>OZ026525.1:74437875-79676850 GCA_964019695.1 Loripinus fragilis
ATCCACTCGCTAAAGCTCGTGGATTATCTCCACGTACATGCGGACAACCCATGGTATAACTATTACATAACTATACATTTGTATATTTATAGGTAAGCTAATTCAGTTATAACATAACACGTTACACGGTTCAAAGTCGCATATATATATATATATATATATATATATATATATATATATATATATATATATATATATATATATATATATATATATATATATATATATATATATATATATATATATATATATATATATATATATATATATATATATATATATATATATATATATACACTGTTCAGAAAAAGAAAAGAAACTATTTTAGAGCGCTATATCGTGAGTAGAAAACTATACACTTGTATAAATATAGGTAAGCTAATTCAGTTATTACATAACACGGTTCAAAGTCGCATATATATACACTGATCAGAAAAAGAAAAGAAATATTCTAGAGCGCTATATCGTGAGTAGAATCCTTACGATAGTTTATGACAGAAAAAGTAAAAAACATTCAGTGAAATTGGTGCTAAGTGTAAAACCTATAAAACAGTGAAAATTTATGCTAAACGTAAACGTTTTATAGTTTTTACGTTTAGCATCAAATTTCACTGAACGTTTTGGGAGTTTTCACTGCTCACGGAAAATCTTTTGAAATTTTGATCGATTTTGTAACGTGTTGGCTCTTTGACATTAGTCAAAGAAGTCTATTAAAATGGGTTCGTTCATCCAAATACGCAATAAATGGGTCCTCTGTGAGTGCTACGCCTCTTATACTTTTAAGGTATAACTGTATTCAACATTTTCATTTCGGGAGAGTATCGTCTAGACAGGTGGTTTCATAGATATTTTTTTCGAAGTGTGGGAACTTTTGGTGCATAAGGTGCCACTAGGCTTATCAATATAAGCAACAACTACTGATCTGATGTTGCCCTGTTGCCCAAACAGAAAACCCCAAATAAGGTCACAAAGGGGTCAAAGGTCATCAAGTTCATTATATTGTGGTGAGTTTAATTTGCAATTTTTGTATTTATGTTTATTTCGCAAAATAAAAAGCAAATTGGTTTATCGAACTCAGCCAACATTCCTGGAATAAATGCCTCCAATTTACAAAACATACTGACCCTACTCAAGGTCACAAAGGGGTCAAAAGGTCACTAAGTGTATATAAAATTCGTAATTTTATACATATGAAATAATGATTTGGAGTGACATTGATGGAATTCGTTGTGCCTTGTCTGATCGATATCAGTAACTTCATTTTAATTGGTATATCATTTGTTTTAATTCTTATGATCTCATGAAAGGTCAGGAAGAGGGTCAAAGGTCATCCAGTGCAATTTCAGAATCATCATCTAAGTATTATTACGGATTTACGTTTACATTTTTATTGGATAAAACGTACCTGTGCTTTACAACATCAACCAGTTTTAAAATGACCTTTTCCTATTATAGAGGCTAATTCCCTCAATTGAAGTCTATTATCAGGGTCAATGGTTTCAAGGTGCATTATATGTGTAACCAGGTCCCTAAAGCACCCCATGCAACTTTCGCATATATAATTTAAAACAGGAAATTGACTGTTAAATATCTCGAATGTCATATATAGATATACAATTGGAAACTGATATCTTTCATATCTTATAGTACTAACTAATTAATAAGTTTCCTTCTTTACAATTCATCTTCAGTATCTGACTCTTCAACAACATTCAGTGGATAGCCACATGTAATAGAACCACAGCTGCAAGATGAAAGACATTTGATATTATTAGATCTACATTTGCACCGTCTTGTTGCACACACTTTGCAGCTGCATTGCAACAATTGCGTACATACTTTAGGTATAGGTTCTAACAGCAACACCTTTGGTTTCAATTGGTTGCTGTATGGGTCTCGCACCGATCTGCAAGTTTCGGGATCAAAGTGCTCTGGGGACAGAACTGTAACATTCAACCATATAGTTGTCTGATAGGAGATGTAGAAGGAAGCCTACCTGGGTCTTTTCCCTTATTAAACAAAAACACTCGCATTTGGTCAATATTTGTGATCCAGTTGATGGGTCAAGTATTTTGCAGACAAATTTCTCAACGTTATCTACTGATTCATTTGTTAGCTGCCCATATCCTAAACCTGTCAGCGACTGACTGTTATTCTCAAATGCTTTTCATGCTGTATCCTTGCCATGCCCAGCGAACAGACTTACTGTATCACAGCCAGTTAACGCATGGGAAGCATGCAATACAGAAAGTAAGGAGGCATCCCGTTTCGTTTTATGGACTGGCACAAACTTGGGAGCCGTCTTCGTTCCTGACATAAACCATATTTCCCTCATAAGCTTTGAAATGAAGCAATTAAGAGTACAAGAACATCCCCACCTCTACAAACAACTCATTTGAATCCATGCGCCTATTTAAGTTTGTTGGTATTGAGACATACTCATTGCGTTCAAGATCGTCTATTAATGTTTTGCATTCTGCGAATCATGTCATAACTGACACAACGACCAGCTGCATTCAGCAGATATACACGTTACTTTGATCGTGTTGCCTGGTGTATTGATAATCCTAATCCCATATGCTTTGGGGTTAGTATTTTCCCTTCTGAAACCCCAACATCATGTCTTATGCAATGCTCAAGACACATCTGTGCGCAGATAGATAGTCATCCTCATACTCTGCTGGATCTTTTCCTGTACATAGAGACTCCTAGGTATGCAACTTGCTGCGTTTTCTGTATGTCAGCTAAAACAGTGATTGTAGCTATTTGAGGATAATGTTCCTTGCGTAATTTCTTGGCTCCATGATACACGTCTTACATATACTCAGACTCTGAAATATGCGTGGTAGTTTTACTCAGAACCGACTTAGTTTCTTGGCTTCCTGGTGGTTTATCAACATTTTGCTGTCTGACTTCAAGGGGAAAATTCAAAACGGTTCACGTGGAGTCAATTGTGGAACAACTTGTAATTCCCCTGGCATTTGAGATTTGATTGTCTCGTTATGACCCAGATGCTTCCCCATATCAAGGAGCAAATCAGTGTTACGCTCCCATAATGCTTGCAATGTATAAATTTCTAGATTTTCAAAGCCAAGCCAAAGTTCAAAGGCAATTTTCTGGGGACACAATTTGTGGGCCGAAACATCTTCTGATTATCTATGTTTTCCAAAAGGCCCATAGAAACGTTTTTCATATGCATGATGGTACAGGCAATCCTCTACTGCAAAACCATACATTGCTGCTAGCCTAACCCGCATCTTTAATTCAAATTATGACTATGACATAATCTAACTGACTCAGGTAATGTCAGTATTTGGTTTAAGCCCCCCTTGAAGTGTGTAGGCAAAGATGCAGAGTAATTCATCTAGATGTGGTAATGATTGCCTAGACTGCCTTGAATCGCAAGAAGTGGAAGCCTCTTCTGAAGAATCCATATGCCTCTCAGTACTTAGCTTTTACCTAAGCTATGTGGAATGCAGACATGAAACTTGAAAAACAAGGTCTGTGGTATTTAAAGTAAAAAAGAGGGCAAAGATCAGGAATCAATACAATCAAGCACCACACCTGACCAAGGATACCAATGAGAAAGTATAGTCCGTCCAGATAACACAGTATGTAAAGTGAAATAAACATCCTGTACCGTTCCTCCGCTAGCTCACGCCTTATAAACATGAATAACAGCACTCGTGCGTAACCAGTAGTCAGAAAATGCGTGTATTTAGGTACATGTACACGTTTCGATTTATGTTTTTAGCGATACAGACAATACACATTCGAACAAGGTAAGAAAAGCCATTTTATCTATTTTATTCCGTTTTATGCCATGATTTTAACGGTTTCCTCCTTTGTAAAAAAACGACTTGCTCACAATCAGAGCCGTTCTGTGTCGAAAACGAGCTTAAATGCCAGATCGCACGGTTTTAGTGGAATTGGCAATCACATGTATACATGATTACATGGTTGTAACTGTAACAGTTACTTAGATCTATGGAAAAATGAATTTTAATAGGTGGGCCCTCGCAATTACAGCTGTACCAACAACTCTCACATCACGATTTCCGACAACTGGTTACGCACGAGTGTTGCAATTAATCATGTATAAGACGTGAGCTAGGAGGAACGGGTACAGGATGTTTATTTCAGTTTACATACTGTGGATAAGAGACGTTGGTCGGTTCTTCGCTAAGTTCAACCCCTGGACAAATACATTTGGAAATCGGTCAGTCAGGTTGCATTGTTTGCGTATTCACCCATCTGTGAAACTCTCTACACAAGTATTATATACCTAGATGCCGTATATTGAAAAAAATAAGCGTTACGAATTATTGCAGATGAATCTGATCAGTCCATATACTTACGCTCAGTTGCTGTTTGAAATATGTACGTACATGTATCTTTTGAAAACACGTACATGTATCTTAAATTATACCAGCAAAAATCAATCTTCAACGGTGCAATCTAATCACAAAAGTTTGATTGTTTCATAAAATATCTGTATTCCCTTTCTCCCGTGGCCCAGATATTGAACCCTTATCATGCTGAATTTTAATTTGTGTTGTGTGTTTGTAAAGGAAAGGGCTGTTTTTATGTTGTTGTTTTGTAATGCTTTTTTGTGGAGTCAGAACTAAAAAATCGTTTTCTTGCCAAACAAACAGAATTTGGAAGAATATTTTCATCGACAACATACTATCTAGCACGAATATTTTCCAAGTAGCATACCAAAGATAAATATGTGTACCAGTAGACGTACACAAATACAGCAAAGTTTAGAGATGAGGGTCTATTTTACTATTTTGAATTGATTTTGTGTGTTTGCATTGATGTTTTGCGTCGCTGTCGACATTTTTTCAGTCATGTCGTGACGTTTCCCTGTTCATCTAGATTGAAACAGTACTTAGCAGAGAATAAAGTATCTTGCTTAGGACATGGCAAAGTGATTCCATTGAGTCGCCTCAAAATAGCAATCCTTTAATCACAGGTGTAACACACTAGTACTGAGCAATTGAGGGCATCGATTATTCGAGTTTATACTTTACATCCCAGTCAAAAAAGTCATGTCGAGACGTTTCCTGTGTTGAACCAGTACTAAATAGAGTACGTGTCATGAGCAAGGAAACAATATGGTGCCTCCAGAGAGAATCAAACCAACGCCCCTCTATCTTAAGTCAAGCACTTTTTCCACTGGTTGACTCTACAGGTAACAACAGATTTTTGAAGGCGTCATTCATGTCAGCCTGTTTTTTTTGGTTAGTTCAATAATGTGTAATCACTAAACATATACTACATCTACACCGTTTATATCCGATTATCATGTGTAAAACATTTCAATATTCCTACAAATGTATGCAGCTTTAAGATGGTTTCTTGTGACATGGCTGTATAGCAAATACAATACCAAAGGAAATCACAGGTAAAAGCTCGCTACATGCAATCAGATCTTCATTACGCTGTGCAACCTGACGCCATATCTTTAAACGAGCAGCAACAACTGTTCTAACATGCACCAGTCTGTCTTGCTGAACTTAACTAGAATCCACATACGTTCTAAGATGCCCTGGCCAGTGAGCAATAGTATATACCAAAGGATCATTGACGGTTTGGGCCTTATACGCCTATTTTTCTAATTCCCAGAACGCTGCTTTTGAGCTTCTAGTATGGTGCATGTAGTATCAGTGCAATGGGTAAATCTAATGGCAAGAGCCAGCTAGCAAAATATTTTCAAAATTCTTACGCACTCGAGAGTTATGGCGGGTAGAAAGGGGAGGGGGTCTGAAATTTCATGAAAATAAAAAGTGCTTTAAAAAGTGTTTTCTGCACGTTTTCTTGGTTTATTTGGTAGGCATGGTGATATCTATTGAAAATACCATATGCAAAGTATCAACCGATCACGATAATTGATGAAATTATTTTAAAAACAAAATATGTTTTGTAACAAAATGATTTTGGGGAGATAATTTAGAAGTTACCTGTACATTTTGACTACATGTACCGTAAATAATACAAAAATGAAAGCTCAACAAAAGAAATAAATATTTTTGAAGGAAAGAAAGTGTCCCATTTAGCATTGGAAAGTAAAACTGATTCTAACTAGAACCTTTGAATATAACTTTTGCTTTGTTTAAAGAGCATAGCATGTTAAATGTATTTAAAGTGTCCGAATATTTATGGTATATATATACATGTATATCCCTATATGAGACAATATATTGAACACTAAAGTATTTACCTGCTATAACTCTTTGCATGCCAGTGGATAATTTTGTCGTCTGCCAATAGCCTTTTGCAAACAGTTTGAACCCAGATGAAGACCAACAGAATGTCGGTCTTGATCTGGATCCAAACTGTTTGATACTCCGATGGTGGTCCTGGGTGGTTTATTTTTAAAAACTTAATTTTGAAGAAAGTCAGCAGACGAAAATAAAAACATGAATAATTCCCTAGCATGCAAATAGATAAGTACAGGACGTTAGCAAAAGAATGTGTCATTTAATAACAGTGAGATTTTTTTTTTCTGATGAAAAAATGCATAAATCTTGCTAATTCTACTTTTAATCTTTAAGAACTTTATATTAAACTAGCACAGAATACAAAGCAATTTAGGAGGCTGGTTCTAGAGAACTTCATTACAGTCAGTAATTTTTTATTTGGTAGAAAAGGTATTTTATGGGCTAAGGCCCCGGGTTTTTGGGCTGTTGAACATCTTTCCCCCCCGTGTGCCAGCAAGCCACTTCCATACAATGTGTAATATACGGTAACACATATACATGCCAAAGCTTTTGCTGGCACACGGGGGGGGGGGGAATGATATTTTAAAAAATGTTTTCGGATTTGTATATATTATAATGTAAAACTGATTGTTCTACCCAAAATTTTACATCTTTGAAGCATTTAATATCGAAAACGGATTTCACAGCCATAAAGTACTCAGGTCAGGGTAGCTTTAAGGTGAAGAAAGGGACGATTGGCAAACTTTTATTTTTACTGAAAATTATAGGCATTTACCCATAGCAAGTGTCAATGATCCTTTGTATGTAAACAAGTAAGACTGAGGTGTTCTAATTAGATTTGCTAGCGAACGTTTACCAGGCATATTAACCGTATAAAGCTGGGGCCACTAACTCGTAGACATCGTAAGTTGACGAACTTAAGACGGTCTTATGAACTAAGGTGAAGATCGTAACATTTAAGGTGGCGCTATTCCGATAACATAAAGCCGTCTTAGCGTATTCTTAACTTAAGGTCACCTTATTTTTAAGATTTACCTGTGTTATATTTATTCTCTCGCGCAAAGCATGTTGTTTACAGTATTTAGAACCGACTCAGTAGCAAAGATAAATATATGGGTCGCTGTCTTCGGGTAGGCTAAAATCAGCATACTCAGCTACTGAAAAAAGCTAGCATATTGAGAAAAAAAGCGTGTTGCAAGTTGTGTTGTCTGTGTTTTGTGTCTCTTCCTCGCGGTGCTGTGAGTTAATCTGGAGACGGCGGTTGTGTTTTTCTAGTCATACTCACTTTCTAACTACTATACTTTCCAGTTAACAAAAGTAAAAGGATTGATCAGACTGCACGGTTGCGCAGGCTTTTCCGTGTCCTCGTTTTTCATGTGTAACTAAGTCAGATTTTCTCGAGGCGAGGTCCCTTATTGTTGATATTACCTATTTAAACGTCTATTGATATTAGTATTTATATTTTGTATTACCTTTTGTATTCGGGGAATTCCCTAAACGAGTACTTTTGCAAACAGTGAAAGCCAAGATGAAATGCAGCATAATAACCTGCATTTCATTAGGCTCTATACTGCTTGTAAAGATAAAACGATCGTCGGAGAAAAAGAATAACTTTGTTTTCTTTTGAAAATTACAACCTGATACCCTAGATATGTTCAATGGACTATCCCAAGTTTATTGTATCAACGCAAAAGGAAGAATTCATCAGTATCCAAAGGATTAAATTTCGCCTGGTTCCATATGAGAATGTCGCAGTTTGGGCGGCTTGTCAAAGATGGTTTTCTATGTGTTTTATTAATATATTTATCATGCTGAAATTATTAATTTCAAGAGCCCATATTTTACATACAATAGGGAGCGCAGTGGCTCAGTGGTAGAGTGCTTGACTCGAGACCGAAGGGCCGCGGGTTCGAGCCTCACCGGCGTCACTGCGTTGTGGTCCTTGAGCAAGAAACATTTATCCTAGCTTAGTACTGGTTCAACCCAGGAAGACCCGTCCCGCATAACTAAAAGATTGTTGAGTAGACGTAAAAAATCAAATCAAACAAACAAAATTTTACATACAATTAAAAAGTATTTATCATTATTGTCATAGCTTAATGAATAAAAAAAACTGGAAATTTTAAGCAAACTTCACAGCTAAAGAGCTTCCAAAAGAAACCCCAGTCTATGCGACAATTCGAGCAACCTCTAGTCCAAAAATTAAGAGCAAAATTAAAGCCGTTAGCAGGGGACTTTGAGGACCAAGAGCTATAACTCATGAGTACGTCGAAAACTCTGATCTGGCTGAGGAGTGCTAAGCATCTCAGTAGTCGCCCCGCTCATATGCATTCAAAAGAACACTACCGAGTGCCTTCCCAATGGTTTGGGAACAAGGGAAAAGGACATTGTACCGAGCCCCCCACCCCTCACACACACACACACAATGATTTTGGGAACAGTTAAGGGAAAAAGGACATTTTGTTCTATTTTCGGGATCAACTGCAATATCAACATGATATGTTCATCAACTCCTATTTTCCTCATATGCGTTTAGAAACATGATCTATATTTACCATCTTCCCTTAGAACAATACCCTTGTTCCCATGGTTTTCCACTCCCTAATCATTTTGTCCATCACATAAGATGACCTATAATTACCAAATACAAAACATACGTAAGCAATATACATGTACATACGCGTGCGTGTTTATCTGCCACATGCGTACAAGCATGGATCCAGAATTTTCGCCAGAATGGTGGGCGGTCCGAGTCCAACTGGTAGAAAAGAACCCTGACAACATTTTAGTCCTCAACTTATTTTACAGTGGGGGCCCAATGGTTATTTCAAAGAAACGATAATTTGTCAAGAGTCCAGACAGGGGGTCACGAATTTTAGGGGGTCCAACCTTTTCAAAGGTGATGGTGCCAAATTGCATTTTTCTATAGAAACCTATAGAGATTGTTGTTTTCCAGGGGAAGGGGGTGGGTCCAGGTTCCCTGTCCCCCTCTGGATCCGCACATTGCCTATGTGCATATGTTTATGACATTTTAACGTCACCAAAAACGAAGCATGCAGTAAGTTCTTCAAAGGCATAGGCGTTCATGGTCATTTAAAAATATTTTGTCGCGAAAATCATATTTTTTTTATTGCGTTCGTTCTGGGAAGTACCTCTCGTAACCACTTAGACGACGCTAAGGTGACTCTATCGTGACCATAACTTTACGATTATCTTAAGTTGTCTCCGTAAATTAAGGTGCATACGAGTTAGTGGCCATAGCCGTGAAGGCGAACGTAAGTTGAACTTAAGGTGATCTTAAGGCTTAAGATGTCTACGAGTTAGTGGCCTCTGGTCACATTTGTCGTTGCGGCTCAGTTGTTTTGCACGATTAAAGCGTACCTATGCTGTTTACCCAATTTATGGCAGACCACTATAAATTGACAGTGAATGTCTGTGCTCTGTCTGACACACCCAACCTGGTCGAACTATAACAAACTCACAATTAGACTTCACAAATGAGGGCCAAGATGTCAGTCCTTTCCCAGCAGGTGACTACAAGGCAACAATAAACAGACGCGCATAAAAGCATTACAAACACACGACAGAAATAATATGAATGAGCCACAAAAGAAGTACCGCATTAGAACGGTCAGTAAAAGTATTTTACTGGAGTGCTTAAACCAGTTTCCTCTTTCCTGCGCAATTAAGGTGTTTGAGGTCTACCAATCTTAATATGTCAATTGCATCTATGTTGCCGTAGTCACAGCGCCCCTATCGGTCAGAAGCTGCTTGTAGCTTATTGTCACACCCATCCTCGCCAAGAGCAGATACCTTCTTGCTTTTAACCAATGTTTGGCAAATGATACACACCTGTTCACCAAACGAGTTGCCTGTTGCAGGTCGTTTCAGATAAGAAATAAGTAATCTTGCTTTAAAAAATTGTGGCTCGGACCTCAGACTATGAAGGTTCCGTCTTAAAGACTAATCTATAGGTGAGATGGTTGGGGCCTGATGCTGCGTCTGTTGTCGGGTCCACCAGGGTTCAATTGTTGGATTTATTTTGCTCCAGTATTCAGGAAATGATTCATGGCTAAGTAAGGGGTCTTTCATGCAAATCAAACATCTATGTGTCTTAATCCACTACATAATTAATGGCTAGGTTGGTACCGTAAAACTAGTGAAAGCCCTGGAGCAATTTTCTGACTGACTGTGCCAAGGCGGTGGATCTTTTTTCGTATTTGTTATTTATGTTTGTCTTTACCAATACTAGATGTCTGTTTGTTGCAGCCTTGTAGTCACCTTTTTGGGAAGGGCTGACCTCTTGGCTTTCTTGTATGTGATGCTTTCGTGTGTTTTTGTCACTTTCCCATTCGGTGTCCTGGGTCAGGTGTGGTACTTGATTGTATCGATTCCTGATCTTTGCCTTCTTCCTTACTTTAAATAAACGATGATATTGACTGATTTTAATTGATCAAGCTGTATTTGTGATGTTACTGAAGGTCACACAAAAAGTGTAATTAGATTCCTTCTCTGTGTTTAAAAAATGCATTTGGTGCTCTGTGTTGATCAACATCAGATGCGCAGCCGACGTCAATAAATACAGCACACTAAGTGCAGACTGATCAGTGCATAGTATTGCGTTTCCAAGACAGTTTTAGATTTCATTCAAAATATGTTAGATTGGATTACAAAGACTTTTATTGTGTTTTTTGCGGAAAAGTGAGAACTATCACAAATGTACATATCCAATTCAGGCATTATGCAGTACCAGTACCTATACATACATACAGACGAACGGACAGCTATGTTTGTGATTGCGGATGCTGAATTTCAATGATTTATCCAACTAGGCATCAGTATTTCAGTTATTTGAAATTTATTTGCAGTAAAATGCCAGTGTCTTTGATGCTTAAGTAATGTGTTTAATGCGTTATACATCATTTACACCTATTGACCTTTGACCTCATTTATTGACCTTAATAATGATCTTTGGTTTGGGCAACAGGCAAAAAATGAAAGAGGACATATCCCTTCGTAACTAAGGCACTCTTGCCTTTCATGCCGCAAAAGTGCCCACAAACGTGTTTTCTAGCACTCGTATTTGCCTTTTAACGCTAGACTAGTCGGATATATGGTAGGGAATTTAGTTTTATGGCGACACGTCCGTAGAGACGTTAAACGTGATTTCGGAAAGTATATCCAACGGTATACCTCCCAAAATGAAAAACAAATTAATATTGCTATCCCCATGCTAATGCACTAGTTACAATTTTCCTTCATAAAGACAGCAAAGATATGATATGTTACACCTTTGTCTAGTGGCTGCTAGCAGCATAAACCAGCTTGCCAGCCAATGAATAAAGACATTTACGTAATGACTGAGTTTGCGACAGTATGTGTCAAATTTATGACGTTATCCAATCAGACGTAGCGTTACAGTTGTAAGTGCATAGACATTCCGATTGTTTTGAAACTTTGCATGGGAACATTCTGCAATACTTTCGACATTCGTAAAGCTACCATTTGTCTTTAAGATCTTTGTTTATATTTTTGTACATGAAAGCTGATTACGTTTGAACAGTACCTGTGGTATTCTGTTGTCGAATTCTCACCGAGAGACCGACACGTTTTGATGCACGGCGACATAGTAACGTGATGCAGAGACACTGAACTGATAAAAATACGCAACTTTTAAGTTTGAATCCAAATTACACAGACAGTTTTGCAAATAATTCAACACAACTTCCACATTGTTCGGATTTACTATAAGTTTGAGTTTTAAAATATTCGTGTAAACGACTTCGCATAACATCGTGTAGTCCTTACACACTCTGATGACAAAATGCTTGAAAAGGGTGCATATTTTAACAAATGAATTTAACGGGTATTTGCGGGGCTCATATTGTTTGTTTTAGTTTGGTCTATACGCATGTAAGTGTACCATGTATATGTCAATTAAAATTTGCATGTGCTTTCTGCACAGTTTAGGCCTTCAGAAATCCCCTACCTACGAGATCTGAATGCACGAAATGGTAATCTAGACTTGTGACAACCAGAAATGTGAAGGACTTATCTCAAGTGTGTTTTGATCTTTTAGAAAAGCAATCTTAAAACGCGGGTTTTCCACCAAATTGCCAAGTTTTGAATTTTAACACTGAAATCTCCATAGGAAAATCAAAGTGCTGTTGCATCTTAGTATGAGAACAATACTAGTCGAGAAATAGTAGAAACAATGTGCTGAGAGATCTACCTGATTTGGCAAAAGAATTTTATCGAAAATCATGATAAATCGAATAATACCAAACATTTAATATTCTGTATTTGTTATTGTCAAAGGTAGACAATTTTCAATTTTTAACAAATTTGATCAATTCGAAATTGATTTCTGACCTTGTTTCTAATGATCGATCAGTTTCCTTGTGTTTTTATGCAACACAATTATGACAAATTTTGATAAGCATGACAACTTTGATTTGCGCATGCGCAATAGCAAAATTCAGTGAATAAAGCTTTAAACGCTTTAAAGAGCACAATTCAGACATCAAACGATACAAATTGGTGGAGTTTCGACGAATCGTTTGCTGGATGTCTGGGGAAAATTATTAAGGTTTAATAAATACTTCTTGTCCAATACTTTCCCACAAAATATAGATAATTGTAGTGTAGCGTTTTCACTTTTGTTCAGTATATAATCGCTGGTTTATGTTGATTAAAATGACCATGCATACATGTTTGAGATAGAGGATCTTACATGAGTGCTCATGTTATATTGAATTTATTAAACGAGTTGGGGAAAAGAGATAAAATGCGAGGCTTACCGAGCATTTTATCTTTTTTTCGCAACGAGTTAAAAACCAATAATACAGGAGCACGAATGTTAGATTCTATGTATCATATGACATTAAGATTACTTTGTTATCTCATTTCTGCCTTAAAACGTTATAATTTTGTCATTCTGTATTCAAAATTTTCATTTGGGAAGGTGTATCGTCGGATATACGGTCGGAAATTTAGTTTTACGGCGACGCGCGAGCGGAGCCGTAAAACGTGATTTCCGAACGTATATCCGACGATATGCCTCCTCAAATGAAAATTTTGAATATGGTTATCCCCATTCTTATGCACTTCTGCAGATTCGTCTCAAATTGGAGCGTTGAAAGCGGCACAATGCCCATCTTATCCAACGAAACCTGACGTAATTAATGACGTCAAAGTTTTCCTGCAGTATATCGCAGTATATACTGTCGCAAATTTTTGACGTTATCCAATCAGAAGTCGCGCTGCAAAAGCAAGTGCATTAGAATAGTGGTTTATCGATTTTATTGCATGGCGTTATTTCCCTCCCAGACGCGGCGTCATCTGATTATATACAATTATTGACTTCACTTTCGGTAGACATAAGGATTTATCTACCTGAAAAAGTGATAATTGACCGAGGCCGCAAGGCCAAGGTGAATATCACTTTTAAGGGAAGATAAATCCTTATGTCTACCGAAATTGAAGTCAATAACTGTTTTGTTATACGACTTTTCATTTAAGAATGAAAAAAACTTGCTTCTTTCAATTGTGTTGTTAAAGACATCTAAGGACTTCCTCACAAGTTTTAGCAACTGTCATTAAAATATTCAAATGTTTTCAAATGTATATTAATTCTCTTAATGCGGAATATAAAATGTTATCATAAAACTGTTTTTTACAATTTGTTTATTCAAACTAAGATAAATAAGCAAACAAAACAAAACGGTTGTAAAATTCATGAAAGTCTTTAATTTACCTGTTGCGAGGTAAAACAGCAAATCATGTCAATTTCATGCAGCACATGCTAGTTTCACACTCATCATGCTATTTTAGCTCTCTAGATGGTAATATTGCTGAAGTGTCAACATATTAACTTCTGGAAACTAGTTCAAGCTGGTTTTCATGCAATATTAAGGCAGGAATCCCGTACCCCCCACTTCCCGGGAGGGGAGTGGCTTCAATATAATAAATAAGTAGGTGGAGCTTAACAACTGTCTGATTAAATTGTACCAATGG
Organism: Loripinus fragilis; assembly: GCA_964019695.1. Taxonomy (NCBI): domain Eukaryota; kingdom Metazoa; phylum Mollusca; class Bivalvia; order Lucinida; family Lucinidae; genus Loripinus; species Loripinus fragilis. The sequence goes on from OZ026525.1 coordinate 74,452,119, forward strand.
CTTGCTTAGGCTGATAAACAGCATGGTCACTGAGATGATAAGACCTGTCAACTATAATCCAGGTATAAGCCAGAAGCTAATCAAATTAGAGATAAGCGCCTGTAGATGTTCACAGCTCGAGTGCAATGAAGAAAGTGATAAAACTGAAGGTTATTCTGCCTTATATACTCCACTCCTGCCTTTAACTTGTGGACCGATTTAGACCAGTTTCCAGGTATACATAGAGATTTATGAAGACAAATTGGGCCAATCAGGTAATAGGATCCTCTCCAGTCATATAACAATGTTTGGTAGTATTGTTACTTGAACGGCAAACAGCCAACGTCTCAGATGAGATTGCACATAATTAAGTCGCACGTGGGCTTGGCGAAATTGATATAATCTGACATACCGAGTGTAACCAATTTAAGTTTCATCTCGGTATTCACTGTTTGCTATAGTAATAGTATAGGGGTTTCCATTCCTGAAAGGCTTAAACGATATTTCAGACTGCCCAAGTCCCTACCCAGTGTAATGATGGCCTCTCCTACAGTATTATGGACAAATACGCGGAACTTGGCGGTAATTTCCTAGATTCTGCTAACGTCTATGGATATGGGAAATCCGAGGAAGTCGTTGGAAACTGGCTCACCAAGTAAGACACTATTATATAAGGCCACACATAAAACAATGTGTTTCAGGTTACTCGATCATGCCTAATTTATTGCCCCGACCCTTACACGTTAAAGCATTTTATGGGGCTTCCAAGTGATTTCCAAGTTAAGTCATATTGATTTTCCTTCTTGTCAAACAAAATAAAAATACATATTTTGCTTGGCATAAACTAATAACTCAATTTTATCCTCACCTTAGTAAATTGTTTTCAAGAAGCATCTCTATTTAGACGAGCTGTCATAAATTGATAAATTATCAATTATTCTTTCCATATTGAATAAAAATGTATGCGACAGACCATGTGAATGCCCAGGCTAGCTACTCAGCAAAAGAGGTTTTCTCATGACATGACACATACTTCTACATGTATAATTCCCTCATTATTCTGTTCCTGTTTTTTCCTTTTCAGACACACAGCGAAGACCCAGATGAAATCACGTGAAAAACGGTATTTCATCAGGGTCTGCACTCCGACCTTAGATAAAATTAATCATCAAGGAAAGAAATACATCATTGTATAGAAATTTGACTGTCTACCTCTTAAAATACAAATAAACAATTCCATACTTATTGTATCAACATGTATGCGATATTCTTGCACACCGGATAAGGATATCTGAGAGTTTACCCTGGGATAGAAAATCTTATCTTTTGTTTGTTTGATTTGATTCTTACCGTCCCATCAACAATCTTTCAGTTAAACAGGGACGGGTCTTCCTGGGTCGAACCAGTACTAAGCTGGGATAAATGTGTCTTGCTCAAGGACCACAACGCAGTGACGCCGGTGAGGCCCAAACCCGCGGCCTCTCGGTCTCGAGTCAAGCACTCTACCACTGAGCCACTGCGCTCCCAAAAATCTTATCTTACCCAATGCTATCTTACCCAGGACGTCAAGTAACGTCATCATGTGAAATTGCATCTTAGCGTATTCAGGGACTTCTGGATGCTTATTTTGAAATAAATAAATAAAAGCAATGGTGAGCAAGAAAAAGAATTCATTATTCGTGTGAGGGTAGTATAGAAAAATCCGTCCCTCGCGATCACCGTTTGTCATCACTCGGCAAGCCTCGAGATGCCAAACGGCGATCCTTGGGATGGATTTGTCTATCCTACCCTCATACTCATGATGCATTCTTATATTCTTGCACACCGGCTTAGGATCTCTGAGATTTAACCCTGGGATAGAAAATCTTATCTTACCTATGCTATCTTACCCAGGAGGTCAAGTAACATCATTATGTGAAATTGCATCAAGTAGCGTATTCATGGTCTTCTGGAAGCTTATTTTAAAATAAATAAATAAAAACAGTGGTTGAGCAAGAATTGGTGGGAGGTAGGATAGAAAAATCCTTCTCTCGGGATCACCGTTTGTCATTACTAGGCAAGCCTCGTGATGCCAAACGGCGATCTTCGGGACGGATTTTTCTATCCTACCCTCACACTCATAATAGGTTCTTATATTCCATAATTGTGGAAATGGTGAATTCAGGCCTCCAGATAAGAGTGCGTATTGGAACATTAGTTTCTTTATTTCTCATCCAAAACATATGTTGTGGGTACTCAAAAGAACCGTCTCAATGAGACGGTTCTTTTGAGCACCCAAAACACATGTTTAAATTAAAGGGTAAGATAATTATTAAAATTTTACGCAAATAAAATGTCCTTATCTGGACCTATGCGGTGATATTGCAGGCATGGTCGTGACAAGATGGTGGTGGCGACCAAAGTCAGGTTCCAGATGGACAAGACCAATATTAATACACAGGGCCTGAGTCGAAGACATATTGTGGAAAGTTGTGAAAAAAGCCTGGAGAGACTGCAGACCAATTACATTGACCTCTATCAGGTAAGTTCAGAACAAATCATATGTGATGATGATGCTATAACGGTTTAGCCAATTTTACGCTATTTCCATGGCATTTGAATGTCAACCCAGAGTGGTTTAATAGGCCTCAACCTAATTCAGCACCCGCATTGGACCCGAGTCACATTATAGGTTATGGCTTACTTACATAACCTGTATCTGTGATATTCTCTGATGCTCTGGGATTAAGGGGCATATTGCTTTGGGCTTGTCCGTCCGTCCATCCGACCGTCCGTTTGTGCGTCCGTTACAAAAATTAAGTTTCAGCATGTCGGACAATTGAGGACATCGAGTGTTCGTATTTCATTCTGCCAGGACAGTACCTGTATTTTTAATTCCTTAGCAGGTGGCAGAGTCACCATAGTAACCATGCATAACTTAAGGCGTTTAATCCACTGGACTGTTACAATGTTTTTATAGTGAAACAGATTATCGAAATTTTGAAGCATTACTATTAGAATAGTATGCCAACATTTTCTGCGCGTGTGCATCGAACATTGATCAGAGTGTATATCAGATTTACATCGAATGAAACAAGCATAAATTTAGAATCATTTATAATTTTAATACATTTCATAACAAATAAAGAAAAAAAGCGCGCGTTGATTAGTCTACCCAACACGTACACAGACACAGTCTGATCATCGGTTGACCTATGTTAGGTGCTGATAAAGTATGTAGAGAGATCTGCAGTATTTTCGCCCTCCCTGATCAGTAAGATTTAAGCCGAATGAACGTTCCCCATTTTCATCAACGAGTTCATTTCAAATTTTACAGCTGTTGGTGATGGTTTTTAAATTTTATTGAACTTTTAGAGGAACCATCTGAGAGCGAACAGTGAAGACCCTGATTAAAATAAAATAATAATAACTATACGATAGGCAATTCGAACCAGACCATGTGGATGCAAGATCAGGCCCGACACTTCATAATGAATTTGATTACCGCCGCAAGAAAATCGCTTTCTTGCATGCTGACGCGTAGATTAGTCTACACAACTTTTGCAGTCTGATCATCGCTCCGGATATTAAATGTATTCAATAGTGTGCGCGAACAGTGAAGACCCTGACTAAACGCCGCATCCTTTGGACGTGCTGTTTCGCAAGTTAAGAGATAGCGAAAAATAAAGGCGATGATCAGACTGCGCAGATGCGTATTCTGTCATGCACCTTTCCTGTTCGGAGGTTACAAAGTCAGGTTTTCTCGCGACATGTACACGTAAACTGATCATTTCCACTGTCCACAAATGGGAGTGGTAATCAAAACAGTTTAAAATTGTCCATATCACAGTGGAGACACTGATCAAATGTACAAAGGGTTACAGTGCGTCCAAACGGACGAGGAATGGTCGCTGTGGCAGCTTTTTCATGCGCTGGTGTGTCAAATGATAAAGTCGTTTTAGACTCGCATATTGTTGCGAAACAAAATTGTTAAGATTTTGTTCAGATCAATTTGAAGTAAACGGGGACTATGACAAATAGTGACGACCCAGAGGAAATACTGCACAAACGACTTTTCATCGGGGTCTACACTGTATTCTAGGACAAACTCGATCTCCAGAGAAAGAAATGAAATATTTTTATGAAATCCCTCAATATATAAAATGGGCCGTCCTGACCTAACCGTTCAAACTTTATGGACAATTCCATTGATCTATAGCCTGGTACTGATCGCACATGCGCAAATGCCACTCATTAACGTACATGTTTACGTATCCAAAGTGAGATATTCAATGGGATACTTTGACAGTGAAAACACGGGTTGCATTACATCAGAGTCTGCTCTGTTTTCTATGACAATATAGATCTTCAGAGAAAGAAGTGTGGAATATCGAATTTAGTTGTAAAGGGAATAAAGATCCAACGTCTACAGGTATACATAGATAACATTTGTAGATATATGTTGGTGCTTATTGCACATGCGCAAATGCCCCTGATAAAAGCTTATGCTGGAGAAGCCAGAATATCAATGCAAAACTGTAACAGTACACTCTAGTGAAAACCGTGTAGATCCAAATCAATTGCTCACTAATGCGAAAATATGTTAATACCATATGAGAGCATATGAGAGCATTAGCATGCATATGCATGCACACGCAGCATTGACATTATTTTATAAGCGTCTTTTTTTCTTTCAATCTTTATTTTTTTTAAAATTCTACCTTTTTTCAAAAACAAATTTCAGATATACGATATACCATCTGTTTGGATCCAATAAAAATCCCGTTGTCGTGCCTGATCTGGGTTAACAGCTCACCATTAGGGGGGAGCGGAAAACATAAACAAATAATAACAAAACTCCTTGCCCTTCCAGGCGGAATAAAAACTTATACTTTCAGGAACAGGGGGGGGGGGGGGGGGGTGACACTGTGCAGACGAAATTGTCACGTTAATCCCCACAAGATTGAAACCTGTTTTAGAGCGTTTCCAAAATTCAAACGAATTAATGGCCTACACCTTTACTTAACGCAGATAGGCGTAGGATAAGGGCGGGAAACAGCCCGAATTCCTTTTTTGAAGCCAAAGTGGGTGCATAAAACTGGGTGTGCCGTGTGTGCTATATATGCCTCGTGCGCAGGGACCGCGGCACACCGACACAATAACCGAATAATGTATGTATGTCTGACCTGGGTCCATTTTGTTTGAGGGAAGTATCACCAGATGACACAAATCACCTCACGCAAACACACAGCATGGGGTCCAATACGGCGTGTTGGTTTATTGGTAAATACGGCTTATCCAATGCAACCAGTGAAGACCCGAATGAGGTGCATGAGTTCTGTGGCGTTTCTTAAAAATCAAAATAGTTTCAAGATTCTTATTGTGATATAACATACTTGTAAATAATGGTGCCAGCCGAATTATATATGTTTATATTACAAAATTAATGCCGTATTTTCACAATTTACAATTTAAGAAATATTAATATTGCCCGAGTTTCCCACTCCTGGGCCAGTTGGACCAGTCCATTTCTGAACCAAGGGTTGTATGGTGGCATTTATATTTTTATTTAGATTTTAATAGAACCTTTTATTAGAAACCGTGGAGACCATGATCAAACGCCGAAGAACAATTAATTGTGGTATTTATATTCTTTATTCAGATTTTGATAGAACCTTTTATAAGAAACCGTGGAGACCCTGATCAGATGCCGAAGAACAAAGTTTAAATGAGCTAATGAGTAGTAGATACTGATAAGTCGGCTCTTCTTTAGATCATCTTTTCGCAGTTTTTACACCGAATAGACTCCGCCAAGTGTTGCCAATTCTCACATTATATAATTGGCAATAAATTGAAGCCATTCAATTAGAACAATGTGTTAATTAGGGAGCGCAGTGGCTCAGTGGTAGAGCGCTTGACTCGAGACCGAAGGGCCGCGGGTTCGAGTCTCACCGGCGTCTCTGCGTTGTGTCCTTGAGCAAGAACATTAATCCTAGCTTAGAACTGGTTCAACCCAGGAAGACCCATCCCTTTATAACTGAAAGATTGTTGATGGGACGTAAAGAATTAAATCAAACAAACAAAACAATGTGTCAATTAACTCTTCTAGTTGTCTGCCGTCCCTTCTTAAATGGGCCTATGAAACAATATTTCAATGTTTATCCTTTAATTACAGAAATACCAACACAGTGTCAACGTTTCTCACTCAAATAGTTTGAATCCAGATCAGTTCGACGCTTTTACGGGCCTAATCTGGATCAACACTGTTTGTATCAAATGTATCGCCACTAGCAAGTGAAGAATCTTAACCAATACAGGACAATATAATTTCCCACTCTTGTCATTTGGGCAAGTCCATTCTGTATTAAGTCGGTGGTATTTTTATTTTTATTTAAATTTTGATATTATATTCTTGATGCAAACAGTGAATACCCTGATCAAGCGCAACTTTATAGAATAAATAAATAAATAAATAGTCTTTGACGCTCAAAAAAGCTGAGTTACAGACACGCGATTACTAAAGTGTATGTGTGGTCAATACCTGTGGTTACCTTGGATACAGTTGCTAAAAATAGACTATCGTGGAAAGTTTGTGAAAAAAGTCAAAGGGTTGTATCAGGAAAAATTCAAAAGGATACATCAAGTTTTATTTTAATTGTATGAAAAATATACCAATTTGTTCGCAATTGAACTGAGCATAGTGTCCCGTTTGCATAGGGAAAATATATTGAATGCTTTAATAACTATGACCGAATATCTACCAATGAGCTGATCTCAAAAAGCCTGTTTTACTATATAATTTAATCATTCTTAGGGTTCTTTCAAAAACCATCAAAAGGACAAAGAGTTTGCAGAGGGAAATTCATAAAAAATATATCAGAATAATCGCAAGATATTTAGGTAAAACATTTGTTTGCACAGGAATTCTGCTTTTTTAATTTCAAAAGATATAGTGTAAAAACTAACACCTTCCATTATAATTCCCTATTGCCGCTTCAGCGCACCGCAGCTACCTGGATGTCAGTTAAAGTCCAGTATGTTTAGAAATTTCATAAATAGATTTTTCATCAAAAAAATAGTTGACCCGTATTTGTTTTAGTCCAAATTATCTCCCTTTGTGGAGTAATGCCACTTTTAAAGGGTCATGATGAAATTTTGTAATCAAGATATCTCAAAAAGTATAATAGCTAGGAACTTAAAACTTGGTCAGCAGATAGAGGATAGCGAGTAGATTATCTGGTGAAAATTCAAGAAAAAGTATTTTTTTTTTTCGAGTCATTGCCCTTTGCATTTTTTCGGGTTATTGCCCTTTGCAAACTTAATTTTGTAATCAAGATATCTCAAAACGTATAACAGCTAGGAGCTTCAAACTTAGTCAGCAGATAGAGGATAATCAGTAGATTACCTGGTGAAAATTGGAAAAAAGTTTTTTTTAATTATTGCCCTTTGAAAATTTTGAAATAGCTTGGTATCTCAAAAACTATAACAGCTAGGAGCTTCAAACTTGGATAATGAGTAGATTATCTGGTGAAAATTTAAGAAAAAGTTATTATGGCCCCAACTTTGGAAAATATTGTTTTGGGCTCGTCCGTCCGTACTCAAGAATGGACCATTGTTGGGTACTTTAAATTTTCGAAAGTATTTTTTTTAGTTTTTGCCTTTTACATTTTTTCGAGTGATTGCCCTTTTGCAAATTTGGTCATAGAAAACATATTAATAAAAATATTTCGAAACTATTACAGCTAGTAGCCTCAGATTTGGTTAGCTGATAGAGGATGGTAAGTAGATTACCTGGTGAGATCATTCTTATGAACAAGCATATAGTTGGGGGCACAGTGTTTCATAAACACAATTTCTAGCTGTTAACTCCTTTTGTTTTTTATATTTTGTCTGGTTTTATTATGTTTTTCAATAGTGTCTATTCTTCTTTGACAAAACTCTCACAGAGAGAGAGAGAGAGAGAGAGAGAGAGAGAGAGAGAGTTGAGTGCATTGCTTAGTTTAACTTTGATCTTTCTTGTTAATGTTCCGTTTTCGTTAAACTGTTCTCTTTGTCTTGTGCCCTTGGGGAGCGCAGTGATGGAGTGTTTGGGGGTTGCAAGTTCGAGCTTCACCGGTGGCTCTGCGTTGTGTCCTTGAGCAAGTCACATTAATCCCCGCTTAGTACTAGTTCCACCCAGGAACCCGAAAAATTGGTCACCGTGTATTCTATGGACTGGAGTCTTTGAGCGGAGTTTTGAAGCGGAGTGTTGGAGTGGAGTCAGATTTTGGAGTTACAAAAGTAGAATAGTGTGTGTGTGTGTGTGTGTGTGTGTGTGTGTGTGTGTGTGTGTGTGTGTGTGTGTGTGTGTGTGTGTGTGTGTGTGTGTGTGTGTGTGTGTGTGTGTGTGTAACTGATCCATCACTATTACAAGAAGACATAAGACTTGGACACACACACACACACACACACACACACACACACACACACACACACACACACACACACACACACACACACACACACACACACACATCATAACTGCACTCCATTCTACTTTTGCCACTTTCAAGTCTGACTCCACTCGCCCCAAGACTACACGTTTTATGAGCAAAGAGCAAGTGCTTTTGCCACTCCAAAATGTGTATCCAGTATTCTGTTGATATGGGAGAATGACAAAATGTACTGGAATTGAAAAATATTTCTTAATCATATTAACTGATATTTCGCCAGTTCATTCAACCTACATGTAACTGTCTGTACTCATAGCCTGACACACATTGTTTCACCTTCTAGCAATAGACAATGGACAATATCTGGTGTGTTATATCATACTATGATTTACATTATTATAAAAATAAAATCGGTTAATTCTTCAAATTGGCCAATTACTTAGCATCCATGCTGGTATTCATGTCGTCGCTTCAGTGCTATAGTGTTCTATCTACCATTGCACAAGTTTTGAGAAAAATGAGTTTGAAAATTTTAGCATCCTGATTTTTGATGCCTTATTTATCACAGACCCTTGGATCATACCAGAGGGTTAAAATGTATACACACAGTGTAAATGACCTTGGTTTGAAGAAATTTTTACAGTAATATGGAATTTACGGGGATTTTACAGTTTGCAGATAGAACATTATGCCCTAAAATTCGCGTTCTGCGTTCAGTGCTATAGTGTTCTATATGTTCCTGCAGCTTATTATTCTGGTTATGGAGTCAATTCATATACTAGTCTGAACAGAAATGATTATTTGCACCAAAAAGTAGCAGATTTAGTTATTTATTTGGCATAACAGTACCAAAAAACACAGATTATGCCATTAAAAATTATGCAAGGGAGGTAATCTGTTTCTACAGTTAATTTTTCTGTCAATGGGGTCAATTAGTATAATATTTTAGACTGACCTGATTATTTGGACCTAAAAGTAGCAGATTTAACCATTGATTTGTAATAACATCGACAAATTACTTCAATTAAAGCGGTTTAGATATGCGCAAGGGAGGTAATCTGTTTCTACAGCTTATTATTCTGTCCATGGATCAATATGCGCTATATTGTTGACTGAGCGGATAATTTGGACCTAAAAGTAGCCGATATAGCCATTAGTTCGTTATTAGACCAACAAACCGCTTCAATTTAGGAAATTTAAAATTATGTAAGGGAGGTAACTGCAATTTTTAGCAATTTCTCCAAGGGAAGTGAATTTATGTAGATAGAACAGTATGACAATGAACTCACCCAGTCACGTGACACAACCATCATTGGTCATTGGATGAAAATCACTTAGAACACTATAGCACTGAACGAAATTGTCTTTTTGTAGATAGAACAGAAACGCACAGCGATTTTAAGCTTACTGGGAGGAGATAGGCAAATGAATCCTTCACCAGTAATTAGAACATTTGATCCCCTTTCCAACGGTATGCATAACTCATTTTTGGCCATAATGTCACTTAGAACACTATAGCACTGAAGCGACGATGTGTCAAACCAGATTTTTATTACCTTTTTCAAAATCTTTTATTTAAAAAGAAGGAAGATGATGGTGTTAGCGAATTTTCTAGCAAATCATTATGACTGGATATAATCACTAAATGACACAATTAAAGTTCATAGCCTTTCACCTATATTTAAAAAAATGCATAGAAAACCAGCAAATGGCATGTGCATCCAGCAAAGACTCAGATCAGCCGGGTATCCATTTAATTTTTTGATGTTTTTTTTTACACACTGGTGTATATCTAAAGGGGATTCACAAAACCTTTAAATACGGGAAATCTCTAAACGAGTACTTTAACAAATGCATGATGCGACATTTCATCATACTATTTGTCGACTTGGTGAAAAAGGTTTCCAGAGAAAAAATACAATATTTTTTTTTTAAATATTATAGATATGTACAATGAACTATCCAAGGTTTATTGCATCAAACCAGAAGGAACTAGAAATAATGTTTATGAAACACTTGCTTGTCAAGAAGGATGGTAATCGCTTATAACTAAAGGGTCATCATCCTCTATCGGCTGACCTAATTTGAACTAAAAAAAAATTCCCCAGTAATCAGCTGACAAAGTAAGAAAGATGGCAAAGATCAGGAAACGATACAATCAAGTACGACACCTAACGTGGGAATGTAACGAAAACACAATAAACATAACCAACAAGAGGACAACACTTTCCCAGCAGGTGACCACAAGGCTGCAATGAACAGACGCGAAAGCATGAGAAACACAAGACACAAAAAAAAACACAAATGATCCACAAAAGAAGTTCCGCCTTGGAACGGTCAGTAAAATATTTTCACAGAGCTAACCTCACCCTTAGTTCAGACTTGGATCAAGACACATAGATGTTTGGTTTGCATGAAAGACCCCTAGCTTCTAGCTGTCAATGCATCATCTCCAAAAGCATATGAATCAAGATACATTATATAAAAAGGAGATAAAGCAAAGATAAGGACTCAACAGTACATAAAACTGAACACCGGAGCAAAAGAAATACAACAGGTAAACCCCTGTGGGCCTGACAACAGCCAATGCATCTGGCCCCTACCATCTCATCAATAGATAAGCCTTTAAGTGCGTCCACACTTCCAAACATGAATATCTCTGAAACCAGCTGGCCAATCATAATCAAATTTCATCAGGAGCATCATTGGGGTGGGGGATTGATTGCATTACGTTTTGGGTAAGATCGGATCAGAACTCTGGTTTCCATGGCAACAGATAGCTCCCATAGAGTTATAATGGGGAAAATCTTGTGACCACTCTAGCTCCTTTTTTCATTTGTTCTTCTTTATTCTTGCAGGTAACAAGGACAACCATAACATCTCGAATGGGTTCAAATTCGGCAGGATCCGACCAGGGACTTATGAGTTAGCTGCCCTTGAGCGTCTGGAAAAATCCCCATAGACTTATAATGGGAGAAATGTTGTGACCACTCTAGTACCTTCATTTTTGGATGGATCTTCTTCATTCTTGCAGATAACAAGACCAACCATAAAAGCTCGAATGAGTTTGAATTTCGGCAGGATTCCATTACTGATTTCGAAGTTAGCTGCCCTTGAGCGTCAGAAAAATTAATGAATAATGTTGTGACCACTCTAGCTCCTTCATTTTTGATTGGATGCACTTCATTCTTGCAGGCTACAAGTAAACTCATAATATCTCAGATGGGTTCGAAATTCAGCAGTATCCGACCAGGGACTTATGAGTTACCTGCCCTTGAGCGTTTGGAAAAATCCCCATAGACTTATAATGGGAGAAATGTTGTGACCACTCTAGTGCTTTCAATTTTGATTGGATCTTGCTCATTCCTGCATACAATAAGGACAACTATTAATGCTTGGATGAGTTTGAATTACGGCAAGATTACATTTCTGACTTTGGGGTTATCCGCCCCTGAGCGTCAGAAAAATTAATGAATAATGTTGTGACCACTCTAGCTCATTCATTTTTGATTGCATCTTCTTCATTCTTGCTGGTAACAAGAACAACCATAAAAGCTCGGATGGGTTCGAAATTCTGCAAGATCAGACCTTGGATTCTGGAGTTAGCTACCCTTGAGCATTTGGATAAATCCTCATAGACTTATAATGGGAGAAATATTGTGACCACTCTAGTGTACTAGTCATTTTTTGATGGGTCTTCTTCATTTTTGCCGGTTACAAGCCCTACTATAAAAGCTTGGATGAGTTCGAATTTTGGCAAGACTCCATCATTGCCTTCGGAGTTAGCTGCCCTTGAGCGTTTGAAAAATCAATAAATAGTCTTGTGACTACTATAGTGTTTTCAATTTTGAATTGATCTTCTTCATTCTTGCAGATAACAAGGACAACTATAAAAGCTTGAATGAGTTTGAATTTCGTCGAGGTCCCATCACCTATTTTGGAGTTAGCTGCCCTTGAGCATCTTAAAAATTGATGGATATTGTTGTGACCACTCTAGCACCTTCATTTTTGATTGGATCTTCTTTTTTTGCAGGTAAAAAGGTCAACCATAAAAGCTTGGATGGGTTTGAAATTTGGCCAGATCAGACCTTGGACTTTGGGGTTAGCTGCCCATGAGTGTCTTAAAAAATCCCCATAGACTTATAATGGGAGAAATGGTGTGATCACTCTAGTGCTTTCACATTTGAATAGATCATATTCTTTCTTGCAGATTAGAAGGACAACTATTAAAGCTCGGATGAGTTTGAATTTCGTTAAGATCCCATCACCTATTAAGGAGTTAGCTGCCCTTGGGCATCTTAAAAATGATGGATAATGTAGCATTGTTGTGATCACTCTAGCACCTTCATTTTTGATTGGATCTTCTTCGTTCTTGCAGGTAACAAGGACAACCATAAAAGCTTGGATGAGTTTGAATTTAAAGTAGAACCAACCTCAGACTGTGGAGTTAACTTCCCTTGAGAATCATAAAAAATCTGCATAGACTTACAATGAGAGATATGTTGTGACCACTCTAGCACCTTCATTTTTGAATGGATCTTCCTCATTCTTGCAGGTAGCAAGGACACCCATAAAAGTTTGAATGAGTTTGATTTTCGGCCACACCCAATCACCAGCTACAGAGTTAACTGTCCTTGAGCGTCTAAAATATAGCTATATAATGTTGTTCCCACTCTAGCGCCTTCATTTTTCATTTGATTTTCTTCATTCTTGTAGGTTACCAGGGCATACATAAAAGTACGGACGAGTTTGAATTATGGTCAGATCCCATCACTGACTACGGAGTTAGCTGCCCTTGAGCATCTAAAAACAATACATTCACCAGGCTTTCTCTGCAATTTTTATTCAGACCTTTTAAGACTTGCAGATTACTAGAACTGGCATAATATCTAATGTTTTTGAATTAATTTCTGGTCATTGTTTCAACTTCCGAGTTTCCTGCCTTTGAGCATAGTAAATTATGGTGTCTCCAAACATGATACTGGCTCCATGGTGAGCGATCGTTGCCCATTGGGCTACTTGTTATTCAGATCGTTTTAATACTTACAGATAATTAGAACCGGCATACTATCTTATGTTTTTGAATTAATTCCTGGTCACTGTTTCAAGTTCAGAGTTATCTGCCTTTGAGCATCGTAAATTATGGTGTCTCCAAACATTATGCTGGCTCCATGGTGAGCGATCGTTGCCCATTGGGCTACTTGTTTTATAATGGGAAATTACTTCAATGAACTGCGCTGAAAAATTATCACGAATTCTTCAGGATCGGGTCTCTTGCAAAGTTAACGTGAAGCCCTTCACCGGGCCCCGGGCTTCACTTACTTTTCAAGAGACCCGAAGTATTCATGATTCCATGAACAATCTAAAAATCGAATTCATTTTTTTAATTGAATGCCCTCTCATGATTCAAGTGCATCGCATAATTAGGTAAAAATCTAACTGTAGATTCTCGAAATAAAAACTGTAAACATCCTCTCGTCTGAAACGAAAAAGCCTATATATTCACCTGACCAGTCTCTTCCAAGCCTGTTGAAATCATGACCCTGTGGCCAGAATGGTTTTGCCCCGGGGGTCACATGTTTTACATAGGCATATAGAGAAAACATAAAACGTCTTCGTGTCCCAAACCACAAGCACAATAGTCTTGGTATTTAATATGCAGCATCACCTATTACATGTTTACCTCTGTCGAGGTTAATCAAAATATGGTCCTTGTGATTAAAATGGATCCTCTCCAAGTATCACTTGTTTTATATACTTATTATGTTTATATAAAATAGTGATAAAAGAATGATTATGTCTGAAACAACAAAGGCATGAGACTAAGTCACTTGATGTTTGGTATGTAAAATCACGTCAAGTACAAGTACGTTCAAATTGTGGTTCTGCGACCATAATGACCCTACCCCGTGGTTACCTGTTTTACATTGCCTTACATAATTCTTCTTCTCTGAAATATTTGATCTAGTAGACCTCTACCAAGTTTGTTAAAATTATGGTTATGTTTCGCAACAAAAACGGCAACTTTATCGGCTTAATAAGCTCCTAATTCGACCACATCTACGTATATCCATGACTTCGGTGATCCGAAATGCACCTAAGGGATCCCAATGTTTTAATGACTTTGTGAAAACATAAAAAAATGTTCTTGTCTGAAGCGACTAGACCTAAATCCTTGATGTTTGGTATGATACATCATTTTGGTCCAGTTGTAAATTAAATTATATTGTAGCCCTAGAACCAAACATAGCACTTCCAGTTAACGAGAACGAAATGCATACTATATTAGAGCCTTGACATGTGGTTTTCAACAATGTGGCATTTTGACAAAAGTAGACTAAGACGAGCCTGTGCAACCTCCTTTTTCGCTTAGAAACCTCAAATGATCTTCAGTCAGTAGCTTAACACTCACAGAATATTCAAGCTACTAGCAAAGGCTCTTATTAGACTGCGCTGTAGAGCCACAAAATGCTCCCCTACACAATATGCTCCTTTTAGTAGCATATTGTGTACCCTGCATACACAATATGCTCCGCTGGAGCATTTTGTGTACCCTGCATACACAATATGCTACCAGAGGAGCATATTGTGTAGGGTCGGTACATATGTTATTTCAGTGGTCGTCCGAGGGTACACAATATGCTCTTCTTGAAAACATGTCTCGTGGTATGTTTGCCTTTTTTTTAACTGTCCTCTCGACATCCATCTGTCTATCTTACGAACCTTGTGTCTAAAGCCATGCCCGCATCATAATTGTATAATAGTGGTCTTTAATCCCCATCAACAATATTTTGAAGACGTTGTCTCCAAATTTGGCTTCTTACCCGACATGAAATCAACCTTTGGAAACCGTAGTATGGAAAAATGGGGAAACTCCGGGGGTTTAATGTAATGAACCTGTATGAGTCGAAGACAACATGGACATTCATAAATGTTATACCTGTTCCATTGGAATATATAATATGACTACCATTGTAGCTATCTTGATATCCGTCAAAGACCATCTTTTCCCACTCCTACGTCAGATTGAATCTAAACTTGGTTGGAGGGTTAGGGGCAACATGGAAATTCAGAATTGCTTGAATCATTCGATTCTGATATCCAATTTGGCTCCCATGGCAACAATCTTGATTTTTTCAAAAGGCATAACTTTCCAAACCATACATGTATGTCAGGTTATACTGAAACATGTTGGAAGGCATGGGGCTTACATGGGAATAGAGACTTTCTGAACGCGGTTAATTCAGGTGTTGGCCACAGAAACATACAATGTTCTGCTCTGACACTTACTTGTAAGCGGGCGCTCACAAAGATATGAGACGGTTCATTATAAAGGTGACGAATCATTTATTGCATGTTTGTTTTAAGATTATGATCAGAACTAATACCAGTAAACTTGAATAATGTATTTTGACAATTTGCTTGCTACTGACCGTTTTATGGTGATGATTTAATGTATGCACTTACTTCATATCCTTCGGCGCAGTAGTTCCTTGCTCCACAAATTCTTAACATATAGCGTTATCTAACTTTGAATAGTATACCATCACAATGATTCTACCTAAGTTCCTATACTGAACCGTACCTACAAAATACGCTTCCAATAAAATAAAACTACTAAGGTAGCGTATTGTGTACCCAGCATACACAATATATTGCTGTTTCAAAGATGCATAGTAATGAGGCAATTCTATTATTCTTATAAATAGGTAAAGCATGACTATTCACTGCCACGCGCATATGCTGTAATCTGTGATAGGTTCAATATAACTGTAAACTGAGACTACCTGCACGCCCAAAATCAAGGAAAACTCGCCACTGTTTGTTTACAACGATTTTCATCTATCTTTGAAAGTACAATACTCCAATTATCATAATACTACTGAGGTAGCATATTGTGTGCCATACCTACACAATATGCTCCAAATATCGCAATGCTACCTCAGTACCAAGGTAGCATATTGTGACTTAACCTACACAATAAGCACCCATTACCATATTTCTACCCCATTAGTATACTACCAAGGTAGCGTATTGTGTACCCTACCTACACAATATGCCCAAAATTTGAAATTACTACCCCATTATCATAATACTACCAAGGTAGCATATTGTGTACCCTACCTACACAATATGCTCACATTACCATAATACTACCAAGGTAGCATGTTGTGTGCCTTACCTACACAATACGCTCGAAATGTCATATTACTACCCCATTGTCATAATGCTACCAAGGTAGCATATTGTGTACCTTACCTATACAATATGCTCCAATTATCATAATACTACCGTGGTAGCATATAACGTACCTTACATACACAATATGCTCCCATTATCATAATACTACCGAGGTAGCATATTGTGTACCTTACCTACACAATACGCTCCGAATATCATAATACTACTCCATTATCATAATACTACCAAGGTAGCATATTGTGTACCTTCCTTACCTACACAATATGGTCCAATTATCATAATACTTCCGAGGTAGCATATTGTGTACCTTACCTACACACTATGCCCCCATCATCTGTAGGTATTATGTGTAGGTAAGGTACACAATATGCTACCTTGGTAGCATTTTGGCAATGGAGCATACTGTGTAGGTTAGGTACACAATATGCTACCTTGGTAGTATTATGATATTTGGAGCATATTGTGTAGGTAAGGTACACAATATGCAACCTTGGTAGTATTATGATATTTGGAGCATATTGTGTAGGTTAGGTACATACTTTGCTACCTAGGTAGTATTATGATAATATTGGGTAAGTAAGTCAAACAATATGCTACCTTAGTAGTATTATGATATTTGGAGCATATTGTGTAGGTAAGTCACACAAAAAGCTACCTTAGTAGTATTATGATATTTGGAGCATATTGTGTAGGTAATGTACACATTATCTACCTTAGTAGTATTATGATATTTGGAGCATATTGTGTAGGTAAGGTACACAATATGCTACCTTAGTAGTATTATGATATTTGGAGCATATTGTGTAGGTAAGGTACACAATATGCTACCTTAGTAGTTTTATGGTATTTGGAGCATATTGTGTAGGTAAGGTACACAATATGCTTCCTTAAACGTATTATGATATTTGGAGCATAATGTGTAGGTAAGGTACACAATATTCTCCCTTAGTAGTATTATGATTTTGGAGCATATTGTGTACGTAAGGTACACAATATGCTACCTCGGTAGTATTATGATATTTGGAGCATATTGTGTAGGTACGGTACACAATATGCTACCTTAGTAGTATTATGATATTTGGAGCATATTGTGAAGGTAAGGTACACTACATGCTTCCTTAAAAGTTTAACAATATTTTGAGCATATTGTGTAGGTAATGTACACAATATGCTACCTTAATAGTATTATGATATTTGGAGCATATTGTGTAGGTAAGGTACACAAGATGCTACCTCGGTAGTATTATGATATTTGGAGCATATTGTGTAGGTAAGGTACACAATATGCTACCTAGGTAGTATTATGATAATGGGAGCGTATTGTGTAGGTAAAGCACACAAAATGCTGCCTTAGTAGTATTATGATATTTGGAGCATATTTGGAGGTACACAATATGCTTCCTTTGAAGTATTATGATAATGTGACCATATTGTGTAGGTAAGGTACACAATATGCTACCTTAGTAGTATTATTATATTTGGAGCATATTGTGTAGGTAAGGTACACAATATTCTACCTTAGTAGTATTATGATTTTGGAGCATATTGTGTAGGTAAGATACACACTATGCTACCTCGGTATTATTATGATATTTGGAGCATATTGTGTAGGTAAGGTAAACAATATGCTACCTTGGTAGTATTATGATAATGGAGCAAATTGTGTAGGCAAGGTACATAATATGCCACCGCCTCGGTAGTATTATGATAATGAGAGCATATTGTGTGGGTAAGGTACATAATATGCAACTTGGTAGTGTTATGATAATGGTAGCATATTATGTAGGTAAGGTACACAATATGATTCCTTGGTAGTATTATGATAATGGGAGCATATTGTGTAGGAAAGGTACACAATATGCTACCTAGATAGTATTATGCTATTGGGAGCATATTGCGTAGGTGAGATACATCAAATGCTACCGCCTTGGTAGTATTATGATAATGGGAACATATTTCGTAGGTAAGGTACGCAATATGATTCCTTAGTAGTATTATGATAATGGGAGCATATTGTGTATGTAAGGTACACAATATGCTACCTAGGTAGTATTATGCTATTGGGAGCATATTGTGTAGGTAAGGTACACAATATGCTTCCTTTGAAGTATTATGATAATGTGACCATATTGTGTGGGTAAGGTACACATTATACTACCTTGGAAGTGTTATAATGTAAACTTATTTTGTAGGTAAGATACACAATATGCTGCGAGCATAAAACGCACACCAGCAGATTTCCCTTACTTTTGATGTCCGATTACTGGTTTGTGCAGTCCGTGAACCCAATCAGTCAGAGCATGTGATTGGCCACCTTAAAGTAAGTTTACACTTCTCTCCCTTTAATTTGATCTAGTGTGGGTGAATCTTTGACATGTGTACTTTCAGTGTGCTATACACTCCATTTTGATCTTCAACATGATTGATTTCTGAATTTTTTTTTATCTTTTGACCCACCCCTGAAGTCGCGATGTGTCTTCTGGAACAACTTTTGTTACCATGTTGCTGCATGCGTAAGTCCCTTCTATTTGATATGCAGCATGACCATATTCAAATAAATGCATATTTGACCTTTTGCCACTACCGAAGGGGTTAGGGTGTATGTAAGGACAAAATGCTTGTTTTCAAGGTGCTCTACGTTCCATATACTTTGATATGAAACATGACTAATTTCAAGGTGAAAATGTGTTGACCTTTTGACCCCTCCCTCAGTGGTCAAAGGTATCTCTGTGTGCTAAATAATTGCTATCATGTTGCTGTCATGTGTTGTTCCCTTAGATTTTATATAAAGCATGACAATATTCAGAAAAAAGTTTCATTTTCGACTCGCCCAATTCCCTAAATCTACCCAGGGGATCGGACCCAGGCATCCAATCAAATATCCAGTCTGATATATTTCATATCTATTTTTTTTATCTTTCTGCATACAAAGTTTCGGTAATAATATTGAAAATTGACTAAGTTATTGCAAAACTTATGTATTTGACCTTTGACCCTGCCTAAAGATTCAAGTGGGCGGGGTATTTATTTTTACATTTTACACCGTCATACTTATCTACAGGCTTTTTATACATAATAACTTTGGGGAAACGAAACTAACAGGATATAGGGCTGTCATGCGCGGATCTAGGAATTTTCGCCAGTGGGGGGGGGGGTGTCCAGGTCAATCTGACAAAAATGCTGACAACTTTTTTTTTAGTGCTCAGCTTATTTTGCAGAAGGCAAATGGTTAATTTCAAAGAAAACTATCAATTTTCAAGGTTCCTGAGGGGGTCCAACATTTTCCAGGGGGGGGGGGTCCAACTTTTTCAGGAGGGGGGGGGATGCAATTGCTTATTCCCCATAGAAAATATATAACTTGTGATTTTTCAGGGGAGGTCCGGACCGCCTGCCCCCCCTCTGGATCCGCACTTGGGACTGTCTATGGTACTATCATGCATCAAATCTGACTAATAGGTACTTATGTATGTTTCTGGAAGGACAGGTGGACAGACAGACAGACAGACAGACAGACATAAGGTAGCACAGACGGCCAACGCCAAAACAATATCCCTCCGACTTCAGCGCGGGGGGGGGGGACCAGTACTGAGCACAGGATATTTAGTGTCATGTCCAAGAACACAACGCAGTGCTTCAGGTAAGGCTCGATCCCGCAACCCATCGATATCGGGTCAAGCACTCTACCACGACTGCGCTGTAGAGCCACAAAATGCTCCATACACAATATGCTCTCTCGAGGTGCATATTGTGTACCCTGCATACACAATATGCCCCCCCCTTAAATCGGGAGCATATTGTGTAGGACATGTATCATACCTACACAATATGCTCCCTAGCTGAGGAGCGCAGTCGTGGTAGAGTGCTTAACCCGATATCGATGGGTTGCGGGTTCGAGCCTCACCTGAAGCACTGCGTTGTGTTCTTGAACATGACACTAAATACCCTGTGCTCAGTACTGGTTTTCCCCCAATGAAGTCGGAGGGATATTGTTTTGGCGTCGTCCGTCTGTGCACCCGTCTGTCTGTCTGTCTGTCCACCTGTCCTTCCAGAAACATACCTAAGTACCTATTAGTCAGATTTGATGCATCCTCTGCATGAATGGATAGTACCATGGACAGTCCCAAGTGCGGATCCAGAGGGGGGGACAGGGGGTCCGGACCTCCCCCGGAAAATCACAAGTTATATATTTTCTATAGGAATAAGCAATTGGAACCCCCCACCCCGGAAAAAGTTGGACCCCCCTAGAAAATGTTGGACCCCCTCAGGAACCTTGAAAAATGATAGTTTTCTTTGAAATTAACCATTTGCGACTGAAAAATAAGCTGAGGACTAAAAAAAGGTTGTCAGAGCTTTTTTGTCAGATTGACCTGGACCCCCCCCCCCTGACGAAAATTCCTGGATCCGCGCATGACAGTCCTTTATCGTATAAGTTTCGTCAAGATCAACTAGTAAACACATTATTGCTCTGGCACTTATAATGCAAAAGTTGTAATGGCTTTCTTAGAGTAATGATCTAAACATTTCCCCAAAGCTATTATGTATTAAAAGCCTGTAGATAAGTATGACGGTGTAAAATGTATAAATAAATACCCCGCCCACTTGAATCTTTAGGCAGGGTCAAAGGTTAAATACATTAATTTGGCAATAACTTAGTCAATTTTCAATATTATTACCGAAACTTTGTATGCAGACAGATACAAAACAACAATAGATATGAAATATATCAGACTGGATAATTGATTGGATGCCTGCGTCCGATCCCCTGGATAGATTTAGGGGATGGGGCGAGTCCAAAATGAAACTTATTCTGAATATTGTCATGCTGCACATAAAATTAAGGGAACAGCACATGACAGCAACATGATAGCAATTATTTAGCACGCAGAGACACCATTGACCACTGAGGAAGGGTGTCAAAAGGTCAACGCATTTTAACCTTGAAATTAGTCATGTTTCTTAGAGCACCTTGAAAACAAGCATTCTGTCCTTACATACACCCTAACACCTTGGGTAGTGGCAAAAGGTCAAATATTCATTTATTGAATATGGTCATGCTGCGTATCAAATAGAAGGGACTTACGCATGCAGTAAAATGGTAGAAAGTATTGTTCCAGAGGACACACCGCGACTTCGGGGGGGTGTCAAAAGATAAAACATTTTTTTCTGAAATCAATCATGTTGAAGATCAGAATGGAGTGTATAGCACACTGAAAGTACAAATGTCAAAGATCACCCGTACTAGATCAAATTAAAGGGGGAAAAGTGTAGATTTACTTTAAGGTGGCCAATCACGTGGGTTCACGGACTGCACAAACCAGTTATCGGATATCAAAAGTAATGAAAATCTGCTGTTGTGCGTTATATGCTCGCAGCATATTGTGTACCTTACCTACATAATTTGCTTACATTATCATACTACCAAGGTAGCATAGTGTGTACCTTAACCTACACAATATGCTCAATTGCTCATAATACTATTCCATTTTCATAATACTACCAAGGTAGCAAGCATATCGTGTACCTTACCCACACAATATGCTCCCATTATCATAAAAAACTAGGTAGCATATTGTGTACCTTATCTACACAATATGCTCCCATTATCATATTACTACAAAGGTAGCATGTTGTGTACCTTACCTACACAATATGCTCCCATTATCATAATACTACCAAGGTAGCATATTGTGTACGTTGCCTATACAATATGCTCCCAATGTCAAAATACTACCAAAGTAACATTTTGTGTGCATTACCTACACAATATGCTCCAAATATCATAATACTACTCAGGTAGCTTATTGTTCAACTTACCTACATAGTTTGCTCTCATTATCATAATACTATCAAGGTAGCATAGTGTGTACCTTACCAACACAAGATGCTCCAAATACCATAATATTACCAAGGTAGCATATTGTGTGCATTAACTACACAATATGCTCCATTTATCATAATACTACTAAGGTAGCATATTATGTACCATACCTACACAATATGCTTCAAATATCATAATACTACTAAGGTAGCATATTGTGTGACTTAAAAACACAATATGCTATTATTATCATTATACTACCTACATGTAGGTAGCATATTGTGTACCTTACCTACACAATATGCTCCAAATATCATAATACTACGGAGGTAGCATATTGTGTAACTTACCTTCACAATATGCTCCAAATATCATAATACTACTAAGGTAGCATATTGTGTACCTTACCTACACAATATGCTCCAAATATCATAATACTATTAAGGTAGCAAATTGTGTACCTTACCTACACAATATGCTCCGATTATAAATACTACCGAGGTAGCATATTGTGTACCTTACCTACACAATATGCCCCAATTATCACAACACTATCGAGGTAGCATATTGTGTATCTTACCTACACAATATGCTCCCATTATCATAATACCACCAAGAAGCCATATTGTGTACCTTACCTACACAATATGCTCCGAATATCTTAATACAACTTAGGTAGCATATTGTGTACCTTACAAACACAATATGCTCCAATTATCATGATACTACCGTGTAGCATATTGTGTACCTTACCTACAAAATATGCTCCCATTATCATAATACCACCAAGAAAGCATATTGTGTACCTTACCTACACAATACGCTCCGAATATAATAATATTACCCCATTATCATAATACTACCAAGGTAGCATATTGTGTACCTTACCTACACAATATGCTCCAATTATCATAATACTTCCTAGGTAACATATTGTGTACCTGACCTACACAATATCCCCCATCATCTGTAGATAGTATGTGTAGGTAAGGTACACAATATGCTACCTTGGTAGCATTTTGGCAATGGGTGCATATTGTGTAGGATTGGTAGTATTATGATAATGTGAGCAAATTATGTAGGTAAGACACACAATATGCTACCTCAGTAGTATAATGATATTTGGAGCATTTTGTGTATGTTAGGAACACAATATGTTACCTTAGTAGTATTATGATATTTGGAGCATACTGTGTAGGAAAGGTACACAATATGCTACCTTAGAAATATTGTGATATTTTGAGCATATTGTGTAGGTAAGGTACACAATATGCAACCTTGGTAGTATTTTGATATTTGAAGCATAATGTGTAGGTAAGGTACACAATATGCTACCTTGGTGGTATTATGATAATGGAAGCATATTGTGTACGTAAGTACACAATATGCTTCCTTGGTTGTAGTGTGATAATGGGAGCATATTGTGTAGGTAAGTTACACAATATGATACCTCGGTATTATTATGTTATTTGGAGCATATTGTGTAGGTAAGATACACAATATGCTACCTCGGTAGTATTATGATAATGAGAGCATATTGTGTAGGTAAGGTACACAATATTCTACCTTAGTACTATTATGATATTCGGAGCATATTGTGTAGGTAAGGTACACAATATGCTACCTTGGTGGTATTATGATAATGGGAGCATATTGTGTAGGTAAGGTAAACAATATGCTACCTCGGTAGTATTATGATAATTGGAGCATATTGTGTAGGTAAGGTACACAATATGCTACCTCAGTAGTATTATGATAATGGGAGCGTATTGTGTAGGTAGGGTACAAAATATGCAACCTTGGTAGTATAATATGATAATGGGATAGTAATATAATAATGGGGGCATATTGTGTAGGTAGGGTACACAATATGCTACCTTGGTAGTATGATGATGGGGTAGTAATCTGATAATCGGAGCATATTGTGTAGGTAAGGTACACAATATGCTACCTTGGTAGCATTTTGGTAATGTGAGCATATTGTGTAGGTTAGGTACACAATATGCTACCTTGCTTGTACCTGGATAATGGGAGCATATTGTGTAGGTAAGGTACACAATAATCTACCTCGGTAGTACTATGATAATTGGAGCATATTGTGTAGGTAAGGTACACAATATGCTACCTCAGAAGTATTATGATATTTGGAGCATATTGTGAAGGTAAGGTACACAATATGCTACCTCGGTTGTATTATGATAATGGGAGCATATTGTGTAGGTAAGGTACACAATATGCTACCTTGGTGGTATTATGATAATGGGAGCATATAGTGTAGGTAAGGTACACAATATGCTACCTCGGTAGTATTATGATAATTGGATCATATAAGAAACTATACTGCGCCGAAGGATATGAAGTAAGTGCATACATTAAATCATCACCATAAAACGGTCAGTAGCAAGCAAATTGTCAAAATACATTATTCCTGTTTACTCTGTGTTAGTTCTGATCATAATCTCAAAACTTACATACAATAAATGATTCGTCACCTTTATAATGAATCGTCTCATATCTTTGCGAGCGCCCGCGTACTAGTAAGTGTCAGTGCAGAACATTGTATGTTTCTGTGGTCAATACCTGAATTAACCGCGTTCAGAAAGTCTCTATTCCCATGTTAGCCCCATGCCTTCCAACATGTTTCAGTATAACCTGACATACATGTATGGTTTGGAAAGTTATGCCTTTTGAAAAAATAAAGATTGTTGCCATGGGAGCCAAATTGGATATCGGAATCGAATGATTCAAGCAATTCTGAATGTCCATGTTGCCCCTATCCCTCAAACCAAGTTTAGATTCAACCTGACGTAGGGATGGGAAAAGATGGTCTTTGAAGGATATCAAGGTGGCTACAATGGTAGTCATATTATATATTCCAATGGAACAGGTATACCATTTATGAATGTCCATGGTGTCCTCGACTCATACATGTTCATTACATTTCTACATTTAACCCCCGGCGTTTCCCCATTTTTCCTTACTACGGTTTCCAAAGGTTATTTCATGTCGGGAAAGAAGACAAATTTGGAGACAACGTCTCCAAAATGTTGTTGATGGGGATTAAAGACCACTATAATACAATTATGATGCGGGCATGGCTTTAGACATAAGGTTCGTAAGATAGACAGATAGATGTCGAGAGGACAGTTAGAACGAAAGGCAAACATACCACGAGACATGTTTTCAAGAAGAGCATAGTGTGTACACTCGGACGACCACTGAAATAACATATGTACCAACCCTTGACAATATGCTCCTTTGGTAGCATATTGTGTATGCAGGGTACACAAAATGCTCCAGCGGAGCACATTGTGTATGCAGGGTACACAATATGCTACTAAAAGGAGCATATTGTGTAGGGGAGCATTTTGTGGACCCACACTGCGCTCCTCAGCTAGGGAGCATATTGTGTAGGTATGATACATGTCCTACACAATATGCTCCCGATTTAAGGGGGAGCATATTGTGTATGCAGGGTACACAATACGCACCTCGAGAGAGCATATTGTGTATGGAGCATTTTGTGGCTCTACACTGCGCGTATGCGCAGGCTGATCTGAGGCTTTGCTGGTCGATCATACCACAGTTTTGAAAATCTCATGTCACGGCTCATTATATATTTGCAGTAATCAAAGATCTAATTTCAATTCTTTATTCACTCTAGGTCAACATAGTCAACAACAAGAGGTAATCTGATTGGCATATTTCTCATTAATGCGTTTTAAACCCACCGGACAGTACATCACTTGCAACGTAATGACATACTATCTAATTTAATGATAGATACGATTTCATAACTATTCCATTACTTACTATTCGGTCATTCCTCCCAAAGCTAATTACCGTTTTATTAGGTTTACCTGTGTCCTGCTGAATATAACAATATACAGTTAAACCTCGAAACTTCGAACTCCGATCGCTAATTCGAATTCAATTCCAGGCACAATGGATTTAGATAATAGGGTCTGTTTATTAACTATTTTAATAGCTATCTATAATACATATGTTTTGTGAGCGTAAAAAAACGTCTCCCTGAGACGTTTCTTTAACGCAAACAAAACTTATGTTTGATAGAAAAAAAACTGAACCTAATCATTTTGGGAGGTTATATACTTTTATGCATACCTCCCTATAATTCAAACAACTGATAACTCGAAATAAAACCTCTAGTCCCTAAGACTTTCGAGTTTATGAGATTTTACTGTACTATTGAATGCATTCCCGACCAGATAGATTGCATGGTGTCATTTATTAAAATGTATCCACAGACAGAATAACACAATTGTAGTTACTGATCAGTTGGCTTCAGATGAACAGTGTTGATCAGGATCTACTCTGTTTTCTAAAGGCATTTAATTTGTGTCAATATTTTTGGTCAAAGTACCCGCTTAGGGGGTTCCAGTATACAAAGGGGATAAGAGCTAAGTTCGGTTTAACCTGTTTATTCTGTTCTTGTATTTGTAGTCACATTGTTGGGACAATGCTACGCCAATAGAAGAAACCTTACGCACCTTTGATGATCTCGTTCGCTGTGGTAAGATACGGTACTTTGGCGTCAGTAACGTATGTGGCTGGCAGCTGCAGAAAATAGTGGACAGAATAGATAAACTCGGATTAAACGGGTGTATAAGTTTGCAGGTACATATAACACATGTCAGGCATCACAGGACAATTATTTGGAGCACTTTTCAAAGTTGAAGGCATGTAATTTTGGAGTGTGATGTATTATTAACTTTGGGTAATTTAATTCATTAGTTATGTATATGTTATTCAATGTTTTGTGTTGGTTATGGAATATATACGAGGGAGCGAAACTCCCAAGTGTATATTTCATAACCAGCACAAAACATGTATAACCTTTTTAGCCCTGACCCACCTGTTTTCTGTGTTGCTGACAAGCAGGTTTCACATCGTGAAATATACACATTATGTAGCATTTTGCTGCATTTCGTTTAAGAGAATGTCATTTCTGTCTTCACCATGTATGCGTTCACATGGGACAAATGGATTTTATTAGCAGCATTTGTTAGATTTTTCTTAAAAAATATCTGTGAAACATTTCACTGATTACACGTTACAGATGCATATGCTGATCAGTACCCACTGTTTGGGCATTCAAGCCTGATGGACAAACAGTGGAGACACACTGACTCAAATCAGCGTATTTGTCCATGTACCGTTTGATCATACTGGCTTTATCAAATAGCATTTTGGGACAAGCAGTGTAATTTCTGACCATGCTGCAATGCACATATATACAGCCTGGTCAGCGTTTTCTGTTTTCGCCACGTTTCTGTGAAACAGCTAAAATTTGAAATTTATATCACATTGTGTCGATATTCATATCACAGTTTTATCAATGGTTCTAAACATAAAAAATGGGTGCAATTAACATTTCGGACTGCAATTTCCTCTCATCAAGTTATGGGAATGAGTCTCCAAACAGTGTGGGTTATGCAAATTATACCACGCTGAATATGATCCTAAGGTTGCATCTGATTGGCTGAAACCAAAAAGAAGTGGGCGGGTCATGGGCTAATGATATATCCTACTCAATTTTAATGACTGCTAGTCACAATATATGATTGTTTGTTCCCATATCAGCAGATAGGTAAGAGATTTTCACATGCAAATATGTCAGCATATCTGAGATTTAAATCTGGTCAACAGAGGGTTATTCTAGTTCAGCATATATGCAACATTACTTAAATTGAGACAAAATCATCTTGTAATTGTCACTAAAATTTTGAATGTATGTTTAATACTTTGCTATATTCAATTTGATGAGATATATATGGCCACTGACTTAAATGCGGTTGTCAATGTCATCCAAACATACACGTATATTTTTTGTTAGATGATATATTGCACTGGGCTGTGTCCTTGAGCAAAGCACTCTGTTCTCTGCTTAGTATAGGTTTATACCAGGAAGAATGTACTGACATGACCAAAATATTGTTGGCTGGGGCGCAAAACATCAACATAAATACACAAATAATAGGCGTCTCATGTCTTTTTCAGCAACAGTATAATCTACTTGCTAGACAATCAGAATATGAAGAATTTATGGTTTGCAAGAATGAGGGAATTGGCGTCCTTCCATGGAGCCCCCTTAAAGGGTAATATTAGTTTCCACTGTATATCAATTTCTGTATTCGAAATATCAAGCGTGCCAAGGGGGTGTGGCTTATCCCGGTAGCAAACACATTAAATATCTTCTCTGGAACCTGTGGTCAGAATTCAAAATAATTTGGTAGAAATAGTCACTTGGGGACCTTCAACAAAAATAGCTTAAACGAATTTGATCCGTTTAAACATGACCACCAGGGGGCGGGGTCAGTTTCCCTTACGTCCATATGTAGGAAACATAATAATTCTTCTCCTCTGAAACCAGTGGTCAGGATTGAAAATGATTTGGCGATATGGTCACAAGGTGACCCTCTAAAAATGAACAGTCAAAAATATGACCACCAGAGGACGTGGCTTATCACGATAAGGCAAACTTTAAATATCTTCTCATCTGAAACCAGCGGTTAGAAATCAAAAATCAAAATAATTTAAAAGAAATGATCATTGGATGACCTTTGACAAAAATACCTAAAATAAATATGATCCGTCAAATCATGGCCGCCAGGGGGCGCGGCCAGTTTCCATTATGTACCTATGTAAAAGAAACCCTATAAACTTCTTCTCCACTGAAAGCAGTGGCCAGAATTGAAAATCATTTGACAGAAATGGTTATTAGGTGACCCCCTACAAAATTAGATAAAACAAATTTGATCCATCAAAAACATGGCTGCCAGGGCACATGGCTTATTGCGGTAAGGCAAACTTTAAAAACTGTCTCTTGAACCGGTGCTCAGAATTCAAAATGATTTGGTAAGAATGATCACCGGATGACTTACGACACAAATATCTATTATGAAATTTTCCATCAAAAACATGACAGCCAGTGTGTTTGACCAGTTTCCCTTGTGTATCTATGTAAGAAACTTTACAATCTTCTCTTCTAGAACCAGTGCTTTTTGAAAATAATTTGGCAGAACTGACTATTAGTTGACCCTCTACATAATTGGATAAAACGAATTTAAATACGTAAAAGCATTGTCGCCAGGGGGCGTGCCCAATTTCCCTTACGTATCTATGTAAGAAACTTTAAACATCTTCTCCTCTGAAGTCAGTGCTGATAATTGACAATGGATAGTAGAAATGGTTATAAGGTGACCCTCGAAAGAAATTCGATCTGTCAAAAACATGGGCGCCATGGGATGTGGCGTATTGCGATAACAAAGACTTTAAAAATCTTCTTCTGTGAAACTGGTGGTCATACTTCAAAATGATTTGGTAGAAATGATCACTGAATGACCGTCTACCAAATTAGCTAAACCAGATTTGATCCGTCAATAAGCATGGCCGCCAGGGTGTGTGACCAGTTTCCCTTGTGTACTTATCTAATGTGACCGATTAAGGATCATCTTGACCCCCTTATTTGAAATAATTGTAGATCCAGATTAATTGTAAATGATCTAAATAGGAATTAAACAAGCTTAGTAGACCAAAATAAGATGCCACAGCCCCTTGAAGAAGAGCTGATTTAAATATATCAACATGGAGTAGCATTCCTTAGATTTAGATTTATTAAAGGAAGAAATTGTGCAGCATCTGCATAAAAAGGTTTTACGTGTTTGCACTGGAACAGCTCAGAAATTAATCTCATTGTCCGTCTGTGTGTCCGTGCGCCCGTCCGTAACGTTTTGTTTCATTAATATCTTTAAACGTCATTGTTGGAATTCATCAAACCTTGCATCTACATGACAATACATTTGATAAAAAAGTAAGGGCTAGGGGCCAACTCTTTTAGAGTTGTTTCCCTTTTTAATTCTAAAAGGCTTTTTATATAGGGTTTATGCTTATGCTATGATAGTGCATACACATGCCGATCAACTCCTACCACAGTTTTTGATGGAGCAATTTGATGCTTTGACTTCACAATGTAGACGCATTGAACATATGCACTGAGGAGTTTGGTTAAAACAAATTATTTTTTTTTAACAAAAAGACAGCTATGAGTACTTAGACAATGTATCCTTAATATGGCTTTTATTAACTTGTCAAAATAAATTAAGCCTCACCAGAAATTTTCCCATTCATTTATGTTTTAATTTGTCATAGCATTGTACTGCAAAAAGATTTACCTATAAAATTTTTAGTGAAGTGGCAGCAATTTCTTAACATGTGCTAGGTTTCACTTTGATTGGTGTATTTTTCATAGAGCTTCAGACATTCCAGAAAATGTTCCGTTTAGTTCCCTATCATTCCTATAGTAAAATTGGCAAAAATGGATACTCTTGGACAATTTAGCACATACCTGCAGACGATCAGTATTTTCAATTGAAACTTTTTGCAATTACACCCAAGATATTGTTGTCTTACTTGGATGGAATTAGAATTTTCAACTACCTTCTATATTTTTGAAATAAACAAATAAACAAATAAACTTTGGGAATTTAACATTAAACTTTGGGAATTTAACATTATGGCTATGGAAAAAATGAAACGGGCTTACATTTTTTGACCAGTTTATATGCATTGATAGTGTCTTCATAGGTCGATCAACTCCTACCACAGCTTTTGATGAATGAATCCAATATTTTACCTACATAATGTAGACATATTAAACATATGCATGAAGGAGTTTGTTGCTAAAATGTTAATTTTGTTATAACTCCATTAAAATCGATTTACAGCTAGCAGTTACATGCTAAGTGTCAAATGACCAAGATGCGATTTCAAAGTAGTGTTAATAATTTCAACAATACAGTAACACTAATGTAAGGTCCTTTATGTCTCGTAACGCCGCTCTTTTACTTATATTTTATAGAGGGGTACTAACTGGTAAATTCAAGAGAAACTCCAACCCGGACAAGAGTGGAAGTAGGATCGGTTTTGTCACCTCAAACCAGTCGTTTGCTAACCAAGCAGCTCCTGCTTGGAGCAAATATGACAACGATGAAGACTTCTGGAACCTGATGAATATACTCGAGAAAATTGCACAAACCCATGGTATGGTCGCGAAAAGCTGTAGTTATGCCAGAATTTTTTTATTATTTGATTTACGAACCCTCCTACTGTAATTTTCCAGAAAGTAGGAAAAAAATAAAATTTAATTTCTATTATTTTTTTATTTTATCCGCCGACTCCAATATTATTTGTTTTGTTGAGAAAAAAAATTATATTTTTGAGGTTCTGTCTATGTATTTTTGAGAGTGACACTGTAAAAAGTGATTGTACTGTCCAGATTTTTAGGAAAATGATAAAATATTTAAAGATTTTATACAGACTGTTGGTTTACCTATTACTAGTTTTACTGTTTCTGGAGATATTAAAAAAAATGAAAATATTAAAAAAAAAAGCTCTGAAAATGACCAGTTAACTGGTCATTTTCAGAGCCTTTTTATTTATTTTTTTTCGTCCCCCCGACCCTAGATCTGAAAAAAAATTCCCGTAAATCAACTAATAAAAAAAATCTGGCCTTATGCCATCAATTTCGGATATTATAGTTGCCAGTTCATAAGATTCGGGTAGTTATTGCAATATGCAGAAAAGGCTCCCTTAAATCCCCATGACGCGGAGCGCAGTGACTCAGTAGGTAAAGCATTAGACTAGGGAGCAATGAGCTGCTAGTTTGAAATTCACCAAAGTAGTTGTTCTTTGTCCTTGAGCAAGACACTCTATCCGCTGCTTATTACTGATACAACCCGAGAAGACAGAGAATCAGCTTGTTCATGCGGGGTTACAGAAAGTTTTGCAAGAGGAGGTCCAACTTTGCATCGAAATAACACTATAAGTGAGTCATCATAGGCCCGCCAGCGAAAAGCCATTTAAATGGCGTTTCGCTGGCGTGCCTATGATGGACAGACATTGAATGCTGGCTTGGTGGCTTTGTCATTTTTAGTGGATACTGACCAGTAATGCAAAGAAACCCTATATGTTTATGATGCTTCAGGCTTGGTGTCGGGACCACATGTCCCCCTCTGGATCCAAGCATATTATTCATATGTTCATCCATCTGTTGATCACGCATATCTTGTTAGAAGGATATCTCATAAACCTCGTAAACCAGGGGTCGCATGTTCAATCCCTGGCTTCGTCAGTCTGTTGGATGATTAAGCTGTGGCGCCGTCTCCATATGGCCCTAGCTGTTGGTGGGACATTAAACCATAACACACAAACACACCCATAAACTATAAACGCTACAGCCTTGAATGATTTGAAGGAATTCAAATAATATTATCGAAATTATTGCCCTTGTTTATAAAGCTTAGTCCATGCATCACGCTTGTGTAAAACACAAGTTTATGGCCCAAGTGTTCAGAATTTTCCTAGTTTTCTGATATTCTAGCAAGTCGATTCGACTGTCGGATGTGGTGTGTAAAATGAAAAAAATGGAATGACAAATCGTGTTACCCCATGACCACAGTGATCTTTCAGGTTTACTGGTCTAGGTTTTACATTATTTGGTCACACCTACATGTTGGGTATATATGGTAGTGTATACAGGGAAAGGGATGTGAGATGCATGCATGTAATAATCAAAGGATAATATTTGAACTCTTTTATATGACAATGGCAAATTGAAACATGATTCATGACTTATCCTGTTAATAAATGGATCTAGTTGAGGTTTGCATACATCTAAAAGCAAGCGAGTATGACCTGGAAATGCCACAATCACAGACAACAGACCGACCCACAGCACCACAAGGTAGAGAGACAGAAACATACAGCCACATTACAGTGAGAACACAACTAAAATGTAGCAACCAGCTCTCTCTTCCTCGGCGAGATGATTGCAAAACTAGAAAGATCACTTAGAACTACATTACAAAAGAAAAAAACAGCACTAAAAATGGGAGCAACAATAAACAATGAATCAACAGCAACATAATTACCGCCTTGTATTTTTTTACCTTTGACCCTACCCCAGGGGTCGAGCCATGACATGAAATAGCCAACAATGTAGTATGTGCTGCCAGCAAAGGCTCAGACCAGCCTGCGCATACACCCAGTCTGGTCAGATCCTTTGTTAGTCGCTTGACTATTCTATGAGTGTTAAGCTACTGACTGAACACCATTTGGAGCGTTTATGTTTAAAAGGTGGCTGCACAGGCTCGCCTGAGTCTACACTTGTCAAAATGCCACATTGTTGGAAATCACATGTCGCGGCTCATATAACTACAGGTAGCTGACAGAAATAAACATTTATTTGTGTATTTCTTTTGTTAGGTAAAACTATTCCCCAAGTTGCTATTCGTTGGTTACTACAACAAGCCGTTGTGGCCTCGGTGATTATTGGTGCAACATCGCTGAAACAGCTTGAAGACAATATGGGAGCTGGCAGTGGCTGGGAGTTGTCAAAAGATGAGGTGAATACCCCTTTTTATCATGTTTATGCGTGGATCTAGAGAGTTTTGTCAGAGGGGGTTCACCTCTGACAACGTATTTTCTTCATTTTTTTTAGTTGATGAGGGGAGATAGGATTCAAATAACACTCATCATTTAAATTCGAATGGCATTTCGCTGGCATGCCAATGAACATCCTACATTGAATAATAGCTTGGTAGTTTTGTGAGTTTTTCAGATGATCCGGACCGGTTTTGACAGGGAATCCTATATTTTTCTAATTTTTCAGAGGGAATGAGAAGGCGGTCCAGACCCCCTGTCAATACTCTGGATCTGCCCATGATATTCATAATTATTTGGATACATTGGCTTAGCTATTTTCATTCTGGATACTGCTATCCTACACATACCTGATGTATAGCATTTGCAACAAGCCATAGGGCTCCAGAGACACAAACTACATTTTTGAAATACTCTTTGCAGCGGATGGTGTACACTTTCGCCCTCTCCCTCACTGTATGCATACATATGTACATAGTATAACCATTACACTGAGCTCGAAATAACATTAAACAGTCTGGTTATAAATTTTTCTTAATTTATATCAGGACAGGTGTTGTGAAATTTAAAAATATCCACAATAGTTTTTTTATAAATAAAAGGAAAATGTTTCAGAATTATGACATGATCTGAATCAAATCCACTTCAAAATCAAACTGTAGACTGGAAACCACAAAATTGGTTCTTTTGCAAAAAGTGTAGACCCAATTGAAAGGCAACATAATGCTGCAATTCATCAGGATCTGCACTGTTTAATAAGACAAAATCGATCTTAAAAGTTGTTATGAGCGGTGGAAATACTAACGTCGTAAACAAATTATTGTCTCTGGTCCTGGTCGATTAGGACAGTCTTTTTGCCTTGATAGTGCCTAGTTTATGTTATTACCCATCCGACTATATACGGAGTAATTCTATATTTTTTGTCCTGTCATGAGTCACTGAACTGTTGACCAGTCAATAAATTTGACTAATGACCGGCACTATACCATGGCATGGTTTCCCGCTTCCCTGTTAAAAGCACACAGGTGCTTATCGACATGCGCGACGATGATGCTCGTACAGTTCGTTTATGAAAGTTATGCAATAATGGAACAAATGAGGCATGGTTTGGCAACTTTAAACTCCAATAACTCCGTTGTTTGTGGTCAGAAACATAAAGTGTGGGTACTTGTTTTCTTAGAACGAGCGGAACATTTTGAGACCAAAATTGAGCAGATTTGGTGAAATTTTCTGTTTTGCAACAAAACCGCATTTTCGGCAGCAACCCCATTCAAGGAATGCTGCTTAGTATTTCATCAAATGGGTTGGGTAATAAAACAGTTGTTTCATGCCTGTTTGTATTATAGTCAAACTATTACCCCTCCGTACCATGGACGACCCGATGCACTATTGCACTCGGTCTTCGGCCTTGTGTAATAGTGCATTGCGTAGTTCACGGCATCTCGGGGTAATAGTTTTGACTATACTACAAACAGGCATGAAATAACTGTATGTTATTTAATTACTTTATTTACAGATGAAGGAGCTGAGTGATGCCAGTCCCTTAGTGAACCATTACCCTTATGAAATGATCTGGCGCGTAAATGCAACAAGAACCAATCCTTTTTATAACTGATGTACAACTAAAGTCAGACATACAAGTGAATAAAAATCAGATGGGTTTTGGCGTCGATATTAATTTCACCTTTGTAATGGTCTATTTGGAGACATTTTATCCCAAAAATGCAAGTTAGTGTGACCAGAAAATGCCACAATCAAACACTGCAGATTAATCCATAGCACCAAAATGAAACTGCCAGAAGGATAGACCATAGTTCATAGTTTATCTGATGAATAAGTTGCAAAAATAGTAAGTGAGTATGATCAGGAAATACCACAATCACAAACTGCAGACAACCCCTAGGCACCGCGAGGAAGAGCCGCTCAACCATCACGAGACACCAGGAAGACAAATTAAGCAAAGCAACCAGCTCTCTCTTCCCCATCAAGATGATTGCAATACTAGAATGGACATAAAGTAACATACAACAAAACATAGAACAATTACAGACTCCCACAATGGGAGTAACAATAAACAAAAATTCAACAACAACAGAACAAACGCAAGTCTGTTATGTAGGATTTGAACAGCATTTTTACAATGTGCCAAGCCCTTTTTCTCACAAAATGCCTGTACTTGTTAACTTTCTGATTTATTTCCTGTAAAAATATCTTATTTCTGATGCTTATTTCAATATACATGCTAGACGAATCATTTTACCAAATCACCTGCGAATAATGAAAGAGTGTATTTGAATGACAGACATGTTTACTAGTGTCAGACAGAACACAAACGTGCAAAACCCCAGCAACGAGATGTAAAGGTTTATCATAATGTAGTATTTTAGACTATTAATTAGCTTCGTTTACGAAGCACATTACGTCGCGCCAGCAATCAAATAGAAAAAGGAGAAAATTACTACTCTGCGATCTTTTACAATTGCAATTAGGTCACTTCAACTTTTATTGGTATAACACACGATATAATCATTTGGAATAAACATAAGAGTACTATGTGGATAATGAATGTTTAATTTTATATGGGCCTTGGCCCATGTAAGAGTTATACCATGGGTTGTCCGCCTGTATGTGGAGATAATCCACGAGCTTTAGCGAGTGGATTATCTTACGTACAGGTGGACGAGCATGGTATAACTATTTTATACCACCATCATCAGTGTAGACCATGCACATCACGAGATATTTCATGCTAAAGTTGGTAAAGGTGGTATAAATTCATGTACCTCATGTTAAGCTTGATCCACTTTCTACATATTCCACTTGGGCTTGCGAAAAATATAATTCTCAGTTTGGTTATATCTAGATTTGTGCTGTTGATAAGTGTATTGTTATGTATTCTTTTAACTGCATTTTCTTTTTTCCATGGTGCAATCACTTTCATTATGTGCAGAAATGGTGTACTATGAAAATTCCTGCAGGTGAAGTGTGATTTATGTTCAGCCATAATAATTTTGTTTCAACGAAGC
Source organism: Loripinus fragilis (assembly GCA_964019695.1). Lineage (NCBI taxonomy): Eukaryota > Metazoa > Mollusca > Bivalvia > Lucinida > Lucinidae > Loripinus > Loripinus fragilis. Next base: position 74,489,018 of record OZ026525.1, read on the forward strand.
AAAGAATTCAATGCATGTCAGATGCGAATAAAAAAGTTCCTACACTGACGGATATCACATGAATTCACTAGTGATTGATATGATATATATTTTAACTCAACAAAAATAGGCTTTTTGATTACTCAGAAGCTAAAACATTCCAGCCACGCCATTCGAAAATGTGTCTTCGGAATTTCCGACCAGGTAAGATTCTGACAAGCCTTCTCAGATTCTGGTTTTAGCATGAGTAGGTATCCTGCTATCTAGGCAGCGAATAAAAAGGTGCTGATCAGATTGCGAGGATGACTAAATGCTAATTTCCAATCTTATTACGTCACTCTATGACCTGGCGTAATGCTACATGTAGTTTGCACTTGACGTAAGCCCTACAGCACAGCGGGAACACTTTAAAAATTAAAGGCCGATTTTTTTGTTTCATTCTTAAAAATGTAATTCTAATAGACCATGAGCTGCTTATAGACCCCCTCCCCGCAGGGGTAATTTTGTACACTATGATTTTCTAAAACTACGTTATATAAGAAGCAAAAAGACACATGTTGGTCATCTGGCATTGGGGGTGTTACCGTGTAACAGCCATCTTAACTAAAACATCTCCTAATCCTATTGTTCAAATACAAAGCTATACATAAATTTAATTTATCTACATGCTGATCGTCTTAAAAGCACTTGATTAAATGTAGAAAATAGCCAGTATGCCTTAAAACAACATATGCATATATGCAGTTATATACGTTACCTTATTACAAATAAACTGCTATTTAGCCCTGTGCAATCACTAGACCATGTGCTGCCAAAATACCTCCTAGGAAGAGTTTTGTATACTACACTTTTCTTAAACCACATAATATAAGCCACAAAATAATGCATGTTAGCTCTTTATGGGTTAGGATGTTACCCTGCTATTGCAAAGTTTACTATGTTACCCTAAAATAATAGGAACTCCTTTAGTGTTAATATCAAAATTATTCCTTATTCTTACAAATCAATAGTATCTTGTAATTGAAAATAAATGACTGGCAGAATAATTTTAACTCATTTGGTTTAAACATATTTAATTTGTATACTATGTACATAGAACAACATATAAAGAAATACAATACTATACAGTATGCAAAAAGGATTCAGAAGAAAGTCTTTAGTTTTATACGAATCTGTATCCCATTTAAAATATCATTTTACTCATTTTATCGAGATTTGAAGAGAAATCAATTTCTGTACCAATGCTTATTTTGGTACTCAAATGTACTACTAATTTAGGTACCTTTTATTACTGTTACTTACGTTACATTCTTTTGAACACATTGATTTAATGCTTAAATAGCTTAATATGAGTTTTTATACTGCTAAGGGGCATAAATTACTTCCATTTTTGGGTTCAATAATGAGAGTAATAATGAAAAGTATCTTTTTTAACATTAAGGACATATGCTACTAAATACTTCCCATATTGAAATATTTTCAATACTTTGCATACACTTTGTTTTATGCATGGGCTATCCATTTATGAAATAAAAAGGATATGTCACCGTGCTTATTTTTTCAAAATCTCATATTGAAGTTTACAGCATTTGACCAATTTTCTAGAAATATAAAATTATAACACTAGTCCTAATTATCGAGCCAAACGGTTGTAATCTTCAGCCAGCTTCTTTCTTTTAACTTAAATTACTGCCCATGACCTCAAACTTTTAAGAAAATGTGCATGTTAACGTGTTATCCCATGCTGTGACAAGATACTGCATGATATATTTTGACAATTCGTCGAAAAATGGAATTTGTTTTTAGAATAAATTATGTATTAAAAAATCTGATATTGAAAATCTTGGAAATTTATTTTTAATTCATGGACTATTATAATACCTTTCGAAAAAAGAATAAAAATCTGGGGTCACTGAACTAATTCTCTTTCTAGAGGGCTAAATTTAACCCCACCCCCATAGGTTTCATGCGTTATTCAATATAAAAAGTTCGGGGATGACCATTTTGGTCGTTTTGATGATGCCATTTTGCTAGTATATGAAGTAATATAGCATTAAAATGTTATAAAAGAAAGAAAAAACACACTGAAAATATGGGCGCATCCGGGAATCGATCCTGGTCCCCTGGCTTTGTAGCCAGACACGCTAACCACTTTTATTTGAATTATTTCTGTCAATAAGATTGTGTTTAACTGTGTATTTTTGTTTTATTTTAAATTGGCGCCGTTAAACCGGTTTAAGCCCTCCAGTAAAATATTTTACTGACCGTTCCAAGGCGGTACTTCTTTTGTGGATCTTTTATGTTTTTGTTCTGTCTTTTTGCTATGTCTGTGCGCGTCTGTTTATATGTGCTTTGTGGTCACCTGCTTGGAAAGGGCTGACCTCTTGGCTTTCGTTTGTGGTGTCTTCTGTGAGTTTGTCACTTTCCCATTGGTATCCTGGGTCAGGTGTGGTACTTGATTGTATCGATTCCTGATCTTTGCACCTTTACTTACTTTGGTACTAAGCATACCACATGGGACCATGATCATTGTTATAAAGTTGCACCCTATTAATCCTTTGGATATTTCAAATCAAGCTAACTAGATTATAACTAGTAAAAAAGAATAAACCAAGTGAGCCAGCATATTTGATTTGGTTCTAGTATGCATTACAGTGCCAAGAAATGACGGCTCAGGCAAGCCTAGTAAATGTGCAGACTCACCAGAGCCTTTGCTGTCTGCATCCACAAATTATGGGTCTATAGATGCAGACTCAGATCAGAATTAATATGGCTAGCTCGACTGCATCAGCCTGAGCAATATATGGATCCAAGATATTTGCTAATATGTGATAAGTACCAAAATCTCACGTGCTGGTCAAATGTTCATATGAGGGCTTTATAAATTACAATAAATGAGATCAACAATTATTTTTTATCTAAAGGCAATACTGTCAAAACAAATCTGATATAAGGTTTCAATAGTTGGTAAACTATATCATACATACATGTAACATAAATGACAATAGAGTCTTTAAAGTTACACTGCTGTCAATATCTGATCTTAATGGTATCTGTTTCAACGTGAAAGAAATATAATTTGTTTTGGAGATGATTAAATTAAAAGACACATTGTAAGTAGAAATGCATAGATACCTGTACTTACCACAAAAGTCATGTAAATGTATACTTTGTTAAAATTGCATGTAATTGTATCATTGATAACAATGTTTATACTGAGTAGAGTGTTCTCACAATACTTTTTGTCAGAACGGTTGACTTTTTGCATATGTCTTGAATCCATACCCTGGTGTGTTTGCAACTCATTCTTATTTTTAATATCCATATAACGCTTTGCTTTAATTTGGCCATGTCACATTCTGTATAGTAGAATTAACATAGCTTTTTATGCATAAATTGCTAAAACTACCAATGCATGTAAGTAAGATTTCATGACTGCACCTTTTCTTTAAATATTTTACTTTTCCATCCAACATTCTTAATAACATTGTGAAATCTTTTTTTACATCAACTTGAATATCCAATTCGGTCTAATCTTTTTCTGGCAAAAAAGTCCTATAAATCTAAATTGGTATCGTAAGTAACAATTGACTTGTTTTCTTGGATATGATCACATCACTTGAGATAATTGTCATGTAAACTCCACCAGTATCACTTATTTTTCCCATCCCACAGAAATATTTGTTCTAAATAAACCATTTACTTATATAATTTACATTGCTTAAGCAAATGATCAGAAGAACTATGTTGATTTAATTATCAGTTTCATCCATTATACAATGAAATCTATGCTGAAGATAAACTAAAGTCTATTTAAAAGCCAAAAGTAAAGTAATGCATCAACATATGTATACGCAAATACAACCATGTCAGTATAAAATTTGATTTTGAGACAGTCTCTACAAACAGTATAGGAGTATATACATTTATAATATTTGCTCTACCAACTTACAAATACTTGATTCTATCTTGGATGTAATAGCACAAACGTTTTGTATACTACAATCTACCATACAACATTAAGTAAAAATAAGTTTTTGTGATTGTAGATGAACCAAAATATACAAGGACTACCAGCGTGTATTGTGTTACTGACTATGTTTGTATAATTTGAGCAGCAGTTAACTGGGTACACTGAAATATTTTGGTTGTTGTTAGATAAATGCCTAGATTAAACTTAGTGCCCTTCAGATAATTAAAGCTGCATAGTTTGTAACTTTTGATCTTTTAATTTTTGAAATAATGTTTCTATTTTTCAAGAACACAGTAAAAAACTAAAATTCAGGCAAATATTTAACCAATTTCGTAAATCTTTACTAATTATCAGTATCAAAACAACAGAATTCATGTTAATAATTGACTGTCTATAATTATCAGAGGGACGCAAATAATTACCAACAAGAGAAAACACACCTGTTTTTATAAGATAATTCCCTTTTCCATGCAGTTTTCAGCTATAGTGAACAGATTTATTGTGAAAACTTAACTTAATTCTGCTTTTACAAATGATTTAAAAAGAAAAGAAAATTTTTCGAAAAATGTTGTTAGTTGCAGACTTAGTCTCTTTAATACAAAAATCTAATTCCACCATACATAAACATTTCAAACTCAAAGTAATACTGCCTTTTACAGCATTTTAGACATACATAGTACCTTATGATCTATTTTATCTGGTAATATATGTTACTTTAACAATTTTGACAGAACGTGGAAACTTATCCTAATTTAGCTGGTACTTGAGAGCAAAATGTTCTTTGTTAATGATATTTAAAACCTATAACTATGGCCAAATCATTTTTTTTTGTTTTTAAAAAAGTTCTAAAAAAGTTCTAAAATAAATTATTTCACAAAAGTAAATATGCTTTGACAATTTGACATAGTCTCTAAATAGGAACCAATAAATTCTATTGTGGAGACATTAATATCTTTATGTTTATTTAACACAAAAATCAGTTCTGAAATGAAATAAAATACCCTTTGATGTATAATTCAGGGAATTAAGCAATATATAGAAAGCCGCAAGTTTGTAACATACGTTACATATTTTCCAAACAAACTGAAAACTGATACTTTACACCAGCAACAATGTTTAATATCGCCTTTCACTCTTCCTTATCAATACAATGCTCATATATGGTGTTTAAAAGCTTACAAATAGGATTACATGATTTGTTTTTAAATGAAAAGGTTCTTACTGTACATAGCCTTTTCTAAGGGGTTGTCATATTCAACAGCTTATAACTCCTTAAGTTTTTGTGATAGAAGCAAGCTATTTGTAGTTTTGAAATAGTCAGTTAATTGTCATTTAGAGACATGTTATTAAAATCTTAAATATTTATGTAGAAGATTATAAAAAGAAACTATATAACAAAATATCAATGATTTTTTCGGTGTAGTTGAAAATGTAACGTAAATGACACCATAATGGCCCTTAATGACTCTAACAAACATCAGTATCGACAGATAATTAACTGTTCTTACATATTACATGACTGTTTAGACAATTTGAATAGCACAAGTACCACTTTAATAGCCTTAATTATATATTTTTTGTTTTTCAAAAAAATGAGGGGTAACGTATTTAACACACTGTAGCTCCCAAACGCCCCACCGTCAGATGGCCAACATGTTGCAAAAAGCTCGTTAGATGTTATGCTTTGTGAAAAATTAAGTCTACAAAGTTCCCCCTGGAGGGGAGCAAAACCCTTAGTAGCTCATGGCCTAAAAGGCATCTTTATACATGTTAAAAAAGAAGGTCATCCTGAGCATTGTATAATACAGATATATAATGGTCACTTTACTTTGCATACTCTGTCATACCAAAGGACCTCTGACGGTGGTAATGGGAATCACAGTGTATCGCTGCCTATAATTTTGATAGAAATTAAAGTCGATCAAATGCTTCCATCTTCATATATAAGCTCGCTGTTTGTCCCTATTTTATGATATTGCATTTCATTTCCTATTTCAATGAATGTACGGCTTTATTTTGGGGCTAAAATGGTCACTTTTTGCATTATACATGTCACAGGGTACAGAAAAATCCCAACCGCCAGAGGTGGGAATCGAACCTGGGCCGCAGGATTTAAAGGCTAACACTCTACCACGTGGCTGTAAAAGCCGGCTTCTACCGCAAGGCAGTAGAAGTGCGTTATATACCTATACCTACTACATATTTCCCTGCTTTAAATTGATTCGTCCCGGAATCTACTCGGAACCACGCTGTAATTCCGGGACATTTCATCCTGAGTGGTGCCCGAAACCCAAGCCGTGGACCCACATACTGGCCACCAAATGTCACAGGGTGCAGAAAAATCCCAACCGCCTGAGGTGGGAATCGAACCTGGGCCGCAGGATCTAAAGGCAAACACTCTACCACGTCGCTGTAAAAGCCGGCTTCTACCGCAAGGCAGTAGAAGCGCGTTATATACCTATACCTACTACATACATATAGGAAATAGAAAAAATATTTTTAAAACATCATCCCCCCCCCCCGAGTTCCAACTAATTCTTTTGCACGTGGCTGCACGTGTTCCCATATTTTACATAATATGTGTGAAAAGCTAGCTGGAACTCGGAGGGGAATGATATCCCACAGCCCAAAATGTGACGACTGGGGGAGCCCTAACATTAGCATTTGGTTTTTTGGTGTGCTCTCTTGAAAATCTTTTTTTTCAAATATAATGAAATAATTAGTACAAGTAACCTTCTTTCCATAACCCATTAGTCATAAAATATTACATCGTTATTAGCATATTTTTCTATAGATTATGAAAACTGTCCTTTTACTAAGTTCAGTTGGTAGATAATTTTGCACTAATGATGTATCTATCCAATACACATAAACTACATGACCTTTGACTAGGTGTACTTTACGCATGGATGAATGATTATAGTACGTTGCTGCATAATATTGCACCAGGTAAATACATTGCCATCAAGGTTGAATATGGACTACAGTTGCACTTCAAAATATTTCTGAACAAATCAGATAGAAACAACAACAACAAAAGTAATCACAAAAATGCTCATGATTTTGGACTTTAAAATACTTTCACTGTGATTTGTAATCGAGTATTGATGATATAATACCCTTACAGGTAAAATAATCGACTTCTAAATGTTTTGGTGAAGTCAAATTTTGCAACCCCTACCCCCTTTGGTAGGGTCTCCTGTTTTGTTGTATGGCTTTGCCTGTCTAATTATAACCTTAATTCATTTCTAATACACCAATAGTCCTATCCAAAAGGAAACCAGTGATCTCTTATGCATAGGGAAGTTTGGGAAGCATCTGAAAAACAGGTAGATACCCTATGAAAGTGTCAGAGGTCCTTGGTTGTAATTCGGGCATTTACAGGCCAACGCTATGTGGATGAAGTACTTCACCTAAATATTATGCATTAGAAACAATTTTCTCGTCCAACAAAGCAATGCCCGACCCAATACCTGTAATATGGGAAGGAACTATTGGCAAGCCGGTCATGTCATCACTCTAGACTGACCATCCAAAATTCCTGATCTTATCTAGATCCATTGACCTGTAAGTGTATCTGAATATGTAGCTCTGTATTTCTCTTTTGAATATAAAATACAAAGAAGATTTAAACTTTTTGGGTAAATACATATTTTATCTCATGCGGAAGTCGTGTTACACACACGTGATATTCAAATCTGTTATATGTATTTGCCTAAAACGTAAACACCCTCTTTGTCTGTAATAGAAATAAATTGTATACAATAGATTTACAGTTAGAAGTATGAATGAAAACCCTATATTTGTCAAATGAGGTGAATAAAGTACCATAACGTGACCGACTACGTAACTTTACTCTTATCGAGCACGGACTCTCACGTGTTATCACAATTGTTTACAGGCCGTTCCTTTACGGCAAGTTGCAACTTTTAATTTGTGGAATGGGTGCAAAAGCGGCTCATCAAGATTTAAAAAAAATATATATATTTATACCCGCTTTATCCTTAAGAAAAAAAAGGTTTACTAATTTCGTACCAAAGTCGGTCCGTCGTCCGTCCGCCTGTCATGTTTCTTCTATCTCCCCCTAAAAATAGTGAGTATGATCAACTTCAAATTTTGCAGGTGCAAAGGTCACATAATGTAGAAGGAACTTGCCAACGTGTTATTTGACCTTGACCCATAAAGCTTAATTGATGTATTTGTTGAAAACCGTTGAACGTAGCAAAATCAAACGTTGCGGATGCATAGGTGGCAGATGTAGAGGGCATTGAACAACGTGTCGTGTGACCTAGACCCGAAAATCAAGGTCAAAGATAAAATAATGTATTTTCTTGTAAATGTATTAACTCTTAAACTGTTGGACGTACAAACTTCAAATTTTGCAGGTGCATAGGTCACATGATGTAGAGAGTAATGGGCAATGTTTTGTGTGTATCCGTGGCCCGAAGGTCAATAATGCATTTATTTCTTGTAAATGCATATCCACATAAACGGTTTGACGTAGCAACTTCAAACTTTGCAGGTACATAGGTCACACGATTTAGAGGGCTACATGTATGTTTCATATGATCTGGGCCTCAAGTCAAATAATTTGTTTTCTTGTAAATACATCTCCCCCTAAACCGTTGGACATAGCAATTTCAAACTTTGTAGATGCTTTGGTAATATATATAAAAAGCGGGTATGAGCAATTATGTACCATCGACTGCTATCTACTGGTTTAAACTTATCTGAATTTAATGGCCAAACTCATGCTTAAACATAAATCAAAATGTATTTTCAGGCGATGTTCTGTTATATTGGGGAAAAAGATTTTGTGGTATACATTTTTATATTTGCTGTATATTATATATATGTACCTGGCATGAGTTTCCTATTGTTTTGCAGTGAAACAGTTTTAGTAACTGAAGAAAGAAATAGTTCACTATTGTCGAACTGCTTTTTTGTAATAGCTTAAGTATCTTGAGCAGTGCTTTACTTTAATTGTCTTCCTGATGTCTTGTGACTGTTAGGGTTCTGTTTTTTAGCTCACCTGAGCCGAAGGCTCCGAGGTGAGCTATTAGTATACCAGTGACTCCGGCGTCCGTCGTCCGTCCGTCTATCCGTCAACATTTTCAAACATCTTCTCATCTGAAACCATTGGGCAAATTGAACTTAAATTTCATGTTGAGACTCCTTAGGATGGGGGAATGAAAGTTTGATCAAATAATTCTGGTCACATGACCAAGATGGCCGCCATGCCAATATATGGTAAAAACTATTTAAAAAACTTCTTCTTTAGAACCAGAAGGCTTATTACCTTGGAACTTGGAATGTAGCATTGAAGATGGCCGCCATGCCCATATATGGTAAAAACTATTTAAAAAACTTCTTCTTTAGAACCAGAAGGCTTATGACCTTGGAACTTGGAATGTAGCATTGAAGGTGTGGGGCCTACCAAGTTCGTTCAATTGATGATCCTAGGTTGACCATGACCTAGTTAACGTCCAGGTCAAATTTGCTTCCAATACAATTAAATGGGGATTTTTTTGAAAAGTTGATTTTTAAAGCTACTGAAATCAATGTCATTATTCTCAGTTGATATGTTTTATAATGTGACAATGGCTATAAATAAGTTCCAAAGGTAAAGGTTGACCTTTGACCTTACAGCCAAGCCGCTCATATTGGAGTCCCATTAATATATTAAAATATAGTTTTCTCAGAAACCATGAAGCAGACTGAATTCAAATTTCATATTAAGACTCCTTATAATAAGTTAGCCAAGATTTATACAAATTGTTTTGGTCACATGACCAAGATGGCCGACATGCCCATTTATGGTAAAACCCCTTTTAAAATCTTCTCCTCCAGAACCAGAGGGCTGATGACCTCGGGGCTTAGTATGTAACATATTGGATGTTGGGCCTACCAATTTTGTTCAAATAATGATCCTATGTTGACCTTGACCTACTTAACATCAAGGTCAAATTTGCTTCCTAATGCAATTAAATTGGACATTTTTTGAAAAGTTGATTTTTTGAATACTTTTGAAGCCAAAGTCATTTTTCTCGAGGCAATGGCTATAAATAAGTTTCAAAGGTCAAGGTTGACTTTTGACCTCTCATATTGGATACACATCAATATATTAAAACATAGTTTTCTCAGAAATCACTTGGCCAGTTGGGCATAAATTTCGTATGGAGAATCCTTGAGTTGAGGGGAATAAATTTGTACTAAATGTTAATGGCCACATGATCAAGATGGCGGCCATGCCCATATAAGGCAAAAACCCTTTAAATATCTTCTACTCTGCAACCAAAAGGCCAATGGCCTTTGGACTTGGTCTGTAGCATTGGGGATGTGGGCCCTACAAGGTTTGCACAAATGATGAATCTGGGTTGACCTTGATTTTTTTTTTTTACAACAAAGCCAAATTTGATTCTATATATTTGAAAAATCTTGAAATGTTATTTTTCTATAACTGTTTAAGCTGAAATACTTGGGAAAAATGTTAAACCTATTGAGACACTGGCTTTCTATAAGCACCAAAGGTCAAGCTATCTGACCTTTGACCTTTCATCCAAGGCCAATCATATTGGACTGCCTTATATGTATCTAAGCATTTTTTCTCAGAATTCACCTGGCTGTTTGAACTGAAATTTCATATGAAGTATTCAGTAGATAAAACAATATAAATATTATATTTTTATGTCACTTGATAAATATGGCCACTGCCCATATATGGTAAAAGAATATGTTTGAAAATAAGCCTATGTCGACCTTGACCTATTTTAACATTATCAAGGATACCATGTGAGCGCTGGTCCTCTAGTTTCTTTATGTGCCATGAGTTGGTCTGCAGTGTGTTTTTGTTGTATTTCCAGCTCAGACTCTCTTACACATTTGGCTGAATACGTGTAAATATCTCTTTTCTGGCGGACTCGTTGTTTATTCGTTTTCAGCAAAACTTGTTCGTATCATGCAAAAACAATGTATTATTCTCTTTTTACCTGGAAAAACCAAAGCTGTTTTACTGGAGCGACTGACCTTACTTAATTAGTGCTAATTGGGTTTATAGCTCATGAAATCACGGGAGACTAATGATCGAAACGTACTCGCTGAGCATATTGTTTTGTTTATATGATGAGAGTCACCGAACTGCACCAGACTCAATGGCGTAGCCCGAACGCTGCAAAAGTTACATATGCACATCAAAGGGAGACTACCGGATCAAGCAGTGATTCATCAAATGCGTCCCTTTTCAAAATGGGAACTTCTCTTAAAGACAAAGATTACTGTCCAATAGAGATCATTAAAGGATTAACTGATAAGGGACAGTTTCAGTATCTCACAAAATTAATGGGGCCTCAAGAGGGGACTTACCTGTATGCAACACAATTTCATTCACTAAGATAAAGATCCATATTTTATCATAAAATACCTAATCCCTTTAAGGGACCACTTTATTGCCCCAGTGAGGAAGTCATAATCACCTCATTATGGCTGTCCTTTTGATCTGCCCAGTATGACCCCTGGAGAGAGTCATAATGAGTGGTACCAGTATTATTGCTCAAATATTTGTCCCTTTAAAAGGCATGGACAATCACGTTTACCACAAAAGGTGACCTCCCTTGAATGTTACTATTTTTATTACGCACATGCGTAACTGCGTTATCCCATTATATGGGAGCTACGCTAGTGATGAGAGTCACCGAACTGCACCACACTGATACAATTGCTTCATCCCTCGTCTTCAAGGTCAAAGTAAGACATTATAATTGCATAATATGAAATGTTTTAATTGATTTTATACCTTCCGCCATAGACTAATGTAACATCTAATGGATTTATCAAGAATCTATACATTTTATGAGTTTATTTCGTGATCACGTTTATCAAGTTTTAATCTCCCCCTGGAAGACGGCTGGATCTAAGGACTTAGCTCACCAGTCACGACTTTTGTCATCTATTCCTTCGTCTGCTCATGTTCTTACAATATAGACCCAGCTCCTTTTGGAGCACTCTGATCATGGTTCATAATGTTTGCTCCAGAGAAAAAGTAGTCTGAAGTGCACTTGAATATACATGTGCGGATCTAGAGGGACGGGACAGGGGGTACGGACCCCCCTCCTGAAAAATTACAAAAATATAGGGTTTCTTTGCAATACTGGTCCGGATCTTCTAAAAAATCACAAAGCTACCAAGCCATCACTCAATTTTGGGCCATCATGTGCCCGCCAGCAAGGATAGCCCATTTATAGCAGTATTTGATTGGATCCTCTGACCCCATCAACTTAAAACTTTTATCAGTTTGGACCCTCTCTGACAAAACTTTCTGGATTCGTGCATGGCTGTACACATTGCCTTGTGTAATATGTACCCACCTCTGGAGTTTCATGGCAGTATACAATTATTGACTTCAGTAAGGTAGACATTTGCATTTATCTACACGAAAACGTGATATTCAACGAGGCTGTAAGGCCGTGGTCGAAATCACTTTTAAGGATAGAAAAATCCCTATGTCTCACCGAAATCGAAGTCGATAACTTTTTTTAAACCCTCATTCTACTGGACGGCGAATCCACTACGATTCGAAATTTTGGTCAAAACAACACGTATCGTAGCAGAAACGGCCAGAGCGCAGTAGAAGCGCCAAGGTCGTGGTAGAAGCGTGACGACCGCACAATTTGGGGACTTGACGCTTCCAGTACGCTTCCACTCACTTCTACTACGCTTCCGTTACGCTGCTGCTTCGACCCCACTACGACAATGAATATCTGGCTAAGCTTAGTCTACGCTGACGGCCGCGTTGCTTCGACCTTGCTACGACCAAGGTGATAGAGCTACGCCTTCGTTGCGCTTTTGTATCCTTTCTATATAAAATCCGAAGTTCAAAAAAAATATGTTCAGATGAATGCCAACGATAGACGCGCTCCAGTCGCTATGCTTCAGCTGGCCATTATGAACCACAGACGTATTATGTTGTATGGTGAGGTCCAGGCCAGACGGAGGCCAAAAGGCCAAGGGTCCGTCAATGATTATCCGCAGACAGACGGCTACAATTTGGACACGATGAACAACTATTATATGTACCATGTGGATCAAGTGTGATGCGCATTTTCACTGACTGACTATGACTACATGTAGCTGGACTGATGCTCAGCAAAGCCTCGTCTATCACAAAAAGCTGTCTTTCATACCAGTTGTTAGACAATTTTGACACGCATATGTATTCGAAATTTGATCCTAATATACCATTTGCTTCAAGAGTTACATGTATGAGCATTTCACTAACTGCTAACGGTCATACGGACGATAGTGCACACATGTGAGTCGTGCAACAAGCTAATGTGCAAAATCTGCTTTTCTATTAAATGAGATCTGCACTGGTTGCCTTTGTCTCTCAAAAAGGACACTATGGGCTTAAATGAGGATATGATCCTGATCTTGGACTCTTAAGAGCTTCTTCGGGACACTGTATGAACTTGTTAAGTCTAGATTTCAGACACACTGGCCTAGAAGTTACGCCCATCGTTTAAATAGGATGAATTGCTAGAGATAGTAATCAAGACAATCAAGAGCTTATGACACATCACAAACCCGATTTTAATTAGTAGATAATTAATACCCAGCCATATCGATTCATTAACTCTTAGCATGCTAAAGCCAGATACATGTACAGGTATATTACTTCACTTTTCGCTTTCTGTAAAGGCGGTAACTTTAATATTCATATCTGGGCGTGATTTGGCTATTTCATCTACTCACGAAGGGAAAACAGGTAATATTAACGGTAAAACAGAAAATTTTAACTGTTTGCTAAGAGTTAATAAGTATAAATTGGATAGTGTTAAGCAGAAAGATCCGTAGCGTATTGGATAAATATACCACTTTCAAATTCAAACATTGTGAGTTCCATCCCCAGCAGGGGCGATTAATTTTTTTTATTTAAGAGACTTATTTACTTTTATTTTTTTCTGATATTTTTTACATTCGTTTTAGAACGTTCTTTCATGTTTAATAATATATATTCACGTTTTTTTTTCTTTATTTTTTCTTTTATTTTATTTCAGCAAATGACATGACAAAAAATGGTCAATCTTCTTCGCTTGATGAATCATCTTCTTGATAATAAACTTCTCAATCTCGCTTTCGCACAGATTGTCTCTCGTCCAGTAGTCAGCTTCAATTTTCTTCACATGCTCGCACACGGACCTCCATCGTTCGGCAGTAATGGTCTTAAATGCCCCTTCAGCAAGCTGTTGAACATCTGGTAGTTTGAATGTGACATTATTTGCAGCAACATAGCGCTTCAGCTGTGACCAAAGTAAGTAAGGGTGCAAAAATCAGGAATCGATACAATCAAGCACCACACCTGACCCAGGATACCAATGGGAAAGTGACAAACTCACAGTAGACACCACAAACGAGAGCCAAGTGGTCAGCCCTTTCCCAGCAGGTGACCACAAAGCACATATAAACAGACGCGCACAAAGACATAGCAAACACAAGACGGAACAAAAACATAAAAGATCCACAAAAGAAGTACCGCCTTGGAACGGTCAGTAAAATATTTTACTGGAGGGCTTAAACCGGTTTAACGGCACCAACCTCACCCTTAATTCAGATGTGAATTAACCCAAATCAATTCAATTGGGTTCAGGTCACAATGGTGGGGTGGTAGGCGCAGTACCGTGTGTCCTGCTTCTCTGACATATCCGAGAGATTTTCCTGTGATGCAAGCCAGTCACTTCTGCAGTTTTCTTCAAATAGCAATGAAGATTGAAATAATTATTTCTTTTTCCCGCTGTTTGATCCGGGCCAATGTGCATATATTTCATGAAAATCGTGACTGGAAACTGAACCCTCATTGATTATATATTATTTTGCGTGTGTTCTGAAAATCAACCATAACTGATCGAGGAATTATGACGCAAGATTCAATCTTAGCTTAGTACTGCTTCACCCAGGAAGACCTGTCCCTTTATAACTGAAAGATTGTTGGTGGGACGTAAAGAATCAAATCAAACAAACAAACAAACAAACAAACAAACAAACAAAATGACTCGAGATTCAACTTTTGATTGATAAAAAAAAATTGTTCCAGTGTGATTCGAACTGGCAAACCCTTGATCATCGTTCTTCAACGTAACCATTTGCGCCACCGATTTGACTGTGATTTATGGTGTTAATACTCGTTAAGCTTGTTTGGGCGCTCCGAAACTGACTAAGCCACTCCTCGTTTTCACCATTTACCTATGTCTAAGATGGATTAGTCCTAATTACGCATGCATGAGGTGCCGCCTTTACAGAAAGCGAAAAGTGAAGTAATATCTTGTTTTGAAATAGAGGATCTTACACGAGTGCTCATGTTTATTGAATTTATTGGGGAAAGTGATAAAATGCGAGGCTGGCATTTAGAGACACCCTTATAATTGTAATCATGTAATCTAATTGGTTGAAAATTGGAGTAGTGTAGTACATTAACATATTCAGCATGATATGTTTGTTTGGTTTTTATCTTTACGTCCCAGTCAACATTTTATCAGTCATGTCGGAAAGTTTAAGCAAATGACAAAATGCATGCATGATATTAGTGAAAATTTTAATGTCGAGTGAAAAAGTGTGAATCGTTTCTGATAGTCATCATGTAGAAAAAGGTGTAAAACCTCATGAAATGTACATACTATGAATTCAAAGCCTATTTTCTCAGATTTCATATTTTGTACATTTCCCGCGTAATACACAGAAAAATAGAGATACCACATGAGAGACGTATTTTTTCCGAATTTAAAATTCAAGTTTGTTTGTTTGTTTGTTTGTTTGATTTGATTCTTTACGTCCCATCAACAATCTTTCAGTTATAAAGGGACGCGTCTTCCTGGGTTGAACCAGTACTAAGCTAGGATTAATGTTCTTGCTCAAGGGCACAACGCAGTGACGCCGGTGAGGCTCGAACCCGCGGCCCTTCCAAATTTAAAGGATTTTATCAACATACATGTTGTTGTCTTCTCAAAATTTACATTTTATTACTTAGGCGTATGTTTACATCAAATATCTCGCAATGCACAGAGTGCAAATGCATGCTGGCGCAATAAGAAAGTTACTGTATGGTTTGTGCGGCTGTACGGCTGGCAATCCACTCGCTAAAACAATACAATAACTTACACTTATCTATCAGCATTATATAAACAGAATGCGTACCTCATTTGTCATGTTTAAGTGAAACAGACACTTTTCTAAAGCCTTCGACTACGTAACAAGAGACAGTCTTTGGTTCAAACTTATTTAAACTATTTTGAATATCATCATGACTATGTATGTGAATGTAAACTCACGGATGAACTTTAATAGTTGCTATATGCGAGGAACTCGACTATTATACAGGAGTCCGTCAAGGGGAGTGTTTATATCGAATTCTGTATTCTATGTTTGTTAATGATCATGAGCAAGAGCTGATCTCCAAAGATACAGCAGGATTATATTAAGATTTTTTATTAAAGTTGTTCATACTTATGTATGCAGATGATATTATTCTCTTTTGGAAACAGATGATGGTTTGCAAAATGGATTAAACTGTATGTACATGTATGATTCTGATTGCCAAAAATTGATAGCTACCTTTTAACACACTAAAAACAAAGGTTATGCTTTTCAGGAAAGGGGCATATTAATGAGAAATGATAACAATTTAGAAATGGTAAATAAATGCACACATCTTCATACCATCTTTACAACTGGTGGTGCATTCCTCGAAGCTCAACCGGCAATGTCTGGACAGACCATTTAGGCTATATTCACGTTGAATATATATGTTCGTAAATTTTTCAACTTGAGGCCAAAGCATGTGTTAGATCTATTTGACAAACTGATCTGTCCAATAATAAACTATAATGCGGAGGTCTGAGGCTTTACCAATTCTATGATTATTGAAAGAGGTCATCTGCACTTCTACGAACGATTAATGAGGTTAAGCAATGTACGCATAATGAATTCATTTATGGCGATTTTAGGGCGAAGAACTTCACTTTTGGTCGATAGACACGTAAGGATAATTAAATATTGGTTAAGATTGTTATGCGAATGAAAGGAAATATAAAAGAAAATATATGGCATTTTGTCAACAGATCTTAATCTGCATTTTAATAAAATAGATTGGATATTCTTGGTAATAAATTTACTATCAGAGCTAGGCTTTCAATATATTTGGCTTCAGCAAGGTGTAGGAAATGAACACGCTTTTATGAGTGAGATAAACAAACGCTTAAATGATGACTTTATTCAAAATTGGAACTATCGAATTCATGATTCTATTCGTGCTATATTTTACAAACATAATTGCTATTTTGTGCTTTAATCAAAATCTGGAATTTGTACATATAACTGTAAAGAAGTTTGTTTTGCCTCGTCCAGATTGAGGACATCTTCACATCATCTGGAAATAGAATCAGGTTGTTGGGCAAAACCCACCAAAATCCGTTTGAAAGAACGTACCTAGCAGGCGCACAACCTTCAAACAACGTTGCATCAACGTCGATACGACGTCATGACGTCGCATCGACGTCGATGTGACGTTGATTTGACGTCATGTGCATGCTGGGTTTATGTTATCTCTGTATCACTTTTGAAGATGAGTGTCACTTTATTTTAGAATGTCCAGCATATAATGAACTTAGACGTAAATACATACATAAACGATATTGGAAACGCCAAAAATAGTAAGTGAGTATGATCAAGAAATACCACAATCACAAACTGCAGACAAACCCGTGGCACCGCAAGGAAGAGCCGCTCAACCATCACGAGACACCAGGAAGACAAATTAAGTAAAGCAACCAGCTCTCTCTTCCCCATCAAGATGCTTGCAATACTAGAATGGACATAAAGTAACGTACAACAACACATAGAACAATTACAGACTCCCACAATGGGAGTAACAATAAACAAAAAGTAAACAACAACAGAACCACCGCCTTAGAATGGACAGAAGCCTAAGCCACCCGGGGGGGGGGGGGGGGGGGGGGGGGGGCTTAAATGCATTTTTTTTATTGGTACCAAATCTTCACCCTAGATTCTGCTGTTGTTGAAGTACAAGAAATGTTCAGCTCGCATCGAGGCCATCTAACTAATGCAATGTATCATCATGGGGAAACACTCTAAACAAATTAACACACCATAATGAAACAAAGAAAAGGGCTCATGACTCACAGACAGTCAGAGGTAAAGAAAACCTCAAGTTGAGCCACGGTGGGTCCAGCTACAGATAAGGATCAGGCACCAACCCACCGATTAAAGCTTTACGCCAGAGCTGTCATAGAGTCTGAGGCCTGACCACCGTCGTGCAATTATAGAGGAAACCATAGCTATAAACAGTGATTGGGTTTAAAGCTAGGCATGCAGACTGTCGCATGATATCCAAGTTATACCAAAGTATGTCGAAATTTACTGAGCTATTAAAGACTGATAACAAATCGATCTTGCAAAATTTAGCGTGTTTTGTCCATTATTGTTTTGCTTTAAGAAATGAGTTACTTTATACACAAGCATAAAATTAATTGTACCTTCAACCCATGCTGAAATATTATTAGGTTGTACCAGTGTTAAATTATTGCCTTCTTTTGCAAGGGGTATCTACATATATGCTGAATTAAATATTTTAAAAGATGTAGAAATGTAATAATGGAATTATTGCTTGGTTTCAAACAGGGTCTTAGACTTATATCCATATAGTTAAATTGTGTAGTCGTTCCTTGAGAGAAGATGGTCATACTTGGTGGCACCGATGTCTAAGATGGGGTTGTACATGGACAGGTCTGATCTTGGTCGTGGTGCTTCAGGTGTGCGATGAAAAACAAATAATCAATTGACCCGTAGAAGTAAATGCAAACTAGTTTCAATATAGGTGACAAATGATTTTATGTCATGAATGTAACTTTTATATTTACTGTTCTATTTGTATGTGTAGCTCATAGGCCAATATGTCTTTTGCGAATAAAATTATCTTCTCATTTCTTATCATGTAATAAACAAATTTGAAAAAGAAAAACAAATCCGTCTTTAGGACAAGGATGACGCCAGTACACAAAGTTGCAATTTATTTACATAATAAGGATTGGTTTGATACTAATTTACGATCATAATTACCCCATTTTACTCAGTAATTACTTCCAATCAAGGTTGGTTGGGTATTTACAATTATTACTGATTGCAATTACCGCTGACTGACCTGAACATCTGAACAAATTGCTCAATCATAAATGAAACTCTATATTTGTCTTAGCCAAATGCGTTATTATTTAAGTATTGAGGGCAGTAACACTTTGCCCACAAGTGGTGTCTGCTGACAATCTTTGCAAACAGTTTGGACCCAGATCAGGCCCGTAAAACGTTTGACCTAATCTGGATGCAAACTGTTTGACACCCAGATGGTCATCTTGAAAGATTTCTTCGAAAAACGGTGATTTTGAAACAAAGCAGCAGACAACAAAAAGCATTCAAAATTACACAGAACTGATATCAGATTTTAGTGGTATTCAAGAATTCATCATGAGTATGAGGGTGAGGATCCGTCGCGAGGATCACTTATTGACACCCAAGGCTTGCCGAGTGATGACAAACGGTGATCGAGAGGGACGGATTTTTCTATCCCACTCACACGAATAATGGATTCTTTTTCTTGCTAACCACTAAATACCCCATTTTATCTTGGAAAGACATGGAAACGATTTCCAGAAAAAGTCCTGAATACGCTGAGATTCGACATGGTGACGTCATTTTATTATTTCGATGACGTCACGGATGGACGTGCGGCCAGTGTGTGTATTCGGGTTTTTTGTTATCATTCCCACGGGCTGGTACGGGTATGTGAGAAAGAATTATCTCACAATGGTAAAACTACGGAAATCCAGATCTGGGTCCTGAATAACAATACCTCCTTAAAGCTAAGGACGACTTAAGTTAAGTATTGATATTTCAACATGCTAAACAAAGGACCTCGGACAGTTTCCTATTCAATCTGCCCAAACTTTGACAGCCTGTGGCTAGCATAATGCATAACTGACAACTATAGTTTTGTGCTTAATTGAATCCCTTAAATTTGGTGCATCTAACAATGTAAAAATATTTTGGAAATATTGCATAATTATGCCAAGACTCTAGGGTTTAGGGGGTGGGGGTATTTTTTGTGACCAAATTTAATTTCACAGAAAGTCAAAGTTTCGTCGAGTATTCACCTAAATACATGTTAATATTATGTTTGCTGCATAAAACTTGAGTCGAAAGTGATGCGTTTGCATAAATTCGGGTTGAGAAGATTTCATTGTTTCGTCTAAAGAAGTGTGCTGTCATTTACTTTTGACTGTTACCTGTAATGTTTCGAGTTCAACCAGTTCACTTGTGCACTGAGGTGTATCATATCTGTATACTGTATAAATCATAGTCTAGATAAACACAGTCTTTTAGCGTAAAATCATAATATTTTCTTACACATGAGATTTAACCTATAATTTTGGTGCTTAAAAGAACCGTCTCCTTGCGACGGTTCTTTTGAGTACCCACAACATAATGTTTTGTTTGAGAAATGAGACAATTTATTTCTTTGTAAGCACTCATAACTAAAGTCCTGAAATATGCCATTGCAAATTGATATTTACCTACAGGTTTTTACAAAATAAGTTTCTAATAAGTTTTTATAATAGAGTGTTTTTGAGCATTTTGACAGCGTTCCCCCCCCCCCCGTGACCAAACATGCCGTTTTTATATGATGTGTGAAATGTAAAACTACAACTGTATGCAAAAGGATTAGTTTGGTCACGGGGGGGAAAGCACCTCGGTAAAACTTTTTTTCTATTTTCTATATGTTGAATAGCGAAAACGGAGTTTTCAACCCATATTTTTCAATTGGTACTTGTCCAATGAGAAAACGGCTTTTGTGGATAAGTCGGGGTTTTGACCCTACTATCTATTTCATAGAAAAAATATAATTTTCTTTGAAACTTTTCTCTGGTCATTTTTATGGGCAATCCTTCATTAAGACTGTCCGAGGTCCTTGCCTGGATCGATAAGGTACTTATGGTCAAAGATATCATTGTGATCTTAAGAAAAATTAACTTATTTTGATTTGAATCATTTTGAAACGTTTTTTTTTTCGCATCCTGAAAAATCACTACTTAACATAGGTTTTCCTTAACATTAAAAACACACAGTCATAAACCCACCTGGCTAAGTACAGGTTATTTCCAAGGAACAGCCAAGAAAAGTGTGAGTTTGAGCTTTTAAGACACAGTGTTATAGACATGCATGGTATTACGTGCCTGGGAGTGCAATACATGACACAATAATTAGAAAGAAAATATCATGATATTAACAAAATGAATGCATTTAGCTAGGAGCGTAGAATATTCGATTACTTATCATATTAGCTCTTTACATACTGGGTAATTTTGCCATCATTTGCTATTTTTTTTATCAAAATCACCTTTTTCAAAACATCTTTTAGGAACACTATCAGAGTGTCAAACGGTTTTGGTCCAGATCAGGAACGAGGTGTCATTGGTCATGAGCTGGGTTCAAACTATTTGCAAAGGTTATCAGCAACAAAAGAGTCGCCGCACCGCTAACAGGCAAAGGGCTAGCAAGATCCACATTGATTGAACCTTTCGCTGTCTGTATATTGTGCTGCATGTGGGCAATTAACCTTTTTCTGTTTATTTTCAAATTTATTTTTGAATTCAAGCGTAATTAAGGAGTAGAATACAACATGAACAATTCACAGGCAACCGTCTACTTAATCATTTAGAAATAGAGGACCTACCTCGTTTTTTCCCTCTGTTCATGCGAATTAATGGCACATGCCTTGTGATAAACCACATCACGGTTTCACTTATACATGCACTGCTGTTAAATGACCTTTAAAAACAGATAACAAATTAATGAAAATTTAATGGAATTTTAATCGCATTTTAATGAAAACATCCATTAGAAATGCCTTAAATGTAGTTAAAATTATCCTTAAACTATAGCAATTTAATGCCATCTAAATTAATAGTATTTTAAGAGTACAGCAAAAGTAAGTATCATTCAAGTAATGGTATTTTAAAAGCAATAAGACACAGAAGTAGTGGTATTTTAAAAGCAATATTAATCTAATGACAATTAAAATAGCTGCTTTATTTTTAAGGGGCCTGATTTTTTTTATTAGATTTTAATGATGCTTAAAACACCATTAAAGTAACTGACTATAAATTGATGGACATGAAAAATAGAGGGTGAAAAACTAATGGACCTCTAAAGTAATAACCATTAAAAATCCCTTTAAACCACATTAAAACTATAGCATGATTAAGAGGGCCTTTAAAATTAACAAAAGTTATAATGAAACTTAAAGCCCCATGCTATTGCTATTGCAATTTCTTTTTTAACATTATTAAGAGCATTTAAAACTGTAAAACTCAATGGCTTTTAAAATAACTGAATTTTGCCAAAAATATTGAAGGGAATCATCCTCCAATATTAATGGCCCTTAATAAGTATATAACTCAAAATTAATAGCACTTAATTTGAATCAAGCCTACCAGGAATGACCCTTATAAGACGTTTAAAATTTATAAAAATTCATACATCAAAAAAAGCTAACAGTTTGTTAAATTTCTTTACAGAGGGGATATATCAACGTGGGGGTGACGGGGTCCATACTAGTATTCCTTTGGAAACTGGAAATCTAGAGTACTTGTAAAATTTTCAAGGTAGGGTCTGGACTCTCCATCCCCTCTGGATCTTAGCATGGGAAGGTTGAGGGAGTCTTACTGACAAAATCTCTGACAATGTTTATTTTATTTTAACATTTTACAAAGGAGACCCAATTGCTTCTATGGAGGGTTTGGATGGAGATCCATACCAGTATTCCTATGGGAACCTAGAGTACTTGTGGTTTTCCAGGTGGGGTTTGGAACGACCATCCTCTCTCTCTGCATCCCCTCATGGGCAGGTGTGGGGATAAAACTGACTAAATCTCTGACAACTTCTTTTTTATTTTTAGTCATCAGGTTATTTGAGATGTGGGTCCAATTGCTTCTCGAGACAGGGGTAGTGAAATGCGTCGAAACATTACAAGGATTATGTTTGATAGACTCTAGTTAAGAACTAATCAAGAATACAGGATACTTTCTGAATGTCATTAACTTTATTTAATTGGTTAAAGAGCTAAGTACTGTAATTAAACTTCATATTCTGACATTCAACTTTAATGGATGCTTCATAGTATAAGTAGCATTATAAGACCATAACTATATATTGTAAATAAATTAATGGGGCGTTAAGTGCTTTTTGATTTTAGGTGTTTTAGGATCCTAATGACAAAAAATTGAATTCACAAGAACTATTTGCGATGAATAATAAACAACATTCATTGCAAAAACTGATACATTATAACTTGCAACTGTAACCCATGTCAAAACGAATGTAAACTTTTCAGCATCTCCGTTTAAAACAATTGATGCAAATTTTCTCATTGTTTAATTGTTACCCCACCCAGTTCAAAACATTGTCTTATATTTACTTTCGAAAAAAAACAGCAATCCAAATATCATTAACTTAAAAAACCTTAGAAACAGTGTCTCAGGTCTATGATCACTGTGTCTGATAACTTACTATTGTGTTTGCCATCTAGAAATTGCCTCTAATCTAATTTAACAAAGCATTCATTAGCCTTCCATTACAGGCAGCCATGTTTTCCCGTCATCCATCTGCACATGTCACCATTAAAAGCTTATTCTTCTTTTTGATTGCTTTAAACCAAATTTTAATGCCCTTAAAATCAACTTAAATTATTTGATGCATATTTTCAAGAGATTTTGAGGGCCCTTAATTCTCTATTTGCAATATCTAGGCTACAGAAAAAAAAAATGAAACACTCTTAATGGAACTTAAAAACAGACAGCTTGACGTTAACTAGTTTCTGTTCAAGTTAATTACAATTAAAACACCTTAAAATATTAACGCATTAATAACTTGGGGTTTAACGGTCTTTAACTTTAAACACCTCTTAATATATATGTTTTGATGACATTTTAAGGGCCGTACAATGTCAGTTTACTTGCATTTTAAGATAATTTTGTAATCTCATTAATATTCAAACAAGATTTAAAGGTATAAATTAACAGGTTTTAATACAGTGAGCCACTTTAGTTACGCACCACCTTTTCAGGGCCCACATTTTTTGACGAAAATGCTGGAATCAAACATTCTCTATGACAATTTGCTTATTTACATTTTATCTGTTTGTTGACATCAAAAAAATATCGAAATCACTCATGCGAATCAATCTGCAACGTCAAATGCAATTTTGACAAAAGTGCTCGTGCAACTTGAACGACAATATTTTCTAATTAGGTTTTTGGCTAGGAATTATCCATGATGATCGTTGTGACAGAAAAACACCAAAAACAGTTGTTTTATTCAAGTAAAATCCCTATTTTTGGTCGTTGAAGTTAGTAACACTGTTATTTTTTGAAGAAATGCTCGTTTTGACGTCATATTGACGTCAGTTACAATAATCAAACAATTTTTCCTTCGTAAATTGTTTTGCTATGCGTCACTTGCTGACATAGAAGTATCAAAACACTAAAACATCTTATCATTGACACGTCTTATAGCCTTGGTAGTAGTGACGTCATCACTAACGTCAACACCATGAAGCCAATTAATCCATTTATCTTTTTACGAAAATAGACGGCGGATACATGGTTGTTTAAAATGAAAGTATAAAAGAAGTGTTTTGATAACTAGTTTACTCAGAATCATACGAAATTTTAACTACCTTTAAAAAAGTCATACAATCAACTTTTTTCAAACGTTGGTCAGCTGGGAACCAAAATAGTAAAACGTTTAAAAAAACTGCTTAAGTTAACAAACACATTCCAGTGTTAGATATTGCCAAGAATAAGCGGCTCTTATCTCTGGCATTGCAGAAATTCGACCCTGAAAAAAAAGTGCAGTGTGATCTGAGTTTCATTCGAAATAATGCAATGTGAAATGGTGTTTTGAGGGTAGTGCCCTTCAAGATCCATTTTCTCACTTGTTTCTCATCTGATCACAATAAAATTTCAATGGCTTATGCAAATATAGATGCGCTTTACGCTGGTAGTCTCAGAATAAAAATAGCATATTTCGTTTTAGAGTTTTTTACATTTATAAGTGGGGCGTAAATAAAGTGGCTCACTGTATTTCATGGCAGTATAAATGGTAATTAACAACTTTTTAACAAATCTTGTGTGCAGTAGTAATTATATGTATGGAAAGGGGTTCCTCATTATTAATGCGATGGTTCACCAGGTCTGAGATTCAACGACAATCCTGGTCTTACGTCCTTATGATGTTTGTCTCCAACTAGGCCTTCTGTGAATGAACTAGAAGGTTGCCTTAACTCTGATTGTATGTATATGGGTTATCCAAAGTAGTATACGTGATATCGTGTCGATTTATTTAGCTACAGTATAGAGCCCTCAAAGATGGCGGTCATACAAACAGAAAAGTGTAAGTAGCCTTTCTTTTGCCAGTTTTCATTGCTAACAAGCTCCAAAAATGGTTCTTGTGATTTTACACCTGTCTTTGTGTAGTCTGACTGGTTGTGCAAGAATATGACAGAAAATAATGAGTGACTCGCAGAAAGGGGAAACGAAGCGGTAAGCCGACAGGTTTTGCTGTCAGTTTGTCTTTTAAACACTGTAAGTCCAGTACCTAAACTTCATCCCCTGGCCTCGAAAGCACAAATAAACCATCTTGAATGATGATATTCGAAATTCAAGATATTGCCTGGGATATTGTGTAGACAATGATACCTTTTTGCTGTTTATTATGTAGACACATGTTTGAAATGATAAAGACACGAGCTTTGCTTACCGTGTAGACTCATAACACCGGACTATCATTATCAAGGAGTTTGTCTGATTTAAGAAACTCATTGTATTTTGAAAGCAAACAATGGTCAGATTCGGGGGATGCAAAACTTCATAGATTTGGTTACATCTCATCCTGATATGGGTCTTCACTGGGCGCATATTCCGTTTTTTTTTAATCTTTTGACAGATCATTTGGCTGACCTATATGACTTTTAATAAATTGAATATTAAATATGCGTTGAAAATAATCCACTGTACAATCAGAGATACATTCAAGATATTTCGCAAGAGTATAGTTCAATATAAAATATATTACGGCACAAAGATAGCTCTGAGCTGCAACCCCTTTTCTCTAGTAGTGTAAAGTTACACTTGATTTTCTACTACACCAACTTGAGTATTCGGGGGAAAGTCCACCACAATTCGAGAATCAAACCATGGCTCGGGTTTCTGTAAGGATTAGGCCTAGTATAATGTACTAAAAAGCTCTATTTTGTTAGCCGGAACTGGCGTATGGAAAGTTAGTTCTGTAGCATGTGTGATCAGCTCTATCAAAATCGATTATTCTGATATTATCCGAAAAGTTTTATCAGCAGAATAAATGAAGTTTATGTTTTTTTTAATAAAATATCGTTATAGCGATATTTTATTGAAAAAAAAACATAAACGCCATTAAAGCCGTTTGTTTTGCTGCAATCATACTTGATATTGTGTTAACATGGTTTCTGTGACGTCAGCTTCACGTTATATAATGTCAGCGTTACGTTTTCACCTGCGTTATCAAAGTAGATCCTCGATGTATATCCTAGGTCTGATTCCACGGAATTTTGCGGAATTGGACGAGGCAGTTCCGATTGCAAAGTCAGTGTCAGTTTAACGCAGCTTCGCTACCACCAAAACATACTGCAAATACACTTTTTTTCAGTTTACAGTGCAAGAGCTGCTGGGCAGACACATATTAGGCTAGCAAAGTGCACAGAATAAGTATTAGTTATACCATGGGTTGTCCGCCTGTACGTGGGGATAATCCACGAGCTTTAGCGAGTCGATTATCTTACGTACATGTGGACAAACATGGTATAACTATTTTATACCACCTAAATCGGTGTAGACCTTGCACATCATCAGATATTTCGTGCTAAAGTTGGTAAAGGAGGTATAAAATATGAAACTTGGCTTCTCGACGTAGAGACGGGAACTAAGTTCTTTTCTCAGCCTATGGGCGTTCGTTTTCTTAGCTTACCTTTAAATGTCAGGTTGATATTTTGATTAATATCAGAGGAGAAGTACCACCTGGGTAGCATATAATATTACACACGATTTCATAATCAAGAACATATATTGTCATTTTAGCGTGTGACCCAAATTACTCCTGGTCTGATAGATTAGTAATAGACTTACTTACTTTAATACTGAACAAAAGTGAAAAGGCTACACTACAATATCTTACATTTTGTGAGAAAGTATTGGTCATACTGACGTCAACTAAAAACGCCTCACTCATTATCACTGATTTCTTAGAGATGAAATATAGAAATGAACAGCCACGTACTGCTTCTTTATGTAGAGGTTGTGCGATGTTGAAAAATGACTTTAATTTGATATGCAGGTGACGCGTTATTTCGATGACGTCATACAGGCTCAACGTACACATGACGGCACTAACTTTCCATACGCCAGTTCCGGCTAACAAAATAGAGCTTTTTAGTACATTATACTAGGCCTAATCCTTGCAGAAACCCGAGCCATGGTTTGATTCTCGAATTGTGGTGGACTTTCCCCCGAATACTCAAGTTGGTGTAGTAGAAAATCAAGTGTAACTTTACACTACTAGAGAAAAGGGGTTGCAGCTCAGAGCTATCTTTGTGCCGTAATATATTTTATATTGAACTGTACTCTTGCGAAATATCTTGAATGTATCTCTGATTGTACAGTGGATTATTTTCAACGCATATTTAATATTCAATTTATTAAAAGTCATATAGGTCAGCCAAATGATCTGTCAAAAGATTAAAAAAAAACGGAATATGCGCCCAGTGAAGACCCATATCAGGATGAGATGTAACCAAATCTATGAAGTTTTGCATCCCCCGAATCTGACCATTGTTTGCTTTCAAAATACAATGAGTTTCTTAAATCAGACAAACTCCTTGATAATGATAGTCCGGTGTTATGAGTCTACACGGTAAGCAAAGCTCGTGTCTTTATCATTTCAAACATCTGTCTACATAATAAACAGCAAAAAGGTATCATTGTCTACACAATATCCCAGGCAATATCTTGAATTTCGAATATCATCATTCAAGATGGTTTATTTGTGCTTTCGAGGCCAGGGGATGAAGTTTAGGTACTGGACTTACAGTGTTTAAAAGACAAACTGACAGCAAAACCTGTCGGCTTACCGCTTCGTTTCCCCTTTCTGCGAGTCACTCATTATTTTCTGTCATATTCTTGCACAACCAGTCAGACTACACAAAGACAGGTGTAAAATCACAAGAACCATTTTTGGAGCTTGTTAGCAATGAAAACTGGCAAAAGAAAGGCTACTTACACTTTTCTGTTTGTATGACCGCCATCTTTGAGGGCTCTATACTGTAGCTAAATAAATCGACACGATATCACGTATACTACTTTGGATAACCCATATACATACAATCAGAGTTAAGGCAACCTTCTAGTTCATTCACAGAAGGCCTAGTTGGAGACAAACATCATAAGGACGTAAGACCAGGATCGTCGTTGAATCTCAGACCTGGTGAACCATCGCATTAATAATGAGGAACCCCTTTCCATACATATAATTACTACTGCACACAAGATTTGTTAAAAAGTTGTTAATTACCATTTATACTGCCATGAAATACAGTGAGCCACTTTATTTACGCCCCACTTATAAATGTAAAAAACTCTAAAACGAAATATGCTATTTTTATTCTGAGACTACCAGCGTAAAGCGCATCTATATTTGCATAAGCCATTGAAATTTTATTGTGATCAGATGAGAAACAAGTGAGAAAATGGATCTTGAAGGGCACTACCCTCAAAACACCATTTCACATTGCATTATTTCGAATGAAACTCAGATCACACTGCACTTTTTTTTCAGGGTCGAATTTCTGCAATGCCAGAGATAAGAGCCGCTTATTCTTGGCAATATCTAACACTGGAATGTGTTTGTTAACTTAAGCAGTTTTTTTAAACGTTTTACTATTTTGGTTCCCAGCTGACCAACGTTTGAAAAAAGTTGATTGTATGACTTTTTTAAAGGTAGTTAAAATTTCGTATGATTCTGAGTAAACTAGTTATCAAAACACTTCTTTTATACTTTCATTTTAAACAACCATGTATCCGCCGTCTATTTTCGTAAAAAGATAAATGGATTAATTGGCTTCATGGTGTTGACGTTAGTGATGACGTCACTACTACCAAGGCTATAAGACGTGTCAATGATAAGATGTTTTAGTGTTTTGATACTTCTATGTCAGCAAGTGACGCATAGCAAAACAATTTACGAAGGAAAAATTGTTTGATTATTGTAACTGACGTCAATATGACGTCAAAACGAGCATTTCTTCAAAAAATAACAGTGTTACTAACTTCAACGACCAAAAATAGGGATTTTACTTGAATAAAACAACTGTTTTTGGTGTTTTTCTGTCACAACGATCATCATGGATAATTCCTAGCCAAAAACCTAATTAGAAAATATTGTCGTTCAAGTTGCACGAGCACTTTTGTCAAAATTGCATTTGACGTTGCAGATTGATTCGCATGAGTGATTTCGATATTTTTTTGATGTCAACAAACAGATAAAATGTAAATAAGCAAATTGTCATAGAGAATGTTTGATTCCAGCATTTTCGTCAAAAAATGTGGGCCCTGAAAAGGTGGTGCGTAACTAAAGTGGCTCACTGTATTAAAACCTGTTAATTTATACCTTTAAATCTTGTTTGAATATTAATGAGATTACAAAATTATCTTAAAATGCAAGTAAACTGACATTGTACGGCCCTTAAATTGTCATCAAAACATATATATTAAGAGGTGTTTAAAGTTAAAGACCGTTAAACCCCAAGTTATTAATGCGTTAATATTTTAAGGTGTTTTAATTGTAATTAACTTGAACAGAAACTAGTTAACGTCAAGCTGTCTGTTTTTAAGTTCCATTAAGAGTGTTTCATTTTTTTTTCTGTAGCCTAGATATTGCAAATAGAGAATTAAGGGCCCTCAAAATCTCTTGAAAATATGCATCAAATAATTTAAGTTGATTTTAAGGGCATTAAAATTTGGTTTAAAGCAATCAAAAAGAAGAATAAGCTTTTAATGGTGACATGTGCAGATGGATGACGGGAAAACATGGCTGCCTGTAATGGAAGGCTAATGAATGCTTTGTTAAATTAGATTAGAGGCAATTTCTAGATGGCAAACACAATAGTAAGTTATCAGACACAGTGGTCATAGACCTGAGACACTGTTTCTAAGGTTTTTTAAGTTAATGATATTTGGATTGCTGTTTTTTTTTCGAAAGTAAATATAAGACAATGTTTTGAACTGGGTGGGGTAACAATTAAACAATGAGAAAATTTGCATCAATTGTTTTAAACGGAGATGCTGAAAAGTTTACATTCGTTTTGACATGGGTTACAGTTGCAAGTTATAATGTATCAGTTTTTGCAATGAATGTTGTTTATTATTCATCGCAAATAGTTCTTGTGAATTCAATTTTTTGTCATTAGGATCCTAAAACACCTAAAATCAAAAAGCACTTAACGCCCCATTAATTTATTTACAATATATAGTTATGGTCTTATAATGCTACTTATACTATGAAGCATCCATTAACGTTGAATGTCAGAATATGAAGTTTAATTACAGTACTTAGCTCTTTAACCAATTAAATAAAGTTAATGACATTCAGAAAGTATCCTGTATTCTTGATTAGTTCTTAACTAGAGTCTATCAAACATAATCCTTGTAATGTTTCGACGCATTTCACTACCCCTGTCTCGAGAAGCAATTGGACCCACATCTCAAATAGCCTGATGACTAAAAATAAAAAAGAAGTTGTCAGAGATTTAGTCAGTTTTATCCCCACACCTGCCCATGAGGGGATGCAGAGAGAGAGGATGGTCGTTCCAAACCCCACCTGGAAAACCACAAGTACTCTAGGTTCCCATAGGAATACTGGTATGGATCTCCATCCAAACCCTCCATAGAAGCAATTGGGTCCCCTTTGTAAAATGTTAAAATAAAATAAACATTGTCAGAGATTTTGTCAGTAAGACTCCCTCAACCTTCCCATGCTAAGATCCAGAGGGGATGGAGAGTCCAGACCCTACCTTGAAAATTGTACAAGTACTCTAGATTTCCAGTTTCCAAAGGAATACTAGTATGGACCCCGTCACCCCCACGTTGATATATCCCCTCTGTAAAGAAATTTAACAAACTGTTAGCTTTTTTTGATGTATGAATTTTTATAAATTTTAAACGTCTTATAAGGGTCATTCCTGGTAGGCTTGATTCAAATTAAGTGCTATTAATTTTGAGTTATATACTTATTAAGGGCCATTAATATTGGAGGATGATTCCCTTCAATATTTTTGGCAAAATTCAGTTATTTTAAAAGCCATTGAGTTTTACAGTTTTAAATGCTCTTAATAATGTTAAAAAAGAAATTGCAATAGCATGGGGCTTTAAGTTTCATTATAACTTTTGTTAATTTTAAAGGCCCTCTTAATCATGCTATAGTTTTAATGTGGTTTAAAGGGATTTTTAATGGTTATTACTTTTGAGGTCCATTAGTTTTTCACCCTCTATTTTTCATGTCCATCAATTTATAGTCAGTTACTTTAATGGTGTTTTAAGCATCATTAAAATCTAATAAAAAAAATCAGGCCCCTTAAAAATAAAGCAGCTATTTTAATTGTCATTAGATTAATATTGCTTTTAAAATACCACTACTTCTGTGTCTTATTGCTTTTAAAATACCATTACTTGAATGATACTTACTTTTGCTGTACTCTTAAAATACTATTTCTTTAGATGGCATTAAATTGCTATAGTTTAAGGATAATTTTAACTACATTTACGGCATTTCTAATGGATGTTTTCATTAAAATGCGATTAAAATTCCATTAAATTTTCATTAATTTGTTATCTGTTTTTAAAGGTCATTTAACAGCAGTGCATGTATAAGTGAAACCGTGATGTGGTTTATCACAAGGCATGTGCCATTAATTCGCATGAACAGAGGGAAAAAACGAGGTAGGTCCTCTATTTCTAAATGATTAAGTAGACGGTTGCCTGTGAATTGTTCTTGTTGTATTCTACTCCTTAATTACGCTTGAATTCAAAAATAAATTTGAAAATAAACAGAAAAAGGTTAATTGCCCACATGCAGCACAATATACAGACAGTGAAAGGTTCAATCAATGTGGATCTTGCTAGCCCTTTGCCTGTTAGCGGTGCGGCGACTCTTTTGTTGCTGATAACCTTTGCAAATAGTTTGAACCCAGCTCATGACCAATGACACCTCGGTCCTGATCTGGACCAAAACCGTTTGACACTCTGATAGTGTTCCTAAAAGATGTTTTGAAAAAGGTGATTTTGATAAAAAAAATAGCAAATGATGGCAAAATTACCCAGTATGTAAAGAGCTAATATGATAAGTAATCGAATATTCTACGCTCCTAGCTAAATGCATTCATTTTGTTAATATCATGATATTTTCTTTCTAATTATTGTGTCATGTATTGCACTCCCAGGCACGTAATACCATGCATGTCTATAACACTGTGTCTTAAAAGCTCAAACTCACACTTTTCTTGGCTGTTCCTTGGAAATAACCTGTACTTAGCCAGGTGGGTTTATGACTGTGTGTTTTTTCCTTATGTCCGTGAGCGAAGGAAGGCTCAAACGGCAGTGGATCCTGTTTAAAACATCTCAAAAGACTGTAAGTAGACGGTCTTAAAGTATCATCGGATAGGGGTTCTAACAAATCAAACTGTTATGATTTCACCTTGAGGCAACGATGTCATTGTGACATTTTATCTGCACATTCCTTCGTAATTACATCACTGATATGAACTTGGACGATAGAAGTTGAAATTGTTCAAAGATAAGTTGTTCTGATAAATAATGCATTAGAAAACTTTCAATTATAGATGCCAGACTCAATAAGCTTATTTAATTTTTTTAAAATCTAATATGTATTTCGTACTTATTTCTCTAACGTGCTGTACGATTGATCTATTTGCACCGTTTTCTTTCATTAATTGGAAATCATGAAGCTTATTTCAAGTGTTGGCATATATCATCAGCTGATTAAAACAGTGGAAGGTTTTGCTTCCTGGTATTAGCAGCAGTATGCAGTTTGTGTACCAACCAGGTGTGGAGATAACAAGGAAGGTTTCAAATTACCAATATGACATTGGAGTGAAAGGTCAAGTCACATTTAGTCAGCATATGTAATACGACTCGTAATCTCGATTGTATGTTTTTGACAAAGTTGCTTCATATCTGTACAATAATTGCCAATATGACATTTGAGCTAAAGGTAAAGCTAAAAATAGAGTTAATATGTGGCTGTTATTGTTCTTTGACTCTTCCTCACAGTGCCGTGGGTTGGTCTGCAGCATGTGAGTGTGACATTCCCTGGCCTAGAGCCCTGATATAAGTAACACCACATGGTTGACAACATTAAAATATGCTTAACGTATGGTTATGGGACCAAACATGACCCACCTAGTGGGTCACCAGGAGCGTTGCCAGTTTCCAATAGATACCTATAGATAAGACGTTTAAAACTCGGGTGAGCGATCCAGGGTCACCTGACCCTCTTTTTGATTGTGACATTGCTTAATGTGATATCATAACACATTACAAGGTTAGCTTTGAAAAAAGCTTAGAACCATCGCATGGCGTTTACAGTTATTAAAGAAGGACTTTTATAGTGTTTTATTATTGCATTTGCTGGAGCCACTCTTTCAGTGTTTCATGGGCTTCAAGCTCTGAGTATTGTTTTGTTTTAGTTAACGATTTGTACATAGGTGATCCAATGGAAGCAAATCAAAGACAGGAAATATGCATATTCCGGTAAGACTCTGCTCATGAACACACGGAATAATTGTAGAGTTAACCCCCTTCCCAGCAGTATGTTTTAGGTCATTCAACCGTATTCCACAATCGAAGTCTTTGCACATAACGCCTAGAGGGCATATTGAAACTGACCCATCTACATCTAGATATTTCATCACATTTAGTCTAGAATATCCGAAGTGCCCATGTTTGATTGGGATTCTCGCTCAGTGGTAAGGTCTCTACTAGGCCTTTTCGCTTTTAGAAGCAATCCGGTATCCAAAGTATATTAACATCGCTCACGCAATGATGGAATTTTGGAAGTAACTTGGTCGACGGGGAGTCTGAGAAAGAACTGTAAAAGACACTGCTAATGGGGAGTTAACAGCTGATCCATTTCCGCAACTTGCTAATGGAACAGGCCCGAATCGAACAGGCGCCCAATGGAAGTTTACTAACGTATATCACCAGCGCGTCAATAAATGATGTTTCCATTTGAAATGTTTAATATACGAGGGTCATTTTTTATGTTCGTAGAATCGGGCTGTATCTTTAAAAATATTGAATTTATGGTACCATAAGTATATATAGTTTTAAAGGTCTGGCTTCTATCTATCAGCTGATATTTTTATAGTCGGTCAAGATATATAGCTTTGTATAGGGCATGCTAAATGACACTAGTCGAAATCCATGTCATTTTAAACACGCAGCCATTAGGAAATTAGACGCTGTTTTAAGTTCCATTCGCTATGGTGATATAAGCATTTGTCAAGCCGTTTTTTTCTTTTGCACCATCAAAATTATTTATTCAAACGCTATTCGTAGACAAGTGCAGCAAAAACTATAAGCATGTTGCTTGCTCTTCTATAACAATTTTAAAACACCCATCAATATACCAAAATATTCACAGTCAAGGGCTAGTTACAGGTATTATACATGTATCTGTTAAAATTACGCTTATGAACGAATTTAAAAAATTCTTCTGGTTTTTCATAGCACATGATATACTCAATCATTCGTCAGCAGTTATATTGATGTATCGAATAAAGCGTGTACCTGACACCTTCCGGTACTGTCATACCCCCATGTTATAAAAAGTAGGTTGGGTAAATCAAACCCGCGTAGAAAAAAAAACAATAACAATCAGATCTGCATAATTTTCTGATTGCAGTGATTCCAACACCTGTTAAGAGGCACATTAACAGTTTTAATGTATTTTCTAAATATAGTCACGCTCCATGACGTCATTAATGTACAAAATAAGGGATTCTAGCACCCCTTGGGCTATTTATTTTGCAGTTCATTTCTAAGAAAACAAAAGTATTAGCTTTGCTTTGGGATTAAAGTTACCATAACACTTCCATCTACCATATAAATAAGAAAAAATATAAAACTACTTTACAGCTTACATAATAAGCCACATAGATAACACTTGTGTCAACTTTTGACAATGATTATATGCCATCCATACAATTTGCTGAGGTTCCAAATAAATCTTCCCTGTCCAATAATTGCTGCGTATATGCTATAACGGTCATATAATATTGTAGCACTTAGTGTCTTTTATCTGCAGCCAAATTTTCAGAAGCTGTGTATGGCTATGGACCCATTTCTATGCAATTGCTAATAACGTTCTGTCAGAGACTAAGTCCATAAATGTCATATTTCTACCATATTTCCTGCGTCCCATATATAGTTATGTATTTGCCTCTTTGAAGATATTATAAGAATGCATTTTGAAATAATTTTAGGTTGCATGTATAGATGAAAGCTCAATCTTTCCAAATACGAGGGTCATCCAATAAGTTCTGTCAATGACCCCATAAAACAAAACCTATTTCTCTAGGACGAGTTTCAATAACCATCACATGTTATTTAGAACATAGGGAATTGAATCACCTGTTCAAATATTTTCCATGTTGCTATCGCAATGGTTGCTAGGCAACTAAAGAACACAAGGTAAAGGGTCATGGACGGGACACTATATGCGGTGTACATGCCCAAATTTCTGAGAAATTACAAACTCCTCTTTAAAACTTTTATATAGATAAATAAAGACATTATGTATGTTGATTCTGAACGCCATAGAAAGTGGTTTAGCTTGTGACGGTGGTGTTAGCAGGGTTTTGATTATGACATATCACCGACTTTGCAAGAAATATTTTACTTAAAAATGGGTTGTACTAATAGTGTATTATATTTGTTATATAGCATTTATTAAAAGTTATTATTTTCTATGCGTTAAGAAGACTATAGAACATATTTATCCAAACATGTATCTATTAATATGCAAATTAATCATAATGGCCTTTTTAAGTGTTCAAAATATACTATTTTTATAATTAACGCATAAATTGAGGCAAAAATATAATTTTCTGTTGTTGCCTAGCAACCAAGAACATTCAAAGCAACTAGATTAATGTCATTGTGGTATTTGCTTTTATGGGTCATTTGTGAATTCAGATAACATCACCAATCACTAATATAAATTTCCAAAGAAGCATACTGCATCTTTATCTAACTCTACCCCCAGCAAAAAGTTGTTAAAACGTGATCTTTCGCGGCCATGAGCTTTCACAGTGTTGTTTTCAAATATGTAAAGCATAAGATCAGGTTGTGATAAAAACTCCATATTTCAAACATGAATAGGCAACACCCATGGCCACATGCAATGGGTAATAGAATTCTGATTTCAATAACAGTTTCTGAGATATGAGACCATTATCAGAACTTATTGGATGACCCACGTATATACATTATGTATGCTTTTACTTTCGCTGTTTTCATTAAATCTACCCCTCTACGAACATAAAACACGTCCCTCGTATGTATGTCATTTTCTTAATATGGCAATGCCCAGATATACAAGAAATAGCAATACATGCATTTCCCAAAATATACCTAAACCTTAATGTGAAAATGTCGGATTTTGAGGTAAAAACGAAAATGTTTTCGCATTGTTTTAAGTATACACGACAAGATATATGTAGGTTGAATAATGCAGCATAATATTTGAAACAAGTTAAATAACAACTCTAAATTTTGAAGCTTTACCTGTCAGATTGCAAACAAATTGTGTATAACATTATAAAAACACTGATGTTCGCCCAAAAATCAAGGCATTGCAAATCTAGTTTTGACATAATGAAATCAGATTGAGAATGATCATTTTGCAGACTTTCTTGGCTGGTATCATGTACATGTATCTGTTACTGCAAATGGATTTCAAAAATTTGCAATTTCACTTCTAAAAATGAAGTTTTTGCCAAATGTTAACACCACTGCCCCTCTTTGAAAAAGTAATTCCGGCGATTCAAGAAACTTGAACATATTTTCATATCATTAATATTATTCATACAATCATTTTCACTTTTACAGATGGGTAAGGGTTATCGGTCGATTTTCGCTAGTATTTGATCGACCAGCTGTAGCCTGTCCTAAGACCCTGTATTTAAGACGTCAAACATGTTTAAGCCCTCGAGTAATTTTCTTACTGACCGTTCCAAGGCAGTGCTTCTTTTGTGGATCATTTTTGTCATTCGTGTTTCGTGTTTGTCTGTCATACTGTCTTGTAAAAAGCAAGTGGGTATGATCGGGAAATATCATAATCACACACCGTAGACCAACTCAGGGCATCGTGAGGAAGAGACACCGAACACTGACCGACATAAGACATCAGGAAGACAGTTAAAGTAAAGCAACCAGCTCTCTTTTCTCTATCAAGATGATTGCAAAACTAGATGGAAACAAAGTACCGAATAACAAAACAAGGATCAAACACAGAACCCCACAAACAATGGGAGCAACAACAAACAACGAATCATCAACATCAGAACCACCGCCTTAGAAGGGCAGCAGCCTACGCCACTGGGGGCTTAAATGCATGTACTGGCACCAAATATTCACCTTAGGTTTTGTTGTTGTTAAAATATACTATGCACAATAAGTTTAGCAATTTCTTATGTTTCGCATATTTATGTGCTCATCTTTGTGCAATGTCGAACAATTTCAAATGCAATGACGAGAACAGGATCTTAGGCAACTGAAACCACGAATTTACAGACGCCATCCTCTAAATAGGCATTTGGAGATAGTACAGATTGCAGGAGGGGTCAGTAAGCAAAAATCGCATCCGTTGTAAGTAATGTTAAAATGATAAGCATGTGATTTTTCGTTTGGTGGTCTTTCATCTTCCTCATGCATCATACGCCTATAAAAACTATTGGTTATGTGACAGATGTGATAGAGATTTCATGCTGAAAAAATCAGCTGCCATCAATGACGTCAAAACGTAGTCACCATTTGATTACACTTCTAATCTTAATTGGCGTGCCAATTTAACAGAGACTCAGTTTACAAAGATGTCATCGGCTTACAATGTAACTCACCTTTTGGTTGATTAAATCCCTAAGTTGCCGGAAAATGGTGCGACGCATTTGCGAGATAATGGTGACGTTAGATTATATCTTTCGAATCGTGCTCTATAGCCATGAAGATGTTTGATTCAACATTTTTTTCTGAATGTGTTGGAAGGCATAATACAGTTTCACTTGTCAATGTGGTTCAAGATAAACCGACTAGAAACACCGTTTAAAGGTGATAACGTAAAAACATAAATAAAAACGTCAAATTGTGAAAACTTGGTCCTTTATTTCTCTTAGACAGCTCAGAAAATTGCAACATTAGCTATGCTTTTTAGGGTTTCAGTAACCAAACAATCGCTTGAAAATATTTTTGGCTTCTCCCAATGATCAGAAATACACAGGTTACCCGCTAGCCTTAAAACTTAACGTCACTTTAGCACGGCCGCTGCGTTTGGTAATTCCATATTTTTTTAAAATGGAAATTCTTGTCAGATGTTCGGCGCTTGTATCTCCATGACAGCAAATGAAACTTGAGATCTGATGTGGATGGGCTCACCCATACAAAACAATTGCTAAACCTATTGTGCATAGTATACTTTTTTTCAATTCTTGTGCCAAATTATCGCTATGAGCTAAGTATATTTGGCATTAACCTTTGACGCCAAGGTAATATTGGTGATATGAAACCATGCGCGGGTCCAGAAAATTTTGTCAGGGGGGGGGGAGGTCCAGTTTTTATCTTTTTTTTAGTTGAAGAGGGGTGGGATGATCCAAATGCCACTATAAGCGGGCCATCATCGGCCCGCCAGGAAAACGCCATTTAAATGGCGCTTCGCTAGCGTGCCGATGATGGCCCAACATTGAATGCTTGCTTGGCAGCTTTGTGATTTTCAGGGGATTAAGACCAGCGTTGCTAAGAAACCCTATATTTTTGTGATTATTCGGGGGGGGGGGGGGTCCGCTATCCCTGTCCCCCCTCTGGATCCGCACATGGAAACCCTCGTTGTCATCTACACATTATTGTTCTACTTATGAACACTCTCAATAAAAAATTGAAAATTGACATCGCCCAACGAGCCATAAGAAAGAGTTTAAGTATATATATTTGCCCTAGACATCTAACTGTAAGGTAATATCGGTGATCTGAGACCACCGTTGTAATCTACACACTATATAGGTTATCATCGTGTCGAATGTGAACAGCATCAGTCAAAAAAAGGTTCGCGTTACGAGCAAAACCGATTGACGGACGGACGTGACCGATTGCAATAAACGACCGCCTTTTTCAAAACGCGCAGATATTATTAATAAAAGAACTATATTGACCAGACCTGTATTGGTACGAAATTTCCGAACTTTTAAGACTAGTGCTGACAGTGATGCCAGGAATATTGCCCGAATATTGCCCGAACATAAATCTTGCGAACTTGGATATTTCACTTAAAATAACAGCAACTGTACAACTGTAGTATTATGATTATATGTGAAAAACAAAGAGAATTGATCATTTTCATGCCAAGAGTCGTGTCTTATTTTCGCGCCATAAAGGTAACAGACCTGTAATTGTAAAAAGGGCAGTGATTGGCTGAAAAGGTGGGTGGAAGCTCAGCAAAATATTTTTAAGTTGTAAGGTGTTTCATGATTGGTCAATAATAAAACTAGGAAATATATTGTATTTATTAGATGGGTATATCTTTGCTGTACTTTTTGAAACAACATCTCATTGCTTTAGTTGATTAAGTTCAGTGGTGTGGCTTAGATAAAAGGACCTTGCATTCTGGTATTTTTTTCAGTAGAATTTTCCTCTCAAGTAGGGTGCCCTACTTCGGGGACCTAAAAGTGGTAAAACACGGCGGTCACCGGGGCATCTCATTCTTGTTTATTGATTGAACTAGGTCCAATCTGTAACTCTATGGCAGCCTCATATTGATTGAAGAGTTGTGAGGACCACCGCCTACTTAAAAGTTATAAAGGAGGTCTATGGAAAAACAATTACAGGTCTGGGCCCTAAAATTGTTTAGTATTGCTTGACATTTCGCATGAGAAAATTGCTGTCGAAAACGGACTAGTAGGCAGTTGCATTTATTAGCATGGCGTGATGAATTTTGCATCAAAACGTGCACAAACTGCTTAGCAAATATAGAGCAGACATTTTATGTCACGTTTGATCTCTTAATTAATCTTATCCAATTATGTCGTGCAATATACTTGTCAGACATAAATTACTTTTTCTTGCTTTCTATGGGAAATGAACCTGTTCAGGAAATGAAATAATCAAGAAAGACAGACGTCTTGATGTTTAAATTGTTGATCTGGGTTCCAAAAAATCCGCTACAATATTCGAAAATGCGCAGTCAGCATGCATAACAAGCACTACATAAGTGCGCAAGTATGTATTTGCCACAGATATAGAGAGGCAACGATTTTCAGAGTAAAATTGTCAATATTTTCTTACCCATACTTTTTAGCATATGTTTTGGTTGCTCAAAGAACCGTCTCATTGAGACGGTTCTTTTGAGTACCCACAACATATATTTTGGTTGATGAATAAGACAATTATTTTCCTGGTACAACCGAACCCCGACGCAGGAAATCTGCGCATGGAAAATTAGCCGCATAGCGCAAATAAACCAAGTCGAAGATGTCAGTCAAAAAGTTATATTGCACCGCCCTAATTCAATTACTTAAGCGAAGAATGGCTTGTTCAAATATAATGGAAGTCGCCCCTGATTCGCTCGTGCGTTAAGCTAGTGCGGTCATCTCAAAACCGTTCATTTCATAGCACGTGCATAAGAGGAAATTTGCACGTGCGAAAACCCAACCTCTGCTCAATTATAGTTTAACAAAATGTACTTGCCTTCAATCTCCTTACATACGCCTTA
Source organism: Loripinus fragilis (assembly GCA_964019695.1). Classification (NCBI taxonomy): domain Eukaryota; kingdom Metazoa; phylum Mollusca; class Bivalvia; order Lucinida; family Lucinidae; genus Loripinus; species Loripinus fragilis. Next base: position 74,530,167 of record OZ026525.1, read on the forward strand.
GTCTGCACCTTTCTGCACTCAATTGTCTATCAAAACACAGTTATTTACAAACAAGACACGGTCTATTCACAACTATACTTCTACCACGACCTCTAAGGCATGACCCTCGATTTATTCAATGCATTTACCGTTACAGTCACGCCTCAAAGCGTTTGGTGGAAGTATACATGTCGGCGTCACTGCGTTGTGTCCTTGAGCAAGAACATTAATCCTAGCTTAGTACTGGTTCAACCCAGGAAGACCCGTCCCTTTATAACTGAAAGATTGTTGATGGGACGTAAAGAATCAAATCAAACAAACAAACAAACAACTACATGTAGCACATGGCGATTAACTGGACACTTATTCTACACGAGTTACAGCTGATTTACCGAACAACAGAAAGGTGCGACTACCATGTATGCTTGCGATTTCAAGCCAAAGTCTAATAACTATAACTCTCGTATAGATAAGAGTTTATACAAATACCCAACAGGGATACGACGCCGAAATGATCATGCTATGCCCTTTTGACGCTGCATGCGTGTTGGTGTACTCCCCCGAATCCATTAGGGTTGTTTACTGACACATATTTTGTTTCTCAAATGACGTTGATTTTTTCTGTTGTTTTCCAAGTAATATTATAATTACCATTGCCGCCATATTACATGTATTTGTCAGATATCGTACCTCCTGTTGTTACTGTGTTTGTATCCTGGAGTGAATAAAGAATTGAATTGTTCCTACAAATGAGCCTGCTTAAAGTTGATTATGCATATGCACGGTAAATTCTGAGTATGTTAAGGTTCCTCAGCACACTTTGGCCAATTTAACAAGATATTGCCCATCATATTCAAGACAAACTAGCTATCTCTTTTGATTCGTCCTCCATAGGGCTGATTAGTTACAAGTGGTTTCTAACTATTTTTGATAAATACAGTTCCGTAAAAACTTACAATGAGGAGGATTCATTTTTTTAGAGAAAAAAATACCTTTTCAAAATATTCCAAATCCATCTTCTACATGTATATTTTGACATTATCCCCTCTCCTGATATACGAGGGGCGTTCAAAATATTGCAAGTTCATTTTTGGAAACGATGTTTTCTCAAAACATCTGTTTCCAATGGTATCATATACACAAAATACACACAAAATCCCCATACTATCGAACTCTCGTTCAACATTGGTACCCAGTCCGCTATCTAGACCGTTACAGCCTGTGTAAGTCGCCGGGAACCAAATGGCCTTAATGCAAACAACCCTTGTCCTGCTGCTAGACAAAAACAATATTGATATTTTATTAGTTTGTTGCGGTTTTCAGCTCTGAAATGTAAACCCAATGGTCAGAAAAACGTTGTTGTGCTTGAAAACTTGATTATTGAAAGCTTACATATGATTGAAACAGAATTATAAGTTTATTTGTACATCAAACGGAGAGGGTCTCAACAGGGTACCTTAAAAATCAGTGTTTAGTTTGTTAAAATTACGCTTTAATCAGTTTAATTTCAGAGAAATCAGTGATAAAAAAAATATTTTGTAATGCTGAATGTGCTTACTGGTAAAAATGAGTTTTATGAGGACGCTACTTGGTAAAAATTCGGGACAAATTCGCAAATCAGTAAACCCCATTGGATGCCTCAAACGAGCGTCAGAAAAACAATGCCTTAGCATGAGAAAACTTGCTCTTGTACGACGAAGAACCGTTTGCAATATCTATGATGCAGCCAGATATTGCAGTTAAAAGCACAATATCTTGCAATCGTTTTTTATCATTATACTTTTCTTTGCTTTTAAACATTACGAGACGGACAATAAACGCAGCCCTGTCCTTTTGTCATAAACGTGAAGAAGACACGTTTTCTTGTGGATTGCTAATGTTTTCCCGCCCTTTATGAACCTGACCGCCACTAAAATAGTTCTAAAAATATAGTGCGCTAGATATAAGTTTTTATGGACAGAATGATAGCAGTGGCGTTTGAAATTAAGTCAATTGCATGAAAAGACACTGTCGATATACAGAAACGAATAATAATAATAAAATAAATACACCTTAACTTTCGTTTCGTTTCGCGCAACAATATCATCATCGAGTAGACAAGTATTAGCTTTTCAGAAAAGCTGGCGGTTGTTTAGCCATATTATTGTATGTGTTCTTGCACACTGCATGCTTCCATTTTGAGCTTCTGGAGCATATCCATGTAGATTTGTTCTAAGATCTGATTATTAACGTTTCAACTGTAATTTTTTTACCATTAAACACATTCTTCCAGCGAGTATGTTGCTTAATCTTAAGCACCCAGCTTATGCATGGTATGTTATGGTAATGTATCTAGCATGAACGTTATTTGACAACATTGGACAGCCCGTTTTTCTAAAACTGATGCCAGAAATCAAGGCCTAGTCTTATATACATGATGAAAGACTGAAACCATCAATAGTTGACTAAAAGTCGCGATAATCACTGTGTCTCAACTCGGACCAGGGTCCGAGGTCTCAACATTTGTTTTCCACTAACATATTGCAGTATCATATACCTCATCATGTTTTGATGTGTCACTAGATGCTCCGGGAATGGAAAATGAACAATTGCATGACAAAAAACCTGTCCTTCGGGATTGGCTTTACTGTTGACTTGAAAATTTTGATATCGCAAGTGGATCTATCATACACATGCGCGGATCCAGAGGGGTATGGGGTGCCCGGACCACCTGGAAAATCACAAATTCTATAGGTTTCAATTGAAATTAGCATTTGGACCCCACACCCCTGGAAAAAATTTGGACCCCCCTCCTCTGAAAAATGATAGACCCCCACTGGAACCTTAAAAAATTATAGTTTTCCTTAAAATAAATTATTGGACCCCTCTGTAAAATTGTAAAAAGCTGATGCCTAAGAAAACGTTATCAGAGTGTTTTTTCTCTGTCAGTTGAGCCTGGAGCCCCCTACCACCCCCCCCATAACAAAAATCCCTGGATCCGCGCAAGATACTACCGTAAAGTCAACAGTGTTGGATGCACAGGCTCATCTTTGCCTATACTAGCGTCTAATGCTCTTCACGTCGTTAAGAAAAATAGTGAATTTCCGTTGCAATTTTTCGGTTTTGTGACGGTGTATCGAGGCCTTTTATGCACCCACTGGAAATTTAAAAAAAGGAGTTCTGGCTGTCGCCCGCCATTTGATAAAATTGTGGGGCATTGATAGTTTGAATTTGTAAAGTAAATTTCCGAGATCCAAAACAATTTATATTACATGTTTGCGAACGTGTACGCGATCGCAATGAGCGAAAGTGATGAGTTTACAGAAATTGTCTTTTCATGCCAGATAGCTCATGGGCGGATCCAGAGGGGGAACAGACCCCACCCCTGAAAATAGGGTTTCTTAGCGTACTGGTCCGGTTCCCTTTAAAATCACAAATCTACCATGCCAGCATTCGATGTTGGGCCATCAGCGGCACGCCAGCGAAACGCCATTTAAATGGTGTTTCGCTGGCGGGCCAATGATGACCCGCATATAGTGGTGTTTGGATCCTCTCTCCCATCATCAATTAAAAAAAAAGTTGTCAAAGTTGGACCCCTTTCTGGATCCGCGCATGCAGCTGAGCAATTATGTTTTATGTGCGAAGTCCGCTTTTATGTGCCAATGCACCACGTGCTACCCAACTCTTAAAACAGCACGTGGCATGAAAGCGGCGGATTTGATCTTCATATCTGCGGCTGATATTATTAGCAGACAGGTTTGACCCAGACCAGGCCCGACAAAATGTTTAATGTTTGTATTCATAACAAAGGCGCTGATAAGAATGTGCGGTACCCAGGCTGAACTGCGACTTTGTTGGTCTCATACAACAAAGTCGGGGTAAAACATCTACAGACGTGTGGTAAGGATGTTTGCAAATTCTGATATGTATGTCACCGCGGATGATCTCAAGGTCTTTTGCTGTTTTCATTAAGATGGATGTTATAAAGACCTTCCAATTTTCTGTGAAAAAACTAAATGGAAGGAAAATCCATCCATATTGGAAGACTTTTCCTTCCAAAAAAGACACACGGTCTGACTGTTCATGAAAACTAATATATTGAAAGTTGTGATACATACATCAATAGATGTGTGGTGGTTAAAATAAAGCGAATTCTTCCTGTTTTCAAATTCACAGCCACCTAGTGGGGCTATTATCCTAAATTAATGAACGTACCTTCATCTACATTCCTTCTATGCTCGCAGTTAAGCCTGAAGGCGCTGACGATTTTCCGCAGATGCACAGGCTCGTCTGAGCCTTCGCTGCTCGCATATGCGATAGGTACCATAATCTCATGAACTGGTTTATTTCATGGAAATGCCATTCATCAAGACCTAGAATCATGATACAATCAAATTATACTCGGTTTGTGCGTCTGTGCGTACACTATCTCGGTAATCATGAACTCTCAGGAGGCTTCCGTATGTAGTTTCATGAGGACAGCAAGACACGCCATGCTCGACTAAACAATTTGTTAAAATGTTCCATTTGTTTGAACCTAGGAAAAGCCGTTATTACTACATTTATTGAGTTATTTACGCTCAGAAAACCGAAATTGATATTCAACCATATAAAACAAAACGTACGTAAATATCTAGAATTTGATTTGGTCTGAGCATGCTGAGTCTTCATCCACTTCAAACTTTATGTTGGTGAGCAGCGAGACCCTGATGAGATTGCGCAAACGCACATGCTCTCCTGGGCCTTGTCATAAGTACCAGCAGGCTATTTACGAAATATTCTGGTACCAGTTTATATGAGGCACCGCGCAAGTTGATTTCGTGTCGGGCCCGAGCTGCACAAGTATAAAAATGCTTTCCGGGTCGCACGCGGCTTGGGTGTCCGATTATAAAAGATATATGACACAGAAGTAAAATGTAACTATCCATTTTTTGTAATGACAGTACAGAATATATCTCCGACGCATCGGCGACATAGGTCGTGTAAATTAGCATTCGCTCGATTTTCAGAAAACAAATTTTAATGTTATTAACATGCGACGTCAATGCTGGATTTACGTTAGCGACCGAAGTCGTTAGATTGACAGACGAAAAGGTCTGTTTGGTGTAAGCACGCGAAAGTTAACAGGAACATATCGTTGACAGCCACGCTGATTAAAAACAAGCACCAATGAAGGAAAAAATCGTTGTGTACGAACTTATAGAATTGTATATAAAATGACTAGTGTACGAACTAATACATGACATTTAACGAACTATTCGAGTGTACGAACTAATACAAGATTTACCGTATTATAAAATCCAACTAACTAGGATTCCTTGGGATAATATATTAAGATAGATTCCCAGCAAGGATGAAATAGAAAATGACTTGGTGACTAGCCTTGACAGGGACTCTTATGTTTGTTCTTTGATGTGCTGATGGTACTTTAACAAGCAGAAATAGGGTCTCTTATTCCATTCGTTCTGATTTGTTCTATGTATTTTATAGAGGGTCTTACACAAGTTATCATTTCATAACAAGGTGGTAGAGTAGGGCATTTTATTTTCTGCTGAAGGTTTCTGAGAAATGGTTCCTTTATTGTTGGCAGGATTAAATTTACTTGTCAAACTTTGTTGAGGGATGGGGGCCAGGAAGTATATTCTTTTCTTTGCGTTCCTCTGTGGGAGGAGTCTGACTAGACTGAATAATGTTGACCAAATACTTAAAGCTTAAGTCAATCAGTTTAGACAGCCTTAGGTTAGTTTAAAAAAATGATTTGAAATGGGCACAAATGGAAGATTCTCTCATCATATGAACTATTGCGAAATTAACACCTCCAAAGCTGGTTTATTTCAAAGAAAATTTACTTCGTTATTAACATAACTTCTTTGTATCAAAATTATGCAACTTGTGGCCATAACATTATTTTTTCATTGATGTTACTGTTATTCAGTGGAATATATCATGTCAAAAAGGGAGCGCAGAGGCTCAGTGGTAGAGTGCTTGACTCGAGACTGAGGGTTCAAGATTCACCGGCGTCACTGCGTCGTGGTCCTTGAGCAAGACGCATTTATCCTAGCTTAGTGCTGGTTCAACCAAGGAAGACCCGTCCCTGTTTAACTGAAATATTGTTGATGGGACGTAAAGAATCAAATCAAACAAACAAATCATGTCAAAAAATAATGTCATAGCCAGAAGTTAAATAACTCTTTGGTGACAAGAAACACAATTGGAATAAAAGTAAGTAAGGGTGCAAAGATCAGGAATCAATACAATCAAGTACCACACCTGACCCAGGATACCAATGGGAGAGTGACAAACTCACAGTAAGACACCACAAACGAGAGCCAAGAGGTCAGTCCTTTCCCAGCAGATGACCGCAAAGCACATATAAACAGATGCGCACAAAGACATAGCAAACACAAGACAGAACAACAAAAAAAAAGATCCACAAAAGAAGTACCGCCTTGGAACGGTCAGTAAAATATTTTACTGGAGGGCTTAAACCGGTTAAACGGCGCCAACCTCACCCTTAATTCAGATGTGGATCAAGACACATAGATATTTGGTTTGCATGAAAGACCCCTAACTTATCAATGCATCATCTCCTAAAACATATAAATCAAGATATAACAAGGAGATAAAGCAAAGATAAGGACTCAACAGTAAATAAATCTGAATACTGGAGCAAAAGAAATCCAACAGGTAAACCCCAGTGGGCCCGACAAACAGCCAAAGTATCAGGCCCCTATCATCTCATCTAGGATAAGTCTTTAAGTCGGAACCATCATAGAGTCTCTTTGACTCTAAACACTCTTAAACACTCTTTGAAGTAAAGCAATAACTTTTTTTAAAATTTCTCATGATATGATCACTTCTGTAAGAGCCACTATGGATGTCATGATGTTATCTACTGAATAACAGTAATGTCATATGATAGTTAAATTTATGTATAGATTCAATGAATGTTTCTAGTCATTTCATATAGGTCTGAAATAATGTATAGTCAATGTGTCTTTGCATATAGTTCTGAAGCAGATAATTGCACCCATCAAGCGTCACATCATTGTGTCCTAAGATAACCATTGGTAGCACATGGATTAGAATTTTTCTCAGCAAAGTGTATTTTCATTATAGATAAGTATATTTTGCATATGCCAAGTAAAGGAAATGTGTGAAAATGCTTTATTCACATTTGCACAAACTTGATATTAAACTCTATGCAATAATCTTTTGTGCAAGATCTACTTTGTATAACCTAAGTTATCTACTAAATAACAGTACTGCCATACGATAGATGAGTTTATGTATAGATTGTATACATGTTACTAGTCATTGTATGTAGGTCTGAGGTAACGCATGTATTGTCATTGTGTCATTGCATATAGTTTTGAATTACAGAATAATTTCACCCAGGGAGAGTCACAGCCTTGTTTCCTAAAATAAACATTGGTAGCACAATGAGTTAATTTTTTTACAAACAAAGTGCATGTTTGTTAAAGATATGTATATGCAGTGGCTCAGTGGTATAGAGTGCTTGACTCGAGATGAAGGGGCCCAGACTCGAGCCTCAACAGCGTCACTGCACTGTGTCCTTGCGCAAGACACATTTATCCTAGCTTAGTACTGGTTTCAACCCTTACTAACCCTTTATAACTGAAAGATTGTTGATGGGACGTAAAGAATCAAATCAAACAAAAAACCAAACAGTATATTTTGCAGAAGCATGTGAAAATGCTTTATTGGCTTTTTGACAAACTCCATATTATGTTTGATCTGTAAGAAGTCTAAATAGTCGCTGAAACCAGATATTATATTGTTTAAAAATTTTGTCAACAAATTGCTTGCAAATTTACAATTTGCTGTTGCTTGTACCTTTGCTATTTGAGCATACTCTGTGCCATTATGAACAAAACTCAACCTGGTGGTTGTAAGAATATTACAAATTACAAAAGCTGATTTGGGTATAATTCAAGGAATTAGGTGACATGAGATTTCCTGTGACCAGCAAAGGTTCGGGTCAAGTCTGATCAGAGCCTTTGTGCTAGTAGCCAATACCACAACTGGTCCTGACAGCAAACTCCTTTTAACTCTCCATTTAACTGCTATTCCTTGTAGCAAACTTGCATATTTAGAATAGGAGCTTAAAATTGGATCAAGTGTGATGTTTTTCAATTATCATAGATTATTACCAAAAACACAATCAAACGAAGTTTTTGATTGATCATCGATTATAATTGGTGATTATAATTGATCATCGATGCAACGCTTAAGTTTACACTTGTCAAAATGCCACATTTTTGGAAATCACATGTCATGGCTCTTTTTTTGCTCTTTTTTATTTTTAAGTGCTTTTTTTTACTTTGTATTGCCAATGTTCTTAATGAAACTTAAGTTTACCATCTATAAATCTTCTTTTATATCTATAGTATATGCCAGATATACACAGTTAATATTGCCAAAGAGCTACATGCATCAGGGGGGTGCTATTTTGGCCCACATATGGGCTAAAATTGCTTTTCACCATTTTGTTCTTATTGGTTTATTTGAACAATATACCAAGTTTAAAAGTAAAACTCGTCCGTCCGTCGCATTTTTGTCCATCCACATCTCAGAACTACTGGTCAGATTTGATACATATTTGATACACAATAAGTATCAAGTACTCTGATATCCTATAAGTTTCGTCAAAATCGACCCTTAAAACTTTAGTTATTGCCCTTGTTGGAATTTTTAGGCAATTATAATGCAAGTCTATTTTAGCAAAATGTTAACTGGTTGCTCCACTGAACAAAATGTTATCAAGAGCTAGGCAAAAGGAAATGGGCTATAAACCACCTTTCCTGTTTGCAATAATTCATCACATTACCCTCAAAATAGGGCAACAGTGAACCGAATGGAAAATCTAAAAAGAAATCTAAACTTCTTAACCAGTAATCCAAACTCTTAAAATAATTTCAGTGATGTATTCGGCATAATGCCCTCTGCTAAATATGGGCAAAAGGTTTGGTACCAGTAAAATGCATTTAAGCCCCCCAGTGGATTAGGCTGCTGTCCGTTCTAAGGCGGTGGTTCTGTTGTTGTTGACTTTTTGTTTATTGTTACTCCCATTGTGGGAGTCTGTAATTGTTCTATGTTTTGTTGTACGTTACTTTATGTCCATTCTAGTATTATAATCATCTTGATGGGGAAGAGAGAGAGAGAGCTGGTTGCTTTGCTTAATTTGTCTTCCTGGTGTCTTGTGATGGTTGAGCAGCTCTTCCTCCCGGTACCACGGGGTTGTCTGCGGTTTGTGATTGTTGTATTTCCTGATCATACTCACTTACTATTTTTGATCCCACATAACAAAATGGCCACCAGAGCTTAAAAGTGAAATAGGGTTTAAAGACATACCAGCCCATGTTTGAAATGATAAGATTGATATTTTGTCGCATGCCCCTTCAAAATTCTGTTATGCTAAAACTAAAAACTAAAAATAGAAATCATATCAAACTTTTCCTTCATCATTGGTCAGAAAAATATACAATATACAAATTCAAATATTCCTAAAATATCATCTACAAAAATGCACTCTGCTTAGCCTACAAGAACTAAAATCACAAGACACCGTTTCCATCAGTACTCTCAGTGCTTTGATTTTATCTCACACCAAGTGCACAAACCGTGGAAAAGAGCCACCATGTGTCGATAAACGTAACATTGATCATATCTACATTAATTGCTGTTTCGCGGTTTACAGGTGGTCAGAAATAGAAAAAAAGATAACCAGCACCCCCCCCCCCCCCACACACACACACACACCAATACCTGGAAATGTGCGTGTGTGTGACGGGGTGGTTCTGATTACCTGTATTTACCTTACTGACCAATAGTAGACTGAGAACCAGCAGTTACACAGGGAATGGCGAAATTCCTCTTTATAGCTTCACTGACCTCCGTACAGTGTTTAGCCGGACCACTTTTATTTGACCAAATACATTTTTTTGGTTGGGTCAGTTTCCTCTCGCCTTTTTTACCATGATCAAAGCTTGAGTGACGTGTGCATATGTCATTATTTCACCTCTCCCAGGATGCAAAAGGCGGTCATTATAAAAACAAGATTAAGAAACTTACACCAAAGTTAGACCACGAAAAACAAGTACAAATTTAATACAAAAAGTGACTGAGAAGTAATTTAACTTGCATTATTTTTGAACGCCCCTTGTAATATGTATTAATATATTTCTAAAGGTCTCACCTGAGTGCACACTATTTCAGTAACATACATACTGGCTAAGTAATAAAATTAGTATACAGGCACATCACTGAATTCTTCATCCTTTGTATATTAATGGATTCTTCCTTTTGGCTAAGTGTATCAAATAATCCATAGTACATAGGGGTGTCAGGTTATACTTTAAAAAAAGATTGTGTTCTTTTGTCTGAATATCTTTATTTTACCTTTAAAAACAGTGTTAATTTAGATGAAAACCTGCATTATGCGACATTTCATCTGGGTCTATTTTGTTTGTAAAATTACCCATTTAGGTGTTAGGGGTTTCCCAGAATACATGGCTTAATCCATAATGAATTGGAAACTCCTTAATGTGATGAAATGTGGCATGGCATGCACTATTGTACGGCACTCTCTTTATGTGCTACAAAATGTTCAAGGAACAGATATAAGATATAATTCGGAAAAAAGTTTAGAATTCATTTTATGTTTATTCACACGCCCTCTTTGACAACTAAAACAAACAAGAGAGCCCTAGGGCCCTGGGTCGCTCACCTGAGTCCTAGCACATAAATAGATGATGCATTGGCCTGTGGCGAAGGAGATTGGATTTAAAAATATTTATATTTGTAGCTCTGGTAGCCATGTTGTTCAGTAAAGGAGAACCATCTGATCAATGTTAGTAGAGGGCAACATAAGATTCATTTCTGCGAAATTATTTTGATTTTGGACCCGTGGTTCAGGAGATATTGGTGTTTAAAGACATCTTATCTAGAGCTCTGGAGTCCCTTTTGTTCTGCGAAGCGGAACCCTTTGTGCAATTTTTGGTAGAAGACATCAAAAGTAACAATTCTGTGAAATTATTTTAAATTTGGCCTAGTGGTTAAGGAGCAGATGTTGTTTAAAGATATTTCTTATCTAGAGCTCTGGTGGCCCTTTTGTTCAGCTGAGCGGAATAATTTGTGCTTGTGCAATTTTGGCAGAGGGTATCCTGAGGAACAATTCTTTAAAGACTATTTTGAATTTGGACCTGTGGTTCAGGAGGAGATAACGTTTGAAAAATTTCTTATCTGGAGCTCTGGCAGCCATCCTGTTCAGTGGAGCAGAACCATTTATGCAATTTTTGTAAAGAGCAGTGTTAAGAACAATTCTGTGAATTTATTTTGTATTTAGACCAGTGGTTCAGGAGGAGATATCGTTTAAATAAATTCTTATCTAGAGCTCTGGCAGACCCTCTGTTCAGAGGAGGGAAACCATTTGTGCAATTTTGGTAGAAGGTATCCTGAAGAACAATTCTGTGAAATTAGTTTGAATTTGGACCAGTCGTTCAGGAGGAGTTGTCATTTAAAGCAAAAGTTTTATGGACAGACTGACGCTCGCCAGGCAAAGACAAATCACAATAGCTAACCTTGAGCCTTTGGCTCACGTGAGCTAAAATTGGTATATGGGACGTAAAGAATCAAACATTCAATTGAACTGTACATTTGCAAGTGACATTTTGTTACTAAGCCGCAATGTATGGTACTGAAAAGTCTGAAATCATGTGCACTCAGGTGCGAAGCTCTAGTTTGTAATATCATGAAGGGGGTAATGTCAAAATATACATGCAGATGATGGATATGGAAAATTTAGAAAAGGTATTTTTTTCTCTAAAAAATTGAATCCTCTTTGTTGTAAGTTTTTACGGAACTGTATTTAGCAGAAATAGTTAGAAACCACTTATAACTAATCAGCCCTATGGAGGACGAATCAAAAGAGACAGTTAGTTTGTCTTGAATATGATGAGCAATAACTTGTAAAATTAGCCAAAGTGTGCTGAGGAACCTTAATGGCAGTTTTGTGTTATGCACAACCTTTGAATATTAACGGGATATGCACCGCTTATGAATATTTCTTGAGACTACCTTTTCTGCCACGCCTATTCGATTTTGATTGCTAGTAAAAGACTTAGAAAAGGACGAATTCAATTTATTGCAAAATCTGCATCTATATACACAAAAATCTGCTTGCGCCACAAGCAACAGACCTTTTGGAGAGAGTGGCGGAATGTCTCCTCCGCAACTTTCATCGCGAACACATTTTGCTAAAATGAAGATAAAAACGTTGTTGCGAATAAAATTGTTCTAAAAACAACTGTTTTTTGGCTATTTGGGGCTCTTCAACGAACTGGTTCTTTATAAATAGGACGGGTAAGCCAAATCATCAACTTGCAATCCATTTAGAAACGTTATCGTGATAGTGCCATTTCCTGGTCACAGTCACACTCACTTGCTTTTTATAGGCATTAACCCATTTAAGCCGAAAGGACTTGCCTATCCCTTATCAGTAGGACGAGACCACTTCCGATTTTCGGGTGTTTAATGGTATTTTTCCCAATTTAATAGAATATTATGTAAGCAAACAGTGATGACCCTGATCAGACACCGCGTTTGCGGCGTCTGATCAGGGTCTGCACTGTTTGCTTATGTCCCACACAAAAGATGCTAGGCTCTTTGGGTTACATAAATGAGGCCATCACGGTGCAGATCGATAGATACACGTATTCAGTGTAGATGATATGATGATGCCAGGAAATATGATTTGAAATGGTTAATTTAAATGAGACAGCTTATCTAGATGAGACAGCGTATCTCTGTTGTAAGGAATACGTTCGGATACACAAACGGTAGAATCGTGACTAATATACGAGCTTATTTCACGTATTAAATTGATTTAAATGTCAGTTTCGAATTGAAAGAAAAGCTAACGATACATAACTGGTGCGAATGCTTCAAAAGTTTACCGACCTGAGTATTCAAAAGGTTTTATCGTGATTTAGTTTAAAAAATTAATTAGAATTGTTTGAAAGCTTAATTTTTAGCGATCAATTCAAAAAGATAATCAAACGTCAAAAAAAGATGGAAATAACATGGATATCATGCGACATTCTGCATGTCTGGATGCAAACTAATCGCAGTTTATATCTATGGTTTCCTCTTTAACTGCACGGCAGTGTATCAGGCACCATACTTATTGACGGCCTGTTTCAAAGCTTTAAGAATTTCTAGCGATAAGGCGGGCTATTTCCCTAAATAAGACGTTCGTTTTATTTTGTTAAAATAACAACTGGAGACACTAGGTACACTCAACAAATACAAATAGACGAGCCGTATATGTACCCTTGCCCCCTAGTTCGTATTTTTAAAATGGGTTTTCCTAAATGCATGTAATATATCTACTTCGTTTTGAATGAGAATTTATTTTGCTCATCAACTGTGCTCGCTATTCAGTAACATGTGTGGGGAATAGACCGTTAAACTAAGGTAAACATTTATCACGATAGTATATTATATATATTTATACAGTTGATGTACAATAAAAACGATCATCTTGCAAAGTGGTCTATTTTTGTCAGATTATTGATATCTTCTTTCGCTTATACATCCCCTTTCCCCCCTAGACCCAAGACGCCCTTTACACATGTTGTACATTTATAAAATGACGTTCAATTGTCCAAAGGACATCTGGGTCTAGGGGGAGAAAGCATCTAAAAACAAACTGAAAGACACCAGTTTCATCTTTTCAATGTCAAACATCACAACTTTAAGTATATTTCGTACGCATGCGCAGAGGGAATACTGCACAGTTTTGGAAATGAAGGGCATTTATATCCTTAATAATTCAGTACTTTTACTTTTTGAAAACCTATAATGGATTTGTTAAAATTCTGGTCTAAACGACACCCAGTATAAAGACGTAAAATGAGGGGTGGAAGTAGAAAGCGCAAGTTTTCAAGGCTTTGTAAATGATGAATCGCTTTGAAACGTATTTTGATGCTAACTATACATATTCTACTACCCAAACAGACGAATTTTAAATTCATTTGGGCTACTTGAAAATTTAGCTTTTGTAATCATGTCAACTAGGGAAAATATACGCCTTATCGCTAGAGCTTCTTCATGGGTTGGTGCCTGATGATTGTCTTTGGCGTGGCCCACCAGGACTCAACTTGAGGTTTACGTTAGCTTTAACTATCCGTAAGTCGTGAGCCTTTTATTTCGATTCATCAATGTGTGTTTAGATTAGATTATTTCTATATGATGATGCCTCGTATTAGTTAGGAAGCCTCAATGTGAGCTAAACAATGTTGTGTTTTAACAACAACAGAATCCAGGTTGATGTATTTGTATCAGTAAAAATGCATCTAAACCTCTCGTTCATATTCATCACATCGATAAAATACACCCAAAGCTACTGCATTTTGCATTCTATTCCAATTCTTTACACGCATACCATAGTTGATAAATGCTGACAAATAATCGAGATTCTTTACATGTGTGAAGATTTGGTACCGATTCTTCACATGTAAGATGGAATGGTACAACAATTGGTGCCATTTTTTCACATTTTAGAGGAATTTATACACCTTGTTCATATTGTAAACGAATTGGTATCATTTCTTCGCATAGGTAAGAGAAATTGGTACAGTATACTAACTTTTCACACCCAAAAGCACAGGTCACAGGTATGGCGAGTACTTACCAATTCTTCACACATCAGAAGTTATCAACATGAGAAATTTAGGAACAAACCCAGCATTTGTCGAAATTGACCATATAATACGTAAGTTTCACATTTGGCAAATACATGTATGACGTATTGGAACCAAGTATGGGTGTGACTTTACGAAATGAGAAATTAACGCCTCAACAAGTTTTATATGGGTTGAGCAAAGCATTCAGTCCTCTTTTCCTAGCGAGATGATTCTTACTTTAGATGGTACCACAGAAAAATTAGAACTAAACATCAATATCCAATGCACGTTTAGATCATCAAAACATTATTCTAACCTTCTTAAAATGGCTACAGGCCTTACTGAACGTCCATCGCCATTGATTATGTTGTACAAATCGGACAAAGCAGGTTCTTCGAATTTATATCCCCCGACGAAGGGTAATTTAAGAGGAATGTGTGAATCACAAAACATGAATCTAATTTCTTCAACCCCTGAGTTCACCTTGGGTATCATACTGATCACAATTAAAAGCCTGTCAACTATTTTAGTGCTCAGTTTAATAAACAATTAAACAATATACTTATTTGTCCAAATTCAATATCTGACATTTCAACCCAACCCAGATGTCAGGGTTGTGTGTAAGGTTAAAGTATTTGTTTCTATGTTGGTCTATGCTTCTTTCCTTTTACGTTGACATGCAGCATGACGCATACAGAAAAAAAGCTTTGACATTTTGACCCGACCCAAGGGATTGAGGGTGTGTGTAAGGACAGAAAAAGTGCTTTCATGGTGCTCTACGCGCAATTTCCTTTAATTTGATACGCAACATGACTAATTCAAATACAAATATTCATATCTTTTGAACCATCCCAGGGGCCGAGATTGTGTGTACGGACATAATATGTGCCTGCATGGTGTTACATGCTCCATTCCATTTAATTTAATATATAACATGACTACTTTCAGAAAAAACAATGTTTTGACCTTTTGACCCCAACCCGGGTCGATGGTGTACGTGTGTGTATGGGCAGACTATGTGCTTATGACGTACTCTATGGTCCAGTCCTTTAATTTGATATGCAATATGACTACTTCCAGAAAAAAATGTTTTGACCTTTTGACCACACCCTGGGGTCGAGAGTGTGTCTACGGGCAAAATAGTTGCTACCATGTTGCTGTTTGCGTCATTCCCTTCAATTTGAAATGCAAAATGACCAAATTCTGAAAAGTTGAGTTTTGGCCTCCGCCCCACCCCCTATGTCCACATAGGGGGTCCGACCCAGGCCTTTGAACAATCCTGTTTGATATGTTTCACATCCATTGTACCTCTGTCTGCATGCGAATTTTCGGTAAAATATTGACAACTGCTTAAGTTATTGTGAAATTTAAATATTTGACTTTTGACCTCGCCTAAGGGGTCAAGGGGGGGGGGGGTAAAAAATGTTGCCACTGTCTAATTTACCTACAGGCACTGGGCAATCATGGCCTATAGTGAGAAGTTGTCAGATATACTTACTTTTGGGAAGTATGTTGCACAAAAGTTAATAAAGTTTTTGCATTAGCCAAAACCTAAGTCAAACAAGATGGCCATAATGGCCTGAATCGCTCACAAGTCTGTACTATGTATACCAGTTACTATGTGCACCTGTCATATAAGTTTATGCGACCTCTAGGGAGGCCCATGTTTTGCCATAGGGGCATTTTTTGAACAAACTTGGTAGAGATCCACTAGATTATGCTACATACCAAATACCAAGGCTCTAGGCCCTGTGGTTTCAGACAAGAAGATGTTTCACGTTTTCCCTATATAAGCCTATCAACAGCCGATACTTGGCCTATGTAAAGCTTATGACCCCAAGGCGGGACCGTTTTTTGGCCCAAGGGGTATAATTTGAACACCTTGGTAGAGGTTTACTATGTGAGGCTGCATATCAAAAATCAAGTCTCTAGGCCTTGCGGTTCAGACAAGAAGATTTTCACATTTTCCCTAAATAAGCATATGTTCAACATGTGACAACCAGCGCAGAACCATTTTTTGCCCTAGGTTTTTTTTAGCAACTTGGTAGAAGTTCACTAGGTAATGCTACATACCAAATATCAAGGCTCTAGGTCCTGTGGTTTTAGACAAGAAGAATTTTTCACGTTCCCTATATAAGCCTATGCAAAACATTTGCCCCCTGGGGCGGGCCATTTTTGGCCCCAGGGATATAATTTGGACAAACTTGGTAGAGGTTTACTAGGTGAAGCTACTTACCAAATATCAAGGCTCTAGGCCCTATATTTTAAGACAAGAAGATTTTTTAAGATTTTCCCTATATAAGCCTATGTAAAACCTGTGACCTCTGAGGCAGGGCCGTTTTTGGCCCCATGGGTATATTTAAACAAACTTGGTAGAGGTCAACTAGGTTATGCAACATACCAAATATCAAGGTTCTAGGCCCTGTGGTTTCAGACAAGAAGATTTCTTCACCTTTCCCTTAAATAGGCACATGTAAAACGTGTTACCCCGGGCGGTGCAGTTTTTGGCCCCAGGTGTATAATTTGCGCAAACTAGATAGAGGTCCACTTGGTGATGTTACATATCACATATCAATGCTCTAGGCCTTCTGGTTTCAGACAAGAATATTTTTAAGATTTCATCTAAAAACCTTTTTAAGCCTCTGTGACCTACATAAGCAACGGACACTAACAATTGGAAGAATTTCCATAGAGGGTCACCCAAGGATCATTTGTGTGAAATTATTTGAAAATTGGACTAGGGGTTAATGTTTTTTCATTAAAGTCAAAGAGTCGTCCAATAGATAAGCGTGGGAGATTCTATTAGGCAAAAATTGGTTAATTCGCGTGTTTGTTATTGTATTTGATAATCCATCATTCTTCGCATAATGATCAAACAGCGAAAGAAAATACACCAAGCAGTGAAAAACGCACAATACAAATGCGCAAGGATATTGCCTTTTGATTTTTCATAATCGGCTTAAAGTTGTCCATAAAAAACTAAATCAATCACATAGTTTAAAAAATAAAAGATCAACTATTTTTTTTTTTTTTTTTTTTTACTTTAAAATTATCAAGTTTGCAGTTAAACATATTGCGCATTGCTTTACATCTTACTTATCTGCACATGCCAGTGTGTTTGTCGATTTCAACTAATGGATATTATTCGTGTATCTTGAGACAATGCTTTACTGTCAATTAGTTTGATCGAATTGATCATTAGCCAACAGTAAACTACTTTACTTTGTCTATGAAATCTGCAATGCATTCCGAGAAAGCATGTCTTAAATTGACAATTTAAAGTGAAATATTCGATGTCTTGACCTTCAAAAAGGTTTGTATATAAAGCGACTGTTTTAACATTTTAGTGACAAAGAGTGTCTGGTATATGATAAAAGAAAATGATTCGTGCATGGGTTTCAATAGTTTCAGCTAAGTTAGGCCAATACAGGACATCTTGAAATTGTGTTTACAAATTTGTAGTTTTTCGGTATTTAAACGAACCTGTAAACTTTAATTTTGGAAACGATGTTGTGGTATTGGTTTTCTTTGACTTGAATGCAAATATCTGCATTATACATCAAAAGACAATAAATCAAGACCATAGAGGTCCTAAAATATGCAGAATCATTGATGCGATTCTAATGATTACTAACAGTTTACAATCATTTATTGAGGCGATTCTAATGATTGCACACAGCATACCTCTATTTTATAGCAGACAAAATATTATCCGTATTATGCCACCAGACGTAGTGTCTATAATACATTCTCTGTGGTCCGAACATTTTTAATATTCCTAAACTTGGTCGAGTCATTGAAGTTCGGCTGAATATTGGTAGTATCCGATCGTGCTCAACTCATACGATGGCTATTTAAATATGAATGCAAGTAGCTTCATAACTTTCTTCAAATTTATGCTACGACAAAATGTCGTACCTTTCCGGAAATAACTATTTGTCGCCTTTAAAATGGCACCAAACATAAAGAAACACTTACTATATTTCTCGAGTTACAGAGGCTTATATAAAGGCCATTCCTGTATACTGAAGTTTTTCTGAAGCAAATTGCCATACAAGTTTTGCTACATGTGCGGATATTGTGTCATATCTTCGTAAGTTTGAGACAAATTGGTACCAAATTTGAGATGCAACTTTAAGGTACATTGACAATGTTGCTTGCAGGAAAAAGTTTATATAATCCTGTTTCAATCGCGAGGAAACAGGCACGTTTGTGACGTCATTAATTTTATGGTTAACGTCATTGTAGTTATCTACTGGTGATGCAATAATGAACATCGCTGTGTCTTTTCTTTTCGTTTTGCTTAAAACATGCTTAATTTGCCGTAAGGAAGTTTTCAAAACGCTCCATCCTCTATTTATAGAGTAATCATATTTTATATCATTTTTTCCAGCATTTTTCTGCTTCTTAATGACGTGTTTACATTAACTAAAATATGTTCAACCTGTCTAGTCCTCAAGACCAGGTGAGAGATTTTATTGTAAATCATGCCTATTTCGGTAAAACTGAAAGTTAACGTTCAAATTTAGATTAAAACCGCAATGTTATGGCAACAAAATTAAGTACAAGTTCTATAACCCCTTCACTTAAGGCAGTTTTGACTTATTAAATATGCTTTTCAGCGTTTAAAAATTACCCACCATTCTTCATTAATTTGTAGCAACAACTCAGTATGAGCGATCAACATATTGTCTTTGAGTTAAAACTAGTTTAAATGTTGCTTCGTGCATTTTGTTCAAGAAAAGTTTGACTTAAAACTGAAAGGTTGTGTTTTGTTTACCATTTATTCACAAACATAAGGAGACTTTAGTGAAATCGATTCGATGCAATTTAACAAAAAAACATGTCGGATTTGTGCAACTTTCACAGAATCAATTTAAAAGTATATGGGGATACTTTCTTAACAATTTCAAGAAATTTCACTGATTTATCGAAGAATTATACGCTTGTCTATATCACAGACTGGTATGTTCGAAGCATTGAGTTTATTAGTATACTAAAGTGACCCTCATTCAAAGGGACATAACTCGATAAGTATACTGTATTTGTCTTTCTGTCTGGTGCCAGTTTAAAGGTGACATATAATCCTTTATAGAAACGTATACCATTTTGTCGTAGCATATATGTGACGAAAGTTATGAAGCTGCTTGCATTCATATTTGAACAGCTCTCGTACCGTCTGCTTATAATAGATAAAATTGTGAAAAAAGAATGCTTTTTTCTCGCTTTAAAACTCTCATATGTTGTATTTATCATGCTAATAAATGTTGAAATGCCAACAATTGTTGGCATTTCAACATTTATGAGCAGGATAAAGTTCATGCCCAGTTGTGTTGAGCATGGAACACGTTTAATAAACTCGAGGTCATGACTGCCAGAAGGCTTTATGTCATCGAGCCTTCAAACTAACAATTTGGGCAACAATAAAAAAAATGCGCGCCAGTTTAGAAGATAGTTGTGAGTGACTTTGTCGACGAACGACAGCGAAGAGAATAGACACCCGACCAGGCCTTAGTATATGATGACATTTTGATCTGTCAGCTCAGGGGAGCTAAAAGACTAAAATCGATGGAAGAACTAGCGTCTTGAGACAACTATCTCAAATTCATCCACATCTGTTTTCGCAGTCAATTATTACGTTAAGTTTAATATTACACTACTGTTGTGGCAAAGTAATATTCAGCACGTGACAGTCTTGTACATTTACTGAGCTAAATAAGTGATTTAATATGTGATAAAAATATTAAGATGCGTGATGCAATTTTGAATATATACATGTGGTTAAAACAGAAATTAGAGTATAATTAAAGTGGAAAAAATAACGCAAACAGAAAAGGTGCAATATTTTAACTATAATTATTGGCGATTGATTGCCAGTTTTCATCAGTAAAATATCTTGAACTATCCTAATCTGGAGCTGAGCTGTGTGACACTGATTTTATTCATGAAATATTTGTTTTGAGAGTTATCTTGAAAAAAATTACAAGGCGACAAAAATTATGAAGGCCCACAAAGGGTTAATTTTAATGTATCAATGAGTAGTGAGAGTGTTTTTGAAGCAAACGTCATAGATTAATAATTGAATGCATAAACAGGCATGGTTGGCCAACGATATGTTTTGAAATAGTGTAGACCAGATAAAGATTTATAATTTTTCGCTGTACAGGTCCCAACGACATGCTCTGTGGGCCTCACCTCGAGAAAACTTGACTCACAGTAGCTTTTGTTATTCATTTATTGGAAAGAAAACTATCTAAATATGCCACAGTAAAACCTCGACAATTCGAACTCCGGTTGTTCTAAATAATCGCTAATTCGAATTAAATTTCGGACACAACTGATTTATAGAATATGACCCTTTTTCTGAATAATTTTAATGAATATCTATATAAACATATGTTTTGTGTCGTAAAATAAACGTTTTTTACGCACACAAACCATATGTTTGATAGAAGAAAAAACTGATAATAATCACGTTTGGGGGTTTGTATACTTTTATGTCTACCTCCCTACAATTCGAACTACTTATGATTCGAAATAAAACCTCTAGTATTAAAATACTTCGAATGTACAGTACGAGATTCTATTGTATATGCACATTTTCACTATCCTAGCTAGTCTCTGTAACTGAACAGGGTAGTATGAATCTTACGCAATAGAAAACCTCGAAGACAGAATTTTTCTCTACGAGGCATGTTTATATGCTTGTGCCATAGTACTGTAAATTCGGAAATTTTCGCGAATAGCGTTAAAGAGCATATTTGTCAAGTAAAAAATTCGCGACTTTGGTATGGTTTACATACACCGATAAAGGACATAGAGTTCTCGCCATTTCACGATGGTTCTATTTTCGCGATACTTCGCATCTGCAAAGTTTCGCGAAAATAAACCCTCGCGAAAATTTCCGAATTTACAGTACTACTGCTTCTGCGTGACATAAACGTGATATGATATATGGTTGAGGCATAGTACCAAATCGTCTGCATGGCATAACCAAGGTTTGCTTGTTGGTTGTTATATAGTACCACATACTCCGAGCCACAGGAACAAAAATGCTGTATGTTTGTGGCATAATAACATAGCCACCGTGTGACATAAACAGAATATGAGCCGTGGCATGGTATTTCCAACAATGTGATATGTACGACCAGAAAAACCTCAGATCAGCCTGCGCATACGCGCAGTCTGACCAGAGCCTTTGCAAGTCGCTTGAGTATTCAACGACTGTGAAGCTACTAACTGAACATAATTTGGAGTTTCTCAGCTTAAAATGAGGCTGCACAGGCTCGTCGGAGTCAACACTTATCGAAATGCCACATTGTTTGAAATCACATGTCACGGCTCATATGTTATTTGAATGTGACATAGTATCACATACACTGCGTGAGATAGACTGTGCTATTAGACTGTGGCATAGAACATGTACCACATCCGCTGTGTGACGTAAACAGAACGTACCTTTTGATTTTGGCACAATACCACATCCAAATAAGCTAGATACGTATGTAACATAGAACCATATCCACAACATTATTAAGGCAGACTATTTCTAAGGCTAAAACTTATATGTACCATTTTATTCTATCTGCAAATGCCTTGGGCATAGTAACGCATTAATTGGGAGACATAAACAGACTGTAATCTGATCATTTACGTGCGTTTTACATGGCATAATCATACACCATAGCCTGTCTATGTGACTTGATTTCATGCTTTTATATCATTCCATTTGCAGAGAATTATTTCTTTTACAACAGTCTGGCTATGCGACTTGATTTCATGCTTTTTTATCATTCCATTCGCAGAGAATTATTTGTATTACAACTTAATACAGTTTTAAATTATTGTAGTAAAGCAACCCGGGCGTCAGAGATAGTCAAACATTTTCTAATTTTCTGAACAGCAACAATGTTTATACTATTTGGACTACTAATATACATCCCGAGTACAGTTTCTGTGGAATATAAGATAGGGATGATTGTGGCGAGAAATTGTTGCCACTGGACGGGTCTATACAGAGTCGGTGGCGCTATGAACATAGCCATGGACCACCTGAGGAACAACAATATAGTCAACGGAGTGGACTTCAGGTAAGTGGAATAAAAATTGTAAAGTTCAGAAATTTTCGCGATGGTTTAATTTTCGCGAACTTCGCAGATGCGAAGTTTCGCGAAATGAAACAAACGCAAATTGACGAAATCGCTTTACATGTACCATTTACTGATGGAGATGAATCATGCCCCAGTCGCGATTTTTTAACATCGCACATATGTCTTTAAACGCTCATCGCGAAAATAAAATTACCGCGAAAATGTCTAAAATACAGTATCTATACACATCTATCATAGGTACAGATATACTAAATGTATGAGTCTAAAATTCAGTTTATCATAATTTATGACGTCGCGTCTGAGTGTAAAATAATGCCATGTAATTAAACAGATTTCTTGGAAACGTTATGCCGTCCATTACAACGTTGCGTACATAATGAAAAAAAATATAACGTTTTTACGGCAGAAATGAGATTTCAAAGTAATATTAATGTCATATGATAAATATACTCAACAAAAAAAGTTAAGGAAAATGTGTTTGAGGGGCTGTAACAAAATATCTTAAACATTTAAAGACTTTTGAATTTCACAATAGTATAATGTGACCCTTTTTCTTTATAATGGAATTTCATCCGGGTCTGTAGCACCCACAGCAGCTTAATAAATCAATGTCAAAGTTGACTGGTCTTCACTCCATTTTTCGCAAAAATTAAATTTACAGAGCAAACATAGGTTTTCGTGCATTAACGTTCGCAAGGTCCCTCAGGAGATGGAGATGTTTAAAACGTAGGACGACAGCTCTGGTGGTTATACGGGACATTTGATCAGTCAATTGTACATGGATGAGATGTTGAGGTATGTTGCCCTGCCTTTTTTTGTGCGAAAACCAGTGACAGTACCTGGCCTAGGATTACAATGCCAGAACACACCTCACTAGAATCAGCAAAAACAATGTTGTGCGTAATGACTGGTCAGACATGTCTACAATTTTAACATGTCTGTGACATCTTTGAACAGAGGGTCCAACGCATAGTAATGGCATCAAGAAACTCCTAACCCCTTGATACAGTGTTGCAGGAGATATCGATGCTGATCCCTCAGCACCAAATCAAAAGAATTATTCAGAGTATGCAAAACCAGTGCTAGTCCTAATTTGCCAATGGCTGGGGACACACTCATTACTGAAGGCACTCTCATCTTCGAAATGTGATGTTTAAGGCTATCAAGTTAATTTCATATTGCATTCAAAGGAATTGCATATCAAGTTTTGAAAACTTACATGTTATTCATGTGTTTATGAAGGAATACTCTGTAGACATTTTTGCGAAAAATGACTTTGACCCCTGGTTTACTTGGCACTGTGTCACAATAAAGTCATTGTTGCTAGCAACTTAAAGTAAACATGTTTTTCAACCGATGACATGTATCTAAACAAATAAATGAAAATTGAATAATTGTTTGCTTTGGTGTTTTTATGTTGCATGGTTTTCTGGGATTTCCTTAACTTTTTTTGTTCAGTATAGAATCTAACAATAGTGCTCTTGTATAATTGAATTTATTAAAGCTGCATACTCTGTAACTATGAACATTTTTCGAAAAAAAATATTTTCTTTTTAAATCATTTGTAAAAGTAGAATAAAGTTATGTTGTCACAATAAATCTAATTTCTACAGCTGAAAACTGCATGGAAAAGTAAATTATCTTATCAAAACAGGTGTATTTTCTCTTGTTTGTAATTATTTGCGTCCCTCCAATAATTCTAGACAGTTAATTTTTAACATAAATGCTGTTGTTATGGCACTAATAATTTGTTAATTATTACGAAAAAGGTAAATTGTATACCTGAATTTTAGTATTTTTACTTTGTTCTTGAAAAATAGAAACATTATTTTTAAAATGAAAATATCAAAAGTTACAGATTATGAGGCTTTAAACTCGTTGCGAAAAAGAGATAAAATGCTAGGCAAGCCTCGCATTTTATCTCTTTTACCCAACTCGTTTAATAAATTCAATAAAACTACAACACTCATGTAAGATCCTCTATATATTTTCTTATCCATCAATTTTAATATTTGTTTTAGTGCTCAAAGGGCATGTCTCATTGAGACGGATCTATAGAGTACCTACACTATTTGTAATAAGAAAATATTTTACTACGCACTCTTAGAGGCATGTTAAGAGGCATATGTGTTACTATTTCTGCGGCTACAATATGTACTATTACCACTACTGTGTCTACTACTACTAGACATTTTTCAGGTACAGCGGACCTTAGGATTTGTAAGGTGTAGCACACCTTAGACTTACGTTATTTAAGAGGGGTGATCTCAGCAGTGTAATTCAGACACCTTTAACAACTTCATTAGTTGTAATTTGCGACTCGGTTAATTTCTTGTTAGAAAATCATATAAAGTGCTTTGATAGTCATCTTCAGGAAACTAATATTTTCTTTTAAAGTGCTGATGTATTGTAGTCATGAAAATGGTGCATGCTTTTTATGTCTGCAGATTATATTAACATGCACTCTGGACTAATTTTATGATGGAAGTAAACATATGAATCCAGAACAGACTGCAACTCGTGCAACGGTTTGACTCTGTTAGAGAGAAGATTTCAACCTCCACTTCTGCACTAGAAACCGAAATTTTTTCTACTAAGTCTGACTGCAGAAATAAAGGAAAATCACTTTCATTTGCACACTCTTATTCGTATGCTTGATTGGACCTTTCGTGCAAGAGGACTCAGTTTGGAATTTTGGTCAGATTGAAGTCTTAATTCATATGGAGCATTCTGATATATGTAGAAGGCTTCCATGCGAGATGGACATTTCTTGTACTTCAACAACAGCAGAATCTAGGGCGAAGATTTGGTACCAGTAAAATGCATTTAAGGCCCCCAGTGACTTAGGCTGCTGTCTGTTCTAAGGCGGATGTTCTAACGTTGTTGACTTTTTGTTTATTGTTACTCCCATTGTGCAAGTCTGTAATTGCTCTATGTTTTGTTGTACGTTACTTTATGTCCATTCTAGTTTTGCAATCATCCTGATGGGGAAGATAAAGCTGCTTACTTTGCTTAGTTTGTCTTCCTGGTGTCTCTTGATGGTTGTGTGGCTCTTCCTTGCGGTGCCATGGGCTTGTCAGCTGTTTGTGATTGTGGTATTTCCTGATCATACTCACTTACTATTTTTAGGCAGTGAATACCCTTTATACCTTCTTTACATGAACCACAAGACTGGTGACCTTGAAATATGGTTTACATCATTGGAAAGTAAGTACGTATGCGCTTGAAATGCCCCTGACCAGGTCCCATACTGTTTTGGAATCTGATCATGAAATAACTTTGCAATAACTAAGTCAGATTGCAATTATTGTTTACCTTTTTTTAGTTTGCAGGCAGAGGTGCAATAGATATTGAAACATATAAAGCGAAATTTTAGTTTTTATGCCTGGGTCCAACCCTTTGTGTGGACTTTGCGGTGGGGCGTTAGCCAAAAATCAACTTTTTACAATATGGTTTATGCAGCAACATGGTAGCAAATAGTTTGCCTGAAGACACACCCTCTACCTTTGTTAGAGCTCTACTCCTAGGAATTTTTTATCAATCAAAACTGATCAAGTCCTGCTGATACAAGAAGGGTTGTTGTCAGTTTCTAGCGTAGCATGAAGTACTGTTAAACCGCTTAGTCAAGCTTGTCATGAAAAACTGAGGTTCCAACCCCACTTCACCAAATTAATACCATGAGGTAAAAAGCTATACTAATTGTCTTTTTGTATTTTACTCCTTCTGAATTATTAAGGGTGCTCAACTAAGCGTGTATTGAATTAAACAAATTTAGCATTTTTCTGGAGGTGGAATAATGATTAGTAATAATTATAAGAGATTGGTGAACTCCTTCAGTATGTTGAAGATAAGGAGCTAGATATGATAAGATGCAGCTTGATCACATACATGATTTAGTCGATCTTCCTGTTTGCTTGTCCCTCCTGTAGTCATTTATGATATTTGACGCATTTTGCCTTTTCATGATTACTACCATGAACAGTCAATATCATATAAAGTTCACCCAAATCGACTCAACATTATCTATATGCATGCTGGGTAATTTTGCATGCCTATTCATTGTCTGCCGATTCTTTTATCTTTCCTTTTTATTTAAATTAACTCATTAAAAAAGATCCTTGGGAATACCATGACAGTGCTAAACAGTTTGGATTTGGATGAAGCCTGATATTTTGTCGGGCCTGATCTTGTTCCAAATTGTTTGCAAATGTTGCTCATCAATAGATTACAACAGTCGACACTAGTGGGAAAATAGTTATGAGTATAATGACACTTGAATTACTAGAATGACTGAGTAAGACTATATTGACTTTTGGTGTATTTACAGGGGCGTTTTCAGGATTTCTGGAAAAGATGTTCATATTTATAAAGACATGAGGTCCGCTTTTCTGTTTTTATCTCATTTTTCTTAAATATCCCATGACTATGATAAATTATTTCATTTCCATAGGATATTTAAAAATGGAGGGGGGTTCGATCAAACCCCTCTGGATCCACCACTAGTGGATAGTGTAACACCAGTCAAGGCGACGAAACGAAAACTATCGGTGTAGATGTCTCTTCATTATGGCGCCGTGTGTGACTGCGTTGGGGGAAGCTTTTTTCATACTCACGTGCGGTCTTACAAAAATACACATGTGCGTACAACTTGAGGATGCAAGTATAGGGTTTATTAAAGACTTATCTATTGATGAGATGGTAGGGACCTGATGCTTTGGCTGTTTGTCGGGCCCACCGGGGTTTACCTGTTGGATTTCTTTTGCTCCAGTATTCAGTTTAATTTACTGTTGAGTCCTTATCCTTGCTTTATCTCCTTGTTATATCTTGATTTATATGTTTTAGGAGATGATGCATTGATAAGTTAGGGGTCTTTCATGCAAACCAAATATCTATGTGTCTTGATCCACATCTGAATTAAGGGTGAGGTTGGCGCCGTTAAACCGGTTTAAGCCCTCCAGTAAAATATTTTACTGACCGTTCCAAGGCGGTACTTCTTTTGTGGATCTTTTATGTTTTTGTTCTGTCTTGTGTTTGCTATGTTTTGTGCGCGTCTGTTTAAATGTGCTTTGTGGTCACCTGCTGGGAAAGGGCTGACCTCTTGGCTCTCGTTTGTGGTGTCTTCTGTGAGTTTGTCACTTTCCCATTGGTATCCTGGGTCAGGTGTGGTACTTGATTGTATCGATTCCTGATCTTTGCACCATTACTTACTTTTAAGCTATTCAATTTGATTTTCGGAAGAAAAATCCAGTTTATTGTGTTTATGCTGTGTGTCTTCACAGCTCATTTTAGCCCTGTGAAATGCTGTAAAACCATCTCCGCAAAAGGGCCAAACCCCTGGCTTTATATAGGGGACGTCCGACTATTCAGAGTGGGAAATCTATAAAATGCCCCAGAACGCGCCTGATACTTATATCTCAAGCATCAGCTTTCTGTTGCAAGTGAGCTCTCTCCCAATAAGTATAATATACAAGTTGGTTTTATCCACGCACCCAATCCCCTGACATGGTGGGGGTATAGACAGGCAAACGTACCATGTTTTAACTTTTTTGCATTGTCCTCTTAGTATGGGTAAAATGTGCAGCATTTGATATACAATTGCAAATATGGCAGGTTAAAGTAAAAAATGACAGATGGTGGAGAAAACTGCCATGGTTTTAACAAAAGTCAAAGTCCCCGCTGTTCTCCGGTTAGAAATGACAAGTGCATTAATTCAATTCCTTTTAAGGGTCAAGGGGGAACCCAAATTGCCTAGTAGTTTGGTACATGAAAGATCAAAACAAGATACGGACGCTCATACTTGAATTCCATGTACGCTCCATATCTCCTTGGCATTCAAATGATTTTCAATTACTGTGTTCAATCTATATTGGCTTGCACAGGTTGCGAACGCCTTATGCATTTCCACTGACCATTAACCTGAGCTTGATGAAATATTGACGCCAAAAATAATCATATTGGACGCAGAAACATCGAAATTACCTACTCGCAAGTTACAACCAGTGAAATCATACATGTATGGAACAAGAAATAACTTTAAAAACATATTCGACTGCATTTCAATTGTAAAATATATTTTTCAGTACATGTTTTTTACACTTGCAAACTGGTGAAATGCCATCATGCGGCATTTCATCAGGGTATGCACTGTTTGTTAAGGTAAAAAAAAAAGATCTCAGGGCAAAAAATATACTATTTAGTAGCAGACGAAAAAGATAGAGTCTAGTTATTGCTGACATCGCCCCTAAAGTAAGTCTCAGTTGACGGACAAATCGTAATGTAAGGTGCAACTAAAAAATGTCTACTACTACTTCTACCAGTAGTAGTAGTACTACCAGTAGCTACTACTGCTTCAACTACACTAGTACTACTACTAAACGCTTCAAATTTCGTATTCTCCGAATCTCAAGAATTTTACGTTGACTGATCAATAAATCTTTTTAAAAGAGGGTCGTTCTGTGAACAATATAATCCCACCAAAATAGTTTCTATTCAAATCTATAGTGTAGAAAATTTACATGTGCAAGATTATATCGCTTCTCAAAGAATAGCAATTAACCCCTTTAAGCCAAATGGAATATTCCACTCCTATAAATTGGATTAGTCCATTTTCTTTTTAGAAGGTTGTTTGATGGTATGTTTTTTGTATTTTGAGTTAAATTTTAAAACAACATTCTGTAAGCAAACAGTGGAGACTCTGATCAGACGCCGCGTTCTGAGGCGTCTGATCTGGGCCTGCTTTATTTGCCCATGTCCCACACAAAGGTCCCTACTAGGCTTATATGATACTGGTTTAAAGACAGTAATGATCAGGTTTAAAATAGAGATTTATGAACTAAGACGGTGACGTTCGCGGACATGGGACATCGAGTAAATTCTGGCTAATATCCAGGGTCGTCTCAAAAATGAAAAAGAATAATTGCGCCAGTACATGGGATTTTGGTACTTTTCACAGAGACGAGCATCAAGTGCTCGCATAGTATGCATTTAGAATGTAGATGAAGGCTCGTGCAAACACTTGGACATCTTCCCCCCACTAGATAGCTGCGCATGTATGCTTTAAAGGTTACTTTGCGCATATGCGATAAGTACTTAAATCGTGTGTGTTGGCCCAATTGA
This sequence comes from Loripinus fragilis, assembly GCA_964019695.1. Classification (NCBI taxonomy): domain Eukaryota; kingdom Metazoa; phylum Mollusca; class Bivalvia; order Lucinida; family Lucinidae; genus Loripinus; species Loripinus fragilis. The sequence continues at coordinate 74,560,060 of OZ026525.1, forward strand.
AATACTCTTTCTTTTGTGAAATCAAATCAAATAATAAACCTCATAAGACATTACTTTTTTCTGTATATGAGATATATACACATTATTACTTTAGTAACTTGATCCGATGGGTCGGATCACGTCGAGTGGGTGCGCCAGGAACGACCGGATCACACGAGACGAAGTCGAGTGTGATCCGGTCGTTCCTGGCGCACCCACGAGATGATAATAATGTATTTATTATTTACCTACAAAAATAACAACAACAAGGCTAGAACGGGCAGGTACTTCATACTCCCTGTCCCGAATTCTGTCTCAGGCACATGCCTATGCAATATACTAAGACACAAAGTATCTCAGCATAATTTTCACAATATTCATCTATTAAACGTAGACAGTAAATTTCGGGACACGGAGTATGAAGTACGTAGCCCACAGGAGTCCCCATGTATTTCTATAGACCAAATAATTTCGGGACAAAAATGACTGAAATGATTAGACTGTACATATATTCTATTGAGATATCACATACATATGGAAGGTCCCGATTTTAAGTTCTAAGTTAAGTAAGTTGCCATAGCTGTCCATTATAACAGATGAGTTCGGTAAGTTAGGCCTTTAAACAACGGCAATGTTACAAGAGAGCCCTGAGCTAAGTTTGATGAGTTACAATAGCTACATGTATATATTATGATACACTGTGTGTCTACCCTCCCTTCACCCCTTTCATTTCTTTCATATGACTTACAACTCAGCTCAGCTTACTCAACTCATCAAGCTGAGCAAAATAAGCAATTTTCGCCACTTTTTCCGAACAAGATACCTATACCACTCAGCTCAGCTTACTCAACTCATCCGGCTCAGCTTACAACTTATGCTACTTAACTTACCTAAGTTGAGTTGGATAAGTTGAACTATAAGTCAGCGGTCAGTATATATATATATATATTCTACAACAAACATTTTTTGTTATTAATTATTTTATTTCAGAAACAACATCATATAACATATATAGGCATAATACATTTTACTATACACAAGTTTTAAGTAGTCATACTGTAAAATAAGGATAATATGATACCACAAGATGCGTAAAACATGAGAAAATGCCTTTTAGTATCTATGCCTATACTCAATCAGAATCCCTAATAGTACTGACGAAACTTCAGTACTCAGTGTATCAGCTGGGGTGGATATCCAGACTCTGGCATCGGTTTTACACAGGCGTTGTTTGCAATGGTACAGAAAAAACATTTTGTCACGTTTTATTAAGCATGATGTATGACTAGTTGACATTCATATATTATCATCCCTTAATATGTTTTACAAGGTGGCTTCAGAAACAATTTATGAGAAGAAGGAGGGGGTGGGTGGAAAAAAGGAGAGGGAATAAAGGGCATTAGAAAGAACCAAGTGCGTGGCGTCTTGATAATTTGAGGTTTTGAAAGATAATATTCGAAGAATATTAGCAAAATATGAAGTAGAGGTTTGCCACTTGCTTGGGTAACAATATATTAATACCAGAGAGAGAGAGAGAGAGAGAGAGAGAGAGAGAGAGTAGTCGCCTTTCTGTTTATGTTTTTAATAGTCTATAAATTTATTAATGTTTTTAGGTTCCCCCATTTTCTGTCGAATTGGGCAATTCTATCATTTGTAAAATAAATGTATTTTTCTACCTTAATTCTTTGACTTAAGTACAACTTAAAATGTTCTAGTGTTGGTTGAGTTCCTTGGTATTTGTTTTTGAATATAAAATATTTGCCGAGCAGTATGATGAAATTCTTGACCTTGGTTTCTATACAATTTGCTCTTTCCGTGATACCGAATGAAACATACTTTAAACTGAAATTGATTGTTATGTTATGTCTCAATAAGAACATGGCCAGGTTTGTCCAAAAATGCTGTACGTGGTTACATTCCCAAAAAAGATGATTTATAGTTTCTATTTCCATTGAACAAAATTCACATAAAGCTGTCTCTTTAATTTTACATTTTAATAGATATTTATTGGTGGGAATAATTCGCATTAAGCATTTGTACTGGAAATTCTGGAGTCGAACGTCTTTTGTTGCCTGCAAGCGACTGGTATATATGTTATTCCAGTTTAGGTTTTCGTCACTGAATTGTCCTATCCACTTTTGTTCCGATTTTCTTTCTGGTGGTAATTTCTTTTTCATAAGTAATTTATAGGTGCACTGGTTAGTTTGTTTTGATTTTATTATTTGATCAAGAATAGATGGCCTTTTGGGTATATTAACATTTTCATTTTTAATATTGGTTTTCCATGCATTTGGTATACTATGTATCAAGGTTAAATATTTAAGAAAATCACCTTCTGGGAGGTTGTATTTTTCGCGTAACTTTCTATATGAATACAGTGCTTTTGCTGTAATATCATATACATCTTCAAAATATTTTATTCCCTTACTGAACCAATTTGTATACATTATTGTGTTACCTTCTACTTTTACATTACTGTTGTTCCATAAAATTTCGTGCCTATAAGAACTGATAACTGGATTTTCAATACATTTGCACCACGCTGCCAAGATATCTTTTAAAAAATTGTTTTGCGTAAATCTATGTATATCGTTTTCAGAGAAGTTACATTCAAATAAAAGTTTTCCTCCAAAGGGTTTAAGTTTGTTAAGATATATGTTTCTAAGTATTCCGTTATCTTCAGATTCTATCATTCTTTTTATCCAACATATTTTTAAGGATTTTATAAAGGTTTCCAGGTCTATCATTTTTAGCCCTCCCTTTTCATAATCCATGGTAAGTATTTCTCTTTTTATTTTAGCAGGTTTTGAATCCCATAAGAAATCGTACATTATTGTTTCAATTCGTTTAATGGTTTGTTTATTCGGATCAGGTAAGGAGGAAAGAACATATACTAATTTTGGAAGTGCATAATTTTTTATAACAGTGATTTTACCCATCAGTGTCAGTTTCCTATGTTGCCACTGCTTCAAACATTTTTCAAAGAGTTTGATTTTAGGTTCTAAATTCGCTCGGAATATATTTTCTTTGTTAGTACCAAAGGTCATACCAAGTGAACTCGCTTCGGTAGAACTCCATTGAAATTTTCTGTCTTTTAGGTATACTACATTGCTTTTAGTCATGCTACCTATTCGCAGAACTTGACACTTTTTGGCGTTAATTTTCAATCCAGAAATATAACTAAAATTATCTAAGATGTCAATCAGTGTTTGAAATGACTTAAATGAGCCATCCAGTATAAATGATGCATCATCGGCGAATAAAGATTTTTTAAATTCCATATTTGTAAAGAAAATGCCTTTAATGTCTTCTGTGGTTGAAATTTTATGCGAAAGTAGTTCAATACATATAATAAACAGGTAGGTAGACAGTGGACATCCCTGGCGAACACCTCGCCGTATTGGGAAGAAATTAGACATGTTGCCATTATTCGAAACACAGCTTTTGGCGTCGTGATAAAAAAGTTTTACCCATCTGATAAAATCCTCTCCAAAGTTAAAATGTTTCAGACAACTAATAATGAATGTGTGATCGACGCTATCAAATGCTTTCTCAAAATCAGAGAAAAATATTAAGCCAGGCTTGTCTTCATCTTCAGCATTGTCTATAATTTCAAATAGTAAACGAATGTTTTCTCTTATATATCTTCCCTTTATAAAACCTGTCTGTGAATTATGTATAATAGTAGAAATAACACTTTTAACTCGGTTTGCAATAACTTTAGTTGCAATTTTATAGTCGACATTTAACAGACTGATAGGTCTCCAATTTTCAAGTGATGTTATATCTTTATTTTGCTTAGGAATGAGTGTAATTATACTTTGTTTTTGTAAATCAGTAAGAGAACCAGTATGAAAGGAGTGGTTTATAGAATTTATATAAAATTCTTTTACATCATTCCAAAAAAGTTTGTAAAATTCTACTGTAATTCTGTCTGAGCCAGGGCTTTTTTGATTGTTCATGTTTTTAAGGGCGCTTATGCATTCTGCTTCAGTTATTAATCCTTCACAGTTGTTTTTGTCTAAGTTACTTAATTTGCTAATTGAGTCATCAAAAAAATTATGTGCTGAATGTCCCACTTCCCGTTTATTGTAGAGATTTTTATAGAAACGTTCAATTTCTGAAAGTATTTCCTTCTGATTTGTATTAGTTGTGTTATCAATTTTCAGTCTTGAGATAATTTTTGCTTCAGACCTTTTCTTTTCCAAACTTGCAAAATACTTACTGTTCTTTTCTCCATGTTCAACTGTGTCTGCTTTTGAGCGAAGTATCAATCCTTGTATTCTTTTTTCAGTTATTTTTTCTAATGTATCTTTTTTTTCTTGTATACTTATTTTTAGTGTTTCAATTTTTTCATGGTCTGATGTTTCTGAAATATTCTGCTGTAATTTTAAAATTTCTTTTTCTATGGTTTCTTCTTGTTTCCTAGTTTGTTTTTTTGTATGGGTTGCAAATTTAATAGTTTCATTTCGAATTGTGCCTTTTATTATTTCCCAAAGAGTATTCGGATTTGCATCTCTATTTATTAATGAAATTTCTGTTATACTTTTCTTGACAATATCTTGGTATTCCTTATCAAGTAACAAACTGTTATTTAATTTAAAATAACCTGGTCCTCGAGTCAGATTTAACAGGTCGATATTTACTGAAACCAGACTGTGATCGGATTTAAATCCAATATTATGATTACTAGATACTATAGAATTGAGGAGATTATCAGAGATAAGAAAGTAGTCCAGTCTACAGAAGACAGGTGGTTTCTGGTGCGAGTGCCAGGTGAACTGTTTTAAGAGTGGGTGCATATCTCGCCAAATATCAATAAGACTATGTGCGTCTATAATGTTATTGATTGTCCGTCTACAAAGTTTATGTGTGCCGGTTCTACCATTTCTTTTATCTATATTTTCATTAATTACGGTATTAAAATCACCCCCAACTATAAAAGTTTTTTCATTATTTTCTCTGATGTACTTTTCTAACTGTTCGAAGAATGCAGGGTCATCGTTATTTGGGGCGTAAAGATTGATTAAAGTAATTTCCTTTTCATTTATTAAAATTTCTAATGCTTGCAGCCTGCCCACAATTATTTCTGTATACTTATGAACTGCATACGATACTTTTGGGTTTATTAAAATTCCTACCCCTTCACTATTATTGCTGTCACCGCTAAAATAGGCTTCATGACCCCATTCTTGCTCCCATAGGGAATGAGAATTTACGCCTGAATGGGTTTCTTGCAAAAAACAAAAAGTATGGTTGCTGGACTTTAACCATGTGAAAATTTGTTCCCGTTTTGCTTTATTGCCCAATCCCCTAACGTTATAAGAACATACAGAAAGATTCATGGTGTTCTTTTATATAAGAGTACCCGTTTCTAGAACAGAAAGGCGACGCGACAGAAAGGTGCTGAAATAGGATATCAGAGTCCCACAACATGTTAACAAATTAGGTGTAGGGTTTAGCCTATGTACATATTAGGTTTTAACATTATTCGTAGGTATAATTACCATGCAGTTTTATAAACATTACACTCTCGTTAGCTCGAAGTCCATAGGTCAAGAAATTTTAATTCAAATTCAAGCAAGAGGAGGTTGTCTAGTCAAAAGGAATTGGACTGCAAAGTCAAAGATACTTTTCATAACTGCCTTTTAAAGGTATGCTGTGAGTACCAAATAAAACCCTCATATATGTTCTCAAGGCATATAATTGGAAAGAGTGCGTAATAAATTTCAGAAATTCTCACTGTGACCTTGATTCATTATAATACATATCACATTCGGCTTAAGCTGGTATAGCAAAACGTTTTCCGGGATTCGAGCTAACGAGAATAAATTGTGTCTATACTATAACTCTTTGCGTAACGATAGGTATACGCATGTACGAATTTAGGTACTAACATGAGAAATTCTCTCATCTAATCGCACGTATGAATGATAACTGATTCTGAAAAAGAGCGGAGGCATGAGATTTCCAACAATGTGGCATGTACGTCCAGCAAAGCCCCAGATCAGCCTGCGCATACGCACAGTCTGATCAGAGCCTTTGCTAGTCGCCTGAATATTATACGACAATTAAGCCACCGACCGAATACCATTCGGAGTCACTAAGCTCAAAGGAAGGCTGCGTAGGCTCGTCTGCAACAAACATACATATGTTAGGTCCCTATATTCTAAGTTCTAAGTTGAGTAAGTTGCCATAGCTGTCCATTATAGCCGATGAGTTCGCTAAGTTGGGTCTTTATACAATGATATGTATCCAGATGCTTCAATGGCTGAGCTAAGTTCGGTAAGTTATAATAGCTGCGCATATGTTAGGATGAGTTGGTGATATGTGTCCAGATGCTTCAATGGCTGAGCTAAGTTCGGTAAGTTATAATAGCTGCGCATATGTTAGGATGAGTTGGTCATGAGTACAACATTGGACCATTATATGCAGCAAGATGCAAGCTAAGTTCGATGAGTTGAGTAAGCTAAGCAAGCTGAGTTCGATAAGTTAAAAGATAAGTTCGATAAGTTGGATGAGTTGGGTAAGTTCGATGAGTTGGATAAGTTGAGAATGAGTTCGATGAGTTGGATGAGTTGAGCTCTTTGATGAGTTGGGTAAGTTGGATAAGTTGAGGATGAGTTCGATAAGTTGGGTAAGTTGTACTGTAAGTTCGATGAGTTAGATAAGTTTGAATGTAAGTTCGATGAGTTGGCTAAGTTGGAATGTAAGTTCGATGAGTTGGATAACTTAGCTTAGCTTACAACTTATGCTACTTAACTTACCTAAAATGAGTTGGATAAGTTGAACTATAAGTCAGCGGTCAGTATATTTATAAAGTATATATATATATATATATATATATATATATATATATATATATATATATATATATATATATATATATATATATATATATATATATATATATATATACTACAACAAACATACATATGATAGGTCCCTATATTCTAAGTTCTAAGTTGAGTAAGTTGCCATAGCTGTCCATTATAGCCGATGAGTTCGCTAAGTTGGGTCTTTATACAATGATATGTATCCAGATGCTTCAATGGCTGAGCTAAGTTCGGTAAGTTATAATAGCTGCGCATATGTTAGGATGAGTTGGTGATATGTGTCCAGATGCTTCAATGGCTGAGCTAAGTTCGGTAAGTTATAATAGCTGCGCATATGTTAGGATGAGTTGGTCATGAGTACAACATTGGACCATTATATGCAGCAAGATGCAAGCTAAGTTCGATGAGTTGAGTAAGCTAAGCAAGCTGAGTTCGATAAGTTAAAAGATAAGTTCGATAAGTTGGATGAGTTGGGTAAGTTCGATGAGTTGGATAAGTTGAGAATGAGTTCGATGAGTTGGATGAGTTGAGCTGTTTGATGAGTTGGGTAAGTTGGATAAGTTGAGGATGAGTTCGATAAGTTGGGTAAGTTGTACTGTAAGTTCGATGAGTTAGATAAGTTGGAATGTAAGTTCGATGAGTTGGCTAAGTTGGAATGTAAGTTCGATGAGTTGGATAAGTTGAGGATGAGTTCGATGAGTTGGATAAGTTGGACGGTAAGTTGGATGAGTTGGATAAGTTGTACTGTAAGTTAGATGAGTTGGCTAAGTTAAGGATGAGTTCGATGAGTTGGATAAGTTGTACTGTAAGTTGGATGAGTTGGCTAAGTTGTACTGTAAGTTGGATGAGTTGGCTAAGTTGAGGATGAGTTTGATGAGTTGGGTAAGTTGTACTGTAAGTTGGATGAGTTGGCTAAGTTGAGGATGAGTTCGATAAGTTAGGTAAGTTGTACTGTAAGTTCGATGAGTTGGCTAAGTTGAGGATGAGTTCGATGAGTTAGATAAGTTGTACTGTAAGTTGGATGAGTTGGCTTAGTTGTACTGTAAGTTTGATGAGTTGGATAAGTTGTACTGTATGTTCGATGAGTTGGCTAAGTTGAGGATGAGTTCGATGAGTTGGATATGTTGGACGGTAAGTTGGATGAGTTGGATAAGTTGAGGATGAGTTCGATGAGTTGGATAAGTTGTACTGTATGTTGGATGAGTTGGATAAGTTGAGGATGAGTTCGATGAGTTGGCTAAGTTGTACTGTAAGTTTGATAAGTTGGCTAAGTTGAGGATGAGTTCGATGAGTTGGATTAGTTGTACTGTAGGTTGGATGAGTTGGCTTAGTTGGAATGTAAGTTCGATGAGTTTGCTAAGTTGAGGATGAGTTCGATGAGTTGGATAAGTTGTACTGTAAATTGGATGAGTTGGCTAAGTTGTACTGTAAGTTCGATGAGTTGGCTAAGTTGAGGATGAGTTCGATAAGTTGGGTAAGTTGGAATGTAAGTTCGATGAGTTGGCTAAGTTGGAATGTAAGTTCGATGAGTTGGATAAGTTGTACTGTAAGTTCGATGAGTTTGCTAAGTTGAGGATGAGTTCGATCAGTTGGCTGAGTTGTATTGTAAGTTGGATGAGTTGGTTAAGTTGGAATGTAAGTTCGATGAGTTGGATAAGTTGAGGATGAGTTGGATAAGTTGTACTGTAAGTTGGATGAGTTGGCTACGTTGTACTGTAAGTTCGATGAGTTGGCTAAGTTGAGGATGAGTTCGATAAGTTGGGTAAGTTGTACTGTAAGTTGGATGAGTTGGCTAAGTTGAGAATGAGTTCGCTGAGTTGGATAAGTTGTACTGTAAGTTCGATGAGTTGGCTAAGTTGTACTGTAAGTTGGATGAGTTGGCTAAGTTGTACTGTAAGTTCGATGAGTTGGCTAAGTTGAGGATGAGTTCGATAAGTTGGGTAAGTTGTACTGTAAGTTGGATGAGTTGGCTAAGTTGTACTGTAAGTTCGATGAGTTGGCTAAGTTGAGGATGAGTTCGATAAGTTGGGTAAGTTGGACTGTAAGTTCGATGAGTCAGAAAAGTTGGAATGTAAGTTCGATAAGTTGGCTAAGTTGGAATGTAAGTTCGATGAGTTGGATAAGTGGTACTGTAAGTTCGATGAGTTGGCTAAGTTGAGGATGAGTTCGATGAGTTGGATAAGTTATACTGTAAGTTGTATGAGTTGGCTAAGTTGGAATGTAAGTTCGATGAGTTGGATAAGTTGAGGATGAGTTGGATAAGTTGTACTGTAAGTTGGATGAGTTGGCTAAGATGAGGATAAGTTCGATGAGTTAGGTAAGCTGTACTGTAAGTTGGATGAGTTGGCTAAGTTGAGGATGAGTTCGATGAGTTGGATAAGTTGTACTGTAAGTTGGATGAGTTGGATAAATTGAGGCTGAGTTCGATGAGTTGGCTAAGTTGTACTGTAAGTTGGATGAGTTGGATAGTGGAGGATGAGTTCGATGAGTTGATTAAGTTGTACTGTAAGTTGGATGAGTTGGCTAAGTTGGAATGTAAGTTCGATGAGTTGGATAAGTTGAGGATGAGTTCGATGAGTTGGATAAGTTGTACTGTAAGTTGGATGAGTTGGATAAGTTGTACTGTAAGTTGGATGAGTTGGATAAGTTGTACTGTAAGTTCGATGAGTTGGCTAAGTTGAGGATGAGTTCGATAAGTTGGGTAAGTTGTACTGTAATTTCGATGAGTTGGCTAAGTTGAGGATGAGTTTGATAAGTTGGGTAAGTTGTACTGTAAGTTCGATGAGTTAGATATGTTGGAATGTAAGTTCGATGAGTTGGCTAAGTTGAGGATGAGTTCGATAAGTTGGGTAAGTTGGACTGTAAGTTCGATGAGTTAGATAAGTTGGAATGTAAGTTCGATAAGTTGGCTAAGTTTGAATGTAAGTTCGATGAGTTGGATAAGTTGTAATGTAAGTTCGATGAGTTGGCTAAGTTGAGGATGAGTTCGATGAGTTGGTTAAGTTGTACTGTAAGTTTGATGAGTTGGCTTAGTTGAGGATGAGTTCGATGAGTTGGATAATTTGGACGGTACGTTGGATGAGTTGGATAAGTTGAGGATGAGTTCGATGAGTTGGATAAGTTGTACTGTAAGTTGGATGAGTTCAATAAGTTGAGGATGAGTTCGATGAGTTGGCTAAGTTGGAATGTAAGTTCGATGAGTTGGATAAGTTGAGGATGAGTTCGATGAGTTGGATAAGTTGTACTGTAAGTTGGATGAGTTGGCTAAGTTGTACTGTAAGTTCGATGAGTTGGATAAGTTGTACTGTAAGTTAAATGAGTTGGCTAAGTTGAGGATGAGTTCGATGAGTTGGATAAGTTGTACTGTATGTTGGATGAGTTGGATAAGTTGAGGATGAGTTCGATGAGTTGGCTAAGTTGTACTGTAAGTTTGATAAGTTGGCTAAGTTGAGGATGAGTTCGATGAGTTGGATTAGTTGTACTGTAAGTTGGATGAGTTGGCTAAGTTGGAATGTAAGTTCGATGAGTTTGCTAAGTTGAGGATGAGTTCGATGAGTTGGACAAGTTGTACTGTAAATTGGATGAGTTGGCTAAGTTGTACTGTAAGTTCGATGAGTTGGCTAAGTTGAGGATGAGTTCGATAAGTTGGGTAAGTTGGAATGTAAGTTCGATGAGTTGGCTAAGTTGGAATGTAAGTTCGATGAGTTGGATAAGTTGTACTGTAAGTTCGATGAGTTTGCTAAGTTGAGGATGAGTTCGATGAGTTGGCTAAGTTGTATTGTAAGTTGGATGAGTTGGCTAAGTTGGAATGTAAGTTCGATGAGGTGGATAAGTTGAGGATTAGTTGGATAAGTTGTACTGTAAGTTCGATGAGTTGGCTAAGTTGAGGATGAGTTCGATAAGTTGGGTAAGTTGTACTGTAAGTTAGATGAGTTGGCTAAGTTGAGGATGAGTTCGATGAGTTGGATAAGCTGTACTGTAAGTTGTATGAGTTGGCTAAATTGTACTGTAAGTTGGATGAGTTGGCTAAGTTGTACTGTAAGTTCGATGAGTTGGCTAAGTTGAGGATGAGTTCGATAAGTTGGGTAAGTTGTACTGTAAGTTGGATGAGTTGGCTAAGTTGTACTGTAAGTTCGATGAGTTGGCTAAGTTGAGGATGAGTTCGATAAGTTGGGTAAGTTGGACTGTAAGTTCGATGAGTCAGATAAGTTGGAATGTAAGTTCGATAATTTGGCTAAGTTGAAATGTAAGTTCGATGAGTTGGATAAGTGGTACTGTAAGTTCGATGAGTTGGCTAAGTTGAGGATGAGTTGGATGAGTTTGATAAGTTATACTGTAAGTTGGATGAGTTGGCTAAGTTGGAATGTAAGTTCGATGAGTTGGATAAGTTGAGGATGAGTTGGATAAGTTGTACTGTAAGTTGGATGAGTTGGCTAAGTTGAGGATAAGTTCGATGAGTTAGGTAAGCTGTACTGTAAGTTGGATGAGTTGGCTAAGTTGAGGATGAGTTCGATGAGTTGGATAAGCTGTACTGTAAGTTGGATGAGTTGGCTAAGTTGAGGATAAGTTCGATGAGTTAGGTAAGCTGTACTGTAAGTTGGATGAGTTGGCTAAGTTGAGGATGAGTTCGATGAGTTGGATAAGTTGTACTGTAAGTTGGATGAGTTGGATAAGTTGAGGCTGAGTTCGATGAGTTGGCTAAGTTGTACTGTAAGTTTGATGAGTTGGATAGTGGAGGATGAGTTCGATGAGTTGATTAAGTTGTACTGTAAGTTGGATGAGTTGGCTAAGTTGGAATGTAAGTTCGATGAGTTGGATAAGTTGAGGATGAGTTTGATGAGTTGGATAAGTTGTACTGTAAGTTGGATGAGTTGGATAAGTTGTACTGTAAGTTGGATGAGTTGGATAAGTTGTACTGTAAGGTCGATGAGTTGGCTAAGTTGAGAATGAGTTCGATAAGTTGGGTAAGTTGTACTGTAATTTCGATGAGTTGGCTAAGTTGAGGATGAGTTTGATAAGTTGGGTAAGTTGTACTGTAAAGTCGATGAGTTAGATAAGTTGGAATGTAAGTTCGATGAGTTGGCTAAGTTGAGGATGAGTTCGATAAGTTGGGTAAGTTGGACTGTAAGTTCGATGAGTTAGATAAGTTGGAATGTAAGTTCGATGAGTTGGATAAGTTGAACTGTAAGTTCGATGAGTTGGCTAAGTTGAGGATGAGTTCGATGAGTTGGCTAAGTTGTACTGTAAGTTTGATGAGTTGGCTAAGTTGAGGATGAGTTCGATGAGTTGGATAAGTTGGACGGTAAGTTGGATGAGTCGGATAAGTTGAGGATGAGTTCGATGAGTTGGATAAGTTGTACTGTAAGTTGGATGAGTTCGATAAGTTGAGGATGAGTTCGATGAGTTGGCTAAGTTGGAATGTAAGTTCGATGAGTTGGATAAGTTGAGGATGAGTTCGATGAGTTGGATAAGTTGTACTGTAAGTTGGATGAGTTGGCTAAGTTGTACTGTAAGTTCGATGAGTTGGATAAGTTGTACTGTAAGTTAAATGAGTTGGCTAAGTTGAGGATGAGTTCGATGAGTTGGATAAGTTGTACTGTATGTTGGATGAGTTGGATAAGTTGAGGATGAGTTCGATGAGTTGGCTAAGTTGTACTGTAAGTTTGATAAGTTGGCTAAGTTGAGGATGAGTTCGATGAGTTGGATTAGTTGTACTGTAAGTTGGATGAGTTGGCTAAGTTGGAATGTAAGTTCGATGAGTTTGCTAAGTTGAGGATGAGTTCGATGAGTTGGACAAGTTGTACTGTAAATTGGATGAGTTGGCTAAGTTGTACTGTAAGTTCGATGAGTTGGCTAAGTTGAGGATGAGTTCGATAAGTTGGGTAAGTTGGAATGTAAGTTCGATGAGTTGGCTAAGTTGGAATGTAAGTTCGATGAGTTGGATAAGTTGTACTGTAAGTTTGATGAGTTTGCTAAGTTGAGGATGAGTTCGATGAGTTGCCCAAGTTGTATTGTAAGTTGGATGAGTTGGCTAAGTTGGAATGTAAGTTCGATGAGTTGGATAAGTTGAGGATTAGTTGGATAAGTTGTACTGTAAGTTGGATGAGTTGGCTAAGTTGTACTGTAAGTTCGATGAGTTGGCTAAGTTGAGGATGAGTTCGATAAGTTGGGTAAGTTGTACTGTAAGTTAGATGAGTTGGCTAAGTTGAGGATGAGTTCGATGAGTTGGATAAGCTGTACTGTAAGTTGTATGAGTTGGCTAAGTTGTACTGTAAGTTGGATGAGTTGGCTAAGTTGTACTGTAAGTTCGATGAGTTGGCTAAGTTGAGGATGAGTTCGATAAGTTGGGTAAGTTGTACTGTAAGTTGGATGAGTTGGCTAAGTTGTACTGTAAGTTCGATGAGTTGGCTAAGTTGAGGATGAGTTCGATAAGTTGGGTAAGTTGGACTGTAAGTTCGATGAGTCAGATAAGTTGGAATGTAAGTTCGATAATTTGGCTAAGTTGGAATGTAAGTTCGATGAGTTGGATAAGTGGTACTGTAAGTTCGATGAGTTGGCTAAGTTGAGGATGAGTTGGATGAGTTGGATAAGTTATACTGTAAGTTGGATGAGTTGGCTAAGTTGGAATGTAAGTTCGATGAGTTGGATAAGTTGAGGATGAGTTCGATGAGTTGGATAAGTTGTACTGTAAGTTGGATGAGTTGGCTAAGTTGTACTGTAAGTTCGATGAGTTGGATAAGTTGTACTGTAAGTTGGATGAGTTGGATAAGTTGTACTGTAAGTTGGATGAGTTGGCTGAGTTGTACTGTAAGTTCGATGAGTTGGCTAAGTTGAGGATGTAAGTTCGATGAGTTTGCTAAGTTGAGGATGAGTTCGATGAGTTGGACAAGTTGTACTGTAAATTGGATGAGTTGGCTAAGTTGTACTGTAAGTTCGATGAGTTGGCTAAGTTGAGGATGAGTTCGATAAGTTGGGTAAGTTTACTGTAAGTTGGATGAGTTGGCTAAGTTGAGGATGAGTTCGATGAGTTGGATAAGTTGTACTGTAAGTAGGATAAGTTGGCTAAGTTGTACTGTAAATTGGATGAGTTGGCTAAGTTGTACTGTAAGTTCGATGAGTTGGCTAAGTTGAGGATGAGTTTGATAAGTTGGGTAAGTTTGAATGTAAGTTCGATGAGTTGGCTAAGTTGGAATGTAAGTTCGATGAGTTGGATAAGTTGTACTGTAAGTTCGATGAGTTTGCTAAGTTGAGGATGAGTTCGATGAGTTGGCTAAGTTGTACTGTAAGTTGGATGAGTTGGCTAAGTTGGAATGTAAGTTCGATGAGTTGGATAAGTTGAGGATGAGTTGGATAAGTTGTACTGTAAGTTGGATGAGTTGGCTAAGTTGTACTGTAAGTTCGATGAGTTGGCTAAGTTGAGGATGAGTTCGATAAGTTGGGTAAGTTTACTGTAAGTTGGATGAGTTGGCTAAGTTGAGGATGAGTTCGATGAGTTGGATAAGTTGTACTGTAAGTAGGATAAGTTGGCTAAGTTGTACTGTAAGTTGGATGAGTTGGCTAAGTTGAGGATGAGTTCGATGAGTTGGATAAGTTGTACTGTAAGTTTGATGAGTTGGCTAAGTTGAGGATGAGTTCGATGAGTTGGATAAGTTGGACGGTAAGTTGGATGAGTTGGATTAGTTGAGGATGAGTTCGATGAGTTGGATAAGTTGTACTGTAAGTTGGATGAGTTCGATAAGTTGAGGATGAGTTAGATGAGTTGGCTAAGTTGTACTGTAAGTTTGATGAGTTGGCTAAGTTGAGGATGAGTTCGATGAGTTGGATAAGTTGTACTGTAAGTTGGATGAGTTGGCTAAGTTGGAATGTAAGTTCGATGAGTTGGATAAGTTGAGGATGAGTTCGATGAGTTGGATAAGTTGTACTGTAAGTTGGATGAGTTGGCTAAGTCGTACTGTAAGTTCGATGAGTTGGATAAATTGTACTGTAAGTTGGATGAGTTGGATAAGTTGTACTGTAAATTGGATGAGATGGCTAAGTTGTACTGTAAGTTCGATGAGTTGGCTAAGTTGAGGATGAGTTCGATAAGTTGGGTAAGTTGGAATGTAAGTTCGATGAGTTGGCTAAGTTGGAATGTAAGTTCGATGAGTTGGATAAGTTGTACTCTAAGTTCGATGAGTTTGCTAAGTTGAGGATGAGTTCGATGAGTTGGCTAAGTTGTACTGTAAGTTGGATGAGTTGGCTAAGTTGGAATGTAAGTTCGATGAGTTGGATAAGTTGAGGATGAGTTGGATAAGTTGTACTGTAAGTTGGATGAGTTGGCTAAGTTGTACTGTAAGTTCGATGAGTTGGCTAAGTTGAGGATGAGTTCGATAAGTTGGGTAAGTTGTACTGTAAGTTGGATGAGTTGGCTAAGTTGAGGATGAGTTCGATGAGTTGGATAAGTTGTACTGTAAGTTGGATGAGTTGGCTAAGTTGTACTGTAAGTTGGATGAGTTGGCTAAGTTGAGGATGAGTTCGATGAGGTGGATAAGTTGTACTGTAAGTTGGATGAGTTCGATAAGTTGAGGATGAGTTCGATGAGTTGGCTAAGTTGTACTGTAAGTTTGATGAGTTGGCTAAGTTGAGGATGAGTTCGATGAGTTGGCTAAGTTGTACTGTAAGTTTGATGAGTAGGCTAAGTTGAGGATGAGTTCGATGAGTTGGATAAGTTGTACTGTAAGTTTGATGAGTTGGCTAAGTTGAGGATGAGTTCGATGAGTTGGCTAAGTTGTACTGTAAGTTCGAACTTACAGTACAACTTAGCCAACTCATCCAACTTACAGTACAACTTACCCAACTTATCGAACTCATCCTCAACTTAGCCAACTCATCGAACTTACAGTACAACTTAGCCAACTCATCCAACTTACAGTACAACTTATCCAACTCATCGAACTCATCCTCAACTTAGCCAACTCATCCAACTTACAGTACAACTTACCCAACTTATCGAACTCATCCTCAACTTAGCCAACTCATCGAACTTACAGTACAAATCAGCCAACTCATCCAACTTACAGTACAACTTATATAACTCATCCTCAACTTATCCAACTCATCGAACTTACATTCCAACTTAGCCAACTCATCCAACTTACAGTACAACTTAGCCAACTCATCGAACTCATCTTCAACTTAGCCAACTCATCGAACTTACAGTTCAACTTATCCAACTCATCAAACTTACATTCCAACTTAGCCAACTCATCGAACTTATATTCCAACTTACCCAACTTATCGAACTCATCCTCAACTTAGCCAACTCATCGAACTTACAGTACAACTTAGCCAACTCATCCAACTTACAGTACATCTTATCCAACTCATCAAACTCATCCTCAACTTAGCCAACTCATCGAACTTACATTCCAACTTACCCAACTCATCCAACTTACAGTACAACTTATCCAACTCATCGAACTCATCCTTAACTTAGCCAACTCATCGAACTTACAGTACAACTTATCCAACTCATCCAACTTACTGTCCAACTTATCCAACTCATCGAACTCATCCTCAACTTATCCATTTCATCGAAGTAACATTCCAACTTTCCAACTCATCGAACTTACATTCCAACTTATTTAACTCATCAAACTTACAGTACAACTTACCCAACTTATCGAACTCATCCTAAACTTAGCCAACTCATCGTACTTACATTCCAACTTAGCAAATTCATCGAACTTACAGTACAACTTAGCCAACTCATCAAACTCATCCTCAACTTAGCCAACTCATCAAACTTACATTCCAACTTACCCAACTCATCCAACTTACAGTACAACTTATCCAACTCATCGAACTCATCCTTAACTTAGCCAACTCATCGAACTTACAGTACAACTTATCCAACTCATCCAACTTACTGTCCAACTTATCCAACTCATCGAACTCATCCTCAACTTATCCATTTCATCGAACTAACATTCCAACTTTCCAACTCATCGAACTTACATTCCAACTTATCTAACTCATCAAACTTACAGTACAACTTACCCAACTTATCGAACTCATCCTCAACTTAGCCAACTCATCGTACTTACATTCCAACTTAGCAAACTCATCGAACTTACAGTACAACTTAGCCAACTCATCAAACTCATCCTCAACTTAGCCAACTCATCAAACTTACAGTACAACTTAGCCAACTCATCGAACTCATCCTCAACTTATCCAACTCATCCAACTTACAGTACAACTTATCCAACTCATCGAACTCATCCTCAACTTATGTAACTCATCCAACTTACCGTCCAACTTATCCAACTCATCGAACTCATCCTCAACTTAGCCAACTCATCCATCTTACAGTACAACTTAGCCAACTCATCGAACTTACAGTACAACTTACCCAACTTATCGAACTCATCCTCAACTTAGCCAACTCATCCAACTTACAGTACAACTTAGCCAACTCATCCAACTTACAGTACAACTTACCCAACTCATCAAACACATCCTCAACTTAGCCAACTCATCGAACTTACATTCCAACTAAGCCAACTCATCCAACTTACATTCCAACTTATCCAACTCATCGAACTCATCCTTGACTTAGCCAACTCATTGAACTTACAGTACAACTTATCCAACTCATCCAACTTACAGTACAACTTAGCCAACTTATCGAACTCATCCTCAACTTAGCCAACTCATCGAACTTACAGTACAACTTAGCCAACTCATCCAACTTACATTTCAACTTAGCCAACTCACCCAACTTACAGTACAACTTACCCAACTTATCGAAATCATCCTCAACTAAGCCAACTTATCGAACTTACATTCCAACTTAGCCAACTCATCCAACTTACATTCCAACTTATCTAACTCATCGAACTTACAGTACAACTAACCCAACTTATCGAACTCATCCTCAACTTAGCCAACTCACCGAACTTACAGTACAACTTATCCAACTCATCCAACTTACAGTACAACTTATCCAACTCATCCAACTGACAGTACAACTTATCCAACTCATCGAACTCATCCTCAACTTATCCAACTCATCGAACTTACATTCCAACTTAGCCAACTCATCCAACTTACAGTACAACTTAATCAACTCATCGAACTCATCCTCAACTTATCCAACTCATCAAACTTACAGTACAACTTAGCCAACTCATCGAACTCAGCCTCAACTTATCCAACTCATCCAACTTACAGTACAACTTATCCAACTCATCGAACTCATCCTCAACTTAGCCAACTCATCCAACTTACAGTACTGCTTACCTGACTCATCGAACTTATCCTCAACTTAGCCATCTCATCGAACTTACAGTACAATTTATCCAACTCATCCTCAACTTATCCAACTCATCGAACTTACATTCCAACTTAGCCAACTCATCCAACTTACAGTATAACTTATCCAACTCATCAAACTCATCCTCAACTTAGCCAACTCATCGAACTTACAGTAAAACTTATCCAACTCATCGAACTTACATTCCAACTTAGCCAACTTATCGAACTTACATTCCAAATTATCTGACTCATCGAACTTACAGTCCAACTTACCCAACTTATCGAACTCATCCTCAACTTAGCCAACTCATCGAACTTACAGTACAACTTAGCCAACTCATCCAACTTACCGTCCAACTTATCCAACTCTTCGAACTCATCCTCAACTTAGCCAACTCATCGAACTTACAGTACAACTTAGCCAACTCATCCAACTTACAGTACAACTTATCAAACTCATAGAACTCATCCTCAACTTATCCAACTCATCCAACTTACAGTACAACTTATCCAACTCATCGAACTCATCCTCAACTTATCCAACTCATCCAACTTACCGTCCAACTTATCCAACTCATCGAACTCATCCTCAACTTAGCCAACTCATCCAACTTACAGTACAGCTTACCCAACTCATCGAACTTATCCTCAACTTAGCCAACTCATCCAACTTACAATACAACTTATCCAACTCATCCTCAACTTATCCAACTCATCGAACTTACATTCCAACTTAGCCAAATCATCCAACTTACAGTATAACTTATCCAACTCATCGAACTATTTCTCAACTTAGCCGACTCATCGAACTTACAGTACAACTTACCCAACTCATCGAACTTACATTCCAACTTAGCCAACTTATCGAACTTACATTCCAACTTATCTGACTCATCGAACTTACAGTCCAACTTACCTAACTTATCGAACTCATCCTTAACTTAGCCAACTCATCCAACTTACAGTACAACTTAGCCAACTCATCCAACTTACAGTACAACTTACCCAACTTATCGAACTCATCCTCAACTTAGCCAACTCATCGAACTTACAGTACAACTTATCCAACTCATCCAACTTACAGTACAACTTATCCAACTCATCCAACTGACAGTACAACTTATCCAACTCATCGAACTCATCCTCAACTTATCCAACTCATCGAACTTACATTCCAACTTAGCCAACTCATCCAACTTACATTACAACTTAATCAACTCATCGAACTCATCCTCAACTTATCCAACTCATCAAACTTACAGTACAACTTAGCCAACTCATCGAACTCAGCCTCAACTTATCCAACTCATCCAACTTACAGTACAACTTATCCAACTCATCGAACTCATCCTCAACTTAGCCAACTCATCCAACTTACAGTACTGCTTACCTGACTCATCGAACTTATCCTCAACTTAGCCATCTCATCGAACTTACAGTACAACTTATCCAACTCATCCTCAACTTATCCAACTCATCGAACTTACATTCCAACTTAGCCAACTCATCCAACTTACAGTATAACTTATCCAACTCATCGAACTCATCCTCAACTTAGCCAACTCATCGAACTTACAGTACAACTTATCCAACTCATCGAACTTACATTCCAACTTAGCCAACTTATCGAACTTACATTCCAAATTATCTGACTCATCGAACTTACAGTCCAACTTACCCAACTTATCGAACTCATCCTCAACTTAGCCAACTCTTCGAACTTACAGTACAACTTAGCCAACTCATCCAACTTACAGTACAACTTACCCAACTTATCGAACTTATCCTCAACTTAGCCAACTCATCGAACTTACAGTACAACTTAGCCAACTCATCCAACTTACAGTACAACTTAGCCAACTCATCCAACTTACAGTACAACTTATCCAACTCATCAAACTTACAGTACAAATTAGCCAACTCATCCAACTTACAGTACAACTTACCCAACTTATCCAACTCATCCAACTTACCGTCCAACTTATCCAACTCATCGAACTCATCTTCAACTTAGCCAACTCATCCAACTTACAGTACAGCTTACCCAACTCATCGAACTTATCCTCAACTTAGCCAACTCATCCAACTTACATTACAACTTATCCAACTCATCCTCAACTTATCCAACTCATCGAACTTACATTCCAACTTAGCCAAATCATCCAACTTACAGTATAACTTATCGAACTATTTGTACTGTAAGTTTGATGAGTTGGATAAGTTGTACTGTAAGTTGGATGAGTTGGCTGAGCCGACTCATCGAACTTACAGTACAACTTACCCAACTCATCGAACTTACATTCCAACTTAGCCAACTTATCGAACTTACATTCCAACTTATCTGACTCATCGAACTTACAGTCCAACTTACCTAACTTATCGAACTCATCCTTAACTTAGCCAACTCATCCAACTTACAGTACAACTTAGCCAACTCATCCAACTTACAGTACAACTTACCCAACTTATCGAACTCATCCTCAACTTAGCCAACTCATCGAACTTACAGTACAACTTATCCAACTCATCCAACTTACAGTACAACTTATCCAACTCATCCAACTGACAGTACAACTTATCCAACTCATCGAACTCATCCTCAACTTATCCAACTCATCGAACTTACATTCCAACTTAGCCAACTCATCCAACTTACATTACAACTTAATCAACTCATCGAACTCATCCTCAACTTATCCAACTCATCAAACTTACAGTACAACTTAGCCAACTCATCGAACTCAGCCTCAACTTATCCAACTCATCCAACTTACAGTACAACTTATCCAACTCATCGAACTCATCCTCAACTTAGCCAACTCATCCAACTTACAGTACTGCTTACCTGACTCATCGAACTTATCCTCAACTTAGCCATCTCATCGAACTTACAGTACAACTTATCCAACTCATCCTCAACTTATCCAACTCATCCAACTTAGCCAACTCATCCAACTTACAGTATAACTTATCCAACTCATCGAACTCATCCTCAACTTAGCCAACTCATCGAACTTACAGTACAACTTATCCAACTCATCGAACTTACATTCCAACTTAGCCAACTTATCGAACTTACATTCCAAATTATCTGACTCATCGAACTTACAGTCCAACTTACCCAACTTATCGAACTCATCCTCAACTTAGCCAACTCATCGAACTTACAGTACAACTTAGCCAACTCATCCAACTTACAGTACAACTTACCCAACTTATCGAACTCATCCTCAACTTAGCCAACTCATCGAACTTACAGTACAACTTAGCCAACTCATCCAACTTACAGTACAACTTAGCCAACTCATCCAACTTACAGTACAACTTATCCAACTCATCAAACTTACAGTACAAATTAGCCAACTCATCCAACTTACAGTACAACTTACCCAACTTATCCAACTCATCCTCAACTTAGGCAACTCATCCAACTTACAGAACAACTTAGCCAACTCATCCAACTTACAGT
Organism: Loripinus fragilis; assembly: GCA_964019695.1. Lineage (NCBI taxonomy): Eukaryota > Metazoa > Mollusca > Bivalvia > Lucinida > Lucinidae > Loripinus > Loripinus fragilis. Next base: position 74,581,642 of record OZ026525.1, read on the forward strand.
ACAACTTATCCAACTCATCCTCAACTTATCCAATTCATCGAACTTACATTCCAACTTAGCCAACTCATCCAACTTACAGTACAACTTAGGTAACACATCGAACTCATCCTCAACTTATCCAACTCATCGAACTTACAGTACAACTTAGCCAACTCATCGAACTTACAGTACAACTTATCCAACTCATCGAACTTACATTCCAACTTAGCCAACTCATCCAACTTACAGTACAACTTATCCAACTCATCGAACTCATCCTCAACTTAGCCAACTCATCAAACTTACAGTACAACTTAGCCAACTCATCGAACTCATCCTCAACTTATCCAACTCATCCAACTTACAGTACAACTTATCCAACTCATCGAACTCATCCTCAACTTATCCAGCTCATCCAACTTACCGTCCAACTTATCCAACTCATCGAACTCATCCTCAACTTAGCCAACTCATCGAACTTACAGTACAACTTAGCCAACTCATCGTACTTACAGTACAACTTATCAAACTCATCGAACTCATCCTTAACTTAGCCAACTCATCGAACTTACATTCCAACTTATCTAACTGATCGAACTTAGAGTACAACTTACCCAACTTATCGAACTCATCCTCAACTTAGCCAACTCATCGAAATTACAGTACAACTTAGCCAACTCTTCGAACTTACATTCCAACTTATCTAACTCATCGAACTCATCCTCAACTTAGCCAACTCATCTAACTTACATTCCAACTTAGCCAACTCATCCAACTTACAGTACAACTTATCCAACTCATCGAACTCATCCTCAACTTAGCCAACTCATCGAACTTACAGTACAACTTAGCCAACTCATCGTACTTACAGTACAACTTATCAAACTCATCGAACTCATCCTTAACTTAGCCAACTCATCGAACTTACATTCCAACTTATCTAACTCATCGAACTCATCCTCAACTTAGCCAACTCATCTAACTTACATTCCAACTTATCCAGCTCATCCAACTTACCGTCCAACTTATCCAACTCATCGAACTCATCCTCAACTTAGCCAACTCATCGAACTTACAGTACAACTTAGCCAACTCATCGTACTTACAGTACAACTTATCAAACTCATCGAACTCATCCTTAACTTAGCCAACTCATCGAACTTACATTCCAACTTATCTAACTGATCGAACTTAGAGTACAACTTACCCAACTTATCGAACTCATCCTCAACTTAGCCAACTCATCGAAATTACAGTACAACTTAGCCAACTCATCCAACTTACAGTACAACTTATCCAACTCATCGAACTCATCCTCAACTTAGCCAACTCATCTAACTTACATTCCAACTTAGCCAACTCATCCAACTTACAGTACAACTTATCCAACTCATCGAACTCATCCTCAACTTAGCCAACTCATCAAACTTACAGTACAACTTAGCCAACTCATCGAACTCATCCTCAACTTATCCAACTCATCCACATTACAGTAGAACTTATCCAACTCATCGAACTCATCCTCAACTTATCCAACTCATCAAACTTACAGTACAACTTGTCCAACTCATCGAACTCATCCTCAACTTAGCCAACTCATCGAACTTACAGTACAACTTATCCAACTCATCAAAGTTACAGTACAACTTAGCCAACTTATCCAACTTACAGTACAGCTTACCCAACTCATCGAACTTATCCACAACTTAGCCAACTCATCCAACTTACAGTACAACTCATCCAACTCATCCTCAACTTATCCAACTCATCGAACTTACATTCCAACTTAGCCTACTCATCAAACTTACAGTACAACTTATCCAACTCATCGAACTCATCCTCAACTTAGCCAACTCATCGAACTTACAGTACAACTTATCCAACTCATCCAACTTACATTCCAACTTAGCCAACTTATCGAACTTACATTCCAACTTATCTAACTCATCGAACTTACAGTCCAACTTTTCGAACTCATCCTCAACTTAGCCAACTCATCGAACTTACAGTACAACTTAGCCAACTCATCCAACTTACAGTACAACTTACCCAACTTATCGAACTCATCCTCAACTTAGCCAACTCATCAAACTTACAGTACAACTTAGCCAACTCATCCAACTTACAGTACAACTTAGCCAACTCATCCAACTTACAGTACAACTTAATATCCAACTCATCGAACTCATCCTCAACTTAGCCAACTCATCCAACTTACAGTACAACTTACCCAACTTATCGAACGCATCCTCAACTTAGCCAACTCATCGAACTTATAGTACAACTAAGCCAACTCATCCAACTTACAGTACAACTTATCCAACTCATCCTCAACTTATCCAACTCATCGAACTTACATTTAAACTTAGCCAACTCATCCAACTTACAGTACAACTTAGCCAACTCATCGAACTCATCCTCAACTTAGCCAACTCATCGAACTTACAGTACAACTTATCCAACTCATCGAACTTACATTCCAACTTAGCCAACTCATCGAACTTATATTCCAACTTACCCAACTTATCGAACTCATTCTCAACTAAGCCAACTCATCGAACTTACAGTACAACTTAGCCAACTCATCCAACTTACAGTACAACTTATCCAACTCATCGAACTCATCCTCAACTTAGCCAACTCATCGAACTTACATTCCTACTTAGCCAACTCATCCAACTTACAGTACAACTTATCCAACTCATCGAACTCATCCTCAACTTAGCCAACTTATCTAACTTACAGTACAACTTAGCCAACTCATCGAACTTACATTCAAACTTATCCAACTCATCCAACTTACAGTCCAACTTATCCAACTCATCGAACTCATCCTCAACTTATCCAACTCATCAAACTTACAGTCCAACTTATCCAACTCATCGAACTCAGCCTCAACTTATCCAACTCATCGAACTTTCATTCCAACTTAGCCAACTCATCGAATTTACAGTACAACTTATCCAACTCATCGAACTTACAGTCCAACTTATCCAACTCATCCAACTTACAGTCCAACTTATCCAACTCATCGAACTCATACTCAACTTATCCTACTCATCAAACTGACATTCCAACTTAGCCAACTCATCAAACTTACAGCTCAACTTATCCAACTCATCAAACTTACAGTACAACTTATCCAACTCATCGATCTTATTCTCAACTTATCCAACTCATCGAACTTACAGTCCAACTTATCCAACTCATCCAACTTACCTTCCAACTTATCCAACTCATCGAACTCATCCTCAACTTATCCAACTCATCCAACTTACAGTCCAACTTATCCAACTCATCGAACCCATCCTCAACTTAGCCAACTCATCCAACTTACAGACCAACTTAGCCAACTCATCGAACTTACAGTACAACTAAGCCAACTCATCGAACTTATTCTCAACATATCCAACTCATCCAACTTACAGTCCAACTTAGCCAACTCATCCAACTTACAGTCCACCTTATCCAACTCAACCAACTTACCTTCCAACTTATCCAACTCATCGAACTCATCCTCAACTCATCCAACTCATCGAACTCATCCTCAACTTATCAAGCTCATCGAACTTACATTCCAACTTAGCCAACTCATCGAACTTACATTCCAATTTATCTAACTCATCGAACTTACAGTACAACTTACCCAACTTATCGAACTCATCCTCAACTTAGCCAACTCACCGAACTTACAGTACAACTTAGCCAACTCATCCAACTTACAGTACAACTCATCCAACTCATCGAACTCATTCTTAACTAATCAAACTCATCCAACTTACAGCCCAACTTATCCAACTTACAGTCCAACTTATCCAACTCATCGAACTCATCCTCAACTTATCCAACTCATCCAACTTACCGTCCAACTTATCCAACTCATCGAACTCATCCTCAACTTATCCAACTCATCGAACTTACAGTACAACTTACCCAACTCATCGAACTCATCCTCAACTTAGCCAACTCATCCAACTTACAGTATAAATTACCCAACTTATCGAACTCATCCTCAACTTAGCCAACTCATCGAACTTACAGTACAACTTAGCCAACTCATCCAACTTACAGTACAACTTAGCCAACTCATCCAACTTACAGTACAACTTATCCAACTCATCGAACTCATCCTCAACTTAGCCAACTCATCCAACTTACAGTACAACTTACCCAACTTATCGAACTCATCCTCAACTTAGCCAACTCATCGAACTTACAGTACAACTTAGCCAACTCATCCAACTTACAGTACAACTTATCCAACTCATCCTCAACTTATCCAACTCATCGAACTTACATTCCAACTGAGCCAACTCATCCAACTTACAGTACAACTTAGCCAACTCATCGAACTCATCCTCAACTTAGCCAACTCATCGAACTTACAGTACAACTTATCCAACTCATCGAACTTACATTCCAACTTAGCCAACTCATCGAACTTATATTCCAACTTACCCAACTTATCGAACTCATCCTCAACTAAGCCAACTCATCCAACTTACAGTACAACTTAGCCAACTCATCCAACTTACAGTACAACTTATCCAACTCATCGAACTCATCCTCAACTTAGCCAACTCATTGCTTACATTCCAACTTAGCCAACTCATCCAACTTACAGTACAACTTATCCAACTCATCGAACTCATCCTCAACTTAGTCAACTTATCTAACTTACAGTACAACTTAGCCAACTCATTGAACTTACATTCAAACTTATCCAACTCATCCAACTTACAGTACAACTTATCCAACTCATCGAACTCATCCTCAACTTATCCAACTCATCCAACTTACCGTCCAACTTATCCAACTCATCGAACTCATCCTCAACTTAGCCAACTCATCCAACTTACAGTACAACTTATCCAACTCATCAAACTTACAGTACAACTAAGCCAACTCATCCAACTTACAGTACAACTTATCCAACTCATCGAACTTACATTCCAACTTATCTAACTCATCGATCTTAGAGTACAACTAACCCAACTTATCGAACTCATCCTCAACTTAGCCAACTCATCAAACTTACAGTACAACTTAGCCAACTCATCCAACTTACAGTACAACTTAGCCAACTCATCCAACTTACAGTACAACTTAATATCCAACTCATCGAACTCATCCTCAACTTAGCCAACTCATCCAACTTACAGTACAACTTACCCAACTTATCGAACTCATCCTCAACTTAGCCAACTCATCGAACTTACAGTACAACTAAGCCAACTCATCCAACTTACAGTACAACTTATCCAACTCATCCTCAACTTATCCAACTCATCGAACTTACATTTAAACTTAGCCAACTCATCCAACTTACAGTACAACTTAGCCAACTCATCGAACTCATCCTCAACTTAGCCAACTCATCGAACTTACAGTACAACTTATCCAACTCATCGAACTTACATTCCAACTTAGCCAACTCATCGAACTTATATTCCAACTTACTCAACTTATCGAACTCATTCTCAACTAAGCCAACTCATCGAACTTACAGTACAACTTAGCCAACTCATCCAACTTACAGTACAACTTATCCAACTCATCGAACTCATCCTCAACTTAGCCAACTCATCGAACTTACATTCCTACTTAGCCAACTCATCCAACTTACAGTACAACTTATCAAACTCATCGAACTCATCCTCAACTTAGCCAACTTATCTAACTTACAGTACAACTTAGCCAACTCATCGAACTTACATTCAAACTTATCCAACTCATCCAACTTACAGTCCAACTTATCCAACTCATCGAACTCATCCTCAACTTATCCAACTCATCAAACTTACAGTCCAACTTATCCAACTCATCGAACTCAGCCTCAACTTATCCAACTCATCGAACTTTCATTCCAACTTAGCCAACTCATCGAACTTACAGTACAACTTATCCAACTCATCGAACTTACAGTCCAACTTATCCAACTCATCCAACTTACAGTCCAACTTATCCAACTCATCGAACTCATACTCAACTTATCCTACTCATCAAACTGACATTCCAACTTAGCCAACTCATCAAACTTACAGCTCAACTTATCCAACTCATCAAACTTACAGTACAACTTATCCAACTCATCGATCTTATTCTCAACTTATCCAACTCATCGAACTTACAGTCCAACTTATCCAACTCATCCAACTTACCTTCCAACTTATCCAACTCATCGAACTCATCCTCAACTTATCCAACTCATCCAACTTACAGTCCAACTTATCCAACTCATAGAACTCATCCTCAACTTAGCCAACTCATCCAACTTACAGACAAACTTAGCCAACTCATCGAACTTACAGTACAACTAAGCCAACTCATCGAACTTATTCTCAACATATCCAACTCATCCAACTTACAGTCCAACTTAGCCAACTCATCGAACTTACAGTCCAACTTATCCAACTCAACCAACTTACCTTCCAACTTATCCAACTCATCGAACTCATCCTCAACTCATCCAACTCATCGAACTCATCCTCAACTTATCAAACTCATCGAACTTACATTCCAACTTAGCCAACTCATCGAACTTACATTCCAACTTATCTAACTCATCGAACTTACAGTACAACTTACCCAACTTATCGAACTCATCCTCAACTTAGCCAACTCATCGAACTTACAGTACAACTTAGCCAACTCATCCAACTTACAGTACAACTCATCCAACTCATCGAACTCATTCTTAACTAATCAAACTCATCCAACTTACAGTCCAACTTAGCCAACTCATCCAACTTACAGTCCAACTTAACCAACTCATCCAACTTACTGTCCAACTTATCCAACTCATCGAACTTATTCTCAACTTATCCAACTCATCGAACTTACAGCCCAACTTATCCAACTTACAGTCCAACTTATCCAACTCATCGAACTCATCCTCAACTTATCCAACTCATCCAACTTACCGTCCAACTTATCCAACTCATAGAACTCATCCTCAACTTATCCAACTCATCGAACTTACAGTACAACTTACTCAACTCATCGAACTCATCCTTAACTTAGCCAACTCATCCAACTTACAGTATAAATTACCCAACTTATCGAACTCATCCTCAACTTAGCCAACTCATCGAACTTACAGTACAACTTAGCCAACTCATCCAACTTACAGTACAACTTAGCCAACTCATCCAACTTACAGTACAAGTTATCCAACTCATCGAACTCATCCTCAACTTAGCCAACTCATCCAACTTACAGTACAACTTACCCAACTTATCGAACTCATCCTCAACTTAGCCAACTCATCGAACTTACAGTACAACTTAGCCAACTCATCCAACTTACAGTACAACTTATCCAACTCATCCTCAACTTATCCAACTCATCGAACTTACATTCCAACTGAGCCAACTCATCCAACTAACAGTACAACTTAGCCAACTCATCGAACTTATCCTCAACTTAGCCAACTCATCGAACTTACAGTACAACTTATCCAACTCATCGAACTTACATTCCAACTTAGCCAACTCATCGAACTTATATTCCAACTTACCCAACTTATCGAACTCATCCTCAACTAAGCCAACTCATCCAACTTACAGTACAACTTAGCCAACTCATCCAACTTACAGTACAACTTATCCAACTCATCGAACTCATCCTCAACTTAGCCAACTCATCGAACTTACATTCCAACTTAGCCAACTCATCCAACTTACAGTACAACTTATCCAACTCATCGAACTCATCCTCAACTTAGCCAACTTATCTAACTTACAGTTCAACTTAGCCAACTCATTGAACTTACATTCAAACTTATCCAACTCATCCAACTTACAGTACAACTTATCCAACTCATCGAACTCATCCTCAACTTATCCAACTCATCCAACTTACCGTCCAACTTATCCAACTCATCGAACTCATCCTCAACTTAGCCAACTCATCCAACTTACAGTACAACTTATCCAACTCATCAAACTTACAGTACAACTAAGCCAACTCATCCAACTTACAGTACAACTTATCCAACTCATCGAACTTACATTCCAACTTATCTAACTCATCGATCTTAGAGTACAACTAACCCAACTTATCAAACTCATCCTCAACTTAGCCAACTCATCCAACTTACAGTACAACTTAGCCAACTCATCCAACATACAGTACAACTTACCCAACTCATCAAACTCATCCTCAACTTAGCCAACTCATCGAACTTACATTCCAACTTAGCCAACTCATCCAACTCACATTCCAACTTATCCAACTCATCGAACTCATCCTTAACTTAGCCAACTCATTGAACTTACAGTACAGCTTATCCAACTCATCCAACTTACCGTCCAACTTATCCAACTCATCGAACTCATCCTCAACTTATCCAACTCATCGAACTTACATTCCAACTTAGCCAACTCATCGAACTTACATTCAAACTTATCTAACTCATCGAACTTACAGTACAACTTACCCAACTTATCGAACTCATCCTCAACTTAGCCAACTCATCGAACTTACAGTACAACTTAGCCAACTCATCCAACTTACAGTACAACTTATCCAACTCATCGAACTCATCCTCAACTTATCCAACTCATCGAACTTACATTCCAACTTAGCCAACTCATCGAACTTACATTCCAACTTAGCCAACTCATCGAACTTACATTCCAACTTAGCGAACTCATCGAACTCATCCTCAACTTATCCAACTCATCCAACTTACCCAACTCATCGAACAGCTCAACTCATCCAACTCATCGAACTCATTCTCAACTTATCCAACTCATCGAACTTACCCAACTCATCCAACTTATCAAACTTATCTTTTTACTTATCGAACTCAGCTTGCTTAGCTTACTCAACTCATCGAACTTAGCTTGCATCTTGCTGCATGTAATGGTCCAATGTTATACTCATGACCAACTCATCCTAACATATGTGCAGCTATTATAACTTACCGAACTTAGCTCAGCCATTGAAGTATCTGGACACATATCACCAACTCATCCTAACATATGCGCAGCTATTATAACTTACCGAACTTAGCTCAGCCATTGAAGCATCTGGATACATATCATTGTTTAAAGACCCAACTTACCGAACTCATCGGCTATAATTAACAGCTATGGCAACTTACTCAACTTAGAACTTAGAATATAGGGACCTATCACATGTATGTTTGTTATAGTTATATATATATATATTATAAATATACTGACCGCTGACTTACAGTTCAACTTATCCAACTCAACTTAGGTAAGTTAAGTAGCATAAGTTGTAAGCTGAGCTGGATGAGTTGAGTAACCTGAGCTCGGTGGCATGGTTAATTTCACTCCGAAAAAGGGCGAAAAATGCTTATTTTGCTCAGCTTGATGAGTTGAGTAAGCTGAGTTGAGTTGAAAGATCATGCATATCTTATAGAAGGGTAGGAGGGAGGATAGGCGCACGGAGTATCAATATATATGTAGGCTACATGCTGGCAAATTTCGGGACCGGGAGTATGAAGTATAAGCCCTAGAACGATTCAATAATGCATGCATTTGCACAAATGTAAGGTAAAATACTTCGGCAGACCTATGTGATGTGGCATGATATTTTTTACCCAAGTAGTAATACATCAGCTGTTCACTGCTGAAAGAATTGGAAGACCGCCATTTTGAAAATCCTCTTCCTCGAGTCCACCTCGGAATTTCAAACGTCTGTAACTTTCTTATAAATGAACAAAAACATAAAGTGTGGTTACTCGTTTTCTTAATTAGACCGTAAGGAACAATTTGGTACCAAATGTATTGTGTTTTTCTATAATTTTTCATTTTTGTACCTCTAGCTCCTCCTGTTCCCGTGGTGGAAGACAGAAACGTTATGCAACGTCATCGCATATATATGACGTCATTTGTGACGTCAAAAGTCCAGACAACCGTTGAGTCTTTCTTTCGAAAATAGGTTAAAAAAGAAAAGAACCATGGAAAAATGATATTGTAATATACTTGACAGCAAAAGAAACGCATATTATCCAATATCCATTTAATACCAGAAACTCTTATTTAATTTTGCCCTGAATGGTATGAACATGTTTAAACGGGCTCATGCGTTCGTTCCAGATCATTTTTTTCGTCATAACACGGTTAATTATTATTTATTGTTAATTAATGCAAAAAAGCAAAAACAGTGACGTACATTGGAAAATACATGATTTGAATCCGATTCCATTGCACGTCACGAGAACATAATGTAACAGATAAGAAAACAGCATAAAACTTAAAAATTCATTGCTGTAGGATTTATACTGCTAATCCAAAAAATCTTCATTTTTGCATTTTTTGCATTGATATTGTGAACCACTGGAATCTTTGGAGTGTAAGAAAATCTGGCACGGTATGATTGATGTCAAGTAAGGAACTGTCCAATAGAACCGTTTAAAACAATTGTTTGGACACTTTCTTGCCTGTCTTAAACACACTTTTGGTTAATTATCTGATAATGTAACTGGGTCACAATGGTCCACCTTGAAGAATTCCAGAAATTAAATCTACATAAGCAGTCTGTATGTCCAGATGATCACGCGGAGTGATTTTCATTTGAATCAGTTCAGTGGTTTTAGGCATACGCCATCTCGGAAGTCGCCTTTATTATTAGCTTTTTTGTTACGCCGAGAGTTATCCCCCTTTATTATCATTATTCTTATGAGCTATCCATTTGTGATGCAATTGATAATACACATGTTCGATGCACCATTGATACCATGCATATCATTAGATCAGTATTTAAACCCCAATTTATACAATATACCAAACATGTAAAATATGCATTTTTTTTGCTGTTCAGTATAATATTTGATGCAGATTCAGGCCCGTTGCCGGGTTTTACCCAAATACAGTACCAGTGACGTGGGTAAACTATGGAGGATGGTGATACGGAATCCAAAAACGCTAGTAGGGTGATACAGGATTTTGTATTTTGGTGTAGGAAATAGGTAGTATCAATGGGTATTTTTTGTAGGTATATAATAAGTACAAATGATAATCGTGGCATTTTCTCTATATGATAGTACTCTAACAGATCTATAGCACTCTATCTCGCAAATGGCAAGTTTAACCCACACCTTTTATCATTGGATATCTTAGTTCTATTCAATTTTTACCATAAAGTCTCCATTCTTTTGCTGGTGCTTGGCAACAGTATGATGGGGTTACGAGGGTTGCCTATTATTGAGTAAACATTGTCTCCTAGTATAACGCAATCATCAGAGAAGGCTTAATTGTTTTTAATATGATGCAACAAATTAAGACTTCTTGTGAAACCACATTCTGTGTATCTTATAGTTGTCTGCTATCAATTTATATTTTCTATGTCCAGAGTAACATTGCGTTAATAGTTTTGCAATGGTTCATTAGATTACTTGACACGTAAAGCTCTTACGGGGTCCTGTGGTTAGTTCCATCTGATGGTGAACTAATTATGACCTTGACCTACATGTATGAACTTCGCCGTCGCTCTCAGCAGTGCGACACAGTCCTATCATGGCTACGCGGGCGGTATATCCAGTGCACTTCTAAAACAATAGTTGCCTACTTTCTATTTTCATAAAAGTTGTGGATTGTGGATTCCTCAACAAAACATTTGCATTAGTGATATTCACGTATGTCATGTTCCGATTCTTTGAGGCTAAAGGGTTGATAGCGGTGTTAAAGGCGTGACCCTACCAGACTAGTACTCTAATATCTATTTGTTTAAATCCAAATTTTAAAGGTTCTTTGTGAATTAAAAACATACCATAGTGGAAGATGAGGGTCATGCACCTTAGCGCGTTAGTTGATAAGAATATCAATCCATTGGCATAGAACGCACTTATTATTAAAGTGCAGTATAATGCTCTGCAGCGACGACCAAAATTAATTAATCACTTGATAAGAACTCCATAACCTGCTTCAGTGTCTGACCTGGATTAACCCACATAAGCCTAGCGTCCTTTTAGTGGGACACATGCAAACAGTGGAGACAATGATCAGACGACGCAGAACGCGGCGTCTGATCAGAGTCTTCACTGTTTGCTTACAGAAAGATTTATCGAAAACTGAATAAAAATGAAAAATACAACCCAACAAACCTTAACATCGAAATGGACCGGTCCAATTGATAAGAGGGAAAGTTCCATTCGGTTTTAAAGGGTTGACATACAGCATAGAAAGACGATAGCCAAATATGTCTATTGAGGCTGATGATCTAATATCTGAAACAAATTTCACTCGAATAAAACAAGAAACATATAGAATAAATGTTATATATTGCACTACACACGAACATGTCTCATTTCGAAAAAAAAACATGATATGAAAATGGCAAGCCCTGACTAGGTCACAGTATACAGTCGGCGATGCAGTTGTGTTCTATTAAAGCTGCATAGTCTGTAACTTTTGATCTTCTAATTTAAAAAAATTGTTTTTATCTTTCAAGAACACAGTAAATATACTCAAATTCAGGTAAACATTTTATCATTTTCGTAAATCTAAACAAGGTATCACTATCAAAACAACTGCATTTATGTTAAAATTCAACGGTCTAGAATTATTGGAGGGACGCAAATAATTACCAACAAGAGAAAAACACACCTATTTGATGAGATAATTCACTTTTCCATGCAGTTTTCAGCTGTACTGAACATTTTTATTGTGAAAACATAGCTTAATTCTACTTTTACAAATGATTTAAAAAGAAAATAAAAATTTTCGAAACATGTTCATAGTTACAGAGTATGCAGCTTTAACATTTGAGATAAGTCTTACGTAGGCTGCAGATACCAAACAAGTAGCCCAATGAGCAACGATCACTCACTCAGAAGCCAGCGAAATGTTTGGAGATACCACAATACATGATGATCAAAGGCAGGTAACTCTGAGATTTTTCAGATGCTCAAGGGCAGCTTATTCCGTAGTCAGTGATGAGATCTGACCGATCCATACATTAATGTATGTCCTGATAACCTACAAGGATGAAAAAATCAAATGAAAAATAAAGGGGGTAGAGTGGTCACAGCATTATACAGCTATATTTTAGACCCTCGAGTGCAACTAACTCTGTAAATAGTGGTAGCGTGTGGCAGATAATCAATTCATTCAAACGTTTATAGTTGTCCTTGTTACCTGCAAGAATGAGGAAGATCCATTCAAAAATGAAGGTGCTAGATCTCCCATTGTAAGTATACGCAAATTTTTTTATGACACCCAAGGGAAGTTATCCATCAATTTTAAGATACTCAATAATAGATAATGGAATCTTGACGAAATTCAACTCATCCAAGCTTTTATAGTTGTCCTTCTTAGCTGAAAGAATGAAGAAGATCCTTTCAAAATTGAAAGCACTAGAGTGGTCACAACATTTCTCCCATTATAACTCTATGGGGATTTTTCCAGACGCAAGAATGAAAAAAAAAATCCGATAAAAATGAATAAAATGGCGCTAGAGTGGTCACAACACTATTCCTTGACTTTTCAGACGCTCAAGGGCAGGTAACTCCAAAGTCAGTGTTGGAATCTTGCCTAAATTTAAAATCATCCAAGCTTTAATGGTTGGTCTTGTCACCTGCAGAAAATGATGTAGATCCATCCAAAAATGAAGGTACTAGAGTGGTCAAAACATTCCTCTCATTATAAGTCTATGGGGATTTTCCAGATGTTTAATTGCAGCTAACGCATAAGTCCCTGGTCGGATTCGGTCGAATTCAAGTTTTTATAGTTGTCCTTGCTACTTGAAAGAACGAAGATTATACAATCAAAAAATGAAGGCGCTAGAGTGGTCACACCATTATCCATAACTTTTTAAGATGCTCAAGGGGAGCTAACTCCTAAATACAATGTAGGTGATGGGATCTTAACGAAATTCAAACTCATCCAAGCTTTTATAGTTGTTCTTCTTAGCTGAAAGAATGGAGAAGATCCTTTCAAAATTGAAAGCACTAGAGTGGTCACAACATTTCTCCCATTATAACTCTATGGGGATTTTTCCAGACGCTCAAGGGCTGCTAACTCATAAGTCCCTGGTCAGATCCTGCCAAATTTCGAACCCATCCAAGATTTTATGGTTGTCCTTGTTTTCTGCAAGAAGAAAGAATAGTCAATCAAACATGAAGGAGCTAGAGAGGTCACAATGTTTTTTCCCCATTATAACCCAATGAGAGCTATCTGTTGCCATGGAAAGCAGAGTTCTGATCCGATCTAGTCTAAAACCTAATGCAGCCAATCCCCAGCCCCAATGATGCTCCAGATAAAATTTGATGACAATCAGCTAGCTGGGCCTCGAGGTTATAAAACTTGAGTACATGCTCAGACTCAAAATAAAGCGCAATGATTGGCTGCTTGCGGACACGTGTCCGCAAACAGCCAATCATTGCGCTTTATTTTGAGTCTGAGAATGAACTCAAGCTTTATAACCTCGAGACCTGAGAGATAGTCATGATTGAAAATGTGGACGCATGGAAGGACGCACGGACGGACGCACGGACGGACGCCGGCTCAAGTACCATACTATAAGCTGCCCGGGAGCCTTCGGCTTAGTTGAGCTAAAAAGTAAGTGAGAATGATCAGGAAATACCACAGTCACACACTGCATACCAACCCAAGGCTTAGAACAGTTTATTTTTTTAAAACACACATATGTCATTTGGATATTTTAACAAACGAAATGATAAGACATGAATATGTCACGTCCCCGTCAGTCATGCCAGCACCACATATGCGTCCTTTATTTAGCCTTACATTATACATTTTACTTTTGCTATCAACAAAGAGTTCTACACTATAGAAATCAAACATGATTTTCTATGCATTAACATCTACTGGACCCCGAGGATGGTGTTGAAACCCGAGCCTGTACGGCGAAGGTTTTAACGACACCCGAAGAGTCTAGCAGATATAGGTGTACGTACTATCAGAACACCATGTTTAATCACTATTATTGCATATAAAGTTATTTTGTCGCTTGAAAACTTTGTGGAAAAGCGCTTCGAAAAGTTCATGTTTGTATTACGTATAATGGCGCACAACAACATGAAGGATTCGAAGGTTTTAAAAACGCATGTCCCAGAGCAAAGACTTACGCCTTTCTGACGTCACTAAATTATGTTCACTTCTGTGCGGGTCAATTTTTGTGACGGCCCTAGAATGCGTATAAGTAAAAAAAAAAAAAAGGCTATACATCAGCAGCACGTGAATTGCCTGATTATATGTAAAACATGGGTTTTGACTGTTACGAGTGCATGTAATAGCGTGCGATACGCCTTTTTATGTTATAATCAAATTTAGAATATTTACCTATATAAGCCAAGCAAACCTTTTCAGGGACATAAACAAGCAGTGGAGAACCAGTACAGACACTACAGCCATTGGCGTCTGATCAGTCAGACGTTGCATTCATAAACTATTGAGAGAAAATATTATTAATTAAAACACCCAGCGATCCATGGTTGTAGTTGATGTGCTTGAATATATTAACTGAGACCTTGACACAGGTACATTGTTTTCAAGTCCATTACCTTGGAAATAAATGACAAATGTACTCCTGATGAAAACCCAGCCTACTGTGGACATTAGTATTAGTGTTTGATAGATGCTAGGTATAAAAATAAAAGACATCAATTAGCCCTTTTCTTCAAGAGGTTCTAAGATCTTAAGCTGGTCTGAAAACCATTTAATACTTTAGTAATTGATTTTTGATATTCTGTTCATGTACATTTAGTTGTGTTACCCTGAGTCTAGATTTCTTGCAGTGTTTTTCCGATGGTTGAGTTTCATAAAACAACCAAGAAAATGAATATGAAATCAACAAAATAACAGCCAAATCCAGCCCCAGCAAAACAAATGAAAACATCAAAATTACCACACAAGGACGAAGGAGCTAATAGCCGTATTGCCATGTACTACTCTTTTCAAATGAGATAGAACATGACAGATGAGTGTGCTTCGAATGTAGACTCTGTTCAGCCTGGGCATTCGCCCAGTATTATCAGAGTCTTTGCCGCTCTCAGTGGGCAGCTTCATGTACAATGCAAGCTTTCTTCATGCGGAGAGAGAAGGCTTTGATCTGATTGAGCTGATAGTTATATAGGCATCCTCGTAAGCACAGGCGTAACCCATTCAGTTACACTGCTTTCATCATTGCATCCTCGTAAGCCCAGGCGTTACCCATTCCGTTACACTGCACGGAATCCATGTTCAAACCAGGAGATTCACGTGCTGTTTGAACATGGGTTTGAACTTGAAAATACTTAAAATGAGCCCTGTGTTATTTGCATGGCGTTATATATGGAACATTTTGCGGACCAGACTGATCATTTCGTCGATGCTATTGTTCGCGAAAACGCTGCGCACGGTTACATGTATGACGTTGTGAGGACGTAATGGCGTTCGAAAGTTAGCAAATGTTAATGCATGAAAAAACATGTGTGATCAGGCCTATAATAAACGATAGGGTTATTTCTAACCGGCTGTTGTCACAGTGGAAGACGGGAACCGTCACAGGTCCATTGATTCAGGCCTAGTCCTGCTGTTCGAAATGGTATTCTGGACGTCAGACAAATGGAACATGTAATATAACGTACGTAACTATTGCAACTGTGTTATATTGTTTAATTGGAAGTTCGATATTGAAATTCACAACAACAATGTTTCATCAAATTGTTGAGCCTGAAACATTATCAATATAAAGTCCATAGGAAAAACAAAATAAAACATTGCGTTGTTACATCGAGCCCTGGAGACATTACTGTTTCCTGCAATGGTATCAGTAATCAATAATTCTGAAAATAAACATCTTCGAAAATGTGATAAATCAAAGAAAACAAGCAATTGATAAGCCATAATTAACTGACTGCAATGTGCACGACCCTTGGTGAACGTAGATTAATCAGTATCCGGCTCCAGAAGGAAAGTTTGGAAAGCAGATTGGACGGACAGACGGACTCACACAGTGATAATAGTGCTTACCGGCGGGTCGTGCAAAATTTCGACACCAAGTCTTTAAAATATTGTTTTATTGATAATTTCGTTTTGCATACTTTTCAATTTAAATATATTTTGTGATTTTCGGCAGATGTGTATGTTTTAAATTCTCCCAGCAGCCCCGTAACCGTTTTGCATACCAGTAGCTGGACAATATTTAACTCTTAAAGCGCCAATCGCAACAAAAGTCGTCTGCTTTTCTCGTCTGCTGAAATGTTTAAGAAGCCTCTATGGCAAACAGTGTGTACCCAGATCAGACTGCTCCTATAGGAGCAGTCTGTTCTGGGTTCACGCTGTTTGCTTCTATGCTTTATTCGTCAGTAATGTTAGGCAATAATTTGCAGCAGACGACTTCAGCAGACGACATTTTTCAGATCCATTTTTTTCTTGGCGCTTTATGGCTTAAATAAATAATTGTGCAATTTTATCCAAATATACCCATGATATGGTTCAAGAGTTATTTGCATTTTCACTAACTGGTAGAGGACGGACAGACGGACTCTCACAGTGCGGGTCTTGCAATGTATGCCTAAAGTGATGATTTCTACCTCCTACAAGCACCTATAATAATAATAATAAAAACGTTTAGTTGCTATTCCGTGGTAGTAACAAGAACTAGGCCGGGTGGGTTTATTATTATGTGGTTTAATGTACGGGAGCACCCGAAGGCTCAACCAGCAGTGTTTCAGGTTTAAAACATCTTGGAAGATGGAGCTACTGCTTAGTCCCATCTGACAGACTGGTGGAGACGGGGATCGACGCCTGGGTACAAGGCGACATGTTTTCTGTTTGTTGAAATGAATCTCTCGGTATTATGTATAGCCAAATTAAAAAAAAAGTAAATATCATTTTGGAGGGTTTCTTGGGATTTTTGAAAAAAATAAGATTGTTAAGAGCGATATTTTTCTTGTTGTCACTTACTATTTAACTATATGTGATATACGGAAGACATCGTAAGCAAAGTTTAATGAAAATATACATGTACCATGTGGCTCAAGAATTATGCGCATTTTCACTTATTGACAATACCGGCCATATTGATGCTCAGGGTAGCCTCGTCATCGTTTTGCATACCAGTGTCTAGACAATGTAAAATTGTACAAGTATGCAAAGTAAGTAAGGGTGCAAAGATCAGGAATCGATACAATCAAGTACCACACCTGACCCAGGATACCAATGGGAAAGTGGCAAACTCACAGTTAGACACCAAAAACGAGATCCAAGAGGTCAGCCCTTTCCCAGCAGGTGACCACAAAGCACATATAAACAGACGTGCACAAAGACATAGCAAACACAAGACAGAACAAACACATAAAAGATCCACAAAAGAAGTACCGCCTTGGAACGGTCAGTAAAATATTTTACTGGAGGGCTTAAACAGGTTCAACGGTGCCAACCTCACCCTTAATTCAGATGTGGATCAAGACACATAGATATTTGGTTTGCATGAAAGACCCCTAACTTATCAATGCATCATCTCCTAAAACATATAGATCAAGATATAACAAGGAGATAAAGCAAAGATGAGGACTCAACAGTAAATAAAACTGAATACCGGAGCAAAAAGAAATCCAACAGGTAAACCCCGGTGGGCCTGACAAACAGCCAAAGCATCAGGCCCCTACCATCTCATCAATAGATAAGTCTTTAAGTCGCAACTATCATAGAGTCTGAAGTCCGACCCACCGGCGTGCAATTAAAGAGGAAAGCAAAGTTGCAAACCATGATTTGGTTGACCACCAAGCATGCAGTCTGTTGCAATACATTAATGTTATATCCAATCTTTTTATAATGGAAAATTATTTTAATGAACTGCGCTGAAACTGAAAAAAAACTAGATCAAAATATACCATGTGGATCAATAGTTGTGAGCATCTGACCACGACCTGCTAGACTTATCCTCAGCAAAGCCTTGTCACCGTTTAGCATACCAATGTCTCGACAATGTTAAAATGTATAAGTATTCAAAATTTGATAAAACATATATGGCGTGGCTCAAGAGTTATAAGCATTTTCATTTTAAGACATTGACCTGCCAAAATAATGCTCAGCAAAGCCTCGTCCCTATTTTGCATACCACTGGCTTAACAATGTTAAAATAAATAAGTACACGTAAGCCAAATTTTATTCTTATATGCCATGCGGTTCAAGAGTTATAAGCATTTTCACTAACTGACCATAACTGGCTAAAATTTATGCTCAGCAAACTCTCGTCCTTAAAAAAGGCTTTTACACATGTAGTGATTAGATAATGTTGACATGCATTTGTATGCAATATTTGATCAAAATATACCATGTGATTCAAGAGTTATGAGCATTTTTACTAACTGACCACGGACGGGTGGACAGACGGATGGACTCACATAGTAATTATAGTGCAATCTCAAGGGTCGTGCAATAATCCATATCTGTTTTATCATGATTTACATCATTGCTTTAGATATTAATATTTTAACCTGTTTCAAAGATGTGTTTCAAAGATTTGTTTCAAAGGATTTGTTTGTCTTAACGCACCGCGGTCATGGCCGTTTCTGATAAGCCGCACATATTTTGATTGCGCATGCACATTACAAATTACGATGAATAAAGCTTAATTCAAATAAAAACATAAACTTGGATATCAAAAGAAACGTGTTGACGAAGATTTTGACAATTCATTTGCTGGGTGTCTTAGAAAATGTGACATTCTACCCAGGAAATTTAATTATGTAGTGTAGCATTTACACGTTTCGTGGGTGTATCTTTACTCATTTCAGCACTACATGCCTGCAAAACGGTCTGGACAGGGCAAGCAGTGTAGATCCAGATGAGAATGCTCATATAAGCCATCTTATCTGGATCTACACTGTAAGCGTACACATTTATTTTTATTTCTTGATCAAAAATTTTGCAGTTTTTTTTTTTCTCAGGATTTGTCTAGCATACCTTTTTAACACCAACTTAAAGTGGAAGAGTTTACAAGTGGAAGAGTTTACCACAGAAACTTAGGGGTGAAAGGGTTAGATGAAATATGTCAGTTTTCCTGAAGAATTATCTTTTATAGATACTCTGCTGATACATGCTCGAAGCGTTTCATCTTCAGATCATGAACCCCAAAAGCATACATGTGGCTATTTTGATATTTTCTTAATCTTTCCTAAATTCCTGATATATATATATATATATATATATATATATATATATATATATATATATATATATATATATATATATATATATATATATATATATATATATATATATATATATATATATATATTTTTTTTTTTTTTTTTTTTTTTTTTTTTTGGGGGGGGGGGGGGGGGTAAACAGTAGATGCTGTGTCCAAGCCTACTTAGCAATAACGATTGAGAGCATCCCCCCTGAGGACATGACCCCACCAAGTCGAACCTGTCTTTTGACCTTGTCGTGTCTCCGTGTTTCATAAGGATGAACTTTTCTGTTAGTGCCTACGAGTAAAAGCCAACTACATGTGCAATATATCTTGTTCAAATCAATGTATCTTGTTCCAATTCAAATGCCTTTGGCATTTTATCAGTCAGGGGCATAACCTGTATAAGTTACAATATACATCACTTGAAGAAGATAAAATTGTGTCTTTTCAACAATGAGTTCAAAGTGAGGCTATCGAAAGTAACTTATTTAGGTTATATCTGAAATTATTTACGCCAAGGTCAAATTTTAGTCCGTCAGAAACATAACTTATTCAAGTTAAAAAGTAGCTTATTTTATGATTTTCAATGCTCGCGTACAAATTTCTAGACGATGCGTACACAAATTTATTGCATAATCGTAAAGTTAATATGTAAAAGGTCTTTCAGATAAAATTACCCACATGGCCATGAAAATTGCAGTAACTCAGGAATATGAAGATGAAAAAAGACAGTTTCACTTAAACATGTTACTTTTGTTTTTGTTGCTAAAAAAGTTAACTGCTTTAAGTGATATATTTTTTAACTTTTGGAAGTTATGCACTGACTGTTTATAATCTAAATAATGTGTTTTCCTCGCTAGCAACACGTTTTTATGTGTCGTCTGCTGATAAAATTTTCATACAGTTTGGAGCTAGCATTGGGTTTTCTATATAGAAGAAAACAGATGTCCCCCAACACACTCACATCTGGTGTCAGAATGATCCAAATGTCAATACATGCATGGCCAATCAAGCTGCGAAATAAGTGACAAAATATTCTGAGGATTACGACATCAAAAATCAGTGCACATCTTCAGGCCTTGAAGAAAACTCATGCAAAGTTGGAAAACTATCTGGATAGAATTGTATGAGTTGCGTGCACAAGATACCCAGTGTTTATATGCTTTTTCAGAAGTTTGGCCAACAATGAACTACGTTTAAACTGCGAAAATGTGGCAAAAAATATAGGCAGATTGCATCCAAATCAAATGCACATCTCAGACCTTGACAAAAACATGTGCAATGTTTAAAAAAAGATCCGACTAATATTGAAGGAAGAGTTACGTCCACAAGACACCCAGTGTCTATATGATTTTGTAGAAGTTGAGTCCAAACTGCAAAAAAGTTGCAAATAATTAATCTGAGGATTACAGCCAAACCTCACGCAACGCACATCTTCAGACCTTGAAAGAAACATCTGCAAAGTTTCAAAAAGATTCGAAAAAAATTAGGAGTTGCTTCACAAGATATTTAGGGGATAACTGTATTCAACATTTTCATTTGGGGAGGTATATCGTCGGATATACGGTCGGAAATTTAGTTTTACGGCGACGCGTAAGCGGAGCCGTAAAACGTGATTTCCGAACGTATATCCGACGATATACCTCGTCAAATGAAAATTTTGAATACAGTTATCCCCATTCTAATGCACTATTAACATTTTCCCTTCAAAAAGACAGTGAAAATGTACTTTGTTGCGCCTATACGTCCAGCGACGCCAGCTGCATAAAACTGCTTGCCAGCTGCATATATTCGCTTGTCAACCAATGAAAAGCGACGTTACGTAATGACGTCGGGTTTCCGACAGTATATCGCAAATTTATGACGTTATCCAATCAGACGTGGCGTTGCATTTGCAAGTGCATTAGAATCACTGTTTATATGCTTTGGCAGAAGTAAAGAAAAAATATTACAAAGTTCAAACTGCAAAATAGTAACAAGATTTAATCTGAGGATTACAGCTAAACCTCATGCACATTTTCTGACCTTGACAAAAATACCTGCAAAGTTTATTAAAAAAAACATCCAGGTAAAATTGTAGGGGGAGTTGCGTTTACAAGAGACCCAGTATTTATATGGTTTGGTAAAAGTTGAAACTGTGAAAACGTGACAAATTATTAAACTGAGGATTATAGCTAAACCTCATGTCCATCTTAAGACCTTGACACAAACAACTGCAAAGTTTCTAAAAACAGATCCGTCTAAAACTGTAGGAGGAGTTGCGTTCACAAGAAGTGACACATTTTGTGACGGACAGTAAGACAGACAGACAGATGGACTGACGGGGTAAAGCTATATTTCTCCCGACCCTAAAGGGGTAGACATAACTAGACTAGGAAGGACAGGCGTCTATACTGATCTGGCTCTAAATCGGTTTACACTTTAATAAACTTCATGGAATAATTAGGCAAGCTAGAAATTGTGTTTATGAAACATTATTCCTCCAACCATTAACTTGTCGATAAAGATGATCTCACCACCATCTTTTTCACTTGGTAAACTGCTCACCATCGTCTATCAGCTTACCAAATATGAGGCTACTAGCTGTGAGTTTTTGAGATATCTGTACAAATTTTTGATGTCAAAATTTGCAAAGAGCAATTGCTCGAAAAATACAAAGAGCAATAACTAAAAACAAACAACTTTTTTTGTAATTTTCACCAAGTAATTTACTCATTATCGTCTATCAGCTCTCTTAGCTGTAATATTTTTTTTAGATATCAAGTTTACTATGTCCAAATTTGCAAAGGGCCATAACTCAAAAAAATAAAATAACTGTTTTTAAAATTTTCACATGATAATCTTCTCATTATCCTCTTTCGGCTGACCAAGTTTGAAGCCCCGAACTGTGATAGTTTTTGAGGTATCTTGACTACAAAATTACATAACGACCATTTAAAGGGGCATAACTCCACAAAGAGAGATAATCCAGAATTTAAAATTTGTTCGGACAGACGGAAGGACGGACAGACGGACAAGCCCAAAGCAATATGCCCCTTCAACGTTTCCAAAGTAGGTGGCATAAAAATAAGCAACGAACGATAACCCTGCAAGAAATTTCGGTATTTTAAAGTACCTAACAAGGGTCCATTCGTGAGTACGGACGGACGGACAAGCCCAAATCAATATGTCCCTTCAACTTTTCCACAGTAGGGGGCATACAAAGTTAGCAGACGAAAGATTACCCTGCATGAATTTTTGGTATTTTAAAGTACCCATCAAGGGTCCTTTTGAGAGTACGGACGAACGGACAAGCCCAAAGCAATATGCCCCTTCAACTTTTCCAAAGTAGGGGGCATAAAAAGGAAGCAGACGAAAGAATACCCTGCATGCAAAGTATTGAGAGACAAAAAAAGCTAAGAAAATTAG
Organism: Loripinus fragilis; assembly: GCA_964019695.1. Classification (NCBI taxonomy): domain Eukaryota; kingdom Metazoa; phylum Mollusca; class Bivalvia; order Lucinida; family Lucinidae; genus Loripinus; species Loripinus fragilis. Next base: position 74,605,147 of record OZ026525.1, read on the forward strand.
ATTATCAAGCGTTGCTAGAGTTCTTTTAGTTGTTAACCTCGTCACCTCGAAGACATGCGTTCTCATTACACACCTTGAGTTATATTATGATCATGCTTACTAATTTTACAACATTTAATATTCGTTGCGAGAACCGCGGCCTGCTCAGCTACAAAAGAAAGTTAGAAAATGGACATTTGCTAACAAAAAGCTAAATCATTCTACTATCTGGAACGCGAAAAACAAAGTCGCTAATCAGACTGCGCGAATGCACAGGCTGGTCTGCGTCTTTGTTGTTTGCATGCAACAGAATCAGGCGCCCATTTGATCGCGGTTGGCCAGCTCATGTGATAATGGAACTTACAATGTATAGCTTAATTATGCGACCTTTAAATATACATGCGTAGCTATGCGCATTCTCGCGAGACCTGACGATACCTCATCTAGATGTATCGCATTTCGCACTTTGAATTATGGGTAGCTAGCGAAATCTGGCTGGTCCCGTTCAATTCTTGCGCTCCTGTAGTGACAGAATTTATAGTTAAAAATCGAAAAAAATCAATGTTTTGAAAGTTTACAATTTCTCTATTTTCTGTATGAAGGCCCTGAGTCATGCAATCAGGGATCGCATAATACATTTTAATAAAAATGGCGGGTGAATGACTTTTCAATCCCAGTATGCACCGAAAGAAATGCGACAGGTTAGTGCGGGCTAGAGCATTGTCTCAGGTAAAGTTTGCGACAGTGTAGTTGTGCGTAGCTGTTGAGCGTGGTTAGAAGTCGCAATTTTGTTCTGAATCTTCATATTCTCACAAGGCTTTGACGAAAGTGTGTGGTTTGCACATTTCCGTCTGAATTTTCCAAATTTCGTTAGACACCAAACGTACTCTACATGCAGTGGCTCAAATTATGTTCTTCCAGGTGCATGTCATACTTCTTATGGCACTCACTTCAATCGTTCGGGAAATTCCGCCACAATTCGAGAATCGAATCATGGCTTGGGTGTATGTAAGGAGCATTACGCGTAGTACTATGTACCAAAAGGCTCCATTTTGTTAGAGGGAAAATTTAGTCTTAAGCATGTGGGTTCAGCTCTATTAAAATATATTATTCTGATTATCCGAAAAGTTTAATCAGCAGAATAAAAGAGGTTTATGTTGTTGTTTTTTCAATAAAAACACTTCTTTAAGCCGTTTGTTTTGCTGCAATCACACTTGTTATTGTGTTAACAGTAGGAACGCAAAGAGCGTATTTTGAGTTAAAGTATTTTAAAATTGTAAAAATGCGCGACGCAAAATATTCCCTCAAAATGGCGGCCGAAAAATGGCGCCAAAAATTCCCTTTTTAAAACGCTCTTTATTCTTAATTTGTAATTAATGACAGTGTATTCTCGCTATATATTTAGATTCTGCAACCTTTAATTGCCAATTTCCTTTTTTGAAAGTGTTTAATGATATATTGCTTTGCAACGAAATCAAGCTCTGAAATGCACCACTGACAGGCGCTTAAAAACAGAAATGAAATATATGCTCTGGCATATAATGGAACGTTTTTTGTCTCCAGAACCGATTTTGATGAAATAAATATAAACATATTCACCTTTGCCCCGTCCATCTTTCAGCTGAGTATAAACGCGGGACAAAGCTCTAAAATGACGTAGTCACTAGTCAAAGTTGTCCCATATTTACGTCACAATATTACGAGTAAACGTGTTGTAATCGATATGTTTTATCTATAAAAATGTGATTCTAAAGGAATAATGCCAATACATATTCTTCTGTAAAATGGCGAAGAACTGTGATGTTCAAATACCTTATCTCTGGGGCCTCAGAGGGTATGCGATTTCATTTTTAATTCGTTTCGTTCGCCTGGAAATGGGCTTTCCCGTTACTTTGAAATGAGAACTCTTAAATGTTCCCTTCTTCCCGGGCTGCCGATTCTTCCCCTTTCCACTTTATTCTTTAGTCTTTAAATGTCATGCATGTGCGGATCCAGAGGGGGGGGGGGGGGGGGTAGGGGGTCTGGACCCCCATCCATGGTAAATCACAAGTTCTATCAAATTCTATAGAAATTAGCATTTGGACCCCCCATCCCCCGTAAATAGTTGGACCCCCCGCATCCCCGGAAAATTTTGGACTAAAAATCCCAAAAACAAACATAAAAAAAATCAAGGTTGTTTTCTCGCCGTTGGGCTTGGACCCCCCCCCCCCCTCTCTCTGACAAAAAAATCTGGATCTGCGCATGCATTGACCATTCAACCGCTCACCCCCGGGCTCACCCAATGTCAGAAGGAACTATATGGTTATGTCTGTACCTTGGCTGAATTATGCACTAACCATCGAGGCCCTCACGGGGGGGGGGGGGGGGGGGGAGGCTAAAATAAACTTGCTTGTTCCCCAAAAATCGAAAATTTGTTTTCTTGGGTTCCATGTTCCCCAACATTTTCTTTGTTTGCTTGTTCCCCTCAAAAGTTGCACTTACCTCCTCTGTTCCATTGAAATAAATGCCCCTTTACCCTGTTTCCCAAAACCCATGGTAGGCCTCACCAACTACTAACCTACACCCCACCCTCAAGCCTCCTCTTGCTCTTATGTCTTCTTTTTTCCTAGCTGTTCCCCAGTATTCTTTATTTTTGCAGGTATAATCCTGGATGGGCCTAATCCATTTTAAGAGAAAGTTTTATTGCTTCTTGAAAATGGACTTTACTTTTGGCTTGGCCCCATATAAACTATTCAAATTTCATGTCAATATTGCTCTAATGTGGATATTAACTTAAGGATTCTTGGGCCCATCAAATTTTGCAAAGGGCCCATAAAAATTTTAAAAGGCCCATTGAAATTTTGAAATTTCGCATGACTTTGAATTGGATATATGGGTCATTGGCCCATTTTTAAGGGCCCATCATAATTTTGGGCAAGGATTATCTCTGTTTTTGTTTACTTAACTTTATCTTTTTCTCTTAAATAAATAACAATTGATTCTTTTGATAATTGAAAACTTTACTTTTAGGGAACATTTTTAGAAAGGTATGAATCTCTTTTGGGGAGGGGGTGTGGGCATGGGGGGTAACTTGTGGGTAATTTTGGTATGTGTGTGCGAGCCAGTATTTCCAGACCAAACCCAATCCGAATCATATACAAAAATATCCCTTCATATACTTGATTTCACAGAAAGTTGACCCATTCATAAACTCATCCCCCTCCCCCCCCACCCCACCCAAAGTAAATTTTATAAAAAGCCTAATAGCAGAGCTCACATTTTATTGGGGTGTACAAAACTAAGAAAATGGGAGCCAGTATACCCCTTATTTCATGAGTCAGTGGGGACTTTGCTATTAAATATGAAATTAAAATACAATTTATTGATAAAAGCATCCCATTATGACCCAGTCCCCAATTAATACATCATTAATATTAAATCATACAATATTCAACCTTCAAACTAGACCTAACCCTAAATAAGAGAAAATGTTTTTTAGTAAGAAAACATAACTATTTCTTGGGGAAAGGGAAGCAGGCTAATGTATGCAGGTAAACATTATGTAACATATCACAAACCCCACTGGCTGGGCCTCATTAATATCATTTTTGTAAAGTGTAGACTGAGATTGCTTTCAATCTGGATAAAAAGAGGTTTAAGTATGTATTCCAAGTTGCAGCATACCAACCACTATATACATGTAATAAGCAGACATGTTCTTATTATAAACCAAGAATGATATTTAGGATTCAAAATAAGAATTTTTAACTGTCTTACAGGAATCTTAGTCAGACTCCCAAACATTAATTGGCCTTCAGAACTTCAAGAACTGGATGAAAGTATAATTAAACACTGGTTTCAAATTTTAGAGAGGTTTCATCAGCTGTTAACTGATCTGATGATTGTTTACACAGAATAAAGTTCCTGTAAAATTAATAGTTAATGAGAATGAAGCCAGCTGTTCTGGAACACCAATTTCCCTCATTTTTTAAATAGTTACATCATTTGTACAAAAGTATGCTTATTATGAAGAATATGGTACTTTATAACTTAAGCTACTATAGCCCCCCTCCTCACAGCATATATCACCAATATTTATAAGAGACTTAAGGCCCCCAGATAAGAGTGCGTAACTGAAATTTATTTTCTTATTTCCCAACCAAAACATGTTGTGGGTACTCAAAAGAACCGTCTCAATGAGACGGTTCTTTTGAGCACACAAAACACATATTTAAACTGATGGATAAGAAAATAATCACAATTTTATGCAATTTTTTTGTCCTTAACTGGCCCTATGAGTATTAGATGTCAAAATAACTTGTTTTCTTTCAATTACTGGAAATTGCAGAATAATTCTGTTATATAAGTATTAAGTCTGTTTTGTTATTTTTTTTTATTCCAATGATCTGTTGGTTTTACACAGTGCCTCTGAGAGTCAGAGACCCCCAAAATTGGCCATATGAATCAAAAACTGATGCCAGCTAGTTATGGTCTCAAATTTGAGAAAGATCTAACCAGATTTAACCTTTTACACCTTTGAAATATCATGTATTTGAAAATATTATGGAAAATGGAGCATATGCTCTTTTGGAGCAAATGCTCCATTTTCCATTATATTTTCAAATTCAAGACTAATTAGCTTCAATTTTCTTGATTTTTTTCAATGTTGTCTAAAATAGAAAATAATGTCATGATCTAAATATAGCCTATGAAGAAAGGATTAAGATGATAAAAGAGTAAACTGAGTTTGTTTTTGTCCAAAAAAGGGTGTGTAACACATATTTTGAGTTAAACCAAACTCTAGGAAGAATATATTTGTAGATTTTTTTCATTTAGGAGGTCTTTTACAATAAAGACATGTATCTATTTAAATGAATTTAAGCATGCTTATTATAAGGGTTACTTTATACCCCAAGCTTCTATAGCATTCCCTCCTCAAAGCACCTATCCCCAAGATAAGACTATTAATGCGTGATTGAATTATTTCTTAATCAAACATTTGTTGTGGGTACTCAAAAGAACCGTCTCAAAGAGCACCCTAAACACAGTGTCATATGTTTATATGATTTTTGGATCATATAACTTTTGTATTTGTTGGGGTCAGGTAAACACTAAAATATGATTAGGGCATAGGTATTCATCCTATTTAAAGAATCAGGCAGTAACTTGGACCAGAAAATTCTTTGCCATGCAATGTAAATCTGTCTAGAGTATGTATAGTGATACAGATGTAATTGTTTTCTTGATATTTCTGATAAACTAAACAGGGTTTTTTGGCACATTTTGAAGACCAATTTTGGGTCATGTTCCCAATTGCAAAAAAGTATGTTTTTTTCCAATATCAAGGGGAATATTCCCAATTTAAGAAACAAAACAATTTCACTATTTTGTTACAATGTACCCCAATGAATAGTACCTGTTTAATTCATAATGTTGAAATGTTCTTATTAGCTAACTTTTGTTTGATTTGATTATAATATATGGTGTGAGTTTTCCCCCCAATTTGTATAAAACTATGTGAAAATTCCCAATTCTGGGGATTGGGTCATGTTCCCAAAATAGAGAGAAAAAACCCTGGGTCACTTTTGATAATAGGGACTGTAACAACGTTGTGACTTACACATAACCTGTTCTGAAAATGAAATCAAATATGTTTTGGTATACTATTTTCATGTCGATTCAACGTCTGTGTTATTTGGGGGGGGGGGGGTCCACCACTGAAGCCCTCCCAGGGGTTGGGGTACAGGAGGAAAAGAGCATTCATCTCAAGGTAACAGAAGAACAAAGGGCCCAATTAATTTTGAGGGGAAGGGGAACATTGGGGAACAGGGAAAATATGGGGAACAATGGAACAGGTACCTCCTTCCCTCCCTTGGAGGGCCTCATCAGTAGTTTGTAAAGTATTAATTAGTGCATAATTGGGTGTAAAATGGACTATCTCAAGTTTTGATCAACCCCCATAGAAACAATCTGCGGATTATATTTGAATAGTGCAAGACATTTCCTGATTGTAAGCAAGATTATTAAAATCAATAAGACAACAGGAACGGCTTTCTATACCGTGTGCACTAAAAAAGATTGCTTACGTCATTAATTTATCGATGTTGTCGTCATTAGCCAGACGGTCAGGAAAGATAACGTTGTCATTGATTGAGAATATTAGTTAAACATGAATTTATCCGAGGTGAATAAGGCCTAGACATCCAATATATTAAATAGATCTATATTTTCATTTGAATTTTAATACATTTATTATGGTCTAGATTGGTTTTGCGCGATATGAACTGGCTTTGCCAGTCGCACCTAATCCTCGTTTTTTCCGCCATCTTTGAAGTTTGACCGTTTGAAGACCGTATGACCTCTCGAAGATAATGGAACGAATTTTGTCTCCAGAACGAATTTCGATAAAAATTGGCACATTGGTAGTTGAAACCCTATATTTTCTCATGACATATATGCCACAGCGGGACCAAGTCGAAAAAATGAGAAATTTGATATCAAACGTGAACCATTTTTTTACAGTCACATCCATCTTGCAAGATTTCTGTTTCGCCCATCTCGTTGTTAAAGAGCGTTGTCGTAGATTAAAAATCATACGCTATGGGAAAACTTGAACAAACGACGAACACAAGTGGCCAATTTTTAACATAATAAGATTTGGGACATTCGTGCAACAAGCGGTTAAATTTGGGGTGTCGTTCCTCGCTTCGCTGAGAAAGCCGAAAAAATCGAACGTTTTTGTTGCTATGCATGTTTGATAATATTCATACGCCTTCACTACGCGTCCCGACTGTAACATGGTTTTTGTGGCGTCAGCGTCACGTTATCACCCGCGTTATAAAAGTAGATCCTCGATGTACATCCGTGGTCTGATTCCACGGAGTTTCGCGGAATTGGCCCAGGCGGTTCCGATTGTCACTCCAATATCTATATGCATCTATATTACTACCCATCGTCAATTAGCGCAAAACGCAATAACTCTGAATTCGATTAGATTGCACGACCATTGGGTCTGCACTATAGCAGTTGGTGAAAATGCTCATAACTCTTGAACCACATGGTATATTTTAATCACATTTCGCATATATATGCATGTCACCTAACCACTCGCATGCGAAACCACCTTTTTTATTTTGCTGAGCATCATTTCAGCCGGTTGTGGTTAGTTATTGAAAATGCTAGTAACTCTTGAACCACATAGTATATTTGGATCGAATTTGCATACTTATTTATTGTAACATTGTCCAGCCACTGGTATATGTATGCAAAATAGTGACGAGGCTTTGCCGAGCATCATTTTGGCCGGTAGAGGTGTTTTAGTAAAAATGCTCGTAACTCCTTAACCGCACCAAATATTTTGATCAAATTTTTGCATACTTATAATTGTTCCGATAATGCCCCGATGCTCAAAAACTCTTGAACCACATGGTATATTTCGATTAGTTTGATAATTTTCCCCAGCGATTAAGATCTAGACGTTAGGTTTCCAAACATACATTTTCCTCATTTGAGGCTAAGCAAAAGCCAACAATTTGAGTATGGGTATTCCATCTTAAGCATACATGTATATCCTAAACCAGGGATTGGGGAATTTTCAAAACTGATTCCGTCCAAACAATATTCGTTGCACACCAAAGCAAACATTTAAAAAGCAGCTTGGAGAAAGAAAATAAAGGAAATGACCATGTGTCGCCTTGGAAGCTACCTCGGAAACCATTAACATTTATGTCTGACGTATTATCCACTTCGCCACGTTTGCAAGTGGCACGACGTCTGCAAAGCAGTAAATGGAATTAATATACTTTTAGGTTAAACTGTATGCCAAAACAAATGAAATGGGGATGTTATTTTCAAGCATCTGTTTTAATAGGTGGGAGGGGGCGTGTACTATCTTTTTTCGGACCGAATCGCTAACTGCAAATTACTCTACCCTTACTGTTTTAAGAGGTATGTTTACAAATGGGTGGAAGGGGTGCCTGCTTTCACATTTTGTGCCTCGGATAAGTTTCATGCAGAAAAAGGAAACAATGATTTGCAAGCCAGCTGTTTAGATCCTATCAATATCAATATTTAAGGGAAAGTATCTGAACATTCAAACCTATTTCTTTGTAATTATTTTTGTCACTAACTGACCATGACCACAGACTGACTGATATGATATACATGCCGATTTAGACTATGCAATATTACTTCTGAAAACATTTATTTTCGTTTATTTTGGGGGTAGCTCTTCCAATGAAAACTAACAACATTTCTTTTAGAGAAGTTAGAACACTGTACATGGTGTGGTGACAAACATATCCATTAAATCTAAGTTTACAATATGAGGTAATCATCCACTTTGCTGTATATTACTTCACTTTTCGCGTACTGTAAAGGCGGCAACTTTAATATTCATATCTGGGCGTGGTTCGGCTATTTCATCTGCTAAGGAAGGGAAATCAGGGCCCGGAATTACAATACCTCCTTAAGTTAAGTAGACTTTTACGAACTTAACTCCAATATTTCTTAAAGTTAAGATTCTATCTTAAATGTGCATTTATAATGCACCGTTTTTGTGAACCTAACTTAAGTAATAATTCTCGGCTAAAATCGTTAATTTGGCGGAAAGGCTTACGAGGACATACGAAAAATATAGAGTTTTAATGACTGTAAGCGACCCAAATGTTTCGCGCGTCCTGTCAATTAATCAGCGGACTCGAAAAATACTACAAAATAGAGTAATTCCTGCTCATTAAAACCCTCCCCACGACGCAGAATTACTTGAGGTGATATTTCCCATTTCATAAAAGAGTGTGGGCGTCATTTTAGAGGAGACGGGGAGGGAGGGCAGGTGGAGGTGATCTGCGGCGGGGGTGGGAAGGGGGAGTACACACGAACTCGTTCGCGATGATCATGTTTTTGTGTGTTTGTAGGAGCCGTTTACATGCATCTAGCTCGTTGTAGACTATTTATGGGATAACCAATGATTTAACATTCTGCTCGTTTCATCGAATAGAGCAGAATATTTGTCTAGTCGGTACTAGCATTAACAAAGGTTGTGCAGTATATTATTACTCAGTCGTCATGCACGGACTGAGAATAATCAGGTATTTGTGAACGAAGTGTCGTGAAAAATCAGTTCTAAGGCGGCTTCACAGACGTGAGCAACACACAAAAAAGCGAAGGACGTTGGTCTATATTTCTGGAGTAAGAAGATAACATGGCACCGACCTAGGGTATTAACAGCAGACAGAACGAGATGAACAAGTTGGTTTCTACAGAATTAAAAAGATAAGTGAAACTCAAGAACTTCTTTTGTGAATTTTAGGTAGCAAAAGTGCGTCTGTCGCATCTGCAGATTATAACGCAAAAGGTAAATGCGCTCAATGTGTAGAAGATGGCATGTTCAAAAAATAGATGATTGTGACAGAAATCTAAACTATTATTAAACAGTATATGAAGATGAAGAATTTAGCGAAAGGTACATTTTTATCTGAAACGCCTTTAAGCGGAGAATGTTGTATACTATAGAGCAAATAAAAATAACGCAACACACTACATATATATTATGAAAGAATATACCAGGGATAACCCGTTCATATTTTCAAACACATTCATGTATAAAGATGTCAAGAGCAGGCTATAAAAGTTTATCTGAAACGCTCAAAAGCGGAGTATGGTGTATAATATAGAGCAAATAAAAAATAACGCAACACACTTTATACGCATTATGAAAGAATATACCAAGGATATCACGGTCATAGTTTCAAACATGTTCACGTATATAGGCGTCAAGAGCAGGCTATACACGTTTATCTGAAACGCTTAAATGCGGAGAATGTTGTAAAATATAGAGCAAATAAAAAATAACGCAACACACTACATACACATTATGAAAGAATATACCAGGGATATCACGATCATAGTTTCAAACACAGTCACTAATTTAGGCGTCCAGAGTAGGCTATATATCCTCATGAATTGGGGGGCATTTCCTGGTTTTGCAAAGAAGATACATTAATAATAATAATAATAGTTATAATAATAATAAAATAAAATTGTTAAGTGAACGATGGAATCAATCACAGTTTTACATATAACGTTCTTACATTTCAGTTTCCAATATTTGGAACAACGACAGGTTATTTGAACCCACATTGGCTAGAAAGTAGTTGACGATTATTTACATCTGGAGGTCGCCAGTGATGAGGAGGATCAGAAACACATTTGAAGAGCTCAATCCAAGTTGGCATTGGAAATTTGAAAGTCCATATTTAAAGCACATTGTAAAGATAAGTACAGACAGCAGTTTTTCTTGTTTTCATCAGACAGACATTTCAGATATAAAGATTTTTTTTAAGATGCGAATCTTGGCGCTATACATAGGTTGGTAGTACAGATCAGTTAGATCATGAGAGACGATAACAAAGGTGGGTGGATTTGCAGAGAGTAAGTACAGATGAATCCCCATGAAATAGGCTAAATATTAATATAAATAGATGCATGGTCATATTAGTACTTTACGTTGGTTATAGAAGAGGATTACACTTTATCTATCTATTTGCTGTACTGATCGCGACAAATACTGTTGTTGTTTTTTTGCCAGAGAGTGTTTATCTTAAAAAAGATGGAAATTTCTGGCATGTAAAGAGGTCTTACAATAATAAGACAACCAAGAGATCCACTCATTACTATCTTAGAAATGTATTCTCAAAATTGAAACGAAGCCTCGTGCTATTAATACTCTACTGTAAAAATAACACGGCACAAAGCATATATTAGTACTGGATTGTAATAGCATAAGCAATAATTTGCATAAATCTAAGTTTAAAATGCAAAAAAGTTGCAAGATAACATGACAACAACTTCAAAACGATATTTCATGAGCTAATTTGAAAATGGTGAGGCTTATATTAATTACACGGATAAAGCTCAGTCAAATGGAACGGTTTCAGCTTTCTCATGGTCAGACGCAGGTAAGGAAGCATTTTACATACAGAATTCTTTACTGGAATTGGCGAGCATTGGTCAAATATTGTGGAAAGTCTTAACAGTGATGTTATTATGGTGGTAAACGGTCAAAGAATAACTGCATTTGTAAATGACTGTTTGTGTGGAATCAAAGCTATATCGCAGTATGTATTTAAATTTTGCTCATAGGCAGCCCTTATTCCTGATATTGATATTTTTTTCTTTATTTAATGAAATTTGGATTTCTTCTGTTTGAAGAAAATTATCAATTGAACCGTTTATGCATGTTAAATGATTCATACATTTCTTCTGCTTGAAAAATGGGTAGGTTTATGTATGCTGGAAGATAGAGAAAATGTAAAAGATAATCAAAGAAAGGAGATTTCAATTAGAAACATAAAGTTATCAGAGTGTACGAGCAGATATCGCTGCATCCACAGTAGAATATATGTTAGAGACATGTCAGTTAAAGGTACGCTTGTTAGAATAAGAACGAGTCATTCACCTTTGAAAAGGGGTCAGTTGTTTTAAAGGCGTAGTCGTTAAAAGCTAACGTCAGAGTATTGAAAGAGAATACTGCATTCGATTCTGAATTATTTGCAAACGAAAAACGGTGATATATGTTGGCTATGCAGATATGGACAATGTTATAAATAGTGAGACATAATCAAAAAAAAAAATCCAAATACACTTACAGTGTAATTGATTTTCCCAGAAGTGGAATTTCAAAGGTTATTTCCCAAGGTAAGAATATATATCATAGGAGCAGTAGATTTATGTGAGAAGAGCAAACTTTCCTCATAAGAGAGCTCTAAAAATCGGTTGGTGACTAGGTCACATGTCATTTCCCAGAAGAGGAAACAAGAAGTTCCCCAGAAGTGGAAAAAGGTATTTATCTGGTATAAGGTAATTTTGAGATTGCCCAGGAGGTGGAAACGATTTTCCCAGAAGTGGGAAAAGTATTTACCTGGTAGAAGGTTATTTTCAAAGGTAAGAATATATATCATAGGAGCTGTAGATTTATGTTGGAAGAGCAAACTTTCCTCATAGGAGAGCTCAAAAATCGGTTGGTGACTAGGTCACATGTCCGTTCCCCAGAAGTGGAAATATGAAGTTCCCCAGAAGTGGAAAAGGGTATTTATCTGGTATATGGTACTAATTGAGATTTCCCAGGAAGGGGAAGCGAGTTCCCCAGAAATGGGAAAAGTGTATTTATCTGGTAAAAGGTAACAATTTGAGATTTCCCAGGAAGTGGAAACGAGTTCCCGGGAAGTGGAAATGGTATTTAACTGGTAGAAGGTTATTTTCAAAGGTAAGAATATATATCATAGGAGCTGTAGATTTATGTTGGAAGAGCGAACTTTCCTCATAAGAGAGCTCAAAATTCGATTAGTGACTAAGTCACATGTCATTTCCCAAGAAGGGGAAACATGAAATTCCCTTGAAGTGGAAAAAGGTATTCATCTGGTATCAGGTTATAATTGAGATTGCCCAGGAAGTAGAAACGAGTTCTCCCAGAAGTGGGAAAAAGGTATTTACCTGGTAGAAGGTTAATTCCAAAGGTAAGAAAACATAACATAGGAGCAGTAGATTTATGTGGGAAAAGCAAACTATCCTCATAAGAGAGCTTTAAAATCGGTTGGTGACTAGGTCACATGTCCATTCCCCAGAAGTGGAAATATGAAGTTCCTCAGAAGTGGAAAAAGGTATTTATCTGGTATATGGTACTAATTGAGATTTCCCAGGAAGGGGAAGCGAGTTCCCCAGAAATGGGAAAGGTGTATTTATCTGGTAAAAGGTAACAATTTGAGATTTCCCAGGAAGTGGAAATGAGTTCCCGAGAAGTGGAAATGGCATTTAACTGGTAGAAGGTAACAATTGAGATTTCCCAGGAAGTGGAAACGAGTTCCCCGGAAGTGGAAAATGGTATTTACCTGGTAACAATTGAGATTTCCCAAGAGTGGAAACGAGTTCCCCGGAAGTGGAACGTGGTTTACCTGGTAGAAGGTAATAATTGAGATTTCCCAGGAAGTGGAAACGAGTTCCCCGGAAGTGGAAAAAGTTATTTACTTGTTAACAGATAATAACTGAGATTTCCCCGGAAGTGGAAGTCAGGTTGAAAATGCAGACTGAAGGTCTTGATTTTCTAAAGATGCAAAAGTCCCTTAGAGCAAAATCAATGAACAAATAAAAAAAAAAAATCTCAGATGAAAATAAGGGTAGACTTTCAAACAACGAAGTATTTGGTTTTAGTATGGTTTTGGGAGAGAAAATGTCCTCCATATGAACAAAGATGGAGGAGTAAATATGGTTGTATAGAGCAGTATTTAGAAGATAAAAATGAGGTCGATGTTTATTACAATAAAAAAAATGTATTCACTCATAAAAAATCAGGAGTAGAAAAGGTGATTTTCAAAAAAAATTGCCATGATGGTAAGTTACGTGAAATATCAAAATTAAAATGTCAGTAAAATGGATATGGTATATTTCTAATGAGCAATGCGTTTATTTATGTCAGAGAAAGAAGAAAATTAAATTGACTGATATATGGGATCACAAACAAATGACAAGTTCAGTGTTTATTATAACGTAGATACAAATAAGTGAATTCCAGATGAGTTCCCAGTATAGAAGTAACCAGATTATTAGCTCAGTATCAGAGTTAGCAGAGGGGAACTGTTGAGTATAATAGATATGGCAGTTTGTTGTACTTTAAGAGTTTCAGACCAGCCGTTTGCACCTGATTATCTAATTTTAATAGGCGATACATTTAGCAAAACAAAAGTAAATAAATAAGTAACTAAAATGAGTACCAGATACAGCCATTTTAATCAGACAAAGTATTATATGCAAATGGGCATGAAAACAATGATATTTTTGGAAAATAAATTTTTGATTCCAGCATGATTGCAATGAAAATAAGAATAATATGTTTTGACAATAAGGCTATTTGTATATGGCTATTTGTTTTCATTTGTTGCAGGTATTGGCTCAATCAGAAACATACAACATCATCTGTTTTGACAAAGGGATTTAGAAGGGACTTTCTGAGCAAATCTCAACACATTGCGTCCTGAAGCAAGCGGAAGTACAGATAAGTAAACGTATACCACGTGTTTAAGCACTGTCCGCTGGAAGTCACCTGACAGTAAAATAAGTACGTTAAAGATTTTGGAGACAAACTGTTAAAAATGACAGAGGTGATGTCTATGTGAGGCATTGTGATGTGACTTATTAGAATCTATACAAAATTTTGTCGCTCTCTTTCTAACATTTGTATTTTCTAAGCGCGCCAACATGCAAACTGTGTTTGTTTTCTTTGTTAGAGTAAAGAATGGACTTAACATTCTGCTCGTTTCATCGAATAGAGCAGAATATTTGTCTAGTCGGTACTAGCATTAACAAAGGTTGTGCAGTATATTATTACTCAGTCGTCATGCACGGACTGAGAATAATCAGGTATTTGTGAACGAAGTGTCGTGAAAAATCAGTTCTAAGGCGGCTTCACAGACGTGAGCAACACACAAAATTTTGTATAGATTCGAGCAAGAGATCTTGCCGTGTTGATTTGCACGTCGTCATTGCTATGTGGTATACTGCACTGTTAAAATCACAGCAAGTTTTCGCCAAACAAAAAAAAGAAAGTTTGGTGTCATGTGGGCTGGACGGCAGGTACTTCGGCAATGAGAAGATCTAAGGGTTAAGTAAGCTGTGTTACTGGCAGGGCTTTTACAAGCACTTTTCAAATAGATCTCATCAAGGTCTACAACGTCCTTCCATGTCACGCTGCTCATTTGCTCACATTAAAGCGCGCCAACATGCAAACTGTGTTTGTTTTCTTTGTTAGAGTAAAGAATGGACACTGTGTTGCTTATCCCATCCGTATAACCTAACATAAATGATGCATGATCAGCCATCCAGTGCCAGGGTTTGGGTTTTTTATCCGTTTTTCTGAACCATCACACGCGTGCATATTTTAAAGTTGAGGTAGTTTTGGCAGGTTATGTGGATCCTTGAGCAATCCATGGTTGCTCGCCAATGCGATAAGAGCTGGCTATTTACGTCCCATCAACGATCTTTCAGTTATAAAGGGCGGGGCTTCCTGGGTTGAACTAGTACTAAACTAGGATTTGTAATAGTAATACCATGGGCTGTCCGCCTGTACGTAGAGATAATACCCGAGCTTTAGCGAGTGGATTACCTTACGTACAGGTGGACAACCCATGGTATAACTATTTTATACCACCTACATCAATGTAGACCTTGCACATCACGAGATAATCAGTGCTAAAGTTGGTAAGGGTGGTATAAATGTTCATGGTCAATGACACAACGCAGTTACGCCGGTGATGATCGAATCCGCGGCCCCTCGGTCTCGAGTCAAGCACTCTACCACTGAGGCACTGCGCTCCAAAGCACTATCAGTAATTTGGAGACTTCGAGGTCTACGTAAATTCGGGATTTTCATCCGACTCGAGCTGTACAGCACTGATGCCATGCTATAAGCTACAAATATCTCTGCCAAAGTGGTACCCGGTTACCCATCTATTTCGCGAGCCCTGCCAGGTCATAACTAATGACTAACATAGTGTACATGTACTTATTTTGGACATATAAATTTCCAATGGCTAGCCAGAAATTGGCTGATTATCAGACACTTAGCTAGTTTTTTTTAATTTAAAGGCGCCAATGGAGCCAGAACGCGCTACAATGCATACGTGATAATTCTAAATGAAAAAAAACCGCTCCCATATATGGTAAAACAAAATATGTTTCAATAATAAGCCTAAATTGACCTTGACCTATTTTAATTTAATCAATGAGAACAGATAAGCGCTACAGGACCTTCAGATCCTCTTTGTTCATATGCTTAAGGGGGAGTGTGTGTGTGGGTAGTTATAGAATACTCGCAGACTTCTTGATGTGGTGAACCCTTCAATCTTATGACTATAAAATCATACCTGATAGGCAGCGATGCGCATTTTTTAAATACAAAACAGCGGTTCTAGCAATTCAGTTCATTTGTGATCGCCGCATACAGTGTGGGACAAAGCATGTGGGTAATTCGGTATTTTATATGTGCTAGCAACAGTGTAGAGACTCCCTTCACATCCGACGTTGGGAATAATACAAGATCCCATTGCACAAAACGCCTTTGATACACGGTGCACTACCCTACTCATGGCATTTTTGATATCCCAATCGTATCTTCAATCACTAAACAGTAGGACCCTGTCGTTGTCTACCACAGCTGCACAGAACTTGCATCAATGGAGTGAATGTCATGCTGTGTCTTTTGGCCAAGACGATGTGTGGACGAACCCAGTTAACGATGCCACGCGTGGATCCAGAGGAGGGGGCAGGGGTCCGGACCCCAGCCCCCTGGAAACTCACAAATTCTATAGGTTTATATAGAAATATGCAATTGGACCCCTACCCCTAGAAAAGTTGGACCCCCTGGAAATGTTGGACCGTCATTCTCCATGGAATATCGGAAAGTTATAGTTTAATGATAGTTTTCTTTGAAAAAGCCATGATCACTGGACTCCATCTGCAAAATAAGCTGAGGACTTACAAAGAAAAGAAGAAGAAGAAAAAATGTCAGAGCTTTTTTTCAGTCAGTCGGGCTTGGACCCCCCCCCCCCCCCCCACCGCCAAACCCGACGAAAATCTCCTGGATCCGCGCATGGATATACGTTATCGTGGTGGTAGAGAAACGATATCGCTCCTAAAAACCTTCTATAGTGCTGCCAAGATCTAATGACCATGTTTACATTTGCCTGTTTGTACACATTGAAATCCAAACAGTATAGGCTGGCATATTCAGCAGTCAGGTGCAGTTTTGAAAACTGTTTGATATCATCTTGTATAGCTCAGAAGGTAGATTTACTGGCAGCAGAACATACATTTATTTTTCCATTATGCGCAGGTTCGAATCCCATCAATGCTTTCATTTCGTTTTCTTCATTTTATTGTATCATATTTTCACATGTGTCCTTTAAGCATTATTGGAAAACAGTTTTAACATTTATACAAAGTGCCCATCAAATGGGACATTATCAAACACGAAAACGCATATGCGAGATGCCACTGAATGCATCAACTCACTAGTGTACGCATTGTTTGCTGTCATTGAAGTAAGTAAGGGTGCAAAGATCAGGAATCGATACAATCAAGTAAAGCGATATTCAGCAACCCAAATGGTTTGGAAATGCTTATGAATTATATCTTTAAATGAGCCGCTGCATGATGTTTCTAACAATGTTGTATGTGCGACGAGCAGAGCCTTAGATCAGCCTGCGCATACGCGCAGTTTGATCAGAGCCTTTGCTAGTCGTTTGAATATTCTATTAATATTTAGCTACTGCCCAAACAGCATTTTGACTGTCTAAGCTTAAAAGGCTGCTGCACAGGCTCGTCTGAGTCTACACATGTCAAAATGCCACAGTGTTGGAAATCACATGCCACGGTTCAATAAATAATTGATAAAAAAAATTAAATAAAAAATTAAATAACATGGTACTGTGACGGGGTTCGAACTCGCAACCTCTATGACAGTGGACAAGCGATTTATCCACTATGCTATTATAGTGCCAGCCAAGAGTAGAAGTGACGTCATGTTTTGTTTACAAAGTTATGGGACTTACCTTTTATGGCAGGATTAAAACACAATTGATCTATCGATTCGAGTTAGCTAAACTGGTAGCGAGGAGGATTACTTAACCACAATGATTTTTTTAGGTTCGAACCTCACTGACTGCTCATTTTTATTCTTTTTTTTTATTTTTTTTTTTTTTGGGGGGGGGGGGTCCGAATTTATTATTCTCGTCATGTCTTATTTTGTGTTTATTATCATGATTATTTCGCGTATATTTCCGAATTTACAGTAGTTTGAGTTGTTACAGTTGTTTTAGTTATGTGCCGTATACATGCTAAAGGGATAAAAAATAATAAGAAAAATAATAAGAAAAAGATAAGACATGAAGAGAATAATAAAATCAGACCCCCCTCCCCACCCCCCTGAAAATAAAAATAAAAATAACTGAATAAAAAAGAGCAGCCAGTGAGATTCGAACCTAAAAACATCTGAAAGTTTGTGGTGTAGTAATCCTCCTCGCTACCAATTGAGCTAACTCGAATCGATAGATCAATTGTGTATTAATCCTGTCATGAAAGGTAAGTCCCGTAATTTTGTAAACAAAACATGACGTCACTTCTACTCTTGGCTGGCAGAATAATACGAATTCTCTTTGTGATTTGTATGTGAATAATAAAATGCATGTATTATTCTAAAAATATGGAGTTAAAATAACTTTGTTATTGGTAAATATTATTGCAAATACAGAAAGTCAACATAGTCTAAATAACGCTGCAGGACTCTACGTGTCGTTGTCTTTGCAGTCTCACCAAAGTCCGGACGTTCGCCATTGTTTACATTTACGTACATTGATATGTCAAAAAGTTAAATCTTAACTTTAAGGTAGCCTCGCTGCTACCTTAAATATTTAAGTATTTTGTCGAGATAAGGAGACATTTAAGATAGGGAAAATGATTGTAGTGCAATTTTCATGAAACTTAAGTAAGTTCGTCAAATTAAGTCTACCTTAACTTTAAGGAGGCATTGTAATTCCGGGCCCAGGTTATTTATTATTTGGTAATGAGTAAATAAACTTTTTGAGCCGTGCAAACGTGCGTGCATTTCATGAAAATCCTAACCTTAAACACATTGAACTCACATTTATTAACCCTTAAAGCGCATAATCACAAAATGTATGTTATTTGTCGTCCACAAAACTATTTGAAGCCTCAAAGCTAAACAGTGTGAACCCAGGAGCAGTCTGATCTGGGCCCACAATGTTTGCCTCCCTGCTTATGTTAAATAGACATTTTCAGATGCAGTTATTTTGCTGGCGTTTTAAGGACTAAATAATGACTGAGGTTGTGGCACAAGATGATACAGTTACTTTTGAATAAAACCACGCCTCCTTTTCAGCTTTTACCTATGCTTAAGGTTGACTAGTCCTAATTACGCATTCATGAGGCGCCGCCTTTACAGCAAGCGAAAAGTCAAGTATTTTTTTTTTAATTTTAATACATGTACAGTACCAAGATTCTATGCCGTTGACTTTTGGTTCAAGTTAACCCATTTATTCCGGATGGAATTTCTCACTGTTATCAATAGGACCAGTCCATTTCCGTTTAAATGGTTGTTGAATGGTATTTTTCATTTTAATACTATTTAATAGGACACTCTGTAGGCAAACAGTGTAGAACCTGATCAGACGCTGCGTTTTTTGGCTTCTGGTCTGTTTCTGCACTGTTTGCCAATGTCCCACAAAAAGAACGCTAGGTGTATATGGGTTAAGAACATATTTAAAGGGAGTTTACCTTTGAGTTTGGTCGCAGATCGGTTCGGCAAGATAATAATAGAATCTCGTATAATTTAGCTATTGTCCACACGTGCAAGGGATATTTTAAGTCTACTCATTCGAAGAAATAGGAATTCGAGATGATTTCTCATAGATAGCCATTAATTCTTAGCATACTAATTCTCAAATTGTGTCATTTGTTGATTTTGTTCAAAGTTAACTTTTTTTCTAAAAAGTGTTTCAGGAAAAGCATCAAGGTTTGAGAATTTTGATCAAAACTGTTGTCACAACAGTCTTGATCAAAATTCTTAAACCTTGATATATCATTCCTGAAATGGGTCTATACTGTTAGCAAAAGTTAACATCACTAGCGGGTAAAGACTTAAGATATGTTGTAAACATTGCCTGTAATTTGAAGACTCATGCAAATGCATATCGATTGGTGATTTATGTTCATGCTGAGCAGTTCAAAAGGTAAATTCTCCATTTATACTCAATTAACTTCCATTAGGAGGAGTCGCAGACAAAACGAATCATACAATGGATTCGATCCCATCAACTTTGCTTAAAACGTCAAGAGACGTTTCCTTTATATAAACGTTAATTTGAGCCATGCTATTTTGATAAATGAACCATCCCAGGAAACTATAGTTAAAAAAACTGGCGTTCCATCGCCCAAACTCAGGCTAGCCTGAGAATCCGTGCAGTCCCGACACAGCTATCACTGTTTGCGTTCTCAAAATATAATAGCAGATGAAGAATTCACCCCCAAACATTAGGCCTCTAGCCCCCCCCCCCCCCACCCCTCTAGATAGCTGTGCATGCAGGCCTCGAGGTTATACAACTCAAGTACATTCTCAAGGTCAAAATAAAGCGCAATGACTGGCTTTATTTTGAGTTTAAGAATGAACTCAAGTTTTACAACCTCGAGGCCTGCAGGTTTTAAAAAACTGGCATAAAGCTTATGCGATAAGTACATTTCTCCATGGGCTGGCTCAGTTGTCCTTCGCAAAGCCATTCCTTAGTTCTTTGCAATTGAGTGTCAATCATGTAGGATCAACACCTTTTGTTGATTCTGATCAAGCGCCCGCGCTTTTTGAAGAAAAAAGTAGGATATGTTGTCCCGCCTGTCCGTCTATCGCCGCATTATCGTACATTGTACGCTAACTCCTCCTTTATTTTTGACCGAAGATATTCATTTTTTAACAATACTCACGATAGGCTATTCAGGGCACCAATTTGATCCTGGGTCAAAGATCAAGGTTACAAATACTAACATTGTACCGCAATCTCTTTTATTTTTGACACAGGGTGCTCATATTTGGCACACTGATTTGGTCAGTTGTGTACATACTAATATGCTATTCAGATCATCAATGTGACATAAGAGTCAGCGATCAAGGTCACATATACATGCACTAAAAATCAGCCAAAACACCCTTACAGTTCGAAGCACGAACACCTTATTCATCTTTTGACTGAGGATGTTCACATTTGACACAATGTTTGCTATGGGGTGTAGATAACAATAGGCTATTCAGAGCAGAGATATGACATTGGCCTCAAATGTCAAGGTCACGTAAAATTAACATCTGTATCTGTCAAAAACTGTCTTTTGGCTCTAACGCAAGCTCCTCGTTCATATTTTGAGGAGGATGTGTTCATATTTGGCGCTATGTTACTAGTAGTCTATTGGGGTGCAAATAACAATATGCTATTCAGATCACTGAAGTGACCAGGGATTCAAAAAAGGTCATGGTCGCATATAATAAAATCTCTCTTACGGGTCGTAACGTAAATTCCTCTTTCATTTTTTTACCGAGAATGTTCACATTTGGCACAATGATAGTCTATTGTGTAGATAACAATATGCTATTCAGATAGCCGATATGACCGACAGTGTCAATCTTCAGGAACCATTACTATCATATTTTTTGTTTGACCAACATGAGCTGAATCTGTAAAATAGGTCAAGGTCATGTGCGAATCCATAAGGTTTTGTCAATCGGGCCCAGATCCAAAGTTTTGACGTCGTTTATATGTTTTATAACGGAGATGGGGTCCATTCCAAAGAAAACGTATACACAGTAAACAAAGCGGACCACCACCGGCGCGCCAGCTAAAACCCAATTTAAATGACGTTTAAAATTTGCTGGCGGGCCGATGATGGCCCAACACTAAAGGCTGGCTGGTAGCTTTGTGATTTATGACCTGCACCACTCTGTCACGAGTGTTCGGTAAGGCTCAAAGTAGCCTGTGTATATACAATTACAAACTAGGATCGTGACATTCTGCATGCAGCAAGTTTAGCTCTTAGTTAGCGAAAAACATGACGCTGATTAGAGGACCCAACTAATCAACATCCACGCCATACCTTGAGTCATATACATGTATTTGTACTTGCGACTGCATCCGTACACGCACTTTCCATTTACAATGTATCAAAAGGTGAATATGGTGTCCTTAATAACACAGCATTTTTCACTCCCTGCTTTTAAAACTATGGTCACTCGTGCTGCAAGAACAAACGCTACTTTCTTTAATGATTACTACAAATTATAGATAACAAGCCTTGTGTATAAATTCAACCAATAGACGACGCCTTTAAAATGACTTATTATCTGAGTTTGGTTCATTACGAAGGGAAAACATGAATTATCAAGTTAAGTTAGACTCTCACCCTATAAATTATATAGAACAAACGTTATGAAAATAGTTATTAAGCTGAATGTTTGTATTACTATAGTGCCAACCAAAAGTGACAGTGACGTCATGTTTTGTTTACAAAGTTATTTGGGACTTAGAATCGATAGATCACTTGCTTATTAATCCTATCCGCAGGATAGGATTAATAAACAAGCGATCTTTCGATTCGCGTTAAATCAAGTGGAGTGTACTCGATAGTGTTGTATTTAGCAATTGTAAACAAAGTATACGTCACTGTCACTTTTGGCTGGCACTACAGTAGTTCAGCGATATTGTGCTTAGATTTGAGAGAAAACAGTATTATCGTATAGATTGCATGATCGAAACGAGAAATAAGCTTACAGTGTTATATATTGTAAATTCCGAGAATTTTGCGAGTGTTTAATTTTTGCGAAACTGGAAATGAAATCCTCGCGAAAGAGAAATCACTCCGCCGTTTACTGATGTAGGTAAATCATTCACCAGTCGCGATTTTTTTACACCGCAAATAGGTCTTTAAACGCTATCCTCGAAAATGAAATTCTCGCGAACATTTCTGAATTTACAGTAATCGTGGCATGATGCGTTGTAATACAATTTTGCACTCTACTAAATATCATTTGTTCATGTTTGTTTGAGTAGATTTTGTTCCCAGGCCTTGTCGGCTCATTCATGGCAAGCGTTGGTTAAAACTATTATTTGGATTTACTCTGCACGACTGTATAGCATATGCGCAAATGGATACAGTGTACCAGCGAGTAGGCAATACGAACATAGCATTTTATTGTAGAAAATAGCACATGCATCAAATGGTTTTGACTAGGGTAAAAACATCGAACTTCGTACGCTTTTTCGCTGTGTCACTACTTCAGCACGGTTTGTGCTTTGCTCCAGACATGTCACCAAGTTAAATCTAGCTGGTAGCTAGCAGACATGCTCGATTGACTTAATAAAGCTGTAATTTCATTGGTTAATGCATTTAAATGGGTTTGATTAGCACTTAAAGACATATGCGGCTATTTCCAACGCGCACCTTTCCCGCGTCTGCAAACGGGGAAAGTTGTCTGGGTCCTGTCTTTCGACCCTTAACGGATTCGGATCAACACAGCTTCCGATAGTCTTATGTCATATCGGTGTTCCGACATTTTCTTCACAAAATAACTAATTAAAGTGTGTTCGAAATATCTATTGACATCTTTTCAGAACTGATCGTCTCAGCACTAAAGACAGATAAATGAAGCTCAGTCGAAATCAAACAACGTACACAATAACCCTGGTTACGAATACGATAGTGGCCGAATCTATACTATTTGTATGGTTATTTCGAGCGGTGCACGACATGACCTCGTGGCCTAGTGGTTAGCGTGTCTGGCTACAAAGCCAGAGGACCAGGATCGATTCCTGGATGCGCACATATTTTCAGTATGTTTTTTCTTTCTTTTTTAACATTTTAATGCTAAATTACTTCATATACTAGTAAAATGGCATCATCAAAACGACCAAAATGGTCATCCCCGAACTTTTATATTGAATTACGCATGAAACATATGGGGGTGGGGTTGAATTTGGCCCTCTAGAAAGAGAATTAGTTCGGTGACCCCAGATTTTTATTCTTTTTTCTGAAAGGTAATATAATAGTCCATGAATTGAAAATAAATTTTCAAGATTTTCAATATCAGATTTTTTAATACATGATTTATTCTAAAAACAAATTCCATTTTTCGACAAATTGCCAAAATATATCATGCAGTATCTTGACACAGCATAGAATAACAAGTAAACATGCACATTTTCTTAAAAGTTTGAGGTCATGGGCAGTAATTTAAGTTAAAAGAAAGAAGCTGGCTGAAGATTACAACCGTTTTAGGTCGATAATTAGGACTAGTGTTATTATCTTATATTTCTAGAAAATTGGTCAAATGCTGTAAACTTCAATATGAGATTCCGAAAAAATAAGCACGGTGACATAGCCTTTTTATTTCATAAATGGATAGCCCATGCATAAAACAAACTGTATGCAAAGTATTGCAAATATTTCAATATGGGAAGTATTTAGTAGCATATGTCCTTAAAGTGACATAGGGTCGAACATGAAAATTCGGACGGCTATCGGGAAATTCGGACAGAGCTGAAGTGAAAATAGGACAGTTGTTTCTTTTTAAAAAATAAAGCTCTTTAAATCTTTTTATTCTGTCAAAAACAGTTAAATATGTTTCATTTATCATATGAGTAAACTACCGAGGTCTTTTAAGATATCGATTTCATTTGCTTCTAAAATCAAGTGCTGAAATGTCAACCAGCTGAAGCATGCAAAGCTACGGAATCTTTTCAACTCTTGCTCAATTTTGGGGGTCCGTGGTGATGCATTCCAGTCTTTCAATCGCAATACCAACAATAATCATAAATAATCTTATCTAAAACGTAAATAGATTCAATGCATTTTATTTACAAACAGCTGGAAAGAAAAGAAAAACATATGAAAGGGTAAAAAATCATCGTCTTTCAAACGTCTTGTTCAATGCCGTGTCCGAAATTAAATTTCCTGAAGGGAAATACGGACACCCATTATTTTATCGTCATTTCGTTTCAAATCTTTGTGAATATGCAAAAACAACCCTTCATTTCATAAATATAACTATCGAAGATACTAGGGAGCAGACATATTTCATTGTGCATTAATATTCAACTATAAAAGATGGAATTAAAAATAGTTGTGACAAGCATCAAAACCATGTGCTCTCTAAACTGTGCGGAGCTGGAGGTCACCAGACTGGAATGGATATCTAATTAGTCGATTATAATGTGACGTGTTCCATTTTCACTGTTGGGAAGTGGGTACGATGATATTTTGTCTGTACAGTTAACCTGAAATAAGACTTAACAATTGGTTGAGAGTCTAGAGCAGGACGTTATGTCAGGGGAGGTAGAAAAGTGTCCGATTTTACATGTCTGTCCGAAATTCGATGTTTTTACCCTACCTTCGCAAGGTCAAATCAAATTTTAAATCGTCCACTTGCATATTCATGTCGACACCTATCTTTTCTAGTGCATACATGCAAATTGCTAAGTACATCATTGCCCCAAAATGACTAAAACTCAACAAATCAGGATAGCCTATCCATTTTGTTAACATTTGAAGTACCGTAAGTCATGGCTAGAAGTAATCGTACATGTAAGCATTGTGAATGCATAACCACCGGCCAACCCTTACGAGTTTACAAGCGGTGGTAAGGTCATACCGTAGTTGTGAGTGGCAATACTGGCTCGGGCATGAGTGGTCTACGCTGCCCAGCATTGTGGTTAGTACTACTTTACCTGGGAAGGCTCAATTATTTTTTATTATGTTCAAGAAAAAAATCTTGTCATGGTTTGATTTGATAAAGATGTCTTTCGAACATTAAAGGAATTGTGTATTTTAATCTTTTCCAATAAGTATACAATTGTCATTGATGTCTTTTGGAATGAGCTAATTAAGAAATACACAGTCATTTTAATACGGAAGCTAGCCATCAATTGAGAATTTGACGTCATAACATCCTAATTTTTTATATGGTAGCAGAGAATGCTCAGATGCTCAGTCTCATTCGCACAGTCTCGTCAGAGCATTTGCTACTCGTACACTTAAAGTAGGGATATAGATGGAGACTCAGTAATATTTAAGTCTCTAGCCTAAAAAGTTGATTAAAGGATGATACTACACATTACCAAAATATCATATCTTTAATTCTATGTTGATTAGTGAGCGGTTTACAGTTTTGATCAATTTGTGCCAGTTCATGCATGAACTAGCGCAAACTGATCAAAAGAGTAAAATGCTCATTTACCAACATATAATCAACGCCACAGACATATACTATTTACCATGTTAATGGCAGTTCATGTTTACAAACATGGTGCGTGACAGGTTTGAAGTATGTACCTATATGAACCAATTACATACCGTACACACGTCATTCGGTAAGACGTCTTTTTGATGACATCAAAATAAAAACTACACTGTTCAAGGATGCATGAAACTGGCAATATTTTTGCTTTTGCAATCTCATTATTTTTAAGTACGTTGCCTAATTGACTGATGGGACGGTGCCTTGATTATTTATTATGATTGCAAAGTATTATTATAGTCTTTAATCGTTTGTAGGTGATACGTGTTAATTGGAGGGCTCCATTTATGAGACAAAACAGAATAACGAGTTTACAGCGTCTTTCTGATTACGCTGTACCGATTTAACAAAAGTTTACAGTAGCCATCTGGCTACTATAAAGTGGTTTTAGCAGCTAGCATAGCCCCCCTTCTACAATCACTGTAGCAATGCTTACACGAACTGAAAGATTTTCGGATGTGCACATTATACAGTACCTTATATGTCCAAACTGTGCCTCAGACTATTTATCACACAAGTCAATCAGCAGTTTCTGATCCCCAGATTTTGAAGCTAATTCTAAATGAGCACTTAGTCTGAATCCAACACTGAATGTCACAAAGTAATGCAGAAAGAATAAGTCGAACACAGACTAATGTAGATATAATAAGTAAGAATTCTAGCACAAAGGTTTTGATTTTTAAAGATGTTCTTCTGAAAATTTACTTTTATATATACTGTACTCATTAAGAAAGCTTCATAATAATTATGATATCATATGCTTGTAAGTATATAAACACATTTGCTTGTAAGTATATAAACAAGACCATAGATTCTGGAATATTCCACAAGTTTCTCAGTTCTTCTGGGTGATTCAAGAACATAATCAAAGCTTCTTTTGGCATGAAAAAGAAAGTTCCAGATAATTATGGAATTTTCTCCAAGGTTTCAAACACTTACTTGATAAATTCTTTTATTTCTAGATTATTAAACATTCTTTCTAGAACATTCTTATGACCTTTAGAAAATAACTTGTGTATCATCAATATCTGGGTCAACAGAAACCAAGTAAACAATATATCAAACAAATAACCATCATGCATGTTACAATATATATAATATGCTGAAACATTATGCTTCTTTTAGGTAATGTGTTCGCTTCTACTTACCAATATGTTAATAACCCCATAAACACAGTTAAAACATGATTTGAAATTCCTTTCGAATGTTTTTATTTCCTAATTGTGAAATGTGTAATATACATACATGCACATGCAATATAATAATACTAATACCTTTGCTTAAAATTAATGTAAAAATATTCTTCACAATAAACTTTGATATACTTTTAATGATCGTTATATTTGAATACTCATTTAAGAGTCCTATCAACATTTTAAAAGTTCTAACCAAAATATGTATTTAGGCCAAACCAAGAAGTAAAAAGTATTGACTGATATAAAGCAGTTGATTTTTAAATCTAGTAATAACCAGGCATTCCAAGAAAAATGTAGCTTCACTTTATTTTCTATTTTTCTTTACTGGTGAGATAGATGTATTCAGAGGTGTATTTAAGTTTATTTGCAGGAAATGTTGTCTATTATACAAAATGGGTGGGGTAACCTCGTATGCAGTTCGTTCAATATTATGAAGATGATGACTTTGTGGTTAATAGAAGATTCTGGTGATAGGGACTGAAGTGACATTGTGAATGCCGTAGCTGCGACATAGATGTGCCAACTACCAAATTTCGATCATAATCAAAATAGAAATGTTCTTGTTAAACGTTAGCAGCATAACATATTTCAGCCATTTTCCTATTTGGGAAATTAATGTCATTTATTGCATCTATCTTTGCTACATTATTAAAATAATGCGGGTGGTGCATATAATTATAAGTTGGTTGATTATCAATTTACTTTTGTTAGTCAGCCAAATATATGTTTGCTATGGTAAACAAAACTTAGGAACAAAAGGGACAGAATTGGATCATTCCATAACTAAGAAAGTATATGAGCTAGGTTTATCAAATATAAAGTAAAAACAGGGCGAATATCAGGGATTGATATAATGAAATACCATACCTGACCCGAGACAGCATATGGGAAAGTGACAAAAACACAAGGAAATATCACACACTAGAGAGCCAAGAGGTCAGCCCTTTCCCAACAGGTGATCACTTGGCTGCAAGGAACAGACAAGACAGTATAATCAAGACAAACATGAGACATAAACAACAAGATGGATCCACAAAAGAAGCATCACCTTGGAACGGTCAGTAAACTAAATCACTGGAGGACTTAAATTATGATGTAGATCAAGACACGTAGATGCTTGGTTCGCATGTAAGATCCCTAGCGTATCGATATATCATCTCCTAGTACATACAAATCCAGGCAGAAAAAGGGATTAAAACAGAGATAATGACTCAACAGTATATACAACTGAATACCAGAGCAGAAAAAAAGCAAACAGTTAAACCGCGGTGGGCCTGACCAAAGACATGACATCAGGCATCAGCCCTCTCATCAACGGATAAGTCTTCAATTTACTATACACAAACAATTTTTTTTACTTTCCAGACAAGTACAAATAGAAGCAAAATGGAAGTTTCTTAGTGCTACCGAAGAATTAATTAAAAATTCTGCAATAAATATAATGTTACTCAGTTATGGGATACTATTTCAAAGCATAGCATAAGTACGTTATCACTCCAATTAACAATATCGATTTGCGGTACAGTAACTATTTAACCTTTATAAGACTAGTTTCCTTTATGGGACATAAATTAAGCCAAACAGGGCATACCCAATTTTGACACAATAGAAGTAGAAAACATAATCTGGGCGTTCACTGTTTTCTCCCAGAAAGACCGTTCTACTTAAATGTAAGTTCAAAATAAAATACTATGCACAATATATTTAACATTTGCTATGTTTCGCATTTTATTTTGCTCACCTGAGAGCAATATCAAATAACTGCAATTGCAATGACTAGAAGGGGAATTTAGGCAAATGAAACCACAAATTTACAAACGCCATCCTTTAAATATGCATTTCAGGAAAGCAGCAATTACAGAAGGGGTCAGTAAGTAAAAATCACACCCATTGTAAGTAATGCAAAAATTACAAACATGTGAATTTTCGTATTGTCTCTTTGATCGCTCTTATGATCCTACGCTCATACAATTTATTGGCTGTGTAACAGACGTGATAGGCGTCTATGCTTAAGAACGTAAGCTGCCGTCAATGACGTTAAAGCTTAAGCATTTGGTAAAAAGTCTCATGGTTAATTGATGATTCAGTCTAACAGAGAATCAGACTACAGAATAAAATTATAGGCTAGGAATGTAACCTATCTAATGGTTGATTAAAGCCTGAAATTACTGAAAAATAGCACGACGCCTTTGTGAGATAACGGTGACGTTAGGCTTTAAGTTTCCGCTCATGCTCTGTAGCCGTGAAGACGTCTAATTCTAAATCGTTTGTCTTAACATATTGGGAGGCAACTCACAACTTTGCTTGTTAATGCTGATTAGAAACGCCATTAAAAGGCGACACCGTAAATGCATGCTACAAAACATCAAATTGTGAAAC
This sequence comes from Loripinus fragilis, assembly GCA_964019695.1. Classification (NCBI taxonomy): domain Eukaryota; kingdom Metazoa; phylum Mollusca; class Bivalvia; order Lucinida; family Lucinidae; genus Loripinus; species Loripinus fragilis. The sequence continues at coordinate 74,634,571 of OZ026525.1, forward strand.
CTGGTGCTTTATTTTTTTTGGAGAAAACTCAAATTTGTTATGCTTTTTCTTGGTTTTAGTGACTTGGCAATCATCTAAAAATAATTTTTGCTTCCCCTTATGAGCAGAAATGCTCTGTTTAAAAATCCTTAATTTTTACATGTAAATCCTTGTCCGATGATCTGCGATTGTATCGTCATGCTAGAAAATGAACTTTAAGATCACATGTGGATGGGTTGACCCATACGAAAAAAATTCTAAATTTATTTTGTTTAGTATATTCAACTTGGAAATTGACCCCTCAAGTCCATAAGGATTAGAAATTTCATTAGGCTCACGCAGGGTTGATGCGAAGATGTTAAGCTGTAATAAATGCGCGTGGCGGATATACCAAGTACTAGAACACTACAGCTGCTTTCCAATTTTTTTGTAAATAGCGATTTTTGTAATGACTATTTACATACCCTATACTTGTTTGAGTGTTTGTAATAAAGGGCTAGGTTCACGAAGGGGTGAAATCGGCCCTGCCATAGAAATGCAAACTGACTTAAAATATGTTTATATGGTTTATTTCATTCAGAAAAATCGAAATTTTAGCTGCCTAGTGCTTAAATTGTGAAAACTATGGGTTTCTAAAGACAACGACCCTCTGTAATTTTTTGCACAAAAAGTAACGCCATTATCATTGCAATGTAACGCCAAAGACGTCGCTAAGTTTGGTTAACAAATTTATGTTAAAAAGTGTGTGTCGCACCCAAATTTGTGCCAAAATGTATTATAAACCTCGATAAACAGTCTATCATGGCGATACGCCCGCCAACCCTCTGAAATGTGCATATTTGTTCGAGGCTTTATGTCCATGTATTTTTCATCAATTGTAGTCATATCACGGTAGCGGTCAATGTATCCTATACCGCTGCTTTACAAACGGTGTATCAGTATCAAGTACTTACTAAATTCTCTCATCAGAATCAGTAGAAAAGAGAAAATGATTTCAACAAAACTGTACAAGGGTTCAAACTTATGACTCATGAACCCCCCCCCCCCCCCCCGCCACCCTCAAGAGTAGTCCATAGAAGTCAGACTATAAATAGAACTCTGCCGACCATGCTTCGCGGGTCCGAGAAAAAGCATATTAAAACTGTATACACACAATATTACTGATGCGATGGATAACAAATTCATAACGCAGTTTATGCAATTGAATGCAGAGTGCATGGTCATTTTACGGTAGTCTCGTCATTTTCAGACAGGAGCTTGTCATTCTGACTGATCTTAAATACCCGTGCTAATATATATAGTTGGGTTTCCCGGGCGTGGTAACTTATTGTAAAGTGATGCTGTAATATTTAACCCTTAAAGCGCCAAGAAAAAATGCATCTGAAAGTGTCGTCTGCTGAAGTCATCTGCTGCAAACAATTCCCTACCATTACTGACGAATTTAGTATAGAAGCAAACAGTGTGGACCCAGAACAGAGTGCTCCTATAGGAGCAGTCTTATCTGGGTCAACACTGTTTTCCACAGAGGATTCTTAAACATTTCAGCAGACGAGAAAGCAGACGACTTTTGTTGCGATTGGCGCATTAAGGGTTAAGTCAGCTCAGAAGATATTTATGTTTTTTTTATCATTGGCGACCAGCGCAGGTGCAGGCTAGATTGAGCATTCGAACAGACTAGCCAGAACCTTCCCTGATACTGCCCGCTCAAATTAAAGACAGCGTAGAAGTTTCATGTGCATGTTTTGTAAAATCATTCGTTTTTGATAAAGTCCCAGCTAACCACTATCGGTCAACGGCGAAAGATAATTGCACATTGCTGGGCCGATGGTAAGCTGCTATTTTTGATTCTCGCTAAAGTGGGGCAGGCTTGTCAAAATATGATAATGGGACTTACACTAAGCATTTACACAAAACGAACATTTTTGATAGTGTTAACAGTAAAACCTTGTTTGCCATGAGTCACATCAACACTCTTTCAATTATGTAGGGACGGGTCTTACTGGTTAAAACCATTACTAAGCTAGGCTTAATGTGTCTTGCTCAAGGACACAACGCTGTAGCGCCGGTGAGGCTTGAACCCACGGACACTCTGTCTCGAGTCAAGCACTCTACCACGACAGTAAATCTCAATTTCTCAATCCTGAAATTAAGTTATTATACGAAATGAAAAACAAATCAAACTGCTACTCTTTCGCATAAGCGCGTTTATCTTCAATTTTAGCAAAATGTGTTAACGATAAAACTCCGCCAACTTCTCCAAAAGGTCTGGTCTTTGTTGCACGTACATATTTTGTGTACAGTAAAACCTCAAAAATTCGAACTCCGATTTTTCGAAATACTGGCTAATTCGAAATAAATTTGGGACACACTGAATTCAGAGTATAGGGCCTATTCATGATCTATTTAATAACTTTCTATAATAATATATGTTTTGGGTGCGCAAAAGAAACGTCTCCCTGAGACGTTTATTTTATGCACACAAAACATATATTTGATAAGAAAAAAAAATATTTTTTATACTTTCTGGGGGCTATAGATCTTTTATTTCTACCTCACTATAATTCGAATTTTTGATAATTCGAAATAAAACCTCTAGTCCCTAGGACTTCGAATTAACGAGATTCAACTGTATTTAGATGAAATTTTTGCAGTTAATTGAACTAGTTTAACATTTCAAAGTTTGTTTTATTGACGGGTAAAATTCGTATGGGCGTGTCAGAAAGAGGTATTATAAAAGAAATCGTGAACGATGAAAATCCTGTTATCCAAAGGTTGTGTATAACATGAAAGTGATAAAACTGCCATGAAATTTGCATGCTCAGAATTTTCCGTGCAAGCACGGAATCAACGTCAGACAGGCTCATTTGTACGAACAAAGTTTGGGTTTTTGCACAACGTGCCATTTTCCTTTGCACGTGTTCTAAAATTTACGGTTCCGAGATGATCCCACTAGCTTAACGTACGTGCGAATCCCCACTAGCTTAACGCATGTGCGAATCAGGTATTTGAACAAGCCATACATCGCTTTAACAAGTGAATTGTGGCGGTACAATGTAACATTTTGATTGACATCTTTTTACTTGTTATATTTGTGCTTTGCTTAAATTGCTCAGAGTGCATCTTTGCACAGATGTAACTTCATCATCTTGGATGTTGGAACCGTTTTGAGAAGTTGGCAGGGATGTTTCTGAATACTTTTCATCGGGATAAGGATTTCGAAAAAATGAAGTAGTAAAAATCATCGCAAAACAGGTCTAAACATTTCAGGTGGAGTTTAATTGTTAGTATTATAATTCAAACTTCTAAGTTTTACATGGATCTTAATTTTCATTACGATGTGCCTGACTCCTGAAATCATGATAAATCCTTTATATCACCTTTCTTTAGTCTCCCCATGCAAATACAAGTGTGAAAAAGTATAAAAAAAAATCCGTTACCCCACAGATTGCTCGTACTGATGTTTCAAAGATGCAGAATAATCAGACTATACCACATTGTATTTTTTCCATTGAAACGGGTAATTAACGGTCAATGAAATACTGTAGTTTGAGGCAGTTAATGTAATATACCTGTATAAAATACACATTACCTTGATTAGTTCATATTTTTGTTTACGACGGTTCTCATCTATCTTTGAATCAACTGTACGTCTTGCCGAACGTATGTGAAACATGCGTCATTACCGATTATTGACCAAACAATCCCCAGTTCTTAACATTACATTACATGCAGCTTACACATGGGGTACATGGGGACAATTAGGGACATATATATAGTAGACCTATCACCTTATCCGAACAGCCGTACATCGCGAATGCCCAATGCGATTTTTCTTTCGAAACGGTCTCCAACTGTGTCACATTTCTAAAGATACGCATGCATATTGGCGATCGAATACGTTATTTTTGCAATAGGAAAATCAGTGCAATACAGACTAAACTTAACTCATGATTAAGACATGAAACACGGTCATTTTGTGAGGGATCATCATGCACGGACCCAGAGAGGAGCTGGGGGTAACAGGTGGCCCGGACTCACCTTGAAAATCACAAGTTCTATAGGGAATAAGCAATTGAGTTCGACCCCCACTCCTGGAAAATGTTGGACCCCTTTGGAACCAAAATATACATTTTTAGTGAGCTTATGGAATACAATGGAGGCATGTCAAATATGCTTTGCGTAAGTATATATAGTGTATTTAAAGATAGATAAGAATGTTGTAAACAAACATTGGCGAGTTTACCTCGATTTTGGGCGTTCAGGTTGTCTCAGTTTACAGTTATACTGAACCTACCACAGATGAGGCCCCCCCCCCCCAGGGGGCGGGGTCTGCGCTCCCTTGATCCCTGAAAATAATGCATTGATCTCCCCAGATCCCTGAAAATAATTGCCTCGGCTCCCTAAAAGTATTTTGCCTTTGCTCCCCAAATCCCTAAAAATAGACCAGCATCTCCCCAGATCCCCAAAAATATAAGCCATTTCTCCCTAAAATGTTTTTTTCTTTCCGTAGGATTAAAATCACATACTTAAAAACTATGAAGCTATACAAGAGCGCATGACTTAATGATAACTTAATATTTTGCCTTTTACATGTAAAGACAGGGCTTAGTCATAAATTACATGACATATAAGTATTTCAATGAAATGCATGGTATATGGCTCAAAGTATGAGGCCATTCCTTAAAATGCTGTTGCTGTACCTGGTAGAGTGGACATGGTGGAATGCTCTCTAGATTTGATTTTTTTAATTAGAGACAGACCATTTTTTTTTCTGGTTGGGTGGCAGGGGCTGATTTTTTCCAACAGCTTAAACTATATATTTTTATGGACAAAGTGAAAGTAATTTTTTGTATTAAAAATTTCTACAATTGCTTTTAGCCCCTATACACTTGTTTAACTTCAGTTTCATTAAATAAGTATATATCTGATCAGCATTCTTAATTTTTTGCATATTAGCTACAGAAGAGGATTATATAGCAGGTGCATAGGTAGCACTGTAACAATCTGCAGCCAGACTTGTGCTAGGGGGGTTCGGGGGCATGCTCCCCCGGGAGAATTTTGATAAAAATGGTGCGATATGGTGCAATCTGGGCGTTCCAAAGTATGCTGTTACCAAGCTAAAAAACAACAATTTTAAGGTTAACAAATGAACAACAACCAAAGTTAATTGCCACATTTTTTCCTGAGGTCAAACTAGATGTAGATGTTATACGAAAATAAGTACATTTAGGATTTACAAGGGGGGTCTGGGGGGGCTTTCCCCCCCAGAAGCGGAAGAAATTCTAAAAAATCAAACAAAATGGAGGCTTTTCCTTTTTTTTTTTTTTTGCTTTTTTGGCAGGGCTCCCTAGATCCCCAAAACTATGGGCTTACTCCCTAGATCCCTGAAAATAAATAGCCATTCTCCCCAGATCCCCAAAACCCATGGGGGGCCCACAGATAACTGCATATGATATGTGCATGGCAGTGAATATTCATGATTTACCTGTTTATAAGAAAAATAGAATTGTTTCATTACCATGCATCTTTGAAACTACTTTACTGGACAGTTGAAGATTTCTGAAACAAAACAACCAGTACATGTGGTAAATTAGTTTCAGCTATCAGATAAACCTCAAAGCTTGCAATAATATAATAAACTAGCACTTTGAGAAGGTATTAAAGAGAAACGAGAAAAAAAGGAAAGAAAAAAGTTGACGTTGCTGGGGATTGAACCCAGGACCCCTTGCAAGACATGGAATGATTCATGGACTTAACCTCACGGCCACGTATATGTTTTAATCAGATGTAGTGCACTTAAATCTATATATTTTTAAATACAAACAGATAGGCTTTTAGAAATATACAAGAATAAACAAGCTGACACTCATTAATTGTAAAAATATGACCCCTGTATATTTCTAATAGTGATTTATGAATAAGTTCTCATCCTGTTAACCAAAAAACAGAAGTATATACCTGCGAAAGCAGACAGAAACTAACAGCAGCACGACGAGCGTCTCTTACTGAATGTAAATTTCGGATGTAACATTATTTCGGCATCGGCATTGCTTGCACTGAAAAATGTGAGAAAGTAGGCGTATTTTCGGCTTCTAAAATTGTCCAGTCCTGCTTTCATGAGATAATGTAGTCATATCTGTAAATTGTAAGCCTTAGAACATGTATAAATGGCCTGAAAAGACCAAACACAGACAAAATATCCAAACGTGATCGTTTAAGTTACGTAATATTACATTATGAAGCCATAATTGCGACACCAAAATATCTTTGGTCATGGGTTCTCAATGTTTATTTGCACAGCTAAGCCAAAAATTGTGGTGTCGAAATAATGGCCTCATGTTTTGTTATGGATATATTTACGCTAAATCCCCACAATATCAGCCATTTTGGGGAAACTGGGGGTCATAATATGGATTTTTGCGGTATAAGGGAAGCATCCAAGAAATTGTTTGGTATGGATTTGAAGAGAGGGAAGATCGTCTTCTTCAGAAATAATGTCATTTATATTATATTCATACATTTCTAAAATAGGATTTTACAGGGCCGATTTTACCCCTTCGTGAACTTAGCCCTTTGTGCTTTGTTTTAGATATGATTTATTTCTGCTTCTGTATGCACTACATAGCTAGTTATATTGAGTAAAAATATGGCTTGTTTATGTAGATGCTTTGTATCAAGTTTTAACTTCTAAAAAATTGATTATATTTTAAGCAAATCAAAGTTGCTTATCAAAACTCTATTTCGAATTATGGGATAATAAGGAGAGCAGCAAAGAAAACTGGTGGTAATCTATAAAGTCATGTATACGGAGCATTTTGAAAAAAAAACTTTAAGAATTGAAGTTATCAACAATGAATCACTTGATTGACTATGGTGTATATACACTAGCAGGTTGCAGAAATTTTATAATTATACATAACTACTTTTAAAGATATTTTATGTGCATTTTGGATGTTCAAATTTGATGCTACATAGAAAGAGCCCAATTATTAGGAGAAAAACCAAAAGGAAAGTACAAATACTGCTAAACAGTTAAATGGGCCATGAGGGTTTGTAATTTGTATCAAAATCTTTTCAGATGAATCCACACTCTAAACCTATTTCTTTTGCAAACCTTTTCCCATTTGGCATCTGAAACACGCATACATTTATCCACATTGCATCGATGGATGGGTAAAAATCCACTGGAGTCGTATTGATGGGACTATCTCGTACCTTTGAAAGGGGTCCCTCAACAAAGTGTGTTAATGAAACAATCGCCAATAGCGCCAATCAGGATAATATCAAAAAGGATATAAAACTCCAATATGAATGCACTAAGCCCCAAGCATTCAACAAGATAACGCACCTTGCAATAGCTCTTTAAAATATTCACACATTCACCAGGGACCAGGGTGGTGATATTTTTGAGTTGCCACCTTAGAGTGTAGATCTATATATACTATCAAATCTATAGATACTGACTGTAGCATTGTTAAGCGTCACGTTAGTCAGATGCCAAATAAAAAAGACAGACATTTTTAGAAATTACTATCAAATCTAGTGCACCTTGAATTCAGATGACCCAGAAGTCATGCATTCGGCTATGCCAAAAAGAGTCCAAAATGTCATTACAACTAATGGTGGTGTTACTAAGTGAAAGATGACATGCCAAATTTTCGCTGGAAATGAAATCAGTTTCAAGATAAAATGTTTTGTTGTTATAGTGCTATACATGTGCTTTAATAAAACATAGAACAAATAATGATTTGCACCTTTTAATACATTGCAAAATCAAATCTTAAGTACATAGGGTATGTAAATAATTATGACAAAAATCGCTATTTAGAGAAAACTTGGAAAGCAGCTGTATTTTTCATACATGTAATTCAGACACAATGTGTCTTTTGAGTTTAAGTGTACATTTACTCTGGCAGCTCCTGCAGCATCACCAAGGTGATTTTCAAGATATTTGAAATCGATTTTGCTACCAAAGGATATAAAATGTTTTTCCAGTGCATTTTACTTTTTAGATAAATATGTTCTTAAAACGGTTATCCTTTGGAAGCAAAGATTGCACAAAAGAAATGAAACTAGAGTCTGCTAATTGTCTGGGCCAGACTAGCTAGTTTCGGTCATTCAGGCCTCATCAGTGACCCTCTAATAGTTTCAAAGTTCCACAATGTAACCCATGATCCAAAAGGACAAGAAAATATAATCTACACTATAGTGAAGGGCAGGCAGACGTTCTTCCACCGCCACATAGTCCCAATCACCAGCTGTAATGAAGTCAAATATGTTCTTAAAAAGGTTATCATTTGGAAGCAAAGATTGCACCAAAGAACTGAAACTACAGTAGAGTGTACAAATATTCTAGGCCAGACTAGCTAGTTTATGCAGCAAAAATGTAGAGTGCCCACATTCAACTTGGTTTCAGTGTATAATAATTTCCTCTACCAACTGTATTCCGTATGTGTGAACTGTGAAGTTTGTTTTTAAAGTATATTACATGTGTATACATATTGTTTTGCAGGTAATTAGTTTTAGTATCTTGAGGAGTGAAATATGTTTAATAGTGAGGTATGATTTGTGCTACTTTTTTGTAATGACCTACGTATCTTGAGCAGTGGCATCTTTCAGTAGTGATTATATTAGGGTCTGTGAATACGTAGGCAAAACGTTTCATTGTTGCCTTTTCTTGTCCTGTCTTATTCTAGGAGATGATGCGTGGATACGTTAGGGGTCTTTCCTGCAAACCGAACATCTATGTGCCTTGATCCACATCTGAACTAAGAGTGAGGTTGGCGCCGTGTAAACCGGTTTAAGCCCTCCAGTAAATATGTTACTGACCGTTCCAAGGCGATACTTCTTTTGTGGATCATTGTGTTATTTATGTCTTGTGTTTGTCATACTTTCGCGTCTGTTCACTGCTGCCTTGTGATCACCTGAAGGTAAAGGGCTGACATCTTGGCACTTGTTTGTGGTGTTTATTGTGATTTTTTTTACTTTCCCATTGGGTATCCTGCGACAGGTGTAGTACCTGACTGTATCGATACCTGATCCTTGCTGCTTTTCTTACTTTTTCTGTCACATTTTCTTGGAAACACTTACACTGTATATGCTATACAGATTAATACAGTTTTTCCATGAAATGAAAAATCTGACAATCAGGCTTGCCTGAATATGCGTAAACAACTTGTCCTGACGGAATTGTTGTTTTTGAGTATTCAGCCAAGCCTTCGTGACAGATTTGTTTTTATATCATGGAAACACAATGTATTATTCTCTGTGTACATTAACTCTTGAGATATGCTATAATAATCTATCATGAGTGTGAGGATACGATAAAAAAATCCGTCCCGAGGATCGCCGTTTGCCATCACGAGGCTTGCAGAGTGATGACAAACGGTGATCCCGAGGGACCAAATTTTTTTATCTTACCCTCACACGAATAATGGATTCTTAATCTTGCTCACCACTGTTTTTATTTATTTATTTATTTAAAATAAGCTTCCAGAAGTCCTTGAATACGCTAAGATGCAATTTCACATGATGACGTTACTTGACGTCTTGGGTAAGTAAGCATGGGTAAGATAAGGTTTTCTATCCCAGGGTCAAATCTCAGATATCCTTATCCGGTGTGCAAGAAATGTATGTTCTTATTATTTTGTGTTTGTTTTAGAATTATTGCACGTGATACTCTGACGGAAGCTGAAGGCGTGGGTAATGTCGTGACACTAGTTAGAGATGACGATGTGGATGTTATCTTTGGTAATCCTTCTTCAACGAGTAAGTGCACTGGACCCGAGATTATAAAACTTTTATTCCATGCTCAAATCAACTGAGCGTGGGATATCAATTGCTCATAAAACTAGAATAATTGCAAATACAGAAAGTTTCTGCTTTAAACTCGCAGATTGTGTATTCTATCATGCTGATTAATGTTTAAATGCCAACCGTAGTTGGCATTTTAACATTATCAGCAGATCATGCGCTGTGGAGTTAAGCACGATACATGTTAACTTTGTAAAATCGTACAGTCTATATAAGATTGTGAAACTAACTCTTTTTATGCTGGGTGATTTCTAATGTTTTCGGTCGTCTACTGATTTATTTTCCAAATTAACGTTTTAAAAAATATTCCAGTACAGGAATACCTGAAACCAGATCAGGCCAAGCTTATTTCGGGCCTGATCAGAGTCCAAACTGTTTGCACTGGTTATAAGCAGATAACACCATCAGGGATATACGAGGCTTGTTCTGAAACTATTGAGACAATCGCCATCTTGTCAAACTGACTCAACAGTATTTTTATACATAAAGTGCAGCATCTTATGGGACGTGGGCTGGATTATCTTAAAGTTAACTACAATGGCTATGGTGCTTTGGCTTTTAGATGACGGATACCCCGTCCATATAGGAGCACGCCATATAACGTTTGCGTTCATTGTGCAGTGTCTATTATAATATCATTAAGGTAATTAAGCTACAATGATACATTGGCAATTTAGAGATTCTTGGTGCATACACTATTGATATGTATGCCTGCATTAGCAGAATCAACTAATTCTCTGTATGGACTTTGGAGATATATGGCATAACTTGTTATATGTAAAAATCGGAACAATACGTTGATGGACCCCACTGATGTGGGCATGCCAAATTTATTGTGACAGTAAAAAACAAATACGCTGAATAGTCTGTTAAAAGGTGCTTCAATCGAACTCTTTTGCCAGCTAAAAATAGAATACAACTAAACATTTGGTTTAAATTTCAATTCAAAATTGTATTTAGGCGGTATACTCAGTAATTTGTTTTTGGTGCTATGCGTTTTGCACTGACGTCGTACCTTTGACATTTGCTATTCAAGAGAATCCTTGAGTATGCGCCAAGTATGACATTCATTTATCTGTAAACATTACAAATCTGTTATCAAATGATGCATTTTGGTTGAACAATGTTTGCTAAATATTTTAACACGATCTTGTACGTCATGGTGAATGTAAAATTGAGTATTTTAAACACTTTAAGCATTTTTGACGCGCTCCAGTAGCTGCTACTTGTGGTTACCAAGCGGCAACAGAATAATGAAGGTCGACGCAGTTAGTCCAACATTGTACAGCAAAATAACTAAGACAATAAGAGGACAATATTACTTCAGATCGAATTTCAACTGCCCACGCCAAACATTGCATGTTAAAATGCATGTGTCTCAATATTTTCGAGCAAGCCTCGTAGTTAACCGTTTGTAATACTAATGACTCCTAAATGTGGTTCTTGGCAAACAGTGAAGACCCAGATGAAATGCAATTAATGCGGCATTTTATCAGGGTCTACACTATTTGCAAAGACAACAATTATCTTTAGAGAAAGAAATACAATGGTTGTTTAGAACTTATAACCTGTGACCCCTTGATGTGAACAGACTGGTGTTTGAACCCATTAGCCCCACTCACAATCCTTGAAATAGATTCAGCACATGAGTCGTTGTTGCTCATCATCGAGTTGTAGAGCAGCGACGACTCAGGCTAGTCTCCGCATATGCGCATACTAGCCAGAGCCTTCGCTGCTCGCATACATAAAGTTTGGCTGTAGAATATGTATTATTTTAGACATCTAGCCTAGATCGGCTTTGCATATATGTAATTAGTATCAAAATCTCATGTGGTAGTTCAGTTACATGTATCAATCTTACTCAGCGATCAGGCTAATCTTATGTGGCCCTATGCCCTGTGCAAAAGGTTTAACCAACTTAAATATTCTTAGCCTATATATATTGACTTCGCAAATTGTATTGATTGACAGTCGAGATTTCTTAAATCTTTATATTGCTTATGACAGACAAAAATCATTATGGTATTTTTGTCTTTCATGAACGATATAAATAAGTGTTGCACTAAGTTCAAATTTTGAGCCATCAAGCTTATAGCTTTGTAGTAGTAGTATTAGTAGTTTCTCAGCCCTAAGGCTGTTATGCCACTCTGTTAGGGTTATCTTCACATGTTCATCGTTGGTATGGTCACACAAGTACGTTTGTTACATTAAAACGTGCACATTTTTGTTGTTGACTTAGATGGAGTTTGATTTATCTGTGAGTCTTTCTGTGCCTATTATGTAGTCACTGATAATTTTCAACACTTCATTTTTATCCAAATGTCCTTCGTAAAGAGTATTTATATGCCATGTATTGATGTTTCAAAGATGCATAATAATAGAATGATTAGGACTATACTATTTTTTCATTGAAATAGATAAATAATGGTAAATGTATTACTGCAGTTATCGATAAGTTAAGATATATGCCTGTATAAATCATCCATTACCTGGATTATAATAGTTCAAAATTTTGTTTACACCGATTCTCATCTGTCTTTGCTCAGGAGAGATATTTTAGGCTGCAATTCATGATAACGCGGATTGTGATGAAATACGACGATTCCCTGCCATCTCCCCATTTTGTAATCACTTAACGTAGGTGAAAACAACGTGAGTTGGCGAAATCATGATGGGAACTAGCAGTCCCTAGCAGTCCCACTGTGCCAACTTGTCTAGAATTACGTCTATTCCTAATTAAACAAAATGGTCACCTGAGCTGAGGATTATAACCTGGCACAATGGAAAGACGAGCAAGGATAATAAGGTTAATTTCCAGTTTTCTTGGGCGATTTTTTAAACCCATTTAAGCCGAATGACCTTTCCTATCTCTATCAGTGGGAAGACTCTATTTTAAAATTTTAGGAGTGTTGAATTGTATTTTTCATTTTTATTTAAATTCTGCTAGAAAATGCTGTAAGTAAATTGTGGAGACCCTGATCAGATGACGCGTTCTGCGGCGTCTGATCTGGGTCTGCGCTGTTTGCCTATGTCTCACAAAAATAACTTTAGGTGCATATGGGTTGAACATCGTTTATTAATAAACATCCATTCGCAAAGGGACTCTTGTGTTGTTAATACATGTATTAGCAATGCGACATTTTCAGATTATGTTTAACATTTTCTACTTGTATCCACAGATTGTATATCTTTGTTTTATTTTACGACATTCAGAGTAACAACCCTATAAATTTCTAACTCCTCGTGTAATTTTGTGGAATCTGACTGATATATAGATTGGGTCGAATTAGAGTCACTGATGAACGTTAATCCATATAAACCTAGAGTCATTTTTATAGGACATAGTAAAACAGCGCCGACAAAGATCAGACGCCGCAAAACGCGGTGTGTTTTGCGGCGTTCGATCAGGGTCTCCACTGCTTGCAAACAGAATGTTCTATTATAATTTAAATACACGTAATACTAAAATACCACCCAACATCACTAAAATTTGAAATAGACTCGTCCTGCCGACAGAGATTGGAAAGTTCGTTCGGCTTAAATAGGTTAACAACATAAGTCCACATTCCAAAGAAAATGCCACAATCAAATATCAGAGACACAAACATGGCACCAATACGCTAGCATTTACCTCATAGCGAAGCTTTCTAACGTTTTTGCAAACATAGCAGACCCAGATCAGGCAGCTCTTGTAAAAGCTGCCAGATCAGGGTATACTTTGTTTGTTTAATGAAATATGGTATATATGACCCTACACTAGTGGAGTAGTTTCCTTGTTTTATGTACCAACATGAAAGTTTATTTATATAATAATGCATAGTGGGTTGAGCCTAGCATGAATTTTCATGAAGGGAATGGTTTAATAAGGCCTCATCCTTGTATCAAAATATCGTGTTTCTGCTGTTTGAAAGTTAGTTACCGTACCATCTGGCTTGTATGTATTTTAGTTACCGTATCATATGGCTTGTTTGTATTTTAGTTATCATACCATCTGGCTTGTAAGTAGTTTAGTTACCTTACAATCTTGCTTGTTTGTATTTTAGCTACCATACCATCTGGCTTGTATGTATTTTAGTTACCTTATCATCTGGCTTGTACGTATTTTAGTTACCATACCGTCTGGCTTGTTTGTATTTTAGTTACCATACCATCTGGCTTGTATGCATTTTAGTTACCTCATCATCCGGCTCATTTGTTTTTCAGTTACCATACCATCTGACTTGTTTGTATTTCAGTTACCGTACCGTCCGCCTATCTGACGTCGCATTGGAACTTTCCACAAATCTCCTGGGCAGCTACTATACCAACACTAACAGACAAATCAACATTTACCACGTTTGTTCGCACACTCGGACCTTACAGCATGATCGGTATAGCGTTCGTGTCTATTTTTGAAAAGTTCAACTGGCACCATGTGGGGATGCTACACGCTGACAGCGGTAAGCACGAACAATACCTCGAAAAGTCGAAGTTCGATCTTTTGAAATACTCCCTAATTCGAAATAATTTTGGGGCACACTGGATTCAGAGAATAGGACCTATTCACGAGCTGTTTAATTAAAGCTGCACATTCTGTAACTTTTGATCTTCTAATTTTAGAAATAAAGTTTCTATTCTTCAAGAATACAGTAAAAATACTAAAATTCAGGTAAACATTTTGCCATTTTCGTAAATCTTAACAAATTATCACTTTCAAAACAACAGCATTTATGTTAAAAATCAACTGTCTAGAATTATTGAAGGGACGTAAATAATTACAAACGAGATAAAATCACCTGTTTTTATCAGATAATTCACTTTCCATGCAGTTTTCAGCTGTACTGAACATGTTTATTGTAAAAACATAACTTAATTCTAATTTTACAAATGATTTAAAAAGAAAAGATTTTTTTTCGAAAAATGTTCGTCGTTACAGACCTAGTCTCTTTAACTGTCTATACCCTATTCCACACAGGCCACGAATCGCGCGAATCGCCACGAATTGATTTTTTATTGATTCGGGGGGGATTCGTGAGGTTTCCTTTACAAAATTTCTCCAATCGTGATGGTCTACGAGTCAGTCCCGATTCAGATACGATGTCGTTACGAATATTCGGGGGAATCGGCTCAATTCGGCTGGAATCGCGCAAGAATTCATTACGATTAGCAAAATAACATTAGAACATGCTGCACGAAAGTTACGGAATCAATTACGAATCAGTTAAGAATATGCCGAATGCAGCACGAATTGGGCACGAGTTAACAGAAATCCGCGACGATTCGCGAGATTTTCTCTCACGATAGTTATAAAAAGGCCCATACATGCTTCAGGGGCATCAGTTCCAAAATGAATGTTCCTCGTATAGCAGCTGTAGAATGGATCCTGCAACTTGAGTGTTGAAAGCAGCTACTTCAATAGCTAGAAGAAAGCAACTACATTAAAGTCGAGAGGCCCTTGCATTGACTCATTGACTTGGGAACATATGGCAGTTCGCCATTGGCAAAATCACCAGCCAGGAGCTACCGACTGATCCTGATTGTGCTACAGAATCTGCCAAATCTGTTTCAACTTCTAGGACTGCTCACACGCGCGTGACGGGGTAATAAATCTTAGGGAAAATCCCTCTACTATCTTCCTTGGTTTTATTGCTTGGCTTAATCTCCCGATTCCCCACGAATGAGCTAAGAGTATCTACAAACGCCCAAAAACGCCTCCCAATCGATTACGATTCAGTTACGATGTCCGAGAATCAGTTACGATGTCCAAGAATGCCCTGGGAATTTGGTACGAACCACGCACGATTTTTCGAATCGGGGCATTCGTGGCCAAAGTTTTGAACAGTTCAAAACTTTTGAGCCGAATTCCCGATAGACCTCCGAATTGCAAGAATTGTCTAAGGACTGTGCGAATCATTTAAGATCTTCACGAATTGAGTACGATTCAGCCACGAATCATAATATTTGTCAATTCGTGGCAATTCGTGGGATTCGGGGCCTGTGTGGAATAGGGGTATATAGTAACATACGGTTTTGGTGCGTATAAGAAACTACTCCTGGAGACGTTTCTTTTACATGCCCAAAACTTATGTTTGATAGAAAAATACCTTATAATGATCATTGAGGGGGGGGGGGGTTGGGGTATGTGTTTATGTCTACCACCCTATGATTCTAACTACTGATAATTCGAACTAAAACTCTAGTCCCGAGCACTTCGAATTTACGAGATTCGACTGTATGTCACATAATATACAAATATTCGCCAAACGTCCTAACTGACAACCTACGTTTTATTGCTATTCTTCAAAAATAAAGAAGAAGGCAAAGATGAAACTTAACTGACTTGACTACTCTCTCAGCATCCCGAAATATAGCCAAACGCGTCATTTACCCTAGACAGTAACGATATTGACAAAGGTTCAATAAAAGGTGCTGGATTCCCCTTTGAATGAATATTGGTATCACATTTTCAACATATACAAAATCTAGCATTTTGTCACAATTTGGGAGCCCAAACTTTTTTAAATAAGCATGTTTCTCCCGCAATGCGTTTTCATTTTTAAAGTCAAACTCATATTGAACTCTATGTGTTGAAATGAACAACCCAGCATGTAATGAGGGTGGCCACTGCTGGTGAAAGTGTTAACTTACCACACTATTAATTGCAAATTCTTGTAGTTTTTGAAAATGAGAGGACCCGTAATTGTCAAAGCCTACTGGATGCAATTGTATATGAATTATGGTTAGCTGTTATGCGGTAAATTATTCTGATACACTGCTTATTCCGGAAGGCAAATGGAACTGATACAATGTTTTGTGCGTAAAGCTTTCTGATAATCGATAAAATAAACTCACGTGGGCGGTTAGAACTTTTGAGCATACTACAGTACTCGGTGGATTACAATACTGTAATGTTCGGCTATAGCTTATTGTGTAGCTTGAAGAACACATTTCGGTTATTTTTTTCATTTCCCACAATTATGTATACATTTTGTTTTATGGATATGATCATTTCTCAGAATACAGTTAAACCTGTGTAAAACGGCCAATTTTCAAAAAAGACTGAAAATTGGTTTTCAATACCAATTATAGCTTAATAATAATATAATGCAGGTCATACTCTGCAATAGTTTCGACCTTCATTAAGCTACCATTTTTCATTAAGATCTTTGTTTTGTCTATTTTTGAGAGGCCGTTTTACACAGGTTTTATTGTATTGACAGAGCAAAGATAAACTTAGACATCTAGTACAGAGAACAGTTGATCTAATAAACAGTCAATGTTAAAGCAATAATCTGTAGAAGCTTATTAAGCCAAACCATAAAGTTGTGTCTCATTCACTCTTTTCCTTGTCTTTCTGGTGTTATTTATGTATTTTATTTTAAAAATGAACCTACACGAACCTATCTGACAGAATATACGCTGAAAATCTTCATCAGTATAATAAGCAGTTTTTTTCTAGCTATAGGCTCTAGAAAGTTTCATATTTCGAAATCTGATAAGTAATCTCCCGCTGACTGCATCGTAAAGAAACAGAAAGTATTGGGGGTTAAGAGAGTTTGCCCACCATTATGTCGTCAATGTGTTTTTTTTTTCGATAATAATTACTGGCTATGACTGTCACAGCTTTTTATGGCTCTATTTTTTCTGGATTGTTTTATCACTCAGAACATATTCTTCTGTATTCTATAGTTACATTCCTCACCAATTACACACTGACCTGATTTTTATTCATATCACAATTAACAATGAGCATGACTAACCAAGAAGTGAGCAAAATGACCAATATCTTAAATTTCAGTAAGGTTGTGGCGGCCATTGTGGCGATCATCTCAGTTAGCGTTTATCAAAGCCCGTATTCGACTTTGAAAAATAAAACATATGAGTATTAAATTTATAGATTTCTTTTATCTATACACATACATGTATTACTTAGAGTCTCAACAAGTATTAACGGACAGGTGGTGGCGGCCATTTTGACAGTATTTTGAGTAGCCCTCATCAGACAACCCAATATTTGAACTTAGTCGAGGGTTAGATATTGAAATTTGTAAGATGTACATGACGAAGTTAGAGTGTTCACAAGTGCCAAACGACAGTCGGTGGACATTTTGGCGGCCATCCTGATTATAATTCTTCCGGTACATAGCCCATATTTTAAACTTGGGCGATTGTTTGATGCTATAAATCCATATATGAAACATGGAAAAAAAATCGGGTGATAAATGATAAAGTTAGAATGTTCACAAAAAGGGACGGACAGACGGGTGAACGAACGGAGGGACGAACAGAAGGACGAATCTCTGGAAATTCAGAAACAGCTAAGTTAACAAGCTTCAATTCGTGAGTACGGATGAATGAACGAGCGGGCAAGCGGAAAACAATATAGATCTGCCAAGATTGATTGGAGGTGCCCTTATGATATTTTTTTATATAAAACCCCAAGTGAGTACGACCAAGTGTTTCGTCAATTTTATCAGATGACGTCGCGTCTGGGAGTGATATAACGTCATGCATTAAAATCGATAAACTACCATTGGTTCACAGATTTTGGTAACCGTTATGTAATGCTGGCACAAAAAACGCGATTTCAAAGTTATGCAATAAATGTTTTACGTTACAAAATTAAAAGCCAGTGCAGTGGTGCATTTCATTTCAAGTCTCACATCAAGATGTAAACAGCACGATATTCACCTTGTTGTACTAAAGACTAGCAAGTAAATCATATACGAATATATCATAAGTGTGATGGTAGGATATAAACATCCATCCTGAGGATCGCCGTTTGGCTTCACGAGGCTTGCCGAGTGATGACAAACTGTGATCCCGAGGGACGGATTTTTCTATCCTACCCTCACATGAAAAGTGGATTCTTTTCTTGCTCACCACTGTTTTTTTATTTATTTATTTTTATTTATCTATTTATTTTAAAAGAAGCTTCCAGAAGTCCCTGAATAGGCTAAGATGCAATTTCACCTGGTGACGTTACTTGACGTCCTGGGTAAGATAGCATGAATAAGATAAGACTTTCTATCCCAGTGTAAAATCTTATCTATCCTTTTCTGGTGTGAAAGAATGTACTGTCTGTAATGAACCAACGGAAAGTGCGAATCAGTCACTGGTATGTAGAGCAAAACAATAACAACTCCATCTGAGCATCATTAGGATAGACCACAGACAAAACACAATCTCAAATGATAGAATTGTTGGGTCACGGTCGTCATCAAGTCTAAAATCTGACCAATCACCACCAGATAATTAAAGAGGAAAATATGAAGCCCCAATATGATTGGTTTAATGACAAGGCATGGCTGAATCAGTTTATATTGTACTCGCCCTACTCTTCAATAATGTTAAATTTGTAATACAGAGCTTAGTGTAATCCAACTTCAGACGCAAAACCGTTGACAAACAACATGGTCTCTTGCACTGTGATAGGACATTATAAGGTACAGTGGACGCCTGCACTTAGCTGGATAAACACGCCTACCAATCCAAATCCTTCATTGCATTATACCAATGGGGTAAAAACTTTCTGGTTTTTTTTCTATTTTTGAGAGCAAAAGATGTTATTCGATGAGACACACACATGGACCTTTAGACACATATATTTTTATAAAATGATATTAGGCTTGACAGTTTATAATGGTTTATATTAAAGAAAATGACATTTTTCCAACTTTAACATAAATACTGGAATCAGTCTTTCAGGGCACAGCATTTAAGATTATGTCGAAGATCAACGTCAATGCTATCGAAAAGTATATCCTCAATTCTAAAGTTTCAATTGACAAGAAAAGAGTAACGATTTCATTGAATTTAAAGACCATTACATCTATAGGAAACAGGTCCCTCTTCTTCATAACAAAGAATTGATTTTATGGTATAAACGATATGGATCGGTGGGCGTGAAGAAACATGTGGGTATAAACCAAGGCACAGAGAACTATTACAGACGACTTGGAAACATACCAACCAACCTATGATATATAGAGGAAGAGATATGTAGAAATTCCTACCTATGAAGATTTATTTAAAACATGAAACGACCTACCCAAACTTTATATGGACCAGTTCATGAGATTTTGGTACGTACTTAACGCACCGGCGAGCAGCGAAGGCTCAGACAAGCCTGTGCATACGCCCAGTCTCGCCAGAACCTTTGCTCCTCGCATACTCAAAGTATGGATGTCGAGAATGACTCAAATCAATACGACTTTTAGCCCCGTTAGATACGTTAA
The DNA here is from genome assembly GCA_964019695.1 of Loripinus fragilis. NCBI lineage: Eukaryota > Metazoa > Mollusca > Bivalvia > Lucinida > Lucinidae > Loripinus > Loripinus fragilis. The sequence goes on from OZ026525.1 coordinate 74,654,580, forward strand.
CATAGGCGTTTGAAGGAGGCTTTTGTGAATATGTGCTAAATAATAAAATCTTATGGTCTGGCTCACTTATCATAAATCTTGATGGGATAATGTTTCATTATAAGAAGAGCTACAATCCAGTAAAAATCTGTACAATAAAACCTTTGTAAAACGGCCACTCTCAAAATACAAAAAATGGTTTTCAATACTAATTATCGCTTAATCCAAGGGGAGCATTCTGCAATACTTTCAACCTTCATTAAGATAGATAGATAGATAGATAGATAGATAGATAGATAGATAGATAGATAGATAGATAGATAGATAGATAGATAGATAGAAAGTTAGGTAGATAGATAGATAGATAGATAGATAGATAGATAGATAGATAGATAGATAGATAGATAGATAGATAGATAGATAGATAGATAGATAGATAGATAGATAGATAGATAGATAGATAGATAGATAGATAGATAGATAGATAGATAGATACTTTATTGAGAGCACAATACAGACACATATACAACATACAGGAAAAAAACGTACAAAAATAAAGACAATATATGAACATTTACATAATGTTTGAGAACCCGTAGCTCTCTACACTCACAGTAGTAAACAACAGAGGCACAGGCCATCCTGCACGTGTGCTTGGCTGATCTAGGCCCTGTCTTTTGCAATCATTGAGACGCTTACTGTCACATGATTGGCCTACACCCATCCGTTCCACCGAGGTCTTGATAGGTCTAGTCAGAATGTGACTTAACTTTGACTGTGCAGCTTTGAATACCTCTGAGTTTAACCTTAACGAAACGAAATTTAAGGATTTTAACCGAGACGACTTTACGAGATGTTTAACTAAAATAAATAAACTTTTCTTTTTCTTTTTTTTACGGGACATTGCGTTCGCTTTCCATACCATCAGTCCAAACATTTTTATGAGCACTCAATAGGATCGTCTCATCTTGAGACGGTTCCACTGAGTCCTCACAACATGTGTTTAGTTTAGAAATATCAATTTGTCTTACAGATCTTTGGTTTGTCTATTTTTGAGTGGCCGTTTTACACAGGTTTGACTGTATCAGTGTCACCAAACCACGTGGTGTGTGACGTAAATTTTTGGTACCACCGGCAGCTAAATCATCAACAAGAAGCATCGCCTCGGAACTTCAATCAATCGTAAGTATTTTATTTTCCAGCCGATTTCAACGACATATAGCCTATTCTAAGGGGAAAAGTGAGTTCTTTACAACGGTGTTAATGGATTTGTCACCAGATTAATACTTTAGGCCTGAAAACGAGGCAAATGTCCAGAAAATGTGAAAAACACCGTGCAACCACGGCAAGCCAGTCCCAAATATTGCCAAGAAATTTGCCTCGTTTTCAGGCCTAAAGTATTAATCTGGTGACAAATCCATTAACACCGTTGTAAAGAACTCACTTTTCCCCTTAGAATAGGCTATATGTCGTTGAAATCGGCTGGAAAATAAAATACTTACGATTGATTGAAGTTCCGAGGCGATGCTTCTTGTTGATGATTTAGCTGCCGGTGGTACCAAAAATTTACGTCACACACCACGTGGTTTGGTGACACTGTGTATTGGTTTAAAAATATTTCATTTTGAAAATTCCTATCACATGATATATTTAAAAATAAGTTTTGCTTCATGTTACTCAAGATGTTATTTCGTCATATAGGTGGATGTCTGTGGGCCATGGATGGAGTATTTGGGGCCTTCCAGAGGACTAATATCAGTATTGTTCAACGTATAGAATACGTTCGTGGTGTCATACCAGCACATGACCTGGACAGATATTTGTTAATGTTAAAACGACTCAGCAGAAGTAAGTATAGTGCGGCATCTCTGCATGCTGGGTAATATTGCCTGTTTTTGTCGTCTGCTGTGTTTTTGCAACATCCTTTTTTCGAAAAAAAAACTCTTTCAGAAATACTATCATAGTGTAATACTGTCTGGACCTAGATCAGTCCCGACGTTTTGTGATGTCTAGCCTGTGTCCAAACTGTTATCAGCAGACGACACTTGTCTTGCAAGAATTATAGCTACCTAGTAAACATAAACATATGGGATACTATCGGCCAACCAGCGATCGCAAAATGCCATTCAAATGGCGTTTCGCAGGTGGGCCGATAAAAACCCGAGACTGTCTGCTGGCAGTGTAGCACATGAAAATTTAATGTCGGTTACTTATTCGATCGGCGAACAGCAAAAGGCTTAGACGAGGTTGCATTTTTGCAGTGTCTCGCCAGAGCCTTTACTACTCGCAAACATAAAGTACCAAGGAAACGATTAGACCTCAAGACCAACTAGAGAGATGAACATGCACAAACAGGTTTAATTTTATACATATGTGATAAAGTAACATTATACCATGTGATAAGCAGTAAGAACGTGATTGCTGTAACGAGAATGTTGAGGTAAGGACCTGAAATAAGCTTTAAAAACGCCACTAAACTATACTAGAACGAATAAGAATAGCTCAGACATTTTAAACACATTGATAAGAAAATAATCACATTCCTACAAAAACATAACTTTCTTATCATCGGCGTATGGTTTCGTAAACAGGCTCATTTATGTTGATGTGGCGGTTCCTAAATCATCCTCACTTTTTTGTCGTAAAGCGGACACACTTTAAACATGCATGCGCACATACCCAGTTACTGATGAAGCACCATTATGCAGGTTAAGCACGTGTGTACTAAACATAGTGACATTCAAGCGAGGTCATTTAAAGCTGCATAATCTGTGACTTTTGATATTTTCATTTTAAAAATAATGTTTCTATTTTTCAAGAACACACTAAAAATACTAAACTTCAGGTATACATTTTACCTTTTTCGTAATAATTAACAAATTATTAGTGCCAAAACAACAGCATTTATGTTAAAAATTAACTGTCTAGAATTATTGGAGGGACGCAAATAATTACAAACAAGAGAAAATACACCTGTTTTTATAAGATAATTCACTTTTTCATGCAGTTTTCAACTGTAGAAATTATATTTATTGTGACAACATAACTTTATTCTACTTTTGCAAATGATTTAAAAAGAAATATTTTTTTTTCGAAAAATGTTCATAGTTACAGAGTATGCAGCTTTAATATGGTAAATGCGATTTCCCATACTACACAGAACTTCTCCTAAAGGAAAGAATTCGCTCCCTCTGGGAGCAAATTCCTTCCTTTAGGAGAAGTTCACTTTTTGAAAAGGGACTCAGTTGAAGAGGATCATTGCTTGATCTAGTAGTCTCCCTTTATTGTGCGTAGCCTTTTCAGCGTTCTTGCTACGCCATTGCCAGTGGCACTTGTTGTGAAACTGTATCAACATTCATATTTTGTATTGTGTTGGCAGTACTCGCTAAAATCATGAGATTGTTACTGCCCTGCCGGCCAAGAGTGACAGTGACGACATGTTTTGTTTACAAAGTTATCGATAAATCACTTGCGTATTAATCCTATTCGCAGGATATGATTAATACACAGGTGATCTATCGATTCGCGCTAGCTCAAGTCAATGTATGATATAGCAGTTGTACACAAAATATTACTTCACTGTCACATTTGGTTGGCACGACAGTAATTCTGTTTCTAATTTCTTTTCTTGCAGTTATAATTGTATGCGATAATACGTACATCAGAGACATTATGATTCGAGCATGTGAAATGAACATGTGTAATGGTGACTACGTGTTCCTGATGCCAGGCATCACTGTAGCAGCGACATTCGACGAAACAAGGATGTGGCATAACGATGATGAGCGAGATGGAGCAGCCCAACACGCATTCAAACATCTTCTTTATGTAAGAGTTTACGCTAAAAGCATTGAGAACATTATCTGGGCCCAGAATTACAATGCCTCCTTAAAGTTAAGCAAGGCTTAAGCTAAGTATTGATATTTCAACATGCTATATTAAATGCTAAATAAATTGCCTTGATCGATGTGGTATTTATGGTCAAAGATATCCTTGTTATCTTCAGAAAATTAAAACTATTTAGATTTTAATCAGTTTGAAACGTTTTTTTTCGCATCCTGAAAACTCAATACTTAACTTAAGTCTTCCTTAACTCTAAGGAGGCATTGTAATTCCGGGTCCAGAGCCACTATGCAAGGCATTACAAATCAAAACGGAATGATAAAAATCCAGCGGTCATTCTGGGAAAATGAACGCGACGTAAACAAGTCAAAAGTGAGTTAATTTTATTTTCTTTCTGCTCTAAATACTGTAGTACGTATTGGAAGAGACATCCATGGAAACTGTTCAGCATTATTGAAAGAGCCACTGAGAAGCCCCCGTGGTGTAGTGGATAAGCGCTATGCCTTGTAACCCAGGGGTCGCAGGTTCGATTCCCGGCTTCTCCATAAAACCACTTTCGGTTGAGCCTTCGGGAGTTCCCGTCATATAATAAACACTCAAATCATAAACCCTACCGGCCCAGTACTGGTTTCTACCCATGGAAAAGCCGCAAAAAGTATTATTGAAAGAGCCACCGTGTATATTACAGTTCTGCCTTGATAATGGCAGTTGTCCAAAGGTGCTAAAATCGCATTACTTTGATCGTTGCCGTCAAAGTGTTTCTCAAAACCATATTTACCTGTTCTATGTGGCAGAATAGAAGCTAAGTATACCTAATGTCTTATCCGACTAATCGTTCACCGCTTTATCTTTAATGAGATACGCAATGAACCCTAAAATTACAATGTGGTATGGTTTTGACGATAAAATGTCCATTTTTCGATGATAAATAGCACAACGAACGAATTTCGTCACTGATCACCTGTTAATCACCTCACTATTTACATTCTATTTGCTATTCTGTGGCCTGCACGTTGTATAACTTAAAAACTCGCTGAATTTGGGGTAAATAGTTTGACTACAAAAAACTGAATATAATTGCAGGAGTTGACTATCAAAGATAAAATAATCACATTTCCTCATAATTCCATTAGCACCCAGAGAGTCAACACACACATCTCTAATTTGATTGGCTTCTGGCAAGTACCTGAAATATAATTGAAAGCTCTTATCTAAGCTCAATGGCCATGCTGATTATAAACTAGATCAAGTCAGTGATCTTATCTAATCTGACAGTAGCTAAGCTCTGCCCACTCATTACCTCACATTGAAGCCACTCCCCTGCCAGGGGATCAGAAATCCTGTCTTAAAGGCTTCTGCTGGCTGCATTATGTAAGGACGTGACTATGCTTTGGCTAGTCCTTTGTATAATGTTGTTCCCATTTCTTTTATTTTCTAACGCATCAGTTAATCATATAGTTGGGTACTCACTAAGTGACTACCCACAACTTATATTTTGATAATATTTTTTCAAGTATGAGCAATTATCTGGAGGACTAGACTCATCTTTAGTCTTGCTTGTGTCATGTAGGTCTTTGTGTTCGCTGATGGGGGTACTTTTCTTTCTGTTAACCTACATGTATAAGTGTCTTGGTTTGTCTTTGTTACGGTGTACTAAGCACTTGGTACCATCATTTGGGAAAGTCCGTCACAATTCATGAATCGAAACATGGCTCGGGTGTATGTAAGGAGCATTACGCGTAGTACCATGTACCAAAAAGCTCCATTTTGTTAGCAGGAACTGGCGTTTGGAAAATTAGTTCTGTAGCATGTGGGTTCAGCTCTATAAAGATCGATTAATCTGATTATCCCAAAAGTTTTATCAGCAGCAAAAATGAAGTTTATGTTTTTTCAATAAAATATCGCTATAGCGATATTGTATTGAAAAAACATAAACTTTATTTAAGTCGTTTGCTTTGCTACAATCACACTTGTTATTGTGTTAACATGGTTTCTGTGACATCAGCGTCACATTATACAACGTCTGCGTCACGTTATTACCCGCTTTATCTAAGAAGGTCCTCGATGTACATTCGTGGTCTGATTCCACGGTAAGTCCCCAGAGTCGGCCGAGGCAGCTCTTATTGTTGGTACAATGCGTAAGCTTGTGGTATTTGGTCAAGACATTTCATGGTCATATTCACCACCATAATAACTTCTTGTTATTGATGAAAATTGACAGGACATTCATGCAATATAGACCAATTTCACTTCGGAATGATCTGTAACAGTTCAGGCCTCCAGATAAGAATGGGTAATTGAATTTTTTTTATTTCACAACCAAAGCATGTTGTGGGTATTCAAAACATATCTTTAAACAAATGTGTAAGAAGATAATAATTTACGCGCATTATTCTGCTTAACCGGACATCAATCCAATCCAGAACAATTTTACTTCTGAATATTCAAGAGAACAATGGTTACTTTTATCCTTGTTAAAGCCTTAAAAAGAAGTTAACTAAATACTGGTAAAAGTCGCAGATTCAGTTTAATTTTAAGCACCTTGACATCTGATTTTAATTGGGCCTCGTCGCGAGAAGCTCTAATTTGTGGGGTTGCAACCAGGAACTGCGCAAACAAACTTGCTCAAATACAGATACTTCCTTAGATATTGACAATTAACAGGCTCATTAACATCTTGATCTATTGTACTTTTAAGGGATCGAAAAGTTAAAGCATTTGAGAGCAAAAATGCACAGACTGATCTGTGTCATGTATTGCAACAAAATTTGGTTTTCTACCGGGTGACAAGGCTATTAAATATAATTGATATTTTGCAGTGCATTTTCTGTGAACGACCGCTTAGTTGAATGTTGAAGACAAGATATCAAATTAATTTGTGAAGTTAATACTAAGATTTAATTATTCTTTAGTCGCTTTATCGTGGAGCAGGTTGGCAAAATAGATTATTTCAATCTGATGACTTTATCGTGTCATAAGTAAGTATATGAAATGTCACTACCAGTTTTTGCAGCATATAGAAATTTACAAATTAGTTGCTGAACATGACTACTACTAGTCTTACTTATAATATGGTTCGTTAGTGTGTACGTGAAGATAAGCCATGAGCTTTATCGCCCATACACACGGATGAACCATACACCAAATAGCATATTCAACATTTAGCATCTTGCATCTTTCAAATCAAAGAGTATCTGATTGCAAACACTTGCACTGTGAAATAATAAAAGAATAATGCAGAACCTAATAAGATACCGTACAATGCGGAATCTGTTCTTGGTCTACGAGTATTCTTGATATGTATGTGTGTGTGAGAGAGATGGAAATTTAACCTGAGGACCAGAATAAATTGTCAGACACTTTGGCTCATTTTTGACTAAAAATTCCGTATAAAAAAATTCCGGTGGGTCAAATAGGTGAAATTAGTTCACCAATGTCATATGCAGGAAAAGGTGTAACACATAATTTACATCTCTCAAAATGAAAGCAGTTCAAAGGTAGATTTTGTTTTAATTGGGATTCAAAGTATTAGAAACCGTTGACAAAAATGTTATGGTGCCAAACATCGTCAATATCATACGTTACATTGCTGAGTCATTTTAGCGACCGCAGATACATTTTTTGCACCATTCAACTATATGAAAATGTCCACTTAACATACATTTCGACATAATTACTTAGTGTTTATTGCTCAGTTCATAGGCTAAATTGTTATGAGTTATAGTCTTGTGGGTGGGATAAGGAGGTCACATGGATGTATTAGGCGTAAATTTCAGAAAAGAGGATAAAACTAAAATAGCATTCTGTATATTATGCCGCTCATTCCGATATTCGTTTGGCGAAAACTGCTAAAAACAACGTCCAATCGTGAGTGATGTAAACCATAAGTCAACCGTGTGATCCGTGATACATCTAATCTATCTGAGATCCCAGCAAAATGTCATAAAGATACAAGAATTAGCTTTCACAAAGAAAGCTTGGTCTATGCTAAGTATATACTTTTAGCAAATGGGAAACATAGGCAGGCCGGTAGGAGGCAGGTGGACAGGCAGGCATTTAAACATTACCTTGAGCTTGGCCAATAGTTTAAGCATCTAAAAACTCCATTTTCCTCCATAAGATATTTATATCTTTTGCGAAAACATATAGTGTAATCCGTGCACTAGCACCAAGGGAATTTCAAATGTCAAACATTTATTTTACAAGCTCACCTTTTCTACTTATTTTATAGCACCCAACACTCATATGATAGCCAGAAATCGTTCCCATCAGTACTCTCAGTGCTTTGATTTGGGGTGCTATGCCATATTATTTTTACTTTAAGGTAACTTATGCAAACTGGTACGGAAAAGATGGTAGGGAGAATTTTATCCAGTTTATGAAGGATGTCATTGATAGAACTATGGACCCACCTTGGAACGATGATACCGCAAAGGTTCAGAATAAGGAAGTATGTTGTTATCCACTTAACTTATATGGCCATATAAGCTCACTTTGTTCATAACATTTTTTCAGAATTACGTACCCTCTTTTCAAAAATATGTAGACCCAGATCAGCTGGCTTCTGATCAGGATCTACACTTTTTTGCGACCACACGACAATTTTATTTAAATTTATAGAGCTATGGACGATAATACTGCTACGGTGGAGAGTGTGAAAGTATGCTATTATCCAATTAATTTATTTGACTTATAAACGCACTGTGTGCATCACTTTTTTCAAATTTCTATAACCTATTTTCAAATATGTGTAGATCCAGATCAGCTTTCTTTATCAGAATCCATGCTGCTGTTCAATCAAATGATGAATTCTATTTTATTATGCAAATTGACTGGAAATCGAAACTTTGTATAAAGTTGGTGGACCAGATTTGAATGTACGATTCCACTAGTTCAAACAGCATTACCGACTGCGCTATCTTGGCTGGCCTTATGTGTTATGTACCAACATCACATGTCTTGGCACAGCATATAAATGTGAAGGGTATTGTATAAAATGATTGTTTATCATTCTGTACAGGCCAGCACTTTTGCAATGAACCTGTTTGATGCCATGTACGTTTATGGACTCTGGGTAAACTACACCATCACCAATGGAGTTGATCACAAGGATGGAAGAGCACTCATGGAATATATCAATGGTCTGAGCTTTGTATGTAAGTATATATGAGTCAGTACATTATATGAGCCACGACATGAGATTTAGAACAATGTGGCATTTTAACATGTATAGATTCAAACCAGCTTTATCAGACTCCTATTAAGCTTTTGCCGTGGTTACACATTCACCAACTGGATTCCGGGCTAGCCATGGATACGATCCGGAATCATTCTTTTCAATCCGTATTGGTCTGTAGCTTTCCGTATTGCATCCGTAATTATACGTAGAAGTTCTTAATCATACATATATAGAGCATTTGTATCGGACTATGGAAATTGGCATTTCAGGGGTCATCCGTAGTAGAACCGGCGAAGTGATCCGTGAATGTGTGACCTGGGCTTTAGAAACTCCAAATGCTGTTCTCATCTGTATTTACATTGACTGTCATAGCTAATGCTTGTGTACTAACTTTGCTAAATAAAAATCCACGTTTATTTAATTAATAACAGAACAGAAATTTTATTTGGACTTAAGTATTGAAAGCTCATCGTCACAACAATACATACTATACAACCATATATTTTACGCATGCATTTAAAGTGTTATTAATTTGATAAGTGTAGTTCGAGAGTGAAGCAAATTTAGACATTTTTATCCATATGTTGCTGTTAACCCATGTCAGACTATCCTAGGGGAGACTATCTACAAAACAATACCACTACCACCACAGTCGTCGCATCATCGCAATTTGTATACTTTCTGTATATTACAGAGGAGCATACTGCAATAAGGGTAGAACCAGGCCAGACGCCTTAAAGCAAAATCGGACCAGGGTTCGCACCTTTTCATCTCACCAAAAACTTATATTTTGAACGCCCATTACGAAAAATGCAATAGTGAACTCCCGGTCAAAGTGATATCAGCAATTATTACTTAATCTGACAGAAAACAAAAAAAAAGGGTTTTGGTCTGATAGGGTTTTACACCTGTATACAATACAATATGATCTCTAACCACATTATTGGTCCCACCAGCTGGTTAGAAGACCAATGTCCTGTTGAGTGACAGAAAATATAGATATAGCTAGGCTTAGTTATAAATCCTAGCTCCTAACCCATCTTACATGATGATTGTCATCTGGAAATGTATAAACAGCTTTTAACTTAAAAGTTATAAAGCAGTCGGGCCAGTGTCTATAGTGATTACATTGTTAAAGTAGTCAAACGTAGAATAATATTTGGCAGGATAAGAGTTAAGAACACAAGGACTGCAGCTGTTTAGTAATAAAATAATTAATCCTTATTTTCTCCCTCTCTTTGATCGTCCGAAAATAAATATTGTCTTTTCTAACACTCTTAAGGTTAGATCCTGCATTGCAACCAGATTTACAATTCAAAACCTCTTCTTTAGCGAAAAAGAAACAAAACACAGGTTTTGTTTGGAATGCCGCTTCTGCTTCAGATTTTTCGACATTACTTTTTTTACTTATGATAAGTACAAAAACAAAATTCACATATACAACAAATTCATTTCAATTCTTGTTCGTCTTGCCCCACAGTCTGTCAATCATACCAGCCTGAAAAACTTAGAAATCCTGTTCAAAAAACGCTGTTTTCACATATCTCAACACTTCACAGAAGTATATTCCAATACGCCCATGTATCCTTTTTTAGTTCATATTTGTGCTGTATTGTCCTTAATCTGCGAGCGGGCTACCCAACCCTAACTCCCTGTGGGAGGGGGAGGTAGGCTTTTCCATGCTCTGACCAGCAGGACGTTCACACAGAGGCATGTTCAAGCTAGAATTTTAAACCTACAGAAAAGTTCCCTGAAAGTTCCCTAACTCTTCTGTACGTTCAAAAAAGCTTTTTATATAGAACCTCAACTCTATGCTCCCGTCCCAGGAGTGTTTACTCACTCTTTAAATTAAGTTTACTCTGTTTTGCAAAAAATAGAATTTATACCACTTAGCAAACCTAAAGTGCTCTTTACAAAATTTTGTATAACTAAAGTTCTCCTATTACAAAGCATCTACACCAAATTTCACATGTTGAAACGTTTAAGGTCCTAGAATACCGGATATACAAGTTCAGTTAAGATTTAAATTTTCCACTACTCATTAATATATAAAATTGGCTTTAAATTAATAATTGTCTGCAAAATTATTCTTGAAAACAACTTAGCCAGAACCTTTTATGAAAATCTTACAGTAATGGAGTCATGTGAACTACATACTGAATCTTCAAGCTGAAACTGATATACATATAATATGCTGGTGGACTGAAATATTTGACAAGCAAATGAAATGCATATGAGCGCGGATCTAAGAAAAGGGTCCCTAAGACATTCCAGCAAAATATTTCATAACAGACATTTAAAAACGCCTAAAATGACAAATTTCACATGCTTTTAAAGTACCACAAAAATGTATCTAAAACTTGATGTCATCAAAGTAGCAAATATTTCTGATTATATTTAAAGTTTTGTGTGCTGCCTGTTTCCATGACAACAATTAGGCCATAACACATACAAGGGCTCATAATGAAGAGTGGGCCACTTTAAATGCCTATAATACGACTAAGCAAGTATAGATTCGTACAATTTCATTTGCATTTACAATATAGTTCATGCATAACGCATGTGAATACATTATACTTGTTCGATGTTTATACTGAGTCAACAATAACATACAAGCAAATGGAGACTAGCACTCTGACGTCATATTAGGTTTAACGTTCTTTTTGACGGCACATTTGAAACCGGATTACAATTGTTGCTTTAAACCTCCATTTATTCGTCAATATTGAAAATAAATGCTTTAAATTTTCTGGGAATGCTCTTAAATAATCGTACTTTGCAGAGGCAACATAATCTAGATTTTTGATTTATATAACCATAAGGTACCTTTCATCATATCCTGGCCCATTATACCTTCTACATCCTTTTGCGTCCTGTAGGAGTAGTCTCGTCTTTTCAACCAATGAAGCAACCAGAACATTACCATCAATATACACACCGTGAAGTACCAGCCAGAAAAACTTGGAAATACTTCCCAAGGCCACTGTTATGACATGTTATACACTTATCTGAATTGTAACTTAACATCATGCTTAAACCTTCCAATATAAATAAGCTGCTCTTGAGAGCATCTCAAAAGCAACTTTACTCAAAAATCAATCCAGTGAATCAGAACCCATCTAACAACCATCTCAAAAAATGTAAAATATATTTTCAAGCTTCATATTAAGCTAAAAAATCCAAAAACTGAGTCATGATCTATAAACTGAAAACTGAATATGAAAATCTACAATTAAAAGGAAGAGATTCCTACAGTGAGGATTTTATATGTTTTGGTACTAAATTTAAGTAACCACAAGATTTCATACAGTTATTGAAAGTTATAACGGTTTTGGGATTTATCTTACATTGAAAATTTGACGAACGAAAAGAAATACCTCTTACTTTTGTGAAGCAGAAACGTCGACTGAATTAAACATACCTAATATTCCTTATATAGAATCTGCTTAAAGCTCACTCAGAAAAAGCGTGACTTAATACTATATTTAGACACATACTCACGAAATTCATGCTTAAAACATAAAACCTCATGAAAAGTGCTTTAGAGTTAATAACATTCGCAAGAAGGACGGACCGAAAAGAAATGGATTTATTTTCTCCCTCTCTTTGATTGTCCGAAAATAAATATTGTCTTTTCTAACACTCTAAAGGTTAGATCCTGCATTGCAACCAGATTTACAATTCAAAACCTATTCTTTAGCGAAAAAGAAACAAAACACAGGTTTTGTTTGGAATGCCGCTTCTGCTTCAGATTTTCAACATAACAAAGAAGTGGATTTATGTTTAAATTTCTAATTTCTTATTAACAGAAAGCATTTCCTGAGTTTTCATACCTACGAATATATGTATAATAATTATAAATATTACAAAACCCATCCTTTTTTTTTTACTCACCCAGGTCTGATATTTAACTTTACTCAGACGCAGGCCTGACAAACAACTGTTCCCTGACTCAGGCCAGATAAATAACTTTTTTCCAGACCAACGTTCCACTGAACTCAGGCCAAATAGACAACTTTCCTCAGCCCAACGTTTCTCGGATCCAGGCTGGATAATCAAATTTCCTCCCATCCAGGCTGGATAAACAGTTTTTCTCAGACCAACTTTTCTCCAACAGAGGGCGGATAAACATCTTTTCTTAAACCAACCTTTCTCCAACACAAGCCAGTTAAACAACTTTTTTTTCAGACCAACCTTTCTACGACCCAGTCAGGATAAAAGACTTTTCTAAGACCACCTTTTCTCCAACCCAGGCTGGATAAACAACTTTTCTCAGACCAACCCTTCTCCGACCCTGGCCGGATAAACAACTTTTCTCAGATCAACTTTTCTCCGACCCCGGCCGGATAAACAACTTTTCTCAGATCAACCCCCCTCCGAGCCTGTCCGGATAAACAACTTTTCTCAGATCAACCCCCCTCCGACCCTGGCCGGATAAACAACTTATCGCGAATCAACTTTTCTCCGAGCTAGGCCGGATAAACAACCTCTTTCGACCCAGGCCGAATAAACAACTTTTCTCAGATCAACTTTTCTCCGAGCTAGGCCAGATTAACATCTCCTCTCCAACCTAGACTGAATAAACAACCTTTCTCTGACCCAGGCTGGATACACAACTTTTCTCAGACCAACCTTTCTTCAACCTGAGCCAGATAAACAACTTTTCTCAGACCAACTTCTTCCACCAGGGTCGGATAAATAACTTTTCTGAGACCAACTTTTGCCAGACCTAGGCCAAATAAACAACTTTCTCAATCGTGCTGGATAAACAACTTGTTGTTTTATCATATAATAATATTATTTCTATAGTGGCCCAAGCCATTTTCTCTCTGCACTTGGTGATTTATTTATTTTTATTTTTCTTTTTTGACCCTGAGTCAAAAGAACACTTGCTTTAACCTCATGTTCTTTTTTTATATATTGAACAAAATAAGAAACACACATTCTCTCTAAACATTCGACTTTACATCTTGACCTCCAAGCTAAAACAAACAGTTCCATTATTACAAACATGTACATTAAATATGTTTTGTTTTGTTTCCCATCATTTATCATTTATTATTATGAACGAATCTCAAGCAGAGAAAACACTTCCTTATGTAAATCTGAAAGCAGCATAGGCTGAACTTATTTGAAAAACTCAAATTTGGTTTCATTCAACTTATAAGAAAAAGAAATTATTCTCGACCTTACCTAGCATACTAAAACTGACATGATTTAGCTAAAACATTCTCTGACCCGAGCCAAAGTAATAATTCCCATCTTGAATTTCCATCCAAGCTACTTCCCTGATCTAACACAACCACAAATAAGAAACATTTGAAAATACCCTCTGTAAAACAGGAGCGACTTAACTGTCCGTTTACACATGAAGAAAGCTTAAAGATATCCTGTATCCTATCAGCAAAATTCTTTAAGATGCAGACTAGTATAGTATTAAATGCTCAAATACCTTTCAGCCAAGCAAGTATCATCTGAAAAATTCCCGTAAAGTCAACCCCCAATTCTAAGTTACTATGGCTTTTGTGTAGATTCTGCTGTATCTTTCCCCCCAAAAAACAAACAGCACTGCATCTTCATATATCGTAATGTTATAACAACTAATATACCACTTACTTGGTTAATGATTAATATTCCCCCACTAAGACTCGATTCTAAAACATCTGATATTCAACTTATTTGGTTCTATGAAAATTTTCACCAACTAAGACTGGATATCACATTCTGGATAATATCCTTTATGAATCGATTCTGTCTACAGACAGCAACACATTATTACCGACATAAAATTGAAGATAACAACCGAATGAGTATTGAAACATCATACCCTTGATATCCATTTAGATAGTAAATCATCACTATAATTGTCAAAAGAGTCTGACTAAAATCCAACCTCAGTGCAATTCATTCTAAACGTTAAGGCTATAATGCATATAAAATCTCGAATAAACGCCAATCAAATCCATAATTCTGCTGCAAAATTGCAAAATCTATGCATTATGATAACAATTCCCTTTCAATTCATAAACAAATGACAGTCAAAATTCGTCCCTTATTTAAAACATGGTCTTTATAAACTTTTTGGCCTCTGTATTTGAAATAAACTGATATTATAAGAAGAAATTAACCGCATTTCCATTTCTTTCATTTAATATCAAAAGAAAGATTTTAAATTATAATAGCACTCCCATGCTCCAGCTTGCATACCCTTTGACCCAAACTACTTGACAATAATTTGCCATTCTCATCTCAGTAATTGATACCTTAGAAATTAAGACTTATGATCACTATTGCAATACAATACAATAAGATATACGGAGATACAATACAATGCAAACAAGTTATTTCACGCAGAAAGTCAACAGCGAACAACGTAAAACAGTCATAAGTCAATACGAAGCTATTAATACTATAGATAAACAAAGATCATTGAAGCGCGACTGATTTTACAATATTTAAAACGCGCATCTAGAAATTGGGATGGGGTTTTTTTTCGTTAACTTACACCCACCATAATATTTTTGACACTAACAGATGTCCCAGTCCGACTGGCTTGTGTTACGCATTACGCATCAATCCCTTGAAATAGAATGATCCAAAGGTCGACTTTCAGAAAATTCAACTGGAGTCTATTTTGTAGATATTACGGGTAACTGATAACTTATCCATGTTAATTGTAACACTACATTATTGACATAATGGACTTGCTTGTAGACTGATACCATGATCAAGTTTCTTTACACAGACTTGAAATAGAACTTCAACTTGAAATTAAAACGCGCCTATACTTCTTGGTGTATGAACAGTATACATATGGACTTCAATTTTTTTTTTTTTTTTTTTACAGCTGAATAAATTAGTTTCGAAATATGTTCCATTTCAAAGATGAACATTTCTTTACCCATACTATTTCAGGAACTACGGCGCATCCTACTGATAAGGGTAGGAGGGTCCATTTGGCTTAAATGGGTTAATCTTGGGATTGTAATAATCATAAGTTGTATGTTATCCTTTGGTCATTTCTTGTATACTCAACTACAAAAGAAATCTGACAGTTTTTAATTGATTCCAAGATCGTTATTAATTTGGTTAAGGTTTAAAATTTGGTCATAGGCCATGACAAACATCTCCATTAAAACAAAGCAAATGAAATTTAGAATGGCAGTCACCAAAGCTCGACGTCCCTCTAGCGTTCATACTTTTTCAGTTAATTTACATTGTACAGGAAGCTTGAGTGTTTAGAAAAAGTAAACCAAATCGGAAGTATTGTTTCGAGATTGCTAACAAATTGCCGCCATAAAGTTTAACAAATTTGTCATCAGTGGAGAACTGAGAATGACGTAAAGTTGAAAACGTAACTTTGATATGGAAAATCAATTTCCTCCGTCAATACTTAGTCGTTTCGCAAAATTTCTTAGATACACCGTTTTCTGTTGTCTGCTGTTACCGTTGCAGTTGAAAAATTAAAAATTATTCCCATTATTTACCGAAAAATAGCCGTTTAAAGTTTGACAGTGACGTCCCCATAACGCAGTATTTAGCATATGCATGATAAAGTCAAAATTTGATTTCTTGAGCACATTAGTTTTGCTATACATGCTCATTATTTTATCAGCATCCGATCACTATTAGAGCATACAGAATAAAAAATCAAAGTTACCATTGAAAATAGGACAGATTATATCGGTAGGTCAGTATATTTCGTTTCGGCAAGATCAGATCTAAGGATTTACATGTTCCTCGAAAATCACAGGTAACCTCCTTTTCTTGTAATATTCCAATATCTTTGTATTTGAATTTAACACACTTATTAACTTATTAAATTTCCTGTTCGTTTTTCTCTAATAAAACTGGGCTCAGCCTCCAGTTCATGTGATATTTCGATAGACAATAATTTACTATTAAGATTGTATTTTCTCTGAAAACAGAATCCTGATTTATACTCATGTAACTAATATTGGAGCACATATATAGATTCTATAGTTGTTGTGAACAATTTAAGACTTTGTTGTCAAATCATGTATACGTCTATTGTGACCATGTATGAATCTGATTATTATTTGCATGTGTGTTTGACAAGAAACTGTACAGTTTACGTAATTAAATTATATGTTCTGTTAACGTCAATAAAATATATGTTCTGTTCTGTTCTGTATTAATATATTAACACAAAAATGACGTATTTACTTCCATACTTGTTTTCTCGATTATGAACACGCATCGTTTTGAACAAAATCGCTATTTTCTAATGGAGTCCTGTTTGTTCTTAAAGATATCTTAATTATACCCATGTATAATCCAAATTTGATATTCACTTTGAATAACGTTCAGATAAAAGGACTATAACGTTCAGATAAAAGGACTATCTAAAGCTCAGTCTTCCAAAACAAAACAATTAATCTGCATGTGACTGTTCTGCAAAGTTAAACCACTCTAATTTACCCATAAAAATTGAATTATTAACGAGTATCCCTCAAAACTGTTCCGACATGTTGTGTATCCGTATTTGTGCACTGCTTTTAAAACTTACTCAAACTACAAGTCAACTTGATTATCTCAAAGTCCAAAGAAAAGAGGACATATTTCGATTCATCCGGATATCGAATACACATCTTGCAATATGCATGTACAAATTATACGCAAGTCCTCACTGGATTCGAATTGTAAATTATAGACGTTTTTGTTTTCTACTTTCAGCACTTTTGAAAATAATCTCATCAAAAAGACGCTGAAAACACATAAAAACAAACAACTAAAGATGCTGATCGTTTATTTGATGATCCAATCAAAATAACTTGTTGAATACTTATCAACGTGGTTACGACAGGTCAAGGTCGGGTAGTCCACACAAACAGCTGATCAAGTGACATTAAACAAAGGCGACATACATATTTTTACAATGTGACGATTCCTTATAATAATGAATTAATCTTGGCACGGTTAAAGACTGTTGTTTAATGAAAATGTGGTAAATTGGTTTGCCAGTTAAAATGTTGAACGATGGCCACAAATTTTGACTTCGGCTCAAACAGTGCTAAACAAACGCAAAGCTAGTTTTGGAACAAAACAAAAATCGATATAACCGAGTTTTTGTTATACAGTAATAATTTCAAACCACAAATACATGTACATTATCCACAAAAACAGTGTATTCGAGATACGCAAGTTCGACATGACCTATATCGTTTTTACATGTATATGTAGTTTTCACATATTTGATTGGACAAGAAAACGCATTTAAACTATAATAATCAACTGGAATTATTTCAAAAATATATTAGTCTGAGTTATGGATCTTGACTTTTTTTTATCTATTTATTCTTTTATTTATTTTTTTATTTTTTTATTTTTTTTGTTCGACAAACGTACAGAAACAGAATTATATCTTGCACAATAAGCGTCTCAACATACTTCACAAATTTAAGAAATTCTATCGAAATGTCCAAGCGATTTACACACGATTCTGTGACGAAAATGCAGACAGACGAACGGACATACAAGGGTTGAGCAACAGTTTGTAATTTTTCTTTCTAACTATTTTACACATTAACGTACGGCGGAAGCGACATCTATACCGAAATGTATAAAAATCCATCGACACTCCTCTCAATTTCCCAAATGATTAACAAATTCTAAAGTACACGCATTGTTTTTGACAAAACTGAATGCAGACAGATGAACGGACATATACACGAACGTACTTGGGAAGCAATACATGCATATGCCATTTTGTATGAAATCCTTCGAAATATTCTAAGCGGATTACAAACTCTAAAATAGACCCGATTTTTTGACAAAAAGAAAAGAAAGACAGGGGATCGCACATACACACGGACGTACGAGGAAAGCAATGAATGTCGTAACTGTCTATTAAGAGCTCAGTTCAAAAAGAAAAATATCCCTATCCATGTTAATGTTTTGCATAACTTAAGTTTTTCTTAACAAATGTTTTCTCGAAACACGGCAAAGATTTGACGAACAAAAAGAAATACCTCTTACTTTTGTGAAGCAGAAACGTCGACTGAATTAAACATACCTAATATTCCTTATATAGAATCTGCTTAAAGCTCACTCAGAAAAAGCGTGACTTAATACTATATTTAGACACATACTCACGAAATTCATGCTTAAAACATAAAACCAAATGAAAAGTGCTTTAGAGTTAATAGCATTCGCAAGAAGGACCGACCGAAAAGAAATGGATTTCCCTCAAGCTATCAATGTGTCAAAATAGGAATTTCTTCTCCGAATAATCTTTGCAAAAAGCATGGTCCAGATCTGGCCCTACATTTTGTTAAACTGGTCTGGATCCAAACTGTTTGACACTCTGTGAGTGTTCCTCTGGCGAGTATTTTTTAAAAGATGGTTTAAAAACACAGACAACAAAAATGCATGAAAAAGTACCCAGCATATAAAGTTTAAAACAGGTATGCACACAGCCATCCACTAAATAAAAAACATTTATCTCGATATTAAAAAAGTATTTTTTGCACCCTTCTTGGTAATTATACATGTGTTTTGGGTGTCTGCCGTTTTTTAAAGTCATCTTTTGCGAAACGTTATTTAAATTATCAAAAGGATTGGATTAAGATCAGACCAAACGTCAGGCCTGATCTGGGTCCATCCTATTTACAAATATTATCAGCAAATGACTCAAGAATAGTAGGCAAAGAGTTAGCCAAACATGAGCATAGTAATCTTTTTGTGGAACATAGACAAAGCAAATGCCACAGAACGGGTGGTCTCAACCATCAGAGTGCAAACAGTTTGTATCCAGATCAGACCTAATGGTCAAACATGTCTTTATTTTTTATTTCAAATGATACATTTACCGCTTATAAACGCCAGTAAAAATCACACTCAATATGCTGTCTGCCTATATAAGTCGTTGCTGCACATATTTAATAACATTATTAGATTATTTTAGTAAGAAAACAAACAGTATAGACCTAAATGAGACTGCTCCCCATTACAATATGTACCCAGACCAGACTGCCCCTACCGGGAACAGTCTGGTCTAAGTGTATACAGTTTGTATGTAGGAGCAGTCTGATCTTGGTCAATAATGTTTGTATATAGAAGTCTGGCATGTGTGCATACTGTTTGTATGTAGGAGCAGTCTGAGCTGGATCTTCGTCGTTTCTCAAAGACGTTTCTAAAATTTTCAGCAGACGACAAAAGCGACAACCTGCTTTATTGGTTAAATAGATTAATTTATTATTACCTATTGCTGGGCCAACAAATTCAATTTTTCAGTATTCATTAGTCGGGTATAATATGAAAACATCTCTTAAAATCATCTTTTATGAAGAACAAAATTATGACATAAGATTGACAACTGAATGAAATTTACCAAAATGACCTTTCATTACACTGTACCTAGGTAAACTACTGCTGTAGTTCTAGAACTTGTAGTACACTTCAGTCAGACTTTTCATTTAAACTACAGATGAACTTTTAGTGCACATGTTGTTCACTAAGTGTGCAACCCATGTGCATCTGTGTGTAAACTTTAGTTCAGACTCTTCTGTACTTATTATATTTGACAATTTCGTACTATAGGCCATGAATACACAGTGCCTGTAGATAAGCATGACGTTGATTAAAATTTACCCACCACCAACCCCTTAGATGGGGTCAAAGGTCAAATATTTAAATTTTGCAATAACTTAGGCAGTTGTCAATATTTTACTGAAATTGTGCATGCAGCCAGATGTACAATAGATATGAAACATATCAAATGGCATATTATTTCGAAGGCCTTGGTCTACCCCCCCCCCCCATGAGTGGACTGAGGGGGTGGGGCAAAGGCCAAACTCCATTTTTTCCAAAAATGGCCATGTTGCATATCAAACTAAAGGTAATTACGCATGCAGCAACATGGTGGCAAACATTTTTCCCATAGACACCCTTCCCAGACCCTTGAGGAGGGGTCAAAAGGTCAAAATCAACTTTTTCAAAACATGGTCATGTTGTATTTCAAATGATGGGAATCACGAATGCAGCAACATGCAAGCACATAATCTGTCCTTACACACACCCTTGACCCCAAAGATCAAAACATTTTTTTCTGAAAGTAGTCATACTGCATATCAAATTAAAGGGAATGGAGCTTAGATCATCATCCAAGCACTTATTCTGTCCTTACACAAACCCTGAATAAAAGGTAAAAATAAATTAGCTATGATCTGTATGATATTTAAGTTTAGACTTAGTGGTTGGAGGATTGGGATTTATGCTTTGTGATTTATACGTTTCTCTTAAATAACCTTTCGTCGGTGATATAAATTCAATGAATTTGCCTTGTTTACCTACTGTTTTGACATGCCACACATCCAATTCTCTGAATTCTAGTTTTGTTTAGGGCATCACTCTAGTTCAATTTTGATGAGAACGAGTATGCCCTTGCCAATTTGCAAGACGTATGGAGAGGGAAAGCGACCTCATGGAAATGATGAAATTCTTTGGTCAAATTTTTGTACGTAGCCTAAGCAAACTACATCAGCTGTCAAAGATTTTTTATGAAATATGTGACGTTGTTTTTCATTTTGATGGATGACATATTAACCCAACTTGTAATAACATTAAATTGGCTTGATTACTGGTAATAAATGGTAAAAGTGAGACCTATTTTTTTTTTCATTTGTATTCAAAAATGACTAACTTCTACTGCATAACATCCAATGTTCGTTTGTAAGTTTACTTGAGTGTAATTGTAGTTTGAAATCCACCACTAACATAAACGCTGACCAACTTATGGACAAAATCACACGTAGCCATCCCCAATTGGCTACAGAATTCACGGTTCTGTTTCAATCGTACATACTAGAATATGCAGAAATTAGAGCAAGCAAGCATTCAGATTCATTCAGTCAGGACACACGTGAATTACTGCATGGCTATAAAGGGTATATTGTAAAAGATTCTAACACACCTCGCTTATAGAGCCAATGTTATATCAAATGATATAGTCACAGTTTTGAACGCGTGTGGATAGCGCGCAATATCTGACGTCAATTGTTTCTACAAAATGACGTCAGTCGTGGCGGTAGGCGGTGAAATGTCGTTTTTACGCTTGAAACGCTACATATTCACGTAAGCATATGCAACACAGTCCAACTATTTGCGGGATTTCTTCAGTGCAATGGCAAAAAGTTGGAAGAAGCTGAAGACTTCAAATGTGTTTTCGTTGTTTATTGTGTGTTAGAATCGAAATAGATCAGCTCTAGTGCGTAAATTATGAGTAATAATTCACTGTTTGTCGGTCAGTTTTAGGAAGATAAATCACTTGCACTGTGCACTAGTGATTTGTTCTTCTTTACAACTGACCTCCAAACAGTGATAAATTATACAAAATTTCACTGCTAGAGCTAATCTATTTCTTAAGTATCAAACATGATTTTCGATGCATTAACTTTTGTTTAGCTCATGGGGTGGCGTTGTACCCCGCGCATGATAGGAAAGTTTTACAACACTCAAGGGGCCTTAAACAAATCTTTTGTATCCGAAAAACATGCTTGATCGCTATTATTGCCTAAGTCATTTTGTTGCTTGAACACTTTGGAAAACAAGCTTCGAAAATATCAAGTTTTGTAGTACCTATAATGACGCAAAAATCAAAAGTCATGAAAGATTGCTAGGTTGAAAAAAACAGTTCCAAATCTTACATTATCTAGATGGCACTAAATTATGTTCGCCTCTATGCGCATTACTGTTGATAGCGTCAAGGTTTTGACAGTCCCAGAATGCACATACAATAAGTCAAAAATATTTGCATTAACAGCACATAAATTGCCTTTCTGAAACATGTACTGGTAAAACATGACTGTTGATAGCGTGCGAGACTGCTTTCTTGCAATAATTGCTCATTGCTCATTTACAACTAGCTGCATAGCAATTTGCTCACATTTACAAGGTATGATGTAGATGAAGGCTCAAACCACCAGTAAGACCTCTAGCTTGGCTACATTTACATACGTCAGCTTGAACGTTTGTTAAAGACCTTTGTGCGTATGCAGTACATACAGAAATCTCGTGCGCTGGCCCATTTAGTATTTTTGTATACCTGTTTATGTTCATATAGCTCCCATTTCTGGACCTTGCCATTTTGAAAATGGGGATCGTGTACCCTTATACTGGATCTGGGACTTCACTCATGCAGAGGGGTATGCCAGGATTGCTGCAATCTGTAATACAGCCAAGGAATCAGACGTAAGTTAATTTCCCTCAAATCGTATGCAAACAGTTACGTTGTATGAACGTTCATTTCACTGTGTTCTTTATACATCATGAAAGTAGGAAAGATGACAAAGATCAGAAATCTATACAATCAAGTACCACACCTGACCCAGGATAGCACATGGGAAAGTGACAAAACACAATTAAACTTCACAACTACGAGCAAACAGGTCATTCCTTTCCAAGCATGTGCCACAAGGCAGCAATGAACAGACGTGAAAACATGAAAAGCACAATACATATATAACACAAATGATCCACAAAAGAAGTACCGCATTGGAACGGAGGGCTTAAACCAGTTTTACGGTGCCAACCTCGCCCTTGATTCTGATGTGGACCAGGGCTCATTTGGGAAACCATGTTTGTAGAGCTTTAGCAGATAGATTGTGTTAGAATCCACTAAAGGATTCAAGTGTTGAAATGACTTTTGAACGAGACATCAGACATAAGACAATTTTATTTAAACTGTGAAAGTATAAACAGTATAACATTAGTTATGTGTAGCTATTAACAATCTTGATACAGCCATGTATATGACATGTACCACTATCAAAGAAACATATCTTATTCTGATTGATCATGCTAGAGAATGCCAAAATTAATCACCATATCCCAGTATGTGCTCCTCTGAATTCTGACAGGAGGATAATTAAATTATATATTGTCAAATGAAATTTACAAACTTCTAAACTGAAAGTTGATCGTTAAATCCCATCTGCAAGAGATCATTTATGAGACTGTGTTTTATGGTGGTTTATAAATTAAAAAAAATCAAAAGCCTTCTTTTCCGAATAAGTTCAGATAATTATCATACAATTTAAAAGTGTGAGGTATAATATGTCTATTACGTGACAGTCAGCATACCTGGCAATAAACACAACCACAGTCTATAGCAATGGCATACTCTTTTATTGAACGATAGCAGGTCGTGCCTCCGACTCTATGACGCCCACACTTTTACAATTCATTTGTTTCAAACTTTTATTGTTGTGTTGATGTCTGATGCTTTTTGGACTGGACCCAACTGTGGCTCATTGAGGATTTTTCTTTAGTTCTGACTCTATGTGACTTAAGAACTATTTTTGTTTCATTATAGTGCGTTTATTTGATTTAATGGTTCCCTACCATGATGCCTTACATAAATTATATAATCAATAAGTAAACATTTCGTTGCAATGGTCAGTTTTGGTTCCATGTTTGCTTTAAATTACCATGTAAAAGGGTCAATGCAGTTCAAGTGGAGAAGACAGTAATTAAAACTGTATTTATAGGAAGCCTCAACGCAAGCTAAACTATTGTTGTGCTTAAAAGAACTGCCGAATCTAGTGAAGATTTGGTCAGTAAAGTGGAGTGATAAGCTACATGTAGCATTATTTACCCGCCATGACAGGGAAATTGTCTATGAAACTCTCAGCTGTAGCGTCATTACGCTTAAAATCATGCGTATACCAATAAAAGAACGCATCAGTAGTGCATTCATAATAGAGAACACATTTATAAGTGTGGTATTTAAAATTTCATAAGGGTTCATACTTAATATTTAGCAAACACCTGTGCTATGTAAACTGATAAAAAGTGTTGTATGCATAGTTAAGAGCCTTCATTTTTGGAAAAAAGATACAGAAATAGGATTAACAAACCCAAGAACAAACAAAGGGAGTTACATGTATGTGTGAAAAACACATCCATATCACTTATCACATACAATTGATGCCATTAACAGGGTAAATAGTATAGAATGTTCGTTGAGCTTTATATATGCATTTCGTATTCTTACTTAAGTTAACAAACTGTTTTGTTGTAGATGGTAGAGGATGATGGAGAGTGGAAGGGGTTTGCATGGCAGACACAAAATGGTAAAGCGCCTCATGATTCTCCGTATTGTGGCTTCTTTAATGAGCTGTGTCCAGAGGTTGTTAAAGGTAACTAAGAATGTATGAGTTGAATCTTAACTTTTTAACCTTGGATGCTGCGTAATTTTTCATGCGTGTTGCGTCTGCTCACTTTTTTCAAAATAATTAAAAAAAATAATTCAGAAGCACTATCAGAGTGTCAAACGGTTTGGATCTAAATCAGGACAGACATTCTGTTGGTCCTGGTCCGGGCCAAACTGTTTGCAAAGGTTGTGGGCAGATGACATAGAGTCTGAGACACGACCTCCCATCATTCAAATAAAGAGGAAGCCATAGCATTCATGCTGTCTTTCTTCAAAATTAA
The DNA here is from genome assembly GCA_964019695.1 of Loripinus fragilis. Lineage (NCBI taxonomy): Eukaryota > Metazoa > Mollusca > Bivalvia > Lucinida > Lucinidae > Loripinus > Loripinus fragilis. The sequence continues at coordinate 74,680,036 of OZ026525.1, forward strand.
GTTTTTACAAATAAACCACACAGGACCACCATCGAAGTGTCTAACAGTTTGGATCCAGATCCAGACCGACATTCTGTTGGTCTTAATCTGGGTTCAAACTGTTTGCAAAAGGCTATTATGATTTGGCAGACGACGAAATTATCCCCTGGCATGCAAAGATTGTTGATGGGACGTAAAGACATTTATGTAAAGATTAAAAGTAGAATTAGCAATGTTTATGCATTTTTTCATAAGAAAAAACCTCACTGATATTTAATGACACATTCTTTTGCAACTATCCAATACTTATCTATTTGCATGCTAGGGAATTTTTCATGTTTTATTTTCATCTGCTGATATTTTTCAAAATTTAGTTTTTACAAATAAACCACACATGACCAGCATCAGAGTGTCTTACAATTTTGATCCAGACCGACATAATGTTGGTCTTCATTTGGGTTCAAACTGTTTGCAAAAGGCTTTTGTGATTCGGCAACTGACGAAATTATCCACTGGCATGCAAAGATTGTTGATGGGACGTAAAGACAGTTATCAATCACATTATTAGCTCAGTTTGCTTCTAAATGACTAAATAAAACCAAAAATAAAACACTATTTCATTATATACTCAAACATTTTACATGAATTTTGTAGCCTATACACGTTGCAGTAGTCAATGACATTCTTTATATTGGACACCACAAATGATTTTGGTTCATACCTCATTGGCAATCAGCAAAAGCTCTGATAAGAGCCTTGCGTCTCACATGCACACAGTATAGATGAAGAGGTAGGCTAAGACCAAATATTATACCTATATAAGCTGGATACTTCAACGTGGACGTCTAATGGAGGCTTTTGTGCATATGTGATTAGTACCAACGTATTGACCTAAATTAATAATCAATATAAAGATTTGAATTCCTTGATGAATGGTACATTTGATACGATTCATGTAACATGACGACAAACTATTTAGAGTGATGGATAAAATGAACAAAATCTCAATATCGACTTTGTTGCATAATTAATAAATAAACTGCTACATGTAACTTTAATGTTCTGTATTACATGTTTTCAGATAACACAGCAGTGATTTTAGTGACATGCCTGTCCATCTTGTTATTAACGGTGGCTGGTAGCATCCTTGCATATGTTTATAGGTGAGTTTCACAAAGTCATATTAATAGAAATACAAAATAGACTGGGAGTTAGTACTTATCCTTTCAAAAATATTAATGGTATTGCATGTACAGCATGCATGTGTATAAAGGCCAAACAGTAGGAAATGCCACAATAACAAACTGCAGGCCAACTCACGACACCACGAGGAAGAGTCAAAGAACGATAAGAGCCGCATGACGTCCAGAAGACAACTAAAACAAAACAACCAGCTGCCCTGTCGTGAGAAAATGCAATTTGTTGAATGTGAACATCTATGTAAGTGAATATGACCAGGGAAATGTCACATTCACAAACTACAGACCAACCTAAGGCACCACAAAGAAGAGTGATGGATAACAGCCACATGACCACCATAAAACAATAAAAGTAAAGCAACTATCTTAGTCCATAGAAACTTGATTTTGTTGCACGCGGACAACAAAGGCACATACCTCCTATGTATTACAATCAAGGTATTATTTATTTGCTAGCAGGAACAGTAAGTACTTAAATTTGCGTCATAAAAAATCAATATTCTAGCTGGACATGTTTGAGTGAATCCCTATCTTGTCACAAACCCAAAAGACAGGATTTTTCCCAACACAGAATGACAAGCCTTGAACTTTATCAATTTTCCTCAACTCGTTTAATAAATTCAATAAAACTTAAGCATTCAGGTGAGCTCCTCTCCTCTATGTTTAATAGGAAACGTCAGCTAGAGTACAACATGATGAGGATGATATGGAAGATTGACATAGATGAAATAGAATTACAGAAATCTAGAACAGGAGTAGGCAGTAAGGTAGGACCATGTTCTATCAAAATTGGTTTAATATTCTGAAGAATGGATTATTCTGAACTGGAACTACTACTCTTAGTAAAAAGCAAAACATTAACAATAACAGACCAAATTCAAATATATACGAGTATAAGAGTAAAAATAACTATGATGTACACAATAAAGAAGAAGTTCTTGATAGTTAAACTAAAACGTAGTGAATCAGCAACTCTGATGAAAGTATTAACCAGATACATAGCAAATTTAAACCTACATAATAACTAATTTCACACACTACATTTGATATATTTACCACATAGATTGCTGATGGACTCAAACTATACTGTATAGATTATAGTCTAAGAACAACGTATAAGAATGACATGGAGATTTGGAAACAGTAAAAACATTTAAGCACCCTCACCCCCTCCCGCTTAGGTTGCTGTCCGTTCTAAGGTGTTGGTTCTGTTGTTGTCGATTTATTATTTATTGTTGCTCCCACTGTTTGTAGGGGTTCTGCGTTTGGTCATTGTTTTGTTTCTCAGTACTTTGTGTCCCCCCAGTGTCTTGTGACAGTCAGTGTTCTGCAGGCTGGTCTGCAGTTTGTGATTGTGGTATTTCCTGATAATACTCACTTGGTTTTTAAACACAGTGTATTCTAATTAATTTCTGATACAGATAAGAACAATAAGGTTTGGAGTGTCCATTACTGCCATCCTCTTGAGGATAGCAATTAAAATTGACTCAGGTTGCCTGTATGTATTGTCTTATGGTGTCAAAACATTAAATGGCACACTCAGATGATCGCTATCTCCGCTCGCAGAGATGGCAATGAGATGGGTATGTCATTTAATACTTCTTCACTTCCATTTGATGCTTTTGTTTGCGTCTGTTAATTGATGCATTGAGGTCACCTGCAGAGAAAGGGGTGGCCTCTTGGCTCTTGTTTGTGATGTCTAATTGTGAAGTCGTCACTTGCCCATTGGTATCCTGGGTCAGGTGCTGTGCTTGATAGTATCGATTCCTGATCTTTGCCCTCTTTCTTACTTTTGAATGGCTCTATAGTTTCAGACTGTAGACGATAAACAACTTAAGTTAAGTTCTGATAGATTGCAAGCTTTTTGAAAAGCGTTTACTTGTATATAAAAAGTGGTAAATGTAGAAATTCAAAATTAGTATACTACAGTCCCTGAGGGTCGTTTTTATGCAGACCCTGGTGAAATATATCTTTTTTTTTATTTCCAGTATACAAAAAGTTACATTTACATGCCAATCAGTATGAGAGATGCCACAATGATTAGAATATTCACAGAGGTTTATTCCTTATTAATGAGGAGGGCAGTGGATCAGTGGTAGAGTATTAGTATCGAATGATCGCTAGTTTGGGATAGATAGTTACACAGTGTTACATCCTTGAACAAGACCCTATATCCTCTGCTTAGTACTGGTTCAACCCAGGAAGATAGGCAAAAAAGCCTGGCACAAAGAACTAATTGTAGCTAATTTAAATATATATTTACAGATAAATATTGCCACCCTAAGTCAATCAATGTCACAGATGTCAGTTAGATCAGACGGATCAGCAAACACTGCTGTAACTGGGTCAGTCAAGGGCCCAGTATTGACCCCTGTGGGTCTCTTTAAAGGACAGTTAGTTGCTGTTAAGCAATTGCCTAAATTCCCTTCTGAACTATCTCGTAGCGATCTCATGGAGTTAAAAGAGGTAAGTTCTATATGAGCTGCCTCACGAGATTTCTAACAATGTGGTATGTGCGACCAGCAAAAGTTCAGATCAGTTTGCGCATACGTGCAGTCTGATCAGAGCCTTTACAAGTTACTTGACTATTATATGATTGTAAAGCTACTGACCAAACATCATTTTGAGTGCCTAAGCTAAAAACGAGGCTACACAGGCTCGTCTAAGTATACACTTGTCAAAATACCACATAGTTTGAAATCACATGTTGCAGCTCATATAGAATTGTATATGACCTGGTATCCAGCATAATGTACAAGAAAGCGTGTGCACACATGTAAGATTGAAATCAGTCTGCTGATCTACACAGTCAAATCAGAGTCCAAGTTCTCCGCCTGAAAAAAGAAACTGGACACTCGGTTACCCACAGAGCGCCCACTGAAAACTCTTTTTCAGAATACGCCAATACGTAGGCTGATTTGAATCTTTTATGTACGCACATGCCCACTTGTATCTTTTGCTAGACACTAGATCAGATATTTCAGGCTAACCCTAATGGTGTCGCTATTTTGCAATGGATAATGGCATATACTCTCAGAAACCTATACCATGTATCATTGAATGTGAAATTTATGAAAGTCGCTAAAGAGTGTTTAATACATTTCATATTAAATAACCAAACGTTAGATGCCCTACACATGATACATCTACTGTTAGATGCTTGATGTGGTCTTTTGGCAATGTTTCCACATGATGCTGAGGATAGTTCAAGAATTCGGACCAAAGGCTATAACCAATGTTGAATATTTACAATCTTGTGATTGAGTGTTTTTATTATATAATAAGTTATGAAATACAGGAAATTAATTTTTGAATATAATGCATATTGAGAAAATATGTTCCACATGTGAAACTATAAGAAGTTGTATTTCACATGTGGAATACAAAATATAACCTTTCATTACCTGTGAAATTGAATATACTCAGCTTTTTCTGTAGACATCCATGAGCCCACTTCATTATTTCTTATTAATGAACACAATTACAATGTGTGTATATTCTTTTTTTCTTTAACTAAATTGTAAGGAACATTTTGGTTATAAAATTGCCTGGAATTGTTTACTTTAAGTTTTAATTTTCTTAACTCCAGCTGATGTGGTTTCAATTTTGCAAGATAGGCATTGTCATTATAAATATGCCATCACGTGCGATCGTGTATAAATTTTGAGATGCAAACAAAATCTAAGATTTAAATCATTGTATATGATAAAACAAAAATTTCTTTTTGAATTGATATGATATTTATTTCATTGGGTGAAGCTTAACCACTCATGAAATATATACATTTCACTTCACTTGATGAAATAAATGTAATATTCATTCTCCTCTATTTATTACACATAGTAATGATGATAATATATATTAATCATGTTTGCAACATTTTTACATGTTTTTCTATCTTAAAGGTCCTAATCTATCTTTCGCCCTAACATATATACCACAACATACTATTCATATTCAGTTCTGTACTTGATTAACATCTGAAGAAATATTATATTGAAAATATAAAAATGAAGACAAAAACAAATCAGTTTTATCCAAATAACATGTATACTATTTTGTATCTTCAGATGAGAGAAATGCAGCATGATAATATTAATCCTTTTCTTGGAGCTTGTATAAATTCGCCAAACCCATGCGCTCTTTACCTTTACTGTCCAAAAGGAAGTCTTCAGGTAATGTTGTAAGTGATTGATTGAATATGTTTAAATATAATAGACTATTTTTGTCATCTGATGATAACCTTTGCAAACAGTTTGGACTCATATCGAATAAGTCTATCTAAGTGTTTCATATTTAAACCACTATTTGTGTAAGGTATGTACATTGTAGATGACATGAACGTTTTTGGATTGCTTGTAATACCTTGTAGCAAAGGCCAAGACCAAACAAATTTCATGCTATTGTGGTATTTAATGAAAGTGCGGATATTCCCATCATTTGACCCTATTCTAGTTACATCACTGCACTTACTGAGTGGTGGATAGTTATATTAGAAAATGGTAAAAAGATTCTCTGTAACTGTATGTAATTGAGTGCTTAACAGTCTCTATGTAGAGGGGGTTCATTCAATCATTAAACCAAACAAAGGGTAATTTTAGAATAATTTTGAAAATTGGTGAGCATCTTAGGCTGAAGATATAAAGTCTTATAGAGTGACTAACGATTTAAAACTATTTGAGTAACATGACAGCTAATATCTTAATTCAACTAATATGAGAGTATAATGCCCATTGGGCTAGATGGATAGAAAAGCTTGTCACTTTATCTGAGGGTGACAGATGCTTTCCCTGACATATCCATACTTGCCAAATATACCTGTTGTTTCAACCTCTCCTTTGACACAAAAGGGGGCATCTTGTTATTATTAAGTTCTCAGAAACGGCATTGCTATTATAGCATGATATTTAATTTGACTGTAGATTGGTTGAATATATATCTTGTTGCAATCAACCAGCAACCAAGCAAACATTTACTGAATATTCAACAAAAACCAAATCACACTGAACCTACATTTGTATACATGTTTTTAACCATACGTGCTTAAGTACATATTGACATACGTTCTTGATATTAAGAGATTAATAAAATAAAATGCCAAGCTTCACTGAAAATTGTTATGATCCCTTTTTATGCAAGGAGTTGAATGAATTTTAAATTTGTAGAGTACAAAGTTTATATAATATTTAACATTTCACACTATAATCAATTTGAAATATTTCGTTAATTGTGCAAACTTCAAAATGTTGCCACATATTCGGCCTTGTTATGAGCGTTATTTTATAACATTATCAAAATATGCAAATTTATTAATTTATATATAATTTTTTTGTGGTCTATTGAATACAAGGCGTTTTTACTAGACTGGACGTGACGCCATATTATAAGGATCATTGTCTTATGAATTGACCTAACTAGAGCTTGAACTCCTAAATCTGAAATGAAACCCGATAACAATTTATTATTTAAGGATATCTTAGAGAATGATGACATTGACTTGGATCTGGTTTTCAAGAACTCTTTGATGATGGACCTAGCTGAGGTAAAAAATGTTACATTACATTTAGTGCATATGGTTTTACCTTATACAATTATTTGGGAAATTTACTACCACTTTATACATTAGTCATTTATGTAATGTCTCTGAAATGTAAACTTAAGTTATAACTATCACATTGAACTAATTTTGACTACAACATGCTAATTCGTATTATTTTAATTTCAGACAATAGAGAAATGTTAATGTAATGATTATATTTTTGGTTTATATACTACACTTTTAAATTAAACCAATTCACATTTTTGGAACCAAAAATAGTAAGTGAGTATGATCAGGAAATACCACACTCACAAACTGCAGACAATCCCGTGGCATCGCGAGGAAGAGCCGCTCAACCATCACGAGACACCAGGAAGACAAATTAAGCAAAGCAATCAGCTCTCTCTTCCCCATCAAGATGATTGCAATATTAGAATGGATATAAAGTAACGTACAACAAAACATAGAACAATTACAGACTCCCACAATGGGAGTAACAATAAACAAAAAGTCAACAACAACAGAACCACCGCCTTAAAACGGACAACAGCCTAAGCCATCGGGGGGCTTAAATGCATTTTACTGGTACCAAATCTTCGCCCTAGATTCTGCTGTTGTTGAAGTACAAGAAATGTTCAGCTCGCATGGAGGCAATCTAACTAATGCAATGTATCATCATGGAAAACACTCTAATCAAATTAACACTCCATGATGAAATAAAGAAAAGGGCTCATGACTCACAGATAGTCAGAGCTAAAGAAAACCTCAAGTTGAGCCACGGTGGGTCCAGCTACAGATAAGCATCAGGCACCAACCCACCGATTAAAGCTTTACGTCAGAGCCGTCATAGAGTCTGAGGCCTGACCCACCGTCGTGCAATTAAAGAGGAAACCATAGCTATAAACCATGATTGGGTTTAAAACTAGGCATGCAGACTGTCGCATGATATCCAAATTATATCCAACCCTTATATAACGTTTTACTATCTTTTTGAATTGATCACTAAAATTAGGTTTTCCAACAATTCGTTTGAATTTATAGATTAAATCACCATAAAATATAGGTTCTGATATGCCTTGTTGCAGAAGAGTTTTTAACCCAACGTTGTATTTAACAATTAACTCTGAGTGTCTGTAGTAGAATTTAGAAAATGCTTTTCGAATTTTATGATATCTATAACATTGTTTTAATAATTTAGCAGTTAAAAATAAGTTTCTGTTGTTGAAGTCATCAACATTAGAGCACACTCTAGCAAAACAAATAAGCTGAGAAATATATACCCCATAGGAAGGAGAGCGAGGAACATCTCCATCAAGAAATGGGAAATTTACTATTTCAAAATTAAAATCATCCTGTTTATCATATATTTTAGAAGAAACTATGCCATTTGTTATTGACAAGTTCAAGTCCAAAAACGGAGCTTCAGTATCAGAAGAATTCGCCTTATTTAACTGAAGTTCAGTGGGATATATCTGACCTACCATTTGTTCAAAATAAGGATTATCAATATTAAGCAAGTCATCTAAATATCTGGAGGTAGAGTTAAAAGCTTCAATAATATCAGCTTGATTATTGTCTGACAGAGACAACATAAAGTCTCTCTCATAACAAAACAAAAACAAATCTGCAACAAGAGGAGCACAATTAGTACCCATTGGAATACCGACAAAATTCAAATACTATTTCAAGCTTCTGAGTGTATCATACGTGTGAATGAATTCTGGTAAACTTTTTTGTTAATAAATTATGATAACTGGCCAATATTTTTTAAAACTTGCTTAATCCTTTGTGTACTGGAAACACCTAAAGGGTACTTTAGCAAACCCAGATGAAATGCATCACAATGTTTGCTGTGATCAATACGATATTTAGTGACTGAAGTATATACTTATTTCAAATTGTCCACCTGTGACTCCTTTAAATATATAATGAACACTCCCATCCCTATTGCTTTTATCTGTATGGAAAAATCCACCAGAATACAAAAGGGTAAATAGATATCTATATGTAACAAGATTATATTTTATTTTCAGGGCATGTACTATTTACACTGCTCAGGGATTGGTTCCCATGGCAGACTTAAGAGTACCAACTGTCTTGTTGACAGCCGATGGGTTCTAAAAATTACAGACTATGGACTAAGTCCTTTTCTGGATGACTTTGACTTTTCAAAGTTTGAAGAAGCACAGCATTACAAAAGTAAAAATAGTTTTGTTTTACATATTCATTGTATCACATGACATCGCGTTTTGGAGTTATATCTGGTTTGACTCGAGGTATTAAAACTAATAAACCACTAGTTGTTTGCATATTCAGTAGCGCTATGTAATTACGTCCATAACATCGTTGCTAATGGCAAACTAATAACGCCTTCAAGCCAAAAATGTGATTTATAATTAATTTTGATGTCAATTGATTTTAACATTTTTGCACCTGTATTTTGAATGTATTAAAAACATTTACACAATAGCAGCTGCTTTGATGTCTACTTTAGTGTTATACTGTTAACATCAAAACAAACTTTCAATATCTTTGACATCCAGATAAAAGGATGTTTTGACATTTGATTTTTCTGATGCTGACTTTTTTACCAGATTGTTATTGCAGTAAAACCTTGAAATTTCCAATTCCTACTGTTCGAAGTATTTGCTAATTCGAAATAAATTTGAGATTAAATGGATTCAGAGAATATGACTATTTTTATGACTGTCTATAAGAATATATGTTTTGGGTCTAAAACATTTATTTGGTATTGAAAAACATAAAAATCATTTTGCGGGGCCATATACACATTTTGCCTTCCTGCCTGTTATTAAAAAACTGATAATTAGAAATAAACAGACAAAGTCTCGAGTTTTTGAGATTGATTTCGAATGTATGAGATCTAACTGCATTTTTCTGCAAACATCTCCTACTTCACTATGAGTAAAATTATTAGATGGTGTACTTGTTTTCTCCTGGCATAAAATTAAATGTACACGTATACATATGAACCTCTCTATGCAAACTATGTACTACAATCGTTACTGGGCACGGTAAACTATAAATCAGATTTTTACTGCTCCACACATACATGTAATGATTATTTTTGGATTTTGAAAAATAAAATAACTATACAACTTTGGCTCCTAAAATTTGTCACTCCCCTCTCCGTTAATGGTAAAGATTTTAGTAATTGCCATGGTGTCTTTTAGAGCAAATAATTGAGCCGGGGCATGTGATTTCCATCAATTTGACATTTTGACAAGTGTAGACTCGGACGAGCCTCTGCAGCCTCTTGTTAAGCTTAGAAACTCAAAATGGTGTTCAGTCAGTAGCTAAACAAACATAGAATACTCACGCGACTAGCAAAGGCTCTGATCAGACTGCGCGTGTGCGCAGGCTGATCTGAGGCTTGGCTGGTCGCGCATACCAAATTGTTGGAAATCTCATGCACTGGCTTATATAGTATATCGATATAAATTCAAAACATATATTATGTTATCCTTTATTAAGGTTTGTTATGGACTGCTCCAGAGCTGCTTACATCAACTGACTGTCCAAGAAATGGTACAAAGGCAGGTGACATATATAGCTTTGGCATCATACTCCATGAAATATTTTACAGAATGGGTACATTTGCTGGGAAATCTTATATGACTGCTAAAGGTAGGACATATATTTGCAAGTGGTGTAACGTATTGTTCGTTTGTAGTCTTTTTTTCTTAAAATTAAATCATCTTGTATACCAATACGAACTAGTACACTATATGGAGGCTCGTATCCTACAAATCTCAACTAAAATATGAGACAAAGTGTTGCGCTGAGAATTGCAGTTTGTAGTTTTCTAGGCATAACTGAATTTGCAGTCATAACTTGCATATTGCTGTATTCGCATCTTTCACAAGGTCTTATGTGAACATATTATAACATTTGGCTGTGACACGAGAAGACCTGTGTTCAGGGTTTCCGACAAAGTGATATTCAAATCAGTCTCCTCAGCTACATAGACTAGCTAGAAAAGTGTAATTTCCGTCGTAACTAGTCTAAATATGATACCTGCAAATAAATTGATAACAAAGGCGCTGATCAGACTGCGCGGATGTGCAGGTTGGTTTGCGCCTTTGTTGTTCGCAAACCCCAGGAAGACAGGTTTTCTCGCGTTGAGGCCAAATTATATATAAAATTTGACCAAAACTTGATACATTGCACCACGTGATAAAGGAGTCCATTTTGAGTAACGCTTGATTTTTTTCGTCACGTCGTCCATGGAAGAATATACGTTTCACTATAAAGTGTGACTGCATTTTCAATACTCGATCTTAATGGTGTACATTGTTTTTCCTTTAAACTACTCTTTTCTGTTCAGATTTCCAGTGTGCCACTTTAGCATCTAGTCTGTAAATGCACAGCTAACAATTTATTCGTTTAAACATAATTTAGCTTATGGTGATTCGACCATTGAAATTAATCTTTTTGTATGTTTTTAATGATATTTTGTGCTAAATCTTGTTTTATGATCTGATCTCATTTTGATAGAATGAGAAATGGTTTTAGCTGTTGTATGTCTTTATAATTTGGCTAGGACATAAGATTTTGGCCCTTATCGCATATGCGCAAACCCCAAATTTAAACATCTGTGTTCACATACATGGTAAGCTAAAGGTCTAAATTATGGTCTTAATCATTTTTTATAAATCCACACGTTAGGTATGTTAGCAATGAAGGCGCTGGCTTGACTGTACATACTTGCAGGCACTTCTAGGACTTCATTACTTACTCGTCGATGCAATAAGCACCAGCATCTCGCATGCCTAATATATTTCCCTGAAAAGTTGTATTTAATTGTAGACATCATAGGAAGGGTAAGAAGCCGCGAAACCTCTCCGTGTCGACCAGAGATTTTTTCAGATCAACCAGTTACCCCAACAGTAGCTAAACTAATGCAGCTTTGCTGGATTGACAATGAAATCTACAGACCGACTTTCTCCCATGTAAGGTCCTACATCAAGAAAAACATCAAGGGAACGTAAGCTAATGTTTTGTGTTATATGTTTGTTTTTCTCTTTAAATACATATTAATCCTTTTTGGACCCATGTAAGGTCCTACATCAAGTAAAACATTATGGGAACATCAATTAATGTTTTGTATTATATGTTCGTTTTCTCTTTAATTACATATTATTCCTTTTTGGATTCATGTAAGGTACTACATCAAGAAAAACAAGGGAACGTAAGCTTATGTTTTGGTTTAAAATGTTTGGTTTTCTCTGTAATACATATTGGGTATCAAAACATATCAAATGTATTTATTGGCCAAGGTGGTGGTAAGTACGAAAATCAAATGGCAATGATTGAAATGTAGTTTTTCCCCTTATCTAAATTAAATTGTGATAGAAATGTATTGAAGTGTTGAAGTGAATGAGTTCAAGAGCGTGGTATTCGCTTGAAACGGTTCAATAACATTACTGATGCAAATCAATTGTGCGCATTTAACATGAGAAGCTTTCAAGTGTTTTGTTTTTTGCTGACCATTCCAAGGCGATAATTCGTTTGTGGATTTTTTCTTGGTTCATTGTCATTTTGTTATACTGTCTTGCATGTGCCTTGCAGCCATGTGGTCATCTCATGGAAAGGGCTGACTTCTTGGTTCTCTTGTGTGCTGTGTTTTCATGTATTTTGTCACTTTCCCATATGGTGTTTCAGGTCAGGTATTGTACTTGATTGTATTGATTTCTGATCGTTGCCTTCCTCTCTACTATAAAAGGATGGATAACTGTGCTTAAAGAAATGGCTGCAGGCGTGTAGCAACATTCATCTGCTTGCAAATTTGTCTGATAAGCTTTACGATAATTTTCCAGATTGGTCTTTTTCCATTCAGGCTTTTTATTCGTGGGTAACTGTTTTGGAAAATCTCCCTTTGCTTGTTTTCTCCTTAAAATTGCATTTATATGGACTAACAAAATACACTGTATTCATATGCAAGACAGTGTGAAATTATTGTGCCAGGTTAATAACATTACATAACATAATGTGTGCACAAATGTCTTGTCTTGAGCCACCTTGTTTGCTTTGTGCAAGCTATATAGGTATAAACCAGCCTGTGGATACACAAAATCCATCCTTGCAATGAACTGCTAAGATAGTTTATGCGCCGGGAAATAAGATTACTTATCTCATTAGTAATCAGCGAAGGCTCCATTGTGTCTGTGAATAACCACAGTATCGTGACGTCATTGTAATGTTTAATCGATGTCACCATGTCGCATCTCTGTGTATTGTAAGCTTTAGTTTGGCGTGATATGTGTGTTCTTATAGTAGTAAAAGTTAGTCCCTCTGTATGGTAACAGAAAATAATAGCATCTACATTTAACTTCTATTTCCTTTATTCACTAAAATTTAGACTAATCACAGTAGATCAGTTTCAGCATCTCTTAAGTCTATATAATATATGTAGCTTTCTATTGTCAGGCCTTGTTCACATCACATTGAACACCTTCTCGGGATACAGTAGATTCTCAGTGTATTTAATTTTGAGATAGATCTAGATTTGGTTAGTACCCAAACAGTTAAATAGGTTTTATCAATCCAAGGGAAGCTATCCAAATGAGTTCATTTCTAATATCCAATAAATGAGTTGCTTCCTTTGATGCAGAATTTCCTGTCTGATTGAGTTGATGGTCTGAGAGTTGATACCCGAAATGCATGATCAACTCTTATTTATAGTCTCGGCCTAGCACCAGCCAGCCAATCAGCTACCAGAAAGAGGTGTAGAAATCTCTTTCAGCCAATCTCTGCACGGATAGACTGATAGATTTCTCTATTTGAATTTTAAAACAATGGCGGATGTCTTTCCATTACTCATTTGTGATACCACTTTTTGTATTATCTCTGAGGAATATGTGATATATCCTGGTGGATAAATAAACTTAAGACCTTCTGGTAGCAGAATAGAAATCTTAGGCTTTGTGCAATGGATAAACTAAGGGACAAATGAAGGTAAGAGAAATCTATTGCTGGATAGACATTTCTTTACATTTCAAAACATGGCGCCTTACAAAATTCTCTTACAAGCCCATAATCATCTTACATAAGAGTCTTTCCAGTGTATCCTTAGTATGAGCAGAAAGCCCAGACTTTATTCTTACTGATCGAATGAACAGCGCAATCCAAAACTTTCTGTACTTGAGAGTATTCATAGTGTGAGTTTTGACAGACGCTGATGAATTCTCGCAATGACACAGGCAAAAATAATTAATTCCCGGTCTGAAATGTTTGGCTTCCACAAGCTACAGGCTGCAATAAAGGACCCCATTTATTGCTTATCTTACAACCTGGAACAACTTTAATTTATAATCAAATATGCACAGCAAGACTGTTTTAAACGGAATGAAACATGTGCTCGTGTGTAACCTAAATCTGACATGCCTCGTTAGATAGATAAATAATAGTAATAGCCATGGGTATTACATAATACAGGATTTTCTGGAAGCCTTATTCATGTTTTTCAATTATAAAAATGAGGTATTTAGTGGTGAGCAAGAAAACGAATCCATAATTTGTGTGAGGATGGAATAAAAAAAATCCAATTTTTCTATCTCACCCTCACAGTCATGATAGATTCTTATATTTTTGTTGCATCCTTGGGAGAGGCTAATGGCACCATGGGCCATAAAATAAGATATTCTTAAAATGGGTCTCTTATAGTTTATTCGACAGTCACACCTGGTAGCTGCGTAAATCGGGAACATTTTAAGCAGCACCCAGCCACTACCACACACCCCTCTAATCAAAACGACTTTTCAACGGGTGGTCAGGTGAATTACATGGTACTTACCTGGTGGGGGTTTAAAACTCATTTATGTATCTGGCAGACATACATGTAGTTAAGGTTGTAGAAGAGCTTTATCCAGGCTTGGTTAGGTAATATATAGCGTAGTTGCCTATTTCCTATACTATACTTTGGGCTATATAAGGATATTTAACCACTGTCAGGTGATAATGCCTTTTAACATGGCCGCCTTGTCCGCTTTGTACATTGCAAATTTCAAAGCTCTAGCTACAGACTGTATAAAGCCTTGGAGACTAAGAAGATAGTTTATAATGCTATAGTTTTCAAAGTAAAAGACAGATAGTCTTGTGACAAGACTCTGTTGGCGTTGTTAACTCAAATATTTTTTGTGATCAAGAGTATTCTTAATTCATTCTTGCAGAACGAAGAACATCGTTGATATCATTTTACAACGCCTGGAGAAGTACGCCAGTAATTTGGAAGATCTTGTGGATCAACGAACACAACAGCTCATGGAGGAGAAGCAAAAGACAGATAAACTACTGTATAGGATGCTTCCACCGTAAGTGTGTTTTGAAATGGGGCGTGACGCGAGAAAACCTGTTTTGGGGGGTTTCTGACAAAGTGAGATTCAAACCAGCCTGCTCAGCGACAAAGACTAGAGAGATAAATGAAATTTCGCTTGTAGCGAGTCTAGATACATGTATTATACTTTCCAATAAGCAAATAACAAAGGTGCTGATCAGGCTGCGCAGATGCGCAGGCTGGTCTGCACCTTTGTTGTTCGCAACCCCTGAAGATAGGTTTTCTCGCGTTGAGGCTCAAATAGAGATGTTAGGATTATACCCTCAAATGACAATAAAGATACATGCCATGTCTTAAGTAGTGTTGTCTACTATGGAAACCCTGCCAAAGGGCCTTAAACCCGTTTTGAGCCAGTTACATTTCCAGTAAAGCCGGGATGGTACTTCAACAACAGCAGAATCTTGGGCGAAGTTTAGGTACCAGTAAAATGCCTTTAAGCCCCCCCCCCCCCATGGCTTAGGCTGCTGTCCGTTCTAAGGTGGTGGTTCTGTTGCTGTTGACTTTTTGTTTATTGTTACTCTCATTGTGGGAGTCTGTAATTGTTCTATGTTTTGTTGTACGTTACTTTTATGTCCATTCTGGTATTGCAATCGTCTTGAAGGGGAAGAGAGAGCTGATTGCTTTGCTTAATTTGTCTTCCTGGTGTCTCGTGATGGATGAGTGGCTCTTCCTCGCGGTGCCATGTGGTCGTCTGAGGTTTGTGATTGTGGTATTAACTGATCATACTCAATTACTATTTTTAGGCCAATTTTAATTATGAGCAGCAAGGACTCAGATGAGCCTGTGCAAGTGGGCAAAACTCAGTACGTAGGGACGTGGATAAACACTTAGGGCAAAACTTACACGTCAATGCTCGTTAGATAGTGTGTATGCTTGTATAAAGAACACGTTAACACCTAAGCAATATGCACCAAAATATCATGATCATGATTAAATAGAAGATCTTACATGAGTGCTCATGTTTTATTGAATTTATTGAACGATTTGGGGAAAAGTAATGAAATGCGAGGCATGCCGACCATTTTATCACTTTTCGCAACTGGTTTTATAAATTAAATACAAGAGCATGAATGTTAGATTATTTTTATCATATGACATTAAGATTACATTGAAATCTAATTTCTGGCGGAAAATGTAAAGATTTTGTCATTATGTTCGCAACGTTTTTTATGGGCGTCCTTTCATAATGTTGCCAGATATTTAAATCACTAGTGGTTTATCTGTTTAAATACTTGGCGTTATATCACTCCTAGACGCGACGTTATATGTTTATAAAAATCATCAAATTTAACACATAATGATACTGTTTTGCATTGGATATTGTCATGTATTAACAACGTCAAAGATCACATGTTTACAGACATTTCACATAAAGATTAATGTTAAAGCTGCGACTCTTTCAAAGATGCGATTTTTATTCAAACAAATGTGGCATTTTTCAGTTAAGCAAACATATGATACCCTTGTGTTTATTTCATATGAAAATGAAACCAATAAAGCTCGCTTCATAACCATTATACATGTATTAAATGGTCACTCATATAAGATCCTCTACTATCGCATGACGTCGTGTCTGGGAGTAATATACAACATTTATTAAAATTGATAAACCACTAACTAAATGGTTTACCTATATTGTTAAACTTGGAAGTATGGCGGTAACAACGTTGCATATATATGGCACAATCTTAGCGTTTTAAGCCAAAGGCATGATTTTAAAGTGGTTATAGTTTCAAATGATTAATAGAATATAACATTTATGCTCCTGTATGATGGAATTTACTAAAGGTTATGATCATTTAATTAATTTTCAATAGACCTCAATACTCACCATTTGAAATAAAAAGCACCCTATGCTCTGTTTAAATGCCAAATAAAATCAACACACTTTGTAGCGCTCAAATAAAACACAGATGGTCAAAGGGAGGTAACCATTATTTGCAGTAAAGATTTGATCAACATTGACTTGCAGACAATTAAATTAAAAAATATAAACAGCACATTGGCTGCTAGAGTTAGGCAATTCTAATTCTATTGTTCTAAGTGCCAACACTACACTTTAAAATAATTATTAAATAAGTAGAACTCAACTAATCAATGTCAACATTTTATCCAATGGGTATAGTTGTACCTGTAAGCTCGGTCTACGGACCACAGGCCTCCGATTGGTACATATAACAGGACCATAACCTTAACTCTTAGTCATAACATGATAAAATGGTCGGCATAGCCTCACATTTTTTTTCTTTACCCCAACTCTTTTAATAAAGCCACTCATATAAGATCCTAGATATAGTATTTTAATCAGGCCAAGTACAACAAATATGTCTGTTTGGAGACAGGTCAGAAAACTTAGGTAGGGTAGGCTAACATATCTTTTTAATTTTTTTCCTGGAAAAAATATAATTTTTTGCGTTTTGAAAGACATTTCGCCTTTCAAAATGCATAAAACTATAGTTTGTCCAGAAAACCTGAAAATAATTCTAGGTTTCACCGATAAATTTATAGGAAGTGCAGTGGCTTAGTGGTAGAGTGCTTGAGTCGAGACCGAAGGGCCGCGGGTTCGAGCCTCACCGGCGTCACTGCGTTGTGTCCTTGAGCAAGAACATTAATCCTAGCATAGTACTGGTTCAACCCAGATAGACCCGTCCCTTTATAACTGAAAGATTGTTGATAGGACGTAAAGCATCAAATCAAACAAAACAAAAACCAATAAATTTAGCTAGTGTCAGGTTACCCTAAACACAGTTATTTACTTATTTGACCTCAGATCCTGTGCAGAAGAACTAAAGGCAGGTGATATTGTACAGCCAGAAGTATTCGAATCTGCTACAGTATTTTTCTCAGACATTGTTGGTTTTACAACAATCGCAGCTATGAGCAGTCCTATTCAAGTAATTGATCTTCTGAATGACCTCTACACATGTTTTGATGACATCATCGCTAAACATGATGCATACAAGGTAAGTGCTGATAGTGAATTTGTTTGTTTGGTTTGTGGGTCCCAGTCAACAGCTATGACCATGTTGAGACAGTTGGTTGACCTAACCACACTTTATTCCCTTTACAAGTTTTGACTAAGCGGTTAACCAGTACTCAGTGCACATACTTTCGCTTGTAACTGACAAAAGCCCTTCTGGAATCAGCGTAAGGAGAAGACTGACAGTAGAAAATATGTCATGATCAATCTCCACAAACTTATGCGGCCATCCCAGGATCAAACTCACAAACCCTGGATCAGCAGTTGGAATCCCTACTGATTGTGCTACGAGGTTTAACAATGACATGGGCTGATAGAGTAAAACCTGTGTAAAACGGTCACTCTCAAAAAGTCCAACAATTGGTTATCACTTTATGCAGGTAAAAAGTATTGCGGAATGCTGGAAGGGGAGCATTCTGCAATATTTTCGACCTTCATTAAGCTACCATTGTCATTATGATCAGTTTTTGTTTATTGTTGAGTGGCTGTTTTACACAGGTTTTACTGTACCGATAAAACGTAGAATTATACAACCACGTGAACTGTACAAAATATGAAGCAATTTTGCACATGTTCATATTTTGTACATTTCCTTTTGCATATGTTCATAATTCCTTTCGTTGTAATAGCAAAATGGAAACGTGACATGCATTAGAAGCATTTAAAAATGGTATAGCTTATTCTTGAAAGTCTTAATAAATGTATTCTGATTTGAACTTCCCTTTTGTATTAGATTACACATGGTTACCAGCAATTAGGTCACTTTGAACATAGCATTTTAAATGTTAAAAACAATGCAATAATTGAGGGTATCACACCTTCCAATTTTTTTCAACAATATTTTTTTTTGTTTTTATACAAAGGAGGACATATTAATAGGCATTCATTTTTGTTGTTTACCCCCTCTATTAACCAAATACATTTGCTATTCTGCCAGACTTCATATATTAACATAGTATATATATATTTATCTTTATTATCAATTTTGGTCACTTCTGATTGTTGAAAAAGTCTAGGAAACCATTTTCGACTACTCTCACCATTTTTTTTTAAATTTTTATTCCTTTTGACAATAAATATTTTGTATACAAAGCCAATGGTTTATATTTCCAAATCTATCTGTTGTCAAAATTTACTTGGCTTGGTCCAAGCAGAATCCTCCCTTTGGAGCATTCATTATTACTTTTGACATGAATAAAGCGATATTCAGTCTTGAATTTTTTTTTGGGGGGGGGGGTCTTACTGAGAATGGCCGTTTTGAACAGGTTTTACTGTATCTCCATATTGGCATCACCTCTTGATTAATTTAACACTTTAAATTCACAAATATGTTTGCTGTTCTGTGTGAAGTGAATACATTAAGGTAATTAGTTATACTTTATGAAATATAGGTGGAGACAATTGGAGATGCCTACCTGGTTGTAAGTGGGATTCCAACTCGAAATGGAGATCGTCATGCAGGTAAAAATGTTTAATTGATCCCAATAAAATTGTCCATAAAGTTTGAAACAGTTAAGTCAGGATGGTCCATAGTATATATTGAGGGATCAAAGATTATGATTTTCAAACAAAATATTGTATTTCATTCTCTTAAGATCGATTTTGTCTTAACAAATAGTGCAGAACCTAAAAACTATTCTGTTATTCAACTGATTGAAAATATATTTTAGATGTACCCCTGTCCCTTTGATAGAAGCAAAACCTTTTGCATACAATTGTAGCTTTGCATTACAGATAGCATATACAAATGACAGGCTTTAAGATCATCCTGTTTTGTTATGAGAGGGACTTTACGATGTCTCTTTCTGATGATAAGCAGGCTGATGTTATTGATGCTTTTAACACTACATCCAGATATTTGGACGATATTTTAAACATTGAGAATGTTTATTTTGACAATATGGTAAATCAAATATACCCTTCTGAGGTCCAACTTAATAAATCTTATACCTCTGATACTGAAGACGCGTTTTTAGACTTTCATTTGTCAATTTCTAATGATATTATTTCTACAAACAATTATGATAAATGTGATAACTTCTCACTTACTATTTTTGATTTTGAAATTGTCAATTTCCAATTTTTAGATGGTGATGTTCCTCGTTAGACGGTGATGTTCCTCGCTCTTCATCCTATAGAGTCTATATCTCTCAACTCATTCGATTTGCTAGAGCATCTGACCATGTTGCTGACTTCAACACTTGCAATAAATAGTTAACTCAGAAACTTCTTAAACAGTTCTATTGGTATCATAAACTTCCCATAACCTTTTCTAAAGACGATACTATGATTTGATATCTAAATGTCAAATTGGACTTTAATCTCTCTTGCGCCAAGGACTTTCATAACCTGAATTCTCTGATTACTTGCTGTATTTATTGAAGAGGATTTTTGGTTTAATATTTATTCAGCGCAGTTCATTAAAATAATTTCCCATTATAAAAAGATTGGCTATAACATTAATGTATTACAACAGACAGCATGCTTGGTGGTCAACCCAATCACGGTTGGCAACTTTGCTTTCCTCTTTAATTGCACGCTGGTGGGTTGGACTTCAGACTCTATGACAGTCCCGACTTACAAACTTATATATTGCTGAGATGGTGGGGGCCTGATGCTTTGGCTGTTGTCAGGTCCACCGGGGTTTACCTGTTAGATTTCTTTTGCTCCGGTATTCAGTTTTATTTACTGTTGAGTCCTTATCTTTGCTCTATCTCCTTTTTATATCTTGATTTATATGTTCTAGGAGATGATGCATTGATAATATAGGGGTATTTCATGATTGTGGATTGTTTGAGTTATTTATGTTTTGTGTTTGTCTATTGATCCACAGCTGAACTAAGGGTGAGGTTGACGCCGTGAAACCAGTTTGAGCCCTCCAGTGAAATATTTTTACTGACGGTTCCAAGGCGGTGCTTCTTTTGTGGATAATTTATGTTATTTCTGTTTTGTTTTGTTATGCTTTTGTGTGCGTCTGTTTATTATTGCCTTGTGGTTACCTGCTGGGGGATGGTTGACCTCTTGGCTCTCGTTTGTTATGTCTAATTATGAAGCTGTCACTTTTCATTTGGTATCCTGGGTCAGGTGTGGTGCTTGATTGTATTGAATTCTGATCTTTGCTTCTTTCTTACTTTGATCAAGGAGCTGCAATGCACTAAAACCAAAGATGATGAAAGCTCATCAAGTCACTAATCAATCTCAGTAAATTTTGTATAGACCCGTGACTTTAAATTAGATATGCAGAATTTAGTTATGTTGCAATGCACTAAAACCAATGATGATGAAAGCTCATCAAGTCACTAATCAATCTCAGTAAATTTTGTATAGACCCGTGACTTTAAATTATGTTTGCAGAATTTAGTTATGATACACCTTATTGCTGACGCCAGACTGATAAAACTCTAAAAAGTACAGGTATTATCTGTGTGAAAAACGTTTACAGGTAATGTTAAAAATATGGACAAAATATATTTTTATCAAAACAATGAAATAATTTAGACCAAATATTTTGTAAGCAATACTTTCTTCTCACTTTCCTCTACTGCAAACATTACATTTCCATGTATTCGTATTTAGATGAATACCTGAAGGATCCTTGGTCTTCTGCCAAAAATGATTACATAATATGATATTACCCCACCTAAAATCAGGTCATGTATATGCGATATTTCAAACTGTATTAATTTAAGTAGGTGCATTGACCGCCGGGATTTGATAAAAGCACACAAATCTAGATGTAAATAAACACAGTCGTAGCCATATGCTCTAAATATCTGGGCATACTGAATAGGACTTTGTGCAAGGTCCTGGTCAGTTTATGGTCACAAATAGATTTTATGCGTTTAACCACTGTAAAAACTCTGGCAAAAAGACGGATCCTTCAGAAATAGAGAGAACCTACAATATTTGACTCAAATTTATTGAATATGTTAATGGGAATCAATAGAAAATGTAACATCTCCAGCTGCAGCTGAAGCTATATGGTGCTCTCCAGAACCCACTGTTTCTAAATGACCAGAATATAAAAAGAATATCAACACTAATATATTTTGTGTGGGAGACGTTCTACTAACTCTCCACGGCAACTTTGTACACAACAGCTGTTGTAACCTCTAAACAGTTTAAAAGAACAACTAGATCCCTTAGAAGTAGAGAAAACCTACACAATTTTACTTCTGGACTTTCGTAGCCAGAGTTTTATGGCGACTTAGAGCATTAAGTATTAATTAAAGAAAATTGTCTGTTCCAAGGTGGTGGTTCTGTTGTTTTTGATTCGTTGTTGATTGTTACTCCGATGGTGGGATTCTGTGGTTGTACTGTGTTTTGTTGTGCGTTACTTTGTCTACATTCTCGTTTTTACAATCATCTAGACGGGGCAGAGAGAGCTGGTTGCTTTGCTTTGTTTGTCTTCCTGGTGTCTGATGATTGTTGTGTGGCTCTTCTTCATGATGCCAAGGATTTGTCTGCAGCTTGTGATCATGGTATTTCCTGATCATAATCACTTACTTTTTTTGACTGTTATGTAATAATTTTTCAGTGCAGTTTACTAAAATAATATATTATATACATAGCATTAATTTCCTATTGTTTTGCAGTGAGATAATTTTAGTATCTTTGAGGATCGAAATATTTCACAAGTGATGATATGACTTTTTCATATCATCACTGCTCCATGTCGATATTTTTGTCGGAACTACTTATTTTCATACACATATGCATAACACATTTATGAGTATAAAATCAGACTCACCACCCTGCTTTCCTGCCTCCTGGTCTAGCTTAGAGGAATTTGGGAATTTTGAAGATTGTATGGCATTCTACATAAAAATTGACAATGCTGATCCGATGTTATTATTAGACCTAGATCAGACACAAGCCAATTATTTACATCTGAGCCATAGTTGTTTTCCTACATTCCTAGACCTTTTCCAGTTCTCTGATCTCCACTCAAATAAGCCTTTTCTTGTCACAAGTCCATTCTCATTATGTTTGACAAACACATTTCAATCAATTTCTCAAGCTATTGCTGATCCACTAGCAAAGAAACGGACCAGCCAATGGCTAAAAAACGAGCAAAATGTTTTTCAGTTTCAGTTCCCCACAACATTTCATTTCTGCAGGCTTTAAGAGTGCTTTCCCTTGGCTCCGTTGCAACATTACGATGTAAGGGAAACAACCCAAATATAATATATTAAATTATCGCATCGCAGTCACATTTCTCTACCTTCTAATAAGTCAGAATCCCAGGAAATTCCAAGTGTATACAGGTTGTTGTTGTTCATCGTAGAGAGAGGCGAGCCTTGACATGCCATGTAGGCGTGGCCAAGTAATTATTACTATGCACCATTTTATCGTTGGGACAGTCGGGGTTGGGGAGGGGGGTCGTTAAAAGACTGTTTCTTTCTTCGTTTTTTTTTTATTCAAACATCAGTGGAAGGTATATAATATACAGAATAGTAAACTGTGTTTCTGTGATATGAAAATTATGTCACTCAGGAATGGTGGTGACTTGGTACACAACTCGTCCTGCGGACTCATTGTTTACCGAGTCACCATCATTCCCTCGTGACATAATTTTCATATCACAGAAACACAGTTTACTATTCTCTATGTCTCAATATAAAAAGAGTGCTTATAACATTAATGTATTGCAACATACTGTCTTGATCCACATCAAAAATAAGGTCGAGGTTGATACCGTCAAACATGTTTAAGACCTCCAGTAATATCTTACTGACCGTTTCAAGCTGGTGCTTGTTTTGTGGATCCTTTATGTTATTTGTGTTTCGTGTTTGTCAGTCATACTGTATTGTCTGTTTTTTGCAGCTTTGTGGTCATCTGCTGGGAAAGGCCTGACCTCTTGGCTCCCTTGTATGTGATGTTTTCTTGTGTTTTTGTCCCTTTCCCAGATGGTGTGCCGGGTCAGGTGTGGAATTTGGTTGTATCGATTCCTGAGTGTTGCCGTCTTCCGTATTTTCATCTCTTTTTAATCAGTACTTGTCAATTGTGAAAAGCCTTTTTGTGAATAATTTGAGGGCTTCTCTACAGAAAAAAAACAACATATTTTTAAAAAATATTTTTAGAGACAACTTTACCGTCCTCTTGAAATGTTTGAATAACCATTGCCTCAGTATCAGGGTACACGGGCTATTAATAGTATAATAAATTAATTACTATTTTGATAATCCTTTTGTAAGCTTCTGATTTTATTAGAAAAAAAACTATTTGGTATGTTTTATATTATCATTTTTAATTGTGTATATTGCGTTGTTAATCAACCAATGGTGTTTCTTGCACTAGGATCGGGGTTTCCGCTGTATTTACGCGTGTGAGATAGTTCTGTCTCACACCTTTGCCCATGTAAGATAGACAATCAGCTCATGTTAGAAATTTCTATTTAAACATGACCACGTGACAGCTTTTTTACATAAGCAGAGTATGATTATCTTTTTTTCTGAAAAAAAATATCCAAAGGACCAATATATTGTGCCTTAGTAACTCAAAGGCACCAAGCAAGTGTAAGCAATACTGACTGACGTCATATAACGTTAATGCTGTCACCCTACGTGCACCGTGTGGCGATGATGGCAATGTGACGTTAATGGCTAGGGGAGTCAAGCAGGATTTTATTTTGCATTTTGCAACTAAAATAATGACCCAATCGTCGTCTCCAGTCTATAACAAGGTGCAAACCTTTTAATACCCGATTAAACACTCGTGAACTCAGATTTAATGTAAGTCCAACGAGTAAAAAGTTCACATTTTCACGTCATTTTTGACTTTTTATGCTCCTACAGAAAAACTTGGAAAAGTGGGAGAAAAACAATCCATCATGAGCCTGTCCACGAAGGATAGAAAAATTTCACCCTCAGTGTCAGAATTTAACCAGGGACTCTGCAAGCCTCGTCCGTGGTTAAAATTCTGACACGTGGGGTGAGATGTCTCTTTCTCACATACCAATGCATACGAGATCGAGTGATCCCTATGTAAGCTCGCTGTCGGAAAAATCTGTCCCACATCGCTACCCATGTGAGATAAGCGTAACTAATACGAGATAAGCCACACGCGGCCGGTTGCTAATGTGAGATAACATTTTTGGCGCATGACTGTATTCCTTCGAAAACGAAAGTTGAATTGTTGTCAGTCAGGAAAAAATTCTATGTTGAATTTTCAGCGATTTAAGTCGGCCTTCAACTTGGTTTAAAAGTAAAGCTGCGCATTTTTACTTACACCCTTTATTCAACGCTTTGAACATGCTGAGTGCATTGCGATTGACATATTTAACCTGTTGTGTTGGGCATTGAGTGACTGAATCCACCGGGACGGGGAGCCTTGACGATGTAAAAACACACCACACACACATTTTTCTCAACAAAATTACTTACTTGAGTTACTGTGGCTGATAAGCTAGTTCTTGTAAATCCATTTTGATGAAATAACCATTTGTTCATCGTTTAATGCGCTGTTTATTCGCTGTTTCAAGTTGATTTGTACAGCGCGCGTCATTGACTGTAAACATCGATCTCAGTGACGTCATCAACAAATATTACACAGTACTGTACCGTACGGTCGTGGTATATGAGAAAAAGAATCGATCATTGGTGTTCAGTGGTTCCAGAAAAATCCCAACCCTCGGGTCCACCGTTCAGTTGGAAACTCGGCAAGCCTCGTTTCCCACTGGAACGATTGGCCCTCGGGTTGGGATTTTTCTGTCCCCACTGAACACCAATGATGGATTCTATTTATCCTACATGGACACTCATGGTGGACTGCTATAATCTCACATGCCCCGTACCAACCCGTGGGAAAGATACAAATCGAACAGCCGCACGTTGAAAGACAAGTGACGTCATTGTCACATTATAGTAACGTAATCATGCTATGTGGCGTCACAGCGTATTCAAGAATTTCTGTAAATCTGTCTTTAACCTATAAAATGCGGTATTTGATGGTGAACAATAGAAAGAATCATATATTTGTGTGAGAATGGGATAGAAAAAATGTTCCTCACGATCATCGTTTGTCATCACCCTGCAACCTGTGTGATGTCAGCCGGTGATCCTGGGGACAGATTTTTCGATTTCACCCTCTCACTTATGATAAATTATTAATGTTCCATCCATAGATAAATGTGATGTTATTTTTTTGGCCATTGCACAGGATTTCAGTTCTTATAGCATCAGCAGGCAGCAAAGACTCATCATATGCACAGATTTGTCGAAGCCTTTGCTGCTCGTTGCTGAGACTATTACCCACATCTCTTGTGATGATCCATACGTTCTGGTTAAAATCATCAGCTTTTGCATGGCGTTTGTATTTTTTGCAGTAATCTTCACCAAAGGGCCAGTTAAGCAAATATTTTCAGCGCAAACTTGCAATTATTTTCTTGTCCATCAGTTTAAACATTAAAATAACCTTTCTCTTTTAGACGGTTCTTTTGAGTACCCACAACATATGGTTTGGTTGAGAATTGAGTAATTAATTTTCAGTTTCTCAATACTTGGCCAGTATGATGAGGGCTATCTTAAAAACAGTGCAGTTTATTCTGTGTTTATTGACTTTTGTATTTCCAGGAGAAATTGCAGACATGTCCTTATGTATTTTGAGTGCCTTATTACAGTTTAGACCCAAACATTTGCCTGAAAGGAAGATTAATGTCAGAATAGGAGTGCATACTGGATCATGCTGTGCAGGTAATTTTGCTGAATAGTTTCAGTAAAATGAATCATAGTACAATTGTTAATATCTTCTTACCACTAAATTTTAGCGTATGTTCTTGTGGCTCAAAAGAAACGTCTCAATGAGACGGTTTTTTTGAGTACCCACAACACATGTTTTGGCTGAAAAATAAGAAAATTAGTTTTTTCTGTTTTACACTCTTCACTAAAGGCCTGTATTTTTGGTAAGTAGTTTTTAGTTCTTGTTGTTGTATTGGTGTCTATATTCTGTGTGTTCCTCGTACCATACCATTGGTTGGCTTGTGGTCTGTGAGTATGCCATTTCCTAAGCCAACATTGTGTTAAACGATCAATTCTGAATGTCTTCAAATTATTGATGTTGTGTGGCTATTAGTGTAATTTGTCTCTCTGGTGCCGTAGGCTGATCTGCAGTGTGTGATTGTGGCATTTCCTGTTCCTACTCACTAGCAGTTTAATAAAAATAGTAAGTGAGTATGATCAGGAAATACCACAATCACAAACCGCAGACAACCCCATGGCCGCGAGGAAGAGCCACTCAACCATCACGAGACACCAGGAAGTCAAATTAAGCAAAGCAAACAGCTCTCTCTTCCCCATCAAAATGATTGCAATACTAGAATGGACATAAAGTAACGTACAACAAAACATAGAACAATTACAGACTCCCACAATGAGAGTAAAAATAAACAAAAAGTCAACAACAACAGAACCACCGCCTTAAAACGGACAGTAGCCTAAGCCACCGGGGGAGAGAGAGGCTTAAATGCGTTTTACTGATACCAAATCTTTGCCTTGGATTCTGCTGTTGTTGTAGTACAAGAAATGATAAGCTCGCATTGAGGCCTTCTAACTAATGCAATGCATCATTTTTGAGAAACACTCTAATCAAATTAACACACCATGATGAAACAAAGAAAAGGGCTCATGACTCACATATAGTCAGAGCTAAAGAAAAACTCATGTTGAGCCACGGTGGGTCCAGCTACTGATAAGCATCAGGCACCAACCCACCGATTAAAGCTTTTTGTCAGAGCCGTCATAGAGTCTGAGGCCTGACTAACGGTCGTGTAATTAAAGAGGAGACCATAGCTATATACCGTGATTGGGGTTAAAACCAAGGTTCATTTCAACAATGAGTTTTAATTAAAGAAGAAAACAATTAAAAACCAACAACATTGTTTTATCATAGATATTTTCGACATCATTTTGTTTTCAGGGGTAGTTGGGCTATCTATGCCGAGGTATTGTTTGTTTGGTGACACAGTGAATACAGCTTCAAGAATGGAATCGACAGGAATGGGTATAATGCACCTTTAACCGTTTTTATTCCAATGGATTATCCCATACATTTCAATTCAATAAATATGGATTCGTCCATTTTGTATTTTAAGGGGTCGCCAATCAAAATGTTTTACAATAATGTATTTCTGTCCTTGAAGATTGTTTTACCTGAGCAAACATTCAAGCCCCCCCTCGTTGATGAAATGCAGGTTCGGACACTTAACCCTTTCATTATAAAACAAACTAAACGTTTTATATTGAACTATACAAGAGCTTTCAACAATAAGTTATATTGCACTCAGAGTGGCCAAACCACCATAGAGCATTAGCCAGTTTGAGTGGGATATAGTTTGATAAATGCGTCAAGACTCGCTATTTCTAAATACTTAACCCTTTCATTGTAAAACAATATAAACGTATATATTGCGAAAGTCGAGAGCTTTCAACATTTAGGGCTATATTGCACTCCGAGTGGTCAAAACTCAGTAGGGCCTTAGCCAGTCTGAGTTGGATATGCGTTAATGCACCATTGCACCATTATCAAATACTTAACCCTTTCATTGCAAAACAAAACAAAACTATATATTCAGCAGCTTGAGTCATATTTCATTCGGAGTGACCAACTTTTTTAGATATTTTTTAAATGCGAGCAGTGTTTGCTCTGGCGAGACGTCACTGTGTGCAGGCTCTTTTGATTATTTACTTTTTGTAGATGCTATAAATTCAAAACTCTTATGTGCTCGCTCAATTATATTTTGTGTATTTTTACTTTCAGCAAACAGGATTCACACAAGTGAAGCCACTTGCAAAGCTCTCAATCTCGCTGGTGGCTATTTTACCTCACTGAGGGGAGAGATTGAAGTAAAGGTATAAGAAATTCCATGACTTACTGCATTTGACCTAACCCTCCGATTAGCAAACACTGACAAGGTCCAGATAAGGATAGTTTGCGCACCAAAAATTGCACTTATTTCCTTACCCATCAATTTAAACATGTGTTTGGGGTTCTCAAAAGAACCGTCTCATTGAGACAGTTCTTTTGAGTACCCACAGCATATGTTTTGGTTGAGAAATAAGAATATTTTTCCAGGACGCATTCTTGTCTGAAGGCCTGCAGTGTAGTCTGAGTAGTTCGCATTTCAAATTTTTATGACCAGTTCAACTACCGTTGTCTACTGATTTGAGCAAGATCAATGACTTATTAAAGAATTGAAAGTTAGGTTTCCTGCTTTTCACTGAGGTATGAAATGTTGGGAAAATTACATCTAATTTGCATGAAAACCAGAGGTTTACCAAAGGTTTTCATGCTAAAATTATATGTAATTTAAACGACAGTTCATACATGTACCTCAGTAAAACGCCGAAAAATAACTTTCTATTCTTATAATTACAACTGCTTTCGTTCGTCTTTCTCCAAGTATTTTTAATTATGTTTCCTTTACAATTACGTTTCAAGTTAATAACGTTTCGCGCATTTAGAATATGACTTTCGTACGCAGACGTCACAACGTTAACAAAACAAGATGTTGGCGAGATTGCATTAGGCAGCTGATCGGCATGAATACTGTTAATTTAAGCATCGTATGTAAGTTAATCTTTGCTTTTCAACCTAAAATATCTGTAAGTTTAAAGTAAAGTGTAAGTAGTTGCCGACTGTCCCTTTATTATACATATACTAAAGGACTTTGAAAACCCATCACCCAGATTAAATCCTTTATTTCACAAACCCTGAGAATGTTAGCGAGATAATTATTATTGCATATCATAGTCTGACCATCTTGTAGTGTGTCCTAGAAATTTCATGGTTGTAAATTTACTTTAAGGTATTGAAAAAGTTTCTGTTTTAAGACAGGGGTGGTCGATTTTGAAGGACACAAATTCAGCTGCAATTTAACACGCGTTAGTTATTATTCCTGACTCAACGAATTTGCGTCCTTTGCTTCTTTCACGATTGCACATTCATCATTGAAAGATTAGAAATGAATTGACAGTTTTGTATGCTCAAAATTACACCCCTTTAAAATTACCGACATACCCCACCCACTCTGATTACTATAGTCTAGTAATAAAATTCAACGTCTTGGGCCTTTCAAAGTCTCGATTTCTTATGTCCGGTTTTATTGGGAGAGGCTAAGGGCATACACAAATGACAGATTATGCATAAATTACGCTTGTATCACGTGTCTTTTGTATTGTGCAAGTGACGTTAACGTAGATTTTTAAGACGTCCTCGATCACATGACAGCAGATCCCCTGCAACGATTTACATTAAAACGTCTTCCCCAAATGCTTGTCAGTGTATGTAATCAATGTCAGTAATGAAAGCGTGCATAAAGGTAACTAATGGAGATGTTTCTAAAAAGGAGCTATAGATTGATGTTCAAATTTGACGTTTATTTTCGAAATTTTGAAGTTTTCAATTACTTTTAATTAGAAAAAGTCTATAAACTCTTTTGGTAACATGATATCATATACGCCACAGTTTTAACATGAAAATAATCAAAAAGCTTCATTTATTTGAGTAGAAAGGTGCTGGATTCTGTGTGTACCCATGTGACGTAATCAGCAGCGTCGCGTGATAGTGCAGTCAAATCAATGACTGATTCTTACCAATTCTGGGTTGCACATTAAAACCTGCGAGTAACTTTTCAATCGCATATACGATTTGCAAGAAAAGTGCAAAAATATGGTGATGCGTTTTCAAAGTCCTCTAGTATATAAGCATTCCACAGTATCACAAAAGAAGTTCTGCTGTGAATGTCCCCGCCCCTCATGAATACTAACCGGAGTTCATTGAAAAATGAAATGCAGTTCAATACAATCTGATGACCGTTCTTGACCAATCAGAATAACGGATCTCAATAAATGTAATGACACTTGTAATTATTTTGAAATTAACACATATAAGCCTAGCGTCCTTTTGTGGGACAAAGGGAAACAGTACAGACCCAGATCAGACGCCGCTGAAAGCGTCGTCTGATCGTGGTCTACACTTTTCACTTACAGAATATCCAATTAAAATTTGAATGGAAATGAAAAATACCATCCAACAATTCTTAAAACGTAAATGGACTGGCCCAATTGATAAGAGTAGGAAATTACATTCCTTTTAAATTGGTTAATGATGTTAAACATGACACAAAATTTATAAAGCCTTGGGACCTGATCTCCAAGGAAATTGGTCATATATTCATAGAGTTCTGATGAACGCATTGCATCAAGGACATTAGGTTGATTGGCCATTGAAATAATCACGCTGTTTCATGTACATTTCTGACCATTCATAAAAACATATGAAGCCCAATAATTGCATGTATTTCTATCTTGATCAGATTAAGTTGGCAATGAACTATATCAAACGACTTATAATGATTTGTTTTTAAATGATCTTTCTTCACAATTTGTTATTGACTAGGGTTATCATGTTTGTATGTTCCTTCTAATACATTTGTCCTTGTGGAAATGTTAAAACATGCATTGTATGTAAAGGTTTAGATGTACCTAGAACACATATGAGAACCCTCCTACTCGTTTGAGAATCTATGTTAATTGTCGCATCAATGCAATTATAAATCCCTTTAACTTAGGCCGCTGCATATATCAAACTGTTGAGGAGCGGAGTGACTGAGTGCTTGATTGGAGACCCAGGGGTTGCAGGTTCGAGCCTCACTGGAGGAGGCACTGTGTTGCGTCCTTCAGCAAGAAACTTTATCCTCTGATTCGTACTGGTGAAAATAAACAAGATCCGTCTCAACATAACTGAACACTTATTGACTTGGACGTAAAGAATAAAAACAAACAAACAAATATAGCAAACTTCCATCAAAGCTTAATACATTATTTGTTTGGATACTGCAACAACTGACCCTCTGGCAATGATTAGGCGAGAGAAATATTTAAATCATTTAGTGGCTGTTGTCCACGCCACTCTGTGGCAGTTATTCTGTCGTTGCTAGCTGATTCCACTGTGTGTTAGTTTGTATTTAGTCTTTGTTTTGTGTATTGTCGTAATTGGAAGTCATCTTGCTAAGGAAGCAGCATACACGGATCCAGAAAATTTTGTCAGAAGGGGTCCAACTTTGACAACATTCTTCTTTAATTGATGAGGGGAGGGAGGATCCAAATATCACTATAAGCGGGACATCATCAGCCCGTCAGCAAAACGCCATTTTAATGGCGTTTCGCTGGCGTGCTGATGATGGCCAAAGATTGAATGCAGGTTTTTCAGGGAATCTGGACCAGAAGTGTTACGAAATCCTATATTTTTGCGATTTTTCAGGGGGGATGGGAACCCCCTGTCTCCCCCTATAGATCCGCGTATGAGCAAGTGCTGGTTTCTGTGCCTATTGTGATTTTCAAGGGAATAGGGTGAACGCTTAAATATTTATGCACATCAACAAGAGTCAGACTCTCTTCACTGGCCTCCCTTTTTTATTGTGGATTGCTTTAAAAGGAAAGGATTGGCTCACAAAGGGATCATTTTTTTTCCTTTAAGAGCTGTTGAAGTAAGAAAGAAGACAAATATCAGGAATCTATACAATCAAGAACCACACCTGAACCAGAATACCAATTGGAAAGTGACAACTTCACAATTATACATCACAAAAAGAGCAGAGAGGTCAGCGCTTTCCCGGCAGGTGGCCAATAAACAGACGCGAACGAAAGCATAACAAAAACAATTTACAATCATTATGCAATATCCCTATTAAAGGGGGGATTTTACTCACATGATAATGGGCATGACTCAACTCATCAGCTTTATCAGCATTATGGCCATCATATTAACACATTAAAAAGTGCCAAATGCAACAATCCAGGCAGCTGCTTATTGTGTGCTGAAATGTTTATGAAGCCTCTTCCACACTAAGTGTAGACCAAGGTCCAACTGCACAGTTTTGCAAATGGCGACTTAAGCAGAGGAAAATTCAGACACATTTGTGTGGGTGCTTTAACAATAAAAACTATACAAACACTTCAAAACCAGGTCCAAAGCACAGCATTGTAGATGTGGAAAATGCTGTCAATATGGTAATCAAGTTAAACACCGCATTACAAATAACATGGTAACAGTATATTATTTAATCCAGAAACTAGCAATATGTAGAACTCTTACACACAGGTCCACCCAAATTAGACAATATTTTACCACCATCTCGTAAGAACTCGCATGTTATGCTAAATTAAATATTTCTAGACTGAGAAGTGTAGTCTTACTTTGCAATTATAGCATATGACCCCTAATTATATCCCCAACAAAAATATTAAAGGGTCAGGTATATATGATTTCTACTGAACTGAATTTCAAATAGTTTTTTTAATTTTAAAAATTTAATTGACTAGATTGAGAATTAATTTGACATTTTTGAATAAATTTGGACATCCGCTTCAATATTTAGAGCACTTTGAGCAACAAAGCAAATACCACATATTGTTTTAAAATGTACGTATAGCAAGTTTAATGTAATTTGTATGGACAATAAAGTACATGACCCTTTAATTTTGTGTGGAGTTTATATAAAAAAATCAGGCAGATTATATTGTATAGAACAGAATGGTGAAATCAAACTACTTCATATTAATGTAGTGACCTTACACAATTACAGGGTAAAGGCGTGATGCGAACCTACTGGCTAGATGGAAAGGAGGGGTTCGATGGTGCTTTACCTCATCTAGTTGAATAGGAAGTAAAATTGCAGTAAATTAGCCAATGAACAGCTACAGCAGCTGATATACTCAGGAGAATGTGACAGATATTGGGCGAGACTTTGGTACTCATCCCATAATGCGCAAGAAACTACTTTAATCGCCCATAGTGAGGAATCCAACGGAGCTAGAGGTTTACATTTTGAATCAGCCGTTTGTGTATATGGAATAAGTACAGACATATCATAAACTAGCTCATCTGAATAAATCCTGCTCAGACCTCATTTGAGCTGCATCATCAGAAACTGATCTTTGTCTTCTTCCTTACTTTGTCTTTGAGATTTACAACCTTACAACCAGGTTGGACTCACACTTACCTGCTCATCTTCAGGGACTAGTTTTAAGATTTCTACTGTAAAACCTGTGTAAAATGGCCACTCAAAAATAGACAAAACAAATATCTTTATGACATATGCTAGTTTAATGAAGGTTGAAAGCATTGCAGAATACCCCCTTGGAGCAATCTGCAATACTTTTGACCTGCATTAAGCGGTAATTGGTCTTGGCGTTTTTGAGAGTGACCGCTTTACTGTTGTGTCACTGTTATGTGATGATGGGGTGCCACCTATGATGTGTGTATGCACTAGTAGCTTGCGATTTTTCAAAAAATGTCATAGTGCAGAATTAAACAAATTTGTACAGGCTTTGATGCGTGTAAATCCATACAATAACCATACAGCCTCCCTGCTGAGGCCGCTAGGAAAGGGTTATTTTGACATTGTGTTGGCGCCGTAAACTTATTGGAAGCCAACGGTAAACTAGGCATTAGTACAAGTATTTTATTACAATTAAATGAAACGCACATATACAAAACGTGTACAGCATTTTACAAGTAACAGTCTAGTTTTATCTATTAAAAATTCAGGTTAGATTCTTAAAAAAAAAATAAGAAAATGGTTTTCTAGCATAAGTGTCTGCTTATTTTTTATCTTCTCCCTATACTACATTGCCTAATGATTTAATTAAAGAAAAACTAACTGAATTAATTGAACAAACTTTTAACAGAGAGGCCTTACTTTATTTTTGATTGTAACGAGAAACCCTATTTTTTCACTACTGAACAACCTAAAAGATATCATTTGTGGTCATGTCAAAAAATGTGTGATGCTCTCCATTGATAATCCTTATTTAGAACAAATGATAGGTCAGAAATATCTCACTGAAGTTCAGTTAAATAAAGCAAAATCCTTTAATACTGAAGCTTTCGTTTTGGACTTGGATTTTTCCATAACTAATGACCTAGTTTCATCTAAAATTTATGAAAAACGGGATGCTTTTAATTTTGAAATAGTTAATTTCCCATTTCTTGATGGCTCGCCTTCCTATAGTGTATATATTTCTCACTTATTCGTTTTGCGAAAACATTTTCTATTGATAGTGACTTCAACGACAGAAACAATTATTGTAAGGTTATCCATATCATACAATCTGTAAAGCTTTTTCTAACTTTTACCACAGACACTCAGAGGTGGATTGTTAAATACAAAAAGTAGGTGACTATGATCAGGAAATACCACACTCAAATAACGCAACATTTACAGTAGCAAGACATCCGTAAGACAATTAAAGCAAAGCAATCATCTCTCTCTTCCTCTTCAAGATGATTGCAGAAAGAACACAATATTGGTTTAAAAATTGTTCAGCAACAGGGCATATCCGAGCCAGTATTGTATGGAGACTTAGTTTATAAATTTTAGAGAATTGTTGGCAAATCTGATTTTAGTGACTAATTCAAAAAGATTGACAAACGTTATAAAAAATGTATATAATATGGATATCACGTGTCAATCTGCATTGTTTTATTGTAAACCCAATCACTGTTTATAGCTATGGTTTCCTCTTTGATTGCACGACGGTGGGTCAGGCCTCAGACTCAATGACGGCCCTGATTTAAAGCTTCAATCAGTTGGTTGGTGTCTGATGCATGTCTTTGGCTGGACTCACCGTGTCTCAACTTGAGGTTTTCTTTAGCTCGAACTATCTGTGAGTCATGAGCTCTTTTTTTGTTTCATCATAGTGTGTTAATAGCAATGGATTGTTTCTCTGTGATGATACATTGCTATAGTTAAGAAGCCTCCATGCGAATTAAACATGTTTTGCTCTAAAACAACATTATATAGGGCGAAGGTTTGGTACCAGTAAAATATGGTGGCTTAATCAGGCTGCTGTCCATTCTATGGCGATGGTTCTGTTGTTGTTGATTCAGTGTTAATTGTTGCCCCCATTGTTTGTGGGGTTATGTGTTTGATTCTTGTTTTGTTGTTCATTCTTTTATTACAAGTATTTTTAGTTTTGTAATCACCTTGATTGGGAAGATAGAACTGGTTGCTTTACTTTAATTGTCTTCCTGATGCCTTGTGACGGTTAGTATTCTGTGACTCTTCCTTATGGTGCGAGGGTTGGTCTGTAGTGTCTGATTGTTGTATTTCCTGATTATTCTCACTTGTTTTTTTTATATTTTGTACACTGCCTCTGTTTACGGCATTGATAGAAATGGGCAGATTCATTGTCAAAATGTTCGTCATTGTCCAATCAGACACTACAATTTATTCATAAACTTTAGCTGTTTATTGTGCAATGTAATTTCCACAGGAATCAGAAACAAATGGCCTACTTTAATTCAACCTACCGTAATCAGTTGTAGAAAACAACGTAAAGACTACACTCATTATAGAGATTTGTTAATGAACTGTTCAGACATAATATAGGCCTCGACGCGACAAAAATTGTCCTCGAAGTTTCCGACAAAGCGAGACTCAAACTAGTCTCCTTAGTTACAGAGACTAGCTGGAAGATCAAAATTCCGCTACTAGCAAGTTTAAATATGATATTTTCCAAAATGCGAATGACAAATGTGCTGATCAATCTGCACGGATGCACAGGCTGGTCTGCGTCTTTGTTGTTCGCAAACCACTGAAGACAGCTTTTCTGGCGTCGAGGCCCATATCACAAGTGTTTATTTATATGTCCTTGAAAAACTGCTGACATCATCTTACATATACTTTAATCTTCAAAATGTGGAATTTTAAGAAAAGAAGTTAAATCACCCATACTATTCCCTCTTGTATTTTTGAAGCCATCTCTTCCTTAAAGTTCCTTGTGTTGGTCCGCAGTAAGTTGTTGTGGTATTTCCTGGTCACACTCACTTTTTGAACTACTCAACAGAAAACAAATTAGTATATTCACACTTCTCCACCTCATATGAACAAAACTTAAAAAGATTTTCTCAATATCAATGCAATGGCTATTTCCAGTTTCAATATGATGTTTAAAGGTTTACTCTCTTTACACATTTTTTTTCATTGTCGACGCACGTTTATCCATGTTGGTATGGAGAGTATAATGTATCTCGCTGCACAAGTATACAGGAATGTATAGCTGCCAATGTAACACATGCATTGCAAATTGTATTTTGATTGTATACAACTGTCTTCTAGGAAAGCATGGACCCGTTAGAATGGATACGACCATTATGTTTGCATGCAGCTGTATCCAATACATTTATTTTTTTCTGAAATGATAATGTTTTGACCAATGCTTTATGCTGCAATTGACCAGACTTAAGATTATTAATTTCTTGCTTACATGATAAGGATA
Source organism: Loripinus fragilis (assembly GCA_964019695.1). Lineage (NCBI taxonomy): Eukaryota > Metazoa > Mollusca > Bivalvia > Lucinida > Lucinidae > Loripinus > Loripinus fragilis. The sequence continues at coordinate 74,717,369 of OZ026525.1, forward strand.
TCCTAGATTTTACCCTAGGATAAAAAATCTTATCTTACCCATGTTATCTTACCCAAACTGTCACGTGAAGGCTGTACGTTGGTTGTATTGGAAATCACGCGCATCCTCGTCAAGTGACGTCATTGTTATGATATAATGACGTCATCATGTCATGTCGCACTAAGCTTCTGGTAGCATTTTGAAAACATAGAATGTGTTATCTAATGGTGAGCAAGAAAATGAATTCCTTATTCGTGTGAGGACAGGATGATCAAATCTGTCCCTCGCGATCAGCGTTTGTCATCACTCGGCAAGCCTCGTGATGCTAAAAGATGATCCTTGGGGCGGATTTTTCCATCCCACCCACACACTCATGATGGATTCTTATATTCAATCATGGTATTCATTCTTTCATGAACATCTGATAAAGGAAATGCATATTTATATCTGATAATGATACATATCTTATGTATATTTGTTTATACTCTAATGATGAATAACAATTTATTATTTATATTTGATTATATAAGCAGTTTAAAAGGACTTAATATTCTACAGACAATAATAACAATAATAACACCTTTTTTAAAAAATGAATATTGAAACCAGACATGGAAATACAGCAGATACGTAAATCAGAATTCTTTTATAAGGCTATAAACCCTTGCGTTTAAGTTGTAAAAATGTTGCATGTGTCTTATGCATGTCCAACTCAGTTGAAAATGTTGTTTTACTGTTCGCAGGTACAAGCTACCTGAAAGTCTATAATCGGACTCGATATGTCTCCAGGCAGCTCTGAGTCATTGCTTGTTGCAGTCATATTGTCAGCGTTGGCATTGTTAGACCCAATGTTCAATTAAGATTGGAATTTCATATTTTTGTGCATGAAAGGGTAACGTCCATGGATTCAGTTAGAAGTTATGGCCTCCATCCTTTCATGAACACCAAAGTAAAGAAACCCATCTTTTATATTTGGCTCCGTGAGTCAGAGCTACATTGTTACTACTGTCCTGTCAGCCATGAGTGAGGGTCACGTCATGTTTTGTTCACAAAGTTATCAGGTACTTATAATCGATAAATCACTTGTGTATTAATCCTATCCACAGGATAGGATTAATACACAAGTGATCTGTCGATTCGCATGTGCTGAAGTTGAGTGTCCAAGTAAATCTTTAACTTAACAGTTGTAAACAAAATGAATACATCACTGTCCCTTTTTGGTTGGCACGACAGTCCTGGTATTAAATCGTTTTATATACATGTTAGCTTAGTCGGCTACCCGTCATATTTCTGATATTAGTAGGGTTTAGAACGGTTGCCAAAAATAGAGATTAATTTAAGGTCTGTTTTGAAAATGTATTGTTGAAAGTGTTTATATATTAGAATTTTTAAAGTGTAAATATTTATCGTGTGACTACATTTTAACCTATAAAGTCCATTTCTACCTCATTAGATTATTATAAATAGACTAGTTGCCATCTAGTGTTGTGATGTTATAATTGTCATGATGTTTATTTGAATGAAATAAATGTGAGTTCAATTGCCTTAATACGTGATAATCCAACATGTAATTAGGGATTTGTTTTAGTCACATCGGGTCTGTCTTGGAAATCCACTGTATAAACCACATATTTTAGAACATAATGCCTTTCGCATGCGCGGATCCAGAAAGTTTTGTGAGAGGCGGCCCGATTCTGACGTTTCTGACTGTTTTAGTTGTTGAATGGAGGGGAGGAAGATTCAAGAATCCAAATACCACTAAAGTGGGCTATAATTGGCCCTCCAGCGAAACCGAATTTAAATGGCGTTTGCTGGCAGGTCGTTGAATGCTGGCTTGGTAGCTTTTAGTTTTTCAGGGCGTCCAGACCAGTATTGACTAGCTACTAGCCTGATGATAAAAAATGTTGTTATTTATACAAGTAAAAAATATAATGATATGTTTTCTTTTCCAAATGGTTATAATAATGGCTAGTCTATAAATGTACATGTAGTTGTCTTCAGTGGAGTTGTATGATTATTATCAAGCCTTTCCCAAAGGCCTAGAACTATTCAAACAGTGTTTTCATTTTTTTATTTTCATATAAACATAATATTCCTACTTTGTAACTAGTCTATAGACTTAAGCTAAGTTCTAGGCCTTTTTAGTTACAAGCAAGTGCTATCACATGCGCGGATCCAGAAAGTTTTTTCAGAGTTTTTTTTTAGTTAATGAGTGGATCCAAATACAACTAAAATCGGCCCATCATCGGCCCGCCAGCCAAACGCCATTTAAATGGCGTTTCGCCGGCGTGCCGATGATGGCCTAACATTGAATGCTGGCTACATAGATTGGTGATTTTAAGGGCCTGGGGATCAGGACCAGTATTGCTAAGAGACCCTATATTTTTGTGATTTTTCAGGGGGGAGTCCGGACCCCCTGCCCCCCCCCCCTTTGGATCCGCACATGCCTAAGACTCTTGAGGACTTGTTAATCACTGTCAGCACCTTTGAGTTGTTATTGGTATTCAGCGGTTTATGACTCTTTGGTTAGAGAGATAATCTTGCACCTGATAAAAATTGCTTCTTGAAATTGTTGTGACATATTCATGTATTGCAGAAAAGAATGTCAGCAAGACCTGGTCAGAATATTTAAAAAGTAGATAATTTGGGGGACCAAAGTTTATAGATTTCAGATCATATGTTTTTAGTAATTCATCATTTGTCTTGTTGGATCATTTATGTTATTTCTATTCAACATTTTGATTTAACATCAAACAAATCAGAAAATCAAGTATGCAGGGTAAATATTAAGCGTATGCTGCGCGTAAAGACATTCTGTGTGTTTAATGAATCGCACGCTGTGCCGTCACTTATGGAATAACATGTGATTAGCTAAACTTCGTGATTATGTGGGCGTTTTACCCATTTTACCCTACCTTGCTCTACCAATCTGATAAGTTGGCTCTAAGTTAAGTTTTACACGTGTGTGTACAGTGCAGTGTTATAATAATAAAAAATTGGTTCCAAAATGTGTTTGAATTAATTTGTCAATGTCCTACTTTTTCTCTGTATACGTATATCTTATATATAATTCAAGGCTAAATGGGCCCAGTCACCCGAAAACCTGTCTTCGGTGGTTTGCGAACAGCAAAGGCGCAGACCAGCCTGCGCATCCGCGCAGACGGATCAGCGCCTTTGTTTTTCGCTTTTTGAAAAGTATCTTATCTAAACTTGCCCAGGTGAAGTTTCAATTTTCTAGCTAGTCCCTGTAGCTGAAGAGACTGGTTTGAAACTCGCTTTGTCGGAAACCCCGAAGACAGGTTTTCTCGTGACAAGGCCCAAATATTATACAGTAAGTGATGGTAAGTACAGACTTCTCTATCCTACCCCCAAACTTTTGATAGATTCTTATAATTCCAAAACGCTGTGTTGTGTGAGTCAGCCATTATCAGATTTACATCGCAAAACAAACTCTGGGTTATTTTCACTTGTTAGAATCATAAACGAATATGCACCACTTGATATGCCATTGTATTATAATGTAGTCTCTGCACATATCGTATAATGTTGTTCATAAGACTCCACTTCGAATACGCATCCACAGTTTGGTCAGAGTTATCTAAGGACTGCATATCAATTGAGAATGTACATGTACAAAGAAAAGCAACTAGAATGATACACATTATAAGGCATCTAAACTATAGTGATAGATTGAGAAAAGTTTGGCTACCGTCGCTACAATATATACTATGCACACTAAATTTAGCAATTGTTTTGTATGGGTGAGCCCATTAACATCAGATCTCGAGTCTCATTTGCTGTCATGAAAATACAAATGTCGATCACATGACAAGATTTTCCATTTAAAAAAATAGAGAATTACCAAACGCTGTGGCCGTGCTAAAGTGACGTTAAATTTTAAGACTAGCGGATAACGTGGGTATTTCTGATAATTGGGGGAAGCCGAAACCATTTCCAAACGATTGTTTGGTCACTGAAAACCAAAAAAGCATAGCAAATGCTGCAATTTTCTGATCTTTTTCGGAGAAATAAAGGACCAAGTTTTCACAATTTGACGTTTTTACTATTGCTTTTACGTTATCACCTTTAAACGATGCTTGTGTCGGGTTTTCTTGAACCACATTCACAAGTAAAATTGCTTGATGCCTTCGAGCACATTCAGACAAATAATGTTGAATGAAACATCTTCACTACTACAGTGCACGAGCCGAAAGATAAAATCTAACGTCACCATTATCTCGCAAATGCGTCGCGCCATTTTTCAGTAACTTAAGGTTTTAATCAACCATAAGATGAGTTACATTGTAAGCCTATGATATCTTTGTAAACTGAGTCTCTGTTGAGTTGGCACGCCAATTAACATTAGAAGTTTAATCAAATGGTGACTACGTTTTGACGTCATTGATGGCAGCTGATTTTTTTAGCATGAAATCTCTATCACATCTGTCACATAACCAATAGTTTTTATATGTGTATGATGCATGAGGAAGATGAAAGACCACCAAACGACAAATCACATGCTTATCATTTTAGCATTACTTACAACGGATGTGATTTTTGCCTACTGACCCCTTCTGCAAGTATTGCTCTCCCCAAACGCGTATTTAAAGGATGGCGTCTAAAATTTCGTGGTTTCATTTGCCTAAGATCCTGTTCTCGTCATTGCAACTGAAATTGATCGGCACTTCACAAAGATGAGCACAAAAAAAGATGCGAAACACAAGAAATTGCTAAACTTATTGTGCATAGTATAGAAGAGCCAGAGCCGATTTCAAATTGATAGAAGAATACAAAGTTTTAAATGGTATAGATAAATTTGATAAAAATTAACTATCTCATACAAAACTTTACCAAAGAACTAGAGAGCTAACAAAAAACCGCTTCAACATCAATTCAGACTGGACTAAAGAAAACACTTTTTCTCGCAAAGAGTAATCGAGGACTGTAATAGTCAATCCGAGAATGGTATACGAGTTGTCACGATGATAACCGAAGATTGGATGAAAGGTCATTGAACATTAATAAGTCTCAAGTCAATGTTGTTAATTAAGTATCATCAGATACAATGTACAATCAACCAATTTAAGAACAGACTAAATAAGTTCTAGAAAGTTAAACCAATCAAATTTGAACCAGACAGTTATACACGGTCACACCAGCACATTGAATATCTTAATTTATGTACCTATCCTCTTGTGCATGCCAGTCAGTTGCAATTCAATGAAAGAAGACCAGAAAGGGCCATAGAATCGAGAGATCATACAAGGCCTCGGATACAGTAAGGATACAGTAAGAATAAGACGTACACAACTCAATGTAGTCTATATTTCCATATGTACAGTAGCTAATGTCATGTTCGTCTTTGAGCTTTATTTTTTCTTCAATTCTTTGCATGTGTGAACAACAAAGCCTCATTCGAAAGTCTTTGCTGTCGCCACTCCATTTGAGCCGGTGTTTAGCAAAATGTGCATTTTGGCATGTGCGCTGATCAAGGACTAAGATCAGCCTGTGCCCTGAGTATTTGATTGGCTCTCTGTGGGTAGCCAAGAATCCAACGTTTCTTCAGGCTGAAAACTTTGACTCTGATCAGACTGTGTGGATGCACAAACAGATTTGAATCTTTGATTTACGCAAATGCCAAATTGTACCTTATGCTTAGTTTGTCTTAGAGTGTTACATGTATATTATTTCCAAGGATGCATCAGTTCGACCATCAGGGAAATCATGCACTAGGTGTATGCATATTAATACGAAGCCATAGCGTAACAAATAAACCTTTTTGGGACATAACTTAAAGTGCAAATAAAAGCACCGCAAGCACTGCGTAATACCCCGCCACTGCTGGGGGCACCAAGAGTTATTTTGTGAGATATATAATGCCTAAATAGCAACAGAACTGAGATAGACAGTGATATGACGTCCTTAGTCACAATATGTAACCTTTGATGGTCAACATATCTGTGAAGTTTCATTCAGATACTCCATATAGTAAATGAACTGCAGGTCAAAAAACATTTTTCAGATCAATCAAGGGCGGATAACTCATGAACTGGAAATGTAAGGGTGACGGTCCTTACTAAAAATATGTAACCTTTGATGTTCAACATATCTGTGAAGTTTCATTCAGATATTCTATATAGTAAATGAACTACAGGTCAAAAACCATTTTTCAGATCAATCAAGGGTAGATAACTCATGAACTGGAAAGGTAAGAGTGAAGATCCTTAGTCACAATATGTAACCTTTGATGATCAACATATCTGTGAAGTTTCATTCAGATATTCCATATAGTAAATGAACTACAGGTCAAAAACCATTTTTCAGATCAATCAAGGGCAGATAACTCATGAACTGGAAAGGTAAGAGTGATGGTTCTTTGTCACAGTATGTAACCTTTGATGTGAAACATATCTGTAAAGTTTCATTTAAATATTCCACATAGTAAAGGAACTACGGGTAAAAAACATTTTTTAATTCAATCAAGGGCGGATAACTCACAAACGGGAAAGGTAAGAGTGACGGTTCTTAGTCACAATATGTTACCTTTGATGTGAAACATATCTGTGAAGTTATATTCAGATATTCCACATAGTAAAGGAACAATAGGTCAAAAACCTTTTTTCAGACCTATCAAGGGCGGATAACTCACAAACTGGGAAGGTCAGAGTGACGGTCCTTAGTCAGAATATGTAACCTTTGATGTGCAACATATCTGTGAAGTTTCATTCAGATATCATGAATAGTAAAGGAATAACAGGCCAGAAACCATTTTTCCAATACGAAAAAGGGCAGTAACTCCGTTAAAAATGGACGGATTTTGCCAATTAACAATCCCATACCACTCATCGCCGATAACAATATGTATGCAAAATTTGAAAAAATTCCGTGAATAAATACTCAAGTTATCGATCGGAAATGGTGCGGACGGACGGACGGACGGACGGACGGACGGACGGACAGACGGACGGACGGACGGACGGACGGACGGACAGACGGACAGACACCGAAGGGTATAACATAATACCTCGCCACACTTTAGTGGCGGGGTATAAAAAGTCAAAATTTTCTATAGGGCAGGTATATCGTTGGATATGCGGCCGGAAATGTAGCCTGACTACATTGACTTGAGACATATTAATATTCAATGGCCATTCATCTTTGGGTATTAACATGAAAAGTACTCTTTATATTGTGGTGCAATGTAATTCCTCTGATTCCTTAAAAATTGTGGGGGTTCGAACCAACCAAGATCATTTCAATCTATGACTTGTATCATTTTTATTTCATTAATTACTTCGTTAGGTATGCTGGTTGAAAAAGGACACTAAGAACTGCATTACAAAACAGGGACCCAAAACAAAACCCCTTAACATAAGATGGGCCCCGTCGCGAGAAAACCTGTCTTCGGGGTGTCCGACAAAGCGAGTTTCAAACCAGTCTCCTCAGCTACACATACTAACTAGAAAATTGAAATTTCACCTGCAGCAAGTTTACATATGATACTTTTTAAAAAGCGAATAACAAAGGCGCTGATCAGACTGCGCGGATGCGCAGGCTGGTCTACGCCTGTGTTGTTCGCAAACCACCGAAGACAGGTTTTCTCGCGTCGAGGCCCAGATTGTAACAATATCAAATCAAGAACAACAAAACCACCGCCTTAGAACGGACGGCAGCTGAGGCCATTGTTTGTGTGTATAGAGGGGGCTTAAACCTAAATGCAGAAATGGTTGCAAAAACTGTAAATTCGGTAATTTTAAGTTCATTGTCCGTTTTTGCTCTCATTAAGTGTTTGAGGTTTTGTGGTAAAGTTCTACGTTTCTTTTTTCTATTTTGCTTTCTTTAGATCGTGCACTTCTTGCGAGGAGCATAGAGACTCAGTGGTTGAGTGTCCGACTTGAGATTGATGGGTCAAGTGGCACGGGATGCACTGCATTGTTTCCTTTAGCAAGACTTTTGTATTTTTATGTTGTATGTTAGTGTGGTATTGTCTGACCCTGGCTGCTCGTGACCAGTATCTACATTGTATAGCAGTCACTGTGTTGAATCGCAAAGTCCACACGTCGTAAATTTCACAGCATGTGAAGAACTGGTATCAATACGTCACTTTCGGCGAATGTAAAGAACGAGTACCAAGTCCTCACATGTGTGAATAATCAGTACCAAATAGTCACATCTGGGAAAAATTGGGATCATATGGTCACATGTGAAAAATTAGTATCAAATCCTTAAACGTGTGAAGACCTGGTACCAAATCCTCACACATGTGTAAAAGTGGTGCATGTACCAAATTATCACATATCTGAGAACTAGTACTCAATCAGATGTCACTGATAAAACTGATAAATGTGCACGATATGTTAAAAAAAGACATGATGTATGTGTGTTCCAAGCATTTTATCGTTAGTCCGAAACGAATTTTGAATAATATCAATATCTTAGCACAAATGCAAGTTTTTTTTTATCAGATGACTTTGGCGGACCGTGGTTCAACAATGTGTTTTCTTCAGCTCTGGCTTACACTGAGTGTTGATTTTGATAGCCACAATGCCTCTTCTTTGTTTCATAATAAAGTATACTCTCTTATTTCTTTAGAAAAAAAATAATAGATTAAATTCGTACCAAAGTCGGTCTGTCGTCTGTCTGTCTGTCTGTTAACTTCAACTAAACACCATTGTGTTTATTATAACAGTAACACATACCAGCAATAACAAAAAGTAAAGTCCCTACATGGCAAAACCGTTGCTATGACATTATGACGTCACAACTGTTTAACTTTTCTAACTCCATTATAAATATTATGCAATTTTTGCTATTATATCGCAAAACAAGTGAGTAAAGCATCACTTTAAATCACCCGTATTTCAGTATACGATAATGATCGACATAAGCTATCAACGTAAGAATAACTTACATTACATTGACAAAATACCTCATTATATCATTAGTATATTTGAATCATTTAATGCAACATTTCATTGATTGCAGCACACATTTGAGTGACGAGGCCACGCTCATAATCATCCTGCATTCAAGAACTATTTAATGACCCGTTTGTTAAACAAGGCTTAACGTAACGAAGCACGTCGCTTGCTTAATCATGAGAGCACCAGTTATAACAAATACAATGTAATCATTAAGAAAAACGAACGTCCAATGCGTATGGTAAATAGCAAGTTGGAAAGATAAACTATTCCATAATTATTTAGTGAACTACCTGTAGTTTTAATCATAGCAAAACATGCACTTCCTTTTGAGATTTTGTTTACGATCATTGGCATTGGCTTTATTTTCACGGCCAGCACACCACACCAGCACATTGAATATCGTTTTTTATGACCAAAATCTTGTCTGGACCAAATAGATGAGCCAGTGCATGAGATTTCCAACAATGTGGCAAGTGCGACCAGCAAAACCTCAGATCAGCCTGCGCATACGCGCAGTCTGATCAGAGCCTTTGCTAGTCGCTTGAGTATTCTATGAGTGTTAAGCTACTGACTGATCACCATTTGGAGTTTCTAAGCTTAAAAGGAGGCTGCAGAGGCTCGTCCGAGTCTACATTTGTCAAAATGTCAAATTGTTGGAAATCTCATGCCGCGGCTCCCGATGATTTTACCTAGCTTCATGTATTGTAGCATTGGGACACATGAAGGTGTTGATTAGAACTTGGTAACCTCAATCTAATTATCAATGTCACCATCCAACAATACTGTATACGAGTAGCCAATCATTTTTGCATTCTATCTCTCTAGCTAAACACTGAAGAATTTTAAATGACTTGCACATAGTCAGCAATAATCCCCCTAGCTAAACACTGGAGAATTTTAAATGACTTGCACATAGTCAGCAATAATAATATTGCATATACATCTATGTGAGAAATAGTTAGATTTTGGTGACCTTGATCTAGTTTTCTAGGTCATGTCAGCATTTTAGATATCTAATTAGTTGACTAAAACTTGTATTTACTAAAAGATGATGCATCGATAAGTTAGGGATTTTTTATGCGACCCAAGCATCTACTTGTCTTGATCCATATTAGAAATAATAATGAGGTTGCTACCATAAAACTAGTTTAATCGAGTCAACATATTTTACTGACCGTTCCAAGGCCGTGCTTCTGTTGTGAATCTTTTTTTTTCATTTATGTTTCGTGTTTGTCTAGCTTTCTTGTCTGTTCATTGTAGCCGTGTGGTCACCTGCTAGGAAAGGGCTAACATCTTGGCTTTCTTGTTTGTGATGTTTTCTCACTTTCCCATGTGGTGTCCTGGATCAGGTGTGGTTCTTGATTGTATCGATTCCTGATCTCTGCCTTCTTACTTTCTTTGTCCGCATTTTTTTCTCCTGAGCGGAAAGATGGATTCTGCTGAAGCATTATGTATTGTAACATTGGGACACAATAAGGAGTTGATGAAAATATGGTGTCCCTAACCCATTTTCAAGGTTACCATCTTATAAAAGTAAGTAAGTGTGCAAAGATCAGGAATCGATACAATCAAGTACCACACTTGACCCAAGATACCAATGGGAAAAACCTGAAATATTCGCCACTCTTTTCACTCCACCCTTCAAACTTAAAGTTGGGGATTAAGTAAAATTGCACATAAACAGAAATGGTACAAAGAGAAAATGTGATACGATATTATATGGACCTCGTCGCGAGAAAACCTGTCTTCGGGATTTCCGACAAAAGAAGTTTCAAACCAGTCTCCTCAGCTACACCGACTAGCCAAAAAATTGAAATTCCATCTGTAGCAAGTTTAAATGCGATGCTTTCCGAAAAGCGAATAACAAAGGCGCTGATCAGATTGCGCGGATGCACAGGCTGGTCTGCGCCTGTGTTGTTCGCCAACCCCCAAAGACAGATTTTCTCGTGTCGAGGCCCATATTGACCTTAGTCTCATTTCACATTAGATATTACAATTATACGCGGGTTCGAGCCTCACCGGCGTCACTGCGTTATGTCCTTGAGCAAGAACATTAATCCTAGCTTAGTACTGGTTCAACCCAGGAAGACCCGTCCCTTTATAACTGAAAGATTGCTGATGGGACGTAAAGAATCAAATCAAACAAACAAACAAACAAACAAAATTACAATTATACTCAGAAAAACAATTGAGGGATATTATAATTCGTTTGACTTTAATACTTTTGAGAAAATAATTGCTAAACAAAGTATCTTTGTATTTGATAGAACTATCAATCTACAATTCAGCAAAGTGCAAAATGAAATGTACGGGTCATTGGTTACGATACAGTATCACGCCAAATGTAACAACCCTCTTTACCGAAAGTTCAAACGCAATAATTTTTGCTTTATATTTTCTGCTGCAAAATCGACCTGGTCATTGCTTTTTTTTTCTCATTCCGACCAAAGAAAAGTGGTCACGCCCATTTATCAGTCATTGCACTAGTAACGTGACATTTTCGTCAACAAAAAGGTGCAGTTATGGCATATTGTTTGTCAAAATTGACCCGAGACATATGAATATTCAATGACCTATTACTCAGTCTTCGTGAATCTTCGTAAAAGGTGCGCTTTAGATTAATGTACAATTACTAATCTGAATGAAATTTATCACAATTCCCCGATAGCCTAGTGGATAGTCGAGCATTTTAGCACTCAAAAGATGTGGGTTCGAGTCCAGTAGCATTTAAGTATTTTTGTTCATTATTTCGATTTCTTTATTCTTGATTTTGTGCACAACTGGACAGGCCTACATTTATTTGAATTTGGCATCCATTTATGTAACAAATACAGCACCGTGAATTATTTCAATAAGCCTACATGTGATTTACTCTTTGCACGCTGTATATTTTTGAGACTTTTGTTATCATCTGCTGTTTGTCGGGCCCACCGGGATTTACCTGTAGGATTTCTTTTGCTCCGGTATTCAGTTTTATTTACTGTTGAGTCCTTATCTTTGCTTTATCTCCTTGTTATATCTTGATTTATATGTTTTAGGAGATGATGCATTGATAAGTTAGGGGTCTTTCATGCAAACCAAATATCTATGTGTCTTGATCCACATCTGAATTAAGGGCGAGTTTGGCGCCGTTAAACCAGTTTAAGCCCTCCAGTAAAATATTTTACTGACCGTTCCAAGGTGGTACTTCTTTTGTGAATCTTTTATTTTTTTGTTCTGTCTTGTGTTTGCTCTGTCTTTATGCGCGTCTGTTTATATGTGTTTTGTGGTCACCTGCTGGGAAAGGGCTGACCTCTGGGCTCTCGTTTGTGGTGTCTAACTGTGAGTTTGTCACTTTCCCATTTGTATCCTGGGTCAGGTGTGGTACTTGATTATATCGATTCCTGATCTTTGCACCCTTACTTACCTTTTTTTAATCAAAATTAACATTTTAAAAAAAATCTAACAGGAACACTATCACAGTGTCAAATGGTCTGTGTCCAGATCAGAACATACCTTCTCTTGGTACTGAACTGGGTCCAAACTATTTGCAAATGTTATCAGTTGACAAGGAAAGAGTGGGGAACTAAGGGAATAATGAATACAAAAGCGACTAAATACAAATTAAAGCTAATCACCAGATGACGTAAATATACGAACGATATTAACTTAAAAAAGAGGCAATTGGACAATTATGTATATAAAAAAGGTTCCTCCCAAGTTTCGATCCAGGTATGCTTGATTTGTAAGTAGTCAACTAACCACTAGGCTATCAGACCATTTGCATTAAAGAATTGACATTATCTTCATATTCTCTGTAAAAGCGTGACCAAGGTCGGAGTACTCCACGAAAACGCACGAATATCGCGAAGATTTTGGCGAAAAATAATCAGTCTAAGGTCAATTTTGACAGACTATACCCGATCCAATATGGCAACACATTTACATTATAACATTGACAACAACTACAACATTAGGTGTCATACTTTTGACTGAGAACCAGCAAATGATTTTGGAGCCAATCGTCTAGAAGTACATATGATAACATGGGTTTATATCAATTTTGAAAGTTTATATCTTTTCAGAAATTCAGTATACAGGATTCGATCATTTTGAACCGTATTATATTTTAACCATTGAACCGTCGCTGAAATTAAACATTGTTTTTGATTGTCGATATCTGGAACTATGAACTGCATGTATATCTGATTTTTTTCTAACTAAGGGCTTATGATATTTAAATAAATACTTGCATAAATATGTGCATTTCAAAGGACTAAAGATACGCAGTGCGTTGGAGTAGTTTTCGACCACTTCACGAATTTGGGGTTCAAAAATGCAAACATCAAATTCTTGAAAAAAATAAGGGTTTTGAGAGCAGTTTTATCGAATTGAAGTACATGTGATTACAAACCCGTCTAGCCGACTTGAAAAAAAATACTTGAATTTTCGCTTACAATAGATATTTTATGAATCCTTTTTTTTAAAAATCATTTTCCGAGATTTTTGAAAATTATCAGCTGCACATACTTAAATCATCGAATGTGTTTAGTTTCAAGTGAACTTGTTAAACCAAACACAATACAGCTTGTTCAGCCCATTTTGTAATGAAAAAAAACAACAACTGGTGTCCACTTCCTGTTTCAACGAGAAACTTTTAAAGGTCGTTAAAATGGCACTTGTCTAGAATGTTTAAATTTCTAAAATAGAAAAGTGACACCTACTCATATTAAATAATTCCAATGCCATGCCGCAGATAATAAAGAATATAGAGCAATGCAAAGTGTGTATGCTTAAAGCTAAAACTCTTTAATTAAGGCGTTGAGTCACACTGGTAAATGTATACGTCGATTTGGTGGTATTTACGCGTATTGTCGGTAGTTCATAGACCGGAAGTGGTAGATATTGGTGTTAATACTATATATATAAACATGCAATATGCCTAAAGGACTATAGAATTAGATCATTTTTAAGTATTGGGTATGCACATGGCGATTTATGTAAGCATTTAGGAATAGATTCGAGTACCGATCTGGATGATCGGTACTCGAATCTATTCCTAAATGCTTACATAAATCGCCATGCACATTCTGAATACTTGAAAGTGATCTAATTCTCTAGTCCTTTAGGCATATGACATGTTTTTCTATATAGTATTAACACCAATATCTACCATTTCCGGTCTATGAACTACCGGCAATACGCGTAAATACCACCAAATCGACGTATACATTTACCAGTGTGTGAGTGGCTGTCTACAGGTTAACGTATAAGAGAAACGGGTAGTCTAATTATCACAAAACTTTTGATTCTTTTTCATCTTATATTACTTAGGGGATAACTGTATTCAAAAATTTCATTTGGGGAGGTATATCGTCGAATATACGGTCGGAAATTTAGTTTTACGGCGACGCACTAGCGGAGCCGTAAAACGTGATTTCCGAACGTATATCCGACGATATACCTCCCCAAAGAAATTTTAGAATACAGTTATCCCCATTCTAATGCACTTCTGCAGTTTCGTATCAAATTGGAGAGTTGAAAGTGGCGTAATGCCGCATGTCATCCACCGAAATGTGACGTAATTAATGACGTCAAAAGGTTTCCTGCAGTATATCGCAGGATATACTGTCGCAAATTTTTGACGTTATCCAATCAGAAGTCGCGTTACAAAAGCAAGTGCATTAGAATGCTGTTATTAACAGGTTCACCCTAATTAAAATATAAAGATGAATATTTATATCACTGTAAAATAGTGACTTTTTGACATGAGGGGGTACCTTTACTCTGACTTCGTCTGTGCAAGATCTACCAGTCATTATGAAATGATATAACTTGATTTGCATGTCTCGACAAAGTCTTGGACTTTTTATAGAATAAAATTCTGTATGAGCGAACAGGTGCAAAAATGTAAGTTCGCCACTTATAACTTCGGTTCAGTGTATTTTAGTTTTTTTTTTATTGTACTCAGTGTTAGAGATGAACCTGAATCTAAACATCCTTCAATTGTTTTTCTGAGTAAACGCGTATTTTCTAAAAATGCTTGTCTATATCCTGTCTCCTCAAACTTCAAATTAGAGCTGGTGTCATCGAAGATTCAGATCGTTCTGGGCATATGCGCAGTCTAATAAGAGTAACTGATATGCTATCAACGGAGACATTGTACTGACATAAACGATTTATTGATATCTTAATTGGGTTATAACCTTGAAATGGCTAACGAAGTGTACAAAAATATAATCGTATGGTCCACAAATCATTGCTGTTTGTAGACAAGTTTGGACAAATCCACCAATTGGTTAAGAGGATAGAGTGCAGACCGAACTGATTTCTACAATCTATAAAGGATTGTAACCATCTAGATTAAGTCAAGGTTACCTAATGCCTTATTATATATATATATATATATATATATATATATATATATATATATATATATATATATATATATATATATATATATATATATATATATATATATATATATATATATATATATATATATATATATATATATATGTATTTCCCAATTACCATTGCTGTTTAAGCGTAAGCTAGGTTAAATTACACTTGTTTGTTGAGAAGAGGCTGCTTTTTGCGGTAGGATAGAGTCTTGAAATGTAGGTCAACGTCATCAAAAATGATCATTTCTTTTCTATATATCATTGCTGCTTCCATGAAAGCTTAGTTAAAATCCACATATTGTTTTAAGAGACACATATTTGGTACCGACAATACAGATTTGTTTTTATATCTTGATTAAGTTATGGCCTTAAAATTAGACCGAGTTTACCAAAATATGATGGTTATTTTGAGTCGGCGAGACATAACATAAACAACAGCTCCAGTGAGCTTTTGAACCGCCTAAGGAGCTTTTGAACCGACTGAAGTTTAACTAAGCTTGCACACTAATAGCAACGGTAAATGTGAAAGAAAGTGTTATATTTTGGTGGCTGTGGCCTATTTATCAAATTTCCACCATACAAAGACTGCATATATTAGCCCTGTCTGCACATTTTCTCCTACTTCAACATATGAATTTAACAAAACATGCACATTAGCACCAAAGGTTAATGGAAAATACATGGTACTAAATTTGATAACCTTGATTTTATTTGAAGGTCACAATCATTTTAAGATTGTAGCAATCAGCTTAGTCTGCACTATATCACATTAACCAATAAGTTTATTTTAATGGCCTGAGTTTAACTGTTGAATTTCTTTTGCTCCAGGTATTCTGTTGTATGTACTTTTAAGTCCTTAACTTTTATGTTATCGTCTTTTTATATCTTTTCATGCAAACAAATATCTATGTGTCTTGATCCACATCTGAATTAAGGGTGAAGTTGGCGCCGTTAAACCGGTTTAAGCCCTCCAATAAAATATTTTACTGACCGTTCCATGGCGGTACTTCTTTTGTGGATCTTTTGTGGTTTTTGTTCTGTCTTGTGTTTGCTATGTCTTTGTGCGCGTCTATTTATATGTGCTTTGTGGTCACCTGCCGGAAAGGGCTGACCTCTTGGCTCTCGTTTGTGGTGTCTATTGTGAGTTTGTCACTTTCCCATTGGTATCCTGGGTCAGGTGTGGTACTTGATTGTATCGATTCCTGATCTTTGCACCCTTACTTACTTTGATTTATATGTACTAGGAGATGATTCATGATAAGTTAGGGATCCTTCATGCGAACCAAACATATATGTGTCTTGATCCACATCAGAATTAAAGGTGAGGTTTGTACCTTGAAACTAGTTTAAGCCAGCCAGTAATTTTCTTACTGATTATTCCGAGGCCGTACATGTACTTCTTTTGTTATGCTTTTTTATGTGTTTTGTATTTGCCATATTGTCCTGTTTGTGTATTTCAGCCTAGTGGTCAACTGCTGGAAAATGGCTGACCTCTTAGCTCTCCTGTATGTGACGTTCTTTAGTGGTTTTGTCTCTTTCCAATATGATGTCCTTGGTCAGCCTTGGTACTTGATTGTGTCATTTCCTGATCTTTGCATTCTCCCTTACTTTCACACAAACAGCAAACAGCAATGGTTCGAAAATATAAAATAAATGTTGAATTTTGGTCGCATTGACTTTCTCATGATAATTGTCTGTATGTTGCGTTACGCATCTAATGCAGCGGCAAATTTCTGTAATCAAATGGACCAATTAAGCGTTACTTACTGGATAAACATTTTTCAAAGTGAAACATTATGTTGCATTTGGTTCATTAGCACGTTCATGCCAATAATGTGCATTGCATACATCTGTCATGTGTAAATACAAAATGGAGGGTTGTGGCCTGATGTTGCGTCTGTTGTCCGGTCCACCTGAGTTTAGCTGTTGGGATTTCATTTGCTCCGGTATTTTGTTGTATGAACTGTTGTACCTTTGTTTTATCTTGGAATCTTGATTTTATATCTTGATTTATTGGCTCTCGCTTGTGATGTCTAATTGTGAAGCTGTCACTTTCCCATTGGTATTCTGGGTTAGGTGTGGCACTTGATTGTATCGATTCCTGATCTTTGCCCCTTTTCTTACTTACATGTACAATGAGATGATTCATGGATAAGCTAGGAATCTTTATGTAAGCCAAATATCCTTGCGTCTTGATCCACATTCGAAGTAAGTTGGTACCGTCACACTAGTTCAAGCTCTCCAGTAATTTTCTTACTGACCATTCTAAGGCGGTACTTCTTTGTGGATCTTTTTTAATTTTGTGTCTGTCTCTGTCGTACTGTCTTGTCTGTGTCTTGTAGCCATGTGGCCACCTGCTGGGAAAGGGTTGGCCTCTGGGCTCTCCTGTATATGATGTTTTCTTGCACATTTGTCACGTTCCCATATGGTGTCCTGGGTCAGTTGTGGTGCTTGATTGTATGGATTCCAGAACTTTGCCTTCTTCCTTACTTTTTATTCTTGAAAACGTCAATTTATTTTCATGTCAAATGTTCAAGCAAATTGAAGTCGGAAACCTTTTTTTTCTGGAAAATGATATCGAAATGTAGAGCATCTTAAATTAGTGGTTATCCTTTGACATCTCTGACCCGTGTTCGATTACATCCGTTTAAAAAGTGATCTGTAGGCAGATACATAAAATTTTCAGACACTGGGTCTCTTAAGGAGTGCGCAGTTCGTTTATCCAACCGACCTGTCAAGTCAGAATTGCTGTTGAAATGTTGTAGTTTTAGTGCGAGCAAGTGACTTATAATAGTATATGTTTTGTTTCACAGAGTTTCGGTCGGAGCAGAGAGCTACATTTTTGCACTCTTTTGATGAGCTGACAAATGTTTTATATGGACGTGAAATAAATTCAGCTTGCCGCTGCAGTATCTGCAACACCTTCTCCGTCAGGAGTCCATAAATTGGGTCATCGCTTTTAACAAACAATCCTCACGTGCCCTTTCTATGAAAATAGTGTCACAATCTTTCTTCAAATGATAATCAATTGACAAACACTAAGCCTTTCAACAAATTACATAACACTAGTATTATATGCTTAGTATGTATTATGTTCTTAATCTGAAGGTCGGCAATACGGCGATAATGTAGTGCATGTCATAAAAGTACATATGAATTTCTCAGTAATCTAGGGCAGGGGCATACGTCAAGA
The DNA here is from genome assembly GCA_964019695.1 of Loripinus fragilis. Classification (NCBI taxonomy): domain Eukaryota; kingdom Metazoa; phylum Mollusca; class Bivalvia; order Lucinida; family Lucinidae; genus Loripinus; species Loripinus fragilis. Next base: position 74,735,848 of record OZ026525.1, read on the forward strand.
AAAGTAAGATATATTTTGATTATAAAATCTTTTTTTTGAACATGCATGACACTTGACAAATATCAAATAGAAGTATACGAATCTATCATGAGTGTGAAGAAGGGAATGCAACGTTCCAGTTTGCGATCACAAGGTTTGCCATGGTGAATCAGAGGGACGGATTTTTCTAACCCATTCACACACAAATAATGGATTTTTTATTCTTACTCAGTATATAATTCCGCCTTTTTATTTTAAAATAGGCTCCAAGAAGTTCCTCAAAAAACAATTGAGCATGCGCAGGAAATGCCACGATCACAAACTGCAAACCGACCCATGGCACTGCGAGGAAGAGACACATAACATAGACTGTCGCAACACAATCAATGAAAGTTAACAGACTTTCTCTTCCTCAGCAATATGATTGCTAAAATAGAAAGGACACCAATGGCCACACCGCAAAATAGGAAATCAATTCAAAACCTCCACACCAAACTTGAGCTATTTAACAGCAAACAATGTATGACAGAACAGACGAATATGCTGACAGGGACATACAATGTAACATGATGGCGTCCCTGAGTAAGATAGTATGGATAAGATTACAACAATCCACCATGAGTGTCCATGTAGGATAGAGATATTTCACCCGAGGAGTCGGAATTTTAGGCGTAATATAATTGTCATTTAAATATCTTTTTTTAAATAATATTTTACTCTGCCCATGTAAGAAAGCAGTCACGTTGTCATGTAAGATAGAAATTTCTAACATGAGCTGACAGCCTATCTCACATGGGCAATGGTGGGAGAAAAGAACTTCTATCCCCAGGGTGAATTCTCAGATGTCTGTATCCAGTGTCTTATCTTGAGTTTAGTCTTGTGGTGAGTATTTTTTCGATTGCACTTTCGATAACCAATCGAATTAGGCTACATAGTGAGTTTCCGGTCCAATGCCCAGCACTAGTGAGATTTACATTTCCATTTACGTTACGACGAATGAAAATGTCTACAGCGAAACGGTTATATTCAGCTTCCAGAAGTCCAATTGTAAGGTATTGGTAAATTATAGTCTTTGTGACACATCATAAATTCATTTGATGAGCAAAAGATGCAAACTAAAAATGAGCCAGTGCATGAGATTTCCAACAATGTGGTATCTGCGACCAGCAAAGCCTCAGATCAGCCTGCGCATACGCGCAGTCTGATCAGAGCCTTTGCAAGTCGCTTGAGCATTCTATGATTGTTAAGCTACTGACTGAACACCATTTGGAGTTCTAAGCTTAAAAGGAGGCTGCACAGGCTCGTCTGAGTCCACACATGTCAAAATGCCACATTGTTGGAAATCTCATGCAATGGCTCAAATAATGAATACATTCAATGATATAGCAATACCAGTACAACAGGAAATTGCTACTGCAACAGTTCTGCATGTTCGTTCAGGTAATCACGGTTGGTATTAATAGACTTTTTGCTTACTGTAAAGGCGGCAACTTTAATATTCATATCTGGGCGTGGTTCGGCTATTTCATCTGCTCAGGAAGGGAAATCAGCTTTTACTTATAATTTGGTAAAGATTTAATCAGTTTTTTGGGCTGCGCAAACGTGCGTGCATTTCATTAAAATCCTAACCGAAAACACACTGAACTCACATTTCTTAACCCTTATAGCGCATAATCACAAAATGTATGTTTTTGTCGTTCACTAAAAATGTGAAGCCTCACAGACAAACAGTGTGGATCCAGATCAGACTGCTCCTGTAGGAGCAGTCTGATCTGGGTCCACTATGTTTGCCTGTATGCTTATGTTAAATAGAGATGCAGTTATTTTGCTGGCGTTATAAGGACTAAATAACGTGTTTTGCGTCTATACTGAGGTAATGGCGCAAGATGATACAGTTACTTTTGAATAATTCAGCTTTAACCTATGTCTAAGGTTGACCAGTCCTAATTACGCATTCATGAGGTGCCGCCTTTACAGTAACCAAAAAGTCAAGTAATATTTTGCTCTCAGGAAGATTTTTAAGCATGCCCATCCCATTTAAGTGCAGTAACAGATTGATTATTAAATTGCATGCCAATATGATTATTTCATTAATTGTCATATGGCGTCGCTACTTTACACTGGGTAACGTCGCAGGGTTCATTAAATTGGTATGACGACCATTTTATAACACCGTTTGCCACGTAAATGTAAGGACATAGTAAAGCCTGTGACCATGCTAGGTTTTTAAATGAAAGAATGTCTTCTTCGATAGTTCGAACTTATGGTTAAACTGTTTTATCATATGGGATGACGGTACCTATTACATCATCAGTTTCTGTGTACACAAATGTCTGGGCACACAATTTAAATGGTGATATTAAACGAGCTCTTCTCATTGGCTGATAATGACAGAGAGGTTATTATGAAATTACATTCTTATAAATTTAATGCTCAAATTAGTAGAAAAAATAGTTGAAATGATTTATTGCCACCCGGTAAATTTCTGCAGTTTTTCTTTAAAAAATGTTTGTTATTTTTCATGAAAATAGAATAAAATAAGCGGTACGCAGACAGTGGCATATCTGGGAATTCCTTGTATGCACAAAATGCCACAGTTTTTCTTATTTTATTTGTGCTGTGCTGTACTGAAGGACTGTATAAAAGAAAGTTGTTGGAATGTGCTTTAAATGTATGATTTCTTTTAAAAGGTTTGTACTACGGCCTATGGAAAACCAATTGGTACCGTCACCCCATATGACGTTACTGTTATTCAGTGGATAAAGACATGTTATTAATAATATACAGTCAGACATAAGTTAAGCATCACACGAACATTATTTCAGAGACGTTTTTCTTGTACAAATTTCTTCAGAAGAACTACCAGTTTGTAATATTTTGTTACCCTTGTCTTCCTTTGGTCTGCGGAACATATCAGAATGCCATTTGGTCATTTGCTGAATGTTTACGGTGTCCTGTATACACCAACCCCTATTTTCAGGGTGTACCCTTAAAAAGCGTCACAGCTTAACCCAAAATGCTTACTTTGAATTCAAATAAACGCAGAAATAATCTAGACGTATTTTTCAAACTAGTCCCAAACGGATTTTGTCGAACTCAAGGTTTCATGTCAGTTATAGAGGATCATAGAGATAGTTAATCGCGTGTTTATAATTTTTGCATTATCACTATATAACATGCTATTCTTTACACACCCATAGGAGCCGCTGTGGTGTAATGGATAAACCGCTTGCCTTGTAAACCAGGGGTCGCAGGTTCGATTCCCGGCTTCACCAGTCTGTCGGATGAGACTTTAAGCCGTGGCCTGTCTCCATATGACCTTAGCTGTTGGTGGGACGTTAAACACAAACACAATAACAACAACAACAACAACACACCCATAACTTTTATTCTTTCAGAGATTTCAATCTATTTTTTAGACAGAACTTGTCTTTGATATTGTAACAATATGACATTAACGCTTTACATGTCTAAGCGTTTTGAAAATATCATAATGGACTAGAGAATCAACATTCTAGGGGTAAGTGTGCATTTACCATGCCTGGTTGCTTGCCTTTGTGATAATCGAATCGAAATTTGCTGTAAATTGTCGCCACTTTATCTATTTTGATAAATAAAACAAGAATATATTCAGGGCTGGAAAGCTTCCTTCGTTTTCTAGGAAACTATTGAGGCGATGCTTAACTTATGTTTGACTGTATATTATGACTACACGTTACATAACAAAAGTATAGCTATACAAAGTTAAACTGGCACTCATGAATATGCCGTATAAACTCGTATAACTCCGTAAAACTAATTTTAGATTTGCAAACATTATGAAAAGTATTGATTTCAGAGTGATGTATTTTCTAATCCTGTATCCATCATTGTCCCGCTTAGCCCTTTGGATAGAGCGTATAGCTGTCAACATTGAGATCGTGGGTTCGAGTCTCACAACATACAATATTCTTAATTTTTTTTTATTTTTTATCATAAATCATGACTTGCACGATTTTACAAGACTAACGTGTAAAAGTATATGTAATAGAGTCCATTTTAAAGCATTCTATTAATTAGGAACTGTGATGTCTACTGATAAATCTTTAAAACATTTAAAATCTAATGACAAATTGCCCATAGCTAATGTTTCGAACTTTTTTGAGAAACACTCAAGGTGGGACAGCTCATCATATTCAGGCATCTCTCTTTAGTACGAAAAGAACTATGAGAAATCGCTACACTTTCGTCGCCGCAACGTTTGAAACGGGGACAATTCAAACCTCTGGACGACATTGATGAGGTTATTATCAGAAACAATGTGCAAGAGTTTTACACCCACCGCCATCCTCTTCCGACCATAAATAATCTCTTATCAGTCTTAAAAACTGACATCATGTCAACTATCCATCAAAATTAAAGTATACAAGAAACAATATCATAACTCAAAAAAAATATGAAATTAAAAATGATGCCTAAAATAACTATATCCAGTAGGAATCGAACCCTGAATAAGAGTTAATCGTCTTACCACTACGCCACTGCCTAAGCATTATTAGACGACCTTGCTGAAAGCTACTTGTTCCATACATTAACCGTTTAGAATAGCTAATACACACCGAACGTGACCAAATGATGGCGAAGATTAATGAGTGCCAGTTTAACTTTGTTTATCTAAAACATCATGACGACGTCCGTTACAACAGCGCAAATTTTCATTAAAATAAACAAACCTTGAAGGCGATAAAATCGCTTTTAAAAGATTATGTGATAGAAAAATCTTACACTCGTGATCATTTCATATTAATTTATTAAACTCGCCATATGCTACTTATCCTAGACTACTAAACACTTAGTACCAATTAAATCTTAGCCAAAGGCATTGCATCCATTATATCTCACATATAAATTATCTACTTTGCATATTCATAAATATTTATGAAAACAATAAAAATATTTTTTAATAATGGTAATATACTTACAAAATCAATAATATCACAGCTGCTACTCACCATAGGTAAAGTAAGAAAGAGGGCAAAGATCAGGAATCGATACAATCGAGTACCACCTTTGACCCATGATACCAATGAGAAAGTAACAAATTCACAATTAGATATCACAAACGAGACCCAAGAGATCAGCTTTTCCCAGCTTCCAGTTTAATAGAAGACTGCTAAAATTGATATAAAATTCAAGCTCGAACACAGGCTTTTCATTCCATTGACAAATATGAAAATGCTGTTGGTAGCATAATTTGCGTATTCATGAATATTTAAAAAAAAGTTTTAAAAAAATAAGGGAAATCATTCACTCCTATATAATCATTGTTACATGTTGTTATATTATCTCATTTTGTCTATTCATGAAAATACATGAAAACTCATCTAAAAGCTATAAAACGTGAGGGGCAGCGTTTACATGAGTAGTAATTAAACCTATCTTATATCCCTATGGTGTTTTCATGTATTCCAAATTGTTTAGTGTTAAACCCTGAATGCGGAAAAAGTTGTCCTAAAATGAACATGTTTGAGTGTTATTTTCATGGCTATCTGCGTTTCCAAACATTGGGGTTGTACCTACAAAATTAATCACATCCCTGTTGGTACTTATCTTATAGACCACGTAACTTTGAACCAAAGTAAAGCTTCGTCACATGCGTTTTAACCCATGGTGCAAATAGTATCATTTGTACTCCTAGACTTGGCTATGTAAGCCGCTTTGATTGAATATCAGACCTTGTCCGAATTTTGGATTTCTTTGAACAACCATTGATGGTAAGAGAGGCTGACTGGGTGTTGCGATACTTAAGCATTTTGCTTGATGAAATTGGTTTCAATGTTTTCTGATTTCTTGAGTTTATTCGCCCACAAGAGTTCTGTCATTTCTTTTACAATTGGACCAAAAATAATAATATGCTTTAACCTTTTCATTCCTAAGTTCCTGGGGTGAACTCCTCCACTTTAAATTGTAGAAGAGTCCATTGTGTTCAAGTGGGTGTATGCTAAATCCTGAAAATTCTGGAAACATTGATATTGAGAAAAGAGCAAAATGAGTTAGCAAACATTGTATATCCAGATGAGATGGCCCATCTCATCTAGATCTACACTGTTTGCCCAGTCTGTGGTGTTGAAAGGGTTAATCGTAGCTGACAGAATTTCTGAAGTAGCTCAATCATAATTGGGTGAGATAAGTCAAATCCTCGTTCCTTAAGGATTGTTTATGTTCTTTGTGTGTAATTTCTTTGTCTACTTTTGTATCATTGTCTAGATTTTTCTCTTTGATGTTGTGATGCAATCTTTGAATAAACTACAGCTTTGAGATGAACTAGATTTCTGAGTGAAATAAGCGGAGATTAAATTTACATCCATTACATGTACTTATGTCTCCAGATTTAGGTCATGCTCTAACTGGAGGCAACATCACTAAGAGCATAGAGTCAGATTTCATTTGTGAACCAAAAAACCTGTTTTATCTTAAACAGTGTAAACCCATATTGCGAAAATTATTCTACTCAAACCTTCTGCTGCAAATATTTGCTGACAATATTGACATGAATATGTAGAGCGCAAACAGTGTGGATTCAAGTCAGGAGCAGTCTGATGGGTCCACACTGTTTATGTTTACTTACATCAGACTCTGCTTCACGATGTCACAGGTTTGTCTGCAGTTTGTGATTCTGGTATTCCCTACTATATATGAAGCAGATGAATGAACAGATCACATTTTCTGCTGAACATTTTTCCTGAGTGCTTAAAGGGCTTACTCGTCAGCAGGAAGTTGGCTGAAAAAGATCTGTCAGTCCTCGTAAATTGACCGATGAGGTGGAACAATTAAATGAGTGGGAATTTTTTAATACTTTTTTTCTGGTTAGCCATGAAAAATGGCTTGTACTCATAATTGACATAAGTCCGCTCGGGAGCTCCGCCCCCTCGTGTATTTATATCAAGTCCTCGTACAAGCCATTTTCTAAATATAACGAAGATAGACAGTCACCTAATTTAATGAACAGATCTACACATATGGATCATGTAACATTTTGTTTCAGCTGAATCTTTCTTATTAAGGTTCCCATTGGTATCCTGGGTCAGGTGTGGTACTTAATTGTATCGATTCCTGATCTTTGCACCCTTACTTATTGCTTACGTTATACAAGTTACGCTGATAACTACTGGCGAAACCATGTTTGTGGGAAATAATGCAGTAGCTGTTTAGCTATGATGGCGAATTACCTAGTGAAGAACATAAGTTTGGATAAAGCATTTGGGAATTAGGAAAATCGTATGATGCACAATGACCGCAAGGAAAGTAAAAGCCAAAATCTGTTTGTTATGGCCATTGCCTGAGCAACACACACGAAACACACATTATCGCTTTAAAGCAAAATGTGCTTACCCACACCGAGTAGACTGCAATCAAAAACTCTCTTAACAATCGACGAATGGGGATCGAAAATCGCTAGAAACTGTGTTTTCGATTGTCATTTGTCGCCAGTTTTAACGGTTTTGATCTACGTTCGCCGATAGTATTAACGTTTTCGAGTGCCGCCTATCCGATGTTTTACCCATTGTTGTCAATTGCATGAGTCCATTCCGATTGTAAAATTATTGGAATGTATATTTCATATTTCATTCAGTTTTGTTGTGAACAATGTGGTCGCATTCTTTGACGTCTGATCTGAGGTTCTGCATACTTTACCCATGTCGCACAGAAAGGGCAACAGTTTAGCGAATAATTTGCTCAGTATGAAAAACTGATTAACTGCCAAGAATATCAGAAAAAGATTAGCGTTAAAGGCTATTTTAATGTAAAAACTCCAGCTTCAAGGGATATTCAACTAATCTAACCGCTTCATCTTTTCTATTATCATCTGCTGACAGGATGCTGATCTAACTCTTTACATGTTGGGTAATTGTTGATGCATTTGATGTCGTCTGCTGACATTGTTTTCAAATTTAGCTTTTTCATAAAATTCTTTCAGGAACACTGTGGGAGTGTCAAGCAGTTTTGATCCAGATCAGGCTCGACAGAATCAGCAGACGACAAAATTCTTCAGTTAATTACTCTTTTGTATAGATAGAAAGTCATTTAGCGGTGCTTTGATCTATAAATGTGATTGAATATATTTGTATACATCTTAGCAGCAGTTATTGAACATAATTTGTGACTCAAATGCCATATTCGTGCAATAACTTGAACAATCTGCGAGCTAGTGGGAATCATACGACGATATATACCTGTGTGGGCTGTATTGAATACAGCAACCGTGTTTGTACTTTGCCAAGTATAGTAACTTTTGGATGAATTCAAACACATGTATTGTAACGATGAATTTTTTCGCATACATGTGTATACTTTTTTGTAATATGATTCATTAGTTCACGGATTCTGAGATATTTCCAATTATAAAAATCCCTTTAAATATTAAAGAAAGGTTTGTGGATTCCAAATCAGACAAACGTAATTTAACTAGGATTTGTTTTTCTTAAAAATTATTATTATTATTATTTTATTTATTTATTTTTGTAGGTGGAGCGCAATTTGTGTTATCTATTTGTGTTGTTTGCGTGTTTTATGCACACTTAAGAAGCTGTTTTGATGTGCTACTTTGCTTTGTCTAGGTGCATAATTCAGAAATGCAACGTTTTGTCTCGAGGTTATTATCTTTTATGAAACCATGATTTTAACACTTAATAAGAATATATTATTTTCATTAGCACTTTGCGCGCTTGATTCGGTATGGAAATATAGAAGATGTTTTGACCTTTGGAATGTAAATGCTACTGTCTTGATGCCGTATTTATTTGATGAGACTCCTGCAAAAAATATTTCGACCAGCTAACGTGTTGATGCGTTAAACCAATTTAAACAAGCATGCACATCTATCTAGTGGCGTAAAATGCCCGGCGCGACGGTCTGACATTTCATTTAATACAATGCTTAGTGCTTCAAGTATGCGCGGGTCGTATGATCCTTCGCTGCTAACCAATGCGATCCATGTGTGCACAAAAAAGATGTTTTTACTCATGTAATATCACGAGGGATATACACTCCTCCCTTATTTTGGGAGAGAAACTTATCTGTTTAATAATATGCTGAATACATCTGTAAAAAAGCTGTCAGCTACAAATTCATACAACGCGGATATATCCCAAATCTACAGTGTAAAAAGTACGCGTTAGTTAACAACAAAAGAGGTGGCAGCTCATCTGCCACCCCTTTCGGTGTCAGCTTACACTTACTTTCATACGAATACGAGTTGAGACCATCATTTCTCCAGTGATGAATGTTAAAACATTTCTATTTGCTATTGGTGTAGTAATTATCCGAATCAATACAATCGAACACAGCATAGTATTTAAACAGTTGAAAGTTTACTTTCACAGGCCTAAGTTAAGAGTGCATACCAGAAAAATAATTTTCTTATATCTCAACCAAAACATATGTTGTGGGTACTCAAAAGAACCGTCTCAATGAGACGTTTTTTGAGCACCCAAAATATATGCCTGAAATTATGGGCAAGAACATATTTACAATTTTACGCTGATTGTTTTTTTTTTTTATCTAAACCTATGTTTAAAATTCAGATCAGTAGCAGTACAGCAGCCACCAAAATTGGCCTAAAGTTACACTTATATGTCAAGTGTGCTCAGTTTTATAGAAACATGGAAATACAAATTGTGTTTGCTCATGCTATTGTGCTTTTGATGGTGTTGGTGGTGTCACGCTGCAGAGAGTACAAAATTGGGATGCTTGTACAGACAGAGTGTTGTCACTGGACGTCCATGTATAGAGTTGGTGGTGCAATAAATATTGCTATGGACCACTTAAGGGAGGACCAAGTTATAAACGATGCCAATTTCAGGTATACTTATTATTCTTTTTCTTGCACACCCAAGCTATAAGGATGTCTCACAGAACTTATAAAATAAATGGACAAGTATACGAGGATTTGATTTCTATCACATCGGCGGGCAGCGAAGGCTCAGATGAGCCTGTGCCAATGCACAGTCTCACCAGAGCCATCGCTTCTCGCATTCACAAAGAAATGAAAATTTTACAAGTACGGGTAAATGTAAAAGGTTTTCTAGCATCTACTTTATATATTCATGATATTTCTTCTGTCTATATTACATTTCCGGCACAGAAACACTTACCTAAAGATTTGAACAAACGTGTGATAGAGAGGGCTCACTACATTTGGTTTTCTTGCAAACCAAACATCTATGTGTCTTGATCAACATCTGAACTAAGGGTGAGGTTGGCGCTCCGTGAAAGCGGCTTAAGCCCTCCAGTAATATGTTTTTGCTGACCGTTCCAAGGCAGTACCTCTTTAAATTTTGTTGATCATTTGTGTTATTTATGTTTTGTGTTAGTGTCGTGATCCACATCTGAATTAAGGGTGAGTTTGGCGCCGTGAGACCAGTTTAAGCCCTCCAGTAAAATATTTTTACTGACCGTTCCAAGGCGGTGCTTCTTTTGTGGATCATGTATGTTATTTCTGTCTTGTGTTTGTTATGCTTTCGTGCGCGTCTGTTTATTTATGCCTTTTGGTCACCTGCTGGGAAAGGGCTGACCTCTTGGCTCTCGTTTGTGATGTCTAATTGTGAAGTTGTCACTTTCCCATTGGTACCCTAGGTCAGGTGTGGTGCTTGATTGCATCGCTTCCTGATCTTTGCCTTCTTTCTTACCTTGTAATGAAAAAGTAGTAGTAACGTTTTTCATTTATATTTAATTTGTTCCCATGTCAGAATGTTTCTGTCACACTTAATTTAATTTATCTTTTGGACACTATCTTTATTAAGTTTGGCTCAATACAATTTGTAGTAATTCCAATGAGTACAAATCTTGCTCTTCTGCTATTCTTCTTGGAGATATCTTTTTTTTATATTTGGTTATGAGAGAAGCTTCATTTTGTCTCTATCTTTATTACGATAAAAGATTTGTAGTTTGCTGTGGACTAGGGTTATTTTGATGGTTTGTGTTATTAAGGGCCCTGTATATAAAGAGCCTAATCAAACCGATATAATTGAAGCGTTCACGTCTGCAGACAGACATCTTGATGGCTTACACAATATTGATAATCCTTAATTAGAACAAATTGTAACGGCATCGCGCTTAATTTAATAAAATAGTTTTTATCTTCTCTGATTTAGAGTTTTCCATGATAAATTGCATAGTTTCATCTTCAATTGTTGATGGGACGTAAAGAATCAAATCAAACAAAAACCATAAAGCAGAACTTCACACACACACACACACACACACACACACACACACACACACACACACACACACACACACACACACACACACACACACACACACACACACACACACACACACACACACACACACACACACACACACAGAGTTATTTCGAGAGTAAGTTCAAATGTGTTAAAAAAAGCCATAGGAGGTTGTTTGGCCCCTGCAGATAAGGCTGCTAACAATGTTGTGGTCGTTTGAAAAAGATACTATATTAACAACCTTAAGCAAGAACTTAGCACTGCAAAAACATATGAGCATAACAGGCTTGATGAGACGTCTATCGTTGATAGGCATCGATGCCATATGGCAGCTAAGTTTGGGTTGTTTGTTGATGAGGACCATAGCAAGCTTCCTACGTTATGCTGGTTACCTAAACTTCATAAACGGCCCTATAAATCACGTTTTATTGCTAATTCTAGTGCATGTACAGCTACTGAGTTGTCTATTCTTTTGACTTCTTGCCTCACTGCTATAAAGAACCATGTCATTAAGTATTGCACAACTGTTTATGAAGGAAATGGTTAAAGATTATTTTGGTCTATTAAAAATTCAGATGAAATTCTTAATAAATTGAAGTCTAGAGGTTTTCTAGCATCTGGTTTGTCTACATATGATTTCTCTACTCTCTATACTACATTGCCTCATAACCTAATCAAAGAAAAACTAACAGAATTAATTGAACAAACATTTAACAGAGAGGTCTCACTTTATTTGGCTTGTAATGATAAAACTGCCTTTTTTACTTCTGAACAACCTAAACGATATAAATTGTGGTCATGTCAGAAAATGTGTGATGCGCTCCATTATCTTTTGGACAATATATTTATAAGATTTGGCTCGAAATTATATAGACAAATTGTAGGTTTTCCAATGAGTACTAATTGTGCTCCTCTTGTTGCAGATTTGTTTTTGTTTTGTTATGAGGAAAGGGAAAGGGTTGACCTCTTGGCTCTCATTTGTGGTGTCTAACTGTGAGTTTGTCACTTTCCCATTAGTATCCTGGGTCAGGTGTGGTACTGGTTGTATTGATCGATCTTTGCACCCTTACTTACTTCAAGAATACAAATAAATGTTTGACTGCTAAGTTACTCAAACATGGCCATCTATAAAATTAACTTCAAAAAATATTTTCTAAATTCTATTGCAGACGCTCAAAGTTGATTGTTGAATTTAATATTTTTTCTGAAAACTCAGCTTCAGTACAGGACATATACTCGGTAAAACAAGTAATGGACAACGACATTCAATGGTGTGTACAAATATTGCTTCCATTACAGCGATTTTCAAAATCGCATATCACACTGTTCAACAGCCACTTCCCCACGGAAAACAGTATGTGTCACTTCTATTGCAAGAACAAAACATTAAAACCAACGCCCCTGACAGCTTCAATATCTGGAAATTTCGTGCTCTGAGATGGTTCATTAGTAAGAAATAAAACAGCATGACTGCGGTTGTTGATTACATGTGTAAATGGCGATAATAAGAAAAAAATATAACAACTATTTAAAAAAACTAAATATGGTTACGCGCACAAAGACATAGCAAAAACATAAAAGATCCACAAAAGAAGTACCGCCTTGGAACAGTCAGTAAACTATTTTACTGGAAGGCTTAAACCGGTTTTTGGGTGCCAACCTCACCCTTAATTCAGATGTGGATCAAGACACACATATATTTGGTTTGCATGAAAGACCCCTAACTTATCAATGCATCATCTCCTAGAACATATAAATCAAGATATAACCATAAGACATAAGACATAAGACAAAATTTATTTAAAGTCGGAGAGTGTAAACAGAGATCAGGAGATAAAGCAAAGGTAAGTACTCAACAGTAAATAAAACTGAATACCAGAGCAAAAGAAATCCAACAGGTAAACCCCGGCCAGACAAACAGCCAAAGCATCAGGCCCCTACCATCTCATCAATAGGTAAGTCTTTAAGTTGGAACCGTCATAAAGTCTGAAGTCCAAACCACCGGCGTGCAATTAAAGAGGAAAGCAAAGGTGCCAACCGTGACTGGGTTGACCACCAAGCATGCAGTCTGTTGCAATACATTAATGTTATAGCCAATCTTTTTTATAATGGGAAATTATTTTAATGAACTGCTCTGAAAAATTATTAGAACCAACAATCTTCCTCAATTTATACAAGTCACCAGAGAAATCAGGTTCCGAAAGTCCCTGGTGCAAGAGAGATTTAAGTCCAACTTGCAATTTAGATATCAAACTTATTGATTAAATGACATTTCCAATGGGGATTTAATCCTTTCCACCATTAACTAGCTGAGTTGAAATTTATTCCATAAAATAATTTCAAACGTGACAAAAGTAAAGATGTGGCAAATATCAGGATCGATACAATCAAGTACCATACCTAACCAGAGATATCATAAGAGAAATTGACAAAACACAAGTAAACCTCACAAATAAGAGAGCCTACAGTGGTCAACAGTATAAATATGGTTGTTGATTTTAGCACCTTTCCTAGCAGGTGGTTACAAGGCCACAAGGGACAGACAAGAGACCGTATAATAAATACAAACGTGAAACATAAATAACAAGAAGGATCCACAAAGGAATCACGTCAGTAAAAAGATCACTGGAGGGCTAAAACATGTTTAACGGCGCCAACCTCACCCGTAATTCTGATGTGGATCATGACACTGACAAGGTGGTGTTTTGGGATGGTTGAGGGATAATAAAATCAAACATTTTAGATTATATTGTCATGGTTAAAATAGAATGAATTATTGTGTAAACTAGTTATTAAAGAGAAATTTTCTTTAAAGGCTCTTAGCAAAACGACATATTTACGTCAAGTGAAATACATGACAAAAACGTTAATGTTGCATCGAAAATGCATTCATGAAACTATTTCGTCTAGGGACGGTTGAAAACAAGAAGGGTCACTCTGAAAAACGTGTAAAATCTTTACAGATACCAGAACGTGCTGATGTGAACACACATTGCATGTGCGGTCAATTACTTTTTACAGTGTATATTTTAGCCTGTATAAATATCTAATATATAGGAATTATTTATAATGTAGGAAACAAAAAAGTAAGCGAGTATGATCAGGAAATACCGCAATCACACACTGCAGACAAACACATGGCACCGCGAGGAAAACAAAACAGTTTTGTATTTAATATGGAATCGTATTAACAGTTTTGTTGGAATCAAGTGAGACTCACTGTCAATTGAAACAACAGTGTCGTTTCCGGCGAATGAATTCAATGTTCGAAGCGTACTGCACGGGCAATTATTAATGTCTTTCATGAGGTTATGAACGGTTGCAAAAACAGAAAGATTCATTCAAGGCTTTATTGGATGCAAAATGTATGCAATGCAGCAGTAACTTTTTTGAGCCGATGTAAACAAATTTGTTATATTTTTGACGGCCTAAAATTTGACCTTGGCGTAAATAATTTCAGATGTAACCTAAATAAGTTACTTTCGAAAGCCTCACTCTGAACTAATTGTTGAAAAGACACAATTTTAACTTCTTCAAGTGATATAAATTGTAACTTTTACAGGTTATGCCCCTGACTGTCGTATGCCAAATAAAAGTAGAAACACACACATTACAAAGAAAAGAAAATATCACAACAAATTTGTTTACATCGGCTCAAAAAAGTTACTGCTGCATTGCATACATTTTGCATCCAATAAAGCCTTGAATGAATCTTTCTGTTCCGATTGGACAATGCATTTTCACATAAAACTAGCATTGTGCCATCATATTTGAGGTAAAAAGGAGTCACTGTGCTCTAACATTAAGCTTACTTGACAGAACTGGATTCATGTGACTGTTTCTTGTTTCTGAAAGTGATAGTTTTACTGGCTGTATTTACACAAAGAGAGAATATTCGCTGGTTAAAGGGTAATTTGGAAGAAAACATGAAAACAAAACACTTAAGGGCTGAATTTGAAGGTTGAAACCCTGCTTGTCTGATAAAGGGGAAGGTTTCGAGGGATCGAAGCAAAAAATGAATCGTACATAACTATCATATTTTCCATTTACTGAACTTGGTTGCAATACATTTTGACCCACCCTCGTATTAATGCTGACGCCATAACAACCTGCGACTTCTGTGTGTGTCTTTCATTATTATTGTTCGACTTTAATTAATTGCCTTAGGTACATTGTTACATCAGCTAAAATTACCTTTTTTCTATGACAAAAATGGCATTGTAACGGAAGACGGCTAATCCGAAATCTTTGATGTTAATTTCTTTACATCGCTCTATTTATCAGGTCAAAATGACCCACTTCTTTATCCTTGTTTAACTGTCACAGTCGGTACTATGGCTATAATACTGCTATAGGATATACTTGTATGGCATTTCGCTGCTGGGCCTATTGTGGCCCTATACTATATGTTGTCTGATTACGAAAAACCTAATTCTAATTTGAGTTCTAATCATTGTTTTAAGAAGGGGCCATCTTTAAAATCCACTTCGGAGACAAAGGAAACAATAGTTTAATGTGCACGACCCGTGATGAGCATTTTTACTAACTGACCACGAACGGACGGACAGACGGGCTCACATAGTGATTATAGTGCAGACCCAAGGGTCGTGCAATGAACGTGTCATGGTATTGCAAAGAAGACTGGTGAAGAGTTGATTTGTCTATGCTGCGTGGCGGCCATAAAAAGTCTCCCCGCACTTTAATTTAATGCTCTTATTTTCCCAATCCTCAGGATTGTGTGTACAATCTCCTTCCATAATTGATAATGTTTATTTTGACAATATGGTTAGTCAAATATACCCTTCAGATCTCCAACTGAATTAAACCAGTGCCTCTGATACCGAAGCCGCATTTTTAGACTTGCATTTGTAAATTTCTAATGATATTGTTTCTACCAAAATTTATGATAAACGTGACGACTTTGATTTTGAAATGATCAATTTCCCATTTTAGATGGTGATGTTCCTCGTTCTACATCCTATGGAGTCTATATTTATCAACTCATTCGTTTTGCTAGAGCATCTAGCTATGTTGTTGACTTCAACACTCGCAATAAATTTTTAACTCAGAAACTTCTTAAACAAGGCTATCGGTATCATAAACTTCACAAAGCATTTTCAAAATTTTATAGACGATACTATGATTTGATCTCTAAATTCCAAGTTGAACTTAAATCTCTCTTGCGCCAAGGACTTTCGGAACCTGATTTCTATGGTGACTTGGTGTATAAGTTGAAGAAAATTGTTGGCTCTAATAATTTTGCAGCGCAGTTGATTAAAATAATTTCCCATTATAAAAGGATTTGCTATAACATTAATGTATTGCAACAGACTGCATGCTTGGTAGTCAACCCAATCACTGTTGGCAACTTTGCTTTCCTCTTTAATTGCACGCCGGTGGGTCGGACTTCAGACTCTTTGATGGTTTCGACTTAAAGACTTATCTATTGATGAGATGGTAGGGGCCTGATGCTTTGGCTGTTTGTCAGGCCCACCGGGGTTTACCTGTTGGATTTCTTTTGCTCCGGTATTCAGTTTAATTTACTGTTGAGTCCTTATCCTTGCTTGATCTCCTTGTTATATCTTGATTTATATATTTTAGGAGATGATGCATTGATAAGTTAGGGGTCTTTCATGCAAACCAAATATCTATGTGTCTTGATCCACATCTGAATTAAGGGTGAGGTTGGCGCTGTTAAACCGGTTTAAGCCCTCCAGTAAAATATTTTACTGACCCTCCCAAGGCGGTACTTCTTTTGTGGATCTTTTATGATTTTGTTCTGCCTTTTGTTTGCTATGTCTTTGTGCGCGTCTGTTTATATGTGCATTGTGGTCACCTGCTGGGAAAGGGCTGACCTATTAGCTCTTGTTTGAGGTGTCAAACTGTGAGTTTGTTAATTTCCAATTGGTATCCTGGGTCAGGTGTTGTACTTGATTGTATCGATTCCTGATCTTTGCACCCTTACTTACTTTAGTAAAGCATATACTTGCATGACAATCGAAACCTACCTGAGTCAGATCTGGGGCCAAATACTTTGAAAAGTATTCAAATACATTACAATTACTTTGACTTATCAATGATTACAATTACATTACAATTACAGGACCTGTAGAAATGTAATGATTACAATTACAATTACTTTAGAAACGTAATCAAATACATTACTAATTACTTTTGAAGTTTTTATGTAAAATTGCAATGCTTTAGAGTACTCACTTTTAAAATTATAAAGATGGATAGGGTCAAAGCCATGTCCTATACTGTTATTTCTTAAATTAGCTATGAAATTTTATTCATGTTCTTGTTAAAGCTAAACAAATATATATATATATATATATATATATATATATATATATATATATATATATATATATATATATATATATATATATATATATATATATATATATATATATATATATATATATCTATGCACAGTTCATACCAATGTGGTTTTAAAGTTTGATACATCATACATTATATCTGCCTGCATACTTTATAGATCTATTTCACTGTATATTACCA
Source organism: Loripinus fragilis (assembly GCA_964019695.1). NCBI lineage: Eukaryota > Metazoa > Mollusca > Bivalvia > Lucinida > Lucinidae > Loripinus > Loripinus fragilis. Next base: position 74,753,577 of record OZ026525.1, read on the forward strand.
CATAGCAAGATAGATTTATAAAGTATCAATCTTACCCTGGCTCAGAATATGTTGTAGCCAACACTTCAGCCAAATGGAAAAAGTTGGAGCCAAATGAAATTAACTTTAGCCAAGGTTTTAGCCAGAAAGTATCAACAAGTTGTTTTATATTTAACTTTGCCCTCTATATCTGCTGATAACCTTTGCAAACAGTTTGGACCCAGATCAGACCCGACAAAATGTTGGGCCAGATCTGGATCCAAACTTTTGAAACACGAATGGTATTGAAAAAATCCAGCATCCAAAGAGTAAAATATGGCATAATAATAAAAAGTTAAGGAATAATAAAGGCTGTATTCGAAAATCCAAAAGCTGATCAAAAAACACTTTTTCACAAATATGTAATTTTTTCACCTAGACTTTACTTTTAGCCAATGACTTATATTTGTAGCCACTCTGCATTTTAGTAGCAAATGGCTACAATGGCTAATGGCAGGGTGAGCCCTGCAGAATGTAAAATGGAAACTGTCTGTTACACAACTGCAACCTTTTGCTAAGTCAGCTACTTTTAAATTGTTATCACTCAGATTTAATTTGATGATTACATTTAATCATCATATTAAGTTTTTACAAAAGTTTCATCTTTAAGGGAACATCTTTCAGGCTGTTATGCTGAATAAGCATTCTACAGGGCAGATGTTGCACTATAGGATGAAAAAAAAAACAGTTATTTAGCCATTTCATAAGAAAATGTACTTTTGTGTAATAACCTTTGTCCAGTTTGCATCCATATCCAGGTAGCTATTAAGAAGGTCCTAAGTACCTTTTTACATGAGCTAGCTATAATCAATAACAAAAGATTTAACACCTTTGAGTTGTCTTTTTTTATAGTCTGGATTTGATGAATTTACATATGAAATCAGCTAAGCATGTCAAAATGAACAGAACTAGTTTTCTTTCTCAACATTTCTTTAAAGGCCTCCAGCAAATAGGAGAAACAGAAATGCTGTCAAGAGTGAATTTTGGGAGAAAAACGTACCTTATACCATGTTAAGTTGTCTATTGCCATATTTTTTAATTTTGAAAAAAAGTTTGGTTTTTAATTTTATACAAAATGCAAATTAATATTAAACACCATGATAAGTCTGAAATTGACTCAATAGTTTAAAGTGTGCTACTTTTATTGTCCACAAAAGTCAATATGTTTTATTTATCCTGTGTTCTTTTTCTCATTCATAGATCTGAATTAAAATATAACCATTAATCACATATTTGTTTCTTGAATTGGGTAAATAGCCAAATGTATTTGAAAGGTATTTGAAAGTAATTATAATTACAGCTAAAATATTTTCAGTAATCATTACAATTACATTACATGTATTTGAAAAAAACCATGATTACAATTACATTTGATTACTTTGAAAATTGTATTTAATTACAGATAATTACAATTACTGATTACGATTACCCCAGGTCTGACCTGAGTGTACAGATGCACGTTTAAAGAATGCTATGGGCCAGTGCACGAGATTTAGCTGCTTATCGCATCAGTAAGCAGCGAAGACTCAGGCGCACCTGCACATAAGCGCAGACCCGCCAGAGCCTTCGCTGCACGTAATCACAAGGTATACATATAGATGAAGGTCCAGGCTGAAGTTTAAACCTATAGCTCTGCTGGATACATCCGCGTGTGCGTTTATAGAGGCATTTGTGCAATGCGATCAGTACTGATATCTTTCGCGCGCGCCCAAAAATAAACATGTGATACATGACAGTTCATGAGTGTTTGGTACTTATCGCATATGCGTTAAGCCGTTATTTAAACATGGATGTGCTCTAGTAAGGCTACGAAGATAACACCAAGACTACAAATAAACTTCATTTAGAATTCAAAGTCCACTACATGCAGACATAACCCATTTCAGATAAAGGACCAAGAAAATAGTTTAATTCAAACAACTAAACATTTTAAAGCACATTTATATTGTTTGTTTGCATCATTTATCCTAAAGTTATTCTGGGTTACCCTTTAAACAACCCTACCCCCCTACACATATTACCGGTAAACTCATTGTACAGCAAAATAATGAAAAGGAAAAGTGAAAGTTTTCATTTTCTTATATCTCCTTTATTATATATATATATATCAGAAATGCTTTAAATTTCACTCATATAAGCTTATAACATCACTTAACAATATACTTTACTGAAAAGATGCATGTGCTTTACCAGCATGAGTCTAATGTGGAGTTACCCCACCCATCCCCATTGACAAGGCCAAAATTACTTGCTTTTAGCTATGGGACATATAATCCTTTCTTTAAACATTATATAAACTTCTTATAACATAAAAAGGTCCATTTGTGCAAAATGAAGCAATTTCTGCTAATTTTGGTGGCAAAAGCTAATATTATGTAACAGCCAGAGGGGGGTGACGAGCAAAATTAGTTTCCATGCAGAGAGGCTATGCTCACCGACATGCATTTTGACTGCTTACATTTTTTCTGAAGACCTAGCTGGAGAAAAAAACTACTACAGCCAGGATCTTGCAAAGTCAAGGTCAGTGAAAGGGAAATATCAAGGTCATAGAGGTCAAAGGTCAAGGTCACTTTGCAATTTTTTTTTTCAAAAAGATACAATTTCTACAATTAGTGACCTATTTATATTAAATTTGGGTAAAATGTGTCAAATGATCAGGGAAAAACATCAGATTATTGACAAAATTTAAGAAATACTAGCCCAAAATACTTACTTTACAAATGACAGGCTGTAAGTTTGGTAAAACCATACCTGTGAATAGGTATAACTGCTGCAGTTTCATTATGCCACTTTTTCAAAGTGACATTTATGTTGCTGGATTTAATAGTAAAGATTAAACCGGACTAATATGCATACATATATCCATCTGAAATGGCCCTTCTTGTCAAGGTCAAGGTCATCAACAAGGTCAAGGGTCAATTTGGACAGCAAATCAACCCAAACTGACCCAAATGGACTACTTAACAAAGTGGAGAGTGCAATATTATACAGGTTTCCAAGTTGTTCTTCACTGTTGCACAATTGAAAGGTCAATCTGTCAGAGGTCAATGTCATATTGGGTAATATTACAGTCTATTGTGCTATCTATAAGTTCAACTAATGCACATGACAATAAATGAGCATGCAAATATGGTTTTAACTCATGTAAGACTTTTCAACTTAATTGCATTCATTTTAATAAAGTGACCACCACTGCGGTTTACAGAAACTTGCGAAAGGGCCTTTTTTACCATATTTTGACAATCACAAGAACACATACTCTAAAAATGCTCTAGCATAACAATAAAAAAAATGCTCTGATTTGGGATCCAGTGAGTTTCTGATAAATGAAGGTATGCTTACAATATAGCCTCATAGTGCAGAAGTGCAACTCACATGATTCAAGTCCAATATGTAGTGCAAAACTGAGCCAACCATCACCCCTACCTACTAATAAGGCTCTTTTTCTGCAGTCTTAATGATTTTTGTTTTTAAAAAAGTGGACATTTTGAAAGCTGAAATCATTATTGGACTTGCTAAAATCAAAATAATGCATCAAAAACATATTACAGGTCACATATATAGCAGCCAAGGTATCCAACAAGACAGGCCTGATATTCTTCTTTAGCGCCCGGACCTGTAATTGTTTTTCCATATACCTCCATTATAGTTTTAAAGTAGGCTGTGGTCCTCACAACTCCTCAATCCCAATGAGGCTGCCATAGAGTTACAGATTGGACCTAGTTCAACCAATAAACAAGAATGAGATACCCCTGTGACCACCATGTTTTACCGCTTTTTGGCCCCTGAAGATGGGCACCATACATGAAAGGAAAATTCTACTGAAAAAAATGCCAGAATGCAACGTCCTTTTTTCTAAGCCACACCAGTAAACTTAATCAACAAAAGCAATGAGATGTTGTTTCAAAAAGTACAGCAAATATATACCCGTCTAATAAATACAATATATTTCCGAGTTTTATTATTGAACAATCATGAAACACCTTACAAATTAAAAATATTGTGCTGAGCTTCCACCCACCTTTTGAGCCAATCCCTGCGCTTTTTACAATTACAGGTCTGTGACCTGCACTGTGGTGTATTAGGTAGTGGACGCCAAATGAACCAAACAAATCATTAGTCTTCTATACATTATAATGAGATCTCTTTTTTGTTTGTTTTGTTGCTTTACGTTCCAAGTCAAAAGATATGGTCATAGCGGGGCGGTCAGTTCACCTAACCGCACTTTTTCCTGGGCAAGCTTGAACAAGCAGTTAACCAGTACTTCGTGAACATACTTTCGCTTGTAACTGCCAACAACCCTTCTTGAATGATTCAGCGGAAGGAAGGAGAATGACTGTAGAAATTACGATCAATCTCCACGAACGTATGGGACCGAGCCGGGATCGAACTCGCGACCCCTCGATCTGCCGTCAGACTCGCATCTGTTGCCAGACACGTTACCGACTTCTGCTGGTTAAGGGGTCATGAGTTCGATCCCAGAACGGCCACATATTTTCCTGGAGATTGATCATGAATATTTTATACGGTCATTCTCCTTCCGCTGATTCAAGAAGCGCTGTTTGTTATAGGTTAGATGATCATCTCGTTATAACCATATCTGCTGGCCAGGACATAAACCACAATCAAAACATCTGGCAGAATATTCGTAAACAGGGATATGCGCTTATCTCAGGTGTCAGGTAATCCCTGAAGCCAATGGTCTTTTCCTGATCATAATTTGGCCTCGTCATAACAAATCCTGTTTTCGCGGGTTTGTGAACAACAAAGGCGCAGACCAGCCTGCGCAGCAATGCAGCCTGATCAGCGCCTTTGTTATTCGCTGTTTGGAAAGAACCATATATAAACTTGCTTCAAGCGAAATTTCAATTTACTAGCTAGTCTCTGTATCTGAGGAGACTGGTTTGAGTCTCGCTTTGTCGGAAACTCCAAAGACAGGTTTTCTCTCGACGAGGCCCAATTTAAATTGCTACTCTTTGTGATGACTTTTCTTTGAGTTCCGTTTTTATTAATATTTTAGAGTCAGAAGTGTGGTATGTGCCTTCCTCTATGTTAACCCGAATTTTCTTAAGACAAATCTACAATAATTTCGTACCAAAGTCGGTCCATCGTCCGTCTGTCTGCCATCTTTTTTGCAATAGTATATTTTCCTAAACTGTTCGACGTAAGAACTTCAAACTTTACAGGTGCATGGGTCATATAATGTAGAGGGTACTTGATAGCGTTTCGTGTGGCCCAAGGTCAAAGTCAAAGGTCAAAAAAGTACTTTCTTGTAAATGCCTCTCCTCCAAAACTGTTAGACGTAGCAACTTCAAACTTCGCAAGTGCATATATCATACATTGTAGAGGGTACTGGCAATGTTTCTTGTGTCCATGGTCCCACAGTCAAGGTCAAATGTCAAATAATGTATTTTCTTGTGAATGACATCCCCTCCAAAACCGTTGGACGTAGCAACTTCAAACTTTGCAAGTGCATAGATCACATTATATAGAGGCTACTGGGCAGGCTTTATGCGACCTAGACCCCCCAAGATTAAGGTCAAAATGTATTTTTTGCAAATACATCTCCCTCTCAACCGTTCGACATAGCAACTTCAATCGTTGCAGGTGCATAGAGCACATGATGTAGAAGGTACTGGGCAAATTTCGTGTAACCTTGTCCCAAGGTTAAAAGTTAAATAACATATTTTCTTGTAAATGAATAGTCTCCTAACCATTGGGCGTAGCAACTTCAAACTTTGTAGGTGCATAGATCACATAAAGTTTTGTGTGGGCAAAGGTCAAATAATGTAGTATGTTCTAGTAACTGAATCTCCTCCTAAAATGTAGCATCTTCAGGTGCATAGGTCACATGATGTAGTAGGTACTGGGCAACGTTTCGCATGACCTTGACCCTTAGGTCAAACTCAAAGGTAAAAAGCGGGTATTTGCGATAATTGTAGTCTAGTTGCTACCTTGTATTAACAAGCAGTTATTAACATACGCCTCGCGTATAAGCAATAACTACCTCAATGCACTGAGCTAGTGCAAATCGTTTCACAGATTAAGGTTACAGTAGTACAATAAGGGGAAAGCACGAGTAATTTAAGTTTTGATGACAAAAACTTGCACCATCATGTATTCAATATTTTCAAAACAAAATGAAATCAAATTGTAAAGGAACAGTTATATCCTGCGGATTAGGAGATAAGTGCGTACATGTAGCTAGATAATTAACTCCATTCGTTCTGATCCTTTGATATTAATGAATATACATATTGTAGTCATTTAATCATAGGAAACCGACTGAATGCTGTCCTTGGTAATATGTTTTGTAAATTGACTCAAAGGAGTGATAGTTTTAATAAAACTTATTTACAGCACGATCGCTAGGATCAAAGACAGATCAAACTTGTCCGTTGGAAGGTGTCTGATGCTTGTCGTTGGCTGGGCCTACCGTAGCTCACCTTGAGGTTTTCTTTAGCTCTGACTATCTGTGAGTCATGAACTCTTTTCTTTGTATCATCATGGTGTGCTAATTTGCTTTGATTGTTTCTCTGTCATGATACATTGCATTAGTTAGGAAGCCTCCATGCGAGCTAAACAATTTTGTGTTTTAGCAACAACAAAATCTACGGCGAAGATTACGCGCCAGTAAAATGCATTTAAACACCCCTACGCAGTTTTATGACAATTTTGTATTGTTGGGTGTGTATGATATTGTTAAAAGAAGCTGCACTTAACATAACATAATTTTACTTATGAAATTTGCACTTAAATGACCTTTAACCTTACACAGGCATACGCTCAGTTCTTGTCTAGGTTATGTATTAAATACAACAAGTATCTCCAGTACATTCTGAGTGATTTTAGTGAATTTAATGAATGCTTTATAGATGACATAGAAAGGAGTTTTTTGTCTAATATCTTGTTATTTGGCACCCAGTTGACATTTGACCTTATCCTGAGTCATGGGGACATTTTCAGACATGACATCCACTTCTTTCAGTTTTACTACACATAATGAAACATATTTAGCATGGATGACAGCTTCTATTCCATTTTGCCATCAGAAGTATTTTTGTGTGATATGGAATGAATTAATTAAAGTAAAATGTTGGCACTGTTAATTTTTCAGCGCAGTTTATTAAGATAATTTACGATTATAAAAAGATTGGTTATAACATCAATGTATTGCGACAGCCTGCATGCATGGTGGTCAAATCAATCACGGTCGACAACTTTGTTGTCCTCTTAAATTGCACAAGGGTCGGACTCTATAACAGTTCCTACTTAAAGACGTATCCACAGCGGTTTAACTCAGACACAGTGCGGGGTAATTCTTTATGAGTATATAATCTTACCTTCTAACAAAGAAAACAGACACAGTTTGCATGTTGACTTCTTGCAACCAATATGTTCAGATACTGATTATGTTGCAGTAATGTTCAGAATTGGGTTACCTTTAAAGATGAACGACAGATTAAAATTAGCATTGATATTTGAATTAAATGTATTGCGTTTATAATTGTCACGAGAATGCAATTGTCACGACTACGAATGATTTTGTTCGATCACGTAAACGAGTTAAACGACCTGGCTGGAAAATGCTTTAGCCAGCATGTGCATCAAAGCAATCTGATAAGCATCTTTGTTGTTATGCTCACTACAAAGTATAATTTCTTATCATTACTAAACTTGCTACAGACAAAATAATTACATTATTGTTAATATCTGCAGTTGCGTGTGCTACAATTGTGTCATACTTTGTTGCAAATCCAAAGGCAGGTTGTCACCCGGTGAGTATCATTTCACTTTTGAAAGTATGACATTTACAAAGTTTCTTTAATTGAGAACTATAAAAGAAAACGCTAATATATACCGGAGTCTCCATTATCATTGCTTAATAGCTTTATCATATCAGTCCTATATATAAGAGGGGACAATTTCAAAATATCAGTTTTATTTCTCAACAAAACATATGTTATGGGTACTCAAGAGAACCGCCTCAATGATACAGTTGTTTTGAGCACCCAAGACATATGTTTCGATTGATGGATAAGAAAATAATTTTAATTTTACGCTCTAAAAATGTACCCATCTGTGCCTCAATTCTATATTCATTTATGATTTCCAGCCAGTTCAGTGACATGATTCAGTTGATCACACCATATAAGTCAGTGCATGAGATTTCCAACAATGTGGCATTTTGACATGTGTAGACTTGGCCGAGCCTCTGCAGCCTATTTTTAAACTTAGAAATTCCAAATGATGTTCAGTCAGTAGCTTTACAATCATAGAATGCTCAAACCATTAGCAAAGGCTCCGATCAGAGGCTTTGCTGGGCACACAAACCACATTGTTGGAAATCTCTTGCACTGGCTCAATTATGGTAGAGCAAATATGAGCGTAAATTGACCGATAACCCCTCCCCACATGTAAAATGGAAAACAACTGTATGAATGATACGGCTATATATTGAAGCTTCTTGGATCGTCGGAATTTCTTTCTCAACTAGGGCCAGTGGTGTTAAAAATTGGTGAAAACTTCAATTTTTGAAACGAAATTGCGAATTTTCGAAATCCATTTGCAGCAGCAGATACAGGTCGTGTTGGGATGTTTGCATTTAACAGCTCTGTAACCAGTCAGGCACTGGAAGGAAAACCTTTCTACAGATTTGGATGGGAATTCCTTCCAATCTAACAGTGTCTCATTTGTAGTTCTATTTCTAGAAATAGAAACATTTCTTCTCATAAATAAGCCAAAGCATCTGTTTGTGATTGCCTGGATTTCCAACCAGATTTATTTATAGAAACACACTTATGTAATACTGCATGCCTTGAAAAGATATCTTCAAGAAAAGTCATCACAAGTTTGCAAACACCAGTGACAAGAAAAGATTGATAAATGATCTTAATTAACTGTTACCTATATCGCAATAAGGTTTATCATTTAGAAACATGATTTTTCTGCTTGGTTATGTAATGAAAACATACTTATAACATCATTAACCCTGCGATCGGACAGCCGATCTGATGCCAAATTTGCAATGAAAAGGATGTTTTGGAAGGAATTTCCATCCAAAACTTGTCATTAAGATGGATGGTAAAACCTTCCAATTTTTAGTGAAAAAACTAATTGGAAGGAAAATCCATCCATAGTGAAATTGTTAAGTTGGGAAGCTTTTCCTTCCAAAACGCATACTTTTGGCCTGGAAGGTTTTCCTTCCAGTGCCTGACTGGTAACATAAACTTAATAAATCAAATAGCATAATCCATAATGATAAAAGGACTAAATTCTTAATAGCAAATTTTGATATGTCACTAACTGTTTATGTGCTCAATTCTATACAGTGATACATTCGATGATGAAAAAGTAGTAAAGGCTTCAAAATGCATACATCATTTTCTGTTACAAGTGTTACATTTAAATATTATGATAGCATATATAGTCATTGGTCTGCCCATAAATCCCTTCCTTCCGGGGTGGAGGTATACAGTACACTATTAATTTCAAATACAGCATTACATTAGCTTTAAAATGACATATCTTATTAGACTGACACTGGCTGCGTTTTCCAGCAACAGCAATGTTACATATGTTACCCTAGAAAGACCTCGAAATAATACCAATGAAGGACTGAAATATTTCTTATTCAAAACTATTAAGATGTGATTGACTGTTATTGCATTTTATTCCATGCAAATATGTGTTTTAAGATTAAAGGTATGAAAATCCGTTTATACATATTCTCATGTCTGTTACACACGTTACATTTGAGAATCTTGATTATACAAATTGACTTGTACTCATCCGAAATTGAAGGTCTGTCTGTTTCAGAGCCAGTTTGAAACAGAAATAGTGAATTTCCTCCTTTAACATTTGGTTATATTTCTTATTCAAAACTATTAAGATGCGATTGACTGTTATTGCATTTAAATCCATGCAAATATATATTTTAAGATTAAAGTTATAAGAATCCGTTTTTACATATTCTCAATGTTACATGTTACACGTTTTTACACAACACTGAAGATGACACCACTATTATTATAATTTGAACTATGCGTATGTGTGTTGATTAAGTGGAGACTATTACTTAACACTTCTTCCGGTAGGCATGCGTGGTGTAAAAACGCATTTAACCGTAATATTTATCTTTACCATTAGTAACCAATATCTAATGATACCCTTGTTTACCCATATTGAACTCTACACTGCATCGAATACGTAAAATGAAGTGTGACAAGCAGCTGATGAGCTCTTAGGTATGACTACAGAAGAATAGATTAGCCTAGCTTTGGGCTAGGTAGGGTAAGATAAACACATACTTGTTTAACATTTGAAGCCACCAAGGTCTAACCGTACACTACCATTCCAACTACTGTATGAGTAGGGATAGGTATGGTAGTAAAAGCAACATATTTTTATAAGAGTTTAGTGTAACTAGGGTCAAGGTAGGGTAGGTGTATGATAGGATAGGTTGTAAGTAGCGTATATGAGCCAGCGCATGAGATATCCAACAATGTGGTATGTGCGACCAGCAATGCCTCAGATCAGCCTGCGCATACGCGCAGTCTGATCAGAGCCTTTGCTAATCGATTGATCTTCTACGATTATTAAGCTACTGACTAAACACCATTTGAGGTTTCTAAGCTTTAAAGGAGACTGCATACTCGTCTGAGTCTACACATGTCAAAATGCGACATTGCTGGAAAACACATGTCGCGGCTCATATGGTGAGAAGAGTGTACAATGATGTGATAGTGTGTAAGCTTAATCAAGACACGTGCATGTGTAACCAAACTTTACCATACCCAAAGTTCCAAACTACTAATATTCTATATCATACCATTTGCCTCAGGGTAATGTACTTCTATCCTGTTAGTATAATTATGTTTGGGTTGCTAGGTAAGGTTTGAGAATTATAAGTGTTTGATTATGGTATAGACTAGGGTCTTATGTCAATAAATCCATATCCGCCTACGTAACAAATGTAACCAAAATCCCTACCTGATCTACTCCATTCTACCCAAGCGATATTGATATACCATAACCCTAATCATAACCCTAACCAATAAAAACCCTTCCTACAACACATCCTGCAACAGGGAAGACTTAGGGAAATATTTGCGCATTGTAGGATAGGTTATACCATGCTATCCTGTCATACACATAGCTATATGCTACCACACAGGTACCCATATAGTATCCTTCCTTACGATGGAGTCAGGGTAGGTGTTAGTAGGGTTAAGGTATGGCATGATTATAATATGATTTGAGTAGATATAGATAAACAATTTACTACAAACGCTTAATTATGTTAGATTATTTCAATATTATGTTGTTAATCAAAAATTCAATAGTATTCATATTATTTGTCAAAATTTCAGAACAATAACTCGGGTAATATGCAAAATATAGCTTATTTAATTTTAAAGGGTCAAAATCGAAAGTCACAAAATATGGAATTTTGGCTCAAATCTTTTTTTCAGTGAGGTTATTTTAATTTCATTTGCCATGCTGAATAATAAAAAACGTCATCACCCAGGTAAACCGCATGTTTAGATCTGGGAGGGTGTTGGCTATCGGAGGTAAACATTGCGATTATGGATGGACAGGGTCTGTATTTATCCATCTTTATGTCCTATAGAAAGTTTCTTGGAGACGAAAGCAGCAAACAGGTTGCTTCTTTAATGAATGATAAGGACTCGGAATGTGTTAAATGCTTTTGATCCATGTCCGTAGGACCCTGGGCGACCTTTCAAACGACGATTGTGAAATTTTCAATGAAAAAATGCTATTCGTTTGATCATAGCTGGATTTACATCAACCTTTGACACAATTTGCTTGTGTCGCCACAATTCTATATCATTCTCCTGCATGATTTATAAGAGTCGTATCTCAAAATGCTATTAAAACATCAATATTTTAAATTTGCTTACGTTGATATCGCTTTGGTGGTTAGCAAAATGTGCAGAGGTAGCTTGACAGCTGGCATCCTTGCTATCGGAGTGACAGTGGTTTTGATTTCGGAGATTGATACAAACTGCCGCACAATAAGTGCCTGAATCTGATATATTTTAAGCATGTCTTGATACAAAAAAAATATGTAATGCTACAAATGGAAGACTATCAAGGGGGCGAAATACAGAAGGGAATTTGAGACAGTTGTGGTGTGTTGTGAAAAGCGCTCATCTTCAGTCGGTGCCATTATGCATGTTTTGTCTAGTGAGTCTGGGAAACATATTTATTTAAATTCTGCACTGATTCCATTTTGGTGAAACCAGTATGCTTGATATAGGAAGGGGATATGATGGGTGGGTGGGATGGGGGTGAGGGTATGGTCCCTGAAAGAAGGCAAGAACATGTGCCATACTTATACTCATTATCTTACCTGGCAACGCAGTATATTAACAACGTGAACAGGGTTACAAAATGCAGGTTTACATTGAGGCGCATCTTGTTGTGTAAATGGAGTGTCAAAATGCAAGGAAACTGTTGGTTAAGATGCCACGTGTGCATGATTAGTAAACCTTTGATCCAAAAATATATTCATGTTTGCCATCCAGACAATTGAAACACCCATAACCACCAGTCTACTGAATCGCCACAGAACACCAGAACGCACACAGTCCACTGAAATGCACAAAACAGCCAACCCATTGAATCTCCCAAACTCCCTAGGCAACTGATACACCCAAACCGCCCAGCCCAGGGAAGCGCTCAGACCACTCAGTTCACTGAAATACCCTGATCAAATCCACTGAAACATGCAACTCACCTAGTCCACTGAAACACCCTCCTGTTGCACCGCCCTTTAGGATTCTATTCAATGAAACAAACTATATCAACAATTTAACCCCCCACCCCCAACCGTAAAAAAACAACAACAACAACACATGCAAAAAAACACCACAAACATTGAATGGGTTTCAAGGGGGCTCTCAAGCCGGTCCCCACCCCCCTCCCACCTTCCTTTCTTCCTTTTTTGCTATGCAACATCTAAAACATTTTGAATGTCATTTCGCTGGGATAGGGTATGTCCATGTCTTGTACCGTCATCTAGTAGCGTTGCACTGATATGCTTTCTTCGGTTTTGTAAAATATTAGTGAGAAAAATGCAACAAAACATCCCATGCGATGCTTAATCATGCATGGATCCAGAAATTTTGTCAGACGAAGTCCAACTTAACTCTGACACACTTTTTTAGATGAATGGAGAGAGGAATTAAAATACCACTAAAAGCGGGCCATCGTCAGCCCAACAGCAAAACGCTGGCGGGCCGATGATTACCCAATATCGAATGCTGGCTTGGTAGCTTTTGAGTTTCCAGGGGATCTGGACCAGTATTGCTAAAGAGCCCCACAGGTTTCCGATTTTCAAGGGTAGGGGTCAGGACCCTCTGCCGCCCCTCTCTGGATCCGCGCATCTTACTCTCAGTTGAATGCGCAGCTATCGAGTAACGTGAGCGTTCGAATTTCTGGCCTCTCCAGCGTCACTGTGTTGTGCCCTTGAGTAAAACATATTAATCATAGCTTAGTGCTGGTTCAACCCAGGATGACCCATCCCGACATAACCGTAAAATTGTTGACTGGGATGTTAAGAATAAAATCAATCAAAATAAAAAACATAATAATGAACCCTGTACAGTTTGCATACGTTTTAAAGCTGTACTCTTTGCGCCATTGCGACAGTAAAATAAAATACCACACGTATTAGAAAGCAATTTATGTTTTTGGTCTGTTGTCAGTTCATTCTTAAAAGTATTAGTATACATGTAAGCTTATCTGGATCTTCACTGCATATTTGTATAGATGGGCAAAGTAATCCATATAACAATACCCGTAAAAATATTGAAAATATTGCAGTTTCAGTGGTAATCCGTTCTGTTATTTTATCTTTTAACGTTTTTAAACTTTACATAGTAGTACAGGGCCCGGAATTACAATGGTTCCTTAAAGTTAAGGACGACTTAAGTTAAGTATTGATATTTCAACATGCTAAATAAATTGCCTGGATCGATGCAGTACTTGTGGTCAAAGATATCATTGTGATCTACAGAAAAGTGAAACAATTTTGATTTTAATCAGTTTAAAACGTCATTTTTGGCATCCTGAAAAATCTATACTTAACTCAGTAAGTCTTCCTTAACTTTAAGGAGGCATTGTAATTCCTGGCCCAGGTCCTCATATTCCGGTAACAGCAGCCCAAACCCCACAATGGCATTATTTTTGAGCCGCGACATGAGATTTCCAACAATGTGGTATGTGCGACCAGCAAAGGCTCAGACCAGATTGCGCATACACGCAGTCTGATCAGAGCCTTTGCTTGTCGCTTGAGTATTATATGAATATATAAAAGCTACTGAACGAACATAATTTGGAGTTTCTAAGCTTAAAAGAAGGCTACACAGGCTCGTCTGAGTCTATTCATTTCAAAATGCCACATTGTTGGAAATCACATGTCGCGGCTCATTTGTCATTCTATAAGAAGCAATAAAGATGGGTTGTATATCTTTAAGATATTTTTAAAAGTTTCACACCGGATATGCGGCAATCGAAAACGTTAATTCTATCGACGAATGTAGATCAAAAATCGTTGGAAACAGGGTTTTCGATTGCCATTTGTCGCCCGATTTTTCGATTGCCATGTGTTGCCCGACTGGCGACAAATGGCAATCAAAATTTCTGTAAAAATCGAATGTTTAATTAGATCTTTATGCAACCGTTTGCAGTACGACTTTAAATTATCTTTAGTTCAATAAATGTACCTGGGTGACGTCCTTTTCAGAAAGAGATGGACAATCGGATTGTAAAAATTAGAGTTTGGGTACAATATTTTTTATCATATCAAGTTTAGTAGTTTTATAGTTGTGATGTTTGTTCTATTACCTATAATATAGGCCCTCCCAGGAGGTACATATTCCCTTGTTCTTCTTAAATATTGACTTGTCTCCATGTTTCATGTTTTATTTATTTCCCCGTTCTCTGACAATATTGTTCCCCTCAGTTTGGCATTTTCCCTTTCCCTAGAATAAAATGGCTTGTACAAATACACCCTAACTCGTGAGAGGGCTTCATTGTTAAGGCATACAGAGAACTCTTCTCTCAATTCCATGATAAAAATGTTCCAAGCTAGCACGTTATTACATTTCTTTACCCATTACCCGATGATCGGGTGACGTACTTGGAATTTGACAGAGGAGGACTGAACATTGGAGTCGAACACTCGCTATCATTTCATTAAATTTTCGTATTGCTCATGATATTTTAATACATTAGAGAGAGAGAAAGAAAGAGAGAGAGAGAAAGGGGGAGACAGAGACAGAGACAGAGAGAGACAAAGGAAGATAAAGACAGAGAGAGAGAGACAGAGAAAGAGAGAGACAGAGAAAGAGACAGTAGAGAAAGAGCGAGTAGAGGGAGTGCGAGTAGAGAAGGAGTGCGAGTAGAGAAGAAGAGCGAGAAGAGAAGGAGTGCGAGTAGAGAAGGAGTGCGAGTAGAGAAGGAATGCAAGTTGAGAAGGAGTGCGAGTAGAGAAGGAAGGCGAGTAGAGGGAGTGCGAGTAGAGAAGGAGTACGAGTAGAGAAGAAGAGCGAGAAGAGAAGGAGTGCGAGTAGAGAAGGAGTGCGAGTAGAGAAGGAATGCAAGTTGAGAAGGAGTGCGAGTAGAGAAGGAAGGCGAGTAGAGGAGGAGTGCTAGAGGAGAAGCAGTGCAAGTAGAGAAAGAGAGTAGAGAAGGAGTGCGAGAAGAGAAAGAGAGAGTAGAGAAGGAGTGCGAGTAGAGAAAGGAGTGCGAGTAGAGAAAGGAGTGTGAGAAGAAAAAGAGAGAGAGAAGAGAAAGAAAGAGTAGAGAAGGAGTGCAAATAGAGAAGGAGTGCGAGTAGAGAAGGAGTGCGAGTAGAGAAAGAGAGAGTAGAGAAGGAGTGCGAGTAGAGAAGACGTGCGAGCATAGAAGGAGTGCGAGTAGAGAAGGTGTGCGAGTAGAGAAGGAGTTCGAGTAGAGAAGAAGTGCGAGTAGAGAAGGAGTGCGAGAAGAAAAGGAGTGCGAGTAGAGTAACAGAGAGTAAAGAAGGAGTGCAAGTAGAGAAAGAGTGTGAGTAGAGAAGGAGTGCGAATAGAGAAGGAGTGCGAGTAGAAAAGGAGTGCGAGTAGAGTAACAGAGAGTAAATAAGGAGTGCGAGTAGAGAAGGAGTGTGAGTAGAGAAGGAGTACGAGCAGAGAAGGAGTGCAGGTACAGAAGGAGTGTGAGTAGAGAAAAAGAGAGTAAAGAAGGAGTGCGAGTAGAGAAAGAGAGAGTAGAGAAGGAGTGCGAGTAGAGAAAGGATGCGAGTAGAGATGGAGTGCGATTAGAGAAGGAGAAAGTAGAGAGAATGCGTGCTAGTAGAGAAGGAGTGCGAGTAGGGAAGGAGAGAGCAGAAAAGGAGTGCGAGTAGAGAAGGAGTGCGAGTAGAAAAGGAGTGCGAGTAGAGAAAGAGAGAATAGAGAAGGAGTGTGAGTAGAGAAGGAGTGCGAGTAGAGAAAAAGAGAGTAGAGAGGATTGCGAGTAGAGAATTAAGTATTGAGAGAGTAGAGAGGAGTGCAAGTAGAGAATAAAGTATAGAGAGAGAGAGAGAGAGTAGAGAGTCAGAGACAGAGTAGAGAGAGAGAGAGTAGAGACAGATGACGAGAGGGAGACAGAGTAGAGAGAGACGTAGAGAGAGACAGAGTAGAGAGAGACAAAGAGAATAGAGAGTGGAGAACGACAAAGAGAATAGAGTAGATAGTAGAGAGGGACACATAGAGAGACAGAGAGAGAGAGAGAGAGAGAGAGAGAGAGAGTAGAGAGTAGATAGGTGAGCGAGTAGAGAGAATGGAGGCGAGAGAGAGAGAGAGAGAGAGAGGGAGAGAGAGAGAGAGAGAGAGAGAGAGAGAGAGAGAGAGAAAGAAAGAGGGCGAGTAGATGGGGAAGAGAGATCTGGTTGCTTTGCTTAGTTTGTTTTCCTAGTGCCTCGTGATTGCTGTGTGGCTCTTCCTCACAGTGCCATGGGTTTGTCTGAAGTTTGTGATTGTGAAATTTCCTGACCATACTCACTTACTATTTTTGTTGTATTTGCTGGGGGTTCGTGTTTAGCACTACGTGTTAAACGCTTATATTGTGTCATTTCTAGTTTGGCAATTCTCTCACTGAGATAAAGGCAGCTGAATGCTTTGCTTATTGTATTCTGACTTTGTGTGTATTCCTTATTTGTCTGTGTTCCAGTGTCCCTGTCTCTTGGTGCCATGTGTCTGTCTGGGATTGTGGCATTTCCTGGTCATTTACACTTGTTTTAACCCAAATGCCGTTCTTTAAAGTGCGTTAACTTATGTTGTGCGAAAACACCTACATGTAGTTACATTTATGCCTCTAGTGAAGACTGATTAGACCGTATAGGTGCTCGTCTAAACATCTGGTATACTAATAGCATTGCTACTTGATCTGTCACCTTCACAACAAGGTATGTGCCCGTATAATGCTTTTGCATGTTATGTTACTGCCAGATTGTTTCTTTAATGTGATGCAAAGGGCTAAATAGATATGGTAGGCCAAAACAAACAAAACAACTAATGCACAAAACACTCCTTCAATGTTGAACAAAAACTCTAACAAATTGGTTTGTTTAAGCTTGTTTCTCCCTTGATATGTTCATCGCCAATCGAACCACTTGTTTTTGAAAGTGTTTGAGTGTTACACTTTTGTTTCCGTATGCGATAGCTAGTTTAATTAGTATAATCAATTTGCCCTTCTCCGAAATCAATGTTAACATGCACATGCCTTCCCTCCGACAGCTACCCAACATACCTCCGAACGGAAAGCTACTCATAAACATGATACCACCGTCATAAAATTGCAAATAAATAAGTGTTTTACAAGTATTTTTGAATTGTATTTGACTGATTCATTCCAAAGAGAGGTTATACATTCCAGCGGTGGCTGTGAATCAAGTAAAAATAAAATAAAAGATATGAATATCAACTGATGAATTCGAAATATTGGTCCAAATTACTGCATTTCCGAATTCAAATGCGATTTAAACTCGAACAGATTCAGTTCAAAAAGATGTATTGTTTTCAGAGTTATCATCATTCTGTATACTATTGACCTATATGTTGTTCTTATCCCTCAAAACGAATCTAAATGAAATAAAATCGTCTCAATACAGACCATGTCCAACCTCAAAATCCTTTGTTTACCTCCGATAGCCAACACCCTCCGAGATCTAGACATGCGGTTCACCTGGGTGGTCATTTGGAATAAGAAATGCACAAAATTCACGATGTGTCAGACTCCATGACGACTATAGCATAACACTTTCATCGGTGGGTCAGCGCCGTGTGTTTGTCTGTAGCTGGGCCCACTGTGGCTCAACTGTGAAATGTCATTAGCTTTGACTGTCAGTGAGTTGAGAGCCATTTTCTTTGTTACCTGATAGTATGTTTGTATATTTGATTGTTTGTCCGTGACAATACATTGGATAAGTAAAGAAGCCTCAACGCGAACTTAACATTTTTTCTCGTTTGACAACGGCAGAATCTAGGTTGAATATTTGGCAGTAATTTAACTTAAGCCCCCAGGGACTTCCGCTGAGCATTCTAAGGCGGTAGTTCTGTTGTTGTTTATTCATTGCTCATTGTTGTCTCCATTGTGTTGTGGGGGCTATGGTTGGTCCTTGTTTTGTTGTGCACTACTTAGTTTATAGTTTTGCAATCATTACGCTGGGAAAGAAAGTGAACTGGTCGCTTTACTTAAATTGCCCTTTAATGTCATTTGACAGTTAGTGTTCTGTGTCTCTTCCACACGGTGGTGTGGGTTGGTCTTTCAGTGTGTGATCGTGGCGTTTCCTAGTCATACTCACTTACTTTTTCATTTGCTTTGCTCAGTTCAATTTTAAAAATCGCCACTGTAACCACTATCCGCAGGGCTCTGCTGTAAGCTAGCAGCCATGGACATCCTACAACTCTGATTGAATGAAATTGAGCACATATGCGATGCGATTGTCAGGAATTATCTAATTACTTGTGCGTGTTGTGTGTACAATGTTATGGATAAAGAAGTAATTGGAAGATTTTTTTTTATTTTATGAATAACAAAATGCACACTGACTTACACTTGAAAATAATTCAGAATCATATGTCATAAAAAATGGAATACAGTGACAAATTGCTATTCGGTTTTCCGTATGATTTGTTTCTGAGTCCGTTGTCTCCGAAAATAATCATGTATTACCGGAAAACATTGTTCTTATGTATTCCAAAATATTTTTAGATTCAAAATTCAAGTTTTTAAGAAAATGCCAAAACAAAAGTGTATGCGTTAGAAGATGTAGGTTTGATGTTTGATGAGAATCCGAAAAAAAATATTAAGTGGACAGAACCATATTTAGGCCTTTCTGTCACCTAAGGACAGATAGTTTGAACATGAATAAATCGACATGAATTTCGACAAGATTCTAAGACAAGATTCTTAGCCTATCCTGCTCATCACCAAACTTGATCAACTTTGTATGAAAATGAAGTCGTTGCCGATTGATCAATTTTTCCCCATTTTCGGTCTATAGCCAATTTTTTTATCTTTAAGTGCAAAGCAAATATTCTGACCTGGCCCAAAATTTAATTTTACCGATTTTGTGTCAGTCTTTGATGTCTGCAAGTTCAATAACAGAATGGTCAAAATTGAAGGAGATATTGGTCGGACAATAGTTTCTTCATTGTAAGTGAATAAGGAGCTTTTAGCTGCCATGGAAACCAGAATTTTTAGCAAAGCTACCCAAAACCTTATATAGCTTTACCCCTATTGCAGGAAAATTACATATAAAATTTACTGGCTTCAGAGATATATTAGATCGAATGTAGATGCATTCAAACAAGCACGGATAACGTGTCATTGTTCAACTTTAAGCTTATCTTATGAGCCTTAAAGATCACAACAGGTTCAGTGAGCTTGATATATCACTGACTTGATTATGAACTACCTTACAATTAACAATTCACCAATGTTCATGGACAAGAAGTTTAATGTTAGTGCCAAGATGCTATTTGTGTATACCTTTGTCCGTAGTGGTTACCTACCAATTTGATGCTTAACTGTAAAGCAGGTAGGTGTATATCACCCGGATAACACAAAGAATAAAAGTTGATGAGCTGCACATTATTAAACCATTTTAACCCTTAAAGCGCCATCTATAATTTGCAGCAGACAACAATTTCAAATTTTGCCACTTTTTCAAAATAACTAATAAGGTATGATATTTCATGAGAATCGTCTGCTGGCTTTTTTTTCGGAAACAAGGAAAGATGTAGCAAAATTTGTCGTCTGCTGCGGTTGTGATTGGCGCTTTAAGGGTTAAATATACAGGCAATCATGTAACACCTAAGCTAATTTTGGAAACTGTCCCAAAATCAAACTTCACCAATATGTCTTGGTTTCCTGCAAGTTTGAAGCTGGTCTGTTTATTTTATTTTTTTTTGTTTTTTGTTGTTTTTTGATAAAGTTGCAATTATCAAGAAAAGGTTTTCTATATTATCTCACCATGGTTCCTGGCAGTTCGACCTGTACCCTTCATATTGTGCATTACCTTATTTGACAATGAACAATATTAATGGTACAGATAAAAATTATAGTAAAGTTACTCTTGTTTCTGTATCTAAAAGAAAAATAGCTCAGCTTTCTTTGTAGTTGAACTGTTGTTTCTGGGCTGCTCGAAAAACTATGAAGACAGGTTTTCTCCCAATGAGGACCATTTTTACAAATGTATGTAGGTTGATCTAAAACATTCTATTCACTAACTTACACATATAAGCATTGAGCGCAAAAACTTTCATTTTTTTATTCGATTTTGATCTGGATTCCAGCAGATTGCATGATTTAATAAAGGCTTGAATTTCATATCCCTTGCTTTCGATATTGCTATCCCATTTAGTTTTGGTTTAATTTTATGTAACAGTTCGATTTGGGATGGAATCAGGTGAACTAAGGAAGAATAACGATAACGCATTTTTTCATTGCAATAATAATACTTGACAGTCACTCTGAATATATTTTTGAATACGCGGCCTAGAAGCCTCGTTTTTAAAACAGCTTCCTCGGGGCCCGTCAAATGTTAATACATACACAACATGACTGTGTGATTCCTTTATTCGTGATCAAATATTGAAATATAAACCACGTGAATGATTATGAAATTTCCTTTTTGTGGGACAAAGGTAAACAGTGCAGACACATACCAGACGTCGCAAAACGCGGTGTCTGATCTGTGTCTTCACTGTTTGTTTGCAGAATACTTTATTAGAATTTGACAAAAATGAAAAAATACCACCCAACAACCCTTTAAACGGAAATAGACTAATCCAATAGATTAGACTTTGAAATTCCATTCGGCTTTAATGGGTAAACTTGTTTTGCAGTATCGTGATGCGAGATACCAGAGATGAATCGGATGGAGTAGGTAACGTGGTTGCCATGGTGAGGGATGATGATGTTGACGTCATATTTGGATCTCCGTCCTCCCCAAGTAAGTTTAACTGTTTGCCTACTGGATAATTTTGTATCATTTTTGTCGTCTGCTGATTTTGTTTTAAAATCAACTTTTTCGGGAAAAAAATCTAGCAAAAATACATTTCATTTGTGGAGGCTCGTGAGAGTATAATCGTCTTGGGTTAAGTTAGATTAAAATACATACTGCGTGGGGTTAAATTTTGAACAATTGAACCGACAATTGCAATGCTTCCCTAAAGTTAACCCTTAAATCGCCACCTATAATTTGCAGCAGACGATACTCTCAAATTTTGCTGCTTTTTCAAAAATAACAAATAAGGCTTGATATTTCAGGAGAATCGTCTGCTGGCAGACGATTTTCATGAGATATCATACCTTAATTTTTAAGAAAATTAGGAAAAATGTCATAAAATTTGTCGTCTGCTGCAGTTGTGATTGGCGCTTTAAGGGTTAAGAGCAACCTAGGCTTAATATAGCTCGATGCAGTAAATATGATCAAAATCATAATTGTGATCCGTATGAAATAATTTTGATTTTAAGAATTTTGACACATTTTTGTTTTTTGTTCTTCTTTTTGTATCCTAAACAATCAATACTTAACTAAGGCGGAGACATTGTAACTTTGGGCCCTGGTGGACAGTTAAAGCTGTCTTTAAGTATACTTAAGGAATAAAGGTACGCAACAGACGAAAACATATTTTTGCGTAGTTATATGCATGATGTTTTGATCAAATTTCATTTATAATGTGCTTACTGACTATTAATGACAGGTGATGAAATGCGAACACGTCACTTTAACGCAACAAGACGAAAATACTTAAAAACGTAAAAACGTAACGAGGACGTCAGAATGAAGATCATGAAACCCAATCTTCTTCATGATGTGTTACATGGTGTCGAACCACAATGTGCAAACAATGAAAGCATCGTATCATGCGGAAAACGCAGCCAAATATTGCTTCAAAACCAGTACCCCAGCATCCAATTTAGGTTACCTTACACCCCCAGGACAATTTTTCATGGGTGCCAAGTTGTTCATTGGGAGACCCTGAATGCGAAACAAAGGTGTCCTAACAAAATATTTGGTATGAGCTATGTGAAAATGCATTTTTTCCATGGCAACCGATAGCGGATTTGGGAATGGGGGTATGCATACAAAAGTACTCATATCTCAGCTGTTACTTATCCAAGACTACTAAACATAATACCAAGTTAAAGCTTAGACTTAGGCCCATCATCCCCATGATGCATATGCAAACTATCTAATTATGAAAACTTGAAAAATGTGATGGGGTATATGTACAAGATCAATAATATCTCAGCTGCTTTTAGACATAGATTACTGAAATTTGTAATAAAAAAAAGCTAAGACAAAGGTCTATTATTTCATGGTCAAAAATGCAAGTTATCATATTTGAATAATTTGCTGTTACATGAATATAAATAAAACGCTAATAAAATAAGGGAAAATCATTAAAAGTATAAATAGGCTGATTTTATCCTAATATTGTCATTGTTGCATGTTTTAATATAATCAATGGTACATTTTGACAAGTCCATTTATCCAGTGGTCATATATGAATATTATCTCATTTGCATATCGTACCCCAACCCCTCCCCTAGGCCTATAGTTTTTACGTGATTTTCCCTCATTTTTTAAATTTTCATGTATAATCATGAATATGCAAATGAGATAATATTCATATAGGTCCACTGGAAATAAATATACAGAGGTCAAGATAAGCTTTCAGTTCAATTGGGTATTTACCCCACTAGTTTTTTATCATTTTTTTGAAAAACAAATGCTTAAAATATTTTCTTACCCCACATATATTTTTACAATGCTTTTTTACAAGTATAATAACCTAATCTTTTTTTTTGAAAAAAAAGCATATCGTAATGATTTAACTTCTTTGCGCAAATACTTTAGCCAGTAACTGACAAATGACTTGCTTGTATCAAAGGAGAATGAGTAAATGGCTGATAAAAACAAAATTACAGGAGGCTTAAACTGGCTACCACACCAGTGTGCTAACATGGGATGTATTCATATTTCTAAGTTTATTTTTTATTTTGCTTTTTCCAAAATTATATTTTCTTTTGTTACTCTTTCATTTAGAACACATTTTATTTTAATTAAGTTGCTTTTTGTTACCCCTTAATTTCAAAACAATTTCTTTTTCACAAATTTAAGTGCTTAAATACCCCCAAAAAGCGGCGTATCTTTTCCTCTGAATATATATACTAGATTGATAGTTTGTAACTGCTTATCATTTACTTTTAGGTCGGGGGATTTGCGAGCCCTTCTGATGGCTATTTTAGCTACTAATATCATATGGGAAAACCCCCAGGCCATGCGACATAGATTTATAACAGCTCAAGTTGATAGCCATCTGGGCCAATCAGGAGATGTTTATTTATAGATTATATAATAAACGTTTATATCTCATAATACGATGACTAAGAATACATTTAAAGCTGCTTTGTGACAATCTTAATATTTCAGTTAGTGTTCCCGCCGCACATTTGACGTCGAACTGGAATTTTCCTCATATATCGTGGCTGGCAAGCTCCACAGAGTTTGCAGATAAAGATAGATTCACCACCTTTGTTCGAACCATGGGACCATACAGCAAAATTGGGATCGCCTTTGTCGCTATTTTTGAAAGGTTTGGCTGGAAAAGAGTTGGACTTCTACATGTACACGATGGTAAGTTAAGCCATAGTATTTTTGTATATTTTTAGACCCTGAAGTTTAAAGATTAATAAATGTTCCTGTTAAATGTAAACATTCAAAACGTATCCTTAGAATTCAAGTCATCTTCATATACACTCTCTTTAATTGTGTCTGCTTGAGCCTTCAGTGGGAAAATAATCGTCTACCTCATCACAACTAGTAAAATCATCGCACAGTATTATGACTGCAAGCTAAGTAAGTTCCTGTTCCACCCACACACCCCTTGGGAACCAGGGTTGGCACGATATTACCCGCCTGGGTAAACCCACCCCATAAAACCTGGGTTTACCCAGGCTGGGCAATAAGGTCATATTCCCCACCTGGGCAATATGCGGGTTTTATGAATTTTTGGTCTTAAAAATTCTCAGTTTTCAGTCTGATGATAGAATGATATAAAAGTGTAGAAATGATTCTATATAGCCATATTTTATTCAGTTTAAATAGTAATAGTAAGATAGGCATTAAAATATGAGTATCAACATTGCCATTTACATATATATTACATGTTTTTACATGATACAGACAAGTCAGTTTTCAACTATGTCTGATAATTATAATCTAGTCTATTATTTTGATTATGCCAGTCTACCAGCCTTTCCCCTGAAAAATATCTTGGGCTTCAATAATATAAACAAATCCACTCTGGGTCTTATTGCTTGATCATATTGGCAGTAATTGAAATTTTAAAACTATCTTTGATTGGTGATGAGCTGTTTTATGCTCAAGCCTGAATAAACTTTATGTATATATGCTATAGTTCTATTTCAAAGTGTAAATAAGTTCCCATTCCCCAATAAGACTGCATTAAAATATATTCCAACTTTTGTTACTAGGACCAGCATGGCTGCATTTGTCCATAATTTCAAAAGCCAAGGATAATTGCTCAATTACTACCCCAAAGGTGTGAATCACAGTCAAAACAATAGTACTGTTATTTTTCTAAATTTTGGGATATATCCCCGCAGTTTTTTTGTAATCATCCTAAAATTTTACCACAAAGTTTTATCACAGAAATGCAAACAGCTTTAATCCTGATCAGCCTGTTTCTCTTTAGACCAGCACTGTTAGCACAGAAAAACTGCAAGGTAGCAGCTGGTTGTGGGAGTTATGATAAACTTTCTGATTTATAAAACCCACATAAAACCTATTAAACCCCGAAAACCCACCCTCATAAAACCCATAAAACTCGCCAGGTTGGGCTTTATGATAAAACCCGGCCTCCATGTGAGCTGAACATTACTTGTACTTCAACAACAGCAGAATCTAGGGCGAAGATTTGGTACCAGTAAAATGCATTTAAGCCCCCCCCCCCCCCCCCCCCCCCCGGTGGCTTAGGCTGCTGTCCGTTCTAAGGCGGTGGTTCTGTTTTTGTTGACTTTTTGTTTATTGTTACTCCAATTGTGGGAGTCTGTAATTGTTCTATGTTTTGTTGTACGTTACTTTCTGTCCATTCTAGTATTGCAATCATCTTGATGGGGAAGAGAGAGCTGGTTGCTTTGCTAATTTTGTCTTCCTGGTGTCTCGTGATGGTTGAGCGGCTCTTCCTTGCAGTGCCACGGGATTGTCTGCAGTTTGTGATTGTGGTATTTCCTGATCATGCTCATTTACTATTTTTTGTGCCAACCTTGTTGGGAACTGTGAATACATATCCTATTTTAAAGAACAAAATTAGTAGCGTCAAATAAGAGATGTTTGCCATCTGTAAGCCAGAGGGTAAGCCTGTAACAGTTGGTTACATATGTTATT
Organism: Loripinus fragilis; assembly: GCA_964019695.1. Taxonomy (NCBI): domain Eukaryota; kingdom Metazoa; phylum Mollusca; class Bivalvia; order Lucinida; family Lucinidae; genus Loripinus; species Loripinus fragilis. The sequence continues at coordinate 74,779,573 of OZ026525.1, forward strand.
ATATCAAATTAAGAATAAGTAAATTGAAAGTTTGAGCTCTAGAAAGAAGACATTAAACTATCTATATATTTGATTATTATTCATGCTAAGTTTGCACGCTGGATGCATTTACAACATATGATAGCTTTCTGAAGCAAAAATACGGCTTCATATGGTGTTATGTGCGTTACATTAATTGAATTACCTTTGAAAGTGGTAACGTGACAAGCATCATTTACAAGTGTTACCTGTGTTCCTCATCTTTTGCCCAAAAGAATTTATTTGTGTTTTCTTTAGTTGTATATTAATAAGATTGAAGATTTTACCAGACGGTCTAATAACATTTTTGCTACGCCTGGAAAGATATCTGGTATAGGTGAAAGAACATAAAGTTGGACATTACCATCAATTACGTTTGCTACTGGCTCATTCGTTGGTGTCAATGGCCGGAAGCAAGCCTCAATATGATGCAAAGCCTTTGCTTTCTCAGTTTTTGCAGGCATACCATCAGCTGTTGCATGCAAAAAAGGGAACAGGACTAAGGGTAGAAAAGGATAACCAGTAGGTCTATATTGTGCTTATTGGTTGATTTTATGCTGATAAGGCTGTCATTTCATGATCCATTGGAAAGGCTGAGATTAAAAACATTTGACTGAGACAGTGTAATCAAAATATATAACATCAAAACAATTCCCTGGCTCATCTATAATGTCAAGTTGCATATTTTACACTCTTTAATAAGCGCTCTGGTCTTAGAAACTTAGTAAATTAATGAAGTGAAGGGTCAAAGTTGTGTTTTGCTCTTCCTGTATTGCATTGTTTTACCTGCTGTGATACATCTAGCTCTTTCATCTGAAGTGGACGAATTACCTCTCTTTAAACACTTCAGAAGAACTTGGGAAGCTTGGGAAGAGATGATTGGAGACAATATTACATGAAAACGTGTTTGTCGCATGTAATGAATGCCAACCTATACCACAGTGAACCAGCTCCGATATGATTCTTTTTTCACAGAAATATCAAAATACATCAGGCCAGGTACTCAGTGCTTTTGATGACATTGATCTTTAGTCGTTCTCCCCCTTGCAGAGAATCACTGGAAACGCATGTTCAAAGAGATATATATCAGGCATTCCTATCAGTTTCCGAATGTGCAAATTCCTGTATGGTTACGTTGGAAAGTTGATGATGATGATGGCTTGTAATAGTTACAACTACCATTTTCAATTGTTTATTTAATTTTAGTAACACACATAACACCGTAGGAAATCGTCATTTGTTCCAAAAGCGTTCAGGTGTACCTAATGCATCCATCATGCAGACTGTATGAGTAAATAAATAATTAAACAATTTAATGACTTTCTTTCTGTAGACAAACACTTATTTTACTTTTTTTCTTTTAATTATTAGATATGGTAACTTAAAGCTGCATAGTCTGTAACTTTTGATCTTCTAATTTTGGAAATAAAGTTTCTATTTTTCAAAAATACAGTAAAAATACTAAAATTCAGGTAACATTTTACCATTTTCATAAATCTTAACAAATAGTCATTATCAAAACAACAGCATTTATGAGTAAATTCAACTGTCTAGAATTATTGGAGGGACGTAAATAATTCAGAACAAGAGAAAAATCACCTGTTTTTATGAGATAATTCACTTTTCCATGCAGTTTTTAGCTGTACTGTACATATTTATTGGGAAAACATAACTTAATTCTATTTTTACAAATGATTTAAAAAGAAAATATTTTTTTCGAAAAATGTTCACAGTTACAGACCTAGTCTTTTTAAGTAACAGGCTCTTACAGGCTAGCTCCTTGGCGTACAGAGTGCAAATGTCTCTAATTCGACGCAGCTTGAATTGTTCTTCATGACATGTCTGCAAATTCTTGTACGGTGGGGAAGGGCATAACCATTCCAGCCATCAGTCTAAATGTATTGCAATGTTGTGGGAAGCGGGGTCCTCCAGTTTGGATCATTCTAATTTGTTTTGAATATACTGCTAAAAACTTGTCTCAAGCTTACAGACTTTTTTAAGCCTTTTAGTTGATTTTACGCCCAAGCCTTTTGCAGTGTATGTCTTTAAAATATTTTAGCTTTATTTACAGGTACTTGTCTTTATGCTAGCGATGGCATCGTTGATTCATTTCGGGAGGCCAATATAACAGTAGCGCAGCGAATAGAATATAAAGAGTCAGAATTACTGCCCAGAGACATCGATCGCTACCTTACGATGCTGAAACGTTCGAGTCGCAGTAAGACATGTTCTATAGCATTTACCCACTTAAGCTGCATGGAATTTCTCACTCTTGTCCATTGGTACAGTCCATTTGCGTGCAACGGGTTATGGGTGTTTTTTTTCTTTTTATAAATGGCTTTGGCTTCAGCAAAAATGAAACTTTATTTAGCTATATATATTGAAGGACTTTAAAAAACGCACCACCTGCTTAAATGCTAATTTATGTCGAAAATTGGATATTTTCATTATGTGAAAAATAAAATTGACAAGTTACGTTATTTAGCTTGCATTCAATAATAAAATCGAAACGCTGTGGCTTATAATTGCCGTGACGTCGGGATAATTCTGAGACAACTCAAATTCAAAAAGTCACAGAGTACCCATACCTTCCATAATGAACGAAAAAAAGTTTTCGAACCGATGTTGTTCTTGAAAGCAAGAGAAAATACACTATCAAATCATGAAGTTTTAGGCCTCTGGCAACGTTCATTACGTCTTCATAACGCCATTGATTTTTGACGTAATTGGCCGTTTATATCCTAAGGATCAGGAACAATCAAAATAATTTTGTTGCCAACAGATACTCCTCAATCAGTTGCATAAAAGACAAAAGTATCGCGACATGCGCGGACGTCATCCGTCTGTTATCGATGTTTGAAAATTTAAGACTGACGTTAGCAAATAAACGCTGCAAGTTTGAGTGTATTAAAACAATTATTTGAGAAAACTTCTGTGTTTTTCCATTTGTAAGACATCTGGCTACCACCTTAAAGTGTTTGTTTTCAAATTGAATCAAATTCACATTTGTCAGACGACAATTGTTGAAAAACACTTACGTCGATATTACGTCAGAATGAACAGCATGAGCATATCGAAATCATGGCAAATCATGTCCATTTTGCAAGATGATAAAAATGATAAAGAAAACATCATCAAATCAATCATGTGGAAGAGAAAGAGAACGAAAAATGGTGCGTTTTTAAAGTCCCTCAGTATATATTGACTTAATTCTTATGATACAGTGGTGAAATCAGGCCCCAAGGTTATAAAACCTTTTCCATACTCAACTCAGCCGAGCACAAAATTTATCCTGCTTATTAATGTTAAAATGTCAACAATTGTTGGCATTTTAACATTTATTAGCATGATAAATACGACATCTGAGAGACCTAAAGCAAGAAACTTCATTATTTGTTGGTATTTAGTGTTTATCAGCAATTGAAATTCCGTACTCATTTGAGTTGAGCATGATAAAAGTTTTATAACCTCGGGGTCAGATTTCAATACTAAATGCTTCAAGAATATAAAATCATGAATACAACAATCAGTTTCACAATAAAATATATCAAAATCAGAAAACATTTTATTCAATATCGCCTCCCCCTATCCCCCGTGTGTCAGCAAAAGCTTTTGCCTTTATATACTGTGTTACCATATTTTACACATTATATGACTGTGGCTTTCTAGCTCAAGAGGGGGTTAATGTTCGGCAGCCTAAATAATCAGGGCCAGTAAGCCCGTCAGAATTCCTTCCTGCCAGATAAGGAATTACTGACAGAAATGATGCATAAACTGGTTCCCCCATCTTTGATTTTTTGGAAATTATCCAATTTAGTCATTATGTTGGTATCTTGCTTTCAAGTATATTGTTTAACATTAGTGTAAATCAAACGAGCGATCCCTGCATTTAGTAGTCATTGCCTATGTAGGCGTGCATAAATGAAGTTCTCTAGCGCGAGCCTCCTAAATTGTTTTGTATTCTGTACTACTTTTATCAAAAGTGCATAAAATAAACAGCATCTTTAGCATATATTATTTTTGTTTTTCGTTGTTGTTTTCTTTCACAAGGAAATATGATGTTTTGTTTTGCAACCATTATATACTTATACGATCTACATTACAGGTACACATCCGTTGTGACAGCTGGGTATTTACCTGTATACAAATTGTCCACTATTTTAATGGCACCTTTCAAAGTACCTATAGCATTGATAATGTAAACATATATTGATATGTAAAACATATGTTGTGGGTACTAAAACGAACCATCTTGATGAGACGATTTTTGAGCATCCGAAACGAATGCTTTAACTATACTAAAACCAACTTCTAATCGGTCACCTTTCATTTTTACGCTAGTTCAGAAAGTGAAACATAGGATATACAGAATTCATGTTTTTAAGTGAAGCAATACTTTGCCGAGACTCTACAAGTTATTTCATTTAAAAATGACGTGTACTTCTTGCACGGACGAAGTTAGAGAAAAGGTACCCTAATTTCAAAAAGTCATGCTTTTCAACGATATAAACCATAACACAAGTTCACGTTTTCGTTTGTTTGAAAGTGTTACTGGCTAGCATGATATTAGAAGAATAAACCTCAAAAGTTGTGTTTCCATTGGACTCGTCGTTTTGCTACTCAACAACATATGACAAACATTTTTAGCAGGTTATTCATTAAAATTCAGCTTTAAGCTTGCAATTTACATAGATACTTTGCACTTCTCAGTACGCTTTATTATCAGCGACACGGCATTGAAATTTTCAGCGATTATTCATTATCACCAGACATCACCGTCCTTTTTTAAGAATTGAAAAAAAATATAATGCTACCAAATCGACTTTTAAACTCTCACATTGAAACCGGAAGTGTACAGTTGTCGTAAAACTTTAATCGCCAAAAATGGACTAATCAAGTTCTACTGTGTTTGGCCTACAGTGTTCAAATAAAATTAAGTGCATTTAACAAATTTACCAGGAAATACTGGTGAATTTCAAAAACCTCGAAAAAGTAAGAAAAATGCAACATTTTAAAAATGTGTAAAAAATCCACCATAAGCAAAATTTCAATTGCTTGGTGTTTTTCAAGTCGGACTGACCAATTTGTAACCACCTAAATGTCAATTTTATAAAAACTACTCTCCAAACCATTTTTTCTTAAAAAAAAGTCGATTTTGCAATTTTAGCCAAAAAAAGAAAACTGTTCAAAAACGCTGCGAAACGTTTGCTCATTAAAATGCACATATATAGGCAAATAATCATTTCCATTTTATTAGCGTTTGGTTAGAAATCATGAGTTTGAAAAGTGACCGATTAGAACTTGGTTTTAGTATAATCGCAAAGAAAATAAGCAATTTTTTTACGCTCAGAATTTCGCTTAACTTGACCTATGTCATTTCAGTTATAGTGATGTGTGATTTTGCTCACCTATTCGACTACATGATTCGTGCATGTGAAATGGACATGTGTACTGGAGACTATGTGTTTCTATTTCCTTCGATGACAATAAGTTGGAACTTTGATCAAACTCAACCCTGGAAAATAGGCAAAGGCAGAGATCAAGCGGCTCTACATGCACTAAGATATTTGCTTTTTGTAAGTATTTTGGGATATGTAATAGTTATACCATGGGTTGTCCGCCTGTACGTGGAGATAATCCACGAGCTTTAGCGAGGGGATTATCTTACGTACAGGTGGACAAACCATGGTATAACTATTTCATACCACTTACATCAGTGTAGACCTTGCACATCAAGTGATATTTCACGCTAAAGTTGGTCAATGTGGTATAAAAGACATAACACCATGCCAGCACGTCGGAAAATTGTATCGATTGAATTATACTACTCAAATTTTGATAAGGATCATATCAATGGAAGACTAACGTTAAACATAAATATCATTCAAATCAGCGTTAAGAATATTATCTGGTATTCGATGTCGTAATCGTAAAAGCACAAAATACATATAAGTGGAAAAATCATAAATAATTTTTTTGATAAAGTAAGCAATATTTTTGACCTAAAAAGCATTTTTCTATCAAAAAATTTAAATCGTTACACGAAACTTTAGACTTTTGTGTATCAAATGCATAACATCAATTTATGCATAAACACAGACGAAAATGTGATACCTTTATAGAGTCCTTTTTGCAATTTCTTCTTCCCATTTGCTCTAAAAGTGGCTAATTTTACTGTAAACATACAATTGCTTCAATTGTCGCAATTCAACAATTATAACATTGTGAAGTTTGTACTAGATGCTTAAATGAAGGTATGGAACCATAGACGACAGGGATAATCGTTATAAATATAGTTTACAGTGGTATAGAATGTTCGATCCTACATCATATTTGGAGTAGTACAATCATTCCAATACAACCACGCAGCTAGCAATTTAGCAATATAATCACATGAAACATCTCAAGATAAGCTTCCAGAAGCATAAAATAGACATTCTATTATTCTCATCCAGGTACATGACAAACTACATGAAAAGTTGTTCATTTCTAGATGCTCACTTCTTTGAAGTAATGAAAGTGGTTGATAATTTGTTTAAAAAAAGCTTTTGGTGTAAAACTCATTTAATGAAAAGACATATGTTGTAGGTACAAATTGGAATTGCCACATAGAGGCAATTCCAATGTGTTCCTACAACATATGTTTAAGTTACTGAAAATAAGGAAGAAAACTATTTGGAAATTTACATTTTCCAAGTATCATGTCCATTGTCTTTACCTCTTTTAAACATCCCAAACTGCCAATCAGTACTAAAATTCCTGTCACTCTACTGAAAAGTGTTTATATTTGCACGACAGCTATATCTCCAAATTCGAGTTCCAAGGCGGTTCTACTTTTGTGGACCTTTTATGTTTTTGTTCTCACTCGTGTTTGCTATGTCTTTGTGCGCGTAAATTTACAGTAAACCTGTCTTAAGCGGCCACACAAGAAGACCAAAATTTGGTTTTCCATACAAATTATCGCTTAAAGAAGGTTTTAAGTATTGCAGAATGCTTTAAGGGTAGCATTCTGCAATACTTTTGACTTTCTATGTGTCTGGATCCACATCTGAACTAAGGGTGAGGTTGGCGCGGTTAAACCGGTTTAAGCCCTCCAGTAAAATATTTTACTGACCATTCCAAGGCGGTACTTCTTTTGTGGATATTTTATGTTTTTGTTCTGTCTTGTGTTTGCTATGTTTTGTGCGCGTCTGTTTATATGTGCTTTGTGGTCACCTGCTGGGAAAGGGCTGACCTCTTGGCTCTCGTTGTGGTGTCTACTGTGAGTTTGTCACTTTCCCATTGGTGTCCTGGGTCGGGTGTGGTGCTTGATTGTATCGATTCCTGATCTTCGCACCCTTTCTTACTTTCATGAACTTCCTCTTTGCTAACTTGCTAGTTTTGTTGTTGTAAGTAAAAGTCTTATACCATATTAAGTATTTTATTGGTTCTAAACAGCTAATTAATATTCATGAGTATTTGATGACACATTATGGGCCTTTGATAAAGGTGCTTTATTTTCAAATATCTAAAAGTGCGCATTTGAATTCTAAATCTTCAGTTTTAAAACAGCTTAATCACGCTATAGGAACTCGGACATATGTATTTTTTTCGAGCAAAAATGGCGAACAAGTTAAACACGCCAGGAGTAGCTGCTTCCAAAGAAGGTAATATTATAATCGCTTGTCTTATTTCGATGTTCATACTCAGCCATGTTCCAGGAAATAAGTTATTTTGTGTTTCTGTAAGCTTAAGGATACTTCCCACGGTTCGAGTCTCACCCGCATTGTGTTGGGTCCTTGAGCAAGACACTTATCCTCTGCTAGTACTGGTTCAATCCAGGAAGATCCGTCCCGACATGACTGAAAAATGTTGACTGGGTCGTAAAGAATCAAATCAAACAAACAAATAAGTCCCACATTGAAATCTGTTCAATACTTTGCATACGGTTTGTTTTATGCATCGATTGTCAAGAATTTCTAGCGATAAGGCGGGCTAGTTCCCTTAATAAGACGTTTGTTTTATTTTGTTGAAATAATGACTGGAGACACTAGGCACACTCAACAAATACATATAGACGAGCCGTCTATGTACCCTTGCCCGCTAGTTCGTACATTTAAAACGGGTTTTCCAAAATACATGTAATATATCTACTTCGTTTTGAATAAGAATTTATTTTGATCATCAACTGTGCTCGCTCTTCAGTAACATGTGTGGGAAATAGACTGTTTAACTAAGGTAAACAATCGTCCTACATTTATCACGATAGAGTATATTATAATATTTATACAGTTGATGTACAATAAAAACGACCATCTTGCAAAGTGGTCTATTTTTGTCAGATTATTGATTTCTGCTTTCGCTTATACAACCCCCACCCCATAGACCCAAGACGCCCTTTGGCCATGTTGTATATTTATATAATGAATTTCAATTGTCCAAAGGGCATCTTGGATCTAGGGGGGAAAGCATCTAAAAACAAATTGAAAGACACCATTTTTATTTTTTCAATGACAAACATCACAATTTTAAGTGTATTTCGTATGCATGCGCAGAAGGAATACTGCAAAGTTTTGGAAACGAAGGGCAGTTATATCCTTAATAATTTAGTACTTTTACTTTTTGAAATCCTATAATGGATTTACTAAAATTCTGGTCTAAACGACACCCAGTATAAAGACGTAAAATGAGGGGTGGGAGTAGAAAGCGCAAGTTTTCAAGGCTTTGTAAATGATGAATTGCTTTGAAACGTATTTTGATGCTAAGTATACATATTATACTTCCCAAACAGACGAATTTTAAAATCGTTGGGGCTATTTGAAAATTTAGCTTTTGTAATCATGCCAACCAGGGAAAATATACGCTTTATCGCTAGAGCTTCTTTGTAAAATAAAAAAGATACGCCACTATGCTCAGTTTTTCATAATCTCATATGGAAGTTTTCAGCATTAGACCTAAGTCCTTAATATCAAGTAATCTTCAGCCGGCTTCTTTCTTTTATCTTAAAATATTGCTTATAGCCTCAAGAGCATTTATTTATTGTCCCAAGCCGTGACAAGATACTGCATGATATATTTTGGTAATTCCTCAAATATTGCGTTCCTACATTTTGAATCTATTGAATAGTATTATGGCTCATGAGATTTGAAATTGTGTTTGAGCATTACCTTGTTCCAAATTCCTAAGATGCGTGCGAATTTTTGTGATTTCAGGTTACGCTCGCTAATTGGTATGGGCAGGATGGTCGTGAAAAATACGTCAAATTCATGGAAGACGTAATACAGAGAACAACTGAGCCACCCTGGAATGAGGACTATGCCAAGAGAAATAATATATCGGTACTGTAATTATACCTTACACAGGCGTATCTAATATGACGCAGTTACGCATGTGCGTAATGAAAATTATACATATTCAATGGAATCGCCTAATGTGGGAAGAGTGTTTTCCTAAATGAGTCGTGTCAGGTGATTTCCAACAATATGGCATTCTGAATTGTGTAGACTCAGACGAGCCTGTGCAGCTCCCTTTTAAGCTTAGAAACTCCAAATGATGTTCAGTTAGTAGCTTAACAATTATACGAGACGCAAGCGACTAGCAAAGGCTCTGATCAGACTGCGCATATGCGCAGGCTGCTCTGAGGCTTTGCTGGTCGCACATACTACATTGTTTGAAATCGCATGCACTGGCTCAAACCATAGTGTTTGCTCTAAAAGGAAATAATTCGCTCCCGAATTTTTGCTTTGGGAGCAAATTCTTTCCTTTAAGAGAAATCTCCAATTTGAAAAAGGGACACAATTAATGAACATCACTGCTCGTTTCAGAAGTCGCCCTTGGATGTACATAGCTATTTAAGGGTTCTGGCTACGTACACACTTGCCTTATGAATTTGTGTTGATTTATTTAATCTGCCAGTCAGTTATGAAACTACACTGTTTCTATGCCGGTTTTACTGTAATTCACGTATGCATGTTTTTGGGCATCTGATAAATGGCCCTGATTATATTAAACTTGTTTCATGCTCACTCAAATAAGCATGAAATTTCAAATCCTCATAAAAACTAAAATGCTAAAAATATAGCTTCTTATGTTTTTAAACTCTAAGATGTGGCATCTATCATGCTAATAACAATTGTTGGCATTTTAACATTTATTAGCATGATCAATTCCATGCCCACTTGAGTTGGCATGAAAACGTTTTCAAATCTCTGAGTCTGACCTACTTGAATCAACAGTATGGAGAAAACAGTCTAAACGAAACAATGTAGTCACGCAAGGGTTTGAAATCTAGCAGTTCACAACCTTATAAATAGAAGTCGTATGAATGTTGCCATTAACTATTATACAGTTATTTCATGCCTGTTTGTTATATAGTCAAAACTATTACCCCGAGGTGCCGTGGACGACCTGATGCACTATTGCACGAGGCCGAAGGCCGAGTGCAATAGTGCATCAGGTCGTACACGGTACTACAAACAGGCATGAAATAACTGTTTTATTACCCAACCCATTTGATGAAATACTTAGCAGCTTAGAAACTTGCATGGAGTTGCTGTAGACGATGCGGTTTTGTTGCAAAACAGAAAATTTCACCAAATCTGCTCAATTTTGGTCTCAAAATGTTCTGCTCGTTCTAACTAAGAAAACGAGTACCCACACTTTATGTTTCTGGCCATAAACAACGGAGTTATCGGAGTTTAAAGTTGCCAAACCATGCCTTATTTTCACCATTGTTGCATAACGTTTCCATTCATAAACGAACCGTATGCATATTGTTCTCGCGCATGTCGATAAGCGCCTGTGTTTTTTTAACAAGGAAGCGGGTAACCATGCCATGGTATAGTGCCAGTCAATAGTTGAATTTATTGACCGGTGGAATAGTTCAGTGGCTCATGACATTGCAAAAAATAGACAATTACTCCGTATATAGACGGTTGGGTAATAACACCTTCTAACAAAGTCCAAAAGGAAAGCATTATTATGGACTATTGCACGAAACAGGTGAATTTGCGCGTGTTCTTAGAAAGTCAGCCTCGCAATATTGAATATTAATTCTTGGGTTTATATTAGACTTATTAAAGACATGTATCCATTTTATCTTGAAATTATTCATACTGTTTACTCGGAAATTTTCGCGAGAATTTTATTTTCGCAAATAGCGTTAAAACACATATTTGTGAATCTAAAAATTCGTGACTAGGCCATGATTTACGTATATTAGAAAACGACAGAGTGACTTCGGCATTTTGCGAGGATTTTTTTTCGCGAAACTTCGCATATATTTCCGAATTTACTGCATTTTATAGGCATACTGCAAGCTAAAATGGATGTTTTTTAATATCAGAATTTCAGAACTATACAGATTTATATGGGAAAGAGAGAGCTGGTTGCTTTGCTTAATTGTCTTCCTGGTGTCCCGTGATGGTTGAGCGGCTCTTCCTCACGGTGCCACGGGGTTGTCTGCGGTTTGTGATTGTGGTATTTCCTGATCATACTCACTTACTATTTTTGTGGGAGTCTGTAGCTGTTCTATATTTTGTTGTACGTTACTTGATGTCCATTCTAGTATTGCAATCATCTTGATGGGGAAGAGAGAGAGCTGGTTGCTTTGCTTAATTTGTCTTCCTGGTGTCTCGTGATGGTTGAGCGGCTCAACCTCGCGGTGCCATGGGGTTGTCTGCGGTTTGTGATGGTGGTTTTTCCTGATCATACTCACTTACTTTTTATACATTTTTATTAGGCTTCATCTGTATCACAGAATATGTATGATGCCATGTACTTTTACGGTCTTTGGATAAACCATACGCTATCTACTGGGCAAGACCACAGAAATGGGAGAGCCATGCTGGAATTCTCAGATGGTTTATCTTTTATTTGTAAGTATATATAATAGATATCTTGGATTTATCTACCCGAAAGTGATATTTCATAAGGCCGCAAGGCCGAAGTGAATATCGCTTTTAAGGGTAGATAAACCCTCATATACACCGAAATTGAAGTCAATAACTGTTCTGTTTTGTTGTATGACTTATCAACTGTTAATGAAAGTTTTCTACTTCCACACAAATTTTAGAAAATGTTCTAAAATATTTGATGAAGTATTGCTGCATTTGGAATTTAGAAATAAATTCGATTTTTGGAATGTTCATGGAATCATGAATACCTCGGGTCTCTAGAAAAGTAAGTGAAGCTCTTAAGGTTTCACATTAACTTTGCAAGAAACCCGAATCATTCATGATTCCATGAAAAGACCAGAAATTGAATGTATTGCGTATACATAAATATATTTATAATTAAATGTAAATATAAGCAATTTATGCGATTTTGGTCTGTTCTCATGATTCCATGAAAATTCCAAAAATTGAATTCATTTCTTAAGTAAATTCTCTAAATGCAGAATATAAACCATAAAACTTTTTTACATTTTGTTTATTTAAACAAAGAAAAATGAACTAACAAAACTGTAGTTAAAAGTCATTAAAAGATTCTAATTTACCTGTTGGGATATGAAACAGGAAATCATCTCAATTTCATACTAATATGTTATTTTCGCTCTCTAGAGGGTGAAGTAAGAAAGGTGTCAAAATATCAACCTCTGAAAACTAGTTTAAGCTGCTTTTTATTCTATATCAACCTGTAAGCCAGTTTAGACCAGTCGTCAGGTAGACATGGAGACTTATTCTCGAGGGATTCCTTAAAACATGGAGTATATATGTGGCAAAGTATAAAACATTATTTCGGGACTACATTGGGACCCTTCTTAAAGCAAAGTGAAATAAGAAATGATAATTACTTACTTTTATATGGATTATAATACCATAAGTAAACTGGATTGATATTTGAATGTTCCTTGTAAAAAGACTTTGCTATGTATAAGCTTCAATGCTTTAGAATTGCTGCCTATACGCATGCCAAAAGTTGGGTACCATTTGTATTTTATGTAAGAATACAAACGATACTTAACGTTGGATACTATGTAAACTGGATAGAAAGAAAGAAGATAAATACAGTTATGAAAAAAATACGAACAAGAAAAAACAACAACAACCGTTAACCTGAACAACAATTCACTTTCTGTCATCTCCATATGATTTTATATATATATGTGTATTGCCACAACAACGATGAGCTGTTAATATGCTAAAGTTATGTGAATAAACCACTTACTTACTTACTTACTTACTATAATAGTCTCACATTTGAGTATTTTAATAGGCTGGGTATCCCGAAGATAAGTTTTCTCGTGTAGAGGTCCAATTTATTTCAAATCAATCAACGTAAACACAGTAGCTATATTTTTTTTGTATTTGCAATTCTATGTCTTATAACTGTCAGTGCATTGTGTCTCTTCATTATGATTGTGATATTTCCTGGTCATACTCATTTATAATTCCATTTAGCTGCCATCTCAGGACCTTGCCATTTTGATATGGGTGACCGTGTACCATTATACTGGATCTGGGACTTCACTCATCCAGAGGGATACCCAACGATTGCAGCTATTGCCAATACTGAAGGAGGAAAACATGTGGGTACATTCTACTATGCTTTGAGCCGTGACATATTATTTTCAACAATGTGGCATTTTGACAAGTGTAGACTCAGGTGAGCATGTGCAGCCTCCTTTTAAGCTTTGAAACTCCAAATGATGTTCGGTTGGTAGCTTAACACTCCTAGAATATTTAAGCGAATAGCAAAGACTCTGATCAGTCTGTGCGTAAGCGCAGGCTGGTCTGATCCTTTGCTGGTCGCACGTACCACACTGTTGGACATCTCATGTCACGGCTCATTTGCACATTGTAATATTGATTTCAAGAAAATACAAAATAGAGTTTCAGTGATTTAAGTCGGCTCCTAACGTGGTATAAAGTAAAACTGCGCATTTTTACTTAAAACTTTTATTCACTGCTTTGAACATGTTAAGTGCAATGCGATTGGCATATTTGACGTGTTGGGCAATGCGTGACTGAATGCACGGGGACGGGGAGCATTGACAATGCAAAAAAGAGGCACATTTTTCTCAAAGAAATTACTTACTCAAGTTACTGTGGCTGATAAGCTAGTTCTTGTAAAGCCATCCCTATGTTCATTGTTCATTGAGCTGTTTTTTCGCTGTTTCAAGTTGATTTGTACAGCGCGCGTCATTGACTGTAAACATCGATCTCAGTGACGTCACCAACAGATATTGTACTGTACCGTGGCGTACGGTTCTGTATATGAGAAAAAGAATCGATCATTGGTGTTCAGTGGTTCCAGAAAAATCCCAACCCTCCGGTCCACCGTTTAGTTGAAAACTCGGCAAGCCTCGTTTCCCACTGGAACGGTAGGCCCTCGGGTTGGAATTTTTCTGTCCCCACTGAATACCAATGATGGATTCTATTTTTCTCGCACACCAGATTGGGATTTCCATTGATTTTACCCATGTCTCACACACCTGTACCAGCCCTAGGGAAAGATAAAAAACGATCAGCCGCACGCCGATCCGTGACGTCATTGTAATGTTAAAATGGCGTCACCATGTCGCATCTCGACGTATTCAGGATTTCTTGGAAGTCTTTTTCACATTCTTCCAATATAAAATGAGGTATTAAGCGGTAAGCAAGAAAAAGCATCCAGTATTCGTGTGAGGATGGGATTGAAAAATCTGTCTCTCATGATCCCTGTTTGTAATCACTCAGCAAGCCTCGTGATGCCAATCAGTGATCCTCGGAACGGATTCTTCCATCCAACCCTCACTTTCATTACGGTTACTAATGTCATTGTCAGCACATGCCATTAAAGAAGGGTTGTTGTCAGTTACAAGCGAAAGTATGTGCACAAATTACTGGTTAACCGCTTGCTCAAGCCTGCCCAGGAAAAAGTGTGGTTAAGTGAACTGACCGTCCCGCAATGACCATAGCTGTTGACATGGGACGTAAAGCAGCAAAAACAAACAAACAAAGCACATGCCATTATGGAAAATTCGAATGTTATAGAAAAAGGTCTTTAAAACCGAATTGATTTATAAACCATTCACAGACGCGGACAAAGTCTATATAAAAACGAATTGATTTATAAACCATTCACAGACGCGGACAAAGTCTATATAAAAACGAATTGATTTATAAACCATTCACAGACGCGGACAAAGTCTATATAAAACCGAATTGATTTATAAACCATTCACAGACGCGGACAAAGTCTATATAAAAACGAATTGATTTATAAACCATTCACAGACGCGGACAAAGTCTATATAGTTGTTAAATCTCAGCTTTATGTTAAAACAAAATATGCTTCAGAGGACTTATACTGTATATTGTTAATCAAGAAGGAGTTAAAGGCAACGTTAGGCCACTGGTACATAGCCATTTAGCGTCCATTAAATCAATAAACAACGTGTCCTATTATAATGTTTATCTTCAAAATAAATGTTTCATATATGTGAGCTGCGACATGAGATTTCCAACAATGTGGTATGTGTGACCAGCAACGGCTCAGACCAGCCTGCGCATTCGCGAAGTCTGATCAGAGCCTTTGCTAGTCGCTTTAATATTCCATAATTGTTCAGCTACTGACAGAACATCATTTGGAGTTTATAAGCTTAAAGGGAGACTGCACATGATCGTCTGAGTCTACACTTGTCGAAATGCGACTTTGTTGGAAATCTCATGTCAAGGTTCATGAAATAAATCAAAGATGTCAATGAAATCAGTGCTTAATGTAGCCTTACCATTGAAACGATAACCTAGTGTTTTATTCAAGTATTCTATTCATAAAAAAAACTTGTCCTCGCTTATCAACAAATCTTGAAGACCAGTCATATTTTGTATTTATAGATAAACTTTGTAAAAAGTTTTGACGCAGGTCAGGACCAACAGAATGCCACTCCTGATCTGGATCTAAACCGTTTGACACTCGGATCGTGTTCCTGAAATATATTTTTTGAAAAAAAAAGTTAGTTTTGAGAACAGTAAGCAGACCGCAAAAGGAGCATGAAAAATTACCCATTATGCAAAGAGTTAAGGATTCTAGTTATCAAGAATTCACTGTATCATGTTTAGGTATTAGAAGATAGTGGTTACTGGAAGGGGTTTGAATGGCAGACAAAAGACGGAAACCCGCCCCCTGACACTCCAAGATGTGGCTTTTATCATGAGTTCTGTCCAGTGGTGAAGCAAGGTACTGGTTTGGCATTTTATGACTATTCATTCTAAAAAGTGGATCTAACATGAGTGTTCATGTTGTATTGATTTTATTAAACTTGTTGGGAAAAATAGATATGCGAGGCTTGCCGTGAATTATATCTTTTTTTCGCAACGAATTTATTAGAATCAATAAATACCAGAGCACGAATGTTAGAATCTATCGATCACTTGACATAAAAAAATACTTCAAAATGTATTTTTTGTGAGAAAACATCAAGATTTTCCCTTATTTTAGGCAACGTTATAATGGATGTCATTACGTTTCCCGAAAATCTGTAAACCACTAGTGGTTGATCGATTTTATTGCATGGCGTTATATCACTCCCAGACGCGACGTCATGTGATAACTATTTAAACAATTGATTTTAAAAGGTTATGAATACACATCATTTTACTTATTGCCAAGCTATACCGATTAACAGCTTTATTTGTTTGTTCATTTTAGATAATTCAGTAGCAATAGTGATTTCCTGCCTTTTGGTTGCAGCAATAACAACTGTTTCAAGTATAGCTATCTACATTTACAGGTAAATACACTAGTACATGTATATTTTGTGCGTTGACCTCTAATAATTTACTTGATATGTAGACGTATTCACAATGTGCATATATGTTGACATGATGGCATAAAATAGTCCCAATAAAGGAAATTATATACATATAAAAGGAAACATTTTGAAAGTATCCCAAAGGCTGTGTGGTTACGTTAATTCTTAAGTGTACCCAATAAAAGATCATTATTCATATGCTTTATCTGATATTGGGAAGAGTATTCAGAAATACACCAAATTGAAGCAGGTATTTTTTTCATATTCTGGTTCTTCAGGAATATTGGGTTCTGACTGAAAGCAGAATACCACTTAAACCAGTGCTAGGGGCGTGAGACTGTTGCACTTTCCATTAGTTCCCATATAGGGCTGTGTAGCACAGTCGGTAACGTGTCTGGCAACAGATGCGAGTGTGACTGCAGAACGAGGGGTCGCAAGTTCGATCCAGGCCCGGTCCAATGCTTTCGTGGAGACAGATCAGGCAATAATTTCAACGGTCATTCTCCTCTTTCCGCTGAATCATTCAAGAAGGGTTGTTGTCAGTTACAAGCGAAAGTATGTGCACAAAGTACTGGTTTAAGCTTGCCCAGAAAAAAATTATGGTGAGGTGAACTGACCATCCTGCCATGACCATAGCTGTTGACTTGAGATGTAAAACAACAAAAACAAACAAACATTACTCCCAATGAACAGACTCAATAAAACAGAGTCTGCTGTTTTCTTATATTGTAGGTTCTCTCTATTCCTGAAGGATCGTTTTTCCAGATTATATAGAGGTCGCAAAAGCTGCCGCTGTGCTGTGTGGAGTTGGCTAAACTTCTCCTTATAAAACGATATAGTGTTGATATTTCTTCATATTCTAGTCCTTCAGTAATATGGGGTTCTGACAGAAAGCAGAATACCGCTTAAGCCTGTGCTAGGGAGCGTGAGAATTGTTGCACTTTCCATGAGTTCTCATGAACAGACTCAATAAAGCCGATTCTGCTGTTTTCTTATATTGTAGGTTCTTTCTTTTTCTGAAGGATCCGTTTTTCTAGATTATTTGGGATATTAGAAATAGAGTGCGTTTTTTGTCTGCAATTAGAATGAGAATAGGTGTCCCCTGTAAAAATTTTGTGTATTTTTCAGGAAACGAAAGTTTGAGATTAACATGATGAGAATGATTTGGAAAGTAGAGATTGGTGATATCGAACTTCAAAAAGCAAGAGCTGGGTTAGGAAGTCGGGTAACAACTTTGACAATAATTAAATGTTTAATGTAATTTTACCTCATCATTAGCTGCAAATAAATGTCTATAGCTGTACCTGTATAGGTTTTAGAATGCAAAATGATCATTGACACCTTCTGTAGGTAAATGCCTATTGTTTTAGTAAAAATAAAAGTTTGTCAACAATCCTTTTCTTCACATTTAAGCATACCCTGACTTGAGTGCTTCCTTTTTCCATATTAAATGCTTCAAAGATGTTAAATTTTGGGTAGAACAATCAGTTTTATATTAAAATATATAGAAATCAGAAAACATTTTATAAAATAGCATTCCTCTGTGTGCCAGCAAAATGCTTTTGCTGCTTTTTTGTTACTTGAGTTTACATATTGTATGAAAGTGGCTTGCTGGCACAAGGGAAGGAACAATATTCTGTATTTAAAATGCCTTTTCTACCGAATAAGGAATAAATGAGAGTAATGAAGTTTTCTCGCATGAATCTCATAAATTGCTTTGTATTCTGTGCTAGTTTAATAATAAAGTACTAACAGATTTGATGTAGAATTAGCATGGTTTATGATTTTTTTTTCATTAGAAAAAAGTTTACAGTTATATTGAGGCACCTTCTTTTGCAAACATTCTCTACTTATCTCTTTGCATGCTGAATAAATGTTCATGTTTTTATTGACGTCTGCTATTTTTTTTCTAAATCAACGTTTTTTTTTTTTAAAAAAAAAAACAATTCGCCCAGGGCTACTATCAGAGTGTCAAACATTTTAGATTTAGATCAGGATTGACATTATGTTGGTCCTGATCTGGGTTCAAACTGTTTGCAAAGGTTATCGGCAGGTGGCAGAATTCTCCATTGGCTTGCTGATAGTTATACTATCTACATTACAGGTAAACATCTTACTATTCAAGGTATTATGTCATATTGGTCGCTTTTACCATAATTATTTGGATACTACTTTAAATGCCTTTTACATGTTATACGTTTCAAACCAGCAAAAGTAATATTCAAAGGATCTAGTTAGAATCAGTTCTGCTTCCCAACGCTAAATGGTTCACTTTAATTCGTTCAAAAGTCTTTATTTCTTTTTGTTGAGCTTTCAGTTTGTCTATTATTTATGGTACACGTAGTAGTAGCTTCCCAATATCGTTTTATTACAAAACACAATTTGTGTTTAAAACAATTTTCATCAATTATTGTGATTTGTAAATGCTGACAAAAATTTGACAATCGTACCTCCAGTATAATTTGTCAACAATGGCTGTACAGGATTCTGAGAACATTTATACAAGACCCTCCAAATGGTTTGGAAGACAAGGGGATTAAGGAAAATAAAGGCATATATTTCAGGGTACTAAGAAAATAAAGGCCAGATTTTGAGTGTAGCAAAAACAATATTTAAAAGCAGGAAACATACATTTATTTATTAAGAAATATTGTTTTTAATTTGGAGGGACAGGTGAACAATGAACTTATTTCAGGGAACAAGCGAACAGGTATCACCCTGGAAGAGCCTCAAGCGAACAGGTATCACCCTGGAAGAGCCTCATATTTGATGTTGATAGCTGTAAATATAAAAAAAAAATATCACTAACCAAGATAAGCAATCCCAAATGAACTCTTGATATGTTTGCAATCACACGAGGTAAAATATGCGATAAGTTCCACTATCTCTTGAGTTGGCTAATAATCATAATTTCAGATAACCCTAAACGCTATTGGTCAGCAGAAGAAGTCTCAGTTGTCTTTAACACTCTCTGAATCTGGTGTTAACGTCGTATCAGCAAATCCAGACCAAGCGCTCACTACAGTAGCTTTATGTAAAGGTCAGCTGGTAGCAATAAAACCTCTCCCTAAAGTACCAAGAGATTTGACAAGACATGACTTACTTGCTTTAAAAGAGGTAAGTTCAATATGTGCTATGCTACAGCAGAATAACAATGAGCATTTCTGGTACTCCTGTGGGTATATCTAGTCAATACGTTAACAGTTGTATATACATGTACTCGTACATGAGCATAACTTTTAAAATAAATCTATATCATCAGAACCAATTGCTCATCACTGATGTAAAAACGGTTAGCATTTAACGTACTGAGAAAATTAGAGCTTACATTTAAAATTGATTCCATTGTTATTTATATTATTGAAGTCAGGCCATCCCGAAATGTAGCTTATGAGACAATTTGTAGGTGATGATAGAATTTTCAAATAGGCCTAGGGTCTGTTAAAGATGTTGTTATATTATAATAACTGGTGACTGCCAATGCCTCAAAAGCTGGGAAATATTTAATTAGGTTTCGAGTTGGCAAATATATAATTTACGATATTGCCTTATCTGTTTGCATAAAACTATCAAAAGTTTGTTCCACTGTAGATTAAAATTATCATATGTGTTCCATTTTGATTTGCGTTTTAAAATATATTCGATTTTTGCCATACTACACATGACCGAACATAAACAATACAATCAACCAAAGACAATTTGCAAATTATCTTTAATAGTGATGTAATATGAATGTACTATTTCAAACCAGTTAAGAAAAATGAAAATAAGATAGCTTAATATGATATGCGTCCTGTAGTTTCAAAAAGGACTATGCGCCCAATGTAAGTCCTCTAAGCTATGTGACGATATAGTCATATAAGTTCTAGTGACAAAGGGGGAACTGTAAAAGGTTTATCATGATATTGTACTACAAAAACTCAAGAAATAAAATCAGAAGTGAATTCCAGTGACAATATTTTAAAATGAACAACCAGTTATTTCAGGATTTAAATAGGCATACTAAACTACAATCTGATCTGCCTCGGCCAATTATGTGGAATCATACGATTTTGTGGAATCATTCTTCGGACGGTCATCCAGGATCTACTTTGATAACGTGACGCTGATATTGCATAATGCAACGCTGACGTCATAGAAACAATGCCAACACAATTACAAGTGATATTGAAGCAACACAAATGGTTATAAATGAAGTTTATGTTTTTTCAATATAGTATCTCTATAGCGATATTTTTTTGAAAAATACATAAACTTCATTTATTCTGCTGACTAAACGTTTGGGTAATCGAAAAAAAATGTATTTTATCAAGTCTGAACACATATGTTACAGAACTAACTTTCCTTACGCCTTTATCAGCTAACAAAAAGGAGCTTTTTCGTACATATTACTATGCGTAATACGCCTTATGTACACCTGAGGCTTGATTCGATTCTCAAATTGTGACAGATTTTCTGAAACAAATAAAAACATTACTTTATCTGTTTTCCATTTTATAGATGCGAGAAATGCTACACAACAACATCAACCCTTTTATAGGTGCTTGTATTGAACCACCAAGCCCATGTGCTTTGTTCATATACTGCACAAAAGGTAGCTTACAGGTATGTTCATTTAGCCAGCATTGGGCAATCTACCAATCTAAATTCGTTAAAACATGTTTTGGTCAGCTTATGTATCATTTGAATATAAATGTCTATATGATCTGGCTTATTTGATATTCCTTGTTGTCTTGCGTGTATATGGTCATGCTAGTTTAGCCCATTTAAGCCAAATGGAATTTCCCTCTGTTATCAATTTGGCCAGTCCATTTCAGTTTTAGGAACTTTTGGTTGCTGTTTTTTTCATTTCATATTCAACATTCCGTAAGCAAATAGTGGCGACTTGGCACTGCTTGCCTATGGCCCACAAAAGGCTCCACCAAAAGTACAATAGGCCTATACATATATATATATATTTTCTATATGACTCTTTCTTCTGAGTTAAGCTCTGGTCATATTCTCTTGTTAATCTATAACTCAGAGAACAAAATATACATGTATATTTGGTTAGTTGGTGAATGCTAAATGACCATAAGTTCTTCTATCAATTGCTTTTGTAAAAATAGTAAGTGAGTATGATCAGGAAATACCACAATCACAAACTGCAGACAACCCGGTGGCACCGCGACGAAGAGCCGCTCAACCATCACAAGACACCAGGAAGACAAATTAAGCAAAGCAATCAGCTCTCTCTTCCCCATCAAGGTGATTGCAATACTAGAATGGACATAAAGTAACGTACAACAAAACATAGAACAATTACAGAATCCCACAATGGGAGTAACAATAAACAAAAAGTCAACAACAACAGAACCACCGCCTTAGAACAGACAGCAGCCTAAGCCACTGGGGGGCTTAAATGCATTTTACTGGTACCAAATCTTCCCCCTAGATTCTGCTGTTGTTGAAGTACAAGAAATGTTCAGCTCGCATGGAGGCCATCTAACTAATGCAATGTATCATCATGGAAAACACTCTAATCAAATTAACACTCCATGATGAAACAAAGAAAAGGGCTCATGACTCACAGATAGTCAGAGCTTAAGAACACCTCAAGTTGAGCCACAGTGGGTCCAGCTACAGATAAGCATCAGGCACCAACCCACCGCTTAAAGCTTTACGTCAGAGCCGTCATAGAGTCTGAGGCCTGATCCACCATCGTGCAATTAAAGAGGAAACCATAGCTATAAACCATGATTGGGCTTAAAACTAGGCATGCAGACTGTCGCATGATATCCAAATTATATCCAACCCTTATATAACGTTTTACTATCTTTTTGAATTGATCACTAAAATTAGGTTTTCCAACAATTCGTTTGAATTTATAGACTAAATCACCATAAATATAGGTTCTGATATGCCTTGTTGCAGAAGAGTTTTTAACCCAATGTTGTATTTAACAATTAACTCTGAGTGTCTGTAGTAGAATTTAGAAAATGCTTTTCGAATTTTATGATATCTATAACCTTGTTTTAATAATTTAGTAGCTAAAAATAAGTTTCTGTTGTTGAAGTCATCAACATTAGAGCACACTCTAACAAAACGAATAAGCTGAGAAATATATACACCATAGGAAGGAGAGCGAGGAACATCTCCATCAAGAAATGGGAAATTTACTATTTCAAAATTAAAATCATCCCATTTATCATAAATTTTAGAAGAAACCATGCCATTTATTATTGACAAGTTCAAGTCCAAAAACAAAGCTTCAGTATCAGAAGAATTCGCCTTATTTAACTGAAGTTCAGTGGGATATATCTGACCTACCATTTGTTCAAAATAAGGATTATCAATATTAAGTAAGTCATCTAAATATCTGGAGGTAGAGTTACAAGCTTCAATAAAATCAGCTTGATTATTGTCTGACAGAGATAACATAAAGTCTCTCTCATAACAAAACAAAACAAATCTGCAACAAGAGGAGCACAATTAGTACCCATTGGAATACCGACAATTTGTCTATATAATTAGAGACAAATCTTATAAATATATTATCCAAAAGATAATGGAGCGCATCACACATTTTCTGACATGACCAGAATTTATATCGTTTAGGTTGTTCAGAAGTAAAAAAGGCATTTCTATCATTACAAGCCAAATAAAGTGAGACCTCTCTGTTAAATGTTTGTTCAATTAATTCTGTTAGTTCATCTTTTATTAGATTATGAGGCAATGTAGTATAGAGAGTAGAGAAATCATATGTAGACAAACCAGATGCTAGAAAACCTCTAGACTTCAATTTATTAAGAATTTCACCTGAATTTTTAATAGACCAAAATAAATTTTTACAATTCTTTCATAAACTGTTGTGCAATATTTAATGACATGGTTTTTAATCGCAGTGAGGCAAGAAGTCAAAGGAATAGACAACTCAGAAGTTGTATATGCACTAGAATTAGCAATAAAACGTGACTTATAGGGCCGTTTATGAAGTTTAGGTAACCAGTATAACGTAGGAAGCTTGCTATGGTCCTCATCAACAAACAACCCAAACTTAGCTGCCATATGGCATCGATGCCTATCAACGATAGACGTCTCATCATGCCTGTTATGCTCATATGTTTTGGCAGTGCTAAGTTCTTGCTTTAGGGTGTTAATATAGTATCTTTTTCAAACGACCACAACATTGTTAGCAGCCTTATCTGCGGGGGCCAAAACAAAATTCCTATGGAATTCCTGGATCCCTTTCTTCAAGTGTCTAAAAGTGAATTTAGGTTTAGGTGGTAGAAGATCTTAATTGTTGCAATAAAATGAAATTCTACAATCAATAATTTTGAAAATATTAAGTTTCCAACTACTTAAGGCATTAGACTCAACATGCTCTCGTTAACACCAGCGATTACAAAATTCTTGTAAGGCTCCTGCAATTTCCTCACGACATGATTTGAAGTCTATTTGCACAGGAAACCTATATTTAGGTCCCTTACATATAATAGACCGAATTCTTGAATCAGTTATGATTTTTAAATCCCCTGTGACTATATGACCAGCAGGTTGATAGCAATACTTAGAGTCTATGCAATCTCAGGAGTCAGGAATAGAATTTTCGATATCAAGTTCTGTTACTAATTTGTTATAGTTAAAAACAGTACTACGAATAGGTTTATTATACTTATAACAAATGATAGGGGATTCCTTATTTTCAAAATAGGTAGGAATAGAAGAGATAACAGATTTATCTTTAAATATACTGGGTAAGTTAATGAATTCAATCCCCTTGTTGACCATTGAATTTTAATAAAATGTCTAATATGATTAATTTCTGAATCTATATATGGCCGAAGAGCATGTTGAGTGTAACACCGGGTAAGAATTGCTGCATCATAAAGTGGATGAGCTCTATCAAAGAATTTATTAGCCTCAATA
Organism: Loripinus fragilis; assembly: GCA_964019695.1. Classification (NCBI taxonomy): domain Eukaryota; kingdom Metazoa; phylum Mollusca; class Bivalvia; order Lucinida; family Lucinidae; genus Loripinus; species Loripinus fragilis. The sequence goes on from OZ026525.1 coordinate 74,804,213, forward strand.
TCCAAATTACGAAGTGAAGATATAGAAAGAGTTACTAAACGTGAAAGGGCCATATGTCCGCCAGAATGTTTTAAGATGATACTTAATTCTGAAAGAGTTAAAACATGTTTATTTTTGCGTTTTAAATTTCCATTTTTGCGTTTACCATGAGATCGGTTATTACGTTAAGGGATATCTAAAAGAGAAAAAACATCAAAATCAGGTAATCTAGAAATGTTGCCCTCATGGTAAATATTATCATTAAAACAAAGTGGATGTGGTGTCTGTAACAATTTCATCCACTTTAGTTCTAATTCATGTCTAAGAATATTTCTATATCTTTTAGTGGAATTATCACCATATATGATCTTTTCAACAGGCTGAATTGAAATACTGCTAGTAGAGTGATTAGTTTGTTTGAAATGCCCATAAAGAAAATTATCAACTTTGCGAGGCTTTTTTGTTCGATGATTGTGCTCAGAAAATCTAGTTTTTAGAAATCTACAAGTTTGGCCAACATATTGCATGCCACAATTTTTCTCTTCTCAAGATAAAACATAAATAACAGCAGTTGATTTTCAATCAAGATCAGAATTAGTAATTACAGAAAATTGTCTTCCATTAACGTAAGATTTATTAGTTGATTTACAACATAAATGTTTGCAACAGCTACACCTCTAGGCATTGCACTTAGAAATAGAGGGATACACTACACTTCTTCTATACATACTCCTAGAGTTCCTGAGTACAGGTGACTTAAAAGGTGATAGACGAACTTTTAAGTGGTTTCATAAAAGGGCAGAGTCAGAAACTCCATGTAAATTAATTTTAGTGGCCGAATGAAGTTTCAGAGGTGAAACGTAAACAGATGGTAACATAGAATTATATCTATTGGTGGACTGGGGAACCTGTATGGAAGAAGCAGAATGTAACCGAAGAGGAGAAAGTAAAATTTTGACTGTTTTCAGGCTATTCATAATTGAGTTTTTAAGTTTATACCATACATTGAAAAGCAGCTTTCATATCGGTTATTAATAGTAATATCCAGCTGCTGCATGTTGATAACAAATGTCGTTTTACTCTTTCCTTGTTTGAGGCTTATAGTTTCAGTTACTATTTATCTGTTGCACAATCTCTATATCTCACTGTAATGTTTCAAATAATCCATATCATTGTTTAAACTAGCCAAGGAGATTTGGTGTATATCATATTGGTACCTAGCAATTGCCCATACGGGAACGTAGTAGCTCGTTGTGGGAGTGCTCCGATTTAGTTAATGGGTTGGCTATTTAGAGCCTCACTTGAGACCCTTTGTCTTTGGGAAAGATACTTTAAGTATTTTGGCTGTTTTTTCAGGCATTTCCTGATCATACTCACTTACATTTTCTCCTCTGCTTATAGTCTATCAGTACTGCTTTAACGCTAGAAACGTCCTAACATAACTGAAAAATCGTTGACTATGTAAAACATCAACTCAAACAAACATAGAAAAGACAAAGGAATATTCCCAGTAAATACCACAATTTTAAGTTGTAGACCAAACTATATTACCCAGAGACCAAATCACAAAAACGCAGATAAATTACAACACGTTTACAAGCAATACCACAATAAGCAGGACAACCATCTCTCATTTCATGCACATATAAACAGCATTTTCCTGAGTTCAAACAACATTTTGTCCAAACAAATGAAAAACCAACTATAGCCCTTTGCATACTAGTGACCTATGAATGAGTTCTTTCTCAAACAGTGAAGACCCAGATGAAAAGCTGCATAATGTGCAATTTCATCAGGGTCTAAACTGTTTGCCATGACAAAAAAACAAACACAAGAGAAACAAATATAGTTCTTTTTGAAAGTTGTCACCTGTTGCACCTCAATATATACAACAGACCTACCCAAAATTATTTTATCAAACCAGAAGGACGAATCCATTAGTACGTAAAGGGTTTAAACGCTTGTCAGGAGGAGTTCTATTCTTACCTATTTCTCAATATCTTCTTTTGCAGGACATACTTGAAAATGATGACATTGTCTTAGATTCGGTATTCAAGAACTCTTTGATGTTAGATTTAGCAGAAGTAGGTATTTGTATTGAAACAATAACATTTTTATTTATCTTTGGTTTGTTTCAAGACTGCATGAACTTTGTGATTACTGATAAAACATGTTTATTTTATTGTTTTATATTACCATTATACATACGAGGGGCTATCAAGAATTAAGTAGACTTTTGCTGTAGCTCTGACATTGTTCAACAATATATTTCCATTGGTCAATATTGAATAAGGATGCGAAATTTCAAATCAAAAGGTTCACCAATCTACAAAAACTCACGCCTGGCAAGTACCCATACTTTACATTGATGGGCACGTCAAAATTGCGCATGACATCATGTTTAAATCATTGCCTTTAAGTTCACGTTTGAGAAAAGGATATATGCGAAAGTCCATTCGAGCGAGATCAGGGCTATAGGGGGCATGTTCCACAGTTTCTAAGCCAAGTAGATCTATTGCAAGTTGTGAACTAGCAGCTCAATGACTAGGTGCATTATCGTTATGCAGCAAAACCATTTCACGGTAGATGTTAGGGCGTTTGCATTGATCTCTAGGACGAGATAATGGCGTAGAACCTGCAAAAAATATGTCTTCACTAACTATTTAATTTAAAAATATTTATATATCTACTTTGCAATGCAGAAAGAGAAAAGTATTGTACATTATAAATAAAAGTAAATACTTATTCTTAATAAAACAGGTCTGTTCTCGCCTAGTTATAGTACTCTCCGTTGGCCGTTTTATGAGGCGGTACAGCATGTGCAAAAATCATTCCATGGATGTCCATTAAGTAAATATACATCTGTTTCCCAACTGACTTTACTACACAGGCTTTCGTTTTGGGGTGGCAGATTCTCTGATTTTGATTGAGGGGACTGTTCCTTTTTCTCCGGGTCGTACAGAAACAGCCATGTCTCATCTGTGGTAATGATGTGCGATAAAAACTGGTTGCAGTGCTTCCTGTATCTTTCCAATAGTTTTGTAGATGGAGCTACCCTGTTGTCCATGTATTCTTGTGATAACACTCTCAGTACCCATCAAGCGCTCATTTTATGCATGTTCAAAGTGCTAGTCAATATGCGCTGCACTGTTCCGTAGCTTGCTTCAGTTTGATAACATATTTCATGAATGGTACTTCTACGGTCATTTTGAACAATGGTACTTACTGTCTAAATTAGCATTATGCTAATTGACAGCATTCTGCCTCTTCTCAGAGCATCTGTTACATCATCTCTACCTTCTCGAAAAACGTTTGTGCCCTTTAAAAGCTAATGCTCATGATGCAGTAGGTTTCATATTTGCTTCCTCTATTATTTGTTTTGTCTGTGTCAGCGTTTATTTTAGATTCACACAAAAATGGATGATTGTGCGACTTTTGCTGAAATCATGGGACGTCATTTTTTGCGTCAATGTTTATGTAGCAACTTGATGTCACTAGAAGACGTCGATATCTTCCTGCGCAGTTTGGATGTAATTCTGTGAAATTATTTACCATTATTTGAAACTGGTTGTTGCTGATTTTTGGCCTGCCCTGAGAAGCCCTCTATACGTTGCTACCTTAACGCATCACATTTTTTCATTCAACGATAGTGCTAAATACTACAGAACAAAAGAAGTTTTAATATTCATATCTGGGCGTGGTTCGTCCATTTCATTCAGCTATACACTGAACACACATTTATGAACCCTAAAAGCACCAATCACAACAAGTCGTCTGCTGACGTCGTCTGCAGAAATATTTTGAAGGTTCTATAACAAACAGTGTAGATTGAGATCAGACTACTCCTGCGAGCATTCTGATATTGAGCTTACACTGTTTCTATACCTACGTAAACAAAATAAGCAGATATTTTTGCCAGTGTTTGAAGAATTACGTCGTATGTTTTGTGTCTGTACTGAGCTGCTATGGGGCGAGATGATACAGCTACTTTTGAGTAAAATTACGCTTTATTTTGCGCTTTTATCTATGTCTAATGTAGACCAGTCCTAATTACGCATTCATGAGGTGCCGCGTTTACATAAGAAAAAATCATTATTACACATTTCTGCATACTTTAAACATTATTTCATTAGGTCAATTGACTTTGTTTATGGTATTTGCAGCAAAGTATTTAACACTTTCATGTTTGTATACTGGCGATCTCTATAGGCAAACTGTGAAGACCCAGGTATTTCATCATGGCCTGCATTAGCTGCTAAGTAAAATAAAATCTACAGGGACTGAAGAACATAATTATTTGTATTCTTCTACCTGTGACCCCTTAAATATACAATGAACAGTCCCCTAACTATTGTATTTATTTGTATTGAAAACTCATACAAAAGGGTTAATATCATCTTTTTTCAGGGTCTGTATTTTCTTCACTGTTCTTGTCTCAAATATCATGGAAGGCTAAAGAGCTCAAACTGCCTGGTTGACAGTCGTTGGGTTCTTAAAATTACTGACTATGGTATGACACGATTCTTTGATAATACAGACTTCAGTAAGATGGAAGAAAACCAATATTATAAAAGTATGTATTATTAAAATTTGACCTCAGTGCTGTCAAAGGCTAGGACGATTCTACCAGACACGTTTCATGTTTATTTGAACAGATATGAATTTCATTGTTTGCGTTTGCATATAAATAAGACAAACGAATTTTGCTTTCTTGTTAATAACGGACATGTCCCTGGTATGGCCATATAGACAGAATGACAATTAAAAGCATAAACCTATTTTAGTTTGAAATTTTCATTTTAGTTTATGGGAACATTCAGTATATTATTCAAATGAGAAACAGTTTCTGTTGATAAGTTCAACCAAACACGTACCTAAATGGGTATTCAATGTATAAAACCAATTTTGGAAGAATTGTGAGAAAGAAATTGTCAAAACTCATTGCCTCCTCAAGTTCTTAGATATTTTAAGTGAATATCGCCGATTAACCTGATCACCAAATGTACGTTTATGTATTTTGCATACAGTTATGTTTTGCCTTGGAACCTGTAAACCCCAAAATTGTATGTTTAAGTTGCTTCCAAAAAGTGAATATCCAACTGAAATGGTTTATTTTCTACCAAAACACACTTTGCTTATTTATGTACAATTTATAACAGGTTTCAAGAAAAAAAACTTCATCTCTTTAAGAGAAACTGATCGAGAATGATTCAGAACATTTCCATGCAGACAGCATTTTTAAATGCTTAAAATTTGACTACTCATCTTCAGAGACTCTTTCAAACCAGCTTGTAAAGATATGAAGTATTTCTTGGTGACTTTGTGTTTTTGGAGTATAGATTAATCTATATTAAACAATTATTACAAAATATAATGAGAATAAATGAATAAAGGCAATTTGTTAAAATAAACACGAAACACCTCTTTTAATTGTATGCATGTGGAAGTGGAATCAGAGTGAAAGACTGTAACAAACGTAGAATTAGAACATAAAAATTGCTTAAAATCAGCATATATCCTCAATGTTAAAGATCTGTGCTAGAAAGGAACTAATAAAAATCTAGACATATCGAGGGTGCAATCCCTACTATTATAACATTTTTATCAATTATGCAGGATTTTTATTTGACAATGACTTTAGATATTCATTCTTATTGACAACCACAAGTGTTTCATTTTGACAAACCTTTGGCTTCTAAATGCGTTTTTTTTATAATCAAACAATTTCAAAATTATATGGTCATATGTAATACATGTCCTATCAACTTCAGAGACATCTATGTCTTTGGAATAACTTAACAGCATGCAATTCAGGTTGACAGTATTTGGCTTGCGTTTATGAATAATGCATTACATGTGCCTTTGGTAAGTAGACAGCCATTGCTTCTTGACAGGTAGTTACAACGAATTGTAAAAAACAAGGCAACCTAGTCAGTTCTTGATTAGAAAGTGCTGTATCAATTATTGGTTTTAGTATATACAATGTTTCAGACAACTTCTCTTGCAGATTCGCGCCATTTTTACCAGAACACTGCGTGACCATTGATTTCAAACTTTATAAGTACATTTTATGTGAACCATTTAGGTCTTTCAAGGCTTTAAATGTGATGTTATATATGCCACTCCTTCCACAACCCTCAAATAATAATATAATAATTGTATTTGTCTATCACAACATGCTTTGTTTCCTTTAACACAAATGGGTTGATGTTATTCATACAAACAAAGGTAGTTGTTTCATGTATAATATTAAATTCTATTGCAGGTTTGCTTTGGACAGCTCCGGAGTTACTATCAACATTAACTAGTCCTATTCAAGGCTCTAAACAAGGAGATGTTTACAGCTTTGGCATTATTCTTCATGAAATATTCTTCAGGATGGGAACATTTGCTGGTCAGCCAGATATAATAGCAAAAAGTAATGTAATTAATAAAATTACAATAGCTCTGAATTAACCATATGTATTCTGATGGACTTTCTCATACATATTGGAACAATAAATATGGGATTGGCCATTTTGCACTTTTATGGTCAAAGCTATAAGTTGCTAAATATGGTGTTTTGTGGCCCTGAAGGTTGATTTAATATTAAGCATACAGAGTGCAAACCTTGATGAATTATGCTGCATTTCATCTTGATATTCTTAGTTTCAATAGTATATGAGCCATGGCATGAGATTTCCAACAATATAGTATATGCAACCAGCAAAGGCTCAGACCAGCCTGCGCATACTCGCAGTCTGATCAGAGCCTTTGTTAGTGGCTTGAATATTTTATGAATATTAAGCTACTTACTGAACAGTGTTTGGTGTTTCTAAACTTAAAAGGAGGCTGCACAGGCTCGTCTGAGGCTACACTCGTCAAAAGGCCACATTGTTGGAAATCACATGTCAGTGCATATGTTTAGGTGGTTTCCAGTACACACAGGGTAAAAGGAATTAATTATGAAGATACAGTAAAAGGCAAAAAAACATAAAAAAACAACAAATAGAGTAAGTTACACAAGTCATAAAATAACGAGAACATTTTAAAGCAAACTTTGTTTTAGAAGAAAATTAACAGAGCTTTTGATAGATACTGTGAAACGTAAGGATTCAAATTGTGCCAAATTCATCTATGTATAAACTCCAGTGAATCACTTACAAACTTGGTTAAAACAAAATGGCTTTATGTAATGTTTGTAAGTTTTATCAAATTTACAAAAAAAAAAAATAGTTTTAGCAAATTTCGTTGCTATTTTCAGAGGATAACGTCATGACATTTAATGTTTTGATCACATGTTAAATATAATGTTTTCACTTATTGTGTTGTCATAACAGTTTCCATGACAAAGCTTCATTTTCACATGAAAACGTCTAAAACTCTATTTAAAACAGTCATATGATAAACAGAATATTGCACTCATTACATAAACTGCATAAAATGACAATTTATATAAGATCCTGTATCTTATAAATTATCCTGATATGACATCACTTCATTTTATATAGTCAATGTCACAAGAAGGAAATGTATAAATGTGATCTTACATGAGTTGTCATATTGTATGCTGTTTTTAAGTATGTTAATAGTATGGCAGATATAACCACAGGCTTTTAGAATTTCAAAGACTACAATCGTTTCAATAGAACAAGAAACGTTATCATGGACACCACTTCTATGTTACATTTACCCAGAAAAATGCTCTTTGAATTCAGATGGATATTCCCAAATATATTGGTACTGTAAATATGAGTAACAATTTTGATGTTAAGCGGTCGTAGGTTAAAATGGGTCACCACTGTTAGCCAAAATACCTGTTTGCAGATAGCCATGATGACAATTGTGGTTATATCACTTTGCTTTATTACTTTATGCACAGTAAAACAGCGACACTATATGATAACGCCTTTTCTAAGCCAGGCAATTTGTTTGTCATATTATATGGAAGAGTTGTAACGATTGCAGCTTAACCTATCTTAACATATCATAATATACCTCACTGGGTGATATAAACTATGTCATCAGTAAGGACAAGTACTTAAATAACAAAGAAAAGATGAGAGCAAAGATCAGGAATCGATACAATCAAGTACCAATCATGACCCAGCATACCAATGGGAAAGTAACAAACTCACAGTTAGACATCACAAACGAGAGCCAAGAGGTCAGCCCTTTCCCAGTAGGTGACCACAAGGCAACAATAAACAGACGCGCACAAAAGCATAACAAATACACGTCAGAAATAGCATGAATGATCCACGAAAGAAGTTGCAATGATTGCAGCTTAACCGATGTGTGGCAAAAGTCATAGTCAATTTCTGAATAGAAAATATCGCCAAGAGGTTATAAAATACAAGTGAGTATGACCTGGCCTCGAGGTTGTAAAACTTGAGTACAGACTGAAGCTCAAAATGAAGCGCAATGATTGGCTGCTTGTGGACACGTGTGTGCAAGCAGCCAATCATTGCCCTTTAATATGAGGCTGAGAGGTAACTCAAGTTTTATAACCTCGAAGCCATGGAATGCCACAACAATAGACCATGCACCCAGTCATGGCACCGTGAAGAAAAGACACAGAACACAGACAGCCACAAAACAACAAGAACACAATTAGTCAAAACAACCAGCTTGCTCTTCCTCGTCAAGATGATTGCAAAAACTTGAAAGGGCGCTTAAAACTACATCGCAAACGTCGAGCCAACACAAAACCCCAAAAAAACAATGGAAGCGATAGCTAAAATTATTCAACAACTTTAGAATCACCTCCATTGAAAGGACAGAACAGCTCTTATAATTCTACATACATATATAATTATACAAACAGATTAGACAAATTTTGGATTAATATAACATAACGTTGGCATTTTGAATGTACTACATCCACATTTTCAAGTTGCTCACTAGTTTATATACTGTAAATTTGAAAATTTTCGCGAAGGTTTTATTTTTGTGAAACTTCGAATATGCCAAGTTTCGTGAAAAAAACTCACAAAATAGCAAAATCACTCTGTTGTTTACTGATATAGGTAAATTATGCCTTAGTTGCAAATTTTGTGCGTCAAAAATGTGTCTTTTAACGCTATTCTGGAAAATAAAATTCTCTAAAAAATTTCTAAATTTACAGTAGGTAAACATATATTTCTACAAACTGTAAATCCAGGTTATTTTGCCATGGTGGAGTATTAGTTGTAAATGCTTACGCATACATTTTCATATGACGTCGTGTCTATGAGTAACACCATGTATTAAATCGATAAACCATTAGCGGTTTACAGAATTTGGTAGCGTTATGAAGTGACTATCATAACAACGTTGGGTATATTTGGCAAAAGCTTGACATTTACAAATGTACAAACAAAAATATGATTGAAAAATAATTTAAACGTCAAAATAAAAATGATAAATATGATCTATCATTCGTGCTTCTGTATCATTGAATTTATTAATATTGTTGTGAAAAAATGATAAAATGTTCAGTAAGCCTCGCATTTTATCTCTTTTTCCCCAACTTGTTTAATAAATTCAATAATACATATTAAGCACTTGTGTAATATATCATCTGCTTCAGATCTAGTGGAACAGGTCCAGAAACGCATGAGGAATCCCTGTCGTCCAAAGATATATACAGAGTCACAAGATGTTACACCAGCTGTGGTGAAATTGATGCAGTTATGCTGGAGTGACAATGAGCTGGAACGACCTACTTTCAGAAATATTAGACATTATATAAAGAAAAATATACATGGGATGTAAGTCATATATTTATTATAGCATTTCTAAGGTATGTTAAAAAGTTTCCAATTTTAATGGCAAGGCCATTTCGTCATCACTTCTTTGTCTTCAGTTATATTGAGAAATGTCTGGATTTTTACACTCAAGGCCACAGCTAACGCAACATTTACTATATGTAATATAATTTGAGAAAGTGTGAATGGATTCCGTTCAAATTGGAAATAAGAATAATTCCAGCAAATGATACAAACCTGGCAGAAATTTATTTTCAATTGATTGACGTATAAATTCCAAGCGTAGCAAGTAAAATATCACATTATAATTAAAGTCACAAAGTCACGTGATGAAGCCAATTTTCAAAAGAATATCACAAAAGAAGTAAAACAAAATCACATGATAGCGACATTTTATCACACGTTACCTTAGAATACATTGGTCCATCTACAGAAAACAACTCTGTCCAATTAATACCTCGCGTGACCACTTGAAATGATTTGTCGAAACCTCCGTTTTATTGATAAAACGTAGGCCTGTATGAATGCATGTGAGTTGATTCTCTATTCCTGAACCAGAGACAGATGCAGCTCTTGAAGGTAACGTGGATCTACTTGCTGCCTTCTTACACATTAGTAAATTAATCCCATAAATGTTCAATGACCTTAAGGTCCGGTAACTTTGAAGGCCATGGTAGCTGCTGGATACTCTGCTGCTGTAGCAATGCCACAATCACATACTGCAGACCAACCCATGAGGGAGAGGCAAATAGCAAAAACAGTCAAATAGCATCAAAGGGACAATAAAAATAAAAGAAACAATAAAGTGTTAGGATATTATCAGTTGTGCTTAATGCCTACATTGAACCCACTATTTACCTCCACTATTTCTACAGTTTATATGGAAAATGCGAGCCAACTATTCCATAGATATATCAATGTATAAATAAAATCTGATCATTGCAGCGAAAAGAACGTAGTAGATATAATGTTACAGTGTCTGGAGAAAATGCTAGCAACCTAGAGGCGTTATGTGATCAAAGAACACAATAACTAAAACATGCCTTAAGTTAAGAGTGTGTACCACAAAATATTTTTTTTATTTCTCAACCAAAACATATGTTGTGGGTAATCAAAAAACCGTCTCAATGAGACAAATCTTTTGAGCACCCAAAACATATGCTTAAAATTATGGGTAAGAAAATATTTACAATTTTATGCGGAAACCTATGACTGATATGTAGAAAAGTGAGACCGATGTCATCATAAATGTTAATATTGCAGCAACAAGAACACAGTAGATATAATGTTACAGCGCCTTTAGAAATACGCTAGTATAATGTAAACCAGAGGAGTTAGTTGATAGACAAGTTGATAGCCAATAGTATAAAAGAGATATGTATGTGTTGATAAATGTTATTATCAGTTAACTCTCATATAAACTGCATTATTGCAAGTTACCTGATAAACGTTGTCTATCTTACAGCATGTACCTTTATCAGGTCATGATGACGTTACACTTTTTGAATGACGTCACTAATGACGCTGAATTAACACAAAAATCTAAAATAACGTCATAATCGCTAGTCTGAAAAGTGAAACAATGCGTAAACTAAGAAATAGAATACCAGGTTTGTGTTTTTTTATATCAGGTTTACATGTAACAGGCTCAGCTTTGAGGATGCATGTTGAATCGCGCGGCAAGCCTTGTGATATCAACAAGCTTTCTCAGAGCCTTGCCTGGTAAACTTGATATCAAAAGGCACTCACCTAGTATTCTCTATTTATTGTAGCAACAAGAACATAGTTGATATAATGTTACAGCGCTTGGAGAAATATGCTAGCAATCTAGAGGAGTTGGTTGATCAAAGAACACAAGAACTTATTGTAGAAAAACAGAAAACAGATACTTTGCTATATAGAATGTTACCTCCGTAAGTAACGTATATGATTCATATTGAATATTGTATCAATTAAATGTCTTCAAACACTTAGCTCGTAATATAGGTAACACCTATTTATTCAATATTGGAATAAGATTATTATTGCAAAGAAAACAAGCAGAAAATGGATACTTTGCTATAACAATTCTTACCTCCATAAGTTATTCACTGTATATACCATCCATAATCCAAATTTATCTATTTTGCCAGATAGATTTTTTTGCTTCGCTTGATCCTGTGAAAATTTGTCTTCAGATATCACAATTTACAACGCATGTCTCTTTCACAGATAACATATCAGATAATTTGGATTTAAAGAAGATATCCTGTAATATTATTGAGTTTGATCCGGTTTAAGCCCTCCAGTAAGATACTTTTACAGAACGTTCCAAGATGGTACTTCTTTTGTGAATAAATTGTGTTATTTATGTCTTGTGTTTTTTTTTCATTCTGTTGGGTCTGTCCATTGCTGCCTTTTGGTCACCTTCTGGGAAAGGGGTGACCTCTTGGCTCATGTTAATGATGTTTAATCGTGTTTTTGTCACTTTCCCGCGTGGTATCCTGGGTCAGGTGTGGCACTTGATTGTATCGATTCAGGATCTTTGCCACTTTTTTCTTATCTTTATTTAGTGGGTTGAGGAAGCAAGATCCAATGCAAAGCTTGCTGAGCATTATACCACCTTTTTGCTTAGATTTTAAATAAACTCAATAAAACAAGAACACAAATGTTAGATTCTCTTTATCATATCAAACTAAAATTACTTTGCAATTATGTTTTTGGCGTGAAACCGCTATGATTAGCCCATAACTGCATCAATGTTATGGACACAATTACATAATGTCACCAAATATGTAGTACAATGGTGTTGTATTTCAATACATGTCATTAAATCACCACTCCCAGACGCTTCGTTTGTGAATATACCTGCACATCTCCACCGTGTCCATGATTTCGAACTTACAACGTTTGGGGAAAAATAAACCATAGGCCAAACACTAGACATGTAGCGTGTGTTGATAGATGTGTATGCAAGTGATTAACTGATTTGATATATTTACTCGGTCATTGCTGATGCAAAATGAGTATATAATCAACCATGATATTCCATGATCAACGTGAGTTGTTTTAACGCTTCTCATTCTGGTAGATATTCCCATGTGAGCCGCAAAATGTGATTTCCAACAATGTGGCATTTTGACAAGTGTAGCCTCGGAGGAGCCTTGCAGCCTCCTTTTAAGCTTAGAAACTGTAAATGATGTTCAGTTAGTAGCCTAACACTCTTAAAATACATGTATTCCAGCGACTAGCAAAGGCTCTGATTGGACTGACGCTTTGCTGGTCGCACATACCATATTGATGGAAATCTCATGTTGCGGCTCATATATATTGCTACACTGTGTATGGAATTGTCCATGTTGTATTTTAAGGGGTTGCTAGTCAAACGTCTCTATGAGATGATGGATTTCTGTCCCTGAATTTTATTATAACTAAGCAAACAGTTTAAAGTATAAAAAAAAAAAAAAATCAGGAATCGATATAATCAAGTACCACAACGGAACCGGGACACCATATTATATGTGAACCCTGATATAAAGACGCCCTATGCTGCATTTTTCTGGGTATTCTCTGTTAGCCAATATAAAGAATGAAAATGTATTTAGTGAAAGACTTATATCAAGCAAAATTGTTTTCACTCTCTTCAAGACAAGTCATTATTGCGTAGCAAAACGTATAGATACTAAAGTATAATGACTATTTATACTCCTTTTTATATTCATTTTGCTAACAAAGTTCTAGTTCCATTGAATAAAAAAATATAAGAACAGAACAACTACATTATTTTAGCAGTTTCACTGATAAATGGTTAATCAAAAATTTACCAATAAAATATGCCAATGATGGACAATAATTATAGCAGAATCTGATAAGTAGTGTAGGCAACTTGAACGTGTGTAGCAATTTACTACTCACAGTGTAAAATATCAGAGTCATTCGCTGCATTCAGATCATGTCCATCTTTACATCGCAAGGTAAGTAAAATAATACAAACATATGTCTGCCAAAACTAAAAAGACCTGGTGGTGTCTGACAATATACCTGGACAGAATATATAATAATCGAGTCAATAAATGCCGCTAGTTTTGAAGACACTTAAATACAGTTGAGCAGATGGGAGACACAATGGCGAGTTTAGCAGCGGAACTCACTTCAAAACATGTAGTTAGGTGTTTATAAAATATGCAAACCTTAGAGAGAAAGTTACAACAATTGTCAGTTGTATGCAATTTTAGTTACCACATCAGCTTTTTTAGTTCCGATTCCCTTCACTTAAACGAAAATACCAGTTGCATCAAAGCAGCTCCTCGAAATGGCTTAATATCTGTGTATGCTGATATCTGCTCTTTGAATTTGAAGCAGGTTGTTGATTCCTGTTAAAATGAGTTAAGCATATGGAATGCGTGCAATTTTCATACGAGTTGGTTAATGTACAGTAAAACCTGTGTAAAACGGCCACTCTAAAATAGACAAAACAAAGATCTTATTCAAAAATGGTAGCTTATTGAAGGTCGAAAGTATTGTAGAATGCTCCCCTTGGAGCATTCTGCAATACCCTTTACCTGCATCAAGTGATAATTGGTCTTGAAAACCAATTTTCGGTCTTTTTGAGAGTCACCATTTTACACAGGTTTTACTGTACTCTTAAGTTTAGTACTGCCATGTATTTATTATAGAATATATGCAGAACAGTTGAAAGCTGGGGAGGTTGTACAACCAGAACTCTTTGAATCAGCAACTGTATTCTTCTCCGACATCGTTGGTTTTACAAGTATAGCTGCCAAGAGTTCGCCTATACAAGTGATTGATCTTCTGAATGATCTCTATACATGTTTTGACAGTATAATATCCAAACATGATGCATATAAGGTAATTATTGGACCTCGGTGAGATAAAACCTGTCGTCTGGGTTGGCCAATAACAAAAAAGCACACCAACTGGCGCATCTGCTCAGACATATTAGTGCCTTTGTTATTCACTTTTGAGAACGTATCTTATATAAACTTGCTACAGGTAAAATTTCAATTTTCTGGTTAATCTCTAAAGCTGATAAGACATGTTTGAGTGTCACTTTGTCAGAAACCCCAAAGACAGGGTTTGTCGCGTTGAGGCCAGTATATATCAACTAAAAGTGTATGTCTAATAATGTATGTTTTTACCCAGCATCAATGAATTTACAACTTTTCCAAATTATTCCACCAAACAGTGAAACTGGCGATCAAATTTTGAGGTAGCACCAAACATATCATTTTTATGTATTGCAATGGAACTACTGACGTTCGTCACGGAATGGTTATTGTCCTTTAAGTGTGATACATGGCTATTTTCTATTTCAACAATGCATCAGACTCTCTTCCAGATAAATAAACGATGACGTATTATTGACCTTTTTGTTCACTGTAAAGGTGACACATCACGCATGCGTTATTAGGACTAGTCTACCTTAGACATAGGGAAAGCTGAAAATAAGCAAATGTATCATCTCGCCCCATAGCACCTCAGTACATTCATAAACATACTATTTAACCCTAACGCCAGCAAAAAGAGCTGGTTATTGGTTTACTTAAGTATAGAAACAGTGTGGGCCCCAGATCAGAATGTTTGCAGGAGCAGTCTGATCTTGATCTACACTGTTTGTCATAGAAACTTCAAACACATTTGGACAACGTACACAAGCCGACGAATTTATGTGATTGGCGCTTTAAGGGTTGATAAATGTGAGTACAGTGTATATAATATGCAGCCATGATTGAAATTCGTGTGCGGTTTGCGGGGCTCAAACAGCTTATTAACTCTTTAACAGTTTTTTTTTATAAAACCTAGTTTTCCTTCATAAGCAAATGAAATAGCCGAACCACGCCCAGATATGAATATTAGATGTGGCCTTTACAGTAAGCCAAAAGTCTAATAATATCAGTAATTCTCTAACCAGAATGAACCAAATATTGTCCTGTATCTGGTACCATTTCATTGATCAATGCTATGATATTTTCAGGCCAGTCAATTTGTACATTGTACCTAGTAATTGCTTTAATTGGACCCTGCTGGGTTGAAATCTGATTCTGTTCCATTCTACACAGAATGTGCATCAGCACGGATTGAACAGAGTTTTTTTCTACCTCTAAGTATGACTTTTCTTGCAATATGCACATTTATATAGTATAGCTTTACTCTTTAGCTGAGCAGGCTGAACCTTACCTGGTTGCAAAGTAAGTAATGGTGCAAAGATCAGCAATAGATACAATAACCCAGGATACCAATGGGAAAGTGACAAACTCACAGTTAGACACCACAAACGAGAGCCAAGAGGTCAGCCCTTTCCCAGCAGATGACCACAAAGCACATATAAACAGACGCGCACAAAGACGTAGCAAACACAAGACAGAACAAAAACATAAAAGATCCACAAAAGAAGTACCGCCTTGGAACGGTCAGTAAAATATTTTACTGGAGGGCTTAAACCGGTTTAATGGCGCCAACCTCACCCTTAATTCAGATGTGGATCAAGACACATAGATACCCCAAAGACAAATTTTCCCTCTACAATATCCATTTTTTATTTCATGGTTACCTTGCAGACACCATCGCAAAACTTATAATTGGTGATTTTTGATGTTGTTGTATATGATCTGTAATGGATGGCTTATCTGGAAAATGAGTTACACATAACCTGCAAAATTTGAAAACTGCAGACTCAGAAAAAATTCAGACCGGGCATTAGAGTAAATAGAAACCTCACACCTTACACCCATGCTAAAGAAGTATATAGTAATGCATTTCTTACAACATAGGCATATTCATAAACAAGTATATTTTCCTAAAGATACCAAGTATCCAGAAAAATTTGTATAACAGAATGAGATGATTTGTTTCTGTCCAAATTTTATAGAGAATAGTTTTAACGTATAAATTGTTAGGCTTGGTTAATTGTTACTTTTTGTAGTTATAAATGTGTTTTATCTTGTCCAAAGTAAATAAATGTACTGCCTCTGAAAAGCCTTGATAGGAATGTTTATGCCCGTTACTAAGTTTGGTTATGAAATATAGTGATGGGTTGATGTTCCTTGTTTTATTGTACAGTACTACTCACTGGGGAGAGAACTGGTTGCTTTATCTTTATTGCGTTTGAGGTCATATAAATGTAATTATTCTGTGTCTCTTCCACACAGTGCCATTAGTTGGTCTGCAGTGTATGACTGTATCATTTCCTGGACATACTTGTTTACTGTTTTGAATAATTCTTCTGCAGCAGACATATCAGAACATGTATTTCATTGTAATGGAGTTTGTATTGTATTTCAAGGAATTGTTTGAAATATTACCTTTCCTGATCTATTAAAATGATATTCAAACGTGATAAAAGACTCTAACATGTATATAATTAGTCATGCAGTAATAACTACTCACATTTCTTGCTTGCAACCATCTTTTAAATAGAGGGCTGGTTACTTTGATTAAATAATAATATTGCTTTCAAGTGTGACATTGTATTTGCATTGGTGTCTCTTCCTTGTATTTTTATGGGCTGGTCTGTGATCTATGATTGAAATATTTCTTGGTCAAACTTACTCGTTTAACCCTGTGTATACTAATGGATTCTTCCATCTGGTGTAATAAATAAACTTAGGATAATTCATTGCATATTTCTTGGGGTGTCAGGATATAATTTTCAAAAAATATTGTACTCTTTTGTCTGAAGATATTTTTTACCTTTGAAAACATTGTAAACCTTGATGAACTGCAGCATAATGCTGCATTTCATCTGTGTCTTCAGTATTTACATAGGTGTTTCCCGAATACAAAAGAGTTAACTGGTTATGACTCTGACCTGAATATTTTATTAGTTTGTAGGTGATTGATACGTGTCTCTATCTGGGACCACCTTAACTTAACTCGTGTTTTCTTAATCTCTCCCTATCTGTGGGTTTGAAACCAATCTATTTGTGTCATCACAGTTAGTTTGTTTAATTTTTTTTTATAATGGTACATTGAACAAGTTATGAAGATTCGTTATGACCATGATAGTTATATTTTAACACCAACCTAATAACAGTGATATATTTGGCCAATGAAAAGTATTTAAACCTATGGTTACTGTGGCTGCTGTCTGATCTTACATATAGAAGATGCTGTTCTTGGTTTTTCATTAAGGAGCCGTGACATGTGATTTCCAACAATGTGGCATTTTACAAGTGTAGACGCAGACGAGCCTGTGTAGCCTTTTTAAGCTTAGAAACTTCAAATTATGTTCAGTCAGTAGCTAAAAACTCATAGAATATTCAAGCAATTAGCAAAGGCTTTGATCAGACTGTGCGTATGCGCAGGCTGATCCGAGGCTTTGCTCGTCGCTCATACCATATTGTTGGGAATCTCATGCAGCAGCTCGTTTGTTATTCCTCCTGTATTGTTTGAGGGTGCATCGTTCATTTCGTGGTTTGTGGTGTAGTTCTTTTGTGTTAATTCTGGTCTCCTAAATTATTTTTTCTAATGGAGAGAGCTGGCTGCTTTGTTAATTTATGTTTCCATTAAAGCATGTGTTTATTTGTTTTCTGTTGTGGCATATCGTCCTCTTGATGCTATAAATCTTTCTTTAGGGTGCATAGGCCAATCTGAGTCTTCGATGGATTGATGATTTTGCTTGAATTGGGACAACTCTAAAATATGCTATGATATTGTAGTACCAGAGAGAGAGAGAGAGAGAGAAAGAGAGAGAGAGAGAGAATGGACAATCATTATGTAGATTTGTGTGTGTGTGTGTGTGTGTGTGTGAGAGAGAGAGAGAGAGAGAGAGAGGGGGGGGACCCATAAAGCAGAATAAAATTTAAAAAGTACATTTAGAAGATGTGTTTATCATTAGATTGTTACCACATAATGGGCTCACTTACCGCCACATGCCAGATATAAAAAATGTTAATTTACTACATTATCCATGATAGGTTGAAACCATAGGGGATGCATACCTGGTTGTCAGTGGAATACCAACAAGGAATGGAAAACTACATGCAGGTACTCTGACTAATAAATGAATATTATTAAAAAACAAACACAAAAATTGTTACAGTCAACAAAAGGTTTGTAACATAATATTTGAAAAAAAAAAACTGGAATAAACAAAGTCTAAAACATGTAAGAGTTTGAACACATGTTTTTTTTATATTTTTTGCGTTTTCTATGAAAAAGCAAAAAGAAAATCACAACTTGCGCATTATTACAAAAATTATACACGATATGGACCAATGTCCCCCAAAGAGTACAAGTAAGCATGAGCGCCAATCGAATCCGCACAGTCAGACCAGAGTGTAGCTTAGGGTCCAACATTTCTTCACGCTAAAACCTAAGACTCTGATAAGTCTATGCTGGTGGACAGACTGATTTGATATTTGCAGAAGGTATATGCCAAATTGTCCTTATGCTAGATTCTAGCTGGATATTAGCTCATATAGGCTCAAGCTTGGAACTACTGGAAATGTGCCTCTGTATTTCTGCTGTATAGTTGAAGAAAAAAACGTTATATCTTTCCATATAACAGATACCAGTTATAAGGCAATTTTATACACTGTTTTAGCTTGTGGAGGAATATCAATTGGACGAGAATCGCTATCTGCAGTTCAAATCTTATCCTTTTTCAGATTTATCAAGAAGAGGACGCCAATTATTTGTTAACCTCTTTTGCAATCACAAATTCATCTGCTATTTGATGAACATTGATATTTCCACAAAGTGTATATCAAAATATAGTTATGTCTCGACAAGTATAATAATACAACACCTCTCCAAGCATAATTATACAACACATACACAAGCATAATTATTTTGTTTTAGCAAACAGTGCAGACCCTGGGTTTTTTACAGTTTGCCAAAATACCTTTTTGGAGGCATCCATACTTCAAAGGGCTAATAAACGTCTATACTTTGTCACTTTGGTTAATCTAGATATTCAAGTCAAAAGACGCCAGCGTAGCAAAAGAAACATGTTTACTTGTTGATTTTTTCGCTGATTAACTATTTTTATCATGCTTTTAAACTATATGGTTTAAAATATATTTATAACAAGTGAATGGTGAAACAAAAATTTAAATGTTCCAGTTTTGTCATCAATCGATGATGTTTTGTGACAAACCCAGGATGAAAAAGTCTGTTTCTAGCTTTCCCAAGTGTAATATTCTGTCAAAGTTCTGATAGTTTTACCGAAATTATAATTTTATTCAAAAGAAACTACCTTGGATTAAAATGAAAACGCTCAGTAACTCGTACCTATATTTTATGATGATTTTGTTTATAAATTCAAGAGAATTGTTGGAAAACCTAATTTTAGTGATCAATTCAAAAAGATAACCAAACGTTATAAAACCGTTGGATATAGCCGTTAAACAGGTTTAAGCCCTCCAGTAAAATATTTTACTGACCATTCCAAGGCGGTACCTCTGTTTTTGTTCTGTCTTGTGTTTGCTATGTCTTTGTGCGCGTCTGTTTGTATGTGCTTTGTGGTCACCTGCTGGGAAAGGGCTGACCTCTTGGCTCTCGTTTGTGGTGTCTGCTGTGAGTTTGTCACTTTCCCATTGGTATCCTGTGTCAGGTGTGGTACTTGATTGTATCGATTCCTGATCTTTGCACCCTTACTTACTTGGATATCATGTGGCAGTCTGAATGCCTGGTTGTAAACCCAATCACGGTTTATAGCTATGGTTTCCTCTTAAATTGCATGACGGTGGTTCAGGCCTAAGACTCAATGACGGTTCTGATGTAAAGCTTAAATCTTTGGGTTGGTGCCTGATACTTGGCTGTAGCTGGACCCACCGTGGCGCAAATTGTAAGCCCTTTACTCTGTTTGATCATAGTGTGTTATTTGATGTTATTGCTTCTCTATAATGATACATTACAATAGTTAGGAATCCTTCATGTGAAATTAATAATTTTTGTGCTTCAACAACAGAATAATCTAGGGCGAAGATTGGTGCCAGTAAAATGCAATTAAGCCCCCCCCCCAATGTCTTTGGCAGCTATAGGTTCTCAGGCGGTGGTTCTGTTGTTGTTGATTCAGTGTTGATTGTTACTTCCACTGTGGGATTCTGTAATTGTTCTATGTGATTTGTTGTGCGATACTTTGTGTCCATTTTAGTTTTGCAATTATCTTGATGGGGAAGAGAGAGAGCTGGTTGCTTTGCTTCTGTGTGTCTTCCTGGTGTCTTCTGATTGGTGTATGGCTCTTCCTGACGATGTCATGGGTTTGTTGGCAGTTTGTGATTGTGGTATTTCCGGATCATACTCACTCACTTTTTTTCCCCAAAATTTGGAGACACTGTATGTTTACCCCAACACCATTTGAGTTGATGAGACCAAAAGTGCTGGTGTAGATTAACAACAGTGTTTGTGTTTACGAGCAGCAATGATCCTGCTCATCAATGTGGTAAATATTGAAATATCACATGCTGACACATTTGATAACTTATTGTCTGACATTTCATTTGGTTTATTACAGTTGTAATAGCTGATATGGCACTACAGATAATTAAGGCGTTAACAACATTTAAACTCAGACATTTGCCTGGCTGTTCTCTCAGTGTCCGGATAGGAATTCACACTGGACCCTGTTGTGCAGGTAAGTGCTGTACATAGGAAGAGCTTTATTATTATTTGGGCCTTGGCATGAGAAATCTTGTCTTCAGGGGGTCTGACCATGTCATACCCAAGCCAGTCTGCTCAGTTATATAAACTAGTAAGGAAATCATATATTTTCTTTTGTAGCAAGTTAGATAAAATACTTTACAATAAACGAATAACAAAGGCGCTGATCAACAGGCTTGTCTGCGCCATTATTGATAGCAAACCCTGAAAACAGATTTTTTCTCTTGACATGTATCCCGTCAAGGCCTTTTTGAAAGAGAAAAGATTCTTACATTATAATATATAATAAACTTGACGAAAGCATATAGTCTATGCATTAAACCATCTTTATCACAAGGTAATGAAAACAGTTCACTGGTAACACTGTGAATTCTGATGATAGTGCTTTGATTCTTTAAATATCAAAAACACAATATCCAGATTTGGTGATTATACTTGATGTATCTGTTCATTACAGATTATATGTCAGTCATAAATTGATCGTAAATAAATGGACCAACATACACAAGCAAAATTTCCTGTAAACGTCAATGCTAAAGTATCTAATGAGGCTAGATGTCGCATTTTGGTCTGAGTTTTTATCTACATCTTTTATTTGTGCATACTAGCAACGAAAACTCTGGTGAGTCTGTGCATTTGCCCAGGTTTGTTTGTCTGAGCCTTTGTTGCTCAACAATGTGATAAGTATTTAAAATAAGCAATACCAGAAAATGCTACAATCACAGCCCATAGACACACACATGGCACTGCAAGGAAATGACACTGAACATAGACAGTAAACACAACAGCAGAATACAATTAAGGCAAAGCAATTAGCTGTCTTCCTAAATAAGATAATTATAAAACTAAACAGGACACTACGAACTACATAAAAAGGGCCCAACACAAGGCCCCTCTACAATGGGAGCAACAAGAAACTATGCACCAACAAAAACAGAATCACCTCCTTAGAACGGACAGCAGCAGAGACAACCCATGGTAGTGGTAATATATATTTTACTAACCAAATCTGCGCCCTAGATTCTGCTGTAGTTAAAATACAAAAAATATATGCTGGCTCATATTGATATGCTGTGTAAAATCGTATATTGGGTTAAGCCTGGTTCATTCACAAACTCAATGTTGAAGCTATCTATAACCGTATAAAAAGAGTGAAGGCATTAGCCATAAAATCCTACAGAGGGTACCAGAGGGAATATTGTAATGAACTCCTACAGGCGATTGTATTAGATTCATACAAGTACTATACATTTATTGAATTTACGATGCTTACATACTTATAATATTCAATAGAGTATTGTTCAGGTAATTATATGTATATATTGTTAAGGTAGTGCGGGACCCATGTCAAAAGATAACCTTACTTTTACTTAAAAGTAAGAGTGTAAGAGTTATCGTTCCTGAATCTTGTTTTTAAAAGAGAATACTTATTTGTAAGATGGTAGATATGGGTGCAGGACAACTCGGCCCAAAACCAACTCGGCCCGTGCCAACTCTTCCTACATAAAACTCGGCTCATGCCAACTCGGCCTAAGATGCAAAACTCGGCCCATGCCAACTCGGCCCAATTTAAGTTTTATAAATAGACAACTAGTCCCACATTTTAGAGGGATTGAAGTATGTGTGTTTTATCATTTATTAACTGCAAGATTCGCCCCAAAAATCAAGTATCCTAACCCGATTTTCACCCTTTGCACACCAGTTACTTACTTTTCAAAGATACGTGACGAAAAAGAGCTATAGTCTCTGGTCTCTGAGAGAATTTAATGAAATTTTGAATGCCTCTATAAGAACAAAAATGCCGTCATCCGACAAAGTTATGTCGCATGATCAAATGTACTGGTTAAAAACACTGATTTTCACACATTTGTGATTCATTAAGGCTGTTGCCAGTGATTAACATAATTACGCCAATAATATTAAGATTATTAAAGGTGTGCATCAATTGACACTTTGTCCTGTCCAAACACGCTAATCTCCTTAATTGGTAACTTGACAATTTTCGATGGAAAATGGACAGCCAGGTGGACCCATGCGCGGATCCAGGATTTTTTGTCAGGAGAAGTGGGTCCAGGCCTGACGGACAGAATACAGGATCCGCACATGGGACCAATACATACGTACGTACGTACGCTCGCACGCACACAAACGCATGTACAGACAGACACATGACTGTTCATGCACAGGCAGACGGATAGACATGCATGTACATGTACAGACGTCAAACTAAAACGGTCCGTAGAATTACCGAAAACCACGCAAAACTAAAATACATGCCGATTGATAGAAACAGCATAATCATGTACAGGGATAATGTCAGAAACATACATGTCGAGGCATACATGCGCGCTTGTCATTATCTTTAAATTTCCCATGGAAATGAAATAATTTGGCCCCATCGAGACCAAATTGGATATCTAAAAACGGGGGGCATGGAGACCCAAACTGGATCCGCCACTGCTTATCGTGTATGCTAATGCACAGACATTCTGGTTGCATCATGCGAGAGCATGCAACTCGTATGTACTTCAAAAAATATATGGGCCGAGTTGTCTTATGAATTTGGGCCGAGTTGTCTTAAAACTTGGGCCGAGTTGGCATGGGCGGAGTTTTATGTGGGCCGAGTTGGCATGGGCCGAGTTGGTTTTGGGCCGAGTTGTCCGTAATTCGTAGATATTATTCTCCCCTGACAACTCTTTGATGCTTGAAACGTAATTCTGTAAGTATTTTGCTTTCACAAAAAGAAGGAATGCAAGTATTAGCTTTTAAAAACATCACCCAGAGTATGAAGTAATTCAGTATTTTGATGGTTAAAAGTTGCGGACCGTATAAATATACATACTATATACATGTCTCGGTTGCTATTTCTGCATGATGCCACTAACCTAAGACCCACCCCGACCCAAAAAGGGGGGAGGGGGTTGTAGACGTGCACATGCCTTGTATGTGACATTCTCATGTTTTAGGTCCCATGGAGGTTCATGGTCCCTAATGTTTTATGGAGAAATGACTACCTTATCACACCGGATAGGCAGCAATAAAAAACAGTCTAAACAATCGATGAATGCTGATAACAAATTGCTAGGAACAGTGTTTGTGATTGCCTGTCGGACTACAAACAACAATCCAAAATTCTGTTACTTACAATATTAAACTACGTTCGTCGATAGCATTAACGTTTTCGATTGCCGCCTATCTAGTGTGTTTTTGATATACTGAAGACGTAGCCAAAACAATCTAATACAAGGGCTAGGAGTTATTTCATGTTTCTGTTGAAAAAATATTTTGTTTCGTTGCATGTTTCATGATGATAAAATGGACATTTCTGCATACATTTGGAACTGCATGTGCCTGAAAGGAAGATATATGACAATATAACATTCTTTTCTGTATATTAACGGTTGGCAAGCATGGAACAGATGCGCGGATCCAGGAATTTTCATCAGGGGAAGGGGAGGGTCCAGGTCAGTTTGACAAAAAAGCTCTGACAACGATTTTTTTAGTCCCCAGCTTATTTTACAGAAGTCAAATGGTCAATTTCAAAGAAATCTATCGTTTTTCAAGGCTCCAGATGGGGTCCAATTTTTTCCAGGGGGTCCAACTTTTTCCAGGGGGTGTCCAATTACTTATTCCCTATAGAAACCCATATAATTTGTAATTTTCCAGAGGGGGTCCGGACCCCCTGCCCCCCTCTGGATCCGCACTTGGTGCAGCCCTCACAGCTTCATGGTTAAGGCTACAATACATTATCTCATTTGGGCTTGGCAAACGTTTATTGACAGAAGAATGTATCATCCTTTTATTGTTATATACCTTATAATAAGTGTTTACTATAGAAACCTGAGGTGTTTCAATCGCTGACAATTGTACATTTTATTTAATAATGTGTCATATTTTGGTTGATCGTTGACCAATCACTGACCGCGAGCTTTATTTCCGATATAACATGACTGCAGAGGGCTTAATTGCCATTTCAACCTGCTCACGGATATCCTCTGCGAGTTAAGATACCGTCGCTTATGCTTTATTGAGAAATGACCATAATATTCAATTATCATAAGATACGCTACTTTATTACATCGGATAGGCGACAATCGAGAAGGCTCTGAACAATCGATGAACGTGGATCGCAAATCGCTAGAATTTACCATTTGTCGCCAGTCAGGCAAACAAACTGCAATCCAAAAAGTCTGTTTCTGACGGTATTTGATCTACGTTCGTCGATAGCATCAACGTTTTCGATTGCCACCTATCCGGGATGTGTATTGATACAATGAATACGTAACCAAAACAATCTGAAACAAGAGCTAGGAGTTATCTACATTTTTCAGTCATGTTTCTGTTGAAAAAAAAGTTTGTTTCCACACCGGATAGTGAGCAATCGAAAACACTCTTAACCATTGACGATCGCGGATCAAAACTCACTAGAAACAGAGTTTTGATTGCAAAGTGTCGCCTGTTTGATGAGTGATGGTAATAAAAAAAAACTATGATTCTAACTATTTTTGGTCTATAATCGTCGAAAGTATTGATGTTTTCGATTGCGCCTATAAGGTGTGGTTTTGTTGTATGCTTCACGATGTTACAGAGGACATTTTTTTTGGAAATGCTTTTGCTTGAAAGGAAAGTATTCTAGAACTTTTTGGAAACTGTAAAGGCGGCACCTCATGACTGCCTTATTAGTCTACTTTAGACATAGGTAAAATCTGAAAATGAGGCGTTATAACTACATTCGAAAGTGTTTGTTTATTGTTTAACAAAAGTATAGAGGCAAACAGTGTAGACCCAGATCAGACTGCTCTAGGTGAGCAGTCTGCTCTAGATCTACACTGTTTGTTTAAGAGGCTTCATAATATTTCAATAGACGATAAAAACATACGATTGTGTTGTAATATACGCATTAAGGGTTAATAAATGTGGGTTCAGTGCATTAACGGACAGGACTTCCATGAAATGCACGCAGACTTGCGCGGCTCAAGCAACTTTTAAACGCTTAACCAATGAATAGAACCTGATTTCCATTCTAGAGCAGTTGAAATAACCGAACCACGCCCAGATATGAAAATTAAAGTTGCCACCTTTACAGTACCCAAAAAGTCCTATAATATATAACAATGACAATATAACATTCCTTTCTGTATATTAACGTTTGTCAAGCCCTTGTGCGATAATGTGTTGCAGGCCTCACCGCTGTGTGGTTCTGGTTGCAACACATCACATTCAGGCTTGCCAAACATTAATACAAGGAAATGAATGTTTTATCCTCTTATTGCATATTTGTAAGTTTATTCTTTAAATGACATTTAGATCTATGCATCAGGAATAAAGCTATAATTTTTAGCTTTTATCTACATAAATCCTACGTGTGAGAAAGCATCAAAGTATCAAGACATGCTATAGCCATGCTTTAATGAGAATCATAATGTAATGTGCTGGGTCACATATGCTAGGTCAAAATCTTTTTTGTCATTTTCTACGCCCATTTGTCAGTGCTTAATCAATAATAGCTATGTCTCCACCCAGTGATATAAATAGGGCGTAGACAAACTAAAAAATTGGTTGAAAGGGGAGACAACACTTATTAAAGTCTTTATTTTTTTCAGAATTTTTCAGAAAAGTCACCGAAACAAAAACACGAGCACGGTGACACATATTTTTTATTCAATCATTAGATTCTTCATGAAAATATCTTAGTAAAAATATGTTTTTTGTTGTTCCAGTTACATTCTCTGATATGTTTATTTTGAATATTAATGTTTTTTTTTGGCATTTATTCGTTTGACTTAATTAGGATTTTGCTTAATAAATTGTGTAAATACATGTTATTTCACTATTTTTTGTTTTTATTTATATCTCTGGTGTGAGTAGTATTTGTTCTGAAAAAAACTGTATTGCGTTTCTTGTTTATTTGTTAACAAAATCTGTGTTTGTTTATTTCAAAAACCTGCGATTTTGCAGTTTTTGACATCAAATAACTTTTTAAAAAGAACGGTGAGGTATTGTTTTTTTTTTGTCTTAGATTATAAGTATAAGTCTATATTATAATATATTAAAAGATAAAACACTTTTGGACATATGCCGGTGAGTCCGGTACTACCTTAAGTCGTATTAGCAGAAAGCACCATTCATTTAATAAATGATTAGATACAAAATACACACTCTGTTCAACGTCAACCAATTCGCTTCCATGTAGGCAGTTAGAATTACAAATGATATACATGTGCTTAAAAAAAGTCATATTAGCGCCTGTATTGCATTGGATTTGATTCTTGGCATATCTGAGTAAATGTAATGACTGATACATGTATATGGAATATCCTTATTACCATTTATGCACTATATCGTATGATGTTGCGTCTAGGCAGTATTAACACTTTCACTTGCAAATGCGACTGAAGTCGAATTTACTGTTCACTACCAAATGCAACTACAGTCGAAATTTAAAGGCACAGTTGATAGCTGTCTACTTTTAACCATTATAGGGGATGCAAATATATTCTTCTTTAGTTCAAAATGTTAAGGGGACATAACGGTATCGTATATGAAGGTCTGCGCAATTTTCTGGTCAAGAATGGACTTTACAAAAATGTTTGTAATTTCATTAGATTTAGGGGAAATCGAAATTATCTAAAACATGTCCATGGGGATGACATACAGGACACATTAAGCCCTTCAACTGCTATATTTTGATTTATTTCTGATAACAATATATCAGTATAAATCCTGATGTTTGATACTTCATGTAGATGGATGTTTTATCTATTTTTGCATGGAATAGTTGTTTATAGGCATTTTTCATATTTTCAATAGGGCTTCCAAAATAGCCACCAAAGGTCACGTGACTATCTTTTTTATTTTTGGTTCAAATAAAAGTTTTATATATTTGCAGTTATAGGTTGAAAGGTTCTGGAGATACTCTGTGTTGAACCCATATATCCTCAATATTCAGGAGTCATTGAAACATGTTTGGCACTGAGGTATTGGTTTTTTGAGGTGCTTGGCAGCGAAAGTGTTAGAATGAATAAATTAAATAGTTGATAACGTTACGAACTAATGCCCATAACAACACCACATAGATATGAGGAGATTTTCACGTTTTCATACCAAAAAACGATTTGAAAATAATGTAAGTGAAACATGATAAATATAATCTATTATTATATAATCTATAAATAAACATCTTCTGATTGGCCCAGATGCATATCCAATCGAGTCAATTAAACTGCATATCCCATGGTTTGCCGGACGTGATGTTGCAAAGTACACGGCATGAGGTAATATTGACCGGCTTATGGGCAATGACGTCAAACGTCAAGTAATTTCGCGTGATCCATCCATAACGTCAACGTTTTTATGGTCAAAAATAGCAGGAAATGCATATCATACATTTATTATATAATAAAACAATTGTGGACTTATGTTTCAGTAGACATGGAGTGTTATTGAACAGTAAACTTAATCATATTGACCTCCGCTCCGTGTCGGTCAATATGACATTGACTGTTCAATAACACTCCATGTCTACCTCTACATAAGTCAATAATTGTATAATATATAACATTCATACTTCTGAATTATTGATTTATTAAACTTGTTGCGAAAAACAACAACAATAAAATGCTTGGCATAGCCTGGCATTTTATCTCTTTTCACCAACATGTTTAATAAATTCAATACTACATGACCAGTCTTGTAATATCCTCTATATCCATTGCACTTCTAGGAGTTGTTGGCTTATCAATGCCAAGATATTGCCTCTTTGGTGACACAGTGAACACAGCGTCTAGAATGGAGAGCACAGGAATGGGTATGTATAAGTATAAAGAAGATGGTGATCTTTGATGAAGAACTGATACATACACATTATTATAATAGTAAATTGATCTGGCGTACTGCATCACGTTGAGAAAATGAGATCATACCATCAGATCATCCTGAACCTAAAGCGTTAAGGTTGATCCAATGGTATGGCCTCTTCCATGAGACATGAAACTGTACGCCAGATCAAGTTACTATTATACTAAAATGTTTATTATATACTTTTTTCTGACTTCTTTTTGTTACGACATAAAGCCGGTCAGGAAGGAAGAGGGGAAATCTTATTGGAAAATTCCTTTATGCGATGACGATGCTACCAGGGAAAAATAATGCACACAACTAGCAAAAACTTTTCAGTACTTTATGTACTAAGAAAACATCAACAACACATTAATATACAATGACACCACCTACGCTGTTATTTCTGGCTAATTGACCATCCTATACTAGAGCAAGTTGCCACTCCAAGATCATTTCAATAAGAATCAATCTTGGATTGTCCTGCTCTAGATTTACGTCAACTAGTCAGAAATAAGAGACGTAAAGAATATGATTAACATATAGCTTAAGTTCTCGTAGGAAAAAAAAAATTGGGCCCTTTAATATTTCAGTTCTCGTATTGACGAGAAATCTCGAGATTATACGCTTCTCGCGAACACTATGTCTTCTAAGCCGCACATGTGTCTACTTCAGACCATCGGCGCTGAGGTGATCGAGCCTGTACTTGGTCGTCACTGGTTTCACATAATATTTCTTACGCGTACTACTGATCGTCGTTCAAGACGTCAGGAATAACATAAGTCGTTCTTCCTGATCATATCCCCACGTTGGGTGTCAGATTCACTTATAACAATTCAAGCCGGTTGGCTCCCCATTCGGTTATTCTACGTGGTAACGATTGGGCCTGATCCACGCTGGTCATGGCCTGAGGGGGACAGCTAATAAGTGCCCTCAGGTAATAATCATTCGGCTCACCAACATTCAGCCTCCAACGTAGGAGGGGACACAAGAGACGATTCTGCAAAAAACAATCTATATTTAGAATCTCAGAATCACTATTTTGCGTCAATAATGGGGTTGTTCGTTTGAAGTTCACAAAAATAGAAATAATTTCAGTGGTCTTACTCTTTTAAAATTACAGCCTAACCCTATAAGCGCGCGATTAGCCCTCACCCGTGGGTGTATGGCTAACGGCTCCCATGCGGTTAGGATGGATTGGCTCTTCTAAATATCCACACTCAAAATTTATAATAGAGAAGTATTTTTAGTGACTGGCCTATGTCAGCGCTAAACAATACCTCTTATGCCAAACGAACATACCCATACGTAACAAAATTTCCTATACACTGTCGTAACGTCACCCTGGTTGAGACGCTATCGCAGTCGAAACATCAAGATCCGGTGGCCCTTTTTCCCTTCAAGGTCACGTTATCTAGATAGTTTCGAGGTTTACAAATACTGATACCAATTCTCTTAAAATTCCAGGAAAAGGTTGAACAGTGTGGTGCTGACGTAACGTTTGGACGTTAACGTCGGACATCACCCTGCCCACGCACTAATTTCGTACATGTATAACGTATCAGTTGTAAACAACTAATTATGACCTCTCGGCAAAAATATTTACATCAATATTGAGAGATTACATTCTGCTGTTTTATGTGTGTAAAACCGTACAATGCTTTCTTACATTTATTTTGGTGTAACAAATATTTTTACATTTACTTTGGTGTAACAAAAAGATTTTACATTTACTTTGGTGTAACAAAAATATTTTACATTTACTTTGGTGTAACATTACACCTACCTAATCTCTAAACATACATGTCAGCTATCACCTTATTTATGTAAGTGTGTTGTAGTGTATGCACTTAACCCTTATTCTTATATGCGTCAGATATAACTCGAGGTGACACATACAGGTCGCTACAGAAAGTCGACTATCACTGGCAGTTAAATCGTCTTTCCAACAACGCCATATAAAATCACAACAATTTAAAATCTAGCTGCAAAAATTGTTTTCACCTATCGGTCCCTGGTAAATCTTTCAGCATACCATTATAGTTTTATGTGCAGGCCCGACATGGCCTGTGACTACGTTTGTCCGAAATAACCCGACGAGTCCACCTGGACAGCTTTTGCTATAGCCGCAAGAATGGTCCCAGCAGATTTTTAGGCATTACGCATGTTCGTAGCTTCATACACAAGTGCGTAACAATCGCTATTTTCACCAAAAAAACGGGACGTTATTGATAACACCCGAAAGAACTCATACACGGAATGCTGGCCGATTCAACAGACGACAAAATAGAAAACGAGTGACTTATTATTTCAATACAATGTGACATGCTAGAGACATCGCGATTCAATGCAATTACAGGAATCGCCATCGCCCTGTCATGTACAATTTCAACACAGTAACAATATATATAACTTCACGTACCTTTTATAATAATGAATAGCGTCTCTTTATCGAACCTTTCAACGGTATGTTTAAAATGTCCCCTAACAAGAATGGGAAATTCCATCCTTTATATATTGAAAAACGCACAGGATTTCCGAGATATTCAAGAAAAGTAAGGAAATCGTGCAAGCGTTGATAAATATAGACACAATGAATTCCATCTCAGACAAACCGACCTTTTATTGGGACTATCAATAGAAAGAGTACCGTATCATGGTTCGAATAGGTGACCAGGTGCATACCTAAACCTCTGCATATTTGTGCGTATACGCAACCATCACTGATTCTGTCATTCCAGCCATTCTGCATCGTAACAAAGGCCCTTCCTTTTGGGAGAAAAAGGAATGACTTTTTCTTACGATACACGATGTAGAAAAGAAGGAATAATACAGAATAAATATATAATACAACATATATACACGTACGACTTAAATGGCGGACTACCTGTAAAGATAGTCTGCCCCCACATTGTCTTGTCCTCGGATTGCCACAATCCTAAATCTGTATGGTTGGAGCTTTAATGCCCAACGCATGATTCTGGGATTCAATGCCTTAGCAGTCTGCATGAATGATAGGGGTTTGTGATCACATTCCAGGATAAATTCTTCCCCAAAAAGATATTTCCTGAACTTTTCAATTGCCAAAATAATTGCTAAGCATTCTTTCTCAATTACAGAATAATTTCTTTCCCGGGGTAACAACTTCTTACTAGCGTAGGCAATTGGCAATTTACCTTCCCCCTCAAATTCTTGCAGCAGTACAGCTCCGATTCCTATGTCGGACGCATCTGACCTAAGTATGAATGGTTTCCCTTCATTAAAGACAGGCAATCTCAGAATAGGGGAGGATGTAAGATGACTTTTCAACGTTTGAAAAGCCCTTTCGTGATGACTTAGCCAGTCCTTAATTAGGTTTGGGCGATCTTTCTTTGTTAGATTGGTTAAAGGTGCTCCAATCTCAGAGAAATTGGGGATGAATTTCCGATAGAACCCAGCTAAACCCAAAAAACCTCGGACTTGTTTTCTAGTAACGGGCCTTTGTGCATCTTTAACAGCCTGTATCTTGTCATCTTTGGGCCTTAATGTTTAGTCTTGAATATTATGGCCTAGGCATACAATTTCACTGTACCCTATTTTACACTTAGAGGGTTTTGCGGTAAGCTTAGCAGCTCGCAATCTATCTAAGGTGGCTTTTATGGATTTTAAATGTTTTTCCCAAGTTTCCCTGAAAATCCACATGTCATCTACGAAACTATCGACATTTCTCAGACCTTGCAATACTATGCGTATGAGACGACAAAAAGAGGCCCCCGCATTAACTAAACCGAAAGGCATGGTTTTAAACTGGAATAATCCCCTAGGTGTTTCAAAGGCTGTATATGGCCTTGACCTTTTGCTGAGGCCTAATTGCCAGTAACCTTTACATAAATCCATTTGCGAATAGAACCTATGCCCTGACATTCTATTAATAACTTCCTCCATATTTGGCATAGGTTCTGCATCGAATTCAGTAACCTTATTAAGCTTGCGGAAGTCAATACAGAATCTAACCGACCCATCTTTTTTTGGAACTAAAACAATGGGCGAAGAGTAAGGAGAGATCGAAGGTTCGATCACGCCTAGCTCAATCATCTCATCAATTTCAGATTCCATTATCTCTCTTGTTTTATATGGTAAAGGGTAACCCTTAGACCTAACAGGTTCTGCAGTTGATAATTTGATATCATGCTCCAATAATTCGGTCTTGCCTGGTATACTGGTCAGTACATCTGGGTATGTGGCCAGTAATTCTTTGACCTCTTTTTTCTGTTCGTCTGTAAGTTCGTCAGAGATACTAACATCTCGATATGTCTCAATTTCCTTATTAGAAGGAAATGTACAGTCCTCAAGTGAATACTCATCACTTTCGTCGTCATCATCTTCCCTTAACGGCATACTCGCTTCGGCGGATAATAAGCAGTGAGATGCTTCAGTTTTCCGTTCAACATAGAGCCTCAAAATATTGGCGTGATATGTATGGATGTAACCGTTTACGTTTACACGGTAGTCAACATGGTTCAACACTTCTACTATCTCGAACGGTCCCTGCCATTGTAATAATAGCTTATTGCTTTCGGTGGGGAGTAATAATAGAACTTTATCTCCCACTTTGAAAGAACGAGGTTTCGCTCGTCGATTGTAATACACCTTTTGTTTTCCTTGCACTTTTTGTAAATTTTTCATTGCCAACTCGCAAGTATGCTCGAGATGTTTCCGTAAATTTATCACGTAATCATAGGTTGAGCGAACCTCTTCATCTTCCACTTCGTCTGTCCATAATTCTCTTAAAATTGCCATCGGACCGCGTACGTTTCGTCCATACAATAATTCAAACGGCGAAAATCCTAAAGACTCCTGAGGTACTTCCCTAACTGCAAATAAGAGTGCAGGAAGATACCTATCCCAATCCTTTGGGCGTTCAGCGCACATTCTTTGCAACATTTGTTTGAGCGTCGCGTGTGATCGCTCTACTAAACCATTACATTGAGCATGAAATGCTGACGTAGTCAGCTGCTGTAATGATAGCAATCTTGCTACTTCCTTCATAATCTCAGATGTGAATTGTGACCCACAGTCCGTTAACATTTCATCGGGTACGCCAACCCTACTAAACATCTCGACTAACGCTTCTGCTATGCGCTCGGTCTCGATACTAGATAATGCAATGGCCTCAGGATAACGCGTCGCGTAATCCATCATTGTTAAAATGTATCTTGATAGGTTGTTCGATCGGGGCTCAATTGGTCCTACAATATCTACTGCTACACACTTAAAAGGAGTATCGATTAATGGTAGCCGACCTAAAGGCACCTTTGCTACCCTACCTTTCTGAACGGTCCTTTGACATATGTCGCAGGATTTGCAGAAACGTGTCACGTCGCCGCAAACGCCTGGCCAAAAAATTTCTGCCACTACCCGATCGATCGTCTTTCGAATGCCTAAATGGCCTGCCATGAGCGATTCATGGGCCAAAGTCATAACCCTATTAGTCAGACTCGAAGGTACAACCAGCTGCGAAGTAGTTTTACCACGCAAAGTAAACTGCCGATAGATTAACCCCTTCTTCATTATGAACTTTGTTTCTCCGCGGTGTATGCCCCTACTTACGGTCACGTTGCCTAACTCTACTCGCTTCCGTATATTCGAGAGCTTTGGATCTGAAGCCTGACCCAACTCGATCGCATTCCTATCACTATTGATAATCTGATCTGGGACTTTAAGTTTTTTATAAGACGCTCGTCTTTTTTCGCTTGTGACCTAGTTTCTACGCTCGCTGCGAAATGTGACATATCTGGCAATTTCAATCCGTCGATGTTCCCTATAACTAGATCATACAAAGTATCCTCCATGCATAAGGCTTCTGTAGTGCCATTAAAAAATGGACACTCCACACTTATACGCGCCACTGGGTATTTCAGTTTGGACTCATTAATAAGAGTAACATCTAACTCTTTCCCTAACATTTGCTCATCGGATACTAAGTCCCTTCAAACCACTACACCGGTACAACCCATATCTCTCAAAACTCTGACCTCCTTCCCATTTATGGTACCTACCGCCGTCGGTAATCTAGATCTTAAAAAAAAAGCAAGTACCCTTGCTATCCTTATGGGGATTCTCCCTATAATTATCAATTGGGTCGTGCATTATAGCATGATACACGCTATGCACTCCCTTATTTGTACTTTGTTCTCCCTTTACTTTACAAAAGTTGACCTGATGGTCGACTTTATCATTATTATAGTTCCTATTGGAATTCCTACCGGGAGCTGACTGATTCCGACGGTAATTATTACGGACTCGATTCCAATTGCGACCCCTATTTTGCCATTTCCCCCTTGATTTGGAGAATTAAATTCAGCACTTGATGCTATTTCCGTACCAGCCGACACCCTCTTGCTCTTGTTGTGCCAACAATTATGTGTTTGATGGGCTTTACCACAAATCTTACAAGAAATATTTGATTTTCGATCAACCTGATTTCCATAATTATGCGGAACTTGACTCTTAGTCTCACGATGCCCTTTTGCGACGCATCCGGGAACTCCACCCCTTGCATCGGCGAACAAATCCGCCTCATGGGCTAACTCACCCAGGACCTTAAACGTCTTAGGTTTGAGATATAAATAGAGCTCATGACTGCAACAGTCAAGGAACTGGTCTCGGGCCAAAAAATCACAAACGGCCTCTTAGGTCTTTTTGACCTTAGCCAAACCTGGCCATTTATCAAGGTAGCTCGCTAGCCTACCGCTAAATTGTCTGAAAGTTTCGGCTTTCTCGGGCCTACAATCCCTAAATTTCTTACGAAAAGATCGTTCGGTGAGGTCGAAATTAGTAAGCAGAGCCTCCTTAATCTGACCATAATCTGACTGGTCATCTCTGGAAAGCCTAACGAAGACTTCCAAAGCGCGTCCCTTTAATAAGGCACTTAGGTATGATGCCCACATAGACGGGTCCCATTTATTTGACAAAGCATAACTTTCGAACCTAGTTATATAGCTATCCATCTTATCCGTATGTTCGTCAAAGTATGGAAGCTTGGGACTCCTAGGATTTGAACTTTTCTCTTTGGGCCCCCAGGGATGTGAAGTGGTCTCGGCCTCGATTTTTTTTAGTTCCACTTCGGCCTCAATTTTTTTTAGCGCAACTTCTTTTTCCATTTCCATTTCCTTATCCTTGCGCGCGGCCTTAATTTTCATTTTTTCCGCCTCAATCCTTAACCTTTCCAATTCCCGATCCTTATCTTTTTGCTCCCTATCTTTCTCTTTTTGATCGGCCTCCCTTTTCTCTCTTTCATATTCCCTTTGGGCCAACCTTTCCTCCCTTTCTAAATCTTGTTGCCTCTTAAGATAATCCCTTAGTTCTTGCCCTTCATATCCTAATTCCCCTGCTAATGAAATATGTTTATCCATTTTAGCCTATTGTTGGGAATGGTATAAGTCAACTATACTGTTGAAAATAAATAAGGGTTCGCTTTGTCCCTTTGAGATAGGTATCGGCTAACCAACGTTCGCGCTGGTAAACTAATAATTTTACTAGGGATTTAAATGACGTTACATATGAGTAATGTAAAGTACAACGTATAAGAGATCACCACGGAAAGGTGCCTAGGATATATATCAACCTAAAATAGGCCTTCACTAAACATATTTGACTAAAAAACGTCATTCATTTTCTCGTATTTACGTCAAGAAATGTATACCTACGCGATATTGATATAAACGCGTTACAGTCAAGTCAACAGTCACTTGTCATAGCAAGACATAGTAATTGACTAAAACAATCTTTCTATGCACTTCTTCTAATAATAGAAATCAGTTGAGTGGCGTCACACACTATGGCGTCACTGAGGTGATTTAAATTATTAGTACCCTCAAACGATATGAAATTTTCAACATCAGTATCCTTAATTAAAAGGAATACAGGGCATAAGCCAATACACAATTATATGGGTAAAATAAAGGTGGACAAGTCTAATAATTAAACTCTGACAAATTTCCTTGGGTTTTATACCCTACTGGCAATCCACAGAACAAGAAAGTATGGGTCCCCTCAGAATGTTATGTGATGACTTATTTACATGTATCTCACTTCATCACAGGGGAACGCATGCAATTAGTACTGTGTGTTGATACTCACAACCTTTCTTGTAAAGAAAAACTACTAGTGTGCGCCCGTAGCAACGTCACAGCAGAGAAATTTGCCAATAAAACCTCAAAAATCCCACTTCTGACACCAATGTTACGACATAAAGCCGGTCAGGAAGGAAGAGGGGAAATCTTATTGGAAAATACCTTTATGCTATGACGATGCTACCAGGGAAAAATTATGCACACAACTAGCAAACACTTTTCAGTACTTGATGTACTAAGAAAACATCAACAACACATTAATATACAATGACACCACCTACGCTGTTATTTCTGGCTAATTAACCATCCTATACTAGAGCAAGTTGCCACTCCAAGATCATTTCAATAAGAATCAATCTTGGATTGTCCTGCTCTAGATGTACGTCAACTAGTCAGAAACAAGAGACGTAAAGAATATGATTAACATATAGCTTAAGTTCTCAAAGGAAAAAAAGATTGGGCCCTTTAATATTTCAGTTCTAGTATTGGCGAGAAATCTCAAGATTATACGCGTCTCGCAAACACTATGTCTTCTAAGCCCCACGTGTGTCTACTTCAGACCATCGGCGCTGAGGTGATCGAGCCTGTACTTGGTCGTCACTGGTTTCACATAATATTTCTTACGCGTACTACTGATCGTCGTTCAAGACGTCAGGAATAACATAAGTGGTTCTTCCTGATCATATCCCCACGTTGGGTGTCAAATTCACTTATAACAATTCAAGCCGGTTGGCTCCCCATTCGGTTATTCTACGTGGTAACGATTGGGCCTGATCCACGCTGGTCGTGGCCTGAGGGGGACAGCTAATAAGTGCACTCAGGTAATAATCATTCGGCTCACCAACATTCAGCCTCCAACGTAGGAGGGGACACAAGAGACGATTCTGCAAAAAAAAACAATCTATATTTAGAATCTCAGAATCACTCTTTTGCGTCAATAATGGGGTTGTTCGTTTGAAGTTCACAAAAATAGAAATAATTTCAGTGGTCTTACTCTTTTAAAATTACAGCCTAACCCTATAAGCGTGCGATAAGCCCTCGCCCGTGGGTGTATGGCTAACGGCTCCCATGCGGTTAGGATGGATCGGCTCTTCTAAATATCCACACTCAAAATTTATAATAGAGAAGTATTTTTAGTGACTGGCCTATGTCAGCGCTAAACAATACCTCTTATGCCA
This sequence comes from Loripinus fragilis, assembly GCA_964019695.1. Taxonomy (NCBI): domain Eukaryota; kingdom Metazoa; phylum Mollusca; class Bivalvia; order Lucinida; family Lucinidae; genus Loripinus; species Loripinus fragilis. The sequence continues at coordinate 74,842,652 of OZ026525.1, forward strand.
AACGAACATACCCATACGTAACAAAATTTCCTATACACTGTCGTAACGTCACCCTGGTTGAGACGCTATCTCAGTCGAAACATCAAGATCCCGTGGCCCTTTTTCCCTTCAAGGTCACGTTATCTAGATAGTTTCGAGGTTTACAAATACTGATACCAATTCTCTTAAAATTCCAGGAAAAGGTTGAACAGTGTGGTGCCGACGTAACGTTTGGACGTTTACGTCGGACATCACCCTGTCCACGCACTAATTTCGTACATGTATAACGTATCAGTTGTAAACAACTAATTATGACCTCTCGGCAAAAATATTTACATCAATATTGAGAGATTACATTCTGCTGTTTTATGTGTGTAAAACCGTACAATGCTTTTGGTGTAACAAATATTTTTACATTTACTTTGGTGTAACAAAAATATTTTACATTTACTTTGGTGTAACAAAAATATTTTACATTTACTTTGGTGTAACATTACACCTACCTAATCTCTAAACATACATGTCAGCTATCACCTTATTTATGTAAGTGTGTTGTAGTGTATGTACCTAACCCTTATTCTTATATGCATCAGATATAACTCGAGGTGACACATACAGGTAGCTACAGAAAGTCGACTATCACTGGCAGTTAAATCGTCTTTCCAACAACGTCATATAAAATCACAACAATTTAAAATCTAGCTGCAAAAATCGTTTTCACCTATCGGTCCCTGGTAAATCTTTCAGCATACCATTATAGTTTTATGTGCAGGCCCGACATGGCCTGTGACTACGTTTGTCCGAAATAACCCGACGAGTCCGTCCAGACAGCTTTTACTATAGCCGCAAGAATGGTCCCAGCAGATTTTTAGGCATTACGCATGTGCGTAGCTTCATACGCAAGTGCGTAACAATCGCTATTTTCACCAAAAAAACAGGACGTTATTGATAACACCCGAAAGAACTCATACACGGAATGCTGGCCGATTCAACAGACGACAAAATAGAAAACGAGTGACTTATTATTTCAATACAATGTGACATGCTAGAGACATCGCGATTCAATGCAATTACACGAATCGCCATCGCCCTGTCATGTACAATTTCAACACAGTAACAATATATATAACTTCACGTACCTTTTATAATAATGAATAGCGTCTCTATATCGAACCTTTCAACGGTATGTTTAAAATGTCCCCTAACAAGAATGGGAAATTCCATCCTTTATATATTTAAAAACGCACAGGATTTCCGAGATATTCAAGAAAAGTAAGGAAATCGTGCAAGCGTTGATAAATATAGACACAATGAATTCCATCTCAGACAAACCGACCTTTTATTGGGACTATCAATAGAAAGAGTACCCTATCATGGTTCGAATAGGTGACCAGGTGCATACCTAAACCTCTGCGTATTTGTGTGTATACGCAACCATCACTGATTCTGTCATTCTAGCCATTCTGCATCGTAACACTTTTAGTCTTTAATCCTGATAAATTGCGAGAAGTTCGCCATTACGTTACATTTCTTGACGTTACATCATCATGTTTTCAGTCTCTGGTTCCATGCTTGAAAGTTACTTTACATAACGCTGCCGCTAAAACAGGTAACAGACGTTAGCCTCGTTTTGAAGGATAGTGAAAGGGAATCAGAAAATCTCAGTTCGTTGATCGGGCTTTCTGTATCAAATAGCCAGAAATCAGACAGTTCAAATGCTGTATCATTTACAGGTATATAGTAGTATGTTTTTAGCATAGCAATGAATAAGTCATCAAGTATATTTAGCATGATTTGATTCAGCTTTTTTGTATAACTGTACCCGTTAAATGGTATTTATAAAGCACTAAATTATTTTACTGACGCCGTGTTGGATATTGTTAGAAATTTATGATATACATATATAACTATCAACTGTAGTTATTTCCTTGTGTATGGCGATAATAAGCAGGCTTGTCCTATCATTTACTTTTATATTCTTACAGAGAACAAAATACAAATTAGCGAGGCTGCTTTTGAAGCTATCCAAGAATTTGGTGGATATAACATGTCCTTTAGGGGTGAAATGGACATAAAGGTATGTTTCATAACTCCACATAATTCATGTTTCTTGCAATGTTTACACTCTTTTATGGTATGCTCTCAATGAAGATATCTATAAAGCGTACCATCTAAGAAGTATTTTTATATGAAATACTGGCATTTCTTGCAATGTTTACACTTTTTTATGGTATGCTCTCAATGAAGATATCTATAAAGTGTACCATCTAAGAAGTATTTTTATATGAAATACTGGCATCAGGCTTCCTAAAATTAATAGAACAAATATATGTAAATTTCAGATTTATTTATGCATTAAATGATCATCCATCAATAGCCTTGCCTTCTATATGTCGAGTTATCGAGTTGCTTGAAAAAATTGCCATTATGTATTGTACTAACATCTCATCTCAATATGAAACAAGGCGCAACATTAGATTTTCAACAATGTAATATGTGTGACCAGCACAGGCTCAGACCAGCCTTTATTTACGCACAGTCTGATCAGACCCTTTGCGGGTAGCTTGAATATTCTATGAGTGTTAAACTACTGATTGAACATCATTTGGAGGTTCTAAAATTAAACAGAGGCTGCACAGGCGCGTCAGAGTCCACACTTATTCAAATACCACATTGTTGGAAATCACATATCAGAACTAAAATGTATTTGAATACATTCCTAAAATAGGCATAAAATACAAAAAGGATATGAAGCGAGTGGCCTATGTATGGCAAGGAGTTGCTTCATATTATATACCTTCACTTTCTGAAACATGGATGGCATTAAACATTTCCAAACATATGGACTTACTTTGTCATATATTTGGTTCTAACATGTACTTATTCAATTTATAGTTCATGTATACATAATGGTAAGAAGAGTGTACCAGTTAGTCAGAATTGAAACTACATTAATTTAACTATATGTTCTGCTGCGAGGCAGCAAGGATCACATATAACAAACTATTTTTAAAAGTACCATTTTAACGTATTGCATACACTTGATCATTTAAAGCAAATTTCTAGTGTTGTTGATTCATTGTATATTTTTGCTCCCATTATTTGAGGGGGTTCTGTGTTTGGTCCTTGTTTTGTTATTCTGTACTTTGATGGGGAAGATAAGGCTGGTTTCTTTGCTTTAACTGTCTTCCTGATGTCTTATGACAGCCAGTGTTCTGTGGCATTTCCTGGTAATGCCAATGGTTGAACTGCGGTGTGTGATTGTGGTATTTCCTCATCATACATGTTGTTCAAAGTCAAACAAATAGATATTCAATTAAGATGTATCTACCCTTTACCTAATTATGACCACACAATAATGCAATTGCACCAGTTTTCCATGATCACTGTACCAGCCAGTTGCACATTTTGCATTAAAAGGTCTATGTTTTTCATAAAAAAGGTATTAAGTATGATAATGAAGCCAGTCTTCACCAATCTACAGGCGCCCATTACTCTAGCACCTATTTTAAGATGCCTGACCAAGGTTCCTTTAACCCATTGTATGCTGGAAATCCCTAAATGGGGAATTTGGGAAAAAATGAAGAGCCAGATGATATGCCACATTAAGTTGCATTTTATCAAGGTCCCTTTTTTCTCAGGTCAAAACATACTTGATATATAATATCATAATTTGGAAATTCCAACATGTCAATATATAATCATCAATCTCATCCTTATCGAATTTATCTCTATGGAAAATCCATCAGAATAAAGAGGTTGAACTACATTATTTATTTATTTTTACATGTAAGCAGCTAACGACCTTACTCTGGAAGATTTAATATGTAGTACATCCTCATTTGTTTGCCAACTATGAGCTAGCTTTGTGATGTATAAATGGTACAAGAATTTTTCCCAGGGGGGGGGGGGTACTCTTATATTTACTGCATACGTAGGCTTGGGCCCAGCATCTACCGTTCACCAAAAAAAACTATCAGAAATTTCAAGCTAATATGGGTCAAGCACCCAAAAAAATATTTGAAATTTTGGCAACCCCAAAAAATATCCCTGATTCTGTACCTTGACCTTAAGAAAAGACCCTAAAAAGCATAGAAATGTCCACTAAATGTAGTCCAATTTCTTGATGACCCCAAAAAATATCCACAATATCTTCATATCCCCAAAAATATTAATTTTTCTGAAAACCCCCAAAATATTGAAATTTCAAAATTTTGAACCCCAAAAAATGGCACGAGCCTACATATGTGTGAAAATATCAGAGTACCCCCCTGGGGAGTTTTCCTTATCAGACATAAATATATATCAGATGACTCTTACAAGTAGTTTACCAAGTTCATACTGCCCTGTCAATATGTCAAAACTATCAGCCAAAATACATTGTAATATGTTATTTGGGCGTAAAATATAGAGATATTCATGAAACAATCATTTTTTCCATTGCAGGGAAAAGGATTGATGCGTACATACTGGTTAGATGGAAAAAATAATGGCAACAATACAGCATCAAAGTTGTCATTGTAAACTAATTTCATGCTACCTGTTTATATATGGTCTCCTAAGATGGGCCACTAGTGAAGGGTCCAGTAATAGATGAGATGTATCTCGACAGTGTATATTCTGTTATCTATCATCAAAGCCAGATTCAGATTATGAGCAAGACCTTCATTAGTCAGATTACTTTTTCTGGATTACATTGTATAACATTGTTCTTTAATATGTATATTTATTTATACCGATTACAACGTATATGTTATTCAAAAACAAGCGTTTAAACGAAAGAAAGATAAACCAGCCACAAATTTTGTATTCCCTATGATGATTGCCAATTCCTACGCGATAAAGTCCATAGGATGGGTAGTTATAGATAGCAAATATTGTTCCTGAGACAATGTATATCTGTTCACCATTCTGTCAGTGAACTGTGTACTAAAACGGTCATTCAGACTAAACCAAGTTTGCCTTAAATCCTGTATATATTTTGTAGATTAGCCAAAGCCAACAGTGGGCTGGCAACTCTGTGTGCAGTATGGTTAAAATAGCGCTGACCATGTTCAGCAAAATATACTTATTAAATGATTTGTTGCTTAAGCACTATTAGTACATATATGCACCATATTCCAGCATATATTATACGTTTGAGACTGCCTTTATATACAATGTACACTCTATTCTGAGCATTTGCTAATCACCTATTATGATAAGAACTAAAACTCACATCATAACTGCGTTCTTTTCAATGCATTTCCAAATATTGTCTACGCTCAGCTCATTCGATTTATCCGTATAAGCCTAGCGTTTTTTCTATGGGCATAGTCAAACAGTGCAATAGAGCGATGGCTGATCAAGATCTTCACTGTTTGCTTACAGAATAATCTAATTAAATTTGGAGAAAATGAAAAAAACTACCACCCAACACCCCTAAAGTTGATTATGGACAAATCCAACTGTTAAGGGTAGGCAAGCCCATTGGGCTGAAATCAGTTTAAACAAGAGACACAATGGGTATGTATACTCTTTTGAGAGTGATATGTGTAAAAGTTTACAACACATGTTTCTTAAATTCGAGGGCGGGATCATAAGTAATGCAACTAATGATGTTAGCTGCTGACTAAACGTGGGATTGTATGTTTGTTTATTTCAAATCTTCTCAGGTACTCTTCTTTCACAGATTTACAATTTTCAATCCAATTTTTGAATGTTTTCTCATAGTCTTTTTAGGGTACACCTCTAAAGAGGTCAAATGTGGCGGCACCTAACTTTAGGCGGTAGGTATATTTTCTACCAACAGGATTTTTCTTGAGGCGAAGAAATAGAAAAAAGTCACAAGGGGCTATATAAGGTGAATATGATGGATGTTCTAGAAAGTAGTGACCCTGTTGATTCAAAAATGATGGCATACTTCTGGTCGTTTGACTTACGGCGTTGTCATGTGACAAATAAATACCACAGATATCCCACTGAACTTTAGTTAAATAAGGCGAATTCTTCTGATACTGAAGCTCTGTTTTTGGACTTGAACTTGTCAACAATAAATGGCATAGTTTCTTCTAAAATTTATGATAAACGGGATGATTTTAATTTTGAAATAGTAAATTTCCCATTTCTTGATGGAGATGTTCCTCGCTCTCCTTCCTATGGTGTATATATTTCTCAGCTTATTCGTTTTGCTAGAGTATGTTCTAATGTTGATGACTTCAACAACAGAAACTTATTTTTAACTGCTAAATTATTAAAACAAGGTTATAGATATCTTAAAATTCGAAAAGAATTTTCTAAATTCTACCACAGACACTCAGAGTTAATTGTTAAATACAACATTGGGTTAAAAACTCTTCTGCAACAAGGCATATCAGAACCTATATTTTATGGTGATTTAGTCTATAAATTCAAACGTATTGTTGGAAAACCTAATTTTAGTGATCAATTCAAAAAGATAGTTAAACATTATATAAGGGTTGGATATAACTTGGATATCATGCAACAATCTGCATGCCTAGTTTTAAGCCCAATCACGGTTTATAGCTATGGTTTCCTCTTTAATTGCACGACGTTGGGTCAGGCCTGAGACTCTATGACGGCTCTGACGTAAAGCTTTAATCGGTGGGTTGGTGCCTAATGCTTATCTGTAGCTGGACCCACCGTGGCTGAACTTGAAGTTTTCTTTAGCTCTGACTATCTGTGAGTCATGAGCCCTTTTCTTTGTTTCATCATTGTGTAGTAATTTGATTAGAGTGTTTTTCCATGATGATACATTGCATTAGTTAGATGGCCTCCATGCGAGCTGAACATTTCTTGTACTTCAACAACAGCAGAATCTAGGGCGAAGATTTGGTACCAGTAAAATGCATTTAAGCCCCCCCGGTGGCTTAGGTTGCTGTGGGTTCTAAGGCGGTGGTTCTGTTGTTGTTGACTTTTTGTTTATTGTTACTCCCATTGTGGAAGTCTGTAATTGTTCTATGTTTTGTTGTACGTTACTTTATGTCCATTCTAGTATTGCAATCATCTTGATGGGGAAGAGAGAGCTGATTGCTTTGCTTAATTTGTCTTCCTGGTGTCTCATGATGGTTGAGCGGCTCTTCCTCGCGGTGCCACGGGGTTGTCGGCAGTTTGGGATTGTGGTATTTCCTGATCATACTCATTTGCTATTTTTGATGTCACGACTCTTGTGTTTGTGCTGCGTGGTTACTGTTAAAAGTTTCCCCGTACTTGCATTTAATGTCCTTATTATTACTATAGTCAGGATTTACACTTAACAATCATCCATTGTATAAACTTCCCTATTGGTATCACTTAAATACCTCATTTAAGGAGTAGTGTAGACCAGCATTCGTATCTTGTTAATAACTATTGCTTTCTCTGTGTTTCTTTGTACTAGTATTAGACTTAGTTATACGTTGGGAGCTTTAGCTATTTCTCACATGCAGCAACTGAATATTGCTATAAATAACCGATATGAATGCTGCTTTTCAATGTATGGTATAAACTTAAAAACTCAATTATGAATAACCTAAAAACAGTCAAAATTTTACTTTCTCCTCTTCGGTTACATTCTGCTTCTTCCAAACAGATTCCCCAGTCCACCAATAGATATAATTCTATGTTACCATCTGTTTAGGTTTCACCTCTGAAACTTCATTCGGCCACTAAAATTAATTTACATGGAGTTTCTGACTCTGGCCTTTTTAGAAACCACTTAAAAGTTCGTCTCTCACCTCTTAAGTCACCTGTACTAAGGAACTCTATGAGTAAGTATAGAAGAAGTGTAGTGTTTCCCTCTATTTCTAAATGCAATGCCAAAGGGTGTAGCTGTTGCAAACATTTAGGTTGTAAATCAACTATTAAATCTAACGTTAATGGAAGACAATTTTCTGTAATTACTAATTCTGATCTTGATTGAAAATCAACTGATGTTATTTATGTTTTATCTTGAGAAGAGAAGGATTGTGGCATGCAATACGTTGGCCAAACTTTAAGATTTCTAAAAACTAGATTTTCTGAGCACTATCGTCGAACAAAAAAGCCTCGCAAAATTGATAATTTTCTGTATAGGCATTTCAAACAAACTAATCACTCTACTAGCAGTATTTCTATTCAGCCTGTTGAAAAGATAATATATGGTGATAATTCCACTAAAAGATATAGAAATATTCTAAGGCATGAATTAGAATTAAAGTGGTTAAAATTATTACAAACACCACATCCACTTGGTTTAAATAATAATATTTACCATGAGGGTAACATTTCTAGATTATCTGATTTTGACGTTTTTTCTCTTTTAGATATCCGTAAACGCAATAACAGATCTCATGGTAAACGCAAAAATGGAAATTTAGAACGCAAAAATAAACATGGTTTAACTCTTTCAGAATTAAGTATCATCTTAAAACATTCTGGCCGACATATGGCCCTTTCACGTTTAGTAACTCTTTCTATATCTTCACTTCGTAATTTGGATATTGATGCTAATAAATTCTATGATAGAGCCCATCGACTTTTTGATGCAGCAATTCTTACCCGGTGTTACACTCAACATGCTCTTTGGCCATATATAGATTCCAAAATTAATCATATTAGGCATTTTATCAAAATTCAATTTGTCAACAAGGGGATTGAATTCATTAACTTACCCAGTATATTTAAAGATAAATCTGTTATCTCTTCTATTTCTACTTATTTTGAAAATAATGAATCCCCTATCATTTGTTATAAGTATAATAAACCTATCCCTAGTACTGTTTTTAACTATAACAAATTAGTAACATAACTTAATATCGAAATATTCTATTCCTGACTCTTGAGATTGTAAGGACTCTAAGTATTGCTATCAACCAGCTGGTCATATAGTCACAGGGGATTTAAAAATCATAACTGATTCAGGAATTCGGTCTATTATATGTAAGGGACCTAAATATAGGTTTCCTATGCCAATAGACTTCAAATTATGTCGTGAGGAAATTGCAGGAGCCTTACAAGAATTTTGTAATCGCTGGTATAAACGAGAGCATGTTGAGTCTAATGCCTTAAATAGTTAGAAACTAAATATTTTTAAAATTATTGAAGGTAGAATTTCATTTTATTGCAACAATTTAGACCTTCTACCACCTAAACCTAAATTCACTTTTAGACACTTGAAGAAAGGGATCAAGGAATTCCATAGGAAGTTTGTTTTGGCCCCAGCAGATTAGGCTGCTAACAATGTTGTAGTCGTTCGAAAAAGATACTATATTAACACCCTAAAGCAAGAACTTAGCACTGCAAAAACGTATGAGCATAACAGGCTTGAGGAGACGTCTATCGTTGATAGGCATCGATGCCATATGGCAGCTAAGTTTGGGTGGTTTGTTGATGAAGACCATAGCAAGCTTCCTACGTTATACTGGTTATATATTAGATTTGGCTCAAAATTATATAGACAAATTGTCGGTATTCCAATGGGTACTAATTGTGCTCCTCTTGTTGCAGATTTGTTTTTGTTTTGTTATGAGAGAGACTTTATGTTGTCTCTGTCAGACAATAATCAATCTGATATTATTGAAGCTTTTAACTCTACCTCCAGATATTTAGATGATTTACTTAATATTGATAATCCTTATTTTGAACAAATGGTAGGTCAGATATATCCCACTGAATTTCAGTTGAATAAGGCGAATTCTTCTGATACTGAAGCTACGTTTTTGCACTTGAATTGTCAATAATAAATGGCATAGTTTCTCTTAAATATATGATAAACGGGATGATTTTAATTTTGAAATAGTAAATTTCCCATTTCTTGATGGAGATGTTCCTCGCTCTCCTTCCTATGGTGTATATATTTCTCAGCTTATTCGTTTTGCTAGAGTATGTTCTAATGTTGGTGACTTCAACAGCAGAAACTTATTTTTAACTGCTAAATTATTAAAACAAGGTTATAGATATCATAAAATTCGAAAAAGCATTTTCTAAATTCTACCACAGACACTCAGAGTTAATTGTTAAATACAACATTGGGTTAAAAACTCTTCTGCAACAAGGCATATCAGAACCTATATTTTATGGTGATTTAGTCTATAAATTCAAACGAATTGTTGGAAAACCTAATTTTAGTGATCAATTCAAAAAGATAGTTAAACGTTATATAAGGGTTGGATATAACTTGGATATCATGCGACAATCTGCATACCTAGTTTTAAACCCAATCACGGTTTATAGCTATGGTTTCCTCTTTAATTGCACGACGTTGGGTCAGGCCTGAGACTCTATGACGGCTCTGACGTAAAGCTTTAATCAATGGGTTGGTGCCTGATGCTTATCTGTAGCTGGACCCACCGTGGCTCAACTTGAGGTTTTCTTTAGCTCTGACTATCTGTGAGTCATGAGCCCTTTTCTTTGTTTCATCATGGTGTAGTAATTTGATTAGAGTGTTTTTCCATGATGATACATTACATTAGTTAGATGGCCTCCATGCGAGCTGAACATTTCTTGTACTTCATCAACAGCAGAATCTAGGGCGAAGATTTGGTACCAGTAAAATGCATTTAAGCCCCCCGGTGGCTTAGGCTGCTGTCGGTTCTAAGGCGGTGGTTCTGTTGTTGTTGACTTTTTGTTTATTGTTACTCCCATTGTGGAAGTCTGTAATTGTTCTATGTTTTGTTGTACGTTACTTTATGTCCATTCTAGTATTGCAATCATCTTGATGGGGAAGAGAGAGCTGATTGCTTTGCTTAATTTGTCTTCCTGGTGTCTCGTGATGGTTGAGCGGATCTTCCTCGCGGTGCCACGGGGTTGTCGGCAGTTTGTGATTGTGGTATTTCCTGATCAAACTCATTTGCTATTTTCGATTGAGGTTTTTGGTAGTACTTGACATGCTTTCTTAGAACTTTTTTCTAGTAAAACCTTTCATTCATTGACCTCACTTTGGGTATAAGGACCTACAATATGGCATACATACCTTTTTAAATCCTTGTGGCAATACAAAGCCTTCTTGCATTTTTGGTGAGCCATACCCGATTTCTTATTTTTCACTGTGATTCGAAATAATGTATCCAATACTCATCACCTACTACTACATTCATAAATAGTTTCTGATCATATTTTGGACTCTGTTTCAACAGTTTGCGCTCTGTCCTAACACACATGCATTATTACTCCTCATTGAGCTAATGTGTGGCCCACCTAGTGTTTTCCTTCTTCAGTTTCAAGATGTTTCGCCATAGTCGCAATGCAGATGCTTTTGATTTCCAACATGTCCTCACTCAGCTGAAAAGTATATCTTGCGTCTGATTTAACAAAATGCAACATTTTTTATCAATCTTTGGACTACTTGCAAATTTTGATATACCAGATTTAGGAGCACTTGTAACAGGCACCACGTCTGGACTAAATTATCTTACCCATCTGCAAACTGTTGGAAAGGACATTGAATTACAACCATAAACAGTACAAATATCAGCATAAATGTATGTTGAACTTCTGCTGAGTAAAGCGCAAGTCTTAATGTCATTCCTGATTGTATTCTCATTTCCAACGCTTCTCCCAATCATTTTGCCTTGCCGCCTATGAGTAGGGTTTGTGTAAAAGTACATTTCACACGAGAAAGTGTGTCTACATGGGTAGTTATACATCGAATGAAAAGTGTGAGAATGGAGAACACATACAAGACGTGGATTCTGTATTTCTGCTTGCAGTAGCGGTAGAAATAAGGCGGTTGCAATACTTTTGATCCCGCCCTCGTATGCTCTAGGTTCTGAGAATGATTTATTTCTAAACATTTTTTGTTGCTATAGATATTATGTGGCATATTTATTAATGATTTTATGAATATCTATATTGTTTTAACCCTTAATGCGCCAATCACAACAAAAGTCGTCTGATTTTCTCGTCTGCTGAAATGTTTCATAAGCCTCTATAGCAAACAGTGTGGATCCAGATCCTATAGGAGCAGTCTGTTCTGTGTCCACACTGTTTGCTTCTATACTTAATTCGTCAGTAATGGTAGGTAATTTTTTGCAGCAGACGACTTCAGCAGACGACATTTTCAGATGCATTTTTTCTTGGCGCTTTAAGGGTTAAAAAAAGGGCAACATAAGAACACATTCATATTTTTGCTGCATTCTAGTTCTTTTTATTTGTCATTTATATAAGAAGTGTATGCTCTACAAAAAGTGGACCATATTTCTGGTTAAAGTTTTCAAAATAAATGTAATTGTTTCTTTCCAACCACAGGGAATTTTCAGGTTTTATCATTTTATTTCTTTCTTTCTTTTTGAATAAAATGATAAAAAAAAAAACATCTTAACACTTTTGCTTTTTACCCTGTTACTCCAAACCCATACTTTCACAGATAATTATTGTGACTCATAAGTATTTGTAGAGAGTATCCTTAGATTAAAAAAGTATACTTTTATTAAAAAGGGAGTTCTATTTGCTTACAAAAAAGCCCTACAGGGCTTATGTTTGATATTTGTCATATTCGACGTTGAATAAATCTTCTATGTCTATGTCTATTGTCTACAATATGGGCCAGGGCCCGGAATTACAATGCCTCCTTAAAGTTAAGCAAGACTTAAGTTAAGTATTGATATTTCAACATGCTATATTAAATGTTAAATCAATTGTCTGGATCGATGTGGTGTTTGTGGTCAAAGATATCATTGTGATCTTCAAAAAAATAAAACTATTTTGATTTTAATCAGTTTTGAACGTTATTTTTCGCATCCTGAAAAATCAATACTTAACTTTAAGTCTTCCTTAACTCTAAGGAGGCATTGTAATTCCGGGCCCAGGTCATCAGATTTTGGTTCTTATCGCATATATATAAAGTCATCTTTAACCCTTTGTATACTAAAACTCCTAAACAGGTAGTTTGACATACAACAAAGAACCAGATGAAGTGCCACAGGACGTAGCATTCTTGCACACCAGAAAAAGATAATCTGATATTTGGGCCTCGTCGCGAGAAAATCTGTCTTTGGGGTTTCCACCATAGCGAGTATCAAACCAGTCTCCTCAGCTACAGAGACCAGCTAGAGCATTTAAATTTCACCTGTAGCAATATACATAAATTATTTTTCTTAAAGCAGATAACAAAGGCGCTGATCAGACTGCATGGATGCGCAGGCTGGTCTGTGCCTGTGTTGTTCGCAAACCCCCGAAGACAGGTTTTCTCGCGTCGAGGCCTATCTTATTCTGGGATACTCGTGTGAAGACAGGATAAAATTGGTCCCTCGTGATCACAATTTGTCACTATTTGAAAAGCTTTGTGATGCCAAACGGTTATCCTCGGGATGGATTTTTCTGTCCTATCCTCACACTCATGATAGATTCTTATATACCACTAGGCTCCACATTGTTTGCTTACACATAGATGATGTTAGAATATGAGATACGGCAACTAGAAGGTCAGCCTTGACCAACAGAACTTATCTGCGCAAAGTATATGCATTGTCTTATAATGTTGACAATATCTGGTAAGTATATGATGACTTTGACTTCCGTAACTTTCACCAAAGAAAATATCTTGTTTAAGTTTTCTCATTAAAATGAATTAAAACAATAAAAAAAATAAGCGAGTATGACCAGGAAATGCCAAAATCACATACTGCAGACAAATCCACAGCACAGTGAAGAAAGGACACAGAAATGACACTAAAATACAATTAAAGTAAAGCAACCATTTCTCTCTCCCTGAGCAAATCAAAAGGGTCAAAATGACCCTAAATCGCTCACATGATTTGTTTGTTTGATTATTTCTTTATGTCCCAGTCAGCAATTTGACAGATCTTCTTGTGTTGAACCAGCACTAAGCAAGGATTATTGTGTCTTGCTCAAGGACAAAAGGAAGTGACACCAGTGAGGTTCTCACCCACAACTCCCCTGGCTTGAGTCAAGCAGTCCACCACTGAGCCACTGTGCTCCCAATCGCTCACATGAGATACAGCCATGCCCCCTGTTAGTCATGCTTTTATCAGATTCAAATCATTTTAGCTATTTGTATTGAAGGTCATCCAGTGATAACTTCTGCCAAACTATTTTGAATTATGACCACTGGTTTCAGAGTAGAGTAGTTTTAACGTTTTTGTAACTGTAATAAGCCACGCCCTCTGGCAGACATGTTTTTTGATGGATTAATTTTTTAACTATTTTTGCAGAGGGTCACTTATCAAATATTTTTGCCAAATCATTTTCAATTCTGACCACTTGTTTCTGAAGTGTAGATGTTTTAAGTTTCTTACTTAGGTACATAAGGAAACTGGACATCCCCTAGCGGCTGTGTTTTTTGATGGTTTAAATTTGGTTTAGCTATTTTCATTGAAGGTCATCCAGTAATCACTCCTGCCAAATTATTTGAATTTTGAATACCAGTTTCAGAGAAGATCTTTAAAGTTTGTCATACCACGATACGCCACGTACTCTCATGGACACCTGTTTATGAAGGATCACATTTCTTTTAGCTATTTTTGTACCGGGTCACCTAGTGACTATGTCTGCCAAATCACTTTCCATTATGACCATTGCTTTCAGAGGAAGATATTTTTTTTTAAGTTTTCCCATAGGTTCATAATGCAAACTGGCCACGCGCCCCTGGTGGCCATGTTTTTTGACAGTCCGGGATCAAATTCGTTTAAGCATTATTTGTAAAGGGTGACAAAGTGAGGGACTAAAATTAATTTTACTGGTCAAATCTTTGCCCAAGGTTGTGCTGTTGTTTAGTCGTAAAGTAGGTCAATGTCAACCAAAGATTAATGTGTAGAGGCCCTCAATCCCCAATGCTACATATCGAGGGGCCCAAGGTAGGTCACCAGTCATCTGGTTTTTGAGAAGAAATGTTTAATAGGTTGTCAATATATGGGAATGAGCCATATTTGTTATGTGACCATGACTTTTGAACAACCTGTTATCACCTGACCTAAGGCGTTCTCATGTAAAATTAAGTTCAGATGGTACAGCGGTGCCGGAGTAGATGCTAAAAATTGTTGATGGACGAACTAGGAATGTTGGAGGCATGAGTATACAATTAATTAAAGGTGAGCTAAAATTGGTTCCTCCATAAAAGAAAAATTGAGCCACGACATGAAATTTCCAACAATGTGACATTTTGACAAGTGCAGCCTCCATAAAAGCTTAAAAACTCCTAATGATGTTCGCTCAGTAGCTTAACACTCATAGAATATTTAAGCGACTAGCAACGGCTCTGATCAGTCTAAGCATATGCGCAGTTTGGTCTGAACCTTTGCTTGTCGCACATACCATATTTTTGGAAATCTCATGTCATGGCTTAAATCTTTGACATCATTAAGGGTAACGGTCAAGAAACAAGAGAGCATTTGTTGCGCTTTCGTTTATTCAATGAACCTCTGCTGTAGCCTGGTCAACGTTTTCCTCTTAAGGAGAAAATGAACAATTCTTTCGTTCCAGCACAACCAATTATCATAGTCCCGTCTGAAGGTCGGAAGGTGATACTGGTTGGGCGTATACTTCCATTTGCTTGACTCAATAAGTTGCTATGTACTCTGCCCTTAGCAGTAATACTATTAACAGTGTTATTGTCGAAGTCACAGATAAATGCATTGTTTTTATCGTCAACATACAGATTGCGAGGCCCTTTCACATCATCTTTATTTTGATATATAACGTCCCCCTTAATTCCTACACAAGTTATAACGTGTGTTTCCAAATCGGCGACAAACAACTTTATTCCGCATCTGCTTACGGCAATACTGTGAGGTTTTATAAATGAGCACGAACCCTCCCGGTGTGGTTAAATATTTATGAGCAATTTTACTAAACGACCTCAACTGGCCAAAATGATGCTCGGCACAGCCTCGTGACCATTTTGCATACCAGTGGCTGGACAATGTTAAAATCAATACGTATACAAACTTGTTGATCCAAATGATAACATGCGGTTCAAGAGTTATGTGCATTTTCACTAATTGACCACAACCAGCTGAAATGATGCTCAGCAACCACTCGTATATCAAAAAATGTTGTTACACAGTCCAGTGGTTTGATAATGTTGGCATGCATTTGTATGCAAAATTTGATCAAAATATACCATGTTGTTCAAAAGTTATGAGCATTTTCACTTACTGACCACAGACGGGCGCTCTTACCAATGGATTCTTGTTGGGTACTTTCTATGTTAGAAAAAGTAGCTAAGAAAGTGTAAGTACCCAACAAATCTCGGAAAATTTTAACGGAATAAACCACATTTTTAGTTTATTAGCTCCCTTTATATGCAAATGAGGTTTATTCCGTAACTGATTTTTAGAATTTTAGGAACTTTAAAGTAGCTAACGAGAGTCTATTCGTGAGTACGGACAGATGAACGGACTCACATAGTGATAATAGTGCAGACCCAAGGGTCGTGCAATTCTGGCCATAGTATCTATAAGTAAATAACCCATCGGACGAATCAATCTTCCTGGAGGCCAAATGTATGGAAATTGCAATTAATAACACACACACACACACACACACACACACACACACACACACACATACATATATATATATATATATATATATATATATATATATATATATATATATATATATATATATATATATATAAGAAAAAATTAAACAACATAAGCACATGGATGATTTTTTTACTATTTTATTATTGCCAACCGGTTGGCAATAATAAAATAGTAAAAAAATCATCCATGTGCTTATGTTGTTTAATTCTTTTCTTATAATTTACTTGTTTTGGGACATTTTAATTAGTTTACATATATATATATATATATATATATATATATATATATATATATATATATATATATATATATATATATATATATATATATATATATATATATATATATATATATACTCGCTTGAGCTATGTGATAAGTACTAAAATCTCTTGTCCTGGCTTATTTATCGCTATGGGTATTTCAAACATTTATATTTTGCAAAAAAAAGTGTATATCTTTTTCAACAAACATCACATTGTTTGGGTCGAGTATTTAATTAATTTGAATCGCTAATTGACCTCTACAAACAGTACAAAAACGTAAATAAATCATATTCCTACATGTATTAAAAAAAACCCGTGTTGTGGCGCGCTCAACAGAACAGTATAAGAGGCGATTCATTTGACCACCAAAAGAATGCTTTAACTGATTGATAGGAAATACAAATGTATTCATAGTTTTATTTTACGTTCATATTTTGCACCATTAATGATTCCATCCACATATATATATTTTCCTTTCAAAATAATTGCTCTGTGTGTTTTTGGTACGGTTGTTTTAAGCATCCACAACATTTCCCCTGTTACCACTGCTGCAGAGGAAACCCTGGCACTTCTGTCATACACCGTATAAATCAGTTCCCTGTGCTCTTCAAATAACCAGAGGACTGGCTTATGTGCATGATTATTGGGAAACTGAGAAAAACACGATGTCAAGAGAAACAAAAGCACTTGCTGCGTATTTCATAACGTCCCCAAGTAGTCGAAATATACAGTAAAACCTGCTTTAGACGGCCACTAAAAAGAACACTAAAATTTTGTTTTCTATACCGATTATAGCTAAATGCAGGTTAAAAGTATTGCAGAATGTTTATTCTGCAATACTTCCGACCTTCATTATTCTACCATTTTCCATTAAGACCTTTGGTTTGTCTAAATTTAAGTGTCGCTTAAGACAGGTTTTACTGTAGCATGGTTTGTCCGCCTGTTCGCGGAAATAGTCCATGAGCTTTAGCGTTAACTATTTTATACCACTTATACCAGTCAAGACATTAAACATTAGGCGCTATTTCATGTTAAAGATGTTGAGGGTGGTATAAAACCTCTTCAGCAGCCACATCTACCGTACCTAGGCTAGCGTGAAAACAAACAATTTTTCCATTCCAGCGCAGCCAATAATCATAGTCCCATCTTCGGGTCGGAAGGCGATACTATTTGGGTGTTCAATTCCATTTCCTTGGATCAGCGGGTTTTTAAGGCCTCTGCCATTAGCAGCAATAATTTTAACAGTATTAGTGTCGTAGTCACAAATATAGGCATTGTTTTCCGCGTCAAGATAGACATTGCGAGGCCCTCTAAAATCATCTTTATTTTGATATATCATGCCACCATTAGCTCCTATACAAGAAATGATGCGAGTTCCCAAATCGGATACAAAATGCTTTGTTCCACACCTACTCACAGCCAAATTGTGAGGTTTGACAAGCGCGCAAGGGCCCTCTCCACATATTCTCTTTATCAAATTGCCAGTCATGTCGTAAACCCGGACCTCCCCATCAGGGACCTCAGAAAAATTACTGTGACAGGCTACAAATATAAGGTCCTTTGCAACATCTATGCCATAGCAAAACTTCCCAACAGATATACTTCCCTCTAGTTTCATGCTTGGTATTCTTATATACTGAAGCCGTTGTTCTTGGGCCATGCTAACGATCACTCTATATTCATCCACGACGGCGACGTCACCAGGATACCCCATGTAAACACTTCCCTTAATACGCAAATTTTCATCTAGAAGTTTAACCCTGTTGTTACTATGGTCACATAGGACAGCGTAGCCATTAGGCAGGAACGCACAACCAGTAATCCAACTCGCCTGATAATCACCTCTGACTTTCAGGGGTACTTTTCTCAAAGATTGAACTTTGGCGTCTAAAAGTACATTTAGAGGCTTTCGCTTGGAACTTTCGTTAGAATCAGGAGTGTCTTGACTTTGGCCAGCACTGGGTTTTGAACTTCCACCATTGGATGAATTATCGCAAGGTTGTGATGAATCGCTGACGTCATCAGTTGGTTTCGAGGAATCGTCAACAGATGGTTTGTCTGAACTGCTCGTGGTTCTTGAAGACATGCTTCTAAAACAAATAAAAGCTATCAGACATTCTATATCACAAAAACGCATTTTCAGACTGAAAATGGATTTTTGTGATGATTGAAAATGCATTTTTTGTTTGATGAGAGAATTCTGAAAATGTGTTCTGGTGATAGATGATGTCTGAAAGTACGTTTGGTTTAGATAGAGGATGTCTAAAAATACGTTTTTGTGATTGAGGATGTCTGAAAATACGCTTACTTTTGATAGATATGTTTTTGTGATAGCTGTCTGAAAATACGTTTTGGTGATAGTTGTGGGTCTAAATATATGTATTTGTGATGGATGATTCTAAAACTGCGATTCTGTGATACTGGATGCCAAGTAATTTGCGTTTTGTGATACAGGATGTCTGAAAATACGTTTTAAGACACACAAACTACGTGATTGTACTGCAATACTAGGTGTCCAGATAAGAGTGCGTAATTGAAAATGAGCCGCGACATGCGATTTCCAACAATGTGATATTTTGAAAAGTGTAGCCTCCTCTTAAGCTTAGAAACTCCAAATGATGTTCAGTCAGTAACTTAACACTCATAGAATATTCAAGCGACAAGCAAAGGCTCTGATCAGTCTGCGCGTATGCGCAGGCTGATCTGAGGCTTTGCTGGTCGCACATACCACATTGTTGGAAATCTCCTGTCATGGCTCAATTAAATTTCTCATTTTGCAACAAAACTTTCTCGATCCGCGCATGCTTATCCAATTTTTGTAGAGACGCTTAAAGTACGTGATTGAACTGCAACAACAGATGTCCCTATAAGCGCGTAATCATAGTAGTGAAAATTGTCTTATTTGTGCAACCAAAACTTGTGTTGTAGGAACTCAAAAGAACCGTCTCAATGCAATTGTTCTTTTGAGCATGCCATCTCAACGAGACGGTTCATTTGAGCTCATGGAGCATGTTTAAATCGATCAGTAAGAAAATATTTACAATTTTACTGTCGAGCCAACCAAGAGTGACAGTGACGTGATATTTTGTTTACAGTTGTTAAGTCAAATATGAACTTGTACACTCCACTTGAGCTAACGCGTATCGATATATCATTTGTGTATTAATCCTATCTGTGTATTTGTGTATTAATCCTATCCACAGGATAGGATTAATACACAAGTGATCTATCTATTCTATGTCAATGATAACGTTGTAAACAAAACATGACGTCACTGTCCTCTGGGCTAGCAGGACAGTACTCTCAAATCTTTTGCTTATCTTAACATATGTACAGCGATCCAGTGGGGCTTGGGTCTAGGTCTAGTCTGCATTTTGATAATGTACCTTACTTGTGTGCTAGAAGTGGGTGCTCAGCAAGATTGTATGGATATACAGACCAGTCTCAGCCGTCTCTGGTTACTTACGCAAGTAGAACTTTAACATGTTAAGGATATATCAATTGAAGCACTATGATTGTCCTGTAATCAAGCCTTAACATTTTCATTATCGCATTGAAGAGGCACCTTCACACAGCATATTATTTTGGTTCTATTGAGCATTGCTGAGTGGTTGAAGTGTCATGGTTTTGTATGCTATATGAAATATAAGATACTATTTAACAGAAGTGTCATAAAAATACATATCAGTCAAATTTGTATTTGTTCGAAATATATTTACCCGGATTAGGCTTGTATAGAGGTACCAAATATCCCATATCCCTTGAAGTAAACAAGCAACTACCCCTTATAAACTGGCAAATATGCCCATAATTAATTTTTCGAAATATTCAATTTCCCTGAAAGTAACCCAAAAAGTGAACACAATATCCCATATCTCTGGAAGTAAAATGGATAGTATCCTATATCCCTGGAAGTAATGTGGCAAATATTCTGTATCCCTATTACCCCTATACAAGCCTCCAGGATAGACCCACCAGATATGTATATTATCAGAAACTACTTACTTGCTATAACCCAAGACACCTGAACTTGTTCTATCTGTTCAACAGACAAGAATAAAACAACGCCGCTATGTATTAAAAATGAAATTCATGTCATTGATTTCAAAATACTCAAATACAAATAGAAAATATTGATTTACACAGTCAGAAAAAAACCGGTTAATCGATACATACTGCCAAACAAAGGCGCCCATCATGATATGGTGTCATTGTAAATGGGTCAAGGATATCAACGATTATCAGTAAAATATATATAGTACGAGTATTGAGTCGTGACATGTGCTTTCCAACAACATGGCATTTTGACATGAATAGA
Organism: Loripinus fragilis; assembly: GCA_964019695.1. NCBI lineage: Eukaryota > Metazoa > Mollusca > Bivalvia > Lucinida > Lucinidae > Loripinus > Loripinus fragilis. The sequence continues at coordinate 74,863,675 of OZ026525.1, forward strand.
CTCAGCAGCCTCCGGTTAAGCTTAGAAACTCCAAATGATGTTCAGCCCGCAGCTTAGCTGTCATAAATTATTCAAGCGACAATTAAAGGCTCTGATCAGTCTGCGTGTATGCACAGGCTGACTGAGCCTTTGCTGGTCGCAGGAAATCTCATGTCATGGCTCAAATATTATGAGTCAACCAATGAGATACATTGTCAAGCAACGGCGACTCAGGCGAGCCTGCACATGCGCAGGCTCGCCTGGGTCTTCGCTGCTCTCATACTCAAAGTACTAATAGTGGTGTAGACTCAGACGAAAATGTAGACTCCTGGCACGAGAGTACGACTTAATTGTTCATTTTAAAACGACACGATGCATTAGCCATCGTCGTGAGAGACTAAGGCGTTGATCATAATAAGTATGTTTGCTTTTCGCATACGTTTCTGTGCTTTTGTAAGGTGTCCTGTGGTTAGACTGGCTCCCGCCTGAAACATAGATTTTGTCAAAAAACATTCATTCCACTTTCTCAACAAATGAGCCATGACACAAAAATGAATGTGCGCAAACCGAAGCCTCATTTAAGAGTCTTTACTGTGCTCTGAATGGGTAACTTAGGAGCCAAGCTTTCTTCTTGCTCTAATCAGACTGAGCTTATGTCCAGGCCGATCTGAGTCGTCTCGTGACGAACAGCTACATTGTTAATTTTCTCATGTCACCGCTCATTAAAAAATCTTCTGATAGTTAAATGTTGAAAACTGAGTTAGTAAGACAATTATCATCATAAATATAAAGGAACGTGGATGAAATGAAGGTTTTGTTTCTGCCACATCAATTTTTCAGCCTGCAGCAAATTTATCATGTAACCTATTGCTTTTTAAATTGCAAGCTCCCACATTCAGTAGCCTTTCAAGTCCGCAGAAATGCCTGGCTATATATTAAATCGGCAAAAATCTGTAAAGTGGATGTTATGGTTTTGTATGCTTGATAATATATAACATACTATTTAACAGATTTATTTTACAACATACCACACACACACTCTTGCGACAACTTGACCCAGCATATACATGTATTTGGGAATCTGCATGAGGTTAACTGATAAGAGAAAATAGGTCATATGTTTTATGGAACCAGTCTATTAGTATGCAAAAGCAGTGAAAATCATGACGAAACTGTGCGGATGCATAAGTTAGACTGAGTCTTTGATGGTCGCATGTGCTTTCGGCATAACATTACTCGAATATTGCACATCGCCACTGTTAACGTGTCTATTCCAGTTTCGATTGTCTCTCAAGCTTTACTCTCCTTTATGCAAGAAATTTAAGCACTTAGTCAGGATCTACCACATATATAATAGTTCATGTGAATACTGTATCCTATTCTTAGCACCGACAACCAACATTCGGAATACAAGCTTCTCCCTTGGTGCAACATTCTATCTTTCCTGGAAGGTATTCACACTTCTTGGTTCCAGGTTTGCAATCCTGGTGTTCATTCACATGAAAAGAAAAGAGATAAGCAATATTAACTATATTTATATGAGATCATGTTAACCCTTAAAGCGCCAAGAAAAAATGCATCTAAAAATGTCATCTGCTGAAGTCGTCTGCTGCAAATAATTGCCTAGCATTACTGACAAATTAAGTATAGCAGCGATTAGTGTGGACCCAGAACAGACTTCTCCTATAGGAGCAGTCTGTTCTGGGTCCACACTGTTTGTCATAGAGGCTTCTTAAACATTTCAGCAGACGAGAAAAGCAGACGACTTTTGTTGCGATTGACGCTTTAAGGGTTAAACTTTTTCGAGGTAATGTGTCCCCGACTACATGCTTGTCCCCAAGGGTTGTCAATAGCGAAGCCAGAACGCTGACATAGTTAGCACATCAAACGGAGACTACTAAAACGAGCAATGATTTTCATCAACCGCGTTCAATTTGAAAATGGGGCTTCTCTGAAAGAAAAGAATTCACTCTTGTGGGAGCGAATTCTTACCTTTCAGAGGAGTCCCTTTTCAAGTTATGGTATAGATCAACACTATTCCCAGGTTAAGTGATTTACCTTGAATCTGTATAATTTCCATTACGCATATGCGTCACTGCGTAATGGGAGCTACGTTTATGCTTGTACTTTGAAACAAGAGCGATAAATCCCGACCTACTTTTTCGGGAAGCACCTCAAGAATCTGTCTGGCACTTCATCTAACCCATACTTTCAGTTGTGGGAGTGTATGTAGATATATTATTGTTGCTAGTAAGCACATTCCTTATCCTAACCTCGCCCTTATTATCATAGCAGAAAGTAAATTTTGTACATTATTCCCCTGCAGTGTTTGTCCCAGCACACTAAAAGATTGAAGCCAACTTACAGTGGTGGGAAAAATCTAAAGGCTAGCTCTTTTCAGAATCCTTCAAAATATCAAAAGTCAATCTGGTAATCTACTTATCATCTGGACATCGTCCTACATAAGAAAACCTGTCCTCGGGGGTTTCCGACCAGATAATACTCAAAACAGCCTACTCAGTTTCAAAGATTAGCTAGAACCTTGAAATTTCGCCTGTAGCAAGTTTAGCAATTAAAAAATAATTAAAAATAACAAAAAAATAATAAAACACAAAGAAGGTTTAGCAATTGTACTTACCAGAGAGCGAAAAATAAAGTCGCTGATCAGCCTGCGCCTCTGCGCAGGCTGGTCAGCGCCTTTGTTGTTCGCAAACGCCGAAGAGAGGTTTTATCATGTCGAGGCACATCTATAATCAGCTTACTAATTATACTTAAGGCAGCAACTTGTATACGTGATGGATGGACAGAAGGATAGACGAAAAGATTTATGAACTGACAAGCCAAAAGCAATATGCCACCTCAACTCTATCAAAGTTTCTAGGGAAGTCTCTTGGCTTCCTATATTTTTTAGCTAAAAGAATCACAATTTAGAATGCATGCTTCTTTCATTTGCTACAACATCGTATCTGTTTCGGAATTTACAAGACATGTACTAAACAATACGAAACCAAAATTATTACGCAAGATCTCTTCTGCCAAATATGCTCACCCTTGGTCAACCTTTGAAATAAGAGTTTTCTCACTCCTCAACTAAAACATAATGTGACAGCGTTTAATTGTCACATCAATAATTGTCTGTTGTGAAGGTTTTGATTTGGGGTTGAAAAAAATCTTAAAGAAACAACTCCAGTCTCTTTTTTTTGTTTTGTTTGGTTTGATGCTTTACGTCCAAGTTAACAACTATGGTCATGTCAAGACGGTCAGTTCACCTAACCACATTTTCCCCCTGGGAAAGTTTGACTAAGCTGTTAATCAGTATTTTGTGCACACACTTTCGTTTGTAACTGACAACAACCCTTCTTGTATCAGCGGTAGGGATGAGAATGGCCATAGAAATGATTTCATGATCATTCTCTATGGGATTAGTATGGGGTCGGGCCAAGATCGAACTCGCGACCTCTGGATCTGCGGTCAGACACGTATCTGCAGTCAGACGTGTTACCGACTTCGCTACCCGGTCCGGCTACACAACTCCAGACAACATATTGTCGGGTAAACTCGGACATCAGGTAAATTCGGTCACACGTTTGCAAACAGTGGAAATCCAGATGACTCATCAGGGTTTTCACTGTTTGCTTAGTTAATGTATTTTTATTCCAATAATTGAACTTTGAAAAAAAGAGTGGCTGTCCGAATTTAGCCGTTTGTCCGAGTATACCCGACTTTACCCTATTGTTCTGTGAACTGCCATTTAACGTTTTGCTGGTAGGCCAATACTGGCCCGAGAATATAATGATAATTATGTTGACAACAATCACATGTACCTGGTTTGACCTGGGTTTGAACTTCAAGCTTGCTTGTGTCCCAGCCAGAAGGGGGTCTATTACTTTCTTCCATTCATCCAAACCCCATGTTTGTTCAGCTGCGATTGGTACATCATTCAAAAAGTAGGTAGGTGTACCAGAAACGGTTCCTAAAATCAAAAAAAGTTGCTAAAATCGAAAGAAATGATTACAGTTGTACTATGCTTTGTATGTGTTATGAGTTAAATACGAGGGGCAAGCTTCATTACCGCATAAAACATAATTTAACCCATTTATGGCTAATGGAATGTCCGTCTCTTATCAGTTGGACCAGTCCGTTGCTGTTTTAAGGGTTGTTGGGAGGTGCTTTTCATTTTTATTTAGATTTTAATAGAGCATTCTGTAAACAAACAGTGTAGACCTTAATCAGACGCCACATTCTGTGGCGTCTGATCTGGGTTAACACTGTTTGCCTATGTCCCACAAAAGGGACTCTAGGCTTATATGGGTTGATATGTTGTGCCCCGACCCAACTATGCTGTATGTTGTCGACATACCGGTTTCAAATCTTGAAATATACATATTGAAATATACATAATATAATATAGCATTTTGCTGCCTTTTACTGAAGAGTCTGCCATTTCTCTTTTAGCCCTGGGACAAATGGATTTATTGGTAGAAGCATTTTTAGAATGTTTAAGCAATATACTATCGTTATGTTCAAACAGTGGCGACACACTCAGGCCATGTGCTGTTTTGTTTTGTCTGTCTGTATTTAAAAGAATATTGGGACAAGCAGTGTAATCTCTGAACAGGCTTCTGTGTGTAACCTGGTAAGTTTTTTTTCTGACTTTGCCACTATTTTCTCCACATTTTGTGTTGATATTCGTATAACACATACTTCGCGTGGGGTTCTAAATTTGAAACTAATTTTGTCGATATTTGCACGTTCCGCAGGTGTGTACTATAGTCACTCACAGTGTTCAGTCTGACCGGTCGTGGTCAGTTAGTGAAAATGCTCTTAACTCTTGAACCACATGGTATATTTATATTTCAGTGTCTCACGTATGCACAAAGCGTCCAGGGGTGTTACGTGGGAGAGCAAAAGAGCGGGAATAGACTCTGGCACAAAAAAGTATTTCTCATTACATAGGATTTCGCGACAAATGCCTTTTAGAGCGACTGTATCAACTAACCTCGTGTATCAACTAGCCATGGCCTCCCCTACTTATTTATTTTAACATTGTCCAGCCACTAAGTATGCAAAACGGCGACGAGGCTTCTCTGAGCATCATTTCGGCTAGTCGTGGTCCTTAAGTGAAAATGCTCATAACTCTTGAACCGCATGTTATATGTATATCAAATTGTGCATACTGATGCACTGTAACATAGTCTAGACACTATATATTTTGATCCAACTTTGCTTACTTATACACTGACCCAAAATGAAAACTTTACACTTTATTTCTTTGAATAACTTTTTTGTTAGTTTACATGTCGTTGTAACATTTACGCATGCTTATCGAGACTTCGTCGCAGATAACGATTATGCAGTTTTTATTCAAATCCCAGGTCTATTCAAGCGTCAACGCCTGAAAAACGTGATCCTTACGTTGCACGTGCTGAGAAACAGGGGGTTCATTAACAGCTTTAAAACTGACAAGAAAACGTTTGCAGCTGAGTACTGGTAATGAAAAATAATTTATTGTTACAAAACGCTTCCATTTAGTGATGACACGTCTTTCCAAAGATCAAAGAAACCAAGTAATCGGCGTGCTCATGGCGGGGTCTACGGTAAATGTTATCGCGCATCATTTTGACTGCTCTAGACAGACTATTCATTATCTTATGAACCGGTACAACAAAACTGGGTATGCCAGAGTTCGCGCAAGACCCGGTCGCGAACGTGTGACGACGTTACGTCCTTATCGCGTTAACGCGTTAACTCACCGACGTTATCGTTTTAAACGGCAACCATTGTTGCTAATCTTTACGGGGTTCATGCAAAAAAGATATTAAGTCATTTCATGCAAAAATAACGGACCTGGCATTTTCCAGCATGTCAATGCAAGGCCTCACACAACACGTAAATAACCACATAATTCCATGCTAAAAATGACGTCAACCTCTTGCTTTGCCTGCTTCATCCCGGTTCATGAACCCCATAGAACACGTATAGGATGAATCGGGTCGGAGGGTCCGGTCCAATCATCAAATGGAAGCGTTAAATGACTCCAATATGCACCTCTGTTAGCATTACATACGTATCCCTAACGTGCTCATACAACGTTACGTAACTTCAATAAGGCGACGTTTTCTGCTTAGCATTCGTAAAAATGGAGATCGCACTGGTTACTGATGATCTTTTTAACATCACTTAAAGCACGCAGTCAGTAATTTCTTGTTTCCAAAATCTGTGTGACTGTTTTAATTGTTTTTAGAAATTTTCATTTTGACCCCTCTGAGCTGAATTAATCATAAAAAATATGCAATTTATGATTTTCATCCAATATTTTTTTCAGAGACATCGATAAGGCATTGAAGATTCGATGACCGAAAAATATAACCCCGAAACTTAATTTATCATCAAAATATATACTTTTGAATACTATGTAAAGTTTTCATTTTGGGTCAGTGTACATTGTAATTTACACCAGAAATGCCCATGCCATCGATGCATTGAAAAGCGGATGAAAAAAATCAGTTCAGTTGTTGTTGTTTTTCTAAAGGACAGAACTTGTATTCAACCTCAATGTTTGACGGATAACTCAGCACACATTCACCCTCAGCTAGAAGAAACCATGAAAATCAAAGGTCTCAGTTTTATTTTTTTTCTAATTCGTGCACATTACGGCCAATTGATTACATTTTCAGATTACAATTAATTTATTCCATCTAATCAAGTTATTGCATGTGGCCTTAAATACATTTTTAAGCGGCATTATAGGCTCCTTTAGATAGATAGATAGATAGATAGATAGATAGATAGATAGATAGATAGATAGATAGATAGATAGATAGATAGATAGATAGATAGATAGATAGATAGATAGATGAAAGATAGATAGATAGATGAAAGATAGATAGATAGATAGATATACTTGAGCAGGAATATTTCCAGGCGGCCCTTGTCTGGGACTCGAACTCTTCTTCAGCCATCATTGTTAGGAACTCACTTGTCGGTACACTACAACATTTCTGGGCGTATGTCGCAAGAAGACTGAAATCAAATGAACCTCATCGATTGAACCTCTGGTATTATTGTACGTAGACAACAAAGTCGCAGAGCCATGCGCGGATCCAGAAGTTTTGTCAGAGGGGTCCAACACTGACAACGTCTTTTTTTAGTTGATGGGATGGAGGAAGGATCCAAATACAACTATTAGCGGGCCTTCATCGGTCCGCCAGCAAAACGCCATTTAAATGGCGTTTCGCTGGCGGGCCGGTGATGGCCCAACATTTAATGTGATTTTCAGGGAATCCGGACCAGTATTGCTAAGAAACCATATATTTTTACGATTTTCCAGGAGGGTCCGGACCCCCTGTCGCCCCCTCTCTGGATCCGCGCATGCAGAGCAGCCTGCGCATATGCACATCCTGAAGAGTGAGTGCCTCTGTTATTCGCTATCTGATGAGTATTGTAGCCATACTTTGAATATTCTAGCTAGTAGGCGTACATGTAGCTTAGCTTTTTTCTAATGGCGGGTCATATGGGCTTGTCTATCAACCCCATATTATGCCGTCTATCAAACACTTCATGCCAAGCCTGCATACAGTCTCAGGCCAACATCAGTCCGCCAGCGAAACGCCATTTAAATGGCGTTTCGCTGGTGGGTCGTTGGTGGCCCGGTTTGAGATGTTTACTGGGATAATATATACATGTATATAGTGCATAAAGTTCCGTCCCGTACACTTTTGATGCACCTCGGTCATGGTGTTCTAAGGAACATCCATGATATGCGCGATAGACCTGCTGGGCTTCGTACGTGGCTTTGACAGGATATTTGCCATGAATAATCCTGAAAACGACAGCAGACAGGAATTACCCTACCACATGTTGTTTGGATTCATAATTCTACAACAGACCGAACCGAAGGTACCGTATTACGTAGTGTTAGACTCAACCTTGTTAAAATTCCGAAATCAGCTTGGTCATAAATGTCATGATATGCTACATAGACCAAGATGCCAAATTTTATGTGGAATGATTGAAGTAAATACATGAAACAAATTAATATCTGCACTAGTTTGGAGCAAATTATGAAAATTAAATTGAGCCGCGACATGTGATTTCCAACAATGTGTTATTTTGACAAGTGTATACTTTGACGAGCCTGTGCAGCCTTCTCTTAAGCTTAGAAACTCCCAATGATAATCGGTCAGTAGGTTAGAAGTCATATAATATCTAAGCGACTAGCAAAGGCTCTGATCAGTCTGCGCGTATGCATAGCGGACTCCGTACCCTTCACTTGGCTTGCGAAGATGCAGAAAACGTAACACACCTTAGAACTTGAGTTCCAGTCATGTTCATGGTCGCAGCATTGGAGATACTGTCCAGGTCTGAATAGATAGACACAAACCAGTCATACGTCTTTTCTGTGGCTGTCAAGTGATCTATGACATGAGCTCCCTGAAATCAGAAATTTAAATGCATTTTTCGAGTAAATTGGTCAAAATAAGTTTAGACCCAGTTGTAAGTTCACATAGACTCACTGCAAAACCGATCATATTCGTTTTAATATAACTTTTATCCAAATTAAGATTTTCGCGTATTATTTTCAGCGAAGTAACAGCAAAGTTACTTTCGAAATATGCTAGATTTCACTCATGTTAGTTTTCTGTGGAGCTCGACACATTTGTGAAATGCCATGTTTGTTCCATATCATCCCTACAGTAAACTTAGCAAAAAGTGACTATTCAAGGAAATTCAAAGTTAATAACACTTCACATTCCAAATTACATGCCTTCAATTTGTAGTGACATATTTATTCAGACATAGTTTCCATTGAAATGCGCGTACAATGTGCCAAAAGTGTGTTTGCAAAATTAGAAAATGAAATTAAACATATACCCTTTTGTGGATTTTGTTAAAACAACATCAGATAATGTTCACTTCGTGGCATTCATTGTCCCATTTGACTTAAACAATTTTAACTGATACATGTACCGGACTTCGTTTCCATAGCAACCATATTATTAAAGCAGGGGGGGGGGGTGATATTTAGTGGTGTTCCAAAAGCGCTTAGCAACCATGATTAATTGTCGTAATGCATGTCAAAGTAATTATTTTTCACCAGACATTGGTTCTATTTGCTTGACATACGCGCGCGTATGTAAAGCGGTACCATACATAATACGTTACAAGAGTCGCTGGCATTGAAAAATTTGCTAAGACGTCGCGTCAGATGTTGGTGTTAATTTTAAAAACGTAGGGGTCCTCTCTATTGAAAGTTCTCTATTTCACTTATTCCATTATACATTTTTACATACTAAACATCAAAGAAAAGGTGATTAATTATATTTTACATTGATGAAAAACGAAAGACAAATTAAGATACAAAGAAAAAGTTATCGCTAACATGTTCCGTAAAAATTGCCGATTTTTTGCATGTAGAGACGTAACAGAAATCGTTTGGCGGAGTGTTTCTAAATCCAAAAGTTTTAACTAATAACGCACGAAATCTTGTAATTTTCTCCGCATAGCTACTTTTTGTGCTTATCCTCAAGACGGCATGCGTGAAATTGGCGTAAATCAGCAAACTAACCAGAAATAGCCAACCAAGCAAAGAAATGGAACGTGTAGAGATTTAAAGAAAACGTTGAAAACATGGGGTCTGTGTTTTTATGTTCATGTATTACTTTTTAGTGCCTCGTGTTTTTTAAATTCGAAGTATATCACAAAAATGCGTTTTCAAAATAGAATTAAATTTTGGATTTATTCTTGATTTTTTTCTATATTTAGAGCAAAAATTTGTTATTTTGCTATGTCTAGCAAAAATGTCACACTCACGCAAATGGTTTCTTCGGAAATATGAGACATTAATTCAATACTAAATGAAAAGATGTTTCTTCAAACTTATTTCTCTCTAAATAAGATATGTAAATGCGTTTTTCATATATTTTATGCTGTTTCTAAGTTAAGAGAAATTGTTAAATATTGAATAAAATATCGCTAAAATGCTTTGTCTAGCAAAAATGTCACAGACGCCGTTTTTCTTACTTTGCTAATCGCGTCGTAAAAACGTTAACATTTTAGCGTTATAATATGCGTAAATGCCAAAAACTTAATCGCGCATTTTCTTAAAACTTATATACTTACATACTGATGCATCTTGTAGGACACTGTCCTATATAAAGTAATATAAAATAGGTCACTGGCCAGAATTAATTCGAGAAATCTGAATATACAGTAACCTTTACCCCTGTTTTCAGGAACATTTAGAAAATATATCACAGGAGCTTGAAATTCTATCCTTATTCACACCTATAAGCTCATAATGTCATTACGTAATGATGACATTTAACCTTTTGGTTATGAGGCATATACATGTAATGTAAGGGCCAAACTTCAAGCTCCTGTGTATATATAAAGCCACAGGACAGACCCACTCTCCATCCAGTGACGTTGCCGCTTAAATCGATATATTTGCCGATGTTTTACAAAAAAAAATTGTCCAAAAACTATAGAAGCTACAATTTTGAAAAAAGTACCAAATGAAAGCAAATTGATTTACGCAATAAACATTTTTATTGTAGCTTCTCGGTTTCTGTTGTTTTCGTATGGTAGTAATTTAAAAGCAAACACAAATTAAAATGACAGTTTTCTGTGACGTTAACGTTAGCGTCTACGGGAACAGTGATGTTTTAAAATTTACATTCACTTTTAAATGCGTTCTACTTGAGAACCAAAAGTGTAATTATTTTAATCATTTATTGTATATTGCTGCTCTCTATTTGCTCTTCATCGCTGTAAGTTTTATAAAACTTAACCCACTAAGTTTGTCATGGTATTTTTTTTACAAAATTCTAGAAAGGTCTTGTTTCAAGCGGAGACGTCGCAAAGTGGTAAACAACTACATGTCCCGAGACTATACATCATATTGCTAGGTATTAGTAATACTCAACTCACTGGAAGCCATACGATGAAAAGGGTGTGTCTGAAACTCAAACGTGACGTGCTCGAATCTCAAATAAAATTTCTTTGTTGTTTTCATTCATTTGTGTCTACATGTTTGTTTGGGCCAACACTAACTCTTGGCGATAATTTGGTCATTATCGCAAATACGCAAAAGCCTCGTGAAAATGTGGATGCTGACATACATGTATCAAGCGGTGATAGAGGTCTCAATTCTACATCTATTTATCATCTACATTCATACTTTACTCTGACGAGTCTGTACTATTACACAGACTTTCCCGAGTCGCGAGTCTTAGTTGACGGACAATGCGATATGTACCAAACGCTTAAGTATTGGCTAATTATAATATAAAACATGCAAAGGTGTGTGCAGCGAAGATATCCTAAAGACCTATAATCACCCTGTCTGTCCGTCCGTCTGTCCATTGAAGTCTACTGCAACAAGAATAGATTTATGTAGTTAATAAGCACCGACTGACCAATAGCATTTACTACTGAAAATAATTGTGCTTACCTGGGTACATGTATACCCTACTTTTCGTAATTCTACTCGGGAACATGTATTAATAAAACCATTTAAAACTTATATATATATAAAACCAAACAAGCTTTTCATCTGATCATTTTACAACTGGGCATGTGTGCTTAGAAATATTAACGCAAGGAAGATCGCGTTTCTTATCTGTGAAAATCTCATTGTTTGACGTGTTTAAACAACTTTTGACGTTACACAAATTAACACCAACATCTGACGCGACGTCTAAATGTTTTGTCCGATTTTTCATATATGGCCACTGACTGTATATGCGGAGTCCTTCTTTTTTTCATACAGCAAAAAATATATCTCATAACAAAGTAGCATTTCGATACTAGTGTCTTTGCAAACATTTTAGACCCAGATCAGGTCTAACAAATTGATCTGGATCTAAACTGTTTGACACTCTGGTGATATTTCTGAATGATTTTTCTTTTTAGGATACCGCTATACGCACCACCCAAATAACAGCAGACATTTAAAAGCACAAAAAATTACCCAGCATGCAAATGTTTTAACATAGCAGAAGATACGAATGGTTTATTTATAGTGATACCTTGTTCTTATAGCTATCGAACGGGGCTAAAAGTAAGGGTTTGGGCTTAAACATTCAAGTATCCACCCCAAATGTGTTTATACGATAAGTAGCCTACAATACCAGAGCTGAGATAAAAACAAAACATCAAACTTACAATTGCAGTTAAATACGCTTGGTGATGATAAGGTAGCGGAAACATGTGCAGTGTCAACCTCACTTTAGATCCATAATGCAGTGCAACTTCCTTAGCTGGTGGAAGCGCCATGGCGGAATCTGGACACAGCGGTCCCATGTGGATATCCAGATGAATCGGTGCATCACTGCTCACTTTGTTAAAAACATAACCTTGCATACGCTTCGGAATAGGTATTTGCGCTAACGTCACTGTCGTTAACGTTAAAAGAACTACACATACTGTCTGTTTTGAAAAGAACATGACGAGTAAAAGTTTAAGTTAATATTTCAACAGATTGAAGTCAATTTACTGATGTTCATCAAATATCCACCTGTGAAAACATATGATACTAGTATATATACTAAATAACTGGACTTGTTTTATCTATGTATCAGCCGTATCTATGTATAAAGTACCCTTGCAATGTGCGGATTGTATGCGCAGTCTTATCTGTGCGAAAGGTCACATTTCATCGATTTCGACGATTCCACAGGTGATGGCATTGCGTTGACCAAGCTGAACAAGTTCTGTGGGTACAAGCCTGGATATAACTTAGATGGCCTGTTTACTTATCAATGAACTCACATAGTACAGCGCCATTGTAAAGTAGCCTTGGAATGTCCTCTTTTATAACCCAAATATTTACTACAAATATGGAAAGCAGTAGCTTTACATGGGTTTAGATAAACACAATTTTTGAGCGTAGAATTGTAAATATTTTTATTACCCGTCAGTTTTAACATATGTTTTGGGTGCTCAAAAGAACCGTCTCATTGAGACAACATATGTTTTGATTGAGAAATAAGACAATTATTTGTGTTACGCACTTTTAACTCTAAACGATGGCTATAGGTATTTTGAACGTTGACAAATCAACATGTATAGGCACACTTCCATTTTGAAGACTATTAAGAGATATATCATTCAGACGATAAGACTATAATCGGTCTTGAAAACCAATTATTGAGTGGCCGCTTAAGACAGGTTTTACTGTAGTACAAAACTAGCATCATTTTTCATATGGCCTAAATGAAATATTTATGTGGTTCCTGGTGCATACCAACAAAATTTAGGGTAGGTAGGTAGGGAAATTATTAAATTTAATTATAACATTTAACAAAGAAAATAGTGGCAAAATCTGAAAAAGTGCCCATTTTAGGTATTTTTTCTCCAAAGACCATTTTAATGTTTAGGGTAGGGTTAAAAAAATTAGGGTGGGTAGGCAACAGGAAACACATATATATTTCATTTAAGCCTATGAATAAATTATGGTTTTACCGTTATGCAAAATGTTCAAAATCGTGTTCCTGTGCGTTATTTCGTTCTTAACTTGCATAGTGTTTGGTTTAAACTTTATTTCTTTGTATAAATACACAATAGCAAAAATTACAAGCATTAAAATGAATAGTTACAAGTTTTATACAAAAGGGATTCAGAAGAAAGTCTATTGACTTTTGTGAACTGTATCCCTTTAGACGAATATGCGCTAAATGGTAACTGTGATATGTAACGTCAATTACAAATTCTATGCCATTAAACTTAAGAATAATTTATTCACGTAAACCAATGTATACAGATAAATGTAGCGCTTGTCCCAAACATACACAAAATGTGTCTGATTAGAACAAGCGGCATTCACTGTACTCATTACAGACAACAAAATAAATACAATAACAACAAAATAATTCATAGTACCAACCTCCACGGGGTTAGGAGATGTTTACTGTCCTTGGTAAGAACTTTGTTGAAGAATACATATGCCTGAGAGAGCGTCTTAGCTAAAGACTAAAGGACAAACGACAGAAAAGGATGTAATTAAAATGTAAGTCAGTCAAGCTAGGCTAAAACGCTTAGATTTTATAATAAAATTGTGAACAGCCATAAAGATATTGAGATTTTGTTCTTCAGAAAGACCGTTGCTTCCATGTAACAGAATGTTTAAATTAGGGTTACAAATGGTAGATATACATGTAAGCATGTCCCTTCGAATGAGATTGTATTGGTTACACTCAAAGAAGAAGTGGAAAGAGTCTTCAATTTCACCACAGTTACACAAAGGACTTTCAATTATGTTTTTGAGTAGAGATGGAGACGTAAGGTACTACAGCCTGTTCTCAGTCTTGCATGATAGATTTGTGCAAGTCGATTTCCTTGGAAATATAGTTTTTGAGGTGGGATGATGTCAGAATTTAATTGATTGGCAAAGCAATCCATGGAGCTCAATTCTCTTGTGGTTTGTGAAAGAGCATTCCATTCTCTGATAACAGATGGAAGGAACGAGTTGAAGTAAAGCTGTGTATATGCATGTACAGTTTGCGAGTGTTGGACATTTCTTAAGTTGTACCTTGAAGCGTCTCCTACGTTATTTGGAACTAAGCTAGCAAGGTAAGGTGGACACAGATTATTTTTCATTTTATAAACGAGTATGAGCTTGTGCTTTGATCGTCGCGATGAAAGAGTTTCCCAATGTGTTTCAGTAAGTAGAGCATTAATGGACACTAATTTAGTGGCACCTGTCACAATGCGTGCAGCTTCGTTTTGAATTTTTTCAAGCTCGTTGGATTCATACTTTGTGCAATTGTCCCAGACAACATCAGCATATTCGAGAAGGGGTCTAATGAATGCGAAATAAATAGTCTGTAATGATTTTCTGTCTAGAATGAATTTCAGACGACGCATGACGTGTATTCTTTGCCAGGCCTTGGCCTTTATGTGCTCGATATGTTCATGCCATGTACAATCTCTAGACAGATATATACCTAGGTGTTTATGCGAGTTTACTTCATTTACTTGCTGATAGTTCATATAAATAGGTGGGTGGTATGGTTTATTTACTTTCCTGGAAAAGATCAATGATTCAGATTTTGAAGGATTAAAGGTTACAAGCCAGGTGGAAGCCCACATATCGATTCTTGAAAGGTCAGCATTTAATTTGATGGCAGCGTCAAGAGGATCATCAACAATTATGTAAAGACTGGTGTCGTCGGCAAAAAGCCTGATAGATGAGTTTATTTCTTCTACAATATCATTAATGAACACTAAGAACAATAAAGGTCCAAGAATAGATCCCTGGGGCACACCAGCCTTTATAAAACACCAGTCAGATGAGACACCTGGTAGAACAACACGTTGTTTTCTGTCTTTGAGATAATCAGTAAACCATTGTAGCAGTGTACCATTGATTCCAACAGAATTAAGTTTGAATAGTAAGCCTTTGTGCTAAACTCTATCAAAGGCTTTGCTAACATCACAAAACACAGCACGAACCTCTTTGCCCTCGTCAAGTGCTTTGCAGAACGTATTATATATGTCAAGAAGTTGATTGGTAGTTGAATCGCCAGGTACAAAACCAGACTGTAAAGTTGTTATAACATTGTTGTCTTTGAAAAAATTAAAAACATGTTTATGAACAATTTTTTCCATTACTTTGCCTATTGTATTTAGAAGTGAAATTGGTCTATAATTTGATATTTCTGATGGGTCATTCTTTTTAAATATAGGTGTGATATTGGCCTCTTTCCAAGTAGTTGGAACTTTACCATGTGCTAAAGAAGAATTGAATAGATCACTTAAGGGGTTGGACAATGGCTTTGAAAGTTGCTTCAGAAGTCTATTGTTGATACCATCAGGGCCTGCAGCTTTACCCACTGAAAGTGAATTTAAAGTTTCTTCTACTTCGTGTGGATTTGTGTGTATTGATTCCAGTGAATGTCTATTTCTAGAAGTAAATGGGGGGAGAGTAGATTGGCTTTCATCAAGGACTGTCTGACTAGAGAAATAATCATTAAGTAAATTAGCTTTGTCAATATTTTCCTCATATGTTGTTCCATCTTTGCAAAGTGGTGGTATTGGGCCTGAGAGGTCTGGCTTAATAAACCCTTTTTAATGTCTTCCACCAGTCTTTGGGTGAGTTATTGTTTGATTTGAGTTTTTCAACTAATTTATCGCGTTCTACTCTTTTGGATTTCCTGATTTCATTTGTAACAAAGTTTCTGTAGTTTTTATAGTTTTCATGATCAACTATTCTACCTGTGCTTTTAAATTTATCATATAGCCGTTTTTTCTTTCTCAGTGCTCTTTTTATATTACTATTTAACCATTTTGGATCAGATTGTCTAAATTTAACTATTTTATTTGGAATATGCTTTTTTGCTGTATTAATGATATGATTTGTAATATTTGACGTGTATATGTCGATATCATTGCTCTTAAATGTATCCCAATTGGTGTTATAAAACTCATTTGTCAGCGAATTGTAATTTCCCTTATCATACAGCCAAATTTCTCTTTCATATTCGTGGGTAATTGTTTTATTGAGGTTAAGTACACAATATATTGGGCAATGAAACCTTATATTTTGATCAAGGAATGGTTCGCCAACACCACTAAGAAGTATGTGATTTTTGTTTGTTACCAAAAAGAGATCAATTAGAGAAGATGATGATTCTGTGAAATGTGTAGGTTCAGAAATTATATTAGAGAGATTGTACATCTGACACAGGGTTTCAATTTTCCTACTTGAAGTAAGTTTTTGCATATCTAAGTTGAAGTCGCCAACAACAATGACATCGTTGATCGTTGTGTCAAAAGCAAGACCAATAGAAGTTTCAATTGATAACATAGAACCAGGTGGAGAATTAGGGGGTCTATAAAAGGTACCTAGGAGAAATTTCCTGTGTTTAGTACATATCTCGATCCACAGACATTCAACATCATTGACTTCCAGATCAGGCCTATGTTGGGAATAAATTGATTCCTTGACATATACACAAATTCCTCCGTGGTTATCACCTGGACGATCACGTCTATATGGGACTCTGAAACCATTTAGTTTTAAATCATCATTGAGAGTACGCATATCAAGCCAAGTTTCAGTCAGACATATAACATCAAAGTCATGTAATTCTCCTTCAATCAGTTCTACCTTTTTAACTAGACTTTGGACGTTATAATGAACAATTGAAAACTTGCTTTTAATAATCTCTTTCTCAGGGTCACTTACCGAGGAAGAATTTGCAGAAGACAGAGAAATGTCTATATCCGGGCCTGGATTTGTTTCAACATCACCACATTTTAAAAGTAGCAAAGATAGAACGATTAGAAGTTCAAAGATAGAAAGTCGTTTAATGCCTTTAGCCTTAGTCTGTCGACAATAATGTAAACCTATTCGCACCCTATATGTATCAATATCAACACTCATTATGTTATGTTGTCAACAATGGCACGAAAGTATTTGCTGGATGCGAGTGCAATGACAATGTTGTACATGTATATGTATTCAGGACAAAGTTTAGTTTTACTTAAGTTGGTACATATATTTAAAATGCAAGATTCCCCGTGGAGCATTGATGAACAGATACAATGAGAAAATACAAAAAAGACATAGAAAAACATATGTACAAGCCTCGGAAATTCTTACTCGGAGGTTTGAGGAGTGTTACTTGCTTCACTGAGTATGAAAGAAATCCATAAATATAATGAAAATAATCCTACCAGTCATATTTTCAATTATATACGACTCCAGACATATACTTTACTCTTTTTTTTGCCGGGACTTTCATTTTTCAAAAGGATAGTTTGTCACTATCTTCTTCAGATAACATTTGCAAACGGTTTCGATCCAGATCAGGCCTCCATAACACGAAGAACCTGATCTATATCCAGACCTGTTCACAAAAGAATTTCCTGATGGTGTTTAGCCTGAAAAATGCAGCAGGCGGCATAATGAACAACATAAGAAGCAAAAAACTTTATAGATTTCCGATCGTGCAAAGAGTTTACTTTTGAAGCACCAGCTAAGTATAATAAATAAATTAATAGAAAAAAAATGCATCAAAGGGTCCCCACCCAAGCCGTCCTCTGTATGATTTGGTAATATTATATGCTAATGTAGGCAGGCAAAAGATGTAAACATTGTGGACCCCGATCAAATTGCCCCAACTGGCGCAGTCTGATCCGGATCCACGTTGTCCAACCAAAATGGCAAACTAAACAATTACGGCAGACGTCTTAGCTATTGACTATTGTTTTGCTTGGCACAATGAGCTATGCACGAATGCCAGCAAGAAAGTTGTAGAGACAACACTGATCCGAACTTCAAACTGCGCACAGCATAAGCTGTTGGTCGGTTGGCATGTAGTCAATATAAGTTGTATCCCTTGTACTTTTAACTTACTACCTCGGGCGTTTTTGAGACAGGCATATATTGTTTTCAGCTGAGCTCATGAGATTGTGATACATATCTTATGCGTAAATACACAATAAACGCACATCCGCCCAACATAGTTTTAGAAAAAGAAATAGGTTGTTGCTTGTACTCAGTCAGGTACCATGCATATTTAAATAACTGTAAGTGAACAGGTGGGGCAAGTCAGTGCGGGTACACAGACTGGCACGAACATGGCTGCTCGCAGAAGGGACATGAGCTAGCTGAGTGACAAGCCAGTATCCTGTTTGTTTACTGAGTGGGATGACGTCACGTGGGTAACACTGCTATTTGTGATCAAACGCTACGTCAGTCCCAGCAAACAAATGATCTGAGTTAAGTATCACAAAGTGCATGATTCTCCTGACCGCTCACAAGGTATTTTTGTTTATATTTAGTACATATGGCAGCCCTAACATGTGAAAGTGGACCAAGGCACATGCTCAAAGAGCCATTTTCCAGAGGCTCGTCTAGGCATATTTAAGCCTGCTAATGTAAACCATCTAAAATACTACTGTCCCGCCAGCCAAGAGTGATAGTGACGTCATGCCTCATTTACACAGCTATTAGGGACTAAGAATCGATAGACCACTTGTGTATCAGTCCTATCCGCAGGTGCGGATAGGATTAAAACACAAACGATCCCTCGAGTCTCGTTAGCCCAAGCGGAATGTACAAGTTAATGTTTCACTTAACAATTGTAAACATAACACTAAGTCACCGCCACTTTTAGTTGACACGACAGTAGAACATTGTATATTGTACTGTTATGACCAACAGAGCATTATAAGAAGCACAACATATGAAAACGGCGCTGCTATCACACCCATCCATCCAGGACCATGATTGTCGACTAACCATTTAATAGCTTATCGATGTACAATATAATATTCAAATTTCCCAAGTAGGACGTTCAGAATACAGGTTGTCAATTTACTGGAGCATGAGGGTATTGGCATCTACAAACCGTGCTCAGTCAGTCACATTTTCTCATAATGCGTTCATGTACAGTCCATATCCATAAGTACAAGACAAAAGACTGAAAAATTTTAATAGTCCAACCCATATACTGAGAACTGGGTGTCCGGACAGCCAATGCAGACAGACCGGCTCAATCCTCCAGCAACCAATAAAGTGACACTCACGTTTAGGGATCATATCCTGTTCCAACAACTAAGCATCATTATCTTACACACACACTAGGTGGTTTTACGTTAAATAGCAGTGAAATCACATTTCTAAACCATACATTATTCAAGAATAAATTATATTAGCTGCTTATTGAAAATACGTGAATCCTTTCTTTAGAAGAGTATCCTTGTGTAATGCAAGATAAGAAAAGACGCGGGTTAGTCTGCACAGTAGCACAGGCTAGCGTGAGCCTTCTCAGATTTTCCTATTAGTTAACGTTGAATATTGTTGAAGACCGTTTAGGTCAGGAGCAGTTCTAATCAGATGTCGATGCTGAGTCTGAACTATTCGGCACATCAATAATCGTTCAATATATTTTTGAAAAGTTATTCTTGGAAAAAAAAAGCACTACATATGTCAGCACTGAGCTCTTATTACAACAGAAAACAAAATGGGTCAAGATCAGCCCCGACCAAACATCGAGCTTGATCTGGATCCAAACTGTTTGACCGTCGTTGGAAAGTTTATATTTTGAGAATCTGCAGACGACAATAACTCTGAGACAATTGAAGACATTAGGGGCCAGGATCAGGCCTTGCTCAACATCGAGTCTTGTTTGGTTTCAAACTTTTAAACATTCCGATATGTTTTAGTACTGGAGACGAAAACAACTCTGTATACCTTAGATAGACAATTTGGGTAAGGCTAGGTCCGGCCAAACGTCGAGCCTGGTCCGGATCAAACTGTTCAGCACACGAATCCATAGAAAAAATAGTATTTTGAGAAAAAATCTGCAAACTACTCTGATTAAATTTTGAACAAGATTTGGGTCCGGATCAGTCCCGACAAAGCGACGAGCCTGATCCAGATCCAAACTATTCGGCATTTGGATTATGTTTTAGTTCCTTTCGAAAATTTGATATTTTACGAAAAATCTGCAATTAACAACTCTCTATCTTTTATGGGACAATTTGGATCAAGGCCGGGTTCGACCAAAGTTGAGCCTGGTCTGGATCCAAACTGTTCAGCACACGAATCCATCGAAAAAAAAAAACAACAACAAAGAAACTTAACCATAAATCTGCAAAAGATAATTTTGGCCACAATGTGAGCCAAAGACCGGCCCAGCCAAACGTCGAGTCTGGTTTAGATCCAAAATGTTTGACACTCCAATTATGATCAAGAACTTTAAGTGAGGTTAATATTTTAAGAGAAGAAAAACTGCAGATGACAGCAATTTTGATTGCCTGAGAAGATAATTTGGGTCAAGGTCAGGCCCGACCTAATATCAAGCCTAATCTGAATCCAAATTGATTGACACTCCGATTATGTCTAGACTTTTTTTGAAAAGTTAAAGGTTATTAAAAGAAAAATATATATTAATAATGCAGACAAAAGACTACCTATGAAGACATTTTGGGTCCAGATCAAGCCGTACTGAACGTGTAGCCTGATCTGGGTCCAAACTGTTCAGCATTCTGATGATATACAGTTAATATTTTGAGAGAAGAAAGAAAAAAAAAACTTCAGATGACAGCAATTCTGATTGCTTTGGAGATAATTTGGGTCAAGGTCAGGCCCGACCTAATGTCGAGCCTGGTCTGGATCCAAACTGATTGACACTTCGATTATGTCAATACCTTTTTGAAAAGTTAAAGCTTATAAAAGGAAAAAATATATTAATTATGCAGACAACAGAAACTCAGATTGCCTATGAAGACATTTTGGGTCCAGATCAAGCCCGACTGAACATGTAGCCTGATCTGGATCCAAACTGTCCAGCATACCGATGATATTCACTAATTGGTTGTAAGGTTAATATTTTGAAGGGGTAGGGGTCTGCAGATGACAGCAACTTTGCTTATCCTTGAGTTCCGTCACTAAGATTTTCCCAGAATTTTATAAATTTAAAATTTCAAGCGAGGAAATCTGCAGACGATAGCTTCCCATGAAAAGAATTCGGGTCAAGATCAGGCCCGACCAAAAGCCAGGCCAGGTCTGGACCCAAAACTGTTCGAGTATCGATGATATATTACACAGATTAATTTTGAAAAACAAACGTATCTTGAGGTGACCAAGCTGCAGACGATAACAATTTTGACAGCCCTTGAGAGCAATTTGGCTCAAGATCAGGTCCGTCCTTACGTCGGACCGGGTCTGGATCCAAACTGTTCGCCAATCCAATTATGATCGAGAATGTTTTGAAAAGTTAAAATACAAAGGAAAAAAAATCTGCAGATGACACAAGTGTGATTATCTTTGAAGACAGATTGGGTCAAGGTCAGGCCCGACCAATCGTCTGGCCTGATCTGGATCCAAACTGTTTGTTCAAGAACAAGAAACCATTATTTAGAGAAAGTAATATTTTAAGAAAAGAAACTATGCAATCAAAAGCAGTTCTGATTTCAGTTGAAAACAATACGGGTCAAGATCAGCCCCGACTGATCTGGAAACGTACAGGTCGATACTCAGGTGTTACTTTTGAAAAGTTTAGGGGAATCATTGTTTTTAGGGGACAAAACTCGGTGAGTTCGACAAGTGATCATGAGTTTATTTGAACACATTCAAGTCATAGTGTTTCCACAGACCGATTACGATAAACACTCCATTTACAATCTGCTCGTGAGTGGGTGGTAGGGCGATGTGCTCTCTGCTACAGCTTTCAGAGAGATGGCCCTGTCATATTTGGCCTGTTGGTAGGATGAAATTTTCTTCAATTGAGACTAATTTTGGTGAGACATTTCAATCTATCCCATTCTTCTTTTTTCTCCCTCTCTCCGACATGACTGAAATAGTGTTGACTGGGACTTTAAGATTTAACCGATCTGCTCGTTGTCCGGATCTTTCAACGTTACAAACCGACCACGGCACAGCTGAATGGCTATCGAGCGTCTAAAAATTCTGACGGAGTGTGAGTACACAAAGTTAAATTGTTTTGCTTTTCATTTTCATATTTGCTATTAATAATTGAATAGTAAACGCGTACATGTACATGGAGCATATTCAATCTTTCCTAATGCATGTAGATTTGAATCCTTGACACAGCACACGGTTTGTGTACATGCCTGTTGTTTTGTGTGCTTTTTTGTTGCTGTTTTTGTTTCATTTTTGTTGAGGTTTTTGCTGTTTGTTAATGCCATATTCAAAGGCTATAATGCGTAACTAGTTTCGAAATGCTGTGTCAGCATTATCCGTTTAGAAGCAGCCTTATTCGTTTAGATGCTTCCACAGCAGGCACACAACCTTAAAACATCGTCGTACCAACGCCGATGCGACGTCATGACGCATCGAGGTTGATACGACGTCATGTGGCTGCCGGGTCGTGTGTACTGCTTGATATGTATATGGATTCCAAAACCATTGATACACCATTGATAGAATCAACAGCCTAGATCATGTGCTGCAGATATTCGTGTCACATTTAATCATGTGAGTTGACCCCCTTTATCGGAATCAGCTGACCATATCAAACATTACTATCAGCATCTTAATAAGTGAAATGCCCCTTGTGATAACGACTTAACCGGGAAGCATGAAAATGTCACTTCAAATATGCACCTTAACATATAAGCCCAATGTTTCTACTGATCTAGAGCTCTGGGCAACTCCTTACTATATCAGCATTAAGTTTTGTGTTTCATAACTAAATGGCAGGTAAACTATCTAAAAATTTAACGGCATGAACAAGTTGGATACCTTCAACAAAGGAATCCAATACGTGGGGCCGCGATTGTTGAAAAATTGGAATTCGTAAATAAACAAAACCTAGTTGTGATTAAACTCGGAGTCCTTATCTATTGATATTCAGTGGCAAAAATAGAAAATTAATGCATATTTCTTTTCTTATTCAAAAGTGATACAAAATACTTCAATGAAGTCAGACACCTATAGAAATTCTATCCATCATTTTCAAGTAAATTTAAACAAACTATTAAGATCTATTAAAGTAAGTAAGGGTGCAAAGATCAGGAATCGATACAATCAAGTACCATACCTGACCCAGGATAGCAATGGGAAAGTGACAAACTCACAGCCAGACACCACAAACGAGAGCCAAGAGGTCAGTCCTTTCCCAGCAGGTGACCACAAAGCACATATAAACAAACGCGCACAAAGACATAGCAAACACACGACAGAACAAAAACATAAAAGATCCACAAAAGAAGTACCGCCTTGGAACGGTCAGTTAAATATTTTACTGGAGGGCTTAAACCGGTTTAACTGCGCCAACCTCACCCTTAATTCAGATGTGGATCAAGACACATAGATGTTTGGTTTGCATGAAAGACCCCTAACAGATTTGGGCCTGCTTAACCATTAATGCCAAATAAAAGGTCCCACCTTTAACAAACGAACGAATCAGTTTTTAATGAAAGGGCTATTAGGTAATAACTTTTCACCAAATTTTATAATCTGTAAACAATCAGTGGAGACCATGATCAGACTCCGCACTTTGTGACGTCAAATCTGGCTCTTAACTGTGTACCAATGACCCAGAGAAAGGCGCTAGGTTTGTATGGGTTTACAGGTTTTTTAAAAGATCTTATTTCTAATCTTTGAATACATCTCGTTTTATTTGTTGTACTGTAAAACAAAATAATAATAATAATAATAATAATAATAATAATAATAATAATAATAATGATAATATTAATAATAAATATACTATTAAAAATAAACAGAAAATGCTAAGGTTGCATTATGTGTCTTAGAAAGTTTTTTTTTTACTTTTGACTTCAATGTAAAATGACAATCTGAAACTTTCGATGTAATAAAAGTAATCATTGTGCCGTCGTGGTCAGTCTTTGTGCTAAATATGAACACGGAGGTATTTAGGATCCATGATATGAACACCCTTTACAAATAAGGTGATCTAAAATACGATGGCAAATATTTTATGTAAAAGTTATAATAAGACTTTAGATATTCCTGTTAGCGAAAATTGCTGACATTTCAAAACTTTTTTTTCTGTTGCTGATGAAGGCCTTGGGGGAGATGACGTGTTTCTATGGGGGGGGGGGAATGACGGTCTACACACTGTCTATTAATGCCCTCTTTTGAAAAAAATCGCATACATTGCGGTATATCCCCGGATAGATCAATTGAGGAGCTAATTTTGCAATACCATTACAGAATCTGTCTTCTCTATTAGCTAGTCTCTAAGTAATAATGCAAGTATCTCTGACAAAATAGTGTGTTGGCAAATGCTGCAGCACATATTGCCTGGCAAACGGCTTAAATCAAACATGACATTCACACGCTGAGTATGTCATTATTTACACAAGTAAAAGTTATGTGGACACTTAGTATTATGATGCAAGCTGGGGATATACATCCCAACCCTGGCCCCGCAACAGTATCACGAGTAGTATTTCTAGCTTTAATATAAAGCCTCTTCCTCTTCTCTAACTATGAAATGTTAAGGCAAAAAGCATCAGCTACCAACTGGGACGACTTTCAAAACAATGATATTAACATATACTGACAAAATTTGATAGAACCTCTACAGTATTTTGCTGAAATGTGTATACCTTACAAAGTCATTACTATTATACCGTCAGATCCGCCCTGGATAACGATTTTAATCAAGGGACACATTATAAATCACAAAAGAGCTTACAAAAGGGCAAAACAAACCAATCTTCCAATACACTGGACCAAATTTAGAAATTTGCACAACAGGGTAACGCAACTCATACGAGAATCAAAGCAATCGTTTAATGGGAGCATGGCTACTAAATTAAAATCAGATTCACTATCACCTAAACAGTGATGGAAATTGTTCAAATACTTTATAGCTCCCAATTCAAAATCTTCTATCCCCCCTCTTGAAACAAATGGTCAAAATTATGCAGGAGAGGGTTAAAGGCAAATATATTAAATGATTACTTTAAAGACCAAACTTTGTCCGATGAAAGAAATGCTGAGATACCTGATATTCATAGCTACCCTGTTGACAGTCCCTTAAGTAATATCCTCCTTACTTCAGAGAAAAGCATTCCAGTTGGTAAGGCTGTTGGGCTGGATGGGATAAGTAATCGTGTATTAAAAGAACTTAGTAGGGAGATACATGTATCTCCAGCTCTATGTGGTTTCCTACACGCATAGTCTCTAATTCTTTATAGCAGGCTGATGTCAGCCCAGTGCATAAAGGTGGTGTTCCAACTGAAATCCCAAATTATAGACCTAAATCACTTTTAAGCAATCTGGTCAAGGCTTTTAAACGACTTACTTTTATGTATGTATATAATCACTTCTTGGAAAACAACATTCTTATTTCTTTTTAGTCTGGATTTAGAAGGAGAGACTCTACTGTTAATCAACAATCTTATCTATACATCACTGTCTGTCAAGCTTTAGAAGCAGGTTAAGAAGTTAGAGTGATTTTCTGCGATTTTATTTAAGCATTTGACCGCGATTGGCATGCTGGTTTAATTCATAAGTTAAAATCAGCTGGTATATCTGGCAATCTCTTATCATGGTTTACCAATTCACTAACTGGTAGAAAACAAAGGGTTGTTATGTTTGGTGTTCAGTTTGCCTAAGCTGGGGTACCTCAAGGCTCTGTACTTCGTCCACTTCTCTTCCTTCTTTTTATAAACGATATTGTTTGCGACATCGGATCATCTATACGTCTTTTTGCAGATGATACAAGTCTATATATCATTGTAGAGGACCCAAGTGTCGCAGCAGAACTCCTTATGCAGACCTTGAAACGAAAGCAGAGTGGGCACTAAAATGGCTTGTAAAGTTTTATCCATTTAAGACTGAATCTCTTTTAATCAATCTCACGAAAAACTAACATTGTTCATCCTCCTGTATTTATGCGAGATCAACAGATCAAAGAAGTTAAATCTCATGAACACTTAGGTGTTATTCTATCTAACGACTGCGCTTGGCAAAAACATATAGATTATATTAAGAATAGGAATGGACAAGAATAAACATTATGCGTCGTCTAAAGTATGACCATGACAGAAAATCTTTAGAAACACTTTACAAATCTTTATAAGACCACTCCTAGAATAAGCAGATGCCATTTGGGTTAATTGCACGCAGCAAAACAAAACTGAACTTGAACTCATACAATTAGAAGCTGCAAGAATATCAACAGAAACAACAAAATTAGTATCAGTTGCCAACCTTTGCATAGAAACTGGTTGGGAGACGCTAGACACAAGAAGAAACAAACAAAAACGGGTGTTCTTTTACAAAATGCTTAACGATCTTACCCCACTTTATCTCTCATCTCTTGTCCCTCCTCTTGTCTAGAATGTGTCATGTTATAACCCAGGCAATTCCAATGATATTCAGACTGTTGCTTCTCACACAACTTTGTTTTATTACTCTTTCCTACCCTCATCAATTCGAAATTGGAATAGACTAAATCCTGATTATCAGAAATGCTGGTAAGCTAGTATGTAACCATTGCCAATATCCAAAACAGCTCTTGTCCAACTTGGACAAGTCAGACTATTCCCACCACATCTCTTTCCCCCCTCTCTCTCTCTCTCTCTCTCTCTCTCTCTCTCTCTCTCTCTCTTAATTATGATTTAACCTCTATTGTCTAATTTTCTTCAAATAATTTGCATTCTCAGCTTAAAATAGCTAGTAGCAACACTTGATAGGTACTTAAAGTTAGAGACAAACCAATTGACTTGTATCTTGTAAGTGCAATGCTGTTCAAAAATTGAAGATATAGCTTAGCATAGTAACCAGTCAGGTGTATTTGTTGTTAAAGCCCTAAGCCTCCGTTAAATATAGCCATCTTGATGGGGAAGAGAGAGCTGATTGCTTTTGCTTAATTTGTCTTCCTGGTGTCTCGTGGTGGTTGAGCGGCTCTTCCTCGCGGTGCCACGGGGTTGTCTGCAGTTTGTGATTGTGGTATTTCCTGATCATGCTCACTTACTATTTTTGAATACACTTTTAAGAACATATTTGATGGAAATGCCGGTTTAGCCCATGCATTTGTATAATGCAAAATTGAAGTCATTGCCTTCAACACTTTGTCAAAATATTGTAAAGGAGAATAACTTTGATAAGGTCTTGCTTCTGTTCTAATCCTAATGTTCGCATGATTGAAAATTGTATTGTATTGTATAAACTGAATTGAAATAAACATACTGAACAAAAGTGAAAACGCTACACCTGAATTGTTTGCCATCTATATACAAAATTATGCAAACCAAGAATGCAATTGAAAGTGTATCTTAATGTTCAAATACTGGTAATGCATAACAGTAAATGTTTTACGGATGTTGTCAGGAGGAAACACATGAAAGCCATTTACATGTGACAGGGGTCCATTTTTTCAGGTTGTCAATTTGAACGGAAATCTAACACAATTTAGGCCTTCAGAAATCCACTACCTACGAGATCCGACTGCACAAAATGGTAGTCTAGACATGTGACAACAACCAGAAATGTGAAGGACTTATCTCAAGTGTGTTTTGATCGTTTAGAAAAGCAATCTTAAAAAGCGGATTTTAACATAAAATTGCCAAGTTTAAAAATTTAACACTGAAATCTCCATAGAAAAAACAATGTGTTGTTGCATCTAAGTATGAGGACATTTCTAGTGGAGAAATGGTAGCAACAACGTGCTGAGAGGTCTACCTGATTTAGCAAAAGAAAATTATCGAAAATTGTGATAAATCGAAGATTAAGAAACATTTAAAATTCCCTATTTGTTTTGTCAAAGGGAGATAATTATCAATATTTTACAAATTTGCTAAATTCGTAATTGATTTCTAAGCTTGTTTCAAGTGATTAAGCTGTTTTCTTGTGTTTTTATGCAACACAATTAAGACCAATTTTGAGAAGCATAACAATTTTAATTTGCGCATGGGCAATAGCATAATTTCAGTCAATAAAGCTTTAAACACTTGAAGGAGCATAACTCATACATCAAACGAGACAAGTTGGTGGAGTTTCGACGAATCGTTTGCTGGATGTCTGAGCAACATTATTAACCGTTAGTAAATACTTTTTGTCCAATACTTTCTCATAAAATATAGATAATTGTAGTGTAGCGTTTTCACTTTTGTTTAGTATATGTTTAAACTACGGACCAATGGTCGCAGGAATAACATGAATTTAAAGTCGTAGTAACGCAAAATAAAGGCGTTATTTCGCTTTTTGAGAGGCGTAATTACTTCTTTTTTCGCGTTATTACGCCTTTTAAAACGCGTTATAACGCCTTGTTCTATGTTATTACGCCTTTGTTTTGCGTCTGTACGGTTATAAAAGGCGTTAGTACGGCTTTGGCACCAGTAAAATGAATTTGAGCCCCCCAGTGGCTTAGACTGCTGTCCGTTCTAAGGCGTTGTTTCTGTTGTTGTTGACTTTTTGTTTATTGTTACTCCCATTGTGGGAGTCTGTAATTGTTCTGTGTTTTGTTTTACGTTAATTTATGTCCATTATAGTATTGCAATAATCTTGATGGGGAAGAGAGAGCTGGTACTTTGCTTTATTTGTCTTCCTGGTGTCTCGTGACGGTTGAGCGGCTCTTCCTCACAGTGCAATGCGGTTGTCTGCGGTTTGTGATTGTAGCATTTCCTGATCATACTCACTATTTTTGAAATGAGAAATAACGCATTTTTTCGCCTTATCACGCATTTTTAAAGACATTAAAATGCCTTCTTTACTCACTTGAGCCGTAAGTTGAGCCGCAAGCTCATACGGTAAGCTAATAGTTTAGCCATCCTCAGTCGTCCGTCCATCTACCAACCATTTCAAAGATCTTCTCACCGATGGTCAATTGGTCTGTTATGCTTTTATATGAGGACAATGGGTCTGGAGTTTACAGTATATCGGCAACGGATTTCAGATGATATCAAAATTAAACCAAATGATTGCCTGCCCACAACCCTTTATTTGGCAGGTATAAATCATTCGAACATACTAGGGCCAGATGTCGCATGTATAATTACATAAAATGAAGACTCCAGCAAGACTGACTGATCAGCCAGGCCATGAAAAGAGCATTATGGCAAATGCTTGCGGTGACGTTTTAAATAAAGAAAAATAAAGCGCCTTGTTTACGACTTATTCTACCCTCCGATTTTAAAACGAAAATTATTTCACTAGATGGCATTTGCAAACAGTATAGACATTGAGATTATCTTGGCGTTTAGTCGAGATTTAATACATGTGTCCCATACCCCTTGAAACTTTCATAATATAGGAGATTGTCGTGAGCAAAACAAGCATACAACAAAGACACATATCTGCTTGCGAACCATTGCTGTCGACCCAGCGCATTTGTTATTCGCTCTGTATAACAGATAAACCTCGCCCCATACAATTTCTATAATTGACGGCCTTTAGAAACGCACCTACTAATTTATTGTCAAAAAGTTAACATTTTCACTATGTGAAAAATATACTGACGTAAAGAAAAACGCCTCATCTAAAAGTAAACATCAATATCTCTTAGACTAATCAGACTAAAGTTATACATTTTAGTGCATTAAACCATCTTATCAGTCAAGCGTTTATCATGAAAAGCAAAATTGCTGAAAGAATATTTGAGGCTGAGAAAACGATCTCCGTTTGAGACAGGGGTCACCAGTTTCGTGTGACACAAGGTCTTAGCAACATTTCCTTTGTTTCTAGACACAATCCGTTGACAAGAAAAACGTGTTTTACCATTGTAAAACAGTGTCTATTTTACCCAAAATGCGTTTATAATGTTCAGACAATGTTTGTATGCGTCTGCTGAACAAAACAGCTTACCCCACCCACCTTTTCGCCATGCATTTCAGTAAAACTTAAATGACATGACTTTGAAAAATGTGTGAAAATATTGTTACGAATCATTTACAAAAGTCTTTAGTCTTTAACCAGCGACAATTGCTGAGGAAACGCAATCTGACACGTGTTCCGGACGGCCGTTTTGGATGACGTAAACGTAGACCAACGACTGGCCATTGGGCGTTACAGTGCATCTTAAATAACGTAGTTTTACGTAGGCATATTCTGTGTTCATTACCTAATGTACCCCCTTATCATTTTTTCCACTACTTAAAGCATAACAAGAATGTTGGCAAGTTTCGTAAACGGACCTTACATTTTGTCTTAAATATGACGTCATAATTTCATAAAGATATTACTCACAAGCACAACTGTTTGAAAAATGATCCAAAATTTGTTCATTCTTTAGCAAAACATTAACGGTACAAACTGGGTAAATATTCAAATTGAAATCATAAGCGATTGATGCCTAATGCCGTCACGTGTACGTTGAGCCTGTATGACGTCATCGGAATAAAGCGCCACCTTCATATTAAATTAACGTCATTTTCCAACATCGCCAAACCTCTACATAAAGAAGCACTACGTGGTTGTTCATTTTTATATATCATCGCTAAGAAATCAGTGATAATGAGTGAGGCGTTTTTAGTTGACGTCAAAATCGACACGTCCCGTCATTTAGTTTGCATTCATTAAGAAATCGAAATGTTGTTGCTTATGGTTGCCGTGGCGTCGCGATAATTCTGAGACCACCCAAAGTCAAAAAGTAACAGAGTATAAATACCTTCCATAATGCGCGCTTAAAGGTTTTCGAAAGTTCATTTCGTCTACGTGACGTCATTACTTTTGACGTAATTGGCTGTTTCCGCCTGTAATTGCTGAACAGTTAAAACTGACGATAGCAAAGAAACGCTGTGACTGGGAGATAAATGAAAATTTCAGAAAATTTACGTGTTTTCCCATGGCTGCTAGCTTTCAAATTGATTTAAACTCACATTTGTCAGACGGCCATTGTTGAAAAGCACTAACGTTGGTGTTACGTAAAAATGAACAGCTTGAGCAAATCGAAATTATGGCAACTCATGGTCCATTGTGTAGGAGGATAACAAATGCTAAAGGAAACATTCTCGGTGAGGCAAAAAGTAAAAAGTATAGACAACTTAGTAGAAGTGCACAAAAAGTAAGTGAATTAGCAATATAACGTATTTGTATGGTCTTCTTATGAAGTTTGGATATCAAGTTTAACTTAGTAAGCTTGTCATAATCCACATCAACAAACACACCAAACTTAGGAGCCAAATGACATTGATACCTGTCAATGTCAAACCTCTCATCAAGCAAAATATTCTCCTTGGGTATATCACTGACAAGTTCTTTTTTTTGTTATTTATTATTTTATTTCAGAAACATCATGTTACATTTATAAGCATAATACATTTTACCATACACAAACTTTAAGTAACCATACTGTAAATTAAGGATAATATGATACCACAAAATGGGTAAAACATGAGAAAATGCCTTTTAGCATCTATGCCTATACTCAGTCCCTAATACTGACGAAACTTCAGTACTCATTGTATCAGCTGGGGTTGATATCCAGACTCTGACAACGGTTCTACATAGACATTATTTGCAATGGTGCAGAAACACATTTTGTAACGTTTTGTTAAGCATGATGTATGACTAGTTGACATTCGTATGTTATCATCCCTTAATATGTTTTACAATGTGGCTTCAGAAACGACTTATGAGAAGAAGGAGGGGGTGGGGTAGAAAAACGGAGAGGGAATAAAGGGCATTAGAAAGAACCAAGTGCGTGGCGTTTAGATAATTTGAAGTTTTGAAAGATAATATTCGAAGCATATTCACAAATAATGAAGTAGAGGTTTACCACTTGCTTAGGTAACAATATATTAATACCAGAGAGAGAGAGAGAGTGAGAGAGAGAGTAGTCGCCTTTATGCTTTTAATTGTCTATTAATCTATTAATGTTTTTAGGTTCCCCCATTTTCTGTCGAACTGGGCTATTCTATCATTTGTAAAATAAATGTATTTTTCTACCTTAATTCTTTGACTTAAGTACAACCTAAAATGTTCTAATGTTGGTTGAGTTTCTTGGTATTTGTTTTTAAATATAAAATATTTTCCGAGCAGTATAATGAAATTCTTGACCTGGGTTTCTATACAATTTGTTCTTTCCGTGATACCGAATGTAATATACTTTAAAATGAAATTGATTGTTATGCTATGTCTCAATAAGAACATGGTCAGGTTTGTCCAAAAATGCTGTACAGGGTTACATTCCCAAAAAAGATGATTTATAGTTTCTATTTCCGTTACACAAAATTCACATAAAGCTGTCTCTTTAATTTTACATTTTAATAGATATTTATTGGTGGGGATAATTCGCATTAAGCATTTGTACTGGAAATTCTGGAGTCCAAAGTCCTTGGTTGCCTGCAAGCGACTGGTATATATGTTATTCCAGTTTAGGTTCTCGTCACTGAATTGTTCTATCCACTTTTGTTCCGATTTTCTCTCTGGTGGTAATTTCTTTTTCATAAGTAATTTATAGGTGTACTGGTTAGTTTGTTTTAATATTGTTATTTGATCAAGAGTATATGGCCTTTTGGGTATATTTACGTTTTCATTTTAATATTAGCTTTCCATGCGTTTGGTATACTATGTATCAGGGTTAAATATTTTAGAAAATCACCTTCTGGGAGGGTGTATTTGTCGCTTAATCTTCTATATGAATAAAGTGTTTTGCTGTAATATCGTATACATCTTCAAAATATTTCATTCAGTTACTGAACCAATTTGTATACATTATTGTGTTACCTTCTACTTTTACATTACTGTTGTTCCATAAAATTTCGTGCCTATAAGAACTGATAACTGGATTTTCAATACATTTGTTCCACGCTGCCAAGATATCTTTTAAAAAATTATTTAGCCTAAATCTATGTATATCGTTTTCAGAGAAGTAACATGCAAATAAAAGGTTTCCTCCAAAATGTTTAGGTTTACTAAGATATATGATTTTAAGTATTCCGTTATCTTCAGATTCTATCATTCTTTTTATCCAACATATTTTTAAGGATTTCAAAAAGTTTTCCAGATCTATCATTTTAGGCACTCCCTTTTCATAATCCATGATAAGTATTTCTCTTTTTATTTTAGCAGGTTTGGAATCCCATAAGAAATCGTACATTATTGTTTCAATTCGTTTAATGGTTTGTTTAGTCGTATCAGGTAAAGAGGAAAGAACATATACTAATTTTGGAAGTGCATATTTTTTATAATAGTGATTTTACCCATCAGTGTCAGTTTCCTATGTTGCCACTGCTTCAAACATTTTTCAAAGAGTTTGTTTTTAGGTTCTAAATTTGCTCAGAATATATTTATTTTTGTTAGTACCAAAGGTCATACCAAGTGAACTCGCTTCGGTAGAACTCCATTGAAACAGGTACTTTCATCTGTGCCCACGCATGGAGTTTCTTTAAACTTTGCATATTGATAAAACATTATAAACAAACTTTTAAAATGTATTTATCGAATTAGATTGTTAAGAATGAGGCTTAGGAAGCAACCCTGACGTACTCCACCTTTGAGGTGATACCTGTCTCTAAATTCCCATGTCCTAAATCTATAATTTTGTTTATTTTAAAGATTTTTCAACTAGATTGAATCAAAAATACCATATACATTATGTTTATACCACGAAACCATTTGGATAAATTATGGTTTACGTTTACAGAAGAAGTGATTATAAAATTTCAATATTTTTTTCCAAAATTTCCAAAACATTTATCATTCAATTCAAAAAATAGATTTGTTCTAGTCTTTGTCAAGACATCATATTATCACAAAAACATGCCATATATATCCTGCTGATCTGAGCCAAATATCATGAAAATCCAAAACCGGTAACTTTGTCATGTCCCATCTGTTATTGGTATAGGTCAGTTTTAGCAAAATAAATTTATCTGATTGAATTGAATCAATAAATCGACATAAGAAGGTTGTTTTTAAATCTACTTCCACTTTTCTTAAAAACAGACATGCTTAGACCATTTTAAACGATTTAATGGTCAGAAATGGTGAAGGTCATGGCCCTATGGCAAACCAATATGTAACACTTCCTCAAGTCCTGCATGATATTGTTTAAGAAACATAATATCATAACAATAAACGTGTGAAAACAAGAAGACCAAATGTTTCCTTTACATCCCAACTGAACAAGAGGAACCATAGTTTAGTGCTGTGACCAGGAAAAAGTGTAACATAGTCTTATCAAAGGTATCAAAGAACAGTGTTCTACATGAATAAGTGAGGTCTAGAAACGAAACTGTATGCCTAGAATATACAGCCAGCTAAAGTAAAAATGTTGCTATTTGATGGAAATCAGCATCAGTTTCACAAAACAGAATGAACAGAGATAATTTAAGTATTAAAATAGCAATACCTTTGAAGCCAAGAGTTCTCTGTGACCAAAATGGTTAATTTTAACCAAAAGGTTTGATAGGGGGGGCATTTTTGTGAACCAGGTTTATTAATGATACTTACAATTATAATCATAGATATAAGGTTCTTCTCCTGTATGAACTGACTTGTCCTAAGGTTTCTCTGTTGTATGAATAAAAATTCTTAATAATTTTTCATATTAAGTGTAACATTGGTTAGATGTAGTTTTAACGTTAGAAACAAGATGTGGTAGGTACAAATGTCACCATGTTGTATCATCTTGCCTAATATCATTGTATAAGCTCTTCATTAAATAAGAATTGTGGCACTTAATATTAAAGAATATTGTTTTTTTCTTTATCCAATCCATAATAGGGAAAAACACTGAACATATCAACTTCTACCAATAAAGGTACTAGCATGGTGATTCAAACTAAGCAAGTATTCAAATGTACTCAAGTACGTTTTACACTGACACATAATTAATGTATTTTTTTACATTTCTATGAATTCACAATGGTCAATGTAAACGCACCGGTGGTTGCTACAACGTTGGTGGTTGCATTTTTCAGCACAGGTGGTGGCGTAAAAGGTAAAAAAATCTATACCTTTTGACTTTATGATTCATTTATAAACTTGCATTTATTTTATTTGTGATGACATCTGGCGCACAGACCACCGGTAACATTGCAGTTTATGGCTCTGCCAAGCAACTGGTGATTTAATTCATGGTTTGGACTGCAAATCCAACACAGTTCTAGAGTTTTGCCATGACATGTGCTTTTTCTAGTGTAACTGCCTAAATTGAGGGAAATCTGCATGTCTATGCGCAGCTGTTGTAATATTTCCATGAAATAACATCCAAAAACGATTACTACTTTGTATTTTTTTTTCTTGGTAAACTGGCAAATTTTTTATTGAGAATTTAATTGCAACGCACTGGGAGCATTTTTAAAGTATTGATGCAACGCACTGATGGTTGCACAGAAGTCATGTGGTTGCTGGTGCAGACTCACCACATCATTCGCTGTTCACATAAACGTTACGAAAATCGCCATTTCAGCCAGTACATGATATTTCGATACTATGAAGAAGGCTCAGGTGAACCTGTGCAAACGTGCAGACTCCCAAGAGTCGTTGCTGCCAGCACAAGAGATCTTGATATTTATTACAAGGTCCAGTGACTTTGCCTGCGCAAATGTGCAGACTCACCAGAGTATTCGCTGCTGGCGTGAATAGCACATAAATCGCCATTTGAGGCAGCACAAGTGATTTTGTACAGTGCCGAAGGCTTGGGTAAGCCTGTGCAAATGTGCAGACTGGCCAGATTCTTCGCTGCTCGCACAAAATGGCACACAATCGCCATTTGAGTCAACACATGAGCATTTTGAACTGTGACGAAGGCTCAGACTAGGCCAAGCAAATGTGCAGACTCGCCAAAGCCATCGTTGTTCGCATGAATGACACCCAAAAAAAGTAAGTGAGTATCACGATCATAAACTGCAGACAAACCCATGGCACTGAGAGGAATAGCCACACAACAATCACGAATCACCAGGAAGACAAACTAAGCAAAGCAGCCAGCTCTCTCTCTTCCCCATCAAGATGATTGCAAAACAAGAATGGACATACAGTAACAAAATATAGAACAGTTACAGAATCTTGTAATGGGAGTAACAATGAACAACGAATCAACAACAACAACAAAATCATCGCCTTAGAACAGACAGCAGCCTGTATCTCTGGGGTGCTAAAATTGCATTTAACTGGTACCAAATCTTTGCCCTAGATTCTGCTGTTGTTAAAGCACAAAAGTTTTAAGCTCGCACGGAGGCTTCTTAACTATTGTAATGAATCATAACGGACAAACAATCTCATTAAATTAAAAGTTTTGGGGCCATTCTGAAAAATAAGCGGAAACACTCTCAAAATGCGAACAGGGCTAGCTCTGGAGCGTCTCTGGTGAGGCTACACATTTGCAGAGTCACGCTTGGGCCTTTATCAGTGTACAAAACCCACAAATTCTATGCCTATTGACTGTATGATTTCTTTATAAGCTTGCAGTTATTTTACTTTTGATGACTCAAGGCGCACAAACCGTCTGTAACATTGCAGTTTATGGCTCTGACATGCAAATTGGCGTTTTAATTCATGGTTTGACCGACAAATCTGACACAGTTGTGGAGTTTGACAGTGACAGGTGCTTTTTTCCATTGTGACAGCCTTACTTCAGGAAAATTCTGTATGTCTAAGCACAGCTGCAGCTATGTCATCATAGTCTCATGAAATTACATCCAAAAACGATTACTACTCTCTATTTTTTTCTATGCAGAGAAGGCTCTGGCGAGTCTGTACATTTGCACTGGCTCACCTGAGTCTTCGTCCTGGTACTGAAATATCATGTGCTGGCTCAAATAACGATTTATATACCGTCGATAAGAACAGTGAATGCTTTGGTGATGCTGCACCAGCAACCATGGCATATCTAGGCAACCATCAGTGCGTTGTATCAATGCGTCAAAAAATGCTCCCAGTGCGTTGTATTAAAATTCCTCAATAAAACGTTAGCTAGTTTACCAAGAAAAAAGATACAGAGTGGTAATCGTTTTAGGATG
This sequence comes from Loripinus fragilis, assembly GCA_964019695.1. Lineage (NCBI taxonomy): Eukaryota > Metazoa > Mollusca > Bivalvia > Lucinida > Lucinidae > Loripinus > Loripinus fragilis. Next base: position 74,901,019 of record OZ026525.1, read on the forward strand.
TTATTACATGTAAATATGATAACAGCTGTGCTTAGACATGCATATTCCCCTCAATTTAGGCAGTTACACTAGAAAAAAGGCACCTGTTACAGCAAAACTCCAGAACTTTGTTGGATTTGCAGTCCAAACCATGAATTAAATCACCACTTTCTTGGCAGGGCCATAAACTGCAATGTTACCGGTGGTCTGTGCGCCAGGTGTCATCACAAATAAATTATATGTAAGTTTATAAATACATCAAAAAGTCAATAGGTAAAAATAATACCTTTTACGCCAGCACCTGTGCTGAAAAATGCAACCACCAGCTCGTTGTAGCAACAACCATGCGTTTATATTGACCAGTGTAGAATTAGAGCCATGTGTTTACATCAAGTTGAAAAAATATGTTACCGGTTTTTTGAAATTCATGAAATTTGGTCTACATATTTTAAATATATATGGATAGTTTATATGTTGAAATGATATTTTGACAAAGACGGCAAGGTGTAAAAATGTTAATTCCAAATTAGACTGAATACAAAATATACATTTGAAAATTTGGGTACCATGCCATAAAAATGAATGCCCACCAAATATCCTAATACATACAAAGCCATTTTAGTAAAAACGAACTTATCAATGATATAGTTATTTAATCAAACATTTTGCGCCCGTAACATGATATGTCAATAACTTTAGAAATGATTATTACTGGGTACCCTAAGGTATTATAGTGATATCATTCATGAAGTCATATATTAGCAATGGAATTGCATAAAAACTCAAATGCACCATGAATATAAAAGTCATACCACAGACAATTAAATAATGTAATATTATCAAATTCCAAGCGTGGGCAGACCCCCCTGTTAATTTACCATACCATGTAAGAGCCCCCTTTCTGTCTTTTAGGTATACTACATTACTTTTAGTTATGCTACCTAGTCGCAGAACTTGACACTTTTTGGCGTGAACTTTCAATCCAGAAATATAACTAAAATTATCCAATATGTTAATCAGTGTTTGAAATGACTTAAATGAGCCATCCAGTATAAGTGATGCATCATCGGCGAATAATGATTTTTTTAAATTCCATATTTGTATAGAAAATACCTTTAATGTCTTCTGTGGTTGAAAATTAATGCGAAAGTAGTTCAATACATATAATAAACAGGTAGTAGACAGTGGACATCCCTGGCGAACACATCGCCGTATTGGGAAGAACTTAGACATGTTGCCATTATTCGAGACACAGCTTTTGGCGTCATGATAAAAAGTTTTACTCATTTGATAAAATCCTCTCCAAAGTTAAAATGTTTCAGACAACTAATAATAAATGTGTGATCGACGCTATCAAATGCTTTCTCAAAATCAGAGAAAAATATTAAGCCAGGTTTGTCTGATTTGACAATTATATTACAATATTTATTTCTTCTGTTCTATCGATTTCACTATTAACAGATCATCAGAAACTATTCAAAATCGTGGGCGTTGCATAGTTAAAACGTTCTGTTATTTATGTTCGTCAACTTTACGTCAATGACGTGAACGTTATGCGGTTAAATATGATAAAATATATGTAATTTGTAAATCTTCGCTTACTGCGTTAATACAATGCCGTGTATTTGCTGTACCGTGCACTAATATAGAGTATTAGAGTGTCAGACCTCAAGATATGAGTGCATACTTAAAAAATATATTTCGAATTTCTCAACCAAAACATCCGCTTTGGATACTCTACATTTAATGATTTAAAATTCATGATATCGCTGTGGACCTAAAATTCAGATGTGCCAAATATTTACAACTTTTTTTGATGCATTTGCATTTTGTTTTCATATGGCATTGCTTTCTTTTACGTCATATGTTCATGTCCTTATGTAAACTCATATACCACCAAAACTCGAATTTATTGATCGTTATACTTGTAAGTTTGAAAAATGGGATATTCATACAAATATATCGTGAATATTGCTCAGAAAACTTTTAGATATAGTACATCATGATTTCTAACAAATTTCGTCGATTAAATTCAGAAACAGCTTTCACTAAAGTAAGAACGCAGGCAAAGCTCAGAAATCGATAAATCGAGTACCACACCTGACGCAGGACTCCACATGGAAAAGTGATAAAAACACAAGAAAACATCACATACAAGAGAGCAAAGAGGCCTGCCCTTTCCCAGCAGCTGACCACAAAAAGGATCCACAAAAGAAGCACCGCCTTGGAATGGTTAGTAAAAAAAAATACATAAGAGGGCTTAAGTTAGTTTTATGGTACCAACCTCACCCTTATTTCTGAAGTTGAGCAAGACAAATAGGTGTTTGGTTTGCATGAAAGATCCCTAACTTGTCGATGTATCATCTCCCAGTAAATATAAATCGAGATATAAATAGAAGGTAAAACAAAGATAAGAACTCAAGGGTAGATACAACTGAATAGCTGAGTAAAACAAATCCAACATTTAAACCCCATTGGACCCGACAATAGACACAACATCAGGCCCTAACCTCTCATCTATTGATAAGTCTTAAAGTCGGAGCCATCATAATATCTGAGGTCCAACCCGGGGTGTGCAAGTAAAGAGGAAAGCAAAGTTGCCTATCGTGATTGGGTTGACCACCAAGCATGCAGTCTGTTGCAATACATTAATGTTATAACCAATCTTCCTATAATGAGAAATTATTTTAATAAACTGAGCTGATAAATAATTAGAACCAACATTTTTTCTTTGATTTATACGCTAAGTCGATATAAAATTCTGGTTACGAAAGCCCTGGCGCAAGAGAATTTTAAGTCCAATATTGCATTTAGATTCATAGTATCGGCGGTAAAATTTATAAAAAAAATGCGAAGTTTATGATACCAATAGCCTTGTTTGAGAAGTTTCTAAGTTGACAGTTTATTGCGAGTATTGAGGTCAGCAACATGGCTCTAAAGTCGACTCTTCCCCTCATCCATGTTACTATAGCTGGTGTTTTAGTTGTCGTTATCTGTTGTGTGTACTTGTGCTTTTATTTGTTTTGTTGTGTTTATTGTTTCTTTCTTAAAAAGAGCTATTATTCAACAAGTCGTTTATGACAGTGACGTAAGTTATATTCCCAAATGGATATTACTTTAAATGAGCCTCCATGCAAGAAAATCTGTCTGGGGGGGGGGGGGGTTGCGAACAACACAGGCGCAGACCAGCCTGCGCTTCTGCGCAGTCTGATCAGCGCCTTTGTTATTCGCGTTTTGGCAATTATCATATTAAGGCTTCAAGGATAATTCAGTGATTTCATCTATTCCAAATTACTTTAATAATTCTGAAACTCCTATCATTTGTTATAAATATAACAAACCAATAAGGTCTACAATATTTAACTTTAATAAAATTGTAAATGATTTAAATACTCCTGCCTCCTGAGATTGTAAAAATTCAAATTATTTATATCCCTCTGCAGGGCATGTTATTACAGGTAATCTAAATGTCATTCCTGACGCTAGAGTTCGCAATATCATTTCTAAAGGTCCTAAATATAGATTTCCCTCTAATATTGATTTCTCTAAATGTCGTAGAGAGATCGCTGCTTCTTTAAATGACTTCAGTAATCGATGGTGCAAACGGGAAAATGTTGAACCTGATGCTTTGAAGGAATGGAAGATTAAAATTTTTAAAATTATTGATACTCGTATTTCATTTTACTCTCGTAATACACATCTTTTGCCCCCTAAACCTAAATCTTCTTTTCGTCATCTTAAACGAGGTATCCAGGATTTTCATATGAACTATGTTTTGGTTCCAGCAGATAAAGCTGCTAACAATGTTGTAGTTGTATGACGATTGTATTATATTAATACTCTTAAGTGTGAGCATGTTGACACTAATGCCTATAAACTGCAGCCTTCTTTAAGTGAAAGGGTGATTGTTGATGGGCATGGTTGTCATACAGCCCTACATTTTGGTGTCAAAGCTAAAGAAAATCAAGACAAAGTTCCTACGTTGTACTGGTTACCTAAACTCCATAAAAAACCCTATAAAGCAAGATTTATTGCAAATTCTAGTTCTTGTACGACAACAAAACTTTCTAAATTGTTAACCTCGTGTCTTACAGCTGTTAAAAAACATGTTATAAAATATTGTGAAAAAGTATATGAGAGATCCGGTAAAAACCTTTTTTGGTCGATTAAAAATTCAGGTGAAATTTTAGATAAACTTAAAGCTAGAGATTTCAATGCGACCAGTTTGTCTACTTATGATTTTTCTACTCTTTAGACTACTTTACCTCATAATTTAATTAAAGATAAACTTATTGATCTTATTGAAAGAACCTTCCAGAGAGAAGGCTCTCCTTACCTTGCATGTAGTGACAGAAATGCATTTTTTACTTCAGAAAAACCTAAAAAATATCATGCATGGTCGTGTCAAAATGTATGTGATGCGCTGACCTTTTTGTTGGACAACATTTTTATTCGATTTGGCACCAAGCTCTATAGACAAGTAGTTGGGATTCCTATGGGCACTAATTGTGCTCCCCTGGTTGCAGATTTATTCCTGTTTTGTTATGAAAGGGACTTTATGATGTCTCTTTCTGATGATAAGCAGGCTGATGTTATTGATGCGTTTAACACTACTTCCAGATATTTGGACGATATTTTAAATATTAATAATGTTTATTTTGAAAATATGGTTAGTCAAATATACCCTTCAGAGCTCCAACTTAATAAAGCCAATGCCTCTGATACCGAAGCCGCATTTTTAGACTTGCATTTGTCAATTTCTAATGGTATTGTTTCTACCAAAATTTATGATAAACGTGACGACTTTGATTTTGAAATTGTTAATTTCCCATTTTTAGCTGGTGATGTTCCTCGTTCTACATCCTATGGAGTCTATATCTCTCAACTCATTCGTTTTGCTAGAGCATCTAGCTATGTTACTGACTTCAACACCCGCAATAAATTGTTAACTCAGAAACTTCTTAAACAGGGCTATCGGTATCATAAACTTCGCAAAACATTTTCAAAATTTTATAGACGATACTTTGATTTGATTTCTAAATTCCAAGTTGGACTTAAATCTCTCTTGCGCCAAGGACTTTCGGAACCTGATTTCTATGGTGACTTGGTGTATAAGTTGAAGAAGATTGTTGGCTCTAATAATTTTTCAGCGCAGTTCATTAAAATAATTTCCCATTATAAAAAGATTGGCTATAACATTAATGTATTGCAACAGACTGCATGCTTGGTAGTCAACCCAATCACAGTTGGAAACTTTGCTTTCCTCTTTAATTGCACGCCGGTGGGTCGGACTTCAGACTCTATGATGGTTCCGACTTAAAGACTTATCTATTGATGAGATGGTAGGGGCCTGATGCTTTGGCTGTTTGTCGGGCCCACCGGGGTTTACCTGTTGAATTTCTTTTGCTCAGGTATTCAGTTTAATTTACTGTTGAGTCCTTATCCTTGCTTTATCTCCTTGTTATATCTTGATTTATATGTTTTAGGAGATGATGCATTGATAAGTTAGGGGTCTTTCATGCAAACCAAATATCTATGTGTCTTGATCCACATCTGAATTAAGGGTGATGTTGGCGCCGTTAAACCGGTTTAAGCCCTCCAGTAAAATATTTTACTGACCGTTCCAAGGCGGTACTTCTTTTGTGGATCTTTTATGTTTTTGTTCTGTCTTGTGTTTGCTATGTTTTGTGCGCGTCTGTTTATATGTGCTTCGTGGTCACCTGCTGGGAAAGGGCTGACCTCTTGGCTCTCGTTTGTGGTGTCTTCTGTGAGTTTGTCACTTTCCCATTGGTATCCTGGGTCAGGTGTGGTACTTGATTGTATCGATTCCTGATCTTTGCAACCTTACTTACTTTGCTACAGGTGAAATTTCAATTTTCTAGCTAGTCTCAGTCATTGAGGAGACTGGTTTGAAACTTGCTTTGCTGGAAACCAGAGGAGTTAAATTTTGTAACAAAATATAAATTGACCTCACAGTCGGAATCTCCTTATACATTATCAGGTCTAGTTTAAACATATAAGACAACCAAAACAAAATTAGGATATTTACCATCAAAATATGTGTTTTTGTGTACTAAAATGAACCATCTAAATCAGACTCACACATCCAGATAAGTGAACGTGTATGCGCAAAATTGTGATTATTGTCTTATCCAAAAGTTTAAATATAATTTTATTATGTTTAGGTGCTTAAAAGAACCGTCTCACTGAGACGTTGTTTTTAGTACCATCAACATATGTTTTGTTGAGAAATAAGAAATTAATTTTAAGTATGCACTCTTAACTGGAGGCCTGTCAGACTGTTCACAGCACTTCATTAAATAGAGCATATGTTAAGGAAATCATATATATATATATATATATTGTAATTCAAATCAACTAAAACTTAAGCATGTATTTTAAGCTATTCATATGCGTGTTTTGTAAACCTTCTGTATATTCATTTTAGCCATGTTTCTTTTTCATTTATCCTGCACTATTTTCAATGGTTTGATTGCATAGCCCTTTCTCTCAAAGTTCTCCTTAATATTTTCCCAGATACGCTGCGTGGAATCTCTGTAACAAATTCTACTCCACCTCGTAACTTCATGTGTGGTGCAACGTACCCTAAAATAACAAAAGAACAATGTACATGTATTTGATGGGCAGACAGATGGACAGAAGGACAGGTAGCCCCTTTTTAATAGTTCCCATTCGACTCATGTGTCAGCTGTTATTTATGAGGAATCAACAAATGTAGTTTTGAGACACTAGCAATGTACTGCTCAAAACACAATTGAAGGCATATACAGAGATGAGATGTGAATGGACAGATGGAATCAAGAAAACAGTTTTTCATCTCAATTCTTGTTTCAAAATTGGGTGCATAAAAGGCAAACAGCAGTCTTCTTCAGCGAAACTTGATCTTTTAGTGAGTGTGTGGTTTACATCAGATCTTTATCTGGCCAAAACGTGATTGTAGGTACTCCTATAATACAACTATGAGTGTTCATAACTCTGAGGTTCATAACAAAGCTACATTGCAATTTTTAGCTTGACAATGGTCAAATAATTTGAACTTTTAACAGACATAACATGTTAATTCTTTCAAAGCCATGGCTAAATAAAATCGCATGCTATGTCATCTGTTGTTAAACCTCGAAACCGAACTCGGATAAAAATGCAAACCCAGGCATGCGCGGATCCAGACAGTGAGGGAGCTGGGGGTCTGGAACCCCTTTGGAAAAATCTCAAAGCTATAGGTTTCCTTATGGTATACTGATCCCACTCCTAGGAAAATCACAAGGCTACCCTGCCAGCACTAAATGTTGAGTCATCAGCGGCCCACCAGCTTAAACACCATTTAAATGCGTTTCGCTGGCAGACAAATGACAGCCCACTTTTAGTTACATACTGTTTGTTTTTAAGGAATACTGGTATGGGCCCCATCAGCAATTAGACCCCATCTCCCCTCTGTAAAATAAGTTGATAACTAAAAAATTAAATAACCTTTTCAGAGCTGGACACCCCTCCCCCTACCCCCTCCTTAAAAGACATTTCTGGATCCGTGCATGCCTAGATCAAACTTATCCCTATGCAGTAGTCAGATAAAAGAGAAAGGTGCATGTCTGAAACTTGAAAATCATTTGGTGTAAGCAGAACTAACACTTTACATGCAAGGTATTTTGCTTGCTTTTGTTGTCGTCTGCTGACTTTTATCAAAATTTACTTTTTATAATGTTCTTTCAGGAACATTATCAGAGTGCCAAAATATTGGATCCAGATCAAGACTTTCTGTTGGTCCTGGTCTGTCGGTCCTGGTCTGATTGCAAACTGTTTGTAAATGTTATCAGCAGTAGGCCATTACATTTAGCCGAAAATGACCCTTGACCCAAAACTAATTCCTTGAGAAATGTTATAAACAGTTTTAGTATCAGGAAGGTGTCCTGTTTTATAGAAAAAAGTCCTAAAAAAATCCGAGGGGAAATGGTATTTTGGGGGGATGAAAAAAATACGGAAAATGACGAAAAAACGCTGAACACAGGCAATTAATATCATGTTACTGGTACCATAGGATCTAATTTGACCTACCTTGCTACCCCAGGACTAGTTTCCATGGGTGTTGAATTATACATTGGAACCCCAGTCATGCCCCAAAAATTTGTCCCTAGAAAAATATTTATTCTAGCTATGTCTAAATGCATGGTTTCCATGGCAACCCATAATGCTATTCTCTTGAATGGGGGTGTACCTACAAAAACAACCATATCTCAGCTGTTTCTCAGTCTAGACTACTAACCTTGGTACCAAATTAAAGCCTAGGCATAGACCTTTTATTTTATTGTCAGATAAGCAAATTTTCTAGTTTGAATATTCATGAATATTAATGAGAACTTTAAAATATGGGAAAAATGGAAAGAAATACCTGTGGATTAACTGATTTCTGCGCAAAAACATCACCCATGTACATTGTATATTCTTATATCATAAGTGATACAATTTGACAAGTTCTTTCATCTGGTGTTTTATTTGTAAATTATCCCATTTGCATATTCATGAATATTTATGAAAACTTGAAAAATGCTAGGAAAATCATTGGAGAAAAAAACAGGACGCAAGACTAAAAATTTGGACCCTGTGAAGGTAGACCTACCTTACACCCCTAGGACGATTTCTACTGGATACATACGAGTAGAAATTTGGACCCCGTGGTAGTAGACCTACCTTACACCCCTATGACAATTTCTATTGGATGCCAAATTGTTCATTTGGGCCACCAAAATGCAAAAGTATTGTCCTCGAAATGAAACCCAGTTGGATTATGTGAAATTGAATTGTTGCCATGACAACCTTTAAAATAATTCTAAAGAATAGAATGTACCTACAGAAATCAGCAGCAACTCACCCTAGAATACTAAACTTGGTATAAAACTAATTCTTAGTCATAGATTTTTTCTGGGTTGTCCTTATGCAAATTATCTCATTTGAGTATTCATGAATATTGATGAAAACCCGAGAAATTTGAGAGAAAACTCAGGAAAAATGGGGTATACAGCTCAGCTGCTAATTGCTCTAGTATACTAAACTGGTACCAAATTAATGCTGAGACAAAGCTCTTTTACTCTGGTTACATATTTAAGTTACCTAATTGTCATATCCATCAAAATAGACAAATCTCAGAAAAAAATAAATAGGTATGCTTTCAAAATTACTCATCACAGCTGCTAGATGCCCTAAGTTACCAAACTCAGCTCTTAATTAATGCTTAGACATAGTCCTTATACACTGTGGTTCAATATGCATATGATCTAATTTTATGTTCATATGAATTTATGAAACATTGGAAAATATAGAAAAATCGCAGAAAAAATAGGATAGTAAACATACAAAACTACTAAGGCCAAAAAAAGTAAGTTTACTATTGCATGGTAAATTAAAATAAGGTAGGTAGGTTTGATTTGTTTTCTAAAAATATATATTGGAGGAATGGGGGGAAATATGGCCAAAAAGGAGGAATCTCCATATGATATTGAACAAGAGGGCAATCACTGGTGGCTCTGGAACGCTCACCTGAATCGTAGCCCTGGGGGCACTTTGTAAAGCATAGTTGAGTGAGTTTGAGCAATATAAGGAACATAGATCAATCTGAAACATTTTTTTTGTAATAACTCTGAATCTGGATCAATGGATCATATGTTGTGTAAAGAGTTCTATTTTAGCTCAGGTGATTATAATGTTCAGAAGCGCAGAACTGGTTGGGTAGCTTTAGTAGAAGGCCTTACAAGGAATGTCATTACAAATTGTATGAAATGATTTCTAATTTGGACCAGTACAATGTAGTTCGTTTGTTGTTTCAAATATTTCTTATCTAGAGCTCTGGCGGCCATCTTGGCTGGAAGAGCGGAATCATTTGGGCAATTTTTAGAAGTCTAAGAATTACAGCAGCTGAGGAAGTGGTTATTTTGTGGGTTCACCGCTATAAAATTCTCATTTTTTTCTCATTTCTAATATTTTTTTTATTAATAATGGTGATTTTGCAATTAAAATATTTCCAATAAAGAACATGTGATTAAGGCGCTATGTCTTAGCATTAAACAAATACCATGTTTGCTGCTCCTCTTTGACAATTAGCAGCTGAGATATCAGTAATTTTGTAGGTATACCCCTTTAATTTTTTTGCGACTTTTCTGTGATTTCTTATGTTCTCATTAATAATCGTGAATATCAAATTTAGATTACTCTCATGTTGAACCAATGGATAAAAGGAATGTGTCTTAGCAAAGATTCAGAACCAAGTTCGGTTACTCAGGGCAACTAGCAGATGTGATATGAGTAATTCTGTAGTGATACCCCCTTAATGTTTCTGCGATTTTTCTATAATACCTTATGTTTTTATCAATAGTCATAGATATTTAAGGCTAATTATTTGCATGTTGAACCACTGGGTAAAAAGATTGTATCTTGGTATTAGTTTGGTACCTTTTTTGTAATCCAGGGAAATTGGTAGCTGAGATATCATCAATTTTGTAGGTATACCCCACAGTTTTTCTTAGAATTTTCTCTTATTTCTAATGTTTTCATTGACAATGATGGATATGAAAATAAATTAATTTGCATATTAAACCACAGTGTAAAGGGACAATGTCTTAGCATCATTATTCTGTACCAATTTTTAACCTGTAGTTTAATAAGCAGCGGAGATACAGGATATTTTGTAGATATACCCCCTTAATTTCCTGCATTTTCTCTAATTTCTCATGTTCTCATAAATAATCATGTATATACAAATTAGAAAATTTGCATAGCGAACAATCAGGAAAACGTTAGATAACTAAGAAATATTTTGGTACCAAATTTAGTTTTTTAGGATGAATTGCTGCTGAGATATGCATATTTTTGCTGGCACACCCCTACAACTTAGGATTATGGGTTGCCATGGAAACGAATATGCTGTCTGCTGACCACTCAGTTTACACACTTATAATCAGAAAACCATCCACACCTGATTTATTCAGCATTTACCTAAACAGAATGTGAAATTAAGAAGCATATTTTTGTCAAAAATCATTATTTCCATTTTTCAGGTACCCCACCCATTAATGATAAAATCTTAAATCTTAATTTTCTCAAAATTTACATTACTCAACCCTGTGCTTTGGTGCTAAAATAATTTCTCAAGGAATTATCTTGACCTTAAAAGTTAAAGTTCCTGGCCTACAGAGTACAAATGGCATCGCTAGTAACATCAGGTGTGATTCTTGATTTATTGTTTCTAGCGGTGAAAGGGGTATGGTAAAAAAGACATAGCGAACCTGCAACAAAGTCCTGTAAGTCTTTCTCACAAATTTCCTTCCCTGCTTTCTTTAAAACATAAGCTCTTGGTAGTTCACCACATTCCTCATCTGGTATACCAATTACGCCTACGTCAGCAACTGCTTCATGACGTAATAAAATATCCTCGAGGATTGCTGGGGCAACTTGAAATGCCTTGTATTTGATTAGTTCTTTCAGCCTATCTACTATAAAGAGAAAGCCGTCTTCGTCTTCCATCCCAATATCACCTGTTGATGAATTGCAAGGAATACAGTTAAGAGTCATTATCTGAGAGCATCAGACAGCCTCAATTATGGCTTGGAAATAGAAAAAATAGATTTTCTTGAAATTTTGCCCATTTTTAACTTCTGTCGAGTGATGAACAAAAATGCATATTTTTTTTCAATTTTTCACTTCCGTTTCCATGGCAACCACGATTTTCTATTTTTAGCATATTTCAGCAATATTTTGAGCTAAAAATTACTATATTTTGGACTGCCCTACACAAGAGGCAATGTGGCAAATGTTTGTGTTCGTGCTTTCATACAATAAACATGACTAAGTACTTTACCCTTGCAATGATTTTGTTACTTTTCCGTTTCCATGGTATCACGTGCTATGGTGGATTTTTACATGCTTTTATGCATTTTTCAATGCACTAAAAATTGGCAATTTTCAATATCATTTTTCTAAAAATTTCTACATCAAATTTTTTTGGTTTTCTCTCAATTAGTTAACTGATACCTATATTTCACCATATTGAAAAATTGGGACCGGGTTATTTTTTATTTTGAAAAAAAAATTATTTGAAATTTATTACTGTCGAAGAAAAAATATGATGTTTTTAAATGAACACAATGATTATTATCTTTTGTATTTTATCTAAGTAGTGATTATCTGTCACACAAAAGTACCATTTCACACAACCATCGTGTAGCAATTCTAAATAATACTTTAAATTGTGGTTCAATGCTTATAATGATGTAATATTAGGGATCCGCGTACCCCACCCACTAATGTTAAATGTAAAATTAAATGCTATTTTGCTTAAAACTAGACATTTCTGCCAAATTTTATGACAACAGGAAGTTCTAAGTGATATGAATAAATTTCTCAGGATTTTTTTTTTAAAATTTTGGTGTAATTAACAATCTGGTTGCTATGGTAACTGTCCAAAATAATGATACCTTAACAATGACCAAATAACTCCGGTATCATGCATAACTTGATATAAATACCTTTTTTCATTAATGTTATGTCATTTATTTGAAGAGCAAATGGATGTGTGACATTTTGTTCTCTCTCATTCTTAGTAAAACCTCAATAAAAGCATTGTTGCCATGGCATTTGGGTCATTTTATTCATATGGAAGCTAAAAAAGTTTCCATATTCAACTAGAAAATTACCAAACAAATGATATATTTATTACTTAACATAACTCTTAGATGTCATATATAAAGTACACTATTTCAAACTTACTATCGTAAACATAAAAAGGGTAGAAACAGGAATTCTATCCAGTCTTGACCTTAAATTTAGGTACTTGTTACCCCACCCACTTATGCAACATATGAAAACCCTTGTATATGTCTATGGTTTTCTTGAAATAAATCATATTTTATATATTATAGAAATTGAACTGTTACAAATATAATTGTATATGGTCAATCAAAATTTGGTGTTGAAAACAAAAACATCATTGTTGCTATGGTTACTGGTGGAAAACTATGCCTGATCGTGCCTTAGCAACCACAAAAAAAACTTCGAAAAATCATCATTTTTTTTATTCTCAATGTTCCACAATCATATTTTGTGGCTTGGGATAGAATGGTAACCCATTCCATCCCCTAAACATTGTGTCACTTTAAATTAAGAGCTTGACATTGAAAATGAGCTTTTCTACATCTTCTGGGCTCTAATTTACTCCACCTATAGATTTAAAAAGGTACAAATAAATTGAATGTTGACCAAAAAGGCAGATTTGAAAAAATGACAACATATGATGTTTTTAAAAGATGTTTGTAAGAGACTGGAACAGTATATTATTTTTTGTGTCAGCAAAAGAATGGCTGCTATGGCTAATGATGAGATAATTTACACCTTTAATAGAAAATGCCAAGAATCTTCAAAAAGTCAGGCTAGTTTTTTTATTCTTAAGGTTTCTATAATGATTTTAGTATTTTGATTTCAAATGTTACAAAAAACTAGAGGGTCCAAGGGCCTTGGGTTGCTCACCTGAGAATGTCTGTTCATAAGGTCAGGGGAAAGCATCATATAAACCACCAAACAGTTTTGATAATGGATCTGACAGCACTTTCAATAAAATCCAACAAGAAATTGAGATTTTTGTTCATGTTTTCCCAATATAAGCCTATGTAAAGCATGTGACCCCCAGGATAGGGCCATATTTGCCAAATGGGCATCATTTGAACAAACTTAGTAGACGTCCTCTAGTTGATGCTTTATACGAAATATCAAGGCTCTATGCCTTGTGGTTTCAGACTAGAAGATTGTTTGAATGATTTCTCTTAATAAGCATTTGTTAAACATGTGACAACTGTTCATCTGTCCATCATAATTTTTTTCCCACTCTATAACTTGAGAACAACTTAAGAAAATTAAACCAAATTTTGTATGTGCATTGATGTTGACATGATCTAAGTTGGGATATTTCCTTTCCTTTTTTGCAGATTTGGACAAGAATTCGATTTCTCCGAGTTTTATATATGCATTTATATTGACAAGATCTAGCTTGGGATTGTTTCACGTCATTTGTTGTCCAAATTTGTACCAGAGTTATGGCCCTTGATTTATGCCAAAAGTTAGTTTCCACTCAATATCTTGAGACCAAATGGACAGAATTTCTCAAAATTTAAATATGCATTGATATTGACAACATCTATCTTGGGATAAGTACACATCGTTTTCTGCAAATTTTTACCAGAGTTATGGAACTTGATTTACGCCAAAATTTTGTTTCCGCTCAATATCTTGAGACGAAATTGACAAAATTTCATCAAACTTTAAATATGCATTCATATTGACAAAATCTAGTTTATTACAGAGTTATGTCCCTTTGTTGGTGTCAGAATTTGTTCCTGCTCAATATCTTAAGATTTTTCTGCTAAGTATCTTTAGAACTTGACCTTTTAATTTCATGAAAAGCGCTGCAGCGGGGCTATAGCCAGATTCTCTGACAATGCTAGTTTTACTTGAATATACAAGATATTTTTCACATAACATGTTTTCAAACCCTTCTGTACAATTGCTTGGTTGATAGTTCTTGACAATAACCATAGGGTACGTTAACACTTCCATTTGCCCTACATAGAAACAACCCCTTTGTGCCAGTTTTCGAATTCTCGTTCTCTAGCCAATGAGAGAATAAAACGCTTTAAAAGGTACATGTTTGGGACATACATGTAGTACAAAATTGTGCTAATACTAGAAACGTTTTTTTTTTATAAATAACAGAAGAAAAGACACCTTTGCAAAAGAAGCTGCAAAAGTACAGTGCTAGCATTTCCGAATTCTACCGAAGACACTGCCAGTTGATTGTTACTTGTCACAATTAAGTATTATTGCAGACAACTATGATCTAGCAATTTTTCGTCCTGAATAAATTCTGAGTGAGTTTGCAAGAATGAAAATTCTACAAATTAAGCATACATACAAACTATAACGTTTCACGAGGATATCCCAAACTGTTACCAAGTTATGGGGCATACAAGAACTTTTGGAAAAAAAACAAATCAAGGGGGCATAACTTGAAATCTAATAAAAGGGGGAACAATGATGCTTGCGTACTGCAAATAATCTTTAACTGATACATACTCCTATTAAATTTCATGATGATATCCAAAAACGTTACTGAGTTATGGGGAGTACAAGAATAAAAGTTACACAAAATAAGCAAAGAAACAACAACCCAAAAACAATAAAAGGGTCATAACTCTGAAAAAAAACGAAAAGTAACCATAGTTGTACGGCATATTGGATTAACCTGATACACGTTCCTATAAAGTTTCATGAAGATATATATTTAATGGTTACTGAGGTATGCTGCGTATTCTTTAGATAATCAAAGGGGCATTCCCCAGAAACTAAGATAGGAGGAACAGCCATTCTTGTTCATGACAAATTGTCCTGCCCTAAAACTCATTCTGATAAAGTCGCATGATTGTATAACAAATGGCTATTGATTTATGGGGTGTACAATAATTTTTGGAAATGAAATAATTAAAGGGGCATACCTTGGAAAATAGGAAATGGAGAACCATTATTTTGGCATGCTACACATTGTCTTCAGGTAATACATATTCCTATAAAACTGCATGTAGATATCATGAACAGTGAGTGAGTGATGGGGTGTACACAAATGTAAATTACACAAAATAAGCCAAAAACACAATCAAAGGGCCATAACTAAGAATCAAAGAAATGAATGAAAAGAAAAGAATGTGCGCGACACATTGTTTTGACCTGATATTTATTCATATAAAGTTTCATGAAGATATCCCAAATGTTAACCATGTTATGGGGCATACACAAATGTTTTGGGGAAACTTGGAAAATGAATAAAAATGGCATAACTTGGACATTGAAAAGGGGGATCACTCATTCTTGCGCATGACACATACACGCCTACCAAACGATCAAATGCTCAACATCTGGTTGAATATTAAAAACAATTCCTCCAGGAAGAGAATAAAAATCGGGGAATGTCATGCAACAGACTATGCATTCCTACGTTTGCGGTATAAATTTGAGGTCAGAAAGTTCTCTCGTTTTGTCATATTTACATTTCGCGTAAAATAGGTGTACCAGAATTCGACAGGAACGTGATTATCGCGCGAATAGTAAATATGACCTAATGAGAATACTTTCTGAGCTCGTATTTATACCACAAATGCAGAAACCCATAAACTGTTGCATGACATTCCCCGTTTTTTTTATTTTCTTCATGGAGCAGTTGTTCATGAAGATATCACAAGTGGTTATCGAATTATGGGGTTTGCAAGAATGAAAACGACACAAAATAAGCATAAAACAACAAAGGGCCATACCTCTGAAATGCAAAAATGGTAAAGTAACCATAATTGTATGCAACACTTTGTCTAGACCCCTATACACATGTCATAATTTCATAAAGAAATATAAATGACTGTTCATGAGTTATGGTGGGTACACGTTTTTTTTTAATAAAAATAGTCATCAAAGGGAACTACGCAAAGAAGGGGGAACAATCATTTATGTGTGGGACACATTGTCTTGACCTACCAAATATACATTTCCATAAGACATCATCAAGATTGTTTAATGACAAACATAAAGGGTCATGCCATAAAGTGTCCTTTTTTCAAATTAGGCATATAACAAATGGCTATTTGTCTTATAACCTCGAGTTTCAAACATGTTGCGCGATAAAAGGAAGTTCTTATTGATATCAATAAACTGCCAAGTTACATCAAAATTACAGATTTTTTTTTCTGGACAATTTATTCATATAAATTAGAACTTCCTGTTCTCGTTTGTGGTGTCTAACTTCCTGCTCTCGTTTGTTGTATCTAACTGTGAGTTTGTCACTTTCCCATTGGTATCCTGGGTCAGATGCGGTTCTTGATTGTATTGATTCCTGATCTTTGCATCCTTACTTACTTTCCTGTTGTCATAAAATGTGTTTGAAATGTCCAATTTTAAGCAAAATAGCATTTAATTTTACATTAAACAATAGTGGGTGGGGTATTTTGATCCCTAATATTATTACATTATGAGCATTAAACCACAATTTAAAGTATTATTTAGAATTACTACATCATTGTTGTTTTTTTGCGACAGATAATCACTACTTAGATAAAATACAAAAGATAACAATCATCTTGTTCATCTGAAAACATCATATTTTTTCTTTGACGGTAATAAACTTCAAATAATTTATTTCAAAATAAAAAATACATCAGTACCAATTTTTCAATATGGTGAAATATAGGTATCAGTTAGCTAAATGAGATAGAACCAAAAAGTTTATAGAGAAATTTTTAGAAAAATGATTTTTTACCTTTACTTACTTTGAAAATTGCCAATTTTTAGCGCATTGAAAAATCCATATTAGCATATAAAATCTATCATAGCATGTGTTACCATAGAAATGGAAAAATAACAAAGTCAGTACAAGGGTTAAGTACTTAGTCATGTTTATTGCATAAAAGCACAAACATTTGCCACACAGCCTCATGGGGAGGCTAGTCCAAAATATTTAAATTTTTAACTCAAAATATAGCTAAAAATGCTAAAAATAGAAAATCGTGGTTGCCATGGAACTGGTAGTGAAAAATCATTTAATCTCAATATCATGTTGGTTTTATTGAAAGTGCTGTCGGATCCATTATCAAAACTGTTTGTGGGCGAGTTAATGCTTTTCCCTGACCTTATGAACAGACATTCTCAGGAGAGCAACCAATGTGCCATTGGGCCCTTTTGTTTTTTGTAACATTTAAAATCAAAATACAAAAGTCATAATAGCGACCTTAAGAATATAGAAACTAGGCTGACTTTTTGAAAAAAATGGCATTTGCTATTAAAGGTGTAGATTACCTCATCATTAACCATAGCAATCATTCTTTTGCTGACACAAAAATGAAAATACTGTTCCAGTCTTCTCACAAACATCTTTTAGAAACATCTCTGTTGTCATTTTTCCAAATCTGCCTGTTTGGTCAAAATTTCAATTTATTTGTACCTTTTAAAATTGATGGGTGGAGTAAATTAGAGCACGGAAGATGCAGAAAAGCTCATTTTCAATGTCAAACCTATATTTGCAAGCTCTTAATTCAAAGTGACACAATGTTTAGGGGATAGAATGGAGGGGATAGAATGGGTTACCATTCTATCCCAAGCCACAAAAAAAAAGATAGTGAAAACATTGAGAATAAAAAAAATGATGATTTTTCGAATTTTTTTGTGGTTGCTAAGGCATGATCAGGCATAGTTTTCCACCAGTTACCATGGCAACAATGAGGTTTTTGTTTTCAAAACCAAATTTTAATTGACCATATACAATTACCTTTGTAACAGTTCAATTTCTATAAAATATAAAACTTGTTTTATTTCAAGAAAACTATATACATATACAAGAATTTTCATATGTTGCATAAGTGGGTGGGGTAACAAGTACCTTAATTTAAGGTCAAGACTGGATAGAATTATTGTTTCTACCCTTTTTATGTTTACATTAGTAAGTTTGCAATAATGTAATTTATATATGACATCTTAAAGTTATGTTAAGTAATAAATATATCATTTGTTTGGTAATTTTCTAGTTGAATATGGATTATTTTTAGCTTCCAAATGAATAAAATGACCCAATTGCCATGGCAACCATACTTTTATTGAGGTTTAGCTAAAATGAGAGAGAACAAAATGTCGCACATCCATTTGCTCCTCAAATCAATGACATAACATTAATGAAAAAGGTATTTATATCAAGTAATGCATGATACCAGAGTTATTTGGTCATTGTTAAGGTGACATTATTTTGGATAGTTACCACAGCAACCAGATTGTTATTTACACCAAAATTTAAAAGAAATCCAGAGAAATTTATTCATATCATTTAGAACTTCCTGTTGTCATAAAATTTGTTTGAAATGTCCAGTTTTAAGCAAAATAGCACTCAATTTTACATTTAACATTAGTGGGTGGGGTACTTTGATCTCTAATATTTTATCATTTTAAGCATTAAACCACAATTTAAAGTATTATTTAGAATTGCTACACGATGGTTGTGTGAAACAGTACTTTTTTGTGACAGATAATTTCTACTTAGATAAAATACAAAAGATAATAATCTTTTTGTTTATCTAAAAACATCATATTTTTACTTTGACAGTAATAAACTTCAAATAAAATTTATTTCAAAATAAAAAATAACCCGCTTCAATATGGTAAAATATAGGTATCAGTTAACTTATTGAGAGAAAAACAAAAAAATTTGATATAGAAATTTTTAGAAAAATGATATTGAAAATTGCCAATTTTTAGTGCATTGAAAAATGCAAAATAGCATGAAAAAATCCATCATAGCACGTGATACCATAGAAACGGAAAAGTAACAAAATCAGTGCAATGGTAAAGTACTTAGTCATGTTTATTGTATGAAAGCACAAACATAAACATTTGCCACTTTGCCTATTGGGTAGGGCAGTCCAAAATATTGTAATTTTTAGCTCAAAATATTGCTGAAAAATGCTAAAAATAGAAAATCGTGGTTGCCATGGAAACGGAAGTGAAAAATTGAAAAAAAATATGCATTTTTGTTCATCTCTCGACAGAAGTTAAGAATGGGCAAAATTTCAAGAAAATCTATTTTTTCTATTTCCAACTGATTTTGACGCTCTCAGATAATGACTCTTAAAAGTCTATTCCTCCCATTTATGACAAAATCATGAGCCGCGACATGTGATTTCTCACAATGTGGCATTTTGACTAGTGTAGACTCATTAGCGCCTGTGCAGCCTACTGTTAATCTTAGAAACTCCAAAAATGTTTAGTCAGTAGCTTAACAATCATAGAATAGTCAAGCGACTAGCAAAGGCTCTGATCAGACTGCGCGTATGCGCAGGCTGGTCTGAGCCTTTACTGGTCGCACATACCACATTGTTGGAAATCTCCTGTCACGGCTCAATAATGTTGTTTGCTGTCTCTTCTGCGCTTGAACTTGGAAAGCATATATTGCAATCAATATGGACCAAAATCTAGAAGCAGTCTGATCAGGGCTCATACTCTTTGTTCAATCGGGAAAGTCCGGTACAATTTGAGATTAGAATCAAGCCTCGGGGGTACGTAAGGCGCATTATGCGTAGTACTATGTACGAAAAAGCTCCATTTCGTTAGCTGGAACTGGCGTAAGGAATGTTAGTTCTGAAGCATGTGGGTTCAACTCTACTAAAATCCATTATTCTGTCAACAGAATAAATGAAGTGTATGTGAAATCATTTTATTGAAAAAAAAACTTAACTTAATTTGTGGCATCTTGTGGAATGTTGTAACCATTTGTTTCGTTTCAATCAAACTTGTAAATATGATTTATGTGACGTCAGCGTCACATTATGTAACGTAAACGTCACGTTATCAAAGTAGATCCTCGGCGTACATCCAAGGTCTGATTCCACGGAATTGGCTGAGGCAGTTCCGATTAACTGTTTATAATATAAGTAGTCTGGATTTCATTTATAAACGACATTTCCAGGAAAAAATCTTGATTACTCACAAGACCTTCTTAACTCTTTGCATGCTAGTTAATTTTTCATGATTTTGTCTGCTGATTTTTTTTTTCAAAAAAATATTTCAGAAATACTATATCAGAGTGTCAAACGGTTTGGACCCTATGGTCCTAAGCTTGGTCCAAACTGTTTGCAAAGGTTATCAGCAAACGACACACATCGCCACTATCAAGGAAAGCGTTGGTTAAGGCAATTTGAATTTGTAGTACATTGGATCAGAAGGATGATCGTAGTTAACGTGTGATCAGGTATTATTGCATATCATTCGTTACGTAAAGCTATTTGAAGCCATTGTCAAATGAACCTAAAATCCATGTTCAAATCATGAGATTCACGGGCTGTTTGAACATGGGTTTAAAGTGAAACAATACTTGAAATGAGCCCCGATTTGTCTGTCTGACAATACACGGAAAGCGTTACGATCACACATGATTTTTATGCATTACCTCGGAAGCTATTTGAACACGAGACGATGCCTAACTGCCTCGTTTTCAAACATCTTCCGAGGTTCCCGGCAAATAATGTTTGATCCATATGTAGCACTGCTTATGTCTGTTTTGTTTCAGTTGGTGCTTTTCGTCCCATTCAAAAAAAATCAGTCATGTCAGGATGATTTCTTGTCTTACTGGTTCAACCTAGGAAGACCCGTCCCTAGATAACTGATAGATTGTTGACTGGACGTAAAGAATCAAATCAAACAAAAACAAAAAAGGTTCTAACGGTTAACTGTAATATGGTTCTGAAGAGCGAATAGTTGCAAGTATTTACTGTCCTGCCAGCCAAGAGTGACAGTGATGTCATGTTTTGTTTACAAAGTTATCAGGGACTAAGAATCGATAGATCACTCGTGTATTAATCCTATCCGCAGGATAGGATTAATATACGAGTGATCTATCGATTTGCATTAGCTCAAGTGGAGTGTACAAGTTTATGTTTTACTTAACAATTGTTAACAAAACACGTCGTCACTGTCACACTTGGTTGGCACGACAGTAGAATTAATTCAATGGTTTACCTGTCCGCATCCAACCATCGCCAGGCATGAGCTCTCTTGTCTGTGCAGGTAAATTAAGGTAACCTAAGCTTAGCTGTGGACCTCGTAACCACAATTCACCTTCTTTATTTACACCTAGAATTTCACCATTATTAACATCCAAAATCTGAAGCAAATATAGCATAGTTTGTCTGATTTGAGTAACTTGACAAAATGCTAATTTATTGTCAAAATGTAATAGGTTAATTATGTGAAAAATGAAATTGACAAGTCCCTTCATTTAGCTTGCATTCAATAAAAAATCAAAACGCTGTGGCTTATGGTTGCCGTGACGTCGCGATTATTCTGAGACATCCCAAATTTAAAAAAGTCACAGAGTACCAATACCTGCCATAATGAGCACAAAAAAATTTTCGAACCTATGTTTGTTCTCGAAAGCAAAAGGAAAGACAAAATTAAATCATGAAGTCTTAGGCCTCTCGTAACGTTCATTTCGTCTAGGTGATGTCATTTTATTTCTGACGTTATTGGCTGTTATAATAAAAGTTTTTAGTGCCACAAGATCCTCCGCAGCCCGTTGCGTAGAAGACAAAAGTATCGCGACATGCGCGAACGTCATCCGCCTGTTATTGCTGTTTGAAAAATTAAGACTGACATTAGCAAACTACAAACTAACGCTGCGACTGGGAGTGTAATTAAACTATGTATTATTTCCGATTATTTCCGAAACTTTTCTTGTTTTTTTTCCGATGGTTAAGACATTTGGCTACCAGCTCAAAGTGTTTGCTTTAAATTGAACAAATCTCACAGTTGTCAGACGACAATTGTTGAAAACACTAACGTCAGTTCTACGTCAGAATGAACTGCATGAGCAAATCAAAACTATGGCAAATCATGGTCCATTGTGTAATCGGATAAAAAGTAATAAAAAAACATCCTCAAATCAACCATGTGGAAGAGACAGTGAAAATATAATTGGTGCGTTTCAAAAGTCCTTCAGTATAGTTTGTCCACCTGAATATGGAGATACTCCACGAGCTTAAAGGCAGGAATTCTGTACCCCCGGCAGATAGATTATTACCTGTATGAGATGGTCAGTGGGTGGAGTGGGCGGAGCTTAGCTATTGACCAAGCCACTGTCCCAATCTGGTCTAGCAGATAATAGATAAGCCTCAGACTACTACAATTCTGTTTGCTTGTCTCAAAAAATGACAATATTTTTGTCATAATTATTGGTATTTTTCTTTTTTGAAAAATAAGAAAAATAAGACCAAACAAGCTGATAAAAATTGAATGAAGACATGAATGATGAATGCAACTTTCTTCAGTGAATTTGATTGTCATCAATATAATATTTGATTATTTTTCATTTTATTATTCATACATTTTTTTCAATAATAAACATGCTGAATATTTATGCACTTGATCCCTTCCAAATTTGATCAAAATAATTTTACCTTAGATGCAGTTTGAGTTCTGATCAGAACAGCTGATCTGGATCTTCGCTGTTTTCTAAATAAAACTTTATAAGATTTACATTGAACAAACATTAATCAAAAATAAGAAAACAAAAGGTGACTGTGCAACCATGTGATTGATGCTAATTGCTGTATAAACAAACATTCAAAGTCAACATGTTTTGTGATCTTTGGACCGTGTAAGACCACAGTAAGCTAAATGCCAATTATCTAGAGTAATTACAGAGTAATTATGAACCAGTGGACACATAACAAACATGACTCACCTCATTTATTTTCATAGTATCTTAGTTTGGATTAGTATAATAAGTAAGAACAATGTATAATAAATGAGACTTGGTTAATTAGAGCTTTTTTATAATTTGTCCATGTTGTCACAATAAACGACCTTTTTAGTGATTTTAAAACATGAATGTTTAAAATCCTATAGTAAATAAATACAGATGAAAAAATAATTTATTATTTTTATTAATTTTTCTGTTAAATGATTTATAATACAAAAAATTAGTAGCAAATATTATTCTATTTTTTCTAAAATTTTGATATAAAGAAAAATATCGAAATAAAATTCTTTCAAAATTCAATAAATGACTAAATTCCTAATTAGTTGATAGTGATTGCAGAAAAATCTATATGACAAAACACATGGCCATTGAGCCGATTACAGGTGTCAATCATTTTCAAAGTTTAGCCAATCAAATTAGAGATAAGCCTCAAGAGCTCCTGGAGATCTTCACAGCTTGAGTGCAAAACAGAAAGTGCCAGAATTGAGGCTTATTTTTCCTTATATACCCCACTCCTGCCTTTAAGCGAGTAGAGTATCTCCCGTACAGGTAGACAAACCCTGGTATAACTATTTTATACCACCTACATGTACATCAGTGTAGAACTTGCACGTTACGAGATATTTCATGGATGGTATAAAACAATTTGGCATACTCTAACGACATGTTATCGCTGACTAGATGGTATATCATTTGTTTCTAGAGATTAAACATGTCTTCAAGACAAATTGGTTCAAATAAGATGGAAGTCAATTTATTTGTTAAGTAACGGAAATTTTGGGTTTTATGTTGCTGATTTTCAGGCCAAATAAGAAAGGCGATTCGTGTCTTTCTACCTTAAGCTTAAAAAAACACGTTTTTCATTAAGATATAAGAATCATTCACGATCCCACACCGTCATCAGCTTCTTAGGCATTCCAATTTGCATGTTGCCCTTTTGTATTTGTTACATAGTGGATATAATCCTTACAACGCGTAAAATAATAAAAACTTTGTAGTTCTTTCTGATCACAGTAGATTACTAAAAACAACAAAATACCTGCCTTATCGACGAGTCATTCATAAACGTTTCAGAACAGAAAGTACATCCTAAAGAAGGACTAACTGACATGTCCCAAATCAGATCTATTTGCTATAGGGAAGTATCCGATGCCTCTTCTCTCCCGATGAGTCATACGTTAAGCATTTACGAGTATATAGTGCAATTTATAGTGATGTGTGCATTGCGATGCTATTTAAATTAAGACAGCCTGCAACGAAAAAGATGCATGCATGCTTTCAGTATACTATGTGTGTTCGATATTTTAACCGGCACATGAGGGTTTGATCCTTATTACATGTACATTTTTGAGCAATAAAGGCTCTGATGAACCTGTGCAAATGCCACAGTCTTCGCTGCTGGCTTACACCAAGTTTTGGATGTAGCTAAGACCCAGAAAAAATTTAGCCCCGCTGGATAAGTCAGTACGGACGTTTAAAAAAGACCTTTGAGCATATGTGATAACTACCAAAAAGTCACGAGATGGGCCATTTATCCAATGAAAATTGACGGTTGCTAGCCCTTACCATGCTAAACCCGCGGGCCACAAGGTTATAAAACTTTTTTTGCATGCTCAACTTAAAATAAGCACGAAATTTCAACTGCTCATAAAAACTAAAATACTGACAAATGAAGAAGTTATCTCAGATGTTGTATTTATCATGCTGGTAAATGTAAAAAAGCCAACAATGGGTAGCATTTTAACATTTATGAGCAGGATAAACGTCATGTCCATATAAAGACTGTTTTGAACTATACGTGCGAGCCAGCCAATAAGATAATGATACATATAACATACTATATTTAACCGTATAATCACACACACTCTTATAGGCACACACTTGATACTTTATGGGTTGCTTACACTATAAACCATCTAATTACCAGTCAATCCAGTGGTATAAAGGACCTCTGGCGGTGGTAATGGGAATCACAGTGTATCGCTGCCAATAGTTTTGATAAAAATTTAAGTCGATCAAATGCTTCAATCTTCATATATAAGCTCGCTGTTGGTCTCTATTTTATGATGTTGCATTTGATTTCCCATTTCCATGAATGTACGGCTTTACTTTGGGGTTAAAATGGTCACTTATTGTATTAAACATATAGGAAATAGAAAAATATTTTTAAAATATCATTCCCCCCGAGTCTCAAATAATCCTTTTGCGCGTAAGTATGTCCTCATATTTTACATAGTATATATGAAAAGCTAGTTGGGACTCGGGGAGGGGGGGGGGGGCAATGATATCCCACTGCCCAATATGTGACGTCTGGGTGAGCCTGAACATTAGCATTTGATATTTGCTGTGCTTTCTTGAAAATCTTTTTTTTCCAGTATAATAAAATAATTAGTACAAGAAGGCTTCCTTCTCATAACCCATTAGTCATCAAATATTACAAAGTTTAAGCATATTTTTCTTTAGATTATGAAAATTGTCCTTTTACTAAATTCAGTTGTCAGATCATTTTGCACATATACTGTATCTATCCAATACACATAAACTACATGGCTATTGGCTAGGTGAACTTTACGCATGGATGAATGGTTATAGTAAATTGCTGCATAATATTGCACCAGGTTAATACATAGTCATCAAGGTTGAATATGGACTACAGTTGCACTTCAAAATATTTCTTAACAAATCAGATAGAAAAAACCCATCAACAAAAATAATCATTAAAATGCTCATGATTTTGGACTTTGAAATACTTTCACTGTGATTTGTAATCGAATATTGATGATATAATACCCTTACACTTGAAAATAATTGATTTCTAAATGTTTTGGTGAAGTTAAATTGTGCAAACTCTACCCCCTTTTGTAGCGTCTCCTGTTTTGTCTTAGGGATCTGCCTGTCTCATTGTAACCTTAATTCGTTTCTAATACATCAAGCGCCCAATTCAAAAGGATACCAGTGATATCTTATGCATAGGGAAGTTTTGGGAAGCATCAGAAAAATAGGCAGATACCCTATCAAAATGTCAGAGGTCCTTCGTTCTTGATGTGGGACCTTTATGTAATTGACAAACAATGTGAAACTTGAAGAAGCCACCTGATCTGGATCTACATTTTTTCAAAAGAGAGTATAGAATGCGTATTACTTCAAATACGATATGCTTTCTGATGGAGTGCAAGGTCTGTTTTGTACATGTCTGAACATTCACCTACATGACTACAATATTTCAAGTATTTTCGCAGAGGCGCTCGCCCAGTCGGAGCAATCTATAGTTACGTATGCTACATGTATCAACATCTCATAAGCTGGTTCATAATTATACCTTGGTCTCAACCAACTCCAGTGCTTTTCCAACCGACTTATAGCGATATTCGTTGTTCTTGTTTGTATGTGTCAGCCCTGCTTCGGTCATACCATATCCTTCACAATAGAAAAATATGAATAAGTTGATGCAACAAGGAAAAACACTTAAAAAACCTTACCTGCCCAGGGAAGGTCCAGACAAGCATAGTCATTAATCCGGTCAAATGAGAAAAAACAACACTAGTGAGTAACTGCAGGATAAACGTTGTTTCGTGAAGGAAAATATTCAGACTAATCTTAGTCTACGCTGAGCCATTGTCGTGCTATTGTTTTGGTAACTTAAAAGTTACCAGTTATAGTTCGCCCAACATCAAGTGACTATGTTTATATCTGATTGATATTCGAATGACACGTGTTCGATGCATTTAACTGATTTTATTGATTCAGGTGGATGAAGGTCAATTTGTCGGAACGGTTTTACTAGACCTGCAGTGAGCGTTTGACACAGATGACCATAGTATTTTATTGATGAGACTTGAAGCTCTAGGTCTCAGTCACGACATTACAAGATGGTTCCAATCATATTTATCAGATCGGCAACTTCTTGTTGATGTTTCTGGTACTATGTGTTCATATTCTAAAATAACTTGTGGGGTTCCTCAGGGGTCAATACTTGGGCGCCTGCTGATTTTAATATAATTGAGCCGCGGCATGAGATTTCCAAAAATTTGACATTTTGACAAGTGTAGACTCAACGAGCCTCTGCAGCCTCCTTTTAAGCTTAGAAACTCCAAATGGTGTTTAGTCAGTAGCTTAACACTCATAAAATACTCAATCGACTAGCAATGGCTCTGATCAGCATATGCGCAGGCTGATCTGAGGCTTTGCTTGTCACACATGCCACATTGTTGGAAATCACATGCACTGGCTCGTATGTCAATGATATGGCTGGTGCTCTTAACGAAATACTACATTTGTACGCTGACGATCAAGCCATTTTGGTTTCAGATACCTTTTGATGTTACTAACATTGAGTTAGTGTTGCAAACAAAGCTTGCAGTTGTAAGCGAGTGGTTGATTGACAACAAACTCTCCCCATATCTGGGAAAAACAGAGTCTGTTTGGATCCCAAATTCAGCTTAGGGCTAAATCTGTCTTAAATAGTTTATGTAAAGGTACTGCCATTGAATGCAAAACAAATATGTCAAGTATTTGGGCGCAACTTTGGAGCTAAGCCTTTCTGGTGAAATAATGATCAATTCCATTAGTTAAAAGGCTAATGCAAGGTTAAAGTTTTTATATTCGAAGCAAAGCTTTTTAATTTTTTAATTTAAGAAGTTTTTAGTTATGTCTTTATTTCAGTGCCATTTTGACCATGCGTGTTCCTTTTTGGTACCCTGGTCTGACTCATTTCTTATGTAAAACACTTCAGATTACTCAGATTAAGGTCACAAGGTTCGTTTTGAATCTAGACCCGAGGTCGCATTTAGGTCCAGGTGATTTTAGATCTCTTGTATGGCTAACAGTTTCAAAAGAAGTTGACCAGATTGTCTTGAATCATGTTTTTAAGATTAATTCCAGGGCATCCCCAGACTATATGACAGAACATTTTCTTCATACGAGTGCTGTTCACTCGTATGGAACCAGATTTAGAGAGGGCATGTTTCTCCCTTCCTAAAGTTCAAGGGTTTGGAAAAAGACGTTTGCATTCCAGGGTTGTAAACTATCGAACTATTTACCTACCAATAACAAGAGTATAGCTCGTTATCAGAGTTTTAAAGTTGCTGTGAAACTCATTTTCTAAACTTGCTTTAAATCATATGTTCTTAATTGTATCTATTCACTGATCTCATATTTTATATCAATTTGGATTTTACATACTGTTGGATATTTTACAGCGAATTCGTATTTAAGGTTCAGTCTTTCTAATGTACCTCACTATGACTTGCAAATCATCACCACAGGACCACAGTGGAAATAGGGGAAATCACTCTCTCTTTATGCGTCATCCTTGGTAGTGATTGGCAAGCCATGGAACATTGCAATTTTAAGATATTGTATATGTATTTTAAATGTGTATTTGATATCATATTGTATTGTTTTAGGCTTCTAATCTGTGATACCAAAATAAATAATAAAGAGTGATCATGAATTATTGAATTTATTAAACAGGTCCAGGGGAAAATGGATAAAATGCGAGGCTTGTTGAGCATGTTATCGCAACGAGTTTAATAAGTTCAATAATACAAAAGTACGAATGTTAGATTCAATTTATTATATGACATTAAAATTACTTTCAAATCTCATTTTGGCATGAAAATGTAAGGGTTTTGCCATATATACGTGATGTTGTTAAAACGTCATTTTATAACGTTTCCCGAAAATATGCAATCAATTTAATGCATGGCGTTATTTCACTCCCAGACGCGACGTCATATGATAAAATGTTTCTCATGCTCAGTTGAGTTTTGTGTCTCATCTATCAAATGGTCTATGAGTGTAGCATTTTCTAGTCATATTCACTTCTTGTTTGTAGCAATGAACGAACTTTATCTAATAAAAAAAGACAATCTGCAATGATGTTTTCTGATGGTTTAAGACTCAAACCAGCCTGTTGATGTATAGGGACGCATGAGCCTCGCAGAATTTGTGACATTCAGATCCTGGTGCTTAGATGCAGCGTATATGAACCTATGATACTGACCAGATGAATGCACAGTCTGGTGTTGCACTTTGCCGTTCATATATGACCCATACAGGGTTTTGCATGGCATGGCTTAAATGGGCAAAATATTCATTATCTATTGTGATTCCATAATATATTCAAAAGCACGTGCAATGTTGATACTTATGTCATATGCGACCAATGAAAGCTCAGATGTGCTAGTGCATCTGAACAGTCAAAGAAGAGTCTTCATTGCTTGCACACACAAAGTATGAAGACAGACGATGGTACATGTGAAAATACACTTCTAGCCACACATGCACGTTCAATCGGGGACCTTCGCTATATGTGATTAGTACCAGCATCTCATTAGCAGGCCTATTTCGTCTGCTCTATATAAGAAATCTACATTGCAAACAATAATGGACCCATATCAGACTGCTCTTAAATGAGCAGTCTGATAAGGGTTCACAGTGGTTGCTTCCATAATAAAATCTAGTGTGAAGTGCACTTTGATATATTCAGCTCAAAAATCAGACGACATCTTCAGGACCAAGATAAGGATTGGTTCACTTATTAATAAACTTTTCGCTTTCTGTAAAGGCGGCAACTTTAATATTCATATTTGGGCGTGGTTCGGTTATTTCATCTGCTTAGGAAGGGAAATTAGGTTTTATCATAATTTGGTAAAGAGTTTTGGGCCGCGCAAACGTGTGTGCATTTCATGAAAAGCCTTACCGTATACACACTGAACTCACATTTATTAACTCTTAAAGCGCATAATCACAAAATGTATGTTTTTGTCGTCCACTAAAATATTCGAAGCCTATTAGACAAACAATGTACACCTAGACCAGACTGCTCCTAAAGGAGCAGTCTGATCTGGGTCCACAATGTTTGCCTCCATGCTTATGTTAAATAGACATTTTTAGATGCAGTTATTTTGCTGGCGTTTTAAGGACTAAATAATGTGTTTTGCGTCTATACTGAGATAATGGCGCAAGATAATAAGTTACTTTTGAATAAAACAACGCCTCATTTTCAGCTTTTACCTATGTCTAAGGTTAAAGATATAGAAAATTTAGCAATAATACTGGTACCACTCATTATGACTCTCTCCAGGGGTCATACTGGGCAGATCAAAAGGACAGTCATAATGAGGTGATTATGACTCCTCTACAGGGGCAATAAAATGGTCCCATGAAGGGATTAGGTAATTTATGATAAAATATTGATCTTTATCTTAGTGAGCGAAATTGTGTTGTATACAAGTAATTCCCCACTTGAGGCCCCTTTAAATTTGTGAGATATTGAAACTGTCCCTTATCAGTTAATCCTTTAATGATCTCTACTGGACAGTAATCTATGCCTTTAACCAGTCCTAATTACGTATTCATGAGGCGCCGCCTTTACAGTAAACGAAAAGTCAAAGAACTTACCCTGCTGAATATAAGCCAAGTTAAGCTTTCTTTTCACCGTCTCTTCAATTTCTGGACTGAGAGGTGCAGCTCCACAGAAGACAGTTTTCACAGAGGATAGATCATACTCATCCACCTTCGGATGTTTCGCAAACATAACCATGATTGGTGGCACAACGTGTAAAGTGACTGGCTGAAAATTTTGAAGAAGTTTCGAGGTACGAGGGGGTTAATATGTAATGAAAACAGTTCAATAAATAGGGGGGTTAATATGTAATGAAAACAGTCCAATAAATCCAATAGTTTTATATTAACACGCATTGTTATTACTTCTTGGCTATGTAAAGGTAAATTTGCAGTTGTCCAGCATGTTTTCTAATTCACATAAGCCGCTTTCAAGATATGGTACTGAAATACACTGCACTATGAAATGAAACAGTGCTTTCAAAAACAGAAAACTACGTCAGCTTAGGATATTTTCAGCCTATTTCTTCGTGTGGTGATTATCTATATATTGGTGGTTAATATTTGATATTGCGTTATATACGAAATAATGAGGTCGCTATTTAGGTTAAAATCCTCCTTAATTGTGTTATTCTCTGTAGTTCAGTTTGCTTGAAAATACCTTGTAACATTTCTTCTGAACGCTATGGTGTTTGTTTGCAAGTAATACAGCCGTGTTTTTTTTAATTTCCGTAATTAGAGTTCATCTGAAAACGTCATTTTAATTATGAAACTCACTAAAAAGTATGCCATCCTGGCTTACACTGAAATGAATTATACAAAACAAGGCTTTTCATCGATGTTTGCATTAGTATGCATTACTCACATATTGTCATGAACAAAATGGCCTATAAAATTATAAGCATACCGCTCAGATGAGATATTGCTAGATATTTGTTTCATTTCGAATTTCGATACAATGAAAATTCTTTTGTCCTGTCGATAGCCAAAATGCTGGTGTATTTTAGTGTCAATTGACGTCAATGTAAGAGGAGGTAACATAATAAAACCGTCCTACGATAAATAGGTACTGATCAAAAGTGTACAGCGTCTTAACAGGTAAAAGGGAATTGAACCCGAAAACTATGGATATGTCATTCATGTTTGTTAAACTGTTTGTTTTAGAAAAACAACAGCATACTTTTCTAACTTTGTTAAAATGTATCATATTTTCATATGTACCCTTTAACCATATTTGGACAACAGTTTTTAACATTTTTACAAAGTGCTCCTTACATGGGGCATTAGCAAACACGAAAACGCATATATTAAGCGAGATGCCACATAATGTATCAACTCAATAGCATATGGACTGTTTGAATTATATTCAAACAATTGCATAAATAATGAAAAAAAATATAAATAAAAAAAATAAAAAAAGGGTTCAAACTCGCAACCTTCGTGACAGTGTACAAGCTATTATTATCTCCTTGTGATTGGTATGTGCATATAACATTTTAAATATTATATAAATATTACATTCCCTGATTGGGTGATAGTCGAAAATATCATCCCGAGGAATGTGATTATCAACCGAGGCGCAGCCGAGGTTGATAATCATATTTCGAGGGATGATATTTTCGACTTTCACCCAATCAGGGAATGTAATATTTATTTTATTATACCGAACATTAGATCCTTTATTTTCTACCGTCTTAGGCCTACCGTGGTGAGGGTAGTTCCAAAGGGAAAATAATGAACAGCCTCTTGCATGAAAGAAAATACATCTTCACTAAAAATTTTCTTTTGAACAGTTTGAATGCTCGAACTGATCATGACGTTCGGTTAAACAAATAACGTCATAAAAAGTTGATGACGTCAAACTTTATACCAAGCAGCGTCATTTAGGAAATACTGTACAAGATGCGGTTTTGATGCAAATAGAAAATTTCGCCAAATTCGCTCAAATTTGGTCTCAACGTGTTCCTCTCGCCCTAACTAAGAAAATGAGTACCCACACTTTATGTTTCTGATCATAAACAACGAAGTTATTTGGAGTTTAAAGTCGCCAAATCATGTGTCATGTCCGCCATTGGTGTTGAACGTCTCCTGACGTGAACGAACCGTACGCGCATCGGAGTCGCGCATCATATGACCGCCCTGATATTTTATAATATCACCCGCTGCTATGACAAACACGTGGCAGTATTCGCCGTTGCTGTAGCAACGGGTGATATTATAAAATATCAGTCGTTCGTCTATGGAAGTTTTGTATGGGAAATTCACGCGAGGTATAATAAAATAAAATACATGCATTGTTCTGAAAAAGTTCAAAATAACTTTGTTATTGGTAAATATTATTGTAAATACAGAATATATCCCGTATCTGGTGGTAGTGCCGCAGGGGCTTCCTGTTGATTTTACAAAGAGAAGTACGGATCTTAAAACCAGTAAAGTTCAGGTTAAAGTAAGAAAGAGGGCAAAGATCAGGAATAGATACAATCAAGCATCACACCTGACCCAGGATACCAATAGGAAAGTAGGGTTATATTGATTACAGTCCATTTGCAGAAAATTGACCAATGAAACTAAGAAAGACATAGGTTTCTAAAGCCCCACGACATGTCCCTGACTGAAAATAGTCACCAAGATTTTCTTCCTGAGGTTTGGTTCATAATTCATGCTTACATATGTAATCTATAAAGTCATTATCTGCGATTTCGTATAAAATGTAACATACGTAACGCTGACGAGTGGAAATACATCTCACTGATATCTGTAATAGATGTTTATTATCAGAGCAAACATTTAAAGCTCAAATAATTTCATTGATACTATTGTAAAATGTATTATAATTCTTGCATTGTGTGGACTGCTATTTTCAATGTTAGTAGGATAACGTTGATTGCAGGCCATTTACAGAAAATTGACCACAGAAAACTTAGTAAAAACATGGGTTTCTAAGGCCCTAAGACATGTCCCTGACTGAAAATAGTAACCACGTTTTTCTTCCTGGGGGTGCAACAGAACTCACAATTTGACATTTTGCCCCTAGACCATATATTAATTTTGAATATTTTGCAATGTTGACCTACAAATTGAAACTGGGCGACAGGGCTGATATCGATGGCAGTTAACGTTCGGTTGCGAGTAAAATTGTGACTGGGTCAGTATATATATAATTAGTTCTTACTGTTGTAGACGTCAAATATCAGACATCTCTGCCTCTTCCAGACGCAAAATTAGTGAATGGGGAGGCTGAACTTCAGAGTCTATATTCTTATTTTTCATGTTTTGACTCCTGTGCTTGGTAGAGCCTTTTTTTTTTGGAAGTTGTTAAGTTTTTTTAATAAAACTTATGCGGCCACAGATCAAAAAGTGCTCAAAATAACTGTTCTTTGATGCCCAAAGATCTGGTCAAGTCTATGACATTTCTTACATGACCACGAGTTGCTATAAATAGTGATGACACCATCTAGACTAATTACAATGGACGCTAACGTAATGCAATTTTATCATATGACGTCGCGCGCGTCTGGTAGTGAAATAACGCTATGCAATAAAATCGATAAACCATTATTCTTGCATAGATTTCTATTCGTATAGCTGTTTACACCCATTGTCAAATGAACGAAAATCCATGTTCAAATCAGGAGATTCTCGTGCTGTTTGAACATGGGCCTGTACTTGAAAATACTTAAAATGAGCCCTGCATTATTTGCATGACGTTATCTACGGAAAACATTGCGGACCAGACTGATCATTTCGCCGATGTTTTTGTTTGCGAAAACGTTGCGTAAGGTTATTACGTTATGACGACGTTATGACATTCGAAAGTACACAGCCGACGCCATTTTGTTTAGAGAATTCCAGTGTAAGAAATGGACAATTTAATGTTTTAGCAGCGTTTTCAGTGCGGATTGGGCTGGAATAAGGTAAAATATGCAAGAATAACGATCACACATGTTTGTTTCATTGCATTAACACTTGCCGGGTCCCTCGGATGATGTTGAACACTCGGCCTATCGGCCTCGTGTTCAAACAGCATCCTCGGGACCCGGCAAATGTTAATGCATGAAAAAACATGTGTGATCCCTATAGTGGTTTAAAGATTTACGGGAAACGTTATGACGTCCATAACAACTTTGCGATCATAATGACAAAAGTATAACGTCAGAAATGAGATTTCAAAGTATTTGTCATATGATAAATAGAATCTAATATTCGTGCTCTTGTATTTTTGAATTTATTAAACTCGTTGCGAAAAAGAGATAAAATGCTCGGCAAGCCGCGCATTTTATCTCTTTTCCACAACTCGTTTAATAAAATCAATAAAACATGAGCACTTATGTAAGATCCTCTATGAATTCTAACCTTTACCTTATAAGTCTGTATCAGTCGCAGATAGTCGTCTGCATTGAACCTGGACATCAAGACGAGCTTACTTCCTACACAGTGAGCTGTTGACCCTATCCCCACCAGACCATAGATGTGAAACATTGGAACAAATAAAATCAACGCTTCACCTCGTGTAGTTATCCCTGCACGACTAAAACATAGAAGATTTTGTATTTAATGACAAAATAGGGTAACATTTACAAAATTGAACATAAATGATGTATTTTAACCCAAATATTGTTGTATTTATCCCGTAAGTTAGATCTCTTAAATGAGAAAATTTAACTATATGTTTACCAAGAATCGCTGATAAAGATGTTGCTATCAAACTTTATGCTTCAAGTTACGTCTTAACAACAAGGACAATACAGCACTTGTAATTTCTGAAGATCATTTCTACTCTGTGTTGTTCA
Organism: Loripinus fragilis; assembly: GCA_964019695.1. NCBI lineage: Eukaryota > Metazoa > Mollusca > Bivalvia > Lucinida > Lucinidae > Loripinus > Loripinus fragilis. The sequence goes on from OZ026525.1 coordinate 74,936,464, forward strand.
ATGGAAGCATTACAAGCTCAAAAGCAAAGGTCTCGTAAATTATAAAGCTTATTTCCGTTTTAAAAGTATGAAGAGCGGCTTCTAACGTATTTTTACTATCAAGAGCATAAAATCAAATAGCTGATCATTAGTTTATATGACATACAACACATCTTCTGAAGGCAAATTGAAGATATATTTAATGTATTTGGTATGTGATGATTGGGTTTATTGTTTGGACTCGTAAATTTGTTGAAGTTGGTGACAAAACTAACGATGTAATGACAAAACAAAAAACTTGAAAAATAAACTATATATTTTCTATTTGACACCACCCAATATTTCAAAATTATGAGTATCATTTTTTCCATGCACAAGTTGAATGTGCATTAAAATGTGCAGTTAAGGTGGAATTAACGACTGGCGACATGCAATTTTTGGCCCCCCTTGGCTATTATTCGTGTCATATATTTTGTAGAAACATTGCTGAACGTTCTAAAAACACCAATTGTATATCAGAAATGACCAGTCTATCTAATGGTATCATTTATTACTTGTAAATATATGTAGGTGACAAGCTATTGGTCGTGAAAGGCTGGCGACATCAATTGGCAATTCTACGTGAGAATTGGTCATAAATGCAGTTTATGTGTATTGTTCAATAAAATATCGCAATATAGCTATATTTTATTGAAAAATCATTCTTTTCAATAAAATATCGCTATATAGCGATATTTTATTGAAAAATCATAACTTCATTTATTCAGTCTGTTGATAAAATGTTTCAGGTAATCAAAATAATGGATTTTAATATTACTGGACCCACATGCTACTGTATTATTTTTCCTTACGCCAGTTCCGGCTAACAAAATGGAGCTTTTTCGAAAATAGTACTACGCCTTACATCCGAGGCTTAATTCCTCAGGATTTTCAGATTGGTTGTTCTTTGTGTTCCAACTCCATTAAACCTCACGATTGCTTGTTTTCAAATCCTGTTAAAAACTACAATTTATACTGTGACTTTGTGCATGCAAATGTTTTGAGTTATGAAATAAATATTGTTTAACCTAAACCTTACTTCATCTGTATCCCATTAGCAATTAGCGCGAAATGGGATATACGAACAGCTTTTGGTAGTCCTGTTGTACCACTTGAAGACAAGAGAACAGCCGTGGTAGTCTTCCAATCAGCTTCAGGTACTGTGTATGTTGAGCCCAGAGGAGCCAACAGAGAGTCAAAGGGAATACATCCATCTGTTTCACCAAACACTATCACCTATATTTACAAATGTAAATTGGTCATTTCGAGAAAAAGAAAGTTGAGATGTGGCATGAGATTTCCAACAAAGTGGCATTTTGACATGTGTAGACTCGGACGAGCCTGTGTAGCCTCATTTTAAACTTAGAAACTCCAAATGGTGTTCAGTCAGTAGCTTAAAAATCATAAAATACGCGAGCGACTTTCAAAGGCTCTGATCAGACTGCGCGTATGCGCAGGCTGATCTGAGGCTTTGCTGGTCGCACATACCACATTGTTGGAAATCTCATGCACTGGCTCAAGTGTAAATTCGTCCTTTCGAGAAACGAAAGTAAGACAATGAACAGGAAATGCCACAACCACACACCGCAGACCAACCCACGGGAAGAGACACAGAACATTAACAGTCCACATGACATCAAAAGGCAACCAAAGCAAGGCAACCAGCTCAATCCTCTGATTTTTGCACCAAACAAAGGTGCACAGCCTGGCATTGAGGTTATAAAACTTTTTAGGCTGCTTGAAGCCTTATGATATCTCTTTGACTATCTAAAATTCAACCAATCAGGTATAGGCAGGAATTTGCATTATATGAGTGTCTGCTAGAATATGAAAATTGCATTGGTAAATTTCCAGACTGTCCATATAGTTTTATTCTGGGTGACAGCACTCACTGAAATTTAAGTCACTATCTAGAGATACAGACTGAAGCAGCCAAAAATACTCTCAGAAAATTGTCAACGAAACTGAAAGAAGACTTCTATTTTTTGATAAATCACAGTCATGAAAAATCAGCACTCTTACCACTATGTGTAATCCAATATTTTCGTATCAGCATTTTTAAAAAAAATGTCGCCTGCGCAAGGCTTTAGTTACATTTAAAGCGGCTGTTCTTAGGGGAATTAAGCAGTGATTCTAAAAATAATAGTGCCCTGAATTGGTTTAAAAACACTGACAATAATATTTGCATTGTAACAGTATCAATTATACTTTCCCAAGTCGGATGACCCTGTGTAAACAAAGAGCAATACATATAGGCCTAAAGTTGAAAGGCAGCCGATTATCTTTTTTAAAGATATTTCTTGCTTTATGCTCAACACAACTGAGCATAAAATTTATCATGCCCATAAATGTTAAAATGCGAACAACGCATTGGCTGTTGGCATTTTAACATTCATCAGCATTATAAAGAAACATCTGAGAGTTTGAAAGCTAGAAAATTCTTTATTTTTCAGCACTTTAGATTTATGAGCAATTGGAATTCTATGCTAAGGTGAGTTGAGCATGAAACAAGTTTTATAACCTCGGGGCCTGGTCAGTGCCTTTGCCATTTGCTTTCTGGACCCCAGCCGCATGCATAGTTAATGGGGATGGTGGTTTAGGGGTTAGTCTCAGGACCTGAGATCAAGGGGTCCCGCGTTCCAATCCTACCCGGACCGTCAGATTTTTCTGAGCAGAAAATTCGTCTCACGTTTGCCTCTCCTCGCCTAGGTGTATAAACGGGTACTCTGATAGGGCGGTGTTTGTTCAAGTCTGCTATTCCTTAAGAGCAATATCTCTATGAATGTTGCTTGAAAAGTCCCTTGTGACTCGACTGTTGGTTTCCCAAGGTAGCCCAATGACCAGGGTATTTGTGGCAAAGGGTGGCTAAACGGCTGTAGAGATGAAAGATCGCCTTGGGAAATAGGCATTTAACAATATTCTAGTTTGTCTCTGTAGCTGAGCAGTTTGGTTTGAGTCTTACTTGGAAGGTAACCTAACCCTTCGGGAAAGTACCAATGAAAGTTATTTCATTTGTGTAAGAGGCTGCCAACCTTTTAGAAAACAAAATTAAATATTGGCCTTAAAGCTAATAACCCTGATTCAGTTGTTGCGAAACCAACATGTGCATCTGCACAGTCTGATCAGTGCCTTGACTTTGTTATATGCTCTTATAAGAAAACAGGCTTCACTTGAGAGGATACACAATGTTTGTGAATTCACCTGTTGGAATTTACAATATGTGTAGCTTAGTTGCAGGTGTGCTGTTGACACTTGTGATTGACATGTTTTAGTTTTGTTAGGGAATTTTGACACCATTTCGTTATTATTTCCTAAAGGTCATAATGCTAAGCCTGTCAATTCAAATGGGACGTTTTTAAACCTTTAAATGAGTCGTTGATGGATTCTACTTATTCTAGTGATATTGCATCTACCAAATAAATAGATCATGTCAGGTTTGACATTGATTGGCAGGATTTGGCAAACATCCAAACACATGACATTTGGGAACGTGTGCATATGGTATGATATGAGTCACGTTTGTACCTTCCTATTGGTTGATATAAATGGAAGCTTACATATGTAGAGGGCGCTTTACTGTTTAACTAAGAATATGATTGGTTAATGATGATGTCAGTAGATGGCGATGTCGTCAGCTTTTATCACGTGACCTTATAGTATATAACTTTAAGGTGAATCCCAGTGTGAGAGTGTTGGATTTTGGCCCACATTGAGTCTAGAAGTTTATTGGCTTATGAATATTTAATAAATTTTAAATTATATAAAATTGTTGCTGAAAATAATGTTAGAAAATACCAAAAGAGACCTAAAAAAACACAACGTGAACTGTTTTACTATGTATGAATTTTCTTTCACAATCTTTCGGTATTGTTACGACTACATGTATTATATAGGTCTCACTTTTGATAGTAAATGCTCAGGCTCCTGATATTACCTGAATATTATCAAGTCCAACTGTAGCCTCCTTTATCTTTGGTACTAACGCAGGGACAGTAACTATGTTTTTAGCATCACACTCTTTCACTACTCTGTGTATATCATCTGAAACGTAAAGATTTGGATCTTGCAAAAGCAATAATAAACCAGTACATGGGATTTGAGTACTCATGGGCGGATCCCATGGGCGGATCCAGAGGGGGGCAAGGGGTCCTGATCCCCCCTGGAAAAGCACAAAGTATAGCGTTTCTAGGCATAGCTGGCCCCGATCCCAGAAAAATCACAAAGCTACCAACTTGAAGCCAGCTTTCAAAGTTGTGCCATCAATGTTGGCGTTTGGCTGGCGGGCCGATAATGTCCCACTTATAGAAGTATTTGGATCCTCTCTACCCCCTCATCAATAAAAACCTTGTCGAAGTTGGACCCTCTCTGACGAAACTTTCTGTGTCTGCGCATGGATCCAGAGGGGGAGAGGGGGTGCCCCCCCTGAAAATCACAATTTAGTTTAGTTTAAACAATATTTATCCTATTGTACTTTTAAAGATAGATGAGAATCGGTGTAAACAAACACAGGCAAGTTTACCTTGATTTTGGGCGTGCAGGTAGTCTTAGTTTACAGTTATAGTGAACCTACCACAGACTATTTCATATGCGCGTAGCAGTGAAAAATCATGCTTTACCTGTTTTTGAGAAAAATAGAATAGCCTTATTACTAGAGTCCTTGCTCGGTTAGCGTAGAGTGACGAAATAGATTAACAGTTAGAAGTATGAAAGAAAACCCTGTATTTGTCCAATCGGGTGAATAAAGCACCATCACCTGACCACCTACGTAACTCTACGCTTATCGAGCAATACCTATATGCATCTTTGAAACTATAATATCAAAATTACAACATATGGAAAGGATTTGATCGAAAGCATGAAATGCTTGCTTTGATCATCTCCTTGTCAGACGAAGTCTTATAATTTCATAGTTGACCTGAACCTAAAGCTGACTTGATCTCTGTATGGAAGAAAGAACAAGTCATGAAATGGTTATTTATCGATTGCAGAGATTATTTAAAGAGACTAAGTCTGCAACTATGAACATTTTTCGAAAAATTTTATGTTCTTTTTTAAATCATTTGTAAAAGCAGAATTAAACTAAGTTTTCACAATAAATCTGTTCACTATAGCTGAAAACTGCATTGAAAACTGAATTATCTTATAAAAACAGGTGTTTTATCTCTTGTTGGTAATTATTTGCGTCCCTCCAATAATTATAGACAGTCAAGTTTTAACATAAATGCTGTTGTTTTGATACTGATAATTTGTAAAGATTTACGAAATTGGTGAAATGTATACCTGAATTTTAGTTTTTTACTGTGTTCTTGAAAAATAAAAACATTATTTCAAAAATTTAAGGATCAAAAGTTACAGACTATGCAGCTTTAAATACATTGCACAGATTGAAAACAAGCTGTGTACCCATTTATTATTGTTTACTGCACGCGACAGTACATCACTATTTCGGAAATTTCATTGGAAAGTGGTTTGTTTTAATGACATTGGCAGTTAATCGACGACTTTTGTCATCTGCTGATAATATTTGCAAACAAATTGAACCCAGATCAGAACCGACACAGTATCGGTCCAGGGGCGGACTTATTCTAGCTGTTCTCTTTTTTTCGTTAATTTTTTATCTGATTTGCATTTATCTGTCTGTCTGTCCATCCGTGTATCTGTGTGCATCCGTCCGTTCGTCCTTGCGTCTGTCCTTTCGATCATCTGTCTGTATGTCTGTCTGTCCGTCAATGCGTGCGTCCGTCCGTTTGTCTGTCTGTCTGTCTGTGTCTGTCCGTCTGCCAGTCTGTCTAGCTGTCTATCAATCTGTCCGTCTGTGCATCTGTGTGCACTCGAACGTGCGCGAAAATCATGTACCTTAGACATTCTAATGAGCACACAGACCCCATGATTTGTACATCAAATTTACATACCGATGGTTCTGTGGTAGATATGAGTATAACTATATGCGATGAATTGGAGGACAGTCGTGCTCATACATTTACAAAGTATAACAACAGGTCATTCACATTTGTGCTAGGTACTGAGATGAAGTACTTTATTCAACACGTCATTCCTATCGCATATTGGACACTTATACATGTATCTATGAGGCATCATTTAATACTTGTAATACTCGTTTGGATGACACTCAGGACACGTTAGTATTACTCGCTTTGAGAATGAAAATTAAGTGGTGCTGGGCGTTCTTACATACTCTACCATAAGTCCTAAATTAAACCTTGCATTTTGGGCTCAATACATATAAACACTGTTGAAAGGGTCGTAAAATGACATATAACCAAAATACTTTAGAAAGACAGTATTCACTGTTTGCCGACTATTCGAGAAGGAGTCACCAGGTTACAAAGGGTTAATGTACGGTTCGTAACGATAATTGAGACGATTCTTTTGAGTACCCACAGCTTATGTTTTGTTGAGGCATATACCTGTACCACTGACGCAATTCAATTGAAATACTGATGAAGGACCGTACACAAGAAATGAGAATTAAAATATATACTTAAGGAATAAGGAAACGCAACAAACACTTCGAGTCATTGTAAACATACAATATGCTGCAAGTTTTTAGTGCAAATGATATTTATCCATAGGAGCAGTATGTGTCCGTCAAATTACAGCAGGTTCAATGTAATTATCGATTACGTAATCATTTTGGTATGCACGTAACGAGCCTGATCCCGTAGAAAACTGCTGAAACAGGGTCAATAAAAACAAAGTTTGAGTTAACCATCTGTTTATTGTTTTAAAAAGTCTTGGCATAGATAGCGAATCAAGGAAATGATCAAATGGCGACGTCTCTGTAGGATTCTGAAACGGATTAACGTCATTTACGTCAACTCTAAATACTGCGCAAAACGTGTAAACTCTAGTTTCTTCTTGAGATGTATTCATTACAAGGACGTTTTGATCAAGAATTATGACTTCAGATCTTCAGACGTCAAAGAACCTTAATTCTGACGTCAAAATTCGACATCCTACGTTTTAATGGTTTCCATGATGTTTGTGTGTTTTTCTAATGATAAAATGGTCCAGTGACAAAGTTTAGGTTACAGTTAACAAGTTTGGTGACCACTCTCAGCATGTAATCAAATGTTTTCTCTTGCATTATGCCGTGTTTTGTTTGGCTAACGTCAATATAAACACCTTACCAGCGTATTTCTACGGTATCTGAGAAGTCAGTTTTTTCCCAAGAAAGCATGTCCTGATGTCTCTAGGTTTATCTTATCCCGTTTATTCACCAGCGACCCGAACCCGTTGGCTCTAAGTGACGTTTATCGTTTATTCAATACCATTGTGTATCTTGCCATTCAAGAAGCGTGTTTTGACGCACTATTTGACTGCATTTGGATTATGATTGGACGTTTGTTTAGTTTGCACATTGTCAAGTCGACGTCAAATAACCAAACATGGAAAAGACGGGGTTTCTTGATCTGTATTCTGACGTTAACGTCACATTTTACGTTTTTATGTGTTTTCATCTTGTAGCGTAAAATGTAGCGTTAAAATGACGTTTTGGTATTTCATCACACGCTATAAATACTCAATAAGAAATTTTCCAAAAGAGATTTCACCAAACCGTCATTTAAACACGCAAAAATTATATTTTTGTCTGTTGCGTTTCTTTATTCCTTAAGTATACTTAACGCCAGTAAAAACGCAATTTTTACAGTAGTTTAATGCTATTTTATCATTCTAATAAAATAAAAGCATAAACCTATGGTCGCGATATCAAGCCAATACTCTTTTGGTGCAGATAAAGCAGTCCAGATAAGCCAGGCTGTAATTTTTTATAAAGGGACACAACCGAACTTCGACACAAAACTGCAAAATCACCTTTTTTTAATATGGATATCAGATCTTCATTATGAATTGCTATTTTGAATTCAAACTTTTTGATAATTTCAACATTGATCTACTTTCTTTGTACACAAAACAGATTTTTTTGTCTTGAAGTTTTGACCTTCAAAATGTCATCAAAGTTTCAGCATGAAAACGGGAATTTAATGAAAATGCGACACTTTTGACGGTAAACATTGCGATAAATGATAAGCATAGGTTATGACCTTACAACTTACGTATACCAATTTTTAAATGATTCAGTTTAATTGAAGCTTTAGCGATTTCTCAAATTTAAAAATTAAAAACATCAATTTTAGGTTCTTCCGGCAAAGTGAATTTTGTGTTGTAAACCGTTTTTCTGTTTGTTTGAGTGAAACGCAGTACTTGCACGCTGAAAATAAATAAAATTTCAAGGTTTAATATGGTTACCAAAAATTTTGATGAATTAGTCTTTTTTACCAAAATTTTTGGCAGACGTGTGCAATTGAGCTCAAGTTTTGGTAAAACGTTTTCCTACGTTAGGGACGCTTGTTAGTACAAAGACAAAGTTTATTAAGCTGATATTTATAGGGAAAATAACACTTGTACCAGTTACATATTTAATGGCTTTAAGTATAGATAAAATGGTTGCTATTGTTCGACCCCCACTCGTATCCAGACCTCAAAGAATAGATAAAATGACTGCTGTACTTCGAACCCACACTCCCATGCAGACCCTCTTAAAATAGATAAAATGGCTGCTGTTGTTAGACCCAACTCGCATCCAGGCCCTCTTAAGTTGGATAAAATGACTGCTGTTGTTCGACCCACACTACAATCCAGACCCTCTTAAATAGATAAAATGGCTGCTGCTGCCCATCCAGGCCCTCTTAAAATTTATTAAATGGTGTTGTTGTTCGACTTCCACTCGAATCCAGACCCTCTTAAAATAGATAAATTGACTGCTATTATTTGAACCTACTCCCATTCAGACCTTTTTGAAATAGATAAAGTAGCTGCTGATATTATACCCCACTCGCATCGAGGCCCTCTTAGAATGATAAAATGGCTGCTGTGTTAGTCCTCCATTCCCATCCATACTCGCTTTAAAATAGATGATGGCTACTGTTGATCTGCCCCACTCCCATCCAGACCCTCTGAAATAGATAAACGGGCTGCTGTTTTTAGACCTACACTCCCATACAGACCCTCAAAAAAAGACAAACTGGCTGCTGTTGTTAGACCCACATTACAACCCAGACCCTCTTAAATAGATAAAATGGCTGCTTTTGTCCACCCAGACCCTCTTGTAATAGATAAAATGGTTGCTGTTATTTGACCCCCACTCGCATCCAGTCCCTCTTAAAATATATGAAATTGCTGCTGTTGTTCGACCCCTATTCCCATCTAGACCCTCTAAAAATAGATAAAATTGTTGCTGTTGTCAAACTTCCACTCGCATTCAAAACCGGATGAAATAGTTAAAATGGCTGCTGCTGTTGTTTAATCCCCACTCGCATCCAGACCCTCTCAAAATATATAAAATGGCTGCTGTTGTTCGACCCCACTCGCATCCAGACCCTCTTATAAATGAAATGGCTGCTGTTGATCATCCCACACTCCCATCCAGACCCTCTTAAAATAGATAACATGGCTGCTGTTGTTAGACCCACACTCCCATGCAGACCCTCTTAAAACGATAATTTGGCTGCTGTTGTTAGACACACTATACAATCCAGACCTTCTAAAATAGATAAGATGGCTGCTGTTGCTGGTGTTCATCCAGACCCTCTTAAAATAGATAAAATGACTGCTGTTGTTGTTCGACCCCCACTCCCATCCAGACCCTCTTAAAATAGATAAAATGTCTGCTGTTGTAAGACCCACTTGCATCCCAACCCCCTTAAAATAGATTAAATGGCTTCTATAGTTAGACCCCTACTCCCATCAAGACCCTCTTAAAATAGATAAAATGGCTGCTGCTGTTGTTAGACCACCACTCCCATCCAGACCCCCTTATAATAAATAAACTTGCTGCTGATGTCAGACCCACACTCCCGTACAGACTTTCTTAAATAGATAAACTGGCCGCTGTTGTTAAACCCACACTACAATTCAGAAATTCTTAAATACATAAAATGGCTGCTTTTGTCCATCCATCCCAACTTAAAATAGATAAAATTGCTACTGTTGTTCGACCCGTTCTGGCATCCAGATTCTCTAAAAATAGATAAAAAGACTGCTGTTTATCGACCCCCGTTTTCATCCAGACCTCCTTAAAATAGATGAAATGGCTGCTGTTTGTGACCCCAGCTCCCATCTAGACCCTCTTGAAATAGATAAAATAGCTGCAGTTGTTAAATCCCCACTCCTATCCAGACCCTTATTAAATAGATGAAATGGCTGCTGTTGTTCAACCCACACTCGCATTAAGACCCTCTTAAGATAATTTAAATGGCTGCTGTAGTAAGACCTCCTCTCGCATTCTGACCCTCTTAAACTAGATAAAATGGCTGCTGTTCTTCGACCCACACTCGCATTAAGACCCTCTTAAAATCGATAAAATGGCTGCTGTTGTTCCATACACACTCGCATTAAGACCCTCTTAAAATAGATAAAATGGCTACTGTAGTAAGACCTCCACTCACACCCTGACCCTCTTAAAATAGATAAAATGGCTGTTGTTGTTAAATCCCCAATTCTATCCAGCCCCTCTGAAAAAAGATTAAATGGCTGCTGTTGTTAGACTCCCACTCCAATCCAGACCATCTGAAATGGCTGCTCTTGTTCGACCCCCACTCACATTCAGATACTCTTAAAATAGATCAAATAGCGGATGTAGTTAGACCACACCCCCATCCAGACCCTCTAAAAATAGATACATTATCTGCTGTTGTTATTTTATTTTATTTCATTTGGACAATACATACATGTAGATAAATACAAGCAACACAGTAATAATAACTTAAAGCACTGTACAAAAGGGAGTCAGAAAAAAGTCAAAATATTTATTCGATTCTGTAAACCATACAGACCCCCTTAAATAGATAAACTGGCTGCTGTTGTTAGACCCACATTAAAGTCCAGACCCTCATAAATAGATAAAATGGCTGTTGCTGTCCATCCAGACCCCCTTAAAATAAATATAAAAAAATGCTGTTGTTCGACCCCCACTCACATCCAGACCATTTTAAAATAGATAAACTGGCTGCTGTTGTTAGACCCCCACTCCCATTCAGACCATCTTAAAATAGATGAAATGGCTATTGTTCTTCCACCCCCACTCACATTCAGGTCCTCTTGCAATAGATAAAATGGCTGTTGTTGTTAGACCCCCCACTCGCATCCTGATCCTCTTTAAATAGATAAAATGGCTGTTGTTGTTAAATCCCCACTTCTATCCAGACCCTCTGAAAATAGATTAAATGGCTGCTGTTGTAAGACCCCCACTCCTATCAAGACCATCTTAAAATAGATGAAATGGCTGTTGTTGTTCGACCCCCACTCACATTCAGATACTCTTAAAATGGCTGATGTAGTTAGACCCTAACTCGCATCCTGACCCTCTTAAGATAGGAAAAAATGGCTGCTATTGTAAGACACCAACTCCCATCCAGACACTCTTAAAATATATAAAATGGCTGTTGTTGTTAGTTTAAGCTTTATTTCATTGTTACAATACATACATGTAGACAACCTCAAGCAACATAGTAATAATAACATAAAGCACTGTACCAACGGGATTCAGAAAGAAGACAAAATATCTATTCGAATCTGTATCCCATACAAACCCTCTTAAAAAGATAAAATGGCTGCTGTTCTTCGACCCACACTCGTATTAAGACCCTCTTAAAATCTATAAAATGGCTGCTGTTGTTCCATACACACTCGCATTAAGACCCTCTTAAAATAGATAAAATGGCTACTGTAGTAAGACATCCACTCACACCCTGACCCTCTTAAAATAGATAAAAGGCCGTTGTTGTTAAATCACCAATTCTATCCAGCCCCTCTGAAAAAAGATTAAATGGCTGCTGTTGTTAGACTCCCACTCCAATCCAGACCATCTGAAATGGCTGCTCTTGTTCGACCCCCACTCACATTCAGATACTCTTAAAATAGATCAAATAGCGGATGTAGTTAGACCACACCCCCATCCAGACCCTCTAAAAATAGATACATTATCTGCTGTTGTTATTTTATTTTATTTCATTTGTACAATACATACATGTAGATAAATACAAGCAACACAGTAATAATAACTTAAAGCACTGTACAAAAGGGAGTCAGAAAGAAGTCAAAATATTTATTCGATTCTGTAAACCATACAGACCCCCTTAAATAGATAAACTGGCTGCTGTTGTTAGACCCACATTAAAGTCCAGACCCTCATAAATAGATAAAATGGCTGTTGCTGTCCATCCAGACCCCCTTAAAATAAATATAAAAAAAAAATGCTGTTGTTCGACCCCCACTCACATCCAGACCATCTTAAAATAGATAAACTGGATGCTGTTGTTAGACCCCCACTCCCATTCAGACCATCTTAAAATAGATGAAATGGCTATTGTTCTTCCACCCCCACTCACATTCAGGTCCTCTTGCAATAGATAAAATGGCTGTTGTTGTTAGACCCCCACTCGCATCCTGATCCTCTTTAAATAGATAAAATGGCTGTTGTTGTTAAATCCCCACTTCTATCCAGACCCTCTGAAAATAGATTAAATGGCTGCTGTTGTAAGACCCCCACTCCTATCAAGACCATCTTAAAATAGATGAAATGGCTGTTGTTGTTCGACCCCCACTCACATTCAGATACTCTTAAAATGGCTGATGTAGTTAGACCCTAACTCGCATCCTGACCCTCTTAAAATAGGAAAAAATGGCTGCTATTGTAAGACACCAACTCCCATCCAGACACTCTTAAAATATATAAAATGGCTGTTGTTGTTAGTTTAAGCTTTATTTCATTGTTACAATACATACATGTAGACAAACTCAAGCAACATAGTAATAATAACATAAAGCACTGTACCAACGGGATTCAGAAAGAAGACAAAATATCTATTCGAATCTGTATCCCATACAAACCCTCTTAAATAGATAAATTGGCTGCTGTTGTTAGACTCGCACTACAATCCAGACCCTCGTAAAAAGATAAAATGGCTCTTGTTGGTCATTCAGACCCTCTTTAAATAGATAAAATGACAGCTGTTGTTCGACCCCAACTCCCATCCAGACCATCTTAAAATAGATAAAATGGCTGCTGTTGTTAGACCCACACACCCATCCAGACCCTCCTAAATAGATGAAATGACTGCTGTAGTAAGACCCCCACTCGCAACCTGACCCTCTGAAAATAGATAAAATGGCTGCTGTTCTTTGATCCCCACTCCCACCCAGACCCTTTTAAAAATATGAAACGGCTGCTGTTGTTCGATCCGCACTCCCCCCACCCCCGACCCTCTGAAAATAGATAAAATGGCTGCTGTTGTTCAACCCCACTCGCATCCAGACCCTCTTAAAATAGATAGTATGGCTGTTGTAGTTAGACCCCCACTCGCATCCAGACCCTCTTAAAATAGATAAATTGGCTGCTGTTGTTAGACCCACACTACAATCCAGGCCCTCCTAAAAAGAGAAAATGGCTCTTGGTGTCCATTCAGACCTTCTTTAAATAGATAAAATGGCAGCTGTTGTTCGACCCCCACTCCCATCCAGACCCTCTTAAATAGATAAAATGGCTGCTGTTGTTAGACCCCCATTCCCATCCAGACCCTCTTAAATAGATAAAATGACTGCTGTAGTTAGACCTCCACTCGCATCCAGACCCTCTGAAAAGAGATAAAATGACTGCTGTTCTTCGATCCCCACTCCCATCCAGACCCTCTTGAAATAGATGAAATGGCTGCTGTTGTCCGAACCCCACTGGCATCCAGACCCTCTTAAAATAGATATAATGGCTGCTGTTATAAAAAAACCCACTCCCATCCAGACCACCTTAAAATAGATGAAATGGCTGTTGTGTTCGACCCCCACTCACATTCAGAACAACTTAAAATTGATAAAATGGCTGTTGTAGTTAGACCCCCACTCGCATCCAGACCCTCTTAAAATATAACAACTGGCTGCTGTTGTCAGACCCACACTCCCATACAGACCTTCTTAAAATAGATAAAACGTTTGCTGTAGTTAGACGTTTGATCGCATACAGACCCTCTGAAAATAGATTAAATGTCTGCTTCTGTTGTTTGACACCCACTCCCATCCTATCCTCTTAAAATAGATAAAATGACTGCTGTTGATAGACCCCCACTCCATTCCAGACCTTCTTAAATAGATAAAATGACTGCTGTTGTTAGACCCCCACTACCATCCAGACCATCTTAAATAGATAAAATGGCTGCTGTTGTAAGACCCACAATCCCATCCAGACCCTCTGAAATAGATAAAACGGCTGCTGTTGTATAAATTTCGACATCACATGATTGTGATAAGGAGGACAAAAGTTCGAACTATTGATTTAATGTTTATCTTATAAACTATTCACAGTCCTTTTTCTACTTGCTTCACCCGACTTCAGTCTTTCGGGGTGAGGGGATGCAAGTTGGATAATCATGAATACCTTTTGTAAACAGTGGATTAACTGTTTGTAGAGTGGCAGCAATTAATGTTGTAGCGTAGAACACAATGGAATACTCTAGATGATTTGGTGTGACAATGCAGATGACGTCCCCTTTATGAACTCCAAGTTCTTGTAGTCCTGCTGCAAGCCTTTCTGTTCTGTTTATGACGTCATTGAACGTGTATATTGCGTCTGTTGTACCGTCGATCTAAAACAAATTAACCACTTTTCAATCCGCTTTAATTTCTAGATTAATATCTAAATGTCAAAACAGCAAGGGGTGGGTAGAAATTCTACCCGTACATCGTATCATTGTTGATATATTAATAAAAAATGGGTTTTTAAGGATGGATGTTGATGCCTCATGAACAGACCACAGGGAATGGGGGTTTACTCTCATTTTTTTTCTTGCTACATAGGCTCGACCCTAGCATCTGCTGTTTAACAAAAACATATGTTAGGCATATCATATCATAACAAAATATCAAATAAAAATAGCTAGTATACCCCCAAAAATATTCCCATCCTGTACATTTACCATTAAAAAGACCATAAAATGGCCATGAAGATAGTCCAATTTAGTGGTGACCCCAAATAAAAACATCTACAAAAATCTTCGTACCCCCAAATATATCCATATTTCTGAAACCCTCCAAAATATAGAAGTTCAAAATGTATGCACTTACTGATCAGTTAGGCAGTGTCATTTGCCCTTTGCAGTGGCGGATCCAGAGGGGGTTCACTTCAACCCCCTCCCCGTCCCCCATTTTTTAAATATCCTATGAAAATGAAATAATATAGTCTCATTGATAAAATCAGCAATGCGAACCCCCACACCTTTATACATATGAACCCCTTTCCAGAAAGGTATGTAAAATCGAAAGTATATGAATAGGCTCGCATTTTTGCTTTCCGGTATATGATTACATCTAGTTCTTTTTATATGCAATTGGACGCAAATTGAATAAAAAGCAACATGTCACATGGCGTTTCGCTGGTAGGTCGATAGTGACCCGCTTTTATATGCAAAACTATTATTTAAGCGCCCATGCTGACGGTTCGAGCGGGAGCTTCACACATATTCATACTCTATGTATGCGACAAGCGTGGCTCTGGTGAGACTGAGTGGATGCACAGGTTCGTCTGAGCCGTCGTAGGTCGCTTTTGCGATAATAACCAAAATTTAACCGTTTTCAGACAAAGCTACATACAATAAAATCAGGATGTGATTTCCAACAATGTGGTATTTTGACATGTGTAGACTCAGACGAGCCTGCGCAGCCTTTTTTTAAGCTTAGAAACTCCAAATGATGTTCAGTTAGAATAGCCAAGCGACTAGCAAATACTCTGATCAAACTGCGCGTATACGCAGGCTGGTCTGAGGCTTTGCTGGTCGCACATACCACATTATTGGAAGTCTCATGTCGTGACTTATATGGTATTGAGGATGTACATGTAGGTTTTAATTTCCAAATATATTGATTATTTTTCTCTGATGATCGATTTTGTCTCAACAAACAGTGTAGACCCTGTTGAAATGCCGTGCTATCTGGGTTTTCACTGTTTGCAAAAAGTACCCGATTAGGGATTTCCAGTATACAAAGGGTTAATATACTGACCCACACTTCCAACTCAAAATGTTTCAGGAATGTAACTTTGATTAATATACGAGGTCTTGCCGAAATCATTGTATCGGCCAGGGGTTACGGGAGACATTCACCCTATCAGGTTACGATTAAAAGGGAATGATTGACCGATGGTTCTACTTACCAATGCCTCCTCGTCTCCATATTTTCTGAGTGTCTCAATCATATATTTTCCAAAGCTCATAACTGGAATATCTTCGAGACGTAGCGTTTTCTTGTTTAGTATGTCCTCCATGATTTTTTTAAAAAATATTTCGCTTGTTCCCAGACGTATTGTTATTTATCCATTGACAGGTCCTTAGAGTGCGCAATTAAAATCCAATTTTCTTATTTCTCAACTAATGAGACGATTTTTTGAGCATCCAAAGCTTATAATTAAAATTGGTGGATATCATATATTCATATGCTTAAAATGTATTTACATGTATCTCGAACTATGAACACTCTAAAAGAGAAAGCTGATGTAAAGAATTACAACATTTCTAACTCCAAACCCATCGGTTTGTGAAAATAATTCAATTGAAACTTTGGGCAAAGTTCATAAATGGGTGAAATCGACCCTTTCACAGAAATGTGCAAAAATGCAATATTTTTAAATGGCCTTTTTCATGGAGAAAAAGAAAATTTTGATTTTCCTAGTGCGTAAATCGAGTAAATTATGGGTTACTAAAGATAGGAACCCTCTGTTATATTTGCGCAGTACGTCAGAAACGTCACTATGTTTGGCTGACAATTTCATGCTCGTGCAACGACTTATTATATAACATTGAGACGCCCGTCAACGCTCTGAAATGTTTATGTTCATGAATTGTAAATATATTTTTCAAAATTTAGTCACATCACAGCGGTCAATATCCTGTAACGGTGTTCATGGACATGTACTTACTAATAACCTTCATTTAATGCTTTCAATTAACCTATTTTAATCAGCGGTAAGGAGTGAATAATCTCTACGAAAGTATGTTACCGGACAAAGTTGAAACACGCAGTCCATAGAATCAGAGTATATGCCGCCAGCTAATACAGAAACATGGTCCACCTAATGTAGCCAGCCAGCTTTCATTTACACTGGACATTGAGAATCGAAGAGTAACATTATTTTGTCACAGCTGAAAACGTTTCGCGAGCTAATTTCGGGGCTAAGGTTTGTTTGCACTGTCATCAACTTTTGCATTTGCGTTTACAGAATCGTCTCCACGGCCTAGAAGCTGTCCAAATCTAAACAAGAAAAACTATAACATGAAATAATCATGTTATACTGGGGCGTTTTTGTGTTTTCTCTTAAAATGTTTTTTTCAGATTATGAAAGGGCAGTAGATATTTATCTAGTATATGTGGCTGTTTTCACTAAAGATAGAATTCAGATAGTGTTTACCACATGATTGGTGGCATCGGTGACCTATATATAGGTCACTGGTGGCATGGGGGTTTAGCAAATGTGTCCATGTTTTATATTGATTAGCGTATTTAGCCACCAAAAATAACGTGGTTAGCGATTTTAGGTCTAAAAATTAATTAGTTTCTGCCTAATGTCCCTATTCCACACAGACCACGAATCACCAAGAAGCGAAAAATATTATGATTCGTGTATGTAATTTTCAACCCATTCGTGATGTTAAACGGTCAGTAACGATACAGGTTAGACACAGAATATTCGTGGAATTTTGCTGGATAAAAATGAATGTCGGTGAACTGTCTTGTAGGTGAACTGTCATGAGTCCCTTCTTAAATCCTCGAAATACAAGTATATTGGCTTTGAGTTAAAATGTATATATTTATAAGTTTTTTGCTATGCACAGATCACAGAATTTTCGTCAAGGGGGGGGGGGGGGGGGGGTCCAGGCTCAGCCGACAGAAAAAACCCTTTGACAACGTTTTTATTATTTTCTATTTGACTTTAGTCCTCAACTTATTTTCAGTTATACTGAGTTTTTTTTAAGGAAAACTATTATTCTTAAAGGTTCCAGCTCGGACAGAGGCTCCAGCTGGGGTCCAACATTTTCCAAAGGGGGGGGGGGGGGGGTGTCCAACCTTTTTCCAGGGGAAGTGGGGGTCAACGCTGATTTCTATAGAAACCTTGTGATTTTCCGGGGGCGCTCTGAACCCCCATATCCCCGCCCCTCTGGATCCGCGCATGTTAACTCTTTGATCTTTTAATTACTAGCACTTATAGATCTATATCGGACCATGCCGTGTATTTAAACCCAAGACCAGTTTTCACGGGAATGACGAACGAATTTTACCAAAAGAACTGTTTAACATTCGATTTTTTTTAAAATTTCGTCTTAAAGATCCTAAAGACTATTGTGCATCAAAAATATATTGAATTTACTGAAAGTTCTACGAGAAATCCACAAGCTAATCGTCAAACTCCCCACAGCGGTGTACTTCCGGTTCAGAGACCTTCAGAAAACACCGCTGCCGCAACCCAGCTCTTCATGTTGAAAATTTCAACATGGGGCTATCTGCAAACTCTGCCTGTTGTTTCTCCATTCAATATAATTCAATGATGGCTAGTCTGTAATTTCAATCCATCATTTGCACGATTCTGTGATTTATGTGAGAAATATTTACGAAAATGTAGACGAACTATAATCTTGGCAGGATTATTTGGTAGTTATACGGCAAAGCTAGCAACGGGCACGTGACTGTCATGTGACTTCTAAGATGGAAGTTTGCTGACCGCGAAGAACAAGCGGAACAGAAATGATTTACCTGCACGTAATCTCCGAGAGGGGGTGATGCAGTAGAGATAGATAGAGATAGATAGATAGATTTAATTGATGTTGCAGATATATAAACAATCGGCTTTTATCAGCAAGTTAGACTTCTATTTTGGTCACATTTTACTGATCGTGAATGCATACAAGGGCGGACCCAGGACTCAAATTTTCAAGGGGGAGGAAGGGGGGGGGGAGGGGCAAGTTTTTCCTGGGGATGGGGTTCACTACGGCTCATTCCTATAGAAACCCTTTATCACTTATGATTTTCCAGGGGTGAGGGGTGAGGGGTTCCGGACACCCCCATATGGCTTCGTTCTTGCATACCCAAAGATGGAGTGGGCCTGAGCAGTAGGTGTTTAAACAAAGCTAGTACATAAGCAGCCATTTACTGAGGGCTAATATTCATTAAAAAGAGATGGTCAGGACCCCTCTCCCATGGAAAAACACAAGTTATATGGGTTCTTATAGGAGAAGCAATTGCCCCTCCCACACACACACACACACATGGGAAAAGTTGGACCCTATTGGAAAATGTTGGACACCCTGTGGAAATTATAGTTTTCTTTGAAACATTGGACTCCCGGTAAAATTAGCTGAGTCTATAAAAAATAAAAAACCCAAAATTAGGGATAGTTTTATTGTCAGATGGACCTGACAAAAATTCCTGGATTCAGGCATGCATTTTTCTATAAAAAAGAACAACTATACTGACAGACAAAAGAAGCCCTACAATATAATTTTGTCAGGTTAGACATGTGGTTCACAAGCTGCACCAGCTTACCACGACAAGAATCTTGAGAAAAGCATTGAGGTTATTTGAATTTATGAATTTTTGTTTATCAGGTATGTTAGCTTATCTGTAGGGGGATTTGCATTCACAAGATACCCAGTGTCTAAATTTCAAAGAAACTATAGTAGTCATGGTTTCCAACTGTTTGTAGCTTAAAATGAGTGCCATTTATTTATTTATTTTAATCATGTTTTCATCCCTGGTATCTGGTATTTTCTATATCATTTTAGCTGTACCAACAGTTTACATTTGTTCATGTCTGCCCCAGATACTCTCAATACGTTCAAGGGCTTATATGCACAAAAAGCCATATATAGATCTTAATAGTAATAGTATCATTATAAACCTTGATCTATTTTCTTTTCAGAATAAAATTACCCATTCTTATGAAGGTACATGTAACTAAAGTATCAATCAATCATTAGTATTTTAATTCATCTACTAATGCCCTTAATATCAGTGAAAATTTGATAACAGTAGGTCAAGACTATTGAGGATGAGGGATAATTCTAGAAAAAATCTCATTCAACCTGATGATACATGCCTTAATTAGGTTAAAATTAGAGTTATAAATATGTGTATTTTATTAACAATTCTAACACACCCCGCCTATAGAGCCAACGGTAACGAACTGTGATATATCAGACAATAATTCACTGCTAAAGTGTGTGATAGCTGACGTCACTGGAAAATGACGTAATTCATGGCGTTAGACGGTGTAACGTCGTTTTTACGCTTGAAAGACGTAACATTTACATGTAAACGTATGCGACGTAGTCTAAGTATTGGCGGGAGTTCTTCAGTGCAATGGCGGAAAGTTGGAATAAGCTGACAGGGGCGTGCCTGCGTATACGCAAAGTACGCAGCTGCGTACTTTAATTTTTAAATGTCCAAAAAATAAAAACGTCTTAAATCGCGAAAAATGCAATAAAAACATGCCCCTCCCGGGTAAGGTCTTTAAATACCGAAGTATACAGACTTTGCAATAATCATGAACCAAACCAATAGGATTTTGACTGTTTTTCACTTTTGTATGGAAAACAATTAAGTCGGTGTTTATGTTCAGAAAATGCAGGAGAAGCCACCATTATTTCATATCTTGATTTTTTTTTCTAACGTATGGGAGGGGCATACCCCCTCCCATGCCCACCCCCTGCGTACTTTGAATTTGTCCTCAGGCACGCCCCTGGCTGAAGGCTTCGAATGTGTTTTCGTCGTTTATTGTGTGTTAGAATCGAATTAGATCAGCTCCAGTGCGTGAATTGTTGAGTAATAATTCACTGTTTGTCGGTCAGTTGTAAGAAGATAAATCACTCGCGCTGCGCGCTCGTGATTTGATCTTCTCTACAACTGACCTCCGAACAGTGAATTATTACTCAACAATTCACTGATGGAGCTGATCTATTTCTTAAATAATGATTTTTTTTCAACCAATATATATGTTGTGGGTACTCAAAAGAACCGTCTCATTGAGATGGTTCTTTTGAGTACCCACAAACATATGTCAAACATATGTTGTGGGTACTTGGACATATGTTGTGGGTATCAACAGAACTATCTCATTGAAACGGTTCTTTTGAAAACCCACAACATATGTTAAATCTGATGGATAAGAAAATACTTACAATTTACACTAGATCTACATTGTTTTGTTTATCTAAACCTGTGCACCCATAAAAATAGAATAATTTGAACTAATTTTGTGAGATCTTTTTTCCACTGTCATGAGTCAATGTGATATTTGTCAAAGAATTTAGTCAGATTTTCCAACTGTTTGTCAATGAGCTGCCTGGATTTATCCAACAATACCACCATCTTTATCTGTTTTTTTTAAAAAATACTTTTTGGTGCCAGGTTATTGTTTTCTAATATATGATATTTTTCCAGGTTTTTTTTAAAACATATCTGAGTTGATTAACAATCAAGTTTGTACAGAGACTGGTGCTTCTTTACCAGTATTTTAAAGTCCTTGTATAAATTTAGTATAGTGACAGTAAATCTTTGATGAGAAGACCTCAGTTCCAATCTGGCCATTGCAATGACAAAATAAATTAATTAGAAGCATCATAAAATGAGCTATGTTAACTCATTCACCTAGACAGTATCCATGATTAGGGCCAAAATATTGACATGAAATGCATGACCAAAATGTTTTCTACAGGATTTCCCTAAACCAGTGAAAAATGTAAGACCCCAACTTTCTACTTGCATCTACTCTATACCCCCTCCCACCCCAAATAAATAGTCTGAGACCCCCCCCCCACCCAATTACCAGACATACCAATTCAAGCTCATTCCTAAAAATATACATTGAGTCCCTGGTGACCTTTTTTTGCATTAAGACAGTTGTGGTATGTATTTGGAGATACATGTAATTTAAAAAAAATCATTACAGAACAAATTCACTCCACAATATTATTTTGTGAAATCCACATAATTCAAAATTTTTAACCTTAAAAAATAGGCATAGCCCGTGTAATAATAGAGTACCCCATCATAGGACTATAATCCCCACTGTATAAAATAAAGGATAATAAACTTTTACTTTAAACCTTTGTGTTCTGATGACCCAGGGGTTTACTCTTATATTTTCATACATTCGTAGGCCCAGGTCATTTTTTCAGGTTCAAAATTTTAAATTTCAACATTTTTTTTAGCATGAAGATTTGTGGATATTTTTTTGGGGTCATCACAAAATTGGACTATATTTAGGGGTCAATTCTATGCATTTTAGGGTCTTTTCTTAAGGTCAAGGTACAGAATCCTGAATGGGGGGTATTTTTTTGGGTTGCTATATTTTTTGGGGGTGCTTGAAATTCCTGATATTTTTTGGGGGTGAACGGTAGATGCTTGGCGCGAGCCTACGTATGAATAAAAAATGAGAGAACCCCCCCTCCCCCTGGGACTGATGATCCTTCCAAACATATTGATTCATTAAGATTGAGGTAGTCCATTATACATAAAGATGGAGAAAGGGTTATTATCAGTATTTCCTGAATTTGATTAAAAAAACCTAAACAGGATTTCTGACACTAGCTGTTTGCATAGGATGCAAAGTATCATTTGAATGTATTCCACCACTTTAATTTTACTCTTTGCATGCTGGATATTTTATCATGATTTTTTTTCATCTGCTGATTTCTTTTTTTAAAAGAAAAAACCCTCTCAGGAATAGCATCCCAAAGCAGGATTTCTGACACACTGGCTGTTAGCATGGAATGCTAAGTATCATTTGTATTTCACTTTATTTAACTCTTTGCATGCTTGCATATCACTGCATATCATTTTTTTTTTATTTTGATAACTCTCTTGTCATCTGCTGATTTCTTTTTTTAAAAAAAGTCTTCCAGGATATTATCTGCAGTGTGAAACAATTTTGATACAGATTCAGCCCCACATTTTGTTGGGCCCAATCTGGGTCCAACTTGTTTGCATTTGGATAACAATAGATTACAAAATTTGCCCTGGTTAAAAATGAGTTAAGGATAAAATCAACCTTATGTATATTGTTTGTATACCTGAGCCAAAGGCTCCGGGTTGAGCTTATAGTATACTAATGACTCCGGCAGTACCCTGGGGGCAATACATCAGTAGAAATCTAAATTAATCTAAGCTTTCAATGTCACCTTACCACTTATAGACTATAAACAACATGATTTTACCAAACTAGCACATTATGCTTTTAAACAAAGGGGAAAATTATAATACAGTTTGAATGTCTTATCCAGTTAATTGGAGATACAGGTATTTTTAACTCAATAAATTAGTAAATTTTGATTTTTAATATGGCACGGGTCACATTTATCTGCTTACTCTGATATTCAAGAATGGACAAAGTTTGTCTATGAGAAAATGGTATATGGAAATCAGATGTGAAGGCTTAAATCATTCCAACACTATGCCCCCCACCTGATTGGGTCAAAAGAAATTTACATGGTGCCTGGGGCATGATGTATACTGAATCCTGCAGTCATATATGAACAGAAAATATTATAATAAGAATACTATGAAAATTAAAACTCCATATTGATGAGTGAGACAAATGATCATCAACACATTTATGTCATATCAACTATTAATACTTAAATTTTAACACTGTACTAAACTGGAAATCAGAAGCTGACATATTAAATAAATTGCCAATTACCCAGTATGGGTCTTATAAGGTTAATTGTGGTATTCTTTTGAATGGTATTTAGTCCCAATCTGGACATGAACATTCTTTTGTTGATGTAAAAGGCCAGACTAAACTAAAAATGCAACTATATTATTATTTACATAAATACATGTATAATTATAAAAAGAATCTCACAATTTTTGTGGGTTTAGACAAACAAGTCTCCCCTAGCATATTGATAGAGTTGCCTGTTCTGTTGCTTTAAATAAAATGTCTTAACTGTTCCCCTATATCCAGCCCCCAATGTATTCTTATGTTCATTGTTTCCCCTGAAATAAATTTGCCTTGTTTCCCTGTTGCCTAAAATTCTATAGAGAGGGAGAGGACTCACAAATACATGTAAGCTTAGACTAGCCTGTTCCCCTGAAATAAATACCCTTTTCCCCTGTTCCCCGAAACCCCTGGGAGGGCCTCATCTATCTATCCATCCGTCCGTCTATCTATCTATCTATCTATCTATCTATCTATCTATCTATCTATCTATCTATCTATCTATCTATCTATCTATCTATCTATCTATCTTTGTGATGGTGTTTGGTCATAATTGGTTGAATTGAAGAGAATCTAATAAAGACAGCTTTTATTCATTATTTATAAGGGTACTGCTCTCGATCCATGGACATGCATACTGCCTACTGGGTCGACAGCCTGAGGGTGTGCTAATTTGGGAATTTTGACTGTGTTTTGGACTAAACGAGGCGTGCAATAAACTCCTCTGTATCAGAAATAATCAAATATGCAAGCTTGACTAATGTTTAATCTTTAAACTTCAAATAGTTTGCAGTCAAAAAAGTGAAGCGGCACAGATGCTATCCGAGGCCGCCATCTTTGTTTAACTAGTGTTGTCAAGAACGCACGTGAAGCTGGCCGTTTTCGCTAGAAATCAATCCGCCTACGTACTATTTATGCGTGACCTCGAGGTCAAATGACGCATTGCGGCAGTGGTCAATTTCTACTGAAGTTGCCACTGTTGGGGAGTTTGGCTAATCGTTGGTCCTCCGTAAATTGGTTCCGGATCACTGGCATTGGTCCTGGCTTTTATACTTTCCACCTAGATATCGGTTTTATTTGCCTCCCTTGATTGACCTATTTTCAGTCTTAAAATTAACGCTTATTATCTTCTCTGACAAGTACTAAAACGACAATTAAACCTCATATTGGACTTTTTTGAAACTCATACTCCATTAATTATACTTTAAAAACAATTTATAATGGTAGAATTTAGCCTTTCAGTGTCTCAATCGGCTCCGGGATCGGCTCCTAGGTGGCGTTTCACCATTTTGTAAAAATTGCATTATTTTGCGTAACATCAGATGTGAATTCAATGGGAAATTTTAAATACTTCTGAAAGAACACTACTTTAGATTAAATACTTATAAAGAAACACCCCACATGATCATTTTTATATGAAACACTTCATGATCATTTTATATGAAACACTTCGCCCCAGAAATTTTTAAACCACGCCCACATTTGATTGACAGAATAATAGAAACATATTGGGACTATAGAGTACTAATTTGAGCATTGCGTAGTCTGTGAATACTGTCTTTGAATTCGCATTTATATCTTTGTATTTATCACTTAGTTCGCCCCAGAAAATTAAGCAGTAAAGATCAGAGTTAAAATTACAACTGTCAAATCTATCATTCAGTTTTGCGTTTACTCGCCGCTACGCTTTATTGCACAAACTGGCAGTCTATATGATACGCATGACCTTGTGACCGCTTAAAATTTCATTTTGTTGTATTTTTGTGGCAGTCCACACAACTAGTATAAGTTAAGGGCAATTGCGGGTAATACTTCCTACATTAAAATATTTTTTTTTAATTCTTTGCATACAGCTTGTTTTATGTATGGACTGTCAATTTATGAAATAAAAAGGATATTTCACCACTCTCGATTTTTCATAATCTCACATGGAAGTTTTCAGCTTTTTACAAATTTTCTGAAAAAACAACAACAACATGTCCTTGATATTAGGTTAAAATAGATGTAATCGCCATCCAGTCGAAAGATGGAACCCAGACAACTTTCCCCGAATGGTGCGCGTGGACAATACACGAAATTGCCCTAAGACCTATTTATCTAAAAATCTATTGGGCAATATGAATTATCTTGCCATTTCATTGGATAAGTATTTGCATATTTTATTAGCGGGTCGAGCGTGTTATATAAATCTACAGTCCAGTCCAAATAAACGAAAAGTGTTCAGTATATCAATACTGGAAATATTATTTTGGGGTCTGGAATATTCAGTACTTACTATTGTATTGTGTTTGATCTATAACTACTAAGCTGTGCAGTTTGTAGCACAAAAGGCAAATGGGAGTAGGACTCTCAGGGCGCACGCGTAGCTATAACGTACTTTTTTGGGGTGTAGACCTTCGTAAGAGCGTAGATGTGAAAAAACTCAGTCAATTCCAAAGCAAATTGAGCACAATATTATCGCTGTGACGTCAAAACTATTATTTTCACAGACACATTAATCCGTCCTTAATGTAGCGAAGACCCATCCAAACACAATAGTAGTATATATCAATCAGTTTCGCAGCCTTGGGTCGAGGCCACGCGTGACTGCGCACGAATCGCCACTGTCACCACCTCTACTACCATCACCAGCTCCTCCACTACCACCTCCACCACAATGGCAAGTGAAATGCTTACAGATGATACTAAAAGAGATAGAAACGGTCAGTCTAACAAACCTGCCTTTACAAGGCTCTAGACCTAGTGGTTTTAGACAAAAGATTTGTTCTATATTTTCCAAATATAAAAGTAAAGAAGAAGGCGATGTACCAAAATGACCCGGCCAGAGTCCCCCCACCCCACACTCAGAAAAAGTTGAACACCAAGGTGTCAGATTGTACCTGCATTGACCGCCTAAATGCTCAACATCTGGTTGATTATTAAAAAAAATCCTCCAGAAAGAGAATAAAAATTCGGGAACGTTATGCAACAGCCTATGCATACCTACCATAATAATTTGAGGTCAGAAAGTTCTCTCGTTTTGTCAGATTTACTTTTCGCGTAAAATTGGTGTACCAGAACTCGTCAGGAATGTGTTTATCGCATGACATTCCCCGTTTTATTATTTTCTTCATAGAGCAGTTGTTTTTCATATTCAATCAGATGTTGAGCAATGGATCCTTTGTTAGGCGTGCTAGTTGTTTACAAATTTTGGTAACGTTATGTATTGACGGCCGTAGTAAAGTCGCGTAAAATGCTCGACAAGCCTCGCTTTTTATCTCTTTCCCAAACTCTTTTAATACATTCAATAAGACATGAGCACTCATATAAGATCCTCTATGTCATTTTGCTTCCATGTGGCTGATGGTGTTTAGTGTCTATTCCTCACGGTGACATAGTATACTTTATTTCATGCCTGTTTGTAGTATAGTCAAAACTATTACCTCGAGGTGCCGTGGACGACCTGATGCACTATTGCATGAGACCGAAGGCCAAGTGCAATAGCGCATCAGGTCGTCCATGGTACCGAGGGGTAATAGTTTGACTATACTACAAACAGGCATGAATTTACTGTTTTATTACCCAACCCATTTGATGAAATACTTAGCAGCGTTTCTTGCATGGAGTTGCTGAAGACGATCCGGTTTTGTTGCATAACAGAAAATTTCACGAAATCTGCTCAATTTTGGTCTCAAAATGTTCCGCTCAATCTAACTAAGAAATCGAGTACCCATACTTTATGTTTCTGACCATAAACAACGGAGTTATTTGAGTTTATAGTTGTCAAACTATGCCTTATATTCACCATTCATTTCATAAACGAACCGTACGAGCATCGTTGTCGCGCATGTCCATAAGCACCTGTGTGTTTTTAACAGGGAAGCGGGTAACCAGGCCATGGAATAGTGCCAGTCAATAGTCAAATTTATTGACCGATGGAATAGTTCAGTGACTCATGATATAGCAAAAAATAGACAATTACTCCGTATATAGACGGTTGGGTAATAATTTGGTCTATGGTCTGTGATTGTGCCATTTTCTGGTCGTACTCCCTTTGGCGACTCTACTGTGAACCAACTTATTGATATCTGTACATCATGGATAAAAGTTCAAAATTTCCCAAATCCTGAACTTTAGAAATTCAAATTTTTAAACTTGCAGGAAGCCTACAAAAATTACTTATTTCACGTTTAAATGATTAAATGTGTTGATCTGCAAATTAATCAGAGAAGCTATTATAGTCTCCCTAATCCAGCATTTTGAGGCTGACTTTCTATGGAAAGTCAGCCTCAAAATCCTGAATTCAGGATTAATCCTGAAAACTTTCACCCATGTGTACATGTCGAATATCTTTTAGCTCTAGTTAAAGCTGCATAGTCTGTAACTTTTGATATTTTAATTTTTGAAATAATCTTTCTATTTATCAAGATCACAGTACAAAACTAAAATTCAGATGCACATTTTACCAATTTCGTAAATCTTTACAAATTATCACTATCAAAACAACAGCATTTATGTTGAAAATTGACTGTCTATAATTATTGGAGGGACGCGAATAGTTACCAACAAGAGAAAAAACACCTGTTTTTATAAGATAATTCACTTTTCCATGTAGTTTCCAGCTATAGTGAACAGATTTATTGTGAAAACTTAACTTAATTCTGCTTTTACAAATGATTTAAAAAGAAAAGATTTTTTTTTGAAAAATGTTCATAGTTGCAGACTTAAGTCTCTTTAAAAGCTTAACAAACATAGACAAACGACATCGAGTAGGTGCCATGATGACTTCTTTATGGGGGTGCATACTTGACCAGTAAAGCGCATCAATGAAACTTCATTCGCAACGATAGCAAAGCCATATCTATACAATGAGGGTGGTACAATGCGTCCCTCTTTGTGTTGGTAATGACTGCTGCTTGGCTTCGACACCGCCTCCATCAAAATATCAAATAATAAGCCAAACTATAATATGATGTCATTTACGCATGTCCTATATGATTATTTGCATTTAAATACTCCTTTAGGCCTTTATATGAGCAAAACTATGATGTAGAATATTCATGAAACGTGACAGATTTACATTGTGTAATATGTATATATGATTGACTAAAAACTGTATGTGTTATGTCAAACAAACAATCTGTTCTGTTCTATAACACTTTCTACAAAGCTCTTGACACAGCCAAAGAAGTGCATGCAGTAGTTTGAGATGTTAACAAAGCCTTCGTTCGATAGGACCTCTTTACAAGCTGAATGCATTAGGCATAATGGACTCTCTTCTAGGAGGGTTATCAAGTTACTTGTAATCACTCTCAGGCACGTTCTCCCTGGAGCCTGCTCAAGCTGGAGATTAATTAGAGCTGGCGTCCCACAAGGCTCTATACTTGGTCCCCTTTTGTTTCTAGTATTCATGATATCAAATGTACAATACACCTTTTGTATGTGTTTGCTGATGACACAGGTCTTTACATTACATGTAGAAACCCCGCTTGAAGCCGCATGATTCTTTAATACTGATCTAATAAGACTGACCAATGAGCAAACTAGTGGTTAGCCAGCTTTAACCCAGTTAAGTCCTAATCTTCCCTGCTTTCTTGCACAAATAAACCTGATCGTCCTCAAGTTGGTATACATGGTCAAGCTCCAACTTTAAAAATACCCACAAACACCTAGGCCTGATATTTTCTTGTGATCACAGACATGAAACAGAGCTACTTTCCTTCCACTTTCGTTTTTGCATCAAGCTTGAAGCAGGAATTGGGATTGAAATTCGGTGGTCCTTAAATTCAGCCAATCAAAAGCCTTACTCAGTTCTTAAATAACCAATCATTGTGGATAAGAAATAATCCAACCAGAGAAGCTGATGACGTAGGCACTATAAATCCATGCCTCAGCAGTTTCAGGGGATTGGCTGAACCTAGCTTTGTAGCAGATATTTACAAGAATATATCAACTAAAAGCAATTAGGACAAATAGGTAAATACTGACTTTTGGGGAATGAAACAGAACAAAGATATTGGTACATTTAACATTATATTGCATGAAAGCCTGAAAGCTTACACCAAAATTACACATGGAAAAATACTAAATATCATGACCCTTTCTATACTACGGATAAACACAAGAGAACACAAATCAAATTACTTCATTACACTTTCAACATTTTATAGGCAAATAATCTTCAAAGAAAATGGTCCAAATCATGAGATTTTTGTACATATACCATGCGCAATAGCCTCTTTTAAACACCCATGATGTCACATAGGTCCAGTTGAACAAAATTTTTTGAGCATAAAAGTATGATTATTTTTAACTATCAGTTTAAACATGTGTTTTGGATGCTCAAAAGAACCATCTCGATGAGACGATTCTTTTGAGTACCCACAACATATGTTTTGGTTGAGAAATAAAAATTATAATTTTCCATTATGCACTCTTATCTGGAGGCCTGATTTCTATTGATGATCTACTCAGCGTGGCTTAGAGTCTCCATCAACATCTATACTGGTGGACATCACATGTTTGAGAGCAGGGAAGGTGCATTTGCACAGGCTTGTCTGCGCCTTCGTTGCTCAACAATGTGATAAGTACTGAAATCTCATTCTCTGGCCCAAATAGAATGCATCAATTAGGTGCAAGTCCAATTAATCTTCTTTGAAAAAAATATGCATCACAGAGTATCGAAGCACACCCAAATTGTCATCTGATCTGCACTATGAAAGACACTTTAGTTGAAAACATATGAAATATTTTGATATGATGTTCTATTTTGTGTTTACTTAGAAAAGAAAGAGTTCAATATGATCACATGACTATCACATGACTATACACAATGGTTGGATGTATATTAGGGGTCAAACCGTTTTAACCCTTTTCCTGCTACTCACAACTTTTGCCATCTTTTCAAAGTCTGCTTCTGCTCTTAGGTGGCCTATATTGCAAATACCATGGACCCAGATCAGACCAGTCTGATCAGGGTTCATAGTGTTTGCTTCCAAGATAAAAACAGTCTGGAGTGCACTTGAATATATGCAGCAGACGTATAAAGCAGATGACATTTTCTGGATAAAATAATTCTAGCAGGATAAGAGTTAACCTTTCTCCAATCACTGCCTAAAAGTGCCAGTACAATTTCTAACTGGGTGGCGATGCGAGAAAACCTGTCTTTGGGGTTTCTCACGAAGTGGAATTAAAACCAGCCGGCTCAGCTACAGAGACAGGCTAGAAAATTGAAATTTCCCTCGTTGCAAGTCTATATGTGATACTTTCCAATAAGTAAATAACAAAGGCGCTGATCAGACTGTGTGAATGCGCAGGCTGGTCTGCACATTTGTTGTTCGCAAACCCCCTGAAGACAGGTTTTCTTGCATGGAGGCCCAGCTGATACTGTTACACACTGATTGGCAGATACTTTATGTAACCTACAAAATACATACTCTAAAACACGGGACTAGTCCCTGTGACTCCAGAAAATGAAAAAAGTTTTGTGTATGACAAACTGAAAAAATACCAGATGAATCCATGGTACATTTAACAAATAAATTAGATTACTTGTAATTTTCATGGAATCATGAATACTTCGGGTCTGAAGCCCTTTGGGCTTTACCTTAACTTTGCAAGAGACCCAAAGTATTCATGATTCCATAAACAGTCCAAAAATTAAATTCATTACTTATATTTACATTTTATTATTTTATCTAATAATATAAAAATTATTTATAATTTAGGAAACAAAACAGTTTTTCAAATAACCATGCAGAGTGTAAATTAGTTTGGATCCAGAGCAGGTGAAAATAACATTTTCAAGAAATTCTTTCAGGAATAACGGCTTGAATGCAGATCAAGACCAACATTCTGTCAGTCTCGGTCTGGGTACAAACTGTTTGCAAAGGTTATTGGCAAACGACAAAAGTTGCCACTAGCAACGAAAGAGTTAAATGCAGCATGTACTGACATGACTCCTATGGATTGATCTGGATTTGTCAAAGTTGTTACAAAACTAATATTGAGGCTCAACATGGGGGTATCATTTGATGGTACAGATTAAACAGAATAAGGAGTCAACGCCAAAAATTAGTGTGCATATTCGAAAAAAAAGGAATTGAGAGTTTCAATTAAACCAGCTAGCCAAAATAATTTTGTTTTCTTATTTCCTAGGTATGAGTGGGTACTTAAATATTTACACTATTTCTTATCATTTTTTTTTTTTTTTTTTTTTTTTTTTGCGGGGGGGGGGGGGGGGGGGGGGGGGTAGCCACACATCATATCTTTTGATAGATACTGATAAAAGTTATTTTAACCTCTGTCAAGTAACTGATGGTTCACTATGATTTTATTTCTTGTAATGTATGTCAGCAGCCATTTATACTATTAAATGAAAAGTTAAACCCTTGTACTGTTGCCTATCTATAACATTTTCCATATTCCCCATTGTGAGCCTCAACTTCTCCAATGTATAATGGGTATATGCCACATTCGTGCAATCTATATATACATATGCAGTAAAACCTGTGTAAAATGGCCTCTCACAAAAATAGACCAAACAAAGGCCTTAATGACGACTGGTAGCTTAATGAAGGTCCATTTGACCTTCATTAAGCAATAATTAGTCTTGAAAACCGTTTTTTGGTCCTTTGGAGAGTGGCCGTTTCACACAGGTTCTAATGTGTAATCAAAAATCACAGGTTCATTCTTTCTCTATCTGTTCAACAGACATCTTGTACATTAAAACATTTTACATAAAGCACAAAATCAAGTGCTCAACAAATTCTAACAAAAAAGCACAAAATTATGTGTACAATGCAATCTTACAAAAGCACAAAATCATGTGTACAACAAAATTTTACAAAATCATGTTTACAACAAAATCTTAGGAAAGCACAAACTTATAATGCGTACAACAAAACTTTAGGAATGCACAATTCATGTATACAACTAAACTTTCACAAAAGCACATAGACAGCGGCTAAAAGCACATAAGCATACTGATTTATCATATGGTTTTTGTTTGATTTGATTCTTTACCTCCCATCAACAATCTTTCAGTTATAAAGGGACAGATCTTCCTGGGTAGAACCAGTACTAAGCTAGGATCAATGTGTCTTGCTCAAGGACCACAACGCAGTGACACAGGTGAGGCTCGAACCCGCAACCCCTAGGTCTCGAGTCAAGCACTCTACTATTGAGTCACTGCGCCCCCTTCTACCCTTTTTAGACCAATGAAAGACTAAGTCCTCGTGCTTAAGATAGATTCAATTGTATTTGCATAGAAAGGCTTATTACCTGCATTTGGTACACATTTTAGAATTTCAAGCATGTATATTTTTCTGTCCTCAAATAAAATGTTGGTTATCAAGATTGAAATTCACTAAATGCTTGTAAGAATAGCAAACAGGAAAGACCCTGATCATACTGCTTCTTCAGAAGCAGTCTGATCAGGGTCTGTCCTGTTTGGCTAGGCCATCTAAGCAGGCAACTATTGCTTGAAAATTTTAGACCATCTATGTTAATTAAATGTTAATTTTTAAAACAGTTTTACATTTATAGCACATTTCCTTTTTGTTTGTTTTTTGAGAATAAACATATGGCACAAAAATAATAACACGGTTGTTACAACTTATTTATAGCTTGTGCCTATCAAACAAATCTTTAAAAAAATTTGATTCTTTTCCAACAAAGCCAAACAAGAAATCCTTTAACACATTTATCATATAAAGCAGTCATTTTGTCTAGGTTTGTTCTTTTATTATTTTGTCTTTCTATTTATCAAATATGTTCATTTAAAAAAAAGTCTATGGAATGTGTTTTAGAGAAGTATTTCTCATCTTTATATCAATATTATTTGCAACTATAATTTTAACCTCATTCCAAAAACAGAAGTAAAAATTATGCAAAAAATTGCATTGAAGCTGTTTTCTGCATTATCACATTTTATTGTTTGAAGGTTTAACTGCTTTGTTAACATTCAACAGCCCTCTTAATTGTCAAATTAAATATTTGAATCACAGCATATATACAAGCACACAGGTTTCTCTGACTAGATAAGTAACAGAAAGTAAATAACCCGACTGCACTCAAAATGGCCGAACTCTACTTTAAAGACTTCTGGCAATTCTGAGTGCTTTTAGGCTTAGAATTACTAACAATAAAGTTCTACAGCAAAACAATAACAATACCGGGAATGAAAGTTGAATATCTCCAAAATCCTGAACTTAAGAAATTCAAATCTAAAAGCGCAGTCTCTTTATAACGCTATGTTTAAGGTCCATATTTATCGGCTTTGGGGCCACTATTAATCGGCTTTTGGGCCACTGTATCGATACACCCCTAAACCGGTTTCTATCTCGGTTAGTTTTCCTAGAGACTGGGACATTGCATACCATGTGGCCATACAGTGACCGATAACCTATATAATACACATGGACATTTAATAAGTGAATTGTGTTATAAATGGACAACTTTATAAAATAATTATAGAAAAATGGCCATTCCATAGTCATTTATCCATGATTGTCCCTTTATAGCATGATTCACTTATAACACGGTCCATTCCTATGGACCCTAATGGATGTAGCATTATAAAAGAACTGCATTTTATTATGTAAACCCTGATCAGACCACTCCAAAAAGAGCAGTCTGATTAAGCAAAAGCGTAGCCAGAATGATAAAATATTTACACTGCCAAGGGAGTCAAAATCGTCCCAAAATAGGGCTTACACTTAAAGGAAAGAATTCACTCTCTTTGGGAGAGAATTTTTTCCTTTAAGTGTAGGCCTAACTATATCTCTATATTGAGTGATCTCCCTTGAGAGTATACACCTATGCGTTACCTTAAGACTCCTAATTTTTGGCTTAACTGGTGAACAACAACAATAACACACTTTACTTTTAGCCAAAACAAAAGAAAACAGGGGGGGAAAGCACATAAATATTAAGACTAAACTGCACTAGCCACCTCATAAAAGATAACAAGGTTTGCGATTGAACCCGTCAACTTTTTCAAGAATATTTTGGGGAAGACCAAATTTAAATGTCTTTAAAGCAAAGCTGGCCATGCTCTAAATTTCTTACATCCTTTCAAAAGCTTTAACCCTTTCCCCTACCATTCACTATAACTGGCATCTGCTTTGTTATCTGCTAGTACACTTTGGTAGCCTGTATCGCAAACAAAATGGATTCAGTCTGCCCCCTAACGGTATTTAGAATAAAAAAGATTTATGTCCGAAATATGTAAAAGGGTATCGAGAAAAAGGGGTGTGCATCTTGAAGAACCAGGTTATCACTTAATGCAAACATTAAACATCAGTTCATTCTAGCCCTTTGTATAATAATGGACTCTTCCATCTAGTATCAGTTTAGATGGTCTATTTAAAGGGGCGACAGGTTATATTTCAAAATGATATACAATATCGTCACTGAAAATTGCTTTTATATTAGCAAACAGAGTAGACCTTGATGAGATGCTGCATACTCTCAATATGATTGTCTGAGCATGTTTGAGGATAGTCTTTGATTCATCAAGATGCACTTGTTGACCATTAAAAATCTCAAAAGTTATACAATATCACAGAAAAACCTCATACCCAAGAACACATTTCCGAAATCTTTTCATTTACTGTGGCACAATCTAGCAAAAGGAAAAAAAATCATGAGCTATTCAAAACTAGTAAAATGCTTATCAATGTGGCATGATGAAAGTTTCAACTCAAATGCGAGAAAACAAGGCCCCTGAAATATCATACACTTGCTGTGTCATTCCACACAGGCCTGATAACAGCATTAGTTTATTGGTAACGCCCAGTTTCAATTGTGCATGTCTGGTACATACGTTTAGATAAACTAATCTTGTGTGCGTAAAATTGTAAATATTTTCTTACCCATCAGTTTTAACGTATGCTTTTGGTGCTCAAAAGAACTGTCTCAATGAGACGGTTCTTTTGAGTACACACAACATATGTTTTGGTTGAGAAATAAGAGTTATTTTTTTGTTATGCACTCTTAATTTAAAGGCCTGCTGATATTTGCATCCACAACGATGAGAAATGATGACTGTTTGGCGCAGGAATCTTACAACAGTTCATATGATCAAAGGATTATAGGAGAATCAGCAGATTTTATAATCATTCATTATCGTAAATATGAAATATCGCTTCAAAAAGAGTGTGTTGAATTAGTATTCTATTTTGATTGATAACATTATGAAAGCCAAAAAAAATTTAGATTTAAAAATAATGGAAAAATCCAACATCTTTTATTTTAATATTTTCCATCCTAAATCTATAATGGGACCGTCCATCCAATTGCTGTCAGCAGCTTCATTTGCATATGCTCAGCAGAGCTGCTCTCAGTCTGCCAATCAGACCTACTGATGAGGGCAATTTTCAGAAAACACGCTCTATGCCCTTGGCATCTGTGTAAAAGGACAAGTGTTTTTAAATTACTGAATTTGCACAGGTTTAGATAAACAAAATTTTTCAGTGTAAAATTGTAACTATTTTCTTACCCATCAATTTTAACATATGCTTTGGGTGCTCAAAAGAACCGTCTCATTGAGACGGTTCTTTTGAGTACCCACAACATATGTTTTGGTTGAGAAATAAGAAAATTAAATTTTTGTAACACACTCTTAACTTAAGTCCTGATTTGATTTAAAACCTATTGGAATGATGAAAAAAAACGTCCAGCCAGATTGATAAGCATTATATACTCAGTATGGATACAACTTCAGGGTTTTACCGGCCTCCAGATAAGAGGAGTACTAGTATCTCCAAATTAACTCCTTATTTCTTTTGTTTTCTTAACCAAAACATATGATGTGAGTACTCGAAAGAACCAAATCACTATGAGACCCCACAACATATGTTTAGGTTGAGAAATAAGAAAAATTATTTTCAAATACACACTCTTATATGGAGGCTTGATAGGGTTAATCATTTTTTTTTTATTTATCCCCACATAACATGGAGTTCAATATGTTCAAACTTACAAACCAGACTCAAATATCATCCTAGCCAACAATTGATCAGTCAGGTCGGGACAATTTTCTATTTTCCTAGGTTGAATCAGTACTTAGCAGCAGATAAAGTGTCTTGTTCAAGGACACATCACAGCTACTCCGATGAGCCGATCCCCAGTTGGTAGAGCATTAGACTGGGGATCAAAAGGTTGCTAGTTTGAGACTCACTCAAGACATTTTGTTGTGTCCTTAAGCGAGACACTTTATAAGCTGCTTAGTACTGGTTCAACCCAGGAAGACAGGAAAACATCCCAACATGAATGAAAAATTGTTGATTGGGACATAAAGCATCAACACAAACAAACAAACAAATATTGCTCACATTTGCACAGCTAACATGCAGACTGAACCTGATCACATACAAACTTATATAAAACTATCACATACCGTACATATACATAATCAAGTAACGTCCCTACATTAAAAATTTACACCGTACATTTTACTACTGTCAATACAGCTACCTCACTATATAGGTAAGCAATCTCACAACAAACATTGCATTAATTTAAGAATCTCACATGAAAGAATGAACAGTCTCACATTGAACTAAACTATCTCACATCATGACTTAAGAGCACTGGGGCTATCTAATGATCAAGTGGTGAAAATAAATACAGTCATGGGCCAAAATTATTCTCCAATATTTTTTAACAAACATGGTCCTTAGCATGAAATTTACACCATTTAAAAGTTACCAATCAGTTGTTGAGTGACAACATTGTACTATAAAATACATATAAGCTGCGGCATGAGATTTCCAACAATGTGGTATGTGCGACCAGCAAAGGCTCAGACCAGCCTGTGCATACGCACAGTCTGATCAGCGCCATAGCTAATCGCTTGAATATTCTATCATCTGAACATGAACATCACTGAACATCATTTGGAGTTTCTAAGCTTAGAAAGATGCTTCACAGGCTCGTCTTATCAAAATACCACATTGTTGGAAATCACATGTCATGGCTCAATTATGCCATTTCATGAGATTTTGGTATTTATCACACATGCAAGCACAAGGTTCAAGTAGGTTTGTGTAAAATTCAAGGACTTTTCAATGACTTCTAAAGTACTCATCTTTTGCTTTGAAGTACTACAAGTTCATGCAAAATACTGATTTACAAGTTAAAATTCTACTTTCTAAATGCTAGACCGAGATAATGGAGAAATACATATTAGAAAATTATTATAGAATCGTGTGCTTTATTTGGTTCAGCACACTGTACCAAATAAAAGGCACAACAATTTTATACTTATCAAGGTCTCTACTTACAATCTTAAGTCCTACAGAAAATGATAAACAAGGACTTTTCAAGGCCTTAGAAGAGTGATTTTGAAGCACTTTTCAAGGTGGATTTAAATTTAAAGGACTTTTCATAAAAACCCTTTATATTCAAGCACTTTTCAAGCCTGTGCAAAACCTGAAGCCTTTACTGCTCACACAAGCAAGGTAGGGAAATCAATTAGGATGCAGACCAAAAAGTTTGTCCTCTAGCCTCATTAGATAGGCATAGGGCCAGATAAGCAAAAATTTTAGCGTAAAAATTGTGATTATTTCTTATCCATCAGTTTAAACATATGTTTTGGGTGCTCAAAATAACGCCTCATCGAGAAAGTTCTTTTAAGTACCCACAACATATGTTTTGGTTGAGAAATAAGAAAACTAATTTTCAGTAAACACTCTTATCTTGGGTCATGCATGTTAAAAAATATTACTTTACACATATGTGATAACTACCTTAATATCATGAACTTGCCCTATTTCTATTAGTGACTCTACTGAGAAGATGGTATAGTACAGAAAGATTGAATTTCATTTTTCTGCTTTTCACCGAGTTTGAACTATACTGTATCACATGCCAGCAAGTGAATTCCAAAGCGGATCATGTAAATCTTGCAAGCAACCTAATGTACCTTATATGGAAAATAATTTTGACAAATAACTGTATAGCCAACATGAATAAATCTGTAATGAAATGAAATGAAATTACAACAAAATTTACAACATATTAGCACGATTACTGCAAACACTATAAAAATAGTTTCCAAGTGACAAACAATATGCAGGGGAAGTAACTCCCAACATACTTCATATCTTAACCAAAAACTGAGTCATTTCCCCTGCTCTATCTCTAATTCAAATAGAAACATGACAATAATTTTCAACATGATTTTTGTGATATTTACCCAAAATATTTAGAAATTCTCAAAGAGGAAGCACTGCAGACCCAGATCAGACTGCTCAATGAGCAGTCTGATCTGGGTGTACACTGCTTGCATTCCATACTAACAATTTAGCATGCTTAAATAAAGCACACAAGCATGATTATCTAACTATTCATCTATTAAGGGTAAACACCATGAACAAAATTACCGTTATCATTACAGAGCCATTTTCAGCTATAATCCAACCCACAACACAAATGAACAGTGTACATCTAGATTTATGAGCATGTCAGCCTACCCCTTTCATAGATGAAAGAGTGATTTCAATGAACACACACATTTTAGCTAATATATCATACGATTATAATCATGACCTCAAGGACCACAACACAGTGACGCCGGTGAGGCTCGAACCCGCGGCCCTTCGGGCAGGAGAATGAGATTTTGATACTTATCGCATACATGCTACTATCGTGCCAACCAAGAGTGACAGTGACGTATTATTTTGTTTACAATTGTTAAGTAAAACATTAACTTGTACATTCCACTTGTGCTAATGATAATCGTTAGATCACTTGTGTATTAATCCTATC
This sequence comes from Loripinus fragilis, assembly GCA_964019695.1. Lineage (NCBI taxonomy): Eukaryota > Metazoa > Mollusca > Bivalvia > Lucinida > Lucinidae > Loripinus > Loripinus fragilis. The sequence continues at coordinate 74,976,008 of OZ026525.1, forward strand.
CTGTGGATAGGAGTAATACACAAGTGATCAATCGATCATAAGTTCCTGATAACTTTGTAAACAAAACATGATGTACCTGTCACTCTTGGCTGGCAGGACAGTAATGCCTCTACTAAGCTCCAGCTGACTTATCAAGCAAATCTGGAGGTCTGAATTTTGGTCGGAGTCTTCATCTACATCAATACTTTGAGTAAGTCTGCAGGAAAGGCTCTTGCGAGTCTGCGTATATACTGAGCCTTCGCTGCTCACTGGTGCAATAAGTACTGAAATCTCATGTAATAGCCTATATAGCGAGTTGTAAGTTGGATTTTAGCGTGTTGATTACATAGGTCTAAATATCTGCTACAGGGTTAAGCACACTAACTTCCAATAGTAGTAAAGTTAGACATGCAATAAAACCTGTCTAAAACGGCCACTCTCAAAAAGGCCAAAATGCTTAATGCAGGTCAAAAGTATTGCAGAATGCTCCAAGGGGAGCATTCTGCAATGCTTTCGACCCTCATTATGCCACCATTTGTCATTAAGATCTTTATTTTGTCTATTTTTTAGTGGCCGCTTAAGACAGGTTTAACTGTATATTTGCAAACAGTGAAGATCCAGATGAAACTGTGTCGCTCATCCAGATCTTAACTTTTTGAATAGCTTTTGTTTATTTAGATAAGGCCTTGAGGTTATAAAACTTTTTCATGCTTAACTCAACTGAGAATGAAATTTATCATGCTCATTAATGTTAAAATGCCAACAATTGTTGACATTTTAACATTTATAATCATGATAAATACAGCATCTGAGAGTTCGAAAGCAAGAACCCATCAGGCACACAACGTTGACTCAACATAGATCAATGTTGATTCAACGTTGTGTGTCTGCTGGGAAAAATCTTTATTTTTCAGTATCTTAGTTTTTATGAGCAGTTGAAATTTCATGCTCAATTGAGTTGAGCATGAAAAGTCTTATAACCTCGGAAGCAGGATAAGTTTTGATAAAAACTTGACCAACACTCCTCAGTTATTATCTAAATAATCTCTACATCTAGACCTATGTAACCCTGTTGCACTCAGAATGGCGAACAAATCTAAACCATTCTGAGTGTCAAAGGGATCAAGTGGCTCGAAGGTTTAACTGAAAGCACTCTAGTAGTCTGTGACATGGATGAATGGATGGGGGATGATTCAAATAGATACAATTATATGAAAAATGCGTTAATTTCTGAGATCATCGTTCCAAATTACAAACATATGAGAGCTGGATACCACCAAGAATATATAGTGACATGTTTACAAACAGCAATGATTTATGTCAGCCAATGAATTTGTCTGTTTTCACTGTTAGCATGATCAATTAAAGCTGTACTTGTCTGTCTTCACTGTTTGCTAGCAGGATAAATAAGGTGTATAACTGCAAGAAAGGAACAATATATGAAACCTGTGCAATTTTGCACAGGTTTCAAATGTTGTACATGTACATTTACTGCAGTTGAAACAGCACAGGCCTCTTGATAAAAGAGCATAATTAAAAATGATTTTTCTTATTTCTCAACAAAAACATATGTTGTTGGTACTCAAAAAAACTGTCTCAATGAGACGGTTCTTTTGAGCACCCAAAACAAATGTTTCAACTGATGGTTAATAAAATATTCACATTTTAAGCTCAACAATTTAGTTTATCTAGACCCTATGGCAAAATGTAATTATCACATGCCTTCTTATGCTCAGTCTTAAAACTAATTGTAAAGTGCATTTTGCATTTGGATTTCCTCTACACAATTGTATAGAACAGCAAACCTACCCACAAAAAGGTTATCATCAAAATAACGTTTTTAGAATGTTCTTGTAAGTTTCCAGACTGCTTTAGCTGAGCAGACTGATAAGTGCCACATTTCAGATTTTCTTCGTAGTACCAGCTCTTAAGTCTGTTCTGTTCAGGTTTAACATACTATCTTCAAACGAGTTCTACAGTGCAGTCCCTTTATAGAACTATGTTTGGCATCCATAGGAATAGACGTGTTAAAAGTGGATCATGTTATTAAAGGAAAATTTTACAAAGGAATTATAAGAAAATGACCATAAAATGGTCATTTTCCTATAATAACTTTGAAAAATTACATGGTATAGAAATTTAGGAGCCACAACACTATGATGTTATATCCAGATCTGTGTTATAACGAGGTGTGTCATAAAGGGACTGCACTGTACAGAAGAAGAAAAGGACATTGCCAATACTGCAGGCTGATTCAGGTTCTTTAATTCATCAAGTTTTTTCTATTCACGCCTCCAGATAGATTAGTAGAGAGAATCAAAACATGTTGTGGGTACTCAAAAGACAGTTCTTTTGAGCATCAAAAACAAGTTTAGACTGATGGATAAGAAAGTAATCACTTTTTTTCACTCAAGATATTTCCTTATCTGAGCCAATGACTGCAATAAGTTCTAAAATTGGGAACCATGGCTCTAAATAAGAGCCATGGTTCCAGGTTTTAGAACTTATTGAGCCTCTTATTATTCTATTAGTTTTCTCAGACAGAAACAACTTAAATGACTTTAAGCCATGTCCTTTTATCTTGTACAACTCACATGTTTTAAGTACCTTATAAAGTACCGTCTTCCTCTAGCTTTTATAAACAATTATAACTTCAAATGTATACAATCATGGGCTTTTTGTTTCCTTTTTTTTAACTATCAGCACATTACCACGACCACCAAAAGAATATAAGGCCTAAAAGGCCTCTTTTCCTTGTTCTCTTATATTTTGGTCAAATTGCCAGAACACTTGTCTTAGCGGTTTTCAGCCAGGTATAACTCAAATCAACCCACCTAATATTTTGTAGGTCAGTAAACAGCAAACCAACATATTTTTAAAGGGGAACCCAAGATTGAAATGAAGTAAACCTAAAATGCAAGTCATTAAACCATGCAATTGTTACAAACCCGATCAAAATTGAAAGAAAAATAAGGAAGTCACAGACATTTGTATAGTATAGAGAGTGGGCAGCCATTTTGAGGCACAGCCCTGAATAAATATGCATAAACAGAATAACTAATTTCTTGCTATAAATTTCAACTTCCATTACATTTTAAGTGACATTTCTGTTGAAAATAGATGATTTTGAAAAAAAAATGTAAGGTTTGCAATAAAATTTGGAGATTTTATTGCACTTTAAAAATGTACAGAATGTTGATTAAATGTTCAAAGCAGCAGCCTCCATTAGCTCATTAGAACTTAGATTTTTGAATTGCTAGAACGTCCTTATTTCATGTTTGATTTTGATCAAATTGCATTATATTGCATGATTTAACAATGCCTTGTACTTAGTGTATTGTAAAACCTGTCTTAAGCAGCTACTCATAATATCAAAAATTGTTTCTCAACATTAGTTATGGCTTAATGCAGGTCAAAAGTATTGCAGAATGGGAGCATTCTGCAATACTTTCTACCTGCATTAAGCTACCATCTGTGTTAAGACCTTTGTTTTGTGTATTTTAGAGTGGCCGCTTCAGACAGGTTTTAGTTATTGTTTTTGAATATTGCGTTCCCCTTTAAGGTAGGTCTTACAGGAAAGACATGTTTCACATAAAATACTTCTAGAACAGACAGATGGGACTATTTGTTTGCTTTGTTAAGCGAAGTCCCAATCATGAACATTATAGCAGTTCATGGTTTTAAGTAAATTCTTAACCAAAGATTCCATCAATAACTGACAGAGCAAAGCATTGAGATGAGACAAAAGTTGACAGAGTTACCTCCCTGTCAAGTACAAAATTTTCCTGAGATCTAGACCATTTACAGGAAATGGATGAAAAATAGTTGCACCATGCCTTGAAAAAAGTTCTCTATGGATTATCCACAGGTTTAGATAAACAAAAATTTTTTTGCGTAAAATTGTTAATATTTTCTTACCCATAATTTTAAGCATCTGTTTTGGGTGCTCAATAGAACCATCTCATTGAGATGGTTCTTTTGAGTACCCACAACATATGTTTTGGTTGAGAAATTATAAGAAAAATATTTTTCTGTTACACTCATTTAACTAAAGGCCTGATAATCACCTTAGCCAGTGTGATCCTGGTTATCAATCAAATCTTGCTAATGAAAGCAAGCAAATACTAGTTCCTGATAGGAGCAGTCTGATCTGAAAGGAGCAGTCTGATCTGGGACTATTTTGTTTGCACATGCTTTTTCTGTCTGAGAAATTTGGTCCTGGTACTAAAGTGTTAAAAGTCAACTGCAATAAGCACTGTGTCTTCATGGCTATAAATAGGGTTAGCATTAGAAATCACCAAAAAAATTATAAAAGGTTCAAATTTTAAGAGTGTTAAAAATTTCTAGAAAAGCCTGTGTGCTGTGTGCCCTAATTGAAGCAAGCACTGCAGCGATATTTTTCTATTAATTTTCTGTGTACTACCAATATAAGAAAAAAATCTCAAGGCACGGTTCAATTATTTTCTGAGTGTTATGTAGCACAGTAAAGAAATACTAAAAACGAGGAAATCACAAAATACTGAAAACAACAAATAAACACCTACATCCAGGTTTGGATATAACGCAAAAATCCTAAAAATGCATCACCAGGGTCTCTTAGTGTTCAAGTGCTCCTGTTTCTCAACAGTAAGACACACACAAAAATATCTAGTATCAAAAAAACTAAAATGTATCAAAACTTTGGAGTATTTAAACTCCAAAAGATAAGTTCTTTTTATTTTTTTTTTTCATCAATTGCTTTTCAGTGCTGTAAAACACTTAATATTTGTGGCATCAAAATTTGGCGATTTTAATAAACTGACATATTGGCATAGTTTAAGTTCAATTCTAAATTCAATGTCCTTTAAGGTTATTATCACTATTCTCATAGGGGCTACTTTTAAAGGAAAGAATATGCTCCCTATGGGGAGCATATTCTTTCCTTTAATAGTAGCCCCTTTTAAGACGTGCCCATAGTTTCCTCTGCATTGAAACACACTCTACTGTTCAAAAGTTGAGTTTTGACTATACAGATACAAACATACTAAGGGTGGTGTCCATTTCTTGCTGATTGTGCAACTGAATACAAAACTGTATTTCGTGGTCTAATAATTTGGTGATTTTTGTTTTTACCACAAATAGCACCAAATAAAAATGCCCACCATATATTTAGGGGATAACTGTATTCAAAATTTTCATTTGGGGAGGTATATCGTCAGATATACGGTCGGAAATTTAGTTTTACGGCGACGCGTAAGCGGAGCCGTAAAACGTGATTTCCGAACGTATATCCGACGACATACCTCCCCAAATGAAAAATTTGAATATGGTTATCCCCATTCTAATGCACTATTAACATTTTCCCTTCAAAAAGACAATTAAAATGTACTTTGTTGCGCCTATAAGTCCAGCGGCTGCCAGCTGCATAAAACCGCTTGCCAGCTGCATATATTCACTTGTCAACCAATGAAAAGCGACGTTACGTAATGACGTCAGGTTTCCGACAGTATATTGCAGGATATACCGTCGCAAATTTATGACGTTATCCAATCAGACGTCGCATTGCATTTGCAAGTGCATTAGAAAAGTGTTTTACAGTAAGATAATAAACTTTTGCAGTCAATAAACACATTCCCTAATAATACTATACATAGCTTCAGATTAACAAAATTAGAGCGTAAAATTGTGATAATTTCCTTACCCATCAGTTTTAACAGTTTTGGGTGCTCTCATTGCCAACAGGGACTACAAGCCTAGGCTCATCTTCAAAAGTTTGTGTATATGTGAGTAGAATGGACCGAGCATTGCCTGCTGGCTTATACATTGGTGAAAGTTCAAAATTTCCAAAATCCTTAACCTTAAAAATTCAAATTTTTAAACTTGCAGAATGCGTACAAAAATTAATAATTTCATGTTTAAATGGTTAGTTGTGTTTAGATAATCTGAAAATCAATCAGAGAAGCCATTATAATCTCCCCAATTCAGCATTTTGAGGCTGACTTTCTATGGAAAGTCAGCCTTAAAATCCTAAATTCAGGATTACTCCTGAAAACTTTCACCCACGCTGATATGAAGTACCAAAACCTCATGTGCTGGCCAATATTCAGGTGATTATATAAGTACTATTGTAATTAATCACAAATAAATCTGCAACAAACTTTACTTAGCTCAATTAATTACAGCTCTCAACCAAAATATATGTTGTGGGTACTCATGATAAGATTCTTTTGAGCATCCAAATCAAATGTTCAGACTGATGGCCAAGAAAATAATCATAATTTTAACTTCATTATTTTGCTTATCTGTACTTATCTTAATAATTATTACAAAAAATGTGATATTTCCAATTGACCCTTGTATTTCTTAGGTTTTGGTCACTTGCAATCCTGTCTTTTCTTCTTCTTTTGGTTTCTCCATAGAACACCTCATCAAAATGTTGAAACTTTCCCATGTATATATTACAATCCTACAACAAACTTTCTTATCAGATTACATCAGTAACTGTTCTAGTTTTATCGGAAGTTCACAATCTCTCTCAAAGTCCGTCTTTTCAAATTTCAATATCTTCATGATTCATTTACATTTATTTCTCAAACTAAACAAATGTTTCCATCATTTCAACTTACTCCTTACCTTGTGCGTTCATAATAATAAGTCATAATCTCAGTACCCTCTTCTTCACCACTGTGTGAAACTTTTCTGCCATTTCATAGTTTTTAAGTTTTGCCATCACAACATCACAGTCAATTTCCAATTCATTAGTTTTTAAAACTTTACCTCTCACTCATAAAGTCTTTAAATTGCCACATGATTTTTTGAGTCAGCGATGAAAAAAAATATCACAATAATGCATGTCAAGAAAAATATACAGGAATGTTCAAATATCACCAGTCGTCTTCAGACTAAAATGACTTTTAAGTGTTTTGATACCACAGTCTTTTTGGGGGGAACTGTCCAGTCTTTGAAAAAAAGAAAAAGGAATAGCCTTATCAGCCACCTTAAAATTACTTTTATACTCGGATCCCTAAAGGAGTCAGATTTTTTTTTTAATCTATGATGTTGTTGGGATTGTTTTTGTTCCTTAACACTTAATTTCTAAAGCACTAAATTTTTTCATAACTTGCAACAGGGATTAGTCAATGTTTTTTACCATTTTTTTAATTATCATCTGCTTTCTGGTCTAATGTTTTGCAACCCAAAACCATCAAGAAAAGCCTAGTTTTTGTATGTATTTTTTATTTCTTTTTAGTTTATCTAACTAATACTCTGTAATTCAATTAAAATAATTTAAATACTGATATTTCATTTTTTATTTAAATTTAAATAAATTAAAGCTTGAAGTTTTTCTTTTCTTTTTCTCCTTCATCTCTGTAATATCCTGATTACGGCACCAAATTTTAGATGGTTGGTAGAACACAGTGCTAACTCCAGAGAAAATCACCCATGGCTATTCCTATTCCAGGTCTGGCTATTCCCAACCATTGTCTTTGATCATGTGTGCTAATTCAATGATGTATTTTCCCTCCTTATATTTCTGACTAGATTCAAAGGCATGCTCCTGAAAAATAAAGCACAAAATGTGATATAAATAATGAAGATTTTTTTCAAGATTGGTGGGCTCAAGTGACCCATGGAGCAAAAAATGGTGGGTCATTCTCTGAAATGATGGGCACAATCATATCAAACTAAACAGTTGACATTTGGGTATTATACTTTACCTACACACTTACACAGACACTTGTATGCATATTGACTGCTGATTATACAGTAAAACCTGTCTTAAGCAGCCACTCAAAAAAGAAGACCAATTATCACTTAATGCAGGTCAAAATTATTGCAGAATGCTTTAAGGGGAGCATTCTGCAATCCTTTCAACCTTCATTAAGCTACCATTTGTTATTAAGGTCTTTCTTTTGTCTTTTTTTTTTGAGTGGCTGCTAAGGCAGGTTTTACTGTTTTGACAACCTCCATGTACTTTCTGTTTTGTGGAGTTCGTTACAGACTCGCTGTAATATGAATATTTCTATTAAAGTGAGATTTTTTCACAACTAAAAAGGATGGGTCCACTGGGCGCACTGCCTTGAAAAGAGATGGGCCACATTCTAAAAGCAAGGGACCATGACCCGGGCCCACCATAAATCTGAAGGCCTGATATTGTAAGAGATACTTCCTGGACATAGATTTTAGACTAAGGGAGAGTGATGATGCCATAGTTCTTTTTGCGCACCAACAACAAATGTTTGAACTTATGAATTAGAAAATACATGTACATGCATTCGCAATTTTAGGCTCATTTTTTTGTTTATCTGGACCTATGACAAGTGCTAATTACTTTTGGCTGTCCTGTAGACTGGCTCCAGTCCTTAAAACAATTTTTCATCAATTGTCATATCATGTACTTGTAGCCAGACTGGCTACAAGTATTATGATATGTAAATTGATGAAAAATTGTTTTAAGGACTGGAGCCAGTGTAGTTGTCCTGGAGCAAAGCACGCCTAAGCTGAAACCAACAAAGTTTTTACTGCCAAGCAATTTCAGAAGCAAGTCTGTACTAAAGTACACAATCGATGGATCAAAGAGATAGCCTTTAGGCTTATTCAATATTCTTGTACGAAAGTGGTAATTATAACCAAGACAATGTCACAGGGACAGCGATAAGACGTTTTATTTCAGCTCAAAATTACAATATTTTTCTCGTTTCCCCAGGAAAACATTTAGACCAGTCAATGAGAAAATGGTACAAAATATCACATTATGTGGAATTTTACAGTAATCATCCTATTACGTGCACATTCATGTGCGGGTCCAGAGGGGGGGACAGGGGTCCGGATAACCCCCCCACCCCCCCTGAAAAATCACCAAGCCATAGGCTTTCCTAGCAATACTGTTCAGGATCCCATGAAAATCAGAATGCTAACAAGCTAGCATTCAATGTTGGGCCAGCATGGGCCCGCCAGCAAAACGCCATTGAAATGGCCCTTTGCTGGTGAGCCGATGATGGCCAGATATTATTTGTATTTGGATCCTCTCTCCCCTCATCCACTGAAAAAAAACATGAAAAAAAAACACAAAAAACGTCAGAGTTGGACCCCCTCTAACAAAACTTTCTGGATCCAGGCATGACATACATGTCCAGACTCCTATCCATTAAGTGCACACTGGTTACTTTATGAGTAGCTTGCTATAGTAGACAATATAAAGCAGGGCTTAAGTTAAGAGTGTGTAACGAAAATTTAATTTCCTTATTTCTCAACCAAAACATATGTTGAACCGTCTCAATGAGACGGTTCTTTTGAGCATCCAAAACGTATGTTAAAACTGATGGGTTAGAAAATATTAATATTTTTACACTGAAAAATTTTTGTTATCCAAACCTGTGATCAAGTCAATCCAGTTCATCCTGTGGATGTTCACTTTACTGTGTGTTTGTTTGTTTGATTTGATTCTTTATGTCCCATCAACAATCTTTCAGTTATGTAGGGATGGGTCTTCCTGGGTTGAACCAGTACTAAGTTAGAATTAATGTGAATTGCTCAAGGACACAACGCAGTGACGTCGGCAAGACTCGAACCAACGGCCCCTCCGTCTCCAGTAACACACTCAACCACTGAGTCACTGTGCTCCCTTTACTGTGTGTACGTACGCGTACATAGATGAATTATTAGGTCTTTATGAGCTGTTAAAAAATGAATAACATTAAATAAATTGTTGTTATCGAACATTTCATATCATAAATATGCAGAAAACTGTGATTTAAATTTTTTGAAAGGCATGAATATATTTCTTGCAGTTACTGCTGGCAAATATTGACAAGATGCATACATTTAACATTAAATTTTGATATTAATATCTATGTAGATACTCCTATCTCAAAGGTACAGATAAACAATATTTTTGAGTATAAAATTGTGAGTATTTTCTTATCCATCAGTTTAAACATAGGTTTTAGGTGCTAAAAAGAACCGTCTCATTGAGACGTTTCTTTTGAGTACCCACAACATATGTTTTGGTTGAGAATTAAGAAAATAAATTTTTAATAATGCACTTTAATGTCTGAGCCTGCTATCTAGTGTTGCTTTGTAAATTGGCAACAGCCTTGCTATCAAATTGAAAATAATTTTGTGAGAAAACTGTGAACATAAAAAAGTCTTAGCGCAAGCCAAACATCTCCTCACAATCTGATCTATTGTCTATGAGCTTGCCAACAGGGGGGAAATTAATTCCAAATATTACGAATCGATAAATGACTTCTTTTCAGTAATTCAATAATGAACTGCCAAGGATTCCTTTGTATTAGAAGGAGAAGTATTTGTTGAGATGTGAAGGATTTTTTCCCCTATTTCTGCATCCTCGCAGATTTTCAACTGTTTCAACCTAGATCCAGGCCTTTAGTTAAGTGTGCATACCAAACAATAATTTTCTTATTTCTCAACCAAACTATATGTTGTGGGTACTCAAAAATACCGTCTCAATGAGACCGTTCTTCTGAGCACCCAAAACATATGTTCAAACTGATGGATTAGAAAATATGTACAATTTTACGCTCAAAAATTTGGTTTATCTAAACCTATGAGATCTATTTACCATTTAACCTTATATATAAGCACACCAAGTACATAAACGTCTAATTCCCATTTATTTCAGTGGCGCAAAAATGGTAAATCTTGACATTACTTTCCATACAGGTATCACAAGGCAAGATTACATTGTATATAAATGGTTAAGTGGTGGTTGAGTGAACAGTTTTTCAGTCATGTTGGGACAATTTCCTGCTTTCCTGGGTTGAACCAGCACCAGTAGATAAAGTGTTTTGCTCAAGGACACACCACAGTGATTCCACCGCCAGTGAGTCACAAACTAGTAACCCTTCGATCTCCAGTCTAACGCTCTACCAACTGAGCCACGTGAACTGCGCATCACATTAAGTGGTGGAGATCTGAAAGTTCTTAAGAAGTTTAAGCATTATGCCAGGAGTAGGGGTGGGGCACTTACATATTTCCACCCCAATGTGGTTTTGCAGCATTCACAGAAGATATCTGCGACTGCATGTAACCCTGTCAGTAGAACTCTCTCCTCAGCTGGCCCACACCCAATGTTCACTCTGAAAAAGTCAAAAACAAGAGTAGACTGGCTTCAGTCAAAAACACTTTTTTCCATATATTACCCTATTTAAATTGCTGATAGTAAATGCACATGCTAAGGCCAAATAAAATAATGTCTGTGTTTAGAGTAACCCAATGCTACCTAAATTTACCAGTGAAACCTAGAATCTTTTTCAGGTTTTCTGGAAAAAAAATATATAATTTTATGCATTTTAAAAGGCATAAAATTATATTTTTTTCAGAAAAAAAAAGTTAAAAAAAGTATGTGTGCCTACCCTACCTAATATTTTCAGACCTGTTACCCGAAACACACTTATTTTTTTATTTGGCCTTACTGATAGTAAATACATATGAACTATGAGCATAGAATGAGCACTTTATGGGTTGTTTACACTGTCATGAACCTCAGATTTCTTACTCATTCAATCTATTCATTTAACCCTTACTCTGCTAATAGAAAATATCATCTGTTTATAACATTATATTATGCATATATTCAAATGCGCTCATGACTAATTTTGTCATGGGAGCAAACACTATGAACCCTGATCAGACTGCTCCCTAATAGTGCATTTAAGCAGAAGAGAGAGCAGACGACAATTGGCGGGCAAAAGGGCTAAAAGTGATAACTCCCCAATGCACATCAAAACAAATATAATCTCTTGTTTATGAAAGTGAATCTTCTTTATCACTTTGTTTGTACTACAGTATCTAGGTCAATGATAAATAAGAGCCGGATCATAAGATGTTGGAAATTATCACTCATGCGCAATAACGTCAATATGTTCGTACACACAAAGCAGGAAAGTAGATAAAGGCTCTCACAAACTCAGGCCAAAATTTAGGCATCTAACCCCATACATTGCAGAATTTATAGGCATCTAACCCCATAAATTGGGGGGGGGGGGGGGCAACAATCGGGTAATTAAGCCAAGCACAATTAAAGAATCGAATCAAACCTCGGGTGTACGAAAGGTGCATTTACTCTTAGTACTATATATATGTATGAAACAGCTCGATTTTGTAACCGGAACTGCATGGCATAAGGAAAATTAGTTCTGTTGCATGTGGGTAATTTCAGTCCTATTAAAATCCATTTTTCTGATTACCCAAAAAGTTTAATCAGCAGAATAAATGAAATTTATGTATTTTATTGAGAAAAAAAAACTTCATTTATAACCACTTGCTTAATCATGTTATGCTGCAATCACACTTGCTATAATGTGTTGGCATCATTTCTGTGATGTCTGCGTCATTTTCAGCGTCATGTTCTGAAAGTAGATCCTCGATGTACATCCGAGGTCTGATTCCACGGAATTGGTCGAGGCAGTTCTGATTGGGCTGGTAATTTTAAGACTGGTACATTATTTTAACACACTTGCAATGAAAGATCTCATTCAGCATTAAGTGCAGATGGACTAATTGGCTGTGCATTCATGAATTGATTCCTTGAACATGTCCCCTGCGAAATTTTGTTCTACAAATTGGAGGTGTTCTAGAACTGTTCTAGAACATTTAGAACTGTTCTAGAACTGTTCTAAACAGGTAAATATGTTTGTTCTAGAACTCTTGTTCTACAACTGTTCTAGAACATTGTTATAGAACAAATCAAACACATTCTAGAACTGATTTCCATTCTATAAGTGTTCTTGAAATATTCTAGAACATTTTTAGAACAAATCAAGAACCAGTTAGTTCTACAAATGTTCTAATAATATTCTAGAACATTTTTAGAACTTTTCAAGAACAAAATAAGTTGACAGAAACTTCTAAAAAATTATTCAAATTAAGTTCTAGAACATTTGTCTTACTTCTTAGAACTAGTTAATTCTACAAATACACTAATAAATTCTAGAACATTTTTGGAACTTCTCAAGAGCAGAAAGCATCAGGAAGCTCAGTGGTTGGGCACTTGCCTCTGGTGCTAGAGGTCCCAGGTTCAATCCCTGCTTGTGGTGAGGAAACTTTCTGTGTCCTAACCATTGCTTTCTCTGGTGTCATTTGCAGGGATGACACTAGATAAGTGCATGGTCCTTTGGATGGGGATGTTAACTGGATGTCCCCTTTGAAGGGAAGGTCACCCCTTGTGCAGATTAAAGAACCCTACGGTAATTTAGATATGGTTAATTACTTGTAGGCTTTCATCTTGCAACCTGGAGAGTACAAAGTACACTTGCCTATAAAACTCGCTAGCGCGGGTCTGGCAGTATATAGAGAAAGAAAGAAAATAAAAGGGCAAAACAAGTAAAAGAAAAATCGAATTAAGTTCTAGAACTTATTTAGTACTTTTATAGAACCAGCAAGTTCTAGAAATGTTCTAAAAAGTTCTAGAACATTTTTAGAACATTTAAAGAGGAAACATGTCATAACCAGATGGATGATGGGAAAAACATGGCTGCCAGAATTGGAGGGAAAATGTCGAGGCTCTTCAAAAACATTTGTTTTGGAATTTCTAGATGGCAAACATGATAGCAGTATTGCCTGAGACAGTGAGTAGACCTGAGAAACAGTTTCTCTAAGGTTTTTAATGTTGATTAATGGTGGGGTTGTTGTTTGTAAGTTTTTTAGCAAATGTAAGACAATGTTTTGAAATGGGTGGGGTAATGTAGGGTGGCATGTTACCACAATGAGAAGATGATCATGGCTTAATTACTATAAACAGAGGTTGAGCAGTTAACATCCAATAAGTTTTCCAAAAACTACAATGTTACAGTTTTGCAATGAATGTTATTTATTTTTCAATTCACTGATAATTCGGGAGAAATATTTTACTGAAATTTACTGAACCAGCAAGTTCTACAAAAGTTAAAAAATGTTCTAGAACATTTTTAGAGCAGTTCTAGAACAAGCATGTCATTATCATTAATTTAACCAGATTGATGTTGGGAAAAAACATGGCTGTCATAATTGGAGGGATTATGAAGGCTGAGCCCAAAAAGCACTTGTGGCAGTTTCTAGATGGCAAATTTACAGTATTATAGTCTGGGACAGTGAGTAGGCTTGAGACACAATTTCTTAAGTTTTAATGTTAATTGTTGCTGTAGTTGCTGTTTTAATCCAAGGTCAAATGCATGACAATGTTTTGAAATGGGTGGGGTAACAGGGTGGCAATAATTAACAACATTTAGGCCAACTTAGGGCCCCTATAATGATTCTCCTCCAGTTGATGTTTATTTAGTTATTGTGTGATTACTTATTGGGGTTTTAAACCAATGTCAACAGTATTCAAGATATATAAAGGTAGCATTCAATGGAATTTTATTTCCAAACCCTATATGGGACATTTTTGGGGAGGTGTTCTACAACTGTTTTAAAAAAGTTCAGTTGTATTAGAACATTTGCAGAACAAACCACTAGAACATTCCGGAAATTGTTCTTAAACTTTTCTAAAATGCTCTAAATAAATTCAGGGGCATTAATAGAATGTTTTTATGACATGATTTTTGAAGAGTTGTTCTACAGTTTTTTCCAAAAAATTTCTAAAGGTTTGTTCTGGATCAGTTCTAGAGGAAACCAAGGTTTGTTCAAGAACAGTTCTAGAACAAACCATTAGAACATTTCTGGAATTGTTCTGGAACCATTCTAAAAATGTTCTAGAATGATTCAGACATTTATAGAACGTTAAATGAGACATTTTTAGGGGTGTTCTACAATTGCTCCAGAAAAATTCTTAAGGTTTGTTCTAGATCAGTTCTAGAACAAACCAAGGTTAATTCTAGAACAGTTCTAGAACAAACCATTAGAACATTTCTGGAATAGTTCTGGAACCATTCTACAGATGTTCTAGAACTATTCCGAGACATTTATAGAACGTTAAATGGGACATTTTTAGGGGTGTTCTACAATTGTTCCTGAAAAATTCTAAAGGTTTGTTCTAGATCAGTTCTAGAACAAACCAAGGTTAATTCTAGAACAGTTCTAGAACAAACCACTAGAATATTTCTGGAATAGTTCTGGAACCATTCTACAGATGTTCTAGAACTATTCTGAGACATTTATAGAACGTTAAATGGGACATTTTATGAGGGGTGTTCTACAATTGTTCCATAAAAGTTCTAAACATTTGTTCTGGAACTGTTCTAGAACAAACTTGATTTGTTCTAAAACTATTCTAGGAAAAACTTTTAGAATTTTCTGGAACTTTTCTAGAACAAATCTTTTGACCTTGGCTAGAACATTTGTAGAACAAAAAATTGTCCCATTTAACGTTCTTCATCTGTCCCATAAACGTTCTAGAACATATCTAGAACAGTTCTAGAACATAGTTCTAGAAAATTCTAGAACTCTTCTAGAACGGTTCTAGACCATTTCGCAGGGGGTGTGCCCAGCTATCCGCAGAGTCACTATCTCACGAGGACTGATGTCCAGATAAGAACCGAGACTTTGCAATAAGTTTCAAAATCTCACTTAGATGTATAAATATACCTTCAGGTACGTGTCACAAGTGATATCCAAAGTGAAAAAAAAACACCTGTGTTAAAGCTGCATAGTCTGTAACTTTTGATCTTCTAATTTTAAAAATAATGCTTTTATTTTTCAAGAACACAGTAAAAATACTCAAATTCAGGTAAACATTTTACCATTTTCGTAAATCTTAACAAGGTAACACTATCAAAACAACTGCATGTATGTTAAAATTCAACAGTCTAGAATTATTGGAGGGACGCAAATAATTACCAACAAGAGAAAAACACACCTACTTGATGAGATAATTCACTTTTCCATGCAGTTTTCAGCTGTACTGAACATTTTTATTGTGAAAACATAGCTTAATTCTACTTTTACAAATGATTTAAAAAGAAAATAATTTTTTTTCGAAAAATGTTCATAGTTACAGAGTATGCAGCTTTAAGATATTTAAATGCATTGTGAGTAATTTTTCATGCTTTTTTGTTGTCTGCTGATTTTTTTCAAAATTGAACTTTTTCAAAAAATTCTTCCAGGAATACCAGCAGAATGTTAAACTGAGTTTGGATCCAGATCAAACCAGACATTTTGTAATGCCTGATCTGGGTCTTTTGGGTTTGCTGAGGTTATCAGCAGACAACATCTGATTATTTTGGTTATATACAGCCAATCTAATGTTACTTTTTCAAACATGGAAAGTGATAATGTAAAACGTCAAAACTATAATGAATATGTCTGCTGCTTAGAGTCCACATATCTGAAGAAAACAAGTTATTTCGATGTGGGCCTCGTTGCGAGAAAATCCAATTTCTTTGCACAGTAACAACAAAGACACAGACCAGCCTGCGCAGATCAGCGCCTTTGACATTCACTCTCTGGAAAGTGTAATATCTAAACTTGCTTCATGTAAAATTGTAATAATTGAACTAGTCTCTGTAGCTGAGAAGGCTAGTTTGCATAAACCCCGAAGACATATTTTCTCGTGGCGAGTCACATGTAATTCTGCCCTATAAGTACCCAATAGAACATAATATAAAGGTCTCTAGACTTCCTATGCTAAGATTACAGGCGTAAGATGACATTTCAAGATCTACACCATCTAATCCCCTACACTGATAACCGTGTTCAACCTAATGAGTGCACTGTTTGTTTGTTTGTTTTGTTGCTTTACCTCCCAAGTCAACAGCTATGGTCATGGCGGGACGTTTAGTTCACCTAACCACACCTTTTCCTTGGCAAGCTTGAACAAGCAGTTAACCAGTACTTCGTGCACATACTTTCGCTTGTAACTGACAACAACCCTTCTTGAATGATTCAGCGGAAGGGAGGAGAATGACCGTGGAAATTATTTCATGATCAATCTCCACGAAAGTATGGGACCGGGCCAGGATCGAACTTGTGACCCCTGGATCCGCAGTCAGACTCGCATCTGTGCCAGACACGTTACCGACTGCGCTACGCGGCCCAGTGATGAGTGCACTGTAAGCAATTAATTGTCAATCTTGTGATGTATGCTGAACGTCAAAAGAAATGCCAATAATATATGTAACAGTAGTAGATATGCATTTTAATTTTCCTTAACCCTTTGTATATGGGAGACCCCAAAACAGCACTTTTACAAACAGTGAAGACCCAGATGAAATGCAGCATTATAATGCTGCATTTCATCAGGATCTACACTGTTTGTTAAGATAAAAAAGATCTTCAGACAAAAAATACAATATTTTTAAAAATTATGGCCAGACACCTCATAGATATATATATACAATGAACCACCCCACATTTATTGCATCAAGCCAGTACAAAGCCAGTGCAAAGTTCAATTAGAAGGCCGAATATGGCATTCTAAAAATACATTTAATGTGGTCAGAAATGTGACTGCTCCAATACTACTTATTTGCTACTTCTCAAATGAAACAGAAGGAGAGATAATTAAGTTTCCAGTGTCAGGTTGATGGTCTCTCAAAGGTTTAGATAACCAAAAATTTTCAGCGTAAAATTGTTAATATTTTCTTACCCATCAGTTTTAACATATGTTTTGGGAGCTCAAAAGAACCGTCTCATTGAGACGGTTCTTTTGAGTACCCACAACATATGTTTTGGTTGAGAAATAAGAAAATTAAATTTTCGTTACACACTCTTAACTAAAGTCCTGGACTCTCTGAAAGGTCAGTTACTTAGTCTATTGAGGCATTTTAAGATGAACAGAAGACATCAAATAAAGAGCTGAAAGTAGACTATTGAAACCTCAAAAACTTTTCATTGTCTCCGGAAAAATATAGTTACAAAGCTGTCTGCCTTGAAAAGTGCATTATTCATTGTAGACTGCATGGAGTGCTGTTATATGATGCAGTCAACTCACTGCTACACTCACTCAGTGGTCTGTTGTTGCTTACACTTTCGCCTAGCTTGAGAGAGCGCTAATCATGTCCATTTGAACAATTTCAAAAGGGCACATAATAACAAATGTTTCAGCAGCAATAAGAACTACAGATTGCAGCTCTAGATTACGAAGAGTTAAGGTGCAAACTTAGGGGCACTCTTGTATTGTAAAGAGATGTTTCCATGATGTGTGCTTATAAGAGCATTTGTGGTAATCAAAGCATGGGCAGATCCAGAAAATTCTGTCAGTAGGGTTCCTGAGAATGTTTTTATTTATCATAAATGTATTTCACAGAGGGCCGTACTAACCTCCCATGAAGAAGCAATTGGACCTCTTGGTCCAATTGCTTCTTGAGGGGGTCCTTACCAGTACTTCCAAGGAAACCTATAGCCACTTATGTTTTTCCAGGGGAGGGTCCCGCCCCGCTGTCTCCCCTTCCTGTCCCCCCTCTGGATCCACCCATTCTGTGGAAAGTCTGCCTAAGATCCTGAATTCAGGAATAATCCTAGAAACTTTCACCCATGGGTATGGGAGCGCAGTGGCTCAGTGGTAGAGTGCTTGACTCGAGTCCGAGAGGCCGGGGGTTCGAGCCTCGCCGGCGCCACTGGATTGTGTCCTTGAGCAAAAACATTACTAGCTTAGTACTGGTTCAACCCAGGAAGACCCGTCCCTTTATAACTGAAAGATTGTTGATGGGACATAAAGAATCAAATCAAACAAACAAACAAATCACCCATGGGTATATTCATGGAAGAAAAGCAAAGCAGACTAAGCTATATAGAACATACTTTTTGGGGTTAGGTGTGATTGTTTTCATAAACTTCTCTTGCTTTGCGGAGAAAAGTTAATTTATTGCACTGAAGTTGTGCCTGAATGAGACTTTTATGTTAACATTCATTTAGTTTAAATCTCAAGTGAGTCTATTCACCAGATATTCATTATTTCACATGCAACAGTTTTCCCAGATGGCAGGTATAAGTCAATTGTAATTCTTCAGAAGATGGGCATATTCTGGGACTACCAAAATTAATTATGTGTCCTTGTGCAAGACACTTTCTAGGCCAGAATTTTTTTACTAGTTGATTTACTTACCCTCCTACTGTAATTTTCGGGAGAGTAGAGAAAAAATAAAATTTAATTTTTAACAAAAAATTCATTTTATCCTCCGACTCTAAACATCGTTTGTTTAGTTGAAAAAAATAATATATTTTTGAGGTTCTGCCTATGTATTTTTGAGAGTGACACATACTGTTAACAGTGATTGTCCTGTCCAGATTTTTTGAAAAATGATGAAATATTTAAAGATTTAATACAGACTGTTGGTGTTTAACTTACTAGTTTTACTGTTTTATTGGAGATATTAAAAAGAAACAAAAAAGCTCTGAAAATGACCAGTCAACGGAAATTTTTAAGGCCCGATATCACTGATAAATTGACTGGGCCATAAAGCATAAGTCTGTCAGTGCAGTTATTTAATTTTATCAGTTCATGGCTGCTAGGCAAATACAAGATGTATGATATTTGCATGTTTGCATATTTTTTTCTTGCCATATCAATGAATGGATGCAGGTGGTAGTCTAGTGAACAAAACATTAGCATAAGAAAACAGCTGTCTTACTCTTACCTATGTGCACCCGATAATACCATAACGATCCGGATTAGCTAGCTTCTCAGAATGATTTCTCAACAGCCAGCTGATCGCATAGGCGAGGAGCGAAAGCTCTGACAAGCCTGTGCATTCACACAGTCTAATGCCAGAGCTTTAAATGCCACACAAAGTATATGGATGTTGAGGCTCAAAACCAAATATGTGACCATTAGGTGGCTTGTCGTTCAAGTTAATTAATGGCTTTTATGGTGTTTATGTAATATTCAAGGACTTTTTAAGGATTCCTCCTGTTTTCAAGGACTGAAAACTTATGAAAAATACTGATTAACAGGTTAAAATTCTACTTCTGATTAATGCTAGACTGCATTACAAATGATATTAGTTTTAGAAAATTAGAATAAAACTGTGGTGCTTTTATTTGCAGCATATGCTGCACCAAATAAAGACAACACAATTTTATACTGATTTTGGTCTCCAAAGACAGTGTAAAAGGTAAAATTCAAGGCATTTTCAAGGTCTTCAAGTGTTTTTCAAGCACTTTTCAAGGCAAATTTAAATTTCAAGGACTTTTCAAGACAGTCCTGTATATTAAAGTACTTTCCAAGCCTCAGTGCGAACCCTGCAATTTCACCAGATTTCCTTCTTTCTCCACGAAAAAGTGTGTTCTTGACACTCATTGATAGTTTCTAAACGCACAACAACTATTTTCTTGGAAAAGTTTTGTTTGAAAACAAAATACAACAGCTAAGCTATTAGCTGAAGAGTTAACCTTAGCATGCATACTCACACTGAGTTGAACAAGTAGGCCCGTCCCTGACTCCCCTGAAAGGACTGAAAATAGAGAAAGAACAAATTAACCATTAAAAATAGTTTATGAACTATTTTAACTAATAATAATAATAATAATAATATACCACATGCAGGCCTTTAAATATGTTGTGGTCAGTCAAATGAACCGTCTCAATGAGACGAACCGTCTCAATGAGACATTTCATTTGAGCACCCCAAAACACATGATAAAACTAATGGGTAAGAAAATATTTACAATTTTATGCTCAAAAATTTAGTTTATGATAGTTTATTTAGTTAAGTCTAAATTTCATATAATCCGGATTAATTATGTGGATACTCTCATGATCAATTGGATTCCTAGCTGAGCCAGCTGATCTTGAGATCTACATTGCTTTCAAAAAGATAAGGAGACACATCAACTTAGCAATATATACATTATCTTTTAGAAGTTTTCTGATTTGCCCAAAATGAAAACAACAAATTTAAGTACAACTTTTGCTTTTCCTCAGCTTCTGTACAGTTATGACCTAAATTGATGTTAATAATAGCTCTCCTTGAAGCCATGCCAATACTAGGTCATATCACCAGAAAAATCAACCTTCCGCAATATTCTGCAGCTAACAGTGTCACAGAGTCTGATCCAATCCTGCCAGACATATGGCTATAGACAGAGCATCAATAGAGGTAATTAGCAAGTGCTAATTATCATCACCTCATCTAAATGAGTGTGCACAGAACTCTGGAAGTCAGTGTGAATCATTAAAAAACAATCTTCCTTAAATGAAACAGCTCATGAGATTTCTGTACTTTTCGCATAGACGATCACTGTGAAGTTTCAGACCAGCCTGCACATCCATTCAGTCTCACGTTGCATACATACTACGTACTGGAAAGCTGTGCACAAACCTTTCATGCAATATAAGCAGGCCTCCAGACAAGAATGCAAAATCAATGAATAATTTTCTTATTTCTCGACTAAAACATATGTTGTGGATACCCAAAAGAACCGTCTCAGTGAGACGGCTCTTTTGGCCACCCAAAACACATGTTTATATAATTATAATGATAGATAAGAAAGTTATTACAGTTTTACGCAAAAAAAAATCTGCTTATCTGTACATACTCTTTTCACATACACTGGTTAGGCTTCAAGGAAATACAGACTCAGTGTTTGCTACAGTAAGAAAAAGTAATAATATTAGGTTAAAACAATATACCTGTACTGTTTGTTAAATACCATAAAGTATTCAGAAGGAAAACAGATGTTAACCGCCAATGTTTGAAGTCATGGAAGAAATGTGCCATAATATGGTAACTATTGTACCATATGCGGTCAAGGTCACTAAATAGGGAAATAATTTTACCTGCCCAATGAGCACAAAACAAAATAGTTTTACTTACTGGAGGCAATATACATAAATAACTGATAAAAATTGCCACATGAGGTTAATCAAGGTCACAGCACAAAACACAATAGTTTTACTTATTGTAGGCAATGATGCAAAATGCCCTATGAGGTCAATGTCACGGCACAGAAAATGAGACTAAGTTTTACTTACTGAGGTAATCTATGTAATTAAATGATACAGATTGTGCAATGAGGTCAAGGTCACAAACATATGATAGTTTTGATTACTGTGGCAATGTATACAATCAAATGATACAGATTTTGCAATGAGGTCAAGGTCACAAAACATATGATAGTTATACTGAGGCAATGTTCATAATTAAATGATACAGATTGTGCCAAGAGCTCAAGGTCACAGCACAAAACTTGATAGCTTTACTTACTTCAAGGCAATGTACATAATTAAATAATACAGATTGTGCAATAAGGTCAAGGTCACAAAACATATGATAGTTTTGCTAACTGAGCCAATGTACGTAACTAAATGGTACAGATTGTACTAAGAGCTCAAGGTCACAGCACAAAACTTGATAGTATTACTTAAAAGCCTGTCACACCAGGCAGTGTTCCCACTGCGTTGCCACGGAGTTGTTTAATTTCCAGAGTACCGTGAGAACGCAAGAAAATCATGATATTTTTCGTGAAAAATTGTCTGTCACGGTGTCCTTACAGCCACAAAGGCGTTGTCACGGAGCTCTCATGGTGTTCTATCGCGTTCCTAAGGTGTTCATGTTGGAGATTCTCTGCGCTCTCACGGTGCTTTCACTGTGCGTACTCAGCCCTCACAGCGCATGCGCCGCGCTTTCACGGCGTTGCCACTGCGTTGAGGACGCAGTGACATCTCCAAGAACGCCATGCAGTCTCCATGCAAACGCCACAGACGACCACGGCGTTTGCACAACGACCCTTGTGTGCGTCCACGGAGCTACTATTGCATTGTAGGAGATCTTACTACGCGGCTATGGTGACCTTACGGCGTCCCCTCTGCGCTCTATTAGGACGCCTAGCGAACGCCGAGTGACGGTGTTTGTTTTGAGTATGCTCTAAGTGCAAACCGTCGCTCGGCATTCTATGTGACCCCATCGTGTCCAATGGCGATGCCACTGCGTTTCTGCGGTGATGCTTGTGTTCGTACTGCGCGCACCTCCGCTTTCTGCTATTTTTTTTGACACCGTGGGATCACCGTAAGGACGCCGCCCTGGTGTGACAGGGGTTTTACTGAGGCAATGTATGTAACTAAATGATACAGATTGTGCCAATAGAGGTCAAAACATAAAAGTTTTAGTAACTGAGGCAATTTATGTAATTAAATAATACAAATGCCCCATGAGGTCAATGTCACGGCATAAAACATAATAGTTCTACTTACTGAGGCAATGTACGTAATGGCTCCATGGGGTCAAAGTCACAGCACAAAGCATAAACCCACTGAGGCAATGCACGTAATTAAATGATACAAATTGCTCCATGAAGTCAAGGTCACAACACGACCATAATAGTTTTACTTACTGAGGCAATGTATGTAATTGCTCCATGAGGTCAAGGTCACAGCACAAAGCATAAACCCACTGAGGCAATGTACCTAATTAAATGATACAAATTGCTCCATGAAGTCAAGGTCACAACACGAAACATAATAGTTTTACTTACTGAGGCAATGTATGTAATTGCTTTATGAGGTCAAGGTCACAGCACAAAGCATAAACCCACTGAGGCAATGTACGTAATTAAATGATACAAATTGCTCCATGAAGTCAAGGTCACAACACGAAACATAATAGTTTTACTTACTGAGGCAATGTATGCAATTGCTCCATGAGGTCAAGGTCACAGCACAAAGCATAAACCCACTGAGGCAATGTACGTAATTAAATGATACAAATTGCTCCATGAAGGCAAGGTCACAACACGAAACATAATAGTTTTACTTACTGAGGCAATGTATGTAATTGCTCTATGAGGTCAAGGTCACAGCACAAAGCATAAACCCACTGAGGCAATGTATGTAATTAACTGATACAAATTGCTTCATGAGGTCAAGGTCTCAGCACAAAACATAATAGTTTTACTTACTGAGGCAATGTCTACTAATTAAGTGACACAAAAAAACTCCATGAGGTCAAAGTCACAGCACAAAAAGCTTTATTTACTAAGGTAATGTATGTTATTAAATAATGCCATTGCCCCATGTGGTCAAGTCCACAGCACAAAATATGATAATAGGTTTTACTTACTCATGAATGAAGAACCATGAGCAGGAGTACTAAACAGCCAGGGCTGTGAGAAAATCTGTACTTAGCCCAAAAAATTACCTGTTGGATTTCTTTTGCTCCTGTATTCGGTTTTATTTACTGTTGAGTCCTTATCTTTGCTTTATCTCTGTGTTATATCTTGATTTATATGTTATAGGAGATGATGCATTGATAAGTTAGGGGTCTTTCATGCAAACCAAACATCTAAGTGTCTTGATCCACATCTGAACTAAGGGTGAGGTTGGCACCATGTAACTGGTTTAAGCCCTACAGTAAAATATTTTTACTGACTGTTCCAAGTCGGTACTTCTTTTGTGGATTATTCATGATATTTATGTCTTATGTTTGATATGCTTTCATGCATGTCTGTTAATTGATGCCTTGTGGTCACCTGCTGGAAAAGGGCTGTTCTCTTGGCTCTCATTTGTGATGCCTTAAATTGTGAGTCTGTTACTTTCCCATTGGTATCCTGGGTCTTGGTCCTGGGTCAGGTGTGGTACTTGATTGTATTGATTATTGATCGTTGACCTCTTCCTTACTTTGTACTGCTCAGCAGCAGTGATACATAGCCTTAGATGTATTAAAGGTCATAAAAACCACAGTGCATTACACTTTTATCATTTCTGTTTTTGTTTTTTATTATACAAACAAGATCATGAAGTTAGAGGGTCATGTTTATTATGAGTTTTTGATAACCCTTGCCAGGTTTGTAGGCTTAAATAATAAGCTCCTTATAAAAATAACCAGATCATATGAAAAAGGAAAACATACCCGATGTCATATAATATTTTGACAAGTCACCTGCGGGGCATAATATTATGACCCGCGGGTCAAAATATTACTGACCCCCTCCCCCTATAATATTTTGACCCCCCCCCCCCCCCTACTAACTTTCAAAAGGTATTACATCCAGTAAAATTATTGCCTTAAATTTCATTGATCAATTAATACCATAATCTAGCTACTGTGCAGGAGCAGTGAAGGGCAAGTCTGTGCAGCCCCAGGCATGCGCTTGCTTGAGCCAGTATGCCCCTGTTAACTCTTTGCACCCTGGGTAATTAATTGTGTCGTCTGCTGACATTTTTTAAATTAACTTTTTCAATAAATTCTTTCAGGAACATGCACTATCAGAATGTCAAATGGTTTGAATCCCGATCAGGACTGACATTCTGTCAGTTCTGATCTGGGTTCAAACTGTTTGCAAAGGTTATAAGTCACTGGTTTAAATGTTATCTGTGAAACCATACTGAGATTCACCTAAGCCCTATATTCAATCACTCATAGGGCAGTGACTTCGCTCCTGTCCTGTTGTATAAAGAAATATTGGGCTTATTTCTGATTTACCTTAGACAACCTAATAATGCTTAACTTTTCAAATTTCATAACATATCCTCTTGTGGAAAACAGTGTAGATTGAGATCAGCTGGCTTCATCAGAACAGGATCCTCACTTTTTTAATGTAATTCCAATGAACCACTGGCCACTGGACTAGTTTACATTTAAGCAAATGCATGATTATTACAAGAACAGCACATCAGGCCTTCAGTTAGGCCAAAAGAAAAATATGCCCTGTTTCCGGTTACATGTCCAAAATTTTTAGGGTCGGTAGTTAGATAAACTTTTTTATTTATAAAAACTTTTTTTGTATGGAAAAAGTATGAAATTCTTAGAAACAGTCTAAAATTGACTTTAATATCCCAAAAGGCTGCAAAAAAAGTTTGAGTAGGCCCTAAAATATTAGGGTCAGTAGGGTAACCGGAAACAAGGCATTTTCTTTTTTTGGCCTTAAGAGTGCATTAATAAAAAAAAATAATTGTTTTCTTAATTCTCAACCGAAACATATGTTGTAGGTACTCAAACGAACCGTCTCAATGAGACGGTTCTTTTGAGCACCCTCAACATATGTTAAAACTGATAGGTAAGAAAATATTCAAGTGCGGATCTAGAGGGGGGGGACAGGGGGTCCAGACCCCCCCCTGGAAAATCACAAGTTATATGGGTTTCTATAGGGAATAAGCAATTGGACCCCCCACCCCCCCCCCCCCCTGGAAAAAAGTTGGAGCCCCCTGGAAAATGTTGGACCCCCTCTTCTGGAACCTTGACAAATAATAGATTTCTTTGAAAATGACCATTTGACTTCTGTAAAATAAGCTGAGGACTAAAAAAAAAAAAAAAAAACCTTGTCAGAGCTTTTTTGGCAGACTGAACTGATAAATAACCAAATCTATAAATCCAAAAATCTCATTTGTTATTGCCGATATATATGCACTGAGCAGGGGACAAAAAATCCACTCTTCATCTAGTAATTACGACTGAAATTTAGAAAGGACGAGTAATTCTTCCAAAAGCACTCATCCTGTTGGAGGAAGTCATATTAAATATTATTCCCTTATGTTCTTTATTGCATATATGCTTTTCAAGGACAAGTGCATGTGTTTGCAATACGAGTGAAAATTTTAAGTCACTCACCTTCTAGGACAAGTGCAATATTGAAATATTTTTGTCGCCTGTACTGGTTCTTGGAAACTGAACTACACATATCATTAAACTCTTTCTGGTAGGAATTCTAAAGAAAGTGTGAACAAGCCTTTCCATAAATGGCTTAGAAATCAATGACACCCAAAGATGTCAGTGACATCAATGTACCAAAGGTTCAGATAACCAAACTTTTCATTTTCAGCATTATTTCATTATCCATCAGCTTAAACACATGTTTTGGGTGCTCAAAAGAATCGTCTCCCTGAGACGATTCTTTTGAGTACCCACAACATATGCTTTGGACGAGAAATTAAAATCTTAGCTTTCAATCTCTAACTTTTATTTGGGGGCCTGAATTGTACTCTTAGAGTCTTGACTTTCTATCTGAGATTTTCTTCTATAAAATCTAAGGGCAGCGTCCTCAACAATATATTGTGAGGTAATCAACCTTCTTTTTTTTAAGACAAAAAGAATTCAGACAAAACCCTACACAATTCGCAGCTAGCATATCAGCTTAGACCATTTCCCGAGCACTACTTTCTCTATTTTTCGTTTTTTTACGCCATAAAAGCATTGAATGAAAAGGTGATTTTTTCAGCCTCCATATACATAACTGGAAAGAGCCTCATAAGATTTCCTTATCAGAGCCGATGGCTCTGTCTATGAAGTGTCCTACCCGTGTAATGTACTTTTGCTTTGTTGTGCATAATATAAAGAAGTGTTAAGAAGATCAATATAGAAGTCTAATCATGTGAAAACATACTTATATCTGACAATAGGACAAAAAATGAAAAACCAGAAGACTGGGAGTTCCCTGTCTTGTGTTCAGCTATACACTGAATGTTTTTGTTGTTGTTGTTGTTGTTTTTTCATTCAAAACTATCCCAAAAATCATGATGCATCTGTGAGCAGATTAATGTGATCACCAAATTCATTTCCATATTTTTGCAGGTTAAGAGGCAAGTCCAATTATTTAATTTGATTTAAAACTTATTATTATTAGACTTTCCAGAATTTATTTTTCAGCTATTAAGTGCTAATGAAGCCTTACTAAAGTAAAACCTGTGTAAGCAGCCACTCTCAAAAAGACCAAAAATTGGTTTTCAAGACCAATTATCGCTTAATGCAGGTCAATATCGCTTAATGCAGGTCAAAAGTATCGCAGAATGCTCAAGTGGAGCATTCTGCAATACTTTCAACCTTCATTAAGCTACCATTTGTCATTAAGATCTTTGTTTTGTCTATTTTTGAGTGGCCATTTTACACAGGTTTTACTGTACAACACATGTCCATCCCCGGGTGCCTCATAGCAATGGGCAAGACCAGGTGGGATAATCTGCCTAATTCAGCCTTTTGAGACTGACTTTCTATTAAAAGTGTGCCTCAAATCCTGAACACTTGCACCCATGATTATGAAAATACGTACCTTTGAAATGAGCTCGTCATGGTTGGCTAAATGTGCCCTGCAGTGCACACAGCTGTAGAGTCGGTGACATTTTTCGGGCAGATATGCCTGAAAAGTCTTCACCATCTTGTGTTTCATTGATCAATGCTCTGCAAACCCTCGTACAAACAGAAAATCCTTCTTGCGCCTTAACGCAAGAACGGCACCAGCACTTTGGGTGGATGAAGGTACAGTTCTCTTTCTAACCAGTGGTACCCTGCGCAAATCAGCAGCTATACCACGTTCAGACAACTATGACAATCATTGCAGAAGTTTGATTCCAAAAATGTGCATAATAATCCATCATTTGAATTACAATTCGCATTAAGACTATCTATGGGCCTTTTTAAATCCATCTTGCCTTCCAATCTTGAGTTTTTTTCCACTTATAGTTATAGACTACATATCCTCCTTGAACATATACAGGGTGAAAGGTCAGACAGTCAGTTTGTCTCTTAATCTTCCTTGTTTTGCCATAAACACAATATAAACTAGATCTGATGTCTCTGTCACCAAATTCTGTCTCATTCTATTCAATTCTACCTGAAAAATATATAATACAATGTTTAACCCATTTAAGTCGAATGGAATTTCCCACTATTATCAATTGGACCGGTCTATTTCTGTTTAAAGGGTTGTACGGTGGTATTTTACATTTTTATTCAAATTTCAATTAAGAATTCTGTAAGCAAACAGTGGAGACCCTGATCAGACGCCACACTATGTGGCATCTGATCTAGGTCTGCACTGTTTGTCTATGACCCACAAAAATGACGCTAGGCTTATAATAATTGGGTAAATGCCATGTCAATTGCAGATACCGTAGCCATCTTGATAAACGGTCAGTTTGTTTGAAAAGACAGGCCTCTATCAATCATTTGAGTACCAGATGGCATAGCCAGAACGCTGAAAAAGTTACCACACCAAAGGGAGACTACTGGATCAACCAATGATTCTCTTCAATTGCCTCCCTTTTCAAAATGGGAACTTCTCTTAAAGGAAAGAATTTGCTCCCAGAGGGAGCGAATTCTTTCATATGAGCAGTTCCTATTGTATGGAAAATCACTTTTATCACATTAAAAGACCTCCCTTGAATGTTACTATTTTTATTACGCACCTGTGTAACCTGCGTAATGGGCACTATGCCAATGCTGTTGACTCAAAGGATGGATTAGTCCAAATAACCAACTGAAAGATTTACAAATTTTACAAATTCAGCACTAAAAGAATTTGACCCAAACGAATTTCGTTTCTGAGGAAACCCTGGACCCAACTATTTTGGAGGTCTTACTCTAACATTCTTTTTGAGACATCTCAGATTTTTTCTTCTATTTTTAGGGTATTTTAAATGATATTCATACTTTTCCAGTGGAAAAAAAATCTAATAAAAAAAATTTGCCTACCTACCCGTTCCTTTAAAATATTCAGATGTTTCCCGAAAGCAAGACATTTATTTTTTGGCTTTGTTTTAAAAGGGGTATGTGCATTAAGGGGCTATTTTGGCCCCCTCTAGAGCCAAAAACGGAAAATTGCTTTTCACCAATTTCTTTTGATTGGTTAAATAGAAGAATAACTGAAGTGTGAAATTTCGGCATTTATTTAAATTCTACCGTTGCTATGGCTACAAAAATGGCCAATAAAATTGCCATTTTGGACCAAATTTAAGGCTTTAGGAAACCGATTTTTTAAGAATTATAGATTTCAGCACAACTAAATACCAGAAAATCCTTTTAATATGTTGTGTGCTGTGGTAATTCTTATCTTCTGTTAAAATATCATTTTGGTATTTGCTTGTGCTCCATGTTAATTTCTCTGTCATCCTCTCAGTTTTGCTCCAAAATGATCAATTTCCTATTTTCAGCCCATTTTGGCGGCCATTTTCGTTACCATAGCAACGGTAAAAGTCAAAGCAATTTGAGACTTTTACACTTTGGTTATTGTTCTACTAATCTAATAAGAACAAATTGGTGAAAAACATTTTTAAATTTTAGCCTCATAGGGGGGCCAAAAAGCCCCTTAATGCATGTAGCCCTTTGAGAAAATGTCATGAATCCCCACTGGCAGTGACTGCTAACCTGATAACGGTTGCCTCTCTGATTATGAACACTTTCCTGTACGACTGAATTTTAGTGCAAAACCAATAAATAGCACAACTGTTACATACAGCATCCCATAGTTTTATGACTGAATTTCCATTAAGTTCTGTCTGAAATATCAATTTTGTTGAAGCTGTGGGGATTGTCACAATAAAAGAAAAAGTAAACAAGTTATTTATCTGGTAAATCCTACCAAACCAATAACCATTTGAACCAGTTTAAGGAATTTTGGTACTTAAGATATAGTATTGAATACATTATGGGAGCAGCAAAGGCTCGGCTGATACGAGCCTCCGCGAGAGCCAAATTGCTGTTCGCACACACAAAGCCTTTAATTCAAGTGTAAGATAAACACAGGCCAAAATTTTGGCCTCTTACTCCACTTCTAAGATAGCTGTGCATGTTTAAAAAATGACTTTATGTGTATTTTAATACACATTTAAGGAGAATAATTTCATGGCTAGAATCTTGAAAATGCTGTGAAATTTAATTGGTTTATAATGTGTGTTTAATTGATCTTTAATGGTCATGTTTGCAGTAGCGATAGGGCCCCACACATAATGCCCTTACATTGAATAAAAAGAAATGCAGCACAGTGAAGATTGTTATTGTGACCATCTTCCAAGATTGATCAAATGCCAACAGACAAGGAATGGCCATTTTGGTGGCCATCATAGTAAGTACAAACAAAACCAATATTTCTAAACTTGTACAAGAGGTTGATTAATCAAAGTAATGCATAACAGAATTTGACAACAATCACTAGGTGATAAATGACATATATGTAGTGTTGACAAGTGCTAAGAGAAAGGCTTCAGCCATTTTAGCTCCTACATGTATCTTTAGTAAGCATTCGATCTTTAGACAAGATTCGATCTTGGGCAAAAGATTGATAAAAGTTAAATGTACATATGAAATTTGAAAGATCAAATCAGGTGACAAATGACTTGAGATTGTCCAAAAATGTAAATGGACAAGCTGTGGCCATTTTGGTCAAGCTCAGACCATCTTGCAATTGTTTAGCGTCCATCAAACGGAACCCATATTAGAACTGAAGCGAGATTGATAAAATTAATTATACATATATGAAATTTGAAAAAAAAAAATCGAATAACAATTGACTTATAGTGTCCACAAAAGCAAACGGACATGCTATTATGGCCATTTTGGTGGCCATCTTGGTTAGTGTTCATTGGACAAAACTATTATTTGAACTTAGGCGAGGGATTATGATAGTAATCTATATATGAACTGAGGAAGAAATCGGGTGACACTTTAAATGACTTAAAGAGTGTCCACAAGTGTAAACAGACAGGCTAGATGGCCATCTTGGTTAGTGTTCAATGGACAAATCCCACATTTGAACATGGGCGAGAACGTCATGGTGAAATTTGGAAAAATTTGGGTGAATATAAATGACTTAGTAAATTATATAGTAATATTTAATCCACAAAAGATGGACAGGCGGACAGACAAGCTGAAAACTTATGATAGAGCGACACCAACATTCTTTGGTGACAGTCACTGGCCCCAATGATGAGCTGGCCTTTTTTTACCTGACTTCCCCTCACAGTTTCTGCCCCTTTTTATAATGTAATAATGTCACATTCTTATAATCATACATTTGTAGCTCCAGACATGCATCTTATCTTGTCAAACAAAAAGTTCTTAGGTCACTTTGATCTATAATGAAACCAATTGGACTAATATTACTCTTGGCCTGCAAAGATGCTAGACAAACAGACTGTATCCAAGAATAGTAACTTAATCCATTTATTCCGAATGGAATTTCCCAATGTTATCAATTGTCACAGAAACAATGCCAACACAATAGCAAGTGAGATTGCAGCGAAACAAACGGTAATAAATGAAGATTATGTATTTTTCAATAAAATATCGCCATATAGCGATATTTTATTGAAAAATACATAATCTTCATTTATTCTGCTGAATAAACTCTTCGGGTAATCAGAAAAATGAATTTTTAAAGGGCTTAACCCACATGGTACAGACCGAATTTTCCTTACACCAGATGGAGCTTTTTCATACATAGTGCTACACATATTGCTCCTTACGTACACATGTAGACATATATCAGTCGTAGATGTTGTTATTACTCCTATGAATCCATACCAACCAATACCATTCCACATCTTATCTTTTGCCGTATTCCAGTCCAGAATTTTAATTTATGCTGGCTCAAACGAAAAGTATTTGAGAGGAAGGATAGATTTAGTTTAAAAACACCAATATTAATAATATAAAATCATCTATGTGAATAAAATCATATCTCATCAGACTTTATAAGTCTAGTACACATGAAGCTTGATTCAATTCTCTTATTGTGCTGGGCAAATTTCCCAGTTGCTATGTGGATATGCATGCATACAGTTTGCAAATTATATTTCTGCTCTGAAGAATTTTTCAGAACTAAACAGTAGAGACACTGATGTCAGATGCTACAGAATGTGACATCTCATCTGGGTCTGCACTGTCAGAACATATGCTTTATGGTTTACCAATCTAGAACGCGCAAAACTTTAGAAAGCCAATTCTACCTGCAGTGCAGAAAGGATAAAACAGCCTACCTGTTAATTAATGCCTACAAGATACATAATTGAACCAAATTATCCAAAAATAACAATAATTATCGGAGATAATCGGTTGATCTGGCACTAACTGTTTTCTTCAGCAAAATATCCAATCTTTTGGCTTCGAGCACACAATATTCTGTATAACTTTCAGTTCTGGGTTTATTTATTCCATTGATTTCAAAATATTTTCCAATTACTTCAGCTGGCATTACGTCAAGAGACTCTCAGGCATTATGAAAGATATCCACAACAAAAGGTACCTCGCGGATAATTAAATTAACTCTGACAGGGGTCAAGAAAGATGGTGAATTGGGCAAAATAGTGTCACTAGGGGCTGGAATTTTGCCCTTTATTGGGCTCAGTCTCCCAACAAAACATTTTTTTTTCAATTTCATTTTCATCATTTCCCAAATATTCTTAAGTTTATATACAGCCCCAGTTATTACCTTCCATTACCTTCAAATGGCATGCAAAATAGTTGATTAAAAATCTGGATATGATGATGAGGCAAACATGCTCTTTTTAAGTGCACATGTTTGTTTACACTTTAACTTCTGATTTTACCAGTAAAATGCATTTAAAGGGGATGGCAACATTGAAAGCAAGTAAATTCTAAATGCAAGCTCTTATTAAACCATGCTATCAGTATCAGCCACAAACCCAATCAAAATCAGATTATAAATAAGAAAGTTATACAATCCGAAAATCAAAATTCTGACTTCTATTAAGCCAATGAAGGCTGCCATTTTGAATATTTAATTTAATAAGCTCCCGGTAAATATTGAAATGCAATTAAAACCCCCCATTACATTGCAAACTGTACAGATTTGTTTTCAAAATCAACTATTTTCAACAGAAAAATCAATAAAAATTAAAACAATGATAAATAATTGAAGGAAACTAGTTATTCTATTTATGCATATTTAATTTGGGCTTTGTGACATCAGTCTGCCTAAAAATGGCTGCCCTCCGTTGCTTTAATTCTCTACTATACTTTCTTATTTTTCATTCGATTTTGATCAGGTTTGCGGCAGATTGCATGGTTTTATAAGGGCTTGCATTACAGATTCACTTACTTTCAATGTTGCAATCCCCTTTAACCCCCCCCCAGTGGCTCAGTACTTTGTGTCCTTCTAGTTTTGCAGTCACCTTGATGGGGAAGAGAGAGCTGGTTGCTTTACTTTAAATGTTTTCCTGGATGTCTTGTGACTGTTAGTGTACTGTGGCTCTTCCTCATGGTGCGGTGGGTTAGAAATTGGTTGCAGTATTTCCTGAATTCGTTTACTTTAAATAATATGATGAAAAACTGTGGATCCTGATCAGCTGGCTTCATTATAAGTCAGCAGATCAGAATCTACACCTTTTTCAAACAAATTTTGAATTTACATGCACAGTTCGCTTATTTAAAGGCCAAATGAAAAATACCTGTGTTTAGGGGAACCTGACTTTACCTTAATTATTACTGGTGAAACATAGAAAAAACAACAACAATTTTTATGCATTTTGAAAGGCAAAATGCGTTTCAAATAGCATAAAATTATATTATTCCCCCCCCCCCCCCCCAAATATGTGTGCCTACCATACCTAAAATTTTCAGACCCGTTTATTTTTTTTATTTGGCCTAAGGTTGAAAGGGCATAACTCCACAAAGGGGGATAATCAAGGCTTAAAAAAAAAGTGTCAATTATTTGTTGACGAGGAATCCATATATGGAATTTCAAAACTGTATCTTAATACATTTTGAACATACGCACGGACGGACACACACAGGGACAGACGGACAAGCCGAAAACAATATGCCCTTCAACTTTTCCAAAGTTGGGGGCATAAAAAATATGTGTGCCAATTTTCAGACCCATTTACTGAAACACACTTATTTTTTATTATTTGGCCTAAGGCTTAGCATGGCATACTAAAAAATTCCAGGCTGCTGCACTTTGTGATCACTTGGAAACCTGGTAAGCTGTCAATAACATAACCTCCAGTATTGAAATCTGGAATAGTTGAGCAAATACATTTTGTTATTTCCTGAAAGCAATCTCTCAAAGACCTCCAGACAAGCCTGGAATCCGATTAAAATCAAAACTCCAAATAAGGGAAATTGAGTAATGCAGGCAAATTAAATGAATCAACAATAATGGAAGAGTCATGCAGCAGGACTTTAATTAAGAGTGTGTAACAAAAATTCAATTTTCTTATTTCTCAACCAAAACATATGTTGTGGGTACTCAAAAGAACTGTCTCAATGAGACGGTTCTTTTGAGCACCCAAAGCATATGTTAAATTTGATGGGTAAGGAAATATTTTCAATTTTACCCTGAAAATTTTTGTTTATCTAAACCTGTGCAGAAGGGATACATAGCTCAGTCTGACAATCATATATTCAGGCCTCTAGATAGGATGGGGTACTTATTAATTAATTTTCTTATTCCAAACCAAACCATATGTTGTGGGTACTCAAAAGAAGGGTCTCTAGCAGACTCTAGGAGATGCTTCTATTGAGCATCAAAATATATGTTTAAACTGATGGATAAGAAAATAATCTCAATACAAATTTGAGCGTTGCAAGCTGCAAAAAGCTGCCTGTCATCTAACGAAATGTGACGCAACTAATGACGTCAAACTATTTCCGACAGTATATCGCAGCAGGATATTGTACTGTCACAAAGTTTTTACGTGACAATTCTAAATACGGACGCACTTTACAAAAGCAAGCGCATTAGAATACAAATTGATGTGCTATTCCATTGAAAATACCTGTGGTAGCTGGTTCTATATTACTGTCACAATCCCAGGAAATGCACAAAATATGAAACCTGTCCAAGTTTGCGTGGTTGTTGGATGTTTTGTTGTTTATTGTTGCTCCCATTGTTTTTGTGCTTGGTCCTAATGTTTTTGTAATGGCCAGTACGTACTGAGTGTCCTAAGTAATTTCTAGTTTTGCAATCATCTCCCAGAGGAAGAGAGAGATGGTTGCTTTGCTTTAATTCTTGCTTTCATGTGGTCTCACAGAGGAAGAGAGAGCTGGTTGCTTTTAATTCTTGTATTGCTTTTGCGTGGCTGTAAGGATTCTGACACTGTCTCTTCCTAGCAGTGCCGTGGGTTGGTGTGTGCTTGTGGCATTTACTGGTGGCAATATATACTATCATTTAAATAGAGGATCTTACATGAGTGCTCATGTTTTATTGAATTTATTAAACGAGTTGAGGATAAGCGATAAAGTACGAGGCTTGCCGAGCATTTTATCGCTTTTTTGCAACAAGTTTAATAAATTCAATAATACGGGAGCATGAATGTTAGAATTTCTTTTTATCACTACATTAAAATTACTTAAAAATCACGCTAACGTCAAGATTGTGCCATCTTTTAGTCGCAATGTTATAATGATTGTCCTTACGTTACTAAATCTGTAAACAATTAGTGGTTTATCCACTGAATTGCATGGCGTTTATAATATCACTCCCAAATGTGACTTCATGTGATAAAATATGGTTTCACAGACCTGACTGTTGTAATGCGCACTATAAGTATGATAATTATCACATGGACTATCACCATAGGTCCAGAAAAACAAAACATTTGAGCATAAACTTGATATTTTCTTATCCATCAATTTCTACATATGTTTAGGGTGCCGAAAAGAACCGTCATTGAGACATTTTTTATTTATTTTTTTTGAGCAATAAGAAAATTCATTTTCAATCACACACTCAGGCGGCAATCGAAGATGTTAATAATATTGAAGAACGTAGGTCACACATCATTAGAAACAGAGATTTCAATTGCCATTTGTCGCCCAACTGGCGACAAATGGCAATCGAAAATGCTGTTTCTAGCTATTTTTGATCCATGTTTGAATGTTAAGAGCATTTTCGATTGCCGCCTACCCGATGTGTTATCTAAAGGCCTGCACCACTGACCAATTTACTACATAGGCTCTAATACTTACAAGCTGTCAACTATCTTCTGATCTTGAGAGCTTGAGAAGTGATTAATTGTCTATCTCTGAATGTTTCCTATCTATCTTCCCTCTGATGATTCTGATGATAGTATTAACTGAAAGTAGAGGAGACACAAAGGTCATTATAACTCATGATGAAGAATGATAATAGAAAATAGGTAAATAGGTCAAATAATGAACTATAGGTCATTAAAAGAGGGCATTGCCATGTATTAACTTCCTTGGCACACATTCAATAGAAAGTAGTGAAGGATGTATTATTTTGTAAATATAGGATATTGTACTGTACTGAAGGGCTTAAAGCTGACAACAATGGATTTTGATAATAAAGAACAATTTGTATATATGATTAGCAAAACTGTGTTACCCATTAAATACAACAAGTATAGTAGTTTCAAAGATGCATAGTAATGAGGCAATTCTATTTTTCTTATGAACAGGTACAGTAGGTAAGGCATGACTATTCACTACATATGCAGTAATCTGTGGTAGGTTCATATAACTGTATACTGAGACTACCTGCATGCCCAAAATCAAGGTAAACTCGCCAGTGTTTGTTTACAACGATTCTCATATATCTTTGAAACTACTATAGTCGATGCCCACTTATTAAAACATGCTCTGATATCACAAATTTAGCTTATCTTCCGATTGCAGTGATTTCGACAGCATCCAAATAATTAATAAGATTGAAAAAGTCTGATTAATCCTTTGTACAATCGCATTGAGCGTATCTTGACAAAACTTTCCAAAAACTCTTCAATATTATATATACCGTAAAATTCTATTAGAGGCTGGGGAATTTATTAGAATCATATTACCTTTCACGGAGATGGGAGTGGGCATTTATTAGCGGCTACAAGTGCGAGAAAAGTCATTAAAACATTCTGTAGCACCAGCTTATTGGTAAGGGCCGCCATCTTGAGCTGCTACTGTAGCGAAATCCGTAGAAGACTATTGACAAGGTAAACAGTCTCGGTGCTAGCTATAGATAAATTTAAAATTTGCATTTTCAAGGGCAAAAGGAACGGCTTTAACATGTTACTGGGCTCAGTGACAGTCGGTATTTTCCGCCAAAATGAAAGTATGGTAATTTGTTAAAAAAATGTACCTTCTGGGGACGTTCATTGGAAGCGGAGAACTAGAATTTATCCGCTGCTTATAACAAATTCGAAACTATTCTGCATAAGGTAGGACCGATTTTTTTCAATATTCCTCAGTGGGCGTATATCAGAGGCTCGATTTATTGGGATTACCTGTACGAAAAGGTCCAGCCGGAATCCAGGTGAATTTAAACACATGGAATCTTAAAAAAATACTGGTGGATTTTTTTCTCCCTCACATGAGATGGAATACAGGTGTATAAAGCTATATAAAGTAACAAAATGAGGTGAAATATGCAAATTTTTCCACCTGGAATTTTTTTCCAGGTGGAAATTTTTCCAAAAAATCTAAATGGATTTACAGCAAAATTCCACCTGAAATTTACCTCGAAAAATTCCACCCGGAATAAAATAATCCAGCTGGAATACATACAAACCATTGGGTCACCCATCCAACTACTAACCATGATCTTGTTGCTTAACTTCACAGATTTTCCATCATCTTGATCCACTGCACCACACCATCAGTTATTAAAATGGTAGAGAAATAAGACTCATATTATTAGATTTTTTTCCCTAAAATTATTACTAAATGCTATGCCAAATTACTAAGTGCCAAATTCACAAAGTGAATGATGTCCATTGTTTGGGTCAAATGTTTGAGTTTAGATATCATGTTTAGGTATCACAACTTACGTGCAATAAGTTAAGCTAGATTGATACATTGTATTCAAGATAAGTCTTTGAAATAATCAAGAACACATTTAGGAACAGTTCAAGAACATATTTAATAATGTTCATGGACTGTCTCCGAAATAACCAAGAACAAATGTAAGAACAGTTCAAGAACACATTATGTTCAAGAGAAGTCTTTGAAATAATCAAGGACAAATGTAAGAGCAGTTCAAGAACACATAATATTCAAGAAAAGTCTGAAATAATCAAGAACAAATGTAAGAGCAGTTCAAGAACATATTATGTTCAAGAAAAGAAAAGTCTTTGAAGTAATTAAGAACAAATGAAAGAACAGTTAAAGAGCACATCATGTTCAAGAACAAATTTAAGAACAGTTCAAGAAAATATTGTGTTCATGAAAAGTCATTGAAAAAATCAAGAACGCATTTAAGAACAGTTCAAGAACACTAGAGTCAACACAGCATACAGGAAAAATCAATAAAATGTTCAAGAACAGTTTATGAAAAATTCAAGAACATCAGGAATTCTTAAAAAGTTTTTGAATCTTCATAATTTATGTTCTTGAATAGTTTAAGTACAAATCTTATTGAACAGTTCAAGAATTCTTGCTAATTTCAAGAACTGTTCTTGAACTTCTCTCGAGTTAAGAATTCTATTTCGCAGGGGGTCACGAAGTGATAGTCGTAAAATGCAAGGCCGAAACGAAGTGGATTTGTGCAACAGGCTTGGGTTAATTTTGCCATTGCATCAATCTGGAGAAAACAAAGACAAAATATTCAGCATTCAATCATCCTATGTTTGTGGTTAGTTATTTTTAATCATCCGCCATTGTTGCTTACTACGATCCTAAAATTGGACCATTCAAATTCAAGTCGGCTATATTGAATTAACTAGACAAGCATAAGCTTTCTTAAGTGTAGAGAAACATCCGTGATTTGTGACTGACCCTTTGTTCCGAAATTGTCCAACCTTTTAAGCCTGACAAGATGATTTGGGTGAAAGGGAGGGGGTATATATGCTCTTTGGTCATCAGGATGGGAGGGGTCTAGGTCCAACTGATAAGTCAATATTTTGTAAGTCTTCAATTTATTTCAGAGCAGGTCCAAGTGTATTTCTTAGAAAGCCTAAAGCACTTTGGAAGCTAATTAGAACTTGTGATTTCCATTAAGGCCCATCTTGATCTGCACATAAGCAGACAGTATAGCATATAATATGCAGCAGATGACTCAAGCAGACAACTTTTTCAGATGCAATTCTTGCTGTTACTCTCAGATAAAATATCTTGGTAACTAATGTCCCCATGTACAGATCAGATTTCAAATTTGTTTAAAAAAAGTTCTAAGTTTGAACTGAGAAAAAATCTGTTTCTGCGTAACTGCTAAGGAAAAAAATCCAGCTGATGAAAAAAACTGGTTGAAAGAAATTTTGTAAGTCCTAAAATTCCTTGTCCTTAAGAGTTTCCAGGTGGATTTTTAAATACTATTAGGAAACATTCCAGGTGGATAAATCCTGAGAAAGAAATTCCATGTGCTTGAAAGTTTCCAGCTGGAATCAGAAAAATCCACCTGGAATCTTTCAGTAATCCCACCTGGATTTTTGCAAGTATTCCATCTCCTTGTCAATTCCAGCTGGAAAATTGAAATTCCATGTCAGTTTCGCCTGTAATCCACCTGTA
This sequence comes from Loripinus fragilis, assembly GCA_964019695.1. Taxonomy (NCBI): domain Eukaryota; kingdom Metazoa; phylum Mollusca; class Bivalvia; order Lucinida; family Lucinidae; genus Loripinus; species Loripinus fragilis. Next base: position 75,015,967 of record OZ026525.1, read on the forward strand.
ATTCGGGTGGATTTTGGTTAGAATTTTCGTACAGGTAGTTAGCTTGAAAAATCTGCATTTTTGGTGTCCAAACTGGGGGATGGGCCTCTATAAGAGCAAGGGCCTCTAATATAATTTTTATGGTAAGTTAACTGACTCCCAAAATCCCTATATATATGTGCCTCGATGTGACAAAACCTGTCTTTGGGGTTTCTGACAAAGCAAGTTTCAAACCAGTCTCCTCATGCATAGAGACTAGCTAGAAAATAGAAACTTCACCTGTAGCAAATTTACATATAAGACTTTCCAAAAAGCAAATAACAAAGGTGCTGATCAGACTGCGCGAATGGGCAGTCTGGTCTGCGCCTTTGTTGTTGGCAAACCCCTGAAGACAGGTTTTCTCGGGACAGGCCCAATTATGATAAAGCTCATTTTCAACCCAGATGGATTCAGCATATTTTCAGAAATATAAGAACTTCAGTAATTTTTAGCATCTCCCATAAAGCACACAATCAGACTGCAAGGCTTTCTGTTAACCTGTCTCCCCAAGGAACCAGATCAAATGGATTACTGGTGATAAGCATTTTCTCCAAATGGATTACTAGAGATAAAACTTTTTTCTGTGAAAATGATTGAAATGGCAAGGCAATATCTAGAATAAGGCCAGGATAGATAAACTTTTAGATTCTGCAGGTCTTTCGTATTAATACGAAAGACCTGCAGAATCTAAAAGAATCACAGGTTTAATATTAAACCAGTGATTCTTTCCTGATCAAACCCATGTATGTTGTATATATAGGTTCTCTCATTTAGACCAGACTTTTGAGCACCCACAACATATATTTTGGACGGTCCGCATCAGCCTTTTTCATTAGCAGAAGTCAGAAGGCTAAATTTCTATTACTCTTCTAGCTTTTACAGTTTTCAGCCTTGTATTTTAAATGTTAAAAGTTAATGAAAACTTGAAAAGTCTGCTACAGTCTGATTTCTTTTTCAGTCCAAAAAAGTTGACATTTATATTGCACTCAAAATGGTCAAAGGAAAGGGGTCAGGCACGCTATTATCAGATGTGCCTCATTGGGCATGAAACAAACATGGATTTACCTGTTGAATCTTTATTGTGTGTAGATAAATTTTCACTGAAGGTAAATAACCTGTACGAAAATTCTAACCAAAATCCACCCGAATTACAGGTGGATTACAGGCGAAACTGACATGGAATTTCAATTTTCCAGCTGGAATTGACAAGGAGATGGAATACTTGCAAAAATCCAGGTGGGATTACTGAAAGATTCCAGGTGGATTTTTCTGATTCCAGCTGGAAACTTTCAAGCACATGGAATTTCTTTCTCAGGATTTATCCACCTGGAATGTTTCCTAATAGTATTTAAAAATCCACCTGGAAACTCTTAAGGACAAGGAATTTTAGGACTTACAAAATTTCTTTCAACCAGTTTTTTTTCTCAGCTGGATTTTTTTCCTTAGCAGTTACGCAGAAACAGATTTTTTTCTCAGTTCAAACTTAGAACTTTTTTTAAACAAATTTGAAATCTGATCTGTACATGGGGACATTAGTTACCAAGATATTTTATCTGAGAGTAACAGCAAGAATTGCATCTGAAAAAGTTGTCTGCTTGAGTCATCTGCTGCATATTATATGCTATACTGTCTGCTTATGTGCAGATCAAGATGGGCCCTAATGGAAATCACAAGTTCTAATTAGCTTCCAAAGTGCTTTAGGCTTTCTAAGAAATACACTTGGACCTGCTCTGAAATAAATTGAAGACTTACAAAATATTGACTTATCAGTTGGACCTAGACCCCTCCCATCCTGATGACCAAAGAGCATATATACCCCCTCCCTTTCACCCTAATCATCTTGTCAGGCTTAAAAGGTTGGACAATTTCGGAACAAAGGGTCAGTCACAAATCACGGATGTTTCTCTACACTTAAGAAAGCTTATACAAAATTTCTTTCAACCAGTTTTTTTTCTCAGCTGGATTTTTTTCCTTAGCAGTTACGCAGAAACAGATTTTTTCTCAGTTCAAACTTAGAACTTTTTTTAAACAAATTTGAAATCTGATCTGTACATGGGGACATTAGTTACCAAGATATTTTATCTGAGAGTAACAGCAAGAATTGCATCTGAAAAAGTTGTCTGCTTGAGTCATCTGCTGCATATTATATGCTATACTGTCTGCTTATGTGCAGATCAAGATGGGCCCTAATGGAAATCACAAGTTCTAATTAGCTTCCAAAGTGCTTTAGGCTTTCTAAGAAATACACTTGGACCTGCTCTGAAATAAATTGAAGATTTACAAAATATTGACTTATCAGTTGGACCTAGACCCCTCCCATCCTGATGACCAAAGAGCATATATACCCCCTCCCTTTCACCCTAATCATCTTGTCAGGCTTAAAAGGTTGGACAATTTCAGAACAAAGGGTCAGTCACAAATCACGGATGTTTCTCTACACTTAAGAAAGCTTATGCTTGTCTAGTTAATTCAATATAGCCGACTTGAATTTGAATGGTCCAATTTTAGGATCGTAGTAAGCATTTTACGACTATCACTTCGTGACCCCCTGCGAAATAGAATTCTTAACTCGAGAGAAGTTCAAGAACAGTTCTTGAAATTAGCAAGAATTCTTGAACTGTTCAATAAGATTTGTACTTAAACTATTCAAGAACATAAATTATGAAGATTCAAAAACTTTTTAAGAATTCCTGATGTTCTTGAATTTTTCATAAACTGTTCTTGAACATTTTATTGAATTTTCCTGTATGCTGTGTTGACTCTAGTGTTCTTGAAATGTTCTTAAATGCGTTCTTGATTTTTTCAATGACTTTTCATGAACACAATATTTTCTTGAACTGTTCTTAAATTTGTTCTTGAACATGATGTGCTCTTTAACTGTTCTTTCATTTGTTCTTAATTACTTCAAAGACTTTTCTTTTCTTGAACATAATATGTTCTTGAACTGCTCTTACATTTGTTCTTGATTATTTCAGACTTTTCTTGAATATTATGTGTTCTTGAACTGCTCTTACATTTGTCCTTGATTATTTCAAAGACTTCTCTTGAACATAATGTGTTCTTGAACTGTTCTTACATTTGTTCTTGGTTATTTAGGAGACAGTCCATGAACATTATTAAATATGTTCTTGAACTGTTCCTAAATGTGTTCTTGATTATTTCAAAGACTTATCTTGAATACAATGTATCAATCTAGCTTAACTTATTGCATGTAAGTTGTGATACCTAAACATGATATCTAAACTCAAACATTTGACCCAAACAATGGACATCATTCACTTTGTGAATTTGGCACTTAGTAATTTGGCATAGCATTTAGTAATAATTTTAGGGAAAAAAATCTAATAATATGAGTCTTATTTCTCTACCATTTTAATAACTGATGGTGTGGTGCAGTGGATCAAGCTGATGGAAAATCTGTGAAGTTAAGCAACAAGATCATGGTTAGTAGTTGGATGGGTGACCCAATGGTTTGTATGTATTCCAGCTGGATTATTTTATTCCAGGTGGAATTTTTCGAGGTAAATTTCAGGTGGAATTTTGCTGTAAATCCATTTAGATTTTTTGGAAAAATTTCCACCTGGAAAAAAATTCCAGGTGGAAAAATTTGCATATTTCACCTCATTTTGTTACTTTATATAGCTTTACACCTGTATTCCATCTCATGTGAGGGAGAAAAAAATCCACCAGTATTTTTTTAAGATTCCATGTGTTTAAATTCACTTGGATTCCGGCTGGACCTTTTCGTACAGGAATACACCTGACAAAGCCATTTTTGCATTTTGTGGTGAAGAGGACATCAAAATGTTGGTTATATTGATATTAAACCAACACAAAATAGAGGGAAACCAGATTTTTGTGGTGGCAACTTTTCTCAGTAGCTGGCACAATGTGCAGGAAACTGTTAATCTTATGGATGTCTTGTATTTACTATTCATCCAGACAAATCAGTCATTTTATTTACCAACTCAGACTATTTCTTTTGTTGGGTTTGTTTGGAAATCTATTAGTATGACTTTTTGTATTACTTCAGAGAAAGCTAATGAATTTGCTTGGGTTACATGTAAAATAGTAGCGTGTCAACGAGGAGTATTTCATGCCCCTCCAATATGTTTCAAAAATCAATAAACATTTCAATGGAAATATGGGAATTATGAGACCAAAATGGTTTTCAATGAAGACTACATGCTGGCTAACTTTGCAATGATGGATGCCAATGTGCAAAATGAATGTAATTCAAAATAAAGAGGGAAATCAGATTTTATTACTCACAGTGAAAGTTCAGGTTTTGGTTGGGGCAGAGAGTTAGTGAAACTGATCAGAGGCAAACAGGGGGTCATTTGTCAATAGACAAGCAGAATATGAGCGCATTAATCATTTGGACTTTATGCTGTTTTTCTAACTTTGAAAGCTTTGTACCCTCATATTACAAATGTTCCCATCAGACTGAATACAGACAATTCAGTAGCTGTGTCCTATCTTAACAATATGGGTGGTCAGAAAAGGAAGTTAGAAAATTCGATCATGGTGTATTGATCATAACATTATATTGAGCAGTGCTCAAATATCAGGATCAGAGAATTGGACCGCAGACAGATTGTCAAGGGATTGGAATATTGATAAAGAATGGAAATTGAACACAGATTTCTGAAACAAGGCTAATGCCCTCCCTAAACTGCTGGACATTCCAATCATTGTGGTTATCAATGTTTCAATGCCTCTCTTGAAAGTCTGATAAGACAGGTCAAGGTGACATCTCATGTGATCCCTTCTGCAGCTTGCAGGTCAACACAACGACAGTTAAACATTACCTTTACAGGTAAATGATTATAATTAACTTTCCATTTATTGTATGTTACTAGGTTAAAAAAAAATTGCAAGCGTTATACATGTAAAACTGACAGAATTTAACTTGTCAAGCGCAGGACTGATTATAAGAAAAGGAGTGTGTAAGTGGTTTTAGGCACTTGCACTGACAGAAAATTAACTGTCAGAGCAGAAGAATAATTATAAGGAAAAGGTGTGTGTAAGTAGTTTAAGGCATGTGTGCATGCATTGACTTGTTGTTTAATGTGTTGAGTTCTGTAGTTATCTCCCACTTCTTCCCCCCCCCCTTTACCTCTTCTCCCTCATTGTCGTCTCCTTCCCCTGAAACTTTGAACACTTCTCATCTTATTTCTCTTGCACAGTGAGACACAGTGACAGGAAAGTCAGCTGTTAACAGGAAGCAACAATTCACAATATGGAAAATTTATATCAATAAAATAACCAAACTTGAAAATCAAATAATTATTTTTGTTGGCCTCAAACTTTCACCATTAAGGTTATCGGAGATTGTGACAGATATTTTTTGTCCCTAAACTGATCCTATTAAGGCTAACTTAATGCTCTACAATGTGTTGCAATTCAGGAGGCAGCACAGCAATTTAATGACAAAATTTAAGCAACATATTATCCTGATAAATTGATTAATTCCTATAAAAGCATCAAACGACAGTCACCGTTACATGATATTTTGGTACTTATGGCAGTGGTGAGCAGCCAAGGCTTAGTCAAGCCGGCACTTTTGTGCAGTCTTAATTCCTTAAAAGCAATTAAGTGGGCCAGTTGCATGAGATTTTGATACGCATCACAATCGCAAGCAGCCAAGGCTCAGACAAACTTGTGCTGCTCCAATACACTACAATTAGGCTTCAAGCAAAAATTAGACCTTCAGCCCCACTTGATAGCTGTACATACACATGTACATATGAGCCAGTGCATGTGATTTCCAATAATGTGGTATTTTGACAAGTGTAGACTCAGACAAGCCTCTGCAGCCTCCTTTTAAGCTTAGAAATTCAGTCAGTAGCTTGACAATCATAGAATACAGTCAAGCGACTAGCAAAGGCTCTGATCAGACTGGGCGTAAGCACAGGGCGATCTGAGGCTTCAATGGTCGCACATACCACATTGTTGGAAATCTCGTGCGGCGGCCCAAATGATATTGGAGGTTGGTAGTGTGAGGAAGGGGAGTGTGATGATAAGGTGATAAAGATAAAGTGTAGAAAGAAAAGGCTTTAAGGTTGATTAAAGAAAATTGTAATTATGAGAAGTTAGTGATGATGACTAAGCACAAGGGAAGGATTTACAGGATAATTAATAATTATGATGAGGAACAAGTGAAAGAGGCAAAGAGTGGAGAAAGAGTGGAAGAGGATTATGCTGATAATGAAAGAAGCAATGCTGCAGGGAATGGAAAATTATGAGGAAGGGTATGAAGGGTAGTAGGATTATGATGAAAAGGGAGGAATGGAAGAGGAGTGAAGTATTATATGGAGGAGGCATGAAAGAGAAATGGACGAGACTGGCAAGTGGAAGGTTCATCATGAATAGGAGATGCAAGAGAGGGGATGGGGAAGGAGCTAATTAGAAGGAAGTGTATCAATATGGTGACAAGAGGATCATACAGAGGGTTTAAAGGGGAAGAGCAGAGGACGAAGAGGAGGGAGGCAAGGCAGAAGGAGGATGTACCAAATTATGAGTAGAGAGGTGGGTATTAGGGAGAGAACTTGAATAAGAGGATGATTATGATGATACACCGATGAAATGGGAATAGGGGATTATAGTTATTCTGAATGAAGAAGAGGAAGCAATGAGAACAAAAGAGCAGAGAAGGGAAAATTTTGAGGGAAAGTAGCTAGGTGGGGAGAAAAAACATGGGAGGGATAACGGAGTAAGATTTTAATGTTGAGGAAGAATGGGAAAAATGAAAGAGGGAGAGGAGAAGGAGGTAGGGGAGAAGGAAGAAAAGAGGATGCAGGGATTTTGAGTTTTTGGAGTAGCCGACAGACATTGTCAGGAACCTGGCCAAATTCACTGCTTTATATTATAACCTAAGGACCAAATCTATCAAAGAAGCTGGCACAGAAGGCAAAGTAGGTGGCTATTTTTGCTGGCTGCCACCTCTTAACGAAAAGACTGGGATGAAAATGTGTGTGAAAACAGGGGAAGAGACAGGTCAGGAGTAGGAATAAGGGAGGAAACATGGGAAGAATGGGGTAATGATTAAGAGGATGAGGAGAAAGGAGATGATATGGTGGCAGAAGGAAGCAAGAAGTGGAGAGGAAACGGGATGATGATGAAGACAGGGAGGCAGGTTAGGAGGGGAAAATAGGGAGAGGAAACAAAGAAAAAGGAGGAAACAGAGGAGAGAGAGAGAGAGAAGGGGAAGTGAAACAGGGAAGGAGAAAGCTATAGAGAGGATAAAGAAGGGGAGAAGAAACAGGGGGTGAGTAGGGAAAAGCGGGAGAAGAGATGGGGAGGAGGGAGAGCGGAGAAAGGAGGCAGGGGAGAAGGAAGGGGAGAGAAAACATGGCTAATCAGTTAAAAAATTGGAATTAATCTTTAATCATTTTTTAACAAAAAACATTATAACAACTAATCAATACACCAAATTTAATACAGACATTGCCATATATTACACTCTTACTCGCACCCAGTATAAATGGACTGGTCACTGACGGAAATACAAAGTGATGTTGTCATGGCTTTATTTCCTTCTCTAGATTTGCCATGGAAAACCCTTGAAATCCGCGGTTAAAATCTACGGAGTATTCGGACGGCGTTTTTAAGGTTTCCATGGCAGTTGATGGCAAATAAACCAACAACAAAAAATTGTGGAAGTTTATGAAATGCCATAGATTTTTGCCGTTGATTCCATGGAAGTTTAGTGGATTCCATGGAACAATGCTGTAAATTCTATGGAAATATGCCGTTGATTCCATGGAATGTTTGCGTAGATTTTACGGAAATATGCCGTCGATTCCATGGAAAGTTTCCATAGATTCTATGGAAAATCTTCCATCAATTCCATGGAAAATTTCCACAAAACAGAGCAGAACAGTTTCTCACCAATGTACTCATTGGCTCAATATGACTGAAACATTGTTAATTGAAATCTTATTCACATTTGATAATACATGTACCATTAAATTTTAAGTGAATAAAAATTGAAAAAAATAAGCAAATAAGATTATTGTACATAAGGCAGAAAACATATTTTCGAAAAGCACACTAACAAAAACAACATTGAACAGATATATACATTGTTTTGTGATGGGTGGGGTATAGGAACCTAAGAGCCATTAAATTATTATTCAAAACAAAGTTGAGTATCACTCACGTGAATAGACCAGGCAATGCTATGGCAATATTGAAACCATAATACATTTATGGCATGGAAGAGAAATCAAATTAGCCTTAAATAATATCAGAAATTGAAATAAACAACATACCAAATATGTGCTACAAATGCTTCCCTCCAAATTGAATCAAAACAGGAAGTGATGTCACTCTTTTTTTTCTGTAGAAAATTGCCGTGATTCTTTTCCGTGGAATCTATGGCTATCTATCTACTGCCTACACAAATAGGTACTTGTGCCAACTGATATTGTCAGCATTGGCTCTTAAACAAAGATGCTGATCTGAGTAGGCAGCTATACAGGCTGACCTGCCACTTTATTGTTTGCAAATATATAAGAGATTTTCACTTAACCTTGCAGAATTCATATTTTCCTTCTGATCCAGTTATACAAGTGTATAGTCTTAAATATCACATAAAAAGCACCCAAAACAGGGTGGGTTGCTAGGTTAAGCCTGCGTTTTGTTTTAAAGTCTACTTTTGAATGTCTTTGACAACACCCAATGTGCCTTATGTAAAAATGTACCTCTTTGGTATTAACCACTGCTAACAAATGAAATAACAAAATCACCACTGAGTACAAAGATGTAGCTGAATGCAAGGCCTGTACTTAATAACAATAATTATTATCAATATCTCAAGGCACTCATTCACACTTTTTTGAAAGAAATTTAAAGTCATTTGTTCAATGCTCTCAGGTACCAGAATAAAACTAGGTCATTTTCAATTCCAAAAATTGACAAGGTTATTTTGCCGTTCATTTTTGGCTCTGAAAATTTGTTAAATCCATTTTCCACGACATAAAATATGAAATCCATGGCCAACAAGAAATATCTTTAAAAAAGATATTCGGCGGCTCTCAAATACTTACAATTTTAACACAACTAAGTGACGAAATCCCCTTATACTCCCTGTCTTTGCATTCTGGAAAAGGATGTTCCGTCTAAAACCAGCGAATTTGGAAGTTGTGCTATGTTTCTGGTCTCTCTTTTGCTTGGTGCTCTTTTCGCTGAGCGATATGCATCTGAATCGTTCCAAGTTTTAGGCACTTCACCAGCAAAGGCTAGGAAACAATGTTATTAGTCCTAATGTTTTTAAGAAAACGGGAGATTTTTACGATAAATGTATGTACTGAAACAAACCGAAAACCTGGAAAAACATGCCATATTGTTGTTGTTGTTGTCACATAGGCTAGATTCTGCCCGTCTCAGATCTCAACTTGGAGTAGTTTTCAAGTCTTAAATGGTTTACACTTTCACCACTCTATTTACATATTATGAATGTCTCTATTTACAGAAAAATGCTGATATACCAAATCGCTTTGTGTGGGACTAACTCCTATAACCTTTCTATTTCTTGTGGCACCTCGCCATAGCCGGGGTCAGGGGATAAATACATGTAGACTCAAAAACTGATCGACTAGCTCCCAGTAAGCACGTAAAATCCGGCTACTCTCGGCCCGCCAGAAAAACACCACCCGAAAAGCGTTTTGCTGGCGGGCCCTTAGTGGCCCGTGATTTGGTGCTGGCTGTTTGCAAGTTAGCCCCGGGAAGTTAGCCTTATATGATACATGTTCGTCTGACATACATGTAGTTAAAGATACTAGAGCTTGTGCTTGTCATCTTCCTAAAGGAAATAGCAAAATACGCTGATACATGTACAGCTGCAGAGGTTGATCTGAGTCTAAGTGTAGGATTGTGGGTTGCGGGCACATTCAAATTGTAGAAAATTATGTGCCATTATTTACATTAAATGTCCATCCCCATTATAACCTCTTTTTTTAACATACATCTTTTTTCACAAAGATGTATCTTGTTAAGCGCTATTAATAGACATTATAACGTGGGTTTTTTGCTGTCTATTTATAACGCACCATGTTGTCTGATTAAAGAGAGACTCTGCCGATAGCTACACTGTCGTTGTAAGAACATGCATTTGCCGGTCAGAGCAAGCTTTGCACGTATTTACTCGCCTGAACCCCGAGGTTACTCTCTAATTCGCGATGAGTTTTACTCCCTTGTATATAATGTAATGCATTAAATACACTTGTTATATTTGTTTTAGAAATAGACTAGACCTATTCAGTGATTTTTTTACAAATTTGTTTCTATGAGTCCCGGGACTCACTGGGCCAAAATTATTTGCATCCCAAACACGAAGTTCTGCATCCCATTTGGGTCCACTTTAAGTTATAAATTTTGTGTATCCATACGAATCCGGCCATTCATAGAAGCCAAAAATAGTAAATGAGTATGATCAGGAAATACCACAATCACAAACTGCAGACAACCCCGTGGCACCGTGAGGAAGAGCCGCTCAACCATCACGAGAAACCAGGAAGACAAATTAAGCAAAGCAATCAGCTCTCTTCCCAATTTGGGAAGCAAAACACTGGCATACTTATTTATACTATAATAAAGATCAAACTTAATTTACTTTGTCAAGTAAAATAATAAAGATATAAAAACCTACCTGACTTTCTTATTAATAAAAATTTCAGTTCCAGACAGTATATTTCCTTAATTTAATCATATTATCATCTTTTGCCAAGAGTCAGACTTTTGCCTCGCAGTTTTCATATATTTTTAGAGCCCAGGTCATTAGCCCGTGTTCATCTAACTCTGCATGCCTACAAGTGTAGTGCTGGAAGCTACTGCATTTGAACCTTTGGACATACCATATTAATTTTTCTTTTATCATCTGTGCACAGTACAGTCTCCGTACTTCATGAGCCTGCAGTAATACTTTAACCATTCTATTGGTATTTGCTCGAAGCAGGGTGTTTAAACTTGCGGGTAAAACGCATTATACAAATGTTTCATTTCGGGTTGGTAATATTGGATCAGTACTGGTTTATCGGCACTGGTTTTTACCAGTAGTCCGGTACTGGCTTTTACCGGAATACTCCCCTACAGCGGGTCATATCTGAAAACACGTGTTTCCCAAGGGAAGTAATGATCGCTATACTGTTGGGGAGTTTTTTCAGTACCGGCTTTTACCAATATTATTCAAGAAAAAAACTCAAAACGAAAGTTGCAAATACTAAATGCAGACTTTTCGCCACAATTTTAATGCATCCTGCGGGACTCTCATGGTTTAAAATCATGCGTCCTTTGTGAGAAGCATGTGTCTGAGACCCAGGACGCGCAGGTAAAAAAAATCACTGCATATTGTCGAAATTTATGAAACAGACTATAATGGTGTAACACATTTGATACGGGAAACCATAATGGCTTGAATAAAAACTACAAAGATTTGCTTTATATAATGCTGTTAAAGTCCTTTAGGATTTAGTGAGTTATCTTATATTGCACTTATTTACTATGTGCAATTAAGCAAGGCATGCAAAGAATGGTAGTAAAGCAAATTAGAAATGCTGTACAGCGGGAGTTGACCTATATGCAAGATCAATGTTAATTGTAAGGACTAGTGCACAGACTGGTTCTCGGCCATTTACATGGAAATTTTCAAGTTCAATTGCATCTATAATAAGATCGCGTGGTCAGTCTGAGCATTAATCAATGAGGGCGTTGTTTTCTATCTGGTGTGATGAATATTACAATTTAAGAATACTTCTGATTGGCGAAAATTTACATAAAATTTAGGTTCAAAATGATAATAGAGCGTCGGCGAAGCCGCCGCAAAAAACAATTATCTATAGAAACAAGAAATGTCACAAACACGTGACGAATGCCCCCAAAGGAATTGGTCTAGCATAAGACACATTTGAGGAAAGATAGATGTAATATAGCACCAAAAACCTAGAAATGAGGCCATAAGTCAATGTCAAGGTCAAAGTGACTCAAAATGGTATGCACCACTCCGCCATCCCAAGAGGAATCACCACCCCAAAATTGGAATTCCTACATCAAATAATATAGAAGTTATGCTCTGGACACAATAATTCTTGGAAACTAGGTCAGAGGTCAAGGTCACAGTGACCCAAAAATGGTTTGTGACACTCAGGCATCCCAAGATGCATTTACATACCAAATTTGGAATTCCTATTTCAAAGAATATAGGATATGCACCATTTTCTAGAAACTAGGTCAGAGGTCAAGTTCAAGGTCAAAGTGACTTAATCATGGTAAACGACACTTCGTCATCCCAAGATGCATCCACACACCAAATTTGAGATTCCGCCCTTGCGAAAATGAAGTGGGATTTATTGGTACTGTTCTAGAACTTTCTGGAACTCACTTTAGTGGTACTTTCTGGGATAACCACTTAATCCCAATTAATCCCAACATTGGGATTATTTGGTATTAAATGGAATGTTAAATGGCATATGGGATTTTATGGTATTTTCTGGTACTGAAAATACCATTTAATCCCAGAAAGTCCCATTTGATCAGGTTCCACTAAATCCTAAATAATCCCAACCTGTTCATTTATTAAAATACCATTTAATCCCAGAAAATCTCAATTCTGTATTGACAAAAGTCCCAAATATTTCCACAAAATCCCAATTCAGCAATTTAGAAGTTCTAAATAGTAACAGATAATTCCATTTCTTTTCTAGCTAATGTATAGTTTTCACGGAAAAGTACCAGAAAGTACCAAAAAGTACCAGTACCAAAACCTGAAAGTACCATAAAATACCATATAGTACCATTGCCTACTAAATATCTGAAAGTAACATAAAATACCAAAAACTGCCAAAATATGTGAGTACCACAAAATACCAAATAGTACCAATGCCAAAATCAGAAAGTACCACAAAATACCAAATAGTCCCAGTACAAAAATCTGAAAGTACCATAAAATACCAAATAGTACCAATACCAAAATCTGAAAGTACCACAAAATACCAAATAGTACCAATACTAAAATCAGAAAATACCGAATAGTACCAATACCAAACCTGAAAGTACCATAAAATACCAAATAGTATAAATACCAAATCAGACAGTACCACCAAATACCAAATAACGCCCATACCAAAATCTGAAAGTACCATATAATGCCAAATTGTACCAATACCAAAATTTGTAAGTACCACAAAATACCAAATAGTACCAATGCAAAAAACTGAAAGTACCAGATAATACCAAATAGTACTGAAACCAAAATCTGAAAGTACCACCAATGCTAAAATCTGATAGTATGTAGTACTGATGCTAAAAATTACTTTAATACTACTTAATTGAATTATTTTGTACTTAAATTGGCACCCAGAAGACCTGGCTAGCACCTTCAGAGTGCCCAATTTCTGATCAGGCAGTAATTGTTTGATCACAGGTCCATTTATATAACTTTCCTGTATTAACTCACTGTGGGTTCACCATATCCAAAATTAAGCAGATTAGGGGATAGCATAATTAGTATATGGACAGATAAACAGACACTTTTAACTAGTAACTTGCAAGGTCAATTGGCTGGAAGGATAAAAAATAAATGTTCTTTAGCACTCCCACTTGTAAGAAAATCGACCTTTCAACAAATTAGGTTGAATTCAGCCCAGCATGTTTGGATTAGCATAAAAGAATATTGGGCAGACACTTTTGACCCCATTATAGGGCGCCTCTGAGTGGGGTACCCAAAAATAAGCTCTTGTATACATAATTTGTTTAAGTTGCTCACAAATTTGGTTGAGTTCTACCCAGCAATTCAGAAAGAGACAGCAAAGCGAGAAAATTCACACTCACTGGGGCCCATGCAAGGGAATCTAAAAAACAAAAAACAGTATTGCTCCTGCTCAACCACTTGTGTAAGTAAGTCACCACACAAATTTGGATGGATTCAGCATGACCGTTTGCGCAGTCAGTAACGTGTCTGGCAACAGATGTGAGTCTAAATGCAGATCCAGGAGTCGCGAGATTTGATCCCGACCCAGTCCCGTACTTTCGTGGAGATTGATCATGAAATATTTTCTACGGTCATTATCCTCCCTTCCGCTGAATCATTCAAGAAAGGTTACAAGCGAAAGTATGTGCAGGAAGTATGTGTTAACTGCTTGTTAAAGCTGGCCCAGGAAAAAGTGTAGTTAGGTGAACTGACCGTCCCGCTATGACCGTAGCTGTTGATTTGGGACGTAAAGCAACAAAACAAACAAACCGTTTGCAAGGTGATAGTATTGCAGGCTTATGGGCAGACCAAAGAACATTTTTGACCTACATCCCAGATCATTGGGGTATTGGAATTTTGCTGTTGCATACACCAGTTGCTCAACAAATTTGGTTGGATAATCGGTCCAGTTGTTTAGAAGATAGCATAACAAACAAAAACCTGATATACAGACGAAGGCAATCGCAATATCTCCAACACCTTTTAAAAAGAAAATGGTGATAAAAAATCAAATAAAAAATAAGCCCCAATGATCAGCCTGATTATCCTGTAAATTCAGTAATTAACCTATTCACTAATGTAAGCTTACAAGTACCACACTAAGTGCTGTACTGCCAAAAATGCTGCTGTAAATAATAATGATAATGGTAAAATTGTATAACCATAATGAACACAATTCAGGAATAAGTGACTTTCATCAGCATTTAAAGAAAGAAACAACTACAAATGGCTTTGTTTCTGAGAAACTAAATTATATGATGAAAAGTCTCATGCAAGTATAATTTATAAGCATAGAAATATGTTCTATTTACTCACATTGTCTGTTGTAGGATTTATTTTGTGCAGTTTATGCAGTATAATCCAAAATTAACAGAGAATTTATCAAATAGTAAGAGCCTTGCAAACCATGAGGTTTATTTGAATCTTTTTCTGGTTTCCTGCAAGATTAAAGAATTTCAGCTTGAGTCATTAAAATGAGAGAACCAGGTTAACACAGTTATATCATATTTCAAGGTCAGACTGAGTTCAGAATATAATGGTCCTATGCAAATCTAGGTTGGGATTATTTGGTATTAAATGGAACCAAGGTATTTACTAGTAGTACCAAAAGATTCCATTTAATCCCAATAATCGGTCATGGAAGAAATTATATGGATGTGTTGAATTAATGAAGTCCCAGAAAATCTTAATAAATCCCATTTAAAGTACCTACTGGGACTTTCTGGGATTAAATGGAATATTTATCCCAGAAAGTAACATAAAATACCACTTATATTTTAAGCAGAATTATTTGAGACTTTCTGGGATTTTCCAGTTCCAGATAGTGACAGAAAATACCAATTGTTCCAACTTTTGGGATTTAATGGAATTCCATTAAATACCATATAAAATGAAGTACCACAAAATCCCAGAAAGTTCTATTCAAGCAGAATTGGAACTGGGCTGAGACTTTCTAGAACATTCTAGAACATACCAATTATTTGGGATTATATGGAACAATTTTTCGCAAGGGCAAGTTCCTCAAATAATACAAGAGATATGCTCTGGACATGATTATTCTAAAATTAGGTCAGAGGTCAAGGTCACAGTGACCCAAAAATGGTACATGACACTCCGCTATCCCAAGATGTATCCACACACCTAATTTGGAATTCCTCACTCAAAGAATACAAGAGATATGCTCCGGACAAAATAATTCTTAAAATTAGGTCAGAGGTCAAGGTCACAGTGACCTAAAATGGTATGTGACACCCTGTCATCCCAAGATGTATTAACACACCAAAGTTGGAATTCCTGACTCAAAGAATATAGGAGATATGCACCAGACTCAATGCATTTTCTAGAAACTAGGTCAGAGGTCAAGTTCAAGATCACAGTGACTCAATTATGGTATGCGACACTTTGTCAGTCTAAGATGCATCCACACACCAAATTTGAAATTCCTACCTCAAATAATATAAGAGATATGCTATGGACACGATTATTCTAAAAACTAGGTCAGAGGTCAAGTTCAAGGTCACAGTGACCCAATTATGGTACGCAACACTTCGTCATCCCAAGATGCATCCACACACCAAATTTGAAATTCCTACCTCAAATAATATAAGAGATATGCTCCGGACACGATTATTCTAAAAACTAGGTCAAAGGTCAAGGTCAAGGTCACAGTGACCCGAAAATGGTAGGCGACACTCCGCCATCCCAATATGTATCCACACACCAAATTTGGTATTCCTACCTCAAGGAATATAGGAGATATGCACCAGACTCAATGCAGTTTCTAGAAACTAGGTCAGAGGTCAAGTTCAAGGTCACATTGACCCAATTTTTGTATGCTACACTTTGTCATCCCAAGATGCATCCACACACCAAATTTGAGATTCCTACCTCAAATAATATAAGAGATATGCTCCGGACACGATTATTCTAAAAACTAGGTCAGAGGTCAAGGTCAAGGTCACAGTGACCCGAAAATGGTGCGCGACACTCCGCCATCCCAAGATGCATTCACATACCTAATTTGAAATTCCTTCCTCAAAGAATATAGGAGATATGGACCGGACACGAAAGCGGGACGGACACACGGACGGACACACGGACGGACAGTGCAATTACTATATGCCTCCCAAAGTTCCTTTGGGGGCATAAAAAGTGAAACCATAGAAAAAATGCCATTAATTCCGTGGAAAACAAATCCATAGAAAACGTTTTCTACGGAAAGTAACTTATTTCGTAGAATCAACGGCAGTTTTCTATGGAATCCACAGCAAATTTGATGATTTTCTGTGGAATCCGTAGAAAATTTTACAAATTCCATGGAAAACAACAAAATGCCATGGCAAATCTAGAGACGGGTTTAAATGTAGCGCTATTTCAAAAGTCTACAGCCAATAAAATTGATTTTGAACATTCCCGCAATTATAAGAAAAGTAAATAAAATTGAAGTTTTATCATACTTTTAGGTTGATTTCTGACAATTTTCAGCTAAAAGTGCCGAAATTATTATAGCTAAAATGGGTACCTTGGTTTCTAGCTAATGTTCATAAAGACGGATAGACTTTTAATGAAGATAACAATACAATCTTAAAGATAATATATTGAACTTTTGCTTTTGAAGAAAAATCACAGATATGCAGACAAATAATGGAGATGATGATTATTTAATCTTCAACATATGTCAATTTGTAAGCTCAGCCTAGACAAGGTAGTTCCAATTTTTCATTTAACTGTATGTCAGTGACCAGTCCGTTTATACTGGGTCCGAGACTCTTGTAATGGACAAAGTGTAATATCCAGATCAAACAATAGGGAATTTGTTTACATAAACTCTTATTGTTGTCTGTGACCCAAATTATAATAGATCCAGATTTCTGCTCTCATTGTAAAGTCTTGTATCAGTACAACAGTCTACACCCTAACACTTACGTTGTCCATCATACAGGAAGTCATTGGAATAAAACAAGACCCTGAGTAAAAAATTCAAAAACGAATAAATTTTATAATTTAACAACATTTCTGAAAACCATATTATCTGGGCACCATAGATGACCTATTAATAAAAGTAAATAAACAAGTTTATCACCAGGATAAACAAATAGATAATACTTGAATAGCAGGCCATATCAATAGTCATGTCATTTTGATAAGAAACTGTTGAAAACCTACTTTACTGATGATACTACTTAATAATGATAATAACTATAACCAGAAATTTTGAATATTGAAAAATCCAAATATTAAATGGTAAAAGGTTGATTATGCTGCCATTTTGAAATAGCTTTTATGTACAAAATACCTTTTTGAACTTTTTAAAAAAAAACAATACCACAATCACACACTACAGACCAACCCACAGCACCATGAGGAAGCCACAGAACAACAACACTCACAATAAATCAGGAAGACAAACAAAGTAAAGCAACCAGCTCTCTCTCTCTTCCCCATTAAGATGATTGCAAAACGAGAAAGAACACAATCAATGCACAACAAAACATGGAACAAACAAAGAACCACGGGAGCGTTACAATCAACAACGAATCAACAACAGAACCGCCGCCTTAGAACAGACAGCAGCCTAAGCCACTGGGGGGGGGGGGGGGGGGGCTTAGATGCATTTTACTGGTACCACATCTTCGCCCTAGATTCTGTTGTTAAAACACAAAGGTAGTTTAGCTTGCATGGAGGCTTCCATGGAATGTATCATCACAGAGAAACAAACTAATCAAATTAACCCACTGTGATGAAACAAAGAAAAGGGCACATGTCTCACAGAGCTAAAGAAACGCTCAAGTTGAGCCACCGTAGGCCCAGCCAAGGACTAGCATCATGCAGGCACAATGTACAGATTTAATTCTTCTGTGTTAAAATAAATTTGTGGAACTTCCTACTGTGTAATAGTCTGTGGGTTTGTTTTTGTAAATCAAATGCTTTATAACTTCATTCAATGATATGTAATAAAATGTAATATTAATACCTTCTTAGTAAAGTGTGTATTTTGTTGAAAAAGAAATTATATTTCTGCATAAATTAATTTTTTATCAACTTACTTCCCTTGAAAATTTTAATATTGCATTTATTTCCCTTTGAACATAGGCAAAAGGGATCAATGCATCAAATATTAATCAGTTAAATGAGGCTCTCACAGAGGTTTGGGGGAAAATAAAATGCTTGATTTTGAGAGGAACAAGGACAGGGAACGTAAGATTTATTTTTTTGCTGGGTAACAGAAATCATATTGCATCAAAGTCCCTTGGGGTTTTTTTTAAAAAAGGACATAGATTTTTGGAGGAAAAAAGGAAAGAATGCTGGATTTAGAACAAAGACATTATTATTCTTTAAGTAAACAGGGAACAAAAAAAAATATATAAATATATATTTTTATGGGTGGGGTGGGGGTTATGGTGAAGAGGGGGTATGGGTTGGGGGAGGAGGGGACAAAGACAGAATGTCGAAGGGGAATAAAAACAAATTGGTATAAACAGAGAACATAGAAAAACGAGTGGGGAGACAAGCAAATTTATTTCAGGGGAACTAGGGAACAGACTACCCCTGGCAGACTACAATTATCTTTATTCAAAGTAGGGTTGCATGCAAAAATAAGCCTAATTAGCTACAATGTTTATCGCAAAGTTAATGTGCCCTTTTGATCACTCAGTGCGCGCTTAAAGTGCTCCTTTTGATCGCTCAGCGCGCTTAAAGTGCCCTTTTTTATAAAGTTACCATGCCCTTTTTTGTTCCTGGGGTAAACACTAATCCACAGCTATATAATACTTCCTTACCTTATATATCACGCAATCTGTCCCCAGCTGATTTTTTATTTACGTCACACGTCCAAGCTTTTATACAATAATGTCTCTCTTATAACACTACAGATCGCTCTAACAATATTGAATGTATTGGGCTATAGAGACACAAAGAAAATTTGAGCCGCGGCATGAGATTTCCAACAATTTGACATTTTGACAAGTGTAGACTCAGACGAGCCTCTGCAGCCTCCTGTTAAGCTTTGAAACTCCAAATGGTGTTCAGTCAGTAGCTTAACAATCATAGTATACTCAACCGACTAGCAAAGGCTCTGATCAGACTGCGCGTATGCGCAGGCTGATCTGAGGCTTTGCTGGTCGCACATACCACATTGTTGGAAATATCATGCACTGGCTCAAATAATACATCCTTTATTGCGCAGGACAAAGAAAAATGTCAAGGAAAAAGACATTCACCCTTGTACACCCATACACCCAGATAAACCAAATTTTTGAGCGCAAAATTGTGAATATTTTCTGATCCTTCAATTGAATGCTCAAAATAGTTGTCTTGAAGAGACGATTCTTTTGAATACCCACAACATATGCTTTGGTCTAGAAATGTAAGAAAAAATATATTTAAATTATGATCTATATCAAGCCCTTATCTAGAGGTATGATACCTCTGTGGTCGACCCACTTAGGTTTATTATCCTAACATGACATGCGCTATTTTTGGTCTGTTTACAATTTTATCTAAATGAGGTGATTAATGCCTTATAGGTCAAAGAAAATAGTCCTCGGTATAGTCAGAAAAGAGATTGTTCTAATATCCGTAAATATAAATTCAGCAAAGCAAAATTGTGCAGGGTTTGACTAATTTATGCCAAATCAACACTCGTAAGTTTTATTGCATTGCATGAAATATGATTCGCTCATGCATTCTGTGTAATTTTTCATGCTTTTGTTGTCATCTGCTAACTTTTTTCAAAAGTAACCTTTTCAAAAAATTTATTTAGTATTTCAAGAGCACTATATCAAGAGTGATATAGTGCTCCTGAAATAATTTTTTGAAAAAAAAAAAAAAACTGTTTGGATCCAGTACAAGACGGAAAATATGTTCTGTTTTGAACTGTTTGAAAAGGTTATCAGCAGACGTCAAAAGGCGCCACTAAAATGCAATGGATTTTTTGGTTGAAAACAATGAAGGATGCATAAGTACATGCGTACTTGAAAATTTAGGAACTATACTTTATTATTTCTAAGGCAATGAATTCCTCTTACTTCAGTGAGTTTGCAACAATACATTTGGACCTTGACGCAACAAAACCTGTCTTGGGGGGTTCCAACAAAGCGAGACTCAAACCAGTCTCCTCGTGCTCAGCCACAGAGAATGGCTAGAAAATTGAAATTTCGCTTGTAGCAAGTCTACATATAATACTTTCCAAAAAGCGAATAGCAAAGGCGCTTCAGTCTGCGCGGATGCGCAGGCTGGTCTGCCCCTTTGTTGTTCGCACCCCCAAGACAGGTTTTCTCCCATCGAGGCCCATTTAATTGCGCATATGCATAATTGTCCTACATTTTTATTTACACCATTTAATACAGTGAATCATCAATCTTCACAAATCACATGGTAACAAAGACTGTGCATAACAACTTTAACCATCCCTTATCATGTGTCCTGCAAATGTTGTCTGCTTTTTACATCTGCTGATAATATTCCTGTGCAGTTCAGAGTAGATTTCACCATGGAAGCAAAGTGATAAAGTGACCGGTCTGATGGATATTTACACCAAATTTTTTGGTTTAATAGGTGTTCTTTTATTTCCACCATTCATTGACCATGGCAATTCTACCGAGTATTTTTGCCAGACTCATTGACATAAGGCCTGTTTAGACGGCATGATTTTGTCAGCCTGACAAAGTCATACATGATATTGTCATGTATGATTTCTCTGTTTAGACGGCATTACAAAATCATGTGTGATTTCTTTCAACAGTGGAGAAACTGGCTGAGCCATCTCATCATGCTCTACATCGTTCCATTGCTATAGCTAAGAACATGTGTTAAAACTCATTCCCGCAAGTCACGACTTTTGTCATCTGCTATCTCATCTGCTCATGTTCTTAGGTAGTCTTTATGGCGAACAATATCGACCCAGATCAGACTGTTCCCTGGAAGCAGTATGGTCAGGGGTTATATTATTTATTTCCATGATAAGATCTCCTCTGAAGTGCACTTGAATATATGCAGCAGAAACCATTTTCAGGACAAAATACTGGCATGTTTAGGGTTATCTATTTTATCTTGCTCCGAAAGCTATTAACCCCTGTGACCTCAAAGCTGATTGGCTAATTCGCCATGATTTTGTAATGGCAAATAGAACCAGTTCTATTCCCCATGACATGTCGTCCTGACTCTAAAATCATATATGACTCTGTAATAGCAGTGTTTACACGAGCTGATTTGTAATGTACGACTAAGTCAGGACGACTAAATCATGCCGTCTAAACACCCCTATAGGGAGTCACTCAAGACCCCATTTTACCTAATATTCCACTACCTAAAGAACCAGTCTGATCAACATCTCCAATATTTCCAAAGTCTTCAATTGTTAGTCTGAATACATAGCATAAATAGGGTAATTGGGTCAACAATTTAATTGATGTTTTGGTTCACTGACCTATATTACATTCAGAGGCTCCCAGCATAAAATTGAGCCATGACATGAGATTTCCAACAATGTGGTTTGTGCGACCAGCAAAGGCTCAGACCAGCCTGCGCATATGCGCAGACTGATCAGAGCCTTTGCTGATCGCTTAAATATTCTATGACTGTTAAGCTACAGATCAAACATCATTTGGAGTTTCTAAGTTTAAAAGGAGGCTGCACAAGCTCTTCTTGGTCTACACTTGTGGAAATGCCACATTGTAGGAAATCACATGTCGCGGCTCAATTATATAGATCCTGTATCTTCTATAAATCAGCTTGTTATAACTCCTTCCCAAATTAAAGCAAGATTTTCACCAAGATTTTGCAATCAACGACAACATCTTTAATATGACCAAAGGGCAGAGGGCTAATGGATTGTTTTGCCAACAAAAAGCCGGATTAAACAAACAGTATGCATGTGGGACCAGGCCTCCAAATAAGAGTGCTAAAAAAAGGAATTTCTCAACCAAAACAATGGCTGTGTTTCTTTGGCACCAAAACGAAGCACATCGCTGCCTCCCCTGCACCTCCGGCTTACGCCGATCACATGAATGGAGATGGGTAGTAATCCGCTGTAATCGAGCAAATCTGCGCTTCAGTACTGCCACTTACTTTGTGGTATGAACAGTTAAGAGGCGAAACAGGCCTCGCCACTTCCAAGCTTTGGTTGAAATTCGGCGAGATTGATGTATCCTGGTAGTGCGCCCATCAGGTGAGTTGCCACGTGATCCAAATCAATTGAGTGTCCCACCGGTTAAAGACTAAAACCGGCTTACACCGGGTGAAGCCAAAGAAACGCACCAATAAATATGTTGTTGTTATACTGTGACTCTAAAGAACCATCTCATTGAGGCAACCCCCCCCCCCCCTCCCTTAGATGCCATGTGCTCTATTTGAGCAATCTTTGTAGGTGGTCACCCAAGGACCATTTGTACCAAATTAGTCAAATCGAGCCAGTAAGTTTTTTACCTTTCAGTTGCCAATTGCAACCAGAATTCTACATGGAATGAGAATCTTTGATCAACTTCTAAAGGGGAGTACCATCCAAGAATCATTCCTGTGACGTTTGGGAGAAATGCCACCATGTTAACCGTTGTTTAAAGGGGTATAAAGTAAATAATGTTGATGGGTGCCTGACAGACAGACGGACATCATACAACACAAAAGCTCACTTTAAGCCTCCCTGCAGGCTATGATTTATTTGGTGTTTTCTGGATTTACTTGCATGCCGTACATGTATTTGGAAACTATATGGACATTGTACCTATGCATGCCATATTTGGAAACTATATGGCCAGGATATCTATCTCGTTTTGTGTCATATTTGCAATTTGATGGGTGCATTTTAGCTTCACCTTCCTGCATTTTGTAAAAACTGCGTTGAGATGGTGTAAATGCTCATCAAAACCGTTGCAAAACACACGCACAAAGGTCGATCTTAAAGTTCAGTTTTTAAGGACCTTTGTCATCAGACTTTGTGTGTCAATAAACCGAGTCTGCTGTTTCCTAATATTGAAGGTTCTTTCTATTTCTGAAGGATCCATTTTTCCAGATTATTTGGAAAGTCATTGGTGCATTGACCATTCCAAAAGCTAATCTGTTGAATTCATAGACACTCCTGTCAGTCCTGTGTGTTATGAAGCCTAACTTTCATCTTTGCTGGCTTATCTAAATTGAACTTGCCAAAACCCACTGCCGAGATCAAATGTAGATATCTCTGCCTAATATAATGGACTCCCCTAGCATGTTAAAGACAAATGACATATGCACATGAGAAAAGACATGGTTTCATTAACTGCATTGAGTTGTAGTCCACACAAAACCACCATCTTCAATGAAACCTTGTGTTTTCATTTCCTCTAATTGTCTCCAGTTCAGTCCTCGTTTTGGGAGTCTGCCTATATTAGGGTGTGCTGATAGACTGGTTTGGTGATGCGTGTTTTACGTGTCTCCAACAGCGGTTCGTACTTCAGAGACTTTATTTAAAGTGTCCTTATGTAACATATGACATTGACTAAAACATTATTTTTATTCTTCTTTCAAATATTATAATTTAGTGTACCAATTAACACAGTATATAGTTAAATAGCCTTCCATTTCTCCAAAACTACAATAAATGTGAGGAATTATTCTTGTCCAAGTTTTCTGTGGCTACTTTTCAGTGGTTAAAGTGTGCCAATGATGGACGTTCAAAATTCCAAATTCAGTGTGGACACTTGTCCAAGGTGTCCAAAACATTTTAAGTGACTTTTTGCTGAGAGGCTTCAGAGTACCTCCTAGCTTAAGAGCCTAAAAATACACATCAGAATTTGGGTTTAAGTGGCTAGACATTTTGGGATTTCCTCACCCCTGTTTAGTATTTTGTTCTAACTTACCCTAAGGTATCTAAAAATGTATCACATGTAGGTACTTTTCATATTAAATAAAGCTCAATAAAACATTTCCCACATTTTAGTAAGTAGAGATTATTTTTCAATGTTCCTTTACAGGGGACAAACAAAACTCTGACTTAATTCACCTTATGCATTTAAGGCATGTCTGCTCATGATTATTTTCTCTTATACGTGATCGATGAACTACATTCTTAAAGATAGGTTATGCACTGCAGGGAATACACCTCATTTAATGTCATTAAATAATGACAAGAGAGGTTTCATAATGTCACCTCACACATGCATTTTTCGTTACTCAGAAAACATAACTTCAAATTCAGCTTGGCAAACTTAAACTGTTACGCATTTCACTGAAAATATAAAGACTCAACAACCATTGCTCTGGACACCCATAAAAGACAGTTCAAATGAGTACATCTAAAACACATAACAGGTTTTGTGGTATACTGTAAACAGACTTATCTGGATATGTTTTGAAGAAAGCATTGATTTTTCAATCCTTAGCTATTAGGTTGAATGCATCATATTATGTAGACATGCACCATTTAGAAAAAAGCCCTCCCCTGCCAAATAGAGTTCTTAACTGAAGAGCAGTTCAAGAACAGTTCTTGAAATTAAGCAAGAATTCTTAAACTGTTAAAGAACATTTGTACTTGAACTGTTCAAGAACATATATTAGGAACAGTTCAAGAACTTTTTAAGAATTTGTGATGTTCTTGGATTTTTTATAAACCATTCTTGAACATTTTAATGACTTAACTAATTAAATAATTTTCTTAAATGATGTGTTGACTCTGGTGTTCTTGAACTGTGTTCTTAAATGTGGTTTTGATTATTTCAAAGACTTATCAAATTTTCATGATTGTGTTCTTGAACTGTTCTTATATTTGTTTTTGACTCTTTCATTCAAAGACTTTTCTTGAACACAATGTGTTCTTGAACTGTTGTTACATTTATTCTTGATAAGTTCGGTGACATTTCATGAACATAATATCTTCAGATTGTTAACAGTCTGGATCCAGATCAGGCCAGACATTTTGTCGGGCCTGATCAGGATCCAAATTGTTTGCAAAGGTTATCGGCAGATCACATTAGTGGGCAAAGAGTAACTGTTAAGTTTTGCAGCTGAACTCTGGCATAGTCATTTATCCCTTAAAGAGCCAAGAAAAAAATGCATCTAAAAATGTTGTCTGCTGAAGTCGGCTGCTGCAAAATATTTCCTAACATTACTGACAAATCAAGTATAGAAGCAAACAGCGTGGACCCAGAACAGACTGCTCCTATAGGAGCAGTCTGATCTGGGTCCACACTGTTTGCCATAGAGGCTTCTTAAACATTTCAGCAGACGAGAAAAGCAGACGACTTTTGTTGCGATTGGCGCTTTTAAGGGTTAATATTATCTATTTAGTTTGGAAAATTGCCTAATTTCCACCTACAAGATTACAAAGTTGACAAACTAAACTAATTCTTTCTTCCTTTGACATTTAAACTACCAAAAAATGACCAATTTGAATTTCACCCTAATTGAATATTGTATAATGCAGCCATCATATGAGACTGTGAGACAATATACCACCAACATATTGCCATGAAATGTTGCTAACTCCAAGGGTATTATTCAATAATAAGGTCACTGTAATGCCACATCATGTGACAGGTATCAAATGTCCCGGTGTAACGGTCAGTTTTTTCCCCAGTCAGTTTTTTCCCTGGGGAAAGAATGGGCCGGCCCATTCTTTCCCCGGGGAAAAAACTGACTGGTCAGTTTTTCCCCCGGGGAAAGATTTAACTAGTCAGTTTTCCCCCACCCAGTCAGTTTTTCCCCCCATGTTATTTTTTTGGAAAAGGCTCTATCACCCTCAACACAGCACAAAAGTGCAGAGGGTGTAGAAGGATTTGATAATAAATGGTTAGCCTATTCAAAAAACAAAATGAGTATTTGAATGGATTAAAGGAAAATCGGCCCAGTCTTTCCCCAACCCACTATTTGGAAGAATCAATTCACTAAGATAAAATATAAAGGTTGGAACACTTTGGAGGGAGATAACCAATAAACTTTTTGGATACAGTGTAAGAGTAGGTTAAACCTAAAGACTGAGAGATAAATAGAAAAGTTAGAAAATAATAGAGGGGGGAAAGAATGGGCTAGCCCAGTCTTTCCCCACCCCACTATTAAGAAAGGTTAGAACCCAATGGAGGGGGGAAAAAAGAATGGGCCGGCCCAGTCTTTCCCCACCCCACTATTAAGAAGGAACATGCAGTTAGCTAAATGCTTTCTTATCTTGAATTTCTCCTTAGGACAAGACAATCATGAGCATTCAGATACAGTGAAAGAGTGGGTTAAACCTTAAGACTGAGAGATAAATAGAAAGGTTAGAAAATAATAGAGGGGGGAAAGAATGGGCCGGCCCAGTCTTCCCCCCTCTATTCAGAAGAATCATTGGGCTGAATGATTGTAACTTGAACTTCTCCTTGAGATATGTCAATCATGAGTGTTCAGATTCAGTGTAAGAGTAGTTTAAACCAAGGACTGACAGATAAATTGAAAGGTTAGAACCCAATGGAGGGGGGGGGAGAATGGGCCCGCCCAGTCTTTCCCCACCCCCCTATTGAGAAGGGACATGCAGTTAGTTTCTTAACTTGAATTTCTCCTTAGGACAAGACAATCATGAGTGTTCAGATACAGTGCAAGAGTAGGTTAAACCTAAAGACTGAGAGATAAATAGAAAGGTTAGAAATAATAGAGGGGGAAAAGAAAGGGCCGGCCCAGTCTTTCCCCACCCCCTATTTAGAAGAATAATGAGGCTGAATGCTTGTAACTTGAATTTCTCCTTGAGATATGTCAATCATGAGTGTTCAGATTCAGTGTTAGAGTAGTTTAAACCAAGGACTGACAGATAAATTGAAAGATTAGAACCCAATGGAGGGGGGGGGGAAGAATGGGCCGGCCCAGTCTTCCCCACCCCACTATTGAGAAGGAACATGCAGTTAGCTAAATGCTTTCTTAACTTGAATTTCTCCTTAGGACAAGACAATCATGAGTGTTCAGATACAGTGCAAGAGTAGGTTAAACCTTAAGACTGAGAGATAAATAGAAAGGTGAGAAAATAATAGAGGGGGGAAAGAATGGGCGGGCCTAGTCTTTCCCCACCCCCTATTTAGAAGAATCATTTGGCTGAATGCTTGTAACTTGAATTTCTCCTTGAGATATGTCAATCATGAGTGTTCAGATTCAGTGTAAGAGTAGTTTAAACCAAGGACTGACAGATAAATAGAATGGTTAGAAAATAATAGAGGGGGGAAATAATGGACCGGCCCAGTCTTTCCCCACCCCCTATTTAGAAGAACCAGTTAGCTAATCGGGGTTTTAAAGTTGTAGATCTCTTTGACATGTCATTCGAAAGTATTTCAATACAGTGAAAGAGTACAATAAACCAAAAGACTGGTAGTAAAAGTGAATGGTCTGAACCCCTAGAAATCACAACCAAACAGCAATAAGTATGAGTACTTTTGAGATCTATCGCTAATTTAATAGCGGCTTTTTAAATTTATGCAAAGAAATAATAATTCCATTATGATTTTTGAAATTATTAGGGGGGGAAATAACTGACTGGGCGGGGAAAGAATGGGCCGGCCTACTTTTTCCCCGGGAAAAAACTGACTGGGGGGGGGTGGGGGGGGAATTCCGGCCTGTTACACCGGTATCTGATAACGGAGATAGTAACCACATGGGGGTGTGGCTAGACACTGTGACTGTATTGTTGAATAATATAGAATTTTGAAAGCTTAGTCTAATGCACCACACATTGCGCATAAAAAGATCCAATATGGCAACCGTAATCTCACTATCCAAATAGCTGGTGGGACGTCAAACACCAACATATCTCATTACATTACAAGTTGGATTTACCGCCTTAGACAAAATAAGTTTTGATGAAACTGACCCCTCGGAATTTGGGGCAGTTTGGTTGTTGATGATATATAAACTAGAGGACCTGAAGGTCCTGAGGCGCTCACCTGATCTCCCTAATAATTGTAAAGCAGGTCAAGGTCAACTACAGCTTATAATAAAACATATTTTGTTTTACCATATATGGGGGTTGCCATTTTGGTCCAGTAACCTAAACAATCTAACAGTCCAGTGATTCCTAAGAAAAGATGTTTTAAAAGATAGGTATGTAGTGGTCTAAATGAGTGGCCTTGGATTATAGGTCACAGGTCAGCTTAACATTTGGTACTTATATAAAACCATTGTCTAATTAGGTTAAATATTTCTCACAGATATTATGATTTCGGCTAAAACAGTTATTGAAAAATGAACATTTTAAGATTTTCCCATTATAAATGCATAAGAAATCAATTTTGACCTTGCCATAAAGTAGGTCAAGGTCAACCTAGATTCATCATTTGTGCAAACCTGGTAGGCACCACATCCTCAATGCTACATAGTAAGTCCCAAGGCCATTGGCGTCTTGGTTCCAGAGATGAAGATATTTAAATAGTTTTTACCATACATGGGCTTGGTGGCCATCTTAGTCATGTGACCATAACAATTTGTACAAATTTTGGCTAACCAATCATAAGGAGTAGTCATATGAAATTTGATTTCCATCGGCCTAGTGGTTTCTGAGAAAACTATGTTTAAATATGTTGATGGGACTCCAATATGAGTGACCTTGGCTAAAAGGTCAAACTTGACCTTTGAAACTTATTTATAGCCATCGTCTCATTAGTTTTAACATATCAAGTAAGAATAATGACTTTGGCTTCAACAGTATTCAAAAAATCAACTTTTCAAAAAATTTCCCATTTAAATACATTAGGAAGCAAATTTGACCTTGATGTTTCGTAAGTCAAGGTCAACCTAGGGTCATTATTTGAACAAACTTGGTAGGCCCAACACCCTAAATGCTACATACCAAGTCCCAAGGTCATTGGCCTTCTAGTTCTGGAAAAGAAGATTTTTAAAGGGTTTTTACCATATATGGGCATGACAGCCATCTTAGTCATGTGACCTAATTGTTTTGAATAAATTTTGACTATCTTATCATAAGGAGTCTTCAAATGAAATTTGAGTTCAAGTGGGCCAATGGTTTGTGAGAAAACTAAGTTTTAATATATTGATTTGACCACAATATGAGCGACCTTGGCTGAAAGGGCAATGGTCAACCTTGTGACCTTTGAAACTTATTTATAGCCATTGTCTCATTAGTTTTAACATATCAAACGAGAATAATGACTTTGGCTTCAACAGTATTCAAAAAATCAACTTTTCAAAAAATTTCCAATTTAAATGCATTAGGAAGCAAATATGACCTTGACGTTAAGTAGGTCAAGGTCAACCTAATATCATTATTTGAACAAACTTGGTAGGCCCAACACCCCAAATGCTACATACCAAGTCCCAAGGCCATCGGCCTTCTGGTTCTGGAGAAGAAGATTTTTAAAGGGTTTTTACCATATATGGGCATGGCGGCCATCTTGGTCATGTGACCAGAACCATTTGAACAAACTTTCGTTCCCGCGTCCTAAGGAGTCTCCATATGAAATGTGAGTTTAATTGGCCCAGTGGTTACAGAGGAGAAGATGTTTGAAAATGTTGACGGACGGACGACGGACGGACGGACGACAGAGTGACTGGTATACTATTAGCTCACCCATGAGCCTTCGGCTCAGGTGAGCTAAAAAAACATGATTATGGTTAATGTTCCAAAATTTTTTATTCTCAAATAAAAGTTTGATTTTCAGGGCTGGAACTCAGAAAATGCCTGTCGCAAAAAGGGGAGACCCTGATCAAACAGTCTGATCTGGGACTGCACTGTTGTCTCCTGCCTTTTTGGCAGGCAACTTGTGTATGAAATTCTAGAGCATTTACGGTACAATGTACAACAACCATGAAAACATGTGCAGTCTCTTTTCTAATCCCATTCAGATGTTTGGCTTACATGTAATTTCTACATGTAAGTCAAGCTGATACAATTATTATAAACATTATCTGTCAAAAGCTGCCATGTCAATCAAATGTGCCTTAATTGCTGTTACTAGCTTACACATGTACTTGTACAGGGCTAGCAATTTACTCTGACCTGATCTGAAGGCAGTTTGATCAAATGTCCTAAAAGTTTGATATGCATGCAATATATAAACAAAAGGCTTTATAACCCTTTGTATACAATGTACATACTAATGGATTCTTTCTTCTGGCTTGATAGAATAAACTTGAGATAGTCCATTGTACATATCTAGGGGTGTAAGGTTATGATTTTCAAAATATTATTGTATTCTTTTGTCTGAAGATCTTTTTTACCTTTACAAAAAAAAGTGCAGACCCTGATGAAATGCAACATTATGCTGCATTTCATCTGGGTCTTCACTGTTTACAGAAGTACTCGTTTAGAGGTTTCTGGAATTCAAAGGGTTAATATCAGATCCAGCACATTTTAATGCTAATTTGAATGAAACTGGATGGCCTTATTACACATGTCGGCCCTTCCAAATAATTAATTATAGGGTATTAATTATGGATGCTAAGCAAACAATGTAATTTCTGGAATCAATATAATCATAGTCCAAGATCCCTCAAGGGAACCATTTAGAACATCTGGAATTCAACTGCCATTTGAGCCTTTGTCATCGGAAAACTTGTCTTTAGGGCTTTTGACCAAGCAAGACTCAAAGGATCGCGATACACTGCTCAAACACAGAGACAAGCTAGAACATTGAATCCTTCCATGTAGAAACTTTAGGTATTCAATTAATTATACTTTCCAGAAACCCTGATCAGACTGCAGACATGCACAGACTGGTCTGCACCTTTGTTGTTTGCATGCTACAAAGTCAGATTTTCTCCCCAGGAGGTTGATTTAATCTAACTGAATGAAAACTGACAAAAAATAAAAGGTTTGCCCTATAGAAAATTGAAAAATCAGAATTCAATGCTTATTTATGTTCAAATATGGCAGATGCTCATTTATGCATGTACTGGAAAACAAATCAGAGAGCACTTACCCCATGAATGCTTGGTCATGCTCTTATGTCTTAGGAGTGCAAGCCCCCAGATACATGTAAAAGTGTGTAACTGAAAATTATCTTTCTTATTTCTCAACCAAAATATATGCTGTGGGTAATCAAAAGAACCATCTTGATGCACCAAAATGATGGGTACGAAAATAATGACGCTTTGTTGGAAAACACAAAGACAGGGTTTGTCGCATTGAGGCCCATTTATCATTATGGCAGGTTCAGCAGGCTTTCAAGTGCCCTTCAACAGAAAAGTAGGAATAAAAATTTGGAAAAAAGTAGTGAAAAAGTAGGGATTATCGGTAAAAAAGTAGGGCTTTTCAATGTTCAAAATTCATTACAATGAGTTGTTTGAAATAAGAAATTACACATGAAATAACCACGATAATACCTGTGAAATAGTACTAAAGTAGCTAAACAGAGAGACTTTTTGGGTTAAAAATTAAAAAATTGAGGTGTTTATCGACACACTCCCTGAACAAACATAATAATAATCTGTAATATCAAAGCTAGCGAAGCCAGCGAGGAAAAAATTCTGGATTTTTTAGCGTAAATGACATTTTATTGTGAAAAAGTAGGGATAGTAGGGCATTTTCATGAAAAAGTAGGAGCAAATAAAATAAAAAAAATAGGGAAAATAAGGACCCGCTTGAAAGCCTGGTTTAGATATCATCTGGCCCATTCTGGGTCAAATTTAAAATGTCACCAATTAAGACCATGATCAGCTGATTTAAATTAATGACACACAATTATTGTCAAAAGTACCTGTTAATATGGTTCCATGGCAAAATAGAGGTCAAATATATGAGATTGGCTTTGTTCACCAAAACTCTCTCCATAAACTCAGTCCTTGTAACGGTAAAACAAACAAAGGAAGTAAGAAGATATGACTCACAAAGGCAAAACATCAATAAACTCACTGTCGGCGACAACAAAGAAAATCAATTTTCATCAAAACGGAAGCGTGTCATTTCATAACTGTCTCCGTTTCTGGTGGCACAACATCAAGTAAACTGAACCAACATGACCCACAAGCACAAATATATCGTTTAACCCAGATTTAGAGAAGAAAATATGGACGATTCTGAAAGTTGAAGGTCACCAAGAAAAATGTTTTGGCAAAACAAGAACCTGCAATTACTGCAGATTTCCAATTAATATAACAATAATTGGCTAAAATATCTACCTCAACTTTATCTTCTCACTTTCGATCGTCGTTTTCGAGCAAAGCACACAAGAAATGGAACAGAAACGCTTCACAAACAGCGAATAAAATCGTCACTTTTTGCAGATCCTTTGAAGTATCCAATGTTTATTTCGTGAGCTGTAGACGGAAATAGGGTGACGTATACGGTCATGTGACCCTAAAGGGCGGTCTCTCACGGCAACCAAAACAAAGTCACGTGATAAAAACAAATTCCACGTGCTCGACTGTTAAGTCTGGCTTTTAGAAAAGAAATCGATCGGATTAAAAATCAACTGCCGAATAGTAAGACACGCTGCCCTCAAATTGCAAACAAAGAAAATTATTGAATTTATTATTATATTAAATATTAAAATATTATTTATTTATAGAACGTTGACCTGTTGTTACTAGGGCATTATACATAACCACCTAGCACACAACGTCGGGCCACCAACGGTTCACCCCGATATGCCATCCCATTGGCCTATCGCTGGTGATCCGTTGGTGGCCCGACCTCGGGGGGGGGGGGGGGGGGGGTAAATACCTACATATGACATAGTTCGGATGTGCGGCTCGAATAGCCCCCCTTTTCAGAGCTCCCATGTATACGATAAGCCCTCTTTTTCTAAGAAAAAGTATATGACTGACCCAGTTTTTTATCATTGTTAAATGAATGGTCCCATTTTCTGACACCCCTGTTTGAAAATATTATATTTTTGCTCAGATGTTCAGCTCAGAAACCAAAATTGTAACATTTATTTGTTAACTTTGTTTACTGACAGCAAAGAGGGTACATAAAAATCAAAGAACAGTACATGTATATGTATAAATATGTATACATTTTGTTCAATCAAGTATATGAATTGGTCATTTTTTTCGAAGACCAGGTATATGATTGGGTTGGTTTCAAAAAACTGGCCTGAACACCCGTACCAAAAATACCCTCAAGTTACCCCCCCCCCCCTCCCTTGGGCACGACGTTGTGTGCAAGCTGGGCATACAGCTACTAAACCGTAATTGATTTAAAATTTTGCCTTTGTTCATCGTGAAATAAATCATAGCTATAGTGCCCTTTTCCCAGTTCCACAAACACCATGTGAGATCATGTGCGGATTCAGAGGGGGGGGGGGTGTGGGGGTGGGGTGCAGGGGGTCTGGACGCCCCCTGAAAAAATCACAAAATTATAGAGTTTCTTAGCAATACTGGTCCGGGTCCCCTGGCTAACAAGCCAGTATTCAATGTTGTGCCAACATTGGCACGCCAGCGAAACGCCATTCAAGTTAAATGGTATTTCGCTGGCGGACCGATGATCGCCCGCTTATAGTTGTATGAGGATCCTTCCTCCCCTCATCAACTAAAAAACGTTGTCAAAGTAGCCCCCCCCCCCCCCCTGAAAAGCTTTTCTGGATCCGCGCGGGAGTTGGCACGTAAAAAATCTATATTTATATCTTATTAATTGGATATGTGAGAGCATGTACGATCAGCTGGCCATGCGTTCTCGATCAGGGAAGTAGACAAACGGAAATCAACAACCAAAATCAGCCATATACTGATCTAGCCTCAGCCAGGGACACCGTCTGGATATCAGCTGACTGAATGCCCTTGCCCCAGTGGCGGCTGTGATTGCGCACTGAATAAAGCGTGTCAAAATTGCGCGGAATGGTTCCTATAATCATATAAATTAATTAATGTAACTTACACGTGCACGCCCGGAATTGTAGGAGGGGCCTACCTGTACATGCACGTTATCACTTCCCATCAGGGACTCTCTAAATCAACAGAGAATCACTGTTCCCAGAGAGAGAGAGAGAGAGAGAGAGAGAGAGAGAGAGAGGTGGAATCACACCGTGCAACCGGCTACTGTAATGACGGATGATTACATTTAATTGCCCTGTTTCGAATCTTGCCTAGTTCCGAATCACATCATAGTTCCGTTGCAAACAACACATCAGCGTTAAAATTTGAAAAACATATTTTGTTTTGTTTTTGTTGTATAATTACCCCTCTTTATGTATGTGTAAGCAAATATTGAAATGTTATTTGCTTAATGATAATATTTCCAACTTAAATTCCAATTCCTTGATACCAGTATATATGTTTACTCTCTCATCCCTAGGTAGATAAATAGGTTTCCATATGACTTTCAATGTTTTACTCTTCAAAAGCGCAAACCATCAACAGATTTATTATATAGAGAGAGCACTACTTTATGACAAACATGAACGGAATTATTATCTCTGTACTTCAATGCAAGGCTTTAGAAAGGCAATATGTGTTAATAATACAAACTAAAACTAAAAATCCTCAGTTAGGTCTCCTTTATAGTGCCAAGCACTTTGTCATGCACCAATGATCACCTATTTTAGTATAAACATTTATAAATGATTAGGGGATGATGCCCTTAGTCTTTGTAAACCAGCAAAACAATTCTAACCAATTCTCAAATATGAATCTTACTTTTTTTTGTTTGTTTTGTTGCTTTACGTCCCAAGTCAACAGCTATGGTCATTGCGGGACGGTCAGTTCACCTAACCACACTTTTTCCTGGGCAGGCTACTGTAGTGTCCGAGACGGAACTGACAAATGACCTTTAGCATAAAACAGAATCGTTTTCAGGATCCAACCAACACAATTTTCTTCACTGCAAGTCTTTTTGTCTGATAAAAGTTATTAACTGAGGTTTTTCATTGAACTTAATGGTTCATCGTTCATTTGTAAAACCTTATTTTACAACCAGCTGTTTATGCTATTTTGACAAATTGCAGCACATATTTATTATATGCAGACTTTAAATCACATTTCTATTGAAATTCAGTTCAGTATTCTATTCAGAGTTAAGGAAGATATGTACAAAAACGCATTTCATTGCTAAATTATAAAGTTTGATAGATACATATAATGGATTTGACTGTATTGTAGTGACCGCAACGAAAATGGTGCAAATTTAAACGCTAAAATATGATGATTTTAACGCAACGTATCTACAAGAAATAAGTTTCAGGTCATATCATGTTACTATACTGTTGAGTCCTTTTCTTTGCTTTATCTCCTTGTTATATCTTGATTTATATATTTTAGGAGATGATGTATTGATAAGTTAGGGATCTTTCATGCAAACCAAATATCTATGTGTCTTGATCCACATCTGAATTAAGGGTGAGGCTGGCGCCGTTAAACCGGGTTAAGCCCTCCAGTAAATATTTTACTGACCGTTCCAAGGCGGTACTTCTTTTGTGGATCTTTTATGGGTTTTTTCTGTCTTGTGTTTGCTATGTCTTTGTGCGCGTCTGTTTATATGTGCTTTGTGGTCACCTGCTGGGAAAGGGTTGACCTCTTTGCTCTCGTTTGTGGTGTCTATCTGTGAGTTTGTCACTTTCCCATTGGTATCCTGGGTCAGGTGTGGTACTTGATTGTATCGATTCCTGATCGTTGCACCCTTACTTACTCTGATGGCGCTACACTTTACAGGATGAAATGCCATTCCCAATTTCTTTTCCCATGCTGACAGATTGTTTAAGCCTTTTTGAAGGGTTTCACAGTCGTTGGTGTCTTTGACGCATCTGTATAATATGCAGTCAATAGCAAATAGTCGGATTTCGGATTCTACGCATTAATGAAAACGAGGAAAAGTAAAGGTCCCAAGACTGTGCCCTGGGGCACTCCGCTGAGGCCTTGGATGCTATCTGATGTGGCCCCTTCTACTTTGACCTGCTGAACTCTATCTGTGAGAAATGCCCCGATCCATTCTAGAGTACCCCCTCTTACATCGTAGTGATCCATCTTTTTAAGAAGGCGTTCATGTGGCACACTGTCAAACGCCTTGGAGATGTCAAGCACTATAATGTCGTGTTGCTGGCTCTTATGCCTGAAACTAGCTCATCGGCTAAAAGGAGTTGTGTTTCACAGCTTCTTCTTGCCCTGAACCCGTGTTGGCAGTCTGTCAAGATGTTGTACTCGTCCAGATGTTTCAGGATATTGCTGATACAGGATGTGTTCTTGGATCTTGCAGCACATACCAGTCTGGGAAACTGGTCGATCAATCCGTGTATGATTTTGAAAAGCATGGTGAGCTGGTTCGTGGCACGTCGTGCATCCAAGGACTCCCATTCTAGGTGGTCTAGCTAAGCAATTATAATTGCTTGGTTGGTACTTTTCGCCTTTCTTGAATATAGCTGTGACGTGCGCACTCCTCCAGTCTTTTGGTACTCTTCCTGTATCAAGAATGTTCTGGAAAATGATGGTGAGGTATGGTGCTATATCATGGGCCAGTTCCTTCAGGATCCTAGCTCGAAGTAGGTCGGGACCACAGGCTTTGGCGGGGTTAAGCTTTAGCAGCAGTTTAACAACTCCCTGTTCTTCAACTCTAATGTCACCCATAGACGGAAAAGGTGTGCGATCAGGAAATGGG
The DNA here is from genome assembly GCA_964019695.1 of Loripinus fragilis. Lineage (NCBI taxonomy): Eukaryota > Metazoa > Mollusca > Bivalvia > Lucinida > Lucinidae > Loripinus > Loripinus fragilis. Next base: position 75,052,917 of record OZ026525.1, read on the forward strand.
ATGTCATCTTTGTCTTCTTTTATTCAAGAAGATTCATACTGGCGATTTAGAATGTCAGCCTTGTCTTTTGGATCGTCATATGGTCGTCCCTTTTCTTTGCGCTGTTATCTCTCCGAAGTGACTTAATGAAGCTAAAGAGTCTTGTTTGCTTTGGTTGATGATCCTGATCTGGGTTTCCGACTTCTATGATGTCTTCGATTTACCACCAGTAGGACTGCCTTTCTGCCTCTTGATGTCTGGTCTTTGTTTCTTCACAGGAGCTTGAAATTCGATCCTTAAATCACCCCTATAGCCTCAAAACCAAACGCTCAAAAAGTCATTACGTAGTGACACCGTGAGCTTTTGGTTTTGAGGCTATATAGGTGATATAAGACCGAACTTCAAGCTCCTGTGGTTTCTTTATATTGACGAATGTCTTTATAGTGCTGCAGCAGAGGTCACCAAAAGTGACATGCACCCATATCGGAAGGGTAACAAGTAGTATCATACATCATTTTAAAGCTTAGAGTGTGCTGAGTTCAGAACTGCATGATGTCACTTTCAGAATTTTGTGCGAAATAAATAACAGCCCTTTAAACCTGGGTACGGCCATCATAGCTCAGAAAGGATGATGATTTCTTTTTATGACAAGAAAAATACATACTGAATTTAATGCTTGTTATTAGGTTGTATATGATCCAATAGTTAATATTAATTTTGTTTGCATTTGATATGCTACTTACGCACATTGACAACTATAATTAAAAGGTCATTGAGTGCAAAAGTCGCGAAAACCAATGATGTTTACAAATAGTCAGTGTATTGCATTTGATCTACTTGTACATTTTTAAATCATAAAAATGAGTTTTCCATGCAATATAAAGTAAATATAAATGCATTTAATGTAGCAATTAATCCAATTATAATGTTTCCCAACAGATTATAGCAGTCATAATACAACTCTGAAGGGAATGCAAACGTGCATAAATGTTCGTGTTCAAATTTATACATCCACATATTTTGATATGGGTTTATTAATGAAAGCTTTAACCTTAACCTTTGTATATGAAATATATCTGTCCATGTGGAGGTGGAATGCACCTTCTCATAGCAGGGTTTTCTAGCACTGCATACCTTCATGGTGAGGCGGGACTCAGAGAACTGACATTTGAATGAGGGTCTGGATGGGGGGGGGGTCTGGTATTCACAATTCATTAAAAATTTAGCCCATTATTCATCGCATTAAAATTTTGGGCTATTCATTTAAATAAGACCAATTTATCATTATAAGTAAGAAAGGTGGCAAAGAAATCTAATTATTCACTATTTATTATTTTTTTCTTCAATTCATTAAAACAAATAGGATCATTCATTAATTTTTAGGCCCTCATTATTCACTATTCATTAATTTTGTGGCTCGTTATTCTCTATTCATTATAAAAAAGGGCCATTTTTCACTAATCATTATACCCCATCTACACCCTCTTGAATTTGAGTTTGTCTGCAGTTTGTGATTGTGGATTTCCTGATCATACTCACTTACTTTTTTATGTCTCTGCTGTTGGCAGTGTAAAATAAAACTTGTCTGGAAAAGAGGCTGTTATCATGCTTTGCCTCTTCCTCACCATGCTGTGGTTTGGTCTGCAGTGTATGATTATGGCAGTTCCTGGTCGTACTCACTTACTTTTTAAACTAACATTTTCTATACAGTTCTTGAAAGTGGTGCGACAAGAACAACAGAACTTTCTCTGATGATGCCTATTGTCATTTGCATGAGTTCTAAGAGGATTATCTGCTATCAGAGTTCAGGTAAAAGGGAATATCTATTTCTCCAACATTATTGCTTTTGGAATGATTCGCTGGAGATTGTATTGCTTCCTTTTGAACTATTCCTCTCCCCAACTAGGCTTTGTCTTTGAGATGTGCATCAGTTTGCAAATGCTGAACTATTCCCTCTGATGTTTACAAGCAACATATATGTATATCATATCAAATCCTTCAAATGCAGTACATTGCTGAAGAGGTGATTAATGGTTGCCATGAAGGCTAATGTACTGTAAAACTGTCAGATGACAAGTTCAATTCTGCCTGGATTAACTGTGTGGTCTAAGCATCAGAATACAAAGTTTTAATATGATCTAGAAGAATCTTTGGACTAACCTTAAAAGGCAATTCACTGACTAGGTCACGTGGTTCCTGAGCCAAGCCTGTGACCGCAAAGTACTAAATGATGTTCCACAACTATGTATGTCGAAGTGCATGTACATGTACAGTGAAACCAAACCGTAGTTGACCTTCACATCATTCAGATACAAAAGCACTAATATGATTATGTTGTAAAAATAATTTAGATGTTTGACAGTCGATTCATTGACCCCCCTTTGACCCCATAGAGGTCAAGCCTCACACTTCTAACGAATTTTGCAACACGCGTTATACCATCCAGGTTTGCTAGGTGCCTTAGGCACAGGAAGTGAGGAAATTATTCATAAAGGAAGGATATATAAAGCTTGATGGACAAGACAAACTTCAGGAGATTTTCTATGACCCCCAGCAAAAGGCCAACAATAAGACACTGGCAGACATGCCAACGATACAGCAGTGTAGTTATGAATGATTAGGTGATGCGCCTGTGTTTGTAAGCAGCTTTCTCTTTCAGGGAGGTTTATTGTCATCTGAGAAAGCGCACGGATTCTTTAAAAATAGTAAGTGAGTATGATCAGGAAATACCACAATCACAAACCGCAGACAACCCTGTGGCACCGCGAGGAAGAGCCGCTCAACCATCACGAGACACCAGGAAGACAAATTAAGCAAAGCAACCAGCTCTCTCTTCCCCATCAAGATGATTGCAATACTAGAATGGACATAAAATAACGTACAACAAAACATAGAACAGTTACAGACTCCCACAATGGGAGTAACAATAAACAAAAAGTCAACAACAACAGACCCACCGCCTTAGAACGGACAGCAGCTTAAGCCACCAGGGGGCTTAAATGCTTTTTACTGGTACCAAATTTTCGCCCTAGATTCTGCTGTTGTTGAAGTACAAGAAATGTTCCGCATGGAGGCCATCTAACTAATGCAATTTATCATCATGGAGAAACACTCTAATCAAACTAACACACCATGATGAAACAAAGAAAAGGGCTCATGACTCACAGATAGTCAGAGCTAAAGAAAACCTCAAGTTGAGCCACGGTGGATCCAGCACAGATAAGCATCAGGCACCAACCCACCGATTAAAGCTTTACGCCAGAGCCGTCATAGAGTATGAGGCCTGACCCACCGTCGTGCAATTAAAGAGGAAACCATAGCTATAAACCGTGATTGGGTTTAAAACTAGGCATGCAGACTGTCGCATGATATCCAAGTTATATCCAACCCTTATATAACGTTTTACTATCTTTTTGAATTGATCACTAAAATTAGGTTTTCCATCAATACGTTTGAATTTATAAACTAAATCACCATAAAATATAGGTTCTGATATGCCTTGTTGCAGAAGAGTTTTTAACCCAATATTGTATTTAACAATTAACTCTGAGTGTCTGTGATAGAGTTTAGAAAATGATTTTCGAATTTTATGATATCCATAACCTTGTTTTAATAACTTAGCAGTTAAAAATAAGTTTCTGTTGTTGAAGTCATCAACATTAGAACATACTCTAGCAAAACGAATAAGTTGAGAAATATTTACACCATAAGAAGGAGAGCAAGGAACATCTCCATCAAGAAAGGGGAATTTACTATTTCAAAATTAAAATCATCCCGTTTATCATAAATTTTAGAAGAAACTATGCCATTTGTTATTGACAAGTTCAAGTCCAAAAACGGAGCTTCAGTATCAGAAGAATTCGCCTTATTTAATTGAAGTTCAGTGGGATATATCTGACCTACCATTAGTTCAAAGTAAGGATTATCAATATTAAGTAAGTCATCTTAATATCTGGAGGTTGAGTTAAAAGCTTCAATAATATCAGTTTGATTATTGTCAGACAGAGACAACATAAAGTCTCTCTCATAACAAAACAAAAACAAATCTGCAACAAGAGGAGCACAATTAGTACCCATTGGAATACCTTCAATTTGTCTATATAATTTCACCCAAATCTTATAGATATATTGTCCAAAAGATAATGGAGCGCATCACACATTTTCTGACATGACCACAATTTATATCGTTTAGGTTGTTCAGAAGTAAAAAAGGCATTTTTATCATTACAAGTCAAATAAAGTGAGCCCTCTCTGTTAAATGTTTGTTCAATTAATTCTGTTAATGTTTCTTTGATTAGATTATGAGGCAATGTCGTATAGAGAGTAGAGAAATCATATGTAGACAAACCAGATGCTAGAAAACCTCTAGACTTCAATTTATTAAGAATTTCACCTGAATTTTTAATAGAACAAAATAATTTTTTACCATTTCTTTCATAAACTGTTGTGCAATATTTAATGACATGGTTTTTAATCGCAGTAAGGCAAGAAGTCAAAAGACTAGACAACTCAGTAGTTGTACATGCACTAGAATTAGCAATAAAACGCGATTTATAGGGCCGTTTATGAAGTTAGGTAACCAGTATAACGTAGAAAGCTTGCTATGGTCCTCATCAACAACCAACCCAAACTTAGCTGCCATATGGCATTGATGCCTATCAATGATAGCCGCCTCATCAAGCCTGTTATGCTCATATATTTTTGCAGTGCTAAGTTCTTTCTTTAGGGTGATTATATTGTATCTTTTTCAAACGACCACAACGTTGTTAGCAGCCTTATCTGCGGGGGCAAAACAAACCTCCTATGGAATTCTTGGATCCCTTTCTTCAAGTGTCTAAATGTGAATTTAGGTTTAGGTGGTAGAAGATCTAAATTGTTGCAATAAAATGAAATTGTACCAGCAATAATTTTAAGAATATTTAGTTTCCAACTATTTAAGGCATTAGACTCAACATGCTCTCGTTTACACCAGCGATTACAAAATTCTTGCAAGGCTCCTGCAATTTCTTCACGACATGATTTGAAGACTATTGGCACAGGAAACCTATATTTAGGTCCCTTACATATAATAGACCGAATTCTTGAATCAGTTATGATTTTTAAATCCCTTGTGACTATATGACCAGAGGGTTGATAGCAATACTTAGAGTCTTTACAATCTCAAGAGTCAGGAATAGAATTTTCGATATCAAGTTCTGTTACTAATTTGTTATAGTTAAAAACAGTACTACGAATAGGTTTATTATACTTATAACAAATGATAGGGGATTCCTTATTTTCAAAATAAGTAGGAATAGAAGAGATAACAGATTTATCTTTTAATATACTGGGTAAGTTAATGAATTCAATCCCCTTGTTGACAAATTGAATTTTGATAAAATGCCTCATATGATTAATTACGGAGTCTATGTATGGCCGAAGAGCATGTTGAGTGTAACACCGCGTAAGAATTGCTGCATCATAAAGTCCATGAGCTCTATCATAGAATTTATTAGCCTCAATATCCAAATTACGAAGTGAAGATATAGAAAGAGTTACTAAACGTGAAAGGACCATATGTCGACCAGAATGTTTTAAGATGATACTTAATTCTAAAAGACTCAAAACATGTTTATTTTTGCGTTTGAAATTTCCATTTTTGCGTTTACCATGAGATTGGTTATTGCGTTTTCGTATATCTAAAAGAGAAAAAAACCCATCAAAATCAGGTAATCTAGAAGTGTTACCCTCATGGTAAATATTATCATTTAAACCAATTGGATGTGGTGTTTGTAATAATTTTATCCACTTTAATTCTAATTCATGCCTAAGAATATTTCTATATCTTTTGGTGGAATTATCCCCATATGTAATCTTTTCGACAGGCTGAATAGAAATACTGCTAGTATAGTGATTAGTTTGTTTGAAATGCCTATAAAGAAAATTGTCAATTTTGCGAGGCTTTTTTGTTCGACTATAGTGCTCAGAAAATCTAGTTTTTAGAAATCTACAAGTTTGGCCAACATATTGCATGCCACAATCTTTCTCTTCCCAAGATAAAACATAAGTAACATCAGTTGATTTTCAATCAAGATCAGAATTAGTAATTACAGAAAATTGTCTACCATTAACGTTAGATTTAATAGTTGATTTACAACATAAATGTTTGCAACAGCTACACCTCTTGGCATTGTACTTAGAAATAGAGGGATACACTACACTTCTTCTATACTTACTCATAGAGTTCCTAAGTACAGGTGACTTAAGAGGAGAAAGACGAACTTTTAAATGGTTTCTAAAAAGGGCAGAGTCAGAAACTCCATGTAAATTAATTTTAGTGGCCGAATGAAGTTTCAGAGGTGAAACGTAAACAGATGGTAACATAGACTTATATCTATTGGTGGACTGGGGAATCTGTATGGAAGAAGCAGAATGTAACCGAAGAGGAGAAAGTAAAATTTTAACTGTTTTAAGGCTATTCATTATTGAGTTTTAAGTTTATACCATACATTGAAAAGCAGCACTCATATCGGTTATTTATAGCAATATCCAGCTGCTGCATTTGAGTAATAGCTAAAGCTCCCAACATATAATTAAGTCTAATACAAGTACAAAGAAACGTAGAGAAAGCAATAATTATTAACGAGATACGAATGCTGGTCTACACTGCTCCTTAAATGAGGTATTTAAGTGATACCAATAGGGAAGTTAATGCAATGAATGATTGTCAAGTGTAAATCCTGACTATAGTAATAATAACGACATTAAATGCAAGTACGGGGAAACTTTTAACAGTAACCACACAGCACAAACACAAAAGTCATGACATCAAAAACTATGGCTCGAATCAATGACTGCATGTATCAAATCAGATTTCATTCATAAACTCAAAGAATATCTGAAGGTAAAGTAGCATGTATTGAGAAAACAGAATGCATTATCTTTGATGCTACAGCTTTGATACAGATGCTACCAATACTGCCTAAAACGGCTAAAGTAACATCTGTAGCCATAGTTGAACAGTTCCATGTCTACATACTTTAGGCTAGTTGCATCTATCAGTCCGTTTCACAGATACACATTGTCTTTAACATGTATAGGGAGAATAGTTTGAATACGCTAGTATGCCAAAAAAGAGGCAACACCACAGTGGGACATAAAATGCTTCTAAAAGCAGACATGAAAGTACTCAAAGAATAGAAGAAATTATTATCCAGTGGCAAAACGAAGGACGACCTTGTAGCTTATTACACCTACACTGATAACAGCCATCAAAGCGACCAAAGATGAGCATATGGACATCTCAGAGCTACGAGATGAAGCGAATAAAAGTTTGTTTACATGCCTGAGTTGCTGCAAAATGTCCCAGTACAGATTTTCTTTTTCTTATTGTAACTTCTTCATCATAGATAAAAAAGAAGCTACAAATGAGATCTTTCTTTCATGTCGAATTGGCAGATGATGTTGCTATGAGACGTTATATCCCTGTTAACATCTTATTCACCAGTCTTACATAAAAGCAACACACAATACTTATCATAAAATACTGTCTGGCTAGATGTGGTATAGGTAGTGCTTTCTTTGGGGTGGGTAAGAAGTTCGTTTCCAAACGCATGATTCAAGGTGCACTGAAATTTCAGGGACTGAAAGATCTTGGCCGCCTTTATCAAACTGTCAAAAGTTTACTTGCACTCAGTATGTGGGAGCAATATATGAAAAACTAGATACTTCATCCATAAACGAGGTAAGCTTAGCAAAGGTAGCAACAAAAGTCCTATCGACAGATGACAGTTTCCATTTGCATATTCTACATTCTACCCGCCCACAACACGAACGCATTATGGAATACACTCATACTGTATACATGCGTCCTGCGATGATGAACCATTCAACAGCTGCCACAAAGCTTTTAAATGACCTTACATGCAATTGCGAGAGCAGTATCTGTTACGATATCTGTACATAATACATGTTTTCACAATGAACAACCATGTGCACTAACCTAACCTACGAAATTCAATGCGAAATAGCAGCTCCATGAACACACATTTTAGTACATTATCCATGCAAAACACAAGTGATTCGGAATAGAGTAACATCACTCTTAGACAGATAAATCATAAATAAACTACACCTTTATTGCGAAGCATTTTATACCAATTTGACTGGAAATGTTTTTGGTGAAGAACTCATTTTCATGGTCTTTAGGAATTCCACTTTGTCACGACAAGTTAACATGGCTGTCATAGTGGTCAAATTAAACTTTGATAAGTAGTTTGCTTCCCGTACCGTTTGTCAGATTTAGCTGAAATTACAGGCCTCCAGATAATTCGCCTAGCTGATTTTTTTCTTATTTCTCAGCCAAAACATATATTGTGGGTACTCAAAAGAACCGTCTCGATGAGTAAGTTAATCTGATTTGATGTCTCTTTCTTGCGGTACCATGGGTTGGTCTGTGGTTTTGGCATTTCCTAGTCATACTTACTCATTGTTGATAATTATGATAAATATCAGTTTTGTATATTAATTCTCATTGAAAAGTTTGCGTATGATAAGTGTGGGGAGATGAAATGTGATTTTACCCAATATGAAATAGTTAATTTCCTTCAACCAGCCATATTCACGTAATACCAAAAGGTATCCGCTTAACCAGTCTATGTCACTCTACTCTTATCATGTGCAGTCTCAAGATTGCAACATTACTATAAAGTATAGATATTTGAATTGTATACCAAAAATGGAAACTAAATTCTAAAACTATTTGCAGATGTGCAGTGTATAGACTACCTGTGGTGTGCTGATTCTTATTTCCTAATTCATGGGATGAATTGGACGATATATTCAGCATTAAAATATTATGAAATGTTGAAGTTTCTCTTTTGCTACAATTTCTTCATATACTTATTACAAAAATCGTCATTATGATGAATAGGTATCATTTATACTGTATTTTTTTTGTTTGTTTGATTTATTTATTTTTGTAAACATTGTATATCATTGTAACATATATTTGTATCATATATGAGGGCCTCATGGAAGATTAGTACCATTGTTTACTAAATGTTGTTACCCTCGTTAAATAAAGACTTTACTTACTTACTTACTTACTTATCCAAATAGTGATATCCGCATTTCCTATAAATCATCCACAGGGACCATCCTGTAAATAGAGTTTGGACTCCAGGCCCCGCGGTTATAAAACTAAGCATGGAATTTCGACTGCTCACAAAATCTAAGCTGAAATATAAAGACTTTTCTTGCTTTCAGACTCTCAGATGTTGTATTTATCATGCTAATAAATGTTAAAATGCCAACAATTTTAACATTTATGAGCACGATAAATTTATGCTCAGTTGAGTTGTGCATGAACAAAGCTATATAAGCTTGGGGCCTGCTGTCAGTTAATTTCGGAGAAACGGGTTGGCGATCTTTGACCGTTCGAGTCTAAATTTGTTTGAGCTGCGACACATTGTCATAACCTTCCCCTACCTTGCTTGGCACAAATCATCATAGAAAATCACACCAAAAGACCAGGACCCAAAAACAACAATGCCTCTTTTGTTAAGTATTTACTTTTAAGGATGCTACAAATAACGTTTCTAACTCATTAAAATCAAAATAGTTTCATTTTTCTGTAGATCACTATGATATCTTTGACAATACATTAATAGACCATGAGCTGCTTATAGACCCCCTCCCCACAGGGGGAATTTTGTAAACTATGATTCTCAAAAACTAAATTATATAAGAAGCAAAATGACACTTGTTGGCCATCTGGCAGTGGGGGCGTTACCGTGTTACAGCCATGTTAACTACGTTACCCTATAACATCTCCAAATCCTATTGTTCAAATACAAAGCTATACATATTTTTTTATTTATCCACATGCTGATTGTCTTAAAAGCACTTAATTAAATGCAGCAAATAGCCAGTTTGCGTTAAAACAACATATGCATACCATATTGCAGTTATATACGTTACTTTATTTAAAAAAAAACCCAACTATTTAGCCCTGTGCAATTACTAGACGATGTGCTGCCAAAATGCCTCCTAGGAGGAGCTTTGTACACTATGATTTTCCTAAACCACATAATATAAGCCACAAAATAAGGCATGTAAGCTCTTCGTGGGTCGGGATATACCCCCGGTACGAAGTATATAGGGGATATATAGTTTTTGCCTTTTCTGTAATTATGTTAGTTTGTCTGTCTGTAAACTTTTATTCTGTCAAAGATTTCTCAGACACTACTTGGGTTAGGATTCTGAAATTCGGTACAAAGCTTGATAGTGATGAGTTGTATTGTGTAACAAAAACAGCCACATATTGCTTATCAGTCCCTTTATTTGTTGATTTTTCTTTCTCTCCAATGGAAATTTCTGTCACAGATTTCTCAGCTCATATTGGAGCCAGTGTTTTAAAATTTTGTGTACACCTTCAGGTAGGCAAAAGTACTGTGTAAATGGAAATTAAGATGCTAATTCTCATTTCGCCTTTTTTCAATTTTTCATTTTGCCTTCTTTCACTCTATATAATACATATGGACATTTTTTCTGTCAAAGATTTCTCAGCATCTACTTGAGTTAGGGTTTTGAAATTTTGTGCAAAGCTTGATAGTGATTAGTTGTATTGTGTAGCAAAAAACAGCCACATATTGCGTATCAGTCCCTTTATTTATTCATTTTGTTTTCTCTCCAATGAAAATTTCTTTCGCAGATTTCTCGGTTCCTATTGGAGCCAGTGTTTTCAAATTTTGTATGCACCTTCAGGTAGACTAGGTGTATTGTGTAAATGAAAATAAAGATGCTAAATCTCATTTTGCCTTCTTTTTCAATTTTTCATTCTGTCACTCCTATATAACACATATGGATGTTTTTCGTCAGTTTTCTCAGCAACTACTTGATTAGGATTATGAAATTTTGTGAACACTTTCAGGTAGGCAAAGTGTATTGTATAAATGAAAATTAATATGCTTATCCTCATTTTGCCTTCTTTTTTTCAAATTTTCCTTCTGTCACTCTTATATAACACATATGGACATTTTTCATCAAAGTTTTCTAATTTAGGATTATGAAATCTTTGACAATTTTGTCTTTTCTCTGAAAGTGTTACAACCTCTGATGGCTACCGCCGGGGGTATGTGAGCATTGCTCACTTCTTGCTATATTTGAAAGTAAATGGCTAGCAGTATAATTTTAACTCATTTAGGTACCTTTTATTACTGTTACATAAGTTACTTTCTTTTGAATAAATTAATTTAAAGCAAAAATAACATTATATGAGTCTAAACTCCTAATGGGCGTAAATTACTGCCATTTTAGGTTTCAATAATGAAAGAAAAATGAAAAGTGCCTTTTTTAACATAAAATATAAGTGAAATTAAACTCTGACAAAAGCGCAGGCGATGAAAAGGAAGAAACTTTAACCCAAAGCACATAAAATGCTATTTCAATTAAGAGATTTTTCTTTATCGAATATGTAAACATCTCTTATAGAAACTACTTATTCTAATAATCAAATCATGTATCTTAAATGCTTGAATAATATCATTTATCTCTGACACTTGTATGTGTTAACTTAATTTAATACATGGAATGATCTATGCAAGACATTTTCAATACTATCTACAGTTCAGTTTAGACGAAACAGGGTTTAAAACATGTATTAGCGTAATAAGATCTATAAACAAATGTTTGAGCCAACCAAATACATATACAGCTTATCAGCTATTGAGTACAACAACTATAATGAAAGCAACTAAGGACGAAAGCTAGCTCACAATTTATAAAATTTTAAGTCATTTCAGGCATGGTTAACAATGAGAAATGAAGAATTTTTATAGTAGTGTCCCTGGTCCTTTCAATGAAAACTGAAGTTCTTTTCAATCATAACAATTTTTATCTCAAATATAGTACCTAATAGCCTGTCCCTATGGTTATAACACCTATGGTTGTAATCAGCATGTCTATTTTGAAAGAAATAAAGAAAATAAATACTCTTGGTAGCATGCATAGCAAAAATTTTAAAGGAGATTATTACACTTATCATCTGTTTTGCCCGTTTCTACAGTTTTGTGAAGCATTTTAACAGCTAGCTAGGGCAGCATTTGTTCAAAATGTTCAATTTAGTCATGCATTTAAAAGAGATACGTTAATGGTTAGAAAAGATCCCTTGCATTTTTAGTATTGTTTTATAGACATGACTAAATGAAAGGCCTTCAACAGTTCATTGGAATTTTTTATTTGAATTATTTCTGTCAATAAGAATATTAGTGTAATAGTGTAATTTTGTTTTATATTAAATTTTGTTCTAAGCATGTCACATGGGAACATGATCATTTTTATGAATATGCGCCCTATTAATCATTTGGACATTTAAAATTAAGCTAAATAGATTATACATTGTAACAAAGTTACAAAGAATAAATCAAATGAGCCAGCTCGTTTTGATTTGGCACTTGTACTCATTGCAGTGTCAAGAAATGAGGGCTCAGGCAAGCCTCGTAAATGTACAGACACACCAGAGACTTTGCTGTCTGCATCCACAAAGTATGGATATATAGATGCAGACTCAGACCAGAATTAATATGACAAGCTCGACTGCATCAGCATGAGCAATCAATGGATCCGAGATATTTGCTAGTATGTGATAAGTACCAAAATTTCACGTGCTGGTTAAATATTCATTTGAGCGCTTTATAAATTACAATAAATGAGATCAACAATTATTTCTTCATCTTAAGGCAATACTGTCAAAAACAAATCTGATATACGGTTTCAATATTTGGTATACTAAATCAGACACACATGTACCATAAATGACAAAAGGAAATTAAATTCACACTGCTGTCAATATCTGAACTTTATGGTATCCTTTTCAATGTGAAAGAAATATGATTTTTTTTTGAGATTATTGAATTAAATGACACATTGTAATTAGAAATGCATATATATTTACCAACAAAATCATGTACATGTATACTTGGTTAACATTGCATGTAAGTCTATCATTAATAACAATGTTTATACGGAGTAGGGTGTTCTCCAATTACCTTTTGTCAGAACAATGTCTTGAAGCCATACCCTGGTGTGTTGGCAACTCATTCGTATTGTTAATATCCAAATAACGCTTTGCTATGATTTGGTCATGTCACATTCTGTATAGTGGAAATTAGCATCAGCTCTTTTAGCATTAACTGCTAAAACTACCAATACATGTATTAAAGTAAGATTTCCTGACTGTACTTTTTACTTTAAATATCTTACTTTTTCATTCAGCATTCTAAAAGAACATTGTGAAATCTTTTTTTTAAATCAACTTGAATGTCCAATTCGGTTTGGCCTTATTCTGGCAAATACAGTCCCATAAATTTAATTGGTATCGTAAGTAACAATTGGCTTGTTTTTTGGATATGATCATACCACTTGTGATTATTGTCATGTAAACTCCACCTTTCTCGCTTAATTGTCCCATTTCACAGAAATATTTGTTCTAAAAAACATTTACTTATAAAATTTACATTGCTTAAGCAAATGATCAGAAGAACAATGTTGATTTGATTATCAGTTTCGTCCATTTTACAATGAAAGCTTTGTTGAAGATAAACTAAAGCCTATTTAAAAAAACAAAAGTAAAGTAATGTATTAACATATGTATATGCAAATACTACAATGTCAGTATAACATTTGATTTGGAGACAGTCTCTTCTAACAGTATATGATTACACACACTTATAATGCATAGTATCTATGTAACATATATCAATTTTTGCTCTACCAACTTACACATACTTGATTCTTTCTTGGTTGTAATAGCACAAATGTTTTGTATGCTACAACCTACCATGCAACATTTTTTTATTGTAGATGAACCAAAATACACAAGATATACCAGCGTGTATAGTGTTACTGACTATCTTTGTATAATTTGAGCAGCAGTTAACTGGGTACACAACATATTTTTGGTTGCTGTTAAATAAGTGAATAGATTAAACTTAGTGTTCTTCAGATAAGCTATACAAAAATCTAAATAAGTTATACAAAAATCTAAATCCACGATACATAAACATTTCATACTCAATTTAATACTGGCTTTCACAGCATTTTAGACATACTCAGTACCTTATGATATATTTTACATGGTAACATATGTTACTTTAACAATTTTGACAGAACATGGGAACTTATCTTTATTCAGCTGGTAATTAAGAGCAAACTTGTCTTTGTTAATGAGGTTTAAAACCTATAACTTTGGCCAAATTGACATTTTTTTGTTTTTAAAAAAGTTGTAAAATAAACTATTTCACAAAAGTAAATATGCTTTGACAATTTGACATAGTCTCTTTATAAGAACCGATGAGTTCTATTGTGGACAAAATAGTATCTGCATGTCTATTTAACACAAGAATCAGTTCTGAAAACGATATAAAATACCCTTGATGTGTCATTAAGGGAAGTAAGCAATATATAGAAATCCTTAAAGTTTGTAACATACGTTACATATTGCCAAACAAACAAAAAACTGATACTTTACAACAGAAACAATATTTATATCCCCTTACACTCTTGTTTATCAATATAATGCTCATATTTAGTGTTTAAAGCTTACAGATAGGAATACATGCTCTGTTTTTAAATGAAAAGGTTCTTACAGTACATAACGTTTTTTTGGGGTGTTGTCATATTCAACAGCTTATATCTCCTGAAGTTTTTGTGATAGAAGCAAGCTGTTTGCAGTTTTGAAATGGTCAGTTAATTGTCTTTAAGAGACATTTATTATAATCTAAACTATTTATTGAAAAGTTTATAAAAGAAACTATACAACAAAATATCGTTGATTTCATAGGGTGTAGTTCAAAATGAGGGGTAACGTATTTAACACGCTGTATCACCCAAACGCCCTCACCGCAAGGTGGCCAACATGTTGCAAAAAGCTTGTTACATGTTATACTTTACGTAAACATAGTCTACAAAGTTCCCACTGGGGGAGCAAAACCCTTAGTAGCTCATGGCATATAAGCATCGATCCAGGCAACTTACTAAACATTTAATGTAACTTGTTGAAATTTCAATACTAAACTTAAGTCGTACTGAACGTTAAGGAAGCATTATTATTTTGGGCCCAGGCCTCGATTTATAAAACTTTCATTTTCATTCTCAACTCAACTGTGCATGAAATTTATCGTGCTCACAGATGTTAAAATGGCAACAATTGTTTGCATTTTATCATTCATTAGTATGGTAGAGTTTTAAAACAATTAAGAAAAGTCTTTATTTTTAGCATTTTAGTTTTCATGAGCAGTTGAAATTTAGAGCACGAAAACATTTTCTATTTCAAGATTACCATACACGTGCGTTGTCAACTTGCGACTCACCATATCAGTCTCTTTTATTGCCAACATATACATTTACAGGTGATGTATAACAGTTTTTGCAAGTCATTAGTGTTTAGAGTAGTGAAACAATTCAGTCACTCGACGTGTTGTCTGATGACTGGAATCTGATCTATTGTTTATAAGAATTCGAGGTCATATGAGACACGTCGGGAGAAAACTCAACTGGGCACGAAATTTATCCTGCTCATACACGTTTTTGGCATTTTAACATGTATTACTATGATAGATACAACATTTAAGAGACTTAAAGCAATACACTTCTATATTTGTCGGCATTTTTGTTTATGAGCAGTTGAAATTTCGTGCTCAGTTGAGTTGAGCATGAAAACGTTTTATAATCTCGGGGCCTAGTAAGGTTCAGCTACAGAGGCCACGTTGAATGTTAAGCTTTCACAACCACCAGAAAGCGAAGACAAAAGCGCTGATCAGGAAGCTAGCATGCACCTTTTGTTTTTCGCATGTAGCAAAATAAGGGTTTGTCGTGCGGCGAGGTCGATATAAATTGAGCCGCGACATGTGATATCAAACAAAGTGGCATTTTGATAAGTGTAGACTCAGACGAGCCTGTGTAGCCTCCTTTTAATGATTAGAAACTCCAAATGATGCTCGGTCAATAGCCTTAGAGTCATAGAATATTCAAGCGACTAGCAAAGGCCCTGATCAGAATGCGCGTGTGCGCAGTCTCAGCCTTTGCTGGTCGCACATATCGCATTGTTGGAAATCTAACGGTGCGGCTCTATTGTATTAGCTACAACTCTACAAATTGCAACCAGAAACTCCTTATTAGGGAAGAGAACGTTTGTCCAAAATGGTTTGTCACTTGACCAAGGTGGCCGTCATGCCCATATATGGTAAACCCTTTAAGATATCTCCCAGAACCAGAAGAATAGCAATGGCTTTGACATGCAGCATTGGGTGAAGTTGATATTCGACCTTTCAGTTTGGATTGCCATCAACCTATTAAGCTAATATATTTGTTACAGAGCTCGTTTGGTCAATAAATATCAAATGTTTTGGAAGCTTTTTACAAATGGTCCTGACCAAGATGACCGCCACGCCCATATATGGGAAAACCCCTTTTAGAATCGTGTTCTCCAGAACAAGAATGCTACTGACATGGGGCCTTAGTATAAAGCATTCAGGGAGTGGGTCCCACTAAGTTTGTTCAAAGGGTGGTCCTATTTTGACCTTGACCTACTTTACCATAAGGTCATATTTGATTCCTAATGCACTTGAATGTGACTGGGGGAAATAAAAGGTAGACTTTTTGAATCCGTTGAGACCAAAGTCCTTATATTTACCAGAATAAGAAAATGACAATAGAATAGTACGAAATGTCAAGGTCGCTCATATTTGATTGTCATCAACATATTTAAACATACTTTTCTCATAAATTACTGGACCAATGAATATTAAAATTTCATTTTGCGACGCCATAGAGGAACGAAAGTAGAAACAGAATGGAACTTGTCATATAAGCATGATGACCATCAAACTCTTATGGTAAGCACTGATAAAATAAGAATGCTAATTGGATTGGACCATGGGAGAGTTGGCCCTACCTAATTTGTTCAAATGATGATCCTGTGTTGATCTTACGTTTATTGTAGGATCATATGTGAACTCTAATGATTACTGTTAAAACCAAGGTCATTATACTTACTAGATATGTTTACTAGGAGCCGTATGAGACAATTACTATGTTGACCCTTTCAAAGGTTGACCTTGACCTTTCAGCCAACGTCGCTTACATTTGACTGCCATTTAATAAGATATTTAAACATTTTTTTCGGAAATCACATGGCCAATTGAAGTCAAATGTTAAACAGACATTTCATCGGAATAATCAGAATATGTACTACTCGTCACGATGAAAACAAAAAGTAATGAATAATGGACTGTTCCTATAGATTTTATATTGCGTTTGTCATAGCTGGATAGTACTCTCATTTCGTGATGACAAGCTGCAAAATGAAATCTGCGCTGCTTTTGTTTTTAATAGCTGACCTGTGTAATATTAGATTTGCTTCGTGTCATAACCAAAATCGCATAAGATGAGTCATATTGTGAGACGGAAGTTAGTCGAATTGTCATGGTTTGTATTTCATATCATAATGTAATGAGGGTAATCTATATCTTATTGTTTGGGCTCATTGAAACGAACACGCAAATACATTTTATTGCGTAGTTTTACAAGCTCATACCATTTTCTCAAATCGGCATAGTTTCGCTTTATCTTCTGGGGAACAGGGGATAAAGGCCATTTATTTTAGGGGAACAGGAGAACAAAGGCAAAACTTTGAGAGGGGAAAGAGGAACAAAGAAAATATTGGGGAACTTAAAAAAAGCACATTTTCGATTTTGGGGGAACATCAAGCCAATTTATTTCAGGGGAATAAGGGAACAGGTACCCCCTGAGAGGGCCTCGTTGGTTGTCCCTGCTGCAACACTTAGGCTACCCTTTGATTAACGATTCCATAATGGAGATAAACCTTACAATACGCGAAGTAATTTGAGCATGGCTTTGGTCAAGGTTAACAGCCCTGTCGTATGAAAACTGAAAGGCATGAATTCATAAGCTTCTGAGATGTCTCAAGAAGTAAGAAGTTTGTTTGTTTGATTGATTCTTTACGTCCCATCAACAATCTTTCAGTTAAAAGGGACGGATCTTCCTGGGTTGAACCAGTACTTAGCTAGGATAAATGTGTCTTGCTCAAGGATCACAACGCAGTGACGCCGGTGAGACTCTAACCCGCGGCTCCTCGGTCTCGAGTCAAGCACTCTACCACTGAGCCACTGCGCTCCTCAAGAAGTGAAAATATATGTGTACAGAAAAACCTTTGTAAAACTGCCACTCAAGAATAGACAAAAACAAAGATCTTAATGATAACTGGTAGCTTAATGAAGTTCAAAAGTATTGCAGAATGTTCCCCTCTGAACATGCTGCAATACTTTTGACTTGCATAAAGCGATAATTCGTCTTGAAAACCATGAGAGTGGCCGATTTATACAGGTTTTACTGTAGACAGTACCATTGAATCAACGCATTAAAAGTAATCTATTTTTAATTTCTTTCTCTGCAAAATAAATAAAAGAGAAAAAGTTTATATTGGAACCTCATATTATACAATTATTGACTTCAATGAGGTAGACATAAGGATTTATCTACCCGAAAAAGTGATAATTCACCGAGGCCGCTAGGCCGAGGTGAATATCACTTTTAAGGGTAGATAAATCCTCATGTCCACCGAAATTGAAGTCAATAACTGTTTTGTTATATGACTTTTCAACTTAGAATGAAAGTTTTCTACTTTCACTTTGTTATTGAAGTCAACCTTCTACCTAAGGACTTTCTAACAAGTTTTATCAACTGTTATTAAAATATTTTAATGTAGTATTTTGCAATTTGAAATGTATATTAATTCTCTGAATGTGGAATGTAAAATTTAATCATAAAACTTTTTTTACATTTTGTTTATTCATACAAAGATAAATGAACAAACAAAACATAACAAAAGAGTTGTTAAAATTCATGAAAGTCTTTAGTTTACCTGTTGGGATGTGAAACAGCAAATCATGTCAATTTCATGCAGCACATGCTAGTTTTATACTCATCATGTTATTTTTAGCTCTCTAGAGGGTGATATTGCAGAAGTGTCAAAAATATTAACTTCTGGAAACTAGTTGGAGCTGGATTTCTTCCTATATCACCTTCTGAGCTAGTTTAGACCAGTTTTCAGGTAGACATAGAGATTTATGAACACAAATTTGGCCAATCAGGAGACAGGATTCTCTCCAGTCATATAACAATTCCTTTTAAATCAATAAATTGTTCCATATTTACCCTTATTAATCTTACCATATTTATCCCTAAATTTCAGTATGTAAATTCGAATATCTGATGAGGTGTGTTTTACGTAGTTTTGGAACCAGGCCCCGAGATATAAAACTTTTTTCGTGCTCAACTCAGCTGGTGATGAAACTTATCCTGCTCATAAATGTTAAAATGCCAACAATTATTGCCATTCTAACATTTATTAGCATGGTGCATACTACATTTGAGAGTTTGAAAGCAAGAACAGTTTTTATTTTTCAGCATTTTACATTTTATCAGCAATTGAAAAATGAATGCCCAATTGAGTTGAGCTTGAACAAAGGCAACAAAGTTTAATAACCTCGAGGCCTCATCATACCGATTTGTGTTTCTACTGTAGGAGGCATATCCATGTGAATATTTAGGATATATGTATATTTTTATGAACTACATTAAAGTTAAAATTCACACTTTTTCAAATGAATTTATTATAGAGCTTACGGTATGGTAGGAATAATGCATCGTCAAATGTTTGTGATATCTCTTCAATTAGTCTGCTGTTTAATCCTGATAACTGAAAAATGTCTGCCCCAAGATGCTTGGATATAAACAATAAATACTGCTGCAATTACCTAAGCAGGTAGAAAAATGATAGTTGTATTAAAATTAGTAAATAAGCATTTACTTTTTGATTTAGGTACTAAGTTCAAAACCATGAATAGCCACTTTAACCTTTTTTTTTAATAACAATGAAATGTTCCATAAAGCTTGATACAATGAAGCCAGGATGGTCAATTAATGGTAAGAAATGAGTCACAGGTCATAATTTCCAAACAAATATTCTATTTCTTTCTCTGAAGATTAATTTTGGATAAGCAAACATCACAGATCCTGGTGAAATGCCTCATAATGCGCCATTTCACCTCGGTCTTCACTTTTTGTCAATGTAACCGTTGACTCAAAAAGTTTTGCGGATGACCACCAAATTCGAACCTGACCTGTATTTTATGATGCATTACCCTTCTGTAATCTTTGAATGAAATTGCTGCATCCCATCAAAAGTTATTGATCGAAAACCACAATTAAAACAAATATAAATAAAAAAGGGGCATAACTCAGTCAAAATTTTGCAGATGACCACCCTTTCGAACTTGACCTGTATTTAATGATGCATCCCTTCATAAAATAAATTGATCGGAAACCAAATTGTGAAGCCCGGACGGCGACGACGACGCCGCCGCCGACGACGGAGTCATGATCCCTATGGGTCGACCATGCTTCGCAGGTGACACAACATTAGACACAAGAGAAACTGTGATAAAATATTATATCATAATGCTTTGACAGCTGATGAATGTAATGATCAAACAGTCAGTATCCCATATAAGCCTAGCGTCCTTTTTGTGGGACATCGGCAAGCAATGCAGACCCAGATCAGACGCCACAGAACGCGGCATCTGATCAGGGCCTCAAATGTTTGCTTTCAGAATGTTCTATGAAAATTGGAATAAAAATGTAAAATACCACCCAACAACCCTTAAAACGGAAATGGACTGGTTCAATTGATAAGAGTGGGAAATTCCATTCGGCTTAAATGGCTCTAAGACTCGCTCGATAAAGGCTTTGCAGGCAAGTTTAAGCGATGGTATTTTATATATGCGCCAAGTATAGTTAAACAGAAAAAAAACGAACAAAAAAATCGTAAAAATATGAATATTTTCTTACCCATTATTTTAAACATTTTTGGGGTGCTCAAAAGAACCCTGTCAATGAGACGGTTCTTTTGAGATCCCACAAAATATGTTTTGGCTGAGGAATAAGAAAATTATTTTTAATTACATATCATGTAATATACACTCTTAAGAGATGTTTCTCAAAACAAAGTATGCAACACGGAACCCATCGACTCGCTGAATACCATGTCATGCATAATATAAATGTAGGTACTTTCCCTGCACTGTGCGGACAGGAAGTTGAGAAATTCTCTGAAAACTAAACCCACTATATGCCGTTATCAAGCGATCATATGGATCCGGTCAGCATTTAATATATACCCAACTACAAAAGAACACCGCCAGTTTTTCATTTGTCCCAGGTTCGTTATCAATTTGGTTAAGATTAAAAATTTGGTTACAGGCCATGGCAAACAACTCGATTAAAACAAAGAAAAATGAAATTTAGAATTGCAGTCACCAACTTTCGACGTCACTCTTGCGTTCATACTTTTACAGATAATTTGCATTGTGCAAGAAGCATGAGTGTTTAGAAAAACCAAGTTGGAAGTATTGTTTGGAGATTGCCAAACAAGATGCGGCCCTTAAGTTTCAAAAATGTGTCTTCAGTGGGGAACTGAGGATGAC
Source organism: Loripinus fragilis (assembly GCA_964019695.1). Classification (NCBI taxonomy): domain Eukaryota; kingdom Metazoa; phylum Mollusca; class Bivalvia; order Lucinida; family Lucinidae; genus Loripinus; species Loripinus fragilis. The sequence goes on from OZ026525.1 coordinate 75,074,441, forward strand.
GTAAATCTAAAAACGTAACTTTCATATTATAAATTCGATTGTCTCCGTCAATACGTAACCGCTTCTCACCATTTCTTAGATGCACCGTTTTCTGGTGTCAGCTTTTCCGTTGCAGTTGAAAATTAAAAAAAGTATTCCCAATATTTACCGAGAAATAGCCGTTCAACGTTTGACGTCCCCATAACACAGTATTCAGCATGTGCATGATAAAGTTAAAACTTGATTTATTGACCACAATAGTTCGGCTATAAATGCTCATTATTTCATCAGAATCTGAATCCGATCAGTTTTAGGACGTACATAATGAGAATCAAAATTACCATAAATGAAATAAATGACGGGTTATTTCTGTATTGTACTTTCAAAGATAGATGAGAATCGTTGTAAACAAACAGTGGCGAGTTTACCTTGATTTTGGGCGTGCAGGTAGTCTCAGTTTACAGTTATATTGAACCTACGACAGACTACTGCATATGCGCGTGGCAGTGAATAGTCATGCTTTACCTATTTATAAGAAAAATAGATTTGCCTCATTACTATGCATCTTTGAAACAACAATAGGTCAGTATGTATTGGCTAATCTGTTCATATGTTTATACTTATCACAAATGTAATATTTACAACTATCATTATAAAAGCAAAAACGAGAAATAAGATTTTGTCATTTTTTCTGCTGACGTCCTTCCATGTACATGTTACGTACCCCGTCACCTGAGTATCGTTTGTATTACCCGTTCTCCTGGGTTCACTTGGCGACTGGTCGCAAACGGATCCATTTCTATTGCAAATTTGATCAGTTTTCGCTTGCTTCTTTTTGGATGATCCACTAAGTCTAAACGAGACCATATTTCGCCAAACCCTAGTTACCTCGCCTGTTCTGTGGAAAATCCGCATGTTCACAATAGTGCCAAGACAAATCAAGAGACTACTCAGCATACTTACAATGAGATAGATACAGACGTTAGGTACTGGATCTGAAATCTTGGGTAAATTGTCAGAGAGAAGGAGGAGAAAGACTGTATTAGATAATAACAATGTGACGCAATAGGTGACTTTTTCTCCCGATTCAGCTGGGATATAGAACACTAATATGCAAAGACAGTTCAACATGAGTATTGGCAGCAAAATGTTTAAAAGCATGTACTGATATTTGCGATGAAATCTTATAGTTACAATCATCATTGGCATGTTTGTAGCCTCAAGGCCGTTGTATGAAAGAGACACATCATCCCTGTCCCATTGTCCATTATCTAATTCTTCTATAGCAGCAAATGATCTCCCCTCTTTTAAATGGCATTCAGTCGGCAAATACCCAACACCAGCGTAAAATACTCGACACGTCTGATAATCTAAAGGAAAATTTTGCACATTCGCCAAACAACGTGCCTTAAAAACATCCGCATGTAGCCACCCGACTGTTCCATTCGAGTACAGTTGTAAGTTGTCCCCCTTTACATTGAATCTTTTTAACTCCTCTACGGTTGACGTCAACACAAAATTAGGAATCCAGATCATGTCAGATGGTACATTGATTGAGTTTGTGCCACCATAGTCATCCGGGTTCCAACCCAGACACTCGTCCACCCAAGCTGTGTAGATCATGCCCTTGAAAGTCAACTCATCTGCAATCTCATTGAATCCCAGAATCGAAATAAGATTAAATCCCATACTAAGTTCCACCACTGCACTTTGGTTACGCACAGGTCGTACATATTTATTATAGCTACTGTTAAACAGCAAATCGTTTAATAAGTTAGTAACGTTCTCTGCAGAGACACTCTCTGCTATTCCACATTCTAAAGCTAAAACTATATAAAAGAAAACAATCGTTTTATAATACGAAAATTCCATATCGTGTCCCAGTCTATGAGAATGTGTTTTTACCTTAAGACCATGATCAGGAAGCTTTGGTTATGTCAAACGTCCACTTCAGCAATTGCAAATATAAAGCTTTCCTCATTTTACTTTTTAGTGTGCACCCCATTAATGTATCGTGTATAATATTTATATATTTAGTCCAGTGTCCATTTAAAGCAGAATTGTTAACATGATGTTAGGCATTAATGAACAGAAATCTGATCACATCTAGCAATTTCTATATTTCATTTAACACAATTTGATATGGAGCAATATAATTTTTATTTGAATGTACGAGCATATATGATTTAAGAGCAGATGTTTCTAGAATGGTTTCTAGAAAAGTCAACCTTTGAATACAATGGTATTGATTCGCTTTAAAGTGCTCATCCACTATTTAGAAAACGATGTCCAATTTGCTTACTTGGGATATAGAGTAAATGCTATCTATACTAATCTGTATCTGTTGGTATTACCTTAATGTTGGTCGCCATTGAAGCAAATTGACCATCAAGAATTCAATATTAAATTTTCAATTGAATTTGTACATACTATAAATATTTAATTGGGTCGTTTGTATACAACAATTAGTTAATAGTATAAAATGTCAGTAGATGCACGAAAGACAAGAATCAAAGCCCGCCGAGACAAGTCTGTATGTCCGTATTGTCCAAGCGCGTTCAGCATAATTGTATCTATGAAAGTCATCTTTCTGAAAATTAGATGCAAAATGATGATCCTGTAGGACAATGTGGTTTCAAAACTTTGCATGCAATGGGACCTAAGCACTCATATTTTCTGTATTCGCACAGCAAAGACTCATATCAGACTGGCATCAGCATCAGTCCAGTTTGCTCTGAGTCCACGCTGGGCGCATTGGTTATTTTGTTAGTTCTGTTATTCACTTGCTCAAACATCAGCAAGATTTAGGGTTGGATGGTCTTCGACAAATATCTGAATTTCGTCGGCTGAAGCACAGTGCGTGTGCTCAATAATCGCCATGATTATTCAATGATTTAGGTTCAACGTTTCAATTTGATTTACAATAATTTAAAAGAAATGCTTTTAATGAAATGTATGTGAGACATGAAATATACTTTTTGCGTATAGATAATGAAGCAATAACAAAAGACATGAGTTGATAATGGACGAAAGCTTTAGAGCAGTGTAAGGAAGCAGCAAACGCTGTAGACAAAAACGGACGGAAGAATTAACTAGGATTACAGATATAGTGTGAGCTATAGCAATACTTAAGATGCAACTTATACATTACAACTTGTGAAGACGTCGATGACAGTTGTGTTTTGATAAGACTGTGTGTTTCCTAAAGTTCTACTTTTGTAACAAATAACCCAAATACATAAACAAATGTCAGACGCTGCTTTGAAAATAGAAAACGCTGTCATGCGCATATTAATTTTTGTGCTTCTGAATTGCCCAGTTAGCATGTGTTCGGATATCTTTGAATTGCATAAAGAACTTTTTGAGACAAGGAATTATTCGAGATGGACAGCTCCAATCAAGAGCAACACAGATCCATTAACAGTGTCCATGACGTATGACCTGGTTGCAATTAGCAAGTTTGACGCAATGACAGGTGAATTTGTACCACGTGCGTTGTTAAGCTTTACGTGGTTGGATTCATCTTTGTCTTGGAATCCGGCAGAATATGGCGACATCACATCATTTTTGTATCCGGTTGAAAAGCTCTGGTTCCCACCTGTGGTTTTAACATCATCATACGTCTCGTCGGACACCGCGTGTGCAACTGAAACGGATGTCCGTATTACATATACAGGAAGTTTACTCTGGCTTTGTGGGAATCAATTTAAGGAGATGTGTACACCGGAAGTGGAACATTTTCCTTTCGACGTTCAGAACTGTAACAGCGTTTTTTCAGTGTGGGGGTACACTGAATCAAAGGTTAAGTTGGTTCATAATCCAACTCCTCTATATACAGATAAACATGATAACGGACAGTGGGAAAGGAGAGAAATAAAGAATAAAAATGGTGTTACGTATGGCTATTCATCTTTAACATATACCATTACCTTTGAACGTAAATCCCTCTTTATTGTGTTGTTTGTTATTACACCAATATTTGTTTTGGGATTTCTGAATACTCTTGTATTCTTGGTTAAACCAGGCACTGGAGAGAAACTGTCATATACGATGACTGTGCTATTAGCAAATGCTCTGTTCCTGGTGATTATTGCGGAGAGCATGCCGAAGGTATCGAAACCACTACCCAATATCTGTATCATGGTTGTCGCTAACTTTGCTACAAGCGTCGTTATTTCTGCTCTCTCAGTTTTGTCTGTCCATCTGTACTTCTTGGAGCCAAAGAAAGGATCATCACTCGCTCGTAGACTGTCCATGTACATGCTGAGAAAAGTGTCGGACCAAAATTCTGGCATGAAGACGTCATTATGGAAGGAGGCAAGCGCCAAGATTGACACGATGTGCTTTGTTCTTTGCACCATTTGGATATCTCTTGCTGATCTCGTATTCCTGCTATCCATCACTGTTGGAAATATGAATCTCTAGCATATAAGTTCTATCCCCTGTGTACATTAACTCAGCAAGCGTAGAAAATAGGGCCAACATAGACGAACATTGATACAAATTCAGTTTGACTTAAACAATTTTTGTTCAGATAATTTGCATGTAGACAAATATATACAATGTCAATTTATTCAGGATCTGACAGTAAGCTTATATGTAAGCCATTTCTTGTAAATTCAGTTTCGTATCAATAATTTAAAACACTTATATTTAAGAAATAAATCCGAATTTTGAACTGCTCATGCAATCATGAATGCTTCGGTTCTCTTGCAAAGTAAGTGATGCCCGAAGTTCTTCACGTTACTTTGGACTTCATGTTAACTTTGCAAGAGACCGGAAGTATTCATGATTCCATGAACAGACCACAAATTGGATTTCAAAGTGATTGCTTATATTTACATTTTATTATGAATATCTAAAATATAGAAAGTATCTAAATCAATCAGGTCTCGCTGTGATTTGTTGATTTAAGAAATGAATTCAATTTTTGGCATGTTCATGGAAACATGATAGGCCTTGAGCTGGCTATAGACCCCCTTCCCCCAGGGGGAATTGTGTTCACTATATTTTTCTGAAACAACATTATATAAGACACATAATAAAAGATGTTAGCCCTCTGAGAGTGGCAGCGTTTACATGTAACATCATGTTATATACGTTACCCCCCAAAATAGCACTAAATGTCCCTGATAATGTCTCAACCATGACATGTTCGTACATATTTGCATACTGACACAGGTTTATGAACTTCTTATAACACAGTTACATATTTTTCGTATTAATTTTATAAATATCTTGAGTTGTCACCGTTATATACGTTACTTAGTGTTTCCTGCCTTATTTCCGAGTATCGGTATGGTATTTATTGAATATACGTGTATTACATCTGTCACAGAATATATTAAATCTAAAGAGCTGCTAATTAAATGATTTAAAGTTCTTTATTATGGTCGCTCACACTATTTTTCAGGCCCATGTTTTGTATGTTACCTTCAAAATAGCATTAAACATTCAAGTTAATGTCTCTAACAAGCCATGTTTATACTTATTTGCATGCTGGCATAGGTTTATGTACTTCTTTTAACAAGGTTTACCTATTTTAAGTATTCATTTAATAAATGCCCTGAGCTTTAACTGTTATGTGTGTTACCAAATTATACATAAGCTATTCTGAGTATCTGTATAGCAGTTGATGACTCTACATGTATAAAGTCTGTCAGAGAATTTAGAAAATGTACAGCTAAGTTCTGGGCAGGGTATATGGATATAATTCAGATGGTATTGACACTGATTAGGGCTACAAAGAAAACAACTTTGAATTGCATGTCAGCTCTATCTGTTTGCATTGTTCCCAATGTTCATTGCAAACGATCACAACAACTACATACAATATGTACCTGTGTAACTGATTACACTAATAAATTTATCTGATGCACATCGCAGATGCAAAAAACTTCTCGAACAAAATGGGTTTATTGCGACACAACCATTGGTTCTTTGATTGAGAAATGCTTTTGACATAACTATCCGACAAACAATAAAGAGGTATTAAATGCTTCAGCAACTAGAACTACGCTTCGTACTTCAGATGGAATGGTGTATTACTCATCACATCAGAGCTCAATATATTGAAACAACTCTTTAATGCACTGAAATAAAATACGAGTACTAGATGCAGTTTCAGGCTTAATCAATCCTTTTAGTTCTAGTTTTGCAGACAATGAACTGTGCTTTTTTGTCTTTCGATGTTCCTGCTAAGCCTGGCATAGCTAATATCTTATTGAGGCTGATGACATTGGCAGGAAGGCTGTTGCAGACTGCATATAATCACTTTTAGTTAAAAATCTGTCTTTCACAACCACATAAAATGCTACAAGCTAATAAAGTTTTGAGGTTTGCGAGGTCAAGCAAGGAGATATTGTCCAATTTACAAAACGTAAACAGCCAAATGAGAGCTTAAAGGAGCGTCTTTGGTCAGCATGACCTTCTTTCTATTGGACATATTGTTGACCTTGAGTTGACACTTCGGTTCCTTCTGGGACCTGTACCATGGTCACTGTCAACTCCTGATAGAATTTCCACCAAAACTGACAAGTCCAAACTTCCGCATGGCTTGTAATCACACATTGAACCAACATTAGATTGGCCATGTAGTGCTGCACATAACTTTGATGTTAATGGCATAACTACAGGCAATAATAGCTTTTCCTGTCACCTTCAAGGATCTGATGGAACCAGTATTCAACCAGGCACTAAAGACAGGGCATGTTGGTTTTGTCACTGATACATATATACAATGTATAAGCAGCAGTCTATAAAGTCTTACAAACGTTTTCGCAGAGGATAACCTGGGTGTTTTGTTCAACTATGGTGTATGCAACAAAAGGTGCACCTTCTGAATGTCAACAGCATTGGCCAGGATATGGGAGAAGACATACACTGTTTAACAGATTTTGACACTACCAATGTGCCAATGTGTTAGTACTACGGAAAGGTTAGTCCTACCAAACTGATAGAGAGACCCTCCCCCCACTAGCTCATCAACATTCTAAGCAGGGTAGGAAAACAAATAAAGGTTTGCTCTAGGCACTCATCGGTGATATGAAGCCCTACCTTGTGCTATTTATGTAATTGTGAATAAGCTGCAGTACGACATGTTTCTGAAAAAAGTACCAAAGCCATACACATATACTGACTATTTCAAATGGCAAGCACATGAGATTACCTCCACCCTGCTATTCTGTCCTTAAGATGTACATACAGAGATTGAATTATCAAGTCTTTACCATGAAAACAAGTGAGGCTTTCCAGATATGGACAAAATGTGTGGAAAATAAATGGGAAGAAAATCGAGTACCTCTGGGTGAAAGAAAACTTGATTGTACCCTAACAAAAGAGCCACAGAATTATATTTCACATTTTGTGTGATATGGGGTTACCATGTTCAAAACTCAACAACTCAAACCATAAAAAAGATAGAAAAATAATATTTGCAGTTTCCAAAAGGTACATAAACATTCTTTAATACAAATTTAGTTAGTAAGCACGTTCACATTAAAAAAAATATCAAACTATATTAGTTTCTTAAATCATTTCTATAGGAATAATGAAAAAAGTAACATACGTAACACTTGGGTGCATATTTGTTTTCAAATGTCCATATCTGTGATGCAAAAATAGCTTACTTGGATGATATAGCCAATTTGTAAATCTTACCTCATGGTTTGCACTTTTCAGAAGTCATGTCATTTGCTAAAATTATCAAAGACGTTGATGGGTACTATATATAATTGGCTGTTACAAGGTAATGGTGCCATTACCAGAATGCTAGCATATTGCAAAATCCTTGCAAGATGAATCTGATAGAGGATTAATAAGCTGTATAGAAAAATTCTTTAAACCCTTGGATAATATACGAAGATTTGCTCTATAACTTCTACCTGATGGGGTTTCTTTGAACTGTTAAGTTGTTACTCGCACATTGCACTGTATGATACAAACTTTTCATGAGTATTACGTTAACTATATTTGATGTCTCTATAAAAGAAAAGAGGGCTTATTATAGTTTATGTTTTGAGTTACTTCCTCAGCAAATGAGCCAGAGTACAAAGAAGTACGTATACATGGACCTGTGCCAGCATGCAAATACGTACAAGCAGGTCGTGTTGGAGACCATATCTTGAACGTTTAATGGTATTCAGAGAGTAACGTATGTAACCTGGGCAGTAAAATAGTGTAAGACACCATAATAAGGAACTTTTATTCATTTGAATAGCAGCCTTAAAGATTTACTACATTCACTGACGGATGTAATACATGTATAGTCAATAACAGCCATACTGATACTTGGAAATAACATATGAAACACTAAGTAACATATACAACGGCAAATCTCAAAGCATTTATAAGATAAATGCTAAAATTATGTAACTGTGTTATAAGAAGTTCTTAAACCTTTGCCAGACTTCAAAAAAGTGTGAATATATCATGTTGGAGGCATTCTCAGGAAAATTTAATGTTATTTTGCTGGCAACGTACGTAACATGATGTTACCCGCTAACGCTGCCACTCTCAGAGGGCTAACATATTTCATTTTGTGGCTTATACAATGTAGTATCTAGAAATTATAGTGTACGAAATTCCCCCTGGGGGAGATGGGGTCTATAGCCAGCGCGAGGCCTAGAGAATAACATTTTACATTTTTGTGTGATATGGGGGTACCATGTTCAACATCTAATAACTAAAAAAGTGTATAAGATAGAAATGTAATGCTTGCAGTTTTGAAAAGGTAAATAAAATTTCTTTAATATAATACCAAATTAATGACATAAACTGGTTTCAATAAAATTTAAGATAAACTATATTAGATACATTTATCATTTAAAAGGGGGTTCAATGAAAACATGTAACATACACTACATCCGGGATGACTATATTTGTTTTCAAATGTCAATATCAGTGGCCCAGTAATAGATTACTTAGAAATTATAACCAATTTGGAAATCTTACCTTATCTTTTGCACTTTTCTGAAGTCTTAAAAAGAATTTTAATTATCAAATATTTTGTAGGGTAACGTATGTAACAGGCTGTTACAGCTTAACGCTGCCATTGTCAGAGGGCTAACATGTTGCAAAATCCTTGCAAGACATTGGTCTTCAAGAAAAATATGGTCTACAAAATTCCCCCAAGGGGTGGGGGGGGGGGTAAACCATATCCAGCCAGTGGCCTATTAATACTTCGGGTCTCTTGCAAAGTAGGCTTCACGTTAACTTAGGAAGAGATCCGAAGTATTCATGATTCCATGAACATACCAGAAATTGAATTTTTTGCTTATATTTACATTTCATTTTAAATATCTATGATATGAAAAAATATTTATAATTAAGGACACAAAACAATTTTGTATTTAATATATAATTGTTTTAAGTGTAAAACGAAACAGCGGAATAGCTAGCGTGAACACAGACAGCCATGAAGCAAACACGAGGCTTGTTTTGCACTTGCGACTCGGGTGTGGCTCGCTGTCAATCACAACACCAGTGTCACTTATGGCGAATGAGTTCGCCGTTCTAAGCATGTTGCTGGGGCAAGTGAGCTTGGCAGCTGTCAGTCAAATTGGTGTCATTCATGAGGCTATGAACGGTCGCAAAAATCTAAAGATTCATTAAAGGCTTGCTTCGAAAATGTAAAATATTGTTAATTCACTACTGGGAAGTGAAGTGTAAAGAAAATCAAACTAAAATCACGCAGATAACCCATCCTTTAAGAGGATTTGGCCTTGTTTGTATCTTAATGGACATAAAATTGACCAATGCCCACGGATTCGCAGGAGATGACTTATAAAATAAGCGCTTGCTTACTGTCAGATCCTGTACCATGATATTTCTGTACTGTAATATACATGTCTAGTTACAAATAAAATGAGCCGCAACATGTGATTTCCAACAATGTGGTATGTGCGACCAGTAAAGCCTCAGATCAGCCTGCGCATACGCGCAGTCTAATCACAGCCTTTGCTAGTCGCTTGAATATTATATGATTGTTAAGCTACTGACTGAACACCATTTAGAGTTTCTAAGCTTTAAAGGAGGCTGCGCAGGCTCGTCCAAGTCTACACTTGTCAAAATGCCACATTGTTGGGAATCACATGTCGCGGCTCAGATATTGTTTAAACCAATGCCCATGGATTGAATTCCCTTTATTTTATGTCAATTACTTACTCTTTGGTTCAGCAAGTAATGGGCATTACTTACGTGTTTTTGCCATTGGCCATGGAGAAAGAAAAAAAAACAAGGATTAACGGCCCCGTTCATTTTCAGTCAATTACATAGTTTAAAGTTAAGTAATAGTTATACCATGGGTTGTCCGCCTGTACGTGGAGATAATCCACGAGCTTTAGCGAGTGGATTATCTTATGTACAGGTGGAGAAACATGGTATAACTATTTTATACCACCTTAGTCCACCTACATAAGTGTAGACCTTGCACATCATGAGATAGTTGGTGCTAAAATTGGTAAGGGTGGTATAAGAGCCATAACATGCTTTTTTTCATTGGATGGTTTTCAAGTACATGTAAATGAACATGATCATGTTTTTTTCAGGGGGAGCATGCCCCCGGACCCCCCAGCACAAATGTGAATCAACATCATTACATCATAACTAGGCTAACTCACCTAGTATGAAATCCTCTATCTAGGTAATTAGATGGGGTTTTGTTATAAAAAAAACATTGATGAACGTGGCTCAGATATATTCTTACTTTTTGAAAATGAATTTAAACATATGTATAGGGCCTAATAGCAATTATAAACACTTCCTATGGTTGCAAAAATTAATGCTTTCTCTTTGTCTAAGAAAATCTAGTTTCATCTATTGGAAAAAACAGCCCCTCCCCCACCAGAAAACCAAACGGTCTAGCTGCCCCTAATAAAAAATCAAATCTAGAGAGCATTCCTCCATACCAACTCTACCAGGTACAGCAACAGAATTTGAAGGATGGCCTCATACTTTGAGCTACATAATGTCATGCATTTCATTAAACTAATTATATATCGTGTATTCCGTGGCTAAGCCCTATCTTTACATGTATAACGTAAAATATTAAAGCGAACATTAATCAAGTAGTCCGCTTGTGTATAGCTTCATAGTTTTTAAGTATGTGAATAGAAAAATACATTTTAGGGAGAATTGGCTTATATTTTTGGGGATTTGGGGAGAAACTGAATTAATTTTAAGGATGTGGGGAGGGAGCAAAGGAAAAATACTTTCAGGGAGCTGCGGAATTTTCTTTCAGGGATTTGGGGAGATCAATGCATTATTTTCAGGGATCCATGGAGCACAGACCCCCCCTGGGGGCCTCATCAGAGCCTTTGCTGGTCCCCTGAATATTCTGAGTGTTAAGCTACTGACTGAACACCATTGGACGTTTTAAGCTTAAAAGGAGGCTGCACAGGCCTGTCTGAGTCTACACTTGCCAAAAATACCACATTGTTAGAAATCACATGTCGCGGCTCAATTGTTATAGCTATCAGACTATCAAACACGACTACGCCGATGCAACGCAAATACGGTTTCTAACGGCGTAGTCCATATTTGAAACGGTATCAACTGACCTGAACGTCATAGTAGTCTCACACCGGATAGGCGGCAATCGAAAACGCTCTTTAAACAATCGACGAACGCGGATCAAAACCGCTAGAAACAGTGTTTTCGATTGCCATTTGTCGCCATTCGGGCGACAAATGGCAATAGAAAACTATGTTTCTAACGATGTTGATCTTCGTTCGTCGATAGTATTAATGTTTTCGATTGCCGCCTATCCGGTGTGAATCTTCTGATAGATAAACTGGGAAGGGAATTTCCTTATCAATGAACTGCGTGAAAATAACAGGAAAATGGATTTCAGACCTATAATCGTACAACAGCTTTCAGTAGTTTTGGTACTCATTATTATACGTAAGTACGTTGTAAATACCTCTATATCAAAGCCATGTCTGGAAAAGGTATAACACAGTCTTTAAAATATTACGAGGACTGCTCAAATATGAATGCAAGTTGCTTCATAACTTTCTTCACATATATGCTACGACAAAATGTCATACCTTTCTGGAAAGAACTATTTGTCGTCTTGAAAATTGCACCAAACATAAAGAAACACTCACTATATTTCTCGAGTTACAGACGCTTATACGAGGGTCTGGATGGGGGGGGGGGTCTGGTATTCACTTTTCATTAAAAAATTAGCCCATTACTCATGTTTTTAAAATTTTGGGTTATTCGTTAAAATAAGACCAATTATTCATTAAACGTAAGAAAGGTGGCTAAGAAATCTGATTATTTACTTTTTATTAAGTTTTTCTTAAATCCATTAAAAATAGTAATATTCATTAATTTTTAGGCCCTCATTATTCACTATTCATTTTTTTGGCTCATTATTCACAATTTATTATAAAAAAGGGCCATTATTCACTAATCATTATACCCCATCCAAAACCCTCTTATGAAAAGGCCATTCCTGTATACTGAAGTTTTTCTTATGCAAATTGCCATACACGTTTTGGTACATGTGCGGATATAGTGTCATATCTTTGTAAGTTTGAGACAAAACGGCACCAAATTTTAGATGCAAGTTTAAGGTACATTGACAAAGTTTTTTGCAGGAAAAAGTTTATAAAATACTGTTTCAATCTCGAGTAAACAGGCACGTTTGTGACGTCATTAATTTTATGATAAACGCATTTTGGAGTAATCTACGGAATATCGCTGTGTCTTTTCTTTGCGTTTTGCTTAACACCTGCTTAATATGTCATAAGGAAGTTTTCAAAACGCACCGTCCTCTATTTACACAGTTATGACATTTTATATATTTTTTCAAGCATTTTTCTGCCTCTTAATAAATTAAAATATGTTCAATCTGTCTAGTCGTCAAGACCAGGTGAGTAATTTTATTGTAAATAATGCCTATTTTTGTAAAACTTAAAGTTAACGTTCAAATTTAGATTAAAACCGCAGTGTTATGGCAACAAAATTAAGTATAAGTTCCATTACCCCTTCAGCTAAAGCAGTTTTGACTAAATAAAAATGCTTTTCAGCGTTTAAAAAATTCCCACTATCTTTCAATGATTTGTAGTAACAACTCAGTATGAGCGATCAACACATTATGTTGCTTCGTGCATTTTGTTAGAGAAAAGTATGATTTAAAACTGAAAGGTGGTGTTTTGTTTGACTGCCTAACAGAACTGAAACTTGTCCAGCTTCACTAGCAGTGTCAGTGGGGTAAAGGCCCCACTGGCAGTGCTATTGCAATGGTGCGATCCTGATAACATACATCAGGACGTGATTAGACGAAGTACTCCGAAAAATATTTATACGAGCATACATGTACATAATAACCCATGTACGTATACTATTTATAGATATACAACGCAATGCAACACAGCGTAATACTTTGTTGTATTTTGCGTTGTGTATAAATAAAGGATGTATACATATTTAGCCCCAAAAATCTGTGAATGGAATAATCCTACACCATTTATTTAGCATTTTCCATTTAACCATTAGCTCCGATATATTTTGGGCACTCGAAAGGACGACTCACTGAGACGGTTCTTTTGAGTACCCACTACATATGGTTTGTCCGAGAAATTGAACGTGAGGACTGAAACTGCCTTTGTTAAATGTTAACTTTTCGAGAGCTAGAGACATTTCTAAAAGCATCAGCAACAAATGTGCCCAGATCAGCCTGGCCCCTGAGGAGCAGTCTGATCTGGGACTACTTGTTTGCACAAATTGAAGAGCATTTCAACACAAATACTCATCACATAAAGGGATAAGACTAAATAACCTAACGATTTGCTAGTATTCTTATGGCGGCCCAAATGACTCAAAGACAACTAAAAGGCCATAAAAACCAAGTTCTAATCCATCCATTTAACTACTTACCGAAACCTCGTTACTGATGACGGAGTTCGCCTAACGCCGTATCAACGACTTTCGCATTGATACGACGTGCAGCGCACGCTGAGTAACCAGTTGGAAATTTATACAAAGATCAAATGATCATAGCCTACCTTGCTATCCCATGAAGCTAAATAAATCCAAAACAGTCATTAAATAATGAAACAAAAACTATCATTTTCAAGAAGCGTTCAAAACAACCACGCTATCCCACGATTAATTCGTGCAAAACCCGTTGAGTAGAAAATCATTAGGAAACGAAATTAACCGTTGTCCTCCTACTAAGACCACTGTAAAACTCTTTGAGTCACAGTGCCGCCATAACAATATATGTGTGACATTATGCATATTGCTCCTTATGTTGTTATATTATGTAACCTGAGAGTAATAAATTGATTGATTGATTGATATTTGCAAACATAAGGAGACTTTAGTGAAAACGATTCGATGTAATTTAACAAAAACATGTCGGATGCTCGCAACTTTCACAGAATCATTAAATAAGTATATGGGGATACTTCCTTAAAGCTGCATAGTCTGTAACTTTTGATCTTTTAATTTTAGAACTGATGTTTCTATTTTTCAAGAAGACAGTAAAAAAACTAAAATTCAGGTATACATTTTACCAATTTCGTAAATCTTAACAAATTATCAGTTTCAAAACAACAGCATTTAAGCTAAAATTAACTGTCTATAATTATTGGAGGGACGCAAATAAATACCAACAAGAGAAAAACACACCTGTTTTATAAGATAATTTACTTTTCCGTGCAGTTTTCAGCTATAGTGAACAGATTTATTGTGAAAACATAACTTAATTCTACTTTTACAAATGATTTCAAAAGAAAATAAAAAAGTTCGAAAAATGTTCATAGTTGCAGACTTAGTCTCTTTAAACATTCAAGAAATTTCACCGGTTTATCGAAGAATTATAAATACACTCGCCTATATTACTGTTATGTTCGAAGCATTGAGTTTGTTAGTATACTAAAGTAACCCTCATTCAAAGGTCTATAACTCGATAAGTATACTGTATTTTTCTTTAGGTCTGGTGCCAGTTTAAAGGTAACATATAATGCTTTATAGAAGCGTATACCATTTTGTCGTAGCATATATGTGACGTTAGTTATGAAGCTACTTGCATTCATATTTGAACAGTCCTCGTAATGCTCGGATCCAGAAAGTTTGGTGAGAGGGGGTCCAGCTTTGACAACGTTATTTTAGTGTGATGAGGGGAGGAAGGATCCAAATACCACTATAAGCGGGCCATCAATGGCCCGCATACTTTAATGGCGTTTCGCTGGCGGGCCGATGATGGCCCAACATTGAATGCTGCATTGGTAGCTTTGTGATTTTAATGGGATACGGACCAGTTTTGCTAAGGAACCCTATATTTTTGTAATTTTCCAGGGGGGTCCGGACCCCTGCCCCCGCCCCCCTCTGGATCCGCACATGATATTTCATGCTAGCCTGGGTCCAGTCGTCACTATTTTGGCATTTTTTCCTAATGCTAATATTCTAAAATCTTATAGAATAAAAAAAATACCACATCAAAGTTATTGGTATTCTGTTATTGATGTCGATTAAAATCGACATTTTTGACCAAGAACAGGAAAATAAAAAAAAAGTAAAAATGCTCAGACTGGAACCCAGGCTAACTACAAGCTTATGTCAGATGTAGCTGTGTATAAACAGCAGATTAAAACATGAGCACTGGTGATGGCAAAAGTATTGGAGTTGTACAAAGAGGCACAGCTGAATTTGGTAAGTAGATGAAATATTCTATATAAGTGTGTGACTATGGAGTCTAGGGTATGGAATTCAATTCCAAGCCTTGGTTTTACAAGCAAGAATGACATGTCCATGCGTGTTTGGTGTTTAATCACGAGTCTGGTATTCAGATTTTGATTGTCAAGGTTAGTACATGTATTGGATGTCAAGCTTAGGAGTCAATCCCAAACTCCTTATTAAAGGCAATGTTCGTTTGGCATTCATTGCAAGGTTTGGTATTAAATCCCATTCCTTTAGGTAAGATTCAATGATCAAAAGGATATATGCTATTCAGTGCAAATGTTGTTATTCAATGTCAAGCCTGGTAATCAATCTCACACTTTGTATTCCAAGCGATGATACGATTGTTTTCTCTTTGTAGTATACAATGTATGTAACGTTTCTTATCCAGTGTTATCGAATCCCAATTCTGCTAGGGGTGAATTTTGTTGTCTGTTGATAACCTATGCAATGCTTTGGACCCCCATTAGGACCGACAGAACGCAGGTTCTGAGCTAGATCGAAACCATTTGACATTCTGTTAGTGTTCCTGAAAGAATATTTGAAAAAGTTAATTTTGAAATAAAGTCAGCGGACTAAGAAAAACAGTATGCAACAAGATATGTTAAATTCCAAGTATGATAATATTCTTAATTATATGTGAAATTCACTGCCAACGATCAACTTTGGAATTGAGTACCAGGTCCCGGAATTACAATGCCACCTTAGAGTTAAGGAAGACTTAAGTAAAGTATTGATTTTTCAGGATGCGAATAATAACGTTTAAAACTGATTAAAATAAAAATAGTTTTGATTTTTCTGAAGATCACAATGATATCTTTGACCACAGATATCACATCGATCCAGGCAATTTATTTAGCATTATATATAGCATGTTGAAATATCAATACTTAACTTAAGTCTTGCTTTACTTTAAGGAGGCATTGTAATTCCGGGCACAGGTTAACAAGTAAACCAACGCTGAATTGAATGCCCAATTTTTGAAAGATTGTGCTACATGTAGCTTGCCTTGGAATCTAGATTATCCCAAATTATTCTCTTAACTTGGAAAATAAGTTTGAATACCAAGATTGCGATTCAAAACCAACATTGGGGTTGAATACCAGACTTGTAGTGCTGCAGCAAAGCAGTAAAAAGTGAGCTAGTTTTCGAGATGGTGGTCCCCACAGGGTAACAAGCAGTAACATACATCAAATTAAAGCTAAGAGTCTCTCGAATTAAAAAATGCATGATGCCACCTCGGTATGTCGGGTCGTAAACTTTTATGAGTCATTAAAAAAGGGCACCTATACAAATAAATAACTTTACTAATAAAACTTCATTTAAACCTGAGATCAAAAACATTGCTTAAGTTGGTATAATATGAACACAAAATGATACAGAAGGATGTTATAAATACTTTGCATCATACATGGGATGCAAACAAGTCCAAATACACCGACGATGAAAGGTCATTAGGTACATTAGTCACGAAAACCCATGATTTCTAGAATTCCTTTTGACAAAAGGTCCTCCTTATGAATAAATGTATTGAAAACAAGTTTAAATATTATAAATGACATCTGGGAAGCAAACAGTGCATAATTTCACTACCATTTATTGTGGCAAAAAATTGTATGGCCCACCAAAAAGGGTATCAATACAAGTAATAAATTTACTGATAAAAATTAAATTAAACCAATGATCAAAAGCAGTGCTGAAGTTGGCATAATAGGAACATTTAATAATACATGAGGAAGCTGAAAATATAATATTTTATGTCAAAGGTTCATATAGGTCCAAACACACCGATGGCAAAAGGTCAGTAAGTACATTATTCGCGAAAACCCATGATTTTGTAGAATATTTTCTGGCAAATGATCTCTTTTGGTATACATATATTGAATACAAGTTAAAATGTCGACAACTGACATCTGGTAAGTAAAATGTGCATGATGCCTCTTCCATATGTAGGGTAAAAATGTTTACGGCCTTGCAAGGAAGGGTACCCATAAAATTAAATAACTTAACTGATAAAAAACCCATTTAAACCAATGATCAAAACTGTGGTTCAAGTTTGTATAATATGAATGCTAAATGACAAAATAGGGTGCCAAAATATTTACTGTATTATATGAGGTGCAAATAAATCCAAATACACTGATGGCGAAAGGTTATTAAGTACATTTTGTCACGAAAACTCATAATTTGTAGACTTCTTTTAAGTTAGTTGATTTCTGTAAGTACATATGTATTAAAAACAAGATAAAATGTTTTTGAAAGCCATTTGGGAAGCTCATACTCAAAATAGAATCATCCCAAATGAAAAGATGATACATTTACAGTTCATTCATTTAGTAAAATCCGTATCAGATCTTATTAATGTAATATGTAGGAATAATTTTTGCTAAGGACATTGGCGGAAATGTTCCAACTTTTGCATAAAGTATATCAACGTGTGTCAGGCAAGTATTAAAGTATTTCTTTTTTGTTAAGAGATATCATATTTCATTGACCATGAAAGTTCATCAAGTCCATCATCTACAAAAACACATGGCATACATGTATATTACACTTTATGAATGCCAGACGTTTGTCAACAATTCACAGTGACAATATTACTCAGTTATTATATATGACATTTGGATGACTAGTTAAAATAAAACGAGCTGAAGTTTATGCGTCATGGCGTAACACACTCACTGATTTATCAGTTTCACCATCCGATTTGGCAACATCTTCACAAGACAAAATAGAGGAAATATTCAGGCATGTTTCCTTCCCATAGCACTGCTACATTGCACACACACACACACACACACACACAAGGTTGTTCAAAGCTGTTTATTACAGAAAAAAGAGCATACTCACAATTGAATATTTAAATTATAAATCATTCAGCAACTTGTGTGGTGTAGTAGACTGGCTCATCATTAGCGGCCTCAATGCCATTCTGTCATGTGCTTCCTCATTCATAAAGTATATTATACATGTATGGCATGTGGTTTTGTGGATGCTGGACTTGATGAACTGTCATGGTCAATGAAATATGATTTATCATATGACGTCGCGTCTGGGAGTGAAATAACGCCATGCAATAAAATCTGTAAACCACTAGTGGTTTATAGATTTACGGGAAACGTTATGACGTCCATAACAACGTTGCGTAAATGACAAAATTATAACGTTTTTACGCTTATTGTCATATGATAAATAGAATCTAACATTCGTGCTCTTGTATTATTGAATTTATTAAACTCGTTGCGAAAAAGAGATAAAATGCTCGGCAAGCCTCGCATTTTATCTCTTTTCCCCAACTCGTTTAATAAATTCAATAAAACATGAGCACTCATGTAAGATCCTCTATATCTCTTAACAAAAAAGAAATACTTTAATACTTTCCTGATACACGTTAATTGATATACTTTTTGCAAAAGTTGGAACAATTCCGCCAATGTCCTTGACAAAAATTCTTCCCACATATTACTTTAATAAGATCTGAGGCCCCCAGGGGGGGATGTGCTCCCTTGATCCCTGAAAATAATGCATTTATCTCCCCAAATCCCTAAAAGAAAGTACCTCAGCTCCCTGAAAACATTTTTCCTTTGCTCCCCAAATCCTTAAAATTAATTCAGCTTCTCCCGAAATCCCCCAAAATATAAGCCCATTCTCCCTAAAATGTAAAGTTCTTTCTATAGGATTAAATTCACATACTTAAAAACTATGAAGCTTTACATGAGCAGATGACTTAGTATTCTTTTAATATTTTGCGTTATACATGTAAAGATATGACTTAGCCACGGACGGGAACTCTATATAAATAGAGAGTCCTTGGCCAAGGAATAAACAATATATAATTATTTCAATGGAATGCATGATATATAGCTCAAAGTATGGGGCCATCCTTAAAATTCTGTTGCTGTACCTAGTGGAGTAGGTATGGAGGAATGCTCCGTAGACTTGGTTTTTTTATTGGTGACATCTAGACCATTTGGTTTTCTTGGTGGGGGAGGGGCAGCTGTTTTTTCCAATAGATGAAACTAGATTTTCTAAAATAAAGTGAAAGCATTAGTTTTGTAACCATAGAGAGTGTTTTTTTAATAATTGCTATTAGGCCCTATACGAAAGTTTACCTTCAGTTTTAACAAGCAAGAATATATCTGATCAACATTCATCAAAGTTTTAATAAAAAAACCCATCTAATTACCTAGATAGAGAATTGCATACCAGATGTGTAGGTAGCCCTGGTATGATGTTGATTATTACTTGTGCTAGGGGTTTCGGGAAAATTTGATAACAAATTGTTGCGGTCTGGTGCATTCTGAGTGTTCCAAAGTTAGTTATTATCAACCTAAAAATCAACATTTTTTTTATAATAAATCAACAACCCAAATTTTGTGCCATATTTTTCTCTAAGATTAATCCAGATGCGCACTTCGGCACAAAAATAAATACATTCACATTTTACAAGGGGGATCCGGGTGGGTGGGGGGGGGGGGGTGTAATAGCCCTCAGAAGCCAAAGAAATGTAAAAAATGGAGGTTTTTCGTTTTTTACAGCAAATATTACATACTGGACGCAAAGATGTATCCTGTAATGATGTGGATTCAGATTCATGCTAGGGGGTGCAGAATTTTTTTTATTAAAACGGTGCAATACGGTGCATTCTGAGTGTTCCCAAATAGGTTATTATCAACCTAAAAATCAACAATTTTAAGGCGAATTTTCCACAATAGTAAAAATAATTTGCCATATTAGCCATCAATACAATCCAGATTAGCATATTAGCAGGAAAGTAAATACATTTAGATATCCAAGGGGTTCTGGGGGGGTCTGCGGAAGATTTTTTTTTTAAAAAAATCAAACAAAATAAAGGCTTCTCCTTTAAGGTGAGATTTTTTTTACTAGTTTGCAGGGCTCCCTAAAGCCCCAAAACTATGAACTTGCTCCCCAAATCCCTGAAAATAATTACCAGTGCTCCCCAGCTCCCTGAAAATAAATAGCCATTCTCCCCAGATCCCAAAAACCCCTGGGGCCCAGATCTGATACGGATTTTACTAAATGAATGAACCGTAAATGTATTATCTATTCATTTGGGGTGATTCTATTTTGAGTAGGAGCTTCCCAACTGGCATTTGATAACACGTTACTTGTTTTTAATACATATGTACTTACAGAAATCATTTGACTTGAAAGAAGTCTACAAAATTATGAGTTTTCGTGACAAAATGTACTTAATAACCTTTCACCATCAATGTATTTGCATTTATTTGCACCTCATATAATACAGAAAATATTTTAGCACCCTATTTTGTCATTTAGCATTCATATTATACAAACTTGAACCACAGTTTTGATCATTGGTTTAAATTGGTTTTTATCAGTTAAGTTATTTAATTTTATGGGTACCCTTCCTTGAAAGGCTGTAAACATTTTTTACTCTACATATGGGAGAGGCATCATGCACATTTTACTAACCAGATGTCAGTTGTCGACATTTTAACTTGTATTCAATATATTTATACCAAAAGAGATCATTTGCCAGAAAATATTCTACAAAATCATGGGTTTTCGCAACTTATGTACTTAATGACCTTTTGCCATCGGTGTGTTTGGACCTATATGAACCTTACACATGAATAATAATATTTTCAGCATCCTCAAGTATCATTTAGTGTTCACATTATGCCAACTTCAGCACTGCTTTTGATCATTTGTTAAATTTGATTTTTATCAGTAAATTTTTTACTTGTATGGATACCCTTTTTGGTGGGCCATACAATTTTTCGCTCCAATAAAAGGTAGTGAAATTATGCACTGTTTGCTTCCCAGATGTCATTGATAATATTTAAACTTGTTTTCAATACATTTATACACAAGGAGGACCTTTTGTCAAAAAGAATTCTAGAAAATCATGGGTTTTCGTGACTTATGTACCTAATGACCTTTCATCGTTTGTGTATTTGGACTTGTTTGCATCCTATGTATGATGCAAAGTATTTCTAGCATCCTCCTGTATCATTTATGCTCATATTATACCAACTTTAGCAATGTTTTTGATCTCAGGTTTAAATGAAGTTTTATTAGTAAAGTTATTTATTTGTATAGGTGCCCTTTTTTAATGACTCGTAAAAGTTTATGCCCCAATATACCGAGGTGGCATTATGCATTTTTTGATTCGGGAGACTCTTAGCTTTAATTTGATATATGTTGCTGCTTGTTCCCTTGTGGGGACCGGTATGTGTCACAATATGGTGGGTCTGCTGCAGCACTATTGAGATTCAAGGAAAAATACCTTTGAGCCGCAATATGAGGTATCCAACAATGTGGTATGTGGGCCAGCAAATGCTCAGATCAGCCTGCGCATTCATGCAGTCTGATCAGGGCTTTTGCAAGTCGCTTGAATATTCTATGGCTGCTAAGCTACTGACCGAACAGCATTTGACGTTTCTAAGCTTTAAAGGAGGCTGCACAGGCTCGTCCGTGTCTATTTATAATAGCTGAATAGTACAAACACTTGCATAAGTGTATATATCCAGATCTGTTCAAATGAGATATGCCTAATCGTTTTCAGATGACGCAACTTAACTTGCATCTTTGTCCAATATGAAATTTGTGTCTCTTTTATAGCTTCGAGCTCCCAGTTGCTGTTAGGAGGATGGCAAGATTTAGAGAAGGCTGGTAAGCTCTCTCCCCCCTCTTTCTCTCTCTCTCTCTCTCTCTCTCTCTCTCTCTCTCTCTCTATCTCTCTCTCTCTCTGTGTGTGTGTGTGTGTGTGTGTGTGTGTGTGTGTGTGTGTGTGTGTGTGTGTGTGTGTGTGTGTGTCATTTTGCCATATGACGTTGAAATGTTCTACTGAGTCTCGCTCTTGTAGAACAAACTTTACATCTTAAAGGTTTGGTTTATCATTATATTCAAACGTATATTTAAACATTTACAGTATTAGTGGATCAGGATCTGACAGTAAGCTAGAAACTTAAATGAGTAGTTTGCTGTATTAGTTTGAAACGGCGAGTCACTATATCCACACTCTGATATTATTTGTTTTTCATATTCATTGTGAAAGTTAACAACAACATCAAAATCAACAACATGGCACATTCGATGGCGTGCTGTTCCACGCCCCATTCATGTGAGTAACTCACTCACCAAATTTGGATGGATTTCGTCCAAAAGTTAAGGAGGAGATAGCATAACGGACAGACGGACGGAGTCGATCACAATATTCCTCCGACGCCTTCTTTTCGACGCTTTTTTTTTTTTAAAAAACTAGAGGACCTGAACAGCCAAAACGAGTTAAGTTCACCAATTGCAGCCAATTTTTGTCCCACAATTTTTTTGGCTTAGATTTTCATTTTTATGTTATTTTTTTACATATTGGTATAGATCAATTAGATAATGATGTCTAAAAAAGTGCTCATCCAAAAAATTCATTTCATTCAGCCTCACAAAGAGCACCACTGAATTTAAATGTGAACTACGTTGCTGTGATGAAGTATTCTTGTACATATCCAATTTCTTATAAGACTGAAATATTTAAGAGCTTTAATAGTATGCACTTCTACTTGGATCTCTTGTTGATCAAATAAGCCTATTATGTAGAATTTATATCATGTCTTTGCTTCTCAGCATGGTCTAAGCAGGTTTGTTATGAATTGACAGTGGAATTCAGCTGTAATTCTATGAGTTCAATTATTGTTTTAATTGTATCCATCAAATTTGAAGAGTTGACCAGAAAAAAATTATTGGTTTTAAAACAGTAGATGATGAATATTAAAAATTTTTTGGTGTTGGAAATGATAAATTGTATTCTTGTATAAAGAACATTGTGCCAATAGGTCGGTAACGTAATTCACATACCTTACACCCTGGTCATATTTCCTGCGTAGAAACATATATTTTTCTGCAAAAAATCAGATTCTAGTGTGTTGCTTAACACTTTTTACACCATCCTTTGCACATTGGAAGTAAGCTGTTGCATCTAGTATCATTAATCTTGTTGTAATAACACTTTAAAATATGATTATAGAATAATAATTTTAAATATTCTATATATTTGAAAACTTGTTGTGGCTCACTACAAAGTAATTAAATGCAGAATAAAAATAATCTAACTTCAATAAATGCATTTTCATGTACATATATTACAAAAAAGCAAAGTTTGCATCATTCACAATGATACACCCTTCTCAGAAAAATGGCTTATTGTTCATGGTAACGTAATTCACATAGCTAATTTGCTCACTTCAATTGAAGATAAGAAGTTATTAATTCAAGTTAACTTTTTTATCTGTCATATTAACCATAGAAGTTAACAACATAGTAAGTCATGAGAGCACTTGAGGTCACTGTGATCAACTGGAATGGACCAGGATGCAAACGTGAGAGTGCCGATTTCAAAGTAAGCACATAAATTTACCAATAAACCTCCAGTGGTAGCAGCAACGAGATAAAAATGGTTTGAAAAAGAGAAAATAACAATTGAACAACAAATCGTCGTCGATTTTTGCCTTTTGTCCTTTAATTGGTCTTATCTGGGTTTTTTGTAGAATGTGAATTACGTTACCTACTTGTGAATTACGTTACCTTTGTTTAATCCAGCTCATTTCAAAAACCATACGAACAATCCCTAAAAGATTTACACTATTTAATTTTGTTTTTCAAACAGATTACTTTGCATATGGTGTGTTGATAAAATGAGTATCTCTGTAAGCTACATGAATAGGGGAATTGATGTTCCCAGAGCATATAGGTAAATACTTGTTAAAATAAAATGACAACTGTAATATGGTTTAAATTGATCTTTATTGACTGGGACAGATTTGCTTTGATTAAAAACAAACATTATTTTCAGCTAGTGTATACATTAAGAGAGGTATTGGGATTTTAGTAAAACTGTAGTAACGTAATTCACAGTAACGTAATTCACAAATTTATGTTTCAACTTATTCTTTTCTATGCAAAGAATTTCTTGTAAAGTTCTTGTATGGTCTGTTATATAGTTAGGTTATAGTTCTAACATTGGCTTTAATTGCAATATTTGTACCTCATCTTATACAAATAATACACATAGGGTAACGTAATTCACGAAACTGCAGATTTTTTAGACAACCTCAGATATCTTTTCATCTGCGAAAAATAAACAAATGTTTCCCCAAATTTTTTTCTTTTGTCCATGCACATATTAATCCTCTTGACATAGAGATGTTTGATGTGAGCTTATGGTGCACGGTGTGTAAATTGTGAGATGGTTAAATTGGTAACGTAATTCACACTAGATTATGGGACATGTATCATCAATTCAACCAAAAAAATATTTTACAGTTTTCAATCAAATGAGGGACATTAAATGAAAGGTATATATGTGTGTCGACAAAAGAAAAGTGAAAACTGCTTATAAAAACAACCATTTGAGCATAATTCATTCTTAAAACTACATACTATGACGATGGGACAGCATTTTTGGGCAATTTTGGGGGGTTTTGCTGTTGATAAACGACGTAAGGAAAGACTATTGACCATTTCCATTGCTTTTCTTTAACTTGATTGTCAAGACATAAACCTAAACTAAACTTATAAAGCTTTAAGCATTAGATTTTACACTGTTTACATGCTAAAATGGGGACGGGACAAAAAAATGACCGAATTGGTGAACTTAACTCGTTTTGGCTGTGAAGGTCCTGAGGCGCTAACCCGATCTCCTTAATTGTATTAGAATACGTCAAGGACAACTTAGTCTTATCATTGAAACATATTTTGTTTTACCATAAATGCAGTCATTGTTTGGTTAAATGATCTACATTTGTAAAACAATCACAAGAGTACTCCATATGAAATTTGAGTTTAAACAGCCAAGTGATTTCTGAGAACGAAATGTTTAGATACTTATGTGGCAGTCCAATGAGTGGCCTTGGATGAAAGGTCACATATCAGCTTGACATTTGGTACTTATATAAAACCATTGTCTCATTGTGTTCATTATTTCTCTCAAGAATTATGGTTTCTGCTTAAAAAAATATGAAAAATGAACATTTCAATGTTTTTTCCCATATAAATGCATTAGGAATCAAATTTGACTTTGCCGCAAAGTAGGTCAAGGTCAACCCAGAATAATTATTTGTGCAAATTTAGTAGGGCCTACATCTCCAATGCTTAATACCAAGTCCCAAGGGCATCAGCCTTCTGGTTCTAGAGAAAAAGATTTAAAAGGGTTTTTACTATATATGGGCATGGTGGCCATCTTGGTCATGTGACAATAACAATTTGCATAAATTTTAGCTAAACTATCAAAAGGAGTCTCCATATGAAATTTGAATTCAACTGGCTAAGTGGTTTCTGAGAAAACTATGTTTTAATATATTAATGGGACTCCAGTATGAGCGACCTTGGCGGAAATGTCAAAGGAAGTCTTGACCTTTGGAACTTATTTATAGCCGCTGTCTTATTTGGTTTTTTGACGTTTTAAGTAAGAATAATGACTTAGGCTTCGGCTGCTGTCCGTTATAAGGCGGTGGCTCTGTTGTTGTTGACTTCTTGTTAATTGTTACTCTCATTGTGGGAGTATGTAATTGTTCTATGTTTTTTTGTTCGTTACTTTGTGTCCATTCTAGTATTGCAATCATCTTGATGGGGAAGAGAGAGCTGGTTGCATTGCTAAATTTTTCCTCCTGGTGTTTCGTGATGGTTGAGCGGCTCTTCCTCGCGGTGCCACGGGGTTGTCTGTGGTTTGTGATTATGGTATTTCCCGATCATACTCACTTACTATTTTCAACAGTATTAAAAAAATCAACTTTTCAAAAGAAAAATCCCAATAAATTGCATTAGGATGCAAATTTGACCTTGACATTAAGTAGGTCAAGGTCAACCTACCTAGGATCATCACTTGAACAAACTTGGTATGCCCAACATCTCCAATGCTACATAACAAGTTCCAAGGTCATTGGCCTTCTGGTTCTGGAGAAGAAGATTTTCAAAGGGTTTTTTTCCCATATATGGGCGTGACGGCCATCTTTGTCATGTGACCAAGACTATTTGAACAAACTTCCGTTCCTGCATCCTAAGGAGTCTCCATACGAAATTAGAGTTCAATTGGCTTAGTGGTTTCTGAGAAAACTATGTTTTAATATATTGATGGGACTCCAATACGAGCAACCTTGGCTGAAAGGTCAAAGGTCAACCTTGACGTTTGGAACTTTCCTATAGCCATTGCCTCATTATTTTAAACATATTGAGTGAGAATAATGACTTTAGCTTCAACAGTTTTCAAAAAAAAATCTTTTAGAAAAAATTCCAATTTAAAAGCATTAGCATGCAAATTTGACCTTGACGTTAAGTAGGTCATGTCACCCTAGGATCATTATTTGAACAATCTTGGTAGGCCTCACATCCCCAATGCTACATCTCAAGGTCATCAGCCTTCTGGTTCTGGAGAAGAAGATTTTTAAAGGGTTTTTACCATATATGGGCGTGGCGGCCATTTTGGTCATGTGACCAGAACCATTTGAACAAACTTTCGTTCCCCAATCCAAAGGAGTCTCCATAGAAATATGAGTTTAATTGGCCCAGTAGTTTCAGAGGAGAAGATGCTTGAAAATATTGACGGACGACGGACGGACGGACGGATGCACGGACGACGTCCGACGGACGCCGAAGCCATTGGTATACTATTAGCTCACCAATGAGCCTTCGGCTCAGGTGAGCTAAAAAAGCTTGGGGACAACAACAACAACAAAAAACAGCAATAACGAAACAAAAGAAAGCACGAAACAACACTAACAGACGTTATTTAATGGCAAAGTAATACAAAAAATTGAAATATTTTAAATAAAGTATCATGAAATCAGACATAAAGTTTGATGTATTCAAAATGGCGGATAAGATGGCTACATAATAAACAAATTTTAGACAAAAACATTGAACGTTAAAGATAGTCACACACATTATCAAAAGCAGTTATGGAGCATAACATAGACATACATTTCAATTAATATAGCGATTTCTTTAATTGTAAAAATGATATACATGTATTCTGTTTTCAATATAGCTACGTTCATAGGTGGTGAAACACAAAAATATGAGAATAAATCAGAATCTTAGCTTTTATCCATTAATGACAAAGCTAGTGCTGTAGTGACAAACTGCTCGGGCAAGGACGGGTAACTTGCAATAGTACCGAAGATAATCCCACACTAATAAAGAGCATCTTAATAGGACTGAACCCGAAATGTTACATAGCTATGTTTCCTTACGCCAGTTCAGGCTAGCAAGGCTCAGCTTTTTCATACACAATATTACGGCTTACATACATCCGATGCTTGATTCTCTAATCGGGCCAAGATTTGCTGATTGCCACTTGTAGAGTCAAAGTGCGTAGCTCCCATTACGCAATTACGCACGTGCTTAAGTAAAGAAAATTGTACACATTCAAGTGAAATTGCATATTATGTGGAAATAAGATTTTTCCTACCATAAAGGAGAATCCCCAGATGATAATTAATTTCGTTGCAAAAAGGGTCGCAGTTCACGAGAATCACTGCTCGTTGCAGTCTCCCTTCACTTAGCGTACTATTTGAGAGTTAAGGCTGCGCCCATAGTCAGTCTTCGGCGGAGAATTGAAAGCATTAAATTCGCACTTGTTTTATATCTGGATAAATTTGCAAAACGCATTAGTCATTTTGATCTTCTGTGTGCCTAAGAATTGACTATACGAAACCTGTTTCATGTTAATTTGAACAGATGCGAATTTCACTTTTTGAGATTGCATATAAATAAAACAAACACATTTTGCTCTCTTATAAATAACGGACGTGTCCCTGGTATGGCCAAATAGACAAAAAAAAACATAACCATAACACGGCAGTCCGAATTACACATCCACCCCTCTTTAAATGAATTTAAAAGCTAAAACGGGAGTTTCTTTCATGAAAGTGCATATTTAAAGGTGCAAATTTCTTTTAAGCGTAGAGGAACATTCATAGATCTATTATTAATATAATAAACAGCTTCTGTGTGCATGTTCTTTGCTTGATAACTGGGCTTAATAAGGCCTACCATACAAGTGCTCAAATGGGTATTCCATGTATAAAATGGCCTGGAATAATTTTGAAAAGCAACTCCTTAAACTCAATGTCTTAAGATATTCTACGTATATATCGCCGATAAAACTGATCACCAAATATTGCATTCATGTATTTTGAATACATCGGAACTGTAATCACTAAAATTTGATGTTAAAGTTACTTCCAAAAAGTAAATATCAGACTGAAATGGTTTATTTTCTTACAGATCACACTTTGGTTATTTCTGTACAATTAATAATAGGTCCCAAAAGAAAAGCGTCATCTTTTTAAGAGCAATTGTTTGAGAACGATTAAGAACCTTTCGTTGCAGACATCATTTTTAAATGCTTAAAATTTGACTTTTCATTTTCAGAGACTATTTCAAACCAGCGAATAAATGTCAGGGCTATTTTTTTGGTGATAATTGGTATTCATGTAAAACAATTATTACAAAATGTACTGAGAAATAACGACAATTTCAAATTTATTCAAATAAACATGAAAAACCTCTTGTATGTCTTTTAGTGCATATCCATGTTCTTTGTTTACTTGCACCTATGCTGGCCGCCTTCTCAAGTAAGATATTTTAAATCAAAAACATTGCAACAAGCGTTAATTTTCCAAATTGCCATTTTTATTAGTACATCTAATATGTTGGCAACCATCTTGTTTGCCATCTTGATATTTCAATAGGACACGAAAGCCCTGTTGTCATAAATTAACCCACCTTTACTAACTTTAGCATGAAACACCCCGTGATATGTAAGATGGTATAAAATAGTTATACCATGTTTGTCCACCTGTACGTAAGATAATCCACGTACAGGCGGACAACCCATGGTATAACTATTAAGTAATTTGGTTAGCTTTTACAAGCTTTATTAAGAGTTGAAACCAGATCATTTTTTATAAAAAAAACATATTGAAACTTAATTTTGTCTTTTTAAATAATTATATAGTTTGGCAGCCATAGTTTCCACCATCTTAAATATTTCAAAAAAGTTGCATAAGTCGGATTATTTAAAGAAAAAAAATGTTTAAACTATCAGAATCAGCAAAGAAAAGAACTTTGAACCTAACCTCAAGTTCAAACTTCTAGAAAATGCAATTTGGCTAAAATTGGTTAACCCATTTATTCAAAATGGAATATGCCACTCTCATTAATTTGACTAAACTCCAGCTGTTAAGTTTTAGACTTAATTTTTCGCAATAACTTTTTTATCTTCAATTTTAGCAAAATGTGTTCGCGATGAAAGTTGTAGAGGAGAATTTCCGCCAACTTCTCCTAAAGGTCTTGTGCTTGTGGCGCAAACAGGTTTTTGTGTATATAGATGAAGATTTTGCAATAAATTGAATTCGTCCTAAATTTCGACAGGAATAATTCGTATAGGCGTGACAGAAAGGGGTAGTTTCGAAAAATATTCGGAAGCGGTGCATATCCCGCTGTTCAAAGGCTATGCATAACATGAAACTGCCGTTAACATACTCAGAATTTACCGTTCATGTGCAGAATCAACTTAAAGCAGGTTCATTTGTAGGAATAAAGGCTAGGTTATCGCATGACGTGCATTTTTTCTCTTATAGACGTGCTTTTGAGATGACCCTACTAGCTTAACGCACGAGCGAATCAGGCGCGATTTCTATTATATTTGAACAAGCCATCCATCGCTTTAGTAATTGAATTAGGGCGGTGCAATGTAACTTTTTGACTGACATCTTGTACATAGTTTATTTGCGCTTAGCTTAAAATGTTCAAAGAGTGCATCTAAGCACAGTTGACCCTGCAGCATCTAGGATGTTTGAACCATTTGGAGAAGTTGGCGGAGATGCTCCTGAATACTTTTCATCGCGAACACATTTTGCTAATATTGAAGATAATAAAGTTATTGCGAAAAATTAAGTCTAAAAACTTAACAGC
The DNA here is from genome assembly GCA_964019695.1 of Loripinus fragilis. Classification (NCBI taxonomy): domain Eukaryota; kingdom Metazoa; phylum Mollusca; class Bivalvia; order Lucinida; family Lucinidae; genus Loripinus; species Loripinus fragilis. The sequence continues at coordinate 75,105,068 of OZ026525.1, forward strand.
TGGAGTTTAGTCCATTCCCATTTACGGGATGTTGGGTTGTATGTTACATTTGTAACCATTATTCAAATTTTAATAGAACATTCTGTATGCAAATAGAAAATACCCTGATAAGACGTTGCGTTCTTCGGCCTCTGATCTGGGTCTGCACTGTTTGCCTATGTTCCACAAAAAGGAAGTGTGAATCGACACGTTAAGCTTGTTAACCGTTACAATTTTCGAACAGACAATTATGATGTTCTTTCGCTATTTCAGTCAACTGCAATTTTACAAATGGCATGTGTTATTGGTCGCAGTCAATTAATGATAATTTTGACTGGACGCTTCATGCTGGTTCCACGGAGTCAACGAGCACTGGACCATCAGTTGACCACACCATGGGAACCAGAACAGGTAAGTTAAGTAAATCGTGTTTAATTAAAAGATCTTTTAAAAACTGTAATTGGGTCAGCCCATGCGATAATGGTTACCAGTGCCCTACATGTATAAGCTAGGCTCAGAATTGCAATACAGTAAAACCTGTCTTAAGCGGCCACTCAAAAATAATACCAAAATTGGTTTACACGACCGATTATCGCTTAATGCAGGTCAGAGATATTGCAGAATGCTCCAAGGGATGCATTCTGCAATAATTTCGACCTTCGTTAAGGAGCCATTTGTCATTAACATCCTTGTTTTGTCTACCTACAAAGCCGCAGATCAGTCTACGCATCGATTCACTATCTGGAAAACGTTACGCTATAGCTGATTTCATAGGCCTTCCGTACTTTTCCGGATTTCCATCGGGACTCAAGTAACATGTACTTATATCCCATGACTTTCTCAGCCAATCGAAATTTGTTCCATTACCACGAGACCGAGTAGCCATGTGCTCGAGGCCAGCATCAAAAAAACCTAAATAAATTCTGTTTTGTGTTCAAACAGGCCTGTATATATTGCATACGAAGTGAATATTAGTTGTAAGGGACCACTTAGAGCCGCTTTGTATGTTTATTGTTACCTCGAAAACCAATTTTATGTTTTTCAAACAGCACCCATGGTTGTTTACAGGCTGTTGACGTCAGTATTAAGTACGTCACAGCACCGGTGTTACTGACTGAGTCGGTGTTTATGTAAACATTTCACAATTTGAAGAATGACCCAAAACATCGTCAAAAACATCATTGGTAATCAGGTAATGTGGCATCGAGCTATCAAGTCAACAGTAGAAACACTATACTCGACATTTGATTACTATAAAGCTGTCCTACTATGCTTTTCTAAGTCCATTCCCATGACTTTTTGTTTCATATAGTACAGTGTTACTTGTATCTTTTGGTTTATTACTCATTGTATTTTAAAAGTTCACCAAGCACGAACTCCTTATCTGACAAAGTAATGACCCCCACCCCCAGTTCAGGACAGACTCAGAAAATAAGACAACTTTGATTGACACGCCCCTACTTACACTAATAAAGCGAGTGCCCCCTCCCAGGTGATGAGCATTGATCACCCTGTCCAACCCTGCGGTCCGTGAAACGGTCCTAACACCGGTAAAATGGTGTTGTAACACCGGAGAAGTGCCGATTCGTATAAAAAAACGATGGACGAACAGACATCCGGTAAGAAATTACTATTTTCTTTGAGTTTATATAAACGTTTGCAATAAAAGCATAAGTGCATTCGGTGGAGAATTGACGTACCTTTACAACTGTATTTGAATGGTTAGCTATTTCTGGCTGATTTCTTCAAACATTCAATCCCAAGTTGGAAAAAAGTTTCGTCCATAGCCTGTTTGGCAGATTCGTACACAAAGATCTCGTACTTTTGAAAGTATGCAGAAAATATAAGCAAGCGAGCTGTATGCAACGATTTTTGGAAAACACTGTTGGCCGTTTTAATTGTTTATATATTAAAAATATGTAAAAAATGTGTGATAAACGTTTTATGCCAAAAAATAGAAATAACGTCGGTTAAAACGTTACAATAAATCGCTGCATTTCAACTCTCATCTCCTTTTCAGCTTTTAAAAAAGACTCTCCATCGTCCACGTCGTCTGTGTGCCAAGCTGGATGTACTCACAAGTTTTCATGATGCATAGGCTTGACCGCAGCACCTACTATTTACCCAATTATATATATCAGGAATATCAGGCATACCAAAGCATATTTCTTTAATTTCATCAAACAACAAAAAAACATTCTGTGCCTTGACTTTGTGAAACGACCATAAAATACATAGGAATGACCTCCAAAAATAATCCAAAAATCTTCTTACCTCAAATTATATTCATTTTTGATCCCCTACCCACCAAAATCTTATTGAAATTTAAAATATTGAACCCTAAAAAATTGGTTCAGCCTATCTATGCATATATCAGAATGCCCTCACCCCGTGGGGTCCAATGGCGTAGCCAAAACGCTGAAAAGGTTATGCACAACAAAGGGAGACTATTGAATGACGTGATTTTCTTCAATTGCGCCACTTATCGAAGTGGGAACTTCTCTTAAAGGAAAGAATTTGCTCCCAAAGGGAGCAAAATCTTATCCTTTAAGAGCAGTTCCTTATGGTATTGAAAATCACTTTTACCACATTAGGTGACATCCCGTGAATAAAACTTTTATTACGCACGTGCGTAACTCCGTAATGGGAGCTACGCCAATGGGTCTGTGTAATTTTAAAAAATGTAATTTAAGGCTGTCTGTCTCATGTAAGCAAATTATCATTTTTTGAGTTACCGCCAATTGATTCTAGGATGAAGATTGGTATCAGTAAATTGCATGTAAGCTTTGGCTGCTGACCATTCTATGGCGATGGTTCTGTTGTTAATTCATTGTTTATTGCTGCTCTCATTGTTTGTGTAGATTCTTTGTTTCTGTGTTTGGTCTTTTTTTTATAAAATGCATTGTGTCCTTGGGTTACTGTGACCTTGATTTCTAACCTAGTTTCTAGAATTGGCGTATATCTCCTATATTCTTTGAGGTAGGAATTGCAAAAATTGGTGTGTGAATGCATCTTGGGATGATGTAGTGTCTCATACCGTTTTGGGGATACTGTGACCCAGAACTCTGACCTAGTTCCTAGAATAATCGTGTCCAGCGCATATCTCTTGTATTATTTGAGATAGGAATCCCAAATTTGGTGTGTGGGTACATCTTGGGATGCCAGAGTGTCCAATACCATTTTCGGTTCAATTTGGCGCTGACATATGACCTAGTTTCTAGAATAACCGTGGCTGGAGCATATTGCACTTATTATTTGAAGTAAGAATCCCAAATTTGTTGTGTGTATTCTTCATGGGATGGCAGAGTGGTGTATACCATTTTAGGTCACTTTGACTTTGACATTGACTTCTGACCTCATTTCTAGGTTTTTTTGTATCTGGAGCATATATTCTAAACAACAAATAACTTCCCTCAAATGTGTCTTATGCTAGACCAATTCCTTTGGAGACCTTCGTCACGTTATTGTGACATTTCTTGTTTTTTTTTACGTGCATGTGAATTTAAAAGTAGTGTTTTCCTTTCAAAGATTCGCTTTTAGGCACGCCTCAGATACAGTCATAACATAAACTCCCCATGCAATAAACATAGAACTTACTGCTATAAAATGATATGTTTTCCTCATTTCTTGTCAGAGACTATCTTATGGATGTTCATTAGAACCAGCTCACAGAGCTGATTCTATTGAATATGGCAAAATAAGCCAAACAATAAGAATATGTTTATCCCCTTTAAAAATATATTTGAATAAAACTGTTGGTTTTGGTGTGTTTATATTTTGTTTTGGTGTGACTGTATTGCATGGGCGTGTTAACATTATGACCTTTTAGTCTGAACTTATACGAAGCCACATTTTGTGTTATTCCTTACAGAATAATACAGGAGCGTAGAAAATGAGAAAAAAAGTCAGGATTAGCCCTTTATGTTTCAAAAACAATAAAAAAGAAAAGGAAACATCCAGCTTTTCAAAAATACACCCATAAAAGAATCTATACTCCGCTTTCAGTGAAGAAGAGAATAACTACCCCTTCAAATAGGCTAACAAAACACCAAACAGACCAAAAAGCCCTTTCTCATCAAAAAGGATAAGGCTATTTTCTAGCAGTCAGCCCTGGACCACCCCCCCCCCCCTCCAACACAAAAATTCTTGATCCGAGCATGTGACATTGGCTTTAATCCTTCTGTGACTGGCCCCACCATGTCCTACAAAAAGTTCAAATGACTGAAATTTCGTCAAAACATCAAATGTTTCGTGCTCCATTATTTTTAATCATATTTGCGTAATACACAGTCATTTGTAACCATGGCCCAAGCCACTGAGCAGGTAGGGGAATAGCTGGGCAATTTTGCCGCATTTCTACTTTTGCATAGTCTCCACAGTGCGAGGGAAATGCCAGGGATTTATAAATCTAGGCAAGCATGTCAGTGCAATGTAAAACAACAGACAGCGGTGTAAACATCCGTGGTTTTATCAGTTAACTGTCCCTGCATGTGGCGGTTATAGGTAGGATTTGCTGTTGGCCGAAAAATCTAAGTTTCCACTGTTCCCCAGGTCCTAGGGAAGGGGGCGCGGTTACAAACGACTGGTACATAATAGAATCACAATAAGATAGCTGATTTTTTGTCAATTAATTGTGCTTCGAAAATTTGCACCAAAAAGGCATACACGTAGGAATAATCGAGAAATTTTGCAATATAATACCTTTTCAGTCTTTTTTAAAAGCTGAAAAGGAGATGAGAGTTGAAATGCAGCGATTTATTGTAACGTTTCCACCGACGTTACTTCTGTTTTTTGGCATAAAACGTTTATCACACATTTTTTACATATTTTTGATATATAAACAATAAAAACAGCAAACAGTGTTTTCCAAAAATCGTTGCATACAGCTCGCTTGCTTATATTTTCTGCATATTTTCAAAAGTACGAGATCTTTGTGTACGAATCCCCCAAGCAGGCTATGGACGAAACTTTTTTTCCAACTTGGGATTGAATGTTTGAAGAAATCAGCCAGAAATAGCTAACCATTCAAATTCAGTTGTAAAGGTACTTCAATTCTCCACCGAAAGCACTAATGCTTTTATTGCAAACGTTTATATAAAATCAAAGAAAATAGTAATTTCTTACCAGATGTCTGTTCGTCCATCGTTTATTTTTTTACGAATCGGCACTTCTCCGGTGTTACAACACCATTTTACCGGTGTTAGGACCGTTTCACCGACCGCAGGGTTGGACAGGGTGATTGATGGTTAAAAATTATGTTGTTGAACTATTATGTTCTGGCAGGCAAATACATGTATATTGAATCATCTTCACCGCGGCGTCATGGGGACAGTGCCATCCTTACCAGTCACGTGATACGACCAAGGAATCATCAGTACATGTGTTTCAGTTTATGGTACCATATGTATGGGATCAATATGGGGAGACTGTCCGTCAGTATCAAGTGAGTATAGTTTTTTGACTATATGGGCTAACACATGAGATTTTGGTACTTACTGCGTATTCACAAAAACATCCAATAAACACTCATACTGACGTATAAGGTGGGGCTGGGGGTCTAAAGATTTATACGCGGATCCAGAGGGTGGACAGGGGGTCCGGACTCCCCCATTTGTATGATCACAAACATATAGGATTTCTTAGCATTTGGTTAGGATTCCCTAAGAATCACAAAGCTACCAATGTTAGACCATCATCTGCACGCCAGTGAAACGCTATTTAAATGGCGTTTCGCTTGCGGGCCGATGATGGCCCGCTTATAGTGATATTTGGATCCTCCCCAGATCAACTAAAAAAAGGAGAAAAAAAAAAGCTGTCAAAGTTGGACCCCCTCTGACAAAACTTTCTGGATCCGCGCATGGTATTGGCCTGAGTTTCAATCTACATTAAATTTTATACTTTGCATTTGTAGAGGCTCGTCTGATCCGAGTCTTTGCTGCTCGGTAATGTGATAAATACCAACATCTCATGTGCTGGCTCAAATATTCTCGATATTCTGGTGGTGTTTCATGTGCGGATCCAGAGGGGAGACAGGGGGCCCGGACCCCTCTCCCTGGAAAATCACAAAAATATAGAGTTTTAGCGATACTGGTCCAGGTCCCTTGGGAAATCACAAATCTACCAAGCTATCATCGGCCCGCTAACGAATCGCCATTTAAATTGTGTTTCGCTGGTGGGCCGATGATGGCCCGCTTTAAGTGTTATATTGATCCTCTGTCCTTCCCTCATCAACTAAAACAACGTTGTCCGAGTTGGACACCCCGTGTCAAAATTTTCTTGATCCGTGCATGTTTCTGGTCATAGCGGTGGTGTATGTATCTACGTTAGGAGCGATCTGGCGTTCATCCAACTTGATGACCTATCCCATGAAGAACTCAAAGCTACATTGATAAAACTTCTATTGTATGTAGTGTTGTTCATAGGCCCCATAATCCAACTAATGTGTATGAACTCTTCGAATCTGTATGTCTGGCTAGTTCTTACTTTATTGAAATTGAATGATACGTGTTTGGAAACGTCAACACCAATGTGTCTAGCAACCAAGGTTGAAACTTGCTGAAATCAATAACTTCGGTTTTAGATCTATTAATTTGTCACAATTATTAAGGACTCAACATAAGAGTCTGCAAAATCTTCATCCGCAATAAAAAAAAGGGAGTATGACCAAGAAATGGCAGAACCATATACTACATACCAACCCATGCGACCGCGAGGAAGAGTCAAAGAACGACAACTGTGACATGACATTCAGAACACAAAAAAGTATAGCAACCAGCTCTCTCTTACCAAGCTAAATGATTGCAAAACCAGAAAAGGACACAATATACTGCAAAACATAAAAACAACCTAAAACTAAACCCCACAAAATGGGATCAACAACAAACAATGAGTAAACAACAGCAGAACCAATAAACAATGAATAAACAATGAATAAACAACTGCAGAACCAATAAACTTGTATCATACTTGTATCAGATACAGATAAAGTTCCTCAGTCCAGTGTTATTTGCATTGGTATTAGTGATCATTGCCTAATTTCTGCACTTGGAAAGTTATAAAACGTTTTCAATAAACACAACACAGTATAAATTAGATCCATTAATGACTATAGCAATGAGGCGTTTCAAATAAATGAATTGTACTCATATTGGAGCTCCGTGATGACTTCAGACACTGTGATTGACGCATGGTCAAATAATAAATCATTTGTGAATACTATGGCACCAATAAAGAAGAAGAAATCAAATGGAGAGCCGAGGTTTGGGTCACAAACGGCATTTTTAAATCAATTAAGGAAAGGGATATTTTAAGAAACACAAAACTGAAAAAAACAACAACATTTTCTTTGTTTTAAAGAGCTTCGGTACAAGACACACAATCTTATTTTTAATGCTAAAAGAAATTATGTTCAGGACAAACTATAAAGTAAAATGACTCTAAAAAGTAAGATCACATTCACACACTGCAGAAAAACCCATGGCACCGTGAGGAAGTGCCACAGAACACAAACAGTTACAAGACATCAGGAAGACAATTAAGGTAAAGCAAGCAGCTTGCTCTTCTCCATCTAAGTTATTATGACAGTATCTCAAGGACTAAGCTATTCATGCCCCTTCAGGCAATATTGGCCTAAAATTGAAATTTAATTGTCTTTTGATAAATTAAAGGCTACCGAATAATGCAAATAATTTTACACAACAGTTGTCTCAAAACTAGTGGAGACGCTTCTGCAGATTTTTAGATGTTGAAACATTGTTTACTGTTGCTCTCGCTGTTTGTGGTGCTTCTGTCTTGGTCCTTGTTTTGTTTTTCAGTACTTTGTGTTCTTCTAGTTTTGCAATCATCTTGACGGCGAAGAGACAGCTGAGTGCTTTATTTTAATTGGCTTCCTGGTGTTTTGTGACTGTTGGTGTTCTGTGGCTCTTCCTTAGGGTGACGTGGGTTGGTCTGCAGTGTGTGATTATTGTATATTTTATCATACGCACTTGACTTTTTAGCTCATCTGAGCCATTGGCTCAGGGTAAGCTATTGTGATCATTGGATGTCCGTCGTCCGTCGTCCGTCGTCCGTCGTGTGTCGTCCGTCGTCCGTCGTCAACAATTGCTTCAAACGACATCTCCTCCAAAACTACTGGCTGGATTTTGACCAAACTTGGTAGGAATGATCATTATGTGACCCTCTTTTAAAATAGTTCAAATGATTCCGGTTCATTGCATATCTAGGTCACACAGGCTAAAAATAGATTTTCAAGATGAAAACTTTAAAACTTGTCTGCTCTGAAACCACAAGACCTAGAGCTTTGATATTTGGTATGTAGCATCACCTAGTAGACCTCTACCAAGTTTGTTCAAACTATAGCCCTGGGGCCAACAATGGCCCCGCCCCGGGGGTCACATGTTTTATATAGGCTTATATAGGGAGCAACATGAAAAAATCTTGTTGTCTGAAACCACAAGGCCTAGAGCCTTGATATTTGGTAGGTAGTATGATCTAGTAGACCTCTAACAAGTTTGTTTAAATTATGCTCCTGGGGCCAAAAATGACCCCGCCCTAGGGGTCACATGCTTTACATAGACTAATATAGGGAGAAACATGAAAAAATCTTCTTGTCTGAAACCACAAGGCCTAGGGCCTTGATATTTGGTATGAAGCATCATCTAGTGGATCTCTACCAAGTTTGTTCAAATTATACCCCTTGGGCCAAAAATGGCCCCACCCGGGGGTCACATGCTTTACATAGGCTTAAATAGGGAGAAACATGAAAAAATCTTCTTGTCTGAAACCATAAGGCCTAGAGCCTTGATATTTGGTATGTAGCATCACCTTGATGCTTATGCCCCTGGGGCCAAAAATGGCCCCGCCATGGGGGTCACATATTTTTTACATTGGCTTATATAGGGAAAAACTTCAAAAATCTTCTGTATGAAACCATAAGGCATAGAGCCTTGATACTTGGTTTATAGCATCACCTAGTGGACCTCTACCAAATTTGTTCAGACTATGCCCCCGCGCCAGGGTCGCCAGGGACACGGTCAGCTTTCTACAGATACCTATATGTAAGCTTTAAACAAAACTCAGGTGAGCGCTTAATGGTCACTTTGCCCTCTTGTTGTGGAAACTGTTGATTTAGAGCGAATATTTGGTACCAGTAAAATGCATTTAAGCCCTCCCATTGGCTTAGACTGCTCTTCGTTCAAAGGCGATGGTTCTGTTGTTGTTAATTCATAATTTATCGCTGCCCCCATTGTATGTGGGGTTTCTGTGTTTTGTCCCTGATTTATAATGTAGTACTTTGTGTCCTTTCTAGTTTTGTAATCAGCTTGATGGGGAAGAGAGAGAGCTGGTAGCTTTACCTTAACTGTCTTCCTAATGTATTGCGACTGTTGGTGTTCTGTTATTTTTCTCCCCGTCCTGTGGGTTAGTCTGCAGTAAGTGATTGTGGTATTTTCTGGTCATACTCACTTACTGTTTCGTTCTGAATTGTTAAAATCAAAGTTTTAAAGTATCTGAATATTCTAGGCATCAATAAAGCTACTGGTTTGGTTGACATACCTTCACGCTTTGTGAGAGATGGTGCTTTGGTTATATCCTGTCATCTTAACACTTTCACTGCCAAGCACCTTAAAAACCAATACCTCAGTGCCAAGCATGTTTCAAGGACTCCTGAATATTGAGGGTATATGGGTTAAACACAGAGTATCCCCAGAACCATTCAACCCATTGCTGTGAAATTTACACAGAATGTTGCTAATATAGCCATTTTAGAAGCCATATTGAAAATATGAAAAATGCCTATAAACAACTATTTTATGCAAAAATTCTAGACATCCATCTACACCAAGTATCAAATATAATGTATTATATTAATTCATCAGAAATAAATGAAAATATAGCAGTTGTAGGGCTTTATGCGTCCGGTATATCATTCCCTTGGAGGTGTTTTCTTTGTTTTGACGTCCGCAAAATCTTATGACATTGCAAATATTTTTGAAAAGTCCATTCTTATACAGAAAAAAATCGTTGACTTCCATATACGATATTTTTAAGTCCCCTGAACATGTTAAATAAAGAACAAAGATTTGCGTACCTTATAACGGTTAAAATAGACAGCTATCAACAGTGCCTATAAATTTCGACTGTAAGCGCGTTTGGCAGTGAACGGTAAATTTCGACTACAGTCGCGTTTGGCAGCGAAAATGTTAAACATGGTATTAATATACCTCTTATAGAAGGTGTTGTGCCTTATGAATTAAAATCTGCTAGAGTAGTACTTCTTTTTCCAAAGAGTGATAAAACAGAAGTAGGAAATTATTGACCCATATCATTTTTGAGTATAATTTCTAATGTTTTTGAGGGAGTTGTCTATGACCAAGTCGAATCATATCTTGAACAGAAGAAACTTATTTACAAAATACCGTTATGGATTAAAAGTCAATATTCTACTGACACTTGTTTTATCCATTAAACAGATTAAAAATACATTTTAAATGGACCAGGGACATTTTGTTGGCATGGAACTAATAGACCTACATAAAGCTTTTGACCCTGTTGACCATGACATTTTGCTAATGAAACTTGAAGCTCTTGACCTAAGTCAATATGTATCTAGATAGTTTGATCATAATAATATCGCTAACAGCTAGTGAATGTAACTGGAACTCTAGCCTTACACGCAAATAAATCTTGTGGTGTTCCCCAGGAATCAATACTGGGAGTCCTTTTATTATTAATTCAGTAATAATTAAATTCTGTTGTATGCAGATGACTCTGCAATTTTAGCAGCAGACAGATTTGTATCTAACATTGGAACTATATTAGAGAATAAGCTTGAGATTGTGAGTGAATGGTGGATCGACAAAAAACTTTCTATGCATTAGGCAAAACATAATCTATAATGTTTGGATCCAGACCTAGGTTAAAGTCACAATGAGTTTTCAGTATTACTTGCAATGACACTGTAATTGAAGCTAACGATACCATAAAATATTTGATTATAGTGTTAGAGCAATGTCTTTCTGGTGCTAATAGTACTACTTCTATAATTTAAAAAGCAAAATGCAAGAGTGGAATTTTTATATTAAATATCGAAAACAGAGTTGTTTTGACAACCAAAATGCTTTAAGTGGTGTCATTGATACAGTGTCATTTTGAGTATGCATGCTATTCTTGGTATCCTGGTTTATCCAATGTTTTGAACAATAAACTTGAGGTTGCCAAAAATAAATTTCATACCGCCTGTCCTTAACATGGATTCAGGGACTCATGTAGACTCAGAATCTATCAAGTCTCTTGGCTGGTTACCTGTTTCAAAAATGGTTGAACAGATTCTTTGATCCCTGTTTTAAGGTTAAGTCGGAAAAGTTTCCAGATTATATGATTGAACGTTCATTCTATTTTATTTAGATTTAAGTAAACTGTATATTTTTCTATTCCAAAAGTTAAAAGTTTTAGGACGTAATGGTTCCATGGATTGGTCTGCGGTGTGTGATTGTGGTATTTCCTGACTATAATCACTTACTTTTAGAAAGAAATGATTTGCCTATTATATCCCCGTTAAGATCTAGCTGTTAAAAATACTTTTGGACAAAATTGATTTGTAATGTTTTTGTTTTACAGTAGACCGCTATAGTGATAGTTATTTTCCCTTTTGTAATGGATCTGTATAGGTGTTACGCTCATCTTTCATAATTGTTGCAGTTTTGTTTCCTAAGTACTTATTTACTTTTAAAATAATGACAACCCAATGGTGTCTCACTATGACTCGCAGCCAGTGTAAAGGACCACAATGAAAATAAGAAAAATCTCTTGCTCTTTTGATGTATTGATTGGTATAGGTAAACAAGCCATAGAATATTCCAATTATGTATTTATATTGACACCACTTTTTGCTGTTTTTTTAAATGCTAATCTGTGATACCGAAATAAATCAATCAATATAATATCCTTAAAGTAAGTAATTGTGCAAAGATCAGGGATCGATGCAATCAAGTACCACACCTGACCCAGGATACTGATTGAAGACGCGATTGTTTTCTAAATCTCCATCTTACTGGTTTCACTGTCTCCAAAAATTGTGCGCGTAGGTACTTATGCAAGCATTACCTGGTCGCTAGTCCTGAAGACATGATTTCTCACAATGTGGTTCATAATATTTCTTTACATTTAAGACGCGAGTTGGAGACAGCTCCAGTGACGGAACAACTATGGGAAACATCGGGCAACCATGGTAACTTTTGGCTGAAAGCGGAAATGACGATAAAGCCACCTGGACCTCTTAAGGTTAGGTAACCATTAGCTTAATGAGGCTTTCTAATCTGCGTGATTTTATCACCTTAGAATAGTAAAAGACTCATTCAAAATGTGTAATCAATTGGTAAAATATAGGTGACCTATGGTGACTTATGGTGACTCGAAAAACAAGTGTAGTTTACCTGGATTTGTCACAACCACAGACAATTTGAGGCACACACACACAAACACAAGACACAAAAAACACAAATGATCCACAAAAGAAGTACCGCCTTGGAACGGTCAGTAAAATATTTTACTGGAGGGCTTAAACCGGTTTCAAGGCGCCAATCACACCCTTAATTCAGATGTGGATCAAGACACATAGATGTTTGGTTTAAAAACCCCAGAATAATATTACGACTATTTTCAATTATGAATACGACATTTAGTAATCATTCCTTTATACCCCTATTCCACAAAGGCCACGAATCGCCCGAATCGCCACGAATTGAATTTTTTTTTTATATGGGAGAATTTGTGAGGCTTCCTGAAGTTTCTTTCTCCAATCGTGATGTTCTACGAGTCAGTCCCGATTCAGATACGATGCCGTTACGAATATCGGGAGAATCGGCTTTATTCGGCTGGAATCGCGCAAGAATTCAATACGATTAGCAACATTCTGCACGAAAGTTAAGGAATCAATTACGATTCAGTTAAGAATATGCCGAATGCAGCACGAAGTGGGCACGAATTAACAGAAATCCGCGACGATTCGCCACGATTCGCGAGATTTTCTCTCACGATTGTTATAAAAAAGGCCCATAGATGCTTCGGGGTATCAGTTCCAAAATGAATGTTCCTCGTAAAGCAGCAGTAGAATTGATCATGCAACTTGAGTGTTGAAAACGGCTTCTTATATAGCTAGAAGAAAACAACTACGTTAAAGTTGAGAGGCCCTGACCCAGACTCTTTGACTTGGAAAAATATGGCAGTTCGCCATTGGCAAAATCACCAGCCAGGAGCTACTGACTGATCCTGATTGTGCTCCAGAATCTGCCAAATCTGTTTCAACTTCTAGGACTGTTCACATGCGCGTGACGGGGCAATAAATCTTAGGGAAAATCCTTCTGCTATCTCTTTCTTGGTTTAATTGCTTGACTTAATTTCCCGATTCCACACGAATGAGCTAAGAGTAGCTACGAATGCCCCAAAACGCCTCAGAATCAATTACGATTCAGTTACGATGTCCAAGAATGCCTTAGGAATTTGGTACGAATCACGCACGATTTTTCGAATCGGGGAATTCGTGGCCAAAGTTTTGAACAATTCAAAACTTTTGAGCAGAATTCCCGATAGACCTACGAATCAGTTAAGATCTTCACGAACTGAGTACGATTCGGCCACGAATCCAAATATTTGTCAATTCGTGTCAATTCGTGGGATTCGGGGCCTGTGTGGAATAGGGGTATTAGAGGACACAAAATATTGTCTAGCCATCTGCTTACACAATAACAAACGTTCTGCAATAACATTCAAAAGCTTTTGCAAGCCTAAGATTATAATATTACATATAACCGATGCTACACTATCATCTTATTCATGTGTGGCAAAGTTGGAAGGTTTTTTACATTTGAAAAAAGACAATGTCTAGTATTTAACAATAAGCTTAGAAAATATTCCTGTTAAGTAGTTTAACATTTATAATGGCTACTATGTAGTTAAAAATTTTGATAGCTTTTATTGAAACCATAAATTCAGTTTGTTTCCTAAATATGTGGATGCCGGCTATTAAACGTTGACGTATTTTTCCTATTATCTTTTATCATATGACGTCGCGTCTGGGAGTGAAATAACGCCATGCAATAAAATCTGTAAACCACTAGTGGTTTATCGATTTACGGGAAACGTTATTACGTCCATAACAACGTTGCGTACATGATGAAAAAATCATAACGTTTTTACGCCAGAAATGAGATTTCAAAGTATTTGTCATATGATAAATAGAATCTAACATTCGTGCTCTTGTATTATTGAATTTATTAAACTCGTTGCGAAAAAGAGATAAAATGCTCGGCAAGCCTCGCATTTTATCTCTTTTCCCCAACTCGTTTAATAAATTCAATAAAACATGAGCACTCATGTAAGATACTATTTTTTTCTAGCAATACAAACCAGACGTATCTATCATTTGAAACATAACAAGTCATACCACTGAACCAGGCCCTGAGGTTATAAAACTTGAGTACAGTCTCAGACTCAAAATAAAGCACAATGATTGGTTGCTTGGGAGACGTGCCCGCAAGCAGCCAATCATTGCGCTTTATATTGAGTTTGAGAATGAACTCAAGTTATAAAACCTGGGGGCCAGGGCTTAAACATAAACCCCAAGGACAAAAGATGTGGTGAGCCTTGATCAAAACAGGAAGAAGTGAAAATCTTAGCAGAAACTGGATGTACTTACGACCTTAGTAGAAACATGGTGTAGTTAAACCCTGAGCAAAAACAGAATGAAGTTAAGCTAGAACAAAACAAGATGTAGTGAAAACCTGGGCAGAAATAGGATATACGAGGGTCATCCAATAAGTTCTGACAATGACCCCATAAAACAAAACCTATCTCTCTTGGACGTATTTCAATAACCCTCACATGTTATTTAGAATATAGGGAATTGAATCACCTGTTCAAATATTTTCTATGTCGCAATCGCAATGGTTGCTAGGCAACTAAAGAACACAAGGTAAAGGGCCATGGACGGGACACTATATGTGGTATACATGCCCAAATTTCTAAGAAATTATAAACTCCTCTTTAAAACTTTTTATATGAATAAATAAAGACATTATGTATGTTGATTCTGAACGCCATAGATAATGGTTTAGCTTGAGACTGTAGTGTGAGCAGGGTTTTGATTATGATATATTACGATTTTGCAAGTAATATTTTACTTAAAAATGGGCTGTACTAATAGTGTATTATATTTTGTATATAGCATTTATTGAAAGTTATTATTTTCTATGCGGTCAGAAGACTATAGGACATATTTATCGAAACATGTATCTTTTAATATGTAAATTGATCGTAATTGCTTTTTTTAGAGTTCAAAATATACTATTTTATAATTAACGCTTAAATTGAGACAAAAATGAAAATTTCTGTTGTTGCCTAGCAACAAGAACATTCAAATCAACTAGGTTAATGTCATTGTCGTGTTTGCTTTTATGGGGCAATTGTTGATTCAGACAACATCACCAAGCACTAATATAACTTTCCAAAGAAACATACTGCATCTTTATATAACTTTACCCCCAGCAAAAAGTTGTTAAAAAAGTGATTTTTCGCGGCCATGAACTTTCACAGTGTTGTTTTCAAATTTGTATAACATAAGATCAGGTTGTGATAAAAACTCCATATTACAAACACGAATAGGCAACAACCATGGCCACATGCAATGGGTAATAGAATTTTGATTTAAATAACAGTTTCTGAGATATGAGACCATTGTCAGAACTTATTGGATGACCCACGTACGTGTACTTAAAACATACGCAGAAATGGGTAGTAGGTTTAAACCTGAGCGGACACAGGATGTAATAAAAACCTGATTAGGAACATGATGTAGTGAAATCCTGAGCAGAACCAGGATGTAGTAATTCCCAAGCAGAAACATGGTGTAGAGGATACGTCCAGAAACTGAGAGAGAGACAGAGAGAGTGAGAGAGCGAAAGAGCTGGTTGTTTTATTTAAAAGTACATGTATTCTTGCTTTAATATGTCTGTCTTTGTCTGTGTATGATCTAATGTGCTTTATCAGGATTCCATGGCTTGGTATATGATATGTCATAAAGGCATTTCCTGATCCTACTCACTTGATGTTGCCGTCAGATGCAGGAAAGAATGACCAAACAAACACATAGAGCATACCTCACTATGAGAATATACGGTCTAGATTGCACAGTGTTGCAAAAAACAAAACTGTTTTAGCCCACAAAGAGTGCTTCTTGTATGATTAGTGTATCATGTTTTATATTTCAAGATCCCTATCTTACTGCAGATTGCATAGTGTTGCAAAAATTAGAAATGTTTAGCCTGCAAATAGTGCTCCTTGTGTGATAAGTGTATTATGATTTATAATTCCAGATCCTTATCAAGGGTACTGTCGATTGCACAGTGTTGCAAAAAACAGAGTGCACCTTGTGTGATCAGTGTATCATGATTTATAATTCCACATCCTTGTCAAAAGTACAGTACAGCAGATTGCATAGTGTTGCAAAAAACAGAAATGTTTTAGCCCTCAAATAGTGCCCCCCTTGTGTGATCAGTGTATCATAATTTATAATTCCACATCCTTATCAAAGGTACTGTAGATTGCACAGTTTTGCATAAGACATAAATGTTTTAACTAGCAAAGAGTACTCATTGTGTGATGAGTGTATCATGATTTTTAATTCCAGATCCTTATCAAAGGTACTGTAGGACTTGGATATGAAGGGGATGTCGCAATAGATGATCTGTCATTGACCGCCAACAAATGCCCGTAAGTATGTCAAAATGCCATTTATACCACCTTTACCAATTTTAGAACGAAATACCTCGCGATGTGCTTAGTCTGTACAGGTGTTGGTGGTATAGAATAGTTATACCATAACTGTCCACCTGTACGGGAGATATTCCACTTTGCTTTTATTGTCTTACGGATGTCTTGTCACTGTAAATGTTCTTTGGCTTTTCCTCGAGGTGCCGTGGGTTGATTTCCATTCTGTAATTGTGGTATTTCTTGATCATACTCACTTACTTTTGTGCTCATTGGTTTTAGCGCTGCCAAGTTCTTGCTTTTGGGTGTTAATGTAGTATGCCCTTCGATCAACTACAACTTTCTTTGCAGCCTTGTCCCCATGCTCTATCACGAACTCACTATGAATTCGTGAACACCTTCTTCGCATCTAAAAGTAAATCCAGGTTTATGTGGAAAAATTAAATTGTTGGAATAAAAATGAAATTCTCTTATCTTAAATAATATTTAAGTATTTAGTTTCCGCGTATTTAAAGCTCCAGATTCAAGTTTTTGTAATCACTGGTGGAGAGAACCAGTAATGATGATATTCGTGTAGGGCTCCAGCTGTTTCTTTAAGGCATTTAGTGAAGTATATCAAAATGGGGGGGGGGGCAGTGAATATGATCAGGAAACATCACAATCACACACTGCAGACCTTGAGGAAGATTCACATACATCAACAGAAAAAAAGACACCAGGAAGACAATTAAAGCAAATCAACCAGCTCTCTTTTCCTCGTCAAGATGATTGTAAAACTAGAAAGGACACAAAGTAATGCATACCAAAACAAAGACCAAAGCACAGACCCCCACAAACAATTGGAGGTTTATAAAACAATGAATCATCAACAACAGAACCATCGCCTGAGAACGGACAGCAGCTCAAGCCATTGGGGGCCCAAACGTATTTTACTGGTGCCATATCGTAGCCCTGGAACCTGTGTTTAACTCATTTGCTAAACTTTAATATAGCACTACAAATAGGTTTATTGTACTTATAACAAATAAAAGATGATTTTGTATTTTCAAAATAAGTAGGAATAGATAACAGATTCATCTTTTAAAAAAATAAGTACATTAATTCAATCCTTTCGTTGACAAATTGAATTTGATACGTTCCTAATTTGATTGATATTAGAATAAAAGGATGAAACGCATCTAATAAGAAGAGATGCATCATAATTTCAGCGAGCTCTGTTTTATTAACCCCCGTTTCCAATTATAATGTGAAGTGTAACAAAACATGAAAGTGCCATATGACGTCATGATAGTTTTTAAAAGATACTTTAATCAGAACGTGATAAAACATTGTCGATTTTTTTACGTTTCAGATTACCATTTTTACGTTTAAAATGAGAAAGAATATCTAACAGTAAAACACACCAAAATCTGGTAATCTAGGAATATAAATTCCTTTTGTACTGACCCCCCTTTTTGTACATGGACTTGTCCAGAACAAATAGCATAGTTTCATCTAAACTTTATGATAAACATGTTTTGTTAAACATGTTAAAGCCCTCCAGTGATTTTTACTGACCGTTCCAAGGTGTTTTTTCTTTTGTAAATCCGTATGGTTCACGTTTGTCTTTATTATACTGTCTTGTCTGTTCCTTGCAGCATTATGATCACCCACTGGGAGTCGCTTGAGCTCTTGGCTCTCTTGTGTGTTCCCTTGTGTTTTTGTCACTTTCCCATATAGTGTCTCGGGTCAAGGGTGGTACTTGATTGTATCCATTCCTGATCTTTGCTTTCATCTTTACTTTTTATTTTTAAATAGTAAATTTCCAATTTCTTGATGGAGATGTTCTTCGCTTCCCTTTCTATGGTGTATATACTTCACAGCTTATTCGTTTAGCGAGAGTATGTTCCATGAGAAGCCTCCGTGGTGTAGGGGATAAACCTATGTCTTGTAAACCAGGGGTCGCAGGTTCCATTCCCGGCTTCTCCATAAAACCACTTTCGGTGAGCCTTCGGGTGCTTATGTCATATAATAAACACACATATCATAAACCATTCCGGCCCAGTACTGGTTTCTACCCATGGAAAAGCCACAAAAAGTTGTTTTTTTTTGTTGATGCCTTCAACAATGGAAACCTATTAAAAGTTATTTAAACAAGGTTGTTAATATAATAACAGTTGTAGAGCATTTTCCAATTTCTTCCACAGACACTCAGAGCTGATTTTTAAATACAATATTAGTTTAACATCTTTTCTGCAAAAGGGCATATCGTAGCCAGTATTTTATGGTGATTTAATTAATAAATGTAAAATAATTGTTGGAAAACTAAATTTTAGTGATCAATTAAAAAAAATAACCAAACGTTATAAAGAAAAGTGGATATAACATGGATATCATGCAACAGTCTGCATGTCTGGTTGTAAACCCAATCACAGTTTATAGCTATGGATTCCTCTTTAATTGCACAGCGGTGGATCAGACCTCAGACTCAATGATGGCCTTGAGGTAACGATTAAATCTGTCGATTGGTGCCTGATGCCTATCTTTGATAGGGCCCAGCGTTGCTCAGCCAAGTTTCGCTTTAGCTCTGACTATCTGTAAGTCATGAGCCCTTTTCCTTGTTTCATCATCATAATAATGTGTTAATATGATTAGATTGTTTCTCAGTGATAATGCATTTCTATAGTTAGGAAGTCATCATGCGAGCTAAATAATTTTTGCGTTTAACAAAAGAATCTAGCGGGAAGGATTGGTACTAGTAAAATGCATTTTAGCCCCTCCCATTTGCCTAGGCTGATGTTCATTCTAAGGCGGCGGTTCTGCTGTTATTAATCCGTTGTTCATTGTTGTTCCCATTGTGGGGTTATGTGTTTGTTCCATGTGTTGTTGTGCATTGCTTTGTGTCCATTCTAGTTTTGCAATTATCTTGATTGGAAAGAGAGAACTGGTTGCTTAACTTAGTTGATCTTCCTGAGGTCTTGTGACTGTTATTGTTTTGTTGCCCCTTCCTCACAGTGCCGTGGGTTGGTCTGCAGTGTGTAATTGTGGTATTTCCGGAATATTCTCATTTGCTTTTTTCTCTCATTTTGTGATAAAACATGAATAACATCCGATGATCTCAAATCAAGATCAGACAAAGAATCTACATACAAATGTCTACCAGTATACCATTTAATTCATATCGATTGACCTACCCTTGCCATTTGGATCAGTTAAAGACCTCGGACAGTCTTAACACTTTCACTGCCAAACGCGACCGTAGTTGAATTAACCGTTCACTGCCAAACGTGACTACAGTCGAAAGGACCTCGGACAGTCTTAATGAAGGATTGCCCATAAAACTGACCAGAAAAAAGTTTCAAAGAAAATGATATTTTTTCTATGAAAAAGATAGTAGGTTCAACACTTGACTTATCCACAAAACCGTTTTCTCATTGGACACGTACCAATTAAAAAATATGGGTTGAAAACTATGTTTTTGCTATTCAACATATAGAAAATAGAAAAAGTTTTGCTGAAGTGCTTTCCCCCTGTGGCCAAACTAATCCTTTTGCATACAGTTGTAGTTTTACATTTCACACATCATATAAAAACGGCATGATTGCTCACGGGGGGGGGGGAAACGCTGTCAAAATGCTCAAAAACACTTTATTATAAAAACATATTAGAAACTTATTTTGTAAAAGCCTGTAGGTAAATATCAAATTGCAATGGCATGTATCAGGGCTTTAGTTAAGAGTGCTAAAAAAATAAAGTAATTACTTGTCCTATTTCTCAACCAAAACATATGTTGTGGGTACTCAAAAGATTCGTGTCAATGTAACGGTTCTTTTAAGCACCAAATTATAGCCTAAATCTGATGTGTAAGAAAATATTAACGATTTTACGCTCAAAAACTGTGTTTATCTAGACTATGATTTATACAGTATGCAGATATGATACACCTCATTGCACTTCAAACTGGTTGACCTTGAAACATTACAGGTAATAGTCAAAAATTATTGACAGCACACTTCTTTAGATGAAACAATGAAATCTTCTCAACCGAATTTTATGCAAACACATCACTTTCGTCTCAAGTTTTATGCCGCAAACATTATATTTACATGTATTTAGGGGAATACTCGACGAAACTTTGACTTTCTGTGAAATAATATTGGTCACAAAAATACCCCCGCCCCCCAAACCCTAGAGTCCTGACATAATTATGCAATATTTTCAAAATATTTTTATTTTGCTAGGTGCACTAAATGTAAGGGTTTGATTTAAGCACAAAACCATGGTTGTCAGTTATGCATTATCCTAGCCTCAGGCTGTCAAAATTTGGGCAGATTGAATAGGAAACTGTCAAAGGTCCTTTAAAGGCACAGTTGATAGCTGTTTATTTTTAACCGTTATAAGGAACGCAACTCTTTGCTCTTTCAAACTGTTCAGGGGACATAATACTATCGTATATTGAGGTATATGCAATTTTCTATACAAGAATTGACTTTACAAACTTTTTTGTAATGTAATTAGATTTCGCGGAAATCAAAAATATCGAAAACATGTCCGTGGGGATGATATACAGGATGCATTAAGCCCTTCAACCGCTATATTTTGAGTTATTTTTGATGAAACAATATATCAGAATAAATCCTGATGTTTGATACTTGATGTAGATGGATGCTTTATCTATTTTTGCATAAAATAGTTGTTTATAGGCATTTTCATATTTTCAATATGGCTCCCAAAATGGCCGCCAAAGGTCACGTGACTATCTTTTTTATTATTGGTTCAAATAAAAGTTTTATATATAAGCAACATTCTGTGAAAGCTTCACAGCGATTGATTGAATGGTTCTGGAGATACTCTGAGTTAAACCCATAAACCCTCAATATTCAGGAGTCCTTAAAACATGCGTGGCACTGAGGTATTGGTTTTTTTAGGTGCTTGGCAGCGAATGTGTTAATGAAGGATTGCCCAAAAATGTCCACATATCTCTTGGCTCTCGTTTGTGATGTCTAATTGTGACGTTGTCACTTTCCATCGGTATCCTAGGTAAGGTGTGGTGCTTGATTGTATCGATTCCTGATCTTTGCCCTCTTTCTCACTTTCAAAGAAAATGTTATTCTTTTCATGTAAAAGATAGTAGGTCCAGCCTTCGAATTATCTCATTGGATGAGAACCAGTTGAAAACTTTGTATTTTGCTATTCAACATATTGGAAATATAAACTTTTTTTTACTGAAGTGCTTTCCTCTCTGTGACCAAACTAATCCTTATGCATATAGTTGTAGTGTTAAATTACACACATCATTTAAAAAGGGCATGATTGGCCAGATGGGGAAAGGCTGTCAAATGCTAAAAACTTTATTATAAAAGCTTATTAGTCGATTATTTTGTACAAACCTGTAGCTAAACATCAATTTAAAGTTACATTTAAACAGTATGTAGTTATGATACACCTCAGTGAATCAGTCATACTAAGTGAGCTTGAAACAGAACCTGTATAATTTATGTGTTAGACATTTACAGGTAAAAGTCAAAAGTCCTGGACAACATACTAATTTACAAGAAACAATGAAATCATCTAAACCGGAATTTTATGCAAACGCACCACTTCCGTCACAAGTTTAATGTTGCAAACATTATGTTTCCATGTATTTGGATGGATACCCGGTGAAACTTTGTATTTCTGCGGAATAAAATTTGGTCACAAAAGTACCTCTTCCCCATAAACACTGAGGTCCTGGCATTAATATGCAATATTTTGCAAATATTTTGCTAGATTCCCTAAATATCAGGGTTGGATTTAAGCACAAAAATACAGTCGCATCTATGCAATATCCTATCCACAGGCTCTCAAAATTTGGGCAGATTGAATAGGGGACTGTCTGAGGTCCTTTCCGTTTTAAGGGTTGTTGGATGTTATTATTCGTTTTAATCAAATTTAAATAGAAAATTCTGAATGAAAACATTGGAGACCCTGATCAGTTGTTGCATTCTGCAGCGTCTGATCTGGCTCTCCACTGTATGCCTATATCCCACAAAGAGGACCCTAGGCATGGTTTAACGTTAAATTTAATTGTGGATTTGCAACATAAATATCTACAACATATACAGGTCCATTAAAAAAGTTATTTCACTACGCAATATTTCAAAAGTTTTTTCACATTTTTATTATACATTAATGGTCTATGTTTTACAATACGTATTATTAAATGTTAATGCCATTTTGTTTCTATAAACCATATCAACATATAATCAGGCAGCAGTTGTATATATTATCAAATTATTCCTATGAAATACAACAACATGCTTTAAATACATTCCAGTGATAACACAACAACATTGTACGCCTACATCAAAAAGTCAGTATTTCTTTGTATCTCCCTTTGCTTTAACAATATCTGTAATTCTCCTTGGCATTGAATTGTTAATTTCTTCCAGGACGTTCGCTGCTACACTATACCACGCTTCATATACTGGCTTCCACATCTCTTCTTTTTAACATGGCATTTGGTTACCAATCTCTTTCCTATATTCCAAACGTTATCTATGGTATTCATGTCTCGCCAATTCCCTAGTCATTCTAGAACGGGTATTCCTTTACATTCTTGAAATGTTCTAGTACTTTTAGAATTATGGCATGGCGCGATATCATGTATAAAGATATATCCCTTCTGTGGGGAAACAACGCATTCACATAATATTTCAATATCATGGATAATATCACTCTGGTATTTTGCACCATCCATGTTACATTTCACTTTTCTCTGAAGATAGATACATCTGCTGATAATGGCTTCAGAGATTTGCACACTTACTGGCGATTTTACAGTAGCCTGAATACACTTAGCATGATATTCCTCATTCTGTTGGCGCCAAACACGACAATGGCGTCAATTGTTATGACAGTGAAATCGAACTAATGTGAATGCATTGTGTTCCCACAGAAGGGATAATTCTTTAAACATGATATTGTGCCATTCAATAAGTCTAAAAGAACTAGAACATTCCTTGAATGTAACAAAATACACGTTCTGGTATAGCCAGGGAATTTCCCAGAAATTAATTCCATAGAGAACGTTTGGAATATAATGAAGAAAGAGATTGGTAACCAACTGCAGTGTTTAAAAGAAAAGGTGTACAGGCGAGTATGTGAAGCATGGTAAAGTGCAAGACCGAACACCCTGGAAGAACTTAACAATTCAATACCAAGTAGAAATGAAGATCTTTTTTAAAGTAAAGGGGGTTGCAACGAATACTGATTTTATAGGCAGTATGCATACAGGTATGTCGTTGTGTTTTCATTGGAATGTATTTAAGTATGCAGTTGTGTGTTTTATTGGCTTGTATTTAATATTCATATACAAATGTTGTCTGCTTATACGTTGATATGATTTATTGAAATAAAATGGCATGTGAATCCAATTCAATTAAATGTATGGTAAAACATAGACCATATAAAAATGTGAAAAAAACTTTTGAAATATTGCGTAGTGAAATAACATTTTTAATGGACCAGTACACCTAGTGGCATTGCACCTGTACATAGCATTGGCATTGCACCTGTACACTGCACTTATTCGATCCCCTAAATGGATGTGTCTTAAAAGAGGAAGGCAAATACTTAAAGGGGTATGTGCATTAAGGGGCCAATTTGGGCCCCCTCTGGAGCAAAAATTCACCAATTGCTTTTAATTGGTTTATAAGAAGAATAACTAAACTTTAAAATTTTGTCATTTATTTAAATTTTACCGTTGCTATGGTAACAATAATGGCCGACTAGATATCAGCACAGCTAAATACCAAAAATCCTTTTAATATGTTGTGTGTCCGGATAATTCTCATTATCTGTTAAAATATCATTGGTATTTGCTTGTGCTCTATGTTAAATTTCTATGTCAAATGTCTCAAACTAGCTCCAAAAGGGACTATTTCCAATTTTCAGCCTATTTTGTTGGCCATTTTTGTTACGATAGCAACGGTAAAAGTTGAATTAAATCGAGACTTCTACACTTTGGTTTTGGTTCTAATAAACTAATAACAACAAATTGATTACTTTTTTATATTTTGCCTCATATGGGGGGGGGGGGGGCAGGCAAAAGCCCCTTAATGCACGTATCCCTTTAATGCACAATGGCCTTAGTGACCATGACATACTTTCTGTAACCACGTTCATAAAACTGGTAGTGAACAAGAAATTTTCGCAGACAGTGTATAACTATAGACAAGCCAATTGGACTAAAATCAGAGAAGACATCGCCTACTTCAGAGACCTTTATCTGCATAAAAACCCATCATCAAATGCTGTTGAAGAAAATTGGAATACATTTAAAAAATGCCTTATTCAAATAAATGGACGAACACATACCAAAGAAAACTTTAAAGGTAAAGTTGATGTCCCATGGATGACTGATAAAGTGAAACGTTTGATTAAGAAAAAAGACGATTATACAGGAAAGCCAGAAAATTAAATGACAGTAAAAGCACCAAAGCATTTCATGACTTTCGCAAAAAAGTTCGTAATGTGTTGCACACAAAATATTATAGATATATTAACAATCTACTAGAACATAAAAGTGACACAACCTCTCAATCATTTTGGAAATACATAAAATCGCAAAAACAGGACAGTGTCAGCATAGGAACATTGAAGGATAGTGGCCGAATAGAGGATAGTGCCAAGGATAAGGCTGAAATGTTTAATGAGACATTCTGTTCGGTATTTATTTAAGAGGACTGAGATAATATCCCAGATAAAGGTCGTTCCCCATACCAGTCGATACCGAACATACATGTAACGCTAAGCGGTGTCGTCAAATGTACATATATATTTTTTATTTATTTCAGAAACAGTTCGGCACCTATGGTTGGGTGAGAGGAACAGTTACTCACTTCCTCACTGGAATCAACTGCTATATTTAGCTATATACAATTGACTCTAGATAACTGAAACCAGGCCTTAATGTTATGCAGCGTTTTTCATGCTGAACTCTGTTTTCATCAATGTAGATTTCAATAAAGTTTGGTACAAAACAATCAGGATAGTACGTTGTATACTTGTATACGTATGGTCACTGGTTAAAAAATGCGAAGAATAGTGTACTTCTTTCTCAATCAATTCGTTGCTGATTCGGCAAATAGAGCATGTCCTTATTCGTTGCTGTTTAGCAAATAGAGCATGCCCTAATTCGTTGCTGTTTAGCAAATAGAGCATGCCCTAATTCGTTGCTGTTTCAGCAAATAAAGCATGCCCTAATTCGTTGCTGTTTAGCAAATAGAGCATGCCCTAATTCGTTGCTCTTTAGCAAATAGAGCATGCCCTAATTCGTTGCTGTTTAGCAAATAGAGCATGCCATAATTCGTTGCTGTTTAGCAAACAGAGCATGCCCTAAAAAAATGCTGTAACATTTTATCTGTCTCTTCAGTGTTTGATAAAGAAATCGTTTACATATACGATAAAATATAGGCCTACTCAGTTAACAGAAATCTATATCATTTAACCTGCTGCTTTTCAGAACCCGCTGTATTTAGGATCGCTTGTCTAAAAGTGGCTGTTTCTTTTCATTAATTATTTCCATGCCACGTAAAATATTGACAGATACATCGTCACTATTGTAAGGTTCAACTTTTTTTTCACATACAAGGTTCATATCAATATCTAAATGGGCACGTTCTTTACGCCGGTGGTACATAATGGGATACACCATCAAAACAGACGCCATTACCATGGTTACACCAGACAGGATGAACGATGTTGTGTAGTTTCCGGAAGTCTCAGATAGGAAACCTAAAAGAGAAAATGTTTTGAAGATGGACATTGGCTGAAATGCACAAAAATATGGGCCTCAATGCGACAAAACCTGTCTTCAGGATTTTCGACAAAGCGATACTCAAACCGGTCTCCTCAACTACAGAGACTAGCTAGAAGCTTAAAAATTTGCTTGTAGCAAGTTTAGATGTTATATATACTATTAAGTGAATAACAAAGGCGCTGGTCAGACTGCGCGATTGCGCATGCTGGTTTGCTTCTTTGTTGTTGGCAAGCCCCCGAAGACAGGTTTTCTCGCGTTGAGTCCCATATTAAACCTGTGCATTTTTCATTTTTTGTACATTTTAATCCCGTGGCTGCAGCAACAAAATAGAAAGTCACAAGCATAATAAGAACACTATTTTCTCTTACATGTTGTTGAATCATTTTTGAAGAATTAACAATGCGACAAAAGTTGCCCATGCATGTTTAAATAAAGAGTTAATCGAAGATTAGCGGTAGAAAAAGCTCGTGACACGGTTCTAATACCATAGGTGCACAGTATGAAATTGAATTTATTGAGAGCATCTAGCCTGGATATGCTGTTTTCCATATGAGAAGGGCCTTCGATGAGGACATAAATTGCTCACAGAGAGAGGTGTCAACTTAAGGGGAATCCTAGTTAAAAAGAAAACTACTGAACATACCTCCTGCTTGTTCAGTAAGTACACATTGTTTGCGCAATAATTTTATCTCTTTGGCTTCGCCCTTGATTTAATGTACCAGTTTTTAAAAACAAAAACAGTTAATGAATACTTACCAGCCATTGGACCACCAATAAGTGTCCCTGCTGCTTTGAATGGCATTGCTAATCCAACGCCCTCAGCCATGCGACCATGTCCTACAATTCTATGTATCACTGCAGCAACCAAAGCACCGGTGACACAATAGAAAAATCCAGCAAATCCAGGTAAAATCATCATACCTGCCCGGGAGAGAAACACTGGTGCAAGTCCAATGGATACACCCGTTGCTGTCAATGAAACTGTATACGTCATTGTGACGTCAACATCTGGATGTTGACCAAGGAATGAATATATTACTTTCCCAATGATATTGGAAACTCCATAAATTGTGAGAACTAAATCAATATCATTTGAGGTGAAACCAATATCGTTGGCATATGAAGGTAAATGCAGAAGGTAAATTCCTGTTGATATACTTGTTAATATATTACTGAAACAGTAAAACGTGTAAGAAGATTTTTTCAAGATTGAAAAATCAAATGTGGGTCTTTGTTTTAACGCTTCTTTTTCTTTGAGATTTTCTTCTATTGGACGGAATAAGAAGGCAAGAGTGCACATGTTGAACGTCAAACCACCCAAGATTAATAACGTTCCTCTCCAGCCGTATGTTTTCTCCAGAAAGCCAATTAAGAATGGAAATGCAACAAGTCCAAGATTATGTCCTGAAAAAATAGAGGATTTGACATGAGTGTGTATTATTTTAGATTTTATTAAACAACAAAAAACAACAAAAACAACAACAGCAACAACGAAGAACCATACAGAAAAACCCTAAAACACACAAAAACAAGTAGAATCAAGAGTCTTTGGCGAGCAACTAGTATTTATTTCTAATGAGATAAATGTATTCAATAATAATTAAAAGGTTAGTCATGTATTTTTACATTTGATTAAAGTAAGAAAGACGCAGTCACATTGCAAACATTATGAACCCACAGCTATGGTGTGATATGAAATCATTCCAACTTAGAGAGATTCACATGACTTATAATTTTTTTTCAGCAATTTTGATTGGTTTAGATCTGTGGCAAAGTCGAATGCGTTTTTACACTTCAATAAAAACCCATGCGTAAGAATATTTGATAATTATCTGCCTTGATCTCACAACTTGTTAAGATAGTGTATATAATCACGAAATGTAGCCTACATTAAACCTTCGTCAGTTTAAATATAATTAAGACCTTATTTGAAAACCCTTACACCGTATAGTGGTGCAGCGATAAAACAATGGCGAAAATCTCTGCAATGCTTGAGGTAATTTGACGTCACTTAGCAAAGACCAACGTCATTAAAGAGGAAAGTCATCACAACAATGTCTGCATGAAAAACTAAAGGTTGGTTTTAACATGAACGTCCAAATTTACTTTTTATATTGTGGATATTTCAGTCCGGACTTGTTAAGGTAGGTGCTTTTCAAGACGTCAAAGTGCTTGTTAGTTAATCCGTGGTAGTACTTAAATCGAAATGCCTTTCAATGAGAGTAGTAATGGGTGCCACTATGGGTACGCCGAATTTTTAGCCTGAAAAGAACTTAGAATTTTTCAGGCTAAAAATTCGGCGTACCCATAGATGTCTACCCTGGTAGGCTTGAGTGACAAGCTGTGAATAACTTAGTTTATTTTTGGGATTATTCTGGCTGGGCCTATGATTATGATAGTTTTCTGGGTTATTGGAGAATAACTTAGTTTATTTAGGGGTATTCTGGCTGGGCCCATGATTATGATAGTTTTCTGGTCATATCCACTGGTGGGTCTATAATTGTGATAGTTTCCTGGGCTAATGAGAAATAACTTAGTTTATTTTTGAGGTCTATTCTGGCTGGGTCTATGATTGTGATAGTTTCTTGGTCATATCCACTGGTTGGCTTGTGATTATGATAGTTTCCTGGGATATTAAGAATAACTTAGTTTATTTTTGAGGTCTATTCTGGTTGGGTCTATGATTATGATAGTTTCTAGGGGTATTGAGAATAACTTAGTGTATTTAGGGGTATTTTGGTTAGACCTGTGATTGTAATAGTTTTTTTCTGGTCATATCCACTGGTGGGCTTGTGATTATGATAGTTTCCTTGGCTATTGGGAAATAACTTAGTTTATTTGAGGTCTATTCTGGTCTATGATTGTGATTATGATAAGCTCCTGGTCATATCCACTGGTTGGGTTGTGATTATAATAGTTTCCTGGGCTATTGGGAAATAACTTAGTCATTTTTGAGGGGAATAAATGTCCTGCTGTGGTGATATATAAAATAACTTAGTTAAATTCAGCTTTGAAGATAACCTAGTCATTTCAAGGGGAATGAAGGCTCTTCTGTGGTGATAAATAAAATAACTTAGCTAATTTCAGCTTTGAAAATAACTTAGTCATTTTAGGGGGTATAGTTTGTGGTGATATATGGTGTGTGTAATAGTCAAGGCTACTAAGTACCATGCGTCTTTAGAGTCTCTTGGTCAATCAAGACCTCAACTCCTAGAGGCATTACTCTGTAGCGTTAACTAGTGTATATTGTTTAGCAAGTTTAGTGATATTCTTTCTAGGGAATTGGTAGCCCTGAAAAGGGCTGTTTGTTGATTGTCTAGTTATTTCTAGCACTTCTTCTTGGTCATTTTGATTTTCTTCGTTGCTTTTCCAACTCCTACGTTTTGAGTAGTCTCTTGGTCATTGGTCATAATGTCAAGCCTTATTGGTATCTGGATGGGTGGTATCTCCAACGTTTGATGCTGCGCTCGCTGTTGAAATAATTCTTCTAACTTCTTCACTCTAGACCTTAACTCATTGACTTCCTTGAGAAAGACTTCTATGACTTGAGTCTTTGACTGTTGTTTCTGTGGCATCTGCTGAACAGGTTGAGGTATATACGTTGAGGGTGTTTGCGGCGTATAATACTGTTGTGTCATATCGGTAGCAAACGTCTCATTCACTGCTGATAGTAGAATATCAGGATTGTTGATCATATCGTCCAGTGTTAGTGATGGCTCCATGATTATGAATGTTGAAAAATGTAATGTGTTTGAGCCTTTTATACTTGTCAACCGGATTGACCTAGTTTAAAGTTCCCTCGCTTTAAGAAATCAAGTCAACTCTGATTGGGTGAAAATAAATGAACTGACCAATCAGTGTATTGTTGCTCTCTCTAGCGCAGGAGTTCAATGTAGGTCAATCCCTTTGAAAACTATAAAAGCTCGTTTCAAATCTCAAATTCTTCATTCTGCTCTTGTATTACACAACAACAACAACAAAATGGCTTGCAATTTGGATTCGCGTTTGGAGCAATTGGAGGAGCAGGGCAAGACTATGGCTGATGCTACTAGGAGGTTACTGGAGACTGTGAATGCTGTGAAAGATACGGGAGAACTTCTATTACAGATGACTGAGAATCATCAGAAGATGTTAGAGATGAGTAGGAGGGTAGAAAATTTGATAAACAATGTAAAGACAGAAGTGAAGGTGGAGACTATCAGTGACGAGGAGGAAGATTGGGGGGGATAATTCTCCCCCCACAACACATCCTTCTGAGGATTGGTATGGGGAAGCAGATGATATGCCCTTCTACATACCAGTGAGAAGGACAATTACGGTTGAACAGTGGAGTGTGCGGTGTCCTGCATGTGGTGGCCGCCCCAGTAGATGTCCCTGCTCCTAAAAATAAAGTCTCTGTGGTAATATAACCACCAAACCGGCCCTTTTTAGGGCCACCTATTTCTTCAAGAAAGAATAACTAAATATGTTGCAATTTTTTAGACCATAGATACCATAAGTTGAGTGTGATTGTAGTATTCCCTAATCATGCTTACAGTAATGGGGTGATTATGGCGTGATCTTTTAATGGACCAATCAGATTTTAGTTGCTCTCTCTAGCGTAGGAGTAGAATGTAGGTCAATCCACCTTTCCTACTATATAACCCAATGTACTTTGTGTCTCTCTCAAAAAAATGAAGTTCTTTGAAAAATTCAGTTTGACTAAGTTGTGTGCTGCTTTGCAGCGAAAAGATTGGAAAGAGGTGGAGAAACAACAAAATAAATTGGGATTGGAGCAATTTCTTGCTCGCAGAGGAATTGGATCGAGAAAACCTGTAGCCATTGTGCGACCTATTTTAAAATCTTCTAAGTAAGAAATATTTTGTTACTTAGGAGACTTTAAAACAAACAGTCCTTTTCAGGGCTACTCAATTAGTTTCGTTAAAGAATAACCTCAAAATAAAAACAAACACAATTTCAACAACATACTTTTAATTAAATCCAAAAACTACTAGAATCACTATATGTCCCTAGAGTCTATTTAAGTCTTTAATGAATATGCACTATAGAGTCACTGTCTGGTTCATCACAAGAAATCTGTTTATCCCTGTTCTCTGTCACCATCTCTGTACAGGATCGAGGTGAGAATAATTGAAAATAAAAGGCTTCTCTCCACAGATTAGCTGTCTTCTTTAAACGAGTATCCAAACGTCTTTTCTTAGGAGTGATATCAGAGACGTCTGAAGCCTTTCGTTTTCTTGAAGGGTTCTCTGTAGATACTGAAGACTGTTGCTTCTCTGTAGATTCTGAAGACTGTTGAGAAGTCAACTCTTCCTCATCTTCATCGTCTGAATAAATCACCATAGCTCTTCTTTTCCTTTGTGGTGGTCTAATATTATCTTCATCATCTGAGCTCTCTGAGTCTGAATAATCCACCAACTTAAGTTGAGATTCTTCACCATTCATCAATGTTCTTCTCTCTTATGACAATTTGGAGCCCAATGATCTTCAAGTCCGCAAATATAGCATTGTCCATATGTAGGCTTCTTATCAGTAAACATCTGTTGTTCTCTTAATTTCTGAGCCTCAGGACAATCTCCAATCCAATGTCCCCTATCATGACAATGGTGACATTCTCCATAAGGAGGCCTCAACTTGTCTTGTTGTCTCAAACTATCTTCTAATGGCTGCATCAAAGCTTGTTCTTCTTGAGATAAAAGTTTCTTCAACGATACACAATGATAGTAGATGCTCTTCTTATCATAGACTTTAGCCATCCTTGGATCTCTACTGTTTGCCATCTTTACTCTTCGAAAGTCAGAAGTGAAATGATTCTCTCTCACTGGTGTCCAACTATTTATAGTCCTGGAAAAGTTCTGTCTCTTCTATGATTGTAGAGAAATTCAATCACACTAGAATTGTCAGCGACACATCTTTTCCAATTCTCAAATGTAATCAGTGTCTCTTTTTCCATCAAATGACTGATACTGATCCACCAAAGTTTCTTGAAATCTTCAAAAGTTCCAGGACTATTGAGTTTCTGTTGAATCTCTTCTACTGTAATCTCATCATGAGAAAATAAGATGTAATTGCAGAACAATAATCTTCTATACGGTCTGAACTTCAAAATCTTGGAAAGTTGAATTTCCAAATATTTCTTCTCTCTTGCTTCTTCCATGATATTACACTTGCAGATAAAATAAATATAATGTATGTGATAAGATAGCTATTGTTCTCAGCTTTTATTGGGTGAAAAAATTTTGAAAATCGGTCGAGGCAAACTCAAGTTATTGCAAAAAAAAAATGATTTTTTACTTTTTAGAAATCCGATTCTTGCTATTTCATGCCAATAAATTATCTCCCTTGAATAAAAAATTTCACGTTAAAAAATATGCGAAATTTGTTATATCTCGGGTATTTTTTATCCGATTTACTTCAAATTTTTACCATAAGATAGCTCTTATATTCAAGTTATCGATTTTACATACTATAAGGCATGAAAACTATTATGGGATAGAGTAACATTGAGACACCATTTCAAACTTATTCTGTGATAGGATAACTATATATATGAATCGCAAATATTTGCTTTTTAAGTCAGTAGAGATATAGTTTGAACAAAAATAACTGACCATTGGTATTCTATACATCCGCCGAGGCCCGTAGAGAAGCTTTGTGCTTCAGAAACTGTTAAATATGCATTTAAAAAGGTAGAGCAGCTTTGGCTGTTTAAGGGCGCCGGCCTTCGGGTTGGAGTGGCTCCGCCTCAAATTCTCTGGTCCATAGAGACATGCAGGAATTTGACTTGTATTTGAGACAGTTTCAATCGCCAGGGATTCCGAGGTTAGGATAGTACTGGGGGAGTAATGGTGCTGTTTATACAGTGCCTGATACTTCTTGCTAATTTTTCAAAAAAATGTTGTCTCGCCTGCACTTTTGGCCTAGCAAAAACATGTAGTCTCGCCTGACACTTTGTGAAAAAAAATCATATAGATTTGCTTGTCAATTTTTGCTAGTGATTTCTATTGCCGCATTGTGAAACTTTCAGTAGTTTTGGCTTATAGAAAAGATTTGATCGGATGAGAAAATCAAATTTGCACATCAAAATAATTTGAGAACTAGTGATTTTGCCTACCACATGGTGAAACTTTTAGTAGTTTGACCTATGGAAAATATTCGATCGAATGAAAAAATCAAATAGTGATTACGCTTGATGAAACAATATTGAGAATTTTCAACTGTTGATTTCAGAAAATCTGAGTTTTTCCAAATCTGGGTTTTTTTCCAGTATAAAAGGAGCTCAGATTTCTATTGCAGCATTATTTCAGTAGAGAACTTTGAAGAGTCAACATGTTTAAGCGACAGAGAGATATAGCCCCACCCACTTCTGATGATGAAGAGCCTCGACGTAGATTGGTGGATTATTCAGATACAGAGAGCTCAGATGATGAAGATAATATTAGGCCACCACCAAGAAAAAGAAGACCTATGGTGATTTATTCAGACACAGAGAGTTCAGATGATGAA
The DNA here is from genome assembly GCA_964019695.1 of Loripinus fragilis. NCBI lineage: Eukaryota > Metazoa > Mollusca > Bivalvia > Lucinida > Lucinidae > Loripinus > Loripinus fragilis. Next base: position 75,139,095 of record OZ026525.1, read on the forward strand.
GATAATGAAGATTTGACTTCTTATTATTCTATTAAGACAGTCAAGGAGAAGAAGTCTACATTATTTCGAGCTCAAGGGAAAGAGTTTCAGCTCAACATCAAGACTTTCCCTGACAATGTTCCACACCTACAGTTCATGTCCAGATTGTTTGATCGGTTGGTAGAAGACATCAAAGAAAGATGCCAGATGGAATCTAATGATAAGATGCGGATGACTATTTTGCATCCTGGATTGAAACTTGGAGTGTTTGTGCCTTGGAGAGATGTCTCAGCCATGACAGGGGAAACTGTGCTAGAAGAGATCATGAAAGTACAACAGTCCAATGAGAATTTTCGGATCAATGATGGACAGATGACTATTCAAATTACAGTGGTGAGACTTCCAGTGGGCAGCGGACGGAAACCATTACATGCTGGTCTCTATTTTGAGTCAGAAAATATGAGTATCAACAAAAGAAGTATTATACAGATCAATAATACCAAAGATGTAATGTGTATGGCAAGAGCTGTGGTGGTGGCGAAAGGCAATGCTGATAAAGAAGAATCAGAGTCTTGGAAGAAGAATTGGAATCATTTGAGAAGATCAGATCGACCTGTACAGACCAGAGAAGCCATGAAGTTATTGGATAGAGCGAAGATTCCTCATACCAAGTCTTGTGGTATTGAGGAATACAAGAAGATCCAATCTGTACTTGCTCCCAAGTACTTGATCAAAGTCCATTCACAGTATCCTAAAGATGGACTAATATTTCCACTACAATTCAAGAAGAAAAGTAATAAGGTTGCAAAGATTAGGAATCGATACAATCAAGTACCACACCTGACCCAGGATACCAATGGGAAAGTGACAAACTCACAGAAGACACCACAAACGAGAGCCAAGAGGTCAGCCCTTTCCCAGCAGGTGACCACAAAGCACATATAAACAAACGCGCACAAAACATAGCAAACACAAGACAGAACAAAAACATAAAAGATCCACAAAAGAAGTACCGCCTTGGAACGGTCAGTAAAATATTTTACTGGAGGGCTTAAACCGGTTTAACGGCGCCAACCTCACCCTTAATTCAGATGTGGATCAATACATATAAATATTTGGTTTGCATGAAAGACCCCTAACGAAGCCTCAGACGAAGGTGATCCATATTTACTTCAATGGAGTAGATCACTATGATGCGATTACAAAGGTGACAGGATTTCTTGGTACCCATTACTACTGCGAGTATTGTGATGTTGGATATTCGAACAGAGGAGACCATAGATGTGCTGATGGATGTGATGGTTGCTATAGTGACATTCCTTGTATTCCTGGACAAAAAACGCGTTGTATGGACTGTAAAAGAACATTTCGTAGTAGAGACTGTTTTGCAAAGCATAAGGCAATCAAATCTAAGCAGCATAAATCTATTTGTCAACTTGTGTATAATTGTGGTAAATGTAATTTTAGGATTGTGGGCAATAAGAAAAATCATGTATGTCCAGGACAGAGAAAATGTGGGAATTGTAAAGAGATTGTTGGACCTAAGCATCAATGCTATATTCAAAGTTATGAATGTAAATCTGAGATGACTGAAAATGAAGGAGAAGAAGAGGTTTCTCAACCAAAGAAATCTCGTTTCATCTTCTTTGATTTCGAGTCAAATCAAGAAACTGGTACACATCAAGTGAATTTCTGTGTTGCTCATAAAGCGTGTGATGATTGCATGGAATTGCCCATAGATACATTTTGTCCGACTTGTTCGACACAAACAGGTCTGAGAGAATTTATCTTTGAAGGCATTGATACTTTACCACAATTTTGCAATTGGATTTCAGGGGATGAGAATAAAGGAGTGACATGTATTGCACATAATTTTGGAGGATACGATGGTCAGTTCATCTTACACTATATCTTAGAATATGGTACAGTGAAACCTGATGTGATCATGAATGGAAATACTATACTTAGAATGAAAGTAGGACGTGTCACATTCCTTGATTCTTATCAGTTTTTGCATATGAGACTGGCTAATTTCCCAGATACATTTGGCTTGACAGAGATGAAGAAAGGTTACTTTCCTCATCTTGCAAATACACTGGCAAACCAAATGTATGTGGGACCTTACTTTCCTGTGGACATGTACAATCCTGGTCAGATGTCTGTCAAGGATCGTGAGACATTTTTAGCTTGGCATAAAGGGAAAATTGAGAGTGGTGCTATATTTAACTTCAAATGGGAGATGGAAGAATACTGTCGTAGTGATGTGGATATTTTAAGACGAGGATGTGCTTGTTTCAGACGAGAATTGATCAACATTAGTGGACTCGATCCTTTGTCTGAAGCTTGCACGATCGCTCAAGCTTGTTCAAAAGTATGGAGAAAGAATCATATGCCTGAAAACAGTATTGCCATCATCCCACCTGAAGGGTATCCTAATCAAAAGAACTACTCTATCAAAGCTGTAAGATGGATTCAAAGTGAAGCTAAGGAACGTGGTATTGAAATCAAACATGCATTGAATGGTGGTGAACAAAGAATCAACGGACATTATGTGGATGGCTACCATGAAGAATCTCGAACTGTATTTGAATTCTATGGATGTTACTGGCATGGATGTCCTACTTATTTTCCAGACAGAAACAGAGTTCAACATCATCAGTGTTTGAGCATGCATCAGTTGTATATTTTGACCATTGGCAAGAGTGAAGAGTTACGAAAAGCAGGATATCAGGTGGTGGAGCTTTGGGAATGTGACTATGACAAGAGATACAAGGAAGATCCAGACTTTAGATCTTTGGTGGACTCAGAATTTACAAACTTAGACCCTTTGAGGCCAAAAGATGCTTTATTTGGTGGAAGGACTAACTCGACCAAACTCTATTAGGAAATCGATGAATCCTCCAATGAAGAAATCAAGTACATAGATGTGTGTTCACTCTATCCAACTATTTGCAAGTACGGACAGTTTCCACTTGGTCATCCTACCATCTATTCTCAAGAGAACATTGATAAAGACAACATCAGACAGTACTGTGGATTGATCAAGTGTAAAGTGCTACCACCCACCAATTTGTACCATCCTATACTTCCACAGAAATGCAGTCAGAAATTGATGTTTCCTTTGTGTAGAAGTTGTGCAGAAAAGACAGATCCTTATATGAGATGTACTCATTTACGAGAAGAAGATAGAAGTTTTACAGGGACCTGGGTCACTATCGAATTATTTGCTGCATTGGACAGAGGGTACAAGTTATTGGACGTGTATGAAGTCTGGCATTTCTCAGAGACAACTCAGTATGACAGAGAATCTGGAGAAGAAGGGATCTTTGCTGGCTATATCAATACTTTTCTGAGAATCAAACAAGAATCAAGTGGCTATCCTGATTGGTGCAAGACTGAGCAAGATAAGATCAAGTTCAAGCAAGATTATTTTGAAGCCGAAGGAATCAGATTGGAGAATGTGGAGAAGAATAAAGGAATGAGAGCTATTACTAAGATCATGTTTAACAGTCTCTGGGGAAAATTGGCACAGCGAGATAATATGACCAAGACAGAATATTTTTAAAAACCTGCGAAGTTCTTTGATCTGGTGACGAATCCAAACAAGATTGTCAAGAATGTGGACATTTGCAGAGAAAATCTTCTACTGGTCAACTGGGAGGATACAGAACCTAATGTGGAGCCGCATGCTTGCAGTAATGTGATTGTCCCAGCCTTCGTCACTGCTCAAGCCAGATTGAAGCTCTATGAACCCTTGGAAAAGTTGAATGAACGTGTACTCTACTTTGATACAGACTCTATCATTTATCATCACAAACCCCATTTATGGAACCCTACTATTGTCAACAACAGACTTGGAGAATGGACAGATGAAGTGCCCAATGCTAGAATTGTGAAATTTGTAGGCATGGGACCGAAGAACTATGGCTATGAATTTGTAGACAAGGATGGAAATCGAGGATCTACTTGCAAAGTGAAAGGACTCACTCTAGATTACAATACATCTCAAGCCATTCACTTTGATCGGATGCTAAACTTGGTGAAGGGAGATAGGAAAGACTTCAGAGAAACTGTCAACTACCATAGGATCAGAAAACATAAAGACAAGACTGTGACCACTGAATTGCAATCCAAGACGTATCGGTTCACTTATACTAAACGTGTCATTATTGGAGATGGATATACTGTTCCTTATGGGTATATGGCATAGATAGAGTAGTTCTGATGATCATGCACTGAACTTTTTTTCTGATAGTCATAAATTGAACTGTGTGTGATAAACATGTACAGGTGTTTTTATGTATTAAACTGTTTCAATTATGTATTAAACTGTTTTTTAATTATGTATTAAACTGTTGGTTCATGTTCATTAAAATTTGAGTATAAATAAAATTGTCTTAGTAATTTTTTCACAGTTAACCATGGCCCTTTCTACACACCAGTTGGACTCAAGTAAGTAATGGTGCAAAGATCAGGAATCGATACAATCAAGTACCACACCTGACCCAGGATACCAATGGGAAAGTGACAAACTCACAGAAGACACCACAAACGAGAGCCAAGAGGTCAGCCCTTTCCCAGCAGGTGACCACAAAGCACATATAAACAGACGCGCACAAAACATAGCAAACACAAGACAGAACAAAAACATAAAAGATCCACAAAAGAAGTACCGCCTTGGAACGGTCAGTAAAATATTTTACTGGAGGGCTTAAACCGGTTTAACAAATCAAGATATTGGAAGTTTGTTTTTTAAACATCCTCCTAATATTTTTATTTCTGGCCCAAGTGGATCGGTTAAAACTGAATTTGTTAAAAAGATAATTGAGTTTAAAGAAGATTTATTTGATATTTTACCCCAACGTATTGTTTGGTGTTACAAGGAATGGCAAACATCTTATAATATCTTACAAGAACGTGAGGGGTCAAACATCAAATTTATTCAAGGTATTCCCGATGATGAAGATGAAATTGTCACTGATCCCAGTGCAACGCACTTGGTGATTTTTGATGACATGTTAGGAGATAAAGATGAAGAAAAAATTAAGTTATGGTTTACATGAAAAGGACATCATAGAAATGCAAGTGTGGTGTACATCACTCAAAATTTATTTCAACAAAGTAAATCTTCTCGCACCATCAGTTTGAATGCTCATTATTTAGTTTTATTTCAAAGTCCAAGAGATAAGATGCAAATCAAAGTATTAGCAAATCAACTTCAAGCTCCACATATGATTCATGCATTTAACGATGCCACATCTATACCTCATGGATACTTATTGGTCGATTTGAAACCAAATACACCAGATTATCTTAGATTCAGAACACATATTTTTCAAAACTGGTTTACAAAATCAGATCAACAAGGACCTGTTGTCTATTTTCCAGGAGTATAAAAAGGTGTGTTTGAGTTCAAATCCATCATTTGTGTTAAAATGGCTCAACGAACATCAGCTAATCTGATACGTGCTCTGTATAATTTAAGCAGAGAACATGATAGTCATAAAAGAAAATCACTCTTAAATGCAGGTTTAATTGAAATGATCAAATGGTTTTCTTTGGCAGCTCGAAAAATTGTTCAGGGTAAGATGAAATTACCTTAACAAACTCAAAAATTTATGGATAGACATCAGGATGATGTTCGAAAATTAGCAAGTGCAATAGTTGATTCTGAAGTCAAACGTAGTATCATTTTAAAACCTGGAGGTGGTGGATTCTTTGGTGGTGTGATCATTCGAAGTCTGATTCGATGGGATGGAAATAAGTTGATGAGAAAATTTAACAAGAAAACTAAAAAACCTAAGAAAAAATCAGTGAAAAAACCAAGAAAACAGAAAAAAAGAAAGGTTGATGATCGTTTTGTAACAAAACGTAAAAGTAAAAGTCCTGCTTCATGGCAAAATTTAGGTCTTGAATCTCCAAACACAAATGCAAGACGATCTTCTATTAATTTAGCAAGATTTACTCCTTTGAGAGCACAAGATTTGTTAAAAAGACATGGATTTGGTGCTACCATGCACATGTTAAATCCAAACAAATATCCATCCCCACCTCATTCTGAACGTCGACGACTTCATTTTTAAAAAACTATAAAAGGACTGTACATTTAAATTATAAACACACTCATAAACATGGCTGTAACAACAACACGTCGTAGAAAAATGCAAAATAAAATGAGAAAAAAATCTCTGATTAAAACTTATGGTACATTTTTAGAAGGATTGACTCATTAATCCAATAAATGTCGTAAGAAAATGATTCAAGAATATCCTAAAGAAGTCATTGATTGTGTAGGGGAATGTTGCATCAATCTTATAAAAGGCAATGTACGTCTGACAAATGCTCAAAAGAATCAGTTACGAGCTAGAAAGCAACATATACGTTTACTGAGTTCTAAGCAAGTTCCACTTGACACAAAAAAGAAAATTATTAATCAGAAAGGTGGAGCTTTGTTAGGATTATTATTAAAACCATTAATTGCTCCTATCATAGGTTCTGTCTTGGGTGAAATTATCAAAAAATAAAAAAATATGGATGGTCGTAAAATGGCTATTGTGCCATTTAAACTTTGGGAAGACATGAAGCGCTGGAAAGAGGAACAAATTCAAAAACCCAGACTGCCTCCTGATCCTAATGTATCTGCCACAGCCAGTCTTCAAAGAGACTTATCTTCTGTCATGGCCAATAAAGATTTTTCTGAAGCTGAAAAATCTCAATTATATGGCCAGACCTTGCACAAATTTAAAACAGCTCATCAAAAAGCTTTAAAAGAAACATCACTTTTTCCCCAATCTGACCCTAGTTCTTCCAAAATGAATCAATTGGTCATAGATAGTGTGCCTTCCACCATGAAACGTAAAGCTCAGCTTTTAGTTTCACTTCTAAAAACTAACCCAAATGTGTCCTGGGAAGATGATGGTACAGTTAAACTTTATGGCAAATCTATTCCAGGGTCCAATATTATTGATTTGGTCAATGATGTCATTAGACATCGTAAAGGCAGTGAACCTACAGGTTGGCAAGCTTTTGCAGAAGGTTTAAGAGACATGAATATTCCCCAAGATGTCATTGGAAATAGGGAAAGGTGCGACTGGATGCATCGTGCTCCAGAAACTCCTGAAACGGATTATATCACTCCCAAACAAAAACGCACCATCAGAAAAACAGCAAGTCGAATTCCTGTTTCTGTCAGGTCTGCAAAGAGTTTGAGTGTCAGAAAACGTATCAAAGACCATTTTTCCTCTCCGGCACTTTTATCTGCCACCAAAAAACGTATAAAAGAAGAGTTTTCTTCTCCATGGGTCAGTTACAATGAAGCTTGAACAGTTGTATTACAATCCTAAAAGTCCTGCTGCGTATGCAAGTGAAAAAGCTTTGTACAGACTTGCTAAACAATCATCCAAAAAAGTAAAACTTCAAGATATTAGAGACTGGTTAAGAAAACAACAAACTTATACTTTACATAAACCTATTCATAAAAAGTTTTTGCGACGCAAAACAGTAGTGGCTGGAATTGATACTCAATGGCAAGCAGATTTGGCAGACTTATCAAAATTATCAAAGTTCAATGACAAACATAGATATTTACTTTGCATCATAGATGTATTTTCAAAATATGCATGGGTGGTACCTATTAAAGATAAAACTGGGAAAACTTTAGTGATTGCTTTCAAATCTGTGTTAAAAAGTGGACGATGTCCAAAAAGTTTGCAAACAGATAAAGGAACTGAATTCAAAAATAAAGAATTTCAAAATTTCTTGAAAACTAAAAAGATTCATTTCTTCACTACTGAAAATCCTGAAACCAAAGCCAGTATTGTGGAACGTTTTCAAAGAACTTTGAAAACTCGCATGTGGAAATATTTTACTCATCATCGCACTTTGCGATATGTAGACATTCTTCCCAAATTAGTACATGGTTACAATCACGCTTATCATCGAAGTATTAAATGTGCACCTGTGTCTGTGACTCTTAAAAATGAACCACAGGTGTCAGAAAACTTATATGGAAAATCAAATTCCAAAAAAGTCAAACCAAAATTCAAAGTGAATGATTTTGTGCGTATCAATAAAACAAAACGTACATTTGATAAAGGTTATTTACCAAATTGGACACAAGAATTATTTCAAATTTTAGCAGTGGTCAAAACTCAGACTCCTATCACCTATAAAATAAAAGATCTTGAGGGTGAATTAGTCAAGGGCACTTTCTATTCACACGAGTTACAACGTGTAGAGAAAGAGCAAATTTACGAAATTGATTCTGTTTTAGATCACAGAAAACGTAAAATAGGAAAAAAGTGGGTGAAAGAAATTAAAGTTCACTGGAAAGGTTATCCTTCAAAATTTGACAGTTGGATTTTAGAATCTGATCTTGTATAAAAGCATGAAAATGGATCTCAGAGGATCATTTGTACGTGGTGACACTGCTTTAGTACAATCTGCAGAAGGTCGAGATCGAATTGTTAAAAATCGGTTCACTTTTTTTGCTCAGATCATTGTTGTATACATGATCATTATCACATCATTAGTTCAAATCAGTCTGAGAAGTCCAGATAAAGAATTGTGGCTAATTTTACTCAGTAGTTCTATCGGTTACATAATACCATCCCCAGGTTTAAAATTTAGAAAACAAACTAATCCAATTTCTGCTGACGAAACAGATTCGCCCAAACTCAAACCATGAGCAACTTTTATTTGACACTCTTGAGTGATAGTTCACTCAGTACTTTTTCAAAAAATACGCAATGTGACTTTAAAGTGAAATTAGATCATTCCATACAAATTGAAAAAGATAATTGGGAAGTAGGTTTGGTAGAAGTCATAATTCCAACTGAAGTAAATAATATCACTAAGGAAAACAATTATGTGATTTTAAGATTTACTGATAGAAAAATGTGTGAAGACATTGATAACTGTACAAAGTATGTATCATATGTAGACCAAAAAATCTATATCCAAAATGGTTATTATGCTTCTCCATGCCACTTAGTTGAAGAAATTCAAAAAAGTATCAATTTTCGATATGGACTGACACTAAAAAATAGCAATGCTACCATTTCAATCACTTATGGTGAAAACAGTGCTCGAGTCAAACTTGATGTTCAAGATCCTACAAAAGTCCAAATTATTTTTCCAAAGGCAATTGCAGAAATATTAGGTGTAGATAGAAATTATTTTGATAAACCATTAGGAAATGAAAAATACATTTTCAGATATGGTGTGGATTTAAATACAAAAATTCACCAACTTTACATTTACTCTGATTTAGCAAGTTATACTTTTATTGGTGATGTTACTGCACCTATTTTGAGAGTGTTGCCATTTGAAAGTAAAAGAGAAAACAATCATTTACATCAAGAATTTGTCAATGTACACTATGTTCCAGTGGCAAAATCTTTCATAGATCAGGTGCACATTAGTATAAAAGGTGATACAGGTGAAAATGTGCCATTTATCTCTGGGAAAACGTTAGTGAAACTACATTTTCGACAGAAAGAATAATGTTGAAACAATCCAGAAGTATTATGTCTCTTCAATCTGGGAAAGGAGACTTTCCCGTGTACAGAGGCGTTTCAAGACAATATGGCTATGGTTTAGGATCCATTTTTAAAGCTGCATTGAGAACAGTGATTCCAATTTTAAAACCTGTAGCAAAAGCAAGTTTAAAAAGTGTGAAAAAAGTAGCTAAAGATCAAGGGGTTCAAGCTCTGAAAGACATTGTGGGTGGTGAAAATGTAAAAAAAGTTTTAAAACAAAGAGGAAAAACAGCTTTGAAATCTATTGGTCAGTCTACTATAAATCAGTTGACTATAAATTCAACTCAAAAACGCAAAAAGCCTCAGTCTCAATCTAGACACCGAACTGTTAAGAGGGGTTTTAAAAGCAGAGCAAAAAAGTTTAATCCTATTAAACGTCTGGTATTTGAAAAAGATATATTTGACGAAAAATGAATCAACAAGGTTCTTGCGATTGCACCAAAACGGAATTGGATATGGAATCCATTCCACCCACCATGACTACCATGCAAGGCACTCAGTGGAATGATTATCATCCCATCGCTTCTCTCGATAGTCATCATGCACCCATTGAATTTCTAATTCCACCTCACACCGAGTTTTACACTGATTTATATCAAGCCTATCTGTATATCAAATTCAGAATCTTACAGCAAACGGGTGAAGATCTTGACACGGATGCAAAATTAATAACTTTTTTCATAGTATGTTCAGTAGCATAGATTTGTATATCAACAATAAATTGATCACAAATAATTCAGACACGTATCCATACAGAGCATACCTTGAAAATTTATTTTCTTATGGTTCTGATGTCAAAGATAATCAACTGAAAGCAGCAGAATTTTGGTCTGAGGATGAAGCTGGAGCTTTTGAAGATATAACAAATGCATCTATCACTGATCGTTGCAAACGCGTAGCAAAAAGCAAATCCGTGGAGCTTAAGGGTAAATTACATTTGGATCTTGCTATGCAGGAAAAATATTTACCTAATTGCTTAGAATTCAAACTTAGACTTAATCGATCATCTCCTCAGTTTTGTTTGATGAGTGATAATTATCCTGCAAAAATCAAAATTGATACTGCTATCTTGAGAGTACGAAATGTTCAGCTTCTACCAGCCATTAGCAATGAACTGAATCAAACTATTGCTCATCATAATGCTAAATTTCCAATCAGAAGAGTTGAAGTCAAAACTTTTACAATCAGTAGTGGCACAAGATCTAAAATTGAAGATCATCTTCTCACAGGTCAACTTCCAAAACGAGTTTTTATTGGTTTAGTAACAAATGAGGCATTTAATGAGAATTTGGATACTAATCCTTTCTTTTTCCAACATTTCAATCTAAGTAAAATGGATGTCACTTGTGATGGCCATAGTGTCTATGGAAAACCATTTGAACCTATATTTGAAAATGATCAGTATCTCAGGTCTTTCCTATCAGTTTACCAAGCATTAGCAAGTCAGAATCAGGTCCAAAATTGCAACATTGACTATGAAGATTACAAAGGAGGTTACTGCTTTTGGGGATATGATTTGACACCAGATCAAGCAGCCGATCAGTCTCATTTGCACCCTATAAAAACTGGGAACCTCAGATTGGAGCTTCAGTTTGCAACATCACTTGACAAGACGATCAACGTGCTTGTGTATGCAGAGTTTGACAACCTGATAGAAATCAACGGACTTAGAGAAGTTACCACAGATTACTAAAGATGAATGCAGGATACTTCATTGAACAGGACTTGATGTACCAAACAGATGCATACAGTGCAACAGTCCAGTCATCAGATGAGAAGAGTACCTTACAGAAAGAAGTAGAAGACAATAAGGATATTGATTGTCTTATGAAGACTCTTCTAAAACAAGCCATATTGACTTGTCTAAAGATGGCAGTTGGAGACTGTGCAAAGCATGAATGTCATGGATGCAAAATGAACCACCCAAGTCAGAAATACCACGATATCTGTCTATGGACTTCTCCAAGAGAATGGATTGAAGATTATGGATGTCATGATCCAGCCTTAGAGGGCCTAAACATCTATGATGTGATGGAAGACTTTGACAATAGAATATGGAACTATCTGTATGGCGATAATTGGCGACACCCTATGGACTTTACAACAGGGATCAATCACCTGACGCCAGAAGAAAATCAAGAAGCCTATAAAAACTGGCAGTACTTCAAGAAAAATCAAAGTGACTTAACAGAACAGTGGAAGACGTACTGGGCCAAGAAACTCATAGAATCCTATGAAGAAAAGGAAACTGAAGAAAACGAGAATCCAGAAACAGAATAAAAATGAACACTGTTGAACTAATCAAAGTCATAAACAATATACCTGTGAAAGGAGAAGTATGTGCCAAGGATTTACTACCAGAGAAGAAACCACTGGATATGAAGGCTTACATTGTAAATACAGATATATCCACAGATCCAGGAGAACATTGGGTGGCAATCTACTTCAGAAGAGATCAAGTTATCTACTTCGATTCATATGGAAGACCACCAGAAGAGCAATATGTTCTACCATTTATTGAAAGAAACTCTTCAAGATGGATCCATAACAAAGAATGTTTACAGAGTCCATGGAGCAAAGTATGTGGAATTTGGTGTATCTACATCATTCACCAGCTCAACAAAGGACTAGATCTAAACACAGCCATTCATCAAGAACTATATGGAACTGGAGATGATTTATACCAGAATGACAGAGATATCGAGATGTGGTTCATCTATAACTATGCCAGAGTCATCCTATCCAAGAATGGAATGAGACGCATGGCTCCTCCTGACTTTTTATTCAAACACAGAATACAGACTTGTAAATGTCATAATTATTCACATCACCTTTCAAAGAAGTATCCTAAGTATAATATGTTGTAAATATGTTAAGGAGTTCTATTGTAAACAATGAACAAAGGGACGGCCCTAATCCTCTGTCATTGTAATCAGTTATAGTTAGCGGGGCAATAAAGTTATAGAAATGTTCACCAATCTTTGTTGTTCTTTTCATTAAAAAATCAGTAGTAGTAAGCTTGAGACGACTAGCTATACACTAGTTAACGCTGCAGAGTGATGCCTCTAGGAGATGAGGTCTTGATTGACCAAGAGACTCTAAAGACGCATAGAACTTAGTAGCCTTGACTATAACACACACCATATATCACCACATACTATACCCCCTAAAATGACTAAGTTATTTTCAAAGCTGAAATTAACTAAGTTATTTTATATATCACCACAGAAGAGACTTCATCCCCCCTAAAATGACTAAGTTATTTCCCAACAGCCCAGGAAACTATCACAATCATTGATCAGCCAGAGTAACTCTCAAATAGACTCAACAGCCCAGGAAATTATCATAATCACATGCCAACCAGTGGATATGACCAGAAAACTATTACAAAGCAGTCAAAAATAAACTAAGTTATTTCCCAATAGCCAAGGAAACTATCATAATCACAAGCCCACCAGTGGATATGACCAGAAAAAACTATTACAATCACAGGTCTTACCAAAATACCCCTAAATACACTAAGTTATTCTCAATACCCCTAGAAACTATCATAATCATAGACCCAACCAGAATAGACCTCAAAAATAAACTAAGTTATTCTTAATACCCCAGGAAACTATCATAATCACAAGCCAACCAGTGGATATGACCAAGAAACTATCACAATCATAGACCCAGCCAGAATAGACCTCAAAAATAAACTAAGTTATTTCTCATTAGCCCAGGAAACTATCACAATTATAGACCCACCAGTGGATATGACAGAAAACTATCATAATCATGGGCCCAGCCAGAATAATCCCAAAAATAAACTAAGTTATTCACAGCTAGTCACTCAAGCCTACCAGGGTAGACATCTATGGGTACGCCGAATTTTTAGCCTGAAAAATTCTAAGTTCTTTTCAGGCTAAAAATTCGGCGTACCCATAGTGGCACCCATTACTACTAATGAGCCTAGCAAGCGGTAACCATTCCATAATAAATAGAGCTTTTTTAGCTCATACATAATCGCTGCTTAGAAAACCATATTAATCGTGTCATCATTATGTAGTAAAACACAGTTTTGAACTGACAGAATTTTATAGATGACTGTCCTATATTAAATGGACAGCTGTTTTAAACTGGTTTCCTTCGGCGGGCTTTTACTTGTAGGCCTCTTGGCTCTCGTTTGTGGTGTATAATTGTGAGTTTGTTACTTTTCCATTGGTATCCTGGATCAGGTGTGGTGCTTGATTGCATCGATTCCTGATCTTTGTCCTCTGTCTTACTTTAAAGTATTGTCAACAATCCTGTTTTGTTCAAATGTTTGAATTATAAGAAATGAACTGTTATTTGTGTGAATATTATCAATATGTAAACTCCGGCAAATCACTTACAAATTTTACATAGAACTCTTCAGGCTTTACTCAGTTTTTGAGTGATTCACTGCAGTTTACACATCGAAAAAATCCACAAAAATTAAATTAATTCCTATAATGAAAATAATCCATTATACGAGGTTGATCCAAGAAGTAATGCGAACACATGTATAACTTTTTATGAATGCAGATCCAGCTTTGAAATTCTACCAGTTAGTAAGTATGTATATGTGTACTGGGCATGTATAATATCAAGAAGTTCCAATGATGGGTGACGATTTAAGGAGGATTTGATGTGCCTAACCAAATTCAGCATGGCTGTGAAATTTATTGAAAATTTCATTTTTTGGGGGGTATAGGGGAAAGAATTGATGTCCAAAATTTGAAAGTATCGTTTATATACTTAAACATTGGCATTATTTTGTTTATAATACCTTAAAATTGAAAATCTATAAAATAACAAAGCACTAAGGTCGTCACATGCTATTCTATGTTGCCTAGCAATGGGAGATGACAAACATTTCACAATATTCATCTGGTTTGAAAAAGCCATATTTTTGATGCATATCTGGCACAGAAAAAGGGAAAAAAACGGTTGAAATGACTATACAAGTATGTATTGAAGTCTTTTGATTCAGAAAATAAATCATTTATAGAATTTAATCCCTTGGGCTTCCAAACAGGGGTATTTCAGAGACTTGGGTTGTTTTGAGCAATCAAAAGTGACAAATAATTGAGGAGATTAAGCTAGTAAAATCGTATTTACTTATGCGGCGCTTATCTCATCCTGCTGTGTACACTATATCTACTAAATGGGTCATTATACTTTCAAATGAAATCATTATTGACATAATGTTGCTGCACGTATGACACAGGATTTCATCTTTAAAATCCTTTTTAAGCGCGGACAAGGTCGTTTACCTTATATTCTCTTGTTGCTACGCAACAGGAGTTGCCATGTTATATATTGAAAAAGTAATCGGATCTCAAAGAATTGATAATAAGAGGATACAGGTAAACCATTTTTAATAATACCAAATGTGAAAGAAATTACAGATGGGTTCGCATTACTTCTTGGATCACCCTCGTATGTTCGTTATATTAAATTTATATCCAATTCCCTTTAACACAAATTGACAACTCTATAGCCCCCTGAACTTTGATTAATGTTATGAGAATATCCATCATGAGTGTGATGGTGTGATAAAGATATCCACCCCCTGAGGATCGCTGTTTGGCGTCACAAGGGTTGCCAAGTGATGACAAACAGTGATCACAAGGGACTGGTTTTTCGTTCCCATCCTCAAACAAATAATGAATTGTTGTTCTTGCTCACGATTGAATTCCGCGCGTTGTGTTTTAAAATAAGCTCACAGAAATTCTTGAACATGCTGCGATGCAATATTATATGATGACGTCACCTTGATATAAATAGTTGATAGTTCTGAAACAACCAATATACAACACTCTTTTGAGGGCCTGGATAAGATAAAATGGGCGAGATAAGATTTATCATCCAATACTAAAATCTCTTATATACTTATCAGGTGTGAAAAGAAGTATTTTTATGTGAAAGCTAGAATTATTAACCTGATAATTAATATACCTATACTTATGGTCCCTGTAGCTAATGTTCGGTACTTATCGAAGTGTGAATTCACAGCAGCAATATTGCCTGTATAGCTGATACCAAATCCAATACCTAAAATACATAATAGGGTATCTGTTAAAATGACAGTTTATTTTGTCGTGATGTCATATGGTAATGTTCACGTTTAGTTACACATTCTATCTCTTCACCTCGTAATTTGGATGCAAAGGCTAAAAAGAATAAATGATATAGCTCTCAGACTTTTGAACAACCAAGTAGTTACCGTTTTATGATTATGTTAGAAGTTTAAGACGCTCTCCATTATCTTTTGGTCAATGTATTTATCAGATTTGGTTCCAAATTGTATATAAATATTGTAGGTATCCAAGGGGTACTTATTGTGCGCCTCTTGTTGCAGATTCGCTTTTGGTTGCATTTAGATTCAATGCCGTCTCTTTCTGACTATAATCAAGCTAATGTTATCAATCATAGCTTGATGACTTACTCAATATCGACAATCTTTTTTTTTGAACAAATAGTAAGTCAAATTTATCCCACATAACTTTAGCTAAGTAAAGCAACTTATATTGATACTAAACCACTTATCTGAGATTTGGGTCTGTTCATAACAAATGGTATAGTTTCAATAAATATTTATGATAAACACAATGTTGGTTTGAAAACTTTTCTGCAACATGATAAACTTATCAGATTTATTATGGTTACTTAGTTTATAATTGGTAAGCTTTTTTTCATGATTATATATTTGTCTTAACTATTTCCACTACACAACTAAGCCTAAAAGGTAATGCATCTTAAGATTTTTGCATTATTTTTTTTCTCTTTATTCTAGCTTTAAAATTTTATTTTAGTTTATTTCTTAAGTGACTGCCTTTGTTTAATTAAAACTGATAATCGTATCAATTTAGTACTACATATCATTTGCTTAAGCAGTGAAACAATATATGGGTCTGGTCAAATATGCATATCTAATTAGGGTTGAAACTCTAGAACGGTCTCTAAGGTTAACTAGTGTTCAAAATATGAATTTCTTTTGCTGTTGAGTATAGTTAAAAAGTATAAAACGGCTTTCACCAGTGTTTGCTAAGACCAAACTGATCTTCAGAGAAAGAAACATAATTTTATTTGGAAAGTATAACCTGTGACCCCTCGTTATATACAATGGACCATCCCAAGTTATTGTATAAAATCAGAAGAAAGAATCCATTTATACACGGGAAAGTTTCCGTCATGCTCCCCCCATTTTCCCCACTCTTATCAGTGGGATATGTCCATTGCATTCAGTTTTAAGGGTTGCTGTGTGGTATATTTCATTTACATTTAAATTTGATAGAACATTACGTAAGCAAGCAGTGGAGACTCTGGTTTTCGTCTGCATTGTTTGCAGATGTCCCACAAAACGAACGCTATGCTTATATGGGCTAATACAAGTTAATGCTCTGTTACTTCGTCACTTATCGAGTTTGAAAAATATTGACCCGGGCAATACGTTTTCAACCTACATGTAAATGCAAGTGTTGTCTAAGGTAGAGCAGGAAAAGAAATCAAAACCACTTAATTTATCAAGGAATCCCAGGTTGAAAGCAGCCAAATATGTATTTCACTTTCAAGCATGAAACGTTGCTTTATAAATAAGCATTCAGGGTAGAGAGGCTCATGCTTATTTGTGTTGATATTACCTACCTTATTGTACAAGTATCAAATCAATTTCAATACTAGTCAACTCTTGAGACTATTTGGGTCTCGTCGCGACAAAACCTGTCTTCGGGGTTTCCGACAAAGCGAGACTCAAACCAGTCTCCTCACTAACAGAGACTAGCTAGAAAACTGAAATTTCGTTTGCAGCAGGTCTAGATATGATACTTTCCACCAAGCGAATAACAAAGGTGCTGATCAGACTGCGCGTATGCGCAGGCTGGTCTGCGCCTTTGTTATTCGCAAACCCCCGAAGACAGGTTTTCTCGCGTCGAAGCCCACTTTATAGTCACTGAATATGAACCTGGCGAAGGCCTGAAAAATGGTCAAACCTGCAGATATTCACAGTCTACCATTCCTGTTTGCATGCAAACGTTGGGAGATAGATGGTAGTTTGTTTCAAACCCTACATATAGCATATCACTGATTGGCTTTTAATGCATGCTAAAACATAAGCTTAAGACGGATGTTGTAAACGCTATTTGAGCCGTGGCATAAGATTTACAACAATTTGATATGTGCGACCAGCAAAGGCTCAGACCAGACTTCGCATACGCGCAGTCTGATCAGAGCCTTTGCTAATCGCTTGAATATTCTATGAGTGTTAAGCTACTGACTGAAGAGAATTTTGAGTTTTTAAGCTTAACAGGAGTCTGCACTTGTCAAAATGCCACATTGTTGGAAATCACATGTACTGGCTCATTTCATAATGCACAAGCCTTACTCTTCTCGTCGTTGAGTTTTCATTTCATAAGGAGTTATTTCAGTAAAAAAAAAAAAAAAAAATGGGGAAAATCATACAGAATGTCAATCTCTTCAATATGTCCTTGATATCTGAAGTTAAATGTCAAGTGAGAGCTTCGAACACTTGCACTCAACAACTACCATGCTCAGCAATAATTAAGCCGTAGTTATTTAAGGTTAATTGTCTACGCTCAAAAAAGGGCTGTTTTAGAATAAATACAATTGACGCCATTTGGTCACTATAAGCAATATAAACACTACGTATTTTACGACGTTCCTGAGCAGAAATGTCTTCGTTTTACACAAAATGTAGTTTTAGGGTGGTACTTCTTACGACTGAAGAAAATATTTGCCGTTTCAAATCAACAGGGTAGGATCTGAACGACGTTTGTGCCATGATTTATTACGCAACGTTTTGACGTTTTAGTCTTAAGATAGAGAAATGTTAGGCGGTGTTATTAATATAAGCACTTTACAAAGTCACTTGTTGAAGTCGCTATCGCGGTTATTTTCATAATGCCATTGTACTACACACACACACACACACACACACACACACACACACACACACACACACACACACACACACACACACACACACACACACACACACATACACACACACACACACACACACACACACACACACACACACACACACACACACACGTTTCCTAAGTTGTGTTCACAATTGGAGTAAATATATTTGACCTTGACATTTGACTTCAATACCATATCGGTGCTCTGAAACTTTCCTGGTAATCTCCACACCATAGGAAATCATTGTGCAAAATTGAACATTTTCGGTAAATAAAATGGAAGAGGAGTTTGCGTTACAAGCAGTAACATAGATTTTAAGGTCAGTAAATCCTGTGTAAAACGGCCACTCTCCAAAATACCATACATTGTTTTTCAAGACTAATTATCGCTTAATGCAGGTCAAAAGTATTGCAGAATGCTCCAAGGGAGCATTCTGCAATACTTTCGACCTTCAATAAACTACCATTTGTCATAAAGATTTTTCACAGGTTTTACTGTATATTGGGCCTTGACCTTTGACCCCAATGTCATAGCGGTTATCTGAAAGCTTTATTGTCATATACACATCTTAGGAAATCATTGTGCGAAATATGAATATTAACATAAGACAAAAAATTGAAAGATGGTGTGTTTAAGATCCATAAGACAAAACTTATTATATGTGACCTTTACCTTAACTCCAAGTTCATATTTGTGCTCTGAAACCTTCGATGTAATCTTGACATCATAGGCAATTATAATGCCAAATATGAACACCCTCTATCAAAAATTGTAAGTCAAGGTGCGTTACAAGCTATAAGTAAGAAAAGCGGCAAAGATCAGGAATCGACACAATCAAGTACCACGGCTGACCCAGGATACCACATGGGTAAGTGACAAAACACAATTAAACATCACCAACAAGAGCCACGAGGTCAGCCCTTTCCTAGCAGGTGACCACAAGGCAGCAATAAGCTTGTAAAAACACAAGACATAAATAACACAAATGATCAAATAATGGAAGGTGATTGTACACGCAATCTTAAGGATTGGAATACATCTGTTTTGTATTATTTTGACCTTGACCTTTGTCTCCAAGGTCATATTGGTGTTCTGTAACCATCAGTGTCACAACACCGCATCTCATTGTGCCATAAGGCAGATTTCAAGTATTTGTGACCTTGACCTTTGTCTCCAATGTCATATTGGTGTTCTGAAACCATCGATGTCACTACACCGCATCTCATTGTGCCATAAGGCAGATTTCAAATTTTTTGACCTTGACCTTTGACTCCATGGTCACATACGTGATCTGATCTGAAATCTGACTTGTAATCTACACACAATAGGCATTCATAGGCAATCATGTGCAATAAACATCCTAGGTAAAAAACACTAACAAAAAAAAAACAACAACAAAAGACGAGCAACGGGCGGACAGGACTGGTTACAACACATCCCCTTTTCATAAAATAAGGAAATAAATATTTGACTGAAAGAGACGTATGCTTTGATATGTGAACATTGGCATTTGAATAACTGAATTGATGCCTAAAATATAGCCGCAATTGTCTGCGGTTTTAGCATTTTTGTATTTTAAAGGTGGACTTTTTGAAAGCTATCGCAAAAATACAAAATTTTGGAGCCCGTTTATCTTGTCCTCATTCACCCACATTCGTCAGTTTTATTCTACTTTTCGAACAAAAGTCTTAGTTGTTCCTATCCAAATCAATGTCCGCGCATATCGAGATTTTCAAAAGTACAGCTATCGGATCAAAGAAGACTAAAGAAACCAGCCTATCATTAAGTTAGACAAACAGAAACCATCTCTTTTTTTTCAATTTAGAGTACTACAATAGTATGTTTATTAACTCCTTTCGAACTGAATATTTCGATAAAAGCACAATGTTCATGATGTTTTTTATGTATGGTCAAAGACCAAAGAATTTTAAATCGGGCCTCAACGCGAGAAAACCTGTAACAACAAATGCGTAAACAACCCTAAATCGCAAATCGCGGCGTCTCATCAAGGTCTATGCTTTTTTCCACTCAAAATGGATAGAATAGATATATATGATTTAGAACCTCAATCACATTGTGTTAATGGGTGCTCAGCCCTTAGATGATGCCAATACACACCCAGGGGGTACTCTGATATTTTCATATAAACGTAACTCGGGTCATTTTTTTGGGTTCAGAATTTTGAATTTCAATATTTTTGGGGGCTTTCAGAAAAATGAATATTATTTGGGGTATGAAAATTTTGTGGATATTTTTTTTGGGTCATCACAAAATTAGACTATATATAGGGGTCATTTCTATGCATTTTAGGGTCGGTTCTTAAGGTCATGGTACAGAATGGGTATATTTTTGGGGTTGCCAAAATTTCAATTATTTTTTTGGGGTGCTTGAAATTCTTGATATTTTTTGGGGGTGAAGGGTAGATGCTTGGCCCGAGCCTACGTATGCAGAAAAAATGAGAGTACCCCCCCCCCCCCCCCCTGGGAATACACCCTGCCAAATTTGGATTTAGCGTGAATGACAATGTTTCTCCGAATCTGTTCCACACACGTTTTGTACACGTATCATAACTGAGAGAGAAACATGCTATATTTTAGGTTCAAATGTGTAAGCACATGTGTGTTTGCATTCACGATAGTTAAGTCCCAGGTTCAAACAGTTGTACCACATGCACTACTTCTGCCAATGCAGACAAAACATAACTGTCGCGCAGTCTGATCATTGTTGCGTGTTTTTCACTGTCTAGATAGTAATTATAATTCGCTTGCGTCTAGTATGTAGCTTCACTGCAAAAATAAGTGTACGTGAACAACAAAGAGGTGACAGCTGGCAGCTGTGATTTGGCTGCCACCCCTTTCTGTGTAAACTGACACTTAGTCGACGACCTGATCACCGATACACAAAACTATGCGTACAATATGAAAGGCTTGAATAACTTTCAAATGCTCTGATATCAGATTTCGAACTTGTGCACATTAAAGGACTGGTATTTTGTATTTTATCTAAAGAAAATATTAAAATGCCTTTCATCATCTGTTTCATGAAAAAAAAATCACATTTTTTGCACCATTGTGGCGCTGTAGCGACTATCACTCAACTCAAGGATTTATAAGTGACACTTATTAGCGAAGAATATTTCAGAAGTAAATATTGACCAAAATATTACCCTTTTTAACAGCTAGGTATACTTTTCTGTGCACTCGTCGATTGCAACCAACACGCGATGACTGCACTGTTCGAGTACAGAGACAAAATCGATCAGAACACATTGTTTTAAGCAGCTGAAAGGTAACATCAAGACCAGTGGCAGTTCAGCTGCCACCAAATCTGATATGAAGTTACATATTATAGTTTCTGAGATAATAATACTGCTTTGATACTTTTTGTCGCGCGCGACTACAGGAAAAAACCTGTTATCTTGTGATGGCCTCATTTGTCTTGTAATGTTTGAATGGCACTTTATGTTACGGTGTGTTTGACCTATTTTTAAGTATGGTCCGAAGAATACAGTGATTGTTCAGTTAAATAGGCGATGCTACTATATCAACACCGCTATTTACCGCGCCGTAACAGTAGAAATATGCCGTGGTACACATCACGGACATACACTGTAAAAGTGGAAATTTTCACGAGGGTTTTATTTTCGCGAAACTTCGCATATGCGAAGTTTCGTGAAATAAAATTCTCATGAATCGGCGAAATCACTCTGTCGTTTATGATATAGGTAAATCACGCCCTTGTCGCGAATTTGCAACGTCGAAAATATGTGTTTTAACGCTATAAGCGAAAATAAAATTCTCGCGAAAATTTCCGAATCAAGTTACAGTAATATAACCCTTATGTTTACACAAGGTAATCAAGGGTGCAATTTACAAGTATACTCCAAAAACCAATTAAAGGATATTTAGTTTCAGTACCATCCTTAACATTCAAGACAATAAAAGCTAAACTAATAATGCATTTTCAATCAAAATGGACGTTTAATTTAAGTCACGCTTCAATTGTTAAAATACAGTACAAATAGAAAATATTCAGAGACGTGCAACAAGAATACTACCAGAATTAAGAGGAATTACATATCGTGAAAGGCTAGAAAGCCTTAAACTTCAAAAACTTCTTTATAGAAGAAAACGCTATTACTTGATACAGTTATATACTGAAACAATAAAGTTACGTCCGCTTGACATTTATGTCTGCCATTTCTAAATGTATGAACGCATTTCATTCAAAAAAAAAATTACAAACTGTTATTATTTAGAAACGTTATGCACCTAAACGAAATTCATTTGATAACCAGTAGAGCTGCTGACGACTCAGAGAACACGAGTACCCTTTAAATTAAAAGTCACAACATCAATAGCTTGTGTGTCCATCGTAATTCCGAACCGTTCAAGCACATTTAAACATCACTGAGCGAACTCTCTAGTAAGATGTTATGGATGTTAGTTGTATGCTTTGATTTAACGGCCACAACCATTAATCTGTAACATACTCTGACGTCACAAAACATCGATCAAGAGCGTGTGTGTAGACACTCAGAAAATTCATCGTTGGTCCAGCATTTTGATAATCAACAGACTCGGTCAAATTTGAGCTTTTTTTTCGTCATAACAAGCATTTAAACATTAATTAAGACTAACAAGCATCAACTCAATTGATACTGGAAATTCACTTGCGTTTGTTTTCAGTAAGGGTAAGGTATAAAACACAGATTTAGTGAACATGTAATGGCAGACATCAGCCGTGGTTTTTATTTTTATCTTTCGTGCACAAGCACAAGAAATTAAAACAAAAACGGTATCAAATGATGTTAGGTTAAGGAGAATCGGGGGTTCTTAAATTGTTATTTGTTTAATTCATATGGAGGTAATTTCAGTTAATTTCTTAAATTGACAGTTTTGAATTGCAATATCGCTCGTTTAATAAGCACATTTGGGATTTTCAAATGTTTTTTCATCGTAGGACGTTCCAGGCTGTCATTTAACGTAAAATGTGTCACGTTTTGATTATCAACTTGCTGATGATAATGGAATGATCTGTTTTCACTTTAGGTTCAATAACTCTTTCCGCTATGAAGTACAAATCAAATAATTACCAAGTTTTGTGTATCGGACGTTTGATAAACATTTTGGCTTATTTTTGTTGCGACATCTTAACTGGATCAAAAGATACAGTGCCATGAAAATCGGACGTATCTTTTTTGTTTGAGTATATAAGATAGTTCATGGTTATGAAGATGTAAAAACAGAAAAAAATCTTTGAATTTAACGATAATTGCACGAGAGGACACTTATTCAAAATACAGAAACAATTATGTAAAATACTCTGAGATGGAATTCATTCCCTACGAGATGTATTAATTAGTGGAACTCTCTGAGTGAAGAAATTGTATCCAGTGACACAGTGTTTAAATTTAAAACCCGACTTGACAAATTTCTTCTTTCAGATAGATATAATCTGACAGATATAGACTATCGGAACCACCGGAACCGGAATACACGAAATAGCTTAGAGAAAAGTAAAGAGAGAGTAATACAAGCTCCAACGAGCTTTCAAGACTCTTCAAAATCAAGAATCAAGTCCAAATGGTTTAACCCTCTACTGAAAAGTCGCAATGACTAAAAAATGATTGAAACCCATTTTTCGTTTGTATCAATAATGACTCGCCCAAATATCATTGCAGGCTCTCAGTTCAAAGTATGGCGCCTAATAATATTTTGTAGTTGGTTCAATGTTTTACTGCCACTCTGTTGTCATATTGACTCAGGTATGCCATATCTGTGCATTTTTGTTGAAGTCATTGTCGCAGTATTAGGTGCGATGGCTGATAAATGACCAGGTAATGGTTGCAGCAAAAATATAAAAGCAAAATTTATAGCTTGTGAACTTTCGGTAAAGAGGGTTGTGACATTTCAGGTTGGCTTGTTACTGTATCGTAACCATCCATTTTGCATTTTGCTGAATTGCATATTAGAAGTTCTATCAGATACATAGCTACTTTGTTTAGATTTTTTTCTCAAATGTAAAAAGTTCAAAATAAATTTAATATCCTATCAATGAGAATGGGATCAATCGATAGGCGGATCCTCACTTACATTACATACCGCGTAGTATGACATTTTGACCTTGACCTTTGTCTCCAAGGTCATACCAGCAGTCAAAAACCATTGTTGTCATCTATAAACCGTAGACATCCAGAGTCCTATATATGAACAACTTATACATTATATCTAAAAGATTTTGCGTACCATGCCATATAGACAGAATTTTAGCACTTTATATTACAAAAAAGCACACAACAGCGGGCCACTATCGGCCCGCCAGCGAAACGCCATTTAAATGGCGTATCTCTGGCGGACCGATGTTGGCCCGAGATAGCATGCTGGCAGTGTATGACCTTTACTTTTGAATCAAAGTTCATATGAGCAGTCAGAAACCTTTGCTGGCATCTAGAGGAGCAGTCTAACCAGCAGACGACACGCAGCAGACGACATTGAGAGCTACAATCCGGTGAGCATACCTGTGAGTATTCCGTGAGAGACAAACAAGAAGAATATATCATCGGCAAAGAAACCAAGCGAGATTCCAGCTGCTGCTATGAAACCTCCTACCACTGAACAAACCCGGAAACCAAACTTGTTGATCATAACACTACCAAGTGGCGCTGAAATAAGCCGATATCCAGAATAAGGTGCATGTTAGCATTTTAGTACAGCAAATATTCTAATCAGACTGCGCACCCGCACAGTCTGGTAAGAGGCTTAGTTTTCCGCCTGAAGAAACTTTTGACTCTTGGCTTCCCATAGAGTGCTCACAGTTGTCAATGTCATGTACAATGGTCAATATCGTGTACAACGGTCAATATCGTGTATAATGGTCAATAAAATGTACAATGGACATTGTCATGTTCAATGGTCAATGTTTGACAACAGTAAATATCGTGTATAATGGTCAATATCGTGTATAATGGTCAATGTCATGTACAACGGTCAATACCGTGTACAATGGTCAAAATCGTGTATAAAAGTCAATATCGTGTACAATGGTCAAAATCGTGTATAAAAGTCAATATCGTGTACAATGGTCAATATCGTGTACAATGGTCATTATCATGAACAAGGGACAATGTCATACTCAATGGTCAGTATCGTGTACAATGGTCAATATCGTGTACAATGGTCAATATCGTGTACAATTGACAATGTCACGTAAAATGGTCAATATCATGAACAACGGTCAATATCGCGTACAATGTTCACTATCGTGTATAATGGTCAATAGCGTGTACAATGGTCAATATCTTGTACAATGCTCAATATCATGTACAAGAGACAATGTCATGTACAATGGTCAATATGGTGTACAATGGTCAATATTATGTACAATGGACAGTGTAACGTACAATGGTCACTATCACTTTCAAAAGTCAATATCGTGTACAATGGTAAATATCGTGTACAATGGTCAATATCGTGTACAATGGTCAATATCATGAACAATGGACAATGTTGGTCAATATCGTGTACAATGATCAATATCGTGTGCAATGGTCAATATCGTGTACAATGGTCAATATCGTGTACAATGGTCAAAATCATGTACAATGGTCAGTGTCATGTACAACGGACAATGTCATGTACAGTAGACAATATCATGTAAAATGGGCAATGTCATGTACAATGATGAATATCGTGTACAATGGTCAATCTCACGTAAAATGGTCAATACCATGTACAATGGTCAGTGTCATGTACAATGGATAATGTCATTTACAATGAACAATATCGTGTACAATGGGCGTTGTCATGTACAATGGACAATGTAATATACACTGGACAATGTTGTGTACAATAGACGTTATAATGTTCAACGGATATTTTGTTAGTTTGTTTGTTTGATGCTTAACGACGCATCAACCCTTGTGGGTCATTAGCGTCAAAAGGTATTAAACTAAACATGATGTGGATGGAAAAAGTAAAATTTATAAGATAAAAATATTATGAATGATGAAAATGAGTTTGTATAATGATAACAAGTTGCAATACGATTGTTAACTGGAGAGACCATATACAATATCTGACAGTTTCAAAGAGCTATTCAGATAACTGTTCATGTTCTCTAACTGAACAGAATACAACATTAAAGAATCTGCACTATGGTCTGATACAAATATAAAGCAAAACATGATTTTAAAAATAGTAAATTAGATTTTGTTAAAAAGATTTATTTGTCTAAAAAATGTCATAATACTATCAATATGTATATCTTGAAATAATTCTTTCATGTTATCAACATGGAAGCAATTATTTCTTACTTGTGCAAAATCGCCACATTCCAAAAGGAAGTGACGTACAGTGAATGGTGCGTCGCAACCCACACATTGTGGTTGCACTTCACCATGTAGTAAGTATGAATGAGTGACTCTTGTATGACCAAAGCGGAGTCGAGCTAAAACTACTTCTTCTCTTCTAATGTTTCGAACAACTGATTGATATTTACCAATAGTTGGTTTGATGTCAAGAAGTTTATTACCAATGCTGTTATTCCATGAAGTTTGCCATTCTTCCAAGATATATTTATTGATAGATGGCTTAAAATTGGAAAATGGAATTATAAAAAAAGTTGGTTCTAATGAAAGCGATTTTTTTGCTTGCTTATCTACCATCTCATTCCCTTGGATACCTATATGACTAGGAATCCAACAGAGAGCAATTTCTTTATAAACAAAAAGCTCATGACATTTTTCTAAAAGTTTCTGAATCTGTGGATTCTTCGAACTGATATGGTTCATTGCTTTCAATACAGAAAGCGAGTCAGAAAATATAATAAATTTATTGTTAGCATCACAAGTGGTGATGAAATCTAAAGCTAGATCAATTGCTTTGGCTTCAGCAGTGAAAATTGATGAATCGTCAGGTATACGTTGCATATTACTGTGGTTGTCTGATATAACAGCACAACCAACCTTTGAGTCTTCCTTCGACCCATCAGTATAAATTTGATGGTAATTCTTATAACGACTTTGCATTTTTCTGAAATCATCTTTTAATATGTGTGGATTTGATTCAGATTTTTCCCCGGAATGTAAATCAAAAAGTATTTCAGGTTGTTTCATACACCAAGCTGGAATATTTGGTGTAAAATGTTTTTCAATATTTTGTGGTTTGATATTGGCAGATTCTATGACTGATGAAATTCTGATGCCAAATGATTTAATAGCTTTAGGTTTTTGTTCATATAAATTAACATAATTTGGTGAGAATGTAACTTCATGAGCAGGATTTGATGGGTTAGCAGCAAGTCTTATAGCATATTGCAAAGAGTGTTTCTCTCTTCGTGAGTATAGTGATGGTTCATCTGTTTCCACATAGAGACTAGCAACAGGAAAAGTTCTAAAAGCCCCTAAAGCTAATCTAAGTCCTTGGTTATGTATAGGATCAAGCATTTGAAGATATGATTTTCGTGCAGAGCCATATATAATACAGTCATAGTCTAATTTTGACCGGACTAGAGACTGATACAGCTTGAGAAGTGTTGTTCGGTCTGCACCCCAAGAAGTATGAGAAAGCACTTTTAAAAGATTCAATGCTTTTAAACATTTAGCTTTGAGATATTTAATATGGGGTATAAAACTGAGTTTTCTATCAAATAAAATGCCAAGGAATTTAGATTCCTCAAAAACTGGAATAGGTGATCCATATAAATGTAAAACCGGATCATCATGTTGCTTGCGCAACTGACAGAAATGTACACACTGTGTTTTTGATTTGGAAAACTTAAACCCATTGCTTGTTGTCCAATTTTCAATCTTATTTAAATTTTGTTGCAGTTGGCGTTCAATCGTTGCCATGCTTTTTGAGCGATAACAGATACAGAAGTCATCAACATATAATGAGCAATCAGTAAGATTACCTAAACATTTCACAATATCATTAATTTAAATGCTAAAAAGTGTTGTTGATAGAACGCCTCCTTGAGGTACACCTTGCTCCTGGTCATAATAGTCAGACAGAGAGGAGCCAACTCGGACTTGCATGGTGCGGTCTGCAAGGAAGTTTTCAATCAATGTAGGAAGTCTACCTCTTAAAGTAATAAGGTTGCAAAGATCAGGAATCGATACAATCAAGTACCACACCTGATCCAGGATACCAATGGGAAAGTGACAAACTCACAGAAGACACCACAAACGAGAGCCAAGAGGTCAGCCCTTTCCCAGCAGGTGACCACAAAGCACATATAAACAGACGCGCACAAAACATAGCAAACACAAGACAGAACAAAAACATAAAAGATCCACAAAAGAAGTACCGCCTTGGAACGGTCAGTAAAATATTTTACTGGAGGGCTTAAACCAGTTTTATGGCGCCAACCTCACCCTTGATTCTGATGTGGACCAGGACACTTTTGGGAAAGTGACAAAATACAACACATACGACAGCCAAGAGGTCAGCCCTTTCCCAGCAGGTGACCACAAGGCTACAAAAGAACAGACAAGACAAGTACAACATACACCATCATAAAGCATAACTAACAAAAACGATCCACAAAAGAAGCACCGCCTTGGAACGGTCAGTAAAAATACTTTTACTGGAGGGCTTAAACCGGTTTAACGGCGCCAACCTCACCCTTAATTCAGATGTGGATCAAGACACATAAATATTTGGTTTGCATGAAAGACCCCTAACTTATAAATGCATCATCTCCTAAAACATATAAATCAAGATATAACAAGGAGATAAAGCAAGGATAAGGACTCAACAGTAAATTAAACTGAATACCGGAGCAAAAGAAATCCAACAGGTAAACCCCAGTGGGCCCAACAAACAGCCAAAGCATCAGGCCCCTACCATCTCATCAATAGATAAGTCTTTAAGTCGGAACCATCATAGAGTCTGAAGTCTGACCCACCGGCGTGCAATTAAAGAGGAAAGCAAAGTTGCCAACCGTGATTGGGTTGACTACCAAGCATGCAGTCTGTTGCAATACATTAATGGTATAGCCAATCTTTTTATAATGGGAAATTATTTTAATGAACTGCGCTGAAAAATTATTAGAGCCAACAATCTTCTTCAACTTATACACCAAGTCACCATAGAAATCAGGTTCCGAAAGTCCTTGGCGCAAGAGAGATTTAAGTCCAACTTGGAATTTAGAAATCAAATCATAGTATCGTCTATAAAATTTTGAAAATGTTTTGCGAAGTTTATGATACCGATAGCCCTGTTTAAGAAGTTTCTGAGTTAACAATTTATTGCGAGTGTTGAAGTCAGTAACATAGCTAGATGCTCTAGCAAAACGAATGAGTTGAGAGATATAGACTCCATAGGATGTAGAACGAGGAACATCACCATCTAAAAATGGGAAATTGACAATTTCAAAATCAAAGTCGTCACGTTTATCATAAATTTTGGTAGAAACAATATCATTAGAAATTGACAAATGCAAGTCTAAAAATGCGGCTTCGGTATCAGAGGCATTGGCTTTATTAAGTTGGAGCTCTGAAGGGTATATTTGACTAACCATATTTTCAAAATAAACATTATTAATATTTAAAATATCGTCCAAATATCTGGAAGTAGTGTTAAACGCATCAATAACATCAGCCTGCTTATCATCAGAAAGAGACATCATAAAGTCCCTTTCATAACAAAACAGGAATAAATCTGCAACCAGGGGAGCACAATTAGTGCCCATAGGAATCCCAACTACTTGTCTATAGAGCTTGGTGCCAATCGAATAAAAATGTTGTCCAACAAAAAGGTCAGCGCATCACATACATTTTGACACGACCATGCATGATATTTTTTAGGTTTTTCTGAAGTAAAAAATGCATTTCTGTCACTACATGCAAGGTAAGGAGAGCCTTCTCTATGGAAGGTTCTTTCAATAAGATCAATAAGTTTATCTTTAATTAAATTATGAGGTAAAGTAGTGTAAAGAGTAGAAAAATCATAAGTAGACAAACTGGTCGCATTGAAATCTCTAGCTTTAAGTTTATCTAAAATTTCACCTGAATTTTTAATGGACCAAAATAGGTTTTTACCGGATCTCTCATATACTTTTTCACAATATTTGATAACATGTTTTTTAATAGCTGTAAGACACGAGGTTAACAATTTAGAAAGTTCTGTTGTCGTACAAGAACTAGAATTTGCAATAAATCTTGCTTTATAGGGTTTTTTATGGAGTTTAGGTAACCAGTACAACGTAGGAACTTTGTCTTGATTTTCTTTAGCTTTGACACCAAAATGTAGGGCTGTATGACAACCATGCCCATCAACAATCACCCTTTCACTTAAAGAAGGCTGCAGTTTATAGGCATTAGTGTAAACAAGCTCACGCTTAAGAGTATTAATATAATACAATCGTCAAACAACTACAACATTGTTAGCAATCCTGTTAATCCTAATTTGTGGATATCTTTTAAAATGCCATATCTCCACGTGGTATCATAAGCTTTTTCCAAATCAAAAAACACAGCAACTACATGTTCGTTTTTAATAAAGGCATCACGTATGAAGGTTTCCAATCTAACTAAATTATCAGTTGTACTGCGATCAGATCTGAAACCAGACTGGAACCGCGATATATGATTATTGGATTCTAAAAACCAAGTAAGTCTTTTATTTATTATTCTTTCAAGTGTTTTACATAGACAACTTGTTAAAGCTATAGGTCTCTAATTATTAGGTTCCGCAGGATCTTTCCCAGGTTTGGGCATTGGGAATATGGTTGCTAAGGTCAAATCTTCTGGAAATTTACCAGTAGT
Organism: Loripinus fragilis; assembly: GCA_964019695.1. NCBI lineage: Eukaryota > Metazoa > Mollusca > Bivalvia > Lucinida > Lucinidae > Loripinus > Loripinus fragilis. The sequence continues at coordinate 75,170,331 of OZ026525.1, forward strand.
CCAAATGTAATTAAATATATTCAAAAGGGTTTCAAGAGAAGTATCTGGGAGATGTTTAAGCATTTGATAGTGGATCTCATCAGGACCCGTGGCTGAGTCATGTGATAGTTGAATAGCTTCAACTTATTCATCTAAATTAAAATCTTTGTTATAAATTTCATTATTTTGTTTTTTAAAATTCAATTTGACCTTTTCTTGTTTGGTTTTAATCTTTCTGAAGGATTCAGAGTAATTGAATGATGATGAATTGTGACAAAAAGTTTCTCCTAAAGTGTCAGCAATGTCTGTTTTTGAAGTTGCTTTGCTGTCAGTACCCACCATGTTTAAACGTGTGTAACTGGGGGATTTGTTTTTTCCAGAGATTTTTTCTTATCATATCCCAAACCTTTTTAATAGGTGTTTTATGATTGATTTTCGAAACATAAGATCTCCATATCTTACGCTTCGAAAGTTTAATTGTTCTACAGGCTTTAGCTCTACATACTTTGATGTCATTGAAATTGTTGGTATTTGGAGATCTTTTGAATTTAGATAGAGCTTGTTTGCGCTGTTTAATTGCTTCTTTACAGTCGTCATTGTACCATGGATTACTTTTAGTTGGATTTGTCGAAGTTTGAGGAATACATTCTTTAGATATTTCGATAAGAGAAGAGGTAAAATCAGCTATAGGATCAGAAGATTCTTTGAAGTTTTCTGGCACCAATTTACCAGTGCACAGAGTATTAGATAGATCCCAGTTGGTTCTATTTAATTTCCACTTTGGATTGCGATCCTCAGTGGAAAAAGTGTTCTGTTCAATGATGATAGGGAAGTGATCACTATTGTGTTAGTCTTCTCATACAGACCAATTATAGTCAAGAAACAGTGATGGATGACAGAAGGAAAGATCAATAGACGTAAAAGATTTTGTACTTGGAGAATGATAAGTGTAAGACTTATCATTCATAATACATTTGTCATTCTTTGTAATGAAATTTTCGATTAGTTCGCCTCTGGAATCATTATTTTGACTACCTCAGAGGATATTGTGACCATTGAAGTCACCCAATAAGATATACGGAGAAGGAAGTTGTTGCAGTAAATTGTCCAAGTGTTGGGAGTTGAGAGAAAAGGATGGAGGAATATATACAGAACATATAGTTATTTCTCTGTCAAGAGTGACAAAAATAGCAGTTGCTTGTAGTTCTGTTTGTAAATCAATCTTTCTTTGTGGGAAAGATGATTTTACAAATATTGAGGCACCACCAGAGGGCCTCAGACAATCAGTATGAACATAGTTATATACATAAAAACATTTTAACGAGATGTTATCATCTGGTTTAAGAAAAGTGTCTTGAAAACAAAATACAGACGGATTATATTCAGAAATCAACAATGATACTTCATTAAAATTAGGTTTCAAACCTCGACAATTCCATTGTATAATTTTATGTTTAAAATCCATACTTGAAAATAATATTAAAAGGGGTAATAAAATAATGGTTAGATTGACACCTTCCATTGTTTAAGTTGTGGGTAATCGCGACAGTGTGCCTTTAGGGAGGTGATCACTGGAGGATGACTCGGTGAAAACCACAGAATCATCATCCATTTCATCCTCGTCATCATTTTTACTAAACGCAGAATATGGATTCTTTTGAGATTTTGCTGCTTTTTCAGCTTCTTCTTTATCTTTCTGTGCTTTTTCTTTGAGAAAGATCTGTTTTCTTTCTTCTTTTTGTTGTTTTTTCAATTTATCTTTCTCTTCCTTTCTCTTCTTCTCCTCATCCTTCTTTATCATTTCTAAGGTCCCCGTCTTAAGGGCTGGCCCAGGAGAGGTGTTACTTTTTCCTGGATGAGGAGATGAGTTTCTTTTTCCTTGTGTACCGTCTTTCGTTTTCTCTGTTGTTTGTTGTTGTAAGTATTCGGTAAAGCTGTCGTCTGTTTGTGTACTTTTGTTGTCAGTTTGTGTAGATTTGTTGCAAGTGCCAGGTTTTACTGCACTTGCATAGGTTTTTGCTCCGTTAAATTGTTCATACTGTTTTCGTGCTTCTGGGAATGAGATGTTCTGTTCGCATTTAATTTTTAATATTTGCTTCCCTTTTTCCCACTGTGGGCATTCTTTAGAGTTTGCAGGGTGGTCACCTGAGCAGTTAACACATTTGGCAGGTTTATCACACTGGCCAGATGCGCAATGTTCAGGTTGAGCACAGTTGCAGCATACAGGGTGTCTACTACACTTGTTTTCATGGTGACCGAACACTTGATAATTGCAACATCGAAGTGGATTCGGTATGTAGACATCTACTTTGACTTGAATAAATCCTATTTTTACAACTGTTGGTAAGATTGGTGTATTGAAGGTTAGAACAAATGTGTTGGTTGGTTTTAATATACCATCACGACAAACAGTGATTCTGCAAACATCTGTAACTCCCTGTTCACCCATGAACTCAATGATATGTTCGGGTGTCACTTTGCTCAAGGCAGGACAGCGCACAATACCCTTTGATGTGTTCAATGAGGAATTAGGTGTTACAGAGCATTTGAGGTTGCAGAAAGCCTTCATCTGTAGAAGAGTTCTCTCGTGTGATTCCTTTGCACATTGAATTAATAAGTCACCAGATCTTAGTGTTTTAATGCTCTTTGGTTCTCCTGTCAAACTCATAATTGTTTTATGCACGAGAAACGGAGACAGGGAAGAAATGGTCTCTTCCTGGTCAGAATGTATTAATAAAAATCTAGGTACATAAGGTTTATGTTGAGGTAGACGAACTTGACGAACTTGATTTAGTTGGTTGAGACGCTGGGTACGAGTTTTCAGAGTCAGTATCTGAATTTGCTATGTGACGTTTTTTTGCTTTTTGTTTAGCCATGTAGTTTAGTTGTTTGATTCATCCTCCTTGCTCTCCAACCACCGTGGAGCCCAACAAGGGAGCACTTTAATGGAGTGGATTTCCGACCTCCAGTGCTAGAGTTACATAGAAGGTATACTTGCACAAATAGAATCTGCACAATTGACCCGTTAAGCCACTGCCTTCCAGGATTATTTTATAAAAGAAAGAAAGTATAAGATAATGGATACATGGTTGGCATCAGAACGATACTATAGAACGAAGATATAAGAAATATTTTTTTTCATTTTCAGAATCCTGGGGCTCAGCATGACAAAGCCGATTAGAAACACCGGGCCGTGTTTCCACCTCAGTCTACCCCGTCAAAGAGGCCAAAGAGACGTGTTGAGTCATACAGAATTTATAAACGTCCATATTCTGCATAATCTCAGTCTTCCAGGCCATCCCCTTCGAGTTACGAGAAAGCCACCCACGGCAAACTGGTGGGTTCTACTCTTAGCACTCCCAGAGGAGACAAGTATTACAATCAATATCGTCCCCTGTGTGAAGTGTGCCCCAGAGACCGCAGCAAGGTGGTAGGGACTCTCCAGGGATAGGATATTTTGTGTACAGTAGACAATGTCATGTACAATGGTCAGTGTCATGCACAATTGTCAATGTCATGCACAATGGTCAGTGTCATGCACAATTGTCAATGTCATGCACAATGGACAATGTCATGCACAATGGACTATGTAATGTACAATGGACAATGCTATGTACAATGGTCAATGGCATGTACAATGATCAATGTCATGTACAATGGACATTGTCATGTACAATGGACACGCCATGTGCAAAGATGCCATGAACAATGGTCACTGTCAAGTATAATGGACAATGTCATGTACAATGATAATGCCATGTAGAATGGTGAATGTCATTTACAATGGACAATGTCATGTACAATGGACATAGTCATGTACAATGGCCAATCCCATGCACAAAGGACAATGTCATGAACAATGGTCAATGTCATGACAATGGACAATACCATGTACGATGGACAAAGTCATTCACAATGGTCAATGTCATGTACAAAAGACAATGTCATGTACAATGGACAATGTCATGTACAATGGTCAATGTCACATACAAAGGACAATGTCATGGCTAATGGTCGATGTCATGTACAATGGGGAATGGCATGTACAATGGTCAATGTTATGTACAAAGGACCATATCATGTATAATATTCAATGCCAAATAAAACGGTCGATGTCGTGCACAATGGTCAATGTCATATATATGAGCAATGGTCAACGTCATATATAATTGTCGATGTCAGGCACAATGGAAAACGTCATTTACAATGGTCAATATCGTGAACAATGTACAATGGTCAATGACATGTACACAGGGCAACGTAATAACCAATGGTCCATATCATGTTCACTGGGCAAAGTCATGTACAATAGTCAATGTCATGTACAAAGGAAACTGCCGTATACAATTGCCAATGCCATAGACAATGGTCGATGTCATGCACAATGGTCAATGCCATATATATGTGCAATGGTCAAAGGCACTATAATTGTTGATATCAGGCACAATGGTCAATGTCATGTACAATGGGTAAAGTCAAGTGCAATGGTCAATATTATGTACAATGGTCAACGTCATTTATAATGGTCAATATCGTGTACAATGTAGAAAGGACAATGTCATGTACAATGGACAGTGCCTTGTTCAATAGACATGTTATAAAGAATGGTCAATGACATGTACAAAGGACAATGTAATGACCAATGGTCCATGCCATGTACAATGGGCCAAGTCACGTACAATGGTCAATGTCATGTACAAAGGACAATGTCATGTACAATGGTCAATGCGATATAGATGTGCATATATGATGGTATTTATAAATGTTATATACAGGGGTCAAATTCAAGAATGGTGTTCAAAGTAATTTGAATTGATTAATGGCTTTTTCAATGGACAAGGTCAGGTACATTGGCTAATCTCATGTACAATTGTCAATGTCATGTACAATGGTCAATACCGTCCACAATGGTCAATTTCATGTATAATTGTCAATACCACGTTTAATTGTTAATGCCATGTCCATTGGTCAATGTCATTCACAATGATCAATGTCATGTACACTGGCCTATTTCATGCACAATGATCATGCAATGCCATGTACAGTGGTCAATGTCGTTTACACTGGTAAATGTCATGCACAGTGACCAATGTCATGTAAACCGGTCGATGCCATTCACAGTGTCATGTACAGTATTCAATGTCATGTACACATCTCAGTGATATGCACAATGCTCAATGTCATGTACACTATTCAAAATGTGCACGATTGCCAATGCCATGTACACTACTCAACGGCATGCACAATGGTAAATGTCATGTACAGTGGTCAATGACACGTACAATGGCCAATATCATGCATAATGGCCAATATCATGTACAACGGCCAATGTCGTAAACAGTGGTCAATGTCACGTGTATTGAAAAATGTATACAATGGTCAATGGCATGTATTGTGGTCAAGGTAATGTCATTTACAACGGACAATGCCATGTTTATTGGTCAGTATCACGTATGTTGGTCATGTCGTGTACAATGATCAATATCAGGTTCAAATATCGATGACATGTACAAGGGTACATTTAATATACAATGGTAAATATCATGTAAAATCGTTAATTCCATGTACAATAGGCAATGTTATATACAATGGTCAATGTATTGTACAATGGTCTATGGCATGTACAATTGGCATGTAAACTATTACTAAGTGCATAAATAGGTATATCAGACTGTCAGACTTAAAGCTGCATACTCTGTAACTTTGAACATTTTTCAAAAATTTTTATTTTCTTTTTAAATCATTTGTAAAAGCAGAATTAAGTTAAGTTTTCACAATAAATCTGTTCACTATGGCTGAAAACAGCATGGAAAAGTGAATTATCTGATAAAAACAGGTGTTTTTTCTCTTGTTGGTAATTATTTGCGTCCCTCCAATAATTATAGACAGGTAAGTTTTAACATAAATGCTGTTGTTTTGATACTGATAATTTGTAAATAGTTACGAAATTGGTAAAATGAATACCTGAATTTTAGTTTTTTTACTGTGTTCTTGAAAAATAGAAACATTATTTCAAAAATTAAAAGATCATAAGTTACAGACTATGCAGCTTTAACAATGGACATTTAAAAAAAAGAAAGAAGTAAAAATGAAGTAAAAATAGATAGGAAAGGTAAAGTGTTCAATGTTATATTAAATGGTCAAGGTCATGTACACTTGTGGAGCTAGATGTCTACTTTTTGGGCTTGTTTGTTACTCTAATTATTTACTGTACTTGTGCGAGCAACGAGTCGGCTGGTTTGAGCTGTCACTGCTCGCATATACTATCTCCTTTAATATCCAATATTGTTACATCATTTTCAAAACTCCTATACATATTTATGTGACGTTATAACATGTTTTGATAACTTAATATCGTCCATAGATAAACTGTAACACGGTAATGCGAATAGTGTAGATCTGCTTGGCTGAAATATATCAATCGAATTTATAAGGAGTTATCGATTTATAGAATGGATACACCTTGAGGCTGGAGGTCGCTGAATTGTGAGTATCGATCAATTTTGAAGCTTGGATTAATCGGTTAATTTAAATGTCATTAATCACTAATCGATTCAGGAAAAGTCCTTCACAAATAGAATGCATATGACATCGCCCAGGCCCTCATAATAGGATTAAAGGGAACAATTACACATACCTGCCGTGAACCAAAGCGTCATTGGAAGTGAACAAAGCCATGACGTCACAACAGGTGACGAGTTTAAAGCTTTCCTGAACATGACATAGAAAATTCCACTAGATAAAGTCACTCCTCCTAGAATAAACTGGGAGAACAACGCTCCAATCAGGACAACTATGGCTTGTAAACCGTCTTTCTTGGCTGCCATGGCGATAATTTTGCTATAATAAGAAAACACATGATGAGTAGTAAAATTAGTTTAAAAATGAGAACCCTTATGAGATATCGGTACAACTGTTTCAAAAACACTGTATGATGTACGTGTGTATGTGTCTTTGTGTTCTCTCGTCCCTATCTCACGGTGCCATGGGTTGGTTAATGATCTGTGATTGTGGCATTTTCCCGAGCATTATCAGAATCTATCATGAGTGTGAGGGTAGGATAGGAAAATCCGTCCCGAGGATCGCCGTTTGGCTTCATGAGGCTTGCCGAGTGGTGACAAACGGCGATCTCGAGGGACGGAATTTTCTATCCTACCCTCAAACGATTAATGGATTCTTTTTCTAGCTCAACACTGTTTTATTTATTTATTTATTTATTTATTTATTTATTTATTTATTTATTTATTTAAGAAAAGCTTCTAGAAGTCCATGAATACGCTAAGATGCAATTTCTCATGATTGCGTTACTTGACGTCCGGGGTAAGAGAGCATGGGTAAGATAAGATTTTCTATAACCGGGTAAAATCTCAGATATCCTTATCCGGTGTTTAAGAAACTCACTTCTTATTTTGAATGGAGGTTTGTGCCATTGAACTACCAAAGAGTTCTTTATCGTCATGTATATTGGGTTCCATTTTCTTGTGTTTTTTCTTGCCGATGTGTTGGTTTTCTTTGTTGGCGCCTATAATATCCTGCTTGGTTTTCCTATTTGATATTTGACAAAACAAAATAAAATGGAGCGGTTGAGCGATTCTATCACAAGAGTATTCAGGTCACATTTTAGTTTTGGCACATTTATACCATCTTTAGTATGAAATATCTCGTGATGGGCAAGATCTACACTGATGTTTGTAGGATTAAACAGTTATACTTTGTTTGTCCACCTGTACGTAAGATAATCCACTCGCTAAAGTTCGTGAATTATCTCCGCGTACAGGCGGACAACCCATGGTATAACTATTAGGTAACTTTGCCTATAGAATATCAGCTATTTTTAGGATACGCGTGGCAGCCATGCTCCAGACTAGCCTGACTAAGGAGATACAAATACTGTTTTTTGTTTTTGTTTGATTTGATTCTTTACGTCCCGTCAACAATCTTTCAGTTAAACAGGGACGTATCTTCCTGGGTTTAAAACAATACTAAGCTATTATAAATGTGTCTTAAATTGAAGAAGATTGTTGGCTCTAATAATTTTTCAGCGCAGTTCATTGAAATTATTTCCCATTATAAAAAGATTGGCTATAACATTAATGTATTGCAGCAGACTTCATACTTGGTGGTCAACCCAATGACGGTTGGCAACTTTGCTTTCCTCTTTAATTGCACGCCGGTGGTTCGGACTTCAGACTCTATGATGGTTCCGACTTAAGGACTTATCTATTTATGAGATGGTAGGGGCCTGATACTTTGGTTGTTTGTCGGGCCCACCGGGGTTTACCTGTTGGATTTCTTTTGCTCTGGTATTCAGTTTTATTTACTGTTGGATCCTTATCTTTGCTTTATCTCCTTGTTATATCTTAATTTATATGTTCTAGGAGATGATGCATTGATAAGTTAGGGGTCTTTCATGCAAAACAAATATCTATGTGTCTTGATCCACATCTGAATTAAGGGTGAGGTTGGCGCCGTTTAACCGATTTAAGCCCTCTAGTAAAATATTTTACTGACCGTTCCAAGGCGGCACTTCTTTTGTGGATCTTTTATGTTTTTGTTCTGTCTTGTGTTTGCTATGTCTTTGTGCAAGTCTGTTTTTATGTGCTTTGTGGTCACCTGCTGGGAAAGGGCTGACCTCCTCTTGGCTCTTGTTTGTGGTGTTTAACTGTGAGTTTGCCACTTTTACATTGGTATCCTGGGTCAGGTGTGGTACTTGATAGTATCGATTTCTGATCTTTGCACCCTTACTTACTTTGCTCAAGGACCATAACGCAGTGACGCCGGTCTCGAGTCAAGCACTCTACCACTGAGCCACTGCGCTCCCATACAAATCCTGTTTTACAATGAAATATGAAGTCGTTTTATCCAAGGAAGAGTGCGTTATTTTAATGTTAATTCCCCTGGAAGAAAACTTAGCACCGAAAATATTACGTTTCCGTTAGCATGAAATCAAAACCGATTATGAGTAAGAATGTTTAGGCAAGCTCCGTCCATCAATTTCTGTGTTAAAAGGGGACTCTACAAACAATCGACGCTAGCTATAGGTTATGCTAAATCAAAGCGAGTCTGTTGTTTTCTAATGCTCTCTATTTCTAAAAGATCTGTTTTTCCTGATTAACTTGTATAAATTTCAAATTAAATAAATCATATAAAAGGAAATAAGAAAATACTAACACTTCGTTCTATCACAAGTATCGAAAATTCATGTCCTTTGGAGGAATCACGCTAAGCGGTTGCATTGTTGTGTTGTACATATTTCCATTACTACTGGCAGAAATTCATGTTCACGTATTTGTACTTTTAGAACTCTGAAAAGTTATGATTTCATTAATTAGGGTCAGCATCAGTTCGAAGAGACGGACCATACCTATCTACTCACTGGCGATACAATACATGTACCGACGTGTCTCAATTTTCTGTGTGTGCGTACATGTAGTTATTTCTCGGATAGTCTGTTTTATCTCGATTGACAACGAAGACCATGAAACCATGAACTGACCTGTGCTTAAGCCACAGGTCTGACGAGGGCCCACGATTTCTGTATTTATCTGAGAAGGGCCATTTTTATTTTAGTCCTTTATCGGGTATTATCATTGTTATCTCACTACATGTGCTGAATGCATGGACTATGTATCATTGCCGATCAAAAACGTCTCTGTCCTATTGCATTCATCTGAGTTGATCTGCATTTTCGTGCAGCATAGGTTGATCAAAATCGTTTCTGACAATAAAATAGAACAACCTGGGAAAAAAACATTTAAAAAACACACAAAAAAACGTTAACCTTTTTTCCAAGATACGCGTAGCCGGGTATGTTGGTAAACAGTGAAGACCCTGATGAAATGCAGCAGAACGCGATATTTTATTTAAGATCTGTATTGATTGCTAAGACAAAAACGATTTCGTCTATAAGGGTAAAAGTGGAGTAAAATTTTGACCCACTCAACCTCAATAACCGAGATAGGTGGTATTGTGCTCCTGCCGGAGCCTGGTTCTCCAAAGTATAGCAATTCCCTGTCTCGCTATCTCAGTCTACGAATTCCCCACCCTCTCACTCTCTTTGCTCCACTTCTATAACATCAACATGGGCGTTAAAATGGGGCTTGTACACATATATATGTGAGATAAGAACTCAAAATTTAATCACATATGCTGGTCACTTTGATAGAAGAGATCACTTAAGCAAATAAGCATTTAAACTGTGGATTTTCGTCCAAACCTTCGCTATTCACCTATGCGATACATGCGCGTATCGAAACTCACGTGGTGACTGAATACGTATATTATTCAGCTATTATGTCTCTGTAGCGCCACATGGTATGCAATAACCCGTTCTCTTGTGAAGCTAAGGGGAATAGAACCCTGTTGGAGGCACGGCTAGACAGTAGCATAATAGTCGAATTATACCAGCATTTCCTCCCACGGTCAATTCTATAAGTTTAAGGCCACATTGGTACATGTAGCAGTAGCGTGCTTGTTGAATGCATTCAGTACCTTGGTACCGCTTAGTTCTCACAAGGCGTGCATTGGTACACTTTTGACAAACTTGCATTAGATTATCAGAAAAAAAATGCAGCATAGAAAACCCTTAATTGAATAAGACGGCCATCTCATGAGTTCACTATTTTCTTTTTCTTTCGATTTTTAGATTTTCAAGACGCATGGGTTAAAAAGGTTAAAATTGCGTTTCGATCGAATTTTTATTTTGACTTTTTGATCTTACAATTATACGGTATATATGACTAATGGCTTTTACTTCATTTAAATTACCCCTGTTCATATTTCCTTTATAGTGTAGTAATTGAGTGACAAAATTGATGGAACATCAATAATATGTTTTGATGAGACGTAATAAAATGAACCCAGTGAGCATCTAAAGGCGGTCCTTTATCGACCCGCCAGCGAAGCGCCATTTAAATGGCGTTTCGCTGGCGGGCCGATAATGGCCCGAGCCTGTGTGCTGACTTGGAAAAGACGAGCTATCACCTGACAAATCACTTGAAAATCGGTAATAGTCCACTTCTTCTCCCGAGCTACGGGTAGAAATATTTTGACAATTTCATCTCATTACCCCCGCCACCCCCACCCGAAAATAAATACATAAAAATTGAAGAGTATCCCCAAACTGACAGAATCTAACGAAGCGACCAGAAAATACCAACACATTAGTACGGGCAGCAGTGCAATCCACGGGTGTCAAGGGAGTGGGGCACCAACCGACAACCATCAGGCATCAACCCAACGATGAACGTTTTAGGTCAGGGTCGCCATTAAAACTGAGATGTTCGCCATAATTGTGTAAAATATCCATGGTATACTCTATCTACTCTATTATAACCTCTGATTATTTTTTTTGAAACTGATAAAAAATAAAGAACCAATAAAATCCCTTGACTGAGCTTAAGGTCAGGCAATTTTAAAGTGGACCTACATGTACTCGAAATAATCCGATATTCAAATGATGATCAACAATTCACGTATGTTGGAGCTAATACAAGCTAGTTTGTTGCTATGTCAACCAACCACGGGCTTTATCAAACCGACCCCTAATATGGCGTTGCAAATCGCCACCCCATGTTTCCTCAATATAACCATGTCGAGAGGTTCAATATTATTTTTCCATGAAAGTAAAGAAGAAGGAAAAGGCCAGGAATCGATATAATCAAGTACCACACCTGACCCGGGACACCATACGGGAAAGTGACAAAACACAAGAAGACATCACACAAAAGAGAGCCGATCACAATGCTGCAAAGAGCAGACAATACAGCACAACAAAGACAAACATGAAATATAAATAACAAAACGTATTCACAAAAGAAGCACTGCCTTGGAACGACTAGTAAGATACTGGAAGGCTTTATCATGCTTAACGGTACCACCCTCACCTTAAATTCTGATTTGGACCAAGACACATAGATGTTTGATTCGCATGAAATATCCCTAACTTATCGAAAGGTCATATTTTAAACGTCAATGTACAGCTACGTATAGCCTAACACTTTGTCTGATCCTGCATCTACGTTCACCCTTTATACTGCTGCGTACTGTAAATTCGGAATTTTTCGCGAGGGTTTTATTTTCACGAAACTTCGCAGATGCGAAGTTTCGAGAAAACAAAAACCTTGAGAAATCTGTTGTTTACTGATATAGGAAAATTATGCCCTAGTCGCGAATTTTTAGCGTGGCAAATATGTCTTTTAACGCTATTTGCGAAAATAAAATTCTCCCAAAAATTTCCTGATTTACAGTAATCAACGACTGATCTAGCGAAACTGCGTAGATGAGCAGGCATGTCTGATTCATCACAGGTCGTCCATGAGATAGGTAACCATAGACCCTGATAAGCAAATGAGCTGCGACATGAGATTTCCAACAATGTGGCATTTTGACAAGTGTAGATTCAGACGAGCCTGTGCAGCCTCCTGTTAAGCTTAGAAACTCCAAATGACGTTGAGTCAGTAGCTTAACACTCATAAACTATTCAAGCGACTAGCAAAGGCTCTGATCAGACTGCGCATATGCGCAGGCTGATCTGAGGGTTTGCTGGTCGCACATACTACATAGTTGGAAATCTCATGTCGCGGCTCAAATATCAAAAAGTGTAAAATTGTAGTTATTTTCTAATCCATCTTGGGGTGCTCAGAAGAACCGTTCTAATCATACTTGGGGTACTCAGAAGAGCCGTCTCATCGAGAGGATTATTTTGAGGACATGTACCTACAACATACGTTCAGATTGAGGTACAAGAAAAAAATATGCAATTATGCGCTTTTATAGGGAGGTTAAGAAAATTAATTTGGAATTACCCCCTTTTATTGGGTGGTCTAGAAAATAATTTGGACCCCCTTTATTGGGTGGTCTAGAAAATTAATTTGGAAATACCCGAATTTATCAGGAGGTTTAGAAAATTAATTTGAAATTACCATCTTTCATCTGGAGGTGTAGAAAATTAATTTGGACCCCCCCCCCCCTTTATTGGGTGGTTGGAAATACCCGGATTTATCAGGAGGTTTAGAAAATTGGATGTCTAGAAAACTAATTTGGAATTACCCACTTTTATCAGGAGGTCTAGGAAAACAACTTGGAATTACCCAATTTTATCGGGAATCCTAGAAAATTAATTTGGAAATGCCCTATTATATCTGGATGTTTAGAAAATCAATTTGGAATTACCCCCTTTTATCATGAGGTTTAGAAAATTAATTTGGAATTTCCCCTTTTTATCAGGAGGTTTAGAAAATTATTTTAGAATTGCCCCTTTTATCATGAGGTTTAGAAAATTGATATGGAAATGCCTCTTTTTATCGTGAGGTTTAAAAAATTAATTTGGAATTTCCCCTTTTTATCAGGAGGTTTAGAAAATTAATTTGGAATTGCCCCCTTTTCTCAGGAGGTTTAGAAAATTAATTTGGAAATGCTCCCTTTTATAGGGAGGTTAAGAAAATTAATTTGGAGTTGCCCCTTTTATCATGAGGTTTAGAAAATTAATTTTTAATTGCCGCTTATATTATGAGGCTTAGAAAATTAATTTGGAAATGCCCCTTTTTATCGTGAGGTTTAGAAAATTAATTTGGAATTTCTCCTTTTTATCAGGAGGTTTAGAAAATTAATTTGGAATTTCCCCTTTTATCATGAGGTTTAGAAAATTAATTTGGGATTGCCCCTTTTATCATAAGGTTTAGAAAATTGATTTGGAATTCTCCTCTATCAGGCAGGTTTAGAAAATTAATTCGGATTTACCTTATTTTATCAGGGAGGTTTAGAAAATTGATACCCCCTTTTTACATATATCAGGAGTATAGAAAACTAATTTAAAAATATGGTTTTATGGAGACGTGTAGAAAATAAATTAAGAATTGCCCCCTTTTATCGGTATGTCTAGAAAACTGACTTAGAATTACCCCTTTTTATTGAGAGGTCTGGGACCATTTTATTTGTATGAGACGGTACATACCTTCACTCATCTACAGACTTATTCAGATCTTAGAAATTTCAATTGACACTTTAGACATCTAGAAATAAAAATAATAAATTATCTGTTGTCATTCGTTTTGTAAAAAGCAAAATCATTCAATTTTCAATCAAGAAATAAAACACATATTGAGCCAGGTCGAGAGAAGGCAGAACTTAGCACACAGGTGACCACCGAATACTCAGACAATCCTGCGCAGCCACAAAGTCTCATAAGAGCCAATCCTCCTTGCAAACTCAACGGACAAGCATAGTCGTCTCCCAGGAGTCGTCTCGCCTCACTGGATACAAATTAACTGCCGATAAGCTACGCGCGTATATAAGTCCTTTATCACGTCGTTCGGTCCATTTTTTAAGATATATTTTATGGTTATTATTTAATGAGCGCTATCTCCAGACACCACTAGTATCAGACTCGCAACTAATGTTTTAAGAATTTGTGTAAGATGTTCAAGTTTAAAATAAGTATTTTACTTTTGACGGTAGCGCTGGATTTCAGAGAAACGAATTGCTGTGCATGTAAGTTAGAATTCAGATAATGCTTTTCATCAATCACCTCAAATATTACTTGACTTTTCGCTTGCTGTAAAGGCGGCGCCTCATGAATGCGTAATTAGGACTGGTCAACCTTAATTATAGGTAAAAGCTGAAAATGAGGCGTGGTTTTATTCAAAAGTAACTGTATCATCTTGCGCCATTACCTCAGTATAGACGCAAACCACAATATTTAGTCCTAAAAACGCCAGCAAAATAACTGCATCTGAAAATGTCTATTTAACATAAGCATAGAGGCAAACATTGTGGACCCAGATCAGACTGCTCCTACAGGAGCAGTCTGATCTGGGTCCACACTGTTTGTCTATGAGGCTTCAATATTTTAGTGGACGACAAAAAACATACATTGTGTGATTATGCGCTTTAAGGGTTAATGAATGTGAGTTCAGTGTGTATACGGCTAGGATTTTCATGAATTGCACGCACGTTTGCGCGGCCCAAAAAGCTTATTAACTCTTTACCAAACTATAAATAAAACCTGATTTCCCTTTCTTAGCAGATAATATTGCCGAACCACGCCCAGGTATAAATATTAAAGTTGCCGCCTTTACAGTGAGCGAAAAGTCAAGTTATACTAACTGCATTGTTGCAACTTATGTTTTAAGAATTTTTGTAAGATTTTTAAGTTAAAAATAAGTATTTTACTGTTGACGGAAGCGCTGGATTTCAGAGAAACGAATTGCTGTGCATGTAAGTTAGAATTCAGATAGTGGATGCTATATAAAGAGGATCTTACATGAGTGCTCGTGTTTTATTGAATTTATTAAACGAGTTGGGGAAAAGAGATGAAATGCGAGGCTTGCCGAGCATTTTATCTCTTTTTCGCAGCGATTCTAATAAATTCAATAAAACAGGAGCACGAATGTTAGATTCTATTTATTATATGACATTAAGAATACTTTGAAATCTCATTTCTGGCGTAAAAAAAACGTTATAATGTTGTCAATATGTACGCAACGTTGTTATAGACGTCATAACGTTTCCCGTAAATCTATAAACCACTAGTGGTTTATTAATTTTATTGCATGGCGTTATTTCACTCCCAGACGCGACGTCATATGATAAAAATAGATAATACTAGGTGAGTGTCTTATGATATTAATTTTACCAGGCAGGGCTTTGAGAACGCTTGTTGACATTGCGAGGCTTGCCGAGCGATTCAACAAGCGTTCTCAAAGCCGAGCCTGGTAAACTTGATATCAAAAGACGCGAACCTGGTATTTTTTTATCAGTTTACCCATTGTTCCACTTTTTCAAACTAGCGATTATGAAGTAATTTTCGAATTTGTGTTGATTCAGCGTCATTAGCGAAAACAAGTGCAACGTCATCTTTACCTGATAAAGGCACGTGTCGTGAGATAGCTAATGTTTATCAGGCATCGTGCAACAATGCAGCTAATATGAGAGATGACTGATAATACTTTTTTTCAGTCACCTCTCATACTAACTGCATTGTTGCACGTTGACCTGATAAACGTTGCCTATCTCACGACATGTGCCTTGATCAGGTCATCATGACGTTCAACTTTTTGAATGACTTCGTCAATGACATTGAATAGACACGAAACTCGATAATGACGTCATAATCGCGAATCAACTTGTAAACTGATAAATAGAATACCAGGTTCGCGTCTTTTGATATCAGGCTTCAAGAACGCATGTTGAGTCTCTCGGAAAGCCTCGCAATGACAACAAGCGTTTTTGAAGCCTTGCCTGGTAGACTTGATATCAAAAGACACTCAACTAGTATTCTCTATATATATCGTCCTTATAATTATGACGTCGCGTCTGGGAGTTAAATAACGCCATGCAATAAAATCGATAAACCACTAGTGGTTTACAGATTTTCGGGAAACGTTATGACATCCATAACAACGTTGCGTACTCATGACACAATCATAACATTTTTACGGCAGAAATGAGATTGAAATGAGATTTCAAAGTTATCTCAATGTCATATGATAAATAGAATCTAACATTCGTGCTCTTGTATTATTAAATTTATTAAACTCGTTGCGAAAAAGAGACAAAATGCTCGGCAAGCCTCGCATTTTATCTCTTTTCCCCCACTCGATTAATAAATTCAATAAAACATGAGCACTAATGTAAGATCCTCTATTTATTTGACGAAAGTTTACTGAAATAAAGATCTTCATTCTCTTCTTGTATGGTTTAGCGACCATAAATGTTGTGAACATATTATGACGTCGCTGTTTTTAGTGGTCAAACTGATATGACCCCGCGTTTGATAACACGAGAGCGTTGCATTTGCGTGTAAAAGTATATTTAAATAATTGTCTGATGTAAAAGATTTAAATCCTGATTGAAATGACCATGTCCGTGCATAGAATCTTAAACTCTTGAATTTATAAAACTCGTATAAATTTGATATTAACCCATGTATGCCAAATTAGATTTTCATCTCTTATTATTTGTATCAGACCATTTCCGTTTTATTGGCTGTTGGGTGGTACTTTGCATTTTTATTCACATTTTGATATACTATTCTTTGAGCAAACAGTGGAGACCCTGATCAGACGCCGCGTGCTGTGGCGTCTGATCTTGGTCTCCACTGTTTGCCCATGTCTCACAAAAAGGACAATAGGCTTATATGGGTTAACATAATTATTGAAATACTTGTCTGATGTAAAATATTTAAATCCTGATTGAAACAACCATATACATAAAATCTTATACTCTTGGCTTAAACATACTTTATTCAAATTGATTTGTACATGGTAGATGCAGCTTGAAACAATAGTTAAGGATAAGAACGGAAACTCTTGAATTCATAAAACTAGTACATTGTATAACTTTGATATAAAATGGCCAATCGTGTAAGTTTCTGTTCTTTATTATGTCATATTCTTTCCAACAACTAAGCTCAGTTAAAATAAAACACAGCTATTCTAACAAAATGTCTGAATGCCGTTAAATCTCTCTATGTACTTATTCCAGATCTGTTCAAGATACTTGCATTGTGGACGCACTTGATTCCAATTTCTAAAATTTAAATATGCAGAAATCAACCAATAAAGTACAATTATGCTTTTTAAAGCCACGAGATGTTACCTACCTTGTTTGGATAGGTGTTGCTATATATGGCATAGTACGTTATGCTGATTAGATCACCTTGAAATCTCAACTGAAGTTTTCCGGCATCACCGATATTTCAGATATACTTTACATATACAAATGCCAAATGCAGTCCTGACATCTTGCACTAGGTCATATATGACAACAGACAATTAAAAGACAAAAAAAACACCCCTAACACCCTCACCCCCCCCCCCCCCAGAAAAAAAAATAAAAATAAAAATAAAAAAATGTTACAGTAATTTCATTTTTGACACTATTTTTGTGTTAGAATCTACATAGTCACTGTTATACTACAAATGTAACTCACCAATTCATCGACCCGTTTCGATTTTGAATGATGGTAAAACCATGCCTTAACTGAATCAAAGAGTCTTTCATATGAACTAAAGCCGAAGTCTTTGAAATTTTGCATTTTGATGATTATACTTCCAAGGGCACGAGCTCCACCTTTGACAAGGTCTTCACAATTTAAGCAAAAGTTATTCTTTTCTTGGACGATAACACTTAAATATTTTCTTTTTTCCACAGTTTCTAAAATACTATCGGCAGTTTTATTGGTTAATTTCGGGATAGCTGCATTTCCATATCTAAAATGCACACATTTTGAATTTGACCTTTTGACCATGATTCTCCATCTTTCACACCATAGTGTAATGTGTCCAATAGTTCTACATTTTCTTCAGTATTTGATATCAAAACAATATAATTTGCATACATTAAGATTGAGGTGTTAGCAGTTGCTATTTGTTTTCAGAGGTCCAAAGTATACATTTCTGGTACCAGGTCATAAGCAAATATTGCGAATAGTGTTGTAGAGAGGTTAAACTCTGTTTAGTCTAGATGAACAGTCAAATCACTTGGCCCTTTTATTATTCAGACGAATACAAAAACTCTAGCCAGCGTTAATGCTGCTTAAAGAATCGTACATCTTTCCATCAGATGTATGCAGCAACTGTTTATGAAGTAGCATATCCCTGTTGATAAAGTCAAACCATTTCTTCAAATCAATGAATGTAGTGAAAACAGCTTTTGTTTTATTTCTTATTGTACTATTCAGCGCTAATATATGTGCTTCATAAGACCGTTTCGCACGGTATCCGTTTGGCTTGTCAGCAATAAATTATTATTTTCCAGATAGTTTGTTAGTCTTTTGTATACGACTTGCGAACACAGGGCAGTAGTTTTATTCCTCTATAATGGTGCGGTCTTTGCTTCCAAGGGATACCCTTTTAAGAACATATTTGACTTCACTACAGCTGGTGACTGGGACTGTATGGCGGCGGTAGAACGTCTCCCTGCCGTTCACTATAGTGTAGATTTTATTTTCTTGTCCTTTGGGACCATGGGTTTTCTTTGTGGAACTTTTAAACTATTAGATGGTCACTGATGACGCCTGAATGGCAGAAACTAGCTAGTCTGGCCCAGGAAATATGCACACTCTAGTTTCAGTTCTTTGGTGCAATCTTTGCTTCCAAGGGATACCCTTTTAAGAACATATTTGACTTCATTACAGCTGGTGACTGGGACTGTGTGGCGGCGGTAGAATTTCTCCCTGTCCTTCACTATAGTGTAGATTTTATTTTCTTGTCCTTTGGGATCATGGGTTTCATTGTGGAACTTTCAAACTATTAGAGGGTCACTATGACGCCTAAATGGCAGAAACTAGCTAGTCTGGCCCAGGAAATATGCACACTCTAGTTTCATTTCTTTGGTGCAGCCTTGCTTCCAAGGGATACCCTTTTAAGAACATATTTCTATTGTCAGAATTGAAGTCTTTTAACATGGGACATATTATGGCTCTTCTAAACTGCTGGAGTCAAACATTAGCTGGAAAAGCTTCTGTAGGACTTCAATTACAGATATGAATTTAAAAGTTAATCATAAGGATTCATATCTTAGCCACATGCCGACCATGATTTTACCTATTGAACCATTTTTATATCTCCTTAATACTTATGTTTTCATTTAATTCTTCATTCGATGTGTAAAATGGGTTCCGCATACCAAGTTCCAACAAAACTTTGCCAATTTTGGCTCTATCATAATGCGCCTCATCGAATTTATTATCTTCATTGCGATTATACATATTTAAGAAATCATTTTCAACCTTTCAAAACCCACATTGTTTTGTCATTACTGGAAACGACATAATCTATAATTTCCATTGGTATTTTTGTGTCTATCCTTGGAATAAGGCGTTGTTTCTTCTGCCAAAATTCATTGGGATTATTGGTGTTCAAATAGTCGATTTCGTGTGCTTGCGCACGCCTGAAGTTACGTTCTGTTTGTCTTCAAAGTATATCAAAACTATTATTCGCCAAAATATATTCACTACGCAGTGTCATTCTTATTCTGTGACAGCCTTTAATACTTTAGAAATATATTTTCTTTTTGGCGCATAATGTTCCAACTATTTCGTGACTCCTCATTCCAGTATGGTTTAGAAGTTTTATGTGTTTGTGCTGTGGTTTTGGACCTACATTTAATGAGTTTCTTTGCCGCTTTATTGGAGATATAAATGACGAAATCAGCATTAAAAGTGTCTATTTCCTCCTGCGTTCCCATTGTGCTTTCTCTTTGGGATATTATATTTACTAGGGCGATTTTGGATATTTTAATGCTCACAAAGTCAGCGGTATATTCTTGGTTTTATAACGTATATCGTTTTAGCGTGTTGGGCTTCCAGATCAACATGCATTGTAGAAACATCACATTTAAATTCCGCTATAGGCACAGCGAGGTCAGGTAAGCGAGATAGATAGTCATCAGTCACCCCTAATATTAACTGAATTGTTTCAACATAACCTAATAAACGTTTCCTATCTCACGGCATGTTACCTTTATCAGGTCATGATGACGTTGCACTTTTTGAATGACGTCGCTAATGACGCTGAACCAATTCAATAAATCAAAATTTCGTCATAATCGCTAGTTTTAAGAGTGTTCAATAATGGGTAAACTGATAAATAGATTACCAGGTTTGCGTCTTTTGATATCAAGTTTACCAGCCTCGGCTTTGAGAACCCATGTTGAATCGCTCGGCAAGCCTCGCGATGTCAACAAGCGTTCTCAAAGCCTTGCCTGGTAAACTCGATATCAAAAGACACTCACCTAGTATTCTCTATTTACTGGCCAGCTCTTTGACCTAGACTTACATTCTGCTGTTGTCAAAACACAAAATGTGTTTTGCTCGCGTGGATGCTTCCTAACTTATCAAATGTATCATCAAACTGAAAAAATCAAAAAATCAAGTTAGTATGACAAAGAAATGCCCACACCATTCACTACAGGCAAACAAACTGCACCATGAGGAAGAGAAACACAACATGAAAAATCACATGATATTAAATGGAAATTAAGTTACATCAACTACCTCTCGTTTTGAGCAATTTTGCAGGTCATTTTTTTTTAAATATTCACTTTTGTTCTATGGTCAACTTTTATGCGTCTATCAACAACAAGCAACAAATATTGTGGTCAAAATTGTGTACACTGTACCACATTTTTTATGAGTTTTTTGTGATGTGGACTGTTTTTGACGTTGTCGACTGGGTGGTCTTATTTTACATCATAGAATAAGAAAAACGATTGCATTTTTTATATAAGCCTATTTGAGTAGCAATAATATGAGCTCTCGCGAGAAAATCGGCGTTTGAGTTTTACGACACAGAAACGTGAAAATGTGTATGTTCAGTTACAGAGACTAGCTAGCATCTCGAAATTTTGAATGGAACAACTACTGATATTATATTTTCCCAATGAAGAGTAACGAATGCACACGGTATTTGTTTTCGTACACAAAAGAAATATGTTTCCCCATGATGTGGGCCATATAAATCAATTGCCTTGTTTTATAATAAGTTCAATCAAATACATTAGTTTAAAGCAGCTATTGAACGCATTATTTTGTCATTCCGATTACACCACCAGCACAAACCACCGTTTAAGTTTGTTTGGAATGTGTGTCACATTTTGGTGGCCTAATTAAGTACCCCAACTAAAAAAACATTGCCTATACTTTACCAAACCTTACAGAAACAAGTCACTCATCATAGCAAACCAATCCTTAAGAAGAAAATTCACAATGTTCAATAAGTTTTCGGATATTAAAATATATTTAGATCTCAGTAGTTACTCTCCATATATTTGGTACCTACCTTGTAATTTTGTAGTCTAAAATATCAGCTTTGCTGCATTTCATTAAGTTTATTCAAGAATAGAAAAGGACTCCATAAGATACCTTCAATACCATTTCTGCTTGTATACAAATATATTCATTTTTTTAAAAAAATGTTAGAAAGAATGAACTCTGAAATTATCAACACATGAAATTCAAACACAAATAATGTTGGTTTCAGTCTTTGTGAACCTATGAAGTTAGCAAAGTAGGCCCTCTGTGTTCTCGGAATATTGTTAGAATTTTATAAGGTTTGAAAACAATTGCTTTGTTTTTGATTTGATTCTTTACGTCCCATCAACAATCTTTCAGTTATATAGGGACGAAACTTCCTGGGTTGAACCAGTACTAAGCTAGGATAAATGTGTCTTGCTCAAGGACCACAACGCAGAGACGCCGGTGAGGCTCGAACCCACGGCCCTTCGGTCTTGAGTCAAGCACTCTACCACTGAGCCACTGCGCTCCCATCACTAAATTCTACATGCAGATACGCTTATCTAAATGGTTGAGCCATAAATGGAAAACTTAATTTACCCTGGCAATTTTACATCTATAAAATAAATTAATTACCTTTCTCTTCGAGTCGTTGCAATCAGATAGAGTTAACATAACTTAGGGAAGACATAAGAAATATAAGAGGACGACTGAAAGTAACTCCATTAACACACATGATCCCAAATCATTTAATAGACGTGACAGAGATAATGGTTCTGAGAAAGATGTTTAAATGGACATTCTGCTAATGATGATCTTAATACACCCAATGAAAGGGATGTTAAATGCAAACGTGTCCGCAAGCAGCCAATCACTACGCCTTATTTTGAGTCTGAGAATGAACTCAAGTTTTATAACCACGAGGCCAGGAAATGCCTAAATCACTAGCCAACCTATGGCGCCGCGAGGACGAGACACTGATCTTTAACATCCACATGACACAATTAAAGGTTAGCAACCAGCGCTTTCTTCATCAGCGAGATGATTACCAAATCAGAAAGTAGACTAAATGGTACACAACAAAATAAGGACAAAACACAAAAAAAACACAAACAATGGAAGCAAGAGTAAACAATGAATCATTAACAACAACAATAACAACAGAGCCACTGCCTTAGAATAGCCAGTGTAGGGAGGTGCTTAAATGTATTTTACTGATAAAATCATCGTCCTAGATTCAGCTATTGTTAAAGCACAAACATATATAGCTCAGAATGGATGGGACCTTAACAAATTGAAACAGATACATATTTGCACTACTGTTTTGCATACAGGCTTCTGTATCCACCGAAAATGCTCTTGTTGTGTTCTTGGAAAAATCATAACCAGCATTCTTTAGCTCTGAGAGTCTGTGAGTTTAGAGCCCTTTTCTTTGTTTCATCGCAAAATTGAAGTGAGTATGATCAAAAATACCACAGACCAATATATTGCACCCTGACAAAGAGCCACAAAGAATGACAGTCACAAGACATCTGGAAGACAATTTAAGTAAAGCATCCAGCTCTTTCTTCCCCATCAAGAAGATTGCAACAAATAGAAAGCACATGAAATATTGAACAACCACAGAGATGCCAAAACGAGAGTACACCAATAAATGATTTAACAACAACATAACCTCAACAATAAAACGGACAGCAGCCTAAGTCATCCGTGCAGGAGGAGGAGTCTTAAATGCATTTAATTGGTCCAAATCATCGCCCTCTATTCTGTTGTTGTTAAAGCACAAACACTTTTTACATCGCATGGAGGCTTCCTAACTAATTTAATGTATAATCACAGAGAAACAATCTATTGAAATCAAATTAAGTTACTATGATGGAACAAAGAAAAGGAGCTCACAACTCACAAAAAGTTAGAGCTAAAGAAAACCTCAAGTTGAGCCATGATGGGCCCAACCAAAGACAAGCACCAGGCACCAGCCAGCCGATGAAAGCTTTATGTCAGGGCCGTCATTGAGGCCTGTCCCAACGTCGAGCAATTAAAGTGGAAGCCATATTTTTTTAAGTAAGAAAGACAGCAAAGATCAGAAATCGATACATTCAAGTACCACACCTGTCCCAGGATACCAAATGGGAAAGTAACACAATTACAATAAACATCACAAACAAGAGCCAAGAGGTGAGCGTAATAAGGTTAAAAACCAGATATGCAGACCATTGATAATTCCTACTTTTTATGACGTTTGATTATCTTTTCGAGCCAATAATTAACAGTTTATTAATTGATTTGTTTGATTTTCTAGGATGATGTCCGTTCTAAGGCGGTGGTTTTGCTGTTCTTTATTAATTGTTTATTTGCCCCTATTGTGTGTGGTGGTTTTGTATTACATCATTGTTTTGAAATGCAGCACTTTGTGCCTTTCCTAGTTTTGCAATCAACCTGTTGGGGAAGAGAGAGAGTTGTTTGCTTTACTTTTATTGTCTTTTGAATGTCATATCGCTGTTATCGTTCTTTGCCTTTTCCTCAAGCTGCCTTGGTTGGTCTGTATTATGTGTCTGGGACTCATTTACTTGTTCATGGCTACAGCTAAGTACACTATGGTGTCCTAAAGGCAACATCGTTTTGAATTATTTATGCTGTTCTTGAACCTCTAAGCACACCAGTCTTTGTCTTGTAAATCTTGATGCAAGGCACTATACCATTGCAGAGGCAGTCACATACATTACTACTTTCACCAAGTATTTCTAAGGTGATAAGATGACTATTGTTTTAGAGGGAACATACATTTACCGACCAAAACGTTTTGATCATAAACCTCAGATTTCCCTATATTCAGGACAAAGAAATTGTAAATTGATGAAAGGACGTGTAACGGTTTGGCCGTTTTTTTGGCCCACGATGGATTTGGCTGAAATTTGAATATATGGTGGTTTGATCTTTGCACTTTCATATGAGCATGTTTTTGAATTAACGCCGGCATATGCAGTCACATGAATTAAAGTTTCTCACTCAGTGTGTATAAACAGAGGTTTGTTCATGAATGTAAATATTTTTAAGGATGCAACAAGCAAACTGACCTCAAACATAATACCAAACATGCGTGTGTTTATACTCGTCATGTCTATGTCGTAATTTGAGCTAACACTACCATCATTAATTAAAATGTGTGCTAAAACTTGGCTAAATACTGTGTTTACAACTGCCTTCATGATATGTTGTTTTTAGGTGTAATATATATTGAACATTTAGCGTTTTATCGCCTTTTCCAGTTAATCAATAGCTCAAACAAGCCTATTCCGGTTTATTCATATCAATATAATCAGTACGATATGTACACAAGCGTGCATGTAACATGTTAAACGCGGCATTAAATGCGCAACTTTTTTTGCTGGATTAGAATGAAACATGAATATAGATAGTTATAAAGCAATAGAAATGATAATGGAAGCTTTGAACACTTTTTTTGCTCACAGCCACAATTATTAAATAGATACATGTGAGTGTTGTATATCAGTCTGTCCATCTGTCAGTTCGTCTGTATGTCACTCATTTGTGTCTGTGACGTATCTTCCAAACGCCTGATTCGATTATAAGATTAATTCACAAAACTGTGCACCTTTGTGGATGAGCATGCAGAATAAATGAATACTTTAAGGCCATGGTCAAAGCAGGCGGTCATAGGTTACATGTACAGAATGCATATCTGCTCCATATTTTACGCGTGTCCCAGCTCAGATATCCAACAGTCGTGATAGCGCTGTGGTCTATATTACTTATCTATTATCTTACGTGTAACTAAGGGTTCGCAGTTCACAATCCCGAAGAAACATATGTTTTGTGTCATTGTGCAAGACCCTTCATCTTTATTGCGTAATACATGTTCAACCGAGGAAACGTCATGACTGAAATATGGTTCACTGTAACGTAGAGCAGTGACGTAGAACATTAAAACACTTAATCATGTTTCAGGCATTTGTGGTGCAGACATCTATTTCAAGGGTGACAACTTCCGTCAATGCAGGGATTTCGGAACCGTTTGAACAAAATACATTGTGTTTTGATAAAGGTGAATAAACATCTAAAATAGAGTATTTCGATCCTATTGTTTGTTGGTACCAGTGACTATTTACCATCTTCAGATAAGTGTTTGTTGTATATATACTGCATTATTTTAGCAAACACTTTACGAGAGCGACATTCGTTGAGGAAACAAACAGTTTAGCACAGATATTGTGCACATGTTAGCATGAAAAGCGCATTACACTCATTATGCATAAAATGCTTGTGGCGTTCGCATTCAGGCCATTGGCTGTTTTATACATGCTTTCTTGCAAATCAAAGAATTACATTGGTTTATTTGCGACAAAATCTGCGCCACCTATATACATCATATATGTACATGAGAAGTTACGAACTTCAAAAAATATAGATAGGTGTTAGTTTTGAGGGTCAGTTACAATATATATTGAGAGGGTGCATTTGTATACATCACACCAGCTCCTTTTTGTTCAAATAACCTCTTTAATAATATTACCATTAAACTGACACAGTTCTATAAAAATTTTGGAATCATATCAAATCATTCCTATATCTGTGCTGTGAAGTAGCTTTCTGCTCTTCCTTATGAACAGCTAGATGAATTTCATCGAAACTTGCACAGATACTTATTTGGGACAGCCAAAACGAATTGTAAGATTTTGGTGACCTCAATCTTATTTACAAGGTCACCAGGGACATATATGAAAAAGGCTTGTCTGTACTCCATCGTCCTAACCAATGACCAGATTTTTAGCAAACAGACACAGATAACTCATTGGGAAGACCTTAATGAATGACTAGAATTCGGTCAAATTGACCTTAATTCCAAGATCACCAGCGTCACATAACTCCTTTAAGTGGGTTGGGGGACAACTCTATCTAATGTTATATACTTTCCATTCCTAACTACTCTAGTATGGCCATATTAAACAGTGTCTGCCCTGTAATTTGAGAATACCAATAATTGATTATTTTTTCCTCATGCTCCAAAGAATGATCACATAATTTGCCATTTTTGACAATCTCAATTCAAAGCAATGGGCCATGCCAAAACAAAAGTGGCGGTGAGCTGTCGTTTTAAAAGCAGATTGTACCAAAGAACTGTCTCCAGAAATCTATGTATCAGTTAAAGAAGGGGGCACATCAAACTCTCTCCTTGCACCTTCTCTCTCCGCTGGTCTCTCTCTCTCTCTCTCTCTCTCTCTCTCTCTCTCAAATAAGACTCGCATTTACTGAAATGTTGTTGTATTTGCTTTTCAAACGCAATATATCCGAGGACTGTTTGTAAGAAATAATATTGATACGAGCTTGCTAATATGTACATTGTAATCCAATTTTGTACGGGAATCTTACGTCTCTCCAATGATTTTAGTACTCTCAGTGCTTTGATAAGTATGAATTGAATAGTATATTTCAGGATAAAATTTGCAGAAAAAGTCTTTTTACAGTATTTGTCACATGCGGAACCGGCTCAGAGTCACCATTTTATGGTGTAATATTATATGCACAATAAAATGAGAAATAGTTTTATCCGGTTCCGCATGTGGACATGTATGTAATTTAGTCACGAAGTACACGAGGGTGTTTGGTTTTACCATAGACTAAGTGTTTAGTGTGGTTGATAGGGCATGCATTTAACCCCCAAATTTATCATAAAAATACATTTTAATGAAGAAAATAAATTGTGGACATTAAACTAGAGACTCTTAGGTATCATTTGGTAATATTTTGGAGGGATTTCTTTACTATCGATTTTTTACTGTAAAAGTTGGCCATTTGTAATACAAAACCGTTACACGTACTTTATCAGTAATGAGCTGCCAGATGGTCTTATATATGGCACCTTTGGTCCTTTATGGAAAGAAAAAATGATGCAAAAATCTGTCATAGGTTAAGTAACAAAACCATGGCTTCAGTAGATTGACATTTTCATGGTTGATGGGAGATTTAGAGATATAATTGAGCTTCTGAATTCCTCTGGCCATGAGCCACAAACTCGTTTGTTCCTTATGGCGGGTCAGTCACAACATGTAAGTTCTAAACTCAATGCTTGTAACAGGTTTTCAAAGGCCAGATAGGTAGTAGAAAGATATCCTGGCAATGGTAAGCATATGTTTTAAGACCAAACAATTTCAAATATTTTCCCAATAATTGGCGAGCTAGTAAACAGTGTAACTGCTTGTCTGAATGGAGTGAGGGTCCCAATTTATAAATTTATTCACAGCGCACGCAGTTCCTATTGACTCACAAATGTCATTTGACAGAGAGAGTTAGGTCTGAACCAAATCTAAGCTGGTGGCGTACAGCAGAATGGAAAACTGACTTTCCACAGCAAGATATGGAATATCTTGGAATTGTGGCCTATGGTACTCCTATATACCAACCGAATCAGCTCCAGGTCATATTGATGAACGTATTACTGAAGGTGGAATCCATCAAATCTGGCTTACCAGCATTCAGACGACCTGATAAGAAGTCTTATATAATCCAGACACAAATCAAAGCCAAGTATAATGTCTAGATTCATTAAAACCTGATATAAGTGACCCAATTACGGATTATTACTGTATTTGTCTGCTGGGAAGAGAACAGTAAGCATGTGTGCACATATTGCCAGTATCATTTATTATCTTGGGCATATGGCTGATTAGTCATCATTGGAGTCACTACCACATGCATAAAAAGTTTAAAAAAATAAGTGAGTATGACCAGGAGCTATCACAATCATTATAAACAGACAGGCCCACAACGTGAGGAAGAGACACCAACCACTAACAGTTACAAGACATCAAGAAGACAATTAAAGTAAAGTAACCAGTTCTCCCTTCCTTAGCAAAATGATTGCAAAACTATAAAGGATACAAAGCAGGACCAAACACAAAAACTCCACAAACAATGGAAGCAACAAAAACAATGAATCAACAATAACAGAACTACAGCCTTAGAACGGCAAGCAGCCGATGCCATTGGGGACTTAAATGCATTTAATTGGCGCCAAATCTTCACCCTGGAGTCTGCTATTGTTAAAATACAAACGATGTTTAGCTCGCATTCATGGATGCTTACATACATATGCAATGCATCAGCAGAGAGAACAATCTAATCATATAAGCACAATAGGATGAAACTAAACAAAAACAGGCTCCTGACTCACAGATAGTCAGAGATAAGAGAAAAATTGAACAACGGTAGGCCAAGCCAGAAGCAAGCATCAGGCATCAACCCACCAATGTAAAGATTACGCCACGATCGACCCATCGGCGTGCAATTAAAGAGGAAAAAGCTATAAACCATAATTGGGTTTACAACCAGGATTGCAGACTGTCGCAAGATATAATATCCATGCTATATCCAACTTTTTATACCGCTTGTTTATCTTTTAGAATTGAACAATAAAAGTAGGTTTTCCAACAATTATTTTAAATTGATAAAACTAAATCATCATACTGGATCTAATATGGCCTGATCAAGTCCCCCCTGTGGTGTCTTATAGAAAATATGGGTAGAATCTGATTGCTGAGGTTTATAAAGTGAAGGAAAACAACTGTTGAAAAGTAACTGACAAATATGTGTGTACTGAGTTCTGGTAAATATTGCTTTTCTTTTACTTAATTGTTAAGACATAAACCTAAACTTATAAACCTTAAAGCGTTGGTAAATACACTGTTTACAGGCTAAAATGGGGATGGGACACAAAACTGATCGAATTGAATGACTTAAAGACATATGCGGCTATTTCCAATGCGCACCTTTTCCGCGTCTGCAAACGGGGAAAGTTAACTGGGTCCTGTCTTTCGACCCTTAACGGATTCGGATCAATACAGCTTCCGATATTCTTATGTCATATCGGTGTTCCGACATTTTCTTCACAAAATAACTAATTAAAGTGTGTTCGAAATATCTATTGACATCTTTTCAGAACTGATCGTCTCAGCACTAAAGACAGATAAATGTAGCTCAGTCGAAATCAAACGACGTACACGATAACCCTGGTTACGAATACGATAGTGGCCGAGTCTATACTATTTGTATGGATATTTAGAGCGGCGCACGACCTGACCTCGTGGCCTAGTGGTTAGCGCGCCTGGCTACAAAGCCAGAGAACCAGGATCGATTCCCAGATGCGCACATATTTTCAGTGTGTTTTTTCTTTCTTTTTTAACATTTTAATGCTAAATTACTTCATATACTAGTAAAATGGCATCATCAAAACGACCGAAATGGTCATCCCCGAACTTTTTATATTGAATTACGCATGAAACCTATGGGGGTGGGGTTAAATTTGGCCCTCTAGAAAGAGAATTAGTTCGGTGACCCCAGATTTTTATTCTTTTTTCTGAAAGGTATTATAATAGTCCATGAATTAAAAATAAATTTTCAAGATTTTCAATGTCAGATTTTTTAATACATGATTTATTCTAAAAACAAATTCCATTTTTCGACGAATTGCCAAAATATATCATGCAGTATCTTGTCACAGCATGGGGTAACAAGTAAACATGCACATTTTCTTAAAAGTTTGAGGTCATGGGCAGTAATTTAAGTTAAAAGAAAGAAGCTGGGTGAAGATTACGACCGTTTTAGCTCGATAATTAGGACTAGTATTATTATTTTATATTTCTAGAAAATTGGTCAAATGCTGTAAACTTCAATATGAGATTCTGAAAAAATAAGCACGGTGACATATCCTTTTTATTTCATAAATGGATAGCCCATGCATAAAACAAACTGTATGCAAAGTATTTAAAATATTTCAATGTGGGAAGTATTTAGTAGCATATGTCCTTAAACGAGTTTTGGCTGTTCATTTGGTTTCAGAGATGAAAATGGTTTAAAATGCTTACATATGTATAGAAGGGAGGCTAGTCTCGCATCCTTTTGACCATGTATTTGACAGACCAAATTCGCTATATTTTTTTGTTTTTAGAGACGCTACCTACTGACCAATTGCGCCAAATCATTTGACATCTGATCAGCAGTTAATGGAGAGACGACTGTACATTTCTGTAGTCACAATAAGAGACGTCGTCCCTTGCTCGCCATGCTTTCGACGAATCAATTTTAGTACGTTCGATTCTTCTCTGCAGCGGTACATTGTACAAGATAGGAAGCATCCATCCAAGCTAAACATTTGTTTGCATTTTTTACAAATTGGTGGACTTGGTTGCTGTCCGTTCTAAGGCGGTGCATCTGTGTGTGTGAGTGTGTGTTTTTTATTGGGTATTTGTTTTGCAATGTAGCTCCTAGTGTCCGTTGTGGTTTTGCAATCATCTTGCTCACCAAATAGAGAGCATCGTACGTAGCCAGTTGATAGAGTGTCAAACTCTAGACCAACAGGACGTCAGTTTGAATACAACTGAGTTCACAATTCTAACACTAAACTGAAACATTATTTTGTTTCATAATGCTGTATCGAGCGCAGAAACTATATGATCGCGTTTTTCGCAAAAGTTGCAATGTGTCGATTACGACAATATGACGACAAGGTGGCACACTTCAGTTTGCGGAACTTTCGTCGTACCCTTTGCCAATATTATTATTTCATACATTCGGCAAAGTACAATTTAGTTTTTACGGGGGAGCATTAAGTCATTGTTGTCCTTAAACGAAATATCAATATTTTATTTTTGCAATTATTTTGGTGCGAAGAGACGTCTTTTTTTATTATTATTATCAATCAATAAATAGTTCAGTCCCTGCCTCGGAACATGGGCAATTGTTCTTTTCACCACCCTTAGCAATTTTAAGAAGGCCACAAACAACATGCCGGCTTCTCCCTGTCTGTCGGATGAGACTTTAAGCCGTTGCCCCGTCTTCTGAGACGTTTTAAAACCAGAACCACTGCCGGTTGAGCCTTCGTGTGTTCCTGGATATAGAACAACAAAAAACATAAACCCACCAGGCCAGTACTGGTACAGCCAAGGAACACAGCCACAAACAATTTTAGCACGAAATTTCTCACGATGTGCAAGGTCTAAAATGATATAGGTGGTATAAATAGTGTTACTATGTTATTCACGTGTACATTAGATAATCCACTCACTGAAGGTCGTGGATTATCTCCATGTACATGCGGACATACCATGGCACAACTGATATATATATATTGGTCACATACAGCACGCAGAATGAACATGATGACTGATACCGATCTTTATGCATGTATGCGTCCGAAAAGTAATTCCGATAAACGTACAGTAGAATCTCGTAGATTCAAAGTCCTCGGAACTAGAGATTTTATTTCGAATAATCAGTAGTTCGAATTATAGTGAAGTATACATAAAATATATAACCTAAAATGATTATTATCAGTTTTCTCCTATCAAACATAGGTTTTGGGCGCGTAAAAGAAACGGCTCAGAGACGTTTCTTTTACGCACCCAAAACATATGTCCCGATAGCCTAGTGGATAAGGCATCCGCATCGGGAGCGGGAGGTCGAAGGTTCGATTCCCAGTGTCGGCGACATTGGGGATTCGTTCTGATATGGCCAGTTGGTGGGCCGCCAGCTAGTTAAACGTTACCAATTCCTAGCCTGTCTGGTGCCTGGCAAAAGGATGGGATTTGGGAAGTAAATGGTACAAGTTGAGGTGTCTCATAAGTCAGAAATGGCTGGCCCTTTCAATAGGGGTGACACTATAATAAACAAGCACTTTACTTTTATAGACAGCAAAGAAAAAATATCATGAATTGTTCATATTCTCTGAATCCAGTGTGTCCCAAATTTATTCCGAAATAGCGAATTTTCGAAAAATCGAAGTTCGCATTTTTGTGGTTTTACTGTGACTCTGACTGTCTGTTGACTGCGAGCACTTTGTTCAGCACATTTAGTTAATTTGATTTGCTTGTATCTGTTGGGGAAATATCATTTTAATACATTTGTCTTCAAGTTTTTCTTTGTTGTGAAAAATATATTAGAACCAATTCGTGGTAAAAATGTACAGGTACAGTAAACAAACAACAACAAAATCACTAAAACGAGCAGCTTTAAAACAAACAAACAAACAAACAAACAAACAAACAAACAAACAAACAAACAAACAAACAAACAACAAACAAACAAAAAGAACACAAAATGGAGTTTAAGAAAAAAAAATATCATGACCAGTAAAGTTCACATCTCACCTATGACATCTGAAGTATCCGCCCATTCGAACTATATTCAGGATACATTTGAGACCCGTATCGACTTAAACCATTATGATTACCAGTAATCAATCATAATTTGAGTTCAGTCAAGATTAATTGTGCATGTATTACGTGTAGGCTTTACTCATTTTGTGAGTGATCGCCGGAGTTGATGTTGTGTTTACTGATGACTCCTAAATGGCAAACAGTGAATACCGGGATTCGGGAATTTAACCTGTGACCCATCAAGATACACAATGAACAATCCCAAAGTTAGTGTATCGAACAAAAAGGAGTAATCCATTAGTACATAAAGTGTTATGGTAATTTATAAACTGTTGTTGTTTTCAGCTCCTTTTACCAACATGAATGCATTCGTGCAAGTAGACCGCAGCACGAGTGTGGGTGAGCTACTGTACACCATAGAGAACCAGAATGATCCTGTGAATATCAATATGACAACAGTATCACCATATCTTGAACTTAATCCTTCTAACGACCGTAAGTATGATAGTACTCTTTTTGATAATCTTTTCTACAGTATCACCACTACCCATAACAAATACCTACACTTTCATAATTTTATTACCGCATAGTTTGACAGTTTTTTTTATATTAAACTTTGTCTCAAAGGTACCGACATTTCTAAAATTTTGTACTCAGGCAAAATTGTGTCGAATATAAATATATTCATTTAATAAAAGAAGCTGGAATTTGAAGCCAAACGGCCAGATTTTGTATATTTCTGACCATGAACGTTGATTCCAATGCCATCATTGTACAAAAAGAAAGCATTCTGTCAAAACATACAAGATTAGTATTAATTGTACATTACCTTGACGTTTGATCCAAAGTTTATAACAAGAATTTATATCCTTCGTTGTAATCTATACAACATTTGCAATAATTTTGCTACATACTAACACTCGTTGTAACAAAAAGTTCGCATTACAAGCTATAAAATTGATTTGAAGTATATTTGACCTTGATATTTGACTCCAAGGTTAAAGTAATGATTGCGGTCGGCCATGGCCGGCCGCTTATATAAACTTCAATCAAAACACACATCAAATTCAGGTTTTGACCAAACCTTTATGCCGTGCTCAGGCTATATTTTATTCGCTGCCGAACAACGAGTAGGGTACCAAATATCGTGGGTTGACCTACAGCGCGAAGTAAACTGTTCGTGTAATCTGTAGGGCTACCTATAGCGCAAGGGAAGCTCGTTTGCGAATTTAATTTTCACAAAGAAGACGTCAATTTGCCCTGCCGCTTATATAAACGCAATAAGTATTAGCTTTTCAAAAAAGCTGGCGAAAGCAAAACGTCCCCAAGTCAAAACGTCCTTGCTTGGCAAAGAGTGCGAGCGAACTTCACATCAGTAAACGTACTTATTTGATTGTCATCCACATCTGATCACATAGAGTTACTATGAAATCAGGCACTGTCTTATGAAGATCATGACAAACAGGTTTTATACCCGGATTCGGGCATTAAGTAGATGGCCTCCATGCAAGCTGAACATTTCTTGTACTTCAACAACAGCAGAATCTTGGGCGAAGATTTGGTACCAGTAAAATGCATTTAAGTCCCCGGTGGCTTAGGCTGCAGTCCGTTCTAAGGCGGTGGTTCTGTTGTTGTTGACTTTTTGTTTATTGTTACTCCCATTGTGGGGATCTGTAATTGTTCTATGTTTTGTTGTACGTTACTTTATGTCCATTCTAGTATTGCAATCATCTTGATGGGGAAGAGAGAGCTGATTGATTTGCTTAATTTGTCTTCCTGGTGTCTTTTGATGGTTGAGCGGCTCTTCCTCGCGGTGCCGCAGGGTTGTCTGCAGTTTGTGATTGTGGTATTTCCTGATCATACTCACTTACTATTTTTTATGCCCCCAAAGGGAGGCATATAGTAATCAAACTACCTGTCTTTAGTGTCATAAGTGTTTGAGTGTTCATATCATATCTGGAGTATATCTCCTATATTATTTTAGGTAGGAATGCCAAAATTCGTGTGTTAATGCATTTAGGGTCATGGAGCGTCACGCACCTTTACCACTGCCATCAGATCTAGAAAAATCGTGCCACGAGCATAAATCCTAGGAATCCCAAATTTGGTTTGTGAACACATCTTGGGGTCATGGAGTCTGTACATATAAAGTTAAGCGACCACTGTGACCTTGATTTTCTGGCATCAGTTTTAAGAAAAAATGTGCTGTCTAGTGTTGTCAAATGATTTTCCATAAATGTGTCGCATGCTAGATACATTACCATAACATTCCATGCATAAGTCGGGTGCTTTCAAAAGATCAAGCAACATCCTCGCTGGAAGCATGTGTTAAATGGTAACGAATTACAGTTCAGATGGTTAATAATCAGAGCGTAGAATAAATCTACATGAACAAGATCTAGAAGTTCAAAATGGAAGCATGCAGTGGGCAAGAATACATACAATGAAAGGGCTAAACGACCGCCAGCTTTTTTGAAAAGCTAATACTTGTCTAGAACATTCGTTGTAATTTACGCACCGTTCGAAAGCCCTTTGTCAAATATGAACACCCGTGGTCAAAAAATGAAAGGCGAATTTTGCATTATTAGGAGTAATTCAGTTTTCTATTTTTGTTGACTTTTTGGTAATTGTTACTCCCATTATGTGAGTTCTATGTTTTGCTTTACGTTACTTGATGTCCATTGTAGTTCTGCATTCATCTAGATGAGTAAGAGGGGCTGGTTCCTTTGCTTAGTTTTCTTCCTAGTATATTGTGATGGCTGTTTGGCTCTTCCTCGCTGTGCCATGGGTTTGTGGTTGTGGTATTTCCTGATCATACTCACTTACTATTTTTGTCTGCGGTTTATGATTGTGGTATTTCCTGATCATACTCACTTACTATTCTTAAGTATGTTCTACCTTGAACATTGGCTTCAAGGTCATATTACTAATTTAAAACCATGTCATTATTCGACACGCCATTTCAATCATTTTGCTATATACGAACTTCCTCTATAAAAAAGGAAAAAGGAATTCTCGCTACCAGCCTAAGACATATTTTGAGTATATGTGACCTTGAACGTTGATTGCTGCTCGCACTGGTCTAGAACTTTTGCTGTAATCTGCACATCAAAGGCAACCGCTGTATCACGTATGAAAACCCTCGTTCAAAATATAAAAATAATAGTTTGAGCTTCAAAATGTAGACACGTTTTAAGTATATCTTACCTTGACCTTTGGCTCAGGGTCATATTGGTGTATTAAATTCATTGATGTTATCTACAAACCAAAATCAATCATTGTAGCAAATATTAACAACCTCCATCACAAATAAAATATGGTTTAGCAATAGGACATATTTCAAGATTATTCGACCTCGACCTTTGATACGAATGTCAAAGTAAGTAAGGCTGCAAAGATCAGGAATCGATATAATCAAGTACCACACCTGACCCGAAATAGCAATGGGAAACGGACAAAGTCACAGTAAGACACGGCAAAAGAGAGCCAAGAGGTCAGCCCATTCCCAGCACGTGACCACAAAGCACATATAAACAGACGCACACAAAGGCATAGCAAACACACAACAGAAAAAAAACAATAAAAGATCCACAAAAGAAGTACTGCCTTGGAAAGGTCAGTATAATATTTTACTGGAGGGCTTAAACCGGTTTAACGGCGCCAACCACACCCTTAATTCAGATGTCGATCAAGACACATAGATATGTGGTTTGCATGAAAGACCCCTACGTTATCAATGCATCATCTCCTTAAACATATAAATCAAGATATAACTAGTAATAAAACTGAATACCAGAGCAAAAGAAATCCAACAGGTAAACCTATTCTCAGACCTTTGTTGTAATTTACACACTATAAGCAATCATTGTGCAGAATATGAACGCCTAAAAGTTAAAAAGGAATTTGCGCTGTAGACAGGCTTTAAATAAATTTGACCGTGGCCTTTGACTTCAAGGTCATAGTACTGATTTAAAACTTTCGCTGTAATATGCAGTTAAGTGTATACATGCATGTGACTTTGACCCTTGACTCCAAGGTCATATTGGCTTTTCTACAATCTACACATCATAAGCAACCATTGTGCTACATATGGACACCCTCCTTCAAAATATAAGCGAGGAATTCATGTTTCAAGCAATAAGACAATGATTGTTTGGATTTATTTATTTTAGATGAAGTAATTCTAAAGCAGTGTCTTCCACTTTATACCTCGATAATACCAGTATTTGAAGTGATTGGCGACAGTGACTGTTTCGGACAACTATTAATCATGGGATCTCCTGCTGTAAGTAGTTAGTTCCGGGATCATACTAAAATAGTTAGAATTTTGATTTATTATGCCCCCGCCATGACAATGGCTGGAGCATTAAGTGTTACTCCTGTCCGTCCGTCCGTACGTACTTACGTACATACGTACTTACGAACGTACGTACGTCTATCCAACGACGTCCACTCTCCAAGTCGAATACTTTTAATCAGAATTTTATGAAACTTGGTCACATTGTTTAGTACCATGATGTCTTCTTCAAATTCGATTATGGTCCATATCGCACCATGCCCTCAGTAGTTATGGCCCTTTGTCTATTGAAATTGACCATTTGAAACGATGTCCGCTCTCTAAGTCGAATACTTTTGATCAGAATTTTATGAAACTTTGTCACATTGTTTAGTACCATTATGTCTTCTTCAAGTTCGATAATGGTCTATATCGCACCATGCTTTCAGTAGTTGTGGCCCTTTGTTTATGTAAATTCATCATTTGAAACGATGTCCGCTCTCTAAGTGAGTAAGAGTGCAAAGATCAGGAATCGATACAATGAAGTACCATACCTGACCCAAGATACCAATGGGAAAGTGACAAACTCACAGTTAGAACCACAAAGGAGATCTAAGAGGTCAGCCCTTTCCCAGCAGGTGACCACAAAGCACATATAAACAGACGCGCACAAAGACATAGCAAACACAAGATAGAACAAAAACATAAAGGATCCACAAAAGAAGTACCGCCTTGGAACGGTCAGTAAAATATTTTACTGGAGGGCTTAAACCGGTTTAACGGCGCCAACCTCACCCTTAATTCAGATGTCGATCAAGACACAAATATTTGGTTTAAATGAAATACCCCTAACTTATCAATGCATTATCTCCTAAAACATATAAATCAAAATATAACAAGGAGATAAATCAAATTCTTTTGATCAGAATTTTATGAAACTTGAACACATTGTTAAATACCATAATGTCTTCTTCAAGTTTGATTATGGTATATATCGGACCAGTCCCTCAGTAGTTATGGCCCCTTTGTTTATGAAAATTCACCATTTGAAACGATGTCCACTCTCTAAGTCGAATACTTTTGACCAGAATTTTATGAAACTTGATCACATTGCTAAGTACCATGATGTCTTCTTCAAGTTCGATAATGGTTGATATCGCACCATGCCTTCAGTAGTTATGGTCCTTTGTTTATGAAAATTCACTATTTGAAACTGTCCGCTCTCTTAGTCAAATACTTTTGATCAGAATTTTATGAAACTTGGTCACATTGTTTAGTACCATAGTGTCTTCTTCAAGTTGGATAATTGTTTATATCGGACCAGCCCTTCAGTAGTTATGACCCTTTGTTTATTAGTGGAGCTGGAAATGTCTGTTTTTTGAGACGATCATGCACATCCGGATACAAGCATGAGACTTTCAGATTATGTTCTTCAAACCTTTCTTGTAAATATTTTCTCGTTAGCCATCGCAAATTTTTCCATTTTCAAGATGGCTAACGGAAATTTCAAGATGGCTGCCAAATTCATATGTTAAGCAGAGTGGAAAGTGACAAGAAGAAGGCACATGCAGATATAAGCATGAAACTTGGTAAAAATGTCCATGAGCATGAGTAATTTGAATATTTATCATTAGCCAATCGAAATTGGCCTATTTTCAAGATGACGGTACTAAAATCCAAGATGGCCGCCGCAAAAAACATCAGATCAGGAAATGAAAATTTTACATGATACAAATCAATTTGAAAACATCTTAAATGGTATAATTGGATGAAATATATCATAAAATAATATTGGTTACCTTAAATCAGCCCTAGCTATTTGATTATTAAAGTATTAGTTTTAAAAGGGACAGAAATGGTGTGTGTGTGTGGGGGGGGGGGTAAGTTAAACTGACTAAAATGCAGTGTTGTCGTCAAACAATGGTAAAATGCAAATAGATGGCGTTTGCTTGTTTACACTACAATCACATTATAAGCTATGAATTATGTAAGTACTAGAAAAGCAATAAACAGGAACTGGAGCAATCAAAAGCCACATCTCGCCCTTAAAACCAAAATGATAATAATTAAAAATACAAATAGACCAACATACAATGAGAACAAATGGCCAATCTATAGTGGGTAGCTATTTCTCAAAAGGTGGCCACGTAGCAACCCAAACAGAATTTAAAGTATAATGAACAAACATTAGGTGAATCATCACCAAAACTTTGACACCAAAACAAATACCTATTATAATTGATGTAGGTAAGATTTAATGGCCAGGTGAAATAAACCAGAGATCTTTAAAGGAAATGTGAATAAATTGAATAAATCAAGATCTTTGTCGAACTACTATATTTTTAAGTAAAATATTAAAAAGAATACTGGACAATGCAGATTGTTTGGTACAATGTAATAAAAGGGGCAAATGGTCTATATCGGAACAGCCCTTCAGTAGTTGTGGCCCTTTGTTTATGAAAATTCACCATTTGAAACGATGTCCGCTCTCAAAGTCGAATACTTTTGATAAGAATTTTATGAAACTTGGTCACATTGTTTGGTACCATGGTGTCTTCTTCAAGTTCGATAATGGTCCACATTGCACCATGCTTTCAGCAGTTATGGTCCTTTGTTTTGAAAATTCGCCATTATAAACGATGTCCGATAATTTTGATCAGAATTTTATGAAACTTTGTCAACATGTTTAAACCATAATGTCTTCGGCAAGTTCGATTATGGTCTATATGGCACCATGCTTGAAGGAGTTATTGCCCTTAGTTTATGAAAATTCGTCGGTTGAAATGACGTCTGCTCTCTAAAATGAATAGTTTTGATTATAATTCTATGAAACTTGGTCACATTATTTAGTACCATAATGTCTTCAAGTTTCAGAATGGCCCATATCGCATCATGCCTGCAGGAGTTATTGTCCTTTGTTTATGACAATTCCCTATTTATGCAAATTTGGCAAGAGCGGGGGCATCCGTGTCCTATGGACACATTTCTAGTTCTGATGATACGAAGTACCCACTAATCAAATATCAGTTATCATTCAGGGAAGTTCTACCAATATTTCGATCTACTGATAATTTAAAATTCACACTCTTGTCCCTATGACCTTCAGATTTTATAAGAGTCGACTGTACATAAACTGATTGTGACACTACAATACGTTCCATATACTTTAATGAAAATTTTATCACTACAACGATGCATAGATAAGTACATATAGCTGTATGTATCATCAAATGGATCATAAGAATACAGAAACCGATTTCACGACGCTTGGCCTGCACTATATTCACTATGTGAGTCCGTCCGTCCACTCCTCATAACTCTTGAATCTTATGGGATATTTGGATATTGTCAAGTCATTGGTACTGGTGACTAGACTTTGTTGATAAAAATATTTTTGGGCAAAGCCTTTGCCGTTTTGCATACACGTACCTTTCTTGGCGTTTTGCATACCTGTGTCTAGATAATGTTAAAATGTATTAGAAGTAAATAAAGGTGCAAAGATCAGGAATCGATACAACCAAGTACCACAACTGACCCAGGATACCAATGGGAAAGTGACAAACTCACAGTTAGACACCACAAACGAGAGCCAAGAGGTCAGCCCTTTCCCAGCAGGACCACAGACGTGCACAAAGGCATAGCAAACACAAGACAGAAAAAAACATAAAGATCCACAAAAGAAATACTGCCTTGGAACGGTCAGTAAAATATTTTACTGGAGGGCTAAAACCGGTTTTATGGCGCGCCAACCTCACCCTTAATTCAGATGTGGATCAAGACATATAGATATTTGGTTTGCATGAAAGACCCCTAACTTATCAATGCATCATCTCTTAGAACATGTAAATCAAGATATAACAAGGAGATAAACCAAAGATAAGGACTCAGCAGTAAATAAACTGTATACCGGAGCAAACAAAATCCAACAGGTAAACCCCGATGGGCCCGACAAACAGTCAAAGCATCAGGCCCCCACCATCTTATAAATAGATAAGTTTTTATGTCGGAACTGTCATAGTCTGTAGTCCGACCCACCAACTGTCATTACATGCATGGTAAGGGGACCCTTCTCTCTGGAAGGTTCTTTCAATCAGATCAATAAGTTTATTTTATAATTAAATTATGAGGTAAAGTAGTGTAAAGAGTAGAAAAATTAAAAGCAGACAAAATGGTCGCATTGAAATCTCTAGCTTTAAGTATATCTAAAATTTCACTTGAATTTGTAATAGACTAAAGTAGATTTTTACCAGATCTCTCATATACCTTTTCACAGTACTTGATGACATGTTTTAACAGCTGTAAGACTCGAGGTTAACAATTTAGAAAGTTATGTTGTTGTACTAGAATTAGCAATAAAGCTTGCTTTATAGGGGTTTTATGGAGTTTAGGTAACCAGTACAACGTAGGAACTTTGTCTTGATTTTCTTTAGGCTTGACACCGAAATGAAGGGCTGTATGCCAACCATGCCCATTGACAATCACCCTCTCACTCAAAGAAGGCTGCAGTCTATAGGCATTAGTGTCAACAAGCTCACGCTTAAGGGTATTAATATAATACAATCATCAAACAACTGCAACATAGTTAGCAGCTTTATCTGCTGGAACCAAAACATAGTTCATATGAAAATCCTGGATACTTCGTTTAAGATGAAGAAAAGAAGATTTAGGTTTAGGGGGTAAAAGATGTGTATTACGAGAGTAAAATGAAATACAAGCATCAATAATTTTAAAAATGTTAATCTTCCCTTCCTTCAAAGCATGAGGTTCAACATTTTCTCTTTTGCACCAACGATTACTTAAGTCATTTAAAGAAGCAGCGATCTCTCTACGACATTTAGGAAAATCAATATTAGATGGAAATATATATTTAGGACCTTTAAAAATAATATTGCGAACTCTAGCGTCAGGAATGACATTTAGATTACCTGTAATCACGTGCTCTGCAGGGGGATATAAATAATTAGAATTTTGACAATCTCAGGAGTCAGGAGTATTGGAATCTATATCTATATCAGTTACACTTTTATTAAAGTTAAATATAGTAGACATATTTGGTTTGTTATATTTATAACAACTGATAGGAGTTTCAGAATTATTAAAGTAATTTGGAATAGATGAGATCACTAAATTATCCTTAAAGATACAATGAAAATCAATAAACTCCATACCGTTGTTAATGAATGGAATTTTGATAAAATGTCGTTGATGGTTGACCTAAGAATCCATATAAGCACTAAAAATGTTAAACATAACACCTTGTGAGAAGCGCTGCTTTATAGAATTTAATTGCTCTATCGTAAAGTTTATTAGCCTCTTATTCTAAATTACGTAAAACTGAGATAGGCAAGGAACTTAAAAATGAAAATAAGCCATGACGACCATGATTATTTAAAGCTATAGAAAGATCCTTTAGAGAAATATTTAAGCGTTTTTCTGTGCAAATTTTGCGCTTAATGTTGCCATCTTTACGTTTACCATGAGATCTACTTTTACGTTTTTTAATATCCAAAACAGAAAAGATATCAAAATCTGGCATTTAAGAAATGTTACCTTCATGATATACATTATCATTAAAGCCTAAAGGAAAAGTTGATTGCAAAAATTTGATCCATTTTAGTTCAGTTTCGTGTCTTTTTATTTTTTTTATTCTAGCAGATGAATTTGGATCATATATAATTTTTTCAACCGGCTGATTTACAATTTTATTAGGTGAATGACCATTACTTTTGAAATGGCGATTAAGAAATGTGTCAAATTTTTTAGGCTTTTTCATTTTACGAAAGTGCTCACGAAACCTAGTCTTAAGGGATCAGCCAGTTTGTCCAACATATTGCATTTCCGCAATTAATTTCAGTTCAAGTTATAGTATAAATCAGATAAGATAATGTTCAGTCCAAATCATTATAATTGATTATGGAAAA
The DNA here is from genome assembly GCA_964019695.1 of Loripinus fragilis. Taxonomy (NCBI): domain Eukaryota; kingdom Metazoa; phylum Mollusca; class Bivalvia; order Lucinida; family Lucinidae; genus Loripinus; species Loripinus fragilis. The sequence goes on from OZ026525.1 coordinate 75,213,414, forward strand.
TTGCCTACCATTTACAGATGATGTAATGGTAGTTTTAGTACATAAATGTGTGCAACAGACACACCTCTTGGCATTGCACTTAGAAACATTAGGATACATTCCGCGACTTTTGAATGCATTAAATGGTTTAGTATACTTCCTGATAATAGGTGACCCAAGAGGAGATAACCTAATGGTAGGAAGCCTATCTCGAAAATTGTTAACAGAACTAGGAATACGAACAGAGGACGCTGAATGTAAACCAATGGGAGATATATGTAATTTTTTTTAATTTTGTTCTTATCATTAAAGTTGTGTGGGTAAGTACCATCCAAAGACAAGCAATCAACACACCGGTTATTAAAATGACAAGCCAGTATTAAAATAAGTCCTAAGAACCCGCTTTTGTACGAAACCTATATCAAAACGGATATCCCCTCACATTGATAGATATGTTGAAACACTCCGTTTGGATACCAGAACATTGTTTTCAGTTTAAATACCTAGAGTTTCATTCTAATAAGCAAAAATTCAACGCAGTTGATAAAACACAGAAAACAAACGCCATACAATTATGTTGAGTTTGAACTTCCATTTGTTTTAGAAATTCATGTATGTGTATGAAAAGACTATCAGTTTATATAGATAGATACTATACGATGGATAAATAGATAGCTAGATAGCTAGCTAGATAGATAGATAGATAGATAGATAGATAGATAGATAGATAGATAGACAGATATGGTAGACTGACAGACATACTTACAGGACAGACGTTCTGAGGTTCCTAATGGTAATTTGCCATTACAAATTTATGGGGTAAAACCTAGAAAGGTAACCCTACAAGCTTTTTTGTAACCCAAAACACCAAGCTGCCATAACCATAACCTAACCTCAACCTGACTATAAACAACCATACAGATTGCATAACCCCATTCTGTACCGCGTGGCTACCCAGGTGGATGGATGGATGGAGGGGCGGTATGGATGGACGGATAAAATATATAGAATAATTTCTCTCGCAAAATGTCTACTTGCCTATGAGCTGCACACAATAAAGAACCAAAAATATCTGAGTATGTTGACATGAAAGCATACATATGCTATTTCAAGAACAATTGATGTGCATAATACCTTTTCACATATATAGGCGAGGGTTACTGTTCAAAAATTAACGATGCTGCTCGCCTCGCCGAATAAAGCAGAATATTTGTCTAATCGGTACTAGCATTAACAAACGTAATGTAGTATATTATTACTTAGTCACGCACGGACTGAGAATGATCAGTATTACAATAGCAAACGAAGTGTCGTGTAAAATCAGTTCTAAGGCGGTTTTACAGACGTGAGCTTGACAAATGTATAGATTCGAGCAAGAGATCTTGCCATGTTGATTTACACGTCGCCATTGCTATGGGGTATACTGTACTGTATCAAATCACAGCAAGGTTTAGCCAAACACAAAAGAAAAAGTTTGGTGTTATGTGGGCTGGACGGCAGGTACTTCAGCAATGAGAAGATCTAAGGGTTAAGTAAGCTATGTTACTGGCAGGGCTTTTACAAGCATTTCTTAAATAGATCTCATCAAGGTCTACAACGTCCTTCCATGTCACGCTGCTCATTTGCCTACATTAATGCGCGCCAGCATGCTCATGGTAGGCTCACATGTGGCTCAAAATATCTTATTATAATGGATGAAAGTTAAATCTGTCTAGTATCATAAAATAGTGGCGCTCAAAACACACTTTCTGCCTCAAAGAGCCAACGATTTAAATGTTTGAACGGTAAAATTATTGTCAAGTAGACAAATAATACAATTATATTAGAATGTAACAAGTGTGTGGAGGTGGGATGGAAAAATCCGTCCCAAGGATCACCAAGTACCTCGGTACGTATTTCACACGAGTATTGGATTCTTTTTCTTGCTCACCATTAAATAACGCATAATCATATTTATAAAGGCTCCCAGTGGTTTCTTATACGCTGAGATGCGATCACTTTAACTTAACAATTACGTCATTTGTCTTTCGATGTGCGGCTGTTCGATTTTTATCTTTTCCACGGGTTGGTGCAGGGAATGGAAGATAGAATCGTCTTAAATGGGTAAAAACAGCAAAAACACGATCTGGTGTGCAACAACTATTCCGAGAAGTTATTGCATATTCTAGAGCCTTGAGTCTTGAGCTCTTGACTGAACATCATTTAGAGTTTCTGAACTTAAAAGGAGGCTGCACAGGCTCTTCTGAGTCTACACTTGTCAAAATGCCACATTGTTGGAAAAAAACATGTCATGGCTCATATCTACCCATCTTTTAATCATCCCAATAGGAAGTGGTAAATAAGATGGGCTAAACATGGTTCTGTATAAAACATCATTTATAATACCTATCCACTAACAGCAGCAACAACAACAACAAAAACAACTACTACTACTACTACTACTACTACTACTACTACTTGATATATACCCTGTGCGATATAGGTCCTTTGTCTTATAGTCTGGTTGATATAGACACTGTGCTATATAGATGCTATGTGTTATAGGGACTGGTTAATATAGACACTGTGCGATATAGGTGCTATGTGTTATAGGCCCTGGCTGATATAGTCACTGTGTGATAAAGGCCCTATGTGATATTGGTCCTGGTTGATATAGGCCCTGTGCGATATAGGTCCTATGTGATATAAGCCCTGGTTGATATTATACAATTGATGCATTCGTTTTAGGATTTGCCAACCTGAGAATACTGATGTTCACCGAGGCAAGGGCTGAGGTGAACATCACTTTCGAGGGTTGATTCAAGGGTTAATTCTGATGTTAACTTAAAAAGAATGCACCAATTGTTTTGTTATATGAAAATGCATGTCTCTTTTCCAAGTTTTATATAAAGTAGTTTCATATTTATAAATCTACTCAAAACAGATGTTCTTTGTGCACTTAAAACATGATTATTTCAGCAACTGCTTTTCAAGTTTCTAAAAATCTTATGAGATGTGCAAAATAATTGCAATTTTTGAATTATTGTTTTTATAAAATGAACAAATTCAAAACATAAAGTTGGTCTGTGATATACATGATTTCTTTATCTCTTGAGTCAATGTATCCAATTTCTATTTTTAACTGTCAGGCAGCAGTGAAAAAACTTGATGTCTGGGCTAAATGTAGTTCAATCTATCTATTTTTAGCGGTCTGTCAGCACTGAAAAATGCTCATGTCGACCTCCCTGGGCTAAATTAAGCTCATCACTGGTAGACATCAAGATCTGTCACTACCAGTCAAAGTTTGTTTATTTTGATGCTTTTCGTCCCAAGTCAACAGCTACGGTCATGGCGGGACGGTCAGTTCACCTAAGTACAATTTTACCTGGGCAAGCTTGAACATGTAGTTAACCTGTACTTCGTGCACATACTTTCATTTGTAACTGACAACAACCCTTCATGATTCAGCGGAAGGGAGGAGAAAGACCGTAGAAATTATTTCATGATCAATTTCCACAAAAGTATGGGACCGTATGGGGCCAGGTCTGGACTCGCGATCCCTGGACTCGCATCTGTTGCCAGACACATTACCGACTGCGCTACGCGGCCCGGTCAAAGCTAGTTTCAGCCAATCAGAGGAGGTATTTTATAGGAGTCATATATAACAAAGGTTTATGTTGCAGGTACCCCAGTTTACGATTACGTCTGATGTTTCCTTTGAAGGGCCAATCTCTACTGGACAATACTACGATATATTTAACGTGACGTTTTCTAATGGAAACTGTGCTACTTTAACTTGCACGAATTTACAGTGTACAAATGATGGCTCAGTGACGTTGCAACTCGATGAGGGTAGGTATTAGCGAACACATTATGATTCATGTATGTAAACTTAATGCGCCGTGGTTGCTTTGTTAGGTATTGTTTATGTTTGGTCCTGTTTGGTCCTGTATTAAATTTTTGATTTTATGAAAAAGTTATTTGTGTGGTATCTAGTTTTGCAGCCGTCTCGATTGATTGTTTCATTACCTTAATTATAAAAGCGAGACATGAGTTTCCTACAATGTGGTACGTGCGACCAGCAAAGCCTCACATCAGCCTGCGCTTACGCGCAGTCTGATCAGAGACTTTGCTAGTCGCTTGAATATTCTTTGAGTGTTAAGCTACTGACTGAACATCATCTGGAGTTTCTAAGCTTAAAAGGAGGCTACACAGGCTTGTCTGACTCTACACATGTAAAAATGCCACATTATTAGAAACCACATGTCGCGGCTCATATTCTGTCTAATAATTGTGCGTCTGTCTTTGATTGTGTTATTGTGGCTCTTTCTTGTATGAATATTACTACGATCGATGCCTCATCCTGATTGTGTTGCATGCGAACAACCAAGGAACACTCCACATGTGCGGATCCAGAGGGGGGCAGGGGGTCAGGACCCCCCTAAAATATCACAAAAATATAGGAGTTTCAAGCAATACAGGTCTTGATCTCCTGAAAAATCACAAAGCTTCCAAGCCAGCATCCAATGTTGGGCCATCATCGGCACGCCGGCGAAACGCCATTTAAATGGCGTTTCGCTGGCGGACCGATGATGGCCCCGCTTATCACTCACCAAGTAAAAAAAAACGAAAAAAAAACCCCGTCAAAGTTGGACCCCGCACATGCTGGTGGCAATCGTACAACACAGCTTAGCAAATATGTTATACGCTTTCTAGTTAAGCCCTATCTGGTCTCAAGTGCGGACGAGAGGCTTTCGTGCATCGTGACCATTATACCACATAGGGCACCAGCTATGTAATAGATATACCATTGTTTGTCCGAAAGTACGGGAGATAATTATCCAGGTAAAATTAGTTATACCATAGTTTGTCCACATGTAGGGGAGATACTCCAGATAATCCACAAGTCCCGTCCACGGTTAAACTTTTTTTTAAACTACATGTACATACATCAGTATAGACCTTGCACATTACGAGATATTTCGTACTAACGTTGGTAAGGGTTGCATAACGGACTATAACAACGGGAACACCAAAAAGTATAACTCATGTAAAAACTAAACAAAACCATTTTTAATCGTGTCAAAAACACCATACACTTGAAGATGTGTTCTGAATCCATGAAATTTCTCTCTGTTTTATTGAATAAATCGGTGTTGTGTTAATTTATATAGGGAGAAACCCATGGGTAGCGCAAATGTACATTGATGGATCTCTTCAATATGGATTGACACACAACATTGAAATTACATGTGCAGACAGTCAAAGTTTATCTGACAGTAATTCCCACACAGTCAACGTTTTCTTTTCCTTATCTACTACTACAACTAGTACAACGACGACAACAACGACCACTCCCACAACAACAACTACAACGACAACTCCAACAACAACAACATCTACAACGACCACTCAAACAACAACAACATCGACAACGACCACTCCAACAACAACATCGACAACGACCACTCCAACAACAACATCGACAACGACCACTCCAACGACAACATCGACAACGACCACTCCAACAACAACATCTACAACGACCACTCCAACAACAACATCTACAACGACCACTCCAACAACAACATCGACAACGACCACTCCAACAACAACATCGACAACGACCACTCCAACAACAACATCGACAACGACCACTCCAACAACAACATCGACAACGACCACTCCAACAACAACATCGACAACGACCACTCCAACAACAACATCTACAACGACCACTCCAACAACAACATCGACAACGACCACTCCAACAACAACATCGACAACGACCACTCCAACAACAACATCGACAACGACCACTCCAACAACAACATCTACAACGACCACTCCAACAACAACATCTACATCGACCACTCCAACAACAACATCGACAACGACCACTCCAACGACAACATCTACATCGACCACTCCAACAACAACATCTACATCGACCACTCCAACAACAACATCGACAACGACCACTCCAACAACAACATCTACAACGACCACTCCAACAACAACATCTACATCGACCACTCCAACAACAACATCTACAACGACCACTCCAACAACAACATCTACATCGACCACTCCAACAACAACATCTACAACGACCACTCCAACAACAACATCTACAACGACCACTCAAACAACAACATCTACAACGACCACTCCAACAACAACGACCACTCCAACAACAACGACCACTCCAACAACAACGACCACTCCAACAACAACATCTACAACGACCACTCCAACAACAACATCTACATCGACCACTCCAACAACAACATCTACAACGACCACTCCAACAACAACATCTACATCGACCACTCCAACAACAACATCTACAACGACCACTCCAACAACAACATCTACATCGACCACTCCAACAACAACATCTACAACGACCACTCCAACAACAACATCTACAACGACCACTCAAACAACAACATCAACAACGACCACTCCAACAACAACATCGACAACGACCACTCCAACAACAACATCTACATCGACCACTCCAACAACAACATCTACAACGACCACTCCAACAACAACGTCGACAACGACCACTCCAACAACAACATCTACATCGACCACTCCAACAACAACATCTACAACGACCACTCCAACAACAACATCGACAACGACCACTCCAACAACAACATCTACAACGACCACTCCAACAACAACATCTACAACGACCACTCCAACAACAACATCTACAACGACCACTCCAACAACAACATCGACAACGACCACTCCAACAACAACATCGACAACGACCACTCCAACAACAACATCGACAACGACCACTGCAACAACAACATCTACAACGACCACTCCAACAACAACATCTACAACTACCACTCCAACAACAACATTAACAACGACCACTCCAACAACAACATCTACAACTACCACTCCAACAACAACAACATCTACAACGACCACTCCAACAACAACATTTACAACTCCCACTCAAACAACATCTACAACGACCACTCCAACAACAACATTTACAACTCCCACTCAAACAACATCTACAACTATCACTCCAACAACAACAACATCTACAACGACCACTCCAACAACAACATCGACAACGACCACTCCAACAACAACATCGACAATGACCACTCCAACAACAACATCGACAACGACCACTCCAACAACAGCATTTTCATTATCACCTGGAACATTACTGGGTGGTATCCAAGAGGACAATTCTGATTTAGTTCCTTTAAATACTCCAGCAGTAGCATCTGCAGCAGCAATTGGTTTTGCAGCACTGTCTTCTCTTCTGGCTTTCCTAGTATATCGCAGATGGCATGCTAAAGAAAGTGTTGAACCAGAACATTCTAGGTAAGTACAGAGGTTCATCTTTAACTCTACCTCAGATACCCCAAACCATGGTTAAGACACAAGTTGAGACAAAAATATAAGAATCTGGTTAAATGGCATTGTCCAATAGAATCAAAAGACATTCTGCGAGGACGTTAGTCACTAAAGTTACAGGTCTTACAACGCAGAATTTCCCGCATGTTTGGTTATTTATTATGACATTTATGAAACAAACTTTGTGTTTCATATATGTAATACATGTAGGATTCAATTTTTATATCATACTGACAGACTTTGAAATCGCAACACTTGGACAGCAACTTCAATTTACTTCCTAAAAAGTTAATCATTTTGATTGTATGTTAAAGTAAAAAGAATAAAAAAAAAGACAATATGCAGGCAGTTGAGATTAACTTGCGTAAATAATAATCTTATTATACCAATACATAATTCATAGTCTTTGTATTAATATAGTTATTTAACACATGACGTCGCGTATGAGAGTGATATAACACCATGCAATAAAATCTGTAAACCACTAGTGGTTTATCGATTTACGGGAAACGTTATGACGTCCATAACAACGTTGCGCACATAATGACGCAATTATAACTTTTTTACGCCAGAAATGAGATTATGTCATATGATAAATAGAATCTAACATTCGTGCTCCTGTATTATTGAATTTATTAAACTCGTTGCGAAAAAGAGATAAAATGCTCGGCAAGCCTCGCATTTTATCTCTTTTCCCCAACTCGTTTAATAAATTCAATAAAACATGAGCACTCATGTAAGATCCTCTATTTCTGCTGTTTTGCCCATAGATCTTCGGAGTCTGATGCCAACCACGCTGAAACAACTTCTTACAGTTCTACGTCAAATCTCATGCCACGGTCAGGTGAGTTTGAAATTATTACGTAATAGTTATACCATGGGTTGTCCGCCTGTACGTGGAGATAATCCACGAGCTTTAGCGAGTGGATTATCTTACGTACAGGTGGCCAAACATGGTATAACTATTTTATACCACCTACATCAGTGTAGACATTGCACATCATGAGATGTATCGTGCTAAAGTTGGTAAGGGTGGTATAAAGCAACCAACCAACGAGTTGTTGTCGCTTCAACGAGGATTGGTTGCTGTTACGATAAGAGGCTTTGTTCTGTTACATTCATCTACAATATGCAGGACTGATTTCCTTTACATTCTGTCACCGAGTTCCAGATTCTATACGGAGTCGATTCGATCGAACTAAGAACCTTATTCTACTGTTGAAAAATGTGTCGTGATCATTTTTGACAATGAAAAAATACCAAAAATAAAGATGAATCACGATGAAACCGTTTTTATTGATATTTAAGTCAGAATTTAGCCATACGAATGAGGGATTTGTTGGATCATCAAGAGCTTGAACGTTAATAATAGCTCTTTTAAGCAAGCGGCTGTGTGATCCCTATGGCATGACGTCACAAATCTTATAACTTTACCTCACGAAGTGATAACGTTTTGTGCCAAACGCCAACTGTCGCGTGCATCGTCGCGCCTTTGAAAGAGGCAATCACAAGTTACATGTTGTATACACAGGCCTAATGATATCCAACGGGATCTTCCTTCCAAATAGCTTGCAGCATTATTTTACAGCTAAATGCGATTTCCTTATACTCAGAGTGAGGTTTAAAGTCAGCTTTTACTCATTAGAGAATCCACTGACACGAATATCGTATAACTGTGCTATCTGGTCGGTTGCCCATTAAGTGTGCCTATTTCATATTATTTATTATGTTTCCCGATATTGTTTTACGTTAGATGTAGTCTTGATTTTCATCCGGCTTCCTCATGATGCGATGGGTTGGTACTGCTGGCCGCACATACCATATTGTAATTTAAGATGTTTTTCAACCAGAATATATAGCATCCACAATTAACAAGTGAGCTGCAGCTTGAGATTTCCAACAATGTGGTATGTGTGACCGGCAAAGTTTCAGATGGTGTTGTTACTTAGTCTGATGTCCGTTCTAAGACAGATATTCTTTTGTTATTGATACATTGTTTATTGTTGCGCGCATTGTTTTGGGGGTTTCTTTGTTTGATCCTTGTTTTGTAATGCAGCATACCACATGATGCCTTTTGGTCACCTGCTGGGAAAGGGTTGACCTGTTGGCTCTCGTTTGTGATGTCTAATTGTGACGTTGTCACTTTCCCATTGGTATCCTGTGTCAGGTGTGGTGCTTGATTGTATCGATTTTTGATCTGTGCCCTCTTTATTACTTTGATATATTATTGTGCCATTTCATGCGTCCTTTATCTGTCCATACTTTCAAACACAAGTGTCTCCTTAAACAGCCGCCCAATCGTACATAAAAGTGCTTGTGTTGCGTTGTTGGATTAGGGGATTGATTGTGACAGGTTTTCAGGGAAAAAATAAAGTAATGAAAAAGGCAAAAATCAGGAATCGATACAATCAAGTACCACACCTGACCCAGGACACCGTATGGGAAAGTGACAACAACACAAAGAAAACATCTCAGACAAAAGAACCAAGAGGTCAGCCCTTTCCCAACAGGTGACCACAAGGCTGCAAGAAACAGACATGGCAGTATGGCAAAGGCAAACACAAAGAAGAAAAAAAATACTGGTTGCAAATATAATTTATCTTTGTGTGCCGTGTACCATTTTGCCGCAACGGTTCCGATCACCACCAGAGCTATATACTTGGATTATCTTAAAATGAGATCTGCTCCTAAACCACTGGTTCAAAAACAAAATAATTTCACAGAACTCTTTCTCGTTATGCCCTATGCCAAAAAGCCTAAATGTTGCCACTCTGCTGAACGCAGTGGCTGCCAGAGCTCTAGATAAGAATGATGTTCAAGTGACATCTCCTTAACCACTGGTTTTAATGTTTTAATGAATTTATTGAACTTGTTGAGAAAAAATGAATACAATTTGAAAATAGTGAGTATGATCAGGAAATACCACAATCACAAACTGCAGACAACCCCGTGGCACCGCAAGGAAGAGCCACTCAACCATCACGAGACACTAGGAAGACAAATTAAGTAAAGCAACCAGATCTCTCTTCCCCATCAAGATGATTGCAATACTAGAATGGACATAAAGTAACGTACAACAAAACATAGAACAATTACAGACTCCCACAATGGGAGTAACAATAAACAAAAAGTCAACAACAGAACCACCGCCTTAGAACGGACAGCAGCCTGTCTAGCATTTACTACTTATTCGCAATGAGTACTAATGTAATACTTCAAATGTTACAAGTACAAAGATATTTGATTAAATCACAATAGTTACTACTTTCAATTCACGTATTTTGGAGCGGTAATGCTAAGGGTTTGATATCTATGTGTGGCGTTGTTATGGATATAGCAAAATATGTAAACCACTGGTGGTTTATCGATTTTATTACGTGATGTATTATCACCTTAATGTGATAAATGTGCTTTTAAAGATTAGTTGAGCCGTGACATGGGATTTCCAACAATGTGGTATGTGCCACCAGCAAAGGCTCGGATCAGCCTGCGCATACGCGCAGTCTGATCAGAGCCTTTGCAAGTCGCTTGAATTTTCTATGAATGTTCAGCTACTGGCTGAACAGCATTTGGAGCTTCTAAGGTTAAAAGGAGGCTGCAGAGGCTCGTCCGAGTCTACACTTGTCAAAATGCCACGTTGTTGGAAATCACATGTCACGGCTCAGTTATTCTTTTCTTACAGACGGCATGGCAACTCGTTCTTTAGCCCCAGTTGGTAAGTGTTTAGTTTTTATGGTTTTGATTAGATTGCTTCTCTGTGATGATGCATTGCATACCATAGGAAGCTTTTGTTTGTTTTGTTTGATTTGATTCTTTACGTCCCATCAACAATCTTTCAGTTATATAGGGACGAGTCTCCCTGGATTGAATCAGTACTAAGCTAGGATAAATGTGTCTTGCTCAAGGACCACAACGCAGTGACGCTGGTGAATCCATAGGAAGCCCCAATGCGCCCAGCTGGTAAGTGTTTAATTTTTTTTTGATTAGATTGCTTCTCTGTGATGATGCATTGCATAAGATAAGAAGCAGCAATGCGAGCTGAATCATTTATATGTTTAAACAACAAAATTTAGGGTGAAAATTTGGTGCTATTATAATGACTCTTTTTCCACTCACTTACTTAGTCTGATGTCTGTTCTTAGACAGAGAATCTTTTGTTATTGATTCATTGTTTAATATTGCACGCATTGATTTTTGGGTTTCTTTATTTTGTTCTTGTTTTGTAAAGCAGTTTATAGTGCCCTTTCTAGTTTTGCAATCATCTTGGTGAGAAAGAGAAAGGTGCTTTATTTTAATTGTCTTCCTGATACTGTTAATGTTATGTGGCTCTTCCTAACGGTACTCTGGGTTCGTCTGCAGTGTGTGATTTGGTATCCGGTAAGGTGTGACAGTCGCTTTACTCTCAACTATTCAATCACCTGTGAACATGTAATAGGATAGCACTAACGCACGCGTAACAGACAGTAAAATACTCTGTCTGTTCGTGTTCATTGGCATGCGTTTCTCAAGGAGACGTTTATTTTACGCGCACAAACTATATGCTGTTACAGAAAGTAATAATTAAGATAGTTCATAAATAGGCCGTATTTTCTGAATCCATTATGTTCGAAATTTTATTTGAATAAGCGAGTATTTCAAACAATAGGAGTTCAAATTTTCGAGGTTTTACTTTATACACGTATGTGTACTTTCAGAAGTGAATGACTTAAGCTTCGTCTGAAGTAAGAAGTCAAAGACCTGAGGAGGGAAGTCGACACCAAGTCAACTTTGCAATATTATCTGAGTGTGTGAAGATAAACGCTATATGTTTTATTCAGGAATTGGAGGAGAGAATAAAAGACAAGATGTGAAGAGTGGAATCACAAAGATTATTGGTCATGAACATTTTTATAGAGCATGCTTAAAGTTGTTCAAGGATTCTTACATCCACAATACGTTCTTTTATTGTGTCTATTGCTGTACATAAAAGGAATACTTGTTATACAGTGTGTGCATATTTTTAAAACAAAATATAACAGAAAAGACGCCGGACAGTTAAACACCTAATGAGATATGATCAGAGAAAATGCTACCCAAAGTTTGTCATAATAAAATAGAATATGTAAAGATTTTATAAAGCACAGTTGCTTAGTGATAGGGTGTTCGTTTTGAGATCGAGATATTGCTGGTTCGAGGGACACAGTGTTGTGTCCCTGAGCAAGACACTTCATATTTTTCCTCAACCCAGACAAAGTCCCAAAATTACTGAAACATTGTTAACTGGGAGTTTAAGCATCAACTCAAGCAAACATATTTTATGAAATATTCACCACAGGAATCAAACTTAGCACTTGCTAACTTGCTAAAATACTAGTAAAATACTAGTAGTTTTCATAAAAAGTAATTAGAAATTACTATCACTTGCTAATTCTAGCAAGTGAATAAAAGTTGCTCACACATCAACCAATTTGTGCAATACACCATAAACTGCATGACAAACAGTGTGGTCACAGCCAAGTCAGCTCCTGAAGAACAGTGTGGTTCCAGATCAGTCAGTTTCTGAAGAACATTGTGGTTCCAGATCAGCCAGCTTCTTCACAGATCACACAATACTAAAATCCTAATTTAATTTGTGAATTCAGCCGGAAGAATAAGTGTTCTACATTCATTTTCCGTGTAGAACCAAGTTGATCAACACCTCTAGCAAGATAGAAAAGTAGTCACTTGCTATTTTAGCAAGTGAATAAAATTCTTAAATTAAAACCTTGCTCCACATACAATCTATTTAGGAGTACGTATCCTGTGTTGGGGATTTAAAAAAGGACCTTAAATACAGCCTAGAACGATAATGGCAGGGAAATAGGGGTCTATTAAATTATTGAAAGAATTTCTAGCGATAAGGCGAGCACTCTCCCTAAACGAGACGTTCGTTTTATTTTGTTGAAATAACGACTGGAGAAACTAGGCACATTCAACAAAAGTATATAGACGAGCCGTCGATGCACCATTGCCCCCCAATTTGTATATTTAAAACGGGGTTTCCTTCATGCATGCAATAACTCTACTTCTTATTGAATGAGAATTTATTTCGATCATCAACTGTGCTTGTTATTCAGTAACATATATGGGAACTAGACCGTTAAACAGGGAACCACGCTTTGTACAGTAAAACTATTTATACAGTTGATGTACAATAAAAACGACCATTTTGCATAGTGGTCTATTTTTGTCAGATATTTAAAATCTTCTTTCGCTTATACAACCCCTTTCCCCCCCCTAGACCCAAGACGCCATTTACATATGTTATATATTTGTATAGCGACATTTAATTGTCCAAAGGGAATCTTGGGTCTAGGGGGGAAAGCATCTAAAAACAAACTGAAAGACGCTAGTTTCATCTTTTCAATGACAAACGTCACAATTTTAAGTATATTTCGTACGCACGCGCAGAAGGAATACCGCAAAGTTTTGGAAATAAAGGGTACTTACGAGGGCTGAGCAAAAAATTCGTAGAATTTCTTTATAGTTTTTTTATTTGACGTCCGATCGATTTCATATTTTTTACAGGCATAATTATAGTCTAATATCAATTTTCATGAAAAAATTTATTATCCTTACTCTACTATAAATATATTTATTTTCACCGTAAAAAGTGCGGGGTTCGCTACCCCGGAGCACGCCATAAACTCACTGTTGTTATGCTTTTAAAAACGATGATATTTAAAAAAATTATGATTCAAATCAGCTGAAATTACGTCAACGTCAAGAATGGCGCCATTTGATGTTCTGTGCGAAATTTCTGACGTCACTTCCGAATAACAACGTCAAGACGCTAGTTATTGTGAGACGTTTCAACGGAAAAGTAAAGGGCGAAAATGGTGGTTCCGGAAGTGGTAGAAACTCGTGCTGCAATAAAATTCTGTGTCAACCTAGGACATACGCCGACTGAGACATTTAATTTATTAAAAATAGCAGGAGACGCACCAGCAATGAAGAAATCAACAGTGTTCAAGTGGCACGCACGCTTTAAGCAGGGAAGAAAGAGCATTGAAGATGACTCACGGAGCGGAAGAGCGAAAGTTATAAGCGATAAACTAGTGACGTGCGTCAGCGACGTTGTTGAGAAGGATCGCCGCCAAACGGTTAGGGAGATATCTGAGACTGTAGGATCATCATATGGAACAGTTAGAACCATTTTACACGACCACCTGCACATGAATCGTCTATGCGCGCGATGGGTGCCACGATTATTGACAGCTGAGGAGCGGGAAAGGAGAGTTGCTGTCTCGAAGCAGTTTTTACGGCGGAATACACGTGAAGGCGATATGTTTCTTGACAGAATTATAACATGTGATGAAACTTGGCTTTGGCTCTTCGATCCTGAGACTAAACAGCAATCTACGCAATGGACAGACAAAGAATCGGAAACCCCAAAGAAGGCCAGAGTTGCAAAAAGTGGAGGGAAATTTATGTTTATAATGTTCGCGGATCGACAGGGGATGCTTTTATCACACGCCGTACCTCAGAGAGTCACAGTCAACTCACAGTATTACTCTAAGGTTCTTAGGAGAGACCTTGAGCAAGCAATCCGAAAGAAGCGGCCTGGTAAGGCAATCAGTGACTTCCTGCTGCACCAGGACAATGCACCACCGCACGTGTCAGTGGAGACCCGCCTCGAGCTGTCACTTATAGAGTTGGAGACTGTTCCGCATGCACCATACAGCCCGGATCTCGCTCCCATGGATTTTGCCGTTTTCCCCGAGATAAAGTCTCAGCTCCGTGGCAAGCGTTTTGGTGACTTTGCGGAGCTACGACAAGCCGTATCCAGCATAATTTCGAACTATGACAAGACCTGGTACCGAGATATATTTCGAAGATGGGTTGATCGCCACCAGAAGTGTGTTAGAGAGCATGGACAGTATTTTGAAAAACTATGAGGTATTGTGTGCACATAAAGTTACTTGCCACAAAGACTTTGATGATACCACCAGCAATTACTATGCAAAAATGCCATAAACAGCTCTTATTTACCAAAATAACAGTATTTCAGGTAAATACGAGCTGTTCATGTGATTTCTACGTTTAATAAAGAGAAAATCAATTGCGTGTGCTAATACGGTGATATGACATCGTCATAACGTTATCAACGTCAAATGACGTTAACGTCATGGCGTGCTCCGGGTAGCCGATACTAACGCCGTAGGAGGAGCCATAGCAACGGCGTTTTTCTATCGATTTGTCTGAAAACTTCAAATTTTGTCCGTAATGAATAGATTTTAAACATATAAAATTTAGAGATTAATTGCACCAGTAGTTTTATTTTTATCAACAAATTCTACGAATTTTTTGCTCAGCCCTCGTATATCCTTAATATTTTAGATTTTTTACTTTTTGAAAACCTGCAAATGATTTACTAAAACTATCGTCTAAACGGCACCCAGTCTAAAGACGTAAAATGAGGGGTGGGAGTAGAAGGCGCAAGTTTTCACGGCTTTGTAAATGATGGATCACTTTGAAACCTATTTTGATGCTTTCTATGCATATTTAACTACCGAACCAGTCCAATTTTAAAAACATTGGGGCAATTTGAAAATTTTGGTTTTGTGATCATGTCAACTAGGGAAAATATACGCCTTATCGCTAGAGCTCCTTTAAAAGTGATGAAAACCCAGAATACTGTGTCACATACCACTCTAAGCAATTACTTTGCATCTGAATATTAACTGAAATGTGTTATTAAGTACTATATTGAGCAAAAGTGAAAACGCTACACTACGATATTTAATTTTTGTGACAAAATATTGGACAAAAAGTTTTTTTCTAAAGCTTAATAATGTTTCCCAGAAATCCAGCAAATGATTCGTCAAAATTCCATTAAATTGTCTCTTCTTTTGATGCCTTAGTTATGTTTCTCTTTGTGTTTTAAGCTTTATTGTTTGAATTTTGCAATTTGATGAAAAACCCACTTTTTAAAATTGCTTTTCTAAACGATCAAAACACACTAGTGATAAGTCCTTGACATTTCTGGTTGTCACATGTCTAGATTATCATTTCGCATAGTCAGATCTGGTTGGTAGTGGATTTATGAAGGCCTATACTGTGTGAGATTTCTCTTCAAATTTATAACCTTAAAAATGGACCTTTGTCACAATTAAAAATGGCTTTCATGTATTTCCTCGTAACAAACTCCATAAGACTTTTACTGTTATGCATAACTCAGTCTTTGAAAATTCAGATATACTTTCATTTGCTTTACTGGCTTGCATCATTTTGTATATAAATAGCAAACAATTTAGGTGTAGCGTTTTCACTTTTGTTCAGTATATTTAATTGCTAAGGTACTGTATTCATCAGTATATTAATATGTATAAGTGCTGGCAATTTTGATATTGTTTTTGGTTTTGAAAAGAACACGTATGTATGACCAGGAAACAGCACAATCACAGACCTCTTAAAGTTAAATCTAAAATGGTTATGATATCATCGGTTTCTGGCTTTGTGATGATGCATTGCATTATTTACAGGAAGCCTCCATGCGAGCTAAACAATTTTTGTGTTTTAACAACAGCATATTCTAGGTCGAATATTTGGCGCTAGTAAAATGCATTTCAGCCCCCATCCCATTTAGCTTAGGCTGCTGTCTGTTGTTGATTTATTTTTTATGTACCTCACATTGATTTTGGGGGAACTATGTTGGTCTCTGTTTTGGTATGCATTATTTTGTGTCCTTTCTAGTTCTGCAACCATCATGACAAGGAAGAGAGAGCTGGTTGCTGTGATTTTATTGTCTTTTGGATGTCTTGATGTGGCTCTTCCTCAAGGTGCCGTGGCTTGGTCTGCAGCATGAGATTATGGTATTTCCTAATTATACTGATTTATTTACTTTTATTTATTTTTTTTATTTTATCTAGTACAGAAAAAAAGGCTAATCAGAATGATACCAATCTTTGCATTCATGATTTATAATACTATTGGGAATAACAAGGACGTTTCAAAGTTTCTTATCACCAGTATAATATAATGTTTCTCCTAGGTTTCTTTACAAAATTATGACGAACCTAAGAGACTGCACAAAGGTCAGCAAGTCATTTACGTGTGCCGTTGTGATGAATAAATACCAAGCTCTGATGATTGTGTTGCTATAATTCCAAATGAAAAATAGTAAAAACCACGGAGAAGAGAATCTTTTGAACTTTGCCACTGTCCTAAACCTCACGAAAAACAAAATACCAAGTCCACTTGCTCATCCAAGACGCTTCCACCAACGAATCCAATAGCCATAAGTGACAATGTAGATGTGATTGACGGCGAACCATACCTGTCCCTGAGGTTATAAAACTTGAGTACAGTCTCAGACTCAAATAAAGCATAGTGATTGGCTGCTTGCGGACACGTGTCCACAAGCAGCCAATCATTGTGCTTTATTTTGAGTCTGAGAATAAACTCAAGTTCTATAACCTCGAGGCCAGGTTTGCATGTGTGAAACCAACCTCTTTGTTTCTTCATTGTCTGTCAGATTTTACGTTGGCTTTTCTGTTGTTCTGTTTTACACTATGATAAACAGTAAATATGATTACATCATAAACACAAAATAAGGTTGTATCCGAATATTTGGAACATTTCTGTGTTAAATAATTAAACTGCAAATACATGAGATTACTTTCATTTTTCTGATGTTAATCAGGTAATCTACGTAATGTGTTCAATACAAAGTAAATGTGACATCATTTGTCGCTGACTTTAATAAACTAAATAAAATGCAACAATCACACAACATGGCACCACGAAGAAGAGACACAGAGCACTACTAATCACACAACAGCAATTATAGCAGATATAAAGTAAAGCAATCGCCTCTCTCTTTCTCAGCAAGATTAACAACTGTAGAAAGGGAACTAAGTACGACAATAAAGAAACAAAAAAACTTCAAAAATTGGGAGCATCAATAAACAAATAATTAGCATCAGCAGAACCATCAAAAATGTATTTCATTTCTTAAATGTATCCTGATATACTACAATAAAACCGTCCTTTTAGTTTTTAATGTGTCAGAGTGTGTTTGCCAAAATTATTCATTAATCTGGCTTTTAGATAGTTTAAAGACCATTTATCATCGACACAACACAGTGCCTCTGGTGAAGCTCGGAACAGCAACTACTCATTCTCAAGACGGGCACTCTACCCATTAAACATTGCACATTCGATTAAAATTTTGTGTCTAAAATACTAAAGTATCACAAAATTAAAACCAAGCTCATTTTAAATAATTTCTCTTGGTGGTGATTTCGAGTTCACCTGTGATTGTTGTATTCTATTATCATATTTTCTTGTTATCTCCTCTTTTTTATGTGTCAATGCCTGATACTTCATCTTTCTAGCAGAAAGGGTTCACTCTTGCAGCATTTACTCGCCATATCATTTCATAGGGATAGTGGTTTGATCTTGGGCTTACACCATCCAATTCTTTCATCTATATAAGAAAACAAAGTAATAAGATACAGCTGCTGAGAGGCCTTAAATGGTGGGTCAGGCATCAGACCCAATTCTGACCCTAATATTCACCCATTTAATCTAAATGGACTTGCATACATTTATCAGTAGGGTGAGCCTCTATCCAAAATTAGGGGTGTTGGATAGTATTCTTCTTTTTCCTAAACGTTTAATATCTTCTGCAAGCAAATAGTGAAGATATATGCGGTTTCTGATCTAAGCCTGCAATACATAAGTGGGTAGGATCAGTAAATACCACAATCACACACTGCAGACCAACCCACGCCACCATGAGTAAGAGCCACAGAACATTTACAGTATTAACATCCGTGAGATAATAAAAGCAAAGCAACTTTCTCTCTCTTCCTCTTCAAGATGATTGTAAAACTAGAATGGACACAAATTAATGCTTAACAAAACAAAGACAAACACAGAACCCTCACAAACAATGGGAAGTACATTAAATATTAGATCAACAACAACAGAATCACCGCCTTAGAAGGGACAGCAGCCAATGTCCCATAAAAGGATGCTAGGCTTATATGGGTTAATAATCAGTGGTGGGTCTGTGCCTGATGCTTTCCACAATGGTAATTCTTGTGTTTTGTTTTGCTCTGTGATTTATTCCACGTGATGATATATTGAATAAGTTAGGAAGCCTTCATGTATGCGACCAAAACAGTGTATATGCTTCATAACAGGGGAATCTATGGCAAAGATTAGCCCAAAATGATATATCTAAGACCCCTCACCCAGGCAGCTGCAGCTGCTGTTTGTTCTAAGGCGATGGCTTTACCTTGCTCAATTCACTATTGTTTGTTGTGCTACAATTTCGTGTTAAGTGTGGTTTTATTCTAGTTTTGAGGTATAGTTTTTGAAAGTCCTTTCTAGTTTTGTAGCAATTTTACTGATGACGAGAGGGTTGGGTGCTCTACTTTTTTAGCTTAGTTTCTTTGTTTGTCTGCATTTAATGCTCCTTAATATGGTGCCTATAGTCAGTCTGTGATTTGTGACTGTGTTATTTCCTGAGGATTTCCTGATCATTCTCACTAGATTTTAGAACATATTTCACTGTCCACATCATCACTGAAGAAGGCAAGTAAAGTGTTTATATTGTTGTGACTTTCTAACTTTACTGTCTGTGTTTTGTGTCTCTTGTGGTGGTGGCATGGGTTTAATTTCTACAGTTTGATGTGTGATGGTTAACATTTGATATCTATATATATTAAAGAATGTGAGTTAGGCATTTCCCGGCCCTAAGCGCTTGTTTGATGAAATAAAGAAATGGTCCCTAACACACAGGCAGCCAGACCAAACAACAGCTACTTGTACCACCATGGTTGGCCTATAATTAAGGCACCTGTCTAAACAGGAAAGTTTAAACGCAGGGTTGTCATTTAATCTGGCCTATTGACGCGCAATAAGAAGACAACACAGCTGATATCCACTACTTGATTAATAGTAAGCCATGATAGTATGCTTTAAAAACTATAAAGGACACTAAGTACTGAATAACAAAACAAAGACAAAACACAGACCCCTAAAGAACAAAGGGAGCGACAATAAACAATAAATCACCGCCTTAGAAGGGAAATCAGCCTAACACTGGGGGTTTAATTCGTAATACTGGTACCAAATCTACGCCTTAGATTACATTGGTGTTAAAACACAACAATTGCTTAGCCCAGACAAAGACCTCTCAACGTATGTAATATATCATCACAGATCACAATCTTATCAAAATAACACACAATGATAATACAAAGAAAATGGCTCCCGGCACACAAATAGTCAGAACTAAGGAAAAATGCAGTTTAGCCATGGTTGGCCCAGCAAAAGAAAATCATCAGGTACCACTCCAAGAATGAAAGATGAACGTCAGGGCCGTCATTGAGTCTGAGGCTTGACCCACCGTCGTGCAATTAAAGAGGAAACCATAGCTATAAACCATGATTGGGTTAACAAATAGTGTCGCATCATATCCACGTCATAACTCGGCTTTTTCATACATATACATGTACTATACCTTACAAACATTTTCCGAATGGTACATCTCACAAGATAATCAACTACTCGCATACACATGGCCATCTTACACTAACCCAGGGCTGTGGAAATACCATGCCCGACTTGTCCGATCAGGTCCAATTTCATTCAGGACAAGTCCAAACTTTCTATTTACTTGTCCTTGGACAAGTACAATGTATAAAGTTAATACAATTCTGTATTTCATATTTTGATTGATTATTACGAGCTCACATCTTGCATTGAAAGCAGTGCGGATCCTGATCAGCTGGCTTCTTCAGAAGCCAGCTGATCTGGATCTACACTGTTTTCAAGAGAAGCCAGCTGATCAGGATCCATACTGTTTACAAGAGTTGATATATATCTGGTTTCATACTGTTTTTGAAAGAATAATTTGTTTAAGCACTGAAAGGTATAAGCTATTTTTTTCTTTCTGACAAGTAAAATTTTCTATGGACAAGTATATTTTGGCTTTTTACTTGCCCCTGGACAAGTAGAAAATTTCACTATTTCCACACCCCTGACTAACCTCTTCGTGAGATAGTTCCCAGCCGCTACTAGCTCCCATGTTATCCTCCAGCTGTGATATAGATGTTGCACCAATGATAACTGATGATACGATTTCTACTCACATACACATGGCTATCTTACACTAACCTCTTCGTGAGATAGTTCCCAGCCGCTACTAGCTCCCATGTTATCCTCCAGCTGTGATATAGATGTTGCACCAATGATAACTGATGATACGATTTCTACTCACATACACATGGCTATCTTACACTAACCTCTTCGTGAGATAGTTCCCAGCCGCTACTAGCTCCCATGTTATCCTCCAGCTGTGGTATAGAGGTTGCACCAATGATAACTGATGATACGATTTCTTTCTGTATCAACCAACGTATAGCTACTTGGGGAATAGTTTTACCTGAAAATAAAGAGTAATATCGTGGTAGCATGGGTGAAAGTCTTATTATTTGGTTTATTCCCCGTTAAGCTCTTATTGTAAAGTATGATTCTAAGGTAACAATCAAAGAATATTATCTTAACATATTGTGTCAGTGCATTAGGGAAACATTTTAAAGTGTAGTCCCCAATTCGCGTAAAATTTTGAAAAAAAAACCTTTTGATTTTGTCATTAATACATTGGTAAATGTAGTCGTTGGAAATACCTCTAGGCACTGTCTATTGGCACACCAGGAGAATTGATAAAAATGCTAACGTTATGTTCTCAAGTACCTACCCAGATATGATTATATCTCTTTGTGTGTGTTCTCGCAAATAAAAGATATAAACATATTGAATGGAATTTTCATTCTGTCTCCTGGGTCTTGCTCCAGAGGTGAGACTTGGGGTGCTGGGTGGGGGTGTACAATTTTTAGCGTGGGGATTTGTGATGGCGCCCCATGGACTGCGCGTTCTAGTGATTGTTTTACATTTCATCTGGATATTCACTGTTTGCCAGTGAATGCATCTAGGATTCTCTAGTATATACGTAAAGGGTTTTAAAAATATAACGAAAATATCTATAATGTAAATATTGTATTATCTGAATAAAGAAATTGGTTGTCGCTTAATATTGTGATTATCAGCCTAAATCGTTTAACATACACAGTATAGGCGGGGCCAGAGAGAAAAACAGGGGTCCGGACCCACCCTTAAAAATCATAAGTGGTTTCTGCTGAAACTCTGTTATAAACCCTTTCAAGAAGCAATTTGACCTCTTGGGTTCAATTGCGTCTCAAGGGAGGTTTGTACGGCCCTCTGTGATATGTGAAAATAGTTGATTACTGAAACCAACTTGTCAGGTGTCAGGACCCACCACCCCATTGAAGGAATTATTTTGGATCCCCCGTGTACTGTGCGTTTGTTTGTGCATATATTTGTATATTGTTTTTATTACCATGATTATTTGCAATCCGTTCTAATGATGACATTAGGTCCCATTATTTTTCATCAACTACATAATCATTCCAAGAAGGTGCTGCTTGAGTTGCTGTACTTTTCGTTGATAGAACATGTCCTAGCCTGCTTTTAGTCAGTTCCGGTTTGGAGGTTCTTTTGAATTTTCCAGTAAGTAAGCCACTTAAAATGGACAAGTTTATGCATTTATAAGGTATTAATGTATATGACGTACATAATTGTATTGTTGAGCAGCGAAAGCTTATGTGAGCCTATGAAAATGAGAATACTCGCCAGAGTCTTCCTGTTTGCATTGATGTTAAAAATGGCTCAAACCAAACTATCGACATACAGCCATGCTCGAAACGTCAGCATGTCTGTTAAAAAGAACACACATATTTAATAAGGGAGTGACCATTTGATTTTGTTTTTTATGGGGAAGAGGAGTGAAAAGATTTTAGTTTTGTACTTTTTATGTGAGATATTTTCTCGTTAGTCACCTGTTGTGGTAAAGACTGCCAAACATATACATGGGATGAGCACATCTAGGTCACAAAAGCAGACATTAACCGACAGGTGTGGTGTTATAGTTTTTGTTAAACTGTAGCCAGTGAGAAACGCGGCAAATACCAATATAACTCAGACACTGTTAAAAAATATCAAAAGATCTTGCAAATAGTTTCAATATCTTCAGCTTTAAATCATGAATAAAAAACGTAGTATTCATTTTACATTCAAATGACAAAAAATGCATAAAATATGTTGACGCATAATAAAGTTTCTTGCAAACAGGAAAATACATTGAAGTAAATTTTATTTATGACGTTGTGTACTTACTATTGATCCATGCCTCGATGTTGAAGTGTGTTAAGTCTTAATTAGCCCTGCCCTCCAGATAGGAGTCCGAAATGTAAAAACAAAGCATATTTCATTGTCAAAAGATAAATTATGGGTACTAAAAAGAACAGTCTCATTGAGACAATGAGACGGTTCTTTTGAGCGCCAAAACATATGTTTAAATTGCTTCATAAGAAAATAATCACATTTTTACGTTCACGAGCTTCGCTTATCTAGACTAATGAATTACCCTTTAAGGGGACTCCAGGGAAGAACGCCTATTCCTTCGTTCTTGCACACCATGAATTCCTCGAACTCTGACTGACGAACTAGAAGATTGTATTGTTGCTGTAATAGTGAACTCACAATGTTAAATTAGAATAAAGTACGATACTTGCAAATAGTTTCTAAACAGAATTCAGCACATATTATAGTATATGGGCAAACCTATAATATATGAGCATGTGCACTAATCATCAGACTGCGTATCTGGAGTCTTGTCGCTAATACAAAAAGTACATAGTTTTAGGTTCTACATTGTATATAGTAAACTTGTAACATTTATACTTTGAATTTTTATCATCTGTTTCAGAGAAGATGTTAAAAACTACTCCTGCTAAGCCAAACCAACTAAAACAGACTTTTGGGATACCCCTTTTAAGAACATATTTGACTTCACTACAGCTGGGGACTGGGACTGTGTGGCGGCGGTAGAACGTCTCCCTGCCCTTCACTATAGTGTAGATTTTATTTTCTTGTCCTTTGGGATCATGGGTTTCATTGTGGAACTTTGAAACTATTAGAGGGTCACTGATGAAGCCTAAATGGCAGAAACTAGCTAGTCTGGCCCAGGAAATATGCACACTCTAGTTTCAGTTCCTTGGTGCAGTCTGTGCTTCCAAATGATACCCTTTTAAGAACATATTTTAAAAGTATGAGCTATTGTCTTTGTTTCGTCATAATAATATAATTTGATTTGATTGTGTTCTGTGATAGTACATTTAGATAACAAAACAATCTAAGTGTTTAACAGCTGATTAATGTAAGGTGAAGATTCGGTCAGGAAAATATAGTAACTGCAGGCGGGTCTCCATTCAAAAGTGCTGAAATTGTTATAATTAGTTGTTCTCCTTAGGTGTGTTTGATTCTGATTGTGTGAAATAGTTCTTTGTGACTGTTCGTTTTAGTTTTACAATCATTTCACTGAGGACAATTGCTAGTTACTTTCCTTTTATCAATTGAATTCTTATTTTATGCATGTGTGTGGGCTATTATGGTCATTTCCTTGCTGTTACAGCACACTAAGAAACCGTCGTTATTGGTTATTTAACTGCAGCATAATTAAGGCTGTTTGCTTTAAGGGCAAATGGTTTCCCCCTCTCCAATACGAACCCTGACTGTACCATGTTACTGGTTGTATTGCTGTGTTAAACGGACGTAATTGTCTGCATGTCGAGGGAAAAGAGTTTTGAGGAATTTGTTCCCCCTATTTATAAACACATGCATAACAAATATTTGTTCCGTGTCTTGATGCAAATGACACAATCGGTGGCATACATTTGTGGCCATTTATTACACAGACAGACAGACAGACAGACAGACAGACAGAGAGATAACTGACCACGTGTGCTTTCTCCTTTTATGAAATTTGGATTTATCCGCCATTCTAAGTTTAACTTTCATGTAGTAAACATGCTGATTATTTGAATAATGATGTAATTGGGAGTGGAAGTCTGAAAGAGACGATAAAGCTAATGATATCTTACAAGTTTTAGTGGGAAGCTTCAAATATTTCAGAACAACATATTTAAATGGCTCATGAGAATTGATGATTATTGGATTATTACATTTTACCACTTTCCATTGTGTCATTAGATAAGACGTAATATCCACCTGAGGGTGCTTATATTGAACGAAGCGATAGCCAAGCTCAATATCGGTATTCATAGTGGCCATCAACGTCATATTCAATAGCACAATAGTCAATAACTATTTTATTTCTCCTGACAAGTGTAGCAAAGAATTTCTGGTCAGACAGCATTACTTAGAAATGCGTTAAAACGTAGGCGTTTCTACTGCTGGCTCCAGCTAAATGGTGCATTTACTAGCTGGCATGCGAATGTCCTCAAACTTCAAAGGGGGTAACCCCAGGAAAGTAAATATTGTGCTTTAGTGACTTCTGTGTCAATGAAAATCTGTCCATTTTAGGTCATATTGCAATGTATAAAAGATAAATATTTACAGCTACGTCCATCCACACACAACAGACATGGCCAATTTCATCACATTACCTGCAGACTCATACAGCTGTTTAATCCCATTTTCTCTAATAGGTCCACTATTTTATGTAACTGCCAGCCACACACGTTACTAGCACCAAAATAACGTATCTTACCAGAACGTATCAGATCATCAAAGGTACGCAACGTCTCTTCTATCGGTGTAGCACTGTCCCAGCAGTGAGACTGAAACAACAACAACAACAGCAATAAGGTCAATTTTTGGAATGTTCATGGAATCACGAATACTTCAGGTCTCTTGCAAAGTTAACGTGAAGCCCGAAATTGAATTAATTTCATAAATAAACATGGTATAGATTACACATCGAATCACGTGTACCTCTAACTTCTAACCTGTTGAATATTTAAAAAAGAGTTTCAGAATGCACTCGAATTAATAACAAATACTTGTTTTCACTCAAATAGAAAGAGTATGATCAGAAAATACCACAATTACACACCAAAGACCGACCTACGGCACCAAGAGGAATAGACACGGAACAATAACATCCACATGCCAGCAGGAAGACAATTAAAGTAAAGCAACAATCACTCACTTTTTCAGTGAAGCAACTATAAACTGCATTACAAAACAAGGACCAAACAAAACAAAACCCACAAACAATGGAAGCAATTTGAAAAACGTTTTCAATCAATTATAATGTATGTAATTCAAAAATGTTTTCAATCTATCCTGGTTAATGTTATTGTAAAACGTTGTTAATCGAACCTGGTTAATGTAACTGAAACACGTTTTCAGTCTATCCTGGTTAATGTAACTGAACAATTTTCAAACAATCCTGGTTAATGCAATTGGAATATGTTTTCAGTCTCTCCAGGTAAATGTTATTGAACAAATTTCCAATCTCTTCTGGCTAGTGTTATTGAAAAAAACATTTCGAATCCATCTCATTTAATGTAATTGAAAAAAGTTTTCAGTCTATCCTGGTTAATGTAATCAAAATACATTTTAAATCAATCTGTCTTGGTTTATGTAATTGAAAAAATGTTTACAATCTACCGTGACTAATGTTCTTGAAATACGATGTTATTCTAACCTGGTGAAAATGTAATTGAAACACGTTTTCAATCTACTCTGGTTAATGTAACTGAACAATTTTCAAACTATTCTGGTTAATGCAATTGAAATATGTTTTCAGTCTCTCCTGGTAAATGTAATTGAAACACGTTTTCAACCATTCCTAGTTAATGTAATTGAAATATGTTTTCAATCTATCCTGGTTTATGTAATTGAATACATTTTCAATCTATCCTGGTTAATGTAATTGCAATCCTTACTTAGTACTGGTTCAACCCAGGAAGGCCCGCTCCTACATAACTGACAAATTGTTGACTGGGACGAAAAGAATCAAATCAAACAAACAAACCAAATTTCTAGTTAATATAATTGAAATAGGTTTTCAATCCATTCTGGTTAATTTAATTGAAAATACGTTTTGAATCTATTGTGGTTTATGTAATTGAAATTTGTTTCCAATCTGTCCTGGTTAATGTAACTGAAATACGTTTCTTATCTATCTTAGTTTTTGTAATTGAAACACGTTTTCGATCTATCCTGTTTAGTAAATTAAAACTATGTTTAAAATATATCCTGGTTAATGTAATTGAAATACGTTTTCAATCTATCCTGGTTAATATAATTGAAACGCGTTTTCAATCTATCCTGGTTTATGTAATTGAACTTGGTTGTCAATGTATTCTGGTCAATGTGATCAAACACCTTTGCAATGTATCCTGGTTGGTATAATTGAAATATGTTTTTAATCTATCCTGGTTAGTGTAAATGAAATACGTTTTCAATTTTTCCACGACTATGTAACTGAAGCACGTTTTAATATATCCTGTTCTATGTAATTGAAATACGTGTTCAATCTATCTATCCAGTTAAATGTCATTTTATCAAGTTTTCGACCTGAACTAGTCAATGAAAATATAACAATACAGTGTATCTGGGTAAATGTCTATGAAATAAGTTTTTGTACATCTTTGGAATTACAACTGAAACATAGACTCAGAGGTCACACAATTTTAAGACATTCGAACAGGATGAATAATCAGGTGAAATAGATACCTACACTTGACAACTCTATTTGCACTTTTAAGTTTTGTCATAAATTCTAACACACCTCGCCTATATAGCCAATGGTTAAAACTCAATGATTTATTGGTTGATAAATCACTGCACGGACTGGGCACGTAACAACGTGACGTCATTCAGTCGCCAGTTTGATTTTCATGACGTCATCTATCACAATAGACGGCGTAACGTCATTTTCACAACTACTTGACGTTCAAAATGTACGTAAAAATATGCGTTTCAGTCTGAACAAGAGTTGCGGGAAACTCTGACAGTCTGTTTAAGATGGCGGAATCGTTATAGACTATGAAGGATTCGTTCGTATTTCTAATCTTTTTGTGTGTAAGAATCGAAATAAATTCGCACTGACAGTGATTTGTTGCTTAATATATCACTGTCTGTCGGTCAGTCGTAAGTGTATAAATCATTCGCGCTTCGCGCTCATGATTTATTCACTTAAACGACTGACCTCCAGCCAGTGATATATACTGAACTACAAAAGAAACCCATCAGTCTCTTTTTCGGGGCAATTATTAAAAACGAAATAAGAAATGAAAATATATTTAATATCATATCCTTCAACAATCAATTCTGCACCAATTCAACGAAACATTACTCAGTTTTACTCAAATCCGTTCCTGTAAAATGCCAGTGTTTACACAAGGGGTCATTCAGAAAAATGACATGTTCCAGTCACTAGGTTTTCTCTGGATTATGAGCATCTCGTTTACGTCTAAATCAGTCACTTGAATTAGACTTGTCTAATAGCGGGTTTGACCCCCTACTGCAGCAATGACTGCGTCACAACGAGATCGCATCGAATAAAGGTAACGTCGCACAACGTTCTGTGGAATACGCGCCCATTCCTGGTTGCTGTTGAAGATTCTGAGGCTGGACTGAACAAGCACGGACGCGTCGCCCAAGCTCATACCACAGATGCTCGATCGGATTTAGATCTGGGCTTACTGAAGGCCATGGCATGACGTTGACAGCTTGTTGACGAAGGAAGTCAGTAGTTATCCTAGCCGTATGCGGTCTGGCGTTGTCTTGCTGCAGCAACGTGAGACCGTTGTTTCTCATGAACGGAACGACGATGGGTTGCAATATGGTATCACGATAGGTCATCGCATTTAATCGTCCACGCACAATATGCAGGTCCGTTTTGAAGTTCCGACTTGTTCCAGCCCAGACCATCAAACAACCACCGCTAAACCGATTAACCTCCACGACACAACATTGAGCAAAACGTTCACCAGTTCGCCGGAACACTCTGCGTCGACCGTCAGAATAACATAAGTTGAATTTACTTTCGTCAGTGAAGAGAACGTTTTCCCATCTCTGGCGAGGCCATCGAGTGTGTGCATTGGCCCAGGCATGACGCGCCTGTTTATGCCTGCGCAGCAAGACTTCTCCAATGTACGGGCGTCTTGATTTAAGTCCAACGTCCGCCAAACGTCGTCTTACTGTGCTACCATTAATATGCCGGTTATGTGTGCCTACTGTATGCCTAGCAGTCTCTGCAGCTGGTAGGAACCGGTTTCGAGCATGTGTAAGACGCATGTATCGGTCTTGATGTGCTGTCGTCACGTGAGGACGGCCGCTGCGGGGACGGTCCCTAGCGTGTCCCCGTTGCTGGTAGCGATTCCAAAGGTCAGATATCGTGCTCTGGTTACAGTTCATTACACGAGCAACATGGCGTTGAGAAGCACCAGCTGATAATATCCCTATCGCCTGGTTTCTCTGATCCATATTTAAGCGCGGGATTACTTATTCCAAAAATCTAAGGATGGCATAATATCAGTCTATTATTCCACTTTACATGTACAGAGTTTCTCGCGTGTTCATCGAACCGTACTACTGCACGGGCAGCATATGCTAAAAGTACAGTCAACCATATTACAGCAAAATACGAAAGTTTGTACCGAAAATAAATTATACTGGAGCTGGGGTAATAAATTTTGTGACTTATGTGATATAAAACTTAATTTATTCTATGACCAATAAAAGAAATATAGACATACAAAACTGATGGGTTTCTTTTGTAGTTCAGTAAAGCAACAAATCACTGCAAGCGCGAATCTATTTCTTAACGATACGTATTATTTTTCAGTCTTACCTGGTAAATGTCAATGTAATGTGTTTTCAATCTTTCTAAGCTTTCCTGACAGCTTTCAACAATATGCCGACGACTTAGACCGATCTTGTTAACATTGCTATTGTCCATCTGATATCTAACTTTTGTTGCTATAACCATTCTGTCTCTCTCGTGTCTACAAAACGTAATCAAATTTATTCACTAAAACATATCTCATCATCATTTAATTAACGAGCCGTGGCATGTGATTTCTAACAATGTGGTATTTTGACAAGTATAGACTCAGACCAGCCTCTTCAGCCTACTGTTAGGCTGGTGTTCGGTCAGTAGCATAACAATCATAGAATACTCAAGCGACTAGCAAAGGCTCTGATCAGACTGCGCGTATGCGCAGGCTGATCTTAGGCTTTGCTGGTTGCATATGCCACATTGTTGGAAAGCTCATGCACTGGCTCATTTGTCTAAATTGTGACTTTATAGCAATGCCACCTGGTGGTTACACATGTATACTATGGACTGCAGTTTATAACTTAGGTGTAAAATAATCAATGATATTTCGTGTTTGTCCTTTTGCAGTTATCTCGTTAGGAAGGACTAGTGTCCCATCACTTGAATAAAATAATGGAGTCAGGACTGGCAACACTGTTCTCACAGGCCTTTATCCAATACCCAGTTACGCTCGTGCGTTATAAAGATAGTAGCATTCAAGGGAGGTCACGTAATGTGGTAAAAGTGATTTTCATACCATAAAGAACTGCTCTTAAAGGAAAGAATGCGCTCCCCCTGGGAGCAAATTCTTTCCTTTAAGAGAGTTTGCATTTTGAAAAGGAACGCAATTGAAGAGAATCACTGCTTGAACCAGTAGTCTCCCTTTGATGTGCGTAGCTTTTTCAGCGTTCTGGCTACGCCTTTGGTACTTATCGCATCTGCGTAATACACTATTTTAACATGTATATACACAATTAACTTTTATGGGTTTTTTTCTTTGTGTATGCAAACAGCGAATGCACCGGAGAGGCTGTGCGTGATAAGTTTCCAGCTCTCATATGCTGACCTGTACGTGTTATGGGGTCTCGTTGCCCAGGTAGGGATCACACGGAATTCCGCGGCTAGCCTTTGTCGCGGATTTCCACGACATTGAATTTTTTGGAAGGTAGCGGTTTTCCGTGACTTTAGAAAACGCTAAATATATCTCATTGGGGAGCAGTTATTTTTTGTAAGTTTTATAACCGTCACGGAAATCCATGACAACCTTTATAAATATCTACTATTTAAAGTTTGTGCACGCATGGTATTTGTTTTATCGTCGTCAACCATAGCTTAACTTGAGGTTTGCTTTAACTCTGACATCTGTGAGAAATAAGCCCTTTTCTTTGTTTCATTGTAATGTGTTATTATGCCTCCCCCTGGAAGGGTCGGGTGATTTATATTGTTTTCCCCTTGCGTCCGTCTGTCCGTCACAAAATCCTGCCCGCTCTATAAATTGATTACCGTTAGAGATATTTCTACGAAACTTCATACATTTGTTAAGCACGTTCAGACAACGAGTCATGCACAAGAACCATAACTCTTGCACTTTTATTTATCAAATTATTCCCCTTGTAAAATAAACAAGGGCATTCTGTCCACTCTGTAAGTTGAACACTGTTAAAACTATCTGGTTGATTCTTCATACACTTCTAGAGCACAATAAGACAATTCGTCATGTACAAGAACGATAACTCTGCTTTGGATGTTTTGAAGTTATTGCCCTTAGATCATTTGCAATGCCCTTTGATCATTTGCAATGCTATTTCGTGTCCCCTCTATAACTTGGTAACCGTTAGAGATATTTCAACGAAACTTCATATATTTGTAAACAACATTCAGGCGACGTGTCATGCACAAGAACCATAACTCTTGCATGTTTATTCTTCAAATTATTCCCCTTGTAACATAACTAATTGCAATTTTTGTCCACTCTGTAGGTTGAACACTTACATTTCTAGAGTACAATGAGACAATGTGTCAAGCACAAGAACCGTAACTCTGTTTTAGATATTTTTGGAGTTATTTCCCTTAGATCATTTGCAATGCTATTTCGTGTCTGCTCCATAATTTGATAACCGTTAGAGGTATATTAAGGAAACTTCATACATTTGTAATGCGCATTCAGATGATGTGTAATTCACAAGAACTATAACTCTTACATGTATATTTTCAAATTATTCCTCTTTTAACACATTTTTGTGATTTTTTGAGTCCTAAAAGGGGGAGACATTTTTTGCGTAGAAAAACAATTCTAGCATCTCTGTGGTGATATATTGCATTAGTTAGGAAGCTAAATGCGAGCTAAACAGTTTTGCGTTTTAACAACAACAAAATCTAGGGTGAAGAATTGGCGGCTGTAAAATGCAT
Source organism: Loripinus fragilis (assembly GCA_964019695.1). NCBI lineage: Eukaryota > Metazoa > Mollusca > Bivalvia > Lucinida > Lucinidae > Loripinus > Loripinus fragilis. The sequence continues at coordinate 75,245,872 of OZ026525.1, forward strand.
TTAAGTCCCCCTTAGCTAAGGCTGATGTCCGTTCTAAAACAAAAACAGTAAGTGAGTATCATCAGGAAATACCACAATCACAAACTGCAGACAACTCGTGACATCGTGAGGAAGAGCCACACAAGAAACACGAAACACCAGGAAGACGAACGAAGCAAAGCAACCAGCTCTCCATTCCCCATCGAGATGATTGCAAAACTGGAATGTACACAAAGTAACGCACAACAAAACATAGAACAATTACAGAATCTCACAATGGGAGTAACAATCAACAAGGAATCAACAACAACAGAGCCACCGACTTAGAATGGACATCAGCCAAAGCCACTGGGGAGGGGGGGGGGGCTTACATGCATTTTACTGGTACAAAATCTTTGCCCTTGATTCTGCTGTTGTTGAAGCACAAAAATCTTAAGCTCGCATGGAGGATTCTTAACTAGTGCAGTGCATCATCGAAGAGACAAGCAATCAAATTAACGCACTATGGTGAAACAGAGAAAAGAGCTCACGATTCTCAGATAGTCAGAGCTAAAGAAAACCTCAAGTTGAGCCACGGTGGGCCCAGCTACAGCCAAGCATCATGCACCAACCCATCGATTATAGCTTTACGTCAGAGACGTCATTGAGTCTGAGACCTGACCCACCGTCGAGCAATTGAAGAGGAAACCACGGCTAAAAACCGTGATTGGGTTTACAACCAGGCATGCAGACTGTCGCAGGATATCCAAATTATATCCAACTTTTTTTATAACGTTTGATAATCTTTTTGAATTGATTACTAAAGTTAGGGTTTCCAACAATTATTTTGAATTTATAAACTAAATCACCATAAAATAGAGGTTCTGATATGCCCTGTTGCAAAAGAGTTTCTAAATCAATATTGTATTTAACAATTGACTCTGAGTGTCTGTGGTAGAGTTTAGAAAATGCTTTTCGAATTTTATGATATCTATAACCTTGTTTTAATAACTTAGCAGTCGAAAATAGGGTTCTGTTGTTGAAATCATCAATATTAGAACAAACTTTCGCAAAACGAATAAGTTGCAAAATATATACACCATAGGAAGGGGAGCGAGGAACATCTCCATCAAGAAATGGAAACTTTACTATTTCGAAATCAAAATCATTAGACTTCAAGCTAAATCCTATCTTAAAGAAAATTTCAAGCCGCATCTTTTAAGGGATGTTTGCACTCTGTGCGCCGGGGAGTTAGTCTCTGGCAGCCTGTTACATATGTTATGGTTACAAACTAAGGAAAAAAAGCAAAATGAAAGTTTGAGATACAGAAAGAAGACATTAAACTATCTAATCATTCAAATTTCTTTTGTAGTTTGCAATCTGGATGCCTAAGCTACATAAAAGCAGCATTTTCACCAAAATTACAGCTTCAAATGGTGTTATATGCGTCACATAGATTAAATTTTCCTTTGAAAATTGAAATCGTGACTAACATCATTTAATTTTACAGCCGATTTGTGCATTTTTTCAAGTGTTTTTAATTTTTGTTTGCTAAAATACTTATTCGACTAATAGAAAAAAAACAAAGTTTTGCTTTTCTATCTCAAATCAATTGTTTTATATGAGATATTAAACAGTTCTACCCCCTAATTTTAAGTATCCAACTTTGATATCTATTATTGAAGAAAAAATTATGAAAATATTTGATACTGGTGGATGTCTTACATTTTTGGGACTGTCATGCTAATGCAATAAAGAATCATAGATTTGCAAGTTTGACATTAGGATCAGAGTACTTATTAAAGTATGTAACGTATGTTACATGGCATAATGAATGAGCAAGGAAATTGTCTTGGAAGTAAGAGATGATATTTCAGAAAAAATACTATTTTCACTAGTTTTCCTATTAATCTCTAGCCTCTTGTGCCTTAGTCTTAGTAATTATAGTCATTGCTGATAACAAGCCCATGGACTTGTGATACAAATGTTATATATAATCTTTTTATCACATATTTCCTAATGTCTATAATACTAAAATATATAGATATACAAATAGAAAATAATAGTTCACATTTAAATGGCACTATTTAATAAATATTCCTATTAAATATAAATATTCAAAAGCAATCTTTATTCAAGTCAGCCTCACAATGTCTATCATTGTGTCTGCTTCTATGGCAAAATAATCACCCATTTCGTCACAACCAGTAGAATCATGGCATAGTATGAGGACTTCAAACTGAGTACAATCCTGTTCCACTCCATCCCTTTGGGAATTGTGCAGATATAACCTACCTTAACGAACAATTCAAGCTGCATCAAATAAGAGATGTTTGCACTCTATTAACCGGGAGGTTAGCCTGTAACAGTATGTTACGTATGTTACCATATCAATTTAAGAATAAATGAATTGAAAGTCTGAGAAACAGAAAGAAGACGTAAAACTTTCTATTTATTTGAATTATTCATGTAGTTAGCATGCTGAATACCTTTGATACACATGAAAGGTTTTTTAAACATTTATACAGCTTCCAATGGTGTTATATGTGTTACATTAATTAAGATTATCTTTTAAAATTGGTATTTGTGACAAACGTCACTCATAAGCATTTCGTCTTATCCTCATCTTTTACCATCAGAGGACCTAATTTTCTTTGTATTCTTCAAAAGCAGAAACAGCATGCCAGTGTCATTGCACCAAACACCTGATTAAATATGGGTTTAATGCCATTCACATATATGCATACAATGGAGTATGACTCTGGTATATGTCTCTTCCTGAGCAGTGGCAAGAGCACTCTTACTGCAACTGCCTCTGCATCCGTGCTAGTCAAATGATAACTTTGCTCTTATTTTGCAAAAGCTATGTCTCAACCATGTACCTCTAAGAATACTTTAAGATTTCTGACATTGGACAATCAGAAATTTGATAGGCTGCTTTTTCTTTGTATGATTTGCCATGGAACCTTTCCAAACTTTGGTGCTTAAGTCAACAGGTCTTAGATCAATAGTATTTTGCTGCGCCCAAAGAACTTAATAAGTTTTCTTAAGTTACAATGTTGACTCTTGATGGTTTTGGCAGACAGCCAGAAACAATTTCTGTTACACCTTGAAAGTTATCTGGTATATGAGAAAGAACATGAAGTTGGACATTGCTATCAATTATGTTTGCTAATGGTTGTTGTTTGTTTTCAGTACATTGAAGCAAACCTTAACAGAATGTAAAACCTTTGATTTCTAAAGTTTTTGCAACCATATGATTAGCTATTTCATTCAAAAGAAGGAAAAGGGACTATGTGTAAAATAGGATAACCAGTAGTTCTATATTATGCTCTATGGAAAATTTATACAGAGTAAACAAGTTGATAAGGTTGCCCCATTTCATGATCCATTGAAAACACTGAAAGTGAAAACACTTGCTTCTGACAGTGTTATCAAAAAGGATGTCACGACAATGCCCTTGCTCATTTATTATGGCGAGCTATATATGTTACATAGATGCTCTAGCAAAACGAATGAGTTGAGAGATATAGACTCCATATGATGTAGAACGAAGAACATCACCATCTAAAGATGGGAAATTGACAATATCAAAATCAAAGTCGTCGCGTTTATCATAAATTTTGGTAGAAACAATATGATTAGAATTTGACAAATGCAAGTCTAAAAATGCGGCTTCGGTATCAGAGGTATTGGCTTTATTCAGTTGGAGCTCTGAAGCGTAAATCGACTAACCATATTGTCAAAATAAACATTATAAATATCTAAAATATCGTCCAAATAGCTGGATGTAGTTTTAAACGCATCAACAACATCAGCCTGCTAATCATCAGTATGAGACATCATAAAGTCCCTCTAATAACAAAACAGGAATAAATCTGCAACCAGGGTAGCACAATTAGTGCCCATAGGAATCCCAACTACTTGTCTATACAGCTTGGTGCCAAATCGAATAAAAATATTGTCCAACAAAAAGGTCAGCGCATCACATACATTTTGACACGACCATGCATGATATTTTTTAGATTTTTCTGAAGTAAAACATGCACTTCTATCATTACATTCAAGGTAAGGAGAGCCTTCTCTCTGGAAGGTTAAAAATCATAAGTAGACAAACTGGTCGCATTGAAATCTCTAGCTTTAAGTTTATCTAAAAGTTCACCTAAATTATTTTTAATAGACCCAAATAGGTCTTTATCGGATCTCTCATATACCTTTTCACAATACTTGATAACATGTTTTTAACAGCTGTAAGACACGAGGTTAACAATTTAAAAAGTTCTGATGCCGTACAAGAACTAGAATTAGCAATAAATCTTGCTTTATAGGTTTTTTTTATGGAATTTAGGTAACCAGTACAACGTAGGAACTTTGTCTTGATTTTCTTTAGCTTTAAGAGGCTATTTTGGCCCCCCTATGAAGTCAAAAAATAGAAGTTGCTTTTCACAAGTTTCTTCTTATTAGTTTATCAGAACAATAGACAAAGTGTAAAAGTCTGGTATTGATTCGACAAGTACGGTTGCTATGGTAACAAAATGGCCCGCCAAAATATGCTGAAAATAGGAAAATAACCATTTTGGAGCAAATATGAGACATGTAACAGAGGAATTAATGTAGAGCACAAGCAGATACCAAATAGATATTTAACAGATGATGAGAATTATCACAGCACACAATATATTAAAAGGTTTATTTGGTATTCGCTCGTGCTGATACCTAATTCTTAAAAAAACGGTCTCATAAAGCCTTAAAATTGGCACAAAATGACAATTTCTCTATTTTAGCCTATTTCGTCCGCCATTTTGGTTACCATAGCAACAGTAAAAGTAAAATAAAAGCCTGGATATAACACTTGGGTTATTCTTCTAACAAACCAATTGGATGAAATTAATGAAACACAACTTTCAGTTTTTTGGCTCCAGAGGGGGGCAAAATTGCCCCTTAAAGTGACTGTCACACCTTACCGGATAGCGCTAACGGACGCGTAACGGACAGTAAAATTTTCTGTCCGTTCCTGTCCGTTTGCATTCGTTACGTGTCCGTTCCTCATGCTGGGAATGCGTCCCGTGTCAGGTGATATCCTTTTTGTCCTGTCCTATCCGTTGGGAAGTTTTGGACATGTTCAAAACTTCGAATGGACGCCACCAGATATATATGGACGGTGGGTAAACGTTACTCATGCGTTGGTATGCGGTTTGTCCGGTTCCAGTGCGGTTTGTCTGGTTCTCATGCGTTCTGCATCCTGTAGGTATCCTGTATGTATCCGTTGATGTCCGTTCGACCTGAGTTGTGAACGGTCAACTTCCAGACAGGTAAAAGAGTGTCCGGGACGACTACGGCATGTTCATTCTGTGATCGTTCAGCCAACGTTTTGTCCGTTTCTTAGACAGTACATATTCGTTTTGTCCATTATACGTCTGTTACACGTACGTTTATTGACCGTTCTGTGTCCGTTACTTGAACTGTACTTATGCACACCTTACAACTTCCGCGACGATCTTCACCGCCACTGAGATGACTTCCATCATCGGATAAACCTTTTTTGCCTTTTTTCTGTCTGTTCGGCGTCAGTTACCTTTATCCGGTAATATGTGACAGCACCATAACGCACTTGGCTCTATCTTATTCTCAAATTGATATAGTAACATATGTAACAAGCTATTGGAGGTTAACGGCCCAACTTACAGAGTGCGAACATTTTTATTCAATGCACCTTGAATGGTTATACAATGTATAAGATGTAATATGTCTGCAGAATTCCAAAGGGATTGGGATGGAGCAGGCCCTTACTTAGCTTTAAAAGTAAGTAATGGTGCAAAGATCAGGAATCGATACAATCAAGTACCATACCTGACCCAGGATACCAATGGGAAAGTGACAAACTCACAGAAGACACCACAAACGAGAGCCAAGAGGTCAGCCCTTTCCCAGCAGGTGACCACAAAGCACATATAAACAGACGTGCACAAAACATAGCAAACACAAGACAGAACAAAAACATAAAAGATCCACAAAAGAAGTACCGCCTTGGAACGGTCAGTAAAATATTTTACTTGAGGGCTTAAACCGGTTTAACGGCGCCAACCTCACCCTTAATTCAGATGTGGATCAAGACACATAGATATTTGGTTTGCATGAAAGACCCCTAATTTATCAATGCATCATCTCCTAAAACATATAAATCAAGATATAACAAGGAGATAAAGCAAGGATAAGGACTCAACAGTAAATTAAACTGAATATCGGAGCAAAAGAATCCAACAGGTAAACCCCGGTGGGCCCGACAAACAGCCAAAGCATCAGGCCCCTACCATCTCATCAATAGATAAGTCTTTAAGTTGGAACCATCATGGAGTCTGAAGTCCGACCCACCGGCGTGCAATAATTGAGGAAAGCAAAGTTGCCAACCGTGATTGGGTTGACTACCAAGCATGCAGTCTGTTGCAATACATTAATGTTATAGCCAATCTTTTTATAATGGGAAATTGTTTTAATGAACTGCGCTGAAAAATTATTAGAGCCAACAATCTTCTTCAACTTATACACCAAGTCATCATAGAAATCAGGTTCCGAAAGTCCTTGACGCAAAAGAGATTTAAGTCCAACTTGGAATTTAGAAATCAAATCATAGTATCGTCTATAAAATTTTGAAAATGTTTTGCGAAGTTTATGATACCGAAAGCCTTGTTTAAGAAGTTTCTGAGTTAACAATTTATTGCGAGTGTTGAAGTCAGCAACATAGCTAGATGCTCTAGCAAAACGAATGAGTTGAGAGATATAGACTCCATAGGATGTAGAACGAGGAACACCACCATCTAAAAATGGGAAATTGACAATTTCAAAATCAAAGTCGTCACGTTTATCATAAATTTTGGTAGAAACAATATCATTAGAAATTGACAAATGCAAGTCTAAAAATGTGGCCTCGGTATCAGAGGCATTGGCTTTATTAAGTTGGAGCTCTGAAGGGTATATTTGACTAACCATATTGTCAAAATAAACATTATTAATATTTAAAATATCGTCCAAATATCTGGAAGTAGTGTTAAACGCATCAATAACATCAGCCTGCTTATCATCAGAAAGAGACATCATAAAGTCTCTTTCATAACAAAACAGGAATAAATCTGCAACCAGGGGAGCACAATTAGTGTCCATAGGAATCCCAACAACTTGTCTATAGAGCTTGGTGCCAAATCGAATAAAAATATTGTCCAACAAAAAGGTCAGCGCATCACATACATTTTGACACGACCATGCATGATATTTTTTATTTTAAGTCAAAATACTGTTTGATGATTTTACTTATTACGATGATGATGATGACACTGAAGCAGACACAATGGTGGATGTTGTGTATGAAGTAGACTCAGATGATGATTGAGTTAGAATATTTATAAACTGCCCTGTTCAAATTTGAAACAATCTTCTCTGTTTGTGTCCCTATAATAGCATTTTACATATTTAAAAATATATGAAAGTAAGTTTATTTATTGCATGTGTAACAAATATCTATATGTTTGATAGCATGCACTTAATATAATTTCTAAGGTGTAGGCACCAATGACAATAGTCAAATAGTGAAACATGTAAAATATATTCATTCTTTCAGAAACAGTATCTCTTAAGTAAAGACTCTTGCTCACTCGTTATGCCATGTAACATAAGTAACGCTCTCTGATCTTTAAAACTTGGTGACAACTAGCAGATCTATAAGTCTTTATCATACGAGCCAGGCTAAAGTCCCTAAACATGCAGGTATTTTCACAGTTTTAGCCAAAACTTTCAAATTACATTTTCTTCATTTGATATAGTAACGCATGTAACAGGCTGTTTCAGACTAACGCCCCAACTTATAGAGTACAAACATCCTTTATTCAATGCAGCTTGAGTTGTACTTCTATAAGGAATGTGTCTGCAAAATTCCCTCAAGGTGATTAAAACATTTTAGGCATATCTTACACAAAGACAATGGGCTTGACCATTTATTACACCAGGTAACATATGTTACAGCCTCTGATATTAGAAATTTTGCAAAAAACTTGCAGATTTATGAGTCTTTTTATATAAGCAAATAAATCCCAAACAATGAAAGATAATCATCAACTGCAATTATTTTTAACTATTAGACTCTAGTTTTAATACCAAATTTTCACCTTAAAACTGGGTAGGGTTCTTTTATTGCTAATTCCAGAAAAAATATTTAAGATAGGGAAACAAACTTAAATTTTGCTGTTAGCTAATTGCATAAGCTAGTCTGACATGGTTAAAACATTTTGCAAAACACAAAGAGAGATTGTGAATGTTAATGATGTTAGCCACACTTGCAAATTTTAATGGATTATCTGATTTATGTAACGCATATGACACCTTAGGAAGCCTCAATTTTGTTCATATGGCTGTCATACGTAGTTAAGAAATCCAGTATGCAGACTATATGAATGACTTTTAAAAATAAATATTTAATGTCTTTAATTTGTAGCCCAAACTTTCAATTTACTTTTTCTTAACTTGATAAAGTAACATATGTTACAGGCTCTTACAGACTAACGCACCAATGCATAGAGTGCAAACATTTCTTAAAAGACTCGGCTTTAAATTCTCTACAAGACAGGATATGTCCGCAAAACTCCCTAGAGGGGGAAGCAAACCCATTCTCGGTCATCCGTCTACTGTGTCATTCGTTATGGATACGTCCAAGATGGTTCTGTTGTAGTTGATCAATTGTTTATGTACTCCCCACTGTGTGTGTGTGTGTGTGTGTGTGTGTGTGTGTGTGTGTGTGTGTGTGTGTGTGTGTGTGTGTGTGTGTGTGTGTGTGTGTGTGTGTGTGTGTGTGTGTGTGTGTGTGTGTGTGTGTGTGTGTGTGTGTGTGTGTGTGTGTGTGTGTGTGTGTGTTCTGTGTTTGTCTTTGTTTTGGTATGCATTACTTTGTGTCATTTCTCGTGTTCCAATCATCTTGAAGAAGATGATTTTGTTTTTATTGTCTCACCCATGTCTTGCCATTTTATATGTTCTGTGGCTCTTCCTCACGGTGCCATGGGCTGGTCTGCAGTGTGTGATAGTGGTATTTACTGATCATACTCAATTACTTTTAGACTTCACCAATAACTAACACATCAAGATAAATTTCATATAGTATATTAGGAAAGAAATTTGACATTGTCACAACCTAGCTAGAATCATCATTATTTTGAACAATTTTTTGGACCCATATCCCAAATACAATATTCAAAGTCCCATCTGGTTCTGAAGAATATCTTTATAGGGGTTTTACGCTATGTTAGCACGACGGCCAACAAGGTCATGTGGCTTCAAGGTTCTCAATAAAATGTTGATCTCTGATATCATAGGCCTTCAACTTTTTATAGCCAAAATCCAGGGTACACAGCAGTGCAGTGATTTGGGAGTCGGTTGCGGGAACTAATAATGGTTTAATTTATCAAGTATATAAGAGGCATTCGATCATGCATGTCTGTTTAACAGACATCATACACTGAGCTTAAACTTATTCTGGTATTCGCAGTAGCATAAGTTTCCATGCTTGACTATGCCCATTTTCCCTTAGACTGCTTAATATACTGGGTTGTTTAACTTCAGCTATGCCATCTTATGTAAATTATGTTGACAAAGCAGTGGAAATTGTCTTCTTTGTGCAGACAATCATATAGAAAAAAAAGATACATGTGTACACTTTTAAACCCATACTTTTGTTGTTGTTTTTTGTTTGATTTGATTCTTTACATCCCATCAACAATCTTTCAGTTATAAAGGGACGGGTCTGCCTGGGTTGAACCAGTACTAAGCTAGGATTAATGTTCTTGCTTAAGGACACAACTCAGTGACGCCGGTGAGGCTCGAACACTCGGTCTCGAGTCAAGCACTCTACCACTGAGTCACTGCGCTCCCTTTAAACATATACTGTAAAATACATTTCCAGTTCAAGGTTCCATCAACCACGGGTAGGAAACTAAAAAACAGAGCCGTCCCAGGGGGGTCTTTGATATTTTCATATACACGTAGGCTCTGGTCATTTTTTGGCGTCCGAAATTTCGAATTTCATTATTTTTGTGGTTTTCAGAGAAAATGATTTTTTGGGTATGAAGATTTTTTGAATATGTTGAGGGGTCATCACAAAATTGGACTATATTTAAGGGTCATTTCTATGCATATTACGGTCTTTTCTTAAGGTCAATGTACAGCATGGGGATATTTATTTGAGTTAGTAAAACTTCAAAAATTATTTTGGGTGCTTGAAATTTGTGATATTTTTTGAGTGAACGATAGATTCTGGGGTCGGGCCTAAGTATGAAGAAACATGAGAGTATCCCCCCCCCCCCCCGGAGACCAAGCTTTTGTTGTGATTGCTCCGTGTCTGTGCCAGTACATAGCCGTTTTGTACTAGGCGAGCGACTTAATCACTACGCCACGGAAGTTTTTCTTATGGCTGCTACGTATCTGTACCAGTTAAGTACTTAGCTGAGAGTGTTTATTGTTGTGTGTAACTTTAGTATGATTAGGAGCGCAGGGCCACAGCTTAAAGTCTCATCCGATACTGTAGCATTCACGTGAAGAAGAGGATCCAACTCGGGACCCCTGGGTACAAGTCGGATACACCATACCGACTGTTTTTCTTTTTTTTTCTTTTTGTTTAATGTTTGTGGTCGTGTCCCTTGGCTTTAACCAGTACTGGCCGAGTGGGTTTATGTTTTTTGTGATTTTATGTCCAGGAGCATCCGAATGCTCACCGGCAGTTTATTGTGAAAGTCTATAATTGTAACACACATTCGCACTGTATTTAGACCTTATTTGAGAAAAAACATTAATTTTTATATCTACGGGTTCAGGGTGGGGAGCAAGACGCCTAGATATCGGTCTGAACCTGCATCATCAGGCTTTGCTTTTGCTATGGGTCAGGGCCTGGGATTACAATGCCTCCTTGGAGTTAAGAAAGACTTAAGTTAAGTATTGATTTTTCAGGATGCGAAAAAATAACGTTTAAAATTGATTAAATTCAAAATAGTTTTAATTTTTCTGTAGATCACATTGATATCTTTGACCACAAATACCACATCGATCCAGGCAAGTTATTTAGCATTGAATATGGCATGTTGAAATATCAATACTTAACTTAAGTCTTCCTTAACTCTAAGGAGGCATTGTAATTCCGGGCCCTGATCACCATTGTAAGTTGATAAGTCTCTGTGCATGTTCATAATTTGAAACGTAGACCCGAATAAGAAATCCGAGTTGGCTATGTAACCTTTGCTCGAGTATTCGATTATTGTAAGTTGTTAGATAATGTACGTGTGTACTGCCTGAACTCAACAACTGCTCTCTGTCAAAAATCAAAGTCAGGGATATCAATAGCCTCTACAAAAATGTTTAAGGTGACGGGAAGCCGTTACAATCAATGTACCTGTAAACAGCCAGAACTCAACAACAATCAAAGTCACAGATATCCATAGCCTCTGCAAAAATGTTTAAGGTGACGGGAAGCCGTTACAATCAATGTACCTGTACACAGCCTGAACTCAACAACCGCTCCCTGTCAAAAATCAAAGTCACGGATATCCATAGCCTCTATAAAAATGTTTAAGGTGACGGGAAACCGTTATAATCGAAAACTTCAAGGTCACGGAAATCCATGACTCGCGTTTCAAAACTTAGAAAATCGCAAGTTTTTGATAGCGAGTAACTCCATATAAATGCAGAGTAACCTGAACAACTCGAAGTTAAGTTGAAGCTAAAGGCAGTATTTTATGCAGTCGTTATTGTCTTGTTAGAAAAAATTGAATTTTAACAGCTATATACTGTCATCTTTACCAGCGTCTCCAGCTCCTTCCGACCACATATTTTCCTTCCCAGTGTTTTGAAATCACCCGGCTGAAAACTTTATCATACGCCATCCAAAGATTTGCTACTGGCACGCATTCCAAGAAATTTTGGTTTTCATAACACTTAAGATAAGATGGGAAAACGGAAAAATAGGTATTCATTGCAAAGTCACGGACTTCCGTGACAAAGGCTAGCCGCGGAATTCCGTGTGATCCCTACCTGTTGCCAGAGAACCTGATTTTGTTGATGTCACACCCACATAGTCTAATCAGAACCTTCGTTTAGGCTCTTTAAGAAGTACACGATTTTAAAAATATGCAAAGTAAGTAAGGTTGCAATGATCAGGAATCGATACAATCAAGTACCACACCTGACCAAGGATACCAATGGGAAAGTGACAAACTCACAGTTGACACCACAAACGAGAGCCAAGAGGTCAGCCCTTTCCCATTAGGTGACCACGAAGCACATATAAACAGACGCGCACAAAACATAACAAACACAAGACAGAACAAAAACATAAAAGATCCACAAAAGAAGTACCGCCTTGGAACGGTCAGTAAAATATTTTACTGGAGGGCTTAAACCGGTTTAACGGCGCCAACCTCACCCTTAATTCAGATGTGGAATCAAGATATAACAAGGAGATAAAGCAAGGATAAGGACTCAACAGTAAATTAAACTGAATACCGGAGCAAAAGAAATCCAACAGGTAAACCCCGGTGGGCCCGACAAACAGCCAAAGCATCAGGCCCCTACCAATTTTTAACCTGTCTTTTTAGCTGATTGGGCTTCCCTCCCCGAAACAAACTAACCGACAAAAATGTTTTCCTCGTATCTATATCTTTATGATACCGATATCACCAAATCTGCGCTTGCTAGTGCGCTGCATGTACAATAAAAACTGCCTTCAACGGCCACTCAAAAATGGATAAAACTTATATCTTAATGACAGATGGTAGCTTAATGAGGGTCGAAAGTATTGCAGAATGCTCTGCTTGGAGCATTCTGCAATACATTTGACGTGCATTAAGCGATAATTGGTCTTGAAACCAAGTTTTAGTCCTTTTCGAGAATAGCCGTTGTAGACATGATTGGTTTTACTCTATGTATTTCGTAATGATACGCGTTTACGATTAAGCCTGTTTTGTTTAGATAACAATACCTGGCCAGCCAGTTTCCAACGATTTCTTCTGATTTTCCAAATCCATAGGCATTTGCAGTATCCATGAAGTTTCCTCCGAGTTCGGAATATCTGTCCATAATCTTGTATGAAAGGTCGTCATCGGCTTGTGAAGAACAGCGACCAAACTAAACAAGGATACATCACATATAAGAACAGACAATTTACTCTTCCTTTGGATGAAACTTTTTTCGAGCTACTGTCTTCATTTACCGATGAATATATCATATAGTGTGAATATTGAAATTGAATCTACTTTTATGATGTGTGGAGCTAAAATTCTACATGAAGCGCTTGATAGCGGGCATGTATAATGTTAGTTCCGCCCACTGTCTTCATCACATGATGAAGGTTGAAATATAAATTTTCAATTCTAAATGTAAGTGAATGTATCTAAGAAATACCTTGAGCAATCACAGATCACTTCAATGCAAGATTAAACCTTGCTCGAGATTGCAAGTCATCAGTTAAATTTGGCGTCATGGATGATGGCACGAAAGAGTAACTCACCTCTGATGCATCGTCCTTTCCAAATGTCAGGGCTCCTAATGCAGTGTTTCCTAGGCAAGCATACTCTATTGCATGCAAACCCCATCAAAACTTGTTAATTAACCGTATTTTTTCAAGAAAGTCCCTTCAATCACAAGAGCCACGACATGTGATTTCCAACAATGTGGCATTTTGACAAGTATAGACTCAGATGGTCCTATGCAGCCTCCCTTTAAGCTTAGGAACTCAAAATGATGTTCAGCCAGTAGCGTAACAGCCATAGAATATTCAAACGACAAGCAAAGGATCTGATCAGACTGCGCGTATGCGCAGGATGATCTTGGCCTTTGATTGTCGCACATTCCATATTGTTGGAAATCTCATGTCATGGCTCACAATATTTACTTTTAACCCTTTTCAGACCAATGTTTTTTTCATAAAGCTACTGTTCAGACAGGGCATCGTGGCTCAACCATATAAGGGAGCTACTTCTTAGAATCGATAAACGAGACGCCGATTGGTGCAGAGGTTAACGCCGGGAGATCTAGTTCAGAGTTTTATCGAGGCTTGTTCTATTCGAGTCCTCACTGAGTATTTTTCTTTTCTTCTTTTATTTTTCGTTATGTCATTTTGTATCTCGAACTCCTCGTAATTTTCATGCTCTTGCATTTTTGTTCACTGCAATAACGGAAACGCTAACCTGTCTTCGGGGTTTGCGAACAACAATAGAGTCTGCGCACCCTTGCAGACTGATCACCGCCTTTATTATTCGCATTTTGGAAAGTACCATATCTAAACTTTCAACTGGTGATTTTTCTAGCTAGTCTCTGTAGCTGAGGAGACTGGTTTGAGTTTCGTTTTGTCACAGATTGTGTCGCGTCGAGGCCCAAATCATCTAATACATAAAATTTGGTGTAACTAATATGACTGGAAAGAGCAACCTACCTGTTGTAGTGAAGCGTCAGGTATCCTAGTCCGGTATACAAAGGTAGGCTGGGGAGTTTGCACCAGAAGAGTCCGGCTTGAGGTTCAAGGTTATAAACTATATAGTAATCGAGTACCCCTGCATCATCAGGGTATTCTCATTCTAGATCGTGCAAAGCAAGCTGACAGTGCTGAAAGAAGACTGAGATAATTGTAGGTTTCTTGTCCCCTCTTGCCGGGTTCTTCAAGGGTTCTTTGATATATATATAATGTAAATATAATGTAAATAATACAATAATGGCGACGAGGTCCTAAAGAACCGAAAAATTCAGCATTTAGTTGCATTTTTGGACTTGCAAAGTCGGTGTGACGTCATTTTTTCACCACTTCGAAATTTTGAAAAACCTATTTAGCAACTAAAATACCACTCATTAGGCTACTTTAAAGTTATAGCTAGCATTTTTCATTGAATTAAATTAAGTTTCAACCAGAAGTAGCATCTTTTACTTGTTATTTCCGAATTTTACTTTCTGACTTAGTGTCCGGTGTTTAAAGTAAACATTCGCCAGTTTAAAAATAGCATTTAAAAATAAGGCCCACTTCTGATTAAAGATTAAAGACTTTTGAAGAATTTGACCCATAATTTTTTTAATTATTCAGTTTTGGTCAAATTTAAACGGCGTAAGGTTTTTAGAGGTCAGTTTGACAGAAATTTACTAGTCTCTTGTCTTACAAATTGCAATAAATAGAATCAGATGTGTGCTCTTATAGAGCCACATACAAATATCAACAACTGCATTTTCTTATAATTATCAGATTTATTTGCAGTCAGGGTCTTTTAGATCCATATAAAGAAAGTTACTACTGTGCGGTCTTGTTGATTCACATAAGTAAATTTCTTTAGCTGCTTGCAGAATCTAAGAGCTGAAATTTATACTCTTGGATAATTTGTGTATTTGTTCGTGCTGAGTCTTCTCGATTCGCATTGAAAAAATATACAAATATAAACCTTGCAACTGTACTTGTCTATCAACGGCACGACTGACAGGATGTTGAACATCAACACTGCTACTGTGGATGAATTGAAACAAATCCCAGGCGTCGGTGACAAGATAGCACAACTCATCATACAGTTCAGAGAAATATATGGAGTAGTCAAGAAAGAAGCTCTTATTCTAGCTCTTAGAGGTAATTTACCATCGGATATTCTGGACCAGATAGATTTTTCTGAACCAAGGAGCTCTGATCCATTTGATATAGATATAAATTGTCTACCAGCTGTGCCTAAAACTAACTCTTGGGAACCTTTGGTGTCTTTTAAAACACAAATGGCTTCAAGACAAGCATCACCACAAAGGTCAAGGTCAAGGACCCCTCCAGGACAAAGGTCATCAAGATATGATTATGTTTTAAGCCGATCACCGTCAAGATCCCCTGCAAGGGAAAGAATTAGTCGGAAGCAGTCAACAGTAAAGTCAGAGTATGCAGCATCTAGGAAAACAAGGTCAGGGTCATGTGACTCACCACCTGATGAGATATTGAAATTCTATCAAGAGATGTCATCTCCATTTGAGAGGACGATGGCTTTATTGAAGAAGGATATTCCGGAAAAGGACGGTAAGGGGTCTGGTAAAACAGGTTACACTGCCACTAATGAGAAGAAATATGATAGGTCAGCAAGCAGACAGATACAAACAGATATAGATAGAACTACTTCATCTTCTAGAAGTACAGTTGATCCAGCTTCCAGTTTGAAAGTAAAGTCTAGTCATTCACGAAAGTCAAGATCAAGATCTCCTGATACTAGCCGGTCATCATTAAAGCAGAAGACTACAAAAACAAGAAAATCTTCACAGTCAAGATTAAGATCTCCTCAGGCTAGCAAGTCGACCAAAAAGCAGAATAGCAATTCAGGAAAATCTAGGTCAAGATCTCATTCTAAAAACTCACAGAAGAAACTCACAAGAAAATCTTCAAGATCAAGGTCTTCTTCAAGGTCAAGGTCAACTGGCAGAAAATCAAGAAAGTCAGTTTCTAAACACGGGAAAAAGTCTCACAGAAATTCAGCGTCATCTTCAAGGTCAGGTTCAAGATCCGCCGTGCGACGAACAAAGAGTCATGGGAAGGAAAAGTCTCACTACCATTCAAGGTCAAAATCTAGGTCATCATCGAGGTCAAGTTCAAGGTCAACCTCAAAGCATTCCAAGAAAACTAAAACCAAATCTCAAAGTAAAAGTTCTCATACAACTTCTCATAGAAGTTCAAGGTCATCGTCAAGATCTAGGTCAGCTCGGCAACAGTCAAGGAATTCTGACTCGAAACATGGGAAGAAAAGTTCTCACAAAAAATCTTCAAGACGTTCAAGGTCTAGATCTTCATCTATGTCAAGTTCAAGGTCATCGTCAAAATCTAGGTCAGCTCGGCAACAGTCAAGGAATTCTGACTCGAAACATGGGAAGAAAAGTTCTCACAAAAAATCTTCAAGACGTTCAAGGTCTAGATCTTCATCTATGTCAAGTTCAAGGTCATCGTCAAAATCTAGGTCAGCTCGGCAACAGTCAAGGAAATCTGACTCGAAACATGGGAAGAAAAGTTCTCATAAAAAATCTTCAAGGCGGTCAAGGTCAAGATCATCGTCAGTGTCAAGTTCAAGGTCATCTAGTTCACATTCTAGATCTCATAAGGGATACCGAAGTAGCTATAAGATAAAACACAGTAAAGGGCACAAGAACAGACGTCATTCTTCAAATTCAACGTCAAGTTCAAGTTCACGATCCCCTTCAAGGTCAAGGTCACACCGGACCAAAAAGTCAAAATCTCAGAAAGCAAAGAGATCATCGAGTTCAAGTTCTCGGTCCCCTTCAAAGTCAAGGTCACATCGAGCCAAAAGGTCAAAATCAAAGAAATCAAAAAGACCATCCAGTTCATCTCATTCGAGGTCAAGGTCACATGGTAGGAAGAAGTCAAGGTCACACAAGTCAGGAAGGTCAAAAAGACATGCTTCTTTATCCTCGGATTCTGATATTTCCGTTCATCGACATTCATATCGTCATGGGAATCCTCGACAACATCCTAAATCTTTGAAATTTGACGGCAAAACAAATTGGCTATCATTCAAGAAAAAGTTTGACAGCTATCGAAAGGTTATGAAGTGGTCGGAGACAGAAAGTAAAGACTACCTGATGTGGAGTCTCGAAGGCAAGGCCCTTGATTTTTTCACAATTACATCAGATATTGAGAAATATTCTTTTCGAAAGATTATAAAGAAACTTGAAACTAGATTTGGTGTTAAGGAATTGACAGAAACTTCTAAAGCAAAGTTCCGTCAGGCAAACCAGAGGCCAGATGAATCATTAGAGGACTGGGCGGATCGTGTTATGACGTTGGCCACACCAGCGTTTGTGGATTTACCTGAAGACCATCTCAAACAGGAGGCTATTGCAAAATTCAGTCAGGGTTGTTGTGACAAGGACGCAGGCAAGCATGCCTGTTTTGAGCATCCATCAACAATGGAAGAAGCCTTGAATTTGGTGAAACATCATCAATACATCTCACAAGCAGTAGATGGCAAGAAGGCGAGGAAAGGGAATGATGTTAATATCAACGCTGTGCAGGCACCGTCAGAAGCTAGGGTGGAACAACTTATCGCGTCGGCTTTAAAGCAATTTACTGATAAGTTGCAAGTCAATCCGAAACAGAATCTCCCAGCATCTACAAACAAAAAAGAGCAAAGTGAAGGTGATAATCAGAAAGCTTCAATGCAATGTTTCTTCTGTAAGAATTTAGGACATTTTAAGAAAGAGTGTAGAATTTACCAGTCTTACCTTAAGAAGCAGAAGTCTAAAACTGATAATTTAAACGGCCAAGGGCCGGATGGAAAGACCACACATCCAAGCCCAAAGAAATAGGAAAAGTTGGTCTACGGAAGAGCAGTAAAATGGAATTCCAGCAATCTAATGAAAATAACCTTATTAATAGTGCAAATTGTTCTAATGATAAGACACTTTTTAAGAGTAATACTCATAACTCTTGGATGAAGGCTGGGACCAATAGTACAACAATGCTTGAAAATAGATCACCAGAAAAGAAGGTTGCAGTTGACAGTGGTACTTTTTGTACCAAAACAGTTCAGGAGATGTTCCAAGATGGTACTTCTAGTACCAAAACAGATGGGAATCTTCAAGGTGGTACTTCTAGTACCAAAACAGAGCAGAAGTTCCAGGATCGGAATCTTCAAGATGGTACTTCTAGTACCAAAACAGAGCAGAAGTTCCAGGATAGGAATCTTCAAGATGGTACTTCTAGTACCAAATCAGAGCGGAAGTTCCAGGATCGGAATCTTCAAGGTGGTACTTCTAGTACCAAAACAGTTCCGAAGTTCCAACATGGTTCTTCTAGTACCAAAACAGACGGGAATCTTCAAGATGGCACTTCTAGTGCCAAAACAGTTCCGAAGTTCCAAGATGGTACTTCTAGTACCAAAACAGACGGGAATCTTCAAGATGGCACTTCTAGTGCCAAAACAGTTCCGAAGTTCCAACATGGTACTTCTAGTACCAAAACAGACGGGAATCTTCAAGATGACACTTCTAGTGCCAAAACAGTTCCGAAGTTCCAAGATGGTACTTCTAGTACCAAAACAGACGGGAATCTTCAAGATGGCACTTCTAGTGCCAAAACAGTTCCGAAGTTCCAACATGGTACTTCTAGTACCAAAACAGACGGGAATCTTCAAGATGACACTTCTAGTGCCAAAACAGTTCCGAAGTTCCAAGATGGTACTTCTAGTACCAAAACAGACGGGAATCTTCAAGATGGCACTTCTAGTGCCAAAACAGTTCCGAAGTTCCAAGATGGTACTTCTAGTACCAAAACAGACGGGAATCTTCAAGATGGCACTTCTAGTGCCAAAACAGTTCCGAAGTTCCAAGATGGTACTTCTAGTACCAAAACAGAGGGGAATCTTCAAGATGGCACTTCTAGTGCCAAAACAGTTCCGAAGTTCAAGGATGGTACTTCTAGTACCAAAACAGGCGGGAAACTTCAAGATGGTACTTCTAGTACCAATAAAGACAGGAATCTTCAAGATGACACTTCTAGTGCCAATACAGATCAGAAGTTCCAGGATGGTACTTCTAGTACCAAAACAGATGGACAACTTCCAGATGGTACTTCTAGTACCAAGAAAGATAGGAAGCTCCATATGGGTACATGTGGTACAAAATCAGATAGAGATTGTCAAAATAACATCAAGGGAGAAAGTATATGTGTTCATCAAGTGAGAGCTGGTTCTTCATTTGTACAGTTAACAGTGGGAAGCATAGACATTAATGCAAGAATTGATTCTGGTGCGGAAATCACTATCCTGTCATCTAAGATATATGAGAAACTAAGTAAGGCTCCAGCAAAAATCAAAGAGGTCGATTTGCAAATGGCAGACAATGACACGGTGATGAAAGGCTTTATCATTCAGCCATTAAAGATGAGATTGGGTAACCAGTGTTTTAGTGAAAGAGTATATGTTGCATTTATTGGTGATGATATGCTATTAGGACATGATCTTTTGCATCATCTTGGTGTATGTTTAGACTTACGAACAGATACGCTGATTCTCAATGAAGAAGTAATTCCGATTTCAACCAGTTTCAAGGACAAAAGAGTCACAGTAGCAAGAGTGTCAATAGGAAAAAGAGTGAAGGTACCGCCTAATTCAGTAGTTCGTCTCACATGCCAGCTTAATACCAAGATGCAAGAAGACTATAATATTGAGCCAATGGACAAACTAAAAGTGTTCATGCCAAGGACTGTGTGTACAGCAGAATCAGAGCCAATAATATGTTTGATAAATCCAACAGACTCTTTAAAAACATTGAAAAAAGGTGCAATTATTGGGAGTGCATATGGAGTCATCAGTTATCCAGAGGAGGATATTCGCTCAGAAGTTTCTAGTAACAACAGGAATCCAAAGGTCTCTCTGGTTAATCAAGATAATAATGATGAAGACAGAACAGGTTCCACGGAACAAGAATACAGAAGAGAACAGGAAATTCCAGAGCATCTGAAACAACTTTATGATAGTTCATTGGAAAATCTAGATGCAGAACAACAACAGAAATTGAAAACCCTTCTCTGCAATTATCAAGATGTGTTTGCAAAGCATGATTTCGACTTGGGAACAGTCACATCTATCCAGCACACTGTTGATACAGGGACGGCAAAACCTATCAAGCAGCGCATGAGAAGGACTCCTGTTTGTTTTGCAAATGAAGAAGAAGTTCTTCTTGAGAAAATGCTAGATGCAGGTGTCATTCAAGAGTCAGTGTCAGATTGGGCTTCTTCACCTGTTCTTATACGTAAAAGAGATGGTTCTGTTAGATGGTGCATTGATTATCGAGCATTAAATGAGGTGACAATTAAAGACACATTCTCTTTGCCCATTATTGAAGATTGCTTGGACACCTTGGCAGGAAATGTGTGGTTTTCTAAGTTGGATGCCAATTCTGCATACTGGCAGGTCTTAGTGAATCCTGAGGATAGGAAGAAAACAGCAT
This sequence comes from Loripinus fragilis, assembly GCA_964019695.1. Classification (NCBI taxonomy): domain Eukaryota; kingdom Metazoa; phylum Mollusca; class Bivalvia; order Lucinida; family Lucinidae; genus Loripinus; species Loripinus fragilis. The sequence goes on from OZ026525.1 coordinate 75,266,815, forward strand.
TCCTCACCAAATATGGATTATTTGAGCATGTGCGCATGGGGTTTGGAATGACCAATTCTCCAGCTACGTTTTCACGTGTGATCAATTTGATTCTGAGAGGTCTTACTTGGAAAACTGTGCTTGCCTTTCTAGACGATATCCTCATTATGGGTATGAGTTTTGAGAATCATTTAAAAAATCTTGAAGAAGCTTTCGAAAGATTCCGGCAATATGGTTTAAAGCTCAAGCCCAGGAAGTGCATCCTATTCCAGAGTGAGGTGGAATTTTTGGGTAGGATGGTCAGCAAAAATCAGTTAAAAATGGGGGTAAAAGATATCAGCACAATTACAGATTGGCCGGTTCCAACATCGTCGAAAGAGGTGGAGAGATTTCTAGGATTGGCAAATTACCATCGTTCTTTCATAAAGAATTTTGCTGAGTTGGCTCAACCACTTTACAGCCTGACTGGAAAAAATAAGTTCAAATGGGAGGATGAGGAACAAGCTGCCTTTGATGAACTGAAAGATGCACTTACAAATCCGCCAGTTTTAGGATTACCCAATAGCTATGATCCGTTAATCTTGGATACAGATGCTTCAGATATGGCTATAGGTGCAGAACTCATTCAAGTACAAAATGGAGAAGAAAGGGTTATTGCTTATAGCAGTTTTGCTTTAACTCCAGAACAGAAGAGATACTGTACTACACGTAAGGAGCTTCTAAGCATCGTGAGATTTACAAGACATTTTCGACATTATTTGTTGGGTACTATCTTCACAGTAAGGACAGATCACTCAAGTCTGACTTGGTTGCTAAAGTTTAAAGACCCACAAGGTCAGATAGCAAGGTGGATGGAAGAGTTGTCACAGTACAATATGGTTGTTCAACACAGATCGGGTGCCAAACATGGAAATGCAGATGCTCTCTCAAGGAGACCAGATACGCTTACTCCATGTTCATCATATGTGGCAGGTATAACCCCTGCAGATCTACCATGTGGAGGATGTCATTATTGTGTTCGGGCAGATCAGCAATGGGGCAATTTTGTCAGAGATGTAGATGAAGCAGTTAGTTTGACAAATTTATCCTCTAATGGAGTTGTCAGCAACACTGGTGATAGGCAGAGGACTGAGTTTGTGCAGAATATTAACTCTATAAGTGATCCAGATGTGATGCCAGAAATGTCAGAAACAAAGATGTCTGGTTGTAATTAAGAAACCTCTTGCTTAGCTCCGATTTTCCATTCTAAGCAGAACAGTCAGGACAACCTAGAGATCTTAGAAGATTTCAGTGAAGTCAACAGTGTAGGTTTGAGTGATATTCACTTTGACATTGTCAGAGAAGGAAAAAAAGTCATTGATGTTTATGCATGTACAATAGGTGAAGCTCAAACAGTAACATCCGAACAACCGTCGTGTTGGGGATTTAGTTACGATGAACTGAAAACTGAGCAAGAAAAAGATAAAGACTTGAACTTTGTTATCCAATGGTTAAACACTAAAGAAGAACCAGGAGAGGGGAGTTTATTCATATGCAGCCCAGAAGCTAAATATTACTGGCTGAATAAGGAGATGTTTAAACTAGTAGACAGTGTTCTATTCAGACAGAAAACCATCAGTAATGATTTGGAACTTGTAGTCCCAGACAGTTTGAAGGAACAGGCACTGTTTTTACATCATGATATTCCATCAGCGGCTCATCAGGGAATTGCTAGAACCAAAGCAAAACTCAAGGAAAAGTTTTTCTGGGTGCGATTGTCAAGGGATGTGGAAATGTATGTGTTATCTTGTTCCGTATGCAGCAAAAATAAAAAGAATAAACGCTATGGGAAATTTCCATTAACAGAATATCAGGCAGGAGCCCCAATGGAACGAGTTCACATCGATTTCATCGGACCGTTACCCAAGACAGAACAAGGAAATGAGCACTGCTTAATGATGGTGGATCAGTTTACTAAATGGGTGGAATGTATACCATTACCTTCTCAAAAGGCAGAGATCACTGCTAAAGCAGCTGTAGATGAATTCTTCTCTCGGTTCGGGTTTCCTTTCCAATTATTCTCGGATCAAGGTCGCAATTTTGAAAGTAAATTGTTTGAATCTTTGTGTAAGGCATTAGAGATACATAAGACAAGGACTACTCCATACAGACCTTCAGCCAATGGACAAGTTGAGCGTTTTAACAGAACGCTGATGGATGCAGTGAGGTGTTTTCTTGGAAAAGCGCAGAATAAGTGGGACCAGCATGTGCAGCAAATCGCAGGAGCTATGCGAGCAGCAGTGAACCGGAGCACAGGTTTTACCCCAAATATGCTCATGTTGGGCAGAGAAGTCAACACTCCAGCTCAACTCATGTTCCCAAATGTTCAAGAGAAACATGAAGATTATGGTGAATATGTATCAGGCTTAGTGAAGACTATAAAAAGTGCTCATGACTGTGCAAGAAATACATTGAAAACATCACTGAAAAGAACGAAGCGTAACTATGATTTACGTGTATTACTGAGACCTTATGCAGAAGGTGACATTATCTATCTTTTAGATACGGCAAGTGCGAAAGGTAAATCACGAAAGCTATCAGCCCCATGGAAAGGTCCAGCTCTTATTGTGAAAAAACTGTCCGCTTATCTGTATAGAGTGAAGTTAAGGAATGCAGTCTTTGGTGTAAATCATGACAGAATGATGCCTTGTAATGATAGGAAAGTGCCAGAGTGGATAGACAAATATAAAAAGTCCAATTCAGAGGAGGAGCAAGACGAAGAGGATGATCTGAAGCAATATTGTATTTGCAAGAAACCGTACAGTGGTCGATTGATGATACAATGCGATTATTGTGATGAATGGTATCATGGTTCATGTGTAAATATCACTGTGACGGACGCACTGGTGATAGACAAGTACAGGTGCAAGGCTTGCAAGGACAATAGGTCATAGCTTGATACTCTTCTATTATTTTCAGATATTCATAAGATGGCATCAAGTGCAAGTTCACAACCAAGAGACTTCTTGTCTACGGTGGAGGAAGAATATCTGAGAATGGACCGGGTATACAGACCACCAGATAGTTTTGTAGAACAGTTGGCGTTATGTCCAAGGTGCATGGGAGGAAAGCAGCAATTGAAAGTTCTTGAGGAAACCTTGCTCAAGATGGTATCCTTGGTGAAGAGGAAGCTTGAGGAGCCCGGGAGAAGAAACAAGTCAATGTTTCAAAACTGGTTAAAGGGCGCTGCTAAAGCCCTCGATAATTACCAAGTGATAGGAAGGGAATGGATTTGTGCAAATGTCTGGCAACTGCAAGATCCCCCAAAGAAGAAGGAGCAAGAGTATAATCCATCCAAAGGAAGACGAGATATTCGATTCTTTCCGGAAAATGAGACAGAGTTACTGGCAGTAGCAGCTGAGGATACCCTAGAAGCGATGGAACTGGATTACCAGGATGAGGAGCAGTTATTGTCAACCCCTCCTCAATCTCACAAAGACCATAATGCCAGTCCAAGGAGGTCACCAAGACTCTTCAGAAAGGAAGTGACTTCTTCAGAAAAGGAAACATCGTCTTCAGGAAACAGAGCTCTGTCGAGGAAAGAAGGGTCTCAAGAACCACCGACAAAGAAGGACCATACCCTGGCTTCTAGTCAGGGTAAAATCACTCCAAGAAAGGAAGTCAGTGATCCATCCAGGGCTGTGATTTCTAGTCCAGCCAGAAAAAGGACTTCAAGGAAAGACGGTGGATATTCCAGGACCGTGACTTCTAGTCCGGCCAGGATGCAGAAATCACAAACGGAAGATGGTGGACAATCCAGGACCGTGACTTTTAGTCCGACCAGGAGACAGATCTCAAGAACGGAGGATATTGGACATTCCAGGGCCGTGACTTCTAGTCCGGCCAGGAAACAGAATGCAAGAAAGGAAGATGCACATTCCCGGGCTGAGACTTCTAGTCCAGCCAGGAAACAGATTCGCAAAGACGACAGAAATGTGGTAGATTTTAAACAGGCACAGCGGCCAAGATCTGTATGGTTTTCAGATTTGACGGAAGCTTCTAGCTCCCAAGAGGTTAGACGCCAGGTCAAGATAGTGGAAAAGGAACATCCTAACCTTTCTAATTTATTGAAGAGACCAGCTTCTGGTCAGTGTGGACAGCTGGTCATATCTACGTCTGTGCTAAAGAAAGTAAAGACAGATGAGTTAGTTGGCCAGATTCGCCAGAAGATTGGGATGAGTCAGGAAAAAGAAAAGAAAAAGAGAGCTAGACATAGTTCAAGTCAAGAGTGCTGGGTTCCAGGATGTTCAGGTGAAGCCAGGTATATGAAAGCTCATGCCTTTCTATCTCATATCCCAACCATATTTGATGAAAGACTCGAACCATCAGATGAGAGGGTACTGAGTGGCCGTAAGAGTGCACTGAAGCAAGCTGGGAGGTGGTAACTGAGGAAACCTGTGGAGTTGGACCAGTTGGCAGCGTTTGTGGTGGTTCAGAAGATGCTCAGCTCAACTGACAATACACTAATCACCACAAGACAAGAGCATTCCATGGAGGAGTTCTGCAAATTTCTTCGGGAACCAGTGCCTGCCAAATTTGTAATGCAGCCCTGCAATTCACCAGCCGTCTTGCTACACTGGAAGGCTCTACTCTTGATAGCCGCGAGTTTGGAAGAGGAGGAGAGAGACTATTGGAAGAGCAACTTTCAGGCTCCAGAAGATGTAGAAATGCAGGAGGTGCAGCCAATTCCAACAGCCCGTGTGGATCCAGATGCGTTTGATTCTCATTTTCATCTGGATAGAACCCTTCGTGATATGGGCTTTTCATCCCATGGAAGTTTGGAGGATATCCTCAACAATGCTCCAGTAGAAGAGGACAATAAAATTAACCTTGTCGGTTCAGTGGCCATCTACTGTGATCCTAGGACCTATCCATCAGAACGATGCTTGCGACAAATGCCAGGTCACATGTCGGTAGGGGTAGGATTCCATCCCAAACATGCCAGGAATAGTGTGGCAAGAATTGATGATGAAGTGCGCCAATTCAGGAGGATAATTAGTAACCCCAGAGTTATTGCGTTTGGGGAAATAGGGCTGGACCATACAATGCCCATGAAGTACTGGGCCTATCAAGTGGATTTGCTGAAGAAGGTGCTGCCATATCTTGAAGATCGCCATATACTTGTTATCCACTGCCGTGGAATGGATGGTGACTGTGGGACAGAAGCTTTCCTGCTGCTTCTCCATATTCTTAGGAAGCATGTTAGATCTCACCAGGCGATACATCTTCATTGTTTTACGGGTAACACGTATGTTGTGAACAGATGGTTACAGGTGTTTCCAAGGACATTCTTTGGGTTTACCAATTTAGCCAGGCAATTTGATGAGGACCAGGTTGCAGCATTATGTAGTCTGGAAGAAGGTCGCCTACTCCTAGAGACAGATGCGCCTTACTTTCCTATTCCAGGAAATGAAGTCTCCTCACCAAGTCAGTTGTGGTTTGCAGCAGCAGCTGTTGCTAACCACCGTGGTCTTACACCAGAGTATGTGTTACAGCTAACACTGGCAAATGGACAACACCTTTATCAACAATAGTCAACAGCATCAGCATCCAGACATTGGAAGGATTTCTAGTCCTCCAATGTACAGCTTCAGAAAGAATTCTCAGCATCCAAACATCCAGCATCCAGACATTGGATGGATTTCTAGTCCTCCAATGTACAGCTTCAGAAAGAATTCTCAGCATCCAAACATCCAGCATCCAGACATTGGATGGATTTCTAGTCCTCCAATGTACAGCTTCAGAAAGAATTCTCAGCATCCAAACATCTAGCATCCAGACATTGGATGGATTTCTAGTCCTCCAATGTACAGCTTCAGAAAGAATTATCAGCATCCAAACATCCAGCATCCAGACATTGGATGGATTTCTAGTCCTCCAATGTACAGCTTCAGAAAGAATTCTCAGCATCCAAACATCCAGCATCCAGACATTGGATGGATTTCTAGTCCTCCAATGTACAGCTTCAGAAAGAATTATCAGCATCCAAACATCCAGCATCCAGACATTGGATGGATTTCTAGTCCTCCAATGTACAGCTTCAGAAAGAATTCTCAGCATCCAAACATCCAGCATCCAGACATTGGATGGATTTCTAGTCCTCCAATGTACAGCTTCAGAAAGAATTCCCAGCATACAGATATTGGAAAGACTTCTAGTCCTCCAGTGTACAGCTTCAGAACAAATTCCCAGCATCTAGACATTGGATGGATTTCTAGTCCTCCAGTGTACAGCTTTAGAAGGAATAGTCAGTTTAAGATATCAGAATTTATGATCTACCACAGAAATCGCGATTATGTCATTGGTAGGGCTTCTAGCTCTCAAATGTTTTGCCAACTGCTACAAGAAATCAAGGTCCAAGACCCTGAAGGTCTTCTTGCTCTCAAGACTCAGTTAATCACACGCATCAGATACTTCAAGATGGGCTTATAGCTCACCAGTATGCCAATATGATGTTAATGAAAAAACCAGACAATTAAATAAACGATCGAGAGATCAACAGTTTTACATGAGAATGGTCATATTGTCCGTTTTCATGCCAGCGAAGAGCCTTTGATCAGAAGAAATTCTTGTGGGCTTCTAGCTCACGTCAAGCTATCAACTGTTCTTCAAGAACGCAGACATATTGTCTGCTCAGTCGTCGATGAATCTATGGTCTAAGAAGGAAACTTCCGTGGGCTTCTAGCTCACATCCAGATATCAGCAGTTCTCCACTAGAGTAGGCATGTTGTCTGAGAGGATGTTGCTATGGACTATGGTTCATCAAGAAGGATCCCGTGGACTTTTAGTTCACAGAAGCTCCCTAGTCAAGGCAAACTACACCAAAGAGGTATGGTATGTGTAACAGCCTATGGTTCTCTACCCTGGATGAGGCCTTTCATCATATGGTGAGGAAGAGTGTAGTGAAGCGTCAGGTATCCTAGTCCGGTATACAAAGGTAGGCTGGGGAGTTTGCACCAGAAGAGTCCGGCTTGAGGTTCAAGGTTATAAACTATATAGTAATCGAGTACCCCTGCATCATCCGGGTATTCTCATTCTAGATCGTGCAAAGCAAGCTGACAGAGCTGAAAGAAGACTGAGATAATTGTAGGTTTCTTGTCCCCTCTTTCCGGGTTCTTCAAGGGTTCTTTGATATATATATAATGTAAATATAATGTAAATAATACAATACTGTGATTTATCGTCTTTTCCAAATGTCATGGTACCTAATGCAATATTAGAGACTTTCAGTCCTGACTTCCCTAGAAAACTATACTCCACTTGTTGCTCAGCCATCTTTGTAATGTTAAGTGTAAGGTGCAACAAGCATGTAACATTCTTACATGTAGCATGTGTATTAAGCGTATCTTTCAATAAAATCCCTTCAATCACAATTTGGTTAACTTGTAACTCGGACACACATCTGGTTCTTTACATAAATGAACGTTGCTCACCTATCATTTAACACATGGCAAAAAAGAAGTAAAAACAACGACGCAAAAAACAACAACGCACAACAACATGCAATCACGCCCATTTCTTGTAAAAAGATTGTTATTATTAATATTTATATTATTATTATCGTAAGGCCTTGCCTAATTGATAGTAACAAAAGAGCATTTTCGCGCAGCGAGGCCCTTACACAGCTGAGATAAAGCAAAGAGGACACTTTAACACACTGATACTGTTGATAAATTAAGTAGATCCCCTGTGTTCATGAAACGACATTGGGACAGACTCAAATCCCGGACTAAAGCCATCAAGTGGATCCAACGTAAAATGTAGCAAGCCCTTTTATCAGAAAGATATAGGGACAGAAAAACAACGCACATTAAGCGCATTCTCGCGAGACCTGACAATACCTCATCTAGATCTCTCGCATTTCGCCCTTTGCATCATGGGTAACTAGCGATATTTGGCTAGTCCCGTTCAGTTCCCGCACTGCTGTAGTGACAGAATTTGTTGTTAAAAATAGCTCAAAAAATGAATTTTTTGAGAGTTTATCCTTTCTGTTTTAGTCAATATCTTCTAGATGTAAAGCCCCGAGTCATGCAAGCGGTGATCGCAGAATATATTTTTAACAAAAATGGCGGCTCAATCCCAGTGTGCACCGAGCGAAAGGCGACAGGTTAGTACGTGCTAGCGAGTGTCCTGTTTGCGACAATGACAGTAAGCGAAGCAACCAGCAGCTCCCTCTTCCTCAACAAAAGGATTGTTAACCCTTAATGCGCCAATCACAACAGAAGTCGTCTGCTTTTCTCGTCTGCTGAAATGATTAAGAAGCCTCTATGGACAACAGTGTGGACCCAGATCAGACAGCTCCTATAGAAGCAGTCTGTTCTAAGTCATGCTGTTTACTTCTATACTTTTGTCAATTATGTTAGGCAATTATTTACAGCAGACAATTTCAGCAGACGATATTTTCAGATGCATTATTTTTCTTGGCGCTTTAAGGGTTAAACTTGGAAGAACAGCAATAACCTCTTTACGAATACAAGACCAAACACTTTACCCCCACACACATTGGGAGCAATAGCAAAAAACCTAACAACAGCATAACTACTGAATACAGGCCTCGACATAGGTTTAGATAAACACATTTTTGAGCGTAAAAGTGTAAAAAGTTTTTTACCCATCAGCATGTTTTGTGTGCTCAAAAGAACCGTCTCATTGAGACTGATAAAACTGATGAAGCTCAGCTCAAATGAGCATGAAATTTATCATGTTCAAAAATGTTAAAATGATATCACCCTACCTCAGAATCTATATTTTCAAAGAAATCAGCTAACACAAATCTACCATGCAAGACTATAAACAGCATTTATGCCTGTATCTCTACTCTAAAACCTAACTGAAAAGTGTGTAATCGTGGTGAAATTGAAGGCCCTTTTCCACTTCCTGTTTGAGTGTTGCTAATACAATACAGGCTTAGGGGAGCGCAGCGGCAGTGGTAGAGTGCTTGACTCGAGACCGATAGGCCGCGGGTTCGAGCCTCACCGGCGTCACTGCGTTGTGGTCCTTGAGCAAGACACATTTATCCTAGCTTAGTACTGGTTCAACCCAGGAGGACCCGTCCCTGTTAAATGAAAGATTGTTGATGGGACGTAAAGAATCAAATCAAACAAACAAACAAAACAATAAGGCTTATCTACGCACTTTCCATTTTCAACCCTATTCTAAATATTTGGTTTAAACTTTATTTTATTTGTATAATATATGACAAGTATACAAACAACACAGAATACGATTACAATACAACCACTATACAAATGGGATTCAGAAGAAAGTCAAATGACTTATTTGAATCTGTATCCCAAACTAACTATTTGAATCTGTATCCAAAACTTACTATAATGTATTGCAACAGACTGCATGCTTGGTGGTTAACCCAATTACGGTTGGCAACTTTGCTTTCCTCTTTAGTTGCACGATGGTGGGTCGGACTTCAGACTCTATGACGGTTTCGACTTAAAGACTTATCTATTGATGAGATGGTAGGGACCTGATGTATTGGCTGTTTTTCGGGCCCATTGGGGTTTTGCTGTTTGATTTCTTTTGCTCCAATATTCAGTTTTATTTACTGTTGAGTCCTTATCTTTGCTGTACCTCCTTTTATTATCTTGATTTATATATTCTAGGAGATGATTCATTGATAAGTTAGGAGTCTTTCATGCAAACCCAATATCTATGTGTCTTGATCCACATCTGAATTAAGGGTGAGGTTGGTGCCATGAAACCGGTTGAGCCCTCAAGTAAAAGTAATTTTATTGACCGTTCCAAGAAGGTGCTTCTTTTGTGGATCGTTTTTGTTGGTTATGCTTCATGTTGGTGTGTGTTGTTTTTGTAGCCTTGTGATCACCCGCTGGAAAAAAAGCTGATATCTTGGCTGTCGTGTGTGTTGTGTTTTGTGGCTTTCTCATATGTATCCTGTCCACATCAGAATCAAAGGTGAGGTTGGCGCCACGAAACTGGTTTAAGCCCACCAGTAAAATATTTTACTGACCGTTCAAAGGTGGTACTTCTTTTGTGGATCTTTTATGCTTTTTCTGTCTTATGTTTGCCATGCCTTTGTGCGCGTCTGTTAATATGTGCCTTGTGGTCACTTGCTGGTAAAGGGCTGACATCTTTGCTCTCGTTTATAGTGTCTAACTGTGAGTTTGTCACTTTCCCATTGATATCCTGGGTCAGGTGTGATAATTGATTGTATATATTTCTGATCTTTGTACTCTTACTTTCTTTGTTTATTCCTATTCTTGTAGGTTATGTAAACGTTTCACATAGTTCTACCTATGGTGTTGTTGAAACTGATGTTTAGAAGACGTTCTCATGATGCCATAAAGTAATTGTCTGATAATTAATCTCCTGCAATCTGATTGCATTGTGTTGCAACGTAATGCAAATTTGCTTGTGTACACATGTACGATAAATTATTATCATAATGATAAACATCTTTCATAATTCATATGTTATAAGTTTTATTTGCCCGCGTAGTATTATATTAATTAAGGGGAATCTAAAATTCTTAGTATTGTTATTAGAAAATAATCATATAATGTATAGATAAATAAATAATTCTTAAACGAAATGAACACTTGATTTATTTCATAAATGTTTCATAAACGTTTACCGCAACTAACTAGTGTTCACAAACTATATGGTCCCATTTTATCTTTTTTGAAAATAGGTACAAACATATTTATTATGAGACTGCAAGTAGTTAATTTAATGCCAATAATCGCAAAAAAAGAAAGTTACACCAATGGTTTGGGTAGTTTGGATAACTTTTGTTTCAATTAACTGATAAGAATAGTCAAAAGCATTAGTTGGTCTGCAGTGTGTGATTGTGGTATTTCCTTACTTATTTAAAAGTGCATAAGTGCATTTCTCACTTTGGAACTGCTGAAAATAAAATCACGTATGGTTTTGTCAATTTGAAGGGATTCCTATGGTCACTAAATGTGCTCCCCAGGTCACGGTTTATTCTTGTTTTGTCAGGCGTGGTACTTGATTGAATCATTTCCTGACCATGCCGTCTTTCTTACTTTATGATGTCTCTTTCTGATGATAAGCAGGCTGATATCATTGACGCTTTTAACACTACATCCAGATATTTAGATGATATTTTAAACATATTATATTTATTTATGGTAAGTCAAATACACCATGCAGTGCTTCAACTCAATAAAGCCAATACTTCTGATACTGAAACAAAGTAAGGAGGCAAACATCAGGAATTGGTACAAGCAAGTATCACGCCTGACCCAGGACACCACATGGGAAAGTGACAAAACACAATAAAACATCACATATAAGTGAGCCGAGAGGCTATGCCTTTCACAGCAGGTGACCACAAAATAATTTGGAAAAAACTGATCCTTCTGAAATAGAGAGAACATACAATATAAGAAAACAGAAGACTCGGTTTTATTGAGTCTGTACATGAGAATTAATGAAAAGTGCAACAATTCTCATGACCCCTAGCACCAGCTTAAGCAGTATTCTGCTTTCGGTCAGAACCCAATATTCCTGAAGGACCAGATCATGAAAAAATATCAACACTATATCGATGTACAGGGAGAAGTTTTACCAACTTCACGCGTCACAACGACAGCTGTTGTGACCTCTAAATAATCTAGAAAAACGGATCGTCTAGAAATAGAGAGAGCCTACGATATAAGAAAACAGCAGACTTGGTTTTATTGAATCGGTTCATGAGAATTAATGGAAAGTGCAACAATTTTCATGCCCCCCTACAAGTCTGCAAAGAACAAGCAAGGAAGCATGTCAAACACGAAACATAAATAACACTAATGATCCTCATAAGAAGCGCCGCCTTGGAACAGTCAGTATAAACTCTTTTTACTGGAGGGCTTCACGGTACCAACCTCTTCCTTAGTTCTGATGGGGATCAAGACACATAGATGTTTCGTTTGCATGAAAGATCCCTAACTTATCCATGAATTATCTCCTAGAACATATAAATCAAGATATAAAAAGAAGATAAAGCAACGATAAGGACTCAACTGTCAATAAAACTGAAGACGGGAGCAAAATAAATCCAACAATTAAACCCCGATGAGCCTGACTACAGCCAAAGCAACAGGCCCCAACCATCTCATCTATAGATAAATTTTAAAAACGGAACCGTCATAGAGTCTGAAGTCCGACCCGCTGGCGTGCTATTAAAGAGGAAAGCAAAGTAAGTAAGGAGGCAAAGATCAAGAAACGATACAATCAAGAACCACACCTGTCTCAGGACACCACATGGGAAAGTGACAAAACACAATAAAACATAACAAAAAAGAGAGCCAAGTGGTTAACCCTTTCCCAGCAGGTGACAACATGGCTGCAATGAACAGATAAGAAAGCATGACAAACATGACAAACGAAGCCTCGTTTTTGGACTTGTATTTGAATATTTCTAAGGATACTGTTTGTACCAAATTTACATTAAGCGTGACGATTTTGATTTTGAAATTGTCGAATTCCCACTTAGCAAAAACTTCTAAAACAAGGCTACAGGTATCATAAACTTTGCAAAAAGTTTTCTTCATTTTACTGCCAAAACTATGATTTGATATCCAAAGTCAGTATTGGACTTAAATCTCTCTTGTACCAGGGACTTTGGGAACCAGCGTTTTATGGCAACTTAGTGTATAAATTAAAGAAAATTCTCATTACAGGAAGATTGGTTATAACATAACTGTATTGCGACAGACTGCACGATTGGTGGTCAACCCAATCAAGGTTGGCAACTTTGCTTTTCTCTTTAATTACACGCAGGCGGGTTGGACATCAGGTTCTATGACGGTTCCCACTCAAAGCCATATCTATAGATGAGAGGGTTAGGCCTTTAGATTTTTTCTGTGGTCAGGTCCATCATAGTTTAACTTTTGGATTTCTTTTTACACCAGTATTCAGTTATGTACTGTTGAGTCTTTATTTTTGTTTCATCTCCTTTTAATATCTCAATTTGCATTTACTTGGAGATGATACATCGATAAGTCAGGGATGTTTCATGCCAATCAAACATCTATTTGTCCTGATCCACATTAGAAAAAGGGTGAGGTTGGCGCCATCAAACACGTTTAAGCCCTCCAATTATTTTTTACTGACTGTTCCAGTGTGGTGCTTCTTTTGTGGATCCTTTATTGCTATTTGTGTTTCATGTTTGTTATGCTGTCTTGTCTGTTCCCTGCAGCCTTATGGTCACCTGCTGGAAAAGTGCTGACCTCTTGGTTATCTTGTGTGTGATGTTTTCTTGTGTTTTTGTCACTTTTCCATATGGTTTTTGGGTCATGTGTGGTATTTGATTGCATCGATTCCTTATCTTTGCCTTCTTTTTTACTTGGAAGTATTGTGGAAGATTGTAGTATGCCTTTAAGAAATGTTTATCAGAACGTTAAGCAAACACAAAAAATTTGCAAAGATATGTCTCTAAAGGCTAACGTCAATCTTTTTTTTTTTTTGAGATCTGATATCTTAATGCATAACATTGTAGAAATTACTGAACGTTTTTACAGCCAAATTGTGGTACAATAGCCGTATGCACACGCAAGTCTCTTTTTCGTGAAAGATAAATGGTCTCGCTGAGGTTGAGACAGCTGAATAAAATAATCAACTGTGTGTATCTTAATATGTCTCTCTGTCAATTCTGTTCTGGGATGGCAAATGAAAATCAATTTAACGCCATAATCAGTTATTATTTACCTTTTATTATAAACAAGACGATATGTTGTACAAATGATCACACTCTATGTACAGTAAACATTTCACTGATAATACTAGTACTAACAACTGAAAAAAACACAATACAAAACAAATATTATTACAAATGACAAGGTATACACATACCAGGCGTTTTGAAACTTTCATATATTAAAAAATGTACATGATATTAAGGGACTAATCACATACGCCAAGATGAGCCTGTTCATCCGCAATGTCTCGCCTTAACATTCACTTCTCACATACGCTAAGAATACAACAGATAGAGGCACACTCATAAAGTGGACTCTGACCCCTCTGGATACCCGCGTATGTGCAATTAAGGTATGCTTAAATATGTAAATGTAATATATACCAGAAACTCTAGTTTTGGTCCCAAAACAGAGTTACTTCTTTTGTGGATCTTTTATGTTTTTATTCTGTCTTGTGTTTGCTATGTCTTTGTGCGCGTCTGTTTATATGTACTTTGTGGTCACCTGCTGGGAAAGGGCTGACCTCTTGGCTCTTATTTGTGGTGTCTTACTGTGAGTTTGCCACTTTCCTATTGGTATCCTGGGTCAGGTGTGGTACTTGATTGTATCGATTCCTGATCTTTGCACCTTATTACTTTATTGCGGAAAATCATCCTTGCAAAGATGGTAATCTACGCGAAATCATAATAGGGTATATATGTAAGAATCTATCATGAGTGTGAGGCTGGGATAGAAAAAAAAGTGCCGTGGATCGCCATTTGGCATCACGAGGCTTACCTAGAGATGGCAAATGGTGATCCAGAGGGTTGGAATTTTCTATCCGTTCCTCACACAATGATTTCTTTTTCTTGCTTGGTATGATAATTTCAGTTTTTTTTCAAGTTCCTGGATATGCTGATCCGCGAAATAACATGACAATGTCACTATAACGTGACATAGAGGATCTTACATAAGCGCTCATGTTTTATTGTATTACTAAACAAGCTGAGGAAAAGCAATAAAATGCGAGACTTGCCGAGCTAATCATTTTTTACGTAGCAAGCTTAATAAATTGGATAAAACATGATTATGAATGTGAGATTCTATTTATATCACAACTGTCTAGATCAGCTCTTTAACAACGAAATTCCCCATACCTGCCTACACAATTTGTTTATGTTAGCTCTTTGTAATTTGGGTGAAAATGTAATTTGCTCTTCTGTATACATCCCAAAAAAGTAGCTCAAAGTTTAAGATTTTTGTTTTATCATCGTGAATCTTCATCTGCATCTACAAATGTTTAAAAAGAGTAACAGAGAATATATTATTGATTAATATAAGGTAGAATCACATGTGTTTTATATTTGTCAGCCAACAGACTGTAAACTACGTCACGAGAATAATGATAACGTAGCTATTATAATGACGTCATTATTATACTCCCCAGTAGTGACCTCATGAACAACAACAACTTTAGAAAACCAACAATGTGACTGTGCGTCACAAAAGAATCAGATTAGTCAAGCCATCAGCTTTGATTGATCTGAGTCTTCACTGTTCCCATAAAGAAAGTTTGGGTCCTTATTTACCCACTGAGTGCACAGCGAAGACTCTGGTAAGACCTGACAGAAATTCATTCAACAACACCGTCATGTTCGCTATGACAGCGCAGAGGGATATGGTTATTTGACCTAATTTGCATATTTAAACAACTAGATATTTTCAAAAATAAATCATGGTGTCACATAACGCTCGGACTGCAGGTTATGTTATAAAATAGGGTAAATATAAAAACAATTATTGCCCAACCGACTATATATGTAGTAATTGTCTATTTTTTGCTATGTCATGAGTCACTGAACTATTCCACCGGTCAATAAATATGACTATAGACTGGCACTATACGATGGCCTGGTTTCCCGCTTCCCTGTTAAAACACATAGGCGCTTATTATCATGCGCGACGACGATGCGCGTAAGGTTCGTTTATGAAAGGAGACGTTATGCAACAATGGTGAAAAATGAGGCATGGTTTGGCAACTTTAAACTCCAATAACTCCGTTGTTTATGGTCAGAAACATAAATGTGGGTACAGGTTTTCTTAGTTAGAACAAGCGAAACAATTTGAGACCAAAATTGAGCAGATTTGGTAATATTTTCTGTTTTGCAACAAAATCGCATCCATTCAAGGAACGCTAAGTATTTCATCAAATGGGATGGGTAATAAAACAGTTATTTTATGTATGTTTGTAGTAAAGTCAAACAATTACCCCTAGGTACCGTGGACGACCTGATGCACTATTGTACCCGGCCTTCGGCCTCGTGCAATAGTGCATCAAGTCGCCTACGATATCTCGGGGTAATAGTTTTGACCCTACTACAAACAGGCATGAAATAACTGTATACTATCCTATGGTAACATCTTAGATGTCTTAATCTAGTTTGCAAAAATACACAGTATATCTTAACATTTTGAGCATAATTTGAGTCTAATTATTGTCTCATATTTGTTTTATCATTCATAAAGCATTCCCGTGCAGCTGACTGGTGGGCAATGGGCCAAAATGTTAGCCAGAGCATGCAATTATATGCTTAATATGTGTGTGCGAGCACCAAAGGTTCTGAAGAGATTGTGCACACGCACAGGCTCGCTTAAACATCTACTGCTCGTATATTAATGAGATAATACCGAAATCTAATATTTCGGTGCCGTTAAAACTGGCATAAGAACTCCTTTGCATTGATATGCTAAATAAAATGCGCTAGCACACATGACTTCAGTACGTACCGCATTAGCGCAAATACCTCCTTCAAATGACCTTGCTAAAACTCTTTGTTAGGCTCTGGTGTGAGTCCTACGCATTGCAATAACTACCAAAACCTTGTATGCTAGCCAAAAAGTATTATACTTTTGTAGTCATACCAGCAAGCTAAAATGAAAAGAAATGCAACGTGTTACACTTCAATTTACTGTCAAAAGATTGGCAATGAATCTTTGTTTACGACGGGCGTTCATTTAATTGTGGCGCTGGGGTTCTGCAAGGCACATACTATGAGCAATCCATATTTGATTCATTTCAACCAGTTGATGTGTTCTACCTTGACAGAAACTCAGTTTCTTGCTTTAAAATCCAGGCTTTGAATGCTGATAAATAGACGTTTTAGGGCACACCCTTTTGACACTGAACAATGACACTGCATATAGCACTGAGGCTCATATCTACGTTTGGAGAGATTTTTGTCAGTAAAGTAAACAGAAAACGTCACAGGGACTCAAGTCTGGTGAATAAGGCGGATTGTGGAGCTGTACCACATTTTCCGTTTCCAGGAAATCCTGAGCCAGCTTACACTTAGGGGCACTTTGCATTGTCATGAATTAGCACAAACCTCTTAGATGGGATACACGGTTTTTTGCTCAATTTTTGTTTTCATTTCTGAAACCACGTTCTTCTTGTAGAAATTACCTGTAACTTTTCGAGTTTGACATCTTAACTTGAACAATGCGCTAATTAGAAGTAAAAAGTAAGGTATATGACACATTTTCCTGCGCCTTTTGCTCTTTTACAATGACAGGTCTAGCTTGGTCTTTGCACAGCCACTGCTTATTATTGACGCATCTCTGGACTCAATTTTATATATCCAGGTTCCATCAACTGTAAGTTGTTTTGATATTCTAGATTTCTAACAATTTTGGTAATTTTGGTAATTAAATAAAACAGTAAATGGACATTTTATTTCGAGTAGCCTTTTGTGACCAAGTGATTTGAGAACACCAAGAACAAACCTTTTTAAAATTTAACAGCTGAGTCAAAATCTTAGGAGCTCAAACAACTGATATGTCAACACGAGTAATATTCATAATTAACCAGGCCTGCCACAGCAGCAATATTAGCATTGGTAACGGCAGATTTGGGCTGACCAGGGTAGGAACCATATTTGAGGTCAATGAAACCATCTTGAAATATTCTGTGCCACCTGAAAACTGACGTTTTAGGACATTGAAGACGTTCTATGTATCTGCAACTATTCATTTTATACACGTGAACGAACCTAAACCAACCTCTAAATATAGGTCCTCATTTCAAAACATGCTTATGTTTTCATTAAACACACACTATTTTGCCCAGTGTGTTACGATTGCACGTGTTTGATATTTCAAAAGTGTGAATGGATTCAAACTTCACTTATCCAAAATTATGTTCCCTTAGTCAACACCACTCCCCCTGTCAATCACATGACTATTTGTCATTTACCCTATTTGTGTGATGGATGCAAATGTCTATAGGGTGTTTTATGTCACATATTCGTTTATTCTATCAGATGTGGCAGTGGTGCAGTATATCCCTCCTTTCCATCCAACCAGAATGTTCGCATTTGTCCTTTTCCCTGAAATAAAGGGTATGATTTGAAGTACTGCATTGTAGGCATGTTAGGTCCACACTGCGTCGTTGGCATCTCCGTGAAAGGTGCCTACGACGCAGGGTCGGCTTTATAACATTATGGAAAAAATGGACAAAAAGAACAATACCGAAACACAATTAAATACAATGTACTCTCATTATCCCTTATTGCAAGTAACCAGAATTTTGGCTTCAAATCATCAGCATTTTTATCATTACTGGTCTCAACAGACAAATTGACCAAAACAGTGATTATTCTATCCTTGATATGTGCAAATCGTCATAATCTTGACTGCATCTTTAACCTAGCACTGTTTTGGGTTGTATGTAACATGAATCCCTTCACTAGGGTTGCCGAAAATAGTGCTAACTATCTGCGCATTAAGAACCATTTTCTGTATTTCATCACAGTATGTTAAATTGATTTGATTGTTTCATCTTAATAATACTGTACATTGCCAAATTAAGGAATTAAATAAATAAATTTTAAGAACAGCAACATCTAGGATGCAGATGTGGCTTTTACAATAAATTTAAGCGCTCCCTGCATATTTTAAAGAAGCAATTCTGATGCAAATAATCAATTTGTTGTTGCTCCCATTAGTTGTGTATGTGTGGGGGTGTTCTTGTTGTCATTGCTTTGTTATATAGTTCGTCATGCCCTTTCTAGTTTTTCAATCTTCTTGTTGAGAAATAGAGTGCAGTATGCTATACTTTAATTGCGCTCTTGCAGTCGCGTGGCTGTCTGTGTTCTCTGACTCCTGCTTCAGATGCAGTTGGTTGGTCTGAAAATTCATCGTCATACTCGTTTCTTTTCTGATATAGTTTAGGTTCCATACAATAAGATTTTCCTGATTGTTTACCTTAACATCAATGAGTCCTCTGCCCGCCGTGAGATATCCACCAATTCTGTGTAGAGATTTACAAGATTCCTCGCTCATATGAACTCGGTTTTCTGCAAAATAAGTAACTGTGGTAACAGGTTTATCTGCTGTTTAGTACAAGCACTATGAACAATCTAAGATAAAATGCTGATCTAGGCTTGTCCGTCATCTATCTATCCACCAAATCGACGTATACATTTACCAGTGTGAATTCACTAGTGTCTTGTTTGGATGATATCTCAAGAAAATCATTATACTGCATGGACTATATTAGATATGTATCTTGAAACTTGGTAAAGTAATTATTAAAAAATAAGTGAATCATCTGATTAGGAATGCATTCAACAACAAATATTATTGGATTTATAACCCTTGCCTCGCACTTGCTTTAGTCACAGTTCACTGTCTTTATGGGCAAGCATATTTTACCAATAATTTCTATAGAAGGGAGAGTGCACAATATTTCACAAACACGTTTTCTAGCTTGTTCTAAGCAAAAGGCATTTCTGTTGTTTTGCGTTACGCTTTTTGTTTAATTATGGATTTGAGTCCAATCTACTTTTGGTAATAATCTGAATGAGGGACAAGAGAACTGTATTATTTATGATCTCACTGTTTTTAAGTTTACATGTGATCTTGTTTTGTCACAAATTGGTCACAGGGGGTTGGTGGGTACTCTCATGTTTTCTTCATACGTAGGCTTGGTGCCTGATGCTTATCTGTAGTTGGACCCACCGTGGCTCAACTTGAGGTTTTCTTTAGCTCTGACTATCTGTGAGTCGTGAGCCCTTTTCTTTGTTTCATCATGGAGTGTTAATTTGATTAGAGTGTTTTCCATGATGATAAATTGCATTAGTTAGATGGCCTCCATGCGAGCTGAACATTTCTTGTACTTCAACAACAGCAGAATCTATGGCGAAGATTTGGTACCAATAAAATGTATTTAAGCCCCCCGGTGGTTTAGGCTACTGTCCGTTCTAAGGCAGTGGTTCTGTTGTTGTTGACTTTTTGTTTATTGTTATTCCCATTGTGGGAGTCTGTAATTGTTCTATGTTTTGTTGTACGTTACTTTATGTCCATTCTAGTATTGCAATCATCTTGATGGGGAAGAGAGAGCTGATTGCTTTGCTTAATTTGTTTTCCTGGTGTCTCGTAGTGGTTGAGCGGCTCTTCCTCGCGGTGCCTAGGGGTTGTCTGCAGTTTGTGATTGTGGTATTTCCTGATCATACTCACTTACTATTTTGGACACAGTATCTACTGTTTACCCAAAAAAATATTTACGGTGCAGTAGGCTAAGGATCATTGACGGTTTGGGCCTTATTCGCCTATTTTTCTGATTCACAGAACGCTGCTTTTGATCTTCTAGTGTGTTGTATGTATTATCAGTGCAATAGGTGAATCTAATGGCAAGAGCAAGCTAGCAAAATATTTTCCAAATTCCTACCCACTCGAGAGTTATGGCAGGTAGAAAGGGGAGGGGGTCTGAAATTTCATGAAAATAAAAAGTGCTTTAAAAAGTGATTTCTGCACGTTTTCTTGATTTATTTGGTAGGCATGGTGATATCTATTGAAAATACCATATGCAGAGTATCAACGGATCACGATAATTGATGAAATTGTTTTAAAAACAAAATATGTTTTGTAATAAAATGATTTTGGGGAGATAATTTAGAAGTTACCTGTACATTTTTGACTACATGTACCGTAAATAATACAAAAATGAAAGCTCAACACAAGATATAAATATTTTTGAAGGAAAGAAAGTGTCCCATTTAGCATTGGAAAGTAAAACTGATTCTAACTATACTGATGGACTTTAATTATGCAACACTAACTTCCCCTTATATCTTCCAAAAGACTGTTGAATGTAAACTTCCTTTGCTTCGATAACGTCATCATGAGGCGGCTTCTTCAGCAAACACTTTAGTTTTTATTGTACAACTAAACTGGACGACGTTATTTGCTCCGTATGAATTTAGCCATTTAAAGATTTCTTAAGTAGAGGAGATTTTAAGCTATTGAATGAAAGGGTACACCCAGTCATATACGCAAATAAGCTGTATCGCAGACCTGCCAATCAATATTAGAGTAATTCCTCGATGACTAACGAAGTCCATGATTCAAATGTGATGCTTTTAGTGTTTCTTGATTTGAAGAAATAGGGAATCTTTCATTCATAACATTTGGTCACATGAAACAGTTGACCCCTATCTCAAAAAGTTTACATTTTAATGCATTAAGTTCATCTTAGTTGGACAAGTTTTCCATGTTTTACTTACACATGAATGCTCTTTAACATACAATCAAAATTATTGTTCTGCCTTCTTTTTCGAGACATAAATTAAAGCTGTTATCCAAGTGTTGCGTTTTTAAAGTCCGTCAGTATAGATGCTTTGAATATTACTTTTGCTTTGTTTAAAGGGCATAACATGTTAAATGTATTTAAAGTGTCCGAATATTTATGGTATATATATACATGTATATCCCTATATGAGACAATATATTGAACACTAAAGTATTTACCTGTTATAACTCTTTGCATGCCAGTAGATAATTTTGTTGTCTGCCAATAGCTTTTAGCAAACAGTTTGGACCCAGATGAAGACCAACAGAATATCGGTCTTGATCTGGATCCAATCTGTTTGATACTCCGATGGTGTTCCTGGGTGGTTTATTGTTAAAAACTTAATTTTGAAGAAAGTCAGCAGATGAAAATAAAAACATGAACAATTCCCTAGCATGCAATTAGATAAGTACAGGACGTTTGCAAAAGAATGTGTCATTTAATAACAGTGAGATTTTTATATGAAAAAATACATTAAACCTTGCTAATTCTACTTTTAATCTTTAAGTACTGTATATTAAACTAGCACAGAATACAAAGCAATTTAGGAGGTTGGTTCTAGAGAATTTCTTTACTGTCAGTAATTTCTTATTTGGTAGAAAAGGCATTTTATGGTCTTAAGCCCCTGGTTTTTGGGCTGCTGAACATCTTTCCCCCCCCCGTGTGCCAGCAAGCCACTTCCATACAATGTGTGAAATATGGTAACACATATACATGCCAAAGCTTTTGCTGGCACACGGGGGGGGGGGGGGGGAATGATATTTTAAAAAATGTTTTCGGATTTCTATTTATTATAATGTAAAACTGATTGTTCTACCCAAAATTTTACATCTTTGAAGCATTTAATGTCGAAAACGGATTTCACAGCCATAAAGTACTTAGGTCAGGGTAGCTTTAAGTTGAAGAAAGGGACGATTGACAAACTTTTATTTTTACTGAAAACCATAGGCATTTACCCATAGCAAGTGTCAATGATCCTTTGGCGCACTAAAGAGTTTGAGCTGAATTAACAAGTGTTAACTGGTCCACTAAGAATTATTAATTATATCAGTGTGAATAAAAATCATTTTTCAACACAATGAGCAAAATTTCATGAATTATTTTAAGCAAATGATAGAATAATTAGCTTTCAACGTCATTAATCCCCTGTTTCAGGGTCAGGAAAAATGTCTGCTAATATGGCGCACCTGAGTCTATTTTCTTGTTGCCTTGAAAAAAAAATTTTTGTTGGGTTTGATACACTTTTTTGGTTACTACAATCAATGCAGCACATATTCTTGGCAGTTTTTTACAGTCACTGACAAAACAGCCTTCTAAATGCCAGATTTGTGAAGGAGGGGTCTTAAGATTTAATGAAAACAGTTTTTTTCTAATTATTTGATATTTAATTTGGATTCACACTACAAAATACTATTGTCATATACTTATTGATTTGTTTCATACTATTAAACCACAAAATGATGATTTAGAGTTGTTTGGGGATTAATTTTTGAGTGAGTCAAATTAGCAGATGCGTCAAATTAGACTACACAAATGGCATATCCCAAAAAAATATTAGAAATTGTAGCAACCCACAACAATATCACCATTCTGTAAATTGACAGTAAGAAAAGACCCTAAACTGCATAAAAATGACCTCTAAAAAAGTCCAGTTTTGTGATGACCCACAATATTATCCACAAAATCTTCATACCCACAAAATATTCATTTTTGTGAAACCCCCAAAAGTATTGAATTCAAGATTTTGAACCCATCAATGGTCCGAGCCTACATATATATGAACATATTTGATTACTCCCCACCTCTAGGGCAACTGGTATCATAAATTTGTCTGTAATCAGTGATTATGGCAGGTCCTAGACCTCCTACTTTCTTTTGAGCTTCATTTGTGCTCATATTAAAATTGAACTGCAGGTAAAATTTTGCTTATTTCTGCAGCTGCCCTTTAGAAACGAAACTATACAGACAAGCATTCGTAGTATTTTTTTTTTGATTTGATTTGATTCTTTACGTCCCATCAACAATCTTTCAGTTATAAAGGGAAGGGTCTTTCTGGGTTGAACCAGTACTAAGCTAGGATTAATGTTCTTGCTCAAGGACACAACGCAGTGACACCGGTGAGGATAGTATTTAATTTTGGTTACCACTATACAGAAGTGTCCTATTTTGAAAAAATAAATGGTCTAAAAGAAGCCACAACCGCTATCGAAGACAACTATTAGGATGTGAGTACTGCTTAATAACAATATGTTGAGAAAACATATGCTTTATATTTTCACATAAAAAAGGTGAACATACTTGTTTTAGACGAGCAGTAAACTGTAATAATCTTTCACTTCTGGAAAGAAGCATCAAAATTAGCATACATGTTCCTCAGGGGAAGCATTTTTGAGAAAACCCTGTTTGCCACCTTAAAATTTGGATAGTTTAATTTAACAGTTTGGCTCCCCCAACTATGAATAATTATATAAATAAACTTTCTTGTTTGTTCAAAGAACAAAAATTTACTTGTCAGGTCCACTAGTGTAGGGTCATATCTAATCATATTCCCATAAGCAAACAGAGTAGACCTTGATCAGCTAACTTTCATCTAACGGGAGTTGCCTGATCTGGGTCTGCTTTGTTTGTATGAGTGTTAAAAATGTTCTTAAAAAGGCATCTCTGTGAGGTTAAGGGTTAATAAATTATTTCAGAATTGTTTATCTACGTATGTCTACCTACCAATTCCTGTTGACTCCATCCTTGAGGCAGTATTAACAGTATCACCAAACAGACAGTATCTAGGCATCGACAAACCAACCACGCCTACAAAACATAAATTAAGAATCTCACTAAACATATGAGCTGTGACATGAGATTTCAAACAATGTGGTATTTTGACAAGTGTAGACCTAGATGAGCCTGTGCAGCCTCCTTCTTAGCTTAGAAACTCTAAATGATGTTTGGTCAGTAGCTTAACAATCATTGAATATTCAAACGACTAGCAAAGGCTCTGATGAGACTGAGCGTACGCGTAGGCTGATTGGAGGCTTTGCTGGTCGCACAAACCACACTGTATGAAATCTCATGTCGTGGCTCATGTAGAAACTGGTCATCAACACAACAACCACGCCCACAAAATATATGAACAGCATCAATTTACTTTTGAAATGAATTAGTAGTCGCTAAATTGTCCGTACATTACATAAGATCAGCCCTGCTGTGAATGTAGCTTGGGCATCAATTTATACATTCCGTTGTTCTAAGTTCACAATATAAATTTGCCCCCATTATATGTAATACTATTTGTTCTTGGTTCTTGTTTTGTGGTATAATTCTTTGTATCCTTTCTAGTTTGCCATTTCTCTTGCTGATGAAAAAGAGTTGATTTATTTAAATTATATACTTGATTTCGTGTGTTTGTCTTTGTTTTATTGTGTTCTGTGGTCTCTTTCTCATGGTACAAAGCGTTGGTTTGTTATTCTGTGACATTTCACGACCCTTCTCATTTAATTTAAATTATTACCCAACATACTATATGAAGAGTTATTAAGCATTTTTGACTGTTTGGCAACTTTTCCGTCTCTGCCGGTTTGATCCGGTTTGAGGAACAGTTCCCCGGGAAAACATTTTTAACCATTTCCCAGTCACGTGATAGGCTGATCAGCTGTACACTGATGACGTCAAACGTATAACTGTAGGAAAGGTTTTGTTTGATTTGATTCTTTACGTCCCAGTCAACACGTTTTCAGTTATGTCAGGATTGAACAAGTACTAAGCAAGGATTATTGTGACAACGCAGTGACGCCGTTGAGGCTCAAAACGGCATACACTCAAGCATTTTACCACTGAGCCACTGCGCTCTCTACGCTGTATAAAATGAGGATTTGGTTTCAAAGTGTTTCGCACATTCTAACTAAGAAAACGAGTACCCACAGTCTATGATTCTGACCACAAACAACAAAGTTATTGTAAGTTTAAGGAGCCGCTCCCGCCATAAACCGTACGCGCGTCAGCATCACGCTTATTATTACCCTTTGTTAGTTTTGAGTTGGGTAATAAAACAACTATTTCATACTTTTCTGTGCAACAGTCAAAACTATCACCCTGTCAGTGCTGTGAAATAGTTGTATACTGTTATCGCAGGACTATAGATAAGAGTGCGTAACAAAAATATATTTTTCTAATTTCTCAAGCAAAACATATGTTGTGGGTACTCAAAGCATCCAAAACATATGTTAAAATGATGAGTAAAAATATTTACACAATTGTACGCTGATTTTTTATATCAAAACCTTTTGAACTTATTTGTTTCAATACATGTCATCCTGAATTATATCAGGCTATGGTATTTTCAAGACTCGAATTTCTGATACACATAAAGAATAAATGTATTCAAAATTACAGCTTTAGACTCCTGACTGTTAAGTTTACATTATAATTTATTACATGACGTCGCGTCCAGGGAGTGATATAACGCCAAGCAATAAACTCGATAAATCACTAGTGGTTTACAGATTTAATAACGTTACGTAATGACGTCCATTATAACGTTGCGTATAAATGACTAAATCCTGACTTTTCACGCCCTAAAATGCGACTTTTATTTAATTTTGATGTGCTTTGATAAATAGAATCTAACATATGTGCTCCTGTATTATTGAATTTATTAAACTCGTTGGGAACAAGAGATAAAATGCTTGGCAAGCCTCGCATTTTATCTCTTTTTTCAATTCAATAAAACATGAGCACTCATGCAAGATCCTCTATGTAAACAAGACTCAGGTTTATGGTAAATCACAGCTCTACTGGATCTGGATGTTTTAGCAAAAAATGAGGTGACAATTGAGTTGGCTTCTGGTGTCAACAGTTTTGGTCAATAATGTTTTCTATTCTGTCTTTAAATCTATCATAATAAAAGAAATGGAGTAAGTGAAAGATTTGTGGGAGCCCTTTTTAAAACATAAAATATGGTATTTAATGGTGAGCAAGTAAAAGAACCTATTATTCATGTGAAGATGGAATAAAAAAACCATCCCTTGGGATCACCATTTTTCATCACTTGGGCAAGCTTCGTGCTGCCAAACCATGATCCTCGGGATGGGTTTATCTATCTCACCCTCATACTCATCATATATTATTTTATTTTATACTTAGCAGTTAAATCAATGAATATAAAAACAAATAAAAGTGATATCAATCACTAGTAAAATGATATCAGCCTATATTTTAACGATTGCGTTTTTGGATTACCTCTGACTTTTCCATTCACTTAATGCATTTCACTTCAGATCTTCAAACGACCATAACTTTCTTATTTGTGGACGAAAACATCTAGTGTGGCTGTGCATTTTCTTAGTTAGAACGTGACGAATATTTTGACATCAACATTATTTGGGTTTGCTAATTTTTCTGTTTTTTTTTTTGCATTTTCAGCGCTGAGACATTGCATGTAGCCAATAAAATATAACATAAAAAGAAGATTTACTTTTTTTGGTAAATACCAAATATATTTCATCTCGTGAGTTGAAAACATCTGATTTTTACTCGTGCTGCGCACTCATGAAAATTCTGATGTTTTCAAAACACTCAATGAAATATATTTGGTATTCTCCTAAATAAAGGAATCTCCTCTATATAATCTTATATCTTTATTTCAGGTCTCAAATGGGCATGGGCATATTTGAATCATGTGTGACGCTATGATGATGGCACATCGATCTAATAAAGAATAAATTCAAACAAGAACATGGACATGAAGCTCTATTGGATAAATGTACATGTAGAAATAAAGGACTTTACGCCTGTGACTTTACATCAAGGATTGCTGAAAAACACTGAAAGAAGTCCCACACACATAGACTAACCAATGACACCTAATTCTTACCTGCGCAGCATGGCCCTGTGTGCATACCAATTCTCACATTGATTTTCCTGTCTGGTAAATGCTTTGGTGTAAACTTCATTAAGGCACTCAGTATATGGAGAGACATATCAGCAATCTCGCCTGAAGGTATATAAATGATACTGCACCAAACAAGAAACAATACATATAAAAGGTTTTAAAATTGAAAGAAGGTATTTTTTTACAGTTATGTATCTTTTTGTTTTTAGTCAATAGGAATATAACATATAAAACAAAACACTTTCTTGGAGCAGAGTGAATCATAGCAATTACTTCATATGGAGTTGGAATATAAATTCAAAACAATCAAAGCATTAACCCTTAAAGCCCTTATCACGACTGCAGCAGACAACACATTTTGCGATATCTTTCCTAATTTTTGAAAACAATATAAAAATGTGTGATATTTCATGAGAATCGTCTCTCAGCAAATTATGCAATTACCATCTGCTTTAAAATATAGTTGGCGTTTTATGGGTTGAATAAGAGCCATGTCCGTTGAAAAATGCCTTGAACCATTTTTGCTCTGGATATTGGTAAACAGGCACTTTGGCTAACAGTGTAGACTCTGATTAAATGCCACATAAGTTTGAATTTCATCAGTGTCTGATAATAAAAACAGTATTCAGTGACAGAAAGGCACCATTTTATAGCAAATTCAAATGGAAACCCCTTGGAATACATAATGGAAAAGTTCATACTTAATGTATTTACATGCATGGGACATCCCATCATAATGAAAAGGTTAATGTTTGTAACCAGAAAACTCTGACCAGATTGTACAGTAGATACGAGCTGGAATCCTGTGTACATATACAAAAATTACCTAACATGTAAGATAAACAGAAAATACATAGCCTGGTGATATTATGGCGTGGCTGCGCAAGTTGGTCTACACAATTAATGCATACAGCAAAATTAATTTTCCTCATAACATGGTTTAATTTATATGTAAATCATGCACCTCTATGTAATATTGTAAGCCAATATGTAGGTGTTTAGGTGTTGGTAAACCAGTTCATTGAAAGAGTCGTGTTGAAGTCATTTAACATTGGAATCACTTTGCTAATTATTCTATGAGGATATAATTGAGATACTTCTTCCATTTCTTAGTATATAAAAATAGTAATAAAATAACATAACATAATTATATAAGTTTGATTTGTAATGACGTAGAATATTGAAATGCTAGCATTGGAGCTGCATCAAGTGAAACCCTATTTTGTTGCTTTAAGCATATACACTGATTTTCAATAATAGGTCCAATTGCATATATTTTTTTTCGTTTTTTTCATGTGTGATAATATCATTGTTTTTAACGTATAATTTTAGCTAAACCTTTAAGAAACTATATCCTAAAATTCTGAATGCAACACTTTTGTAGCTTTTTTGCAACAAGCATTCATCGGTACGTGGTCAAATGGGCATTTTATCGAGGACAAAACCTTCGTTGCACAGTACTATCTCTACTCTTGACTGTAAGACAAGATACTTGCATCATAAATCTCTTGGTTTTGGGTCAAAATAGATTGTATGGACACTAAAATAACTCGCAAGTTTATTTCATTTCAAATTATTCGTGCAAGAAAATATATACAACAGACCAAAAAAATCTGTCTTTTTTTAGCAGCAAATATTCTGAATGGCTTATCAATTTGCCACATGTTTAAAAATTTATAACGACTTAGCTAAACGTTTGAGCAATTATTTATTACTGAAATGCAACTGTGTAGGCAATTTCCTATTACATACCGGTATTATTTGGGTAAAATCGTGCTGATATATTCCAGAGGGATAGGTTTAATCAACAGTACTAAATGTAACGAAGGTTTTGTTGATTTCAGAAGTAAACTCATTTTAACAAAACACAAAGTTCTGTTATTTTTAAGACTTCATTTTAAACGAGAACGCTGAAAAAGGTAAAAGAACACGAAACGAGCTGAAAAATAAAGCATGTGAACAACAGATTCACCAATTCATTTCCGTAACGAAGGTTTACGGCATATCAGTTGTGCAAACGCCTTTTGTATCTCTGCACGGCTTTTCCCCATTTCTAACGAATCAGCTGACTCTGAAATACATGTGACAGTTTGCTGTTAAAGCTAATACTTGTATGAAAACGGTTACTTGTTTATTCAAGGGAAATTACTCTAAATCTTTCTTTCTCTATATACTGCCTGTCGCTCGCTTTCGAGCATTATCGGCAGGTGTACATTGTACATTCCGGGTTGCAGGATGAAAGCCTACAAGTAACCATATCGAAATTACCGTAGGGTTCTTTAACCTGCACAGGGGGTGACTTTCCCTGCACAGGGGACATCCAGTTAACGTCCCGATCCGAAGGACGATGCACTTATCTAGCGTCATCCCTGCAAATGGCACTAGAGAAAGCGTGTTCGGACACCGAAATTTTTCTCGCCGCGAGCGGGAATCGAACCTGGGACCTCTAGCACCAGAGGCAAGTGCCTAACCACTGAGCTACCACGCTTACTCTGCTCTATGTTGTACATTCTTGACAGAGACGGATGTTTACATATTCTTAAGTGACATTTATATGATTATTTACGGAAATTTAATTAAAAGTAAGATTCTTTCAATAATTAGAATCTTTATGTGAATTCTGAATCGTAGACATTATTATTTCAAAATGACTTTGATCATAAATACAGCCTATGTTAATAATAATTTCTTCATATATAGTTGCCAATGCCCAATTTTTATGTACGATACAAAACCCGTATCCTAGAACGCGACAAAACCGCTCTCCCACAGGTTCCATTAATGGCCTGACCCCTCTGAGGGTCATAGGCATTAAATGATAATCATTAAAGTTAAAAGTATTACTTCGTAGTAGTTAAGGAATAAAATCATCTAATAGAACTTGTCTTTCATTTTCACACCCATATTCACTACATCTAGCGATACGAATCCTGTGTTGATAAATTGGCTTATGATTTGTTCGTGCGTCCGTTCGTCTGATGATGTGTTCGTGCGTCTGTCTGTCTGCATAAATTTATACACAATGCGAAGTAATAGTCTTCCAGGAGAGAGGCAAAAGGCTTGCTTCTGTCTCCATCATGGAAACATCTCCAGATTTCCACCTAACATATAGTAAAAATAGGGGAAATCTGGGGTCAGAATCAAAATGATAAAAATGGATAATTTTTCAATATTTCTCCATAAAATCATATGTTGTGGATGTGTATTAGAATCTCCTCACCGAGGTGATTCTATTACACATCCAAAACATATGATTTTATGGAGAACTTCTGATAATTAAGGTAAAAAGACTGGTCTTTTGTGAAAATGTTATGAGCACGGAGACGTTCACGTAATACTACCTCAGTCTGCCTTTTACATACGTAACACCTTCGTTACCATAGGGAAACTTTCGTTACCTATTTTGTTATGGGCATTAAACGGATTTGTATATGTTCAAAATGCACAGAAAGTGTACAAAAGTATTGCTTACGCATTCATACTTCTTTGGAATAATCGTTTATCTAACAAGGCCCGGTATTTACTAGAAAAACTCTAATGAGCTCTACACACACTGCCTTGGTTTTCCATTTATGGGACATGTGCGTCCACCTGCCTTTCAACATCAATGAAAAGGCAAAATAAACCATTAAACAAGTTCATTCTATATTCTGTTTCATTTGTGTGCATCTTTTTTTCTAAAAAAGAATATCTAAGTATGTCAAAAGTATCAGATTTGGCAGTCAAAACCTTCGTTACCACTCAGTAACGAAGGTTTTATGGAGTTTGTGTGCAAATTACGGCATAGGGGAGACAACTCATGTATGTGTTGTGTTTTTGCACATCGCTGATAAATGTCTACTGCTAAAATTTAATAAATAATAAATCAATATCACTGCAACATTTCTTGTTCAAACTGTTTATAACAATGACACTAATTTACTTACTTTCCTTCCACACAGGAACACAAAACTCTGCTTGGTTTCTCTCAGTTGAGTAACCTCGTGGTAACTTTTCAATGATGACGGTTGTTGATACTTTGCTGTTACGTCATATAATAGATCATATAAAGAGCTATTCGGGAATAGTCCCGTTGTTTCGTATTTCGATAACGAAAGTTTAAATCATAAATTCCCTATTGATTGTAATGCAGATTCCGTATTTACAATTGGCGCTGTCAGTAATGGCTTTAAAAATTATACGACAGCATGTACGAGGCAAGCACTTATACCGTACCTGATCTATAGAGTTTGCCTGAACCTGTGCTTATAGTCACGAAGATTTTACCTATTTACTTTTGAATCATAGATGGTTATTTTTACCATAAGCTAATAGGCAGACAACGCACCTAAGGGAGGAATATGTTATTCCGGCAATAACAGCTATTTATAAGTATATTTTCAAGGAGCAATTGCCTTGTAACACGTATTTTGATAGCTGCTAGAGCCTGTATCATGTGTCAGTTACGAAGGTTTTACACATATTTGATTTTTTGGCGACATGTAAACAGATGAACGGCTATCAGAACATAGTTACATTTCAGCTTATTAAGTTACTATTTCATAAACTAGAATAGTTCGCGCACATTAGAAATGCAGGGAATGAGATGTACACTGCATGAACTAAAATATATCAAGCACTTTATTTCCGAGTTTCTTCTTGGCGACAGTATCGAAGGTTTAAATTTAGTCATATTTTGATACAAAAAAAAATAAATGACAAAGCAGGGAACCCAATTTTTTCAATGTTTGTATACTATAAGCATCTCGTAATAATAGGACACAATGACCGTTTCTCACATGCACTGTCTGTTAGAAAATACGAAGAACACAACTTGGACTCACTTATTGAAAATCAGTGATAACAGACAGTGAATCTGTCAGTCATGAGACAGTGCTGCCTTTCTTGGGACAGCATTAAAGTAAGAAGTGGCTTTGGATCGACCTTAATATACTGGATACTTCTGAAGGGTATTATCAAAACAGTGAAGACCCAGATGATATGCCACATAACGCCTCTTTTCATCAGATTTGCCACCTGTTGCCTAGACAAAACTCTCTTCAGAGAAAAAAAAACTATTTGAAAGCTTCAACCTGTGGCACCGAAATTGATACAAAAGAATCTCCTGACGTTATTTTTGGAACATTATGGAAAGTTATACTGGCATTAAACCATAGAAATCAAGATTGTAGTAAATTAGTCTTAATAAGTGGGTTTTGTGATAGGTTTTTGTTTTGTTATGCAGTACCTTGTGTCATTTCTATTTTTGCAATCATCTCGCTGGGGAAGTGAGAGCTGGTTGCTTTACTTTTATTGTCTACTTAGTGTCATGTGGCTGGTATTATTCTCTGGTCCTTCCTCATGGTGCTGTGTGATGGTCTGCAGTGTGTAATTGTGGTATTTTCTGATCATACACGCTGAATTTTTGCAGTTGCTTGGTCTCAACTCAAAAGATATGTTTTCCAGTGTCCTGGTCTTATTATCGTTATATTTCAAAAATGAAACACTGAACATGAACTTTATAATCACTACAAAAGAGTTATATTTATTTCTTCACAAAAAGACACATTTTTGAAATGACATTTTCAGCTGCAAATAATGAAGGTTAAATAAGCTTAACCATATTGTTATATTGTATATAAAATAGGATGTTGGCTCTGAACTATATTTAGGCTTTTCTCATGTGAAAGAGAATTCCTGATTGTGCATTAATATATATGATAGTTTCTGCTATGAATTTCTACTCTTTGACGATAGGATCAAGATTGAAATAAAACATACCTTAACCTTTTGTATACCAGTGGCTCTTAAATGCGTACTTTGGCAAACTGTGAAGATCCATATGATAGGGAATATAAAATACTTTCCTAGAATTACTTGCCAAGATATGAATCATGATCCTGACTGACAGATTTTTCTAACCCACCCTTAAACAAATAATGGATTCAGTGTCTTGCTAATCAGACAATTCTGTATTTTTAGTGAATTAAGCACCCATAAGTTATTGAATACGCTGACTTGAGATACAATGATGTTGTTGCTTTCACATATTTATGATGCCACGTGACGATCATGTGTCTGACCTCCAATACAACTAAATATACAGACAACACATCACGCAAGGGTTGTGACATAACAAGAGTGAGATCATTCAGAACTACCTTGGCCACTTCCATAGAATCAGACCTCAGATATACATCGAGGAGCTACATTGATAACTTGATAATGGTGATAGACAACACAATAACAATTTCAATTGCAGCAAAACAAACGATTATGACATTTGGGCCGCGACACCAGAAAACCTGTCTTCAGGGTTTCCAACAAAGTGAGATTCAAACCAGCCTGCTTAGCTGCAGAGACTAGCTAGATACTTAAACTTTAGCTCGTAGCAAGTCTAGATATGATATTTTCCAATTAGCGAATAACAAAGGCACTGATCAGACTGTGCTGATGCGCAGGCTGGTCTGCCACTTAGTTTTTTGAATACCACCCCCCTCCCGAAGACATGTTTTCTTGCATCGAGGCCCATTTTACCATAAACATTGTAGGAAGGAAATTGCTTTAATGATATGTTATGGAAAAGTGACACATTTATCTAATATGTTGTTAAAATTCTTTGAGTAATGAGAATAATCAATTTTAATAGAGCCGACCCAACCTGCTACCAAAGTATTTTCCTTAAGCCAGTTCTGGCTAATACAACTCAGCTTTTCAATGCATAATACTACACCTTACATAGGTTCAAGTCTAAATGGAGTGAGATATTGATAACTTACTTCTGGTGCAAAATGAAGGACAGACTATATTTAAGATATCTTCATCACTTTTAGTTTGGCTGCAATTTTAAATTATAAGTAGATTACATCGATATGGGATTTTCAGTTTGTTTATATAATGTTTGTCTGACATTCAATAAAACGTGTGTCTGAAAATTTCTAATATTACATTATAAAATGGCATTACAGAAGGCATTTTACTGAACACTGAACTGTAATATATGGCAAAATGAAAATAGCAGTCCTTTTTGTTTTTAAAATATATACCTGCATGCAGCTCCCCATTTCGCTTTGGTATTCCGCTTACAACCAAATATGCATCACCTATCGTTTCTACCTGAAAAGACAGGAAAAGAAAGTTTATGTAATAACAATATTTGTATAAAAATTGACACAAACTCTATATCAATCGTTATAATTAAGCTAGTTTAATATGAGAAACAGTTTGGCTGAATATGATATTTGCTGCATAGATTAGCTAAATTGGCTCATTCATAGCCAGCCTGCATCTCATGAAGTCAACATGGAGACTTGTTCAGTTTTACTTGAGCTGAAGACTAGTGAGTATGGAGTGTCTCTAATCTTTGAGGGCGATAAATTAGCAACATGTCAATTGCTGCCTTTCAAAGAACAGCAGCTAAAGCTACTGGGGATGTGGGCTTCAATGTGTTTTACTGGAAAACCCTAGATTTTATTGTTGTTGAAATATAAAAAAATAACTGTTCAGCTCTATGGAAAACTCACAGGAAAACAATCGAATCAACCAAATTTACTGCAATGAAGCAAAGAAAATAGTTTCTAACTCACAGACAGTGAGAGTTTATAGACACTGAGAAGAAAGAAAAATCGTGTGAAGCCACGGTGGGCCCAGCCAAAGACATGCATAAGGCATCAATGATCTTATTTTTCCGTTCAAGGCTAAAAAGTTTAGTCTGATAAATGGCCCATTGTCATGCAATTAAAGAGTATACCATAGCTATAAATTATATTTAAAATTATAACCAGACATGCAGACTATTAAATTTGTTAATTTCTTCATTATTGTTTGTGAATAGAACATGAATATAAGGATATCTCTGTGATATCTCATTTTTGTATCTTGATTATTTGTACATAAAGATGATGCATCAATAAATGAGAGATCATGCATGCAAATCAAACATATAGGTGCCTTAATCCACATCAGATCCGTATTTTCAGATTATTTCAAGGGTGAGGTTGGCGCTGTTAACCAGGTTTAAGCCTTCCAGTGATTTTTATACTGACGGTTCCAAGGTCATCTAGGAAACGTCTCCGTGCGAAAAACACCCCAGATTTGCACCTAACATATAGTAAAACGAGGGGATCGGTGGGGTTCAAATAGCAAAAAGATAGTGCGTCTAAAAATGAGCTATATTTCCTATAAAAAAAGCAACTACAGCACCCAAAAGATTAAATATATATAGAAACTAGTTAATGATTTAATTTATTAGATTTTTAATAAAATCAAAGCATTAAATTGATTTAAAATTATCTTCGCACTTTCATAAATATTACTACGCTGACTCGGCGATTTCCGGAAGCAGACGTGTGGTACGATCGGTTTTTAGCCACACCATGGTAAAAGGTCATAGAGTTTCCAACTGTATAGAGCGCAAACTGGTCTGATCAGCTAGGATACTTCCAAATTCAATTTGAAATATTTTCATGGATACCAACAGTAAGGCTGCAAACCATTTTGTGCAACTGTGTAGGCTAATCTGCACCTTTGCTGTCCTCATATAAACGATCTCAGTTTTCTCAGGGGACGATTCGCCGTTCGTCGCACCGTTCGCGCGCTACAGAAAAGGAGCACTGTCACTTATTTAAGTACTAATGAATTAATATACAATGTAGTTCAAAATCTGTCCGAAAATGCCTGTTGTGTCGGTGGCAGAGACATCTGAGTCGTCATTGTTTGCCAAAGTAGATATTTACTGGTATCCAGAATGAAAAGGATTAATATTTTCTCGAAGTCCACAAGTAGGAATGTGTTTTTCATTTGGTACGGCTTTTGAAAACAGGAAGTCTGCAATACCCCGAGCAATAAAATGACATCTGGTTAATACCTCAGTACTAATTTTATAATCGTGTAATGTAACTTAATATACACATCGCCGAAACTGTGTTTAGATCTCTGTCTACATTTTATTACCCCTTTAGGCACTAATAGATTATTCCTTCTGGTTTGGGATGGTCTATTGTGTCACGGTACTGAGGTGTCACGTGTTATAATTTGCAAATGAAATTTGCATTTCTATTCCTGAAAAACATTTTGTCTACTAGTAGGCAAACAGTGAAGACCCTGATGAAGTCTAGGTCTTTACTGTTTGCCAAAGTACACGATAAGGAGTCATAGGTATAAAAGGGTTGAAGCCCAAAATGGATCCTTCGCAAACAGTGCAGACCAATAACAATGTGGTATGTGCAATCAGCAAAGGCTCAGACCTGCCTGCGCATACGCGCAGTCTGATCAGAGACTTTGCTAGAAGCAGTATTTAAGTTACTGACCGAACATCATTTGGAGTGTTTAAGCTAAAAAGGTGGCTGCATAGGCTTGTTGCATTCTATTCAGGCTCGTTGCATTCTATTCATGTAAAAATGCCACATTGATGGTGGCAATCTTATGACACGGCTCAAATGAGCTACCGCTCGAGGCAGGGTCAACATAATTTGCTGTAAAAAACACACACAAAAAAAAACAAAAAAAGGATGCAGCAAACGAAATGACTAGCAATCCCGTATATACAATTTTATCCCGCATAACTGTGTAACATTGCATTTTCTTCAAACAGCAAAGTGGTGGGGGGTGCAGTGGCTCGGTGGTAGAGTGCTTGACTTGAGACCGAGGAGTCGCGGGTCCGAGCTTGCATTGTGTCCTCGAGCAAGACACATTGTTTTGCTCAGTACAGGATCAACACAGGATGACCCGTCCCGACATAGCTGATATTTTGACTGGGACGTAAAGAATCAAATCACACACACACACACACAAAAATCAAACAATAACAACTATGACTAGACTGGTTTGAATTTGTGCTAATTCTTAACATAACAGTCAACAATTTTTACAGTCATGTCGGGACAATTTCCCCGTCATCCCAGCTTGAACCAGTACACAGCAGCGGATAAAGTGTCACAGTCTTGCCCAGTGACTAATGAGTCTCAGACCCTTCTATCCCCAGTTAGTGACGTATATAGGTCACTGCCCCCCCCCCCCGCGTCTGACGCTCTACCAGCCAAGTCACTGTGCCAGGTGCAATGGTTTCAAGGCTGGTTTTAAGGGGATATATCTTTCAAAAGCTCTTACTTGCATGAATTTTTTTCGGTATAAACAAGAATTGCTTTTTTGTCAAGGAGACGGATACCTTTAGCCACATTGTTGTATGAACATTTTATACATCTCACACAGATCACTTTACGCCCCAACATACAGCTTTTGAGCAATCGGCAGCATGCTTATCAGTCTTTTTAGAGTTACTTCCTGGTTTGATACCGTTAACAATGCCGAGACACGCTGGATGAACTTTAGAGAAAACCATTTGCATGAACATGACCTACAGTTATTTGACTACAATATTTAGAAGTATTATGACCCATATATTATGTATTTCTGGTATTATTTACAATTTTTTAATTTGACCTTGAAAAATTCATAAGCAAAAATTGCAAATTTATATTTTTCTACCAGAAATTTGTACATTTTGGGCGAAAATACTTCTAAATATTGTAGTCGAATAATTGTAGGTCATGTTCATGCAAATGGTTTTCATTAAAGTTCATCCAGCGTGTCGCAGCATTGTTAACGGTATCAAACCAGGAAGTAACTCTAAAAAGACTGATAAGCATGCTGCGGATTGCTCAAAAGCTGTGTGTTGGGGCGTAAAGTGATCTATGTGAGATGTATAAGTTGTTCATACAACAATGTGGCCAAAAGTATCCGTCTCTTTGACAAAAAAGTAATTCTTGTTTATACAGGAAAATTTTCATGCAAGTAAGAGCTTTTGAAAGATATATCCCCTTAACGAGTGTAGGACATAAACATGTTAAAGTTTTCACTAGGCACAGCTAGATACGGTCTGTCAGTCGGATGGATTATATAAGAAAAGAGTCAAACGACTTTGATCAGTCGCTACTTCACAAATAACTCTACAGATCAAGCAGGCTCGTTACGGCAAAATTCATGATTTTGTTGTATGCAACAAACGGGTCAGCCTGCACACCCATGCCATCTAAAGATTTTGTTGGTACTAACCAGTAAATGCATTATGCGTCATCTGGACGGAGTCTGACCTGCCCGTTAGATGTTCATCGGTGGTATAGAATTATACATAAGGTACTATTTGAACAAAGATTTTTAAACGGTGGATGTTGTCTCTCTGGGCTTTCGCTAATAACGAAATGTCCCGAAACGGGAATGTACAAAACACATAAACTGGTAAAACGCACACAGTGAAGACACAGAGCGACTGTCGCGCGTTGATGCACATGACCGGGCTTTGCACTGTTCAATCAGGTCAATTCAGATGAGGTCCGACGAAAACTTCCCGTTTTAGCCAATCCTAAATGTGGATATAAGGCTCACCTAGTTTCAAGCAGTTTAGATACAGAGCCGGACATTTTACGACCTGAGTTACATCCAAACTGCTTCTAAATATTACCAGCAGCCATCTCTTGTGATCTTTACATATTTGTTAACACCAGGCCGTGTAGCGCAGTCGGTAACTACAGATGCGTGTCTGATGACTGCAGATCAAGGGGGCAGTGAGTTTGATCCCGACCCGGTCCGATACTTATGTGAAGATTGATCATGAAATAAATTAATTTCTACGGTCATTCTCCACCATTCCGTTGATTCTTTCAAGAAGGGTTGCAGTCAGGAAAAGCCAAAAGTATGTGCACGAAGTACTTGTTACCGCTTGTTCAAGCTTTGTTAGGTGAACTGACCGTCCCGACATGACCGTAGCTGCTGACTGGGACGTAAAACTGCAAATCATAAAACTTTTTGTTAGGATACAACACGTCTCTTATCTCCCGTTTATGCCTAATGAAATGTCCTGAATTGGACCAGTCCACATCCGCTGTTGGGCGGTATTTGTCATGTTTATTCAAACATTATATTTAGCAAACTGTGGCGACCCTGATCAGACGGCGAACCATGCGACGGATCAGCACTGTTTGTCGATTTCTCAAAATAAGGGTGGGTTAACCCAGCCTATCCAGGCCCTCTTACCTCTTGACAAGTAAATTTTGTTTTCTTCCCCTGGAGTCGTTATAAAAAGCATCTAAACACTTTCTTAACCGATGGAACCTTCCTGATTCAAGTTTTGTTGAATTACCGAGACCCCCCACCTACTTCTCCTCCAATATAAGTTGGGTGTTCCAAAGCATGCGCGGATCCAGAGGGGGACAGGGGGTCCGAACCCTTCCTCAAAAATCACAAAAATATAGGGTTTCTTAGCAGTACTGGTCCGGATCCCCTGAAATTCTCAAATCTATCAAGCTAATAAATGGCGTTTCGCTGGCGGTCCGATGTTTGCCCGCTTTAATTGGCATTTGGATCCTCTCTCCCCTAAAAAATATATTGTCAGTGTTGCAGAGTTGACCCCCTCTTACAAAACTTTCTGGATTCGCGCATGGAAAGAATCAATATATCGATAATCAGATGCAAAACCGGCAGGCTCATTCCCGGGGTTACATATCTCGATCGTGTCCGAGAGTGTAGACCAGACGTGTAGAAAAATATGTATACTCATGCGCTAAATGTTCTCTTAAACGTTTTTTCGCATCAAATGCACTGAATTATGAGGGGCCGAATTTATGTGCCGATTAAATACCAAGTTTGCTTTGGGCCAAAATGTCCCGTACTTGTTTACAAATCGTATTGTTGGTTTTATTTTAGGAGAAACCCACGCTCAGAGTAGTTCTACACACCTGTGTCGAGAGACTCTGGCCAATAAACAACTTTTCAACTGCGTTTAGGCGGCTAGTAGTGAAAGCTTAGTGTACTATCAGACTCATTTTTTCTTTTTATTTATTTTTAAATAGCCATTGTACATTCGAGCATTATCAAGCCAGTTCTCGACATCTACGAGGATAAGACCCCCCCCCCACCCCAGTAACAATTTAACCTTCGAATATGAAACGAATATACAGGAATCTGCACACTCTGATGAGAGTTTGTTATTACAAAAAAACAATAATATGGGGAAATAAAGTAAAAACATGCACAGACGATGTATTAATGTTGCAGCAAACTGCTCCTGGTATTTCAAAGCTAAATGACTGCTATTGGTTTAAAAAGCCAATACTTGTTCTAATACACTCGTTATCGGGTATATACGGAAATATCCGATCAGCAGAAAGTAGTCCCGTAAATATTAAATTTCACACGGAGCCGTTTCCGTAATGTGGTGTTTCTTTTGTGGATCTGTTTTGTTATTTATGTTTCATGTGTATCTTTATTATACTGCCATGTTTGTTCCTTGCAGCCTAGTGATCACCTGCTGGGAGAGGGATGATCTCTTTGAACTCTTGAGTATGATGTTTCCTTGTGTTTTGTCACTTTCAAATGTGGTGTCTCAGGTCTTGTATGGTACATGATTGTATTGGTTCCTGACCATTGCCTTTTTTCTTTATATTTAATAGCATGCATATGGCCCTGTTCATTCCTTGTTGACTTCAGGTGCTCGTTAAAAGATGTTTGTAAAGCCAGTGTGATTATCCAACTTTTTCAGGCTGGTTAGATACATACCTGGTGATTAACCAGAATACAAGATTTTTTTACTTCATTACTCCTTAAATTCTAAGTATTTACCTATGAGCCAATAATGGTGACAACGTGCAATGATGAGCAATAAGATTAAACCTGACTTAAGTGTACAAAAAAAACTAATGATAAATTCATCTACCTTTGAAAAATGAGTACAAAACATACATAATTTGTGATTGTTTCATTTATTTTGCTTTGATCACAAATAAAAACAATATCTTCTAATAAAATTTTTTTAAAACTGAATGCTTCTTAAAATCAAATGACTAAACGTTCCACATGAAATTAAATAAGATATTTAATTTGCTTAAGTCGCATTATTGTAAGTATTTATCTGTGTTGCTTTGTTTATCTGTGTACTGGTTTTGTGTTTTAGCACATAGTGTCGTATTCTGTTTTCAGAATACTCAGAATTGACCTTGACGTCTGGTCTCAGTTCTACAAAATCGTGTCTGGACAATATATCTTATAGTGTTTGTTTGTGTGGATACATTTTTGGGGGCAAAGTGTCGCATACTGTTCCAGGGTCACTGTGCCTTAACCTAGTTCGAAAACTGTGTCTAGAGCATATATCTGTTATTGTTTAAGATAGGAATCCAAAATTTGGTATGTGGATACATTTTGGAGTCGCAGAGTGTCGCATACTGTTTTAGGTCACTGACTTTGGCGCTGGCCTCAGTTCTAAAATTGTGTCTAGAGCATAACTTATATATTTGTTGAGGTAAAAACCTACATTTTGGTGCATAGATACACCCGGGTGTTGGATGGTGTCACACACTGTTTTCGGATCAATGTGCTCTCGACCTTGACCCCTGGTCTCAGTTCTATAAATATCCTGTCTTTGGGTGCATTTGACGCATAGTGAGACATTTCTTGTTTATATCAATCACACAACTGTGTTTTTCCATGATCAGAGAATGTAAATCAGATTTATCTAACAATATCTGATTATATCTGTCTGATCAGTATGTCTGTGCACTATTTAAGATTAAAAAATGTCGCTAATTCTTCCGATCGTAAGTAGACAATTGGAGATGCTTCTGAACCAATGTTTTCATATAAAAGTATGTTCCCCACATTGACCCAGCTTTCCACTAACATATATTGTGTAAATTCATTATAGATGTTAACCTTTTAAAGATTTTGAAAGGATCTGTTTTTTTCTGGATTATTTACAGCCAAAAATAAACTAAAATATAGTGTCTGCTAATGGTATCTGGTGAAACTGTTCACTTTAACTATAGATTTACTATTGCATATGTATCAAGTACGTTGTTTGCTAAATTGGCTTTCAATATACCAAAGCATATGACAAAGTAGACAAATGAAAAAGTAAGTGAGTATGACCAGAAAATGCCGCAATCACATACTACGACTGCGAGGAATAGTCAAAGAACCATAGCATCACATTCAGAACACACAAAACAAAGGTAAAGCAACCAGCTCTTTTCTGCCTAGCGAGATGATTTCAAAACTAGAAAGGACACTAAGTACTGCAAAACAAAATAAGGACACTTAATTTATTGTACTGGCCTAATATTCACCCTAAATTCTGCAGTTGTAAAATCACAAACTTAGTTTAGCTTGCAAGTTTAGCTCCTGACCTTTCCAATGCTGTGCTTGTTTTGTAGATCCTTTGATATGTTTTGTGTCTCATGGTTGTCATGCTGTCTTATCTGTTCCTTGCAGCCTTGTGGCCGGGAAAGGGCTGACCTCTTGGCTCTCTTGTATGTGATGTTTTATTGTGTTTTGTCACTTTCTCAAATGGTGACCTAGGTCAGGTGTGGTATTTAATGCATGGATTCCTGATTTTTACCCTTTTCCTTATTTTTTCCCTTTTCCTTGTCTTAACACACAGATTGCCAGAAATTAAGAAACCCCAGTGGTGCCCAGGGCCAAGCCTCAGACAAACATCAGGCATAAGCCACCAATTAAGTCTGAAATGGTAGTGAAATGTTTACCTCAAAATAGACCTACCTTATAAGCATCATGTTTGCCTATGATGTCATCAAAGCATGTGTAGAGGTCATTTAGAAGGTCAATTACTTGAATAGGACTACTCATTGCAGCTATCGTGGTAAACCCAACAATATCTGAGAAAAACACAGTCGCAGATTCAAATAATTCTGGTCGTACCATTTCTCCTGCTTTAAGCTGCTCAGCACAGGACCTGAAATATTCCCTTCTCATTAATAGAGGATATTTTATGCATATGTAGATCCAGAGGTGGACAGGGGGTCTGGACCCCTCCCCTTAACATTACAAATATATGACGTTTCTTAGCAATACCGGTCCAGACGCACTAAAATTTCACCAAGCTACCAAGGCAGCTTTCAATGTTTGGCCATCATTGGTCCGCCAGCGAAACGCAATATAAATAGCGTTCCGC
This sequence comes from Loripinus fragilis, assembly GCA_964019695.1. Lineage (NCBI taxonomy): Eukaryota > Metazoa > Mollusca > Bivalvia > Lucinida > Lucinidae > Loripinus > Loripinus fragilis. The sequence continues at coordinate 75,309,939 of OZ026525.1, forward strand.
TGGTGGCCCAATGATGGCCCTCTTTAAGTGGTATTTGGACCCTTTTCCCACTCATCAACTGAAAAAACGTTATCAGAATTGGACCCCTTCCTGGATCAGCACATGTACCGTATTTGAGTGGCCATGTCATATTGAATGTTTTTTTGAATTGAGAAAGGTAGATAAAATGCGAGGACCACAAAGATGGTTAACCCAACAGTATCAGAGAAAACACAGTCACTGATTCAAATACATTTATAGTACTGGTCATACCATGTCTCCTGCTTTAAATTGCTCAGCACAGGACCTGAAGTATTCCCTTCTCATAAATAGATGATCTTAAATGAGTACTCATGCATTATTGAATTAATTAAACGAGTTGAGACAAAGAGATAAAATGTAAGGCTTGCAGAGCATTTTACCGCTTTTTTGCAGAGAGTTTATTAAATTCAATAATACAGTCGAGACAAAGAGTGTGTGATTCTATATATTTTGACACTAGAATTTCATTTGGATCACATTTTTGGTGCTAAGCATTAGGATTTTACCATATGTAGGGCGTCATTTTACAACGTTACCAACTAGTGGTTTATCGAATTTAATACAGAACGTTATTTGACGCCCAGACGCGACCTCATATAATTATGCATTTTATTGTGAGGATTGCTAGTGATAGATTGAAACTATCTCAAGAAAACAGCTAAAAGTAGACCACCATCATCCCTATAGCTAAACTCCATTCAAGTGGCGTTTAGTTGATGGGCCAATATAATAGTGGCCAAATATTGTACGCTGGCTGGGATCATATATGCGCCAAAACATTCAACATATACATGTATATTGACCAGTAACTGGCGGAGTAAGAGGCCTACGCCATAGGTTTTGTGTATGGGAACAGCCTGGGCTCAGACAAGATGGTACATTTGCATAGTATTGTCCGAGATTCAGCTTCTCATAATTAATATTAGTACCCAAATTTCAATAACTGGTTAGAACATTTCATAGCTATTTGAGTTGTGACATGTGATTTCCAACAATGAGGCATTTTGACAAGTGCAGACTCAGACAAGCCTGTGCAGCCTCCTCTAAAGTTAAGAAAATCCAAATTATTTTTAGTCAGTAGCTTAACACTCATAGAGTATTCAAGCGACTAGCAAAGACTCTGATCAAACTGCATTGTTGGTAAACCCAGGCCACGGCTCATTTATTTTTGTCAGAAGAACTAAATAATATTACCTATTCAACGGTATAGATTGGTTCAACAGACATCATTAGTTAATAAGATTTTAGATTTGCATTTAGTAATCCTTTAAAGTATCTGCTTTTGAAAATAATCATGTCTTTCGAGCCTAAAATAGATTTTTGCAACAAATATTATATTTATGTTAACTAATTATTTCAAAGGGTCTATGTTGTTATGCTTTTTATTCAAAGACCATGGAGAGTAGTTAAATTACAATGAGAAAAAGATAGATGCTTGTTGACGAGAGAAAATCTGTTTTCGGGGTTGCGACCACCAAAGGCACAGACCAGCCTGGGCATTGGCGCAGAATGATCAGCACCTTTGTTATTCGCTTTTTGAAAAGTATCATATCTAAGCTTGCTTCACGCGAAATTTCCTAGCTAGTCTCTGTAGCTGAGAAGACTGATTTGAGTCTAGCTTTGTCGGAAACACCAAAGACAAGTTTTCTAGCGTCGCGGCCCATTAATTTTCTTAATCCAGTTTCCAGTGATTCGAAGACAACTTACGGTGGTAGCATACGGAATAAAAGTTTATCTGTCTTTTGTTTCTCCTCCATGAGCTGCTGTGTTCGTTGATCCACAAGGTCTTCCAAGTTACTGGCGTACTTCTCAAGGCGTTGTAAAATAATATCAACAATATTTTTGTTTCTGTAAAGGAAAGAACTAGTTATATTTAGTCTTTTTGATGTATACTGAGACCAAGTTCGAATCGGCTGCCTTGCATTTTAATGCTAATTTAGGAAGTAAAATAAAGGGCATACAAATTCATGCGTTTATAAATAAAGCAATACTTTGCCAAGACTCTACAGGTTATTTTATATATAAATGACGTGTACGTCTTGCACAGACGAAAGTACAGTAAAGGAATCATCATTTCAAAAAGTCACCCTTTTTCTAGGATATAAAGTATTATACAGAGACGTAATAAATTTATGTTTTTCATTGTTTGAAGATGTCACTGACTACCGTGACTTAAGAAGAATAAACATCAAAAGTTTGTTTTGATAGGACTCTTAGTTATTTTTTCAAAATGACATAAGACAAACACTATTAGCAACTTCATCATAGAAATTCAGCTTTAAGCTTGCCATATACAATCATACCTTGCACTGATCTGTACGCTTTATTATCAGCAGCATGGCATTAATATTTTAGCGATTATTTATTAGCATTAGAACTTTAGGTTGAACAAACATACAAATCTAGTTACAAAAACGAAACTACACAATTTTCAGCATAGCAAAACAGTTATTCTCTCCAATTTCGGTAGACATTATACAATTATTTACTAATGAGTCATTGGATATGATGTGATATCAACCAGAGAATACCAATATTGACGGAGGCGAAGCCTTGGTCAATATTGGTATAGTTTGGTCGATATCACATCATATCCAATGCCTCATTAGTCAATAACTGTTTTATTATATAACATTTAGAGAAAGATGTACAGGTATCATTGCACCTGGAAAAAAATACTGAACTTATATACAAGTTTTGGGACAGTCAAGCATTTAGCAGAAACAATGCAGACCTACATAAGACCACACGTTTACTATTTTATATATGTTGTGTATGAGTGTCATCATTCAACATTTACTAACAAGAATTATAACACAACTCGCCTGTAGAGCCAAATTGAATGTTAAAATAGTGTGATATATCAAACAATAATTCACTGCTTTGAAAGCGTAGGAAAAATGTGTGATAGCTGATGTCATTTGTTACTAGAAAATGACGTCATTCATGGTGTTAGACGGTGTAACGTCATTTTTACGTTTGAAAGACGTTATAAATACATGTAAACATATGCGACGTGGTCTAAGTATTGGCGGGAGTTCTTCAGTGCAAAGGCGGAACGTTGGAAGAATCTGAAGACTTTAAATTTGTTTTCGTCGTTTATTGTGTGATATTTAAAATAGAAATAGATAATTTGTTGCGTTCTCGGCAACTACGATAGGATTATAAGAGACGCTTTAGAAAAGCAGAATCAGATCAGAAAAAAACACAAGGAGTCTAATTTTAGTAACTTATATTCACCGGCAAGCGTGCGCCAGAAAGTGAATATGACAATATATAGACTGGCCACGTTAGCGCTCTAAGCCAATGAAAATCCGCCTTTTTACTTAGTAATATAATAAAAGGATATATCTACTCTTAAAAAGGATATTCACCTCGGCCTTGCAGCCTTGTAAATATTACTTTTTCGGGTAGATAAATCTTCATGTCTACCTTGTTGAAATCAATAATCGTACGTCACTGAGACAGGAAAGTAAACTCTTGCAATAACTATTGGCATTATATAATAAACTGAGATTACTAAAAAAATGTTTCATTTTGCAAGAAGCTTAGTTTGTTATGTTGGTAAATGCGATTTACATGTTCTGTTATCAATCAACTAAATCAGCTGAAAGAAGAAAATACTGTGAATTTCGTAAATTTTTGCAAGGATTTTATTTTCGCGAAACTTCGCGTATGCGGAGTTTTGCGAAAATAAAACCCTTGCGAAATAGGGAAAACTCTTTGTCCTTATCTGATGAAGGTAGATCATATCGAAGTTGCAAACTTTTTACGAATTTACAGTAAAACTTAAATGTGTGGGTGATTCGTTTGGTGTTCAGTTAATACCATTCATAAATATTTTATTTACTGTATCTAGGACATCAAATTTTAACAGATCTAGACGTTGAATATCAATTATCATTTAGGGTCAAGTCTGGTAACTTCAGACATCGGTTGAATTAGGACATACGTTGGCAAACAGTGGAAATCCAGATGAGACGCCTCCTTATGAGCCGTCTCATCAGGATTTACACTGTTTGCTTAGTTTATCTACTTTTCTATGCAAATAATTAAAATGTGAAACAAGCAAGGTCGCTGTCCAAATTTACCTGATGTCCGAAGTAACCCGACTTTACCCTACTTACATGCCATGTATATTCTTTTTGATATATGAGCGTATATTTCCAAATGATGGTCTTTCAAATTCGTTGTCAATCCAACACAGTTGCATTAATTTCGCCACAGCAGAGTGCACCTCTTTCACCTCACTAAAAACTTCCGGTCGGCACGGCATAGTCTCTCTGTTCCTCACTCTGCCAACTATATCTAAATATAGAATGGAGCATCTCATAATTGAGCCACGGCATGAGATTTTCAACAATTTGACATTTTGACATGTGTAGACTCGTATGAGCCTCTGCAGCCTTCTTTTAAGCTAAGAAACGCCAAATGGTGATCAATCAGTAGCTTAACAATCATAGAATACTCAAGGGACTAGCAAAGGCTCTGATCAGACTGCCCGTATGTGCAGGCTGATCTGAGGCTTTGCTGGTCTCACATATATTGTTGGAAATCTCATGCAATGGGTCATATTATACTTGTAGCCATAAAGATATTCCTTTGAAATAATCAGTCCAGCACACATGAGTTTGACATCTGCAAAGATGAATCCAGTCAATCTCTGCTAAGCAAAATGATTGAGCAGAACAAAACGAAACATAAACAAATATATGGGCATGCACACAATACTTTGTTACTTATATTATATATACGCATAAGCCTATTTTATATGCCTATGCTGACTTGCCTATGGGGCTAGATGTCTACAGTTTAGTCAGAGGTTTTATCTACATATATGTATTGTGTATGCGAGCAGTGTCAGCTCTGCCTAGACTGTGCATATGCGCAGTGTCGTCTACGCCTCCTCTGCTTGACAATATGTTAACTACCAATTTGAAATCAGCATCTGCAGGCTCATATATATTTTCATAAAGTAAGTGAGAGAAAATTCATATACTGCAGACCAACAGAAGACAGCAATATAGAATACTAGGTGATATCAAGTGTACCAGGCAAGGCTTTGCCCCCAATAAGAAGCATTGACAGTTGAATCTGTAAAGCATACAGTGAGTCAAAAACAGTATCAGGCACTCCGTGATCCAAAATTTGTATCCACACACAAATTAGGGATTCCTACCTAAAAGAACATAGAAGATAGGCTCCAAACACGATTGTTCTAGAACTGAGGCCAGAGGTCAAGGTCAAGAACACAGTGACATGGAAACAGTATGCGTCACTCGACAGCCCAAAATACATCCACACACTACATTTGGTGTCCTTACCTCAAACGATATAGAAGATGTAGAAGATGTGTTCTGGACACGATTGCTCTACTGATGAGACCAGATGTCAATGTCAAGGTCATATAGCCCAATAACAGTATGCGACACTCCGCGACCCAAAAATGTACCCCCCACCAATTATGGATCCCAGCCTCAAAGAATATAGGAGATATGTTCTGGACAATTTTTTTCTACAACTGATGCCAGAGGTCTAGGTCAAGATTACAGTGACCCAATAACAATGCACGATAGACCGCAGCCCATAAATGCATTCACACATCAAATATGGGATCCATATTTCAAAGAATTTAGGAGATATGATCTATTTAGGTAAAGACAGAGGGACAGATTGATGGATGGACAGTTTGAAAATTGTATACCCCCAAACTCGAATTTTGGAGGGTATTTAGTAAGATTTAAAAATAATCCAAGTGTCATGTGATAAAAAGGAAAAATAATCTTATATTTTCTTCCATTTTATTGAATGTATCAAACCCATTTCAAAATGCGACAGAATGCACACCATGCCTGGGATTTGCATCTCTTTTCCTCAACTCGTTTGATAAATTAAATTAATATAGGCACTTGTGTAAGATCCTCTTTTTTAACCTGACTAGGATAAAATGTACTCACCCTTTGCTGTCATATAGGACTTGCCAGCAAATGTTCCCATTCTATAAAATATTTCATGGATTATTATTCCAAAACTATAAACATCGCCAGCTTGTGTCCCTTTTGGTGCCTCTATGTACTTTGACAATAATTCAGGAGCCGTCCAAAGCATACCTTAAAAAGATACAAAACAACCTGTTTCATTCTGATGGATGTTCCCAAGCATGTTGATACAATAAGTACTGGGTAGTCCATTTTGTGCTTTAAGGGTCACAAGTTAACTTTCTAAATTAAGATGTATTTGTGTCCCTAAAGATTTTTGTATCTTACCAAATAGTGCAGACCATGATAAAATGGCTGGTATGGCTAAATGTATGTGCTACTATAAATTCGAGTAACCTGGTTGTATTGGATTAGGAATCACGAGCAGTATCAGCCGAGGTAATTAAGCTATATTTTGTTTACTTAAAATTAGTTACTGTTACTCTAAAACATAAAATAATACTATCAAATTAACTTCATTCGAATAGACTTAAGCGCTGAGTTGGCTAGTTTGAGCCTTTCCAGGTGACAAAATCCTAATTTGCTTGATCAGCATATGCTTATAGCATAAAAGCCAATTATTAAAAGCCAATTAGTGGTAACACAAAGATAGGACAAACACAGACAAACACGTACAATGTACTAACAAATAAAATATAGACTACAAAAAGTAAAACAGCAAAGAGTAAAACAACTATATGCGCGGATCCAGAAAGTTTTGTCAGGTGGCGTCCAACTTTGACAACGTTTTTAGATGAGAAAGTCCAAATACAACTATAAGCGGGCCATTGAAATGGCATTTTGCTGGCGAGCTGATGATGGCCCAAAATTGAATGCTGGCTTGACAGCTTTCTGATTTTTAGGGAATCTAGACAAGTATTGCTAAGTAACCTTTTATTTTTGCGATTTTTCAGGGGAGGGGTCTAGACCCCCTCTCCCCCCTCTGGATCCGCACATGAACTAACTCTTCCTCAAAATCAGGATTGCAAAACAAAAATTTCATCAAACACAAAGAACTACAATGTATATAAAAGACAAGTCTCCACCAGGCCCCAGATAAGAGTGTGTGACTGAAAACTATTTTCGTATTTCTCAAAATATATGTTGTGGGTACTCAAATGAACTGTCTCAATAAGACAGTTCTTTTGAACACCCCAAACACATGTTTTAACTGATGGATAAGAAAAAAATCACACTTTTATGCTGACGTTTTTTGCTTAATTGGCTCTATGTGCCATGTAAAGTGGTTCACATGTACATACTTTTATAATATTCATGCTCCTCCATGCCAGTGAGATCTAAATATTCCATGAATCTGTTTAATCCATAATCAGTAATTCTCAGAACCCATCTATTATCTACTAGACAGTTGGAACTTTTCAATCTACCATGACAACCAACCATTGAACAGTGAAGGTAATACATTCCCTGAAAAAACAAGTATATTACATTTGGACCTCGAAAATTCAAACTCCGAATTGTCTAGATACTTGCTTATTCAAACGAAAAGTTCAGACACAGTGGAGTTAGTGAGCAGGGCCTACAAATAAACTATTGTCAATGTTATTTATAAAAACATATCTTTTGTGTGTATAAAAGAAACGATTTTATGATACATTTCTTTTACACACACAAAACATATGTTTGATAGGAAAAGAACTGATAAAAAGTCCTTTTGTTAGCTTATATATAAGCCACAACATGCAATTTCCAACAATATGGTATTTGAGACCAGCAAAGGCTCAGACCAGCTTGTGCATATGCACAGTCTGATGAGGGTCTGATGTCGCTTGAGTATTCTATGAATATTAAGCTACTAACTGAACATCATTTGGAGTTTCTAAGCTTAAAAGCAGACGCATCTCTCATCTGACTTACACTTGGCAAAATCCACATTGTTGAAAATCACATGACGTGGCTCATTTGTTATGTCTACCTCCCTATAATTCGACCTCTAGTCCTTCTTGGACTTCGAACTTAAGAGAATAGACTGTATAAAATTTGCAAAGTAAATAGTGTAGGGTTATATACATGTTCAAAGCAGCCAGGTACAAACTATGACATGTATTATCTTAACCACATTTGTAATGGTGTTTCCATTAAAGTAGTACTTTCTGAATACAATATGGATATGCAAGCTGAGACTGCTTATATACTGGCTTTTATTTATTTTGGGTTGGCAATAATATTGCCTGTCCATATTCTAGAATTCCACCAATTTTCATATGATCGCATTCAGGCTTATAAAGCATTCCAGCAGCTAGGCAAGTATCCATATACTCACAGTTGTACTTCGGTAATATCCCCTTCAATAAAAATAAACCTTTATTGGGAAAATTAAATTTTTTGAAATTTTACCGAGGTTCCAATGAAATCATATGGGCCTCAACGCGATAAAACATGTCTTCGGGGGTTTGGGAACAACATCCGCGCAGACTGATCAGCGCCTTTGTTATTCGCTGTTTAGGAAGTACCATATCTAGACTTGCTACAAGCGAAATTTCAGTTTTCTAGCTAGTCTCTATAGCTGAGAAGACTGGTTTGAGTCTCGCTTTTTCAGAAACCCCGAAGACAGGTTTTGTCTTGTCGAGGCCCATATAATGTTTCATATAAAAACTATTATGACGCAAGTTAATATACTTACTTCAGCTAAGTCTAACATCAGGGAGTTCTTAAATACCATGTCAAGCTGGATGTCATCGTTCTCAAGGATGTCCTGAAAAATATAACTATGAACATTTATCAAAGTATTAACGAATTAACTATAATTTAAAGATAAACCAAAAGCTTTGTAGCGTGACACTATTTACAATATTGATATGTTGTTCTAGAAAAAAGGGTTTTAAGCGTTTATTTACATTTACCATTAAAGTTTTGACATACACGTATATTCCAGCCGGACTGGCTCATTTTACGCATTCTGCATTAATCGTTTGAAGTAGAAAGACCCAAAGGTCATTAGTCAGAGTTCGTGGTACATCTGTAGCCACATCGAATACAACAGACAACAACACAGCGTTACGTTGAATAAAAATAATAAGAAATATAGTTAGTAAACTATTTTGTAAAAAAAAGCATAGGAGACATATCGGTACTACAGACAAAGATATGTCATTTACATTGTAAATGATTTCTTTTGTCATTTAAATGGTTGAGTTCTTTGATATATGAGCCAGTGCATGAGATTTCCAACAATTTGGTATGTGCGACCAGCAAAGCCTCAGACCAGCCTGCGCATACGCGCAGTCTGATCAGAGCCTTTGCTTGTCGCTTGAGTATTCTATGATTGTTAAGCTACTGACCGAGCGTCATTTGGAGTTTCTAAGCTTAAAAGAAGGCTGCACAGGCTCATCTGAGTCTACACTTGTCAAAATGTCAAATTGTTGGAAATCACATGCACTGGCTCATATGTGTTAAGTTTCAGTAACAAAGAAGGATTGGTATAGTGACATTAAACATATAGCTGGTCATACTCACTTACTTTTTGGCTCGAAGTATGATCATGACATTGTACATACTTTTGTGAGTTAGGCATGAAAGAGATATAGCGTAGGGACCAGTAGGACAAGAGGTTATATATTGACGGGCTTTAAAAATGCAACACTCATTTCCATTTATATCATTCAAAAAACAGTTAAATGTAAACTTGCTTTGCTTCAATGATGTCACCATGAAGTGGCTGTTTTGGTCAACACTTTATTTTAATTGTACCAACTAGATAAAGTTATTGCTTTGTCAAATTTTAGTCACTGAAACATTCCTTAAGTAGCTGAGATTGTAAGACATTAAATGAAAGGGTACCCACTAACATATTAACGTGAAAAAAGCAAACTGCTGTATCACAGATCAGCCACACAAAATGAGAGCAATATCTTGATGACTAACAAAGCTCATGACGCACATTTAATGCTTCTCTTGTCTCTTGGCTCTCGCTTGTGGTGTCTAACAGTGAGTTTTTCACTTTCCCATTTGTATCCTGGGTCAGGTGTGGTACTTGATTGTATCGATTCCTGATCTTTGCACCCTAACTTACTTTAAAGAAATAGGGTATATTTGAATGATATTATTTTGTCACATAAAACAGTTGATCCCTATTTCCAAAAGCTAACATTTTAAATGCTTTAAATTACTTTTAAGCAGAGAAGTTTACATGTGTTCCTTACAAAATGACCACTTTTTAAGATACAATCAAATTTATTAATTTGCATTCCTTTTTGAGACATAAATTAATGTCGTTATTCAAGTGTTGTGTTTTAAAACGCGTAGGTATATATGCATGTCATCTACCTGTAAACTTCCTTTTTGACAATAGAGGAACAAAACACAGGGGCTTGGTGTCTCAATACAGGCTCCAATAAACGGATTGATATTATCATGTTGCAGTTCTCGCATCTGAAATGTAAAAAATAGCAGATGATTTGTGTGTTTGAAGTCATGTCAATAAGTTTGTTTAAAATCTAAAACAGGATGAAATATTTAAATCTTTGTACTTTGATGGGTTTCCCATACATATTGATACAATAAGTATGAGACTGCTCATTGTATGCTTTAAGAGGTCAGAGGTATATTTTCCTTAAGTATGATGTATGTCTGTCCCTGAAGGTTGTTTTGATCTTAGCAAACAGTACACATCATGATGAAATGCAGCTTTATGATGCATTTTATCTGGGTCTTCACTGTTTGCTAAATTACCCATTTAAGCATACTAAACTGAGCCCTCTGCTCATGTCAGTAATACAATCTTGATATGAACACTGTAAACCGATACAGTTACATAAAGTGAAGACGCAGTGCCACCTTATATGGCATTGTATTATAATATCATGTATCCATGTACCAAAACATTTTTTCAACCAATCAGACCATATATTAAGATAGGAAAATTCAAAATATACTGAGTAAAAGTGTTAACATAACTTTGTTTTTATTTTGATAATATCGTTGTTCAAACAAATGCCTGATTGGTTTGCCTTGAAAAAAGTTCATTCAGTTAGGCATCGAAACTTACTTTAGTTTTAACAATGTGCGTGAAACTGTATATTAGAAACAAAGCTTTCCATTGAGGACGGATGTTCGAAAAAATGATATGCATGGTAATGTTCCAATATTCAATATGTGACATGCATTTCTACATCATAAAATCAGTTGATTTTGGGGATTTCTGTCTGAATTCTTTAACTTTTTAGCCATAAAAATTATTCTTCCTCAATTCGGCTAGGTGTCAAATCCCGTTGTTTGACTTAAAAATAAGAATTTAGTCAGAAATGTGCTAACGTTTTTACAGGAGGTTTCAATTATTTTCAGAGTGAATATGAAGCAGCGTTAGTATTTTTTTTGCTCCTCGCCATTTCTAAGCAGCAGAAGTAACACATCTTCATCATTCTTTTCAAGGATCTCCAAGTTTTTGGTAATTAACGCGATATTGATTTTGCAAAATGTTTAGTTGTATGGACGTCCTGGCAATAAACTCTCAAATCAAAACTTGACGCTTATTTTTTTGAAATTCAATAGGACAATTTTCAACCAATACAACTCATTTACTGGCCTAGAGTTGGAGAGTAATTTAACAGGGATCCTTTAACTTTATGACCACTCACAAGGTCCTGAGACCCAAAAAGTGTTTTTGACCATTCAGACAACAGCTCATAGAACCATGCTCCAGACAATGTTTTCTCAAGATAAGTTTAGCAATTATTCCAACATCAACTGCCCTACAGCCTTTAGGTGTATAAAATTCTGGGCTTTTACGCGTTGCGTTAGAACTTTGGCTCAGTATACTTCATAAACAGGCCTTATTCTCCAATGGTTCAGATATGCATTTTTGTGTTAAATTTGTTTTTTTATTTTCCTATTCATCAGCTTAAAAGCTCATAAGAACTAAAGACCCGTCTCATAAAGACCGTTCCTTTGAGCATATAAAACATATATTTCGGCTGATGAATAAGAAATGTTCAAACACACACTCCTATTATATTATGAGAGAGGGCGCAGTATAATTAAAATTTATTTCGAATTTTATTCGATCTCTTGGAGTTGAAACTATCCAGGGCCCGATGTTATAAAACAATTGTCATGCTCAACTTAACTGAGCATGAAATGTCAACTTCTTATAAAAACCAAAATGCTGAAAAACAAAGACTTTTCTTGTTTTAGATCTCCTATATTTAGTATTTATCCTGCTGATAAATGCTTAAATGCCAACAATTGTTGGCATTTTAACATTTATGAGTAGGATTTATTGCCTGCGCAATTGTGTTAAGCATAGAACAAGTTTAATAACCCAGAGACAAGGTTGTACAGTACCTCTTTCAGTTCGATGAGATCATCACGTGTTAACTCTCTTGACAATTTAGGCACGGACTTGATGGCAGTAGCTTGGCCTTTGTAGAGCCCAACATTAGTCATCACTTGAATACCAGCCAGAGGGTTATTCTCAGAATCAGAGGTCTTTAAAGAAAGCTGTGACATGGAATGGCCAAAATTGATCTGAAATTAAAGATATACATAATGGATAATAAGCTCCGCGGGGGGGAGGGGGTGCTATCATTTTTTCTTCATACGTAGGCTCAGGCCCAGCATCTACCGTTCACCCCCCCCCCCCAAAAAAATAGGGAATTCAAGCACCCCAAAAAATATTTGAAATTTTAGGAACCCCAAAAAATATCCACCATTCTGTACCTTGACCTTAAGAAAAGACCCTCAAATGCAAAGAAATGATCCCTTAGTATAGTCCAATTTTGTGATGACCCCCCAAAATACCACAAAAGCTTCATACTCCCAAAAATATTCATTTTTCTGAAAACCCCCAAAAATATTGAAATTCAAAATTTTGAACCCAAAAGAAGACCCGAACTTACGTATGTATGAAAATATAAGAGTACCCACCCAGAGAATGAGCCTCGCATTGAATCGCTATTAGCAACGAATTTGATAAATTCAATACGACATGAGCACAAATGTTAATTTCTAAAAAATCCAACTCAATTTTTGTTGTTGTTGTTTTTCAGAAATTTTGATTGGTCCATTGGCAAAATTACGCTTCAATAAATAGCCATGCGCAGGAATATTTGATATCTGCCTTAATTTTACAATGTCTAGGCTGCATCAACAACGAATTGATCAACGCAGTTTGAACGTTTCAAATTGCACTTTTAAAATTCATGCTAAGATCCTACTAATATGGAGATTTTAGGTAGGACTTGTGAAGGTAAGTGCCTCGATCCGTGACCCCATCTGTGGCAGGACCCAAATAAATATTCTTCAATGAGCCCACTCAGCCCAGCAAGCTGAAGAAAACAAATTCAAAACTGAATGGAGTTGTTGAGTTGTTTTGTTCACATATTCGCTCCAAATTGAGTGGAATTTTTATGATATCGTAAAAGCGTAACAAAGTTTTGAACTGACAGAATTTTCAAGATGGCTGCCCCATCTTTCATAGGCAGCGGTTCGCAACTATTTTCCTATCAGAGTCTGTACGACCCTCTGCGAAATACGTTGGAGACTAAAAATATTTTTTTTTTGGACTCCACTACATAATTTTCTGGATCCCAGCATTTTCTCTAGTGTATGTATCATATCAATCTCTCACAGAATAGCAATATATATTCCATAATAAGAAGGAGCAGAAAATGAAGAGCTTGTGTCAATATGAAGACATTGGCTCTGCTTTAAAGCTGCATAAACTAGCTGTGATTCCTACCAAAAATATTGCAATTCGTATACAGTGAAAAATAATGTTAAATATTTAAAATGAAACTGATAACAAGGTTGGAAAATAAACTTCTTAAAGTGCACATGATAGGTGTGTGTTGTCTATCACACTTGCGGAAAATGTACAATTTATAAATAAGTGCAATTTCGCACAGGTTTTATATTTTAAAACAACATTTAGAACAAGGATGGATAACACAATCTAAAGAAAGATGTATACAAAACAACCATATTTCAGGCATAAGAGGCTATAAAAAGGAAACTTACCAGTATTTAAACAGCACTTATATCTCTCAATATAACACATAAAACGCAAATACTGATGTTCAGACGAACCAAGACTTCACATTTCCGACTGTGCAGTACTGATTACAAACACACTATTCACATAATTATGTTATGTATGATAATGTATTTACCTGCAAAAGGATTTGTTTTTGACTTGGGTGAGAGGGTAATAATTTTTGAAAATTGTTTTCCCAGCATTCTAGTAATACAAAAAGTGACAATTTAAGCCCCAAAATAAAGCCGTACTTTTATTGATATAGGAAGCAAAATGCAATATTGTGAAAAGGGACTATTAGCAAACTTATATATGAAGATTGCAGCGTTTGACCAACCTTTTTAAAAGAATAGGCAGCGATATGTACACTGCGGTTCCCATTATTCCTGCCAGAGATATTTTTTGAAGATATTTAATGACTGACAAATTATGAAACCATACAATTAACCCATGTAAGTTTGTGGAACATAACCTATTATTGCAGACCAAGATAATTCTGTGGCGTCTGATCAGGGTCTCCATTATTTGCTTAATAAGATTTTTTATTAAAATTTGAAAAAAAAAACTGAAAAAATATCACCAACAACCCTTGAAAAAAACATTAAATGGTTCAATGGATAAAGTGGGAAATTCCACTCGGCTTCAAAGGTATAACCTGTTTCCACCTAGAGACACCTTTTGACGCTTTTTACAAACAGAGTAGACCCAGAGCAGGCAGCTTTTGCAAGAGCAGCCTGATCAGGGTCTATCATATTTGGTTATGGAAATATGATATATCTGATCCTACACAAGTGGACCTGATCAAAAATAGTTTGTTTGTTTGTTTGATTTGATACTTAACGTCCCATCAACAATCTTTCAGTTATAAAGGGACGGGTCTTCATGGGTTGAACCAGTACAAAGCTAGGATTAATGTTCTTGCTCAAGGACACAACGCAGTGACCCGGATGAGGCTCGAACCTGAGGCCCCTTGGTCTCGAGTCAAGCACTCTGCCACTGAGCCACTGGGCATGAGGGAAAAGGTTAATTATTTGAATACCCTGCTGCCTACTCCAGCCCTGGATTTCTGTAGCTCTATATCATCTATATTTATTTTCCATATCATCTTCATCATGTTTGTTTCTATCTGTCTTTTTCTATAAAATTAGAAAAATAAAATCGTTACCACATTTACCCTTGTTATAGCGCAAATTTTAAAAAAGTATATTGCCATCATGCATATTTTTAACAATAATTATATACTTGTATAATGGTCCATTACCTTAAATTGGTTAATATTAATGATTTAGATATGGTTGATTTATATGATAAACAATTTATACCCTTTGTATTAACTGAACATAATATGTTTAAAGAAAGATAAATCATGTGCGGATCCAGAGGGGGGATAGGGGGCCAGGACCCTCCCTGGAAAATCACAAGTTATATGGCTTTCTATAGGAAATAGCATTTGGACTACCCCTGGAAAAAGTTGGAGCCCCCCCCCCCACCCCCACCCCCCACCCCCCACCCGGAAAATGTTGGACCCCTCTGGATTCTTGGGAAAGTATAGTTTTATCTGCAATAAAACCATTTGATCCCCTCTGTAAACTGTAAAATAGGCAGAGGACAAAAAAAAAAAAAAAAACGTTGTCTAGACTGTTTTCTGGCTGTCGGGCCTGGACTCCCCTGACAAAAACTCCTGGATCCGCGCATGTAAATGAACGTCTTAATCATATTATTTGGACAAGTCTTATTTCCATTTTAGGGTTTTTGTTGAGTGTTTTCATTTGTATCTAAAGTTTGATAGATGATTATGTGCATAAACAGTGCAAAATCAAATCTGTCAGGACAGCAAATATTGTCTGATCTAGGTTTAACTGTTGGGTTTCTTTTGCTGCGGCATTCAGTTGTATGTACTGCTGTTTTATCTTCTTTTTATATCTTGATTGGTATGTACTTTGAGATGATACATCGATAAGTAAGATACTTTTTATGCAAACCAAACATCTAAGTGTCTTGATTCATATCAGATATAAGTGTAAGGTTTGTACCGTCAAACATGTTTAAGCCCTCCAGTAATTTCTAACTGGTCGTTCCAAGGCGGTGCTTCATTTGCAGATCTGATCCCTTTTATATTTGTGTTTCGTGCTTGTCATTGTCATACTGTCTTGTGGTCAACTGCTGGGGACGGGCAGACTTCTTGGCTCTCTTGTGTGTGATGTTTTCTTGTGTTTTGACACTTTCACATATGGTGTCCTGGGTCAGGTGTGATACTTGATTGCATCGATTACTGATCTTTGCATTCTTCCTTACTTTGCAATGATTGCTTAAATCTCATAAAAGGACGCCAAGCTTAAATGATCCCAGATGAGTTTATTTTGATCTTCATAATTTCCACAAATATATCTGAACACGTTATGCCATATATCTTTTGTTTAAGGATTTAGGAGGCCAAATGTTTGCATGGAAAAATTGCTATGTAAAGAGGATAATGTTTTCCTTACTCACTCGGAATGCATTAACCACTCCAAAGATGTAATTGACAATTATCAGTGAGTACACGTTGATTGACATTGTCATATATGAGTAGCATTATGAACCTATATAAGGGCAACGTCCTCGCTATGGGGCACAGTAAGGAGTATATGTATATCAACATCACATGTTAATAAACGTGTCATCTTATAAGGATCTCCGGTGTATGCTATTAGAATAGCCCATCAAAATTCAAACGAAATTGAAAAACAATATCACAAACATATCTTAAACTTAGAAATTGTCCCAATTACTTTATACTGATGGGAGAGTTCATTCGTCTTAATGTCTGAGGGGCTAATAAAACAATGCCATTTTCCCAGTTATAAGAATTGTCATCCTCTTGAAGATGGTTATTATAATTGACTGAGTTTGCAAACTGTATGGTAGGACCGACTAAGTGGTGTAGCAAGAGATATATCTTTCTGTGAGAATTACCTTGTATGTAATATCTCATGGTGTCACAACATTAAAATGACACTCCCAGCTCATCACTATCTCTGCTTACACAGATGGCGATGGGATGGTTGTCATTTAAAGCTGCATAGTCTGTAACGTTTGATATTCTAATTTAGGAAATAAAGTTTCTATTTTTCAAGAATACAGTAAAATACTCAATTTCAGGTAAACATTTTACCATTTTCATAAATTTTAACAAATTATATCTATCAAAACAACAGCATTTATGTGAAAAATCAATTGTCTGGAATTATTGGAGGGACGTAAATAATTCCTAACAAGTGAAAAATCACCTGGTTCGATTAGATAATACACTGTTCCATGCAGCTTTCAGCTGTACTGAACATATTTATTGTGAAAACATAACTTAATTCTATTTTTACAAATGATTTAAAAAGAAAATATTTTTTCGAAAAATGTTCATAGTTACAGGTCTAGTCTCTTTAATAAATTCATCACTTTCCTTTGAGACAGCTTTCAAATGGCTTTTGAAATTTTAGTCAGTAGACAAAACCCCACTTTAGTTAAGTGCTGTGAAGCGCCCGTTAGTGTCTACACGCCCGTTTGTGTCTACGTCGACACTAACGGTTGCAACTGCAACCGTTAGTGTCTACAGGGCCATGTTTACACTAAGCGGCGATAATGTACAGTATCAACAGTTATTGGTCTACATTTAATGAAAAAACAAAAATTAAGAAATATGAACATAGTACTTTCTCAGACATGACAAAACAAACCATTTTGATATCTCACCGAGCATAGACTCAGAACATTATATTTGTACAGTTATAATACACGGCCTCCAATCTCTGCCTCCTTCTCCAAAAAGAGCAGAACGTAAAGGGAGGCGAAGGCCCTTCCGGAAAGCAGGCAGTGGGCATAAACAATGGAACACGGTAAGTTGTGTTGACACATTTTCAATCATAAGTAAATTTTCAGCGCAAAACTCGAAAATCTAAGAATGCTATGCTTAGGGCAATTGTTCAAGCTATCCGTAGAGCATGCTGTTTGCACATTTGAACTTAGTTTGTAAGCGTGAGAGCTTTTCCCCCGTTGCACAGTTGTCCAAGAAACGGTGGTTCCCGCATGGTTTTGCCTTCTAACCAAACAAATAGTAGCGTTTGGAACCTTATTCATACTACCGAGGCCCCTCCACACCCATGTTGTCCCAAATGCAATTTTTCGAGATATTTCAATGATAATTGAGTGATTTAGAGCCAAATTTCTTTAGGAGCAGGAGGCGAAGGGCAGGAGAAGGAGGCTGGGATAGGAGGAGCAGGCGGCGATGATATCAAAATTTGCATTGATTTTGCTTATTTTTAATAATACATTGTATACTTATCCAATCTATATCAAACTTGCATGTATGATACGAATGATTACGCTTATTCTCCCATTGTGTTGTTTGTTTAACCCAGAACGTCATGAGCTTGCTAGAGGTATATATATTATAAGAGAGGTATATATAGCAATGTTTGTGATCAGAATAATTCAGTTAACAATAGCATTTAATCATTCGTATCATACATGCAAGTTTGATATAGATTGGATAAGTATATTATTAAAAATAAGCAAATCAATGCAAATTTTGATATCATCGCCGCCTGCTCCTCCTCACCCAGCCTCCTTCTCCTGCTCTTCGCCTCCTGCTCCTAAAGAAATTTGGCTCTAAATCACTCAATTATCATTGAAATATCTCGAAAAATTGCAATTGGGACAACATGGGTGTGGAGGGGCCTCGGTAGTATGAATACGGTTCCAAACGCTACTATTTGTTTGGTTAGAAGGCAAAACCATGCGGGAACCACCGTTTCTTGGACAACTGTGCAACGGGAGAAAAGCTCTCACGCTTACAAACTAAGTTCAAATGTGCAAACAGCATGCTCTACGGATAGCTTGAACAATTGCCCGAAGCATAGCATTCTTAGATTTTCGAGTTTTGCGCTGAAAATTTACTTATGATTGAAAATGTGTCAACACAACTTACCGTGTTCCATTGTTTATGCCCACTGCCTGCTTCCCGGAAGGGCCTTCGCCTTCCTTTACGTTCTGCTCTTTTTGGAGAAGGAGGCAGAGATTGGAGGCCGTGTAATACTCACCTGATGATATAAGCAATAATACTAGCAGCTGCGGCTAATGCCAGGATGGAGAGACATGCCACTATTATTACCAGTGTGTTATCTGAAAAATAACGAAGTAATCAGCCCTTGATGATGATGATGATGATGATGATGATGATGATGATGATGACTATTATTTCATTACGTCGCGCCTGAGAGTGAAAGGACGCCATGCATTAAAATCGTTAAACCGTTAGTGGTTTACAGATTTTCGGGAAACATATGGCAAAACCCTAACGCCAATAATATGATTTCAAAATAATTTCAATGTCAAATGATAAATATAATCTAACATCCGTGCACCTGTATTATTGGATTTATTAAACCCGTTGCGAAAAAGGAAATAAAATGCTCAGCAAGCCTCGCAGTGTATTTATTTTCCTAAATTCATTTAATAATTCATTAAAACATGAGCACTCATGTAAGATCCTCTATTTATCATGGTCTATTTACGCTTACACTCTTAAATTACTCATGGCAAAACAGTTTCATACTGATTTTACACGTACAGCAGAACACGATTAATGTTGGACTATTTTTCCTTTTCATTTTGGGCAGAATAAACCTAGAACTTGTATCTCTCATCACATTTTTCAGTTGGTCATATATAAATATTTACATTTTCGAAGCAATCCTTTAATGGATCTTTAGATTTTGCAACCGTTCATAGCCTCATGAATTGCACAAATTTGATTGTCATTTGCCAAACTCACTTGCCCGTGCAATACACTTCGAACAGCAAACTCATTTGCCAGAATGACTGCCGTTGTGATTGACAGTGAGTCACATCTGAGTCGATTGTGCAAAACAAGCCTCTTGCTTGCTCCAATGGCTGGGCGTGTTCAAGCTGGCTGAACATTCCACTTTTCCATATTACGCTCCGACTAAAACGTTCATACGCTTACACAAAAATATAGCTATTAAACATGAAAGTGTCTGAGATAATATTAATTTAATCCTTGTATGTGATCGAAATAGGATTATGTTTTCTTATTACTAGCAACACTTGTATTAGCAGACTAGAAGATGTTATAGATACGTACCAATATAATCAAAACTGGCGCAAAAAAGAAATCGGTTTATTCTATAAGTATAGGTTATAGATCATTTATTACAATTATAAAGGAATTGAGTGGGAACGAGCATAGCGAGTGAACCCCTTTTCTTTATAGTTGTAATATATGAGCTATGACCTACTTACAGTTTTCTCCTCCTCTTTTCTGACTGCTCCTTTGGAAATGGCTGCATTGACCACTTAACGGATTTACTCAATGATTTTGCTTAACAGATATTATAAGTATTGACAAAATATGTGATGAAGTTGGCCAAAAATTTGAATTTCTGTGCAAACTGATTGGTTGGGTGGCACAGCAAGGAGCGGAGTGAACTATAAGCTGACTTTATGTATGATAATGTTGTGGCAAAACAATCCATTTTATATGTATTAAGTCCTGCCATATTACCTGTTTCTATTTCTGGACAAAGTTCACCAAGAAAGCCACACGCTGGCGTATCAGTGGGCACTACTCCCCCTGGTGTCAGCCATTCAAATCCTTTCCAGGTACCACCTGTTTCAAGCATCTAAATATATACCAAAATGGATTTGAATGCATGCCATGAAAGTAAAAATTGTAATCACATACCATGAATTATTTATAGATGAACGAGTACATTGTAAAAACAATCAAAAAAGGTATACATGGTCAATACATATTACGAACCTATACTGAATAGTATAATAATATGCAATTATTGATATTTACTGTAAAAAAACATGAGTATCAACAAGGGTTTTCTAGCGATAAGGCGGACAGTTTCCTAAATGGGACGTTTTATTTATTTTGTTAAAAAAACTTCTGCAGTCGCTACACATACTCACCAAAGGCATATAGACCAAACGTCATTGCACTCTAGCCTGGATGTATAAAACAAAAAGGGGTTTACTTTTCTTCTTTTTCATTACCCTGCTTTGTTTGAATAAAAAATGATTTTGATCACGTACTGTACATGCTATTATTAGTTATATACATGGGAAAACTATTTTCCCCTAATGCACTTCATTAGACGAACTTACTTAAGTCCACACCTAAACTTACGAAATAGTCTATGTCGAATGGGCATCCCGTGTAAATTTTGTGACGATTTTTGGCGACCTATACCAGTATAAACTTTGGGTCATATGTAACAATTTGAACCAGTTCGCCTATCTGAGTTCCGCGTCTGGTCCGAGTAATGACGTCATCAAAATGGCGGCCACAGTGCTACTTATGTACACATATAAGACATCGTATTTAAAGCAAAAGTTAAGGGAGAATTTATTGCTAGAAATGATTTTTGTCTTTATTTAACTGATTGGACGTCAAACAATACGAAAAAGATGTGTTTGGTTTTTTTCAGACGCCTAGAGTCCATTTGGGGCTCCAAAATCGATAAATTTGACCCAGATCCCATTACTTTTGTTGTAATCCTGTAGAAAGCTTGTGCTAAAATTAAGTGATTTTTGTTCTGGTTTAGTTAATTTGGGGCCATTCTATACAAACTATGAAGTGAATTACGTTTTATATCCCTAGAATGGAAAAAAAATCTGTTTTTGGGGGTCCTTATTTCATTGAAATAGGCCTAAAGCCGAATTATGGAGCTGTTATCGTTCACGACATTTGACCTTATAGTCTATGTCGAATGGGAATCTCGTGTAAATTTTGTGACGATTTTTGGTGACCTATATCAAAATAAACTTTGGGGCATATGTAACAATTCAAATCAGTTCACACATCGGAGTTTTGCGTCTGGACCGAATGATGACGTCATCAAAATAGCCGCTTAAGTGCTACTTAGGCACATATATACATAAGTAATTAGATTCAAAGCACTAGTTATGTGGGAATTTCTTGCTGGAATCAATTTTTTGTCTTAATTTGATCGATTTGGTGTTTCTTTTTTTCTGATCCCTGGAACCCGTTTTGGGGCTTCCGATTCAATAAAATTGACCCAGAACCCATTACCGTACTTGTTATCCCGTAGGACATCATGCTGAAATTGAGTGTTTTTTGTATCCTTTTGTTTATTTGATTGTTTGTTTGTGCTTAACGTCCCTACAACAACTAAGGTCGTATTAAGACGGGGTCACAGCTTAAATTCTCATCTGACAGACTAGTGAAGCCGGAGATCAAACCCACGACCCCTGGTTTACAAGGCGAGGAGTACAGTGGTTCCTTTGTTTTGATGAATTTGAGACCATACTATATAAATGTAGCTGACCCTCAACTATTTTGGGATATTTTTGTTTTGGGTTAAAAGTCCTAGTCAATTGTCACGGCCATGAAGAGATGGTCAGTTAACCTAACAACGCTTTTCCGGGGCAGGCTTAGACTAGGCAGTACTTTGTGCACACGCTTTCGCTTGTAACTGACAATATCCCTTCTTGAATCACTGAAAGAAGGAGAATGACGATAGAAATTATTTCATGATCAACCTCCACGAAAGTATTGGGCCCGGATCGAACTCACGATCCCTGTATCAGCAATCGAACTCACTACCGATTGCTCTACAGGGCCAAGTCATTTTGGGGTTCCTATTTTATTTAAATTGACCCTGAATCTATAAATTCAGTTTTTACACTATTTGATTGCTTTGGAGCCATACTATACGAATTATTGATTGCTTGGCTCATTGACCTGGTCTATCAGTCAGGTGCATATGAGGCATTCGCAGGGGTTTTGGTGAACAAGGAAAAATGGCATTTATTTCAGGGGAACAGAGGAAGAAAGGCCACATTTTGAGGGGAACAGAGACAATATTGGGGAACAGGGAATATAAGAAAACAAACTTTGAGGGAATAGAGGAACAAGCCAAGTTATTTCAGAGGAACAAGGAAACATGTACCCCCCTGAGAGGGCTTTACATATCACTTAGGCGACACAATACCATTAAAGTAATGGCATACAAAATTACTCGAAATTCGCCATTGTAATACAAGCAATGGTGTTCAAACCAATGCTAGTGCATAAGTTATTTGTGGTGAGACGTGACGCAAGTAGATTTACTGCAACCATTTATTACTCCTTTTTTTGGAGGCAATGTTGTTATAATAGGAACATAAGTGTCACCTTATCAACTCCAACATGATTTTCATGTTTATGAATGTTTATTGTATTCTTGTTACTTTCCAATGTGGTATCCTGGGTCAGGTGTGGTTCTTGATTGTATCGTTTCCTGATCTTTGCCGTCTTTCTTACTTTCAATCAACTGTATAGTGAGAATTAGCTCCTTTGTGGATTTCCATATATTGCTCTTATACTGAGATCTTTTGACACTCTGAAGAAGAGAAAGTTTAGTTTCCTACGAAACATCTACTATCTTAACCTAGTAAAATTTCCAATGGTTGTTCCTGGCTGACAAGCAGGCATATATATTTGTCGAGAGCACTCTTAGTCCCGTTTTCCAGTGGGACATGACCAAGTTTCCTGAAAGCTTCATGGACAGAAGACTCAGCGTTACGGAAAGCTTTCCAACATAATATTTTACCTTGCCGGACATTAATCCAGTAAAATCAGCAACATCTACTGACAAAAGTGAACGTAAAGATCTTTGCATGCTGACTTCGGCTGATCTAGACCTTAACCTTTAACCGTCGCATCAGCATGTTCGCTTGCTAGATATATCTCATCCTGACCTTTGACAATAAAGATCAAATAGGCAAACCGAAACCCTTTTAACCCTTAATGCGCCAATCACAACAAAAGTCGTCTGCTTTTCTCGTCTGATGAAGTGTTTAAGAAGCCTCTATAGCAAACAGTGAGGACCCAGATCAGACTGCTCCTATTGGAGCAGTCTGTTCTAGGTCCACACTGTTTGCTTCTATACTTAATTCGTCAGTAATGTTAGGCAATTATTTGCAGCAGACGACTTCAGCAGACGACATTTTCAAAAGCATTTTTTCTTGGCGCTTTAAGGGTTAATCAGCCACACACCGTAAGCAAATTAGTGTGCTAAATATGAACACATTCCATTAAAATTAAAGAAGTTCGTGTTACTACGAGTTGTAAGACAGGTTTCAAGTATACTTGACCTTGACCTTTGACTACGAAATTATATCAGTAATCAGAAAACCTTCGTTGTCATCTAGACATCATAAGCAATCAGTGTGGTAAATACGAACACCTTCAGGCAAAACTCAAGAAGGCAGTTGAAAGGGCAGCTATATCCCTAACCGCAGAACGATAGAGTGGTTAGACCTGTAGCTGTCGAAGTGACCGCGTCACCGAGCGATAAGTGCTTCCAAATGTGGATCACAGCGTCCAGGATTCGATTACGGCTTGACCTATACATCACCTCATTGCACTCATCTTTTTAGCCATCCATCCATTATCATAGCATGACTAAAATACTGTTTTAAAGGACATAAAATGGCAAGGCAACCATGCATGTCTTTGGTTGCTGAGAGCAAAAGTCATTGGCACCATGACTGGTACCATGAACGGCCATGGACATGTGTTCTGCGCATTTTCCTTAATTTAGGTCAATATGTAACCAGAGTTAAATGAATATCCTTCAATGATTTGGCATGAAGTTATGACACTGACCTTGAGCCCGTATAACGGAGACATGTATTCTGTACATCTTCTCACTGAAGAAACCATTTTAGTTTAGCAAATTAAAAGAAACATAATGCAAACATGAAATCAAATGTTCAAATTATTGACCTACAACTGTGACCTTGAGTTGGCATGGATGAAACATAATATTTGCGTACAGTCTCAATGAGTTGAATATTTGACTAAAGTTAAAATAAAAATCCTTCGGACATAAAGGAAGGAATTCAAAAGTTCAAACTTGTGACCTTAATTTTTTACTTAGAGCTTTAGCCACAGTGTTGTCATACATTTTGCATATCCTCTCACTGAACCGGACATTTCACCTATATTTTATGAAATTATTTCAGGGTAAAGACGATAGGGTGCGGACATAGAATTAAAGGCTCAAACTTGTGGTCACCACTGGTGATCATGGTTGAATTTCATCTAACAGACAAATAGTCGACCAAAATTAAATATAGGGTGGACATAAAATTCAATGTTCAATCCCATTACCTTCAACTGTGACATTGGCCAAGAGTTTGCATGATTGAGCTATGCGTTTTGCATACTCTCGCGCTGAGCTGAACATCTTATCAAAGCGTAATGATAATCCTTAAAGCGTTTGAAGAGATATGGAGCATACGCGCAATTGAAGGCTAAATTCAATTACCTGTAACTGTAACCCTGACTTTGAGTTTGCGTAATTGAGTTATGTGTTCTGCACACCGTCAAACTGAGGTGAACATTTGACCAAAGCTAAGAGAATTTTTAAAGTTTTAATGAGATACGAGGGTTATGGATAAACGGATAAATAGAAACTTCGGGTTGGTGTATTTATAAATGTGGAGTTTGCTTTAAGAGCTGTTAGGCAAACTTTTAATATATTTGACCTTGACCTTTGACTCCAAAGTCATATCGGTGATCTTAATGTGTTGTTGTAATCTACACATCACAGGCAACCATTTTGCCAAATATGAACACCCTTAGTCAAAACATAAAAGAGGAGTTCGTGTTACGAGCCATAATTTTGATAGATTCTAAGTATATTTGACTTTGATCTTCGATTACAAGGTCACATCGATGATCAGATCTGAGACCTTTGTTATAGTCTACACTTAATAGCCAATTACTGTGCCAAATATAAACACCCTCGGGCATGTACAATATTGCGTAAATGTAGTTTCTATTAACAATATGGAGCGGCACGAGCACTAAATTATAAAAGACTTTGTCTGGCTAACATACTTTAATACATATACTAGGAATATTCGTATCAATAGCGTGGTGACCGCCATTTTGATGACGTCACTATTTACCTCAGGAGCGGATCTCAGATGTGTGAACTGGATAAAATCGTTGCTTATGCCTCAAAGTTTAATTTGATATAGTTCGCCGAAAATCGTCACGAAATTTACACGGGGCCAAATTTTGTCCTTTTCGACATATGCTACAATGTGACTCATGCCCTAAGCTCATGGGCAAGATGGCCTATTGCATTTCAAAGTAGAATTCTGTGTAAATATTGTTTCTGTTTCTGTTTAAAAATTGGAGCAGTACTGGCATTAAATCTATTAACTAAAACATTTATTTTGCCAACATACTTTGATTTTTCTTAAATACATACGCATTATAATTGTACGATGGCCGCCATTTTGATGACGTCATTACTCGGACCAGACGCCGAACTCAGATGGGCGAACTGGTTGAAATTGTTGCAAATACCCTAAAGTTTAATTTTATCTAGGTCGCTAAAAATCGTCACGAAATTTACACGGGACCATTTTTTTGGCCCATTCGACATTGACTAAAAAGACAACCAAACAACTTCCATAATTTCAAAATTACATTTACGAAATTGGTAAGAGCACTTGGACAGTCGACTGGTGTACACATGTAACACTGAAAGTACAACACAAACTTTACTACACATCTTTACTTCTAGGTATAAGCCAGCTAATTTTGTATTGATATGTACTACTTGACTTTTCGCTTACTGTAAAGGCGGCAACTTTAATATTCATATCTGGGCGTGGTTCGGCTATTTCATCTGCTAAGAAAGGGAAATCAGGTTTTATTTATAATTTGGTAAAGAGTTAATAAGCTTTTTGGGCCGCGCAAACGTGCGTGCATTTCATGAAAATCCTAACCGTATACACACTGAATCACATTTATTTCCCCTTAAAGCGCATTATCACAAATGTATGTTTTTGTCGTCCACTAAACTATTTGAAACCTCATAGATAAACAGTGTGAACCCAGATCAGACTGCTCCTGTAGGAGCAGTCTGATCTGGGTCCACAATGTTTGCCTCCCTGCTTATGTTAAATAGACATTTTCAGATGCAGTTATTTTGCTGGCATTTTAAGGACTAAATAATGACTGAGGTAGTGGCACACGATGATACAGTTACTTTTGAATAAAACCACGCCTCCGTTTCAGCTTTTACCTATGTCTAAGGTTGACTAGCCCTAATTTCGCATTCATGAGGTGCCGCCTTTACAGGAAGTGAAAAGTCAAGTAATAACTTAAATTATAAAAGCTTGCATATTATCTCGAGTCAAACCAACGCTTCATCAGTTCTCCTTGTATAAAAATCAATGCGTTGTAGACAGTCGAACTGTCCAAAGCGGAGTGCCTTTTACAGCAAATCTCACGTGCATCCATTGCTAGCGCCACCTAGCATTTATTTCGATTACTCAAGGAGAAATTAATTTGCTTCTAATTCATAAACTCAAACGATGAAAAATACATACAACTCAAGGTAAACCATTGTCCAACCAAGCACAAAATCGTCAATTATACTTGTTTTTACAAGTGATGCCTAATATTTGATAAAAACTGTGCGTCAATGTTTGTCAGTTGTTATATGACATATTTACCTTATAAAACCCCGTTCCCACCAAGACCCAAGATGTCCTTTACATATGGCGTGTATATATGCAGCGACATTTCTCATTCCAAAGGACTTCTTGAGTCTATAGCACTTAAAACAAACTGATATGACACATAATTCAACATTCCAATGACAAACGCCATATTTTCAAGCATATTACGTACGCATGCGCTAAAAATGAACTTCTGGAATTGAAAGTAAGAAAGACGGCAAAGATCAGGAATCAATGAAATCAATTATACCACCTTTACCAACTTTAGCATGAACTATCACTTGATGTGCAAGGTCTACACTGATGTAGGTGGTATAAAATAGTTATACCATGTTTGTCCACCTGTACGTAAGATAATCCACTCGCTAAAGCTCGTGGATTATCTCCACGTACAGGCGGACAACCCATGGTATAACTATTACGTACCACACCTGACCCAGGATACCACATGGGAAAGTGAAAGAAACACAATTAAACATCACAAACAAGAGCCAATAGGTCAGCCCTTTCCCAGTAGGTGACCACAAGGCAGCAATGAACAGACGCCAAAGCATGACAAACACAAGACATAAATAACACAAATGATCCACAAAAGTACCGCCTTGGAACGGCCAGTAAAATATTTTACTGGAGGATTTAAACCAGTTTCACGGCGCCAACCTCACCCTTAGTTCAGATATGGATCAAGACACATAGATGTTTGGTTTGTATGAAAGACCCCTAACTTATCAATGCATCATCTCTGTCCTAAATATGCCAACACTTTAAATTTTGAAAAGTAGCAATGTGTCGTCTCATAATTTGATCAAAACGGTTCTCTGTATCAAGATGTAAAAATGGGGGATGTCAGCGAAAATCGCAACATTTGGCGGCTTGAAAATATGAAAGGGCTTTGAAATATATTTTAATACTAAGTGATTATATTATACTTCCATTACCCTTGGATTTTATAATGAAAAATTCGACTTTGTTATCGTAGCCAACTAGGAAAAATACACGCTTTATCGCTAGATCTCCTTTGAATTATCTGCGCCCACATATCAGCGCTTACAATTTCCACTCTCGTTTCAATTAAGCGGGGTTTGTCTACGAAGACATGAACTTAGCAAGCCTCTGCAAAGGAGAGTAGACATTACCCTGCTGAATTGTTTATGGGTGTACACCAGAGGCTAGGGAACCTACACGTATATAACTGAATCCTGAGTGCTCAAACTACCGCTTGGTCCAGATTATTTCTGACTTATTGTTTTCTTATTTACGGAATATGCTGGTTAATATGCCACCATTTGGTTGTACGAGTCTTTTTGCAATAACATGTAAGCCAGTTCATGAGATTTATGTATTTACGAGTGAATTTCATATTCGAGCAGAGAAAGAGACGGTTCTTTTGGGCATTTAAAGCAAATTAGTTTAACTCTTTCCTTCATGAATATTCATGTTAGGCTCCACCCACTATGAATAATGAAATATATAATGTTTCCCGTTTGTACTTATAGAACAAAGGAATTACTTGTCAGTTCCACTAGTGCAGGATAAGATAGACCATATTTCCATAATCAAACAGAGTAGACCATGATCAGCAGCCCTGACATGCTCGGATCCAGAAAGTTTTGTCAGAGGGGATCAACCTCGGATAAGTTTTTATAGGGGAGCGAGGCTCAAAACACCAACAAAAGCGGGCAATTACCGGCCTGCCAGCGAAACGCCATTGAAATGGCGTTTTGAATGGCGTTTTACTGGTGGGCCGATAATGGCCCATATTAAATACTGGTTTGGTAGCTTTGTGATTTTCAGGAGATCCGGAACAGTATTTCAAGGAAACCCTATACATTGTGATTTTTCAGGGGGTGTCCGGATCTCATGTCCAACTATTGGATCCACGCACAGTTTCAAAAGCGTTAAATGGCCTCTCAATGAGTAGAAGGCTTAAACTGATGAATTAGAAAAATATTCAGTGTTACTGTGATAATCTAGACCCAATGCAAATATGGTTTAATTCACAAATAAACAAGTGTTAAACAGTGAACATATACAAATGCAAACTGGAACTATAGATTTGGTACAACATTGTATTATATAACATTTTAGTCGAGACGTTATACAAACTGCAAGTTGTTTTTTCTTGTAGCTTTGCACGTTTTCCTTATAAAATGAAATTTAATACAAATCTACCATTGAAATGTAAAACTAATTGACTTTGCGTCTCAGATTATTGCAAGACAAAGTATAGCAGATAGGTCAGCATCCTAATAATTGTCGTATATGACAAATGCCACATCTTAGGCCTGTTTCACATCAATCGTTCGGCAGCCGTACACCTGTCTACACTGACGCCCACGTATTTGTACTGCGAATTCGCGAGTCGTGCGCATTTTCAATGAGTTGTAAGCACGTACGATTTAAAGTGCGTTGAAAACGCGAATCAACTCGTATCAACGCAAGGCAAGATCGTGAATAGTCATATGAAAAGGGAAGCGTTAGTGCATTAACCAATCAAATTGCCTATTTAGAAAAATCGATACTGAAATGTGTTGACTCTGTTATAGGTAAATCTAATCTAAAGTTTGAAATTTGCTTTATCATCTTGTGTAAAACAATTTTATTTCTTACCTCAATGTTTTATTTTGCTATTAATCTGTTTAAACGTATTTTATCCTTCCTCTAATGAATGACTATGGGGACATGCGTTGCTACGCAGTGATAAACGTTGATTCGCGTTGATAAATCAGCTGGATCGATTGGTGGGCAGGTAACTGTGTTTCACTGCAGTTCAACATATTATCAATGACGAGCGCGGATTGGCTATTAGGAATTCGCGTTAAAAATACAGAGCGTATTACCTGCGTTTTCAATGCGTTTTCAACGCGAATTTGACAACTTCAAAAACGTGGATGGTAGGGTACGACGACACATTTCTGTGTTCGAAACTTAGGGTCGCATGACAGCAGCAACGACAAAAACTAAATTTTCAACATGTTTATTTTCTCTGCGATTCTCTTGCTATCTAATGTGAACGCATGTCTGCCACAAGACACGCAAGGCTGCTGTAAGACACGCAAGGCATTCGTACGACTAACGCAAGAGCTCGCACTCACGCATTTCACCTGCAAATGCCGCAAGACTGCCGCACAATCACCTTGCAATGAACTTGCATTTTATTGCACAGCTGCCCCAAGAATGCCACGAACGGTAAGACAGCTCATAAAATTCGCACGATTGCCGACAGGCTGAACTTGCGACAGTCTTGCAACTTTTCAAGCACATCTGACGACAGACCTGCACGAGAACGCAAGACAATTGTGCGAGCATCGTACGGCTGCCTTACGTTTAGTGAAAATCAGGTATTGAGGTATGCATTTTTGTCTGCAATCTGCCGCACGGTCTGGCGCCTGCGGTTAATCACATGGCCAAACGACCGTACACTTGATGTGGAGCAGGCTTAACCATTCTTCTACAAACGCTGTAAAAAGTACTGTCACATAAATGAGAAACGCCAAAAGTCAACTTTTGGTGTACTTTCTCTGATTAGTTTCTCTTGAACTGTTCGTTGTGCATGTAGAATTACATGCAGTATATTTTGAAAAATGATCCAGAATGGCATGTATGCTTGATTTTTCTGTAATTTGATAGAATTTTGGTATATTTTCTCTTGTTTTAAACATGGGAGTGTAACCGATTAAAACTATGGTCATAAACAGTTTCAGTTTGCTAATAATATACTTAAACCTCTAGTGCCTGCTGTATCATATATGCTGCATTCTTCTTTTTTGTGCCATGACCAGGATATTGGCTTGAAAGTTAAGTTAAACTGCTAGAAAGACAGTTTACATGTTAGAAAACTAGAACACATCATTTCAGTTGAGACCATTTGTCTGAAATGGGTTTTATCAGCCACCAGAGTTCGCCAAAGTTAAAAAATGAAAATGTATCATATATGATACATTAGGCATTAAAAAAATCAAAAATAAGAATTGAGATATTGACTTCACCTTTTCAGATAAGCATGATATATATAATCTGATAAATTATTTTTACACAAAATTGTCATTTAACAAGGTTTCCTGAAATTATTATCGGAACATGAGTTATTCACCTTTAAAAAATCAAGTCATGAAAACTTAATGCCCAATGTAGCATATTTGCTACATATGTGCTACATGCCAATCTTGGCAACTTTTGACCGTAACCTAAATTCAGACCCTGTTTTCTATTTGACTTCCCAAAGCTAGTATCTGGGTTGAATATAACTGTTTTCTGATAGTGCATTCTATGTTTGGTCACTAGAGGGTTAAGGACTTTGAAAACAGAGAAATCGGTCCCGTTGGGAGCAAATTCTTTCCTTTAAGAGAAGTTCCCTTTTTGAAAGGGACACAATTGAAGAGAATCACTGCTTAATCGAGTAGTCTCCCTTTAATGTGCGTAAATTTTTCAACTACAGATACATGTAAGTGAACATTCAAAGGAAGAAAAATCAGGCCAGTGGTATTGAGCTCCACGTTAACACTTGTCGTGCCATGTGAGGATCCAGGGGAAAGGGGTTCGGACCCCACCCAACCTGAACAATCACAAAAATATAGGGTTTCTTAGCAATTCTAGCCCAGATCCCCTGAAAAATCACAAAGCTACCAAGCCAGCATTCAATATTAAGCCATTATTGCCACGCCGGCAAAACACCATTTAAATGGCGTTTCGCTAGCGGGCTGATAATGACCCTCTTTAAATGCTATTTGGCCTCCTCACTCCCCTAAAAAAACAAACAAAAAAAAACGTTGTCAGTGTTGGACCCCATCTGTCATAACATTCTGGATCGGCGCATGCGTCACGTGCTGAACTTTTCTATGTACTACATTCCTTGTTAATTTGTATCCTGTAACCCTTCAGCATTACATTGTTATGATATATTTTAGATCAGAGTGGAAAATATTGTAGATCCTGATCAGATGGCTTCGTTAGAAGCCAGCTGCTAAGGATCTACAGTAAAACATGTCTTAAGCGGCCACTCAAAAAGAAGACCGAAATTGGTTTTACGACCGATTATCACTTTATGCAGGCCAAAAGAATTGCCGAATATTCCAAAGGGAGCACTCTGAAATACTTTTAAACATTCATTAAGCTACCACTTGTCATTAAGACATTTGTTTTATCTATTTTTGAGTGGCCTTTTTACACAGGTTTTACTGTATGTATTTTAGATCAGAGTGGAAAACAATGAAGATCCTGATCAGCTGGCTTCAATAGAGGCCAATTGATACGGATCTAAAGTGTTTCTTTGTTTTGTATTTAAAGAAATTATCCAGGTTAAGCAGGACAAGGGTTAACACGAGTTATCTACACTTTCATACTATAGCTTACGTTTGTCTTTTTAACAGTGTTGACCACAGCTACAATTCTAGGATAGCCCTCGTCATGTGTAAAATCCCATATCCAATACAGCGGTATACGATCTCCATTTGAGAATTTGCATGGTCCAGATATAGCAGCTAGCAAAATAAACCACATGAGCCATGACATGTGATTTCCAACAATGTGGTATTTTGACAAGTGTAGACTCAGATGAGCCTGTGTAGCCTCCTTTTAGGCTTAGAAACTCCAAATGATGTTCAATCAGTAGCTTAAAACTCAAAGAATATTCAAGTGACTAGCAAAGGCTCTGATCAGACTGCGCTTATGCGCAGGCTGATCTGAGGCTTTGTTGGTCGCACATACCACATTGTTGGAAATCACATGTCACGGCTCAAATGACAGAAGATAAAATGCCACTCATCACTAGTCATTTATTTAACGCACATGCCAAGCTAAATTGCATATTAAGCATTATTGAAATATTAATTTACATCAGGGGCACACACTAAATGCAAAGTGATGGAAACACTATTTTGGTTGTTTATTTTCATTTATCAAAGCAAATTGGTGGCTTTCCAACTGGTCATGACATCACTGCCATAACATAGATTATCACACTTGTATATGAATTCTTTTATACAATGTCGAATTCAAAAGTAAAATTGAAATCAGGTGGTGCTTCTTTTGTGGATCCTTTTTGTTATTAATGTTTCATATTTGTCTTTGTTATGCTGTCTTGTCTGTTACTTGCAGCACTAGGATCATCTGACCTATTGGCTCTCATTTGTGTGATGTTTTCTTGTGTTTTTGTTACTTTCCCATATTGTGTCCCGGGTGACGCGTGGTAATTGATTGTATCGATTCCTGATCTTTGCCTTCTTATTTACTTTGATTGCTTTGATTTGATTGTCTTCTTGGTGTCTTGTAACTGTTAGTGTTCAGTGGCTATTTCCTCATAGTGCCTTGGGTTGGTCTGCAGTGTGTGATTGTGGTGTTTCCTGATCATACTCACTTTTCCTTTTTCTTGTTCCTAGTGAATTGCCTGACAATTAACCCTTTGTATACTGGAAACCCCTAAATTGGTACTTTGACAAACAGTAAAGACCCAGATTAAATGAAACATAATGCTGTATGTCATCAGCGTTTGCACTGTTTGCTTATATAAAAGCAATCTTCAGAGACCAAAATACATCTTGTTTCAGAAATGTCTACCTGTGATACCTAAAAGTACAAAACGGGCTATCCCATACTTATTGTGTCAATATTCATGGGAAATCCAACAGAATACAAAGCATTTAAAACTTGAATGAGCTTATGTATCTAGTAAGGAAATAGAGGATCTTTCATGAGTACTCATGTTTTATTGAATTTATTAAATGGTTTGAGGAAAAGAGATTAAATGCAAGGCTTGTCGAGCATTTTGTCTCTTTTTCGTAACGAGTTTAATAAATTCAATAAAACATTAGCATGAATGATATATTTTACTGATCATATGACATCAAAATTAATAACAGTAGTTTTGGAGTGAAAACGGAAAATGTTGCCATCTTTTACGTAACGTTAAAAAATGAGGTCATTACGTAATGTAATTAAATTTGTAAACCACTAGTGGTTTATCTATGTTATTGCATGGCGTTATATCACTCCCAGACCGGACGTCATGTGATAAAGAGATATAAATTTTGATTCATACTTTGTGAAAGTGAGAACCAAAGACTATGGCAATAGATAATGCTCGAATGCACAGCTTGACTCCTTGCCGATGCTATAAATGCTAAAATTGCACTTGTTGACCCAGGGAATAAAATTATTCCACACATGTACTATCTGTTACAGTCATTATTGCCATTTTATGGATATTTTATGAATTTAGTAATATGAAAACCTTACATTCAAAATGAAATCCATCTGTATATTTAAGCAGTGCTCTACCATCTCTGTGATTCGTCCCAGTGCGTCTGGTATGGTTCACCCACAAACCATAGAGGTACATAGCGTCAAATAAGTTCTGAGAGTAAACACTTGCCTGCAAGAATTATACACTTGTCTATGATACATTGAACACTGTTTAATACATGTACTTTGACACTTTTCTATCATACTTTGAACATTTTCACAATGAATTAATACTTGCTTGTGATATTTTGAACGTTTTATTAGAATAAATAAACACACATAGTGCCGATTAAGTGTTGTTAGTAAACACATGCCTGGAAATTGAACCATTTGTTTATAATACTCTGAACAATTACTTACTATAAAACAACACTTATCAATAAGGTTTATTGTATCAAGACATATTGGCTTTACCTCCTTTCCTTTAATCTATGATGTTCATAAATTTCGACCAGACAGGTCAAAGGTGGAGCGTATAATTGACTTGAATACCTGATGAATAAACTAAAAGGTGGTTGTTTTATTGGTCATGATATAAGTATTATATTGTACAAATACTCGTGAATATACAAATATTCGCTCTTGTAGGGAGATACTCATCTTTGACTCGTCCCGCCTACAAGAGGGGATATTTGTATATACACTCGTAAATTGTACAATAAAACTAACTTATTGTCAGGCATCTAGTTTATTTTTATTCATATTTATTCATCTATTCATTTATTTAATAAATATTTAAAAGTAAACATGTTTATCATACCAGGTCACAAATGTAGACGTACAACTATAAAAGGAACAATGCAACTTTACATTAATGTATATCATGGATTTTGGAAAAAAATGACATGTATCGTGAATATCAGTTGGGAAGGAAAACAATTAATTAGGGGATAACTGTATGCAAAATTTTCATTTGGAGAGGTATATCATCGGATATACGGTCAGAAGTTTAGATTTACGGCGACGCACAGGCGGAGCCGTAAAACGTGATTTCTGACCGTATATCCGACGATGTACCTCCCAAAATATTTTGTTAATATAGTTATCCCCATTCTAATGCACCTCTTCGGTTTCCTCTCAAATTGAAGCGTTGCAAAGTAAGTAAGGGTGCAAAGATCAGGAATCGATACAATCAAGTACCACACCTGACCCAGGATACCAATGGGAAAGTGACAAACTTATAGTAGACACCACAAACGAGAGCCAAGAGGTCAGCCCTTTCCCAGCAGGTGACCCCAAAGCACATATAAACAGACGCACACAAAGACATAGCAAACACAAGACAGAACAAAAATATGAAAGATCCACAAAAGAAGTATCGCCTTGGAACGGTCATTAAAATATTTTACTGGAGGGCTTAAACCAGTTTCACAGCGCCAACCTCAAGCCGCACAAAACGGATATGTGACGTAATAAATGACGTCAAATTATTTCCAATAGTATGTCGCAGGATAAATGTTTGACGTTATCCAATCAATAGTCGCGTTACAAAAACAAGTGCATTAGAATTCACTATCTGTAGTATCACAATAACTACGAACCCATACACACTTCAGCGTTGACCAAGATTCAGTTTTGTGATGTGTTGATGTTTGTAGATGATTTTCTGGTATGCTTTGTTTGATAAGTTTGTCTTTACATACCTGCAAGCCTGTTATATACCATAACTTAATTGGTGTACTCCTCAGCCAACATGCAGTGTTGTGGCACCATCGGTCCACCAGCTGGCGGGTCGACGGTGACACACTTTCAGATTTTACATTTTCTATGTATTCTCACTATAGTGTATTTACGTCCAAAATATAGTGCTACATACCGGGATATTATTGACTTTTGCATAATCATTGTTCCAGGGTGGCTGGGCAGTTCGTTCTATCACATCTCGCGAGAATTGCTCGAATTTTTGTCGGCCATCTGCTGTGTACCAGTTGGCTAGAGTCACCTGAAGGAGATAGAACGTCGTATAAACTACAAGATAAACGTGTTCATTTACTTTAGTCTCAGATCAGTGCTTATGTTGATACCGGCTTGAGGACATGTACAATGTGGCTCAGACTGAGGTTGTATTTAGCAGGCTGTCTGTATACAGTAAAACCTGTCTTAAGCGACCACTCAAAAAAGACCAAAAATTGGTTTTCAAGACAGATTATCACTTAATGCAGGTCAAAAGTTTGCAGAATGCTCCAAGAGAGAGCATTCTGCAATACGTTCGACCTTCATCAAGCTACCATTTATCCATTAAGACATTTGTTTTGTCTATTTTTAAGAGGCCGTTTTAGATAGGTTTTACTGTTACAGTATTAATGTGCTATATGTCCGCTTGTAGTGACGTATACAGCAAACCTAGAGGTCTCAATGTCCTGAACCTTCATCTATATCTATACTTTGTGTTATACGAGCAGCGATAGCTCAGGCGAGTCTACGCACATTCACCTGAGTCTTCGCTGTCCGCCATTGCTATACAAGTAAGTACCGCAATCTTGTGCACTTGGCCATTTTATTTAAATATACTCAGCGTCCATGAAAAGTTACCAGTAACGAAATTTCGATATTTTGGAAAATATATAATACAGCTCTTTGGCTACTGTTACGTTCATGTTTCTGGTCAACGACAATCTGGTTTGGAGAGACAAAACAGTTACACGAGCCCTTGAACTATGGTGCACGCAATGCACGTGCATTTTCTGTTTTTCGCAGTTTTTAAGAATTTGAAATCATCATTTTCAGAAGACAACATGCCAGCACATGCCCAAGACATTTTCATTGAAAACGCCACCAAAGTTGTTTAGGTTATCCCATTAAACGCAAAAAATGAGGAGCAAACTTAACGGTAGTACCAAAACTTTGCATTTTCCTATACAATTCAATGGAAACTACAGGGGTCCGTCAAGGAATGATTATAATGCATTGGAGTGTAATGGATACCATTTTCCATAGTGGTGATGCATGGGACTCTATGCCATAAAATTGAGTGTTGAAGTATCCGCAGTTCTTCGTTCAGAATGAACTAAATATTGTCCTATGTGAAGTGTATGCAATTTACTGGTAACTTTTCACTGACGTTGAGTATATATTTAGGTAGCTAATCTGTAATATTGGCCTCGACGCGACAAAACCTGTTTTCGGAGTTTCTGACAAAGCGAGATTCAAACCAGTCTCTTTAACTACAGAGACTAGCTAGAAAATTAAGAATTCGCTTAAAGCAAGTTAAGATATGATACTTCATAATAAGCGAATAACAAAGGCGCTGATCAGACTGCGCGGATGCGTAGGCTGGTCTGTGCCTTTGTTGTTCGCAAACGCCGAAATCAGGTTGTTGACTTTTTGTTTATTGTTACTCCCATTGTGGGAGTCTGTGATTGTTTTGTGTTTGTTGTACTTTGTTTTGTGTCCATTCTGGTGTCGCGGTCATCTTGATGGGGAGGGGGCTGGTTGCTTTGCTTGGTTTGTCTTCCTGGTGTCTCGTAATGGTTGAACGGCTCTTCCTCGGGGTGCCACAGGGTTGTCTGCGGATTGTGGTGTTTCCTGATCATACTCACTATTTTGTGTCGCGTCGAAGTACATATAATAAAGAGTTCTTACATATAAGAAATAGCGATAAGCATTTCTGGCTGCCTCGTCTCGTCCGTCCCCCTTGTACCAGGGTCGTGTTGTTTCAAAATCCATGGCTGCTGACAGCGCTGGCATGAGAAACACGTATTCACCATTACACATGTTCAGTTCACAGGCTCGAATGAGAATGTCACGAATATGCACTGTATCACATAGGATGATAACTGCAAATAGACAGAAGACATAATAAATGAGGACCTAACATTTGTTTGTGTCTTGTTGATTTATCTGATGTGTGTGCTGACTAGGTGATTATATCAGATGAAAAAATGATCTTTCTTTTCATCTGATTTATTCGGGATGCATCACTTTTTTGATTAATTATTTGTGTAAATGGTTGTTGAATTTACGCACCCACCCCTATTTTTCCTTGTTTTACGGAAATTTCTCTATTTGTTTAATTAAACTAAGCACCACCAGATTCTAACATGCAAAAAGACCATTTTGTTTTTATGCTACAATCAAAATTAAAACACTATATTAAAGAGGGATAATTTATCTTTCTGGAACCGTTTGGGATTCAACATTATGTTGAGAATTAAAAAAGATATTAATTGATAATGCAACTGTCTTCTATTATCTGTATACATTAAAATCGATCACACCTGTAGAAGTGCAAGTAAGAGGTTTCTTCACTATGGTGTCCTGAGCCTAGAATTCCAATGTCTCATTTAAGTTAAGGAAGACTTAAGTTAACTATTGATTTACAGGATGCGAACAATAACGTTTCAAACTAATTAAAATAAAAACAGTTCCACTGTTCTAAAGATCACAATGATACCTTTTACCACACGTACAGCATCGATCCAGGCAATTTATTTAGCATTTAATATAGCATATTGAAATCAATACCTAACTTAAGTCTTCCTTAACTTTAAGCAGGCATTGTAATTCCGGGCCCTGTTAAATTACCTGAAGTGTGTTTAAGTCTTGTTGATTTACCGGATATGTGTCTTGTTGACTTGCCCGACATGTGTGATTGTGTCTTGTTCAGTTATCGGCTGTGTGTTATTGTGTCTTGCTGATTTACCTGATGTGCTCGAATGTGTCTTGTTTATGTACCGTCTTGTTGATCTACATGTTCTTGCTGATTAACCTGACGTGTGTTTTTATGCCTTGTTGATTTACCTGCCATGTGAGCTTGTTTCTCGTTGATTCAACTGACGTATGTGCTTGTGTTTGTTGATTTACAATGTGCCTGACGAATCTTGTGTCTTGTTGTTTTACCTGTTGTGTGCGGTTGTGTCTTGATTTACCTGCTATGCTTGATTGTTTCATATTTGGATACCTGACGTGATTTTTTCATTGAATTTAAATGATATGTCTGCTTGCGATTTGCTGGTTTATCAGACGAGTGTGCCTGTGTCTTGTTAATTTACCTGCCGTATGTGGTTGTATGGTGTTGATTTACCTGCCGAGCTTTATTGTGTCATGTTAATATACTTGACGTGTATGTTTGTGTCATTTTGATTAACCTGATATGTGTGCTGTGTCTTTTTGATTGAGCTGATATATATGATAGTTTCTTGTTTTTTTTACCGGACATTTCTGCTTGTGTCTTGCTGATTACCTAACTATAACTATAACGTGTGCGATTGCGTCTTGTTGATTTTCCTGACATATGTAATTGCGTCTTATTGATTTACCGTACTTGTGTTTATGTCTTGTTGATTTACCTGACGCATGCGCCTATGTTTTGTTATTTGATTTACGTGAAGTGGTTGCTTCTGTCTTGTTTATTTACCTGACGTCTGTCTGTGTCGTTTGATTTACCTGACATGCGTGGTTGTGTCTTGATTTACCTGACGTATGTAATTAAGTCTTGTTGATATACCTGACATGCGTGAGTGTGTCTTGATTTACCTGATGTATGTAATTTAGTCTTGTGTATTTGCCTGACATGTGTACGTGTGTCTTGTTGATTTACCTGACGTATGTGATTGTGTCGAGTTGATTTACTTGAGATGAGTGATTGTTTCTTGTTGGCTTACTTGATATGAGTGATTGTGTCTTGTTGATTTACCTGAAGTGTGTGGTTGTGTCGTACTAATTTACCGGGCTATATAATCGTGTTTTGATGATTTCCCTGACGTGCGTGTTTGTGCCTTGTTGATGTACCTGTCGTGTGTGCTTGAGTCCTGTAGAATTACCTGACGTATGTGCTTGCGTCTTGTTGATGATGTACCTGCCATGTGTGCTTGAGTCTTATAGATTTACCTGACGTATGTGCTTGTGTCTTGTTGGCTTACCTAACGTATGTGATAGTTAACTGTTGGTTTATCTGATTGGTCTGTGTTGGTGTTGCTTTATTTGACGTGTCTGCTTGTATCACTTCCTATGTGTGGCATTCTGTAGTATCTAGGGCGAAGATTTGGACATTCAATAGAATAAGGCCTCCCCCAGCCATCTGGCTTGAAATTTATATTATACTGGCCGAATTGGCTGTTGGCCTCTCAAAAACGGCAGTTTTGCTAAATTTAGTTCAGTGTGTGGGGTTTTGTGTTTATGTCTGTTTGTTATGATGTAACTCTTCATGGCCTTTCTAGTCTAACAACGCTCTAGCTGAGGGAGAGAGCTGGTTCTTTTACCCTAATTCTATCCTTGCTTTTATTTAAGGTTTGAAATGCAGATTTTAGCTTGCACTAGATGATGCAAAAATAGGATTTTAATGTCTTTTAAGCCCGAATGGCTTAGGACTTCACATACATTAAATGCCTAATGTTTTCCAATACCCATGGCAAGCTATAAATCTGCATTTTAATCCTTACTTTGATATAGTACTTACAGTCTTACACCCAGCTTCGCTTGTTATCCTTTTACAACGATATATTTTATTTGTAACGGGGAGTTGGAACAGCCAGCCAGAGAAACTAATGTACACAGCGTCATGACGATACGTTTATTACGTCATAGTGATACGATAATTACTTCACACTTACACTAAAAAGCGGAGCCAGTCATTGGCCGACGTTCACGTTAGTCCGTCCAAGGCGCGTGCAGATCACGTGAGCGTTCAGTGTTTATATCAAGAAATGCAAACATCCAGAATAGATTTTCTGCTTCATCTAAGGCAACTGCAATGGTATGTAAATATTTGCGTGTGTTTGTTTGTCTATGTTTAAATGTGTCTTCCTCACGGTGCCATGGGTTGTTCCGTAATATGTGATTGTCATACTTGCTCTATGTTAGATGTATAGTCTATGATTGTTGCATTCCCTGGTTATGTTTACTTCCTTGTTGCTATTTTATCATGTCAATTATTAACCCTTATATATATACATCTGGAGATATCGTCTGCTTAAGTCGTTTGCTGCACATATTTGTTAACAGTATTTACACATTAAAGTGTACAGGCAAGCAGTCTAAACTGGGTCTACACTGTTTGACAGACTGAGTGAGGCTTCTAAAATGTTTCATCAGAAGACAAAAATTGGTATATGTTGTCGTGATTAGCGCAAAATTTATGATGGAAGTTGGCATCTGGCACAGAGTTATAATATTTCAAGAGATATATCTCATTATATATAGCACCATCATTGCATTATGATGTCTATATGACACTGCCGCCATAAAAATACATTCTGGCTTATTTCAAAGAAAATGACATCGCTTTTCTCTATTTAGACGGTGTCTAATGAGGACACATAATCCATTTTTGAGCAGATAAAGTGCAATTAGGGTTTTGACCCAGCTGCACTAAAATACGTAGTGTGAAACATAGTCAATGACAAAATATACTTTAACTATTGGCTAGATAAAAAGTAAGTGAGTATGATCAGGAACAAACAC
Source organism: Loripinus fragilis (assembly GCA_964019695.1). Taxonomy (NCBI): domain Eukaryota; kingdom Metazoa; phylum Mollusca; class Bivalvia; order Lucinida; family Lucinidae; genus Loripinus; species Loripinus fragilis. Next base: position 75,352,128 of record OZ026525.1, read on the forward strand.
AATCACACACTGCAGCCAACCCATGGCACCGTGAGGAAGAGCCACAGAACATTTCGAGTATCAAGACATCTGTAAGACAATAGAAGCAAGGAAACAAGCTTTTTTTCTCTTCAATATAATTGCAAAACTAGAGAAGGACACAAAGCAATGCATAACTTACAAAGACAAACACAGATCTCTCACAAACAATTGGAAGTACATTAAACAAAATATCAAAACCAACAGAACCACCGCCTAAGAACGGACAGCAGCCTAAGCTACCAGGGGTGTGTGTGTGGGGGGGGGGGGGGGCTTAAATGCATTTTACTGGCGGCAAATCTTTTTCCGAAGATTATGTTGCTGTTTCAACACAAAATTGATTAGCTCGCATGGAGGCTTCCTAACCATCACAGAAAAAACATTCGAATCAAATTAAAACACTATGGTGAAACAAAGAAAATGGCATATGACTCATAGATGGTCAGAGCTAAAGAATGCCTCAGGATGAGCTACGATGGGCCTAGCTAACGACAAGGATCAGGCACCAACCAACGGATCAAAATCCACTCAATCTAATCATATTTAACAAAATATGAAAAAAATGACTTGTCCATGGCAGTGAACATTGTTTATTTAATTAGTCCCAGTCTCTAGAAAACTCAACGTTGTTGTTGTATGTAAACGACAATGTCGCAGACCTGAATCCACTCGGTCTGATCGGCACATTCTATATTTGAACCATAATAAAAAATAGTAAATGAGTATGATCAGGAAACTAGTTTATGTCCTCCAGTAAAAATATTTTTACTGACCGTTCCAAGGCGGTGCTTCTAATGTGGATAATTTTTGTAATTTATGTTTCGTGTTTGTCATTCTTTCTTGTCTATTCATTGCAGCCTTTAGGTCACCTGCTGGGAAAGGGCTTATCTTGGCTCTCTTGTGTGTGATGTTTTCTTGTGTTTTTTTTCACTTTCCCATGTGGTGTCCTGGGTAGGATGTGGTGCTTGATTGTATCGATTCCTGATCTGTGCATTCTTACTTACTTTTATATAAAGCATAGCAAAATAAAACTTGCGATCAACAAAATTTCAATATTCTAGCTAGTCCCTGCAGCTGAACAGGCTGATTTAAGTCTTACTTGGTCAGAATATCTAAGGACAGATTATATTGCATCAAAGTCCACACGGAGTGGTGTATATATAGTACATGTCTATCCTCAATGGAGGCGCTGTGTTGGGTCCTTGAGCAGGACACTTTACTCTCACAACTAACTACTGCTATAGCCCAGGAATAAGTCCAAACATTACTTGACTTGTTGACTGAGGCGTTAAGCATCTCCAAAGGGGTGTACAGGGTCCGGACCCCCCCCCTGCAAAATCTAAAAGCTAAATGGATTATTAACAATACTGGTCCGGATCCGCTGGAAATTCACAAAGCTACCAAACCAGCATTCAATGTTGGGCAATCATCGACACGCCAGCGAAACGCAATTTAAATGGCGTTTCGCTGGCGGGTCGATTATGGCCCGCCTTTAGTGGTATTTGGACCCTCTCTTCCCTCATCAACTAATATAAAACAAAACGTTGTCAGAGTTGAACCCAGTCTGGCAAAACTTTCTGGATTCGCGCATGCCAAAGTAAATGCCACCTACTTCTGCTAGTCAATGACAGCATGCCTAGATATGTATCTATGTCACTGGGATGCATGACATCTCTGTCGTATTGTATACGTTGAGCTATGGTTATATTAGCTTCTCGGAACCTGTCAGCAAACCCCTCGTTGGCATATAGGCATGTTTCTGAAAATAAATAGATTTGTTTTGTTATAAACAAAGTAATGAAATACAGGAAAATATTGATTTAATATAATGCATATTTTAAGAAAGCTGTATTCCACAGCCGTGAAAATATAAAAAGTTGTATTTCACAGCCGTGAAAATATAAGTTGTATTTCACGGGTGATAGGACGTCTTGGCTTCCTTGAGCCCACTTCAGAATTTCAAACGCCTGTAACTTTCTTATTAGTGGATAAAAAACATAAAGTGTGGGTATTCATTTTCTTAGTTAGATCGTAAGGAAAATTTTGGTACAAAATTGTTGGGAATTTGCTGAAATTTTCACTTTTTATACTCCTGCTCCTATTGTTTCAGTTTTGGCCGACAATGCACACTATGCAACGTCATCATTAATATGACGTAATGTGCGAACACGTTTGACCTCATTTAGTGCAAAAACATCTGTCACGCCTAAAGTGTATATAATAATAAGAAAATTCATTTTTTGTCATGAATATGCCCTTTATTTCATCTCGTGATGTTTCATTGGTTTGGCTTCGCCACTCATAAAATATGCATTTTAAGCTTCACTCGATAAAATAAATGGCATATTCATTCCAAAAATGTGATTATCCACGATAATTACAAACATTTAGGCCTACTTACTGACTTACTATTATATATTCAACTATTTTTTTCTCAAAATCCACTGTGTCACTTGAAATGATATAGTGTTTTAAATCCAGAAAAAAAGTCGCTTATCTATGAAAGTACAGGCATTTTGTGAATAAAAGGGCTTGAGATATTCATTTGGGGTATTTTGGTATGCTAAATCCAAAAAATAATGTTGGCAAGTTGAAAAATTGCGACTTTACCATATATTTTTATATAGTTCCAAGATGGCTGCCGATTTGACGAAAATAACAATATCTGTAGGGATACCAATTTGATAGAAATCAATGTAAAACATTTATTCATGATTAAAGGTATTTACTGACATAGACTTATATGCAATTAGAATTAAATGTGACCAAGAGTTAATCATCAAGGGGCCAACTTGTGCAACTGGTCTTGCTTTCGACTAGGTTAAGGTTTTGGCGTGTTTATGTGTGCATATTATCTTGCCAATATGTCAGAAATGATTTCATTATAAGAAATACTATAAAGTGACATGGCGTCGAGTGTGGAAAACGATTATCATCACTTTGTTCTTAAAGAAATGAACAGCGACACGTGATTTCCAACAATGTGACTTTTTGAGAAGTGTAGACTCAGACGAGCCTGTGCGGCCTTCTGTAGAGCTTAGAAACTTCAAATGATATTCGGTCGGTGGATCGGCAGTCATGGAGCAATCAAGCGACTAGCAAAGGCTCTGATCAGACTGCGCGTATGCGCAGGCTGGTCTGAGCCTTTGCTGGTTGCACATACCTCATTGTTGGAAATCTCATGTCCCGACTCAAATATGTTCCCCATTGTCTATGTAATGCTTTGTATGTATACTGTAGGGGAAGGGCCGTAACTAATGTTGGAAAAACTTGTGGCCCGACCCCTTGCTTTGTATTGGCAATAAATACGTTTAAACTAAACTATAAGAAATACTAGCTTTTTAAAACATGCATCGCAATTATGTCACAATATTTTGCAGGTAAATACATGACAATTTAAACACATGCTGTAATTTTCTGGGGAGGGGGTGTAGTGCGAGTTTAAAGAAAGGAGGTTTGCATCTACAACATGACTCATATTACATCCGCAATCAAACCCACTATACTGCCATAGTCCGACACACAAATTATCAAATTTGTATATTCATGAATATTAAAGAAAACATTAAAAAGGAAAGAAAAACCGCAGAAAAAATAAAGCAGGTATATATCTACAAAATAACCAATATCTTATCTGCAAATTTTTCTAGACTAACAAACTTGGTACTAAAATAAGATATGGCGCTTTTTACGCCCAATACGTCATATATTTCGTACCAATATCTCACACTTTGTGAAAAATACGCACGAAGTCAAATCTCATATAGCATACATGCGTATTAATACCCCTAAATTTGCTGCATTTTGCACTCGATTCCAGCCAAAGTCATATGATAAATAGGATATTGCACTGATGTTTAGATATTTTTGATATTAATCAAACTCGTTTCGGAAAAACGATAAGATTACATTTATCTTTTTTTTTTTTGAAAACATCGTACAAATTTATCAGCTTTGTCACTGACATCTGTGACCATTAAGTACCAGTCCTTCACATCTGTGATAAGTTTGTATAATATGACTTTTTGATTACTGTAAAGGCGGCTTCTCATGAATGCGTAATCATAGTAGGACTGGTCAACCTTAGACATAGGTAAAAGCTGAAAATGAGGCGTGGTTTTATTCAAAAGTAACTGTATCATATTGCGCCATTACCTCAGTATATTCGCAAAACACATTATTTAGTCCTTAAAACGCCGGCAAAATAACTGCATCTGAAAATGTCTATTTAACATAGGCACAGAGGCAAACATTGTGGACCCAGATCAGACTGCTCCTATAGGAGCAGTCTGATCTGGGTCCACACTGTTTGTCTTTGAGGCTTCAACTATTTTACTGGGCAACTAAAATCATACATTTTGTGATTATGCGCTTAAAGGGTAAACAAATGTGAGTTCAGTTTGTATACGGTTAGGATTTTCATGAAATCCACTCACGTAAAACAACTTATTAATCCTTCACCAAATTATAAAAAAGAACCTGATTTCCCTTGTTTAGCAGATGAAATAGTCGAACCACGCCCAGATATTAGTATTAAAGTTACCGCCTTTACAGAGAGCAAAAAAGTTCTGTTATACCTATTCTTCACATGGTGTGAAATTTACGAAATGTGATATCTGCGGTTGAACAAAGGTTCTTTCTCATTCATCACTAACAAAACTGGCAAACAATCCATAATTATAGTGCTATAAATAAAATATACGTTTTGAATATCAGGATAATGAATAAAGAAACTTTAGGCATGATTTTATAGACTTAACGGATTTATACAATGAATACGGTAATAGCTTTGAAATAACTTGTGACAAAATTATTTTTACAATGTATACGGTTATAGCCTTCGAATAACTATTTATCATATGACGTTGCGTCTGGGAGTGAAATAACGTAATGCAATAAAATCGATAAAACACTAGTGGTTTACAGATTTTCCGGAAACTTTATGACGTCCATAATGACAAAACAATTACTTTTGTACTCAAGAAATGGGATTTCAAAGTAATCTTTATGTCATATGATATATAAATATAATCTAACATTCGCGGTAATGTATTATTGAATTTATTAAACTCGGTTGCGAAAAAGAGATAAGATGCTCGGTAAGCCTCACATCTTATTGATTTTTCTCAACTCGTTTAATAAATTCATTAAAACATGATCACTCATGTAAGATCCTCTATTTATTGAAGCCAAAATCATGCACTCTGATGGTAAAAACTTACGATCTTGGCAAAAAATTAGATATTTCATTAACTTGTCAAATTCAATGATATTTGTCGGCCATCTTGTAAACATGTAAATTATTTAAAAAGACTATAAGACCTACATAATGCCTACTTTAATCATAATGTACAAGAAATACATTAAGTATTCTGATATTGTCATCAATAAACCCAATCCATTTTGCATTTGGGCCAGGATATGACAAAAGGCACCTTATGGCTGTGGTAATCATAAACTAGCTGTTACCTCTGCAAAGTACTAAACCTTTAAGAGCATATCCTGAAAAGCAATTATCTTCAGTATTGACGGGTATATGGAGGTTAGAAGCAACATATGTAATCCCGTTTGGAATGTGATGTCAAGAAGATTGTTAACCCTAAATTTACGTCAGAGTGCTGGTCTCCAGTTGATAGTTAGTTAGTTATGACACGGTATAAATATCTAACAAATATAATGTATTCACATGTGTTATGTAATAGTTATACCATGGCTTGTCCGCCTGTACGTGGAGATAATCCACGAGCTTTAGCGAGTGGATTATCTTACGTACAGTTGGACAAACATGGTATAACTATTTTATACCACCTACATCAGTGTAGACCTTGCACATCACGAGATATTTCGTGCTAAAGTTGTTAAGGGTGGTATAAATATATATCATGTGAATGAAAATGAAACTGTATGAATTCAAACTTTCTAAGTCATATTTTAGGCAACTAAAGTGACCCACTCTTCATTTTGAGTCATTGTATGTGTTACATGTATGGTTTACTTGTTGCCATGGCAACATGCATCATACAAAACTTTAAATATAATCAGAAACATTTGCTACTTTGATGACATCATGCTATAGAAACGTTTTCGGGGTACTATAAAAGCATGTGCAATTTTGTCACTTTAGGTGTTTTTCAAATGTCTGTAATATTTGCTGGAATGCCTTAAGGACACTTTTCTCAGATCCGCGCTCATTTAAATGCATGCAAAGTGAATTGAAATTACCTTTATCAACGTGCAGCAGTCCTACCCGTTTCCAGTTGAACTTCTCGAACAGGGAGACAAAAGCCAGGGCCGCCGTGCTGTATGTTCCAATTGTTCGTACATAGGTTGCAAATCTCGTTTTGTCCGAGAGTTCATGAGACGTTGATACCCAAGATATCTGAGGAAAATTCCAGTTGCATGTTAGATGTGCTGATGGTATAGACACTGAAAATAAACAGAAAACTTCCAGGGATCAAATTTAAGATTTTTAATCATTTTTTCTTACTTGCTAAAGATGATGATCAACTTGCTAAGTCACTCCATATATCGTTAATTAGAAAATTGAACCAATTAATTTAACGTATGTGCAGACAAGATTGTGTGCCAAAGATAGATATAAAATATTATTTCCTCTCTGAAAGCACATTTTTGTTATGTTAAAAACAGTGTGGATCTTGATCAGCCAGCTTCTTAAGAAGCTGACTGATCAGGATCTACACTGTTTTCAAGCAGTCTGTACTTTGCTGCATGATTTTAAAAGAGTGATATGTATTAATTTGCTTGTTATTTGAACTTGCTTTTTTGGAAAAACTAATAGCATTTAGCAAGTTAGCAAGCCTAACTTCGAGCAAACTCACGCGAGGCAGGTACTGCATATGTATACAGGATATTTCGTGATAATTACATTAAAGCACACAGGATCGCAATTTCCGCTAAATTTACCAGAGAATCTGTCATTTGAGAGAATTCTATCTCACATCAGGGTGCCCACTTGTCAGGGAAAAGTCTAGGAATGTTTTTTCTTCAAGATCAGGTTAATGTCAGGGAATTCTGTAAAATGTCAGGGAAATTAAAAAATCTTCAAAATTCAGGGAAAAGTCAGAAACATTTAAAGTCATTGGATAAACAGATATGAGATGATAACTTTGAAAGTTTTTCAGATGGTCATGCAATCATTTTATTCTAATCTCTTTGCTAGTTATTTTAATGTTGAAAGGTCACATAAAATCTAGTTTTTGGTCACTTTTTAATCACCACTTTTCAATTGTGACTTATGTGGTTACGCGAAGGCTGAAAGGGTCATGTAACCGTCACATTCGGAGCTTCATTTCAATTGAATTTCTAGTTGCATTGGGCTGTACATTAATAAGGTTAAAATATGTATGGTGGGTGCTAAATGTAATGCAGAGAGCATTACAGTTTCCACAATCTTTAGTTTTCTTCATATGACGAGGATGAATACATTTTAATGTATCACTTCTTCATTGGGACTTCTGTTTGGAATGACTTACAGCTTTTAAGGCATTCGTGCCTTATTGTTATGAACATAGCTCTTGTTATCAAGAGCTGATTTTCTATGCAAATATTTGATGGCGGACACAATGGGTGACGGATCTTCATGCTTATTTATTTCATCCCAACTGAGTTTTTGACACTGAAGCAAACTGCCTTGTACATGCCATTTACTGAATAAAAGAAGCAAATACATGGTAGTGGGACAAAAATAAAAAAAACATTTAAACTAATTTGAAACATACTTTGATTATGAAAAAATAAATAGGTATTAATTGAAATTCATTTTTCACAATTCCTAAAACATATTTAATGGCATTGTCATGTGCTTTATGTTCAAATTCTCTTATAAAGGAACTAAGCTTTTGTTGAAGTTAAAAATGTTCATACTATATGTTTAAAAAGACAATATTTGCAATTTCTGTACTTTTGAGCATTTTCATTTTCTCCCACTGTTATAGTCCTAACATTGCACAAAACTAGTGTTTTAAGAGAAAGTAGCTTATCAATTTATATATAGAAATACCAAGTGCCTAAGCTAACTATCATTATTCTGCTAATAATATAAGCTGCATTTAATTATAAGATCATGATATGCAAGAAAACGAAACAAATGATAATAAACTAAAATAGGAGTTCGCCTTCAGATCTAATGGTAACGTATTGGACTATATAGATTGATGCATGTTAATCCACATATCTATAAAGCGCTAACATACATTCAGTTTTGTCCTATATAATAGGGTTAAGAAAATCTTAGTGTGCAAAACCCCCTCTCCACTGGTCTTTTGGTAGCTCATGGTCAAGTAAACAATAGTTGTATATTTGAAAGTAAGTAACAGATATAACAGTTTGCTGCAGTGAATTAAGTGCTTTTAAGGCATTATGCAGATAGTAAAAATGTGACTTATCTTGTCAAAATTGCTTTTCTTTTCACTAATACAGTGGATAGCCTGCTATGAAACCTGCGTGTGGGCAGTTATGGTTACAAAATAATTAAACATCCTTTGCAAGTCTTAACATTTGTGCAATATCAGTTTTTACACTTCTGATACATCATATACTTAAAGCCAAAAGTAACTTTACACTTTGAACTACCGAATATAATTTTACTGTTTTTGATTTAACCAAATTAAATATCGCAATGAGTTGCTGGCGCCCGTCCTAACCTATTCATGAAAAACAACTTAGGTAAATTAATCTTCATTCGAGTTATCTGTGCTTTCATTAAAAGCACAAAATCAGCATTTCCTAGCAAATTCCAAAGTAAACCTAGGATTTGAACAGGCTATTTGAATGGCCATTGATTGCCAATTAAAAATACTGCAAGACATTTAGTATCTGGCGTATTGTTAGTTTTTTGCAGCAGCTTAAAGTTGGTTCACTTTGAAATTATTTCCCTTTGAATTAAAACAATAGTAAACTTTAGTCCCTGCTAAAAGCTTTATCTCAGATGACAATTAAAGTTTTTAATCAGCGATTTGCTGGGACTTCTGCCCTGAGTATGTGATAAGATAATCTGATAAAAAATTCCCATCGGTTTGGATGAAAAACGGCAAACAATTACTTATGGGAAATTCCATTGAAAGCACAGTAAAGTTCACAAACGGGGTATGTACGTAAAAACACAACTCTTAATTTGTGTTACTCGAAGGGTGATCCGGGCTGATTTGAACTTTAAACAACAATACAATACCCTGTTTTTCGGACTGTTTCTTTAAAGTTAAAATGTCCAATCGCAAAGCTACAGTAACACATCAAAAGTGATGCGTTTTGGAAAAGTTTATTTTGCCCCCTTGCCTCTTTCATTAGGGCTTTGTGGTTGCATTCATGAAAGCAAAAACATGAAATTCTACTGTCATATGAATAAATGATTGAACTTTAATATGAATTAAACACATTTAAAATACCACTCACCAATGCCCAGAAAAGGCAAATATAATAACAGTGTAAAGTTACTTTTGGCTTTAAGTATATTAACAAAGGATATAGTCTAAAATCTGCTACATTTCGGCCACTTTTTTTTTTTGATTTTTTAATGCAATGGGTCCCCTACCATTAATTGAAGAGCCGCATCTTGGAAGACAAGTCACGCCATTGTTATAATAAAATGACTTCATCTTGCTATGTCGCATCTATTTAAAGGATACAAATACGCTATTTAATGATGAGCAAGAAAAATAAACATTTTTTGTGTAAGGATGGGATAGAAATATCTGTCCCTCGGAATCACCATTTGGCATCACTCGGCAAGCCTCGTGATGCCAAAACGGTGATTCTCGGGACGGATTTTTCTATCCTATCCTCACACGCATGATAGATTATTATTGTGTGAATCGCAACTCACAGAATAGCTATTTGAAGAAGAGTTAGTACCACTATGATGATCCACACCCTTGCCTCTACACTAACATTTGCCTATTGAGCCGTGACATGATCTTTCCAACAATGTGGCATTTTGACAAGTGTAGACTCAGACGAGCCTGTGCAGCCTCCTGTTAAACTTAGAAACTCCAAATGATGTTCAATCAGTTGCTTAACAGTCATAGAATATCCACGCGACTAGCAACGGCTTTGATCAGACTGCGCGTATGCGCAGGCTGGTCTGAGCCTTTGCTGGTCGCACATACCACATTGTTGGAAATCTCATGTCGCGGCTCAATTATGTTAGCAAATGTATGCAGCAGATGATTTAAGCAGTCGACATTTTCCGATGTATTTAACATCTTTACCCGCCTCTGAAATTATACGATTAGTGGCATTATCGTTTTCATATGTGTAAATTTGCACTTTATACACGCGGCATAAATATCTGGTCCACATTACTTACTCAACGTTTGTCCGAGCCTTTATCTATGCCCCGACTATGTGTGCGCAAGGAGCAAAGGCTCACTGCTCGCATATGCAAAATTATATACCTGGAAATTTCATGAACTGGCACAAAAGTTAAAGGGGACGGCAACATGAAAAGCAAACGAGTTTGACATACAAGTCTTTATTAAACTATGCAAGCTGCCACAAGATCGGATATAGTGCAATTCGAAAAATCAAATTTCTAACAACTATTTAGCCAATGGAGATCGCCATTTTGAACATTTAATTAACTTCCTTTAAATTTTAAAAAGGCATTAAAATTCACATTTTCATTGCCAACTGTACAAATTTGTTTTCAAAATCAAGTATTTTCAACATAAGAATCAATAAGAATGCAAACAAAGTTAAAATGAACAGTAGAAAACTAGTTATTATGTGACGTCACACAGTATAAGAATGACTGACCCCCATTGCTTTCAATAGTCTACTATACAAACATCTGTAACTTCTTGTTTTTCATTCGATTTTGATATATAATTTGATTTTGCATAAGGCAGGTTTTACTGTAAATACATTCTCAACATCTTGCTGAATGACATCAATACAAACACCTTTTATTTGACAAGATCGTAACTAGCCGATTGCCAAATCAAAGCAAAAAAAGGAATTATCGGTCATATCTGCAAGCGGAGACACCACTTTCAGAATTCGTTCCTGTCGATTTTATGGGAAAGAACGACGTTAATTGGAAACATGATATATCGCATAATATTCGCGGCACAATTTGTCTAGCCGATATAATAAAGGTACCTATCGTATGTGCATTTAGTCTTGATTTACACGCACATGCGTACATGTAGCTGTCCAGCGTGGTCAGATTTCTAATATTTGGTCTGAACTCAGGGGAAGAGACCAAATTAAATAATTTCATTTTTGTATGATATTTAAAATTTAAAAACGGGGGTGTGGGGATGGGGCTGTCCAGCGTGATTAGAGTTCTAATATTTGGTATGAACTTCAATCAACTTGCAAACTTATAAAATGTGTGAGATAGGCGAAGGTTCTTGTGTGTGTGTGTGTGGGGAGTGTGCATGTTCGTCTGAACATTCGCTGAAGGCATGTGTGGCACGCACCAACAAAACTGTATAGGTATTGAAATAAAATAAAATGCATGACTGTACAGAGCCGGTTAAGAAAACATATATCTCACTTTTCTCAGCAATCATCAGCGATCATTTTTTTTGCGGAGAATGGGAACGAAAATAACGTATCAATAATCCCGTTTTCGCCGCGAAATTTCGCGAAAACTGTCAAAAAGTTTCTTTTCGCGGAGAAATAAAGTAAGTTTAATGTTACCTGTTCATATTCAAACAACATGATAAACCCCGAGAAATAACGTCGCGATACATCATACATAAGCAAAACAATTTTAATTTGCGCATGCGCAATCGCAAATTTCAGTGAATAAAGCTTTAAACACTTAAAGGAGCATAACTCATACATCAGACGAGACAAATTAGTGAAGTTTCGACGAATAGTTTGCTGGATGTCTGGGCAGCATTATTAAGCTTTAGTAAATATTTTTGTCCAATACTTTCTCTTGTAATATAGATAATTGTAGTGTAGCGTTTTTACTTTTGTTCGGTATAGCATCAAAATGCACAAAGCTTCCCTCTTATCAAATGTGACAGATACCTGTTCATACAAAAGACCTTGTCCCGATCACAAAATCGTCTGACACATGGTAAAATTATGTTATAATGAATTTATTTTCAACAGAAAATGTATATCTGTTCCTTGGAGTTACTATCGGTGGCGTTACGTGAATATTCTGTTATAAAGAGGGAATTACAATGTAAACAATGGCGCACTTCGAATCGAACTATAGTCCCTACTATAGTAACTACAGTTTGATTCGAACACCTATAGTCGCAACTAGCGTGACGTCACGAGCCTACCAGAGAGTTACTCTAGTAGATAGGCTGGTTCCCTACTCTAGACCTATCTAGCACGATGGGTTCAAGATCTAGCACGATGGGTTCAAGATCGGTCAGTAGCCTGAAAATGATATGTTTTTGTAAAATAAACCCAGAAACCTAGCTGAGCATAATTTTTGGTCCCACTTATTCGTAATTGATTATTAGAAAGTGCTGTGCAGTTTATAACATCCCTTTTGTCTACGACGAAGAATTGAAGTGGTACATACAGGGCTATTATTTTGCTTTCTTGCCAACCAACTAAAATTTCCAACTTTAGTCGTTCGGGAGTAAACGTGCGTGCGCATCTATTACGTAAGAACTATAGTAGGAACTTTAGTTCGATTCGAGGTGCGCCAGATTCGTTCCCAGCAAATTTATGTCGGATATTAAATATTCTGTTATAACGAGTGACGTTATAAAGAGTGTTGACTGTATTACGAAGACAAACCGCATGCCTCGAGGATATAAAGCGTTTAGATACTCAATTCAACTGAGCAGGAAATTTCAACAGCTCATAAAGCAAAATGATGAAACATAAAGATACGTTTTGGTTAAGATCTCTCAAAAGCTGTATTTATACTGTAAGTAATTATTAAAATGTCAACATTTGTTGGCATTTTAAACAATCTTGAGCAGGATGAATTTTATTCTCAGTTGAGTTGAGCATGAAAAAAGAAAACAATTTAAGTATATGTGTATTTCATTCATTTGTATAGAATAAACTACACTTAGCAAAATTTCTAATTGGTCATTTTTCAAACTCATCATTTTTTACCAAGTGCTAATAACATTACAATTAATTTGTGCCTAAATATGTGCAGTTTAATGGGAAAAAGTTTAGCGGTCCTTCAGAAAAAATGTCCAGAGTATCAATTTGGTTAAATGCAAAAATCTGCTTTTTTGAAGAAAATGTTTTTGAGTGAAGTTTTTTTATCACATTAATGGGCAGTTGGTAATAAACTGGGCTATCCGCTTTCAACAAACACCAAACATTTGAAATTTTGGTTAAAGTAGATTTTTACGCATTTTTAAAATATCACATTTTTCGAGTTTTTTTAAAATTCATCATCAGCAAACAAACAAAAATACTAATGGATAACGTCCCTGTGCAATTTTCATATTGTAGAAAAATGTGACTCATTGAAATGAGGGAACCTTTACTCTAGCATCGTCTGTGTAAGAAGAGACGCTTTCAAATGCGCAATTCAGTATATCTTTTGCGCACTTTGATACCTTCATTTGCGCACGATTCTGCATATCACTTGCGCACTTTTTTCACACCTCATTAAAACTTGATTAGGGGTTATTAAGCTAGTTGAGATGCGTTGCAGCTGGTTATAACTCATTTTTAAAGGTGCACTGAGCATTCTTTAGCACTACATGTATAAAACTACTTCAAAGTCTATGTGAACAGTGGTATATGTGTAGGTTCAAGGGTTCAATTACTTTTTTCATATTAAGATATTATGGCATTCCACATTTTATGGTTAATGCTCTACAACATGAACACTAAAGTAATGTATTTCCATTACATATTCCATGTATATTGTACATTTGAAGACGGAACTTTGAACAACATTGAAAAGTACCATCAATGAAAACGTCACTGACTTCATTGCACACGCACAGTTTACCGTTTCACGGCCACTTATCACTCACTAATTGCACCTGATTGGGGTGCGCAAATAGTGCGCAATTGAAATCGCAAAAAGTGCGCAAAAGATATCCTCGCTAATTGCAAAAAATGCGCAAATGCAAGGCGCCCGTAAGAAGTACCAGTCATTATTAAATGAAATGACCTGCAGAGTATCGGTAAAGCCTTTGTTTATTTATAGAAGCACGCATCTTACTTCCGAAATATTGTGACCAAGTAGAAATTTTGTTAAGTGTACATCATTACTTTGTATCGAATAAAGTATACTGAGGGAAAAAAGTTTAGCAATATACTTTGAGGATTCACAGTTTAGAAGAAATATGACTTTTAATTTCATAGTGTCAAATATATATGTTGACAAACGTTTACGAGTACGATGACATAAACAGATTGACATTTTACATAATGTAAAGTCTGATTTTATGCCCCCTTGCTAAAACAGCTTATCTGGCAATAGTGCAAATAGTTTTCGACTGAAAGCTGCATTTTTATGTCCAATGTTTAGACCAAAAAGCAAGAAGGTGAAAAACGGTTTAAAACTGAACGTTTAGTTCACCCTTTTCGTACAGTTTTTAGTTAAAAATCGTATTTCTCCAAATTACCTCCCTTTCAGTTGAATAACGTTTGAAATTAAAATGCTCAGCAGATCAAATCCTCACTATGAAGTCAGATTTTGTTTCTTTTGACCACTTGCATGTAGCCATTAGGTCATTTTCAAACAACTGACATGTTTGCGAACCCGCCAATTTAAAAGATCTAATGCTTCAAAGATCACCTATGGGAAACCCCATTATAAATAATTGCTAAACTTTTTTCCCTCAGTATATATCGGTTTCTACATGTCCAATCCATTTACCCGTTTTCTCATCAATACCAAATTCTCTGAGATTCTGACAGAGTTATACAAAAGTAAGATAGCTTCTTAATGATCTTTGCATGCTGGGTGATTTTTCATGCTTTTACTGTCATTTGCTGACATTTCTTTTTTCAAAATTAATGTTTTAAATAAATTCTTTCTGGGACAATATCAGAATGTCAAACGGCTTGGATCCAGATCAGAACCGATGTTCTGTCGGGCCTGATCTGAGTCCAAACTGTTTGCAAAGGTTATCAGCAGACTATAAAAGTCGCGGCTATACGTACAAATATAGCAAGGAAAGAGTTAAGAGAAACATTAGACAATGCTAGATATTCCATCATATAAAACGGAGGCACACTCTTTAAAATGAATGCACTTTGTCGCGTGCCGTCACGCGCGTACTTTTAACACATGCCACGATATGCTTTTAGAAAGCTGTTAATGTTTCTATCGAACGAACAGTATTCGACGCGGGCAATCGGCATTAAAACTTTGTTTTACTTCCAAAAAAGGCTTCACTTTTGTTAGTTTGACGTAACTTTAACCCCTAACCATGCTGGATAAACTTTATATACTACATGTACAAGCCTACCAATTCTAACCTGTTACAAATGTTACGTTCCAGTTGTATGCATGTATTCTCAACATTCCTAATCGGATGGCTTCGTCACTCGGAAGCCAGCTGCTTTGGATCTATACTATTTTTTTCATAAACCATAAATCCAGGTTCAGCAGGAGAACGTTTATTATGTCTGAGGCAAATCACGATCTTCATGTAGTATGAATAGCAAGGAAGCTTTCTCAGCACGCTGGCCAGAGTGAGTGCCTTTGGTTTTCGCATACATTGTATTAAAAAGGATTTCTAATGAGGTAACTTAGTTTTTAGCCAGTTCATGAGATTTTAGTCAGTTAATGGGATTTTAGCCAGTTTATGAGACTTTGGAACTTATCGCATGTTCGCAAAAGTCCCCATAAGAGTCCATTCTGGCGTATCCAGAGATGCTAGATGTCCAAATGAAGGTCTGAGTATTCATCTACATCCGTTCTTCATGTATGCAAGAAGCGACTGCTTTGGTGAGTATGTGCATCTGCGCAGACACACCTGAGTCTTGGCTGTTCGCTGATGCGATAAATACGAAAACGGCATGTAGTTGTCCATTTAAACCAAAAAGGCTTATTTTTACTTTTGATGGCGTGTTAGTATTGAGTATGGAAATTTTCCTGGGACTCAGAATAAAGTCAATGTCAACTAGGTGCAAAATAGCAAGATGATATATAAATCGCTCCTTTCCATTAAATTTACTGACACTATCCAGGATGTACTTACGATGCTTGTTGCATGTATTACAATACCTAGTCAAGAATATTTCTGTGCAAGGTTAAAGGCCATTTAAGTGCAAATGTCGCACAATAAAAGTATGAAATATTATTGCTGCAATTTTTATTAGTGTAGTACCAATTTAACAACTACACTGAACCGAAGATATAAGTGGCCACCTTACATTTTTTGCCCATGTTCAGAAAGTAAAAATCGCTCTTTCATTCTTACAAAATTTTAATTCTATAAAAAAATTCAATGCTTCTCCTAGACTCTGAAAATTATGTCATTTCGAAATGACTGCTAGCTCTTGCAAAGATGAAGTCTAAGTAAAGGTACGCTCATTTCAAAAAGTCACACTTTTACTTTGATATAAAAGATTCCTCATATACGTTATTAATTAATATTTCCATTGTTTTGAAGCTGTTAATAACAGCTGCGATATAAGATGAAAAAGAATTGAAAGTTTTGTGACAATTCAACTCTCCGTTTCTCTTCAACGTTAACATGAAGACAGCAACTACCAGCAGCTTAATCAAAGAGTTTTAGTTTTTACCATGCAATTTGCACACAATTTTTACATTCCTCTGTATGCTTTATTCATACCTTCATACTTCATACCGCTTTGTAGAAGTGGTGTAAGCCTATTTGGGCTTGTCTACTTCTTTAAAATCTATTTTAAAGTCTTATGCCTCTGGGCGGCAACTATATATCAAAAATGCAACTAGAATATTATTAAACATGAATCTAATACACTTTCATCGAAATTTACATGTAGGTTAAACACTTCAAACGTCAAAGCATCTATGTTCTGAATATAAGTTGTCAAAATGAATATTTACACCTTGTCTTTGGAATCTTTCAAATTATATCTTCCAAATGAATTTCCATTGTTCTATTAAAGCCTTTTTACTTCTCATAAATTTAATTTGTAGCAGAAAGCTTTTCACTGAACATCTCTTGTAACAAATGTAAAAAACAAACTGTTAACATTAAACAAATTAACGACTTAACGTATATACATTTCCAAAGTCACTGCACTTTTATTATGAAAGCGACTGTCCCTTGAGCCCTGTTGTGCTCTCATGACTCTCTGCTCTTTTTCAATCTCACTGGCTGCAGCTCTAGAAGCGCTTTTTTTCCTTAGCAGTTCCTCTGTGCTTCCATGTTAAATCCTGCTGGAAGAAAATATATTTATATTTGCCGGATCTGAATTCATTAATTGTTTCCCTGAGTGCAGCGAGGAGCATTTTCTTTTGATCAGCATCGATAAAAGTTATTCTCACAGGTCGTATTTTTTCTCGGTTCATTTCTGTCATTTTCAACAGTTGCAGCTCCTCCCAATGAATCAACTGGTTTATCTTGATTTTCTTGTAATATTGGTCGCCCAATTCTTAACATCTTACTAATACTTGTCCTGAAATCCTCATCATGTCTTAGAACCTCTTGCATTATATTTGTCACATTAGTTTCATCCTCCTTATTTTTCAAATCAGCGTTGAGGGTAGGTACTACTTTCTTCAAGCCCAAAACACATAATAATAAACATCCTTTCGTCTATGCGCTGTTTTCCCAAAACTCCTCCCTTACCATCTCTTTATTTTTTTTCTCTGGAAACACCACTACACTACTTACATTTGAAATTTTATTCTTCAACTCTTCAACTGATACATGAATCTCTTTCTGAGTTTGTTAGATTTTGTTTACTTTATTTGGTCAATTTAGTTACACCATTGAAGCTTATTCTACAATGTATGCAAAACCATTGAATGCCTTCTTCTTGGCTACTTTTACAAATGGCATCATAAGATTTGGCCAATACCAAAGTACATTTATAACAAAATGTATACTGAAACAATAAAGTTATGACCGCTTGACGTTTATGTCTGCCTGTTCTAAATGTATGAACGCATTTTATTTAAATTTCTGCATTACAATCTGTTATCATTTTGAAACGTTATGCACCTAAACGAAAGTCATTATATAACCAGTAGAGCCGCTGCCAACTCAGAGAACACGAGTACCCTTAAAATCAAAAGTCACAACATCAATAGATTGGGTGTTCATTATAATTCTGAACCGTTCAAGCACATTTAAACATCACTGAGCAAACTCTCTAGTAAGATGTTATGCATGTTAGCTGTATGCATTGCTTTTACGGCCACAACCATTAATCTGCAACATACGCTGACGTCACAAAACACCGATCAAGAGCGTGCGTGTAGACACTCAGAAAGTTCGTTGTTGGTCCAGCATTTTGATAATCAACAGATTCGGTTAAATTTGAACTTCTTTTTCGTCATAACAAGCATTTTAACATTAATTAAGACTAATAAGCATCAAAACAATTGATACTGGAAATTCACTTATGTTTTTTTTCAGTAAGGGTGGGGTATGAAACACAGATTTAGTGAATTTGTAATGGCCGACATCAGCCATATTTTTTTTATTTTTATCCTTAGTGTAATCGTTGTCATACACAAGCACAAGAAATTCATACACAAACGGTGTCAAATGATGTTAGGTTAAGGAGAATTGGATGTTCTTAACTTGTTATTTGTTTAATTCAAAGGGAGGTATTTCAGTAAATTTCGTAAATTAACAGTTTTGAATTGCAATGTCGCTCGTTTAATACGCACATTTGGGATTTTAGATGTTTTTTTCATCGTTGGACGTTCCTGGTTGCCATTTAATGTAAAATGCGTCACGTTTTGATGATCAACTTGCTGATGATAATGAAATGAGCTGTTTTCACTTTATGTTCAATAGCTCTTCCCGATAAGAAGAAAAAATCAAATATTTACCAATTTTTGTGTGTCTGACGTTTGATATACATGTTGGCTTGTTTTTTGTTGCGACATCTTAACTGGATCAAAAGATACAGTACCATGAAAATCGGACGTATCTTTTTTGCTTGAGCATAGTATCACAAAAAGTTACATTGGAGTGCCCTTTCAGAATCCTTCAACCAAACTTTGCATTCTATGCAATCTTCAGCTTGCTCATTTTGTGACATTTCTGCATTTGCACTTTGCTGGCTACAACTTAGCACTGATCTACGACTTCTTTGGGACTTATTTCAATCCTCAAAATCTTCACCAAATATAAGGAAATTTAAATCAATTTGAAGAGAACGGTTATTTGGAATGATAATGTTTATCATGGCTGTATTATTTTAACAAGCATCAACGATTTAAATGGATTTCTATTAAAATAAATTTCTCTTATGTTTTTTCCATATTTCTCGCCAACTGGAAGCGGAAGCATGCAGCATGGCATTGAAATATTTAGCGATTTTTTCATTATGAATAGGAATGTTCTACTTCAAAATTAAAAAAAAAACTTGACCTTGGAAATTTCACGCTTAAACTGCTGGAAGTGGACACTAGTCTTGAAAAAAAAATATTGTTAGCAAATGGGCTGCTCAAGCTGTTATGTGTTCGGTTTAACATGTTCACATGAAATAAAACACATACAATTATTTTTGTATGTGTAGCTCATGATTTTCGAAAATATCAGATAATGGCTCAACTTCAGGTTACATCTGTGAGTTACGAGCCGTTGTCTTTGTTTCTTCATAGTGTGTTAGTTAAATAAGATTGTTTCTATGTGATGATGCATTGCATAGGTTAGCCTCTGTGTGAGTTATGCAAAGTTTGTGTTTATCAACAGCAGCATCTAGGGCGAAGAGTTGGCACCAGATTAATGCATATTAGATCAGAGTGGCTTCAGCTATTGTCTGTTCTAAGGCTGTGGTTCTGTTGTTCTTGATGCATTGTTTATTATTACCACCATTGTTTGTGGGGGTTCGGTTTTTGGTCCTTGCTTTCTTATGCAGTACTAAGTGTCCAATCGTGTTTTTTAATTATCTCGCGGAGGAAGAGAGAGCTGGTTGCTTTACTTTAGTTGTCTTCATGCTGTCTTGTGGCTATTAGTGTCCTATGTCTCTTGCTTACAGTGCTGGGAGGTTGGTTTACACTAAATGATTGTGGTATTTCTAGGTCATACTCACTTATTGGTCATTCCTTCTTTATATCAATCAAAATAAGTTGCTGAATGATAATCAACTGTTGGTCAGTACACTCAAACAGTGAATTATCTCCCAACATTTATTGCTTTAGTAGATATATTTAAGTAGAATATGCAGGATTTGGAAAACCAATGTCATCAAACTTACATGCTGGTGTGCATTTCAGAGATGCTTTAGAACTCTTGCATCTCATTGTTATAACTTGAATATACAGCTAATCACATCTGGGATAGCTAGCCAGCACTTCCAAACGACTTCTAGTCAATCTGTACCTTCTTGCCATCAGCCAATAGTGTAAGTGTTTTTCTCTAGATCCATTATTACATGGTCTGCTTGAAGCCAATTCTTAGCTTTCTAGTTTGCCTTTATTATTTGTAACTCTAATGCGACATGGGTTGAAGGCAACACCTCTAGGTCACGTTTCGCTTTCGCAATACCTCTGACATTCCGTTCTCTAATCTCATACAACGAACATGCAAACGCTCAAGCGTCATCGATGTTATCATCCATTGCTACTCCTGTAAGAAGATTTGTATACTTAATGAACATTTTCCAGCATGTATTCTTGCCTTTGCCGGAAAAAAGATAGTATGGTATTGCATCTTGTCAGCGCATGAAAGCCTAAAATAATGGACAATTACCAACTGGGGTAGCTGTTTAGCAACAAAATGGGCATGAACGTATTCATTACTCTCGCTGTTCCTGAGGGGATCCAAACTTCAACATTGCAGTCCCTGAGGTGATGCAGTCACATTATAAACACATCTGTTACCCTGGTCATTGTCACAACATTTACCATCATATCTTTTATACCACACTGCATCTCACGCATGTATCTAGATCTTCATGATTGGATGACGTGGTACTCTTCATGTATTGTCGATGAAACTCTTAGGGCATTCTCAATTCTGCCTGAAGTAATCAATTCTTAGTCTCATGCAATTTGAGAGTTTTAGCTGTTGATAGTACAGACAAAGCATCAGCAAAAACAGGCTTATTCTCACCCAGTACTATGAACTAGTCCTAAACCTGTGACACAAGCGTCCAACATATGAATTGTCCCACTTGGCCTCCTATTAGATAGAGGCATACACTAGGATGGAGTTACATATCACAATGGCAAACTATCATAGTAAAAGGTACATATGGACCAAAAGTAGTTTAAAAACACGTTACAGCAATCTCGCACACCTGTATGCAGCTAATTTGCTGTGGATGGGTGACAAAAATTGTGTCAGTGAGATGCAAATGTTCTAAAGCATTTCGGAAATGTACACCAGCTAGTGGATGTGATGTCATTGACAGCACAAGTCCTACATATTCTACTTACAATAGATCTGCCATAGCAATAATTACTGAGAAATAATTTGCTGAGTGAGTACACTGACATTTTAACCATGAATTATAACTCAGCAACTTAAACAAAAGAGCTGATTTATTGCCAGTGTTATATAATAGAAATCACAATACGCTGCTGAAAAAAACTTCATCGACAGCAAAATAGCATCCATTTATAGTGCTGACTTGATTCACCATATTTTTGCACTTATCTTGCAACCGTATATGCGATTGAAAAGTTACTCGCAGGTTTTAATGTGCAACCCAGAATTCGTATGAATCAGTCGTTAATGTTAATTTGACTGCACTATAATGCGACGCTGCTGATGACGTCACATGGATACATACAGCATCAAGCGCCATTCTGTAAAGTCAGTTGAAGCTTTTTTTTATTATTTTAGTGTTTAAACTGTCATGTGTATGGTACCATAACCAGAAACGCAGTTTATATAACTTCAATGTTTCGGAAATAAACGTCAAATTTGAACAATTTACAGCTCCTTTTCAGAAACATCTCTATAAGTTACTTTTATATACACTTTCATTACTGACATTGCATACTTACACTGATACTCATGTGGAAAAGACGTTTTGATATAAATCAAGGCAGGAGATATGCTGTTATGTGATCGAGAACGTCTTTAAAGTCAACGTTAACGTCATTTGCACAATACAAATGAAACGTGATACAAGCGTAATTTATGCATAATTTGTCACTTTTACACGCCCTTAGCCTCTTCCAGCAAAACTGGACGAAAATAATCGAAACTTTGAGAGGCCAAAGATGTTGAATTTTATTGCTAGACTATTGTTTATCAGAGTGGCTGGGGTATGTCGGTATCTTTAAAGGGATGTTGGTTAGAGCATTTCGAACTGTCAATTTATTTCAAAACTTCCAATGATGAATTTGCAATCGTGAAAGAAGCCCAGGACGCATATCTGTTGAGTCAGGAATATATACTAACGTGGGTTAACTTGCAGATAAATTGGTATCCTTCCAAATCGACCACCCCTGTCTTAAAACGGATAATTTTTCAATATCTCAAGCTAAATTTACAACCAAGAATTTTCTAGGGCACACTAAGAGAAGGTCAGACAATGATATGCAATAACAATTATATCGCTGACATTCTAAGGGTTTTTAAAATACAGGGTTTAATCTGGGTGATGCGTTTTCAAAGTCCATAAGCATAATTAAAGCAGATTTTATCTTCCCTTGGCCCAATAAGATTCCCATGAATTTATTATGTCCCCGCCATTCTCAATTAATGGAGAATTACCTTTGTTCATACAACCCATCCCGTATGTACTTTCCCTTCCGTATGTCCCGTACAAAGAATTTATCTCATAAAATGGCCCTAGGTGGGGGCATTTATGTTACACTGACACATTTCTAGCTTATATTTACCTATATTTCCTATAGTTAGGCTGTTTGCTGCGCTCATACGTCCTACTCACTTATGCTGATGTTTAATGGGCATGTTAGGTATGCTGGATATACCCAAATTTATACACTTAGATGACCTTAAACCTGGTTAGGCCTGTACTAACACTGTTTATGTGACAATGAATTGCCCTAAACCATTCGCATGCAATGTTATGATAATTTTGTATTGTTATATGTGTATGATACTAACGAGAAATGCTGCACCTTCCATTGCAAACTTTTATTTTATGAAATTTGCACTTAAATGACCTTTAACCTTGCACGGATACGCTCAGTTCTTGTCTAGGTCATGTATTAAACACAACAAGGATCTTCAGTACATTCAGGATGATTTCTGTGAATTTAATGGATGATACATAGGCAGGAGATGATATAGAAAGGAGTGGTTTGTCTATTGTCTTGTTATTTTGCACCCAGCTGATCTCTGCCCTAATTCTGAGTCCCAGGGACATTTTCAGACTTGGCATCTACCTCTATCGGTTTTACTACATACATTGGAACATATTTAGCATGGATGCAAGCTTCTATCCCACTTTGTGTGTGTGAAATGGACTGCCAACTATACTGCTTTATTTATATGTATTGGAGACTATACAATATACTACAATGTAGCAAATCGCGTGCATAGATAAGAATGCATATTAAATTTCGCTCAAGGAAGACAATAATTAGTCTACAGATTTTATCGTCAAAGTGCACACTTTTTTTTCGTGCATTATCATTATCTCGGTTTATGTGTCAAAACGTTAACTCTGCCGTGGTCATGCACAGATTCAGAAGGGGACAGGGGGGTCTCCCCCCCCTGAAAAATTACAAACATATAGGGTTGCTTAACAATACTGGTCTGAATCCCCGGAAAACTCACGAAGCTACCAAGCCAGCATTCAATTGTGGGCCATCATCGACCCGCCAGCAAATAAATATTACATTGAAATGACGTTTCGCTGGTGGACCGATGATGACCAGTTTTATTGGTACTTGGATCCTTTGTCCCCTCACTCATCAACTAAAAACAACAACAAAAAAGCAACGTTGTCAGGGTTGGACCCCATCTGTCAAAACTCTCTGGATCCGCGCCCGGTGATCCTCAACAAATCGTTCAAAATCACTCTGCCATTTACTGACGTTGGTTATATCAGACACTCGAGTATCATACTCCAGTCCCAAATATATGTTTAACATTTATTCGCAAAAATAAAATTCTCGCCAAAAGTTTTGAATTTACAGTAACTTACATGATTGCATATTATTAGTAGTTGACTTATTTTACTGCCGAGCAATAGAGCTTATATTTTCACATTTTTTTTTTGGTTTAGTGTTTGCACGTGCGTCTGTCGACTAATACACGCGTAAAAAATACCAACACCTCATAATAAGTAAAAAAAGAGGGCAAAGATAATGAATCGATACAATCAAGCACCACACCTGACCCATACACCGCATAGTTCCGTCGATTTTTGAGTGACCGTTTTACACAGGTTTTACTGTATCTAATTTTGGCCTGAACCTATATCACCACAATGTTTGCATGCTCATCGACGGCCCTGGTTGGCCTGCACATTTACGCAGGCCATGTGCCTCATGATCACGGATATCATGTGTTCATTTCAGTGTGACTTCACTGCATCCATTTAAGTTCAATATCAATATTTGCACCAGAAAATTGCTGCATACTTATAGAATTTATACTAATAGATATTTTCATTAATTTTGAGAATAAGAATCACGTCACATCTGTAAAATCCCAATAAAGCAGCATGTTAATCTTCATAATGTGTTTTGTTGTCATTTGCCCCTTTATTTTCTTAAACGACATCTATTAGCGCTTGTTAAGAGAAAACAAAGTCAAAGGGTGTATTGGGAAATACTTTTTGTAACAACTAACCGACCTATAGCTAGTCTAACCTTGGTCCAAAGGTTATGCTTTAGTCAAAAGATCTATTGGAAAATACTAAGCAACTTATAGCTAGTCTAACCTTGGTTCATCAGTTCGTTAGAAAAAGTACCATTTGTATCGACTATCCATGCAACCTATTCGGTTCAACTGTTACTGTTTATTTGCTTTAGCTAAGGCTGTCTGTTTGTAATGGGTCCTTTTCTTTTCGTTTCATCACTAGACTTTAATTTGTTTCTATTGTTCTTATGACGTTACATCGAGAAAATTAGAAAGCAGGCACATTATGTGATTTAACAACAATAAACATAAAGATAACGATTTACCCAGTAAAATATATTTTAAGCCCCTAATAGCTATGATTTTTGTCTGTTCTGTAATTGATAGACGAAGTCTTATAATTTTATTGTTGGTGAAAAGCTGTCTTGATCTCTGTATGGACATGCCATGAAATGTTTATTAATCTATCGCAGAGACTAAGTAGTGTGTTATGAGTAGTTTTTTTTGCACTTTTTCATTAGTTTTAAATATGATTTTCAGGTTGATGCTGAAAGAATAATAGTTAAAACGCGAGAAATGTAAAGAAATATCTGCGTCGATGATTTAAAAAAAGATGTATGGCACAATATCTCACCCGTAGGGAAGAATTGCCGATATTTGTAGGATACGGTCAACTAAACTAATGGTTGTAGATTATAGTCATCTAACTACTATTACAGTTTTATATTTTTTGCACCAGGCATGTATGACACTAGCTATTTAAATATGCAGCATTTGGGATCAGGACATATTTTTTCGTTCTGACTTAAGTTTAAAAGAGATTCCAGCAATCCTGTACCCTAGAAGCATTACTACATATATTTTGGAATAGCATAGATTTTTTAAGCTAAACGTTTTACTGAGCTCAGCTTAAGAAGACATAACAAAGTATAAACATCCCCCCATTTTTTTCTTCTCAATTTCTTTAAAAAATTCTCACGTGACTCATATCAAATATGTCTTCTGTCACTTCGTCGTATATCTTTTTTTAAAGATATTTCTTGTTTATGTTACTCCATTGTGTGTGTGTGTGTGTGTGTGTGTGTGTGTGTGTGTGTGTGTGTGAGCGACCTTTGATTTTGCCGCTAAAGCCAATATGTAGAATGTACTTGCTCACATTCCAACTCGCACACTCCTGTGTGCATGTTTTGGTAAAAGTGGTTCTTATCGATTTTCAACCAGAGACATATCGTCGCTTCAGTGCTATAGTGTTCTATCTACCATTGCACAAATTTTGAGAAAAATGAGTTTGAAAATTTTAACATCCATATTTTTGAATCATCATTTATCACAGACCTTTGAATCATACCAGAGGGTTAAAATCTATACATACAGTGTAAATGACCGTAGTTTTGAAGGTATTTTTACAGTAATATGGAATTTACGGGCATTTTACTGTTTGCAGATAGAACATTATGCCCTAAAAATCGCCTTCTGCGTTCAGTGCTGTAGTGTTCTATATAATCCTAGAGCTTATTATTCTGTTTATGGGGTCAATTCGTATACTAGTCTGAACAGAAATGATTAATTGTACCTAAAAGTAGCATATTTAGTCATTTGTTTGGCATAACAGTAACAAACCGCATGGATTATGCCATCAAAATTTATGCAAGGGAGGTAGTCTGTTTCTACAGTTAATTTTTCTGTCAATGGGGTCAATTTGTACAATATTTTAGACTGAACTGACTAGTTGGACCTAAAAGTGGCAGATTTAACCATTGATTTGTAGTCACATCGACAAATTACAACAATTAAAGCAGTTTAAATATGTGTAAGGGAGGTAATCTTTTTCTACAGCGTGTTGTTCGGTCCATGGATCAATTTGCTTAACAATTTTGACTGAGCAGATTATTTTCACCTAAAAGTAGCCGATATGGCCATAAGTTTGTCATAACACCAACAACAGCTTCAATTCAGGATATTTGAATATATGTAAGGGAGGTAACTGAAATTTTTAGCAATTCCTCCAAGGGAATTGACTTTTGGTAGATAGAACAGTATGACACTGAACTTACTCAGTCACGTGACATAAATATCATTGGTCATTTGATGAAAATTACTTAGAACGCTATAGCACTGAACGAAATTGTTTTTTTTGTAGATAGAACAGAAACGCACAGCGATTTTAAGCTTACTGGGAGGAGATATGCAAATGAAACCTTCACCAGTAGATAGAACATTTGATCCCCTTTCCAACGGTATGCATAACTCATTTTTGACCAATGTGTCACTTAGAACACTATAGCACTGAAGCGACGATATATGTAGTTTTAGAAAAAAAGATGTTTTCGTGTTTTCTTACAGTATAAACGTCGCAATGACGTCACAAAATAGGTTACCATCTTTCCACATGAATCAAAGTAAGTAAGGGTGCAAAGATCAGGAATCGATACAATCAAGTACCATACCTAACCCAGGATACCAATGGGAAAGTGACAAACTCACAGCAGAAACCACAAACGAGAGCCAAGAGGTCAGCCCTCTCCCAGCAGGTGACGCGCACAAAGACATAGCAATGAGCTTTTATGGGGTAGTGTTATTTACGCCTAAAATAATCCTAGTTTTTGTTGTTTAATGCATTGAATGGTTGAAAACGTCTATAAGATGACCAAAATGTAAATGTGATTCAATATGAAATTTTACGTCGATGTGATGTCAGTGTGTAGGAAAAAAACATACTGCGCACAAAAATTTATTCTGAAAATTTATGTGTGTCTTGTGATTAAAGTAGTACTTGAACTATTTAAAATGGTCGAGCATGCATGTTGGTCAAACATGCATGTAATATACAATATTTCATTCCCCCTACAGATATTTATTTTTATAAACGTTGTTTGGGCCCAATTTACAATACATTTTGATCTACCATAAGATTCGTGTATTTAATATATGTTCCAAAAGACAAGTAGTCGACCAGTTTATAACTGCAAACTACATGTTTTAATCACAAAACTTTCATAATTAAACTGTTAAATATGATGAATCCGAATTAAGCGTCAAATAAGTAAGCGTATTTTCATTCTAAAATTTAGCATGAAATTCTATATGAACGCTTTAAAACACCACATATGAGCATTCTGTTGATAAGACAGAGTGAGAGGCTATACTCAACAGCGTTGCCGGTGTAAACTATTGCTTTCGTTGTTTGTATGGCATTATGTAAAGTATATTACAACTTTCAAATCTGTATTCCTTATATCATACTTATAGGGTATTTTGTTTTATCTTAAAATTGACTGTTTGATAAATAGATATCAAGATACTAGTTTGTCTGAAAAAAGATTAATCTGTTTGTAGTAAATTCCTATTAATTTTCTATGTACATTTTTCATTTGCAAAATAGTATAAATTGAGCTTTTTATATCTACAAAAAAGATGTGCCCAAAATTGTCATTGTTAAAACGCGTACTAGAATTCAAAGAATCGGATGTGTCGCCTGGCAAAACAGAAGTCAAGTAAGGCAAATTTGTCGAAATTATATCCCTGGCTAGGGTTATTTTAGAGAAATTTATAATTCTTAAAACATAAATTTCATTTCTCCAACCCTAAGTTCACCTTGCGTATTATACAGATCAAAGTTAAAACCTATCAACTAGTTGTCAGTGCTTAGTTAAAAAAAATTAACGTATCTTTACAATTTTAATATCTGACTTCAACCTGACACAGAGTTCAGGGGTGTGTGTAAGGTCAAAGTGTTTGATTCTATGTTAGTCTATGCGTCTTCCCTTACTTTTATATGCAGAATGACCACATTCGGAATTGTTTTTACCTTTAAATCCAACCCACAGGTTGAAGATGTGTGTAAGGGCAGAATATGTGCTAGCATGGTGCTCTATTCTCTTTATTTTGATATGAATCAGGACAACTTTGGGGATTTTTTTACCTTTGACCCAACATCAAGGGTCCAGGGTGAGTGTAAGGATATAATATGTGCTTACATGTTACTACATTCGTAATTCAATCAAATTTGATATGCAACATGACCATGCTCTGAAAAGTTTAATTTTGACCTATTTACCCTCCGCCAGGGTCGTGAGGGGCTCAGCGGGCAAATATTTGCTGTCATGTTGCTGCATACTTGATTCTATTCAATTTGATATGCAACATGACCATGGTCTGAAAAGTTTATTATTGACCTTTTGACCCCAACCCAAGGGTCGGGATGGGGGGATTGAGCGCCTGAGTGTAAATATTTGCTACCATGTTGCTGCATGCGTCACTCACTTTATTTTGATATACAATATTACCATATTCTGAAAAAATGACCTTTTGACCCCCTCCCCAGATTATAGGGGGATGCGGTCTGCAGGCAAAATATTGTCTACAATGTTGCTGCATTCGTGATTCCATTCAATTAAATATGTAATAAGACCATGTTCTGAAAAAGTTATATTTAACTTTTTGACCCCGCCCCAAGGGTTGGGGTGGGGGTCTGACGATAAAATATATGCTATCATTATGCTTCATGCGTCATTCCCTTTAATTTGATATGCAACATGACCATATTCTAAAAAAGTTGAACTTTGACCTCTGCCCATAGCCTAAGTCCACCCAGGGGGTCGGACCCAGGCCTTCGATCTAAAATCACGTTGTGTATGTATCATATTTGTTATACCTCTGTCTGCATGCGAAATTTCAGTACAAAATATTGACAGCTGACTTAGTTATTGCGAAATTTGAATATTTTACCTTTGATCCCAACTAAGAGGTCAGGTGGTGGGGTAAAATTAATTCCTGTCATGCATATCTACTAGCACTGTGTAACCATGGCCTATAGTGAGAAGTTGTCAGATATTATTGATTTGTAGATCCACAAAAAAACCAACAAGGCTTTTGCATTAGCCTAACGTTGAGTAAAAAAAGGCCATAACTCAGCCAAAACATTGCTAATTACCTCCAAATTCGAATTTGACCTGTATTTTATGATGATTTACTAAATTAGGAATGAAACTGTTGCATCCCTTCACATTTTCTGATCGGAAACATCAATTTACCCAAAATCTAAGTAAAAGAGGGCCATAACTCAGTCAAAACTTTGTGGATGACCTCCACTTTCGAACTTATCGTTGTTTCTTCGTCTCCCCGTGCATCGATATAGTGTTGATATTTTTTACATATTCTCGTCTTTCAGGAATATTAGGTTCTGCATAAAGCAGAATACCGCTTAATCTGGTGCTAGGGGGCATGACAATTGTTGCCCTTCCATTAGTTCCCATGAACAGACTCAATAAAGCCGAGTCTGCTGTTTTCTAATATTGTAGGTTCTCTCTTTTTCTGAAGGATCCATTTTCCCAGATTATTTAGAGGCCACAACAGATGTCGTTGTTTCTGTGTGGAGTTGGTTAAACTTCTCCCCGTGCATCGATATAGTGTTGATATTTTACTTACTTTTAACTTACTGTGATGAAACATAGAAAGTTGCTCATAACTCGCAGACAGACAGAGCTACATAAAGCCCTAGTTGAACCATGCTTGGCCCAACCAAAGACGGGTATCAGGCATCAACCAACCGATGACAATAATTTAGGTCAATCCAAGCTTAAATATCTATAGTACGTGTAATTACTGCATTCTAAAAACGTGATAGTATAAACAGGAATGCACAGATCACAGACAAACTCCTGGCACCGCGCCGATGAGACAAACTGTTTCTATAACGCTCGTCAAAGTCACCGCGTCGTTACTGGTTGGATTGTAACAGGTACGAGACGCCTACCTGTGTGTTAAGTATATTGGATGTTCTATTTTGGGTTTTGTGTTGTCAAAAACTCGCATCAGCCGTCAGACAGACATTTCAAACTGTCTCGGTGACATTATCTCTTGTCGGCAAATAGATTTTACTTTGCCTGCTGGAGTTTATACCCATGCATACAAATTTTAACAGACATTTTTTTCGGAAAGTGACAAAAATATTGCGGGCTTGCGACAGATTGAACCCAAATCATACACGGCCAAACGGTCTGACTGGTGATGCTCTTAATTTTTTCTTGACATTAAATTGTACGTGACAAATATGACAAAAATATGAAAACTTATCCATTATGCAAAGAGTTATAGTAAGTTCATTTCAAATCACGTCGGTGTCAAAAATCTTTTTATCTGGAGTTTGAAAAGGCTTTGAAATGAATACCGCTTTGATCTTAACAATTAGAACGCTGATCATGATAATTTGCACAGTTCTTTTTTTGAATTTCAGGATGTTAGACCTTGATATTGCAACAACAGACAGTTCATATGAAATATCGTTTTTGATTTGAGTTCTAAGACAGCAACAAACTTCAAAAATGTTGTCTGTTTTTGTGGACAGGCAAATTAAGGTCAGCCTTTTTATCAAGTAAGAAATGTGTGATTACTGCAAGCAATGAAGAAATATGGTCTTTCTATACAGACCCAGAAAAGAAGCGATATTAGATACATTGTAAAGCTGGTGTACAGGTAAGTTTTTGTTATCTGAATATTTTTTGTTAAAACTGTGCACTATGCTACCCAGCATGGAGCTTGATATTTGTGATCAGTGCTATTTTCGGAGCATTGACGCGTCACATACACAGGTAGGCGTTGCTTTCAATAATTTAAATCCAAACTGAATCGACCATGTGACTTTGTGATGATAAAATCTTTGATCTTGCGCCTAGACATCATCAAGCCGTTATGTCAGAAAACGACGGAAGGGGCTGGAATTATGAAAATGGAAGTATTCGTTTTTGACCTGACCAGGGGTTGTTCTTGTGGAGCTCTTGAAATAGTATGTAATATGGCAGCAATGGAATGCGGATAATAATCTTGATTAATTGCATTTTCTGATACCAATCACTAATAAGAAAAATCTTTTGAAAGCTATGTTTTAACCCGTTTGCAACTTTAAGAGAAAATGTTTTCAAAGCAGAATCGATTCGTGTAAAAAAATACAATAAACAAAACAGGCTATTCGTGTCAAAAACGAGATTACATGTAACATATCATGGCCTGCTTGGAATTTGATTTTGCCGGACAAAAAGTGTGTATGATCACGAAATGTCCATATAGACACAAAGGACAAGAATAATGATTTGAGCATATATGTAGAATATAAAAACGCCAGCGCTGACTCTAACCACGCGCTAACTCTAACCACGACAATTACGTCAGTATTGGCGTTTATTGGAGATTTGTGCGCATATGCGTTGCGTACCGAATCGCCTATGCTTGTCAATATATCAATTTTGCTGAAAGGTGTGACAGGTTGAACCTAAAACGCATATCTGGGTCCAGTCCTACAGTGAGCCACTTTAGTTACGCACCACTTATAAAATGTAAAATTATTCACATAGGAAATAGGATATTTTAATTTAAGACTACCCGCGTAGAGGGCATCTATAGTTGCATTAGCCATTGGAATTTCATTGTGATCAGATCAGAAACGAATGAGTAAATGGATCTTGAAGGGCACTACCCTCAAAACACCATTTCACATTGCATTATTTCGAATGAAACTCATACCGCATTGCACTTTTTCAGGGTCGAATTTCTGCTATGCCAGAGATAAGAACCGATTTATTCTTGGCAATATCTAAGACTGGAATGTGTTTGATAACTTTATAAAAATATTAACATTTACTAGGTTTGGTTCCCAGTTGGACAAGGTTTGAAAAAAGTTGATTTTAGTACTTTTTTAAAGTTAGATAAAATTTCGTATCATTCTTAGCAAACCAGTCATCAAAACACTTCTTTTATAGTTTTATTTTAAACAACCATGTATCCGCCATTTCTTTTCGTAAAAAAAATAATGGATTTATTGGCGTCACGGTGTTGACGTTAGTGATGACGTCACTACTAATAAGTCTTTAAGACGTGTCAATGATAAGATGTTTTAGTGTTTTGATACTTCTTTGTCAACAAGTGACTCATAACAAGACAATTTACGAAGGAAAATCTGTTTGATATTTGTAACTGACGTTAATATGACGTCAAAACGAGCATTTCTTCAAACAGTAACAGTGTTACTGATTTCAACGACCGAAAAAAGGGTGTTTATTTGAATAAAATAATTGTTTTTGGTGTTTTTCTGTCAAAACGATCACCATGGATAATTCCTAGCGCAAAACGCAAATAGAAAATATAGACGTTCAGATTGCATGTGCAGTCGTGCACTTTTGTCAAAATTGCCTTTGGCGTAGCAGAATGATTCACGTGAGTGATTCCGGTATTTTTTTTCGATGTCATCAAACAAATATGATGTCAATAAGTAAATTCTCATAGAGAATGTTCGATTCCAGCATTTTTGTGAAAAAATGTGGGCCCTTAAAAAATGGTGCGTAACTAAAGTGGCTCACTGTATTAAAATCCATTATTTTGATTACCCGAAACGTTTTATGTACAAAATAACTGAAGTTTATGATTTTTCAATAAAATATCACTATAGCGATATTTTATTGATAAAAACATAAACTTCAGTTATAAACGTTTGTATGGCTGCAATCACACTTGATATTGTGTTGGCATGGTTTCTGTGACGTCAGCGTCAAGTCAAGTAACGCCAGTGTCACGTTATCAAAGTAGATCCTCGATGTACATCCGAGGTCTGATTCCACGTAATTAGCCAAGGCAGTCCGATTGGATCACAACCCTCAAAAACATTTACAATGACTGTTTACATGTATGTTATAAACACTCATTCCGACCTTCAACGTATCCAGCAATGTTAACGATCTACACATAGTTTTGAGTCTTCAGCTTGGCTGTGATTTTACATCTGTGCCTACCCAGAAAACATCTGAACGCGACCCACCCATCGGCCCGCTACTGAAACACCATTATAATGACGTTTCGCTAGCGGGCCGATGGTGGCCCGACACTGTATGCTGGCTGGGTATGCTGCTCGCCAATAGGTTATTCTGGGATCTGCACTTGTGGCACTTCCTTGACATATTCTTAAGAACCAAACCATCACGTACTTACTTATCCTCTCGTCTCTTCAAGGAAAAGCACGCATACCAAACGACCCAACGCTCAACATCTGGTTGAATATTAAAAGTCAATTGCTCTACAAAGAAAATCCAAAATCGGGGAATGTCATGCTACAGCTTATGGATTTCTACGTTTGTGGTATAAATACGAGCTCAGAAAGTATTCTCATTAGGTTACATTTACTTTTCACGCGATAAACTAGTTCCTGTCGAATTCTGGTACACCTTTTTTACGCCCAAAGTAAATCTGACAAAACGAGCCTCAAATTTATACGACAAATGTTGGAATGCATAGATCTCTTCCTGGAGCAATTGTTTTCCATATTCAACCAAATGTTGAGCATTGGGTCGTTTGGCAGGCGTGATTAGATTGTACCTATTATCCTATATCCACCTCGATGCGAGAAAACCTGACTTTGTTACATGCGAACAACAAAGGCGCAGACCATTTGTTATTGTTAGACCATTTGTCAGAGCTTTGTTATTCGCTCTATGGACGGTAGAATAATTCAACGTGCAACAGACAAAACACAATATTTTCGCTAGTTTCTGTAGCTGAGCAGGATGGTTTGTGTCTTACCTGGTCGCAAACAGAGACAGTATTTCTCGCGACTAGGCCCATGCATTACAGTTCATTTACCGACCACATGGAAAATAAGAATTTATCATGAGTGTGAGCGTTGGATAGAAAAATCCGGCGAGGATCACCGATTGCATGTGATGACAAACGGTGATCACGAGGGGTGGATATTTCTATCCCATCATCACACGAATAATGGATTCTCTTTTCTTGCTCACCACTAAGTACCGCATTTTATACTGGGAAAAAGCATGACAAAGGCTTCCAGAAAAGCCTAAATTCGCCAAGATGCGACATGGTGACGCCACAGATCGACGTGCGGCAGTTCGTTTTTCTATCTTTCTCACGGGTTGGTACGAGTATCTCACATCGGTAAAAACAACGAATATCCCGATCTGGTGTGAGAGAAAACATGTGCTTTCTGATCTTCTCTAGAAACCAACTGATCCAGATCTACCGTTGTTTTAAAATATTGAAACATCTATGTTTAGCAGAAGAAGGGGCTACAGTACATGTAATGAACAAATATAGACACAATGCTTTCAGACTGGAGTCAATTTAGTTGTCAGGCAGCATTTCCGATCAAGCTTATGAGACATGCCTTAATGTATTAATGAGCTGCAATAAGTAAATACATGTATATGTCACACTTATAGAATGACCAGAAACCAGAGGAATTAAACGCAACACACAAAAATACGAACATATCAAATAAGCAAGCAAGACTAGAATAAAAAGGCAACCACCAATTTATTCGTC
Organism: Loripinus fragilis; assembly: GCA_964019695.1. Lineage (NCBI taxonomy): Eukaryota > Metazoa > Mollusca > Bivalvia > Lucinida > Lucinidae > Loripinus > Loripinus fragilis. The sequence goes on from OZ026525.1 coordinate 75,387,296, forward strand.
CGTGAGATATTGAAAAACTAGAAAAAAACATCACGCCACTTCACAGCACTAGAACTTAACACGAGTCCCCACCACCATATATAATTGGATAAAACAATAATGGCATTTGGAGAGTACATAGCATGGTCTTGATTTTCAAATCCAGTCATGTTTGGTATCGTTTTAAACAGCTATCTTTCTTCTATGTTATGAATCATATTCCATGAGGATGCTATAATAAAGACACGAAACATATTATTGTGAATACTTGTGCTGTTTGTAAACTTCAAAAAAGCATAATTTCAATAGAATAATTATGTAACTTGTTAATTTTGAAAAGTGTGCAGAACATTAACAATATTTGATGAAATTAGATAATTTGGTACCGTTTGGGAGGTCCCCATCTGGTAAAGTTATTAAACAAGTATTGACCGAGTTTGTTGTTTCTAATAACTAAATACAGAGATAGCAATATCAAAACTGTTTACAAAGCAAAGCAGTGCGTTGCAGACTTATGATAACATGCTACCAACTTTCGAAATGCCCCTCGTACATGTAGAACGGACAACTGCAGATTTATCGCACAGCAGTTACAAAAGTGTAGGTCCTGTTGTTGTCAAAGTGCATAAAGAATTTCTAGCGATAAGGCGAGCAATCTCCCCAAACGAGACGTTCGTTTTATTTTGTTGAAATAACGACTGGAGAAACTAGGCACATTCAACAAATATATATAGACGGGCCGTCGATGCACCATTGCCCCGAATTTGTATATTTTAAACGGGATTTCCTTAATGCATGTAATAAATCTACTTCTTATTTAATGAGAATTTATTTCGATCATCAACTGTACTTGTTATTCAAAAACATATATGGGAACTAGACCGTTAAACAAGGGTACCGATCGTCCTATCACGCTATGAACAGTAAAACTATGTATACAGTTGATGTACAATAAAAACGACCATCTTGCAAAGTGGTCTATTTTTGTCAGATATTTGATGTCTTCTTTCGCTTATACAACCCCTTTCCCCCTCCCCCCTAGACCCAAGACGCCCTTTACATATGTTATATATTTGTAGAGCGACATTTAATTGTCCAAAGGGCATCTTGGGTCTAGGGGGGCGGAAAACATCTAAAAACAAAATGAAAGACGCCAGTTTCATCTTTTCAATGACAAACGTCACAATTTTAAGTAAATTTCGTACGCATGCGCAGAAGGAATACCGCAAAGTTTCGAAAATGAAGACCACTTACATCCTAAATATTTTAGCACTTTTACTTTTTGAAAACCTGCAAAGGATTTACTAAAACTCTCGTCTAAACGGCACCCAGTCTCAAGACGTAAAATGAGGGGTGGGAGTAGAAGGCGCAAGTTTTAACGGTTTTGTAAATGATGAATCGCTTTGAAACCTATTTTGATGCTTTCTATGTAAATTTTACTACCGGAACAGACCAATTTTAAAAACATTAGGGCGATTTGAAAATAAAGGTTTTGTAATCATGTCAACTAGGGAAAATATACGCCTTATCGCTAGAGCTCCTTGTTTAGATTGCATGGAGCCATGCAACGGAGAATTATCAAATTACATTCAACAAACAAAGGGCACATACGAGGTAAAGAACACACCGCTTGAGACATGGTGAGCACAACTGCAGACAAACTTCAAGTGCCAGTCCTTCAAACGACGGTGAATATTGGGATCACACATGTTTTTTTCATGCATTAACACTTGCCGGGTCCCGAGCAAGCTGTTTGAACATGAGGCCTTTCGGTCGAGTTTTCCTATCGGCCTCGTGTTCAAACAGCATCCTCGGAACCCGGTAAATGTTAATGCATGAAAAAAACATGTGTGATCCCTATAGTATGTTGCACCTACATGCAGCGGCTGTCAGCTGCATAAACCCGTTTGCCAGCTGCACAAAACCACTTATCAGCCAATGAAAAGCGACCGTAATGACGACGAGTTTGCGATGGAATAAAGCAGGATATGCTATCGTAAAATAATGACGTTATCCAATTACAACCAGACGTCGTGTCACATTTCCACGCGCATTCGACTGTAGTTTTATCTCGATTCGCAATATTCAAGAATTTCAAATTGAAGTCTGTGGAAAAATGTACCAACAACAAAATGTAAAATAAGATGCGATTGCTTTTGAACACTAGATTCGCGTTTTGCCAAGCCGTTGTGTGTTTTCGTAGTAGACCCCTATGAGCATGTTCATGAGAATTTGGTAATTATATCATATGCGAGCAGCGAAGGCTTAGATATGCTTACGCAATCGCGCCGTCTCACCAGAGAACTTACTGCTCACCCTCACTAAGTAAGGACATAGATAAGCCTCAGATCTATATTTAGGACTCTAACCCCGATAGATACTGCATGCATGCTTAACCCTTTATCTCAAAGAGACTCATTTTAACACTTTTGCCAACAGAATAGACCCTGATCAGGAAGCTCTTACGCCAACAGAACAGACCCCGATCAGGCAGCTCTAAGACTTGTAAGAGCTGCCTGATCAGGGTCTATTCTGTTTGCTTATGGAAATATTATTAGGCTTGCTGTCCGTTCTATGGCGGTGGTTCTGTTGTTGTTGATTCGTTGTTGATTGTTACTCCCGTTGTGCACGGCCTCCAATCTCTGCCTCCTTCTCCAAAAAGAGCAGAACGTAAAGGGAGGCGAACAAGGCTTGGACAAGCTGGAAAGATAATTGATTAACTACCCTTAAATAAACCTGATCAATTATTTAGACTTGGATCAGTGATTTTCAATATGTGTTCAAATATTTCGAAAAATATCAATAATTTACTTTCAAGCGTATTCACATAATTAATAAATAAATGGTACTAAAAAGTGATTATTTTTGGAGAGAAAAAAGAGAATGCCATTGCATTGCCAGTTAAAGTCGACAATTAAAATGTACCACTATTCTATGCACTATGTACAACTTAACCAACGAGTAACCAGATGGAATTCTGAAAGCACCCAGTTTCAACCATTGGAAATGAACAACTAAATGCATACTTGAGATAATTCGCAGGGCATTTAGCTTGCAGTTATAATTTTCGCGGGTACAGCAGACCGCGAAAATTAAAAAACCGCGAATATTTATCCTCATGTTTTTGAGGGAAAACGCGAAAATTTGGCGACGCGAAAATATTCCATTTTACGGTATTACCTGATCTTACTCATTTACTATAGTTAGATATGGACATGACAAGTAATTTCTTTGCTCTATGTACATGTACAAATGTGAGCGTTTATTTACATAATTATTCATAGTGGGAGGAGCTTGGCATTAATATTCATAAAGGTAAGGGTTTAAGATCTCATGAACTGATCCATCTGTTCATATTGTAGATCGCTGGTCGAGTTGAGCTTAGGCGCATTTCGAATCGAACTAAAGTTCCTACTATAGTTCTTACGTGATAGATGCGCGCGCACGTTTACACCCGAACGGCTAAAGTTGGAACTTTTCGTTTACAGCTCACCATTAGGGGGAGCGGAAAACATAAACAAACAATAACAAAACTCCTTGCCCTTCCAGGCGGAATAAAAACTTACACATTCAGGAACAGTGGGGATGACACTGTGCAGACGAAATTGTCACGTCGATCCCCACAAGATTGAAACCTGCTTTAGAACATTTCCAAAATTCAAACTAACTAATGCCCCACACTTTTACTTAATGTAAAATAGGCGTAGGATAAGGGCAGGATACAGCCCGAATTCCTTTTTTGAAGCCAAAGTGGGTGCATAAAACTGGGTGTGCCGTGTGTGCTATATATGCCATGTGCGCCGGGACCGCGGCACACCGTCACAATAACTTAAAAATGAGATGAGTGGAACTTTTAGTTGGTTGGCAAGTAAACAAAAATAATAGCTCTGTATGCTCCACTTCAATTCTTCATCGTAGACAAAAAGGATGCTATAAACTGCACAGTGCTTTCTAATAATCAATTACGAATAAGTGGGACCAAAAATTATGCCCAGCTAGGTTTATGTTACAAAAAAATATCATTTTGGGGCTACTGACCGATCTTGAACCCATCGTGCTAGATCTTGAACCCATCGTGCTAGATAGGTCTAGAGTAGGGAACCAGTCTATCTACTAGAGTAACGGTGCTCAGACCCGCCGTTGATCTCTAGTTGGTTCGTGACGTCACCCTAGAAGCGACTATAGGTGTTCGAATCAAACTTTAAGGCTAAGGCTGCTGACCGTTCTAAGGCGGTGTTTCTGTTCTTGTTGACCTTTTGTTTATTGTTACTCCCATTGTGGGAGTCTGTGGTTGTTCTATGTTTTGTTGTACGTTACTTTATGTCCATTCTAGTATTGCAATCCATTCTAGTATTGCAATCATCTTGATGGGGAAGAGAGAGCTGATTGCTTTGCTTAATTTGTCTTCCTGGTGTCTCGTTATGGTTGAGCGGCTCTTCCTCGCGGTGCCACGGGGTTGTCTGCAGTTTGTGATTGTGGTATTTCCTGATCATACTCACTTACTATTTTAGTTATTATGGCGCACTTCGAATCGATATATATTTCCTACCTAGTTGTGTCCATTGCTTTTACGTCCACAGCCATTAATCTGCCATAAACACTCAGAAAATTCATTGTTTGTCCTGCATTTTCCTAATCAACAGAATCGAACAAATTTAATTTTTTCGACATCACAAGCATTTTAACATTAATTAAGACTAATAAGCATCAAAACAATTGATAATGGAAGTTCTCTGATGATTTTGCAGTAAGGGAGGGGTGGGGTATAAAACACAGATTTAGTGAACCTTTGATGCCTGGCATCAGCCATAGTTTCTGTTTTTTTTTCTATTGTGTAATTGTTGTCATAAACAAACACAAAAAATAAAACAAAAACGGTCTCAAAATGATGTTAGGTTAAGGAGATTTGGATGTTCTTAAATTGTAATTTGTTTTATTCAAAGGGAGGTAATTATAGTTAATTTCGTAAATGGAAGGTTTGGAACTGCAATTTCGCTCGTTCAATAAGCAGACTTGGGATTTTTAGATGTTTTTTATATCGTCTGACGCTTCTGGTTGATATTTAACGTTAAATGTGTTACATTTAAATGATTAACCTCTTGATGATAATGGGAAAAGCTGTGTGCACATTAGGTTTAATATCTCTTTAAGATAAGAAGATGCAATCAAATAATTACCCGTTTTTATGTGTCCGACGTTTGATTTTATTCATGTTGCAACATCTTAACTGGATTGAAAGATACAGTACCATGAAAATCGGACGTTTCTTTTTTTATTTGAGTATATAATATTGCTATACGTTCTGTGAGCAGTCCCATGGAAACTTGACCATCAAAACGGTCATACTCAGTGAGCACATTTAAATACTATAACAAGAGTCAGACTTACCCTTTGATGATGGAGAACCGAAAATGACGTCAACGTCATCATCCCTTACTAAAGAAACGACGTTCGCTACACCGTCATCTTCATCGAACGTGTCCTTAACAATGATTCTGAAAAATAAAACAAAACCAGTCAACAATGAGTGATCCTAGACACATCTGTGGCCGGCTTTGGCCCAGATAAGCTTACGTGTACATGTACCTGCAATCTCATCAGGGCCTTCCCTGCTCACACACACATAACGAATGTTAGGCCTACGTCCATGTCTTTCTTTCTTTTTTAAAATGGTTAGTGAGTATGATCAAAAAATACCACAATTATAAACTGCAGACAAACCCATGGCACCGCGAGGAAGAGCCACACAAACTAAGCTGCAAAGCAACCCGCTCTCTCTTCCCCATCAAGATGATTGCAAAACTAGAATGGACATAAAGTAACGTACAACAAAATATAGAACAATTAAATACTCCCACAATGGGAGTAACAATAAACAACAAGTCAACAACAACAGAAACACCGCCTTAGAACGGTCAGCAGCCTTAGCCACATGGGGGGGGGGGGGCTTGAGTGCATTTAACTGCCACCAAATCTTCGCCCTAGATCCTGCTGTTTTTGAAGTACAAGAAGTGTTCAGCTCGCATCCTAACTATTGCAATATATTGTCACGGAGAAACACGCTTATCGAATTAACATACTTTGATGAAACGAGGAAAATGGCTCACGACTCACAGAGCTAAAGAAAATCTAAAGTTGAGCCACGGTGGGCCCAGCTACAGATAAGCACCAGGCACCAACCCACCGATTAAAGTTTTGCGTCAGAGCCAACATAGAGTCTGAGGCCTGACCCACCGTCGTGCAATTAAAGAGGAAACCATAGCTATAAACCATGATTGGGCTTAAAACCAGGCATGCAGACTGTCGCAAAAATAGTAAGTGAGTATGATCAGGAAGTACCACAATCACAAACTGCAGACAACCCCGAGGCACCGCGAGGAAGAGCCGCTCAACCATCACGAGACACCAGGAAGACAAATTAAGCAAAGCAATCAGCTCTCTCTTCCCCATCAAGATGATTGCAATACTAGAATGGACATAAAGCAACGTACAACAATACATAGAACAATTACAGACTCCCGCAATGGGACATCCAAGGTAAGAAAGAGGGCAAATATCAGGAATCGATACAATCAAGCACCACACCTGACCCAGGATACCAATGGGAAAGTGACAACTTTACAATTAGACGTCACAAACGAGAGCCAAGAGGTCAGCCCTTTCCCCGCAGGTGACCACAAGGCATCAATTAACAGACGCACACGGTAGCATAACAAAAAGGAGACAGCAATAACATAAATGTTCCACAAAAGAAGCACCACATTGGAACGGTCACTAAAAATATTTACTGGAGGGCTTAAGCCAGTTTCACGGTGCGCCAACCTCACCAAGTTATATCCAACCCTTATATAACGTTTGATAATCTTTTTGAGTTGGTCACTAAAAGTAGGTTTTCCATCAATTCTTTGAATTCATAAGCTAAATCACCATAAAATATAGGTTCTGATATGCCTTGTTGCAGGAGAGTTTTAACCCAATGTTGTATATAATAATTAACTCTGATTGTCTGTGGTAGAATTTAGAAAATGCTTGTCGAATTTTATGATATCTATAACCCTGTTTTAATGACTCAGTAGTTAAAAATAAGTTTCGGTTGATGAAGGCAACAACATTAGAACACACGCTTGAAAAACGAATCAGATGAGAAATATATATACCGCTGGAAGGGGAGCGAGGAACATCTCCATCCAGAGATGGAAACTTTACTATTTAAAAATTAAAATCATCCGGTTTATCATATATTTTAGAAGAACCTATGTCAGTTGTTATGGACAAGTGCAAGTCCAAAAAACGGAGCTTCAGTGTCTGAAGACTTATGCCTTATTCAACTGAAGTTCAGTAGGATATATCTGACCTACCTTTTGTTCAAAATAAGGATTACCAATATTAAGTAAGTCATCTAAATATCTGGAGGTGGGGTTAAAAGCTACAATTATATCAGTTTGATTATTGTCTGACAGACAACATAATGTCTCTCACCAAACAAAACAAACAAAACAAAAACAAATCTGCAACAAGAGGAACACAATTAGTACCGTTTTGAATACCTACAATTTGTCTACATAATTTCGAGCCAAATCTTATAACTATAATTATTGTCCAAAAGATAATGGAGAGCACCACACATTTTCTGACATGACCACAACTTACATGTATATAGTTTAGGTTGTTCAGAAGTAAAAGAGGCATTGTTATCATTACAAGCCAAATAAAGTGAGCCAACTCTGTTAAATGTTTGTTCAATTAATTCTGTTAGTTTGATTATATTATGAGACAATGTAGAATAGATAGTAGAGAACCATATGTAGAAAAACTAGATGCTAGAAAACCTCTAGACTTTAATTAAATAAGAATTTCACCTGAATTTTAATAGACCAAAATAATTGTTTACCATTGCATTCATAAACTGTTATTTTTTTCTGGAAAGGGCCACACATTTAGTAGAGATACCATATGTAGAAAAACTAGATGCTAGAAAACCTCTAGACTTTAATTAAATAAGAATTTCACCTGAATTTTAATAGACCAAAATAATTGTTTACCATTGCTTTCATAAACTGTTATTTTTTCTGGAAAGGGCCACACATTTTGAACAGCTCTATTTTTTTTTATTTTGCCAAACTAGAAAGCAGACAACGAACAGCACACATAACCAGGAATAAATGCATAATCCCCCAAACAGTGGGAGGAATATCAAGACTGGGTCTCGTCGCGGAAATCCTGTCTTTGGAGTTTCCAACTACGTCAAATTTAAAACAGCTACAGAAAATAGCAAGAAAATTGAAATTTCTCTTGTAGCAAATTAAGACACTCATACATGTACGATAATTTATAATTAACGACTAACAAAGGCGCTGATCAGGCTGCGTGGATGCGCAGGCTGGTCTGTGCATTTGTTGTTCGCAAACCCTGAAGACACAAGCAAAGACCTTACAACAACATAATCATATCGCCTTAGCACGGAAAGAAACATAATTCTACGAAGTTCTCAAAGCATTTTATAAAATTGCGTATAAATTATTTTCTAATTGGTAATCGAGCTTCTCTAATTATTCTAGTTTACAATCCTGCCAGCATAAATTATCGGACCACCATCGGCCCGCCAGCAAAAAGACATTTCGCTGGCGAACCAATGGTGGCCTGCTTTTAGATGTTTACTAGGCAGATTCTCGAATCATTTTCTAAATTGGTTATCAAATATTTCTAATTGGTATTTCAAGGTTCTCTAATTATCCTCGTGTAAATTCTGTCACATACTTTATTATTGAAGTGAGATGCCACAAACAACCTGTGTGACAGATTATGCAGCGATAATGAGTATGAGTAGTGTATCCAATTAAAACAACGGCGAATGAAAACAAATGGGTTAGAGCTTATTTCTTAGTTTTTGAATAATCATTGACATGTTGTGTTTTGCAATGTATGTTAAAACCTTAATAATTAGGCACAGTCTGTGATGCTTCCTCCAAAAGCCTCAAACTGCCGTGTCCTGGCAAACTTATCTCCTATATACATGTATTATACACATTGCATACATTAAGTTGGTTTTGACATAAAACAAGGATTGTCGTCCATAACAACGTTGCGTACTTAATGACAAACATATGATGTTTTTACGCCAGAAATGAGCTTCCAAAGTAATCATAATGTCATATGATAAATAGAATCTAACATTCGTGCTCTTGTATCATTGAATTTATTAAACTTGTTGCGAAAAAGAGGTTAAATGCTCGGCAAGCCTCGCATTTTATCTATTTTCTCAAACAATTCAATAAATTCAATAGAACCTGAGCACTCAAGTGAGATTCTCTATATCTGCAAAAGGGGGAGCACTCATGTGATATACTCTATTTCTGCAACAAGAGGAGCACTCATGTGAGATACTCTATATCTGCAACAAGAGGAGCACTCATGTGATATCCTCTATATATTTTATATATTCATTCTTATGCCTGAATGTTTCGATTGGTTTTGATACAACACATGAAATGTTAGCTAAAAGCATAGATTGTATTTACTCATGGTTTTTTATACATCCATTTTTTTTTGATACAGCACATGAAAGAATTGTTTATCCAGCAAAGTGGCATCTAAAACATTCGATTTAATTGATATATTTATTTTTCACACAATCATTCAGTTTTTTGCTGCAATACTTGATTGTTTTATCTAGCCTAGTAGCATTTAGCTTTTATTTTGCAAATTAACATTTTAAAGAAACAAAATTGTTATGTAAATGTTGTTTTTTTTATCATATGACGTTACTATTATTCAGCGGATAACGTCATGTCATGAATAATGTTATGACAACGCGTTGCATAACTCTTTCGGCAGAAACAAGTAACGTCATGGCGACGTCCGTTATACCAATGCAACTTTTCATTGAAATAAACAACTTTTGAAGGCAATAAAATCGCATTTAAAAGGTCATATGGTAAATAGAATCTTACACGAGTGATCAATTCAAATGAAATCTATTAAACGAGCCAAAGGCTCGTTTAATACATTCCGTATTAAATGATCACTCGTGTAAGATCCTCTATATACAATATGTGCTTCCTATGCAAAGTCTAATATCTATAAACCATGACTGTAACAATGCAGCAAAATTTCAATAACATTTTTCAATTTTCGTTGCTTCTTAGCCTGTCTTCAGGCCTTGTACTAAGACATCTAACTGAAAGTTCTATAACTACTACAGAGATAAATATATGCTACTTCATTACTTCCCCATTGCTCAGAATACAGGCAGTAAATAAGACAGTCAGTGATTTTTTCAGATATGTAAATGCTTGTATATGTATGTGCACATTTTTTACTATTTTTTCTATTTACTGGTCTGATACCAGTCTAGTTGCTTCTTTACGATACATGCACCAAAAACGGTTGAAATATTAATGTAAATCGTCTGCGCATATGTGGGTCACACGAATACGTTACAAAATGAAGGGTGACATAAAAGGAGCAAAAATTTGACATTTTTATAGTTTTTGCATTTTCGAACAACGAAGGCTCATGTGAGTCTACGCAACTACCGGAGTATTTGTTGCACACATACACAGTGTTGGTGAAGTACACTAAGGATTTCATTTTGGGCTTGTTTGTTGATATTGTCAATGGCTCCATTCAGGGTTTACAGACAAATGTCACCAACTGAATTAAGACCTTCTCTGTTCAAAATTATTTCTACTGTTGATTGTAGAATGTCTCTATTATTCTTATACAAGTGACATGTAAATATACAATGAAAAGTGTCTTCTGTCCACTGACAGGCACTACACCATCCTGCCGCACTCAGGTCCATAATGGCTGTTCAGAAAAGAATGACCTGTCATTCGTCTTATAAGGGCGCCAATCACAACCAAAGTTGACTGCCTTTTTCGTCTGCTGAAGTGTTTTGGAGGCCTTTATGTCAAATAGTTGGGTCCAGGCCAGGCTTTTCCTGCAGGAGCAGTCTGGTCTGGGTCCACACTCTTTGCATCTATACTCGCATTTGGCAATTTTGTTAGCCAACATATGCGGCAAATGTAAAAAGGACGTCATTTTCAGATGATTGTCTCTTATTAGCGCTTTAGCTGTTGAGAATGAACATATATATAAACAAATAAAACAACTGTTTTGAAAACATCCTTATTGATTCTTAAAAACTTGTTGTCCACTATTTATTATTGTAAAATCGATTCTCTTTGCGCCATTTTGCAGCTACCGAAATCATTGAAAAATGACATTATATTGTATTTGCTCCTCGTGTTGTTATAGACATGTATAAAATTGATGTAACCTGAGAGTAATAAAGTGAATGAATGAATGATTTACTGCTTAGAATGTTCTTTTATCTTTCTATCTACAACAGTTTCTATTTTCCACTTCTGTAAACACCTCCTGTATCTGCTGCACTTTCTCTGATAAATCGTATATTCTTTTCCACTTTGTTTTCAAATTCTTGAACAGCTTCTCCTTTGCCAATTTTAATTGGAAAATCCTCAATGTCAGCTCCAATCATTTCATTGGCTGCTTCTTTAGCTTGTATATCTGCATGCTCATTACCCTTTATATTCTTGTGACCATGTCCCGAATGAACTTCAATTACATTGTCTTTGTCGAAATTCCTTAATGTGTAGAATAATGTCTATCTCATATTTAGGCATAACGTTGTTGAAAGCTATAATAATTACAGCCTGACAGTCTGTGAATATAAGGATTGTTCTGTTTCGTAAGTTGTTATTACAGTAAAACGGCCACTCTCAAAATACTTAAATTGATTTTCAAGACCAGTTATTGCCTAACGCAGGTCAAAAGTATTGCAGAATGCTCAAAACATTCTGCGATACTTTCAGCCTTCATTAAGCTATCATTTGTCATTAAGGTCTTTGTTTTGTCGGTTTTTGAGTGGCCTAATGTATAATGGCTGGTTACAGCCTTTATTTCCTATAATTAGACTGCCAAAAGTAAGTAAGGGTGCAAAGATCAGGAATCGATACGATTAAGTACGACGCCTGACCAAGGATACCAATGGGAAAGTGACAAACTCACAGTTATACACCACAAACGAGAGCCAATAGGTCAGCCCTTTCCCAGCAGGTGACCACAAAATACAAAAAAAAACAGACGCGGACAAGCCAAACCCTGATTTTGTTTTTTCCTCAATATGCTCCTTACAGTTCAGGCTACTGTCAAGTACTGTTCCAAGTATCTGTTTCACTTTAGTAGTTTTCAGTACTACTCCAATATATTTAACCACAACCTCCTCTGACACTTCGTTTATATCCCAGGGCATCACCACCACCTCTGTCTTCTCGGCAGCTATTATATGACTTTTTGGTTACTGTAAAGGCGACACCTCATGAATGCGTAATTAGGACTGGTCAACCTTAGACATAGATAAAAGCTGAAAATGAGGCGAGGTTTTATTCAAAAGTAACTGTATCATCTTGCGCCATTACCTCAGTATAGACGCAAAACACATTATTTAGTTTTTAAAACGCAAGCAAAATTAATGCATCTGAAAGTGTCTATTTAACATAAGCATAGAGGCAAACATTGTGGACCCAGTTCAGACTGCTTCTACAGGGGCAGTCTAATCTGGGTCCACACTGTTTGTCTATGAGGCTTCAAATATTTTAGTGGACGACAGAAAAACGTACATTTTGTGACTATGCGCTTTAAGGGTTAATAAATGTGAGTTCAGTGTGTACACGGTAACGATTTTCACGAAATGCACTTACGTTTGCTATGAGGCTTCAAATATTTTAGTGGACGACAGAAAAACATACACTTTGTGATTATGCGCTTTAGGGGTTAATAAATGTGAGTTCAGTGTGTATACGGTTAGGATTTTCATGAAATGCACGCACGTTTGCTATGAGGCTTCAAATATTTTAGTGGACGACAGAAAAACATACATTTTGAGATTATGCGCTTTAAGGGTTAATAAATGTGAGTTCAGTGTGTATACGGTTAGGATTTTCATTAAATGCACGCACGTTTGCTATGAGGCTTCAAATATTTTAGTGGACGACAGAAAAACATACATTTTGTGATTATGCGCTTTAAGGGTTAATAAATGTGAGTCCAGTATGTATACTGTACGGTTAGGATTTTCAAGAAATGCAAGCACGTTTGCGCGGCCCGAAAAGCTTATTTACTCTTTACCAAATTATAAATAGAACCTGATTTTCCTACCTTAGCAGATGAAATTATAGCCAAACCACGCCCGGATATGAATATTAAAGTTGCCGCCTTTGCAGTAAGCGAAAAGTCTATTTATATGAACTTATTCCATTTACAATACCATAGTACAATCTTTATCACAAATCCTTGTTGATTGATCTTAAGAAGTTTGAAACGTTATTTTTAGTATCCTATAAGATCAATACTCAACAAGGTAGAACAGTAAAACCTCGAAAATTAGAACTTTGACTTTTCGAAATACTCGCAAATTCGACATACATGTTGGGCCGCACTGGATTTAGAGAATAGGAAATATTCATGATCTATTTTAATAGACACATGTTTGGAGTTCGTAAAAGAAACATGCGCACCCAAAACAATATATTTGCTGGAAAAAAAACAGATAATAATCATTTTGTGGGTTTATATATTTTATGTCTACCTCACTATAATTCGAACTACTGGTAATTCGAAATAAAACCTCCAGTCCAGAGAACTTTGAATTTATGGGATTCGTAGATTATTCCAAATGTTCAATACAATATTCAATATATTATATGTTTGTTAAATATAGATTTATCGCGTGGATGAAATACAGTATGGATGCAGATCAGCTGGCTTCTCAGAAAGCCAACTGATCTGGTCCTACACTGTTGTCAATGGGAGTATATATTTTTAGAAAAAATAATGTTGTATGTGCGACAAGCAAATCTTCAGATCGGCCTGCGCATATGCACAGTCTGAACAGAGTCTCTGCTAGTCACTTGAATATTCTATGACTGTTAAGCTACTAACCAAAAATCTAACTTTAAAAGGAGGCTGCACAGGCTCATCTGAGTCTGCACTTGTCAAAATGCCACATTGTTGGAAATCATATGTCGCTGGTCAATTATGTATTGTTTCTTTTTTTGTCCGTATATACACTGCTCAAAATATTTAAAGGAACACCTGATAAGTTTCCATAGGTGATAATGTTAACCCCTGTCATATAGACAAGCCATACATTTCACTAGACAAAAAGGAAGAAACCCATTTTTTGATGCTATCAACCGAGGAAACAGAAAATAATCACATGGGGCTAGGTCTGGTGAATAGGGGGGATGGGGCAGAACTGTCACCTTTTCCTTCTGCAGAAATTCTGTCATAATACCTGCTTCGTGTGAAGGAGCGTTGTCGGGATGAAGCCATTCCACCCTTTGGCCTGCGTTTAACTGTAGTACCATTTAAGTTTTTTCAGTACCTTGTCTTGATAGAATTTACTTGTGACACTTCTACCCTTTTGCACAGCAATCTAAATTACTGGCCCTTGTGTTGTGAAGAAAACGACATAGTACATAACCTTCTGAACGTTCAATGTCCTCTTGCCAATGCACAGTCTCTTGGTATTTTTCAATACCCAAATTTTATTTCTTACTTTTCGCTGTGGTTCATAAAAATGAATCCAGGTTTCATCGCCTGTTACAACATTATCAATCTTTTTTGTCAAAATTTGGATATAGTTTCAGCATTTTCTTAGCATATGTTACACGTGCCCTCTTTTGGTAGTCTGGCAACAAATGTGGTATCCACCTTGTAGAAATCTTTCTAGAGCAAAGACTTTTTTTCAGAATAAAATGAGCTTTGGATATCGAAATGCCAGTTGCCTTAGCTAATTCGCGAATATTGTAGCGTGCGTCAGTGCTTATTAATTTTTGAATTGTCGCTTCCGCAGTCTTGGTGGTGTTGCTCACTTTTCTACCTGCTCTAGGGTTATCTTCCAGACTCTCCACACCCTACTGGAATTTCTTTGTCCACCTGGCAATAGTTCTATATGATATAGCATGGTCTCCATACAAAGCCAGAATCTCGTTGAAAATGAGTTTTGCACTGACCGATCCTTGATGTTAGACCGAATTTCGACAGGATTTCCATCATATTTCTACATATTTTAACACAGTGTCTAACGAGTACATGTGTTCGCGTACATGTACGGTACCGGTATCAGTAGGCTCGGGCCCAGGGTGAAAAAAATCAAAAATGGTTACCCGGAAAGTAGCAAGGTTTGTTATAGTATAAATTTGAAGAAGTATATATGGTGCATACGAAACCACTCTATAGCAAGTTTCTCGGAATTGCATAACGCCACTAGAGCTAATAAAGTATGGTAGCCCATGTGCGTCATATTTATGAATGCGTTTAATACAAACGCTATTATCTCAGCAACGCGTTATCAAAATGAAATCAAACTACCTTTCAGGAATGACAATGTGTTTGTTTTTAAAGTTTTTAGTATTAGTTTCAATTTCAAAGAACTGTTGCTTTAGCATTACGCATGCAATGTTGTGTACCATATGTAACCAGATAAAACGCAATGTTTCGTTTTCTCCCATCTGTATCTCCCACGACTCAATTCGATTATTTTTACAACAACACATTATAACTGTCCAGTGATTACATTGTTGCCTGTTTGGGGGAGATTTAATATCCAATATGGCTGCCGTCGCCATTCGGTATGAAAACGTATTTTTGGGGATCATTCCTTATCCTACTAACAGGTCACGTTTAAAATGCTTGCGTATGTAGTTGGACGTCCGTGTGCCTATTTCACAACACAAAACTTATTGTAACGTAAGAATGGACATTTTGAGATGGCCTTGACTATGAGCACATATTCTGTAAAATAGATTCGCTTTATTCAATGCATTGCTTTGGCGAAACAGAAAAGTAGATATGCAAAAACACATTACAATGTTAAGTACATCCTGAACGGTTACTAACTTTTTTCTTAGTATGCGATTATGGCCTATATTGTAAATAAAGTTGATATAGGATGGCACCATTGTGTTTCATTACATAGTTATTTGGCGAAAAGCGTGAGTTATAATCGGCTGACCGATTTCAAAAATCAACACACGTGGAGGACAGTGTTGGTGGCTTACCTGTTGGTCCTCTGTCTATCCTGTCACACTATAAATTGATTTTTTTATATACATGTAATCTTTAATTTATTATTAAGGATATATTAAATGTTATAATGTAGAATGCCAACGTAAAAAGTCTATTATAAATGTTTAACAATCACAATAAATTGTTCAACTGACCCAATGTTATTGTGTACAATATCACATTTTCTATAAATATAGATGTGTGTGGTCAATTTATTTATGAATTTTGTTGTTTCAATTCTCTTGAAATTAGCCTTAACTGTGGTTAAGGGTCTATTTTGTGATGTCAATTGTGTGAAATGTAAAAAAGTTTATGGTATTATGCTTCATTTCAGTCAAGTGAAACATTAAAGTCCTCAAAGCGAATCTAAAGGCACAACTAATGAATGCTTATTTATTATAAATCTGAATTAAAGCAAAATACTTAAAACATTAATAGTGATAATTGTTAGATACAACATTATAATCCCCTTCCTAAAAACTGGTTAGAAACTTTTACTCGTAATTATAGATGGTTGCCTAGCAACAAAAACAAATGGACTAATTTGCCATACCTGGTATATTAAAACAATCACCATGGCAACTAGACTTTCCATACTTGCATAGTGTTATGGCATTACCTGAACGACATACTGATGTATCCATATATGGTTTTATTGAAATTTCTTCCAATACCAAAGTGTATTAAAAAAACAACATCATTTTATATTTAAAAAAATGAAAACAAGGGATAAACAGTTAAGTTAGTTTCAAAACTTCCACAGCAGCATTTGGATGCACAATATTAACTTTTCACACATATTTTACTTAAAAAGTATGCATACCGGATTGTCTATATTGTAGTTTGAAGTACATATATACTTAAACGCAAAAGAAACGCAACTCTTTCTAAAATGGTAATTCCTTCTTTTAAATAAAACAAATCAGCCTTTGATAATGAAACCGCTTAGTACCGATATTTGCCTTGCAAATAACACCAAAATCAGACCGTTGTGACTTATGGTTGGCGAGCTGCAACGATAAATGTAAGGCAACCCCCATTTTTGAAGTCAAAAAGTTATAATAGGATGTGCCTAGTTTGCGAAAAAAAACGTTCTAAACCAGTATCGCTGTTTGAAAGCAAAAGGTTAGACAAAATCAAATCAGTTACTTTTATATTTATGTCTACGTTCATTTTGTCAAATGACGTCTTTTTTTGCGTAATTGGCCATTTTTATGCAAACGAATATTAATCATCGAATTTCTTTATTGTCACCATATAGCCCTCAATACAATGCATAGAAAACATAAGTATCGCGACATGATCAAACAAAATGCGTCTGCAATGACTGTTTAAAAATGTAGGCTGCCGTCAATAAAGAAACGCAGCACCGCAGCGACTGGTACCGTTGATAATCAATAACTTCAAAACCGTTTTAGTGTTTTCCTTTAGGTAACATCTGGCTATCGGATCAAGCAGTTTGTTTTCAAATCGAACGAGACATCGCCTTTTAAGACTCCATTTGTTTAAATTAACTGACGTCATTATAACGTCACAACGGAAATCGTGATCAAAACCATTTTACGGCAAATCATTACCTAATGAGCAGGAACAGAGGATATAATTAAGAAATTAGTCTCATGTGATCTATGTGAAAGAAAAAGTGGATTGAAAACGTTTGTGTATTTTTTGCGTTTAAGTATATTACTTATTCACATCTAAAAAGCCATATGTGGCTCTCCAAAACTCGAATTTTTGGGAGTTGGACGAATGAGAAAATGAAATAAACTAAGTAAAGGTGCAAAGATCAGGAATGGATACAATCAAGTACCTCACCTGACCCAGGATACCAATGGGAAAGTGACAAACTCACAGTTAGACACCACAAACGAGAGCCAAGAGGTCAGCCCTTTCCCAGCAGGTGACCACAAAGCACATATAAACAGACGCACACAAATACATAGCAAACGCAAGACAGAAAAAACCATAACAGATCCACAAAAGAAGTACCGCCTTAAATTTTCTTTTTTGAAGTATGCAGTTGTGTAAGCTTGAGGTCTTTAATTTGGCATAATTGTATGTTATGTATTAATAATACGTTTTGCAAGGTAGCATAACTGTTCAAAGATAGATGTCAAAACAGTGAAACAAGTCCATTAAAATCAATTACAAAGCTAAAAATGAATAAAATAGTCAAAAAGGGACAAAACGACTGAAAATGAAAGAAAAAGAAGCAAAAAAGAAAAAGAAAATAGGAAAAGAAAAGACAAAGACAAAAAAGAGATAAAAAACACAACTAAAAACTATGGTGGGGATATATAATGCAGCTTAAACTGGCGCCATGAAACTGGTTTAAGCCCTCCAGTAAAATATTTTTACTCAACGTTTGAAGGTGGTCCTTCTTTTGTGGATCATTTGTGTAATTTATGTCTTGTGTTTGTCATGCTTTCGCGTCTGTTCATTGCTGCCTTGTGGTCACCTGCTGGGAAAGGGCTGACCTCTTGGCTCTTGTTTGTAATGTTTAATTGTGTTTTTGTCACATTCCCATGTGGTATCCTGGTCAGGTGTAGTACTTGATTGTATCGATTCCTGATCTTTGCCACATTTCTTACTTTCATTGTTGCAGCTTACGACATCAGAAGTTCAAAAGTTACGTATACCTATTATACCTTTAATTTCTGTTTTCTGTTCATGAAATCTTCCATGTGCGGATGACACATGGAGGATCGGAAAAAAATAGTTTTTTATGATAGGCTTCAATCAATATATACGAGTATAGTTAGCTGTATTTATAACCTGAAAACATACACACATTCTTTTCAGTGATTTGTGGTGTAAATTTCTTTATTCGTGTCATGTGCGTTGTTTACTACTGTTCAGTGCCTACTAGCAGCATAATCACCTTGTTAGAAAATGTTAGTTATATTGTTTCTTAACCATGTTTAATATACAAGTCATTTGGATATAGTTTATTATCCTCTTGTAGCCTTTTGTGTGATGATTGCCACGCTGTTGGTCTCCTCTGTTTCTTTTTTCTTTTTTTTTGTTGATGGGGTATATATGTTTGTTTTTGCCACATGGATTAACTAATGAGTATATTATTTCATTATTTTCTAATGTTGCAAGCATATTTGCTTCTCGGCAAATAACAAAATAATTGTCATATTCCTTTTGATCATGAAGATTACTTAACAAATCGAAACGAACGAACACAAACTTTGAATAGCATAGACAGTCTCTTTTTTCAAGCTAGATTTTAAACAAAAGGCAAATCAAAATATGTCCCCCCTTCCTCATAACATACAATAGTATATATGGGGCAGAATACATACCATTTACAATCGAATTTGCTGCGTTAACCGGTTTAACAATGCGTTTTAAATCATTGCTACGATTTTTAAAGGAAAACGGCTTCCCATACAAATGCCGCTTAAACGGCAATTCGCAATTTGCAACGAATTGCTATACAGTGGTTTTGTATTACCGAATGTTCAAATATTCTTTGTGCAAAAAATCAGCTTTGCTACTTTCGGGGTAAGCATCGATGACTTTTTGGCGAGATACGCTGGTCTGGGCTACAGCCTACAGCGTGTAGGTATTGAATCGATGTAAATATATATGCATACATTTTTTCTATAACCTTTGCAGAGCACTAGAGAAGAGGCTAATGACAAGTATTAAAGATCAACCCTCGTACAAATTATTACGCAGGCAAGTTAAAGAGAATAAGTCTGTAACTATGAACATTTTTCGACAAAAGTATCTTTTCTTTTTAAATCATTTGTAAAAGTAGAATTAAGTTTCACAATAAAAATGTTGAGTACAGCTGAAAACTGCATGGAAAAGTGAATTATTTTATAAAACAGGTGTGTGTTTTTTTCTCTTGTTGGTAATTATTTACGTCCCTCCAATAATTCTAGACGGTTGATTTTTAACATAAATTCCTTGGTTTGATAGTGATAACTTGTTAATATTTACAAAAATGGTAAAATGATTACTTGAATTTGAGTATTTTACTGTGTTCTTGAAAAATAAAAAAACATTATTTCTAAAATAAGAAGATCAAAAATTACAGACTATGCAGCTTTAAGTTACGTCTATACGAGTTTTCTATATTAACACAAAAACAGGTAAAATATCATTACTGCCTCTGAAATTTCAATAAAAAATATGTTATTTGAGTCATCCTTCCTATGTTTCGCCTACATTTATTTAATATTACTTGCAGGGATGCTATCATATGTATTTATGATCTAGTGGATTGTTAACACAATTGACTTGAGACAAAAATGTATCTCAGCGTAAACCTTCAATAATTCCGTAAGCATTCCGAGCTGAATTATGTTTTTACTGGACGACGAGTTTATTCATTTATACAAAATAGTATCATGATCTACATTTAATAATGAAAACTGGACTGATATATCTGATACAAATCTTGGTAAACATATGTTATGATCATTTATTAACCAAGACCGTCTTTACGTTCTATGGCACCTAGTACATAATTCTTCTTTGTTGATAGTTTTCAAGTTGGTTTTGGTCAAATAAATTAGAGCTGTGTGTAAGATATTGCACGACCCTTGGGTCTGCACTATGATCACTATGTGAGTCCGTCCGTCCGTGAGTTATAGAAAATGCCCGTTACGCTTGGACCACATAATATATTTTAATCACAATTTGCGTGCATATGCATGTTAACATTCCCTAACCACTGGCATACTAAGTCACCTTTTATATGGACGAGGGATTGCTGAGCATTAGTACAGCCTGTTGTGGTCAGTTAGTGAAAATCCTCATAACTCTTGAACCTTTAGGATTATTTGAATCAAATTTTGCTTACTTATTCCATTGTCAAGCCACTGGTATGCAAAAAGATGACATGGGTTTACCAAGCATTAATTTTGCGGGCCGAGCTATTATAGTGAAAATGCTTATAACTCTTGAACGCATGGTATATTTTAATCTAATTGTGCATACTATTACATTTTTAATATATTTACCTATAGGATGGCCGTAAACAGGATGTCTCAGAAAACGTGATACATTTTTAAATCTGATTTAAAGGCCCAACATTTTTGTGCTCAAATATACAAACATATTAGGAAAAATAATTTTAAGGCATCGTCCTCTATTACCATTGTGCTTCTAGTGACGTAAAAGAAGATGTCACTAAAAATCAAAACTCAGTGATTTTCGTACTGAAATAGTATTTTTATAAAGGGTATTTTGGCAAAATACTTTACTTGGAAAAGAATAATTCAATATTGAAGGCTTTTAACAAAACAATATTGCCATAAAAAGGTATTCGTCGGTTTGGTTTTGATGAGTTCATGCTAACTTATATACATGTATGAAGGTTCAAACAAAACATCTGGTGTCAGCGGCTTCTATAGTGAAAAGTGGGCGGGGTAACAAAAATGGCCACACCTGATACTTTTTTTCAATTTGTTTAGTTATAGCAAATATATAACCTTAATGAGGTAGATCATGCACCAGTAATGTCTATCCATTATAATAACATGGCATCAAAAGTGCAGTAAATTGGAAACTATGGAAACAGTCTTCTTCACACGTTAAAGATATCAAAATGTGAAATTTGAGCACAGATTTTAGACCCCTAAAACTATCGAAATTGGCCATATGCAAATTTCACATTTGCCAAAAGTGACGTTTTGGTACCGATTCTCCACACGGTGTGAAATTTGTGAGGCGTGAAATTTGCGGTTCAACAGGGCCCATAGTCTTGCCCCTGCCATTATTGTTTTCGCTTTCTCATTGCTTGTTTCTAAGCTCCCCCCCCCCTTTCCACTGGACGGCGATTCCGCTACGCACATTGCGATCACAGATTTTCTCTAAAATTATTCCAAACCGCCGTGGAAGCGTAGACAACTACACGATTGGGGGACATGACGCTTCTAGTACGCTTCCACTACGCTTCTACTACGCTTCCGTTTCGCTTTTGCTACGATCCCAATACGACAATGAAGATCCAGCTACGCTTAGCCTACGCTGATGGCGATGCAGCTGCGACCTTGCTACGACTTAAGCGATGGAGCTACGCTTTCGTTTCGCTTTTGTATCCTTTCTATAAAAAATCTGTCAACTGATTTATTTTCAGTTGAATGTCAACGATAAACGCTCTCAAGTCGCTATGCGTCGGCTAAAGACTTATTATGTTGGATGATTGGAGGTCCAGGCAAGACGGAGTCGGAGGGCCAAAAGATCTGGGTCCGTCCATGATTATCCGCAGACAGACGGCTACAATGTGGGCACTATGACCAACTAATAAGAGCAATGAGCATGGAAGATGGCTACTCATTCTTCAATTACACGAGAATTGAACTGCTCAGAATTGGTCCTACAATCCGAAAGAGCAACACCAACTCTAGGAGGGCACTTGAACCAGGCGTGGAGTTGGCCAGAACGCCAAGAGCGTAGCGGAAGCGTTGCAGAAGCGCCAATGTTGACTATGCCTAACGAGCAAAGTCGCCACGGAAGCGCGTTGGTCGTAACGAGGTCGTACAGAGCGTAACAAGATCGCGCAGAGCGTAGCAGAAGCATAGCTGCATCACGGATGAATAACTCGGCGATTTCGCCACGATGTGACGGCGACTGTGCTAAGATGTTGCCGCGATACGGCTATGCTCATGAAGACCTCACTGCGATGTAACTACGCTTCCGTTTACGGCGATGTTGTTAGGTAAATTTTGAGCAGGTCAAAACAATCGCCGTGAGGATTCCAATACGCTTCTACTGTGCTTCCACTGCACTCTTGCCGTTTTGCTACGATTCGTGTCAAAACATGTCAATTATTATAAAAATTATGCCTATTTGAAGTTCAGACTTGGTTTTGGTTTTCACTAATAAAACTTGGAAAACTAAAAATAGATTCTATCCAAAAATGCACCATTCTATGATGTCATAATGAGGTTACAAAAAGGTGGTTCAGTTTGAAAATGCCAATATTTTAATTGCCTTAATTACATTTTGTCCAATTAAATGATTTTTGGTAAATTTTCCTAGATAAGCGAGAAATTGAATTTTTAATTTTTGCTTTGAAATTTTAAAATGTATTTTTTCCTCTGAGACAACGTGTTTTTGGATTATCTTTTTAATGTTTCAAAATAAGTTAAAACAAGAATTGGATTTTACTTATTTTTGTATCATTAAGAATAAGAAATGCATGGTTAAAGTATTTTTTTATTCAAACTTGATATTTAAGCATACAATTTTAATTAAATAAAATTTAACATACAGAAAACCATTTATGCGAGATCAATCATCACTGTTTCACAGAAAAGCATACTAAAGTTTGACAAATTCTTTGCATTTGCAAATATTTAAACTGGTTGAAAATTTCAAACCACACATAGCATCACAGAATGATGCATTGTTGTATAGAATCTAAGTTTAGTTTTTCAAGTATTTTTTGGGGAAAAAATCTAGTCTTAGATTCAAATAGGCATAATTTTTGAATGGATTGGAGTTTTTATATGCTGTTGTCAGCAATCTCTTTCTCACAATAACTTCTACTATCTGAAATGTTTGGTTAAATCTTATTTTTGCATTTCAGTTGATCTTCAGCCTATAAATGTTTCTTTTCAAGATATGTGTTCATGCAAAGGAACAGAAAAATAGATTTTGGGACCAGACGAAGTCTATAGTAAAAATGTCATTTCAAATTGCTTCCAGCATGTAAAGGAACGTAAACAAATGAGATATTCAAGCGGACAATAATTGGTCTATAGAACCATTTATAAACAGGCAAGCTCCATTGATGGTAATCTGACCGTATATTGCAGCATCACATAACACAAATTAAAATAATTGGAAAATACCAATAATAGCGAAGCTAAGCTGATTTATGTCGAAGAGACAAAATTGATATACATGTATTAACCCATATTTTTGTTTTGTTTGATTCGATTCTTTACGTCCCATCAACAATCTTTAAGTTAAACAGGAATGGGTCTTCCTGGGTTGAACCAGTACTAAGCTATGGAGTGCTTGACTCGAGACCGAAGGGCCGCGGGTTCGAGCCTCACCGGCGTCACTGCGTTGTGGTCCTTGAGCAAGACACATTTATCCTAGCTTAGTACTGGTTCAACCCAGGAAGACCGTCCCGCATAACTGAAAGATTGTTGAGTGGACGTAAAGAATCAAATCAAACAAAAACAAAACTAAGCTATGATAAATGTGTCTTGCTCAAGGACCACAACGCAGTGACAGCGGTGAGGCTCGAACCCGCGGCCTCGAGTCAAGCACTCTACCACTGAGCCACTGCGCTCCCCCTATATTAACCCATATAGCACAGGTAAAGGTTCTCTGACGTATCCAAAAACAATTTCTGCTATTTCATCTTTTTTTTATTGCGCCCATCAAAGTGTATCGTCGAATCCAGAGAGGGGACAGGGGATTCGGACCCCCTGGTAAATCATAACTGGCTACAGGTTTCCTTAGTAATACTGGTGCGGACCCCACTCAAAAAGCAATGGGACCTGTGGTCCAAATGCTTTTCGAGGGACGTTCGTACGGCCCCCGTGAAATACGATGATGACTAAAAATAAAACTTTCGGTATTTATAATGTCCGTTCTAAAGCGGTGGTTCTGCTGTTGTTGCTCCATTGTTTTATTGTTGCTCTAATTGTTATTTGGGGTTCTGTGTTAGGTCCTGGTTTTGTTATTCAGTACACAGTCTCTGTTCTAGTTTTGCATTTATCTAGGTGGGGAAGAGAGAGCTGGCCCCGAGGTTATAAAACGTTTTTTTATTCTCACTAAACTGAGCATAAAATTTCAACTGCCCATAAAAATTAAAATGCTAAAGAAGATAGGCAATTCTTGCCGTTAAGCTCTCATATGATGTAAGTATCTTGCTAATAAATGTTAAAATGCAAACAATTGTTAAAATTGTTGACATTTCAACATTATGAGCAGGTTTAATTTCATGCTCAGTTGAGTTGAGCATAAAAAGTTTATAACCTCAGGGCCTGGTTACTTTGCTCAAGTTGTCTTCCTTATGTCCGACGAGTGTGAGTATTCTCGGCTCCGTGGGTTGGTCTCCAAAGTGTGATTGCAGTATTACCTGGTCATAATTACTTTTATCGCATATGAGCAGACACCAGAGCAGACACCAGTGCAGCTAGAAGTGTAAAGTTAAGTCTGAGATTTCGTTTGTACCAGTTTTTACATTATACTGTCAACATTTATGAAAATAAAACGTTAAAGAAAATAAACAAAGCACTTGATGGCTAGTACGTTTATTTTTGCACACACTAAAATTATCTTCTACAAAAGTTCAAGCTTTTGGTACCGACCATCGGGTAGCCAACACGTTTTCTCATATTAAAAACTGCTACATCTATATGCCTGTACTTTGAATGAAAGATTTGTAAAAATCATAAGAGATAATACATTTTTATTTGATTTATTGACAGACAAGATTACTAGATCACGATAAGGAAATTTTCCATGAAGTTAGTACAGATGTAACACAATAAGGTAATTTAAGCCGCGTTTTACATTATATCGAATTGGCGTTCGCTCTGCGTTTGGGGATATTTTGGCATTCATTGTCGTTGAAGTTCGTTAGCTCAACGGTTAAACGTTGTAGAATATTCGCGTACGTTGTTGTTCGCTCAGTGCGTCTATATGCAGAGGGACTGTTCACTAAACGCAATGAGGCAATCTACAGTGCAGTTAGTACAGATGCACCGCAATAAGGCACTTTCCTACGCAGTTAGTACAGATGAGCCACAATAAGGCACTCTACTATCCAGTTAGTACAGATGCATCACACCACAATAAGACACTTTACTATGCAGTTAGTACAGATGCATCACAATAAGGCATTTTACTATGCAGTTAGAACAGATGCACCACGATAAGACACTTTACTTTGCCATTAGTACAAATGCACCACAATTAGGCACTTAACTATGCAGTTAGAACAGAAGTACCGCAATAAGGCATTTTACTATGCAGTTCATAAAGATGTACTGCAATAAGGCACTTTACTATGCAGTTCATAAAGATGTACTGCAATAAGGCAACTTATTATGCAGTTAGTACAGAGGCACCACAATTAGGCACTTTACTATGCCGTAAGTACAGATGTACCACAATAAAGCACTTTACTATGCAGTTCATAAAGATGTACCGCAATACGGCACTTCATTATGCAATTAGTACAGAGTCACCACAATTAGGCACTTTACTATGCGGCTAGTACAGATGCACCACAATAAGGCACTTTACTATGCAATAAGTACAGAAGTACCGCAATAAGCAATTTACTATGCAGTTAAAAAAGATGTACCACAATAAGCCACTTTATTGTGCAATTAGTACAGATGTACCACACTAAGGCTTTTTAATATGCAATTAGTACTGATGTACCACCATCAGGTACTTTACCATGCAATTAGTACAGATGCACCACAATAAGGCACTTTACTATGCAGTTAGTACAGATGTACCACACTAAGGTACTTTACCATGCAATTAGTACAGATGCACCTCAATAAGGCTTTTTAATATGCAATTAGTACAGATGCACCAGAATAGGGATTTTTACAATGCAGTTAGTACAGATGCACCACAATAAGGTACTTTACCATGCAATTAGTACAGATGCACCTCAATAAGGCTTTTTAATATGCAATTAATACAGATGCACCAGAATAGGGATTTTTACAATGCAGTTAGTACAGATGCACCACAATAAGGTACTTTACTTTGCAATTAGTACAGATGTACCACACTAAGGCATTTTACAATGTAGTTAGTACAGATGCACCACAATAAGGTACTTTACTACGCAATTAGTACAGATGTACCACAATAAGGCACTTTACTATGCAATTAGTACAGATGCACCACAATAAGGCACTTTACTATGCAGTAAGTACAGATGCACCACAACAAGGCATTTTACTATGCAGTTAGTACAGATGCACCACAACAAGGCATTTTACTATGCAGTTAGTACAGGTGTGCAACAGTAAGGCACTTTACCATGCAATTAGTACAGATGCACCACAATAAGGCACTTTATCATGCAATTAGTACAGATACACCACAATAAGGCACTTTACTATGCAATTAGTACAGATGTACCACACTAAGGCATTTTACTATGCAGTTAGTACAGATGCACCACAACAAGGCATTTTACTATGCAGTTAGTACAGGTGTGCAACAGTAAGGCACTTTGCCATGCAATTAGTACATATACACCACAATTAGGCATTTTCCTTTGCATTTAGTACAGGTACACCACAAGAAGGCACTTTGCTATGCAGTTAGTACAGATGCGCTATAATAAAGCACTTTACTATGCATTTAGTACAGGTGCACCACATGAAGTAAGTAAGGGTGCAAAGATCAGGAATCGATACAATCAAGTACCACACCTGACCCAGGATACCAATGGGAAAGTGACAAACTGGCTTTTAGAGTAAGTGGCGAGGATAAGGCTGTGGAACATATAACATCAGTTAGACACCACAAACGAGAGTCAAGAGGTCAGCCCTTTCCCAGCAGGTGACCACAAAGCACATATAAACAGACGTGCACAAAGACATAACAAACACAAGACAGAACAAAAACATAAAAGATGAGCAAAAGAAGTACCGCCTACTGCCCTTTACTATGCGGTTAGTACAAATGCACCACAATAAGGCTTTTTACTATGCAGTTAGTACAGATGCACCACAATAAGGCATTTTTACTATGCAGTTAGTACAGATGCACTATAATAAGGAACTTTACTATGCAGTTAGTACAGATGTACCACAAAAAAGCACTTTACTATGCAATTAGTACAGATGCACCACAACAACTTAAAGGCAAATTACTATGCAGTTAGTACAGGTGTACCACGATTAGACAATTTACAATGCAGTTAGTACAGATGTAAAATATACGAGGGATGTTCTAAATCTTCAGATGCATACTGTGCACCATTCAAAAGAACTATATTTTACCCTTATAATTATGCTAATATTATCTCGCTGTACTGTTTCGTTTAAAGGGCAATTGCGGGTAATACTTCCCACATTGAAATATTTTTAATGTTTTGCATAGAGTTTGCTTAATGTATGTACTGTCAATTTATGAAGTAAAAAGATATGTCACCATACTGAATTTTTCATAATCGCACATGGAAGTTTTCAGCATTTTACTTCTTTTAAAAAAAAAAAAACAAATTCTTAATATTACGCTAAAATATTTTTAATCGATATCCAACTTCTTTATTTTAATTTCAATTATTACTCACGACATCAAGCTTTTTAGAAAATGTAAAAATGTATTTGTTTCCCAAGCCGTGACAAGATACCGAATTATATATTTTGGTAATTCCCCAAAAATAGGAATACGATTTTTAGAGTTAATTGTATATTAAAAAATCTAACATTGAAAATCTTAAAGGTTTGGTTTTATTTCATAGACTTAATTTTACCTTTTAGAAAAAAGAATTAAAAATATGGGTGTCAGACTAATTTTCTTTCAGGAGGGTAAAAACTGCCGCCACTCCTACAGATTTTGAGGACAATTCAAGTATAAACGTTATGGAGTGCTCTTTTTGTTTTTTTATATGAATTCATATTACTTGTAGGAAGTGATTCAGCATTATATATGGAAAAAAAAAGAAGAAGAAAAAATAATGTTTAATAGGTGCCCACCCAGGAATCGACGCTGGTCCGCTGGTTCCATAGTCCGACGCGCTAACCACTAGGCCACGAGGTCAGACCTGGCGCAACTGAAATTAACCGTACATATTTGGACACACAATCCGAGGATCGGCCATAGTTTGTATTCGCATACACGGTACATGTATGAACTTGGAAATTTTGAATATTGTTCGATTTTGTCAGATCTATTTACCAGTATTTGGTCCTGAGACGATCAGATATAATAACGGGTCGATAGATATTTCGAACACATTTTAGTTACTTAATTTTGTCGAGGAAATGCGGAAGCATCCATCTGACAAAAGCGTATCTGAAGGGGATATATCTTTCAAAAGCTCTTACTTGCATGAAAATTTTCCTGTATAAACAAATGTTGCTTTTTGCCAAGGAGACGGATACCTTTGGCCACATTGTTGTGTGAACAACTTATACATCTCACATAGATCACTTTCCACCCCAACATACAGCTTTTGAGCAATCCGCAGCATGCTTATCAGTATTTTTAGAGTTACTTCCTGGTTTGATACCGTTTACAATGTTGTGACACGCTGGATGAACTTTAGAAAAAAACAATTGCATGAACATGAACTACAACTACCCGACTACAATATTTAGAAGTGTTTTCGCCCATAATGTACATATTTCTGGTAGAAAAAATATTTTCAATTTTTGCTTGTTCAAGGTCAAATTGAAAAAATTGTAAATAATACCAGAAATACTTAACATTTGGGTCAAAATACTTCTAAATATTGCAGTCAGATAATTGTAGTTCATGCTCATGCAAATGGTTTTCTCTAAAGGTCACCCAGCGTGTTACAACATTGTAAACGGTATCAAACCAGGAAGTAACTCTAAAAATACTGATAAGCATGCTGCGGATTGCTCAAAAGCTGTATGTTGGGGCGTAAAGTGATCTATGTGAGATGCATAAATTGTTCATACAACAATATGTGGCCAAAGGTATCCGTCTCCTTGATAAAAAAGCAATATTTGTTTATACAGGAATAATTTCATGCAAGTAAAAGCTCTTGAAAGATACATCTCCTTAAAACTGTATTGATTCGAATTTCTAAAAGGTCGGAAAGTCGGGACCCAGACAATTTGCCCCGTTTCCCGCCGCAGGTATTGTGCGCATGAGAAATAACCGTAAATGCCCTTAATAATAACAGCATATTTTATATCGCCCACTAATTTTCATGGTATAGAATTGTACTAATATTTGAATCTGAATCCTTAAAACTGCAAAGTAAAACTGCATTGTATTTTAACTTTTTGTTACTTATTCAAATGTTAGAATGGCGACAGGTTGTGTCGATTCAATATTTAAAGCAAAAAATGAGCAATTCTTATTACGGCATTGAAATTGATGACAACTTCGTTGTTTTGAATACATAGCAGAATTTTATTTTTCCGAGAATACTCTATATTTGTCTATCAAGTTGGACTAAACAGTGACCCAACAAAATATTTCAGAACAAAATTATTTTGATTACAAAACGGTTACAAAATATTTTAATCTTAATTTGCATATTGTAAAAAGTTGTATTTTTACCGAAACAATGATTGATTTTAAATAAGAATTTTCAAAATGGACGGATGCTGTGAGCTCAATTAAGTCCCATATTGCATTATTATACGATACATTGCGCCTTTTAACAGTTTGCATGTGTACCTCCGAATATTGACTTAATTTGTGGACTCGTTTTGATTTTCTCTTGTGGGTTACTATCAGTCTCCGGCGATAGCAACTATTCATAATTGCTTCAGACAAAAGTCAGTTCATCTAAGTTTGCCTCAGTTGTTTTACCTTTAATACAGCTGATGTAATGACAGAATGGACCCGTTAAAACTTCAAGCGGTCCACAATTTGAATATAACTTACAGTTGCATAGCCATATTCAAGGACCTAGGAAACCCAGATCATATAGAAAGTTTGCCTTTTGCACAGGGCATATTGGCTTACAGGATGAACATTGAGCAGACATGAAAAAGAATTGCTGAGACTGTTCTTGTCTGAATTGTGAGGTCTCTAACATGCACAGTCTGCTTGATAGGTCAGTGCATTGAGGGTATGGCTTACGTGGTAGATTTTTGGTAGCTCTTTCAAGATACATAAAATTTGTCATGCAGTGTATAGACAAGATTATATTATTATTATTTGGCACAACTTTCAGAATGTTGCATTGCTGGTTACAGAGATATCAATCCAATATCAGAACTTTTGGAACACCCTGGTTTTTGTCCATATGAATGAAGACTGTGGATGTAGTGAAGGCTCGGGGGTTAACTACCTATATATGACATAGTACGGATGTGCGTGCCGAATATCCCCCTTTTCCAGCGCTGCCAGGTATACGATAAGCCCCCTTTTTCTAAGAAAAAGCATATGACTGGCCAAGTTTTTCATCATTGATATATAAATGGTCTGTTTTCCGACATCCCTGTTTGAAAATACTCATATTTTTGCTCAGATATTCAGCTCAGAAACTTTAATTGTAATATTTATTTACAAAGAGGGTAATACATAAAAATCAAAGAACAGTATATGAACATGTAAACATTTTGTTCACAGGTCATTTTTTTTTTGAAGACCAAGTATATGATTGAGGTAGGTTAAAAAACTGGCTCCCACACCCGTACCAAAATTACCCCCTATTTAAACCCTTTAGAGTAAAGGTAGCTTGATGTCAATGGCGCGTTTTGGTTCTTCGTGCGCGGATCCAGAACATTTCTTGTTCGGGGGGGGGGGGGGGGGGGTGGGATTAAGGTCCAAAGTAGTACTTACAACTATTTTAGTCATCAACTTTTTTACAGAGGGAAGTTGGAATCCGTGCCAGCATTCCTAATAATACCTATACCAAGTAAACAAATCGGGCCACAATCGGTCCCCCAGTGAAACGCGATTCAAATGGCGTTTCGCCGGCGAGCCGATTGTGGCCCAACACTGAATACTTTCTGGGTACCGTATTCTGATTAACCTAAGCAGGGGCCTTACATTTATACCAGTATTCTTCAGGAAACCTACAGGTTTGTGATTTTCCAGCTGTGTGTGGGGCAGGTAATGGGGGGGTCCGGACCCCCTAGTCCCCTCCTCTGGATCAGCGCAAGTCCTTTATACATGAGCCTCGTTACGACAAAGCAAATATTGTGGGCTAGCGACTAGTTTGCTCATTCTATGTATAAATGTAGTCTTTAAACCAGCCCGTTAAAGGCGGGAATCATGTACCACCCCTCCCCCCTCCCCCCTGGCAGAGGAGAGGCTTCAATATGAGACAATAAGTAGGTGGAGCTTATCTACCTGTCTGATTAAATTGGACCAATGGCTTGCTTAGGCTGATAAACAGCATGGTCACTGAGCTGATAAGACCTGTCAACTATAACCCAGGTATTCGCCAGAAGCTAATCAAATTAGAGATAAGCTCTTGTAGATGTTTACAGCTGATATGCAATGAAGAAAGTGGTAAAACTGAAGGTTACTCTGCCTCATTTACCCCACTCTTGCCTTTAACATCCACTTTATCTTCTACTGTGCATTTTCCCCGACGGGTTCTGGTATGTTATAAGCAGTAATTGATTGTTTGGATGATTACGCAGGCGTTATGTAGATGCTTTAAAAACAGTGTAGATCAAGTTGAAATCCATTCTCAGTGTATGTGCATTAATAGAAATAAATCGAATAAAAGTGTTAATGTAAGTTAGTGATATAAATATTCTGCAGGACAAAGATTTAAGTCTTGTTCTTATGATGGTAATTTGACCATTGTCGACCATCTATTGTGGCATCAAATAACGTCAATTAATTATTAGATAATTGGACTATACCATTGCAAAGATGCTAAATTGATTTATGTCTGCAAGATTGCCATATGAGCCGCGACATGAGATTTCCAACAATGTGGTTTGGGCGACCAGCAAAGCCTCAGATCAGTCTGCGCATATGCGCAGTCTGATCAGAGCTTTTGCTAGTCGCTTGAATATTCTAGGAGTGTTAAGCTACTGACTGAACATCATTTGGAGTGTCTAAGCTTAAAAGGAGGCTGCACATGCTCGTCTGAGTCTACACTTGTCAAAATGCCACATTGTTGGAAATCACGTGTCATGGCTAAATTATTAACCAATGACCTGCTAAACCCGGTTCTTTCCATTATGGACGAAGCCATCTGATCAGTATCCACCCTCTTTTCCAATCTGATTGAAAATGCATGCTTAATTACAACTGAAATGCTGCAGGTTAAGATAACACATTGGGTGGATTACAGCTAATTTAAAGTATTCAGTATGACAAACGATGACCCATTAACAGGTAAATAGAATGTCGTTAGTTTCTGTAGAACATCAGATACATTTACAATTATTGGGCCCAGACATGTAGCTGGTTTTCCGTAAACCTCCATTATTGCCTTTAAGTAAGCTGTGGTCCTCACAACTCTTAAATCACAATGAGGCTGCCATAGGATTACAGATTGGACCTAATTCAATCTATAAACAAGAATGAGATACCCTGGTGACCGCCATGTTTTAGCACTTTTTGGCCCCTGAAGGTGGATATCCTACATGAGAGGAAAATATTATTGCAAAAAATACCAAAATGTAAGGTCCTTTTTTCTAAGCCACACCAGTAAACCTAATCAACAAAAGCAAAGAGATGCTGTTTCAAAAAGTGCAGCAAATATATATCCCTCTAACAAATATGATCTCTTTCCCGTAATTTTATTTTTGACCAATCACGAAGCACTTTTCAGCTTAAATATTTTGCTGAGCTTCCCACCCACCTTTTTAGCTAACCAGTGCCCTTTATTTATACAATTACAGGTCTTTGACCAATTGCGATATCGGAGTGTTCTAGGAAAGCAGGAGTTGTAAAACGCCGGCATGGTTTTATGGAGTCGGTATATGCGAATTTGTTGGGAATGCATCACCTGGAGTGTTCATACAGGTAGTACCGTTTGAAATGGTATAGTCGCTACTGCAGAAACAACTACGAAGCAGTCATGAATAAACCATGAGTATCACCAATCAATCATGGCCATTAAGGGCAACATTATTTAATAGACATTTAATAGTCAGCTTATAACCTTTTCAATGGCCATGACTTTCTTTTTAATGGTGTGTTCTTATGGGCATGAGCTACAATAAATATATTGTAATGATCTTGACTTATTTTATGGTTTTAATGGTGGTATTAAAGTCGTGACTTGGAACATAGTTTTTAATGGCCAATATTTTTACAAATGCTTTATGACCATGTGTTTGGTATGGACTGGTTTACTGGCCATGACTTTGTACATGTTTTAATTGTGTTATTTACAACCTCGATTCAAAAAAGTTTGTAATGACCTTGTATTCCAGCAACACATTTCATGTCCATTGTTTTGGTCAAATAGCTATAATGTTCATGTTTTAAACATATAGTTTAAGTTGTGATTATAATTGCCATGACATTCGCTTTCAAAGCCGACAAGTCAGTTTGCAATAAACGTTCACTTACTCCTGATCCGAGTATTGAGGGGCGTAAAGGCATTGATTAATTCTAGCGTCTTGGGTAACAATTACTGCAGAATGGGCAAGAATCAGGACAAATGTCTTCATTAGCATCGGTCAATAACCCTTTACATTGACCTTGAACTAGTATATGAATCATTCATAATATGTTTTTGCTATAAAAATCAATTGGCAGTAATATGTACGACCTCTGTTGAACGTATGCTACTGTCCTGCCAGCCAACAGTGACAGTGACGTCATGCTTTGTTTACAATAGATGAGTAAAATATTAACTTGAACACTCCACTTGAGCTTACGTGAATCGATATATTACTTGTATATTAATCCTATCCCGCGGATAGGATTAATACACAAGTGATATATTGATTCTAAGTCCATGATTACATTGTAAACGCTACATGACGTCGTCCCAGTATCCGGTGTCAGAAGCATATGTGTGGAACCAAGAAATAGGTCGCCTTCAGCATAATGTTTGGGTTTACATTATTTATGTTATGTTGTAGTTGATTCGTTGTTTGTCACCTCTCCAATTGCTTTTTAGTTTGGTACTTGTTCGGCTTGTTGGCAAATTGACGTCAAGCCCTCTGATATTCTGTGGTGGATGAGTAAGCTATATATACAGAAACAAATTGACGTAACATCTCTTGCAACTAAAGTCATACTTGATCATCATTTCAGAAATAGTAAGTGAGTATGATCAGGAAATGCCACAATCACAAACTGCAGACTAACCACAAACTCCAGATCATCATTTCAGAGCTTTCCCAAGAAAAGTTCTTGTGTAGTACTTTTTGTCCTTTCTAGTTTTGCAATTATCTCGCTGATGAAGAAAGAGCTAGTAGCTTTACTTTAGGGTAAAGTCATGTAAATTCGGATATCAGGTAAAGTCGGACACACAATTGCAAACAGTGTAAATACATATGAGACGGCTCCTTATGAGCCGTCTCATCATACATGTATTTTCACTGTTTGTTTAGTTAATTTATTTTTTATTCCAATATTTGAAATATGAAACAAACAAGTCCGCTGTCCCAATTTAGATGTCTGTCCGAAACACCCCGACTTTACCCTAATTACCTTTTAATTTTATGTGACTGTTAGTTTTCTGTGTCTCTTTCTCGCTTTGTCATGGGTTGATCTGCAGTGTGTGGGGTCACGAAATAAAACGTAATTATTGTCCTATTAAACTTAAAGTAAGACACATGTTTTCGAATTGTGCACAAAATCTAACTAAAATATGGCCCCTGGCATGTAACTAAACCAAGGACCGATAAATCCAGATCCAAAGTAGCGAGAGCTGTTGTACTAATCTGAGACCTAGGCAAGGATAATTAATGTTGTTGGTTTTGTTTGGGTTGCTGCTTAATGTTCCAGTCAACAGCTTTGGACACGTCTGGATAGTGTAATTAATGTTGTGCAAGCTCAATGTTTGTATCTTATCAGTGGCCATCTGTATGAATGGGAAAATTATAAAAAAGCAAGTTAGTAGTTTCTGTGGATAGTTGTCATAATACATAAAACACATTCCTTTGACAAAATTTACCCACCAATGCACTTTCATGAAAAGATTTCATATATTTTGAGATATGCCTTAAATAGGTGGTGCTGTATTCATGAATAGGTTTATCTCCATTTAGCTCCAGGTTAAGAAACTTAACTTCTTACGTTCCAAATGTCTAGATCTTATCAGATTAGAACAGAACAGAATGTGTATTAGAAGTGAACCATATAGATCCTTGTCAATTCTATAATTTCTAACATTAAGCAGTACTAGTCACATGGACAATTATTATGAATTTTATCAGAACAGATAAGCCTTTAGAAATAATAGCTTTAACTTTGGTATTAAGGTTGCATTATCCACTCAAGATTCATCAAAGTTTAAATTTGACATGTCTATAAACATGTCACTGACATTTTTTGATCCTGTCTATCCCAGTGGCTGAAGATTACCAAACTTCAAACACAATTAAATACTCACCCATAACTTTAGTTTTTGCATTTCATTAGTGGCAATTAAATGACTATTGTAATTTTATGATCATCAGTTATAATTGATAAAAAATCATAGATGAGTTAAATAATTTATTTATTTGTGCATGTATCGCATGTTGTGTATGTCTATGGATGCAGGAACAAAAAGTGTAATTGTGTGTGTATCTTGATGGCCACATAAGCACTTCTATTATACACACATTATGAATTTATTCATTTATCAGATGTGTAGCTGACATCAATTTGGAATCTTCTAATGTATAAAAGGATCATTGATATTTATTTTTTGTATAAATTTGCTCCCTAGCATACCTATGTCAGTCATGATCATTCATTACAATGACTGTTCTCTCTGCCATTTAAGCTAATTATTTCCTTATCATTAACTTGCCAAAAGAAGATCAGCATATTTAGTAATCTGTTTTATATTTCTTGTTGGGAGGTCATAAAATTTAAACTACAACTGAAATATTTTTTTTTATAATTCATATGTGACATTGTCACTCTATAAGGTTACAAACTTTGCTTGAAATTGACCATAGTTTCAAAAAATTTGCTTGAAATTGTCCAGAGTTTCAAATTACGTGTTTAAACAAAAAATATGTTCTTTTTCTGTATAAATATTCCTAGATGTTGTCATTGATGATGATGATGATGATGATGATGATGATGATGATGATGATGATGATGATGATGATGATGATAATGATGATGATGGGAATTGATGATGATGATGATGATGATGACGATGACGACGACGACGACGACGATGATGATGATGATGATGATGATGATGATGATGATGATGATGATGATGATGATGATGATGATGATGATGATGATGATGATGATGATGATGATGATGATGATGGTTTTATCATTCAGCATTTTTTCATGAGCCATCCATTTGATAAAATCTTTTACATTTCATTGAAACTTTTAATTGGATAGCTATCATGGTAACAAGAGTGACTGGTTTAGAGGCTGATCAAAACGTATGTCAAGGAGTTGTCATTCATTCAGGTAGCTTTGTACTATTGTAACCTTTTGATGTGTGCTCTTAGATGACAGGAATGTGTTTGAACTATGACTAAAAATAAACCTTAATTGGTTGTCTGTTGTTAGGAAAGTTAATGCTTTTATTTCTGCTGGTGTAGAAATATTTTAGAGTTAAACCATACAGTTCCTCGTCGTTCTAAAAAGTTTACATTAAGCAGTATTAAAGTACTGTCGCATTAATAAGAAACGCGAAAAATCAACTTTAAGTACATCTTCTCGCGGTAATTTCTCTTGAACTGAGAAAAAGCTGCAGTATTTTTTGACCAAATTTTCAACATGGTGTTTTTGCTCATTTTTTCTGTAATTAGATGGAATTTTGGCACATTTTTGGTTCTTTTCAAGGGGGGAGTTTTACTGTTGATAGAATGGAATTAACTGACCCAGTTTATTAATAATATGTAACGGTTGACTAAATCACTCGATATCGTTTCAGATCAGTAATCGTCGCATTGGTTATAGCATGAAGAGTACCGTACATATAAAGTACTGCTGCATAAATTAGAATCGCATAAAAAATGACTTTAGATGTACGTTTTCAATTTCTATTACCTTGAGCATTCAATAATTGTGAAGCATTTCAGGCACTTTTTTGACAAAAGATATTGCCTGTTATTACGGATTATAATTGTGATGGTAGAGTTTGGGCATTTTATTCCACTTATTTTACACATGAGTTTTACCATTACACATGTACGTAGTTGACAATGTTTATGCCATTTACCACTGTTAAAGTCGTTTTATAAAACTGCTCATAATAGCCACATCACGCTGTTCGAGTACAAAATGTCCTTACAAACATAGCAAACAGTATTTACCCAGATCAGTGTGTGTGTGTGTGTGTGTGTGTGTGTGTGTGTGTGTGTGTGTGTGTGTGTGTGTGTGTGTGTGTGTGTGTGTGTGTGTGTGTGTGTATGTGTGTGTGTAACGCCCGAACCAACAGCTACGGTCATATGGAGATGGGGCCTCCGCTTAATGTCTCATCTGACAGACTGGTGAAGCCGAGGATTGAACCTGCGACCCCTGGTTTACAAGGCAAGTGGTTAATCCACTACACCACTGCGGCTCCTATTTACCGGGATCAAACTGATCGTATTGGATCAGTTGGATCTGGGTCTACGCTGATTGAATCCGATACTATCAACTTAACGGCAGTGCTTAAAAAAATAAAACTGACTTGTACAAAGCAATCACGCTTTTTAAATTTGTGATGCTTTTGACACTTACCTGTAGAAATTTAAGTAAAAAATATATAGGCCGTCAGATGGCTGTTACACCGTTTAAATTCCCCCCGCCTTTCAGAAAGCCTAAAAATATCGAAATTCCCAAGTGATTATGGATCAGGGCTGAGGTAGTAGCTTCTTCAACAATTTTCTTCTGACACTGCAGGATATTCTAAATCCAGATTTGAGCTTTATATTTGGACAAATACAAGTATTGAAATAATATTCCAGATTTTCGCGTTTCTTATTATTGCGGCATGACTATAGACATTATTCAGTTACCTTAGGATTTGTGAGGTGTAGCACATCTTAGACTTTCGTTATTTAAGAGGGGCGATCTCAGCTGTGTTTTTCAGAAACGTTTAACAACTTCATTAGTTGTAACTTGCGATTCGGTTAATTTCTTGTTAGGAAATCATATGAAGTGCTTTAATAAAGTCATCTTCAGCAAGCTAATATTTCTTTTAAAGTGCTGATGTATTGTAGTTGTGAAAATTATGCATGCTGATTATATTAAAATGCACTCTGGGCTAATTTTATGATGGAAGTAAACATAATGAATCCAGAACAGACTGCAACTCATGCAACTGTTAGAGAGATTTTAACCTCCACTTAACGAGATTTTAAGGTGCTTTGTATACGCCCAAAATGCAATTAACGATATTTGAAGGCTGACGTTACGTCATGTGTTAACGGAGTCACTGGATTGAGATTATTGTGCCAAAACATTGCATTTGATATAAATAATAAATTTTGCACAGCTTTTGATAGGCCAGAACTATGCGTATCTGAAGAGTGGTGCGCTTACATTAGAAATGAGTATAATTGTACGTGGAACAAAGAAATTACTTGTCACGTCACTTGTGTAGTTACAGATATATCATATTTCAATTTAAGCAAACAGAATAGACCCTCATCAGGCAGCTCTTACAAGA
The DNA here is from genome assembly GCA_964019695.1 of Loripinus fragilis. Taxonomy (NCBI): domain Eukaryota; kingdom Metazoa; phylum Mollusca; class Bivalvia; order Lucinida; family Lucinidae; genus Loripinus; species Loripinus fragilis. Next base: position 75,426,756 of record OZ026525.1, read on the forward strand.
GAAGCCTGATCTGGGTTAATTTTGTTTGCAAAAAGCGTTGAAATGCGTCTGTGTGAGGATAAAGAAGGGACCCAATTCATAATTTTTTATACTTCTGTTCCTGCCAAAGTTATCCACTGCAGTTTGGTGCACCTTATAAATGTGTCGATATAGTAGAGTTAAATTTATTGAAAGGTGTTTCACTTTCATTAGTTCAGATTTAATCAATACTAATATATGTACATCTCAGCTTCTTTTGTGGATCTCCAGCACCATTTTTTGATTCATGAAATTGGATGTGTTTACATCAAAGAACCATTAGTTGCGAGGCTTTCAACTCATTAATTTGTACAGGTGAAAGTCAGCATAGTGTAATATATCAACGATTCGTCTAGTACCAAGGGGTGCCAAGTTCGATCCCTAGGTCTTCAAGTCTATCACGTGAGACTTCAGCCTCTGGCTATCTCTTCTTAGCATTTTAGACCAAACCACTGCCGGTTTAACCTTCGAGTGTTCCCACACATAACATCAAACAATAAACCAATCTGTCCCACTACTGGGAAAGCCAGGGAACAGCCTGGCAGAAGCAGGCATGTTGTAGCGAAGTCACTCACCATGAAACCAGAGGTACCAAGTTCTATCCGTGGCCCTAACAATCTGATTGAAGATAATGTAAGATGTTGCCCATCTTCTGAGACGCATTAAACCAGAAGCACTGCCAGTTAGGCTTCAGGTGATTCTGTACTTAAATTTCAGAATATATATACTATCTTTGGGAGACATTATTATTAATCAGAAAATTACTATAATTTCCACTAAAATGGGATATTATTAAATTTGGATTCATCACAATACAAAATTTGCTGACAGTTTTCATTTCGTCACCTTGACAGGTGTCAGGGTAAACATTTGGTGTCTTAAATTTATGTAATATGTAATTGAGAATAGGTTTTAGTTTAATGATGACGCCAATTGAATAGTGTAACACCAGTCAAGGCGACGAAATGAAAACTGTCGGTGTAGACGTCTCTTCATAACGGCGCCGTGCGTGACTGCATTGGCAGAAGCTTTTTGCATACTCAGGGGCATACTTACGAAAATACACATGTGCGTACAACTTGACAATGCAAGTATATCGTTTTAGCTATTCAATTTGATTTTTGGAAGAAAAATCCAGTTTATTGTGTTTATGCTGCGTGTCTTCACAGCTCATTTTGGCCCTGTGAAATGCTCTAAACCCATTTCCGCAAAAAGGGCCAAACCCCTGGCTTCATATAGGGGGCTATTTAGAGTGGGAACTCCATAAAATGACCTAGGAACGCGCCTGATGCTTATATCTCAAGCATCAGCTTTCTGCTGCAAGTGAGCTCTCTCCCAATAAGTATAATATACCAGTCGGTTTTAACCACCCACCCAATCCCTTGACATGGAGGGGGTATAACTGGGCAAATGTACCATATTTTAACTTTTTGCATTGTCCCCTTAGTGCGGGGAAAATGTGTGGCATTTGATATACAAAAGCAAATATGGCAGTATAAAGTAAAATATGAAAGACAATGGAGAAAACTGCCATGGTTTTAACAAAAGTCAAAGTCCCCGCTGTTCTCTGTAAAAAAATGACTAGTGCATAAATTCAAGTCCTCTTAAGGGTCAAGGGGAAACCCAAATAGCCTTGAAGTTCGGTACATGAATGATCAAAACAAGATACGGACGTTCATGCTTGAATTTTATGTCCACTCCATATCTCCCTTGCATTCGAAGGATTTTCAATTAATGTTTTCCAGCTATATTGGCTTGCACAAGTTTCGAACACCTTATGCGTGTCCATTGTCCATTAACCTGAGCTTGATGAAATATTGACGCAAAAGAATATTCATATTGGACGCAGAAACTTAGAATTTACCTACTCGCAAGTTACAACAAGTGAATGCATATATGGAATAATAAATAACTTTAAAAAAGATATTTGGCTGCATTTCAATTGTGAAATATATTTTACGGTTCATGTTTTTTACACTTGCAAACTGATGAAATGCCACCATGCGGCATTTCATCAGGGTATGCACTGTTTGTTAAGGTTAAAAAAGATCTCAGGGCAAAAAATATAATATTTAGTAGCAGAAGAAAAAGATAGATTCGATTTATTGCTGACATCGCCCCTCTTAAATAAAGTCCAAAGTTGGTCTCCGTTGACGGACAAATCGTAATGTAAGGTGCAACTGAAAAATGTCTATTAGTCACATGAGCAATTATATATGTACGAGTATTTTAAGTTGTCGTACAGGCCTTTAGTTATCAGCGGTTAACTATTTTTTTATTTCTCAACCAAAACATATGTTGTGAGTACTCAAAAGAACAGCCTATAAATTCGCGTTTAGGGTATGATTTCCCTACATCAGTTAACGACAGACTGATTTCACCATTTCGCGAGGGTATTATTTCACGAAACTTCGCATCAAACCTCTCGAAAATTTCCGAATTTACAGTATTTCATAAGAATGTTAATATTCTTGTACTTTTACTGTCAAACTAATTTTAACCTAAAACAAACCGATTGGTAAAGCAGAGACAATAGTTGTTTCATGATTTACTTTCCACTGTGAGTATAGCAAACTAGTTTCTCTCAGTAAGTGGACTGGTTACCTGTTATCGTCTAAATTCGATAGTTAGATGATGATCTAGGGAAGGGAACCATACTACTCAAAAAAGAGATGTTTTGATCATGGAAAGGGGCTCTTGCATGGTATGGGAAATTAACATGGGAGTCTACCCACGCTTGGATTTTGAAAATATTATGTTATTTAATTGTCTGTGGTATAACTTTAATATTAATGGTGCGTTTGAGTTTTTATGCAGTTCCATTGCTAATTTATGACGTCATGAATGATATCACTATAATACCTTAGGGTACCCAGTTATAATCATTTCTAAAGTAATTGACATATCATGTAACGGGCGGAGAAATGTTTTATTAAATAGCTATATCATTGATAAGTTCATTGTTACTTAATATGGCTTTGTATGTTTAGGATATTGGGTGGGTATTCATTTTTATAGCATGGTACCCCAGTTTTCGAATGTATATATTGTATTCAGTCAAACTTGGAATTAACATTTTTTACAGGTTGCGGCCTTTGTCAAGATAACATTTGAACATATAAACTATCCATATGTGTTAAGCATATGTAGACCAAATTTCATGAAATTCAAGGACCGGTAACATATTTTTTTACTTGATTTAAACACATGGCCCTAATTCATCGAAATGTAAAAATCAATAATTATGTTTCAGTGTAAAACATACTTGAATACTTGCTTAGTTTAAATCACCATGCTAGTATGTTTATTGGTAGAAGTTGATATGTTTAGTGGTTTCCCCTATTATGAATTGGAAAAAGTATAAAACAATATTCTTTAATATTAAGTGCCACGATTCTTATTTAATGAAGTGCTGACACAATAATATTAGCCAAAATGATACAATATGTTGACACCTGTACTTAACAAATCTAGTTTCTAACATTTAAACTATATCTAGCCAATGTTACACTTAATATGTAACATTATTAAGAATTTAATTCATACAGAAGAGAAACCTTATGACAAGTCAGTTCATACAGGAAAAGAACCTTATATCTATAATTTTATAATTGTAAGACTCATTAATAAACCTGCTTCACAAAAATAACCCCCTGTCAAACCTATTGGTTAAAATTTACCATTTTGGTCACAAATAACTCTTGGCTTTAAATGTATTGCTAATTTAATGCTTTAATCTTCTCTGTTCATTCTGTTTTGTGAAACTGATGCTGATTTCCATCAAATAGCAACATTTATACTTTAGCTGGCTGTATATTCTAGGCAAACAGTTTTGTTTCTGGACCTCACTTATTCATGTAGAACACTGTTTTATGATACCTTTGATTAGACTCTGTTACACGTTATCCTGGTCACGGCACCAAAAAGTGGTTCCTCTAATTCAGTTGGGGTGTAAAGGAAATATTTAGTCTTCTTGTTTTCACATGTTTATTGTTAGGATATTATGTTTCTTAAACAATATCATGCAGGACTTGAGGAAGTGATACACATTGTCTTGGCCCCATAGTGCCATGACACAATACCATGACCATCGGTATTTCTGACCATTGACTCATTTAAAATTGTCTAAACATGTCTTTCTTTAAGAACAGTGGAAGTAGATTAAAAAACAACTTCCTTATGTCGAGTTATTGATTCATTTGAACTTAATAATTAATTTTGCTAAAACTGACCTATACTCATAAGAGATAGGAAATGACAAAGTTACCGGTTTTGGATTTTCATGATATTTGGCTCAGATCAGCGGTATATATATGGCATGTTTTTGTGATAATATGATATCTTGGCAAAGACTAGAACATATTCATCTTTTGAATTGAATGTTGAATCTTTTGTAATTTTTTGAAAAAAAAAATATTGAAATTTTACAATCACTTCTTCTGAAAACGTAAACCATAATTTATCCAAATGGTTTCGTGAAATTAAAATAATGTCTATGGTATTTTGGATTAAATCTAGATGACAAATCATAGAAATAAACAAAATTGTAGATTAAGGACATGGAAATTTGGAGACAGGTACCACCTCAAAGGTTCAGTACGTCAGGGTTGCTTCCTAAGCCTTATTCTTAATTATCTAATTCGATAAATACATTTTCATAGTTCGTATATAATGAGTTATTAATATGCAAAGTTTGAAGAAAATCCATGCGTGGGCGCAGATGAAAGTACCCCTTTAGGTTTGAGTGAGGTCCTTTCTTATCGTTCTCGGCTCATATGTAGATTACTTTGGGACCTCTGTACCAAATGCAATTGACTTACTTTTCCATCTGCTGTCTACAAAGATAGGACTTTCCAAGTTAAGAATTACCCCAAATTTTTAAATCCTTTTTTTGTTTTCAGTCATTACCAGATCTACCCAAACTATCCCAAAATAGTGGTAAAATACGTACCTCATTCCATAACATAATGACCTTGAAAAGATAACTCGGTTGTTATTCAAAATACCTGTTCTTGTTACAAATTATTTCTCTCAACAGGACCATGGCTAACTGTATTTAATCACGATCAAAGATATCTTTATAGAATACCTTTATAGAATTGATATTAATGCTACATCAGTTACAGAAGTCCTTAAGATCACGTTGATTAATCATTTCACTGCATTATCTACAATTGCGAGTATGTGTATGAAGCACCACGATCTAGAAAGGATCGTATCCTATACAACCAGGCAAGTACGCTGTACCAATTTAGCATTTCATTCCAATAAAACATCTCCAGATGAACTGTCAATAACATAAAATTGGCCATCTATTATTGTCAGCTAGATGCATGCAAAACTACATGAAAACCTATTCATTTCTACATGTTCATTTGACTGGAACATATAACTAGCGAACATCATTGTTGGTGAAAAACGCTCATAATTGGAAAAAATATGTTGAATATGCACATTGGAATTGCCTTAATGAGGCAATTCCAATGTGTACAAACAACAAACGTTATTGAATATAAGGAAAACTATTTAAAATTTGCACTTATCAAGAATCATGTCCACTGTGGTTGCTCCTTTCAAACATCTCAAGCTGCCAATCATTATTAAAATATCTGCCATTACATGGCAAATTGTTTACATTTACATGACAGCTTTATCACATAATTTGATTTAACGAACAACCAGTTTGCTAACCTGGTACTTGCACAGTTGTAAAGGCTACGTAATAGTTATACCAGGGCTTGTCCGCCTGTACGTGGAGATAATCCACGAGCTTTAGCTCGTGGATTATCTTACGTACAGGTGGACAAACATGGTATAACTATTTTATACCACTCACATCAGTGTAGACCTTGCACATCACAAGAAATTTCGTGCTAAAGTTGGTAAGGGTGGTATAATGTCTATAGCTACATGTATTACCTTAGTGGTTCACTCGACAAACAGATTTTGAAATTCATTTCTACAGCAGTGATGTCAGAGCCGTAGTTTTGTGGTCGTTCTGATAATGTAAGTCCAAGGGGTGGTTTGGGGCATTCTTTTCTCGATCAACGCAAGAGGAAAATTATGCGTTTTAAGGGTGTGAGCTGTAGCATAGGTGTTGTGTGGCAGACAACGTACCTTGGTGTAGTCTAAGACGTGATTTTTGGCTATTGTTTCTGTTTGGTTGCTCGATGGTGGGAAAGCCTCGGGCTGAATGACGACCACGACCTCCATTTAAGCCGCGACATGATATTTCCAACAATGTGGCATTTTTACAAATGTATACTAAGACGATCCTGTGAAGCTTCCTTTTAAGCTTAGAAACTCCAAATGCTGTTCGACCAGTAGCTTATCAGGCATAAAATATGCATGCGACTAGCAAAGGCTCTGATCAGACTGCGCGTATGCGCAGACTGATCTGCGGCTTTGGTGGTCGCCCATACCACATTATTGGAAATCTCATGTGGTACATGTACATGTAGCGGCTCATTTGTAAAACTTTCATCGGTAGGTTGATGTCTGATGCTTGTCGTTGACCTGTCCCTCCGTCGCTCAGCTGGGGAGTTTCTTTCACTCTGACTGTGAGTGAAGAGTGAGCCCGTTTCTTTGTATCATCTCAGTTAGTTGGTCAGAACCCCCTTTTTTGACATTCTCGTTATTTCCCCTGCATTGCGATACCTTATAGATCTCACACAGTAAGAGTATTGTCCGTCATGGATAGAGTCCAATAGAAAACAGGTGTAGCAGCTTAATACCGTTATTCATTTATTCAAGTTCATTCAGAAAACAATAATAACACTGCAGGTAAAACAATTGTACGGATTTAGCGATAGATAATGATCATGGCATGTAAAGCCTCGGTGGCTCAGTAGGTAGAGAGGCAACTGTAATAATATGCACGTGAGCTATGTAAAAAGTTAAGGGTTCGATTACCATTGTTTAGCATTTTATAGGCTTATTGATATGCTCTTTTTTTTTCATTTGTTTCCATAGTGTATTTTCTTATTCTAGATATTTTCTTATTTGTGTATTTTTCTTTATATTTTTAATATTTTATTTTTTCAATTTTTATATTTTAATTTTTTTAACGAATAGTATTTTATTTCAATATATACATGATATAAAAAGTTCATAAAATAATGCCAGAATAGTGAGATTTTGATCGCAATACTGAGCATCAAAGGATCAGGTGAGCATGCAGAAATACGCAAATCACCAGAGCGTTTGCCGCTCGCATACACAACGTACTGTGTGGATGTAGATGAAGACTCATTTTAACTTTAATTATTGCATAAAACCCGTGTCGCACGCTATTAACAGCCATGTTTTAACCGGCTAAAACCCATGTATTAATCGGGCAATTTACGTGCTGTTGATGCGCGACTTTTGTACTTTACATATACGCATTCTAGGCCGTCACAAAAATTGACGTCATCAACAGTATAGCGTGTATAGAAATTAACGTAATTCAGTGGCCTTAGGGTGACGTAAGGTTTTGCTCTTGAACAGGCTTTTTTAAAACCTACGAATCCTTCATGCTTTTGCGCGCCATTATAGTAATGCAAAAATGAGCATTTCGAAGAGTTTTCCCAAAGTTTTCAAGTGACAATATGCCTTTATGCGATAATAACGACCAAACATGGTTTTCTGATACACTAACGTCTGCTAGACCCTTCGTGGGTCGTTAAAACCCTCGCCTTTAACTGGTTTTTCTGTAAAGCCTGAAATATCGACATAAGCCTTTTTGTTCAAAGGCGGATCCACGACTCCAGGAGAGGGGATTCAGATAAATAAGGGAGGGGGGTCGATTTGCAGATGATCTCTCATTTTTCTTGAATATCCCTTTAAAAATGATATAACCTGTTCCGAAGACCCCTGAACCCCTTCTGGATCCGCCACTGTTTGTTACAGCGCTAGGTTATTCAAACTGTTCACTGAAGGAGTAAGAAAAAGAAAAAAAAAGAAAATAAAAACTCAGGGATTCGAACCCTCAGATAAAAATACAGGTTCGAATATGTAAATATCGCTACTTAACCACTGGGCCACTGGTCTGTGACACCCAATGATAGCTTTAATGCATTAGTTAGGATATAACTATCAATATCCTCGTTTGTTTACCTGTCTAAATGCGGGATTACCTTTTATTGTCAATAAACCTCTCCGATTACAGTTATAATTAGTGACGTCACTGTACTCTATACAAATTTTACCTCTACAGGTGTCTTGCTGTGCATGTATTGACACTGTGTACATATACCTGCCCAGCGGCGCTTGAAGTCCACGCAGTGTAGTGTTAAAGACTGTTAAAGCAATACACATACATATCTCATAGGATTAATGTTTCCGATTTATTGGCTTTGCAAAATACAGAAATGTTTTCTATTCCGTAGTATGGTATCGGTAATTTTTGCCGTTTTGAAGGAAAAAGTTCCCTTTGGCTGCTACTGTTGCTACGGTTGTACATGTAGTCTTGTTTTGGTCTGTGTGCCTGTGTATGTATACATTCTTTATATCTTCCTCGCGGTATCGCGTGTTCGTACATGTATGTATGATTGAGGTATTCCTGGTCATACTCACTTTTGAAAGGGGGTAGAATGCTGTTTCGGTTTATATTGCCGTTCTATCTGCTAGCCAAACATTTGCTTTGCATTTAATTCACCATCAAGTTATCTTATTTTTGTTACCATAGGTTTGTATTTTATAGCATGTGCATACCGTCATTATTTAGCATGCATTCTCAGCAAGACTTCTGGTCTCTTGCAAAGTTAAAGGGCTTCACCTACTTTGTAAGAGACCAGAAGTATTCATGATTCCACGAACCTTCCAAAACTTGAATTCATTTCTTAAGAAATTGCTTATGTTTTTGTGCACTTTACCAATGTGTCAATGTGTAAATGCCGTCAAAACACTTTGAAACTTAGTAAGCTTGATTAGATCCACATTAAATGTATCATATTGCTCATAATTCCATCTTTGTTATGGAAAGTTTAATGTTGCAGACATTATATTGCACATGCTAGGACCCAGTGGGAGTGCGTCGAGGTGTAATACTTTTTTCCAGCCAAGCGATATGCCGTACAATGATCATAAGTTACTTGCATATATTACACGATACATGTATTATACTGGAAACGAGTAGGTATCAAATTTGATTAATCCAAGTAGTATAATGCTGTTCATCGAGAGGCTTAAGCCAAATCGTCATTTCAATTCTTATCACTTGAAATGGACGAATTGTTGTTGTTTTCTTCAAATTTCAAGGTTATTGCATGCATATCCCAGCAGGCACTTGACGTCGAAGCAGCTCAAAACAACGTCATATCGACGTCAATGCGACGTGATGGCGGCGCATTGACGTTCATACGACGTTGTTTTAAGGTTGTGTGTCTGCAAGATGGGTGGTGTTTTTCACTTTTATTCATTCATAAGAGAACATTCCGTAAGCTAACCGTGAATATCTGGGCCTTCACCCGTTGTCTTTGTCCTATAAAATTCATGTAGATGCTAGGCTTCATTCTCTTTGCGTTGGTACTTTACATTACAGTAAACAACTGTTCAGTCATGTAGAAACATTTGCCTTGGTGATAACCAATAGTAAGCATTGAGGATTTCGTGCCTGGATCAAAGATACAGCACAATGACTCTGATGAAGTCTCTCTACCGGCACTGCACCACTGCGCTCCTCATACGAGATAAGTAAACGCAGTATACGTTGACTAGGATAGAATATAAGAATCTATCATGATTGTGAGGGTAGGATAGAAAAATCCGTCCCGAGGATCACCGTTTGGCATCACAAGGCTTGCCGAGTGATGACAAACGGTGATCCCGAGGGACGGATTTTTCTATCCTACTCTCACCTGAATAATGGATTCTTTTTTTGCTCGCCATTAGATACCACATTTTATTCTTAAGAAAATGTTCCCAGAAGTTCCTGAATACGCCGACGACATGTTATGATGACGTCTCTTTGACATAACAATGACGGCACTGGACGACCATATGCGTGCGTGAGTTCCTATACAACCAATGTATTTAGCCCTCACGTGAAAGCCTGGGTAAGATAGCATGGGTAAGATAAAATTTTCTAACCCAGGGTAAAATCTCAGATGTTCTTATCCAGTGTGCAAGAACAGTATTGCTATGAAATTTGCACTCAGATATTGATCACGCGTATCCGAACTTATATCAGCATACATAGGTGAGTCGAGTAACTGATGTTGTGCCGTATGGCTGCATGTGCATTCGAAAAGAACTACTCCGTACCTGTACGAGCTCGAATGATGCGTACGAGTACAGCTATGCAAAGAATATATCTACCATATCGGGCAGTCGCTATATTCGATGTAGGCTATGTTTTTCGCCGAAAACAGCTATCCGTTTGGTAATCCTGGATTACTGACACATGTTATAACCCTAACCCTAACCTACCCTACCATTGCTTTCTGGTAGTTGGAAGTTGTGACACTTGGATATAAGTGCATATACACTTGAACTATGTGGATATGGACCGCCCGTCTGATATCAGCTATTCTATAAGACTATGTTGCCTTGGTCACAGCATTCCCCCTAGCATTATTCTATAAGCATACGTTATATTAAGCAGTAGCCTTTTTATTCGTAGCAATGTATGTTCTTCTTCGAATATAGCTATACTCAAACCCATTAGCTGTAATCGTACGAATATGGCTCACCGAGTATCTCCATTCAAAGGGTAGCCGTATTCTGTACGACAATCCTAGATACACGTACCAGTTAACGAGTAGAACGTGGCTGTAAAGTGCGTGAAAATGAGAGGTTAACCTTTATAACCAATATACAGGACAATGCTTTTATAAAATTGAGACACAACATTGCTACCGAGTACATGGGCGGTAGTGTTAATGTATTATATTAGACTGATGGCTGAGAATGGTTTTGCTTGAAGAGAATGGTTTTATCTTGAAGAGAATATCAAGCTGTGTCTTTTAAGAGATGTTTGCTCTCTGTGCTCCAGGGCGTGAGTCTATAAGATGGTCCTATATCAAATTTAGAAAAAAAAGAAAAGTTTGAGTTACAGAAAGAAGGCATTAAACTGTTTAATTATCTAAATTACTCATATAGTCTGCATGCTGGCTACCTTAGCTAAACATACAAGCTTTTGGAGCAAAATTACGGCTTCCTAAGGTGTTATGTGTGTTGTTTTAATTAGACTACCCTTTAGAATGATAATGACAAATATCAGTCACTTTTTACAGCTGATCTGTGCATTTTACAAAATGATTTTGATTATTTTGTACTAACATTTTTATTTGGCTAATAGGAAATTTAAAGTTTGCGATTCTATCTGAAATATATTGTATTATGTGAACAATTAAACAACACTACCCCCAGTTTTAGGGAGTCAAATTTGGTAGGTACTATTTAAGTACAAACTTTATGAATTTTTTTACTGCTGCTCGATATCTTACATACTTGGGATTGTCTTGCTCATATAATAAAGAATTATATTTTTGCAGGTGTAGCAACAAGATTGGAATGCTTGTTTAAGGCTTAACATAATGTTACATGGCATAATAAATGCACAAGGGCATTGACTTGATGTGCGGGATTATATTCCAAAAACAAAATCTCTAGCCCCTCTGGTGCCAAAGTCGTACGTATTAATTTATTGGTGATTATCAAGCCCATGTAACTTTGTTACAGATGTTATAAATATTTTTTAAATATTTCTTAATATGTATAATACTAAAATTTAGATAGAGCCTAGAGGGGCATATAAAATAATAGTTTCACATCTAAACAAGCCAAATTAGTAAATGTTCCTCTCAAATGTAAACATTCTAAACTAATCCTTATCCAAGTCATAAATAATATCCATTATTTCTGCTTCTCAGGCAAAATAAATGTCTACCTCATCTCATCAAAACCAGTAGAATTATTAAACAGTATTTTGATTGCAAGCTGAGTAAGGGCATGCTCCATCTAAAACCCAACTGGGTTTCTGCAGACATACTCTATATTATATAACAATTCAAGGTGCATTGAATAAGAGATTAGTTGTACTTTGTAAGCAGGGATGTTAGCCTGTAACAGCTTGTTACATATATAAATATATCAATTTGAGAATAAGAAAAATGTAAGCTTCAGCTACAGAAAGAAGACATTAAAACTATTTAATCAATCGACATCTAAAAGTCTGCATACTTTATGGCTTTACTACATATGAGAGCTGTATAACATTTATACGGCTACCTGTGGTGTTTTGTACTTTACATAAACATAATTATCATTTAAAAGCGGTAATTGTGGCTATCGTAATTTACTTAAACATCTGCTCTGTGTTGGTTTAAACCGTTTTAGATTAGGTTTACAAACATGTACTTAATTGACGAATGCAAAAAGCAAAGTTTGTTTTTCTGTTTAAAATGTATTGTCTTATCTGAGCTAATACACAGCCCTACCCCCGGTTTTACTGAGGATCAAATTTTGTTATTACCATTTAAGTAAAACACACGTGAAAACAATTGCAGCGTGTGGATATTAAACATTTTCCTCGACTGTCTTGCTCAAATATCGACAAGTTGTCGCCAAATTCCTAAGATCAGGGCATGTATTAAAGATTTAAAAAAGAAATGATGTAATCAATGAGCAAGGCCAATGCCTGATGTAGTAGGAGGTATTTAAGTAAGAACCAATGTATTTTACATGTGTACTTATATGAACTGTTGTTACAGATGTTATCAATGAACATTTTGACACATTTCCTAATACTGTGCATAAAATGCTAGATATAGAAATTAAGAGAGATGGCAAAGATCAAGTACCACACCTGATCAAGGATACCACATGGGAAAGAAACAAAAATACAGTAAACATCAACAACATGAGCCAAAGGTCAGCCCTTTCCCAGCAGGTGACCACAAGGCAGCAATGATCAGACGCGAAAGCATGCGAAACACAAGACACAATTAGAAAAGATAGATTTACATTTATACATGACAATATATTAAATGTTCCTTTTTATTGTAACTGGTCAAGACTAATTCTCATCCAAGTAACACTCATATCAAATGTTTGTCATTGTCGGCTTCTGTAGTTATCATCATTATTACCCGCCTTCTCCCAACTAGTAGAATCATCACACAGTATTTCAATCATTTCCTGCTGTACACTTTTACCACAAGTCCACTCAAAATTTATGAGTCATCGTCAATTTTCCAACTATGCCATTCAACTTTGCCTCCTAACATTCGGAAACTGATATGAATGCCTGATAGTTGGCTCTTTAAACGAGCGTTTCAAGTGATACTCTGCAAGTAGGAGAAAGAGTAAAACTATACAAGAAGGACAAAGATGCCGCCAAAAGCAACGAGTACCTGACCTGATGTACCTTGATATTTCTGTGAAAAAAGAATCATATCTTGGCTGGTTTACTTTGGTATGAGCTGCCTTTCCATACATGCAACAAACACATTATCGCCTAATAGTGTATCCGAACAATTATTATCTTTCCCCAGCATTCAAAAACTCATGTGAAGGCTTAGTACTTCTGAAGTGCTGGAAGAGAGGTAATCCTTCCATTTAGATGAATGAGCAAGATTTATCACAGCAGGTAAAGCAATGCAACACATGGTGAACAGAGCACAAATTAGACCGTTTCACTTCAATGATTCACTAAGTTTCTTAGATCTAACTGGATGACTTGGTGTATAAATTGAAGAGGTTTGTTGGCTCTAATAATTTTTTCAGCGCAGTTCATTAAAAATATTTCCCAGTAAAAAAGATTGGCTATACCATTAATGTATTGCAACAGACTACATGCCTGGTGGTCAACCCAATCACGGTTGGCAACTTTTCTTTCCTCTTTATTTTGACGCTGGTTGGTCGAACTTCAGACTCTATGACGGTTCCGACTTAAAGAAATATCTATTGATGAGATGGTAGGGGCCTGATGCTTTGGCTCTTGTCAGGCCCACGAGGTTGGATTTTAATGTTTAAAATTGGATACTTAAAATTTGGAGTAGCTCAAACTTTAATTTTACTTAATTTTTAGTTTGTAGCATATTAACAGACTGTTTCAGGCTAACGCCCCAGCGTACAGAACGCTCACGTCTATTAAAAGGCGCAGCTTGAAATTCTCTTCAAGATAGGATATGTCTACAAAATTCCCTAGGGGGGTTGTCTATATAGTATGAGAGCGTTAACCAGACTGCTCTATTGATCGCAGACATCCTAATATAACATGATTAATGTTTAATTTATAATGGTTCATTTATTGCATTATTGAGCGTTTTCATGTCTGATTAAATCCTATATATTGTTTAAATGACCCGTTTATCATTTTGCTCTTCATCATTTAGTACAACGGACTAATCTGTGGAAACAACATTGCAATGTAAACGCCTAGTCGTGGAGAAAACCTGTCTTCTAATGGATATAAGTTGAGCCGTGACATGTGATTTCCAACAATGTGGTATTTTCACAAGTGTAGACTCGGACGAGCCCCTACAGCCTGCTTTTAAGCTTAGAAACTCCAAATGATGTTCTGTCAGTAGCTTAACGATCATAGAATACTCAAGTGGCTAGCAAAGGCTCTGATCAGACTGCGCGTATGAAATGCCAATTTAAAGTATTACAGAATAAGCTGCAGTGTTTTAAGTTAAACTCTTCCATTAGTGTCAACATTCATACTGGCAACAATCAGTGAACTCTGCAGTCCCATTGAATATTATGAACAGAAAACTCGTGAATCAAAACAGACGAAAATTCCACAGCATACAAAGCCCTCATTTGACCGCAGTTGGAATATGCCTCCACTGTTCGGTCTCCACACACTGCTGCAGGCAGACACATACAAAATCGAGTCGGTCCAACGCAGAGCTGCCCTGTTGGCCTGTCGTGACTACCGGCTAACCTCAAGTGTGACAAAAATTCTCGAAAACCTACACTGGCGTCCACTAGACCAGAGACGCATAGACAGTCGACTTGCTATAATGTACAAGGTCACATAATAATGACCTTGTTGCAATTCCAGCATCTGAGTATCTAACACCAAATCGCAGGGATCTAAATACATCCACCCTCTTGCATACAAGCAGATCCCTACAAACAACTATAAATACAGCTTTTTCCCCAGAACTATCATACACTGGAATGCCCTCCCAACCTGCATTGTCCTGCTCCCGACCTTGGTACAGTTTAGTCATGCTGTGTGCCAGGTGGTGCATGTGTCCCCCCTAAATCACCATATTCTGTTTTTATCTTTTACCTAAACTAACCCTCTTTTATCGCACTGTACTAACTCATCCCACCAACTTTTCTTATCTATTATCTCAGCTAACCCCCTTAGCACTTGGTATATATGGATACCGTTCTTAAGTCCTCAATAGAGGTTTACAAGTATTGGAAGAAAGAAAGAAAGACCAGTGTTCACAACGTAGGATACCTGGGGTCGTCCTTAATTCTTAGCGCATCAGCGTGCAGCAAATGTTCAGGGAGTCTGCGCATATGCGCATTCGGCTCGCCAGGGCTTCGCTGCTTGCATATATAATGTCGGGAAGTAGATCAGATCCCGAGGTTATAAAACTTTTGTCATGCTCAACTCAACTGAGCACGAAATTTCAACTGCTCTTATGTACTAAAATACTGGCAAATGAAGATTTTTCTTGCTCTTAGTCGCTCAGATGTTGTATTTATGAGCAGGATACATTTCGTGCTCAGCTCAGTTGAGCATGGAAAACGTTTTATAACCTCGGGGCCTGATCACGTGCACGCTCTAACGCCATGCGTAGACTTTTGGATCGGTTAACGTATCGAAACGAGTTTAAAGGAATTTATTCGGCAGAATCTGCTTGCCATTACATGCAAGTTGATGTCGGGAATTTTCAAATATGTGGGATGAGACCTTTAAGATGGGTTAATTGCAGCAGCTCCACATTAAGTACATGTGCTCGTGTATGACGAAGGTACATTTTAACACGAATTCTATAATTTGTTATCACTGATGCTGCAATATGATTTCCAATGCATAATTATGCAATCTGATTTGATTTGATCAAGCCGCACGATTAAGTTCACTGTTAAGCCCCAACACAAGGAAACGTCGCTTCTGATTAGCCGAACCCAGGCCCCGAGGTTATAAAACTTTCCATGCTCAACTGAGCTGAGCATGAAATTCATCCTGCTCATAAATGTTAAAATGGCAACAATTGTCTGCATTTTAACATTTACATGTATTAGCAGGATAAAAACAACATTAGAGAGACTTAAAGCAAGAAACGTCTTCATTTGTTGGTATTTTAGTGTTTTTATGAACAGTTGAAATTTTGTGCTCAGTCGAGTTGAGCATGAAAAAAGTTTAATAACCTCGGGGCCAGATGTTATAAAAACTTTTTTCCATGCTCAAAATAACTGAACAACATAACTGAGCATGAACTTGATCATGCTTATGAATGTTAAAATGCCAACAATTATTGACATTTTAACATTTAGAAGCATGTTTAATACATCATCTGAGAATTTGAAGGCAAGATAGATCTTAATAATTCAGCAGTTTAGTTTTTATGAGAAGTTGAAATTTCATGCTAAGCTGTGTTGAGCATGAAAAAAGTTACATAGCCTGAGGCCAATAATAAGAATACTATTTTTGGTAATCCATTAAATAAGGTATGTTGTATGTTATCATTAGAATCGCTTCATTAATGATTCAACACAACAAATCTTTAGAAAAAAAACTGTCTAAATTATTACAAATATATCGGAGATCTGAAACAATTTTCAAGGGACTCAAGAGTGAGCTCAAATTAAGCTTAGATTTGATCTCAGCGAGATGGAACACCTAAGATAGTGAAAGAAAACAAATCACCAACCACGAAAACCCTCTAAGTCGAGATCTAGCTCACACAAGGTGAATGGCGAAAAGAAATGAGAAGAAACATGGGCGGATCCAGAGGGGGCACAGGGAAGTCCGGACCCCGCCCCCCCCCTGAAAAATCACAAAAATGTATGGTTTCCATGCAATACTGGTCCGGATCCCCTAAAAATCACAAAGGTTCAAACCAGCATTTAATGTTGGATTATCATCGGCCCACCAATTTAATGGCGTTTCGCTGGCGGGACGATGATGGCCCATTTGTAGCACTATTTGGATCCTTTATCCCCTAATCAACTAAAAAAAAAAAAAAAAAAAAAAAAAAAAACGTTATCAATTCGGACCGCCTCTGATACAAATATCTGGATCCGTGCATGAGAAACCTCACCAATCCTCCATATGTGTTAAAAAAAAGTTCACCAAAAATATCGCCCGAAGTCGGTCAACGTGACGAACATGTAGTTTGTGGCCTTTGTTAGAATAATTCTTTGAGGGAAAGTTGTTTTTCCACTATGCGGCCAGAATTGCTTTAACACATTTCTCCTACTATTGGAAATTAATTTCATTGCACAAATCAGATTTAAAGTAATGATTACTATCAGCTAAAAGTCCTTGGAATTCACAATCAAGTACACGAAATTTCGGTGTTTATCGCATATGCGAAGGCTCAGGCGAGTCGGCACACGTGCGCATGCTAGAAAGAGGCTTCGCTGTTCGCATACGCATAGTATTAATGTACCATAGAAAAAGGCTCAGACCAAATGTTAGACCTTTACCCCACTGTATACGTCAGTATGGGCGTTTATCGGTGGCTTTTCGGCATGTGCGATACTGAAGTAGCGAAATCTCGTGCGCTGGTCCATGTGCATTGTACAATGCACGTACATCATCCAAGGGGCCACCGAAAGCATGCACATGTAGTGCTGCAAATAGAAATAACACGATGCTTCTCAACAGACAGACCTCTGAAACCTCTTCTGCAACAGGATACACCAGAGCCAGTATTTTATAGCTTTTAACCAGTATAGCCCAAGGTATGTACACAGAAAACTCTCATTCCAATATATACACATTGGCATCCATAATGGATTACATTCCATATTTGGTATTGTCCAGCAGCCTAGAGAGACAGCTCATACAAAAATTAAAGTGTGCTTACATGTAACTAGAGAGGCAGAAACGAGTTCTGCTCTTGGTTGGAAGAAAACGTGTTCTTAAAATCACAATATTAAAGGAGACTAATGCCCAAGCGTATATTTTACGTGTCAAATCTTCACTGTGTACTCTTCTGTTGCTTAATAAATAGATCACCTCTAGCAGTGGAGTGTTGTTGAGTAATAATTCACTGTTTGTAGTAAAGAAGATCAAATCACGAGAGCGCAGCGCGAGTGATTTTTCTTTGTACAACTGACCGACAAACAGTGAATTATTACTCAACAACTCACGCATTAGAGCTGATCTATTTCGATTCTAAACACACAATAAACGACAAAAACACACTTGAAGTCTTCAGCTTCTTTCAACCTTCCGCAATTGCACTGAAAAATTCCCGCCAATAGTTGGACTGTGTCGCACACGTTTACTTGTATTTGTAACGTTTTTCAAGCGTTACACCGTCTAACGCCATGACTGACGTCATTTTGCAGCAACGAATGACGTCAGCTAGCGCGCTCTTTCCTCGCGCTTTCAGAACTGATATATCACGTTTTTACCATTGACTCAATAGGCGAGGTGTGTTAGAACTTTAAATATTTCTTAGATATCAATTATGCATGGAATGTACATGTACGAGCTTTAGCTATGGATATGACGTTTAAATATAAGATAATGCTTAGTGAATATGACCAGAATATGGCACAATCACAGACCACAGAACTCTTACAAATGTAGCACAAATAGGAAGAGACAAAGAGCACAGAGGGTCATAAAGCAAGTCACTTCCTCAGCAAGATTATTGCTAAACTAGAAAGGACATCATCAACTCACCACAAAACAAGATCACCCACACACAATACAATGATAAACAACAAGATAGCCACCAGCGTTAGCCCGCATTCAAACAGCAAAATCAGCAACGGATAACTGACATTATGTCAGACAAGCATATGCAATTCTTGTTTCCTATTTGAATTTCTTTCACTGGTTTGAAATGTCAATGAGTTCTTTTTATTGATCATTTAACCTTGTGAGAAGTACTTTCTTAGCATGATTAATTAGTAATATATTGTTTATGCAGAATAATCCTTTAAGCTTTTTCAACTGCAATGCTGCGGTCAATAGGAGTGTTCGAAGTCTGAAAGACGTGCTGCCTGGGAGCGTGCACGTATCTACACATTCAGTAAAACCTTGAAATTTCAAACTTCGAATATTCTCTATTTCGAAATAAAGTTCGTACACACTGGATTCAGAGAATAGAACCTACACTTATTCATGGCCTCTTTTAATACGTTTATATAATAACCTGTTTTGGGTGCGTAAAAGGACGTTTTTTACGAGCCCAAGACATATGCTTTATAGAAAAACACATTTGGGGGTGTAATACATGTTATGTCTACCTCCCAATACTCTCTCTCTCTCTCTCTCTCTCTCTCTCTCTCTCTCTCTCTCTCTCTCTCTCTTGTTTGCATAATTATGTATATAGTTCATTCCAAAACCCCTGTTGGTAACAACCATCTTACCACCTTTCCGAAGATGACCCATATAAACTTACGCATACTTTCAGAGCATATTCATTCACAAGCTTTGTTTATACAGTGTACTTTAAATGCTGTGTACTTTAAATGCTGTATTCAAGAGAATGAATAAAATGTTTTAAACCAATACTTTGAACTAGCTGCTGATTTTGATAATTTGAAATAATACCTCTAGTCCCGAGGACATCTAATTTACCAGATTCGACTTTATATTATGGTACAATGTACACGGTAGCCATGCTAAGCTTCATTTTAGTCATCAAGCATCTAACCCTTTTCATTATTGGTACCCTTAAATAGGTACTTTGACCCAGACGAATGTGCGACATTTCGTCAGAATCTGCATTACCGGCTAAGATAAAAAACAATCTTAGGGTGGAGAAATAAATCACAAGTTAGGTATTCAGACATGTAACCGCTGAAATACCAGGGCCCAAATCTACAATGCTTCCTTAAAGTTAAGGACGACTTAAGTTATGTACCAATATAGCAAAAACAAAACATTACAAAAAATCAATAAGCTCTTGCTTAGCAGAGCTCCCATTAGGATTTTGAAAACAGGAGTCTCAGAGCCCTCTTTGCCAGTGGGAGTCCCACCATACAAAAATATAGCCTCCTTCAAAAAATGGGAATCCCAGCACCAAAAAAGGGAGTTCAGGACTTTAAATCAGCAGATAGTGAGAACTCTGCTGACATTTATTTAATCATCAACATATTTCACAGTGTCCAATTGCTTCTCGAGGGGGGTTCCGTACCAAATCTAAGGTATTTCGTCAGGGTTTGCTTTGTTTGCTAAGATAAAAAACAATCTTCAGCTAGAGAAATAAATCGCAATTTAGATATCTAGAGCCCGGAATAACAATGCCTCCTTAAAGTCAAGGAAGGCTTAAGTTAAGTTTTGATATTTCAACATGCTATATTAACTGCTAAATGGTGGTTCCCAGCTCAACCCCGCACTATATCCCTTTAAACTGTCAAACTGCGAACCAACATGTTTTCTTATATAGATAGCTCTTCCATGGGGTCCAGGGGGTTAGGAAACACTGTATTAATGTTGCTGATAATAAGAATTATCTTGTTGGTACAGTACCATACTTACGGACATTGTAAGAAGGGATAATGGAACTTATTTAAAGGTGAATTTTTCGGAATAGAAATAATGATTAATTATTTGTGAAGTTTAAAAACCGATCCAAACGTTAGTATTTTGAAACAAAGTGTACTCCTGGAGAACTATACTACCCTGCGTAACAGCTCTTATATTTAGATTTTCTTTATGTTTAACTTTTCAGTACTTGGAATGGCAAAACTTTGGGTAACCAATCATCTGTCTAAAATTGTGCTATTCATTTTAGTTTCAAGCTGCCAGAAAATATTCATCAACAGAAATAAAATACATATGGGTCAGGATATGACATAAGGTACCTGATGGTTGTGATAATCAAAATCTAGCAAATATTACGTTTGTTAAGTACTACATCTTTAGAGCATTTCCTGAAAATTTGAAGCAACTATCTTTACTGGTATATTACTGGAAAGAATCTTGTCTCCTGATAGGTCCAATTTGTTTTCATAAATCTCTATGTCTACCTTAAAACTGGTTTAAACCGATCCACAAGCTAATATTGCATGACAACCAGCTCAAACTAGTTTCCAGAAGTTAATATTTTGACACTTCTGCAATATTGCCATCTAGGGAGCTAAAAACAGCATAATGAGTGTGAAACTAGCATGTGCTGCATGAAATTGACATGATTTGCTGTTTCACCCCCAACAGGTAAATTAAAGACTTTCATGAACTTTTACAATAGTTTTGCTTTGGTTTGACTGCTTATTTATCTATGTTTGAATAAAAAACTGTAAAAACAGTTTTATGATAACATTTTATTTTCCCCATTAAGAGAATTAATATACATTTGAAAATATAAAATACTACATTAAAATATTTTGATAACAGTTGCTAAAACTTGTGAGAAAGTCCTTAGATGCCTTAGATTGTAGGTTGAACAAGTCTTTAACAACAAAGTGAAATTAGCAAAATTTTCATTCGTAAAACAAAACAGTTGTTGACTTCAATTTCAGTAGACATTATACAATTATTGACTAATGAGGCATTGGATATGATGTGATATCAACCAGAGAATACCAATATTGACCGAGGCAAAGCCGAGGTCAATATTGGTATTCTCTGGTCGATATCACATCAATCCAATGCCTCATTAGTCAATAACTGTTTTATTATATAACATTTAGAGAAAGATGTACAGATATCATTGCACCTGGGAAAAAATACTGAACTTATATACAAGTTTTGGGAAAGTCAATCATTTAGCAGAAACACTGCAGACCTAGATAAGACCACCCGTATGTTGTGCATGAGTGTCATCATTCAACACTTACTAACAAGAATTCTAACACGCCTCGCCTGTAGAGCCAATGTTAAAATAATCAGATAATGTGATATATCAAACAATAATTCACAGCTTTGAAAGCGCAGGGAAAATGTGTGATAGCTGACGTCATTTGTTACTGGAAAATGACGTCATTCATGGCGTTAGACGGTGTAACGCCATTTTTACGCTTGAAAGACGTTACAAATACATATTAACGTATGCAACCTGGTCTAAGTATTGGCGGGAGATCTTCAGTGCAAAGGCGGAAAGTTGAAAGAAGCTGAAGGCATCAAATTTGTTTGCGTCGTTTATTGTGGGATAAGCTCCAGTGCGTGATTTGTT
Organism: Loripinus fragilis; assembly: GCA_964019695.1. Lineage (NCBI taxonomy): Eukaryota > Metazoa > Mollusca > Bivalvia > Lucinida > Lucinidae > Loripinus > Loripinus fragilis. The sequence goes on from OZ026525.1 coordinate 75,449,033, forward strand.
GCGTTCTCGGCAACTACGATAGGATTATTAGCGACGCTTTAGTACAGCAGAACATGAACGAAAAAAAAAAACAAAAAAAACAAGGAGTCTAATTTTAGTAACTAATATTCACCAGCAAGCGCGCGCCAGCCAGTGAATATGACAATATATTGACTGGCCACGTGAGCGATCTAAGCCAATGAAAATCGGTCTTTTTTCTTAGCTATATAATAAAAGGATTTATCTACCCTTAAAAGTGATATTCACCTCCGCATAGCGGCCTCGGTGAATTGTCACTTTTTCGCGTAGATATAAATCCTTATGTCTACCTCAATGAAGTCAATATATGTACAATATTGACTGATACTAAAAAAATATATATATGGATGTTTGAAGTGACATATGTATTCCGGCTTGAAATGTGACGTAAAGAAGAACGTTAATCCTAATATGACGTCAAAGTGCTTGTCTACAGTTACTAATTGATTATTTTGGCTCAGTTTAAACATCTAACAAATGTAACGTATTCACAAGCACTATCTATGCTATAATGTAAATGCAAATGAAATTTTATGAAAATATATATAGTTTCCAAGTCGTTATATAGGCAATTAAAGTGACCCACCCTTCATTTTGGGTCCTTGTTGGTGTTGTGGCCTCATTGTTGCCATGACAACATCACTTACAAACAAAACTTTAAATATAGTCAGAAACGGTTGCTACTTTGGTGACATCAAACTATAAAAATATTTTAAAAACATTTTGTGGTAATATAAAGGATTGCGACTTTTTGTAATTTTAGTTGTTTTTTTTTTCAAATGTCTCTAATGTAATAATTGTTGAAATGCCTCAAGGACCTTTTTCTCAGATCCGCCCTTATATATTTTTTAATTAGATAGTTCAATAGAAATGAAAACTATTTCACTTACAATGGCCATGCTTGCCTATTGATAAAAAACAAATTTTGAACTAGCTGGTTAACATGGTAAAATAGAATATGCTGCATTTTTGTTATATACAATGAATCATACTTTGTATGCCCCGTACTAATTACGAGATTTGTGATTAGCATAAGCATGGTATTTATACGGCTTGACTTCCGCACTTTAGAAGTACAGACTGGTCATGTATAATTATAATCACTACATGTATGCTTATTAATGAGACATAATCCCCATCTTTAGTGTTATTGATGAATGAAGAAATTATAGTTTTTGTAAAACCAAGTCAAACTCCTGTAAACAGATATCTGTGTTATTAACCCAAACAGGCTAAATGGAATTCCCAACCCTTATCAATTGAACGAATCAATTTCGAATTCAAGGGCTGTTGGGTAGCATTTTATAATTTCATTCAAATTTTAAAAGTACACCCTGTATGCAAACTTTGCAGAACCTGATCTGCGGCGTTTGATCTGGTTCTGCATCTTTGCCTATGTCCCACAAAAAGGACACTATAGCTAGGCTTAATTGGGTTGAAACAATACAAATTAATGTTCGACTTAAACGAAAAGTCATTTAGTGTGTTCGGTTAGATTTTTATTTTCTATTTATTATATCATTAATTTTGCTCCTTCTGTGTCCTACACTGCTCGAAATATTAAAAGGAACACTTCATTTTCATTTTGCTTTTTGTCACCATGCAAATACATGTAAAGTCTAGTACTTAGCAACTAGTTAGAACTAGTTATAGAAGATACGAACATGTTCGTGTCGTGATTAGTTTAGTGACCAATCAAGGAGGGTCTGGATGGGGTATAATGATTAGAAAATAATGACCCTTTGTTATAATGAATAGTGAATAATTAGCCAAAATATAATGAATAGTGAATAATGAGGGCCTAAAAATTAGTGAATAATCCTATTTTTTTAATGAATTGAAGAAAAAATAATGAATAGTGAATAATCAGATTTCTTTGCCACCTTCCTTACCTTTAATGAATAATTGATCTTATTTTAATGAATAACCCAAAATTTTAATGAGATGAATAATGGGTTAAATTTTTAATGAATAAAGAATACCAGACCCCCCCCCCCCCCCCCATCCAGACCCTCATCAAGGATAATGCCTGTTGATAAGATTGTTGCAATCTCCGTAGAACGTTTTATGTAAAAAGGAAATGTTGTTACAGATCCTTTTTCCGAAGCAAAATTTTTAGATAAAAAGTTTATCAAACACTGAAACTGAACCTTCTGTATATTCAATGTCATTTGAATGCAGCAGAAATGATTAGGCTACGTTATAAACACATTCTTACGATTCTACAGATTTCCAGAAAATTCATCATTTTAAAGAAAACGAAAATTATCATGATTATAAAATTAACTTGAGCAGCGATTATTTTATGCAACACATTATTTGGTCCGATATTTTGGCTCTCTTAACAAACATAGCAAAGGAAACTTGGTGTTCTATCCCATTGTCTAGTGTCTATTGGACAGGGGCAGGGGCAGATCCAGGATTTCTGGAAAGGAGGTTCATATGTATAAAGGGGCTGGGGTTCGCTTTGCTGATTTTATTTCATTTTTCATAATTATCCCATGAAAATGAAATAATTTGGGCTCATTGAGACCAAATTATTTCATTTTCATAGGTTATTTAAAAGTGGGGCCAGGGGGGGGGGGGGGGGGGTTAGAGCAAACCCCTCTGGATCTGCCAATGGGGGGTTAACATTATCAACTATGGATAATTATACGGTGTTCATTTAAACATTTATTAGTGATTTTGATAGATACCTGCATTAATTTCCAAATAAAACGACATGCTCGCTAGAAGACAGATACAAACAATCTTGCGAGAGGTCCATTCATTGAAAAAAGAACACGTATTCTGAAATACGTCTCATTATATTAAAATGCATCTTATGATCTGATCCGAAAATTTTGCTGCAAAATATTTTTCTGGATGTACAACATTTAACAACCACCCTTTAGAATCAAATGATAGCTATCTAGAACAGATTTTTTCAAATAAAAATACTAATAGGTATCTGCTTCAATATACCTTTATTAGTTTTAAGTCATAAGGACCTATCGTCCTTTTCATGGGACAAAGGCAAACAGTGGAAACTCAGATCAGATGCCGCAGAACGTGCCGTATGATCAAGGTCTCCACTGTTTTCTTACAGAATAATCCATTAAAATTTGTATACACTTGCAAAATACCACTCAACAACCCTTAAAGTGTAAATGAACTGGTCAGATTGAAAGGATGGGAAATTCCATTAGGCAGGACTGGGTTAATTTCATTACCTGATTGTTTACCTGATTGTTTTCTTTAAGATATCTGTAGGGGATACATTTACTGACAACGCACAAATGTCGGGCACAGATATTTTGTCAAAAATTAATAAAAAGAGCTCACTTTAAGCTGGTATAAATGCCTTTAACTTTTTGTGAGTAGCTTTTGAACAGGATTTTCAAGAGCTTTTATCTTGTAAAAATGATGTTCAAGGTTCCATGATGTTTTAAATGATATAGGCTAACAAACTAAATACCAGTTTACCTTCACAATAACGAGGAGTGGGTGTTAATCAGATAATTAGACAATCAATGTAACAAATGCGGTTAGATTGTACATTGAAATACAATAAGACGTTTGAAGTTATTGGCCAGTCCTTTTTTGTGAAAAACATATATTTATCTAGATATCAGTTTGCTGAACAACAAAGCTTACGTGATAAGTTGTATTACTTGACTTAGGCGGCGCCTCATGAATGCGTAATTAGGACTAGTCAACCTTAGGCATAGGTAAAAGCTGTAAAAGAGGCGTGGTTTTATTCAAAAGTAACTGTATCATCTTGTGCTACAACCTCAGTCATTACTTAGTCCTTAAAACGCCAGCAAAATAACTGCCTCTGAAAATGTCCATTTAGCATAAGCAGGGAGGCAAACATTGTGGACCCAGATCAGACTGTTCCTACAGGAGCAGTCTGATCTGTGTTCACACTGTTTATCTATGAGGCGTCAAATAGTTTAGTAGACGACAAAAAACATACATTTTGTGATTATGCGCTTTAAGGGTTGATAAATACGAGTTCAGTGTGTATACGGTTAGGATTTCATGAAATGCACGCATGTTTGCGCGGCTCAAAAAGCTTATTAGCTCTTTACCAAATTATAGATAAAACCTGATTTCCCTTCCTTAACAGATGAAATAGCCGAAACACACCCCGATATGAATATTAAAGTTGGCACCTTTACAGTAAGCGAAAAGTCAAGTATAATAATATAGAAAACCCACGTGATTTTTTGGACTGAAATTGGTAAGCTTGGCATGTCAAATGAAAGGAAGTCTACTAAAAATACAAAATACTGGGACGCACTTCCTTATTATATCAAAACTGCACCTTCTCTGTCTTAGTTTTAAGACAAACTTAAAAGATAAACTTATGCATTTTACTTAACAAGTATAAGATGGTACTCGTAGCAAATGCTTTAAATTTAAGTTTTCCCACAAATTATTCTAAGTTTTATGCGCCAATCAATAACCTTAACCAGATCTTACCTGACTCTTGGGATGAACTTGTCTATTAAAGACTGATAGGTTATGTCTCCATTAGGCATTTGCAAGATGAAATGTTTTATTCATTTATTTGATGTTTTGTATATATGTATATATTTCATGTCTTTTATGTAGGGCCACATGGTAGAATAGCCGATAGGCTAAATATGTTTACCCTCTGAAAACATTGTTATATAATAATAATAATAATAATAATAATAATAATAATAATAATAATAATACCAGCCGAAGTTCTCCGCAACGAGACATGTGTTGATAATACACCATGCGTTTACTAGCTGTGGAGTTCCTTGTGAACAATATTTGATTCGGTCAGTCTGATTAGGATGCTAGCGGACTTTTTAAGCGTCCAAAATGCAGTTAATAACTCCGGTTGTAAATAGACAAATAGGAATGTCTATTTTTTCATATACATGTACAAGTATGTTCCCCACCATGACCCAGCAAATCCTTTAAAAGATAAACGCATATAATGAATTTAAGCTGGATAAAGGTGGGGAACAAAGTTTCATTGGAAAAACATTGAAGAATCCCCATTTGTCTATTTACAATCGGAAGTTTTATCTGCATTTTGCACGCTTAAATAGTGCGCAGGCATACTAAATACTAATCAGGCCGATCGAATCATATATTGTTAGGAAAATCAATTTTACATTCTAAAACAAACTTTTTGTGGCTTTTCCATGGGTAGTAACCAGCACTGGTTTATGAGGGTTTATGATTTTTGATGATGAAACAGATTTGCGGAATTATAAAGAAAATCTTACTTTTTAGCCATTCAACTGATATGGTACCAAATGTACAATTTTAGAGTAGTTGTGTTAAGCCGCATTTATCTCCTCCCCTTTGCCCTTGGTATGAATATCATTTATTTTAGGTATGTTTTTGAATAGTAATTATATGGAAGGAATTTCCCGACGAAATTCTATGTGTCCAATTTGTTTTTTGTTTTTAAGATTGCAATTTTATTTCGAAAATTATTTCATTATATCATGTGAGTTGCCAAATGATAACAATTTGGATCAACGGATGCTGCTGAAGAATTAAAAAATATTACAAAGTAAACTACAAATAGCATCAACAACATAATAAACTGACACGAAACAAGCATTTGAAGCATTGAAAATTGTCCGTAATAAGCACTTCTTTCTATGCTATAGGGAGTGCAGTGGCTCAGTGACAGGGTGCTTGACTCGAGACTGAGAGGATGCGGGTTCGAGTCTCACCGGCGTCACTGCTTTGTGTCCTTGAGCAAGACACATTAATCCTAGCTTAGTACTGGTTCAACCCAGGAAGACCCATCCCTTAATAACTGAAAGATTGTTGATGAGACGTAAAGAATTAAACAAAACAAACAAAAACTTTCTATGCTATTATAGAGGGCGTGCTTTCATTTATAATTTATAGAATATCCCTTTTTGGGAACTCATTGATTAATTTCGGAAAACGGTGACAGCAGTCATTTTTATTGAATGGTTACTCTGAAAATAAAAAAAACACTTTTGTGGCTTTTCCATTGGTAGTAACCAGTACTGGGCCGGGAGGGTTTATGATTTGTGTATTTATTTTATGATGGGAACTCCCGAAGGATCAACGGAAAGTGGTTTTATGGAAAAGCCGGGAATCGAACCTGCGACCCCTGGTTTTAAACATAGGTTTATCCCCTACACCACGGCGGCTGTGGTACTTGAACGTATCGATTCCTGATCTTTGCCCGCTTCCTTACTTTTGCTTATTTTCAAACAAATATAGCAAAAAAAAAATCAAGAGCTGTTGCTTTCAATTTTTGTCCTTAAACATTCATGTAGCATGTCATAAATATAAACTCATTTAAACCTTAACAAAATGAATATCAACAAATAATATTACAAAGACGAATATGTCTTAAGTTTAAAGGGAAGCAACCTAGTGGCAATACAAGTTAAAATTTTGAAAAAATATTAGAAATTAGCCCATTTTACCAACTTTAGCATAATATCTCATTATGTACAAGGTCTACACTGATGTATGTGGTATAAAATATCTATACGATGTTTGTCCACCTGTATGTAAGATAATTCACTCGCTAAAGCTTGTTGATTATCTCCAAATACAGGCAAACTCGATTACATATATGAATGATGAAAGGAGACTATTCAAGCAGCACGTCAGTACCATACACCCTTACCTCTGTCAAGGCCCCATAAAAAATAAAATATATATTGAAGGGCCCAGTTAATACGCTTTTATTTCCCAAATATGACTGTCATATTTGTAAAAATCCAAGCGTATTAACTGGGCCCTTCAAGGGCTCAAATCATCAGATAATTCAAGTATATAGTTATATTTTGTTAACTAAAACAAAAACTTTCTATGCTTTTGAGGGTGTGCTTTCATTTATAATTTATAGAATATCCCTTTTTGGGAACTCATCGATTAATTTCGGAAAACGGTGACAGGAGTCATTTTTACTGAATGGTTACTCTAAAAATAAAAAAAAAAACTGTTTGTGGCTTTTTCATGGGTAGTAACCAGTACTGGGCCGGAAGGGTTATGATTTGTATATTTAGTTTCTGTCGGGAACTCCCGATGTATTGAAACTCTGACGAAGGCAAAAGCCAAAAGCGCTTAGCTGTGCCTGAATCGTGTGGTTGAATTTCATTGACTCAAATGGTCACAAAACGAATCGCAGATTTACAGTACCATTTATACTGAAGCAAATAAAATCTTCTAGCATCATCAATCAAATATTTTGTACACTTTGTATATATGTCTAGATTTTTTTCTTGTTTGTTCATATCTTGTGTTTCATTCAGTTTCATTTCACATTATACTATGTTTATATATATTTGTAATCTCTGTCAAAGAGGAAATAAAGAGATTATATGGGTTGAACCAGTACTAAGCTAGGATAATGTGTCTTGCTCAAGGACCACAACGCAGTGACACCGGTGAGGCTCAAACCTGCAGCCCCTCGGTCTCAAGTCAAGCACTCTACCACTGAGCCACTGCGGATGTGCAGGCTGGTCCACACTTTTGTTGTGTGCCCAACCCAGGGACGGGTTTTTCTCGCGTGTAGCTTAGGTAAGTGTATGGTCACAGAACAGTGGCTAGGTTTTGTTGGCCACACACTTTTATGCTAAGGTTATAATCCTGTAAGATTGTTATGAATTCCATTTAACCTTAGTTTAAACAAAAATTATATTGAAATATTCTACATTTATGCAATATATACATTGTCAATGGATACAGGATCTGACAGTAAGCTATAAGCTTATTTGAAGGTCATTAAATTTATTATCCTGTTTCATGTATAATTTGTACAATATCTGTGAATAGCTTATAAAGCTTCAAAGAAACTCGAGCAATGGAAAGTAATAAAGTAATAAATGCATATTTCATTATAGAGTAAAAAACAGAGAGGGAGAGAGAGAGAGAGCTGTTGACCGCAAACCTATCATGTGTATTTATTTATTACTAGCAAAATGATTATTTGAATTGTTTTACCGTGAATAGAGGGTAACTAATCATTTTATATAGAAGAGAAGTGGATAGAAATACAGTATGCCAATAAGTATCATCTCATTGAACAAATCTTTTAGACTTTAATCTGTAGTCCTGTACTTTAAGGAATAGAGCTTCATTTTCTTCATCAGCTGATGTATCCTTGCCAAAAAGTAATTCTTGAGTTGTATGCTTTGTGTTTTTGCGTTACATTGTAATTAGGGCATATGAAGAAAAGGTGGTTATCACTTTTAACACCCCCACAGGCACAGAAAGGACTGGGAACTATAATTTTTTGATAAAGATCAGAATTGAGCGAGCTACATGCCATTCGTATTCTTGCATGAAGTATTTGACCTAGCCATGACCCAGCAGAAAAGAATTTTGGTGGTGCTCTCCTCTGTGTGTCTTTGTTGAGTTGATATTAAAAGATGCAACTGAGCTGAACTCTTTAATTACTTGGGGTAAGTTATTCCAGTCTCGCATTGGTTATAATACAAGTTGGTGTTAGCGTGAATTGTGCGGATATCGTTAGAATTTCTGAGTCTGTAGGGTATAGCCTCTTGAACAAGTGGTGGCACAAAATCCTGCAGGTACATGTAAGGAGGAGTCAGATTATTAAGGATTTTGTAGAATATTATCAATTTATGCTTTGTGCGAAGTTCTTGTAGAGAGTCCCACCCCAGATCAGAGTTTCGTGCCCCCTGTTATAATTCTGGCAGCTTCATAATGAATATCGTCAGGCTGTTTTTAACATGAGCAGGACTGTTATCCCATACAGAGTCACTATGCTCAAGAAGGGGACGAATAAATGCAATGTACATTTTTCGTGTGCTTTTTGATTGATTTTAAACTTGAGTAAACTCATGAGGTGTAATCTTGACCATGCTGTTTCTGCACTTTTATTTATATGCTCTGTCCAGGAATATGTGTTGGATATGGTAAGCCCTAAATGTTTATTGCTAGTAGTTTCGTTTAGGACAAAGTTATTCATTTCCAGAGAGGGGTGAAAGACTGGATGCTGTCTTCGAGATATTAGAAGAGTAGAAGTTCTTGTTGAATTGAAATCTCCGAGCCAATCGTGTGGCCACCCATTAATTGTTTCTAGGTATGTATTTAAAATGAAGGCTGCAGTTTGTGGATTATCAATATCTATATAGATAGTAGTGTCATCAGCAAAAAGACGTATAGATGAGCGAATATTATTTACAATATAATTGATATAAATTAGGAAGAGTGAGGGACTAAGTATAGAGCCTTGTGGAACTCCTACAGGAACGTTTTGCCCAATTGGATTCTACCCCATTTATCTTATAATGGAGAGGGGTTCCACCTTAACTAAGCGACTTTTTGTCAGTATTTTTGCTCTACCAATAGCTTAACAGCAGGTGTGTACTATAACTGCTGTGTGAGTGTTTCCGTCGGTCCGCTTGTCTGTGGTACAATGTTCATACTGATACACTCTAGAAACAACTAAACGGGTACTTTGGCATCATGTGGCATTTCACCAGGGTCTGCATTGTTTGCTACGATCAAATCAATTTTCAGAGAAAGAAATCAATTGGTCCTCATTGCGAGAAAACCTGTCTTCGGGGTTTCCGACAAAGTGAGATTCAAACCATCCTGCTCAGCTACATAGACCAGCTAGAAAAATGAAAATTTCACCGGTAGCAAGTTTAAATATGATACTTTTCAAAAAGCGAATAACAAAGGCGCTGATCAGACTGCGCTGACGCGCAGGCTGGTCTGCGCCTGTGTTGTTCGTAAACCCCGAAGACAGGTTTTCTCATGTCAAGGCCCAATTATTATATTTGGTAATTATAACATGTGGCCCCTCAATGTATACAATGGACCATAATGACTTTTTATCTAAAATAAACATGGAATAGTTTAAATGACTTACCTGAACTGCACATCGTCCGTCACGTGATCCTGGTTCAGTTGGTCTATGGCTAAACTGATTGCCCCGCCAGCGTGATACAGAGATGTCCAAAGACAGCAGTCCCTTGGGGCGATTATGCCTATCTTATACTCAACTAGGCCGAGACCCTGCGCGATACAGAGCAGTTCCAGCACACAAATCCACAGGCACGCCATTTAACTTCTAACATGTGCCGCACACCCACCGAAAAGTATATGAAATATCATCATTTTTTAGAACACCGTAGATTAACTGTTAACTAGAAATATCCTTTAAGTCAATGTAAAATTTTGATGCAGTGCTGAAGACGTTTTATGATTTATACTATGCACAATATGGTTAGCAATTTCTTATGTTTCGCATCTTTTTGTGCTAATCTTTTTGCAATATCGAACAATTTCAATTGCATTGTTCTCGACAGGATCCTAGGCAAATGAAACCACGATTTTTCAGACGCCATCCTTTAAATAGGCATTTGGGGAGAGCAAGAATTGCAGAAGGGGTCATTAAGCAAAAATCACATCCGTTGTAAGAAATGCTAAAATGATAAGCATGTGATTTTTCGTTTGGTGGTCTTTCATCTTCGTCATGCATCATACGCCTATAAAACAACTATCGGTTATGTGACATATGTGATAGAAATTCCATGCTGAAAAAAATCAGCTACCATCAATGACGTCGAAACGTAGCCATCATCTGATTTATTTTCTAATGTTTATTGGTGTATCAGTCTACAAAGATTAAGGCTTACAATGTAGCTCATCTTATGGTTGATTAAAACCAAAAGTTATTGAAAAATAGTGTGACGAATTTGCGAGATACCGGTGACGTTAGCTTTTGTCTATCGGCACGTGAACTGTAGCCGTGAAGATGTTTCATTCAACAGTATTTGTCTGAATGTGTTGGAAGGCATCAAGCAGTTTTAGTTGTTTATGTGGTTCAAGAAAAACCTACTAGAAACACCGTTTAAAGGCGATAACGTAAAAACATTAGAAACAACTTCAATTTGTGAAAACTTGGTCCTTTTATGGCATGTAAGGCGTTGCAATATTGTATGTGGAAATATATGTGTTGTATATCGAAATATGTATAGACTAAAATATATCTATGGGCTAAAAATATATATTTTTCGACTAAAAATATATTTGTGGACTAAAAAATATATTTGTGGACTAAAAATATATTTGTGGACTAAAAATATATTTGTTGACTAAAAAAATATATTTGTGTACTAAAAAATATATATGTGGACTTAAAAATATATTTGTGGGCTAAAAATATGTATATTGTGTATAAAAAATATTTGTTGTCTGAAAAATATGTGTTGTGTAAAAAAAATATTTATGTTCTATAATATATATTTGTTGTCTATAAAAAATATATGTTAGATAAAATAACATTGAGGGATACTAGCTATTTCCTTAACAGTCGTGTATGAATGTGTCGTGTGGGCAGCGGTGCCCTGTGGATACTTCAACCTATTGCAATTCTTTACGAACCAGCACATGAGATTACGATACTTGTCGGGTTGTCGTACAATAAAGGCTCAGATGAACCTACGAAAATGCGCATGCTCATCAGAGTCCCACTAAAAGGCCAGGGTGAGTGAAGTAAGATGAAAACTCGAGAATAAGTATCGAATAGCAAAGGAAATTCGTATATTTGCAATTCTGGCATACCTTAGCCCTTATAGTGAGAATAATCCTCTGGTAAAAGTATATTTTTTAATGCACAGTGCTATGCTATCTAGTGGGACTAGAGGTAATACTTTTGTGTTGGAGGCAGCAAAGGTTCTGACTAGACCGAATTTAGTCTCCTCAAAAACGTTGTGCTTCTTTCCCTGGGTAGTAACCAATACCGCACCAGGAGGGTTTATGGCTAGTGCGTAATTAATGACGGGAGCACCCGTAAGGCCCAACCGAAAATGGTTCTGGAGATACTGGCAATTGAACCTGCGACCCCTGGGCTTATCCCCTACTTATTTGTTCTTAAATTATGGCTTTTCCTAGGTAGTAACCAGTACCGCCTGGAGACCTGTATGTTTATTATAAGACGGGGCACCCGAAGGCTCAACCGAAAGTGGTTTTATGGAGAAGCCAGGAATCGAACCTGCGACCCTGGTTTACAAGCCATATCGAACCAGTGCATTTAAAGTTACGTATCTGCTAAAATGTTTATATAAAGCTTAAAAAAATATGGGTAGTTATTTATTAATAGTTTATTAGGGATTAGTTTTCACATTGTAATGAAATTCAAATTTAAATATCACGTAATATTAATTCATGTGTCAAAGAATTTTAAACGTAAAACCATAAAAAACGGATCTTAATATCTGCTATAATTTTTCAAGGCAAACAACTCAAATTTTCCAAGCTGGAACTTTATAAAAGGTTATCACTAATGCAAAATTACTTACGAACTCAACCTATCTTATACTACACATGTGTAGACTCCGCAGAGCCGTCACTGGGTATATCCATTAAGAACATTTGCGATCAGACACTTTTACAATGAATAGGCTACGTACTACTATACCGGATCAAAAATGTACGGTAGGACGGGTAATGTACGGGAGGTGTGCGTGTGGGTCGCTGTGGGTAGTTTCAATGTGGATATGAGGGCTTGAGGTAGTGTAGACTAGGATGGGGCAGGTATATTACAATAGGGTAGGGTAGGATGGGGTTTGTTTGGTGGGGATTGCAAACGTAAATCAACGGAGCCGATAGATGATGTAAATAGCTCGCCTCTAGCGAGATTCGAACCAACGACCTTGACAACACCGCCTAGAACTACGCCAGCAGGGATTTGAGTTTAATGTATCTGTTGCATGTAAACTCTATGTTACAGTAGCGATTCCGTACTCTTTCTCAAGTATTAATCTTACTTCACCCTGGTCTTTTGGTGGGACTCTGTTGAGCATGCGCATTTTCGCAAGCTCATCTGAGCCTTCAGTGCACGACAACCCGACAAGTAACGTAATCTCAGGTGCTGGTTTGTAAAGAATTGCAATAGGTTGAAGTATCCACAGGGCACCGCTGCCCACATGACACATTCATACACGACTGTTAAGGAAATAGCTAGTATCCCACAATGCTTATTTTACCCAACATATATTTTTTATAGACAACAAATATATATTTTAGAACATAAATATTTTTTACACAACACATATTTTTTTAGACAACAAATATATTTTATTCACAATATACATATTTTTAGTCCACAAATATATTTTTGGTCCACAAATATATATTTTAGTCCACAAATGTATTTTTTTGTCCACAAATATATTTTTAGTACACATATATATTTTTAGTCCATAAATATATTTTTTAGTCCATAAATATTTCGATATACGACACATATATTTCCACATACAATATTGCAACGCCTGACATGCCATATCTTTTAGTTATCTGAGGAAGTTCAGAGAATGATAGCCTTTGCTATGCTTTTTTGGTTTTCAGTGACCAAACACTCGTTTGAAAATGGTTTCGGCTTCCCAAATGATCAGAAATACCCACGTTACCCGCTAGTCTTAAAATTTAATGCCACTTTAGCACGGCCGCTGCGTTTGGTAATTCTGTATTTTTAAATGGAAAATCTTGTCAACTGATCGGCGCTTGTATCTTCATCTCGAGATCTGACGGTTATAGCTGATACAAAACAATTGCTAAATTTATTGTGCATAGTATATGTTGCATATTTTCGGTTAAGGAATATGACATGCGTACGTAAACCAAAAACGTTCTTTTAAAGTACACACAAGATATACACTAACCTGGGGCCAAAATTACAATGCCTCTTGAATATTCATGCTAGGCTCCACCCACTATGAATAATTATATAGGAAAAACTTTCATGTCAACACTTTTAACCTCTTGACCGCTATCGCCGTCTGTTGATGACCTTTGCAAAGATCAGGCCAGGCGAAACGTCTTTCCTGATCTGGATCCAGACAAATGAACGCTCTGAGTGTATTCCTTGAAGAATTTTAGAAGAAGAAAAAAACTCGATTCTTAGGAAAAGAGTTAAAGACAAGCCATACTTTTGTGTGTATTTTATCATTTCACACAAAAAACAACTTTACTTTGAAAATATAAATCAGCAGGCGACAAACTGCAAAATTACCCAAAATGCGAATAGTTAAGACTGATTATATCCGTCACGCAAGTTAAGCTTCATCATATTTATGTCTCGTCTGCTGCATCAGTCTCTTATACTATTAACCTTAAAGCGTTCGCCTAGGATTGGACACGGACACATGTTAGAAATGCAGCTTTTTTTTCTTCTCTGTTGTTGTTGTTGCTGTTGATCTTACGTGGAAATTGCATGGACTTTCGATTCTATTGCAAGGCATTTACATAACAATGTTATTAAGTTAGTATTGCCAAAACAATGAAAAAGACATCAGGCCGCATGTCGTCTATTTCACTCTAAAGGATGGTTTCTGATTCTCAGATTTCCAATATAACTGGTGCGACACGTCAAATAACAGTCAGAGGTATATGGGTGTTCCAATTCCATTTCTGTAAGACTACAGTGTGCATTAGCACATTTCCCGCCGATCATGACAATCGTCGTCTGCTTTCTCATCTGCTCATGTATTTCGGTAGCCTAAGTTGCAAACAATATGGACCTGGATCAGACTGGTCCCAAGGGAGCAGTCTGATCTGGGTCCATACTGTTCGTTGCTATGATAAAAGTAGCCTGGGTGCATATAAATAAACACAGCAGACGTTATAAGCAGACGACAGTTTTCGGACAAAGCTATTGGCATTTTAAGGGTGTACTTTTACAGTGTTAAAGCTGCATAATCTGTAACTTTTGATATTTTTATTTAAAAAAAAATGTTTCTATTTTTCAAGAACACAGTAAAAATACTAAAATTCAGGTATACATTTTACCTTTTTCGTAATAATTAACAAATTATTAGTGCCAAAACAACAGCATTTATGTTAAAAATTAACTGTCTAGCATTATTGGAGGGACGCAAATAATTACAAACAAGAGAAAATACACCTGTTTTTATAAGATAATTCACTTTTTCATGCAGTTTTCAACTGTAGAAATTAGATTTATTGTGACAACATAACTTTATTCTACTTTTGCAAATGATTTAAAAAGAATTTTTTTTTTCGAAAAATGTTCATAGTTACAGAGTATGCAGCTTTAAATGGTTAAAATTAATGGTCCTTTCTGTGTCCATAGAAGTACTACACATCTTTTTCATGTATGTTGTCGATCTTAGTCTTGAATTTCATACAGAAAATAAGCATAGGCTTTTTTATATTATACCCTATATCAAGCTGAGACACTCATATCTACTCTAGAGCAGAATGCCCGAGGGCTAATGTTGGTTGAGGGTTGAGATAATGTTTTTTATTATATAACCTATAAATAGACATCTTTTGATTGGCCCAGATGCCTATCCACTCGAGTCCATAAAACTGCATATCTACTGGGCTGCTGGTTTTTCCCATTCAATATATGTTACTAAAATAGACTTCATAGAAACTTTTCATAACAGGTGTGCTTTCAGCATGACACTTGCATGATTTGCTGTAATTACAATTCAGTGAGTGACAGCAGCATGAAATTCACAAGATTTGGTGTTTCATCATATACATGTAATTTAGAATTTGCTGTTGAATATAGTAAAATTAGCAGAACTCTTAAATAAACTAATGAATTCTTCCTCCTTGATGCAATAAACTTGGAATGGTCCATTGTAGAATTCAAGGGGTCACAGGTTTTAATTTCTAAACAAAATTGCAGTTTTTTCCCTAAAGATCATTTTTGTCTTAACAAACAGTGTAGACCCTGATGAAATGCCACATTATGCAGCATTTAATCTGGATCTTCTCTGTCTGTAGTTGTAATTACAAAAAAAATATGCATTCATTCCTATTTTAACTGAATGAAATCAATTAGTCATCATGTAAAAAAAAGAAATTCAAGACTGTCCATAGTCAAGATTTTGTTGTTGTTGTTGCTTTTCTTTCTTGCTTAGAGAAATTATATAATAAAACAATTGTTGACTATTGAGGCATTGGACATGATGTGATATCAACCTGAGAGTACCAATATTGACTGAGGCGGAGCCGAGGTCAATATTGGTATTCTCAGGTCGATATCACATCATGTCCAATGCCTCAATAGTCAATAATTGTATAATATGAAAATGGCTACACGTACAAGTCAACCATGTTAATATTTTGGGTCCTTAAATTCATTTATATTATATGTATCAAGTAAGCAGACAAGTTACCCGTCTGTTCATTTTTACTGAAAGCAGTGGGCAGTAGACGAGAAAGTAACCCATCTGTACGTTATGACTGAAAGCAGTGTGGAGTAGACAAGTAAATAACCCGTCTGTACGTTTTAATTAATAGCAGTGTGAAGTAGACTAGAAACTAAACCGTCTGTACGTTTAAACTGAAAGCAGTTTGAAGGAGACGAGAAAGTAACCCTTCTGTACGTTTTACATGTAACTGAAAGCAGTGAAGTAGACGAGAAAGTAACTTGTGTGTACGTTTTAACTTAAAATTGTGTGAAGTAGACGAGAAAGTAACCCGTCTGTACGTTTTAACTAAAAGCAGTGTGAAGAAGAATAGAAAGTAACCGGTCTAATGTTTTAACTGAAAGCATTGTGAAGTAGATGAGAAAGTAACCCATCTGTACGTTTTAACTTTAAATTGTGTGAATTAGACGAGAAAGTAACCCGTCTGTACTTTTAACTGAAAGCGGTGTGAAGTAGACGAGAAATCCACGTGAAGGCAGAATGGGTCGTATGGACACCCCTGAGAGAGGGTCCAATTGCTTCTTGTGGGGGTCAGTACAAATGAACCAGTATTTTTTAAGGAAACCTATAGCAACATGTTATTTTCCACTGGGGTCTGCCCCCACCGAAATACATATGTTTCTATATCAAATAAGGAATAAGTAAATTGAAAGTTTGAGCTATAGCAAAAAAACATTACACTATCTTTTAATTTGAATTATTCATGTATTTTGCATGCTTGATGCATTTACTACATAAAGAAGTTTTGTGAAACAAGAATACAGCTTCCTATGATGTTATGAGCGTTGTTATATTAATTGAATTACCTTTTGAAAGCGGTAATAGTGACAAACCTCATTTCTAAGTGTGTTCTGCGTTCCTAATCTTTTGCCCTTAACGGACTACATTGATTTTTCTTTGTATGTGTGACCTGTGCCAGTATCAAAACAAAATGACCGAGTTATAAGTTAAGTCTTTCAGAAGCAGAAACAGTATGTCAGTGTCAGTGGATCAAGCTAAATTCAGTATGGGTAGTGTTTGGTGCCGTTTCACATATATGCATACAATTAAGCATGATTCTGGCACCTGCCTCTTCCTTTGAAGTGGCGAGAACATCTACTCATCTAATTACAATGTACAACTGCCTAAACGAGTGAAAGCATTGCTATGAGTTCGCAAAACATATGTCTCTACCGCGTACCTCTTTGCATGTGAAGATTACTGATAAGCTGCGTTTTATTTCCATCAATTGCCATGGAACCTTTCCAGTCCTTTGGTGCATCAGTCTTTGGGTCTGGGATTCAATGTATTTTGATATGATACGTGTTTTTGTGCCCATAGATCTTTAGATGTTTCTGTAATAAAGTCGACTCTTGATGATTTTGTCAAACGGTCTAATACCATTTATCAGTTACCTCTCATGTTAACTGCATTGTTGCACAATGCCTGATAACGTTGTCTATCTCACGGCATGTGCTTTTATCAGGTCATGACAACTTTGCACTTTTTGAATGACGTCTCTAACATAATGCGGCTGAATTAATACAAAAATCGAAAATTACGTCATAATCGCTAGTTTGAAGAGTTAAACAATGGGTTAACTGATAAATAGAATACCAGGTTCGCGTCTGTTGCTATCAAGTTTACAGGGCTCGGCTTTGAGAACGCATGTTGAATCGTGAATCGCTCTGCAAGCCTCGTGATGTCAAAAAGCGTTCTCAAAGCCTTGCTTGGTAAACTTCATATTAAAAGACACTCACCTAGTATTCTCTATTTCTGCTACACCTTGAAAGTTATCTGGTATAGAAGAAAGGAGATAAAATTGGACATTGCGTTTTCTACTTGTTTATTTTGTGGTGTCAATGGCTGGACACAAGCCTCAAGATGATATAATATAAGAATCTGTCATGAGTGTGAGGCCGAGTGATGACAAACGGTGATCCTGAGGGACGGATTTTTCCATCCTACCCTAGAGTGATGCCGAACCGTGATCCTCAGGACGGATTTTTCTATCCTACCCTTACACAAATAATGGATTCGTTTTCTTGCTCACCACTGTTTTATTTATTTGTTTATTTATTTTAAAATAAGCTTCCAGAAGTCCCTGAAAATGCTAAGATGCAATTTGACATGATGACATTACTTGACGGTCTGGGAAAGATAGCATGGGTAAAATCTCAGATATCCTTATCAGATGTGCAAGGAAACCGTTGCTTTATCAGTTTTAGGCATACCATCAGCTTTTGCAAACAGAAAATAAGGAACTGGACTATGAATACGATAACCAGTAGATCCATATTATGCTCAATGGATGCTTTTATACACAGTAAATAAGTTGATCAGGCTGTCTTATTTTAATGATCCGTTCCAAAGGCTGAAATTGAATACATTTGCATGAGACTGTGTAATTTTAACACAATTCCTTGGCTCATTTATTATGTGAAGTTACATATGGCTTTATTTTTAGATGCTTCCACCCCCCCCCCCCCCCCTAGACCCAAGATGCCCTTTGGACAACGACATGTCCCTATAAACATCTACAACATATGTAAAGGGTATTTTGGGTCTAGGGGGGAGAGCATCTAAAAACAAACTGAAAGACACCAATTTCATCTTTCTAATGACAAACAACACGATTTTAGGTGTATTTCGTACGCATGCGCAGAAGGAAAACGGTAACGTTTTGGAAATGAAAGAGCATTCCTATCCTTAACATTTTAGCACTTTTACTTTTTTAAAACTAGCAATGCATTTACTCAAAGTTTGGCCTTAACGGCACCCAGTATAAAGACATAAAATGAGGGGTGGGAGTGGAAAGTGCACGTTTTCACGGTAATGTAAATGATGAATCACTTTGAAACGTATTTTGTTGCCTGCTGTGCATATTTTACTGCCAAACTATACAAATTTTAAAAACATTAGGGCAATTTGAAAATTTAGTGTTTGTAATCATTTCAACTAGGGAAAATATACGCCTTATCGCTAGAAGTTCTTACTCTTTTTAAGCACTACTTCGAAGAACTATTTAAAATGCTTGGGAGAGATGAAAAATGTCCGGAGAAAGAATGAGGTGAAAATGTGTAAAAAAAAGCCAATCTATACCAAAGTTAACCAGCTCAGATATGACTCTTTTTCACAGAAAAATCAAAGCACACCAGGCCAGGTATTCAGAGATTTAAATGACATTGATCTTAGTCTTAGTCTTTTTCCTCCTTGCAGAGCTTTAGTCTTTCTCCTTCTTACAGAGCATCACTTGAAACGTATGCTCAACAATCATCAGACATTTATATTCGTTTCGGAATGTGCCAGGCCCTGCATGGCGAAGTTGGAAAGATGATGATGATGGCTCATCAATTTCGAGTGGACTGGTGGTAAAATTGTACCGTATACTGTGTTATGATTGAACTGGTTGCAAGAAGGTGGGTGATAATGATGATTTCCGTAGAAGTACACACAATGATAAATGTGTAATATGAGATTTACTCAGATGGGATTGGTTTTGAATATTTGTATAAAACAGGAATAAATATTGAATTGTCTTGTTTAAATGTTAAACAATATTTTCTATTTGTGGTTCTATATTTAGCATTATGAGTCGAGACATGAGATTTCCAACAATGTGGTATGTGCGACCAGAAAATGCTCAAACCAGCCTGCGCATACGCGCAGTCTGATCAGAGCCTTTGCTAGTTGCTTGAATAATATATGACTGTTACGCTACTGACCGAATAGTATTTGGAGTTTCTAAGCTTAAAAGGAGGCTGCATAGGGTCGTCTGAGTCTATTCCTGTCAAAATTCCACATTGTTGGAAATCTCGTGTGATGGCTCTTATAGATATGAAAATATACTGACGTCAACTAAAATCGCCTCACTCATTATCACTGATTTCTTAGCAATAATATATAAAAATGAAAAACCACGTATTACTTCTTAATATTGAGGTTGGGCGATGTTGGAAAATAACTTTAATTTGATATGCAGGTGACGCGTTATTCCGATGACGTCATACAGGCTCAACGTACATATGACGGCATTGTGCATCGATCGCTTATGATTTCAATTTGAATTTGCACCAAGTTTGTGCCTTTTATGTTTTGCTAATCAATGAACAAATTTTGGATCATTTTTTCAAACAGTTGTGCTTGCTAGTAATAACTTTATGAATTAATGACGTCATATTGAAGACAAAATGTAAGGTCCGTTTACGAAACTTGTCAACATTCTCGTTTTGCTTTATGCAATGGAAAAAACGATAAAGGGGTACATTAGGTAATGTACACAGAATATGCCTACATAAAATTACGTAATTTAAGATGAGCTGTTACGCCCAATGGCCAGTCGTTGGTCTATGTAAACGTCATTCGAAACGGCCGTCTGGAACACGTGCCAGATTGCGTTTCTTCCGCAATCATCGCTGGTTAAAGACAAAAACTTTTGCAAAGGATTCGTAACATTTTTTTCACCCACTTTGCAGAGTCATGCCATTTAAGTTTTGCTGAAATGCATGGCGAAAATGTGGGTGGGGTAAGTTGTTTCTTTCAGCAGACGCATACAAACATTGTCTGAACATTATAAATGCATTTTTGGTAAAACAGAGACTGGTTTACAATGGTAAAACACGTTTTTCCTGTCAACAGATTGTGTCTGGAAACAAAGCAAGTGTGGCTAAAATCTTGTGTCGCACGAAATGGTGACCCTTGTTTCAAACCAAGGTCGTTTTCTCAGCCTCAAATATTCTTTCAGTAATTTTATTTTCATGAGATAAGCTTGACAGATAGGATGTTATAATGCACTAAAATTCATAACTTTAGTCTGATCAGTCTAAGAGATATTCACATTTATTTTAAGATGAGGCGTTTTTTCTTGACGTCAGTATATTTTAAGAAATATGTCGTAAAGTTTATTGATAACATCTGTAACAACAGCCAATGGGCTTGATAATCAGAAATGAATATAATTCCTAATGTTTCGGTACCAGATATTAATAGGTACACCTGTGTTTATATTTATTTATTCAAAATATTATCTATTGCATCCTTCAGATACCATTTTAAGGATGTTCAGGTTAAAAAATCATGTACGAACAGTACATTAACGTAATGATTGGAATATGGGTTTGGTCTCATCAAACAGTTGTGCGCTTTGATGTGTGATTTAATTAACCAAAAGCAAATACGTGCATATATTCGTGACAACAATAGATACGTCTTTAATTTACACTTGAGTCTGCCCACATGCTGATAGTGGCTGTGAGCACTAATTATTTTTATAGACATACATCTGAAACAATTAATTATGTCCAGGAAGTAACTCAGAAATAACACGATCACAGTTCACAGCCTATCAGTCTCCACAGTCGGAACTCTCAATTTGTCTTGCTGCGTAAGCTCGGATACAGCATCCTCTCTGCACCAAAAAAAAATCAAGAAAATCAGGCATATCCAAAAATATTTGAAATTTTAGCAACCCCCCAAAATATTTCTCTTTTCTGTAACTTGACCTTAAAAAGACCTTAAGATGAATAGAAACGACCCCCCAAATAGACCAGTTTTTCGATGAACCCCTATGCTTAAAGTGATTCAATTGATGTTTAGAGGTTACATAGTATATAAGATGGTTATTATTAAATTATGAAGAAATGTTTCCATGCTGATTATTTTAAGAGTTATCTGCCAGCAAAACCAGGGATTTTTAATTATTTATTAGAGCGGGTATACATGCATTAGAGATTTTAGATACACAATTGCTTCTAAATTAAACAATGATTGTTAATGGTGTGTAGAATAAAACAAAGGTTTCAGATAGCTGATATGGCCTTGTGGTCGAAGGTCAAGGTCACACATACTTAGAACTTGTCTATGGCTCAAAACGCGAATTCCTCTTTCATTTCTTGACATAGTGTGTACATTTTTGCCACAATGATTGCCTATCATGTGTAGATTACAACAAAAGTCTCAGAATATGGATATGACCTTGAAGTCAAGGGTCGAAGTCAAATATTCTTAAAAACTGTCACACTGCCCATAAAACAAACCTCTTTGGTGTATTGATGAGATGTGTTCATATTTAGCACAACAATTGCATATGATGCGTAGACTAAAACGAAGATTTCATAAAGCTGAAATGACCTTGTGGTCATAGGTCAAGGTCACACATACTTAAAACCTGCAAAATTGCTAGAAATACAAATATCTTCATTTATTTTGACTGAGGATGTTCATATTTGCCACGATGCTTGCATATCATAGGTTGATTGCAACAAACGTCTCAGAATATATTTATGACCTTCAAGTTAAGGGTCAAAGTCAAATATTTCTTAAAATCTGTCTTACGGCTTATAACACAAACTCCTCATTCATGCATTCATGGAGTGCCTTCATATTAAGCACAATGATTGCTTATGAAGTATAGTTTAAAACCAGGATTTCATATTGCTGATGTGACCTTGGCGTCAACGTCACGGTCGCACTTGCATAAAACCTATATACAGCTCAAACAGTGGGCTCCTCTGTCTTTTCCTTGAGCAAGAGTGTTCATATTTGGCAGAATGATTGCCTATATTGTGTTGGTTGCTTGATTTGATTCATTTTCATCCAAGTCAATATTTTTCAGTCAAGTCATGACAGGATTTCTCTTTCTTGAGTTGAACTGGCACTAAGCGGGATTTAATGTGTCTTGCCTGTCATGTCTATTTCTTGCAGCCTTGTGGTCACCTGTGGGAAAGGGCTGACCTCTTGGCTCCCTTGTATGTGATGCTTTCTTGTTGTTGTTGTTTTTGTCACCTTTCCATACCATACCGTGTTCTGAATCATGTGTGGTACTTGATTGTATCGATTCCTGACCTTTGCATTCTTCTTTACTTTGCTCACGGACAATATGCAGTTCCCGGTATATCTAAATACTACAAAGACACACAAAGATGTGCAAAGACACGCAAAGACACGCAAAGACACGCAAAGACGCGCAAAGACACACAAAGGCACGCAAAGACACGCAAAGACGGGGGAACTGCAAAGACGGGACAAAGACACCCGCACTGCGCAAAGACACTTAAATACTCTCAGTAAAAGTTCCAAAAAGACATCAAATAGGCAATCAAAGATTCCATTGACAGCTTTAGATGATCAAAGATGCTGTGAGCGAAACGTTTGCTGTCCAAATAAGTAAGTTACAAACTAGATATAGATCTATATTCATTATGGGGAAGCAAAGCTTTTTATATGCTGTATATAGATCTATAACATAATGTGTCTTGTAAACTAGCCTTTTGTAACAGGTTCTTTGTATAATGCTGACACATTTTTGCTTTTTTTCGTCTATTTTACGCTATTTTGCGTGTCTTTGTCAACTATAAATATTTTTTGCCGTCTTTGCGTGTCTTTGTCTATCTTTGGGTGTTTTTGACAAATTTAAACATCTTTTTGTCATCTTTGCGTGTCTTTGTCTGTCTTTGTGTGTCTTTGTCAAATTCAAACGTCTTTTTGCCGTCTTTGTGTGTCTTTGCCCGTCTTTGCGTGTCTTTGCCCGTCTTTGCGTGTCTTTGTGTGTCTTTGCGTAGTTTGGGTGTCTTTGCGGTATTTAGATAGACCCGCAGTTCCACCTGTGAGACTCAAACCCTCAACCCTTCTATCTCGACTCAAGCACTCTACCACTGGGTAATGCACTCGCATATTGTGTGGTGATTACGATGAAAGTTTCAGATTACTGCTATGACCTTGGAGTAAAAGGTCTAGGTCAAATATATCTTACAAATGTTGACGTGAATTCCTTTCTCATTTTTGTTAGATGATGTTCATATATACCAAAATGATTTCTTAAGGTGGGTACATTAAAATGAAGGTTTCATAGCACCAATATGACATTGGGATCAAAGGTCAAGGTATTTAAAATCGGTCCTAGGGCTCGCAACATGACCTTCTGTATTCTTTGATAGAGGTTCTATCAATGCAAATGACCTATATATATATATATATAACAAAATAATGTCTTCTGAAGATCTACACAGTAGTGAAACGCGTTAAGAATTAAATTAGAAGAAAAAACAAGGCGAATTTTTATTCTTTATTTGAAGATATAATTTCCTGTATTGTGGACTTTCTTTTTTGGATATATATATATATATATATATATATATATATATATATATATATATATATATATATATATATATATATATATATATATATATATATATATATATATTATCAGGTTGTTTGGCTTCTACTGCCACTCCTTTTACTTATTCGATAGAGGATATTCATATTTGCAACAGTTTGTGTCTGAGGTAAGTAGATGACAAAAAAGTCTATGTGTTCCAGTCAAATATCAAATATTCTAAACTCAAAAATATTCAAAAAGATTTATATTCTGGTTCTATGGCTTGTAAAGTGAGTATCCTTTACTAGTTTCGATGAAGATAATATATATTTTGCACACTTATTGTCTTAATGTGTATATATCATCAATGGTTTCAGGTCGCTGTTATGACATATTATTCAAAGGTCAATGTCAAAATATTTGCTTTTAGAGCAATTGACATGTTTTAAGTATGTGTGGCCTTGACCTTTGACCTAAAGGTCATATCAGCTATTTTAAGCCTTTATTTTCATCAACACATTATAAGCAATTATTGTGCTAAATATAAACACATTTCATCAATGCACGAAAGAGGAGTTTGTATTATGAGCAGTGTGACATATTTTAAGAATATATTTACTTTGACTCTTGATTTCAAGGTCATAACTATATCCTGAGACTTTTTTTGTAATCTTCAAATGATATGCAATTATTGTAGCAAATATGAATATGCAAGGTCAAAAAATGAAAAAGGTGTTCGCGTTTTGAGCCGTAGACAAGTATTAAGTATTAGTGACCTTGACCTTTGACTTCAAGATCATATCAGCGATGTGAAAACTTTGTTTTAGTCTAGACACTATGAGCAATCATTGTGTAACCTAGAAGCAAGGTTGTTTTTGAAATCTCTAATGCATGTAAACCCATTCTAAAATTTTGAAAAAAAATAATAAAATATCCCTGGTTTTGTAGCAGATAACTCTAAAAAATAATCACCATGGAAACAATTCTTAATAATTTTATAAAAACCATCTTATATAGTATGTAACCTCTAAATATCAATTGAATCACTTTAAGCATGAAAAGCTGTCGTTTTTCGCAAAATTGGAGAAGAAAAAAATACTAAAATTTTGGTATGACCTTCAAGTGGGTATAAACTTATCATTTATAAATATTTCAAAAATATCATAAGTGTCAGTTTTTATTGTCTGCGGTTCGTGATTGTGGTATTTCCTGATCATACTCACTACTATTTTTTATATCTGTTATCCCATAAATAATCTTGAAAATTGATGATTCCCAGCTACATTATAAAAGTATAGTCATTTTCGTAGCATAACCCTGTTTGGGGTGGAATTACCCCACCCACTTCAAATGAATATACAACTCAGAAAACTTTATCTATTGATCCAAAATTTCATGATTTTACAGCTAAAACATACTACTTTTATTACACAAAGTTTATAGGAAATTCATAGTGGCCGTGAAACAGGCCTTATAGACACCTGAAATAGATTAATGGGTAAATATCTCACAAATAGAACACACATGTCATAGACAATGTTTCTACAAAATTTTATAAAATTCTGTGAGAAGGCAGAAGCCTATGTAAATTCCATATAGGGTGGAACTCTCCCTTTGTGAATGTAATAGGTACACATGGTTCTGAAACAATACGTCCTTCAGAACCTCTTCCATTTACATATTAGGAAAAAAATGGCCCAAATACTGATTTACATACCATTTATTTCGTTGGAAGAAATAAATACAATATAACAACATGGGCCATTATGACATGTTTTTGTAATTTTATGAAATTAACAAGTGTGATCTACGGACTCTACAATCTAAGGACAGACTTTGGCCGCTCATTCACAAGTGCTGGTAAAATACAACTGAAAAAGCAGTGCATATTTTAATCAGTGCCATTTTCTGAAATAGAAACTAGCAGTAACATGTTAATTAATCTTCAAGTACAGCAATCTGTTAGATGTAATGATATGTGATCTACGGACACTACCACTACCAAACAGTGCAGTTATAAAGTGATGAAAAAATAACTGGCAAAGACAATTCATTGGTGGTGGTTGAATTTGTTACAGAGAAACATGCCCATAGCTTCAATAAATTGTAAAAAATATGCATACTTGTGACTGACCAAGTGCCAACAGGCTCAGTGCAGCAAAGTTAATTCTTAAGAAAAGCCAAAATGTATAGCGATTCAAGCGTTCTTTTAAAAAAATACTTAAAATTACTGCGCTCTGTCTACACATTTTTACGTTCATTTTACGGTAGCTTATATGTGAAATTTAAGGTTTCTTTTTTTTAAAAATTATGTTTCTAACACACATATTTCAAATACAAATTTTCCAAATTTAACAAATTTAAAATGAAACGGCATAAAATTCAAAAATGCATAATTTTTATATGTATTTAGGTTTGTATTTTTGATATATTAAATCGAAACATAGTAATATGATAATTTTTGGAAAGCTTGGAGCAAGCTCTAAACAGTGGTTTAAATTGTATTTATTTCCTCTAAGCAGGAAAATGTTCTAGGCATATAACACAAGCTAGTTTTACCATATTTGTATTTTCCCTATCTGATACTTCTTTCATTTGTTTATCAGGCGAATTTGTAAAATGTAAAGTCAAATTATATTTTCCAACAATTTCAAGGACCTGCTGTTTATCCAAAACTAATTTACAGGGGGGACATTATATCTGTCACTTTCAAATTGCACTTTTTTATCTGTTACCAATTTTTAGTGTCCGTAGAAAATATTGAACACTTATGACTGAACTTGATTTCTACTCAGCTTGAGGACAGAGGCTATGAAACTACTTTGTTGTTAAGAAGTGAAATCATGTGATAAGTTAAGAGGTTTACTTGTTTCTGAAAGTTCAATTCCTTAAAAAATAAATTTCGAAAGTTTACTAAATTTAAGGATTTTCATAGCCTTGCTTCTTCTGTGCCAAAACTTAAAGAAATCATTTTTGTAAATAAAATATTGAGTGATATAGAAGGGCACCAACACTTTGGCAAAGTTCTGGATGGCATAATCATTGTTTTATGCCAATAATCAAAAAGATACAATTATGTTATGCTTTAGTCTGTAGTGTCCGTAGATCTGCCACCTAAGATTGATTCAAATGCTGTGACTTTTTAATTAAAAGGACTGCATCAAAAACCTTCTAGAATTAAATGCATAAGATATGCAGTTATGAAAGGAAAATGCTTGTTTTGTGATTGCTGCGACTTCACTTTGGACCAAAAGTGAAACAACTTGTCCTTATCAAATCTTGGTTTAGCCGTATACAAAGGACCGTACTGACTTTTTATCGAAAACACCATGGAATGGGTTAAATAACTTACCTGAACTGCACATCGTCCGTCACGTGATCCTGGCTCAGTTGGTCTATGGCTAAACTGATTGCCCCGCCAGCGCGGTACAAAGACGCCCAACTACAGCAGTCACTTGGGGTGATTATTCCTATCTTATACTCAACCAGGCCGAGACCCTGTGCGATATAGAGCAGCTCCAGCACACAAATCCACAGGCACGCCATTCAACTTCAAACATGTGCCGCACACCGACCGAAAAGTACAGGAAATGTCATTATATTTAGAACACGGTTGATTTACGGGTAACTCGAAATATCTTATAATAAGTCAAAGTAAAAGTTTGATGCAGTGCTGAAGACGTTTAGTGATTTATTTTGCTTATTTTCGGTTAAGAGATATGACATGCGTACGTAAAACAAAGACGTTCTTTTTATGTACACACAAGATATACATTAACCTGGGCCGAAAATTACAATGCCTCCTAAATATTCATGCTAGGCTCTTCCCACTATGAATAATTATAAAGGAAAAACTTTCTTGTCGGTACGTACAACAAAGAAATTACTTGTCAGGTCCATTAGTGTAATATTTCCATAAGCAAGTAGAGTAGACCCCAATTAGGCAGCTCTTATAGCTGCCTGATCGGGATCTGCTCTGTTTGCAAAAGCGTTAAAAAGGAGCTCTGTAGGGTAAAGTGTTAAAGTCAAGTACTTCCTGCGTGTTTTATTGAATTTTAACACTTAAAGTGACAATATGTTCTTAAAAGGGTATCCTTTGGAAGCAAAGACTGCACCAAAGAACTGAAACTAGAGTGTGCATATTTCCTGGGCCAGACTAGCTAGTTTATGTCATATAGGCTTCATCAGTGACCCATTCATAGTTTCAAAGTTCCACAATGAAACACATGATCCCGAAGGACAAGAAAATAAAATCTACACTATAGTGAAGGGCAGGGAGACGTTTGACTGCCGCCACACAGTCCCAGCCACCAGTTGTAGTGAAGTCAAATATGTTCTTAAAAGGGTATCCTTTGGAAGCAAAGACTATACCAAAGAACTGAAACTAGAGTGTGCATATTTCCTGGGCCAGACTAGCTGGTTTCTGCCATTTAGGCTTCATCAACTATGAACTTGTGTCGATTTTTTTTAAATCATTACTATAATAGAATTAAGGTATGTTTTCACAATAAATATGCTCGGTGGCGAGCTGAAAAGTACATGGAAAAGTGAATTATCATATAAAGACACTCGGGTGTTGTTTTCTCTTGATGGAAATTATTTGCGTCACTCCAATACTTCTAGACATAAATGCTGTTGTTTTGATAGTGATAATTTGTTAAGATTTACGAGAATGGTAAAATGTATACCTGAATGTTGGTATTTTTACTTTGTTCTTAATAAATAGAAACTTTATATCAAATGATTTATTAAAATTAGAAGTTCAAAAGTTACAGACCTATGCAGCTTTAAAACCAAAATTGTTTCATGTGTTGTGTATATCACAATGTCCAATTTGACCAGATGTATGCACCAAGCGTTTAAAATAATGCTGAAATAATAGTACTTAATTCATGTAGTACTTAATTTAAGCAGGCATTATAATTTTGGGCCCTGGTCCCGAGCTTATATAACATTTTTCATGCTCAACTCAACTGAGCACGACATTTCAACTGCTCATACAAACTAAAATACTGTCAACGAATGAAGTTTCTTGCGTTATGCCTCTCAGATGTTGTATTTTTCATGCTAATAAATGTTAAATGCCAACAATTGTACATAGAACAAAAAAATTGCGTCATTTGATAAATTTTATTTAAAAGGCACACTTTTATGCACAAACTACTCATAAGTCAAAGAGAAGTTTCCCCAAATGTTAGGCAACACTTTTAACTTCTTGACCGCTATCGCCGTCTGTTGATAACCTTTGCAAAGATCAGGCCGGACAAAACGTAGTGCCTGATCTGCATCCGGACAATTAACGCTCTGATTGTATTTCTTGAATAAATTTAGATGAAGAAAAAACTCGATCCTTTGGAAAAGAGCTAAAGACAAGCAATATTTTATCATTCCCCGCAAGAAACTTTACTTTGAAAATATAAATCAGCAGGCGACAAACTGCAAAATTACCCAAAATGCGAATATTTAAGACTGATTATATCCGTCACGCAGCTTAAGCTTCATCATATTTATATAATCTCGTCTGCTGCATCGGGCTCTTATACTATTAACCTTAAAGCGCCCGCCTAGTACTGGAAACGGACACATGTTGGGAATGCAGTTTTTTTTTCTTTTCTGTTGTTGTTGTTGTTAACGTTGATCTTATGTGGAAATTGCATGGACTTTCGATTCTATCGCAAGGCATTCACATAATAATAAGTGGCATTGCTAAAACAATGAAAAAGACATCAAACCGCATGTCGTCTATATCACTCTAAAGGATGGTTTCTGATTCTCATATTTCCAATATATACTGGTGTGACACGTCAAAGAAGAGTCAGAGGTATAGGGATGTTCCAATCCTCATTTCTGTAAGACTGAAGTGTGCATTAACACATTGCCCGCCAATCATGACAATCATCGTCTGCTTTCTCATCTGCTCATGTTTTTCGGTAGCCTAAGCTGCAAACAATATGGACCCGGATCAGACTGCTCCCAAAGAGCAGTCTGATCTGGGTTCATACTGTTTGTTGCTATGATAGAAGTAGCCTGGGTGCATATGAATAAACACAGCAGACGTTATAAGCAGACGACAGTTTTTAGACAAAGCTTTTGACATTGTAAGGGTTTATTTATTAGTTTATACAATGTGTATTTATACAGTGATACATGTAAATGGTTAAAATTAAACGGAAAGCAGCGTGAAGCAGACGAAATAGTAACCCAGCTGTACGTTTTAACTGAAAGCGGTGTGAAGTAGACGAGACAGTAACCCATCTGTACGTTTTGCATGTAACTGATAGCAGTGTGAAGTAGACGAAAAAGTAACACGTCTGTACATTTTAACTGAAAGCAGTGTGAAGTTAACGAGAAAGTACACCGTCTGTACGTTTAAACTGAAAGCAGTGTGAAGTAGACGAGAAAGGGCACCGTCTGTACGTTTAAACTAAAAGCAGTGTTAAGTAGACAAAAAAAGTAACCCGTCTGTACGTTTAAACTGAAAGCAGTGTGAAGTAGACGAGAAAGTACACCATCTGTACGTTTAAACTAAAAGCAGTGTTAAGTAGACAAAAAAGGACACCGTCTGTACGTTTAAACTGAAAGCAGTGTGAAGTAGGCAAAAAAGTAACCCGTCTGTACATTTTAACTGAAAGCAGTGTGAAGTAAACGAGAAAGTACACCATCTGTTCGTTTTACATGTAACTGAAAGCAGTGTATAGTAGACAAAAAAGTAACCCGTCTGTACGTTTTAACTAAAGGCAGTGTGAAGTAGACGAGAAAGCAACCCGACTGTAAGTTTATGCTGAAAACAGTGTGAAGTAGACGAGAAAGTAACCCATCTGTACGTTTTAACTGAAAGCTATGTGAAGTAGACGAGAAAGTAACCCGTCTGTACGTTTAAACTGAAAGCAGTGTAAAGTAGACGAGAAAGTAACCCGTCTGTACGTTTTAACTGAAAACTCTATTATCTAATTAACAATATGTGAAAATATTTGCTGCTGGTGGATATCGAACACTTTTGGGACTGTCTTGCTAATACAATAAAGAATTATAGATCAGCATGTTTGACACCAAGATCAGAACACTTATTAAAGGACGTAACATACGTTACACAGCATTTGAAAATAAGCAAGGTCATTGCCATGGCGTATGAGAAGATATTTCAGGTTAAATATTGTTCACATATATGTTTTCCTATAAATCTGTAGTATTTGATGAATATGTCTTAGAAAATATAATGATTGCTGAGTATCAAAAGCCCATAAGTCTTTTTTACAGATCTTATAAATTTATTTTACAATGTATATCATTGCGTCTGCTTCCATGGCAAAATAATCGTCCACCTCATCACAACCAGTAGAATTATCACACAGTTATAATTGCTGTATAAGGTCTAGTTCCACTCCCATCCCCTTGCGAATTGTGCAGACATATCCTATCTTAAAGAGGAGTCCGGGAGATGTTTGCGCTCTTTAAGCCTGTGGGTTAGTATGTAATAGCACCTTACATATGTTACTATATCAAATTAAGAATAAGTAAATTGAAAGTTTGAGTTATAGCTAGAAGATATTAAACTATCTATTAATTTGAATTATGCATGTAGTCTGCATGCTGGATGCATTTACTACATATGCAAGCTTTGTGAAACAAGAATACAGCTTCCTACGATGTTATGAGCGTTACATTAATTGAATTACTTATTGAAAGCGGTAATTGTGGCAAGGTAATTGTGGCAAACGTCATTTCTAAGTGGTTTCTGTGTTCCTCACATTCGCCCTTAACGGCCTTAATTGAGTTTTCTTTGTATGTGTGATCTGTGCCAGTATAAAAAAAAATGACAGAGTTATAATTTAAGTACTTCGGAAGCAGACTTTCAAACAGCATGTCAGTGTCAGGAGATCAAACACTAAAATAAGTATGGGTGGTGTTTGGTGCTGTTTCACATATATGATGATTCTGGCTTCTGCCTCTACCTGTGAAGTGCAGAGAGTATCCACTGATCTAACTGCAACTGCCTAGTCGAGTGATAGTATTGCTCCGAGTTTTCAAAAAATATGTCTCTACAGCGTACTTCTTTGCATATATTAAGATTTCTGATAAATTGCGTTTTATTTCCATCATTTGCCATGGAACCTTTCCAGTCCTTTGGTGCTTCATTCTTTGGGTCTGAGATCATTTTTTTATGTTATACGTGTTTTTGCGCCCATAGAACTTAATTGAGTTTTTCTTTAGATGTATCTGTAATAAAGTCGACTCTTGATGATTTTGCCAGACGGTCTAATACCATTTATCAGTTACCTCTCAAATTAACTGCATTGTTTGCACGTTGCCTGATAAACGTTGTCTATCTCACGGCATCAAAGTTGGTGAAGCCTAGCATAAATATTCATGAAGAAAATGGTTTACATATTCAGCACGACAAAGGTTAAGACATATTATTGGTACATTATCGGCATTCTATTTGCTGAAGCCTTTGTCGCACGTTTGTTTCTACTACTATGCTATGAGGACCCCAAAACATATATGGCCATATTGCTGTTACACTTATGTATGTTTCAGTTGTAAGGCCAAATCTTAATTAATAAATGTAAATTCTGAATTTTTCGCGAAAATTTTATTTTCAGGTTAAAATACATAACTATGGCATGAGCTGTTTGTTTGATTTGATTCTTTACGTCCAAGTCAACAGTTTTCTAATTATTTCGGGACGGGTCTTACTAGGTTGAACCAGTAATAAGCAGAGGATAAAGTGTCTTGGTCAAGGACATAATGCAGTACCTCCAGCTGGCTACTAATCAAGGATTAATGTGTCTTGCTTAAGGACACAACGCATGGTTGCCGGTGAGGATCGAGCCTGCAATCCCCCTACCCCCGTCTCGAATCAAGCAATCTATCACTGAGCCACTGTGCTCCCTGTAATATGATTTACCTATATCAGTAAACAGCAGAGTGATTTCGCTATATCACGAAGGTTGTTCGCAGAACGTTTCGCGAAAATAAATCTCGCAAAAATTCCCAAGTTTACAGTAGATGCCAAGGGCCAGGTAAGAAATCTTTTTGAGCATAAAATTGTTATCATTTAATTAAATGTGTACATGTATTGGTGCTTATTGAGAGGTTCTTTGAAGTACCCACAACATAAACTATTTTCAATCATCACTGCAATATGTCACCATGGAAACATAGTTTCTTCGAGTTAGAGTTAGTGCATTGTTATACATGTAATTGCACCGTGTAGGGATCTGCTTGCAAAAAGACACATAAATTGCTTTTTTAATGGAAAAT
The DNA here is from genome assembly GCA_964019695.1 of Loripinus fragilis. NCBI lineage: Eukaryota > Metazoa > Mollusca > Bivalvia > Lucinida > Lucinidae > Loripinus > Loripinus fragilis. Next base: position 75,482,585 of record OZ026525.1, read on the forward strand.
ATTCAGTTATTACATAATTGTTAGAAGTAGCATGATCTTATTGACCTAATTGAGGTCGTTATGTTAGCAACATTAACCTTTGCTAAGGGCACTAGGATGGTTTCTGAATAGACGACTTCCAAGTGTCTGATCGTATTTACCCCAATGCAGGTACCTTGTCTCGACATTATATTGATCCTTGGACGCACTGAGTGCATTTTTGCAACCTGGCCTCTTTTCATGCTCAACTTAACTGAACATGAAATATCCTGCTAATAAACGTTGAAATACATCTTTCTTAACCCGTCTAGAAATAAATTACTTAAAACAAGAGCACTTATGTAAGATTCTCAATATCGTCATGTTAGTGAGGTTAGCCCAATGGGGTACTCTGATAATAATATTTATACGTAGGCTTGGGTTCAAAATTTTGAATTTCAATGTTTTTGTGGGGTTTCAGAAAATAAATATTTTTGGGGAGTATGGAGATTTTGTGGATATTCTTTGGGCACATCACATATTTTGGGATATGCCTGATTTTCCTGATAATTTTGGGTAAAGAGTAGATGCTGGGTCCAAGCCTACGTAGCAAGACAAATTGAGATTTCCCCGAATGAGGAGGCTGATAGGCTGTGAACTGTGATCGTGCTATTTCCGAGTTATTTTCTGGACATAATTAATTGTTTCAGATGTATGTCTATAAAAATGATTAGTGCTCACAGCTTTTGGTTAATTAAAACTCACACCAAAGCGCAAAGCTGTTTGATTAGACCAAACCCATATTCCAATCATGAAGTTAACGTGCTGTTAGTACATGATCTTTTACCTGAACATCCCTAAACGGTCTCTGAAAAATGACGTGATAAATGATAGATAGATAATATGAAATAAATAGGTGAGTGGTTATGCTGGGCTTCATTGCAAGCAGATCCCTAATGCAAGAGATTTGAGATAAACATAACGGCAATAGTTTCAATAACTACCAGAACAGTGAGCTATTATCTACGGAAGCCTATATGTGACATTGTGTTTTGTGTTATGTCGTTTTGATTTCGATCTTTTTACTTTTGTATTTTGTGTATAATGTTGCACATTTTAAACGGCGTAAATCACGAGGTAGAGCCAAGATGGAGAAGAAACGAGGAAGGAAAGGCGAGAGTATAAGTATTTTAATGCATCCGTCGTAATGTTAGTTTTTATATACTTGAAATCAATGCAGCTGGTAACTATCACAGTCAAAAAATCTACCGGAGGCGCACGGTTGATTATGCTACATACTGGGTTCTCACTGTGAAAGTAGTCACATAGACCCAGTGCAATTCGATATAATAGAGTTCGACTGACTATAATAGTTCGACCCATTTAAATCGACCAATTTAAATTGTTACAGAAATTAATTCCGAGATTTTAATCTGTATGTCTAGATCTGACACAGTGCAATCGAAAATAAGATGGCATTAAAGGCAAAACTTATCTATCTATCTATCTATCTATTTATCTATCTATCTATCTATCTATCTATCTATCTATCTATCTATCTATCTATCTATCTATCTATCTATCTATCTATCTATCTATCTGTCTGTCTGTCTGTCTTTTTGTCTGTCTATCTATCTATCTATCTATCTATCTATCTATCTATCTATCTATCTATCTATCTATCTATCTATCTATCTATCTATCTATCTATCTATCTATATTTCTATCTATTTATCTATCTTGATGTTTTCGGTCTGTCAGTCAGCACCTGTTGGTCTGTTTGTCTGTCTGTCTGTCTAACCGTCTGTCTGTCTGTCTGCACCTGTCGGCATATCTCAATCATGTCTGTCCGCAGGTCTGTCTGTTTTTTTCTGTTTGTATAAGAAAACAAGTAAGTATTGCCTGAAATTCCATACTCACTGTTAGGACGAGACACAAAACACAGACAGCCACACGACAGCAAGAAAGCATTCAAAGTTAAGCAATCAGTTTTCTGTCTCTTTTCCTCAGCAAAATTACTGCAAAACTACATGTATAAAATCACTACGAACTTCACAATAGAATTATTAGCCAATACACCCCCTACATGCAATGCGAGCAACAATGAATAATGAATTAACAACACCATAATCAACGCCTTAGAACGGATCACCAGGGAGGGGGGCTTAAATATAGTTCACCTTCAAAATCTTCATCCTAGATTCTGCTGTTGTTCATGAAACTGTTTTCCACTGCCTACCTCATACCCACTCACCACCCTATAAGTTCATTGGGGTTATCTACATGTCTGCTTGTCTGCCTATCTGTCTTCCTACCTGCCTGCCTGTATGTATTTCTGTATGCCTGCCTGTATGTATGTCTGTCTGTCTACATACATACATACATACATACATACATACATACATACATACATACATACATACATACATACATACATACATACATACCTACCTACCTACCTACCTACCTACCTACCTACCTACCTACCTACATACATACATACATACATACATACATACATACATACATACATACATACATACATACATACATACATACATACATACATACTTACATACATACAAACATACATAGGCTCAGACTATTTTTGGGGTTAAAAATTTAGAATTTCAATATTATTTTGGGTTTTCAGAAAAATGAAAATTTTTGGGGTATAATGATTTTGTTGACCTTTTTTGAGCTCATCACAAAATTGGCCTACTTAAGGGGACATTTCTATGCATTTTAGGATTTTTTCTTAGGGGGTATTTTTGGGGGTTGCTAAAATTTCAAATATTTTAGGGTGCTTGATATTCCTGATATTTTTTCTTTTTTTGAGGTGGAGGGGGTGGGGGTGCGGGTGAACAGTAAATGCTGGGTGCAAGCCTACGGATGAAGCAAAAATAGAGTACCCCCTTGGGAGTTATAATGTACTTATATTCTTTTTGTTATTTTGACTTTTATCTTTGGCCTTTTTACCTCATCTTTTGTGTTTTGCCTTTTATGTTTTAAATTTTGTCTTCAGAAAGGTTTCTTTCCTTTATTGTCTTTTGCCTTTTGCATTTTAACTTTCGGCTTTTTGCTTTTGTCTTTTGTGTTTTAACTTTTGTATATTGTATTTTGGCTGGGGTTTCCTAATGCTATTTCTATGAAAAAAAATGCATCTCAGTATTCCTTCCAATTTTGGCAGCAGACAGACATACAGACAGACAATTGATAGCGCATGGGATATTGGAAGGCGGTGAAAATAGATTGATAGATAGATACGTTTTGCATTTAATGTCATCTAATAGTCGATTGCACTGTATTCAACCTACATAATAAGTACTCAGAATAAATAAATTGTTACTATTAAATTTGGCCAAACTGTCATGTTCAAAAAAACCATAGATCTATTTAAATACTTGTAAACACAGATAGCATGGTTGAACGGAAAACCTTCAGTAGTCCTTTTTGGACTGAGATATTTACCAGCTGCATCGGTTTCAAATGTAAAAAAAAAAACGTTACACAGGATGCATTGAAATACTTGCACCCTTGTCTTTCTGCCGGCTTTTCTCTCCGTCTTGGTTCTACCCCATGAATTGTGTTGTTTAAAATTATATACAACATCAAGCACAAAACATACGTATGTATGCAAATTCATATATGAGCCACACCATAAGAAAACCTATATTTTGAAATGTACTGATTAGATGTGTCCTTACATGCGGGTCAATACATTTGTTGCTCACTAGTGATCTTATTTCAAGATTATAGCGAGCTTTTGTAGCTTAAAAGGTCAATTTGAGTCTAACATAAAAAAGTTGGAAAATTCGAAATTAGAAAACGAGTTGTTTAGCGATAAGGCTAATTGCCACTGTTTCAATGCTTTATCAGTTTCTCAGTGGATGCACAGCTGATCTGCGCCTTTGTTTTCTGTACGTGTAAAAATGCTACTCAGTTTTTTTGGGCATCGATTTGATCAGTCTATTTTTCTATATAAAGATTATTTGTCTATAGCTAGTCCCTGTAGCTACACAGCCAAGTTTGTGTTGGACTTGTTTGAAATCCCAAAAGGCAAGTTTTATCATGATGAGGCTCATATGTCAAATATTATACAATACAACTACTCATACTTGGCGTGGAAACTAATGGACACAATTTACACACTTTACTTTTGTTTTTAAAGAGTAACAAAATAAATGCAGGTACACTGAACGAATAACGAAGTAAGAAAGACAGCAAGCATCAGGAAGCAATACAATCAAGTACCACACCTGTCCCAGGATACCAAATGGGAAAGTAACAAAATCACATTAAGCATCACAAACAAGAGCCAAGAGGCCAGCCCCTTCCCAGCAGGTGACCACAAGGCAGCAATGAACAGACGCAAAATCGTGACAAACACAAGGCATAAATAACACAAATGATCCACAAAAGAAGTACCACCTTGGAATGGTTAGTAAAAGTATTTTACTGGAGTGCTTAAACCAGTTTCACGGCACGCCAACCTCACCCTTAGTTCAGATGTGAATCAAGACACATAGATGTTTGGTTTGCATAAAATACCTCTAACTTATCCACGCATCATCTCCTAGATAATATAAATCAAGGTATTAAAAGGAGATAAAGCAAAGAAAAGGACTCAACAGTACATACAACTGAATACTGGAACAAAAGAAATCTAACAGGTAAACCCCGGTGGGCCTGACAACTGCCAAAGCATCAGGCCCCTACCATCTCATCAATAGATAAGTCTTTAAGTCGGAACCGTCATAGAGTCTGAAGTCTGACCAACGGGCGTGCAGTTAAAGAGGAAAGCAAAATTGCCAACCGTGATTGTGTTGACCACCAAGCATGCAGTATATTGCAATACGGACATGGCACTAACGAATAACGAAACCTGGCACATTTGTAAAGAACAAGTCCTAAGGCTAAAAGTAAATGTTTATTTTAATAAAAGAATATCAAATGTGATTTTTATAAAAACAATACTTATCAAATATATAAATATTTCCTATAACATTACAAAGTTGTCACTTTTTGCCTGAACGGCTTGTATAAAGAAATGTTCAAATTAGTTTCACATTTGTAAAATCAATACTACTCATTACATGCAAATTTGCTACAACAACGGTAACATCTGGAAAAAGTTGCTGTTTGTCACACCTGCAGGCACAGGCATGATATGACATAGGAGTCCACATTTCTGTCCAGTCCTGCACAAGTATGTCAACCAACAAGTGTGTCGACATTTGCGACCTGGTAAATTTTAATGCATTCCACCATCAATTTGCCGTAAAGTATCTGCTCCACATGCTGAACTGACTAGCACATTAAACCAGTGACCTTGACCTATATTTACAGCTCCAGTGACTTGTATTTTTATATTTGTATGTCAACCCTTATGCTCTCATTAACTATAATGCCTAACACCATCAAACATTGCATAAGGCATCCCCTTAACATCTTGAGTCAGCACACACCTTAATCAGATGGCATTGACATTGCCATTTTTATGTCCAACTTCAGGATCTCGCAAAAATGTTGTGTCTACAACAACCAAAGGGTACATAAGACATCTCCTCAAAATCATGTCTTGATCCTGAGACCTTGACCTAAACTGAAACAAAGTTCTAATTGGTTAATACCTTGACCAGTGACCTATATTTTTGCTCCATTAATAAATAAAGGCCCAATGACTTTGTCTCCATTTCCAAAGTAGATGCAAACGCAACTTATATGAAGTTCTTTTTCTTTGTCAAAACACATCCCAGTTTCATGTATGCTAGTTACTTTGTTGTGGCTGTGTAGCAAAAGTACATCGCGTCAAAGTCAGAATGCAAAAATAATTCTGCCCATCCTTCTATTTTTTTCTTAATCTAAATTTAAATCACACGTTCATCTCATCAACATTTCAAGTAAAGTAGATTGAACCTGGAATGAATCTGTATTAACTTAATTCTGAATGAAGATTTCATACATCTAGATAAACCAACTATTTATTTACTTGGCAATTCAGAAAAGCAATGCCAGGAACTTGTGCAAGTAGATTCTAAACACTGCCCACAAAACCACAAGGTAAAAGAGTCACAACCAGATTGATGTGAGTAAACAGATGACATATGATGAACAGAGTAAGCAGCTCTTTTCCAAATAGGTTGTGACTCAGAATTTGAACATAACTGACCAAAAATTACGTCTTAAATAGGACAATGAAATAGTAATACAGAACAGCAAGGAACCACAACAAATCATCAACTTAGAATTGTCAGTAATGCGTTACCAGTGGATTTATGTTAAATTTACGAAGGTTAAGTCATAATCCTCACTTTCGATGTGGTTCTAAAACATGTATTTGATTTTCCCACGTGGAGGTTTCCAACTCATCAATAAATCAAAATCCATGGGCATCAAGGGATTCGCAGGTAATACCATGGTGGTTCAATGATGAAGGTTTAAGAGAAGCAACGCGTACTCTGACCTTTCACATCGCCACTGAAATACTGGAGGAAATGAAAGCCAAAAGTTGAATCCTGGTGAGCCAACAAACAGAGTACGTATAACAGTTAATTTGTGCGACAACTATTGCTAATTTCATATGTTAAGCAATTACAAGTTTTTAAAATAAAACTACATTTAAATTAGGATTACTTTCTGTTGCTCTTCTATGGATGATGTAAAAGCTTCAATGTTTCATGTCTCTGACTATGTTTGCAAAGTAAGAAAGGTGGCAAAAATCTGGAATTGATACAATCAAGTACCACATCTGAACCAGGATACCGTATGGGAAAGTGACAAATATACAAAAAAAAATATCTGATATATGAGAGCCAAGAAGTCAGCATTTTCACAGCAGTTGACCACAAGGCTAAATGACACAGACAAGACAATATTGCAAAACAAACACAAAAATAAAAAAGATCCACAAAAGATGTACCGCCTTGGAATGGTCAGTAAGAAAATTACTGGAGGGCTTAAACTAGTTTCACGGTACCAACCTCACGCTTAAAATGCTGATGTGGATCAAGACACATAGATGTTTGATTCGCATGAAAGATCACAAACTTATTCATGAATTATCTTCAAGTACATATACATCAAGATATAAAAAGGAGATAAAGCAAAGATAAGGACTCAACAGTACATACAACTGAATACCAGAGCATTATAAATCAAACAGTTAAACCCTAGTGGGCCCGACAACAAACACAGCATCCGGTCAAAACCCTCTCATCTATAGAAAGGTCTTTAAGTCAGAACCGTCAAACAAATCTCTTAATTTCCTACCACCACTGTCATCACATTAAGCAAATCTACTGAAAGTGGAATTAGTAAAAAGAACTTGTGTTCGCTGGTACAAGTATATTAAGCAAAACGTGATTGTTTCAGAGTTTTTCCAGTAGGTCTTTAAGTCCAATAAACAAATTCGTTGACGTTTCAAAATCAGTTCTTTGGTTTTAGAAAGCTCAGTATCACAAGAAATTCATTTAAGCACGTCTTCTTATTTGAGCTTTACATTTCTTTACATGCTGTTACATCAACTTGATCTGCCAGTGTTCCAAATTCTACGTGGCCATTGAGGCTATCATTCTAACATATCAACATTTCTCTGCACTCTTATTGAATGAAGATTCCAGATTTGCACAAGCTATGAAGCCACCATGCGAGCTAATTAATATTTTTTGTTTTAACAACAGCAAATAGGGCACATATTTGGACAGTAAAACATATCTAAGCCCCCTCCCCAGTTGGCTTGGCTGTTGTCCGTTCTGAGGTGGTGATTCTGTTGTTGGTGAGTTTTTGTTTGTTGTTGCTCCCATTGTGTTGGCGCTTGTTTTATTGTTTACTTCTTATTGTCCTTTCTAGTTTTGTTATTATCTTGCTGAGGTATATAGAGCTGTTTGCTTTACTTTGATTATGTTGTCGTGTGGCTGTCAGTGTTCATTGGTGTCATAGGTTGGTCTGTGGTCTATGCTAGTGGCACTTCTTGGTCATACACATCTGTTTTGGGCGTATCTCTTTAGTTCGGCTTAATGAGATCAATAAAACAGGATCTGACACATTCAACATAAAATGGGGTTAGTGTCTTTAATTATCAAATATCTCTCAGGTCTTTAAATAGCGAATCAAGCAATGAGAGCTCCGACGCCCCAGCATTCCCCGCCATAGCTCTCTTCTCTGATTGGAACATGAAGATGTTAAATACAACAACTGGGTCTCCAGCTGTGTGTCTAAAAATGATTGCAGAAGCAGAATTCACATTTATCTTACAGAGACATGATTTGACCTGAAAATGAAAAATAATAAATTATGAATAATTATTAATAGTAAGATATCTTTGGATGCACATAAATATTATGTTTTTCTGCGTTGTGTTTTGCTGACTGTTTTACATTATATACATGTATTAAAACAACTATTAAAGTTTGTTTTTAGAAGTCAGTAAAACTACCAAATTTTGAGGTTCTCATAGGTACAATTATTGCATTTTTATGGTAAAAACCAAAGATCTCCAGTAGAGCACACTGCGCTCACAAACATAGAATGAGTACAATTCAGTTATTTCACGACCTGCAGACAGACAGAAAGAGAAATACAGATATACTCATAGATAGATAATTTTATATATGGATAGATAGATATATACATACATTCAGTAACAAGATAGATAGATAGATAGATAGATAGATAGATAGATAGATAGATAGATAGATAGATAGATAGATAGATAGATAGATAGATAGATAGATAGATAGATAGATAGATAGATAGATAGATAGATAGATAGATAGATAGATAGATAGATAGATAGATAGATAGATAGATAGATAGATAGATAGATAGATAGATAGATACGTTTTGCATTTCTATTTGTCGATTGCACTGCATCAGACTTACAAAATAAAACCTCTGAATAAATTTCCGTAACAATTTAAACTATTATAAGGGACTAACTTGTCTCGTATTTACTTGTCCTGGATCTATTTGAATGCTTTCACAGAGAGAGAACCCACTTTGTAGTAACCCTGTACACTTTTGACTTTGTGATAGTTACCAGCTGCATGGATTTCAAATGTAAAATGCACACTAACATTACATGTACAATAAATGCATTAAATACTTACAACTTCGTTTTCGCACATCTTTTTGTCTACATCTTGTCTCTACCTCGTGAATTGCGCCGTTCAAAATGAACAACATCGAATACAGAAGACACAACAAGAAGCTCAAAATACGAAAGTAAAAAGTTAAAACACCAAAATCAAAACGACAAAGTACAAAACACAATGTCACATATAGGCTTCCGTAATTATCCATGTTAACAGCTTAATGTAATTATGTTTGTAATTCAATGAGCAAGCAGAATAGACACCGATCAGGCCCTTGGCATCTACTGTAATTTTGGTAATTTTTGCGAGAGTTTTATTTCGTGAAACGTTCTGTCTGATCTGTGCCGGGTCTTCTCTGTTTGAAAAGGCGTTAAAAGGGGTCTGTAAATATGGCAAATTCTCTTCTGTTTTCCATCTAATTCATTTGTATGCCCCCATTTAATATAGTATATTATGTGGCTGCATGGAAAACTGTGCAGTTCCTGATGAGATGGCTTCTTTAGTAGCCAGCTGATTTGGATCGCTTTTCTATGTGTACGGAATAAAAAGAAATTATTTCATCTCGTCACGTCAGGGCGTCCGATCGCTGTGTGTGAATGTGTGTGGGGGGGGGGGGGAGGGGGCGCCATTTGCACCTCTATGATGATAAAAAGCCATGTATTAAAATAGATAAACCATAATTATAATTGCATAAAATTTGGACAGCCCTCGGTTTTTTTAACATCTCCCTCTGGATTTGGTGAACGATGAACGATGATGCGTGAATAAATCTCTATAGTGGTTTACATAATTTCATAGTAACGTTATATAATTACGCACTGCATCAGAATGTCGTGTGCGTATTTAATGACAAAAGATGCAACTGAAAACGAGACTTCAAAAGTACTTAGAGTGTCATATGATAAATACATGTATACTCTAACATTGGTGCACCTGTATCAGTGAATTTATTAAACTTGTTGCGAACAAAATATCAAATGCTCGGTAGATGCATGCGCGGACCCAGAAAATTTTGACAGAGGGAATCCAAATAAATTTGACAACTTTTTTGGGGTGTTTTAGTTGATAAGGGGAGGGATGATCCAAATACCATTATAAGTAAGCCATCATCGGCCCATCAGCGATACGCCATTTAAATGGCGTATCGATGGTGTGCCGATGATGGCCCAACATTGAATGCTGGCTTTTTTAAAGGGATCCGGACCAGTATTGCTTTTTTCTGCTACGAAACCCTTGTCCCACCCTCTGGATCCGCCCATGAGGGTCTGCGTGGGGGGGGTCTGATATTCACTATTCATTAAAAAATTAGCCCATTATTCATCTCATTAAAATTTTGGGTTATTCAATAAAATAAGACCAATTATTCATTAAAAGTAAAAGAGGTTGCAAAGAAATCTGATTATTCACTATTCATTAATTTTTTCTTCAATTCATTAAAAAATAGGATTATTCATTAATTTGTAGGCCCTCATTATTCACTATTCATTTTTTGGCTCATTATTCACTATTCATTATAAAATAAGGCCATTATTCACTAATCATTATACCCCATTCAGACCCTCGCCCATGACAGGCTCGTATTTTATCCATTTCTTCAACTCGTTTAATAAATTTAATAATACACGAACACTCATGTACGAACCGCTATTTCAAACACGGATGTTATATTATTCAACTATACTGACGTCAAGAAAAAACGCCTCATCTAAAAGTAAACGTGAATATCTCTTAGACTGATCAGACTAAAGTTATGAATTTTAGTGCATTATAACATCTTATCAGTTAAGCGTATCTCATGAAAACAAAATTGCTGAAAGAATATTTGCGGCCAAGAAAACGACCTCAGTTTGAGACAGGGATCACCAGTTAAGTGCGACACAAGATTTAAGCCACATTTGCTTTGTTTCCAGACACAATCCTTTGACAAGAAAAACGTGTTTTACCATTGTAGAACAGTCTCTATTTTACCAAAAATGCGTTTATAATGTTCAGCCAATGTTTGTATGCGTCTGCTGAACGAAACAACTTACCCCACCCACATTTTCGCCATGCATTTCAGTAAAATTTAAACGTCATGACTTTGCAAAGTGGGTGAAAATATTGTTACGAATCACTAACAAAAGTCTTTAGTCTTTAACCGGCGACGATTGCTGAGGAAATCGCAATCTGGCAAGTGTTCCAGAGGGCCGTTTTTAGACGACCTTAACGCAGACCATCGACTTGCCATTGGGCGTTACAGCTCATCTTAAATGACGTAATTTTATGTAGGCATATTCAGTGTACATACCCTAATGTACCCCTTAACATTTTTTCCATTACTTAAATCAAAACGAGAATGTTGGCAAGTTTCGAAAACGGATCTTACATTTTGTCTTTAATATACGTCATAATTTCATAAAGTTAATCCTTGCAAGCACAACTGTTTGTTAAAATGATTCAATATTTGTTCATTGTTTAGCAAAACATTAAGGGCACAAACTGGGTGCAAATTCATATTGAAATCATAAGCGATTGATGCATAATGCCGTTATGTGTACGTTGAGCCTGTATGACGTCACCAGAATAACGCGTCACCTGCATATCAAATTAAAGCGCCCAACCTCTACATAAAGAAGCAGTACGTGGCTGTTCATTTTTGTATATCATCGCTGAGAAATCAGTGATAATGAGTGAGGCGTTTTTAGTTGACGTCAGTATATTAGGTCACAAATCGCCACATGGCATGCAATGCCCCTGTCTCTTGTAAGGCTGATGAAGATAGGAAACAGTGGGGGCGTAGCTAGACTGTGGCCTACATGTACGAGGGGCATCTGGAAAGTTCTTAGCATGGTCTATTATCTCCTTCACCCATTAACAAACCCAATCATGTTTGGTATCATTTTAAAGCGCTATCTTCCCCTTTGTTATAGCACACATTTTATGAGAATGTTATGATGCAACCACGAAAAATATTATAGTGAATACATGTACTGTTTCTATACTGGAAAACGCAAACTTTCAGTGGAAAATTTAACATTTTACCTATGGAAAATGTGCAGAAAATTTAGAATAGTTCATCAAATTAGATAATTTTGTACCATTTGGTAGGCCACATTCTGGTACAGTAATTATACAATGATAACCGATTTGATGTTTCTGATAAATAAATAACGGAACAGCAATTCCACAACCGGTAAGAAAGCAAAGCAATGCGCCTATTTTTACGTCTAAAAATCGCATGTTGCAATGCACATATTTTGAAAACATATAACCGACAGTAGTTTAAAAATGCAGTATGTAGGTATTTTTGTCAAGCACACTTTATGCTCTTTGTTTTGAAACCAAAAAAAATTGTGTGAACTAGAACAAAGGGGAGATAACTCTTAAATATCCCATGTGCAGAATGAGTTTAGCTATGAGTTGACGTTCTGGTTCATTTCGATTGAGAACAGTGGCAAGCAAAACAGTAAAAATACCTTGAGAGTAGAAATCAATCACTTTTGTGATGATAAACGCAATACCATGAGAAGTTCTTATGTCATCGACAAAATATGCGGGGTTTAGTTACCCCACCCACTTCTTGAAAAGTAGGGGTAGTGTTATTAGGAATAATTTTCTTGAATATAAAACTAACAAAACCACACATTTTGCGCGACGAAATGATGTTTATGCATTGTTGGCTATAAATAAAGCAAAGCTTATACTCAGTAGGCTTTTTCGTGCTCTTGTAGTGACACAATTTATAGTAAAAGTATAAAGAAAAATCTAAAAAAGTCCCATTTTTGAAAGTTTACCATTTCTCTTTTAGTCAACATTTTCCGAATATAAAGGTGGTAGTCGTGCAAACAGCGATCGCATAATATATTCTAATAAAAAAAAGTTGGCACCAAATCGATAATTTGTCAAATCATGATCCAATTTCCCTTCGATTTTTTCCAAGTGTTTTGCTTAAAATTTCCGCCAGTATATAAACCCCTACTTATTGTGAGCAGGCGCTGCACGTGCATGCCAAGTCCTCTTTCGACAAAAATTAAACCATCAAATAGCCGCTGAATTCAAGTTTCCAAAAATGTATCATTTGATAGCATTTTATCAACGCATGTGGAGTTATGACACCATGCTAAGAACTTTCCAAATGACCCTCGTATTAATTGAATAATATCTGAATCATTAAAAGTGTTACATGTAATTGAATATTTCTTGGTTATCGACGTTTGTCTGTGCATTAAATACTAACTGATAAAGTACCAGATACAATGTATTGCATTACCCGCTCGACTGATTTTCGTCGCGAATGAAGGGAAAAGATCTGGAATTTGCTTAATAGGGTCAGGGGAATGCGTTGGGTAGAAGTTTGTTAACATCAACCCGACTTCCTGATACAAGGGTGCAACGATTTGTGTTTTATTTGCTTCCAATGGATCACCTTTGTACAAAATGTAAACTAAAAGCAAAAATACTCAGAGCTTGAAACACATGAAACACCGAAAAGAGTGGCTTCAGCAAATGCAATATAAAATACTCGTTCTGTTTAAAATATGGGATTTAAAAAACCGAGGGAGGTGAAAAATCCGATAAAGAAACGAGTGCGCACGCTGGATGAACTTAATAGAAAACCATTTGCATGACATGAACTACAATTATCTGGCTACAATATTTAGAAGTATTTTAACCCAAATATATGTATTTCTGGTAATATTTACAATTTTTCATTTTGACTTTGAAAAGTTCATAAGCAAAGATTGTAAGTATTTTTTTACCAGAAATATGTACATTTGGGCAAATATACTTTTAAATATTGTAGTCGGTTAATTGTAGTTTATGTTCATGCAACTTTTTTTTTAAGTTCACCAAGCGTGTCACAATATTGCAAACGGTATCAAACCAAGAAGTGACTCTAAAAAGACTGATAAGCATGCTGCAGATTGCTCAAAAGCTGTATGTGTGCGAGATGTATAAATTGTTCATACAACAATGTGGACAAAGGTATCCGTCTCCTTCATAAAAAAACATTTTTTGTTTATACAGGAAAATTTCATGAAAGTAAGAGCTTTTGAAAGATATACCCCTTAGGGTAGACCTAATACCAACGGTCAAGGGACCAGTGACTAACAGTGACATTATCAAATTCACACATATGATATATCGGAACACATAAGGGCCCTTTATAGACTTTCCAATAATCTTATAACTAAATCAATCGATTCCTCTGATCTTTTTGTTGTCTTTTTTCTGTAATATTACATCTTTTCTAGAGTGGTTTGATCAGTACTGATCACATAGGGGACCATCGATGACTCAGTACTGATCACATAGGTGACCAACGAAGACTCAGTACTGATCACATAGGATACCAACGAGGACTCAGTTCTGATCAAATAGGTGACCAACGAGGACTCAGTACTGATCAAATAGGTGACCATCCAGGACTCAGTACTGATCATATAGGTGACCAACAATTACTCAGTACTGATCTTACAGGTGACCAACGAGGACTCATTACTGACCTATAGGTGACCATCGAGGACTCAGTACTGATCACTAGATGACCATCGAGGACTCAGCACTGATCACATGGGTGTTAAACGAGGACTCAGTACTAATCACATAGGTGACCAACGAGGACTCAGTACTGATCACATAGGTGACAAACGAGGACTCAGTACTGATTACATAGGTGACCAATGAGGACTCAGTACTGATCACATAGGTGACCAAAGAGGACTCAGAACTGATCCCATAGGTGACCAACGAGGCCTCAGTACTGATCACATAGGTGACCAAAGAGGACTCAGTACTGATCACATAGGTGACCATCGAGGGCTCAGTACTGATCACAAAGGTGATAAACGAGGACTCAGTACTGATTACATAGGTGACCATCGAGGACTCATTACTGATCACATAGGTGACCATCGAGGACTCAGTACTGATCCCATAGGTGACCATCGAGGACTCAGTACTGATCACATAGGTGACCATCGAGGACTCATTACTGATCACATAGGTGACCATCGAGGACTCAGTACTGATCCCATAGGTGACCATCGAGGACTCAGTACTGATCCCATAGATGACTAACGAGGACTCAGTACTGATCACATAGGTGAACAACGAGGACTGAGTACTGATCCCATAGGTGACCATCGAGGACTCTGTACTGATCATATAGGGGACCAACGAGGACTCAGTACTGATCTCATAGGCGACCAACGATGATTTAGTACTGATCACATAGATGACCAACGAGGACTCAGTACTGATCACATAGGTGACCATCGATGACTCAGTACTGATCCCATAGATGACCAACGAGGACTCAGTACTGATCACAAAGGTGACCAACGAGACCTCAGTACTGATCACATAGGTGACCATCGAGGACTCAGTACTGATCATATATGGGACCAACGAGGACTCGGTACTGATCCCATAGGTGACCATCGAGGTATCAGTACTGATCACATTGGTGACCATCGAGGGCTCAGTACTGATCACAAAGGTGATAAACGAGGACTCAGTACTGATTACATAGGTGACCAACGAGGACTCAGTACTGATCACATAGGTGACCAACGAGGACTCAGTACTGATCACATAGGTGACAATCGAGGACTCAGTACTGATCACATAGGTGACAATCGAGGACTCAGTACTGATCACATAGATGACCAATGAGGACTCAGTACTATCATATAGGTGACCAACGAGGACTCAGTACTGATCACATAGGTGAACATCGAGGCCTCAGTACTGATCCCATAGGTGACCATCGAGGACTCAGTACTGATCACAAAGATGACCAAAGAGGACTCAGTACTGATCACATAGGTGACCAACGAGGACCCAGTACTATAATATAGGTGACCAACGAGGACTCAGTACTATCATCTAGGTGACCATCGAGGCCTCAGTACTGATTCCATAGGTGATCATCGAGGCCTCAGTACTGATTCCATAGGTGACCATCGAGGACTCAGTACTGGTCACATAGGTTACCAACGAGGACTCAGTACTGATCACATAAGTGACCAACGAGGGCTCAGTACTGATCACATAGGTGACCAACGAGGACTCAGTACTGATCACATAGGTAGCCAACGAGGACTCAGTACTGGTCACATAGATGACCAACGAGGACTCAGTACTGGTCACATAGGTGACCAACGAGGACTCAGTACTGATAACATAGGTGACCGACGAGAATTCAGGTGATAAAACTATACTGATCACATATGTCATCAACAAGGACTCAGGTGATTAAACGGTACTTATCACACAGGGGACCAACGGGGACTCAGTACCGATAACATAGGTGACAGACGAGAACTCAGATGATAAAACTATACTGATCACATAGGTCACCAACGAGGGTTCAGGTGATAGAACGGTACTTATCACATAGGTCAACAACGAGGACTCAGTACTGATCTAATATGTGACCAGCGAGGCTTTGGTGATAAATACTGATCACATAGGTGACCGACAAGAACTCAGGTGATAAAACTATACTAATAACATAGGTCACCAACGAGGACTCAGTACTGATCATATAGGTGACCGACGAGAACTCATGTGATTGAACGGTACTGATCACATAGGGCACCAATGAGGACTCAGTACTGATTAGATATGTGACCAGCGAGGCTTCGGTGATAAATACTGATCACATAGGGGTCCAATGAGGACTCAGTTGATAAAACGGTACTTATCGCACGGGTTATCCATGAGGGTTTAGGTGATAAATTGTAACTAATCACTTAGGCGACCAGCGAGGGTTATGGTGATAAAACGATACTGATCACATAAGTGACATATGAGTACTCAGGTGAGCCTTTGTTTCTGTGCAGCTTAGGAAGACCCCTCGTTATGTACATACTCAAACTATGATAGAAGATGAACGGTCTAGCAAAATACTTCAAAACAGGCCCGACTAGAAAGCTCTTGCAAAATACTTTACAACAAGCTAGCTACTTTACAGCGAGACGGACTAGAAATCGATAGTGAAATATACTTAAGGAATAAAGAAACGCAACAGACAAAAATATAATTTTTGCGTGTTTAAATGACGGTTTGGTAAAATCTCTCTTGAAATTTTCTTTTTGAGTATTAAAAGCATGTGATGAAATACAAAAACGCCATTTTAACGCTAGATTTTACGCTACAAGATGAAAACATATGAGAACGTAAAATGTGACGTTAACGTCAGAATAAAGATCAAGAAACCCCGTCTTTTCCATGTTTGGTTATTTTGCGTCGACTTGACAATGTGCAAATTAAACAAGCGTCCAATCATATTCGTAATGCAGTCAAAAATTGCGTCAAAACACGCTACTTGAATGGCGAAATACACAATGGTAGTGAATAAATGATAAACGTCACTTAGAGCCGTCGGGTTTGGGTCGCTGGTCAATATATGGATTAAGATTAACCTAAAGACATCAGAAAAATGCTTTCTTGGGAAAAACTGACTTTTCAGATACCGTAGAAATACTCTGGTAAGGTGTTTATATTGACGTTAGCCAAACAAAACACGGCATAATGCAAGAGAAAACATCTGATTACATGCAGAGTGAACACCAAACTTGTTAACTGTAACATAAACTTTCTCACTGGACCATTTTATCATTAGAAAAACACATACACATCATGGAAACCATTAAAACGTAGGATATCGAATTTTGACGTCAGAATTGAGTGTTTTGGCGTCTGAAGATCTCAAGTCATAATTCTTGAACAAAACGTCCTTGTAATGAAAAAATCTCAAGCAGAAAAGAAAGTTTACGCTTTTCACGCAGTATTCAGAGTTGACGCTAATGACGTTAAGCCGTTTCAGAACTCTACAGAAACGTCGCCATTTGATCATTTCCTTGATCCACAATCTATGCCAAGACTTTTTAAAACAATAAATCGATATTTGATTCAAACTTTGCTTTTATTGACCCTGTTTCAGCAATTTCATATGGGGGGTCAGGCTGGTGATGCGCATACCAAAACGATTACGTAATCGATAATTACGTTGAACCTGCTTTAATTTGACAGAGACATACTGCTCCTTTGAATAAATATATTTTTCACTAAAAATTTGCATCATATTGTATGCTTTCGATGACTTGAAGTGTTTGTTGCGTTTCTTTATTCCTTAAGTAAACTTTGCAACAAGCCTGACCAGTAGCAATCGATAACGAAATACATTGCACTTTACAACAAGCCCAACTATACAACTCTAACGAATTAGTACAAGCCCGACTAGAAAACGCTAGCGGAATCCTTTAAACGAGACTGACAAGAAAGCCATTTCGAAAGAAAACGATAGCGAAATACTTTACAACAAGCCGCAGTCGGTAACGTGTCTGGCAACAGATGCGAGTCTGACTGCAGATCCAGGGGTCGCGAGTTCGATCACTGCCAGGTCCCATACTTTCGTGGAGATTGAACATGAAATAATTTCTTCGGTCATTCTCCTCTCTTCCGCTGAATCATTCAAGAAGGGTTGTCGTCAGTTACTAGCAAAAGTATGTGTACATGTACGAAGTACTGGTTAACTGCTTGTTCATGCTTGCCCAGGAAAAAGTGTGGTAAGGTGAACTGACCGTCCCGCCTCACTTGGGACGTAAAGCTATAAAACAAACAAAAAACAACATGCGTAGTCTTCTGTTCCTTTTAAAACGTCTATTTAGCAAACAGTGTTGACCCAGATTTAGACTCCGGATCCACATTGTTTGTCCGTAGGAACCACACTATCTGCAATTAGTTTGCGATGGTAGCAGCTAGATGCAACAGACGACCTTGGCAGACTGCAATTTTATAAGCATTGTTTTATAGCATGCAAATGTCTAAGCGAGGTCACAACACTAGCAAACCATTAAACTGAATAGTAACATTATCAGTCATGCGTTGTTTATCATAAACCCATCATTATAACGTAGCATACGTTAAAAAGTAGGTTACTGATAAAGAAAAGTGAAGTCAAAAGAAACGTGTAAGTTTTATTTTAATTGTCACTTCCCGGATACATAGCATGAAACCTCAATTAAGTAAGAATTGCTTTTTAATCATAAAATGCGTTATACTTCATAGTTTTACATTGCAAAAGGGCGCAATGGGGCACTACTTGGTAGCATATATATACTTATACCACCCTTACCAACTTTAGCACGAAATTGCCCGTCCTGTGCAAGGTCTATACTGATGTAGTTGGTATAAAAGAGTTATCCCATGGGTTGTCCGCCTGTACGTAAGACAATCCACTCGCTAAAGCTCGTGGATTATCTTCAAGTACAGGCGGACAACCCTTGATATAACTAGTACTTATCTGAGAAATAAGTTTTTAAGGGTCCGTATGTATCTATACTAACTTTAGAAATCTTTAATCGCCTGCTACAAAAGCTTAATTAATTTAAAAGTATTCAATTTCGATTGACAAAACAAATCTCCAAACTTATTCACATCATGTGTGAAAGGTACCCCCCACCCCACAGCCCCAAGCGGCTTAGGCTGCTGTCCATTCTAGGTCGTGATTCTGTTGTTTTTATTCATTGTTTATTGTTACTCTCATTGTTTCTTGGGGATCTATATTTGGTCTTTGTGTTTTTATTTAGTGCAGTGTGTCCTTCTAGTTTTGCAGCCATTTTGATGGGGAAGAGAGATCTGGTTGCTTAACTTGAATTGTCTTCCGGAAGTCTTCTGCTTGTTAGTGCTCTGTAGCTCTTCCTCACGGTGCCGTGGGTTGGTCTGCAGTGTGTGAATGTGGTGTTTCCTGGCCATACTTTACTTACTTTTTTGCTACCATTCTAAAGGAAGCATTCCCAAACCAGGTTACCATCCTCAATGAGGCATTCCCTGGCCAGATTATCATCCTCAATGAGGCAATCCCTGACCGGGTACTATCCTCAGTGAGGCATTCCCTGACCAGGTTACCATCCTCAGTGCGTTCCCTGATTGGATTACAAAATGCACCATCCTCAATGAAGCATGACAGGGTTACAAAATGTACCGTCCTTAGTGCATCATTCCCTGACTGGATGATTATCCTCAATAAAGCATTCTCTGGCCAGGCTTCAAAATGTATGGTCCTAAATGTACCGTTCCCTCGCTGGATTACTATCTTCAATGTTGCATTCCCTGACCGGGTCATAAAATGTACATGTACCATCCTCAATGAAGCATTCCCTGACTCGGTACCTTCCTCAATGTAGCATTCCCAGACCGGGTGACAAAATAGACAATCCTCAATGTAGCGTTCCCTGACCAGGTCACAAAATGCTCCATACTCAATGTAGTAGCATACCCTGACTGGGTTACCATCCTCAATGTAGCATACCCTGACTGGGCTACAAAATGTACCATCTTAAATGTAGCGTTCCCTGACTGGATGACTATCTTCAATGTTGCATTCCCTGACCGGGTTATTATCCTCAATGTAGCATTCCCTGAATGGTTTCCATCCTCAATGTAGCATTCCCTGAATGGTTTACCGCCACCAATGTAGCATTCCCTGACCATGTTACCATCCTTAATGTAGCATTCCCTGAACGGGTTACCACCGTCTATGTAGCATTCCCTTGACGGGTTACCATCGTCAATGTAGCATTTCCTGACTGGGTTACCATCCTCAATATAGCAGTCTCTGACCAGGTTATCATCCTTAATGAAGCATTCCCTGAATGGGATACCATCCTTATTGTTGCAGTCCCTGAACGGGTTACCATCCTCAGTATAACATTTCCTGACTTGGTTACCATCATCAATGCAGCATTCCCTGCACGGGTTATCAGCGCCAATGTAGCTTTCACTGGACGGTTTACCATCATCAATGTAGCATTCCCTTACCGGGTTACCATCGTCAATGTAGCATTGACTGACCGGGTTATCATCCTCAATGTAGCATTTCCTGAACAGGTAACCATCATCATTGTAGCATTACATGGACGGGTTACCATCCGCAGTGTAGCATTTCCTGACTTTGCTATATGTACCATCCTCAATGTAGCATTCCCTAGATGGGTTACCGTTCTCAATGTAGCATTCCCTGATCGGGATACAATCCTCAATGTAGCATATTTTCCAAACTGGGTAACCATCCTCAATGTCGCATTCCCTGACCGGATTACCATCCTCAATGTAGCATTCCCTTGATGGGTTACCATCGTCAGTGTATGTCATTCCCTGAACGGGCTACCATCCTCATTGTAGCATTCCCCGAAAGGGTTAACGTGCTCAATGTAGCGCATTCCAAGACCGGGTTACCATCCCTTACATGTTTAGCATCCTCAGTGTAACATTCCCTGACCGGGTTACTATTCCCTGACATGATTACAGTACCATCCTCAATGTAGCCTGCCCTGACCAGGTTGCCATCCCCAATGTAGCATGCATTGATCGTGTTACCATCCCAAGTGTTCTTTTTGCTGCAAGGTTATTTGAAACCAAGTTCTTATTGGTCACTTATCAAACTCATTATTTCTGATTAAACGCTAATAAAATGTAAATAATGTTTGCCTAAATATTTGCATTTTAATGAGCAAAAGTTTAGCGGCGTTTTGAAACAGCTGCCTTTAGCAACAAAGTTTTGGGTTGAAATGCATAAATTGATCCTGATCTTTGCAACCTAATTACTTTGCTTGAAGATAAAAGGTTTTGAGTGTAGTTTATATCAAATACAGTGTAGTTGTTACAAACTGGTCTAGCCAATAACACCAAACAATTGAAGGGGGGTCTCATATGCGCTCACGCATGGATTTTCATCTGGTTTTACATGGTGAATACCTTTGACCTATCAACTATAAAAATGCATTTATTTATTTCAATAGAGATTTTTAGGTCCCAGGAGAGCACCCTGAGTTACTCAAACTTTTCGACGACACCTGTCTAGTATTTTGTCAATTTTAATCATCGTCTTTATCGAATCTTAGCCAGTTTGACTTAGAATAGTGAAAGGCCTCTTAATGGATTGTTTGATACTCTTTTAGCCTATACAAACATGCAAACTCATTTTTACGAAACTTTAAATTTACCATTTTCAAAAAAATATCAGTGAAATTCACGAGAACGTCAAATTCTGTCTACAATTTTCAAATGTTCATGTGCTTGTCAACCTATGATACTGCATATAAAATTTGCCTTATATGTCCTCTGTAAACTTACAAAGTTTCGTGATTTTTTGAAACCGGTAACAGTGAGGGAAAACACATGATATGCATGTTGGCCATTTTTGACATTGATAATAATTCAATGTTTGAGGCTTGTTTTGACTTTGAACCATGAAATTTCTCAATTCTATTGTTGAAAACATTATGAACATCGATACTAGAACGCTATGCATGTACCAAAGCATATTTAATTTGACATTGAAACAAAACTGAGACTTGGGTACCATTAGCAATCAGTTTGAGTAGCACACAAACCGGCTGAAACTTTTAAACTTCCCAAAAGCAAGTTGAAACACATCATGCTATGATCTCTTACCCAATTATTCTTTTCGCAAAAATGTATTTTGATTTGTTTTTGCATAGCATTGTTTTATTTGAAAATTCATTATCATAAAAGTGCTAGACAAGGCGATACATTTGATTCCTGACTTACTTTCTTTTGCCCCTTTGTAAGTATACAACCTCACTTATGTAGCTGGTATTTATTTTACCAGCAATGGCATGTGTCTCTAAACTTTTTAATTGTTTATCTTAACCTTGTTCAATACGATATTTAACTTTTTCGCATGGAATCCCCTGAAAATGTCAATGTGTTTGGAAATGGGGCTATGATGTAGCTTTCAATTTGAATACCAGGTACCTGTTGAGACTCCTTATGTACGGTTGGATGATCATCAATTGATGCATATGCATTAAATATCTCGCAACTTTTATCAATGTTTTTAATTAATCATTTTGCCGATTCATTGAGTACCAAGATGCACATGCAAATGTGTTGACTGAAAGCACTGTGACTTTTAATTTCCTATGCAATGTTACTCCTTTTGGGAAAGAGTTGTTTATAGGTAAATCTGCTCACCTTGTGTTCTCCTTGTATTATGTCTATTTGTAGTTTTGGTTGATTTCCAATTCCGTTTTGAGGGCAAGACTTTGGTTCTCGTTTTGGGGGCAAGACTTTGGTTCTCATTGCTCCAGTTCCTGATCATTGTTACTTCTTTTCATACAGTCAGCCCCTTTTTGCAATTTTGCTTGTTGATATATTTAATAAGTTCTGTATTTGAAGTGTTATGCTTAGAATCTTTTGGAGCTTCCATGATGTATTTTCAAAACTGGTTCCTCAGTCAAGTAACTGGCAATTTAAGCAGGGAATCAGTTTTTCTTTTGAGCGGTCTGATTGTATTAGGTTAAACTTTAAGCTATTTTTGGCATTAATGTGTCTAGCTTATTTGCTATTATGACATTGTAAAGAATGTTGAATATGATTGTAAGTACCTACGATTGTATAAGTTAGGTACATGTATTTTTCTAATATTGCAACACATTCATGGTTAAGATAAAATCAAGCAAAAGATCCCATAACTACATACAATGAGCGAATAATGTAGTTTGACATTCTACTAAAGTGAATATCATACTTTAAAACCATATTATGAAGATTTATAAAATTAACTACTTCATAAGGAGTTCGACAAGACAAAATACTCTCTATGTGATCAATATTGGAATAGGTATGACAGTTTTGAAAACATTAAAGATTCTGTCTTGTTTATACAGGTAAATATGCAAGAAACATGCAAGAAACAGGCAAAAAACATGATTATATACGGTTGTCATATTTATGATATATCTATTTTTTATCATGTTGGTGATAAAGAAATAATCAAACAAAGGATTTCCTTACACAAATGAAATGATTGAATTATGGAGAATGACTTTCTATTAGAGTGAATCTGGACTTGAAAACTTATTATAAAGATTACAAAACTTAACTGTTATATAAGGAGTTAGACAGGGTAGAATTCTCTCTATGTGATCAGTATTCGACCATTCGTGTAAGTATAATAGTTTTAACACTATTTAAGATTCAATCTTACTTATACAATGAAACAAACAAGAAAATTTGCTTTTAAACTAATTAACTAATCAAATACTTATTCATTACCTACAATCAGTACTTATTTTACATTTCTCAGAATTTGGATTGTAACATTCAAAGTTCCAAGACACCATGTTACCAGTCTTTGATTTTTTTCAAAATTTTAGCATATCATCTTCATATGAATAGCCGAATTTAAGATTAATTTCATAGGTTGACAAGAATTGAAACATTCCTAAATTTAAAAACAAATGTGTTGAAAAATATTATAAATCTTAAATTTGGAGACTGTTTTAAACAAAATCACAATATTCTGAATTTAGCATTACAGAAACTGATTTTTGTTTTATGCATATATAATCAGTAATTATCATAGATAGTTTTAAAAGCAAAGCTAACCCAATATATAATACTGTTAGAGTTATGGGTGGCTTAAACTGAAGGTATCCCTATAATTCGATACCCGATTACATAACATCTCATTTTTGACCATGTCAATAGGTAAGTGGGAAACTATATCACAAATAGAATAGTCATATGTTAGGCAATCATTATGCATATTATTATGAAAATCTTTTTGTGGGCAGAACCCTATGTAAATATCCAATATGGTGAGACCCTCCCCCCCCCCCCCCCATTTTGCTCAGAGTAGAATTTTTTCGCATTTTCAAAAATATTACATTTTTTGAGATTTTTTTTAAATTCATCAGTAGCTCATTCTAAAATTGTTTAATGCACTTTGTTTTATCTGAATACTGTAGGCCAAACGCAATAGATTTTAATTCATTTTTGACAATAAAAATCACGACTGCTGCACACTGCCGGTTTGAATGTGAAAGTTTAAAAAACAGGTGGCATTTTGCATTGTTTTCTATTCCCAAAGGAGAACGGTGCCCTCTTTAAATATTTCAATGCCATGTCGCTGATAATAAAGTGTGCAAAGCAGTGCGAATTTTGCATGTAAAATCCAAGCGTAAAGCTAAATTTCTATGATTAAGCCGCTGATAATGTTTGTTTTCATGTTATTATGTAAACGAAGAGTCCTATTGAAACAAAACGTTAGAGCTTTATTCTTTTCAAATCACAGCAGCTAGTAACATCCTAAAACAAACAAAACAGTAAATTGTTTAAAACGTCTCTGAGGAATATTTACATCGTAGAAAAGGTGTGACTTTTTGAAATGAGGGTACCTTTACTATAACTTCGTCTGTGCAAGAAGTACACGTCACTTTTAAATTAGATAACTTAAAAGTATGCTGGCAAAGTCTAGGTTTATTTATAAATTTATTTTCTAAACTGGCGTAAAAATTTGTAAGGTGGGTTTGAGTATATAGGCTGGGGCCCAGGGTGAAAAAATCAAAAATGGTTACACGGAAAGTAGCAAGGTTTTGTTATAGAATAAATTTGAAGAAGTACATATGGTGCATACGAAACCACTGTATAGCAAATTTCTCGAAATTTCATAACGCCACTAGAGCTAATAAAGTATGGTAGCTCGTGTGCGTCATATGTATGCATGCGTTTTATACAAACGCTATTATCGCAGCAACGCGTTACCAAATTGAAATCAAACTACCTTTCAGGAATGAAAATGTGTTTGTTTTAAAATTTTGGGCATTAGTTTCAATTTCAAAGAACTGTTGCTTTAGCATTACGCATGCAATGTTGTGTACCAGATAAAACGTAATGTTTCGTTTTCTTCCATCTGTATCTGCCACGACTCAAATCGATTATTTTCACAAAAACACATCATAACTGCCCAAAGATTATATCGCTGTTTGGGTGAAATTATCTAATATGGCTGCCGTCGCCATAAGGTATGAAAACGTATTATTTGGGGATCATTCTTTATTCTACTAACAGGTCACATTTAAAATGCTTGCGTTTGTAGTGGGACATCCGTTTGCCTATTTCACAACACAAAATGTTTTGTCACGTAAGAATGGACACTGTTAGATGGTCTCGAATATGAGCACACAGGCTGCAAAATAGATTCGCTGTATTCAATGCATTGTTTTGTCGAACAAGAAGGGTAGATATGCAAAAACACATCCCAATGTTAAGTACATCCTGAACGATTACTTACCCCCCCCCCCCACCCCATTCCACTGGACGGCGATCCCGCCACGCTCATGGCGATCTAGGATTTTCACTACAATTACTCCAAATCGCCGCGGAAGCGTAGACAGCCACACGATTTGGGGACTTGACGCTTCCAGTACGCTTCCACTACGCTTCCCATACGCTTCCACTACGCTTCTACTACGCTTCCGCTACGCTGCTGCTACGATCCCACTACGACAATGAAGATCTGGCTACGTTTAGTCTACGCTGATGGTGATGTAGATGCGACCTTGCTACGACATTTGCGATGGAGCAACGCTTTCGTTGCGCTTTTATATCCTTTCTATATAGAACCTGAAATTCCGATACACTTCTACTACGACCAAGGCGCTTCTACTGCGTTCTTGCCGTTTCTGCTACGATTCGTGTCATTTTGACCAAAATTTCGAATCGTAGCGGAATCGCCGTCCAGTGGGATGGGGGGGGGGGGTATTTTTTCTAAGTATGCGATAATAGACTATATGTAAATAAAGTTGATATAGGATGGCAGTTTTGTTTTACATTACATAGTTATTGTGCGAAAAGCGGGAGAACCTTTTGACGTTTATAATCGACTAACTGATTTCAAAAATCAACACACGTGGAGGGCAGTGTTGGTGGCTACCTGTTGGTATTCTGTCTGTCCTGTCAAACTATACATCAATTGAATTGTATATATATATAAATTATGTAGCCTTTTATTTATTGTTAAGGATATTCAATGTTATAATGTAGAGTGCGTATGTATGAAGTGTATTATAAATGTTTAACAATCACAATTAATTGTTCAGTTGACCCAATGCTATTATGTACAATATCACATTTTCTATTAATATAGAGGTTTGTGGTCAATTTATTTATGAGTTTTGTTATTTCCATTCTCTTAAATTAGCATTAACTGTGGTTAAGGATGTATTTTGTGATGTCAATTGTGGTGTAAAATGTACTTCCAGTCCAGTGACACGTTAACGTCCTCAAAGCAAATCTAAAGGCAAAACTAATGAATGCTTATTTTCGACACCTTCTATAATTTATAAATCTGAGAGAAAAACTTAAAACATTAACAGTGATGATTGTTAAATACAACATTATAATCCCCTTCCTAAACTGGTCAGAAACTTATACTCATAATTATAGACTGTTGCCTAGCAACAAGAAAAATGGACTAATTTGCCATACCTGATATAATAAAACAATCACAATGGCATTTAGACTTTCCATACTTGCACTCTGTAATGGCATTAACTGAACGACATACTGATGTATCCATATATGGATTTATTATTATTTCTTCCAATACCAAAGTATATTAAAAATCATCATGTTAATTTATATTTTAAAAAATCAAAACAAGGGATAAACAGTTAAAATGTTTGTTCTCGACTTTTAACATTCTATTTGAATCAAACATAAATATTTAATTATGTACTGCTTTAATTTTCACTGATCATTTATCCATCTGCTAAGTTAATTACAGAACTATTTTTCAGCTTTATGCAAACATCTGGGAGCAGCCATCTTACAGCAAAACACACACACATATTAACCTGAGTTTACCTCGTTTACCTCTTTATTCAGGTCAGTTGAATGATTGAAGCAGCACCTTCAGTCGATTTCTTCATTTCAATATTGGATAATGGATATTCTGTTTTAATTACAATCAATGGTCAGATCAATGCAAACTAGAATGTTATAACTGTCAAAAGAAAAGTATTTTATTTTTCAATAAGTTTCATTTGATTTTAATCTATCTTTTTGTACCCAAAATGAAGAAAATTGTTACAAAATATGTCGCCTGCTATAGTAATAATTAGTGCTTTAAGGGTTAAATTTTTGAAATAAATATTAAATATCGGCTAGTATCAAAATATACTTATCAACCCACTGCTAAAAATATTACTCTGAAACATTGTTATTTTTGACATAATCAAGGATATGCGTTGTGTGTAAGCAGATGGAAGTGCTTCTTCTTTCTTGTGTTGAGCTCATTGGCCTGAGAATGGCCAGACTCCCATGAACAAGCAAAAGTAATCAATTACAGGCCTAATGAAGAGCATTCAAAAACATTTAATGAGGGAATATTCATGCCATACTGTAAGCTTTATAATAAATGCATTTGAAAAAAAGTGCGAAATTTCCCTTTAAAGTAAGTTTCAGAACTTCCACAGCAGCATTTGGATGCACAATATTAACTTTTCACACATATTTTACTTAAAAAGTATGCATATCTGAATGTCTATAGTATAGTTTGAAGTACATATATTACTTCCTCACATCTAAAAGTCATATCTGGCTCTCGAATTTTTGGGAGTTGGACTCATGAGAGATTTAATTAAATTTTCTTTTATGAAGTATGCATTTTTGGAAGCTTCAGGTCTTTCATTTTGCATACTTGTATGTTTTACATGCAAACATTTCGCACGGTAGCAAAACTGTTTAAAAATGTCAAAACATAGAACAAGTCCATTAAAACCAAATACAAAGCTAAAAACGAATGAAATAGTCAAAAGGGACAAAACAACTGAAAATGAATGCAAAATTAGCAAAAAAGAACAAGAAAAAGAAGGAAAATAGTAAAAGAAAAAGACAAAAACAAAAAATAGATAAAACACAATTAAAAAACTATGGTGGAGGTATATAATGCATCTGAAACTGGCGCCATGAAACTGGTTTAAGCCCTCCAGTAAAATCTTTTACTGACCGTTCGAATGCGGTACTTCTTTTGCGAATCATTTGTGTTATTTATGTCTTGTGATTGTCATGCTTTCGAGTCTGTTCATTGCAGCCTTGTGGTCACCTGCTAGGAAAGGGCCGACCTCTTGGCTCTTGTTTGTGATATTCAATTGTGTTTTTGTCGCTTTCCCACGTGGTATCCTAGGTCAGGTGTAGTACTTGATTGTATCGATTTGCCGCTTTCTTACTTTCATTGTTGAAGTTTACGACATCAGTGGTCCAAAAGTAACGTATACCTATTATACCTTTAATTTCTGATTTCTGTTCATGAAATCTTCCATCACCGCCCGGTGATGACTCATGGAGGATTTGAAACTATTAGTTATTTTTTTTTGTAAAAAATATAGCAAGAAGTGAGCAAAGCTCACATACCCCCGGCGGTAGCCATCAGAGGTTGTAACACTTTCAGAGAAAAGACAAAATTGTCAAAGATTTCATAATCCTAGATCAAGTAGTTTCTGAGAAAACTTTGATGAAAAATGTCCATATGTGTTGTATAAGAGTGATAGAAGGAAAAATCAAAAATTTGAAAAAAGAAGGCAAAATGCGGATTAGCACCTTACTTTTCATTTACACA
This sequence comes from Loripinus fragilis, assembly GCA_964019695.1. NCBI lineage: Eukaryota > Metazoa > Mollusca > Bivalvia > Lucinida > Lucinidae > Loripinus > Loripinus fragilis. The sequence goes on from OZ026525.1 coordinate 75,512,057, forward strand.
ATACACTTTGCCTATCTGAAAGTGTACACAAAATTTCATAATCCTAAATCAAGTTGTTGCTGAGAAAACTCTGACAAAAAACGTCCATGTGTGTTATATAGGATTGACAGAAGGAAAAATTGAAAAAGAAGGCAAAATGAGCTTTAGCAACTTTATTTTCATTTACACAATACACTTAGCCTACCTGAAGATGTTCACTAAATTTAAAAACACTGGCTCCAATAGGAGCGGAGAGATCATCGACAGAAATTTTCATTGGAGAGAAAGAAAAATGAATAAATAAAGGGACTGATGAGCAATATGTGGTTGTTCTTTTGTTACACAATACATCTCATCACTATCAAGCTTTGTACCAAATTTCAGAATCCTAACTCAAGTAGTTGCTGAGAAATATTTTACAGAAAAAAAATGTCTATATGTATTATATAAGAGTGAAAGAAGGAAAAAATGAAAAATTGAAAAAAAGAAGGCGAAATTAGGATTAGCATCTTAATTTCCATTTACACAGTACACTTTGCCTTCCTGAAGGTGTACACAAAATTTGAAAACACTGGCTCCAATAGGAGCTGAGAAATCTGTGACAGAAATTTCCATTGGAGAGAAAGAAAAATGAACAAATAAAGGGACTGATAAGCAATATGTGGCTGTGCTTTTGTTACACAATACAACTCATCACTATCAAGCACAAAAGGTGTACACAAAATTTGAAAACACTGGCTCCAATAGGAGCTGAGAAATCTTTGACAGAAATTTCCATTGGAGAGAAAGAAAAATGAACAAATAAAGGGACTGATAAGCAATATGTGGCTGTGCTTTTGTTACACAATACAACTCATCACTATCAAGCTTTGTGTCAAATTTCATAGTCCTAACTCAAAAGGTTCCTGAGAAATCTTTGACAGAAAAAAATGTCTATATGTATTATATAAGAGAGAAAGAAGGAAAAATGAAAATTTGAAAAAAGAAGGCGAAATAAGGATTAGCATCTTAATTTTCATTTACACAGTACACTTTACCATCCTGAAGGTGTACACAAAATTTGAAAACACTGGCTCCAATAGGAGCTGAGAAATCTGTGACAGAAATTTCCATTGGAGAGAAAGAAAAATGAACAAATAAAGGGACTGATAAGCAATATGTGGCTGTTCTTTTGAAACACAATACAACTCATCACTATCAAGCTTTGTACAAAATTTCAGAATCCTAACCCAAGTAGTTGCTGAGAAATCTTTGACGGAAAAAAAGTTTGCAGACAGACAGACAGACAAACCAAAAGACAAACCAACAAACATAATTACAGAAAAGGCAAAAACTATATACCCCCTATATACTTCGTACCGGGGGTATAAATAGACTTCAGTCAATTTATACCAGTAAAGTTAGCTGTGTTTATAGCCTGAAATCACACACATTATATTCAGTGATTTGTGGTGTAAGTTTCTTTCGGTGTGCTATGTGCATTGTTTACGTCTGTTCAGTGCTTACTAGCAGCAAAATAACCTCGTTATAAAATGTTAGTTATCTTGTTACTTAAGCATGTTTACTATACACGTCATTTGGATAAAGTAGTGAATAAGTGCTATGCCTTGTAAACCAGGGGTCCCAGGTTCGATTCCCGGCTTCTCCCAGTCTGTCGGATGAGACTTTAAGCCGTTGCCCCGTCTTCTGAGACGCTTTAAAACCAGAACCACTGCCGGTTGAGCCTTTGGGAGTTCCTGGACATAGAACCACAAAAAGCATAAACCCACCCGGCCAGTACTGGTACAGCCAAGGAACACGGCCACAAAAACTTCTTATCCTCTTGTAGCCTTGTCTGGGTTGATTGTCACGATGTTGGACTCCTCTGTTTCTTTTTTTTTTTGTTGTTGATATGATACCTATGTTTGTTTGAGCACCAGTATTTCCAAGGAAACCTATAGCCACTTGTGATTTTCCATGGGGTCCGGACCCCCTATCCCTCCACACACGCACTCTTGGATCCGCGCATGCTGTAGGTATTTGCTTTTTGCAAACAACATAATCTGAAGCATCACAATATATTGCAATTGCAACTTTTTCATCATGCTACTGCAGCTGTCATAAAAAGCCAGAAATTCTAATTATAAGCTAGTTCACGAGATACTGATACTTACCGTCTTTGGGAAAAAAAACATTCTTCATGCAAGCGGTTATTTAGGTGAGCAAGAGGTGTACATTTTACCAAGAGGAATTTTCTACTCCTCTGTTTTGTGTGAGTGAGCAGTGAAGATTCTGACGAGACTGTTTGATTGCACATGCTCGTCTAAGCATTCACTGTTCATATATGTGATAAGTACAAACATCGTATGATCTGTGACGACTCAAAACATAATGGTTCTTATGACATATAAAATGACTCTATAAACCCATTTACGCCAAATGTGATTTCTTATCAATTGGACCAGTCCATTTCCGTTTTAGAGTTGTTGGGTTTATGTTGTAATATACAGGGCTATTGCTGACCCTAAATGATGATGGACCCTATAGATGGGTCATTTGCCTTTCTACTGTTTTTGAGCCATGGACCCATTTCACATTCAAATACATGAAATTTCACAATTTGAATGGGCCATTTGAAATATCGATGGACCCTTTAGAAAATTTGATGGCAAAAGAGCATTTTATATGAACATTAGGGCAAAACTAATGATATATTTGAATAACTTAAATGTATATGGGCCCCAGCCAAAAATAAGGTCCATTTTGGCTTAGCATTTATAGTTTTCTCACAAAATGGTGTCGGCCCATCCAAACATTATCCCAGAATATGTGTAGGGGATACGGTTGTTAAAAGCATTTCCTAAAAGATTTTGGGGGTAAGCCATGCACACATACAATATGAATGTGCTTTAAAATGTTAATTGGTCTGAAAAGGATTTCTGTGGCCATGTATTCGAAAATGGCCATGGGTAGATAAAGAGGGCAATGATTGGCTCAAAAGGTGGGTGGAAGTCAATGGCAATATTTCAGAGTAAAGCGTTTCGTTATTGATCAATAATAAATACACATAATTATAGCAGTAACTTGATCTGGCGTACTGTATCACATCGAGTGGATGAGGTCATACCATCGAATCACCCGAGACGCGAAGCGTCTAGGGTGATCCAATGATATGGCCTCATCCACGAGACGTGATACTGTACGCCAGACCAAGTTACTATTATAATATACTCCTCAAAATAATTAAAGGACCAATATTTTAGAATGCGAGTATAATTAGCTCAAACATTTAAATTCTGTAAAACTTGGCCCAAAGTTTTATATGCTTTATGTCCATAAGTCAAGAATCATTATTACTGGTTTCCATACCTAATTGTGCCATAACTGTGTCTCAAATGCACATACCCTCAAAAACACACTTTCAAAAGGCAGTGGGTGGGGTAAAGAAATTCTTCTGTGGTGATTCGAGTAGAATGAAAGTGACATCAAATTAAACTTTGTTTTAAACAGTTTAGTTTACATGCACAAAATTTCTTCAAACATTTTCAATATACTGGGAAGCAAGCATTTTCATCTCTCACAATGGAAATTTGGCATTGTTTTGTTTTCTGAAAAAAATGTGTGTACTTGGCCATCAAGAATCAGATTTTCAATCGTCATTCTTTGCATTTGAGTGTAAGAAAGATGTCCCGGTGAATTGTTTAAAGATTGTCACAGAAAAACGCCAAAACCAGTTGTCTGAACCCATAGTCTGGCCATTACGCCACAGCCAAAAGGGGCAATTTTCTCTCACAGGAAGAGGTGGATGGTATCGGCGGGATTAAAACACAATACAGTCATGTGAAAACAGAGATTTCAGCATCTAAAAGCATTTTTCATTCATTTCATGCAGTTCTTTGGTCCATGGAACACACACAAAAAAATGACATTCCAATGCATTTAGGTCAAGTTTTAAAATGATAAAATATACTTGTCAGTAACATTTTCTACCATTTTCTTTTTGGCGTTTCACTTGGCAATTGGGCGTCAAAGATGTCCGAAAAATTTGGGCTAGATCATAAAAGTGGTTTTCAAAATATGTTCTACACAAAATGCATCAATATCATAATTGATAGCACTGGTCCTTCAATTATTTTGAGGAGTATAATATGTTTATATATACCTTTTTTCACCTATTCAGAACTTAGTGTATACAAATAGTTAACTAAAACAAAAAATACTCAGAGTTTGGAATGCATGAAAAAATGAAAAAGAGTGGCCTCAGCAAATGCAAAAACAAAACACTAAAATGTTTTCTAGTCTAGTAACTTTTATACGCTATGCGATGGTTCTAAGCTTTTTTTAAAAAGCTAACCTTGTCTGACATTATTTTGGTCTTTAATCCAGAAAAATTGTCGGAACGCTTGCCATTTCGTTACGTCTCTTGTCGTTACGTCATCATGTTTTCCGTCTCTGGTTCCATGCTTGAAATTGACTTTACGTAACGTCGCCGCAAAAACAGGTAACCAACGTTAGGCTCTTTTTAAAGGATAGTGATACGGAATCAGAAAACCTCAGTTCGATGATCCGGCTTTCTGTATCAGATAGCCAGAAAACAGACAGTTCAAAAGATGGATCATTTATAGGTATATAATAAACATACGGAAAACAAAATTCATATTTATAAGACGGAAATATATTTGCTGCATGTTTTTAAAAAATATAATTTGTTTTCCGCATGATTATTATTGACGAACCACGAAACGCTTTACTCATATGATCATTCAAAATTTATTGTCTGATCATCTCGGTGAGCAGAAAATGCCACATGCTGCACATTTTAAGAACTTGGACGTAAGAAAATAACTCTCTTAATACAAACATCGATCCATACATTCGTCCGCTATTGCACGAACCTTGAATCTGCACTTTAATCACTATGTGAGAATTTTTTGTGAGTCCGTCTGTCCATGGTCGGTCAGTGAACATACTCATAACTCTTGAACCACATGGTATATTTTAATCATATTTTGCATACATAAAGCATGTCAACCTTCCCTAACCACTGGCATGCGAAACCACATTTTATTTGATGGACGAGGGTTTGCTGAGCATCAGTTAAGCCTGTTGTGGTCAGTTAGTAAAACATTCATAACTCTTGAGTCAAATGCAAACTTTATTTATTTTAATATTATCCAGCCACTGGTATGCATAATGGTTACAGGGGTTTTCCGAGCATCATTTTGGCCGGTCAATGTCTTTTAGTGAAAATGTTCATAACTATTGAATCGCATGATATATTTTAATTGAATTTTGCATACTAATACATTTTAACATTATCGAGACACAGGTATGCACTATCTCCAATATAAATGTCTCTCTGAACGATTGTTTCATAAATCCCAAGCAGCCTTAACTCAGAACCCTCCAAAATAATGTTTACCTTTTTATGGGTACACTTCCAACGCAAAATGTTTTACTTAATATACGAGGTCTTGCCGAAATCATTGTACCAGTCAGGGGTTATGGCAGACATTCACCCAAACAGGTTATGATTAAAATGGAAGGATTGACCGATGAATTTCTACTTTCACTTTCATATTAATAAGTGTTTTAATTTTTGATAAAATTGCGGTACAATGGATGAAACAATATGTGTAATATTAAAGGTTCTGTTTGATTTTGCGTTACAAGTGTGGTTCAGTATATATTCTTAAGCCAAGGTTGTAAACTCGAGTTGAATCTTTCAGTTCTGCTATCCAAATGCTGCTTCCAAACTGAATCCGCTTTCGTTCGGAACCTACTACAGAACGGCTATCCATCCACCTTGATAGATATGTTGAAACACTAAATTTGGCTACCCAATCATTGTTTTCAAATACAGAACCTTTAACTGCCTAGAATTTATATAACTAGCAAACATTCAGCGTGGGTCGTGCATTTTACTGTCAGTTGATTGCTCGTTTAATTGAATTCACACCTGCAAACAAAGATGCAGATAATTCATAGAATTGGAATAAAGTAGAGCAAGGTAAGTGTTTGGGCCGCTGCGCGAGATTTCGGTACTGATCGCATCAATATACGAGGTATAGATGTAGATGACGGCTCAGACCAAATGTTGCTGGACAGGTTAGCATCCGAGTTAATTAGAGGCACTTGCGTACATGCGATAAGAACCGAAATCGCGTTCACTGGCTTATTTTTAAAGCCGAAAAAGTTGTGTCTGCATTAATGGTCGGCTGCAGTTTTTCGCTAAACGCAGATATGTTTAACTTGCATGAAAACAGTTTGTAGTTCCGTGTCATATTAACATGCTTTATTGTGGGGGATGGAGTGGGGGCGGGTGTATTTCTAGACTTACATCGAGAGCGTAGCTACGTATACGTAAAAACGCATTTGCGTACTCATTTGGAACAAAAATGTGTGAAGATTCTATCACAATTCTGATGGATTCTTGCCGTGATGTTTTGTATACAAAACGTGTGCGTAGAACCAATATTATTGTGATGATGTTGGTATCTGTCACCAGAGGGCCTGGTCATCTACAATTTTTACAATCTACCATTACCAAAAGTGTGTTTATCTTGGCAAACAGCGCAGACCCTGATGAGACGCCGCGTTTTGCGGCGTCTCATCTGCGTCTACGCTGTTTGTATATGTTCCTTATACGCATGCATTCAGCATGCTCCACAACTGCGTACTATGAATTTTAGACTAGCTACGCCCCTGCACATAATATAGCTTTTTTATTTGAGTTGATTCTTTACGTCCCATCAACAATCTTTCAGTTATAAAGGGACGGGTCTTCCTGGGTTGAACCAGTACTAAGCTAGGATTAATGTTCTTGCTCAAGCACACAACGCAGTGACACCGGTGAGGCTCTAACCCGCGGCCCATCGGCCTCGAGTCAATCACTCTACCACTGAGCCACTGCGCTCCAATAATGTCGCAATATATGCATTCTCCATACTAAGATTATCAAAATTTACAACCCATCAATTTCACCAAGGCGCTAAGCATCTAAGAAATAAATTCGTAAAAAAATGACCTTAATCATGATCAGCTCGACAGAGCATATAATTTGAGTTGCTCTTAAGGGGTTATATCTTTCAAAAGCTCTTACTTGCATGAAGATTTTCCTGTATAAACAAGAATTGCTTTTTGTCAAGGAGACGGATACCTTTGGCCACATTGCTGTATGAACAACTTATACATCTCACATATATCACTTTACGCCCCAACATATAGCTTTTGAGCAATCCGCAGCATGCTTATCAGTCTTTTAAGAGTTACTTCCTGGTTTGATACCGTTAACAATGCTGTGACACGCTGCGTGAATTTTAGAGAAATCCATTTGCATGAACATTACCTACAATTATTCGACTACAATATTTAGAAGTATTTTGACCCAAATATTATGTATTTCTGGTATTATTTACAATTTTTTCCATTTGACCTTGAAAAATTCATAAGCAAAAATTGAAAATTTATATTTTTCTACCAAAAATTTGTACATTTTTGGTGAATATACTTCTAAATATCGTAGTCGAATAATTGTAGGTCATGTTCATGCAAATGTTTTTCTCTAAAGTTCATCCAGCGTGTCACAGCATTGTTATCGGTATCATGGCAGGAAGTAACTCTAAAAAGACTGATAAGCATGCTGCGGATTGCTCAAAAGCTACATATGTATGGTATGTGAGATGTAAAAGTTATTCATACAACAATGTGGCCAAAGGTATCTGTCTCCTTGACAAAAAGCAATTCTTGTTTATACAGGAAAATGTTCATACAAGTAAGAGCTTTTGCGAGATATATCCCCTTAAAAGTACTATAAGATACTGCAAAAAATGTTCTTGCTCTAAATCACTCGGATGTTGTACTTATCCTGCTTATAATTGTTAAAATGCCAACAATTGTTGGCATTTTAATATTTACAAGCAGGAAAAACTTCAAGCTCAATTGAGTTGAACATTGCCATACAGAACAACGCCACTCTTACGTTTCTCATTTCTTTGAATAACATTAGTTCAGAACCAGACGAGTGCATGAGAGATGAACTAAATAAAAGACGAGTCTAGTAGATATGGCATTATGCCATAATTTGGGCACTGCCGCGAGAAAACCTGATTTTGTTGTATGCGAACAACACAGACGCGAATCAGCCTGTGCATATACAGTTTGACCAGCGTCTATGCTATTCACCCTCTTGAAAATATAATAGATAAATTGTCATGCATACAAACAATATACTAGCCAGTCCTTATAGCTGAACAGGCTAGAATAAGTTTCTCTGGTTCGCAAAAACCAAAGATAGACAATTTAGAAGATTAGATACTAAACCTGACCAATTTATACTAAAGTTTATGAGCCGCGACATGTGATTTCCAACAATGTGACATTTTGACATGAATAGACTCAGACAAGCCTGTCTAACCTCCCTTTAAGCTTAGCAACTCCAAATGATGTTCAGTCAGTAGCTTAATATTCATAGAATATTCAAGCTTCTAGCAAAGGCTCTGATCAGACTGCGCGTATGCGCAGGCTGGTCAGAGCCTTTGCTGGTCGCACATACCACATTGTTGGAAATCTCATGTCGCAGCTCAATTATCATAATGAGACAATCGATCAATGTCTACCTTTCTCATTTGGTAGCAGCATTTAATCCATTAGCGTTGTCACGCAGCAAGGTACCTTATTCAGCAAAAACAGCATCAAAGAACAGCATTTGCGCAAACTGGTTAGGGTCTTTATTATTCGACTTGGGGAATTCAAACTCAGGTCTTCATTGTCTTATACGAGTTATTTAATCTGGTGGCAACGTAAATTAGTTTTTGCTGTAAGACATTTTTTTTCGAATTTCACAAAAGTTGCTATCAGTTATGAAGTGATATGTGACAGTTTGTCTGGTCATCGTTAGTGACTTACATCTTACATAATTAGGCCTAATAGCTATTACATACGTAATGTCCGGAAACTGAAAGTTTCATCACAATGTCACACCGGATAGGCGGCAATAGAGAACGTTAATACTGTCGACGAGCGTAGATAAAAATCGTAAGAGACAGAGTTTTTATTGCCATTTGTCGCCCGACTGGCGACAAATGGCAATCGAAAACACTGTTTGGCGATTTTTGATCCGCGTTCGTCGATTGTTAAGAGCCTTGTTTGGTTGCCGCCTATCCGGTGTGAAATTGCGCTAAACCTTCTGAACCCTCCCATTGTACACATACTTGTAGTTACTGGTTTCTGCTGTAGTTAATTTAAATGGATTCTGCTGCGACCTGAGTTTTCAGCGGAGGAAGGAAACTTTACATGTAATTGGTGACTCCTGTTTCAGACTCCGATGTGCTTAAGACATACATAACCACAATGAGCCTATCCCCCTCTTTCTTCTTTCGATTGTTTTTGTTGTTTTTTGTTTGTTTTTTGGTGTGTGTGTGTGTGTGTGTGTATGTGTGTGTGTGCGCGCGCGCGTGCGTGCGTGCTTGCGTGCGTGCGTGCGTGCGTGCGTAATATACATACATAGTAACATTTACATATATAAAACTCTTTGGTTTTCCCTGATAGTTTAGCATGCAAACTTAAGTTGTTTCTATTTCCTGCAGACGGTAACGTATTTTTAGCTCACCAAAGCCATTGGCTTAACGTAATTATAGGATGGCCCTCGGTCGGCCAATCAGTTATTTACAATATGTAATCTCACATTATTATGTGGCTTTTTGCAATGTTTAATCGATTTTAGAAATGACACCTAGTGCCAAAGTACCCGGGCTTTCTGTCGCGTACTGTTTTCACCTTAGCCATCATGCAGTTATCGTGAAACACTCTACAAAGGCAACGGTGATGACTTGGTAGGAATCACACTTTTGTCAGTACATGGTCTTGATGAAAGCTGTTCAGCAAATTAATCAAATATAAGACTGATTTAGCATTTCAGTCAGTACATGAAACCCAAAACCCAACCTTGTAATGCATTAGAATAGTAAATATCAGTAATATTAACAAGGCGTTCTATGTCGTTCACCTGAGTCCCATTACCAAGTTGTGCTTAATCCATAGAAGCCTAGCGTCCTTTTTGTGGGACACAGGTAAACAGTGCACAACCTGATCAGACGCAGCAGAACGCGGCGTCTGATCAGGTTCTCCACTGTTTGCTCACAAAATGTTATTATTCAAATTTAAATAATAATGAAAAATATCATCCTACAACCCTGAAAATAGAAATGGACTGGTCCTATTGATAATAGTGGGATATTCCATTCGGCTTATATGGATTTAAACAAATCTATTTGTATAACTCTAGCAGCATATTTTCGGTAATATTACTGTGATATTATTTAGAATAAGCAGGTGGTGAAGAGGGTGAAGAGGGTGTCGTTTAAAGATAATATTGCTCTAGATCTGGTGGCCGCTTTGTTCCACGGAGCCGTTTGTGCAATTGCGTTAAAGGGCATAATTGGCAATATTTCTGTGAAACTATTTTGAATTTCGAACAGTGGTTCAAGAGAACATGTCGCTTAAAAAGTCTACTTTTAGTTATGGTGGCCATTTTGCTCAGCAGAGCAGAACCTAATTTTGTAAACGGTAAAGCTCAACTGTTTGTGTATGCAGTGACCTATATTATATATAGGTCACTGGAGTGACCTATATTATATATAGGTCACTGGTGTATGCAATCACTGAATGCTCCGGTAGGCCTGTGTGGATTCGCAGACCCATCTGAGCTTTGCTAGCTCACATATGCCATAGAAAAGAATCGAACAGAATAGAATACCAAAGAATATGTCATATGTATATTTACCAAAATCGTATGGGCCTCAACGCCTGAAAACCTGACCTTGTTGTTTGCGAACCTCAAAGGCGCAGACCAGCCTGCGCGGACGCGCAGGCTGATCGGCGCCTTTGATATTCGCTCTCTGACAGAAAGATTACATAAACTCGCTACTGGCCAAATTTCAATTGTCCAGCTTCTCAGTTCTAGGCTGATCAGCGGCTTTGATGTTCGCTCTATGAGAGAAAGATTACATAGACCTGCTACCGGCCAAATTTTAATGTTCTCTAGCTACTCTCTGTAGCTGAGCAGACTGGTCCGAACATTACCTGGTCGCAATCCCCGACGACATGTTTTCTCAAGACTGGCTCCGATAATATTCCAATATTAGATAATTTACTTATAAATGATGCTTTTCATACGACAGGTCATGCCACTAGTAACATTCCACGATGCCGCCGGAAAACCGATCCAACTTATGGAGGTGGATGGGTGTTATTACCCTTACATACCTCATGCCGACCAAGACAAGAGTGTTCGAGAAGCCAAAGACGCCATTGGAAGGGACGATGACGTGATATTTATTGCATATCCAAAGTCAGGTAACCGAGGCTTCAATAAAGATAAAACCCTGTATTTCTTTGCAGACGGTGAGGCCTAGACTGGCCCCTGTCGTTTCTGTTATTGTCTTCTCCTTACATGTTTCTTAATATTGTCTCACCTGTTAGCAATTTTTCAGCCATGGAATCTAAGCCTGTAAAATGTTTTAGCTATTCAAGATTTGTGTCCCTTCATAGAGAAAAAAGGCAGATAGGGTATATGTCCTGATTAGGTGAGACCCTGCAAATTGTATTGATTTCCAAAGAAAGACCAGTTCATGAGACGCTGCTACTTAACATGTATGCATAAAGTCCTTCTATAAATACCATATAAGGTCAAAATTAACAAGTTTGATCGTAAAATTGTGAATATTTTCTTATCCATCAATTTAAACACGTGTTTTGGGGGTGCTCAAAAGAACCGTCTCATTGAGTACCAACAACTAATGTTTTGCTTGAGAATTGAGAATTTCAAAACTATTTTTTTATAAACCATTCTTATCAAGTGGCCTGGGATATGCTTGTACATGTACAGGTATCTAGTGGGATATAGGCTGAAAGTGTGGTCTGACACTTCATCTACGACCGCATTAAGTGTGGCGACTCAGAAAATGCTGTGGCGAGACTGCGGATGCGCGCCCCCCTGCTCGTCTGAGCATTCGCTGCTTACATGTCTGAGAAGCACCGAACTATTATGAACCGGCTTAAAGCAATCATCACACCTAACGATATATTTTTTTCAGAAGCGACTTTAAAAATTACAGATTGCCAAAATTAATGTAATGCTTGCGAACCATAAAGAGAAAGTTTGAGCAGATCGTCGTTTATTATTTTAAAAGCTTCGTAGTTGTCCAGGCATTTTTGTATGAAAGTGTCATCAGCAAACAAGTAAGCATTGCATTGCATTGCAGGCCATTTGTAATGTCATTTATGTAAATCAAAAATAGTAATGGTCCTAAAATTGAACCCTGAGGAACGCCAGTTTGGAGGTATCTTAAAGGGGAGGATATGCCATTTATCATAACTTTTTTAGATCCAGCGGTAAGGTAGTGGTGTTTCAAACAAATCATAGAGTGTGCCAACAATTCCAAGCTGATGTAGTTTGATACACACATTATCGAATGCCTTTGATACATCCAAGAATACGAGAAAAATATCTTTGCCATTATTATTATCCTGATATATTTGATGATCAATTTTTAAGAGTGTTCCAAGGCGGTACTTCTTTTATGGATCATTCATGTTATTTCTGTCATGTGTTTGTTATGCTTTTGTGCGCGTCTGTTTATTGTTGCCTTGTGGTCATCTGCTGGTAAAGGGCTGACCTCTTGGCACTCGTTTGTGATGTCTAATCGTGAGTTTGTTACTTTCCCATTGGTAACCTGGGTTAGGTGTGGTACATGTACTTGATTGTATCGATTCCTGATCTTTGTCCTCTTTCTTACTTTGATTAACTTTAGAATCATTCCTTTTAAAGTCAGAGCTTTGTTCGATCAGTAAATTATTGAGGCCCTGGTAGGGGGTCCCAGGTATTTCATATCCCTTTAAATATTTAAAAAAGTATCTCGTATACCTAAAAAGAAATTGGCAAACATCCACAAAATTTACCCGGCTTCAGAAGGCTTTATATCACCATATCCCTAAAAGTACTTTGAATTTTCACATGACTATCCCCTATCCCATTAAGCATTTGGCCAATATCCCTAAAAACCCTTCCAGGGTCTCATTATTATCCATTAGGTATTCGTAAAGATGTTTGTAAACAGCCATTTATATAATTTTTAAGGAACTGCTAAACGAGCCGTGACAGAAGATTTCCAACAATGTGGTATGTGAAACCAGCAAAGCCTCAGAACAGACTGCGCAAATGCGCAGTCTGATCAGAGACTTTGCTAGTCGTTTGAATATTCCATGACTGTTAAGCTACTGACAAAACATCATTTTGAGTTTCTAAGCTTAAAAGTAGGCTGCAGAGGCTCATCTGAATCTACACTTGTCAAAATGCCACATTGTTGGAAATCACATGTCATGGCTCAAATATTTGTGTGCTGTAGCTCCCTATATGTAAGTATACTCTGCTAACTTTAAAGGCTCACTACATGTACATGTTTCTGCCATTTATCCAAATGTGAATGCATACAGCGACTTTGTATCGTTTGCTGATGGTCTTTGCAAACAGTCGGGACTACGAACAGAACGTCGGTCACATCTGGATCCAAACAGTCTGACATTCTGATAGTTTTCCTGAAAGAAATGTGTGAAAATGTTAATTTTGATAAAAAAAAAAGTAAGCAGATGCACATATTAAGCATGAACAAAATAAGAGGATAACTGTATTCAAAATCTTCATTTGGGGAGGTATATCGTCGGATATACGGTCGGAAATTTAGTTTTACGGCGACACGTAAGCGGAGCCGTAAAACGTAATTTCTGATCGTATATCCAATGATATACCCACCCAAATGAAAATTCCCCATTCTAATGCACTATTAACCCTTAAAGCGCCAAGAAAATAATGCATTTGAAAAATGACGTCTGCTGAAGTCGTCTGCTGCGAATAATTGTCTAACATTATTGACTAATTTAAGTATAGTAGCAAACAGGATGGACCCAGATCAGACTGCTCCTATAGGAGCAGTCTGATCTGGGCCCACACTGTTTGTCATAGAAGCTTGTTTTAACATTTCAGCAGACGAGAAAAGCAGACGACTTTTGTTGTGAATGGCGCTTTAAGGGTTAACATTTTTACTTCAAAAAGACAGTGAAAATGTACTTTGTTGCGCATATACGTCCAGCGGCTACTAGCTGCATAAAACCGCTTGCCAGCTGCATATATTCACTTGTCAACCAATGAAAAACGACGTTACGTAGTAACGTCGGGTTTGCGACAGTATACTGTCGCAAATTTATGACGTTATCCAATCAGACGTCGCGTTGCATTTGCAAGTGCATTAGAATACCCAATAGGCAAAGGGCTAATGTTTTACATGTACTAAATTTGAAAGGTACACACTGGATATGGGAGGTGCTATGCATGCTACACCGGGGAAAAGCAGAAACTATTCCAAAGCTGAAACAATACAACATGATTGAAGGCCTGAAACCGGAACAAATGAAGGCCTTAGAATCACCGAGGATACTGAATACTCATTTTCCTTTCTATAAACTCCCACGCGACATGGTCAGACACAAAGCAAAGATCGTCTTGATGGTCAGGTATGTAAATGTGACAAAAGAGTAAGTTACTCACTGGTAAATGTATACGTCGATTTGGTGGCATTTACGCGTATTGCCGGTACTTCATAGACCGGAAGTTTGTTTTGATAAAGAAATATTGGCGTTAATACTATGTAGAAAAACATGCCATATGCCTGAAGGACTATAGAATAACATCATTTTTAAGTATTCAGTATGTGCATGGCGATTTATGTAAGCATTTAGGAATAGATTCGAGTACCGATCATCCAGATCGGTACTCGAACCTATTCCTAAATGCTTACATAAATCGCCATCTGCATGCCGAATACTTAAATATGATCTAATTCTATAGTCCTTAAGGCATATGGCATATTTCTTAGTGATAGAAGTAAGGAAGAAGGCAAAGATCAGAAATTGATAAAATCAAGTACCACACCTGACCCGGGACACAATATAGGAAAGTGACAAAACACAAGAAAACATCACTCACAAGAAAGCCAAGAAGTCAGCCCTTTCCCAGTAGAGGGTCACAAGGCTACAAGGAACAGACAAGACAGCGCAACAAAGACAAAAATGAAACACAAACAACAAACATATTCCACAAAAGAAGCATCTCCTTGAAACGGTCAGTAAAATTACTGAATGGGTCACCAACCTCACCCTTAGTTCTGATGTGGATCAATACACATATGGAAAAGTGACACAAACACCAGAAAATACAACACACAAGAGAGCCAAGAGGTTAGCCCTTTCCAAGCCGGTGACCACAAGGCTGCGTGAAACAGACAAGACAGTGCAACAAAGACAAACATGAAGAAAAAAAAATCCACAAAAGAAGCACAGCCTTAAACGGTCAGCAAAAATCACTATTGGGCTTAAGTATGTTTAATGTACTAGCCTTGAAGTCAATTCAATGTTCTATACCTCATGCTTACCTGTGTTGTTGTTTGTTTTACAGCATGCCTAGCACTGAAACTATCTGTAAACATATTTAAATTGGTAAGAGATTTAAATACCATTTTTGTTTAAGTTGTGTCAATATTATCTTTTTAAAGACATTTCTTGCAACTGACATGTTATTGTCTTACAGAAACCCTAAAGATGTAGCAGTGTCCCATTACCATCATAACAAAGGTCTCTGGGAACTCTACAAATATGATGGCGACTGGAAGGATTATCTCCCGTTGTTCTTAGACGGAAAAGGTTAATTTTCTTATGTACTCCTCCAATTAGTTGAAGGACCAACTCGTTCAAACGCGGGTATACTTATATATAAATTCTGCGTAACATGACTCAAAATTTTCTACTTTTTGTGGGCATAAATAAAAAACAAGTAGTACTAAGTTCCATGCATTAGGCTTTCATAAAGGACCTCGGACAGTCTTAATGAAAGATTGCCCGTTAAAATGACCTGATAAAAGTTTCAAAGAAAATGATATTTTTCCTATGAAAAAGATAGTAGGTTCAACACTCGACTTATCCACAAAAGCCGTTTTCTCATTGGACAAGTACATGTACCAATTGAATAATATGGGTTGAAAACTCTGTTTTTGCTTTTCAACATATAGAAAATAGAAAAAGTTTTACTGAAGTGCTTCCCCCCCACCCCCCGTGACCAAACTAATCCTTTTGCATACAGTCGTAGTTTTACATTTCACACATTATATAAAAACGGCATGATTGGTCACGGGGGGGGGGGGGAAGCTGTCAAAATGCTCAAAAACACTGGATTATAAAAAACTTATTAAAAACTTATTTTATAGAAGCCTGTAGGTTAATAACAATTTGCAATGGCATGCATCAGGCCTTTAGTTAAGAGTGCTTACAAAGTAACTACTTGTCTCGTTTCTCAACCAAAACGTATGTTGTGGGTACTCAAAAGAACCGTGTCAATGAGACGGTTCTTTTAAGCACCAATTTATAGGCTAAATCTGATGTGTAAGAAAATATTAACGATTTTACGCTCAAAAACTGTTTATCTAGACTATGATTTATACAGTATGCAGAAATGATACACCTCAGTGCACGTCAAACTGGTTGACCTTGAAACATTACCGGTAATAGTCAAAAGTTATTGACAGCACACTTCTTTAGATGAAACAATGAAATATTCTCAACCCGAATTTTATGCAAACGCATCACTTTTGTCTCAAGTTTTATGCCGTAAAAATAATATTTACATGTATTTAGGTGAATACTCGACGAAACTTTGACTTTTTGTGAAATAAAAATTTGGTCACAAATAATACCCCCATCCCTAAACCCTAGAGTCCTGACATAATTATGCAATACTTTCAAAATATTTTTATTTTGCTAGGTGCACTAAATGTAAGGGTTTGATTTAAGCACAAAACTATGGTTGTCAGTTATGCATCATCCTAGCCTCAGGCTGTCACAATTTGGGCAGATTGAATAGGAAACTGTCCAAGGTCCTTTGTCTCAAATGGTTCTACCCGAAAACACTCTTTCATAAGGCAGTGCGTTGTGTAATGATATTCTTCTGTGGTCATTTTCGCAGAATGGGAATGACATCAAATTTAACTTTGTTTTAAACAGGTCAACTTGCATTGTGAAATATTTCTTCAATTAAATGTCACATAATTAAATCATTCTCCATTCACAAATTTTAATGTCGCAAATATGTCTTCATAATAACCGGCTGTTCGCGAATTTTCAAATAAAATTATTGCAAAACATTTTGAATTTGATGTAATTTTAGAACAAAAAAAATGATGTCATTGTATGGGCTTAGTGGCTTGAGATGGAATTCTGTCTGTGATGTTACTTCTCAGGCTACAATTGGCCTAATGTTCCATAGTTTTCAAGTGTGTTCAACAACGTTTTGGTCTAATGCCATAAGCATATTGTGATATTGTCATTTTCAGTTGACTGCAACAGTTGGTTCGACTATGTGAGGGGGTGGGAGAGAGCAATGGACGAAAACCCGGATTACCCTATTCATCTTATGTACTACGAGGACATGAAAGAGGTCTGATTTAACCTTATTTATCATAATGATGTCGTGTCTGGGAATAGTATATAGAGAATACTAGGTGAGTGTCTTTTGATATCAAGTTTACCAGGCAAGGCTTTGAGAGCGCATGTTGACATCGCGAGGCTTGCCGAGCGATTCAACATGCGTTCTCAAAGCCGAGCCTGGTAAACTTTATATCGAAAGACGCGAACCTGGTATTCTATTTATCAGTTTACCCATTGTTGAACACTCTTCAAACTAGCGATTATGACAGATTATGACGTAAATTTTGATTTTTGTGTTGATTTAGCGTCATTAGCGACGTCAATCAAAAATTGCAACGTTATCATGACCTGATAAAGGTAACATGCCGTGAGAGATAGGAAACGTTTATTAGGTTATGTTCAAACAATTCAGTTAATATTGGGGGTGATTGATAAAACGCCGTTCTTGCACACTGGATAAGGATCTCTGAGATTTTACCCTGGGATAGAAAATCTTATCTTACCCATGCTATCTTACCCAGGACGTCAAGTAACTTTAACATGTGAAATTTCATCTTAGCGTATTCAGGGACTTCTGGAAACTTATTTTAAAATACATGAATAAATAAATAAATAAAAACAGTGGTGAGCAAGAAAAAGAATCCATTATTCGTGTGAGGGTAGGATAGAAAAATCTGTCCCTCGTGATCACCGTTTGTCATCACTCGGCAAGCCTCGTGATGCCAAGCGGAGATCCTCGGGACAGATTTTTCTATCCTACCCTCACACTCAAGATAAATTCTTATAGTATTTTGCTTTAATGTTATGTTATGACGCCAAAAATAACGTCGCGTATATATACTGACGTCAAGAAAAAACGCCTCATCTAAAAGTAACCGTGAATATCTCTTAGACTGATTAGACTAAAGTTAAAGTTAGTGCATTATAACATCTTATCAGTCAAGCATATCTCATGAAAATAAAAAAGCAAAATTGCTGAAAGAATATGTGAAACTACAAAAACGACCTCGATTTGAGACAGGGGTCAGCAGTTTCGTGAGACACAAGGTTTTAGCCACATTTGCATTGTTTCCAGACACGATCCATCGACTAGAAAAACGTGATTTATCATAATGATTGTAAAACAGTCTCTATTTTACCAAAAATGCGTTTTTAATGTTCAGACAATGTTTGTATGCGTCTGCTGAACGAAACAACTTACCCCACCCACCTTTTCGCCATGCATTTCAGTAAAACTGAAACGTCATGACTTTGCAAAGTAGGTGAAAATATTGTTACGAATCATTTGCAAAAATCTTTTGTCTTTAACCAGCGACGATTGCTGAAGAAATGCACTCTGGCACGTGTTCCAGACGGCCGTTTTGGATGACGTTAAGGCAGACCAACGACTGGCCATTGGGCGTTTCAGCTCATCTTAAATAACGTAATCTTATGTAGGCATATTCTGTGTACATTACCTAATGTACCCCTTTTTCATTTTTTCCATTACTTAAAGCAAGACGAGAATGTTGGCAAGTTTCTTAAAGGACCTTACGTTTTGTCTTTAATATGACTTTATAATTTCACAAAGTTATTACTCGCAAGCACAACTATTTGAAAAAATGATCCAAAATTTGTTCATTGTTTAGCAAAACATTAACGGCACAAATTTGGTGCAAATTCAAATTAAAATCATAAGCGATTGATGCATTACGCCGTCATGTGTACGCTGAGCCGCTATGACGTCATCGGAATAACGCGTCACCTGCATATCAAATTAAAGTCATTTTCCAACATCGCCCAAACTCTACATAAAGACGCAGTACGTGGCTGTTCATTTTTGTATATCATCGCTAAGAAATCAGTGATAATGAATGAGGCGTTTTAGTTGACGTTAGTATAAGTCAAATTCTGAGCTTTGCACGCCAAAACGCGATTTCGAAGTGCATTTAGCGTCATATGATCATTGAATCTATTATTCAGCTCTTTTATCATTGAATTTCTTAAACTCGTTACAAAAAAGCGATTAAATGCTCGGCAAACCAGATAAGCAAACTTTTTTTAGCATATTAAATTGAAAAAAATCTTGCCCATCAATTATCTCAGCTTATATTAAAGAGGTAAAATCCTGCGCAATAATAGTGGTACCACTCATTATTACTTTCTCCAGGAGTCATACTGGTTAGAACAAAGGGTCAACATCATGAGTTGATTATGACTTCCTTACTAGGGCAACAAAGTGGTCCCATGAAGGGATTAGGTACATGTATTTTCTGGTAAAATTTTTGATCTTTATCTTAGTGAAAGAAATTGTGTAGTATGCAGGTTAATCCCCTCTTGAGGTCCCTTTAATTTTGTGAGATATTGAAACTGCCGCTTATCATAATCATTTAATGATCTCTATTGAACAAGAATATATGAGCCGCGGCATGAGATTTCCAACAATGTGGTATGTGCGACCAGCAAAGGCTCAGACCAGCCTGCGCATACACGCAGTCTGATCAGAGCCTTTGCTGGTCGCTTGAATATTTTATGAATACTAAGCTTCTGACCAAACATAATTTGGATCCTCTAAGCTTGAAAGGAGGCTGCAGAGGCTCGTCTAAGTCTACACTTGACAAAATGCCACATTGTTGGAAATCACATGTCGCGGCTCATATGCCTTTAAAGAGCAGATTCGGTAGCATTTAAGCTGGATCTTCACTGTATGCCAAAATACCCGTTTATGGGCTTTCAATGTAAATCAAATATGATGCAATACACATTAAGGGGATATTGCTTTCAAAAGCTCTTACTTGTATGAAAACAGAAATGGCTTTTTTTTTATCAAGGAGACGGATAACTTTGGCCATATTGTTGTTTGAACAATTAATACATCTCACATCACTTTACGTCCCAACATACAGCTTTTGAGCAATAAGTAGCATGCTTAACAGTCGTTTTTCAGTCACTTCCTGGCTCTATTCCGTTTACGAATTATGCGCGGATCCAGGAATTTTCGTCAGGGGTGGTCCAGGTTACTCTGACAAAAAAAAGCTCTGACAATTTTTTTTTCTTAGTCCTCAGCTTATTTTACAGAAGTCAAATGGTCAATTTTAAAGAAATCTATCATTTTCAAGGTTCCAGAGGGGGCCAACATTTTCAAGGGGGTCCGACTTTTTCCAGGGGGGGGGGGGTCCAATTGCTTATTCCCTATGGAAACCCATATAACTTGTGATTTTCCGGGGGGGGGGGGGGTCCGAACCCCCTGTCCCCCCTCTGGATCCGCACTTGCAAATTGTGGCATATACTGGGTGAATTTCAGAGAAAACATTTGCATGAACATAAACTACAATTATCCAACTATTATATATAGATTCTGAAGTATTTTCGACCAAATGTCGAATTTCTGGTAGAAAAATATATTTATAGTTTTTAGTTCAAACTTTTATTTCAGTTTTGTATAACAACATGTGTACATATAATATAATAAGTTCACATACAGATCATTTCGAAATACAAAAAAAAAAGGATTCAGAAGAAAGTCTATTGACTTTTGTAAATCTGTTTCCCAGATATTCAATATTAGAAATTATTTGCTCATGAATGTTTCATGGTAAAAATACAAAATTGTAAATAATACCAGAAATACATACATTTGGGTCAAATACTTTTTTATATTGTAAATCGACAACTGTAGTTCTTGTTCATGTTAACAGTTTTCGACCCCGCCATACTGGCTTATGGATTGTATATACATGTATGGATTGTGTATGCAAACAGCAATGGCTCTGACGATCGATCCTGCGCAGTTGGGCAAGATCGTCAGGGTAATGGCGTCTAGCCGATGTGATAAGCAAATATGTTTGTAATACTATCTAGTTGGTTAGAGAAAAAAGCGGTGTCCTGAGTCATCTACATTTTGTGTTTGATAGCAGCAAAGGCTGTGACGATCCTGCGCAGATGCGCATGACCGTCAGAGCCTTGGCTGCTAGCCAACCCGACGCATTGCTTGCTGCAACATTTCGTATTGCTTTATTTTAGGATAGTGCACGTGAAATAGAAAAACTGGTCAAGTTTCTGTCACTGAATGTTTCCAAAGAGTTTTGCAAAGCGGTAGCTGAAAAATGCGAGTTTCACAATATGAAGAAAGATAAGAAAGGCTTGGAGGATGAATTTTGGAGGACAGCCTGGCGGAATAATGATCCAAAATATTATCGAAAAGGTAATCACAAACACACGCACGCACGCACACACTCGCAGAGGGAGGGAAGGAGGGAGGGATAGCATTACTGGGAGCGTGAACGCCTTGCATCTTACCCTGCCTCTTATTAATATACTTGACAGGTTGCATTAAAATATTTATTTATTTATTTATTTATTTATTTATTTATTTATTTATTTATTTATTTATTCTGCATTGAATAATGTGCTTTATAGCTATGTTTGCATACTTAGATTAAGACCTGTATATGTGGTAATTATTCTATATTTTAGAAAAGCGCACGTTCATCAAGTGTCATTGGTTAGAAAAAAAATGCAATAAATCTTACACTATTTAAATCAATTAATATGAGCCATTTTCACCACATATTAAAAAGTGTCACTTCACACCACGTTGGTTGCAGCTGAACTGTCATTTGTTTGGTACAGGTATAATCTTTAAACTGCTTTAAAAGCTATGTTTGCCCGATTGTATTGGTCGGGAGGATAATTACAGTAGATTCAAAGATAGATGAATATTGTTGTAAACAAAAAATATAAACTAATCCAGGTAAAGGGTATATTTTATACAGGTATATTATCCTACACTGCCTCTACCTGTATGATACATCTACCGTTATTTACCTGTTTCTATATATAATGGTATAGTCTTATTATTATGCATCTTTGAATCAACTGTACAGGTAGAAATGTTTAATATTTTGCATTGAAAAATGTTGGCCTCAGCACACTGGTAAATGTATACGTCGATTTGGTGGTATTTACGCATATTGCCGGTACTTCATAGACCGGAAGCGGTAGATATTGGTGTTAATACTATATAGAACAAGAAATATCTTGAAAAAAGATATTCGGCGGCTCTCAAATACTGACGATAAAAGCAACCAAATTCGCTGGTTAGGCGAAATTCCCATATACCCCTTTTGGTTGGTTGGTTTTGTTGCTTTACGTCCCAAGTCAACAGCTATGGTCATTGCGGGACGGTCAGTTCACCTAACCACACTTTTTCCTGGGCAGGCTTGAACAAGCGGTTAACCAGTAATTTGTGCACATACTTTCGCTTGTAACTGACAACAACCCTTCTTGAATGATACAGCGGAAGGGAGGAGAATGACCGTAGAAATTATTTCATAATCAATCTCCACGAAAGTATGGGACCAGGCCGGGATCGAACTCGCGACCCCTGGATCTGCAGTCAGACACGCATCTGTAGCCAGACACGTTACCGACTGCGCTACGCGGCCCGGTTCCATATACCCCTTTGCATGCTGGAATCTAAAACCAGCGAAGTTGTGGTCCTGTTTCTGTCTCTCTTTTGCTTGGTTTTGTGCACATCTAACTCTTTTCGCTGAGCGATATGCATCTGAATCTTCTTTTTTTTTTAATTTTAGGCATTCACCAGCAAGGGTTTGGGAACAATGTTTTAAGTCCTAAGCTTTTAGGAAAATAGGGGGTGTTGACAATAAATAAATGTAAAATTAAACGTTCACTGAAACAAACCGAACACCAGAAAAAAACATAGCCAGGATCGAGGAATAAATACATGTAGGATTCAAAACTGATCGACACCCAGTAAGCACGTACAATCCGGCCATTATCGGCCCACCACTGAGACGCCATCCGAATGACATTTTGCTGGCAGGCCGATAGTGGCCCGAGTTTGAATGCTGGCTGACCCATGCGCGGATCCAGAAATTTTTGCCAGGGTGGTCCAGGCCCGACTGCCAGAAAACAGCTCTGACAATGGTTTTTGTCTTTTTTTGTCCTCAACTTTTACAGTTTTACAGTGGCTTTTCAATGGTTTATTTCAAAGAAAACTATAATTTTACAAGGTTTCGGGGGGGGGGGGGGGGGGGGGGTTGTCCAACCTATTTCAGGGGGGGGGAGAGGGGGGCGGGGGCTGGGGGTCCAAATGCTAATTCTAGAATCCCATAGAACTTTTGATTTTCCAGGAGGGGGTGCGGACCCTATATCCCCCTCTGGATCCGCACATGTGACCATTTAAGAGGGTCTGGATGGGGGGGGGGGGGGTCTGGTATTCACTATTTATTAAAATTTAGCCCATTATTCATCTCATTAAAATTTTGGGTTATTCATTAAAAGCAAGAAAGGTGACAAAGAAATCTGATTATTCACTATTCATTAGTTTTTTCTTCAATTCATTAAAAATATAGGAATATTCATTATTTTTTAGGCCCCCATTATTCACTATTCATTAATTTTTTGGTTCATTATTCACTATTCATTATAAAAAAGGCCATTATTCACTGTTCATTATACCCCATCCAGACCCTCATTTAACTACTCGTAATTGATAGAAGAGACTTTACCGATAGTTACACTGTTCTTGTACAATGTACGAAAATGCATATGCCGGCTAGGGCAAGCTCTATCGCCTAAACCCAAAGGTTACGTGCAAATTCAAGATTAATTTGAAGCCATTGTAATGGAACAAATTAAATTCACTTGTTAAGTTTTTTTTAAAAATCAATGGTTTATATTCACCATTTTGGGACAATGACACATACACCTGGAATTGGGAATTTTAGCGCGAAAACGCCTACAATTGAGAATTTTTAGTGTTGTTAGCTTTATTGTCAAATCATAAAACACATCATATTTAATCTGAATTTAGCTGTACTATTAACTTGCATGATATATTATATGAGACTGCGCAATGTTGAATATTACCAGGGCTACCACTCATATTTTGAGGGTACATAGGGCAAAATGTTGAGGGCACAATTTTTAGAGGGTACATGGGCCCACGAAAATTCCGACAGCTAAGCATTTTGAAAGCGCAGAGTAGGCTTAGATTTCCTATTAACTGCTTAAAGTGTTTCTACAAACCCACCCTAAACAAATTTGAGCGGGGCTCCCCTTTACATCATTTGCATCAAAATGACTAAGTCAACACACTGAAAAAAAACATTTGGCAGGGGTTCCCTTATACATTATGACTTTCCGTTCACCCCAGCCCTTTCCCCAGCCAACATAAAATGCGAATAAATTAGAAAAA
The DNA here is from genome assembly GCA_964019695.1 of Loripinus fragilis. NCBI lineage: Eukaryota > Metazoa > Mollusca > Bivalvia > Lucinida > Lucinidae > Loripinus > Loripinus fragilis. The sequence goes on from OZ026525.1 coordinate 75,536,745, forward strand.
CTGAAGAAGTGGGATGGGGCACTTGGTACTACAGAAGCTTACACCAAAGTACCAGCTCCTTCAGGTGTGATAGACAAGAGACAGTTAAGATAGTCAAAATAACATCTAGCTTTTATCATTTCCATCTCCATTCTTACACACAGATGTACGAAATTAAGCTACCTAATTGTATCAGCTAGTTGATATTTATATTTTTATGCATCCTGAAAACAAGTTTTAATTGATTGTTGTACTTACAGGGGAAATTACCTGTTGAAGCAAAGAAGTAAACCTCGGCTGATATGCCGATCGTTAGAGGGCACAACACCCTAGGGCCCTTATAATGCAACGAGAGGATTTACATTGTAGTAGCACGACTGATATGCCGATAGTCGAGTCGGTTGAAAATGTCCGAACGGGAACCCAAATAAACAAACAATTTTAAACACAATTTACTCAACAAAACGATGATTTTTTCTTTGATATTTTCCGACTTGAAATAGGGAATTTTAAATCCGAACATAGGAGAAAAGAAACGTTTTGGCATTGGGAATATAACCGTACAACGGCCAAAAAAGACTATTGTTGAAATATATGAAACAGATTATAATCATGTCCAGATATGGGAATTGGAAAAGTTACAAATATTTTATTTAAATAGCGTGATATTACAGTAAAGTTCTTTCGGATTTTGTGGATTATTTTATAATGCACTTCTTTACTGTGTGCAATGCATGTAAACAATGATAGTGACAGCAATTTACAAATACTGTATATCGGGGGTTGACCTATATTCGAGATAAGGTCGTTTATACATTTGCATTTTTAGACCCAGTGCACAGACTGGTTCTCTGCCATTTACATGTATGTTTTAAAGTTTAGTTTCATGTTTAGTAAGATTGTATGGACATTCTGAGTAACAACCAATGAGAGCATCTTTTTCCAGTCGGTGTGATGAATATTACAATAATTTATAAATGCTTCTGATTGGTGAATAATTTAGATCTAAAGCGATAATAGAACGGCGGCAAGCCGCCGTAAAAACATGTCATATGCCAAAGGGACTATAGACTTCAACCATTTTTAAGTATCCAGTATGTGCATAACGATTTATGTAAGCATTTAGGAATAGATTCGAGTACCGATCATCCAGATGCTTACATAAATCGCCATGTGCATGCTGAATACTTAAAAATGATCTAATTCTATAATCCCTTTGGCATACGGCATGTTTTTCTATATAGTATTAACACCAATATCTACCACTCCGGTCTATGAAGTACCGGCAATACGCGTAAATACCACCAAATCGACGTATACATTTACCAGTGTGCTCGGGTTGTTTTTGCAGGAAAGAAGAAGTAGCAGCTAGCTCATCTTGTTTGTTTGTTTGATTTGATTCTTTACGTCCCATCAACAATCTTTCAGTTATATAGGGACGGGTCTTCCTGGGTTGAACCAGTACTAAGCTAGGATAAATGTTCTTGCTCAAGGACACAACGCAGTGACGCCGGTGAGGCTCGAACCCGCGGCCCTTCGGTCTCAAGTCAAGCACTCTACCACTGCGCTCCCAGCTTGCTCATCTGCCACCGCTTTTGGTACTAACAGACATGTGTTCATTTACAGTGCAGTAATGTTCAGCTACGTCCCAGCAAGTACATGACGTCAATGCAATGTCGTATCGACGTCGATGCGACGTCATAGCGTCACATCGACGTTGCTACGACGTCTTTTCAAGGCTGTGTACCCACTGGGATAATGCTACATAAGTTTATCTGAATCTTGAACATGATGTATTCTTATGGTATTGAGGTTGGTACGACGTTGTTTTAACGCCGGGTCCTTGCTTGGATCGCAGACGAATTATATACAGTAAAACCTGTGTAGAACCGCCACTCTCAATAAAACCCTGAATATTGGTTTTCAAGACCGATTATCGTTTAATGCAGGTCAAAAGTATTGCAGAATGCTCAAGTTGAACTTGAAGCGAGCCTTGTATCCGAGCAGGTTTTAAAGAGCCTGTACTAGAGTATGAAACCCAAACCAAAAGACCTAGACATCTACCACCACTGGAGAGTTTGAATACCGTAAAACCTGTGTAAAACGGCCACTCTCAAAAAGACCAAATATTGGTTTTTAAGACCAATTGTCGCTTAATGCAGGTCAAAAGTATTGCAGAATGCTCCAAGTAGAGCATTCTGCAATACTTTCGACCTTTATTAAGTCGTCATCTGTCTTTAAAATCTTTGTTTTGTCTGTTTTTGAGTGGCCGTTTTACACAGGTTTTACTGTGATCCCTAAAAATATTCACAATTAAACGTTGCTTGTTTTATCTATTTATTTTAGGTGAAGTTGGTGATTGGAAGAACTTATTTACTGAAGCCGAAAATGAACATTTTGACAGAATTTACAAAGAAAGAATGAAAGACAGTAAACTGAATATACGATTTGAAATCTAGAAAAAAACAACTGTCACGATCATTTTGTAAGAATCTTATGTGGTTTTAAGATGACATTCTAAGCAGAACTTGTTTCACCACAAATGGAGCGGGTTAAGGGGAATTTAACATGATGCAACCCTGTTTGCGCTAAACCGAACTGGACACAACTGCAATTTAACTACATGTAGTTTTCTTTATTACCTGTTTCCAACGTCGAAAAGTAGCAAAATGCATATTGCAATGTAGCTTAGTTACCATTTCAATATCTCAAAAAGTATGTTTTTATCTGAAGGAGTGATTGGGGATGGGGCTAACATTGCTGCTAATCCTTTGAAAATGTAGCTATGGTCTGATTGTGTTTTGACGACCTTATAAATGTGTATGTAAAACTGCATCTCTTGTTGTTAATGTTATGCTTAACATAGACGATAAAGATTGGAATGTTTTGACGACCTTATCGTTTAAAAGCTGTTTTAGCCAAGGCCTTATTATTTGATACAGTGTTTGGGAGTGATAATTAGATTATGTGGTAAGCTTTAGGTAGAGCACATGTAATTCTAAAAGGGGAATTTGAGACGTATGTCACACATTGTATAACACCTGTAGCTTTAGAATCGTGTTTGCTAGTGTTGTTCATAGTGGCAGTTTTATTGGAACATACACTTGATTACTTATTAACGCAATTAATTGCAAAAAGTCCTATTTTAGACTTGTCACCAGAGAGCCTGGTCACAACAAAGGTGCAGACCAGTACGGAAGCTGTGAGAGGACATTTTGGATTTCACTTTTATATAGTTATACTCCAATAAGATTTTACTTAAATGTTTTTTAATATCACTGTTTTCTACTTTTACAAAATACTGCTCTTATAAAGGGGGAGTTCCAAATCTGCCCACGCATGGATTTCGATGATATTTAGTATGTTGAATACCTACGTTATATCAACTACAAAAATGAAATTATTTCCTTCCTGGAGGGCTGTTAGGCCACAGGGGTGCACCTTGATGTACACCCTCTTTGTATTAATATATGACCTATTAAATATCAGTCTCAAATTATTAACAATATTGACTGCTACATTCTTTGAATGAAATATGAAAGAAGACTTCCAAGGGTATACTTTCCTGCCATAAATGTATATGAATACATCTAGATAATTTTTTTCTGACCCATCAAAATTTGAATTATCCCCATATTGACCACTGAAGTTAGTGTCTATAGGGGATTCTGTCCTAATATTTACCATGTTCCAGTTTTTGTAAACCCATAATATTTTCAGAAAAGTAGGTCAAATACATCCTCTTTATGCATGTAAATTTTCATAAAATTCGAACACCGGTAAAAGTTTTATAATTTGCATGAAATGAGTTAAGCCAGTTTTGATTCTTAAGTGATTTTAAATAAAATAATCCAGTTAGGTCTTACAAACCGCAGTATTTCCACCAGTATTATTCTAAAAACTCATTGACTATCACTATTTAGTATCTTCATCCAAATTAGGTCCAGAATATTTTTGGTGTCAGAAGTTTTAGCTATTTCAATAGCATAAAAATGGCATTTTTGTAAGCAGCACTTGATAAGTAGCACTTGGTCTAGAACTTAGTTGTACGGTGGATGTCCAGCAGGTATCGTTTGAGAATTGATCTTCCACTGGTTTCCAAATTATTTTTGGACTGAAGCCAACAGGTGGTTATGCTCTTAATGTTTTTCAGCCATTGAAAAATTCAAACAAATTAGGATTTATGCTAGGTAATTAATCGGCTGCATCTACATTCTATGTTCCTGTTGCACCTAGAATTGCCTCAATCTTATGTCCCTCCGAATCAAATATTGAGGGTTAATTGGTTAAGGACTATGTGCATACTTCTCATTAACTCTTATAAACTGAGTGAAACCAGGTCAAGCGTTTAAGAAAGTGTGTATGTTCTCACTATTTTGGTATGTTCTCTTTTCAGAGAACTTGGATATCACTTCAGCTGTCTTTGTATTGGGTTAATCTTTCCCCCGTACACTGATAAAGTGTTGTATTTTCATATTCTGTTTCTTCTGAAATATTTAGTTCCAGTAGAAAGTAAAAGACAATTTAAGCTAGTGCTAGAAGGCATGAGAACTGCAGCACTTTCCATGTAGTGTCGTGCAGAGACTGAGTGAAACTGAGTCTTAAGTTTTAAAACTTTATAGTTTATTTCTATTATTGAATGATCTGTTTTCCCACGTTATTTAAATATTATCCTTATTTTGCAGTCCCTTAGTCACTCAAGGTGTAAATTTTAATGAATGGTTTACAGAATCTTGTTTGAATTGCATTGTATCTTAATTGGTATTGATTGTGGTTATTTCTCCTGCATTAACTTTTATCCGCCAAAACATTTCAAAAGCTTATCCAAAGATACTTATCATTAACCCCATTTAAAATCATTAATACTCCAACAAAAGCTTTAAAACTGCTCCAATAAATAGAAATGGAGTTGATGAAAATCAAAATGATACTTTTTAAGATTATAAATGGATTTTCAAATATTAAGAAACACTTAGCGAATTTTTTAATGGATACATACTGAACATCTGGCATAAGACGAGGTGAAACAGTCTTTGTGCTGTTATTTCCATCGTGGTTAAATGACCTCATAATCATAATGCTGACATACTAAACAATTCTGTAAAACTGGGCATAAATATTTATGATGAATTCTATAATATTTATTCATTTAACAAAAGTCTGACTCACCATTCAAACAAAATATATTTCCGGGCTTCAAATCTTGTGAATATTATCCTTAAACATATAGTCAAATTATATATAGATGGGAAAGGTTGACAAAAACTGTAACACACCATAATTAAAATCCAAATACTGTTGATATAATTTGTACTGCTGGATTTGAGTATTATATTCTAAAAGAAACATTATTATAAACAATTTATGTGATAGATATGGTAATATGTGCACCGCACACATAAGCTAGAACTCACAGATTATTCTAATAATTATCATTTATAGACATTCTAATTTCAGATAGATGCAAATTGGGCTGATTTGGGGGGGGGGGGTACCCCTATTATCACATGCTACACAATACCAAATGTTGTAACCAACCAATGAAAAGCGATTGAAAACAAAATACTTATAAGCTAAACAGTCATTTTGCATAATATCATCAAGATCTATGCCTGTGCAGAACAGAACTCTATGTAAATTGAGCATACTGCTGGAAGTTTACATAAAATCTTGATTTTGACATTCTGCAAATTTTTGACCATTAAGATTGAAATTCAGAAAACTCCATTTTACCGGTTTCATTTTTTCTTGAGATTTTATTATTATAACAAACACATGTGTGGACAAATTTGATATAAATTTCATAGGTTGACAAGAACAGCAACTAGGCAAAATTGACAATTTAATTTGTTGAAAATATTTTCAAAATGTTAAATTTAGGGGTACCTTCAAACAAAATTTGATGTGAACTTGTTTATTTTATACATTGAAATACATGTATGGTACATAAATTATTACAAATTATTAGGCATCATGTTGATAATAAATTAGGTTGAAAAATCGAAAGAGCTTGCCGCCTAGGGCCACTTTTGATTAAGGTGTCCATTTTTTTAATTTAAAAATTAAATTTATTTAAATTTAACAACTGAAATAGATGAATGGGTAAATATCTCACAAATGGAACACACGTGTAATAGACAATCTTTCTACAAAAAATATAAAATTCTGTGCGTGGGCAGAACCCTATGTAAATTCCATATAGGGTGGAACTCCCCCTTTGCATTGACGGGAAATCACACAGATATCAAGATGGCATCCAATGGAAACGATGGACTTGTAAGGGTATTTTGTATATGACTATCAAAAAAATCTACTTCGGCAGTTTTTTGCTTCAACAGTTTTTTAGTTAAAGGATATTTTATAAAGCATAGTATTACTCGTATTATGCATATTATGTAAAGTGACAACTTGTAATTAAGACTGGAAACTGGCTATTGGAAACTGCTATGCCCCTGTTGACTCCGGGTTGAGGAGTTGATTTTGCCCCAGGATCATAATTTGAGAAAATAAAAGAGGATCACTAGTCATTGCAACATAACGAATATCAAGACGCTAGGTATAGTCGTTTCAGAGTAAAATATTCTTATGTTTATACTATTTAAGTCCATATGAAACATGTGACCCGCAGGGCTGGCCATTTTGGCCCAAAGGCCATACGTTGAAAAAGAAATCGGTAGAAGTTCACCAGGTGATGCTATATACAAAATATAAAACCTTTAAGCCTGTTGGTTTTAGACTAGAATACCTTTTCTTGTTTTTTTTTTTTCCTAAATAAGCCTAACCCGGGGCAGGACCATTTTGGCCCCAGGGTAAATTTTGAACACACTTGTTAGAGGTCTACTGGCTAATGCTAAATATATCTTATGGTTTTATTCAAAAAAAATATCTTTGTGTTTTCTCAACACTGTAAATCTACATGTTTTGAATCACAACACATAATAAAACACTTATCTGTTCCAGTTTTTAAACATGTTATAGTGTTTTCAGAAAATACTTACGCTTTGCACTAAACGCTGGTGTTCTCTGAGAACACATGTGTTAGGTGTTTTGTCTGAAAACACATTACATGTGTTTTGGGGTTGTGCCTTGGTTTTATTTTAAAAATCTTGTGGTTTATTTCAAAACATAATTAGGCAAAATTGTAAACAAGAAAAGATGAAACGGCCTACGATATTCTTCTCTCCTCCGTCCTCATACAAATCTGCAATATCTTTCATTTGATATGCTCAGACATGATGTATCGGCTACCGCTTGGCTGGTGTGTAGCGTTGGCATCAGTCGGGATTGGTTCTGTCATGTATATAAGCTTTCCTCACACCCTGCAGAACATGCAAACAACGGTTCTTTTAAGATATATGGAGAAAGCATAAGTTTAAAGTTCAAGATATGTACCCTTCTTTGTTTGAATTGCCCTGAGAGGGTAGTCTACGTTAATTCATCCTGCTATTTACCATTTCAAAGTTTAAGCCAAGATCAATCTCAACAATATGTTATACCTGATCTGGATCTAAATTGTGTGGCAAGAATAGTAACCTTCAGCATTTTGAAGTGTGAGTTGGGGAGGCATAGTCTTATTAGACTGATTGATCTAATTCCAAACAGTAATTGGGCCTCGTCGCGAGAAAACCTGTCTTCGGAGGTTCGCGAACAACAAAGACGCAGACCAGCCTGCGCATCCGCGCAGTCTGATCAGCGCCTTTGTTATTCGCTTTTTGGAAAGCACCATATCTAAGCTTGCTTTAAACGAAAATTCAACTTTCTAGATAGTCTCTGTAGATAATGAGACTGGTTTGAGTCTCGCTTTGTCGGAAACCCCGAAGACAGGTTTTCCCACGACGAGGCCCAATTATGAAGCTGCTTAGTTGTGGTCACAGCCAGTTTCTTCAGGCAAAGGGTTTATGTTGGTGGGTGATGATGTAAGGGGGGGGGGTAAAATATTCAAGTTCACACGATCGCGTAAACTATAAAAAACATAAGGCTTACATAAACATAGATCTCATCTCAGTAATAGACTTTCTTTCATCAGCGGCAGTTCGTCATTTGGGTAAAATGGGAAATAAGTATTAAACTATTGATAAAAAATAAACTTACCACCATAGATATTATTAAAGTCGACCAATGTATGATCCCTTCTTTCCTCATAACGAATCCTTTCCTGTCCACAGCTTCTTTCCTTAGACAATTCATTCGCCCTGAATCGTAATTTATATTCTTTGCCTTGTCGTTTTCAGCTACCTCACAAACGGACAATTTGTTGCGGTTTTACCAACAGTTGTTGAGTATATTTTTCCGTGCTAACAAAATGGCGGACCTGTGTGTAAACACAATATGACGCAGGATGACGTCACATAAAACACGTGTGTTATAGTCCACAACACATGGAAAACGCATGTACAGCACCTGCGTTTTGCGTTGCTAATGTGAGATTTTGTCGTAAACATGATATCAATTTTGGTTCATTCTTTTTAAATATGACCTATCAACAACAATTACATGATTATAACCCATTTTAAGTCATTCGTTAATGTTAAATGTGTTCTCAGATAGTCTTTGCAGCCTTGTGAAAACGACCAAGAAGCTCAAAACGTATAAAAACATTACTGTTAAACACATTTAAAACGTCAGTATTTTAGTATGAAACACTAGCATAACACGTGTAGTGTTCTCAACAGGTTCAGTGTATATTATAAGCCAAAGAAAAAACATGTAAACTATTTGGTCCATTCTTGATCCAAGGGGCATAATTTGAACTCTCCTTGATTATGCGACATAACAAAGTTCAAGGCTCTACGTTATCTGGCTTTAGACAAGAAGATATTTTTAAAGTTTTCATTTCGAGACTCCCAAGGCGGAGCCGTTTTAGCTACCTGGCCATAATTTGAACACACTTGGTAGAGGTCTACTAGATAATGCTACATACCAAATAACAAGGCTCTATGCCTGGTGGTTTTCGACAAGAATAGCCTTTCCAGGTTGTCCTTGTATACGCCTATGTAAAACATGTGACCCCAAGGCAGGACGAGACCATTTTTGCCCAAGGAGCATAATTTAAACAATCTTGATAGAGGACTACTAGATGATGCTACATGTCAAATATGAAGGCGCTAGTCCCTATGCGTTTGGACAAGGCAAGATTTGTTTATGCTTTTCTTTTTTTAGCCTATGTAAACATGTGACCCGAGGGGTATAATTTTAACAAACTCAATAGATAACTACTAAATAATGCTACATACTAAATATCAAGACTCTAGGCCTTATGGTTTAGAGAAGATTTTTTTACATTTTCATTTCAAAAATCTATTTTAGCCTGTTTGACCTAGATATACAGCGGGCTGAAACCTTTCGAGCAATTGATAATGAGGGCTATATTAGAACAATTCATGTCAAGTTCAGTCAAAATCCAGCCAGTAGTTTATGGGTTAAGTAATTGTTGACGACCAACGATCAAAACAGCCTACATTGAAGCTTTGGCTCAGGTGAGCAAAAACAAAAAAAAAAACACTTTTAAACCCTTATCTCGCTGTATAATTTGAAATGCCACTTCCAAAGCAAATATATATGACAAGGAAATGTAAAATGTTCAGGAACAAAACAAATCAACGACATCAAGTGAAAACGCCAAAACATAATTTTAAATCTAGCAAGATATATTAGCAGAGGACCCAGGATTAAGAAATGCCAAAAATACAAGCTAACCGATTTTGATCCGGGTGCTTGGCCAGTTTCCCTTATTGAATCATTATACATATTCGCCCCAGAACAAAATATTATGAATTGAAAATAGTATAGCAGAAATGGTTACTGGTTGACCTACTACAAAAATAGCTAATTTTAAACAATTCGATTCGTAAAAAATATGGCTGCCAGGAGGCATGCATACACCGATCCCAGAAAGGGGGGTCCGGAACCCTAGAAAATAACAAAGCTGCCCAGACAGAATTCAGTGTCAAAACATAATCTGTCCACTTTATTTACTGCGTATAGGTAAAATAAGTTGACGATTTAGAGAAAAAAGTTGTCAAAACTTTTGACCTGGACCCCCTGACGAATTTTCTGAATCCGCGCATAGCATTGCTGGTATCCCTTATAGACATATATAAAATACTTTAAACATATGTAACCAATAACCAGAATGAAAAACAGTTGACAAGAGATGTTTACTCACAGTATATACACTGAAATAAACATCCTGTACACGTTCCTCCTCGCTCACGCCTTTTAAATAGGAATTACAGCACTCGTGCGTAACCAGTTGTCGGAAATCGTGATGTGAGAGTTCTTGGTACAGCTGTAATTGCGAGGGTCCACCTATTAAAAGTCATTCTTCCCATAGATCTTAGTAACTTTTACAGTTACAACTATGTAATCATGTACATATGTGATTGCCAATTCCACTAAAACCATGCAAACTGGCATTTAAGCTCGTTTTCGGCACAGAACGGCTCTGATTGTGAGCAAGTAGTTTTTAACAAAGCAAAATGCAAAGGAGGAAACCGTTAAAATCATGGAATAAAACGAAATAAAATAGATAAAATGGCTTTTCTTACCTTGTTCGAATGTATATTGTCTGTATCGCTAACAATATAAATCGAAACGTGTACATGTACCTAAATACACACAATTTTCCGGCTACTTGGTACGCACGAGTGTTGTAATTTATGTTTATAACAAAAGGCGAGAGCTAGGAGGAACGGGTACAGGATGTTTATTTCAGTTTACATACTGTGTTACTGGGAGATCCTCTACATCAATAGTAAAAATGAACCTAGTTCTTAAAATATTGCTGCATGTTAGATGATGCGGCATCATAATCCATAGAGCCCATGGGCGGATCCAGGGTGTACAGTGGCCCGGACCCTCCCCCTGGAAAATCACAAAATATATAGGGTTTCTTAGGTATACTGGTCCGGATCCCCTGAAAAACCACCAAGCTACCAAGCCAGCATTCTATTTTTGGCCATTATCGGTGCGCCAGCGAAGCGCCATTTAAATGGCGTTTCGCTGGCGGGCCGATGATGGCCCGCTTATAGTGATATTTGCTTGGATCGTCTCACCCCTCTAAATATAACTTGTCACTGACAAAACTTTCTGGATCCGCGCTATGGATATTTGACCTTTGACTCCAAAATCATTTTTGCTATCCGAAAAACCATTTAATCAAATATGAATACCACCTATCAAAATGGAAAGAGTACTTTGCATCAAGAGCCAAAAGACAGATTTAAGTATAGTTATCCTTGACCTTTCAGTCGATCTGAAGCCTTGTTGTGCATAATCTGTCTAATCTACAAACCATAGGCAATCATTGTGACAAAGTTGAATTTTTCACAAATGACTTTTAGTTTTAAATCAAAGATACATTCTATAAAATTATTCTAGTCACGAATATCTAATTACCTTATCAAAAAACATAAAAAATGAAACATGTTTCTTACGTATCCGGCATTACTTAACGCAAAAAAAGCGATTTTAAGTACTTTAAATGTCATGTGATAAATAGGATCTGACATTCGTGTTCCTGTATTTTTGAATTTATCAAACTCTTTGCGAAAAAGAGATAAAATTCTCGGCAAGCCTCGCATGTTATTTCTTTTCCTCAACTCGTTTAATTAATTCAATAAAACAAGAGTACTCATGTAAGATCTTCTATATGCCACATATATACAACAAGTAAATATAACCATGAAAAACAGGGCCCGAGGTTATAAAACTTTTCTCATGCTCAACTCATCTGAGCACGGAATTGCAACTGCTCATATAAAAAAAACTAAAATGCTGAAAAATAAAGACTGTTCTTGCTTTCAACTCTCATATGTTTTATTTATAATGCTAATAAATGTTAAACAATTATTGGCATATTAACATTTATGAGTATGATGAAGTTTATGCTCAGTAGAGTTGAGTAAGAACACAGTTTTATAACCACGGGGACTGACTACAAAACGACTCAATGAAATCAAGTGAAAATGGCACAAGATAACAGGTAAATTAGCAATTAACAGTCATAAAGTCCTAAACTTTACCAAGAAAATACAGTAAATTACAGCAATGTGTCTGTGTTGCACATTCTCGCACCATTAGTTACAACTCCACACCCACGCCATGGCCAAACATTTGAACGACTCAATGGAACCAAGTGAAAATGGTAGACAGATATAAAGTTCTCAACCTTACCAAGAAAATACTGTGAATTACAGCAATGTGTGTGTGTTGCGCGTTCTCGCAACATTAGTTACAACCCCACCCCAACCCCCACGCCAAACAATTTGAACGGATGGACGGATCGGATTGTTAGTAAAGGAGTTTGATTTTTGAAAATTGACTTCGCATAATTTTCCAGCCAGAAAAGGTTTGACTTCAGAGGAGGCGTTTTATACACCTATCCCATTTTACTATTAAAACAAATTGCGACAGTTGGATAAGAAATGGTATCCAGGTGGCATCCAGATGATGCCTACAGTCGTTCTTTACTGCCAAAAGCTCGTTTTGGGCCTAAACAAGTATTAAAATATTTTTGCACCCAGAAACACACTTTTTATTTTATAAATGTCATTTACGTTATTTTAACTACACCTTATAAAGTTAATTAATGTGTTCAATAGTTTAATTTGATAAGCTCTATAATGAGTATTTAGGTTTTAAAAACCATGTTCCGAAAAGACAAATACCTGACTGTTTCAAACTGCAAACAGTTTGTTTCTATCATAAATACTTTAAAAGCTGTTGAATATGATATTATTTATAATAATTATAGTATATGCCATATGTTATTTTGTTCAAATTTAAAACTGTTTTGCTTTAAATTTATAATAAGATACCACATTTTCTTAAAATAATTATCAATGTTTATTAAGTAACTATATCTATACACATTTACATTTGCGAAATAGCAATTATTTGATGTGTTTATCTCTACAAAATTGTATTTTGATTTGTCAAAAGTTAAAGATTTCAAAACTCATAAACAAAGAAATAGATATATCTTTAGTAACAGTAGATGTATGTATTCTTTTTTCTATCAAATTTATCAAAGTAACGTATTGGGCCCTGAAAGGCTCAACTATTGTGGATGTAATTTTTTTTAGTATTTATCAGAAAATGAACTAAGTTTATTTGAATGAAATTTGATCAGTCATTTGAAAATATCAATCAATCACCTAAGAGTTTTTAGAATAAAATTTGATATATGTTACATTAGATATTATGCATTATACGTGTCTGTAATCGCTTATTTATTTAAAGAAAATGTCTCAAAATCAAATTGTATACTGACATTTATATGCATATGCAGATGATGACACATTACTTGTTTTAGGTTTTAATTAGATTTTACGAAAAAAAAAATTATATAACTGCTGGTAATTTCCACTTTACATGATGTGGCAATAAACAATGAAATGTATGCTTAAATAATAGTTTATTTTAAGCATACATTTCATTGTTTATTTAATGAAACTGTTAATCACACCAACTTAGTACTTTTTATCATTTGCTAAACTAATAACATTACCCTGAAAAAGGGTAAAAGCAGTTATAATGGTTGGTTTTACTTAATGACAAAGACCTCATGTGATTTGACCATATCCAAGGAAATAGGTTAATTGCTGTTTGCGAAACTATTTTAAACCTATAAGACTTTATCAGTCAGAATTGTGTCGAGCTGAACTAGACATTATCGGATGGAAAAAGTAAAATGTTTAAAAACGTGCAGTCAATCTTACTCAATTTTAGCAACCAATACTTATATGACTGATGCTAATTTCCACTATACATAATGTGGCACGGCCACATGCATTACATAAAGCAATTGTTCTAACAGACTAACGAGTTGTAGATACACTTCACTTGAGCTATCGCGAATCGATAGATCATTTGCGTTTTAATCCTATCCTGAGGATAGGATTAATACACAAGTGTTCTTTCGATTATAACAAAATATGAAGTCACTGTAACTCTTGGCTGGCAGGACTGTACATATACCCGACAAAAAAGAAACGCACCACTTAGAACTGTTCATCTCCCAGGAAGATCACAAGGGATACGCCAGTTTAGTTTGTATCCATTTGATTTAAAATAACCACTACCATCTGAGTAACTATTCACATGCTACTAATTAGACTCGTCCAACCAATCTTTGAATCTTCTGAGGTTAAAATTAACCTTTAGATGTATTCTTATGTGATTGGAGATATAATGACCCCTACGTGGGGATGGGGGGACTTCAGGCCATGCTTACTGAAAGCTCTGTAACTCCCATAGACCAAAATACACTTTCGGTGTTTGCTTGTTTTTTTTTTTTGCTTCCGTCCCAAGTCAACAGCTATGGTCATGGCGGGACGGTCGGTTCACCTAACCACATTTTCTCCTGGGCAAGCTTTAACAAGCAGTTAACCAGTACTTCGTGCACATACTTTCGCTTGTAACTGACACAACCCTTCATGAATGATTTAGCGGAAGGGATGAGAATGACCGTAGAAATTATTTCATGATCAATCTCCACGAAAGTATGGGACCGGGCCGGGATCAAACTCGCGACACCTGGAAATGCAGTTACCGACTGCGCTACGTGACCCAGTATTACTTCCGGTGTAAACTTGCACACAGAGATAGTGTTTGGTTAGGTAAATAGTTTATATTTTACTACTAATCTATTTACTGGTCTGATACCAGTCTAGGAATCCTTATCCCAAGATACAAAAATCTGTAAAACACACATGCAGTAATCTATGACATTGAAACTTCACCGCTCAGATCAGAGTAGACATCTGTGTAGTACTTTGGTTGTCATTCAATATTAGATAAGGGGAGTACAGAGGTTCATTGTAAGAATGATCATCTTGAGATCATTGGGTTGGGGGTTCAAGCATCACTAATTTTCGGAAGGAAAATCCTCATGAATTGGGTTGCTAAGGTGTATTATATAGAGGGCGTGTGAGCGCGATAATAACTTGAATAAAGTTTCCTTTTAAAAGGAGAGATAATCCTACTATGGTGTGTGCTTTGTTAATCTCCTCTGCTTGGTACTGATTCAACTCATTAGACAATCCGATATATTTGAAAATATTTGACCACGAAGAGAACGGATTAAAACATTCATATGAATAAGCACAAATGATGACTAGCTAGACTGCACAAACCTGGTCATGAATGTGCATCCTTAGAAGTGTATGAAAATTAAAAATAATTCCAATGAAATTGAAATAATAACACAGAAATGTTCCTATTAATGGGTCCATGACAAAGCATCAAAATTATATGTGTCAGAACAAGGATTTTCTCTGAGATATCAATGTTTCAGGACTGGGGCCAGTCTACATTAAAAAATTGTATAGCTTGTGAAAGACCAGTTTAGTTACCCATCTATGAATTGTAAAAGGATTTAAATACCACAATACAAATACCGGCAGCTACACACAATCCTTTGTTGAATTATAATCAACTATACGGTAAATCTTGTATTAGTTCGTACACTCGAATAGTTCGTATATATTATTCAAGAATGTCATCATCATGTCATGTATTAGTTCGTACAGTGATCATTTTTCATATGTAATTTTTTAATAGTTCGTACACATTGTTTTTTCCCTTTCATTTGTGCTTGTTTTTAAATCAGCGTTGCTGTCTACGATACTTTAATGCTAACTTGTCGCCTGCCAATCTAACGGCTTACGTCGCTAACGTGAATCCAGCATTGACGTCGCATGTTTTAAATAACATTACAACCGCGCAAGTAGCAAATCTGGAGTCGCGCCATCGCAAGACCACCAGGTCAGAATTCAAAGACTCGCCGAACATGATACGGCGTAATAAGTGACAGGCTTGACAAAGTAAAAGAAACCGCAATCCATATTTCGCAACACCAATTTATTTGAACATTCCCGCTTGTAGCGAGTAGGCGGGGCTAAACGGTTGTCAAAAACGTCAGGAGGTGTAAACATTAATGTGCCGCACCGTGGCAAAATAAACTGTCCGTTTGTGAGCACGACGTCGAGAGGTACAGGCTGATCGGGATTACTATATGGGCACTTGATAGCTATTCAAAGGACCTTAAGCTTTACTCATGCAGACAGCGTAGTGTAACAAGACCCTTGGGCACCAGGCTGATCCGAGTCTGCCGTTAGCGCACATATCATAGTTTCGTTTGGTGCGGACCCCCCCAATCTCCCTCTGGATCTGCACATGGCTCGCTACGAAATCAACCTATAATCCAGTGCTGACATTGTACCTCTCGTAAGCCAAACTGGTGAGGATATCGTGGCCAGAGCAGGCAACACTGTCAACCAAGCAATGAACCGGTTAACACCACCGTATTATGGATTTCGGAGGTTATTTCCTGGTAAGTTGAGGGCACAAATAAAAACGTTGTCCAGGCTGTTTTCTGGACCCGCCCCCCCCCCCCCCCCCCTGGGTCCGCGCATCGAAACTATGCTATCCTAAAATATCTGTAGTGATGCTTCTAGGGTACAGGATTGCTGGAATCTCACGAAAACTCTAGTCAGAACGTATAAAAAATATGCCCTACGCCCAAATGCTTTAGTTTCATATATGCCTGTTTAGTTGACCGTAACCTACAAACGCGCGCGGATCCAGAGAGAGGGACAGGGATCTGGACCCGCTCCCCCCCCCCCCCTGAAAAATAAAAAAAAAAGGGTTTCTTAGCAATACTAGTCTCGATCCCCTGAAAAATCACAAAGCTACAAAACCAGCATTCCATGTTGGCCCAGAGAAACGCATTTAATGGCGTTCGCTGGTGGGCCGATGATGGTCCGCATATATAGGCATTGGATTCTTTCTCCTCTTCTCCCGTCATGAACAAAAACAACAACAAAAAAGTTGTCATACATGTAGTTGGACACCCTCTGACAAAGCTGTCTGGATCCGCGCATGACAAACATTAGTCTACAAATATCGGCAATTATTTCCTATGGAAGAGGTTCATTATTAAGTTTTTAACCATCGACGCAGATATTTCTTTACATTTCTCGCGTTTAAGGACATATGCTACTAAATACTTCCCATATTGAAATATTTTCAATACTTTGCATACAGTTTGTTTTATGCATGGGCTATCCATTTATGAAATAAAAAGGATATGTAACCGTGCTTATTTTTTCAGAATCTCATATTGAAGTTTACAGCATTTAACCATTTTTCCAGAAATATAAAATAATAACACTAGTCCTAATTATCGAGCTAAAACGGTTGTAATCTTCAGCCAGCTTCTTTCTGTTAACTTAAATTACTGTCCATGACCTCAAGCTTTTAAAAAAATGTGCATGTCTACTTGTTATTTTATGCTGTGACAAGATACTGCATGATATATTTTGGCAATTCGTCGAAAAATGGAATTTGTTTTAAGAATAAATCATGTATTAAAAACTCTGATATTGAAAATCTTGAAAATTTATTTTTAATTCATGGACTATTATAATACCTTTCAGAAAAAAGAATAAAAATCTGGGGTCACCGAACTAATTCTCTTTCTAGAGGGCCAGATTTAACCCCACCCCCATAGCTTTCATGCGTAATTCAATATAAAAAGTTCGGGGATGACCATTTCGGTCGTTTTGATGATGCCATTTTACTAGTATATGAAGTAATTTAGCATTAAAATGTTAAAAAAGAAAAAAAGAAAGAAAAAACACACTGAAAATATGTGCGCATCCGGGAATCGATCCTGGTCCTCTGGCTTTGTAGCCAGACACGCTTACCACTAGGCCACGAGGTCAGGTCGTGCGCCGCTCGAAATAACCATACAAATAGTATAGACTCGGCCACTATCGTATTCGTAACCAGGGTTATTGTGTACGTCGTTTGATTTAGACTGAGCTACATTTGTCTGTCTTTATTGCTGAGACGATCAGTTCTGAAAAGATGTCAATAGATATTTCGAACACACTTTAATTAGTTATTTTGTGAAGAAAATGTCGGAACACCGATATTACATAAGAATATCGGAAGCTTTGTTGATCCGAATCCGTTAAGGGTCGAAAGACAGAACCCAGACAACTTTCCCCGTTTGCAGACGCGGGAAAGGTGCGCATTGGAAATAGCCGCATATGTCTTTAATTCTTTCATCGTCAATGTGAAAATCATAAAAGAACCATAGATCTAGATAAGGAAATATTATAAGCGTAAAATGGTAAGTATTTTCTTACCCATCAATTTAAACTGTGTTTTGGTGCTCAAGCAACCGTCACATTGAGACGGTTCTTTTGAGTACCCACAACATATGTTTTGGGTCAGAAATTAAAAATAGTTTTATAATACGCACTCTTATCTGGAGGCCTGTAGAACTAATGAAAAAGTGAGAAAAAACAGCAACAAAAAACATTATGTACTTTTTCAGCTAAGAGAAACCACGAGCGCGTGCCAAATATGGGAATCGTCACATAACAGGTTTTGTCCTATCACATGAGATAATCGCATGCTTATTCCATTTCGGTATATTCAATGTAGAACCAGATTAAATGTCGAAGAATCCAGTACCTCATCTAGTTTTGAAGTGTTACTATATGTGCGAACATTTCATTAGAAAACCTGTCTTTGGGTAGGGGCTTTATTTAAGTTTTGAAAATTTGGATGTCGCAATTGGATCTATCATACTACCTTACAGCAAACAAGGGTGTTAGATGCACATGCTCATAGTTGCATAATGTACGCCACACAGTCACAAGCCTTCTCGTGTAGCATCCAACACTCCACAATTTTATATTTACATGTTTGCATTCGCGAATGAGATGAGCGAAAATAAGAGTTCATAGATTCCATGACTGAAAAGGAGGGAGCGCACAGTGGCTCAGTGGTAGAGTGCTTGACTTGAGACCGAAGGGCCACGGGTTCGAGCCTCACCGGCGTCACTGCGTTGTGGTCCTTGAGCAAGGCACATCTATCCTAGCTTAGTACTGGTTCATCCCAGGAAGGCCCGTCCCTGTTTAACTGAAAGATTGTTGATGGGACGTAAAGAATCAAAACAAACAAATCCATGAAAAGGAGACAGACAGCGGGGCCATTATGGGTCAATTATGTTCTATGTTCTAACTTTCTAGGGCCGCTTTCTTGCGCCAAGGCCACCATGTGCTACCCTTACCTTAAAACATCATTGTTGATCTAAAATTAATGCTGTCCGCACGGACCTTTTATAAGGATCCGTGATCGACTCTGCCCTTTTCTCTGCAGCTAATAATATCAGCAGACAGATTTCCCAGGTCTGGCCACACAAAACGCGCTGATAAGACTATGCAGTGCTCAGGCTGGTATGCGACTGTTGGTTGCATGCAACAAAGTCGGACACGTGCCTCTACAGATGTAGGGTTCAGAAAGCACATTTTCGGAGATGTCGCGGTCACCTCAAGGTCTTTACTGCTTTCAAATACAAGACTACTGTCCTGCCAGCCAAGAGTGACAGTGACGCCATGTTTTGTTAACAAAGTTATCAAGGACTTAGAATCGATTAATCACTTATGTATTAATCATGTCCGAAGGTAGGATTAATACACACGTGATCTATCGATTCGCGTGAGCAAAAGTGGAATGTACAATTTTACTATTACATCACTGTCACTCTTGGTTGGCACAACAGTACCTAGTGGGGCCATTATCCTGAATCAAGACATGCGCTTTCATCTGCGTTGTGTGCAATGGCTCATTTCATGAAAATGCCAATGTAAATATTAAATACACCGTTATGCAAATCGTGTTACAATCAATTTATTTCTTGGTATGTGCGTCTGTGCGTACATTATCTCGGTAATGCGCACATTAAATGGCAAACATTAATCTCCCTGAAATCATACCATTTCAAGATCTAGATCGTGAATTGCGTTTAAGGGTTAACATCAAAGCGGTACTGTAAAATTTATTGAACTCCAAATAATTTTTTGACAGGCTGGTAGCCGCACTCTGAACCAAGATCAGTCAGCCCGTGGTCTAAATCCAACTAATTGCCACTGACACTCTGTCCCGACAGACACCACAAAATATGCAATTGTGTTTTGCTGTCCAATGCCGATAACAAAAACAAAGATGACTTTATGCGAACTTATTATCCAGTATGCAAAGAGTTACAGCTACTAGCAGGGAAAGGGTTAATCAGTCAGCATTGGACAAGTGTTGCATCAGAAAAGTGTGAAATATACATGCAGACCAGAGGTCACTTTTGTGTCAATTTGTTTTGTTAAAATGACGATGGAAAGCGTATGTTTTACGAGTGAGCTTCTGTAATAAATGGATTAATATATACATAAATCATTTAGCTCAAATTTTAGTTTTCAAACGTAATTACGGATACATGGATTTACACGTAAACAATTTTAAGGAAAGAGGTTTACTTTTTTAAATTATTTCTTTAATGACTTGCATCTAGGGATTCTGAGTATAATTACATGTAGCTCAGCTCAACTTTATATGGCAATGCAGTGGTTCAGTGGTAGAGTGCTTGAATCGAGACCAAGGGGCCATGGGTTCGAGCCTCATCGCCGTCACTGCCTTGTGGTCCTTGAGCTAGACACATTTATCCTAGCTTAGTACTGATTCAACCCAGGAAGACTCGTCCCTGTTTAACTGAAAGATTGTTGATGGGACGTAAAGAATCAAATCAAACAAACAAACAAAATATGGCAATTTTCCATTTTTCGCGGATTCCTAAATAAAAGGATCCCAAATATAAAGCCAGTAATATAGTTTCTCATTTATTGAACGTCTTACGTTATAACCGACTATTTATAGCAATGATCCGCGTATTTATTAAAATAATGAAGAGTCATGTGTCCAAAGAGTATGACGAAATAAGCGAAACGTCTTGCATCAGACAGTAGAATTGCTGCTTCGAAAGCAGCAAACAATAAATTCTATATATACTCAACTACAAAAGAGACCCATCAGTCACTTCTCGGGCCAATTATGGAAATCAGAATTAAGAAATGAAAATTGATTTATACTATATTCTGTAGCAATCAGTTCTGCATCATTTTATTGAATAATGTAACAGTTTTACTTAAATCTGTTCATGCTGCTTGCCAGTGTTTAGACAAGGGGTCATTTTCAAAAATGACAAGTTTTTCACTTGAGACTGAATATCTCGTTCTCGTCTAAATCAGTTCCTTTGATTAAATTTGTCCAAAAACGGACATGACCCTCTCCTGCAGCAATAATTGCCTCATAACGAGGTCTAACCAAAAGCATGTGATGCCACACAATGTTCTTGGGAATCCATACCCATTCTTAATGGAGAGCAACCTGAAGCTGTCGATGATTCAGAGGTTGCACTGGGAGATCCTGGATGCGTCGCCAGAGCTCATCCAACAACTGCTCTATCGTATTGAGATCCGGGCTTACTTAACTATCATGGTTTGTTTTGGCTTCTGCACACACTTGTTTGCCTCATCAGAGAGGGACATACTGGTTATTGGAAGAATTGAACTGATTTAGGCTAGAACTCGAGTGAAAACCAATTGTCTGAAACCTGTCATTTTTAGAAATGACCCCGTGTCTATACACTGGCGTATAGCATGAACGGGTTTAAGTAAAACTGTTACATTATTCAATAATTTGATGCATAATTGATTGCTAAAGAATATGGTATAAAATGTATTTTCATGTCTTAATTATTTTGCCATAATTGCCCTAAAAGTGACTGATGGGTTTCTTTTGTAGTTGAGTATATAAAGTAAATATAAAATTCGGATGTTCATGAATAATATTACGCTATGGACTCAGTTTAAAGTAAGGGAACTGAATCTATGACGTTCTATGAAATTCATCACATAACCAAAGGGAGCGCAGTGGCTCAGTGGTAGAGTGCTTGACTCAAGACCGAAGGGCCGCGGGTTCGAGCCTCACTGGCGTCACTGTGTTGTGGTCCTTGAGCAAGACACATTTATCCTAGCTTAGTACTGCTTCAACCCAGGAAGATCCGTCCCTATATAACTGAAAGATTGTTGATGGGACGTAAAGAATCAAATCAAACAAACAAAATCACATAACCCATTTATGCTTAATGGAATTTCCTACCCTTATCAGTAAGGAGACCCAGCTTTAGCGGAAAATTACCATATGCTTATAGAATTACTTGGTCTCTTGAGAAAAATGGGTACTTTCGGGACAGAAAGTACCCATTTCTCAAGAAACCACTTAATTATTATTAACTCGCCGACAAAAATGAATCTGGAAAATGCCGTCTGCTTAAGTCGTCTGTAACATATAGTTGCTAACATTTATGACGAATTTAAGTAAAGATACAAACGGTGTGGACTCAGATCAGACTGCTCCGGTAGGATTTGGGTCTACATTGTTTATCAAAGATGATTTCGAAACATTTCAGCAGACGACAAAACAGACATTTGTTGTGATTGGCGCTTTTTAAAAGTGTTAACCCATAAAGCGCTACCTAGAATTTGCAGCAGACGTTAATTTCAATTTTTTTCTCTTTTTCAAAATTAACAAATAAGGCATGGTATTTCATGAGAATTGTCTGCTGGCAGACAATTCTCATGATATATCTTACCTTTTTTCTTCTGACAATTAGGAAAGATGTTGCAAAATGTGTCGTCTGCTGCAGTCGTGATTGGGGCTTGAAGGGTTAATAATAACATATTGCGATATTTCCTCTTATTTACTGAGGAAAACAATAATGAAGATGTATCTATAGGGAAGTACAAGACATAAAACAAGTCGAAACAACCTATTACTCTTTGCATACTGGGCATGTTTTTTCATAATTTATTGTCGTCTGCTGATTTTTCTCAAAATTAACCTTTTAACAAAATTCGTCCAAGAACACAATCAGAGTGGCTAATACACTTCCAATCCAGATAAGACAAGACTTTTTTAGGGGGGAGGGGGCGTCTGGTCTGGGTTCACCTTGTTCCCAAACGTGCACAGTACCACTATCGGGTAAAGAGTTAAGTTAAATAGATGTAGATCTTCAGTCATTTTCCCTTTTTTATTTGTAATTTGTTGCTTAATTTCATTTTTTTTGTTCAATTATGAGCTGCTGTTGTGAAAAGAGATCAATATAGTTATTCGTCATATTTGGACATTTCTGACCAGGGCTGTCACGGATTGCTTAAACTTATCTAAAGAGTTTTTCTTGTCGTTATCGCTCTGTTGATGACAACGAAACCCCTTATCATGCTGTAAGAATGTGCTGACTGATCATAGTTTTATTGTCTGCATGTGTGCGGTGGTGTTTCCTTTGGCAGGGGTTCGCCAGGAACGCGGCAATTGCCATACGTAAACTAATCATTTAATATAAAACGCCAGCTTCTTAAGTGATAAAATCAATATTGCTTATCATTCTGTAAAATTAAACGCAATTTGGGCTAAAAGTGTTTGAGTTTTTAAGAGTCATGCGTATTTATAAAGGATCTAAACAATACGATAGGACCAGCACATGATTTTGGTACTAATCGCTTATGCCAGCAGCTAACTTAAAGGCCCAAACGATCCTGTGCATCCGCGCAGTCTCTAGTCTTTGCTGCTCGCATATATAGAGTCTGGACGTAGATGAAGGTTAAGGCCAAGAAGTATGTCTCTATCCCAACTAGATAATTGTGCACGGATGATTAAAGTATTATAAATTAACATCGGTTTAGATAAACATAATTTTTGAGCGTAAAAGTGTAAATATTTTCTTACCCATCAGTTTAAGCATATGTTTTGGGAGCTCAAAAGAACCGTCTCATTGAGATGGTTCTTTTGAGTACCCACAACATATGTTTTTGTTGAGAAATTAGAAAATTATTTTTTAAGTACGCAATTAAAGCCCTGAAATAAAGTACCTAAATCTGGTAAACTGGCTAGTGCTCTCTAGTTGGAAATAAACAACAAAGATGCTGTGTTTAACCTTCTGTGCAATAATTGTGCTTCTATCATCATTGTCAGCAAGGAACATTAATGCTGAGCTTGAAGAAAAATGGAATTTCATAGAGGACTATGCGCATACTGGACATATATCTGAAGAAAATAATACTGTCAACACCGATCTGAATGCGATACATCACAACAACAGCGAGCCACTAGAGCAATTGAACATATATCAGTTGAAACGATTGGATGATACGTTAAACAGTCTAATGTTGGAGTCTTGGAAAAGGTTCTGTGATGCGACGCTCGCGTTCATATCTGGTTCAAATTTCACAGCCCACTGGACAGTACTGATTTCATGTGACCTAAAAGGTAGTCATGCGTGGTCCTTGCAAAGTTATAGGGCAAGGGTCTTAAGTAACGAGAGAGCGTTGAAACAGTTGTTGCAACATGCAATGGAGCTGAGAGTAGCGGTTAAACTTAGGTGTAATGGTCAGAGTAGCGTTTCTATACCCTGGCCTGCCAAGGCTAAATATCTCTGGTATCTATCAATAGACAAGTGCACGATTCTGAATCACATACAGGAATATAATCAGAATGAGCCATACGAGGATTATCTGAAAGTTTACGAAGTAACAGACAGTATACAGGAAAACAATGTTCACGTGTTTCTAGATGCTCTCATCAACTACAGAAACAGAAGCCGACAGTTTGATTGTGGTGCTGCAGAAATAGAGAAATATGTGCTTAGAAATGTCTCAATAACGTTCACTGGCATTACGGAAATGATGGAGCAGGCTCCGAGTGAAACTGAAGTCATGGACACATTTGCAACTGTTGGACAAATTAATCAGAAATCAGATTATGCTTGCAATTTTAAACAGTTGCGTTACATAGATGAAAGCATGTCAATTATCGTATCAAAGCACCGTTGGCACTTCTTGACAGAACATGGGGAACTTCCATCTCTTGAATATTATAATCTCTCTCATTCCAGAATCCGAGAAATGAGTATACATTTTTTAGAATGGAGAAGGTATTTTCCAAAACTTAAATATCTTGATCTCAGCTTTAATAAAATCAAGTATTTTTCTGGAATATCTGACAATGGTCTATCAACAGACCCCATTGGTGTCATTGATCTTCGCCGAAACAACATAACATCTTTGTCCAAAGATGATATTTATACACTTAAATTTCAGAGTCAAACTGTTTTTATAGATATACGTGATAATCCAATCAAATGTGACTGTAAGTTGTCACCCCTAGTGAACACACTGAAAAATTCGTCTTCGGTACTTTTAAAGAAATATAACTACATGTCAGAACTAAAATGCGCCCAGCCAGCATCACTATCAGGAAAGATAATATCAAAGTTAGACAATGAGCATTGTGAGTTCATTGAAGTGTTTTCTCTAGTGGTACCAGTTGTTATCTTGTCGTGTTGTCTTGTATTTCTTGCTCTGGTGATGTTTATCACAATCAAATACCGCCAGGAGATCATGATTCTTGCCTTCACCCGTTTGCATATCAGTTTACCTTGTAGGGAAGTTGTCAATGTCAACAAAGCTTATGATGCATTTATCTGTTACAGTGAGCATGACCTACACTGGGTGATATACACTCTTCTCCCACGACTCGAGGAACCTGACAACGGGCCAGGATTTAAACTCTGCATTCATCATCGAGATTTTCCCGTTGGTGGTGCGATCTTTGACAACATAGACAGTAAGGTGAGAGAGAGTCGTCACACAGTGCTGATTTTATCCAACCACTTCCTACGAAGTACTTGGTGTAAATGCGAATTCTGGGCTGCCTTCACTGAAAGTTTGACTCAGAAAAAACGTCATCTGATCATGATCATTCTTGAAGATCTTGATGATGCGTTAATGGAACCAACATTGAAGAGGTGCCTGAAAACGTTCACATATGTGCGCTTGGATGATAGACTGTTTTGGGACAAGATAATTTACGCTCTGTCGGATAAGAGAGATAAGATTAAGAATAAAGGTGCTAACGACGAAATGATAATTGTTCCAAAACTGAAGGGTGATGAGATGAATAACATACAACACGCAAATGGCATAAATATAGTGCTTGATGGAGTGAATAATAATAGAGATGTAGTTGAAGTAATAAGAGATAACCTGGAAAGGCATTTAGATATCAACGATGAGCGAATTATTGGAGAAAATGACAACATAATTGATGGAAGAGGCAACTATTATGTCAACTTGAAAAATGTCACGAATGTCAAGCAAGCAGAAAACCCGCGATTGAAGCATTTGAATAATGGTCCAATACAGGATGGTGAATGGATTTTGTAGTATTTAACTGCCAAAAAAGTGCAAAAGTTAGTACTGTGCTACTTTTTTATGATAATAATTCTATATTTCTAGTATATAAAAACACTGCATAATAAAGGAGTACTTGCATTAAGGGGCTATTTTGGCCCCCTCTAGAGCCAAAGTCTGTAAGTTGCCTTTCACCAATTTCATCTTATTGGTTTATTAGAAGAATAGCCCAAGTGTAAAATTCTGGCATTTATTTTACTTTTACCGGTTGCTATGGTAACCAAAATGGCAAACAAAATAGGCTTAAGATAGAGAAATTGCCATTTTAGGCCAAATTTTAGCCTATTTGGAGACCGATTTTTTAAGAATTAGATATCAGCACAAGCAAATACCAAAAAAAACTTATAATATATATTGTGTGCCGTGATAATTCTCATCATCTGTTAAAGTATTTTTTTGTTATTAGCTTGTGCTCTATATTAATTCCTTTGTTACATGTCTCAAATTTGCTCCAAAATGGTCATTTTCCTATTTTCAGCCTATTTTTTGCGGCCATTTTTGTTACCATAGCAACCGTAAAAGTCGAATCAATACCGGACCTTTACACTTTGGCTATTCTGTTCTAATAAACTAATAAGAAGGAACTTGTGAAGAGCAACTTTTATTTTTTGACCTCATAGGGGGGCCAAAATAGCCTCTTAATGCACGTATCCCAAACTTCTTTTGGACGATTAAATGATTTCTAATATTCTTTCCGTCACATTGTGATAGCCTGTGTGTATTGTATGGTTGTGACAGAGAGATATGATGCTTGGATAATAATACTCTTTGGCACTATAATGACGTGATATGACCTGGTACCAATATTTAAGGTAAATTTTCCAGTGCTATCTCTGCTTCTGAAAACAGCTAGTACTTTTGTTCCAAGTATTTAGTATGACACAACAGGTGAAGGAACCAAAAATTTCTCAGCCAAGAAATGTGCACATTACAAGGTTCTTCTGCAAGTTAACAAAGATTAAAGGATACAGTGACTGCTAAATGAAATTACAGATCAACAAAAAAAACTGACAAATGCAGATTACTTGGAAATGAAACCATTACAGACACTAGCCTCCTAAGTTCATAGTATACACAAAAAGAATTTGTACTTGTATGCATATACAATGTGTTAGCTGAATCCTTAATATCTCTTTGTATTATAATAAAACAGGCATGATCTTGGCTTTACTTATTCAATTGAATATTGATGATGAAATGGGTTTCATGACATTGTAAACAGGCGTGATTTAGCTAATCATTTTCGCCTGACCACTTGCCTAAATTTAATGAATTGTTCCCTACAGAACCATTACTTTGTAAGGAATAAATCAATTTTTAAACGGTAAGATCCAGATCAGGCCCAAAAACCATAACTTGCATGTTTATTTTTCAAATTATTCCCCTTGTAACATAACTAAATGCAATTTTGTGATTGTTCGATTCCTCAAAAGGGGGAGACATCTGTGTTTTTTTTTTCGTAGAAAATCAATTCTAGTTTTACTCTACATTGCGTCTGTGATCGTGCCATTTTCTGGTCATACTCACATACTTTTTGATAAGGATATTTGATAAGGTTTGGACAGTCCGTTCGGCTTAAATGGGTTCACATACCCCCTTCCACGTTTATAGACAAATAGGGCAGTATGTATAAACAATAGTGCTATCATATCACAATTACTGAATCAAGGATGTTTCCTTTCTTTACATACCCATGACATAAAATGCAACGTCAAACCACTGACGTTTAACCAGATTACGTTTTGTCTAATGGACACGAAAAAAACCCATTAATTTTAAGATCCCCATACTTGTTGATTTACATCAAATAAAATCATTTCATATTAATTCACAGCTGGACACATTAAAATCCATGCTAAACTTTTGTTGAGCAGTATATAATTAAGGCGATCAAAGAGCACTAACTCATCTACAACTAATGTCTTCCTCAGACATCCTGACGAAACCCAATGTGAATTATCACACCATTGTCATATATATCCAGTAAAAGTTTTATGAAATTCCATCCAAAGGCTACCAGGTTGTAGCTCTGAATGGGTCATTGATATTTAGGCGATCAAAGGGCAATAACTTCTCTTCACCAGATGACATCCTCTTGAAACTTCACATGCATCATCACACTATGGTCTTATAAACTCTGTGTAAGTTTCATGAAATTCCTTATTTAAAATTTATGGCTGAGAACAGAAACATTGACATTTTGAAAGCCAAAGGATATCCTGACAAAACTTCACGTACATTACCATACTATGGTCATACATACTCAGAATAAAATTCAATCCTTTGCTTACTTAGTTATGGCTGAGGACGAAATAAATTGTTTAAATTTAAGACAATAAAAGGGCAATAACTCCTCTGTTACTTAGGATATCCTGACACAACGTCATGTGCATAACCACACCATGGTCATATATATTCAGTATAAGTTTCATGAAATTCCATCCATTGGTTGGTTACCTACTTATGGCTGAGGACAGAAAGACAGATGGACAGACAACGCCAAACCTATATCCCTCCGCCTTTGGCGGGGGATAATAAACAAAATGTAAAACTATAAATTGTGTTTGGGAAAATTTGTATTGCTAACCATATGCTAGTTCATAGTGATAGTGCTGTTTCTCCAACAAGGGCCATAACTCTGGTAATCTTTTTAGAATTTCTTCCAAAATAATCATACTCCTTATCTTTTATTAGCATACCAGTTTCTTATAGCCTATATGATACCAGGTCTCCAAATAAGAGTGTGTAATCAAAAATTAATTTTATTTCTCCACCAAGACATATGTTGTGGGTAGTCAAAAGAAATGTCTCAGTGAGACTTTCCTATATTTAAACTAATGAATAAAAAATAATCACATGTTTCGCATAAAAAGTTTGTATATCAGGCCCCATGGGACATAGTTCACAGTGACCTATATATAGGACACTGGACTGAAGGAACAGAATAGAAACTGAACTTATTTTCAAGAAACAGGAGCATAACTAGTAAAGTGATGACAAACACCTTGAGTTAAGTCTTTAATGTATTTTCCCAAAGCATTCACAAAATAAACTTAAAACAAAATACATCAGAATCAATCTGAACCTACATTTACAAGCCTATCATGTAGAAGACTATCGTAAATGCTCTAAAACTTCGAACTCGAGTTGCCTGGCAAAAAGGCCTAGATCAACAGTGCAGACCCAGATCAGACTGCTTCTGAGGAAGCAGTCTGATCAGGGTCTTCCCTGTTTGCTATTCTAACAAGTATTGTATGAGTTTCAGCCCTAACAATCAACATTTTAGTTGAGAACAGAGAGTAAAAAGGTTCAAAATTTAAGAGCATTTATCGTAACATTTATAAGCATTACTATCATAAAAATTGAGTCAATCCGTGAGACTGGTACTCAATGCATTTGGGTTAATTTGTGAGACTGGTTCTCAATGCATTTGAGCAATCACTGCTGTAGAGAAATGCACATTAACTCATTACCTCATAGAGACACCTTTTGATGCTCTTGCAAATAGAGCAGACCCAGATCAGGCAGCTCTTGTAAGAGCTGCCTGATCAGGTTCTACTCTGTTTGCTAATGGAAATATGATATATCTGATGTGACAGAAGTGGAACTGACAAGAAATTTCTTTGTTCTATGTAAAACATGAAAGTTTGTTTATGTAATAATTATTCATAGTGGGTGGAGCCTAATATGAATATTCATGAAGGAAAGGGTTAATAATGTGTGTTTCTCTACAACAATGATAGCTGTGAGTGTTAAACCCTACATAGTTCCTGTCATCGGCAATTATAGTAGAATATTGACATACTGATGGATGGATGGTTTGTTTTTTGTTTGTTTTTGTTGCTTTACGTCCCAAGTCAACAGCTATGGTCATGTCGAGCAGTTCAGTTCAACTAACCCCACTATTTCCTGGGCAAGCTTGACTAAGGAGTTAAAAAGTGCTTCGTGCACATACTTTTGCTTGTAACTGACAACAACCCTTCTTGAATCAGCAGAAGGAGAATGATTGCAGAAGTTATTTTATGATCAATCTCCAAGGAAGTATTGGACCAGGCCGGAATCAATCTCACTACACCTGGATCTGCACCAAAACTCGCTACCGACTGGGCTACGGGGCCCAGTGAATTTGGACTCAGGTGTGACACCCATCTAGAAGAAGAATGTGACAAAATGATCCACCTGGTAATTTTGTTTTGTTTGATTTGATTCTTTACGTCCCATTAACACTCTTTCAGTTCAACAGGGACGGGTCTTCCTGGGTTGAACCAGTACTAAGCTAGGATAAATGTGTCTTGCTCCAGGATCACAACGCAGTGACCCGGGTGAGGCTCAACCCCACTGCCTCTCGGTCTCGAGTCAAGCACTCTACCACTGAGCCACTGTGCTCCCTATCCAGCTGGTGAGATTTTGGTGCTTATCGCAAGTAGGAGTAGCTAGGCTCAGGAGCTGCACATCCCTGCATTCTCTTCAGAGCCTACTCTGCTTGCATACAAAAATCTAGAGGACCTGAAGGTCCTGAGGCGCTCACCTGATCTCCTTAATAATGTTAAAATAGGTCAAGGTCAACTACAGCTTATAATGAAACAAATTTTGTATTACCACATTTTGGGGTTGAGCCATTTTTGTCAAGTGACCTAAACAATCCAATGAATACTTCATCAAACAGCCCAGTGATTTCTGAGGAAAAGATGTTTAGATAGGTATGTGGCAGTCCAAATGAGTGGCCTTGCATGAAAGGTCACAGGTCAGCTTGACATTTGGTACTTATATAAAACCAATGTCTCATTAGGTTAAACATTTCTTGCAAGTATAATGATTTCGGCCTAAACAGTTACAGAAAAATGAACATTTCAAGATTTTTCCCATATAAATGCATTAGGAATCAAATTTGACATTGCTATAAAGTAGGTCAAGGTCAACCTAGAAATATCATTTGTGCAAATTGGATAGGGCCTACATCTGCGATGCTACATACTAAGTCCCAAGGCCATTGGCCTTTTGGTTCGAGAGAAGAAGATATTTTAAGGGTTTCTACCATATATGGGCATGGTGGCCATCTTGGTCATGTGACCAGTGCATTTGGTATAAATTTTAGCTAATCTATCATAAGGAATCTTCATATGAAATTTGAGTTCAATTGGCCTAATGGCTTCTGAGGAAACTATGTTTTAATGTGTTGATAGGACTCCAATATGAGCGACCTTGGCTGAAAAGTAAAAGATCAACCTTGACCTTTGAAACTATTTATAGCCATTGTCTCATTAGGTTTAACATATCAAGTGAGAATAATGACTTTGGTTTCAACAGTATTCAAAAAATCAACTTTTCAAAAAAAAAATCCCATTTAAATGCATTAGGAAGCGAATTTGACCTTGACGTAAAGTAGGTCAAGGTCAACCTAGGATCATCATTTGAACAAACTTGGAAGGCCTCACATCCCAAATGCTACATACCAAGTCCCAAGGTCACTGGCCTTCTGGTTCTGGAGAAGAAGATTTTTAAAGGGTTTTTACCATATATGGGCGTGGCGGCCATCTTGGTCATGTGACCAAAATATTATGCATAAATTTTGGCTAACTAAGCATAAGGAGTCTTCACATGAAATTTGAGTTCAATTGGGCCAATGGTTTATGAGAAAACTATGATTTAATATATAGATGGGACTCCAATATGAGCGACTTAGCTGAAAGGTCAAAGGTCATCCTTGACCTTTGGAACTTATTTATAGCCATTGTCTCATTAGGTTAAACATATCAAGTGAGAATAATGACTTTGGCTTCAACAGTATTCAAAAAATCAACTTTTCAAAAAAAAATTCCCATTTAAATGCATAAGGACAGGGTTGCCACTCAATATCCATTTCGAAATTCCCTGACTTTTCACTGACTTTTCCCTGACTTTCAAGCCGGGCCGCGTAGCGCAGTCGGTAACGTGTCTGGCTACAGCTGCGAAGCTGACTGCAGATCCAGGGGTCGCGAGTTCGATCCCGGCCCGGTCCCATACTTTCGTGGAGATTGATCATGAAATAATTTCTACGGTCATTCTCCTCCCTTCCGCTGAATCATTCATGAAGGGTTGTTGTCAGTTACAAGCGAAAGTATGTGCACGAATTACTGGTTACCCGCTTGTTCAAGCTTGCCCAGGAAAAAAGTGTGGTTAGGTAAACTGACCGTCCCGCAATGACCATAGCTGTTGACTTGGGACGTAAAGCAACAAAACAACCAACCAACCAACCAACCTGACTTTCAACCGTTTTCCAGACCCTTTTGGAAGGCCAATATTAGCCATTTTCATCCATCGACTATTCGAAGATTTTGCACAAATATTTGAACTTGCTGATTTAATCTTTTAAGAAAAATCTTAAACCATAAATATTAGAAAAGGAATGTTTCTGAACATAAATTGCTTGCAATTTATGTTCAGAAACATTCCTTTTCTAATATTGCTTGCAAATTATGGAAACTAAAATTTCCAGAAGCCTGTTAACTAGCATCTTTTTAGGAAAATTTTGAAATTCCCTGACTTTTCCATGACTTTTTTCATTTTTTTTAAATTTCCCCGACTGAAAATGTAATTCCCTGACTCTTCCCTGACCTGGAAAATTTTTCATTTTCCAGAACTTTCTCCCTGACCGTGGCAACCCTGAAGGAAGCAAATTTGACCTTGACGTTAAGTAGGTCAAGGTCAACTTAGGATCATCATTTGAACAAACTTGGTAGGCCCCACATCCCCAATGCTACATACCAAGTCCCAAGGTCATCAGCCTTCTGGTTCTGGAGAAGAAGATTTTTAAAGGGTTTTTACCATATATGGGCGTGGCGGCCATCTTGGTCATGTGACCAGGACCATTTGAACAAACTTTCGTTCCCGTGTCCTAAGGAGTCTCCATATGAAATTTGAGTTTAATTGGCCCAATGGTTTCAGAGGAGAAGATGTTTGAAAATGTTGACGGACGGACGGACGGACGACGGAGTGACTGGTATACTATTAGCTCACCCATGAGCCTTCGGCTCAGGTGAGCTAATAAAGATGTAGATGAAGGCTATGGCACACTCTAGGCTTCTAACCCCGTTAGGTAGCTGGGCATGCATGTTTAAAAATGACTTAACACAAAATATGGACCTCATCGCAAGAAAACCTGTCTTTCAGACAATGCTAATTCCAAACCAGTCTCCTCAGCTACACAGACTAGCTAGAAAATTGAAATTTTGCTTGTAGCAAATCTAGATATGAAACTTTCCAATAAGCGAATAACAAAGGCGCTGATCAGACTAAGCTGGTGCGCAGGCTGGTCTGCGACTTTGCTATTCGCAAACCACCGAAGACAGGTTTTCTCGAGTTGAGGCACATAGGATGTCTCAAGAACTGGCCCAAACTACAGTAAATGTTCTAAAATTGCATACACTTCTTTTTCTGTTCTCAAATAAAATGTAGGTCTATAGGGCTGTAATTCAAAAAATGCTTGTCAGAATAGCAAACAGTGAAGACCCTGATCAGACTGCTTCTTTAGAAGCAGTCTGATCTGGGGCTAAGCTGTTTGCCTAGTCAGGCCACTAAACTTTAGTGTTTGAAATTTTAAAACATTAACCGTATCCCATATTTCCCAACAAGAATGTTCATATGTACTTACTTAACAAAACAAAAGAGACATGGCTCCCACACACAAAACTTCAAAGTTAACAATCATTTTTCTATTATAAACACCAGATTTTATCAATATGGAGTTATATGAACACAAGTAATATAATGTAGTTCATCTTTTGGCTAGAATAATGAATTATTATGACTTTGTTACATGATAACGAGATAAAATACATCATAGAGCATTTATAAATAAATTCCCTTTTTAAGTCTTGTGCGTTCATTTATGCATTAAAGATGTTTGGCATACAGCTGCAAAAAAAAACAGCAAAAATCTGAATTAATTATATAAGGGACATAACTCAAACAAGGGACATAACCCTTATTGAGTGTAAACTCCCCAATACTAGTTAGTTTGATCCTGGGAATCAATGGGATACCAATATCAATATCCACAGTATAATGAGACTCAAGTGTATAAATTGTGGTACATTAACCATTTTCCCACCAGTCATGACTTTTGTCGTCTGCTCTCTGATCTGCTTATTTTGCTAGGTAGCCTATATTGCAAACAACATGGAACAAGATCAGACTGCTCCCAAGGGTTCTTAGTATTTGTTTCAATGTACAATCTAGTCTGCACTTGAATATATGCAGCTGATGTAAAAATCAGATGTTTTTTGGACAAAAAATTAATACTGGTAGGATAAAGGTTAATTACATAAACTTCAAGATTTCTTCTAAATAGAGGATCTTACATTAGTGCTCATGTTTTATTGAATCTATTATATGAGTTGAGGAAAAGAGATAAAATGTGAGGCTTGCCTAGCATTTTATCTCTTTTTCGCAACGAGTCTAATGAATTCAATAATACAGGAGCACGAATGTTAGATTCTATTTATGGCATGACATTAAAATAACTTCAAAATCACATTTTTGGCATAAAAACTTCAAGATTTTGCCATCTTTTATGCAATATTATAATGGAAGTCATAACGTTACGCACTTATCTGTAAACCACTAGTGGTTTATTGATTTTATTATATGGCATTATTTCACTCCCAGACGCGACAACATGTGATAAAAAAACTTTCATTTTATAGGTGTGCAATTTAACAAAGTGAAATTATACATGTTTAAACTAAATCAAAACAACAGGAGATTCTAGGTATGATAATGAACACAATAATGGTATAATTTCAGCCTTGGCGTGACAAAACCTGTCTTGGGGGTTTCCGAAAATTTGAAAGCAAGACTCAAACCAGTCTCATAAGCTACAGAGACTACAGTAAGCCCTGTCTTAAGGGGCCACTTAAAAATAGACAAAACACATGTTTAAATGGAATATGGTAGCTTAATGAAAGTCAAAAGTATTGCAAAATGCTCCCTTTGGAGCATTCTGTAATACTTTTGACCTGCATTTAAAGGTTATTAGTATTGAAAACCAATTTGGTGTTCTTTTTGAGTGGCTGCTTAAGACAGGTTTTACTGTAGCTAGAAAAATAAAAATTTGCTTGCAGCAAGTATAGATAGTTTACTTTCCATTAAGCAAATACAAAAGGCGCTGATCAGACTGCACAGATGCACAGGTTGATCTGCGCCTTTGTTGTTCCCAAGCACCGATGACGGGTTTCCTCACATCGAGGCCCATTTATTACTTACCCATGTATTAATAAGATATATGGGTCTGCTCATAAGATTTTGATACTTGTCGTGTATGCACTGTCAATCCTCAAACATGTAGGTGCAGCTATCTAGTGGGGCTGAGGCCTAAATTTAGACCTTAGCCTTCAACTACGCCCCTATCGCATGCAAGCGACGAAGGCTCTGATGAGACTGTGTGGATGGGCAGGGTCATCTGAGCCTTGGCTGCTCACTGCTGGGATAAGTACCAAAATCTCATGTGCTGGCTCATGTTTTTGAGGGCTTTCTATTTCTTGAATAAACCACTGTATTACCCAACAGTCTATATACGGAGTAATTGTCTATTTTTTTGCTATGTCATGAGTCACTGAACTATTGACCAGGCAATATTTTTTACTATTGACTGGCACTATACCATGGCCTGGTTTCCTGCTTCCCTGTTAAAAACACTCAGGCACTTATTGGCATGCGCAACGACATTGCACGTACAGTTCAAAACTCCAATAACTCTGTTGTTTATGGTCAGAAACACAAAGTGTGGGTACTCGTTTTCTTAGTTAGAACAAGCGGAACATTTTGCGACCAAAATTGAGCAGATATGGTGGAATTATCTTTTTTGCAATAAAACCGCATCGTCTACAGCAACTCCATTCAAGGAGGCTGCTAAGTATTTCATCAAATGGGTTCGGTAATAAAACAATTATTTCATGCCTGTTTGCCTGCAATATTGCATCAGGTCGTCCACGACACCGACGGGTAATAGTTTTGACTATACTACAAACAGGCATGAAATATCTGTATATTATTACCCATTAACTATGGTAAATGTTCTAAAATTTCGAACCTTCTCAAATAAAATGTTGACTGCTGGAGACAGACAGAAGTTTGGAATCCTATATCCTACCAACATAAATTCTCCAATGAAAAGCACATAATTAAAACAGATATGTTTAAAAGACCTAGAAGGATTTACTAAAATATCTACCCGAACAATCGAAATTGGGAAATAAAAACGCATATTAACCCTTGTCTTGCTGAACATGGGTATATCCTTTTTTTAAACACTGTAGATCCGGATCAGATGGCTTTTGACTAAGCCTTCTGATCATGATTCATACAGGATAAGAATTAGGGAGAAATGTACCCCATAAGAATATTCAGCATGACAAGGGTTAAAATTCAGCAAAAACAAATAACAATAAAACTTATCTTAAGCGGTCACTCAAAAAGAAGACCAAAAATTGGTTTTCAAGACAGATTATCGCTTAATGCAGGTCCAATGGGAGCATACTGCAATACTTTTGACCTTCATTAAGCTACCATTTGTCATTAAGATAATTGTCTTGTCTATTTTTTAGTGGCTACTTAAGACCTGTTTTACTGTAAAAGCAAAGCACTGTCATGCAAGTAGCAAACCTGAGTAAAGTCAGTGAACAAAAAGTTCTTAGCCTAAGTACAACCCTAAAAACACCAATCTAACATTTCTTCCCTTTGCATTGTTCAGCGCAATACAAGCTCTCAGCTCTCTGGAATTAAGTATGGGACAGCACATGAGATTTGAGTAGTTAATCCGTGAGTAGCTAAGGCTTCTTTGAGCCTGTACATCAGAAGTCTCACTGGAGCCTTGCCAGCCTGCATACACAAATTACATAGGTTTAGATAAATGCAACTTTTCAGCGTAAAATTGTCAATATTTTCTTACCCATAATTTTTAGCATATGTTTTGGGTGCTCAAAAGAACCGTCTCATCGAGACAGTTCTATTAAGTACCTACAACATATGTTTTGGTTGGGAAATAAGACAATTGTTTTTCAGTCTGTTGCAGGGAATTAGTTATAGGATAGTAATAATAATAGTGTCAGGAAGTGTGGAAAAATGACATTGGATCAAGCTTATATTTATAATATACATGCAAGCTTGGTCCATTGTCGTCCATCTACAAATCGACTCAGGTGAGCTAAACGCCTAATTCATTCAGCCACAAGGTTAATTGACTTGATGCAATCCCTGACAACATTCTTGTCTATTTAAATAACTAATGTTTTAAAATATGTTATGAAAAATAAAGATTTTTCCTGCTTTCAAACTCACAGATGTTTTATTTATCATGCTAATAATTGTTGGATTTTGATATTTTAGCATGATAAATTTCATGCCCAGTTTCTTTTCAGCACAAAAAAAGTTTATAACCTCGATGCTTGTTTGTTTTTTTGTTTGTTTGTTTTTGTTGCTTTACGTCCCATGTCAACAGCTATGGTCATTGCGGGACGGTCAGTTCACTTAACCACACTTTTTCCTGGGCAGGCTTGAGCAAGCGGTTAACCAGTAATTTGTGCACATACTTTCGCTTGTAACTGACAACAACCCTTCTTGAATAAATCAGCGGAAGGGAGGAGAATGACCGTAGAAATTATTTCATGATCCATCTCCACGGAAGTATGGTACCGGGACGGGATCGAACTCACGACCCATGGATCTGCAGTCAGACACGCATCTGTAGCCAGACACATTACCGACTGCGCTACGCAGCCCGGTACCTCGATGCTTGGAAATTAAGATCTTTCATATACAATATCCCATATATACAAAAAAGCTCATTTTCTTTCAAACTAATACCTCAAGTTAATTAAAATACATGAATATTATATCTGATATCTTAATTAAATACATTAATATTATATCTGATATTTTAACTAATTACATTAATAATATATATCTGATATTTCTTTGAGTATCATCATTTCATGAGAATCTTAATTTTGAGCAATTCATTTTTTAAAATAACCGGTTTATTTTTATTAATAAATTATGCATTGTTGCAATGAAATGTCAATAATTTGTGCTGCCATTTGCTAAAATAGTCTAATTACATCTCAGATAATCTACAACTAGTGGGATACAGATTCAAATAAGTCATATGACTTTCTTCTGAATCCCATTTGTATAGTTGTATTGTAATGGTATTCTGTGTTGTTTGTATACTTGTCATATATTATACAAATAAAATAAAGTTTAAACCAACAGCTATGGCCATGTTGGGAACTTAGGATGATCAGTTCTTCTAACCAAATTTTTTTCCTGGGTAAGCTTGACTAAGCGATTAACCAGTACTTCATGCACATACTTTCGCTTGTAACCAACAACAATCCTTCTTCAAAAAGCAGAAGGGAGGAGAATGGCAATAGAAATTATTTCATGATCAATCTCCACGAGGTTTTTGAATAGCAAAACTCCAAAATTCCCCACTTAACGTTTATTGATACATGTTCAACATCACACAAATGCCAGTAAACAAACAATGTTATTGGATGGAGTTATCGTTGATCCGCCCAAATGGTGTGTATGTGGGTGTGGCTTAAATAGATCTGTTCAGGAAGGTATGAAGGACACCTCAAATGTAAAGGGTCATTTCAAGACTCACATAGGAAATGTAAATATATAGTTTATGAGAT
The DNA here is from genome assembly GCA_964019695.1 of Loripinus fragilis. Classification (NCBI taxonomy): domain Eukaryota; kingdom Metazoa; phylum Mollusca; class Bivalvia; order Lucinida; family Lucinidae; genus Loripinus; species Loripinus fragilis. The sequence goes on from OZ026525.1 coordinate 75,575,560, forward strand.
ATCTTGATAACAATAAATGCTCGACTGATGGACATCAAAAGTTTTTTAAAGTTTGGGGCATAATAAGTTGATGGCACAGAATGAAAGGACGTACAAATAAATTAGGATATGCTTTGAAATAAGATGATGCACAGTGCACAGTGACAGACAATGATACATATAGAATAAATATCAAGAAAAATTATCAAGAGAGTCTTTTATATTCAGACTTAATTCAGCATTTTGATGCTGACTATCTATGGAAAAACAGCTTCAAAACCCCTAACTCAGAGAATGACTTTGTGCATATTTGGTAAATACCAAGTCATATGCTGGTCTAATTATTTAGTCATACAAGGCAGCTCTTGGACAAAAATTCCACTCGTCCGCTTTTAATTATGAGTGAATTCTAGAAAGGACGAGTATTCTTCCCAAGCACTCGTCCTGTAGGACGAGTGCTTTGGGAAGAATTGCTGGAGGAAGTCATATTACACATTACTCCCTTATGTTCTTTATTGCATACGGTTTTAAAGGACAAGTGCATGTGTTTGCAGGACGAGTGAAAATTGTAAGTCACTCGTCCTGCAGGACAAGTGCAATATTGAAATATTTTTGTCCCCTGCAAGGGATAGAAGGTCTCCACCCAGTCCCTTGTCATGCTTGATCTATTTGGCTCCTTCACTCCTCCGCAATTTGTGTCTAATTACCTTGCAGGATTTCATGAATTAGCCCTTAAAGTATCGATCACAACAAACGTTCTGCTTTTGTCACCTGCTGAAATGTTTTATAAGCCTCTTGGTCAATTAGTATGCGCCTAGATCAGACTGCTCCTGTAGGAGCAGTCTGATCTGGGCCCACACTGTTTGCCTGTATGCTTACATTCATCAAAAATGTTAGTAAAATATGTAGCAGACAACTTTAGCAGACAACATTTCAGATGATTTTTTTTGTTTTTTACGGTTTAAGGGTTAGCATGCATTTATGCAGTGGAGAACAGTCTGCATCCTCATCAGTTGGCTTCTTAGAAGCCAGCTGAATCAGGATCTACACTGTTTTCAAAACTGAATATATCTGGACACTAGTGTGGTAACTCTTTCCTTGTTGAGGATGACTTTAGTCCTCTGCTGATACCCTTTGCAAACAGTTCGTACCCAGATCAGGGCTGACAGAGAGCTGGTCCTGATCTGGATCCAAAGCCTTTGACACTCTGATAGTGTTTCTGAAAGAATTTTTTGAAAAATTAATTTTGAAAAAATCAGCAGACAACAATAAAAGCATGAAAAATTACCCAGCATGCAGAGTTAATGAATGACTCATGACTTTTGTGGGCTTTGCCCAGCAGGGGTAACAACACAGTTTTCCTTCACCGGGCTTTTAGGTATTGGTGGAGAAGTCCAGCTTTCTTTTAATGAGAGATTGAACATGGAATAGGCCGGATCTTCTGTCACTTCTTTTATGATCTCGAGGAACTCAGGTAGGTCAAGGTCATCTGTCTTTGTTGTGTACGTCTCCAGTAGCACAAGGCCTTTACACCTGCAAGAAGAACAATAGCGTTGTGTGACAGATAGACCAATATTGGCATAGCTACCTTTATGCAGCTACGCACATGCTTTTATAATGTTTGTTCGTTTGTTTGTTTGTTTGTTTTGATGCTCCAGTCAACAATTTTTCAGTCATGTCCAGACAATTTCCCGTCTTCTTGGGTTGGACCAATACAAACAGTGGATAACATGTTTTGTTCAATGACACATGACAGTGACTTAGCTGGCAGTGAGTCTCGAACTAACAATCTGATAACTGGATATACATGGGTGAAAGTTCAAATTTTCAAATTATGAACTTTCGAAACTCCGATCTTAAAACTTGCAGTTTGCCCACTAAATATTCACAGTTCCAAGTTTAAATGGTCAATTGTCTTTAAAAAGACTGACAATAAATCAGAGAGGATATTATATTCTCCCTGATTCAGCAATTTGAGGCGGACTTTCCACATGGATCTTTGTTCTAGCTACCTCTCAGGACATAGAACAGTATTCTAGCCACCTCTTAGGACATGGATCTTTGTTCTAGCTACCTATCAGAACACTGCTGTCTTCTAGCTACCTCTCAGAACAAAGATCTGTGTTCTAGCTACCTCTCAGAACCAGACCTGGGGCCAAATACTTTGAAAAGTATTCAAATACATTACAGTTACTTTGACTTTTCAATGATTACAATTACATTACAGGACCTGTAGAAATGTAATGATTACAATTACAATTACTTTAGAAATGTAATCAAATACATTACTAATTACTTTTGAAGTTTTTTTTATCTAAAATTGCAATGCTATATAGTACTCACTTTTAAAATTATAAAGATGGATAGGGTCTTTGAAGTTATATATAAAGCCATATCCTATACTGTTATTTGAAATTTTATTCATGTTCTTATTAAAAGTTAAACAAATATATATACACTATGCACAGTTCATATCAATGTGGTTTTAAAGTTTGATACATCATACATTGTATCTGCCTACATACTTTATAGATCTATTTCACTATACAGTACCACATAGCAAGAAAGATTTAATAAGTATGTAAAATTGAAATTGTCTGTTACACAACTGTAACCTTTTGCTCGGTCAGCTACTTTTAAATTTAATTGTTATCACTCAGATTTAATTTGATGATTACATTTAATCATCATATTAAGTTTTGTTTTTCAAAAGTGTCATCTTTGAGGGAACATCTTTCAGGCCTAAAACCTTGCCTGCTATGCTGAATAAGCATTCAAAAGGGGCAGATGTTGCACTATTGGATGAAAAAATAGTTATTTAGCCATTCTTCAAGAAAATGTACTTTTGTGTAATAACCTTTCTCTGTGTCTGCTTGCACACATATACAGGTAGCTAAAAAGGTCATAAGTACCTATTCATATGAGCTAGCTCTATTCAATAACAAACTATTTAACACCTTTGAGTAGTCTTCTTCTTCTGGGTTTGATGAATTTACATATGAAATCAGCTAAGCATGTCAAAATGAACAGAACTAGTTTTGTTTTTCAACATTTCTTCAAAGCCCTCCAGCAAATAGGAGAAACAGAAATGCTGTCAAGAGTGAAATTTGGGAGAAAAGTGTACCTTATACCATGTTAAGTTGTTTATTGCCATATATTTCAATTTTTAATTTTGAAAAAAAAAAGTTTGGTTTTTAATTTTTATACAAAATGCAAATTGATCATAAGCACCATGTTAAGTCTGAAATTGACGAAATATTTTAAAGTGTGCTACTTTTATTGTCCACAAAAGTCAATATGTTTTATTTTATCCTGTGTTCTTTTTCTCATTCATAGATCTGAATGAAAATATTACCATTAGTCACCTATTTGTTTCTTGTGTTGGGCAAATTTTCTAAGTAAATAGCCAAATGTATTTGAAAAGTATTTGAAAGTAATTATAATTACAGCTAAAATTTTTTCAGTAATCATTACAATTACATTACATGTATTTGAAAAAAAAAACATGATTACAATTACATTTGATTACTTTGAAAAATGTATTTAATTACAGATAATTACAATTACTGATTACGATTACCCCAGGTCTGCTCAGAATATAAATCTTTCTTCTACCCACCTCTCAGGACAAATGGAACTATGTTCTACCTACCTCTCAGGACATGGATCTGTATAGACATCCATCTGGAAATACTGGTTCTTCCAGAGAAAGCATCGCCTCTGTTTATGTATGGGCTCATGATTATAATCTTGCTGGTTTAATAAGATCTGAAAAAAATTCAAAAGGACTACATTAACTTGAGTTGTGAGCATTCAATTCATCTGCTAAAGTTGAAGAAACTTTAATCAACATTGGTTGCGGAAAGAGATGTTCAAAATTGAGGGCAAAGCTTGAGGCTTTTAACATCTCATGAGGGACCTGGTAAATGCTAATTTATTGAAAAAAAATGTTGATCATAATATATATTGTATAAATTCAACTTCACCTAAACTTACAAAAAGTATGGCACTATACTTTGTCATGGTTTCACCATCAACAGGCGGTTGGACAATTTCATTAATATATAATATTTGTGTTACACGGCCATGATATATAAAAGGGCGAAAAAAAGATCAGACATCGTAAAATGTAGTGGCCCATATTCAAGGTACCAAATCCATGCATAAACAGCACATGAATCACTTTGTAAAAACATGGGCTTGTGCTGTTTGAAACATGACTGTTAAAAGTGAATGGCACAGGTTTTGTGCAATAAATATCTTATAAATTTAGATAAGGCCAAAAGAAATATGTGTGTTTCAGGTTACATGAAATTTTAAAATAGGGACGGTAGGTAGGAAAATATTTTTATTTTGTTAAAAGTTTTTACATGGGAAGATGGGGAAACAAGACCTGGGATATCCCTTGGAAATCCCCTAAATATGCTTAAAAACTTTAGGGTCGGGGGAAAAAAAGGCACGGTCGGGTAACCTGAAACACACAGTTTTTTATTTTAGGCCTAAACTGAAAATAAATCTGAGAAGCTACTATAATAAGCCTAGTTCAACAATAATCCTGAAAACTTCACACTTGCTAATATACATTATTTGTGTGTACAGACAGATGGACAGGCACCAGCTCTATAACACAATTAAACAACAGCTTATTATCAAAACCGGCGTATGAAAATAATTGGTAGGGTTGCCATTGTCGAACATATGGGCCAGCAGAAGAATTTGGTGCTCTTTCCAAATGCACACAAGCCATCAATAAATACATGTGATCAAGCGAGGCTAAAGGTCTAAAGTTTGGTCACTACACCCATACTTTATATTTTTGAGTAATAAAAGGCTCTGGCATGTTTGTGCTGGCTCGCCTGATCATTCATTGCTCTATAATCCAATAAGTACCCAAATCTCATGTTATTGTTTATTTTGGCCAAATCTTACTTCATAATCCTTGACATTGATGTTCATACGCAGTTCCACACTCTGTTTATTGATTTCTGGACGTCGTATTGTGTGAGTATATGTCCAGACGCCGTCTTTCCCTCGTTTCCTCAGCCGTGCCTGCATCTTTCTGCTTGGAGTAACTAAGTACAAGTGATACACTGTGAAATCTTGGAACTGGGGAAATAACTGCAAAATAAACAGGCATTTTCAGTTAATTTAACTCATATAAGCCTGGCACCCTTTTTTATTAGACACAAGTAAACAGTGCAGACCCAGATCAGATGTCTGATCAGGGTCTCCACTTTTTGCTTACAGATTGTTCTTATAAAATTTGAATGAAAAGGAAAACTACCACCCGACAACTCATAAAACAGAAATGGACAGACCCAATGGTTAATAATGGTTAATCTCATTCGGCCTAAATGGGTTAATGGAAAGCAGGTATCATGTGCAGATCCAGAAGGGGGTTGTAGGCAGGGGATCCGGACCCTCCTGGAAAATCACAAGACACCATCTTTCCCTCGGTCCTCAGCTGTGCTTGCATCTTTCTGCTCTGAGTTACCAGCTACAAATGATACACTGTAAAATCTTGGAACTGGGGAAATAACTGTAATATAAACATGTATTTTCAGTTTATATAACCCTTGAATTCTGATGCATGCCTACCAAATGCTATGGTGCTCAACCTCAGATTAAATATGAAAAGCAATTGCAGAGATGCCAACCCTAAATGACGCTCTTCAGGAATATATGGAAGGCATTTTTCAGGAATCTGGGGACATTTTCCGGAATGCCGCATATTTCTCCATAAAAATACAAAATGCACTCACACAAGTTTCTTGTAAGACGAGCTTCAATATCACCTAATACAGTACCCTCTTCCTCCCTCTTAAGTGCATGGCTGAGAGCTTTACTTCAACTTCATGCATAATATTTTTCGGCATTCAATTGGCTTCAGTAAGGGCCAAAGATTTGTATAATCTGATGAATTTCTGCATCCACACATTTTTTGCCAATGAATCCATTTTGTTTTGTATCACAGGCGGGTTCTGGGACTTGCAATTATTTACCCACTATAGTAACCTTTTTCAAATACGTTACGCACAAAACCAGTCTGTATTTAATTTTACTACCGGTGATCAGATATAACCGCTGTAGAGGTAGATGTACCCCTTTATTTTATCTGGTACCATTTTAGAATTGTTTTTTGTCGTAATTTTGACGTCAAAATTGTACTGCGGAAATCAGCCTTGAAAATCGGTATGATTCCGCAAAAATCGGAATGGTTGGCATCTCTGCAATTGCCCTAGGAAGAAAATAAAAACGGGGAAGGTCATGCAATAGCCTATGGATTTCTATGTTTGTGTTATAAACACGAGCTCAGAAATTACTGTCTCATTATGTCATATTTACTTTTCGCATAATAAACCTAATCCTGTCAGAATCTGGTACACATTTATTAGGTGAAAAGTAAATCTGACAAAACGAGAGAACTTTAACAATTTTAAATCTAACAATGCACGATCACGTATTATGTAAACAGTTAGATACATACACACTTTATGTGTGAAATAGCCTAATATCCTTGTGTTTTTGTTTTTTGTTTTCAAGAAACCTATAGTTTAAAATTCATACTTCATGGAAAACTCATACAGTCAGGCTTGTTTGTGTTGATGCTTTATGTCAGAGTCAACAATTTTTCTGTCATGTCAAGACATTTTCCTGTCTTCATCATCATCATCCTCCTGGATTTAAACCAGTACTAAGCATCTAGGATGCAAAGTGTCTTGCTCAAAGACACAACACAGTGCCTCCGATGAGTCTCAAACCAGCTACCTCTTGATCTCAAATCTTACACTCTACCACTGAGCCATTGTGAGCCATAGGATGCAAAGTGTCTAGCTCAAAAACACAACACAGTGCCTCTTGTGAGTCTCAAACCAGTGACCACTTGATCTCATGTCTAACACTCTACCACTGAGCCATTGTGCTCCTACAGTCAGAACTGTATGGGTACCGTCTGAACTTATAAACAATGCATAGTCGAGGACTTTAGTTAAGAGTGCATGCCAAAAAAAAAATTTTCTTATTTCTCACTCAAAACATATGTTGTGGATACTCAAAAGAACCGTCTCAATGAGACGGCCCTTTTGAGCACCCAAAACATATATGTTAAAACTGGTGGGTAAGAAAATATTTTCAAATTTTACGCTCAAAAACTTTGTTTATCTAAAGCTATGATAGTCATAAGAATATTATGAACATCTATTCATGATCTTTTACTCTGACACAAAAGTTACCACTTAAAGCTTTGCATGCTGGATGCTGATTTTTTTTTCTTCAAAATATTTTTTTCATTAAGTTCTTTAAGGAATACAACCATCTAGTGTCAAACAGTTTGGATTCAGACCAGAACCTATGTTTTAAATTATGCCTGATCTGGGTCCAAACTGTTTGCAAAGATTTTCAGTAGATCACAAAAGCAAAGATTAAAATTGCTAACATTTTTGCTGATGAACATTTTCACCCATATAAGCCTAGCATCCTTTTTGTGGGACATAGGCAAACAGGCCAAACCCAGATCAGATATTCTGTGGCTTCAGATAAAGGTCTCTAATGTTTGCTTACAGAATGTACTTTTGAAATTTGGATGAATTTGTAAACTACAACCCAACAACCTTTAAATTCGAAAAGGATTCATCAAATTGATAAGGGCGGGAAATTTCACTAGTCATAAATGGGTTTATAAATATGGGCTGTCGTAGTGTTGTTCGATTATGGGATTTTTCATAATCGATCATTGAAAATAATCTATCAGAAGGTTTCGATTGATGATCAATTATAATCAAAAGTTATCAAATGTAAGGGAAACAAAGATTCCATCCCAAAGAATGTCTATCCTTGTACTGCTTTATAAAAATATTAAGCGTCAGTTTCATGCTGTTTTATGAACAGTACCTTACCACAACAGGTCCTGAGAGCAAACTAAATTGAACAGCCACTGACATAAGTGCATAAAACCCTTTATGCACTAATGAATTCTAGCTTCTGGATTGAAACAATAAACCTGGGAAGGTCCATTGTATACATAAATGGGTCACAGGTTATTATTTTGAAATAAAATTGCATTTCTTTCTCTGAAGATTGTTTTTGTCTGAGCAAACAATGTAGACCCTGATGAAATTCCGCATTCCAAGGCATTTCATCAGGGTCTTCACTGTTTGTGACCATGTCACAGCACACATTTAGGACAATGTGCAAAAGGTTAAGGTGTGCACTTGCTATAATCACAGTTTATATCTCTAATCTTGCATTTTCTTGTAGCAAAGTGGCAATTTTAGAATAGCAGCTTACAATAGTGTCAGGTGTGAATCTTTTCGGTTATAATCGATTATTACCAAACACGATCGATAAGTATAATCAAAATAAATTTTTGATTGATCATCGATTATAATCGATAATCGATACAACACTACTGACAGCACTATCAGAATACTCACCTCTACTGGAGGGATATTGGCAACTAGGAATTTACGCTTTCTGCTGTTGGTTGCTAGACGATCAGCTGCATCAATACCTAGACGATTGCATACAGCCTGGAAATAGCCATAGTTTCAATGTAGGACTCATACGCACAGTAGATTATACAATAGTAATAAAAGGTTTTTTAAAATCATATTATTAAAACCAATAACTACCAAAATTAATTCTTACTGATGTTTCAAAGATGCATAGTGATGAGGCGATTCTATATTTCTTATAAACAGGTAAAGATGACGATTTCACTACGACATGCATATGCAGTTCTGTTGTAGGTTCATTATAACTGTAAGCTGAGACTACCTGTATACCCCAAAACAAGGTAAGCTCGTCAGTGTTTGTTTACAACGATTCTCATATATCTTTGAAACATCAATACATACCTAAAAATTTGTTATAATTTCAAAAATAAGACAAGTGTCTCTGCATATGATGCCATGGTATGGTCACCAAGCATGACCCAGCGCACCCGTACCATGAAAAAAGTTTGGGTGTTAAAGTTGTTCATTATTTCTCACGAACTGGGTAATTTGTTTTACTGCAATATTTCTTCATTGTCCTGGGTTTGTACAGGCAAGATTGTGTAAAATTCAAGGACTTTTCAAGGACTTTTAAAAGACTTTCCTACTGTTTTCAAGAACTGAAAACTTAAGGAAAATACTGATTTACAAGTTAAAATTCTACTTCTGAAATGCTAGAGTCTATTACTAACAATATTAGTTTAAGATAATTAGTATACAATTGTGGTGCCTTTATTTGGTGCAGCATATGCTTCACCAAATTAAGGCACCATAATTTTATACTGATTTAGGTCTCCAAAAACACTGTTGAATCCTCCTGTAAATGGTATAATTCAAGTACTTTTCAAGCCTGTGCAAACCCTGTTGTCCTGGGAAAAAGATGTGTTATGCTGCAAGCAATGTCTGCTAATAGGCAATTCACATTAAATATCAAGTCGAGCCTTATTTGCTCGGAATTCTTTCTTTTAAAAATGACATAATATTGAGCCATGACATGAGATTTCCAACAATGCGGTTTCTTGACGAGTGTAGACTCAGACGAGCCTGTGCAGCCTCCTTTTAAGCTTAGAAACCTCAAATGAGGTTTTGTCAGTAGTTAACTGTCATAGAATATTTAAGCGAACAGCAAAGGCTCTGATCAGTCTGCGCATATGTGCAGGCTGATCTGAGGCTTTGCTGGTCGCACATACCACATTGTTGGAAATATCATGCACTGGCTCATACCAAGTCATGCCTTATTTGCTCAGAATTCTGTCTTTTAAAAATGACATATGTACAATTATAGATAGCAATGAAAGATTTATAACTTACATTCATCATTCTGACAACCTTGGCTTCAAAATCAGTACTGTTATCAATGACATCATAGTACGGATGTCCAACCCACGCCTGCAAAACAAAGAGTGAAAACTTTGCTTGCACAACAGATAAGAATATCTGAGATTTTTGCCTGGGATAGAAATTCTTATCTTACTCATGTTTTCTTACCCAGGCTGTCTTGTGTAAGCTGTTCATTAGTTGTACTGGAATTCATGCACATGGTCGTCAAGTGACAAATTGTTATGTCAATGTGATGTTATCATGTAATATTGCATCTTATTGTATTCAATATCTTCTGGAAGTCATTTTGAAATAAAAATGTCATCACTCTGCAAACAATCTCAAAAAACGCATCCTTCAGAAAAAGAGAGAACCTACAATATAAGAGAACAGCAGACTCCGTTTTATTGAGTCTGTTCATGACCTCGCAACAGAATTTTTCTATCCCACACTCACACTCATGATATATTCTATATATTATCACATATATGATTAGGATATCCTAGATTTTATCCTGGATTCATTATAATTCATGGTTTGTACATTGCCATGATTGGTTGAACTGGGAAGTCACAGACACGGTTATCTACATTATAACTACATTGTAAAGCACGGAGCTTACATTAAGTACTTTTCAGAAAATAAATCTTAAGCATATACTCCTTAATAATTGGGAATTTAACACCAGCAAACGATTTTAAAACATTGTTTTTAAAATGATATTGACATTTCTCTGGAAACAAACTTAATGACGTGCACATTAAAACTGAACTAGCAATGTATTGGGAAAAACAAAAAAAAAAATTTATATACATTTATCTCCTAAATCATGTAAATGACAATTTAAACCTAATTCTATAATACTGATCATAGGTTTAGATAAAACAAAAAATTTTGAACGTAAAATTGTAAATATTTTCTTACACATCAGTTTTAACATATGTTTGGGTGCTCAAAACAACCCTCTCATTGGGATGGTTCTTTTGAGTACCCACAACATATGTTTTGGTTGAGAAATAAGAATTTTTTTTTTGTTACACACTCCTAACACAAAAAACCTGCTGATAGTAGCAATCCTTATCTGAAGACTTACAAATTATATCTGGTAGCGCAGTGGCTCAGTGGTAGAGTGCTTGACTCGAGACCGAGGGGCTGGGGGTTCAAGCCTCACCGGCGTCACTGTGTTGTGTCCTTGAGCAAGAACATTAATCCTAGCTTAGTACTGGTTCAACCCAGGAAGTCCCGTCCCTTTATAACTGAAAGATTGTTGATGGGACGTAAAGAATCAAATCAATCAAACAAAAGTAAACAAACTATATCTGCTTGAAAGATACCTGCGCAGTTATGCTGTCTAAATGCCTGGCGAGTCCTAAATCTTCACTTCTCGTTTTGTGTCCATGACAGGTATAAAAGTCTTCAGCTCCACTAGCAGCGGACACCATGTGTATGATCTGGTTATACCTGTTATCACGTAAGTCTACTTCGTTCCATTCATTATCTTTCCTCATTCTCTCCCAGTCCTCTGCTGGAAGATCTGAAGCAAGGCCAAAGCACATAGTGCAAAGATAATGCAGATACATCAGGGGATAAAAATTCCACTCATCCCAGGGGACAAAAATTCTGCTTGTTCGCTCGTAATTACGAGTTAAATCTAGAAAGGTCAAGCAATTCTTCCCAAAACACTCAGTCCTGTAGGATGAGTGTACAGGTCAAAAGCTTTAGGAAGAATTACTTGAGGAAGTCGTATTACATATTACTCACTTATGTTCTTCATTGCATACACTTTTAAAGGACATGTGCATGCGTTTGCAGGACGAGTGAAAGTTGTAAGTCGCTCGTCCTGCAGTACAAGCGCAACATTTAAATATTTTTGTCCCCTGCATCCGCCTGTAATTAAGAGTGAAATCTAGGAAAGACAAGTAATCCTTCCCAAAGCTTTGGGAAGAATTACTCGTCCTTTCTAGCTAGTTTCACCCTAAAATCTGAGGGTGAAACTGGCATTTTCTGAGTATTGACTGTGAAATCTTTTTGTCAGTATATGGAATGCAGTTATGAGTTTGACTGGATAGTGGGTAAATATCATTTAATAGTGCTTGCTTGCTTGATTTTATTCCGCGTAGCGCAGTCGGTAACGTGTCTGGCTACAGATGCGTGTCTGACTGCATATCCAGGGGTCGCGAGTTCGATCCCGGTCCGGTCCCATACTTTCGTGGAGATTGATCATGAAATGATTTCTACGGTCATTCTCCTCCCTTCCGCTGATTCATTCAAGAAGGGTTGTTGTCAGTTACAAGCGAAAGTATGTGCACGAATTACTGGTTAACCGCTTGTTCAAGCCTGCCCAGGAAAAAGTGTGGTTAGGTGAACCGACCGTCCCGCAATGACCATAGCTGTTGACTTGGGACGTAAAGCAACAAAACCAACCAACCAACAACCCATCAACAATCTTTCAGTTAAACAGGGAGGGATCTTCATGGGTTGAACCAGTACTAAGCTGGGATAATTGTGTCTTTCTCAAGGACCACAATGCAGTGACACCGGTGAGGCTCGAACCCACGGCCCTTCTGTCTCCAGACAAGCACTTTACCATTGAGCCACTAGGCTCCCGCACATAGTGCAAAGATAATGCAGATACATCAGGGGACATAAATTCAACTCATCCGCGGAGTGAAATCTAGACAGGACGAGTAATTCTTCCCAAAGCACTTGTCCTGTAGGACGAGTGCTTTGGGAAGAATTACTCATCCTTTATAGTTTCACCCTAAAATCTGAGGGTGAAACTAGCATTGACTTGCTTGTTTGTTTTCTTGCTTTACGTCCCAAGCCAACAGCTATGGTGATGGCGGGACGGTCAGTTCACCTTACAACACTTTTTTCTGTGTAGGCTTGAACAAGCGATTAACCAGTAATGCGTGCACATACTTTCGCTTGTAACTGACAACAACCCTTCATGAATGAATCGGCAGAAGGGAGGAGAATGTCCGTAGAAATTATTTCATGATCAATCTCCATGAAAGTATGGGGCCAGGCCAGAATCAAACTTGCGGCCCCTGGATCTGCAGTCAGACACACATCTGTAGCCACACACATTACCAACTGCGCTATGCGGCCCGGCATTGACTGTGAAATCTTTTTGTCAGTATATGGGATGCAGTTATGAGTTTGACTGGGTAAATTTTAATTTTAACAGTGATATCAGGAACTTTATAAGTCATACTATTCCCTTATATTCTTTATTGCATACACTTTTAAAGGACCAGTACATGTGTTTGCAGGACAAGTGAAAATTGTAAGTCACTCGTCCTGCAGAACAAGTGCAATATTGAAATATTTTTGTCCCCTGTACATCATAGGGTCAGATAAGCCAATATTTTCAGCATAAAACTGGGATTATTTTCTTATCCATCAGTTAAAACATGTGTTATAGGTGTTCAAAAGAATCTTTTTTGAGCACCAACAACATTAGACATAAAGTCTATGAGATATGATTGAATTTATCATTCCTCTCAAATACTTTTTTTTCTTCTGCTATCTTGGTAGATGTTTGTGCCAGCATAAATTAAAATTCTATTACTTGAATGTTAGCACAAGATAAGATGTGGAATGGCAGTGGTTGGAATGGATTCATAAGGGGCAACATCAACATCTACGACTGATATCAGTCTACTACAACATATGTTTTGGTTCAGAAATAAGAAATATAATTTTCAGTTAGGCCTGATACACGCACATATTTCTTATAATACTAGAAAATATTGAGATTTCAAATCCACCTGAAAGATATACATCTAACTTTTAACATTGAGTATCGGCATTGAGATCCTTGATTACGTAACATAACATTATACCAAAGAGCATGTGAAAATATTGGCATCAACAAAAGAAGTCCTTATTTTGTTCCACGCAAACAACAAAGGTGCACCCCAGCCTGAGCTACAGCAGTCTGATCAGACATTTTGTTATTTGCTTATTGCTTTCCCACAGAAGAAGAAAACAAGACTAACATGCTGAAGCATCCATAAGTCCTCTATCACAGATAATGAGACAATTCTTCTCAGCATTCTTGGCCAGATCAAAGTAAGAGTTCTCAATCTGCATCATCGTCTTGATCAAGTTCTCTTGAAATCTGTATGCTGAAATATAGGGGTAACTGTACAGATAATGAGACAATTCTTCTCAGCATTCTTGGCTAGATCAAAGTAAGAATTCTCAATCTGCATCATCGTCTTGATCAAGTTCTCTTGAAATCTTAATGCTGAAATATAGGGGTAACTGTACAGATAATGAGACAATTCTTCTTTGCAATCTTGGCTAGATCAAAGTAAAAATTCTCAATCTGCATCATCGTCTTGATCAAGTTCTCTTGAAATCTGTATGCTGAAATATAGGGGTAACTGTACAGATAATGAGACAATTCTTCTCAGCATTCTTGGCTAGATCAAAATAAGAATTCTCAATCTGCATCATCGTCTTGATCAAGTTCTCTTGAAATCTGTATGCTGAAATACAGGGGTAACTGTACAGATAATGAGACAATTCTTCTCAGCATTCTTGGCTAGATCAAAATAAGAATTCTCAATCTGCATCATCGTCTTGATCAAGTTCTCTTGAAATCTGTATGCTGAAATACAGGGGTAACTGTACAGATAATGAGACAATTCTTCTCAGCATTCTTGGCTAGATCAAAGTAAAAATTCTCAATATGCATCATCGTCTTGATCAAGTTCTCTTAAATGTACGCTGAAATACAGGGGTAACTGTACAGATAATGAGACAATTCTTCTTTGCATTCTTGGCCAGATCAAAGTAAGAATTCTCAATCTGTATCATCGTCTTGAGCAAGTTCTCTTGAAATCTGTATGCTGAAATACAGGGGTAACTGTACAGATAATGAGACAATTCTTCTTTGCAATCTTGGCCGAAGCATCCATGAGTACTCTATCACAGATAATGAGACAGTTCTTCTCGGCATTCTTGGCTAAATCAATATAAGAATTCTCATCCTGTCATCCTGACAAGTTTGTTAAAGTCCTCAACATATTTCACAGAGGGCCGTGCAAACCTCCCTTAAGAAACTATTGGACTCAAGGGTTGAGGGGGGTCCATACCAGTATTTCTAAGGAAACCTATAGCCACTTGTGATTTTCCAGGGGAGGGTCTGCCCCCCCCCCCCCCTTCTGGATCTGCCAAATACAGAACACAGATCATTTTACCGATTGTTCTGAAATTTTCTGATATGTTAGATACTTACATGATGTTTAGCCTTCAGGGTAAAGTTTAAGATTTTATGGTACAATTTAGGTATTGGGACATGCAAAACAAAATAAACCATTGTTCTGGCCCAAGTACCAAAGCTGTAAGACAGGAATGCAGACGGGAGTTTCACAATAAAAGTCCCCCAGATAAAATGCCTCTGTTATGCAGAAAATTCTGTGTTATAAACAAGCCATTTACAGAGAATATAGTTTACTTTTGCTTGTAAGACATATGTTTACCCGAAAAAATGATATATGGCATGCAAATACACATGAAATTTTCTAGCTAAGCAAATATTGCACCAAAAAGTAGCCAATAATTTGCGTTATGGTGTAACATTGAAAAAATACTATTTTTTATTGATAGGCAGCTGCAAAAATACAGATAAGATTTTAATTTCAAAATCTGCCTTTGAAGCATATTTTCCTAATCTTTTGAATACTTTTTACCGCATGTGATTTGATCGATAAATAACAATTTTACGCCATTTTAATCAAACATCGTGGTTCGTTATGCGTTATAAAATCTTAAGCATATCTCATATAAAAAGATTAGTATATATACATTGGTATCATTAAAATGCACTCAAATTACTGTAAAAAACACCAAAAATATACATCATGTTAAATAAACAACAGTTAAGACAAATTGACATGCTATTATAATTTTTCAATCTTTTCAATATCAGGTTGACTTTTCTACGAAAATTGGCGTAGAGTCCGCAACGCTCGCAAAAGTCTGCCTGATTCTGGCATCCATGTATTGAAGAAGCCTATGGTTTTGTTGTGGAAACAGACCCCTATCACAAAACTTCTGCCAAAATATTGGACATTTATGTCTACAAATTAGACAATAGGGACAGAAAGTGTCCCAATGTAGGGTCCGCAACGGACTGTAGTGTCCGCAACAGTAGTCTAAATCAATTGAAAAGCAGCTATAAAATTCATTTTAAGTATCTTATTATATGTTTCAGCATTTGTTAAGTGCAATTGCTTTTTACCAGCTAATTTCAAAAAGTAAGAAAATAGAGGGAGAACAGGAATACCTTTTAGAGATACATAACCGAATGCTAGGATTATGTACCTGGTGTGATTTGGTCAACTGCAAAATGACACTTTATATGCATTTTTAGTTTAGTTTAAAACATGTATCATAAAACTATAAAATATACATCTTCTTCTTGTCTTTTGTTACTCATTTTATTATAGTATCAATGATTTCAAAAAACGTTGCGGACACTACAGTTTTTTTAGAAAGTAAAGTATCATTTCTTTAGCTGTATTTTTTTGCAGATCTGAAGTAACCATGGCCAGACAAAACAATGATAGACCAAAGACAAGTACAGAGAGGTCTAGAAAGCATAGACAAAAGGTGAAAATTGACCAAACACATATTTTTATTTTGGTGTTAGCTCCCCTTGAGCATCTTAAAAAGTGATGGATAATGTTGTGACCGCTCTTGCGTCTACATTTTTAATTGGATCTTTTTCATTCTTTCAGCTAACAAGGACAAACATAAAAGCTTGGATGAGTTTGAAATGATGCAGGATCCGACCAAGGACTAATGAGTTAGCTGCCCTTGAGGGTTTGGAAAAATCCCCATAGACTTATAAAGGGAGAAATGTTGTGACCACTCTAGTGCTTGCAATTTTGAATGGATCTTCTTTATTCTTGCAGGTAAGAAGGACAACTATAAAAGCTTAAATGAGTTTGGATTTCGTCAAGATCCCATCACCTATTATGGACTTAGCTCCCCTTGGCTACCCTCTAGCGCCTTCATTTTTGATTGGATCTTCTTCATTCTTTCATGTAACAAGGACAACCATAAAACTTGGATGAGTCTGAACTTTAAGTAGAACTAACCTAAGACTGTTGAGTTAACTGCCCTCGAATGTTATAAAAAATCTGCATGGACTTACAATGTGAGGTCTTTTGTGACCACTCTAGCACCCTCATTTTTGAATGGATCTTCCTCAGTCTTGCAGGTAACAATGACACCCATAAAAGCTTCAATGAGTTAGATTATCCACTACAACCTACCACCAATTACAGAGTTAGCTGCACTTGAGCGTCAAAAATGTAGCTGTATAATGTTCAGGGTTCATACAGAATTGGCAATACAAAATTCCCTGACATTTCCCTGACTTTTTCCTGACGCCAATCCAAATTTCCCTGACATAACCGTACTCGCCGAAGAAACTTGGTTTTATTCAAACCTTTGTCTAAAGCTACAGTTTACAGCTTTTTATTTCAATTTTGAGTGATTATTTTGAACATTGCAAAGTTTTTAATGAAGCTTTTCAGCATGTGTATTTAGTAAATGACTTTTCAACAAAGAAATTTACAGATTGTCACATTACCTTATGTTAAAAACTGTTGACTTTTTTAAAAAAATGGATGCTGACCTCTAAATTTAGTCTCCTCTACAGCCACCCATAATGCAAACATTATATAGAGGAAAACAATTTAGCTGAAAGTGGAATATTTCATTGTAAAAGCTACAATGTTCAGAAAAGGTTTTTGATACCCTGAATAAAGCAAATTGTTGACAGCGGACAATGAATGATCAGAACAATTCTCTTTGAGCATAAAGGCTTATGTGAGCTAACAAGAGGCTAAATGAGCCTAAACCCCTGACTTTATGGCTTCCAAAGATTTTTAGATTATCTTTTTAATGAGTCTATGGGAGCAAATGACCCCCGGGTGTGGCCTCGGCCAATTTTAATTTGTGGTCCCTGGGGCATGAATGGCAGGATTTACATAGTTAATCACTACCTTCTAAATATAGAAGCGGTAGGTTCATGGTTTCAAAAGATCTTTTAAAATATATTCCCCAGTAAGCCTATTGAAGCTAAAGACCCTGAGGGTTTGGTCAATTTAGAACCCAGGGGCATGGTTGGCATGATTTATGTAGGGGACCACAAAACATTGCTATATACTACGTATATAAGCTGTGGGCGTTATGGTTATAGAATAGAAGAGTTTTAAAGTTTTTCCAATTATAAGTCTATGTGAGCTAATGATCCCCATGTGCATGACAAGTTTTCACCCTAGGGGCTTCATTGGCAGGATTAATGTAGGGGACCACTAGACATACTAAATATATAAGCTAAAACCTCATGGTTTTAGAGAAGATATTTCTATGTTTCCCCTAAAGAAGTCTTTGGGCGTTATTGATCTACAGGGTGTGGCCAGTTTGGATTCCAGGGACTTGATTGGCAGGATCTATGTTTTGGAGCACTGGATGTTGCTACATACTAAAATATATGGTTTCAGAGAAGAAGATTTTTAAGGTTTCTCCTTAAATCTCCTAAAATAAGTCTATGGAAGCTATTGATCCACAGGATGTTTTGACCCCAGGGGCTTGATTGGTAGGATTTATGTAGGGACCACTAGACTTTACTACATACTATTATAACCTGTGGGCCTCATGTTTTCAAAGATTTTAAAATTTTTTCCCATTATAATCTATCCATGGGAGCTATACATGTATGTTGCCATCATCCATGACAACTAGTTCCAATCCAATCAGCCCAAAAACCTTATGTAGTCTTTCTCTCTACCTGATGATGCTTTACGTGGAATTTTATTACATTTGGTCAACTGACACTTTGAAAATGTGAATGGACAACCAATGGATGAACTGATGGATAAGGGATGCCTAACTATTGCCATGCTAATACCTCACTATGAATCTTTTGCTCAGGTGAACTAAAAAGGAAGTTGAGGAGCCAAGGGGAACCAAATCCTCCCATCTTATGTTTAAAGCAATCTAGAAGCTATCAAAATGATTTAGCTTATATCCAAAATATTATGAAAACTGCCCAAGTCATTTTCTGTTGACTCATCATTTGATACAAACTGGAAATTTAAAAATTCCCTGACATTTCCCTGACATTTTAGAAAATGTTCACTTTTCCCTGACACAACATTGAATTCCCTGACAATTCCCTGACCTTGAAAAAATTTAAATTTCCCTGACATTTCCCTGACGAGTATGAACTCTGATGTTGTGACCACTCTAGCGCCTTCATTTTTCATTTGATTTTTTCATCCTTGTAGGTTATCAGGGCATACATTAAAGATTGAATTGGTCTGAACCCATCACTGACAACAGAGTTAGCTGCCCTTGAGCATCTGAAAATACACTTTCACCATTTTTTATCTCACCAGAGCTTACAGTATGGGACTCGAGCCGGTGTCTGTTGGTTTCGCAGTAGAACCATAGGAGATGACTAGAGTTTTACAGATAAAGGAACTATCTATATATTGTAACACAAACACTGATCAGCTGAGTAGCTATTGAAAACAGGGTTTCTCAACACGTCTAAAGGCATTTTAAAATGTTCTGAAAATTTTGTTCCATGAATTTTGATTATTGGTTGTTTTAATTGAGCCACGTCTTGTGAATCTGATGTGATATTCTTTTACCAGATACAACACAAACCAGACTGTTGATTGCTAGATGCTTGAAATTGTATCTATTTAAGAATAAGAGTGATTATACTCTTAATATATAGGGCAAAACATTTTAGACACTGATCAGCTACGGGGTTACTCCGTAGCTCACCTATGCCTATGTTTTCCATGACACGGCTCATATCTTTGTTATGTTATAAAAGTTCAATAAATTCATTCATTCAGTTAACCAGTATTGCTTACTTTATTAACCTAGTTAGAATTTTTCCATGCTTCTGACATTTAGCAAGTCAGGATATATAAAAAAAAATGATCTGGTAGTGTCCGCAACTTTTAGACTAAATAAAGCAAATGATATTTAAATGAGTAATACTATAGACAGATGTAGTGAATTGAATACAAACAATATTTTTCTTTAATAGTTCATCATTTCTGCTCAAAGGGTAAAGTACGACAGAGTATATTCTAAAAAACACGAGAAGTTAGCACTGTGGCATATTTTTTCTGTTATCATCGTTATAGTTATATAAAACAGTTTAAATAGTCAAGACCTCCTTTCAGTCTATTTTATGACAAAGATGTAATCACCTTCTTTTATATTCAGCTTCATATTTTGCAGAGAGATCTTGCTTCCATTCAGGATCATTTCAATAAACATGTAGAATATATGTAGTGTCCGCAACGATTTTTAACCGTGGTGTAATTCAATTTTGAAAGGTACAACACAGCAAGTAACATTGATATCGATATTATTCCTAGATACTGTCTGGTCACTAACTATGGCTGGCCAAAATACTCATACACCACTTAATATTTATGTTGGATATTTCCATATTCAGAGTCTATATGTTATTACCACATATACGGCATATTTTTGCACGGACTCGTTCAAGAAGAATTTCAAATTGAAATTACATATAAATGTCTGTCTGTATGAAAGAAAGAGATAAAAAATATACCCAATTCTGGTAAAAGCAAACAAAATAATATAAGTGATAAACTTTAATTTCTGTAGTGTCCGCAATGAAATAAGTAGAAAACTAAAAGCTGTATTACAGGGTTAAGAACATAAATATCAGCAAACACGAAATGTTTGGTCGTTTCCCCTTTGCACATTGTCATTTTTAAATAGAAAACAATTTACTGCTTGGTGAACACATTTTCAGAGAAAACCAAAGTAAGTAGAATGTTAAATAAACAACCAAAATGTAAAGGATTTTTTTTTTTTTTTTTTTTTTTTTTGGCAAAATACAGGAAAATTTCTTACTGGAGAATATTTGCCATCATAATAGCTAGTATTTGGGCTCATACAGTGCTTGCACTAACTTTTTGAAACAGGAAGTCATGACTTCCACCCTTTGAGATTTGG
Source organism: Loripinus fragilis (assembly GCA_964019695.1). NCBI lineage: Eukaryota > Metazoa > Mollusca > Bivalvia > Lucinida > Lucinidae > Loripinus > Loripinus fragilis. The sequence continues at coordinate 75,596,394 of OZ026525.1, forward strand.
AAGTCACAGGCATAATTTATGGAAGTCAAATTGTGTGTGCGCGGTGTGGTGCCAAAAATGCTACTCTTTTTTTTAAACATAATGTTGTTTGCAATGCTTAGTTTCATGTACACAGGTTTTTGTGTTTATATTTAAACATGTTTATGTTCAACAATGTTAAAGTTGAAACTGATGAAATATATTTTATTGTGTCCTTCTGATATCTATTCAATGATCCAAAGTTTGCAAACAGGTATGAGCAAAAACATTGTGGACCCGTATCAGACTGCCTCTAAAGGATAAGGGTCATTAATTGACTATTCTTAAGCAATATGTTTCATTTATCTTCTTCAAAGATAAGTGTTTCCGCAATTTGTCTATCATCCAATGCCTCAAGATTGTGAACACTGATCAGTTTATTCTGTTAGAAGTCTGATATGGGCCCACAATTTTGGGTTCCTGGACAAAATAGATGACAGTCTTACAAGTTCTATTGCAAATGTGGCAAAACATTTCCATAAGGGTTGGGCTGTCCTTTCTTGGTTTCTGAAAATTTCAGCATAGGTTCTCCTTGCCAAAGCTCTTTCAGACTTTTTTTTTTGGGGGGGGGGGGGGGGGGGGGGGGGGGAGAGGTCTGTAAAAAGTGTTGGGTAAAACAGAGAGAACAGGCAAGTAAGGCAAGATTTTTCCCTTATGATCTAATAATAATTCTTGCGCTGGACTATGGATAAAATTTATTTTAATACAACCCAAAATACCTGCTTTGACTCAATGCATAGTTCTTTTAAAAGCTCAACTTGTTTAAAAAAGTCTGCAAATTCAAATAGCTCACAAAAATATTTAAGCTAAATTTGGTAGCTCTTTATTATGTCAAAAGACATTGCCTTTATTGCTTAAAGTTATGTTGGTAATGATATTTAAAAGTCAGGTTCCTAAATGCAACTGTCTCATTATTTTCTTCGTAATGCGGGCCTAGTGGGTGGGGTAAGTACGGAGATCGATAGTTTCTAATTTTTCTCAGATTTTTGCATTTGATTCCGATAGAAAAACATCATGTCTACTGCAGAAATGTAAAATTTTGTATAAAAAAATTGTTCTCTCGTTTTTCAAACAAAAATTAAACAGATATTGGAATAATACAGATCATTCCCCAATAGAGAACCATCTCCAATAAAGAATCACTTGTGTTATCTTTCCCATATATTTCTTTCACTTGATGAAGCAAAGCCAAACCTTTTGTATTGTTAGAAAGGGTAATCATTATAAGGGATGCAGAACATAATAAGTTTCTTCTGAATTCCTTAAAATTACCTCTTAAGTTGGCTAAAATGCGTTTTAGTATATTGTCAGTAAAGCAATTTTAAGCCTGGTTTGAAAGCAAAATTTCAAAAAAATGATAATTGTTCAGTTGAAAGGAAACATGGTGGTTCTAAAACTATGTCATGTATAGGCCCTATGATATCAGACTTACATATAAAAAAATTGACTTCCAGCTGCCAGGAAATTTGACAGATGACAGTGTTATCTTGGACACTGAACAGTTGCCAGTAAAGAATCACTTATTTTTGGATGTGTCTTCTGATGACTTTAACTGAGTTGGTGGTGACAGAGAACGAGAGTATGCATCCTAACATAGAGTTTACTCATCAAATAAAAGTTTGCTACTACCTGAAAGCAAAGAAAGCAGATTGTATTGAACTTTGAACAAAAATATACTTCTGGTGTCAGAACTTGTAAATTTTTACGAATATTGTAGGGTGTAATGAGCACTTATAAAATTTGAACCAAAATTTTGTGTTAAAACTGTATAAGAAATTAGAATGATCTAAACTAGTTGAATATGTTTTTTAGGGTTGTAACTTTAGATCACTATATTTTTAATGTGATGCTTAATCCATTTTCACCTTGGGACTGGACTGTTTTCAGGTGATTCTTTACTGGGGAATATGGTTCTTTACTGGAGACTCTGTATAAGGGTTAAAGGTTGCCTCTATTCTGTTAATCAAAGCTTTTTAATATTAAACTTACATGGGTTGTAAGAGGTATGATGGATGTATTATATGTGTATTATTTCAAATCAGTCGGCAGTTACAAACGCAAATTGTCAAAAATATAATCCTTAGTGATTCTTTATTGGGGAATAAACTGTATTTGGAAGGAAAGGCAACAAAATTTTTGACAGAAAAAAACAGACACCGATCTATTTTTTTCTAAAATATTACTCATGTGGTCGTTGCAATAATTATATATTTAACACCTGTCGTCTAAATCCGCACAGCAGGCAGTGGGCGGTCTGATGTTGTCCTGAGTGCCCATTGGTCAATTACTGAGTGAATTTTTATCAAGTGTTACTGCCGTTACACACACTTGACTTTCTGAAGTTGGCGGCGAGATCAAATGGCCAAATTCTCAATACCCATATATACGTCACGGCTATTGCCGACGGGCGTACAAGATTTTAAGGGGAAGTCAGGGTACGTCCGATCTTAGGATTTTCGGCGTACGGAAGCCAATTTCAGACGTAAAAACGCCCAAAACGTCCACTAGTGCAAGCGCTGGCTCATATTTTCATAACAGAAGGATAATATGCTACGACACTGGCCAAATAACATATTTTTTATAAAATTCTAAAGTTTTAACACATGGCTATACATTCTGGTCTATAATTTTGAAAAGACAAAATGATACTGGGAGATTTTTTAGGATTAGGTGCATCAAACACCATTCTTTAAAGAAATCATAATGATTAACCATTATAACTAGTTTGAAAATTTGCCTATTTTGTTACACTTGGGGGAACTTTATTGTGAAACTCCCGAGACAGACATGTGGATGCAGACAGACAGGTGGACGGAAAGAGAAACTTTACAAACTTACCCTGCTCTTTGTTAAGCTCTGAGAACTTTATTCCACCACTGAAACAGATAACAAAAACAAAAGTCCAGATAATAAAAAAAATTTCAGCATAGAAACAAATATTATTGTAAGTATTTTCTTATAAACCAGTGTAAACATTTGTTTTGGGTGCTCAAAAGAATTGTTTCATTGACTGATTGAGACTGTTCTTTTGAGTGCCTATAATTATGTTTTGGTTGAATAATAAGAAAAATAATTTTGGAATGCACAGTCTTAGTGGTCTTCCTTGCGGTGCCATATGGTTGTCTGAGGTTTGTGATTGTGGTATTACCTGATCATACTCACTTTCTTTTTTAGCTAGGCCTGAAATCAAAGATAATTTACAAATGACATTTCTTCAATCTTCGATAATACAAAATTACACTGCATTATTAAAAATGGAATATATCTTTAAATATACTGCATAACAAAAGTTTACCAAGGATTTTAATATGATGCGCCACATTGAATAAACATGAAACATTTTACTTAATGTAATCAATATGTATGGGAATCTTGAAATTTATGGGTTTTTGTGCCCACCAGACAAAAGGTAATCCGGTTAGGCATCAGTGGTTTGACGTTAAATTTGATGTCATGGGCATGTAAAGGATACACGTCTGCATCGGAAATTAAAACTTTTGGGTCTAAGGTAAAGCAAAATGTTCTTAATGATGAAAAACGTTAAAAACCTTAAAGTTTGATACTCGTTTATGCCACGTTTTATCGTTCCATTATGACGTTAAAATGGCATTTTTCTACTTCTTGACTTTTCAGCAAACTGAATGAAGTGGTCATGTAATCTTTTTGATGCTAGAGTGGCACAAGCACCCGTAACATTTCTGTTAGTTGATCTTTTGAAAACGTCTTCTTTAGATAGCGTTACCGCCTACATTTAGCTTCAACCTCAACATCACTTTTTTGTGAATTAAATATCTAGGGACACAATTTTATAAACTTTCCTTACCCTTAATTGTTTCTCTTTTGGCATCCTCTTTACTACGAAAACCCTTTCAATTAAGCATGCATATACAAAGAAAACAGTACTGTTTATGCCTTGTAAACGTCATTATAACAATGACGTTAGTTATTATCAAGACTCAACTTTTGCTTCAAATGCTCAATGGAGACGATCTTTTATTTTTTTTTTCAGAATGGCTGATTCGACCAAGCTGGAAAACAAAAGACTTTATAAACCGATGCTGTATCAATTTTACATTGGCAATAATGCAGTTGAAACACGTTTTTGACCCCCCTCTTGTTTAAAGCAATGAACGATGCAGTAGAAATCCAATTAAAGTACACCAATTGTTTTCCTCAACTTAATCACATTTCAAACCATCATTTCAGCAGATATTTTATAACTTTAAATTATTTGCTTAAATAAAAAGCATTTTTAGTTATCCGTGCTAAACTTTTGTTGAGCAGTATACATTATAGGGCTCTAACAACCATTTTTGGAATGTTAGTGGTGTTTTGACTCAAATTTGGAAAATAGCTTAATGCTGTATTAAAGCAAGGTGGCACACAAAGCATGTGTTTATAAACTAAATCAGTCTTGTGGGCATAAAAAGAGAGCTCAATTCTGGATGGGTGCATTAAAAGTGTAACAATGTATTGTAACAGCCCTAAATGTATAGATTAGTATTGTCTTAATCATCAGGCTGTTGGCTGTTTACACAGAGGTTAATGAACTCCACTTTTTCCTAAATCTGCTTTCTTTTTAGGCACTATCCATAAGACTCAGAATTTGGTACAATTATGGTACTACATGTACATTTGTATCTGCATGTAATTCGACTTGTCAACATTGGAACAATCAAAAATCTCCATTAGGCCTCAAGACTGTGTACATGTAATTGAAAATTATTTCTCAACCAAAACATATGTTGTGAGCGCTCAAGAGAACTATCTCAAGGAGATAGTTCTTTTGAGCACCCAGTGATGGGTAAGAAAAAATTTACAATTTTACACTCAAATATTTTGCTTGCAGTCCATATATCTGATAAAGATATTTTTTATTATCATTATTTATAACTACATGCACTGGTCATTACTCTCATTATACCGGCTTTTTTCTGTAGAAAGAAAGGGTATATAAATTTCGTACCATAGTCAGTCCGTCATCCGTCTGTCTGTGCATAAGTCACGTTTCTTGTAAATGTATCTCCTCCTAAACCTTTAGAAGTAGCAATTTCAAACTTTGTAGCTGCATAGGTCACATGATGTAGAGGGTACTGGGCAACATTTTGTGTGACCTTGACCCCAAAGTCAAATAATATATCTTCTTGTAAATACATCTCCTCCTAAACTGTTAGACTTAGCAACTTCAAACTTCGCAGCTGTACAGGTCACATGATGGAGAGGGTACTGGGCTAGGTATTGTGTGACCTTGACCCCAAGCTCAAAGTCAAATAATGCATTTTCTTGTTAATGCATCTCTACCCAAACCATTGGACGTAGCAACTTCAAACTGTGCATAGGCCACATGATGTAGATGGTTCTGGGCTACATTTTGTGTGACCTTGACCTTGGTTTGTTCATTGCATCTGCATAGGTCACATAATGTAGAGGGTACTGGGTTACATTTTGTGTGTCCTTGACCCCAATGTTAAGGTCAAAGGTCAAATAATGTACTTTCTTGTAAATGCATCTCCTCCCAAACTGTTGGACGTAGCAACTACAAACTTCGCATGTTTATATGCCACATGATGTACAGGATCTTGTAAAGGTCAAGGTCAAAGGTCAACACTGTATTTTCTTATAATTGCATCTCCTAAACAGTTTGACGTAGCAACTTCAAACTTTCCCGACAGAAGCACTGATCTTCACGAACTGTGCGACCTGAGCCGCTTTGTCAAAAGCAACATTTGTACTTAAGTGCAAACCAGTCCTTTAAAAACTTTTCGGCCACTGGAATTAGGGCTGGAACCCAGCCAAAAATAGGCTAACTAGAACCCTGTAGGTTCAGAGTGTCATCATCCCCAGAAGTTACTGTTTTATAAGAAGAGTTTGTAAAGGGAGATAATAAAACTTTACCTCATCAAAACAAAAGCAGTTTCTGGAGCTCTGTAAACCTGAAAAAGAAAAATTCTCGCACATTGCTTTATTCAGCTACACAGGTTTAGACAAACCAAATTTTTTAGCGTAATATTAGAAACATTTCCTTATCCATCACTTTTAACATATGTTATGGGTGCTCAAAAGAACCATCTCTTTGAGACGGTTCTTTGAGCACCCACAACATATGTTTTGGTTGATTTTGTTTGCTTTGATTTGATTCTTTACGTCATATCAATAATCTTTCAGTTAAACATGAACGGGTCTTCCTGTGTTTGAACCAGTACTAAGCTAGGATAAATGTGTCTTGCTCAAGGACCCCAACGCAGTGACGCTGGTAAGGCTCGAACCCGTGACCCCTCGGTCTTGAGTCAAGCACTATACCACTGAGCCACTGCACTCCCATGTTTTGGTTGAGAAATAAGAATTTACTTTTTGGTATGCACTCTTATCTAAAGGCCTGCAAGTATACAACAGCCCCCTATTGATAAAACTTCATGCTCAAGTATCATGCAATTTCAACTGCTCATAAGAACTTGAATGTTGAAAAATAAAAACTTTTCATGTTTCAAACTGTAAAAGTTGTATTTATCAATTATTATCATTCTAATAATTGTTAAAATTTCAACAATTGTTGGCATTTTAACATTTATGAGCATGAAAAATGCTCAGTTGAGTTGAGCATAAAAAAAAGTTGCATAACCTTGTGCTAGGGGAAAGAAGATTCGACACCTTACAACTAAATTTCCAATGGAAGAGATAAACTGCGTTCAGGGTATTTGACTCTTTCTTTGCTAGCAGTGACTTTTGACGTCTGTTGATAACCCTTGCAAACATATTAGACCTAGATCAGGACTGACATATTGTCTGTCCTGATCTTGACCCAAACCATTTGACACTCTGATAGTGTTCCTGAAAGAATTTTTCAAAAAAGTTAATTTTGAAAAAAGTCAGCCGACTACAGACAAAAGCATGAACAAGTACCAAGCATCACACTGATAAATGTATACATCGATTTGCTGGTATTTACGCGTATTGCCGGTACTCCATAGACCCGAAGTGGTAGATATTGGTGTTAATACTATATAGAACTAGAAATGTGTCCATGGGACACGGATGCCCCCGCTATTGCCAAATTCCCATTAATAGGGCATTGTCATTAACAAAGGGCCATAACTTTGATAAAAATCAGTGGATTTTATCCGTAATTGAACTTGACCTGTATTTTATGATTATATACCTGTGTATGAAATATGAATCCAATACACCTATGTATTCAAAAGATATAGCCCGAAAACCATTTTTCATACCGAGATCAAGGGCCATAACTCTGATAATAATTGGTGGATTTTATCCGTAATCGAACTTGACCTGTATTTTATGATTATATACCTGTATATGAAATATGAATCCAATTCACCAAGGTATTCAAAAGATATCGTCCGGAAACCATTTTTCGTACCGAGATCAAGGGCCATAACTCTGATAATAATTGGTGGATTTTACCCGTAGTCGAACTTGACCTGTATTTTATGATTATATACCTGTGTATGAAATATGAATCCAATTCACCAATGTATTCAAAAGATATTGCCCGGAAACCATTTTTCGTACCAAGATCAAGGGCCATAACTCTGATAATAATCAGTGGATTTTACCAGTAATCGAACTTGACCTGTATTTTATGATTATATACCTGTGTATGAAATATGAATCCAATACACCAATGTATTCAAAAGATATCGTCCGGAAACCATTTTTCGTACGTACGGGACGTACGTATGTACGTACGTACGTACATACGGACGTACGGACAAGGGTGATGCTATATGCCCCCCCCATTATAAATGGCGGGGGCATAAAAATATGCCATATGCCTAAAGGACTATAAACTTCAATCATGTTTAAGGATTCAGTATGTGCATGGCGATTTATGTAAGCATTTAGGAATACATTCGAGTACCGATCATCCAGGTATAGTATTAAGGCCAATATCTACTACTTCTGGTTTATGAAGTACTGGCAATACGCGTAAATACCAGCAAATCTACGTATACATTTACCAGTGTGAGCATGCAAAGAGTTAACTTTTGAAAACAATTGCTATTCCCCAAGATTTTTTGCTTAAGTTAAGCAATCAAAGTTGGGGGAAAAGCAGTTGTTTTCAAAATAAACGGGTAATGAAGAGAAATTTGATTTTGGAAGAAGCAGGAGAAAAATAAAACTTTAAAGGCTGGAGGGTGTTTACATCAATTTTACCCCGCATAGCACATTGCCAAAAGTACATGTACCGTGGCTGGATATGCTAGCAGAATAGTGTGTTGGAGATCAAGCGGTAGCCCATTTTAGCCTCCTCTTCTGTACTATCATTTTGTTGATATTATACCCACTTTTTTCTTTAGAAAAAAAAGGTATATTAATTTTGTACCAGAGTCCATCCGTGTGCCCGTCCCTGACCTTTCTTGTAAATGTATCTCCTCCTAAACCGTTAGACGTAGCAACTTTAAATTTTTTACCTGGATAGGTCATATGACATAGAGGATACTGGGCAACATTTCGTGTGACCTTCACACCAAGATCAAGGGTCAAATAATGTATTTTCTTGTAAATGCACCTCCTCCTAAAGCATTAGATCTATGTAGCAACTTCAAACTTTGTACCATAACAGGTCACATGATGTAGAGGGTACTAGGCAAAATTTCATGTGACCCAAGGTCAAATAATCTATTTTCTGTAAATGCATCTCCTCCTAAACCGAGACGTAGCAACTTCAAACTTTGTACCTGAATAGGTCACATAACTTAGAGGGTACTAGGCAACATTTTGTGTGACCTTTACACCAAGGCCAAAATTCAAAAAAAATGTATTTTCTTGTAAATGCATCGCCTCCTAAACTGTTAGAGGTAGCAACTTCAAACTTTGTACCTGAATAGGTCACACCATGTAGAGGGTACTTGGCAACATTTTGTGTGGCCTTGACCCAAAGGTAAAATAATGTATTTTCTTGTAAACACATCTCCTCTTAAACCGTTAGACATAACAACTTCAAACTTTGAACCTGAATGAATGATGTAGAGGGTACTGGACAACATTTTTTCTGACATTCGAATAATGTATTTTCTTGTAAATGCATCTCCTCCTAAACTATTAGAGGTAGCAACTTCAAATGTTGTTCCTGAAAAGGTCACATAATGTACAGGGTACCGGGCAACATTTTGTGTGACCTTGACCCCAAACGGCAAAGTCAAATAAGTATTTTCTTGAAAATGTGTCTCCTCCTAAACCATTAGACATAGCAAGGCCAAGGGTCAAATAATGTATTTTCTTGTAAATGCACCTCCTCCTAAAGCATTAGATGTAGCAACTTCAAACTTTGTACCTGAATAGGCCACATGATGTAGCAGGTACTGGGCAACATTTTGTGCAACCATGACCCCAGGGTCGTCAAAATTAAAAAAGCAGGTATTTGCGATGGTGTACCATCGACTGCAGTCTAGTTGATTATAATGTAATCCTTTTACTAGTGTCCTCTGCTGATAACCTTTGCAATCAGTTTGGAACCAGATCAGGCCTAAAAAAACGCCTGGCCTGATCTAAACTTCAAACTGTTTGACCCCCCCCCCCCAAAAAGTCACAAAAATATAGGGGTTCTTAGCAATACATCACAAAACTGCCAAACCAGCCTTCAATGTTGGGCCATCATCGGCCAATAATGGCCTGCTTTTAGTCATATTTGGAGTGCCTCTCCCCTCAAAAACTAAAAAAAAAAATCTGACAAAATTTTCTGGATCCGCACATGTACCATCAGAGTGTCAAATTGTTTCACAACATCTTTTTTGTTTTTAGTCTGAACTGTCTGCAAAGCTGATCAGCCAACAACAAAAGTCGCCCCTAGTGGGAAAAGTGTCTAAAGAGAATTTCTAGCATATATGAGCAGTGACATGTAATTTCCAACAATGTGGTGTTTTGACATGTGGAGGCTCAGACAAGCCTGTGCAGCCTCCTTTTTAACTTAGAAACTCCAAATGTTGTTTGGTCATTAGCTTTAAACAGTCATAGAATATTCAAGCGACTAGCAAAGGCTCTGATCAGACTGCGCGTATGCGCAGGCTGATCTGAGGCTTTGCTGGTCCCACATACCACATTGTTGGAAATCTAATGTCGCGGCTCAATTATGAGGAGTATGAAAATCTCATGCCCTTGCCCATCTGAGTTCTCACCTGCCATCCAAGATTTTCGAAGAAGGTCGAGAGTCTAGACTGACCGGTTGTCTTTCCTCCACAAGGACCTGTAAATATATAGACAGAGCCATAAATAAGGACCCAGTGTAGTGTATAAAAACCACCAGCATGACAATGGTAAACTGTGATTACAAAATGCAATACACTTTTGATTTTGCAATTTGTTTCCCATAAAATCTTTTTTTTAATCTTTTTTTAGAAATATTCTATCGGTTCTATGGCGGGCAACCGCGCACAATAATCAATACTGGGGAATTTACTTAATCTACAGGTAATAGGAGATTGAGCTTGCCTTCTTGACTCTAGGACCATTGAAAGCTAGAAATGTTCAGCTATCCAGTGGTGCTTATATTCCAATCCGTCCGATGATTGAGCCTTCTCAAGTCTAAGGCTATTAGAAGTTAATGGTGGTGCTTAATTTAATCGCCGACTGAGACTTCGTTTACTTCTGTGCTTTGTGTATGCCAGCAGAGAAGGCTACAGCAGGACTGCACGGATGTGAAGGCTCGCCTGCGCATTCCCCTATCCCAAATGCGATAACCACCACAGATTGCTTTACTTGTGCTATTGGTCCCCTTTGTAAAAGTTGCGACTTCTCGCATGTACATGCAGACTCGCCTGAGCCTTCACATCTCGCACACAATCGGTATGAACTTACATAGTGAAGGCTTCAAACAAACTTTCCCCGGGCGTATTTTCCAACTGGAAATCTGGATAGCTTATTGATCCAGTTCATAAAGTTTGTGACTTCTCGCACGCAAAAATTACGAATTTAGATGATGCCTAAGAACAAACATTTACGGATGTGCGTTAAATAAAAGAGGGTCTGGATGGGGTTTAATGATTAGTGAATAATGGCCATTTTTTATAATGAATTGTGAATAATGAGCAAGGTTGGGCGGTCGAAACCACCCCCGGTTTTAACCAGCGGTTTTAACCGGTTAAAACCGCCCCGGTCAATATGCCAAAAAGTGGTCAATACTGGTCAATATGAATTTGAGTGGTCGATTGAAAATTTTAAGGGCCCGTTTTAGAGGTGGATTGAGATATAAGGTCAGAATTTATGTTCTATTTATCGAAAAAAGAAAAAAAATACTGTTTCCTCCCTGCCAAGGTCACTTTTCACCTTAGCACTGACTTCTGCATTACAGTCCAGGCACCTTACACTTTATATTCTTTTTTAATCAACAAGGGCTGAATTGAATAACCATACAGCCTTAAAGGGTCTTTTTTCATCATTTTGAGACATTAACAATAATTTATGACACTGATTAAATTACTTACCTAACTGATAACAGCAGATAACAGAATGACCACAGTTTCACACCTCTGTATTAACACAGGTGCCAGTGAATTAGCCAATGAATTTTAAGCTCAATGATTGGATAGGTCTTATAAACTGGACACACCTTCAGTCTGAGAGACATGTCTAGTATTTTGACAGTTTTGTTTTTTCTGGGGTAATTAAAGTTAAAATTAACTCCTTGATATATTGCTCAATAGTTACCATTTTCACACCTTTGTCTTTTTAAGTGAGAAGCTAATTCGATTTGCATTTTAACTAATAGAGCAATGACTATTTCGTATATTATAACTTATTGATGATCAATTTGAAGTATTGATTGATTTTTTGTACTTTCTTTCATTTAATTAGTCACTGATTTAAATATTTTTTATGACTGAGAAAGCTAGAACTTTTTTTTAATTTAGTTAATTTCATTACTTGCATTTGCTTTACTTTTTTTTATTAATGGTTAATACAAAATAAGTTAAAGTCGAAACTGAAAGTTGTGGTAATGATTCAGTTTGATTGAGACTGAAGATCTAAAACTATAGACATTTCATTTTTGTTTGTTTTACATCCTTTTTTAAATAATTATTCATACATTAATGATTTTTTTAAAGCAATTGCAAGGCATGAAACACATTTTCAATTAAGCCTGTATTATCTTATATTGAAACAATTTTTAGTCTGTTTATAGAGTCCAGTAAATGGGATAACTACAAACTAATGCTAAGGCCAAAAAAAAAAAATGTGTGTTTACTATTTGATGAAAATTTCAAACAGGGTAGGTCGGTCGATTTTCTTTTTTATTTTATTTCTATTTTTTATTTAATTTTAAATAGGGTAGGTAGTCAGGTCGATTTTTTTTTTCACTCGATTTTTTTTTCACTATTTATGTACCAAGGTTTGGAAAGAAAAAAATAAGCGATAATGCAAATTACTTGGTTTGTTTTATTTTATATGATCCAAGCTTGGACCAAAGAATATTATTGAGAAAAGAACAAGAAAACATTCTCCAACTGAAAATCAAACTGATTGGCTCGTTTATTTATGACAAAATCCAAAGGCAAAGCACAGATTTTTCCCCACATTATCTTAGACACTGAAAAAAAGGAACATATCTGGCTTTCTTGTAAATAATAAAGAGCGAGATAGTGTAGTCAGTGATAAATCCGGATGATAAATGCGTTTAACTTTCTTTCTTCCGATACTTACAACATCAAGCAACAGAAGAGGGAAATAAGCACAAAGAAGAAAGACGTCATCGCATGGATGGTTGTCATTAAATATCTCAAGTCATCTGGTGATGACTTGTTGCTTCAAACAAGCTTTTCTGATCATGGCGATCACAATTTTTGAAAAGAAAAGCGATGAGAACGTCGCCATCTTCGATTGACAAAAACCGAAGGTATCCGTAAAAGGTTTGACTACATACCAAATAGAATAGAATCAGCGAAAAATTTGAATACCAGTACTAAAATCCGGGACCGCTGAAGCAGGACCAGAAAACGGTCTCGTTTTTTTTATTTTCTGATAAAAATGGTAGGGTCGGCAGCTATAAAACAGGGTCGGTTGGCAAACCGTAAACACACCTATTTTTTTTTTTGGCCTAAGTATCTTCACATCAACCATGATTTTTTCAATCGACCAATTGACCACCAATCGACCAGTAATGACCGGTTAAAATCAGTATTGACCACTGGTCTGGTCAATATGCATATTGACCGGTCGATTGCCAACCTTGATAATGAGCCAAAAAATAATGAATAGTGAATAATGAGGGCCTAAAAATTAATGAATAATCCTATTTTTTAATGAATTGAAGAAAAAATTAATGAATAGTGGATAATCAGATTTCTTTGCCACCTTTCTTACTTTTAATGAATAATTGGTCTTATTTTAATGAATAACCCAAAATTGTAATGAGATGAATAATGGGATAAATTTTTAATGAATAGTGAATACCAGACCCCCCCATCCAGACCCTCATACAATGATCTCCCCAAGATTCAATGTGGGACTATCACTGATAAATGAAGTGGCTAAATGATCTTTGGGGAATTCTACAGGGGTTATTAAAATTTTCATCATTGAAAGCAAGGACCTTTTTTCAAACTTGTATCATTATACAAATAATAGAGGCAATGTCTTTGGGTGTGTTAAATTTACGATCTATTAATCTGACTCATAGATTGTTTTTGCATGTTACCGATTATCAAAATTGCCATTTCTTAAAAACTAATGATAACAAATTACAATAAGACATCTCTGGTTTATACTTTTTATTATCAGATTTATCAAGCCGTAGCCTACCTCTAGCCTGGCCTACTGAAAGGTCGTTACTAAAGCACAGAACGGAACGGAAGAAAAGAAGATTTAAAGTACTATTACTAAAAGACAGAACAATGGCTATAGACAAGAACATGGACAAAGGAGAAACTACTAAAACACGGAACACTTATAGTGAAGTAAAAAGTTCTTAATTTTATTAAATCTAATAAATGTTTAATGACTGGTATTTTTTTTGATTACCACATGCTGGACATATAAATGAACAGTCTTTGTGTTGCAACATATCTAGTCCAAGACATTCTGGGTGGTAATCATCAGAACATTGGTCACAAAGAAAATAATTAGTGTGTGTGTTGGGCATTTTGCAAACACAGTATAACTGCAAGTTTTCTGTCTTTTTGATAGCCTTTCGTCTTTTACGTGTTCCCTTTGCGGTTGGGAAAGATCTCATTTCTTTGTCTTCGAGACACTGAATGAGATGTTCCCTCAATTTGCTTGGGATATACTGTTCTTTTGAGGGATCTCGGCCAAAGCTAGAGCAGTTCCGTTAGCAATTGCATACAAATCACAGTCATTCCCGTTCATTTGCATATAAACATTGCAGTTCCGTTTTTTGTTCCGCTGTGGAAAAACAGAACAGAAGTGCAAAAACGGAACAGTGGTACGAAAACACGGAAAATTGGTACAAAAACACTGTTCCATTTTTTGTTCCGTTGTGTAAAAAACGGAACAGTGATACAAAATGGAATAGTAATGCAAAAACAGAACAGTGGTACGAAAACACGGAACAGTGGTACAACAAACACACTGTTCCGTTTTTTGTTCCATTGTGGAAAAACGGATCAGAAGTGCAAAAACAGAACAGTGGTACAAAACATACTGTTCCGTTTTTGTTCTGTTGCGTAAAAAACGGAACAGTGGTACAAAACAGGGATACAGACTGACCTTTTTTCGCCAGGAGCAAGCTGGGCCCCTAAAAGAAAATGATTGGGTGCCCAGCCCAAAACTAAGGGGCCCAGGATTTGGCGGTAAATTAAACTTAGTTCAACACCATTGCCAAACATTTGCTTTACTCATAATAAATTGAAGTTAGAGACACTTAAAATCTGCATTCCTCTAATTATTTACCATATTGACAGTATTTTAAATCAGCTGAATCAAGACTTATCAACTTCCAACAGCTAGTGTCAGATTTGACAAAACACCATAGCTTTGCATACTACAATTTTCAGGGGCAAGCTGGGCCCCTAAACTTTTAGTTTTAGGGGCCCAGCCCAAAATTTAGGGGCACTGGGCTACTGGGCCTCTGTTAGTCTTTTTCCCTGCAAAATGGAATAGAAATACCAAAACACGGAACAGTGGTACAAAACACACTGTTCCCTTTTTGTTCCTTTGTGGAAAAAACTGAAGCACAAAAACGGAACAGTGGTACAAAACACACTGTTCCGTGTTTTGTTCTGTTGTGTAAAAAACGGAAAAGTACTGCAAAAAACGAAACAGTGGTACGATAACACGCAACAGTGGTACAAAACACACTGTTTGGTTTTTTTTGTTCCATTCAGAAGCGTAAAAAAGAACAGTGGTACAAAACCGTGTTTTCGTACTACTGTTCCATTTTGTGTAGTACTGTTCCGTTTTATACACAACGGAACAAAAACGGAACCCGCTCTACCTTTTAGACAGAATTCTAGTTTTTAGCAGGACAAGGGTCAAAAAAGTAGACTACTATTTTCCAATGCTATATCA
The DNA here is from genome assembly GCA_964019695.1 of Loripinus fragilis. Classification (NCBI taxonomy): domain Eukaryota; kingdom Metazoa; phylum Mollusca; class Bivalvia; order Lucinida; family Lucinidae; genus Loripinus; species Loripinus fragilis. The sequence continues at coordinate 75,611,892 of OZ026525.1, forward strand.
TTAAAACGTTGAAATCGATTAAAAGCATATCTCCAGCTGGAGAAAACATAACCTTCAACTGTTCAAGGTTTCGAAAATCTTTTTAGAACTTTGTTTTTTACACAAGGTCATTTCACATGGAACCATTCTTAGCTAAAAAAGTAAACAAACCATCGAACGAACCCTTCTTAGCATAAAACATGTGCATCGACACAGACCTACCTCCTGTCAGAACGACCTTATACACTTTATTTTTGTTTGCATTAACGTCTTGAGACATAATGTCCTTCCTCACGAAAGCACGTGTTGCTGTTGATTTCCCTCTAAGTCCGAAAATAACATTTCTAAGCGGCAACAAACAACGGAAATGCATGAATTGTTTTCATTATAAATATACGATGATCTGCGAGACTTATCCGAATATTGGTTAAATCAATATTACGGATCAGAAAACCGTAAACGAATTTAAGGGAAGCACTAATGTCCGGGATTTCTTCTTGTGGAAGCATCGAAAGGCGCAAAAAACAACTAATGAGAGAAAGTGCAAACAACAAGTGCGAGAGACTTATAAAGTATCTTGGTTGTTTTTTGGAGAAATATTAGTTTATGATAGCCGTGTAATTTGCACTTGCCGAGGGAACGCACTCGCTAGTTCAACACAAATTGTGCCACTACAAGTACTCCCTTCCTAGTTTATCGCGGATCGTAGTTTACCGCGGATTTTACAAATCTCATTATTTCTCCCACATGGCGCCCCCTCGCGATTGTTTACGCTAACTACAGTTGAAGAAAGTCCCCAGCTCGTCAAATCCAGATAATTTTGACAATATGTCAAGTTTAACTGATGAGTAAAATTATTTTCATATATACATTATGAAGTTTACCATTTTCTATTGCTATTCACTACCCATCCCTCGGAATATTTCTAAACAAGCGATTCAGTTTGTTTACCTCGCCTGAAGTTGTCGTCTGTATCTGACAGATGTCACGTATACAAAAAGTCACATGTTCTCTTTATAAATAAGGAAAGTCATAAAAACCCCGGTAGAACGGACAGCTGTTTAGCGCCAACTGTCAATTTGTATAGACCAGTTCATTCAAATTAAAATGCACTGGAAAATGGTCGTCAGGAGCCATCAGAGGTTGTTTGTCATTCATTTTTATTAAATGCGCAAAATGCGATCATTGCTCTCACTGGATCCACCTTCATTTATGTTCAAAAGTGAAAGTCGTAAGGAGAGGCAGTGCATTTAGGTGCCCTCCCTATGTTGAAAACGACAATACATTCTAATTACTGATAAAACGAAATAACAATTTAAATTGATGCTAAAGATAAAATTTAAGTATTGTAAATTGATTGAAACGATAGATACTTATGGGAAAATGTTCCTAAACATTTATTAAGACTTTTAAAGCATTTGGCTTCCTATTCTTTGAACTTTTTTAATTTAAGTGAACTCCGCGATAAACTAGGATGACCTGATTACGTCATCAAAACAAACATGGCTACCGAGAGGCGCTCAATCTGGAAATGGATCATTCATACACATTTTCTTTTCTGGTAAGATTGTATAGGAATGATCAATTTACAATGTGGAGTAATTAAATAAAAGTTCATTTGCTTTGACCTTACTTAATATCACAACGACTAGTTAGCTCCGCGATAAATCAGGATCCCAGCATATATGCAGATAAATGTCTTTCTTTCTTTTTCTTTCTACAATACTGGCCTTTCTAGTTGTAGGTATAATCCTCCTCTGGTAGGAGCACCGCTCCAGGTAGGAACGGATAAAATTAGGTTAAAAGTTCAAAGTTCAATAAAACCATGCAATGAGCGTCACTGTTTTAAAATCAACTTCTAAAATTAACTTATGCACAGACTGTCGTATAGGTACGGGCGGCCATTATCCCCACGGTTTCTCCCACTGTAGTTTACTTATAGGAGTCTCTAGATAATGTCTCAATGGATACACAGGCGTTCCTTAGGTCAGGCAGCAATCTGACAGCTGACTCAACACACACTAAAGTCTTAAGAATAAATGTCCAATTACCGAAGTACTGATTCCACGTATTTATATTTGTGTGAGTGACAATAATGAGATGGCCAATAGTATTGGAACGTATGTTGTAGAAGGCGGGACACCTCGATGTTAAATGTAGTAGATCTTCGTCCTCATGGTAACAATGCAGACAAACTGCATCTACTGTTCCAGAGCTGAATGTCTGTCGATTCTTTTGAAGAATGTAAGTACCGGTGAGGATTCTCGCTTTAACTACTGCCTTTCTGACATCTGTGACCGAGGACTCCACTGTTCTCCATATTAAATGCGTGGTACCAACACGTAGGTTATTGACTGATAAGTTTTTCAAGGATTTCTTAGTCTTAGTGACATTCACAAGTTGCTTAGTCCAAAATGTATTTACGGCGTTTGCACATGTGTTTCCATTGGAGTTTAGTGAAATTACTGCAAAACAGCTGACCAAGGGACGGAAGTTCGTACTTCTGGAGAATCTTTGCCGATTCATAAAAGAAACTGTCTCTATTGTCATGAGAACATGCCAACTGTCTCTGTACCAGCAGTCTTATCGTAGAGCTTTCACTATTTATGACACTGATGGCTAAGCTTAAGCGCCTTCTATGGAGTTCTGCTTCTAATGGGAGCGCACCCAAAAGTAGTAACACTGCCGAAGTAGATGTACGTTGTGAGAGAGATCGAATGTTTCTAAGAGTCAGTAAGTGGTACTTCGATAGCTGCTCTAGTTGTCCCTTGGTCCACACTGGTAAATGTATATGTCGATTTGGTGGTATTTAAGCGCATAGACCTGAAATGGTAGATATTGGTGTTAATACTATATAGAAAAAACATGCCATATGCCTAAAGGACTATAGAATGAGATCATTTTTAAGTATACGGCATGCACCTGGCGATTTATGTAAGCATTTAATTATAGATTCGAGTATACCGATCTGGGTGATCGGTATACTCGAATCTATTCCTAAATGCATACATAAATCGCCATGCACATACTGAATACTTAAAAATGATCTAATTCTATAGTCCTTTAGGCATATGACATGTTTTTCTATATAGTATTAACACCAATATCTACCACTTCCGGTCTATGAAGTACCGGCACCACCAAATCGACGTATACATTTACCAGTGTGGTCAGTGATAAGGTTTCAAGGCCATACAACAAACGTGGAAGTACGTATGCTTTGTATATGATATATGATGTCATAGGGTTGAGTCCTGTTGTACCATGAAGTCCTGTATTCATTAAAGAATATGAGGTTCTCCTGGCTGAGCTTATGCGTTCCTTCACATTTATTGAAGATTCCTTTTTTTCCAGCTCTGTTGATTCCTAGGTGAACAGCAGTGTCTGACAAATGAACAGTATTATCACCCAATGACCACCTACAGTCTTTATCTGGATTTTTATTAGAAAGTACTACTATGCTGGTCTTTGTAGGATGTATTTTGTATATGTTTTTACGTGCATATATCATTTGCCTCGCTCAAACTTGAGCATTACGCCAGGGAGTGCGAATTTTGGAATTTTGATAAAAAAAAATAAAATAAAAAATAAAAATAAAAACTTTTGGCTGAATTTTTGTTTAAATAAGGAGTGCCCTAAACTCCTCTGTGGACTGGATATTGGCCACAGAAGGAGGCAGACTATTCCAATGTGGAATAGTTCGGGGGAAACGGAACGCCTCTAAAAGTCAATGGATTGGAACTTTACTTTGCGCAGAAAATAGACTTAACCCTATCCCTGCGAGTGTTGTCTGCGGCAGTCCTACTGGAACTTCGTAGACAACATCATTGAAGTTGGAGATCCAGAGCAGGAACATCAGCCCAAGCAGAAAAGATTCTGGTCCTTCATTAAGTCACTTCGCAAGGACACTAGTGGTGTAGCACCCCTTATAATGGAAGATTACACGCTGACCCAAAGGACAAAGCCGACATCCTTAGCCTAATAGGCAATACGAATCTAAGTGGACTAAAGAGGATACAAGCGACATACCAACGTCAGACCATATCCTGCAATGCAAGATATCAAGGTTGACAAAGAAGGCGTGGCAAAGCTCTTACACAAGCTCAACCCTAGTAAAGCATCAGGACCAGACCTCATACCAGCAAGGATACTGAAAGAACTGGCTGTTGAAATAGCCCAATTCCTGACAACGATTTTCCAAGAAAGCTTCAACACCGGAACAGTTCCAAGGGACTGGAAGATAGCTAACGTCACAGCGATCTTCAAAAAGGGAGAGAAGTACAAAGCCTCTAACTACAGACCAGTCTCCCTTACCAGTCTCTGTTGCAAGGTCCAAGAACACATAATAACCAGCAATGTCTCAAAGCACCTAGAGGAAAACCAAGTACTCAAAGACTGTCAACATGGGTTTAAAGTCAGACGTAGCTGTGAAACACAACTACTCACCCTAGCCCACGAACTTGTGTCCGGCTTTGATAAGAAACACAAATATGACCTAATCATCCTGGACTTTTCCAAGGCGTTTGACCATGTTCCGCACAAACGTCTGTTGAAGAAAATGGACCACTACAACATAAGAGGCAGCACATACAAGTGGATTCAAGCCTTCCTCACAGACAGAGCCCATCAAGTGCAAGTAGAAGGCACTTCCTCCGACAGCATCACGGTGATCAGCGGAGTACCTCAAGGAACAGTCCTAGGACCATTATTATTCCTCCTCTTCATAAATGACCTCCCAGAGCACAAGGCTATTTGCTGATGACTGCATACTGTACAGAAGGATAAGGAATGATAAAGATGCCGAAATCTTACAGGAGGACCTGAATCAACTCGCAGAATGGGAGAAAAAGTGGGGCATGGCCTTCCATCCAGATAAATGTAGCACACTGAGAATCTCAAGATCCAAGAATTCACATTCAAAGACCTACATTCTCAAAGGCCATCGATAACAACTGAGGACTCAACACGATATCTCGGAGTGGAATTACAGTCCAATATGTCATGGAACAAGCACATTGACCAGACCATCAAGAAAGAAAACAGCATGCTAAGATTCGTGCGGAGAAATCTAAAAGTCAGCAATGAACAAGCGAAGTCTGCTGCATACCTCTCCCTTGTAAGACCCGTACTGGAGTACTGCTGCTCAGTCTGGAGCCCATACACCCAAGATTACACCAATAAGCTCGAGATGGTAAAGAGACGGGCAGCAAGATATGTAGCAAATCGATATAGAAATACAAGTAGCGTTACATCCATGCTCGAACATCTTGAGTGGGAAACCTTGGAGACCAGACGTGCTGAATACCAACTGACTATGATGTTCAAGATCATCCATGGACTTGTTGACATTCCAGCAGATGACCATCTTACAGCCGCCTCCACTAGGACTAGAGCACACCACTCTCATAAATCCAGGCACATCCCAGCTTCAACTGACTACTATAAAACAGCTTTTTCCCGAAGACTATTCGCCTTTGGAATACCCTCCCGGTCACCTTGGCCGAAGCTCCCGGTTTGGTACCTTTCAAACGGGAGCTCTCCAGTCTAATGATCTGATACTGTATAGGGCCGGTCAGTGTAAGTACGTACTAGTGATTTCCTTGGTCTATGCTGGCGGGGACTTCGTGGGTCCTGGTACTTCCTAGGTAGCCAGATTGGACATGGACTGAAGGGCTGAAAATGCACTTGACCAACCTATCGGCTTTTCTTCTATTTTTCCTATCATATCTTTTTTTTTTTCACTCCCGAACTGTCCTATCAGCTCCTACTTTCTCTTAAAAGACGCAACCCCCCGCGCTATAACAGTCAAGTGTGACGTACGGCGTGTAAACCATAGATGTAGATGTAGAAGCTGATAATCTTTGCAAAAAATATGGACTCAGATCATGACCACCAAAACGTCAACCTGTTCAAAAATAGTAAGTGAGTATGATCAGGAAAAAACACAATCACAAACCGCAGACAACCCCATGGCACCGCGAGGAAGAGCCACTAAAACATCACGAGACACCAGGAAGACAAATTAAGCAAAGCAACCAGCTCTCTCTTCCCCATCAAGATGATTGTAATACTAGAATAGACATAAAGTAACATACAACAAAACATAGAACAATTACAGACTTCCACAATGGAAAAAAACAATGAGCAAACAGTCAACAACAACAGAACCACCGCCTTAGAACGGACAACAGCCTAAGCCTCCGGGGGGCTTAAAGGTATTTTACGGGCACCAAATCTTCACCCTAGATCCTGCTGTTGTTGAAGTACAAGAAATGTTCAGCTCGCATGGAAGCCTTCTAACTAATGCAATGTATCATCATGGAGAAACACTTTAATCAAAACACACCATGATGAAACAAAGAAAAGGGCTCATAACTCACAGACAGCCAGAGCTAAAGAAAACCTCAAGTTGAGCCACGGTGGGTCCAGCTACAGATGCTTGATGTTTTGTCAGTTTTGGTCTCAGACCAAACTGTTCGACACCCTTGGCTCTAAACCGAAGACGAGCTTCACATCTGTCTTTAGATAATATACCTGGTTCGCACCACTGCCCAACTATCTACACAATACTCGCTTTCCTCCGCAACCCTTTGCCAACCTTTCTTATTGACTTACATTCACACAAACCAGTCTTCACAGTCCACAGATTTGATGGTATGCTTTGTTTTGTTTGTTTGATTTGATTCTTTACGTCCCATCAACAATCTTTCAGTTATATAGGGACGGGTATTCCTGGGTTGAACCAGTACTTAGCTAGGATAAATGTGTCTTGCTCAAGGAGCACAACGCAGTGCCGCCGGTGAGACTCGAACCCGCGGCCCTTCGGTCTCGAGTCAAGCACTCTACCACTGAGCCACTGCGCTCCCTTTGATGGTATGCATCAAGTATCATGAAAATGTAATAATCCTGCAACAAATGCAAATTACATGGCTAACATACGCAAATATTTCTCAAAGACCAGCAAAGAGATTTTATCACAATTTTCGGGGTCTGGACATAGGCCTAGTAATTTTCAGCAATAATAAAGACATTTAAATGAAGTTTCAAAAGAATGGCAAGAAAATATTTGGATCACCGCTATCACCGTTTAAAAACTATCTGTACTATATATATCAGACATTTCAATGTTCCAATTCAAGCTGCTAAGTATATTTTTAGCACATAGCTTCTTGATTTTTTTGTGGAAAAAAATGTATTCTACAATCGCTAATCATAGTAATCATGTATTTGCGTCTTTTCCTTTGAGAAAACAGGGAGATCATGGTTGTGTATGTATTTCAGTGAAGGCTATATATTCATGTGTACAGATATTATGTTTAATGCCTGATAAAATTATGTTACATGTATGTTATGTCAATAGAGTTGTCCGGGATCCATAAAGTTCGTGAGCTGCAAATATACCCCACCCCGGAATTTTGCACACTATATAATATAAGAAGCAAAAATGGCACATGTTGGCCCTCTGGCAGTTGGAGCGTTACCGTGTAACAGCCATGTGATCTTGCCCCGGTCTCCCCTAACGTTTCCCGAAAATCTGTAAACCACTAGTGGTTTATCGATCTTATTGACTGGAGTTATTTTACTCCCAGTCGCGACGTCGGATAACCATATTCAAATTTTCATTTTGGGAAGTATATCGTCGGATATACGTTCAGAAATCCCGTTTTCGACCTATTTTCGACCGTATACCTCTCCAAATGAGAATTTTGAATGTTAGTAGTTATTCCCTAAGTTATCTCTGAAAATCAATGTGAATAACATTGAAAAATCTTGACGGAGAATACACATGGTCGATAAAAAGGATCGATCGGTTACTATTTATACTGCCACAACAAACTTCTACGCCAGCTCTAAAGAAAAAAACGACATTAGGGCATTTGTACTCCAATAAGCCGTTGCATCCAATCAGCCTGATCTGCGAACGTACAAAGTCTCAGACGCGGGACACACGGATTAAGTTGATGACCAATAAAAACACACAAAAGTGTTGGGTCCGCACATAAGTGCTACAGTCATATGTTGTTTGCATTCATTTTAAAGGAATGCATTGCAAAAATGTATCGTGGCTGAACGGCCGTGCCATGCTTTGGGTTTTGTTTTGCACTTAATTGGCGGACAACGAAGACTTTGATAAATCCTGTGTGGATGCACATGCTGATCTGGTCCTTCGTTTTGCGCATGTTTGAAGGCCCAATTTTTCATGAAATGACATAGCTAAAGTTCATTCATATGTAGGCTAATGTGTTGAAATACAGTATTTTTTCAATTATCGAATTGCAATGATTTGAAGATTCATAATATACGTGTAATACGGATTTAATATAAGCAGTAAGCGGTTTCTGTAAAACAAAAGGATTATAACTCTCAAAACATGTACAGACACTATGAGAAAGCGTTGGTTTGTAGAGCCAGTAAGTCATCTAGGGTAAAGTCGGGTAAGTTCGGACATCAATTTAATTCGGACATACATTTCAACAGTGAAAATCCAGATGAGACGGCCCCTTATGTGCCGTCTCATCAGGATGTTCACTGTTGCTCAGTTAATTTACTTTTTCATTCTAATAATTAAAATATGAAACGAACTAGGCCACTGTCCGATTTTACCTGATGTCCGAAGTTACCTGACTTTACCCTAACTCTCGTAGTATGGAATGAATAATGTACAGACACTATGAGAAAGCGTTGGGTTGCAGAGCCAGTAAGTCATCTATTGATGGAAATACGGCTGATTCAGAAAAGAGAACTCTGGTTGGTACAGCACGTCAACTTGTGCCGCAAACGATTCCAAAAGCGTCAGCATTACCGCTAATATCGTCCGACGCAGGGGGAGAGGAAACACCGAGGACGCATGGATTCGATCAACAATTAGAACCGTAATTTCATTGACAGGACATATATTCAACAGTAATCTGTACACATTCAACAGTACTCTGCACACATTTAACTGTACTTTGGACACGTTCAGCAGTATATTCTGCACATATTCGACAGTACTCTGCCTACATTCAACTGTACTCAGCACACATGCAACAGTACTCTGCACACGTTCAGCAATACTCTGCACACATTCACCAGTACTCTGCACACATTCAACTGTCCTCTTCACACATTCAACTATACTCTGCACACATTCAACAGTACTCTGCACACATTCAACAATACTCTGCACACATTCAACAGTACTCTGAACACATTCAACAGTACTCTGCACACATTCAACAATACTCTGCACACATTCAACAGTACTCTGCACACATTCAACAATACTCTGCACACATTCAACAGTACTCTGAACACATTCAACAGTACTCTGCACACATTCAACTGTACTCTGCACATGTTCAGCAGTACTCTGCACTTATTCATCAGTACTCTGCACACATTCAACTGTACTCTTCACACATTCAACTGTACTCTTCACACATTCAACTGTACTCTGTACACGTTCAGCAGTATTCTGCACACATTCACCAGTACTCTGCACACATTCAACTGTACTTTGCACCCATTCACCAGTACTTTGCACACATTCACATGCAGTACTCTTTAACCCTTTTAAGCTGAATGGAATTCCAACTCATCAATTAGACCAGTCCATATCCGTTTAAGGGTTGCTTGGTTGTATTTTTCATTTTTATTCTTATTTTGATAGAACATTCTTTAAGCAAACAGCGGACGACCTGATTAGACGGCGCGTTCTGCGGCGTCTGATCTGAGTCTGCACTGTTTGCATATGACACTAGGTTTATATGGGTAAACCCTTATCACGTCGCTATTTTGGTACTGACTATGTCGTCTGCTTTTTATGCATGCATTTATTGATGTGCACACCAAACTAGATTTTTCACGGAACCAAACAATATGAACCCTGATCAGAGCAGTCCATAGTGTTTGTAATATCGGGCTAACTGATATCTACTTTTTCCTTCGAATGTCTCATTGAGGATATGGGTCTTTCAAAGTGTGTTTAAATGATGATCCTAGGTTGATCTTGACATTGTAAAACCATATAATTAGTTAATGTATATTTCTTTGAACTCAGTGCCAGGTGAGCGCTTCACGACCCACTTAAGCTCTTCTGGTGATCGCTTACATGAACTCTATTTATACCAAATTTTATTTCACTTTATCAGGAGTCGAGTTAACTATACATTTTTAATTTAAGGTCGTTGTGTGTCATCTTTCATTTTCTATTCAAATTTGCATGCATACACAACTCTGTAAGTTAGATGTACGCAACATGTAAGTTATGCATACGTGCACGCACTTTACATGTAATCTAACGGATAAGCAAAACGGCAATTTTATGCATGCACAAACTCGACGTATGAAAACGTATACCACCGTATTGTAGCGTTGTTACAACACGTTTTGAAATTATGTAATAATTTATTTCATTTTAATTTTTGTCTTTCATTTTGCGTTGTCAACGTCGACGCAAAATGAAGTAAAGATGTAAGAACATAATTAATTCATTTTGCGTCGAGAGTGTCCATATCAACGAAAAATGAAATAATGCTGCAAGAAGTTAGCTTTTTTCACTCGTTCAAGTAAAATTAGAGATAGAATCTTGAAATTTCATAGAAGGTATACATTTTGTATCGGCCTGGTGCAAATAGTCCAGAGGGCACTGACATTAGGGAGACGATGCTCAGACTGATCTAGACCTTTATATCGACTACGTTTACGTAAATACGTGTATACTCAGTATACTCAGGCAGGGTTTCTAATAATCTGGTCCTTATCAGCTTTTTTTCCTTATTTCTTAATTTGTTTGCGGTGTAACGTGTTAATCTCGAAAATACTAGCCTACTTAATCGATAAACAGGTGAAATCGAATGACAGTATTGATTTTGAAAAACGTTTCCAAAATTTCTAAATTTAACCATGTTCATCAAAAATGAAAACAATTGAATATTATAATAATGTCATATATCATAGCAAAAAAACAAAAACAAATGTGCATCATTTGGAACAGACCTCATGCCATCCACGCAAAATAAAATAAAATAAAGTAGGCTGTGCCTGCTATCAACGCAAAATGAAATAATTATTTCCTTTTGAACCGATCGCATGAAATTGATGCTAAATGAAATAAAATAAAAACTCCAGATTATTTCATTATTTGTCGACATTGACAACGCAAAATGAAATAAAAAGATCAAAATGAAATAATTATTGCATTATTTCAAAACGTGTTGTAACATAGCGTGCTACTTTTCTCTAAATTATTCAACGTAGCCTACACCATGTCCAACGTTGTTGCTGAATTTCTCATACGTCGGTATACGCTGGTGCTATACGGCGTAGTGTGACAGGGCCTTAAGCGAACAGTGTCTGCATTTTGCGCTTAATGACGCAAAACATGCATGCGCACGATCAAGTGGGGCTTGATGCCAATATTTTGACCGATGCTTCATCTTTGTCCAAAACTTTGTGTGTGCGAGCACACACCGGATAGGTGGCAATCGTAAACGCTCTTAACGATCGACGGATCAAAATTGCTAGAAACAGTGCTTTTGATTGTCATTTGTCGCCACTTGGGCGACAAATGGCAATCGAAAACTCTGTTTTTAACGCTTTTTGATCTACGTCCGTCGAAAGTATTAATGTTTTCGACTGCCGCCTATCTGGTGTGGAGCAGAAAGGGCTCTATCGAGAGGGCTTGTCCGAGGCAGGGCTGCTCGTCGGTGCGATAAGTACCACAATCTCATGTACCGTCTTATATTCTGTTTTAGCATCGTGAAGAAGCCGATGTTAGTCGAGGAGCTTAACACAACATTTTTAGGACCTCCAGGCTCCATAGATTCGAACCTCCAACCTCAAGGTATGCATGTGTTACAAAAAGGCCGAGTCGCGAGAAAATCTACCGTTGGTGTCTTATAAGCTACAGCGACTAGTGGTCCAAATACCGATTTTTTGCATGTACCAAGTTTGGCTATCACATGTATACTTAGCTACAGAGACTAGCTAGTATATTGATTTTTTGCTTATACCACGCTTGGCTACAGCGAACGACCGAATTCTGATCAGACTGACTTGGGCGTATGTTTTTGTATTTCGGAAGAGAGCATCAAACAATATGATCCTGATTAGACTGCCCTATATTAGTAAATGCTCCTTGTGTAGTAACAGTATGATCCCTGATTCGACTGCTCTATATTAGTAAAAATACTCCTTATGTAGTAACAGTATGATCCCTGATTAGACTGCCCTATATTAGTAAATACTCCTTGTGAAGTAACAGTATGATCCCTGATTAGACTGCCCTGTATTAGTAAATACTCCTTGTGAAGTAACAGTATGATCCCTGATTAGACTGCCCTGTATTAGTAAATACTCCTTGTGTAGTAACAGTATGATCCCTGATTAGACTGCCCTGTATTAGTAAATACTCCTTGTGTAGTAACAGTATGATCCCTGATTAGACTGCCCTGTATTAGTAAATACTCCTTGTGTAGTAACGGTATGATCCCTGATTAGACTGCCCTATATTAGTAAATACTCCTTGTGAAGTAACAGTATATATGATCCCTGATTAGACTGCTCTATATTAGTAAATACTCCTTGTGTAGTAACAGTATGATCCCTGATTAGACTGCCCTATATTAGTAAATACTCCTTGTGTAGTAACAGTATGATACCTGATTAGACTGCCCTGTATTAGTAAAAATACTCCTTGTGAAGTAACAATATGATCCCTAATTAGACTGCCCTGTATTAGTAAATACTCCTTGTGTAGTAACAGTATGATCCCTGATTAGACTGCCCTGTATTAGTAAATACTCCTTGTGTAGTAACAGTATGATCCCTGATTAGACTGCTCTATATTAGTAAATACTCCTTGTGTAGTAACAGTATGATCCCTGATTAGACTGCCCTGTATTAGTAAAAATACTCCTTGTGAAGTAACAATATGATCCCTGATTAGACTGCCCTGTATTAGTAAATACTCCTTGTGTAGTAACAGTATGATCCCTGATTAGACTGCCCTGTATTAGAAAATACTCCTTGTGTAGTTACAGTATGATCCCTGATTAGACTGCCCCGTATTAGTAAATACTCCTTGTGAAGTAACAGTATGATCCCTGATTAGACTGCCCTGTATTAGTAAATACTCCTTGTGAAGTAACAGTATGATCACTGACAAGACTGCCCTGTAATAGTAAATACTCCTTGTGTAGTAACAGTATGATCCCTGATTAGACTGCCCTGTATTAGTAAATACTCCTTGTGAAGTAACAGTATAATCCCTGATTAGACTGCTCTATATTAGTAAATACTCCTTGTAAAGTAACAGTATGATCCCTGATTAGACTGCTCTATATTGGTAACTACTTCTTGTGTAGTAACAGTATGATCCCTGATTAGACTGCCCTGTATTAGTAAATACTTCTTGTGTAGTAACAGTATGATCCCTGATTAGACTGCCCTGTATTAGTAAATACTCCTTGTGTAGTAACAGTACGATCCCTGATTAGACTGCCCTGTATTAGTAAATACTCCTTTTGTAGTAACAGTATGGTCCCTGATTAGACTGCCCTGTATTAGTAAATACTCCTTGTGTAGTAACAGTATGATCCCTGATTAGACTGCCCTGTATTAGTAAATACTCCTTGTGAAGTAACAGTATGATCCTGATTAGACTGCCCTGTATTAGTAAATACTCCTTGTGTAGTAACAGTATGATCCCTGATTAGACTGCCCTGTATTAGTAAATACTCCTTGTGAAGTAACAGTATGATCCCTGATTAGACTGCCCAGTATTAGTAAATACTCCTTGTGTAGTAACAGTATGATCCCTGATTAGACTGCCCTGTATTAGTAAATTCTCCTTGTGAAGTAACAGTATGATCCCTGATTAGACTGCCCTATATTAGTAAATACTCCTTGTGTAGTAACAGTATGATCCCTGATTAGACTGCCCTGTATTAGTAAATACTCCTTGTGTAGTAACAGTATGATCCCTGATTAGACTGCCTGTATTAGTAAATACTCCTTGTGTAGTAACAGTATGATCCCTGATTAGACTGCCCTGTATTAGTAAATACTCCTTGTGTAGTAACAGTATGATCCCTGATTAGACTGCCCTGTATTAGTAAATACTCCTCGTGAAGTAACAGTATGATCCCTGATTAGACTGCCCTGTATTAGTAAATACTCCTTGTGAAGTAACAGTATGATCCCTGATTAGACTGCCCTGTATTAGTAAATACTCCTCGTGAAGTAACAGTATGATCCCTGATTAGACTGCCCTGTATTAGTAAATACTCCTTTTGAAGTAACAGTATGATCCCTGATTAGACTGCCCTGTATTAGTAAATACTCCTTTTGAAGTAACAGTATGATCCCTGATTAGACTGCCCTGTATTAGTAAATACTCCTTGTGTAGTAACAGTATGATCCCTGATTAGACTGCCCTGTATTAGAAAATACTCCTTGTGTAGTAACAATATGATCCCTGATTAGACTGCCCTGTATTAGTAAATACTCCTTGTGTAGTAACAGTATGATCCCTGATTAGACTGCCCTATATTAATAAATGCTCCTTGTGAAGTAACAGTATGATCCCTGATTAGACTGCCCTGTATTAGTAAATACTCCTTGTGTAGTAACAGTATGATCCCTGATTAGACTGCCCTGTATTAGTAAATACTCCTTGTGTAGTAACAGCATGATCCCTGATTAGACTGCCCTGGATTAGTAAATACTCCTTGTGAAGTAACAGTATGATCCCTGATTAGACTGCCCTGTATTAGTAAATACTCTTTGTGAAGTAACAGTATGATCCCTGATTAGACTGCCCTGTATTAGTAAATACTCCTTGTGTAGTAACAGTATGATCCCTGATTAGACTGCCCTGTATTAGTAAATACTCCTTGTGAAGTAACAGTATGATCCCTGATTAGACTGCCCTATATTAGTAAAAACTCCTTGTGTAGTAACAGTATGATCCCTGATTAGACTGCCCTGTATTAGTAAATACTCCTTGTGAAGTAACAGTATGATCCCTGATTAGACTGCCCTGTATTAGTAAATACTCCTTGTGAAGTAACAGTATGATCCCTGTTTAGACTGCCCTGTATTAGTAAATACTCCTTGTGAAGTAACAGTATGATCCCTGATTAGACTGCCCTATATTAGTAAATACTCCTTGTGAAGTAACAGTATGATCCCTGATTAGACTGCCCTGTATTAGTAAATACTCCTTGTGAAGTAACAGTATGATCCCTGATTAGACTGCCCTATATTAGTAAATACTCCTTGTGAAGTAACAGTATGATCCCTGATTAGACTGCCCTATATTAGTAAATACTCCTTGTGAAGTAACAGTATGTACCCTGATAAGACTGCCCTGTATTAGTAAATACTCCTTGTGAAGTAACAGTATGGTCCCTGATTAGACTGCCCTGTATTAGTAAATACTCCTTGTGTTGTAACAGTATGATCCCTGATTAGACTGCCCTGTATTAGTAAATACTCCTTGTGAAGTAACAGTATGATCCCTGATTAGACTGCCCTGTATTAGTAAACACTCCTTGTGTAGTAACAGTATGATCCCTGATTAGACTGCCCTGTATTAGTAAATACTCCTTGTGAAGTAACAGTATGATCCCTGATTAGACTGCCCTGTATTAGTAAATACTCCTTGTGTAGTAACAGTATGATCCCTGATTAGACTGCCCTGTATTAGTAAATGCTCCTTGTGTAGTAACAGTATAATCCCTGATTAGACTGCCCTGTATTAGTAAATACTCCTTGTGTAGTAACAGTATGATCCCTGATTAGACTGCCCTGTATTAGTAAATACTCCTTGTGAAGTAACAGTATGATCCCTGATTAGACTGCCCTGTATTAGTAAATACTCCTTGTGTAGTAACAGTATGATGCCTGATTAGACTGCCCTGTATTAGTAAATACTTCTTGTGTAGTAACAGTATGATCCCTGATTAGACTGCCCTATATTAGTAAATACTCCTTGTGAAGTAACAGTATGATCCCTGATTAGACTGCTCTATATTGGTAACTACTTCTTGTGTAGTGACATTTGAATATAGACTCTGATTAGGCCGATCTACTTTGGTAAGTACTGCTTTTGTCATGTTAAAAATATGTGGTTATCTCTTTGCCCGCGGGCAACGTCTTGTTATCTGTTGATAGTTTGGACCCAGATCCAAACCGTTTGACACTGTAATGGTATAATTCCTTTTGAAAAAAATAATAATGGAAACAGGACCCAGCATGAAAACATTACAGCAGATGACAACATGCCTCAATGTGTTAAGCTGTTAATAGACTGATGGCTGAAAATGATGTGTACCCCACCCCCTCCCTCAGAGAGTTTTGCAGACATATCCTATCTTAAAGACAATTAAAGCTGTGTCTATTAAGAAATGTGTGCAATCTGTAAGCGGGGGCGTTTGCATATAGAAGTCTGTTACATGTGTTACTCTATTGTATTAAGAAAAAGTAAAATGAAAGTAAGTAAAGGAGGAAAGATCAGGAATCGATACAATCAAGTGCTACACCTGACCCAGGATACCAATGGGAAAGTGACAAACTCACAGCTATACACCACAAACGAGAGCCAAGAGGTTAGTCCTTTCCCAGCAGGTGACCACAAGGCACAAATAAACAGACGAGCACAAAGGCATAACAAACACAAGACAGAAAAACCCCACAAAAGACCCATTAAAGAAATACCGCCTTAGAACGGTCAGTAAAATATTTTACTGGAGAGCTTAAACCGGTTTCACGGCGCCAACCTCACTTTCCTAGCAGGTGACCACAAGGCACAAATATAAAGACGCGCACAAAGGCATAAAAAACACAAGACAGAAAAACACAAAATATCCACAAAAGAAGTTTGAGCAACAGAAAGAAGACATTTAACCATCTAAATATTTAAACTACTCATATAGTCTGCATGCTGGATGCATCAGCTACACGCGAAACCCTTTAGAACAAAATTAAAGCTTCATACGTTGTTATATGTGTTACTTAAGTTAAACTACCCTTTGAAAATGGTAATTGTGACTAACATCATTAATTTTGCTTTTACAACTGTTCTGTGAATTTTTTAAACAAAATGTTTTAGATCTTGTTTTACCCACATACTCATTTGACTTGTAGAAAAAACAAAGGTTGCTTTTGTATCTGAAATATTTTTTCTTAAATGAGCTATTCAATAACCCTATCATCAGTATCAGTTTTAAGGAGCCGATTTTGGTATGTACCATTTAAGAAAAAATATGATCCGCGACACGAGATTTCCAACAATGTGGTATGTGCCTCCAGCAAGCCTCAGCTCAGATCAGCCTGCGCATACGCGCAGACTGATCAGAGCTTTTGCTAGTCGCATAAATATTCTATGCCTGAGTCTACACTTGCCAAAATACCACATTGTTGAAAACACATGTGGAGGCTCAATATTATGTGTAAACATTGGATGCTGGTAGAAACATGTACCTAACCTTTTTGGGTACTGTCTTGCTCATATGATAAATAGGGGATCTTACATGAGTGTTCATGTTTTATTGTTTTTAGTAAATGAGTTTGGGAAAACAGATAAAATGCGAAGCTTGCCGAGCATTTTATCTCTTTTTCGCAACGAGTTTAATAAATTCAATAATGCAGGAGCACGAATGTTAGATTATATTTATCACATGACATTAAAAATACTTAAAATTGCATTTTTTGGTGTGAAAACGTCAAGATTTTTCCTTATTTTACGCAACGTTATAATGGACGTCATTACGTTTCCCGAACATATGTAAACCACTAGTGGATTATCAATTCAATTTTATTTTATCACAAGCAGTGAATTCAATGCATATCAAATGTGAGTAAAATTGGTATTTTTCTACAGTGAAAAAATATCGTATTTTTTCACTAGTGACTGATACGATTTATATTTTCACTGTAGAATAAAATAGAACTGTAACAAAACAAGGCTTTCTTGGCAATTTTGTGGATGGGATTTTTTAACATAAGGTTTTAAGTGAAGTATATTTGTCAAAAATAACTTTACGCATGTTGTGACGTCAACATCAAACATAATGACGTCACTGTTTGACCTGGCGTAGCGCCAGTTTGCACGTTACGCCTACCCTAAGGCACACTCAATAGACTTTCTTTAAATGCTGATTTCTTGCGTTTCATTCGTTAAAATATGATTCTAAGCCATTTTCTAGGTGCAAACTACCTTTACACCCAATGTTATACCCAATAAACACACTACAAAAGTCAAATCGAACGAGAAACGACCAAGTAAATAGTAAGCTTGTGATTTCTGTATTTCCGAGTATAAAATAAAAAGAAAATTTACTTTTTCTCGGCAAATACCAAATATATTTCATCTCGTGCGGTGAAAATATCAGCATTTTCACTCGTGCTACGCACTCGTGAAAAATACTGATTTTTTTCACCGCACTCGATGAAATATATTTGGTATTCACCTCAAAAAAGTAAATATCCTCTATTTATTGCATGGCGTTATATCACTCCACAGACGCGACGTCATGTGATAAAGAATCATAGATCTGCACGTTTGTCACCAAGACCAGAGGGCTTATTAATTTAAAGGATGTAACTTACGTAACATGGCAAAATAGATTAGAAGAACTTTGTATTGACCTAAGAGATGATATTTCAGAAAAAATGTTATTTGATTTATGTAACGCACCTACTTGTGACACCATAGGAAGCTGTATCTTTGCTCAAAAAGCTTTCACATGGCTAATTAATACTAGCTGTTTCAGATACATGACATAAGTTTGGTAAGTGCTATACTTTTTAATATTCGAATATTCCCTACTTTTTGTAAACATAAATGCATAAATATAATGAATTTCAGTGACTCCGGCCTCTGGTGTATCGAATGAACGGGTACAAACGGAAGGGATAGAAGCTACCGGTCACCTGAAAAAAGAGAAGCAGCTTAGACAAAAATATGAACTAAAGCAACGAGCGGATGGCACTATGAAGATGCTGCATGAGCCGATGGCGAAGGTGCAGGACATAAATGACTTGATAAAGGGACCAGTTAATGAAACAACACAGAGGGCGCTAGCAGGGGATATAAGTATGGAGTGTCCCTCTTCAGCTAAGATTGTCCGTATATTTACAAGTAGCACATTCACAGGTAGGTTCCAAAAAATACCCATATAAGCCTAAGGCCTTTGAATGGGACATAGTCAAACCGTGCAGATCCAGATCAGGATCTTCACTGTTTGCTTACATAATCCTCTATTAAAATTTGGAAAAAAAAGAAAAATAATACCCAACACCCCTAAAATTGGAAATGAACTGCTCCAATTGATAGTAGTGGGAAATTCAAGGCGACTTAAATGAGTGAATGGTGTTGAAAGGGCAATCCAGAAAACAAAGAAGTATATGACCAGGAAATGACACTTTCTCAGACCACAGACTAAACTATGATACCACGAGGAAAAGACACAGAACACACGGAGTCTGACAGACACATGACAGAACTTAAAAGTTTAGATCTTTTTTTTTCCTCTCATGTGAGCTAAACCTTTTATTATGTTTTAACAACAGCAGAATTTAGGGGTGAATATATGGCCAGTAAAATATATCTACCCCCCCCCCCCCTCCGGTGGCGGCTGCTGCTGTCTGCTCTAAGGCGGTGTTTCATTTGTTGTAAGTTCATTGTATTGCCTCTCCCATACTAAATGTGTAGGATGTATGCACGAATGGATTGTTCAATCTCTATCATCTTTATTGGACGAGTTAATTTCCAATTTTAGGGTTGTCAGGTGGTATTTTTCGTGTTTATTCAAATTGTAATAGAACACTCTGTATGCAAACATTGGATACCCTTATCAGACGCCGCATTCTGCGGCGTCTGATCTGGGTGTGTACTGTTTGTCTATGTCCCATTAAAAGGACTCTAGGCTTATGTGGGTATTTTGTATTAGTGATGTTGTTCTTTGTGTCAGCTCTAGTCTTCAGGGACCAAGCTGGCCCAGAATTTTAGGGAGAAGTGACTTCTTCCTGCAGGAAAATTAGGGAGAAGTGACAGTCAGATAAGGAGAAGTTATAGCGCAAAATTACCGCATTTTCTGTCAATTTAGAAGCAAATAAGCCATTACACATTCTATTGCCATTTAATGGAAGGAGAAACACGATGCAGTGGTAGTAGTCACCACAGCTTGCATTTGTGTGGTGACAGAATGAAAATGAGTCTCCCTAAAAAAAAATATTTTTTTTTAGGGAGACTCCTTCTTCTCCCTGGGTCCCATTTAGGGCGAAATTTCGGCCCTAGTCGCCCCCTAGCTTGATCCCTGGTCTTACAGTCGTTTCACTAAAGAAGTGATGAGTTGGTGGCTTTACTTTGGTTGTTTTCTTGCTGTGATGTGTGGTTGTGTTCTGGTGTCGTGGTTTAGCAACAGAAGAATCTAGGGTGAAGATTTAGCCAGTAAAATAAATGTGAGACCCCCTCACCCGCTGTCCGTTCTAAGGCGGTGATTAGTCTGTGGTCTAAGATTGTTGCTTGAGATGATTGAAAAACTAGATTGGACACAAAGTAACGCACAACAAAACATATAACAATTACATAATCCCACAATGTGGGTAACAATCAACAACGAATCAACAACAACAAAACCATCTCCTTAGAACGAACAGTAACCAAAGCCACTGGGGTGCTTAAATGCATTTTACTGGTACCAAATATTCGTCCTAGATTCTGCTATTGTTGAAGCACAAAATCACACTGGTAAATGTATACGTCGATTTGCTGGTAATTACGCGTATTGCTGGTACTTCATAGACCGGAAGTGGTAGATATTGGTGTAAATCCTATATAGAAAAACATGCCATATGCCTAAAGGACTATAGAATTAGATCATTTTAAGTATTTGGCATGGACATGGCGATTTATGTAAGCATTTAGGTATAGATTCGAGTACCGATCATCCATAAATCGTCATGCACATACTGAATACTTAAAAATGATTGAAGTCGACAGTCCTTTAGGCTTATGGCATGTTTTTCTATAGAGTATTAACACCAATATCTACCACTTCCGGTCCTTGAGGTACCGGCAATACGCGTAAATATCCACCAAATCGACGTATACATTTACCAGTGTGTTGATAGTGTTCCTGAAAGAATGTTTTGTAAAGTAATGTAGACAATATTCTATGGTATTATCCTCTTTGTTTTAGACACCATGCATGAACGTAACACCCTCATGAAACGAGGATATCCTAAGGTGAAGGCCCATTGTAGAAAGATAGGATACGAGTTCCAGGTTGTGGACATGAGGTGGGGAGTTCGTGACGAGGCTACCGACGATCACATGGGAACAGAACTTTGCTTAAAAGAGCTAAAGCTTTGCCAGAAGATTTCAACTGGACCCAACTTTGTGGTGAGTTGGTACAAAAAGTTGATAGTTGGTTAACCCATATAAGGCTGGAATCCTTTTATGAGTCATAGACAAACCGTGCAGACATCGCATTTACTGTTTTTTTTTACAGAATGTTCTGTGAAAAGATAAGTTGTTAACACATAACTGAGCCGCGACATGTGATTTCCAACAATGTTGTATTTTCACATGTGTAGACTCAGACGAGCCTGTGCAGCCTCCTTTTAAGCTTAGAAACTCCAAATGGTGTTCAGTCAATAGCTTAATAGTGATAGAATATTCAAGCGACAAGCAAAGGCTCTGATCAGACTGTGCGTATGCGCAGGCTGGTCTGAGCCTTGCTGGTCGCACATACCACATTGTTGGAGATCTCATGTTGTGGGTCAACTTTCATTTCAATTTGTTGCATAATATGTCGATCAACTGTGCCAAAAGCCTTTTGCAAATCTAGAAGTACCATACCAGTGTACAGGCCGTTTACATTTTTATATGATCTAACAGGTGAATAAGGCAAGTACTGTCAAGCCAATCAAAAGTGACAGTGACGTAGTACTTTGTTTACAATTGTTAAGTAAAACATTTACTTGTATACTCAACCCGAGCTCATGCGAATCGATAGATCACGTGTGTATAATCCTATCCTGTGGATAGGGTTAATACACAAGTGATTTATCGATTATAAGTCCCTGGTAACTTTGTAAACAAAACATGATGTCACTGTCACTCTTTGCTGGCAGGACAGTAGCTGTAGAGAAAGAACTTGTAAACTCAGATTGGAAATTATATATATTATCATTTTTAACCAAAGACGCTTCAAGTTGGATATAAATGGCTTTTCAAGAATTTTGGTTTGAGATATCTGCTATCAAAGTTCAATTTAGGCCACGCTTCAATGGTTAAAGTACAGTACAGTCTCAAATGTTCTAACCCTATATACAAAAAGCTCGCAAACATTCAAAAATGAGTTAACCCCATTTTTATTGATTGTATATATTATTGATTGGTTACAAAATCTTCACAAGTTTGACACCTAATTTATCCTTTGTTATTAATACTTTCGCTTCCAATCTGTTGGCACATTGCGTGGGATGCACCCCATCTACGTATACTTTCTGAAGTTATTTGCACTTTGTTTTGGTGTTATAACTGTTTAAGGGGTGTCAAAACTAGCCTGTGGTAAAGTTTGCAGCATCCTTGGGGTAATTTTGCAGAACAAATCGTAATGATTACATCCGGTGACACCCATTTTACTGACATTGTCTCTAGTATCCTGGAGAAAGGTTAAAAATGATCAGGGTCATGACCCACGGATTTTTAGAGATAAAATAATGGCCACGGCAGTTGTTTTCCCGAACCGTCTATGCAAATCACTAAACTTACTTATATGTATAACTTTTATCAAACTCTTTCATCAAAATCGACTGTGTATTGTCCGATAAACGATAATCAAAATGGCTGCAAAAATGACCGCCGCCTGTCAGTCACTTTAACTTGGTCATTTACTACCCAATTTCTTCCAAATTTCATAAATGGACTACTTTCATCAAACTATGCTCATGTCTGAATATGGGTTTTGTCTGATGAACGATAATCAAGATTTTCGGCAAAACGGATATCCCGTTTTCCACTGCAGGGCATTATGCGAGGCCCTTTTTCCTAGTCCGACTGTTCTAGTCTTTAGGTTTTGTTCGGATTTGTGGCAGATTGCATGAATTCAGAATCACAGGTTTCAATGTTTCCGTCCCATTAACTTATGCAGCAGGTATAATTAGACTTTTGGCTTACTGTAAAGGCTGCAACTTTAATATTCACATCTGGGTGTGGTTCGGCTATTTCATCTGCTAAGAAAGGGAAATCAGGTTTTATTTATAATTTGGTAAAGAGTTAATGAGCTTTGTGAGCCGCGCAAACGTGCGTGCATTTCATGAAAATCCTAACCGTATACACACTGAACTCACATTTATTAACCCTTAAAGCGCATAATCACAAAATGTATGTTTTTTTTTCTTCTGTCGTCCACTAAACTATTTGAAGCCTCATAGATAAACAGTGTGGACCCACACCAGACTGCTCCTATATATAGGAGCAGTCTGATCTGGGTCCACAATGTTTGCCTCCCTGCTTATGTTAAATTGACATTTTCAGATGCAGTTATTTTGCTGGCGTTTTAAGGACTAAATAGTGTTTTTGCAGCTATACTGAGGTAATGGCGCAAGATGATACAGTTACTTTTGAATGAAAATATACCTCATTTTCAGCTTTTACCTACGCCTTAGGTAGAACAGTCCTAATTACGCATTCATGAGGCGCCGCCTTTACAGTAAGCGAAAAGTCAAGTAATATATGCCACCTCTTCTCTCACCTGCTCACCCTTGGAATTTTCGTAGTCAAGTCATGATTTTGGGAACTTATAGAGGCGTCAGAGCATTGCAATAGACAATGAAATAACAAAGCAATATGTTTTGGGGGTCTAAATGCTCATTAAGCAAGCCAGGGAGCCTTGTTTCATTCCGCGTGGATCTGTATTGTAACCAGAATTGACCGTAAATTTAACTTTGCATTTTGTTGAACAGCATACTGATAGTTCTTTTAGATAAACTACTTTTGTTGGAAGATATTTCTCAAATGTAACAAAATCAAAATGATTTCATTATCGTTCAATTGTTTTACTGAGAATATTAAAATGTTGTTGTTTAGTAATGATGCTTTACATCTCACTCATCATTTTTCAGTCATGTGTGATTCAAACGTGTACATGGAAAGCCGTAACAATACATGCGCGGATCCAGAACGTTTTACCAGAGCGGGTCCAACTCTGACGTGTTTTTTTGGGTTTTTAGCTGATGAGGGGATAGAGGATCAGAATACCACAAAAACGGGCTATCATCGGCCCGCCAGCGAAACGATGATGTCCCGACATTGAATGCTAGCTTGGTAGCTGTGTTAATCATTATGGGATCTGGACCAGTTTTGCTAGGAAACCCTATATTTTTTTTTTTGGGGGGGGGGGGGGTTCAGGGGGGGGAGTCCGGAAACCCTGCCCTCAATCTGGATCCGCGCATGCAATAGGCTAAGTAGCAAATCTTATGGACTGGCTCGATCATTTTTTTTTATTCTACCTCCAGTCATTACTGTCCCATAAGTATGGCTATACAGCGTTCCCGAGGGTCATAGATGCTGAAGAGTTTGAAGCCATTGTAGGAGCTATGGACTCACAGACAACGATAGATTTGTTTCACAAGTATGTGTAGTTTCTTTAATATCGTGCCAACCAAAAGTGACAGTGACGTAATACTTTGTTTACAATTGTTAAGTAAAACAATAACTTGTACACTCCGTTTCCCCTAATGCGAATCGATAGATCACTTGTGTATAGGATTAATACGATTCTAAGTCCCTGATAACTTTGTAAACAAAACATGACGCCACTGTCACTCTTGGATGGCAGCACAGTAGTATTTTTATCATTGTTATTGTTATTTTCATATTTTATTATTAGGCTATTCAATGTAAGAAAGAGGGCAAAGATCAGAAATTGATACAATCAAGCACCACACCTGACTCAGGATACCAATGGGAAAGTGATAACTTCACAATTAGACATCACAAACGAGAGCCAAGAGGTCAGCCCTTACCCAGCAGGTAACCACAAGACATCAATAAACAGACGCGCACGAAAGTTTAACTAAAACAAGACAGAAATAACATAAATGATCCACGAAAGAAGCACCGCCTCGGAACGGTCAGTAAAAATATTTTACTGTAGGGCTTTAACTGGTTTCACAGCGCGCCAACCTCACCCTTAGTTCAGACGTGGATCAAGACACAAACAGGTCCATTAAAACAGTCATTTCACTGCGCAATATTTAAAAAGTTTTTTCACATTTTAAAATAAATTAATGGTCCATGTATTACCATACATGTAATTAAATCATCATGCCATTTTGTTTCTATAAATCATATCAACGTATAATCAGACAACATTTGTATATGAATATTAAATATATCTCTTCTGTGGACACACAACGCATTCACATTAGTCTGTATTTCACAGTCATAAAAATCGACGCCATTGTCGTATTCGGCGCAAAACAGAATGTGAAATATCATGCTAAGTGTATTCAGACTACTATAAAATTGCCAGCAAGTATGCAAGTTTGGGGAGCCATTAGCAACAGAGGCCTGTCTCTTCAGAGAAATGTGAATGGTAACAAGGATAG
Organism: Loripinus fragilis; assembly: GCA_964019695.1. Taxonomy (NCBI): domain Eukaryota; kingdom Metazoa; phylum Mollusca; class Bivalvia; order Lucinida; family Lucinidae; genus Loripinus; species Loripinus fragilis. Next base: position 75,637,482 of record OZ026525.1, read on the forward strand.
TGCAAATAACCAGAGTAATTATTCATGATATTGAAATGAAATGTGAATGCATTGTGTTCCTACAGAAGGGATATATTTTTATCAGGATCTCAGTCCATGCCATAACTCCAAACGTACTAGAATATTCCTAAACTGTAAAGGTACACCCGTTCTGGAATGACCAGTGAATTCCACGGACATGAATCCCATAGAAAACGTTTGGAATATAATGAAGAAAGAGATTGGTAACCATATTTCATGTAAATTTGAAGAGATATGGATGCGAGTATGTGAAGCGTTGTATAGTGTAGCACTTAACGTCCTGGAAGAACTTTACAATTCAATGCCAAGGAGAATTGCAGATCTTATTGAAGCAAATGAATATGCAACGAAATACTGACTTTATGATGTAGGCGTACAAGTTTGTTGTGTTTTCATTGGAATGTATTTAAAGTAATGGTGTTGTGTTTTTCATTGAAATGTATTTGATGTTTATATACAACTGCTGTCTGATTATACGTTGATATGATTTATAGAAACAAAATGGCATGAGAATTTAATTACATGTAGGGTAAAACATAGACCATTAATGTATATTAAAAATGTGAAAAAAACTTTTGAAATATTGCGAAGTGAACTAACTTTTTTAATGGATCTGTAGATGTTTATTTTGCATGAAAGACCCCTAGCTGTTTATCACTTAACCATTGTACTGCTAAATGAACTATGACACACTCACTTCTATTTTTCAGCAAGTTCAGTTGTGTGATTTCAATTAAAACGGTGGATTCTAGGGCTACATTAAACATTTTGTAGATCCTGATCAAATGGCTTCATCTGAGTCTACACTTGTCAAAATGCCACATTGTTGGAAATCACATGTCACAGCTCAAATATATTCTCACTTTAATGTGTAGCCCCTATCAAATCGGGGTTTACTCAACGGAGAAACAGACGTTGTGTTCTTAGTGCAGATAGCAGCATACCAGGGACGATTGTATTGTCTAACTAAATTCAAAACTACATTTCTCGGTCTTTTATTTTGGCTATTTTCATTTACAAGAGGTGTTAAACGTTTATTTGATTAATTTTGAAAATGCTGTAACATTGGTTTTTATTTCTCATTTTCTCATTTAATATTTAGTTTACAAATCTTAGTCCGAATTCAAAATATACTTTACAAACCAAGAAGAAAATAGTTCTTTAAAATGATTTGATGGTTTATCCAAAGATATGTTGTCAAATTTAAAATGCTGCATGAAACTAAAAGTTATAATCTTTCTGGAATGTTTTGTCTTGAATAGACTGAAGAGTGTTCTTTTAGAAAACGTAGCATTTCAATTGGCTATTTACTTTTTGGGAAAACTTTTAACATCACATTTTAGGGTTAACCGTTGCCAAGGCAACACTAAAGTACAATAAAACGTGTAAAACGGCCACTCTCAAAAAGACAGAAAATTGTTTTTCAATACCAATTATCGCTTAATGCAGGTCAAAAGTATTGCAGAACGCTCCAATGGGAGCATTCTGCAATACTTATGACCTTCATTAAGCTACCATTTGTCATTAAGATCTTTGTTTTGTCTATTTTTGATTGGCCGTTTTACACAGTTTCTGCTCTATATGCAAAGTACATTATGGTGAATTACCAAAAATAGTAAATGAGTATGATCAAGAAATACCACAATCACAAACTGCAGACAACCCGTGGCACCGCTAGGAAGAGCCGCTCAACCATCAGGAGACACCAGGAAGACAAATTAAGCAAAGCAATCAGCTCTCTCTTCCCCATCAAGATGATTGCAATACTAGAATGGACATAAAGTAACGTACAACAAAACATAGAATAATTACAGACTCCCACAATGGGAGTAACAATAAACAAAAAGTCAACAACAACAGAACCACCGCCTTAGAACGGACAGCAGCCTAAGCCACCAGGCGGCTTAAATGCATTTTACTGGTACCAAATGTTCACCCTAGATTCTGTTGTTGTTGAAGTACAAGAAATGTTCAGCTCGCATGGAGGCCATCTAACTAATGCAATGTATCATCATGGAAAAACACTCTAATCAAATTACTACACCATGATGAAACAAAGAAAAGGGCTCATGACTCACTATTTTTATTACAGATGGTATACAAAAGACCAGAACATGGTACCTATCTCTTATGTTCTCTCGTCCATCAGCACTCATCTACCAGACTTCACCTGTAATGATAATGAAAGGAGGATATCTGCAAAATCACAATGGTGGCAGGAATGTGAAGACATGCAGAAAGCCCTTGATGTTACCGCTTCTAGGGTGTTTGGCAAGGATAACGCTAGAAAATATATCATGTCAGGTATGGCACTGCTTATAAAGGGATTGTCGAGTATAAGGCTAGAGGATATATAATATCAGGTATGATTATGGAGCAATTTCATCGCTTCTATAGTGCTTGGTGAGGATAAGGCTTGAAAAAATATTTTGTTATATGACTCCTAAAAAAGACCTCCTCTGATTGGCTGAAACTGGATTGCACTGGTTGTGACAGATCATGATGTCAAACAGCGATGAGCTAAAGACAGGTTAACAAGTGTTGTCAGTCAGATAAAGCTAGAGAATATATAATGTCAGGTATGGTTATGGAGCAATGTCACTGCTTAAAGTGTGTTTGGCAAGGATATAATAACACTAAGAACATACAATGTCAGGTACGGTTATGGGACAATGTAAATTGTTTCTAGAGTGCTTGGCAAGGATAAGGCTAGAAAATATATAATGTCAGGTATAGTTGTGGAGCAATGCCGATGCTTCTAGAGTGTTTAGCAGAGTTAAGGCTAGAGAATATATAATGTCAGGTATGGTTATGGTGCAATGTGATAGTTTTTAGAGTATTTGGCAAAGATAAAGCTAGTGAATATATAATGGCAGGTATGGGTATGGAGCAATACAACTGCTTCGATAGTGTTTGGCAAAGATAAAGCTAGAGAATATATAATGTCAGGTTTGGTTATGGAGCAATCATTAACACTTCAAGAGTGTTTGAAGTGGATAAGGCTAGAACATACATAATATCAGGAACGGTTATGGAGCAATGACAATGCTTCTATAATGTTTGGCAAGGATAAGGCTAGAAAATACATAATATCAGATATGGTTATTGAGCAATGTCACTGCTTTAAGATAGTGTTTAGGCTATGGAGCAAAGTCACTGCTTCTGGAGTGTTTGACAAAAAAGGCCCGTAAACATATAATATTAGGTACACTTAGGCCAGATTTTTTTTATTAGTTGATTTGCGGGAATTTTTTTCAGATCTAGGGTCAGGGGGACAAAAAAATAAATAAAAAAGCTCTGAAAATGAACAGTTGACTGGTCATTTTCAGAGCTTTTAATTCAGAGCTTTCTTTTTTGCTTTTTTTCTTGAATATCTCCAGAAAAACAGTAAAACTAGTAACGTAATCTTTTAATATTTCATCATTTTCCTAAACATCTGGACAGGACAATCACTTTTAACAGTGTCACTCTCAAAAATACACAGACAGAACCTCAAAAATAGATCTTTTTTTTCAACGAAACCGATAATATTTAGAGTAGGCGGATAAAATATAAAAATAATTATAGAAATTAAATTTTATTTTATTTCTACTTTCCGGAAAATCACAGTAGGAGGGTTCGTAAATCAACTTATAAAAAAATTCTGGCCTTATGAGATTATAGAGGATTGTAACCAGTCCTAGAGTGTTTGGCGAGGTCAGGCTAGACAATATATAATACCAGATGTGGTTATGGAACAACAATCTTTCAAGAGTATTTGGCAAGGATAAGGCTAGATAATATATAATATCAGGTATGGTTGTAGAGCAATGGCACTGTTGTAGAATGTTTGACGAAGATAAGGCTGTGAATTATATAACATCAGGTATGGTTGCTAAGCAATGTCACTGCTTTTAGAGTGTTGGACGAGGATAAGACTAGAGAATATATGCTGTCAGATATGATTATGGAGCTATGCCACTGCTTCTAAAGTATTTGGCAAACATAAGGCTCAAAACATATGATCTCAGATATGGTTATGGAAGAACGTCAATGTTTCTAGAGTGTTTAGTGAGGATAAGGCTGTGGAACATATGGGCCTCGTCGCAACAAGACATGTCTTCTGGGTTTCCGACAAAGCAACTTTCAAACCAGTCTCCTTGGCTACAGGGACTAGCCAGAAAATTGAAATTTCACCTGTAGCAAGTTTACATATGATACTTTCAACAAAGCGAATAACAAAGGCGCTGATCAGACTGCGCGGATGCGCCGGCTGGTCTGCGCCTGTGTTGTTCACAAACCCCCGAAGACAGGTTTTCTCGGGATGTGGCCCATATAACATCAGATATGTTTGTAGAGTAACGTCACTGGCTTTTAGAGTAAATGGCGAGGATAAGGCTGTGGAACATATAATATCAGGTATGTTTGTAGAGTAATGTCACTGGCTTTTAGAGTAAGTGGCATGGATAAGGCTGTGGTACATATAACATCAGGTATAATTGTAGAGTAACGTCACTGGCTTTTAGAGTAAGTGGCGAGGGTAAGGCTGTGGAACATATAACATCAGGTATGTTTGTAGAGTAATGTCACTGGCTTTTAGAGTAAGTGGTGCGGATAAGGCTGTGGAACATATTACATCAGGTATATTTGTAGAGTAATGGCACTGGCTTTCAGAGTAAGTGGCGAGGATAAGGCTGTGGAACATATAACATCAGGTATGTTTGTAGAGTAATGTCACTGGCTTTTAGAGTAAGTGGCATGGATAGGGCTGTGGTACATATAACATCAGGTATGTTTGTAGAGTAATGTCACTGGCTTTTAGAGTAAGTGACATGGATAAGGCTGTGGAACATATCACATCAGGTATGTTTGTAGAGTAATTTCACTGGCTTTTAGAGTGTTTGGCATGGATAAGGCTGTGAAACATATAATATCAGGTACGTTTGTAGAGTAATGTCATTGGATTTTAGAGTAAGTGGCATGGATAAGGCTGTGGAACATACAACATCAGATATATTTGTAGAGCAATGTCACTGGCTTTTAGAGAGTTTGGCAAGGATAAGGCTGTGAAACATATAACATCAGGTATGTTTGTATAGCAATTTCACTGGCTTTTAGAGTAAGTGGCGAGGATAAGGCTGTGAAACATATAACCTCAGGTATATTTGTAGAGCAATTTCACCGGCTTTTAGAGTGTTTGGCGAGGATAAGGCTGTGAAACATATATCATCATGTATATTTGTAGAGCAATGTCACTGCTTTTTGTGTGTTTGGCGAGGAGAAGGCTAGAGAACATATAATATCAAGTATGATTGAGGAGCAATCTAACCGCTTCTAGAGTGTTTAGCGAGGATAAGGCTGTGAACCGTATACTATAATAAATGGTTATTGAGTATTGTCACCGCCTCTAGGGTATTTGGCGATTATAAGGCTGTGAAACGTTTAATGTAAATTATGGCTATGAAGCAATGTCACTGCCTCTCGAGTGTTTGGCAAGGACATGGCTAGAATATATATAATGCCACGTGTGGTTATGAAGCAATTCTTCAACCTAGGCTGTTTGGTGAAGGTAAGGCTAGAAATATATTATAATGTCAGCTATGGCTATGCAGCAATGGTTTGGCGAGGATAAGGCTAGAAAATATATAATGTCAGGTATGGTTATGAAGCAATGCCACTGTTTCTAGAGTGTCTGGCGAGGTCATGTGTGATACTTGATTGTATCGAGTCCTGATCGTTGCCATCTTTCTTTCCTTTATGCTTGAAAATTCAAAATGCCAGGTGTGACTGAGGAGCGATAAAGCAAATTCTATAGTGTTTGGCGAGGTTAAGGTAAGATGATATATAATGTCAAGTATAGTTATGGAACAATACCTTTTAGAGTGTTTGGCAAGGCTTATGCTTGAAAATACATAATGCCAGGTATGGCAGAGGAGCAATGTCACCGCTTCGAGAGGGTTTGGCGAGGATAAGGTAAGAGAATAAATAAGGTATGGGTATAGAGCAATGGCTTTTAGAGTGTTTGGTAAGGCTAGTACTTGAAAATACATAATGCAAGGTAAGACTCAGTGAAGCAATGTCGCCGCTTCAAGAGGGTTTGGCGAGGATAAGGTAAGAGAATAAATAAGGTATGGGTATAGAGCAATGGCTTCTACGGTGTTTGGTAGGGCTAGTACTTGAAAATACATAATGCAGGGTAAGACTCAGAGGAGCAATGTCACCGCTTCAAGAGGTTTAGCGAGGATAAGGTAAGAGAATAAATAAGGTATGGGTATAGAGCAATGGCTTCTAGAGTGTTTGGTAAGGCTAGTACTTGAAATTACATAATGCAAGGTAAGACTCAGAGGAGCAATGTCACCACTTTCAGAGAGTTTGGCGAGGATAAAAGCTAGAAAATGAATAATATCTTGTGCGGCTAAGGAGTGATGTCAACACTTTAAGATGGTTTGGCGATGATAAGGCTAGACAATATAGAATACCAGGTATGGTTAAGGCCAGAAATTTTTTATTAGTTGATTTACGGGATTTTTTTTTCAGATTTAGGGTCGGGGGATGGAAAAGAAATAAAATAAAAAAGCTCTGAAAATGACCAGTTAACTGGTCATTTTCAGATCTTTTTTTTTCAGAGCTTTTTTTTTAATGTCTCCAGAAAAACAGAAAAAATAGGAAGGCAAACCAACAGTCTGTATTAAATTTTTAAATATTTTATCATTTTCCTAAAAATCTGGACAGGACAATCACTTTTTACAGTGTCACTCTCAAAAATACACAGACAGAACCTCAAAAATTTTTTTTTTCAACGAAACAAATAATTTTTAGAGTCTGCAGATAAAATAAAAAAATTTTTTAGAAATTAAATTTTATTTTTTTCTTATTTTCTGGAAAATTACAGAAGGAGGGTTCGTAAATCAACTAATAAAAATTCTGGCCTAAAGAGCGTTTTCACTCCTTTTAGGGTGTTTGTCCATGATGATGCTGGTGAATATATAATTCAGGTATATATGAGTAGTCACCATTTCAAGAGTGTTTTGCGAGGATAGGACTAGAAAACGTATAGTGTCAGCGCAACATCTTCTACGAGGGTTAGTCAAAAAAAAACTGAGCCCTACCTCATAATATCTTAGCCTCACATTGTAGACAAGAAATATGATTATCTTTTATAAGTATAACATGTCGTAGACGTTTTGACCCAAAATAATTACCCCGATGAAGCTTCTTTTTTGCTAGGCAACTAAAGATCGTCAGTCAGAGCAATGTGTTCACGATCTCAGCCACCAGGAATATACAGTATGTCTTAAAAAAGCTTGAGGGCTTGATAGTTTTTGTGAAAGACATAATTGACATTTATTTGAATAACATATATCATATTGTCTTTTCATTATACTTGGTTCGTAACTGTTTAGGTGAATACTGATTGCATGTGTTGCCTAGCAACAAAATAAGTCAAATTTGCACTAATTTTCAAATACATGAGAATTGTGTTGCCATGGAAACAGAATTATTTATTCCAAACAAGCAATTTAATATTTCTGAGGGTTTGTTTGTGTATGCAGTACTGCAAAAGCATTATTATGCTAATATTTTATGTATTCTATTAAAATTGTGTTAATATGAATGTGGGTGGGGTAAATTGTAGGACTTGAGGCGGGTAAAAAATGCTGAATTCTGAAATCAAACTACCACAGTATCAACAATTTGGGGTCAGTTGGTTTCTTTTCTGTGTCACTGAGTAGGTACGTGGAATAGGTATCAAACTACAGTGAACGCAGCATTACATTCGAGTTATCGTTTCCATGGCAACACTTAGATATTGATGTATTACAGCGTGAACGCACCCGTTTGATCAGTTGCCTACCAACCAGTATATAAAGCCTACAAACAGATATAAATTAGGTTATTGAATAGATGACATATAACTGCGATGAAATATCATTTAAATATATGTCCATTTTACTTGAATTAAATGTTATAAGGTAGGGCTCAGTTATTTTTGACTAACCCTCGTACTATTGATTTTTGATCTGTTTGAAACATTACATGAGTTTTTGTAAACATACAAACATGTGCAAAAGGTTTGTAAGTAATCCCTCAGATAATTCTTTGTCACTTTATTTGCAGTTTTAACTGATCCAGTTTTTGCCTCAACTACTACATTAGCCATAAGACACTTGAGCACTACCTTATGACTGCAAACCATTATACACATTTTTGGTAACTTTATAGATGGGTCTATGAACACAGAAAGTTATTCTTTTGATTTGGGTGTAATCCTCAGATTAATTATTGTCACTTTTTCCGCCGTTTGAACTTAGTTTTAATTCATTTAAGCTATAACAAAAGCCTGGACACTATAACGACTCATGCCCCACTGTATTGGTATGTTCACTGTATCAAACTATTTATAGGGTCTTGTCGTGAGAAAACCTGTCTTCGGGGTTTCCCACAAAGCGAGTTTCAAACCAGTCTCTTCAGCTACAGAAACTAGCTAGAAAATTGAAAATTCACCTGTAGCAAGTTTACATATGATACTTTCCAATGATGTGCATGCTGGTCTGCGCCTGTGTTAATCACAAACACCCAAATACAGGTTTTCTCGCGAAGAGGCTCAATACATCTTTGAAGAATGGTAGAAGTGCATTTAGATTTACAATGTCCATCTGTGCTAAAATATCTAGGCCAGGTAAGGCCAGATTTTTTTTTCTATTAGTTGATTTACGGGAATTTTTTTTTTAGATTTAGGGTCGGGGGAACGAAAAAAAATAAATAAAACAGCTCTGAAAATGACCAGTTAACTGGTCATTTTCAGAGCTTTTTTTTAATATCTCTAAATATTTCTAAATATTTTATCATTTTCCTAAAAATCTGGACAGAACCATCACTTTTTACAGTGTCACTCTCAAAAATACACAGACAGAACCTCAAAAAATATAAAAAAAATTCAAGGAAACAAATAATATTTAGAGTCGGCGGATAAGATAAAAAAAATTTTTTAGAAATTAAATTTTATTTTTTTCAAACTTTACGGAAAATTACAGTAGGAGGGTTCGTAAATGAACTTATAATTTTTTTTTGGCCTAAATCACATGATAAGAATGTATTAACATATTAATAAATAATTATTATATGCTTCAATATCGTCCCTAATTAAAATGCATTCACAATTTGGTGCAAGAGTTAAATATTCTACCTTATTATATACTTCAATATTATCACCATTAAAAATTCATTGGTAGAAGCGTTCAATAGTCTACCATTTTGAGCGTTGCTAAGGGGTCGAAATGAATCGATTAGAATTACGTCATACAATCTTACTAGGATACAATATTTTCTCTTCGCTCCCCAAACTGTCTAAGTTTGACTTAGCTCTCGTTTGTGGTGTGTAACTGTGAGTTTTTGTGACTTTCCCATTGGTATCCTGGGTCAGGTGTAGTACTTGATTGTGTAGATTCCTGATCTTTGCACCCTTACTTACTTTGATACAAACTGGTTGTAAAAATTGATTTGGGACCTTCTGTCGAATCCACTCAAGGATGACTTATAATACTTTATATACAAAATTAATTGTTTTTGGCGTACTTGACCCAATTTGCCCAGACAATTTTTTGGTAACCTTTGGACGGATTGTTCTGAAATTTGGAGATATGATAGATCTATATGTTATTTCTTATGATAAGTCACATTCAATAAAACTGACGTGGAAGTCCTCCTCAGTGAAATGCTTAATATCTGGTAAATCTTTCAGATCTCCACCACATAATCATAAATATTCTTGTTTTTATGACAAGACACATTCATAACACTGACCTGGAAGCCCCCCCCCCCCCCCTGTGCATGCCTCCGGAATGCCCCACCCCACTCGCCTCATAAATGGCTTAATATCTGCGAATCAGTTCAGAATTAACATATAATGATATTCCCTAGGTTAAAACACATTCAATAACACTGACCATAATATCCCCTGGCATTGGGGCGGTTTGTGAGAAATAAATACAGCAAGATATGATTATAATCAGTAGATTATAAACATATCTTGTTGTATTTATTTATTTTCAATGTTTAACACATTTACCAATACAAAATCTCTTCTATCAGATACTTTAATATAAACAGTATATACGAACAATACATCAAGCTTTACGCCAGTTGTTTCATAAGCAAACGTGCATGAAATAACAGATGGCGGCTTCTGTGTCCTATGGACCCTTTTTCTGGTCATATTTGCTAAAAGAAGTAAGTAAGGGTGCAAAGATCAGGAATCGATACAATCAAGTACCACACCTGACCCAGGATACCAATGGGAAAGTGACAAACTCACAGTAGACACCACAAACGAGAGCCAAGAGGTCAGCCCTTTCCCTGCTCATGGTGACACTTTTGACTGAGATTAGGCACAAGAAAACGCCAGTCCTGATTGGGGTCCAAAATGTTCAATACTTTGATGGGTTTCTTAAAACATATCTTAGCTGGTTAAAATTCGTTGATGACAAATAAGCAATGTTAGCCAATACAGGTTTAGGCCAGAATTTTTTTATAAGTTGATTTACGGGAATTTTTTTTTTCAGATTTTTAATATCACCAGTAAAACTACTAACAGCAAACCAACAGTCTGTATTAAATCTTTAAATATTTTATCATTTTCCTAAAAATCTGGACAGGACCATCACTTTTTACAGTGTCACTCTCAAATATACACAGACAGAACCTCAAAAAAATCAACAACAAAAAATCTACGAAACAAATAATATTTAGAGTCGGGGGATAAGATAAAAAAAAAATTTAGAAATTAAATTTTATTTTTTTCCTACTTTACAGAAAATTACAGTAGGGGGGTTCGTAAATCAACTAGTAAAATAATTCTGGCCTTACAGACTGAATCCACAATTTTTAGAAAAGTAAAGTTCCAAATGTTATATATATGTATTCTGTTTTCTATATGTTTAGTGACAGAAACTGAGATTCGAAATGGTATAGTCAATGTTGAGAATCCAGATCAACACTGCTTGTGGATGAAGAGAAATATAGATGATATTGAGATACAGGAGGCCAGCAGAGATCTGTCAAGATACATGGGTAAGGCTTACTACTAAGCTGTTTTAGTATCAGAGTTAGCACATGATATTTTGACACTAAGTGCACAGACCAGGCCACATAGGACAGTCGGTAATGTGTCTGCCTGCAGATGCGTGTCTGACTGCAAAGCCAGGGGTTGCCAGTTCTATCCAAGTCTGGTCCAATACTTTCGTGGAGATTGATCATGAAATAGTTTCTACGGTCATTCTCCTCCCTTTCGCTGAATCAGATAGCACATGATATTTGACAGTTAGTGCAAAGACCGGGCCACATAGGACAGTCGGTAATGTGTCTGTCGCAGATGCGTGTCTGATTGCAAAGCCAGGGGTTGCCAGTTCTATCCAAGCCTGGTCCCATACTTTCTTGGAGATTGATCATGAAATAGTTTCTTCGGTCATTCTCCTTCCTTCCGCTGAATCAAGAAAGGTTGTTGTCAGTTACAAACGAAAGTACAGGAACATATTAAAGCCCTGACTAAAGAGTAGGGCACAGCACATTATACTTGTGCATGATCAATTAAGTAAAATGGTAAGTGAGTATCAACAGGAAATGGCATAATCACGCAATGCACCATTTTAACATCAAAAAAATAACCATCAGGTGGCATAACGCTGCTAAGTAACAAACAACAACATTTCAAATCAAATAGTTAGACATGTTGTTGCATGCTCAACAAGAAATGACATCTAATGGTTATAGGTGTGATATTTAAATGGTATAAACTCTCTCTATTTATTGGATGACCCTCGTATTTACCTTTGTATCTCTTTCTACTGGTGTCATGGGTTTGCCTGGGACCTCTGCATGCGCAAATCCAGAAAGTTTTTTCAGAGGGGGTCCATCTTTTTTACGTTTTTTTTTTTGTTTTTTTAGTTGATTACGGGAGAGAGGATACAAATACCACTATAAATGGGCCGATGATAAATGGGCCATCATCGGCCCGCCAGCGAAACGCCATTTAAATGGCGCTTTGCTGGCGGGCCGATGGTGGCCCAACACTTAATGCTAGCTTGTAAGCTGTGTGATTTTACAGGGGACCCGGACCAATATTGCTAAGAAACCCTATATTTTTGTGATTTTTCAGGGGGGGGGGGTCCGGACCCCCTGTCCCCCCCCCCTCTGGTTCCCCACATGCTCTGATAGTAGCATTTACTGGTCAAATTCCTTTGTTTTACACAATTTCTCTACAGGTGGATATGTTAGTTATCATATGGGCCTCGACGTGAGAATACCTTTTTTCAGGGTTTGCGAACAACACAGGCGCAGACCAGCCTGTGCATCTGCGCAGTCTAATCAGTGCCCTTGTTATTCGCGTTTTAGAAAGTATCATATTTAGACTTGCAACCAGCAAAATTTTGATTTTCCAGCTAGTCTTTCTAGCTGAGGAGCCTGGTTTGAGTCTCGCTTTGTCGGAAACCCCAAAGACAGGTTTTGTCGCAATGAGGCCCATGTACTTTTGAACCTCTCTCTTTTGGTGCCATGGGTTTGCCTGTGATCTCTGATGGTAGTATTCACTGGTCGAATCCCCTTGTTTACACCAATTTTTGTCTACAGGTTGATTTGTCAGATATTACTTGACTTTTCGCTTACTGTAAAGGCGGCAACTTTAATATTCATATCTGGGCGTGTTTCGGCTATTTCATCTGCTAAGGAAGGGAAATCAGGTTTTATTTATAATTTGGTAAAGAGTTAATCAGATTTTTGGGCTGTGCAAACGTGCGTGCCTTTCATGAAAATCCTAACCGTATACACCCTGAACTCACATTTATTAACCCTTAAAGCGCAAAATTACTAAATGTATGTTTTTTGTCGTCCACTAATATATTTGAAGCCTCACAGACAAACAGTGTGGACCCAGATCAGACTGCTCCTGTAGCAGCAGTCTGATCTGGGTCCACAATGTTTGCCTCTATGCTTATGTTAAATAGAAATTGTCAGGTGCAGTTATTTTGCTGGCATTTAAGGACTAAATAACGTGTTTTTAGGTAATGGCGCAAGATGATACAGATACTTTTGAATAAAACCACGCCTTATTTTCAGCTTTTACCTATGTCTTAGGTTGACCAGTCCTAATTACGCATTCATGAGGTGCCGCCTTTACAGAAAGCAAAAAGTCAAATAATACAGTGACATTTTTATGCAACTAGCTGTTCTGTTGTCGATTTCAGAATGCCTTGGATCAAAAGAGAAATGGAGTAAAGCTCGTCAAATGTTAAAGGAACTAAAAGACAACCTTATGACTGATGTTTTACCGAAAGATAAAATTCTCACATACCATGTCAACTGGAATGAAAGGGGAGGTAATAATGTGGAAATGTTTTCTTGGAAAAATAAATGTTCCATGTAAGACAATAGTCAAATTTTGCTCAAAGGACAATATAAACACTAATTGTTTTATATGCATATCAACCATTTAGTTCCATAGTGTTTTTGACACAAACTATCTGAACTTACATCTGTATATCCAATTCGATAGGAACTGCGTAAGTTCTGGAGAGACGGTGTGGGTGCAATGGCTCATCTCTGCTGGTTGCTCTCAATAATTACCAGTTTCAACCAAAAAGCAATGATCTCTTCTATAGTTCCCCATAGCAAGTCCAAAGCTTACCAGTTATCCAAAACCTTTGTTGTCACATGCGCGGATCCAGAGGGGGGGGGGGGCGACGGGGGGTCTGGACCCCCATGAAAAATTACAATAATATAGTTTTTCTTAGCAATACTGGTCTGGATCCCCTGAAAATCACAAAGCTACCAAGCCAGCATTCAATGTTAAGCCATCATCAGCACACCAGCGAAACGCCATTTAAATGGCGTTTCGCTGGCGTGCTGATGATGGAGTGGCATTTGGATCCTCCCTACCCTCATCAATTAAAAAAAGACAAAAAAAGACGTCAGACTGGTTGAGCTTTCTGGATCCGCACATGGCTGTCACCTACGAACCATAAATAATCAGTAGCCCAAATATGAGCCGCTTACATTTTCAAATGTTGGCAATACAAGCCATAAAGACATTTTAAGTACTTTGACAAGCCATATAACTGGTTTTAAGTATTTTTGACGTTGACTTTGTTTCCGATACCGTATCACGATCATGTACAGACCATAGGCAATCCTTGTGCAAACTATGAACACCCTCGGTCAAAAATGAAAAAAAAGGTTATCGTTACACGTTATAAGACAGATTTTAAGTATATTAGACATTGGCTTATCTTGACCTTGAACTCCAAGATTATATTAGTGATCTGAATCGTTTGCTTTCATCATTATGCCCAAAATCAACACTCTCCGTTCAAAATGAGGGAAGAGTTCATATTAGGGCATGTAAGACATATTTAAAGTATATTTTAGAAATGAATTCGATTTTTGGAATCTTCATGGAATCATGATTACTTCGGGTCTCTAATAACCGACAAATTCATGATTCCATGAACATTCCAAAAGTTGAATTTATTGCTTATATTTACATATTTTTTTATAAATATCTAAAATATAAAAGATAATTTTAATTAAGGAATTAAAACAGTTTTGCATTTAAAATATAAGCATATTAACGGCCCGGATTAACGGTTTAGTCTAAGTATCAAATGGAAAAGCGGAACAGCCAGCTTGAACACAGACAGCCAATGTAGCAAACAAGAGGCTTGTTTTGCAGGTGCGACTCAGGTGTGGCTCGCTGTCAATCACAACACCAGTATCACTTCTGGTGAACGAGTTTGATGTACAAGGCGTATTGCACGTGCAAGTGAGCTTGGCAGCTGTCAATCAATTTTGTTTAATTCATGAGGCTATGGACGGTTGCACAAATCTAAAGATGAATAAAGGATTGCTTCAAAAATGTAAATATTTGGCAATTTTGAAATGTGCGGTTTCCTTACATTTATTTCCGGATTATGTATTGGAAATATTTAAACGATATTTTTCCTAGAGTATGAATACTTTCTATTGATGCCCTCAAGTGAAGCTCGGGCAAACAGACATTAGGGTGGGTATGGGTATGCATTTTGAAAATACAGTGAAATATAAATGTAAAATTAAGAGAAACACTGGATTTAAGAAAAACGTTGGGAGAAAGAGATTGTAGGAAATCAAGACTCGAAAGAGCGTTACATTATCAGTTTCCCTCCTTAATCTGATGCAGGGAATGATTGTGACAGAGCTAATAAAATATATACTATATAATTCAAAAGACTGTTTCTACCTATCATTTTAAGAAATAAATTCAATTTTGGTCTGTTCATGAACTCATGAACATATCGTGTCTCTTGCACCGAAGGGTTTCACGTTAACTTTGAAGAAACCCGATGTGTTCATGGTTCGTTCTATGAACATACCAAATATAGAATTTATTATATTTTGATAACAGATACATACTATATAAAATATTTATGCTTTAGGGTAAATAAAAATTTAAATATATTAGCGGTTTTGTTGGATTGTAAAACGGAACATGCTTGTTAGGCCAGAATTTTTTTATAAGTTGATTTACCGGAATTTTTTTCAGATTTAGGGTCGGGGGGACGAAAAAAAAAATAAATAAAAAAGCTCTGAAATTGACCAGTTAACTGGTCATTTTCAGAGCTTTTTTTTAATATCTCCAAAAAACAGTAAAACTAGTAATGGCAAACCAACAGTCTGTATTAAATCCTTAAATATTTTATCATTTTCCTAAAAATCTGGACAGGACCATCACTTTTTACAGTGTCACTCTCAAAAATACATAGACAGAACCTCAAAAAAATCAAAAAAAATCAACGAAACATATAATATTTAGAGTCGGCGGATGAGATAAAAAAAAATTTAGAAATTAAATTTTTATTTTTTTCCTACTTTACTGAAAATTACAGTAGGAGGGTTCGTAAATCAACTAATAAAAAAGTTCTGGCCTTATGTACAAGCAAAACAGGTATAGCCCGACGTCAACCACAGATTGTTGTCAATACAGGCGAATGAATTCGCCATTTTAAGCGTATTGCACGTGTAGCTGTCAATCATTTTTTGTTGTTCCTGAGATTAAAGATTCATTAAAAGCTTGTTTTGAAAATGTAATTATTCAGGAATAAACCCTGACGTGGATCCAAAACACAGATCCTATCTTCAAGCTATGTGTGATGATTTTGTGACGTCCATGTGTAAAATGATCGACAAATCTGTGTCGGAGAGGCGCTCATCAGACGAACCCTTGGTACAAGAGGTCATACAGCACATCACATTTTGTCAAACCAAATGTGAAATGTTCCATGGACGTGAGAAACCACTAGAGGTAAGTTGGTCTCAAGGTTATAAAAATTGTTAATACTCAACTGTGAATGATATTCTTGTTCTTCATATAAAGCATAAAATAATGAGGCCAGATTTTTTTTAGTTGATTTATGAACCCTCCTGCTGTAATTTTCCGTAAAGTAGGAAAAAAATAAAATTTAATTTCTAAAAAAATTTTTTATCTTATAAATATTATTTGTTTCGTTGAATTTTTTTTGAGGTTCTGTCTGTGTATTTTTGAGAGTGACACTGTAAAAAGTGATGGTCCTGTCCAGATTTTAAGGCAAATAATAAAATATTTAAAGATTTAATACAGACTATTGGTTTGCCTATACTAGTTTTACTGTTTTTTTTGAGATATTAAAAAAAAAAAAAAAAAAAGCTCAGAAAATGACCAGTTAACTGGTCATTTTCAGAGCCTTTTTTATTTTTTTTTTCGTCCCCCCGACCCTAAATCTGAAATAAAATTCCCGTAAATCAACTTATAAAAACATTCTGGCCTAAGTACAGTCTGACTTGGGAATGCCACAATCACAGGCCACAGACCAACCCACAGCACCACAAGGAAGAGACATATAACTCTAACAGCGACACGACAGCAAGAACTCAATTTAAGTAATGCATCTATCTCTCTATCTCTCTCTCTCTGAGCGAGATGATTGCAAAACTAGAAAGGACCCTAAGTCTGCATTTCAAAACATGGACCAAACACCAACCCACATAAAAAACAACAACAAACAATAGGAGCAACAATAAAAAATGAATCAACAACAACATAAACACCACCTTAAAACGGGCAGTAGCGAAAGCCGCAAGGGGATTAAATATTTTTTGTTGGTCAAACTTTCTCCTTAGATTCTGCAGTTGTTAAAATATGAAATTGTTTAGCTCTAATGGAAACTTCCTAACCTTGGCAATGTATAATCACAGGAAAACAATCAAATGGAATTAACATAATGATACAGAACAAAAGAATAGGCTCTTAACTCATACCCAGTCAGAGCTAAATAAAATCCTTACTTGATGCCTGTCCTGGCCTGTGTTTTATCCGTATTGGCATATGTCTGCCGGTCAGCTTGTTTAATTGTTCAATCGCACATACAGGCACAGGACGTATAGATAGGTAGGCAGACGGAAGCCAACACAATGATTGTGTTGCTAGAGCGTTGAATAAAAACATAGCGCATTTTATCAGTTACCTCTCACATTAACTGCATTGTTGCGCGTTGCCTGATAAACGTTGTCTATCTCACGGCATGTTGCCTTTATCAGGTCATGATGACGTTGCACTTTTTGAATGACGTCGCTAATGACGCTGAATCAACCCAAAAACCAAAAATTACGTCATAATCGCTAGTTTGAAGAGTGAAACAATGGGTAAACTGATAAATAGAATACCAGGTTCGCGTCTTTTGATATCAAGTTTACCAGGCTCGGCTTTAAGAATGCTTGTTGAATCGCTCAGCAAGCCTCGCGATGTCAACAAGCGTTCTCAAAGCCTTGCCTGGTAAACTTCACATCAAAAGACACTCACCTAGTATTCTCTATATTCCTAGACCTGTATATTAAGCAGCTTGGATGTCCACATAAACTGTACCAGCTTGTAAATCTTTAATGCACATTTTATACATAAGCAAATACTTCGATCTCTATCCTACGTAGATTTCACTGACAGTACAAAATTTGGTACTAAAAGAATATTTTCATACCAACAAAGTAAGTAAGGGTGCAAAGATCAGGAATCGATACAATCAAGTACCACACCTGACCCAGGATACCAATGTTAATCAGAGCATTTAGATTGACATCATTCTCCACCCAAAAATAATTATGGTTAGGCCAGAATTTTTTTATAAGTTGATTTACGTAAATTTTTTTTCAGATTTAGGGTCGGGGGACAAAAAAAAATAAATAAAAAAGCTCTGAAAATGACCAGTTAACTGGTCATTTTCAGAGCTTTTTTTAATATCTCCAAAAAAGCTCTGAAACTAGTAACGACAAACCAACAGT
Source organism: Loripinus fragilis (assembly GCA_964019695.1). Classification (NCBI taxonomy): domain Eukaryota; kingdom Metazoa; phylum Mollusca; class Bivalvia; order Lucinida; family Lucinidae; genus Loripinus; species Loripinus fragilis. The sequence continues at coordinate 75,655,821 of OZ026525.1, forward strand.
CTGTAGTAAATCTTTAAATATTTAATCATTTTCCTAAACATCTGGACAGGACCATCACTTTTTACAGCGTCACTCTCAAAAATACACTGACAGAACCTCAGAAAATTTTTAAAAAAAATCAACGAAACAAATAATATTTAGAGTCGGCGAATAGGATAAGATAAATTTTTTTTAGAAATTAAATTTTATTACAGTAGGAGGGTTCGTAAATCAACTGATAAAAAATTCTGGCCTTAGGGTTTTGCTATGTCTATACCCATACAAACCTTGAGCGAGAAATAACTTTTATGTAAAATCTAACGAAATACTGAGTCACTTTTGTAGGACTACACTTCAGTAGTTCTAACATACATTGTCAAAGCTTGACATAAAGTCATACAAGCAGGGTATAACTGTGTTAAAAATTTTCATTTGGGAAGGTTTATTGTCAGATATATGGTCGGAATTTTAGTTTTTCGGCGACATGCAATTTCCGAACGTATATCCCACGATTTACCTCTCGAAATGAAAATTTTGAATATTGTTATCCCCATTCTAATGCACTTCTGTAGTTTGCTCTCAAACTGCGCATTGCAAGCCGCGTAAAGCAGCACCTCAACCAACGATATGTGACGTAATTAATGACGTCAAACTATTTCCAACAATAAAGCGCAGGATATACTGTCGCAAACTTTTGACATCATCTAATTAGATGTCGTGTTACAAAAGGAAGTTTGTTAGAATAACTTTTAACCTGCCAGTGTCTTCTACTCTTTTTTCATGCTCAACTCAACTGAGCACGACATTTTAACTGCTCATAAAAACTCAAATACCGACAAATAAAGAAGTTTCTTGCTTTAAGTCTCTCAGATGTTGTATTTATCATGCTAATAAATGTTAAAATGCCAACGATTGTTGGCATTTCAACATTTATTAGCAGAATAAATTTCGTGCTCAGCTGAGTTGAGCATGAAAACAAGTTTTATAACCTTGGGGCCTGGCTTCACATTGTCAGGTCTGATCTGGATCAAAAACTAAGTGAGTATGACCAGGAATTGGCACAATCACACACTGCAGATCAACCCACGGCACTGCGAGGAAGAGGCAAAGAACAAAAACAGCGACATGATGAGATCAAAAAGACAAGAGAAGAAAAACAACCAGCTGACCCAAGCTCTTTCATACTAAGGCCATATTTTTTTCTTAGTTGATTTACGAACCCTCCTACTGTAATTTTCCGTAAAGTAGGAAAAAAAAATAATTTCTAATTTTTTTTTATCTTATACGCTGACTCTAAATATTTATTTGTTTCGTTGAATTTCTTTTTATTTTTTTGTGGTTCTGTCTGTGTATTTTTGAGAGTGACACTGTAAAAAGTGACGGCCCTGTCCAGATTTTTAGTAAAAATGATAAAAATATTTAAAGATTTAATACAGACTGTTGGTTTGCCGTTACTAGTTTTACTGTTGTTTTTTTTGAGATATTAAAAAAAAAGCTCTGAAAATGACCGGTTAACTGGTCATTTTTTGAGCTGTTTTATTTTTTTTCGGCCCCCCGACCCTAAATCTGAAAAAAAATCCTTAAATCAACTTATAAAAAAATTCTGGCCTAATATTAAAGTGTTATGTAATTTTAGTTTATAAGACAATATCTTTGTGGTTCGAGTACACAACCATTGGTTATCTATGGTGACTCAGGATCTGGCAAAACATCTCTGATGGCAATGGCAGCTAAAATGACCAACGAGTGGTTCCAAGGAAAACAGAAGGTAGTTCTTAGGTGAGGAAATCAAATTACACAATAATAATAAGTACATTTAGGCCAGAATTTTTTTATAAGTTGATTTAGGGGATTTTTTTTTCAGATTTAGGGTCGGGGGGACGAAAAAAAATAAATAAAAAAAGGTCTGAATATGACCAGTTAACTGGTCATTTTCTGAGCTTTTTTATTATTTTTTTAATATCTCCAAAAAAAAGTAAAACTAGTAACGGCAAACCTACAGTCTGTATTAAATCTTTAAATATTTTGTCATTTTCCTAAAAATCAGGACAGGACGATCACTTTTTACAGTGTCACTCTCAAAAATACACAGACAGAACCTCAAAAAAAAAATCAACAAAACAAATAATGTTTAGAGTCGGCGGATAAGATAAAAAATTTTTTTTGAAATTAAATTTTATTTTTTCCTACTTTACGGAAAATTACAGTAGGAGGGTTCGTAAATCAACTAATAAAAAAATTCTGGCCTAATAATTAGTACATTTAGACCTGTGCATGGCAAATGTGTACAGAATGTCAAATTCTACTTGCAAAACTTTCAGAAAGTTTTGCAATTTATTTGCTCTTTATGTAATTTTCGTAATAAAAGCAATGGAACTGTCAAATGTTCTTTTCATGTGAAAATCATTAAATGATATTTACATTTCCACTGCAAAATATCTTGTACTGGGGTCCTTCCCAGTATCAAATTTAAATAAACCTTTACATTTGAGATGTCGTCCATACCCCATGACCGGATCAAGTTAAGCCACGACCGCAATTTGGGGGGACCAACGTCGACGCCATCCAATAATGTTGTTTGTTTATTGACGCTTGCGTGACATTTGATATGTATCGCCATGACGCTGAGTAAGAAAATTTGGCGTTTCTGCTATCCCAAAACCTCATTTTAAAAATATCAGGAAAACCAGCAAATTTTGGTAAAATGATACTTGACTGATGATATCAGAAGGAAATATAAGTAATAAATTCAATTTTTTGGTCTGTTCATGGAATAATGAACGCATCAGGTCTCTTATGAAATTGGCGTGAAACCCTCCTTCCGGCTTCAGGTTAACTTTACAGACCTAAGTCTGTATTGTTTCTATTTGTCCCAAAAATGGACGTCAGGATTGCATGGGTTAACACAGCCATTGAATATAAATAGCTTTTTTATTATTTTACATAATTATCCTCTTCTTTTTAAAACATACTTCAGTAGGAAGATCTTAGAAACGTACTCTTCAGTTCTAAATTGTGCAAACAGTACACCTGTCCCATATAAAGCATACAAAAGCAAAATGTACAGTTATGGGGGGGGGGGGTAATTATTAAACAAAGGGACGAGGAAGGTATTCATATGAACAACCATCAAGGCTAAAATGTCATTTTAACTACTTTTTTTGCATTCGGAATGTTAAAATAGGATATAAACTAGTTAAGGCTGAATCCACCATGCTCAGTTACAGAGACTAGCTAATTCATTGAACTTTTGCATACAGCATGTTTATCAAATATACTTTTCATGTAGAAGAGATGCAAGGGTGGTCCACACATATGCTGCTTTTGCTAAATGAATTTTTTTTTATCTTGCAAAATGATGCAATTGATTGCTAAATGAATGGATATTGGTCTATATTGCAATGGTGAGCCTGTGCATCCACGCAGTCTGCTAGATAATTTAACACACACACACGCACACACGCACGCACGCACGCACAAACTGCACACACACACACAATTAGAAGTTGTAAAATATTCAAACTAAACAAAGGCTATAAATATTTACTAGATAGCCAGGCATGTATCTTTTAAAATTTACTTCACGCCTTTTTATCATATGACGTCGCGTCTGGAAGTGAAATAACGTCATGCAATTAAATAGATAAGCCACTAGTGGTTTACAGATTTTTGGGAAACGTTATGAAGTCCATAATAACGTTGCGTACATCATCTTATCTTTTTTTTACGCCAGAAATGAGATTTCAAAGTAAAATGTCATATGATAAATAGAATCTAACATTCATGTTCCTGTATTATTGGATTTATTAATCTCGTTGTCAAAAAGAGATAAAATGCTTGGCAATCCTCGCATTCTATCTATTTTCCTCAACTCGTTTAATAAATTTTAATAAAACATGAGCATTCTTATAACAGGGTTGCCATGGTCAGGGAAGAAGTTCTGGAAAATGAAAAATGTTCCAGGTCAGGGAAAAGTCAGGGAATTTCATTTTCAGTCAGGGAAATTTAGAAAAAATGAAAAAAGTCATGGAAAAGTCAGGGAATTTCAAAAATTTCAAAAAATTGCTAGAGAAGGAATGTTTCCTAACATAAATTGCAAGCAATTTATGTTCAGAAACATTCCTTTTCTAATATTTATGGTTTGAGATTTTTCTTTAAAGATTAAATCAGAACGCATAAATATTTGTACAAAATTTTCCAATTGTCGATGGATAAAAATGGCTAAAATTGACCTTCAAAAACGGTCTGGAAAATGGTCGAAAGTCAGGGAAAAGTCAGTGAAAAGTCAGGGAATTTTGAAAACGATATTGAGTGGCAACCCTGTATAAGATCCTTTATGTAATGTGTACAATCGATTTGTGAAATGACCCATGTTTTCTTGATTAAATCAGTTCATGAGATTTTGGTACTATTTGCATATGCGAGCAGCAAAGGCTTGGATGAGCCTACGCATATGCGCAGTATCGCCAGAGCCTTTGTAGCTCGCAGACACAAAGTAACTGGGGTAACAACCTACTTTATAGCATTGATGTTGCAAACGCATAGATCGGCGCCATCTTTGGTTTACAAGGTAAGACTTTTCCTTCGTAAGATTATACAAATAAGTGTCTGTGAAAACTAAGCAGTGCATTCGGTGCCTAAAATCGCACTTGGACAAAATATACAATGGATATGCCCTTACCTTTGTAATCATTCACCCACAAATATCGAAGTGGAGACTCAAGGATGAATTTAGCAGAATGTAGTGTGCACATTTATAAAGATAACATATTTTACAGCTCATATCTCCAATCTCACCAATATTTGTTTGAGTGAAGCTAGCAGTTCTCCTTGACTATCGTTCATAACCATTATTTGCTGTTGGAAAAATCAAAGTAGCATTAAAAGTGCCAATTTTGATCTCGTAAACACCTATTTGGTATAGATGTTGGACACACTTATGACAGGATAGATGTGACGGCATAGATGTCAGACACACTTTCAGCCCAAAGAATATATTTATTTTTTGAGAATCGAAAGTCAGTTCTACCCTAAATATGCCAGCACTTCCATTTTTGGAAAAGAAACAATGTTGGTCCTGTTGTGGGTCCAACTGTTTGCAAAAGTTATCAGCAGATGATGAAAGAGTTAAAAATGACTTATTTCACTTTATAGGTTTCTTGGTACGTCACCAGACAGCTCGTCTGTCTTACCACTACTGACAAGTTTAATTGAACAGATCAAAAGAAATTACTTGCCCCTCCCTCGTGACTCTCTTGATGTAAGTAATCAGAGAGAGAGAGAGAGAGAGAAAGAGACAGACAGACAGAGAGACAGGCAGAGAGAGAGTATTGTTATTTACTTGAATATAAATGTAGAGTTTTTCAATGGATGCCACCCCATTGGTTTCATCAAGAGAAAATCAGGTCTGCGAAGTTTGCGACCAGGAAATACATGAACCAGCCTGCTTAGCTACATAGTCTAGCCAGATGATTGATATTAGTTAACCTTATAGAGAGCAAATATTAAAGGCGCTGATAAGACTTGCACATGCGCAGGCTTGTCTGTGCCTTTGTTGTTCGCATGTAACCAAGTGAGGGTTTCTTGCAACACAGCCCATCTATTGAAACTTCTATGTTTGTGTTCAATTAGCTAATTGTAATGAAGATAATATGTATTTTCTTCTGATTCAATATTGTTGTGAAATCATTGGTTTCTATTTGATACCGATAACGTGTTTTTGATATGATATAAGAACAAATTTTACTGTAGTTTGGATACTGCATCTGTAGGATTGTATGTATTTAAAATATGATTCAACCTGTTTATATGATAAGGGTTGTTAAGTTTTAAATTCAAATTTGAGTATATAGAGAATATTACTATAGTCTGGAGCAAATCTTGCTTACAGTGCGCCCTCATAACATCTTATTCATGGGTGTCAAATTGCTTATTAGACCCCCTAAATGCGTTAAATACGAAACAAAAGTATCTTCAAAATAAACCTGTTTTGGGCTATGTGAAAATGCATGGTTTCCATTGCAACCTAAAACTGAAAAGAAGATTGAAATGTGCTTACAAAATAACTCATATCTCAGCTGCTACCTATCCCAGACTACTAAACCTGGCACCAAATTAAAACTTGGCATAGGCCTTTTATCCAGTTGATGCATATGCATATGTAAATAAAAGCTTAGACATAGGCCTTTTATCATTTTGTCACATATGCATATGCATGTGAAAACATTAAAAATGTGATTTAAGATAAAGGATAAGTACCATAATTCCATTTGTCACTTCATAAAGTTGTCATTAATAAATATGTCTTATCATATGACGTCGCTTCTGAGAGTGAAACCATGCAATAAAATCGATAAATTACTAGTGGTTTATAGATTTACGAGAAACGTTATGACGTCCATAGCAACGTTGCGCACATTATGACAAAAGTATAACGTTTTTACGGCAGAAATGAGATTTCAAAGTAATCTTAATGCCATCCCATTTTATCTCTTTTCCACAACTCGTTTAATAAATTCAATAAAACATGAGCACTCATGTAAGATCCTCTATATGTCACTTCATAAAGTTGTCATTAATAAATATGCCATAAATGTATTCTTTTTTCCTTTTTTTAGAGTCTGGAATATCTTACAAAAGAGTTTCAAGATAGTCTCGATTTAAGTTTTCCAGTTGCACCTTTGGTTCTTATTCTTGACTCTATAGATCAGCTGGACAGTTCTTATGAGGGTAGATTGATGGGTTGGCTCCCTGAAAAGTTACCTCCAAACACCAAAGTTATCATCTCAACATTGCCAGATACACAGTATGAATGTTTAAATGCCATGCAGGTTAGAACAAAAAAAAAGCCCATGATATAATTGTATTAATAGACTTTTTGCTTACTGTAAAGGCGGCAACTTTAATATTCATATCTGGGCGTGGTTTGGCTTTTTCATCTGCTAAGGGAAATCAGGCTCTCGTTTGTGATGTCAAATTGTGATGTTGTCACTTTCCCATTAGTATCCTGGGTCAGGTGTGGTGCTTGATTGTATCGATTTCTGATTTTTGCCCTCTTAATACGCTGTTTGGGCTGCGCAAACGTGCAAGTCCTGACCGTACATACAATGACCTCAAATGAATTAACCCTTAAAGCGCATATCACAAAAGTCATATATTTTTGTTGTCTGCTGTAACATTTAAAAGCCTTCATAACAAAAGTGTAGATCCTTTAGGAGCAGTCTGATCTGGGTCCACACTGTTTGCATCTATACTTCTGTTAAACAATATACAGTCAGTTTTGAATATAGTTATTTTGCTGGCGTTTTAAATTCAAAATAATTACTGTCTTTACCAAGGTGCTTTGGTACAATGATATAGTTATCTTCGAATAAATCACACCTCATTTTCAGGTTTTACCTATGTCTAAAGCAGTTCAGCCCTAATTACGCATTCATGGGGCGTCGCCTTTATAGTAACCAAAACGTTCAATAATACTATCACCTATGTATAAATAGACTGTTTTAAACATTGACACACAGATTACAACTGGGACTAAAGATAACATGTTTGTTCTGAAATTAAATGAGTATGACCAGGAAATGCCACAAACAAATAATGCAGACCAAAGTAACGAAGAAGGCAATATCAGTAATCGAAACAATCAAGTACCACACCTTACCAAGGACACCGCATGGGAAAGTGATACTAAGGCCAGAATTTTTTTATAAGTTGATTTACGGGAATTTTTTTTCAGATTTAGGGTCGGGGGGACGAAAAATAAAAAATAAAAAAGATCTGAAAATGACCAACTGGTCATTTTCAGAGCTTTTTTTGTTTTAATACCTCCAAAAAAAAAAACAGTGAATCTAGTAACAGCAAACCAACAGTCTGTATTAAATCTTTAAACATTTTATAATTTTCCTAAAAATCTGGACAGGACCATCACTTTTTACAGTGTCATTCTCAAAAATACAAAGACAGAACCTCAAAAAAATAAAAGAAAAAACATTTCAACGAAACAAATAATATTTAGAGTCGCCAGATAAGATAAAAATATTTTTTAGAAATTAAATTTTATTTTTCCCTACTTTACGGAAATTTACAGTAGGAGGGTTCGTAAATCAGATAATAAAAAAAATTCTGGCCTAAATATTGCACAACCAAACAAAGATTATACCCAAACCCCAACAGAGAGCAACAATAAATAATGAATCAACATTATTAAAAGCTGTTATATTACTCCAGATTGTGTGCATGGTCGATCTAGTGAGACTACACATTTGCACAAGGTGATCTGAGAAATTATTGTTAACCTATGTGGTAATTGCCAAATTTACGCCAGCTGAAGGCGGCTGTTCAAAGTTTGGTTTATTGTTTGACATTCAGAAACTGTTAATTTGTATATCGTTTCTATAAGTATTTAATAACCTGATTCGTGATAGCCCAGATCAATGGGTCCATTTGAACAAATCTTTTAGCTTAAAATTGAGAATGATTTTTTCTCCATCAGTTTAAAGATTTAAGTTGGGTGCTAAATAGAAATAATATATTTAATTCTAATGCACTTGATTTTGTAACACGACGTCTGATTGGATAACGTCAAAAATTTGCAATAGTATATACTGCAATATACTGTTGCATATAGTTTGACGTCATTAATTACGTCACATATCGTTTGATGACGTGTGGCTTTAAGTGGCTTGCAGCGCTCCAATTTAAGACAAAACTGCAGAAATGCATTAGAATGGGGATTACCATATTTTTACTGACCGCTCCAAGGCAGTACTTCTTTTGTGGATCATTTGTGTTATTTATGTCTAGTGTTTTTCATGTTTTTGCGTCTGTTCATTGCTGCCTTGTGGTCACCTGCTTGGAAAGGGCTGACCTCTTCGCTCTTGTTTCTGATGTTTAATTGTGTTTTAGTCACTTTCCCATGTGGTAGCTGCGTCAGGTGTGGTACTTAATTGTATCAATTTCTGATCTTTGATGCCTTTCTTACTTTTATGAGCAGTTGAAATGTCATGCTCAGTACAGCTGAGCATGAAAAAGTTTTATGACCTAAAGACCTGGCTCCAAGTACAGACATAAAGATTCAAGTAAATTATTGATACATTGGAATTAGATCTCATCGTGTATTTTGATTCAATGAATATCTTGCTATAAAATATATGTTATGGATTATCAAAATCCTGTCTCACCGAGATAGTTCTTTAAGAAAACTAGAATTGTATAACTATTGATATAAAAATATGGTATTTTCAACTATCACCCACGCAGGGAAAGTAATATTTAGATATTATCATCTCTATAAGTATTGTAATATTACCTGACATATTTTTGTTACAGTAAATTTTACAAAATCATGCAATTTACTGTTTAAATGGAGCCAAAGTGACGAATACTTTAGCACATAAATTTCCGTGGATATTGAGATATTCAAAAAGTGAGTATGATCAGGGAATACTACTATCACGTACTGAAGGCCAACCTACAGCACAATGAGGAAGAGCCATAGAACATTAACAGTAACAACACATTTGGGCCTCGTCGCGAGAAAACCTGTCTTCGGGGTGTCTGACAAAGCGAGTTTCAAATCAGTCTCCTCAGCTACAGAGACTAGCTAGAAAATTGAAATTTCATCTGAAGCAAGTTTACATATGATGCTTTCCCAAAAGCGAATAACAAAGGCGCTGATCAGACTGCGCGGATGCGCAGGCTGGTCTGCGCCTGTGTTGTTCGCAACCCCCCCCCCCCCCCCCCAAAGACAGGTTTTCTCGCGTTGCAGCCCATTTGTAAGACAATAATAGCAAAGCAAACAGCTTTCTATTCTTCCTCAAGATGATTTCAAAACTAGAATGGACACAAAGTAATGCATAACAAAACAACGACAAACACAAAACTCCCACAAACAATGGGAAGTACATTAAACAATAGATCAACAACAGCAGAACCACCGCCTTAGAATGGACAGCAGCCTAAGTCACCAGGGGGTTTGACTGTAAATAGCTATTTTAGTCAATAACTTTGGTGCTCTGGTCAATACACCCACCAATAGAACCATTGTTTGTGAATATACAGTGCAACAGAATAGCACAAACAATAATATAACTAGCAGTAAATACAATATTTGTTTGCGTATAAAAGCACATATGTTTGTATTTGAAAATTGCTTACATTCTTCAATACATTTGTGTATTATATTAGCCATGTAGTACATGTACTCAAAATTACTTACAATATGGCCCACGTTAAGTATAATGCATCTTTATCAAGGCAAATCCAGAAAATTTTGTCAGAGGTTTTTTTTTTATTTCAGATGAGTGGAGGGGGATCCAAATACCATTCTAATGCACTTGCAAATGCAACGCGACGTCTGATTGGATAACGTCATAAATTTGCCAGTATATCCTGCGATATACTGTTGGAAACCCGACGTCACTGCTTAACGTCGCTTTTCATTGGTTGAAAGTGAATATATGCAGCTGACAAGCGGTTTTATGCAGCTGGCAGCCGGCAACAAAGTACATTTTCACTGTCTTTTTGAAGGGAAAAATGTTAATAGTGCGTTAGAATGGGGAAAACCATATTCAAAGCTTTCATTTGGGGAGGGAAAATCACGTTTTAAGGCTCAGCTTACGCGTGGCCGTAAAACTAAATTTCCGACCGTATATCCGATGATATACCTCCCCAAATGAAAATTTTGAATACAGTTATCACATAAACGTAAGCCGGCCATGATTGGCCGACCAGTGAAACGCTATTTTAATGGCGTTTTGCTGCCAGGCCAATCATGGTCCATCATGGAATACTGGTTTGGTAGCTTTGTGATTTTCCATGAGATCCGGACCAGAATTGATAATGAACACTATAGCTTTGTGATTTTCCAGAGGGGGGGGGGGGCGTCGGACCCCCTGTCCCCCCCCTCTGGATCCACGCATGTATAATGCTTCTCTCTGGCAGTTAAAGAAGATAAGTGAGGAGAACTTCTATCAAGTACCAAAACTTGAGGATCAAGAAGCTTCAACTATCATTGACAAATGGCTAGAAATGAAAAACAGACGCCTTACGGCACCTCAAAAAGAAATTGTCATAGATGCTTTCCGACGGTGTTCATCTCCACTCTACCTTAAGATGATATTTGATCAAGCATCGACTTGGACTTCATTTGTTGCACCAGAGACCATAACGTTACCAAACAATGTTCATAACTGTATTGAGAAACTTTTCTGCAACCTGGAAAAGATGCATGGGAAGATATTAGTATCTAAAGCATTAGCTTACCTCACCTTAGGTATGACATGAACAGCGATGTGTGAATACATAATATCCTAACCGATTGACAAAGGTCTGATCACATGTGTAACTTGGTTGTTCAACAAGGGTAAACAATCTAAGCAGTAAACAACAAATACCTTGATTAAACAGCCCAGTTCTGTCAAATGAGAGAGAGAGAGAGAGAGAGAGAGAGAGAGAGAGAGAGAGAGAGAGAGAGAGAGAGAGAGAGAGAGAGAGAGAGCAAGCGCTGTTTTTCCTTTTTGTTCTTCAATAAATTGCTTATTGAAGACAAGCTTGCAGTTAAAAATAAACATCATATGACGTTGTATCCAGGAGTGATATAAAGACAATGTTATCAAATTGATAAACTACTAGTTCACATATTGAGTAACGTTATGTGTAACCCCAGTTACACAATCACGATTTCTGCCACGAATCACCACGATTCATCCCGATTTGAGCCAGATGGTAAAATCGGGGTGCATCGGGATGTGTTGGGATGGAAAAAAAAGAAAATCCAGCATCAATACGGTGACTCGCGATGCTCCAACGGTGTCTGCGCGATTCCTCTACGGATCCACTACGACTCATGACGGCAGCGCTACGATTCACCACGGTGGAGCTACGAATGCTCATGATGTATCCAAGATTCGATAGGACGCTAGTAAGATTCAAGCCGGTAGCGCTACGGTAGCGTCACGACCTCCCACGAATCTGCACTATTTAGTGGTTATCATGGGACAGTCCTAAGGGGGGGGGGGGTACTCTCATTTTTTCATACGTAGGCTCGGCCCCAGCATCTACCGTTCACCCCCCCCCCCCCCCAAAAAAAAAAAAAAAAAAAAAAAAAAAAAAAAAAAAAAACAGGAATTTCAAGAACGCCCAAAAATATTTGAAATTTTAGCAACCCCCCCCCCCAAAATACCCCCAATTCTGTACCTTGACCTTAAAAAAAGACCCAAAAATGCATAGAAATGACCCCTAAATATAGTACAATTTTGTGATGACCCCCCCCCCCTAAAAAAAATATCCAAATAAATCTTCTTACCCAAAAAATATTCATTTTTTTGAAAACCCGAAAAAAAAATTAACTTCAAAATTTTGAACACAAAAAAATTAACCCCGCCTACCTTTGTTTGAAAATATCAGAGTACCAACCCCGGGGTGGCAGTTTGCAAAAATATGACACCAAATATCATTATCTCTTCAATCTTCGACGAAGTCAGGCATGCCATTAAAAAGAAAAGCTGTGGTAAAATCACAACAGTCACCGGACCCACGGGCTAGGCTCAGTCCTGTCCCAAGTCCAGTGTCATGTACAGTTGTATCAGATGACGTCCAGTTTAAGCTGCAAATTCGCAATTTGAAATCTCTGCACATAATTCATGATGCGCTTCACTAAAATTCACTTTTGAAAATGATTTTCAGCAATGATACCTCTGTTTTTATACCAGAATATTGTGTCAGTGATAATCCGATTCGCTACGAACGCCCACGAATGACCACGAATACTACCACGATACCACTAGGAATGATCCCGATCCCTCTACGGTAGAGCTACGACTTAGACAACACCCACAATCCAACACGATTCACCCCGACAAGTTTAAACTGTTTAAACTCGCCGTAGCCTTGTCGTGGAGGTTCCCGAATCACCAGGATACTTCACGAATCACCACGGTACTACTAGGACTCGCGACGATGTCTCTACGGTGCTACTACGACTCTTGTCGATGCATCACGACTTGATAGATCAGGGTGAGTCGTAGCTCTGCCGTGGCCAAAATCATGAATGTGTTACTGGGGCTTAATGACGCCTATTATAACGTCGGGTATTACTTGACTTTTTGGTTACTGTAAAGGCGGCACCTCATGAATGCGTAATTAGGACTGGTCAACCTTAGACATAGGTTAGACATAGGTTACAGCTGAATTATTCAAAAGTAACTGTATCATCTTGCGAAATTATCTCAGTATAGACGCAACTCACGTTATTTGGTCCTTACAACGACAGCAAAATAACTGCATCTGAAATATCTATTTAACATAAGCATAGAGGCAAACATTGTGGACCCAGATCAGACTGCTCCTACAGGAGCAGTCTGATCTGGGTCCACACTGTTTGTCTGTGAGGCTTCAAATAATTTAGTGGGCGACAAAAACATACATTTGTGATTATGCGTTGTAAGGGATTAAGAAATGTGAGTTCAGTGTGTATACGGTTAGGATTTTCATGAAATGCACGCACGTTTACGCGGCCCAAAAAGCTGATTAACTCTTTACCAAATTATAAATAAAACCTGATTTCCCTTCCTTAGCAGATGAAATAGTCGAACCACACCCAGATATGAATATTAAAGTTGCCGCCTTTACAGTAAGGAAAAGTCAAGTAATATTAAAAAACTTCTTCAGATTGTAGTTAAATTTAGACGAAAAGCCGCTTTGATGGGTCTTTGATTTAGCGAAGATTCAATCCAGTCTGTGCGTCTGTGCAATTGTAGTTTTCCGCCTGAAGAAACATTGAACCCTTAACCTTGTCTACCCATAGAGGGCACACTCAAGACTCTGATCAGACTATGTTGATGGGCATGCTGATCTGAGTCTTTGATAGGCGCACATGCCAACTTGTACCTTGGCTGAACCCCAGCTTATTTATCTCTCTCCAAAACATTTAAGCCGTGACATGTGATATCCAACAATGTGGCATTTTGACAAGTGTAGACTCAGAAGACCCTGTCCAGCCTCCTTTTAAGCTTAAAAACTCGAAATAATGTTCAGTCAGTAGCTTAGCACTCATAGAATATTCAAGCGACGAGCAAAGGATCTGATCAGACTGTGCGTATGCGCAGGCTGATCTGAGGCTTTGCTGGTCGCACATATCACATTGTTGAAAATCTCATGTCACAGCCCATACTCTTTCAAAATTATAGAAATTTTAACAATTTGATAAAATAAAAAACCATCATGGGTGTGAGGGTTGGATAGAAAAATCTGTCACGAGGATCACCGATTGTCATCACGACGCTTGCTGAGTGATGATAAACAGTGATCCAGAGGGGCTGATTTTTGTATCCCATCCTCCCACAAATAATGTATTATTTTTCTTGCCCACCACTTAATACCTCATCTTATATTGGAAAAACATGAAAAAGATTTCTAGAAAATCATGAATTCCCTGAGATGCGACATGGAGACCTCATTTTAACATTACAATGCCATAACGGAAAGAATTATCTCACAGTAGTAACGTAACACAGTCATCAACGTAAATCCTGATCTGGTATTTTTGTAGAAATTTATAATATTCTCCAAGTTCCATGATTTGATCACTGTAATATCATCAAGGTGGTTGTTAAAAGGTAAGAAAGTATGACCAGAAAATGACACAATCACAGACCACAGACAAACCCACGGCACCACAAGGAAGAGACAAATATCGATAACAGCCACACAACAAGAATAACACAATTAAAGTAAAGCAACCAGCTCTCTCTTCCTCAGCGAGATGATTGAAAACTAAATAAGACACTAGCAAGTAGTAAGTGAGTATGATCAGGAAATACCACAATCACAAACTGCAAACGAACCCATGGAATTGTTAGGAAGAGCCACAAAACAATCATGAGCCACCAGGAAGACAAACAAAACATGGCAACCAGCTCTCACTTCACCATCAAGATGATTGCAAAACGAGAATAGACACAAAGTAACACACAACAATACATAGAACAGTTACAGACTCCCACAAAAGGAGTAATCAATAACAACAGACCCACCGCCTAAGAACAGACATCAGCCTATACCACTAGGGGGGGGGGGGTAATGCATTTTGTTGTACCAAATGTTCACCCTGGATTCTGCTGTTGTTGAAGCACAAAAAATGTTAAGCTCGCACGGAGGATTCCTAACAATTGCAATGTATCTTCATAGAGAAACAATATAATCAAACTAACGCACTATGATGTAACAGAAAAAAGGGGCTCACAACTCACAGATAGTCAGAGCTAAAGAAACCACAAGTTGAGCTATGGTGTGCCCAGCTACAGCCATGCATCAGGCACCAACCCAACGATCTTTACTCAGTCATTCAATATTACAACAGTCAGTATGCATTAGGCTGAAATATATCTGAAATATCTTTTTATAGTATAAACTATCAATTTACTAATATTTCATTACCATGACTAAGTTATTTTGTTTGAGAAAAAAATAGTTATTGACAAAATTAGAAAATGAGCAGCGACATGAGATTTCCAACAATTTAGTATGTGTGACTAGCAAAACCTCAGATCAGCCTGCGCATACGTGCAGTCTGATCAGAGCCTTTGCAAGTCGCTTGAATATTCTATGAGTGTTAAGCTAATGACTGACCATCATTTGGAGCTTCTAAGCTTAAAAGGAGGCTGCACAGGCTTGTCTGAGTCTAATGCCAATATGCCAATATGCCACATTGTTGGAAATCATATGTCGTGGCTCAAATGTGTTAATTTTTCGCGGGAATGATAATGTTTCTTTTTTGTACAGCAAAGAATGGTCTTAGTGAATCAGAACTTGAGGATATCTTGTCATGTGATGATGACGTGTTAAATGACGTTTACATGTACTGGACGCCACCAATTAGACGACTACCTCCACTTTTGTTGGTCAGGCTAAGAACAGACCTTTCCTCATACCTGGGTAAATGTTACTTCATTACCATGTACCGGAACATAAGTCAAATTACACAAACTCTAAAAGCATGCTCAAACAAATAAATAATCCCCATTCTGACTACTCCTAGATAAGGGATATGTATAGTATCTAAAGCATCTAATTTATTTACTAGTGCAATATAGAAGCTTCTTGTGAAACGAATAAATAATCATGACAGGCTTAAGGAAATTTCATGCTAAGTCAATATGGCCCACAAATGCTTAATCAGAGCAAAAATTATGTTTTTAGATCAGAAATACTATGTTAGCGCAGCGATCTAGAATGTTTGAACATCGCAACAGTGGAACACAGTAGAAAGTTTGAAAATGCTGGATAAAGAGTATGTATTTGTCACAGGTTTAGATAAACAAAAGATTTCCGCGTAAAATTGTAAATATTTTCTTACCCATAATTTTTAGCGTATGTTTTGGGTGCTCAAAAGAACCGTCTCATTGAGACGGTTCTTTTGAGTACCCACAACATATGTTTTGGTGGAGAAATAAGAAAATTATTTTTCTGTTACGCACTCTAAACTAAAGTCCTGCTTTGTGTTTCCTGTGTTAACAATACCACTACACTAGCAGTGCAACCATAGTAACCCAAAATGGCTTGGTAATGTTGGTAAACTAGTAAATTCCAGTAACTTCCATATTCGATGTATGACTCTCCAATGACCTCAAGGTGCCCTGTAGCTGAAATTGATGTGATACTGTGCTGCAACCAGTATACTAAGGATGTACAATCACTCATAGCGATGTTATACCTTACTACTACCGTTGTAATGCAGTACCAAATCATTCCATTGCGTACTTTGCATATTAATAGCCATATGGCATAAAAGTTATGGTAGAACTGAAATAACTGTAACTGTAGTCATCTTGTCAGTCCGGTTTTTACATGGTTTTATATTATACAGTTATGTCATGCCTGTTTGTAGTATAGTCAAAACTTTTGCCGTGGACGACCTGATGCACTATCGCACAAGGCTGAAGGCCGAGTGCAATAGTGCATCAGGTCGTCCATGGTACCGAGGGGTAATAGTCTGACTATACTATAAACAGGCATGACATAACTGTTTTATTACCCAACCCATTTGATGAAATACTTAGCAGCATTTCTTGCATGGAGTTGCTGTAGACGATGCGGTTTTGTTGCAGAACAGAAAATTTCACCAAATCTGCTCAATTTTGGTCTCAAAATGTTCTGCTTGTTCTAACTAAGAAAACGAGTACCCACACTTTATGTTTCTGACCTTAAACAACGGAGTTATTGGAGTTTACCGTTGCCAAACCATAACCTATTTTCACCATTGTTGCATAACGTCTCCTTTCATAAACGAACTATTTGCGCATCATTGCCACGCATGTCGATAAGCGTCTGTGTGATTTGAGTAGGGAAGCCGGTAACCAGGCAGTCAATAGTAAAATTTATTGACCGATGGAATAGTTCAGTGACATAGCAAAAAATAGACAATTACTCCGTATATAGATGGTAGGGTAATAAAATTACTCCATGTATGAATGGTTATAATTTAAACTCGAAATCAGAAATATAATTCTTTTGCAGTTGAAAGAGGAGCAGATGGATCTCGGGTAATCTATTGGTACCATAGACAATTTATTGAAGCAGCACAACGACGCTACTGTAGCGACTCCGACAAAAATAAAGCTATACACAAAGCACTAGCCGATTTCTTTGCAGGGACATGGTCTAAAGGTAATACAATTTTTCATATGTCAATATATGAGCCGCGACCTGAGATTTGCAACAACTTGGTAAGTGCGACCAGCAAAACCTCTAATCAAAGATCAGGAATCAATACAATCAAGTACCACACCTGACCCAGGACACCACATGGGAAAGTGACAAAACCACAATAAAACACCACACACAAGAGAACCAAGAGGTCAGCCCTTTCCCAGCAGGTGACCACAAGGCCACAATGAACTGCAAGAAAGCACGACAAACACGAAACATAAATAAAAAAAATGATCCAGAATAGAAGCACTGCCTTGGAACGATCATTAAAAATCACTTTACTGGAGGGGCTAAACTAGTTTCACATGCCAACCTTACCCTTAGATCAGATGTGGATCAAGATACATAAATCTTTGGTTTGCATGAAAAATCCCTAACTTATCCATGCATTATCATATAAGATATAAGAAGGAGATAAAGCAAAGAGAAAGACTCAACAGTACATAAAACTGAATACAGGAGCACAAAAATCCAACAGTTAAACCCCCCTAGGCCTTACAACAGCCAAAGCAGCAGGACACAATAATCTCATCTATAGATAAGTCTTTCAGTCTGAACAAGTCTTCCTTATCCGCATAAATAAACCATGAGGTCAAAGCTACCATAGTACACAGCAAAAACTCTGAGCTGACTGTGTTGGTTGCCAGTTTGTTCTAAGTGTTTGCATGGCTGGCTTGTTATCTTTGTCATGTACTTATGGATACATGTAACTGCATTCAAAACTTTATTTGGAGAGGTATATCACTGGTTATATGGTCTGAAATTTAGGTTTAGCGTGACACCAGAGCGGAGGCATAAAGCATGATTTCTGACCATAGATCAGACAATATACCTCCCCAAATAAACATATTTAACATGGTTATTGTCATTTTAATGCACATATGTCCTTGTTTACCGTTAAATCTATGTTGCTATCAAAATAGAATGTTGCTAAAGCCGCATGTTATTCAACAAAATGTGACGTAATAAATGGCGTCAAACTACTTCTGACAGTATAGTTCTGGGACCATAGCCTAGTTTGTAAGTTTCATCATGGTCAAACTAGGTTATGGTTTTTATGTACAATAGAATCAAAATTAGTATTGTTTACACTACAGTTTGTTTACAAATGTAAGTTGTAAGAATTTATTCATAGTTCCCCCATTTCTATATACTCTGTAAGCCTAGGGCAAATACTGAACATGCAAATGAATTATAATGCATGAAAAAGAAATGAAATATAAAAATGTACTAACCAGAAAGATCAACAAAGTTTCAGAACACATGCATCTCCTTACCTATAGCTTCCATTTTGGGTCAAGAATATTGTCACTGGTTCCCTTGCTCTTAGTGCTATAAATTTGGAAACAGGAATCAGTGAGCCACATCAGCAGATATATCATGTGACTAACAGTTATGGTCAGGTGACCATGCAATGTGCAGCAGCCAATGGTTTTACAGATTTCTCTTCATGCAAATTTACCAACAATGCACAGCCATTCATAATACTATGATGTCACTGTGTCAACATATGTGTTTTTTGGACAATTTTTTGTAAACAAATCATTATTTGCTGCTACAAAAGTAGATTTTCAATATTTTGGACGTATTTTTGTGTGAGCACCAACTAGAGGTAAGGGACATACTATTACAACAAATTTTACACCAGTCAAATTGTTCCATGTATAAACTTTTGAGTCAAATGTTAGAGTGTTGCTATTTGAACAAAATGTGACCCAAAATATTAAGCCAAAGAATGGGGCATAACAGAAAAATCCATTCTTAGGCCTAATCTTAGACCTACTGACAGTATATCATGGATATATTTTATATATTTTTAACGTTATCCCATCAGACGTCGCGCTACAATAGCAAGTGCATTAGAATGGCTTAAATAATATATTTGCCATACATCATATTTATGGTATAATTAGTGCTCAGATTGAACATTGTTCAGGACACATTGAGTGATACTGAGTTACGAAAAGCCTTAACCTTATATATATGCAATACGTTTAAGATTGATTTATGACCATAACAATAATGTATTGCCATACTCTATGATATTAACCCATTAATTAGTTAATAGCATAGAGTATGGCAATACATTATATTTATTTGTATCATGACTTTAGCGCTTTCCTTTGATCTATGCTGTTTATTAATTTCGACAAGACAGATCAAAGGTGGAGCTTATAATTTACTTGAATATCTGATGAAGAAATTAAATGGTGATTGTTTTATTTGTCATGATACAAGTGTTTTATTGTACAAATACTCGTGAATATACAAATATTCGCTCTTGTAAGGGGAAACTCGTCTTCGACTCGTCCCAACTACAAGAGCGAATATTTGTATATACACTCTTAATTGCTAACTTGTGTCCTAAAATGTTGAATACTATTAATTCAAATTTTTTTCGCTAGGGTTTTATTTTCGCGAATAACGTTTAAAGACATGTTTGCGATGTTACCTACACCAGTATTATTTGACTTTTCGCTTACTGTAAAGGCGGCAACTTTAATATTCATATCTGGGCGTGGTTTGGCTATTACATCTTTTAAATAAGGTAATCAGGTTTTATTTATAATGTGGTAAAGAGTTTATAAGCTTTTTGTGCCGAGCAAACGTGCATGCATTTCATGACAAATCCTAACCGTATACACACTTAACTCACATTTATTAACCCTTAAAGCGCATAATCACAAAATGTATGTTTTGTCGTCCACTAAAATATTTGAAGCCTCATAGATAAACAGTGTGGACCCAGACCAGACTGCTCCTGTAGGAGCAGTCTGAACTGGGTCCACAATGTTTGTCTCTTTCCCTATGTTACAAAGACATTTTCAGATGCAGTTATTTTGCTGGCGTTTAAAGGACTACATAATGTATTTTGTGTCTATATTGAGGTAATGGCGCAAGATGATACAGTTACTTTTGAATAAAACCACGCCTTATTTTCAGCTTTCACCTATGTCTAAAGTTGACCAGTCCTAATTACGCGTTCATGTGGTGCCACCTTTACAGAAAACGAAAAGTCAAGTAATAAATGGCAGAGTGATTTGGCCATTTCGTGAAAATATAACCCTCGTTTTTTTCTGGATTTAGATCAAGTGAATATTCAGATGGTACATTACTGGCAAGAGCTCTCGTTTCTGGCACAGGCTACAAGTTCACTAGATATCCACACTTTGTTTCATTCATTTACGTTAACGTCTTGTAATTTTATGTAATATTGTCTTGCCCCAAAAAGCAAGCAAGTATGATCAAGAAAAACCACAATTACACACTTCAGACCAACCCAATGCACCATAAGGAGGAGTCAGTGAACTATAACAGTTACAAGACATATGAAAGACAATTCAAGTAAGGCAGCCAACTCTCTCTCTCTCTCTCCCATCAAGATGTTTTCAAAGCTAAAAGGACATAAATTACTGAAAAACAAACCAAAGACTGAACACAACCCCCACCAACAATGGGAGCAACAGTAAACAATGAATGAACAACAACAGAACAGCCACCTAAGAACAGACGCAACTTAAGCCAATGAGAGGGTGGGGCTTAAATGCATTTTACTGGTACCACATCATCGCCATAGATTATGTTGTTGTTAAAACACAAACATTGTTAAGATCGCATGGAGGCTTCCCAACAGATGCAATGTATCATCACAGAGATGCAATCTAATCAAATTAACACACTATGATGAAACAAAGAAAAGATCTCGTGAATCAAAGGTATTCTGAGCTAAAAAAAAACTCAAGGTGACCCACGGTTGACCCCAAAGACAAGCATCAGGCACCAACAAACTATTTGAAGCTTTACGTGAGAGCCGTCATTGAGTCTGAGGCCTGACCTACCGCCGTGCAATTAAAGAGTCTGTTAAGCACTAGTAACTGTACATTCGGAAATTTTCGCGAGGGGTTTATTCTCGCGAAACTTCGCATATGTGGAGTTTCTTGAAAAGAAAGCCCTGGCAAAATGGCGAAATCACTCAGTCGTTTATTGATATAGGTAAATCATGCCCTAGTCGCGAATTTAATTATCACAAATATGTATTTTAACGCTTTTCGCAAAAATAAAATTCTCGCGAAAATTTCCGAATTTACTGACACAACATAATGGTTAATAAGTAAGTGTCACACTAACAGGTCACATTCCAGCCTATGGACCCAGAAGATTTTTTGACAGTGTAACACACCTAAACATAAAACATACAAAAGCAAGAACCTAAAAAGCAAATAAACAAGCTCTATCTATCTCTTCTTTTGCGAGATGATTCTCAAACAAAAAGGATGCAAAGAGCTATACAAACAACCATTGTTTTGGTGCGGATACAGTCAGTTTCCGCGTTAGTGTAATCTGAGCATCGGTGGGGGGGGATGATTAAATAATAATTGACGAGACAATCTTTGCCCTAGATTCTGCTGTTGTTAAAACACAACAAAAAATGTTTAGCTCGCATGGATGTTTCCTAACTTATGAATGCATCATCACAGAGAAACAATTAAATCAAATTAACACACTGTACTATGGTGAAACTTAAAGAGGCTCTACCTCACAGACATTACAAAGCTGTAGATCAGCCTGCGCATCCACGTATGATGATAACCGACTTCGTTATTCACTCTTTAGAAATCATACCAACTAATCTTCCGACATGCAAAATTTTAATATTCTAGCTAGTTTGAGGAAACTGGTTTTGAGTCGGATGTAGTTCGACACTCTAAAGACATAGTATCTCATGATGAGGCCAATTTTATAATAATTATTCTATCACCGATAGCTTATACAGCCAATGGTTTAAATCAGTGATTTATTGGTTGATAAATCACTTCACGTACTAGCGTAACAGCATTTGGTCGCCAGTTGGATTTATATGACGTCATCTATCACGTACATCCTTGTTAGACCGCGTAACGTCATTTTTATGACCAAAGGGAGTAAAAAAAGTAAAAATACGCGCTTCAGTCCAAAGAAAGATTTGCGGGAAATTCTATAGCCCTGTTCAAGATAGCGGAATTTGAAAGAATCGCTTATATTTACAATATTTACGTGTCTTAGAATGGAAAAAAATTCGTGCTGGCTTCGCGCTCGTGATTTATCCACTTTAACGACTGATCTCCAGCTAATGCTATATTAAGCAGGATAATCACCGCAAGCGTGAATCTATTTCTAAAATGGGGCTCATCGCGAGACAATCTGTCCGCGGGATTTCCGAAAAAGCGAGTTTTAAACCAATCTCCTCAGATACAGAGATTTGCTAGAAAATTGAATTTCGCTTGTAGCAAGTCTAGATATGATACTTTTTAATAAGCGAATAACAAAGGCGCTGATCAGTCTGCGTGGATGTGCAGGCTGGTCTGCGCCTTTATTGTTCGCAAAACCTCCAAAGACAGGTTTTTCGCGTCGAGGCCCTAATAGTAGTAGGTGATCTTGTATTATACATTAATCACGCCTACCAAACGCATGAATGCTCAACATTTGGTTGAATATTAAAAACAACTGCTCTATGAAGAAAATCAAAAATCGGTAATGTCATGCAACAGCCTATGGATTCCTGCGTTTGTGGTATAAATACAAGCTCAAAAAGTATTTCCATTAGGTCATATTTACTTTTCGCGCAATAAACACGTTCCTGTCAAATTTTGGTACACCTATTTTGTGCGAAATGTAAATCTGACAAAATCAGTGATTTTCTGACCTCAAAATACCACTAACGTAGGAATGCATAGTCTGTTGCATGACATTCCCCGATTTTTTATTATTTTCCTGGAGGAATTGTTTTTAATATTCAACCAGATGTTGAGCATTCGAGCGTTTTGTAGGCGAGATTAATGTCATTTTAATAGGGGAAAAGCCATTTACTACAGCAAAGGGGGGAGCAGGCGAGGAGGATAGACATGTTGCTGAACAGCCTTTAACTTTTGGAGAGAACATTTACAACCTTAGAACACTAAATAACCTGCCATATCACAGACTGAATGCTGGAGAACTGAAGGCGTTAAAACAAGAATGTCTAGCAAATTATGAATTCCTTCATATGAAAGTACAGGCTGTTTCACACATGTAAGTATCATCTACGAGGTCAAAAAATGGAGTGTAAATAGAGGATTATACGTGAGTGCTCATGTTTTTTATTTGAATTTATTAAACGAGTTTGGAAAAAGAGATAAAATGGGAGGCATGCCTTTTAGTGATTTTCAAGGGAGGAGTTCCAGACACCCTTCCCCCTCTTCCTCCCTCTGGATTCCCGCATGGGCTAAAATAATTTGAAATGTAAAGAAATACATGTATGCTCTTTTCTTCAAAAGCCATGAAGAAACCGTGTCCTCTATAGTGGCACGGTTTTTGAAGCAAAATGCGTGTCTATTCTACCACACCCTCCTTACTCACAAGATCTCGCATTTTGTGATATTTTTTATTTCCAAAATTTAAAACAAAAAGACTAAAAGACTATGATGGCACTTTTCAGAATTGTATCCCGGCCCGGTCCGATACTTTCGTGGAGATTGATCATGAAATCATTTCTACGGTCATTCTCCTCCCTTCTGCTGAATCATTCAAGAAGGGTTGTTGTCAGTTACAAGCGAAAGTATGTGCACGAAGTACTGGTTAACTGCTTGTTCAAGCTTGCCCAAGAAAAAAGTGTGGTTAGGTGAACTGACCGTCCCGCAATGACCATAGCTGTTGACTTGGGACGTAAAGCAACAAAACAAACAAAACAAAAGAATTGTATCAAAAGGTTTGACTTGGATCTTTGGTCAGTGCGTTGGTTTTTTGATTTGTTTTGATTTGTTTCTTTACGTCCACTCAACAATCTTTCAGTTATGCGGGACGATTCTTCCTGGGTTTAACCAGTACTAAGCTAGGATAAATGTGTCTTGCTCAAGGACCACAACGCAGTGACGCCAGTGAGGCTCGAACCCGCTACCCTTCGGTCTCAAGTCAAGCACTCTACCACTGAGCCACTGCGCTCCCTCAGTGCGTTGGTGCCTGGTGTTTGTCTGTGATCACTGGTTTTTTTCTTTAGCTCTGACAGTCTGTGTGTTGAGAGCCCTTTTCATTGTTTTATCATATTTTGTTGGTTGATTTGGTTGTTTCCCTGTGATGATACATGGCATAAGTTAGGAAGCCTCCATGCGCAGGCCTTCAGATTTATGGTGGGCCCGGGTCATTGTCCCATGATTTCAAAATATGGCCCATCACTTTCCAAGGCAGTGGGCCTAGTGGACCCATCCTTTTTAGTTGTGAAAAAATCTCACTTTCATAAAAAATCATCTTACAGCGAGTCTACGAACTCCACAAAACAGAAAGTATGTGTAGGTAGTCAATACAGTAAAACATGTCTTAGGCAGCCACTCAAAATAGGCAAAACAAAAATCTAAATGACAAATGTAGCTTAATGAAGGTCAAAAGTATTGCAGAATGCTCCCCTTGGAGCATTCTGTAATACTTTTGACCTGCATTAAGCGATAATTGGTCTTCTTTTTTTGAGTGGCCGCTCATGCAAGTGTCTGTGTCAGTGTGTAGGTAAATATCAACTGTGGTTAGTTTGATACATGTATGCTAGCTTGGGCCCATCATTTCAGAAAATGCCCACCAATCTTAAAAAAAATCTAAAGCCCTGCATGCGAGCTAATTTTGTGTTTTACAACAGCAGAATCTTGGGTGACGATTTTACGAGTAAGTTTAATTTAGGCCCCGTTGCTGTCAGGCGGTTGTTCTGCTGTTGTTTATTCATTGTTGTTGCTCCCATTGTTTGTAGGGGTTTGTTGCTAGGTCTTTGTTTTGTTTGCAGTACTTTGTGTCCTTTCTCGTATGAAAAATAAAAAGTATGTGCTTCTGCTAGTTTACGTGTTTTACGAGACTAAGTTAAGTTTCAATACCGATTGAACCATCCTTGTTTATCAATGGTTGTTACGTTACAAATTGAGTTTGAAAAAGACAAATTAGCAGACAAATATGACATTGTTTTAGCATCTCGTAGTAGCCAGACATGCCATTTACCCTAGACAGTAAAGATATTGACAAAATATTTAACAGCACACGCAGGATGTCCGTTTCAAAAGTGGTACCCCATTTTCAAAATTCGCATTTTTCCATAACTTGTGAATCGTGACGTTTTGAAAGAACCCACTTTCACACGCAAAACATTTCCCTTACAAAAGCAAGCTCATATTGAACACAAAAGTGCTAAATTGAGCACTCTATCAGCATTAGACACGTTACTTTTGGCCAAAGTGTCAAAATTATCTCACCATCCAATGCTAATTCTTGTGATTTTTGAAATTGACGGTATGTGTATTCGGAAAAGCCTTCAGGAAACGATTTTATGAATTTTGTTTAGCGGTTTTCGGGTATCATTTAGGAATAGACTAACCTATTTGGGAATGTAAGTTAATTTGTTATAGCACATATAGATTTCCAGACAATTGCTGAAAACACACGTGGCCGGTTAGAACCTTTTTACTAGTATGTATTTAAAATATATTATTATTATTATTCCATTGCATATTTTGATTATCTGCTTTGTTGATTTTATAAACAATAATTTCATCTCAAAACAGTATGAGACAGGTCCGGCTATAACATCGTCGTGAGAGCCCTATGACACCTGAATAATGTTTAAAATGGGTGTGCTATGAAGCGACAATATCTTCAACTGGGCATATACAGCTGTAAACTATGATTTTTTGATATTCCCAGGCTATATAATAGCCAGTTATCGTCAGTAATATATACAGATAAAACAAATATATTATGAACTATTTTAATAACACTGATCATCTTGGCACAAGATTTATCAAAACGAAATGAACAGTAAAATGACCCATTCATTACATCTGAGATGCTGAAAATGACTAAGTTCACACAATGTAAAAAAAAAAGACGATTCTAGACCATCTGCACATCTATCTTCAGACCATGAACAAAACAACTGCAAAGTTTGAAAAAGGTCAGAATAAAACTGTAAGAGGAGTTGCACTTACAAAGTACCAACTCATTGCATATACTGACAGACGGATGGACGAACCCATCTCAATAGCACTTTTGGTAAACATTGTAAGAGAATTACCTAATGTAATTTCAACCACTTACCACACAATTATTGTTTTACGGAAATGAAATAGTTGACAATACACTTAATTCAACATTATTTAGAGCAGTATATGATTATATAAAGAGCACCATACGTTTTGACAAAACATAAACATATTTTTCTTTTTGACTTGGAAATTTAAATATATGTATCTCACTTTCTGCTTTACACAATTTTTTCTATGTCGGTAGAGCAGGCCTGCTCCTTTGAAATATTGGACTCAACAACTGGATGAACATTGACATGGAGTATTCGATCATTGTAATAAAGTTTCACGAGTGTGGAAAAAAATACATCCGACACATATCAGATAATTAAAGACAAGCGGTATGGATGTCGATCCACTAGGATTGGCAGACATATTTTTTGCCTTTAAGAATCTGAATGATGCTAACCTACACTCAAAACGCACTCATAGACAGTTATTTATATGTTTATTTATCTATTTATTTATTTATTTATATATTTATTTATTTATTCTTTATGATTTTGTATAGTTGACAATATGTTTTGTAGCTATGTTTACATGCTTTGATTGGTCTGTATATGGAGGGGGGTGGTCGTAACTAATGTTGCGAGAACTTGTGATCCAACCCCATTGCTGTAATTTTTGGCAATAAAATATGTATAAATCATAATGTTGCTGAAACATATATTTGAGCCAGAGCATGTGATTTCCATTAATTTGGTATGTGGGATAGCAAAGCCTCAGATCAGCCTGCGCATACGCACAGTCTGATCAGAGCCTTTGCAAGTCGCTTGAATATTTTATGACTGTTAAGCTACTGACTGAACATCATTTGGAGTTTCTAAGCCTAAAAGGCGGCTGCACTGGCTCGTCTGAGTCTACACTTATCGAAATGCCACTTTGTTGGAAATCATGTGTCATGGCTCATTTTATTTCAGACAAGTTATTGAAGACCTCAAAAGCGCTGCAAATGTGTTCACTGGTGATAAGCTGATCTCAATCATCTTAGAAGCCATATATCTGTCTCAGAGAGCCTTGATGCAAGATCCAAGACAGCTAGGGGCTCAGCTGATAGGACGACTAGAAAACAACAAGGTGAGCTGGGTATTGGATTGAATAATATGAGCCAGTGCATGAGATTTCCAACCATTTAACATTTTGACAAGTGTAGACTCGGACAAGCCTCTGCAGCCTCATTTTAAGCTTAGTTACCAACTAGACACATTGTAAATCTCTATTTTTTGTGCCCAATAAATTAACCATTCTTGCATAGATGGCTATGTGCATAGGTGTTTGAAGTCATTGTCAAGTGATCAAAACCCATGTTCAAGTAATGAGATTCACATACTGTTTGAACATGGGTTTTAATTGACAATACTTCAAATGACACCTTAGGTGTTTGCATCAGGTTATATGGAAAACTATGTAGCCTAGACTGATGATTTTGCCAATGCCTTTGGCACGTGTTGAGGACATTATGAAGTTGTTTTCGTGTTCCATTATTCATGTAAGGATGAACAAACAGCGACTGAAAAACATTTAGCAGCAAAAGGCGCACAGTGCGCTGTGCAAGAGGATGATTTTAATTTTTCCATAGATGAATAATAGTCAATAATCAAAACTGCATAAACAATATACCATGCATTCCACGTTTAAATAAAATTCATGGTCAACCATTTTTCACTTAAGAATTATCTCCGTTGCAGTTTTTAACCTCTTACTTATCTGCACATTTCGATGAGTTTTAAAATTTCAAATTACCAGGATAAAATGCTACATTAGGCGACATTCTATCAACGTCAGCAATGTTAGCTGAGATAAAACAATGTATGTTATGTATGAAATAGTCCATCAAAATAAAAAAGGGTATAGGTATATATTTGGCAGCTTATTTGTTTTGCAAGAGAATGTTCAAGCGTAGGTGACTTTAAATATAGAAAGTAGCGAAGAAGGCAAAGATCTGGAATCAACACAATTAAGTATCACACATAACGAATGACACCATATGGGAAAATGACAATAGCATAAGAACACAAAATACGAGAGAGCCAACAAGTCAGCCCTTTCACAGCAGGTACCAACAAGGCTGCAAGGAACAGACAAACAGCATAACAAATATAAATATAATACATAAATTAAAAAAAATGGATACACAAAAGAAACTGAAAGGGTAAGCAAAAATCACTAGAAGGCTTAAGCATATCTAACGTTACCAACCTCACCCTTAGCGCAAATGTGAAACAAGACATATAGATGTTTGGTTCACGTGAACTATCTCTAATTTATCATCTCCAAGTACATATGAATCGAGATATAAAAAGGAGATAAACAATGATACTGACTCAGAGCAAAAGAAATCAAATAGTTTAACCCTGATGGGCCTGACCAAAGACACCAACCCTCTCATATATTATTTTAAAAAATAGTAAGTGAGTATGATCACAAATTAACACAATCACAAACTGCTCTCAAACCCTTGAAACCGTATAATGGACAAAAATCATGAGACACCAGGAAGACAAACAAAGCAAAGCAATCAGCTCTCTTCCCCATGGAGATGATTGCAAAACTGGAATGGACACAAAGTAACGCACAACATAACACAGAACAATTAAAGAATCCCACAATGGGAGTTACAATCAAACAACGAATCAACAACAACAGAACTATCGCCTTAGAATGAACAGCAGCCAAAGCCACTGGGGGGCTTAAATGCATTTTACTGGTACCAAATCTTCGCCCTAGGTTCTGCTGTTGTTGAAGCACAAAAATGCTAAGCTCACATGGAGGATCCCTAACTATTGCAATGTTTCATCATAGAGAAACAATATAATCAAATTAACGCACTGTGATGAAACATTTAAGTTGAAGCTGTCATAGAGACTGAGGTCCTATGCACCAGCATGCATTTAAAGAAGAAAGCAAAGTTGTCAATCGTGTTTGGGTAGACCACAAAGCATGAAATGTGTTGCAATACATTTATGTTATAACCAATCTTTTTGTAAGGAGAAATTATTTTACTGAACTGCGCAGCAAAATTATAAGTTACAACAATTTCCTTTAACTTTTACACCAAGTTGCCAAACTTATACACTAAGTTGCCATAAAATTCATTAGGGAAAAGAGATTGAAGTTTGATATGGAATTTAGATATCAAATCATAGTATCTGCAATAAGTTTTACAAAGTTTATAATACCAATAGTCTTGTTTAAGAAGTTTCTCTGTTAAATGTTTATTACTAGTGTAGAAGTCTGCAAAAAGGCTAGATGCTCTAGCAAAATGGATGAGTTGAGAAATATTATCTCCATAGGATGTAGAGCAAAGAACATCACCATCTTAAATGAGAAATTGACAATTTCAAACTCGAATTCGTCATGTTCATCATAAATTTTGGTAGAATTAATATCATTAGAAATGTAAAAATAAAAATGAGGCTTTGGTATTGGCTTTATTATGTTAAAACTCTTAAGGGTATATTTGATTACCATATTGTCAAAAATATATATTGTCTATGATTAAATCATCATCCAAATATCTAGATGAAATGTTAAAAGCGTCAATGATGTTAGTCTGCTTATCATCAGAAAAAACTATAATAAAGTCCATCTCAAAACAAACAAGAATAAGTCTGCAACCAAGAGAGCGCTTATAATGTTGTCTAGTAGAACGGTCAGTGCATCACATGCATTTTGACAATAAAGCAAGCGAGTATGATCAGGAAATATCACAATCACACACTGCAGACCAACCCATGGCACAGTGAGTAAGAACCCATGTATGATCTTTTTTTGGATGTTCAGAAGTGAAAAACATGTTTCTTTCATTACGTGCAAGGTTAGGAGAGCCTTCTCTGTAGAAGGTTTCTTCAACGAGATTCATGGGTTTATATTTAATTAAATTAAACCCAATATTGACTGCTAAGTTACTAAAACAGTGCTATTGATATCATTAATTTCGTAGAGCATTTTTGAATTTCTACCAAAGACATCCAGAATTGATCGTTTGATACAAAGTTGACTTGAAACCACTTCTGTAACAAGTCATATCAAAGCCAGTATTTTATAGTGATTTACTTTATAAATTCAAAAGACTTGTCCGAAAGCCTTATTTTACTGGTCAAATAAAAAAAAGCTTAAACGTTATAAAAGAGTGCTATATAGCATGTTTATTATGCAACAGACTGCATACCTGGTTATGAACCTAATTGCTGTGTATTGCTATGATGTCCTCTTTAATTGCATGACGGTGGGCAGGACTCATTTTCAATGACAACAGTGACCAAAAACTTTGATTGATGGGTTTAGTTTCTTTGTCTTTGTTTGGGCCACCCGTTTCATCATAGTATGTTAATTTGATTTTTTCATATGGCGTCGCATCTGTGAGTGAATTACCCCATGCAATAAAATCGATAAACCACTAGTGGTTTACAGATTTTCGTGAAACTTTATTACGTCCATAACAACGTTGCTTACATAATGACAAAATTATAACGTTTTTACTGCAGAAATGAGATTTCAAAGTAATCATAATGTCATATGATAAATAGAACCTAACATTCAAATGTGGTAATGTTGCATATCAAATTAAAGGAGCAGTATTATAGATCAACATAGAAGCAAAAAAAACTTTGACCTTACACACACTCCTGATCTCTGGGTCGGGTTGGAATGCCTCATAATGAAATTGTACAGATAAGTATAGTTTTATTAAACTAAGCACTATAAACAGATGGCATGCTTTTAATTATAATCTGCATGATACCCAAGGTGAACTATGGAGTTGGAGAAATAGGATGTTTATGATTAACAAGTTCCTCTAAACTAATCCTTCGTCAGGGGATATAAATTCGACGAATTTGCCTTGTTGGATGGTTTTGCCAGGGGCCACATCTAATTTTCAGAATTTTAGCTTTAGAGAAAAAATTACAGTATATTTTGGAAATCATGACTTGTGACTCCTCAGTATTGATATTTCTGGTTTATTATATGGGCCTCGTTGCGAGAAAACCTGTCTTCGGGTTTCCGTGAAAGCGAGACTCAAACCAGTCTCCTCAGCTACATAGACTAGCTAGAATATTGAATTTTCGCTGGTAGCAAGTTTAGATATGATACTTTCCAGTAAGCGAATAACAAAGTCGCTGATCAGACTGCGCCGATGCGCAGGCTGGTCTGCGCCTTTGTTATTCGCAAAGCTCTGAAGACAGGTTTTCTTGCGTCGAGGCGCATATGTAGCTTTAAGTAAGATTTCATTGGTCTGAATAGGATTAACTTAACCATGTATACGTTTTTGTTTGATTTGATTCTTTACGTCCACTCAACAATCTTTCAGTTATGCGGGACGGGTCTTCCTGGGTTGAACCAGTACTAAGCTAGGATAAATGTATCTTGCTCAAGGACCACAACGCAGTGACGCCGGTGAGGCTCGAACCCGCGGCCCTTCGGTCTCGAGACAAGCACTCTACCACTGAGCCACTGTGCTCCCTACCATGTATACGTGTTCAGTATTGAGATCATTAGATGTAATGCTGCTATCAAACCATACACATTGTCAAGATATTTTGCTCAGCATATTTTCTGAATATAGGGAAAGATCAAAAGTTGTGGACAGTGGACATATTCGGAGATTCGTTTGCAAATAATGAATAAAGAACTTTGTACAGGCTACACTTTTGCTTTATTCTCAATTTTGTTTTGCTCCCAAAGTAAAAAAACTTACAACCAACAATGATGTTTGAATTAACCTGCTGTCTACAGATGGTGGACACAGTATATGTCGCTTTATGACGTCGCCATTTAAGACAATATATTTCCATAAAATTTGTAAAAGATATCCCTGTAAAGCTGTAGGTTCTATTCTGAAGGTGCAATCATGAAAAGGAACCAAATGAAAGCAAATTAGTTTCAGTTATATATATATATTTATAGTAGTTTTCTGTTGTCAGCCGTTTTCTTCTAACAAACATTTTAGCGCAAAGAAAAATTAAAATGACATTTTTTCGATGAAGTTAACATTAGAGTCAAAGGGAAGTATTTTAAAATTTGCATTCACTAAAACGCATTCTGCAAGAGAACTAGAAGTGTAATCAATTTAATATTTAATTGTAAGTTGCTGATTTTTATTTGCTTTTTGTGAAATTGCACCCATCAACTTAGTGACAGTAACATTTACTAAAAAATCTGGAATTACACTATTTTAAATGGCGACGTCACAAAGTGACAAATACTTTTTTATCACTTGGCGTCGCGTCTGAGAATGAAATAACGTCATGCAGTAAAATTAATAAACCACTAGTGGTTTACAGATTTTTGGGAAACGTTTTGACGTCCATAACAACGTTGCGTACATAATGACAAAATTACGTCAGAAATGAGATTTCAAAGTAATCTTAATGTCTACTGATAAGTAGAATCTAACATTCGTGCTCTTGTATTATTGAATTTATTTAACTCGTTGCAAGAAAGAGATAAAATGCTGGGCAAGCTTTGCATTTTATCTCTTTTCCACAACTCGTTTGATACATTCAATAAAACATGAGCACTCATGTGAGATCCTCTATATCTGCAACAAGGGGAACACTCATGTAAGATCCTCTATGTCCATCATCTGTGTACTTGGTTTGACTCTCGATTACTTTATCATTATATGGAGGATCTTACATTAGTGCTGGTGTTTATTGAATTCATTAAACGAGTTGAAGAAAAGACATAAATTGCGAGGCTTGCCAAGCCTTTTATCTTTTTTTTCGCAACAAGTTTAATAAATTCAATAATACAGGAGCACGAATGTCAGATTCTATTCATCATATGACATTTTGATTACTTTGAAGTCTCATTACTGACGTAAAAAAGTTATAATTTTGTCATTATTTACGCAACGTTGTTATTGTTACAACATAGAGCCGGTCAAGACGGAAGAGGGGAAATTTTATGGAAAATTCCTCTAGGCGATGACGATGCTACCAGGGAAAAATAATGCACACAACTAGTAATAACCTTTCGGTACTTTATGTACTAAAAAAGTAACATCGATAACACATTATTAACACAACGACACCACCTACGCTATTATTTCTGGCTATGTTGACCATCCTATACTAGGGCAAGTTGCCACTCTAAGATAGTTTCTATAAGAATCAATCTTAGAGTGTCTGCTCCTGACGTACGTCAATTAGTCAGAAATAAGAAACGTAAAGATATAACTCACATATAAATCTAAGATCTAGAAAACAACTGGGCCCTTCTAATCTCTAGTTCCGCGGTATTATATATTTTGTAGTAATTTATGCGATTCGCAAAAACTCCATCTTGGCTACACAAGGTTGACTTTTAGTCAATAGGCTCCAAGATGAGTTATATCAACGTCACACTGGCCTGGAACGTCAGTTATACTTTCATGGGGTTCTTTCTTTTATAACCCATGTATTTGATCGCGATCTTGACTCTTTAAGTCATTTTTTCCATTGATTTGCGATTCCAGCCCGTTGGCATGTCAACTCACTGGTTATATAGTTGACCTCTAACTACGTACATGGATAGTGAATCCTGAAGCCAGATCCCACACTTTTAGTGGCCTAAGGGGACGAACTATCATGTGCCCTTAGGTTTCGATTCAATGGCTCCACAGCAATCTACCTCTAACGTACGAGGGGACACATTCAGAGATAATTCTGTCTAGAATAATGAACAGCGTCTCTACGACGTACCTTGTTACGGTAACTTTTCTATGTCCCCTAACAAAAATGGAAAATTCCGCATTTTATATAGAAATATATGCATAAAATCTGCAAGAAAGGTAAGAAAACCATGCCCACGTTACTAAATAAAGTAACAGTGACCTCTATCTCAGACAAACCGCCCTTATATTGGACTAATAGTAGAAAAGGTACGTATCACAGTTCGTATAGATGACCAGGTGCACACCTAAACATTTGCGTATTTATGCGTATACGCAACCATCACTGATTCTGATGTTCCTATAATTCGACATCGTAACAGTTATGGACGTCATAACGTTCCCTGAACATCTGTAAACCACTAGTGGTGTATCGATTTTATTGCATGGCGTTATTTCACTCCCAGACACAACATCATATGATAAAATTAATACTGTCATTATATTTTATAATTTTAGATCACAGAGGAGTTTATCCAGCAATGTTTCTCTTACCCTCAGATCTACTTCAAACCCAATAGGGATCTGTTATCCAAACCTGGTAGCCAGTTAGTCAGCTGTCTACATGGACATAAGACTTTCATCAATAGTATAGACATGACAGCTGATGCAAAACTCGTTGCTACAGGTATAATAGAACTGTTTGCGCGGTAGCTTTAATATTTATATCTGGCCGTGGCTCTGCGATTTCATCTGCTAAACAAGGGAAAGAGGTTCTATTTATAATTTGGTGAAGAATTAATAAGTTGTTTGAGCCGCGCAAACGTGCGTGCATTTCACGAAAATCATAACTGTATACACACTGAACTCACATTTATTAACCCGTAAAGCGCATAATTGCAAAATGTATGTTTTTTTATGTCGTCGACTAAAATGTTTGAAACCTCATAGACAAACAGTGTGGACCCAGACCAGACTGCTTCTGTAGGAGCTGTCTGATGTGGGTCCACAATGTTTGCCTCTATGCTAATGATAGATAAACATTTTCAGATACAGTTATTTTGCTGGCGTTTTAAGGACTAAATAATGTTTTTGTGTCTATGCTGAGGTAAAGGCGTAAGATGATACATTCACTTTTGAATAAAAACACGCCTCATTTTCAGTTTTTACCTATGTCTAAGGTTGACCAGTCCTAATTACGCATTCATGAGGTGACGCCTTTACAGTAACCTAAAAGTCCTACAATAGGTTATCTTGTGATGATTTAATCCAATATTTGTCTCATTTCGAGGTAAAATTATGTAGGAAAACATTTAAAACAGAATATATAGAAGAATTATTTGAATGAATATGACATTTATTTCATTAAGCGAGATGAAAATTCTTTTCATGAGTGACTATAGGTATTAACAGATAACGGTAACGGACTCCAAATGGACAGAATAAATGCCAAAAATGTATCTGGAAGTAAAATCCTCTCGTTGACGATGAAGGTTGTCACGGAAAGGAGTAGTGAGTGCATTAAACACATGAATATCGCATATGTACTGGACAAGTAATGGCCAAAGAACGGTCAACTAATGGACATCGGCTTACAAGTAACGGATGTATAATGGACAAATCGAATATGTACCATATAAGAAACTGATAAAATGTTCGTTGAATGATCAGAGAATGCACATGCGGTATTCGTCCTGAGAACTCCCATTTTAACAATTACATTTCCTGTAGTTGACAATTCAAAACTCAGGTCAAACCAACATACTTGGATACATGTAGGATACTTACAGAATGACAAAAGCACGAGAACATGACAATCCACATACAAACGCACTAGTAGACATCTTTATCCGGTGGTGTCCATTCTAAGTTTTGAACATGTCAAAAACTTGCCAATGGATAAGACCGGACAAAACACATATCACCAGACACAGAACGAATAAACCATATGAGCCATGAGATGAGATTTCCAACAATGTGATATGTGCGACCAGCGAAGGCGCAGAGCCTTTGCTTGTTGCTTGAATATTCTATGACCATTAGGCTACTGACTGAACATCATTTGGAGTTTCTAAGCGTAAAAGGAGGCTGCACAGACTCGTCCGAGTCTATACTTGTCAAAATGCCACATTGTTGGAAATCACATGTCACGGCTCATATGAGAAATGGACAAGAAACGCATGCGAACGGACGCAAATGAACAAAGATTTTTTATGTCCGTAATGTATCCGTTAGCACTATCTTGTAAGGTATCACTGAGACATTAGCTTCATGAATTGAAACAAATGTCAGAATTCAAGACAAAAATTAAATGAATTTTAGAAACGTAACAGATTGTTTGCACTATGATGACCGAGTCACTGTGTTGTGTCCTTGAGCAATACATTATATCCGCTGCTTAGTACTAGTTGAACCCAGAAGGAAAATAAATCGTCTCAACATGCTTAAAAATGTGTTGACTGGGGCATAAAGCACCAAAAACAAACAATATGATGACGGTTTTGATCCGGTCGAGAAACGTAGGGCGGTTTCACCTATGTACAAGTACATATAAGAAACCTAAAGTATCTTCCATAAAACCAATAATTAGAATTAAAAACAATTTGACATAAATTATCACTATGTGACCCTCTCCAAACTTAGCAAAAACGAATTTGATACTCAAAAACATTGTCCCCATGGGACAAAGTTGGAGGGATATAGTTTTGGCGTCGTCCGTGTCTCCATCCATTCATTTTGTCTGTCAGCCTGTCCTGAACTATATCTCATTACCTTTTGGTCAGTTTTGATGCAAATTAGTATCATGGACAGTCAATGTCCTATTTCGTCAAAATCGATTCAATAACATTTGAGTTATTGTCTTTGACTTAAAAAGGCAAGTATAATACAAACGCTAGATTGGCTTTTTTGTGTTTTAACTTTACACTTCTACAAAGCAATTATATATGGTGGCTGGTTTGTACCATTTCGTTATTTCGCATTTTCGCCTGGCATTATGGCGTGGGGAAAAGATGAAAAAAGCCTCGCGTAAAGACAAAATAACATAAAGAATGCCATGCGAAAAACAAAAAGACAAAATAACTATGTTATACCAAAATATTGCATGCTGACAGAGGAACAATTAATATGAAACATAGAAAACAGTATTTTAGTTTGAAGACCTGGGTCCGATCCCTAGTGTGAATTTAAGGGGATGGGCGGAGGCCAAAATTCATTTTTTTCAAATATGGTCATCATATCACATTAAAGAGAAATACCCATACAGTAACATGGTAGCAAATATTTAAAAGGTCAAAACAATCTGAGAGTAGTCATATTTCATATCACATTAAGGGAATGAAGGGTAGATCACTGTGAAACAACTATTCTGTCTAACACACAGCCTCAACCCATCAGGTGCGGTCAAAAGGTTAAAGAGATAACATCATATAAGCTCAACGCTTACTGTCAAATCCTAGAAATATTGTATGCATGTATTAAATTTACTGTGAATATAATATTGTTTAAACCAAAACGTCAAAACTTTTTTCTGAAAGTGGTCATGTTGCATATTAAATTAGAGGGAAAGAAGAGTAGACCAATATGCAAGCAAACTCTTTAACCTTATACACTACCCTGACCTCTAGGTTGTTTTGAAAGGTCAGATATTGAAATTGTGCAGATAAGTATATTTTTATTGAATATAGTTGTCAGGTTTTTGTTATAATTTGAATGATACTCAAATGGAAATCGGATTTATGTTTTGTGATTTACATGTTTCTCTAAAATAATCCTTCGTTGGTGGATATTAATTTGACGAATTAGCCTCGTTATATTTTTTTCATTGGTATCCATACTAAATACATGTAGTTAAGATAATACGGCTTTCATCTGGCATCTGACCACATAAGTCCAGGAATACACAAACCTTCTTATCAGCGTCAAGTATGCACTTACCAAAAGTTATTGGATGCGTATGCTTATCAATATTCAGTCCTTTAGTTACGTGTGCCTACCCAAAAATAAAACTTTATTATTTCTCAATCAAAACATATCTTAAAACGGATGGGTAAGAAAATATTTGCAATTTCATGCTCAGAAATTGTGTTTATCTAAACCTGGGCAATATTCATTATATATTAGCCAGCCCGGGAGATTTGGTACTTATTCCATTTAAAGCATACAAGGCTCAGGTATGCAGAGTCACAAGAACCTTTACTGTCTAGTATACAGAAAGTATTGATGTAGATGAGGACTCAGACCAAAGTTGTGGCATCACGCCCCACTGTATATGTCAGCATGGGCTTTAAAAGTAGGGTTAAGTGATATGTAAGAACCAATCTTATATGCTGGCACATAGGAGCCGCGACATGAGATTTCCAAAAATGTGGTATGTGCGACCAGAAAAGCCTCAGACCAGCCTGTGCATACGCACAGTCTGATCAGAGCCTTTGCTTGTCGCTTGAATATTCTATGAGTGTTAAGCTACTGACTGAACACAACTTAGAGGTTCTAAGCTTAAAAGGAGACTGCACAGGCTCGTCTCAGTCTACACTTGTCAAAATGCCACATTGTTGGAAATAACATGTCGTGGCTTAATTATGTTTATTTAGCCTGCTGGCAGGAAGATGAAGTGAAGATATGGGATATTGAAAGACACACACTGAAGAAAACTCTCCACGGTCTTACGCAATGTACGAAAGCATACTTCTGTCTAAGTGACGCATGCCTTGCCATAAACCTGAGAGAACTAGCCTGTATACTCGACGTGGAGACAGGCAAGTAAAATATATACTAAACATAAACTTACATTTTCGAAGCAATCCTTTAATAAATTTTTAGATTTTCGCAACCGTTCATAGCCTCATGAATTACACAAAACTTGATTGACAGCTGCCAAGCTCACTTGCCCGTGCAGTACGATTCGAACATGGAACGCATTCGCAAGAAGTGATACTGGCATGTGATTGACAGCGAGTCACATCCGAGTCCCACGTGCAAAGCAAGCCTCCTGTGTGTCCCATTGGCTGCTCGTATTCGAGCTGGCTGTTCCCCTTTTCCATTTTACATTCCGACTAGAACGTTAATACGATTATATCTTAAATACAAAACTGTTTGAATTCCTAAATTAAAAATAATTTTATATTTTAGATATTTATAATGAAATGTAAATATAAGCAATAACTTCAATTTTTGGAATGTTCATGGAATCATGAATACTTCGGGTCTCTTGCAAAGTTAACATGAAGCCCGAACTTTGCAAGAAACCTGAAGTATTCATGATTCCATGAACATTCCAAAAAATGAATTCATTTCTTAAATGAATAGATGTACCTATCACAACTGAGGTTGTAATCTAGCATCTACATTGCCTATTGTTAAGGTAACAAAATCTTACACAGGCATTCAAGTAAGTTAGTATGATCAAGAAATGCTACAATCAAAAACTGCAGACCAACCCATGGTACCGTGACGAAGAGATACTTAAAAAATACTATCACATGACACCAAGAGTAATAAAAATAAAGGAACCAGCTCTCTCTACCTAACAAGATGATTGCAAAACAAGACATGACACTAAGTACTGCATAACAAATCGAGGACCAAACAAAAACCCACAAAACAATGGGAGCAACAATAAACAATATTTACATTTACAAAGCAAGCCTTTAGTAAATCTTCAGATTTTTCGCTACAGTTCCAAGCCTCATGAAAGACATAAATTTGATTGACAGCCGTGAAATACAATTGGAACATCGAATTCATTGGCCAGAAGTGACTGATGTTGTGATTGGCAGCGAGCCACACCTGAGATGTACGTGCAAAATAAGCCTCTTGTTTGCTCCATTGGCGGTCCATGTTCACACTGGCAGTTCCCCTTTTCCGTTTTACACTTCAACAAATTTAAACCGTTAAAAATGTGATTAGATATTAAATAAAAAAACTGTTTTGTTCCTTAAATTATAAATTATTTCTATATTTTAGATATTTATAATAAAATGTAAATATAAGCAATACATTTAATTTTTGGTCTGTTCATGAAATCATGAATACTTTTGGTACCATGCAAAGTTGACGTTAAGCCCAAAAGGATTCACTTACTTTGCAAGAGACCCGAAGTATATAAATGATTCCATAAACATTCCAAAAATCGAATTTGTTTCTGAAATGAATCAATTAATGCAGAACTATTGCTCAAACGGACACCAGCGGAAGTCACTAGAGTGCTTGAAATAATTTTACTTAATGTAACTGATAAATTGTCAATAACTGTATTTAACACATTCCAATTTCATTTGACCATTTGATTATGGTCAAGTTCTATTATGTGATCAATAAGATGTGTCGATCCTTTCTTGGTGTTTCAAAATGTTTAAAATTTTAGGTCACTGTGACATTGACGTCTTGTTTCAGGCTAGAATACTCGTGTCCGGAGCATATCTAGTATCTAATTTGAGGTAGGAATCCCAAATTTGGTGTGTGGATGCATCTTGGAGTGGTAGAGTATCCAATACCATGCTTGGGTCACTGTGACCTTGTCATTCCTTAACCCCTGGCCTGAGTTTTAGAATAATCGTTTCTGAAGATTATCTCCTTTACTACTTGACATGGAAATTCCAAATTAGGTTTGTGGATACATCATGGGATCACAGAGTGCCGCATACTGTTTTAAGTTTACTGTCATTTTGACCTTGGCCTCAGGCTTCATTCCTAGATAATTATTGCCTCATATATATATAAATATCTCGTATATTAATTGAGGTAGGAATCCAAAATTCGACTTGAGGATAAATCTTGTGGCCGCGGAGTGTCGATTACTGCTTCTGAGTTACTGTGATGTTGACCTTGATACTGGCTTTAGCCTCCAAAATCGTGTCCAGAGCATATGTTGTATGTTATTTTAGGAAGCATTCCAAACATTGGTGTATGGATATATCTTGCGGTTGCTGAGTGACCCTATCTAATTCAAGGTCACTTTGACCCTGATTTTGACCTCTGGCTTTAGCTCTAGAAAAATGGAGTCTGAAGCATATCTTCTATGTTACTTGAGGCAGGAATCCCAAATTCAGTATATGGATACATTTTTGGGTCAGGCGGAGTGTTATATGGTGCTTCCAGGCTACTATGACGTTGCTTTCTGGACTCAGTCCTAGACAAATGTGTCAGGTGCATATCTTCTACATAATTTGAGGTAGAATCTCATATTTGGTGTATGGATACAGCTTAAGGTGAGCTTTTTGCGTAGATGGCGGTATAATATACATTAAATATTGTATAATTGATCGATGAGAAATATTAGACTAAGTGTGAAGTTTAAAACTGGACCAATTGATCAGATGTTATGTAAAGAGCTTTATTTTTTAATGGGGATTTTTGTGATAGTATTAAAATTTGGGCCAGCTGTTCAGAAGGAGATGCCATTTAATTTTTTTCTGTGATCTAATGTGATCGTTGGATATCCATAGTGCTTCCTCAACGATTGCTTCAAAGTGTCTTTGTCAGTGGCTATATCATTGACGCTATGAAGTAATATAGACCAGCTGTCAAGGACGGATGAGCCCCAGGTAAGCGCAAACCACAATGGATGAAGACTGATCACAAACAATTGTGAAAAATAACTACAAAACAATGTTTAACTTAAAAATAATAATATAATTAAAAAAACATCGTCAAACAAAAAAAATGAGAATAATTTCAATGGCTTCTTCTTCTTGTACATCTAGGTAACTGTCTATATGGCACAGGGATGATGATGAAATGTTCTTTGTTAACTAGTGTAAAATAGAAAATCAGAATATCTTAACTTTTAGGAATGCTTAACTATCTTGAACTTGATAATATAAAGGGTCAGCCTCAAGGTTGGTATATGGTCTGGTTACAGCCGCTGATCAACATTTCTGTAACCACGTATGCATCGTGTTTATCAGGAAAACCTCGCCCATCACTTCAGGCCAACTTCATGTGTATTAAGTTGAAGTACGTTTTATACCAACACTTCAGGTATAATCTCAGGCCTACTTTCAGGCGGAACTTTCAGACAGTACTTCAGACCATACTTCAGGATGTACTTCAGGATATACTTTAGGCTATACTTCAGTCTGTACTTCAGGATGTACTTCAGGCGGAACCTGAAATCAAGTATAATGCTCTGAGTACCATGATATTAAATATCAAAGGTACAATTGTATCCTGTTACCTGATATATATATCATATACTGAATGCGCATGCTCCATGTCATTTGATGCAAGTCAGTCTGAATAGACCATAATAAAACGAAATCAGACACAAAACAATAGTGATGCTATAATGGCAAATGCGAGTATGTAACAACAACATAGGCAGCACACAGTCAATACATGACCCCTAAAACATAATTATGATGCACCACATTGGAGGACCTCAATCTCCTCAATGATGGCCAAAACTAACAAGAATTCATGTTCTTGAAGTACAAAATCACCTTTTAGCACTCAATGCTTTAACCCAAAAGCTGCCAAAATACCACCATGGTTACACTAGATTTCTCCATAAACTCTAATTAACCACCAGGTACTGCAGCATACCATTACTACGCCTTCAACATGACTCCTTGCTGTTGAAGCCATTTGGCTATACATATAATCAAGAATACTGAATTGAACATTGTGTATTAAGTCTCACAGGATATGCATGCGTGCATAAGTAGATAGTATCAGTAACATATTATTGTGATGATGCTGTGATGTAATACGGTATTACAAGTATGATATAATTTCAATAGATTCATAGGTGTAAATAGAACTAATAAGTGTGGTTTTTACTAAAGTTGAACAGTATACATCTCTTCATATACGCTCAGACCAGACGGTGATAATGCGCATTCCCTTATAATAAACGTACAGGCTAGCAAACATGATTGTGTACCCCTGGCACATACAAATGTGTTCTCAAGTGATGCATAACGAACTTAATGTGCTTACTTAATATGACCAGTATACATAGCTTTCTTAATATGAACAGTATACATAGCTTACTTTATATGAACAGTATACATATGTTCTTATCTAGAACCGCATGTATATTACTTACATAGCTTCAAGTTCAATTAAATTCAATTGATGTGTCAATTCCCTGAACCTCACTGCAGATATACGTAGTATGTGTGTACAAGTTAATTACAATGCGCGAATGCTAGTCAATACCTATAAGAAAGAGCAAATGTTATCTCTAAATACATCAGCACAGTACCGACAATGTCTGCAATGCTACTGCTATATACTAACAGCAATGCCTACCAGACAAGCGGGTAATCGACGGGCGTACCAACAGACAGCATTCAAATATGAATGTTTTATATCAACATACGACCTAAGCAAACGACACTCAGGTTATACAGCCACAAATAACTATTAGGCCCCCGCGCTGGCCCACATAAACTAATACAATGCGTCATTCAACAATAATGTTCGGCAGCAGACGGCAATGACAGATATCGCATCAAAGTATGCAGCACACGCCCTAAGCAGACGACATACGAATAACATCGCAAAAATCACTTTTCAATAAATGCTATTGCAAAGCATCTAAAACTCACTGAATAAAGCAGCTAATAGACACATAAATTTCAAATATACATTAAAATCAAACTTGGTCGAACAACATTATAAAAGTAACATAGAGGCATATTTACCATGACAAGATTTCCTGGAGAGAAACGGCGATCTAGAACAAACAAGCAACCGCTCGGCTACCCCACCATGAATATAACATTGACTGCAAATTGTCAAACATCTCAAGCACTTTATAATGATGGCTCTTGCATTTGTATTCACCGATCTCGCGTGCAGAAGCAGAAATTCCGTGCATTTCTAAAGATGGGTTCTATTATACTTTACAATTTTAGTGGTGGATACAGTCCTATCAAAAATTAAACTCCAAATTATCAAGAGTAAAATATGATACAATGATGGCTTGCAATATGCTAATAATGGCATCCCTTATCTCAACTCTCACAGAGGTCAAATAAGGAAATTATCCAAAGATGAGACTCGTCAACCCAAATAAACGAAGCAAAAATCGAAGTACATAAGTACCCTATCAAACAAGCCCCACGCTTTTCATGAACAGATAATTATAATGCAAAATGCCAGTTTTCTAGAAAAGGGACGTGACACCAGCACATGTGCAAAAGTATCCTATAAACGCCTATCCTGACGTACCAATCAGAGCCATTATCAAACTCAAAATAAAGCGCAATGATTGGCTGCTTGGGGACATGTGTCCACAAGTGCTTTATTTTGAGTTTGAGAATGTACTCAAGTTTTATAACCTCCGAAC
Organism: Loripinus fragilis; assembly: GCA_964019695.1. Lineage (NCBI taxonomy): Eukaryota > Metazoa > Mollusca > Bivalvia > Lucinida > Lucinidae > Loripinus > Loripinus fragilis. The sequence goes on from OZ026525.1 coordinate 75,700,465, forward strand.
CTAGATGTCTACATTTTTATCGCATCCAAACTTTCCTATGCATGTAGTGACGGCTATGGCGAGTCTTGGCATTTGTGACAATGTGCTAATAGTAGAGCAGATGACTGGCCAAAAGTCCTCTCCTTAAGGACTTTACTGGTCAGATCGGTGCAACATCTAGTGACATATACCAAAATGTTTGTTTGTATGTCCAGCTTCAGAATCCGGTTGATGACATCGTCGCTCATGAGTACTAAAAGAGTTACGGCCCTTGATACGTACATACCCATTATAACAGATTATTAGAATTTTGCATACAGTTGGCAGATAGCATTGCATTTATTTCTAATAAGCATACATAATTGAAATATTTTTATGATTTATATGGTATTGGATTAGAAAACAACATTGAAATATAGTTTCAACATGTATGATACCTAAAGTTGTGTTTGTCCGTGTGTCTTTTTGTAAATAGTGTCAATGTAAAAGGGCAATGCTAATATTTCATAAACACAATTTTTAACCATAACTTAGTTCAAAATGCAAGTTTCATCTTTTTTTCATCAATGTAAGCAACAGCATACACTTGTTTTAGGTCAAGCTTCAAATCAAGTTGTGACCTTTCTCAAGGTCAAAGGTCAAGGTCAAATAGGCATACCCCCCAAATCACAAAAAATGCGTTATTTATGTATCTGTTTATTAGTAAAAGTATAGTGTGTGCCTGTTTGAAGCTTAACTTATAAGTACTAGTCTTACATACTTAAATTCAACATATTCTTTGCCACCAAAGGGGAATAAATACCCCCAATTAAGCGAGGCCTGAGCTATTCCGTAACGGCCTCAGTTTGAATCACGTCAAGATGACAACGCTTTATACTACCACATTCGACTGGCCAGAATTCCTCTCCTTATGAACTTTGCTGGTAAGATTGTGCTAACATCAAGCGTCATATATACCAAAATATTTGTCTGTATGTACGACTTCAGAATCCAGTTAATGACATCGTCGAAGATGAGTACTTACACAGTTAAGGCCCTTGAACCGTACACACACTTTATATAGGATTATGCATATGCTGTATACAGTTGGTCTAGAGCATTGCATTTATTCATAAGGACACGTTAATACAATATTGTTATGACTTGTATGGTATTTGTTGGAAAACAACATTTATAATTAATTATCAATACCAATGATACATGTACCAAAAGCTGTGTTTGTCCGTGTGTCTGTTTGCAAATAGTTTCAATGCAAAAGGAAAATGCAAACTTTTAATATTTTTTTATCTATATTGAAATAGTTCAATTGCCATATTTCGTCAATTTTGTTTCATCAAAATAAGTAATAGTCTACACTCTTTGTATGTCAGAGTTAAAGTTTGTGTTATGACCTATTTAAATGTCAAGGGTCAAGGTCAAATAGACATATTTAAAATCTCTATATTTAGTATATTTTATTAGCCCACCTGAGTCATAAGCTCAAAGTGAGCCATTGTGATCGTTGGATGTCTGTTGTCCGTCGTGCGTCATCAACAATTGCTTCAAACGATATCTCACCCTAAAATAATGGATTGAATTTAATCAAATTTGGCTGACAGGAATAGTCCTTATATGGCCCCCTCAAATAATTGATGAAATAGTATATCTAGATCACATGGGTAAAAATAGATTTTCGAAAACTTAAAAAATCTTCTTGTCTAAAACCACAAGGCTGATAGCCTTGATATTTTGTGTAGGATTATCTAGTAGATATTTTTCTTTTTTGTTCAAATTATGCCCATGGGGCCACAAATTGTCCCGCCTCTGGGTTCACATGTTTTACATAGGCTGTGGGTTGGTCTGCAGAGTGTGATTGTGGTATTTCCTGACCATACTCACTTGCTTTTTTTAAAACGGGAAACATGAAAAAATATTGCCTGAAACCATTTGAGCCTTGATATTAAATATGTAGCATTATCTAGTAGACCTCAACTAATTTTGTTAAAATTATTGTCCTAGGGCCAATTGTGGCCCGCTCCAGATTCACATGTTTTCCATAGGTTTATATAAGGTACACATAGCAAATCTTCTTGTCTGGAACCACTTGGCATAAGCCTTGATAATTGGTATTTGTATCATCTATATAGTAGACCCCTCCACCAGGTTTGTTAAAATTATGCCCATTTTGCCAAAATGGACCCATCCTGGGGGCCACGTGTTTACATAGGCTTTAATAGGGAAAGCATAAAACAATATTCACAGAGTTATAGCGTCATCTAGTGCTACTTTACCAACTTTGTTCAAATTATGGCCCTTGGTTTTATATAGTTTTTTTACAGCAAATATGAAAACCACATGGCCCAATGCCATTATATTTAGTATGTAGCATCACAAAGTAGACCTCCACTGAGTCTGTTCAAATAATGGCCGTGCAGACAAAAACAGCCCACGAAGGCTATATAGGTTTATTTAAATAAAGCACAAAACCCTTCTTGTTTGACCCACAAGGCCTGGAGCTGCCAAGTTTATTCAAAACTGGCTCCACCCAGGGGGATCACATGTTTTACACTTGCTTGTATAGTTAAAACATAAAAAATCTTCTCTGGAACCACTTAAGTTCTAGAACAATGTAGTATCGTCCAGTGGTTCTCTTTTATTATGCTTTATTGTTGTCACCTTTTTGGAATACAAACGCGAATAGCATCAAAGTACTGTGAGGTTTCAATTATATAAACGTTGCCATTAGAGAAACATCATACATTCTGTATATGCTAAACTTTCTGAGAACTGGACAGGTTCAACATAATTTTGATTGTACTGTCATCACTACCAATGCCTTCAGATTCAACACATACATTATTTTGTCTACATCTTGGTGTGTTATAATCTAGATCTGATAGAAAAAATGTCAACCATTTGCAGGCCCTGTTTATTTGGTGTATTTTAGAAACATGTTCTTGGAAAAATATGATTAAATTATAACTTCAATTGCAATAAGGTAATTGAAAGTGGTATGAAATTAAAGTACATTTATTTCTGAGTAAGAAAGACTAAAACAGCTCATTGTTAATTTATAGAGCGGACTTTTGACGAGAAAATGTGAGTTAGTAAGGTTATCATTTGAAGTTAATGAAATAATCTGTAGGTTACAGTATGTCTTGCAGGGTCGTCCTGAAAAGGATGTTTAGCAGCTTAATTTGGTTTATCTAAAGTGTTAGGGTACCTAAAACTAACAAGATACAAAAAAGCATTAGTTTTCCAAAGCATAGACGAAAATCTAAGCAAAGCAGGAGGATGATACATAATATCTGTATATAGAAAACTTAAAAGCTACATTACTGTTTAGATTTAGAATAGCTATAATTTCTGATGAAATATGAAGCCATAAAGATTGTCAGTATATTCGTACCTCACCCACTTTGTCAATGATTATTTACTCTGATTTGATGAAAGAATAAAATGCAGATACACATTTTATGTTGGGTGATACAGGAAGACAAAACGTCATCAAATTATATAAAATGAAGGAAATTTCAAAATTTCACCAATATTTTGGGACCATTGATTCATTTATTTATAAGGCCTATTATATTGATTTTTAATCTTAAAACGACGCAAAATCAAGGGCAATATTGCATGTCCCATGCAGTATTTTATATCGCTAAAGCAATACAAAAGATGATGTAAAGATGTGTAAAACCAAATGTCTCGTATATTTTATTGCAATCAGATCCTCAGTAAGCAAGTTATTGGAGGAAAATTCGATTATAGATCCATTTTCTATGTGTGAGTCTTGCCATTAAGGGACAACAACTCGTGGTTCAAAAAAATAGAAATATGTAGCAGAAACAAAGGGGGTACATGCATTAAGGGGTTTTTGGCCCCCTCTAGAGCAAAAAACTGAAAGTTCCTGGGTCAGGTGTGGTACTTGATTGTATCGATTCCTGATCTTTGCACCCTTACTTACTTTCACCTATTTCATCCTAGTGTTTTGTTAGAAGAATAGCCCAAGTGTAAAATTCTTGCCTTTATTTTCCTTTTACCGGTTGCTATGGTAACCAAAGTGGCTAAAAAATAGGCTTAAAATAGAAAAATTGCTATTTTAGGCCAAATTTGAGGATTTTGGAGACCGATTTTTTAAGAATAAGATATCAGCACAAGCAAATACCAAAAGAACCTTTTAATATATTATGTGCCGTGATAATTCTCATCATCTGTTAATTTTTTTTTGGTTTTTGCTTGTGCTCTATATTAATTCCTCTGTTACATGTCTCAAATTTGCCCCAAAATGGCCATTTTCCTATTTTCAGCCTATTTTGGCGGCCATTTTTGTTACCATAGCAACTGTAAAAGTCGAATCAATACGAGAACTTTACACTTTGGCTATTGTTTTTAATAAACTAATAAGAAGAAACTTGTGAAGAGCAAATTTTATTTTTTGACCTCATATGGGGGCCAAAATAGCCTCTTAATGCACGTACCCCTTTTGATCTGAAGTTTGGCATAGTATTGGTTCAGGATAGATTTAAATCTATTCAGAAAATAAGTTTTCAAATTTAACTTATTGAGCTATTATTATTTACTGCATTTTTCCATACAAAACAATGGAAAAATAATCAAGGGCAGTAACTCTTCCTAGAATATCTAGATAGTTTAATGCATTATAATTGTGTTCGGCGTACTAAGTATATTAACCCCAGTAAGTTTCAGGTATAAATGGTAACATATATTCAAGTTATAAGGTAAATTGTGTTTAGCCTTGCAAGAGTTATGGTTATTGATGCCACTAGTGACCTTAAATGATTTTCTTGGGTGTGCTTGACAATCTTAAGAAAGATCGTGTAAATGCACTTGCAATACAGTTACACTGTCAGAAATTATTCTCTTCGTATTAAGGCTATAAAAAATTTGGGTGACTTTGTATTATAAGACTTTTATCAATGTTAGCGTTTCCACCTCATCTTATAGGTGGGTGGGGTATTTACATGCTAGTAGTTGCCCCAGAGCATTCTATTTGTAGAAATTAGAATCTAGAAGCCCTGTTGACATAACTGAGGCACTGATCTTTGAATTATTATTCATTTTTAAAGACATTAATCTAGCGGGCAGTTTCTTTAGTTGAAAGTTTCTATTATATGCTTATTCAAAGCAGCTGGGTTTTGAAATAGGATATAACTGTAATATACGAAGAAAATAGTTCCAAACCCTTTTTCTCTGACTAAAACTAAATTTATTTATCTTCTGCTGTCATGAATAGTGATGGCTATATTTATTTTCTGAATGCATTATTTTGATTATATTCCAAAACTGACACCCATAATCTCTCATAATATGATCAAAATGGGTGGGGAGTATATCAAAGGGACTTAACTCGGTCAGTACTCAAAATCAGCGGTGTCATCAACTGCTTCTATTTACTAGAGACTCTACGTTTTTGTTTGGTACATGAACATGTATGTGACACTAGATGTTAGCAAAATTTGACCCACCCTCAAACAGCCCTGAGATCTGCAGTAGTAATAGGTGGGTGGGGTAATTACATGCTTAGTATTGTCCCCAAAGCATATCCGTATACAGAAATTGGAATCTAGAAACCCTGATAATATAGATAAAGAAGTGTTCTTTAAATTCTTAGTCATTTCAAAGGACATAACACTAATGGGCAGATTCTTAAATTGAAAGTTTCAAATATATTTTATTCAGAGGAGTTTTGACACCAAATTTACTTTAAAAGACGAACAAAAAAGTTTGAAAGCCCATTTCTCTGACTAAAACTTAACTTTTCTACTTTTTATACCCCGCCACTAAAGTGTGGCGAGGTATTATGTTATACCCTTCGGTGTCTGTCCGTCTGTCCGTCCGTCTGTCCGTCCGTCCGTCCGTCCGTCCGTCCGTCCGTGCTCACCATTTCCGATCGATAACTTGAGTATTTATTCACGGAATTTTTTCAAATTTTGCATACATATTGTTATCGGCGATGAGTGGTATGGGATTGTTAATGGGCAAAATACGTCCATTTTTAACGGAGTTACTGCCCTTTTTCGTATTGGAAAAATGGTTTCTGGCCTGTTATTCCTTTACTGTTCATGATATCTGAATGAAACTTCACAGATATGTTGCACATCAAAGGTTACATATTGTGACTAAGGACCGTCACTCTGACCTTCCCAGTTTGTGAGTTATCTGCCCTTGATAGGTCTGAAAAAAGGTTTTTGACCTATTGTTCCTTTACTATGTGGAATATCTGAATATAACTTCACAGATATGTTTCACATCAAAGGTAACATATTGTGACTAAGAACTGTCACTCTTACCTTTCCCGTTTGTGAGTTATCCGCCCTTGATTGAATTAAAAAATGTTTTTTACCCATAGTTCCTTCACTATGTGGAATATTTAAATGAAACTTTACAGATATGTTTCACATCAAAGGTTACATACTGTGACAAAGAACCATCACTCTTACCTTTCCAGTTCATAAGTTATCTGCCCTTGATTGATCTGAAAAATGGTTTTTGACCTGTAGTTCATTTACTATATGGAATATCTGAATGAAACTTCACAGATATGTTGATCATCAAAGGTTACATATTGTGACTAAGGATCTTCACTCTTACCTTTCCAGTTCATGAGTTATCTGCCCTTGATTGATCTGAAAAATGGTTTTTGACCTGTAGTTCATTTACTATATGGAATATCTGAATGAAACTTCACAGATATGTTGAACATCAAAGGTTACATATTTTTAGTAAGATTCGTCACCCTTACCTTTCCAGGTCATGAGGTATCCGCCCTTGATTGATCTGAAAAATGGTTTTTGACCTGTAGTTCATTTACTATATGGAGTATCTGAATGAAACTTCACAGATATGTTGACCATCAAAGGTTACATATTGTGACTAAGGATGTCATATCACTGTCTATCTCAGTTCTGTTGCTATTTTGGCATTATATATCTCACAAAATAACTTTGTTGCCCCCAGCAGTGGCGGGGTATTCTGCAGTGCTTGCGGTGCTTTTATTCAAGTGACGTTATGAGCAATGATGGGCATTTTTTTCTTACTGGATGTTTCATCTCAATTATTTAACAAACTAATGATCATAACCTCTTATAATATGATCAAAATGGGTGGGGTAATTCAAGGGGAGATAACTCGGTTAGTACTCAGAATCAGCGGTGTCATCAACTATTTCTATTTACTAGAGACTTTACATTTTCGCTTGGTATATGTACATGTATATGACACCAGATGTTAGCAAAATATGACCAAGGTCACCCTCAAACAGCCATGAGATCTGCAGTAGTAATAGGTGGGTGGGGTATTTACATGCTTAGTATTGCTCCCAGAGCATTTCGTATACAGAAATTGGAATCAAGAAACCCTGATAAGATTGATAAATAAGTGTTCTTTAAATTTTTAGTCATTTCTAAGGGCATACCACTAAAGGGCAGATTCTTAAATTAAAAGTTTCAAATATATTTTTATTCAATGGAGTTTTAACACATAATTTAACTTTAAAAGACCAACAAAACAGTTCAAAAGCCCATTCTCTGATCAAAACTGAACTTTTCTACTTTTTCAAGTACCGTTTTGAGTAATGATGGGTATATTTTTCTTCCTGGACGCTTCAACTCAATTATTTAACAAGCTAATGATCATAACCTCTCATAATATGATCAAAATGGGTGGGGTAATTCAAGGGGAGATAACTCGGTTAGTACTCAGAAACAGAGGTGTCATCAACTACTTTTAAAAACTAGAGACCCCACATTTTTATTTGGTATATAACACTAGATGTTGCAAAGATCTGACCAGTAGACCCCTCTGACAGCCTTGAGATCTGCAGTACTATAAGTACAAAACTCGCATGTGCTGGCTCAATTTATATTTACAGGAACAAAGAAATTTGATGTTCAAATGGAGGGGCAGAATGTTATGTGTATAGAAGTGACTGGTGAAAACAACAACATACTCGTTATCTTCAATCAGACATTTGCTTATCTTTATGACATAAAGAACAACGGACGATTGATTAAACAGATTCCAAAACCAGATATGAAATTTGATATTTACAGTGTTGCAAGTGGTAAATGTTTGAATCGAATTTTTTTTTTCATTTGTTACATGATATATCATTGACACAATTTTCTGGTGCCTGGATCATGAATGAAATGAAATGAGCCCGACACAAGGTTTCCAACAATGTGGTATGTGCTACAAGCAAAGCCTCAGATCAGCTGCGCATACGTGCATTCTGATCAGAGCCTTTGCAAGTCGCTTGAATATTCTATGACTGTTAAGATACTGAATGAACACGATTTGGAGTTTCTAAGCATGTTTCAAACAGGGTTATAGCACTTTTGAGAGGGCGATAAATAAATACACTGATCAGACTGAGCAGATGCGCAGGCTGGTCTGTGCGTTTGTTGTTCGCATAAATCAAAATAGGAGGCTGCACAGGCTCCTCTGAGCCTACACCTGTCAAAATGCCACATTGTTGGAAATCACATGCTGCGGCTCAAATGCTAATGCAAAGCTATTTCATTCATAGTATTATTAGCTCCAACAATAAAACCAATACCTCTGATACCGAAGCTGCATTTTAGACTTGCATTTGTCTATTTCTAATGTTATTGTTTCTACCAAAATTTATAAAAAACGTGACAACTTTGATTTTGAAATTGTCGATTTTCCATTTTTAGATGGTGATGTTCCTCTCTCTACATCCTATGGAGTCTATATCTCTCAACTCATTCGTTTTGCTAGAGCATATAGCTATATTTCTGACTTCAACACACGCAACAAATTGTTAACTCAGAAACTTCTTAAACAAGGCTATAGGTATCATAAATTTTGCAAAACCTTTTCTAAATTTTATAGACAATACTATGATTTGATATCTAAATTCCAAGTTGGACTTAAATCTCTCTTGCGCCAAGGACTTGCGGAACCTGAATTCTATGGTGACTTGATGTATAAATGAAGAAGATTGTTGGCTCTAATAATTTTGAGATTGTAGGGGCCTGATGCTTTGGCTGTTTGTCGTGGCCACCAGGGTTTATCTGTTGGATTTCTTTTGCTCCAGTATTCAGTTTTATTTACTGTTGAGTCCTTATCTTTGCTTTATCTCCTTTTTATATCTTAATTTATATGTTCAAGGAGATGATGCATTGGTAAGTTAGGGATCTTTCACACAAACCAAACATCTATGTGTCTTGATTCACATCTGAACTAAGGGTGAGGTTGGTGCACAGTTTAACCGGTTTAAGCCCTCCAGTAAAATATTTTACTGACCGTTCCAAGGCGGTACTTCTTTTGTGGATATTTTATGTTTTTTTCTGTCTTGTATTTGCTATGCTTTTGTGAGCGTCTGTTTATATGTGCCTTGTGGTCACCTGCTGGGAAGGCATTCGTTTGTGGTGTGTAACTGTGAGTTTGTCACTTATCCACTGGTATCCAGGGGTCAGGTGTGGCGCTTGATTGTATCGATTCCTGATCTTTGCACCCTTACTTACTATGTACAAGTTAATGTTTTCTTAAAATTGTAAGCAAACATTTATGTCACTGTCACTCTTGGTTGGTAGGACAGTAAGCCAAAAGTCATTTTTGTTAATGCTGGTGGGTACAATATTGAAGGTATTCAATTGTTAATGAGTCATATTTTCATTCTCTTTCTGCTAACTGAATATCTCAATAATTAGTCAAGTGATGTAATGTGTTTTACACCCTTACTTACTTTGATATTCAAATGAATGCACATACTACGTCACAATGACGTTTATTACTATTTACATGATGCTATTATACCAGTACGTGTTTTGATGACCTCACACTTCACCAGTTCGTTTTATGTAGAAAACTAGGATACTATCAATTTCCATATTGAAAAGAACAGCTTATTTGAAAAAAAGGTTTCATGCAGTAATGGTACTATAAAATGAAGGGAAAAAAAATGAAGTCAAATTTTATTTTTTACAAAAGAATTACATATTGGATTGCTTGCTAAGCGAGTGAACCCCCAAAAAAAGGAATCCTTGTGTAGTGAAAAGGAAAGCATTTAAATAATTGTTTAATAATCAATATTTATTGCTTTCTTTACAGCTTCGACAAACTTTGTTGCTGTAACCGACAATGAACAGTATTTTGTGACTGTTTTGGATGTGAAAAGTCAACAATTTTATCCCAAATTTCGAGGCTTTGAGAAAGCACCCCATGCTGTGAATAATGCTTATGACCGCAAAATTCAAGAGATTGCTTTCACACCTGATGAATCAATGATTGTCTATACCAGACAGTTTTCGGGGGAAGTAGTCTTTTCAGATATTAAGACTGGAGAGCGAAAACGTTACATGGAAGGTAGGACAAAATACATATGAGCCGCGACATGAGATTTCCAACAATGTGGTATGTGCAACCAGCAAAGGCTCACACCAGCCTACGCATACTCCCTGTCTGATCAGAGCCTTTGCTAGTCACTTGAATATTCTATGACTGCTAAGCTACTGGCTGTACATCATTTTGAGTTTCTAAGCTTAAAAGGAGGCTGCATGGGCTCTTCTGAGTCTACACTTGTCAAAATGCCACATTGTTGGAAATCTCATGTCGTGGCTCATATAAGGAAATCAATAATATATAAACAGTCACATGTGTGGTTTAGAACTTTGCACAAACTGGAGATAAAATGCCACATAGAAGGTAAGACCAAGTACCAACCACAAAAATGAGCCGTGACATGTGATTTCCAACAATGTGGCATTTTGACAAGTGTAGCCTGTGCAGCCTCCTTTTAAGCTTAGAAATCCAAAATGGTATTCAGTCAGTAGCTTAATACTCATAGAATATTCAAGCGACTAGCAAAGGCTCTGATCAGATTGCGCATATGCGCAGGCTGATCTGAGGCTTTGCTGGTTGCACATACCACATTGTTGGAAATCTTGTGCACAAACAATCACAAAAATCATAAATTACTAACAATCAATCATGTGTGCTATTAAGAACTTTACACTCACTGGACAGAGGAAACGCCACATAGAAGGTAAGAAAAAGTGTGTGATAGGACAGGCTGGAGAGAAAAGTCAAAATATTGGTTTATATTTCACAATATTAATGCATAAAAATGCAGACATAAATGTTGTATCCACTGCACTTTACAGATCATGGATAAATGATGCTATAACCGTTTACATGAAATAATCTTTATAAATTTAAGTAAACATGCACAAATAAGTAAACTATATGCGCATATGTAACCATAGGTCAGCAGTTTAGGTCAAACATTTGACTAATATTTCACCATGTTTAATGCATAAAATACAGACTTATAAATGCTGTATCCACCGCACTTTGCAGATGATAGATAAATGTTGCTATTAATACCTATATGAAACACACTTTATTAGTCTGAATAAACACGTACAAAAGAGTGAGCAATATGCGCATATGTAGCCAATGGTCTGCAGTTTAGGTCAAATATGTGATTTAAATTTGACCATGTTTAATGCGTTAAAATACAGACATATAAATACGGTATCTGCTATATTTTAAAGCCGCTGTATAAATGTTGCAATAAATACTCACATGAAACAAACTTTATGAGTCTAAGCAAACACGTACAAATAAGTGAGCAATATGCGCATATGTAGCCAAAGGTCAGCATGTTAGGTCAAACATGTGACTAGCATTTGACCATGTTTAATGCATAATAATACAGACACATAAATGCGGCATCCTCTGTATTTTACAGTCGCCATGTAAATGTTGCAATAAATACTCACATGAAACAAACTTTATGAGTCTAAACATACATGTACAAATAAGTGAGCTATATGCGCATATGTTGTCATAGGTCAGCATTTTAGGTCAAACATTTGACTAACATTTGACCATGTTTATGTTTTGAAATACAGATAATAAATGCGGTCAATACTGTACTTTACAGATGCTGGATAAATGTTGCGATAAATGCTTATATGAAACCACCTCTACCCAACTTATTGAGATACGATAAATTTATGGGCAGTATGCATAGATGTTTACCCAAACGATAAATATAGTCATCATATTTACCAGATATCTATGCATAGCATAATTGTGATTAAACATGTATGGCAGGAACACCGAAATGAAACAGGTATGTAAAAGCGTATTTCATACAGCTTGCATATTTATCACTTATTTACACCACCTGATAAATTTCAGTAAACCAGACTTTTCATGCAGTGATAGAAGGTAGTACAACGGGCCTGTCAGGAAAGACATGCATGGTAAAAAATAGTGAGTGTGATCAGGAAATACCACAATCACAAATCGCGAACAACCCATGGAACTGCAAGGAAGAGCCACACAACCATCATGAGACACCAGGAAGACAAACTAGGCAAAGCAAACAGTTTAAGTAAACATTTAAGTGTGTTATTTAATAAATTTACAGAGATTTGATAGAGAAAATGTCATATAATGCTACATTTACACTATGTCCCAAGCACCCACAGCAATCATGTTTCAGGCTACCATAGAGAATGGGGCCATCAAACGTAGCTCACTGTGATTGCCGTGGACAAGGGGGAAATTTTTTTAACTGTCAAAAAATTTGACAGAACAGCCCTGGTAGGATTGTCCTTGGAGTATGTCCATAGCAGGACCAGAAGCAAGAGTTTTTTTCTGGCAAACCATGATTTGTCAAGTTATGTTATGGTATGCCAAGTTTAGTGCCCATTACGTTACAGTTGCTTTATGGTTTACCAAAATTTATCACTGTCCTCTGGGCAAACTAAGATTGCGGATTGCTGTTTTGTCACATTTTATTACCACTTACCAGTGTGTTACGGTTTACCTGCAGTTGCACGGTTTGCGAGTTCCCGGAAGAAGTATGAAACATCAACCTTAGTAGAGAAGCTTCACTTGAGTTTAAAAACTTTGAGTCAAAGAGTGAAGATCTCACCATGACACCAAAGAAGGCACCAAAAGGAAGGTACTGGTATCTTGTCCTGTGCAGGCACAACCTGAAGTGGAGCAGCAACAGCCTGCATATCATGGCCATTTACTGCTGTCAGACGAAGAGGATAGTACTCCTCCTGAAACGACTCCTCAGCTTGACATTAACCCGGAGTAGTGGGGTAGCTTAGTGGTAGAGTGTTTGACTCAAGATCGAGGGGTTGCAGGTTCGAGCTTTACCAGAGGCACTGCGTTGTGTCATTGAGAAAAAGTAAGAAAGAAATCAACGGTCATGAATAGATACAATCAAATACCACACCAAACCCTGGACACCGTATGGGAAAGTGACAAAAACAGAAGAAAACATGACACACAAAAGAGCCATGAGGTCAGCCTTTTCCCAGCAGGTGACGACAAGGCCGCAAGGAGCAGAAAATACAGCATGGTAGTCACAAAACAAAAATAACAAAAAGGATCCACAAACAATACCGCATTGAAATGGTCAGTAAATTATATCTACTGGATGGCTTTAAAATGTTTGTCCGTGCCAACCTAGATACTTTATCCACTGCTTAGTTCTGCTTCAACCCAGAAAGACTCGTTCCCACTTGACTGAAAATTGTTGACTGGGGTATAAAGAATCAAAACAAAGAACCTGAACCTGTAATCAAGGAAGCTCTGGAAGATGAATCTGCTAGGAGGAGGGTAGCGACAAGAATTATCCCTAGCACTTGAAATGTATTTATAAGTGTGTGCGTGTGTGCATAATCAGTTAGTTATGAATTAAATTTTCCGTACATTGGAGCGACAGCTGTGAAGGCCTGTGCCTTGGTTATAGGATGAGTAATCATTTATTCATGCACATATACGTGTGCATTTGTTCATTTTTAATGCACATATACGAGTGCAATAGTTCAATGAGTGGTGATTATGCTGTACCTTTCCTGCTCCTGTACAGATATAAGGGGGCTTTGTCAACTGTACAACTATAGTCATGTTTATATTAAGAAAACATATTAACCGAAAATCAGCATATCCACAGATTTTGATATGCATTAAAAATGGTGTTTTGCATGGGCTGTTTTACTATATTTACCCCTGGATGTGTAATTGTGCAAAGCGGGGTTTTCTTCAAAACCGGTTCAAATGCACTCACCTAATATGGACAATGTGACAGAATTTTGATCAGCCCACCAGAATAGTTATCTCGCCTGTATGGACATTGTATAGATAATGTTCATTGATCAATCTCCTATTGCATATTGATTGAGTGACTGTGATTCTTTGAGTTATTTTAGGTGGAGCAAGCAATGGTCACATGTCTTTATTGGGCACCAATTGATATAAGTATGTTGTTTTTGTATTTGAAAATCAGATTAAACCAGAGTGGACTGAAACGAGACTTATCCTTTAAATCAGACTGGTTTGGGTCAACAAAAGTTATACAGTCTCTCTGATAATAAGGCTGCCAAATTATGAGACATCCTAAAATGTCTACAAAATAGATTCATATATTTTGACAGAGGTAGAAGTAAAGACTAGTCATTTTGATCTAAGAGTTGATTAGAGTTGAGTGCCCTATAAAAGACCCATTGAAACGTACGTTACACACATTTTGTTTTGCATTATTTTCAGGAAACACTCATACTCTTAGGTGCCCCAAGATAACGCCAGATGGCAAGTACCTGTATGTAGTCCAAGAAGAACGTTTACTAATATATGACATGGCAACTTTACAGGTATGCAACGCTTCTAGGGCAAAGTGAAAATATGCATAGTAGTATTTATCACATGACGTCGCGTCTGAAAGTGATATAACGCCATGCAATAAAATCGATAACCCACCAGTGGTTTACAGATTAAGTAATGTAACGTTATGACGTTTTTTTTATAACGTTGCGTAAAAGATGGCAAAATCGTGACGTTTTCACGCCCAAAATGCGATTTTAAGTACTTTAAATGTCATGTGATAATAGTGGAGCCAAAAAATGGCAAAAAGTTGCCTAGTTACGGTGAAACCCCTCCCCATCAGTGAAATGGAAAACAAGTGCATGAAATATATTGCAAGCTGTTGAAGTTTCTTGTATCGCCTGAATTACTCTGGGAAGAGAGGCAGTGGTGCTAAAAATTGGCAAAACTTCGTTTTTAGAAGTGATATTGCGATTTTTCTGAAATCCATTTGCAGCATCAGATACAAGACACCTGCCAAAAAGACTGAAAATGATAATTGAATCTTATATAACCCTACCCTGAATTTATTATGAAGTCAATTCGGAAATGAAATGCCTTTATATTTTGGTAAAAATCAGTGTTATCAGTTCATGAGAATTTGGTAACTATTGCATATAGAGATCAAACGTGATTTTCTAAGCATAAACATCTGTTGGGCCTCGAGAGTGGTGTTGAAATACGAGCCTGAAAGAGGCCCAGTAGATGTTTGTGTATCAGAAAAAAATTGATCCCTATTATTAAATTAAGTCATTTGGTTGCTTGAGAAATTTGGAAAAAAAGCTTTACAAAGTTCAATTTTTGCATTACATGTACCTATAATAGCGCGCAAAAATCGTAAGTTTTAAAACCAGATCCATATCAAAGACATATATGTCATCCTAGCGTCAATAAATTACACTAACTTCTCTGCATGATTATATTTATGACGTCGATTGTGATGGCCCAGAAACTGTAAACGTATTAAAGTATGTGTGCATCAACAGCATGTGAATTACCTTGTTAGTACATGGGTTTAATATCGTGTGACAAAGTTTAAATGCAATAATATACTATCATTGTCTTCAATGAGGTAGACATGAGGTTAGATATTCACTGAGGCTTCAAGGCCAAGGTGAATGTTACTTAAGGCTAGATAAATCCTTATGTCTGCCAAATTTGAAGTTTTATTATATAACTTTTTCAAATGTTAGTGAAAATTTTCTACTTTCACTTTTGTAACTAGATTTGTATTGTTGATGTCATGTTCAACCTAAAGACATCTCAAAAGTTTTAGTATTTTTTTTTAATATTTAATGTAGTATTTTGCATTTTGAAATGTACATGTATATAAATTATCTGTATGCATAAATGACTTTTTACATGCTGTTTATTCAAGAAAAGAAAAAGTAACACACACAAGAAAAATGTTGTCAAACTTCATTACTTAGTCTTTAATTTACCTGTTTGGTGATGAAAAAGCAAAGCATGTCAATTTCACGCATCCCAAGCTGAATCTATGCTCATATGCTATATATAACTCTCTAAGGGGTGATCTAAGAAAAGTGTAAAAAATATCAAGACCAGTTTTGAGGTAGACATACAGATTTATTAAGAGAAATTTGGCCAATCAGGAGACAGAATTCTCTTCAGTCATGTAACAATTAATTATGTTAATTCATTCATCTATATCCCTAGTGTATTTGTGCAAGCAGATAAAGCTTGGAAGAGGCCACACTTGACATGGGCGGATCCAGAGTGGTGGGTAGGGCATCATGATCCCCCTTTTAAACTCACAAATGGCTACATGTTTCCTTAGAAATACTGATATGGACCCCCTCGAGAAGAAAACCCAATTGCTTCTCAATGAAGGTTCTTAAGACCCTCTGTGAAATACGTTGATGACTAAAAACCTAATGGAATTTTCTGGTTCTGTCCATGCTTGAGCCTTGGTTATTATCATATAGGCGTCTTTGCAAAAAAACTTTACTTGTTTACATGCGAAAAGCATATGTTCAGAGCAGCCTGCGCATCTGCTCGGTCAGCGCTTATGTTATTAGCTAGCTGCAAAGTAAAACATCAAAACTTGCTTCTTACAATATTTCATAATTTTAGCATGTCTTTGCTGCTGAGCAGGCTGGTTAGAGTCTTAACTGGTCGGATACTTAAGAAATGTATTCCATTTTTGGAATGTCCGTGCAATCATAAATACTTCAGGTGCCTTGCAAAGTAAGTGAATCCCAAGGGCTTCACGTTAACTTCGCAAGTATTTATAGTGATTCCTTGAACTTTACAAAAATGGAATATATTAATTATATTTACATTTTTTCTAAATATATAAAATATAGAAATTATTAATGATTTAGGGAAAAAAGTTCTGTATTTAATATGTGATCGATCATATTAACCGTTTTGTTGGAGTGTCGTAAAACGGATAAGCTGAACAGCCAGTGTGTACATGGACAACCAATGGAGTCAACAAGAAGCTTGTTTTACACTTGCGAATTGGATGTGGCTAGCTGTCAATCACAACACCAGTATCACTTCTGGCGAATGAAACCACGTTTTTAGACTTGCATTTGTCAATTTCTAATGATATTGTTTCTACCAAAAATTTTGATAAACGTGACGATTTTGATTTTGCAATTGTCAATTTCTTATTTTCAGATGGTGATGTTCCTCGCTCTACATCCTATGGAGTCTAAATCTCTCAACTCATTCGTTTTGCTAGAGCATTGAGCCCTGTTGCTGACTTCAACACTCTTAATAAATTGTTAACTCAGACACTTCTTAAACAATGCTATCGGTATCATAAACTTCCCAAAACCTTTTCTAAATTTTATAGCAACCAACCAACGAAAGCGGGGCAACACGAGGGTTGGTTGCTTTACTACTAGAGAGAGGCTCTGTTCTGTTCTATTCACGCCCAATCTTCAACTATGAATAGAAAATATTTTCTGTATTGCCCAGTTCCGGTATTTATACGGAGTCGATACGGGGAACAAATCTAGATCTTACTAAGAACCTAATTCTACTGTTGAAACATATGTCATGATCATCATTAGCATTGAAAAAATACAAAAAGTAAAAGTGAATCTTGAAAATGCCAGGTTTGTTGTTATTAAAGTCATATTTTAGCCATAAGACTGAGGGATTTTTTTATATCACCAGCAGCTTGAACGGTAGTGATAGCTCTTTCAGGCAAGCGGCTGCGTGATCCCCATGACGTGACGTCACAATTCTTATAACGTTACGTCATGACGTGATAACATCTTGAGCCAAACGCCAACTGCCACGTGCATCGTCGTGCCATGGAAATGAGTCGCGACATGAGATTTCCAACAATGTGATATGTGCGACCAGCAAAGACTCAGATCAGCCTGCGCATACAAGCGGTCTGATCCGTGTCTTTTCTAGTCGCATGATTTTTCTATGAGTGTTATGCTTCTGACTGAACATCATTTTGAGTTTCCAAGCTTAAAAGGAGACTGCACAGGCTCGTCTGAGTCTGAGCTGACCCTCTAGGCGCTTCTGTATGCGACGTTTTCTTGTTCTTTTGTCACTTTCCCATAAGGTGTTCTGGGTCAGGTGTGATACTAATTGTTTCGATTCCTGACATTTGCCTTCTTCCTTACTTTTTATACTCACACGAATACGGACTCACATGAAATACCGTATTCTGTGCTATCCTCTCAGGTCAAATAGTGGTTGGTTGCCCATTAGGTGTGCCTATTTCATATTAGACGATACTATAATTTGATATCTAAATTCCAAGTTGGTCTTAAATCTCTCTTGCAACAAGTACTTTCGGAACCTGAATTCTATGGTGACTTTATGTATAAGTTGAAGAAGATTGTTGGCTCTAATAAATTTTCAGCGCAGTTCATTAAAATAATTTCCCATTATAAAAAGATTGGCTATACAATTAATGAAATGCAACAGACTGCAAGCCTGGTGGTCAACCCAATCACGATTGGCAACTTTGCTTTCCTCTTTAAATGCACCCTGTTGGTCGGACTTCAGACTCTATGATAGTTCCGACTTAGAGACTTATCTCTTGATGAGATGTTTGGGGACTGATGCTCTGGCGGTTTGTCGGGCCCATCAGGGTTTATCTGTTGATTTTTTTTGCTCCGGTATTCAGTTTTATGTACTGTTGAGTCCTTATCTTTGCTTAATCTCCTTTTTATATCTTGATTTATATGTTTTTAGAGATGATGCATTGATAAGCTACTAAGGGTGAGGTTGGCGCCGTGAAACTGGTTTAAGCCCTCCAATAAAATAGTTTTACTGACCGTTCCAAGGCTGTACTTCTTTTGTGGATCATTTGTGTTTTTGTGTCTTGTGTTTCTCATGCTTTTGCGTCTGTTAATTGCTGCCTTGTGGTTAACTCCTGGGAAAGGGCTGACTTCTTGGATCTTGTTGGTGATATTTATTGTACTTTATTTTACTTTCCCATGTGGTATCCTGGGTCCGGTGTGGTACTTGATTGTATCATTTTCTGATATTTGCCTTCTTTCTTACTTTGAAGCGTATTGCACAGGCAGGTGAGCTTGGCAACTGTCAATCAAATTTGTCTAGTCAATGAGGCTATAAAGGGTTGAAAAAATCTAAAGTTTCTTTTAAGGATTGCTTCGAAAATGTCAATATTGTTCCATAAACACGGCTTCTCGTGACGAGTCCCATACTTGTTAAGTATCACTTCATTAACTGGTTCATATGGCAAACCTGTCTTTAGTGTTTGCGAACAACAAAGTTGCATGTGCGCAATCCAATATTTTACTGTAGGGCTTAAACCAGTTTCACAGCGCCAACCTCACCCTTAGTTGCTTATGAATGCATCATCTCCCAAAACATATAAATCAAGATATAAAAAGGAGATTAAGCAAAGATAAGGACTTAACAGTACATAAAACTGAATACTGGAGCAAAAGAAATCCAACAGGTAAACCCTGATGGGCCTGACAAACAGCCAGAGCATCAGTCCCCTACCATCTCATCAATAGATAAGTTGCTTATTGGAAAGTATCATATATAAACTTGCTACAAGCTAATTTACAATGCTCTGTCGAAAACCCCGAAGACAGGTTTTGTCCCGTTGACTCCCAACTATTTTCTTTACAGGAAATTGATGTAATGGAGCACCCAGCAAAACTCCATGACGCCATCAGTTTAGATATGAACATTGTTGTTACTGTGGCTAGTGACTGCAATGTAAGGATTTGGGATAGATCTCGAAAGAAGGCTTCAGCAAAAGATAACGCAAATATATTAAAGTTCCGTACAATCAATCAGTAAGTAGTGAATTACCAAACATCAAGTTGTCACCTTAGCAGTCATGCTCTCAATAGTTACAGCTTAAACTTAACCCTTCATGCGCCAATCGCAACACAAGTCGTCTGCTTTTCTCAATGTGCTGAAATGTTTTAAAAGCCTCTATGGCAAACATTGTGGACTCAGAACAGACTGCTCCTATAGGAGCAGTCTGTTCTGGGTCCACGCTGTTTGCTTCTATACTTAATAAGTCAGTAATGTTAGGCAATTATTTGCAGCAGACGACTTCAGCAGACAACGTTTTCAAATGCCTTTTTTCTTTGCACCTAAACTTAAGGTTGTCAGTAAGTGCACTCCCTTTGCGCTTGCTCGGAACCCCAGGTGCAACATTTAAACTACATGTGTACCTAGGTTTGAACCACAGATGCACCTTACAATTTGAACTACAGGCGCCCCTCAGAATGCTCTTCTCTTCTGTTGGGCTATTAAAATTATTATTTGCATTATGATATTAATCATTTTCAGATTTATGTCAGTAGTATTTATGATACTGTTACTAACTTATTTCAAGAGATATATTTATCTTTTATTATTATACCCCCACAAACGTAATTTAGGGGGTATACTGTTTTCAGCCTGTCTGGCCTTCCGTTTTCTGTCACTCTGTCATTCCGTCAACATTTAGAGGTTTTGTTGAATACCTTATGTAGCTTTTTTCAAATTCTAATTAAATTTGCATCACACATAAACCATTTGACAATGCATGTTTGGTAGGAAAGAAGGACCGAAAATTAGTATTGCAAGAGTTATGCCACTTTGTATCTGCATGGTGTTTGCAATACGGTTGATAGTGCTCACTTTGTGAAATCAACTCCTCCTAGAGTATTGGTGTATCCTTTTAAAACTTTGCAGTCATGTTACAGACATATTGAAGATGTGCATGTGGAAGTTTAATGATAAAAAATATTTGATAAATTTACATCATTTTAACTGAGCCCATTCTTTACCACTGCACATATTAAATAATTGATGATAGTGCGTACATTATGAAGTCATCTCCTTCTAGAGTCTTTACTGTATCCTTTTAAAACTGTACATGTATGTTACATACACATTAAAGATATGCATGTGAATGTTTAATGATGAAAAAAGTTTTTTTTCTAAAAATTTACACCGTTTTTAGTTAGCCAATTCTGAACCACTTCATACAATGAATAATGGCTGATAGTACATACTCCGTGAAATTGACTCCTCCTGGAGTATTGGTGTATCTTTTCAAAACTTTGCAGTCATGTTACAGTCACATTGAAGATGTGCATGTGGAAGTTTAATGATAAAAAATATTTGATAAATTTACATCATTTTTAAATGAGCCCATTCTTGACTACTGCACATTTTAAATAATGGATGATAGTGCGTACATTATGAAGTCATCTCCTTCTAGAGTCTTTACTTTATCCTTTTAAAACTGTACATGTATGTTACATACACATTGAAGATATGCATGTGAATGTTTAATGATGAAAAAAGTTTTTTTCTAAAAATTTACACCGTTTTTAACTTAGCCAATTCTGAACCACTGCATATAATGAATAATGGCTGATAGTGCATACTCTGTGAAATCAACTCCTCCTAGAGTCTTTGGTGTATCCTTTTTATACTTTGCATGTATGTTACTGACATATTGAAAATGTGCATGTGGAAGGTTAATGATTAATAAATTGATGATTTTACACCATTTTTAACTTAGCCCATTCTGAAACAATGCATATAATGAATTATGACTGATAGTGCATACTTTGTGACATCTTCTCCTCCTAGAGTATTTGGTGTATTGTTTTAAAACTTTGCATGTATGTTCCAGACATATTGAAAATATGCATGTGGAAGGTTAATAATAAAAAAATATTTTTGATGAATTTACACCATTTTTAACATAGCCGATTCTTGACCACTGTACACATTAAGTAACATTTTTAATGGGTCTCCGTCAGCCAACAAGGACAAATATAAGAGCTTGAATGATTTTGAATTGCAGCTAGATCCCATTATAGACTACGAAGCTAACTGCCCTTGAGCGTCTCAAAAATCAATGAATAATGTTATGACCACTCCAGTGTCTTCATAATTGGATCATCTTTACTCTTGCAGATAACAAGAACAACTATTGAAGCTTATTAGGGTTTGAAATTCGGCGGTATCCTTTAAGAGCAGTTCCTTATGGCATGATAAATCACCTTTACCACATTGGGTGACTTCCCATGATTATTACTATTTTTATTACGCACGTGCGTAACTGCATAATGAGAGATACACCAATGTGATATTTATAACTTCTATTCAGGTCAAATGATGCGAGAATTGCTCCAAATCCAAGATACTTTTATGGAACTGGTGTGAGAAACAATGACACTATAGTGTTTGTTTTTGACATTATAAAGGACAGAGTTATACGTGAACATGTATTGGTAAGTACACACTGGTAAATGTATACGTCGATTTGGTGGTATTCACGCGTTTTGCCGGTTCTTGATACACCGAAAGTGGTAGATATTGGTGTTAATATTATATCGAAAAACATGCCATATGCCTAAAGGACTATAGAATTAGATCCTTTTTAAGTATTCGGCATGCACATGGCGATTTATGTAAGTATTTAGGAATAGATTCGAGTACCTATCATCCAGATCGGTACTCGAATATATTCCTAAATGCTTACATAAATCACCATACACATACTGAATACTTAAAAATGATCTAATTCTATAGTCCTTTAGGCATATGGCATGTTTTTCTATATAGTATTAAATCCAATATCTACCACTTCCGGTCTATAAAGTACAGACAATACGCGTAAATACCACCAAATCGACGTATGCATTTACCAGTGTGAAGTACTGACGGCGTATGAACTCGTATTTGTATATACGAATCTATGATGAGTATGAGGGTTGGATAAAAAAATCAGTCGCGAGGACCTCTGATTGGCATCAGAAGGCTTGCCATTGATAACAAACTGTGATCATGAGGGACCAATTTTTCTATCCCATTCTCACACAAAAAATGCATTGTTTATTTGTTTATCATTGAATTCGGCTTTTTCATATTAAAAAAGAACCCCAGAAGCTCGGAATACACTGAGAAGCGACATATAATGATGACGTCACTTTAACAAAGCAATAACGTCACTTGATTGTCTTCCAACGTAACTTTGTTTGTTTTTATGCTTCATACAGGCTGGTACAGGGTATATGAGAATTCTCTCAAATAGGTAAAAACAGTGGAAACCCAGATTTGATGTGCAAGAAGAACTGATAGCTCATGAGTATTAATTAACCGCACATTGTAACTCGTGAATGTGTTTTGCTAATATATTGTATGTTATTGTGGTATTTACCGATCATACTCACTTACGGTTTCTCGCTTAGCTAGATAGCTATTCTAATGCACTTACAAATGTAACGCGACGTCTAAATGAATAACCTCATAAATTTGCGACAGTATATCCTGCCATATACTGTCACTTCGGTGTCATTACGTAACGTCGCTTTTCATTGGCTGACAAGTGGTTTTATGCAGATAGCAGCTGCTGGACGTAGGCGCAACATACTACATTTTCACTTTCTTTTGAAGGAAAATGTTATTAGTGCATTAGAACGTAGACAACCACATACAAAATTTTCATTTGGGGAGGTATATCATTGGATTTACGTTCGATATAACGTTTACGGCTCCAACCGTATATCAGCCGATATACCTCCCAAAATGAAAAAAAGTGAATACAGTTATCCCCATAGTGGCTTACACTTTTTGGTAACGTTATGTATTGATGTCCGTAATAATGTCACTATATATTGCAAAATCTTAGCGTTTTCACGCAAAAACGCAATTTCAAAGTTGTTTTTGGGTCATATGGCAATTAAAATCAAACATTAATGCTCCTGTATTATTGAATTTATAACAACTCGTTGCAAAAAAGAGATGAAATGCTCAACAAGCCTCACATTTCATCTCTTTTTCCCAACTCCTTTAATGAATTCAATAATACAAGAGCACTCATGTAAGATCCTCTATGTGTTCTTTCTGTTTTGCATGTGTTTTGTTACTCTTTCTCCTAATATTTCTCCCTCGTGGTGCCATGGGTTGGTCTGAAATCTGTTATTATGGCATCTCCAGGCTTTACCGTTATACTTAGCAGTGAAATAAATGCATATAAAAAACAAATAAAATTGATATCAATAACTAGTAAAATATGATTGATATCAGCCTATATTTTCACTGTAGCGTTTTTTTTATTACCTCTGACTTTTCCATTCACATAATGCATTTAACTTCAGACCTTCAAACACCCATAACTTTTTTTTTTGAACGAAAACATCAATTGTGGGGATGCATTATCTTAGAACATGAGGAAACATTTTGGTACCAACATTATATGGGTTTGCTAAAAATTTTCGTATTTCATTTTCAACACCTCATTTTTCAGTGGGTGAGACATATCATGTAACCTATAAAAATATAAAACTAAAAGAAAATTTACTTTATTTTTGTAGATACCAAATAAATTTCATCTAGTGAGTTGAAAACAACAGAATTTTCACTTGTGCTATGCACTTGTGAAAATTCTGATGTTTTCAACACACTAGATGAAATATATTTGCTATTGAATGACACCTCGAAAAGTACATGTCCTATATATACTTACTAGTTTGTTTTGTATGTTTTTTTTTTCTAATTGGAAAGGATCCAGTATTATTGAGAGGCCACAGCAGCTATCGTTGAGTCTATAGAATTGGTAGAGCTTCTCCTTATATAGTTTCTCATTATAGTGTAATATGTTTTCATATTATGGTTTAATTGCAGGAATATTGGGTTGTTGCAGATAGTAAAATAGTGTAACAGGGACAGTGCTAGGGGCATGCATGTTGTTGCACTTTTACTGTAGTTTCAAAGATGCATAGTAATAAGGCAATTCTATTGTTCTTATAAATAGGTAAAGCATGACTATTCACTGCCACGCGCATATTCAATAATTTGTGGTAGGTTCAGTATAACTGTAAACTTAGACCACCTGCACGCCCAAAATCAAGGTAAACTCGCCAGTGTTTGTTTACACTAAATCTCATCTATCTTCGAATCCACTTTAACCCTTAATGCGCCAATCGCAACAAAAGTCGTCTGCTTTTATCGTCTGATAAATTGTTTAAGAAGCCTCTATGGCAAACAGTGTGGACCAAGATCAGACTGCTCTTATAGGGGCAGTCTGTTCTGGGTCCACGCTGTTTGCTTCTATACTTAATTCGTCAGTAATGTTAGGCAAATATTTGCAGCAGACGACATTTTCAGATGAATTTTTTTCTTGGCGCTTTAGGGTTGAACAGAGTCTGCTTTGTTCACATTCTAAAGGTTTTGTTTTCGGGGGTTCTGTGTTTGGTTCTTGTTTTGTTATTCGGTACTTTGTGTCCGTCTAGTTTTGCAATTCTCTTGATTGGGAAGAGAGAGCTGGTTGCTTTGCTTTAACTGTCACCCTGATGTCTTATGTCAGTCTGTGTTCTTTGTCTCTTCCTCACGATGCCGTGAGTTGGTCTGATGTATGTGATTGTAATATTTCCTGATCATACTCACTTGTTCTTTTCTCTGTTTAAAAAGGACCTTTTCTTCCATTTTCTTATTGGTCTGTGACAGTGTTTTTTTCTCCAAAATCTCCATCTATGTTTAATAGTAGTTAGAATAGCTATATGAAATGCAAAATCAGCATGGACGTTATATATTTTCAGTTAAATCAATGGAGCAAAATTATTGAAATCAAAACCACGTCAGATCCGAAGATTTTAGTATTAACATGTGGAGATTGTGGTTTTATTGTGGATGTGTATTCCGGCAAGGTCATACAAAAGGTTAATACAGTGCTCCCTACGTTCTCAAACCAATGTGTCATCACAAGGAGGAATGGTAATAAACAGAATTTTAGACTCTATCATCACACTGGTAAATGTATACGTCGATTTGCTGGTATTTACGCGTATTGCCGGTACTTCATAGACCGGAAGTAGTAGATATTGGTGTTAATACTGTATAGAAAAGCATGTCATATGCGTAAAGGACTATAGACTTCAATCATGTTTAAGTATTCAGTATGTGCACGGCGATTTATGTAAGCATTTAGGAATAGATTCGAGTACCGATCATCCAGATTGGTACTCGAATCTATTCCTAAATGCTTACATAAATGGCCATGTGCATGCTAAAAACTTATAAATGATCTAATTCTATAGTCCTTTAGGCATATGGCATGTTTTTATATATAGTATTAACTCCTATATCTACTACTTCCGGTCTATGAAGTACGGGCAATACGCGTAAATACCAGCAAATCGACGTATACATTTACCAGTGTGATCATCAGTGTGAGGATGGGATGGAAAAATCCGTTTCGCAGACCACTGATTGGCATCACTATACTATGATTGCCTAATGATGACAAACTGTGATCGCGAAGGACAGATTTTTATATCCCATCCTAACGTGAATAATGTATGTTTTTTATCATCGTTGACATTTCATTTTAAAATAGGCTTCCAGAAGCCAATGAATACGCCGAGATGCAATTTCAATTGATGACGTCATTTTGACTAAACATTGACGTCACTTCATCAGTTACAAATAAAGACACACCTTTGTTTTACGCTGTATATAGGCATAGGTATACTTTATTTGAAAACAACACAGTAATTCGTTGTAGGAGTTTAACAAGGAGTAGTCTGTCCTTGGAGTGATGAAAACCGCTAGCGTACGTGATTATAGACCCTTGCAATGTACGGATTATAGTATGTTGGTAAGCCACACGTACGTAGACGTGTGTTTCAACTGACTTAAGAAGCCGTCAGATTGATACTGACAGCAATTTGTTTCTTTAATATGAGCACGTCCATGAGGTTTGTGCGACCAGCAAAGGCTTAGACCAGCCTGCGCTTATGCGCAGTCTGATCAGAGCCTTTGCTAGTCGCTTGAATAATCTATGACTGTTAAGCTACTGTCTGAACAGCATTTGGAGTTTCTAAAATTAAGAGGAGGCTGTACAGGCTCGTCTGAGACTACACTTGTCAAAATGTCAAATTCTTGAAAATCTCATGCCACGGCTCATATGTTAGGGTGGGTACCAGTGAGATATGCTCAATATATGCTGGAGTTGGTACCAAGAGAGCTTAGTGCTCCGTTTTTAAAACTTAAAGTTTCTAACGATGTCTCAAAAATCACAATTTTTATTCTTCCGATATGAAAGAGCATACAATCTAGTCAAGGTCGAGTGAAGACTCTGACTGACCTCTTATCGATATTTGCATCCTGTAGTAAGTAAGGTAAATGTCTGTGTTGAATTGAGCACGTCGGCGCGTTCTATAATCTCTGAGGCCCCGAGGGGGGTCTGTGCTCCCTTGATCCCGAAATTATTGCATTGATCTCCCCAAATCCCTGAAATAAAGTTCCTCAGCTCCGTGAAAGTATATTTCATTTGCTCCCCAAATCCTTAGAATTAATTCAGCTTCTCCCCAAAATCCCCCAAAATATAAGCCAATTCTCTCTAAAATGTATTAATCTCAATTAGGTTAAATTCACATACTTAAAAACTATAAAGCTATACACGAGCGGATGACTTAATATTCACTCAATATTTTACGTTATGCATGTAAAGATATGTATATGATTATTTTAATGAAATGCATGATATATAGCTCAAAGTATGAGGCCATCCTTAAAATTCTGTTGCTGTACCTGGTAGAGAAGGTGTAGTGGAGTGCTCTCTAGATTTGCTTTTTATAAGGGGCAGCTAAACCATTTGTTTATCTGGTGGTGAAGGGGGCTGTTTTTTCCAATAGAGAAACTAGATTTTCATAGACAAAGTGAAAGCATTTGTTTTTTGTAACCATAGAAAGTGTTTTTATGAGTGCTATTAGGCCTAATAATAAATAATCTGGAAAAACGGATCCTTCAGAAAGAGAGAAAACTTACAATATAAGAAAACAGCAGACTATTTTTTTGTTGAGTCTGTTCATGAGAACTAGTGGAAAGTGCAAACTTCAGTTTCAACAAGTAAGAATATAGCTGATCAATATTCATCAAAGTTTTAATCAAAACCATCTAATTACCTAGATGAGAATTACATACCAGGCGCGTTGCTTGCCCTGCTATGATGTTGATTCACACCTGTGCTAGGGGGACCGGGGACATGCTCTACCCATCAAAAATTTGATAACAATGGTGCGATCTGGTGCATTCTCAGCGTTCCAAAGTTTGTTATCATCAATATAAAATCAACAAATCACCACCCCAAAATTTAGGCTATATTTTTTCCAAATTAGTACAAAAATAAATATATTCACATTCTACAAGCGGGGTCTGGGAGGCAATAGCCCCCGGAAGCCAAAGAAATAGATAGCCCTGTAATGATGTGGATTCAAATTCTTGCTAGGGGGTCCGGGGCATGCTCCCCCGGATTTTATTTTATTAAAATGGTGCATTCTGAGTGTTCCAAATTACGTTATTTTAAACCTAAAAATCAACAATTTTGAAGGATAATTTTTCACAATAGAAAAAAATTATTCACGTGATCACTAATACCAAACCAGATGAGCATGTTACATGTAGCAAGAAAGTTAATACATTTGGATTTCCGAAGGGGGGTCTGGGGGACTTCCTTCGGGAGCCGAGGTTTTTTTTAAATCCTCAGACCCAGTATATACTGTCTGGTAACTATTATACGGGTAAATGTATATTTTGGAAATACATTGTCGAGGTTGAGCTTTCAAAACTGACATATGTTGAAGATAAAATAATCATATCTCCATCATTTCTTTGCATATCTGTGATTTTTCTTCAAAGAGCAATGGTTCATTATACTATCTTAAAGACTATGTTGTTATATTTATTGAAAGTTTATCCGTCTTTATGTATATCTGCAAGAAACGAAGGTATCGTTTTAGCTTTTTTCGGCATTTTTAGCCGAAAATCGACCGAAATCAACCTAAAAAGATGATAAAACTCCAATTTTATTTACTGTAACTTGTAATATTTAAACTTTGCAAACCGGGAATAACTTTGTTTAATCTCAGGTATGTTCAGAATCAATTTTATAAGCTGTAGTATTTTGAAATAGCGCTAAAACAAAGCCTAGTCAACATAACTTTGTATTTCTGTCAGTGACCTGTCTGTTTATACTGAATCCGAGAAAAAAAATCAAACAAAATGAAGGCTTTTCCTTTTGGGTGAGATTTTTTTAACTTTTTTGCAGGGCTCCCTAAATCCCCAAAACTATGATCTTGCTCCCCCAAATCCCTTAAATTAATTACCAGTACTCCCAAGCTCCCTGAAAATAAATAGCCATTCTCACCAGATCCCCCAAGCCCCTGGAGGCCATCTCTGTCAATACCCGGTTTGGATGGGCAAAAAAAACAACACGTGGGGTACTTAGCAGATAATCAAGTATCAAACATATTTTATCATTCAGTCTAGAGCTGTAACGATATGTCAAAAGCGCATTGCGATATATTGCAATATATGAGGAACATATTGCGATTCTACCACAATATATTGTTTATTATATTTTGTCATTATTCTAGGCTTTACTTGTCTTAAAAATACTTAGATGTTTGCTCCATTTTAACAGAATTCTAAGGTTTTTTGATATGAAATAAATTCAAGCAACTTATCAACAATCATGTATGCTTTGAAAATAAGTGAAAGCATTGAATGGGCTGATGAATAAAAGCAGTAAATAGCTAGCAACCTTTCATTTGCACTTTTTGTACCACAACTACATTTCTTGTCCAATAAACTTTATTTCCATGCATTTTAAGGCATTTCTTTGACATTTGAAAGGAAAATTAAATAAAACCAAATATTGTTCTATTTATAGTAACCACAATATATTGCGATATGTTTTTCGTACAAATTTATTGTACCTTTTCAGACTCGTATTGCAACATACCTGCATATAAGGTTTATCGTTAATGCTCTAGTTTAGTCATTTGTTCTCCTAATTAGTGATCTAAAATGTGTTTTTTCTAGTGTTATACAAATAAGGATCATATCTTGCATACGATGTGCGACCCCAACCATTAAGACGCAAGACACGACAAAAGTCGTCGCCCCTCTCGTACGCTGAAATATTTTAGATGCATCATGGTCATACAGTTTGGACTTAGATTAGCTGCTACACTGAATTGTTTATCTTTACTTATTGATTAAAGTAGATTTTTTATTAAAGACACACTCAACTATTTTCATTTTTCAGACTTTGTGGCCATCTCGAAGGGAAGAAAGTTTCTCAAGATCATAGATCTTGCTACTGGAAATGTGAGCTGCACACTGAAGTCAGATCAATCACAGAATATTAATTCACTTCAGGTAACAAGATCAACAAAGGGGAACACATTCTAATATCAGTTATATATGCTACATAATATGGTAACTTTAAAAAGGATCTTACATGATTGCTCATGTTTTATTGAATTTATTAAATGAGTTAAGGAAAAGCGATAAAATGCAAGGCTTGCAACGAGTTTGATAAAGTCAATAATACAGAGCACGAATGTTAGATTCTATTTATCATATGACCCTAAACTACTCTTAAATCGCGTTTTTGCATGAAAATGAATTAGCCATATATAAGCGACGTTATTACAGACGTCATTGCATGGCGTTACCAAATTCTGCAAACCACTAATGATTAATAGATTTTTATGCAGTGCGTTATATCACTCCCAACCTCACCCTTAGTTCAGATGTGGATCAAGACACGTAGATGTTTGGTTTGCATGAAATACCCCTAACTTATCAATGTATCATCTCCTAGAACATATGAAGTAAGGTAAAGCAACCAGCTCTCTCTTTCCCATCAAGATAATTGCAAAACTAGGAGGGCACAATGTACTGAATACCAAAACAGGGAACAAACACAAAAACTCACAAACAATGAGAGCAACAATAAACAATGAATAAACAACAACAGAACCACTGCCCTTAAACGGACAGCAGCGTATAGTAAGCTACTTGGGGGCTTTAATGTATTTTATCTGTACCAAATTCTCGCCCTAGATTCTGCTATTGTTTAAGCACAAAAATTGTTAAGCTCGCATGGAGGCTTCCAAAAAAAAAAAATTGTATCATGACATAGAAACAATCAAACCAATAACACACTATGATGAAACAAAACTTAGAAAAAGGCTCACGACTCACCGATAGTCTGAGCTAAAGAAAAGCTCAAGTTGAGCCATGGTTGGCCCAGCCATAGACAAGCATCAAGCACTAACCAACCGATAAAAGCTTTATATCAGGGCTGTCATTGAGTCTGAGGCCTGACCCACCGTCGTGCATTTAAGGACATATGCTACTACATACTTCCCACATTTAGATATTTTCAACACTTTGCATACAGTTTGTTTTATTGCATGGACTGTCAATTTTGCAATAAAAAGGATATGTCACCGTGCTCATTTTTTTATAATCTCATATGGAAGTCTTCAGCATTTGGCAAAGGACCTTGGACAGTTTCTTATTTAATCTGCCTAAATTTTGCCAGCCTGTGGCTAAGATAATGCATAACTGACAACTATAGTTTTGTGCTTAAACCATTACATTTAGTGAACCTAGCGAAATAAAAACATTTTGAAAATATTTTATAAGTATGCCAGGACTCTAGGGTTTATGGGGTGGGGGGTATTTTTTGTGACCAAATTTTATTTCACAGAAAGTAAAAGTTTCGTCTAGTATTCGCCTAAATACATGTAAATATTATGTTTGCAGCCTAAAACTTGAGACGAAAGTGATGCGTTTGCATAAAATTCGGGTTGAGAAGATTTCATTGTTTCATCTAAAGAAGTGTGCTGTCAATTACTTTTTACTATTACCTGTAATGTTCCAAGTCAACCAGTTTGACTTGTGCACTGAGGTGTATCATATCTGCATACTGTATAAATCATAGTCTAGATAAACACAGTTTTTGAGCGTAAAATCATTAATATTTTCTTACACATCAGATTTAACCTATAATTTTGTGCTTAAAAGAACCGTTTCATTGAGACGGTTCTTTTGAGTTCCCAAAAGATATTTTTTCGTTGAGAAATGAGACAATTAATTACTTTGTAAGCACTCATAACTAAAGCCCTAATACATGCCATTGCAAATTGATATTTACCTACAGGCTTTTACAAAATAAGTTTCTAATAAGTTTTTATAATAAAGTGTTTTTGAGCATTTCGACAACGTCCCCCCCCGTGACCAATCATGCCATTTTTATATGATATGTTAAATGTAAAACTACAACTGTATGCAAAAGGATTAGTTTGGTCACGGGGGGGGGGAAGCACTTCAGTAAAACGTTTTCTATTTTCTATATGATGAATAGCAAAAACAGAGTTTTCAACCCATATTTTTAATTTGGTACTGGTCCAATGAGAAAACTGCTTTTGTGTATAAGTCGAGGGTTGAACCTTCTATCTTTTTCATAGAAAAAATAACATTTTCTTTGAAACTTTTCTCTTGACATTTTTATGGGCAATCCTTCATTAAGACTGTCCCAGGTCCTTTTCGGGCCATAGCTCAAGTCTTTAAGGTTAGGCTAAAATGGTTGTAATCGACATCCAGCTTCTTTATTTTAATTTTAATTATTGCTCATGGCCTCAAGTTTTTTTAGAAAACGTGAAAAAATATTTGTTTTCCCAAGCCATAACAAGATACTGCATTAAATATTTTGGTAATTCCCCCAAAATAGGATTTCGATTTTTAGAATAAATTTTTATTAAAAAACCTGACATTGAAAATCTTTATTGTTTGTTTTCATTTCATGGACTATCATTTTACCTTTTAGAAAAATAGAGAAAAAAACGGTGGTCACAGAACTAATTATCTTTCAGGAGGGCCAAATTTAACCCCACCCCCATATAATTCGAGGGTAATTCAAAATAAAATGTTAAGGATTTTTTTTTTGTCATTTATATATGAGCCGTGACATGAGATTTCCAACAATGTGTTATGTGCGACCAGCAAAGGCTTAGACCAGCCTGCGCATATGCGCAGACTGATCAGATCCTTTGCTAGTCGCTTGAATATTCTATGGATATTAAGCTACTGACTGAACATCATTTGAGTTTCTAAGCTTAAACGGAGGCTGCACAGGCTTGTCTGAGTCTACACTTGTCAAGATGACATATTGTTGGAAATCACATGTCGTGGCTCATATCACATATTACTTGTATGAAGTAACACAACATTATAACGCTAAGAGAAAGACGAAAAAGTAGACCAGGTATAATAGGTGCCCCCACCCCCCCCCCCCCCCCCCGGAATCAACCCTTGTCCTCTGGCTCCAAGTCTGACACGCTAACAACTAGGCTACGAGGTCAGGTCCTACACAGCTCAAAATAACCATACATGTTGGACATATAATCCGATTATCAGCCATATTCGTATTCGCAAACAAGTTAAAAACAGGAAATTGTGTACATTATTTGTGATTTCGCCTGTTCTGTTTATCTGTATTTGGTACTAAGACAATCAGTTCTGATAAAGGGTCAATAGATATTTCGGACACGTTTTAGTTACTTTATTTTGTCAAGAAAATGTTGGAATATCCGTCTGACATAAGAGCTTCAAAAACTGTATTGGTCAGAAATTTTAAATGGTCGAACGGCAGGACCCAGACAACTTTCCTTGTTTCCCTACGCAGGAAATCTGCATATGAAAGTTAGCTGCATATGCCTTTAAAGAGGAAACAATAGCTATAAACCGTGATTGGTTTTACTACCAGGCTGTCGCATGATATATTGCTAAAACACAAGAATTGTTTAGCTCGTAAAGACAGCAAGACCACGTGCACTTAAAGCCACAAACTCTCTCTTCCTCAGTAAAATGAATGTGAAACTAATAAGATAACTAAGAACTACACCACAAAACAAGAAACACCCACACTCGATGCACACTGGTAAATGTTTACGTTGATTTGCTGGTATTTACGCTTATTGCCGGTACTTCATAGACCGGAAGTGGTAGATATTGGTGTTAAATCATATATAGAATAACATGCCAAATGCCTAAAGGACTATAGAATTATATTATTTTTAAGTATTCGGCATGCGCATGGCGACTTATATAAGCATTTAGGAATAGATTCGAGTACCGATCGGAATGCTTACATAAATCGCCATGCACATACTGAATACTTAAAAATGATTGAAGTCCAAAGTCCTTTAGGCATATGGCATGTTTTTTTTATTTAGTATTTACACCAATATCTACCACTTCCGGTCTATGAAGTACCGGCAATACGCGTAAATACCACCAAATCGACGTATACATTTACCAGTGTGCTCGATGGGAGCAACAGTGATAGATGACTAAGCCATGACATCTGATTTTCAACAATGTGGCGTTTTGACATGAATAGGCTCAGACGAGCCTTTGCAGCTTCCTTTTAAGCTTAGAAACTTCAAATGGTGTTCGATCAGTAGCTTAACAGTCATAGAATATTCAAGCGACTAGTAAAGGCTCTGATCAGGCTGCGTATATGCTGGTCACACATACCACATTGTTGGATACCGCACGTTGCGGCTCATGTATAAATAAAAAACATCACTGTTTTAGAATGTGCAGCAATCAAAGACACTGGGGGGTGGGGGATTGAAGACCCTTAAATACCAAACAAAAGTTAGGACCTCAATTCTTTTAGCAAAAGCAGAATCTTAGGCATAAAATTGGCCAATAAACTTAATTAACCTTCCCTTGGACCCTTCCCCGCCCCTGGCAATTTCAGCTTCTAACCTTTCTGATGTGTTGTTTTGGTTGCTGTTTTATTGTTTATTGCAGCTCCCATTGTTTGTGGGGGGTTAATGTTTAACCTTCTTTTTAAATCCAGTTCAGTAAAACCTGTGTAAACGACCACTCAAAATAGACAAAACAAAAGTCATAATGACAACTGGTAGCTTAATGAAGGTCGAAAGTATTGCAGAATGCTCCCCTTGGATCATTCTGCAATTCTTTTGACCTGCATTAAGCGATAGATGTATTGTTTTTGTTTGTTTGTTTGATTTGATTCTTTACCTCACATCAACAATCTTTCAGTTAAACAGGGATGGGTCTTCCTGGGTTGAACCAGTACTAAGCTAGGATAAATGTGTCATGCTCAAGGACCACAATGCAGTGACGCTGGTGAGGCTCGAACCTGCCGCCCCGGTCTAGAGTCAAACACTCTACCACTGAGCCACTGTGCCCTCAGTAGTTGTATTGAAAACCATTTTTGTGGTCTTTTGAGAGTGGTCGTTTTACACAAGTTTTACTGTATTAAATGTCATTCCTGTTTTGCAATCATCTTGCTGAGGAAGAGAGAGTTGGTTGCTTTACAGTAATTGCGTACTTGCTGTCGTATTGTTGTTAGTGTTCTGTGTCTCTTACTTGCAATGCTGTGAGTTGGTCTGTATAATCTATGATTGTGGCATTCCTAGTCATACTCGCTTACTTTTTGATCACAGCAGAAAAAACTATCTGCAGGTGGAATTTGATGAAAAAAAAATCACATGTTCAATTTCTCAATAGTCAAAATGTCAGTTTTTCTAACATCTCTTTATTATCATGCCATTTTGATATTAAATCCTGTTATCATATGACGTCGCGTCTGTGAGTGGAATAACGCCTTGCAATAAAATCGATAAAACCACTAGAGGTTTACAGATTAACGGGAATCCTTATGACGTCCATAACAACGGTGCGTACATAATGGTACAATTATAACGTTTTTTATCCCAGAAATGAGATTTCAAAGATATGATAAATAGAATATACCATTCATGCTCTTATATTATTGAAATTATTAACCTCCTTGCGAAAAAAGAGATAAAATGCTCAGCAAGCCTCGCATTGTATCTCTTTTCCCCAATTTGTTTAATAAATTCAATAAAACATGAGCATTCATATGAGTACACGGCACTAAATATTCATGGAATCCCGCCCGCCTTTTTTGGGAAGATCATATATTTTACATAAGAGCTAAAATGATGTCGTTCTTCAACGTTCATTGATTGACAGGCGTTATGGCGTGTTTGATTAAAAAATGCGAGACATAGTCCGTTTTAAAGGCTGGCACTGTCTATACTATGTATTATATATTCAGATTATTTATATTGTATACAGTGGTGACACTTTAATAAATGAATTATTCATTCATTCATAATGGAGATGGCGAAGGTGATAAATTCGGATACCAGGTTGATACCAGATGTGTTTGGCTTCTTGGACCCCTTGAAGAGCTATCTATATTAGGAAACATGTTGTTTCGTAGTAAGTCAGTTAAAAGGGATAAAGTGCAGGATTGAGCAGGGAAACATGTAATTATTATTCATTGAAACTAACTGGCAAGGACGACATTTAAAAATAAGGCCGGTTTGGTAAATTTTATATGTATAGTTTTGGGACAAGGTGTTAAAATGTTGACATTGCCGTCTATGGAAAAGCTAATAATAGAGTGCAACCAAGTAAGATCCTCTATTTAATAATTATGTTCAGTTTCCTCCGACTTACCAAACATTTGAGCCATGACATGTGGTTTCCAACAATGTGGTATGTGCGACCAGCATAGCCTCAGATCAGCCTGCGCATACGCTCAGTCTGATTAGGGCCTTTGCTTGTAGCGTGAATATTCTAGGAGTGTTAAGCTACTGAATGAGCATCATTAATGAGCTTAAAAGGTGGCTACATGGCTTTGTCTGAGCCTACACTTGTCAAAATGCCACATTGTTGCAAATCACATGTCATGGCTCAAAATTTGTTCATGTTTTCTAACTTCCAGGTAAATGCTGCTGGCACTATGGCAACAGCACAAACTGATGGAGGACCAATGTTAATATTTGACATAGAGAATAGAGAGTACCTGTACAGCGTCAGTAACAAGGATTATGATGAAGATTTTGCGCGCTCAATGCTGGTGAATGACAAGAAAACACATGTGCTATTTTCAACAGAGAAACCTATACCTGGTGTCACAACGGCATTTGATGTTATCCAAGCTGTTGTTTGGGACGTTGAAAAAAGTGAGTTATACTGTCGTGCCAACTAAGAGTGACAGTGACGTAATATTTTGTTTACAATCGTTCAGTAAAACATTTACTTCTAAACCCCACTTAAGCCATCATGAATCGATAGATCACTTGTGTATTAATCCTATCCACAGATAG
This sequence comes from Loripinus fragilis, assembly GCA_964019695.1. Lineage (NCBI taxonomy): Eukaryota > Metazoa > Mollusca > Bivalvia > Lucinida > Lucinidae > Loripinus > Loripinus fragilis. The sequence continues at coordinate 75,737,553 of OZ026525.1, forward strand.
GATTAATACATAAGTGATTCATCGATGACAAGTCCCTGATAATGTTGTAAACAAAACAGGATGTCACTGTCACTCGTGGCTGGCAGGACAGTAGTATACCATTCTTGCAAAAAATCGAATAAATGCCTGGTAAGCCTTTTCCCCAACTTGCTTAATAAATACAATACAACATGAACACTTGTGTAAGATCATCTATTTCTAGTATACCAGATACGCATTCTGCTGTTTCTCCCATGAGACATAATTATATCTCATCTGTGCGAAAGATAACACAATCTTCCATCACAATAACACATGTCGTTAGACATTATTGGCATGTTAAAGCCATTTCATTATGTTACATGTCGCATCCAAGCGTAGTCAGGAACTTCTGGGAGACTTTTTAAAGTAAAAAATGCTGTATTTAATTGTGTGCAAGAAAAAAGATCCACTATTTGAATGAGGGTGGGATTGAAAAATCCATCCATCACGATCAACCTTTGTCATCACTTGGCAAGCCTCATGATGCTAATAGGTGATCATGGGACTGAAATTTCTATCCCAACCTCTCACTCATGATAGATTCTTATAATATCATGGTTTTAATTTAACAGGGAAAGAAGTTTGCAAGTTATATGACAGAGAATGGGAGCAAAAGTTGAGCTTATCGACGAACATGTGCTGTACTTCCTTAGTTACCATGGACTATACTTCCTTAGATACCATGAATATCTTGGATGAAACGAGGGTGATATCCTCTCATGAAGACAAGGTCATCAGAGTATTCAACTATTACCAGGGTAAGCAATGACACATGTCTCTACATAGGGCCCAGGCCTCTAAATAATTGTGTGTTATAGAAATTTCTTTTTCTTATTTCTCAACGTCTTAATTAGACGGGTTTTTTGTCATTTGAGTACCCAAAACATATGAACAAACTGCTGGGTAAGAAAAAAATACAATTTTACACACAAAACTGTTTGTAATGCCTCAATATATACTGACTGATAAAAGAAATGTTACATACTTCCTGATTTTGTAGTACATATGAAAAGCTATAAACACGCTATATTTGTAAGTAAAATTTTAAGTCTAGAGTCCAGGTCATGTTTAGCTTTGTAATTTTTGCAGTCTATCCATGATATTTGACGTTATGATGTCATTTGCTTCAAAAAGGTTTTACAGCCACCACACCTAACACTGTGATCATTATGATGGTAAAAAACGTAGCAGGCTTAGTGAGTGGCGCAAAGTTTAAGAAAAACACTGTGTCATTACATGGAATTCTGCCATCTCATGTCTACGCCAAATTCAAAACTGACTAAAACACACTGGTCAATGTAAACACACCGGTGGTTGCTACAACGCGCTGGTGGTTGCATTTTTCAGCACCGGTGGTGGCGTTTAAGGTAAAAAAATCTATACCTGTTGACTTTATTATTTATTTATAACCTTGCATTTATTTTATTTGTGATGACACCTGGCGCACAGACCACCGGTAACATTGCAGTTTATGGCTCTGCCAAGCAATTGGTGATATAATTTATGGTTTGGACTGCAAATCCAACAAAGTTCTGGAGTTTTTGCGTGACAGGTGCTTTTTTCTAGTGTAACTGCCTAAATTGAGTGAAATCAACATGTCTTAGCGCAGCTGTTGTCATATTCCCATGAACTAACATACAAAAAACGATTACTACTTTGGTTTTTTTTCTTGGTAAACTAGCAAATGTTTTATTGAGGAATTTTTATTACAACGCACTGGGAGCATTTTTTGATGCATTGATACAACGCACTGATGGTTGCACAGAATTCCTTTGGTTGCTGGTGGAGACTCACCACATCATTCGCTGTTCACATAAACGTTGCAAAAATCGCCATTTCAACCAGCACATGATATTTCGATACTGTATAGAAGGCTCAGGCGAGCCTGTGCAAACGAGTATACTCCCAAGAGCCTTTGCTGCCAGCACAAGAGATCTTGATATTTATTACATTGTCCAGTGACTGCCTGCGCAAATGTGCACACTCACCAGAGTATTCGCTGCTGGCGTGAATAGCAAACAAATCGCCCTTTAAGGAAGCACAAGAGATTTTGTACAGTGACGAAGGCTAAGGTATGCCTGTGCAAATGTGCAGACTCGCCAGATCCTTCGCTGCTCGCACAAAATGGCATTTAATCGCCATTTGAGTCACCACATGGGAATTTTAAACTGTGACAAAGGCTCAGACTAGATTAAGCAAATGTGCAGACTCGCCAAAGCCATCGCTGTTCGCATGAATGACACCCAAAATTAGTGAGTATCACAATCACAAACTGCAGACAAACCCATGGCACTGAGAGGAATAGCCACACAACAATCTTGATACACCAGAAAGACAAACTAAGCAAAGCAGCCAGCTCTCTCTCTTCCCCATCAAGATGATTGCAAAACAAGAATGGACATAAAGTAACAAAATATAGAAAATTACAGAATCATGTAATGGGAGTAACAATAATCAACGAATCAACAACAACAGAATCACCGCCTTAGAACAGACAGCAGCCTATATCTCTGGGGTGCTAAAATTGCATTTTACTGGTACCAAATATTCGCCCTAGAATCTGCTGTTGTTGAAGCACAAAAAATTTTAAGCTTGCAAGGAGGCTTCTTAACTATTGTAATGTATCATAACGGACAAACAATCTCATTAAATTAAAAGTTTTGGGGCCAATCTGAAAAATACGCGGAAATACTCTCAAAGTGCGAACAGGGCTAGCTCTGGAGCATCTCTGGTGAGGCTACACATTTGCAGAGTCACGCTTGAGCCTTCATCAGTGTACAAAAACCACAAAATCTATGCCTATCGACTGTATGATTTCTTTATAAGCTTGCAGATGACCCAATGCGCACAAACCGTCAGACACATTGCAGTTTATGGCTCTGCCATGCATTTGGCGTTTTAATTCATGGTTTGTCCGACAAATCCGACACAGTTGTGGAATTTGACAGTGACAGGTGCTTTTTCTTTTGTGACTGCCTAACTTCAGGAAATTCTGAATGTCTAAGCACAGCTGCAGCTATGTTATCATAGTCCCATGAAATAACAACCAAAAACGATTACTACTCTCTGTTTTTTCTATGCAGAGAAGGCTCTGGCGAGTCTGTACATTTGCACAGGCTCACCTGAGTCTTCGTCCTGGTACTGAAATATCATGTGCTGGCTCAAACAACGATTAATGTACCGTTTATAAGAACAGTGAATGCTGTGGTGAGGCTGCACCAGCAACCACATGAATTCTGTGCAACCATCAGTGCGTTGTATCAATGCTTCAAAAAATGCTCCCAGTGCGTTGTAATAAAAATTCCTCAATAAAACATTTGCTAGTTTACCAAGAAAAAAAACCAAAGTAGTAATCGTTTCTTGAATGTTATTTCATGGGATATGACAACAGATGCGCTTAGACATGCAGATTTCACTCAATTTAGGCAATTACACTAGAAAAAAGCACCTTCACGGCAGAACTCCAGAACTTTGTTGGATTTGCAGTCCAAACCATGAATTAAATCACTAATTGCTTGGCAGAGCCATAAACTGCAATGTTACCGGTGGTCTGTGCGCCAGGTGTCATCACAAATAAAATAAATGCAAGTTTATAAATAAATAATAAAGTCAACAGGTATAGATTTTTTTACCTTTTACGCCACCACCGGTGCTGAAAAATGCAACCACCAGCGCGTTGTAGCAACCACCGGTGCGTTTGAATTGACCAGTGTGTAAAACTGACGTTTTTGGATTTTCATGTATATTATACCTCAAAATGGCGAGGGATAAATGGATAAATCTGTACATGCAAATTGTTGTAACATATAAAAGCAATATCTGTCTTGTAATGTAAAATGGCGTCATTAGTTTTGATGTTACTGAATATGTTCTTAAATGGGTATCCTTTGGAAGTAAAGACTGCACCAAAGAACTGAAACTAGAGTGTGCATATATTCAGTGATATCCATATAGTCAGTGACCCTATAATAGTTTCAAAGTTCCACAATGAAACCCATGATCCAAAAGGACAAGAAAGTAAAATCTACACTATAGTTAAGGACAGGGAGACGTTCTACCGCCGCCACACAGTCCAAGTCACCAGCTGTAGTGAAGTCAAATATGTTCTTAAATGGGTATCCTTTGGAAGTAAAGACTGCGCCAAAAGCCTGAAACAAGAGTGTGCATATATCCTGGGCCAGACTAGTTAGTTTCTTCCATTTAGGCTTCATCAGTGACCCTATAATAGTTTCAAAGTTCCACAATGAAACCCATGATCCCAAAGGACAAGAACATAGAATCTACACTATAGTGAAGGGCAGTGAGGCGTTCTACCGCCGCCACACAGTCCAAGTCACCAGCTGTAGTGAAGTCAAATATGTTCTTAAATGAGTATCCTTTGGAAGTAAAGACTGCACCAAAGAACTGAAACTAAAGTGTGCATATATCCTGGACCAGAACAGCTAGATTCTGCCATTTAGGCTTCATCAGTGACCCTATAATAGTTTCAAAGTTCCACAATGAAACCCATGATCCCAAAGAACAAGAAAATAAAATCTACACATTAGTGAAGGGCAGGGAGACGTTCTACCGCCGCCACACAGTCCCAGTCACCAGCTGTAGTGAAGTCAAATATGTTCTTAAATGGGTATCCTTTGGAAGTAAAGACTGCGCCAATAACCTGAAACAAGAGTGTGCATATATCCTGGGCCAGACTAGTTAGTTTCTTCCATTTAGGCTTCATCAGTGACCCTATAATAGTTTCAAAGTTCCACAATGAAACCCATGATCCCAAAGGACAAGAACATAAAATCTACACTATAGTGAAGGGCAGTGGGACGTTCTACCGCCGCCACACAGTCCCAGTCACCAGCTGTAGTGAAGTCAAATATGTTCTTAAATGGGTATCCTTTGGAAGTAAAGACTGCACCAAAGAACTGAAACTAGAGTGTGCATATATATCCTGGACCAGAATAGCTTATTTCTGCCATTTAGGCTTCATCAGTGACCCTATAATAGTTTCAAAGTTCCACAATGAAACCCATGATCCCAAAGGACAAGAAAATAAAATCTACACATAAGTGAAGGGAAGGGAGACGTTCTACCGCCGCCACACAGTCCCAGTCACCAGCTGTAGTGAAGTCAAATATGTTCTTAAATGGGTATCCTTTGGAAGTAAAGACTGCACCAAAGAACTGAAACTAGAGTGTGCATATATCCTGGGCCAGACTTGTTAGTTTCTGCCATTTAGGCTTCATCAGTGACCCTATAATAGTTTCAAAGTTCCACAATGAGACCCATGATCCTAAAGGACAAGAAAATAACATCTACACTATAGTGAAGGGCAGGGAGACGTTATACCGTCGCCACACAGTCCCAGTCACCAGCTGTAGTAAAGTCAAATATGTTCTTAAATGGGTATCCTTTGAAAGTAAAGACTGCACCAAAGAACTGAAACTAGAGTGTGCATATATCCTGGGCCAGACTAGCTAATTTCTGGCATTTAGGCTTCATCAGTGACCCTATAATACTTTCAAAGTTCCACATGGAAACCCATGATCCCAAAGGACAAGAAAATAAAATCTACAACGTTAGCGTCAAACGTCACGTACCACCTGCATGTAAGAATCAAAATGCAGGCGATGCAAATTTGTGTCAAAACGCATAATTTATGATCATCTTCATTTGCCATTATTATTGTTATCTTCTAGAAAACCATATCACGTGCATGTCTTTTTGAATTCTTGATAAAAACTAAGAAAAAACGACGTCAGTTTCAAAAATTTTGATTACCACCATTAAATTTTCTCGGACAGAAAGTTTTGAGGTACAACATTTACATGCCATTAAAAGTAAAAATAAATCGTATTTCCATCTATTACCTCATGTGTAAACATTTATATAATATGGCTTTGGATTTTGATGTAGCGTTTCTTTTGTCAGTCAGTATACAAGTAAGCGTGTGTTATTGATTTTTTTTCTTATTTCTCAACCAAAACCTATGTTGTGGGAACTCTAAAGAGTCGTCTTAATGAGTCAGTTATTTTGATCACACAAACATATGATTAATTTTATGGGTAAGACAAACAAACAATATTACGCTCAAAAAGTTTGCTAAACTGGATCTTTGATAGGCCTGCCTATCGCGCATCTGAGTTTAAATGTGTTGTAAACGCGAATCAATGCATGTCAGCTCAATGTCAGATTCATGAATATTTATAAGCGATGAGACACAGTGATGTATCATACATCATATTGCTTTTAAAAATAGAAACTGAAATGCATTGACTCTTTTGTTGATTGTAAAATCGATAAATTATCGCATGCAAAACAATATATTTCTTATCTCAATATTCTATACTAAACAAAAGTGAAAAAGCTACACTACAATTATCTATATTTTACGAGAAAGTATTGGACAAAAAGTATTTACTAAAGCTTAACAATGTTGCCCAGGCATCAAGCAAACGATTCGTCGAAACTCCACCAATTTGTCACGTTTGATGTATGAGTTATGCTCCTTTAAGTGTTTAAAGCTTTTTTCACTAAAATTTGCTATTGCGCATGCGCAAATTAAAATTGTTATGCTTATCAAAATTGGTCTTAATTGTGTTGCATAAAAACACAAGAAATCTGCCTAATCACTTGAAACAAGCGCAGAAATCAATTTCGAATTTAGCAAATTTGTAAAATATTGAAAATTATCTCCCTTTGACTGTGATGACGTTAACCGGAAGTGGCATGCTTCTGACGTTACGTCATTACATAGGCTTCCTTAGTTACGCTGTAGATGTCTTACGTTACGTTGCATTAAATGTAGTGAACCTGAGATGCTTGGTTGTAATTTACTGGTCATTTCATTGGCGACGGGAATAGACGGATATTATATATGACCCGCTACGGAATAGATATGGATGCAAACGAGAGAGTTACGGTGGTAACAGAGACCAGAAATCTTCGTACTTTACTGTTTAGACCATCTGAGGACCAGTTGTCAACGGGTAAAGCATGGGAGGATTGGCTGGAAGGTATCGAGAGGGAATTTCGATATTTTAGAATAACTAGCGCAGTGGATCAGAAAGATGCTTTAATCATTTACGGAGGACAGGAAATTGCGAGATTGGAGAAAAGTTTACCTGATTCGGAGGATTCAAATAGCCAATTGGATGTATATCAAAAGCTATGGAAAAAGTTGAATGAATACTTTATTCCAAAGAAAAACAAACATTATTCAAGGTATATGTTTCTTAAAATGCGCCCAGAAATGGGGGAAACTACGGTGGCGTACGCTACACGACTGAGAGAAAAATCAAAAGACTGTGAATTTGGTATAAATTGTGATGAAAGGATTCTTGAGCATTTAATTCAGACAATTGAAAATAGCAGTCTGATTCAAAGGTGCATTTCAAAATCATGGACACTACAGTAGTTTTTAAAGGAGGCTGGGCAAATTGAAGACATTTCCCTGCAGATGAGAGATATGAAAATAAAACATGATGACAAAGACATAGCGAAGGTCGTGGATTCTAGTCAGAGAAACATACGACGACGTGGGAATCAACGTAATAATAGCCCATATAGATCTAGACGTTATCAAGAGAAATGCTGCGGAAACTGTGGTTTTGAGGTCCATTCAGAGGGAAAAATGTGTCCTGCAAACGGTAAGAGATGTAACATTTGTTCTCGTTACAACCATTTTGCAGCTGTCTGCAGATATGATAGGGATACTCATGCGAGCGGTGCACAGAATAGTAGACAACCCGGTGGATACCGAAATCGACGAAAGCGACGAGTGAAGAGGACAATGGAGACAGATCTTGATAGTCACCAAAGTTCAGATGACGAATTTCTCACTAAATCGATAGCTCATATGCAGATAAAGCTGGTTAAGAAAACATATGGACTCGAAAAAACGATACCATTAATGGTGAATGATATTCAAATTAGAGCTGAACCTGACACTGGTGCTGATGTCAACGTCATGGATGAATACCAGTATAGAGCATTACAGCATAGGTCAACCAGTAAGATGGAACTTCAGAACAGCCAAATAAAACTGCATATGCTGCAAAACGAATTGTTGATAAAAGGGGAATTTGAAGCCATCCTGCGGAGCCAGACTTGTGGTAAGCCAACAAAATTTCTAGTTATCAAAGATAGGATAAATTCAACTCCACTTATCAGTAAAAACACCCTTATGGAATTAGGTATGTTACAGATAAAAGAGGATGGTTCTTTTGCTGCACAAAATGAAATGAGAATTCCAGCAGAGATATCTAACATACATGCTGTTGGTACAAGGGTATCACATGAAGACATTAAGGAAATAACTAGCAAGTTTAGCAGCATTTTTGAAGGTATTGGCAAAATAATGGATAATAAAAGCAATAAAGTATTATATGTCCAGTTTAGTATGAAGCCAGATGCAGTACCAGTAGCTCAGAGACCAAGGCCAGTGCCAAACTACCTTCAAAAACCACTAAAAAATGGTTAGACCAATGTGTAGAGAACAGTATATTTGAAAGGGTACCAAATGATGAGCCAATTACTTGGTGTTCTCCAGTTGTGGTGCAACCTAAACCCAAGTACATTCACATGGCTAAAGATGACCTACAGCCAAATATGATACGAGCCTGCATCGATTTGAGAGTGCCAAATAAGTTCATGGAAAGAAACCAGATAACTCAAGGGCCAATAGTAGAAGACTTCATCTACAAATTCCACGACTGTGTGGTGTTTTCTAAGTTGGATCTCCAAAGTGGGTATCACCAGTTATTGCTCCATCCTGATTCAAGAGCTGTAGTGACATTTAGCACTCCATGGGGAAATTATCGACCAAAACGTTTGGTATTCGGAGCTAAGGCATCTCAAGACTTGTTTGATGACATGATGTATAGAATATTTGGTGACATACCAAGGTGTTTGAACCAGCGTGATGATATTCTCATTGGTGGTACAACTATGGAAGAACACAACAAGACACTTGAAGCAGTGTTTCAAAGAGCTAAAGATTTTGGAATGACTTTCAACTTAGACAAGTGCCAGTTTGGTGTAGAATCTCTAGAATTCTATGGATATCTTTTTACAAAGGATGGTCTGAAACCTACATTAGATAAGGTAAAAGCGGTAAAAGAGAGTAACCGACCAGAGAGTAAAGAAGCTGTGAGAAGTTTTTTGGGAATGACAGGATATTTATCAAAGTTCATACCAAGATATGCATCCATAACTGCACCCCTCAGAAATCTCACACAGAAAGATACAAAATTTCAATTGGAATAAAGAAGAACAGGATGCATTTGAGAAGCTTAAGGATAGCCTAACAAGTGAAAACACCATGATATATTTCAATCCGAACAAACCTATAGTAATCAGAGCAGAAGCTAGCTATCATGATGGTTTATCTGCAGGACTATTTCAAGATATAGGGAAGGGACTGCAGCCTGTACATTTCATTAGCCGTACAATGACAGAAACAGAGAAAAGGTATAGCCAGACAGAAAAGGACGCACTAGCAGTAAGGTGGGCTTAAAATAGATTTCGCATGTATCTTCTTGGTGCACCTAAATTCAAAATCATAACTGGACACAAACCTCTCTTGTCCATGTTCAACAAAGTTACAGCTTAACTTCCACCAAGAATAGAGCGCTGGGTAATGGATATGCAAGATGTGGATTATGAACTAATCTATGAACCTGGGAAGGACGAGCAAGACCCATTGGATTTCTTATCTAGACATCCTTTACCCATTACTGGTAGTGGCAATACAGAGAGAATCATAAAGAGTATCATTGAGGCTGAACATGCTATTGTGTTGGACCATATAAGAGAAGAAACTGCGAAAGACAAACAGTTACAGAAGCTGTACCAAAGAATCCAGAATGAAGACTGGGAGAAGTACAGGAAAGACAAATACATCAACCCATATTACAGTATAAAAGAGGAGCTATTTGTTGCTGATGGTCTTATCTTCAGACTCAATCAAATAATTATACCAATGAAACTGCAACATACAGTGATAAAAGCAGCTCATAGTTTAGGTCATTTAGGGATGACTAAAACTAAGCAAATGCTTAGACAGAAATATTGGTTTCCACAGATGAACAAAATGGTTGAACATATAGTTGGGAAGTGCTACGAATGTCAGGTTACAACAAAGGAACATAGACATGAGCCACTTAAAATGACTGAAATACCAGACAAACCATGGCAAATAGTTTCAGTAGACTTTGGTGGACCATTCCCAGATGGACATTACAATCTAGTGGTCATTGATAAAAGAATCAGATATCCAGAAGTAGAAATTGTATATTCCACTGCTGTAAAACCTACAAAAAGAAAATTGAAAAAAATATTTGCCACATATGGTACACCTGAGCGATTAGAAAGTGACAATGGACCCCCATTCAATTCAAGGGAACTTGCTATGTTTGCATCAGAAGAAGGATTCAGACACCATTGTGTCACTCCATTACATCCACAAGCAAACGGTGAAGCTGAGAACTTTATGAAATTGCTCAATAAAACAGAACAACGAGCTCGTATAGAAAACAAGCCAGTGAGATTAGCAATTCAAGAATTATTAACAGGATATCGCTCAACACCTCATCCTGCTACGGGTGTCACACCTTATGATGCTATGATGGACCACAAGGTAAGAACAAAGTTAGACTATGTACAACCGGATTTAATTGCTGGGAAAGTTAAACAAAGTAAAGTAAATAAAAGGGACATGGAATATAAGATGAAAATCAAGAGTAACGCAGAAAACAGGAACACAAAATCTCATAATCTTACCATAGGAGATGATGTTCTGTTCCAACAAACAAAGATTAATAAATGGACACCACCGTACGATCCCAAACATTATATAGTTTATAAAATTAGGGGCTCAACAATTTGGGCAAGAAGAGTGACCGATGGACGTGAAGTATGTCGTGATTCAACATGTTTCAAAAGGTAAACAAGCCAAGAGGACATATGATAACACATAAAATAAACAATAACAGATCAAAACCAGATGATTGGAGAGAGATCACATTGCGTAAAGCATGGACAAGAATAACGAGAGAGCACGAGAACAACACGGTAACTGATGCTGTACCAAATGGGGTACATGATGTTGAACCAGAGGAAGTGGAGCCTTTGCTTAGGAGGTCTCAACGAATTTGAAGAAGACCGGATCGTTATGGGGACTTTGTTTATTACTAACTGTTACACCATTTACTAATCATTAACATTTTGCTTTAAAATTTATACATGTAAAACATATAGTTTATTCTTCAGAAGACATTCCAATCTAAGAACTCATATACGTTAATAATTTTATGATATACCAATGAACCTTCTTTTTTATAAGAAGGGAGAGTTGTGATGACGTTAACCGGAAGCGGCATGCTTCTGACGTTAAGTCATTACATAGGCTTCCTTAGTTACGCTGTAGATGTCTTACGTTACATTGCATTAAATGTAGTGAACCTGAGATGCTTGGTTGTAATTTACTGGTCATTTCATTGACAAAAACAAATAGGGAATATTAAATGTTTGGTAATCTTCAATTTATCACGATTTTCGATAATTTTCTTTATCCAAATCAGGTAGACCTCTCAGCACATTGTGTCTACCATTTCTCGACTAGTAATGTCCTCATACTAAGAAGCCACAACACATTGATTTTCCTATGGAGATTTCAGTGTTATTTTTTGAAACTTGGCAATTTGATGGAAAATCCGCTATTTAAGATTGCTTTTCTAAACGATCAAAACACACTTGAGATAAGTCCTTCACATTTCTGGTTGTCAAATGTCTAGACTACCATTTCGTGCAGTCGGATCTCGTAGGTAGTGGATTTCTGAAGGCCTAAATTGTGTTAGAATTCCTTTCAAATTGGCAACCCGAAAAAATAGACTCCTGTTACATTTAAATGACTTTCATGTGTTTCCTCGTAACAACATCCGTAAAACTTTTACTGTTATGAATTACCCAGTATTTGAACATTAAGATACACATTCAATTGCATTCTTGGTTTGCATAATTTTGTATATAGATGGCAAACAATTCAGGTGTAGCGTTTTTACACTTTTGCTCAGTATATCTTGCTAATAACTCATTTAAACGTGTTTTATTACTCCATTTTAATTGGCTATGCAGCAATGGGTTTTAACACAGAACTGCATTGATACGCGGTGGTGCGTGTTGATTTATCAGCTGAATTGGTTGGTAGACAGGGTAAATGCGTTACAGTGCAGTTTATTGCTTTATCAGTAACAATTTTGATTAGCCATTTGGAATTCCCATTGAAAAGTCAGTGCATATTATCTGCGTTTTCAGCGTGATTTTAACTCGTAAAGGTCCGGTATTAATTCAACTTTTACGGTTGCTGTACTAACAAAAATGGCTGCCAAAATAGGCTAAAATAGGAAAATGACCATTTTGGAGCAAATTTGAGACATGTAACAGAGGAATTTATATAGAGCACAAGCAAATACCAAAAAAATATTTTAACAATTGATTCGAATTATCACAAGACACAATATATTAAAAGGTTTTTTGGTATTTGCTTGTGCTGATATCTAATTCTTAAAAAATCGGTCTCCAAAAGCCTCAAATCTGGCCTAAAATGGCAATTTCTCTATTTTAAGCCTATTTTGTCGGCCATTTTGGTTACCATAGCAACCGGTAAAAGTAAAATAAATGCCAGAATTTTACACTTGGGCTATTATTCTAACAATCCAATAAGATAAATTTGGTGAAAAGCAACTTTCAGTTTTTGGCTCTAGAGGGGGCCAACATAGCCCCTTAATGCACGTACCCCTTTGTTATATATATCACATAAACATTTTGCACAAATTTGGATGGAATCACAGTTTAGTAATACAATGTATTACCACCTCACTAAGGGACTACTTAAGGTATAGTGTCAAAATGTTATCCACTGTCTACATTGATTTTATAAAAGATTTATCATGCCTACTACATTTTTTTTAAATACTTACATTATAAGAACGGCATGGCGCAAAAAAAAATAGACTTTCAATATTTGTTGGCTAATTAAACTAACAAAATCAAATTCTTCTAATGTTAGCTAATTGGCTGAGTAATAACTAGTATCGTAAAATTGATTTCATGCAAAACCAATTTATTAATAGCAAAAAAGGCTCCTTTTCGTCATTTTAACTGAACACATACTATTTTGTTGTTGGTTATTTTAATAGTTAATATGTTGTATCTTATGAACTCTAAAAGATTGCGCTTGTTTGTTTGCTGAAAATACCTTAACTAAATATTTAGTCATTACTTAAACTAGGAAGACTTCGTGAACAAACAGATTGCAATATCTGATACCGTTAAAACTTATATAAAATGAGCACAGACAAAACATTTGACCACCTTTCTCTAAAAATATAGCAAAATTAATTGCGACTGCTCCACACATGCTGACACACAGCCAAGCAAAGGTTAATAACTTGCATATATATAAACCGCGATTCCATTCATATTTGTATCATGTGTTTATGTGATGTATACAAATATATCATACAAATTGCATAGCAATCCTGATACACAGTTCCGTGTTATAGCAAAAGTCTACGACTTACTGAGACAACCCTCGTATGTTCAAATGTACCTGAATTCAACAACAGAAACCAGATTTTGTCTGCTAAATTGTTGAAACCTGGCTATTGATATCATATACTTCGTAAAGCATTTATAAATTCTACTGAAGACACTCAACGTTGGTCGATTAATACTATATGGGTTTTTGCCTGATGCTTGTCTTTGGCTGGACCTATCGTAGCTCAACTTGATAGTTTCTTTAGCTCTGGCTATTTCTGTAAGCCATGAGCACTTTTCTTTGTTACATCATAGTGTGGTTATTTGATTAGATGGTTTCTATGTAGTAATGCATTGTATAAGTTAGGAAGCCTCCATGCGAGCTAAGCAGTCTGCGTGTTATAACAACAGCAGAAGCTAGGGCGCGGATTTGGCGCCAGTAAAATACATTTAAAACTCCCAGTGGCTTCAGTTGCTGTCCATTTTAAGTTTGTAGTTATGTTGTTTGTGATTCATTGTTTGTTGTTGCTCTCATTGTTTGCAGGGGTTTTGTGTTTGGTCTTTGTTTTGTTATGCAGTACTTAGTGTCCTTTCTAGATTGGCAACCGTCTTGCTATGGAAGAGAGTTGGTTGCTTTTCCTTAATTGTCTGCTTGTGTCTTGAGACTGTTTCTGTTCTGTGACCCACCCCCCCCCCCCTCACAGTGCTGAAAGTTGGTCTGCAGTGTGCAATTGTGGTATTTCCTAGCCATGCTCACTTACTTTTTGGCATGAAAACTCTTCTGCAATATGGCATTTAATGGCAACTAAGCTTATAGTTCAAAGAATCGTTGGAAAGTCTTTTTTAGTAATCAGTTTAAAACTATCATCAAGCTTTATAAAAGGGTGTCAATATAGCATGGATGTTATACGACAGTCTGCATGCCTGTTTACAAAGGTAAGTAAGAAGGCAAAGATCAGGAATCAATACAATCAAATACCATACCTGGCAATGACACCACATGAGAAAGAGACAAAAACACAAGAAAACATCACAAACAAGAGAGCCAAGAGGTTAGCCCTTTCCCAGCCACGATTTATAGCTAGGATTGCATTTTAATTGCAAGACGGTGGGTAATGCCTCAGACTCAATGATGACACTGATGTAAAAAAATACATCTTTGGGTAAGTGCCTGGTGTTTGTCTATGGCTGTGCCCACCATGGCTGAGCTGTTTTTTAGCCCTGACAGTCTGTGAGTTGACACCCCTTTTCTTTGTAGCATCACAGTAGGTTAACTGATTTGATTATTTCCCTGTGACGATGCATTAGCAAGCCTCAACGGTAGCTAAACTAATTTTGTATTTTTCCGACATCATAATCTAGGATGAATTGGCCAGTAAAATTAATTTAAGCCTAACGATGGCTGCGGTTACTGTCCATTTTAAGGCGGCGATTCTGTTGTTGTTACTTATAATTTGTTTTATCAGTCACCCCTAATCTAAACTGAATTGTTTCAACATAACCTTATAAACGTTTCCTATCTCACGGCATGTTACCTTTATCAGGTCATGATGACGTTGCACTTTTTGAATGGCGTCGCTAATGACGCTGAATCAACACAAAAATCAAAAAATACGTCATAATCGCTAGTTTGAAGAGTGTTCAACAATGGATAAACTGATAAATAGATTACCAGGTTCGCGTCTTTTGATATCAAGTTTACCAGGCTCAGCTTTGAGAACGCATGTTGAATCGCTCGGCAAGCCTCGCGATGTCAACAAGCGTTCTCAAAGCCTTGCCTGGTAAACCTGATATCAAAAGACACTCACCTAGTATTCTCTATGTCCTGGTTTTGTGATACAGTACCTTGTTTCATTTATAGTATTGCAATCAACTTTAAAGCTGAGAGAGTGGGTTGATTTACTTGTATCAATTGCAATACAGAGGATCTTACATCAGTGCTCATGTTTTATTGAATTTATTAAACGAGTTGGGGAAAAGAGATAAAATGCAAGGCTCGCCCGCCGAGCATTTTATCTCTTTTTCGCAACGAGTTTAATAAATTCAATAAAACAAAGCACGAATGTTAGATTCTATTTATCATATGACATAAAGAATACTTTGAAATCTCATTTCTGGCGTAAAAACGTGATAATGTTGTCAATATGTACGTAACGTTGTTATGGACGTCATTACGTTTCCCGAAAATCGATAAACCACTAGTGGTTTACAGATTTTATTGCATGGCGTTATTTCACTCCCAGACGCGACGTCATATGATAATAAAAAAAAATAGATCAGTTCTAGCAGTGAATTTTTGAGTAATAATTCACTGTTTGGAGGTCAGCTGTTAAGAGATCAAACCACTAACGGGCAGTGTGAGTGATTTATCTTTGTACAACTGACCGACAAACAGTGAACTGTTACTCAACAATTCATACACGAGGGTCTGGATGGGGGTCTGGTATTTACTATTCATTTAAAATTTAGCCAATTATTCATCTCATTAAAATTTTAGGTTATTCATTAAGGTGGGTGTTCACACTATTTGGTGCCATTTTGGCCAATTCAAATTTGTACAAAAAGACCATTTTCAAAGAAATACCAACCAAAGCTATATATCAATATGAAGAGTGTTTGTTTTGCAATACACCCAAGCGATTATTTAACAGAAACATCATTTCCATTTTATAATAGTCCACTCAAAAAAGATGGTTTTGCTAAGCTAGGAAATAAAATTGTTTTCAAAAAGGGAAACAGATATACATGTAATATTACTTGCAAAAGCTTCCTTATTAGCATGCTGAGTACATCTGCTAATTCTTAATTGACTCCAATGCATTGATAAAGCATATACACCAAAAGCCAATTTTCAAATATTGTTAGAAAAATGGAGGAAAAGTTTATCAAAAAAGTAGTCCCGCTTTACAATTTTATGTGTATGGTGGACAAAGCATGCCATATCTCTTCCACAAATTACATGCAGTTTTAAAAAAAAGAAATATGTTAGCTATATTCAAATAGATGAAAATACTTGTATGTTCAAAATGTATGGTAAGTAATAAATGCAATAAAAGGGACTTAACAACAGCCTATTTTGTATTTAAACTTAAAAGTTGCTGCTTATTATAATTCTGACACACCTCTTCCATATAGCCAATGGTTAATCCCAGTGAATTATTGGTTGATAAATCAGTGCACGGACTGGGCACGGACTGGCGTGACGTCAATCGGTAGCCAGTTTGATTTTAATGATGTCACCTATCACATAGGACATTGTAACGTTGACACTAGACGTTGTAACGTCGTTTTTACAACTTTTGTACGTTCAAAACGTGTTTCAGCTCATGATGAATTCTTAAAGACTCTGAAGGATTCGTTCATATATTTATAGCAAATTAAAACTTTGTAGTTGAATAGGTCACATGGTCACATGATATAGAGGGAAGTGGGCAACATTTCGTGTGACGTCAAGGTCAAAGATCATATAATGTATTTTCTTGTAAAAGTATCTCTTCCTAAACGGTTAGCCGTAACAACTTCAAACTTTGTAGCTGAATATGTCACATACTGTAGAGGGTACTGAGTAACATTTCATGTGACCTTGAACCCAAGGTCGAAGGTCAAATATTGAATTTTCTTGTAAATATATCTCCTCCTAAACGGTTAGAAGTAGCAACTTCAAACTTTGTAGATGGATAGGTTACATGATGTAGAAGGTACTGGGCAACATTTCGTGTGACCTTGACCCCCAAGGTCAAGGTCAAAGGTCAAATATTGAATTTGCTTGTAAATACTTCTCCTAAACCTTTTGACGTAGTAACTTCAAACTTTGTAGGTGCATACGTCACATAATGTAGAGGGCTCTGTGCAACATTTCGTGTGACTTTGACCCAAAGGTTAAGGCCAAACAATGTATTTTCTTGTAAATGCATCTTTTCCTTAACCGAGGGATGTATCAATATCAAACTTTGCTGGCGCATAGATCACATATTGTCGAGGGTACTAGGCAACATTTTGTGTGACCTTGACCCCAAGGTCAAGATCAAATAATGTATTTTCTTGTAAATGCATCTTCTCCTTAACCATAGGATGTAGCAACATCAAATTTTGCTGGTGCATAGGTAACATAAAGTCAAGGGTACTGGGCAACATTTTGTGTGATCTTGACCGCCTTGACCTTGGGGTCAAGGTCAAATAATGTATTTTCTTGGTAATGCATCTCCTTAACCATTGGCCGTAACAACTTCAAACTTTGCAGGTGACCTTTCCATGTGACCTTGGCATTGGGTCAAGGTTAAATCAAATATTTCTTGTAAATGTATCTCATCCTAAACCCTAGGACAAAGCAGCTTCAAACTTTACAGGTGCATATGTCATATGATGTAGAGGATACTGGGCAACGTTTTCTGTTTGTCCATGACAGGTCAAGGTCAAAAGTGAAATAATGTACTTTCTTGTTAATGCATCTCCTCCTTAACGGTTGGACGTAACAACTTCAAACTATGCAGATGCTTTGGTTAGCTCAAAAGTGGGTATTTGTGATGTTGTACCATCGAATGAAGTCTAGTTCCAATCCTTTTTTGTGTTAGAATCAAAATAAATTCGCACTGGCAGTGAGTTGTTGCTTAATATATCACAGGCTGTTTCTTTGGCACCAAAATTGCGTATGCCACTGCCTCACCTGCCCCTCCTTTGTGTCGGCAATTTCTGTGCTTACTTAGTGGTACGAACCATTAAGAGGCAAAACAGGCCTCGCCACTTCCAGCCTTGGTCGAAATTCGGCAAGCTCGGCGTACGCGGATAGTGCTCCGATTCGCGGATAGTGCTCCGATTGGGAGAGCCGTTCACACGAGAATTTCTAATAAAACGTAATCGCCGTTTCACTGCATTTAGACACTTGAACCTTTTTTCAGCTCAAATTTAAGAAACCTAAAACAGCTGCTAAAATTGATAGATAAGAATATTTTATTGAGTTAAGCTTCAAAAATATGTTTATTTGATTGATTGATTGAGTTAAGGCTTAAAGACCTAGTCGCCAATATTTCAGTCATTTTGGGACTCCTTCCAGAGAAAGGAGAGAGAAAGGAATAAGATCACCCTGACCACCCCACACCAAATTTGCCTCAAGAAAGGGAAATTCCATCCAGTCAACAACAAAAAAGACGGGGTCACATCCCTGAAAGCTACAGCAAATAGTGCACATCTTAGTGCTTTATCTGGATTTATGTGTAAGGCCATTATAGGAAGTGATGTTAAAATGCCAAAATTACATTACGTTATTGTAAAACGCCAAAATGACTTTGACGTTATTGTACAAAGCAGCTAGGGTCTGGTGCTAAAATGCCATGCATATTGGGCTTTTCGACAGTAAAAATAACTCTTTGGATTCTGGGATTAATTTTTCATACTTTTCTGCATGATTTGTATTTAATATTTTTTCTTTCTTTTAATCAGAATAGCATCAGTGTCAAACATGCGGTCCATCGGGCCTAATCTGTGTTCAAAACTGTTTGCAAAAGGATAAAAATCTAATAGGAATACAGAGTGTCAAACACAGTTTGGATCGAGATCATGCTGGACACTGTGTCAGGTTTGATCAGGGTTTAAATTTTTTGCTTAAGAAAAAAATGTTTTGACATATTCACCAAGATATACGGTAAATGTTCAAAAATTTGAACACTCTGAAATTTTTAACACCTACAATTATTGCCAAAAATAATTTTTAAAACATTCTGAAATATAGAACACTGCCCTTTTAAAAGAAAGTGAATTTCTAAAATTATGAAACGCGGAAAATCGATGCCAGTCTATACGTTTGTCCCATCCTTGTTCGGTATAATTCTACCGTACAGCCCGTGAACGGTTGTGTCATAGGCAGGCGACATTTAGAAGGTTCCATTCTACGTAGATAGCTAATCTTGCAACGATGTTCTTTTTCGCATGCCGAGCGCGCGAGAAAACGCCCGCCTAAGCTTATGTTCATCATGTAGCACCTAGGTCATTCACTGCCTGGTCATAACTGAGGGTCAGGATGGGGTATAATGATTAGTGAATAATGACCCTTTTTATAATGAATAGTGAATAGTGAGCCAAAAAAAATAATGAATAGTGAATAACGAGGGCCTAAAAATTAGTGTCAAAGAGTTTGGATCCAGATCAAACACGACACTGCTTGCATGCGCGGATCCAGAAAATTTTGTCAGAGGCAGTCAAACTTTTACACGTTTTTTTTTAATTTAATGAGGGGAGAGAGGATCCAAATACCTCTATAAGCGGACCATCATCGGCCGCCAGCGAAACGCCATTTAAATGACGTTTCGCTAGAGCGCCGATTTTGGCCATACATAAAAATATGGCTTGGTAGCTTTGTGATTTTTCAGGGGTCCGGACCAATTGCTAAAAAAACCTATATTTTGTGATATTTTAGAAGGGGTCCTCTGGCCCCTCCCCCCCCCCCCCCCCCCCATTTGGATCCGCGCATGGCGTGGATGCAGCCTGGCGAGGACGGACATTGTTATGTTTTGCTTGATCTGGTTCAAACTGTTTGCATAAAAAAAAATCTTGGAAAAATTCTCTCTGGAACATCATCAGTGGATCAACATCAGACCTGACGCTGTTCACATCCAGATCAAGCCCGACCTTTTTATGTCATGCCTGATCTAGTTCCAAACTGTTTGCAAAAGTAATAATCAACTTTTTAAGGGAGAGGACCAATAGCCCGTGAAGGGGAGACAGTTAATGATACGTCATCAAGACATGTACCCATTTCTATACAAGATTGTAAGATACAAAAATTATAAAATACAAATCATCAGGCTAAAAATCTGTATTAGGATATCAACCAGTGGATCCAGATCAGGCCCGATCAAGTTTTGGCATTGTATGAATACTACTTAATTCAGTAGCAGATGGAAAGGTCAATAAATACAATCACAGGTTATTAAATAGTTATATGAAATAAGCAAAACCAAAAGTATCCTCCATACATATTTCCTATATTGTGTTTACAAATCAGGTCATAGCACCGCTTATTAAACGAATCTTTTGCTGCCTTTATTCTGGAAATCGAAAAATACATTAGTCCCGACATTAAAGTAAGCTGGTTTATAAAATAGTTATGCATACCTTGACATTCCTCTCCTGTCCATCCGAATCAAAAGACCGCTGCAAATCCGTTAGTTTTTGCGTGGAGAAAAGTACCGCAATGTTGTTGTTGTGTAAAGCTATAAATTTCGTGCATGGCCTCGCTAATGGACAGAAACGACTATACATAAAGTAAAATAGTTCTTGAAACGGATTTGAAAAGTGTGAAAATAATCACAATTAATTTATCATACATAATTGTTTAGCCAATTTGAGTGTTGTTATGAATAGATATAAACTCAAACACCTGGAAATTCGTCCAATATGATATTACAGTTTCATGTATAAATACGCTATGATCGCATAACATTATTCCATCGAAATTGGACATGCCGGTGTGTCAATATAATTGCGCCCCCATGTTTAAAAAAATAAAGTTGGCGGTAATTGAGACAGTTCTGAGTGAAATCGAATGGTCATATACTGATAAATTGTTTTGAAATTAGTGAAATAAATCATTTTGACGAAAAAAGTCTGTAAAACTGTCGAGAAAAGCGGATGGCAGGACGTCACTGTTCGTGAATTTTATCCGGCACTGTACGGAAACAGAATGTCACTGAATCGCAAATTCAACTTCGAATGTCATGACATTACCGTGATTGGGAAGGATATGAAATATAGCAGATTAGCACATACACCAGACCAGGTGGTGGTCTTTCGGATGGCATCGTTAAGGAACTCTGAAAATCATTTTATTTCAAAAACATTTTGAAGATCAAAGTCATGTATAATCATGTACTTTTTCTGACAAATTTACAAAATGCAACACGATAAAAAAAAATAGAAGCTGTTTTAATCATTGCGATGGTTTGGACTAGCTTCCTGTAGATTGGTGCATGCCCTGGGAATGGGAGTCCCTTTCGTAACGGAGTTTTGCTAACAGTAGATTTTTATCGAAAAAGTCTGAAGTGGTACGTTAAAATAAGATCAATTATTCATTAAAAGTAAAAAAAGGTGGCAAAGAAATCTGATTATTCACTATTCAATAATTTTTTCTTCAATTCATAAAAAAATAGGATTATTCATTAGTTTTTAGGCCCTTATTATTCACTTTTCATTATAAAAGGGCCATTATTCACTAATTATTATATCCTACACTAGAGCTGATCTATTTAGATTCTAACACACAAAAAACGACAAAAACACATTAACTTTTGATGAAGTCTTCAGCTTCTTCCCACTTTCCGCCATTGCACTGAAGAAATCCCGACAAAAGTTGGATTGTGTCGCATACGTTTACATGTATTTGTAACGTCTTTTAAGCGTAGAAACGAGCTTACACCGTCTAACACCATGACTTACGTCATTTTGCAGTAACAATTGACGTCAGCTAGTGCTTGTTTTTCTCACGCTTTCAAAACTGTGACATTATTGTTTGATATTAAAGTAAGGGTGCAAAGATTAGGAATCGATACAATCAAGTACCACACCTGGTCCAGGATACCAATGGGAAAGTGACAAACTCACAGCTAGACACCACAAACGAGAGCCAAGAGGTCAGCCCTTTCCAAGCAGGTGACCACAAAGCACATATAAACAGACGCGAACAAAGACATAAACGTTTTTAGAATTGGCTATATAGGCGAGGTGTGTTAGAATTTGTATTGATATGTGTTAATTCATTTATCTGTATTTTTATCGACTGTAGAAACCAAGGCAAAGGTTTGGACAGAAAAAACTATTTAACCCCCCCTCCTCCAGTGGTTTTGACTGTTGTCTGTTCTAAGGGGGTGGTCATGTTGTTGTTTATTTGTTGTTGATCATTGCGCAGATAGTTTGCGGGGTTTTTATATTAGGTTCTTGTTTTGTTGTGCAGTACGTTGTGTTTGAATATTACTAAAACTTCCCCGTATGAACCTCATCCACAAAACACATGAGGCCAGAGCCAATGCAATTTTATTTAAGTGCTTGCAGTTGCTATCTGATCTAAGGCAGTTATTCCTTTGAAATAAGTTCATTGTTTAATTTTCCTCCCTTTTGTGGGGTTTTGCAATCAGCCCTGCTTTGTAATCCAGATACTCGATTCGTTTCTAGCATCTCACTGATTAAGAGAAAACTGATTATATTCCCACGCATTTCTTTTTAAAAAGCAAAAGGGATATTGTTATTGCCTCTGTCCGTCCGTCTGTCCGTTATGCTATCTCCTCCTAAGGACGAAATCAATCAAAATTTGGTCTATGGGTTACACACATGAATGGGGCGTACAACAGCACATCTATTTTTTATACCCCCTGTAAACTTTTTTGTTTGTGGTGGGTATACTGTTTTCACGTTGTCCGTTCGTCTGTGCCTCCGTTCGTCCGTCCATCCATCCATGCGTCCATCAGTAACGTTTCGTTTCCTTAATATCTTGAAGAGTCATTGCTGGATTTTCATCAAACCTTGCAAACATGTTTATATATGCAAGACATATACTTTAAACAAAAAAGTAAGGGCTAGGGGCCAATTCTATTTGAGTTATTCCCCATTGTAGTTCTAAATGGCTTTTTATATGAGGATTTATGCTTATGCTATTATAGTCCATACAGGGGCCGATCAACTCCTACCACGGCTTTTGATGGAACAATTTGATACTTTTCCTATACAATGTAGACACATTGAACATATATTATTAAATGAAGAAGTTTAGTTTGGAAAAAATAATTTTTTGACAAAATGACAGCTGTGAGAACTTAGAGAATTTTCCCTAATTGCATTGATGGTGCCTTCATGAGTCGATCAAATTCTACCACAGCTTTTAATGGAACAATTTGATACTTTGCCCATACAATGAAGACACATTGAACATATGCATGAAGGAGTTTGGTTTAGAAAAAATAATTTTTGACAAAATGGAAGCTGTGAGAACTTTGACAATTTTTGCCTAATAAGGCTTTTATATATGCATTGATGGTGCCTTCATGGGCTGATCGACTCCTACCACAGCTTTTAATGGAGAAATATGATACTTTGCCTATACAATAAAGACACATTGAATATATGCATAAAGGAGCCTGGTTAAAAATGTATGTTCTCTCTATTTATGAAGAATCCGTTTTTCCAGATTATTTAGAGGTCGCAGCAGCTGTCGTTGTTTCCATGTGGAGTTGATTAACTTGTATCGATATAGTGTTGATATTTTTTTTATATTTTGGTCCTTCGGTAATATTTGGTGCTAACAGAAAGCAGAATACGGCTTAAGCCGATGCTAGGGGGCATAAGAATTGTTGCACTTTCCATTAGTTCTCATAAACAGACTCAATAAAACTGAGTCTGCTGTTTTCTGGTGTTGTAGGTTCTCTCTATTTCTGAGGGATCCGTTTTCCCAAAATATCTAAAAGAAACTCAATATAAGTCAGGTTAATATCGTAAGTACAATGGGTAATTCTATTATAGTGGCATTTCCTGATCATAGCGACTTGTTTTTTGAAAACACAATTAAACCCTATCAAAAATGTTCCAATTGTGTAGATTCCCTCTTGTTCTTGCCCCCCCCCCCCCCCCCCCCTGCTCTTCACTCTAAATAATTGGAACTCTCGTACCTGCTGAACTCAAATATATACTTAAAGAAAAAAGAAACACAACAAACACTTTGATTCATTGCAAGCATACAATGTGATGTCAGTTTTAAGTGCAAATGATATAAATTCACGGGATGGTATATAACCATCAAATTACGACAGGTTCAGCGTAATTACCGATTACGCATGCACGTTGGCATACGCCTAGCCAGCCTGACCCCCTTAGTAAACTGTTGAAACATGGTCAATGAAAGCAAAATGTCTATCAGCAACTAGTTTGTTGTTATTACAACTCTTAGCATAGATTGCGGATAACGGAAATGATCAGCTGGCAACCTTTCTGCAGGATTCAGAAATGGCTTAATGTCATTAACGTCAACTCTGAATATTGCGTTAGACGCGTAAAATTTCTTTTCTGCTTGAGTTTTATTCGATACAAGTATTTTTCTTCAATCATTATGACTACAGATCTTCAGACGTCACAAAGCGTCAATTATGATATCAAAATCTGCTAATGGTTTCCATAACGTTTATGCGTTTTTTTCCAATGAGAGAATGGTCCAGTGACAGAAGTTGGGTTACAGTCAAAGCAAGTTCATTGTTGACTTTCAGCATGTAATCAGGTGCTTTCATTTGCATTATGGTGTGCTTTGTTTGGCTAACGTCAATATAAAAACCCTGCTAGCATATTTCGACCGTATCTGAAAAGTCAGTTTTCCCAGGATGCATGTCCTGATACCTCTAGCTTTGATTTACCCCGTATATACACCAATGACACAAACCCAACGGCTCTAAGTGAGGTTAATTGCATATTATCTGGTGTTGTGTATCTTGGCATTCAAGTAGCTGGTTTTGACGCAATATTTGACTGCATTTCGTATATGATTGGACTTTGTTTTCATTTGCAAATCGTCAAGTCGACGCCATGTAATTAAGCATACAAAAGACTGGGTTTTGTGATCTTTATTCTAAAGTTTACGTCACATGTTACGTTTTCATATGTTTTCACCGTGTATGGTAAATTCTAATGTTAAAATGACGTTTTGTTATTTCATCACATGCTACAAATACTCAATTAGACATTTCCTATGAAAGAGTTCATCAAAACGTCATTTAACCACACAAAAATTATATTTCCACCTGTTGCGTTTCTTTTTTCCTTAAGTATATATTTGGAATATGTTTGATTCATAACAGAGTATATATTCTATCATTTCTTTCATTATTACTAATTAAAATATATATTCTAAGTTCTTAAAGGATTCATCTTAATGAGATGATTCTTAGTGAGATGGTTCTTTAAGTAGCCATAACAAATATACTAAAACCAAGATCTAATCGGTCACTTTTCAAACTCATTATTTCTGACCAAACGCTAATAAGATTGAAATGATTGTTTGACTACATATGTGCATTTTTAGCAGTGTTTTTTTAACATTTTTCTTTTACTTCAAAGTTTTTTGAGTTAAAGATGCAAAATCGACTTTTTTAAGAAAAATGATTGTGAGAGTAGTTTTTATAAAATTTACGTTTAGGTGGTTACAAATTGGTCTGTCAGACTTGAAAAACATCAAACAATTGAAAATTTGGTTATGGTGGATATTTTACGCATTTTTAAAGTGTTGCATTTTTCATTTTTTTTTTTTTTTAGATTTTTGAAACTCACCAGTATTTCCTGGTAAATTTATTAAATGCACTTTATTTTATTTGAACACTGTAGGCCAAACACAGTAGAGCTATATAAGTCCATTTTTGGCGATTAAAGTTTTACGACTACTGTACACTTCCGGTTCAACGTAAGAGTTTAAAATCGATTTGGTAGCATTATATTTTTGCGATTTTTTTCAATTCTCAAAAAAGGACGGTGACTTCTGATGATAATGAATAATCGCTGAAAATTTCAATGCCAAGTCGCTGATATTCAAGTGTACAGAGCAGTGCAAAGTATCTATGTAAATTGCAAGCTTAAAGCTGAATTTCAATGAATTACCTGCTAAAAGTGTTTGTCTTATGTTGTCTTATGAGTAGCAAAACGACGAGTCCGATGGAAACACAACTTATGAGGTTTATTCTTATATCACGCTAGCCAGTAACATCTTCAAACAACAAAAACGTTAATTTGTGTTATGGTTTATAACGTAAAAAAGTGTGACTATTTGAAATGAGTGTACCTTGCAAGAAGTACACGTCATTTTTAAGTAAAAATAATTTGCAGAGTCTCGGCAAAGTATTGCTTCACTTAAAAAAACATTAATTTTGTATACCTATGTTTCACTTTCTGAACTAGCGTAAAATGTAAGGTGACGTATTAGAAGTTGGGTTTTGTATATTTGGTTTAGAAAGAAGGCAAATAAACCTTTTTATCAAATATTAATTTAAATCCTACACTGTTACTGCTAAAATATTGTTATTTTTATTTATTTTGTTTAATTTATTTTACAAAGGCACATTACTCCATAGATTGACTGGTTACACCACTTCACCTCAGTTCAATGTTCGTCCAGATTGCCCATACGTTTTCACTTATGGAACAATGTCGGATAGAGATTGTTACAAACTCTGGGACAGAAAAACATTTAAATGGGTCGCTTCATGCACCTTAGAGATACCGGTAAGTTTGACATGCATAACATTAACGTTGGATACTCTCTTGTATGGATTAATCAACATTAATAATTAATTAGTAACTTAAACTACACTTGGAAGATATCGAAACATATTTTATGATAGATTATTTTACACCATGCCTGCCGATTTTAAACTGTAGATTTATTTGTTTTCTGAGATACAAAATGTTATACAAACTCATTAGCTGGTATGTTATACTTCACAATTCACTAAACCTATTGTATTTAAAACATGTTTGCTATGATTAAGGGTGTTGTGCTATCTCTTACTTTCCAAATTTGAAAAAAATATATAACATAGTCGGCATTTGGTCTTTAGATGTCATTTTGGTACTTGTTGACATAGCTTGATAATTTAAATAACAAAAGAAAGAAGACTGTCTGTAATATATAAAAATTGATATCATCATATGTTCATTTAAAGAAATTGGTATGGAGTTATCTGTAAAAAATGAAACAGCATAACAGTATTTTCCAAGCATTTTTTGACCATTGTATGCTCTGATGCCAAAAACCAGCTCTAAAGTGTTTTCACACTATGTTCTGTATCACAGGAGCATATAACAAGCTGTTGGTACAAAAAGTGCATCTGATCGTGGCTGAACCGTGTGTTGATTTAGTCATACTCTGATTGAAGTTAGAAACATAATGATATTCAAATGTATTTTTACAATTTATGAATCAAAAATATATAGTTTCATACAAAGAGTGTGAGTGGGCCTCGGCGCAACAAAACCTGTCTTCAGTGTTTGCGAACAACACAGGCGCAGACCAGCCTGCGCATCCTCTTAGACTGATCAATGCCTATGTTATTCGCTTTTTGAAAAGTATCATATCATAACTTGCTACACGTGAAGTCGCAATTTTCAAGCTAGTCTCTGTAGCTGAGGAGACTCGTTTGAGTCAGAAACCGCAAAGACAGGGTTGTCACGTCAAGCCCCAAATGTCGTTCTTACTCTCCATGCAGATGATAGCAAGCAACCTAAGCTCTGATGGAAGGTTTGTGATTGCTCGTTCATTTAAACCTGAGGACATCTTGAGATGGGACATTGTACACGCAGGTCCTTACATGGATTACAAGGCATCTGATTATTCTGAGGATTTCCAAGGAGAAGGTATCATTATTGAGCCAGTGCATGAGATTTCCAACAATGTGATATGTGCGACCAGCAAAGCCTCAGATCAGCCTGCGCATACACGCAGTCTGATCAGAGCCTTTGCTAGTCGCTTGAGTATTTTATGATTGTTAAGCTACTGACTGAACACCATTTTGAGTTTCAAAGCGTAAAGGGAGGCTGCACAGTCACGTCTGAGTCTACACATGTCAAAATGCCACATTGTTGCAAATCTCATGTCACGGCTCATTTCACATTATGACAACAAGTGAATGTGACCAGGAAGTGCCACAATTACAGACCACAGACCAACTCGCGATACCACGAGGAAGATACACAAAACACAAACAGCCACAGCACAACTACAGTTAAACAATCAGCTCCCATCTTCTCAGCAAACAAATTACTCAACTAGAAGAGACACCAGGTACCACACCACACAACAAAGACCTAAAGCTCCATTCTCACTGTGCCGATGTAGCCACGGTTCATCCCGATGCAGGACAGCCGGTATACCGTGATGCACCGGGACACATTTCATAAAAAATAAATTGCGTTCTCACCTTGCCGACGTTACCCCGGTATGAGGGTCTGGATGGGGTATAATGATTAGTGAATAATGGTCCTTTTTATAATGAATAGTGAATAATGAGCCAAAAAAACAATGAATAGTGAATAATGAGGGCCTAAAATTAATGAATACTATTTTTTTAATGGATTGAAGAAAAAATTAATGAATAGTGAATAATCAGATTTCTTTGCCACCTTTTTTACTTTAAATGAATATAGTCCGGTAGAAAACCAGAATGACCTGGAACTTGATTTTAAAGTTTTTTTCTTTATTGATTCTTGTTGTTGAGGCATTGTACTTGATGAATCCAACTGATGCCACTCTGGCATCATTGAGCGTTTTGAAATATTCAAGATGGCGTCCAAAATGGCCGTCAATTAGGCTCCTATATCATATATGACCAACATACTCGATCAAAATAATTTAATTTTGACTTTTTATCACTGTTTAAGAGGCTTAATGTTACATCCAATTAAAATGGAACATTATTTTGATTCAGAAGGTTGAAATATTAAAGATAGCGCCAAGATGGCCGCCATTTAGGCTTCTAAGACATATATGACCAACTTACTCGATAAAACACTTTAATTTTGACTTTGTTATAGATGCTTAGGGGCTAAATGATACAAACGATTAAATTATAATATGGTTTTGATTCAGAAGGTAAAAATTTAAAGATGGCGTTCAAGATGGCCGTCAGTTGGCTTCCAAGATGACCGTCAGTTAGCTTCAAAAGACCTATCTGATCACAAAAATTAATCTCGATATAAAGCATTTTAATTTTGACTTTATATGGATGTTTGTAGACCTAATATTACATTTGATAAAATGAAGGATTGGTTTAATTTAGAAGGTTGAATTATTGAAGATGGTGTCCAAGATGGCCGCCATTTAGAAGCAAAATTCATTCTAAAATCAAATTCTAGTAAGTCACTTTTTTCTGATCATTTTCGGTTGTATTTGGAAAATTTGACTGGCATGTTATTGTTGCTTTTTGAATGTTGTAAAATATGACGTAGAAGATGGCAGCATTATCAGGCTGTGGAATCACGTTTTTTTGCTATGATACACTGCACAGAAAAAATAACAAAATCTTATTTTTGTAATGCTAATATTTTTGTCTTTGTTCTGGAAACGTATCCATCAAATTGCGTACCACTCTCCAGATCACTTTTGGCTGGATCTATTAATACCATTATGTCATATTATTCTAATAAAAGTTCCTACTTTTGGAAAAAAATTCTTCAAAAAATGAATTGATAAATGCACTGGTATACATGAACAGGCAATATCTGTGAAAACTTTGTAACAGAGTGTTTGATCAAAGTACAAATCTTTTTTTAATCATTAAGCGGAAAAAACAGCTAGATCAGGATGGATACAATTTAATAAAAATACAATGTGAAGTGCATGTGGAGACTATAGTGTAGATTTTATTTTCTTGTCCTTTGGGATCATGGGTTTCATTGTGGAACTTTGAAACTATTAGAGAGTCACTGATGACACCTAAATGGCAGACACTAGCTAGTCTGGCCCAGGAAATATGCACGCTCTTAGTTTCAGTTCTTTGATGCAGTCTTTGCTTCTAAATGATACCCTTTTAAGAACATATTTCAACACAAAAAACAACCCCTGATTAAGGTATATGCATGGTGCAGATGTTCGTTGCCATCTTGACTGCTGGTTTGTACAGTCCTGCTGGTCTGGAAAGTGCGGATCCAGAGGGGGTCCGGACTCCCCCCCCCCCTGGAAAATCACAAGTTATATAGGTTTCTATAGGGAATAAGCAATTGGATCCCCCTGGAAAATGTTGGACCCCCTCTAGAACCTTGAAAAATGAAAGATTTCTTTGAAATTGACCATTTGACTTCCGTAAAATAAGCTGAGGACTAAAAAAAAAAAAACGTTGTCAGAGCTTTTTTTGTCAGACTGACCTGGACCCCCCTGACAAAAATATATTCCTGGATCCGCACATGTCTGGTTGCAACTTATCCAAACATATCTACTGGTGAGATGCAACTCTAACAGACATGCATGTTGGTCGAGTTTAACTGTAACGGACGTGCCACTGGCATTCAGGTACAACTACAACAAACATGCCTGCTGTATATGAGTCAACATTTAAAAACATGGGGTACTGCAACCGGCCTGCCAGTCTGGTGAAGCTGTTACAGACATAACTGTTTGGTTTTAGACTTGTGTGTTGGTCCGGTGCCACATTCTCACACATGCATATAGGCAAATGTGTCTGCTGACCTGTGGCAATGATGCCTGGGCTGCTGGTCGGGAGAAAGTAGAACAGCCATGCATACTGGACGGAAATGACTTGAACAGACAGGATTGCTGATCCAGTATAACTAAAACTGTCTTTCCTGTTATATGAGTGCAATTGTAACATACATTACTGCTGGCCCCGAGTCTCATTAAATGGCATGTGTGCTGATTCAATGCCACATAATCAAAAACGCACGTGTGATGGTGGGGATGTCTGGTATTGAGCTTGTGGCATTACATTGCCGTTGTTTAGTGAAACTTCAACAGATATGGCTGCGGAATAGGTACAATTCAATCAGACATGCCTCCTGGTCTATTGAAAATCAAAGTTAATAGCTACTTGACCAATGCCCTTCCATTGAGACATGTCAACTAACACTGTGAAACATAACGAGGGCCATCCAATAAAGAATGAGACTTTCTTCATAGTATAAAAACCTGTGTGTGCATTTAGTTAAAATTCACCATAATAATAGTATGACATCTTGGCAATTCAGAAATAGAAAAAATATATTTGTGATTGATCAGTTGCCATAGTAACGGAATGTTTTGTGGAAGGGCTTGAAGGCTCATGGCCACGTTTATATTATTTTTTGCATACCCACCATCTTTCAAAGTCTTTTATTTTCGAACATTGATATCATTAAACCTCTTGATATCAATTATTCTGCTGAACAATCTTAGTGTAACATAAAATGTTATAAAAGAAGAACTAAATATGCATATCCTTTATTTTGGTTGCCTAGCAAACAATTTATTCGATTTTTAATAAACACATTACTTTGCGTTGCCATGGTAACTATATAAGAGAAGGATATCATACAAAATGTATGGTTATGTGCAGCTGATCGTTATTTAGTATACATGAACAGAACCCTGTTCACTTTAATTGCCTTCGACTATTTGATATTAACTTTTAAAGTCACGAGGTCAGCGAAAGTTCTTAAAATCTTGATATTTTAAGCTTTGTTTCCATGGTTACAGCTGAAAACTCCAGAACGTAACGTTACCCTATTGGTTATAGACTGAGTGCATGAGTATATATAAGTACTAGTAGAAAAATAAAGTATACATCTGAATCTGTTGCCATGGTGACCATCTATACTGAGCCGGCCACGGATGTTTGCCTAGTCTTCTAATGTTGCCTAGCAACAACAGTTGGAACTGCATAACACGTAAAATATGGTACACGTGAACAGCCAAAAAGATGTGTTAGCTTTGAACAAGATTTCATAAGCCTAGCATGTAAATTCAGTGCGCTATAGAAAAAAGTCTCATTCTTTATTGGAAGACCCTCGTATCAACCAAGACTGCTACATTGTTAATTCAAAATATATGCCGTGTAAAAATTGCTATGTCGCTGCTGCTGCAACATATATGTCTGCTGGCCTGGTGTTATTGCCACAAACACTACAGCTGTTGAAACATGCCTTCTGGTTGAGTGCTGCTGCAAGATGGGTACTTGCTGGACATTTCCCACTCAGTCAGCATGCCGTTCAAGCTTTTGAATTTCAATCTTGCATCTCTGCTGGCTTTGTGGTTCTCTAGCTGACATACCTGCTGGTGTGGTGTCTCACTATCAGTCGTGCCTGCTGGTGTGGTGTATCACTATTGGCCCTGTTTGTTTGCGTGGTATCTTACTATCAGCAATGCCTTCTGGTGTGGGGTCTCACTATTGACCATGCCTGCTTATGTGGTGTCTCAATAAAGGCCATGCATTCTAGTGTTGTGTTTCACTATCAGCCATGTCTGCTGGTCTGGTGCTTCGTTATACGTCATGCCTATGTGTGTGGTGGCTCACTACAGGCTATGCCTTCTGGTGTGTTGGCTAACTCTAGGCCATGCCTGCTTGTGTAGTATCGCAAGAACACCAATGTCTGTTGGTATGGTGCCACACTATAGGCCATGCCTGCTGGTCCGTTGCCAATGCAACCAACATTTGACTAGCCAAATGCAGATGGAAGAAGGATGGTTACTGGTTCGTTAAACTTGTAAGCTACCATCATGCACTCCATCTTGAATATATCAAATTCTGAGTGATGCATCAGTTGCATATCTGCAACTCAGAATCAGTGAAAGTAGCATTTAGTAGCATTTAGCATGCAAATCCCTGGCGTTTTCTGGTCTCAGGGAAAATTCTTATATTTTTGTAATAAACTGCAATTTTGGCGGCCATTTTGTCTCCATTCTTATTTTATTCATTTTGTTAAAAGCTAATTGTGTCTTCAACTAGATTCCAACTTCATAACTAACAATTTAAGGGGAAAAAGATGGGCTTGAGACAATTTTCAATCTCCCACAATGTTTTCGCTTATAATTGGCCTCCATCTTGGACGCCATCTTGGATATATCGAAACGCTCAATGATATCAGAGTGGCATCACTCGTATTCTTCAAGGACAATGTATACTCTACCAGAATCAGCAAAGAAAAAAAGTTTAAAATTAAGTACCAGGTCCTCCTAAATTGGCCCGAATTCTGCTGGACTAATAATTGGTCTTATTTTAATGAATAACCCTAAATTTTAATGAGATGAATAATGGGCTAAATTTTAAATGAATAGTGAATACCAGACCCCCCCCCCATCCAGACCCTCCGGTATAGCCCCGGTTCTCGAGAAAGCAAGATGCCGGTTGATCCCCAGCTCATCACGCAGCACTTACGTTGAGCACAGTGGAGTCTCGGTTCATGCAGGTATACCCCGGTGTTACCCAGGTTGTTTACGGTGATGTCCCGGTAACTGCCGGTTGCGCCACGGTTACATGCCGGTAGGGCCACGGTTGCGTCCCGGTGCTACTCTACACTATAAAACCAGGATAAAAACCTGGAGAAACATCAGTTTTCTTCTGTCTCTATCGCATACCAGTTATGACACAAATTGGACTGCACAGCCATAAACGAGTTACTAGAGGAATCATGATCTGTGTAGCGAAAGCAAATGCCTAGTAACCTCACAGCTCATTTGTATGACAAATAAGCAGAAGCAGACCTGTTTTCTTACGACGAGGTTTAAATGTTGTTGATCTGGGCCCAGAATTACAATGCCTCCTTAAAGTTAAGGAAGACTTAATTAAGTATTAATACTTCAACATGTACGTTAAATGCTTAATAAATTGCCAAGACTGATGCAGTACTCATGGTCAAAGATATCATTGCGATCGACAGAAAAAATGATACTATTTTGGTTTTAATCAGTTTGGAAACGTTATTTTTCGCATCCTGGAAATTCAATACTTAAAGCTGCATAATCTGTAACTTTTGATATTTTCAGTTTGAAAATAATGTTTCTATTTTTCAAGAACACAGTAAAAATACTAAAATTCAGGTATACATTTTACCTTTTTCGTAATAATTAACAAATTATTAGAGCCAAAACAACAGCATTTATGTTAAAAATCAACTGTCTAGAATTATTTGAGGGACGCAAATAATTACAAACAAGAGAAAATACACCTGTTTTATAAGATAATTCACTTTTTCATGCAGTTTTCAACTGTAGAAATTAGATTTATTGTGACAACATAACTTTATTCTACTTTTGCAAATGATTTAAAAAGAAAATACTTTTTTTCGTAAAATGTTCATAGTTACAGAGTATGCAGCTTTAACTTGAGTGCTCCTTAACTTTAAGGATACATTGTAATTCTAGGCCCAGATTGTCTTGCTTTTTCGTAAAAATATATAAACACTGTGAGCGGGGCATGTGATTTCCAACAGTGTGATATTTTGAGAAGTGTAGGCTCAGACAAGCATGTGCAAGTCCAAATTAAGCTTTAAAGTTGTTCGGCCAGTAGCTTAACAGTCATAGAATAATCAAGCCTAGGCGCAGGCTGATCTGAGGCTTTGCTAATGGCAACTACCACATTGTTGGAAATCTCATGTCGTGGCTCATATATTCTTGACTCTTCAGTAACTATAAGTACAAAGCTTTGTAAATGAGCACATTTATACTGCTGACAATTCAACCGACTTGTGACGAATGGACTTTCAGTCCTTATCATTTTGATGAATCCACTTTCATTTAAGAGGCAGCAGGAGTGACTCTTCATTTTTATTTTGCATTTTATTACATATACATAGGCAGTGGAACTGCACAGTTTTTCACGGTGGAGACACGGATGTTCCCGAATTGCGCTGGTATCGCCCCGACCCCGTCCCAGTGGAGACACGGTTGCTCCCCGCATCTTCCCGGTTTATCAAGTATTTGGCAGCCTTCCCGGTTACTCCCGGTGAGTCCCGGTTGTTTTAAACATTTAAAAACAACCGGGGACATGGGCCGGTTCAACACGGTTCATCCCAGATCTCCAAGGTTGTCCACAGTGCCACCACGGTTGTGACACGGTTCATCACGGTTCATCCGGGATCATCAAACCGGGTTGAACCGGCACCTTAAACCTGGACAGTGAGAACGGGGCTTATAAAAACCCAAACCACAGTGGTGTATTTTCTGTTTTTCTTGCTACACTACAAAGACTAGGCCCTAGCATCCACTGTTTACCAATAACAATATCAGGCATATCATAGTAATATACCCCAAACAATGCTTGACATTCTAGCATACTCCTTAAAATAGAGCCAGATAAGGATCGTTTGTGCAACTAAAAATGCATTTATTTCCTTACCCACCAATTTAAACATTTGTTTTGGTGCTCCAAAGAACCATCTCATTGAGACGATTCTTTTGAGTACCCACAACATATGTTTTGTTTGAGAAATAAATAAGATTATTTTTAGTACACACTCTTACCTGGAGGTCTGCCTTAATAAATTCATATACTATACATTGACCTTCAAACTTAATAACAGTCGTGGTGTGTATTGGAAGTGTGTATTGGAGTAGATTTGACCAATGAACACAACTACTGTCCTGCCAGCCAAGAGTGACAGTGACTTCATGTTTTGTTTACAAAGTAATCTGGGAATTATGATCGATAGATCACTTGTGTATTAATTATGTCCGCAGGATAGGACTAATACACAAGTAATTTATCGATTCGCGTAAGCGCAAGTTGGGTGTACACGTAAATGTTGACTTAAAAATCAAGAGTGTAGCCCCAATTCTGCTAATACAAATAGTCACATTTTATGATAGAGAGGAGTAAAGAAACAAAAATTGTCTTAAATCAACCTTCCCACTTACAAGAACAAGAGGGCCAAGTGACCCTTGATCGCTCAACTGAGTTTTGTTTAAGCTTCTTATAAAGTATCTATCATCTGTAAACTGACCATGTCCTGGTCACCCCTGGCCCAGGGTTAGTTTATTTAGCCCTAGGGCCATAATTTGATCAAATTTAATAAATGACTACTAGATAATGCTACATACTATGTATCAAGGCTCTAGGCCTAGTGGTTTCAGAGAAGATATGATATGCAATGTTTGGCCACAAAACAATTATTTGAACATAAGGACATTATACAGACCACGCACTGCATCCAATGTTGTTTTATCCAATATAGAATACAATTATTGGCCTGGCTTCTGATACCAGTATTGAAAAAATAGCATGGAAATTATGTGACTATCTGCATGACTGGTTATAAACCGCATCACGGCTTATAGCTATGGTTTCCTTTTTAATTGCATAATGGTGGGCCAAACCTCAGACTCAATGATCAGCGAGTGAGTATATATACTGACTGACAATAGAAACACTACATCTAAATTCAAAGTCATGTTATATCAATGTTTTTACTTGAGGTAATAAATGCAAATATTGGTTAATTTTTTACTTATAGTGGCATGTTCGTGTTTTACCTTATGTTTTTGTTGAACCTCAAAATGTCATGTCTGAGAAAATTTAATGGTTGAAATCAAAACTTTGAAAATTGTCAACGTTTTTTCTTAGTGTTTGTTAAGAAGTCAAAAAGACATACACGTAATATGGAATTCCGGAAGCAAACAATAATAATATCAAATGAAGATGATTACGAATCCTGAGTTTTGACACAAGTTTGCATCACCTACATTTTGTTTCTGGCATACAGATGATATGCAAAGTTTCGCGTTAACATCTTCAATGTCGTCAAAATGAATGCCGCCATTTTACAGTACAAGACAGATATTGCTTACACATACTACAAACAATCAAAATGTACAGTATTATCAATTTATCCTTTGCCATTATGAAGGTATGCATGAAAAGTCCAAAAAGTCAGCTTCCGAAAGTTTTGAAATCGACGTAGACATAAGTTGGTATAATTCCATGGAATGATACAGTGTTCTTCTTAAACTTTGCGCCATTCACTAAGCCTGCTACATGTACCATGTTTTACCATCGAAATGGTTACCTGTTAGGTGGGGTGGCTGTTAAACCACTTTTTAGCAAATGAAAATTTTACGTCAAACGTCAGGCATAAACTGCAATAACAACAATGCTGAACGTTACCTGAACTCTAGTCTACGAACTTCATATCAAGTGCCATAAAATCAGGAGAAATGTAGCGTTTTGTTTGTCAGTCAGTATATATTGACATTATACCATACTCATCCCTATGTTTTAATCTGCATGGAGTCACTCTCAAGGCACAAGCATTGTTCGTACGTGTAAATCTTTAGTTAACCCCCACCTTACAGAATGTTATATAATACGCACTTAAAGACTAAGACAAGTTTGTACACTGCACAGTCATGCCAGTGCTTTGTTTCCCTCACAAACAGCGTAATGACGTAATTTAAGGCTAAGGTCATAATTAAGGCTTTATATTCCTGCTTGGTGGCTGTGCATGTATGTTTATTAAAGGACTTAACGCATATACGATAAGTGCAAAAATGTACTGGCGCAAGTCCCAGGGGGTGGGGGGGGGGGGGGTACTCTAATTTTTTTTCTCATACGTAGGCTCGGGCCCAGCATCAACTGTTCACCAAAAAAAATATCAGGAATTTTAAGCCCCCCCCCCAAAAAAAAAAAAATTTGAAATTTTAGCAACGCAAAAAGATATCCCAATTATGTACCTTGACCTTAAAAAAAGACCCTTAATGCCTAGAAATGACCATAAAACTAGCCCAATTTTGTGATGACCCAACAAATATCAACAAAATCTTCATACCCCCCAAAGATACTCATTTTTCTGGAAAACCCCAAAAATATTGAAATTCAGAATTTTGAACCTCAAAAAATAGCCCAAGTCCACGTATGTGTGAAAATATCAGAGTACCCCAAAGGGGCGCAAGTATCCAGTATAATGGGAGAAAAACATCCATCATAAACCAGTCCATGCAAAATAGGAACGTTATATCATTAGAGTTTGAATATCAATGAAAAAGATTGAGCAGGCGCTACATCTGGTTAAAATGTTGTCCTTCACCTATTATAAATATATTATAAATGATAGTATTCTCACATACTGTCCTGTCGGCCAAGAGTGGTAGTGACGTCATGTTTTGTTTACAAAGTTATCAGGGGCATAGAATCGATAGATCACTTGCGTATTAATCCTATCCACAGGATAGGATTAATACACAAGTGATCTATCAATTCGCATAGCTCAAGTGGAGTTTGCAAATTAATGTTCTACTTAATAACTGTAAACAAAAATTACGTCACTGTCACTCTTGGTTTGCACGACAGTAGGAAGCATATAATTCCAGTTTGTTAATCAGTACAAAAAAGACTAGTTGTTAAGAGGGGGTGGACAGGGGGCGGGGGTACGAGGATAAGGTTGGCGGAATCGAGGGTGGAGGGGCGGAATCGGGGTTGGTGGGGGCGGAATAGGAGGTGGAGGGGAGCGGGGGTAGAGGGGCGGGGATAGAGGGGGCAGGGAGTCTGAAAAGATTGGGGTGGGAAATTGATTTTTTTAAATAGAAAATTCAGAGAAAATGGCAGTTTTAGGCCTATAAGTTATATAAAGGTCCACCAAGGAAAACATGCATATTTGTGTGGACTATTTTGTCACACGACCCACGTAATGTATGGCGCCAGTAGGATTTCAGCTTGATTTTTTTTTACTGTCGTTCAAAGAACAGAGCCTGCCAAGAAAACGAGATTATCAGGGTAGGTTGTCTTTTGGTGAATGATAGATCTTGTCACTCAGTGACAGAAAAAAAATACAATTTATATAGGAGGCTTTAAATCTACTTTTTTACGGAACCGATTAGCCTAATTGTGCAAAGAACCTAATATTCCGCTTTGAAATGGTTTTATGTTTGGCCGTCGATAGCTATTTCATTTATTCCGTGCTAGAGATTGACTTCTGTAAACTCATAAAAAGTTAAAACACGAAACAATCTAAATAATGATTGTTTGACAGACCAGAAAGTTTGAAACCACGCATATCGTCAAGCTTGGAAAATTTATGCCAGTGTTTTAATTTTTTCACATTATCTATGTTTGACGTATTTTACATTGATATTTGCAAGAAAAAGTACGTTCTCCAAAGAGTTTAGATATGCTTTAAAATGCAGAGTAAAGTCATTCCCTTTTTCCACACAGTTGTGAAAATGTTTCATGAAGTTTCAAAAGCTCCTTGGCGCTTATGTTTATGTTATAATGTCTACCCGACTCAAACCATCTCTTATCGTACAGGGAGACTCCCTGAAATGAATTATAAAATTTCTTCTAAAACATGCAACTTTTTACAAAATCAGGAAATCTCCGGGATCTGATTGAACAAGTTTTCTTTATTTTCTTGTCTTCTGCTGATAACCTTTGCAAGCAGTAGTGACTCAGGTCAGCACCAACAGAATGAAGGTCCTGATCTGGATTCTACTGGTCCTGATCTGGATCCAAAGTATTTGACACCTTGGCTCTGATGGTGTTCATGAAAAAAATCGAAAAGGTTACTTTTGAAAAAATCAGCAGATAGAAACAAATGCATGAAAATCATCAAGTATGCAAATAATTAATCAACACCTAAGAGTAAGACAAAAATATGTCTTTTTTGATTATAAGATGCCTTGTTGTAAGTAATGCCAATATATATATATATAAACTAGACTTCAGTCGATGGTACAGCATCGCAAATGACCGCCTTTTACATGAAATGTTGCCCGTGCCCTCTACATCATGATCTAAGCATCTGCATAGTTTGAAGTTGCTTACATCCAACCATTAAGGTAGAAATGTATTTACATGAAAATATAGTATATGAACTTGACTGTGACATCAAGGTCACTTGAAATATTGCCAAGTTTGAAGTTGCTACGTTTCAAGTTATGAGTAGATGCATTTACAAGAGAATACAGTATTGACCTTGACCTCGGGTCAAAGGTCACATAGGATTTTGCCCAGTGCCCTCTATATCATGTGACCCAGGCACCTGCAAATTTTGAAGTTTAGACGTCCAACGGTTTAGAAGAAGATGTATTTACATGAAAATATATTATTTGACCTAGGTCGCATGAAATATTGCCTAGTATCCTATGCATCACGTGAAGTATGCACCTGCAAAGTCTGACGCTGCTACGTCCAACAGTCATGGGTAGATGCATTTACAAGAAAATACAGTACTAAACCTTGGCCTTAGGGGCAAATGTCACGTGAACTGTTGCCCAGTGCCCTCTATATCATATGAACTGTGCACCTGCAAATGTTGCAGTTGTGGCGTCCAACAGTTTAGACGAAGATGCATTTACAAGAAAATACATTATTTGAGCTTTGACCTCGGTCGCATGAAGTCTTGCCTAGTGCATTTGGCCTTGGCCTTAAGGTCAAATATCACATGAGATGTTGCACAATGTCCTCTATATCATATGACCTGTGCATTTGCAAATTTTGAAGTTGCGGAGTCCAACGGTGTAGAAGATGACGCGTTTACATTACAATAGATTGTTTGACCTTTGACCTAGGTCGCACGAAATGTTGTCTAGTATCCTATACATCATGTGACCTATACAGCTGCAAAGGTTGAAGTTGCTATGGCTAATGGTTCAGGAGGAGATGCATTTACATGAAAATTATTTATTTGGAATTTTCCCTTGACCACGAAATGTTGTTGCCCAGTATCCTCTACATCATGTTACTTGTGCAGCTACAAAGTTAAAAGCTGCTGCGGCAGACGGTACAATAACAAGAAAATACAATTACATGAAACCGCACGCACGAACATACACGCACACGAATGGACAGACGGAGGGACAGACTCAGATGGCCAACTTTGGTACGGAATTAATGCACCCTTTTTCCTACAAGAAAAAGCGGGTAAAATATCTATTTTACGAATACATCTTCAATATTTAAACCGTCAATAGGTAGGCAAACCTTATTTTTTATGAAAATTTTGCATGAAAAAAGATTTAAAAAAATCCTTAAAGAAATTCTAAAATTAGAATACTGAATATCCCAAAACATTTCCAAAAAGGAGGCCCAAAAATATAAGGGTCGTTAGAGAAGTGTTTTTGCCTAATATAAATAATGTTTACTTTGCTCAATCAAAAAGAGACATTCATCTTTGGTGACAGTACTTTTAAGGGGCCGCGCAGCGCAGACGATAACGTGTCAGATTGCAGATGCATATCTGACTGCAGATACAGGGACTGAGAGTTCGATCTCGGCCTGGTCCCATACTTTAGTGGAGATTTGATCTCGAAATAATTTCTACGGACATTCCCCTCAAGAAGGTCTAAGCATAAAAGCAAGCAAACTAAAGTATGTTTTAACTATTTGTCCCCTGAAAATGCAAATGGGTCTTTGGTAAGCTATTTTTAGAATTCATTTTGGTTCTTGGCTACGCTTAAGTTCATGAAGAACAAAATTTTATCAGGGGGAGGGAAAAATCTGCCAGGGGGAGGGCAGTTGGGTTGGAGGGGGAGGAAAGTGGGGGAGGAGGGGGAGGAAAGTGAGGTGAAAGGGGGAAGGAAGTGGGGATTGGTTACCCCCCTGTCCAC
The DNA here is from genome assembly GCA_964019695.1 of Loripinus fragilis. NCBI lineage: Eukaryota > Metazoa > Mollusca > Bivalvia > Lucinida > Lucinidae > Loripinus > Loripinus fragilis. The sequence continues at coordinate 75,779,137 of OZ026525.1, forward strand.
CCCTCTGATAAGCAAGATTGCAGAATCTTTCTCCAAACAGATCCTGTCTTCAAGAGGTAACCATAAATTATATAGAAGATCTTACATGAGTGCCCATGATTTATTGATTTTATTTTAACGAGTTGGGGAAAAAAGATAAAATGTGAGACTTGCTGAGCATTTTATCTTTTCGCAACGAGTTTAATAAAATCAATAATACAAGAGCACGAACGTTAGATTCTTTTTATCATATGACATAAAGATGACTTTGAAATCACATTTCTGACGTAAAAAGGTTATGATTTTGTCATAATGAACGCAGTTTCCCAAAAATTTGTAAACCGCTAGTGGTTTATCGATTTCAATGCATGGCGTTATAACTCTCAAAGACGCGACGTCATGTGATAAAAGCATTTGAGCCACGACATGAGATTTCCAACAATGTGGTATGTGCGACCAGCAAAGCCCAAGATCAGCCTGCGCATATGCGCAGTCTGGTCAGAGCCTTTGCTAGTCGCTTGAGTATTCTACACTTAACAACACTTATAAGTGTGCACATATAAATGGACCCATATCTTCAAAAATAAACTTGGATCATTTTGAAATTTTCCACAGGTATAGATGACATTTATGACATGATATTCCAAAAAAAATAATTTTCATAAAACCTTAAAACTTTAAAATGCGAAATCAAAATTCAAATATATCGTAAAATAAAAAGTCACAGTTTTCTTCGTTTTAGAATTTTCCTTTTTATGACATTTCGCGTTAAGCATTTTTTGAATAAAATTAAGTGGAGTAAGTTTTGGCTCAGTTCCAAGGAATATCCCGTGGAAATTCTTACTGATAAAACATGCATGGATTCAAAAAAGCGTGCAACTTCAAATTATAACGACAACAACAACACAAAATGCACGAGAAATTCGGCAAATTGCCGGATTTTTTCTCATTGTGCATTGGACGTCTTTCTACTCGCCTGAAAGCACAAAATGGGTCGGATGTCCATAGAACAACGTGGAATAGCCGTTGGCTTAGTAGACGCTGGCGTGCCACAGACGCAGGTACGTCACAACCATTATCGCTTTTCAATGAGATTCATTTAAAAATAGTTTGAAATATTCTAGCTAATGATTCGCTGATATTCAAGTTCATTTGTACATGTGTGTCCTTACATCATAAAACTAACATTGTCTTCATAAATGGGAACTTAAATGCAGCTCGCTATCAACATGAAGTGCTGCTTACGGAGGTCATTCCATTGTTAAGAAACCACAGAGGAATGCAGTTGCTGCACGATGGTGCTCCAGCTCATCGGGCAAGGGCCACCACTGCATATCTAAATGCAAACAACGTGAATGTCGTCGACTTTCCCCCCAAATCACCAGACTTGAACATAAATGAAAACATTTGGGATGAACTAAACCGCCGTGTAAAGAGAACAGGGGCTATTCTGACTACACTGAATCAACTGAGAGCAAAAATTCGCTATGAGTGGAACAACCTCCCACAGAATTACGTTCAGCGTTATGTGACGTCAATGAGACGCCGTTGTCTTGCCGTAGTGAACAGTGCGGGAGGACATACCCACTACTAAGTTTACATGTACATGTACATGGACGCCGCTGCAGGAGTTGTCTTAAGAAAATTGTGATATTTACTTTGTTTTGTGATATTTTCGATCAAGTATTGTCTCTTTTAAAGTATTGGAAAAAATGTGAACTTTTATTTTACTATAAATTTGAATTTTGCGTTCGCATTTTTTAACTTTTTATTTTATTCGAAATAAAATAAATGCAATTTTATAACACTTATGTCGTTTATATTTGTTGAAAATTTGAAAATGATCTGACCAGTATTAATGGAGATATGAGCCCATTTATATGTGCACACTTATAAGTGTTGTTAAGTGTATGATTGTTAAGCTACTGACTGAACACCATTTGGAGTTTCTAAGTTTAAAAGGAAGCTACACAGGCTCGTCTGACTCTAAACATATCAAAATACCACGTTGTTGGAAATCACATGTCACGGCTCATTTATTCATTTTAATCATTCTCTATTTTTAGTTTCTGGTAATGTACTGGATATCGAGTTTCCAGAGAGATATGTTCCTATTCCAAGTGACCCTGATGATGATCCTGAAATACCTCGTGAAGAAATATCACGTGGCGTTTCAAAAAGACGACGAAATTTTCAATATTAACGGTACAACTACTTGTGCCTTCAATTCTAAAATACACCTTTGTTTTATGAATTGTAAACTAGCGAAAGAGAAAGACATAGTAAAGATTTTATGGATTAAGACTACTACGCTGTGATAATGTGTGTAAAAGTGTTTCCTGATTATACTCATTTACTTTTTTAAATGTGTATGTATGAGTGCATTGTGTATGTTTTGACACTCTCAGGGAGCTTTTCTTAATACGATGTTCTAATAGTGAACTTATAATTATAATGTTCATGCTGATGCATGTTTATAGAATATGTATGAAATTGCCATTTTGTATTTTAAGGGGTCGAAGGTGGATTTTTTATGCCCCCAACTTTGAAAAGTTGAAGGGGCAAATTGCTTTGGGCTTTTCCATTTAAATGGCGTTTCGCTGGCGTGCCGATGATGGCTCAACATTGAATGCTGGCTTGGTAGCCTTGTGTTTTTTTCTGGGGACCCTGACCAGTATTGCTAAGAAACCCTATATTTTTTTTTATTTTTCATGGAAGTCCGGACCCCCTGCCCCCCCCCCCATCCCCTCTGGATCCGCCCATGTGGTTCTTCCCTGTTTGTCAAGTACCTGTTTACGGACATCCAGAATGAAAAAGGATAACAAGAGATACATGTAGTACATCTAATGCCCCAGTCACACACACACTTACGGACTCTGCGGATGGTACTTAAAGCCCGTCCGCAACTATCCGCTCATTCCGTAACGATATGTATCACATCCGCAGAGAACGTAACAGTTCGTATCTTATCCGCAACTTACCGCAAGACCCTTTCCATCCGCGCCCAAATTTTGAAAAATATCAAAAAAGTTCTGCGGATGAAAACAACGCAATAATACGTAACCCTAGGCAATAATACGTAATTATTCGTATCGCATCCGTATCTCATCCGCATCTAAACGTATCAAAACCTATCATTCTGCAGTCGACCCAAAAGTTGCGGACTGTTACTGTTTCATTCGGGTCGTTACCTTTAGTAACTCTTTGTTACTTATCGCGTTCGGCGTATTTTACCTATACACGCAGATCGTTGCGGATAGTTGCGAATGACTGATTTCATATGCGGATTAATACGTATTGTTACGACCCCTTACGTGTACGATGAAGCCCCTTGCTACAACGCTTCTGGAACAGGAGAGTGAGTCTTCAAATATCGTCTTTCTCGTGCCAGACGATGTGTTGAGAAAGCCTTGGCATACTGGCTATAGGGGGGGGGGGGGGGGGGAGACAGTGTATGCAGAAAAGACTGAATGTTCTAAGATTTAAAGCTTGGGGATTTATTACATGATTGTTCATGTATTATTTGCATTTATCAAATGAGATGAGGAAAATTGATAATATGTGAGGCTCTGCCAAGGATGCTATCATTTACATGTAGTTGTATAATTTTGGATCGCAAATGCAATATTCTATTTATCATGCAATATTTTGCATTTGCATGTATAGATAAAGGTCCTTACTGTCAAGAATCTTACCTAATATTGCTCATAAACCGTCGCCATGTAGCAACGTATGTGTAACTTATTTGTACATTGTATATTATTTAATCTACAAATGGAGTTTCATATTATTTGAATAGCCTTCTCCTAGATTATGTGACATCTGCGTCTTTATCCGCTGCCTCTTGCTGACTATGTCTGAGGCGTAAGAATAGTTGTCATCCTGTCGAGATGTTTGGCGTTGAGAGTGTGCCTTCTAGAGACATGCTGCTTCTTCTTTCCAGGCATAATGTTAAAAAGAACGATGGACGAACGATAGGGTGCAAAGTCTGCGGTTGCAAACAGATCCACTAAGTATACGCAACAGTCCGCATCTAAAAGTGTCTATTCGTATTTACTCGTATCTAAAGGTAAGGGAAGGTAATGAAAGGTATGTAGTCCGTATCTATTGGTATCTGTCCGCATTGTGTCGGTTCACTGGAACGCATCGATCCGCTGACATTCGCATTTATCCGCAATGATCCGTTGCTACCCGCAATTGAAGGTATGTGCGTCTTGCAAACGCATCAATAAATTAGGCCCCGCCCTCAGTTTTCTGCGGACGACTGCGGTTTGATCCGAAACTCTCCGTAAGAGTACGTATGTGTGTGTGTGTGACTGGGGCATAAGTGGTTTTAATTTCATTTTTCTAAAGTGACAGTGGTTGAGTTAAAAATGACGTTTCTATGGAAGCCATTATATGAAGAAGAAAATGAAGACTTATAATTCAGATTAAAGATTAATTCTTGCATTTTAATTTTGAAACAATTCATTACTGCTATGACATCTCGGACAATGTTTATACTGTAAATTCGGAAATTTTTGCGAGGGTTTTATTTTCGGGAATAGCCATAAAAGACATATTTGTCACGGTAAAAAATGGCGACTAAGGCAGGATTAACCTATATCAGTAATTGACAGAGTGATTTCACGAGGGTATTTTTTTCACGAAACTTCGCATATGCGAAGTTTTGCGAAAATAAGACCCTCGCGAAAATTTCCAAATTTACAGTATAGAAGCGTATTGCATTGTCATATGTATAGACAGTAAGTGTAGTCTAGCCAGAGCATTTGCTTCTCGCATACAAAAGAAGGAGAAAGGAAGGAATTAGTCCTTAGCTTCTATTTAAATTCTACATACCGGACTGTATAGCTTCATAGTGTTTTGAATTATGATTTTACACTTTTATGTTAAGAGTCGCGACTGCAAATACTTTTGTACACTTTGAAGAAATTAACTGCTACTGTTGTAATATCCAGACACGTTGTTTTAAAATTACCTAATGATATCTTTAATTCTTTCTTTCCCATTTCTCCCCTTTCCTTCCTTCTTACATACTATTTAAACGTTAAGAAATCTTATTCATCTTATGAGAAAAAATGTCCATAAATAGACGTGTGATAAGATATCATGTGAAAAATGTGATTATATTGTAATTAATGATTCTATTGTATTGCGATTAATTCAATATACTATAAAATTGCTATATGCAAATAAAGAATTATAATAAAAAATGCCATTTATTCCTTAACCAATGGCCCAAATTCAATATCATTTAACAGAAATGTTACGCATAAGCCCCTCTACTCAAATTGCACAAGCATTTCAACTCTGCTGAACAAAATGGCAGCCAGAGGTAAAATAGAAATATCTTTGAACGACATCTCCTCGTTAACCACTGGCCCAAGTTTAATTAAGTTTCCCTGAAATGTTCCTCATAATGCCCTCTATCACATTGCACAAGTCGTTCTGTTCCACTGAACAGAGGTGTCCTTTAAGACACTTTAATTTTAAATCTCTTGTGGTAGAAATGGCCACAAGAGATAAAAAAAAAGTATCTTAAAGGACATCTCCTCCTTAGCCACCGGCCCAAATGAGCATTGACTAAGGTGGGCGATCCAGGGTCCCAGGATCCTCTTGCGTGTGTGTGTGTGGGGGGGGGGGGGTGGGTTTCCTTTTGAACAATATGTTCTATTCAGGATTGATATTTGCCGTGACTCCAAGCATTAGGGTTCAGTGACCCATGGGTGAGGCTAGAGGTCAATTTTTTGCACACCTGATAAGGATATCTGAGATTTAACCCTGGGATAGAAAATCTTATCTTACCCATGCTATCTTACCCCCAGGCTGTCACGTGAGGGCTCTGTATGTTGGTTGTATTGGAACTCATGCAAATGGTCGTCAAGTTATGTAATTGATATGTTAAAGTGACGTCATCATGTGAAATTGCATCGTAGCGTATTCAAGGACTTCTGGGAAGCTTATTTTTAAATAGAATGTCAGTGGTGTGCAAGAAAAAGAATCTGGTATTCGTGTGAGGATAGGATAGAAAAATCAGTCCCTCGGGATCACCGTTTGTCATCACTCGGCAAGCCTCGTGATGCCAAACGGCGATCCTCGGGACGGATTTTTCTATCCTACTTTCACACTCAGTACCTGTCCGAGGCTCTACATATGAATGCGTAATCAATGATATATTTTTCTTATTTCTCAACCAAACCATTTGCTGTGTGTTATCAATGCAAATAAACCGTCTCAATGCAACGGTTATTCTGAGCACCCAAAACAACATATGTTGTGAGTACTTAAAACCCGTCTAAATGAAAAAACAGTATGTTAAAACTGATGAGAAAGAAAATATTCAAAATTTTAAGCTCAAAATTTTACGACGAACGCGCAATGAACGAACAAAAAACGATAAGATATTCGTGCGGAATATTTCGCGATTTCTGTGCAACTGGCGGCAGTCCTGCAAGTTTGCTCCGCTACCTTACGACCTCAGCCTGTAGCTGCACTGAAAACACTGCGGCTTTCGCGTCTGTTCATTGCTGCCTTGTGGTCACCTGCTGGGAAAGGGCTGGCCCCTTGGCTCTTGCTTATGATGTTTAATTGTGTTTTTGTCACTTTCCTATCTGGTTTCCTGGGTCAGGTGTGGTACTTGATTGTATCGATTCCTGATCTTTGCCGTCTTTCTTATTTTCATTTCCTGTAGTCAGGCTGCGAATATCGTGCGAACCGTGAAACAGCCGTACAAGCATCTTACTGCTACCTTGCAATGTCTACGATTTACTCAACCTGTCTGGATATTTGCAAAATTGTCTGTGATCTGTCTTTACAATCTTGAACGGCAAATAAGTCGCAAAATTGATGTGAAACTGGCTTAAAGCCGGTTATATGACGCTGAAGGCATATTAATATTTGGGCTTCGTCGCGAGAAAACCTGTCATCGGAGGTTTGTGAACAACAAAGGCGCAGACCAGCCTGTGCATCCCCACAGTCTGATCAGCGCCTTTGTTACTCACTATTTGGAAAGTATTCTATGTAAACTTGCTACAGGTGAAATTTCAATTTTCTAGCTAGTCCCTGTAGCTGAGGAGAATGGTTTAAAACTCGCTTTGATGGAAATCCCGAAGACGGGGTTTCTCGTGTCGATACCCATTTGTGCCAACTCAAGAGATTTTGGTACTTATCGTACTTATCGCATATGCGCAAAAGCCCCCTTTAAACGCCCATAATGACCTTCCAGCGGGGATAGAGGTATAAATTTTGGAATGAGTATATCAAAACTTCGTATAGGCGAGCAGCAAAGGCTCTGGCGAGTCTGTGCGCTTGCGCAGGCTCGCCCGAGTCTGTGTGTTTTACAATGCGATCAGTACCATTATATAATCCCTGGCTCATTTCTATTACATAATTCACAACAATAAATACGTTGGAAAATGAAGACCAACAAAGATTAAATTGCTATTTCAGGACCAATTTGTCTTTCAAATTTAATCAGACCTCCGGTTATCTTATTTCTCCAACGTTTTTCTCCCGGCTTTGTCTTATTGAACATTAACACAATTTTGCTTGGTAAACGTGCAGGAAGTGGCCAGAAACATTTCGTCAGACTAGTTTCCCTTTGCACCTTTATGTTTAGAAAGTTAAGTTTTTATGTTCAACAGAAACAGGCTCTTTCTACACAGTGTGTAAAAATGCCCTATCAGAAGTAGCAGTGGTGGTGGTGGGTGGTGGTGGTGGTGGTGGTGTGTCTGTGAGTCTGTGTAGGGTTATTCTAACTCAGTTCTGAGGCCCTTGAAGGGGGTCCTGGTATTCCATATCTTTTTAAATATTTGGAAAAGCATCCCATATCCATAAAAAGAAATTGGCAAATGTCACCAAAATTCACCCAAATACAGAAAGCTTTGTATCACCATACCCCTAAAATACTAGGCATTTTCACAAAAAAATCCCATACCCCTTTAATTATTTGGCCAATATTTCTATATACCTAAAACCCTTCCATAACTTCAGGTCTGAATTTACATTGCAATCATCTGACGGTAATATGCACTACCGTTGGTGAACGTATTGCTGATTAGTGTTTCGTGACAGAAGGATCGAATGTGTGCAACCAAAGAGTCTCCTACAACATTATTGTGCTATCAGAGTTGATGATGATCAAGTGCTTTTGAACTTTGGACATGATATCCATGTTGTATCCCACTTTTGTAAACGTTTAATTATCTTTTTAAATTGAACATTGCATCTAGGATTTCCAATTAGGCTTTCTTTTAAATTTATAAACTAAACTGTGTCACCAAAAAATGCAGGTTCTGATATGCCTTGTTACAGAAGAGTTTTTAAATCAATATTGTATTTAACAATGAACTCCAAGTGTCTTGACTGACAGTTACTGACTGGCATAATGATTTACCTACCCTCAAAAGGCATAAGGGTGTATCTAACCATTAAAAAGATACATGTATTCACCGAGGCCATTTACCTAATTGAAGACAATAATTGCATCATGTTACTCCAGACCATTATAGGTCTTATAAGGTATGCGCCTTGTTGTAAGCCCAATTACGGTTTATAGCTATGGTTTCCTCTTCCATTGCACAACGTTGGGACAGCCCTGATGTATAGCTTTAATCCGTTGATTTGTGCCTGATGCTTGTCCTTGGCTGGTCCCACCGTGGCTCAACTTGAGCTTTTTTAGCTCTGACTATCTGCGAGTCACAATCTTTTTTTGTTTCATCATAGTGTGTTAATTTGAATAGATTATTCTCTGTTATGATGCATTGCATTAGTTAAGAAACCTTCATACCAGCTTAACAATTTTTGTGTTTTTAACATTAGCAGAGTCTTGGGCGATTTAAAATGCTTTTAAGCCACCCGGTGGCTAAAGCCACCGTCCGGTATAAGGCGATGGTTCTGTTGTTGATTTATTGTTTTATGTACCTCTCTTGTGAGGGTTCTGTGTTGGTCTTTGTATTGGTATGCATTGCTTTGTGTACTTTTTAGTTTTGCAATCATCTTGACTAAGAAGAGAGAGCAGGTTGCTTTGCTTTAATTGTCTTTCTTATGCCTTGTTACTGTTAATGTTGCCGTGGGTTGATCTGCAGAGTGTGAGTGTTTCCTGATCATACCCACTTACTTTTTTTTTTGTTATATGACTCAGGATCTTTACTTTTACGTTTGAAACTAGACTGTATTGTTGAAGCCCTGTTCATATATTTAAAATTTATTTGTTACAAACTTGAACATGTTTTCAAAATACTTTAATAGAGTATTTTGCAGTTTGAAACATGTATAAAATCTACCCCTAATGCAGAAGTAAAATGATACCCTTTTTCATCTGTCTATTCAAACAAATTAAAAATGATGAAACACCCCCACAAAAGCAACAAAAAAAAACAATTGTTAAATCAATGAAAGTATACTTAACGCCAGTAAAAACGCAACTTTTACAGTACAACCTTACTCGAGATTTAATGCTATTTTATCATTCTAATAAAATAAAAGCATAAACCTATGGTCGCGATATCAAGCCAATACTCATTTGGTGCAGACAAAGCAGTTCAGAAAAGCCAGGCTGTATTTTTTTGATAAAGGGACACAACCCGAACTTTCACACAAAACTGCAAAATCACCCTATTAATCTGGAGATCAGATCTTCATTATGAATGGCTCTTTCGGATTCAAACTTTCGGAAAATTTCAACATTGCTTTACTTTCTATGCACACGCAACAGATTTTTTTTTGTCTTGAAGTTTTGACCTTCAAAATGGTCATCAAAGTTTCAGCGTGAAAACCGGAAGTTAACGAAAATGTGACACTTTCGACGGTAAATTTTGCGATTAATGATAACCTCAGGTTATGACCTTACAACTTACGTATGCCAAATTTTTCAATGATTCAGTTTAATTGAAGCTTTAGTGATTTCTCAAATTTTGGGGAAATTTCACGCAAATTGAAGTTTAAATCATAAATTTTAGGTCCTTCCAGCAAAGTGAATTTTGTGTTGTAAACCGTTTTATTGTTTGTTTGAGTGAAACGCAGTAATTGCACGCTGAAATTGAATAAAATTTCAAGATTTAATGTGGTTACCAAAAAATTTGATGAATTTGTCATTTTTCACCAAAATTTTTGACAGAGCTGTGCAATTGAGCTCAAGTTTTGGTAAAACGTTCTCCTACGTTTGGGACGCTTGTTAGTACAAAGACAAAGTGTATCAAGTTGATATTTATAGGAAAAATAACACTTGTACCAGTTGCGTTTTAAAGGGCGTTAAGTATATATATTTGACCAGTTAAGGGCTGAAACTACAAAGCAGATGGGGGACATTTTTCGCTTTGATAGAGTAAGACGTTTTTACACTTGAAAGGCACACCACTCTTAGGCGCAATATTACACTTAGAAGATATTTGAGACTTTTGCATTGTGATGTTATTGGAACTATTGACCTGGAGGTCAATCAAACCTGCAACATATCGGCCTCAGAGATACAAAGGTTTGTTTCTCTTGTTTACTTTTATCTATTTTTGACAGCTGTCTCTCTAACTGTCTGTCTCTTTTCATATTCTTTTTTATCATATATTCAGTCTTGTCGGTCAGTATTCTGCTGTACTTCTGGAGGTGGCAGTTTACTGCTGTACTGCCGTCAGTAGCAGTATACTGCTGTTCTGCTGGCAGTAGGAACAGCACGAATACCAAAAAAATTACGCGCCCATACAAATTTCATTTGTACTGTTCGCAGTAGCTACTGCTGTACTGCTGCCAGTACCAGTATTCTGTCGTACTGCTGGCAGTACGATTTTTATAGTTTTCTGATATATACTTAAACGCAAAAGAAACGCAACTCTTTCTAAAATGGTAGTTCCTTCTTTTTCATAAAAAAAAGATCAGCCAGCGATAATAAAATCGCTAAGTACCGTTATTTGCGTTGCATACAGCACCAAAATCAGACCGTTGTGACTTATGGTTGGTGAGCTGCAACGAGAAATGTAAGGCAACCCCCATTCTTAAAAGTCACAAAGTTAAAAAAAATGTGCATATTTTGTGAAAAACGTTTTAAACCAAACTCGATTTTTGAAAGCAAAAGGGTAGACAAAATCGAATCAGGTACTTTTATGTTTCTGTCACCGTTCATTTTGTCAAAATGACGTCTTTAATGTTTTTGCGTAATCGGCCATTTTTATCCAAGCAAATATCAATAATCAAAAATTTTGAATTTCACCAGATAGCCCTCAATACATTTCATGGAAGACATAGGTATCGCGACATAATCGAATAAAATGCGTCTGTAATGACTGTTTTAAAAATTAGAAGGTTGACGTCAATAAAGAAATGCAGCAACGCGGCGACTGGTAGCGTTGATAATTAACAACTTCCAAACCGTTTAAGTGTTTTCCTTTAGTTAAGACATCTGGCTATCAGATCAAGCTGTTTACTTTCAAATCGAATGAGACATCACTTTTTTAGACCCAATTTGTTGTAATTTACTGACGTCATTTTAACGTCAGAATGGAAACCGTGATCAAAACCATTTTACGGCAAATCATTACTCAATACGCAGGAAAACAGGATATCATTAAGAAATTAGCCTCATGCGATCCATGTGGAAGAAAAAGTGGATTGAAAACGGTTGCGCTATTTTTGCGTTTAAGTATATGTATAACTGCAACTGCATTTCTAAAACCTGATAAAAACTGTTTTGGAATTAAAATATTATATAATAAAAGAGTTTTACTCTAGTCAAACAAATTCGTATATAGAATTAAAACTTTACCCCAAGAATAACGCGCGCGTCCAGTTGTACTGTTCTTAGTAGCTACTGCTGTACTGTTGTTCTGCTGACAGTAAAAGTAAACTGCTGTACTGCTGTCAAAAGCAGTATACTGCTGTACTGCTGGCAGTAGGAACAACGAAAGTTGTTTTATAGTTATCTGATATCTGTATAACTGCAACTGCATTTTTAAAACCTGATAACTATTTTGGAATTCAAATAAGGCTGATTTCCATTCACGAAGATGGACACTTAAAAAAAGAGTAAAAGGCTGTTCACTCTAAATAAACAACTTCGTAGATGAAGTGCAAACTTAACCCCAAGAATAATGCGCCCATATAAAATTCAATTGTACTGTTCGCAGTAGCTACTGATCGGTATTTATTACATAGGCGAGAAAGCCTCCTTTAAGTGTACATGCTTACGTGTATATCAAAGCAAGTAAATGTCTAATGTTTGTTCTGGGCCTTCCTCTTCTTCAAAAATTTGTATATGCGAGAAGCGATGCCTCTGTCAAGACTGTATGACTTTTGTATGCGCTGGCTTGTCTAAATAATTTCTGCTTTCAAACGTTCAGATGTTGTATTCAACATGCTAGTTAATGTTAAAATGCTAACGATTGTTGGCATTTGAACAATTACGAGCAGAATAAATTCATGCTCAGTTGAGTTGAGCATGAAAATAATTTAATATTCTTGAAGGCATGCTTTTGGTTTACCCGGTAAGCCTCGGAGACAGATACAATTGGTTACAGGAAAACCGGAATCTGACCTTCCGAAGGTCGATCGCTTGGGTCTCTATGTGTTGCTTGTAAGTTTCAATATCTCTAAATCTGATTCCAATCTAGAAACGTACATAAAGCATACTAGTTACTGACCGACATATTTATACCAGCAAGCAAGTGAAGTAACTCTACACAATTACATGAGTATCTACTTATCAGATGATGGCAGCTGGGCATAGCATGGTAATACATACATGTATGATGCGCAAATAAAATTCACCAACACATTCCAACTTCTTTTCTTTTCTATATGTATTAACTTTTTTGATATGCAAACGCAGTACTGGACAACTATTCGCATTATTAGAGTAACAAAATGCAAGAAGTTCAAAATAAATCTGCACACATCATGACTGATACTACCAAATTAAGTGAGCCAGTGCATTAGATTTCCAACAATGTGGTATGTGCGACTAGCAAAGCCTCAGATGAGCCTGCGCATACGCGCAGTCTAATCAGAGCCTTTGCTGGTCGCTTGAGTATTCTATGATTGTTAAGCTACTGACTGAACACCATTTGGAGTTACTAAGCTTAAAAGGAGGCTGCAGAGGCTCATCCGAGTCTACACATGCCAAATGCCACATTGTTGTTATGCCACGTCTCAGTTCCTATCAACACACTTTTCAATGGTAACAAGTCCCGATGGAAAAAAACATACGATTGCACTTTTAAAAAACACTTAACGTAAATTATGCCCATCATATTTTTCGAAAATTTCATGTCATACATTTTGAGAAATGTTGAGCATACACAGCGAATTAAAGCACATCAAAATTGTTTTGCAACTAATTTCTCTCATTATCTATAAAGGGTTTGGGTTTGCCTGAATTTAAACATTATTTTTGCCTTTAAAACACTTATATAGAAATAAAAATGCATCCCTCTACTTTTCAATCGACCGTCTAGCCCAAATACTCCACGCAGAAATAAGACCACTAACTGTCGGCTTCGGTTGCTGTCAGACAGATTGTAAGAAAAAAGCCAATTCGATGTGATTGAGTTCAACATGACGTCATGTAATCCTCAGATATTTGTTGTAATTAGAATGCATTAAATTATTTCCCTTTCGCATTTTACCTGCTTTGTCGCAAATTTCAAACATGCTACCGTTAATCAGGTCACGTTGCCTATAAAAGCTCTATTTTAAAAGTCTCATTTAATGTACACGGCTAGATAAACATGTACACGTTTGGTCTTATGGTGGCACTAGTATTAATTAAAACGTTGCCTGGATTTTTATGATAAACTCTGAACACAAATACTACAGCAATAGTTATACATGTATAAGTCAGTCATATTTTAGATTATGCGTTAGTTTTTTTTTAAATAACGAAACTTTTAGTCAAAATGTATGGTTGAGCCTTATCAATGGCAAGAATAAATATTACACTTTGTCCAATGTTCGCGTTATTGGAGGCTATAACTATGCGACCGTTTTTCTAGCAAAACATGGCAAAAATTAAAGACACGGATAAATATGGGTGGAAGAACATCGGTAATTTATCTTCCAATAAGCATGGTTTCATTTATCTAAATACTAGCCAGTACTTAAGGATGCATTTCAAATGTTCTCACATGTAGATCTATTTCGAGGTATGCCCCAAAATGTGAAAATTCTCACAGAAACAAGTGTGGTTTGATTTGAGAGGCGGTTTTAAAGAAATTTCATTTGAACCGACAAGGTAATTACCTGACTTATTGGTACTTAAAAACACTATTTATTTATGGTCATACACGTACAAACCATTCATCACATTTTCGATTTTTTTTGTATGTCTCGATCGTTTTTACGGTGCGCCACACTGTTTTTCTTTTGATTGGTACTGTCATGTTTTTCGAGCATGGTCAACATTGCATTGTATGAGTATTTCGAGTAAAACAAAACTACTGTACGCGTAGTTTAAGATCAAACTTATTGAATGAGTATTTAAGTAGAACCTTGATAGTACATAGTGGACCAAGCTTTTAGTGGTATTTGGATCCTCTCCCCCCCCCCCCCCCATCAAGGAAAAAAAGTTGGACCCCCCTGACAATTTTTTCTGGATCCGCGCATGAAATCATATACAAAAGAAATCTTAATCAAATTTATTTTCATGAGTTTGTTAAATAATGAGGACTGCATTGTCAGATACCCTGTTTTGTTGGAGAAGTTAATAAAGACAGTGGAAAATCGAGACAATACGCCTTTGCATTATATTGCAATTATATTATAATGGCTGTTAAAATGGCAATGTTCAGATGTAACAGTGTAACATTTATGTTGTTTTGCCGAAAAAGATTGAGGGTGCTTATCAGAGCTGCATTGTTGAGACATTCTAATGAGTACCCAAATTCTATGTTTTAAAGCAAAGGCAAGACAAAATAATGTGTTTTACTGTAAAGTCCAGTATAACTATAATAGAAAATTACTTTTGAGGAGTTCTAACCTGTACATGTGTGTGAGCATGATGTTTAGCCATAATAGCCAATTAAAATCAGTAATTTGTACAAATACACATTGTAAGTATTTAGAGTACATTTGTAATACTGTTGTAAAATTGTCTTCAATGAAACATTTTTCCACATGACGTCGCGCCAGGGAGTGATATAACGCCATGCAATAAAATCGAAAAACCTCTAGTAGTTTGCATTTTTGTCATGCATATCTTTATTTAGAAAAGCATTTACACATCACAAACATAATAACATAATTTAAGCTTCATGTTCTTTATTATCACATGCAATTGATATTCACTTAACAAAATATAACAATAACTTATTTATTGACAAGATGATGCATGAATGCAATTCTAGACGTTGTAAAAGGATTTATGCAAATTTGGATAAGGGTAATAGATAAACCAAATACAAAATGGGAAGGGAAGTAGGTAATAAATAAATAAATAAATAAATAAATAATAAGTGTAACCTGAAACTATCCACATATAGCATAACAACATGTCTCTCAAAGTGCTTTGAACTAGGCAAATACCATTTTGAGATGCTTAAACGGTATGCATAGTGGTAATGCGGTATGGCTTGGATCTTATATACAGTGCTGAAAATCAGTAGATATACATTTTTAAGATTAGCAAGCATCTTGATTTAGACGGATGAATTTATTGTGCTGGAGAAACAAATTGTATTGTTATAAGACAATACCCAGGAAACCCCATTTTTGATTATGATAAGCAAGTTGCCTTAGACAAGGCAATGCAATGTTCTATTTCTTTTCTTTGTTTAAAAATAGTGAGTATGATCAGGAAATACCACAATCACAAACCGCAGACAACCCTGTGGCACCGCGAGGAAGAGCCGCTTAACCATCAAGAGACATCAGGAAGACAAATTAAGCAAAGCAACCAGCTCTCTCTTCCCCATCAAGATGTTTGTAATACTAGAACGGACACAAAGCAACGTACAACAAAACCTAGAACAATTACAGACTCCCTTTATGGGAGTCACATTAAACGAATAGTCAACAACAACAGAACCACCGCCTTAGAACGGACAGCAGCCTAAGCCACCTGGGGGCTTAAATGCATTTTACTGTTACCATATTTTCGCCCTAGATTCTGTTGTTGTTGAAGTACAAGAAATGTTCAGCTCGCATGGAGGTCATCTAACTAATGCAATGTATCATCATGGAGAAACATTCTAATCAAATGTACACATCATGATGAAACAAAGAAAAGGGCTCATGACTCACAGATAGTCAGAGCTAAAGAAAACCTCAAGTTGAGCCACGGTGGGTCCAGCTACAGATAAGTTTCAGGCACCAACCCACCGATTAAGTAATTTTTAAAACCTTCAAAAATTGTTGTTGTTTTTTGCTGTTTGTATTTTGATGTATAATTGTAGTATTTTGCTAACAGAATTATAACATTAATCATTTCATTTTTCATATTATTACTATTTAGTATTCCAAAACTTATATTTAGATACGAAATGTCGACTTGCATATTATGGTCATTTAAAAAATTTATAATGTGCGACCAAAACTCTTGAGTATACATACGTTCCCAGAATTAGCGTGCATTGTACTTCTCTTGCATGGTACAAAAATCGCTCAGACTTGTCTGGGGCTATTTTGTATTTGAATAAATATCCGTTATTTGGTACACTGCGTATCAAATATTTTTATTGAACGTTTCTTAATTTTACCTTATTTGTACATCGAAATGTCATCAAATATGCAGAGTCCCAAACGATATTTTGGTCTGAAAATTCGTTTGTCCTTTTCAATTCTGACTTTTTATTGCTATTATCTTGAGATTGTATTTGAGTACTGTATAGAAATTTGGTCATTTTATTTTGTTTTCTATTCAATATATCAAGTATTTTGTTTGTTTATTTGGTTCCTGTATAAGTGAGTTTTACTCTTAAAGCAATGCCTTACAGTCTTCATGGATGTTATTAACAATGTGGTAATATTTAAGATAATCTTTATCAGATATGTCGTATAAATTTTTCAGTTCTTCAAAGTTATAAAATTGCTTTGATCTGTAATCCTATATGTGTTCTATGTATTTGATGCTTTTCTCCTGCCATTGTTATAGTATAGAATACTGTTAGAACATTTACTATCAGAATTGTTCCATATAATTTGTTTCTATATGCTTTTTTGCGTTTCACTTTGATTTATTTTACACCATGCAGTCAGTATAATTCTTAAAAATACATTGTTTTTTAACTTACAAGGGTACAATCGCTTTCCTTTAAATTACATTCTAATATGAGTTTACGCCCATATTTATCAAAATTTTGTTTATAGAAGGTTTTCAATATGTAGAATTCATTTTCGTTTTTAAAAATTCCTTTAAACCAACTTGCTTTTAGTGAATACATGTTCTAGATTTATCAATCTAAGACCACCATTTTTAAAATCTTGATACAATCTAGTTCTTTGAATGAATTTTGTCTGGTTTGGAATCCCATAGAAATAAAAATATTTCAGAATTGAACGTGTTTATTGTTTGTTTGGTAGGGTCAGATAAAACTGTAAAAGGGTATATTAATTTTGGAAGGGCAAATGTTTTTACTACAGTGACTTTACCCATTAATGTCAATTTTCCGTTACTCCAGCGTTTTAAACAGTTGCTAAATTCACACAATTGGTTTACATATTTAGTAACGTGAAGTTATGACGTCCTTTATAACGTCGCATAAAAGGTACATATCTATTTCAACTATTTTTCTTTCGAGGGTACGAATTACAAAGGTTCTGATCAAACTGCACACAACAAGTTAGGTTCTCTCGCATTGATACCCAAAATATAATTTTTATTTGAATTAGAAGCATCCTTTAACAATATTTCGTATTAGTAAACATTGCACCCAAGAGTAATATTGTTTCTGCGCACACCTTTTGTACACATAACATCATTAATCCATCAGAATTTTGATATAATCTTCCCAAATTTTTGGTCCAAATGTATACGCAAATGCGTTTTTGTGTATACGTAGCTACGCCCCTGTACATGAGTATTATCAGAGAGCTACGTGGTCATCAGATGACTGGTTATATTACACTAATTTTACACTTGGGGCTTTTGATTAGCGAGTTATTTCCTTTTACAAGATATGACAGTAATACTGTATGGTAATATACTAGGCCAAAAAAGAAACGCCGCATACAATAATAACAAATATTGTGTGTTAAATGAGAGTGGCAAAATTTCATCATCTGTCTATGTT
Organism: Loripinus fragilis; assembly: GCA_964019695.1. NCBI lineage: Eukaryota > Metazoa > Mollusca > Bivalvia > Lucinida > Lucinidae > Loripinus > Loripinus fragilis. Next base: position 75,797,325 of record OZ026525.1, read on the forward strand.
TCGCTATTTTTTCTTCCGCACATTTTCCCCATTGATTTATTGAGGTGTGTCAATCAAAACCAGTGTACTGACCGATTTTCCATTTTCCTGTTTTTCACGTGCAGACTCAGACCATTCAGATTTAGATGTGTACTAACTACTGAAATCGCTAGTCGAACATCCCAAACGTCAAAAACAATTAAAAACTTTGGAATTTAAGATTACAAATTGCTTATTTACGGTGACAAAATTGGCACACGTGGAACGTGAAGGTGCAATAGGAATGTTAAAAGCTAACGTGACGTCATTGGTAGTAGCCAAACGATTTCGGTGCCATGTTAGGACGATTGGACGTCTAAAGAATCGTTTCCAACAAATTGGGACAACGTCACACCGTCCGCGTCCATGACGTCGACGTGTGTCGACGCTACGTCAAGATCGAGACATCCAGACGTCTCAGTTGTGCAATCGATTTCATCTGGAGTCAGTCACAGCTAGGACATCCCAAGGAACTCATAATCCAAAATCAGGGCTCAAACTGTGAGAAATCATTCAAGAGATTTGTTTAAGACCCCCACCACCTCCCAACGTTTGACGGAACTTTACTTTGGTGCAGTATTTACGTCAAATTTAGGAACCCGCGGTAGTACCAACGTCTTAATGAATTGAGTAACTGGCAAAGAGCATTCTCTAGCACCATTTTGCTCTATTTTTTCTAATTACTGCATGTTTTTTTTAACTGAAATACATAACTGGTACAGTTAGCACTGTTCATACATAGGGGCGTTTCTTTTTTGGCCTAGTATATATAGATTAAAACATGGTAAAACTGATCTTATTAACTAATTGGGCAGGGATCCATAAGAGAAAAAAATCTCTCTCGCATACTGGGAAGGATAGAAAACGAACAGCTGCACGTTGATAGACATCATACGTCATTGATATATTAAACAAGAGTTATGAGCAGCTTTACTTTCTGACCACTACCGGCTGAAATAATGCTAAGCAAACCCTCGTCCATCATAAAAAGCTGATACACATGCCAGAGGTTAGATAATGTTGACATGCATATTGTATGCAAAATTTGATCAAAATATACCCTGTGATTCAAGACTTATGAGCATTTTCACTAACTGCACACAGACGGTCGGATGGGTGGATGGCTGGATAGACGGACCCACATAGTGATTATAGTGCAGACCCAAGGGTCGTGCAATTAGCTATATATGGAACGCTCCATCAGTGCTATCATGTGAATATATGATTTAACTTTATTCACTGAATTCACAGAATTAGCGACAGAAATATGCAGTGCTCAAATATAATTTAGCCACAACTTTAAAATGCTAAACTGAAAAGGAGTTGTCCTGTTAGGGCGTGAAATCTCTCTAAAAGTAATTTGTGAAGAAGTCTAATTTTCAAACTGTGATTGTTTTAATATTTTTCTTGGTTATGAATGGACATATATATATAATTTTCAAAAACATATTTAATGATTTACTAACCGAGGGCAAAATCGAAAATCTGTGTCTCACCTCAAGTTCAGTAGTAATCAGTTACCTCTCAAATTTACTGCATTGGTAGCGTTGCCTGATAAACGTTGTCTATCTCATGGCATGTGCCTTTATCAGATCATGATGACGTTACACTTTTTGAATGACGTCGCTAATGACGCTGAACAACACAAAAGTTTACAAGGCTCGCCTTTGAGAATGCATGCAGAATCGCACCTTGTAGTCTCTATATCTCGGCAAGCCTCGCGATGTCAACAAGCGTTCTCAAAGCCTTGCCTGGTAAACTTGATATCAAAAGAAACTCACCTAGTATTCTTTATATCTTGGCAAGCCTCGCGATGTCAACAAGCGTTCTAAAAGCCTTGCCTGGTAAACATGATATCAAAAGACAATCACCTAGTATTCTCTATAAACCAGCAAGCCTCGCGATGTCAACAAGCGTTCTAAAAGCCATGCCTGGTAAACTTGATATCAAAAGACACTCACCTAGTATTCTCTATATCTCCGAAAGCCTCTTGATGTCAACAAGCGTTCTCAAAGCCTTGCCTGGTAAACTTGATATCAAAAGACACTCACCTAGTATTCTCTTTATCTCGGCAAGCCTCACAATGTCAACAAGCATTCTCAAAGCCTTGCCTGGTAAACTTGATATCAAAAAACACTCACCTAGTATTCTCTATATCTCGGCAAGCCTGGCAATGTCTACAAGTGTTTTCAAAGCCTTGCCTGGTAAACTTGATATCAAAAGGCACTCACCTAGTAGTCTCTATCTCCGCAAGCCTGGCAATGTCAACAAGTGTTCTCAAAGTCTTGCCTGGTAAACTTGATATCAAATGGCACTCACCTAGTATTCTCTATTTGACGTCATAATCGCTAGTTTGAAGAGTGAATCAGTGGGTAAACTGATTTATAAAATACAAGGTGAGTGTCTTTTGATATCAAGGTTACAAAGTCCGGCTTTGAGAACACATGTTGAATCGCTCGGCAAGCCTCGTGATGTCAACAAGTGTTTTCAAATTCTTGCCTGGTAAACTTGATATCAAAAGACACTCACCTATTATTTTCTCTATCTTGGCAAGCAAACGTTCCTGCTAAACTTGATATGAAAGACACTCACCTAGTATTCTCTATATCTTGGCAAGCCTCGCGATGTCAACAAGCGTTCTCAAAGCCTTGCCTGGTAAACTTGATATCAAAAGACACTCACCTAGTATCCTCTATATCTCAGCAAGCCTGGCAATGTCTACAAGTGTTCTCAAAGCCTTGCCTAGTAAACTTTTTTTCAAAAGGCACTCACCTTGTAGTCTCTATATCTCTGCAAGCCTCGCGATGTCAACAAGTGTTCTCAAAGTCTTGCCTGGTAAACTTGATATCAAATGGCACTCACCTAGTATTCTCTATTTGACGTCATAATCGCTAGTTTGAAGAGTGAATCAGTGGGTAAACTGATTTATAGAATACAAGGTGAGTGTCTTTTGATATCAAGGTTACAAAGTCCGGCTTTGAGAACACATGTTGAATCGCTCGGCAAGCCTCGTGATGTCAACAAGTGTTTTCAAAGCCTTGCCTGGTAAACTTGATATCAAAAGACACTCACCTAGTATTTTCTCTATCTTGGCAAGAAAACGTTCCTGCTAAACTTGATATCAAAGACACTCACCTAGTATTCTCTATATCTTGGCAAGCCTCGCGATGTCAACAAGCGTTCTCAAAGCCTTGCCTGGTAAATTTGATATTAAAAGAGACTCACTTAGTATTCTCTATTTGACAATGATAACACAAGCATTCTTCTGAAGGTAACTGATTCCTTAGCTCCATGCATTTCCTTCTGGTACCGGAAACTAATTAGCATACTTTTAACACAGGACGTGTATATTACTGTCAGGTGATTTAAAATGAATTGAGTGTTTTTGATTTAACAAGCAAATATGAAAAAGTGAAGGTAATAGAAAACTTTACGTTTTGTCCTCGATTCCTCCATTTGACTGCTACGCCATTGTGTAATATGCCCCTCATATCCGTAAATGTTCTAAAATTGCGAACATTTTTCTCTTTGTGTTCTAAAAATGTTGGTTTTCAGGGCTTGAATTCACAAAATGTTTGTCAGTATAGCAAACAGAGATGACAGTGATCAGACTGCTTCTACAGGGTCTACACTATTTGTCTAAACCTTTATGGCAAAAACAAGAGCTCGAAAGTTGAGAACACCTACCGTATATTTTTCTTGTATCATGGTCTAGATATTTTCTTTGATGTTGCTGTGCTGTATTAAAATTAATCATGACCTAGATTCTTAGTGAGGTAGGCCGAGCTTAAAATTCCCATTCACTTGTATTGTCTCTAATTGTAGGGCATGCGCTAACAGCAGACCAAATCAGTTAGAGCACGGTGTTGAATTTCATTTGTGACCCAGACAGAGGTTTTCAAGAGAACCATGTTTACCCCTTTAAACGCTATCAAAATGCATCTACAAGTATTCTGGAACTATATATTTGCTAGCATTAATGACTTATGTAATTGTAGAGGCAAACAGTGTTGGTCCAGATCAGCAGCAGTCTATTTTTGGTCTTCACTGTTTGACCCAGAGGCTTTTAAAACATTTCGGCAGCCGATAAAACCAGACGACTTTACTGTGATAAGCGCTTTAAGGATTAAAAAAAAACTAATGAAGTTACAGGCAAAAAAAACGTATCTATACTCAAACCTTCTGCTGCAAATATTTGCTGACATTATCAGCTTATAAATGGAAATAGGCAAACAGTGTGGATCCAGATCACGGAACGTCTGATTAGGTCCACACTGTTTGCATTTACTAGCTTATAACATATAGTTATATATGCAGCAGACGACATAAACAGATGCCATTTTCAGGTGGAAATTTGTCCAGTGCAGTAATTGGCTGAAATAGATATGTCAGTGTTTCTTAATTAACGGATAACATCGACATTTTTTCCAGTTTTATCAGAGTTTTTCAAGAGAAGAATTTTAACCCTTTAAACACACGCAAGTCTTGCTAATTTGCTAACAGTATTGACTAATTTTGTCAAACAGTGAAGATGCAGATAAGATTGATATGAGAAGTCTGATCTGCGTCTGCACTGTTTGCATACACACCTACATTATTCAATAATGTTAGAAAGTAAATGTAGCAGACGACATTTTCAAATTAATATTTTGGAGGCAATTTTAGGGTTAACTTGTCGGCTGAAACAAAGGCGGGTCAATGTTTAAATACTAAAATCTGGTTGGACAATGATACAAAACAATTAGAAAATGCTTTTACTCATAATTTTTTAAAATGACTCGGGGCTCCGCCCCTCGTCAGTTTTATATAAATTACTCGTACAAAGCATTCTCTAAATATACTTAAACGCAAAAGAAACGCAACTCTTTCTAAAATGGTAGTTCCTTCTTTTTCATAAAAAAAAGATCAGCCAGCGATAATAAAATCGCTAAGTACCGTTATTTGCGTTGCATACAGCACCAAAATCAGACCGTTGTGACTTATGGTTGGTGAGCTGCAACGAGAAATGTAAGGCAACCCCCATTCTTAAAAGTCACAAAGTTAAAAAAAATGTGCATATTTTGTGAAAAACGTTTTAAACCAAACTCGATTTTTGAAAGCAAAAGGGTAGACAAAATCGAATCAGGTACTTTTATGTTTCTGTCACCGTTCATTTTGTCAAAATGACGTCTTTAATGTTTTTGCGTAATCGGCCATTTTTATCCAAGCAAATATCAATAATCAAAAATTTTGAATTTCACCAGATAGCCCTCAATACATTTCATAGAAGACATAGGTATCGCGACATAATCGAACAAAATGCGTCTGTAATGACTGTTTTAAAAATTAGAAGGTTGACGTCAATAAAGAAATGCAGCAACGCGGCGACTGGTAGCGTTGATAATTAACAACTTCCAAACCGTTTAAGTGTTTTCCTTTAGTTAAGACATCTGGCTATCAGATCAAGCTGTTTACTTTCAAATCGAATGAGACATCACTTTTTTAGACCCAATTTGTTGTAATTTACTGACGTCATTATAACGTCAGAATGGAAACCGTGATCAAAACCATTTTACGGCAAATCATTACTCAATACGCAGGAAAACAGGATATCATTAAGAAATTAGCCTCATGCGATCCATGTGGAAAAAAAAGTGGATTGAAAACGGTTGCGCTATTTTTGCGTTTAAGTATATAACTTATTACATGTATTTCTCTTGTCTAATACAGTTCGATTCGCTAAATATGGTATATTTCAAAGGTTAATTGAATTAGAATGGGAAGGCTCAACTGGCATTCATATCAGATTACATAAAACATCAATATCTCCTCAAAGACATTTACTAAGAATAATGTGGTCACAGCTGGGTATATGCCATAAAAAAGAAATCAGACTAAACTGTATTAGCACAAAAAGGGCATTGAAATTATTAATTCCTTAAAACGCCAGCAAAATAACTGCATCTGAAAATGTATATTTAACGTAAGCACAGAGGCAAATATTGTGGACCCAGACCAGACTGCTCCTACAGGAGCAGTCTGATCTGGGTCCACACTGTTTGTCTATGAGGCTTCAAATGTTTAAGTAGACGACAAAAACATACATTTTGTGATTATGCGCTTAAATGGTTAATAAACATGAGTTCAGTGTGTACACGGTTAGGATTTTTATGAAATGCACGCACGTTTTCGGCACAAAAAGCTTTTCAACTCTTTACCAAATTATAAATAAAACCATATTTCCCTTCCTTAGCAGATGAAAAAGCCGAACCACGCCCGAATATGAATATTAAAGTTGCCGCCTTTACAGTGAGCGAAAAGTCTATTAATACTTATCGCATTGTCCAGCAACTAGGACTCGGGAAAGTCTGTGTAATTGTATAGGCTCGCCAGGGCAAAGTACGGTTGTAGACGATAAATCGGTGTAGAATTGAAACCTCTATCACCGCTTTATATGTCAGCATCCACATTTTCAAGAGGCTTTTGCGTATATGCGATAATGACCAAAATATTCCCAAGAGTTAGTGCTGGCCCAAACAAACATGTAGACACAAATGAATGAAAACAACAAAGAAATTAATTTAATTGAGATTCGAGCACGCCACATTTGAGTTTCAGACACACTATTTTCATCGTATGACTTCCAATGAGTTAACTATTACTAATAGCTAGCAATATGAAGTACAGTCTCAGGACATAGTTGTTTGCCACTTTGCGACGTCACCGCTTGAAACAAGACCTTCCTAGAATTTTTAAAAAAAAAATACCATGAAAAACTTAATTGGTTAAATTCTATAAAACTTACAGGGATGAAGAGTAAATGGAGAGTAGCAATATACAATAAATGATTAAAATAATTATACTTTTGGTTCTCAAGTAGAACGCATTTAAAAGTGAATGTTAATTTCAAAATATCACTATTTCTCGTAAACGCTACCGTTAACGTCACCGAAAGCTGGTTTTAATTCGTGTCTGCGTTTAAATTACTACTATTGGAAAACAACAGAAACCGAGAAGCTACAATAAAAATATTTATTGCGTAAATCAATTTGCTTTCATTTGGTACTTTTTTCAAAATTGTAGCTTCCATAGTTTTTGGACAATAATTTTGCAAAACATCTGGAAATACACCAATTTAAGCGGCAACGTCACTGGGTGAGAGTGGGTATGTCCTGTGGCTGTATACATACACAGGAGCTTGAAGTTTGGTCCTTACATTACATGTATAGCCTCATAACCAAAAGCTTAAATGTCATCATTACGTAATGACATTATGAGCTTTCGGTTTAGGGGCAATAGGAGTGAATAAGGATCGAATTTCAAGCTCCTGTGATATATTTTCCGAAGATTCCTGAAAACAGTGGTAAAAGTCACTGAATATTCAGATTTCTCGGATTAATTCTGGCCAGTGACCTATTTTTATATTACTTTATATAGGGCAGTGTCCTACAAGACTAGCTAATGCATCAGTATATAAGTGTATAAGTTTTAAGAAAATGCGCGATTTAGTTTTTGGCATTTACGCATATTATAACGCTAAAATGTTAACGTTTTACGACGCGATTAGTAAAGTAAAAAAACGGCGTTTGTGACATTTTTGCTAGACAAAGCATTTTAGCGATATTCTATTCAATATTTAACAATTTCTCTTAATCTAAAAACAACATAAAATATACACCTAAGGAATCTTCTAACGCATACACTTTTGTTTTGGCATTTTCTTAAAAACTTAAATTTTGAATTAAAAAATTACTTTGGAATATATTAGAACAATGTTTCCCAGTAGTGCATGGCTATTTTTAGAGACAGCTGAATCATAACATTTAAGATATTGAAGTTTGAGTTGAAAATTTTAATTAGATAAAGTCGCAAATTTACCATTTTATAAAGCAAATCATTACAGAAAACAGAATGTATTCCATTTTTGTGCGGTAAGAATTAAAGTATTCAAAGGTAAGTCTATCTGTTTTCTATTGTTATTAGAATTAGAAAGTCACTCAACTTCTATCTTCTGCATCTATAAAATTGCACAGACAATGCGCGCACAAAAGTAATTTAATAATTCCTGAAAATCATATTGCATATTTGCTCGATTGTGTTTCGAACAGGGTAACAGGATGGCCATGGTAAACATTTACTCCGTTGGCATACAGCAGAGCCCTGCTGACAGTATTTCAAATGTTGACTTTTAAAATTTAACTTCAGAAAAAAATCACATGCAAAAGTATTTAAGTAAGTATGACCAGGAAATGCTACAATGACATACTGCAGACAAACCATGAGGAAGAGACACAGAGCACTTATTATCAAATGGCATTTAAAGGCTATAAATGTAAAGCAACCAGCTCTCTCTCTCTCTCTCTCTCTCTCTCTCTCTCTCTCTCTCTCTCTCTCTCTTCCACAGCGAGATAATAGCAAACTAGAAACGACATTAAGTACTGCACAACAAAACAAGAACCATACACACAAACCGCACAAACAACAGGGGCAACAATAAACAATGCATCAACAACAGCAAAACTACTGCATTAGAACGCTCTGCCAAATTCAGTGGGGGTGGGGGGGGTTAAACTATTTTCTGTTAAATATCAAACCAGAGAAAATAAAGCAAAGCTCGCGTACAGGCTTCCTTACACTACCGCCCATCTATTTGTCCTTGTCGAATTCGCGTTGAAAACGCATTGAAAACGCACGTAATACGCATTAGTTTTCCAACGCGATCAAAGCCCAATTTCGATACGCATTGAACTGCAGTACAACGCATTTACCTGTTAACCAATCAATAACTCAAGTATAACAACGCAGTTCAACGTACAATTCACGTTGAAACGCATTGTTGAACAGCCAATCAAAACGGTTCAATTGCGTTGCCAGACCTGTTACACGTAAATCAATGATAATTTTATTATTGAAACCAAGAAAACAGCGAAAACATTATCCCATAAAATGCTTTATTTATCGTTTCTTTTTTGTGTCAATGGCACTCACTCATTTATGGCCATCATTGCGAGACATTTCATGTCAGCTGACTTCATATCCCATGACTTTTGTTTAACATCGGTTACAATTCAAATATGTGGACCAGTTCATCGTGTTTAGTCCAACCATATCAAACAGGTCCGTAATTCTGTGTTATCAGGCCTTGGGATCAGCTTTCAGAACCTGAACCTGCTGCATTTTGATCAATAATTAGCTTGAAGTCTTTATCGACCAATCTCTTCTTACTGGCTCGATTAAATTTAGGTCTTCAGTTGATGAGGCTCCAGGTACAAGCCTCACAGAAGGCACTGTGTTCAGAGAGAGAGAGAGAGAGAGAGAGAGAGAGAAAGAGGGAGAAAGAAGGCTGTTCAAATAGTGTCGGAACCTATCTGCCGGGCACTGTGCTGCAGGGGTGCAGCTGTTTAAGTGGTGTCGAAATCTATCTGCCGGCACTGTGTTGCAGGGGTGCAGCTGTTTAAGCGGTGTCTAAACCTATCTGCCAGCACTGTGTTGCAGGGGTGCAGCTGTTTAAGCGGTGTTGAAACCTATCTGCTGGCACTGTGCTGCAGTGGTGCAGCTGTTTAAGTGGTGTCAAAACCTATCTGCTGGGACTGTGTTGCAGGGGTGCAGCTGTTTAAGTGGTGTCAAAACCTATCTGCCAGCACTGTGCTGCGGGGGTGCAGCTGTTTAAGCGGTGTTGAAACCTATCTGCTGGCACTGTGCTGCAGTGGTGCAGCTGTTTAAGTGGTGTCAAAACCTATCTGCTGGGACTGTGTTGCAGGGGTGCAGCTGTTTAAGTGGTGTCAAAACCTATCTGCCAGCACTGTGCTGCGGGGGTGCAGCTGTTTAAGTGGAGTTGAAACCTATCTGCCCGCACTGTGTTGCAGGGATGCAGCTGTTTAAGCGGCGTCGAAACCTATCTGCCGGCACTGTGTTGCAGGGGTGCAGCTGTTTAAGCGGTGTCTCAACCTATCTGCCAGGCACATTGCTGCAGGGTAGCAGCTGTTTAAACAGTGTCACAACCTATCTGCCAGCACTGTGCTGCAGGGGTGCAGCTGTTTAAGTGGTGTTGAAACCTACTTGCCTGCACTGTGCTGCGGGGGTGCAGCTGTTTAAGTGGTGTCGAAACCTATCTGCCGGCACTGTGCTGCAGGGGTGCAGCTGTGTAAGTGGTGTCGAAACCTATCTGCCCGCACTGTGTTGCAGGGATGCAGCTGTTTAAACAGTGTCAAAACCTATCTGCCCGCACTGTGTTGCAGGGGTGCAGCTGTTTAAGCAGTGTCCAAACCTATCTGCCAGCACTGTGTTGCAGGGGTGCAGCTGTTTAAGCTGTGTCAAAACCTATATGCCGGCACTGTGCTGCTGTGGTGCAGCTGTTTAAGTGGTGTCAAAACCTATCTGCTGGGACTGTGTTGCAGGGGTGCAGCTGTTTAAGCGGTGTCAAAACCTATCTGCCGGCACTGTGCTGCGGGGGTGCAGCTGTTTAAGTGGTGTTGAAAACAATCTGCCCGCACTGTGTTCCAGGGATGCAGCTTTTTAAGCGGTGTCGAAATCTATCTGCCGGCACTGTGTTGCAGGGGTGCAGCTGTTTAAGCGGTGTCTCAACCTATCTGCAAGGCACTGTGCTGCAGGGGTGCAGCTGTTTAAACAGTGTCACAACCTATCTGCCAGCACTGTGCTGCAGGGGTGCAGCTGTTTAAGTGGTGTCGAAACCTACCTGCCCGCACTGTGCTGCAGGGGTGCAGCTGTTTAAGTGGTGTGGAAACCTATCTGCCGGCACTGTGTTGCAGGGGTGCAGCTGTTTAAGTGGTGTTGAAACCTATCTGCTGGCACTGTGTTGCAGAGGTGCAGCTGTTTAAGCGGTGTCGAAACCTATCTGCCGGCACTGTGTTGCAGAGGTGCAGCTGTTTAAGCAGTGTCGCAATCTATCTCCCGGGCACTAGCTGTTTAAGCGGTGTCTCAACCTATCTGCTGGCAATGTTGTGCAGAGGTGCAGCTGTTAAAGTGGTGTCGAAACCTACCTGCTGGCACTGTGCTGCAGGGGTGCAGCTGTTTAAGTGGTGTCGAAACCTATCTGCCCGTACTGTGTTGCAGAGGTGCAGCTGTTTAAGTGGTGTCGAAACCTATCTGCCAGCACTAAGTTGCAGAGGTGCAGCTGTTTAAGCGGTGTCAAAACCTATCTGCCGGCACTGTGTTGCAGGGTTGCAGCTGTTTAAGTGGTGTCAAAACCTTTCTGCGGGCACTATGTTGCAGAGGTGCAGCTGTTTAAGCCGTGTCGAAACCTATCTGCTGGCACTGTGTTGCAGAGGTGCAGCTGTTCAAGCGGTGTTGAACCTATCTGCCGGCACTGTGTTGCAGGGGTACAGCTGTTTTAGTGGTGTCAATCCTATCTGCCAGCACTGTGTTGCAGAGGTGCAGCTGTTTAAGCGGTGTAGAAACCTATCTGCTCGTACTGTGTTGTAGAGGTGCAGGCTGTTTAAGCAGTATCGCAACCTATCTGCCGGCACTGTGTTGCAGGGGTGCAGCTGTTTAAGCAGTGTCGGAACCTACATGCCAGGCACTGTGCTGCAGGGGTGTAGCTGTTTAAGTGGTGTCAGAACCTACCTGCCAGGCACTGTGTTGCAGAGGTTCAGCTGTTTAAGCTGTGTCAAACTTATCTGCCGGCACTGTATTGCAGAGGTGAAGCTGTTTAAGCAGTGCCGCAACCTAACTGCTAGGCACTGTGCTGCAGGGGTGTAGCTGTTTAAGTGGTGTGGAAACCTATCTGCCGGCACTGTGTTGCAGAGGTGCAGCTGTTTAAGCGGTGTCGAAACAAATCTGCCAGCACTGTGTTGCAGGGGTGCAGCTGTTTAAGCAGTGTCGCAACATATCTGCCGGCACTGTGCTGCAGGGATGCAGCTGTTTAAGCATTGTCCCAACCTACCTGCAGGCACTGTGTTGCAGGGGTGCAGCTGTTTAAGCAGTGTCCCAACCTATCTGCTGGCACTTTGCTGCAGGGGTGCTGCTGTTTAAGCGGTGTGGGAACCTACCTGCCAGGCACTGTTCTGCAGGAATGCAGCTGTTTAAGTGATGTAAGAACCTACCTGCTGGCACTGTGATGCAGAGGTGTAGGCTGTTTAAGTAGTGTTGGAACGTAACTGCCAGCCACTGTGTTGCAAGGGTGCAGGCTGTTTAAACGGTGTCGGAACCTACCTGCCCGGCACTGTGGTGTAGGCTGTTTAAATGGGGTCTGAACCTACCTCCTTGGCACTGTCGAGCAGGGAGCAGGCTGTTTAAGCGGTGTCAGTTTCTACCTCCTGAGCAGGTTAGATGGGCAGAACTGGATATACTGCTCTACTTTTATTTTAGGACTGATCAGGTAAAGCCTGGGCACATGCAATTGCTTTTGTTTAGGAGTGACTTCTTTTTTCTTTTGAGAGAGATCTATTCAGTTAGAATGTCAACAAGTGAGTTTGGCTTGATTATTTTACTTAACAAGGAGAGTTTGCATCTAATCTCAGTTGACCCAATCAAAGTTCGAAATTGTTTGATGCGAATCCCAAGAAACAAAATTGAATGCAGTGCGACATATTTTCAATTCATTTGCTTCATGTCGTTGTTTTAAGAAAAATATTTTACATTGGACACTAAAAGAGACTAATTATAGATCTGTATCTGATGAATATCGATGTGATTTTACTGTTATATATTCATTTTTCGGCCTTGAGTAACTCCATTCATTTCTCCGCTGAAAAGTCGTGATAGTCGGCTCAAAATATTGATCAATGAATGGAGTGAGATATTTGATTCAAACTGGGCTTTAAAACCTCAAAGGAAATGGGAATTGAGATTTGCAAGATAAGTCTTATCAGAAATATTCAAAGCAAAGTTAAACCGTGAATAACAATGTAAACATTGAGCAAGGTCATCTCAATTTTGATTGGTTTACGTATTACTGAGTTGTCACAAAACGATTTGATTGGATAAAGGAAGAAACGCATATTTTATCGTTGAAACGCGTTAGAGGGCTGCTAATGAATATTCATGAGTTTCAAAATACGTTGATTCGCGTTTCATACGCAATTTAAACTCAACGCACGTACAATGCGTTGGAAACGCACATGAAACGCGAATTCGCAGGACAAATACGCGGGCGGTAGTGTACTAACATGTACCAAATATATATTTTCACTGGAAAACAATCAAATTTATAAGCATACATGTAATCTGATGAAAAAGAAAAGGGGCCTCAACTCACAGACAATCAGCTAAAGTAACGGTGGGCCCAGCCAAAGACAAACATCAGGCAACGATCCATTGATAAAAGATGTATGCCTGGGTCGGCATTGAGTCTGAAGCATAACCCACCGTGAATTTTATACATTTGTAGTTGACATTTTTCATTGTTTAACATGACAAATAAATCAAAATTGCCTCAATGAAACGCAGACATTCCAGTTCATTTTAAGCCTAGAATTCCGGTTTCTGTGACTTTCGATTTTGACCCTTTTAAATTAAAGTGGCTATATTTTGCATAATATCCAAGGTATTGTTCTGAAATTTTCACAAATGATGTGAATAATATTGAATATTTGATTAACAGCAGCATGTTAAGTACGTTCAACATGATTAAGCTTTTGTAGTAAATTGTTTACTGTATGCGTTAGAAGATTCCTTTAGTTTATGAAAAACGCATTTACATATCTTATTTAGAGAGAAATAAGTCTGAAAAAAACCTCTTTTCATTTAGTATTGAATTAATGTCTCATATTTCTGAAGACGCCATTTGCGCGAGTGTGACATTTTCGCTAGACATAGCTATTTTGAAAACGCATTTTTGTGATATACTTCGAATTTCAAAAACACGAGGCACTAAAAAGTAATACATCAAAATAAATTCACAGATCCCATGTTTTCAACGTTTTCTTTAAATCTCTACACGTTCCGTTTCTTTGCCTGGTTGGCTATTTCTGGTTAGTTTGCCGATTAACACCAATTTCGCGCATGTCGTCGCGAGGATAAGCACAAAACGTAGCTATGCGGGGAAAATTACATGATTTCATGCATTATTAGTTGAAACTTTTGTATTTAGAAACACTCCGTCAAACGATTTCTGTTACGTTTCTACATACAAAAATCGGCAATTTATACAGAACATGTTAGAGATTACTTTTTCTTTGTATCTTAATTTGTCTTTCGTTTTTTCATCAATGTAAAATATAATGAATAACCTTTTCTTTGATGTTTAGTTTGTAAAAAATGTGTAATGGAATAAGTGAAATAGAGAACTTTCAATAGAGAGGACCCCTACGTTTTAAAATTAACACCAACATCTGACGCGACGTCCCATTCCTGCTTATTGTATGTACTGAAACCAAGCTTACATTTTCACGCAAGCTCAGAAAGTGAAACATAGGGTATACAAAATTCATGTTTGCTTTTTAAATGACGCAATACTTTGCCAAGACTCTGCAAGTTATTTCATTTAAAATGACGTGTACTTCTTGCACGGACGAAGTTAGAGAAAAGGTACACTCATTTCAAAAAGTCAAACTTTTTCTACGATATATACCATAACACAGAGCACTTATCAATTAACGTTTTTGTTTGTTTGAAGATGTTACTAGCTACGGTGATATAAGAAGAATAAACCTCAAAAGTTTTGGTTCCATCGGTCTCGTCGTTTTTGCTACCCAACAATATAAGACAAACACTTTTAGCAGCTTAATCATTGAAATTCACTTTTAAGCTTGCAATTTACATAGAGAATTTTGCACTGCATTGTACGCTTTATTATCAGCGACACGGCATTGAAATTTTCAGCGATTATTTATTATCACCAGACGTCACCGTTCTTCATGTCGGACTTTTGAGGACATCGAGTGTTCGTATCTCATTCTGCCAGGACACTACCTGTATTTTTAATTCCTTAGCAGGTGGCAGAGTCGCCATAGTAACCATGCATAGCTTAAGGCGTTTAATCCACTGGACTGTTACGTGAAACAGATTATCGAAAATTTGTAGCATTACTATTAGAATATTTTTCTGCGCGTGTGCATCGAACATTGATCAGAGTGTACATTAGATTTATATCAAATGAAACAAGCATAAATTTAGTATCATTTATAATTTTAATACATTTCATTACAAATAAAGAAAAACGCATTGATAAGTCTACCCAACACGTACACAGACACAGTCTGATCATCGGCTGACCTATGTTAGGTGCTGATAAAGTATGTGGAGAGATCTGCTGTATTTTGGCCCTCCCTGATCAGTAAGATTTAAGCCGAATGAACGTTCCCCATTTCATCAATCGGACGGGTTCATTTAAAATTTTACAGCTGTTGGTGTCGGTTTTTAAATTTTATTGAACTTTAACAGGAACCATCTGAGAGCGAACAGTGAAGACCCTGATTTAAATAAAATAATAATAACTCTACGATAGGCAATTCGAACCAGACCATGTGGAGTTACTGCTTGTATAGCAAACAGCGTGGACCTAGATCAGGCCCGACACTTCATAATGAATTTGATTACCGTCGCAAGAAAATCGCTTTCTTGTATGCTGACGCGTAGATGAGTCTACACAACTTTCGCAGTCTGATCATCGCTCGGGATATTAAATTTATTCAATAGTGTGCGCGAACAGTGAAGACCCTGCCTAAACGCCGCATTCTTTGGACGTGCTGTTTCGCAAGTTAAGAGATAGCGAAAAATAAAGGCGATGATCAGACTGCGCAGATGCGTATTCTGTCCTGCACCTTTGCTGTTCGGAGGTAACAGTCAGGTTTTCTCGCGACGTGTACAGTCACGAAAACTTATCATTTCTACTGTCCACAAATGGGAGTGGTAATCAAAACAGTTTAAAACTGTCCATATCATAGTGGAGATACTGATCAAATGTACAAAGGGTTACAGTGCGTCCAAACAGACAAGGAATGATCGTTGTGGCAGCTTTTTTCATGCGCTGGTGTGTCAAATGATAAAGTCGTTTTAGACTCACATATTGTTGCGAAACAATTGTTAAGATTTTGTTCAGATCAATTTAAAGTAAACGGGGACTATGACAAACAGTGAATACCTAGAGGAAATACTGCACAAACGACTTTTCATCGGGGTCTACACTGTTTTTTAGGACACATTCGATCTTCAGAGAAAGAAATGAAATATTTTATGAAATCCCTCAATATATAAAAGGGGCCGTCCTGACCTAACCGTTCTAACTTTACGGACAATTCAATTGATCTATAATCTGGTACTGATCGCACATGCGCAAATGCCACTCATTAACGCACATGTTTACGTATCCAAAGTGAGATATTTAATGGGATACTTTGACAGTGAAAACATGGGTGGCATTACATCAGAGTCTGCTCTGTTTTCTATGACAATATAGATCTTCAGAGAAAGAAGTGTGGAATATCGAATTTAGTTGTAAAGGGAATAAAGATCCGTCTACAGGTATACATAGAAAACATTTGTATATCGCACATGCGCAAAAGCCCCTGATAAAAGCTTATGTTGGAGAAGCCAAAAAAACGTGTAGATCCAAATCAAATAATCACTAATGCGAAAATATGTTAATACCATATGAGAGCATATGAGAGCATTAGCATGCATATGCATGCACACGCAGCATTGACATTATTTCATAAGCGTCTTTTTTTTTCTTGCAATCTTTTTTTTTTTAATTTTACCTTTTTCAAAAACAAATTTCAGATATGCGATATACCATCTGTTTGAATCCAATAAAAATCCCGTTGTCGTGCCTGACCTGGCTCCATTTTGGTTGGGGGAAAAATCACCAGATGACACAAATCACCTCACGCAACCACACAGCATGGGGTCCAATACGGCGTGTTGGTTTATTGGTAAAAAACATTTATGGTTTTGGAGACAAAAATTTGTAGGAGTGCCTGTTGCAAAGCTGGCTTGTTTGTCGAAATGAAACGGAACACAAGGTTGTTGTAAAAGGGCATTTATTGTAAAAATGCCAGAGATAGTTGAAAGTAAACAGTATGAACTATTTTGCAATGAACAGATGATAAAAAGTGAATTTCGGCAAATGTGGGCAAATAAAAAGCGCCATGAATTGGCAGCTAAAAGCTGACAAGGAGGCCCACACAAGCAAAGCAACAAGCACCATAACAAATAAAAATTGACTCAGGGAAGTTGTGATTAATTAGTCCGTAAAGACAAAATGCCAGATAAAAACTGGACCACCCTTTCTGATCTAAAACCTTAAACCGTCAAATTACATCTTATATACAGCTATAACATGAGATTACAAGGGTAACCCATACCTTGCTGTCTCATCCAGACAAGGTAGACATGTGCTTATAAACTAGTTCCATTAAAAACTTCAACCTGCTGACTCCTTCAGGCAGGGGAAAACAAACCATTCCAACACAAAAATTAAAAAATAATAGAAAGAAGAAAAAAAAAATAATAATAATACAATTAGCAATTAAAATGAAGAAGGCAAGGCTAAAATAGAAAAACAGGTTCGTGAATTGTTTACCACACAAAATGGCCACAAAAACATGTGTATTATGCTCCTAGTCTAGGCCATACAGTACACAACACACAAGTAATAGTGACCAGACAAATCATAAAATATTGTGCCTTTTTCTTTTTGCTGACCTAGCCGTCTCCTACATGTTATGAAATTACAGAAAACTAAAAGGTAGGTATAAACATGAAAAATATACAATATCAAAATGTGTTGATGAATATAACTTTGTTCCTGAAGTAAAACATAGTGTTAGAAGATTTGGAAGGGGGGTAATCATGTAATTTTTCTGTTGCTGTGGTTTCAGGAGCTAAGATAGAATTTGAATGGTGAACAACAGAAGGTTGTTGGTTGTAAGTAACCTCAGTGCTTCAAGAGTTTGTGTTAACAATGCAGATACTGCAGTGGAGCTATCACCGAAATACTAATGACTTTACTTCAGGATTTACAATTAAATAAGCCAGAACATATAATAGGTGACATATGGGTACAAAATCTTATAAGATGCTGACTAAATTGGATGACCAATTGATAAAATTGAAACAAAAAGCATAATCATTTATGTCATGCTGTCTCCTACAGACATGAAACAAAGTGGTAGCAATTGTTATATAACATGCTGTCTCCCACAGTCATGTTGAATATTTCAGACCAATCTTGTCCCTAACGATAAGTCATGATATGATGCTAATGTTTTATTCAACATGCATCTAATCCATTAACCGCCATGCTGTCTCCTACAGGCATGACCGTGAATGGGTTAATGATCCATGGAACTTAAAGTTAATCTTGAACATGATCTCATTACATAAGTATAAACATGGTTCAACTCTCTATTTCTTGCTTTTAGCTGTTAATACTGGGTTGCGTATGTAACGCAAATATGCTGTGCTGTGCCATCTTCCTAACCGACGTAACTGAACGTCATTAAAGTTATTTTCATGGGCAAAAGATGCTCCACCGATGCGAAATGAATGTGGGGTGTATCTATTGGTGTCTAAACTGATTACTTTGACACAGTTGTGGAGTGTTGCCGTGAAATGAGCCGCAGAAACCGGACATTTTTGTTCATTTAGGAATAGGGGTCCAGCTTTACCACCCCTGATAGACATGTAATTGTACAACGCCTGGACTGGACAAATGTGTATGTCTTTACCCGTTTGGATTTCCAATGGTGTAGGTACAGATTTTGAATGTTTGTGATGTTGCATGTGAATCCTTATTCCTTTTACCAGTGCATTAGCCCATAGTATTTCTATATTATGCAATTGTAAAATGTTAGCTTTACCATATTTAGTTGTTGCCATTTCTCCTACCCGAAGTAATGCAAAGAAAGCTAATAAAAACATGGCTTTATATAGTTTGACTTCAAAAGGAGTGCCTACCACTTGTGGGAGGGAAAGAAGCAAGCTGCGTAAAATAGGTATAGTGATTGGCAAACGCTTGTCCGGAGATTGCGCTGTTTTATGCGCGGACACAAGGAGCTTCTTCACCAAGAAGTTATCCGCGAGATTTTCAAATCCCATGATGCGCTGTAAAAAAGTAATGCCTGATATTTGGGTCTGAATACTTGAACCTTTGTAGCCTGCCTCAGACTGGAAGGCTATGAACTGAGCCAGCTGAAAGGGTTTTATGGGAAAGACGGACCTGTTGTGGTAATGTCGTGAGTGGAAAGTAAGATAGGACTCATAAGCTCGCTTGTAGGTAGCATGTGTCGCTGGTGAAACTGAGAGTGAAAGAAGTTGAAGTATCTTTCTGGTTAATTGAACAGGTGGTTGGGAACAGGAGTTGGTTTTTCGTCCATCCATGGTGCAAGGCTGTGGAACTTGGCAATCTGAAACCGGGAGAGGGCATCAGGTAACTGGTTAAATTTGCCTGGGACATGAACAGCTTTAATGAGCAAGTTATATTTCATGCAGCTGATAACAAATCGACGGACGAGGTGCATGACACAAGCATTTTTAGTTGTCTGCTTATTCAGTATGTAGACCACTGCGTAGTTATCACTGTGGAGTGTGATGCATTTGTTCTGTAAAAGGGGCCCCCAAGTGTCTATTGCAAGGACAATGGGGAATAACTCTTTCCAAGTGATTCCATTGGAAAGCTGATGATCTTGCCAAGGGCCATAAAACCAGTGGGTCTTAAAGACTGCTCCATAGCCAAATGTACCTGAAGCATCTGTGTAAAAGTGTAGTGAGTCAGATGTGACCCATCGGTGTTCCTGGAGTAGCAGTTTCCCATTGAAATTGTCAACAAATATTTGCCATGCTTTTAAGTCTTTGCGGCTTTCTTTTGTTAAAGTTATGCGGTGTGACGGGTTGGAAACTGATTTAGTCAAGTCATACAGCCGGCGTAGAAAGCACCGAATGAGGTGACTGAGTTCTGTGGCGTTTCTTAATTCAAGATTCTGATTGTGATATAACATACTTGTAAATAATGGTGCCAGTCGAATTATAATTATTTATATTACAAAATTAATGCCGTATTTTCACAATTTATAATTTAAGAAATATAAATATTACCCGAATTTCCCACTCTTATAAGTTGGACCAGTCCATTTCTGAACCAAGGGTTGTATGGTGGTACTTATATTTTTTATTTAGTTATTAATAGAACCTTTTATAAGAAACCGTGGAGACCATGATCAGACGCCGAAGAACAGTTAAATTAGCTAATGAGTCCAATTTCCCACTCTTATAAGTTGGACAAGTCCATTTCCGAACCAAGGGTTGTATGGTGGTATATATATTTTTTATTCAGGTTTAAATAGAACCTTTTATAAGAAACCGTGGAGACCCTGATCAGACGCCGAAGAACAAAGTTTAAATGATCTAATGAGTAGTAGATACTGACAAGTCGGCTCTTCTTTAGATAATCTTTTCGCAGTTTTCACACCAAATAGACTCCGTCAATTCTCACATTATATAATTAGCAATAAATTGAAGCCATTCAATTAGAACAATGTGTCAATTAACTCTTTGCATGCTGAGTAATTTTGCCAGCTATCTAGTTGTCTGCCGTCCCTTCTTAAATGGGCCTATGAAACAATATTTCAATGTTTATCCTTTAATTACAGAAATACCAGCACAGTGTTAACGTTTCTCACTCAAATAGTTTGAATCCAGATCAGTTCGACGCTTTTTCGGGCCTGATCTGGATCAACACTGTTTGTACCAAATTTATCGCCACTAGCAAGTGAAGAATCTTAACCAATTTAGGTTAACAGAATGTCCCACTCTTGTCATTTGGGCAAGTTCATTCTGTATTAAGTCGGGTGGTATTTTTATTTTTTATCTAAAATTTAATAAAATATTCTTGATGCAAACAGTGAATACCCTGATCAAGCGCAACTTTATAGAATAAATAAATAAATAAATAAATAAATAAATAAATAATCAGTCTTTGACGCTCAAAAAAGCTGAGTTACAGACACGCGATTATTAAAGTGTATGTGTGGTCAATACCTGTTGTTACCTTGGATACAGTTGCTAAAAATAGACTATCGTGGAAAGCTTGTAAAAAATGTCAAAGGGTTGTATCAGGAAAAATTAAAAAGGCTACATCAAATTTTATTTTAATTGTATGAAAATTATACCAATTTGTTCGCAATTGAACTGAGCATAGTGTCCCGTTTGCACAGGGAAAATATATTGAATACTTTAATAACTATGACCGAATATCTACCAATGAGCTGATCTCAAAAAGCCTGTTTTACTATATAATTTAATCATTCTTAGGGTTCTATCAAAAACCATCAAAAAGGACGAAGAGTTTGCAGAGGGAAATTCATAAAAAATATATCAGAATAATCGCAAGATATTAAGGTAAAACATTTGTTTGCACAGGAACTCTGCTTTAATAATTTCAAAAGATATAGTATAAAAACTAACACCTTCCATTATAATTCCCTATTACCGCTTCAGCGCACCGCAGCTACCTGGATGTCCGTTAAAGTCCCGTATGCTTTGAAAATTGAAAAAAAAACATAATGCTTCCAAAATCGATTTTTAAACTCTCACATTGAACCGCAAGTGTACAGTAGTCGTAAAACTTTAATCGCCAAAAATGGACGAATCAAGTTCTACTGTGTTTGGCCTACAGTGTTCAAATAAAATTAAGTGCATTTAACAACTTTACCAGGAGCTACTGGTGAATTTCAAAAATTTCGAAAAAATGCAACATTTATAAAAATGCGTAAAAGATCTACCATGAGCAAAATTTCAATTGTTTGGTGTTTTTCAAGTCGGACAGACCAGTTTGTAACCATCTACTCGTAAATGTCAATTTTATAAAAACTACTCTCTAAACCATTTTTTTCGTTAAAAAAGTAGATTTTTGAATCTTAACCCAAAAAACTTTGAAGTAAAATAAAACTGTCCAAAAACACCGCTAAACATTTGCCCATTAAAATGCATATATACTTAAACGCAAAAATAGCGCAACCGTTTTCAATCCACTTTTTCTTCCACATGGATCGCATGAGGCTAATTTCTTAATGATATCCTGTTTTCCTGCGTATTGAGTAATGATTTGCCGTAAAATGGTTTTGATCACGGTTTCCATTCTGACGTTATAATGACGTCAGTAAATTACAACAAATTGGGTCTAAAAAAGTGATGTCTCATTCGATTTGAAAGTAAACAGCTTGATCTGATAGCCAGATGTCTTAACTAAAGGAAAACACTTAAACGGTTTGGAAGTTGTTAATTATCAACGCTACCAGTCGCCGCGTTGCTGCATTTCTTTATTGACGTCAACCTTCTAATTTTTAAAACAGTCATTACAGACGCATTTTGTTCGATTATGTCGCGATACCTATGTCTTCTATGAAATGTATTGAGGGCTATCTGGTGAAATTCAAAATTTTTGATTATTGATATTTGCTTGGATAAAAATGGCCGATTACGCAAAAACATTAAAGACGTCATTTTGACAAAATGAACGGTGACAGAAACATAAAAGTACCTGATTCGATTTTGTCTACCCTTTTGCTTTCAAAAATCGAGTTTGGTTTAAAACGTTTTTCACAAAATATGCACATTTTTTTTAACTTTGTGACTTTTAAGAATGGGGGTTGCCTTACATTTCTCGTTGCAGCTCACCAACCATAAGTCACAACGGTCTGATTTTGGTGCTGTATGCAACGCAAATAACGGTACTTAGCGATTTTATTATCGCTGGCTGATCTTTTTTTTATGAAAAAGAAGGAACTACCATTTTAGAAAGAGTTGCGTTTCTTTTGCGTTTAAGTATATATAGGCAAACATTCATTTCAATTTAATTAACGTTTGGTCAGAAATAATGAGTTTGAAAAGTGACCGATTAGAAATTGGTTTAAGTATATATCATGCTAGCAATTATTGGCATTTTAACATTTATGCGCAGTTTAAATTTCATGTCAAATGCTTCTCGATGGGGTCAGTAACAGTATCCCTGAGGAAACCAATAGCCACTTGCCTGTGATTTTCCGAGGGGGGGGGGGGGTCCGGACCCTCAGCCCCACCTCTGGATTCGCATATGAGTGTCGTTGTTATATTTGTAAGCTCATTTTTTCTCCGACGGTACGAAAGCTTGCCTATTTTATAGGTAAAATGAGATTTCCAACAATGTGGTATGTGCGACCAGCAACGGCTCAGACCAGCCAACGCATACGCGCAGTCTGATCAGAGCCTTTGCTAGTGGCTTGAATATTATATTAGTATTGAGCTACTGACTGAGCATCATTTGGAGTTTCTAAGCTTAAAATGAGGCTGCACCGGCTCGTCTGAGTCTACACTTGTCAAAATGCCACTTTGTTGGAAATCTCATGCATTGGCTCTGTTATATTGGTAAGAGCATTTTTTTTCTCGGACGGTACGAAAGCTTGCCTATTTTATAGGTAAAATAACCTTTACCTTACTCCTTATCCACAGCAGCTGATGCCGCAGTTAATGTTTCTCTTGATGCAGTTTGTCACTACGTTAATGGAGACAGCAGCAGTGTGTTTTAGACTGGAACATTCTTATTGACAACATAACTCTACGTCGTACTAGGTAAGGCATACTGTTGATAACTCCGAAAATATGCTTAAGTTTGGTAAAAGTTCAGATTTTAGTTCAGATTTTCTAATAATTATTACTTTCCTTATTTCCTCTGTAGGGTCTTAAAATAACTGTCTTGTTGAGACGGCTATTTTATTTGTTTTATACTTAGTAGTGAGTCCAATGCATATCAAAAAAAAAACAAATAAAAGTAATATCAATAAATAGTGAAATGATATGATATCAATCACTAGTGATTGATATCAGCCTTTATTATATGACTAAGTTAAAAGACCGATTTTCATTGGCTTAGAGCGCTCACGTGGCCAGTCAATATATTGTCATATTCACTGGCTGGCGAGCGCTTGCTGGTGAATATTAGTTACTAAAATTAGATTGCTTGTGTTCTTTTCCGTTCCGGTTCTGCTTTTCTAAAGCGCCGCTTGTAATCCTATCGTAGTTGCCAAGAACGCGACAAATCACGCACTGGAGCTGATCTATTTCGATTTTATTGCACAATAAACGACGAAAACAAATTTGAACTCTTCAGCTTCTTCCAACTTTCCGCCTGTGCACTAAAGAACTCCCGCCAATACTTAGACCACGTCGCATACGTTTACATGTATTTATACCGTCTTTCAAGCGTAAAAACGACGTTACACCGTCTAACGCCATGAATGACGTCATTTACAAGTAACAAATGACGTCAGCTATCACACATTTTCCCTGCGCTTTCAACGCTGTGAATTATTGTTTGATATATCACACTGTTTTAACATTGGCTCAACAGGCGAGGCGCATTAGAATTCTTGTTAGTTAATTGCTGAATAATGACACTCATGCAAAACATATATAAAATAGTAAAAGGGTGGTCTTATCTAGGTTTGCACTGTTTCTGCTAAATACTTGACTGTCCCAAAACTTGTGTATATAAGTTCAGTATTTTTCCAGGTGCAATGATACCTGTACATCTTTCTCTAAATGTTATATAATAAAACAGTTATTGACTAATGAGGCATTGGATATGATGTGATATCGACCAGAGAATACCAATATTGACCTCGGCTCCGCCTCGGTCAATATTGATATTATCTGGTCGATATAACATCATATCCAACGCCTCATTAGTCAATAATTGTATAATATTGTCACTGTAGCATATTTTGGATTATCTTTGACTTTTCCATTTACTTAACGCATTTCACTTCGGAACTTCAAACGCCCATAAATTTCTTATTGTGCGAAAACATCAAGTGTGGGTATGCATTTTCTTAGTTAGAACGTGACAAATATTTTGGTACCAAAATTATTTGGATTTGCTAAAAATTTTCGTTTTTGCAGTTTCAGCACCTCCTTTATCAGCGGGCGAGACGTTGCATGGAGCCTATGAAAAGTATAAAAAGAAAAAGAAAATTTACTTTTTTTTCGGTAAATACCAAATATATTTCATCTCGTGAGTTGAAAACATCAGAATATTCACTCGTGCTGAGCACTTTTGAAAGTTCTGACGTTTTCAACACACTCGATTTGAGCCTTCAATACTTCTGATCAAGATAGATCAGTTTTTCTTTTGAGAAATAATTTCTAGCAAAATATTTTTCGACGTAATGTGTGAAAAAAAAATGATATCTAATAATTTTATAAAACTATAGCTACCATTGAAAGTATGCTAAAATGACATGGAAATATGCAACGCTACTACGTACAAGAGTTATTTTCAAAATACAAACTGCAAGTTTTACTTGAAACTAACCCGTAATTGAAGTCAATAGAATAGAGTTTTATTTATTTTAAATGAAAATTTAATATGTTTCACTGCTCTTGAAAAAAAAATCAGAGTGTTCAAAATTAATGGTTATCCTTTTCCTTAGAAAAATAGAAATTTCATTTATTGAAAATTTGAGAATTCAGACATTTTACTCGTTTCTATTTTGACAAAACTATACTCAGAAGAAAAAGTTTAGTCAGTACAGACACTGTGTGCAATAATTTTGTACGACAGTCTTAATATTGACAAAACCTTACTAAAAATAAAATTCATGTAATGTCTTACAAATGTGAACATTTTCAACAAAACATTCCGAAAATAAACCCATTTTCTTCATCAAAAATACACAAAGTGGTCGATATTAAAATTCAAATTTCATAACTCAAAAATCAGTCTAGCGCCCCACAGACGATTTCTGGTAGGACAGACAGAAATTCTCGTATCTGTTGCATGACTAAGGAATTTAAGAAATTTCCAAGCGGCCATGACGCGATTACGTCATGTTGACGTCACTATGAAGCGAACTTCATATGGCGTCGTTATCCGTGGTCTCCCCAACGGAGGCTTGTCATTTTTACCGCCAGGCCATTGAAAACGTGTTTGCAGACGATAAATTGTTTGTTCAATGCATCCAAAACTGTGTGTTACGTCAGCAACACGTGTACCTGTTTCAAGACGTCAAAACGCGGGTTTTCTGTAATTTGTTGATAGACTGACCGGCGAATTAAGATTGCTAGTACTGAATTTTCTCCGGATTATTGCAATAGGAACAACTCTCTTTCAATATCTAACACTTTATGAGAAAATAACCCTGCCAGTTTACCGCAGCACGTGCACATCGTGCATTTTGAAATTTGGTTTATACAGTCTAATAGAGGCATTATTTGTCACGGAATGAACAGGTAAATGTAAAGTTATGATAATACAACTCATGTAAAAAAATGACAATGATATATGCAGTGTTGTTGATTTTATGAGAAAACATAATACTGACTAAACTTTTTCTTCTGAGTAAATATTTGGATATTGATAGATAAGATAGATAAGATAAGATAATTTTATTTCGCAAAAGGCCAATGGGCCCATGAGCTATACTTATAAATATAACAAGCATATATCAAACACATAACACAAGAAATCTAGATAAGACAATATCAAAGAATAATCTCTTAAAATTTGGCGTCTTGCATTCCTGTAAAGTGTTCCAGCCAAACAAGAGGTTGTGAATACCTCATTCAGAATGAAAAGAATTTCTATCGATAAAGCGGGCTATTTCCCTAAATAAGAAATAACGACTGGAGACACTAGGCACACTCAACAAATACATATAGACGAGCCGTCTATGTTCCCTTGCCCGATAGTTCGTATATTTAAAACGGGTTTTCATAATTGCATGTAATAATTTCACTTCGTTTTGAATGAGAATTTATTTTGATCATCAACTGGGCTCGCTATTCAGTAACATGTGTGGGAAATAGACCGTTAAACTAAGGTAAACAATCGTCCTACATTTATCACGATAGAGGCCCACTTCGAATCGAACTAAAGTTTCTACTATAGTTCTTACGTAATAGATGCGCGCGCACGTTTACACTCGAACGGCTGCAATTGGAACTTTAGTTGGTTGCCAAAACAAAGTGAATAGCCTTGCATGCCCCATTTCAATTCTTCTTTGCAGACGAAAATGATGTTCATTTACTGAACAGCCAACTCTATGATATTTAAGAATTACGAATACGTAGGACCGCAAATAGAGCACATCGTGTATTTATTATCTAAAACAAATTATTTTTAGGCTACAGATCTTGAACCCTTCTTGTTAGATATTGCTAGAGAAGGGAACCAGGCAATCTACTAGAGTAACGGTGCTCTGACCCACCGTTGATCTCTAGTAGGACTATATAGTAGCTACTATCGATGTTCGAATCGAACTATAGTTACTACAGATAGTAGGAATTATAGTTCAATTCGAAGTGTACCAGAGTATATTGAATATATTTATACAGTTGAGGTACAACAAAAAGGATAATCTTGCAAAGTGGTCTATTTTTGTCAGGTGATTAATGTCTTCTTAAGCTTATACAATCCCTTCCCACCCCCCCCCTAAACCCAAGACGCCCTTTACTCATGTTGTATATTTCTATAATGACGTTCAATTGTCCAAAGGGCATCTTGGGTCTAGGGGGGGGGGCATCTTAAAACAAAACAGTTTCATCTTTTCAATGACAAACATCACAATTTTAGTTATACTTCGTACGCGTGCGCAGAAGGAAAACTGCATTTTTTTTAAACGAAGGGCATTTATATCCTTAATAATTATGTACCTTTACTTTTTGAAAACCTATAATGGATTTACTAAAATTCTGGTCTAAACGACACCCAGTATAAAGACGTAAAATGAGGGGTTGGAGTAGAAAGCGCAATTTTTCAAGGCTTTGTAAATGATGAATCGTTTTGAGATGTATTTTGATGCTAACTATACATATTTTACTTCCCAAACAGATGAATTTTAAAATCATTAGCGCTATTTGAAAATTTAGCTTTTGTAATCATGACAACTAGGGAAAATATACGCTTTATCGCTAGAGCTTCTTTGGCGATTTTAGCTGATAATTTTGGCTGAATTGATATATTACATAAATAATTGTTAAAAGTTTTACTTTCTGAGAGCTTCCAACAAGTCTGAAAAGGGTTATGTTCCAGTGTCCTTGACCATGGGTCACATAAGTTAGTATTGCGATTAATCAAATTATGCAATCTTATTGCGTTTATACCACCATGTTGGTGACCCAATTTCCGTTCCATTGATGTGATACACATATATACTTCATTTTTCATACTAAAGATATTTATCAAAAAGTAAAAATTATGTAACATCCTAATTCGACTAAAAATATCTTTTGACTCACTGGCCATGCTTGATGACGTGATAAATTATCGACCAATGAACCAATAATTCTTAAATGTTGTACATATGTCATAATATGGTGACCAAGCACATTGTGAGTGTGTCGGTTGGTTAAAATAGGTCAGGCTGGTTACATTGTACTTATTGACTCACCCTCGTATATTTTGTCCGAGACATTAATAGTCTTCCTAGACCAAAACAAATGTTCTGTCTAATAAAATCACCATGATATGCGCTAGTGGTTCTATAAAGGCAACCTCACTGTATTGGTATTCTCAGGACTACATCACATCATGTCCAGTGCCTCAATAGTATAATATTATGTAGTTTCTCTAAACAAAACACACAACTACAAAAGCAACAACAACATCAAAACCTTGGTCATGGACTACGTATATGTCTTAGACAGCCTTATTGTTTTACCTGATTACTAATGATTTCATTCAGTTAAAAGAGAAAGAAAGCATAATTTATTTGCACTTCCAACTGCAGAAAAATGAGCAAGCAAAACAGTTGCTTAATCGTATCAACTATACTTAACCGCTAAAGAAAGCTGACACACATTGTTAGTAAATTAATACGATGACTACTATGTCTTTTCTGAGTGTAAAGCTGCAATGAGGTAGTGAAACCGGTTTAAATCCTCCAGTAAAATATTTTACTGACCGTTCCAATGCGGTACTTCTTTTGTGGATCATTTGAGTTATTTATGGTTTGTGTTTGTCATGTTTTCGCGTCTGTTCATTGCTGCCTTGTGGTAACCTGAAGGGAAATGGCTGACCTCTTGGCTCTTGTTTGTGATGTTTAGTGTGATTTTGTTACTTTCCCATTTTGTATCATGTGACAGGTGTGGTACTTGATTGTATCGATTCCTGATCCTTGCTGTCTTTCCTACTAAGATACACTTATATTATTTGAATAGATGAACTAATTTCATACGTCAGCGATCAAAACGTCGCGTGATTCCTAAAATCAAGTTATGCAAGAAAAAAATGTGACGCTTAATTCACCAGAAACCGCTTAAGTGTGCGTCTTTGTTATTTAATTGACGACTTGTGGGCATTCAAATAAAGCATATGTGTATTGTTCAACTGAAATGATTCTTTTCATTTTGTAACGACAGTTTCACGTTATTGGCGTATTATGAGCTTTCACAAAGCACTGTCGCTTAATAAATTATTTTTACTTTGCATTTTGACTATGTTCCGGTCCTTTTGAACTACGTAGGTAAACTCTACGTCTATTTATCGACGTCAAGAATTAAAATTACATGCTGATAGTGTATATACTGCAAAGCCTGAAATTCTGACGCGATTAAAGTAATGTCTAGCTTATTGGCACTATAACAAAGAAGAAAGCACAATCTAAAAGGTGACATGCGTTGAGAATGAAAAAACGGTTATTATCCATACTTTACGTTGTTTTTTAATTGACGTTAAATTTGTTTTATTATTTTTTATCCTTAAACGCGACGTGAAACATGAGTTCTGATTCTAAAAAATGCATTCTCTAACAATGATTGTTGGACTCTTCTAGATATTTCTTAAACAAAAGAAATTAAACCACTACCGTTTAGACAACGTCTACAGCACAACTTAAAAAAATATATCTCGCGTCACAACAAGAAATAGCAAAATTTTAAAATGCACTTTGGTCTGTACTTGTTTCGGCCTTGCATACATGAATTTTTTTTCGAAAAGATATTAAGACATACACTCCCGACACAAAAATGATAAAAACAGTGTTTTTGACGTTGTGAAGTCATGTTCTATATTTAATAAACAGAACAGAACATTTATTTTATTGACAAGACACTGCACAAACATTAATATAACAACAAATTCATAAATGGTCATAAAAGATATATACATGATTAAACAACAAAGTCTTAAATTGGTCACAACAAAAACTATATAATTATATGAACAACTAAATATGTGCTCCCATATTAGTTACATGAATATAGATCAATTTTATAAGAGAATACAATCTTAAACGTAACTTATTTGTTTGTCTATCAAACTATTACCTAAACTTTTACCTAGTAAACTGTTACCTAAACTGGAAGCTGAGTCTGGTTATTTTCAAGAAAATAAAAAGTGTTGATAAGTTAATAAATACGTGTGCTAGACTGAATCATAAATAAACCAAAATCAGATATTACATAGACAAAGGATACTTATAAACTTTTAATATGTAAATCCCTTGGTCCGATCTTGTCGAAACGAAAAACAAGAAAAGGTCAAAGGATAACATAATACTGACTTAAATTAATGATCATCCCAAGATTCAATAAATATAGTTCCTACAAAAATAGTTTCTATTGTCTTGTTATCAAAATAAGTATACGCGTTAAACTCTATGAATTATTATTTACGAGTGTGAAGCAAACAAAACGTGTCAGGTTTCTTTAGTTATTAAGTCAACAGCCCTGAAACATCATGATGAAAATCTTGAAAATTTTATGCTGATGTCACTCGTTGATTAAATTTACAGTAATCATACACGTTTCATGCTGATATCACATATGGTACGGAACATTTCTATGAAGTTTATTTTAGCAACTAATATTAATTGGGAAAACTCCAGACCGTGCGACATGCTGTTTTGTTATATGACTAGAGAGAATCATGTCTCCTGATTGGCCTAATTTGTCTCCATAAGTCTCTATGTCTACCTGGAAACTTGTCTAAACGGGTCCACAAGTTAATATTGCATGAAACCAGCTCGAACTAGTTTCCAGAAGTTAATATTTTTGACAATTCTGCAATTATATTAGCCTCTAGAGAGTTAAAAATAGCATGATGAGTGTGAAAATAGCATAGGCTGCATGAAATTGACATGAATTGCTGTTTTACCTCCCAACAGGTAAATTAAAGACTTTCATGAATTTTTACAACAGTTTTGTTTTGTTTGCTTATATTTTCTTTGTTTGAATTTACAAATTGTAAAAACAGTTTTGTGATAACACTTTATATTCCCAATTAAGAGAATTAATATACATTTGAAACTGCAAAATACAAAACATTAAAATATTGTGATAACAGTTGTGAGAAAGTCCTTAGATGTCTCAGATTGAAGGTTAAAAGTGAAAGTAGCAATTTTTTTCATTCTTAAATGAAAAGTCATATGACAAAACAACTATTGACTTCAATGAGGTAGACATAAAGATTTATCTACCCTTTAAAGAAATATTCACCTCGGCCTTGCGGCCTCGGTGGATTATCACTTTTTCGGGTAGATAAATCCTTATGTCTACCTCATTGAAGTCAATAATTGTATAATATCAGCTCAAGTTGATAGAGTTCGTACTCGATAAGAGTAAAGTTACGTAGTTGGTCACGTTATGGTACTTTATTCACCTGATTGGACAATTAAAGGGTTTTCTTTCATTCTTTTAACTGTAAATCTGTTTCGTCAACCTACTCTGGTCGAGCACGGACTATAGGCGTCTGTTCCAGTCAGAAAATGCTTATTTTATAGATTTTATAAAACAGTTGTTTATAGACGAAGTCTTATAAGTATAGATATGTTATTGATCATGTATTACAATTATAAAGGAATTAAGTGGGAACGAGAGCATCGAGTGAACCACTAAATGTCTTTATAATTTTAATATATGATCTATAACCTACCTGTTGGATTTCTTTTGCTCCGGTATTCAGTTTAATTTACTGCTGAGTCCTTATCCTTGCTCTATCTCCTTGTTATATCTTGATTTATAGGTTTTAGGAGATGATGCATTGATAAGTTAGGGGTCTTTCATGCAAACCAAATATCTATGTGTCTTGATCCACATCTGAATTAAGCGTTAAACCGGTTTAAGCCCTCCAGTAAAATATTTTACTGACCGTTCCAAGGTGGTACTTCTTTTGTGGATCTTTTATGTTTTTGCTCTGTCTTGTGTTTGCTATGTCTTTGTGCGCGTCTGTTTATATGTGCTTTGTGGTCACCTGCTGGGAAGGGGCTGACCTCTTGGCTCTCGTTTGTGGTGTCTACTGTGAGTTTGTCACTTTCCTATTGGTATCCTGGGTCAGGTGTGGTTCTTGATTGTATCGATTCCTGATCTTTGCACCCTTACTTACTACTTATAGTTTTCTCCTTATCTTTCATTGGAAATAGCTGCATTGACCACTTCACGGATTTACTTCATGATTTTACTTAAAAGATATTACACATATTGACAAAATATGTGATTAAAGAGACCAAAAATTTAGATTTCTCTGCAAAATGTTTGGTTGTTAAGCACAGGTAGGGGCGGAGTAAACTATAATTTCATTGTTGGTGAAAAGCTGGCTTGATCCTTGTATGGAAGAAAGCGCGTAATTCATCTATCGCAGAGATTTAGTAGTATTTATGGGTTTTTTTTTTCACTTGTTCATTAGGTTTAATATGATTTCCACGTTGACGTTGAAAGAATGATAGTTAAAACGCGAGAAATGTAAAGACGTATCTGCGTCGATGATTTTTTTAAAAAAATGTATGACACTATATCTCTTCCGTACGAAAGAATTGCGGGTATTTGTAGGTTACAGTCAACTTTACTAATAGTTGTAGGTTATGGTCAACTAAATTCTACCACTGTTTTAGATCTTTTGCACTAGGTATGTATGACACTAGCTATTTAAATATGCAGCATTTGTGCGCAGGGCATATTTATCGTTCTGACTCGAATTTTCGCGAGATTCCAGCAATCCCGTACCCTAGAAGCATCACTATAGATATCTTGGAACAGCATAAATTCCTTAAGCCAATCGCTTTACTGAGCTCGGCTGACCGAAGACATAACAAAGTAAAAACATCCCCATTTTTTTTTCTTTTCAGTTTCTTTAAAAACTATTACGTTACTCATATAAATTATGTCTTCTGTAACTTCGTCGTATATCTTTTTTTAAGATATTTTTTTTGTAAACATATTATAATACTGTAAATTCAGATATTTTCGCGAGGATTTTAATTTTGTGAAAATTCGCATATGCGAACATTCGTTAAAAAAGAAAAACCCTAGCAAATTGGCAAAATCACTGCGTCGTTTAATGATATAGGTAAAGCATGCCCAAGTTGCGAATTTTATAGTCAAAAATATGTATTTTAACGCTTTTCGCGAAAATAAATTCTCGCTAAAATTTCCTAATTAATTTTTTTATAATATCAATTGCACCGAATATAAGGATAAAAGCACAGGATATAATTTGACTTTTCGCTTACTGTAAAGGCGGCAACTTTAATATTCATATCTGGGTGTGGTTCGGCTATTTCATCTGCTAAGGAAGGGAAATAAGGTTTTATTTATAATTTGGTAAAGAGTTAATCAGCTTTTGGGGCCGCGCAAACATTCGTGCATTTCATGAAAATCCTAATCGTATACACACTGAACTCACATTTATTAACCCTAAAAGCGCATAATCACAAAATGTATGTTTTTGTCGCCCACTGAAATATTTGAAGCCTCACAGACAAACAGTGTGGACCCAGATCAGACTGCTCCTGAAGGAGCAGTCTGATCTGGGTCCACAATGTTTGCCTCTATGCTTATGTTATATAGACATTTTCATATGGAGTTATTTTGCTGGCGTTTTAAGGACTAAATAACGTGTGTTGCGTCTATACTGAGGTAATTGCGCAAGATGATACAGTTACTTTTGAATAAAACCACGCCTCATTTTCAGCTTCTACCTTTGTCAAAGGTTGACCAGTCCTAATTACGTATTCATGAGGTGCCGCCTTTACAGTAACCAATAAGTCAAGTAAGATACAAAGAAGTGACACAAAAGCAAGAAAGCAGTCACCAGAAGGCAGTGTAACACCCGTTAGTGTCTACATGCCCGTTACATGTAGTGTCTACGTCGACACTAACGATTGCAGTCGCAACCGTTAGTGTCTAGCGTTTACGATAACGGTTGCAATTGCAACCGTTAGTGTAAACGTAGACACTAACGGTTGCAACTGCAACCGTTATTGTACACTGTCGACTATAAGCGGCGCACGTGTGGATAATATGTGCATTACATGTATCAACGTTTATTGTCGACAATGTCGGATTTTATTTCTTGACATTAGACATTAGGTTTATTGATCCTTTGATTGACTTCTTGTAATGATATAAGAAAAACTGAATATTTTTAGCTAGATTCTACTTCTAATGGATATATAGATATCGTATTTCCATCGCTAACCCAGTTTATTATTCAACTTATGATAATTTAGGTTATACGTCAGGGTTTTACGTGATAATTTCTCAGCAATTAATACTGAACAGTTAGCATTCTTAGTTTATGTCATCTTCACGATACATTCTCTTTATTATCTTAACTTGTTTAGAAACATATTGTTAACATGAATGGACAGGAATTGTCCAAATGTTGTATACACATTATCATTGACAAGATCTACATTGGATAGCGTTAGCGCCCTTGATTTACGTCAAAGTTCATGTTTTTGTTTATAATCTTGAGAACGAATAGACTTATTGAGCCCAATTTTTTTAACACATTATCATTGACAAGATCTATGTTGGTATTGTAAATTGTAATTTTTCGCAGAGTTTTAACAGAGTTACAGCCCTTCTTTTCCGTGAGAATTCATTTTGTTCTCAATATCTTGAGAACGAATAGACTTATTGAGACCAAAGTTTGCTCACACATTATCATTGATAAGATCAACGTTTGGATTGTAAACCGTCATTTTTCGCAAATTTGCAACAGTGTTAAGGCCCAATATATATTGACGCTGATCAGACTAGGAGGATGCCCAGAATGTCCCGAGTCTTCGCTCGTTGAGAACTCAAAAGGGTTTGTTTTGTCATGTTTGAGAAAGTATTATGGTCATATTTCTTATTTTTCGTTTTTTTTTTTCATTAAATCTAGATAATAACGGTCGATACTGTACATTATCGCCGCTTAGTGTAAACATGGCCCTGTAGACGCTAACGGTTGCATTTGCAACGCTAACGGTTGCAGTTGCAACCGTTAGTGTCGACGTATACATGTACATTAACGGGCATGTAGACACTAACGGGGGCTACAAGGCAGTAAATGCATTCCTTAAGCCTACAGAAGTTTTAGTTTAATGGGGGTAAAGAGTTATTAAAGTATGAAAGGTGGCAAAGATCAGGAATCGATACAATCAAGTACCACACCTGACCCAGGATACCACGTGGCATAAACACAATTTAACATCACAAACGAGAGCCAAGAGGTCAGCCCTTTCCCAGCAGTAGACCACAAGGCAGCAATGAACAGACGCAAAAGCATGACAAACACAAGACATTAATAACACAAATGATCCACAAAAGAAGTACCGCCTTGGAACGGTCAGTTAAATTATTTTACCAGAGGGCTTAAACCGGTTTCACGGCGTCAATCTCACCCATAGTTCAGATGTGGGTCAAGACACATAGGTGTTTGGTTTGCATGAAAGACCCCTAACTTATCCAAAATCATCTACTAGAACATATAAATCAAGATATAAAAAGGATATAAAGCAAAGATGGGGACTCAACAGTACATAAAACTGAATACCGGAGCAAAGGAACACCGGCGGGCCTGACAACAGCCAAAGCATCAGGCCCCTACCATCTCATCAATAGATGATTAACCTTGTTTGGGTTATTAAGACCGCATTTTATAATGTGTCATCACATATATAGTATAGACAATTTATCTTTCATATAAACACACTTTGAACGCTAGGTTAATTAAAAGCATTTTCTAAGAGTCCCTGAGAAGCAAATCCCGTACTTTGTATTAGAAATAGAAATATCTGAATTTTAGCTCAAAAGACAAATCTTTATCTAAAGAAAGATATTTGTTTCAAATATAGACAGCTACATTTTGATACGAATGATGACAACTTTAATTAAACTAGCACATTAACCATATGTATCTTAATTGAGCCAGTGCATGAGAATTACAACAATGTGGCATGTGCGGCCTGCAAAGGCTCAGAACAGCTGGACAGAGCCTTTGCTCGTCGCTCGAATATTTTATGAGTGTAAAGCTACTGACTGAACATCTTTCGGAGGTTCTAAGCTTAAAAGGAGGCTGCATTTGCTCGTCTGAGTCTACACTTGTCAAAATGCCACATTGTTGGAAATCACGTCACAGCTCAAATATAAGTTCAATGGTAGATAATTTGCACAAGTGCATCGATACACTTGTACACAGTAAATACGTGTAAGTAACTGAGCAACTGAGCTGCCACCCCTTTATATTTTTATTGGTGTATACAGTAAATCCTGTCTTAAACGGCCACTCTAAGAGATGACCAAAATTGGTTTTCAAGATCAATTATCGCTCAATGCAGGTCAATAGTATTGCAGAATGCACCAAGGGGAGCATTCTGCAATTCTTTCGACCTTCATTAAGCTACCATTTTGACATTTAGATATTTGTTTTGCATTTTTTGTGGGCTTTTTACCCATGTGTAATTGTATCTGCACTTACTTTCCAACTAAAGAAACTTGAGGCGAATGTTTCTCCATTGAGAAAATGTTAATGTTTTATACCTGTAACTGTTGTACTGTCGTGCCAACAAAGAGTGACAGTGACGTAATGTTTTGTTTACAATTGTTAAGTAAAAAATAAACTTGTACACTCCACTTGAGCTAACGCTAATCGATAGATCACTTGAGTATTAATCCTATCCACAGGATAGGATTAATACACAAATGATCTATCGATGATAAGTCCATGATAACGGTGTAAACAAAACATGACACCACTGTCACTCTTGGCTGGCAGGACAGTAGCTATCCTCCGGATCAATACAATCGAACAGAACATAGCTTTTAAAGAGTTTGAAAGGTCGCATCACGACCGGTGGCCGTTCAGCTGCCACCATGTTTGATGTAAAGTCAGAAGTTGATAAAAACACATAGATCAGGGAGAGCTAAATTTTTCCTATTGCAGCATGAGGGCTTATTGGATAGAATTATAATTATTCGAAGACTGTGGTCAAATGTTTGCTGTCCAAATAATCAGGAGACATATGGCACACATATCTGGTTTAGACTTCAAATCATGTCGTGAAGAAATTGCAGGCGCCTAACAAGAAATTTGTAATCGCTGGTGTAAACGTGAGCATGTTGAGTGTAATGCCTTAAATAGTTGGATATATTTGTAAGATTGTTTATTATTGATGGTAGAATTTCATTTTATTGCAACAATTTAGATCTTGTACCACCTAAACATAAATTCACTTTTAGACATTTGAAGAAAGGGATCCAGGAATTCCATATGAGGTTTCTTTTGGCACCTGCAGATAAGGCTGCTAACAATGTTGTGGTCGTTTGATGAAGGTACTATATTAACACCCTAAAGCAAGAATTTAGCACTGCAAAAACATATGAGCATAACAGGCTTGATGAGACGTCTATCGTTTATTGCTACGATGCCATATGGCAGCTAAGTTAAGGGTGTTTGTTGATGAGGACTATAGCAAGCTTCCAATGATATACTGGTAACCTAAACTTCATTAACATCCCTATAAGTCGAGTTTTATTGCTAATTCTAGTTCATGTACAACTACTGAGTTGTCTATTCTTTTGACTTCTTGCCTCACTGCGATTAAAAAACCATGTCATTAAATATTGAACAACAGTCTATGAAAGAAATGGTAAAAAATTATTTTGGTCTATTAAAATTCAGGTGAAATTCTTAATAAATTAAAGTCTAGAGATTGTTTAGCATCTAGTTTGTCTACATATGATTTCTTTGCTCTCTGTACTACATTGCCTCATAATCTAATCAAAGAAACACTAATATAATTAATTGAACAAACGTTTAACAGAGAGAGCTCACTTTATTTGGCTTATAATGATAAAAAATGCCTTTTTACGTCTGAGCAACCTAAACGATATAGATTGTGGTCTTGTCAGAAAATGAGTGATGCTCTCCATTATCTTTTGGAAAATATATTTATATAAGATTTGACTCGAAATTATATAGATAAATTGTAGTTAATCCAATGGGTACTAATTGTGCTCCTCTTGTTGCAGATTTGTTTTTGTTTTTGTTATTAGAGACTTCATGTTGTCTCTGTAAGAAAATGATCATATTGATATCATTGAAGCTTTTAACTCTACCTCCAGATATTAGGATGACTTACTTAATACTGATAAACCTTATTTTGAACAAATGGTAGGTCAGATATATGACTTCAGCTGAATAAGGCAAATTCTTCTGATACTGAAGCTCCGTTTTTGGACTTGAACTTGTCCACAACAAATGGCAAAGTTTCTTCTAAAATTTATTATAAACGGGATGGTTTTAATTTTGAAATATTAAATTTCCAATTTCTCGATGGAGATGTTCCTCGCTCCCCTGCCTATGGTGTATATATTTCTCAGCTTATTCATTTTGCAAAAGTGTCTTCTAATGTAGATGACTTCAACAACAGGAGCTTATTTTTAACTGCTAAGTTATTCAAACAAGCTTATAGATATCATAAAGTTAAAAAAGCATTTTCTAAATTATACCACAGACACTCAGAGTCAATTGATAAATACATGTACAACAATGGGTTAAAAACTCTTCTGCAACAAGGCTTATCAGAAAGTATATTTTATGGTGATTTAGTATATAAATTCAAACTTATTGTTGGAAAACCTAATTTTAGTGATCAATTCAAAAAGATTATCAAACGTTATATAAAGGTTGGATATAGCTAGGATGTCATGCGACAGTCTGTATGCCTGGTTTTAAACTCAATCACGGTTTATAGGTATGGTTTCCTCTTTAATTGCACGACGATTGGCCAGGCCCCAGACTCTATGACGGCTCTGATGTAAAGCTTTAATCGTAGGGTTGGTGCCTGATGCTTATCTGTAGCTGGACCCACCGTGGCTGAACTTGAGGTTTTCTTCAGCTCTGACTATCTGTGAGTCGTGGGCCCTTTTCTTTGTTTCATCATAGTGTGTTAATTTGATTATAGTGTTTCTCCATGATGATACATTGCAATAGTTAGAAGGCTTTAATGCTAGCTGCACATTTCTTTTACATCAGCAACAGCAGAAGCTAGTGCAAAGATTTGGTACCAGTAAAATGCATTTAAGTTAGGCTTTTGTCCCTTCTAAGGCGGTGATTCTGTTGTTGTTGGCTTTTTGTTTATCTTACTCCAATTGTGGTAGTCTGTACTTGTTCTATGTTTTACTGTACGTTACTAAATGTCCATTCTAGTTTTGCAATCATCTTTATGGGGAAGAGGGAACTGGTTGCTATGCTTAATTTGTCTTCCTGGTGTCTCGTGATTCTTGTGTGGCTCTTCCTCACGGTGCCTTGGGTTTTGTCTGCAGTTAGTGATTTTGGTATTTCCTGATCATTCTCACTTACTATTTATGAAATATCTATTCTTGCATATCAGACCAGAGTTTCCACTGTTTTTACCGATTTGAGATCATTCTTTCTCACATTACAATGCCAACAAGATCGAGTGGTCCCTACGTTAGCTCACTGTCGGCAAAATCTATTATGTGAGACAAGCATTACTAATATGCCACATACCTGTAATTGTAGAAAGGTCAGTGGTTGCTCAGCACTATATTCAAGTTGTAAGGTGTTATGTGATTAGCCAATCATAGTTATATGGGAAATAACTCAATTTTATTAGACGGGAATATATTTGCTGATCACTTTGAAACAACGTGTCACTGCTTTTGTTGATTTAGTTTACAGGTATGGCTTAGAAAAAAGAACCTTTCATTTTGATGTTTTCTTCACGCATTGACTGTATTCTTTTTGAAAACAAAAGTTGAATTGTTGATCATGTTGAGACACTTAGGAAAAGTTTCAATGCAGTTTTGCTTAGTTTGGCTTCCTGGTGTCTTGTGATTGTTGTGTGGCTTTTCCTCACGATGCCACGAACTTGTCTGCAGTTTGTGATTGTGGTATTGGCTGGTCATACTTACTAACTTTCTTTTTGAAAATTCAACGAATAAAGTAGGTCTGCATGTGGTTAAAACTGAGATTGTTTCTTCAAACATATATTTAAATGCTTTGAACATTTTGATTGCATGCTTTAAATACGTTGATCGCATTGTGATTGACATATTTTGGTGTGTTGGGCAAGTAGTCGTGCCCATGGAGTCTTGCTGATGTGTAAAAATAAACTCATTTTCCTCAATTGATTAAATTACTGTTGGTGATAAATCAAATGTGATGAAATAACCATTTTTCATTGTTTAAAGTGCTGTTTAAATCGCCATTTCAGGTTGTGATATCTTGGCTGACAAACCGTTTACCTTTTAACATTACGCGACATTATTAACTTCAACTCAATGACGTTACCAACAAATATTATACAATATATGGCTAAATGTAAAATTGGTATGTGCGAAAATTAGTTGATTGGTCCTCCAGGGGTTTGGGGGAGAAGGGGTGCTTTTTCATGGAGCTGGGGAGCACTTGTAATTATTTTAGGGGAGCCGGGGAGAAAGCTTATAGTTTTGAGGATTTAGGGAGCCCTGCCAAAAAGTAAACAAATAAATCTAAAATACATCACCTTAAAGGAAAAACCTCCATTTTGATTGATGTTTTTATATTAATTTTGTTTCGCCAGACCGCCCTTGTAAAATGTAAATGTATGTAATTGTTTTCATACTAAGATGCAAATTTGATTGATATTGGAGAAAAAATATACCAAATAATTTTAGTTGTTGTTGATCCTTAAGATTGACAATAACACATTTTGGATGGCTCAGAATGTACCACATCGCACCATTGATATTTTTGTCAAATATTTTCGGGGGAGCATGCCCCCAGATCCCACTAGCGCGAGTTTGAGTCCACATTGTTACTTGGCTACCTATGCGCCTGTTATGTAATTATCTTTCTAGTTAACTAGTTGATATTAATTCAAACTTTGATGAAAGCTTAGCAGATATATACTTATTTTAGTAAAATTCGGATTAAACATGCATATAGGGCCTAATAGCAATTGTAAAAATACTTTTTATGGTAACAAAAAAAATAAATGCTTTCACTTTGTCTGAAAAACAATTCTAGTTTTAAGCTGTTGGGAAAAAACAGCCCCCCTCCTCAACCAGAAAACCAAGTGGTCTGTCCCTAATTTTAAAAAAAATCAAATCTTTGAAGCATTCCTCCATGCATGTACCTACTCTACCATGCACAGTAACAGTATTTTAAAGATGACCTAATACTTTGAGCTATATATCATAAATTTCATTAAAATGATTACTTCATGGCTTAGCCCTGTCGTTATAGTTTTTAAGTATGTGAATTTGTTCCTATGGAAAGAAAAAACCGTTTTGCGGAGAATTGGCTTATATTTTGTTTTTTAGGAGAAGCTGAATTGATTTTAAGGCTTTGGGGAACCAAGGCAAAATACTCTCAGGGATCTGAGAATTGGGTAGAACAATGCATTATTGTTAGGGAGCAAGGGAGCACAGACCCTTCCTCTCGGGGCCTCATCGATCATTGGGTTCAGTAGTAACAGTAAAATCCCAACCCTTTGGGTCCACTGAGCCTAGTCTCAAACTAGAACGATGGGCCCTCGGTTTGGGATTTTCCTGTCCCCACTGAACACCAGTGATGGTCAAATACCAAGTCCCAACCCGTGGGAATGATAAAATCGAACAGCCGCACGTCGAAGTGACAAGTGACGTCATTGATGTGTTTAAGACGACGCTTTCATGCTATGTCGCATCTCTTTCTGGAAGCCTTTATTTTAAATATGAAAATACGTTTTTTAAAGGTGAGCAAGAAAAAGAATCCATTATTATGAATCGTGTGATGGTGGGATAGACGAATCGGTCCCTCCCGATTACGTTTGTCATCACTCGGCAAGCCTCGTGATGCCAAACGAGGATCCCTGGGACAGATTTTTCTCTCCCACCCTCACACTCATGATAGATTATAATTATATTCCATTCTTCTAAAAACCAGTATTTGTGCAACCTGATTCAATCAAAGAAGATGGAAGATAGTTGGAGAAAGAAATCTTCAAAATTTCAAAATTCTCTTCATTCTTTATTTGTGTTTATATAATATAATTATAAATTTGCAATTACTTTAAAGACACTTAATCGTTTGATGAAACCCTTAAACGGGTACTTTGGAAAACAGTGAAGACCCAGATAAAATACCGCATAAAGCGACTTTAAATCCGAATCTGTACTGTTTGTTAAGACAAAATGATCTTCAGAGACAGACATGCTATATATTTTTGAAATTATAACCAAGGAGCATTTTTTGAAAATTGACTTGGCACAATTTTCCAGACAGAAAAGGTTTGACATCATAAATAGTTAGAACTATACCAAAACTACAATTGTTCTCCATCATTTATGTAAAGTTTGGCCGGAAAGGTCCGTTTAATAAATGAACTGCGCTCCCAGGTATCTGCCAAATTGATGTCTCATGATGATGAGAGAGATGAGATGAGAGATTTCTAAGGATAACATGGAAGGCAGATCTTCATTTCTGGCGCTGGCGCGTTTTTGGGTTAATTTGTGACAAATTTTGAGCGAAAAGGTATAAATAGTTAAATAATCGACATCAATATTTTTATTGTTTATACATATTTGTGCTCAATACAAGTCACAAATAAAAAAAAACGTCAGGGGCCCCTGTGTAAAAAATCAATAAAATATATCTGAATCATATGGGCCTCGATGCGAGAAAACCTGTCTTTGGGGGTTTGCGACCAACACAGGTGCAGACCAGCCTGCGCATCCGCGCCTTTTTTATTTGCTTTTTGGAAAGTATCATTTCAATTTTCTAGCTAGTCTCTGTAGCTGAGGAAACTTGCCTGAATCTCACTTTGTCAGAAACCCAGAAGTCAGGTTATCTCGCGACAAGGCCCATGTCATATACTGCTTCTAGAATCTAGCAATAGCATATCTCCCTGATCCCCATCTGATGGAATAACATCGACATGTGCCTTGATTTGGTATCCTCTAGAGCCAGTCACTTCAATCAGCTCTAACTCACGATATTTCAGGCAGTCAGTCTTATCACACAAAATCAAATGGCCAATGATAGCCTGAAAGTGTCTCTTTTACATTTGCAATAGTAGCATAAGTACTGTTGATAGAATTGATAGAAATAATGCAAAACAAAAAATCTAATAACATATTTCAGTCCATTCATTTTCAACAAATACAATATAATCTTTACAATACAAGAGTGCTTTTCTAAGTTATAAGTCTCGTCCTCTCAAATGTAAGACCATTTTAAAGAACCTTTGGAAAATATATGTCCTGTTTCAATGCTCTTTAACATTGTAGAACCGGCCAAAGCGTATGATGGAAGTCATCATCCCCTTTAATACTTTTGTTGTGTATGTTACTCACATACATTGTATTCTGTCTTCATCAAACTGGATAATCTTTGGATATAAAATTAAGAAAGAGGGCAAAGATCAGGAATTGATACAATCAAGCACCACACCTGACCTAGGATACTAATGGGAAAGTCACAACGTCACAATTAGACTTCACAAACGAGAGCCAAGAGGTCAGCCCTTTCCCAACAGGTGACCACAAAGCATCAACAAACAGACGTGCATGAATGCATAACATAACAAGTCAGAAATAACATAAATGATCAAAAAAAGAAGCACCGCCATGGAATGGCGTTTGCCTTATGTGGGACATAGACTGTTACGATTAAAACATGTCTTTTTATTATGACAAGGATTAATGTCTGCTGTAATGTTTCATTTCTCGATTTCAATTTATATTTTAAAGGAAAATTGTGATGTTAGGGATTATGTGTAAGTTGTTGTCCCCAAATAATATTCATTCCCCAAATAATATTCATAAATATAGTATTTGAAGTCGATAGCTGACAATCTATAATAGTATGCATTTTGTTGGCTTACAGAATGAGAGATAGATCTTACATCTGTACTACGCAGCTACAATTGTTTAATACCATGTTTCATCTAACTGAGCTGTAGTCAATAAACAGATGTATTATATATTCCATTCCATACAACAAAGAAGCAAACACATATGTATCAGAGATCTAGCATTTTAGAAACATAATTCATCGTAAAATTATGATATCTAAAACTGCTGTTTACATATTTGATATAACACTCTGT
The DNA here is from genome assembly GCA_964019695.1 of Loripinus fragilis. NCBI lineage: Eukaryota > Metazoa > Mollusca > Bivalvia > Lucinida > Lucinidae > Loripinus > Loripinus fragilis. The sequence goes on from OZ026525.1 coordinate 75,841,556, forward strand.
CTTAAAGCGTTTTGTGTAATTTGGGTTCATGGTTCTTCCTTGTAATTAGCAATGCTTTGTTTGAGTTCATTCTTAGATGCTTGTTATGTGTAATAAGACAATATTCATCACTTCTCTAAGTATCTATCACTCCAATGACAGAAATTGACATACATTAGTAGTGTTAACTCATATAGTGCTATCATTGCATTAAATATTGTATTTAACAAAATGTTACATACATAACTGTAATTAAAGGTTCCCAAACGAGTTTAAAATCATACTGCTAGTCATTTGTGTTCAAATGAAAGATACCATTGATACGTAAGGATGAGTAATAACTGGATATTAACACTATAGGAATTCCTATTTTTATGGTAACGTAGTGACTTTGGCTATCGCAGGGTAACGCCTGATCCGAAAAACTAACCCACATCATAATGTGGCTAATATAATGTGATTTTAGAAATTACAGTCTACAAAACTCATCTAGTGGAAGTATTTTGGCAGCTAATAGTCTAATGACGGTACTGCATTAACCATTTTAAAGTAAGTAACGTATATAACTGTAATATCATGTGGTATAATGTTTAAACGCACACTCGCTGTTTGCTGCATTTGGTTTACTGTTTTAAGGCAAACTTCATGACCATATATAAGAATTTAGAATAGGTAACGGATATAATATATCGCAACAGAGAATTTACACTGTAATTTCAAGTGGCATGTTCTTGATTTAATTTTTCAAATATAAAGCATGACAGACATACTATAAGAATAATGTTTAACAATGATTATGATATGCTATTTTACTTGACAAATTAAGAAATTGGGAAGATTGCATTCTTTTTGAAGTTGGATACATTATATTCATGGGGGTGGAGACCACCCCTTCCGTTGGCCATTGTCACGTCTGATATACCTTATATATACAACTGTTTATATTGCTTTACTGTTGTATGCCATTGCATACATATAGAGATTAATTGAAAGGTAAATGTGCTGAGTAGGAAGCAAATGGTGAACACCAAGCGTGTTTCCTAAGCCTCACTTAGCGTAGGGTACGTTCAAAGATGGCGTCCTACAGCAAAACTGCTACCACAATCTCACTGGAGTAATACGTGTAAATGCATGTTCATGTACGGTCATTATTAACCTATTTAAGCAAATTGGAATTTCCCACTATTATCAATTGGACCAGTGCATTTTGGTTTTAAGGGTTGTTAGATAGCATTGTTTTCATTTGTATTCATCTTTTTAAAAATAACACATTAAGTTGTGTGAGAAAACAGTGGAGACCCTGAGCGGACGCCGTGTTCTGCAGCGTCTGGTTTGTGTCTGTACTGTTTGTCTATGTCCCACAAAACGGACTCGGACATGGGTTAAGACACAGGTGGTTAGATTTCCTCTTCTACAAATGGACTCGAAATCGATCTGTTTTTCTGCGATGTAATTACCCTTCCACAGGATTAACCAAGAATAGTTTAAATCTTAACAAACCATTAAATTGTCCGTACAAGCTCATCAATGACAGGCTTTGAAAAACTATAACATAATCTACGCCATGATAAAACCTACCTTTGTGACGCACCACCAAAAAGGCAAGTGAGTATGATCAGCAAATACCAAAATCACACATCGCAGACCAACCCACGGCGCCATGGGGAAGAGCCACATAACACTGACTGTCAAAACCCCTCAGGAAGACAGTTAACGTAAAGCAAATAGCTCTCTTTCTCTTCCCAATCAAGATGATTGCAAAACTAGACGGACATAAAGTACTGTATAACCAAACAAGGACCAAACACAGAACCCCAACAAACAATGGAAGCAACGATAGATAATGAATCAACAACAACAGAACCATCGCCTTAGAACGGACAGCATGCTAAGCCACTGGGGCGCTAAATGCATTTTACTGGTGCCAAATCTTCGTTCCAGATTCTGCTGTTGTTAAAACACAAAACTTGTTTAGCTCGTATGGAGGCTTAACACACGATGGTGATACAAGTACAAAGAAAAGTGCTAAAGAAAATCTCAAGTTGAGTTACACTGGGCCCAGCCAAAGACAGGCATCAGGTTCCAACCAACCGATTGAACCTTTACACGAGAGACGTCATTGAGTCAGAGGCCTGACCCACTGCCGTGCAATTGAAGAGGAAACCATAGCTATAAACCGTGATTGGCTTTACAACCAGACATGCAGACTGTCGCATGATAGCCATGTTATATCCGACTTTTTTATAACATTTGATTATCTTTTTGAATTGATCATTAAAATAAGGTTTTCCAACAACTCTTTTGAATTTATAAACTAAATCACCATAAAAAACTGGCTTCGGTATGTCCTGTTGCAGAAGAGTTTTTTAACCAATTAAATATTTATATAAACAAGTTTGGAAAAATGATAAATTGATCAAGAGCGTAAATGTTAGCCTTTATTGATCATATGACATTAAAAGATTTTTTGAAAACACAGTTTTGGCGTGAACACATAAAGATTTTGTCATAATGAATAGAATAGAATAGAATATTGCATATTTTCCAATCAAGGACCCTTGCGGGCATTAGACAAAATACATATAATATTCATTGGTTAAAAATACATAATATACACATATACAGACTGCTACACTAAAGTGAATACAAACATACAAAACTAAATAAAACATTAAACAAACAAGTAAACATATTATACAGGTTATATCATAATCACCAAACGGTAATCCAATACTTGTTGTGGTTAACAATGAAATATGATAATGCTAATAATCTTAATTCAAATTTCTTGTCACATTTTTGTTCCTCTTTTCAAATCTCTATACTAAGTTCCTAGTACTAATGAAATATTCTTGTCTTCTTGCGATACTACTAATATAAAAAAAACTCCAGCATTATATATGGCTCAGCATTGAATTCCTTTTTAACACTGAAGTCAAGTTTTCCTGCAGAATTATTTTCTCCCTTTGTTTACACCAAAATGTCCTAACCTATTTTTAATACATTTTCAATCATACAGACTAAAAAGTTTTCACTGAGGTTTCAACAAGAGGTAATATTACTATTTAACAATTTAAGAAAATATACCGTTGATGTAAACCACGTTTTAATACCTTTATTATGTAAAGCCTTAGATAAACAATATGCTTCTTTCAATAGTGTATTAGTTGCAATTTCTAGTGTATGCAGCTATTTAACCGTTAGATTTGAATTATTCTTATTCACCCTGAAAATTTATACTTTAAAGTAAGTTATTGTATGGTTTGTGTGTATGTGCGGGAAGAAAATACACGAGCTTTAGCTTTAACTGCCTTATTGCACCAGCATGCATGTGCACTTTGTTTATTGTGAGATATCTGATGTAGCACATTTGAATATTACTCAAAGGTGCAATAAGTATTTTAACTGGGACCTATCTGCAATATCATGTTTTTATAAATCTCCTCAAATATAAATAGCCTGTTTTCCTGCATGCAGCACTATTTGTTTTGGAGGTGTCCCAGATCTCTGATCCATATAGTACAATATTTTTAATGAATGATCAAACAAATGCAGACTTGTTTTTTATGCTGGGTTCATACGTTGTTGTGTATTTAGTGATTTTAAATAAGGATTTTATGGATTTCTTATAAATGTCATCTTGTGCATAATTGAAGACACCACTGACTGAAAAGTGCACACCCAAATACCAGTAATGTCTAACATTTTCAAGACAATCCTCTTACTAAAAAAAACTTACCTTCTAAAAGCCTTACACTTTTGTTAAAAATTAAAACTTTGGTTTTTGAAACAATCACTTCTAAACACCAGTCACAAAAGAAATTATGTAATCTAATTGTTTAGTTTCTTTTAAACGCAGTCTGCAATTGTAGAAAGTAATGCAATATCATTTGCATACATGAGACAGCTAAGTTGTAAGTTATTCACAAGAACGGGATCAGGGTGTCATTTAAGTAGGAAGGTAGGTCTTTAATAAATAAAATCTTTAATAAATTTGGACTTAGTACATCTCCATGACGGACACCCACACTTAATACAAATAGGTCAGTATGATGGTCCCCAATCAAGACGCATACACTAACTTTAGCATAAAGACTACATTAAATTTAATAGAAATTCCCATTAATATTCAGCTCTTTTAAATGCACTTGTAAGCCAGGGTGATTAACTGAATAACAGAGTCAAATGCTTTCCGAAAGCCAACAAAACACGAGTACAGCTTTCCACCATGAATATTAATACTTTGGTCAATTCAAGATTTCATAATAAACATGTGTTCTGAGGTTCTTTGAGTTTTGGTAAAATCTATTTGAACGTTATCAAATATTTGATTATCTCCCAAGATCATGTTTAGTCTAGAATTCAGAATCGTATTAAAAAGTTTTTTCAATCTTTGAGGTTATTGCTATACTACGATGATTATCTAGGTTTGAATTGTCTCCTGTTTGGAAAATGGATGTGATGCTGACGGGTAGTATCCAGAGGAAAATTAAGTTCAATAATTTTAAGCAATAAATAATATGTTTGCCGCATATATGCAACGGAACGGTGTTATAGACGTCATCAGTAAAGGTATCCAACAGGATAGTCTATGCATAAAGCCTAGCAGATCTTAATAAACACTCTTCTTGAGACAAATATGTGAAAATAACATAAACTTTTTTGATCTTTCTGATAAATATATATCTCAATACAAAACATGCTTGGTGTATATTTCAATATTACTTATTGGAAACGTAGATAGAATATTAAATGAAAAATATTACATGGATTCAGAAGAAAAGTTACCATTCTTTACATTTTTTATAAAAGAACATAAAAAATCTATAAAGTTGTATAATTTATGTATACAATCGAGAATAATTTTCTTTCCAGTTGAGGATTTAGAAATGTAATATCTTTATAAGATAAACTAGAAAAAATATCTTTGCTGACGACAATAACAACTCAACAGACTGTAATGTGCACGACCCATGGTAAATGTTGATTAATCAGTATTCAATGTCAGAAGAAATGTGTGGAAAGATAATGAATGGACAAACAGACTAACACAATGCTTATAGTGCGCACCTGTGGGTCGTGCAAAATTTCGATTCCAAGTCTTTAAAATAGTGTTGATATTGATGATTTCGATTTGCATATTTTGTAATTTAAAATAGATATTGTATTTTTCAGCAGCTTTCTACATTTTAATTTTTCCCAGCAGCTTCGTCACAGTTTTGCATACAAATGCCTAGATAATATTCAAATAAACAATTATGCAATTTGATTCAAATATATTATGTGGTTCAAGAGTTATGAGTATTTCACTAACTGACCATGACTGGATGGACTGATACTCAGCAAAGCCACGTCCATCAAAAAAGGCTGTTATGCATGCCAGTGGTTAGATGAATGTTGACATGTAGCATCCTTGAGGTCACCTGCTGTGAAAGGTTGGGCCTCTCGGCTCTCTTGTATGTGATGTTTTCTTTTGTTTTGTCATTTTCTCAAATAACACACCTGACACAGGACACCATATCGGAAACTTTCCAATATCTTTGGTCAGGTGTGGTATTTGATTGTATGGACTCCTGATCTTTGAATTCATTCGTACTTTTAACTTATGCATACGTATGCAAAGTTTGATCAAAATATACCGTGTGGTTGAAGAGTTGTGAGCATTTTCACTAAAAGACCACGACCGACCAAAGTGATGCTCGGCAACACATTGTCACCATTTGCATACTTTTCACTAACTGACCACGGACGGACGGACTCACATAGGTCATTATAGTACAGACCCAAGGGTCTTGTAATAACACATGAAAGGAGAAACTATGTATTGTTTAGAACATAGGAAATCGCCAATAGTGCAACTCTTCGAGTTTCTTGCAATTACCTTAGTATGTGAAGAGGAACTTTTATTCTTTAGTATAAAAATAAAGTACAAATACTGATGACTTCTGATTTATGCACATAATCTTATTAGTTGATAGAAAAGTACAACCTTAATCATAACAAAATGAAATCGTCAAGAATGATAACATTTCCCGTTTTTCATATAATCTTACATCTTTGATGTTATTTCTATGTTTTTTCAAAAATATTATTGTAGATTAATTGGCAATCATTAATCATGCTGAGATATATATAGTTATTAATAAGATCAAAAAGTTTACGTTATTTTCACATATTTGTCTCAATAAGAGCGTAAGTTTCGCATTGCTTGTCATTAAACCGACACTGGAGTTTTATTTACTGTTGAGTCCTTATCTTTGCTTTATCTCCTTTTTATATCCCGATTTATATGTTCTAGGAGATGATGCATTGATAAGTTAGGGGTCTTTCATGCAAACCGAACATCTATGTGTCTTGATCCACATCTGAACTAAGGGTGAGGCTGGTGCACTGTTAAACCGGTTTAAGCCCTCCAGTGGAATATTATACTGAACGTTCCAATGCAGTGCTTCTTTTTGGATCATTTATGGTATTTATGTTTTGTTTTGTTATGCGTTCACGCACGTCTGTTTGTTTATGCCTTGTGGTCACCTGCTGGGAAAGGGCTGACCTCTTGGCTCTCGTTTGTGATGTGTATTTGTGACGTTGCCACTTTCCCATTGGTATCCTGCCAGTGGGTTAAGTGTGGTACTTGATTGAATCGATTCCTGATCTTTGCCCTCTTTCTAACTTTGTCTGATGTTGTACGATCCAAAGTTAGACTTTTCACTGATAATTGTTTATTTTATCGTCAAATAAAATCAAACGAGGACCATGTGTTACTCCAAAAAGATCTCACAGAACTGGAAATTTGGGCTTCTCGATGGGGCATGCGATTCAACGCAAAGAAATGTTATGCCATGAGCAAAGGAACACATCATCTCATCTTTACCAACTGGACAACACTATTCTTCTACAACAGGTTTCCACCAACCCTTATCTTGGTATCACTTTATCAGAAGACCTTCAGTGGAGTACCCATATGCAAAACATAGGTGAAAAAATCACTCTACATTGGGATTTCTTCGACGTACCTTAAAGAATTGTCCTAAAGAATGTAGGAAATTAACATATATATCTTTGGTACGATCAACCCTTGAATGTGGATCATCTATTCGGGACCGCTATCACCAAAAAGACATAAACTGTATAGAAAAAAAATCAACGCCAAGCAGCCAGATTTATAAAAGAAAAGGACTACAGATCACGTGAAGAAAGCTGTGTAACAGATATGCTCAGAGACCTAGAATTACCTAGTCTACAACAACGGCGCGAATTTAACAAACTTGTATTTTTGTTCAAAATATGGTGTATGGTGCAGGCCATCAACTCAGAGGATTATTTAAAACCACAACGAGAGAAACGCGGAATTAAAGCCAAACAGTTCAGTGACTACCAGTGTTCGAATATTGTTGAAAGAATGTGACAAATAATTCAAGGTGCTTTATCGTGGACAATTTTCGAACAGATCAGTTTAGGAATTCCTTCTTCATAGACAGTGTTATTAAATGGAACCATCTACCGGGCAGCATCGTGCATATAGACTCAGTAGAGAGCTTTAAGTCAGCTCTTCTTAAACTCCTCCCAATTCTTTACTAAATATCTGAAACTCTTTATTTTTTAGTTGTTTTGGTCCAGTTTACGGCAGATTGCTTAGTTTAATAGAACTTGCATGACAGATCATTTGAGTTCACCGTTGCCTTCCCCTTTGTATACATTAGAGTTGCGATGGATAGCAACTGTTAAGATCTGCATAACACTGCTGTTTAAATATGTCCGCATCAGGCGACACGGACTCCTGGCCCTGAGGTTATTAAACGTTGTCCATACTCAACTCAACTGAGCATGAAATTTATCCTGCTTATAAATGCATTTTAACATTTATTAGCAGGATAAATACATCATCTGCGTGATTTGTAGCAAGAAATACCTTTATTTTTCAGCATTTTAGCTTTTATGAGCTGTTAAAATTCCATGCTTATTTGAGTTGCCGCCAGTGGCGAATCTTGTCGGCTGCTGATACATTTTGCAAACAGTTTGGAATCTGATCAGGCCCAGCATTATGTCGGGTCTGATCTGGATTCAAACTGTTTTACACTCTAATGGCATTCCTGAACGCTTTCTTGGAAAAGGCTATTTTCGAAATCTAGAATCAACATCAGTAATTATTTGATTATTTTCTATTTCAGCTCAATAGCAACGACTCTTTCGACAGCCATGCAGTCTAATTATTCTATGTACTATGCCAGCAATACTTCGAGAATTATAACAACATCACCGCTTAATGTGGGAGGTCCCCTTTACTGGCTGACAGTCCTTTCATTCCTCTTAACCGTTCTCCTGGTCATTGTTGGCGTCGTTGGAAATACCTTTATAATCGCTACAGTCAGAAGCAAGCGGTGTCAGTTTAACTCACATGGAGTTCAATTAACTGCTTTAGCTGTGTCAGATATACAATCACTTTTAGTATCCATTGTAAACAAGAGATTCGTTTGGGCTGCATTTGGAAAGGACATCCGGGGACTGTCATTAGTCGGCTGCAGAATCTTTGCCTTTGCTGCACGTGTCGCAAAATTGTCATCCACGCTGTTTGTACTAATAGTCTGTATCGATCGGTTTATTGCCGTTTGGTTTCCCCTGAAGGCTAAAGTATTCACCACAAGAATGACGTCAATAATCACAGTTGTTGTTATATTTGCGTTTAGTTACGGATATGCATTTGTTACAGCGTTCTTTTCCGTTTTGAAATATGGAAAATGCATACCGGATGTTGTGACTGGAAGTGACTATTGGTCCAATGTGCTTACAGTCGCATCATTGTTCCTCTCTACAATAATGCCAACAGCAGTCTTGTTGTGCTTGACACCGCTTTCAGTGATAAAGCTATATATTCAACGGCGTCTGAGACGAAGAATGGCACCAACTGAGGCAAAGGACGAGACTAATCTTGTGACATTAACGCTGATCAGCATTTCCGTTGTTTACATTTGCCTTGTCACTTCCTTAGCAGGTACGCTCTGGATTCTTATGCTCACTGGAATTAACCCATTAGCGTCTCGGGCAACTTGGGCAGCTGTATTTCTGGAGATTTTAGTGACTTGTGAAAATTTAAACAGTGCTCTCAATGTTTTCCTGTATGGCTTTTTCAGTCGCAGATTTCGTCGAGATTTTTATAATCTCTTTAAACGTGGCCAACGTTCGAATACAGTCGGCCCTAGTACACGTACGTAGTCATTATTATCACTTCAGACCTAGGGGCGGATCTAGGACTTCTGGAAAGGGGGTTCATATATACAAAGGTGTGGGGTTCGCTTAACTGATTTTATCTAGTTTTCCTTAAATCTGTTCTTAAGGGTATTCTTTGGAAGCAAAGAATGCATCAAAGAACTGAAACTAGAGTGTGCATACTTTCTGGGCCAGACTAGCTAGTTTCGGCCATTTGGGCCTCATCAGTGACCCTCTCATAGTTTTAAAGTTACACAATGAAACCCATGATTCCAAAGGACAAGAAAATAAAATCTACACTATAGTGAATGGCAGGGAGACGTTCTGCCGCCGCCACAGAGTCCCAGTCACCAGCTGTAGTGAATTCATATATGTTCTTTAAATGATATCCTTTGGAAGCAAAGAATGCATCAAAGAACTGAAAGTAGAGTGTGCATACTTTCTGGGCCAGACTAGCTAGTTTCTGCCATTTAGGCCTCATCAGTGACCCTCTAATAGTTTTAAAGTTCCACAATGAAACCCATGATCCCAAAAGACAAGAAAATAAAATCTACACTACAGTAAAGATATATCCCAAGGAAATGAAATTATTTGGTCGGAGACCAAATTATTTCCTTTCCATTGGATATTTAAAACAGGGATAGGGAGGGGGTTCCAGCGAACCCCCTTAACCCCCTTCGGATCAGCCACTGAGACTGCAAAGGAATAAGGAAACAATTCCGTTTACAATATCATTCGTATTTATAATTATATTCTAAAATGCAAAACATGGTTTGAAATTAGTTAAATTTTCCAACGCTGAATCAAACACGAATATTAGGCCTACAGTGAAAAATATGATGATTCGAACTCTGATTGTTTTATTTACGTATAAGTTTGGGATATATATAAGCCACAATCTGTGAAGACCAGCCTTATTGACAAAATCGTCACAATTTCGTTAATCTACGAAGTGTTAAGAAGTTATGCTGCAAATTTAATGAAGTTATCTCCATTATTCATGGAAATATGGCCATGGAAGTATGGTCTATATGAAACTATACACTGTCTTAACGTTAACACAAAGCGTCAGAAACGTCATGACGTTACTTATGACTTCCTGATTTGCGGATTTGTCGGGTGCATGAAAAACATGCTAATTCTTGCTAACATAATGTTTTATTATCCTTTGCATGTGTGCAATGGAATTCGCAGAAAGGTTGACACTGATTCATTTTTGCCCAGAATTTGCATGATCTGAAAACGATTGGCCATACTTTAAAAAGTCTGACAGCTGCTAAGGTAAAGTTGTTGCCATTGAAACATATGTCATGATAATGAAGCAGTTTAACGGCAGAAGTAATTGCCATTCTTATTATACTATCTGCCTGAATAGACCCCTTTCCCATTATCGGATTTTACCTGTATCACGTGATATCGGCTGACCAGTCCAACAATTGGACTACTTCCGGTATATGAAGCTGTAATAACTTACTACTAATTTTGCATGCATTTCACCTATATTCATAACGGTTAAAACACCAAACAAAAGGAAAATGGCAATTATATGTACCACAATTACATATGATGACAAAGAGAGTTAATTTTTATTTCAAATTTATCTTATTTACGCTTAACGAAGACTTGCAGACGTTTATTCAAGTGATACGCATACCGGCATTTTTTTCACAATTATTTCCGCTGCTGCTGACGAAGGCCCTGATGAGATGATGTGTTCCCCTGCTGTGGTCTATACTATTTATTAACTGTCAAAAATATCACAGTTATCGATGTGTCTTTATGCGGACTTTTCCGAGAAAGGATGTCTTTATATCGCCATATATGCGAACTTTTCCAAAAGGGAGAATGAATTGATAGTGTAGACCCGCGGGAAACACATCTCTCCAGCAACGGAAATAATAGGGAACTGTCTGCCTGTTTCACAAACGTCTCATTTTAGCCATAAAACATCTGAGTAAAAGTAATAATTTGGACATTCGCGCCAGTAGAAGCAAATACGCAGTTCTTACTTTTTAGAAGTTGCAGCAATAGAGTAAAACCTCGACAGCTCGAACCCTGGTACACCAAAGCATCCGTATTTGTCGAATAGAATATATGAAACATTAGATTCCGAATATAGGGTATATTTCTTAATATGCAATGTTCTGTGGGTACTCAGAAGAACCGTCTCAACGAAACGCTTGTTTTTGTAAGACTCGGACCGAGTTTAAGATAAGAGGAGGATAATAACTTTTTGATTCAATTTTATATGCAACCAACTCCTTTTAGCTCAAACTACCGAAAGCTCGCAGTGAAATGTCTGAAACCCGCGCGCACTTCGAATTGAAAAGAGTGAATATTTGAATGGGTAACCAGTTACGTAAAGGCATAGGTTTTGAAATATGCGCCCAAAACTGAATGTCCGGTAACTCATATCCCTCCTTGGTAAAATTGTTATTGCATTTGTAAACGTATGAACGCCGAATGTTAATCGAAACTTTTAAAAAGCTGTTTTCATAGCTTCGCGTTGTAAGTCATTTGGGAACATTTACAGATTTAATTTTTAAGTTACTCGGTAGAATTTCTATAGATGTCTAATTTCATCTAACAGCAATATGTATTCATTTCACTCATGATTTTTGGGGCCACTGAATGTACGCACCCAAAATTCCAATCCACTGTAGTCAAGCTATTAAGAATTTAAGAACGGAGTCGCTACTTATCTTAGTCTCGAAAAAAGATAAATTTATATTTTCATATACATTTTATAAGTATTCTATATTTTTTAAGTATACATTTAATAAGTGTAAAATATACTTTGATTTCAAACTCTTATAAAAATCGGCACAGACTATATAAAACAGAATCTAGAGAGTGCACAGACTCGCGAGAGTCTACGCTGCTCGCTCACACCAGGGTCTTTCTAGTATAACTACCCTGAACACACACACGCGCACGCACACACACGCGCGCACGCACGCACGCACACACACACATTGTGGATGTAGATGAAGTCCGCTGAATAAGTTTGTGTGGGCGCTTTTACATGTGATAAGTAGACGTCTAGCTGGGCTTCTTATCAACTTCAAAGAAAGCGACTGGTCACGCGTGCCGAAGTTCTACAGACACGTGTGCAAGATTGTATTGTTTTCAAAGGACCCCCGGGCACCCATTGACGAACCGGATGCAATTTGGGCCAGCGCAAAATAAAATGTATCTTATCTCACAGTGGACAGTGTACAGATGTAACCTTAAATGACCACAGTGACACGCAGTCTTGTCAGACTCTTCAATTAATAATTGCAGGTTTTTTTTAATTTCTTTAGATAAACTTAAAACCGATATATAGAAGTTCTTTAAATAGTAGTTATTGCTTTATACCGGAAGTAGTCCAATTGCTGGACTGGCCAGCTGATGTCACGTGATATAGGTAAAATCCGATAATGGGAAACTCCTCTATTGGCTTTAAGGCAATTTATAAACATGTCACATTTCTTCATTGTTTGGTGTCTTTCAATAATAAAAGGTCCTAAATGTCATTAAGGCTGGTTTTCATAGATCTTCCAAGACACATTTTATAGATGAGATACCCATTTGGGCACTTGTATGGAAGAACTTATTAAGCACAGTTTCCAAGCAAAAATAGGCACAAATAGGCTGTTTCTCATTTGAATAAGAGACCGAATGTTCCTCACTAATTTAAAAGAAAATCTCACACTAAAATACGTACTTTTTTAGAAGATACACCCGTTTTAGCGCTTAAAATCAGTTAAAGGGGGTGGGGTGGGGATGTATTTAGGGCCGTCGTGTTATGATTATGTTTTAAATTGCCATCTTGTCTATTTGGCAATACCAGGGCACGTCCGTTCTGCACGAAAAAGCAAAATGTGTTTGTTATATACTCAAACAAAAAAGAAACGTCCGATTTTCATGGTAATGTATCTTTCGATAGTTAAGATGTTGCAACAAAAATAAAACCAAAACGTTTATCAAATGTTCGACACACAAAAAAATGGTAATTACTTGATTTTATCTTCTAATCTTGAAGAGTTATTACACCTGATGTGCACACAGCATCAAAACGTGACAAATTTTACGGTAAATGGCAACCAGAAGCTTCCGACGATGAAAAAACACCTAAAAATCCCAAATCTGCGTATGGAACGAGTGGCATTGCTGTTCCAAATCTTTCATTTACGAAATTTACTAAAATTACCTCCCTTTGAATTAAACAGATAACAATTTAAGAACTTTCAAATCTCCTTAACCTAACGTCATTTTGAGACCGTTTTTGTTTTAATTTGTTGTGTTTGTTTATGACAATGTCATAAATTACACAATAGAGAAAAACAAAAACTATGCCTGATGTCCGGCTTCAAATATTCACTTAATCTGTGTTTTATACCCCACCCCTTACTGCAAAATCATCAGAGAATTTCCATTATCAGTTGTTTTTATGCTGATTAGTCTTAATTAATGTTAAAATGCTTGTGATGACGAGAAAACATCAAATTTATTCGATTTTGTTGATTATCAAAATGTTGGATCCATAATGAATTTCCTGAGTGTTTTCACGCACGCTCGTGATCATTGTTTTGTGACGTTAGAGTATGTTTCAGACTAATGGCTGTGGCCGTAAAAGCAAGCATACAACCAGCCAGCTTTTCTTACCAGAGAGTTTGTTCAGTGATGTTTAAATGTGCTTAAATGGTTCAGGATTATGACGGACACATAAGCTATTGATGTTGTGACTTTTGATTTTAAGGGTACTCGTGTTCGCTGCTTTGTCAGCGGCTACACTGATAATCAATTGGATTACTCTTAGGTGCAAATCATTTCTAAATAATCAAAGTTTGTAAGGTGAAAATTTGAATGAAATGGGTTCATACATTTGGAACTGGCAGACATAAACGTCAAGCGGACATAACTTTATTGTTTCAGTATATTTATAAACAACCGCAAAAAGTGAAATTCAAATCTGTTCAAAAAAACATGAAACATGTCTCGTATAATACAACAAACATGGCGGTTAAGCCAGCAACTGTGTAAATCGCAATTTCATTAAAAGGAAAACCGACATGGCCATGATAGGGTGAATGTTGAACAATTTTGATATATGGTGGAACATAGTTTAAGGCAAAATTCAGATTTTTTCCCCAAATTTATGCATTTATTATAGAGCTTACAGTATGGCAGGAATAATCCCTCATTAAATGCTTGTGAATACTCTTTCATTAGTCTGTGATTTATAACGTGTGCTTGTCCATGGGGTCTGGCCATTTTCAGGTCAATGAGCTCTACACAAGAAAACTGGAAGCCCTACCACCTGCTTACAGACTACCCAAGCCGAATTGTAAATCCTTGTAATGGCAAAAAATAACAATGTTAAAGAATAATATTTTCAGCACTTTGTGCATTGATGAGTATATTTTGATACCTGGCTGATATTTAATAATTATTTTTAAAATTTAACCCTTAAAGCACTAATGATTACCATAGCAGACGACATATTTTATAACAATTCTCTTCATTTTTGGTACAAAAGGACAGAATAAAATCAAATGAAACTTATTGAAAAACAAAATACTTTTCCCTTTCTACTTTGCATTTATCTGGCTGTTGATTGTAATTAAAGCAGAATATCAATTATCCAATTTTGAAAACAAGAAATTGACTGAAAGGTGCTGCTTCAATCATTTGGCTGATCTGCATATTGAGGTAAACTAAGGTTAATGTGCATCTGTTTAATGCCAATAGATGTAAGATAGCTGCTCCCAGATATTTAGATAAACCCTATAATTATTTCTGTAATTAACTAAGCAGATGAAAAAATGGTCTGTGAAAATTAAATCAGTACATAATGAACTATTTATTTTTGATTAAAGTAAAATGCTAAAAATCATGAACATACACTTTAATGACGTTGTTTGTTTAGAGGATAAGTGCATGAGTTTGTAAGCTGAAAAAAAAACATTTAACTTCACCCAGAAGCCATTTGTGTACGAAAAATGCATGTCCTTTGATTCTAACAGACGCGAATGGGGACTAAGTATATGTATATGTATATAGAAGAAGACAAATAACGTCAAACTCCTGTGATGTGAATAGGGCCAGATTTTTTTTATTAGTTGATTTACGAACCCTCCTACTGTAATTTTCCAGAAAATAGAAAAAAAAAGTTTGATTTCTTAAATTATTTTTTCTTTTATTTTATTCGCCGACCCTAAATATTATTTGTTTTGTTGTAAAAAAAATAATATATTTTTGAGGTTCTGTTTGTGTATTTATGAGGGTGACACTGTTAAAAGTGATTGTCCTATGCAGGAAAATTATGAAATATTTAAAGATTTAGTACAGACTGTTGGTTTACTTTACTTGTTTAACTGTTTGTTCTGGAGACATGAAAAAAACTCTGAAAATGACCAGTTAACTTGTCATTTTCAGAGCTTTTTTATTTTATTTCTTTCATCCTCCCGACCCTTAATCTGAAAAAATCCCGTAAATCACCTATTAAAAAATTCTAGCCTAGGCATTTAGAGTTGTTATATTTATGTATAACCTGCGTGTATAGAATAAACTTGTAACTTGTTTTTTGTTTGATTACCTTACATCATATAAGCGTAGCGTCGTGCAGGCCGTTGTGTAAGTCACATGTGCATTTTTGGGTAAAAGTGTACATACGTGTTTTGTAAAAAAAAAAAAAATTAAGAAAAATGATGTTTCTTGATATATCAAATTTTGTAAAAACGTACGATTTGATCAGTTGTGGTAATATCACTGGCGAGATGTTGTTTATTGAAGCAAAGACTCTGACTCAGAAATTTAATTAGGTAACATTAACTTCAAAATGATGTCAGTACAAGAATAAAATGACGCCTGTACAAAAAAAAATGAAAATTCTGCTATAGTGAAAGCACAAATGGCATTAGCTCGTGAGAGGTAAGCGCCTTCTGCCCACATCGCATGCAAATATTGTGATTTTCTACGATTTTCTAAAACTACAATTTATAGTTGCAAAATGATACATAATAGCCCCTGACCAATAACAGACGGTCATGCTAACTACGTTACACTGTTATAGCTTCAAATCATATTGTGTAAGAATCAAGCTATACCTAATTCTTATTTATCTACATGCTGATTGCCTTAAAACATTTATTTAAAGGCAGGAAACTACCTGTATGTGTTTTAACACTATATCCCTATAACATTACAATTATATAATGCTACTTACTTTAAAGTTATTACAATTTAACGCAGTACTATTACCAAACAACGGGCTGCCAAAACATCCCAAGAGGGGTTTTGTACACTATAATGGTCAAAAGCTACATTATAAAAGCCACAATATAATGTATGTTAACTCTTTTTAAAAGCGGTAAGAGCGTTACCGTGCAATAGCGAATTTTACTTTGTTCCCCTAAACTTATTAGGAATCCTAGCAATTATTCTTAAGTTTTAAATGCCAATATAACCTTTTAATTATAAGCATATGACTTACAATATGATTTTATCAAATTAAAGAACCTCTTGTTTCTCTTATATACATTTCTTTCTTTTGAATACATTATTTAAAAGCAAATAGCATCACTAAATGAGTTTGTACACAGTCAGTGGTTGTTTATTGACATTCACCTGCCATTATTGTCTTTTACTGAAAATACCAACAAAGCATGGATGATAAAAAAGGAAGAATAAGAGGCTAAATCACAAAAACGTAATTTCAACTCAGTGTGTTTTATCAAATATGTAAACCGCATTTTTAAATGCTTAAATTATATCTTTTATACCACTGGCACTCATATATTTTGGTCCTCCTTGGTTGAAACAGTACTTGGAAGAGATTAACGTGTCTTGCTCAAGGACACAAACCGCAGCAGTGTCGCAGGTGAGGCTCGAGCCCGTAACCCTTCGATCTCGAGTCAAGCACTCTACCATTAAGTCACTGCGCTCCCTAATTCGAATTTTGCCACAATGGGTTAAACTCCAGTGGGGGTTCATCAGTCTGTACATAGGGCTCTAATATTGCACAGTCTTTAACACGCGCGGATACTGAACGTTTTGTCATAGAGGGTCCAAAGTTGACTTCTTGTTTTATAAACATTTTGAGTTGATGAGGGGACAGAGGATCCAAATACCACGATAAGCGGGCCATCATCTGCCCGCCAGCGAAACGGCGTTTCGTTGGCATGCCGATGATGGCTCAACCGTGAATGCTGGTTTTGTAGCCTTGTGATTTTTCAGGGGATCCAAACCAGTATTGCTCAGAAGCCCTATATTTTAGTGATTTTATTCAGGGGGGGGGGGGTCCGGACCCCCTGTCCCTCCTCTGGGTCCGCCCATGTTTAATCACTGAAAATTAAAACATTCATGCATGACGCACCAAGATAATGTAGGCTATGTGGGTAGGTGAGTGTTCATTAGGCATCAGTTAATTGGGAGAGGGAGAGAGAGAGTTCAAAGCCGGCTGGTGAATTTTTGCACTTACCGCATATTTTAGACATTATTTATACATGCATGCGCAGCCATCTAAAGTGGGACTAGAGTCTAACAGAGCGGTTAAATTTTGCCCTGTTTTTTTATCACCGACTATGCTCCTAAGTTATCTGTGTGTGAGAGTGGCAGAAACTGTCAAGACTGTGCGCAGATAAGTGTTTTGGACTTTATTGGTAGTACTAAAATCTCATGAGCTCGCTTTTCTGTGTTCTTTGAACGCGTCTCGCGAGACGCTTCCAATGAAGGCATTAATAGTTTATATTCTTGTAGAAAATATAAAAACCAGGATCTGTGTTTGAATTTGAACTTAGCAGATGCTCACGCAATATGCTCTTTGATTTCGGTGACTAAATGGCGAGTCTATCTCCCCTTCCCGATATGACATGCATTTTGTCATGTAGAATTCCTGGGCCACGTGCAACTAAAATCAATAGGTTGTCAATCTACATGTACAATCCTCGTGTCGACATGCGCCCAAAGCCACAGCTTTGGTATTCGTAAAGGAATCATTCATACATGGTTGCGCAGCCATCTAGCGGGGCTAAGGGCCTGAGTCGCCATCGACGCCGCCAGTAGGCCGATAGTGGCCCGATCTTGGATACTGGATGGGTCTCTACTTTATGTCTATACTGTTGGAGGAGGCCCTTGCGATACTGCATGTGCGCAAGCTCGTCTGATCCCTCGTTGCAAGAATGAAAATCGCATGAGCTTGCTATAATTTGTCAATGTGCTCATTGGAAGCGCCTTGTCTCAAGAAATGCGTAAAATGATTCCGATGAGCAAGTGGTCAAAAAAAGGAAGAAAGAAAAACTAATGCGACATAACAGACAATAATAAATTCAACAAACAAAAAAACTAATCGGTGTTCAAGTCAGTGAACTTACTGAGATGGCTCGTACATACATGTAGCCCGGCGATCTTAATTCCAAATTCTTAAAAAACGCAAAACTGCGTTTCCGACAGTCAAAAATATCCTTTTTGATCGCTAAATTACATTTTTTGCAATCGATAACAATATATTTTGCGGAACACGATCATCGTTTGAAAATAGAAAACGTTAGTTTTAATCAATGCGTTCGCTCTTGTCGCATGCCAGTGTGATACGACAACGTCACCGTTTTTTTTGTATTTGATAAACTTGAGCATTTTGTCATGTAGACAAATAGTAGACCTAGAATCTATATAAAAATGGGTTTGATTAACAAAGACATACAATTTTATTATGCCCTATAGGCGGCTGCCGATGTGAGCCTAAGATTATATTTTTGTACGGGTCTTCAACTTTCGAAGAACTCGTTGGAATATTGATAAGTGTGTTACAGTAGCCTATTGGTCCAGACTCGTCAATGTCTACCCCGAAAAATCATTTAAATCGCTATCAAAGCCGATATATGTGCTGTATTATTCACTGCGACAATACAGTCAATACACAGTCATCGGACGAACTGCCCTTGTGACGTCAAAAATCCAAGGGAAGTGACTCGCCGCTACAGAAATCAAGGGAGATAAGCATGATAATAAATTATCGGCACTTATTAATCAACGGTCTAATTAGCGAAGATATTCTTATTTTTTTTACCACAAAAAATGATATGTTTAGCTCTTAGTACCATTTTCTTCCAAATTTTACTGGATTTAGAACTTTAATATGTCCCCTTTAAGCGTGAAGTAGCTTAGTGAGATCTATCACACATTGTGTAAACCAGCCATTGATTAGAACATGTTTGACAATTCCATTCAGGAACAAAAACTTCATTAGAATTCCTACAAGTGTAGGTCATTTCAATCGTAGGTCGCAATTGATACTTGAAAATTTATAACAGGGCTTGATTCTTGTTTTTTTTAACAATAAACTACGTGTATAGTGCGTCCAGTTAATAGAGACTGGGCGTATCAGAAAGAGCGCTGTCATACACTGTCAATTAGACTAGTCTACAGTAAATCGGGTATAATAGCATATGTACGCTTTACTCGTGCAACCAACTGAAGCGCAGACCACACGGGTGATCAACTTTATACGTTAGCATGCCTGGTAAACGTTCATCTTTAGTATGATGCTGGGGACCTTCTGCATTTCATTTTCCGGGATGGATATGTTGTGAAAGTTTTCGGGGAAGGTATATTTGCACTTTCTTCAAATTTTGTCTGTATGGCAAAACTGGTTTGATTTTTAAGCCTGATACAATAATAAATCACCAATTAGAATTAAGCGGGACAAGGGTTTAGCATCTAGATCATGAGACAAGGGCATACAAACATGAGATTTGGTCTAAAAGCCTCTTATAATGGCTTATTCTTGTGTGTCCAGAGAGACTAGATGTCTAAAAGTTGTTCAGAGTCTTCTTCAACTTGCATATTTTGTTTATGTGAGAAGCAAATAGACGGATGGCTGAGAATGGGTTTGCTCCCCCCCCCCTAGGGAATTTTGCAGACATATCCTATCTTGTAGAGAATTGAAAGCCAATTCTTTTAAGAGATGTTTGCACTCTGTGCTCCGGGGCGTTAGTCTGTAAGAGCCTGTAACATACGTTACTTAATCAAACTAAGAAAAAGTAAATTGAAAGTTTGGGCTACAAATTAAAGACATTAAAATATTTATTTTTAAAAATCATTCATATAGTCTGCATACTGGATATCTTAACTACGTATGACAGCCATTTGAACAAAATTGCGGCTTTCTAAGGTGTCATATGCGTTACATAAATCAGATAACCCATTAAAATTTGCAAGTGTGGCTAACATCATTTACATTCACAATCTCTCTGTATGTTGTGCAAAATGTTTTTAACCATGTCTGACTAGCTTATGCAATTGGCTAACAGAAAAATTAAAGTTTGCTTCCCTAGCTAAAATATTTTTTTCTGAAAAAGGCAATTAAACAACCCTACCCCTACCCAGTTTTAAGGTGAAATGTTTGGTATTAAAACTAAAGTAAAAATAGTTAAAAAATATTTGCAGTTGATGAATGTGTTTCATTGTTTGGGATTTATTTGCTTATATGAAAAGACTCATAAATCTGTTGCAAAATTTTTAATATCAGAGGCTGTAGCATATGTTACCTGATGTAATAAATGGGCAAGCTCATTGTCTTTACGTAAGATATGCCTAAAAATGATTTAATCTCCTCGAGGGAATTTTGCAGACGTATTCCTTCTTATAGTACAACTCAAGCTGCATCGAATAAGGGATGTTTGCAGTCTCTATGTTGGGGCGTTAGTCTGAAACTGCTTGTTACATGCGTTACTATATCAAATTAAGGAAATGTAGTTTGAAAGTTTGAGCTAAAATTGTGAAAAAACTCGCAGCTGTTGGATATCTTACATTGTTTAGGATTTTAAACTGGCTCCTACGATAAAGACTTATAGATCTGTTAGTTGTCATCAAGTTTTAAAGATCAAAGAGTGTTACATATGTTAGCGTGATAAGTAAAATCATCAAACAGTATTTTGACATCAAGCTGAGTAAGGTCCTGCTCCATCCTTATCCCCTTTGGAATTCTGCAGACAAATTATATCTTATGAAACCATTCAAGGTGCATTTAATAAGAAAAGTTTGCACTCTGTAAGTCGGGGCGTTAGCGTGTAACAGCTTGTTACATATGTTACTATATCAATTTGAGAATAAGAAATTTGAATGTTTGAGCTACCAAAAGAGGACATTAAAATTATCTAATAAATTGACATTCTTATAGTCTTTATACTGGATGTCTTTACTACATATGGAAGCTGTTTAACATTAATACAGCTAACTGTGGTGTTATGTACATTACATGAACCTGATTATAATTTAAAAGCTATAATTGTGGCTATCGTCATGTAGTTAAACAACTACTATGACTTGGTTTCAAACTGTTTTATTAGATTTTACAAACATATACTCAATTGATGAATAGGAAAAAACAAGTTTGCTTTTCTATATTGAATATATTGTCTTATAGGAGCTAATACACAGCCCTACTCCTAGTTTTACAGAGAAGCGAATTTTGTTATTACCGTTTAAGTAAAATACATGAAAGCGATTACAGCGTGTGGATATTTTTCATTTTCTTAGTCTGTCTTGTTCATATATCTGCAAGATGTCATTAAGTTAAAGATCAGGACACTTAATGTGTACTTATAAGTCTTTGGTGCCAAAACACTAGAAATTCTATGCATTTCTGATTATCAAGCCCATGGACTGTTGTTACAGATGTTATCAATGACCTTATGGACACATTTCCTAATACTGAGCATATAATGCTAAATATAGAGCCACAAATAGAAAAGATAGTTTAACATTTTTACAAGAAAATACAATAAATAAAATGGTCCAAACTATTTCTCATCGATTTAACACTCATTATCAACGTTTGTTGTTGCCTGTTTCTGTGGTAATCATTATTATCACACGCCTCCTTGCAACTAGTAGAAGCATCACACAATATTTCAATCATTTACTGTTATTCAATTTTACCACCAGTCCACTCAAAATTGATGAGCCATTATCAACTTTCCAATTTTGCCATTTATGGCTTGGAACATTCGGAAACTGATATAAATTCTAATAGTTGGCTCTTTGAGTATGTGTTTCAAGTGATACTCTGCAAGTAGGAGAAAGACTAAGGCTTTACAAGGAGGAAAACTATGCCATTAAGAGCAATGAGTACCTGGACTGATGTACCTTGATATTTCTGTGATAAAGAATCATATCTTTGCTGGTTAACTTTTATAAATGTAGCCTTTCCATTCATGCAACCCACACATTTTCATCTAATAATGTCTCTGCACTTATTATCTTTACCCAAGTATTCAAAAACTTATTTGAAGTCTTAGTACTTCTGAAGTGCTGAAACCGAGGTAACTCTTTCCCTTCAGATAAACGAAATAGATGTATCACAGCAGGTAAAGCAATGAATGGCAGGATAAACAGAGCGCAAATTAGACCCTTTCAATTCAATGATTCACTAAGTTTCTAAGATTAGAGCGCTTATTAAAGGATGTAACATATATAACTCGTCATAATAAATGAGCAAGGGCATTGTCGTGACATCCTTTTTAATTACACAGTCATAGTCAAGTGTTTTCAATTTCAGTGTTTTCAATGGATCATGAAATGAGGCACCTTATCAACGTGTTTACTCTGTATAAATCTTCCATAGAGCATAATATAGAACTACTGGTTATCCCATTCTACCTATAGTCCACTTTCCTTCTTTTGAATGCAACAGCTAATGATATGGCTGCAAAAACTGAGAAATCATAGGTTTTACATTATTTTAAGACCTGCTTCAATGTACTGACATCAAAAAACAACCAACTGCAAACATAATTGATGGCAATGTCCAACTTCATATTCTTTCTCTTATACCAGATAACTTTCAAGGTGTAGCAGAAATTGTTTCAGACGATCTGCCAAAACCATCAAGAGTCAACATTGTAACTAAAGAAAACTTATAAAGTTCTGTGGGCGCAGCAAAATACTATTGATCTAAGACCTGAGGACCTAAGCACCAAAAGATTGGATAGGTTCCATGGCAAATGATGCAAAAAAGCAGCCTATCAAATTTCTGTTTGACCAATGTCAGAAATCTTAAAGTATTCTTAAAGGTACACTGTAGAGACATAGATTTTGCATAATTCAGAGCAAAGTTATCATTTGACTAGCACGGATGCAGAGGCAGCTGCAGTTAGATTGCTCTTGCCACTTCACAGGAAGAGATATATGCCAGAGTCATACTTCATTGTATGCATATATGTGAAATGACATTAAACCCATATTTAAACAGGTGTTTGATCCCATGACACTGACATGCTGTTTCTGCTTTTGAAGAATGCTAAGGATTCAAGTTTGGCTGAGTCAAGTAGTTTGACGCTGGCACTGGCCACACATACAAAGAAAATTAAGTCTTTTGATGGCTAAAAAGGAGGATCACACGAAATGCTCTTAAGTGATGTTTGTCACCATTACCAATTTTAAAAAGTAATCTTAATTAATGTAACACATATAACACCATAGGAAGCTGCATATTTGTTAAAAAATCTTTTTTTATGTATCAAAGGTATTAAGCATGCAAACTACATGAATAATTCAAATAAATAGATAGTTTTATGTCTTCTTTCTGTTTCTCAGACTTTCAATTCATTTATTCTTAAATTGATACGGTAACATACGTATCATACCATTTCAGGCTAACCCCCTAGTTAATAGAGTGCAAACATCTCTTATTTGATGCAGCTTGAATTGTTCTTTAAGGTAGGATATGTCTGCACAATTCCCAAAGGGGTGGAGAGGAACAGGATTGTACTAAGTTTGCATTCCTAATACAATGCCACGTTTCTACTGGTTGTGATGAAATGGGTGATTATTTTGCAATAAAAGCAGCAGACACAATGATAGACATTGTGAGGGTGACTTGAATAAAGATTGTTTTTGAATAATTTTATTTAACAGGAATATTTATTAAATTGTGTCATTTAAATGAGAACTATTATTTTCTATCTATATGTCTGTATATTTTAATATTATAGGCATTAGGAAATATGTGATTAAAAAGGTTATATATAACATAGGTAACACAATTCCATGGGCTTGTTATCAGCAATGACTGTAATTACTAAGACTAAGGCACCAGAGGCTAGAGATTAATAGGAAAACATGTGAAAAACGGTATTTTTCTGAAATATCATCTCTTACTTCCAAGAAAATTTCCTAGCTCATTCATTATGCCATGTAACATACGTTACATACTTTAATAAGTGCTCTGATCCTGATGTCAAACTTGCAAATGTATGACTCTTTATTGCATTAGCAAGACAGTGCCAAAAATGTAAGATATCCACGAGCGTCAAATATTTTCATATATTTTTCTTCAATAATAGATACCAATATTGGAAACTTAAAATTGGGGGTAGGGTTGTTTAATAGCTCATATAAAACAATGTATTTGAGATAGAAAAGCAAACTTTGTTTTTTCTCTTAGTCAAATGAGTATTTTAGTAAACTAAGATTAAAAAGACTTGTAAAAATGCACAAATCGTCTGTAAAATGAATGATGTTAGTCACGATTTCAACTTTCAAAGGGAAATTTAATCTATGTAACGCATATAACACCATTGAAGGCTGTAATTTTGTTTAAAATGCTGCTTTTATGTAGCTTAGGCATCCAGCTTGCAAACTACATAAGAAATTTGAATAATTAGATGGTTTAATGCCTTCTTTCTGTAGCTAAAACTTTCATTTTGATTTTTTCCTTAGTTTGTTACAGTAACATATGTAACAGGCTGTCAGAGAATAACGCCCCGGAGCACAGAGTGCAAACATCTCTTAAAAGATGCGGCTTGAAATTTTCTTCAAGATAGGATATGTCTGCAAAATTCCCTAGGGGGGGGGGGGAGCAGGACCTTTTTTAGCTCGAAGTCTAAAAAGCCCTGGCGAGGTCATGCGTACATTCAGGCTCGTCGGAGCCTTCACAACACACCGATGTAATAAGAAACATCATCTCGTGTGCTGACCAATTTATAGTATTAATTTTTCATTGCGGACCATTATTATTTTTTTCGTATTCAGTATTTTAATTTGAATAGTTAAAATTTTGAAACATTGTCAGAGTGCATATATCTAGGCTAGTCAGTCTCCTTATTATCCAAATTCTTATCCTTTTTCTCAACAGGTATATACAGGTGTACATCAGTAAAGCGTTTCACAGGTGAATAAATACACCCTGTCTTACCGATTTTGATATGGAAATGTCCATGGGTGTGTCTTTACTAAGAACCGCCCAGTCTCTTTTAACTGGTCGGACTATATTTAGTTTGGAAACTTAACGATCCCTATGATTATAATTACTTTATATCCGACGTATGTTCAGTTTGATAATAAAATAATACAATTTATGTTGGTAAAGTGCATAGCATGAGACTTTTAAGGAAATTCTTTTGTTTTACACTTATCATCTGTTCTGTCTGGTTCTAAAATTTCACGATGCATTCAAACAGAACAGCATTTGTTTTTTCTAAGGGCTCGTTCTAGTCATACATTTGAAAGAGAAAGGTTTATCTCTTAGAAAAGTTATCTGGCGTTGTCAGCATTGTTAGTATTACCTGTATATTTTGACCGTCGCTAAAAGAATGCACTCCAATAAATTATTGGTGTGTTTGTTTTGCATTATTATATCAATTATACTTTGTCTTACAGTGGAATTTTGTTTCAGATACAGTCGTTTTGATATTTAGCATGTATAATATATTGAGTCAAAATTTTCATTTTGGCCCTTCTAAAGACTTTTTGACCTTTTCAACGCAATAAACAACGCAACATTGCGACTATCTTATGTGTAAACCACACTAGCAGATATAAGTTCTTGATTTATGTAATAAGATGGTTCATCCTTTTGACCCCATCCCTGAGGGTCGGGTGGGGTCTGCGGGCAAAATATTTGCTACCATGTTTCTGCATTCGTGGTTCTATTTAATTTGATATGCAACATAACCATATTCTGTAAAAGTTGAATTTTGACCTCATGACCCACCCCCAGAATCATGGGGGTGTGCTGGTAAAATATTTGCTACCATGTTGCTGCATTCTTGAATCCATTTAATTCGATATGCAACATGAACATGGTCTGAAAAAGTTGTATTTCGACCTTTTGACCCCACCCCAGGGATATGAGGGGCTCTTCGGGCAAAATATTTGCTGCAATGTTGCTGCATGTGTCATTCCATTTAATTTGATATGCAACATGACCATATTCTGAAAAAGTTGCATTTAAACCTTTGGATCCCACCCCAAGGGTCGGGGGGGGGGGGGGGTCTGCGGGCAAAACATTTGCTACCATATTGCTGCATTCGTGATTCCACTTTATTTAATATGCAACATGGCCATGTTCTGAAAAAGTTGAATTTTGACCTTTTGACCATGCCCCTAGGGTCGGGGAGGGGGCGGGTCTGCGGGCAAAACAGTTGATACCATGTTGCTGCATTCGTAGTTCCATTTAATTTGATATACAACATAACCATGCTCGGGGAGGGGAGGGACTGGGGGTATGCGTGCAAAATAGTTGCTACCATGCTGCTGCATTCGTGATTCCATTTAATTTGATATGCAACATGACCATGTTCTGAAACAGTTGAAATTTGACCCCACCCCTAGGGTCGAGGGGGTCTCTGGGGGTAAAATATTTGCTACCATGTTGCTGCATTAATTTTGTGATTTCAGTTAATTTGATATGCAGCATGACCATGTTCTGAAAAAGTTGGATTGTGACCATTTGAACCCATACCAAGGGTCGTAGGGGTGTCTGCGGGCAAAATATTTGCTACCATGATGCAGCATGCGTCATTCCTTTAATTTGATATGCAACACGACTATATTGTGAAAAAGTTGAATTTTGACCTTTGATCCTTCCTCAGGGGGGATCTATGGGTAAAATGTATACTACTTTACTATGCAGAATAAGTTTAGCAATTGTTTTGTATGGATAACCCCTATAACATCAAATATTTGCTACCATGTTGCTGCATAAATTTTGTGATTTCAGTTAATTTTATATGTTGCATGACCATGTTCTGAAAAAACTGGATTTTGACCATTTGACCCCACACCCAGGGTCGTAGGGGTGTCTGCGGGCAAAATATTTGCTACCATGTTGCAGCATGCGTCATTCCCTTTCATTTGATATGCACCACGACTATATTGTGAAAAAGTTGAATTTTGACCTTTGACCCTTCCCCAGGGGGGATCTATGGGTAAAATGTATGCTACTTTACTATGCGGAATAAGTTTAGCAATTGTTTTGTATGGATGAAACCCTATAACATCAGATCTCAAGCTTTATTTGCTGTCATGAAGATACAAGCGACGATCATCTGACAAGAATTTCCATTTAAAAAAATACAGAATTTCCAAACGCAGCTACCGTGTTAAAGTGACGTTAATATTTAAGACTAGCGGGTACCGTGGGTATTTCTCATCATTGGGGGAAGCCAAAAATATTTTCAAGCGATTGTTTGGTCACTGAAAACCGAAAAAGCACAGCAAATGCTGTAATATTCTGACTTTTCTCAGAGAAATAAAGGACCAATTTTAACAATTTAAACGTTTTTATATATGATTTACGTTATTGCCTTTAAACGGTGTTTCTAGTCGGGTTTTTTTGGACCACATTGACAAGAAAAACTGTTTGATGCCTTCCAACACATTCAGACAAATAGTGTTGAATGAAACATCTTCATGGCGACAGAGCGCGAGCCGAAAGATAAAATATAGCGTCACCGTTATCTCGCAAATGCGTCGCACCATTTTCCAGTTACTTAACGTTTTAATCAACCATAAGATGAGTTACATTGTAAGCCTATGTCATCTTTGTAAACTGAGTCTCTGTTGAATTGAAACGCCAATTAACATAGAAGTTTAATCAAATGATGAATACAATTTGGCGTCATTGATGGCATGTTGACATGTTGAGAACACTACACGTGTTTTACTAGTGTTTCAGACTAAAATACCAATGTTTTAGTGTTAACAGTAATTTTGCGTTTTACGTGTCGTAACAGAATTTGTTATTTATTATATCAGGGTTACCACAATACAACAGATTTTGGAAAGTATGAATACGAGACTTTTTTCTAATTTAGTAAAGTTTGTAAGATCAAGGCACATAGTGTATGGACAGGAGTGTAAACGTTGAATTCAGGTATGTTTTTGAAGCTTGAGGTTTATGTTTTCCCTACGCATGTATATCATACTCTTTTAACAACTAGAAACGGTCTGTAGTCGGAACTGTGCAGTAGGAAGTATGAGTTATGGGGTAAACTGTCTTCTCTGTACTTACAATATCAATGTATTACCTACTGCGCACGTATTCAAAAGACCAAAGTGTGAATATACACACTAAAGTTACCGCCGCCTACGTTTAAAACAAGTGAATATGACAATGCCCTATTTGTGCTAATACAGTTTTGTCTGATTTCTTTGTTAAAGCATATATCCAGCTGTGAACACATTATTCTTGGAAGATATAGATGTTTTATGTAACCTTATATGAGTGCCAGTTGAGTCTTCCTATTCTAATTCAATTAACCTTTGAAATAGATCTAACGTAATTGTATTAGACAAGGGAAATACATGTAATAAGAAATATACACGGCTGATGTTCTAAACTTTCGAACTCCAGTCATAGACAAACAGTGCAGACCCAGATCAGACTGCTTCTGAAGAAGCAGTCTGATCAGTGTCATCTCTGTTTGCTATTATACTGACAAGCATTTTGTGAATTCCAGCCCCGAAAACCAAAATTTTATTTGAGAACAGAAAGAGAAAAGTGTTCGATTTTAGAACATTTACGGATATGAGGGGCATATGATACAATGATAGAGGAATCGAGGATAAAACGTAAAGTTTTCTATTATTTGCATTTTTTCATAATTGCTTGTTGAGTCAAATATACACAATTCATTTAACATCATCAGACAGTAATATGCACGTCCCGTGTTGAACGCTTGCTAATTAGCTTCCGGTTCCAGAAGGAAGTGTATGGAGCTAAAGAATCATTCAGAAGAGTGATTGTGTTATCATTGTCAAATAGAGAATACTAGATGAGCGTGTTTTGATATCAAGTTTACCAGGCAAGGCTTTGAGAACGCTTGTTGACATCGCGAGGCTTGCCGAGATATAGAGAATACTATGTGAGTGTCTTTTGATGTCAAGTTTACCAGGCAAGGTTTTTAAGTTGGCATCGTGAGGGTTGCCAACCGCTTCAACATGCGAGCCTGGTAAACTTGATATCAAAAGGCGCAAACCTGTTGTTCTATATATCAGTTTACCCACTGATTCACTCTTCAAACTGGCAATTATGACGTATTTTATGATTTTCGTGTTGATTCAGCGTCATTAGCGACGTCATTCAAAAAGTGCAAAGTCATCATGACCTGATAAACGCACATGCCGTGAGATAGACAACGTTTATCAGGCAACGCGCAACAATGCAGTTAATATGAGAGGTAACTGATAAATATATATAATTACTGTACTATGGAACTTGCGGTTAGACACAGATTGCCGATTTCGCCATCGGTTAGAAAATCATTAAATATGTTTTTGAATATTCTACATCTATGTCCATTGATAGTCAAGAAAAATATTACAAAAAAAACGGTTTGAAAACTTGACTTTTTCACAAATGACTTTGAGATAGATTTCACGCCTTAACAGAACATCTCCTTTTCAGTTCGGCATTTTAAAGTTGTGGCAAAATTATATTCAAGCCCTGCATATTTCTGCGGCTAATTTTATAATCTTGGTCAATAAAGACAATAAAGTTAAATCCTTTCTTGCACACCGAAAACAAATATCTGAGAGTTTACCCTGGGATAGAAAATCTTATCTTATTCAGGCTGTCACGTGAGGGTACATTGGTTGTATTGGAACTCACGCATATTGTAGTCAAATGTTATGTTAAAGTGACGTCATCATGTGAAATTGTATCTTAGCGTATTCGGGGTCTTCTTGAAGATTTTTTAAATAAAAAAAAAACAGTGGTGAGCAAACAAAACGAATCCATTATTCGTGTATGGGTAGGATAGAAAAATCCGCCCCTCAAGATCACCGTTTGTCATCACTCGGCAAGCCTCGAGATGCCAAACGGCGATCCTTGGGAAAGATTGTTCTATCCTACTCTCACCCTGGGACTCTCACACTCATGAAGGATTCTTATAATCTACACACGATAGCACTGACGGAGTTTTCCTTAGATAGCTAATTGCACGACCCTTGGGTCTGCACTATAATCACTATGTGATTCCGTCCATCCATCCATCTAATCATCCGCCCGTCCATGTGCAGTTAGTGAAAATGCTCATAACTCTTGAACCACACGGTATATTTTGATCATATTTTGCATACCAATGCATGTCAACATTATCTTCGGACCCAGTTTTACACGGACTCGTAAGTGACATACAGGTAAATACGTTGTAGAGGCTGAGATTTCAAAACTGACGTATGTTGAAGATTAAATATCATATCTCCATTATTTCTCTGCATATTGTGATTTTTCTTCAAAAATGGTTCATTATACTATCGTCAAGACTATATTGTTATATTTATTGAAAGATTATCCGTCATTATGGACATCAGCAAGGAACCAAGGTACCCTTTTTAGCTATTTTTGGCAATTTTAGCCGGAAATCGCCGGAAATAAACCTAATAAGATGATAAAACTTCAATTCTATTTTCTGTAACTTGTAATATTTCAACTTTGCATACCGGGAATAACTTTGTATAATCTCTGGTATGTTTAGAATTAATTTTATAGGCTGTAGTAACAAAGCCTCGACAAAATAACTTTGTATTTCCGTCAGTGACCAGTCCGCTTATACTGGGTCCGAGCATTATCTAACCACTGGCATGTCTAACAGCCTTTTTGATAGACGAGGGTTTGCTGAGCATCACTTCACCCGGTAGTGGTCAGAGAGTGAAAATGCTCATATCTCTTGATTAATATATCAATATCAATGACGTCTCTTGTCTTTCGACGTGCAGCTGTTCGTTTTCTATCCTTCCCAGTATGTGAGATGGATTTTTCTCTTAT
The DNA here is from genome assembly GCA_964019695.1 of Loripinus fragilis. NCBI lineage: Eukaryota > Metazoa > Mollusca > Bivalvia > Lucinida > Lucinidae > Loripinus > Loripinus fragilis. The sequence continues at coordinate 75,872,778 of OZ026525.1, forward strand.
GGATATAAACAGCAGATACCCTGCCCAATTAGTTAATAAGATCATTTTTATCATGTTTTAATCTATATATTACCATAAAGTTTTACTGTTATATCTTGTAAAAGGAAATAACTCACTAATGAAAAGCCCCAAGTGTAAAATTAGTCTAATATAACCAGTCATCTGATGACCACGTAGCTTTCTGTTAATACTCATGTACAGGGGAGTAGACATGTACGGATCCAGAGGGGGGTGCAGGGGGTCCGGACCCCCCCACCCCTGAAAAATCACAAAAATATAGCGTTTTTTAGCAATACTGATCCGGAACCCCTGAAAAATCACAAAGCTGCTAAGACAGCATTCAATAATGGGCCATCATTGGCACGCCAGCGAAACGCCATTTAAATGGCGTTTTGCTGGCGGGCCGATGATGGCCCGAAATAAGTGGTATTTGGATCCACTCATCAACTAAAAAAGCACGTCAAAGTTGGACCCCCTCTGAAAAAACTTTGTTGATCCGCGCATGGTAGCTATCTATACACAAAAACGCATTTGCGTATACATTTGGACCAAACATATGGGAAGATAATATCAAAACCCTGATGGATTATTGATGTTATGTGTACAAAAGGTGTGCGTAGAACCAATATTACTCTTGGGTGCAATGTTTACAAATACGAATTATTGTTAAAGGATGCATCTAAATGTAGAAATATAATTGGGTATCAATGCGAGAAAATCTTACTTGTTGTGTGCAGTCTGATCAGCACATTTGTAATTCGCACCCTCAAAAGAAAAATAGTAAAAATAGATACATGTACCTTCTACGCGACGTTATAAAGAACGTCATTACCTAACGTTACTAAATCTGTATACCAATTGTGTGAATTTAGCAACTGTTTGAAACGCTGGAGTAACAGAAAATTGACATCAATGTGCAAAGTCACTATAGTAAAAACATTTGTCCTTCCAAAATTAATATACCCTTTTACAGTTTTACCTGACCCTACCAGACAAACAATAGCCTAAACAAGTTAGATTCTGAAGTATTTTTTATTCCTAAGGGATTTAAAACCAGACAAAATTCAAATAACTTGATTGTTTCACGATTATGAAAATGGTTGTCTTAGATTGATAAATCTAGAACATTTTATTTATTCACTAAAACAAAGGTGGTTTAAACGAATGTTTGAAAGCGAAAATGAATTCTACATTTGGAAAACCTTTTTTAAACAAAATCTTGATAAGTATGGGGGCAAACTCATATTAGAATGTAATTTAAAGGAAAGCGATTGTAACCTTGTATGTAAAAACAAAGTATTTTTAAGAAATATACTGACTGCATGGTGTAAATTAAATCAAAGTGAAACGCAAAAGAGTATATCCAAACAAATTATTTGGAACAATTCTGATATTAAATGTTCTAATAGTATTCTATCCACCAATCTGGCAAGTTTCAACTTGAAGTGAGACACAGATTGTCGATTTTGCCCTCGGTTAGAAAAGCATTAAATTATGTTTTTGAATAGTTTATATGTATGCCCATTCATAATCAAGAAAAATATTACAAAATCATAGTTTCAAAATTTGACTTTTTTCACAAATGACTTTTAGAGATATTTCACGCCATAACAGGACATCTCCTTTCAGTTCAGCATTTAAAAGCTGTGGCAAAATTATATTCAATCCCTGCTTATTTCTGCGGCTAATTCTATAATCTTGGTGAATAAAGTTAAACGAGCAATGTCAATAGATTTCCAACAATATGGTATGTGCGACCAGCAAAGCCTCAAATCAGCCTGCACAAACGCGCAGTCTGATCAGAGCCTTTGCTAGTCGATTGAGTGTTCTATGATTGTTAAGCTACTGACTGAACATCATCTGGAGTTTGTAAGCTTAAAAGGGGGCTGCATAGGCTCGTCCGAGTCTACACATGTCAAAATGCCACATTGTTGAAAATCTCATGACACGGTTCAAATCACACACGATAGCACTGACGGAGTTTTCCATAGATAGCTAATTGCACGACCCTTGGGTCTGCACTATAAGCACTATGTGATTCCGTCCATCCATCCATCTAATCATCCGCCCTTCCGTGTGCAGTTAGTGAAAATGCTCATAACTCTTAAACCACACGCTATATTTTGATCATATTTTGCATACGAATGCATGTCAACATTATCTAACCACTGGCATGTGTAACAGCCTTTTTTGATAGACGAGAGTTTGCTGAGCATCATTTCAGCCGGGAGTGATCAGAAAGTGAAAATGCTCATAACTCTTGTTTGATATATCAATGACGTCTCTTGTCTATCGACGTGCAGCTGTTCGTTTTCTATCCTTCCCAGTATGTGAGGTGGATTTTTCTCTTATGGATAAAAACAGCAGATACTCTGCCCAATTAGTTAATAAGATCATTTTTATCATGTTTTAATCTATATATTACCATAAAGTTTTACTGTTATATCTTGTAAAAGGAAATAACTCGCTAATGAAAAGCCCCAAGAGTAAAATTAGTCTAATATAACCAGTCATCTGACGACCACGTAGCTTTCTGTTAATACTCATTTATCATATGACGTCGCGTCTGGGAGTGAAATAACGCCATGCAATAAAATCTGTAAACCCCTAGTGGTTTATCAATTTTCGGGAAACGTTATGACGTCCATAACAACGTTGCGTACATAAGGACAAAATTATAACGTTTTTACGCCAGAAATGAGATTTCAAAGTATTCTTTATGTCATATGATAAATAGAATCTAACATTCGTGCTCTTTTATTGAATTTATTAAACTCGTTGCGAAAAAGAGATGAAATGCTCGACAAGCCTCGCATTTTATCTCTTTTCCCCAACTCGTTTAATAAATTCAATAAAACATAAGCACTCATGTAAGATCCTCTATGTACAGGGGCGTAGCTACGTATACACAAAAACGCATTTGCGTATAAATTTGGACCAAAAATATGGGAAGATTATATCAAAGTTCTGATGGATTATTGATGTTATGTGTACAAAAGGTGTGCGCAGAGCCAATATTACTCTTGGGTGCAATGTTTACTAATACGAAATATTGTTAAAGGATGCTTCTAATGATAATAAAAATATAATTGGGTATCAATGCCAGAAAACCGACCTTGTTGTGCATCAGCACCTTTGTAATTCGCACCCTCGAAAGAAAAATAGTTAAAATAGATACATGTACCTTCTACGCGACGTTATAAAGTACGTCATTACCTAACGTTACTAAATCTGTACACAAATTGTGTGAACTTACCAACTGTTTGAAACGCTGGAGTAACAGAAAATTTACATTAATGGGTAAAGTCACTGTAGTAAAAACAATTGCCCTTCCAAAATTATTATATACCTGACCCTACCAAACAAACAATAGACAAGTTAAATTCTGAAATATTTTTCATTCCTATGGGATTCAAAACCATACAAAATTCAAAGAACTAGATTTATCAAGATTATAAAAATGGTGGTCTTATATTGATAAATCTAGAACATTTTTATTTATTCACTAAAAACATGTTGGTTAAAACGAATTTTTAAAAAACGAAAATGAATTCTAAATTTGGAAAACCTTCTGTAAACAATTCATATTAGAATGTACTTCAAAGAAAAGCGAGTGTACCCTTGTATGTAAAAAACAAAGTATTTTTAAGAAATATACTGACTGCATGGTGTAAAATAAATCAAAATGAAACGCAAGTTTTATGGAACAATTCTGATAGTAAATGTTCTAATAATATCCTATACTATAAACAATGGCAGGAAAAATGCATCAAATACATAGAACACATATCAAAGATCAAAGCATTTTATAACTTTGAGGCTTGTATGGGGGTACCAAATATCCCATATCCCTTGAAGTAAACAGACAAGTATCCCTTATAAACTGGCAAATATCCCCATAATTAATTTTCCTAAATAGTCAATATCCCTGAAAGTTAACAAACTATTGAAGACAGTATTCCATATCCCTGGAAGTAAAATAGATAGTAACCTATCTCCCTGGAAGTAAAATGGCAAATATTCTGTATCCCTAAAACCCCTATACAAGCCTCAACTTTGAAGAACTGCAAAAGTTATACGACATATCTAAAAAAAATTATCTTAAATATTACCACATTGTTAATAACATTCATGAAGACTGGAAGACATTACTTAAAGAGGAAACCCTACTTATACAGGAACCAAATAAGCAAACAAAAATACTTAATATATTGAATACAAAACAAAATAAAACAACCTTTCTATACAGTACTCGAATACAATCTCAAGATAACAGAAATAAAAAGCTAGAATTGAAATGGACAAACGAATTTTCAGACCAAAATATCGTTTGCGACTCTGTATGTTTGATTGCGTTTCGATGTACAAATTATGTAAAATTAAGAAATTTTCAATATGATTTTTTGATGCGCATTGTACCAAATAAAAGATATTTGTTCAAATGCAAGAGAACCCCGACAAGTCTGTGCGATTTCTGTACCATGCAAGAAGAGAACAATGCACACTTATTCTGGGGACGTATGTTTACTCAAGAGTTTTGGTCGCACTTAAGAAATTTTTTAAATGACCATTTTATGCAAGTCGACATTTTCGTATCTGAATACAAGTTTTGTAATAATATGAAAAATGAAATGATTAAAGACATATGCTACTAAATACTTCCCATGTTGAAATATGTTCAATACTTTGCATACAGTTTGTTTTATGCATGGGCTATCCAGGGTATGTCACAGTGCTTATTTATTCATAATCTCATCTGGAAGTTTTCAGCATTTGACCAATTTTCTAAACAGAGGATTAAGAATAACACTAGTCCTAAATATCGAGCTAAATTCTTGCAATCTTCAGCCAGCTTCTTTCTAATAACTTAAAATTATTGCCCATGACCTCAAACCTTTTAGAAAATGTGCAAGTTTATTTGTTATCACAAGCTTTGGCAAGATAATGCATGCTATAGTTTGGCAATTCGTCGAAAATTGGAATTTGTTTTTAGAATAAAGCATATATTAAAAAATCTGATGTTGAAAATCTTAAGAATTTATTTTTATTTCAAGGACTATTATAGTACCTTTCAGAAAAAGAATAAACTAGAAATTGTGTTTATGAAACACTATACCCCCAACCATTAGTTTGTCCACCAAACTTTTCACCGGGTAATCTATTCATCATTCTCTTTCCGTTGACCACATCTGAGGCTACTAGCTGTAAAAGTATTAGCTATAATAGTTTTCGAGATATCTTTATTGGAAGTTTTAGATGTCCAAATTTGCAAGGGACATTAACTAAAAATGCATTTTATTTTTCATTTTTACCAGGTAATCTAATCATTACCCTCTATGTGAGATGTATAAATTGTTCATACAACAATGCTCCAAAGATATCCGTCTCCTTGATAAAAAAGAAAAAAACATGCAAGTAAGAGCTTAAAATTGAAAGATATATCCCTTTAAGACTTTTAAAATAGCGCTCTTATGGGCAACGTGACCCAATTAACGGTAGCATGTTTGAAATTTACAACAAAGCAGGTAAAATGCGGAAGGGAAATATTTTAATGCGTTTAATGCATTCTAATTACAGCAAATATCTGATGATTACATGATGTCATGTTGAACTCAATCACATCGAATTGGATTTTTTACAATCTGTCTGACAGCAGCCGAAGCGGAGAGTTGGGATGTCTTATTCGTGCGTGGAATATTGGGCTAGACGATCGACTGAAAAGTAGGGATTTTGAGGGATGCATTTTTATTTCTGTATTAAGTATTTTGTAAAGGCAAAAACAATGCTTGAATTCAGGCAAACCCAATCCTTTATAGCTACTGTCGTGCCAACCAAAAGTGATAGTGACGAAATAGTTTGTTTACAATTGTTAAGTAAAACATTAACGTGTACACTTCACTTGAGATAACGCGAATCGAGAGATCACTTGTGTATTAATCCTATCCTATCTATCAATTCTAAGTCCCTAACAACCTTGTAAACAAAACATGATATCAGTGTCACTCTTGGCTGGCAGTCCAGTAATGAGAGAAATGAGTTGTAATAAAATTTTGATGTGCTTTAAGTCTCTGTGAATAATGCTCAACATTTCTAAAATGTATCTTCTATCATTGCCAGTTATGCTTGGGACAAGAAGTTTTCGGAAGATATAATGGACATAAATTATGTTTCGTGTTTTTTAAAAGTGCAATCTCATGCTTTTTCCATCAAGTGTTCCCAATCTTGTTTCCGTTAAAAGGGTGTTGATAGGGACTAATATGGTAGTACCAGTCATGATGTGTGCAGCTTTATTTTGAACTTCCTGCATTTTGTTACTATGATAATGTGTATAGGTACTGCGTTTGCATATTCCAGAAGTTATTAGAAAAGAAAAGAAGTTAGAATGTCTTTGGGAATTTTTATTTGCGCATCATATGTATTACCATGCTATGCTCAATGTACATCTGCCAGCTGCCATCATCTCTTGTAATTGTGTAGAGTTACTTCACTAACTTGCTGGTATTGTATAAGAAATACAATTAAAGCAAAGCAACCGGCTCTCTCTCCCTCGTCAAGATGATTGCAAAACTAGAAAGTACACAAAGTAATGCATACCAATACAAAGACCAACACAAAACCCTCACAAGGGGGGTACATAAAACACTAAATTAACAACAACAGAACCATTGCCTTAGATCAGACGGCAGCCGAAGCCACCGGGTGGCTTAAAAACATTTTACTTCGCCCTAGATTCTGATGTTTTTAAAACACAAAATTGTTAAGCTTGCACGAAGGTTTCCTAACTAATGCATGCATCATCACAGAGAATAACCTATTCAAATTAACACACTTTGATGAAACAAAAAAGGCTCGTGACTCACAGATAGTCAAAGCTAAAGAAAACCTCTAGTTGAGCCACGGTGGTACCAGCCAAGGACAAGCAACAGATTAAAGCTTAACACCAGGGCTGTCCCATCGTCGAGCAAATTGAAAGGTTAACAATAGCTATAAACCGTAAATGCGTTTACATCCAGGCGCCTACCTAATAAGACCTATAATGGTCTGGAGTGACAACTAGTAAAACGGCCTCGGTAAATACATGTATCACTTTTTTTGGTTAGATACACCCTTGTGGCTTTTGAGGGTAGATAAATCATTACGCCAGTCATTAATTGTCAGTCAAGACACTCAGCATTCATTGTAAAATACAATATTAAGGACTTTAAAAACTCTTCTTCAACAAGGCATATCTGAACCTGTATTTACGGTGATTTAGTTTAGTTTATAAATTTAAAAGAAAGCCTAGTTGGAAAACCTAGATGTAATGATCAATTTAAAAAGATAATTAACGTTATAAAAGAGTGGGATACAATATGGAAATCATGTCCAAGGTTCAAAGGCACTTGATCGTCATCAAAAAATAGTAAGTGAGTATGATCAGGAAATACCACAATCACAAACTGCAGACTACCCCGTGGCACCGCGAGGAAGAGCCAGTCAACCATCACGAGACACCAGGAAGACAAATTAAGCAAAGTAATCAGCTCTCTCTTCCCCATCAAGATGATTGCAATACTAGAATGGACATAAAGTAACGTACAACAAAACATAGAACAATTACAGACTCCCACAATGGGAGTAACAATAAAAAAAGTCAACAACAACAGAACCACCGTCCTTAGAACGGACAGCAGCCTAAGCCACTAAATGCATTTTACTGGTACCAAATTTTCGCCCTAGATTCTGCTGTTGTTGAAGTACAAGAAATGTTCAGCTCGCATGGAGGCCATCAAACTAATGCAATGTATCATCATGGAAAACACTCAAATCAAATTAACACTCCATGATGAAACAAAGAAAAGGGCTCATGACTCACAGATAGTCAGAGCTAAAGAAAACCTCAAGTTGAGCCACGGTGGGTCCAGCTACAGATAAGCATCAGGCACCAACCCACCGATTAAAGCTTTACGTCACAGCCGTCAAAGAGTCTGAGGCCTGACCCACCGTTGTGCAATTAAAGAGGAAACCATAGCTATAAACCGTGATTGGGTTTAAAACTAGGCATGCAGACTGTCGCATGATATCCAAATTATATCCAACCCTTATATAACGTTTTACTATCTTTTTGAATTGATCACTAAAATCAGGTTTTCCAACAATTCGTTTGAATTTATAGACTAAATCACCATAAAATATAGGCTCTGATATGCCTTGTTGGCATAAAAATGAGCCGCGACAAGTGATTTCCAACACAACTCAACTCCGATGGCACAAAAATGTTGTAGGAGATCCTTTGGTTGCATATGTTCGATCCTTCTGTCTCGAAATACTAATCAGCAATACGCTCACCAAGGGTAGTGCATATTACCGTCAGTTGATTACAATGTAAATTCAGACCTGAAGTCCTGGAAGGATTTTAAGGATATAGAAATAATGGCCAAATAATTTAATGGGTATGGGATATTTTTGTGAAAATTCATGGTATTTTAAGGGATGTGGTGATACAAAGCTTACTGAATTTGGGTGAATTTTGGTGACATTTGCCAATTTCTTTTCAGGGATATGGAATACTTTTCGAAATATCTAAAGGGATATGGGATACCGGGGACCCCCTTCTAGGGCCTCAGAACTGAGTGAGACTTATCCCCCCCCACACACACACACACCACCACCACCACCAACAACAACAATAACAACTTCTGATAGGACTTTTTACACACCTGTATCTGTTGAACATAGAAACTTAATTTTCTACAAAGGTATGGACATACATAAAAGTCTATAGGGAAACTAGTCTGATGACATTTTTCTGGCCACTTACTGTACGTTTACCAAGCAAAATTGTGTAACATTAAGACAAAGTTTGGGAGAAAAAACGCTGAAGAAATAAGATAACTGGAGGTCTGATTAAATTTAAAAGACAAATTGGTCCTAAAATAGCAATATAATCTTTGTTGGTCTTCATTTTCCAAAGTATTTATTGTTGTGATTTGATCCTTGACATGAGATTTACAACAATGTGGCAATTTGACAAGTGTAGACTCAGACGAGCATGTGCAGCCTCCTTTTAAGATGATGTTCAGTCTGAAGCTTAAGACTCATAGAATATTAAAGCGACAAGCTAAGACTCTGATCAGATGCACGTATGCGCAGACTGATCTGAGCCTTTGCTGGTCGCACAAACCACATTTATTGGAAATCACTTGTCGCGGCTCATTTATGTAATAGAAATGAAGCAGCGGATTATATAATGGCACTGATCGCATAGTCAAGCACACAGACTAGGGCGAACCTGCACAAACGCACAGATTCGCCAGAGCCTTTGCTGCTCGCATACACAAAGTATGGATGTAGTTGAAGACTCGGGCCAAAAATAAGTCCTCTATCCCTGCTGGAACATTTAAAGGAGGCTTCTGCGCATGCGCATATGCGATAAGTACCTAAATCTCATGAGCTTGCACAAATGGGACTCGACACGAGAAACCCAGTCTTCGGGGTTTCCGTCAAAGCAATTTTCAAACCAGGCTTATCAGCTACAGAGACTAGCTAGAAAATTGAAATTTAACCTGTAGCAAGTTTACATATAATACTTTCCAAATAACGAATAACAATGGCGCTGATCAGACTGCGCGGATGCGCAGGCTGGTCTGCGCCTGTGTTGTTCGCAAACCTCCGAAGACAGGGTTTTTCGCGTCGATCCCAAAAATTAATATGCCTTCAGCGTCATATAACCGGCTTTAAGCCTGTTTTACTTCAATCCTGCGACTGATTGGCCGTGCAAGTTCGTAAGTGTTGAGTTCCGTTGACAGATCGCACACACTTTTGCAAATATCCAGACAGGTTCGATTAGATCGTAGACATTACAAGGCAGCAGTACGATGCGTGTACGGCTGTCTTACGGCTCGCATGATGCTCGCAGTTTGACTGCAGGAAATGAAAGCCAGGCCCAGACCTGTAATGTTTTTTCCATATATCTCCATTATAGCTTTTAAGTAAGCTGTGGTCCTCACAACTCTTCAATCACAATGAGGCTGCCATAGAATTACAGATTGAACCTAGTTCAACCAATAAACAAATATGAGATACCATGGTGACCATCATGTTTTACCACTTTTTGGCCCCTAAGAGTGGACACCCTACATGAGAGGAACATTTCATTTAAAAAAATATCAAAACGCAAGGTCATTTTTCTAAGTCACACCCTGTAAACTTAATCAACCTACCATCCTTCCTTCCCTCCGTCCGTCCTTCCGTCCTGCTTTAGAAGTAGGTACCTTGTGGGCGCAACTCCTCCTACAGTTTTATACCGATTCTTTCGAAAACACACAAGAAAACATCGGGATACGGACATAATCCCCCCCCGGACAACCCCCCCCCCCCTGCTCAGTTTTGTTAACGGGGACAAAATCCCCCCCCCCCCCATGAATTTTACAACTAGGACATAATCCCCCCCCCCGCTCAATTTTACAACTAGGACATAATCCCCCCCCCCATTATATTACAGCACACATCATACCATGTAAGCGATTTGGACCTAGATTGTAAGTCCTGATCTGGATCCAAACGGTCTGACAGGATGATAGGGGTCCTGAATAATTTGGAACAAAGCATGAAAATGATGATTACTCAGATAATCATGCAATTCACCAGCTAATTGTCATTGTTATTATAAAGGACAAAGAATTTTAATTATATTTTATTCAATAACATACAAACACCCTTGATCTCCCACCATTATATTCATCTATATCAGCATTTAAAACCATTAAGTTTTTAAAACTAACACATATAATTGAGTAACTGTTAATTAGGCAATCAGAAAGTTAATTGACCTTAGTGAGTCACTCAAATAGACCATTTAATTTTTGCACATTTACGATTTAATTTGAGAGTGTTTGCTTAATTATATATGAGTAAATTTTATAACTTTATTGTTTCAAAACACTATCATGCTGTCATGCAGTTTGGATCCAGATCAGGACTTACAATCTGGGTCCAAATTATCTACATGGTATGATGTATGCTGTTATATACGGGGGGATTATGTCCTAGTTGTAAAATTCAGCGGGGGGATTATGTCCTAGTTGTAAAATTCAGCGGGGGGGGGGGGATTATGTCCTAGTTGTAAAATTCAGCGGGGGGATTATGTCCTAGTTGTAAAATTCAGCGGGGGGGGGGGGTTATGTCCTAGTTGTAAAATTCATGGGGGGGGATTTTGTCCACGTATACAGAAATGAGCAGGGGGGGGTTGTCTGGGGGGGATTTCGTCCTACACTCGAAAACATCACTCACAAGAGAGCAGGGAGGTCAACCTTTACCCAGCCGGTAACTACAAGACTATAAGGAAAACAAAGGTATTGCAAAGGCAAGCGTGAAACAAATAACACAGAAGCACTGCCCTGGAATGGTCAGTAAAATCACTTCCATTTTACCTGAGCCCGATTATCTTTTTTAAAGATATTTCTTGTTACCACATATCAACAGGAAATTGTTAACTGTGTCACCTATACAAATTTATTTAATGATGCTAACTTTAGGCGATTAAGACGTCTGTGTAACTTTATGAAAATTGTTATTGATACCTTAAAGGTATCAAGGTCACATCCTTGTTAGAATATGCTAGAGGACTCTGAAAACGCAGCACCATATTTTTGTACTTTCCTTGCCAACCGTATATGCGATTGAAAAATTGCTCGCAAGATTTAATGTGCAACCCAGAATTAGTATGAATCCGTCGTTTATTTGACTGCACTAGAACGCAGCACTGCTTGAACGTCACGTGGATACTTACAGAAGTGCTGCAGCAGACACACCATATTGTGACACATACCGGTCCCCACAGGATAACAAGCAGCAACATATATCAAATTAAAGCTCAGAGTCTTGCATGACGCCGCTGTCAGGACCGAGGGCGATTTTTTACGGCCCTTCAACAGAGCGGCCCTTCAACAGAGGGTACCCCTAATACCCTAGTCTAAAGCCCTTACTGATAAATGCATTAAATGTGCTGCAGTTTATTCGTGATAATGAACAGTTTGGTACAACAATAAACAGAAATGATAATATTAATCAATAAAATATCAGTTCCATGTAAATGTTTCCTGTCTACAGTCCCGAAAAAGGTCAACAAGTGCAAAAGTCACGAAAACATATGACATTGTAAAATATTGACAATACTGTTGATTTGTTGACCTTAATATATGTCGTAAATAAAAACTGGCCATTCAACTTAACATTTTGTTCAATTGGCTTGTAAACAATCGTCAGTGTAGGTTATAGTTCACTTTAACACTGCACTAGAAATAAAAAGAAAAAGGAAACTTAGTTGTGAAAAATCAACAAATTTTAATCTGGATTTTTACAACTTTTCCATAAAAAATAACACTGATTTTGTGCAAATGAGTAAATACATATTATAGAAGGAAATATGATTGATTTTTTGACTGATTGATTGATTGACTGATTGATTGATTGATTGATTGATTGATTGATTGATTGATTGATTGATTGATTGATTGATTGATTGATTGATTGATTGATTGATTGATTGATTGGTCGATTTTGTTTTGCTATTGAATTATTTTGACCGTTTATATTGGTTTTTCTGTATTGGGTCTTTCATAATTTAAATTGTCGACCAACAATTATTATTGAATTAAATGATCTACAATACAATTCAGTAAATGAATTCACCACCTTCAAGAAATGATGGTTATCTTAATGAAACAAACATTCTGCTAGAGCTTTGTATAGCTGTAAATACAATCTTAACATTAATATTGGAAATAGGCTCGGCACAGCGTTTTCTAGCAGGTAATTACTCACAGGATGTTCCCAGCATTCAAACGTGTAGATAAAGCATGAAATGTCCTGTCCTGAGTTCAAATGGTGGAGTGATAAAAATGCTAAACTATCCTGATATTCTGTTACAAGACATTCAAGATGGAAGATCTACCTCTTCTACAGTCAAGTTGTTGGGACGATTTCCTCACCCTAGTTATGCTCCCATTGAAACAGGTTTAGGCTTTGTGGCTATAACTGCACGAATATCTCGCTGATGTTTGTTAAAAACTGGTTATATTTCAAAATATTGCCTGACTCTTTAAATGAAACCACAATGAAACAACAAATGACTTCAATCAGAGATTACATAATTGTTTGTTTGTTTCAAAATTACAAGAACATGTGAAACAAAAGGACTGACGCTAAAGGTAAACGCCTAAGCAAGGTGGTTTCTTCAAAGACCTGTTACAGCCAAGTTTTCTTTTACAGTTCATGATAATGTGTTTAGATGCCAGAAAAAGACACAAAAAGGAGTAATTATTTATCATTCAGACACACGTGCAATGTGGAAGCGGGTTGATACTGATGTGAAAAGAACGACTCATATGTTTGAAGGAATATTCATAGATCCCTTCGACAATGACAATCCATCTGATCATCCCTTGAAATTTGCGTCTGATGTAGTGAAAACATCTGTAACCAAGGAAAGTCTACTAAAAGCCTTAGACAAAGGCAGTCAAGTATCAATAAACTTCACGAAAAAGCATTTGATACCATCAGAAAACAACACGCCACTAAAAAGCTACTACGACCCACTTCCCAAGTCTGACATTAAAGTAATGACAGAAAGTCAAAGGACAGTCTGCATCCATTTCAACAGTGTAACAATCAATGGAGAAGTAATGTATTTAAAGCTTTTTGCAATGAACTCTTTTTGAACAAGCGCCTAATCTTGTTAGTATGTTCAAGAATGACTGACCAATGATTGCATGTACATTTTTCGACTACATGCACAAGCTGGAAAACAGGATAACAAAATTGTTTCAGTACAGTCTGCATCATTTTTTACTCAAATTTAAAATAGTTGACAGGTAAAAAGAGAACAGCCTCAAACTTCAGACAGGTAGAAATTGGCGATAGAAATACATCCCATAAAATTTCCATCCAAGCTGAAATCCCTATACCAAAAGAATGAAGAATTTAAGCAAGGGAAGAAAACAAAGCCAATTGTAGCATACTACACTAACTACAAGTATATACATGTGATATAGAAAATGCTGATTAAGTGCTGAATGGAAGGAAACCGCATACCTCAGTGGCGGACTGAAAGATTGCCATTACAAGGCACAACACAGAAGATCTACCCCTGCAATCAAACTGGGAAGGATCAGACACACAAAATAAATGATCCTCCATGCAGCGATTGCATCAAAAATGGTGCCAGTAAGATCATTGTAAACAGTTCAGATGATGACACAGTGTTTGTTAATTGATTGGCTGTTTGCCTTTGGTGATACATTACATAAGTAAGGAAGCAGCAGAATCTAGGTTGAAGATTTGGTCAGTAAAATTGATTTAAGTCCACCAATGGCTTCGTCTATAGTCTGTTCTAAGGCATTTCTTCTGCTTTTGTTTATTCACCATTTGTTGTTGCTCCCATTGTTTGTGGGGGTTTACTGTTAGATGCTTCTTTTGTTTTGCAGTAGCTTTTTGTCCTTTCTAGCTTTGCAATCATCTCGCTGGGGAAGAGCGAGCTTGATGCTTTGGTGTGTTCTGAATTTCATGTTGCTAGTGTTCTTTGGATCTTTCTGGTCGTGCCGTGGGTTGGTCTGTCGTATGTGGTTGTGAAATTTCCTGGTCATACTCACTTACCTTTTGGTTTTCCTGTTGTATCACAGGCCAAATATTTTTGCGAGTTAGATGTTCGTTGTACGATGAACAGGAACACAGGTTGATTTGAAACATTTTATTCCTGTGCAAGAGCTCTTTCACAAGACCACAGAACCACAGAATATATTGATGTTTTTCTATCGTCACTTGCAATGCCTTTTATGGAACAGGAAAGAAGTTAGCACATAAAGTGATGTGCAGAATGCAAAATTCTTTCAACAACTATGTAAGCAACTTGCCTGCACTATATTGGTAGACTTACTGTATGGTTAAACAATGCAAGTTACTAAATGAAATCAGATGTGAGGAAGCGATGACGAAAGTACCATCAACACGCTACCACCAAACATATAACAGCTTAACACTGCATGTTATGAGTTGTTGTTATCAGTTACACGTACTTATCTTGAAGACTTAAGGATTGTCTTGCAACTGCAGAGTTTGGATACGATTCCTATGAGGAAGCACATGGTATGTTGGCATTGAGGCCACTAATGATGAGCCAGTCCGCTACACCACACAAGTTGTTGAATGATTTATGAAAATTGTCCATTGTATGTATGCTCCTCTTTCGGTAATGGCCAGCTTTGTACAACCTTGTATGTGTACCATGAAGCAGTGCCACAGGAAAAAAATTGTTTGAATATTTCCTCTATTTTGTCTTGTGAAAATGTTGCAGAATCGGATGCTGAATCTGATAAATCAGTGAGTGTGTTACGCCATGACGCATAAACTTTGGCTCGTTTTATTGGAACTAGTCATTCAAATGTCATATATAATAACTGAGTATATCAATGTAAATTGTTGACAAACGTCTGACATTCATTAAGTATAATATAAAAGAATGACATGTGTTTTCGTGGATGATGGACTTGATGAACTTTCATGGTCAATAAAATATGATATCTCTAAACAAAAAAGAAATAGTATAATACACACGTTGATATACTTTATGCAAAAGTTGGAACGTTTCCGTCAATGTGATTTACAAAAATTCTTCCCACATATTACATTAATAAGATCTGATAAAAATTTTGCTAAATGAATGGTCCGTTAATGTATCCTCTATTCATCTGGGATAATTTTATTTTAAGTTGAAGCTTCCCAAATGGCATTGGATAACATTTAAACTTGTTTTCAATACATCTGTACTTAAAGAGACCATTTGACTAAAAGAAGTCTACAAAATCATGCGTTTTCATGACAAAATGTACTTAATAACCTTTCACACTCAGTGTATTTAGATTTATTTGCACCTCATATAATACTGAAAATATTTCAGCACCCTAATTTGTCATTTAGCGTTCATATCATACAAACTTGAACCATAGTTTTGATGATTGGTTTAAATGGAATTTTATCAGTAAAGTTATTTAATTTTATGGGTACCCTTCTTTGAAAGGCTGTAAACTTTTTTGACTCTGCATATGGAAGATGCATCTTGCACCTTTTGCTTACCAGATGTCAGTTGTTTACATTTTATTATGTATTCAATACATTTATACCAAAAGAGATCATTTGCCAGAAAATATTCTACAAAGTCATGGGTTTTCATGACTAATGTACTTAATAACCTTTCACCATCAGTGTATTTGGACTTATATGAACCTTATATATGATTAATAATAGTTTAGCATCCACATGTATCATTTAGTTTTCATATTATGCCAACTTCAGCAATGCTTTTGTCATTGGTTTAAATTGGTTTTCATCAGTAAAGTTATTACCCTTTTTTGTGGGCCATAAATGTTTTTGCCCGAATAAATGGTAGTTATTTTTATGCACTGTTTGCTTCCCAGATGTAATTGATAATATTTAAACTTGTTTTCAATACATTTATACCTAAGGAGGATCATTTATCAAAAAGAATTCTAGAAAATCATAGGTTTCATGACTAATGTACCTAATGGCCTTTCACCGTCAGTGTATTTGGACTTGTTTGCATCTCATTTATCATGCAAAGTATTTCTAGCATCCTTCTGTATCATTTAGTGTTCATATTATACCAACTTGAGCAATGTTTTTTATCTCTGGTTTAAATTAAGTTTTATCTGTAAAGTTATTTATTTGTATGGGTGCCCTTTTTAATGACTCGTAAAATTTTACGCCCCAACATACCGAGGTGGCATCATGTATTTTTTAATCTAAAGAGACTCTTAGCTTTAATGTGATGTATGTTGCTGCTTGTTACCCTGTGGGGACCACCATCTCGAAAACTAGCTCACTGTTAACTGCTTTGCTGCAGCACTACAGCATCAAGCGCCATTCTGCAGTCAGTTGAAGCTCTTTGATTATTTTTTTTTTGTTTAAACCGGGGCGTGTATGATACAATAACCAGCAAAGCTGTCTATAGACTTTTTCTAATTAAAAGTAATTGATAACTTCAATTTTTCGAAAATAAACGTCAAATTTGAACATCAATTTACAGCCCCTTTTCAGAAAAATCTCCATAAGTTACCTTTATGTACACTTTCATTACTGATATTGACTACTTACACTGTCAATCATGTGGAGAAGATGTTTTGATGTAAATCATGGCAGGAGATGAAAAAAGCCAAGGAAGCAAATCTGTTGAGTCAGGAAACAAAACTAACGCGGGTTAACTTGCAGCTGAATAAGTGTCTTTCAAAATCGACCACCCCTGTCTTAAAACGGATACTTTTTCAATACCCTAAACTAATTTTAGTACCATGAATTTTCTAGGGCACACTTAAAGCTGATCAGACTATGTTATGCAATAAAAATTATCCCGCTGACATTCTCGGGGTTTGTGAAATAAAGGATTTAATCGGGGTGGTGCGTTTTCAAAGTTCTTTAGTATAGGTGTTATGATTCTCTTACAACTGCAATTATCATATTATAAGGGACACGTGCAAATAATAGTGTAGAATTGATTCACAATTCGGGTGTCTACTGTCCTGTCAGACAAGAGCGACAGTGGCGCCATCCGCAGGATAGGATTAATACACAAGTGATCTATCGATTGGCGTTAGTTCAAGTGACGTGTATACGTTTATGTTTAACTTGCGCAACTGTCACTCTTGGTTGGCACGACAGTAAGGTTCAAAAAAATATATCAGATATATACATACATGTATAATGTTTTTGTTGCCCATGTTCAAGATCCGTGAGTACTAACAGTGTATTCACCCTATAGGACCCTGGACCCTGTCATTATGCAATGTTCTTTTCGAGCACAGAAAATGGCGGATGGTAGTACAAGAAATTTCAACACTGGAAATTCTGTTAATGTAGGTTGCTTTTATTCACACATAGGACCGAGTGGAAGTCATTTTAGCTCTGTCATTGTCTACACCATGTTAGTGCATGCAATTTTTGTTCAATCGTCTGGTATATACAACATATTTAACAAAGAAACGTGAGTGGCTCTGCTCGTGTATTTTGCATTTACTCTGTCACCTTTAAAGAGTGGAACATCTTCAATAAAGCAATTTCACTCAGATAATTTGTACAAATACGTCTATTTGATCATATTAAGTTAAAAAAACTCTTAAAGGATACCTTGTAAAAGTTTTGATACAAACACGCTTGCGGAACAGCTCAGTTTTTTTCGAGCATTACGAGGGCTGTTCAAATATGAATGCAAGTAGCTTCATAACTTTCGTCACAAACATGCTACGACAAAATGTTATACGTTTCTATAAAGGATTATATGTCACCTTTAAACTGGCACCAGACCTAAAGCAAAATACAGTATACTTGTCGAGTTGTCACCCTTTGAATGAGGGTCACTTTAGTATACTAACAAACTCAATGCTTCGAACATACCAGTGATATAGGCGAGCGTATATTTCTTCGATAAATCGGTGAAATTTCTTAAAATTTTTAAGGAAGTATCCCCATATACTTATATAATGATTCTGTGAAAGTTGCGAAAATTCGACATGTTTTTGTCAAATTACATCGTATCGTTTTCACTAAGTCTCTTTATGTTTGCAAATAAATGGTAAACAAAACACCTCCTTTCAGTTTTCAATCCAACTTTTCTCTAACAAAATGCACGACGCAACAGTTATACTAGTTTAAACTCAAAGACAATATGTTGATCGCTCATGCTGAGCTGTTGCTACAACTCATTGAAGGATAGTGGGTAATTTTTTAACGCTGAAAAGCATTTTTATTAAGTCAATACTGCTTTAAGTGAAGGGGTTATAGAACTTACATGTATACTTAATTTTGTTGCCATAACATTACGGTTTTAATCTAAATTTTAACGTTACCTTTAAGTCTTACCAAAATAGGCATTATTTACAAAAAAATTGCTCACCTAGTCTTGAAGACTAGATAGATTGAACATATTTTAGATAATGTCAAAACGTCATTAAGAAGCAAAAAAATGTTTGAAAAATGACTTAAAGTGTGATAACTCTGTAAATAGAAAACGGAGCGTTATAAAAACTTCCTAATGACATATTAAGCTTGTTTTAAGCAAAACGCAAAGAAAAAGACACCGCGATGTTCATTATTGCATCACCAGTAGATAACTCAAAATTACGTTTATCATAAAATTAATGATGTCACAAACGTGCCTGTTTACTCGAGATTAAAACCGGATTATATAAACTTTTTCCTGCAAGCAACTTTGTCAATGTACCTTAAACTTGCATCTAAAATTTGGTGCCACATTGTCTCAAACTTACAAAGATATGACACTATATCCGCACATGTACCAAACCGTGCATGGCAATTTGCTTCAGAAAAACGCCAGTATGCAGGCATGGCCTTTATATCAGCGTCTGTAACTCGAGAAATATAGTGAGTTTTTCTTTATGTTTGGTGCCATTTGAAAGGCGACAAATAGTTCTTTCCAGAAAGGTATGACATGTTGTCGTAGCATACATGTGAAGAAAGTTATGAAGCTACTTGCATTCATATTTGAACAGCCCTCGTATAAGCAGAGAATTTGCGTTGAGCAGGTATTCTGAGTCGAATACTGTACGCGTGTTTGGAGTATTGAAAGGTATTTTATTTTATCATTTTAATGAATCATTGTAAAATTTGAACGCACACACTAATATGCTTTATACAATGCACTTGATTCCCACATTTGGAATTCAGTTCTGTTATGTGCAACGATAGCCACAACTATTGACCATGATACAAAAGCAGCTTGGTTGATTTTTTACATGTACACATAAAGCAATTCTCTGTGGTGTCCATGTAAAATATCAAGCAATCCGCTCATCGTATAATGGTTTAAATTTTGATTTTGTGTTGCCCTGAAATATATTGGTAGAGCAAAAAGTAGCCAAAATTGACTGACGAACCCTCCCCACTTGTAAAATGAAAAAAAAATAATGTACAAATACGGCAAGATGTTGAAGTTTCTTGGATCACTGGAATCGCGGTAATTACATTTTAAAGAGGGACAATGGTGTTAAAAATTGGTGAAAAACTTCATTTGTAGAAACCAGATTAATAATTTCTGAAATCCATTTGCAGCCGCAGATACGCGAAACCAGGAAAGAAATACTGGAAAATTAGTATTGAGTCTTATACATAGGATTATATAAGACTCAATTAGTCTGTGATGTTAGCAACAATATGCAGATGACATTGGCAGACGACATTGTTTCGTAGCTAACCTCACAGACTAATTCCAGCATACAGACAAACAGTGTGTACCAAAACGAGACTGCTACTAGTCTGATCTAGTTCCACGCTGTTTGCTACAGAGACGCTTTAAAATGACCAACAGACGACACAAACCATATGAAAGCAGCCGAAGAGTAACTATTAGAGGCTTAATACGCAACGAGATATTTGCAAATGGGCACATCCCAGTTTCCCATAGTTTCTGGATTATCCCTCCAGCGTCGGTCTCAAATAACCCATTAGCGATAAGAAGAAGACAAGGTGCTATGGAGAAAACTTGATAAGGTGTGTAAGTAGTCATGGCAACGTCTGTTAAATTAATTAATATTTCCGTTTTATGTCATTTGTAATAATAAAAGACAATCAAATGGCCACATCAAATAGTCTGATAAAAAAAACTCGGCCTGGTAGTAAGTACGTAAAAGCGGGCCACTATCGGGATATTTCGAACGACTATTTGCCAAAATATTCGGCATTATTTCCATTAGGCTAAAAATATTAGATTCTCGAAAAAAAAAATAGATGAGGGAGGCAAGTTTTATTTTACTTTTTATTTCCTCCAAAGCAGACGAGGCAAGCTGTTTTTTTTTCTTTAAAAGAATCGGAACGCCTTCCATATACTGTTTTTGTTTGATTTGATTTATTACGTCCCATCAACAATCTTTCAGTTATAAAGGGACGGGTCTTCCTGGGTTGAACCAGTACTAAGCTAGGATTAATGTTCTTGCTCAAGGACACAACGCAGTGGCGCCGGTGAGGCTCGAACCCACGGCCCCTCGGTCTCGAGTCAATCACTCTACCACTGAGCCACTGCTTGGATACCCCCTTACTGAGGGTCTGGATGGGGGGGGTCTGGTATTCTCTATTCATTAAAAAATTAGCCTATCATTAATCTCATTAAATTTTTTGGGTTATTCATTAAAATAAGACCCATAGTTCTTTAAAATCTGATTATTCACTATTCATTGATGTTTTCTTCTATTCAATAAAAAAATAGGATTATTCACTATTTTAGGCACTCATTATTCACTTTTCAATATAAAAAGGCCATTATTTACTAATCATTATACTTCATCCAGACCCTTCTTACTCAGTTTTGTCAATTATTTTTATTTTAAGCAGTATAATAGACTTCTGGCTAAGAAAGCTTTTGTGCCACATTTAGCAACTTTCAATATTGTTTTAAAAAAAATTGACATCTTAATAAAATAAATGAGGGTTCTTTTTATTTAAGCCTGAAAAAAGACAGATGAGGAGCAGTTGAAACAGATGAGGGAGGATCCGAGAATCCTATTTTTTTCTTTTTGTTGGCGTTAGATCTTTGCATGCACGGTAATTTTTATGCATTTTCTCGTCTGCTGATTTTATTTCAAAATAAACGTTTTTAAAAGAAATATTTCAGAGTGTTAAACAGTTTGGACCCAGGTCAGGTCGGACGTTTTGTGGTGCCTGATCTGGGTCCGAACGGTAAAAGTTATCAGAAGACAATAAAAAACGTCACTGGCAAAGTCGTCACCATCTTCCCAAGCCAATGGTACTAAGTCCACTTCGTTCCTTACGCACTTGTGCGTAAGGAACGAAGTGGACTTAGTAGCCTTGGCTAATAACTTGAAAAAAATAAAATATCTTTTTAATTATTTTCCCCAGGTAATCAACTTATTATCCTCTAACAGCTGACCAAGTTTGAAGCTCCTGGCTGTAATAGTTTTTGAGATATCTTTATTAAAAAAGTTCATTCTTATCCTTTAAAAGGGGAATAATCCCACAAAGGGAGATAATTCAGACAATAAAAAAATACAGGTCACCTATTTTTTGATGAGAAATCGATTTATGAAATCTAAAACCCCCAACTTATTTTTTTTAACAGACAGATGGACGAAAAAGCCCAAAGCAATGTGCCCTTCAGTTTGTTTTTCAAAGTTGGGGGCATTACTAGAAATGACATTTCTGAAACACTGTGCACTCAACCATTTGCTTGTCCATAAGGATCGTGCTCATTTTTAAGACAATGGTACTCTTAAGTTTGAAGCTTCTAGCTAAACTACTCACCATCCTGTATCAGCTGACCAAAGAAGTTCCTAGCTATAATAATACGTTTTGAGATATCTATATTACACGTTTTTTAATGACCAAATTTGCAAAGGGCAAGAACTAAAAAAAAATAACCTAATTTTCAAAATTTCACCACGTAATCGACTCATCTTGCTCTATCAGCTGACCTACATATAGCTATAAAAATTTCCGGAATAGCTTGAATACACGTTTTCAATGTCCCAATCGCAAAAGTCAATAATTTAAAAAAAATAAAATAACCTTTTTTGGAAATTTCACAAGGTTATCTACTCATCATATTCTATCAGCTGACCATGTTTGAGGTTGCTAGCTGTAATAATTTTGACGATATCTTTATTGCAAAATTTCAATGGCCAAATTGGCCTTTAAATGCAAAATGAAAAAATAAGTCCACCGGTTAACCCACTCATTTTCCTTTATCAGCTGATCAAGTTTGAGGCTGCTAGCTGAAATAGTTTTTGAGATATCTTTACAAGTTTCAATGGCCAAATTGCAAAAGGCAACAACTTGAAAAAATAAAATATCAACCCTTTTCGAACGTTTCTCCAGTTAATCGACTCATTATCCTCTATCAGCTGACCAAGTTTGAAGCTCCAAGCTATAAAATTGTTTGCGATATCCTGATAACAAAATTTTATTCTGACCCTTTAAAAGGGTCATAACTCCACAAAGGGAGGTAATTCAGACTAAAAATACTGGTCTGCTAAATTTGGATGAGGAATCCACTTACGTATTAAATTTCAAAATCCTTACTTTATTTTTAACAGGCGCACATAGGCCCAAAGCAATATGCCTCTTCAACTTTTTCAAAGTTGGGGGCATAAAAAGGAGATAAAACAGATATCAGGACTCAACAGTACATACATCACGGGTGGTAAACCTAGGAACTACCACGAAATTGTGTTAACGTAATTTTGTTCCCAAGCCACATCCGGGACACGTCGTGGTAGTTTCCAGGCCGAAAATTGGATAAAGAAAGGTTGGTGTCACTTTCAATTTTGTTATATTTTACAACTAAGAACGAACTATGGTGAAATCCGACAATGTGGTTCCGTGTAAATATGTCTCAGCGTCCCCTCTGGCCCAAAATTTTGCTTGAAAAGTTATTTTCTTTCTTTAGGTCCGTGTTTCCCCACTGAGCATCGGACCAACTTTCCCCAAAGTTCGAAGGATTTTAGCCCATATCTGTCAAATTAAATGGAATTTGATATCATTTGACGATGGGAATGATAAAAAGACCCTGAATAAACATTCCTACACAGAAAAAAAACTGAGCATTTACTCGTAAACGATTCATGCCCCGTTCGTCCTATGTGGTAGTTTCCAGCTCATCGTGGTAGTTAACATGCTATCGTGGTAGTTTCCAAGACTTTGTAGGATACGTTTCTGAAGTGTTACAAAACATTATAGTGGTTGTTTGTTTCGCATGTTAACCCTCGAACTCGTCAATTAATTACCACAGTTAACAAATAAATCAACTTTTCAACACCATGAAGAAGCTAAACTGAGGACAAGAGATTCAATGTGATGCTTGACAGGTGGAGATCATGCCATGGACTGCCAAACAACACCCCTGGAAATCTAAAGCAAAAAAAGGTAATCAGTTGAGCCGTGGTGGACCAAGCAGCAGATAAAAAAAAGGATATAAAAAATTGCGTCACTCGCTACGTTGTTCCATCTTCAGTCAACTTTAAGATAAAATGACAGGCTAAGACTACTTGCCCAAAGTATCGTTAGTGCTTGCGCTTCAGAAAAAAGGGAAATATCCTCAGGTTGGGACACCTTTTATATACATGTGAGTGCGACGATGAACGGGTATGTTATTTGATAATTAAAAAGCATGTTTATCCAAAAACAAAATATGTGAATATCCCTTCTTTTCATTCTTCTCATCATTTCAATAGCCCACAAAAATTGAAATTCAGACAGTCGACAAAAGGTTGTTTGAAAAGGTCTTCGCATGAATAAGAGGGGTATTCAAAATCAAGGTTTGGCCCGCACACCCTGTCTTTATAAAAATGAAGTAGCCCCTGAATAGTGATCATCTGCTGATGCGAACTACTACTAAATTCCTACATAGTCTTGGAAACTACCACAATGGCATTTTAACTACCACGATGAGCTGGAAACTACCACACAAGACGAGCGGGGCATAAATCGTTTACAAGTAAATGCTCAGATTTTTTTTACTGCGTAGGAATGTTTATTCAGGGTCTTTTTATCATTTTCATCGTCAAATGATATCAAATGATATCAAATTCCATTTAATTTGACAGATATGGGCTAAAATCCTTCGAACTTTGGGGAAAGTTGGTCCGATGCTCAGTGGGGAAACACGAACCTAAATAAAGAAAATAACTTTTCAAACAAAGTTTTGTGCTAGAGGGGACGCTGAGACATATTTACATGGAACCACATTGTCGGATTTTACCATTGTTCGTTCTTAGTTGTAAAATATAACAAAAATGAAAGTGACACCAACCTTTCTTTATCCAATTTTCGGCCTGGAAACTACCACGACGTGTCCCGGATGTGGCTTGGGAACAAAATTACGTTAACACAATTTCGTGGTAGTTCCTAGGTTTACCACCCGTGTACATGTACAACTGAATACCCGAGCAAAAGAAATCCAACAACCCCTGTGATATCAACTCATATGATATTTGTCATGTGATATCAACCCAAGTGATATTGACCCAGGTGATATCAATCCAATGTGACACCAACCCAGGTGATATCAACCCATTCAGACCCTGAAGGTTATTTTATGTCATAGCAAACAGTGCCGTCCTGATGAAACTTCTTGTGCTTTATTATTTTATCTGGGTCTTCACTATTTGCCAAAGTACACTTTAAGCGTTTACCTAAGGTTTTTAATTGGTGGCGAAAAATTGGTCACTCAGACCGACATGTGGCTTTAGGTCCTTAGTAGTCATATAAATGGCATAAGCCATGACAAGTTTTGGAAAAACATCTTCTGAATTCAATTATAGCTTGACCAATAAACTACTGTAACAGTAATGCACTCCAATAACATAATGAAAGTGTTTACATGCTTTGTAGGTTACTATTAAAAGTACATAGGCAGGAAACTGTAATTGAAAAACAGTTTTCTAATAAGACCTTGGGGCCTTTGAAGTTTAAATTGGACTATATTGTACTGAGCTCAGCTGATATATGAATTTCTTCATTAAGCCCAAGGGAGTGTATGTATTCAAATTTGTAATGAGGTATCTATATCGTCAACTTTCAAAGACACAATTTTCTCTCCAATTAATCCTTAAAGCACCAATCATGCGCGGATCTAGGAATTTTCGTCAAGGGGGTCAAGGCTCAATTGATAGAGAAACCCTCTCACGTTTTTTTTTTCATTCCTCGACTTATTTACAGTTTTACATATGGGGTCCAATGGTTTATTTTAAGGAAAACTATCATTTTAAGGTCCCAGAGGGGGTCCAACATTTTCCAGGCGGGGCTCCAACGTTTTTCAGGGGTATTCCATTGCTAATTTCTATAGAAACCTATAGAACGTGTGATTTTCCAGGAGGTCCGTACCCCATATCCTCCCTCTGGATCAGTGCTTGCCAATCATAACAAGTCGTCTGATTTTGTTGTCTGCTGAAATATTTCAGAAGCCTCTTCGACAAACAGTGTGGATCCAGACCAGACTGCTCTATAGGAGCAGTTGATCTGGATGCACACTGTTTACTTCTTTACTTAAATTAGACAATAATGTTTTGCAATTATTTCCAGCAGACAACTTCAGCAGACAACATTTTAGGATGCATTTTCGTCAGTGCTTTAACACTTAAATCGCCAATCACCACTGCAGCAGATGACAAATTTTGCAACATCTTTCCTAAATTTCGAAATAAATAAGGAATTATATTTCATGAGAATCGTCTGCAGACGATTCTCGTGAAATATCATGCCGTATTTGTTATTTTTGAAAAACCGGCAGAATTTGAAACTGTTGTCTGCTGCAAATTATATGTGGCGCTTTAAGGGTTAAGGGATAACTAGAACTGAGAATAAGCAGACAAGAACGCTTTTGTCAAAAGAAAGCAATGACAATGGTATAAATTGTATAAAACAACCTTGACTGATTTTCTTGAGCTAAAACATTGATGCACTTGCATTGAAAGCCAGGAAACAAACTACAGCCAATTTTCTGAAATTTCTAGCACAAGTTGCCAGCCAAAAAGGCCTAGACAAACAGCGCAGACCCAGATCAGGCTGCTTCTAAAGAAACAGTCTGATCACGGTCTTCCCTGTTTGCTTTTCTGACAAGTATTTTGTGAATTCCAGTCCCCATGGCCCACATTTTCTTTGAAAAAAAGAAAGTGAAAAATGTTCAAAATTTTGGAACAATAACTGTAACCATTATCCTGTAGAACAATGATAAATGGATCACTGCATGACATTTCAGTACCTACTGTATCAATGAGTAGTGAAGGCCAAGGCCTGTCTGTGCACAAGTCTGTGCATGTTATGCACAGACTTGCCAGAGGCTTCAATGCTGGATTCACAAAGTATGGATGTAGATGAAGGCCCAGACCGAAATTTGGACCTCTAGCTTAGTTTGCTAAGCCACCATGGACATTTATTAGAGGCAAGGATTAGTTCTGCATATGGAGGCTGAACTAGAATACCGAGAATCGGATGTGTCGCCTGGCAAAACAAGTCAAACAAGGCAAATTTGTCGAATTTATATGCAACATGACAATATTCTGATAAAGTTGAATTTTGACAATTTGATCCCATCCCTAGGGTCGGTGGTGGGAGGTGGGATTGGGGGCGACCTGTGGGCAAACATTTGCTACCATGTTGCTGCATTCGTGATTTTTGATATGCAACATGATCATGTTCTGAAAAAGTTGAATTTTGACCCTATCACCCCACCCCCAGGGTCGGGGGTTCTGCTGCGGGCAAAATATTCGCTACCATGTTGCTGCATTTGTGATTCCGTTTAATTCCATATGCAACATGACCATAATCTAAAAAATTTGAATTTTGACCCTTTGACCCCATTCCCAGGGTCAGGGATATCTGCGGACAAAATATTTGCTACCATGTTGCTGCATGCATAATTTCCTTTAATTTGATATGCATTATGACTATGTTCTGAAGCAATTGAATTATGACCCTTGACCCATCCCCAGGGTCTGGGGGTGTCTGCAGGCAAAAAATTTGCTACCATGTTGCTGCATGCGTCATTCAATTCAATTTGATTAGATATGCAACATGAGCATTGACCATATTCTAAAAAAAATGAATTTTGAGCTTTTGACCCCAGGGTGGGGGTGGGGGTCTGCAATCAAAATATTTGCTACCATGTTGCTGTGTTTGTGATTCCAATTAATTTGATATGCACCATGGCCATGTTCTGAAAAAGTTGAATTTTGACCTTTTGACCCCACCCCCAGGGGCGGGGGGAGGGGTCTGCAGGTAAAATATTTGCTACCATGTTGCTGCATATATGCATCATTTCCTTTAATTTGATATGCAACATGACCATGTTCTGAAAAATTGAATATTGACCCCAACCCCAGGGTCGGGGGTTTGCAGGTAAAATATTTTCTACCATGTTGCTGCATGCATGCATCATTTCCTTTAACTTGATAGGCAACATGATAATGTTCTGAAAAAGTTGAATTTTGATGCCTTCCAACACATTCAGACAAATTATGTTAAATGAAATTTCTTCACGGCTACAGAGCACGAGCCGAAGATAAAAACTAACGTCACAGTTATCTCGCAAATGCGTCGCACCATTTTTCAGTAACTTAGGGTTATAATCAACTATGAGTTAGATTGCAAGCCTATGATATCTTTGTAAACTGAGTCTCTGTTGAATTGAAACCCCAATTAACATTAGAAGTTTAATCAAATGATGACTACGTTTTGACGTCATTGATGGCAGCTGATTTTTTCAGCATAGAATATCTATCACATATGTCACATAACCAAATGTTTCTATAGGTGTATGATGAATGAGGAAGATGAAAGGCCAAAAACGAAAAATCACACACTTATCATTTTAGCATTACTTACAACAGATGTGAATTTTGCTTACTGACCCCTCCTGCCATTGTTGCTCTCTCCAAATACCTATCTAAAGAATGGCGTCTGTAAATTCGTTGTTTCATTTGCCTAAAATCCTGTTCTCGTCATTCCAATTGAAATTGTTCGAAAATGCACAAAGATGAGCGCAAAAAGATGCAAAACAAATAAGCAATTGCTAAACTTATTGTGCATAGTATATTTGTGATAATGTATTATTGAATTTATAAAACTTATGAAAATGCGATAAAAGGCTCAGCAAGCCTCTCATTTGATTGCTTTTCCTCAACTCATTAAATAAATTTAATAATACATGAGCACATGAATGGTCTGTAAATAGACATTTCCGAACCATACCCAGAATGACACTTAAGTCACCTGATAGTGTATACATTACTAATGCAAATTAGCATGCGAAATACATGTAGTACCACAAACAAAATCGCGAACTAATCACGGTTTACCTTACATTAGTTGGATTTTTGCATGCTGGGTAATGTTTCATGCTTTTGTCGTTTGTTGATTATTTTTTACAAATCATCTTTTTCAAAAAATTCTTTCAGGAATATCATCAAACAGGGTTCCCACAAACTAAACAGAGTAAAATTCCCTGACTTTTTCCTGACCATGGGAACCCTGACAGAGTGTCAAACAGTTTGAATCCACATCATGCTTGACTTTTTGTCTGGCCTGATCTGGATCCAAGCTGTTTGCAAAGAATATCAGCAGACGACAATAGTAGGTAAAAAGTAAAAGTAGGCGTGGTTTTCGGAAAGGTGAATGAAAACATAACAAACAACTAATTTTCCATACATTTATTTACTTTTAAACTAGTACATTTCAACTTAAACAGTCAACAAGTTTCTGGAGTATCTTTTTCTGTCCATAGTTCACAAATAAAGAATATCTCTGTCTGTTTGATAGGGGATCTTTATTAAGGGTAGACTCATCCTCTTTAAGTTGTGTCTTGTAGCGTTCAAAACTTTCCATTGCACACCTGTAAAAGTCATTAAAATAAAAGTAGCAACTTAAAGTGTTTGTTCTTGACTTTTATCATTTTACTTTAATTAAAAATAAAAATTTCATTATGTACTGATTTAATTTTCACAGACCATTTATTCATCTGCTAAGTTAATTACATGACTATTTATCAGCTTTATGCAAACATCTGGGAGCAGCCATCTTACAGCAACACACCACACATTAACCTGAGTTCACCTCTTATGCAGGTCAGCTAAATGATTGAAGCTGAAGTTCAGTCATTTTTTTTTTCATTTTAATATTGGATAATGGATATTATGTTTTAATTACAATCAACAGTCAGATAAATACAAATTAGAATGTTACAACTGTCAAAAGAAAAATATTTCATTTTTCAATAAGTTTTATTTGGTTTTAATCTATCTTTTTGTACCCAAAATGAAGAAAATTGTTACAAAATATGTCATCTGCTATAGTAATAATTATTGCTTTAAGGGTTAATTTTTAAAAATAAATAGTTAATATCGGCCAGGTATCAAAATATACTGATCAATGCACCCCCTGCTAAAATTATTCCTCTGAAACATTGTTATTTTTGACATTATCAAGGATATATAACTTTGCTTGTGTTGTGTGTAAGCAGATGGAAGTGCTTCCAGTTTTCTTGTGTAGAGCTCATTGACCTGAAAATAGCCAGACCCCCATGAACAAGCAAAAGTAATTAATTACAGGCTAATTGAAGAGCATTCACAAACATTTAATGAGGGATTATTCCTGCCATACTGTACGCTTTAAATTAAATGCATTTGAAAAAAAAAATGTGAATTTTCCTTTTAATGAATTTTATAGATGGATCTAGGGGGATGAGGGAGGGGTACCGGACCCTCCATGGAAAATCGCAAGTGGCTATAGGTTTCCTTAGAAATTCTGATGTGGACCCCGCTGGAGAAGCAATTGGACCCAATGTTCCTAATTGCTTCTAAAGGGAGATCCCTACAGCACTGGGAAATATGCTGACTGGAAAACAAAATGTTGTCAGGACCCCCCTAACTGAATTCTCTGGGTCTGCACATGAAACTTTAGTTCTCAGTAACAGATTTCATTGTATGAATGTCAAGGGAATTAAGTCTTTGTATGCTAGGTAAATTTTCATGCTTTTGTTGTCATCTGGTGACCTTTTTCCAAAATCAGGGTTCCCACAGAAATTCAAAAACAAAATTCCATGATTTTTCCATGATTTTTCCATGATCAATAATGTAATTTCCATGATCATTTAACGCGTGGCATCCAACCTCCCCTCTTCGCAGCATCCTCAGTATTCTTTACCACATTGAGCATAATGTGACTAACTGTTAATAGAACTTGTCTTTCTTATATCTTTTCAATATTTCTTTCAATATTTCTTCTAATAATTCATCATTTATATCTTTTCCCAAATAACTAGCCGAAAAAGTCACTTATATGGCCAATTTTAAAATCAGAAACACCATACTACCTGGATGATTGAATTGAAATGGCTCCAAAAGTTTTATGATGGTGTATTTTGATTAACTTT
Source organism: Loripinus fragilis (assembly GCA_964019695.1). Lineage (NCBI taxonomy): Eukaryota > Metazoa > Mollusca > Bivalvia > Lucinida > Lucinidae > Loripinus > Loripinus fragilis. Next base: position 75,903,718 of record OZ026525.1, read on the forward strand.
TATTCAGGCTTTCAAGTGCCCTTCCACGAAAAAGAAGGGAAAAAGTAAGGATAATTTTTTTGAAAAAGTAGGGATTATCCAATGTAAAAGGTAGGGAAAGTAGGGCTTTTTCAAACCAATAATTCATAACAATGAGTCATTAAATTAATGATAATATATCAAAATTAGCAGGATAAAAGTGGTGACAATAAAATTATCCAGAAACAGAATGACTTTTGCAGCTGAAAACTTCAAAGTGAGAAAATGAGTGGCCATTTACCAAAAAGCAAGTTTAGTTATTGAGAGTGAGCGAAGCGAGCGGGGAATTTTTTTTGATGATTTTATTGCATAAATGACATTTTAAGTGAGAGTTAGGATAGTAAAAGTAAGAAAGATGGAAAAGATCAGGAATCGATACAATCAAGTACCACACCTGACCCAGGATATCACATGGGAAAGAAACAAAACCACAATAAACATCACAAACAAGAGCCAAGAGGTCAGCCATTTCCCAGCAGGTGACCACAAGGCAGCAATGAACAGATGCAAAAGCATGACAATCACAAGACATAAATAACACAAATGATCCACAAAAGAAGTAACGCCTTGGAACAGTCAGTAAAAATATTTTACTGGAGGGTTTAAACCGGGTTCACAGCGCCAATTGCAACTTCACCCTTTGTTCAGATGTGGATCAAGACACATTGATTTTGGTTTGCATGAAAGACCCCTAACTTATCCATGCATCATCTCCTAAAACATATAAATCAATATATAAAATGGAGATAAAGCAAAGAAAAGGACTCAACAGTACATAAAACTGAATACCGGAGCAGAAGAAATCCAACAGATAAACCCTGGTGGGCCTGACAACAGCCAAAGCATCAGGCCCCTGCCATCTCATCAATAGATAATTCTTTAAGTCGGAACCATCATAGAGTCTGAAGTCCTACCCACCAGCGTGCAATTAAAGAGAAAAGCAGTAAGGCATTTTCATGAAAATGTAGGGAAAAGTAAGAGATCAAAAAAGTATGAATTGTAGGGCCCGCTTGAATGCCTGTTTTATATGATTCACCCTGAAAATAAGGAATCTGATAGGTCAAAAGATTCAATGTGGCTTTTATATTCCATTCAAAAATGTATGAATATCTTTTGGTTAGACCTTATATATGAATATAAGAAGACTTCTGACATGCCTATATTGCATACATTTTTAAGGCTACATGTATCTGACTATAAAATATCAGGTACAACAAGTGCAGGCCCTGTTGTGGACCAAACATACATTTTGAAACAATAATAAAAACTTAAATCACCAGTAGCCAGAAAACAAGCAGTCAAACACACAAATTATTTCACAAAATTCCATGATTTTTCCATGATTTTTCAGTTTTTTTCAAATTCCATGATTTTTCCATGCATGGAACTTTTTTTTCTGATTTTCCAGGTTTTCCAGTGCTCGTGGGAACCCTGCAAAATAAACTTTTTCAAAAATTATTTCAGATACACTATCAGAGTTGCAAATGGTTGGGATCCAGATCATAACTGACGTTTCGTCAGTCCTGATCTGGGTCCAAACTGTTGTCAAAGGTTATCTGCAGATGAAAAAAGTAACTGCTAGCAAGGAAAAAGTTAAGAGGCTGATGTGGTTATTTCCCTTGGACACTGGTTATTTTGTTAGGTACGAGAGGAGTTCAATAAGTTTGTAAAACTCAGTATCCATCTATACAATTCAAGATTTCTTTTTTCATTTTGTGCAGTGTAAACCTTGTCAGTTGAATGATTACAGCCGTTCAATTTGCTCTTACTTTTTGTTTGAAAACCTATACCCATAAGCAAAAATTTTAAGTCAGAATATTGAGTTCAGAGCAGACATAAAGTTCCTCACCAAGGAGGGGGCAAACACCAAAGAAATCCATCGGCCCATGGCTTATGTGTATGGTGATAGTAGCCCAAGGTTTTCCACACTGGCAAAAAGGTCAGCCCAATTTAAAAGTGGACGAGACTCCTTAGAAGATGACTCAAGGCCAAGGCGATGTCATCAGCCAGGAGATGATCAACCATGTTCAGAGACTATTGCTAAACAATCGTGGCATTAAAGTTGCCAAGCTTGTTCAGGTTGTGGTATTTCTAATGGATGTATTTACACTAGAATCCATGAACATTTATGTATGTTAAAAGTATCTGCCAGATAAGTACCCAGAAACCTGAATGTGCAAGATTATCAGCTATGGGTAAAGTCAAGAACTTCTTGAAGTGTACAATTATGCCAATCCAGAAGACTTTCACACTCATTTTGTAACAGATTAAACTTGGCTACACCACACAGGGACCCAGATACTAAAAAAGAGTCCATGAAATGGAACTGCCCTGGGTCACCCACACCTAAGAATTTTGTACCAAACCATCAGGCCAGCAAGGTAATAGCCACGGTTTTTGGTGACTCCAAAGGGATTATATTGATTGATTACAGGCCTGCTAGTACTTCAATTACAGAAGAATACTATGTCAATGTCACTTAAGAAATAGATCAGCTCCAGAAGTGAATTGTTGAGTAATAATTCACTGTTTGGAGGTCAGTTGTAAAGAAGATCAAATCACGAGCGTGCAGTGCGAGTGATTTATCTTTGTACAACTGACCGATAAACAGTGAATTATTACTCAACAATTCACGCACTGAAGCTGATCTATTTCGATTCCAACATACAATAAATGACAAAAAACATTTCGAAGCCTTCAGCTTCTTCCAACTTTCCGCCATTGCACTGAAGAACTCCCGCCAATACTTAGACAACGTCGCATACGTGTACATGTAATTGTAACGTCTTTCAAGCTTAAAAACGACGTTACACCATCTAACGCCATGAATGACGTCATTTTCCAATGGCGTCAGTTATCACACACTTTAGCTGTGAATTATTGTCCGATATATCACAGTTTGTTACCGTTGGCTCTATAGGCGAGGTGTGTTAGAATACACAATTAAGGGTTGCTAGTAAAGAAAAACCATGGGGAAAGCTAGCCACTGGTGTCCTTCTTTTGCATGATAATGCCCCTGTGCACAAGTCAAGAGATTCACAAGCAGCTATTCGTGAGTGCAAGTTCAAGCAGTTAAATCACGTGCCATATAGGCCAGACCTGGCCCCAAGTAATTATTATCTGAAATTTGAAGTAAAAATTTGAAGTGAAATTTGGGTAAAGTCAAGTAAAGAACTTCTGGAAGTGTACAATGCCAATCCAGAAGACTTTCACACTCATCTTGTAACAGGAGATGAAACTTGGCTACACCACTAGGACCCATATACTAAAAAGAGTCCATGCAATGGAAGGGCCCTGGCTCACCCCACCTAAGAAACTTCGTACCAAACCATCAGCCAGCAAGGTAATGGCCACAGTTTTTGGAGACTCCAAAGGGATTATATTGATTGATTACAGGCCTGCTGGTACTTCAATTACAGGAGAATACTATGCCAATTTCATTAACAATTTAGGGTTGCTATTAAAGAAAAATGATGGGGAAAGCTAGCCGCTGGTGTCCTTCTTTTGCATGATAATGCCCCCGTGCACAAGTCAAGAGTTGCACAAGCAGCTATTCATGAGTGCAATTTCGAGCAATTAAAGAGACTAAGTCTGCAACTATGACCATTTTTCGAATTTTTTTAATTTTCTTTTTAAATCATTTGGAAAAGTAGAATTAAGTTACGCTTTCACTATAAATATGTTCACTATAGCTGAAAACTGCACGAAAAAGTGAATTATCTTACATAACAGGTGTGTTTTTCTCGCGTTGGTAATTATTTGCGTCCCTCCAATAATTATAGACAGTTGATTTAACATAAATGCTGTTGTTTTGATACTGATATTTTTTTATATTTACGAAATTGGTAAAATGTATGCCTGAATTTTAGTTTTTTTACTGTGTTCTTGAAAAGTAGAAACATTAGTTCTAAAATTAAAAGATCAAAAGTTACAGACTATGCAGCTTTAAATCACATGCCATATAGGCCGAATCTGGCCCCAAGTGATTATTATCTGTTTAGAAATTGGAAGCCCCACTTGCCTGATTCGGGACGATGATGAGCTCAATGCTGCTACAGCAGACTTCTATTTCAAAGGCATAGACTACTTAAAAGAAAAGTGGACCAAAATGCATTGAAGTAAGGGGGATTCTATTGAAAAATATTAATTTTGTAATCATCTTCCTATCTGCGAGTTAAACCATGAGTTCTACAAACTTATTGAACTCCTCTCGGTGTTGTTAGTATAAGAATTAAGACAAAAGGTAATACCTGTGTAATAGTTGCTTCATGTCTCTAGGGAGCTTTTCTATTCCATTATCTGAAAACAAAGATTTACGGTAAATGTTCTAAAATTTCAAACACTGGTTGCCTGCCAAATAAAGGTACAGTAAAATCTGTGTAAAACGGCCACACAATAATGGACAAAACAAAGATCTTAATGACAAATGGTAGCTATATGAAGGTCTTAAGTATTGCAGAATTCTCCCCTTGGAGCATTCTGCAATACTTTTGACCTGCAATAAGCAATAATTGTTCTTGTGTCTATGTGTCTTGATCCTCATCTGAATTAAGGTTGAGGTTGGTGCACCGTTAAACTGGTTTAAGCCCTCCAGTATAATATTTTACTAACCGTTCCAAGGTGGTACTTCTTTTGTGGATCTTTTATGGTTTTTTTTGTCTTGTGTTTTCTATGCCTTTGTGTGCATCTGTTTATATGTGCCTTGTAGTCACCTGCTGGGAAAGGGCTGACCTCTTGGCTCCCATTTGTGGTGTCAAACTGTGAATTTGTCACTTTCCCATTGGTATCCTGGGTCAGGTGTGGTACTTGATTGTATCGATTCCTGATCTTTGCACCCTTACTTACTATGAAAACAAATTTTCGGTCTTTTTGAGATTGGCCGTTTTACACAGGTTTTACTGTATAGATTAACAGTGCAGACCCAGATCAGACTGCTTCTGAAGAAACAGTCAGATCAGGGTCTTGCCTCTTTGCTAGTCAGACAAGCATTTTTTTATTCATTTTCAGCCATGAAACCAACAATTTGTTTGCTAATGATAAAGAAAGTTTCTGAAATTTTAGAACATTTACTGTAGCAAGATTATGTTTGAAAATTTCAAAATGGCTTTATGTTTTTATATCCACATTACAAAATAGTTATTGTAACATTTTTAGTTTATTGGTCCCTGCAAGTTCAATGTAATGACACTACACTGTATGTTCTAAATGCCCAGCTTAGTTGTATGGAGTAAAGCTGTTCTAAAACAGAACTAAAAGGAAAACAACAAGGGAGTTTGACCAGGATATGCCTAAATCAAAGACCACAGACCAACCCACCGCACTGTGCGGCAGAGACACTGCCTGACTGATTTTTTTAAGGTTCCATGAGTTTCTCTTCTTAGTATGACCCCATAATGACTTCCAATAAATCTTTCACTGTGTTATGTTATATGACTATTTTCACTAATTTGGCAGACTAAACATCACCTTTTAACCATTCATCTACTAAATGCATACTTTAGCAAACAGTGAATACCCAGATGAAATGCTGCATAATGCAGCATTTCATCAGGGTCTACACTATTTGCTAAGATAATAACAATCTTCAGAGGAAGAAATACAATATTTTTTACAAAATTTAAACCTGTGACCCCTGAATATATAAAATGGACCATCCCAGGTTTGTTGTATCGAACCAGAAGGAAGAATCCATTATGGAAGAAAGGGTTAATGATCAGGCAGATGAGATTTTGATACTTATGGCATATGCACAAATACCTCTAATAAATGCCCATACTGATCAGTGAGCATTTATCTTCACCCAAAATTTATGCATGCAAGCAGCAAGGCTTTAACCCATATACAAGCCTAGCGTCCTTTTTGTGGGACAAAGGCAAACAGTCAAGACCCAGATCAGACACTGCAGAATGCAGCATCTGATCATGGTCTACACTGTTTGCTTACAGAATGTTCTGTTAAGATTTGTATAAAAATGAAAAATACCACCCAAACAACCCTTAAAATGGAAATGGACTGGTCCAATTAATAAGAATGGGAAATTTCATTTGACAAAAATGGGTTAATGAGTCTGTGAAAATGCTCATACTCATCCGAGTCTTCAAACCATCCCCCAGAACAAATGTTTTGATAGGATGTCCCACTAAGACGTTTCCGTTATCTCCCCCCCCTCTCTCTCCAAACATGACATTGTTTTGATAAAAAATAATTGATAAGCCTTATTCTCTGAATGAAAAGCGAACAAATTAAAGGGGATAATTGTTTTCAAAATTTCAATTCAAGGAGGTATATCATCCGATATAATACAGTCAGAAATATTGCTTCATTGTGGCGCACAAGCACTATATGCGACAGTATATTGCAGGACTTAATGTCACGGATTTCTAGCTTATCCAATCAGTTGTCCAATAAATTAGTAGGTGCATTAGAATTCTATTTCGCTGGTACTTGGAATAAACTGAGTTGGAATTAAAAAAAAATTGTATTATAGGACTTTTTGGGTACTGTAAAGGCGGCACCTCATGAATGCTTAATTAGGACTGGTCTACTTTACACACAGGTAAAAGCTGAAAATGAGGGGTGATTTTATTCAAAAGTAATTGTATCGTATTACACCATTACACCTTAGCAAAGACAGTAATGATTTTACCTTTAAAACGCCAGCAAAATGACTACATTCAAAAGCGACTGTTTATTGTTTAACATAAGTATAGAGGCAAACAATTGAACCAGATCAGACTGCAGTCTGATCTGGATCTTCACTGTTTGTTAAAGAAGCTTTAAGATATTTCGACAGACGACAAAACCATACAACTTTTTGTGATATGCCCTTTAAGGGTAAATAATGTGAGTTGAGAGTATATACGTTCATTTAAGTTCTATTATACCAAATAAAAATGATTTGTCTTCATCCTCTTCTATCCATTCATCATTCTCCACAAATTCATTGAAAACATCCGCTGGCATCGTCCATATCTGTAAGTTACATAAAAATGTTTAAATACAGGATCTTACATGTTGGTCCATGTTTTATTGAATTTATTAAACAAGTTGAGGAAAAGCGATAAAATGCGAGGCGTGCCGAGAATTTAATCGCTTTTTCCTAATGAGTTTCATAAATTCAATAATACAAGAGCACAAATGATAGATTCTATTGATAATATGACATTTAAATTACTTTGAATTCTTATTTTTGTGGTGAAACCATTAGGGTTTTGCAATATATATGTGACATTGTTAAAAGTGTCATTTCATAAAATTACCCAAATATCTGTAGACCACAAGTGGTTTATCGATTTTATTGCATGGTGTTATTTCACTCCCAGTCCTGATAAAAAGTTAAACTAGAGGACCTAAAGGTCCTGAGGCGCTCACCTGATCTCCTTAATAATGCTAAAATAGTTCAAGGTCAACTACAGCTTATTTTGTTTTACCATATATGGAGGTTGAAGCCATTTTGGTCAAGTGACCTAAACAATCTAATGAATAATCCATCAAACAGCCCAGTGATTTCTGCGAAAAAGATGTTTAGATAGGTGTGTGGCATTCCAAATGAGTGGCCATGAATAAAAGGTCACAGGTCAGCTTGACATTTGGTACTTAATATAAAACTATTGTCTCAATAGGTTTAACTATTATGAATTCGGCTTAAACAGTTATAGAAAAATGAACATTTTAAGATTTTCTCCATATAAATGCATTAAGAATCATATTTGACCTTGCCATAAATTAGGTCAAGGTCAACCTAGAATCATCATTTGTGCAAACCTGGTAGGGCCCACATCCCCAATGCTACATACATGAGAAAACTATGTTTTAATATGTTGATGGGACTCAAATATGAGCGACCTTGGCTGAAAGGTCAAAGGTCAACCTTGACCTTTGAATCTTATTTATAGACACTAGATTGAACAAATCAAGTGAGAATAATGACTTTGGCTTCAACAGTGTTCAAAAAATCAACTTTTCAAAAAAAAATCCTATTCAAATGCATTAGGAAGCAAACTTAACCTTGACGTTAAGTAGGTCAAGGTCAACCCCGGATCATCATTTGAACAAACTTGTTAGGCCCCACATCCCCAATGCTACATACCAAGTCTCAAGATCACTGGCCTTCTGGTTCTGGAGAAGAAGATTTTTAAAAGGTTTTTACCATATATGGGCATGGCGGCCATCTTTGTCATGTGACCAAAATATTTTGTAAAAATTTTAACTATCTTATCATAAGGAATCTTCACATGAAATTTGAGTTCAATTGGGTCAATGGTTTGTGAGAAAACTATGTTTTAATATATTGATGGGACCACAATATGAGCGACCTTCGCTGAAAGGGCAAAAGTCAACCTTGACCTTTGAAACTTATTTATGACCATTGTCTCATTAGTTTTAACATATCAAGTAAAAATAATCACTTTAACTTTAACAGTATTAAAAAAATCAACTTTTCAAAAAAATTCCCATTTAAATACATTAGGAAGCAAATTTGACCTTGACGTTAAGTAGGTCAAGGTCAACCTAGGATCATCATTTGAACAAACTTGGTAGGCCCAAAACCCCCAATGCTACATACCAAGTCCCAAGGTCATCGGCCTTCTGGTTCTGGAGAAGAAGATTTTTAAAGGGTTTTTACCATATATGGGCATGGCGGCCATCTTGGTCATGTGACCAGATCCATTTGAACAAACTTTCGTTCCCGCGTCCTAAGGAGTCTCCATATGAAATTTGAGTTTAATTGGCCAAGTGGTTTCAGAGGAGAAGATGTTTGAAAATGTTGACGGACGGACGGACGACGGACAGACAGACGTACGGACGCCGGAGTGACTGGTATACTATAAGCTCACCCATGAGCCTTCGGCTCAGTTGAGCTAAAAATAATATTAAATAAATTTATCACATGACGTTGTGTCTGGCAGGGATGTAAAGGCATGTATTAAAATTGATGAACCACTAGTGGTTTACGAATTTAGTAACACTATACAATGATGTACATAACAACGTTGTGTACATATTCACAAAATCTTAACATTTTTGTGTAAGAATTTGATTTGAAAGTAAATTTAATGTCATATGATAAATAGAGTATAACATCTGCTGACCTGCATTATTGAATTTATTTAACAAATTGGAAAAATGTGATAAAATTCTCGGCAAGCCTTGTATTTTATCTCTTTTCCCCAATTTGTTAAATAAATTCTCATATTACATAAACACTCATGTTACATTCTGCACATGCTTTTCACTTTAACCCAAGTTTGTGTTCGGGAAACCCCTGAGGACTGTACATCAGTAAACGTCAGAGTGATTTCGCCATTTTGCGGGGGTATTATTTTCACGAAACTTTGCATATGCAAAAAGCCCTCGCAAAAATTTCCAAATTTACAGTATATAATCTTGATTATCTTATGACATTACATCTGTGAGTGATATAGCGCCCTTTATTAAAATGGATAATACACTAGTTAGTGTTTTACAAATTAAGTAAATAGAGAATCTTACATGAGTGCTCATGTTTTATTGAATTTATTAAAATAGTTGGGGAAAGGAGATAATTGCGAGGCTTGCTAAACATTTTATCCTTTTTTCCCAAAAAGTTTAATATATTCAACAATACAACAGCATGAATGTTAGATGCTATTTATCATATGACATTAAGATTACTTTGAAGTAAGTAAGGGTGCAAAGATCAGGAATCGATACAATCAAGTACCACACCTGACCAAGGATACCTATGAGAAAGTGACAAACTCACAGCAGACACCACAAACGAGAGCCAAGAGGTCAGCCCTTTCCCAGCAGGTGACCACAAAGCACATATAAACAGACGCGCACAAAGACATAGCAAACACAAGACAGAACAAAAACATAAAAGATCCACAAAAGAAGTACCGCCTTGGAACGGTCAGTAAAATATTTTACTGGAGGGCTTAAACCGGTTTAACGGCGCCAACCTCACCTTTAATTCAGATGTGGATCAAGACACATAGATATTTGGTTTGCATGAAAGACCCCTAACTTTCTCATTTTTGTCGTAAAAACGTTATAATTTTTTCATTATGTATGCAACATCGTTATGGACATGATGTTTCTCGAAAATCTGTTAATCACTAGTGGTTAATCAATTTTATTGTATGGCATTATTTCACTCCCAGAGGCATCGTCATATGATAACATAATATAAAAGTTAACAAAATCAACATATGACTAAACTGTAGCGTTTTCATGCCCAAAAAGGCAATTTCAACGTAGCTTTAGTGGCATATGATAAATTGAATCTAATATTTGTGCTCCCACATTATTGAAATTCAACTTGTTCTGAAAGTGATAAAATGTGAGTAGTAGGTGAGTGTGTTTTGATATCAAGTTTACCAGGCAAGGCTTCAAGAAGGCTTGTTGAATCACGAGGCTTGCCCGGTGATTCAGCAAGCGTTCTCGAAGCCAAGCCTGGTAAACTATATATCAAAAGATGCAAACCTGGTATTCTTTTTATCAGTTCACAATTTGCTTTACTCTTTAAACTTGCGATTATGAGTAGTTATCTATTTTCATGATTATTCAACGTCCTGGTTGACGTCATCCAAAAAGTGCAACTTCATAATTACTTTATAAAGACACATGCCATAAGATAGACAAAGTTCATCAGGTCAACGTGCAACAATGTAGTTTATAGGAGAGTTAACTGATAAAAGATCTTCTATAAACCCTATCATCAAACTTTTATGTTTGGTTTTGAAAATGTATTCCTCATAAATATTCATTACCTTTAATGCCTGGTCTATTTCATCTTCTGTCAAAATACCATCTGTACCAACTACAAACGTTGTGTCTATAAGGCCCTACAAGACAAAACTGTCATATCAATATATTTCAAACTACAGTAACTCTGTAAAACGGCCACTCTCAAAAACACTACAAATTGGTTTTCAAGACCAATTATTGCTTAATGTAGGTCAAAAGTATTGCAGAATGCTCCCCTTGGAGCATTCTGCAATACTTTCAACCTTCATTAATTATCATTTGTCATTAAGATCTTTGTTTTGTCTCTTTTTTAGTGGCCATTTTTCACAGGTTTTACTGTACAATATTTCATTTCAAACATTTCCTAAAACACAAATATTAAATCTTGGTCAGATCCTTTAGAAATAGAGGGAAACTACCAATTTGAAAATAACAGACTCAATTTAAATAAGTCTTTTCACGAGAGTTAGTTAAAGACAAACAAAAATGGACATCCCCTAGCTCTTATTGCAGTTGAATATGCTTTCTGCCAGAGTCAAATACTCCTTAAGGACCAGAATGCTGCACAGGTTTAGATAAGCAAACCTTTTTAGCATAAGATTGTAAATATTTTCTTACCCACAATTTTTTGCATATGTTTTGGGTCTCAAAAGAACCATCTCATTGAGATGGTTCTTTGAGTACCAACAACATATGTTTTTTGTTGAGAAATAAGAAAATTATTTTCCTGTTACACAGTCTTAACTAAAAGCCTGATACAATGATTGAATTAAGCACTTTACTAACTATATGCTATATTTGTAGAAATAGCCATCACTTGCTATTTTAAGCATGTGAAAGCAAGTCACTTTCATATCAACCAAAATCTGACAAATAAGCTGCATGGAAAACAGTGTGGATCCGGATCAGCCAGCTTCTATAGAAGCTGGCTGATCTGGATACACCCTTTTTGGCAGAAAGCTGCTTTCATAACACACAATAGTTTCATTTTGAGTTGTGAATGATCATATTCTGCTTTTCAATCCAGTGTTTTACTTTCCCCCAAAAAATGCATCTGAAAACGCTGTAGTCATCTGCTGCATATATTAGCTAACATTATTCAACTTATGTATGTATAGAAGCAATCAGTGTGGACCCAGATCAAACTGCTCCTACACGATCTGGGTCTATACTGTTGACTAAGAGGCTTCTACAGGGTTCATACAGGCAAGTTTGAGTAAAATTCAAGGACTTTTCAAAGACTTCTAAAGATTATCCTACAGTTTTCAAGGACTAAAAGTTTATGAAAAATCCTGATTTAAGTGTAAAAATCTCTACTTCAAAAATGCTAGACTGAGATAATGGAGAAATTAGTGCTAGAAAATGTGTATAAAATTGTTGTGCTTTTATTTGGTGCAGCATATGCTGCATGCTGCATCAAATAAAGGCATCACTCTTTTATACTGATTTAGATCTCCAAAACAGTGGAATCCTCCTGTAAATGGTAAATTTCAATGACTTTTCAAGGCCTTTTAGGGTTTTTCAAGTACTTTTCAAGGCAAATTTAATTTTCAAGGACTTTCAAGACAGTTCAGTATATTCAAGTACTTTTCAAGCCTGTGCGAACCCTGTTCTACAGCATTTCAGCAGACCACAAAAACAGATGAATATTGTTTTGATTTATGCTTTAAGAGTTATGATTTAATTGTTTTGATAAAAAGTGCCTTCTGGTCAGCTGGATTATTACTGTTCATATCCATATTCAACAGGGGGATAACACACTTTGCCAAGTGAACCATGTCTTTCCATACCTACAATGTCTTGTAAAACTGTTTTCTTCCTGTTAAAGATTCCATCACTGTTACAGACAAGGTGTTTATAAAATTAGCAGTTGGTATAAGAGTGGTACCAGATATACCTACCATGCATTGTAAAACAGTTCTCTTTCTGTTAAGATATCATCACTGTTACAGTCATGGTGTTTATAAAATTAGCAGCTTAGAGTGGAACCAGATTGACCTACCATGTATTTAAAACAGTTCTCTTCTTGTTAAAGATATCATCGCTATTAAAGTCAAGATGTTTAGCAGCTTGCATAAGAGTGGAACCAGATATACCTACCATGTATTGTAAAACAGTTCTCTTCCTGTTAAAGACATTGATACGGCTTGGCCTGACCGGGGTGAGTGGTAGTTGGATTATTTATTATAGAGTGAGGGGCTAGATTTGTCCTTACTCAGATTTCTCAGCAATATCTCCAATAAAGTAGTATTATGCTAGAAAGGGGTCACAACAGAATCAATTCATAGAAACAAATGGAGCTTCTTGATATTTAAATACATGTTTCTGTTCACTGCTTCTGTTGTATTATAGCCCCCGTCAACACAATAAACATTAATATCTATATTCGCTATAATTCACTATGAAGATTGATGCGAAGCAAAATTGAACTTTTAAGCAATATGAAATATGTACATGAAATTCACTAATGTTGATGATCTTTGTGATTGTTCACTTCTTTTATTTCTCACTCCTTCTTGCCGCATAGTCTATCTCATTCAAGTTGAAGCGTAAGATTAAGCATGAGTTTAAGATTAAGTATTAGTGTAAGATTAAGCATAAGATTAAGCATAAGATTCATCAATGAAAACAATTCATATGAAGCATAACTGGCTCCTTGATCAGCAAGGGACCATATAAATAATAACTTGCTCCCAGGGTGGCAAGGGACCATATAAATGATGACTTGCTCCTAGGTCGGCAAGAGACCATTTAATAATAATGCTTGCTCCTTGGTCAGCAAAGGACCATTTAAATAATAGCTTGCTCCTCGGTCAGCAAGGGACCTTATAAATAATAATGCTTGCTCCTCGGTCAGCAAGGGACCATATAAATAATAGCTTGCTCCTCTGTCAGCAAGGGACCTTATAAATAATAATGCTTTTTCCTGGGTCAGCAAGGGACCATATAAATAGTAGCTTGCTCCTCAGTCAGCAAGGGACCTTATAAATAATAATGCTTGCTCCTCAGTCAGCAAGGAACCATATAAATAATAGCTTGCTCCTCGATCAGCAAGGGACCTTATAAATAATAATGCTTGCTCCTTAGTCCGCAAGGGACCATATAAAATAAGGCAAACTCCATGGTCAGTCTGGGACCACTATAATGCCTAGACCTCAGAATGTCGGCACAGCATCAAACATATGTCTCTTTGCTCTGGTGCACTGCCTATGATCTCACATCTGAAATGCTCCACTCAAGGTCCAGGATCACCTGAGCTCTAACTTATAATCTAGGGTCTACTACACTTGCAAGACGTCTCTATCTCGCAATATAGAACTATTCACAGCAGTTTCTGTGATACACAAGCGTTCTTTTAGAAAGCTCAATTATGCCAATCTCAAGCTTAAATAAATGAAAATATAGATTGAGCAATGTATTCAATAACAACAACAACTACAACATTTAATCACTCCTAATGCAGGCATATATCCAGTCAGGAAAATAACTTTTCCTTTGGTGTTAATTCTCGCCTTCAGCTCTGCAAGGGTTATTGAACTTAGCAACAGTGAAGGAGATGCAACTCAAATTAAAACATTCACTTTTCTGTCCGTGATTTGCCTACCTTTTGATTAGAACATCAAACGCAGCTTGATGAATGATGACTGAAATATGATAAAAACTATGAAGCTTGGAGTTTGCACTCAACTTCGGACTGTTTAGACACTATTCAGCATGACTTGCCTGAACGAACCGACATCATCGCTGGTAGCAGGTTCAGATTCAAAGAAAATACAGTTTAAGATTAAGAGTAAGCAAAAATTCTTATTTTCTGATCTTTTGGTGACGATTCAGGACCAGTGCTCAATCCCTGGTCGTCTGCAGATACTCTCGTGATGGCCTAAAGTCGTCTCTTTATCGCTGATTTTCTCTCATGAGTTTTTATTTAAGATTAAGTTTTAGCTTAAGCAAATGCATAAAATAATATAAAATTACCTTTTTTAAATGATATAACAGTAGGTCTTGATGATTTGTCTCTAAGAAAATCTCAACGGCCGGCAGCGAGGTGGCCCCTAGCAAGTTGTGATGTAGAGTGACAGAGAGTCTCCTGTGCACACTCTTTTATAAACATTAGGAAAGCTGCCTGACAATTTAAACTTCGTTGGATCGTCGGAAACGGTTAATTCGGAGAACTAATGACAATTGGGTAGTTCCCCCTACCCAACTTAGCTTTCATCAATCATCTTTAATCTCTAACACAAAGGCATGTTTCAACTAAATAATTACAGTTTCACAAATCTCCTTCAAGTTTAAACGCCTTTAAGAAATGATAAAGTATTTTAGTACTTTAATTCTGACATTTTAAACTTAGCCCAACCAATTTCCTCCCTAATGCCCCTCATCAGTTTATGAGAGACGTAAGCATGCGCAGTAGACATTATTGAAACTCTGAAGCAGATTGTTGACAACGCTCATTACGATGGGATACTTTTGTGAATTTCTGTTCTTTTGGATTCATTCATTCTACGCTATGGTTCTGGAGTGTGTGAGGTCTACTAACGAGGGATTCCTTGAAACCGGTTGACATCGTGGAATAAGGTACATAAATAAAGCGAAAGTAGGTTGTCAACAAGTACCATGAGCATCTAGATGATCTTTCAGTTCATTGCTAATCTTTAACTTGTGATGAACAAATCATATCAATTTAGTGGTGCTACTCTTTTTGCAGGTTAAATCAGGTTCATGATGAATACTTCTTTTCCCATTGAATTATTCCTCATGTACTGATGTACCATACTGCAATCTAGCATCACCATTTGGATATGATCAAGTATTTCTGTGCTACATAAGAAAAACATGTATCATACACATTCATCATTTAATGTGTAAATCAAGTATATAAAATCTGTTTACAAAAAGGCCTACAAAAAACTAGCATACCTATTCTAATTTCAATTTCCCTGAGACAGAGGGGTGAGATGCAGGTAGATCTCAGTGCCTATGCCACCTCTGATGAGGGGACCTAGACCGAGATCTTCTGCGTCTCTCCACCTGCTCATCACTAATATTCCTTCGGGATAACTTTTCTACATTTTGGTTTAGTTCGTCTAATATATTGATTAAACGTGAGGAAAGAGTCCCTCACTGCCTCTCCCAGTCCCACCACGGCTCGGGCTGCATCCCTAACCTCATGGAGAGCCTTGACTACATCCTCGCATTCTATTGAATGCGTGGATGCAGACGAAGCTGTATCACACGAGGGAGGGCCAAGTGGAGATACCAGTACTGCATCCGGAGCCAAGGAGGGTCCGGGATTGGGGCAGGACTTAGGTTTGTGAGGACAGTGAGAGTGATGACCGAAGGATCTTGCATAGTAACGGTCTCGGTGGCTGACTCCTCCGGCAAGGCAGCTGAACCCCAAAGTGGAGGAACATCCGGATCTTCAAGTCCCGAAGAGTTGGAAATTCCTCCACCAGACTCGGCGACACACCGGAAATGCCTGCCCACAAAACGTCCCCACCACTACCACTGGTCCTCTTCCGCCAAATCTCCTCTGACTTCTCCTGCGAGAGGGCAACATAATGATTGCCCTCTAGCAGATATTTTGCCGCCTCTCCAGCACAATGCACAAATGAATTTGTATTATGAGAGTCTCCACCATATAGAGATATTGTTAGAGTGCACCTCGTGCACAAGGTGATTCGCCAGACTGGCGTAGGTGTCTCAAAAAAAACTACAGAGACTGCACAAATAGGGTACATTTACCCTCTCTACATGTTCTTTATAGATGTGTGTCTTTAACTTATGTCTCTGGTCTACTTTGCCGCATGTCATACATTGGTATGCAATCCCTCTTTTGTTGATAAGCTTGGTAGGCTTGGTCGACATGCTGAAAAAAATTGGGTTTACATAAGAAAAATGTCATAGCATTAATTTATTCCCGGCAATTCTTCCTAACTTTCTTAGACAATTTTACTACCCAGTAAGGATGATCACCTTCATACTTCTTCAGCTTATTGTGATGTACCACTTTTGTGGTACCTGATTTGCTCATTTGTATTTTCAAATTTAATGGATTGAATTTACAAATAACCACATATGGGCCAGTATAATTTGGCTCAAGTTCCATGCATTTCCTGGGTCTACAGCTTTCAACTAGGTACTGTACCAAACTAAGTCCCCTGGCAAAAAGCTGGTTTCAAATATCTTTGTATCATATCTGTCCTTTTGTGTCTTAGCTGATTTTTCTATGTACTTGCGAGCCACAGAAAGAGCTGTTTGCAGTCTTTCTCTTAATTTATCGATATATTCACCATAAGAAGTTTCTGTTTCATTGTTAGTGTAACTGCCATGAGTTAACTCAGTAGGAAGTCAGACTTGCCTATCTTACATTAACAGATTGGGTGTCATCTCACTACTTTCACGTGGGGTTGACCTTTATGCTGCTACTAGACATCCTAAGTGTAGATCCCAATCAGTCTGTTCATTTTTTAAATAAGCCTTTATCATCCTAACAAGAGTCCTATTAAACCTCTCAGCTTGACCATTACATCTTGGATTCCTTGCTGAAGTTCTAGTCTTGGGAAAGGGCTGACCTCTTGGCTCTTGTTTGTGATGTCTAATTGTGAAGTTGTCACTTTCCCATTGGTATCCTGGGTCAGGTGCAGTGCTTGATTGTATAGATTCCTGATCATTGCCCTCTATCCTACTTTGTCTGGGTATTCCTTGTTCTTTTTACCTACTAGTCTTGCACATTGTTGGCTAAGCAGCGTAAGTTCTCATTTATACTACTATGTATGTTTAATACGTATGTTTTGTTGCTTTATGTCCCAAGTCAACAGCTATGGTCATGGCGGATGGTCAGTTCACCTAACCACACTTTTACCTGGGCAAGCTTGAACAAGCAGTTAACCAGTACTTTTTGCACATACTTTCGCTTGTAACTGACAACAACCCTTTTTGAATGACTCAGCGGAAGGGAGGAGAATGACCGTAGAAATTATTTCATGATAAATCTCCACGAAAGTATGGGACCGGGCCGGGATCGAACTCGCAACCCCTGGATCTGCAGTCAGACTCGCATCTGTTGCCAGACACGTTACCGACTGCGCTACGCGGCCCGGTTATACTACTATGTGATTCTCCAATAACCTGTACTATAGAAGATGCCATTTCTCTCATGGCCTTTTGTAGTTCAGCTGTACTCACAACCTGTGTATTAAGTGCTGGTGCAATAACAGTTTCAGAAGAAGGACAAGAAAATGGTATATGAGTATTACCTTGTTTCTTTTCTGTGCCTTCTGTATTTCTCTGTTCTGTATCTTTTCTGTTGGTCTGTTTTATAGCTTATGCTTCTTGATCTGATCTGTAATCAAAATTAATTGTTTGAACAATTTGGTCATTTATAGTGAAATAATCCTCATCAACTTCTGTAATATCTGCATTTTCTCTTTCAGTATTACTGCCAGAAAATTTGGAAGTTGTCTCGGAACAACTACAATGCCTAGACCTTGGAATGTCGGCACAATGTCAGACAGAGGTCTCTTTGTTCTGGTGCACTGCCTACGATCTCACATCCCAAAAGCTCCACTCAATGTCCCAGATCACCTGAGCTCTAACTTATAATGTAGGGTCTATTACACTGGCAAGACGTCTCTATCTTGCAATATACGACTAATCACAGCAGATTCTGTGATGCATGAGCATTCTTTTAGGAAGCCTAATTATTCCTATCTCAAGCTTAAATAAATGAAACTATAGCCTAAGTAATGTTATAATTCAACAGCAACAACATTTAATCACTCCTATTGCAGGCATATATCAAGTCAGGAAAGTAACTTCTCCCTTGCTGTTGATCCTCGCCTTCAGCACAGCATGGGTTATTGAAACAAGCAGACAGTGAAGGGGACACAACTCCAATTGAAACATTCACTTTTCTGTACTTGATTCATATGAATTTTGATTTGAACTTCAAAAGCAGTAACAATCTACGCTTAACAAATGATTCTTGTTGGACGATGGCTGAAATATGATAAAAAATTAAACTTGGAGTTTGGACACTGTTCAACACGAACTTGCTTGAGGAAACTGACAACACCGCAGGTAGCAGGTTCGGAATAACAGAAAATACATTTTAAGGTTAAGAGTAAGCAATAATTCTTCTTTTCTGATCTTTGGGTGACGGTTCAGGACAAGTGCTTGATCCCTGGATGTCTGTGGATACTCTAGTGATGGCCTAAAGTCGTCTTTTTATCCCCACTTTTCTCTCATGAATTTCAGTTTAAGATAAAGTTTAAGCTTATGCAAATGTATGAAATAATAAAATGATATCAAATTACCTTTTCAAAATGATAAGACTGTATTTCTTGACGAATCTTGTCTCAAAAAAATCCCAGTGGCTGGCAGCGAGGTGACCCCTAGCAAGTCGTGGTGTAGAGTGACAGAGCTCCTCCCTTGCGCTTTCTTTTATAAAGATTAGGAACGCTGTCTGACAATTCCAACATAGTTGGATCGTCGGGATCGGCTAATTCGGAGAATCAACTACAATCGGGTAGTTCCGTCTACACATCTTAGCTTTCGTCAATCCTCTTTAATCCCTAACCCAAAAACATATTTCAACCAAATAATTACATTGGCTCAAACCTCCTTCAAAATATAAGTTTAAACGCCTATAAGAAATGATAAAGTATTTTAGAACTTTAATTCTGACATTTTAAACTTAGTGCAACAAATTTCCTCCCTAAGGAGTCTAATCAGTTTGTGTGAGACGTAAGCATGCACAGTAGCCATTATTGAAACAACTCCGAAGCTATAAATTTCCTCCCTACGGAGTCTAATCAGTTTGTGTGAGACGTAAGCATGCACAGTAGCCATTATTGAAACAACTCCAAAGCTATAAATTTCCTCCCTACGGAGTCTAAACAGTTTGTGTGAGACGTAAGCATGCACAGTAGCCATTATTTATACAACTCCGATGCAGTTTGTTGACAATGCTCATTGCGATGGAATACTTTTGTGAATTTCTGTTCTTTTGGATTAATAAATCATTCATTTTACACTATGGTTCTTGGGTGTGTGAGGTCTACTAACGAGGGCTTCCTTCAAAACTGGTTGACATCGTCAAATAAGTTAAATAGATAAACCGAAAGCAGGTTGACATTAGATTTCGTGACTAAGTAATTTCGAACCATGTCTGAATGACTGAATCATCACAATATCATCACTTTTACAGTCTAGGTGTTTATAAAATTAGCAGCTTGTATAAGAGTGGTACAAGATAAACCTACCATGTCATGTAAAACAGTTTTCTTTTTGTTGAAGATATCATCACTGTTACAATTTAGGGGTTTAGCAGCTTGAATAAGAGTGGAACCAGATATACCTACCACATCATGTAAAACAGTTCTCTTCCTGTTAAAGATATCATCACTGTTACAGTTTAGGGGTTTAGCATCTTGTATAAGAGTGGAACCAGATATACCTACCACGTCATGTAAAACAGTTCTCTTCCTGTTAAAGATATCATCACTGTTACAGTTTAGGGGTTTAGCATCTTGTATAAGAGTGGAACCAGATATACCTACCACGTCATGTAAAACAGTTCTCTTCCTGTTAAAGATATCATCACTGTTACAGTTTAGGGGTTTAGCAGCTTGTATAAGAGTGGAACCAGATATACCTACCACATCATGTAAAACAGTTCTCTTCCTGTTAAAGATATCATCACTGTTACAGTTTGGGGGTTTAGCAACTTGTATAAGAGTGGAACCAGATATACCTACCATGTCTTGTAAAACTGTTTTCTTCCTGTTAAAAATATCATCACTGTTACATTCTAGGTGTTTTGCAGCTTGCATAAGAGTGGAACCAGATAGACCAACCTGAAATTAATATTGTTAACCCTTTGTATACTAATGAATTCTTCCAAAAAACTTTGGATATTCCATTCTACATATCTAGGGGTGACAGGTTATAAATTTGTAAAACAAGTAACCCAATGGGCAACAATCGCTCACTGCGGAGCCAGTATAAAGTTTAAAGACACCATAATTTACTATGCTCAAAGGCAGGTCACTCTGAACTTGAAACAGTGATCAGAAATAAATTCAAACACACAAGATATTATGCTAGTTCTCGGTATCTGCAAGTATTAAAAAGATCTGAATAAAAATTGCACATGAAACCTGATTTTGAGATGCTCAAGGGCAGCTAACTCTGTAGTCAGTGATGGCATCTAACCGAAATTCAAACTCATCCATGTTTTATGTATGTCCTGGTTACCTACAAGAATGAAGAAGATAAAATGAAAAATGAAAGCGCTAGAGTGGTCACATTATACAGCTGTATTTTTGACGCTCAATGGCAGCTTACTCTGTAGTTGGTGGTCGGGTGTGGCTGAAAGCAAACTCATTCAAGTTTTTATGGATTGTGCTGCAAGAATGAGGAAGATCCATTCAAAAATAAAGGCGCTAGAGTGGTCACAACAGACCTCCCATTGTAAGTCTATATGCAGATTTTCCAGACACTCAAGGGCAGTTAACTCCACAGTCTTATATTGGTTCTGCTTGAAATTCAAACCCATACAAGCTTTTATGTATGTCCTTGTTACCTGCAAGAATGAAGAAGATCCATTCAAAAATGAAGGGGCTAGAGTGGTCACAGCATTATCTTTCAATGTTTGAGATGCTCAAGGGCAGCTTACTCCATAATTGAAGAAATTCAAATTTATCCATGCTTTTGAAAGAAGATCCAATCAAAAATAAAGGCACTAGAGTGGACACAACAAAATTCATTAAATTTTTCAGATGCTCAAGGGCAGCTAACTCAGTAGTCGATGATGGGATCTTGAGGGAGTGCAGTGGCTCGGTGGTACAGTGCTTGACTGGAGACTGAGGGGCCGAGCCAGTGTCACTGCGTTGTGGTCCTTGGGCAAGACAAATTTATCCTAGCTTAGTACTGGTTCAACCCAGGAAGACCCGTCCCTTTTTAACTAAAAGATTGATGATGGGACGTAAAGAATCAAATCAAACAAAACAATCAAACTCATTCAAGCTTTTATGGTTTTCCTTGATACCTGCAAGAATGAAGAAAAGCCATCAGAAAATAAAAGGCACTAGGGTGTTCACAACATTTCTCCCATTATAAGTCTATGGGGATTTTCGAGACACTCAAGAGCAGCTAACTCTGCAGTCTGAGATCTGATCTGGCCGAATTTCGAACCTATCTGAGACTTCATGGTTGTCTTTGTTACCTGCAAGAATGAAGAAGATTAAATAAAAAATAAAGGTGCTAAATCGGTCATAACATTATTCATTTTGTCACATTATTCATTGATTTTTTAGATGCTCAAGGGCAGCAAACTTCGAAGTCGGTGATGGAATCTTGGCAAAATTCAAACATGTCCAAGCTTTGTCAATTATTGTCCTTGTTACCTACAAGAATGAAGAAGATCCATCCAAAAATGAAGGCACTACAATGGTCACAACATTTCTTCCATTATATAACTATGGGGATTTTTCCAGATACTCAAGGGCAGCTAACTCCATAGTCCCTTGTCAGATCTTGCTGAATTTTAAACCCATCCAAGCTTTTATGGTTGTCCTTGCTACCTGCAAGAATAAAGAAGAACCAATCAAAAATTAAGGAGCTAGAGTGGTCACAGGATTTTCCTCATTGTGAACATATGGGAGCTATCTGTTGCCATGGAAACCAGAGTTTTGATCTGATCTGGCCCAAAACCCAGAATTTGATTATGATCGACCAGCTGGTCTCAGAGATATTTATGTTTGAAAGTATAGAGGCACGGACGAACGCAACCCGACTCGAGTCCCATCCTTTAAGTTCACCTGAAGCCTTCGCAGATCTCTTTTACCTTGACAAATAGTGTAGACCCTGATGAAATGGGGCATTACTTGGCATTTCATCTGGGTCTTCACTGTTTTGTAAAGTACCCGTTTAGGGGTTTCCTGTATGCAAAGGGTTAATTAATATGGTATATATTCTAAAATTCCGAACAATCTTATCTTTCTGTTCTCAAATAAAATGTAGGTTTATATCATATCTGGATGTCAGAATAGCAAACAGGGAAGACCCTGATCAGACTGCATCTTCTGCACAGTCTGATCAGGGTCTGCACAGTTTGTCTCGGTCTCTTTAGCAGGCATCTAGTGTTCAAAATTTTTAAGGCTTCCTTGTGTAGCTACATTTCAAAGCAAGCCTTTAATGAATCTTTAGTTTTAACAACTGTTCACAACTTCAAGAACAACAGAAATGATTGACAGCTGCCAAGATCACCTGCCAATGTAAAACACTTCCAACAGCGAATGTATTTGACAGCTGTGAAAATATAGTTGCAATAGGTCTTATCCGGTAAATGCTACCAGCAGCAGTTAACAGCTGTGCTAGGTACAAATACTGCCCTTTCTCTGCACCTAGTGTGTGTAAAGATAAGGGATAAATCTTGAAGTGTGTACTCTGCTAACAATTTATTCTAATTAATTGAAATTGGGTGGAACTAATTTCACCGTTAGATCTTTAGAAGGGTTACAGAAGTATTTGAAAGATGGAGGGGTTGCATTTTACTGACATAAAAAGTCTGAATTTTTAGATACTTGCTTACAATGAGAGGCTTGGAACAGAAGTACAAACCGAATAGACTTCCTAATGATAGGGACAAAATCTTGAAAGAAAAATTAATAACAAAAATTATATGGAGTCATTTTCTAATCAAAAAACTGATCAAGAATCAAAATTGAATAATTTTAGCCTAACTCCCGGCCCACCAACATTAGTTTTTTAAATCTATAATTATTGTTTTATTAAGAATATATGGTAATAAAATCTCTTAATTGTAAATGTGCCTAATCTGAGCCTGCACTTTCTGCCTTTAACTACTGTCGTCTGCTTATAACCTTCACCAACTTTTTAGATCCAGATCAAGTCTGATAAGTTGTGGGGCACATAGACGAATCCTGGATTTCTTCATTGAGAATTAAAATCTACAAAGGGGATTCGAATTGTTAATTGTTATTTTTTTCCTTATTTTCTGAAAATTCTCCATGAAAATGGAATAATTTTTTCTCAAAGGGGGCTCGAGCGAACCCCCTTGATCCGCCACTGCGGCATGATTTTAATCCATACTGTTTGAGGCTCAGATTGACTTTTTCCAAAATATTCCTTCACAAACACAATCAGAGCGTCAAACAGATCAGGGGGGACGTTCTGTTAGGTTGATCTGGGTCTAAACTGTTTGAAAGTTATCAGCAGATTACAAATGTCGCCGCAGGCAAGGAAAGAGTTAAAAGGTGAAGTAGCGTAGATATGATCAGACAGTTAATTGTGACTAAAGTAAAGTAATATTGAGATTGACTGGAAATTATTATAACTATTTTAATAGCTTATTCGCTGTACTACCTGACAATATTGTAACAACCTCAAGCACATCTTTCAGATTGCATTTTAGATAAATTACATTAGGTAAAGACCCGAAAATTAGCAAAAAGAAAATAAATTTGAGAGATTTACTATGCAAATACACAGAAAAATGCTGTCTGCTACAATGAGAATGTACCTAGTGGAACTCAGTGGTAACATGATACTGCTGTAGTTTCATACTAGGGCACAGACCTGTAAATGTTTTCCCATAGACCTCCATTATAGCTTTTGAGTAAGCTGTGGTCCACACAACTCTTCAAGCACAATGAGGCTGCCGTAGAATTACAGATTGGACCTAGTTCAACCAATAAACAAATATGAGATACCATGGTGACCACCATGTTTTACCACTTTTTGGCCCCTGAAGGTGGGCACCCTACATGAGAGGACATTTTCATTGAAAAAAATACCAAAATGCAAGGTCCTTTTTTCTAAGCCACACCAGTAAACTTAATCAACAATAGCAATGAGAAGTTGTTTCAAAAAGTACAGCAAAGATATACCCGTCTAATAAATACAATATATTTCCTAGTTTTATTGTTGACCAATCATGAAACACCTTACAACTTAAAAATATTGTGCTGAGCTTCCACCTACCTTTTGAGCCAATCAGTGCCCTTTTTACATTTACAGGTCTGTGGCCTACTACCGGGAGTAAGCCTATTGATGGCAAACCTCACCTGGTTCACCCATGCAAAACTAGTCTCTTGTTTGAATTATTGCGTGTCTGCTTTCAGGTTGGCTGTTCATCTGCTCCGTTTTACACTCCAAACTGTTAATATGACTTAACTTTAATTACAAAACTGTTATACATCCTAAAATATGAATAAATTAAGTCTATGAAAATAAAAATATAAATATAAGAGATGGATTTCATTTTCAGGGACTCGCTTGCATTCATTGCTTCATGGAGGTGCTCAGTGGCTCAGTGGTAAAGTTTTAGACTTGGGATCGAAGGGATCACAGGCAGCACTATGTTGTGTCAATGAGCAAAACACTTTATCCTCTGCTTATAGTACTGGTTCAGCCCAGTAAGACAGGAAAATGTCCCCACATGACAGATAAATAGTTGACTGGGATGTAAATCATCAACGCTTAAGATATTCAGCACTAAGTTAAAATGATTTATGTATATATTTTGGTAATACAGTAAAACCTGTCTTAAGCGGCGACTCAAAAATAGACAAAACAAAGGTCTTAAAGACAAACGGTAGCTTAATGAAGGTCAAAAGTATTGCAGAATGCTCTCATGGAGCATTCTGCAATACTTTTGACCTGCATTAAGCGATAATCGGTCTTGAAAACCAATTTTGGTCTTCTTTTTCAGCAGCCCCTTAAGACACGTTTTACTGTTTTAGAGAAAATAACTGAGAAACAGAACCCCTTTAAGAGTATATCATTATAAGACTCTTTCATAAGCAAGCCCAAGATGCCAAAAGGTGAACTTTAGGGCCATTTTTTCTATCCCACCCTCACACAAATAATGGAATCTTTTTTTTGCTCACCATTGAGTTTATATTTTAAAATAAGTTCCAGAAGTTCCTGAATACTTCAAGATGCAATACTACATGCTAAGGTCACTCTGTCTTAACACAAATGTCACTAGACGACCATGTGGGTGAGTTCAAAAAAAATCAAATGAACAGTCCACATGTGACAACCTGGATAAGATAACATGGTTAAGATGAGAATTTCTAGCACACCGGATAACACCATCTGAGATTTTACCCTGGGATAGAAAATCTTATCTTACCCATGTAACCTTATCCAGGCTGTCACGTGATGGCTGTACATTGGTTGTATTGAAACTCACGCATATGGTTGTCAAGTGACGTCATTGTTATGTTAAAGTGACATCATCATATCGCATCTCAGTGTATTCAGGAACTTTTGGGAGCCTTTTTTAACATGAAAATGCAGTATCTAATGGTGAACAAGAAAAAGAATCCATCAGTCATATGAGGGTTTGATAGAAAATCTGTCCCCCAGGATCATGTTTGACATCACTCGGTAAAGAATCAGGTTTGACATCACTCAGTAAGCCTTGTGATCCTAAATGGTGATCATCGGGACGGATTTTTCTATCCTACCCTCACACTCATGATGGATTCTTATATTCTAACCTTTGCTCCGAGGTTATAAAAGTGTTTTATGCTAAACTCAACTGAGTACAAAATTTCATTTGCTCATTAAAACTAAAATACCGACAAATAAAGTTTCTTGCTTTAACTCTCAGATGTTGTATATACAGGGTTTCAGCTGGACTGAAATTCGCTTCGGACATTTTGTCCGAGCAGCCCCAATATTGTTCGGACATTTGGAAATTTTTTAGGACATTTTTTCAGACACTCATTTTACCACCATAAACCGAAAATGCTATCTGCCCTTCTCATAATGAAAACAGGGGTAGTTTTGCTACCATTTCGGATGGTAGGTGCGGCCTGATTGATTGGCTGGCTTTTTATTTAATGAGGAGACTGGAGCTTGATGATCGCTGGAAGTGGGTGGGGTACTGTTTTTTGCTGCTATTTTCGGCCGCTGCACGACTCGTTAGTCATGGAAAGTGGCTGTTCAGGTAATGATGGAGCGGGCAAACTGTTTTGGGGCATAAAAAACCTTGAGTTCCCGTTGTTTTTTGGTGGCAATTAAGTTTTTTAGTCATTTTATCGGCGAATGCCAATGCAAATATGCTGTCCGCTTCGAGATGAAATCGAGTTAAGAAGTTCACAGGATGCAATAGACCAATCAGGCGTCGCGTAACAAAACTTCATGACTGGTTTGCTTTAGTGAATAAGTATTTTAGGGATAAAATTATGCGAACCAGCCTACCGCTTACAGAAATTTGGCCAATCAGCGATCGTTTTATAAAACAAAAATACTATTGCATCACTGTGCATTACCGTACAGTATGCACTTCTGAAAATCGTCTCGGACAAACTGTCCAAACTGGACAGCAAACTCTCGGACATCTGGAACTATTTTCGGACTATGTCCGATGGCCGACCCCAAACTGAATCCCTGATATATCATGCTTATAAATATTAAAATGCCAACAATTGTTGGCATTTTAACATTTATGAGCAGGATAAATCTTATGCTCAGCTGAGTTGAGCACGAAAAAAGTTTTAGAACCTCTGGGCCAGGTTAATATCTCAGATATTCTGTCAGTTGAGTCAGTTTCTGTCACATTTGATCTCTTTCCCAACTCATTAGATAAATTCATTAATTCATGATTAATTAAGATTTCTGAACAAAGAAGTTTGTGTTATGTGACTACTGTAAATCCAGAAATTTTCGCCAGGGTGTTAACGCAAAATTTCACAAAAATAAAACCCTCGCAAGATGGCGAAATCACTCTGCCATTACTGATACGTAGGTAAATCATGCTCCACGCACGATTTTTTAACACTGCAAACATTTCTTTTAACATTATTTGCGAAAATAAAATTCTTGCAAAAAGTTAAGAATTTACAGCCTACCTCATCAAAGTGATTATTGGGATACTGTTCTGCAAAGCCATACATATGCAGTAAATGACTGTTAGATAGTTCTCCATATGTGTTAAACACTTCTTCACCCTGAAGTTTATAAAGCAAAACACATGTTACTTTTATAAAGTAAAAATTTGAAATTTCAAACTTCAATTATTCAAAATACTTTCTGATTTGAAATATTTTGGGACACACTGAATTCAGAGAATATAAGGGCCTATTCATGAACAATCTTTATAATTGTCTATAAAAACATTTTTTGGTGCATAAAAGAAACGCATACCTTCTGCATTTCCTTTTACACACCTAAAATGTATGTTTGATAGGGAAAATTGATAATACTCATTTTAAGGGATTATATATTTTTATGTCTTCCTCCATATAATTCAGACTATTGATAATTTGAAACAAAAACTGTGTTCCTGAGGACTTTGAATTTACGGGATTCAACTGCAGGTAAAGGGTCTTATATTAATGTTCATGAATTATTGAATTTATCAATTGTTTATAATTGAGGAAGAGATAAAATGCGAGGGTCTGCCAAGCACTTCATTGCTTTTATTAAATTCAATAAAACAGGAGCACAAAATATAAGATAGTATATATCAGATGGCACAAAATTACCTTGAAATGGTGTTTTTAAGGCCCTAAAGATTTTGTTCTATAGAGGCTATGCGCGTCGTTTTATGATGTTATCAAATATTTAACCCTTTACCTCATAGAGATGCCTTTCAACATTTTAACAAACAGAGCAGACCCAGATCAGGCAGCCCTTGTATGAGCTGTTGTAAGAGCTGCCTTATCAGGGTCTACTCTGTCTGCTTATGGAAATATGATTAGAAATGCTCCTACACTAGTGAACCTGACAAGTAATTTCTTTGTTCTATGTATGTGCCGCTATGACTTTGTGACATTCAAAAGTTTACAAGATGAGACCATATTGTTTAGAGAAGACAAGTTAAAGAGAAAAGATATTTTCATGTTTAGCAGCGTTTTCAGCATGATTTTGGTTGGAATCGGATCAAATAAACAATAATAACAGTCACACCTTTATTTCATTGCATCAACATTTCCCGGGTCCCTCAGAATAAACACATATATTTGAACACTCAGCCTAACATCCTCATGTTTAAACTGCCTCCTCTAAGCCCAACAAAAATCTGATCCCTTTATTCTAACAGCTAGAAGTGACTTGTCTCTTGGGAGTCAAAATCTTGTATTTCTGTATGCAAAAGATAACCCTAATGTTTGTAACTCAAAAAAAACACTCGAGATAGGATATTTGAACAAGATAAGATGCTTTGAAAAGCTTTCACGTCAGTTGATTGAATTGCATTTTAAAGGAGTTCTTATTGGCCTAGTGGTGGAGAATTTGATAGAATGTGCACCATATGGTTGGTATGCCTGCGTTGCAAAAAAGTTGTTTTGTCAAAAATATGAGTTACGAGATATTGTCTCTCACGCCATGACATGCATAAGTCCGAAGAGATTTGTGATACAATTATTAACCCCTTAAGCACCTGTAAATGCTGCATCAGAAAATGTCATCTGGTGCTTATGTTGTCTGCTGCATATATTTGCTAACATTATCGACTAATGTATGTGTAGAAGCAAAAAGTATAGACCCAGATTAGACTGCTCCTATAATAGGAGCACTCTGATCTGGGTCTAAACTGTTTGCCCATCTAAATCTTTCAGCAGTTGACAAAAGCAGATGAATTTTTATTGTGATTGGCACTTTTAGGGTTAATCCATATCTTGGACATATCTCTGAATTCCCAATTTCAACTGACCTTTTTGATGTTTTTCACTGCAACCATTTTCAAAGCATCAGTCTCGAATGTAAGGCGAGCATTGTTCTTTGCAACATGGTTTAAGATGTCCGCCATGGGAACCATCATAGGTGGTGACATTACTTCCTCTTCATCATCACTGTCATCATCCGAAAGTTGATTATCGGCATCTTCTGACTTTTTCTTCATTGGTTCGGTGAAACTATATGCCATCACAAATGCAACCATCTTCTTGTAGAACTCTAGTTCCTTACAAACTGGACTACAATATATTATAAGAATCTATCATGAGTGTGAGGGTAGGATAGAGAAATCTGTCCCAAGGATCACCATTTGTCATCACAGGGCTTGCTGAGTGATGACAAACAGTGATCCCGAGAGGCGGATTTTTCTATCCTACCCTCATACGAATAATGGATTCTTTTTTTTGCTCACCACTTTTTTTATTTATTTATTTATTTATTTATTATTTATTCATTTATTTTAAAATAAGCTTACAGAATTCAGTGAATATGCTAAAATCCAATTCACATGATGACGTTACTTGACGTCCTGGGTAAGATAGCATGGGTAAGATAAGATTTTCTCTCCCAGGGTAAAATCTCAGATATCCTTATCCGGTGTGCAAGAAATAGTAAATCTGTGTAAAACTGGCGCTCTCAAAAAGACCAAAAAATGTTTTTTCAAGACCAATTATCGCTTAATGCAGGTCAAAAGTATTGCAGAATGCTCCTAAGGGAGCATTCTGCAATACTTTTGACCTTCATTAAGCTACCAGTTGTCATTAAGACCTTTTTTTCTATTTTTGAGTGGCTGGTTTACACAGGTTTTACTGGATAGCCAAAGCACGTGATTTTGGTGCCGTAAAATTCAAAAACTTCAAACAGACTTCTTTCTTAAAATGTTGCTTTTCAGGGCTGAAAGTCAAGAAATGCTTGTCAAAATTATAGCAAACAGCAAATACCCTGATCAGACTGTTTCTTCAGAAGCAGTCTGATATGGGTATGTAATATTTGTCTACGCCTTTGTGGCAGGCAACTAGTGTCAGAAATTTTAGAACATTTACCATACTTATAGTATAATACAGTGTAGTACAAAAGCCTCCTTTAATGGAAACTATGCCTATATAGCCAATGGGAATAGTGGTTTATATTTTTGTCGGGGTCTTTATCTTAGTATAATCTCCATATTGATTATGCAAGAAGGGAAGGCTCTGGTGAGACTGCACTGATGCCAAGACACATGTGCTGAATTCTACTAAGACACTAAGTAGTGACAATTCTATCTGCCATGGTTTCTCAAAGAATTTTTTTCTATGAAAATTTGATTTTCCATGGATTGTCATTTTATCTAGAGTTTCATGGAAAGGCAACAGCTGAATCATATCTATTGGGCCAACCTTAAAAAAATTGTTTGCTGTCACCCAACTCATAATTTTCCAGGTGGGTAGGTAGGTAGCTTTTTTGTTTTATTTTCCACTGATTTGTTGAAAAAACATTAAAAATAAAGAAAAAATGTCTAAAAATAGAATAAAAATAGAATAAAAAATATCATTTCTCCAAAACAGCCATAAAATTTTTCGGGTAGGTGACATTTTGAGTGAGTCGGTCATGTCACAGCAAACAAACTATTTTTTAAAGATGGCCTTATCTAGTGAAATTTATAAAGAAACACTAACAGAATATGGGTACATCGCCAGTTTCGTTTTAAACAACACACCTTGAGGGCAAAGCTCTCGTATTTTTTCAACCCTTTCCTCCATAGGCTATCTTTATATCATGGCATCATTTTCTGTTTTTAGACAATATTGAAAAAAAAAACAAGAATAATTTAAGTTAAGTTTTGAATACTTTTGAAAATATTATGGATAATGGAGCATTTGCTCCAAAAGAGCGAATGCTCCATTTTCCATAATATTTTCAAATACATGATATTCAAAGGCATCAAAAGGGGTTATTATGGAATAAGTGGCTCCATGATTGCCAGTTCTAAAGTTATGCAATCATTATGACTTTCTGCTGCGCAAATGGGGGCTGATAGACTGAGAAAAGAGTGTCACTGTGTGAAAATGTAATATATCAATACAGCTTTAACAAAATCATGTCTTCTCAGGATGTATAACCTCTCCAATACAATAGATTTCATAAGAATACATAATCTAATCCTTAGCCTCAAAGTGAAGACTTTTTTCATCTGCTCCTCTCATCTGCTTATATTATTAGGTAGCTTATATTGCAAACAATATGAAACCCAAATGAGCAGTCTGATCTAGGTTCATATTGTGTGCTTCCATGAAAATATCTAGTCTGGAGACAGTGAAGTGCACCTGAATATATGCAGCAGACGTTTAAAGCAGACATTTTAAGCACAAAAATTGGCTTGTTTGGTTTGATTTTTACGACACAAATTACAGTCAACAATTTTCAGTCATGTTGGGACAGGTCCTCCTGTGCTGAACCAGTACAAAGCAGCAGATTAAGTGTCTTGCTCAAGGACACAACACAGTAACTCAGGCGGCAGTGAAGTTCAAACATGCAACTTTCCTATAACCAGTCTTATGCTCTACCAACTAAGCCACTGGGCTCTGCAAATCTAAAGAAAAAAGATAGTGGCGGGATAAAAGTTAAAGAGGCAACAGAATTTCAAAATTGTTGTTAATATTGCAGCAGTTTCATTCAGAATTGGAGAACAGGAATTTCCCTTCCCCTTCTACTCAAGCTACTTTTCCCTGCTACTTTTAATAACATTATATAGATATGCAACAAGTGCCAAATCACCCATCTACTTTGCCTTGACCCCTGGATGCAAAAATGTAAGTTATACCCCTATACTGTAATTGAATGCAAGGAAACTTTCAACTCACCTAAATTTGTCCATATGCTTTAAGATGAAGGGTTGAACTACCTCTCTGAACTCACCTAAATTTGTCCTTATGCTTTGAGATGATGGGTTGAACTACATCTCTGAATTTAGTCTTAGGGAACTAACCTAAATTTGTCCATATGCTTTGAGATGAAGGGTTGAACTACCTCTCTGAACTCAGTCTCAAGGAACTCACCAAAATTTGTCCATATGCTTTGAGATGATGGTTTGAACTACATCTCTGAATTCAGTGTCAAGGAACTTACCAAAATTTGTTCATATGGTTTGAGATGAAGGGTTGAACTACCTCTCTGAACTCAGTCTCAAGGAACTCACCTAATTTTGTCCATATGTTTTGAGATAAATTGTTGAATTACCTCTCTGAACTCAGTCTAAATGAACTCACCTAAATTCGTCCATATGCTTTGAGATGAAGGGTTGAACTACCTCTCTGAATTCAGTGTCAAGGAACTCACCTAAATTTGTTCATATGCTTTGAGATGAAGGGTTGAACTACCTCTCTGAACTCAGTCTCAAGGAACTCACCTAATTTTGTCCATATGTTTTGAGATAAATTGTTGAATTACCTCTCTGAACTCAGTCTAAATGAACTCACCTAAATTCGTCCATATGCTTTGAGATGAAGGGTTCTGTTACCTCTCTGAACTCAGTCTCAAGGAACTCACCTAAAGGGGGAGTTCCACCCTATATGGAATTTACATAGGGTTCTGCCCACGCACAGAATTTTATAAAATTTTGTAGAAAGATTGTCAATTACATGTGTGTTCTATTTGTGAGATATTTACCCATTCATCCATTTCAGTTGTTAAATTTAAATAATTTTAAATTTCAAAATTAAAAAAACGGACACCTTAATGAAAAGTGGCCCTAGGCGACAAGATATTTGATTTTTCAACCTAATTTATTCTCAACATGATGCCTAATAATTTGTAATTATGTATGTACCGTATATGTATTTCAATGTATAAAATAAACAAGTCCACATCAAATTTTGTTTGAAGGTACCCCTAAATTTAACATTTTAAAAACATTTTCAACAAATTAAATTGTCAATTTTGCCTAGTTGCTGTTCTTGTCAACCTATGCAATTTATATCAAATTTGTCCACACATGTGTTTGTTATAATCATAAAATCTCAAGAAAAAATAAAACCGGTAAAATGGAGTTTTCTTAATTTCATTCTTAATGGTCAAAATTTTGCAGAATGTAAAAATCAAGATTTTATGTAAACTTCCAACAGTATGCTCAATTTACATAGAGTTCTGCTCTGCACAGGCATAGATCTTGATAATATTCTGCAAATTGACTGTTTGGCTTATAAGTATTTTGTTTTCAATCTTTTCATTGGTTGGTTACAACGTTTGGTATTGTGTAGAATGTGATTATAGGGGTACCCCCAAATCAGCCTAATTTGCATCTATCCGAAATCAGAATGTCTATAAATTATTGTTATTAGAATAATATGTGAGTTTTAGCTTATGTGTGCGGTACACACATTACCATATTTATAACATAAATTGTTTAAAATAGTGTTTCTTTTAGAATATTTACTCATATTCAACTGTACAAATTATATCAACAATGTTTGGGTTTTAATTATGGTGTGTTACAGTTCTCGTCAACCTTTCGCATCTATATATAATTTGACTATATGTATAAGGATAATATTCACAAGATTTGAAGCCTGGAAATATATTTTGTTTGGATGGTGAGTCTTACTTTTGTTAAATAATTATACTATTGAATTCATCATAAATATTTATGCCCAGTTTTACAGAATTGTTTAGTATGTCAGCATTATGATTATGAGGTCATTTGAGAATCAAATTCATGATTCTATAACCACGAAGGAAATAACAGCACAAAGACTGATTCACCTTTTCTAATGCCAGATGTTCAGTATGTATACATTCAAAAATTCGCCAAGTGTTTCTTAATATTTGAAAATCCACTTATAATCTTAAAAAGTATCATTTTTATTTTCATCAACTCCTTTTCTATTTATTGGAGCAGTTTTAAAGCCTTTGTTTGCAATATAAATGATTAAATGGGGTTTATGATAAGTATTTTTGGATACGGTGTTGAATAGTTTTGGCGGATAGAACTTAATGCAGGAGAAATAACCACAATCAATTCCAATTACAATACAATGCAATTCAAATGAGATTCTGTAAACCATTCATTAAAATCTATACATTGAGTGACTAAGGGACTGCAAAATAAGGATACTATTTAAATAAGGTGGAAAAATTGATCATTCCATAATAGAAATAAACTATAAAGTTTTAAAAGTTAAGACTCAGTTTAACTCAGTCTCTGCATGACAATAAATGGAAAGTGCTGCAGCTCTAATGCCTCCTAGCACTGGCTTAAGTTGTCTTCTACTTTCTGCTGAAAACTAAATATTCCAGAAGGACCAGAATATGAAAATACAACACTTTATCAATGTACGAGAGGAAGTTTAACCCAATACAAAAACAGCTGGTATGAAATCCAAGTTCTCTGAAAAAAAACTACCAAAATAGTGAGAACATACACAATTTCTTAAACACTTGACCTGGTTTTACTTAGTTTATAAGAGTTAATGAGAAGTATGCACATAGTCCTGAACCAATTTACCCTCAATATTTGATTCAGAGGGACATAAGATAGAGGCAATTCTAGGTGTAACAGGAACATAGAATGTAGATGGAGACGATGAATTACCTAGCATAAGTCCTAATCTGTTTGAATTTTTTCAATGGCTGAAAGAGCATAACCACCTGTTGGCTTCAGTCCAAAAATAATTTGGAAACCAGTGGAAGATCAATTCACAAATGATACCTGCTGGACATCCTCCCATACAACTAAGTTCTAGACCGAGTGCTACTTATCAAGTGCTGCTTACAAAAATGCCAGTTTTATGCTATTGAATTAGCTAAAACTTCTGACACCAAAAATATTTTGGACCTAATTTGGATGAAGATACTAAATAGTAATAGTCAATGCATTTTTAGAATAATACTGGTGAAAAAACTGCGGTTTGTAAGACCTAACTGGAATATTTTATTTGAAATCAATCAAGAAACAAAACTGACTTACCTCATTTCATGCAAATTATATCACTTTTACCGGTGTCCAAATTTTATGAAAATTTACATGCATAAAGAGGATGTATTTGACCTACTTTTCTGAAAATATATTGGGTTGACAAAAACTGGAACATGGTAAATATCAGGACAGAATCCCCTATAGACACTAACTGTAGTGTTCAATATGGGGATAATTCAAATTTTGATGGGTCTGAAAAAAGTTATCTAGATGTATCCATATACATTGATGGTAGTAAGGTATACCCTGAGAAGTTTTCTTTCATATTCCATTCAAAGAATGTAGCAGTCAATAATGTTAATGATTTGAGGCTGATATCTAATAGGTCATATATTAGTGCAAAGAGGGTGTACATCAAGGTGCCCCCTTGTGGCCTGATAGCCCTCGAGGAATGAAATAATTTCATTTTTGTAGTTGTTATAACGTCGGTATTCAACATACAAAATATTATCAAAATCTATGCGTGGGCAGATTTGGAACTCCCCCTTTGTTCATATGGTTTGAGATGAAGGGTTGAACTACCTCTCTGAACCTAGTCTCAATGAACTTACTTAAATTTGTCCATA
Organism: Loripinus fragilis; assembly: GCA_964019695.1. Taxonomy (NCBI): domain Eukaryota; kingdom Metazoa; phylum Mollusca; class Bivalvia; order Lucinida; family Lucinidae; genus Loripinus; species Loripinus fragilis. The sequence continues at coordinate 75,939,703 of OZ026525.1, forward strand.
TTCTTTGAGATGAAGGGTTGAACTACCTCTCTGAACTCAGTGTCAAGGAACTCACCTAAATTTGTTGGTATGCTTTGAGATGAAGGGTTGAACTACCTCTCTGAACTCAGTCTCAAGGAACTCACCTAAATTTGTCCATATGCTTTGAGATGAAGGGTTGAACTACCTCTCTGAACTCAGTCTCAAGGAACTCACCTAAATTCGTCCATATGCTTTGCAATGATGGGTTGAACTACCTCTCTGAACTCAGTGTGAATGAACTCACCTAAATTTGTTCATATGCTTTGAGATGAAGGGTTGAACTACCTCTCTGAACTCAGTGTCAAGGAACTCACCTGAATTTGTCCATATGCTTTGAGATGAAGGGTTGAACTACATCTCTGAATTCAGTGTCAAGGAACTTACCAAAATTTGTCCATATGCTTTGAGATGAAGGGTTGAACTACCTCTCTGAACTCAGTCTCAATGAACTCACCAAAATTTGTCCATATGCTTTGAGATGAAGGGTTAAACTACATCTCTGAATTCAGTGTCAAGGAACTTACCAAAATTTGTCCATATGCTTTGAGATGAAGGGTTGAACTACCTCTCTGAACTCAGTCTCAAGGAACTCACCTAAATTTGTCCATATGCTTTGCGATGATGGGTTGAACTACCTCTCTGAACTCAGTGTGAATGAACTCACCTAAATTTGTTCATATGCTTTGAGATGAAGGGTTGAACTACCTCTCTGAACTCAGTGTCAAGGAACTCACCTAAATTTGTCCATATGCTTTGAGATGAAGGGTTGAACTACATCTCTGAATTCAGTGTCAAGGAACTTACCAAAATTTGTCCATATGCTTTGAGATGAAGGGTTGAACTACCTCTCTGAACTCAGTCTCAATGAACTCACCAAAATTTGTCCATATGCTTTGAGATGAAGGGCTAAACTACATCTCTGAATTCAGTCTTATGGAACTCACCTAAATTTGTTCATATGCTTTGAGATGAAGGGTTGAACTACCTCTCTGAACTCAGTCTCAAGGAACTCACCTAAATTTGTCCATATGCTTTGAGATGAAGGGTTGAACCACCTCTTTGAACTCAGTCTTAAGGAACTCACCTAAATGTGTCCATATGCTTTGAGATGAAGGGTTGAACTACCTCTGTGAACTCAATGTCAATGAGCTCACCTGTATTTGTCCATATAGTTTGAGATGAAGGGTTGAACTACCTCTCTGAACTCAGTCTCGATGAACTCACCTAAATTTGTCCATATGCTTTGAGATAAATTGTTGAACTACCTCTCTGAACTCAGTCTAAATGAACTCACCTAAATTCGTCCATATGCTTTGAGATGAAGGGTTGAGTTACCTCTCTGAACTCAGTCTCAAGGAACTCACCTAAATTTGTTCATATGGTTTGAGATGAAGGGTTGAACTACCTCTCTGAACCTAGTCTCAATGAACTCACTTAAATTTGTTCATATTCTTTGAGATGAAGGGTTGAACTACCTCTCTGAACTCAGTGTCAAGGAACTCACCTAAATTTGTTGGTATGCTTTGAGATGAAGGGTTGAACTACCTCTCTGAACTCAGTCTCAAGGAACTCACCTAAATTTGTCCATATGCTTTGATATGAAGGGCTAAACTACCTCTCTGAACTCAGTCTTAAGGAACTCACCTAAATTTGTCCATATGGGTGATTTAAAAAAAATGCATCCAAAGTGTGACATTGGGGGTCAAATTTCCAAATTGCTTTATCATTATCTTTTTTACATCATCCTAACCAGGGAACATCAAAATTTCAGAAACAAAAACTGGTTTAAGAATGAAACTTAGGACAATGCTTTTAATTTAATACCATAATCATTTTTTCATTATTTTTTTACAATTCTATATGCTACTTTTAGCTTGATTATAAAAAACACAGGTATGCAGAATTGTAAATATTTTCTCATGAACTGATGAAGTACTTATGTATACACATTTTCAAAGTAAAATTTAATCTTTTGCTCAAAATTTGCACTTGTAATAAAATTTTATGTGAAAATACACCCCTGAGTTTTCACTGTGTAGAGGAAAAAGTTTGTCTAATTAAAATAATAAGCATGATTTTTTGTTAAAAATTGTTTTTAAATAGAAAGTAGAGTATCTGAAAAACATGGAACAAATTTCATTTGAATATATAGGATATAAACATATTAAACACAATAACATATGCTGGTAATGGAATGTGTTACACTTGTGACAAAATCAGAAGAGGGAGTTTCTCCTTTGAATTTTTGATCTCTTATAGATTTTATATAGGATGAAGTGAATTGGCTTCATGGAAATTGATTAAAATGTATCAAAACATAAATCAATTCCCTTTTTTTAGCACAAAACTTTAAAAAATGAACTATTCAGATTTGTTTATTAAGCATAGTAAGTAGTTATAAAATATTAATGATCAGTAAAACAGTTGACAGCACTCATTGTGGGATAAGTTATCAATTGATTGATTTGAATGATACCATTTCTTGCAATTCTAATGAGTCTGTAACAAATTTAAGGCTGAAATAGAAAGAAATAATTGTGTTACACTTGTGACAAGCAAACAAGGGAACTGATTATGTCACTTTTGTCTTTTCTTATCACTTATACTTTATATAATCTACTATAGCATGTACAACTGAGCATCTTTTTTGGTTTTCTTCAATAAATTCTTGTAAATATTTTTTGAATTGTGAAAAAATACCTTTCCCTCCTTAAGAGTGCATAATTTTATCCTTTTTGTTTACACCATTTTGTGTATCGAAAGAGTGAATAACTACCCTAAAATACCAAAAGGTATCAAATTAACTGTTGAATAGATCATCCTTTGACCAAACACAAGAAAAAGTGAGATGAAGTCAATCCATAATATATGTTACACTTGTGACACAAATCACATTTTAAAGTCTACCTGTCTAAATCAAGCCATTGTCTGGTTTTAGACTGTCTGATTTCTTCAGTGTTGAATTTAGCATTGTTCCTATCCCAGAATGTAGCTCAAGGATGGCCAGCTTCATAATGAAACTAGTATATGGGCTTGAGAAAATGTCATTCCTGCTGGACCGTAACTAGTATTGACTACACATTTGGGGAAGTTGTTGACTTCTTGCTGTGTTTAAATTATATTTATGCATTCAAGAATTATTAAAAAGACCAAAGAAGTAATATTTCATTTAAAATTTGCCATGTATATGCATTTATCACATATTCCTAAAATGTGTTACACTTGTGACATTATTTAAAATCATGCCACGAAGTCAGCAGCTTAAGGATTTCACCACAATTCCTCATAATCTTTTTGAGCGCTTTCTTGACCAGAAAAACAGCAAAAAAGCTATAAAATGCAAAACAAATTGAAATGCTGATGATTGAAACCTTAAATGTTACACTTGTGACATATCTGGGTGGTTTTATTCAGTACTGGCTACATAAAATCATACTTGTTGTTTTATAGGCAAGTTGGTTCCTTTAGATAGCTAAAAGACATCTAGTCATTAAAACAGCATTCCTAATGAATAAAGCTTTGTATATTTTAGGAGGCAATTCACTTTACTCCAATCATATGAAATTCTGTATGATAAAAATTTGAAAGGGTGTGTTTATAAAAGGTTACAAATTTCCGACTTATCTGGTTTAAAAAAGATGAAAAGAAAATTTTCCTATAGCTTTTATGCTATATTTCATCTGCAATTCACCATTTGACTATACATGAATAGTTTTTAATACAATTTACAGTTGAATCAAAGGTAAGGGAAGAAATGTCACAAAAAAGTGTTACCCTTGTGACAATTTTGATGAAATTTTTCCATGTAATTTTTGAACGGAACATTCTAAAGCAATGAAACTTGGCATGAAGCAAGAAAAACATTAATGACATATCTTGAAATTAATTTTAACAATAAATCTGCTTTAGATAGTCTATAAACATTGATTAAAGAAATGGATGCATTATTTTTGAAATCACCCTTATGTTTTGAGATGAAGGGTTGAACTACATCTCTGAATTAAGTCTTAGGGAACTAACCTAAATTTGTCCATGTGCTTTGAGATGAAGGGTTGAACTACCTCTCTGAACTCAGTCTCAATGAACTCACCTTAATTTGTTCATATGCTTTGAGATGAAGGGTTGAACTACCTCTCTGAACTCAGTGTCAAGGAACTCACCTAACTTTGTTGGTATGCTTTGAGATAAAGGGTTGAACTACCTCTCTGAACTCAGTCTCAATGAACTCACCAAAATTTGTCCATATGCTTTGAGATGAAGGGTTGAACTACCTCTCTGAACTCAGTGTCAAGGAACTCTCCTAAATTTGTTGATATGCTTTGAGATGAAGGGTTGAACTACCTCTCTGAACTCAGTCTCAAGGAACTCACCTAAATTTGTCCATATGCTTTGAGATGAAGGGTTGAACTACCTCTCTGAACTCAGTCTTAAGGAACTCACCTAACTACATCTCTGAATTAAGTCTTAGGGAACTTACCTAAATTTGTCCATATGCTTTGAGATGAAGGGTTGAACTACCTCTCTGAACTCAGTGTCAAGGAACTCACTTAAATTTGTCCATATGCTTTGCGATGATGGGTTGAACTACCTCTCTGAACTCAGTGTCAAGGAACTCACCTAAATTTGTTGATATGCTTTGAGATGAAGGGTTGAACTACCTCTCTGAACTCAGTCTCAAGGAACTCACCTAAATTTGTCCATATGCTTTGAGATGAAGGGTTGAACTACCTCTCTGAACTCAGTCTTAAGGAACTCACCTAACTACATCTCTGAATTTAGTCTAAGGGAACTTACATAAATTTATCCATATGCTTTGAGATGAAGGGTTGAACTACCTGTCTGAACTCAGTGTCAAGGAACTCACCTAAATTTGTCCATATGCTTTGAGATGAAGGGTTGAACTACATCTCTGAATTTAGTCTAAGGGAGCTTACATAAATTTGTCCATATGCTTTGAGATGAAGGGTTGAACTACCTCTCTGAACTCAGTGTCAAGGAACTCACCAAAATTTGTCCATATGCTTTGAGATGAAGGGTTGAACTACATCTCTGAATTTAGTCTTATGGAACTCACCTAAATTTGTTCATATGCTTTGAGATGAAGGGTTGAACTACCTCTCTGAACTCAGTGTCAAGGAGTTCACCAAAATTTGTCCATATGCTTTGAGATGAAGGGTTGAACTACCTCTCTGAACTCACCTAAATTTGTCCATATGATTTGAGATGAATGTTGAACTACCTCTCTGAACTCAGTCTCAATGAACTCACCAAAATTTTTCCATATACTTTGAGATGAAGGGCTAAACTACATCTCTGAATTCAGTCTTATGGAACTCACCTAAATTTGTTCATATGCTTTGAGATGAAGGGTTGAACTACCTCTCTGAACTCAGTCTCAAGGAGTTCACCTAAATTTGTCCATATGCTTTGAGATGATGGTTTGAACTACCTCTATGAAGTAAGAAAGACGGCAAAGTTCAGGAAACAATACAATCAAGTACCACACCTGACCCAGGATACCACATGGGAAAGTAACAAAAATACAATAAACATCACCAACAAGAGCCAAGAGGTCAGTCCATTCTTAGCAGGTGACCACAAGGCAGTAATGAACAGACGCAAATCGTGAGAAACACAAGACACAAAAAACACAAATGATCCACAAAAGAAGTACTGCGTCTTAGGGAACTCACCTAAATTTTCCCATATGCTTTGAGATGATGGTTTGAACTACCTCTATGAAGTAAGAAAGACGGCAAAGATCAGGAAACGATACAATCAAGTACCACACCTGATCCAGGATACCACATGGGAAAGTAATAAAAATACAATAAATATCACCAACAAGAGCCAAGAGGTCAGTCCTTTCCCAGCAGGTGACCACAAGGCAGCAATGAACAGACACGAAATCATGAGAAACACAAGACACAAAAAACACAAATGATCCACAAAAGAAGTACTGCGTCTTAGGGAACTCACCTAAATTTGTCAATATGCTTTGAGATGAAGGGTTGAAAAACCTCTTAACTCACCTAAATTTGTCCATATGCTTTGAGATGAAGGGTTGAACTACCTCTGAGAACTCAGTCTCAAGATTCTTCAGATCTCTGCTTACTGATTCAGGCACACCAGTCCCAGACAAAAGGTTTTCTCTCTCTGTACTTAAAAATTTCAAAATAAAATAAATAATTATGGCAAATCATAGGTTTAGTTAAACAAAATTTTTGAGTGTAAAATTTTGAATATTTTCTAATCCATCAATTTGAACTGCTCAAAAGAACTGTCTCATTGAGACAGTTCTTTTGAGTACCCACAACATATGTTTTGGTTGAGAAATAAGAAAATTATTTTTTTTGCACGCACTCTCAACTAAAGGCCTGTAAGTGTTCTTAAAGTTCAAACACTTTTCACTTTATATTCACAACAAAATGTTAAATTGGTTATAAAATAACTTTATTTCATAAAAATCAAACAGTGAAGACTCTGATCAGACTGCTTCTTCAGAAGCAGTCTGATCTGGATCAGCACTGTTTGTCTAGGCCTTTTTGGCAAGCAACTGATGTTCGAAATTTTAGAACATTTACCATACTTTTTACTTTTTTTCACAAGCAAAATATTGGATATAAGGACTTTATTTTATAAAAAGCAAACAGGGAAGACTGATCAGACTGCTTCTTCAGAAGCAGTCTGATCTGGGTCAGCACTGTTTGTCTAGGCTTTTTTGGCAAGCAACTGATGTTCGAAATTTTAGAACATTTACCATACTTTTTACTTTTTTTTTTCACAAGCAAAATGTTTGATATAAGGACTTTATTTCATAAAGCAAACAGGGAAGACTGATCAGACTGCTTCTTCAGAAGCAGTCTGATCTGGGTCAGCACTGTTTGTCTAGGCCTTTTTGGCAAGCAACTGATGTTCGAAATTTGAGAACATTTACCATACTTTTTACTTTTTTCAGCAGGGGACAAAAATATTTCAATATAATGGACTTGTCCTGCAGGATGAGCGACTTACAATTTTCACTCGCCTTGAAAACACATGCACGTATCCTGTAAAAGTGTATGCAATAAAGAACATAAGGGAGTTATATGTAATATGACTTCCTTGAGTTATTCTTCCCGAAGCACTCGTCCTGTACTTTGGGAAGAAATACTCCTTCTTTCTAGATTTCACTTGTAATTATGAGCGGACAAGTGGAATTTTTGCCCCCAGTTCACTTAAGCAAAATGTTGGATAAAAGGACTGCAACTGTTCTTAACTTATATTAATAAATTCAATGATACAGGAGCACTCATGTAAGATCCTGCACTGTCCAAAGCTGTTAAATCAATATAACATTGGTCAACTCATGATAGCATGATAATTATGCATAACTTAAAGTCATTTTTTAAACATACAGTAAAACCTGTGTAAAACAGCCACTCTCAAAAAGACTTCAAGACCAATTATCGCTTAATGCAGGTCAAAAGTATTTCAGAATGCTCCAAGGGGAGCATTCTGCAATACTTTCGACCTTCATCAAGCTACCATTTGTCATTAAGATCTTTGTCTTGTCTATTTTTGAGTGGCCGCTTTAGACAGGTTTTACTGTACATGTGTAGCTATCAAGTGGGCTAAAGTCCTGAATTGTTACATGATCCTTCAACTACATCCCTGCATTGACTAAGATCAGTCTAGGCATTAGCTAAATTTGATCAGTCTTCGCTGTCCGGTTGAAGAGAGTTTGAGTCCTTTTATTGGTTACCCAATGAGCACACAGCCAAGACTCTGATCAGACCAGACTGGGTTTACCAGACAGAAGTCATTCAAATACAACATCATGTTTGTTATGACAGCGCAGAAGAATATGGCTATTTGACCTAATTTGCATACTTGAACATCTAGTTATACAAAAAATAAAACATGGTGTTACATCATGCTCAGATTGCAGGTCAGTGGCGGATCATGAGGGGGTTCAGGGGAATAATTCTCCTCCCTTCTGCTGATTCATTCAAGAAGGGTTGCTGTCATGATCAGTAACAAGCAAAATATGTGCATGCACAAAATACTGGTTTATGGTTACTGGTTTATGGTTTGTTCAAGCTTGCCCTGGAAAAAGTTTGTTTAGGCACCATGACCATAGCTGTTTACTGGGACGTAAAGCAACAACCAAACCAACTCTTTTGTATGGCAACTTGCCAAGGCTTACTTGCTCAACAAAGTAGTCTGATCTGTGTCTATACTGTTTGTCAAAGAGGTTTCTAAAACATTTCTGAATCAACAGATGACCAAAGGAGACAACTTTTGTTGTGATTGGTGCTTTGGGGATAACCTTCTGATTTCCAGCTGACTAAATGGCACAATGATTCATTATATTCATGAGAAACAATCAATGTGAAAATCCTGATCAGCTGGCTTCAGAAGCCAGCTAATCTGGGTTTACACTGTTTTTGATTTGATTTGATTCATTACCTCCCAGTCAACAATTTTTTAGTTACCGGTATGTCATGATGGGTCTTCTGGGTTGATCCAATACTAAGCAAGGATTAATATACGTATGTCTTCTCCAAGGACACAAGGCAGTGACACCGATGAGGCTCGAACCCACAATCCCTCAATCTCGAGACAAGCGCTGAGCCACTGAGCTCCCTACACTGTTTTTAAATTTGATAAAGTTTTAGGCACAGTCACAGTGCACTCGTATGTTGAATAAGGTAACAGCCTAATTCTTACCTTGACCAAAACATGGGCAGGTCCAGCTCCTTGAAGTCGGGTACCAAATCCAGGTAGGGGCGCCACAGCGAGGCCGGATTGTTGTATTCAAACATCAAAGAGACCAATAATGGAACCCATCCACTCTTACTTTCCAAAGAGGATATACCTGGAACAGGTATGGAATTTGGCTCTTTTGAGTACCCACAACATATGTTTTTGATGAAAACAGGGTTCTCGATCACCCGAATTTTGGGCCGGAATTCGGCCCCATTCCCAATGTCAAAAAGTATTTTTTTCCCCATTCAAGACAAAAAATCCCAATTTGACAAAAAAAAACTTTTTTTTTGTTTGTTCTCCATCTTTATTTCATATAATCTATTATAAATATAAATACAGAACAAACTGTTACATATTTACAATTTCACAGAGTAATAGAATACAATCACACTTACTTCTTTCTCCCCCTTTTCTCATAGTACACTAAGGTAAGTATAATTATTGGAATCAATCTAGTTATGGAAAGTCATACATATAAAGGACAATGTCAAATTTCCAAATTTTAGTTAAAATGCCCCTAATTTTCCCAATTCCATAGGCCTCAGCCCCATTCCCAAAAAGGGGTGTGAGACCTGGAAAAATACAAAATTAAATCTCAAATTGTGCATTCTTATCTAGATGACTGACAAGTATTTTCCATAAATTGACTTACCTTCCTCCAAGAGAGTTTGTATTGCTGTTGTGCCTGGATGTAACAGCATGTTTCTGGGTATTTGAAATAACACCTCCCCTTCCCCTATATTGTCAACAGCTAGCATACCATACTGTGCACAGGACCCCTCTCTCCTGACTGTAACCTGAAAAAGGCAGGTAGCATATGCACTAGCGTACACATTAATACCTCACAGGTTTATTTTGTTTGTTTGATTTGATTCTTTACGTCCCATCAACATACTTTCAGTTATGCAGGGACGGGTATTCCTGGGTTGAACCAGTACTAAGCTCGGATAAATGTGTCTTGCTCAAGGGTCACAATGCAGTGACGCCTGTGAGGCTCGACCTTGCGGCCCTTCGGTCTCAAGTCAAGCACTCTACCACTGAGCCACTGCGCTCCCCCTCACAGGTTTAGATAAACTAAATTTTAGAGCTTTAAAACTGTAAATATTTTCTTACCTATCAGTTTTTACATATGTTTTGGGTGCTCAAAAGAACCGTCTCATTGAGACGGTTCTTTTGAGCATCCACAACATATGTTTTGATTGAGAAATAAGAAAATTAATTTTTTGGTACACACTCTTAACTAAAGTCCTGATACCTTTAACCGTTTCATTCTGGATACCTGTAAATGGGTACTTTGGCAAACAGTGAAGACCCAGATAAAATGCCACATAAGGCAAAATTTCATCATGGTCTGCACTGTTTGCCAAGACAAAAATAATCTTCAAGGATGGAAATACGGCATTTTATTTTTTAAAAATTGACCGACAATCCAATAAAATACAGAATGGACAATTCCATACTTATTAATTTTATCAATATGCAGTCCTCCAAATAAGAATGTGTTTTGGGAAGCTATTTTCTTTATTTCCCATCCAAAACACATGTTGTGTGTACTCAAAGAACTGTCTCAATGAGACGGTTCTTTCGAGCACCCAAAACACATCGTCACCTTAACGCAAAACTGTACTAACTCAATTTTTTTCAAAATTCATGTTTTGGCAGATTTGAAATATTCAACCATAGTTCTTGCACTATGCAAAAAGTGAAAACTCACATCTTGATATTTTTTATGAAAAAAGCCATTTGTCCTATAGTCCTATCTCAAATACAGCAGTTTGCTTAGTGCAAAACTGTACTAACTCAAGTTAGGACAGTATTGCATTGAGGAAAATTGACTTATAACACAGAAAGCTTAGTGCAAAACTGTGGTATGTTATTTTAATGCCAACAATTCTCAGTGTTATGCTGATTTTGATTAAAATGTGATTGGATTTTTGATTACAGTATTGTTTTACAGTGCTTTGACATCATTTATCTAATTTGAAAGGCTGACATTAGCCCATCAACCGTGTTCCAGGGCAAGCTATTCTACCTGACAGACCAAGTCATGCCTGCATCTTGTAAAGTATGATTCACTGTGGACCATGGCTGATGCCAACCTGCTAAAATGCTATTACAGCAAATAGGTCAACTAGATACCTGCCTAACTGTTGTAGCACAAAGGCATGTACTTATCCTAGCTGTAGCCTGTATGAGTGACAAACTTGATTTCCTACCTACCCAAACTGGTGAACTGACCAAAATACCAACAATACTGTATTTATATTATGACTCAGCTGCATGAGACCCAACACACTAGCCTAACTACCCCAGCTAATAGATCAACTAACACAGACACGCATCTACAGTACCTATATCTTAGGTGTGAGAGTTACCAATATCTTTGCCTACCTTTCCCAGCTGGTGAACTGAATAATATCTGCAATGCTGCATAATATTATTATGACTCAGCTGCATATCAAAAAACATAGCCACCTACCTATCCTAGCTGTATGAGTGACCGACATGTTTGCCTTAACTACCCAAGCTGGTGAACTAAACCAATATGAGCGGAATATTATGACTCAGCTGCATGAACACTCAACATACAAGCCTACCTTCCCAGCTAATAGATAACCAACAAAGACAATTACCTATCCTTGCTGTATGAGTGACCAACATGATTGCCTTACCTACCCAAGCTGAATGCCTCAGCTGCATGACACCAAACATACAAGCCTACCTTCCCAGCTAATAGATAACCAACAAAGACAATTACCTATCCTTGCTGTATGCGTGACCAACATGATTGCCTTACCTACCCAAGCTGGTGAAAAGACCAAAACATTACCAGAACATAATGCCTCAGCTGCATGACACCAAACATACAAGCCTACCTTGCGCAGCTAATAGATTAACGAACAAAGCCAATTACCTATCCTTGCTGTATGAGTGACCGACATGATTGCCTTACCTACCCAAGCTGGTGAAAAGACCAAAATATTAGCAGAACATAATGCCTCAGCTGCATGACACCAAACATACAAGCCTACCTTGCCCAGCTAATAGATAACCAACAAAGCCAATTACCTATCCTTGCTGTATGAGTGACCAACATGATTGCCTTACCTACCGAAGCTGGTGAAAAGACCAAAACATTAGCAGAACATAATGCCTCAGCTGCATGACACCAATCATACAAGCCTACCTTGCCCAGCTAATAGATTAACAAACATGGCCAATTACCTATCCTAGCTGTATGAGTGAGGAATACCCCAGCTGGTGAACTGACCAAAAGACGTGTACCAACAATTTAATGCTGTGTATATTATGACTCAGCTGCATGACACCCAGCATCCTAACATACCTTCCCCTGCAAGCTGATTAATCAACATAGCCACCTGCCTATCCAAGCTGCAAGAGTGACAGACTTGGTTGCCTATCTACCCCAGCTGATGAACTGACCAAAGTACCTGCAATGCTGCATATTATTATGACTCTGCAGAAAAACACCCAACATACTAGCCTACCTTCCCAGCTAATAGATTGAATTTGATATAGCCACCTGCCTATCATTTCTTTATGAGCGACCAACATGGTTGTTTGCCTACCTAGACTAGTTAATGGATCAACCAATTCAGCCACCAACATATCCTTGCTGTATGAATGGTTAAAATACTTGCCTACCTACCTCAGCTTGTAACTGGTTAAAATTAACCAGTTTCATGGTGTACATTCTATATTTTGTCTCAGCTGCATAACACTCAATATCAGACTACATACCCAAACTGCAAGCTGATAGCCATTGTGTCAGTACTAGCTAGTTAACCAACAATATAGCAGCTTATTATGCCGCAGTGGCATTAGGCATTACACCCAAAATACCAGTCTACCAACCTTTGCTGAAAGATTAACCATCGTTTAAAGCCACCTACCTATCCAACTGAATGATTGATCAACAAGAATGCTTACTTAGCCCAGTTGGTCACCTAACAAACATAACAGAGTATATAATGTTTCAGCTGCATGTAAATTCCAGTTATATAGATCAAAGAGTATAGACACCTATCTATCCTAGCTATTTGAGTGACAAACATGATTGTCAACCTTTGGGAAGGCGGCTTAAATGACAAACATACCTGTACAGATATGCCTCGACTTAATGCCACGTGACATACCTTACTACCCGATGTACGACAAAACATAGAGAGACAAAAGAGAGAAGAATCATTTAATAGAGGAGTCAAAACATAGACACGACATTAAATAGATCGATGAATAATAGAACGACCAATAAGAGAACAATAACTGTGAAAAACAATAATCACTTAACCGCTCGGCGATTGCTGTTGTTGAACATTCGCTCACTAAACCTAGCTCACTAAACTAAGCTATCCTCCATCTATTTGGTCTTACTACCTACTCCAGCTGGATTAACAGCCTAGCAAACCACCCTTAAACTATGCTTTAGCTGACCTACCAATATGCCTGCTCTGGCTATATAGTTGCCTAAACCACCTTAGATCAGGGCTGTGGAAATACCATGCTCCACTTTTCCAACCTGATCCCATTTCATTCAGGACAAGTTAGAAATTTCTATTTTCTTGTCCTGGGACAAGTTTAAAGAAAGATAATGCAACTCTGTATTTCATAAGTGATAATTGTTATGGCTCACATGTTGTGTGGTAAAGAGTGTTGGTCCTGATCAACTGGCATCTAAAGAAGCAAGCTGATCTGGATCTACACTGTTTGAAATATTGAGCTTATCTCTTGTTTTCATGCTGTTTTTAAGAGTTTATTCCTGCTTGTTGTTTAAGTACAGTGATGGATTATATATAGCTAAGTTTCTAGCACATAATCTGTTCTTTGGGACAAGCAAAACAAGTACTGGTACCTTATGGCAATTTACTTGTCCCTGAAGCAAGTATCAACTTTTGCAATTTCCACTACCCTGCTAATACAGCTTTTTTCTATACCTAGCTTGACTTAGTTGCCTGGCTGTCACAGCTATTTTAAGGACTGTAATACCTAACACAGCTTATTGTTAACCCTCAGCTGTTGACTAAACCAACCTTGGGTTTTTCCTGGCCTAACTCAGGGCTGGAACTTAACACTTGTCCTCTCGCATTATGAATGGAAATTTGATAAGGTTCAGTGGAAATTTCCATTTGCTTGCCCGACAGGGTGAGGAGTTTTTTGTCAGGGTGTCAGTAACCGATTGTGAGAAAAAAGTAAATCAGTAAATGTGCCATGGCTCAATATGTTAGTGTTCCAAATATCTCCTTTAAAACACCAGATAAAGGACGAAGGCTACTGGAGTAAGGACGAGTGAACATTTAAGACCACTTGCCCCACAGAACGAGTAGGAAAAAAGTTTGAGGCCTGGATCTAACACTTAATGCCTGAATAAAATACATGAAAAATATTCCCCATCAGGATTCAATCGTTATTCAAATGCACTTGCAAAATGAACGAGGATATCCATTATAAAATAATTCAAAATATTTGTTTGTGAAGATATATTGTTAAGTTACGTCTTATGACTTAGCTTACAGAGCGTCATTATTAAACTAAATCTGATGATGTACCCCAACCTCCCATAACTCCTTATTAACTCATTTCATTCATTAATATTATGTGTATTGTTTGTGATAACTGAGCATTTGCAGAATTTGTTAAAAATAAAGATACTCATTATTTCATAAAATACTGCCTAAACTATGGTAGATGGCCAATTTTGGTTGAAAGCCTGAAAACAACATATAACTAGTATGCCCAGTCAATAGGGCGCCATTGCAAATCCCCACGTTAAAGGTTTTGACCCCCAGCATCCCAAAGTCCCACCCCTGGGGCATGACCCAGGCAACAGAATGAAAATTTGGTTCGATATTTTATATATTTTATTTGTGAGCACACACACAAAGATTGGTATAAAAGTCTTTGAAATTGACTTTGGAATTGAAATTTAATGATATTTGACCTTTTGACCTTAACCCAAGGTCACCAGTTTGACCCTAGGGTAAAAATTTTACTTGCACTCTGTTTAACTCATCATCCCCTTCAATTTGATATGCCACATGACTATGTTTGGAAAAAAAAAATTTGACCCCCTGGGCGCCCCACTAAGGCCCCAAAGCCCCCAAATCCCAACACTGGGGCAAGACACAGGGAACAGAACAAAAAATCTTGTTTGATATGTTTAATATCTTTTATTTGTAAGAACACACACAAAGATTGGTATAAAAAATCTTTGAAATTGACTTTGTAACTGAAATAAAATTATATTTGACCTTTTGACCCTTCCCAAGGGCCCCAGGGGACGGGCCCAAAAAATATCAGGATATAACTCCCAAAAATTTAGCTGAACTAAATAAAATTGTTGCTATATTTCCAGTTACTACACTTTTGCATTAATCTCATTTCACTAAGTGCTTCAAACTTCAATGCAAAACTGTAGTAACTTGACTTAGTACAGTTTTGCATTGAATAACATCTCAGATATTTTGAAATTTCAAATGCAAAACAGTCATAACTCATATTTTTGCAAATATCTTGTTTTACAGCAAAAGTAATTTTTGTTCAATGATTTTAGATTAACAGAAACATATTTATCTGGTGATTGAGAAAAATGCAAAAAGGTATTTGATTTTTTAAAGTAGAAATCCAGAAAAATGTTCCTCCTGTAAAATTTACAAAATGTGAGTTAGTACAGTTTTGCGTTAAGGTGACGACATGTTTAAATTGATGGGTAAGAAAATAATTACAATTTTACACCCCTAAAATGACCTTATCTGGATCTATGAATATGTATAGGTTAATCAGAATCAAAAGGGTTACAGAAGCTTTGTCACTTGTGTAAACATTTGCTGTGCTACTCATTGGAAGCATCTAATTGATATCCTTCGATCATCCTCTGAACACCAACAATTAACATTTCAGAAATGAATTTTGTTTTGAGGTGTTCATGACAATATCGTTGTCCCATTATATGATCAGTTCAAAGCAAGTGATATGCATTAGGGTGTCAATTTACTTGTTATATATGTTGAATAAACTGAGCCTATAGGGTGTTCATACTTTCATGAACATCCAAAAAATGAAATTCATCTCTTTTAATTTACTTTTTTAAAAAATTGTGTTTGTTTATCATTTGTACTTTACCTGTACATTCCAATGAACAATTCTAAGTCATGTTGGTACAATTGCCCATCTTCCTGAGTTGAACCAGTACTAAGCAAAGAATAAAGTGTTAATTTTTCTCAACGACACAGCCCAGTGCCTCTGGTCCAAGAGGTCAGTCTCGAACAAGCAACCCTTCGATCTCAATTAAGTAGATCTTAATTATTATAAATTATATTAATATATACTACTCAACGACCACACTCCTCTGATATCTATATATACTGAAAATTTCCAAAGTGCCTTGACTGTAGGTGATATGTGGTTTGGATGGGGTCGCTCAGGTGGTTAGAGTGCCCAACTAGTGTTCAGGCTTGAATTCTAGGGTTGTGGGTACGAGCAACATATTTTTCCACGGGTCTCAATATATCAGGTTGGGAACACTTCTATTTTGATCTATTATAGTTCAACTGTTCTAAAATAGACCGATTTGTCTACTTAAAAGCACTGAAATAATGCTTTTTATGTTCTGCGCAGCTGTTGCCGAAAAATTGCAAAATCATTCTCCAGCCAAACTGTAAATGTCAATGCTATCTTGATGGTGTAAAAGTTTTGATTTTTCATCGAGAAAATTTTCACAGAAAACCCTTTTTTTATAAATTTGTCTGCTGATTTTGTTAAAAATTTAAACTAACAGATGAACTTTCAATAAATGCTGTTGGAGCTTCCGGACATCTTGAGACCAACATGTACACTGCCATTTCTGGAGCCTTTCTTTGACCCAGTCATGATAATTAGGTTGATTGGGCTGCTGCAAATCAAAATTCCCATTACAGCATCCAAATGTATTTTTTGTGGCCGTGTTCCTTGGCTGTACCAGTACTGGCCGGGTGGGTTTATGATTTTGTGGTTCTATGTCCGGGAACTCCCGAAGGCTCAACCGGCAGTGGTTCTGGTTTTAAAGCGTCTCAGAAGACGGGGCAACGGCTTAAAGTCTCATCCGACAGACTGGGAGCAGCCGGGAATCGAACCTGCGACCCCTGGTTTACAAGACATAGGTTTATCCCCTACACCACGGATGGTGGCCAATAAGTGTCATGCTTAAATAAGAGAAATGGGTTCACAGGTTATATACAGTGCATAATTAAATTATATCTGGTATACAATTGCCTCAGTTTAAATTTGGTTCCATTTATATATTTATTCTAAAACTCATGAATTTTATTCTCTTTATATATTTTTATCTTTTATTTTGTTTCTGTGTCAAAATATTAAAGAAATTACAACTTTTTCTCAGACAAAATATTATTTCAATAATTTGTAGCTGCCTCCCTTGACATGCTTACAAGTATTGGCTTTTTAAAACAATACAAGCAAAAACCTGTTTTATGCAACTCTTAAAATTTGCACTGGGAAATTCAAAACCCATAGGAAGAGAGTCCTATTGACTCCTGTAATGCAAACCTGAAGGAAAACCCTGAACTGGCACACATTAAAGACTGTTTTCTCAAAAAACTAAATTTTTCTCTGTATATGCATGTCATTTATTTGCCTTCATACTTTTGGATGCTGTTAAGGGAAAAAAATAAAAAGATTTGCAGCCAAACAGTTGACCTTATTATCACTTTTCTGTCCAGAAATGAACATGTACATGTTGTTCTCAAGAAGTCTGTAAGGAATAACCTTACTTACTGAAAATTCATCTGTTAAATTGCATTTTTAACAAAATCAGCAGACAAATTTATAAAAGAAGTGTTTTCTGCAAAAATTTCCTCAATGAAAAATCAAAACTTTTACACCATCAAGATCGCATTGACAAAGGCTACAGTTTGGCTGGAGAATGATTTTGCAATTTTTTGGCAACAGCTGCGCAGAGCATATAAAGCATTATTTCAGTGCTTTTAAGTAGACAAATCTGTCTATTTTAGATCAATTGAACTATAATATATCAAAATAGAAGTGTTCCCAACCTGTATATGGCGTCGGAAATTATGTTTGTAGGGTCCATGCAGTGCAAAGGGTCATCCTGAGACCTGGCTAAGCTCTGAAGGGGAAGAAGTATGCTGTCTGTAGGTGGTGGTTTGGAGGGGTGACTCTGGTGACTCACTGACAGGTGGTTATAGTGTTCCAGGGGCTGTGGGTTGCCCCCCGGGTTGCCCCCCACTTCAGGCAGCATTTTCACATTGAAAGTTCACTGATGAAGTGTATAGACAAAAGGATGTGTTTATTTATCAGTTACAGCAGTGATCTATATTATTTTATGGGTTGTGGTTATAGACATGATGCCTTCACACGACAGCTGTGTAACTAGCACGACAAAAGTTGAAATGAAATATCGGAGAGCCCAGATCAGCAGATGTACACATTCGGCTTTGATCGCATGGATTTCCCTACCTTATCATTTAATTCGAATCCTTTAACCATAGCCCAATCAATAAATGATCTTAAATTATCATGTAGCGCTTCTCTGTGGGGAAGTTTTGACTGAATTTCAGAGTCTGTGGAACTTGCATGTCTTTTCACGGACGCAGACATCTTGAATTTTCGGACGACCTCGGCTCTTTTGCTTTATAAAAGTAAACACGTTTGACAATTTAGAGCTTTCAACAGATTTACTGTGTGACAGTGTCTGGTCTTGCTTCATACTGTACCATTGAAGATCTCGGGTCTAGTTTCAGCCTCCGATACACTGTAGGCCAAATATTGTTGCGTCCAGGCCAACAGGTGAAAAGGGCATTTATTTTAGTAGGCAGGTTGGGAACACTTGTATTTTGATCTATTATAGTTCAATTGATCTAAAATAGACCGATTTGTCTACTTAAAAGCACTGAAATAATGCTTTATATGCTCTGCGCAGCTGTTATCAAAAAATTGCAAAACAATTTTCCAGCCAAACTGTAGCCTTTGTTGATGCGATCTAGATGATGTGAAAGTTTTGATTTTTCATCGAGGAATTTTTTGCAGAAAACCCTTTTTTAGAAATTTGTCTGCTGATTTTGTTAAAAATTCAGTTTAACAGATGAGCTTTCAATAAATGCTGTTGAAACTTCCTGACTTCTTTAGACAAACATGTACACTGCCATTTCTGCAGCCTTTCTTTGACCTAGTCATGATAATGGGGTCGATTGGGCTGCTGCAAATCAAATTTCCCATAATAGCAACCAAATGTATGGTGGCCAATAAGTGTCATGCATATATTGAGAAAGGGGTTTACAGTAAATATACAGTGCATAATTCAATTATCTTTGGTATACAATTGCATAAGTTTAAGTTTGGTTCCATTTATGTATTTATTCTTAAACTCATGAATTTTATTCTCCTTATATATTTTTAGCTAGTAGCTTGTTTCTGTGTCAAAATATTAAAGGAATTTCAATTTTTTCTCAGACAAAATATTATTTCAATAATTTTTAGTTGCCTCCCTTAACTGCTTTCAAGTATTGGCTTTTTAAAACAGTACAAGCAAAAACATGTTTTATGCAATTCTCAAAGTTTGCACTGGGACATTCAAAACCCATAGAAAGAGAGTCCAATTGACTCATGTAATACAAACCTGAAGGAAAACCCTGAACTCGCACACAATAAAGACTGTTTTATCAAAAAAACTAAAATTTTCTCTGTATATGCATGTCATTTATTTGCCTTCATACTTTTGGATGCTGTTAAGGGGAAAAATAGATTTGTAGCAGACCAAGTGACCTTATTATCACCTTTCTGTCCAGAAATGAACTTGTGAATGTTGTTCTCAAGAAGTCTGTAAGGAATAACATTATTTACTGAAAATTCATCTGTTAAATTGAATTTACAACAAAATCAGCAGACAAATTTATAAAAAAAAGGGTTTCTGCAAAAATTTCCTCGATGAAAAATCAAAACTTTTACACCATCAAGATCGCATCAATAAAGGCTACAGTTTGGCTGGAGAATGATTTTGCAATTTTTTGGCAATAGCTGCGCAGAGCATATAAAGCATTATTTCAGTGCTTTTAAGTAGACCAATCGGTCTATTTTAGATCAATTGAACTTTTATAGATCAAAATAGAAGTGTTCCCAACCTGGTAGGGGAACAGTCCCCTCGATCTCTGACTCTTCTCCCATTCTACAGTGTTCTAGCACTGAAATCAGTATAATGGATTTTTAGCTCACCTGAGCCATTGGCTCATGGTGTGCTATTTTGATCATTCATGGATGTGTGATGTGCGTCTTCCATCGTCAACAATTGCTTCAAAGGATATCTACTGGGTGGCAGGGGGGGGGGGGGGGGGTGCGCATGGGAATGGCGGTCCTGTTTTCCGGTGACATTTTTAGGACAATTTTGATTTAAAAACTACTTGCTGGCTGAGGTTTTACTGTTTTCTACATTGTCCTGTCTCCACTGTAGTCATACCACTCTCGTCACTTATTCCGGTGTTAAGGTAACTTTCTCATATGTTCAATTTCTTCAGTTAATCACAGATAAACGCCCCAAAATGCTTGGGTTCTGATTATTTTTTGTTCATCAAATTCACATTGTATCTTTTAGCTTTAAAATTATATGAAAACTTTAACGTTTGATGTCTAGGCATGAAATAGCTAATTACGGTTTCGTCATCGTGGACAATTAATCAATGACGAGACCGTATTATTATGACGAAACTGTAATTGATATTTTTTTAATATAACTGTGAAAAAACACATTTAAAATCTGATTATATCTCCGTTTTGGCAAAACAACACAGAGGTTGTTAACTAGACGATGCAATCTCCAAGCAATCATATTAGAAAGTTCTCATTTTTGTCAGCCTTTATTTGAAGGTAATTTTACTATAACACCGGAGTGGGTAACGAGACCCAAATTGCCGTAGTGGAATGACTACAGTGGTCTCCTTCTGTGTCCATCGTCACGTTATCACATGTACATGTATGACAGAGAGCTCGGTTAGTTAGCTGGATGCTGACCCCTAAGGGGTACTTTAACGCCATAACTATGTATTATATTGAAGTCATTAACCCCTTTCATACTGATGGATGATCCTATACATATGATATTGATACAATAAGTATGGAATAATCCATTTAGTATTTTAAGTGGTGCTAACTTCGCAACTTATCCAGACACACATACTAAGCATCAAATTCACTGTTAAATCCAGCTCATACAGCGAGGCTGTATAATATGTGGTTTATATACCTGTGGCATGTACCCATTGCCACCACAATTCATATAAATGCATGCATATATATGTCTAGCCTGTTGGACTATACCTCTGCAAAAGCTATCAGCAGATGACAAAAGTCTGTAAGTAGCCCCTATCAAGGAAATTAAGAGTTAAGAATGAATCTGCTGTCTATTGGCAGCTGTATATTTGTGTTACACATTGAAGTACATGGAAAATGCACCCTGCTGTCCTGTCCTGTACTACTTCATGTTTTAATTGTGATATCTGTTAACTGCTGTATTAGGAGACCTTACGTTTGAAGTATACTCCAGGGGTGATCTAACTGGTATTATTGTGTATGCAGTGGATTTCCGGGCTCACCCTGCCATTTGCCATTGTAGCCATTTGCTACTAAAAATATAGACTGGCTACAAATATAAGTCATTGGCTAAAAGTACAGTCTAGGAGGTTTAAAAATGACATATTTGCGAAAAAGTGTATTTTGATAAGCTTTTTGATTTTATTATTCCTTCACACTTTATTATTGTGCCAGATGCTGGAAATTTTCAATACCATTAGGGTGTCAAACAGTTTAGATTCAGATCAGGCCCGAAAAAATGTCAGGCCTGATCTGGGTCCAAACTGTTTGCAAAGCTTATCAGCAGAAAACAAAAGTCACCCCTAGCGGGCAACGAGTTTTAAATATAAACCAACTTGTTTATAATACTTTCTGTAAAGTTAATTTCATTTGGCTCCAACTTTTTCCATGGCTACATTAAATTCTCAGCCAGGGTAATCCCTGGATTTGAAACACCTGTATAATGAGCCTTAACTCAATCTTTGCAAGTGGCGACAGATGACAACAAAAGCATGAAAATTACTCAGCATGCAAATTATAAGTTAATGTTCTTATTCTTTTTTCAGAGCAGCCCAGGAATGTCTGATATTGTGGAGCTTTTGAAGTCGGAGCTTGGCACACAGAAGTGTAAAGACACAGGAGAAGGGGGTGGTGGCTGCATTAGCTCTGGAACTATCTATGAAACTGATCATGGGAAAGTGTTTATCAAAGTCAACACAAAACCTGGGGTAGGCTCATTTTATTAACTGTTTGATGTAATTGGAGAATGGTTGGTGTGAACATCACCAGCCTCATTCATAGGTTTAGACATAATTTTGAGCGTAAAATTGTATATATTTTCTTACCCATCTGTTTTAACATATGTTTAGGGTGCTCAAAAGAACCGTCTCAATGAGACGGTTCTTTTGAGTACCCACAACATATGTTTTGGTTGAGAAATAAGAAAATTAGATTTTCTTTACACACTCTTAATTTATGTCCTGCTTATTTCTTAGGTGATGATAAAAAGGTATAAAGTTTTCTCTCCGCGTTTTCTCAACTTTGAGAACATGACAATGCTAATTATAGTAGAATATCTTACAGGCAGGCAGATGGTAATCATAAATTAATTTTATTATTTCTTGGTCAGAACATGTTGTTGGTACTCAAAAATATGTCATTGAGACTCCTTGAGAGAGTTTTTCAGACAACCAACCCTAAACATGTTTTGTTTAGAATAAAATTTTAAAAAATAATGACAAAATTGCCAATCATTTAAATTGTAAGACTGGAACTCATAAATGAGCTGTGGCATGTGATTTCCAACAATGTGGCATTTTGACAAGTGTAGACTCAGACAAGCCTGTGCAGCTTCCTTTTAAGCTTAGAAGCTCCAAATGATATTCAGTCAGTAGCTTAGCAATCATAGAATACACAAGCCACTAGCAAAGGCTCTGATCAGATTGCTCATATGCGCAGGCTGATCTGAGGCTTTGCCGGTCGCACAAACCACATTTTTGGAAATCTCGTGCGCTAGCTCAAATATTGTTATTTTATTTAGACATCCAATTTACTTGCAGGATTCCAAATACCAGCATGTTTATAGTTAAGCTGAGAAGATAAATAGTGTGGATCTTGATCAGAAGTCATTTGAGCTGGATCTACACTATTTTTAAAATACAGAAATTGGGTTTTAGCATGGTATTCATTCCTTACTGTAGCTAGCGGCAACTTTTGTCAGCTGCCTGATAACCTTTGTAAATAGATTGGACCAATTTCAAGTCCATCAGAGTGTCCATCCTGATCTGGATCCAAACTGTTTGTGATGTTATTCCTGAAAGATTTATTTTGGGAATTTTAAGTTAATTTTGAAAAAGTCAGCAGATGACATTGAACAAAAGCATGCAAAAGCCTGCATGCAGAGGTAAGCAAGAAGATTTTGCTATTACATGAAATGCAAAAAAACAATTGTTGGCATTTTAACATTTATGAGTACATATGATAAATACAACATCTGAGAGTTTGAAAGCAAGAAAACCCTTTATATTTCAGCATTTTGGTTTTTATGAGCTGTTGAAATTCAATGCTCAGTTGAATTGAGTATGAAACCTTCTTGGTAAAGCTGGAAAATAATAAAATAATTATAACACAGGCCCTAAATTGATGAATAGGATCAGAAGACTTATCAAAATTGATATTTTAAGAGAATCCACTCGACCAAAAAGGTGTTAAGGATATTTTTACTATTTCTTAGCTAATGGAATTGTCCATCTAGTTTGATGCAATAAAGTATGTATAGTCCATTATATTTTTATTGATTAGAGCACAGATGAGCAGGTTAGTCTGACTACTGGCTATTCGCTAATGCATTAAGTACTAGGGCTTGGAGGATACGGCTGTCATCCAATATGTATCGCGTTACATGCAATGCAATAGGATACGTATTATGATATAACGACACCGATACAGCAACACTTAGAAGCACTATTCCTGTAGTATATTGATAAAAAGTTTGCACTTTTTACCTGCGTCGCTTTAGCGAAAGCAGGTCTAGTAGTGGGTCCACTCCGTCCGTCCGTCTGTCCGTTCGTTCGTATGTTCGTCCGTCTGTCCGCAACACTTTTGGGGTGCCTAGTTTGTGTAATCTGTAACTCCAATAGTTTTCATTCCTTTATATTCAAACTTTGCCTAATGATTGTTCATACATTGAAGATGTGCACCTTCTATTTTGGGCACATTTGATAAATATTTTCTCAATTTTTACGGGTGTTGAACCTAGACATTTTTTCCATCCGTAATGCATAGGGGGTGTCAGGTTTGTGTAATCTGTAACTCAAATAGTTTTCATTCCTTTATATTCAAACTTTGCATAATGATTGGTCACACATTGAAGATGTGCACCTTCTACTTTGTGCACATTTGATAAATATTTTCACATTTTTTACGGTTGTTGAACTTAGACATTTTTTTTCCATCAGAAATACGAAGGGGGGGGTCTGGTTTGTGTAATCTGTAACTTGAACAGTTTTCATTCCTTTATATTCAAACTTTGCATAATGGTTGTTCATACATTGAAGCTGTGCACCTCCTCTTTTGTATACATTTCATTATTTTTTTTTTCATTTTTAGGGGTCTTGAACTTAGACATTTTTTTTCCTGTAAAATGCTTAGAGGGTGTCTGGTTTGTGTAATCTTTAACTCCAAAAGTTTGCATTACTTAATATTCAAACTTTGCATAATGGTTATTCATACATTGAATATGTGCACCTCCTATTTTGTGCTCATTTGATAAATATTTTCTCATTTTTTAGGTTTTCTCATTTTTTTAGGTCTGTTGAACTTAGATATTTTATCCATCCGAAATGCTAGCGGGGTGTCTGGTTTGTGTAATCTGTGACTCCAGCAGTTTTCATTCTTTCATATTCAAACTTAATACGTTATGATTGCTCACACATTGTACATGTGTGCACCCTATATTTTGTGCACATATTGATAATAGTTTAGGGATTGTTGAACTTAGACATTATTACGTCTACACCACTTTTGGAGTGCTTACATTGTTATTTGTGTGTAATCTGCAATTAAAACAGATTTCATTCCTTTATAATTAAAGTTTGCATAATCATTGTTCACACATTGGTGATGTGCACCGGCGACGCAGGTCCAGAGCAGAGTTTGGTCTTGTTTTCTATTCCATTTGCAAATCATTCAATAAGACAAATATTATTGTCACTCTTTTTGGAAAATTGACCATTATTTTGACATTTATGTTGTATACTGAATTTACATGTCTTTGTGTAGTGAAGCATGTAATACACACCAGCAAACATGATGAGAGCACCATCTTAATGTATAGATCTCAGCAGGTCCTATGTACCATGCATCTACTGCTAAACCTTAAAAGTTATCCCTATTTTGTGGAAGCACGAAACCTAAATTAAAAAAATCTATACAGGCATTTGAATAACATCAAGTAATTGGCATGTAGTTGCCCTATGAGGGCACAATAGATATTTTAATCTATCATTACTTTTGCCTATTTGTCCATTTGATCTTGTTTTAAGTAGCGAGCATTTACACTGTAAAAATAGAATGTACCTCAATATATATTTTGAGATTAGAAATTACCAAATTTGCTGCAAGTAAAATTTCTGAAAGTATCGCGATACGGCACCCAAGCGTATCGATACGTATCGGCCAAGTCAGTATCAATACATATCTATGTATCGATATATCGTCCCAGCCCTATTAAGAACCAAAATCTAATGTGCTGGTACATTGACAATTTATTTATTTATTGCAGGCAGGAACTGTTACAATGTTTGATGGAGAATATGCCAGTCTGGAGGCCTTGTATAATGCCAATATTGTGACAGTTCCTAAACCTATTAAGGTAAGGAAACCATAAAAAAAAATTGAGCTTAAAATTGGGACTATTTATATTCTTATCCATTGATTTTAATGTGTTTTGGGTGCTAAAAATACACGGCCTCATTGAGACTGTTCTTTTGAGTACTCACTGAGTACTCCTTTAGGAGCAGTCTGATCTGGGTCCTCAATGTTTGGTTTTTTGGGGGTATTTTGTTTGTTTTTTGTCTTGTTTCTTTTATTTTCTATAATCCTGTTACATTTCACCTCTGAAATCCGGGCATTTTCAGAAGGGTATCCAGCCATACATACTGTACATACATAAACGAGCACTCTGACAGTTTGGATCTTGTCGACATACATGTATATGCTTTTGTTAAGAAAAACTAGGTCAGGAAGGGTGCTCCTTTCACTCAAACGACTCTTGAAAGGTATGTTGGTATATATATACAGAAAAGATATCTATATTATTAAAGATAAACAAGGGCAGTCCTCACACATGCATTGAGTTTCAGATATTACTTTTATGAGCACTAGGCCAAAACTTTGGCCTTGAATGTAAGGCATGTTTTATGTTTTGCAGAGGTATCCTTCTTAATCTTATGAAAAGCATCTTTTGATTGTTATGTGTGAAGATCACCTGACTTTCATTTTTTATCCCTACTACATATTTATTATTTATACAGTAATACATATACTAAAAAGAAACAAGACATTTTTGTACGGTATACTTTTCCTTTTCCTGAGGCTATACTGGTCACTATAATGAATCACTAATATTTCTGATTGTCAGTTTTATTCTTGGTATCTGAGGGTTGGAAATGAGAAAGGTTAGTATCAGGCTCAGAAAAACTTGTGTGTATTTAGACTTCTTTTATTATATCCCATACATATACTTATTCTGGGTCTTCAATGTTTGTCAAAGAGAGGCTTCTAAAGCAATTCAGCAGACGACAAAACAGACTTTTGTGGTGATTGACATTTAAGGGTTAATATCTCAAATCCTGCTAACTCAAATAATAATCTTGGAATAGATAAGATCTAGTTCATAGGCAATATTTCTGAGTTTTTCCTCAGTTTGTATCAAAAGATATGAATTACCTCTTGATGAGGCCAGCAGAGTGACATGTGAAAACTGATCAGCCTGGACTTTGATCATAGTCTTTGCTGTTAGCTCCACTGTGTCACTTTATGCACACAGTAGCTTCAGAGTTCAAAGAGACAGCAAACAATGGCGTAGCCAGAACGCTGAAAAAGTTACCCATATCAAAGGGAGACTACTGTATCAAGCAGTGATTCTCTACAATTATGTCCCTTTTCAAAATGAGAACTCTTAATTGGCGTAGCTCCCATAACGCAGTTACGCACATGCTTAATAAAAATAATAACATTCAAGGGAGGTCACCCAATGTGATAAAAGTGATGTATCATACCATAAGGAACTGCTCTTAAAGGAAAGAATTCACTCCCTCCAGGAGCAAATTCTTTCCTTTAAGAGAAGCTCTCATTTTGAAAAGGGCCCTAATTGAAGAGAATCATTGCTTGATCCAGTAGTCTCCCTTTGATGTGCGTAACTTTTTGAGCGTTCTGGCTAAGCAAATTTTTTTCTTTAAGAGAAGTTCCAATTTTGAAAAGGGCCGTTATTGAAGAGAATCATTGCTTGATCCAATAGTCTCCCTTTGATGTGCGTAACTTTTTGAGCATTCTGGCTATACCATTGTTTTAGATAGAACAATCGATCAACTCTATTTATGAGGGTCTAGATGGGGTATAATGATTAGTGAATAATGGCCCTTTTTTATAATGAATAGTGAATAATGAGCCAAAAAAATAATGAATAGTGAATAATGAGAGCCTGAAAAATAATGAATAATCCTAATTTCTTAATGAATTGAAGAAAAAAATAATGAATAGTGAATAATAAGATTTCTTTGCCACCTTTCTTACTTTTAATGAATAATTGATCTTATTTTAATGAATAACCCAAAATTTTAATGAGATGAATAATGGGCTAAATTTTTAATGAATAGTGAATACCAGACCCCCCCATCCAGACCCTCATTTATTATTTACCAGGTGATAGACAGACCAGGTGGTGGTGCTATGTTTGTCATGGAATGTTTAGATTTGGGGAAAGGCTTGTCTAAGTATGCTGCTACACTTGGTGAACAGCTAGGAAGGTAGGTTCAATGCATGCACTCTTCACACACTGGTAAATGTATACGTCGATTTGGTGGTATTTACGCATATTGCCGGTACTTCATAGACCGGAAGTGGTAGATTTTGGTGTTAAAACTATATAGAAAAACATGTCATATGCCTAAAGGACTATAAAATTAGACCATTTTTAAGTATTTGGCATGCACATGGTGATTTATGTAAGCATTTAGGAATAAATTCGAGTACCGATCTGGATGATCGGTACTCGAATCTATTCCTAAACGCTTACATTAATCGCCATGCACAAACTGAATACTTAAAAATGATTGAAGTCTATAGTCCCTTTGGCATATGGCATGTTTTTTTATTTAGTATTAACACCAATATCTACCACTTCCGGTCTATGATGTACCGGTAATACGTGTAAATACCACCAAATCGACGTATACATTTACCAGTGTGCTTCACAGAAAGCTTATTTCAAGCAAAAACTGGAGATCTTTTTTTATAGCTATATAGATAGCAATAGATTTGGGAAAAGGCTTGTCAAGGTCTGCTATTACACTTGTTGAACAGCTAGGAAGGTAGGTTCAATACATTGGGAGCTTCTAGATAAAATGCTTATTTCAAGAAAAAAAACAGAGTATACCTGACTAAAGCCAAACCCCGGCCCTGGGAGTTGGGTCAAAAGGTCAAAATTCAACTTTTTCAGAACATCCTCATGTTGCATATCAAATTAAATGGAATCACAAATGCAGCAACATGGTGGCAAATATTTTGCCCACAGACCCCTCCTATGCGGGTGTGCTGGCTGATCTTTATCTTAAACTCCTAGTTGCTAGCTTAAGGCAAGAAAAATAAGGCTTGGCTTTATGATATTGCTCAATCAGGACTCTAGATAACAGTGCAAAATTAAAAATTAATTTTCTTATTTCTCAACTTAACCATATGTTGTGGGTACTCAAAAGAACTGTCACAGTGAGACAAAACAAATGTTTAAATTGATGGATAAGAAAATATTCACAATTTTGTTTAAAAAAATTGTCTTAAACTTGACCAATGGCAGGGGATTTTCTGCCCATCTCTAGGGTCTGAATTTTGGCCCCATTCCCAATCGAAAATAGAAATCGAAACACTTTTTTTCCCAATACCGTGTCTGATTTTCACAATTAAGAAAAGTAAAAAAAAAGTAAAAAAAAAAAACTTTTTGTTTTTACTTTATTTTTAGAGACCACTACATCTTATGAGAAACAATGACCCATATCAGAATGATACTTAAACACTTGTGCTTAAGTGGTATGCTGTACATAATTCAATCTAAAATAACTTGATTTTGAGGATATAATTTGCCACCCTTGTTATGTTCTATGTCATTAATTTCTCCCAATTTTGATGTTAAGTCGATCATTTTTTCCCAATTTTGGCCAGGGGCCTTTTTGCTGGAAAAAACCCTGAATGGTCTTTTTTGTTTGACAGACTTCATTTACAAAATGCAGAATTATATAAGGCAAAGAAGAAGCTTGAGAATAAAGTACACAAAGGTGGAAAGGAGTTTGAGGGTGTGGCACAATTTGGTTTCCATACCAACACATGCTGTGGTTACCTAGAGATGGATAACACATGGAAAGATGATTGGCAAGTAAGTAGATTTCATTCAGGCCCCCCAGATAAGAGTGTGTATTTGAAAATTATTTTTCTTATTTCTCAAGCAAAACATATGTTGCGGGTACTCAAAAAACTGTCTCCTTGAGACGGTTCTTTTGAGCACCAAAATACATGTTTTAACTTAATATGGATAAGAAAATAATTACAATTTTTCTCTGAAAATATCTTGCTTATTTGGACCTATAGTTATTTGAAGAAAATAAATCTATGGTAAGGGAACGAAATATTTGAAGAAAAGTTTGATGGTAAATTTTCTTCATTTTACATTCAGACTTTGTGAGACCGTTCATGAGAAAACTTAACAATTGTTTATGCCATATGTGACGCGCCATGACATTTTGTGCCCAAATGCGGTAAAACGTGACGTCGGGAAAACGCGCTGCAAAAGTAACGTAATTTATGCAACTGCACTTTGTTGCGCAATTAGTACGTCGCTAAGCGTCATTTGCTAACATTGTTTGAAGCCCAAGAGGCGCATTTCTTCGCAAAGAAATAATTAATTATAGATTAGAAGATTTATTCATGTACATGCGATTTTTTAAATCATGGAGTTGGAGGAATAACAGATGAGATGACTATTTACAAGCATGTATTAAAAAACAAAACAAAAACACCGTCTCTCCGACACTTTCTGTATTGGCCGTAGTGCATTTTTATTCTGTTTCTACTGTACATATTAAAGACCAGAAAAAAAAGAAATTAGTATAACTAGGAAATACCACAATCATACACTGCAGACCAAGACCTGCACACTCATATACACTGCATATATTTTCCTCCGAATTGTAAAGACTCATTTTAACAAAGGTAGAAAGGCATGCTGTATTTTCTGAAACAAACATTTAACATGCATGAATCACATATTCATAGTTTTCTGACTCATTTCCCCTTCATCTGCCATAACGATACAAATGTTGAACGCTACCGATTTCTCGTGCAATCTGTTTTGTTACGTTACCCCCTCTTACGTTGACGTCGTTTAAAGCAATGTACATAATACTAAAATGCGCACGGTTCTTGAAAATCGGAAATGTGGTTTTGTACCAGGGAAGGACCATTTCGATTGTATCGAAATTTCAATACACACAGTGCATAGGCAGCAGACCAGTTAAACTGAAACCAATATCTAGGAGTATCTCATCTGAGTGGTATACCATTTTCGTTTCCTATAATTTTATTGTCTGAAATTAGCCAGCCAGATTATGTACATGTAAATACGTGTAACAATGTCCAAATAATGCATCCGAATGCAAACATCGATGAAACGCGGTGTTTGTCTGATCCATTTCAGTGTAAGCCAGAGATGGCATTCTTATAAGTGATTTTCTTATTTCAAATGACGTACTTGGGGGTACTTTATGAATGAGATTAAATATGAAAATTTTAAAATCGGCTGTATTACTTACAAATGAACATCAAAGCAACCAGAAAAAATGTTACAAATGATTTTCGTATAAATTTTCGCTATGTATTCGTTCACACAAAAACGACTCTGTCAGTGGATAGCCAGAAAATGTAGCATCAAGGAGGATTTTAAACAAAATAACAGCCTCAGTATTACATTGAATATAAAGCAATATCAAAATTTTTTGCACATATAACTCACCAATATATGGATGTTTACTACACGAAGAAACAGACTGAAAACATCCCTCGTTCATGTAGTTATCTGCTTTGAAAACATTGTTTTATTTCATATCGCAGTGTTCATCAGTACCCTATCTTGAAAGTGGCTTGTGTAAAGGAGCTCTAGCGATAAGGCGTATATTTTCCCTAGTTGACATGATTACAAAACCTAAATTTTCAAATTGCCCAAATGTATTTAAAATTGGACTGTTTCGGTAGTAAAATATGCACAGAAAGCATCAAAATAGGTTTCAAAGCGATCCATCATTTACAAAGCCGTGAAAACTTGCGCCTTCTACTCCCACCCCTCATTTTACGCCTTTAGACTGGGTGCCGTTTGGACGATAGTTTTAGTAAATCCTTTGCAGGTTTTCAAAAAGTAAAAGTGCTAAAATATTAAGGATATAAGTTCCCTTCATTTCCAAAACTTTGCGGTAATCCTTCTGCGCATGCGTAATCCTTCTGCGCATGCATACGAAATATACTTAAAATTGTGACGTTTGTCATTGAAAAGATGAAACTGGCGTCTTTCAGTTTGTTTTTAGATGCTTTCCCCCCCCCCCCCCCAGACCCAAGATGCCCTTTAGACAATTAAATTGCGCTGTACAAATATATAACATATGTAAATGGCGTCTTGGGTCTAGGGGGGAAAGGGGTTGTATAAGCGAAAGAAGACATTAAATATCTGACAAAAATAGACCACTTTGCAAGATGGTCGTTTTTATTGTACATCAACTGTATAAATAGTTTTACTGTACAAAGCGTGGTTCCCTGTTTAACGGTCCAGTTCCCATATATGTAACTGAATAACAAGCATAGTTGATGATCGAAATAAATTCTCATTCAATAAGAAGTAGAGTTATTACATGCATGAAGAAAACCCAGTTTTAAATATACAAATTGGGGGCAATGGTGCATCGACAACTCGTCTATATATATTTGTTGAATGTGCCTAGTTTCTCCAGTCGTTATTTCAACAAAATAAAACGAACTTCTCTTTCAGGGAGATTGCTCGCCTTATCACTAGAAATTCTTAGGTAAGGAGCCCGACAACTGCAATTTTACATTTATTTAGCCAAGAAACAGATCTTTTAATAAAAGTAATTATGAAGTGTGTAAATATAAAACTTTGGGACATACTGGGCTGTTTTCATTACATATGTTGTAAGATGAAGTCACGAGCTTTTGCCATGAGCGCATTTTTGCACGAAATTTAGAAATTCTTTCTTATTACATGTAACTAAGTATATTCAGGCTCGACTTTCGGGCTATCCGTTTTGTTCCCTGCGTGTGTTAGAGCCACTTGAAAACTGTGCCAGCTTATCACTTATCGCATTTGCCAACCTCAAATACCCAGACCAGCCTGTTCAAAAGCGCAACCAGAGCATGTAGACCAAGGCTGAAGTCAAACACTACACTGCTACTGTAGCCCAACTATGCAGCTATATATCCACAAAACGTTTTGAGGCGTGACTGTTACGGGTAAATGTATTGAATGAATCGAGGGTCATTCCTTAGAGGTCGTGGTGGTTGAAGCATGTATGCATATAACGATTTTAACGCATACAAGCCAAGTACTGACATTTTTTAAGTTGTGTAAAATCATGTTCTGTAGCGTTTAAGCCAGGTACACCCATTTTTTATCCGCGCCTTATCTGATCTACTTCAATAATTCCGAAGTTTAGAGTTGGATCCATTTCGATCTGGGCCCGGAATTACAATGCCTCCTTAAAGTTACGGAAGACTTAAGTTAAGTATTGATTTTTCAGGATGTGAAAAATAACGTTTCAAACTGATTAAAATCAAAATAGTTTTATTTTTTCTTAAGATCACAACGATATCTTTAACCACAAGTACCGCATCGATGCAGGCACTTTATTTAGCATTTAATATAGCATGTTGAAATACCAATACTTAACTTAAGTCTTGCTTAACTTTAAGGAGGCATTGTAATTCCGGGTCCAGATCTGTGTTTAATTGATTGTAACTTCGGTGTGTACATGGGCGCCAGCTGATTGTAGTTATTTATGGTTATAGCTGATAAATATGCAACCAAAATTATTCGGATAGGTACATGTACACATGTATTCCTGGCAAGTGGATCTAAATGTACCTCGACATATAAGATGCAAATTCATAGGCTACACTGTTCACAACTTCCGCGACTGTAATTTGAACATTTTAGCATGTGATCCTATCAAATATATGTGGACAGCATTCACACTAGAAAGAGCCGCTTCTAATGAGTACCTATTGCAAACATTTTCTTTGAGAAATAAGAAAATAGCGCTTTGGGTATCCATTGCTCTTGACCTGGTTCTAAACATTTCTGTACTGCAACGATATATTAGCAAGTGACAGCCAAAGAAATTTGAAGATAGGGATGTGGTGGGGACTGGTACATCCGCATGAATCTCTTTGATCCAATGCATCTAGCGATAGGAGGACATAATTTCGTCACGTTTTGATATCGAACTCTCAACAAAACATTTGACTTGATATATTTTGTGTAAGCTCATCCACTCTTTTCTCTGCTTTTGTTCTAAGCTGCACAACATGTTACATGCCTGAAAATACATTGTACATGTACATAATAGAATTTGATTACACCGATTATACGAGATGTCTCGCCGTTTCAATTATGACTGCCTTTAAAATTCAAAACTCAGTTTCAGTGGAAGGTATGCACAATCGGCGAAAAGATTGATCATCATTTG
This sequence comes from Loripinus fragilis, assembly GCA_964019695.1. Taxonomy (NCBI): domain Eukaryota; kingdom Metazoa; phylum Mollusca; class Bivalvia; order Lucinida; family Lucinidae; genus Loripinus; species Loripinus fragilis. The sequence goes on from OZ026525.1 coordinate 75,973,584, forward strand.
CGCATGTTAAGACCGAGACAGAGTAAACTCAGTAGTTTGCTTTGGTTTTCTAAGGGAACATTGAAGTGAAGCAATGCATCTGTATTGGTACGAGAGATATAACACAATTTTTGAACAGAAGAGACACGGCTAAACTACTAAATCGGTGCCCGACTTTTACGAATTGAATATCGCGTGATGGGTTCTGGGATAAGCTCTTGACTTGGTGACTACTGCATGCGACACACCACTGAAAGTGCAAACTGACCTTAGTATTTTATAACTACTACTGCTGGCAGCACTGCTGCTGATGCTACGTTCCCTCCTCTTTCTACAAATGAATTAGCAAAGGTTTTATTGAAAAAGATAAGAGAAAAACGAGTAGATTGATTAAACCACGATGCGCGGATTCACATGGGCGGATCCAGAGGGGGTCAGACCCCCTGGAAAATTACAAGTTATATGGGTTTCTATTGGGAAAAAGCAATTGGACCCCCCCCCTGTAAAAAGTTGGACCCCCCCCCCCCCCCTGGAAAAAAATCCACCCCCACTGGAACCTTGGCAAAAAATAGTTTTCTTTGAAAGTAAGCACTGGACTTCTGTAAAATAAATTGAGGAATAAAAAAATAAAATAAAATAAAACATTGTCAGAGCTTTTTTTATATGCCAGATGGACCTGGACCCCCCCCCCCCCCCTCCCCCACCTGACGAAAATTCCTGGATCCGCGCATGAATCATATCTGATCGCTTTTTTTAAACAAGCTAACGATCAACTTTCTGATTTGCATAAATACCCATTTTATCATTAAAAAGACCGCATTCAAACATTTCATACTGTAGCAATAATATTATCTGAATTTAATTTCAAAATTTTCGAACCCAGGAAAAATGCTCAATCTAATACATTTTTTTAAAGAAATAATGTTGACGATTTATCCGCTCACGTTATGATCCCAAAATGTTCTAATCGAGAATTTCTGAAGTGAAATGAACTTTCCCAAAAGAATAATCAATTCGTTTCGAACATCCTGAAATAAGCTCGCCAAGTTATATATCAGAAAATTAATGTTGACGTCGCAAACACTTTATATACAATTCCATGACGTAGGGACCTATGAACTATTGTCTATTTCTCAGAAATCGCTTAAGATATCGAACTGAAATTTCACATGTATACTCCAGGGATATATAGGTATCAGAAAATATCAATATCTCAATTTCGACCAGGTACCTCATTTGGACCCAAAATCTCATGGCTGGTCACATATATGAACTGCAACAGGCCAGAATATTCTATACACCTGCTTCTAACAGGGTGCGACATGCAATTATTGACTTCAATGAGGTAGACATGAGGATTTATTTACACGAAAAAGTGATATTCACTGAGGCTACAAGGCCGAGGTGAATATCACTTTTAAGGGTAGATAAATGCTATTGAAGTCAATAATTGTTTTGTTATATGACTTTTCAACTGTGAATGAAAGTATGTTTGCTTTCACTTGTAACTAGATTTGTATTGTTGAAGTTGTGTTTAACCTAAGGACTTTCTCACAAGTTTTAGCAACTGTTTTTAAAATATTTCAATGTAGTATTATGCATTTTGAAATTTATATAAATTCTCTGAATGCAGAATGTAAATCATAAAACTCTTTTTTTTACATTTTGTTTATTCAAACAAAGAAAATGAACAAACAAAACAAAACTACATTGTTAAAATTCATAAAAGTCTTTAATTTACCCGTTGGGAGGTAAAACAGCAAATCATTTCAACTTCATGCAGCCCATGCTAATACCATACTTGTCATGCTATTTTTGGTTCTCTAGAGGGTGATATAAGAAAAGTGTCAAAATATCTAGTTTGAACTGGTTTTCATCAGGCCAGTTTAGACCAGTTTTCAGGTAGACATATGATATATGAAGACAAATTGGGCCAATCAGGAGACAAGATTCTCTCTGGTCATATAACAAAGAAGTTTAAATTTAGTTAACTTAGTTCCTTTGTCATTCTTCACTTTATCTATCAATAATTTTACATTAAGAAGTGTTTCTTTTCTGCGGTGATAGCTTTGAGTGTCTGACCTAGTGCAATAATTGTCCTTTGCATTCTCTTTGAGTATGCACGATACCAGTGATCTTGACCTATTTTTCACACTGTGTGACTGACATAAATCTTTTAAAGTGTCTTTCTCTACAGCTGATAGCTGAGAATGTCAAACAAACAATGCATTGTAATTCTCCTTGGCATATTCTGTTACCTAGTGAACTTGATCTACATTTCACACTCCAGTAACTTTGGGATATTTTTACTCAATAAAGTAGAGGTTTCTTTGGAGCAGTGATAGATGACAGTGTCAAACCGTGTATAGTATATCGTCGGTTCGTTTACAAAACCTCGTACATGCACTTTAGTAAATTTTACAGGAGAGACAAAAAACTTTCTTGATTATTTGCTTTTGTTATATTCCATTTAGATTCAGTCTGAAAGCATATTTTAAGTTTATTTAAAGAGTACAAGTAATACATTGGCAGAGTTTTATGTTTCTAGCATATTGTGATACTCCTTGGCATATTCTGTTACCTAGTGAACTTGATCTACATTTCACACTCCAGTAACTTTGGGATATTTTTACTCAATAAAGTAGAGGTTTCTTTGGAGCAGTGATAGATGACAGTGTCAAACCGTGTATAGTATATCGTCGGTTCGTTTACAAAACCTCGTACATGCACTTTAGTAAATTTTACAGGAGAGACAAAAAACTTTCTTGATTATTTGCTTTTGTTATATTCCATTTAGATTCAGTCTGAAAGCATATTTTAAGTTTATTTAAAGAGTACAAGTAATACATTGGCAGAGTTTTATGTTTCTAGCATATTGTGATACTTTTTAAAGATCAACTGAAAAGGTAAAAATAAGTTTTTAACCAAATATTTCAGAAAATAGCAATTATTGTGAGAAAGAGATTGCTGAAAACTGCATCTAAAAACTCCTATCCATTCAAAAGTTTTGCCTATTTGAATTTTGGACTGGTAATTTTTCCCCAAAACAGACTTGAAAAACTAAAAATAGATTCTATCCAACAATGCACCATTCTGTGATGTCATATGAGTTTTGAAATTTTCAATGAATATAAATATTTGCAAATGCAAAGAAAATGTCAAACTTTAGTTTGGTTTTCTGCAAAACATCAAAGATTGATCTCGCATAAATGGTTTTCTGTATTTTGAATTGCATTTAATTAAAATTTTATGCTTTAAATTCAAATTTAAATAAATGTTTAAATTCACTTTTTCCAAGCATTTCTTATTCTAAATAATACAAAAATGAGTAAATCCAGTGTTTATGTTAAATTATTTTAAAACATTAAAAAGATAATCTAAAAACATGTTGCCTGAAAGGAAAAAATACATTTTTAAAATTTCAAAACAAAAATTTAAAATTCAATTTCTTGCTTTTCTACGCAAATTTACCAAAAATTATTTAATCGGACAAAATGGAATTTAGGCAATTAAAACATTGGCATTTTCAAACTGAAGATATACTTTTCAAATACACAGTATGAGATATTTGAATTTAAACCATTTTTTAAAGCATCATATGACATCACAGAATGGTGCATTGTGGGATAGAATCTATTTTTAGTTTTCCAAGTCTGTTTTGGAAAACCAAAACCAAGTCCGAAATTCAAATAGTCATAACTTTATTAATATTTGGAATTTTTTGATGCGGTTTTCAGCATTTTGTTGTATGATATAATTTTATTCATTTCATTTCATTTCTAAAACCTTTTCATATGATCTTTAAAAAATATACAAGATTTTGTAACCAGATATTGCAGATACGACATTTTGCCATTTTTCGAAACTCAATAAAGACAAGTTGCATTTTAATTAAAAAGATAAAAAGGTAACCAAAGGTAGTTCTGTTCCTTTTGAGATGTGTAAGCTGCATTTGATGTATCCACATTACCTGTGCTGACATTTAGATTTATAGGGACAAAATATTGTATAATACAACATCCTCAAAAGGCCAGTTTACAAATTCTCGTATCTGCAGCATTTTCCTAAATAATTATAATTGAAGGCAAGAAACAAGTTCGCATGACAAATTTAAGCATTAATTCGCAAGAAAGTATTCATAGACACCCTTTGAAACCATCGCAGTAATAAACCAGATAAAGCTTACCTGTAGATTTAAGTATACAAGGTTTTAGAACTGGTAATTTTGACTAATTGAGGTACAAGATTTTGGAACGTCACAAAACAACAACTTTTCATTGGCTATTGCATACAAGGTTTTGTGACCTGGTGCGCTGAACCGTCATTATTGGCGCCATGATAAAAACAGGGTTTGGTAAAAAAAAGTGCACATACGAGGTTTTGTAAACGAACCAATGATATGTCTGTGGTATATTTAAGGATCACATATTGTGACTCCATCTGACACCTTCACTTTCATTTCCAGGGCTTCAGATTTTTTTTTCAAGATTGGTGGGCTGAAGTGATGCATGGAGCAAAAATTGATGGGTCATTTTCTGAAATGAGGGGCCCAAGCATATGTTGACATTTGGGCTGTATACTTAACCTACACACTGACACAGACACTTGTATGCCTATATGTATATTGACTGCGTATTGTACAGTAAAACATCTCTTAAGCGGTCACTCAAAAAAGAAGACAAACTATCACTTAATGCAGGTCTAAAGTATTGCTGAATGCTCCCCTTGGAGCATTCTGCAATACTTTTGACCTTCATCAAGCTACCATTTGTTATTAAGATCTTTGTTTTGTCTTTTTTTACACATGTTTTTCTGTATTGACTACATGTAGTTTCTGTTTTGTGAAGTTCCTAGACTCACTGTGAATGAATATTTTCATTAAAGTGAGATTTTTTCACAAATAAAAAGGATGGGTTACTGGGCCCACTGCCTTGAAAAATGATGGGCCATATTTTGAAATCATGGGACAATGACCCCGGCCCACCATAAATCTGAAGGTCTGCATTTCATGCTCCAATGACTTTGCAATAAAGTGCTATTCTTTGCAGCAGTAATATCTGTGTGTAGCATAGTAATTGTCCAAGGTGACCTGATGGCTTTGGCTGTATTTGTGTTATGGTATGGAGGAGTATAAGAATCTATCATGAGTGTGAGGGTGGGATAGAAAAAATCCGTCCCCAGGATTACTGATTGGCATCAAGAGGCCTGGCTGCCGACTGATGACAAAAAGTGATCGTGAGGGGCAGATTTTTCTATCCCACCCTCACACAAATAATGGATTCTTGTTTGTGCACACCATTAAATACAGCATCTTTATATTAGAAAATGGCTCAAAGAAGTTCCTGAATACCCTGTTACATATAACATAATGGCGTCACTTTAACATGCGGATGATGTCACTTGTCAAACGAGGTGCGCTATTGTGCGGCAGTTCTTTTATCTCAAATGGGTAAAAACAGCGGAAACTCCAATCTGGTGTAAGAGAATATTTATTATATTTTAAGTTCTCTTTGCCCTGTAATATAATCTTTCTTTAAGAGCAACCCTTACAAGGTATGAGAATAAATTTTAAAGGTCATTCAATTAAGAAACCGCCAAATTTAGCTACCCCAAAAATGCCAAAATTTTAAAATCACCAGGTTTTGATGCCCTGAATATTATGTATTGACCAGTCTGTGAATCCAAACATCAAACATATGTTTATACAAGCATGACATTGTCAGGTATACTTATCATTATTTTCAGTCTTTCTATGCTGCCAAGCTTGAGCTGCAAATGAAGAGGATTGATAAAGATGTAAGTTCACCAGGGAATTATTAACCTTATATGCATGCGCAGATCCAGAGGGGGGACAGGGGATCCAACCCTCTACCCCCCTAGAAAGTCTCAAAACTATAGGTTTCCTGAGGAATACTTGTTAGGACCCCCTTGAAATTCACAAAACAACCCAGCCATCATTCAATATTAGACCATCATCAGCCCGCCAGCGAAACACCATCAAATGGCGTTTCGCTGGCAGGCCGAGTGATGATGGCCCTTTTCAGTTGTATAATGTGTTTTCTTAGCAAACTTTCTGGATCCGTGCATGATATGTTCTAATGGATTCTTCCTTCTGGCTTCATAAGTTAACTTGTGATGGTCCATTGTAAAAATTGAGGGGACACAGGTTAATATTACTTAATAAAATTGTATTTTTTTCTCTGACGAGTGTTTTTGTCTAAGCAAATAGTGTAAACCCTGATGAAATGCCACATTATGTTGCATTTCATCTGTGTCTTCACTCTTTGTCAAAGTACTCAATTGGGAGTCACCAGTAGACATGCAACTCATCATGCTAAATCCAGATATAACCATACTTCACAAGTACATACAAGTACATATATGGCTTCTATTTCATTTGCTCATGAATGTGCGTTATTTGTTCATGATTGTACGTAAGCTTGTAGGTTGTCTTCAAGCATGTATCATATTGGAAAAAGAGCTTTCATTGATTGATTGATTGATGAATCACTTCAAAGTATCTATGAGCTGACCATTTTACAAGGAAAATATACATGTTTTGATTTTTTGGGGAACTTATTAGTCGGTCGGAAGTATTTGTCCTGTGTTCACTGTGCATGGTCTGTAAACTTTTTCCTAAAATTTCTCTAGAACCACTGGCCCTTTTAAAATAGTTTCAAAATATTCCTAGTTCCACTCTGCCGAACAAAATGGCTGCCAGAGCTAATAGAGCTAAAAATAGAAAAAAATGACATCTTCTAAACTGCCATCCCAAATTCCAACAATGTGGTATTTGCGACCAGCAAAGGCTCAGACCAGCCTGCGCATACACGCAGTCTGATTAGAGCCTTTGCAACTCGCTTGAATATTCTATGACTGTTAAGCTACTGACCGAACAGCATTTGGAAATTCTAAGCTTAACAGGAAGCTTCACAGGCTCATCTGAGTCTATTCATGTAAAAACGCCACATAGTTGGAAATCACATGTCACGGCTCAAATGGTTTTGCTTTGTAAACAACATCTCCTGAACCACTGTCCTAATTTCAAAATTATTTGAGCGACGACATGTGATTTCCAACAATGTGGCATTTTGACATGAATAGACTCATAAAAGTCTGTGCATCCTCCTTTTAAGCTTAGAAACTCCAAATGATGTTGGGTCAGTAGCCTAATAGTCATAGAATATTCAAGCAACTTTCAAAGGCTCTGACCAGACTGCACATCCGAGGCTTTGTTGGATGCACATACCACATTGTTGGAAATATCATGTCACAGCTTATTTCTTTCATGTGTTCACCATAATACCATCTACCAAATTGCATAAAAAGTTCCAATTTGATAATTAAATGGTTGCAAACAGCCTGATTCTCATTCACATGCTGTAAAATAAATTAGTCCTAATCGTTAACCAGTCTAAGGTCAAAATAAACTATCAGAGAATACTTTATCATGATTTGAACCCATAATGGCATTTAAGCCTAGCATCCTCTTTATGGGACATTGGCAAACAGTGCAGAACCAGATCAGATGCTGCTCTGCACTGTTTGCTTACAGAATATTTTTTTTAAATTTGAATGAAACTGAAAGTAACTACCCAAAAACCCTGAAATTCGAAATGGATTAATCAAATTGAAAAGGTGGGAAATTCAATTTAACCATTAACCATCACTTTTTATCCAGAGCTTTAGTTAAGAGTGCGTAAGGAAAATTTTATTTTCTTATTTCTCAACCAAAACATATGTTGTGGGTACTCAAAAGAACCGTCTTAATGAGACGGTTATTTTGAGCACCCATAACATATGTTAAAATTGATGGGTAAGAAAATATTTACAATTTTACGCTGAATTTTTTTTATCTAAACCTGTGTTATTTATACAGTACGGTGACAGAAAAGCCAGAGAAGTATGGAATCAGGTCCTGGACAAGTTCCCAAAGTTCTTTGAAGGACTAAACATAGAACCAGCTTTGGTGCATGGAGATTTGTGGGGTGGAAATGTTGCTGAGAATGACAATGGCCCAGGTTCAGTTCATATGATATTTTACAGTCTGAAGTACAGTAAAACCCGTTTTAAGCGGCCACTCACAAATAGACAAAACAAAGATCTTAAGGACAAATGGTAGCTTAATGAAAGTCCAAAGTATGCTTAATGCAGGTCAAAAGTATTGCAGAATGCTCCCCTTGGGGCATTCTGCAATATTTTTGACCTTCATTAAATGATATTTGTCTTGAAAACCAATTTTTGGTCTTTTTGAGAGTGGCCATTTTAGACAGGTTTTATTGTATTGTATTAATTTATTTCGTACAATAATCTTAGATACTTGGACAACCCAGATTGCAAGGTTTCGTATTTCTCAATAAAGATATGGGCCTTAATGCAAGAAAACCTGTCTTCATGGGTTTGTGAATAATAAAGCCTCAGACCAGCCTGTGCTTTTGCCCAGTCTGCTCAGAGCCTTTGTTATTTGCTGATTGGAAAGTATCATATATAGACTTCATGCAAGCAAAATTTCAATTTTTTAGCTAGTCTCTGTAGCTGAGCTGGCTGGTTTGAATCTCAAATTGTCGGAAACCCCAAAGACAGGTTTTCTTGCGCCATGACCCATATGTTTTGGGTGCTTATTGAGTTGCTTCCTATGAACAGCACGATACATGTTCTTATCTAGAGATTTGCAAAATAACACCATTTTTGAGGTTAAGATATATCATATCAAAGGCTGTTATTAGCTCACCCAAGCAACAAGTGCTCAAAGTAAGCTATTGAGATCAGTCAATGCAGTCGTCAACAATTTGCTTTAAAGACACAACTTGTACACAACTTGGCCAATTTTAATCAAACCTCACAGGAATCTTCCATGGATGACCCTATACAAGTGTGGCTGGTTTTCCTTATATACATTCATAGGAAAAAATTTAACATCTCCTCTGAAACCGTTGGTCAGAATGAAATGCAAGTAGCAGGTGTGTTTACAAGGTGACCATATACAAAAGAAAAACTGCTAGATTTAATTTGATCCGTTGATAAACATGGCAACCAGGGGGTATTGCCAAGTACCCTTATGTACCTATGTTAGAAACTTTGAACATCTTCTCGTAAAACAAAAGACAGAATTGAATACAATTTAGCATCTGTTAGCACCAGATGGCCTTCTATTAAAATAGCTAATTTCAAATTTCATCCATTTTAAATCATGGCTGCCAGCGAGCATTGTTTATTGGAGCTAAGTAAACTTTAAAAATCAATTTTCTCCGAAAAAGTTGGTCTTAGCAGGCCAACAGTTAATTCTTTACAAAGTGTATGCTAAAGCCATATCAGCCTTCAACTAAACGAGCAGTCTGATCAGCGTTTGCACTGTTTGTTGTAATACCAGCCCTACATTATACACATTTTATGAGGCAGTAAAATAAACTTGTAAAACTTTCTGAGTAATTTCTAGCTGTGATTTTTGTCATCTGCTGATAACCTTTGCACAATGTCGGCCCTGATCTGGATCCAAACTGTTTGTGTCAAACAGTTTGGATCCAGATCAGGACGGACGTTTTCCAGAAAGTATTTTTGATCGTGTTCCAGAAAGAATTTTTGATCGTGTTCCAGAAAGTATTTTTGACAATATTCATTTTGAAAAAAAGTCAGCAGCTAGACAATTAAAGCATGCAAAATTACCCATGGAGTGCAGTGGCTCATTGGTAGAATATTTGACTTGAGATTATGAGGTTGCGGGTTCAAATCTCCCTGGAGAAGCTGCATTATGTGCTTTAGCAAGGCACTTTATCCTTTGCTTATAACTGGTTAAACATAGGAAGACCAATCCCATTATGACTGAAAATTGTTGACTGGGATGTAAAGAATCAAAACAAAAAAGATACCCAGCAAGCAAAGAGTTAAGGTGACCAAAGTTTGTATATAATCAACCCATAAAGTGCCACCTATAATTTGCAGCAGACGACAATTTCAAATTTAGCCGCTTTTTCAAAAATAACAAATAAGGCATGATATTTCATGAGAATCGTCTGTTGGCAGACGATTCTTATGAAATACCATACCTTATTTTTTCCGGAAATTGTCAAAGATGTTGCAGAAATTGCCGTCTGCTGCAGTCGTGATTGGCGCTCTTAGGGTTAAGCTACTCTATTTCAGTGATTTTTGATCCTGCAAGTTTCTATGGCCATTCTGAGTTCGATCTGGGCATATCCTACCTGTTTGGAGGATTCAACTCACAATTTTATGATGCTTACCATAAAGTGATTCCAAAAGCTCCAGGATTCAGAGCCAGGAAGGAACTCTACAAATTATTCCATTATCTAAATCACTGGTATGTATTTCAAAGATAATTTCAAGACTTTTTGTTGCAGAATGCTTTATCCATCTCAGTTGTCAAAAATGTCCACAGATGACTGAAAAACTGTTGTTTATTTAGAATTATCTGTAGTTGGAAGTAAAGAGAGTTAATCATTTTATGGGTGAAACATGTTTTTCAAGCATTAACATTCCCCAGGTCTTAAGGAAGATATTAAAAACCAAAGGTTAAGCCCAACCTGGGGAACGTTAATGAATTGATAAAATATTTGTTATTATTGTGCTTTTGAAAGTATGGCACTATATTTTCCCACCGTTTCATAGTTAAGAGATGGTTGGACATTTTCATTAATATTTGTGTTCCAGGACTAGACAATACATAAGGGCAATAAACAGATCAGCTGTCATAAAATGCAGTGGCATTGGCGGAGCCAGAGGGGGGGACAGGGGGGTCCGGACCCCCCAACCCCCCTGAAAAATCACAAAATTATAGAGTTCCTTTAAAATACTGGTCCGGACCCCTGAAAATCACAAAGCTACCAAGCCAGCATTCAATGTTGGGCCATCATTGGCCCGCCAGGGAATCGCCATTTCAATGGCATTTCACTGACGGGCCATTGATGTCCCATTTATATTTTGATCCTCTATCTCCTCATCAACTAAATAAAACATTATCAAATTTGGACCCCCTCTGACAAAACTTTCTAGATTCGTGCATGAGTAGCCTGGAACAAGTGTATTTATGTTACCAAATCCATGCATTAACAGCACATGAATTGCCTTGTTAATACACAGGTTTGTACTGTTGAAACATGTCTGTTAAAAACATGGCTCGTGGACTATTCAAACACACCTTGCCTATATAGCCAATGCTAAAAAAATTGTTTTATATGCTACAACTAAGTCACAGTTTTGAAAGCGCGTGCTAGCTTACATCAGTTGCCACTGCAAAATGTCATCATTTATGGTGTTACATGGTGACGTTACAAATACATGTAACTATTGACAAAATTTCTTCAGTGCAATTGGGGAAAGTTGGAATAAAATGAAGACTTCAAAATGTGTTTTCATCTTTTATTGTGTGTTCGAATTGAAATAGATAAGCTCAAGTTTTTGATTGGACGTAAAGAATCAAGTTGAATTGTTGAGAAATAATTCAGTCTTTTGGTCAGTTGTACGAAGATGAATCACTCTTCCCTGTTTAACTGAAAGATTGTTGATTGGACGTAAAGAATCAAATCAAACAAAACAAAACAAAAAAATCTGTGAGTTTGAAAACAACAGAAGTCATTATTTTTAAGCCTTTAAGTTTTTATGAGCAAGTGAAATTTCATGCTATGTTAAGTTGTGTGTGATTTTTTCATATAAATGGGGGCCAAGGGGCTGACCAATAATTATGTTTGACTATTTTTCAGGAATCACTTTGGTACAGGATACAGAGGCTCATCTATGTCAACTTTGGAAGCCAGTTTAAAACTTATTTCTTGATATGTACATTTTGTGCAGTATCAGCTAGGCTTGCATTTCCAGTTCCCCAAAGGCAGTGAAATAGTTTAAGAACAGATAATCTCTAATGTTATGTTAACATGTTACCTCCCTTGCCATCAGAAAAAGAGTGTCCCTTCAATTCTTTTAGTTTGAGAAGCTGCTGCTTATTGCATTACACATTGGGATATAGAGTTTGTTGTATTGCTCGCTGGGTAACAGGGACACAATCTATTTACTCCCTGTGGATAGTGCTGGCTGCGTTACTGTTGGAAATACTCTTTAGGTGATAAATGTTGTCAAAATTTAAATTTGGTGAGGTATATCGTCCGATTTACGTCAGAAATTTAGTTTTAAGTGAAATGTGATTTCCAAACGTATATCCGACGATATACCTCCCCAAATTAAAATTTTGATTATGGTTATCCCCATTCTATTGTACTTCTCCAGTCTTGTTTCAGATTAGATTGTTGTGAGCTGCATAAAGCCGCACATCATCCAACGAATGTGATGTAATTAATGATGTCAAACTATTTCTGATATACTGACGCAAATATTTGTCATTATCCAATCAGACATCGCGTTACAATAGCAAGTGCATTAGAATAAAGATTGCAGTTTGCATTACCCTGCAGGAAATAGATTGTCAGTTGCATTACCCTGCAGGGAATTGTGGACTGTCTTTTGCTTTACTCATACAGGTAGAGAATGTTTGTTTCTTTTCTTGCTGGAAAAGTGAATTTTTTTTTTGCTTTATTCAATGAAGAGTATTAGATTTAGTTTCATAAATTGCCAGGTAAAGGTAAGATGGGCCATGACATGTGGTTTCCAACAATGTGTCATTTTGACAAGTGTAGACTCAGACGAGCCTGTGCAGCCTCCTTTTAAGCTTAGAAACTCCAAATGGTGTTCAGTTAGTAGCTTAACAGTCATAGAATATTCAAGCGACTAGCAAAGCCTCTGATCAGACTGCGCATATGCGCAGGCTGATCTAAGGCTTTGCTGGTCGCACATACCACATTGTTGGAAATATCATGTCGTGGCTCAAATAATCAATAGCTTTTGCCCCATCTGACTAGAGTGTATGTAGATTTCCTCTATAGGAAAAAGAATGCCAAGTCCTGAGGTTATAAAACTTTTTTCATGCTCATCTCAACTGAGCAGGAAACTTCAACTGCTCATAAAAACTAATATATCGACAAATGAAGAAGTTTCTTGCTTTAAGTCTCTCAGATTTTGTATTAATCATGCTAATAAATGTTAAAATACCAACAATTGTTGGCATTTTAACATTTATGAGCAGGATAAATTTTGTGCTCAGCTGAGTTGAGCATGGAAAAAGTTTTATAACCTCAGAGCCTGTTGTGTTAGTAAGTCACTGAGAAAGGAAAATTTTGTTTTTGTTTGTTTTACATGCTGGGACATAGAGGGCTGGTTGCTCTTCTTGCTAGAGAAGAGAGTGTGTTGCTCTGCAGAAAGTATAAAAAAAGCTGACCTCTAGCGATTATAAAACTTTTTTCATGGCCACCTCAACAGAGCATGAAATTTATCCTGATATTATAAATTTTAAAATGCCAACAATTGGGTTTAGGAAATAATAACCTGGAGCTTTGCTTTAGGAGCCGGCACATGAGATATTGTTCAGACCTTAAGATAAGAATGTTTATTTTGTTATTTCTCAACCAAACATATGTTGTGGGTACTCAAAATGATCTCAATGAGATGGTTCTTTTGAGTTTCCACAACATACAGTATTTATGTTCTTAAAACCTGTGTAAAATGTCACTCAAAATGGACAAAACAAAGATCTTAATGACAAATGGTAGCTTAATGAAGGTCGAAAGTATTATAGAATGTTCCCCATTGGAGCAATCTGCAATACTTTTGACCTGCATTAAGGGATAATTGGTCTTGAAAAATAACTTTCGGTCTTTTTCAGAGTGGCCGTTTTACACAGATTTTACTGTTTGTAAAAGCTGACGGTTAAGAAAATATTAAGGGGATAACTATATTCAAAATTGTCATTTGGGGAGAGGTATATCGACGGATATATGGTCAGAAAATTAGTTTTTTGGCGACGAGCGAGCATAGCTGTAAAACGTGCTTTCTGAACCTATATCCAACCATCCCCAAATGAAAATTTTGAATATGGTTATCACCATTCTAATGCATTTCTGAAGTTTCGTCTCAAATTTGAGTGATACAAGCTGCATAAATCCGCACGTCATCCCACAAAATGTGACATAATATATGATGTTAAACTGTTTCTCACAGTATATGGCAGGATATACTGTCTGACCTTTTTGACGTTATCCATTCAAAATCAAGTGCATTAGAATTGCAATTTTAAAATCAAAATGTGCAATTATCTGTACCTATGTTGTTACTTATTAGCTAACCTGAGCTGAAGGCTCCGAGGTGAGCTGTTAGTATACCAATGACTCCGGCGTCCATCGTCCGTCTGTCCGTCAACATTTTCAAACATCTTCTCCTCTGAAACCACTTGGCTAATTAATCTCAAATTTCATATGGAGACTCCTTAGGATGGGGGAACGAAAGCAAGATGGCCTCCATGCCCATATATGGTAAAGCCATTTAAAAATCTTCTTCTCCAGAACCAGAAGGCCGATGACCTTGGGACTTGGTATGTAGCATCAGGGATGTGGGGCCTACTAAGTTTTTTCAAATGATGATCCTAGGTTGACCTTGACCTGCTTAACGTCAAGGTCAAATTTGCTTCCTAATGCATTTAAATGGGGAAATATTTTGAAAGTTGATTTTTTAGAGGGGCCCCGGGTTCGAGCCTCACAGGTGTCACTGTGTTGTGTCCTTGAGCAAGATTTATTAATCCTAGCTTAGTACTGGTTCAACCCAGGAAGACCCGTCCCTACATAACTTAAAGATTGTTGATGAGACGTAAAGAATCAACTCAAACAAACAAAACAAACAACAAACATATTTTGAGTTTGCTATACATTAACAATTTATTGTGCTATAACATATTGCTATTTTGAATTTTGTTGTCATTTTAAAAGTTTATAAAACTGTGCCATAAAATATTTAATCAATAAATAAGTGAACTGAGTATCTGTGTCTTGCTTTTTTATACACAATGATAACTCCATTTGTGCTGGGGTATAAATGTTTTCATGTCTGTCCAGTTTTGGAGATCAAGGAGTTGTGGGTTCGAGCTTAACCAGAGGCCCTAGAGCAAGACACTTTTTCATCTGCTTAGTACTGGTTCAATCCGAGAAGACCTATGCTGACATGACTGAAAACTTGTTGACTGGGATGTAAAGAATGAAAACAAGCAAAACCATGTGTCCATTCGTGATGTTAGGTTCTTCCTAATATCTTGAAACCCTAGGTACGATTATGATATTTCACATTTTTTTCACCTCAAACAAAGGACTTCATAGAGAAGGTTTCAGACACCCTAGGTCAAGGTCATTGTGGGAAGTGAAAGATTACTTTTACTAAATTTTGTTTCATCTTCATATCTCCTTCCAATATTAAACATATTTCAAACACATGTCTACCATACTGAGACAATGTGCAGAGTGGTGGTTTCAGACACATTTGGTCAAGGTTGTGAGAGGTTAAAGGTCACACTCACTGAATTTTGTGTCCATTTCATATCTCAGGGTTCGCACAGGCTTGAAAAGTACTTGATTTTAAAGTGCTTTCTTGAAAAGTCATTGAAAATTAATTCTGCCTTGAAAAGTACTGGAACATCACTCAAAAGCCTTGAATAGTCCTTGAATTCTACTATTTCTGTAGGACTAAGCACTGTTGATAGAGACCTAAATCTGTATAAAATTGTTGTGCCTTTATTTAGTGCAGCATATGCTGCACCAAATAAAGGCACAACAATTTTATACTAATTTTATAATACTAATTTGTACATTATCTCAGTCTAGCATTTCTGAAGTAGAATTTTAACACTTAAATCTGTATTTTTCATAAACTTTTAGTCTTTGAAAACTGCAGGAAAGTCTTTTAGAAGTCCTTGAAACGTCCTTGAATTTTACTCCAACTTGCCTGTGTGAACCCTGTATCTCCTTACTCCCTGGTCAAATACCTTTATTTCACACATATGTTGACCTCACTGAGTAAAAAGGTCAGAATGAAATTTTGTAATCAAGATCTCCCAAAAACTAATGCAGCCAGGAGCTTCAAACTTGATCAGCTGATAGAATATAATAATTAGATTACCTGGTGAAAATCTTTTGAAAAAGTTATTTTATTTTTTCGAGTTATTGCCCTTTTTAATCTTTGACATTGAAAACTTGTAATAAAGATATCCCAAAAACTATTATAGCTTACAGCTTCAGACATGGTAAGCTGATAAAAGATGATGAGTAGATTACCTGGTGAAAATTTAAAGAAAGCTATACTTTTTTTTAAGTGATTGCCCGTTGCAAAATTGTGCATTGAAAACGTGTTGTAAATATATCTCAAAAACTTTTAATACTATCAGTTTCTCAGACTGCTCCCTACAGGAGCAGTCTGACCTGGGGGCCACACTGTTTGTCTATCAGGCTTCAAATGTTTTAGTGGACGACAAAAAATATACATTTTGTGATTATGCGCTTTAAGGGTTAATAAATGTGAGTTCAGTGTATATACGGTTAGGATTTTCATGAAATGCACGCACGTTTGCGTGCCCCCAAAACCTTATTAACTCTTTACCAAATTATAAATAGGACCTGATTTCCCTTCCTTAGCAGATGAAATAGCCGAACCGCGCCCAGATATGAATATTAAAGTTGCGGCCTTCACAGTAAGCGAAAATTCTTTTAATACAGATAATCAGGACAGCCCTAATATTTCGATCTAGACCAAAGGACTCGCTCAGTAGTATATGATGTATGCTGAAATACTATTGCTCCGGAGATTGAGTTAAACAGTAACATTTGTGTTATCATGTACATCAGAAACGATAAATATATACTTTTATAAATTGTTGACAAATTTCAAAATTTGAGGGGCAGAAGTATTTTGTCCCGAACGTATAAGGGTTGTCTAAAATATACTACATTATGCTATATCCTTAAAATGCATGAACTCATTTTTGTCTATATTTCGTGTTTGAACGATTTTGACCTATTTCATTAACTCTATTTGATGTTTGAACTTATTTAATATTAATGGTTTGTAATTATGGTATATAATTATATATACCATATCTTTGACCACAAAATAAAAAAAATATACCACTTGTGACCTATATTATATCAGTCAGTGAATTTGAATTATATCTTAAGAAGTTTGAAATATGAACATTAATATTTGAGATTGCCACAAAGGTTGGCATGTTTCAAGTAATATTTGAGCCGCAACATGAGATTTCCAACAATGTTGAATATGCAACCAGCAAAGGCTCAGACCAGCCTGCGCATACGCGCATTCTGATCAGAGCCTTTGCTAGTCACTTGAATATTCTATGAGTGTTAAGCTACTGACTGAACATCATTTGGAGTTTCTAAGCTTAAAAGGAGGCTTACAGGCTAGTTTGAGTCTACACTTGTGAAAAAAAAACATTGTTGGAAATCACATGACGCGGCTCATTTTTATTAACGTTTTGCATGCTGACAGAAGATCCAAAGATATGACCATTATAGAACAGGGCTTTAGTTTAAAGGCCTGTGTGGGATTGCCTGTGTGGACAAAGGGGTTTTAGCCGAAGCCAAAATCATTTTTAAAGAATATGGTCATGGTGCATGTCAAATTAAAGGGACCGAGAGAGTATAACAACATGCAAGCAACAAGTTTGCTTTTATACATCTCTGACGCCTTGGGGCCAGGAACCCTATTTTTTTCCAAAAAGTGGCTATGTTGCATATCAAATTTAATGGGTTGAAGAGTAAAAGAATATACAAGCGAACAATTTGTTCTTTTAAGCTGGTCATGAAAAATTTAGCAATATTCAATTCCCAATTTAAGTATTATAAAACAATTGAAAACTCTAATTCAGCTCATTCACAGCTAGACAACAATATCTTAGGTGTAATTACACAAAGTTTCAATTGAAGATACCGATTATCTTTCTGTATGCCCTAAATTTTCCAAGAGTATCAATATTTTTGCCAATTTAACTATAGGAATGATAGGGAATGAAACGGGACATTTACTTAAATGTTTGAAGCTCTGGAAAATTTATCAATATATGTTAAAAAAAACTAAAGGGGTTTTGGCCTCACATGTCACTGCTACTTCGCTGAAATTGTTATGCAAAACTCTTTTATTCAGTAAAATGTTTGATAAAACAAACATGAAAGTTTTTGCACTTAGTATATGGAAAAAACAGTGGGGGCTAAACTTATTTTGACGAGTTTACATACCCTTGAACAGGGATAAAAAATCAACAATTTCTCCGAAGGTCTGTTGCATTTACAACTTTTAAGAATATGGAGAGTAAAATAAAAATCAAGAAAACGTCTCTACCTAACGTACCCACAACCCTTATCAGTCAGTGCGCTGATTGATCTGTACCATATAATATTCCGCCATTTTCAAGGCACTGTATGCTTTTCCAGTAATATATTAGTTGGGGGAATTTGAACCTACAAACGGTTACCATTAACGTATATGCAGAGATTTTGAGACATTTTTATTTTACATGTAAAAATATGGAATCCAAGTCAATATCGGGTGTGACATCCATGCATCTTCTCCAGTATGCCCGACAGATTTCTTGCATGTGTTGCTGCACGTGGAGGTCACGTTGGGGTCACACCCGATACTGAAATACAAGGACTGCCTTATCTTTATGCCCCTGGCAAAGGTAATTTGGGAGGTATATGGTAATCGCACTGATTTAGCCTCACAAAGGCCTTTTAGCCACATAGAACACCTGATTTAAGTGTCTACGGAATAAACCGCATTGAAATACATTGAAACTGTCCATAATTTGTAGCCACAGAAATACTTGTGTGTTTGTACGGACTTGGTGTGTGGATGCATCTTGAGATGACGGAGTGTCATTTACCAGTTTTGGGGTCACTGTGACGTTGACCTTGACATCGTTTCTAGAATTATCTTGTCGGCAGCATATCTCCAACATTATTTGAGGTGGAAATCCCAAATTTGGTGTGTGGTTGCATCTTGGGATGGCAGAGTGTCATGTACCATTTTTTGGTTACTGACCTTGACCTAATTTCTAGAATAATCGTGTCATGAGCATATCCCCTATATTTGAGGTAGGAATCTAATATTTGGTGTATGGGTGCATCTTTGTATGATGATATGTTGCGTACCATTTTCGGGTAACTGTGACCTTGACCTATGACCTAGCTACTATACTAATCGTGTCTGGAGCATATCTCCCATATAATTTGAGGTAGGAATCCCATATTAGATATGTGGATTCATCTTGACATGGCGGAGTGGTGCATACCATTTTCGGTTACTTTGACATTGACTTAGGACCTCATTTCTAGGTTTTTCGTGTCTGGAGATTATCTCCTTTATTACGAAAACAAATGTGTCTTATGCTCTGATATACCTTCTAATGATCAAACCGCAGCTGTGACGGGTTTTAATTTTTTACTGATTACTGATTTTTAGGGCTAATTTTTACCGATTACTGTTATTTGAGCCTAGATTTTACTGATTACTGATTTTTGGGCGAAAATTTTACTGAAAAGCGATTTTTGGGCTTAACTTTTTTACTGATTGCCGATTTAAGGGCCAAAATTTTACTGATAAGCGATTTCAGAGGTACCCCATTGAGACCCTCCTCATAAGTCTGCGATCGATAAGTCGCGTATGCGGCTCCAGAAGGTCGAAAGTTTTGACTTTAAAGCGGATCATCTTTAGCCCCCGCTTTAGCCCGCAAGCGAAACACCATTTAAATGGCGTTTCGCTGGCGGGCTGATGATAACAGTATTCCTAAGGAAACCTGTAGCCACTTGTGAAATCCAGGGGGAGGGGGCTCCGGACCCCTTCCCCCCATGAATCGACTAAATAAATAACTCACGAAAATAAATATGGGACAAAGATTGCAGTTGTAGTTATACCTGTTACATAAGAGTTGTTCCATTTTAAATACTATGTGGACAAGAAAGTAAGCTTTGTGCCTTTGCACCTTAGCGTGGACAAATCAATTGCGAATCGTTATAGATGGTCGCTAATCAATCAAAAGAAAATCTAGA
Source organism: Loripinus fragilis (assembly GCA_964019695.1). Taxonomy (NCBI): domain Eukaryota; kingdom Metazoa; phylum Mollusca; class Bivalvia; order Lucinida; family Lucinidae; genus Loripinus; species Loripinus fragilis. The sequence continues at coordinate 75,993,500 of OZ026525.1, forward strand.
CTGAAAATACGAGTTACTGCTAAGTGATATCATTCTATTAAATTTAGTCAAATCTAGGCTTTTAACTAAAGAAAAGTAGGTTTAGTTTAATTGGTCGATCTGTATTGGAGTCTAATAGATTTATGTATATATTCTACTAAACCCAAGTTACAAGTTACAGGCGACTGGCCCTGTATTGTAATCAGTATTCGATTAAACCATTTTCACGGAAAAAGTATATTTCAGAATCAACTGCTTAATCTATCCTCGGTTACCCAGATTGAATTCCACCCTCGGTTTTAAACCCATCCATGATCCATTCCGTTACTCTGCATTCATCATAGATAAATTCCATACTCGGTTTAAAACACAGCCGTGACACATACCCATACTGTGCATTCATCGTTGATGAATTCCATACTCAGCAACCCAGGTGTGACCCATTCCGTTACTCTGCATTCATCGTTGATGAATTCCATCCTCGGTTTTAAACCCAGCCGTGACCCATTCCGTTACTCTGCATTCATCGTTGATGGATTCCATACTCGGTTTTACTTCCAGCCGTGATCCATTCCGTTACTCTGCATTAACCATTGATGGATTCCATTCTCAGCAACCCAGCCGTGACCCATTCCGTTATCCTGCATTAACAATTGATGGATTCCATTCTCAGCAACCCAGCCGTGACCCATTCCGTTATTCTGCATTAACAATTGATTCATTCCATGCTCAGCAACCCAACCGTGATCCATTCCGTCACTTTGCATTTATCATTGATGAATTACATCCTCGGTAACCAAGGTGTGACCCGTTAGGCCTACGTAGCTCTACATTCATCAATCTTCAGTAACCCAGGTGTGACCCATTGCGTTACTCTGCATACATCAATCCTTTGTAAAACAGGCTTGCATTCCGCTACTCTGCATTCATCATTTTTAAGTTACCCAGGCGTGACCCATTCTGTCACTCTGCATTCACCAATCCTCGGTAACCCAGGCGTGACCCATTCTGTTACTCTACATACATCAATCCTCTGTAATTCAGGCGTGACCCATTCCGTAACTCTGCATTCATCAATCCTAGGTTACCCAGGCGTGACCCATTCCATTACTCTGCATACATCAATCCTCGGTAACCCAGGCGTGACCCATTCTGTTACTCTGCATACATCAATCCTCGGTAACCCAGGCGTGACCCATTCTGTTACTCTGCATACATAAATCCTCGGTAACCCAGGCGTCACCCATTCCGTAAATCTTCATTCATCAATCCTCGTAACCCAGGCGTAACAGATTCTGTAACTCTGCATTCATCAATCCTCCGTCTCAGTCCTCGGTAACCCAGGCGTCACGGCATTCAGCAATCCACAGAAACCCAGGCGTGACCCATTCTGTTACTCTGCATTTATCATATATGTGTACTGTACATCTGAACTACAGACTGGTGCAAAAAGTATTGGTGAAAGGGGCAGCCATCTTGGATTTATCATTAGTTGTTTATAATTTGTAAAGCCTCCCTTTGATTATATAGTGTATTTTAATTGGAAAAAACAAACTGACAGACAGGAAATGACATCACAATTTTACATGACATCATCAAATTTCCAATAATTTACCGTCTGCAAGCTTTCTGTTTGTAAACATTGACATGGGTAGAAAAGGTCCTGAAATTTCACCTGAGGTAAGAAAGCTGGCTGTAGATCTGCACCTGAATGGACATAGACTTTGTTAAATTAGTAAATTGTTACAACTGTCTTATATGACAGTTTCCAATATTGTTAAAAGATTTTTGCAAAGTGGATCTGCAGAAAACAAGGCAAGAAGTGGCAGGCCAAAAGTTGTGACAAACCGAGATTACCTCAAGCTTGAGAGGCTGGTAAAAGTCAACCGTAGAGATCCTTTAAGTGACATCACCTCAAAACTTATTGAAGCCAGGGACAGAAGAGTATCTAAAAGAACTGTACAACATCATTTAAGCAAACATGGATTCAACAGACGAGTGTCAAGGAAGCGTGTAGTGATTCGGGAGGTCAACAGAAAGAAGAGGCTGTCATGGTGTTTGGAAAAGCGTAGGTGGCTTGTGAATGGCAACTGGGATAAAGTTATTTTCTCAGATGAAAGTAAGATAGTAATAGGAAACAATAACAGGATATACATTTGGCGAAAGCGGGGAGAAGGATACAGGCCGGACTTGGTGCCGTCAAAGGCTAATCGTAAGTTCCAGGTGATGATCTGGGGGTGCATTTGTTGGAATGGTGTGGGGACTTAAGCAAAAGTAACAGGCAATATTAACTCTGAAAAATATAGAAATCCTTAAAAGAAATATTTGGCCAGTTATTGTTAGACATTTTCCAGATGATCAGTACTTTTTTCAGGATGACAATGCCCCAGTGCATAGATCGAGGGTCTTGCAGGAGTACAGAGCCACTAACAATTTAAAATCCATTTCTTTGCCTGCTCAATCACCTGATCTCAATATTATTGAAAATATCTGGCTGTATATCAAAAGAAAGCTTGCTTATAGACACCATATTATAAACAGTGACAGTGATTTGTTCAGAGAAATTCAGAGGATCTGGATGGATATTCCACCTGCATACATTCAGAGCCTATATTTATCAGTTCCCAGAAGAATTATGTCAGTGATTCGACTGAAAGGACACTTGACGAAGTATTAAGGTAAGACTGTTACCTTTCAGTTTGTTTTGGTTGGTTAATTTGCCGTATATTTGTCAGTTAAAACTCTGTAATTGAACAGAGCAAAATCCAAGATGGCCGCCATTCCACCAATACTTTTGCACCTGACTGTAGCTGCATTGATCAAAAAGTAGGCACAGAGAGGCTGGGTACCAGCACCTGGGCTCCATAGGCAACAGTAGCCAACCTCTTGCCAATGTTGCATTCTTGTCCTTGGTGCTGGTGATACAGCAATCAGCATGTAGAGGTATACCAATAAAAACACCTTAGAACAGACAGATGAATATGATCACGGGTACGATGTACAATGAGATTTAATGACATGTTGTGTTATTATGACACCTGATGGGACACAAATGGGTAGTTCCCAATATAGATTGAAAACATTTTTTAAAATGTGACCCGACATTCCGCCCCGCCACGTTTGCTTAGTCCACCCCGTTTTCTCTATAATGGTGGTCTGGAACTTGTACCACATACAAGTTCCTTGTTCTGTGTATGGTTACATTAAATTCCTGGCGGCAACGACAATCACTGTCGCGCAAGATACATGCATGCTGTGTAAGTGGAACGAGAGTGCACAACCATGTGCGGATCGAGAGGGGGGATAGGGGGTCCGGACACGCCCCCTGAAAAATCACAAAAATATAGGGTTTCTTAACAATACTGGCCTGGATCCCCTGAAAATCACAAAGCTTTCAAGCCAGCATTCAATGCTGGGGCGTCATCGGTACGCCAGCGAAACGCCATTTAAATGGCGTTTCGCTGGCGGGCCGATTATGGCCCGCTTAAAGTGGTATTTGGATCCTCACTCCCCTCATAAAAAAATAAATAAAATATTGTCAGAGATGGACTCCCTCTGGCAAAACTTTCTGGATCGGCGCATGACAACGTCACATCAACATTGATTGGTAAAGTATCAACTTACGCTGTGTGCAAATAGGGATCAATCATTTTTGTCCTGGTCCTGTTTTTTTTCTTTTAGATGAATGGATATGACAACGGACGCTGCAGAAATAGAAGATATTCTAAAACAAGAACTTAATACTGTGAAGTTAATTGACACAGGGATAAAGGGCGATGGTGCCATCAGTTCTGGCTGCTCCTATGATACGGACCGGGGAAGAGTGTTTGTGAAAATTAACAAGACAACTTTGGTAATAGTATCATTTCTTTTTGCGCTTGCGCAAATCAAAAGTTTGATAAACAAGCAATTTGATAAAGCGAATGTGTATGTTTGCTTGTCTATTTATTATGTTTTAATCAGTTTGTTACATTTTTTTTGAAATTCTCAAGATTGGTTAAGTACCACATACTGGTAAGTTGGGACGAAAGGCCACTGAATTAAGCTTGTGCTAGTAGTATGTATGTCACTATTATTTTTGCTAATGACTAATTTTGAGACATATCTAAGCTGATTCTGCCTTTAGTATTTGGTGATTTCTCAGGCCTGGTGTAATTACAAACATTTGTAATTTTGTTACATTTTACAGCAGACGTTCATGCTTTTGTATGTAAAAGTGGCGCTTCTGATATGCGATTTTTACATTGGGCTTCCAGGTTTAGAGTCCATTAACTGACACATTATATAAAATAGAGAAGCAAATCTTTTTTGCAGTATGTCGAAGACAAATCAATTTTCTTTTATAGGTAAATACAAAGTATGGACCCATTTGGAATTGATAAAGAATCTGTAGGAACTTTTTTAGACTTAGATGTCCATTTTGTTGGGTTTAATGTAAACATGTTACGGACATAACCCATTGAAGAGTGTCCAAATCAACTTTCAAAACGGTACGCTGCAATATATGATTATTTGGAAATTAATCAATTAAACCTTATTCCAATATCAGTGAGTATGCAGAAGTATACTTTTTTATGTTATCAACAATCGTAAAAATATGTCTACTTGATAAAAATGGGTGGAATACCTTGTATGTAGCCTATCCATGTATAGATAAATATGACAGGTTTTATATATCCCTTGGAATAAGCAGTGTCTGATGCTCTCTGCATTAAGTTTTGGGGTCAAGAAATACAATGTATGTGATTATAAAATTAGTCATTTATGAAAACATACATTTTCAATGCATTACTCATAATGGTGCATTTTATGTGAACAGTTCCACGAAATATGCCGACAATTATACACCAGTTCATGTAAAACTTGAGAGAAGAACATTTAATTCCTGGCTTATGGGATACTAAAATGTTAATTTATGCGATCAAACTGGCTATAGCAGTGAATGTGACAGATGTCAGCTGACCTGAGACTAAGATCATCATTGAGATAAGCTTAATTGACAATAATAGCACAATTTGGGGTAGCTGCGCGTATAATGCCCTAGAAAATTCTGCACCACTTTGAGAACAGGTATCCACGCTAAAAGTGACTCTTGCATGTTATCCTAATCGACTGTACCATTGGAATTTTTCTATCAGATGGATTGAAAAAAAATCTTAAATAGGGCTCTTTTTTCAACTGGGCCTTAACCTACGAGGTTATAAAAGAGGGTCTGGATGGGGGGTCTGGTATTCACTATTTATTGAAAATTTAGCCAATTATTCATCTCATTAAAATTTTGGTTTATTCATTAAAATAAGACCAATTATTCATTAAAAGTAAGGAAGGTGGCAAAGAAATCCGATTATTCATTATTCATTATTTTTTTCTTCAATTCATTAAAAAATAGGATTATTCATTAATTTTTATGCCCTCATTATTCACTATTCATTATTTTTTGGGCTTATTATTCACTATTCATTATAAAAAGGGCCATTATTCACTAATCATTATACCCCATCCAGACCCTAATAAAAAGAATTTTCTGCTAAACTCAGCTGAGCATGATATTTACCGTGCTCATAATGGTCAAAATGCCAACAATTGTTGGCATTTTAGCATTTATTAGCATGATATAGATAACACCAAAGTGTTTGAAAGCAAGAAAGAACAACATTTTCCTTGAGCATTTTTAACTTCATGTTCACTTGAGTTGAGCAAAAAAAAGTTTTATACCCTCGGAACATGGTTAAATAATATGTATTATTTTATATGTCCTTTATAGTTTGGCAACCATCCCACTTGAAGATTATCATATCCTCTTTTCAGGCACACACAATGTTTGAAGGAGAATTTGCCAGCTTGGAGGCTTTGTATAACACCAACATTGTTAATGTTCCAAAACCCATAAAGTTAAACGAACATATACTGTGTGTGCGCGGGTGTGTGTGTCCGTGCGTCAAATAAACCAAACTTAATTTCAGATCATGATTTTATTAACGTTCTACATTTATGGCAGAAAAACAGCACACAAAGCTCTTGTTATCCCATCTGACAAAGTATTATCCCCCCACGAAGTCGGAGGGATATAGTTTTGGCTTCGTCCGTCCGTCTGTCCGTCCGTCTACATATCCCAGTACCTATTGGTCAGATTTGATACATTCTTACTATAAATGATTAGTACCATTGACTCTCAATATCCTATAAGTTTCGTTAAAATCGACCCCTTAACACTTGAGTCATTGCCCTTGACTTTGTGTAAGCAATTATATCAGCTTTGATGAGTTCAATACTCGACAAGTCAGCTTTTTGGGTAAATATCTTCTCATTTCCTCAAAGCTATTATATAATAGCCAAATGTTCTAACCAGCCACCTGCATTTTATCAATTTTCTTCAAAACGTAAAATGACATGACTAGTCTTTTTGCATCTCGAAATAGCCAGATGTGTCATGTTCCCGAGACAGTAAAGATATTGGCAAAATGTTCAACAGTACATGCAGGATGCCAGTTTGAATAGTGATACCCCCATTTTCAAAATTCGCATTTTGGCTCAAATTGTGAGTAATAACTTTTCGAAATAACCCCCTTTCACACGCACTATACAATATGGTTGCCCAGTGCCTGTAGAGAAAGCATGGAAGTGTCAAAATTAAGGGGTCAAAGGTCAATTATTTAAATTTCGCAATAACTAAGGCAGTTGTCAATACCTTTTGCTGAAATTTTGCATGCCTGCTTCAATAACTGTGAAACATATCAAACGGGACTTTAGTCTGAAGGCCTTGGTCCAATCCCCTTGGATGGACTTAGGAGGTGGGGGTCAAGGCAAAAATTAAACGTTTTTGGACTATGGTCATGTTGCATATCATATTAAAGCCGACAACGCATGAAGCAACATGGTAGCAAATAATTTGCCCACAGACTCACCCTCGACCCCAGGGGTGGGGTCAAAAGATCAAACCATTTTTTTCGTCTGTAAGTAGTCATGTTGCGTATCAAATTAAAGGGAATTGAGCATTGAGCACCATGAAAACAAATGTTCTGTCCTTACACACACCCTGGACCCCTGGGGTGGGGTCAAAAGGTCATTTTTCTGAAAGTGGTAATGTTGTATATCAAATTAAAGTGAAAGAAGTGTACACCAACACGTAAGCTAAATATTGACTACACACACCCTGACCTCTGGGGTTGGGTTGAAAGCCCAGCTATTGAAATTGTGCAGATAAGTATAATTTAAACTAAGCACTTAAACATACTGGCAGAATTTTGTTATGATCTGAATGATATCCAAGGTGCACCAAGGGTCTAGATAAATGGGATTATTTTTTGTGATTTACATTTTCTATAAAGTAACCCTTCGTCGGGGGTGGATATAAATTTGACAAATTTGTCTTGTTATTATTATTATTATTATTATTATTATTATTATTATTTCAAGGTTATTGATGGACCAGACGGCGGTTCAATGATCGTGATGGAGTTTATAGATCCAGGGTGTAGATTGTCCAAGTATTCTGCTACACTAGGAGACCAAATGGCAAGGTATATACAGGGACCATTATAAAACAAAATTGTTGAGAGTAAAATTGTGAATATTTTCTCACTCATCATTTTTAACATTTGTTTTGGTGCTCAAAAGAACCATCTCATTGAGACACATAATATTGTGTTTTGGTTGAGACGAATCACAAAATTGAATTTTAACGATACATTCTTATTTAGGGGCCTAGACATAATCCAAGAAAACGAATATAAGTGGACCAGCTCAATGAGATTTTTGTACTTATCGCACTTATGTAAAGTCATTTTTAAACCTGCATGTAGCACACTGGTCAACGGAAACGCATACTCGGCTTCTCACATTGAACGCACAACGACGAATTGGTGATAGTCAAAAAAGGTATGAGACATACTTTCTATTTGTTTTACGGTTGTTCGTTGATTGTAAAATGTGACACTTGCCTTAAAGTACGCCATGCTCATTTCCCCTCACAACGGCAGTACGTTTTAGTCCATAGATGTCAGAATGAAAATATAGAAAAACCTAGGGACTTAAACTTATTGTCGTTGTAAGGGGAGATGGGTATGGCGTACTTTAAGGCATGTGTCACATTTAATAATCGACTTACAACTGTAAAACAAATATAAAGTATGTCTCATACCTTTTTTGACTATCACCAATCCGCCATTGTTCTAGGAGCCTGTGCGTTCAATTTGAGAAGCCTAAGCGTTTCGCGAGAAGCCTATGCGTTTCCGTTGACCAGTGTGTGGGGGGCTTCTTAAATTGTGCAATGAATCATCACAGGAAAACTATCAAAATAAGAAACGATCGAGTTCTTGATTCACAGTTAGCCAGAGATAAATGAAACCCCCAGTAGAGTTACAATGGGTCCAGCAAAACAGACACATAAGGCACTGATTTACCGTTGAAGGTTTTAGGTCAGGATCGCCAATGAGTCTGAGTTCCATTCGCGGATCCAGAGGGGGGACAGGGGGATCGGACCTCCCCCCCCCCCCCCCCCCAGAAAAATCACAACAATATAGGGCTTCTCGTTGCTCCTTTGTATGCGGAAGTTCTGGCCTCGAGGTTATAAAAATAATTCCTGCTCAACTCAGCTGAGCATGAAATTTAATTTTCCCCTGAAAAAATCACAAAGCTGCCAGGCCACCAGTCGATGTTGGGCCATCATCGGTCCACCAGCGTTAGGCCATTTAAATGGCATTTCGGTGGCGGGCTGATTATGGCCCGCTTTTAGTGCGATTTGGCATTGGTGAGCACTATTTTAGTACTATTTAAAAAAAAACGTTATCAGAATTGGATTCCCTCTGACAGCATTTCTGGATCCGCGCATGAGTTCTGACTACTGTCGCGGAACCCATAAACCGTGACCTGCATTCGGCGGTGACACTTTTTTTCTATTTTAAGACTTCATCTACAAAATGCAGAACTTTGTAAAACACAGAAGAAATTAGAAAACAGAGTGCACAAAAGTGGTAAAGAACTCGAGGGCGTGTCTAAATTTGGTTTCCATGTGAACACCTGCTGTGGTAAACTAAAGATGGACAATACATGGAAAGATGATTGGCCAGTGAGTAGAATGAGCATTCTAGCTCGCTTTAAAGTAAGGAAGAAGGCAAAAATCAGGAATCGATACAATCAAGTGCCACACCTGACCCGGGACACAAATGGGAAAGTGACAAAAACAAGAAAACATCACACACAAGAGAGACAAGAGGCCAGCTCTTTCCCTGTGGGTGATCACAGACAAGACAGTATAGCAAAGACAAACGCAAAACTTAAATAAGGATCCATAAAAAAAGCATCACCTTGGAACTGTCAGTAAGAAAAATACTGGAGGGTTTAACATGTTTAACGGTTCAAACCTCTAATTAACTCTTTGCTTACTAGCGTCGTCTGTTGAAAACTTTTGCAAACAGTTTGGACCCAGATCAGGGCCGAACAAACATCGGGCCTGATCAGGATCCAAACTGTTTGACACTCTGATGAATGGTTTTGAAACAAAATCAGCAGAGTTAAAAGTTGGCAGACAGTTTGTTACATGTAGTAGCTACAGTTAGAGTACGACCTCAATATAAGTGCAATGTGTGAATAACATTTTTAGAATTATATACCTTTTTATCCCCCGACCCGAAAAGGATCGGGGGATATAGCGATCAGCCTGGCGTCCGTCCGTCTGTCCGTCTGTCCGTCCGTCTGTCCGTCCGTAGACAAAAGCTTGTGCGCTCAATAATTTTTATACCCTTTGAGATATTTTGATAATATTTGGTAGGCATGTATATCGGGTCAAGACGGTGTGTCGCGTGCAAGAATGGTTGCTCTCCCTTGCTGGCATTTTGAGTTATCTCTCTTGAATGAACTTTATAAGGGGAAGCTTGTGCGCTCAATAACTTTTATACCCTTTGAGATATTTTGATAATATTTGGTAGGCATGTATATCGGGTCAAGACGATGTGTCGCGTGCAAGAATGGTTGCTCTCCCTTGCTGGCCTTTTGAGTTATCTCTCTTGAATGAACTTTATAAGGGGAAGCTTGTACGCTCAATAACTTTCATACCCTTTGAGATATTTTGATAATATTTGGTAGGCATGTATATCGGGTCAAGACGGTGTGTCGCGTGCAAGAATGGTTACTCTCCTTTAATGGACTTTTGAGCTATCTCCCTTGAGTGAAATTTAAATTTTATAGGGGGAAGCATGTGCACTTTATAACTTTAATACCCTTTGAGATATTTTGATAATATTTGGCATGCATGTATATCAGGTGAAGACTTTGTGTTGCGTGCAAGAATGGTTGCTCTCCTTTAATGTTTTTTGAGTTATCTCCCTTGAATGAACTTTATAGGGGGAAGCTTGTGCGCTCAATAACTTTAATATCCTTTGAGATATTTTGATAATATATGGTATATATGTATAATAGGTCAAGGGGGTGTCTTGCATTCAAGAATTGTTGTTCTCCCTTGCTGGACTTATAAGTTATCTCCCTTGAATGATCTTTATAGGAGGAAGCTTGTGCACTCAATAACTTTAATACCCTTTGAGATATTTTTATGATCTTTGGTAGACATATATATAAGGTGAAAACGGTGTGTCACATGCAAGAATGGTTGTTCTCCCTTACAGCCCTTTGAGTTATCTCCCTTGAATGAACTTTAGTGCTCAATGACTCATATCATTTGAGATATTTTGATGATATTTAGTATACATATATATCAGGTCAAGACAGCTCCCGCTTGTTATCCTTTAGAGTTACTTCTCTTGAATGAACTTTATAGGGAAAGCTTGTGCACTCAATATCTCTTATACACTTAGAGATATTTTAATGATATTTGGTATACATAAATATCAGGTGAAGACAGTGTATCTTGTACAATAATGGTTGCTCCCCTAACTGTCCTTTTGAATTTTCTCCCTTGGTGTATCACCTGCAGGCATGATTGCTTTTAAATTACAATTTAAATAAAATTGGTTATGTCTGGTCAGGAAGGTGTGTTACATGCAATTATGGTTGTCCCAGTCATATAGCTTTGAGATATTCTGGTTTGATAAAATTTGATATAGATACAGAGTGACTCAAGATGTATTACATATACCGATGACAACTTAACTATTCTACTTAGCTATTATGTATGTAGTTACTTAGAAATTATTCCTTGCTTTCAGTTTTAGGTATTCTCTTTAGCATTTCATTATTCTCGTTAATTTTTACTGGCACCTTCAAAGCATCCACAATACAACATTATTATATGTTGGTCATACACACTTGTTCACACCTTCTGCTCTGAACACCAAACATTCCAGGTGTTTCAAAATGAAGCATTTCATATGAATCAGCAAATAATATGCTGGCCAAGTTGTGGATGGTTTGAAAATGACCTGCGTCTCCGCCGCGGTGCTAGAAACATGATTCACTCATCATACACCTATATTTGTTTTTCCATTTCACCATAACGTTATATTCATTTCCCATTTGCTACTCTTGTATTATGTTTCATATAAAATAGTGTATACATGATTTAGTTATACTGTAATTGTTTTCAGTAGATAGGCATCATGAAATATACATTATATCTTGTTTTATGTGGACAATATGAATTTTAAAACCATTTCTTTTCAGCGGTTCATGGAGATATAAATATGTTTTTGAAACATTTATTCAATTACAGTATCTTTATCAGTGTGAGTGCATCATGGCTAAATGGTCATTTAGTGTGCATGGTGTTACTCGTAGAATTAGATGTTTTGTTTTGGCCGCAGAGGCTGGTGTTGGCCGCAGAGGCTGGTGTTCTGCTTTTGGCCGCAGAGGCTGGTGTTTTTACAGGCTGCAGAAGCTGGTGTTGGCAGGAGATGCTGGTATTTAGCTATGGCCGCAGAGGCTGGTGTTACAGCTAGAAGTAGTTTGTTGTTGCAGTGTCAACTCACAACTTATAATGAGGGTAAGATTTATGTCCATTTATTCTCCTCACACTAAGCTGTGAACCATTAAAAAACAAACAATTATTGCCAGAAACCTTCATGAAGGACTGGTCATCTTTGTTACACTATAAACAGATGATTATATTCTTGATTTTTTTATAAATTAAGGGGGGTTTTTTATTAAAAAATTGCTGAAATTCTGTTGGAAATCTGCAAAATAGATCCTTCAGAAATTAAGAGAGCCTACAGAGTCTGAATATGGCCTGGGTTTGTTCATGAGAATTAATGGAAAGTGCAATAACTATCAACTCCATACCATTGATTTAGGCAGTATTCTTCTTTCTTTTAAAACCCTGTTCCTGCTCCTGAACTGTAAGAATATGAAAGCTATCCACACTGCTATATATACATCTGTAGACAGAAAACGTAATACTTCTTATTTTAATTGGCAGTATGTAATTTCAGTTGTGAGGTCCCACTGTTTATCTAGTCACATTATTTCTTTGCTTTAAACTATCATAAGGCTTATACAGACATAAAGTGCTCACAATATTTAACACAACCAAATTGTACAGTTCTGCTGGTTTTGTCTAGACTAACTCCCTCATTGTAGGGTGAAAAGAAGTTTTTGTTTGCTGTAATGAACCTCAATAAATCCCTCTGATATCTTTGATTTAGAATATGCATAGTCAGTTGTTTTGGCAGTGTGCTTAAATGAAAAAAAAATCACCAGAGTGATCTCAATTTCGGCTTTCCAAAACAACATGTCCGATTAAATGAAAAATAGGGCCTGTATTAAGCTTGCTTCTTTTTTGCAATTAGTTTTAGTTTTCACAGGTGAGTCCTGAAGCACAGTACAGAAAAAGGACACGTAACTTAGTACAGACAACTGAGACCCAAATCATTGTTTGCCAACTAAGACCCAAATCATTATTTGCATATGTTCATGCAGAGGTGATAAGGGCGCGTCTTGTTGGTAAATAAGTGAAATTACCACTTAAACTTCAAGTGTTAAATGGAACCCATATTTACTACTATTTGGCCACTTTCGCTACATTGTGCTTCTCATGAATATATTAGTGCCTTTTTGTTCTAAACTTACAAAGTCGTTATACCCAGCTATATATTTTGCTATGTGCCAATTTTAGTACATGTAATAATATCAGAAACAATATGAATGTGAAGTAAAGTATATAGGCTCGTCATTCAATGATTTTGTATGGTCAGGGACCATATGAACATCAGGGCACAAATAAAATAGTATTTTCTATAGGTAACACAAAAAAGGACAAATCAACAACAAAAATGAGTGCAAGTGACATAAAATCATGCACATTGAAATTGAATGGTGTGTTTGCACGATTACAAGCTGGGACTTATAGCAGTGATAAAGCTGTTCATGATGCGTTGTCCATCAGTATTGAAATTGATGGTTATGCTGACACTTTAGAGCAAACCGCAACTAAACTGAGAAAGCAAACAGCGACATTTGCACAGGAGAACTATAAACTCTCCCAAGAACTTGTTAAAATGCAGAAGAAAAATGAAAAAGCTCAGAAGGAGCTTCAAAGTCTCAGACTGGAAGTTAGCCAGTACAGTGACTTATTCTCAGAGGATGAGAAAGAGTTGCCAGGGCCTGCATCACAGGAAATAAAAAAGAGTGATGAGAAAGAGAAAGTTGAAGGTCCAAAGGAAAAAGAAAAAGAAAATAAAAAAGATTGTGACAGTGAAGCGGCCACTAAGAGATTCAAGCTAGATCCAAAACTAACAGAATAATTGAGACTGTTTGAAAGTTTGAAAACTTTCTTTACTTTGAAATGTTTTGTGTTGGTTATTTTTATGAATCTAACTAGATCCAAAAACTAGCAGAATAATTGAGACTGTTTGAAAGTTTGAAAACTTTCTTTTCTTTGAAATGTTTTGTTTTGGTTATTTTTATGAATCTTAAACTTGTTCATATATAAAACACAATACCATTAAGTCTAGATAAGCACAATTATTGAGTGTGAAATCACAAATATTTTCTTATCCACCATTATTACACAGTCATGTCTATTGGATGCTCAAAGGTACCATCTCATTTACCATCTCATTGAGGCAATTGCAATGAAATGGTTGTTTTGAGTATCCAAAACATGTTTTGCAAAAAATCATCACATGCAAACTATCTGGTATCTATGTTTATATTGCATAAGATATGGCCAAACAGCTGGTCATAAACTGTTTTATAAAAGCATATATATTGCACACGAAGAAGCAAATGAAGAAACATTACATTTTATACATACTTGGAGTTCTGTGTAAAATGTATGGGTTGATAGACATATAACTGCTACACATATAGACTTTATCATAAATCACCTATATTGTATATGTTGAGACATTGCTTTTCCTCCATACATGCAGTTCATGTGCAATGTATGAATTGATACACATAAGAAATTATTATTATAACAAATGGTTATATAGACCTTATTATAAAAAACACATAATACGTAGTAAATAAAGAGACGTTGCATTGTCTACATACCTGTAGTTTTTATATAGACTTCACTAGACTTTATTATAAAACACATATATTGTAAAATTACCTACATGCTTGCAAAGGGGTTTCTCTCTAGGAAATGTATCATCTGCCCTTGCTAGTGGTTGTTATAACCAATTTCTATTGTGTATATGAACATACTTTGTTCAGTTTGAGATACGAGCTACTTTTTTCATGAAAACAGTTCTCCAATCCATTTATTCTAGTTTTTCTTTGTATACACAAATGAAGAGGTGTTACAATACTTTCATGCCTGCAGTCATCATATAGGCCTTATTATAAAACATGTATTGTAAATGAAGAGCCATATCTGCAGTTCTATGTAAAATGCATGGGTTGATAAACTATAAAACGCATATATTGTAAAATTGCCTGCATGCTTGAAAAGGTTTTTTCTCTCAAGAAAATGTATCATTTGAGATTCATATAACCAATATGAACATACTTTGTTCCGTTTGAGATATGAGCTTCTTTTTTCATGAAAACAGTTCTCCTATCCATATGTTCTAGTTTTCTTTGTACATACATGTATATATGGAAGGCCAGTTGATACACATTCAAGTTTACTTTTTTATGGTTTACCCTCAATTTAGAGAGATACTTACTTTTTTCAGTTGAACCCTGTAGGAATCAGGATCAGAAACATCAACTCTATCTGTAGTTAAGCTGTTTCTCTTTTTGTCTAGAAGGGCTGTTTCTAAATGAAAGGCTTTTTTACCCTTTAGAGAAGTTAAATATTTTAATAAGCCCATGCAGGAATTGGGATACAAACATGCATTCAATGGCTTAGCTCCATTATTCCAGATTCGTTTTTTGATGGTATGGCTTTTTCTGAATGAAAGGATTTACCCTCAAAAGAGATAAATCCTTTCATTTTCAGTTAAACCTTGTAAGAATCAGGATAAACAAACATCCAATCTATGGTTAAGCTGCATTATTTTAGAATCCCTTTGGATGTGTATCACTTGCCCTTGATACAACCTATTTTTGAGCCACACTATAAGATTTCCAATAGTGCAATGATGGCAGTCATTTAAGTACCAGTTCAAACTGCACAAAAGTGCATTCTGATTTTTTAACCCTTAAAGCACCTTCACAACAAAAGTTGTCTGCTTAAATGTTTTATAAGTCTTTGACAAACATTGTGGACCCAGATCAGACTGCTCCTATAGGAGCAGTCTGATCTGGGTCCACACTGTTTGCTTCTATACTTAAGTTGGTCAGTACGGTTTTGCAGTAGACGACTTCTGCAGACAACATTTTCAGGTGCATTTTTTGTCAGCGTTTTAAGGGTTAAGACTGTTAATCAAATAAGCTGTCTGTGGAAGATTTGCTATCCATAGATGTAATCGGGAGTCTCTGACAAACTCAGTCCTTTTGCACTCAAATGGCCCAAAACTGCATTTTTTTGGGACAGTTTTGAGTGCAATAAAATTATGCTTGAGCACTTCATATTTTGTTGGAAATCATATGTTGTGGCTCATTCTTGTAAGTGTTCTTTGTTGGTTTAATAAAGCTTTTTTTCTTTCTTTTTTAGGTTAAATGGATGTTTTACAATAAAATGTTATACATAATTATTGACACTAACAAAAGTGATATAAAAATGAATAGACGTAACAGAGAAAGAAATCGTCAGAGAATGAGAGACAAGAGAACTGAGCCTGACACTTCCAGTACACAGGTAACTCATTTCATACTATTAACTTTTTCATTAATTCTAGAAAATAATATTAAAGACAGTCAGAAACTGAAATGATCAAATTCCACACATAACAGATGTCATATAAGAGATTTTGGGAATCAATGCAATTAAGCTGGACATATTACCCAAGATACCTTTCATGAAAATGACATTACGACCACATCAAGCCACAAAACTTGAAAAATAATGAGCCAGCTCTTTCCTAGCCTACAAAGAAAACATGGATTCAGACAGCAACAATAATCATGCTGTAAGTCTTTTAAAAGAGAGTCACAACAATTTGCAGTACAATTTATTTTTCTGTAAAGTCATACAGAATTTAATATGAACACATACAAACTTGACTAGGAAGAGAGAGCTGATTGCTTTGCCTTAATTGTAAATATGTTGTGGCTCATTCTTGTAAGTGTTCTTTGTTGGTTTAATAAAGCTTTTTTTCTTTTTTTTTAGGTTAAATGGATGTTTTACAATAAAATGTTATACATAATTTTTGACACTAACAAAAGTGATATAAAAATGAATAGACGTAACAGAGAAAGAAATCCTCAGAGAATGAGAGACAAGAGAACTGAGCCTGACACTTCCAGTACACAGGTAACTCATTTCATACTATTAACTTTTTCATTAATTCTAGAAAATAATATTAAAGACAGTCAGAAACTGAAATGATCAAATTCCACACATAACAGATGTCATATAAGAGATTTTGGGAATCAATGCAATTAAGCTGGACATATTACCCAAGATACCTTTCATGAAAATGACATTACGACCACATCAAGCCACAAAACTTGAAAAATAATGAGCCAGCTCTTTCCTAGCCTTTCCTAGCCTACAAAGAAAACATGGATTCAGACAGCAACAATAATCATGCTGTAAGTCTTTTAAAAGAGAGTCACAACAATTTGCAGTAAGTCATACAGAATTTAATATGAACACATACAAACTTGACTAGGAAGAGAGAGCTGGTTGCTTTGCCTTAATTGTATTTCTTATGTCTTGTTGCTGTACATGTTCTGTGGCTCTTCCGCTCAGTGCCATGGGTTGGTCTGCAGTGTGTGATTGTGGTATTTCCTGGTCATACCTACTTACTTTTTAACCATTTTACACAATTTATTAAGATTAAATTGTTAACCCTTGTACTGCTGAGAAAGTGTATGCGCCATAACACAGATTACAGATTCACAAACTAAATGGAAAACAGTGACTGATCAGCCAATAGATTACACACTTTTCCAAAAAGCAGCAGGACACGGGATAATTTGATATATACACAAGTACAACATTTTATAAATATGAACCATAAGGAATTGATGCTACAGTGCTCTTATGAATTTTGATTGAGCTCTACATGCTAGGGTTTTTTGTCATTTACTGACTTTTCAAGATTCGTTTTATTAAACATTTCTCTCAGAAACACTACCTTTCGTTGGCATTTTAACATTTATTTATCACTGTTTTACCTTTTATGAGCAATAGACATTTCTTTCTCAGGTGTCACTGTACCAACTGTTTCCTTGTCCACATCAGAATTACGGGTGAGGTTGGCGCCATAAAACTGGTTTAAGCCCGCCAGTAACTTTCTTACTGACCGTTCCAAGGCAGGTCTTCTTTTGTGGATCTTTTTTTGTTGCTTTTGTCCTTGGTGTTTTGTTTTGTCTGTTTCTTGTAGCCTTGTGGTCACCTGCTGGGAAGGGGCTGACCTCTGGGCTCTCCTGTATGTGGCGTTTCCTTGTGATTTTGTCACTTTCCCATTCGATGTCTTGGGTCAGGTGTGGTACTTGATTGTGTCGATTCCTGATCTTTGCCTTCTTCATAACTTTGAGGATGAAAAATTGTTTCTAGCCTGGGGTCCAACTTGCATATGCAAACATTGTAATTAAAAGTACCATTAATTGAAGACAAAGACTTGTAATATCCGCTTTTACATTTAGGAGATAATTTCTTGAACAGAACAAAAGAATTTTTATGTGGTCTGTACCAGGCTGCTTTAATACTAATACAAACCGTTTTGTGTTATTGTTGTTTATTGTGGTTTTAATTATGTACATATCTTAAACATAATATTAGTGAAGGGCCAAGACTTATGTAAGTGATTACGGTACGTAGTATCATTTGATGATACAGGTTCTAATCCATGGCACAATTTTGCAGGTTACTTCTTGTGAGATACCATTAGAACCAAGCCTTTCTCCATCTAAAAGAGTGAAATTAACAGATTCTTCGACTACAGCTCAATCCCCAGCTAGACCACAAGCAACAAGAACCCAGACATATGATGTTAGTATGTTATATCAACATATAGTTGCGGGCATTGTGATATGCCATCTTATCAAATCTTTAGAAATATGTTGCAAGCATAAAAGCCTGTTACTATTCTTTGAAACAGGGTAATAATGCAAAAAATATGGAAAAGGTACAGATAATGACAGATTCTATAAATATTATCTTGAAAAAAGGATCCTATGCAAAACATGGAAAAGGGATAAGCACACAACAATAGCCATATAACAGCTCAAAGTACTAGTAAACATTTAAATGGTATAATACTACAAGGGCACTATTTTACTTTCTTGTTGCAAATCTTCTTTGTTTCATTGGTTGGTTTGCAGTGTATGATTGAGACATTTTCTGGTCATATCCACATGATATCAAGAAGACAAAGTAAAGCAACTAGCCCATTTTCCCCAGCGAGATGATTTGGAAACTAAAAATTACACTTATTACTGCACCAAACACAACCTTTCCACAAAAATTGGGAGCAACAACTATCAATGAATCAAAAACTACAGAACCACTACCTTAGAACTATCTATGGGTAAACTTTTGTGAAGCAAATACATAAGAATCAACAGCAATTTTATGAAGGAAACACATGTGAATCAACAGAACCACTGCCTTAGAACTATATATGGGCAAACTTTTGTGAAGCAAATACATATGAACCAACAGAACCACTGCCTTAGCACTATATATGGGCACAGGTTTTTGAAGCAAATGTTTGTGAATCAACAGAACCACTACCTATCTATGGGCAAACCTTTATGAAGCAGCTGTTTTATCTGTTTTGTTTCTTTACACCCCATCAACAATCTTTCAGTTATGCAGGGACGGGTCTTCCTGGGTTGAACCAGTCTTAAGCTAGGATTAATGTTCTTGCTCAACGACACAACCCAGTGACACCGGTGAGGCTCGAACCTGCGGCCCCTCGGTCTTGAATCAAGCACTCTACCACTGAGCCACTGTGCTCCCTGTTTATGAAGCAAATTCATGTGAATACTTGTCAGTCAAAAGCTACATAGTCATCAAATAAATGCCTTAGATTTTGCTGATTATTTAGAAAAGCTTGTTTAACTTTAGGTCAGGTTATTACTGAAGTATACATTTTTTGTAGTTTGCTACCAAAAAAAACTTTAAATATATTAAGAGTCATTATTTTTGTTGATATCCTGATTGTCACAATTTTGCCCCTCAACCTTTTTACGATATCCTTATCTAAAACTATATTTACGTTCTTGATTGATGGAAGAATTTGGTCTCTGTTTATTACCTTTAGAACCTGGCCTTTTTCAAACTGTCAAAAACCCTGCAGCAGGGCTATATTCATATCTCTGACGATTCTAGTTGATGCAAAATGAATAATTATGTTACAATAATATCTTTTAACTAATTTGATATTACTGTTACATAATCGCCATATCTACACGTATATGAACATAGACAATCTACATTTTCAGACAATTTTGTCATTTCTTACAGATAAAATCAATGCCCACTAAAACAAAACTTCAGAAAGTGTATAGCTTTTGCAGAGTTTGTGAAATACATCACAAAATCCAAAAATAAGAACTTGGTTGGCTTTTATATTCTCAGTTTATGTTCTCATATATTTTTGAGAGCAAGTATCTAAAATGAGAAGTTGCTAAAACTGGTGTCTCAGTTAAAATTCTGAACTACAGTAAGTATACACATTCCTTTCTCTAATATTTTTCTCTTATTTCCTTCAGACATTCCAAGATTCTGCAAGTGAAGTGTCTCCAACCCCTTCACAGATGTCTCATTGTACACATGGACCTACCTCAAACTTACTTCAAAACTATTTTAGGGATCAAGCCGAAAAATCAGAACAGAAAAAGATGTTGAGAAACCAACAAAAAAATAAATATATTCAAAGCAAACGTAAAGATCCAACATTCCGGTCTAGTGAACAAAAATATCAGACTCTGAAAAAACAGCATAAAAAGGACAATGAAATTTATAGAACTATGGAAAGAGAGCAAGAGACAAAAAATAGATCATTGAAACGAAAACAACAAGAATATAGGCAGATTGAAATTCCAAGAGATTCTAAAGCTAAACAAGAGAGACGAAAAGACACTAGTTTCAGACAAACTGAAAGGGAAAGAGAGGCTTTTGCAAGACACGTAAAACGAACAAATTCTTGTGTTAAACTAGCAGAAACTTTAAGAGAACCTAAAACCAGACAGGATCAAAGAAAAGACTCTTCCTACAGACAGACTGAAAAGGAAAGAGACGCTAAAGCTAGACATTTGAAACGAACAGATCATTGCTTTAGACCAGCAGAAACATTAAGAGAAACTAAAACCAGACAGGAGCGAAGAAAAGACTCTTCCTTCAGACAATCTGAAAGGGAAAGAGACGCTAAAGCTAGACATTTGAAACGAACAGATCATTGCTTTAAACTAACAGAAACTTTAAGAGAAACTAAAACCAGACAGGAGCGAAGAAAAGACTCTTCCTTCAGACAAATTGAAAAGGAAAAAGACGCTATTTCTAGACATGCTAAACGAACAAATCCTCATATCAAAGAAACTGAAATTCAGAGAGAGACTATATCTAGAAAAGAAAAAAGAAAGGCACCAATGTATAAACATAAGGAAACAGTGCGAGAAACTGAAGTAAGGCGTGTTAAACGTACTAACATTGCAGAATACAGACAGAATGAACTTACCGGGAAGCACATGCGAAAGCAACAAAATAAACCAGACTCTCTTGGACAACTTGTAATAAATTTCCACAGCGCAGTAGAACAAGGACCAACATATGTTTGTACATCTTGTGAACAGTTGTTTTATAAACAGTCAGTTCAGACTGTCACTAAAGCATTAAGGGAGTTAGCAGTGGCAAATAAATGTTTAGAGGCCATTTTATCAGAGGGCCAGAAGGAATGGCTTTGTAACACCTGCAAAAACTATATGAAGAAAAAGCTCATACCACCATGTTCAATTGCTAATAATATGGCTTTTCCATATCTTCCCCCAATACTTAAAGAATTGCATACACTAGAACTGCGACTAGTAGCTATAAGGATACCCTTCATGAAAATCTACCAAGCTCCAAGAGGCAAGCAGCTAAAATTGCCGGAAATGTAGTGAATGTACCTTCTAATATGGTCCATACTGTCACTTCTTTACCAAGGTTGCCTGATCAAGATGGCACAATTAAAGTGAATTTAAAAAGGAAATTATCACATGTCTGCAGTGTTCAAAATCAGAATATACGCCCAAATAAAGTTAGGAATGCTGCTCAGTACCTTGTTGAAAATTCCAACTTATACAAAAAAGAGAATGTTGTGTTTGATTCCACATGGACATATAGCACAACTGCATCTGAAAACGATATTGGTGATCAGACAGTTAGACAAGATGTTGAAGTTGATAAACCTTATTTGCCCTCATCTTCAGTATCAAATGCTACCAATATAGATCAAACAGATCTAACTTCAACCAGTACCCATTCAGGCAAAGACTCAAAAAGCCAACATAATGTATACAGTGAGAACCGTAATGTGATACCTGAATTAGAAGTGCCTTTCTTAAACAATACTGAGGATGTAATGGATAGTGAGACTTCCTTTCATAATGTGAAGGATGCTAGTGTTTACAATGATGAACCTAGAGTAAAAATATTCACACTGAAGAAATTCATGAACATATTCATTGTAAAACACACATTCAACATGATCCTACTTCTAAAAAGGACAATCATAATAATGAAATTAGTGAAAATGATGGCTGGAATGAAATTGATGACACTGAAATTCATGGCGGCATGACTGACACACTATTTACATCTCCAGACTTTATAGAGGAAGAAGAAAAAGATAACATATGGTCATTTGCCCCAGGTCAGGGTAATCTACCTACTTCCATATTTAAAGACACTAATTGTGAAGAACTTGCTTTTCCTGGAATTTTCGCTGGTAATGCACAGCCTACAAATAATGATAGGTCAGTCAGAGTACTGTATAGTGATATTGTTAAATCTGAAATCCGAAGAAGAGACAGGAGAGTGGCTAGATCTGTTGATAATCTGTTCTTTAAAGTGAAAAAGCTTCAAATGCAACAAATATATGGTAAATCACAGATTGCTTTAAGGAAAGTAAGCGGTAAAAATGAAAATCTGACTGCGGGTGCTTTAAAGAAAGATGGTGCAATAAATAACCTGCTACAGCTTGATGAGGGGTACAGAGTATTACGCACTGTAAGAGGATCTCCACCATATTTTGAGCAAGCTAAAAAGGATCTTTTTGCATTAATACGGCAGCTAGGTCCAGCTACGTTATTTTTGAGTTTCTCAGCTGCTGAGACCCAGTGGACCCATCTCTTGAAAATTCTTTCCAAGATAGTTGATAGCATTGATCTCACTGATAGTGATGTAGACAATTTAAGCTGGGAGGAAAAAACACGTTTGATTCAGAGTGACCCTGTGACATGTTCCAGGCATTTCCACTATTCTGTTCAGGAACTGTTGAAATTTTTCCTAAGTGGCCTAATGCCACTGCGTGTGAAAATGGTTGATTATTTCTATCGTGTTGAATACCAACACAGAGGATCGCCTCATATACACATGTTGGTTTGGTTACAGGATGTGCCAAAGTACCAAGAAGATGCTGATGAAGATGTTATTGCTTTCATTGATTCCTTGGTTTCATGTTCAATTGACCATGCGTTCGCAAAGTACCAGATGCATCGTCACTCAAGAACATGTAAAAAACTAAGAAAAAGGGAGTGCAGATTTAATTTCCCCAAACCACCAATGAAGAACACAGTAATACTTAAGCCATTAGATGAAATTGAAGAGAAGGAGATACACAGTAACAACTTCAAGAAAATAAAGAGGTCCTTAGAAGACATGGCTTTAGGCAATTCTTTGTCATTAGATGAGCTACTAGAACAGCTTCAGTTGACAGAAGATCAATATATGATGGCAATTAGATCGTCAATTTCATCACCAACAATATTTCTGAAACGGTTGTCGAATGAAATTCGTATTAATGCATATATACCTACCTGTCTATCGGCTTGGAGAGCCAACATGGATTCTCAGTATATATTGGACATTTACCAGTGTGCCATGTATGTGGTTGCATATGTATCTAAAAGCCAGCGTTGGATGAGTCTTTTGCTTGATGCTGCTAGTAAGGAAGCCAAAGAGAAAGGAAGCAACATAAAAGAAAAAGTTCGTCTGATAGGAAATAAATTCACCAATAATGTTGAAATGTCAGCTCAAGAAGCAGTTGATATATGCTTACAAGTACCTTTAAGAAAATGTTCAAGACAAGTCATATTTGTCCCCACATCCGAATCTACAAACAGAACCTTCCTGCTCAAATCATTTGAAGAGATTCATTCAATGGAAGATGATGATGACCAAGTTACCTCTGGCAATCTCCTTACACGCTACACAGACAGGCCGCATGCATTAGAAAATGTAACGTTAGCAGACTGGGCTGCTTGGTATGATAAACCAGGTAAAATTGGAGATAGTCTACAAAATAATGAGAATGAAAGTGATTCTGATAATCTTGTAGTAGATATAACTTGTACACGTCACAATATTAAAAAACGGCGAACTGCTAGAATTTTAAGATCTGTCAGATACAATCAAGAGCATGACCCTGAGAATTATTGCCGGGAAAAGATAATGTTATATACACACTGGAGAGATGAACAGAAGCTGAAGGGAAATTCTCAGACATACCAAGGCCGTTACAAGAAGATAGAAGCGACCATTCAAGAACAACTTCAAGCATATGAACCAAATGCTGCAGCTGTTGATTCAGCAGAAGCGCTTGTACAAGATGAAATAGCCAATGAAGAATTAGATAACCTAGCTCCAAATACAGAACATGCAAACCAAGTAGATAAAACAATAGATCATCTCATTCATGATCCTACTTTATTTCCACCAGACAACATGCCTGAATCTGACTTAGGATCTGATCTTGGTATACCCTCATTGGCTAAAGATACTCAAATACCATTCCATGAAATGAATAGTGAACAATATAGGAGCCTACTATTGTCTCTTAATATAAAACAAAGGGAGTTCTTCAATGACATTTTAATAAAGTTAAAAACATCAGATGCTCCAATATATGCTTTTCTCAGTGGTGGCGCTGGAGTCGGAAAAAGTAGAGTTTTAACTGCCATATATCAGGCTTCCATGAAATATTTCAATTCATTGCCTGGATCAGACTATAATACACGTCATGTTTTGGTAGTAGCGCCAAGAGGGAAAGCTGCTTACAATGTTTTTGGAAATACTGTGCAGTCA
Source organism: Loripinus fragilis (assembly GCA_964019695.1). Classification (NCBI taxonomy): domain Eukaryota; kingdom Metazoa; phylum Mollusca; class Bivalvia; order Lucinida; family Lucinidae; genus Loripinus; species Loripinus fragilis. The sequence goes on from OZ026525.1 coordinate 76,018,218, forward strand.
GCCTTCCGTGTACCAGTCAGTCAAGGTATTGTATTAGATACACCATCATCAGACAAGCTAAATACACTTCGGACACAGCTTGGACAATTAAAGCTTGTCATTATTGATGAGGTCTCGATGGTAGGCTTTAGAATGTTCAACTTGATCCATAAGCGTTTGCAGGATATTAAGGGTTGTTCAAAAGACTTTGGTGGTGTTTCGGTGATTTGTTTTGGTGACCTGTTTCAGCTTAAACCAGTCTATGATGCATACTTATTTTCAAATTGCAAATCAGGTACTTCTTCTCTTGCAACGAACCTTTGGGAAAAACATTTCAAAATGTTTGAACTAACTGAGATAATGAGACAGCGGGATAGTTTACTCTTAGCTCAGCTTCTCAACAGACTTCGAGAAAACCAGCAGACAAGTGCTGATATAGAATTGCTGTTGTCCAAAACCTGTACTCCAGCTGATGCAACTTATCCATCCTCTGCTCCTCATTTGTTTCTGGAAAATGCAAAAGTAAATGCATGGAATAATATGTTGTATGAAAGAGCCTCTACAGACAAGTATGTCTCAAAAACCCATGATATTGTCGTTGGTAATGTTTCAAATGATCTTGCAGAACGCATAAAATCTCAGATATCAACTGATCCTTCAAAAACTATGCAGCTACAAAAAGACCTGAACCTTGCGGTAGATCTACATTATGAAATATGCTTAAATATTAATACAGCAGAAGGATTAACAAATGGAGCCAACGGAGTAATTAAACTACTGCAAATACCACGCTCTTCTAAACAACCAGCAGGGATAGTTTGGATTAAATTTCATGATGCACAAATAGGTACTGAAACAAGAGAACAGAACAAACAGCTATACAGAAGAAACATTGATAAAACGTGGACTCCAATACTTCCTATCAGCCGACAGTTCAGAGTTGGTAAAAATAAATCTGGTGAAATTATAAGGACACAGTTTCCACTTAGAGCATGTGCAGCGAAAACAATACATTGCGCTCAGGGAGAAACGCTTGACAGTATTGTTGTGGACTTCTCAGTCCTTAGTCCAAAAATTACAAAGCCTTTCTTCTTACACACACATTATGTTAGGCTCAGTAGAGTGACATCATTAGATGGTCTCCATATTCTTGACCTAAATGCCTCCAAGATCTCTGTTAATTCTGAGGTTATATCAGAAATGAAAAGACTAAGAACAACAGCTGCTTATCATATTGACTTCTCTCCCCTTTATACACTTAAAGATCATCCAATAATTGCATGCAATAATGCTCGCTCATACCATAAGCACTTTGGTGATTGTTGTCAAGATCCAAACCTGATTGCTGCTGATATTTTAGTATTCTCAGAATCTCGTCTCTTGAAAACAGACAGTGATATCGATTACAAAATTCATGGATACAACATCTACAGAAATGATGATCAAGCACAACTTCCTCATAACAGACCACCACATGGAACCATAGTTTACTCCAAAGACAGTTTTATTCATGGGTTTCCAAAAAGTGTAAATGTGCCAGGAATAGAAATAACCTTGATTAAAACAGTTCTTAGTCCTCAATTGCTCATAGCAGCAGTGTATAAATTCCCAGGAACTCCCAGAAAAGTACTTGAGACTACTCTTAGAAAAATCATCACTACAACCAAAGATAGTGTTATAGTTCTAGGAGATTTCAATATTGACCTGAAGAAAGACAAAGAAGTGCAGTTGCCAACAGGTTTCTGTCAATACTTGAATCAGCCTACTACACAGTATTCCAGTCAGATTGAACACATCTACACAAATCTGAGTGCAGACTTGTTTACCACAGGTGTTATTGAGGCTTACGGGTCTGACCACAACATAATTTGGATTGCAGTTAAACAATTGTAATTTTGTGTGAGTAAATTTCTTTCAGTCATTGTTATTACTTGAAATCATAGTGTCACAATATATGCATGATTTTTCATATGCATATTTTTTCTGTTATAGGTATTAAGCAAAACAAAACTGTCATTTGTACATGTCACACATGGACCCTTTCCAGACACAAAACACCATAGTATTTATTCCATATTTGCTTATCTATAACAATTCACCTGTGCTTACTCAGTTATATCTCCTCTAGTTTTGTGTTTGGGTTATCTCCCACGAACAAATTTTATTCGTGAAACTTTGTGCTCTTAATAACTTTTATATCTTTTAAGAGTTTAATGGTGTTAAGTATAAATATATCTTTGAGTCACAGTGTGTTGTTCGGTTTAAGAATGATTGCTCTTTAGGGCTTACATTTTAACGTACCTCCCTTGGATGAATTTAAAGGTAAAAATGAAGTCTCTACAGTCAGCCTTCCACTTTTGTTCGCAGTGACACTCAGTATTATCACATCAAATATATATACTAGGTTGGCTGCTTTTTACTGCATATCAATTACTTTTTGGTCGGGGGATTTGCCATCTCCTCTGATGGCTATTTTTCTAAAAGCAATGTAGATCAGGAACAGTCAGCTTTTGATAAAGCCAACTGATTCTGGTTGGTGGGAAAACGTCAGCTAAGTGTAAAATAATCCTGTTTAAAAAGTAGCTGTGAACCTGCATGATATTACAACGAAAATTTTCACAAATCATAATCAGTTTTAGCACACTACAGATTGAAATAGGGTATTCAGAATGTAGGATAACGTACACGTATTTGTTACAGTGTATTTGCAGCTAAGAGAAAACAAACCACATCTTTGTCGCTCATACTAGATCACCAAGACATCTTTGCAAATCTGTTTTATTTCACAAAACAAAGCAAATAGAGTATGTTAATTGCATTTTATTTCAGTCATTCTACGCTGACAAACTTGAGATGCAAATGCAATGGCTTGATAGAGAGGTAAGACTGTTGATCAAATGATGCTTCGAGCTCAACTGTGTGAGTAGAAAAGTCTTTGCACTGATTCATTTCTATTTCTAAAATTGTTTGCAACAGTCCAAACAATAGAAAATTGAACAAACAGTTAACAGTGAGGACTCACTTTATTTGGCTTGTAATGAGAAACGCGCATTTTTCAGTTCTGAACTACCTAAAAGATTAAAATTGTGGTCATGTCAGAAATTTTGTGACGCTCTCCATTATCTTTTGGACAATATGCTTATAAGATTTGGCTCAAAATTGTATACACAAATGGTAGGTATTCTTATGGGTACTAAGTGTGCTCCTCTTGTTGCAGATTTGTTTTTATTTTGTTATGAGAGAGTCTTCATATTGTCTCTTTCTGACAATAATCAAGCAGATGTTGTTGAAGCATTTAACTCTACCTCAAGATATCTAGATGACTTGCTTAATATTGATAATCATTATTTTGCACAAATGGAAAGTCAGATACATCCAACTGAACTTCAGTTGAATAAGACGAATCCTTCAGATACTGAAGCCCCATTTATGGACTTAGACTTGTCCATTACAAATGGCATAGTTTCAACCAAAATTTATGATAAACGGGGCGACTTTAATTTTGAAATAGTTAATTTTCCATTTCTTGATGGGAGATGTTCCTCGCTCCCCTTCCTATGGTGTATACATTTCGCAACTTATTCGGTTTGCAAGAGTATGTTCTCATGTTGATGACCTCAACAATAGAAACATTTTTTTTGATTTTTAAATTACTAAAACAGGGTTATCGGTACCATAAACTTCATAAAGCTTTTTCTAAATTTTATTACCGACACTCAGAGCTGATTGTAAAATACAATATTTGCTTAAAGACTCTTCTACAACAAGGCATTTTAGAACCTGTATTTTATGGCGATTTAGTTTATAAGTTTAAACGAATTGTTGGAAAGCCTAATTTTAGTAACCAATTTAAAAAGATTATTTAACGTTATAAAAGAGTGGGATACAACATGAATAACATGTGACAGTCTGCTTGCCTGGTTGTGAACCCAATCATGGTTTATAGCTATGGGTTCCTCTTTAATTGCACGACGGTTGGTCCACAGGCCTTTGACTCTCCCTGTCTAAACAGTAAAAATCCCAAACTACTCGTATTTACCCGATTTCCTGTTCTAGTTGACTAGAAGTATATCTTAGGTATTAAATTGGCATTTATTACAGCTGTAGCATAATGTCAATGACCTGTGGTTGGTCGGGCCTAAGACTTAACGACGGGCCTGACCTAAAGCTTTAAATCGTTGGTTGGTGCCTAATGCTTGTCGTTGGAGTTCTGTGTTTATCTTTGTTATGTTATGTATAACTTTGTGTCCATCTAGTTTTGCAATCATGTTGAAGAGGAAGAGAAAGCTTGGCTATTTGTGTCTTACAGATGTATTGTTACTATAAATGTTCTGTGGCTCTTCCTCACGGTGCCGTGGGTTGGTATGCAGTGTGTGATTGTGGTATTTCATGATCATACTTGCTTACTTTTTTTATCGGTGTCTTTAACATATTCAAATTTGAAACTTGAGTCATGTCAACCGCATCTCAGACATTGATACCAAGGTTATGATCCCACCGAGGCCGGTGTTGGGTCCTTGGGCAAGACACATTATATTCACAGTAAACTCTTCCAATCCAGGAAAATATCGCCCCCCCCCCCCCCCCCAAAATAAAAAAAAACTGTTGACTGGCACTTTGAACATCGACTCAAACATACAAAACCTCAGGACAAGCTTAAACTAGTTAATCCTTAAAGACAAATTACGATTAAGTAACATTTTTAACAGTATAAATGCTGATCAGACAGTTCTCAGGATATTTTTGCGATTTTCCCTCGGTTAAAGTTCAGTGACTGTCACATCATTTCAGTGATTTCAGTTAAGGACCTCGGACAGTCTTAATGAAGGATTGCCTATAAAAATGACCAGAAAAAAGTTTCAAAGAAAACGATATTTTTTCTATGAAAAAGATTGTAGGTTCAACCCTCGACTTATCCACAAAAGCAGTTTTCTCATTGGACAAGTACCAATTGAAAAATATGGGTTGAAAACTCTGTTTTTGCTATTCAACATAAAGAAAATAGAAAAAGTTTAACTGAAGTGCTTCCCCCCCCCCCCCGTGACCAAACTAATCCTTTTGCCTACAGTTGTAGTTTTACATTTCACACATCATATAAAAACGGCATGATTGGTCACGTGGGGGGGGGGGGAACGTTGTCGAAATGCTCAAAAACACTTTATTATAAAAACTTGTTAGAAACTTCTTTTGAAAAAAACCTGTAGGTAAATATCAATTTGCAATGGCATGTATCGGGGCTTTAGTTATGAGTGCTTACAAAGTAATTAATTGTCTCATTTCTCAACAAAAACATATGTTTTGGGTACTCAAAAGAACCGTCTCAACGAGACGGTTCTTTTAAGCACCCAATAATAGGTTAAATCTGATAGTAAGAAAATATTAACGATTTTACGCTCAAAAACTGTGTTTATCTAGACTATGATTTATACAGTATGCAGATATGATACACCTCAGTGCACAAGTCAAACTGGTTGACTGGAAATATTACAGGTAATAGTCAAAAGTAATTGACAGCACTCTCCTTTAGATGAAACAATGAAATCTTCTCAACCCTAATTTTATGCATACGCATCAGTTTTATGTCGCAAACATAATATTCACATGTATTTAGGTGAATACTCGACAAAACTTTGACTTTCTTTGAAATAAAATTTGGTCACAAAAAATACCCCACCGCCTAAACCCTAGAGTCCTGGCATAGTTATGCAATATTTTCAAAATATTTTTATTTTGCTAGGTGCACTAAATGTAAGGGTTTGATTTAAGCACAAAACTATAGTTGTCAGCTATGCATTATCCTAGCCATAGGCTGTCAAAATTTGGGCAGATTGAATAGGAAACTGTCCGAGGTCCTTTCATACCTCCCTTAGCTTTGCAACGATCTTATTTTGGGGAAATTCGTTTATATTTAAAATGCAATCAAACTACACCCTACGATAAAGTATTGATGCAAAGTTAACGTTAAGCAATATTCCTGTCTTGGGTTCAGAGCTCCAGTGCTCCTTGGGCTCATATTGGTGTTTCCATGATAAATACTAGTCTGAAGTGAACTTGAAAATATTCAGCAGACGTAAGAAGACGACACTTTCAGTACAAAAATATTGGCGTTATGACGGTCAATCACATTTTAGCAGCGACATGAGATTTTCAACCATGTGGTATGTGCGACCAGCAAAGGCTCAAACCAGCCTGCGCATACGCGCCGTCTGATCAGAGCCTTTGCTGGTCGCTTGAATAAACTTTGACTGTTAAGCTACTGACCGAACATCATTTGGAGATTCTAAGTTAAACAACAGGCTGCACAAGCTCGTCTGAGTCTATTCCAACAATGTTGTATGTGCGACCAGCAAATGCTCAGGCCAGCCTGCGCATATGCGCAGTCTGATCAGAGCATTTGCTGGTCACTTGAATATACTTTTGCTGTTAAGCTATTTGGAGCTTCTAAGCTTAACAAAAGGCTGCACAAGCTGGTCTGAGTCTATTTATGTCAAAATGTCATATTGTTAGACATCACATGTCGCGGCTTTTTTTTTTCTCCAGCATAGTGACAGAAAAGCCAGAGAACTGTGGCACCAGATCCTGGACAAGTTCCCGAAGTTCTTTGAAGGAGTGGACATCAAACCAGCCTTGATCCATGGTGATTTATGGAGGGGAAACATTGTTGAAACTTCAAATGGTCCCGGTACGTCGAAATAATATCTAGTTAATATTTTGGACTAGGCCATGGGTAATGATAAAGTCAAACATAAACAAGGAAGACTGCAAAATGCGATTGACCAGCCCTCTCTTCCTCAGCAAGATGAATTCAAAATTAAAAAGCTAACAGCAAATGACTTTATACAACCCTGAATTCCCCCTCCAAACACACACACTCACACACACACACACACACACACACACACACACTAAATTAACTGCCCTACAGGCAACTTGAAGCTTTATTAAAAAAAATAATAGTCCTTTCCATATGTTGCATTGTACTTTAAATGTTGTGATTACGATGCAATAAATATTGTTTAAAATAATAAGCTTTTGCTGCCATGTCCCTCAAAAACTATTATCCTCATTTTTCAGAATTTACGATAAAATTACGGGTATATGGATTCAACATTTGCTACGAAGCTTACACATGACGTTAGCTTTACCTACATTTACTAAAACAAACATTATTTTACGCAAGCCTCTGGCTTCGCATGTATTACATAGCAATCTGACTCGCTAGTCGAAGTCGGCGCTCTTTCAAGCAAAACAATGTCAAGGTTAAAAATTATGTAATAACAGCACGAGCTGTGTATAAATAGCGGATAAACAACGTGTCAATTTCATATTCTTTCTTGTGGTCGAAGAGTTGATATCAGTGAGTTATTTTTCATCTGGAAGCGTTGGGCTTATTTTTCTGATAATTCGTTTGAATTATTAATTTGATTTTCTGAGTTTATTCAGCCGCCTTTAGACGTTGTCCAGGTTTTATTATTAACAATGGCTGAGAGAGGGGACGATGTTCTCTCGCTTTGCGGGTCCGACCAGGAAGGTTCGGCCTTGTCGGATTTTTCCGGCTTTGAGCCTGCAGATATAGGCCTATGTACACATGAGGCGAGCGACGTTGTCGTTTCGCATACGTCATCAAAAACAAAGAAGGGTGACGCTGTCACTCCTGGAAAGGTAAAGCCCCATGCCTCTAAAAAGGGCAAAAATAAAGTATCAAAACAGAAGCCCTCAGTATCCTCTGTTAAAAAACCTGTTCAGTCGGTAAATGTTGAACCAAGTGCCTTAGATATTGATAAATTAACATCCTTAGAAATCTCCCAGTTGAGAGAACTGTTAGGTGTCAGTATTCAGGACGAAGGGCCCAGTATTTTTGATCAATATGGTGATAAACCAGACAACTCGATTATTGAGAGAGACTATGAAGGGCCCGCTGAGTATATTGAAATTATCCCAGAATTTCAGGCCAGGCCATTACAAAAGCAGTTGAAGGATGCTTTGTTTTTTGAAGAAAATGAGTGTACTGATACAAACAACAATAGTATTGATGATAATGCAGGTGATTGGGATCTACCCAAATTAAAAATCCCCAAAAAGGGGGACTCAGTTTCTCCGTCTTTGGCCTCCTTGATTAATACGGCATGCACTTCACAATGTGAAGTGGATGATATTATCGGGAAGCATAAAATTCCTGCCAATTGCAGCAGTATGGTGGCGCCATCAGTTAATCCAGAAATTGCCAGAAAAGCTCAGTCTTATGATAAGGCTTTTCAGGACATTCAGACTTTGATAGCTACTGGCATGGTTCCCATGATTAAATTGGTCAGCCTATTAAAAAGAAATTTATCTGAGGAGGCCAAATCACATATTTACGATGCAATAACACTTCTGGGCCAAGCTCAATTTAACATATCCATTAGGAGAAGATACATGATAAGACCATACCTAAAAAAGAAATATTCGCCCTTATGCAATATCACTACACCCATAACCAATCAGCTGTTTGTGGATTACCTCTCAAAAGAAATGAATAAATGCGAGACAAGTGTTTCTGAGGCCAGAGATAATTATAACTATGGTCAGTTCTCTGGATTTAGAGGTCAAAATAGGGGCCGTGGTAGAGGCCGGTTTCCATATAGAGGGTATGGCAACACAAATCCTGGTTATACCCAGCAAGGATATGGTGGAGGCCGCGGGTATAGACATTATCCTTATGCTAGACCAAATCAGTTCAGACAGCCTCAAATGCTGGCGCCAAAAAAGGGACCAAGGACTGCGACTGTGGCCCATCCAAGCGATTGATTGAGGCTAACAAGGTAAGCGGAAGGCTGAGGTTTTTTGAACATAACTGGGCAAAATATACTAATGACCCATATATTTTATCGGCCATAAAAGGATATGAACTTGAATTTGATTCAGAGCCGATACAATATCAGGTTCCTTCTGAAATTCAGTTCAATCAAGAAGAACAAAATATTGTTTCTGAAGAGGTAAAAAGCCTGTTGTGTAAAGGAGCCATTATTCCAACTGATAATGAACCAGGCCAGTTTATTTCTAATTTATTTATTGTTCCAAAACCCAATGGAAAATTTAGACCTGTCATCAATTTAAAAAAGCTGAACTTGTTTGTTCGCCAAGAGCATTTTAAACAGGAAACATTTAATGTTGCCCTAGATTTAGTTCAAGAGAATGATTTTTTCACATCATTGGATCTTCGCGATGCAAATTTCTCAATTTTTGTCAAAAAAGATTTTCAGCGTTTTCTAAAATTCTCTTGGCAAGGTCAGTTATATACTTTTGTCTGTGTCCCGTTTGGATATTCTCTGGCCCCTCGGTTGTTTACCAAAATTTTAAAACCAATTTATGCTTGGTTTAGATGCCAGGGGTTCCGTTGTTCCTATTATATTGATGATTCCATAAATATGGACAAAGACAAAAGTGTTTGTCGGAAAAATGCTTTAGTTATGACAGAGACATTGGAATCTCTTGGTTTTTTTCTAAACACAGAAAAATCTGTTCTAGAACCCAAACAGAGGATTGTATATTTTGGCTACATTTTAGACTCTGTCCTTTTTAAGGTCTTTTTACCTGACAAGAAGATACAAAAAATTAAAAAACTGGCTAGTTTTCTGTTGACAGCAGACACAATTGTTATCCGTTCACTAGCTTCTTTTATTGGGCTGATTATAAATGCCTTTCATGCCATTTTAGAGGCTCCTTTACACTACAGGCAATTAGAGAGAGAAAAAATTTTTGGCCTAGGTTTATCAATGGATTTTGAGCAAAAGATTCAGATTTCTGAGGGTAGTAGAATTCAACTGGTATGGTGGCTTGAAAATGTAGAAGCTAAAAATGGAAAGGTTATTAGGCCGAAAAAGCCCACTGTCTTTTTACAGTCTGATGCATCCCTTATGGGTTTGGGTGCTTATAATGTTTCAGAAAATGTAACCTCAGGAGGCAGATGGATTTTAAGTGAAGCTGGGTTTTGTATCAATTATTTGGAACTTTAAGCTATGTTCCATGCTCTGAGAGCCTTTTGTGTTGATATGAGGGGTGTTCATGTTTCCATTCAGTCAGATTCTACTTCTGCTATTTCGTATCTGAATAACATTGGAGGAATAGGATCTGTTGAAATGGATCAGCTCGCCTTTGAAATTTGGCAGTGGTGTATTCATAGAAATATTTTTGTGACAGCTTCTTTTATAGCAGGAATTTCTAACGTCTATAGTGACTATGCCTCAAGAAATTTTTCTGATTCAACTGAGTGGGAAATTAAAGATGAGATTTTTCAAAGACTGTGTGACCAATCTTTCTATCCAGATATTGATCTATTTGCATCTAGAAGTAATAACAAGGTAGAAAGATTTGTTTCATGGTTTCCTCAGCCGGGGGCTTGGCGGTATGATGCCTTTTCTTTTTCATGGAATAGGCTTATGCCATACATTTTTCCCCCTTTTACTCTGATTAGTAGAATTTTGAATAAAATTATTGAGGACAAAGTTCAGAAAGCTTTATTGGTGGTTCCACACTGGACTTCTCAGTCCTGGTTTCCACAGTTGTTATCTCTTATTATTTTTCCTCCTATTAGGATTCCAAGACACAAAGATTTATTAATCTTACCCCACAGCGGGCAGACTCATCCCTTGGCAAAGACTATGAGTTTAGTTGGAGTAACAGTATCCGGAGATGTCTCCAGAATCGAGGATTTTCTGTTCAAGCTGCCAACATCATCAGACAATTCTGGAGAGAGGGAACAGAAAAGCAATATTCATCAGCATGGAAGAGGTGGTGTATTTGGAACATTAAGAGGAAAAGTAATCCGGTCAATTCAAATGAAGTGAGTGTCTTAAATTTTCTTCAATACTTAAGAACACTAGGTAAGTCCTATAGTGTTATTAATACTAACAAGTCTATGTTGATGCAAACACTTAAGTTAATGGGAAATCATTGGTGTGACTCTCCTAGGTTTATTCCTAGGTTTATGAAGGGTTTATTTAATTCCATCCCTCCAGTTCCTAGATATGTACAGTCCTGGGATGTGTCTTATGTAGTTAAATATTTAAAAACCCTTTTTCCTCTTGAAAGTCTTGATTTAAAAACACTGACTTTAAAATAAGTGGCCTTGGTGTCCTTGTCTTTAGCCCCTCGAGCTCAGACTCTTGTTGCCTTAAACTTGGAGGACATGAATATATATGACAATCAGGTTATTTTTGGTGTAAAGACTTTACTTAAGACATCTAAACCGGGGAAAATAGTGAATATTTGTATTCCTCATTTTGAGAAAGAAGAACTGTGTCCTATGCATACTTTACTGTATTATATAGAAAAAACTAAGAACTTGCGAAAATGTCATCAATTGTTAGTTTCTTATGTTACTCATAAATCAGTGTCTACTAAAACTGTAGCAAGATGGCTAAAGGAAGTTTTAAGTAGTTCTGGTATTGATACAGGTATTTTTTAAGGCTTATTCTTTTAGAGGCGCCGCAGCTTCTGCTGCCTTTTCACGTGGTTGTTCACTGACAGAAATTCTTAAAACAGGGGATTGGTCTTCTGTTAGAAACTTTAAGAAATATTATTTGCGTCCTGAGCCGGCTAAGGATTCAAATGTTGCAAATTCTGTTTTATCTCAGTAAATTATGAGAGGGTATTTTCTGTTTTGTGCCCTTTTGTTGCTATGTAATACATGCGAAGCCAGAGGCTTGCGTAAAATAATGGACCCCTCATCCGAGTGTTATGATGGATGAGGGGCATTATATAAGCAAGCCGGAGGCAAGCATGTATGATCCCTCCACTTATTATTTACCCTCCCAATAAGGGTATTCAACAAAATGGTTGGCTTTAAATGTATGAAATTGACACGTTGTTTATCCGCTATTTATACACAGCTCGTGCTGTTATTACATAATTTTTAACCTTGACATTGTTTTGCTTGAAAGAGCGCCGACTTCGACTAGCGAGTCAGATTGATATGTAATACATGCTTGCCTCCGGCTTGCTTATATAATGCCCCTCATCCATCATAACACTCGGATGAGGGGTCCATTTTAAGTCACGTGATCTATGGCAGCCATCTTAAAGTGAAACTATGGAAACTAAATACTATTTTTAGAAAAAAATAGGACCTATCTTAAATTTTCGACTAGTATTTACATGAAGCATCAATATGATTTCTGAAACAGCATTATCAGCTTTATTAGCAGATCAAAGCAAAAAACTAACTTAATCAAGTTATTTTGCGTTTTACAATCTTAAAATATGTTCAGTTTAGCATTTGAAATTATTTTCATTTTCTGATTTTCAACCAAAGACCAGCCTCATTTTTACTTATAAAGTTTTATCCTAGCTTAGTACTGGTTCAACCCAGGAAAACCTGTCCCTGTTTAACTGAAACATTGTTGATGGGACGTAAAGAATCAAATCAAACAAAACAAACAAGCAAACTTATTAAGTGGATGTGCCGTGTTTCTCGCATTTGATAGGTAGACTTGGGGCTAGACGATGGTTTACCATCTTCATTTCAGTTATATTTGACCCGGCGAGTTTCTATGGGCACTCCGAGTATGACCTTGGCATTGGGTACTTGTTCAGTGAATTTGACTCTGCTTTTTATGATGCATATCATAAAGTTATTCCTAAAGCACCCAGATTTAATGCAAGAAAGGATCTATATATTTTGTACCAGTATATCAATCATTGGTAAGCTCTATATACATTTTACCAGTATATCAATCATTAGTAGCTCTATAATGTACCCATATATCAACCATTGGTAAGCTCTATATATTGTACCAGTATATCAATCGTTGGTTAGCTCTATATATTGTACCAATATTATCAATCCTTGGTAAGATCTATATATTTACAAGTCTATCAACCGTTGGTTAGCTCTATATATTGTACCAGTATATCAATAATTGGTTAGCTCTAGTGTTGTTCGATTATTGGACTTTTCATAATCGATCATCGAAAATAATCGGTCGGAAGGTTTCGATTGATGATCGATTATAATCGAAAGTTATCAAATTTAAGGAAAACACAGGTTCCATCCCAAAGAATGTCAATCCTTGTACTGCTTTATGAAAATATTAAGCGTCAGTTTCATGCTGCTGTTTTATGAACAGTTCCTTACCACAACAGGTCCTGACAGCAATCCAAATTGAACAGCCATTGACATTGAAACCCTTTATGCACTAATGAATTCTTTCTTCTGGATTGAAACAATAAACTTGGGAAGGTCCATTGTATACATCAATGGGTCACAGGTTATTATTTCGACATAAAATTGCATTTCTTTCTCTGAAGACTGTTTTTGTCTGAGCAAACAATGTAGACCTGATGAAATGCCGCATTCTAAGGCATTTCATCTGGATCTTCACTGTTTGTGACTATGTCACAGCATACATTTAGGACAATGTGCAAAAGGTTGATTTAAGGTGTGCACCTGCTATAATTACAGTTTATATCTTTAACCGTGCATTTTCTTGTAGCAAAGTGGCAAATTTAAAATAGCAGCTTACAATAGAGTCAGGTGTGAATCTTTTTGATTATAATCGATTATTACCAAACACAATCGATAAGTAGAATCGAAATAAATTTTCGATTGATCATCGATTATAATCGATCATCGATACAACACTAGTTAGCTCTATATATTGTACCAGTATTTCAGCCATTGGTTAGCTCTATATATTGTACCATTACATAAACCATTGGTAAGATCTATATATTTTACCAGTATATCAATAGAGGTAAGCTGTATACTTTGTATCAGTATATCAATCATTGTTAAGCTCTATATATTGTACCAGTATATCAGTCATTGGTAAGCTCAAACTATTTTATCAGTATATCAAGCATTGGTTTGCTCTATATATTGTACCAGTATAGCTATCATTGGTAAGCTCTATATATTGTACCTGTATATCAATAATTGGCAAACACTATATATTGTAACAGTATAGCAACCGATGTCTAGCTCTATATATTGTACCAGTATGTCTACTATGGGTAAGCTTTATATATTGTACCAGTATATCCACCATGGGTGAGCTCTATATATATTACCCGGTGAGCTGTATATATTGCACCTGTATATCAACCATTGGTTAGCTCTATAATTTGTACCAGTATATCAACCTTTGGTTAGCTCTATATATTGTGCCAGTATATCAACTTTTGGTTAGCTCTATATATTGTACCAGTATATCTATCATTGGTTGGCTCTATATATTGTACCAGTATATCAAACATTGGTAAGCTCTATATATTGTACCAGCATATCGACCATTGGTAAGCTCTATATATTGTACCAGCATATCGACCATTGGTAAGCTCTATATATTGTACCAGCATATCGACCATTGGTAAGCTCTATTTTTGTACTAGTATATCAACCATTGGTTAGCTCTATATATTGTACCAACATATCAACCATTGGTAAGCTCTATTTTTGTACTAGTATATCAACCATTGGTTAGCTCTATATATTCTACCAGTCTATCAATATATTTTACCAGTATTTAAACCGTTGGTAGCTCTATATATTGAACCATTATATCAATCAGTGGTATGAGCAATAAAGTTAAGCAGTAAATCAACCGTTTGGCAATCTCTATGTATTGCGCCAGTATAGCAACCATGGGTAAGCTCTTTTTGTACCAGTACATTAAAAAGCTCTATTTATTGTAGGCATATAACAACCATTGGTAAACTCCATACATTGTACCAGATTATCAATCACTGGTAAGCCCTATACATTGTATCAATATATAAACCATTTGTAAACTTTATATATTCTATAAATCCATCAACCATGGGTAGCTCTATATGTTGAACCAGTATATCAACCGTTGGTAAGCTCCATATATTGTACCAGTATATCAACTATGGGTAAGCTCTATATGGGCCACAACACGAGAAAACCTGTCTTCGGGGTTTGCGTTAAAGGGAGTTTCAAACCACTCTCCTCAGCTACAGAGACTAGCTAGAGAAGTGAAATGTCACCTGTAGGAAGTTTGCATATGATACTTTCCTAATAGCAAATAACAAAAGCGCTGATCAGACTGCGTCGATGCGCAGGCTGGTCTGCGCCTGTGTTGTTGCAAACCTCCAAAAGCCGTTTTCTCTCGTCGAGGCCGATATGTTGTTCCAGTATAATATCCATGGATAAGCATTATATATTGAACCAGTATATCAATCATGTGTAAGCTCTATTTATTGAACCAGCATAATAACCATTGGTAAGCTTTATACATTGTACCAGTATATCAAACATGGGTATGCTCCATACACTGTGCAAGTGTATCAACCATAGGTAAGCTCTATACATTTAACCAGTATTTTGACCAGGCTTAAGCTCTATATCATATACCAGTATATAAACAATGGGTAAGCTCTATATGGTGTCCCAGTATAATATCTTTGGATAAACATTATATATTGTACCAGTATATCAACCATGGGTAGGCTCTATACACCGTGCCAGTATATCAACAATAGGTAAGCTCTATACATTTAACCAGTATATATCCAATGGGTAAGCTCTATATATAATACCAGTTTATCAACTATGGGAAAGCTCTTTATGGTGTCCCAGTATAGTATCCATGGATAAGCATATATACGGTACCAGTATATCAACCATGGGTAGGCTCTATACATTTAACCAGTATATCAACAATAGGTAAGCTCTATACATTGTACCAGTATATCAACTATGGGAAAGCTCTTTATGGTGTCCCAGTATTATATCCATGGATAAGCATTATATATGGTACCAGTATATCAACCATGGGTAAGCTCTTTACACTGTGCCAGTATATCAACAATAGGTAAGCTCTATATATTTAACCAGTATATCAACAATAGGTTAGCTCTATATATTTAACCAGTATATCAACAATGGGTTAGCTCTTTATATTGTTCTAGTATATCAACAATTGGTAATCTTCTGAGCATGTATCAGTTACCACTTAATCATCCCATTTAGATCAGGCTCAATTGCTTTTGATTTGACTGCACCTCTAAAATAAGGGTAGATAAAAGCCTTGTTTAATAGTAAAACGTTACTCATTTTCTCAACTATGGAAGCATAAATTTCAACAAGCTTCTCATTAATGTTGGCCAGCTCTTATCCATAGTATAAGCTCATATTTCCCTACCAACATATGTTTTGGTACAAGGCAACCGTCTCTGCGAAACATGATATACCTTTTGTATAATAATAGTGTAACGTCCCTCACGGTCTCACAAATAGGGTTTACCGAGCATATAATAATAAAGGGGGAATGTGGTGATTGTAGATTTCCGGTCTTTTGGGGCTATGTATGGGGGGTTATACTGGACCAACAATGGGGAGTGAAATAACGACTAAGAGCCCGTCTGCTGCTTAGATTTACCCACGTATTCACCTAACAGTCAATCTTGCATGCTATAATATAAACTAATTCAGCCTTAACTATGGTAGCGTATTTCACTAAATGTCTCAGTTCACAAAGAACTTATCAGAATGTGCACGTATGAAGTTAGCCTACATTGAATGGCTGGGCACACACTGAGAAACCAGTTAAAACATGTACAGTATATGATTGTGCAAGTGCTTAATCAATGCTATGATAATACAGTTTAATATGTAAGTGCTGCTGCGCCTATAGCCTATTACAGTGAGCCATTGATATGGGTGAACTTGTGGACAGGGGTGACTAGTGAGATGGGTATGGTGCTCAGTCCACAGGCGAGAATTGCAATAGAAACCTTTCACTAACAGGTCAACATTTGGCCATGTATATTAACCTCTCAAAATGACTATAGAACTTTTAGCCCACAGTGGGAACTGCCATGGTTTGGTGTATAGCGCAGGAATAGGCCGTGCGGTCTGTGGCCCCAGACGAAGAATACGTGTATCAGAGGCACTCTACCTAGCTCAACCCAGGAAGTTCCCACAGTAAAAATGATACAATAAAAACGGAGCGCGACTCCTTCGTTTTAGATCCTGTTAAGATCACCAAGCTGGGCACCTTACGTCCCGACCTCCCTAGAACGAATTCCCGGCGTCTATGAGGTACTAACAACTTAAAATTAAGGCCAAAAGTTCTGTTCAAATACCTTTCCTTAAAACGAAATTGCAATTCTCTCCTCTACACTTAAGCGGATTGTTTTAAAGTTAGCAAAAGCTACCCACTACTAAGGTTGAAGAGATTGGGTACGAAACTGTACACAAGAATTCTTAAAGAGATTTGACGTGAGTTTGTTTACTCGATCCCGAGACAGATTCCGGGCGTTTGTCAAACGCTTGTCATTTAAATAGCCCGCCTATGACAAGAATGACAACATATGACAAAATCGTGACATCATCACTGCTCAGCCAACCAGAGAGCCTTGTCACGGTTTCAGGCCCGCTGATTGGCTGCTGGCAGCGACGTGATGTCACAACGTGTGACATAAAGGTGTATAGCGACGAGAGCCGAAGCACTCCAACTAACAATCCAAGATGGCTTCCCACATGTTGTCAACATTGACAAATGATGCTTTCTCGCTAACCACAGCTTTAGGGTTGTCATCCCAGTCATTTCCAAGTACGGGGAGAAAGGTCACCTAAGGTATGATAAACCCAGGCCTGATTTACGGCATGGCACTGGCTGAATTGCTGACAACAGCGCACATAAGCACTAGATTTCCTCCAGGGGACAGGCTTCGTGACGAACCATAATTCGTACATCTTCAAGGGAGGAGGACCATGCCAGGTCCGTTTCATTACCCTCCTTCCTCGAAAAAGTTCGTCCTCGAACTTCACAATTATGATTCGTCATGAAGGGAAACGACACCGATGTCTACCCAACATGGGTCTCGCTCCCAACTTACAAGTGAACTCCACCATAGAACATACGTTTATAAATGATTTTTTTTTCTTTCTTCAATATGTCATCTTTCATGAAAATTCTATGGTTTAAAATACACAGAAGAAAAGCCAATACCATTATTGGTACAGACTTTTACTCCCAGGTATTAAGTTCCAGTGAGGTTCACTTTTAATTTTGATTTTTTTTTCTTCTTTCTTTGTTTTACATGAACTGGACTATACATTTTCGGTTAGGCTGTTAAATTGTGCTACCTTTTGTCACCTTCCACAGATGAACCAACTAAGGGAACACCTCAATAACATTTATATTTCATAAAATTTTAAAAGTCAAATATAAGTGACCTATGTTGCCATAAGAAACTTATTTTATTTTATCTTTCATTCAACAGCTCAACCGACCAGACAACAAAGATTCCACGCAGTCCATCATTAGAGAAAAATGCAGCAGTTTTCTAAAATTTTACAGAACCGAAATAAACAGACACTGACCTACAGATGGAATGAGAGGAGAACTTTTATCAGGGCTTCCACTATAAAAAAAAATGGGGATTTGTCACAATATGGTGAAGTGATGGCCCATCACCTCACCACATCGTGCCACATTCACAGACCACTCCCGCAAACCTTGCTAAAACTGCTCCAAACATAATGAAACTAAAATTTTGGTATAACTCACTAGTACATATTAATGTCAAGGTCTGCAAGAATGAGACTGGAAGTTTACACACTGCAGACCATACTTGGTCTGGATTAACAAGAAAGACATATTTAAAGTTTCAGGCTGACTCTGAGTTTTGGTGCATTCCTTATTTCATATTTCAGATTCTATTTTTTTTTTTTTTTTTTTTTTTGATGGATCATATAGTAATACAGTATATATAAATTCTACAGAGATGATGGTATTATTTAAATTTAAGTTTGCAGTAAGAAATTGATACTGAATTAATTTAAGTTAGAAGAAAATGTATTAAACAAGGGAAGTAACCTAATATTCAAAATTGCATGTAAATCTAAATGTATTTTCTCCCTTGCATAAAAGTATGTAAAGACTTTAACCCATTTAAGCTGCATAAAATTTTCGTATAAATTGGGTTAGTCCATTTCTGTTTTAAGGGGCGGGCCATATTTTATTACATATCTCTTATTTCAATAGAACAATCTGTTAGTAAACAGTGTAGACTCACATCAGAGACCGCATATTGTGGCATCTGATCTGGATCAGCACTGTTTGTCTTTGTCGTACAGAAAGGACATTAAACTTATGTGGGTTAAAATTTAAAGTTAGTTATTCTTCTTAATATTATTATTACTTTTTTTTAAAAAAAAACAAAAACAAACAAACATATAAATGAACAACAATATATATCATAGGGGAAGTGGACTGGGCTTCTGGGGGAGGGGATAAGGTGGGCAGGATGAATGGTGGGGAAAATTTGGGTCAAACTAGACCAAGGGGCTCTTAGGACGATGTGGAGGTCTGAGTACTGACCTCCTTAGACAAACTAGCTTTTGGTTCCTCTATCCAATATGAGGATAAAGAGTATTCCCTTCCCTCAACCCTGACAGATTCGACCTTCTTCACGGCAAAGAGGGTCATGGGAATGAACTGCACTGAATAGTGCCTTGGTCCCGCCCGGATTGCCCTGTCCCGTGCCTCTAGTGTGAGGCGTGCCTGAGGAGAGTCATCCTCGGCACTCGGGGTACCAAAAAAGAAATATCGCGGGTCAAGTGGGTTTGGCCTTTCCAAACTCACAGGGAAGTCAGGCAGGGGAGGGATAGTCTGCAGAGGAGAGGGAACAGGAGCAGCCGTGGATTGCAGATCCAGGTCAGCTGGGTATAAGGGGAGGGTCTTGCCAGGTTCTGGAGAGGAGGGAAGGCAGGAGAGACAAAGCCATGTGTAGAAAGCATGGGGTATTAATATAATAAGTGTCCTCCATAGGCTGATCCTCCAGGGTTATGGCGTCGGTGGAGGGGGTTTCTAACTCTGGAATGGTTGGCGCCGTCTCCATGTGGTTTCTTCTCTCTGGCTGACAGCCACGTGGAAATGGTGCTTCAGCAACAAGTGCCTGTCCATCAAACTTCGTCTGGAAGCACCATCTCAGTAAGGTCTTCAGTAACAAATTACATGTAATCCCACCATAATATTACTCAGAGCTGCATAAAGGAAAGTGTATTTGGCAGCTTGAACGTTTTCTATAGCCATTACATTAGGCTAATTATGGGGGTGGCTAATACAAATACAATACACATAAATATGTCAGTACAAGAAGACGCATCTGCGTCTTATATGACAGTTCGCCACACAGTTGAGGCGGATATCTACTCAAATAATTATAACAAACTAGCCCCATGATAAATGGCAATAATGGAGCGTTGCTAGCGCTGTACATGCATATAATGATTAGTATAAGAATGATAAGATGATCAACACAGACATGCCGTACAACCACGGCTCCCCTCAGAAAGAATTATAAGCTGTTTCCTGAGGAGTCTTTTTCATTAATTGTGTTTTACTTGATCATTCATACATGTGATTTCAGATAATTTGATGTGAATCAATAAAATATATACATGTAGAAATTGTTTATTTATTGTGTTACTGGCTACTTATATGTAAACGTTCTTTAATTCAACAGGAACCTATCAACAATGGTCACACAGCCTACTTAATAAATAGATCCCTAACAACATGGAAAAAATAATGATACCTATCCAGTATCATTTTACAAAAACACATGTTCCTTGCTTATTTAGCTGTGGATAAGTTATATATTTCAACAACAACAACTAGCGGTCATCGTAGCCAATCTAAATACATATACATGTACTCTCAGTGCTTTGATTGTTGGGCATCGCATAATATCGCCCTTCCGGTTACTAAACCGGATTGATATTCATTTAATAAGTGTTTGAGGTTGCCTACATGCTCTTTACGCCGAGGAACTCCCAACCGGACCTTACAGCTAGGAGTTCCGTCCAGCAAGGATTTAGTCAGAGGCGAAGGACGGGAATCTGTGCTCGAGATCAGGGAAAGGGCCGGGGACGACCTTCGCCAAACTGACCAAACCAAGGTGTGATGATATTTCCAAAGTTCTCTCCGCTATATAGGACGTGTGCAAGTTAAAACGTCTGGTTCATCACAAGGAGCCATTCGGATGTGTTTGTATTAATTAAAAAGGAATGTACAAAGTAATAATAGGACTGGGAGGGAAACTGCTCAACCAGGCCTTTTATTCTGGCGCAGCAACAATCACATGTGATATGTAAACTATGAGTCGTGAGGGTACGCTAAGGCAATTACAACGCTCTTCACCAAACCGCAATGCAATCTTTAAATAAAACTAAATTATAGGCTCACTAATACCTCAAAATATTACAACGTTGCCATACACAGGCTCAGTAACACTAATTTACTGATATCGTATTCACATAAAAAATAGCCTATTTCATTAACAAAAACTTAAAAATTACTCATTCTAGAACAACAGTTATGCAAATTGCATTGCGTATAATCGTCTTCTAAGACAACTTGATGAATAGCGAAATAATTAATCTGATTTTATTTATATCCCACCGCTGCCACCATTTTTTGTAACGTCCCTCACGGTCTCACATAAAGGGTTTACCGAGCATATAATAATAAAGGGGGAATGTGGTGATTGTAGATTCCCGGTCTTTTGGGGCTATGTATGGGGGGTTATACTGGACCAACAATGGGGAGTGAAATAACAACTAAGAGCCCGTCTGCTGCTTAGATTTACCCACGTATTCACCTAACAGTCAATCTTGCATGCTATAATATAAACTAATTCAGCCTTAACTATGGTAGCGTATTTCACTAAATGTCTCAGTTCACAAAGAACTTATCAGAATGTGCACGTATGAAGTTAGCCTACATTGAATGGCTGGGCACACACTGAGAAACCAGTTAAAACATGTACAGTATATGATTGTGCAAGTGCTTAATCAATGCTATGATAATACAGTTTAATATGTAAGTGCTGCTGCGCCTATAGCCTATTACAGTGAGCCATTGATATGGGGGAACTTGTGGACAGGGGTGAGTAGTGAGATGGGTATGGTGCTCAGTCCAGAGGCGAGAATTGCAATAGAAACCTTTCACTAACAGGTCAACATTTGGCCATGTATATTAACCTCTCAAAATGACTATAGAACTTTTAGCCCACAGTGGGAACTGCCATGGTTTGGTGTATAGCGCAGGAATAGGCCGTGCGGTCTGTGGCCCCAGACGAAGAATACGTGTATCAGAGGCACTCTACCTAGCTCAACCCAGGAAGTTCCCACAGTAAAAATGATACAATAAAAACGGAGCGCGACTCCTTCGTTTTAGATCCTGTTAAGATCACCAAGCTGGGCACCTTACGTCCCGACCTCCCTAGAACGAATTCCCGGCGTCTATGAGGTACTAACAACTTAAAATTAAGGCCAAAAGTTCTGTTCAAATACCTTTCCTTAAAACGAAATTGCAATTCTCTCCTCTACACTTAAGCGGATTGTTTTAAAGTTAGCAAAAGCTACCCACTACTAAGGTTGAAGAGATTGGGTACGAAACTGTACACAAGAATTCTTAAAGAGATTTGACGTGAGTTTGTTTACTCGATCCCGAGACAGATTCCGGGCGTTTGTCAAACGCTTGTCATTTAAATAGCCCGCCTATGACAAGAATGACAACATATGACAAAATCGTGACATCATCACTGCTCAGCCAACCAGAGAGCCTGGTCACGGTTTCAGGCCCGCTGATTGGCTGCTGGCAGCGACTTGATGTCACAACGTGTGACATAAAGGTGTATAGCGACGAGAGCCGAAGCACTCCAACTAACAATCCAAGATGGCTTCCCACATGTTGTCAACATTGACAAATGATGCTTTCTCGCTAACCACAGCTTTAGGGTTGTCATCCCAGTCATTTCCAAGTACGGGGAGAAAGGTCACCTAAGGTATGATAAACCCAGGCCTGATTTACGGCATGGCACTGGCTGAATTGCTGACAACAGCGCACATAAGCACTAGATTTCCTCCAGGGGACAGGCTTCGTGACGAACCATAATTCGTACATCTTCAAGGGAGGAGGACCATGCCAGGTCCGTTTCATTAGTAGCATAAATAAGAAGTTTGTTTTATTATCTGGAGCCCTATAACTGTCTCAATGTACACTTAAACATATTTCAGGAATTATTTCATTCTTTCAGGACTCATTTTATTCTTACAGGACTTGTTTTATTTTTTCAGGAATCATTTTGGTGAGAAGTACAGAGAACCGACGCTGAAAGCACTGGAAACATGTGTTAATCACCTGTCCTGATGCAACAAGAATATGGAAATGCATTTAGTCAAATATCGGATGCACATACTGGCTATAGTCTGCTTTTTGTCTGCAACGAATTATATTCTAGCGGCCTTTTTTATATTTTTTAAACTGGGATTTGTTTGCAGAGATGTTGAGATGGTATTTTGCTGTTATACTGTTTATACAAATCTCGACTGTAATATGAGTGATAGGCGGAAAACATGAGTCACACATATTTCAGCCATCAATTGCATTATACTGTTAGTTGTCAGCAAAAACCAAAAACAGCTACCAAACCAACCCCTTCATTGCATAAATAGGTAAAAAATTCCGCGACCTGTTTTTGGAAGGTTTTTTGTTATTGTTGTTGTGTTTGTTTGTTTTTTGTTTTTGTTTTTTTGGTGGGGTGTTTTTTTTTCGTGTAGGTCATGTATGATAACAACAAATCAAGCACTTTTTGTATGAATCGCAATTCGCAAAATAATGACCACTAAAACTCAACAGGCTGCACCCAGTGGAGACTTATTTGGCTAAATATGTTAGTACTCTGAAAATATTGTTAATAAGTAAATAAATACGGTAAATACCTTCTGTTTTCGGCAGATAAAGAGCCCCCTTCATTTTTACTCAAGACAACTGACATCTTGTTTTCCTAGTCAGATACGAATTTCGTGCTATTACCTTGCTGTACAGGAGTGGTGATTTTGTTTGAGGAACAGCTATGGTTATGTCGAGACAGTCAGTTCACCTCCTTGGCAACCGTGACTAAGCAGTTAATCTGTACTTCGTGCTCATATGTTTGCTTGTAACTGCCACGAACTCTTCTTGAATTAGCAGAAGGAGGAGGATGGCCGAAAACTTATTTACCGATCATTTTCCACGAAGGTGTGTGACCGCGCAAGGATCGAACTTGCAACTCCTGGATCTGCAGACAGACTCGCTACCGACTGCGACAGGAGTGGTTGTAATCGGTGACTAGTATATGGCTGGTTCAGAACAATAACTCAGGGTACTCATCGTAGCTGGCAATAACGATAGTGTATATGCTATGAGCCGTGTCATGTGATTTCAAATAATGTGACTTTTCGACAAGTGTCGACTCAGACGAGGCTGTGCAGCCTCCTTTAAAGTTTAGAAACTCCTTATGATGGTCAGTCAGTAGCTTAACACTCATAGCATATTTACCGACTAGCAAAGGCTCTGATCAGACTGCGCATATGCGCAGGCTGATCGGAGGCTTTGCTGGTCGCACATACAACATTGTTGGAAATCTCATAATCATGATGCCATTCTCATTTTTGTGTGGTACATGAATGTTTTTGTGCCTGTGTGCGTGTCTGCACTGTGAATATGTCTGAAATGTGCGGCACATTGGACTTGGCCTACACGGATTAGCAAAACTCCACGTGCTGGTAAGCTTTGGGAAACAGTTTGAACCCAGATCAGGGCCGACAGTCCTGTCCCCGATCCGAAACGTTTACACTCTTATAGTGTTTCTGTGAGAATTGTTTGAAAAGTTAATTTTGAAATAAGTCAGCATATAACAAAATCGTGAAAAATTACCAGTATGCAAAGAGTAATGTTAACTGTTTTCCTGTGAACTGACAAAAAGTCTCCATAGATACTGACATGCCAACCAAGAGTGACAGGGACGTAATGCTTTGTTTACAAATGCTAAGTAAAACACTAACGTGTACATTTTTTTTATACACTTCACTTGAGCTAACTCGAATCGATAGATCACTTGTGTATTAATCCTATCCTGAGGATAGGATTAATACACAAGTGATCTAGCGATTATAAGTCCCTGATAACTTTGTAAACAAAACATGAAGTCAATGTCACTCTTGGCTGGCAGGACAGTATAATCTAAAACCTGAATAAGCCAGCACATGGCATTTTGTTATTGCCTGACAACATTCACCTGGGACTGTCCTTTCATCCAATCTTGGGAATCATCTTGAAAAGTATGCGTTAGATTGTGGTACATTTACTTAGCTGAGTGCTAGAATTCTGCAATTCCTCGGTAGAGTCCTACAGCGTAATGTTGTCTTTGTTGATATTCTGTATTTACAACAATATTTACCAATAACAAAGTTATTTTTAACTATCTATTTTTAGAACTATGCATGTCTTTTAGTATATATTAAAATGTTATATGCACGTACCAACCACAAGGAGATATCCGTAGCATAGTGGATGAATCGCTTGTATACATGTCTTGGAGGTTGCGAGTTAAAACCCCATAACCATACCATGTTTTTTTTCTCTCGATTTTATTCATATTTATGCACAAAAGGGAACTTTGGGAGGCATATAGTAATCGCACTGTCTGTCCTTCAGTCCGTCCATCCAGCTTCGTGTCCAGTGCATATCTGAGGCTTGTATAGGGGTTCTAGGGATACAGGATATTTACCATTTTACTTCCAGGGATATAGGATACTTTCCATTTTACTTCCAGTGATATGGGATATTATGTTCAATTTCAGGGATACTGCTATTTTCCTCCAAATATACAAATACAGAGCAGAAATACCAATAACATCAATAAAACACATTTCAAGTTTTCTATTAAGGAGGAAAAGCTGTATGTACAAGACATGGTAAGTTTATCTCGACCCGGACCTTTAGACAGAGTATAACTTGTTTTGCGAATGCACTTATTATATATAAGGCAAAGATGTTGAAGGAGGTGGAGGATGACTGCATACTGTATATTGGACTCTTATTAGATCAAACTTTCTTATCCATTGCTTGATTTTCCTCAGACGTTTGTGGTGTTTTGTGTTGAGTCCTTATTTTTTGTGCTTTCTAGATGAGTTGGTTGCTCTAGTTTAATTGTGTTATGGTTGTCTGTGTTTTGTGTCTTTTCCTCACGTTTCTTAGGATAATCAACGGTCTCTTGATTCTGACAAGGTCATGGTCACACCCTCCTTTCGATTTCCATATCACTGTGTAGGTGTGCAACATAAACAGTGGATAATATATATAAGTCTAAGGGCAAGGTCACAGACTAATATCAAAAGGAATATTTACTGGAAAATCGTTTAAAGGCATAATCCTTCTCTTGATTATCACATCACAGGGCAAACAGTCCAACATAAAAAGATGATTTGTTGTGTACCAAACCTAGTCTGTACGTTCAAGGTCCCAGGCTATGATAACAAATCTTTAAACATTCATAACCATCCACCATGACAAGACGATGAATCTCATAAGTCCAAGGCTGAGGTCACAGGCCACTTTGCTGTTGAAAACTTGTTGCCGGAGCATAATTTGCAAAGCCTCCGACCAGTTATAAAAGTTTAACACTTAGCACATATGTCCACCATAACAAAATAACAAGACAAATTGGTAGAAATTGTATTAGGCAATGAGCTGGCTATAGAGCTCCATCTACCAGTTGGAATTTTGTAGACTATAATTTCCTGATACTACATTATATAAGCCACAAAATGAAATATGTAAGCAATCTGAGAGTGGCAGCATTAACGTGTAAGCAATACAACAGGTAAAGAAGCTTTAGGTCTCATGAATTGTTTTTAAATTTTTGACTATCACATGTCTGTGGAAGCCAAAGACCCCTGATGTGTGACCATTATGAACCCAAGAGAAATAGTTGGCAGGGCTTATGTAAGGAACTACTTAACATTGCTATTAACTGAATATCTTATAAGACGTGAGCCACAATGTTTCAGAGAAACATTTTAACCCATAAAGCGCCACCTATAATTTGCATTTTTTCGCTTTTTCAAAAATAACAAGGTATGATATTTCACGAGAATCGTTTGCGGGCAGACGATTCTCATGAAATTGATTGGCGCTTTAAGGGTTAAAGGTATTTTCCCATTATATGCGTATGGAAATGGTAGAGCAAAAACTAGCGAAAATTGACCGATAACCCCTCCCCCTCTGTAAAAAAGAAAATGATTGTATGAATGATGTGCCAACATGTTGAAGTTTCTTGGATCGCCGGAATTATTTTTTTAAAGAGGGGCAGAGGTGTTAAAATTTGGCAATAACTTCGTTTTTTGAAGTGAAATTGTGAATTTCTGAAATCCCTTTGCAGCAACATATACATGACACCAGCAAGGAAAGACTAAAAAATGATTATTGAGTCTTATATAAGTCCACTCTGATTTTATTATGGTGTCTAAACCGGAATTTTAATGTCTTGATTTTTGGGTGAAAATCGGCGTTTTTATAAATTTAAACATGAATTTTTGAAATCTGGCTGATAAAGTTTTAAAATTTAGAGTTGTTATTTAACCTGTTTCAAATGTGATGCTGAATTATTTAACTTACATATACCTCTGTCGTGTAAACTTAAAAAACCCACTAAAATATTTTCGTTTTTACCTCAAAATCCGGCATTTTGATGTTCATGTATATTTTGTGAAATGCTAGTATTGCTATTACTTGTATAGCTGGACAATGCCATATTAAGAATTGACGTACATATAGTTAATATTTCAAATGAAAACAACATTTATCATGTACTATGATATCATATCAAGTAATAACATAATAAAAAGAGGACCAAGTGACCCTGGATCGCTCACCTGAGTTTTGTTTTAAACGTCTTATCTATAGGTATCTATTGGAAACTGGTCACGCTCCTGATGAACTGTCTTGTGGTCCATGTTAGGCCCCAGAGTTATAATTGGAACATATTTAAATGTTGTTTACCATACCAAATATCAGGGCTCTAGGCCTGGTGGTATCAGACTAGAAGGTTTTTTATGTTTCACTATATGTAAGTCAATGTAAAAGAAAGTATGACCAGTCAATGTCACACTCACACACTGCATACAAACTCACGGCACCGTGAGGAGGAGCCAAAGAACAATAACAGCCTCATAAACTCTGTGACCTCCAGGACGATGCCATTTTGACCACAGAACCATAATTTGAACAAACTTGGTTGAGAACCACTTTGTGATGCTACATGTCAAATACCAAGCCTTTTAGTATCTGACAAGAATGTGTTGTGCTCTCTATATAAGCTATATATAAAACATTGATCCCCGAGGTGGCCTCGTTTTCGGCCATAGGGCCATACTTTTCATCAAACTTAGTAATCCTACTAGATGATGCACATGCCTAATATAGACTCTAGGTTCTGTGGTTTCAGACAAGACTATTTTAAGTGTTCCATATATAAGCCTATGTAAAACATGTGACCTCAGGGTGAGGCCAGTTTTGGCACAAGGGCCATAATGTAAAACTTATTAGAGGTACACTGGGTGATATTACATAACACATGTCAATGCTCTATGCCTTGTGGTGTCAGACAAGACAAGTTTTCCGATAGATTCCTATAGTGAACTAGCGAGCTCGCAGGTGGGCCCACTTAATATTCCCTGTGCCCCAAGTTTAATAAAATTGGTAGAGGCGTACTAGGTGATGTTGCATACCAAATAAAAAGGTACTAGGCATTGTCGTTTCAGACAAGAATATTTGTTTTATGTTTTCCCAACATTAAAGTAAAGTAAAGGGCAAAACTAGAAATCGATACAATTAAGTACCACAACTGACCCGAGACACCATATGGGAAAGTGACAAAACACAAGGACACACCACACACAAGAGAGCCAAGAGATCAGCCCTTTCCCAACAGGTAATCACATGCCTGTGTAAAATATGCCACCTCCAGGAATGTGCCATTTAAATCACAGGGCTATAATTTGAATAAACTTGGTGGAGGTCCACTAGGTTATGCTACATACCAAATATTAAGACTCTAGGCATTGTGGTTTCAAACAAGAATACTTTCAATTTTCTATTTTAGCCCATGTGACCTAGAAATGCATTGGACTTAATTATTTGAACAATTATTTAAGAGGGTCATATAAAAATCATTCCTGCAAAGTTTGGTTAAAATCTAGCTAGTAGTTTAGGAGGATATTGTGCCATCATAAATATCATAGAAAGCCAGTGTCCCAGATATGATCATTTATACATCTCTTCCAAAACAAAATGTGTTACATGCTGTATATGCAGAGTCTAAAGGTATACATTTTGGTTTATAAGTTGTCATCAGCAGATTAACTGCTAAGGGAAAGATTATTTCATGTCTAAGTGTATTTCAATATCTCACCGGACTAAGGGGCTCCAATATAGGTTCACTAAGATAAATATAAATATTTTATCAGAAATTAACTTAACCCTTTAAGGACCTTTTTATAACCCCATGCAGGGAATTCATAATCCACTATTTGGTCTGCCTCGCATAGAACCTAGGAGGGTCATAAAAACATAAATGATTAATACCACTTCGAGGGTTTAGAATGTAGGTTTTAAGCAGTTTGACCTTGAACTTGGATACAAAGGTCAAATCAGCAGTCAGTTGCTATAATTGATAAACGAACACCTTAGACAAGCAGTGTGCAAAATATGAACTATCTACTCGTACATCAAAACATGTTAGAGATATTGCTTTACAATCCATACTACGAGCTTCAAATTATTTTGAAAATTAAGGCTCAAATGTCATATTGGCAATTATTCTACAAAGTATGAAGCACCTCTGTCAAAAAATTACCACTGTAAGACAGATTCTAATTAACCGTTGACTCCAGGGCCATAGCGGTGATATGTAACGTACGTTGTAATTTACACACCATAAGCAATAATTGTGCTAGGTATGAACACCCTTGGTCAAAAAATGAAGGAGGAGTTCGCGTAACAAGCCATAAACTGATTGTAAATATATTTGACCTTGTCTTTTGACACCAATGGCAAAGCGGTGATAAGAAACCTATGTTGTAATCTACACCCCATAGAGAATCATTGTGCCATATACAGTGAGCCACTTTAGTTACGCACCACTTTTTTAGGGCCCATATTTTTGACACAAATGCTGGAATCAAACACTCTCTATGATAATTTACTGATTGACATTTTATCTGTTTGTTGACATCAAAATTATATTAAGAATCACTCATGCGAAACATTCTGCTGCGTCGAAGCCAATTTTACTTACTTTGTCAAAAATGCACGTAGAACCTGAACGTCTATATTTTCTATTTGCGTTTTGTGCTAGGCATTATCCATGGTGATCGTTGTGACAGAAAAACACCATAATAAATTATTTTTTTCAAGTAAAACCCCTTTTTTTGGTCGTTGAATTAAGTAACACCGTTACTTTTTGAAGAAATGCTCGTTTTAACGTCATATTAACGTCAGTTACAATAATCAAATAGGTTTTTTTTTCGCAAATTGTTTTGTTATGAGTCACTTGTTGACATAGAAGTATCAAAACACTAAAACGTCTTATCATTGACACGTCTTATAGCCTTGGTAGTAGTGACGTCAACACTAACGTCAACACCATGACGCCAATAAATCCGTTATTGTTTTTTACGAAAATAAATGGCGGATACATGGTAGTTTAAAATGAGATTATAAAAGAAAAGTTTTGATACCTAGTTTACTCAGAATCATACAAAATTTTAACTAACTTATTTTTTTTTATTAAAACCAACTTTTTTCAAACCTTGGCCAGCTGGGAACCAAAATAGTAAAACGTTTAAAAAATGATGAAGTTAACAAGCACATTCCATTCTTAGATATTGCCAAGAATAAATTGGCTCTTATCCTTGGCATAGCAGAAATACGACAATGAAAACAGTGCAATGTGAACTGGGTTTCTTTCGAAATAATGCAATGTGAAATGGTGTTTTGAGGGTAGTGCTCTTCAAGATCTATTTTCTCATAAGTTTCTGATCTGATCGCAATGAAGTTGCAATTGGTAATGCAAATATAAATGCGCTTTACGCTGATAGTCTTTGAATAAAAATATCATATTTCTTTTCTGAGTAATTTTACATTTTATAAGTGGTGCGTAATTAAAGTGGCTCACTGTATGAACACCCTCGGTCGTAGAAATGAAAGAGTAGTTCATAATATGAGTCGTATTACAGATTTTGTCTTAATTTGACCTTGACCTTTAATTCCAAGAATATATTGATAATTTGAACTACACACCATTGGCAAAAATGAACATCGAGGCATAAAGTTAAATGGCAAGTACTTGTTAAAGCACTGACATAGTTACTCTTTTAAACAGATTGGTGATGCACAAACTGCATGCTGCTACTTATACCAAAAGGCAAAACCTAATATAATTTTAATTAGCCGATGGATAAAAGACCACACTTGATTTGGAATGCGTTCAGATCGTATGCACTGACAATTTGTGTAAAATGAAGACAATAGATTAAAATAAATGTTATCATGGTACTAAATAATTTCAAATTGATAAATCAGGTACTTCCATTCTGCATATATTTATGGGCTAGGATATTATAAGGTACCTTATGTTCGCGATAATCAAAATCAGGCGTATGTTACATCTGCAAAGTATTACATGTTTAGAGAATTTCCTGAAAATTTGAAGTGATTATCTTCGAAACTGATGATTGTATGGATTTTAGTAACAACATATGTAATCAGGTTTGGAATTTGACGCCAAGAATGGCGTTGACCGTATGATGACGTCAGAGTGTTGGTCTATATTCGTTTGTTGATTATTGCATGTTTAGCATAAGAATCTAGCAAATATAAAGCTTTCTTATGTCTTATACATGTTATAATGAAAATGCAGATGAAGTTACATGAATTCATATCTTCTAGGTCGTATTATAGGCATTCGAAATGGTCCACTTGTAGGTTGTTGTTATCTGAGTGTTCACATGACAACAACCCTTGTAGAAAACTTTTAAAAAAATCAGAAACGTTTTCTATTTTGATGGTATCAAAGTTTAAAAAGTATTTCATGGAAATATAAAGGCAAAGTAATTTTATGTTGTTTTAAGTATTTTTCAAATGTC
The DNA here is from genome assembly GCA_964019695.1 of Loripinus fragilis. NCBI lineage: Eukaryota > Metazoa > Mollusca > Bivalvia > Lucinida > Lucinidae > Loripinus > Loripinus fragilis. Next base: position 76,050,184 of record OZ026525.1, read on the forward strand.
TCTTACGTAATAATTGCTTGGATGCCTTACGGTCCCTTTTGTCAGATCCGCGTTCTTATGTATTACATTAAAATAGGCCTAACTAATTTAATGCATAGCTTATTTGGGTAAATTTACTTCCCTAATGCTTTAAAATTTTGAAATTATTTGCATTTTACATTTCTTTTCACCCATCACATTTTTGCTTACTTTAGATGCTATATATGATTCTTTGAATGAAGGTGCCCTTTTTCGAGGCCTATTAAAGAGTCACTGCCCCTGTTTTGAAAAGTTATTCCAGTGAATTCATAATGTATAATTATAAAACGTTTCATTGATAGATCACAATCCTATTTTACAAGTAGGTAGAGATTCCACTTCAACTGAGCGACTTATAATTTGCCAGATTTTTCCTTGATCAATAGGTTATTTAGAGAAAACATTTAAAAATATTCTTGCCAGAAACAAAATGCCCCAAAGTTTTGATATCTGGTATGTAACATCATTTAGCATGTCTAGTGGTACTCTACCGAGCTTGCTCAAATTGTGGTTATGTGATCAAATGGCCTCATCCTGGATGTCACAGAGTTTACATTGACTTATTGAAACATACAAAATCTCCTGGTTTGAAACCACTAGGTCTAGATCCCTGATATCACCCAGTGAACCATATTTAAATTTGCTCTAAATAGAGCTCTGGGAAAAAAATGGCCCCACCAAGGGTTCACCAGGAGCATGGTCAGTTTTAATAGATACATATAGATTTGAGGTTTTAAACAAAAACTCAGGTGAGCGATCCAAGGTCACTTGGCCCTCTTTTAGTGTGTGTCAATGCTTGTTATGATATCACAGAACATGATAAATGCTGTTTCGTTTCCATTTGATATGTTTACTATTTGTACGTCATTTTTATAATATGACAATGCCCTGATATCTATGAAATAGCAAAACATACATTTCCCAAAATATACCTGAACATAAAAATGTCAGTTTTTGAGGCAAAAAACGAAAATATTTTGGCAGATTTTATAAGTAATTACGACAGGATATATGTAAGTTGAATAATGCAGCATCAATTTTAAAACAAGATAAATAAAAACTATAAATTTTAAAAACTTTACCTGTCCGATTACAAAAATTTGGATATTTTTTTATAAAAATACTGATTTTCACCCAAAAATAAAGACATGTCATTTCTGACGTTGACTCCATAATAAAGTCAGGTAAGGATTATATAAAACTCAATGATTATTTTTCAGTCTTTCTTTGCCGGTGTCGTGTATCTGTTGCTGCAAATGGATATCAGAAATTCGCAATTTCACTTCTAAAAATGAAGTTTTTGCCAAATTTTAACACCAATGCCCCTCTTTGAAAAAGTAATTCCAGCGATCCAAGAAACTTCAACATCTTGCCATATCAATCATGTAATCGTTTTCCATTTTACAGATGGGGAGGGGTTCCTCCTTACATAAGCGACTTTTTGCCAGTTTTTTGCTCTACCAAAACTTATGATCCTTGGGACATGACCAATAGAGTCACAAGGGGTATGGTAGGCAGGATTTATGAAGGGTGCAACGGGATATTGCTAGACATTAATTATCTAAACTGTGGGCCTCACTAAGTTGTAAGTTATTTCCATTCTAAGTATGTTGAATAGACGTTGCCAATTTGGACTACAGGGACATGATTGGCAGGACTTATGTAGGTGACCACTAAACATCATTGTAGTATGGCCGTTGCTTTTTTCTTTGATCTTTGCTGATGTTTAAATCAGACAACCTAGAATAACGACGAAGGAGGAGCTTAAAACCGTACTCTAACTTCCAATTTTAGTTAAACAGCGATGTAGGCGGGACCTTCCTAAATAGCAACAAATTAACCCGTAGGTAAATGTAATATAATTGACAGCTTAGGCCGGATGCTGGGAGGAGCGAATGTAAATTTCGCCAGGTGTCAGTAACACGTGTTTATTTGCGCCTGCGCCATACTACAAGCTAAATAAAGGATTTTTCCTTGGCTTTCTGTTTAAACCGCTCGGTGGGCTACGCCCACCTTGCGGTTTAAACAAAACAGCCTCGGAAAAGAATCCTTTATCTATTACCTACAAAGTAAATATATAAGCTGTATTATTTGGATTTGTTTAGTGGTTTTACGCCCCAGCTATGGTCATGTCGGGATAGTCAGTTAAACTAATCACACTTTCCTGGCCAAGCTTGACTAAGGGTTAGCCAGTACTTCATACACATACCCTTTGCTTGTAGCTGACACAACCCGTCTTGAATCAGCAGAAGGAGAAGAATGACGGTAGAAAATATTTCATGATCAAATTAAACGAAAATATGGGACCAGGCCAGGATCAAACTCATGGCTTCTGGATCTACATTCAGACTCGCTACTGATTGCCCTTTGGGGCCCAGTAACATATGTATAAGTTGTAAGCATCAACGTTTGAGAGATGTTTTAAAGTTGTCTCAATGAAAGTCTATATGAGCTATTGAAAGGGACTTAATGGCACGATTTATGTTGGATCATATGAGCTTATAACTGTAAGGGTGATATACTGCAACTGGAGGAAGACATTTCGATGCAAAAAAATGATGACCTAAAGGGATCAATGTTTAGCGTATGTTTTGTTGACTTGAAGATGTGTATGGAAAAGGGGACCTAAAGTCGATGAAATAGAACACACACTCAATAGCAAATAGTTTGCGCAAAGTTATAGAAGCGCAAAGTTATAGAACACAAAACCATTACATGCTGTGTGTATATAACAAAATGTTCCTGTACTCGTAAGTCTGTGTTGGTAATTTCAGGGATATTTTCGTTTACTTGCAGGGATATAGGATATTCAGGAAATCTAATTAAGGGGATAATTTCCAATTTAATTAAAGGGATATGAGATACTTTCCTGTTTACTTATAGTGATATAGGATACTTGTAACCACTTTATACAAGCCTCATATCTCCTATATTCTTTGAGGTAGGAATCCGAAATTTGATGTGTGAATGCATCTTGGGATAGCGGAGTGTCACATACCATTTTCAGGTCACTGACATTGACCTTGACCTCTGACCTAATTTTAGAATATTCATGTCCGGAGCATATCTATAATATACACATGGAAAAAATTTAGGGAACACCTTTTGTATTACGAGGCTAAACTTTGGACTAACATTCCCCTGCATTCTTTAAGTGTATTAACAAAACTTTTTAAATAATTAATATCTGTATCATCTAAAGTTGCTTCAAAGTGAAAATGATGAGTATCAAGCAACTAATGTGGCTGGAAGCGGCCATTTTGGATACAGAAGTTTAATTTCTGATTTTAGGACCCTATTGATAATTCTTGCAATAAATTCCACCCAAGAAGTCTGATTGTACTCTTTTTTCGTAAGTAAAAGCTGATAGTCTGTGTGACGAACTTTGATCATAATATTTTACTTTCCTGGTCTTTTGTCGGAGGAGAGGGCATACTTTGCCAATGGCAAGATTCTATGCCACATTTCCTTCTTTATCTATACATTTTGCAGATTGTTATGGTTAAGCCAGATTTTGAATATGACCATTCAGGACTTTCATAACATACATTCTTACCATAAAATCACAATAGAAGTATTCGAATTCCGTTTATTTTTGAAATTATCGAAAAATATCCGTTTCCATAGGAACTAGTGCAAATTGCAGATTGTATACGGTTATGTTACTCAAAACTGATGCACTCTTTTTCAAAACGAAAGTCATTGATTCATTAGATATGCTCAGTTCTATCATTTTATGCTGTTTTGCTTTCCGAAATTGTCTTCTATGATGTGCAGAAACTAAAAGACAAACGTGTATTCAGGAAAATTGAGATTATTCACGTGCGGCATATTGTATCCTCCGTAGCACAAAAACGAAATTCAGTGGACTTCACAAATTAAAGCTGTAAGTAAGCAATACTTACCAAAGTGTCCTATCGAAAATCCAGAATCGCAAGCCCTCAGGTAATTCGGATATTAAAACATTAAATTAGGGCTTCAAGTGTTCCTAAACTTTTTTCCATGTGTATATGAGGTAGGAATCCCAAATTTGGTGTGTGCATGCATCTTGGGATGACGTAGTGTCACGTACCACTCTTGGGTCACTGTGACCTTGATCTTGACCTCTGACCAAGTCTCTAGATTCGGCGATGCGTCTGGTGCATATCTCCTATATTCTTTGAGGTACATATTTTATTGCCCCCAACTTTGGGGTATACAGAAATCATACTCTCTGTCCGTCAATCCGTCCATCATGCTTTGTGTCCGGTGCATATTTCCTATATTCTTTGAGGTAGGAATCCCAAAGTCGACGTGTGGATGCATCTTGGGATAGCAGAGTGTCACGTATCATATTCAGGTCATTGCGACCTTGACCTCTGACCTAGTTTTTTAAAATATTCGTTTCCTCAGCATATCTCATATCATTTGAGGTAGGAATCCCAAATTTGGTGTGTGCATGCATCTTGTGATTACAAAGTGTCAAGTACCATCCTGGGGTCACCGTGACCTTGACCTCTGACCTAGGTTTTAGATTCTGCGATGAGTATGGTGCATATTCGCTTAATTCTTTTAAGGTAGGAATTCCTAATTTGGTGTGTGATTCAAAGTATCTTGAGAGGGCGGAGTGTCACATAAAATTGTCACTGACCTTGATATCTATCTTAGTTTTTATGTGTCCAATGCATATCTCTTTTATTATTTGAGATAGGAATCCCAAGTTTGGTGTGTGGATGCATCTTAGAATGGCGGAGTATCACATACCATTATCGGGTCACTGTGACCTTGACCACTGACCTAGTTTTTTGAATATTCGTTTCTGGAGCATATATTTTATATTGTTTGAGGTATGAGCCCCAAATTTGGTGTGTGCATGCATCTTGGGATGACGAATTGTCGCATGCCATCCTTGTGTCATTTGACCTCTTGCCTAGTTTCTAGAATTGACATTGAGTCTAGTACATATGTCCTATATTCTTTGAGGTAAGAACTCCAAAGGACCTCGGACAGTCTCATATTCAGTCTGCCCAAATTTTGACACCCTGTTGCTAGGATATTGCATATTTGACAACTATATTTTTGTGCTTTAATAAAACCCTGACATTAATTGTACCTAGCAAAATAAAAATATTTTGAAAATAATGCATGATTTTGCCAGGACATTAGGGTTTAGGGGTGGGGGTATTTGTTGTGACCAAATCTTATTTCACAGGAAATCAAAGTTTCGCTGGGTATTCACCTAAATACATGGAAATATATAATGTTTGGGGCATAAAACTTGCAACGAAAGTGATGCGTTTGCAAAATTTCAGGTTGAGAATATTTCATAGCTTTTTCTAAATAAGTTTGCTGTCCATAACTTTTGACAATTTTAATCTGTCGTGTATGAGTGCAGCCAGTTTGACATGTTCACTCAGGTGTATCATACATTCATACTGTATAAGTCACAGTCTAGATAAACTCAATTTTGAGCTTAAATTATAAAAAAATTCAATTATCAGCTTTAACCTATAATTTGGTGCTTAAAAGAACCGTTTCATTGCGACGGTTCTTTTGAGTACCCACAACATATGTTTTGGTTGAGAAATAAGACAATTAATAACTTGGTACGCAATCATAACTAAAGCCCTGATACATGCCATTGTAAATGGATATGTACCTACAGGTTTGTACAAAATAGATTCTGGATAAGTTTTGATAATAAATTGTTTTTGAGCATTTTGACATCGTCCCCCCCCCTTGACCAATCATGCCGTTTTTATATGATGTCTGAAATGTAAAACTACAACGGTATGCAAGAGGATTAGTTTGGTCACGAGGGGGGGGGGGGGGGAGCACTTCAGTAAAACTTTTCTATTTTCTATATGTTGAATATCAAAAACAGGGTTTTCAACCCATATTTTTAAATATGTACTTGTCCAATGAGAAAAACACTTTTGCGGATAATTCGAGAGTCGAACCTACTATCTTTTGATGAAAAAACTATCGTTTTCTTTGAAACTTTTTTCTGGTAAGTTTTATGGGCAATCCTTCATTAATACTGTCCGAGGTCCTTTGGTGTGTGAGTGTATCTTGAAATGATGGAGTACCATGTACCATTTTGGGTCTTTTTGCCCTTAACCTCTGAGATAGCTTTTAGAATAATCGTGTCCGTTCGAATCCTGGGCTATACAATCTATGATTTTTTATTTTGTTTTGAAAAAATCAATTATTCGTTCGTTTGTTCTTTTTTCTCGCTTTTGTGAATAAATGGATATTTTAATATGAATCTGTCATGCGTGTATGCATCAAATACAGACTTAGCACAACGTTTTCAATACACCTACTTTAATTGGCAGTAATTAGGCATCCGTTAGGAAACCTAAGGATCAATGAAGTAAAGTTTTGTACGAGATGACATAAAATATAAGAAGACTCTCAATTTTAAGGAAACTGCAAACAGTTGAGAATTTTGTTTAAAACAAGAAATGTCACAGTAACGTGACGAATCCCCCTAAGGAATTGGTCCAGCATAAACACATCTGAGGAAAGTTATTTGTAATAATGAAAATATTAAGAAACGAAAAACCTAGAAATGAGGTAAGAGTCAATGTCAATGTCAAAGTGACCTAAATTGGTATGCACCACTCCGCCAGCCAAAGAGAAATCCACACACCAAATTTGGAATTCCTACCTCAAATAATATAGGGGATATGCTCCTGACACGATAATTCTATAAAATAGGTCAAGGTCACAATGACCTCAAAACTGGTACATGACACTCTGCCATCCCAAAATGCAACCACACACCAAATTTGGGATTCCTAGCTCAAATAATATAGGAGATATACTCCAGACACGATTAGTCTATAAACCTATGTCAGAGGTCAATACCACATTAATCCAAAAATGGAACACAACATATCACAATCCAAAGATGCACCCATACACCAAATTTGGGAGTTCTACCTTAAAGAATATAGAAGATATCCACCAGAATCGATGCGTTCGATGCTGATTCTAGAAACTATGTCAGAAGTCAAGGTCACAGAGACCTCAAAATGGGATGAGACACTCCTCCATCCAAAGATGCCTTCACACACTAAATTTTGGATTCCTACCTCTAATAATATAGAGATGTGCTCAGGACATGAATATTCAAAAAACTAGGTTTGAGTTCAAGTTTAAGGTCACAATGAATAAATCCGTAAATATAGTACACAACACTCCAACATCCCAAGATGTACCCACACACCAAATTTGGGATTCCTATCTCAAATAGTACAAGAGATATGCTCCGGACACGACTATTCTTTAAAACTAGGTCAGGACCCAAAAAAGGCACGTGACACTCCACCATCTCAAGATGAATTCACACACCAAATTTGGAATTCCTAAAAGATATACACCAGACTCATCGCTGAATCTAGAAACTAGGTCAGAGGTCTAAGTGACAGGGACCCAAGGATGGTACGCGACACTTTGTCATCATTAGATGCATCCACACACCAGTTTTGGGATTCCTACCTCAAATAATATAAAAGATATGCACTGGAGACGAATATTCTAGAAAACTAGGTCAGAGGTCTAGGTCACAGTGACCCAATGTTACGCGACACTCCGCCGTCTCAAGATGCATCCACTCACCAAATTTAAGATTCATTTCTCAAATAATACAAGAGATATGCTCCAGACACGACTATTCTAAAAACTAGGTCAGATGTCAATGTCACACTGACCTGACGCTCCGCCATCTCAAGATGCATTCACACACTCAATTTGGGATTCCTACCTAAAAAAATAAAGGAGATATGCACTAGACTCATCGCCCAATCTAGAAACTAGGCCAGAGGTCAGTAACCCAATGATGGTGTGCGACACTTTGTCATCCCAAGATGCATGCGCACACCAAATTTGGGATTCCTACCTCAAATAATATAAGAAATATGCTCTGGACACGAATTTTCTAAAAACTAGGTCAGAGGTCAAGGTTTAGATGACAGTGACCTGAAAATGGTACGAGACACTTTGCCATCCTAAGATGCATCCACACATCAAATTTGGAATTCCTACCTCAAAGAATAATGGAGATGTGCACCAGACACAAAGCGGGTCTGACAGACCGTCAGACGGACAGTGTGATTACTATATGCCTCCCAAAGTTCCTTTGGGGGCGTAAAAATGTACCTCAAATAATATATAAAATATGCACCAGACTCATCGACGAAACTAGGTCAGAGATCAATGTCATAGTGACCAAGGGATTGTAAGCGACACTTCGTTATCACTAGATGCATGCACACACCAAATTTGGGATTACTACCTCAAATAATATAAGCAATATGCTGAACATGAATTTTCTAAAAACAAGGTCAGAGGTCAAGGTCACAGTGACCTGAAAATGGTACGCAACACTCTGCTATCCAAAGATGCATCCACACATCAAATTTGGGATTCCTATCTCAAAGAATATAGGAGATATGCACCGGGCACGAGGCCGGATGGATGGACAGACTGACGGATGGACAGTGTGATTACTATATGCCTCCCAAAGTTCCCTTGGAGGCATAAAAATGTATTTCCCAGGATTATATCCGGGTATGTGCGATCTGTGGTAAGTTAAGTAGCCACCAGGCCATCAGACCATTTGCATTAATAAATGGACATCATTTTCATATTCTCGATTGAAACATGAACCTGGTCGGAGTACTTTACGAAAACGCACGAAGATTTTAGCGGAAATTGATCAGTCTCAGGTCAATGTTGTCAGGCAATGCATATATCATAAATGCAGCCGGTGGATGTCTCACACAGTTTAGTCAGAATACTCACTGCTGGCCAATATTACAGTGTAGGGACGCCATTGACGATTCAATCCAAATCCTAGACCTATACTTTCATTGGTATCCATCAGGGTTTGAATGTCCTTGGTATCTCTGTAATGGCATTTGAGCCGTGACATGAGATTTCCAACAATGTGGCATTTTGACATGAATAGCATGTGCATCCTCCTTTTAAGCTTTGAAACTCCAAATGCTGTTCGGTCAGTAGCATAACAATCGTAGTAGCAAAGGCTCTGATCAGACTACGCATATGCATGGGCTGGTTTGAGCCTTTGCTTGTTGCATATGGTTGGAACTCTCCTGTCGCGGCTCAATTTAAAACATGTTTTGAAGCATAGTTTAAGAACCATTATCTCATGACCTTGTTCCCAAAGTTCTTCCAAGAAATAAGATAAAGCTCAATGTTTGAATCAAGGGACGTTAAAAAAGTAGGTATACTTCTATAGTAGTCGCCGATATTGTACCCTTGATATTAGAGTGACTTGTATTGTAAAGGTCCGTCGTTGTAAGACACCTTGCCGTGGTCTGCAGCAGAAACGTGTCCAAGTATATAGATGGCGGTGATTTAAGCCACCCGGGTAGCTCAGGTGGTCAGATCTGTTTGTATGTCTGTATGCCTGTCTGTCACAAATTTGAATATGTTGCCATTTGCTTCAAACATGACTTGTTCCTAATAAAACATTTATACATGCTTAGGATAGACCAAGCTGTATGTGAAAATATTTGGGCCTCGACGCGAGAAAACCTGTCTTCAGGGTTTCGCGAACAACACAGGCGCAGACCAGCCTGCTCATCCGCGCAGTCTGATCAGCGCCTTTGTTATTCGTATTTTTGAAAAGTCCCATATCTAAGCTTGCTACAATTGAACTGTCACTTTTCTAGCTAGTCTCTGAACCTGAGCAGGCGGGTTTGAATCTCACTTTGTCGGAAACCCCCGAATACAGGTTTTGTCACGACGAGGCCCATTTGTAAATGCAGATTGCTCGAGGCATCTAGGTTGCATTGGTCTCTGAACTTGTCACAATTACCTAGTTCCTGATTAGCATCTCAGACTAGGTGTATGGTGAGAGAACCATTACACCTTACCTTTTATTTGGATTCATAATTAGGGTTAGTTTTGTCCTTTTTTGAACTGTTAGTTTTGTTCTTTTGTTTGCTTTTGTTTTCTTCTGGTTGCTGCTGCTGCTGCTGCTGTTGTTGTTGTTGTTGTTGTTGTTGTTGTTGTTGTTGTTGTTGTTGTTGTTGTTGTTGTTGTTGTTGTTGTTGTTGTTGTTGTTGTTGTTGTTGTTGTTGTTGTTGTTGTTGTTGTTGTTGTTGTTGTTGTTGTTGTTGTTGTTGTTGTTGTTGTTGTTGTTGTTGTTAAAGAAAGCAAGCATTTAGATTAGGTGTCAAAATGGAGGATAATCCGTGGTTTGTATGTCATTATATATTTCTTAAAACAGGGGGTAGCCTTGTCTGTGACTCGATTTCTTTTTCAACTCAAATGCGATCTAGTCGCCACTGTGTCTGTAAATATGTTAATAGCAACGTTACGTTTACCCACAATTGCCAAGTAGTCACGTGATCTCAAAATATTGCAGTCGCATGATAAAAAAAAAAAACAATGAAGATAGGCCCTCACTGTGTGGCTTTCTGTGGAAAAGTGGTAACATAACTTAATTCCCCAGACGATTTAGCATCTTAAACACAAGTAACGATTTCCTAGTGATTTTATGAGAAACTATCATGAGTGTGAGGGTAGGATAGAACAATCTATCCAGAGGATCATCGAATGGCATCACAAGGCTTGGTGGAAGCTAATCACTATATATTTAAGTTGTAAAGTGTTTTGTGATTGGTCTATAATACATATGCAGGAAAGAAATCGTATTTAGTAGACGGAAATATATTTGTTTCAGTTTTTTTATATAACATCTCACTGCTTTTCTTGATTTAGTTTACAGGTTTGGCTTGGCTTAGAAAAAAGGACCTTGCATTTTTATGGGTTTTTTTTTTTCAATGAAATGTTCCTCTCACGTAAGTTGTCCACCTCCAGCGGCAAAAACGTGGTCATCCGGGAGTCTCAATTTTGTAATTGATTGAACTGGGTCCAATCTGTAATTCTTTGACAGCCTTATTATGATTTAAGATTTGTGAGGACCACAGCTTAAATGCAAGCTTTAATGGAGGTCTATGAAAAATTTTTACAGGTCGTGGTCCTTATTTATCTTTCAATCACACAAAACATGTTTTGTAAAATACACCTCTAATATTCGTCTGGTTCCTCTCCTAAAACTATCTATTTGAGATGACAACAAGGCACCAGTTTACCCTTATATCAGAGTCCAATTTTACTAACGGTTCCAACTAAGTGGGTACTTTGAGATGTCAGAGCTCGAGTTCTAAAAGTTTACAAAAACAGTGTCGACTGCTATAGGAATAGTTGACTATGTTTTTGTTTTAATTTATGATTGACCATAGACAGCGGCGATCACAATTACTTATCAGCTTTTGCAAGTTTGACAATTAGATAAGGCACACGTACTTCATTATTATCTCATTTTCTGTTAGTATGCTCTAAGTGATTGCAAACATGACAATAATGTCAATTATTTCGTTTTTGATTCTTTCAATATTGTCATCTGGAACATCTTATCTTCTTGATTCAACTCTGGCTGCTAATATTTCAAGTATTGGACAGGAACTTAGTATTATACAGCACGAATTGCAAAATAACAAAGCCACTCTTGACGTCCTAAATCAAGCGTTCAACTTTGAAATAGCAAGTAGAACCAAGGTGGAGCAAGATTTGCAAAACCTAACCAAGGAATACAACAAGCTGAAGGCCAGGAATGAGGTGCTGGAGAACGGATTCTCAAACTTCACTAAAGTTTCTCTTAACAGATTTGCCTCTAACGAAGCCAATATATCTGCGATTGAAGCAAGTGTCTTGGGAATCAACGCTGCAATTTCTAACAATCAAGGAACCCTAGCACAAAATAAAGCTGATATTTCAAGTAATCGTGTGGATATAGAGACAAGTAAAGGGGATATTGTAGCTATTCAATCTAATGTATCTGCTAATCTAGCTGCACTGTTAAGGAATCGAGCTGATATATCGACCAATCGAGGGAATATATCTAGGCACCAAGCTGAAATAGCTGGAAATAACGCACACATATCAGCTAACCACGCGGACATTTCAATTAATGTCGCTGGCATAGCTGCAAACAGTGCTGCAATAACAAAAAACAAAGCTAATATATCGTCAAACCAAGCCTCCGTGTCGAAAAACAGAGGTGATATCAATATTAACGTGGCAGGAATATCCAAGAATAGGGCTGATGTATCCACTAACCAAGCAGGAGTAGCTAACAACCGAGCTCAGATTGCCAGTCAGGCAGTAACTGTGGCGTCTAATCATGCAGATATCCTTCTTTTGAAGCAAAAACAAGGTAACCATGTTTTAACTTTTACAAGTGCATACGATTTGTGCTGCATGCTTTTGACAGACATGTTTCAACGCGCACAAATCCATGTATGTATTTACAAGGCAATTCAAATGTAAAACTAAGTGGCCTAGAACGAGACTAGATTTTAACTAAAGTCCCGTTCTAGGCCACTTAATTTTACATTTGCTGATCCGTTACGTGCAATCGCTCTTATATTATGATTTGCAGGAGACGACGAATAGTGACTGAAAGTGCTCATGAAATGGTGACAAAATATCGTCCACAAAATTTAATGAATATTTCATTAATTATTTTATTCAACAGATCAAACATTATTTTTCAATACATTGACGTTTGCCACTTCCCTTGAAATAGGTTAAAAACATCGGACTTCGTCCTCGATTTTTAACATTTTCCTGGGGACCTGGTAAATGTTTATGCATTAAAAACATTTTAAAACCCTATATTGATCCATACCATGCATTTACAGACATAGAATAGTGATGATCTTTATAACCACTGATGTACCAAAGAAAGTTCATGTACTGTGATATTCTGTAAGCAGAGAATAACAAGATAATGAATTCCCACTCCGGCCCTAAGGTTAAAATGCCAACAATTGCTGGCATTTTAACATTTATAAGCATGATAAATTTCATGCTCAGTTAAATTGAGCATGATAAAGGTTCTAAAACCTCGGGCCTGCTCTGTGTCTGTGTTGTTCGCACACCATAAAACAAATTTTCTCATGACATGTGTTACATAATTTAAGCGTGTCGTATTTTATCAGATATAGGAAAACAGTGTCGAGCATGTAAGAACAGTTAGCTGTTGATGCTTATTTTCTTTGCTTGCAACTCGGATTTAATGGGTCCTAGCTTGCAATAACATCATCAGTCACTTCAGTCATCATCAGAAATACACACATAACTGTCACTGTCTGTAAAATATTCTACTTTTTTACCTTCCTCCTCATTCTCATCATGTGAATCACCAACCTCTAGCTCTAGGACATTTACCAACAACTCAGAGAGTACCATTGCTGAACCACACCAAAATGGTCCCCTGTTTTTGACCAAACCATAACCATCCGGTGTTTTTGGAACCTCCTGCAGTATTTCAAATACAGGTCTGATAATTTGATCAGGCAACCTGTTTCATAAGGCATGCTTTGCTTGGTGGGAATTGAGACAGATCCACGGCAAATGACTTCAGACTTTTCACAAAATATATTCTATGGCCTTATTCTGTGAGATAGTGATAGTAAGCTTAAGAGTCTTCTTGGTACTCGCCATTGTTTTAAGCTTCATCCTCTTAATGAGCTCTTTGAAAAAGTGAGTATGCTCAGGAAAAAACACAATCACACACTTCAGACCAACCCATATCACTGCAAGAAAGAACCACAGAGCATTTACAGCCACAATAAATCACAAAGACAATTAAAATAAAGCAACCAGCACTCTAATCCACGTGGGAAACATAGTAAGAAACTGCTGGTGAAGTCCCAGGGTGGTAAAATCCGACCTAGTATTACACAGGCATGCAGATAGTCGTATGATATCCATGTATCCCACTTTTTATAACGTTTAATTATCTTTTTAAATTGATCACTTAAATTAGACAATCAAACAATTCTTTAAATAAACTAAATCACCATAAATACCAGTTGTGATACGCTGAAAAGTTTTTAAACAATATTGTATTTAACAATCAGCTCTGAGTGTATGTGATAAAATTTAGAAAAAGTTAAACGGAGTTATGGTATCGATAACCTTGTTTTAATATCTTAGAAGTTGAACAGTTTAACTATTTTGATTTTTTTGTTCAAGTATTCAGTTGTATGTACTGTTGAGTCCTTATCTTTGATTTATCCCCTTATAATATCTCAATGTGTATGTACGGGGGATGATACATCGATAATTAGGGATCTTTCATACGAACCAAACATCTATGTGTCTTGATCCACATCAGAAATAAGGGTAGGGTTGGTATGGTCAAACATGTTTACACCCTCTAGTAATATTCTAACTGACCTTTCCGAGGCTGTGCTTCTTTTGTAGATCCCTTTTATTATTTGTGTTTCGTGTTTGCCTTTGTCACACTGTCTTGTCTGTTCCTTGCAGCCTTGTGATCACCTGCTGGAAAATGGCTGACCTCTTGGCTCTTTGTTATGTAATGTTTTCTTGTGTTTTTGGCACTTTCCCATATGGTGTCCTAGGTCACCTCGTATAAAGACGTAAACTGAGGAGTGGGAGTAGAAAGTGCACGTTTTCACGGTATTGTAAATGGTGAATCACTTTGAAACGTATTTTGTTGCCTAATGTGCATATTTTACTGTCAAACTACACCAATTTTACAAACATTAGGGCAATTTGAAAATATGGTGTTTGTAATCATGTCAACTAGGGGAACTATACGCCTTATCGCTAGAACTCCTTATATGTTTTAGGTTGCTCAAAAGTGAAAAGTGCGCTTCTAATTTGAAGTCAAATAAAGTGAGCCCTCTCTGTTAAACATACATCTCCTTATTTTCCATTGTGTATGCTATAAGGTAAAAGTGCTGACGTGAATGTGACGATACGCAGGCTCATCTGAAACGTACTAATATGCTACATACCAAGTCTATACCATACCATACCTTCCGTGTTAATACCAAAACTCATGTGCTGGCTCATACTTACTTTTTTTTTGGATTTTGCATATACCATTTATAATATTTTCATTTATGTCATTATCATGTTCTTTGCACATTCTGGATAACATATTAGCTGAATAATGTGTGGAACCATCCAATCCACGCGTCGATGGCCTGTTTTATATGTAGGCTATCCCAAAGGAAAGACAACGAGCATTTCCGTCCAAAGCTAATTGAATTTCGTAACTGGTGGTGTACAAAAATTCTCACATGTCATTTCCCTAAAATGCTTTTAAATACAGTGGTCTAATTCCTGCTGGTGTGTAGTTTCAGAAAGCTACATGCAAGCATAAATCATGAAAAAAGTTTGCGATTGTATTTACTTTACTTCATTTTTGCAAAATTTACGGTACATGTACGTTGTTGTTATTACATTACTGTATATGATGAAATGAAATATTTTTTATGTTGCAGGGTACCAGATTGGATTCACTGCACAAGGGAATTCGGTGCAACCATCCGGCCCAGTGAGGTTTCCAAACATTAAATCAAACATAGGGGGCAGATACTCTTCGAGTACCGGACAGTTTACGTGCAACTACCCAGGACTTTATTATTTTTCAGTTTCACTGATAAAATTACGTACATCTCATTCCAATTCTGATATGGTATACTGTTACATACGGAAGAACGGCGTTAATCTGATAGGCACGGTCACTGACCCTAGGGATGATGATACAGACTATGGTTCATATGAAACAAGCGCATTTCTAGTCATTCACCTCAGCAGTGCGGAAACAGTCGATGTCGGGAGTTGCTCAGGATCCACTAAACTTGAAGGCTGGTCCTCCTTTTCAGGCTTTTTGCTAAAAGCTGATTAGCGTACGTGTTTATGTCCAAAATTGCCATAAGTTTTATTAAATCAGTTCCAAGGAATGTTTTGCTTTAATTCTTTAATTTTGCGTACCCAGCTATCAAATAGAAGTATTAAATATAGATGTCTAGTTTGGTAGAGTATTCATTTACCAAGTGATGACATATCCCATATCTAATCCTAACTGTGTGTGTGTGTGTGTGTGTGTGTGTGTGTGTGTGTGTGTGTGTGTGTGTGTGTGTGTGTGTGTGTGTGATCTTCAATATCTCAACTACGGGTTTTGTTTGATCGTGTCTGTGAACACCGGAGATAGGAAAATATATAAAAAGCAATTGTAAAAAGTCATACTTGTGGTTCCTTTACAAAACTTGAATACATTTTCAGGAGAAACAAAATGATCTGAATTGTTTGTTTTTCGTTCTACTCTTGTAAATTTCGGACAGAAAACATATATTATAGCTGCATAGTCTGTAACATTGATATATTAATTTTAGGAATAAAGTTTTTATTTTTCAAGACTACAGTAAAAATACTCAAATTCAGGTAAACATTTTACCATTTTCATTACTTTTAACAAATAATATCTATCAAAACAACAGCATTTATGTTAAAAATTAACTGTCTAGAAATATTGGAGGGACGTAAATAATTCCTAACAAGAGAAAAATCACCTGTTTTTATTAGATAATTCACTGTTCCATGCAGCTTTCAGCTGTACTGAACATATTTATTGTGAAAACATAACTTAATTCTATTTTTTTACAAATGATATAAAAAGAAAATATTTTTTTTCGAAAAATGTTCATTGTTGCAGATCTAGTCTCTTTAAGTATATTTAATGGATGCATTAATATATTGGCAGAATTTTGTGTTTCTAGGGGATCGTGGTACTTTTAAAATAATATTCGAGGTTTTGTTATGGAAACATGTTCATATTGCAGATACAGCATTTTGTCAACTTTTGAAACTCAATAATGACATTATGCAATATAATACGCTTTCTAAAAGGGTAATCAAAGCCATTTTGTTCCTTTCGATATGTGCTCTGTGTGGGTCCACAAAATGCTCCCCTACACAATATGCTCCTTTTAGTAGCATATTGTGTACCCTGCATACACAATATGCTCCGCTGGAGCATTTTGTGTACCCTGCATACACAATATGCTACCAGTGGAGCATATTGTGTAGGGTCGATACATATGTTATTTCAGGGGTCGTCCGAGGGTACACAATATGCTCTTCTTGAAAACATGTCTCGTGGTATTTGCCTTTCTTTCTAACTGTCCTCTCGACATCCATCTGTCTATCTTACGAACCTTATGTCTAAAGACATGCCCGCATCATAATTGTATTATAGTGGTCTTTAATCCCCATCAACAACATTTTGGAGACATTGTCGCCAAATTTGGCTTCTTTCCCGACATGAAATGAACCTTTGGAAACCGTAGTAAGGAAAAATGGGGAAACGCCGGTGGTTAAATGTAGAAATGTAATGAACCTGTATGAGTCGAGGACACCATGGACATTCATAAATGCTATACCTGTTCCATTGGAATATATAATATGTAGCCATCTTGATATCCTTCAAAGACCATCTTTTCCCATCCCTACGTCAGATTGAATCTAAAGATGGTTTGAGGGATAGGGGCAACATGGACATTCAGAATTGCTTGAATCATTCGATTCTGATATCCGATTTGGCTCCCATGGCAACTATTTTGATTTTTTCAACAGGCATAGCTCTCCAAACCATACATGTATTTCAGGTTATACTGAAACATGTTGGAAGGCATGGGGCTAACATGGGAATAGAGACTTTCTGAACGCGGTTAATTCAGGTATTGACCACAGAAACATGCAATGTTCTGCAATGACACTTACTAGTAAGCTGGCGCACGCAAAGATATGAGAGGATTTATTAGAAAGGTGACGAATCATTTGTTGTATGTATGTTTTAAGATTATGACAGAACTAATACTGAGTAAACTTGAATAATGTATTTTGACAATTTGCTTGCTACTGAGAGTTTTATGGTGATGCTTTAATGTATGCACTTACTTCATATCCTTCGGCGCAGTAGTTTCTTGCTCTACAAATTCTTCACATATAGCGTTATCTAACTTTGAATAGTATACCATCACAATGATTCTACCTAAGTACCATTATACTGAACCGTACCTACACAATCAGCTTCCAATAAAATAAAACTACTGAGGTAGCGTATTTTGTACCTAGCATACACAATATGCTACAATTATCATAATACTACTGAGGTAGCATATTGTGTACCTTACCTACACAATATGCTCCAATTATCATAATACTACCGAGGTAGCATATTGTGTACCTTACCTACACAATATGCTCCCATTATCAAGATACTACCAAGGTAGCATATTGTGTACCTAACCTACAAAATATGCTCACATTACCAAAATGCTACCAAGGTAGCATATTGTGTACCTTACCTACACAATATGCTCCGATTATCATACTACTACCCCATTATCATACTACCAAGGTAGCATATTGTGTACCCTACCTTCACAATATGCTCCAATCATAATAATAGTACAGAGGTAGCATATTGTGTGCCTTACCTACACAATATGCTCCAAATATCATAATACTACTGAGGTAACATATTGTGTACCTTACCTACACAATATGCTCCCATTATCAAAATGCAACCGAGGTAGCATATTGTGTACCTTACCTACACAATATGCTCCCATTATCATAATACTACTGAGGTAACATATTGTGTACCTTACCTACACAATA
Organism: Loripinus fragilis; assembly: GCA_964019695.1. Classification (NCBI taxonomy): domain Eukaryota; kingdom Metazoa; phylum Mollusca; class Bivalvia; order Lucinida; family Lucinidae; genus Loripinus; species Loripinus fragilis. The sequence goes on from OZ026525.1 coordinate 76,068,727, forward strand.
TGCTCCAATTATCATAATACAACCGAGGTAGCATATTGTGTACCTTACCTACACAATATGCTCCGAATATCATAATACTACTGTGGTAGCATATTGTGTACCTTACCTACAGAATATGCTCCCATTATCATAATACCACCAAGGTAGCATATTGTGTACCTTACCTACACAATATGCTCCGAATATCATAATACTACTGAGGTAGCCTATTGTGTACCTTACCTACACAATATGCTCCAATTATCATATTTCTACCCCATCATCATACTACCGAGGTAGCATATTGTGTACCCTACCTACACAATATGCTCCAAAGATAATAATAGTACTGAGGTAGCATATTGTGTGCCTTACCTACACAATATGCTCCAAATATCATAATACTACTGAGGTAATATATTGTGTACCTTACCTACACAATATGCTCCCATTATCATAACGCAACCGAGGTAGCATATTGTGTACCTTACCTACACAATATGCTTCCATTATCATCATACGACTGAGGTAGCATATTGTGTACCTTACCTACACAATATGATTCCATTATCATAATACCACCAAGGTAGCATATTGAGTACCTTACCTACACAAAATGCTCCGAATATCTAAATAGTACTGAGGTAGCATATTGTAGACCTTACCTACATAGTATGCTCTCATTATCATAATACTACCGAGGTAGCATATTGTGTACCTTACCTACATAATATGCTCCCAATATCATAATACTTCTGAGGTAGCATATTGTGTACCTTATCTACACAATATGCTTCAAATATCATTATACTACTGAGGTCACATATTGTGTACCTAACCTACACAATATGCTCCGAGTATCATCATACTACTGAGGAAACATATTGTGTACCTTACCTACACAATATGCTCCCATTATCATAATGCAACCGATGTAGCATATTGTGTACCTTACCTACACAATATTCTTCCATTATCATAATACCACAAAGGTAGCATATTGTGTACCTTACCTACACAATATGCTCCGAATATCATAATACTACTGTTACCTCAGTAGTAGTATTATATTTGAAGCATATTGTGTAGGTAAGGCACACAATATGCTACCTCAGTACTATTATTATAATTGGAGCATATTGTGTAGGTAGGGTACACAATATGCTACTGTGGTAGTATGATAATGGGGTAGTAATATGATAATAGGAGCATATTGTGTAGGTAGGGTACACAATATGCTACCTTAGTAGCATTTTTGTAATGTGAGCATATTGTGTAGGTTAGGTACACAATATGCTACCTTGGTAGTATCTTGATAATGGGAGCATATTGTGTAGGTAAGTTACACAATATGCTACTTCGGTAGTATTATGATAATTGGAGCATATTGTGTAGGTAAGGTACAAAATATGCTACCTCAGTACTATTGTTATAATTTGAGAATATTGTGTAGGTAAGGTACACAAAATGCTACCTCAGTAGTATTATGATATTCGGAGCATATTGTGTAGTTAAGGTACACAATATGCTACCTTGGTGGTATTATGATAATAGGAGCATATTGTGTGGGTAAGGTACACAATATGCTACCTCAGTAGTATTATGATAATGGGACCATATTGTGTAGGTAAGGTACACAATATGCTACCTCGGTAGTTTTATGATAATTGGAGCATATTGTGTAGGTAAGGTACACAATATGCTACCTTGGTGGTATTAGGATAATGGGAGCATATTGTTAAGGTAAGGTAACCAATATGCTACCTCGGTAGTATTATGATAATTGGAGCATATTGTGTAGGTAAAGTACACAATATGCTACCTCAGTAGTATTATGATAATGGGTGCATATTGTGTAGGTAAGGTACTCAATATGCTACCTTGGTAGTATGATAATGGGGTAGTAATATGATAATCGGAGCATATTGTGTAGGTAAGGTACACAATATGCTAACTTGGTAGCATTTTGGTAATGTGAGCTATGGTGTAGGTTAGGTAAACAATATGCTACCTTGGTAGTATCTTGATAATAGGAGCATATTGTGTAGGTAAGGTACACATTATGCTACCTCAGTAGTATTATGATAATTGGACTATATTGTGTATGTAAGTTCCACAATATGCTACCTCAGTAGTATTATGATATTCGGAGCATATTGTGTAGGTAAGGTACACAATATGCTACCGTGGTGGTATTATGATAATGGGAGCATATCCTGTAGGTAAGGTACACAATATGCTACCTCAGTAGTATTATGATAATGGGAGCATATTGTGTATGTAAGGTACACAATATGCTACATCGGTTGCATTATGATAATTGGAGCATATTGTGTAGGTAAGGTACACAATATGTTGCCTCAGTAGTATTATGATATTTTGAGCATATTGTGTAGGTAAGGCACACAATATGCTACCTCAGTACTATTATTATAATTGGAGCATATTGTATAGGTAGGGTACACAATATGCTACTTTGGTAGTATGATAATTGGGTAGTAATATGATAATCGGAGCATATTGTGTAGGTAAGGTACACAATATGCTACCTTGGTATTATCTTGATAATGGGAGCATATTGTGTAGGTGAGGTACACAATATGCTACCTCGGTAGTATTATGATAATTGGAGCATATTGTGTAGGTAAAGTACACAATATGCTACCTCAGTAGTATTATGATATTCGGAGCATATTGTGTAGGTAAGGTACACAATATGCTACCTTGGTGGTATTATGATAATTGGAGCATATTGTGTAGGTAAGGTTCACAATATGCTACCTCAGTAGTATTATGATATTCGGAGCATATTGTGTAGGTAAGGTACACAATATGCTACCTTGTAGTATGATAATGTAAGCAAATTATGTAGGTAAGGTACACAATATGCTGCGAGCATATAACGCACAACAGCAGATTTTCCTTACTTTTGATGTCCGATAACTGGTTTGTGCAGTCCGTGAACCCAATCAGTCCGACCACGTGATTGGCCACCTTAAAGTAAATCTACACTTTCCCCCCTTTAATTTGATCTAGTGTGGGTGATCTTTGACATTTGTACTTTCAGTTTGCTATACACTCCATTCTGATCTTCAACATGAATGATTTCAGAAAAAAATGTTTTATCTTTTGACCCACCCCGAAGTCGCGGTGTGTCTTCTGGAACAATACTTGCTACCATGTTGCTGCATGCGTAAGTCCCTTCTATTTGATATGTAGCATGACCATATTCAATAAATGAATATTTGACCTTTTGCCACTACCCAAGGGGTTAGGGTGTATGTAAGGACAGAATGCTTGTTTTCAAGGTGCTCTACGCAACATGACTAATTTCAAGGTGAAAATGCGTTGACCTTTTGACCCCCTTCCTCAGTGGTCAATGGTGTCTCTGCGTGCTAAATAATTGCTATCATGTTGCTGTCATGTGCTGTTCCCTTAATTTTATATGCAGCATGACAATATTCAGAATAAGTTTCATTTTGGACTCGCCCCATCCCCTAAATCTACCCAGGGGATCGGACCCAGGCATCCAATCAAATATCCAGTCTGATATATTTCATATCTATTGATGTTTTTTATCTGTCTGCATACAAAGTTTCGGTAATAATATTGAAAATTGACTAAGTTATTGCCAAATTAATGTATTTGACCTTTGACCCTGCCTAAAGATTCAAGTGGGCGAGGTATTTATTTTTACATTTTACACCGTCATATTTTATAGTTATCTACAGGCTTTTTATACATAATAGCTTTGGGGAAATGTTTAGATCATTACTCTAAGAAAGCCATTACAACTTTTGCATTATAAGTGCCAGAGCAATAATGAGTTTATCAGTTGATCTTGACGAAACTTATACGATATAGAACTGTCATGCGCGGATCCAGGAATATTCGTCGGGGGGGGGGGGGGGGGTCCAGGTCAATCTGACAAAAAAGCTCTGACAACCTTTTTTTTAGTCCTCAGCTTATTTTACAGTCGCAAATGGTTAATTTCAAAGAAAACTATCATTTTTTAAGGTTCCCGAGGGGGTCCAACATTTTCCAGGGGTGGGGGGGGGTTCCAACTTTTTCCGGGGTGGGGGGTTCCAATTGCTTATTCCTATAGAAAATATATAACTTATGATTTTCCGGGGGAGGTCCGGACCCCCTGCCCCCCCCCCCTCTGGATCCGCACTTGGGACTGTCCATGGTACTATCCATTCATGCAGAGAATGCACCAAATCTGACTAATAGGTACTTAGGTATGTTTCTGGAAGGACAGACAGACAGACAGACAGACGGGTGCATAGACGGCCGACGCCAAAACAATATCCCTCCGACTTCATCGGGGGGGGGAACCAGTACTGAGCACAGGATATTTAGTGTCATGTTCAAGAACACAACGCAATGCTTCAGGTGAGGCTCGAACCCGCAACCCATCGATATCGGGTCAAGCACTCTACCACGACTGCGCTCCTCAGCTAGGGAGCATATTGTGTAGGTATGATACATGTCCTACACAATATGCTCCCGATTTAAGGGGGAGCATATTGTGTATGCAGGGTACACAATATGCACCTCGAGAGAGCATATTGTGTATGGAGCATTTTGTGGCTCTACAGTGCTCGATATGCTGCCTTAGATTCATCCACATTATTTGGTGGACGGCTCTATTTATAGGGACAAAATCTCGTATTAACAACACCCACATTAGGAAATTCTCTAATAAATGGCACTTTTGTAACATAATCGGATTGAACGCGACGAACAAGTTGTCATGGCGAAATTTAAACATGAGTAAGTGAGAAAGAATTCATGGACAACTTTTGCAACCTTCCCAGCAATAAATAAAATAAAGCTTACCTGTTTGTTTTCTTTTTTTGTTTGTTTGTTTGTTTTTGTTTGTTTTTTGTTGTTGTTTTTTGTTTGTTTTTTCTTTTTGGTCTTATCGAATTTGCATATACGAGGTTTTAAAACTGGTTATTTTGACAAAAACAAGAATGGCACAGAGAACAAATTTTCATTGGGTTTTCTGACCTGTTGCATTGGACTGTCGTTATGCGAGCATGCTAAAATAGAATTTGTAAAAAAAGTACACTTACGAGGTTTTTTAAACGAACCAACGGTGCATTCCGTTTAGTTATTATTATAGCATCTACTGTCGTGCCAACCAATAGTAACAGTGACGTAACACTGTGTTTACAATGGCTAAGTAGCACTCCACTTGATCTATCGTGAATCGATAGATCACTTGTGTATTTATCCTATACTAAGGATATGATACACAAGTGATCTATAGATTATAAATTCCTGATAATGTTGTAAACAAAACATGGCGTCACTGTCACTCTTGGCTGGCAGGACAGCAGTATTTTTCTCATGATTATTATATGGACATTTAAACAGGTTTATGAAGGCACTTAAGTATTTGTTTTCTCTTAATTTAAACCATCCATTTTCCGATTTAAAAACACGAATCCTATAAACAGTTTGAGCAAATCCAGTCCTTGGTACAGACTGATGGCTGGTTGCTCCCCACCCCCTAGGGAATTTTGCAGACTAATTGTATTTTGAAGAACAATCTAAGCTGCGTCGAAAATGAGAGGAAGTTGCACTGTGTACTCTAAAGCGTTAGTGTGTAACAGACTGTTACATGTGTAACCAAATAAAATTTAGAAAAAAATAAAATAAAACTTTGAGCTACAGAAAGAAAACATTCAACTGTCTAATTATTTAAATTACTCATGTATTGTGTAGACTGGATACCTTAGTTACACATGAAGTCTTTTGAAACGATGTTATGGCTTCCTAAGGTGTTGTGTGTGTTACTTAAATTATATTATCCATTAAATGGTAATTGTGACCAATATCATTTACTATTACAACTGATTTGTGCATTTTTCAAAATGTTTTGATCTTGTTGTACTTACATACTTATTTGGCATATAGAAAAACCAAAGCGTGTTTCTCTATCTTAAATTCGTTGTCTTAAATGAGACATTAAACAACCCTACTCCCAGTTTTAAGGAACCCATTTTGATAGGTATTATTTAAATAAAAAATATATGAAAATGTTTGCTGCTTGATATCTAACATATTTGTAATTGTCTTGCTCATATAATAAAGAATCATAGATTTTGAAGATTTAACAACAAGAGCAAGGCACTTATCAAAGGCTATGATATATGTTACATAGAATAATAAATGAGCAAGGACATAGACTTGATGTGGGGGATGATATTTCAGAAAAAAAATGATTTTGTCACATGTTTCCTATAAGTGTCTAGCCTTTGAGGAAATAATTCATTGCTGATTATCAAAACCATCATGGACCTTTGTTACAGATGTTATAAATAAACTTTTTTATATATATTTCCTAATATACTATGCAAACTTTGATAAGCTTCACTATAAAGATTTCCATATGGCTCAATGCACTGAGCCTACCCATTTTGTACTTCATCTCTCTCTCGGCATTTTTCTTCAAATTTTCAGGGGTAATTGAAAATGCAGTGGGCTACAGCTTTTATGCAAATCTATCACTAGATGGTCTCATAGATTCCTTTGGTTGGAAAATGCAAAATTTTCCGTCACAAAAAAGCATAATTTTCTAATGGTTTTTATTGTGTCCAGAGCTTAATACCATATCAGTTACAAACAGGTTTCAAACGAATATTGAAAGGTTGAAATGTTTATTTTCCGACCAACCAGCATTCACGGAACCATCTAGTGAGTGATTTTTTTTCATAAAATAATATAGCCCGCTGCATTTTTAATTATCACAGAAAATTTCGTTGATTTTGAAGAATGACCTAGAAAGTTATCTAGTGCCAAAGGGGTAGACTCAGTGCATTGAGCCCTATAGAAGTCTTTATAGTGATGCTTATCAAAGTTTGAGAAGTATAATGTATAATACTAGAATATAGATATAGGGACATAGAAAAGAATAATTTCACATTTCTACTAGACAATTTCGTAAATGTTGGTGTTAAATGTAAATAATCTAAACTAACCCTCACCCAAGTCATATACAATGTCTACCATTATGTCTGTTTGAAAAAATGTATGAAAAACAATTGTCTCATCAAAACCAGTAGAATCATCACACAGCATTTTACTACAAACTGAGTAAGGGTCTGCTCCATCCCAAACCCCTATGAAATTTTGCAGACATATCATATCTTAAAGAACAATTCATTGTGCGTAGTATAAGATATGTTTATAATCTGTAAGCCTGTACGTTAGCCTGTAACAGCGTGTTACATATGTTACTGTTTCAATTTATGAATAAGAAAATTGAAAATTTGAGCTTTAGCAAGAAGAAATTTTAACTATCTAATCATTTGACATTCTAATAAAGCCTGCACGTTGGATGCCTTTACTAGGTATGAAAGTTTTTTAAACAAAAATATGGCCTCCTGTGGTGTTGTTGCATTACATGAATTTAATTTCAATTTAAAAGTGGTAATTGTGGCTATCATTATTTAACTTAACAACTGCTATATTTAGTTTTCAAACCATTTTATATAAGTTCTGCTATCATACTAAAATCACTGATTGTATCGATTCCTGATTTTTGCACCCTTACTTACTTTAAACAAAAAAGTTTGTTTTTCCATCTTAAATATAATGTATAAAATGAGCTTATATAAACCTATCCCCCATTTTACCGAGAAGCAAATTTTGGTATTGCGTTTAAGTAAAACACATGTGAAAAAATTGCAGCATGTGGATATTTTATATTTTTAGACTTTATTGATCATATATCTGCAAGTTGACACCAATTTTCAAATATCAGATCACTTATTTAAGATGTAACATTTTAACATGATGTAATAAGTGAGCGATGCCAATGACTTACGTAATAGATTATATTTCAGAAAGAATGAATATATTTCACATGTGTATCTATAAATCTCTGATCTTTGGTAGCAAAACATTAGAAATTATATTCATTTCTGATTATCAAGCCCATGGACTGTTGTTACAGATATTATCAATAAACTTTTTGACATAATTCCTAATACTGTACGTATAATGCTATATATAGAGCCACAAATAGTTAATATTGTTTTACATTTAAACAAGACAAATCATTAAATGTTTCTGTTAAAATGTAAATATTCAAAACTAATCCTCATCATAGTAACACTCAAATGAATAGGTTTATCATTGGATCTGCTTCTGTGGAAAATCATCATTATCACCCCGCCTCCTCGCAACCATTACAATCATCGCACAGCATATCAATCGATTCCTGTGGTACAATTAACACCAGTCAAATCAAAATCGATTATCATCAACTTTCCATTCATGGCTTGGCACATTCGGAAACTGATATGAATTCCTCATAATTAGCTCTTTGAACATACGTTATCAGTGATGCTCTGCAAGAAGAAGAGCGAATATTAAAAGCTGTACAAGGAGGATAATATGCCATCAAAAACATTGAGTACCTGGTTGTGATGTACCTTGATATTTCTGTGAAATAGAATCATAGTTGATCGGTTTACTTTGTTATAGGTTGGCTTTCCGTACATGCGACAATACATTTTCACATAATAATGCCTCCGAATATTTTTTACCTTTCTCCAAGCATTCAAAGACTTCTAAGAAGTCTTAGTACTTCTGAAGTGCTTTCAGAGATGTAGTTCATCACATTCAGATTCAAGAGCTAGATTTATCATAGCAGTTAAAGCAATGCAATGCAGGATGAACAGAGCACAAATTAGACCATTTCACTTCAATGATTCACTAAGTTTCTAAGATCAGAGCGCTTATTAAATGATGTAACATATGTAACTTGGCAGAATAAATGAGCAATGGAATTGTCTTGACTTTATCCTTTTGGATTACACCGTCAGAGGCAAATGTTATATGACGAGTCAATAGTGAGCAAAAAAGAATCCATTATTTTTTGTGAGGGTGGGATAGAAAACTCCATCGGCATGCCTCGTGATGCCAAACGGTGGTCATTGGGGTGGAATTTTCTATTCCACCCTCACACTCATGATAGCTTCATTCATACGATACTCAGAATCTCTTCAGTGGCCATAGTTCTTAAAAAGGTTGGGTGTATTCATGATTACTTTATCATGTTTTACCCATAGCATGGAGGTGTACCGTGCATAACACTAAGCCATCCACTACCAAAGTCAAGGTCACAGCCTTGACTCAAACTTGATCAGAAGCTGTTAACACTCAGAATTTCGTGTCAGGGACACATCTCCTACCAAGGTGTGTTCAACTCATAACAACTTAACAAGAGTATTTATTATAGCATGGACTGTGTCACGCACACCCCTTAGAACCTTGACTCAAACTTGGTAGGAAGCTGTTACGCTCAGACTTTTGTGCCCGAGTCATATATCACATAAACGTTGGCCACATTCATCATATCTTTCATGATTATTACCCATAACCTGGAATTGTGCTATATATAAAACAACGTTATCAACGCCCAGGCTCAAGGTCATAACATTGAATCAAACTTGGTATTTTCTCATATACATGTATATGTGCCATTACAAACATCATATGATTATTACTTATCGCATGAAATTGTGCCATGCACAGTACCAGGTCATTTAAACACAGGGTCAATGTCACTTTTTGGCATGAAAGTAGGCCAGCATCAATTCGATGTTGAATTTAGTATCTGTGCCACACCTCCCATATTTGATTACAGTTTTAGTAATTTTTGTTACTAAATGTTACAAATATCGGGGTTAGGGTTGGTCATGCAATTAATATGACCATTTACACCAGGTTATGGTGTGGGAGGGTTTAAGGGGACGCATGTTTGGCATAGCAATACGACATTACCTTGTTTAATCAAAAACGTTTGCTCTTACATGTATGACATTTAGAAAATTGGGAATAACGCCACCACTTTATATGACCGGCAAACGCCTATGATTTCATTTTGGCCTGACGTGTAGTTGGTTGTGTCTTGTACAATAAAATTATTTCGTGTCATGTTGCAAAGCTAAAAGCTTGACAATTGATTTGTATCTATGTATGTTGCTTTTATAAACCAAAATCGCATTTAACAGTTTTGCTTATCAAACTGAGAAGATTCATTTGCTCCTCTGCACCTCAGTGAGTCTCATGGTAAACCAGGACGGTTAAGGCAAACAGCGGGTCAGTGGTTAGGTGTTCGACTCAATATCGAGGGGTCACTGGTTTGAGTTCCACCGGAAGCGCTGCAATGTGCACTTAAGCAAGACACACCATTCACTGCTTAGTACTGGATTTACCCATGAAACGTCCCGACGTGACTGAAATATGTTGACTAGGACGTTAAGCAATAACTCAAACAGACTTAATAAGTCAGGACGTTTTATTCATGACGTGGTCCGTTTATCTCTAAAAAGGAAGTTTTATTCTATGTCCTTGTACCTATACTGACGGCCTTAAAAACGCTACACTAGATTAGCTTTAATGTTTGTCTCAAAAAAGAATGCAAAGCCATCAATTTGATTGCATATTAAAGAATGTGCATTTATGAGTAACACATGAAAAACTTGACCACTTCAAATTAATTTAAAGCATATAAAATGTAAATTATTTGAGATAGGGGTCAACATTTCATTTGACAATATTTTATCAGTGAAAGATCTCCTACTTCTTTAAATCAAGAAACACCAGTAGTATCAAATGTGTGCCATGAACTTTGTAAGTCATCGAGGAATGGCTTTCATTTGATTAGCAAGTCTCTGATACAACAGTTCTGCTTTTTTGACATTAATTTGTGTGTACCCGTTAATTCGATGACTTAAAAACTCTGCTACTAAAGAAATGTTTCAGTGACGAAAACTTTACTAAGCAATAACGTCGTCGAGATTAGTTGTACAATTGAAATTTAAGTGTTGACTGAAGAAGCCACTTCATGATGACATCATCTAAGCAAAGAAAGTTTACATTCAACTGATTGTTGTAAGATATAGCAGGAAGTTAGTATAGCGTTTTTAAAGCCCATCAGTATATTTAGTATCGTGGCATGAGATTTCCATCAATGTGGTGTTGCGACCAGCAAAATCTCAGACCAGCCTGCGCATACGCGCAGTCTGATCAGAGCTTTTGCAAGTTGTTTACATATTCTATGAGTGTTAAGCTACTGAATGAACATCATTTGGAGCTTCTAAGCGTAAAAGGACGCTGCAAAGGCTAGTATGAGTCAACACTTGTCAAAACACCACATTGTTGAAAATCACATGTCACGGCTCATATTATCTAAGACTGTGACAGTTGTTAGAATTCACCTGCTACTTTATTTCCGTGAGGGAATCGTCATCTTACAACCAGCACAAGCGAAGGGTTGCTAGTTCGAGACTCACCGCCAGCATAGTCACTAAGATGTCATTATCCGCTGCTTAGTACTGGTTCAACCCAAAAAGATAGGAAATCGTCTCGTCCTGACTTAAAAATTAGTACATCAAAACAAAACAATCCGCATGTAAGCTGGCTCTAGATCTAGTGATCAACAATTGCTAAAGTGCATCGCCCACTATATTCTTAAAATCATGTTTAAACACTTTCAAGAGCCGCTCATATGTCAGTCGCTAAAATGTGATTTAAATGAAAAAAAGTCAATAAGCAATGCTTATTAGATACCCCCCGCATAGTAAGAGTCAGTGAAAAAACTTGGCAAGTTATAGTTCGAACAAGAAGACCTTAGTTTTGATAAGAAGATTTCAGTAGAATCTGTGCAAACAAAAATTATAAACTCCTTCATGCATATGTTCAATGTGTCTACATTGTATCCGCAAAGTATCAAATTGCTCCATCAAAAGCTGTAGTAGGAGTTGATCGGCCCATAAAGGTACTATCCATGCATATACAAAAGCCATATAAGGGAATAATTGTGTAAGTTCTCACAGTTGTCATTTTGTCAAAATTATTTTTTGTGAACCAAACTCCTTCATGCATATGTTCAATGTGTCTGCATTGTATCGGCAAAGTATCAAATTGTTTCATCAAAAGCTGTAGTAGGAGTTGATCAGCCCATGAAGGCACCATCTATGCATATACAAAAGCCTAATATGGGGAAAATTGCCTAAGTTCTCACAGCTGTCATTTCGTCAAAAATTATTTTTTCTAAACAAAACTCCTTCATGCATATGTTCAATGTGTTTAAATTGTATAGGCAAAGTCTCAAATTGTTCCATCAAAAGCTGTGGTAGGAGTTTATCGGCCCATGAAGGCACCATCTATGCATATACAAAAGCCTTATTAGGAAGAATTGTCTAAGTTCTCACAGCTGTCATTTTGTCAAAAAATATTTTTTCTAAACCAAACTTCTTCATGCATATGTTAAATGTGTGTACATTGTATAGGCAAAGTATCAAATTGCTCCATAAAAAGCTGTGGTAGGAGTTGATCGGCCCATAAAGGCACTGTCTATGCATATACAAACACCTTATTAGGGAAAAATTGTCTAAGTTCTCACAGCTGTCATTTTGTCAAAAATTATAATTTCTGAACTAAACTCCTTCATGCATATGTTCAATGCGTCTACATTGTATAGGAAAAGTATCAAATTGTTCCATCGAAAGCTGTGGTAGGAGTTGATTGGCCCGTATATGGCCTATAATAGCATAAGCACAAAGCACTATATTAAAAGCCATTTAGAACTACAAAGGGAAATAACTCTAATAGAATTGGCCCCTAGCCCTTACTTTTTGTCTCAAGTATTTGTCTTGCATATATATACATGTTTGCAAGGTTTGATGAAAATCCAGCAATGACTCTTCGAGTTATTAAGGAAAAAGCACTATATTAAAAGCCATTTAGAACTACAAAGGGAAATAACTCTAATAGAATTGGCCCCTAGCCCTTACTTTTTTGTCTAAAGTATTTGTCTTGCATATATGAACATGTTTGCAAGGTTTGATGAAAATCCAGCAATGACTCTTTGAGTTATTAAGGAAACAAAGCGTTACGGACGGACGGACGGGCGCACGGACGGACGCACGGACAACGTGAAAACAGTATACCCCCTACAAACAAAGTTTGCGGGGGGTATAAAAAGAAATCAGCGAGCATAGGGTCTATCATTGCTGATATCTTATGTTAACGCACAAAACACAAAAAAAAAAAATGGAGGTGTTCAGTGAAGATCGAAACAGGTAACTCTCGCTTGCAAAGCGAGCACGTTAAGAGTGCAGTAAATTTTCAGTTTGCCACTTACTGGTGACTGGTATTCCTCGTTGGATTATGGGGCACACCAACAAGAGCTTACTTTCTTAGGTTTGTATTACTTGACTTTTCGCGTACTGTAAAGGCGGCAACTTTAATGTTCATATCTGGGCGTTATTCGGCTATTTCATCTGCTAAACAAGGGAAATCAGGTTAAATTTATAATTTGGTGAAGAACTAATAGGTTGTTTCGGCCGCGCAATTGTGTGTGCATTTCATGTAATTCCTAAACGTATTCACACTGAAAGCACATTTATTAACCCTTAAAGCTCAGAATCACAAAATGTATGTTTTTGTCGTCCACGCAAATATTTGAAGCCTCATAGACAAACAGTGTGGACTCAGATCAGACTGCTCCTGTAGGAGCAGTCTGATCTGGGTCCACAATGTTTGCTTATATGCTTATGTTAAATAGACAATTATCAGAGGCAGTTATTTTGCTGACGTTTTAAGGACTAAATAATGTGTTTTGCGTCTATACTGAGGTAATGGCGTAAGATGATACAGTTACTTTTGAATAAAACCACGCCTCATTTCATCTTTTACCTATATCTAAGGTTGACCAGCCCTAATCACGCATATATGAGGTGCCGCCTAAACAGTAAGCAAAAAGTCGAGTAATACAATCCATTTAGCATAACGCCCGATTTAAGCTAAATTACATCAGTCAAAAGTGTGAATAAAAGTCTTAATGGCAAACACGTGTACACTTTTAACCTGACCAAAGCATTTCATACATTGATGTGAAAAAAATACATAAAGAGCTTGATATGCATGCCATTGATGTAAGGGACAGACAGATAAATTATGATGTACTTCCAGATCATACGGGTGTAATTCCAGAGCAAATGGGTGTAATTCAATATCATATGGGTGTAATTTAAGATCATAAGTGTATAATTCAAAGATAGTCATATGAGTGTGTTCCATATCTTAAAGATGAAATTCCATGTAATATGGACGTGATTCCAGATCATATGGATGTAATTCAAGAATATATGGATAAAATTCAAAATAATATGGATGTGTTTTAAGATTATATGAGTGTAATTGACGATCATTTTAGTGTGATTCAGGTCTCACTGTACTAATGCATTTTCCTATATAGTCTAATGTTCAAAACACCCAAGTAACTTCACCAGGACAACTCCTGGATCAATAAACAGCACTTATTCCTGATAAAAAAAATCAAGAGAAACAAAATAAACAGCAAAGCCCAGGTTTTACCAGATTGCTTTTCTAAACTATTTAGGGTGTATAGAGAGCGTCTTCTTTCAAATTTCCTGCTGCTACGGCCCAAGAATATACTGACCTGGAAAAGACTTTTCCTGAAGTAAAACAATACAGAATTAACTGAAACTTGCAAGAGCTGTCTAGCTTAAGGAGAGCTTCCGGTCTGAAAAATAAATCATGGCCAAGTGCCAGCAGAGCAAAACTTGGGGTTGACCACAGTGCACCCGGGCTTGTTTCTAATGCTCATTAATCCTATTGCACCTAAACTCACAGTGCCGAATAGTCAAGTGATACCTTGAAAGATCATATGGGTATAATTCAAAATCATATGGCTGTAATTCAAGATCATATCAATGTAATTCCTGATCATATTTATGTAATTCAAGATCATAATGGTGTAATGTAATTTCGGATCACATGGGTGTTATGTCAGATCACATGGGTGTAATTCAAGATCATATTGGTTTAATTCAAGATCACATGGATGTAATTGAACATCATATTGGTGTATTTCCAGATCATATGGATGTCATTCAATACCATATTGGTGTGATGTAAGTTCATATGGGTGTAATTCAATATCATATGATATATATAGATAATTACACGGTGTTTTTGATCCCAGCCCTGATCTCAGCCCGAGTAGACTGTATCAGCCTTAGCCCGAATGGCGAGGGCTGATACTGTCCGAGGGCTGAGATCAGGGCTGGGATCAAAAACACCATGTAATAGTATTTTTATCATATACTTATGCGTGTGAAAAAGCTGTGTAATAATATATTAATTTCTTTATTTTGAAGCACATTAATTAACAATCACTAAATTAAGTGACTTTATCAGCCTCAACACACAAAGCGGCCTTGACTGATCATTTCGCTGATGCTTTTGTTCGCGAAAACGTTGCGCGTGTCTTTGACATTGTTGTGACGTCATGACGTTCGAAAGTTTGACGCTGACGCCATTTTGTATGAAGAAACTCGGTGTAAAAAAATGATTTCAAAAAGTCAGAAAATTTTTGAAAGAAAAGATTTATATGATGTCAATGTGGAAGCAGTTTGGTGCAATGTATACACTAAAGAAGTGAATTTTTTGGTAGGGTCCATATACATTCCACCAAATAACAGTAAAGCTTTGAAGTCTTTAATGAAGGTCATTGAGAGGATAGTTTTACAGCCACTTCCAGTAATATTGATAGGAGACTTCAATGCACATCACCCTTATTGGAATGATAAGACATCAAATAAACTGGGAAATGAGCTTTTTGAATTTCTGAGTGACAAGGATCTGACGCCTATGAACAATGATAGTCCAACTCGGAAGGACAAAATAATTGATCTAACGATAGTAAGCAACAACTTGAGTGGGAAGATAATGAATTGGAAAGTACAAAATGAGACATACTTAAATACAGATCACTCATTAATTTCATTTGATCTAGGAGATAATGGGAATGAGGAAATTCTGGAAAGATTTGACTTTAGAAGGACAAACTGGGTAGAGTGGGAGAAGGCATGTACAGAGAAGATAGGAGAATGGATGGAGAGAAGAAGATGGGAAGATGATGTTAATGGAGACTACGACAGTTTCGTCAAGATTATACATGACACAGCTGAGGAATGTATACCTAAGAAGAAAATAAGTAGGCACAGTAAGGGCTGGTGGACCCCGAGGTTGACAGAACTGTCAAAAGAGTTTAGAAAGGCAAAGCGATTGTTTGCAAAAAGGGCAGATGAAGAAAATGAAAGAAAGTTGAAAGAAGTTTTAAAAATGTTTAAAGATGAGGAGATTAATGCCCGAAATCAATACATGGATGATCTAATAAAGATGATGGAACCGAAAAAACCAGCCCAGTTTTGGAAGATTGTTAATAGGGTAAGAAAGGATAATTCAAAAACTGTAGTTCAACCAATTAAAAGAGAAGATGGATCTTTGGCCGTAACAGATGAGGAAATATTTAAAGAAATGAAAGACAGATATGGGAAAGAAACACTAGATGTGAAAGAGCTTGAATCTCAGTGGTATGAGAAAGTTGAGAAGGATACCAGTAATAGGATTAGGATTGAGGAAAACCGGATAAATGATCCAGCATTTAGTGATAATTGTGGCCATGATAACTGTGATTTATATGTGGAAGAAGTTGTGGCAGCCATTGAGATAATAAATAGCAACAGTGCGCCCAGTCCAGAAGAGCAGGTCTTTAATTTAATGGTAAAAAATGGAGGAGAAGAAATGGCAAGAGGACTGCTATATATTTTTCAAAAGAGTTGGTTAAAAGGAGTACTACCTGAGGCTTTTAAGCTAGATCCAAAGGTAATGCTTCCTAAGCCCGGTAAAACAGACTATAATGTGACAAAATCATACAGGCCAATCACGTTGGAACGTGTAATCGGAAAGATAATGGAGAGAGTGATATGCAATAGACTAATTTGGAAGTTGGAGGTAGATGGAGGTGTAGCGGATACACAGTTTGCATACAGAAAACAAAACTCGTGTGTACAGACTATGTTAAGGGTGTGTAATTCCATATCAGAGGCACGAAGTAGGAAAGAGTATTCTGTAATAACGGTCATGGATTATGAGAGCTGCTACGAGAGAATATGGAGGGCTGGTCTGTTGAAGAAGGCATCTGATAAGGGAATAAATGGAAGAATGTGGATATATATCAAAAATTTCTTGTTAGATAGGCAGTATTATATTAAGGTCAATGACTACAAGTCGCCTACCTACAAATCAGCTGTTGGTATACCACAGGGGTCAGTAATTAGCCCTGTGCTCTGCAACCTATACACAGGGGATGCTATGGAGGGAGTAAACGGCCTACATGCGGAATTTGCAGATGATGCTACAGTTGTCAATAGTGATAGTACCGTCAGTGGAGCTTGTGAGAAGGCCAACAGTGATTTGAAAGTAGAAGGGAAATGGTGTAGAAGATGGAATATGTCTATATTGGACAAAACTGAAGTGATGATTATTTCATTTGATGGAAAAGATGTGGATGAGCAAGTTAAAGTATATGTAGGAGAAAAGTTAGTGAAAGTGGTGAAAACAAAAAAAGTATTAGGTATAACTTTGGACAATAAACTATCATTCAAGGAACATATTCAAGAAAAAACAAAATCAGGTTTTGGAGCACTTAGGAGCCTAGATACATTTGTGCAGGGACATAGAGGGTGCAGTCAGTCGGTTTACATGAGGCTATATAGATCATTAGTTCTTCCAGTTGTTGAGTATGGGGCTCCAGTTTGGGTATCTGCAGTTACAGAAGGGTGTAAGGAGTTTGGGAAGATTCAAAGAAGTGCAATGTTGAAGGCATCAGGATGCCTTAATTCTACAAGCACAGAAGCTCTAGAGATACTTACCAATACTGTACCTATTGATTTGCAGCTAAAACTTAGACAGGCCCAGGAAGTAATTAGAATAAGTGCCAAATATGACATAGATCCACTGAAAGAGGAGTTTGATAGATGGTGCGCAGGTGACATTGTGGCGGGAAGGAACCCTACAGTATTCCATCTACTCATGAGCAGATTTAGAGAAATGAAGGGAACAGTGGAACTAGACAATGTAGAAAAAGAATTCAAATATACCAAAGAATACATGGGTCTCATTAAGGACAAAGCAACAGTGATTACAGAGGAATTTCAAAACACAAAAAGCAAACAGGAGGAGAATGTGAGAGAGATGCTAAATAACACAGATGATAGAGATGTCTTGGTATTCACAGATGGATCAGCTTTGGGAAACCCAGGGCCAACAGGAGCAGGGGCGGTGGTCTACTTGGATGGGTAGTAGTCAGTGCCGGTTCTTCTCAAAAAGAGTGTAAGTCCCATGAGCAACAACTATACAGGTGAACTGGTGGGCATACAAATAGCACTGGAATTTCTATCTGAAATAGATCATTCTGACCTCGTGGATAGATGTATTCATCTCTTTACTGATTGTCAACCAGCTATTATCACAGCATTTGATAAGAAACCGCCAACATCAAAGATTGAAATAGTGACAAAAATTAAAGAATGTTGCAGTCATCTATATTTGAAGGGAAATTCAATTAATGTTCATTGGGTACCAGGGCATCAGGATATTAGGGGCAATGAATTAACAGATAAGCAAGCAAAGGAGGCAGCAGCAGAAGTGAGTGTAAAGGAGGACATACCAATAGAAATGGACAAGAAAGAAGCAGTTAGTGAGTTGAAGAGGCAGGTTAAAGAAAAATGGCAGAGGAAGTTTGATTTAACAGAAAAGGCAGAGAAAATACAAGAGGTTTTTACAGAGGTAGGAAAGAGGAACTGTTATGGAGAGGGAGACAGACTAACATTTTCAGTTGTAAACCAATTACTGTCCGGTCATACCCATCTGAATAGTCATAGGGCTAAAATTGACAAAACAGTGTCACAAATGTGTGCAGTATGCAAGGTTCCAGAGGATACAGAACATTTTCTATTCCACTGTGATGCCTATAAGGAGGAAAGAGATTGTCTGGAGAAATCAGTTGAGGGAGTATTGTATGCAGAAGGAATCTTTACCGTCTGTGACATTAATTTGAAAGTGCTAAATGGGTGCATAAGTGATATTAGTCGCCAAGGTCAAAATGACTTAGTAGGAGCTCTTGCACAGTACGTGAAGAGCACCAAACGTTTTTTTCTAAATGTAATGATCGCCTACGCATGCGCATGGAGCATATGTGTTAAAGCACAAAGAGTTGATGTACTGATGAGCTAAGAAGAAAAGCACCAAGAGTTCATAAGCAGCGTTATAATGCTTAATGGATTGACAACAACAACAAATGGATATTTTAATGTTTTTAGCGGTGTTTTCAGTGCGATTTTGGTTGGAATCAGGTAAAATGTGAAAGAATAAGTCCACTTTCTTTATTTTTACATTTTTTGCAGATATTACCTGTTTTTTCTCCAGGGCGAGATCAACTCCTGGGACAGGAAAATATCAGCCCTGGTATCAGCCCCCGTATCAGCCCTCTTAGCTACATGAGTTTTGGATCGCAGGGCTGGACAGCTCTACTTGAATTGGTTGATACGGCTGGGCCAAAAGTCTAGTATCAAGGGCAATACTAGTATAAGTATGTGATAAAAAAAAATCAAGATCATATCGGTGTAATTTCACATCACATGGGTGTAATTTCAGATCCCATGGGTGTTATTGAAGATCACATTGGTGTAATTCAAGATCATATGGATGAAATTGAAGATCATATGGGTTTATTTCAGATCATATGGGTTATTTCCATACCACTTGGATGTAACTCCAGATCAAATGGATGCCATTCAAGATCATATTAGTGTGATTTAAGATCATATGGGTGTATTCAAAATCATATGGATGGTATTCCAGATCATGTGGATGTAATTCCAGATCATATGGGTGTAATTCAAAATTATATGGAATATTTCAATATCATTTTGGTGCTATACAAGATCACACGTGTGTAATTCCAGATCATATAGATGTAATTCAAGATCTTTTTTGGTGTATTTCACGATCACATGGATGTGATTTTAGATCATATAGGTGTAATCCAAGATCACATGGATGTAATTCAAGATTATTAAGGTGTAATGTAAGATTACATAGGTGCAATTCAAGATTACATGGGTGAAAATCATATGGATGTTATTCCAGATCATATGGATGTAATTCAAGATTATATGGGTGTGATTCAAGATCATTTTGGTGTAATGCAAGACCATATGTGTGCAATATAAGATCACGTGGGTGTAATTTAAGATCATACGAGTGTAATTCCAGATCATGTGGGTGTGATTCAAGATAGCATGGGTATTACGCAGTATGATATGGGTGTATTTCCAGATCATATGCATGTAACTTCACATCATATGGATGTCATTCCGGATCATATTGATGTAATTCAAGATCATTTATGTGTTATTCAAAATCATATTGGTTTAATTGAAGATCATATCGATGTTATTACGGATCATTTTTGTGTAATTCAGGGTCATAAAAAAAGTGTAATGTAATTAAAGATCATATGGGCGTATTTCAAAATCATATGGGTGTAATTTCAAGATCACATGGGTTTAATTTCATATCATTTGGCTGTTATTCAAGATCATATGTGTGTAATTCAAGATCATATGGTGTATTTCAAGATCATTATAAGTGTGGAATTTTGTAGCATATGTATAGAATTCAAGATCATATGTATAGAAATCAATATCATATGTGTAGAATTCTAGACCATATTGATGCAATTTCAAAGAGTTTAATTCCAGATCATATTAGTGGAATTCAAGATCACATGAGTGCATTTCAAGATCATATTATGTATAATTCAGGATCCTTTGAAAGATTATTATCCACCATCCAATACTATTTTTATTTATATTGTATCGCATTGATTTTCCTTTTATAAGGGCGAGGGTGGGGGTAGATGATGTTCTTAAATCATTTCCGAATCTGAATGGTTGTGGTAGAATCTTCGGGATCTGGGTAAGTTTCAGATCTAGAGATATTTCTCTTGCGTGTTAAAAACGACTGTCGCTCGCTTTGCCTATTTTTGTTCCTGTTTGCCTATAGCATACAGTTTCATTCCTACGTTGTCGTGTATTGACACGTTATCGGAGAAAAAAAGAGAATATGTCCCGGTCTCTTATCTAAAAATTTTCTTCATATAAAAATATACCTTAAACGTGATAAATTCTCACTTTCAAATAAAACCTAAATAGACCTTGCTGAAGCTTACCGGTCAGGATCAACACGGTGTTCCATGCAGTTCGTGAATCTTTTACAATAAATGCAACCACTCAGCTGCAATGGCTAGACGCAAAAATCACATATGATAAGCATTCATGTTAATGTAGCTTAGCGGTTCGTTTTTAAACCAGTACATAATAAAAACCAACAAAATAACATAATGAAAACTTAGATCAGCCCGTGCATTCGCACATTCTAATCAGATAATTCGAACTAGAGAGTTCTCAGATACACAGTAAGTGCAGAGTGAAGGACTATTTTTGTCGAATTGATGTTCAGGCTATCATTCAGTGCGTTTTTCAGGGTATCAATCTATGCCACTTAAGACCTGGTTGGAATTGTGTGTGACATGGTATCACCATTTGAATTCGTTTCGCGATGTGTTTTCGTGGTTCACACTGATTACACGATATCCCGGTTTCCTCTCTGTAGATAGTGAAAACAGTCCATTATTTTTTAAATTGAGAATTGTTAGGGTACATGTATTTCGTCATTTATAATTGCCACATTAACTCTTATATGTGTTGATACAAGTATATATGACTTACTGCAAGTTGTAAATACTGTATTTGGCCATTTTCTTAACTGCTTAACAGAATCTGTAGCATTAATACACGTATACCAAGCGCGATAAGCGAATCGAAGAGTCACACATTTGACTATGACAATTAATTATGTTGATAAATTTTAATTTTGGCAAAATCTGAAAAGTTGCACCCATGAAATTGCAAAGTTTGCTCAAAAATTGTAAAACATAGTTGAATTATCAAGGCGATTCACGGTGTGATTTTTTTAATCTATTGTTTATTCCTGAAGTATTTTTTCTCAACAATGGTTGGATTTTCGCTTCAAGTTTTCGCATTGGGACTTGGCACTTTCATAGGTAAGAATTGTCATTTTCTTTTATAATTGAATACATGCGCGGATCCAGATGGGGTAGGAGGCAAGCGGTCCGGACCCCCTACCCCCTTCCCCCTGATAAATTACAAAGCTATAGGGTTCCTTAGCAATACTGGTACGTGCCTCTGGAAAATCACAAAGCTACCGATGATAGCCCGTTTTTAGTGTATTTGGATCCAACTAAGAAAAATAAAAAATAAACTTTTTCAGAGTTGAGTTGGATCCCCTCTGACAAAACTTTCTGGATCCGCGCATGGAATGATGCATGTGAACATGAAATATGGGGGACTATCATAAAAGGCATTTTCATATTATAGATGTATTTTACCTTTAACCATTTAACTTACCCCGCACCATTAAACCGATTAAAAGACGGGAGGGCAAATAGACTTTAATAGAGTAAAAGTAAGAAAGAGGGCAAAGATCAGGAATCGATACAATCAAGCACCACACCTGACCCAGGATACCGATGGGAAACTGACAACTTCACAACGAGAGCCAAGGGGTCAGACCTTTCTCAGCAGGTGACCACAAGGCATCAATAAACAGACGCGCACGAAAGCATAACAAAACAAGACAGAAACAACATAAATGCTCCACAAAAGATTAGACCACTCATCTGAATCTACACTGTTTGTTCATTCATATTTTCGAATACACATACTTACAACGACAGTGTCTTTTGAGGCCAGACTCGAGATCGCGAAACTGTTTGCTGGTAAGACGATTATTACTATAAAACATATCTATATATTTTATTTATTTATACAATATTTTCAGAGGGTTGAACTTTTAGCTACCAAGTGCCCACTAAAAACATACAAACACATAAAAGAATGATAGGTCGGTAAATGAGATAACAGTACCAAACATCATCTGTGCAGACTTGCCAGAGCTTTCGCTGCTTATGCACTTAGTATGGACACGGATGAAGGCTTAGATAAAATTTTAGGTCTCTAGGGCCCGGACCTGTAAATGTTTTTCCATAGACCTCCATTATAGCTTTTAAATAAGCTGTGGTCCTCACAACTCTTCAAGCACAATGCGGCTGCCATAGAATTACAGATTGGACCTAGTTCAACCAATAAACAAATATGAGATACCATGGTGATCGCCATGTTTTACCACTTTTTGGCCCCTGAAGGTGGGCACCCTACATGAGAGAAAATTTTCATTGCAAAAAATACAGAAATGCAAGGTCCTTTTTTCTAGGCCACACCAGTAAACTTAATCAACAAAAGCAATTAAAAATGTTGTTTCAAAAAGTACAGCAAAGATATACCCGTCTAATAAATACAATATATTTCCTAGTTTTATTATTGACCAATCACGAAACACCTTACAGCTTAAAAATATTGTGCCGAGCTTCCACCCACCTTTTGAGCCAATCAGTGCCCTTTTTACAATTACAGGTCTGTGGCCTCTAGATCTGCTGTATACGTCAGAGTGGGCGTTGTGCATATACGATAAGAACCTTAATCTCGTTTGCTGACACATGTATTTCGTTTAAAGCACGCATGAGGTTTAGATCACGCATGAGGTTTAGATAAACAAAATTTTTGAGCGTAAAATTGTAAAATTAAATATTTTCTTGCCCATTAGTTTTATCATGTGTTTTGAGTGCTCAAAAGAACCGTCTCATTGAGACGGTTCTTTTGAGTACCCACAACATATGTTTTGGTTGATTAATAAGAAAAGTATTTTGGGGTATGAGGCCTGATGATCCTTCGCTGCAGCATCAAAATCTCGTGCACAGGCCCATAGAATATATATTTAATATTTGTACGTGTTTTAGCCTTAGTCAATTTATCCAGAAACATCGACTTGAGAGCGAGAACTCCGTACAATTTTTAAAAGATTACTGTTTATGACGAGATCAGTTACGGTGCTTCTAAATTACAAGCCAATCTAGGTCTTACAAAATACTTTTATTTTGTCTAATATATTCACTATTTATACTTGTTATTTCCTAAACGTGTTTTGTTCCTGCTCATTACTGACTTTTTCGTATGTGTGTACCTTTTGAAACTTTTCTGTAATTTTGTGAATTTTGTGTTCACTGTTTTTTTTCTGTCTAGGTCTGACTAATGCTAACTATTGTGACACCCATGGAAACTGGGAATCATGGAGCGCTTGCGATCAGCCGTGCGGTGGTGGGTTCAGAACAAGACAGTGTGACTTCGATCACGCCAGCGAAAGAGAGCGATGCAACCCGACCTGCTATAACGGTGGGCTTTTCTTTGCGGGGCACTGTCACTGTGTGCCGGGAACTACCGGACCTTGTTGTACGGGTAGGTTATTTTGCGTTTCGTTTCGGTATTGTTGCAAACAGTGATTATCCCGATGAAATACTACAGAACGTGGCATAACATCAGAGCTTGCACTGATTGCTAAGATAACATCGATCTTCAGAAAAAGAAAGACATGTGCAAGTTTGTTTTAGAAATTAAAACTACTGGTCCCTTAATAGTTATATACAATAGACCATCCTGACTTTAATGAATTTAGCTTTGGTCTGAAAAGTATTGTTAAGCAGTAAAACGACTGCTTTAAAATGAAATGGTTCTCGGATACAAGGCTCTTTTATTTTAGGCTTTACTTACATCTATCTTAGATTTTAGTACAAGAAACCCTGTCTTCGGGGTTTAGTATTATGTAAGGCTCAAACCAGTCTGTTTAGCTAGAGAGACTAGCTTGAATGTTGAACTTTTGTATTAAGTAAGTTTAGATAGTATTCTTTGCAGAGAGACAATAACAAAGGCATTCAAATCAGTAACAACATCATTCATATAATCTGTGATACTTTAAGATTTTTATTTATCAATTGCTCAAGAAAAACACAAGCTGTTTGTACCCAATGAAATCATCTCTTTGAAATGATTCCGCTGAGTAGTACAACAACTGTTATCTGAATGAAATACATCAACATTTTTTGTAATTATTATGAAAAATAAGGATATTATCCATGGCTATGTATATGATACCATCAATAGTACAGTGGGTTCAACTGGCTACATAATATCTATCAAAGCTGCCAAACGGGATAGACATATATGACAAAAACAGACAACAAAATATAAAAATGTATAAATGTTGTGCCTATTGACCTTATCTAATCTTATCTAAACGCCTTCTAAATAGATAATGAAAGTCTAAATAGTATTTTCTTATTTGTAGACGACATTAATTCTTTACGTTTTAATAAATAAGGGGTATTCTAATACTTTATAATATACTGTATTCTTAAATCCTTAAACAAGTAATAAAAATACAGAAAGTGAGTATGATCAGGAAATACCACAATCACAAACTGTAGACAAACCCATAACATTCTAACAAGAAAGGGAATTCAACTTCCAAGTTTGTTACATGCCCTACATTTTCTATCACCTATTGGTACTCTGTTTGGCCTAGCCCATCTTCTAACCTCAATTTCAAATATGTGTGATAAAGCTCTTAATTTTGTCATGGCCACTCTTAATTTTTTAACCATAACATATTAAAAAATGTTCTAAAGAAGGAAAGAAGACACAAATTGCTCTGCTTGATTCTACAGGTCTACTGTTCTAATCTTGGAAAAATTTATCTTATAATGTTTGTTCAAACACACCGAAAAACATTCTTAATTCCAACCCTCTGATTCATGTAAACTTCATTAAACCCCAATGGTTGACCTGCTGGAAACGGGCTGACCATTGCTACTAACGTACTCTGGGAACCCAATTTACACAATGTGGCTTACTTTCTGTATCATTCAACATTAATTGGTATGCAATTTCAATATATTTGTTTCCCTCTTGTTCTAGTATTTCATATAACTTTTTTACTGAATGAAAGACGTTGTTTTGCGATCGCACCCTTACTAGCTCTATATAAGCAAATCATTTTGACTTGACCTTTTTATCCTCTAGAAGCTTCTTACAAAACTACAGGTGCACTGTCTCTTGTTGTTGTTGTGAAGGCTGGGAAATTCCCCAAATTTCTTAACCACAGGTCAAAACTGGAGTAATTAATTTGTCAAAAAGATCCAAACCATTCATTAGAGAGATGTCAGTAAATTTATAAAGATATTAGTTCACCTTAAGATTGCTTAAAGAGCTTACTCTGACAACGTTTTTTGAGCTGCAGTAGAGGAGTCACCAGTTGAAAAAGAAAGGCCTAGCTAAACAAACTCGGTATCAATTTCCTTGAAAAGTAAAAGATAAATGTCTTGTTAAAATGCCCCATTTCAAAATATATACCATTATGCTATTTTTATCAAAATTTACAGTTAACTTTCATTTTGGCAGAGGCCACGTTGTATATCGAAACCTTTCTGTAAACCCTCATTGGTACTTGATAATATGACAATATCGTCCACATATAGAAGTAAATACAGTTTCAGCATGCATCTGTCAAAACCTTCAGGATCATTTTGAATTGTTTTTCTTTCTATGTTATTTATAAATACTAAATAAAAAGAGAGGTAGACGTTACCCTGGCCTAACTCCTATATGTATGAAAAACTCACTCTTTTAGGACATCATATTAAATGTGGACAGCCAATGAATTACCAAGGTTATAAAAATGCGTTCACACACAACTCAGCTTAGCAGGAAATTTATCATACTCATAATGTTAGAATGGCAGCAAAATATTTGTGACATTTTAACATTCATTAGCATGATGGATACAACAGAGAGTTTCAAAGCCTAATTTTCACCATTTTAGCTTTTATAAGCAGTTCAGCATATAAATAAGAAACTTCATAAGATCGCGGTCTGTTTTAATACATCGTTTGTCTATAATTTATCCCTAGATATTAAAGAGTGTGACAGTAATCCATGTAAGAATGGAGGCTCCTGTGAGGAGCACGTGAATTACTACAGATGTCACTGTGCTGTTGGTACGACTCAACCGAACTGTGACGATATCATACAGGAGTGCTTGAGCAATCCATGCAAAAACAACGGCACATGTATTGAACTAGTGAACGCCTATCAATGTAGCTGTCCTGCTGGGACGACTGGTGTACACTGTGATGGTGAGTTGTGTTCAATTGTGAAGAAGATGCCGTTTTGTAAAAATAAATTAGACATCATTATGATTTATCTTATGATATAAATGAGTGACGTCATGTTTTTATAGCCACTGTTTTAATAACTCACTAATGAATATCCAACCTGGATAACAGAGTGCTGTCCAAGAGCTTTAGCCAGTGGATTATCTTAGGTACAGGAGGACAAACATGGTATAACTATTTTATGCCACCTATATCGGTGTAGACCTTGCACATCACGAGATATGGAACGCAGTGGCTCTGTGGTAGAGTGCTTGACTCGAGACCGAGAGGCCGCGGGTTCGAGCCTCACCAGCGTCACTGTGTTGTGGTCCTTGAGCAAGACACATTGATCCTAGCTTAGTACTGGCTCAACCAAGGAAGACCCGTCCCTGTTTAACTAAAATTGTTGATGGGACGTAAAGAATCAAATCAAACAAACAAACAAAACATCAAGAGATGTTTAGTGCTAAAGTTGGTAAGGGTGGTATAATCAAATTGAATTGTCTTGTAATACCAGATAAATCAGAGTTTCAATCTACTCTTCTTTATATGGTTGTACATACCAGTATCTTGATCTAATAAATGGCGATCATTTTTACCTTCAACTTGGATAACAGAGTGCTTGTTATTTTTGTGTTTTATATGTGAACCTGATCATTGGCTATTCAAACTGAATTTTCTTGCATATCAGATATATCAGAGTGTTCAATCTACTCTTCTTTATATGGTTGTACATACCGGTATGTTGATCTGATAAATGGCGATCATATTTAATTGTTTAATGCAATTGTGTTGTATATATGAACCTGATCATTGGCTATTCGAACTGAATTTTCTTGCATATCAGATATATCAGAGTGTTCAATCTACTCTTGTTTATATGGTTGTACATACCGGTATGTTGATCTGATAAATGGCGATCATATTTAATTGTTTAATGCAGTTGTGTTGTATATATGAACCTGATCATTGGCTATTCGAACTGAATTTTCTTGCATATCAGATATATCAGAGTGTTCAATCTACTCTTGTTTATATGGTTGTACATACCGGTATGTTGATCTGATAAATGGCGATCATAATTAATTGTTTAATGCAATTATTTTTTATATGTGAACCTGATCATTGGCTCTTCAAATTGAATTTTCTTGTATATCAGATATATCAGAGTGTTTAATCTACTCTTGTTTATATGGTTGTACATACCGGTATGTTGATCTGATAAATGGCGATCATATTTAATTGTTTAATGTAATTGTTATCTAATAACCATCAGATATCTCGGAGTGTTTCTGCAGACCTTCTGTATATCATGGCAACACAATAGTTTAAACTGACAAATTAAGAACGAGGGAATCAATACAATCAAGCACCACACCTGACCCAGGATACCAATGAGAAAGTGACAACGTTACAATTAGGCATCACAAACGAGAGTCAAAAGGCCAGTCCTTTCCCAGCAGGTGACCACAAGGCATCATCAAACAGACGTGCATGAAAGCATAACCAAACAAAACGAAAATAACATAAATGATTCACAAAAGAAGCACCGCCTTGGAACGGTCAGTGAAAATATTTTACTGGAGGGCTTAAACCGGTTTAACGGTGCACCAACCTCACCCTTAGTTCAGATGTGGATCAAGACACTTAGATGTTTGGTTTGCATGAAAAAAGACCCCTCACTTATCAACGCATCATCTCCTAGAACCACTTTTATGTTTACTTGCCATATCACATTTCATCAGCCCTTGTTTATATGACTGTACAGTACATACAAGAAGCTGATAAATGGCTAATATACATGAGCTTACCATATAATGTATTGCCAACTATCACAGAGTGTAATTACAAAGTGTTTAGTACTCCTTGTTTAAGGATGCACAAGGCTATAGGTATATTAATTATTTGTTATCGATAATCCATCAGATATCCAGGAATGTTTGAGTAATCCTTGTTTGAATGGAGGTACGTGTGTGGAGCTAATAAATGGCTACCAGTGTCTATGTGGACCAGGAACCACAGGCTACAATTGTGTTGGTAAGTAAACTGTTAAACATTTAATATTCGCGTAATTAATATGGCGATTTTCAAAAACTGACAAATTAGTCTAGTTCAATTTTGACGGTTGAGCATGGAAATTGATCCGATAAAATTGGAACCCACGATTACTGCAGAGCATTTTAAGTACAGCTCTTTTGTTACAGGGGCTACTTTTAAAGGAAAAAAATTGAGGGACTACTTTAAAATGAAAGAATATGCTCTCGTGGGTGCAAATCTTTCCTTTAAGGGTAGTCACTTTTAATGAGGGTTTACTCCATGCTGTTCTATTGATACCGATAGCAACATGTCTTGGATGATTGTCCAAATATTACCAAACTGCCAACATCGAATTTTAGAATCGAATTTATCAGGTGAAATATAAAAACTAAGTCCCCTAAAGTCCCAGAAATGGCATATCAAACCATAATTCGTCCCCAGCTTGAATATCTTCAGCTGTTTGGGGCCAACACACATAAGAACAGGTCCACAAAATTGAGATGGTCCAAAGAAGAGTAGCCCGCTGGACCACAAATGATTGGAACAGGACAACTAGTTTTTCTTAATTGTTGCACCAGTTGAACTAGCAAACCCTAGAACAGAGATAATCAGTGACACGTCTCTGTCTCTTCTATAAAATTGTTTAGCCTCGTGGCCGTGCCCCTCCCCTATTACATAGAGCCTGTAGTCATGCCTGCCTGGTACAACATCATCAACTTTCGACTGTTACACACTGGTAAGGACTAACTGCGAATATTCCTATTCATTGTCCAGTTAAACGCCCTCCCAGAACATGTTGCTGTCTCTCCTGGTCCTGAGTCATTCAAGACCGCAGTAGGAGAGTTTCAGCATCCAAAACCCTAAACAGTGAAAGTGCTTGTTTTTATCCTGATTTTAAAAGCTCTAACAGGCCCCCAACCAATTTTTATATACTGATCAATACCAGACAGTTTTTTAATTCCTTCTCTCTATTTACGATATAGTTTTAAGCAATCATATTGTATAAAGCCTTACTGTCTCCTTGTTTGTAATGCCTGAAGCGCAGCCACCTTGCGTGTGTCCACGAGGGCGTTGGCAATATCAGAAGATATATAGATAGATCTACGGTAGAATTAAGTAAATAAATCGCAAAGCGTATAGTGTTGATTGCCTTGATAAAACAACTAATCAGTCATATACGCATAATAATGATTTTAACTGATATAAGTTGATACAAATAAGTTAAAATACATAATGCAGCGTAAGAGATGCAAATCTTTTAAACATACATACACTGACGCTACAGAAAAATTCTTTCATGTATTGCATGTGGTTCACAAACACGAGCTGCACACGCTTACCATGTCAAGCCTCGGGGTACTCTAGTATTTCAGTTCTTTAGTGCATTCTTTGCTTCCAAAGGATACCCTTATAAGAACATATTTTACCTTAATTTGTCGATTTTGTTTACCAGGTATATTGACCAATATACATATATATGTTCAGCGCAAAGTACATGCATATTAATTTTTTTCGTGACGCAAGTTTGTCTTCTATACTTTCTTGATAGCCAATAAATAAGGCGCTGATCAGACTGCGGGCATGCGCAGTCTGGTCTGCACATTTGTTATTCGTATATAGCAAAGACAGGTGGCCCAAAATCTATATTGCTCATGTTTCTTTATCTAGATGTTCCCGAATGCGCAAGCCATCCCTGTAGGAACGGGGGCGTGTGCAATGAAATACTGAATGGTGTCAACTGTACTTGTCCAAGGAAATATACAGGCACATATTGTGAAAAAGGTACTCTGCTTAATTCAAAATCAGATTAATGATGCTCAGAAATTCAAATGACAGTAAATGCAACATTCACATGTCTATAACGAGCATACCATATCACAATGGTTCAAAACTGATTAACACAATCTGGTTTGTTCTCATCTGATCAAAATATGTATTCCTTAAGTGAGTTTTGACAAAACTAACCAGAACTAAGCCAGCACTTGATATTTTACCTTTACTGGTGCCTAATGCACGTGATATAAAATGATGGAACCAGTACTTAAATTCGATAGGCTGTGATTGCCATATTCTGTCAGTGTATGAAGTAATAACGAAATGGCAACTTGTGATCAAGCACCCTCATTTATTATATTCAATGTTGATTAAGTTTACGCTGTGTCTATATTGACTTCACATATATAGCATTTTTTTATAATTTATGGGAGTGACGGAACGCCAAGTATTAAAATCGATAAACCACTCGTGTTTTTACATATTACGTAATAACTGGCATCACAAAGGGCTGTTTATATGGCCAATTCTTGAACTTTACACGCTAAAATGCATTTTAAAGTGGTTTTACTGTTACAATGTATATGATTAATAGAATCGAGCATATGTGCTTCTGTATTATTGAATTCATTAAACTTGTTGTGAAAAAGCAATAAACTACTGGGCAAGCCTCACATTTTGTCTCTTTACCTCAACTCGTTTAATAAGGTCAATAATACATGAGCAATTATGAAAGAGTCTCTATAGAATAATATCAAATATTTTCCAGATCTGTTTTCCCGTCATGATAGCACATGTCATCCAGGATCATGCTATTTTGTGTTCAGGGTCAAGGACACTTGGGAAGGCGCAAAGGTAACGCATTTTTACAATCTGTTGGTTCTTTGTTTTTGATGATC
The DNA here is from genome assembly GCA_964019695.1 of Loripinus fragilis. Lineage (NCBI taxonomy): Eukaryota > Metazoa > Mollusca > Bivalvia > Lucinida > Lucinidae > Loripinus > Loripinus fragilis. The sequence goes on from OZ026525.1 coordinate 76,100,500, forward strand.
TTTTTACATTTTACATGCCATTACATTCACGGATCCAGAAAGTTTTTTATTTACTTATTCATTAATTGATGAGGTGAGGGGAGAGAAGATCTGAATTCAACTAAAAATGGGCCATCAGCGAAACGCCAATTAAATCAGGCATGTCGCTGGTGGGCTGATAATAACCTGACATTGAATGCTGTCTTGGTAGCTTTGTAATTTTTCAGGGGATCCGTATCTGTATTGTTAAGGAACACTTTAGCTTTGCAATTTACCAGGGGGTGGGGGCAGGACCCCCTGTCCCAACCTTTGGAATCGCGCATGCATAAGCACACATGCTTTGCCATTTATTCAAAATGTTCATTGTGAATCAGTTTTTTGTTTAGGAACCATTGTTCTGTATAACGTTATGTTTATTGTGTTGTAAATCCAACATTTGTAACACTGCATAAGCAGGAAGTTGTTGCGCTTTCCATTAATTCTCATAACCAAACCCAATAAAGCTGAGTCTGCTGTTTAAGATAGTGTAGGTTCTCTCAACTGTAAAACACTTTTTATTTGGGGCTATAGGCCATATGAACAAAAATCGCCAACTATGAGACATAGAAAACAATTTACAATTTAGAAAGTACACAATAAGCAATAAATGAACACAAATCATTAGTGTGTTGGTTTCTGTATCAATAAAGCTACTTATCAACGATAGTATAGAGTCTGTACCATGCTGAGAAAGCCACGTCCTTAAAAGGGCTTCTTTTAAAGGAAAGAATATTCTTCAAATATGTAGCATATTCTATCCTTTAAGAGTAGCCCAAATGAGAGGAGAAAATAAGTTTAAAGGGCTTTAAATTTGGAAACCACCAAAATTAAACTATGCAAATATATCAATGTTTTTTAATCGCAAATTTTGATGCCGAGAAATTTAAGTGTTTTTCAGTAATTAACTAAAACACATTCCATGGCGCGCCATCGCAAATCCCCACGCTCTCGAAGAAATCTAATGGTATTTGACCCTTTGACCGCATCCCAAGGTCACAAGTTTGATCCTAGGGTAAAAGTCTCCAGTGTATCCTGGGCTACTGCTCATCCCTTTTAATTTGATGTGCCACATGACCATGTTCAGAAAATTAAATGTTTGACCCCCAGCACCCTCAAGTCCCAAACCCTGGTGCATGACCCAAGGGACCCTTCTAATATGTTTTATATATTTCATTTGTGAGAAGACGCATAAAGTTTTGTTTAAAAATCTGTGAAATTGACTTTGTAATTGATATATGACCTTTTGGCAGCCTCCCCAAGGGGACCCAAAATTGTGCTGTTGCATGTGCCATTCATGTAAGTACCTCACACACCAAATCTGGTTGAATTTCGGAAAAAAATTGACCCCCAAGCCGCCCCCCCCCCCCCCCCGTACCCCCAATTCCGAATGAACGAAAATCCGTCTGATATGTTTTATATCTTTCATTTGAGAGAAGACACACAAAGTTTGGTTTAAAATCTTTGAAATCGACTTTGTAATTGAAATTTAATGATATTTGACCTTTAGGCCCCTCCCCAGGGCGCCAGGGGACGGGGCCAAAAAAATTGTGCCATTGCGCGCCTCATTCATGTAAGCAACTCACACACTAAAATTGGTCGGATTTCGTCTAATGGTTTAGGAGGAAAGAGGACATAGCGTGACGGACAGACGGCCAGAGGCGATTGCAATATCCCCCTCACTTTTTTTAAAAAAAAATGCGTGGAGATAATAAGGGTTCGATTTTTAAAATTATTCATCTTTATGATTTATCGTATAGTTACATGTATGTTTATTCTTACATAACCAACAAAGGCTAGCGAATATCTGAATGTTCTGAATCAGACATTGCTCAATCCACTATATAGTCTAATTCGACAGTCTAGAGTGCTCTTGAAACGTGATGCAACGTTCGCGATAAACGTTAAGTCACACCAATGGCGGGCTTGTCATGGTATGTGCAACCATATCATATCATATCATACACCCTTCAGGCTTGAGTTTTTCAAACCCTTTTGCAAGCAAGAAAATGTGGAATCTAAGTCTTTTAAAAAATACTTGGAAATTGAATCGTTTTCAAAATTATTGTTATATTTACCGAATTTCATTTTATTTCTGCAATTGTGATTGTCCTGCATCTAAGCCTAGATTTACTTTCATGCATCTTAAATTAAGAGACTGTCAGGGCAAAGGAAAAGGCACAGTTGTGCCATAGTGGGTCCAGCCTTAAACAAGCATTAGATACCAACACACACTATTCTAGATAAATCATTATCTACTTAAATAAACAAAAACTTAGCAACTTAATTGTTTCACTTCGTTTAGGTTGTTATAAGAAACGTGCTATTTCACTTTTGAACCGCCAAAAACAAGGCATTTTATTTTGTGTCATTCCTGTATTACCCTTATACACTTAGGGATACTTTGTCATGAGTGTGGACGAATATGAACGGTCCCTTTTTGGTGGCATGCGAATAAGTGTATGTTTCAGGATATTTTTGTCAATAATTGTCTTATACTTATTTTGTAGAAATTTTGTGAAGCTAGACAAGGGCATTTAGTAGTACCAGACAATATGGCAGAGCAGTTATTTTTAGAAACGTATCTAGATTCAATGAGAGGTAAATACATACATTATCGATGTTTATAACTTTTAGAGACGAGATTTTTTTTGTTTGAGTCGATGCTTTACGCCCCAGTCAACAATTTGTCTATCATTTTGGGACATTTTTCTGGTGGTGACCTTCACTCCAACTCCAGTGATGTACTCTCACGTGCCTAATGGTTGACATTTACATATTAGGTTTAAAACCGTGCATTCAGTACTGATAGTCTTACTCAAGGTAAAGGCACAATGACTTCTGTTAGGCTTTATCTAGGGACCTCTCGTTCTCATATCGAGCAAACTACCACTGAGCCAATGGGTAACAGGGATATACTAATAATGTAAGTTGGGTGAACGTAAATAAAAAGACTACATTTCTTCGACATTGCTTAAACATTTTAGATTTGTTAATAAGTAAATTGTATGGCTCTCAAATAGCAATGTTTTGTTTGCATACTTGTACTGTATCTCTTCTGGCTTAATACTATTGACCTAAAACAAACAAAATTATTATGTTTTAGTGCGCTATGGCGATGCCTTCTTTTGGATGGGTGGTAAAAAGTCAGGTACCAGTCCAGCACACTGGATTACAGGTCCATACTCTACTTACGAGCGGTGGCCTTTGGGTGTGTCTGACAATGTAGCAGGGAACCAGTGTTTGGCGTTAGATGCAGACTATGACTTCATGTGGCAAGCGTTTCCCTGTGATAGAACAGCATATTTTATCTGTGAAGAAACGTAAGCACACGAATCACATAATTGCCATCCTCTTGGGAAATAGAGGATCTTACCTGAGTGCTCATGTTTTATGGAATTTATTAAACGAGTTGGGGAAAAGAGATAAAATGCGAGGTTTGCCGAGCATTTTATTTCTTTTTCGCAACGAGTTTAATAAATTCAATAATACAAGAGCACGAATGTTAGATTCTATTTATCATGTGACAAATACTTTGAAATCTCATTTCTGGCGGCAAAACGTTATAATTTTGTCATTATGTAAGCAACGTTGCTAGTGACGTCATAACATTTCCCGTAAATCTATAAACCACCAGTGGTTTATGGATTTTATTGCATGGCGTTATTTCACTCCCAGACGCGACGTCATATGATAATGGAAATTATAATTGATCCGTGACATTAGATTTCCAACAATTTGACATTTTGACAAGTGTTGACCCAGACGAGCCTCTGCAGCCTCCTTTTAAGCTTAGAAACTCAAAATGGTGTTCTGTCAGTACCTTAACAATCATAGAATACTCAAGCGACTAGCAAAGGCTCTGATCAGACTGCGCGTATGCGCAGGCTGATCTGAAGCTTTGCTGGTCGCACATACCATATTGTTGGAAATTTCATCCACTGGCTCAATTGACTTAGTTTGTAGTGATGTAGCATGAGATGGCCCTTTCTGTAAGAGTTACCTGTGTGTATATTTTCATGGTGTCACATCTCTTAAATGACACACCCAGTTCAATGCCATCTCCGCTTGCTGAGGTGGCAATGAGGTGAGTGTGTCATTTAATAGATCACCACTTTCGTTTGAAACAGCTTTCAAATGGCTTCTGTACTTTCAGTCAGTAGACGACAAACCACTTTAGTTAAGTGCTGAAAGGTGGCAAGCTTTTCTGAAAAGCTAATACTTGTGTTCTAAATTGTAACACAGTATTATGCATCTCGAAAGGAACGCAGATATTCGCTGACTAGACCGTCCATCTTTTCCTTTATTTGACCATCTTTCACACGTTCAGACATAAATATTGTTAAGCTTCACTACTAATAAAGGCAAAGCATTGTTAGGCCATGGAAATGGCTGCAAATTCGGGTTTTTTGGATAGGTTCAAACCTCTTGACACCACATTAACAAATTTAATCTACCCTCTATATACTATCTCAAACGCCAATTTGGACATTTGGTGTGCTTTAACAAACATAATTTTAAGGATCACTGAACGACGCATAGAAGAAATGCTAGTTTTACTTAATTTTGCAATTAAGACACTGTTTTTCAATTTGAAAAGGCAGAGATATTGAGTTTAGGTAATTTGTAATCATTCTTCTCTAATTAGACAACCTAAGATAATTAAAGCAAGAACAGGTGGATGGAAGTGAGTTGATTAGAGAGTTCGTCGAATATTCAACTCTCTTTATATTGTACACTGCTAAATATTTAAAGGAGCACCTAACAATTTTCTGTTGGTGATCATGTTAACTCCCGTCCAATCCAATAGATAAACCATACACTTCCTCAAACAATGTGACAGAGCCCCAGTTTCTTTAAGCTATGTTTGTCAAGAAAACCAAAGTATCCAAGGTCAAAATCGTTTTATATAAAAAAAAATCCATGGCCTAAATTTTATAGTCTTGAAAATTACAACTTTTCTGTAAATATCTGTAGAATCTTGGGAAATTGTTTCTTACAAAACCTTACAATTTCTGCTTAACTAAAAGGGTAATGGAATGTACAGAAACGATTCCTTTAAGTGTTTGATTAGAATAAGCGTCTAAAAAATTAGTTTGGAAAAAATTTCACTTTTACAAAAATATGGATCCCATGAGATTTATCAACAAGCATCATCCTTGATGTTTTGCCAAACTAAACGCTAGACAAATATGGCCTTATCTTTATAACTAAATCTTGGCAAGGATCGGACCATGAGCCCATTAGTATGCATTCATAATGCTCAGCTACTGAGACTAGCAAGAATAGTGAAAATATGCAGGCATCAAGTTTTGCTGTTATATCTTTTATAGAGCGAATAACAAAAACACTGATTGACTATTGTTTGCGCCGGCCTTTGTTTATCACGTGCAACAAAATTAGCCCAGCAGTCAAACAACCTTAAAATAACGTCAAATAAACGTAGATGTCACGTCATGGCGTCGCATCGACGTCGATACGACGTTGTTTTGTCGTCAAGTGCCTAATTGGAGGTTTTGTTACCTTATTGCATATGTTCTTGTGTCTTATTGGTTGCTGTATCTGATTATTTCAGGACTCCATTTAGTCTTGGACCAACGGTAGGCTAGGCACTGGAGACGTATAGAAGATTCTGCTTTTGTGATATGATGATTTGTGTCCTCACCCATTTAACCCTAAAGCGCCAATCACAACTGCAGCATAGGACGCATTTTATGGCACCTTTCCAAATTTTTGAGAAAAAAATAAGGCATGTGTTTCGTGAGAATCGTCAGCTGGCGTTAGAATCATCCGCCAGCAGACGATTCTCATAAAATATCATGCCTTGTTTTATAATATTTTAAAAGCAGCAAAACTTGAAATTGTCCACATTAAAGGTGGCGCTTTATGGTTTAACAAATTATCTCGCCAAGAAGAAAAGCGTATTTCTAAGGTCAATTTGTTCTGCCATGCATAGATACGTATATACGTTAGTTGCTTGGGTGATGGCTTTATTGTTGTCTGCTGACTGTTTTCAAAATTAGATTTTCAAAAACAAAATTCAGGAACACTATCAGAGTGTCAAACAATTTGGGTCCAGATCAGGTCAACGTTTTGTCAGGCCTGATCTGAATCCAGACAGTTTGCAAAGAATATCAACATACGGTAAAAGTCGCTACTAGCTAAAAAAAATAGTTAAAACAATTCTTCTATCTGTGAATACCGAATTTCTGAGTTTTCCAGCTGTTATTAGGCAGCAAGGAGCTAGTTAACATTAACTCTTTGCATTTATTTGTTGCTGATTATTTTTCACATTCTATGCTTTCCCTATCTGTTTATTTTTGCGTGCAGAATCAATTAAAACATGTTCAAATTTTATAAGCTTCAGGTGTTTTGAAACTGTGGGTTGGTTTTATTTCGCACTACTTATGCACTTGTTGGGTGTTATTATTTGTCCCAGTGCACAAGATTTCGCTACTTATATCATATGTGCAAATGCATGCACGGATCCAGAGGAGGGGGACAAGGGGTCCAGACAGCCCCCCCCCCCCCCCCTTAAAAAATACAAAGCTATAGGGTTTCTTAGCAATACTGCTCCAGGGAGCGCAGTGGCTCAGTGGTAGAGTGCTTGACTCGAGACCGAAGGGCAGCGGGTTTGAGCCTCACCGGCGTCACTGCGTTGTGTCCTTGAGCAAGAACATTAATCCTAGCTTAGTACTGGTTCAACCCAGGAAGACCCGTCCCTTTATAACTGAAAGATTGTTGATGGCACGTAAAGAATCAGTTCAAACAAACAAAATCAAACAATACTACTCCAGATCTGCTGAAAAAATACAAAGCTACCAAGCCAGCATTCAATGTTGGGCTATCATCGGTCCGCCAGCAAAACCGCCGTTGATGGCCCGCTTTTAGTGGTATTTGGATCCACTCTTCCCTCATCAACTAAAAAAACAACAAAAAAAAACGTCAGAGTTAGACCCCATCTGACAAAACTTTCTGGACCCGCGCATGAAATGTTTCTATTTAACACCAAATTTGACTAACCCAACGAAGCTAGAAGTATAGATTTGGGTTTTGAGCCTTTATCCACATCCATACTAAATGAGCCTTAGCTGATTAGTGATGCAAAAAATACACAAAATATCTTGGACTGACCCATTAAAAATTACATAAAACATAACTGAATCTAAAACTCTAGACGTATTAACAATCAAAAACGCTCTTAACAATCGACGAACGCTAATGAAAAATAGCTAGAAATGGTGTTTTCAAGTGCAATTTGTCGCCCAATAGCTATCAAAAACACCATTTCTAGCAAAAACTGTTTCTAACCAATTGTGGGCTACGTTTTTTTTTTATTGTATTAACGTTTTCGATTGCCACCTATCAGGCGTGATTAAGGTATAACGTTGTGTTGCTTTGATTTGTAACCAAAAAAGGTAGATTGGGGCTACTATAAAATGACCATCATTGTTTATGTGTGTTTAAGTGTCCATCTCTTTCAAATCTTGTATCCGCAACTCAATTAGACACCTGATCAGATTTTCTTTCTAAATATGCATGTTTTCTAGCAGTGCATACGGCTTTGGGTTTTTGATTCAATACTTTTTGAAGGTGCTTTAGCTAGATCGGACTGACGCACACAGTACCTCTTTGGTGTTTTTTTCGATTTTCTTAAAATGTTGCATTTTTGTAATAAGAAAATGCCTATATGTTTCTGCATATTTTTTTTCAAACTTTTTGAGCGAGTTCCAGCCCTTTTACTTGGAATTTCTACATGAAAAGCTATTAGCAACACCTCGCCTCACCCGACTTAACAAATTTAATGTTAACGTTTATAAGTATCCAATGTAAAGAGCGTATATTGAATACACTCTAAACCATCTCAGATAGACAAAGCTTTTGAGCAACCAAATCACATGTTATAATTGATCGGTAAGAAAATAATTACAATTTTACGCTCATAAAATGTTCTTATCTGGATCTATGGACTGTCCATAGATTGTCTTTATTCACCAGGCCATTTCACGCCCAGTATAATCGTAAAGTTTTCCTGAATTCTTCAACTCTAGTGACTGCATAAGTTTCAGCATTCCTTCCACACTTTGCAGCGTGGTGACTGGGGCTGCTGGACCGCCCATATCCGTTAGGACCCAACCTGGATGGACAGCTACAACAAGTATCTTCGAGGGCTCCAATTCAAGGCTCAGTGTCTTTGTCATCATGTTCAGGGCCGCCTGGAATGTAAAATGGATCAGTCAATGATATAGTATAAGAATCCATCGTGGGTGTGAGGGTGGGATAGAAAGATCTGTCCGGAGGATCAACGATGTGCATCAAAAGGCTTGCAAAGTGATGACAAATGGTGATCACGAGAGACAGACTTTTTCTATCCCATCCTCACACAAAGTAGTGTATTCTTTTTATAGCACACAGTTAATTACGGCTTTTTTTTTAATTTCAAAATTCTCGCAGAAGCTCCTGAATATGCTGGGATGCAAATATAACATAATGGCATCACTTTAACGGGTCACTGACATCACTTATTTTCGACTTGCGTTGTTGGATTTTTTATCTTTTCTCCCGGGTTCGTATGAGGTATGTGATTTTATAAGAATCTGTCATAAGTGTGAGGATTGGATAGAAAATTCTGTCACAAGGATCACCAACTGGCACCAGGAGGCTTGCCAACGGTGATCGCGAGGGACAGATTTTTCTATCCCATCTTCACACGAATAATGGATCCGTTCTCTTATTCGTTAGCCTGTGTGAGCAATGAAGGCTAACAAAGTGTAGACCCTTATGCAGCATTTCATCTGGGTATTCACTATTTGTAAAAAGTACCCGTTTAGGGGTTTCCCCTATACATAGAGTTAAATGATTTTTGGGGGTTTATTCCTAATCTAACTACATGTATTTACTTTCCTCAAATAAGCCCAAAATCGTCTGAAATAAATTTTCCTTTTTAAAAGGAGAAATTGCCTACTTGTTTGCTTTCAAATATATAACCATATATAATCAAAAAGATGCAAACCACTCCTCATTATTAGCATATCCAGGCTGTTTAGACTATCTCCAATTGTCGAATATTCCCTCTGTATACAGTTAAATGATCACTCGGTGTGTTTTCAAACATAATTTTCATAGGAATGTCTGCAGTCATAGCTTGTACCCAGGCTGTACATAACTGTGCTTCATTTGAAACGCATCTAAAACTGGCCTGTGACAGTTCACGTTTTACAGTTTATTTTTTTTTATCTCTTTTAACTATATTTTAAAAATATTATTAAACATACATTGACCTAAGAAACAGTTTAGCAAGAATAACAGTCCTTTTCGCTAAATAAAAAATGAGCCCTTTTACGCGTAAAGGTGTCCTTTACCCATTTTAGCGTTACCCCTGGCGATGTCTTGTTTCCCTAGACTGGTTCTCTCCCTTTAATAGCTTTTCAGCATATTAAGACAGGTAACTACTAGCCGCCATTGCGCCTACGTATAGCATACACACTGACGTCATGAGTGACGTGATATTGGAAAATACCCTTTACATAAAGTGTATTTTTTAAACAAGCCGTTTTATGAAGTTTATTTTGTCCTTGGAGTTTATATATTTTTTTCTTTTACTTGATTATCAAATTATAGCTACTGAAAATTGTGTTGAAAAATCTTTTCTGGAGCATGCGCAGTCGCATGAGTAGGATTCTCTACTTGTAATTAAATACACGTTACCTGACCCTAGATGGGTAGATCTAGGGGGGAGGGGGGGGGGGGGAACCAGACTATTGTTCCCCTACACACGATCGTTATGCTAACAGTATTTTTCGTTATGACTAGCGGTTCAGTGGTTCCGTTAACGACTCCTTCCCACAAGTCCTTGAAGTTAGTTAGTTTATACAAGTATTAGCTTTTCAAAAAAGCTGGCGGTCGCTTAGCCCTACCATTGTATATATTCTTGCCCACTGCATGCTTCCATTTTGAACTTCTAGAGCTTGTCCATGTAGATTTATTCTAAGCCCTGGTTATAAACATCTGACTGTGATTTGTTACCATTTAATACATGCTTCCAGCGAGTTGTTGCTTGATCTTTGAAAGCACCCGGCTTTATCATGGTATGTTATGGTAATGTATCTAGCATGCGACACATTTATGGAAAATCATTTGACAACACTAGAAAGCTCATTTTTCTTAAAACTAATGCCAGAAAATCAAGGTCACAGTGGTCGCTTAACTGTGTATGTACAGACTCCGTGACCCCAAGATGTGTTCACAAATCAAATTTGGGATTCCTAGGATGTATGCTCGTGGAAACGATTTTTCTAGATCTGATGGCAGTGGTAAAGGTGCGTGACGCTCCATGACCCTAAATGCATTAAGACACGAATTTCGGCATTCCTGCCTAAAATATTATAGGAGATATACTCCGCATATGATATGAACACTCAAACACCTAGGACACTAAGGACAGTCAGTTTTATTACTATATGCCTTCCTTTGGGGGCATAAAACCTGTTTGTCATGACAGTCATAAAACAGTGCCTGAATTCATAGTAATTCTATGTAATCAGATGTGGATGACAACCACAGAAGTACGTTTACTGATGTGAAGTTCGCTTGCACTCTTTGCCATTTAAGGACGTTTTGGCTTTGGGACGTTTAACTTTCGCCAGCTTTTTTGAAAAGCTAATACTTATTGTATTATATAAGCGACGGGGCAAATTGACGCCTTCTTTGTAGCCCTACAGATTTCAGGGACAGTTTACTTCGCGCTGTAGGTCAACCCACGATATTTGGTACCCCACTCGTTGTTCAGCAGCGAATAAAATATAGCCTGAGCACGGCATAAAGCTTCGGTCAACACCTGAATTTGATGTGTGTTTTGATTGATGTTTATATAAGCGGCCGGCCACGGCCGACCGCAACAAATAGACAACCAGCAAAAACATCCTTAGCGCAATAGAGAGAACCTTCAAAATTTGAAAACAGTAGACTCGTGGAGTCTGTTGATAAGATTTTATGGAAAGTGCAACGCCACCGGCACCAGCACCACCTTGAGCTCCAATTGTATGTTATAAGGATTATAACATGTTTTTCTATGCACTGACATCTGCTGGACCCCGATGGTTGTGTTGATACCCGAGCCTGAAGGTCAGTATTTTAACGACCCCTGAGGGGTCCAACAAATGTTTTGTATCAGAAAACCTTGTTTGAACGTGATTATTGCATAAATTTGTTTTGTCACTTAAAAACATTGGGAAAACACATTGAAAAAATAATTTTGTAGGCCTATAACCTATAGCATGAAGGATTCGTAGATTTTTAAAAAGCCTGTTCCAGAGCAAATGCCTGTCATCCTGAATTATGTTCACTTCTATCCACGTCTCTTGATTGCGTCATTTTTTGTGATGGCCTAGAATGCGCATATGTGTGCATCAACAGCACGTGAATTGCCTGATTAATACATGTGTTTTGCCGATTAAAACATGACTGTTAATAGCGTGTGACACGGCTTTTTATGCAATAATTGCAATTTATGATAATTCTTATGAAGTTACGTCTCGGAGTAGAATGACGCCATGCATTAAAATTTATTAACTACTTGTGGTTAACAGATTCTGTCATTGTTCTGAAATGACGCACATACCAACGTTGCAACCGTTATGACAAAATCGTCATTCTTTCTTTCGCCAGAAAGGAGATTTCTAAGTAATTTCAATGTCAAATGATAAATACATTGTAGAATCTAACATTTATAAATTTAATTTTGCATTTTTCTCAACTCGCCTTATAAAAAGAAAAACATATGAGCTCTCGTGTAAGTTCCTCTATTTTTGCATAGAATGGTTGCTTACTTGGACCTATGTCTCAGACTTACCTTTGTTGTTGAATAATGATAAAATTGTTTGTATTTATTCTCTGTAACTGAGCCAATTAAAGAAGATATGTTAAGAATAGCAGCTCTCTCCCATGGTGCAGTCTTTGGGGAATCTTTGCTTGAAGCACATTTAAGCAATGGCAAGAACTCCTGTAAAATAAGAAGCTTTTGAGAAAGCAAAGGAAATAATATATAAAAGTAAGAGAGAAGGCAAAGATCAGGAATGAAACCAATCAAGTACCACATCTGACCCAGGACACCATATTGGAAAGTGACAAAAGCACAAGAAACCATAACACACGAGAGAGCCAAGAGGTCATTCCTTTCCCAGCAGGTGATCACAAAGCTGCAATAAACATACATTACAGAAGGTAAATACAAACACACAAAATAAAATCCACAAAAGAAGCCCCGCCTTGGAACGGCCAGTAATAAAATAACTGGAGGGCTTAAACTAGTTTCATGGTACCAACCTCACCCTTCACTAGTGGACCTACAAGTATTTTTTTTTGTTCCGTACACAAACGTGAAAGTTTGTTTATAAATTATCCATAGTGGGTGGAGCTTAGCATTAATATTCATAAAGGTAAAGGTTAAACTACAAAATGACCATTTTCAAAGTTGTTGTATCAATATTTATCAGTTACCTCGCATATGTACATTGTTGTACGTTGCCTGATAAACGTTGTCTATCTCACGGCATGTGCCTTTATCATGTCAAGATGGCGTTGCACTTTTTGAATGACTGAATCAACACAAAAATCGAATATTATGTCATTATCGCTAGTTTGAAGAGTGAAACAATGAGGTAAACTGATAAAGAGAATATCAGGTGAGTGTCTTTTGATAATAAGTTTACCAGGCTCGGCTTTGAGAACGCATGTTGAATCGCTCGGCAAGGCTCGGCTTTGAGAACGCATGTTGAATCGCTCGGCAAGCCTCGCGATGTCAACAAGCGTTCTCAAAGCCTTGCCTGGTAAACTTGATATCAAAAGACACTCACCTAGTATTCTCTATGTATGGGATAATCCATCGGAAAAAAAAATCTACGTACCCTACACATGAGAGCTGGACCTATAACATTACAGCTGTAGTTCTTAGCCAGTGCAGTTGCGTCCACGTTTTCTATTGAAGAACAATCTAGATGGATCCCGGCGTTGTTTATTAACAGGTTCAAACCTTCTTTTCCGATGATAGCCTCTGTTTTCTGTCTGCATTCTATAATAGACTCCTCGTCCTGCACGTCTGAAAGTACATGTAGTTTGGTTAGCCCAAATCATAGAATATGGATCGAACTTGGCGTTTACCTGGTCCCGAGAGAGATGTTAAATCCTTGGATGAAGACCTCCGCAAGGAACTACATTGAAAACAATATAGCCCAATATGATTGTTATTTTTAATGCACAAATACCTAAATATACAAATAGTATGCTACTATTAAAAAAATGTGTCATAGTTTCTCAGTCAAGAGGTGGTTGGACGTTTTTTTTTGCTTGCGACCCGCAGGCCGCAAGCATTTGAAATGAAATAGTAATTCCCTATAGCTGGTTGCAGCCTTCATCCACGGTTTCCGTTGTGACTAAAGACTTTAGAAAAACGAAACAGGAACCAAGTCAGCCATTTTGGTCTTTTCATATAAAATAATCGCGGACTTGTTGGAAGGACTCGCTAACGGAACCAATATTGATCCACGAGAAATATTGTTATTTGTTTTTTATATAATGCTGCCACGATATTATGACTATGTTTACATCTGTTTATTTGTAAACATTGAAATCAAAACATTGAGGTGGCATATTCAGAACGAATGTGTGGTTATGAAAACTATTTGCTGTCAGCAGATAGAGTCGCCACCAGCAGTAACTTGTTTTCCATTATGCGCAGGTTCGAATCCCATCACTGCTTTCATTTCTTTTTCTTTTTTCATTTCAATTGTATAATATTTTCATATGTATCCTTTAATCATTTTTGGACAACAGTTTTAACATTTATACAAAGTGTGCCTAAAATGGGACATAAGCAAACACGAAAACATTTACGAGTTGCCATGGAAAGTGTCAACTCAATAGAGTATGGACTGTTTGTTGTCATTAAAGCTTTATTCAGCAGCCAAAATGGTTTGGAGTTGATAATGAATTATATTCAAACATTTGTGTAAAAAAAGTAAATTAATAAATATAAATAAAATAAAAAAAAGTTGCGACCAGGGTGTTCGAACTCGCAACCTTAATGACAGCATCCACTATGCTACGAATATCTTCTAGTAATTGGCATGTGCATACTATATTTTAAATATAATAAATACACTTTTTATTCTAAAAATGGTGAGTTAAAAATAACTTTGTTATTGGTAAATATTATTGTAAATACAGCATGTCAACTTAGTCAGAATAGCGCTGCAGGACTCTAGCTAGCATGACTGGTTTTATCTTTTATCTATACTAACACTCCTTCTCGCACTGTACAAACTCATCTCATTACATTTTCTATCACTTTGTTTCAATTAATCCCCTCAGCACTTAGTATTCCGGAATACCCGCCTGATAGATAGACAGACAGACAGACAGACAGACAGACAGACAGATAGATAGATAGATAGATAGATAGATAGATAGATAGATAGATAGATAGATAGATAGATAGATAGATAGATAGATAGATAGCCCATTTTATAGGTATCCAAAAATCGGTATGGTGACGCACTTTTAGGTTGCAAAACATACCATTTTTGGGTAACTATGAACTTGACCTTGACCTTCGGGCTCAGCTCTAGAATAATCGTGTTCTAAGCATATCTCCTATATTATTTGACGTAGGAATCTAAATTTGCACCTTGGTTTTGATGATTGTAGAGTATTTTGGGGTCACTGTAACCTTGACCTTGACCTCAGTTCTATATAAATCGTGAATGGAGCAAATTGACCTTTGGTCTTAGTTCTTGAAAATATGTATCCACAACGTATCTCCTACATTATTTGAGGTAGCAATCTCAAATTTCGTGTGTGGATGCATCTTGATATTGTAGGTGTCAGCTCACTATTTGTTTGGTCACTGTGACATTTACCTTGTCCTCAGTTCTATAAAATCATGTAGAGAGCATATCTTATATACTATATTACATAGCATTCCCAAATGTGGTATGTGGACATATATTTGGGGCGCAAAGTGTGGACTGCAAATTCTGGGTCACTGTGACCGTGACCGCTGGTTTCTGTTCTAGATAGGTCAAACCCGGAGCATACCTGTATTTCGTTTTAGGTTGGAATCCAAAATTTGGTGTGTAAATACATTTTTGGGGTCACGGAATGTCACAAACTGCTTTTGGGTCATTTTTAACCTGACCTCTGGCCTAGGTTATAAAAATTTGGAAATAGATATGTCCAGTGTTGTAAAATGACATAAGTTTCCTCAAATATCTTGCATGCTAGACGCATTCTCTTGGGACACATGTCATGTAACTGTGACATATCGTGATTGCTAAAGACTATAAATGGTCAGGCATAAGCCTGGTGCTTAAGATCTTGCAATATAAAAAGAGTAGGGCACTTGCTAGAGGCCAGAGAAGGAATTTCTCACCCAGTATCACTATCACCGTCAAATACATACACTGTCGGTCTAACATACTTAAAATAATCTGGAAAAACGGATCCTTCAGAAATAGAGAGAACCTACAATATTAGAAAACAGCAGACTCGGTATTATTGAGTCTGTTCATAAGAACTTATGAAGTGCAACAAAGCCCGAGCCCCTTGTACCAACTTAAGGGGTATTCTGTTTTTCGTCTATACCCCTCAGGACTATTGATGCTTAGAATGTATTAAAACAGAAAATGAGGCACTGAACAATTTTGCGTTTTAAAAACAGCAATTTTTTGCCAGTAAGATACACTTAAACTCCACCCACCGTTCCAGGATACAAAGGGTTAAGATGAAAGAAGATCTGATATAATGTGAGCCTCGACGCGAGAAAACCTATCTTTGGGAGTTTGCAAACAACAAAGGCGCAGACCAGCCTGCGCATCCGCGCACACTGATCAGCGCCTTTGCTGTTCGTTTTTTTGGAAAGTATCATATCTAAACTTGCTACAAGTGAAATTTTAATTTTTTTCTTGCTAGTCTCTGTAGCTGTCGGAAACCCCGACGACAGGTTTTGTCGCGTCGAGGCTCATGTCATATTTACCTAATTTGATCACTTTCAATGACACATTTTGCTTTGCTATTTCTTGAAGCTCCTGGAAAGAAAAATGGTATACATTGTAAAATGATAGGTGTACCTTTACACTAAATGTGATGGCAGCTGAATTGCTACTTGTCTTCGTGATACTTCCAACTGCTTTAAAACTATGTTCTAATCGATTGTAGAGGTCCGAAAGCTATTTACTACAAGAACAGGTCGCAATGTTTAACAGTTATCCCCGGTTAAAGGAGCGCGGTGGCTCAGTGGTAGGCTCAGTGGTAAAGTGCTTGACTCGAGATCAAGGCTTAGGGGTTGCTGGTTCAAGCCTCATCGGAGGCACTGCCATATGTTATTGAGCAAGACACTTTGTCTTCTTCTTAGTGCTGATATAACCCAGGAAAACCCGTTCCGTCATAACTGAAAATCTGTTGTATGGGACATAAAGAATCAAATCAAACAAACAAACAGTTATCGCTGGGGAAGTGTTGAAATCAAGCTGTTGTAGTATGTTAATACATCAGTAAGGGTGGCAGCCGTTAACTTACACATGAAGTCAATTACATGTATAGCATACAACACATTAAAGGTGGACCATTGTTCTCACCGTAAAAGGAATTCTGTGGTAACGGTTTTTCGAAATTCCTGCTTTTATTCGTAATTTTAGGTCCTACACCACTATAGGAAAGATAATCGTGTAGACCTCCTCTATTTTCTCCAACTGTTTCTGTACCTGTAAGAGCTTCTGGCTAAGCACTGATATCTTGAGGAAAATCATTGAGATACTAAAGGATGAACAGCAAACAATTGCAAGATATGCTATTAGGTTATCCCGTATCCATATGCACCGCGGATCACCTTAAAGTACAAAGCGGAAGACTCGTAATTTCTAATACGGACACCAGCCAAGGTTTTTGCGAACACAGGGAGACATTTTATTTTCCTAAGCACGGTCTTTTCGAATTTTTTGACTCATTGGGACATATTCCGGAAGACTACGCCGTTGGATATGAGAAGATCCTAAACAAATACCTGAAAAACGTTGGGCAACTACAAAAAAAACTATGTCAAACGTGTGCAGACACGTACTGCCCCTCCTACCTCGTGAATTGACACGCTGGCAAAACGATGAAAGACATCTTAAGAGACTTTAATCTGAAGCAGAAGAGAAATGATCGCTTCCTAAAGTCTAAAATGTGGCAATCCGGAGGGGGGCCCAAGGTGCAACAACGCTAACACTCACCAGGAAAACGTGAAAAGGGTACTTTATACGGATTGGATCTAATTCTGAAAAAGACGACTGACCCCTTTACAAAAGATCCCTAAAGAAGAACGTGTACGCTACCTTCCTAAGCCTCGAGGAACAGAGACACCCTGCTCTAAGACGTGACGCTACCTTCTTGTGGAGGGAGCGCAGTGGCTCAGTGGTAGAGTGCTTGACTCAAGACCGAAGGGCCGTGGGTTCGAGCCTCACCGGCGTCACTGCGTTGTGGTCCTTGAGCAAGACACATTTATCCTAGCTTAGTACTGGTTCAACCCAGGAAGATCCGTCCCCATATAACTGAAATATTGTTGATGGGACGTAAAGAATCAAATCAAACAAACAAAACCTTCTTGTGGTCTAGGGCCTTGACTCACCCTCCGAGGTGTAACGGAACGCGTCACGGGGAGTTCTGGGGCCTAATGGTGGCCATCTTGGATCGGACGTCGTGACGTCATTTGCGCTTAAGCGGGCCCCTTACTACTCTTAGTCACCGTTGTAACACCACATACGATGGAACTGCTTCAAATTGCCGCCTAAAATACATGTACACATGTATATGTTATAGCTCGTCGAAGCATTTCTCTCAAGAGCAGCAAGGAGGTCTATATATGAGCCACAACTTGTGATTACCAACAATGTGGTATGTTGCACAAGCAAAGGCTTATACCAGCCTGTGCATGCTCACAGTCTGATCAGAGCCTTTGCTGGTCGCTTGAATATTCTAAGCCTGGTAAATTATTGACTAAACGGCATTTAGAATTTCTATTCTTAAAAGGAGACTGCACAGCCTCACTTGAGTCTAATCATTTCAAAATGCCACGTTGTTGGTGATTTAACTTTATACCAACTGTATAATTTTAAGTGAAGTTCTTGACCTAAATGATGTTAATGGCATTTGCATATACATGTTTGTGAATATTTGCACTGGTCACTTACCGATAATTATACGACTAATCTTAATGAGCCTTCAATCGGCATATCAACAGATTCCTTGAATTTACTGTAAAGGCTGTGGCTTGAGAGCCCTCGCCTCGGATAAAAAAGGCCGATAAAGACAAGATTTTTCACATAATATTATACGAAAAGTGCTAAAACCAATTTGCTTGCTTACTTGTTTGATGCTTGCTCGAGTAAGTGAGTGAGTGAGTGAGTGAGTGAGTGATTGAGGTTAGTGGGGTGAGTGAGTGAGTGAGTGAGAGAGTGAGTGTGTGAGGTGAGTGAGTGTGCGAGGTGAGTGGGTGAGTGTGTGAGTGAGTGTGTGAGGTGAGTGAGAGTGTGAGGTGATTGATTGAGCTGAGTGAGTGTGTGAGGTGAATGAGTGAGATGAGTGAGTGAGGAGAGTGGGTGTGGTGAGAGAGTGAGTGACTGAGTAAATGAGTGAGTGAGGTGACTGAGTCTGTGAGTTAGTGAGTGAGTTAGTGAGTGAGTGAGGTGAGTGAGTATGTGAGTGAGTGAGTGAGTGAGTGAGATGAGTGAGTGTGTGAGTAAGTAAGTGAGTGAGTGAGTGAGTGAGTAAGTGAGTAGAGTGAGTGAGTGAGTGAGGTGAGAGAGTGAGTGGGTTAGTGAGTGAGATGAGTGAGGTGAGTGAGGTGAGTGAGTGAGATGAGTGAGGGTGTGTGTGAGGTGAGTGAGTGAGATGAGTGAATGAGTGAGTGTGTGTGTGTGAGGTGAGTGAGTGAGGTGAGTGAGAAAGGTGAGTGAGTGAGTGTGTGAGTGAGTGAGTGAGTGAGTGAGTGAGTGAGTGAGTGAGTGAGTGAGTGAGTGAGTGAGTGAGTGAGTGAGTGAGTGAGTGAGTGAGTGAGTGAGTGAGTGAGTGAGTGAGTGAGTGAGTGACCAATGCATTTGACATGATCAACAGCTCATTAGTCGAATGCTTATCATGAATTTTGACAAATCAATGCTTTATTTATCTGGAGGTTCAGTGAGCCCCTTCCCACCGACCCACTAAGGCGGGGCAAGAGAATCAAATGAAGAAGTATTCTTTGTTTGTTTTTGTTTTTTGTAGTTGTCGGTATTGGGCAATACGCCTTTTTGGGTTGGGCAAAACACCCTTTGTCTCACAGACAGTGGCTGCTACGCCAAGTCGTTAAGAAATTAGTTCTAGAATCAAATGAAGACGTATCTTTTGTTTTATTGTTTTTTGTGGGGTTTTTTATTTTTTGTAGTTGTTTGTATGGAGCAAGACGCTTTTTTGGGTTGGGCAAAACACCCTTTGTCCCACAGACAGTGGCTGCTACGCCCAGTCCTTAAGAAATTAGTTCTAGAATCAAATGAAGTAGTCTCTTTGTTTTTATTTTGTTGTTGTTGGTATGGGGCAAGACGCCTTTTCGGGGTTGGGCAAACGACCTTTGTCCCACAGACAGTGGCTGCTACGCCCAGTCCTTAAGAAATTAGTTCTAGAATCAAATGAAGAAGTATTTTTTTGTTTGTTTTTGTTTTTTGTTTTTAATTTTACAAAAGAAATAATAAAGAACGAGTAGCGCAGAACACCAAGTGACACGGGGCAAAACGCCCACCGTAGGTATTTTTTCCATAAAAAAATATTGGTGTCTTGTCCCACAGGGGTGTTAACAGCAAAATCTATGAATAAATTTCTGTGAGACGCGTGTCTCTCTAATTATTGCTAATACCTTATGTCACAAACATGCATTAGTTGAGGAGAAAGATTCCAACAGTAAGCGAACAGTAAGATAATGTTGAGCAT
Source organism: Loripinus fragilis (assembly GCA_964019695.1). Classification (NCBI taxonomy): domain Eukaryota; kingdom Metazoa; phylum Mollusca; class Bivalvia; order Lucinida; family Lucinidae; genus Loripinus; species Loripinus fragilis. The sequence goes on from OZ026525.1 coordinate 76,120,507, forward strand.
TTTGAATTTACATCAATTGAAAAAAAAAACTGAGGAGTAAAAAATTTACCGTTTTTCAGCAGGCTAAGAAATGCTCTCGGTTTTATAATTCGAGCGATATGACGCAACGAATGGAACAAACTGTTACTGTGTGAACTTCACAATTGATCAATATAAATGGGGTGGGCGTCCTCCCCCACCTGGGCGTCTTGCTCGGCTAACTCTAATGACTCAAGGACTGCTGAACAGATTTAGGGTAAAGTCGGGTAACTTCGGACATCAGGTAAATTCGGTCATACATTTGCAAACAGTGGATATCCAGATGAGACGGTTCCTTATGAGCCGTCTCATCAGGAATTTCACTGTTTGCTTAGTTAATTTATTTTTGTTCCAATAATCAAAATATGAAACAAACAAGGCCGCTGTCATAATTTAGCCGACCGTCCGAATTTACCCGACTTTACCCTATTAATAATCATTATAGTCTCGATCGATTTGTGATTTAGTCGTTAAAGTGTACGTGCACAGTTTTTTAGTTTAGAATCCTGTAAAAATCGTGCAAAATCTGTGATTTTTAATTTCAATGAGTATAAATTCCATGAACTTATGCACTTATTGCCCAAGAAACAGAATAAAATATATCAGAATGCACGTCGTTACCATAAATTGCCAAATGACGTTAAATTTTAGTCTTTACCGGTGGATATTTGCATGTTTTATTGTTTGGAAACAAAGCTTGAACATATCATTGAGTCGGAGTAAAACATTCGGTCTTGGTTCATAAACCGTAAGTGAGTATGATCAGGAAATACCACGATCATAAAATGCAGACAACCCCGTGGCACCGCGAGGAAGAGCCGTTCAACCATCACGAGACACCAGGAAGACAAATTAAGCAAAGCAATCAGCTCTCTCTTCCCCATCAAGATGATTGCAATACTAGAATGGACATAAAGTAACGTACAACAAAACATAGAACATTTACAGACTCCAACAATGGGAGCAACAATAAACAAAAAGTCAACAACAACAGAACCACCGCCTTAGAACGGACAGCAGCCTAAGCCTACTTTTTAAAGAGTAAAGTGGAAAACTTACCTTTGCCTCGTCAGGTCGTCTACATGTAGCTATGAGAGTTTTCGGCGATAGTTTCAGTAACTGCTTCACAAACTCTAAGCCTAGTCCCCTATTGGCACCAGTAATCAGAATAGTTTTCGGTCCCATCTTTGCGACAGTTTTAACGACAACGATTAATTTACGACACCGAACAGGAAACGATCCTGATTTCACTAAGTGAAGGTCTTCATGCACCGATTTAAATTTTAATTAAAGGTACGAATGACCCTCTTTGATCCACTAGAGACAAACTTAATATGTTAGATGAGATACAATGATTATCTATTAATTCGTATTGGACTGCTGGACAACACATCTTAACCTCGAGAAAACATACCTAGCATGCTGTCACCGATAATATCAGAAAATGGTCCAAAACAAACCACCGAGTACACTTCTACCACGACCTCTAAGTAATAACCCTCGATTCATTCAATGCATTTGCCGTTACAGTGACGCCTCAAAGCGTTTTGTGGAAGTATAGCGTATTAAAGCGGGTCACTATCGGTTCGCCAGCGAAACGCCATTTCGATGGGCCGACAGTGGCCTGCTACAAATTGGAATTGAATAATAGTGATTACGCATTACATAGACCAAGTCTACTGTTCCGAATAACATTTTTTTGACATAGCGTTGATCATGGATTTTAAACTTTCCATTTTAAAATGGATTTTCTCCAAGAATGATATGAATGAGGGTCTGAAAGGGGGGGTGTGGTCTGGTATTCACTATTCATTAAAAATTTGGCCCATTATTCATCGTATTAAAATTTTGGGTTATTTATTGAAATAAGACCAATTATTTATTAAAAGTAAGAAAGGTCGCAAAGAAATCTGATTATTCACTATTCATAAATTTTTTCTTCAATTCATTAAAAAAATAGGATTATTCATTATTTTTTAGGCCCTCATTATTCACTTTTCATTATTTTTTTGGCTCATTATTCACTATTTATTATAAAATATAACTGCTGCTGATAACCATTCAATCAGTTTGGACCCACATCAGGTTCAAAAGAATGACACCGCAGGTCAAGATCGAAGCCGTTTGACACTCTAAGAGTGTTCTAAAATATCTTTTTTTGAAAACAATAATTTTGAAGACAAAAATCTGAAGACAGAAACATGAGAAAATCCAGCATGCAGATAGTTGACCCTTGTGGTGCTGAACCCAGATTTATCCTATTTTGAGAACAATGTAGATTCAGATCAGATGGCTTCTTATGAAGCAATCCGAAAAGGATCCACACTGTTTTCTACTCTGCTTGTACATGCATGTATATATTACTGGAATACTGCTTGTTAACACAGGGCTAATCTGGCTCAGAATTTGTTGTAGCCAACACAATTTTAGCCAATGGACAAAGTTGGAGCCAAATTAATTTGACTTAAGCAATGGTTTTAGCCTAAAAGTATATCAAGAAGTTGGTCTGTATTTAAATCTTTACCTCCTACCGTCGTCTGCTGAAAACCTTTGTAAACAGTTTGGACCCAGATCAAGCCAGACAAAATGTCAGGCCTGATAAGGATCCAATCTGTTTGACACTCTGATGGTATTCCTGAAAGAATTTTTTTAAAAAAAAATGATTTTGAAAGAAAATCAGCAGACGAGAAAAAAATCATGAAAGTTTCCCATGAATTAAAGAGTTACATGTAAATACGACACATTTCTAAAGAGTGAGTGAATAATAAAGCCATTTTGGAAAATCCCAAAACTGCCTCAAAAATCATTTTTTTGCAAATATGTAAGTTTTAACAACCTACATGTAGACTTTACTTTCAGCCAATGACTTATATTTGTAGCCACTCTACAATTTTTGCAGCAAAGGGCTACAGTGGCTTATGGCAGGGTCAGCCCTGTAACAGGATAAAAATTACGGAGGAACGTAATGAAAAGAGTTAAACGTGACTGTCCACGGATTGTCTTTATTCACCAGGCCATTTCACGCCCAGTATATTCATAAAGTTTTCCTGAGTTTTTCAACTCTAGTGACTGCATTAGTTTTAGAATTCCTTCCACACTTTGCAATGTTGTGACTGGGGCTGCTGGACCGCCCATATCCGTTAGGACCCAACCTGGATGGACAGCGACAACAAGTATCTTCGAGGGCTCCAATTCAAGGCTCAATGTCTTTGTCATCATGTTCAGGGCCGCCTGAAATGTAAAATGGATCAGATAATGTAAGGTTCTACCATGAGTGTGAGGGTGGTATAGAAAATTCTGTCCTGAGGAATACCGATTGGCACCAAGCTTTCCGAGTGATGACAAACGGTAATCAAGATTGACAGAATTTTCTATCCAATCCTCACACAAATAGTGGATTCTTTTTCTTGCACACAGTTAGTACAGCATTTTTAAATTGAAAAAGGCCTCTGAATACGCCGGGATGAACATATAACATAATGACGTCTACTTAACGCCTTGACAGAAGCCATGTCTACTACAGCTAATTTTGTTCCTGCATGCTTAGTTTAGTTCTCTGATATGTGAAACATCTGGCGACAGGAATCCTTAAACTATTTTAGCTGTCAGGCAGCCTTGACAAATGTCATGTCTATCTGTCGTCAGCTGATTTTGTTTAACCTGTTCGTGCCTACTAAGTTTAGCTCTCTGATATGTGAAAAATCTGGTTGCATCTGGGAATGAAATAATGTTATGCATTAAAACGATAACCACTAGTCGCTTACAGATTTTGGTAACGTTCTGAAATGACGTCCATAGCCACGTTGCATATGTAATGATAAAATCTTATTTTTACGCAAGAAAAAAAGAGTTTCAAAGTAATCTAAATGTCGTATGATAAATAGAATCTAACACTTGTTCTCTTGAAATGCTGTAATAAGCTCGTTACCAAAAAAGTAATAAAGCGCTCAGCAAGCCTTGTATTTATCGCTTTTCCTCATATCACTTAATATATTCAGCAAAACATATGAGCTCTCATGTAAGATCCTCTATTTTTGCTCAGAATGGTTGCTTACTTGGACCTATTTCTCGGACTTACCTTTGTCGTTGAATAATGATAAAATTTGTTAAATGTACTCTCTGTAAGTGAGCCAAGTAACGAAGATACGTTGAGAATAGCAGCTCTCTCCCATGGTGCAGTGGTTAGTGAATCGTTACTTGAAGCACACTTAAGCAGTGGCAAGAACTCCTGTAAAATAAGAAGTTTTTGAGAAAGCTTAGGAAGTATTATTTGATGCAGTTGATGATATTCTTGGGTATACCTGAATTTTATTATAATCCTCTTTCAGCAAAACACATACTGAAGACAAGAGGGCCAAGGAGCCTGGTTCAGTTGCTTGATTATAAGAGAAATCAACTCCGTACCTGGCGAAGGTCATATCCATTAAACTACTTTTGCAGTTAACCTATTGACCACTTCTTTCCTTTTTTTACATCTGGACAGCCGTTTCAGAGGAGCAGTTTTATTAAGATTTTCTGTGGAGCCTTAAGCCAAGTACCTTGGTTGTCAGATTTTAATTACCGATCAAACTTAAATTAGCTGTGTTTGAAAAGGTCAGCTAGTTAGCAGAACTGCAAAAATGTTTTGAATTCTGGACAGTGGTTTCAGAGAAGATGTTTAAAGTTTCTTGCAGAGGTAAAGAATGCACCACGTCATGTACCTGGATGGCTATGTTTTAACGAATCGGATTTGTTTAAAGGTCACCTTGTGACCATTTCTGCCATTAGTGGTTTTGGAGAAGTATTCTTAACCGCAGTCAAACGTGTCCATTGGTTGATATGTTTTAGACAGATTAAATTGGTTTTAGGTATTTCTGTAGAGGGTTACCTAGGAATAATTCCTGGCGAATTGTGTTCAATTATGATCGCTGCTTTCATAAAGTTTTTTTATATAGTTACATGGGGGTGGGACTGACCACACACCCTTTTCGACATTTCGGTTTGGAAACATATAGCATCATGTATTTATGTACACTGAAGGACTTTAAAAACGCAAAAATCGAAAATCATAAAATTAACAACCTTTTTATGTATCAATTTTTTTGAGAGTTGGCAAAAATAAACATCAATATGTCAAGAAAACATGATTAAAATGTCTTATCAAAATGATAAATAATTTTAGAGCATCAGTCTATCAAAAGACAATACCCTTAAATTCTAAAACTGCAATTTGAAATTAGTCTTGAAATTTGGCATTATTTAAAGTTATTGTAATAAAATATTTTTATTAAAAATCTGAAACAAATTACCCTTGGAGCCCTGCTATTCGTCTGGCAGTGTTGGTAGAGAGTCGGAACGGATATCGCCCATGTAAATATCGTCGATGTAATGGACGTTAGTTGCCGTCTTAATGTCGGTAGCCATTCTTAGTTGGCCAGGCCTGTGTCGACCATTAACTGTCCTAGTAGCCTGGTAACAATCTCTGAGGTGCCATATAGCTGACGGATGGCAATCATAATATATGGCGACGCAAGAAACACGCATCCCAGCTTTTAACATTCCAATTGCGCCAGATCGTTCATGTTCAGACAACGTGGCATGAATAATAAAGCTGTAAAACTAAAGCTACTGTGTTTTTATACATGTATACCTACAAGCTATATGTGAAATGATAAAATATTTTGCTTCATTGATTCGTGGGGAATCCACGTGCAAAAAATAGTAAATCACGGATGCGTAGCTGGTGGTGGCCATTGTCTATAAAAACACCGGTTTTAGGTTTAGATAGAGGCAGAGTGTCGTTTCCAGCCAATTTAACTTGTTAAAGAAGACTAAAAATGTTCTGGGTTCAAAAAATAATAATTTTCATTTTTTGCGTTTTTAAAGTCCTTCAGTGTAGAGAGTCATCCAGTGAAATCTCTGCTAAATTATTTGGAATTCTCATTGTCGTAAACGTTATAGATCTTCCACAGCCACTACACGCATAATCTGTTTCCAAATATAAATAAAATCGTCATAAAAGCAAGTGAGTATGATCAGGAACTACCACACTCACATTCAGCAGACCATCTCACGGCTCCGTTAGGAAGATCCACAGAACACTGACAGTCACAAGACATCAGGAAGACAGTCAAAATAAAGCAACCAGCACTCTTTTTCCCATCAAGATGATTGCAAAAATAGAAGGGCACAAAGTGTAGAATAACAAAACAAGAACCAAACACAGAACCCCCACAACAATTGGAGCAACAATAAACAATGAATCAACAACAATCATGTCAGAATTGCATTAAATATATACTGAGCAAAAATAGAAACTTTACCCTTATTTAATCACTAATATCTCCTCAATACCTATCATAAGTAAAAACAAATCATATCAAATTAATGGGTGTTCAATTCATAGTTGATCTGTGTAATTGAAACACAACTGCAACGTTGTGTGTTTGACTCGCAGCGTTGGGAACGAGTAAGTGGTCAAAAAAAATAATCAGACAACAAAAATCACTTGTTCCGATGCTAGTTTTTATCGTCTGGTATGAAACGTTTAGGTGTGTAGCATCTACAGTTGCTGGCAAGAACCACTTACGTCAATGCATAGTGTTAATTAACTGTCTTGTTTTGGCGTTATTTATTACGTCACATCGATCCTATACATCGCTAGATATTCCTGCCTGCTGAAACCGTCTCACGGGGCTATGAACACTAACGCGGGAGCAACCAAACATCTTTGCCAAGCGTATTACTCTTGGTACAGTGGCGACCTGCCAAAAGCCTTCTTACGCTCATTTTGACGTACACGTAGCATTAGTACAGTATACTTTGCGGACGTTATTTGTTAATTTTCTATGTTCTGAATCGAAAGACTCCCGAATATTGAGTTTACATATTCAAAATATCGTTATGATAATCTGCCAGACTTTAAAATGCAGTCTGACGTTTATTCGACGTTTTTCATGAACGCCTGGTCAAGTTTGAAACTTTTTTGCATGGTTGGCTTTTCAGACGTGTGGCCTTCATATACGCATACTTTTTTGAAATATCAGTTTGCGTTAAAGTGTTTAAATGTCTATTTAAAAAGCCTAAAGTTTCTATTTTTGTTCAGTATAGAAATTTATACGTGTGACACCTTAAATACAAAATGGGCATATCCTTAATTATTCTATCGACATGCTTCGGAAAAGCCATCACAATGAAAAAGGCTACTCATCAGGCACACCAACTGAAAATAACGCCGATACGAATTTGTTTTGACTGGCTAACATACCCTACACATGAGGGCTGGTCCTATAACATTACAGCTGTAGTTCTTTGCCAGTGCAGTTGCGTCCACGTTTTCTATTGAAGAACAATCTAGATGGATCCCGGCATTGTTAATTAGCAGGTTCAAACCTTCTTTGCCGAGGATAGCCTCTGTTTTCTGTCTGACATCTTTAATAGACTCCTCGTCTTGTACATCTGAAAGCATTCAAGTCAGCATGGTTTTACGTGCTGTAACGTTGGTCAGGTCCCAAGGGAGCTGTTAAAAAATCAAAAGGAATCCCAAGGTTTTCATAATTTCTCGAGGGAACTGGCTAACGCTATTGCATTAAAATCAATGTTTGAGCTTTCATTAATATTCATGTACTATGGATATATCATATCTCTGAGCGATAAACGGATCGGCTGACGGAATGATTTTACATATACGAGGGTTGTCCCAATAATTCGTGGACTTGTGCTATAAAACGAGATTGTCTATTGGGAATTCTATGTTTGTATGATATGTTATTATACATCTACGACACATTTTCTACAAATATGGGTGAATCACAATTTAGTAAATAAAGTTATGAAACTTTGTTTAAGGGTATCTCTGCGTATGCGGAGCACGTCACAAATTATTTTGCTGTATTTTCAGAGAGGGGTGGTCAAATGTTTTGACTCTACTCGTTTTAAATAAGCTTAAATGGTGACACATATTGCCATATATCTGTTGAGTAAGTGTCCCTGGTTCCAGTTAAGACTAAATAGTTAGTTTAGATATGTTAAGCAATCAAACAAGCGCGATCTTTTAGATTTAATAAGAGACAACATATTTACCATTAAAATAACTTGCGAAAAATAGCATGCGTTCCGTTAAATTGACAAAAAATAGCTTTTCTTTGTGATATTACTAAAAGAATTTTATACAAAATCCATTTTACGACAATAGTGACTCTTTGACCAATCATTTAACATTAAAAGAACGTAGTTATATGTGATTAATTAGCTAAAAACTGTTGCAAACCTAATTTTTGCGCCGTACCGTTTTTCTAACCTTAGCATTTTATGAAAAAATAAAAATGTTAGAGGTATGTAAAATCGTTTATAAAATCAATGCAAATGGCCATAAACGTTTCAAATTTTCAACACTTTACCTTGTATGGCTACTAGTTGATGTGGTAATGCATTGTTCAAAAAGCAAAAGCGAAATTTGATTGAATGTACACTATCTTTTGGACTAGAATAGTTTCATTACAAAAATTTTGACGTGCGCCGCTCACCCCGACATACCGTCAAGTAAAGGTTCATAAATTTTATTATCTAAACTGCGATTCCACCCATATTTATACAAAATGGTTTCCATAAGTATATAAACACATCCTGAAAATATCATAGAATTGCTGATACACAGTCTCGTGCTATAACAAAAGTCCACGATTTAATGGGACATCCCTCGTACTTGACCTTGACCTTTGACTCTAAGGCCATTCTGGCCTCGAAACGTGATATCATCTACACACCATAGGCAATCGTCGTACAAAATATGCACCTTCATAAAAATGAAAGAAGAGTAATTTACGAGCAGAAACGCCGATTTTAAGTAAATTTGACCTTGACCTTTGACTCCAAGGCCATAGCGGTGATCTCACACATCTGTTGTTACAAGGTTGGAAATCTTTCTTAGGGCTTGTAACTTCAACTACCTTTCAATTTGTTTGGTGAGGAATGTTCATATTAAGTACAGTGATTGCTTTCAGGAGTGCAGATAATTATTGTTTAAATTATGTGGATAAAAATAAATGTTTCATGTCAACGCTATGACCCTGTAGTAAAAAGTCAGCTAGTAAAATACATTTTTGATGGATGGTGTTCATGTTTGGCGCAATAATTGTCTATGGTAGATAGATTTCAACGATTGGTTTAGATAACTGATATGACCTTGGAGTCAATGATCAAGGTCAAATATGCTAAATATCAAGTTTATGGCTTGTAACGTGAACTCAATGGTGTTCATACTTGTTGCAATAATTGTCTATGGCGTGTGGATTACAAAGAAGGTTTCTGATCACCAATATGACCTGGGAGTCAAAGGTCAGGGTCAAATGTGTTTGATCACCAATGAACTTGGGGTCAAAGGTCGAGGTCAAATATGCTTAAAACCTGTCTTACCGCTAGTTACTTTAACCACTCTAATTTCTCTTGATAGAGGGTGTTCACATTTAACACAGTAATTGCTTGAACTCTTGGAAAGTCATTATAGCTTTTTATTTTAATCAATAAAGCATTTTGTGATAATTCCTGGTCACGCCAACTGTTTTTGTTGTTTGTTTTTGTTGTTTTTTGTGGGGTTTTTTGTTGATTTTTTTTTTTTTTGTTGTTGTTTTTTTTTGTTGTTGTTTTTTGTGGGGGGTTCAAAATAAATATCCCTAATGTGCTACTGGATTGTTGACTCGAATTTCGTTTATTTTAAAGATCTCATAAATCATTATTGTGTTGTTGTTTTTTCCAGTGACCATATTACAGTGAGTGGAAATTCCCGTAAAATATCTATACTTTCCTCAATATCATTACATGTATACTATTCACGGCCACCAATCCATCTCCTTCATCGCATAAAATCAATACTGTGTTATGAAGAAGATGAACCCGTTTCCAATGAATGAGATGGACCATAGATTCGGCAAAATCGTTATTTTCTCTAAACAATACAACATTTTAGAAATAAGAAAATGCTATTCGATGACCTTGGTGTTTAACTTCGACATACATGAAACAGTGTCCCCTGGCACATAAACTGATTTTAGAATATGTGTTGAAGTAGAAAAAATGTAATTTTTCTTCATTACAAAACAGTTTAAGCTGTCAAGCAGAATATCTTCTCAGAACCAATATCAGTGTCGAAAAGTTTAATGAGTGTCTCATCGAATGGCATTGTCCGATTTCTAAATTTTGCTCTCAAAATTAGGAAACAGAAAGTTTAATCCAACTGGTACATGCGATGAAGGAGATGGGTTGGTGGCCGTGCTATTGCACAAGATACAGTCACTGCCTCATTGATATATCTTCTGTGCTTGAGTGCCTTAGCCCTTTTCAGACCAATGAAAATTTCCATAAAGCTACATACAATAAAATCAGGACGATCCATTGTCTATATTGAAGGATCAAATGTTTTCATTTCCGAAAAATTGCATGATCGATTTTGTCTTAGCAAACAGTGCAGATCCTGATGAAATTCCGCAGCATGCGGCATTTCATCTGGGACTTCACTGTTAGCCAAATTACCCGTTTACGGAGGTTTCCGGTAAATAATGGCTTTATAATGATTGAATGAAACCGTCAACTGAAACCGTCAACTCTAACTCTACTCAAATTGATTTGTAAATCACATAACTTTTGACACTAACTACATGAAATGCGCCCATGATTAAAGGCAGAGAAAGACAAACCTATGTGACAAAATGAGAAAATCAACAAAAATAAAATTCGCATTACTTCCAAATGCTATTATGTCATATTTACCTAGTTTGATCACTTTCAACGATGTATTTTGCTTTGCAATTTCCTGAAGCTCCTGGAAAGAAATATGACATACAGTAACCCTGTGTTAAACGGTCACTTTCAAAAGGCCGAAAATTGTTTTTCAAGACCAATTGTCGCTTAATGCAGGTCAAAAGTATTACAGAATGCTCCAAGGGGAGAATTCTGCAATACTTTTGACCTTCATTAAGCTACCATTTGTTATTTAGATCTTTGTTTTGTCGATTTTTGAGTGACCATTTTACACAGGATTTACTGTATACTATACTGCACCAGATTTGGTGGCAGCTGAACTACTGAATAATGAGCTAAATTTTAGTGATAAGAGAATAACAGACCCCCTCACTCCCAACACAGCCCCACCCAGGTTTTCATTAAGATGCTTCAGATGAGACCATAAACAAATCCTTGAAGGAATCAGACAAGTTAAGTGCTGTGTCTTGTATTACATGCGCGGACCCAGAGGGGAACAAGGGATCCGGACCCCCCCCCCCCCCCCCCCCACACACACACACACACACAAACACAAAATCACAACGTCATAGGGTTCCTTAGCAAAACTGGTCTGGATCCTCTGGAAAATCACAAAGCCACCAAGCCATCATTCAATGTTGGTCTCCATCGACCCGGCGATGGGCGTAACCCTCATCAGCTCAAAAACATGTCACAGTTGAGTTGAAACCCCTCTGACAAAACTCTCTGGATTCGTCGCATGTATTACGAGGATTCACGGAAAACTTTCCCTAATACATGTCTTGGTAAATAATATCTAGCAAAAACGAGCGAATTCAGAGAAGTTCTGTCCGCATACGTCTCTTATAATGTTTACCTGATACGAGGGTTCTGGTCTCGGCATAATATCTCTGTAGCCGCTTTATTCTCAAAACACTGGCTTCACAAGCAGATTGTGCACATCAACATATTGTTACGATGCAGAATGGCTGGAATAACAGAATCAGTGATGGTTGCGTATACGCACAAATACGCAGAGGTTTAGGTATGCACCTGGTCACCTATTCGAACCATGATTCGGTACTCTTTCTATTGATAGTCCCAATAAAAGGTCGGTTTGTCTGAGATGGAATTCATTGTGTCTATATTTATCAACGCTTGTACGATTTCCTTACTTTTCTTGAATATCTCGGAAATCCTGTGCGGTTTTCAATATATAAAGGATGGAATTTCCCATTCTTGTTAGGGGACATTTTAAACATACCGTTGAAAGTTCGATATAGAGACGCTATTCATTATTATAAAAGAATCGTCTCTTGTGTCCCCTCCTACGTTGGAGGCTGAATGTTGGTGAGCCGAATGATTATTACCTGAGGGCACTTATTAGCTGTCCCCCTCAGGCCACGACCAGCGTGGATCAGGCCCAATCGTTACCACGTAGAATAACCGAATGGGGAGCCAACCGGCTTGAATTGTTATAAGTGAATCTGACACCCCAACGTGGGGATATGATCAAGAAGAACCACTTATATTAATCCTGACGTCTTGAACGACGATCAGAAGTACGCGTAAGAAATATTATGTGAAACCAGTGACGACCAAAGTACAGGCTCGATCACCTCAGCGCCGATGGTCTGAAGTAGACACACGTGCGACTTAGAAGACATAGTGTTCGCGAGACGCGTATAATCTCGAGATTTCTCGTCAATACGAGAACTGAAATATTTAAGGGCCCAATTTTTTTTTCCTATGAGAACTTAAGCTATATGTTAATCATATTCTTTACGTCTCTTATTTCTGACTAGTTGACGTACATCTAGAGCAGGACAATCCAAGATTGATTCTTATTGAAATGATCTTGGAGTGGCAACTTGCTCTAGTATAGGATGGTCAATTAGCCAGAAATAACAGCGTAGGTGGTGTCTTGTATATTAATGTGTTGTTGATGTTTTCTTAGTACATAAAGTATTGAAAAGTTTTTGCTAGTTGTGTGCATTATTTTTCCCTGGTAGCATCGTCATCGCAGAAAGGAATTTTCCAATAAGATTTCCCCTCTTCCTTCCTGACCGGCTTTATGTCGTAACACATATAGCCTAGCGTCCTTTTTGTGGGACATCTATAAATTATATAGGCAAACAGTGCAGACCCAGATCATAAGCCACAGAACGTGGCGTCCGATCAGGGTCTCCACTGTTTGCTTAAAGAATGGACTTCTAAAATTTGAATGAAAATATAAATTACTACACAACAACCCTTAAATTAGAAATGGGTTCGTATAATTGACAAAGGTTGGAAATTCCATTTGGCATAAAAGGGTTAAGGATCCCTCAATTGATGTAAGACCAGTCTCTGCCATTTGTAGTCTGAAGCAGTTTTGATCAGTCTGTATCGTTGGAGGCTAGGAGTTATCATGTATACATAAAAAAAATTAACCCTTAAAGCGCCACCTGTAATTTGCAGCAGACGACAATTTCAAATTTTGCCGCTTTTTCAAAAACAACAAATAAGGCATGATATTTCATGATATTTCATGAGAATCGTCTGCTAGACGATTCTCATGAATTACCACACCTTATTTATTTCGAAAATTGGGAAAGATGTCGCAAGTTTGTTGTTTGCTGCAGTCGTGATTGGCGCTTTAGAAAATTAAGACTAAGAAAATTATAACTAATCCATAAAGGAAAATTTTCAATATTTGGAGGCACACTACTTTTGTGTGTATATATCCAATTGTCCAAATGTAAACTGTATCGTAAGACGATGACAATAAATCGCACACATATGACTTTGAAAGAAAAAAACTGTCCAAAAGTATGGCCTGATCAGGTCATATTCAGTTCTTTAAATGCAACGAACCAGTTGACCAAATTAAATCGTTTGACAAGTGGCAGCCGCATCAAGTATTGTTGCAGAACATAAATGGTTCAGGTTTCGCAAAAAAAAACTATAACAGTAACTACAAGTGTCCAAACTTTTTTGCAGATGACTATCTGAACTAAGACGTTCCATGTATCGCCTATGCGATCAGCAAAGAATAAATTGCGAGCATGTGCAAATGCACAGCCTCGCTACAGCCATCTTGATGGTTAGAGCAAACTTTTTACTGCATATCTTTAAATAATGAGTACCTGACACATTCAATTTCATTGTACATATATACTAGCCAAAAGTTCTAACCGACCACCTGCATTTTATTAATTTTCTTCAAAAAGGAAAAAAACATGACTAGTCTTTTTGCATCTCAAAATAGCCAGACGTGTCATGTACCTCAGACAGTAAAGATATTGACAAAATGTTCAACAGTACATGCAGGATGCCAATTTGAATAGTGGTACCACCATTTTTCAAAATTCGCATTTTGGCACAATTTGGTAGTAATTACTTTTCAAAACAACCCCCTTTCACACGCAAAATGTTTTCATTTCAAAAGCCAAACTCATTTTGAACACTCGAGTGCTGAAATGAACACTCCATCTGCATGAGATTCGTTACTATTGGCCCAAAGTGTCAAACATTACCCCACCGTCTAATACAAATTCTTGTGAATTTTGAAATTGAGGGTACGTGTATTCGGCAAAGCCTCTCGGATACAATTTAATGAATTTTGTTTCGCCGTTTTCTGGTATCGTTTACTGATAGGCTGGTCTATTCGGTAAAGCAAATGAAATTGATCTAGTGCTTACAGCTTTTCAGTAAATCGGTAAAACACACGTGGTCGGTTATAATTTTTGAGTATATATTTAACTTTATACCTATTGTACAAAAGTGAAGTCTTGACCTTAAAGATGGTAGTGCTGTCCTGCCAGCCAAGAGTGACCGTGATGCCGTGTTTTGTTTACAATTGATAAGGAAAACAATAACTTGTACACTCCACTTGAGCTAATGCAAATCGATATCTCACTTGTGTATTAATCCTATCCAAAGGATAGGATTAATACACAAGTGATCCATCGATTCTAAATCCCTGATACCTTTGTAAACAAAACATGACGTCACTGTCACTGTTGGCTGGCAGGACAGTAGCATTTTACAGTTCAGATATGCATGTACATGTAAGCATATACATGTTTGTGAATATTTGCACTGGTCACGGATTACGATACGACTAATCTTAATTAGGCGTCAATTAGCCTATCAACACTGGCATGCGACGCTAACCTTAATTTGTCTTTCTTTTCTTTCTTCTCCCTCACTAGCTTTTTATACCCCCCCACCCCCCCCCCCCCCCGCAAACGTAGTTTAGGAGGGCTATATTGTTTTCAGTCTGTCCGTCATTGCGTCCTTCCGTCATTCGGTCCTTCCATCATTCCGTCCTTCTGTCAGCATTTCAAGGTTTTTGTTGAATAACTTATGTAGCTTGTGACTAAATGAGTACCACAAATTAATCATTAGACAATGCATGTTTGGTAGGGAAAATGGGGCTGAAGGATAAGCACTGCAAGTGTAATGCCACTTTGTATTTTTAACTGTATAGTGTTTGCAATATGGCTGATAGAGCATACTTTGTGAAACCAACTTAGTCCGGTAGAAAACAAGAATGACCTGGAACTTGATTTTAAAGTTTTTTTCTACACGGATTCTTGTTGTTCAGACATTGTACATGATGAATCCAACTGATGCCACTCTGGCATCATTGAGCGTTTTGAAAAATTCAAGATGGCGTCCAAGATGGCCGTCAGTTAGGCTCCTAACACCTATCTGACCAACAGGTTCGATAAAAAGAGCTCTATTTTTGACATTTTATGGATGTCTAGAGGCTAAATGATACAGACAATTAAAATGGAACATTGATTCGATTCAGAAGGTTGAAATATTAAAGATGGCGCCCAAGATAGCCGTCATTGAGTCCCCTAAGACCTATCTGACCAAAAAACGCCATTAAAAGCATTTTAATGTTGACTTTGTATGGCTTTTTAGAGTCGAAATGATACAAATGATTAAAATGGAACATTGTTTGATTCAGAAGGTTGAACTATTTACGATGGTGTCCAAGATGGCCGCCATTTTAAAGCAAAATCCCACTTGAAATCAGAATCACAGTTAATAACTTTTTTCTGATAGTTTTCAACAGTGGTTGCATTCGGCGAATTTGACTGGCATGATGTTGTTGTGTTTCAGTGTTGTAATATTTCCAAGATGTCGTTCAAGATGGCAGAAATAGCAGGATTTATATTGTGGAATCACATGGGTTTTTATTATACACTGCACTGAAAAAATAACGGACTTATATTTTCATAATGGTAATGTTTTTTGTGTGTCTTTGTTCTGGTACTCGTATCCATCAATCCATGCACTACTTTCAAGACTACTTTTGGCTGGATCTGGTAATACGAAGCTTAATATCATATTATTCTCATAAAAGTTCCTACTTTGGGCAAATGCCAGGGTATGCTGACCGAACGATATCACCGAAAACTCTGTGACAGCGTGCTTGCTCAAAGTACACACCTTTTTTTTAATCAATATGCGGGAAAAATCAGCTTGAAAGTAGTTTATGGATGGAATGCTAAAAAATAAAATTACCAAAAAAAAAAAGAGGGAAAATACTATTCACTTATGGGGTGCAGTGTATCAAAAAACCAACGAGTAAGAGATATATCTGCATGATCCTCGATCGATGCCCCTCCGTCAAACATGCCAACTTAAACTGTGAAACTTTCGTAGGCAAGACTATTGCTACGTTGTCAATGCAAGATGCATGCCTGCTGGTCCAGTGAGACTCCATTGCTATGTCGCTGCAGCTGCAACAAATATGTATTCTGGCCTAGTGTAACTTCCACAAACACCACTGCAGTTCAAACATGCCTACTGGTTGAGTGATGTGCAAGATGGGTGCTTGCTGGACCGTTGCCACTCGATCAATATGCCTGCCGATCTTTAACCACTCAATCAGTATGCCTGTCGATCTTTTACCACTCATTCCTGCGTGCTTGCTGGTGTTGTGTATCTCTATTTGCCATACCTGCGTGTATGGTGTCTCACTATCAGCCTTGCCTGCTGGTGTGGAGCCTCACTATAGGCCATGCCTTCTGGTGTGATGCCTCATTATCAGCAATGCCTTCTGGTGTGATGCCTCATTATCAGCCATGCCTTCTGGTGTGTTGTCTCACCATAGGCCACGCCTTCTGGTGTGGTCCCTCATTACCAACCATGCCCATTTGTGTGGTGCCTCACTATATGCCATGTCTTCTGGTCAGTTGCCACTGCAACCGACATTTTAACTAGTTGAGTGCAGATAGAAAGATGGCTACAAATATGGTGCTTCTTGTACAGAGGTGTCATCACATCAGACATGTTTGCTGAACTGGGCCCAATGTTACAATGCTTCCTTAAAGTTAAGGACGACTTAAGGGAAGTATTGATATTTCAAAATGTTACATTAAATGTTTAATGAATTGCCAAGATCGATGCAGTACGTATGGTCAAAGACACCATTGTGATCTACAGAAAAAACGAAGCTATTTTGATTTTAATAAGTTCGAAACGTTATTTTAATCAATACTTAACTTAAGTCTTCCTTAACTTTAAGGAAGCATTGTAATTTTGGGCCCTAGTGCCATTCTCAGATATGCCTGCATTTGCAGTGTAACTCTATTATACACGCATACCAGGTTTGTTTATTCAGATATGTGTTTTTGTAAAGGCATCTGGTCTGTTACAAATCCATCATTATGCCTACATGTAGGGTGCCGCTCCCACGGGTTTGAAAAAAATGTTGGCTAGGATCTTGGAAGCCATCTTGAATATGTCAAATGCTGAGTGATAGCATCACTGGGATCACAAGGATGATGTCTGTAATTCAAGAATCAGTATAAAAAGCATGCAAATCCCTGGACTTTGACGGTCTCAGGGAAGAATTTCTTATACTTTTTGTGATAAACTGCCATCTTGGCGGCCATCTTGTCCGCATTCTTATTTTATTTGGTTACAAGCTGGTATGTTCTGTTAGATTCCAACTTCATAGCAATAATTTAAGAAAGAAAATGGGTTTGAGACATTATTTTCCGTATCACACATTTTTTCTCTTATAATTGTCCTCCATCTTGGACGCCATCTTGGATATATCGAAATGCTCAATGATGCCAGAGTGGCATCACTCGGATTTTTCAAGGACAATGTATGCACTACCAGAATCAACAAAGAAAAAAAGTTTAAAATCAAGTTCCAGGTCCCCCTAAAATTCGCCTGAATACTGCCGGACTAACTCCTCCTAGAGCCTTTGGTGTATCCTTTTAAAACTTTGCAGGTATGTTACAGACATATTGAAGATGTGCATGTTGAAGTTAAAAGATGAAAAAAATGATTTTACACCATTTCTAATTTAGCCGATTGTTGACCACTATACATACATGTAAGTAATAGGTGCATACTTTGCGAAATCAACTCCTCCTGGAGTCTTTGGTGTATCCTTTAATTACTTTGCATGTATGATAGAGACATATTGAAGATGTGCGTGCATGTGGAAGTTTGATGATGAAAAAATAGTATTTGATAAATTTACAGCATTTTAAACTTAGCCAATTCTCAACCGCTGCACATATTGAATAATGGTCGATAGTGCATTCTTTGTGAAATCAAAAAAAATAAGTAAGTATGATCAGGAAATACCAAAATCACAAACTGCAGACAAACCCATGGCACCGCGAGGAAGAGCCACAACAACCACAGACACCAGAAAGACAAACTTAGCAAAGCAACCAGCTTTCTCTTCCCCATGAAGATGATTGCAAAACTAGAATGGACATAAAGTAAGGTACAACAAAACATAGAACAATTACAGACTCCCACAATGGGAGTAACACTAAACAACAAGTCAACAACAACAACAGAACCACCGCCTTAGAACGGACTGCAGCCTAAGCCAACGGGGGCTTAAATACATTTAACTGGTGCCAAGTCTACGCCATATAGATTCAACACCTCCGAGAGCCTTCAGTGTATTATTTTTAATACTTTGCAAGTATGTTACAGACATATTGGAGATGTGCATGTGGACGTTTAATGATGTAAAAAATGATAAATTTACAGCGTTTTAAACTTAGCAAATTCTAGACCACTGCACATATCCACTCCTACAGTCTTCAGTGTATCCTTTTATTAATACTCCTGTATGGTGCGAACATATTGAAGATAATGTTGCGGGCATACATTTAATGTATCCGGTTATTGCTGTACTGCATAACTACACAATTTCACACAAGAGTCAAAAATGATCAGAAATGATCGTTCAAATGATCGTGATTTGGTAGAGAATTGGTTTCCATACTACAAAATGGGGGATTTTGACGAAAAACAATTTGCGTCATATTGCTATACAGTGTTTTACCATAAAGCAATGTACATAAAACAATCAGCAGTATACTGATCTACCAAAAGCTTTGAAGCGTGACTCTATTTACAATATCGATATGTTGTTCTAGAAAAAAGGGTTTCGGGCATTTATTAACATTCATTATAAAAGCTTTGTCATACACATAAGTTCCATCCAGACTGCCTCATTTTACGCATTCTGCATCAATCGTTTGAAATAGAAAGACCCAAAGGTCATTGGTCAGAGGTCGTGGTACATCTATAGGTATAATAACTTCAATGTTTTCTGTCGTGAGTTGGCTCCCGGTACCGTTAGTTTAACAGGTGACGGGGCCCAGGGCGACGACAGTAAACATTGTGCTTATAGAAACGAGTGTCTGATGACCCTGAGGTCCCGAGGTTAATAAACATTTTTCATACTCAATTCAACTGAGCACGAAATGTATCATGCTCATAAATGTTAAAATGCCAACAATTGTTGGCATTTTAACATTTATTAGTAGGATAGAACATCATATAAAACGCAAAAGCAATAAATACATTTTAGTTTTATGAGCAGTTGAAATTTTATGCTCAATTGAGTTGAGCATGAAAAAGGTTTTATAACCTCCCGGCCTGTTATCTTTTGAGCTGTGAGTAGGGGTCAAGTATAGACACAGCCAATTGAGCAATACAATGATTTTTTGGACGAGAATAAAAGAGGATCAATCCCTGCAGGCCCCATGAGCAGGCGTTTAGTAGAGTACATAACCGAAAATAATTTTCGTATTTCTCAACCAAAACATATGCTGTGGGTACTCAAATATTTGTCTCAATGAGACGGTTCTTTTAAGCACCCAAAACATGCTAAAATTATGGGTAAGAAAACATTTACAATTTTACGCTGAAAAAGTGTGTTCATCTAATCATATGGATTTGTACGCATAAAGGGTGACATAAGTAACATTATCCCATGCCCTTGCCCAAATAAGGAAAAACTAACCTTTGCCTCGTCAGGTCGTCTACATGTAGCTATGAGAGTTTTCGGCGATAGTTTCAGTAACTGCTTCACAAACTCTAAGCCTATTCCCCTATTGGCACCGGTAATCAGAATAGTTTTCGGCCCCATGTTTGCGACAGTTTTAACGACAACGATTAGTTTACGGCACCTAACAGGAAACGATCCTGATTTCACTAAGTGAAGGTCTTCATGCACCGATTTAAATCTTAATTAAAGGTATGAATGACCCTCTTTGATCCACAAGAGACAAACTTAATATGTCAGCTAAGATACAATGATATCTGTTTATTCGTATTGGACTGCTGGACAACACACCCACCATCCCTCGAGAAAACATACCTGACACGCTGGCACCGATATTATCAGAGCAAACTACCGAGTGGTCATAAAAGCGGACCATTATCCGTTGGCGTTTCACTGGTGGGCCAACAGTGGCCTGAAACTGTATGCTGGCTACAAATTGGAATTATTGAAGAATGGACCAAGTCTACTGATCCGAAATAACAATTTTTGACATACTTGTAGCGTTGATCGTGGATTTTCTCCATAAATCTCTTATTGAAGGGGTTTAGATTTAGAATGATACGAATATTGCCATCCTGTTTAGGTCTGACAAATATGTTTGAAATAAACTCATTGTCATCTGTAGAATATCCAGGTGATATACTGTAAAATTTCAGTGATCTCTATACTAAGTCAATCTTTTCTTGTTTTATATCTGAATTCTTTTAGGTTTAGGGGCATGTAATTGAGACGGGGAAGTACTTGTCTTCACCTTGCATTCATAGATTGTTTATAAACTCCACTCAGATATTTTTGGATTTTTCCCATTGTTTTTTATTTGAAGCAATTTTAACTGTGACAAGGTTTTCTACAGTGTTAATAAGTTTTTATGAATAATATTCTGAATAATGATTACTTACACCACAGGAGCTTGAAGTTCGATCCTAAAATACCCCTAAAGCCTCAAAACCAAAATCTCACAATGTCACTACGTAATGACATTGTGAGCTTTTGGTTTTGAGGCTATATGGGTGATTTAAGGATCGAACTTCAAGCTCCTGTGCTTACACTGGTGACACTGTTCACTACTGGCGCCTCTACGACCATTTCTGTTCTGATTTGCGCGACGGTGGGTCAGGCCTCAGAGTCAATGACGGCCCTGGCGTAAAGCTATAATCCGTTGGTTGGTGCCTGATGCTTGTCTTTGGCTGGGCCCACCGTGGCGCAACTTGAGGTTTTCTTTCGCTCTGACTTCCTGTGTGTCATGAGCCCTTTTTTGTTTCACCATAGTGTGTTAATTTTATTAGAGTGTTCTCTGTGGTGATGCCTTGCACTAAATATAGTTAGGAAGCTCCATGCGAGCTAAACAATATTTGTTTTTTGACAACAATAGAATATATGGCGAAGATTTGGCGCCCGTAAAATGCATTTAAGCTCCCCCCTCCCCCCCCCCCCCCCCCCGCGGCCTAAGTTGCTGTTCGTACTAAGGCGGTGGTTCTGTTGTTGTTGTAGTTGTTGTTGTTGTTGTTGTTGTTGTTGTTGTTGTTGTTGTTGTTGTTGTTGTTGTTGTTGTTGTTGTTGTTGTTGTTGTTGTATCTCGCATTGTTTATAGGGGTTCTGTGTTGGTCTTTGTTTTGTTACGCATTACTTTGTGTCCATTCCAGTTTTGCAATCATATTGGCGATGAAGAGAGAGAGAGAGAGAGCTGGTTGCTTTGCTTTAATTGTCACTCTGATGTCTTGTGACTATTAGTGTTCTGTGGCCGTGGGTTGGTCTGCAGTGTGTGATTGTGGTATTTCCTGATCGTACTCACTTACTTTTTGGGTTGGTGGTTTTTTTCCGTAAATATCCCGTCGAAAATCCTGTTTAGCAGTTAAACCTGTGCACCGAACTTTGATTCCTGTCTTAATTCCATTGACGCTTGCCCAGACTAGCCATCTCTCTCAGTTAATTTATTAGTTTATCTCCAAAGAGTTGGTTTTCGGAATTGTGTGAGAGGGATCATGTAAGCCTTGAAACTTGGTATCTAGGCTAGATTTAATGACTCATTTGTGGCAGCGAATGCATTTAACTAGAGTTGAACTGAATCAGTAATGTATGCTTGGTGGTCAACCCAATCACGGTTTCCTCTTTAATTGCACGCCGGTGGGTCGGACTTCAGACTCTATGATGGTTCCGACTTAAAGACTTATCTATTGATGAGATGGTAGGGGCCTGATGCTTTGGCTGTTTGTCGGGCCCACCGGGGTTTACCTATTGGATTCTTTTGTTCCGGTATTCAGTTTTATTTATTGTTGAGTCCTTATCTTTGCTTTATCTCCTTGTTATATCTTGATTTATATGTTTTAGGAGATGATGCATTGATAAGTTAGGGGTCTTTCATGCAAACCAAATATCTATGTGTCTTGGTCCGCATCTGAATTAAGGGTGAGGTTGGCGCGCCGTTAAACCGGTTTAAGCCCTCCAGTAAAATATTTTACTGATCGTTCCAAGGCGGTACTTCTTTTGTGGATCTTTTATGTTTTTGTTCTGTCTTGTGTTTGCTGTGTCTTTGTGCGCGTCTGTTTATATGTGCTTTGTGGTCACCTGCTGGGAAAGGGCTGATCTCTTGGCTCTCGTTTGTGGTGTCTAACTGTGAGTTTGTAACTTTCCCATTGGTATCCTGGGTCGGGTGTGGTGCGTGGTTGTATCGACTCCTGATCTTTGCACCCTTACTTACTTTGAGGCGTCTTATGTATTTAAAGATAGGATTCCCCTTTATTTCTTACTTGAGTTATGTCATAAGTTCAAGACTCTGAATAATTGGAAACATACCAGGGATAAAACGAGCCATTGTTTTCTGCAAGGCTGCATCCAAGGCCTTAGCGTTTGTTGAAATAGTACGGCAAATAAGGGGGGGGGGGCAACTTTTGGAACTTTTAGGCTTCCAGCGTGTTTTAGGTCCACAATACTTCTCTTTGATTTTCTTTATCTCTTCAGTTGGTGCTAGGGACCGAAGTCCTTGGTTCAACATTTCCACTAAGTTTGCTGATGTTTCTGGTCCAGTTCTTTTTCTATCTGTATAACCGGTATTATGCCCCCAACCCCAATAGTATGAAGAGTATGAAATAACATTGGCGTAACAAAAAGTTTGATTATTTTATCATTGCCTTCTTAATGGTCCAGCTTTATATAAACCAACCTAGAAAATAAGAATTTAGACATTAAATTTTGATAAAAAGAACAATATAAGGTATTTTTATGTTTGTATATTTTCGCAAGTTAGGACCAACCATCTATGGAAATGTACTTAAAACATTTTTTCTTTGCTTTTTGTTGGGAGTCCTATCTTTCTTTAGTTTTGCTGGACCACGTTTCATTCAATACACGAGTATAGTTTCAACATGAAACCAATACACTCCCATACTATGTCGTTAGCAGTCGTAATGAAACGGTCTAATGTAATACCTTGTCGGGTGTGGTAGTCTGTAGAAATAACATGCCGACCTATAAACTGCGTGTCTCATTAGCTCAGTTATTAGAGCGCTGCTGACACGGTATGCCAGAGGCCCTGCCAGGTTCTATCCCGGTTGAGGTCAATTTTTCTACCAGATATTTCCCTCCTAACATATACATTATACGATATAGATTTGACATGCATTTTGCGGGACCTTCTATTGCATATCTAATTTGGAAAAAGCTTTTAGTTTTATTAATGCACATATTCATTGTTAATCCGTTGTTATTCTTTAATTCTATATGACAGCTCAGCAACAGAGACTAGGCATGGATATTGAAGCAATAGATCATTGTATTTTATTGAAAGCGAACAAATATGACAATGATTTGACCGCATGAATGTGCAGGCTGGCCTGAGCATTAGATATTCGCATCCAATAGTATATTTTTTCTCAGGCCATGTGTTATATGGGCCTCGTAGCTAGAAAACCTAACTAAGTTGCATCCGCGCAGCCTGATCAACGCCTTTTTGCTCGTTATATCGGCAGCATAATAGCTTACTTGTTACATGCCAACTTTCAATGTGCTTGCCAGTCTCTGTAGCTGAGCATGCTGGTTTGAGCCTACCCTGTACTCAAATTTTAGGAAGGATTGTAATTCTGGGCTAGATTTCTTAAGGGTCCGTTACCTGTCATACATATATGTGTATATTGCTGTGCAAATATATATGTGTTATCTCGGACAGACGGACAGACAATTATGTAACTAGTTAACCGGTCATGATATTTTATCATTATCTTCTGGTCATTTTTATCTTGTGGGATACTTATCAAAGTAACTACAGTATTAAGCAAATGTGACGAACTCCATTTGTACAATATAAGTATATGTGTAAGTTAACACCAAAAGAGGTGAACTGCCACTCCTTCGGGTGTAACTTACACTTACTTTTCATCCGTTTGGTGTAAAACTACACTTATTCTACTACTAAAACAACTTCTATAACTAGACAATTCTCAAAGCATTGTGTGGGTAGGATACAAGGAGCAGTTTTTCCACGTTAGTACGTTGTCACGATATTTGGAAATATTTACATTCAACAGTACTTGTAAACAGAATTTTGTTTCATTTTATCGTGCTGCATTTTATCAATTTATGTTTCAATAAGTGAATCAATCCCCATCAAACTGTAAGTAGAAAAGTATTAGCTTTTCAAAAAAGCTTGCCATCTTTCAGCACTAAGTAAAGTGGTTTGTCGTCCACTGACTGAAACTACAAAAGTCACTTGAAAGCTTTTTTAAACTATAGTGGTGATCTATTAAATTACACACCCATCTCATCGCAATCTCCGCAAGCGGAGATGGCGATGAGCTGGGTGTGTCATTTAAGTGTTGTTACACCATAAGACAATACATACAGGTAATATTCACAGAAAGGGATATCACATGCTACACCACTTAGCCGGTGCTACCATATAGGTTGCAAACTTAGTCCATTGTCGCAAACAGGGATAACTCTCGAACGCACTAACATGTCGCCTTTCGCTCAGTGCACACTGGGATTGAACCGTCATTCACCCGCCATTTTTATTAAAATATATAATGCGATATCATTGCTTGCATGACTCAGGGCTTTACATCCAGAAAAAATTGACTAATAGAGAAATGGTACACTTTCAAAAATTTGACTTTATGCGATTTTTAACTATAAATTCTGTCACTACAGGAGCGCGAGAATTGAGCGGGACAAGTAGAAATCGCTAGCTACCCATAATTCAAAGCGCAAAATGCGAGAGATCTAGATGAGGTATCGTCAGGTCTCGCGAGAAAGAACTTAGTCAATTATAATTGACGTGATGGCAAAAATCGAACATGAGGAAATACTTTTGTTTGTAATGTAACTGATAAAAGTATGAAAATTATCCTGCAAAATAAAGTTTACGAAACCACGACTATGCAAAGAATTCTGTTATTCGTCTTTGCAGTGTTTACTTTTGCAGCATGCCAAGACATCGATGGATGCCCGCTTTACGGTTGTCGTCCAAGCGGAAGTTTCTCTTTCCAGCAAAGAATATCTCGCAGCAATGCTAGTGTACATTGGATAAGCAAAGGTTTCATAGGCCCTGTACCAAATGCGCTGGGCTGTGTTGGGAATTCCGTATTGCTTGTGTGTCAATCAAATGGACCGGCCGGGGACGATACGTGAGTAATTTTACCACTTAAACCCTTAATGCGCCAATCGCAACAAAAGTCGTCTGCTTTTCTCATCTGCTGAAATGTTTAAGAAGCCTCTATGGCAAACAGTGTGGACCCAGATCAGACTGCTCCTATAGGAGCAGTCTGTTCTGGGTCCACGCTGCTTGCTTCTATACTAAATTCGTCAGTAATGTTAGGCAATTATTTGCAACAGACGACTTCAGCAGACGACATTTTCAGATGCATTTTTTCTTGGCGCTTTGTGGGTTAACCCTTCAAATGTCAGTCACAACTTTTGATCCTCTACTCTTTTTTCTGCGTATGTTCTTTGGTAGCCTATATTGCAAACAATATGACCCAGATCAGACTGCCCCAAGGAGAACATGTTGGAGCAATGGGACATTAGTTTATCGTCGAACAAACCATACAATAACTCACACGCAGTCAACACTCTTTTCTTTTGTCTCACACACACACACACACACGCGCGCGCGCGCGCGCGCACGCACGCACACACCATTTTCGAACATTTTGGAACATCAAGTACTTTGTTACTTGTACATATGACCAATACTGCTTATACTAGAAAATGTATGGTAGTTATATTCTGTTCTGTATACTTATTAACCTAATAATGAATATAGATGTTCAGTGCTCACCCTGCCATTAGCCATTGAAGCCATTTGCTACTAAAAATGTAGAGTGGATACAAATATAATTCATTGGCTAAAAGAACACTCTAGGTGGTTCAAAAATTACATATATTTTGATCAGCTTTTGGATTTTCCAATATTGCTTTATTATTCCTTTGCAATTTATTAATGTGCCATATTTAACTCTTTGAATGCTATTTTTTTTCTCTCAATACAATCAGGTCATCAAACGGTTTGGATCCAGATCAGGCCCGACCTTTGTCGGGCCTGATCTGGTTCCAAACTGTTAACAAAGGTTATCAGCAGATGACAAATGTTGCCGCTAGCTGGCAAAGACCAAAATACAGAACAACTTCTTGATACAGTAAAACTTTGGCTAAAGTCAATTTTATTTGTCTCCAATTTTTTCGATTTGGCTAAAGTGTTGGCTACAACGAATTCTGAGCTAGAGTAAGCCCTGGGTGTTGACAAATGCTGATACATGTATATATCCTTTCAGGGGATTAATGGGTGTTTCAGTAAAAGACGGGACTATTGCATGGCGTGATCCTATTCTTCGCTTCCCCTCTTTACCACTGCTCGACGTTTCTGGTGATGTCATTGGCTCAGATGGCAACAGTCTGGTCCGCTACGACGCGGATGGCAAGCTGGTGGATTCTGTCATCAAATTAGACCCAACTATGAGGCCACTTTTCAGGTAAGCCAGGACTGGCATCAAATTAAACCCAACAATGATCCCTTGTTTTACCCTTTGCCATGCTTAATATTTTATGAACTACACTCCTCTCCAAGTTTTATTATGTTTACTCATAGGTACAGATATAGTTTGTGCACCTAAAGTTGCATTCATTTCCTTACCCATCGATACAAACATGTGTTTTGGGTGCTCAAAAGAACCGTCTCACAACTTATGTTTTGGTTTGAGAAATAAGAAAATTAATTTTCCAGTCCGCACTCTTATCTGGAGGCCTTTCTTTCTACATTACTGGCATCGCTCAAACTTGGGCATTACACTAGGGAGTGCTAATTTTGAAATTTTGATAAAAAATATAAAAAAAACAACATAAAACACAAAAAACACGAAAACTTTTGGCTGAATTTTTGTTTAAATAAGGTGTGCCCTAAACTCCTCTGTGGAGTGATTTTTTAAGTGATTTGATAAATGACCAAAAGGCCTGTTGAGTATTTACCTGCGTCATTGCAGTTATAAGTATGTACTTATAGGCAGAGTGTAAACAGTTTGGGTTCTAACCAGAAGCCAGCTGATCTGGTTCTACAGTGTTTTTAAAATGATTTTAGCGTGACAAGGATTAAGGACGTATGGCCTGAAATTAAACTATGGCTAACTTTATGCATGTATTCATGGTTCAAACTCAATATACTTGAATTCGTACCCAATTTTCAAATATGTCTGAACCAAAATCTGTCAGGTACGATATCTAGCAAAACCCAACTGCGACTCTTATTTTCAGCTTGATCTAACAAAATCCAATCACTAACCAAATTTCTAGGTAGGTCTGAACATCTTTCAATCAATTCGGAAATTGTCGCGAGGATTTTATTTTCGCGAATAGTGTTAAAAATATTTAAATTTTCAACTAAGGCATGACTTACCTATATCAGTAAACAACAGTGATTTCGCCATTTCGCGAGGGTTTTATTTTTACGAATTATTTGCGAAAATAAAACCCTCACGAAAATACCCAAATTTACAGTATTATGCCACGGAGATTCTTCGTTCATTCATCGTTGAAAAAGTATTGCATGTCGAGTGCCCAGGTAAGACCCCAAGGTTATGTTGTTTTTTTTCATTCTCAACTAATCTGAGCAAACGCTCATGTGAACTAAAAGACTAAAAAATTAAGATCTCCCTTGTTTTATACACTCATATGGTGTATTTATCCTGCTGATAAATGAGCAGGAATAGATTTCATTCTCCATTGAGTTGAGCATGAAAAAAATATTAATGACTTCGGGACCCGGCCAGGCTGGATAGGCGCTTAACCCTTAAAGCGCAAAGAAAAAAATGCATCTGATAATGTCGTCTGCTGTATTCGTCTGCTGCAAATAATTGCCTAACATTACTGACGTATTAAGTATAGAAGCAAACAGCGTGGAATCAAAACAGATTGTTCCTATAGGAGCAGTCTGATCTGGGTCCACACTGTTTGCAATTTAGGCTTCTTAAACATTTCAGTAGGCGAGAAAAGCAGACGGCTTTTGTTGCGATTGGCGCATTAAGGGTTAAGCATCTTCAGAAAGGTACTCTTACTGGTAATAAGATTGAACAGAACAGATTATTTAGGAGCAGTCTGATCTGGGTCCACACTGTTTGCCATAGAGGCATCTTAAACATTTCAGCAGACGAGAAAAGCAGACGACTTTTGTTGCGATTGGCGCATAGTAGCTAATGATGTTGTAACTAAGTGTCGTCACTAGTGGTCAATGACTGGAATTAATGCTTGTTTACTTGTTCTAAGCTGTTAATCAAAATCACAGGTATGCGGTGAAACAGGGAGCAAACGGCCAACATCCTTTCGGTAACTGTTTCATGCACTCTAATAGAGATCAGTAGCAATAACAACAACAACAATAGCAGCAGCAGCAGCAGCAGCAGCCACAGCAGTAGTAGCAACAACAGAAACAAAAATTACAACAACAACACTAGAAGACCTGGGACTGATATTACAATGCCTCCTTAAAGTTAAGCAAGACTTAAGTTAAGTATTGATAATTCAACATGCTATATTAAATGCTAAATAAATTGCCTGGATCGATGTGGTATTCGTGGTCATAGATATCATTGTAATCTTCAGAAAAGTTAATACTATTTTTATTTTTATCAGTTTTAAACGTTGTTTTTCGTATCCTGAAAAATCAATACTTAACTTAAGTCGTCCTTAACATTAAGGAGGCATGGTAATTCACGGCCCTGACCACGAGTTTATGAAACTTTTTCCATGCTCAACTCAGCTGAGCACGAAAATTCAACTGCTCATAAGATCTACTATACGGACAAATAAAGTTTCTTGCTTCAAGTCTCTCAATTGTTGTATTTATCATGATAATACATGTTAAAATGCCAACAATTGTTGGCATTTTAACATTTATGAGCAGGATCAATTTCGTGCTCATCTGAGTAGAGCATGGAAAAAAGTCTTATAACCTTGGGACCAGAAGGTCCTGAAACACTCGCCTGACTCTAATATTGAGCCACAAGATCTCCAAAATAATGTTTGACATGGTTATGGTCAACCCAGGCGTATTTTTTTTAAATAGTCTGTATTGCCTTATATCCCAAACTATACATACAGTCCCAACGATCTAATGCTGCAGTTTGGTTCCAGAGAAACATATTTTAAGGATTTTACTATATATGGGCATGGTGGCCATTTTGGACAAGTGACCCGTGACCCCAAACACAATGCATATTGATAATATTTTATCTAATAAATACTTCATATGAAATTGAGATGCTTAGATATGTATGTGGCAGTCCAAAATGAGCGACCCTAAGTGAAGGATCAAATATGTTCTTTAAAGGGTATCCCTTGGAAGCAAAGACTGCACCAAAGAACTGAAACTAGAGTGTGCATATTTCCTGGGCCAGACTAGCTAGTTTCTGCCATTTAGGCTTCATCAATGACCCTCTAATAGTTTCAACGTTCTACAATGAAACCCATACTCCCAAAGGACAAGAAAATAAAATCTACACTATAGTGAAGGGCAGGGAGTCGTTCTACCGCCGCCACACAGTCCCAGTCACCAGCTGTAGTGAAATCAAATATGTTCTTTAAAGTTCGGCTAGACCTTTGATACTTATACAAAACCATTGTCTCATTAGGTTCAAAAAACACTTCTTGCAAATATTATGGTTTCGGCTTTAACAGAGTACTGAAAATGAACTTTCAAGATTTTTTCCTCATAAATAGATTAGGAATCAAATTTGGCATCAACAGTTATGTAAATTTGAACATTTCAAGATTTTTCCCATATCAGTGCATTAGGAATCAAAATTTAACCTTGCCTTAAAGTATGCCAAGGTCAACCCAGAATCATCATTGGGCAAACTTGGTACGACCTACGTCCCCAATACTACATACCAAGTCTCAATGCCATTGGCATTTTGGTAAGATTTTAAAGGGGTTTTGCCCTATATGGATGTTGTGGCCAGCTTGGTCATGTGAGAAGAAACATTTGTGCAAACTTTCGTTCCCCCACCCTAAGGAGTCGAAAGAGTTGAATTATCCCAGTGGTTTCAGAGAAGAAGATGTTTGAAAATGAGACATTGGTATACTAATAGCTTACCTGTCAGGTGAGCTAAAATAATTATGATAAGTCTAAGTAAACAAAAATGCGAATATCCGGACCATTTTAAGGTCGCCGTGACCTTGACTTGAGACCTAGTTTCTAGATTAATCGTGTATGGAGCATATAGTCATCATTATTTGAGATAGGAATCTCAAATTTAAGGTGTGGAATCCTCTTAGGATGGCGTAGGGGTGCATACCATTTTTAGTCACTTTGACCTTGACTTTGACTTCTGACCTCATTTCTAGGGTTTTCGTATCTGGAACATACCTTTAAAACAAATAATTTTCCTTAAAAGTGTCTTATGCTAGGTAAATTCGTTGCGTTACTGTGAAATTTCTTGTTAATAGATGTAAGTGTAATATTTTGGGCACTGCTTGTCTTTGGTTTATGGATGACAACAAAGGTTTTGGATTGCTAGTATGACCTTGGAGACAAAGTTCAAGGTCAAAACTTGTTCTTCTATGCCGTATTAATGTAAGTGCGGGTATTTACTGACCCCTTCTATTTTGTTTTGTTTTATACCAAAATCGTTACAAATCATCCTTGAAACCAATACCGTCCAAATAAATACAAAAGCAGGGAACTGCCATGGGCACATAATTCGCACTTTTCAGAGTCTGTAACTAAGTACAGTTTCTCAAACGCCTCTGTTGAAGACTAAAACCGTTTGCTAGCTGGTATCTGCCCCTTTTTGATGTATGCGCATTCTGGTGGGATGCCGTAACGTATAGAACAAAAAGCAAAGACAGTTTTATCTCAACTAAGCTTAGATAAGCCAGTACATGACACTTTTGTACTTATCCAATATGCTCAGAAGCCTCTTATAAACGATCATGCTGTCATATCCAGCGAGTTTAGAAATTTACCCTTTGGTCTGAGCCTTCATTGACATCATTACTTTGTATAAGCGAGCAGCAAAGGTTCATGCGAGTCTGCGCATATGCTGCGCAGACTCGCCTGAGCCTTTGCTGATAGCCGGTGCGATTAGTACCAAATCTCATGCTTTGGCTCAAATGTACTGTTCTTTTTTCAGTCTACAGCTTCTTGGCACTGACCTAATTGTGTTTGTCTCAGAAGACGGTCAAGTTGCGCTCAGAGAAACAGGTGCGTGTGACAAGAAGCTCTAGCCCATATCCTGCTGATCCCTGAATATAGGCTTGATCCTGTACTATTAGTCCTTAAAGCGCCTTCAAACTTTGCATCCGACGTGATGTTAGGCCAACTTTACTTTAGGCTTCATATCTCATGTGCTTCGCTGATGGATGAATTCGAAAGTCTTAAAAAGTTGAATCTGCGCTTACAAAAAGGAGGCTATACGTAAAGAGAGTAGTTCGGAGAGTTTATTCGGAGAGTTCGGTACTTATCGCATCGGCAAACAGCTAGCTAAGGCTTGGGCAAGTCTGCCCATATGTACAGACTCGCCAAAGCCTTCGCTGCTCGCAAATACAAAGTTTGGATGTAGATTAAGGCTCCAGTCTAAATTTAGACCTCTAGCTATGCGGGATGCGTCAGCATATGCGTTTATTGTTGCGCACATGCGGTATGTGCACTGGCACATTTATTTATATGGGTCAAGGATAAACGTTTGTTGTACTCTTATCCCAGAAACAAGTTTGACTCTTTAATATAAGTACAAGTGACATATTTCTCGGACAGGAAAAGCAGTGCAAAGAAGTCCCAGGTCATACTTGAAAACCAACGGATTGGTTGTTTTCTTTTACTTTTAAGAAGCATATAAATTATATGAATTGATGTTTAGACGAATTCAACTGTTTTTAACATTTAAATTAAAAAGTATTTCCTGAACTCTACTTCTAAATAAAATATATCATTTAATGTTGTGTTTTTGTTGTTGTTTTTGTTGTTGTTTTGTTTGTTGTTTTTTGTAGTTGTTCTTTTTTGTTGTTGTTGTTTTTGGGGGGTTTTATCCAATTTCATGTAGAATTTTGTAAATTTATCTAGTTAGCCAAACGAGATCCAAATTGTTAAATCAAGATCTATTTATGGGTTTTATACAAAAGTGGGATAGTGTGGGTGTATACAGTCTCATCGGATGATTTTTTCCTGGACGAGTACGTAATTAATTCAAAGTTTAAGTCAGAGGTTGCGATTTGGCATTAACTTTGAGACAAAGTTTTCAAAACGCATTGATTCTTTTTATACTGATACATATAATAATTTGATAAAATAAACGCGACTGTTCATTTTAAATATTGTAAATATCAAGGGACTGCATGTTAGAATTTCAAATATAATTCATTTGTATTTTTATCTCGTAAACAGTATATGCCTTCTGAAAACGTCAGCAATTGCATTAAATGAGGATCTTTGCACCCTTACTTACTTTCTTGCATTTGCAATAAGCATGCGCGAATCCAGAGGGTTTGGACAGTGGGTCCGGACCCCCCCCCCCCACACCCTGAAAAATCACAAAAATAGTGTTTTATAGCAATACTAGCCCGGATTTGCTGAAAAATCACAAACTACCAAGCCAGAATTCAATGTTGGACCATCATCGACACGCCAGTGAAACGCCATTTAAATGGCGTTTCGCTAGTGGGCCGATAATGGCCCGCTTATATTGGCACTTGGACTCAACTCCCTTCCCTCATCAACTAAACAATAAGTAAAAAATAATAATATAAAAAAAAACGTTATCGAAGTTGGACTCCCTCTGACAAAACTTTTTGGATCCGCGCATGAATAAGTACCAAATCTATCTAAGAAATAATTGTAATCATGATGTCATTTCCTGTTTATTTTACCATAGATGGTACTCCTGTAACCGAGCTGTTTCTCCATGGTAACGTTCAGAGACTCAATGGAACTTTTATTCCGGTAGCCAGCCCCGTATCCAGGGATAACAGACTATATCTAATGACAGAGTTTGTTCCGGAAACCGTCCAGCCAAATAAGGTAACGAACCACAATATTATATTTCAACCTAACTTAGAGACCTTCACATTTGTAATCTTAATATAAGACATGTTCTGCCAAAATAAATGAAATCAAGATACTTCTGTCACACACAAAAATGCCCTGATATAATAGGCCTACAGGGTGTGAGTCCTTTCAGGCAAACACCATCCATATAGTCTAATTTCAATAGATGAGTTTGACTTCATTCGCAAAGATAGTACCAATGTGCAAAATAAATCAGGGGGGGGGGGTTATTATCAGATTACCGACATTCCATCAACCTCAAATTTATAGCCTGCCATTCATAAAATGAGTAAATCGGGCTATTTTTTTTTTAATTTTGTCACTAGTTTGATGCTTTTCTATGACCATTTTGTCTCAATTTAAGACAAATAGGTCATAAATTGTAGAAATTGTACCGTTCTGACCAATATAATTGCAAAGTGACCTTGACCTTTGACCTATATGGCCTTGATGTTTCCATTTAACTAACCTTGACCTTGCAGCATCCTAGCTTTAGTAGTTTTATTCTCCAGCTAGGCCTTCGGAAAAAAATGTAAGTGGTCAAAATGCCCTGTCGGTGAGCATAAGCCCTCTGCATGGAAAATAGTTTACTCTTCAACACTTCTGGCTGTTACATAATATAAGCTTTTGTCAACAAAATTAGCGGAAATGCTCTATTTTGCCCAAAATAACTTTTTATGTGATTGGAAGTTGATTTAATGTGTAAAGAAAGGATTCTATGTCCCATAGCTAGGAGCAAGTAATTCTAGGGTAGCTTCATTGTGATTTAAGAGTTGTGAGGACCACAGCTTACTTAAAAAGTTATAATGGTGGTCTATAGAAAATCATTTACAGGTCTGGGCCTTTGTAAATAAGGAATCTTCAGAAAATGGCCTACCTGATGAAATAAAAGTCGAAGGAGAATGTTTTAATGACTCTCAAATCGAAGCAGCCAAGTTAATCAAGTATTTTATCTCCCATTCTAAATAATAAAAATAGCTCAAATGACTATGACATAAACATCACTAATCTAAATTAATTTATAAATGACAAAATTCCCTCTGATGTCTACTTAAATATACCATTTGTGACATCTGGGCAGGTACTATCATACATAAAAGCCTTGGGTCCATCAAAAATTAGATGAATAGACTCAATAAAACTGAGTCTGCTGTTTTCAAATATTGTAGGTTCTATCTATTTCTGAAGGATCCGTTTTCCCAGATTATTTGGACCCAAATTTTTAAAACTTGCAATAAATAGCATAAGTTCAATAATTGCAATATTCATTAATAAAAGCATACACACTGAACAGTTTCCCAATGCAATGAAATGCGTTAAAGTGTTACCAATTTTAAGGGAGGAAATAAATCTGATCCATCAAATTATAGACCTATATCTATACTATCAACTATATCAAAAATATTTGAAAGACATGTCAATAAGCATTTAATGAACTATCTTACTAAATACAAGCTTTTGCATGAACATCAATCAGGCTTTCGTAAAAAGCATAGCTGCCAGACTGCATTGGTCAAACTTATTGATCAATGGATGTCTTGCGCTGTTAAAGGAGATTTTGTAGGTACAATATTTTTCGATCTAAGAAAAGCATTCGATGTTGTCGATCCCACCATTTTAATAGAAAAACTCGCTGCATACAAATTTAATAACTTGTCTCTCCAATGGTTTAAATCCTATCTTAACGGACAAAGGCAGGCAGGCCCAAACGGCAAAGGTCTCTCTGAGTGTATAACAGTTAATGTCGGCGTTCCTCAGGGATCTATATAAGGTCCAATATTATTTCTTTTATTCATTGAGGATCTGCCTCTTTCCCTGAATTATTATTATTCTGATTTCTTTGCTGATGATGCTACTATTTATACAAATAGTAAAAAATATTAAAAAAAAGCTTTGAAGAGAATCTTCAATCGGAATCCAACTCTGCAAACTGTGGTGCAAACAAAATAAAGTGCATATAAATTTTGATAAAACATATATGGTTCTAGGTACAAGATATAAATTACACAATGCACAATTTTAAACCTCATAACTGATAACTACAATGTTAAACATGTGCCTCAACAAAAATTACTGGGCTTACATATTGATGATAAATTATCTTTTACAAGCCATATAGATAAACTATGCTCTGCGATTTCATCAAAAATATCACTTCTACGGAAACGTCAACATATGTAAGTATCCAGGTCCAAAAGAAATTTGATCAGGGATATATACAACCACTTCTTGATAAAACTTAAAAAAAAACGGACAGCCTGCATAATATTAAATGCAGACTTCTATACTCCTTCAAAAGATATGTTTGATTTTTTTAAATGGATGCCAATACACAAGCGCTTTGTCTATAATAACAAAGCTACTTTAACGTATAAAGCTTTAAACAGTCTTTACCCTGGATATATATCAAATATGTTGACAAAAAATTCTCAGGTTCACGATCGACTACTTAGATCATCGGTGGATGCCACATAAATGTACCAAGGTCGCGTACCTCTTTATAGATAAATCAATCTCAGTTTCAGCACACAAAAAAAATGGAATTCACTTTTTAAAAAATTAAGTTTTCACTAAAAATATCTAAGTTTCATGCGCGAATCATTCCCCTTCACCAGATCCTTCCTGACTGGGAGGTGATAATGTTCGAATCTCATACGAGTCTCTTAAAAGTTAAAGGACTCTGGGAGCAATTTTTTTCTTTAAAAGTTAGCCTTTTCCTTAAAGATTTTAATCCATGGTGAAATATACACTACTAATCTAAAGTAGACAAACTATAGAGTGTGTTTCAGTTTATTGCATTTCACAGTGTTTATTATATATCTCCAACAGCAACAAATTTTAGTTATCATCAGCTGTCATCATTTGTCTCAGGTCAGCTCAAACCAGTATGACACAAACATGCTCGCCTGTAAAAACGCTATAATATATATTAACAATGCTATCAATCGAGAGATTTTGGTTTTGCCAAGTACCAAGTACAGTTCTTCTGTCAACGGATCCAGAAAATTTCATCAGAGAAGGTCCTGATAACGTTGTTTTTAAGTTACCAACGTATTTCACAGAGGGACGTACGGACTTCCCTCGAGAAGCAATTGGCCCCAAGGGGTCCAATTGTTTCTCGAAGGGGTTCCATACCATACCAGAATTTCTAAGGCAACCTTTAGCCACTTGTGATTTTCCAGAGGGTGTCTGGGCCCCCTATCTCTCCCCCCTCTGGATCCGCCCATGTCATTTGCCCTCGCCTGAAGTTCGATGGTTATTACAGCTGATGGAGGACCTGTTGAATTAGGTCTTTACTGATATTTCAAAGATGCATAATAATAGGACTATACTATTCTTCATTGAAACATGTATATAACGGTAACTGTATTACTGTAGTTTGAGGCAGTTAATGATATATTCATTACCTGCCAGTGGATAAGGTCATATTTTTTTGTTTACAACGATTCTCATCTATCTTTGAAACATCAGTAGTCATAATTTGTGATGTTCTTTTATTTTTTACCTTTTTTCAGCCATATGGTCTTGGTTTGCAGCGACTCTACGCCATTGATTTTTTCAATAGAATGACTGACAGGGCAGTCATTGCATGGTATGTGAATTTTGAAAGAGAAGAACAAAATGCTGCAATGAAACCTTTAAAGTTTGTTCCTAGATGCTTGAAGTGCCAATTGCTGAAAAAGATCAGAGGACACTCGAAAACATTGTCGCCAACACTTTTATGGGATTATGAAGCAAAAATGATTTTCGTTAGCTTAACACCGCCTTTATTAAATCAAATTCCAAATGCTGAATTGTCATTTTGGGGTATTAAAGATCTTGGAAATAATTCTGCGCTTGTCTTTCGCAATGAGCAAAATGTTGAAAACATGGCTCTTTTTGAGCCAAATCCTGATGAGGCTGAATCCGTACAAACTTCAGAGTCTTCAACGAATGTTAAACTGTTTAGCACAGACAAGAAACATTCAATGAAACCATTGAATTCACCTGAGGTCGGTGCCGGAGCTCAGCTATGGGTTAGTCTCGATGATGGAAAACTATGTGCGGTAGAAACAGACGGGAACTTTTCCAAAGTACTAGACTTACCTGCCATTTTAAAAACTGATCTAAAAATAACCTCCAAGATGGCGACGGTGCGTGACAGCAAAGTTTCTGAAGATATCCTTGTTTTTGGAATCAAGGTGAACAACTCAACTTCTGCGTTCAAGTCTTTTCTATCTTCTCGTGGCATTACTCAGACGAATGCAACCGCATTTCTAATTGCTATTGATACACCAGAAAATGCAGTCGAGAATGAACATCCGGTTGCGTGGATGGTTCCCACGCCAGAAGATACTATTATTTCCGGTCAGATCGTGGGAGTGCAAGGGGATGGTGACACTCCTGATCAGATTGTTTATTTCTCACAGATAGATGGAAAATTTGCTCGAATTGTGTCTGTTGTTTAATATAAGGCCATATATATGGTTGTTTGTCAGTTGTCTTTTTGGTTTTGGTGGTGTTGATGTGTTTACAGACCAAATCATTAGACACCTAGGCTGGTCCCACTGAAAAGCTGAGCATGCACGTTTAACCCATAAAGCGCCACCTATAATTTTCAGCAGACGACAATATCATATTTTGCTGCTTTTTCAAAAAAAATCAAATGAGGCAAGATATTTCATGAGAATCGTCTGCTGGCAGACAATTCTCATGAAATACCATACCTTATTTTTTCAAAAACAAGGAAAGATGTCGCAAAATTTGTCGTCTGCTGCAGTTGTGATTGGCGCTTAAAGGGTTAAAGAATGGTTTTAGTATTTTAGTACAGCGGTTGCATTACAATTATTGTTCTGATTTTGTTACCTTATTCATTATTTCCCACGACCAGAACAACCTACTCTTATACCAAAATTACTGTTATAAACGCCATAGGACTCTTACTGGCAGCTAGTATTCTTGGGACAAAATAAGGCGCACATTAGGGATATACCAAGCTTATATTCATAGCCTACAGTCTTGTGTCACCATCGGCCCGCCAATGAAATGCCATTTAAATGGCCAAAATTTGTCTCTAAAGCATTCCAGGAAATGAAATTCTGGATGATTCAGACTATTTGAAGTTATCCAGTTCTGCCATGAAATTGATGCAAAGTTAAAATCTCCCACTTCAATATTATAGTCATATTTCAAACTCAAAGCCGTGTTTATAAGGTTATTTAGTCTTTTACTATTCCCACTGGTTTTAGGGAGATGTTCACATTATTGACTGACGGACAAACGAGGGCGGGTCACAAAGCTCACCTTGAGCCCATGGCTCTGACCAGCTTAACATCGGAAATTATCAAGATGCAATGTCCTTTTTTCTTAATCACACCTGTTAATTAAATCAACAAAACCAATAAGATATTATTTTAAAACAAAACCAACAAATATAGTTCGGTCTAACACACAAATAGATACTTTAATGGGCCAATCCGTAAAATATAGCCTTCAGTCAACAAATGCCCTTTTTACATAGGTCTGTGGCCATTTCATAATCTGAACCCAATGCACCAATCTTGACTAGTTTTACAATGGTCGTGCTATAACATTATTTATTTAATTGCTGCTTGTAGATCAAATCTGCTTATTTAGTGAAAGCCAAAATTGTTTAGCTCAGATGTAGACTTCCTAACTTATGCTATGCATCATCAACGGAAAATAATAAAGTCGATTTATGAAACATGGAAACAGGCGCTTAACTCGCAGACAGACAGAGCTAAACAAAAACCTCTAGTTCAGCCACGGTGTGCCAAGACAAAGACAATCATCAGGCACCGATTTACAGATGAAAGTTTTAGACCATGGTCATCATTCGGTCTGAAGCCTGACCCCGTCTTGCAATCAAAGAGGAAATTATACCTATAAACCGTGATTGGGCTTACTAGGTAAGTAAGTAAGTAAATAAAGACTTTATAAAGTCTTAACTAGGACATGCAGACTGTCGCATAATATCCATGGTATATTCCACTTTGAAGCTATGGTTTCCTCTTTAATTGCACGACGGTGGGTCAGGCCTCAGACTGACTAACGAGGCTTGTATAGGGGGGTACCAATTATCCAATATCCCTTGAAGTAAACAGGCAAGTGACCCTTATAAACTGGCATATATCCCCATAATTAAATTTCCTAAATACCCAATATCCTTGAAAGTAAACAAAATATT
The DNA here is from genome assembly GCA_964019695.1 of Loripinus fragilis. Taxonomy (NCBI): domain Eukaryota; kingdom Metazoa; phylum Mollusca; class Bivalvia; order Lucinida; family Lucinidae; genus Loripinus; species Loripinus fragilis. The sequence goes on from OZ026525.1 coordinate 76,160,281, forward strand.
GAACACAGTATCCCATATCACTGGAAGGAAAACTAATAGTATCCCATATCCCTAGAAATGAAATGGCAAATATCCTGTATCCCTAAAACCCCTATACAAGCCTCACTGACGACCCTGACCTAAAGCTTTCATCCGCGGGTTGTGCCTGATGTTTGTCTTTGACTGGGTCCACTAGGTGTTTTTCTTTAGCTCTGGCTGGCTGTGAGTTAAGGGTCATTCTCTTGCTTCATCCGAGTATGTTTAATTGATATACTGTTTCCCTTTGATGATGCATTTGCATAAGTCATACGAGCTAAATATTTTTTTATTTATTTTAACAACAACAGAATCTAGGGCAAAGATTTGGTCAGCAAAATATATTTAACCCTTTACCTCATAGTGACGCCTTTTAACACTTTTGCAAACAGAGCAGACCCAGATCAGGCAGCTCTTGTAAGTGCTGCCTGGTCAGGGTTTACTCTGTTTGTTTGTAGAAATGATAAGATATTATCCTTAACTAGCGGATCTGAAAAGTAATTTCTTTGTTCTATGTACAAACGTGGAAAATTATTTATATAATTATTCATAGTGAGCGTAGCTTAGCATGAATATTCATGAAGGAAGGGGTTAAGCCCCTGGCGGCTGCGGCAGTTGCCCATTCTAAGACAGTGATGCTCTGGTTGTTGTTGTTGCTGCTGCTGCTGCTGCTGCTGCTGCTGCTCCCATTATGTTAGGGGGTAAGTGTTTGATCCTTGTTTTGCGGTGTGGTTTTTGTGTCATTTCTTATCTTGGAGGAGTCTTGCTAAAAGGAAGAGATACAGTAAAACACTCAAAAATAGACAAAACAAAGGTCTTTAGGACAGAGTATCGCTTAATGCAGGTCAAAAGTATTGCAGAATGCTCCAACGGGGGAGCATGCTGCAATACTCTTGATCTGCATTTAAGCGATAATCGGTCTTGAAACACAATTTTGGTCATCATTTGAGGGACCGCTTAAGACAGAGTTTACAGTAGTTGCTTTACTTTGTGTGTGTTCTGGCTGTGGTCTGTGTGTATTTGTTTGTGTTCTGGTGTCTTTTAACAACCGTGGGCTCTAGGGAGAGGATTTTATTGGTAAACTATATTTAAGCCCCAATAGCCTAAGCTGCTGTCCATTCTTGGGCGGTGATTTTGTTGCTGTTATTCATTACTGTTAATCCCATTGTGAGTGGGGTGTGCTGGGTCTTATTTTGTGGCGTAGTTCTTAGTGTCCTTTCTAGTTTTGCAACCATCTTGCCGAGGAAGAGAGAGCTGACTGTCTTATTTTAGTTAACATTTGACTGTGTTCTGTGTCTCTTTCTTGCAGTGCGGTGGGTTGGTCTTTTGTCTGTGATTGTGGCATGCTCTGGTCATACGCGCTTATTTTCCAAAAAAATGCTAAGCCTTGTGTTTAAGTGTCCCACCTACAGCAGCCTTAAATACCGTAGAAGTTGTGACAGTGGTACTGCCGTTGGAGTTGTGAGGAGAGGAAGTGTCCATTAGAGAAGGAGGTAAGATCTAGTCAGCCAATCAAGAAGTTATGAAATGAATGGCAAGATAGCTACGGAGGAAATGAAAGTATATGTCCACCTTTACAGTTTTAAGATATGGAGCGTGGACGGACCCAGAACATTTCGTCAAGGGGGGTCCTAGCAACGGGTTTTTTTATTCTACAGAGGGCCGTACTCTCGAGGGTGCTCCATACCAGTATTTCTAAGGAAACCTATTGCCACCTATGATTTACAGGGGCGACCGGACCCCATGCTCCGCTCTCTCTCCTCTGAATCCGCCCATGTTCAAGATATGGAGACAAACTCTAATAGAAATATTGTCAATATTGAACCAGAATTCAGCTTATGGGGGGATTATATCCAAGTAAATCCGGCAAGATCTGAGTACTGGAAAATATTAGGTAAATCAAAACCAAGGATAATTGCAAAGCAAGAAGAACCAAAAGTAACCGTTATACTTTTGTAGAAGCTAATGAGCTGAATGACCTTGTAGTTTTCACTGATGAATCTTGTTTAGGCCACCCAGAACCCTACGGCTCTGGAGTCTGCATATATATTCCTAACCAGAAAAGATCCTGTTGGGTTATAAAGACGTATTACTAACAGGGGATCTATTCTGTTAGAAGTGTTAGTTGCTATTCTCCTGACTTTCGAATTCACTAAGATTGAAATTACATGTTAGTATGCCCTAAAAATGCCACATCTGCAGATCAAGCCAAGGCACTGCACTGCAGATAAGAGACACTGATGAACACAAACATCCACAGGACAACAAGAAGCACACAACCAAACCTACGCAACCAGCTCTCCCTCTTCCCCAGCTCTATCATCCCCAGCAAGATCAGCAACCAGCTCTCTCTTCTCTAGCAAGAACACAACCAAGCCTAAGCAACCAGCTCTCTCTTCCCCAGCAAGAACACAACCAAACCTAATCAACCACCTCTCTCTTCCCCAGCAAGAACACAATTAAACCTAAGCAGCCAGCTCTCTCTTTCCCAGCAAGAACACAATTAAACCTAAGCAGCCAGCTCTCTCTTTCCCAGCAAGAACACATTCAAACCTAAGCAACCAGCTCTCTCTTCCCCAGCAAGATCACAACCAAACCTAAGCAACCAGCTATCTCTTCCCCAGCAAGAACACAACCAAACTTAGGCAACCAGCTCTCTCATCCCCCAGGAAAAACACAACCAAACCTAAGCAACCAGCTCTCTCTTCCCCAGAAAGAACACAGCCCAACCTATAAATCTGGCTGCATTACATAGGATCTACTCAATCTGTTAATTTGGGTTTGCTGTTAAGGGTTCCAAATTGATGAGGAATACTCCAATTTCGTTCGCACAAGGGTTTGATATTCTTTTATCTTTCACTGAAGTTGGACATTCATGTTTGGTTACATGTACTCTATTCAAGATTCGTGGTCCACCGCCTGAACTCGTATACATGTGTGTTAATTCTACTAAGAGAAGATACAGCGATAATCAATACAAAGAAATTACTAATTTTTGGGGGATTGGCTTCAACTAACCAATAGATACCCATGATAATAAAGGTTATTGCTAAACATCCTTCCTATAGTTCATGTAGTTTTTAGTACTATTCAGTGACAGTGTCACTCGCATAATTGTACCTTCAGTGTTAAACTGTAGATTATAGGTGTACAGATTAATTATGAAACCCCAGCCCTCACAGACCAACACAGTGAAATCTGCGCATACATACCTATAGATGCCTCATGGATGATTGGCTGTGGTCTGGATTGTATTTTTTTTCCTCTGTAATCACTCAGAAGTTATATGGTTAATTGCATTTTGTCATCTGAGTGAAGTATAAATAATATACATGGTCCACCCCATCTTAGTGCTATAATGGGAATTGCCAGCTTTTGGTGGGTGATAAAGGTCCCTTATCATAAATTGTCAGTTTCGTTAAATTTTGCCAATTGGGCAAGAAATTCTCTTTATTAATTGAGTATATGGATAATTAATGGGCTTTAAGATGGATATGGATGCACGTATGGGGTTTTCAAATTCCTTGTTGTTAGACTGGATGTTAGAAGTATGAATGAAGTATGTAACCTTACTGCATTATATATAATTTATATTTTTGTTTTCTTATAATCATAAAAAATTTGCAAAATGAGATGATATTTCTGTGATTTTAGAGTTTTCTGTGATTCTATGTCTGTGATAAAAAAAAATAACTGCATAGACTTCAATTGTAATATAGAAGATATAATTGTAGTTTATAGGAGTTGTCAAAGAGTGATTGAAAACAATTTATGCGAGTACATGTACATGATGTATGGATATTTAGACAATGAGATGTCAGAAGAGTGAATTTTAGCTGGATGAAGAAATCTCTGTGTACTATAAGGTCTTCATTGACATTTTCAGATCACTGGCTCTGGTCTACAGGAAAATAAATCGACTTCAAGAGGCTAATCTGGTTTTGAGAAAAACATTTATGTTTGGCTACTCTATTCAGGACTCTAAGCGCACCACCTAAACTCGATTACTTGTGTGTTAATTCTACAAGGAGAAGATAAAGCGAGAATCAATACCGAGAGATAACTACAGCCAATTGGGGCTTAGCTACAACCAACCTAGCTAGCAATCTATATGGGACCCATATGGAAAGTGCAACAGGGCTCCACATCGGTCCCATATGGGCTGTCCCATTCAAATAAATTATGATAAAATAAAATAAAAAAGTGGAAGCATAGATCAAGCTAGTCATGCATTATAAACAAGAAAATAAGTTTAAATAATTATGTTGATATAATTTCTTTGTTCTTTATGGGGCTGTTATGTGGGACCCATCTGGGCAAGCCCATGCGCTCTCCATAAGGCGCGAGACCACAATTAATTTTACTATAAAGTTTAATCATTCATTACAGCACCTCCTATTATACATGATGAAGCTGGCTTTCTTCTGAAGCTTTTCCCCACTCAAACATGGCCTGGGAGTCATTCTAATCACTGACTAGATAGGGCAAGTTCGGCTCGTTTTGGAACCACAAGAGTTTAGACAAACCCTATGTGACACAGCAGTCGTGTTGGCTATCTTAACAGCATTTTACTTAGGTGTGCAGAGGCCTCAATTTTCCTAGAATTACCAGTTACCGGGACAGAAGCAACATTTTCTGAAAGCTTATTCATTGGGCAGTTCAGACATACCAAATAGCAAGGATGGTCACATGAATTGGTAGATTTACAGCCCACTAAAAGGGAAACTATTTGCGCGAAAGAACATCCTTATTGTGTACAACCAATCAAGGGACATAATTGTGGTCTGATTCCATAACGGTTTGGCATGGGGACGTTTTGAGCTGATACACGACAGCTATACGAACAGTCTAGCACGAACTGAGAATGGCAGACAGCGGAAGGTTGGCAAATGAATAAATTAGTAATGAAATTGTATAAAGATCGATCCCTGAAATTTTAATTTACTTGCTTTTTCACTTATATGTTGTTATTATGTATTCATATCTTTTAATTTTATTTTCAAACTGAAATAAGACGAGGTAAATCGGGCGTTTTTACTTTTCAAGCCTTGTAATTTCGTGTAGTACCAGTTATGCGGCAAATTGAAACTGACAACTCTATATCCCTTGTTCACTAAATACCGGTGTATAATGATTACCGGTGTATTCCGTTTCCTCCAAATGACTGTCGCTTGCTATATTTTCATTCGGAATTTTCCACACAAAACTTTTTACAATACTTTTTTCTCTCTTCATCAAAGAAAGAAAAGCAGAAATGTCGTTTCTGAGAGTAAGTGACTTATTTCTTGTTTGTGTAGTCCTAAATCATGATGCGGATTCGTCATTATATATCATAAAAATGATATTTTCATTGAAAATAAATGAGAAATTGCCGTTGGAAAAGTGTGTCTGCTTGTTGCGGAAGATTTTGACAGCCTGGCTCCCTGCTTAAAAACTGAAAATGACTTCAATCTTTGTCTCATCACATGGGTCACATTATGCCCGAATATGGCTGAAAGGTGTACACATAAAAAGTGCCATCTCTGTTTTATCTTGTTTGTCTACGCCCTTTTGATGCACCCTCTGGTATGGGATATGCCCAATATAGACTGTTGTAGCAGGGAAAAAGACTAACAGGGGCCCAGTAGCCCAGTGCCCCTAAATTTTGGGCTTGGCCCCTAGAAATAAATGCTTAGGGGCAAGGTTGGGCTGTGGAAACCACCCCCGGTTTTAACCAGTGGTTTTAACCGGTTAAAACCGCCCTGGTCAATATGCTAAAAAGTGGTCAATACTGGTCAATACGAATCTGAGTGGTCGATTGAAAATTTTAAGGGGCTGTTTTAGAGGTGGATTGAGATATTGGGTCAGAATTTTCTATTTATTGAAAAAAGTACTGTTTTGTCCCTGCCAAGGGCATTTTTCACTTAGCACTGACTTCTGCATTACAATCCAGACACCTAACACTTTATTTTCTTTTTTAATCATCAAGGGCAGAATAAAATAACCATACAACCTAATAGGGTATTTTTTCATCATAACAATAATTTTTGACACTGGTTAATTTATTAACTTAATTGATATCAGCAGATAACTGAATGACCACACTTTCACACCTCTGTATTAACACAGGTGCCAGTAAATTAGCCAATGCAATTTAAGCTCACTGATTGGATAGGTCTTATAAACTGGACACACCTTCTTCAGTCTGAGAGACATGTCCAGTATTTTGACAGTTTTGTTTGTTCTGTGGTAATTGAAGTTAAAATTAACTCCTTGATATATTGCTCAACAGTTACTGTTCTCTTTACCATTTTCACACTTTTGTCATTTCAGGTGAGAAGCCAATTCAATTTACATTTTAACTAATAGAGCAATTACTAATTTGTACAAAATTATGACCTCTTTGATGACTATTTGAAGTTTTGATTGATTTTTTGTACTTTCTTTCATTTAATTAGTCATTGATTAAAAAAAAATGAATGAAAAAGCTGCAACTTTTTTAAATAGTTAATTTCATTTCTTGCATTTGCTTGACTTTTGTTTAATAATGGTTAATAGAAAATAAGTTAAAGTCTAAAGTCTAAACTGAAAGTTAAGACTATGATTCAGTTTGATTTAGACTGAAGATCTAAAACTATTGATTTCATTTTTGTTTATTTAACAGCCTATTTTAAATAGTTATTCATACAACACATTTTTAATTAAGTCTGTATTATCTTATATTAAAACAATTTTAAGTCTGTTTATAGAGTCCAGTAAAATGGGATAACTAATGCTAAGTATCTTAACATCGACCATGTTTTTTTCAATTGACCAGTCGACCACCAATCGACCAGTAATGACCGGTTAAAACCAGTATTGACCACTGGTCTGGTCAATATGCATATTGACCGGTCGATTGCCAACCTTGCTTAGGGGCCCAGCTTGCCCCTGAATAAAGGGTTGTATGTTAAGATATGAAGTCCAAATCTGACACTAGCTGTTGGAAATTTACAAATCTTCATTCTGCTGATTCCAAATTTATACTGTTAATATGGTAAATAATTAGAGAAATACAAATTTTGACGGTCTCTAACTTCAATTATGAGTGAAGCAAATACTTGGCAATGGTGTTGAAATGAGTTAAATTTTCCGCCAAATCCTGGGCCCCTTAGTTTTGGGCTGGGCCCCCAATCATTTTGGTTTTGGGGCCAAGCTTGCTCCTGGTGAAAAAAGGTTAGTCTGTATCCCTGCTGTAGTCTGTTTATGATTATTAAACATATTTGTTAGGATATTAGTTACCATGAATAAAAGACAACAAAAAATTAAGTTGTAAAAACATTGTAACGTTGACTTATATTTTTTTCACCTACACTCAAAAAATGGTATACCTTACAAAAACTGGCAAAGAAAACGTAAAAAGCTTTCAGACAGGCTCTTTACTACTATCAATTTGAAGGTCACTAATCCTTTCAATGTAGAAACCCATCACATATAGTTTTCTACCCGAGATAATTTTCTAGAGCATTTGTTGACATATACACCGGTAATAAGTAACAACGGGCATTCAAAATATCGGCTAGGGTAGCCCAATATAAATTAAGTTTACAGCAAATTTAACTTTATTTTGAAGCATATATCGTTTCTTTTCATTGAAGGAATGAATAAATAGTTGAACAAGACGTTATTTATTGGTTTCTGTTAGATAGTCTGTTTTATAGACTGTCTTAAACAGTAAGTACAGCGGTAATTAGTAACACCAGTATATATAATTACAAACGGTATATAATCGATTAAATTACCAGTGCCTTTGTGTTAAATACTGCAGGCTCCGATAGGGCTGCCACGTTTATATATGTAAACGGCACCGTTTCGTGTTTCTGCAATAAACGTTTACAAAATTGACCTACCGTTTACAAGAACTTTTGTCACGTGACAAGCGTCGTGGTTTATTAATAACATTTCCTAATGAAAAAAATATTCTCTTAAACAGTGATACGTCACATCTCGATCTGGATAATCAATCAGATTGTTTGTCTTCTCAGATTCCGCTGTATTCTGCAATTAGAATTTATGGCTGACATGCTCAATGGGCCGTAAAAATGTCCCGAATATTGTCTCACTCAGTCACTGCTTAGAACAATTACTTTCCTGAATTTTAACAGTTATTTGTGTAAAGGCAAAGAAGAGACGTATGCGACAATGCTTCAGAGAAGGTCATGCGCTATATTGGAAGAAGATGTGATTTTTTATTTACTTCCTGTCGGCGTGTGTATTGATGCGTACGTGACGATTCGCAGTTATGTCTTGTGTGTGTCCACTCATTAATTACACACTTGCAACTGAAGAAAATGTCTGTAATATATGAGTCTGGGCATGTTGCAATCACTTTCCAATTACTTGAAATAAGTTCTATCGCAACACCCAACTAGAAACAATTTCGAATATTCACACAAGGTACTTTTTTCAAAGGTTTTTTAGGGAAAATATCGGCTATTTTACCGATCTGCATAATGAAAAAAATTCAATCCGGAAGTTACGTTTAAACGGAACCGTTTCGGTCACTGGCACTCGTGTAAACGTTTACCAAATTTCGTAAACGCGGCAGCCCTAGGCTCTGATAAGGACAGGATCACTGGGTTATATAGATTGCCCGTCTTCACTAGGTCCACTAGTGTAGGATCAGGTTGGTTGGTTGTAGCTAAGCCCCAATTGGCTGTAGTTATATATTTCAGATATATTTCCATAAGCAAACAGAGAAGACCCTGATCAAGAGCTGCCTGGTCTGGGTCTACTCTATTTGCAAAGGCGTTTCTATGAGGTAAAGGGTTAAGGGAATCCTTTATATGTATTACTTGTTTGTGCGAAGTGCACAGTAGATCAGTGGTTAGGCACTTGCTTCTGGTGCTAGATGTCCCAGGTTCAATCTCCGCTCACGGCAAGGAAAGTTTCGATGTCTGACGCTTTCTCAAGGGTCATTTGGAGGGATGATGCTAGAAAGTGCATTGTCCTTCTGATGGGGACTTTAACTGGATGTCCCCTATGCAGGGAAAGTCACCCCCTGTGCGGGTTAAAGAACCCTACGGTAATTTACTTCTACTTTAGTACTGCCCAGGGCGTTAGCATCACGGGCAAATGACGTCAGCAAGAGGTTAAAACATCGCATTTTACAATTAAAAACATCATGGGCTGTACTGTCTAGAAAGTGTAGCTCTGTAGACGGGCTGTGAAGTCCACAGATGCTGCATGCACAAGGTCAGGTGGTAATGAATTCCATTCTTTGATAGTTCGAGGCAGGAAGCTATTCTTGTATTGCTCGTAGTTGGTTTGGAGCTGTACATAGGCTAGGTCATCTGTTCTTGTACGGACAGAGGAAAGTTTGATATATTCTGGTATAATGATTGGTGAAAGGATGTTTGTTGCTTTTCTGTTTTCTCCGTTGTTGAAGTGGGGGCCAATGTAGGTCGTCAAGTATGGATGTAACACTGTCTTGGTATGAATAGTTTCCAGTAGCGAATTGGGCACCATTTCGCTGATTTTTTCTACTGCCAAAATGTCCTGTTTAAAGTGAGGGTCCCAGACTGATGAAGAATATTCTAGATGTGGACGGACAAGAGAGGTAAAAGCTTGTGATTTGACTTCCTGTTTACAGCCATAGAGATTTAGATATGGGTGCATGGGTGTATGGCATTCTTGGACAATAAAAATGGGAATCCCTCAAGAAAAGGAGGAAGCCAATCGACTCATATCCCATATTATAAAAAGGTCTTAAAGGTAAAAAGAATCAAAAGTGTTAAAAATTTTAGAAGATTTACTGAACTGTTCAACTCTTTGTTTCAGTGAGCTGCAGGAAGAGCTTGAGATTCTTGAAGCAATCTACATCACTGAACTACAAGTTGTTAGGAATCAGAGGTAAATATGGTAGAATATGATTCAAAGGTTGCCGCAGGCGCAGTGGCTCAGTGGTAGAGTTCTTGACTGGAGACCGAGGGGCCGCGGGTTCGAGCCTCACCCGCGTCACTGCGTTTTAGTCCTTGAGCAAGACACATTTATCCTAGCTTGTTACTGGTTCAACCCAGGAAGACCCGTCCCTGTTTAACTGAAAGATTGTTGGTGGGATGTAAAGAATCAAATCAAACAGACAAAAGCATAGAGTTAAACAGTGCTGCCATTGTAAAAAAAATATTATATGGGAAGAACTTATAGATTAATGATATATGGGATTAATAGAAGCCTGGTCCAATTGCTTATTTATATCATATGGCATTTAATGTCTAAAATAAAATTTCAATAAGAGGATAAAACATTCTTATTCGTGTATAAACCTTTGCCAAGCCTGAGTGTGATAATGTGTTGCAGCCGGAACCGCAAAGCGCTGCAACACATTATCACACTCCAGCTTGGCGAACGTTTATACGGAAAAGAATGTCATATTGTAATTGTTATATGCCTTCCTCAGATCTGTTTACTACTACGTTTTTTTGCGTATTTTCTACGCTTTTAAGCTTCAAAATACGCTCTACAGATCACTATTGCAAAACTACGCACATAGCGAAATCCCGATTTTCTATCAATTTTTATCCATTTTGGTTCATTTTAAGACGTTTTTTCTATGCTAAAGGGAGGTAATTTCTTCACTGATCCATGACTGTGTTTATCAGCTGGTCAATTACCGCAAACAAACAAGCCAATTAGTCATGCTGTGTGAGCAAGTTAGTGCCAATCAATCCCAAAACTGGTAAGGAATGACAATAATACGGCCTTTTCATTCATTCATTTCATGAATAACATTGGTTTTATGCCATTGTTGTAATTGTCATTAGTTTTCGCGACCTATTTTTTTACCGTCAAGAGTATATTTTCATAGTTAATGAGACTATATTTGAGGTTAAAATATTATATAGGCAATCCTTACATGTGTATAGACCAAAACAATTGTCTGTCATGCAAGATTTTTTGTTTGTTCTGATTTTATTTTGACGGCATAATGTTCAAAATTGAGCGAGCCAGTATATATAGAAAGATGAACTGTTTTAGTAAATATTTAATCTGCTTTTTTTAAGATTGAAAAGACTCAGAATAGATCTTGTTTAGTGGTGAAAAACAATTTTACATTTCACCAGCTGCTGTGAGTGGGGCAAATAAGCCATAAGTTCTATCCCTATAGACTTTTTAATGCTTGCAAAAATAAGTCAGATCAGGGTCTTTCTCCTCCAGTAAGATGCATTCCTCAGCCCTTTATTCTGCCTTTGGCAATACATCTTTCAAAATTTGTTAAAATAATCGGCAGATCCAGGATGTCTTGATAGGGGGTTCAAATTTACAAAGGGGGGTTCGATTTGTTAATTTTATAAGATCATTTATCAATGTTGCCTGATTTTTCTGAAAATTCCACAAGAAAATTAAATATTTTAGTCTCAAAGGGGGGTTCCCTCTAAATCCGCCACTGATACCTGTCTGGTTTACTGACTTTGTTGGTTGGTTGGTTGGTATTGTTGCTTTATGTCCCAAGTCAACAGCTATGGTCATTGCGGGACGGTCTGTTCACCTAACCAAACTTTTTCCTGGGCAGGCTTGAACAAGCGGTTAACCAGTAATTTATGTACATACTTTCTCTTGTAACTGACAACAACCCTTCTTGAATGAATCAGCGGAAGGGAGGAGAATGACCGTAGAAATTATTTCATGATCAATCTCCACGAAAGTATGGGACCAGGCCGGGATCGAACTCGCGACCCCTGGATCTGCAGTCAGACACGCATCTGTAGCCAGACACGTTACCGACTGCGCTACGCGACCCGGTACTGACTTTGTGACTCTACTTTGTGACTCTACATGGGCAAAGCCTGAAGTAAACAGGGCTGCATATGATCTTTTTATTATGAGAACTTTGATGGGCTTTTAAGTGTTTGGTGGGTATGTAAAAAGTTAATTAAATTGTTATCTATTTTAGCCTTTTATTTAAGGCAATATAGTTTGTTAGACTTGGCGTATGATAAACTACACATCAGTACTCAAAACTACACATAACTGCCTCCTTGACTACACATACGCGACTTTCAATGTAAACGGGTCTGCTTCCTTGTTATATACCTTCCTTTCCAGCCCACCACCACTGGGCTTAAATGGCAATGAAGCCCTCTGCAGCCGTACGAACAGCCGCATTGCAACACGTTTCTTTCCAGCACACCGGGCTTAAATGGTAATGAAACCCTCTGCTATCGTGTATTAATGGGAATGAAGCCCGCAGCCAGTGATAACAGATTGGTCAATGATCAGCCGCATTGCGACATGTTAAATTTAGATGAAATATACAACTGTCAGCAATTGAAACATGTCAAGTTTCTATAGTAAATACTTATTAGCCATTCAGGTATATAACAATGAATTATATACAGAGCAGCGAACTATTGATTACATAAAATGACATGTTTTAATTTATACTTGACATTTAAAATAAAAATATAACATCTTCTCACTGGTGAAATTGGATGACCTCTGCTTTCTTCGTTGACTTCCCTGATGAGCCCACTTCAGATTTTCACATGACTAGCCTACAACTTTCTTATACGAGTAAGTGAACAAAAACACAAAGTATGTGTATTCATTTTTTTTATTGGATCGTAAGGCACATTTGGTAAAAAAATGTTTGGCTTTGCTGAACAATTTTTGCTATTGTTACTCCAGGGGGGCACTGTTGGGGTAAAAACAGTTAGTATTGTGCAACTTTATCATAGATGTGACATCATGTGTGATGTCATAAGTGCAAAAAATCTGTTACCTTCAAGATTGTAGTTAATTAAAGAGACACATGTCTTTCTCACAATGTAGCTTGCTATTAACTTTATTAACAACACAGCTTTAGATAAACACAATTTTTGAGCGTAAAATAGTAGATATCTTCTTACCCATCAGTTTTAACATATGTTTTGGGTGCTCAAAAGAACCGTCTCATTGAGATGGTTCTTTTGAGTACCCACAATGCTTTGGTTGAGAAATAAGAAAATTATTTTTTTGGTGCGCATTTTTAACTAAAGTCCTGTAACAATATGACATAATAAATGCCTCATACATAACCTTTTGTTCATGATACCAGTAGACAGATTCTATGGGAAACTGTGAAGACCCAGATGAAATGCAGCTTAGTGCGACATTTAGTCGCTTGCTAAGATAAAAACAATCGTCATGAGCAGAGATACATCATTTTTATTGAAATTTTTAAGGGCAACCCATTAAAATACAAGATGGACTGTTTCATACTTATTGTATCAATATGTATGAATTAATCCATCAGATTGAAAGGGTTAATCTAAAATTGAGATGAGCCCATTTTGCAACCAAATGAGGTGAAAATGTGCCAAATTAATTCTACTTTCAGACCTTTAGTTAAGAGTGTTTAATTTTGTTATTTCTCAACCAAAACGTATGTTGTGAGTACTCAAAAGAACCATCTCAATGAGATGGTTCAATTGAGCACCAAAAACACATGTTTAAAGTGTATGTTCATGATTTTTATCATTTTTACTTAAATCAAAAATAAATATTTCATTATCTACTGATTTAATTTTCACAGATCATTTATTCATCTGCTAAGTTAATTACAGAAGTATTTATAGGGTTTATCTAAACATCTGGGAGCAGCCATCTTTCAGCTTTTGGAATTAACCAGATACAAATAAACCTGAGTTTACCTCAATATGCAGGTCAGCTAAATGATTCAAGCAGCACCTTTCAGTGATTTCTTTATTTCGATATTGGATAATGGATATTCCTTTTGGTTACAATCAACAGCTGGATCAATGCAAATTAGAATGCTACAGCTATCAAAAGAAAAGTATTTTGTTTTTCAATAAGTTTCATTTGATTTTATTCTGTCTTTTTGTACCCAAAATGAATAAAATTGTTAACAAAATATGTCGTCTGCTATAGTAATAAATAGCATTTTAGGGTTAAATTTTAGAAATAATTATTAAATATTGACCAGATATCAAAATAAACTCATCAATGCACACACTGCTTAAATAGTACCCTGAAACATTGTTATTTTTGCCATTATCAAGGATTTCTAAGTCTGCTGGGTAGTGTGTAAGCAGGTGGTAGTGCTTCCAGTTTTCTTGTGTAGGGCTCATTGTTCTGAAAATGGCCAGACCCCATGGACAAGCAAAAGTAATTAATTACAGGCTAAACAAACATTTAATGAGGGATTATTCCTGCCATACTGTAAGCTCTGTGATAAATGCATTTGAAAAAAAGTGTGAATTTTCACTTTAAGCTAGATCTAACGGATAAAAAAGATTCACTACTGCGTGCCAGCCAAGAGTGACAGTGACGTCATGTTTTGCTTACAATGATAAGTATGACATTAACTTGTACACTCCACATGAGCTAACACGAATCAATAGATCACTTGTGTATTAATCCTATCCTGCGGATAGGATTATTAAACAAGTGATCTATTGATTCTAAGTCCCTGATTACTTTGTAAACAAAACATGACGTCACTGTCACTCTTGGCTGGCAGGACAGTAATTTACGCATTTTACTGATGTACCTTTCAGAGAAGAGGTTTCAAGCATCATCCTGCAGCTTCATCCTGCCACCGGCGATGATGACAATAAAAAGTTTGTGTGTATGACCCTTCAACTGGACCCACCAGCAGGCTATCCTGATGAGCTGCCAGAAATATCTATCAGAAACCCTCGTGGCATTGGAGATGAGGATATACAGAGGTACAGTTTTGTTTGTTTTGTTGCTTTACATCCCAAGTCAACAGCTTTGGTCATGGCAGGACGGTCAGTTCACCCAACCACACTTTTTCCTGGGCAAGATTGAACAAGCAGTTAACCAGTACTTTGTGCACATACTTTCGCTTGTAACTGACAACAACCCTTCTTGAATGATTCAGCGGAAGGGAGGAGAATGACCGTAGAAATTATTTCATGATTAATCTCCACGAAAGTATGGGACCGGGCCGGGATCGAACTCGCGGCCCATGGATCTGCAGTCGGACTTGCATCTGTTGCCAGACACGTTACCGACTGCGCTATGCGGCCCGGTACAGAGGTACGGTAAATGTTCTAGAATTTTGAACACTTTTCTCTTACCATTCTCAAATAAGATATATACTTTTAAAGTTATGAGGGTTAGAAATCACAAAATGTTTGTCAGAATAGCAAACAGGGAAGACCCTGATCAGACTGCTTCTTAAGAAGCAGTCTGATCTGGATCTGTACTGTTTGTCAAGGCCTTTTTTTGGCAGACAACTCGTGTTCGAAATTTTAAAACATTTTCTGCAATGTATTGATGAAATACAGAGGTATTAAAAAAAAAATTCATGGGCCCACATAAAGAAATAATGTGAGCAAAAATTGTTTTTTTTTCTTACCCATCAGTGTAAACATTTCTTTTGGATGCTCAAAAGAACTGTCTCATCAAGACCGTTATTTTGAGTACCCACAACATATGATTTTGTCGAGAAATAAGAATCCAAAGGCTTGAATATTCCACAAGAAAAACCCATGTTGCATACAAATTTTAGAGACCACTTAACTTGATGTTAAAAATATTCATGGGCCCACATAAAGAAATAATATGAGCAAAAATTGTTTTTTTTTCTTACCCATCACAGGGTTTTACAGGACGCAATATCCTGCGTCTTATACGCATAAATCATTAGGTAGGACCCGTCAATTCACCTTACCTGCGTCCGCTGGGACGCAGATGTGTTTGTTGTGCCTTTCATTAAAATCCAAAATTCCAAAGTTTTTACAGGCTATATATAAACAAATAGGACAGGTGCTCTCGTTTTAGACGGCTGCACTGACCTCATAGGTAAACAAGAAGTGAAAGCATCCGTGCAAACATCGGCCGTGAAAAAAAGTCGTAAAATACAATGCTTTCTCTCAGGTCCGCTCTGCTAAAAAGCATGGAAAACGTATACTGATTTGTCCATCACTGACTTTGTGTATTGATTTTTTCATAGTGTGAATGATAACTGACAACTCAGCCGACCGCTCGAGCGTGAAGGACAATTATCTAGGCAGTTTTCTTTCTTTTGTATATGCCAAATTACGTAACATTCTCACTCTGAAAGGCTCAAGTCGACAATAGATCAAAGATACTAGAGACTTCAGATAAGTGGAGACTTGTAGACAGGTAGATAAAATCGATGACAGCAAGATCATGTGTATTTCAAATTTACCAACCAAATTTCTCAGAATGGAAAGCAAGTAGCAGTCTGATCAGTGACTGTTTTTTTTGTGTGTTTTTTTTTATCTCATTTAGAGAAAAGTCTGATAAGAGACTGTTTTTTTTCAGTCTTCTGGATGCAGCAATCTATCACTTCTCTCTATTTTCTCAAACTTCTCCCTATTTGTACTGGAGGGAGAAGTCACTTCTTCCTAAATTTAAGGGCTAGCTTGGTCCCTGCATATTATAGGGACAAGTTCAGCTTTTGTAAAAAAAAGCGTATAGGATTGTTTTTCACTGATGGTAATATGTGGCCCTCAAAAATTTCAAATTGCCCCCCAAAAAATTGGAAGGGTGCCAAACATGGCCCTCAAAATTACTGACCTGGGGACAACACCGAGCCTTCACAGAAGAATGTACTACCTTCCAAAATTCAAAGCTTATATAAAAAGATGGGACCCCCAATTTCAATGATGGGACCCCCATCATATTCAAAGTTGAGTCCCAAGGACCCCCAAACATTCAACTTGGTGTTAAACCCTGCCATCAGTGTAAACATTTCTTTTGGATGCTCAAAAGAACTGTCTCATCAAGACCGTTATTTTGAGTACCCACAACATATGATTTGTCGAGAAATAAGAATCCAAAGGCTTGAATATTCCACAAGAAAAACCCATGTTGCATTCAAATTTTGGAGACCACTTAACTTGATGTTTGTCTTGATAACCTTAAAATTGACAACCTGTCTCGAAAACCCCTTGAAATACAGTAAAGCCCTCAAAATTTCTATCATTATTTTCACACCTGTGGTACGTGTTCTTTTTTTTACAATTCAGTCTTCTGGAAGCCATGCATATGTTGGCGGATGAAAGAAGAGGAGGACCCATGCTGTATGAGCTTATTGAGGTGAGTGAAGTATGGAAGTTGCATCTAGGCTTTGTTAAGCAAAATTTTTGAGCAAAAAATTGTAAATATTTTCTTACCCATAATTTTTAGCATATGTTTTGGGTGCCCAAAGATCGAGACGGTTCTTTTAAGTACACACAACATATGTTTTGGTTGAGGAATAAGAAAATTAATTTTCTGTTACACCCCCTTAACTAAAGGCCTGGACTAGTGGAACTTGTCACCCATAACCATAAGAGCTACAGTTTCACTCAGAAACCATAAGAGTTACAGCATTGCTATGAAACCACAAGACTAATAGTGTTACTCTGAAACCATAAGAATTACAGCTTAAATATGAAACCATAAAAGTTACAGCATTAATATGAAACCATAAAACTTATAGTGTTTCTCAGAAACCATAAGAGTTACAGTGTTACTCAGAAGCCATAAGCGTTACAGTGTCACTATGAACCAATAAAAGTTACTGTGCTACTCTGAAATCTTTAAGAGTTACAGCATTGCTATGAAACCATAAGACTTATAGTGTTACTCTGAAACCACAAGAGTTACAACATTATATTAAACCCATAAGACTAATAGTGTTACTCTGAAACCACAAGAATAACATCATTAATATGAAACCATAAGACTTATAGTGTTAATCTGAAACCATAAGAGATACAGCTTTAATATAAAAACCATAAGAGTTACAGCATAAATATGAAACTATTAGCCTTATAGTGTTTCTCAGAAACCATAAGAGTTACAGTGTTACTCAGAAACCATTAGCTTTACAGCATTGCTATGAATCTATAAGACTTATAGTGTTACTCTGAAACCACAAAGTTTATCCAAGCTTACATGTAGTACTGGTTTCAACCCAGGAATACCTGTCCCTGTTTAACTGAAAGATTGTTGATGGGATGTAAAGAATGAAATCAAACAAACAAAAACTGTTATCTCAGGATAATTGACCATTTAACTTGAAATTGTTAATGATTTGTAGGCATACAACAAGTTTTACAATTTGAATTTCACAGGCCTTTAGTTTAGAGCAGGGCTTCAGATTCACTACTGCACATAAAACCCATTAAATTCCGTTAAAAGTCCATAAAAATGCCATTAATAATCAAATTCCTGTTAAAATCATCCATTACTTTTTGTTTCTTAAAATTAATGGTTTTGTGTGTTCGGTCATTAATATTCATTATAATGGCCATTTATTCAGCGGTAATGGCCATTAAAGAGCAAGTAAAATCATTAATTTTTGATTAATTTACACCTTCTGTATTATTAATGACCATTAAAAGAAATAATGGTCCATTAATTTTCATTTTGTGATGTTTTAATGCCCATGAATTTGCATTCTGTAATGGCCATTACAAAAAGTAATGACCATTAAAACCTTTCGTGTCTATTGATGGCATTAAAAAGTAGTAAATTTGCATGTTTGATATTTTAATGGCCATTAAATATATAAATATGCAATTCATTAGCATTAGAAAGCAGTGAAATATCGGGAACCAATATTTATACAAAACAATGTGCCATTATTTAAGTGGTAATGGCCATTAATTTAATTCAAGAGCAAGTATAATCATTAAAATACCATTAATTTTTACCCTTGGTATGAAATGATGACCATTAAAATTTAATGGGCCATTATTTTCTGTTTTATGGTGATTTAATGCCCATGAATTTGCAGTATTAATGGCCATTACAAAACTAATTGCCATGAAAACCCCATTACATGTCTAATAATGGCCATGAAAGATGTGTTCATGAATTTTAAATTACTGAAGTTGGGAGATCAATATTTTCATGGCCATTAATTTTTGGGACTGAACATCTTAACCCATTAATTTTTTAATAATGGCCATCAATAAAAAGATCATCAGAGTATTTGATATTGTCCATTATTTGTACACTCATGTAAAGGTTAGTTTTTAACATTATCATTTTACAGCCTTCAAAACTTGCTGCACATTGCATCCATAGGTATGTTTGTGTAATGAAGAGCTCCACCATTCAGTGCTTGTAAATTAAAATCGCCACATTTCTTGTTTCATGAAGAAATTGCCTGTGTGATTAAACTGAAATTTCAGGAAGACAAAGAAAATTACCTCGAGAAATGCTGTAGGAAAATGAGTTTTAAAGGCAAACTCTATTAATTTCATCGAAAATCATAACATATCCTGGAGAAATGCTGGAGAAATTTCTCCAGCATTTATCCAGGAAATTTTAAAGCTTATCAAGGAGATTGTGGGCCTTTGTTACCTTTTCAGACACAAACCAATCTGCTCTCCTACCAAGCATAGCTAGAGCCTGGAAACAGGATTTAGCAACTGCAAGAATACATAGGATATAGGAAAATATGCATTTGGGAGTCATGACCATGCTTTATTGAAATAATGAAATCCGTGATACAGTGAGGGGAGTTTTAATGAGGTACACTGGTAATCAATTGGTAATCAATTTTAAACTTGTAGCACAAACATGTATTCTATGGATCTTGCATTTGTAGAAATTTTGTGCATAATTTAACATTCCAAACAGTTCTATAATTCTAAGTTATGTATGCTACCAAACCCTGCTTGTCCATCAACAACATGTGTATTACTGCTTCTGAGTACAAGCACAATCACCATGGAAGCGGGAACCCGCGAGGTGCGAGTAGTATGGCGATTGAAATTTTCAGTCAGGCGTCTCATAAATTTAAGCACTACTTGGTTAGCAGGCTTCCACCACCATGCCTATAAGTCTGAACAAAGAAGAGAAGTAATAAAAAGAGTTAGTGTATTTTTGAAGAAAATACAAAATCCAAAGCCATTAATTTAGCCTAAATGAGTTTTGAGCAGGATTTAATGGCCATTAAAGTTGCATCTAATGGATATAATCTAATTTCATGCCAATTATTTATCCAAACTATTTATTAATGGCCATTAGTTTTGAATTAATATGGTTTTCTTTATATGTGACTGTGTCCTAAGAGGATTCAACTTGGCCAATAACATTTACACTCAAAATTCATTTCCATGTAAAAGAATGCAACATTTCTCAATAGAATCAGAAAGAAAAAAAGACTTTATTCTAAACGCTCTTGATGAGGCTTCATTAAGACTGTTGGTGTGCCTAATGTGTAAAGCCATTTGATCATGTCTTAGACTTTACTTATTGGATATATGCTGTATCATTATCATCCCCTTTAACAAATTTCATAACGTTTCAAACTATGTTTTTATGTCACAAAACCGAATATCCAGATGAATTAAGTTTTCAAAAAAAAAACATACCAACAGGTAAATGCTATATGTAACAATGGGATAGAATTTGACAATTATAATGAGAAGTACACAATTTAATGTTTAAAGATGTCTTTAAAATCGTGAAAATACCATACTTTATTTTTACAATTATCTTAATAAAAATTTTTGTTTTACTTTCTTACTGAGAAAAATGATCAAAACATGCAATAATTCTAATAAACACATTTAATGGCCATTAAAATCACTTAAACAAGAGTTGCAAATTAGTGTAGCTCCCCTTGAAAAATCTTATTTTTTTCACAAAAGATTAATATGATATACAAAAATGATTTAAGACTTATATTTTTTCTGAAATATTATATTTATTAATTTATCAGAATTTCTGATCTCTATTATTAACATACAGCAAGGTTGTGCCCTAAATTTATCAAAATGTATATGTGTTGCATTCACCAATGGTAATTATATTTTCATCAATATATAGAAGGATTCAGAAATAAAAAGGTAACATTAACTTGTTAATTGGCCTGTTTATCTCTTAAGATGACAGGGGACTTAAACCAAAGTCCAGCAAGATTCTTGCTTGTCTTTCCTGCTTCTAAATGAGAAACAAGAAGCAGCACAAGAAATAGAATCTTGAAAACATTGCAGTGGGCATCAGAGAAAATTAATGACCATTAACATATTTTTATTAGAAATTTGTCATGCTTATCTAATGGCCATTAAATTATGCATTTAATGCCCATTAATATGCTGTTGATTTAAAAGAATGATGCCCATTATTTTCTATCCAATATACTAATGGGTAATTAATGCCCATAAATTTGTAGTTACATTTTCTGTTATAATGGCCATTAAAAATAAAAAGCCATTAATAATGGTTCTAATAATGGCCAAAATTTTCATGGCCATGAAAAATAGACCATATTAATGGGCATTAAAATTAACCAGCAACAATTTTAATGGGAGGTTTTAATGGCTATTAATTTTCACACACTAAAAATAATGCTTAAATGATGCTCATTATTTTTTTCAATTAATGGTTTGAGTTAATGGTATTTTGACAGATTTTCAGTTTTGAAAGTGCATTTTACCATTAAAATTGACCATTAATAGGACCATTTTTAATGGGAAATTTTAATGGGGGCCATTAATGGGATTTTAATGGGAGTTTATGCAGTAGTGATTTACGGTGCGCCCACGCCATTACCGCATGATTTCAAAATATGGCGCACCACTCTCCAAGGCAATGGGTCCGATGGGCACATCCTTTTTAGCTGTGAAAAAATGTCGCTATCAGTTAATAATTGATTGATACTCACTTCTGCTATCAAAGGATATTCTATTGGGCTTGAGATGTGAAACGCCTCAGGCAGAGGTAAAACTTCCTTTAGTTACATTAAATTCAAACACAAAAACGGAACTTGTCAAAAAGCTGATGTTCAGTGGACACAGTATTTGTGTAATATCACCGCAAATCTCGCCCAATAAGCTAAGTTTTACATACATTTCTGTTTTTAAAAGATCAATTCCTCAATATTTTCTAACAGAGATGTGTAAATTTATCCATCTCACACACTAACATAATAGCTGCTAAGTACCTTCAATGTAACGCCTCACTAAAGTCTGTTCTGTGGAGAAATAAAGATTGGCTGATGCTGTCCTAACATCTTAGATGAGTGATTAGCTCCCTTTATTTCAATAATTTAAGACTATGTTAGATTCACTTTGAAGTCAACTTCATTGAGTAAGGCAGCATTGTTCTTACCAAATATATACTATTGCCATAAAGTTAAGGATATTCCATTTGATAACACCACTTAGGTTTAAGGAACAGTAAGAACAGAATCTTTTGAGAGATACCAACAATTTATTGTGGTAGACAACAAAAGCAGAATACTAGCCATTTAATAAAGAAAAGCCGTGGAATCTCTGACTTGTTTATAGGCTGCAAACACCTTTCAAAAATTACCCATAATTTTACAAAATTCAATGGAAACAGCATGGAGGCCAAGAGTCAGCAAAACTTTTACAATAAGGTCGGGAAAGTTGTAATTTCTTCAAAACTTTCTCTTTTGAGCATACACTTTCAGGATCTGGTGCAAAAAGTCACGAAATGGCTCACAATAATCCTCTACTTCCAGTTTATGTTGTGTCCAAGTAACCACCTTTAGCTGTCAGATAATGTACCACGTGCCATAAGGCAAAACAATAGTTGTATTTCAGGTTCCTTGCCAGAAAAAAACAGGGTCGGTAGATAGGTTTACTTTTTTTTTTTTTTTGCTAACAGTACAAAACAGTTCTTTTCCCTCTTCTCCTCCAAAAAAGTACAGGCAATGTCATCAGGCTGTGGATCCTGGTGATATGTACTATGGCAGATCTTTTATAAACAGTGGGAAGAGCAGAGGTCCCAGAACGCTTCCTAAGGGCACCCCTTGACTCGACTGCATCAGGTGCTGATAAGAAGTAACCCCATCATAATTGAAGTTTATGCAGTAGGTGGTGGTCGGGGATTTTGCCAAAGGCTTTTTCTCACAATACCGTCTCTTTTGAAAGTATGAGTATGTGCTGAGTCTCTACGGTGTTTGTGTATGCTACATGTACACTACTGAATACAATATGCTACAGCGTCTTGCAGGCAATGGGGTAAAGAGACACTAGTCTGCAAGTCTCTGGTGTGTTTCTGTCTCCTTTCTTGAACTCTGCTCAGTGTATTTTTCCCTCTTCTCCTCCAAAAAAGTACAGGCAATGTCATCAGGCTGTGGATCTTGTTGATATTTACTATGGCAGATGTTGTTGTTCTAAATTTGTGCACCCTGGCATTACGTTGTGTCCTGTCTGGTAACAACAATCGCAATAAATTTATTTTGTTTCAAAGACAGAGACCAGAATATATTAAGTGTAAAGTGACTTTATTATATTATTATTATTATTATTATTATTATTATTATTATTATTATTATTATTATTATTATTATTATTATTATATTGAAATAAAAGCCAGTTTTTGTTTTCATAGTGTTTTTCTCAAAAGCCATTGCTTGTACAATTACTTTAATATTCAATATTTGATCAAGGTTAAATTGTTGTTTTCTGCTTAAGTTTTTACTATTATTTCATATATCATCACTGATTATCACAATTTGGCTGATGAAGGTGTGAGATGTTTATTACAACAATGACCAAAATAACACATTATCTAAGCTGGGAAGCATTCTTCAAAATACTCGTGCCTGCGCAGACAATGAAAATAACACCTTTACAGAGGGCACTGGAAAGGTGAAAATAAGAGAAGTTGAGACCGGAGCTTTATCATTTTTCTTGCCAAAATACCAAACAAATGTGGTTTTCAGGTTGCCTGATAAACTTTTTTTCACATTGTTGTTTTCTAAAATACTAAAAAATGAAATTTCATTAGTTTTCGTAGGTACGTTTTTCCGAAAATTTCGCAAATAAATCAGCAAATTTCATATAAATAAGAGGATTTTTCAGACTACAAATGCTTCTGAATTATTGATTTAGCTCGAAGGCACATTAAGCATACACTATTTCTTCATATTTAACTCTGATTTATCCTTTTTTTGTCAGTTTTCTAGCAAATTTGTGATACAAAAAATCGGATTTTTTTTTTTTTTTTGAAAAAAAGTTAAGAGTCGGCCCCAAATTTTTAGGGTCGGCCGGGGAGCCGGAAACACAGGTATTTTTTTTTATTGGCCTAATGCTTCAGTAGCAACTTCTTGCACTCAAGAATCAATGTAGACTGTTTCCTTTTTCTAATTCTGCCACTCTCTCAATGTTCTTTCAAAGGTCTGCTTACAACACTCTGAGACATGTTTAATTCCCTTGCAATGTCATCTTGTTTCATACCAGCATTCCTAATGGCATTTTTGCACATTCTGTCCTCTTTCTTCTTGGTATATTTATCCAACATACGCGTTTTAAAGCTATTTCATGACTCAACAGGAAAAGAAATTCATTCTTGCATATCAACTCCTGGACAGTACTGTCTCGTTAGCTTTCCGTTCATGGACAGTAGTGAATGAAACTAATCGAACTTATCCAAAGTTGGTAGCCAAAATACAAGTGTACATGTCGAATAAAACCCAAAACTCAAATTATTTTTCATTACTTCGGGATCGTATGAAAAATATGCTTAACTTTATGACAGTAGTAAATATTACAAGGGGTTTATTACATTTTAATGGTGTTACATCAATGGAAAGTTTGGGAACTTATTTGAAAATAAGATAATTAAGCTTACCTATAGTATTTAAAATTGACCTTTACCTATACAGTGCTAGACCCAACTTTAGGAAACCACAGGATTGGACTGCAGTGAGTGTTCAATTCCTAAGTTATTTATCAAGGCCTCTGCATGTCAGTATACAAACTCGAAATATTGATTGATTGCTATGTTAGGTTTCTCTAAGTTCCAACATTGTTGCCAGTGTTAAGTTATCAATATTACCTTTTGAAAGTACAACCCACATGTCAACATATGCTTGGGTCCATAATTTCAGAAAATGACCCCCCATTTTTTGCTATATGGGTCACTTCGGCCCACCACTCTTGAAAAAATTCTGAAGCACTGTTAGAGTGTGTAAAAAATCTTATTATTCAACCCAAAACATACGTTGTGAGTACTCAAAAGAACCATCACAATGAGATGGTTCT
The DNA here is from genome assembly GCA_964019695.1 of Loripinus fragilis. Lineage (NCBI taxonomy): Eukaryota > Metazoa > Mollusca > Bivalvia > Lucinida > Lucinidae > Loripinus > Loripinus fragilis. The sequence goes on from OZ026525.1 coordinate 76,185,270, forward strand.
TTTGAACATCCATAACATATGTTAAAAATGATGGATAAGAAAATATTAATAATTTTACTCTGAAAATTGTTTAACTTTCTCCCATGCTTCTGTCAACCTTTCAGCTGGCCAAAGAGAGTCTGACAATTGGTAATTTACCTCGTTGTCTGTGTATGATTTGTCTGGAGAACTTCTATGAGGGGGAGTTGTTTACAAGAACTGACTGCTACCATTACTTCCACAAGTCCTGTCTAGCTCGCTATGTCCAGCACTTCCTGAACAATCACAGGGAACCAGAGACCAAGAAACTCACGCTACACATGAACCAAGAGCAGAGAAAGGTATTTATTATAGCAGTGTTTTGTCATTGCCTTCCACGATTCTACTTATCATTCTGTGATCCTTTTCATTCTGATAGGGGGAGCACAGCGGCTCAGTGGTAGAGTGCTTGACTCGAGATCATTCATATTTGGACCATAGTTGCTTTGGAGGGTTGGCATTCATATCATGAATCCAGGCCCCAGAGTTCCTGCCCCTGGGTGGGGCTGGAAGTCAAAATCAAGGACACCTTTAAAAAGTGCTATTCTATTTCTCTGACTCATGCAGATAGTTTACAAACTTTTTATTTGAAAACATTCCTATTTGGACAATTGGTACTATTAATAGATAGCTTCCACTTGATGGCTTTAGATGCTTAGATACATACCCAAAGGTGGGGCTAAAGGTCAAAATCTAACACAGCTTAGGAGGGTGTTTTTGCTGTTTTTTTTTCTTTTATGGAATCATTTGTAGTTGAACAATATGTACTTTTTAGGGTTAGCATTCACTCTGTGACTTAAAGACCTTAGGGTTCAGTGCCCCAGGGTGGGGCTAGAGGTCAAAATGTAGCTTTATATGAGAACAATTAGACCATCAGCCGAGATATATGCGCCTCTCAGGGTACTTTTTCTAGTTTTTAAAATCTCCCCACTAGAGGTGACTTTGTCTTTTGTTGATGACCTTTGCAAAAGAAAATGGACCCGGATCAGGCTAAACAAAATGTTGGGCTTGATCAAGATCCATACTGTTTGGCACTGATGGTATTCTAGAAAGATATTTTTTCTTTGAAAGTAAATTTTGAAAAAAAAAATCTGCTAACAAAATCATGCAAATTAGCCTGTATGCATTTAAGTACAAAAGTCAATGGGCAGTTCAGAGCCCTCGGTAATAAGAGTAAAGAGTCTTTCAGTAGTGGTTGCTAGGAAATCTGGAGTATAAAAAGCTACATGCATCAAGCCAGTTTATATTTTGCCCCACTTTGATCCAATAAAGCTATTTCTTTTCATTTAATTACCTAGGTTTAGGTAAACAAAATTTTTAAGCATTAAGATTGTGAATGTTTTCTTAACCATCCATTAACATAAGTTTTTGGTGCTCAAAAGAACCGTGAGACGGTTCTTTGAGTACCCACAACATACACTCAGTGGCCATAAGTGAGTTCCCAAATCAGCTTGCAAGAAATTGACAAAAATTATAGTCTGAAACAACAGTCTTTTCTAGCCAATTTAGACGATTTTCCCCAAATGATAATTGCCCTGGATATACAGGGTATATGTTTACGTCATTACCAAATTGTATGATGTCATAATCTGTTGCTATGGAGATATTGTGTATCACAAACATTGGCTCCATTTTTTCAAAAAAGATAGCAGGTCTTGAAAAATTGCTGTAAAAATGTCAGATTGTAATATTTTTTATTGAAAATTTGCAGAAATATTTGAAATGTTCTGGAAAACATTCTGTTTAAGTTCAAATTATTATAAACAATGAAAATAAAATTAGCCAGAGCAGAGAACTGGACGGAAAATAATACCATGAAAATGATCCGACTGCAGTATACTTTGGCTGTAAAAAACAAACTAAATACACAAATTCAGGAATATGAGGTATGTTTGTTTTGTGAGGTTTCATAACACTGTTCTATTTGAAAATAATGTTTTATTGAATAAATGTTGATGTATATAAGCTATGGTTGGATCCTAAGAAAATCTGCTAATTTTCACTGTCAGTCCTGATATTGGTGCCACAAGCAGCATAACCAGCAAAATTTGCCCAAGGGGTTAGGTATAGCTGGGTGCTGTCTTTTTGATTTGAAAGAATGAAACATTTAAAGACTAATTGTTTCAAACACTCATCTATAGAGCCTAGAAATACTGATACTTTTTGCTAAGTTACCATATGGATTCATTCAGTAATTTAGATTTTTGGGTCAGGGGTACAAATACCCAACCTACCACTAATATGACGGTGAATAACTTAGGAAGATGTGAACACATCTTGTTCACAGCTCACGAGTATAACATATTAGCACCATTATCACCAAAAATATATAGAAAATAAGCAATATCTGTAGTCATGTAAAAACGGAAGAAGTTTAGAACACATATCAAATTTTCAAAATGTTTCAAAAATCAGGGGTGGTTGAAATGAATAACATCCACAAACCCTAGATGATATTCTTTCTATATTAATCTAGCATCCTTAAGTTTAAAAATAGCAAATAGTGATATGTTCGAAATTTCAGATAATTAGCATTCTTCATTTTCAAATTATACAAATTTTAAATGTACTTAAATTTTTGCAACTGAAACAATGTTTGCCATTTTGGGAACTCACTTATGGCCACTGAGTGTATGTTTTGGTTGAGAAATAAGAAAATGGTTTTTGTTAGGCACTCTTTACTATACTAAAGACCTGAATTATTATTGCAACAATAGCAAACTTGTCTGAGCGGTGTTTGATATGACAAGTACTAAAATTTCATGTGCTGGCTCATATATATGTAGTAAAACTCGAAAATTCAACTACTAGCTAAATCGAAATAAATTTTGGACACAAAGGATCTAGAGAATAGGGCCTATTTATGAACAATAAAAATTATTATAAATACTATCTATAAAACGTATGTTTTGTTTGCGTAAATGAAAAATATGTTTGAAAGGAAGAAACGCTGATAATAATTATTTTTGGGGGTTATATATACTTATGTCTACCTCCATATAATTTGAACTTTTGATGTTTCAAAAAAAATCTTTAGTCCCAGGAACTTAGAATTTACAAGATTGGACTGTATACAAAAAAGTCATGTACTTTTCAGGTGCAATGTCCGGTTTGTCGAGAAGAGATAAGCTATGAAGCAGACACCTTGACTTACTCCCCGGTTGAGGAGAAAATGATTTTCTCTCCGACGCAAGAAATGAGACTGATGCAGACTAAAATGGCAGCCATGTTGGAGAAACAAAGGGCAGCAGGAGGTCTTATAGATGTTGATGCAGAGAAAAACAGATTTCTGCTTAAAGATAATGTAAGTCATTTTTAGGTCACATATTTTTCTTTTTCAATCATTCTCCACACCTCCACCAGAGATGCCAACCATTCCGATTTTTGCGGAATCATACCAATTTTCAAGGCCGATTTCGTCATTACGATTTCGGATGTCAAAATTCCAGCAAATAACAATTTTAATACGGTACCAGATAAAATAAAGGGAGTTAGTCCTACGGCTACACAGATTTACCTTATCACCGGTAGTAAAATAAAATACAGACTGGTTTGTGCATTGTTTATTGGAAAAACTTTACTTTAGCGGGTAAAAACTTGCGAGTTTGAGAACCAGTCTGTCATACATTAAAAATGGATTCCCTCAGCAAAAAAACATGTGGATGCAGAAATTCATCCTATTATACAACCCTTTGGCCAATACTGAAGCCAATTGGATGGGAGGGAGGAAGAGGGTACGGTACTAGGTGATATTGAGGCTGTCTTGTGTGAGTGCATTTGTTGAATTTGAAAAAAATATCATTTGAGCCATTAAAATTGGGAAAACTAGATTTCCATTTTAAATTGTCAGATTAAAAACCATAATAATTATCTGTAATTGCAATGACCTTTAAAACTATACTCACAAATAAAATATACTGAACAAAAGTGAAAACGCTACACCTGAATTGTTTGCTATTTATGTACAAAATGATGCCTCTTTCAGGTAAAAAGTTAATCTGGAGCTGGCTCTATCGATTAAACTCTGTTATATTCTTCTTTTTATCAATCTTAGGATGTTGTTCAGCTACCACCTAAACAAGTTGAGCAAGTTGAACCTGCTGCTGAGAATAAGAGGTCTGGTGCTTATAGAACAAATGATAGGAACTCTGCTGGCAGAAGAAATAGGGAAGAAAACTATAGGAATGATAGATATGATTCGCACAGGAGAGGCAATAATAGAATAGACAGGAAAGATAACAAACATTCAACTGGCTATGATAAAGAGAACGATAGATACGATTCGCACAGGAGAGACGACAATAGAATAGACAGAAAAGATAACTACCATTCAACTGACTACGGCAAAGAGAATGATAGACATGATTCGCACAGGAGAGGCAACAATAGAATAGACAGAAAAGATAACGAACATTCAACTGATTACGGCAAAGGGGACAGTAGAAGAACTGGATCTGGGTTTGTTCGAGGCAAGGGAAGGGGAAGACATATTGAGGATCGAAGAGATAAAGATGTGAATGAGAAGAAATCAGTGGGTGATAGGAACCATGTAATTGATGATAATCAAATAGGTGAATCCAAAAAAGATTTTAGGACTGATCGTGAAACTATGGGTATGGAAGATAATGTGAAAATTATGGCTGTTGAGAAACTGCGCTGTGAAAATGAAGAAAATTCTAAAGTGAATAAAGAGAAAAAGGATGAAGTGAGTAAACCTAGATATGATGAAAAAATAACTGATAGACATAAAGGAGGTAACCATAGGTATAAAGATGAATGGTTTCAGAAGGATAGCAATAGAAGTCCGAGAAATTCTAGTCGTAATGAAAAGGAAAATGATATCAATAAGAAAATAGATAGTCATCAGACTGAGTCTTTCAAGTCTTCAAATTCTAGATTAACTGAAGAAAAGAATAACTGTCAAAAGCCGAGAAAGCAGAACGGCGCTAATACAAGTGATGTATGCTCTGGACTGAAACAAGTTTCTCCAGAAGACAAAAGTAAAAAATCAGATGATGGTTTAGAAAAACTAGATAAATCTTTAAATGACAGTAACAGAACGATTACATCTGGCGGATTCAGGAAAACTGATACAGAAAGAATAGATGATAATAGCAGATCAAATGCAAGATTTAGAAATCATGGGGATAGGAGATTTGGTGATAATGATGAAAGACAAAGGCCATCTGGTGGCTTTGGAAGACCTAAAGATAACTACAGAGAGAAGAGAGAGAGAGGTCAACATGATAGACCACATTCTGGTTATGAGAGTCAGAGAAATAGAAGAAGAGATGAATATGAACATAAAAGGCCATCTGGAGGGTTTGGGAAACCTCATACTGACTGGAGGGATGATAACAGAAGTAACAGGCCTCGCTCTGGTGGTGATCCACAAACAGACAGGAACAGCAATGAAAGTGAAACCAAAAGAAACTTAGATTCTAATTGGAGGGATCATGATAGGAAAGAAAGGCCTCATTCTGGGTTTGGGAAGCCATCTGATAGAGCAGGTGAGAGAAAGCAAAACTGGAGAGATAAGAATGAGCAAAAGAGGTCTGGGTTTGGTTGGCCGGGTGATAGGATTGTTGATGAAGATCAGAGGAAGAAACCAAGTGGAGGATTTGGAAAGCCTGGTTCTCAACCTAAAGTCAGCAATAAAAGTGAAATGCATGAATTGAATGTTGAGAAAACAAATGATCATATTAGAACGGTTTACTGGGAATCTAGAAATGAAAAATCACGTAAAGTTAATGAAGATTATCATGGTGGTGGTGAAGATAAAGTCTCAAAGAATGATAAGCTTGTCTGTGATGATGTTAAAGCAACTAACACTATAAATAAAATGGAAAATTCATTTGGCAATAAAAATCAAAGGGACAAATCATTTAAGCAGGATTGTGATAATATACCAAAATTAGAGAGTGGCAAGACTATGCACCCACCAGGTTTTAGAATAGGGCCCCCACCGGGATTTGAGGGATGTTCTAAAGAGTCAGAATCTGTGATGAAACCTCCCCCAGGATTTTAACCTTTTCCTATACCGTATTTGTTCAAATAAATGTACCCCAGCCCGGAGGTTATAAAAAATATTCATGCTCAACTCAACTGAGCATGAAATTTCAATTGCTTGTATAAACTAAAATGCTGAAAAATAAAGCCTTTTCTTGCATTCAAACTTTCAGATGTTGTATTTATCATACTAATAAATGTTGAAATGCCAACATTGTTGGCAATTTAACATTTAATGAGCATGATAAATTTCCCGCCCAGCTGAGTTGCGCATGAAAAAATTGTTTAGTTTTGAGATCTGAACTGGTTAAGGGGGTGTATCTTAACTGTCTCATATTTCTTAACTGTAATATGATATGGACGGTGCTGTTATTCCATAGTCCTAAAAATGTATTGAAAAATATGGTAAATGTTCTAAAATTTCAAACGCTTATCTCTTTCTGCTCTCAAATAAAACAATGGTAATCAGGGCTGGAATTTACAAAATGCTTGTCAGAATGGCAAACAGGGAAGACACTGATCAGACTGCTTCTTCAGAAGCAGGCTGATCTGAGTGCCCTGTTTGTCTAGGCCTTTTCGGCAGGCAGCTAGCGCTCTAAGTTTTAGAACACTTACTGTATGGGCAGTATACTGAAATGCTGTTAGGAATGTTGTAGGGTGCTTTAATGTTGAAGAGGGGGGCATGATTTAGAATGAATTGATTAGTCCATGATATTTTGGTACTTATCACATCTTCAAAAACCATTCTTTTGAACATGCATGCACAGCTCAGACAGATCTCTCACTAACTGCTGATTTTCAGTCCTGAATTCCCATTTTTGATGCTGGGACTTCTATTTTTTGAAGGAGGCTATATTCTTTTGTATGGTGGGACCCCCACTTTTTGGCAAAGAGGGCTCTGGGACTCCTGTTTAAAATCCTAGTGGGAGCTCTGAGCTATCTAGTTGGCCTGTGCCTTCATCTACATTTTTACTTTGTGTGTTGGAGCAGAGAAGGTTTGATGATTGAGACTTTACAAATGCGCAGACTCGACTCAGCCTTCATTGTATTGCAGATGCAGGACTTTAGTAAAGGGTGTGTAACAGAAAAATAATTTTCTTATCTCTCAACCAAAATATACGTTGTGGGTACTCAAAAGAACCGTCTCAATGAGCACCCAAAACATATTTTAAAACTGATGGGTAAGAAAATATTTACAATTTTACGCTCAATTATTTTGTTTATCTAAACCTATGAGCAGAATGAGAGGAGCAAGGGTTTAGAGAAATTCGGCCTAAAATATAATGATTAGCCATTTTTGGGCCAAAAATTACCGAATAGGGGAATGATTTTAGCGGTTAGCGAATTTGATGGGGAAAAAATGTTAGTCCACTTCGTTTTTACAGTAAACAGTTACTGATTACCAAATTTGGGGGCTAATTTTTACCGATTACTGATTTTGGGGTAAAGTTTACTGATTTCTGATTTTTTGGCCAAAATTTTACTGATTACCGGTTTTTGGGTCTAAATTTTACTGATTAGCAATTTTTTGGCCCAATTATTATTGATGAGCGATATCAGAGGTGCATTATTGAGACCCTCCTACAAATATAAATGGGCCAGCACATGATATTTTGGTACTTATAGCATAGTTCGAGATGAACAAAATTTTTAAGGGTAAAACTGTGAATATTGTCTAACCCATCAGTTTTAACATATTATGTTTTGTTTGCTCAAAAGAACACTCTCATTGACACAGTTCTTTTGAGTACCCACAACATATATTTTGATTGAGAAATAAGAAGATTAATTTTTTGGTACACACTCTTAACTAAAGGCCTGTTATAACATATGCACAAAAGCCTCCTTTAACCCTTTGACCTAGAGATGCCTTTTAACTCTTTTGCAGAGCAGACTCAGATCAGGCAGCTCTTGTAAAAAGCTGCCTGATCAGGGTCTTCTCTGTTTGCTTATGGAAATATGATACATCTGATCCTACACTAGTTGACCTGACAAGTAATTTCTTTGTTCTATGTATCAACATGAAAGTTTATATAATAGTTCATAGTGGGTGGAGCCTAGTAGGAATATTCATGAAGGAAAGGGTTAAACACCCATGCTGAAATATCTAGTGGGGCTATATTTTGTCTTCATCTAAATCAATACATTGTGTATGCATTCGCAGATCCAGAGCAGGGGGTATGCACCCCCACTGGAAAATAATAAAAAGAATACGTTTTTTAGCAATACTGGTCCCAATCCCCAAAAAAATCACAAAGCTGCCAAGCCAGCATTCAATGTTGGGCCATAATCGGCATGTCAGCGAAACGCCATTTAAATGTCGTTTCGCTGGTGGGCCAATGATGGCCCGCCAATAGTGCTATTTGGATCGTTCCTCCCCTCATCAAACTAAAAAAAAACGAAAACCATCAAAGTTGGACACCCCTGACAAAACTTTCTGGATCCGCGCATGGTATGTTAGCAGCCAAGGCTGTGGTGCGTCTGTGCAGGCTTGTTTGAGCCTAAGTCGCTCCACAATGTGATAGGTACAAATCTTATGTGTTCCTCAAATACCTTGGTATTTTCATAATCAAATCCGGGTAGGGGGCAATCGAAAATGTTAGTACTATCCACGACGTACATTCAAAATCGTTAGAAACGTAGTTTTTGATTGCCATTTGTCGTCAGTCAGGCGACAAATGGCAATCAAAAAAACTATTTCTAGCAATTTTTGATCCTTGTTTGTCGATTGCTAAGAGCATTTTGGATTGCCTCCTACCCGGTGTGATAATGTGTTTCTGAATTGCTGTGAAGGAGCACTATTTCACTCAGAAAGGACAGAATAACTTAGTTATGCATAGGTCGAGACCAACAAAATTCTTTGAGCATTAAAATGTGAATATTTTTTTATCCAATAATTTTAACATTTGAGCTGCGACATGAGATTTCCATCAACATGGTATATGCAACCAGCAAAGGCTCAGACTAGCATGCGCATATGCGCATGCTGATCAGAGCCTTTGCTAGTCGCTTGAATATGACTGTTAAGCTACTGACAGAACATCATATGGAGTTTCTAAGCTAAAAAGGAGGCTGCTTAGGCTCGTCTGAGTCAACACTTGTCAAAACTCATCAATTATGTTTGGGTGCTCAAAAGAACTGTCTCATTGTGTACCCACAACATTTGTTTTGGTTGAGGGGTCTGGTTATGTTTAGATTGAGGGGCCTGCTTATGTTTAGGTTGAGCGGCTTGCTTATGTTTAGGTTGAGCGGCCTGGTTATGTTTAGGTTGAGCAGCCTGGTTATGGTCTTTCTGGTTGCAAAAGAATTAATTTAATTGAATGAGGTGAGGGTTTTTATATCTTTGGATCCATGCTTGTAATATTCTTATTAATGTAAGGGCTGGCTCCCTGCATATTTAATAGAGTATCAATATCAATTCTAGCACTTGCTAAACCCTTGTCATGGTGAACATTTTATGTAATACTTTCTTCCCCATTTTTACCTCACCTGAGCCATAGGCTCAAGGTGAACTTTTGTGATCATATATAGGATTCTGTCTTCCATCAGTCTGTTGTCTGTCAACAATTTCTTTTAATAATATAAGAATCTATCATGAGTTTTAGGGTAGGATAAAAAAATCTGTCCTGAGGATTGCGGTTTGGCATCACGAGGTTTGCCGAGTGATGACAAACTGTGATTCTGAGGAACAGATTTTTCTATCCCATCCTCACACGAATAATGGATTCTTTTTCTTGCTCACCACTATTTTTTTTATTTAATTATAAGCTTCCAGAAGTCCCTGAATACGCTAAGATACAATTTCACATGATGACGTCACTTTAACATAACAATGATGTCACTTGACGACAATGTGCATGAGTTCCAATACAACCAATGTGTGTAGCCCTCATGTGACAGCCTGGGTATGATAACATGGGATAGATAAGATTTTCTATCCCAGGGTAAAATCTCAGATATCCGTATCAAGTGTGCAAGAACATCTCTTCCTAAACCACTTGGTAGAATTTCACCAAACTTCACAGGGATGATCCTTTTCAAAGTTGCTATAGATTTCTAGACCATCAAAAACTGTGGTCGCCATTGCAATCAAAAGGAAACCCTTTTTAAAAACAATCTTTTAAAACCCTGCTGGGTCAATTTGAAAATAATTTGATACAAATAGTCCTTGGGTGACCCTCTTTCCTAGATTGCTAAAATAAATTTGATCAGTTGAAAAACATGGCCGCCAGGGGGCGAAGTCAGTCAATTTTTCTTTTGTATATATATTTGGAAAACATTAAAAAATCTTCTTGTCAAAAGATACTTAGTCGATTTGAAAATAATATGATAAAAATAGTCCTTTGATGACCCTATACACAGGGTTCCCACAAGCTCTGGAAAATCACTAAAAAAGTTCCGTGCATGGAAAAATCCTGGAATTGGAAAAAGACTGAAAAATCATGGAAAAATCATGGAATTTTGTGAAATAATGTGACAAAACCACCAGTAGCCAGAAAACTAGCTGTCGGACACACAAGTGTCCGACAGCCAGTTTTCTGGCTACTGGTGGTTTCAAGTTTTAATTATCTCAAAATGCATGCATGGTCTACAAGCATGCTGTTGTTGCTGCATTCCACATTTATGCTCAGCGTGGTGAAGTTGTTGCTAAAAGGGGAGGTTGGAGTCTGTGCATTAAATAGTCATGAAAATTACATTGTTGATCATGGAAAATCACGGAAAGATCATGGAATTGTGTTTTTGAATTTCTGTGGGAGCCCTGATATACTAAGATTGCTCAAGTTAATTTGATCTGTTGAAACACATGGCTGCAAGGGATTTGTATATCCGTTTTGATTCACTTTTGGTTTAAATGATAATTTCCATTGAGTTTCTACAGTCTTTTATTTACCTCAATGTTACTACCATGCAACTACCAGCTTAGCAAAAGCATAGTTCACTACATCAAATTTAGTGATATAGCTGTCATGTATATGTAAACAATTTGCCATATAGTGACAGGTATTTTAATACTGATTGGCAGTTTGAGATGTTTTAAAAGAGGAAAGCCAATGGAAATGAAACTAGTTTAGTGTATATTCCAAAATAGGTTTCCTTAATTTCTGTAACATATGTTGTTGGTACACTTTGGAATTACCTCATAGAGGCAATTCCAATGTACACCTACAACATATGTCCATTCAATAAATGAGTGTTTTTCACCATAAAACAGGTTTTTTACAAACTTCTCAACTACTTTTTATGTTTCAGTGAAATGAGCATGTAGAAATGAACAAGTTTTTGTGTAGTTTGGCATGCACATGGATGACAATAATAGATAGCCAATTTTATATTATTGACTGCTTGTCTTTAGACTTTTCATTGGAATGAAATGCTAACTCTGTGGTTGCCTGGTTGTACTTTGACTTTTCATGAAATGGCTGAACCATCAAAGGTTCATTGCTAGATGTTATGGTGGATGATACTTTCACCTGATCTTATAAACAGTCATTTCTCAGATGAGCGACCCAGGGCCCGCCCCCTTATTTATTCTATTAAACTGCAGCATTCAATTCTAGGATGTATTTTCAATCAGAGTAGAAAACAGTGTGTATGCTGATCTGGATGTACAGTGTTTTCAAAATAGAATAAATCTGAGTTCGGCAGGACATGGGTTAATGCTAGAAGTTTTTTCGTTAAATACGCACACAAGGGGCATTAGAAAAATGTTACAGATTATCAGAAAGATGGCAATGATGTCTTGTATAAAGCTACCTGTATGTTCAATCAATAGTCTAGTGCACAAGATTTTTGTAATCATTGCATTATTGAATGGTCATTTTCCTATAATTCCTTTGTAAAAAAAAAATTCAGGGTAAAAATTGGGAGAAGCGGAATGACCGTGTTATACTGGGTATCCAAATCTGTGTTATTATGATGTGTGGTATTAACCCCTTCACTGCCTTACCACGTATGCTACTTGTTATGAAAATCCATTATCATATGCCAATACCACGAGTACCGCTCCTGATGAATTTGTCACAGTTAAAGTAAAATTAATAGTCTAAGGGACAAAACTCAATTATCCTTATCTGTTCTAGAATGAAAGAGTTAACTTTTTCAAGATGTATCCCATATTTCCCTGGCCAAAATGGCTTCTGTAGCTTGCTTTTAGAGGGAAAACGGCCCTTTTGATGAAGAACTTTGTTGTGTTTTTTTTTCAAAGATGGCAGCTGATCATGGCATTAATTTGTTGTGTTTCTTGGAAGTAGAGGTTATTTACAAGTCTAAAATGGCTCGTAAATGGATGGCAATTACTATTAATTGGAAATCAGAAATGGTAAATGAGGAACATGACTGTCATTCTCACATTTCTGAACCATTGTTTTCCAACCATTCCAAAACAATGATGTTGAAAACGAAAGTAGGCATTCATGTATTTTCAGCTGTTGAAAAAAATTTTTTTTTGACATGCTATCACTAGAAAACATTATTTCAGACATTGAACCAAATGTCTCAAACAAGCAGGAAAAATATGGTGTAAATCCCTACATTGGTTATGATTTTGTATGAAATGTTATGTAACACCATAATAACATCAAAATTGTATTATTTTCCCCCGGCATATAGTGTGCCTTTATATACATCAGTGAAGGGGTTAAGGGACTGCACTGTATGCAATAAATACCAAAATTGTGTGTGCTGAACCAAATATACATAGAGGTGTTATAGAAAATGAATTGTTTTAATGATAATCCAATAGTTAACCCTTTGTATACTACTGGACTCTTCCATCTGGTTTGATAGTGAAACTGGGATTGTTTATTGTACATAGCAAGGGGTCACAGGTTAGTATTTCCAAATAAAGATGCATTTCAGTTCCTGAAGGTTGTATTTATCCTAGCAAACAGTGCAGACCCTGATGAAATGTAGCATTTTGCATCATTTTATTTGGGTCTTCACTGTTCACAGTAGTGCCTGTTTAGCAGGTTTCCAGTATGCAAAAGGTATTAAAAGAGAAATATATTTGTTAAAAAATGTTAGTTTTTTATTCGATGATGATCGGGTTTGCGGTATATTGCATGATTTAATAAGGGCTTGCATTCCAGATGCACTTGCTTTCAACTTTGCCGTTCCCTTTAAAAGATCATTAAAAGTTGAGTTTTTTTATTAGTACTAGTTAATAATCATTAGAGCATTAAGTAAAACTAATTAAAAAAAATATGTGTATTTGACAAAAGCATGTGCTTTCAAATTGAGCTGACTGATAAGTGGAAATTAGTTTGTGTGTTGAACCAAATCTATTTATTGATATTATTTGAATTTTATTTTGTTATTCTTAATTCGACCTAATTTATGTGATTTTGGTAGATATAGCATAAGGCCAGAATTTTTTTATTAGTTGATTTACGGGAATTCTTTTTCAGATTTTGGATGGGGGGGGGGATGAAAAAAAAACTCTGAAAATGCCCAGTTGACTGGTGATTTTCAGAGATTTTTTTAGCTCACCTGAGACAAAGGCTCATGGGTGAGCTAATAGTATACCAGTCACTCCTCCGTCCGCCCGACGTCCCTCTGTCAAAATTTTCAAACATCTTCTCCTCTGTAACCACTGGCCCAATTAAATTCAAATTTCATATGGAGACTCCTTAGGTTGGGGGAACGAAAGTTTGTAAAAATGGTCCTGGTCACATGACAAAGATGGCTGCCACGCCCATATATGGTTAAACCCCTTTAAAAATCTTCTTCTCCAGAACCAGAAGGCCGATGACCTTGGGACTTGGTATGTAGGATATGGGGCCTACCAAGTTTGTTCAAATGATGATCCTAGGTTAACCTTGACCTACTTAACATCAAGGTCAAATTTGCTTCCTAATGCATTTAAATGGGAAAATTTCTGAAAAGTTGATTTATTTGAAAACTATGGAAGCCTTAGTCATTATTCTCACTTGATATGTTTAACCTAATGAGACAATGGCTATAAATAAGTTTCAAAGGTCAAGGTTGACCTTTGACCTTTCAGCTTAGGTTGCTCATACTGGAGTCCCATCAATATATTAGAACATAGTTCTCTCACAAACCATTGGCCCAACTGAACTCAAATTGCATGTGAAGACTCCTTATGATAAGTTAGCCAAAATTTATGCTAACTATTTTGGTCACCTGACCGCCACGCCCATATATGGTAAAAACCATTTAAAAATCTTCTTCTCCAGAACCAGAAGGCCTCTGATATTGAGACTTGCTATGTAGTATTGGGGATGTGGGGCCTACCAAGTTTGTTCAAATGATGATCCTAAGTTGACCTTGACCTACTTAACGTCAAGGTCAAAAATGCTTCCTAATGCATTTAAATGGGATTTTTTTTCAGCCAAGGTCGCTCAAATTGGAGTCCTATCAACATATTAAAACATAGTTTTCTCAGGAACCACTAGGCCAATTGAAGTAAAATTTAATATGAAGACTTCTTATGATAGGTAAGCCAAAACTGATACAAATTGATCTGGTCACATGACCAAGATGGCCACCACACCCATATCTGGTAAAAACCTTTTAAATATCTTATTCTCTGGAACCAAAAGGCCAATGGCCTTGGGACTTGGTATGTAGCATTGGGGATGTGGGGCCTACCAGGGTTGCATAAATGATGAATCCAGCTTGACCTTGACCTACTTTATGGCAAGGTCAAATTTGATTCCTAATGCATTTATATGGGAAAAATCTTTAAATGTTCATTTTTCTAGAACTGTTTAAGCCTAAATCATAATACTTTCGAGAAATGTTTAACCTAATGTGACATTGGTTTTATATAAGTACCAAATGTCAAGCTGACCTGTGACCTTATATCGAATGCCACTCATTTGGACTGCCACATACCTACTATCTAAACATTGCTTTCGCAGAAATCACTGGGCTGTTTGATGGAGTTTTCATTAGATTGTTTTAGGTCACTTGACCAAAATGGCTGCAACCCCCATATATAGTAAAACAAAATATTTTTTATTATAAACGGTAGTTAACCTTGAGCTATTTTAACATTATTAAAGAGATCAGGTGAGCGCCTCAGGACCTTCAGGTCCTCTAGTTTTTTTTAGATATCTCCAGAACAAACAGTAGAACTAGCAAAGTAAACCAACAGTCAGGCCTTAACCACTAGGAGCAGCTACGCAGTCTTGTAAGAAAGAGTCCTTGCTGCTCAACTGTATTTAACTCTTTGCCTTTGGGAAAACTTTCATGCTTTTTTGTCGTCTGCTGATTTTGTTCAAAATCAACTTTTTCAATACCATCTGAGTGTCAAACAGATTAGATCTAGATCAGGCCGGACAAAACGTTTGGGTCCGATCTGTTTCCAAAGGTGATCAGCAGACGATACTCAGTAGGCAATTAGTTAAGTAGATAAAGGTGCAGACCAGACTCTAATAGATACTCTTTTTTAGAGACTACAGAAAGATTTGTACATCTTACTGAGACATAAGAACTTGTAATTGTAATCATTATATTTCTACAGGTCCTGTTATTGTAATGTAATTGTAATCATTGATCAGTGAAAGTAACTGAAATGTATTTGAATACTTTTCATTGTATTTGACCCAAGGTCTGGACTCTATACCATAAAAATTCCATGGTAAAAAAATTAAATTCTACAACATGACTGTTATATCCAAATCCGTGTTATACTGAGGTGTGCTATAAAGGGACTACACCTTATTAGCTATTTTGTGAGAGAGAAAAAAGACCAAGGTTATTAACTCTCTTCATACTTAACCTACATGTGCATTCATTCAATTTTAGTCCTAATCTTCATGAATATTCATACAAGGCTCCACCCACTTTGAAAAATTATATAAAAAAACCTGCATGTTGGTACATAGAAAAAAGAGAAATTACTTGTTAGATCCACTTGTGTAGGACCAGATATATCATATTTCCATAAGCAAACAGAGTAGACCCTGATCAGGCAGCTCGTACAAGAGCTGCCTGATCTGGGTCTGCTCTGCTTGCAAAAGCATAAAAAGGCCTATCTATGAGGTTAAATAACATTTGAGCAACAACATGAGAATTACAACAATGTGTTATGTGCGACCAGAAAAGGCTCATATCAGCCTGCACATATGCGCAGTCTGACCAGACCCTTTGCTAGTCACTTGAATATCCTATGAGTGTTAAGCTACTGACCAAACATCATTGGGAGTTTCTAAGCTTAAAAGAAGGCTACATAGGCTCGTCTGAATCTACACTTGTTCAAATTGCCACATTGTTGGAAATCACATGTCGCGGCTCATTTCTGAATTTATGACAATAACAAGTGGCATTGTCTACTGACCTGAGCATGAAGATTACTTCATGCTCATGTGAGTTTAGCATGAAAATTTTGTTTGATTTGATTCTTTACATCCCCGTCAACAATTTTTCAGTTATGTCGGGGAGGGTCTTCAATCCACCGAACATCTTTATCCGGTGGCGTCCGTTCGAAGTTTTGAACATGTTCAAAACTTGCCAATGGATAAGCCGGACAAAACGGACATTACCTGACACGGAACGCATTCTCCGCATAAGGAACTTACATGAAACGCATGTGAATGGACACAAACAGACAGAGAATGTAACTGTCCGTTAGCGCTATCCTGTAAGGTGTGACAGTCACTTTACTATTCCAGGTTACTATTAAATTTTGACATAAGACATCCCAAAATCCATATCACTTTTAATGACTGTAAGATCTACTGATAAATTAAATTTAGTACCAAAACATATTATGACCTTACAGTCGGATTCTCCTTGTTTCGTAGTAATTCAGTGTTGTGAAGGTCATCGTATAAACAGTAAATACATCCACTGAAATTCGTTGTGTTATTCTTTCATCAGAGGATAGCAGGTTGAAATTTAGCTCCAATATTGGCCTCAATGCAAAAACCAACAACTGATTTTCATTTTTGTAGAGACCACTACTACTAATGAGAAACAATGACCATTTCAGAATGATACTAAAATACTAGTGCTTGTGGTATGCTTGACATAATACAATCTAAAATGACTTGATATTTGAGGATATATTTTGCTACCCTTGTTATGTTCTATGTCCTTAATTTCTCCCAATTTTGATGTTAAGTCAATAATTTTTTCCCAATTTTGGCCAGGGGCCTTTTCCCAAAATTGCTGGAAAAAGCCCTGATTTTATTGGATACAAACAACAGATAGGCAGAACAGTCTGCCAGTCCGTGGAGTCTGATCAGCAGCTTTGTTATTTACTTTCTGAAAAGTCTTGCAGTGATATTTGGCCGTATTAACCCTTAATGCGCCAAACGCAACAAAAGTCGACTGATTTTCTCGTCTGCTGAAATGTATAAGAAGCCTCTATGGCAAACAGTGTGGACCCAGACCAGACTGCTCCTATAGGAGCAGTCTGTTCTGGGTCCAGACTGTTTGCTTCTATACTTAATTCGCCAGTAATGCTAGGCAATTATTTGCAGCAGACGACTTCAGCAGACACCATTTTCAGATGCATTTTATTCTTGGCGCTTTAAGGGTTAAAATAGATAAACCATGAGTGGTTTACATGTTATGTAACCTGATGTGGGCCTTATCGCAAGAAAACCTGTCTTTGGGGTTTCCTATCATACTATACGCAAACCAGCCCGCTCAGCTACAGAGACTAGCTAGAAAATTGAAATTTCGCTTGTAGCAAAGTTAGAAAGAGGGCAAAGATCATGAATCGATACAATCAAGCACCACACCAACAATTAGACATCACAAACGAGAGCCAAGAGGCAAGCCTAAATATGATTCTTAACAAAGGGGCTGATAATACTGTGCAACTGTGTTGCCTGGTCTGAGCCTTTGTTGTTCGCAAACCCCGAAGACAGGTTTTCTCGCATTGAGGCCCATGTAATGATGCCCATAACAGCATCACATATATTTGGCAAAATCTTGGTGTTTTCATGCCAAAAACGTGATTTCAAAGTACTTAACCCTTTACCCCATATGCTATATTTAGTACATAGCATCATTTTCTATAAATAATTCAAATTTTCAAATATTGTCAAAAAAATATTTTTTTCTTTTCAATAGTTTTGAAAATATTATGGAAAATGGAACATTTGCTCCTCAGGAGCAAATGCTCAATTTTTCATAATATTTTCCAAAATCTTACATTTCAAAGGTGTCCAAAGGTGCTTGTGTGGAGTAAATGGTTAACAATAAATAAGCAGCTGCTTTGATAACGGTTAAGCCTCACCAAGAGAAAACCTGATTTCTTTGAATGCAAAACAACAAAAGTGCCGACCAGGCTGTGCATCCATGGAGTATGATTAGTCCCTTTGTTGGTTGCTCACTGGTTAGTATGTTAGCCTAACTCAAGGTGGCCTATCACGTGGTCTGCCTGATTAGGTTCACAGACTTTACGAACCAGTAATCGGTCATCACAGGTAAGGAAAATTGTTCATAACATTTGTAAAACTAAGTCGAATTTCATGTGGTAAAGTGCAAAAACGCCCTCATATTTTTCTGACAAAACTGTGTAAAGTTTATCCTGGGTTTGCTTAAGTTTTCCAGATTACTTCGACCAACTGAAGTGTGTACCCAATCCCGGAGAATTTTCTGTTTTTTCTTCAGTTGGTCGAGGTAATCTGGGAAACTACAGCAAACCAAGGAGAAACTTTGACACAGTCTTGTGCAGAAAAATATGAGGTAGGTTTTGCACTTTACCGCATGAAATTTGACTTAGTATTACGAAAGTTCTGAATGATTTGACTGGTTCAGGAAATCCGTGAACCTTATCATACTGACCACGTGATTGGCCACCTTGCTAACCTGCCACATACAAACTTTAAATACACTAGCTGTCTCTGTAGCTTAGTAGGCTGGTTTTAGCATTGACCAGCATTACCATCAACTATCTTGATTTGTCACAGTGTCTCGTGCCAATCACAGTGTTTAGGTAATAAAACAGCTATTGCATACCTTTTATTGGAAAACAGTCCAAACTATCACCCGATGTTTTGTGGAGGACTGGATGCACTTTCACCCTGTGGACAGCTTCGCACAGGCTTGAAAAGTATTTGTTTGTTTGTTTGATTTTATTCTTTACGTCCACTCAACAATCTTTCAGTTATGTGGGATGGGTCTTCCTGGGTTGAACCAGTACTAAGCTAGGATAAATGTGTCTTGCTCAAGGACCACAACGCAGTGACGCCGGTGAGGCTCGAACCAGCGGCCCTTTGGTCTCGAGTCAAGCACTCTACCACTGAGCCACTGCGCTCCCTACTTGAAAAGTAATTGGAGGGCTTTCTTGAAATGTCTATGACAACAATTGAGCCACGACATGAGATTTCCAACAATGTGGTATGTAAGACCAGCAAAGGCTCACACCAGCCTGCACATACGTGCAGTCTGATTAGAGCCTTTGCTAGTCGCTTGAATATGCTATGACTGTTAAACTACTGATCGAATGTCATTTGAAGTGGAGACTGCACAGGCACGTGGGTGAGTCTAAACTTGTCAAAATGCCACATTGTTGGAAATTACATTGTGGCTCAATTATAATGTGCCTTGAAAAGAGGATCATTTCAAGAACTTGGAGTACTTTTGCTGTTTCCTGTTATTAGGACCAATTTAAGTACATAATTGGTATACCTTTATTTGATGCACCAGATAAACCAGTGCGTGGAATTTCACCAAACTTGCATAGATACATTGTTGGGAGCACCAAAAGAGTTGATTATATTTTGGTGACCTTGACTTTATTCTTAAGGTCACACCAGCACTTTGAAATTTCCAGTATAGGGTTTCCACTATTATCTCTTGAAACTGAACGGTGGATTTTGGACAAATTTTATATATTCTTTCACTGTGACACAAAAAAAGAGTTGATCTGATTTTGGTGACCGTGACCTAATTTTCAATGTCACCATTCTATAAAGACTAAAAATCAGTCATTTTACGCACACTATCTTCTGAACCAGTTGATGAATTTTAACCAAACATTCATTGATACATTTTAAGAGGAGGTTAAGAGTTGATTAGAAATTGGTGACCTTAACTTTATTTTCAAGGTCACACAAGCACTTTGGAATGTCAAATTTTGACCAAAATAGGGTTTCCGCACATTAGCTCTTGAACTGAACAATGGATTCTGACCAAACTATATATTATTTTGTTTTGGCACACTTAAGAGTTGGTTAGATTTGGGCTACCTTGGCCTAATTTTCAAGGTCATTTTCCATATAGAAATCAGCCTGTTTAGCACACTATCTTCTGAACCTCGTGACTGGATTTTGACCAAACTTGCATAGATTTTTTGGAGGGTGAAAAGAGTTGTTTATTTTTTGGTGACCTTGACCTTATTACCAGCACTTTTAAATACAAACGTATCAAATTTTGACCTGTGTTTCCGCATGCTATCTCTTGAAATAAATTAATGGTTTTCAGCCATTCTTAACATAATTGTATCATTGTGATACAATACTAAGCTGATTAGAATGTGGGAAAAAAGCCTGGGGCCACTAACTCGTAGACATCGTAAGTTGACCAACTTAAGACGACCTTAAGATTAACTTAAGGTGACGACCGTAATATTTAAGGTGGCGCTATTCCGATAACATAAAGCCGTCTTAGCGCCTTCTTAACTAAAGGTCATCGTATCTTTTAAGATTTACCTGTGTTATATCTATTCTCTCGTGCAAAGCGTGTTGTTTACAGTATTTAGAACCGACTCAGCAGAAAAGATAAATATATGGGTCGCGACGCGAGAAAATCAGTCTTTGGGTAGGCTAAAATCAGCATACTCAGCTACAGAGATTAGCTAGAATATTGAAAATTTCGTGCTTCGATTTGTGTTGTAGCAGTCTTTGCTCTCTGTCTTTTCCTAGCGGTGCCGTCGGTTGGTCTGGGGTCTGTGATCGTGGTATTTTCTGGTCACTTTCTAACTACTATATTTTACAGTTAACAAGGATAATGACACTGATCAGACTGAATGGTTGCACAGGCTATTCGGTGCGAATGTTTTTCGCGTGTAACTAAGTCTGGTTTTCTCGTGGCCCATATTGTTGATATCAGCCAATTGATATCAATGTTATTTATTTTGCATGAACCCTTTATATTTGTGAAACCCCTAAACGAGTATTTTTCGCAAACAGAGAAGACCCAGATGAAATGCTTCATTTTATCAGGGTATTTACTGTCTGTAAAGGTAAACTATCTTCAGACAAAAGAATACAATATATTTTTGAAAATTACAACCTGTCAACAGTTTGATATTTACAATGGACTAACCCAAGTTTATTGTATCAAGTCAGTTGGAAGACTCCATTACTATCAAAAGGTTAAGCTTCGATAGTTCCCTGACAAGTTTCAAACGTGCATTACAAGCAAACAAAATATCTAAAACCTGGCGGCTTATCAGAGATGGTTTTCTCGTGGTAGTTTAGTTTTATTATTTAATTAACAAACGATTAAAAGATCTTCATTATCATGATTATTGTGATAGCGTACTGAATACAAAATGAACTTTAAGCAACATTCACAGCCGAAGAGCTGGCAAATGAATCCTATGTGAAAATTTGAACAGCCTTTACTTCAAAAAAAAGGGACACAACATCCAAATATTTTCTAAATATCGTTTAAAAAGCATTGGTCGGATTACTTTGAAGACAAAGAGTTAAAACTCATGAGTACGTCGAAAACTCTGATCAGGCTGCAGAGTTCTAGGCATCTGCAGGGCTGTGTGTAGCAGTAGTCGACCCGCTCATATGCATTTAAAAATGAACACAACCAGTGGTTTGGGGAACAGAAGAAAACGACCTTTTATTTTATTTTGGAAATCCACCCACCAACCTACCTACCTACCTATGTACATACACCCTTGATTGGCTAAGAACGATACCCTTGTGGCCATAGTCTTTCATTCCCTAATTATTTTGACCATGATCAGTGAAAACTAACATAAAATGGCCTACAGGTTTAATTACCAAATACAGCACACAATCACTGAACATACATAGAGCAATTTACATGAACATACACGTGCGTGTTTATCTGCTACTATGCCTACATGCATTCTGGAAATTTCGCCAGAGGTTGGGGCCAATATTTTTATTTTCCAGGGGTTCCAACTCTTTTCGGGGGAGCGGGGTCCAATTGCTATTTTATAAAGAAACGTGTGGATTTTCCAGGTAGGGTGGTCCGGACCTCCTCCCCCCCTCTGGACCTGCGCACAACCTATATACATGTGTCTCTGTAAAAAACCTTTAAAATGTAGTAGGCAGTATTTTTTTCTAAAGATATAGGCTTTCATAGTCTTCTAAGATTATTATGTCGCCAAAATCATTATTTTATTGCATTCGTTCTTGGAAGTACCTCTCCTAACCACTAAGACGGCGCTAAGGTGACTCTATCGTGACCGTAACTTTACGATGATCTTAAGTCATCACCGTAAATTAAGGTGTGTACGAGTTAGTGGCCATAACCGTTAAGGTGAACTTAAGTTGAACTTACGGTGATCTTAAGGCTTAAGATGCCTACGAGTTAGTGGCCCCTGGTTTCCAACTCAATTAATGGATGGGGAGACATAGTTTTCCCAGTTTTCCCCTGAAAACTCTGCTACAATTTCTCCATTGTCTCAGTCTAGCTTGCTAAGTTGAATTATAAAGTGTAAATCAGTATTTACAGTAAAACCTGTCTTAAGCAGCAACTCAAGAATAGACAATACAAAGGTATAAAATACAAGTGGTGGCGTAGTGAAGGTTAAAAGTATTGCAGAATGCTTTTTTGGAGCATTCTGCAATACTTTTGACCTGCATTAAGCGATAATCGGTCTTGAAAACCAATTTTTGGTCTTCTTTTTGAGTGGCCGCTTAAGACAGGTTTTACTGTATTAACATTTTGCAGTCCTTGAAAACTACAGGCAAGTCATTTAAAAGTCCTTTAAAAGTCCTTGAATTCTTTGCATGTATGAATCCTGGTGGCCTAGGAATAGTGCAGCAGGTCATCTACCCTATCTTATTGAGCTGCTTCTAATGACTACCACAACAGATGCAGTCCTTGAAAATTGTAAGTGGTCCTTGAATTTTATGTAACCTTGCCTGTATGAATTGTGGTGGTCTAAGATGATAGTGCAGCAGGTCATCTACCCTATCTTATTGAGCTGCTTCTCAGATGCAGTCCTTGAAAATTGTAAGTGGTCCTTGAATTCTATGTAACCTTGCATGTATGAATCGTGGTGGTCTAAGATGATAGTGCAGCAGGTCATCTACCCTATCTTGTAGAGCTGCTTCTAATGACTACAACAACAGTTGCAGTCCTTGAAAACTAAGCGGTCCTTGAATTCTATGTAACTTTGCATGTATGAATCGTGGTGGTCTAAGATGGTCGTGCAGCAGGTCATCTACCCTATCTTATAGAGCTGCTTCTAATGACTGCCACAACAGATGCAGTCCTTGAAAATTTCAAGTGGTCCTTGAATTCTATGTAACCTTGCATGTATGAATCCTCGGTGCCTTAGATGATTTCGCAGCAGGTCATCTACCCTATCTTATTGAGCTGCTTCTAATGACTACAACAACAGTTGCAGTCCTTGAAAATTGTAAGCAGTCCTTGAATTATATGTAATCTTGCATGTATGAACCCTGGTGGCCTTAGATTATAGTGCAGCAGGTCATCTACCCTATCTCATTGAGCTGCTTCTAATGACTACTGCACCTCATGGTCCTTGAAAATTGTAAGTGGCCCTTGAATTCTATGTAACCTTGCATGTATGAATCCTGGTGGCCTTAGATGCTGGTGCAGCAGGTCATCTACCCTATCTTATTGAGCTGCTTCTAATGACTACCACAACAGATGCAGTCCTTGAAAATTGTAAGCGGTCCTTGAATTCTATGTAACCTTGCCTTTTTCCTGAAAAAGAGGATGAAAGAAATATTTGATTACGTTTGGTAATGATCTGTGGTACAGGCCTGGACTTCTTAAAGAGTTCAGGCGAACACCCATGCGCTGTCTGTCGTACAGGAGTAGGCAACAATAGTATCTACTGCAATGGTTGCAAACTTTGGGTGCATAAGAAATGCAGTGGCCTTCGACGACTGACACCAAATCCTGATTATAGGTGTGCACGGTGCATGGGAAATGCCCGCCCTATTGACGGCAGGCAACAGAATGAAGTCCAGGTCGGACCTGATAAGCTGGAGGTGGTAGCTTCGTTCTGCTACCTGGGTGACATGCTTTCTGCTGGTGGAGGCTGTGAAATAGCGGTCACTACTCGTGTGAAAACAACCTGGAAGAAGTTCAGGGAGCTACAACCAGTTCTCACATCTCACCACCTCTCTTACAAGACAAGTGGCAATGTATACAGCTCTTGCGTGCGGAGCGCCATGCTCCATGCCAGTGAAACTTAGCCACTGACCAAGACGAACCTGCAGCGCAATGATAGGACCATGATCAGACAGATCTGCAGTATCAAGCCAGAGGACGTGGCCACGGTAAGGTCAAGCGAATTACTGGCAAAGCTTGAGCTTGAGGACCTCAACCTCATCTTGAGAGA
The DNA here is from genome assembly GCA_964019695.1 of Loripinus fragilis. Lineage (NCBI taxonomy): Eukaryota > Metazoa > Mollusca > Bivalvia > Lucinida > Lucinidae > Loripinus > Loripinus fragilis. The sequence goes on from OZ026525.1 coordinate 76,209,808, forward strand.
GAAAAGGCTTCGCTGGTTTGGGCATGTGGAGCGTTCTAGTGGTGCAATCAGAACAGCATGTGATATACAGATTGTTGGCAGACGGGGGGGCAGGAAGGCCCAAACTCACATGGAAGAAACTGAGGGAGAGAGACTGCCGTTGAACCTCAAGAAAGGAGCACCTGGAGATTAGGTGTGAGATCTGCTATGCGTGCAGCTAGCCAGTTACCTGGAAAGGGGCCCACTGATGTGGATGATGCCCCTGCACCTGCACGTTAATCAAGAATCCGATTATGATATGATGTTCTGGAATTTATGCTTACTTTCGTTAAAACGCAAAATACCAGTCCTTTAATGTTTGAAATCTGAGGACAGGGTATTTTGAAAGTTATTCAAGCTTTTCATACTGTGCGCATAGTTCTGTATATCGGTATTCTGGCACAGTTGTCGAGTGTCTATGTTGCAGTCAACGACCCGAACACTGAGCCAGAACACTCGATATACAGAACTATGCGTACTGTATGAAAAGCTTGAATAACTTTCAAAATGCTCCAACCTCAGATTTCAAACTTTGTTCACCTTGAAGTACTGTTATTTTGCATTTTAGCTAATGTAAGCACAAATTCCAGACCATAAGCAAAAATTTCTTTCATCCTCTTTTTTAGGAAAAAATCGTTTTTCTGGAATAACTCTGGCGCTGTAGCGACTGTCACTTAACCCACAAAAATTTTGTTAAGCAGATACACAGCTGTATTTATAAATGACAATAATTCGCCATAAATATTTTCAGAAGTAAAATACATGTATTGACCAAAATATTGCTAGGTAGGCTACATTATTTTGTGCACTTGTCGACTGCAATCACCAAATGATGACTGCGCTGTTCGATTACAGTGGGTCTCTAACATGGGCTTAGGCCCTGAGAGAAAGCATCTCTCGCGAGCGAGTTGCCTGAACACTGTAGTTCAGCAACGAATTAAAGCTGTTCTAAATTTCTAACATTTATCTGAAAAGTGAAATTGTACGCGATATGGCGAGGATTAAGCAGTTGCAAAATCCTTCCAGGGAACGCTTAAAACTTCAGAGCTTGGCTGGTTCTGCTCATTCGCCTCCCACTGCATGCTCTGCCACTCGCGACGACCAACAGACCCTACAGACTACTAGACAACAGACGTCAACAGATGACGACCTTGGGGCAACGGTACTCACACCTCAACCCTGGTTCCAAGCGAAACTGCAGAATTTCCCATCCAGGCATCCCTTAGCTAACAGCTAGACCCCATGGACCCGTAGAGAGACGAATCGACATCACGCCGCAGACAGAGCGGCGATATGATGTAACCCCGTGGCCGGCTGCGGCGGCGTATCCGAACTGAAGAGAGAGAGAGAGTGAGAGAAAGAAACAACCCTTTATACTACCCCTTACCAACTTTAGCATGAAATGTCTCGCAATGCAGTGCAATGTCTTTAAACACAGCTAAAAGTTTTTTTGTTGTTTTTTTTTCCTAAAAATATCGAAATTCGCACTCCCTGTCATATTTAATCAACCGGAACCACAGAATGTATGGAGTGGAAAAGAAAATTCAAGAGGGGGTTGACTAGCAGAATAAGGGCTAAATAATTCTCCAAAATTCAAATGAAGATACAAAAGAAGAAAATTATGTTCAAATTTGTGCGAGCCAGTATATGTCCTACATTTATTTATAAAAAGATTGAAAGAAAGAAAAGTCTACACTGATGTAGGAGGTGATATTAAAATGGCTATGTAATAGTTATACTATGGGTTGTCCGCCTGTACGTGGAGATAATCCACGAGCTTTAGCGAGTGGATTATCTTGCGTACAGGTGGACAAACATGGTATAACTATTTTATACCACCTACATCAGTGCTGACCTTGCACATCATGAGATATTTCGTACTAAAGTTGGTAAGGGTGGTATAAATTCGCTATCTCCACGACGGCACTGGCATACCTAACGACTATGTGTATCCAGATTCCGGGCCCAAATTTCATCAGGGTATGCTCTGATCTTGAGGGATAAAAATACATAATTTAGAAATTCTAACATTTGACCCCTTGGTGATCCTTATTATGTAGGGTACTATCCCAGGCTCATTGAACCAAACCAGATGGAAGTATTCATTACTGTGGCGGATCCAGAGGGGTTCAGGGGGTTCGCTTTAACCCCCTCTCTGTCCTCCCCGCCCCGTTTTATTTTAAAAATCATATTTGGTCTCAGCGAGACAAAAGTATTTCATTTTCATGAGATATTTCAGAAAACTGAGAGAACAATGTAAATAAGCAAAGCGAACCCCCACACCTTTATAGGTTTCTACATCAAGGGGGCCAATCACGTGATACACATGTGGTAATCTCACACGTTTTGTTTAATTTTTTCGCTCGATTCAAGGTATGTTTCACAATTATTTTCCTGTTTTTGGTGGCTTTTAGAAATGTCACCTAGTGCAGAGTACCCAGACTAGGAAGCTCTTCCTTATGGCGCTTAAGTTTTAGACAAGAGTTATATAGTTCTCTTAAATATCGCCGCAAGGTTGTGCAATGTTAGTTGGTAGGACTCACATGTTTGCCAAGCAATACTTTGTTTGAGCGTTTTAGCTGCACACACTACTCTACAGCAACAGTATTATTTTTGTTAAATTACAACTGGCCAATAAATGATGACAGACATATATTATACGCAGTTAAAGTGGGATTTGCAGCGAAATCTAGAAAAGAATGTCAATGGTAGGAATCACACTGTATGATAGGAATCACACTGATTATTTTTATCAGGATGGTTAGGTCTCACATGCAATCAAAATGGATATGAATCACACTTGTAAATTGCTATTTGAAAATTGCATGTATTGTACACTACACGACTGTTGTGTATGTAATGTACATGGTATAAATGGCCCAGGTAATATGTTACATAAACGTATCATGCACATGGCATCACATGGTAACAAAAATCAGCACAAGGCTAATAGGTAAGTTGTATCAATTAAGAATGAACACTGAATAAATGCCCACAAGAGCTCAATTTAGTGGAGAAACTTGAGACTGAGCCACTGGTCTAAAATGTATATGGTTTCTCACAAGTGTTCCCAAGTATTCCCTCTTCCAAAATCTTACAAATGTTTCCACTCTGCTGAAAAACCTTGGTCACTTGAGCTAAAATAAAAGAAAATAAACCTGTTGAAATGACACTTTCTTTTAAACCCTTTGTTCAAAATCACTAACATAAACATGTCTATCCCAAACCTCGAAATGACTAAGGGGGATAAAAATCAGCCTTGTGTAACTCCATCAGTGGTACATGAATGTTTCTTCACTCCATAACTTTTTTATCATTTGAGGTATTTTGATTATATTTGGAAGGAGTATGTACATAAAAGCTCTCCCTTGCTTCAATTTGAGCTGTTTCCCTTCAATGAGCTTGAATGGTGAAACCTTGTGTACTTAATAGCTTACATCTCCTTCGAGACGTTTTAATGCAACTTGTTAAAGACAGTATGTTACATGAAATAATGGTGGTTACTAATCATCCTTTCAGTGATTGCTCCATAGCTTTCATTTCCTATGAAATGTTTTGATGTTATTTCATAGAGATATATCTTATGTCAAGATGGTAGGCAAAAGGTGCCTGATCAATGTCACAAAATGATAAAACAGTATCTGATCTGGTTTTGCACTGTTTGCTCTTGTTTTATAAAATCGAGTAATGATATATGGGTTAAAGGTATATGCAAATATGTTCTTAAAAGGGTATCCTTTGGAAGCAAAGACTGCACCAAAGAACTGAAACTAGAGTGTGCATATTTCCTGGGCCAGTCTAGCTAGTTTCTGCCATTTAGGCTTCATCAGTGACCCTCTAATAGTTTCAAAGTTCCCAGATGAAACCCATGATCCCAAAGGACAAGAAAATAACATCTACACTATAGTGAAGGGCAGGGGGACGTTCTACCGCCGCCACACAGTCCCAGTCACCAGCTGTAGTGAAGTCAAATATGTTCTTAAACTTTGTTTCAGGTGTTTAAAGATGGTTAAAAAGAAGAGCAAGCTCGGTTTGCACAGATGAAAAAGAAAAGCAGTAATTGTCTCGCCATTCAAAAGATAAGAAACAGAACTACACATGAATGGCTGCTCTCCGTTTAAATCACCATGGCATAAACATAAGAGAATTATAAAATCACCAGGCAAAGCACCACCATTTTCACCATACAAATTACCATTAATAGCAGTTAGGTACTCACCAAAACAATCATTAATGAGAAACAAAAATTGTAAAACATCAGCAAAGTCACTTTTTCAGTCACAAGAGTCCAAAGTCTCTCCAATAGAGGAAAATGATGATGCCTGGGAAGAAATTGAAACAATAGATTCTGGAACTGAAGACACTCAGGAGGATAACAGCATCCACTCTCTGACCCATATGGCAAAATAAGTTGAGGACTAAGAATACCATCCCCCCTCAAAAAAGGTTTTCAGAATTTCTTCTACTGTCTGTTTGGCCTGGTGGACTACCTCCCCCATCCACACACACACTTGTGCGCGCACAGGACGACAATTCTTTGATCTGCACATGAAATAAGTCAGAGGGGAGTTTCTTTGCGCCATGCCTTTGTACAGATGTAGTCTTGGCACATTATCTGCATCCCTTCTCTGTCGCCTATGGCGGTGGTATTGACAAATAGCAGTTTGGACCTAAGTATTACCGGAGAGACTGATCTGGATACAAATTGTTTGACATCCTGTTAAGTTGGAAACGACAGGAATTGGTTGAATTTTCCGACAGGAAGTGAATTTAAAAATTCCGGCGCCCATTGACTTTTGTAAATTTTTTAATCGCTTTAGCTTTTATGATTTATATTATACCTGATCTTGACTAGATTTGGAGAGGATTGCATGGTTTGGCAGGGGCTGTTTATCTGATCCACTTGCTTCCAATCTTGCCACCCCTTTAAAGCCAAACAGAGATCCAAGAGAACCAGAATCACTCACCTTGATGTGATTGATCATAATTAACCTACTTTGAAAAAAATGAATGCATAATTCTAGCAAATCTTAATATCCATATTGTCCCAATGTCTTCCACAAAGTTACAGCTCAATCCAACATATGGCTTAAGAGACGAAATTATGAAGAAAATCAAAATGGCTGCCATATAAGATATAGATCTAAATAGAGTCATAATGTCTAATCTAAGAATGGAAGTTGCCCACAAGCCCCTCCCCTACCAAGGTTTGGCTTAATCAAACATCTGGTTTGGGAGGAAATGTTGTTTTAAGAATTTCTTGATGACTGCCATGTCCCCCATTTTGGGTATTAAAGCGTAATTATACACATGCAAAGAAAAAGAAGGCCACCCTGAGCTTTGTATAAGGTTCATTTAATTTGCATAGTAATATAGGGGTCACTTACAGTCTAACGCTATGTGAATGAGGGCCTTCACACATGTCGTGTCAGTCTGTCAGAATGTTTGAAAAAATTATCTTCCAGCAAGACAATGGAAGCATACCTGCAATATGGCAAGGAACATGTTTGCAAGCTGGTCATGCCATACCACTTGACCAGCCTTCCAGGACCCAATCAATCTCTGATCTACCGCCCCTGGTATAATCTGGACTGGTGGGTACATGATTGTATCCCTTCCCAGTCGCCATATTTCCCGGATTAGAACACTAGCTAGTTGAACAATAGACAATGCATTCCACAATGGGTGGGGTGGGTACAACCCAAGGCTTCTTTTGAGCATGTGCAAAAGGCTCAAAGAATGGATTCGTAAAGGTGACGGTCATACAAGATATGAACTACAATATATAACTTTGTTATCATAACATGTTCATGTATGTAGTTATTATCAACAAAGGCGTATACTTGGGGTGGCCTTCTTTTTATTAGCATGAGTATATTTGAGCATAGTGCCAGAGCACGCCAAGCCAAGTTTAAGTTCCATATAAGATTAAGTTTTCGAGGAGATTTCAAGATTGCTGTCAGATATCGTCGATTATAGCAACTATGAATCTCAATTTATGTATCAATGCCTCCACAAAAGTTCCAGTAAAATCGCACATTTAGTTTGGAAGGAGAAATAATTTGAATAGTTTAAAAGAGACTCAATGGTAGCTGATTATGAAATTGGCACTGAACGATTTTAGCACTCCTCAATATCCATTTTGCCTGGATGCTTCCAAACAAGTTTTTGCACAGTCCAACAAATGTTATGGAAGTAATGCTTGAAGAATTTAAGGATTGCTGCATGGTCGACCAAATACCAAAGCCAAACAATTTTATCAATTTGGAATGTTCATACCACCTAACTGCTATCTATCAAGTTTCATCTTATAATTAAGCTTCTTCAGTGGGAGATGTCGAATATATCATGCGTTGATCCAGATAGGGGGACAGGGGGTCAGGACCACCCCCCCCCCCTGAAAAATTATATAGCTGTAGGATTTCTTAGCAATACTGGTTCAGATCCCCTGTAAAAAATCTCAAAGCCAGGAATCAGTGTTGGGCCAATCATAAACAGCGTTTTGCTGGCGGGTAGAAGATGACCCGCTTTTCCTCTCTCCTCACTAGAAATAAAAGGTAAAGAGTTGGCGGATACTCTCTTACAAAACATTCTGAGTCAGCACATGAATATTCAGTTAATGATAGAGACAGATAGATGAACATATCAATAACGGACAACAAACCACAGCATAAGTAGACTGCTCAGCCAGCTCTAGTTTCGATTTATACAAAGGAGTGTGATTCCTATCTATTTTACTATCGCAAATTTCAAGTGTGATTCCTACCAAACTGTGTGATTCCTACCATCGTCTTCCGTTGCCATTTTTCAATGCAAGGAATCGCAATCCTACACTCAGTCTATGGAAAACTTAATTCTATTTGCTAAAGGTAATGGCAGAAATGCATAAACAAACCTTAGATTCAATAAATGAGTCAATTAGCTTTCATTGTGGCATATATTGACAAAAATGTGATTCCTACCAAGTCAGTTTGGCAAACTTTGCGCGGATGTTCACAAGAACTACACGTATACGTTAAAATCGGTCAACGACAGAATGATCCGCTGTAAAGCCGGGGTAATCTGCACCCAGTGTCTTTTCTGAAATCGATCGAAAACCCCACGAAAAAACGTTTGACATACCTTCAATCGAGGCGAAAACATGCACAAAAATGTGAGATTACCAACTGCGTATCACGTGATTGGCCACCCTGTACATATGAACCCCATTTCATGAAATCCTGGACCCGCCCCTGCATTAATACATATGTACCGCTTATGCACGGAGCCTAATGCTTAGGAGTGTGGCTCGCGACATTGACCGAGGATCTGGTTTCAAACCATTGGCCTACCGAAATTTCAAATATTATCCGCTGCTTTAATAGAATCGGATTCAACCCAAGAAGGCAAGCAATCGTCTCGACATTACTGGAAAATTGTTGACCGGGGCGTAAAGCATCAACATTTATAAACTAGCTCGCCAGGGAAATGACTTTGCACGTCAACCGTACACAGTCGATAGCATCTTCATTGTTGGTAATCGTACAGATTCTGAAATTGGAAGTAACTACTGCAGGCTCAAAAAGCGTAGCATATAACCTCAAAGCTTAATTATTTGTCAGATCCTGGATATATTAACATTGTGCATATATACGTGCTAATATCTGATTCAAGTATTGTTTAAACAAAGCCAAATTCATCGCTGACACTTTAAAGCCTTTTGAAGGACATAAATTGGAAAGGTAATAAGGTACCATGTTCTGCATAAGACATAGAGTCTAATGTTGCATCCTCAAGAGAGGGGTTGGGGTGGTACTCTGATTTTTCTTATATACGTAGGCTTGACCGATTTTTTAGGGGGCTCGGGGGAGTCAAAATTTTGAATTTCAGCATTTTTTTTTTTGGATATTCTTCCACTGAATTGGACTATTTTTAGGGTCATTTTAGGCATTTTTAAGGTTCGAATTTTTAGAGGGGTTGCTAAAATTATTTTTTTGTGTATGCTTGATATCTTTTGGTGGTAAACAGTAGATGCTAGAGCCAATCCTACGTATATAGCAAGAAAAAAATAGAGCAGTACACAACATTTTGTCAAAAGACACTTCGTTGGATATGACAATTAGTCTAAAAAGATGATTGGTCTACTGCAACAGTTTGTCAAATGGGACACTTGGTCCATTCCTTATTTAAGCTTTGGTTGAATTATCCGCAAACATAATTTAAATGCGATAATAACAGTTTGAGTAACGTGTACCATGCATCGGCTATGCTGTTTTGGTCTTGCTTGATTGGGTATTATAATGGTAAGAACTACCGAAAATTTTCTATATCACTAACTTGCTTGTAGGTAAAATTGTTGAGTGATTAAATAATGTGAGCCTCGAACAAACACCAAACTAGAGGGGTGGCACAGGCGTTTCAAGACAGTTGTTGATAAGCACCGAGTTTATAGAGAAGCGGTGAGCAGGCAAGAATGAAGTCTGTGATAGAGAAGCTGATCGACCACAAAAAAAGACAATGGCAGTTCGAAAAAAAGGTGATATTAACACTATCACGTACATTTCCAATATTAGCATAGAAAACCAACCTATATAGATGAATCTGCGGTGTGTGATTGTGGTATTTCCTGATCATACTCGCTTACTTTTTGATGTCACGACTCTTGTGTTTGTGCTGCAAGGTTACCGTTAATAGTTTCCCCATGCTAGCATTTGATGTCGTTATTATAACTTTAGTCGGGATTGAGTTCTGTGTTTGTTTTTGTTATGTCATGCATTGCTTTGTTTCCATTCTGGTTTTGCAATCATCTTGAGGAGGAAGAGAAATCTGGTTGCTTTGCTATTATTGCCTTCCAAATGTATTGTTACTATAAATGTTCTGTGGCTCTTCCTCGTGGTGCCTTGGGTTGGTCTGCAGTGTGTGATTGTGGTATTTCCTGCTCATACTTACTTTTTCATGTACAATGTATATTATAGCATGTCTAACAGGCAAAGAAGGTGAACACCAAGCTGACTAGGATTTCTAGAATAGACCACCACTTGTGTATCTCAGTTTGATCGTCAATAATATCAGATATTAGACATTACCCAGTTGCATGTAAAATGAATATCGAATACATCCATAATTAAACTAAAGTTGTTTCTCTCCCGTTTCTTTTTTGATAAAATTTTGATGAATTCGACCAGTTTAAGACAAATTCTAAACAAATTTCTACAAATTATGATTTTAGACCAGTGTCTTTTCGACCAAATAGTATATTCGACTAGTTGTCTTTGCTCCCTTACTTACTTTTATTAGACAAAATGTTGGAATGGACAAAGTATCTTTTGGGCAATTATCGTGGATCCTAAATAAGAGAACCCCCTGGTGTTGCATCAGTGGTTTTCTTCCATTTTCGCCTGAAGCGATCGCTAATTTTTCGCTTTTTTGTGGACTGTTTGCACATTTTCTGAATTGGTGCAACAAAAACACAATTATTAACCAGCATATCTCAGTACTCGTTCGCTGGAACAATCACTGATGCATCTTCAAAAAAAACTGTTGTCCTGTTCAAAACAGGGCACCTTATGATTCCAATTTGAAGAGACAAATTTCTTGCCTTCCTAACCATGTCTTCCGAAAAGTGTTAGTAATGAATGGTATTGGTTTGTGAGTTATTTATAAATATCATGTAGAAACAGTTCACCGACAAATTTTATATTGCATTTATTATGAATGTTCCAATTTCGACTGTTTATTGAGATAATGTTGTACGAGGGCCTACTATAAAGCTAATTAATCGATTTGTATATACTAGGAGATGATACATCAAGAAGGCAGCGATCTTTCATGCGTACCAAACATCTATTTGTCTTGATCCACATCAGAAATAAGGGTGGGGTTGGTGTCGTCTAACATGTTTAAGCCCTCCAGTAATTTTCTTACTGAATGTTTCAAGGCGGTGCTTCTTTTGTGGACCCTTTTCGTGTTTGTTTGTCATACTGTCTTGTATGTTCCTTGCAGCCTTGTGGTCACCTGCTGGGAAAGACCTGGCCTCTTGGCTTTCTTGAACATCACATGTGATGGTTTCTTGTGTTTCTGTCACTTTCACATACGGTTTCCTGGGTTATGTGTGGTATTTCTGATCTTTGCCCTCTTCATTACTTTGCATGTTTCCTGTTGCACTTCGATATTTATTTGACCTACCCATTGCTTATGCATATAGAGCAACCATTGCATTGCCTATATGGAAGTACGTTTTATATCGAATAGGAAACATAACATGGAGAAAAAAAATATTAAAAACGTAAAAAATAGTCCCACAACCTAAGTATCTATTTCTAAAAAAATAGACATACGGAATACTTTGCACTTAGCGAATTACTAAATAGATAATGTACAAATAGCTTTAGGATCACATCAAATTGTCTTTCATATGTAGCATCACAACGTCTGCCTGTTTTTCATTTATTATGCAAAAGAAGTAATGCCTTGTAAACCAACAACAAACTGAGACAGAAATACAAGAATTTGCTTTAAGACCCAGGAGCATGTGATTACCAGTAATGTCAAACCACCTAGATGAGTTTAGAGTCTCACAGACTTTCAACATGGCTTCAGAGCAAGAAGAAACCTCGAGATACAGCTGCTTACACTGGCCCAGGACCTGGGTGGAAGGACAAGACAATAAACAGCATGATCTCATCATACTAGATTTTCAAAAGACTTACATCCGTGCCCCACATGAACATGGGACATGAGGAAACTGGACCATTGTGGAATAAAAGGAAGCGTCCACAACTGGAACTGAGGTTTCCTAACTTATCACACACAAAATGTTTTGGTTGAAGGAGCGACATCAGAGAAAATACTTGTCATCAGTGGAATACCACAATGAATAGCTGTGTTGCTATTTAGCTACTCATCAATGACCTGCCAGACTGCGTCAAATCAAGCACACAACTCTTTCACAGATGACTGCATTCTATACAGAAGAATCCTGAACCAACATGACAGTGCTATATATTTCAATATGACCTCAACAAGTTAGCATGGGAAAAGAGGGGAGAATCGCTTTCCACCTGGTGTATTGAAGTGCATCAGGGTTTCAAGATCAAGAAAGACAGCTCCTGTGAATTATACATTGAAAGTCATATCTTGCAGAACGAAGATTTTAGTGTGGAGCTTCTGTCAAATCTCTCATGGAACCGCCATATAGATCAGATAGTCATAAAGGCAAACAGCATGCCGGGATTTTAGGGTCAGTAATGAAAGTACGAAAACCTCAGCATATCAATCCATGGTAAGAGTGTTTCACAGTATGGAGTCCATACATCCAGGAGTATATTCCGAAGACCTAAATGGTACAATACAGAGTTTTCCGTGTGATCAACATATATCACAAAACAAGAAGTGTAACATCAGTGCTCTATAATGGGAGACACTTGAATCAAGACAGACCAAGAACCAATTTGTCATGTTTTACAAGATGTTTCATGGCCTTATCGACTTTCCAGCAGAGCAATACTTAACAACACCACCCACCCGAACCAGATCCTAGTACTCTCTCAAGTGTTGGCAGATCCCGAATTTCAGTGACTATCATAAATAAAATAAAAAAATAAGTGAGTATGCTCCGGAAATACTACAATCACACACTGCAGACCAACCCATGAGGAAGAGCCACAGAACACTAACAATCACTAGACACCAGGAAGACATCCAAAGCAAAGCAACCAGCTCTCTCTCCCTCATCAAGAGAATTGCAATTTTTAGAAAGGGCATTAAGTAATGAATTACAAAAAAATACCAAACACAGAACCCCCACAAACTATGGGAGCTACATAAAATGCAATTTTCCCTAATACAGTGTGTGTCTGGTATTGCTTCCCAGCCACTGTGGTTTGGTACCTTTCAAACAGGGGCTCTATAAAGTTTCATTTAAGTTAAAAAGGGCTGGTCAAATGCAAGCATGACCTAAGGATTTTCTGTGTGTTCTGCTGGTGACACAACAGTAAAAATACTCCCCTTATTGGCGGGAATGAATGTTCTATATATGGCTACTATACTGGCAGTTATTTCAATTATTCTCTGCCAATTATGAGCCCTGGATTTAGGTGGGAGTCTGAAAATCGCTAATTATTTCAAATTTTGACCACTAAACAGTTGCAATAAAATATTTGCAGTATCAATAAAATTCACGTGTTAATCAGTAAATTCGCCACTTTTACTTTACATATACAATTAAACATATAATCAACATTTTAGCTCTGCTATTTAAATTTAAGAATATGTTTAATTGGTAATCACCACTTTTTTTTTTATTTGCATATTATTTAAGGCAGAAAATCGTTAAATTTTCGACCAAACAAAATTGCTAAACGTTAAGCATTCATTTATTTTTATTCATTTGTTTTATTTTTTAAATTTTTAAATCGCTAATCATGATAAAATATGGCCAAAAATCTCAAATCGATATACCCATCCAGGCTCTCAACTATATAGAGATTAATACATGGCCACCACCGAGTAACCAGGGATTTGGGCCCGGTGTCATCTTTTTTGTCCATGAGCCTATAGGCAAAATATATGGAGTGCCAGGTTGATATGCCTGGAAATGCAGCGGTTGCCATGTTTTAAACTTTTCTACATGTTTACACGTGGGTCATGAATGACGTCATTTATAACGCTGATGGTGCTTGCTATAGAGCCATTATGAGTTCACACAAGGGCGGATATGGGTTCGCGTGAGCAGGCTGTTATGGGGTCTGAAAACACAAACAGCCCCGGCCTAGGTAACTAAGCTTTTTGTTACTATTTTTAGTAAAACATGTAATATATTTCCTTATTACTTCAAGTCATGATGAATTTGAGCCATGTCAATAAGCGTAAAGCAAATTTGCTGGTGAACTGTCTATTCCATATTCTGAGCTGCTCTTCCTCGCGGTGCCAAGGGGTTGTCTGCGGTTTGTGATTGTGGTATTTCCTGATCATACTCACTTACTATTTTTGGTGACCTGTTCAGTCAACTCTGTCTGTGAACTGTCTTCAAAAAACGTGTCGGTGGTCTGTCTTTTCGGTGAACCAATTGTGTAGCCAGAATGCTGAAAACATTGCGCACATCAAAGGGAAACTACTGGATCAAGCAGCGACTCTCTTAATTGCGTCCCTTTTCATACTGGGAACTTCTCTTAAACAAAAGCAGAGTTTCTGTTCAATTGCGCCCCTTTTCAAAATAGGAACTTCTCTTAAAGGAAAGAATTCGCTCCCAGAGGGAGTGAATTCTTTCCTTTAAGAGCAGTTCCTTTAGGTATGTAAATTCACCTTTACCACATTTGGTGACCCCCTTGAATGTTACTATTTTTATTACCCACATGCATAATTTGCGTAATGGAAGCTACGGCAATGTGAAAGTTCTGTCTTTTTTCTCGATATTTTTTAACCAACAGTAGTGCCAGAAATGAAATCACTACCTTAGCCTCCTATTGATGGGAATTTTAACTGGGGAACCGTTTATGTAACAATATAGTTTCTACGGTAGTAGGTACACTCATGCGCCAAATTCATTTCTTCACCCTTACATAAATATAGAAAAATTTAACGGAAATTTGCACATTTAATTTCCCTTTACTTCGCTAAAATTAATGATATTGACTTTACATATGTATGCATAGGAAGAAAAAAGCAAGCCTTAAAATATTCACAATGTTTTGAAGTTGCATTCTATTTTGCATATTGTTGCTAGGCAACAGATAAATATAGTAAAAAATCACTACAATATGAATTTCAGTTGGTAACCATGGTTTCTTGTAATAGTTTTCTAATGCAATTTTAATGCAATTCATAGACCTAATATTTTTGTATTTTAATACCATCAAAATGTCATTGTGCAGGTTTTCGATTACACATAGCCATTGTGTGAAGCAAAAATGTAAATTAAATCTCTCATAAATCGAACCCTACGAAAATGGGTGAATTAATGCCAATTACATGTATGAGAATTTAGATGGAACTTCGTGGTATATGAGCTTCAAATTTCGGACCCCCTATCCCCCCTCTGGATCTGCACATGTAGACTTTAAGGCATGTATAATTAGCTAGTAATGTATTTGTGAAAATGTTTTATTGTGCATCCTAACTCTGTTGTTATGGCAACAAAGACACAAAGTTTCTGAAAACTACCAAAAGTTATCCTTCGTTTTGAGTTATTTAGATATGAAATGTTTTTTTTTGTTTTTTTTTTTCTACATTGGTTTTGAGAAAAATTAGATAAAACCTATATATATGGACACATCAATTATGTCTTCAGTTATAGCACAAATTTATGTAAATGCGTGATGCGTGATGTGATGAGGGTGATCAATTTTTGGAACTAGGTAGCCTTGGGCAAATTTTGCCATTTTTTATCTTGTTGCTAGGCAACTATCTATGATATGGAGTAAAATATTTTGAATTACTGTGGGATTATAATGGTGTACCGGGAATAGCTATACACCGGAAGGAACGTTCCTTCCGCGGAAGGAAGGTTCCTTCCGCGGAAGGAAGATTTTGTACGGAATGAAGCTTTTAAATAAGTTTATTAGCAAGATAATTCTATAAAATCATGATTTATTATTAAAATAATGAATATTGAGATGCTTAGATGAAAAGTTGATGTCAACTTTGCTACCGTTAAAAAAATTGTCCGTGTGCCGCATATAGCGGCATCGAAAATTTCAATACGGAAGGAAGAATATCTAGCTTGTTTTAAGCATGATAAGTCTAATAAATCATTATTTAATAATGAAATAAAGAATATGAAACATTTAAATTAAAAACTCAGTAATATCTTAACTTGATTTCAACTTTGGCAGTGATTAAATGTGTCCTTACGCGAAAGGAACCGATGCCTACGGAAGGAAGATTTATCTACGGAAGGAAGTTTTTTCTACCGAAGGCCGGGAAGCTTTTTAATAAGTTTTTAGCACAATTTGTTAATGTAAATAATGAATATTGAGATGTTTATGTTAAAAAATAGTAAAATCTGTCTTGAGTTAATCTATGGTAGTGAAATTAATTTACCGTATACGAAAGGAACATTCCTACAAAAAGAAACTTTTAAAAGTACATTGTGAAAGCAAAGAATATACAGCCTGGTCAGACACAGCATTCTGTGTCGTCTGACCTGGTTTTGCACTGTTTGCATATGAGTTAGCTCCAAACAATTCGTCAGCTTGTAACCTGGACCCAGAGCAGGCCCAATTGGGACATGATTGTTTTATCTTATAAAAGGAAGATTAACCTCGAGAGGAAATAATTCTTTGTGAAATGATACGAACTGTCATGTTAGCCCACAGATTATGTTATTCATAGTTTCCAGCTGGCACCGCACAAGACTGAAACGATCTTGTGACTCGTTAAAAAAAATCCTGAACTTTTGAAAATTCAAATCTTAGTAAGCGTACAAGACATTAAACATTTCAAACGTGAATGGTCAAAATGAATCATAAAAACCATAATATTCCCAATATCTCAGCCGTATTCAGGATTTTGAGGCTGACTTTCGTTGGAAAGTCCGCCTAAAATCCTGTATTCAGGAATAATCCTGTAAACTGTACGGACTCTGATGGGATGCCACATTGGTGACATCTCAGTTGGATCTGCACTGTATGCATTGAGTTGACAGCGATTGTTTACTGTCTATAATAACATAAGTTTTGGATGCGTAAAAGAACCGTCTCTTTAAGACGTTTCTTTAACGCGTCCAAAGCTTATAATGGATAGCAAAAAAGATTGGTGACATCTCATTTGGATATGCACTGTATGCACTGAGCTGACAGCGATTGTTTACTGTCTATAATAACATAAGTTAAGTAAATGCCAAAAAATGCCAGTATGCTTTCCTTTTCGAACATTTTGGATATATATTAGATCCAACTTTAGCCGACCTGATATGGATCCAAACAATTAATTAAATGCCAATATTGATACAAACAATTAATTAAAATGCCAGTATGCTTTCCTTTTCGAACATTTTGGATACAGATTAGATCCAACTAAAGTCGGATCTAATCTGTATCCAAACAATTTATTAAAATGCCAATATTGATCAAAACAATGAATTAAAATGAAACAAAAATATGCCAGTATGCTTTCCTTTTCAAACATTTTGGATACAGATTAGATCCGACTTTAGCCGGATCTGATATGGATCCGAACAATTAATTAAAATACCAATATTGATCCAAACAATGAATTAAAATGCCAAAAAATGCCTGTATGCTTTCCTTTTCGAACATTTTGGATTAAATCCGACTCTCATCGGTAAACAGTTCAGAACCAGACTAGACGCTGTAAAATACTGCATCTGATAAGGTTTTGTGCTGTTTGTTTACAGAAAATTTACTTTAAAAAGGAATTGTAACTTAGTACCCAACAACCCTTGAATACGATATGTATTCGACCAATTCATAAGGGGGCGATAAATTCCATTACTCATATACTTGCTAATTGATCACGAGATTAATCTTAAGGCACACTTAACGCCTTGTTATAAGGCACACTTCACACCTTTGCTAATGGTTACTGTTGTTCAGTCTTGATAAGGTATATTGGTTCATTTGTCAAAACAATGAAGACCCGGATGAAACTTTTTATAGGATCCCCCGACATATAAAATGGGAAAATCCACCAGAATGAACCAGTTCGATAAGATACCAAAATACACGGGTGATAAAAATTCTGATATTATCGCGAACTTTATTTCTTCAATACAAACAAATGATATTTTTGTTTTACAAATAAACCATATCAGACTCTGAACTTGGTCGAAAATAATCGTAAAAGTTACGACATCAACGTTATTCATTCGTCTTGTGACAAAAAACAATAGAAAGGGAGAAAGAAATGAAAAAAAAAGAAAGACAAACATATAGGTTCTTTTCAGGCTGATCTGATAGTTTCTATATCTGACTTTTTTAAGCGACCAACAATAGCGGAGACCAGTCTGCGCATCGATGCAGTCTGATCAGCGCTTTTGTTATTCGCTCACAAGTACTTCTGAGACTATTTGTTTTCGATGCTAAAGTCTGCATTTAGGAAAGGGGTGCAACGTATTGTGTACTAGTGGACATAATGCCTGAATTATGAATTATACCCGAAAACAGCAACATATGCTGTAATTAGTTCAGTGGTAGAGTGCTTGACTCGAGACCGAGGGGCCGCGGGTACGAGCCTCATGTGCGTCACTGTGTCGAATCCTTGAGCAGGACACATTAATCCTAGCTTAGTATACTAGTTTAACCCAGGAAGACCCGTCCCTATATAACTGAAAGATTGTTGACGGGACGTAAAGAATAAAATCAAACAAACAAACAAACAAAACAGTAATTAGCGCTCCCGGACAGACGGACGGACACACTGATGAACATTTTACGATCGATAAATCAATTTTTTTTATTTCATTATCATCAAAGTGATTGATTTAGACACCATTAAAGTAAACTATGAGTCGTCATCATGTTTGACACAATCTACTCATATTTCGTTGATTGCGTATATTGGTTAATTGGTTAATTAATTATTTAATTTAATTTATTAATTGATAGATTATAAATTAAGTGAATTAAGCTCTTAACCAATTAAGGGAAATCTGACATATCTCACTTACTTTGAGGTATTTTCATAAAGCACACAGTTTCACTAACCCTCACAATTTCTGATATATTTCTACAATATGACCAAGTTTGCGATTTTCGACGACAGCTACGTGACCCATCTAGAGAAATTCACAGGGGGCAGATGTGAAGTTTCTAACTGTCGTTTCTTTGGTGTATCTGGTATGTCAACAAGATGAAAATTTCAAGACAAGTTCGACGAAATGAAGCACTTCCGTCCTGACGTCGTCTTCATGAATCTCGGCGGCAACGACATCACAGAGAGTACAGACATCCAGAATCTTGTTAAGCGACTCAAGAATATTGTCAAAGAACTATATGAGAATGGTATTACTAAAGTCTTCGTCGCCACCGTCATTGAACGAGGCTTTTTTCCACAATGGACTGGTTTGACTAGACCTATATTCAACAAGATTCGACATGCATCGAATAAGAAGCTGCGCACTGAGTTGGGTACAGACTTGGTCGACGTAGGGAAGAAGATTAAATACCACAGACATTACAACAATGACCTCGTGCATCCCGGGTATCACCAGGGCGGCATGTACCTCCTCGACAGACTTATAGTTAGATGCTTCGACGTATGCTAGTTAGAGCCAAAGCCTGAGCACAAACGGTCCTTTTCAGGCCGAAAGAAACCCATTTATTGCCGTACAATATTTCGCCCTTTATACACGTTAACAGTGCATAGAACTTACACCCGAATCCCAGCTAAATAAATGTTCGCACATGAATTAAGCATATCTAATCACCAGAATGGTAATGAACATTTTTAAAAAAAAAAAAAAAAACTCGCTTCCTTTAACATGCATTATGGACAAGAAATTGGGCTTGCATAGAAAAAAATCTTCCTTTTGCAACAACTCGAAAAAGCCATAAAACACGGACGTATATTACATACATTCAAATATACGTCCGTGCATAAAATGAAAATACATTTAACCTAGACACCAAGTTTTGTTTTTCATCACAATTTTTTCATCTAAGCATCTCAATATTCATTATTTTAATAATAAATCATGATTTTATAGAATTATCTTGCTAATAAACTTTTTTAAAAGCTTCCTTCCGTACAAAAATCTTCCTTCCGTAGAAAAATCTTCCTTCCGTAGGCATCGGTTCCTTTCGCGTAAGGACAAATTTAATCACTGCAAAAGGTGTGATCAAGATAAGATAATACTGAGTTTTTAATTTAAATGTTTCATATTCTTTATTTCGTTATTAAATCGTGATTTATTAGACTTATCATGCTTAAAACAAGCTAGATATTCTTCCTTCCGTATTGATATTTTCGATGCTGCTATATGCGGCACACGAACAATTTTTAATGGTAGCAAAGTTGACATCAAGTTTTGATTTTCATCACAACTTTTCATCTAAGCATCTCAATATTCACTATTTTAATAATAAATCATGATTTTATAGAATTATCTTGCTAATAAACTTATTTAAAAGCTTCCTTCCGTACAAAAATCTTCCTTCCGCGGAAGGAACGTTCCTTCCGGTATATAGCTATACCGTGGTGTACCTACACATCCTCATTGTTTTAAAAAAAAATTAGCGTTTTGTTTCATATTTACAACAATAAAAGTGTTTGAAATAAGCATTAATTTTTGACATTAATTTCAATGTGAGGCCTGAAACTACGGTAGTACACGTAGCTTCCGATTTCAAAAACTGTACGATTATTGACTGTAATTATTGCATTTAACTGGTGCCCTGTTATCGTCTCAATCAAGGGGGAGGGAACCAGACTGTCTCGAAATTGGGCCAGTGTATTATTTTTCACAATCAGTCAACTGTTACGGGAGTAGATCTAGATCTATTTTCAGTTTTCTCGGTGAATCCATTTAAAACACACGTTGGACTGGATAGTCTAGACTTTATAAATTTGAGGTGAGAATACAATTACAATTTTATAGGCTAGTTTTGGCAAGCCTATTAAGACTAAATAATTAATGTGGTAATCATTTTAGAAATATGTCTGCCAGGTCAGGAACCTGGGAACTGCCGTGGCTTGTTGTAGATCTACTCTGAGCATGGGTGCAGAGGGAGGGGAACAAGCCAACTAGGGAACAGGCACCTCAATAATAACAAATTATTATTTGCTTGAAAACAGACCCATGACAGGCCGCCCTGATCCGTTTCCTATTAAGTCTTTTTCTTGCTTTTTTTGTCATCTGCTGACTTTTTTTCAAAATTTACTTTTTCAAAAAAGCCTTTAGGGTTACACATGATCAGAGCTAAACGGTTTGAATCCAGAGCAGCACCGACATTCTTGTCCTGATCTGGATCATAATCTTTTGCAAAGCCAAACATTAATTATCAGCAGATGACATGTAAACTCTTAGCCTGCTAACATAGATTTTTGTCGTCTCAACTTGTCTGCTGATAACCTCGAAGCCAATATGTACGTTCTTTTGAGTATAAACCGGAGCACGACTTCTCGTCGAAAACCCTTTCGTCGAACATGACAACTCGTCGAATAAGACTGCTGGTCGAAAAAAACGACCAAGTCCGATATTTGGTCGATTTTATTTTTATCTGAAGTACGACACCTAGTCGAAAAAAAAATCGACCAAGTGTCGGACTTTGCTTTTTTCGAAACAAGTATCAAAATATTTTACCTGGCATCGGTCATTTCAAAAAATCCGAATGGCCTACTCGATTGTAAGTAGTCTGAGTAGTCTGGTAAGGGTTTTGACCCACGTTTTACCGTTATGTATAATGGAGCGATTGGTTTGATTGTTTGCTCAAAGAGGATTATCCTACAAATATAGGGCTTTCGTTCATACTTCTAACTGTAAATCTGTTTCGCCTTAACTCTTATCGAGCACGGACTATAGGTATATATTTTGAATTGGGGTGAGATCAGCTCGACTTTTCACTATTGGTATTATTAAGATCTCCTTTTTTCGGTGATCCGTAACACAGTTAACAATCATGCCTGTCATTTCTAGACGCATGTGCATTGCACTATTTTGGTAAGTTACTTTCATTTTCGCTTTATCTCATTTTTCGACCAAATTTCGACGAATTTTCGCATTCGACGAAAGTGCTTTCGACGAAATGTCATGGACGCAGTATAAACCTAGATGCAAAAAAAAACAGTTTGAAGATTTGAACTTTTTAGAACCAATAATTTAATTAGGCCTGAAATGTCTGGCTTGATCTGGATCCAATCTGTTTGACACTGATCGATAGAATCTACATATTTGATAATTTCTGAAAAATACTCAAAGAGCATGCAAAATGTCCTCTACATCATATGCGAGTCTGACTGCAGATCAAGGGGTCGCGAGTTCGATCCTGGCCCAGTCCCATACTTTCGTGGAGATTGATTATGAAATAATTTCTACGGTCATTCTCCTCCCTTCAAGAAGTTAAAAGCGAAAGTATATGCATGAAGTACTGGTTAACTGCTTGTTCAAGCTTGCCCAGGAAAAAATGTGGTAGGTTAACTGACTGTCCTGCCATGATGGTAGCGGGTCAACTCGGCCTGAAGTCAAGTCGGCCCGCGAGTCAAGTCAGCCTTGGGTCAATTCGGCCTGGTGTAGATTCCATTGTAACCTTTGAAAAATATAAGTTTGGTCACGAGGGTATTCCTGGTAAAGTCGGGTAAATTCTGACACACATTTGCAAACAGCGTAAATCCAGACGAGATGGCTCCATAGCCATCTCATCAGGATTTTCACTGTTTGCTCAGTTTAATTATTTTTATTCCAATATTTGAAATATGAAACAAACAAGGTTGCTGTCGGAATTAAGCCGTCTGTCCGAATATACCCGACTCTACCAAGGTTGGCAATCGACCGGTCAATATGCATATTGACCAGACCAGTGGTCAATACTGGTTTTAACCGGTCATTACTGGTCGATTGGTGGTCAATTGGTCGATTGAAAAAAACTATGGTTGATGTGAATATACTTAGCATTAGTTATCCCATTATACTGGACTCTGTAAACAGACTTAAAATTGTTTCAATATAAGATTATACAGGCTGAATTGAAAATGTGTTTCATGCCTTGCTATTTCTTAAAAAAATGTATGAATAATTATTTAAAATAGGCTGTAAAACAAACAAAAATGAAATGTCAATAGTTTTAAATCTTCAGTCTCAATCAAACTGAATCATAGAGTAAAGCAAATACAAGTAATGAAATTAACTAAATTTGAAAAAGTTGTAGCTTTTTCAGTCATAAAAAATATTTAAATCAGTGACTAATTAAATGAAAGAAAGTACAAAAAATCAATCAATACTTCAATTTGATCATCAAAGAGGTCATCATGTACTAATTAGGCATTGCTCTATTAGTTAAAATGCAAATTGAATTGGCTTCTCACCTGAAAAGACAAAGGTGTGAAAATGGTAAAGAAAACACTAAACGTTGAACAATAAATCAAGGAGTTAATTTTAACTTTAATTACAGAACAGAACAGAACAGAACAGAAATTTTATTTTAGACTTAAGCATACAAGCTCATCGTCATTACATCATATAAACATTTACATAGTGACACGGGCTTGGCCGTGAACATAAACATAACATGAATAATTAGATCGAGAGTGAAGTACTTTTGTTGATTGGTTTGTTTTTATTTAGATAAATGCCATTTCAAAATTTAAATATTTTGCTTCTTAGAGAACTACTTTGTATAAAGGTCAATTCTTGTCTGGTGCATGGTATGTGGGGGATCGATGATCCAACCGCACCCCATGCACCAGCCACCAATTTACCTGATGCTCAACTAAATGTTCTACATGTAACTATATGGTATGTAATCCAACTATCTTATGAACAAAACACACTTTTACTTTCATAAAGAAAGAAAAACAAGAAAAAACTATCTGTCTATACAGTCTACTCATTTTTTATTCACACCAGTGTCAGACTGTTTGGATCCAGGTCAAGACCCACATCCTGTCGGTCCTAACCGGGTCCAAACCGTTTGCCTTGGTTATTTGCAGACGACAAAAGTCACCGCGGGCAGGACTATCCGCACGGTCTGATCAGCGTCTATACTGTCGCTGACCAGTCAAAATTGTTTGTTAAACCTGTTTGCATCCAGATCAGGATCGACAAGATGTCGGTCCTGATCGGGGTTTAAACTGTTTGCCTAGCTTGTCAAGCCGCCAGCCAAGAATAAGTTCAAAAGGTTGATAAGTAAATACCTGTGTAATGTCTTGCCTGGAGCGACAACATAGAAGCACGAGATTTACGTGTATATTGTGTATTAGCGTGTGCAGGAATTTCATTCATGAGAACAACTGTTGTTTGCACGGATAATAATCAGATGATTGGAATTATAGGTAGATATAGTCAATATCCTATATTTATTTATATATATTCATTTATTTATTTATTATTTTTTTTTTATAAAAGTAAACATTATTATTTGGCAATTTGTTTAGACAGGCGCTTCGGCGGCGACACGAGGTTGTCGGTTTGTTTCGTGGCGTTCCACACTTTTGAACAGCAAGGAAAACGATCTTACCTGGGCAAGACTGAAATCCTTTGCTAGCAAATTTTGCATTCGGCGAAAGAAAAGCATCTCTCCCGGGGCCAGTCTTTCTCGAAACGAAACATGAAAGAGAGGTACTAGGAGGTAAATTTTCTCCGTATGGTACAATTTATTCATAATCGCTGAATTGAGTAACAAAGGAAAATTGTAATATGTTTTATATACTGTCGTCTGCTGATATTATTTTCAATTTTGCAAACGGTTTGTATCCAGATCAGGTCCGACAGTACATCGGGCGCGATTCGGATCCAAACTGTTTGGCATTTCGCCTTCATTTCCGAAAGGGCTATTTCAACCAGAAATCGTGGAGTTTTGGATATGTTCAGACTTTATCGAGTATGTGCCATGCCTTTATGAAGACGCCATTTCAATTTTTACGATTGGCAACTCGTGGCCGTTGCTTACGAACAATGTTGGGTTTCTGTGGTCTATCAAACCGTATTGATCCCGATAAGATGCCGCACATGGGCGCATCTCCTCAGGGCCAACACCGTTTGTATGTATTAAATCTGATTCTATTTTTACTATAATAGATCAACTTATCCGTACAATACAATACAATAGAATTGTGAATGGATCATTCTTGAGACTGATAAAATTGTCTGCTGGTATATTTTGCAAACAGTTTGTACCCGGATCAGACCGGACCGAAAGTCGGGTCTGATCTAGATCCAAACTGTTTGTCATTCCAACAGAACAAACAAAAGTGTCAAAATACTGGACATGAAGAAAGTGTGTCCAGTTTATAACTGAGCTTAAAATGCATTGGCTAATTCGCTGGCACCTGTGTTTATACAGAGGTGTGAACAGTGAAACTGTGGTCATTCTGCTATCTGCTGTTATCAGTTGAGTTAATAATTTAACAAGTGTCATAAATTATTGTTATTGTCTCAAAATGATGAAAAAAAAAACATGTTAGGCTGTATGGTTATTCTATTCTGCCCTTGATGGTTAAAAAAGACAAGTGTTGGGTGCCTGGACTGTAATACAGAAGTCAGTGCTAAGGTAAAAAGTGCCCTTGGCAGGGACGAAACAGTATTTTTTTTCCTTTTTCGATAAATAGAACGTAAAATTGGCCTAATATCTCAATCAACCACCAAAAAGGCCATTCAAAAAATTCAATCGACCACTCAGATTCGTATTGACCAGTATTGACCACTTTTTTGCATATTGACCAGGGCGGTTTTAACCGGTTAAAACCGCCGGTTAAAACCGTGGGTGGTTTCGACCACCCAACCTTGGACTCTACCCTAATCAATGAAAACATATTAACTAATTGACAAACATTGCAATTAAGCTCTTGATGGATTAAAGATGACCGTTCTACATGATTAAAGGTAATGACTGCCAAGTTTTCAGCACTTTTTGTCATGCCTGAGTTCCCATATCTTGCAAACAAGGCAATTAATGTTTTCTGAACATCTTATTAGTAAAATCAGTGTTTCAATTAAAAGTCTGATCAAAGCAATTAACAAGAAAGGATGCTGATTGTTTTTCTTTCAAAAAAGTATGATAAGTGTGACCAGGGACACTCTATATCAACTGAACTCAGCTGATATAGAGTGTCCTTGGTGTCGGTATAGTAAACGGAATAAGCAGCGCATAAAATTATGTTTATTAGTATCAGACATCCTTCCTTTGAATAAACTCCTTTTTATTAAACACATTCCCACCAGGCTTAATATGGGACCAGGCCAACTTGACCGGGGCCGACTTGACTCTGGCCGACTTGACCCAAGGCCTAGTTGACCCGCAATCGCCATGACCATAGCTGTTGACTTGGGACAGTAAAGCAACAATACAAACAAACAAAACAGAAATGGTAAAAGTGTTCTTATTATGTCTGTGATAAAGAATCTTGTGTTTTATCAGGAGCTTTAGACCCAGGTTCAGATAAACAAAAAAAATCAGCATAAAATTGTAAATATTTTCTTACCCATCAATTTTAACATATGTTTTGGGTGCTCAAAAGAACCGTCTCATTGAGATGGTTCTTTAGAGTACCCACAACATATGTTTTGGTTGAGAAATAAGAAAAATAAATTTTCGTTGCGCACTCTTAACTAAAGTCCTGTTTAGAGTATTCCTGTCACATACAGTTCAAGCTTGCACAGTGTCCTCTGACAAGCTGGGCTTTTGTTGTTGTCTGCTCAGAGCTAAATTTAATTAAAAATTAAATTTAAAAAAAACTCTTCGATACTTTCAGAGTCAGAGTGTCAAACAGTTTCGATTCAGATCAGGACTGATGTTCTGTCGGTCCTGATCTGGGTATAGACTGTTTGCAAAGTATATCAGCAGACAACAAAATTAACCAATTAAGAGAACACTGTCATTAGAGAGTAGACCACTGATCACTATATGATCAGAAAACAGACTTTTTTTTTATTGCGATCGAAGCTACTGTAACAGCTAGCAGGGCGGCCATCATAGATCCTAGCTGATAAGGAACTTTTATTTGTGTAAAATTTTAATGATTTTTTTTACCCATTAATTTTGATAGTTTTCTAATATGCACTCTCTGGAGGCCTGGGCTATTGATTTACATTTATTTTCTTGCTCCACGCTCTCTTACCTGGGGTGATTTCTGATCTTGGTAAGCAAGCTTTTCAGTGTAAAATCATGATCAATTCATGATTTCATATCCATTGATTCGAACATCTGTTTTGGGGCACCTTTGATTGACAACTCATAGGGCCAGTTAGGCAAAACATTTCGGCTTATAACTGTGATTATTTTCTTATTCATTAGTTTAAATGTGTGTTTTGGGTGCTCAAAAGAACAGTCTGGTAGGGTTCTTTTGAGTACCCACAGCATATGTTTTGGTTGAGAATTAAGAAAATAGTTTTCAGTTACACACTCTTATCTAGGGCCCTGATTTTTAATTGCATACTCTTATCTGGAGGCCTGCGTCAAGGTAAGCAGTTTTAATCATACAAGTAAAAGTGATAAGTTTAAACATATCATATGTTTTGGGTGCTCAAATTGAGACTGTTCTTTGAGTACCCACAGCATTTGTTTTGGCTGAGAAATAAAAGAAGGAATTTTCAATTTCTCCCTCTTTATCTGTAGCCATGATACATGTAGTCATTAGATCTACACAGCTCATTTTTCATGCTTCTTTTTTTCAGGTATTAAATAAGACAGAAGATTAGATATCAAACAAGACAGAAATAGCAAAAGAGAAGTTTTCAGTGGTCAGACTTTTGGAAAGGCATTTTAAGACTGTTACAAAAAGGAAGAGGATTTTTATATTGAGGAAATTTTAACAAGTAAATGTCTCAGGTGAGACGGAGCTCAAGTTTTAACAACGCAGAACCTGAGGATATAGGTATGTTATAATGTATGGATATTCAGTGTTCGCGTTTACGCCGTAATAATATCTAAATACGCAACGAAAATGTTTGGTACGCAAAAGAAAGACAAGTAGCTCGCGTTCATGGAACGCAAGATCAAAAGCAGTCGACTTTCAACACATTTAAGCCAGCTCAATAGCAAAGAGAGTTAAAACCCTAGACTATCGGTCTTTTGTACTTTGCAACGCTTTAAAATCACAAAGAGACTGCTATAAATAGTATTCAGTTGTAGTTTTCTGACATCCGTTGTTCATAGCAAAGGTTGAAATCAGAACGAGGCTCAGCTATAAATAATGATTTACGGTTTTTCCAAAATGGATTTGCTGGGTAAAAATGGTGTTTGTCTCGAGGAATCACACTAGAAACATTTAAATAACTTTATAAAGTGTATTCTGAAGCCAATACTATCACAAATCGATGTTTTATCCGTTAAAAATGCGTTCACAGACAGGTTCAGCGATTTTCAACAGGCACAAGTAAAATAATCTTGGTCTAGAGCGTCAAGTAAAGACTTTTTAAAAGCGAAAAAGTTTAATAGTCAAAGACTCCATCATCATATCATAATCATAATCGGATTTTTGATTAACGTGCAGGTGCAGGGGCATCATCCACATCAGTGGGCCCCTTTCCAGGTAACTGGCTAGCTGCACGCATAGCAGATCTCACACCTGATCTCCAGGTGCTCCTTTCTTGAGGGTCAACTGTGGTGAGCTTCCACTCACGGCAGTCTTTCTCTGTCAGTTTCTTCCATGTTTGCTTGGGCCTCCCTGCCCCCCGCTTGCCGTCAATCTGCATATCAAATGCTGTTCTGATTGCACCACTGGAACGCTCCACATGCCCAAACCAGCGAAGCCTTCTCTCTCTCAAAATGAGGTCGAGGTCCTCAAGCTGAAGCTTTGCCAGTAGCTCGCTTGACCTTACCCTGGCCACATCCTCTGGCTTGATACTGCAGATCTGTCTGATCATGGCCCTATCATTGCGTTGCAAGCGCTGCAGGTTTGTCTTGGTAAGTGGCCAAGTTTCACTGGCATGGAGCATGGCGCTCCGCACGCAAGAGCTGTACACATGGCCACGGGTCTTGTAAGAGAGGTGGCGGGATGTGAGAACTGGTAGTAGCTCCCTGAACTTCTTCCAGGCAGTTTTCACACGAGTAGTGACCGCCATTTCACAGCCTCCACCAGCAGAAAGCATGTCACCTAGGTAGCAGAAGGAAGCTACCACCTCAAGCTTATCAGGTCCAACCTGGACTTCACTCTGTGGTCTGCCGTCAATAGGGCGAGCATTTCCCATGCACCGTGCACACCTATAATCAGGATTTGGTGTCAGTCTTTGTAGCCCACTGCATTTCTTATGCACCCAAAGTTTGCAGCCATTGCAGTAGATGCTGTTGTTGCCTACTCCTGTACGACAGACAGCGCATGGGTATTCGCCTGAACTCTGCAAGAGGTCCAGGCCTGTACCACAGATCATGACTTTTGTCTTTCCTGCATTCACCCTCAATCCCTTCATCTCCATGGCTTCTTTCCATATCAAGAGCCTCCTGACACATTCCTCTAGGGAGTCAGCAATGATGACAAGATCATCTGCATATAGGTCCTCCCAGGGAACACCAGCCCGAAACTCACGTGACAAGGCCTCCAGCACAATGATGAAGAGCAAGGGACTGAGTACGGATTCCTGATGGACCCCGACCTTCACCTCAAACTCTTTGCTGAAACCCTCGCCAACACGAACCCGGCTTCGTACATTAGCGTACATTCCCTGGACTAAACGAACAATCCATTCCTCAACGCCTAGCTTTCTCAGGGCCCACCAGATAACCTTCCGAGGGACACGGTCAAATGCTTTCTCTAGGTCCACGAAGGCCATATAAAGCCTCTTGTTCACTGCTAAGTATTTCTCCTGCAGCTGCCGGACCACAAAGATTGCATCTGTAGTGCCTCTTCCTGGGACAAAGCCAAACTGGGAGTCGTCAATAGACACCACCTGTCTTATGAGACCATCGACAATCCTCTCTAGGATCTTCATGGCCTGCTCAGTCAGCTTGAGGCCTCGATAGTTGCCTCTATCCAAAGCATCACCCTTGCCCTTGTAAAGGCAGACAATGAAACTTTCCTCCCAGTCAGTTGGGACCTTGCCATCACGGATAATCGCAGTAGCAAGATCTCGGATCATGGTGGCCCCTGTATCACCTGCTGCCTTGATCATCTCCACCACTATGCCTGATGGACCTGCAGCTTTGCCCGACTTCATCTTTGAGATGGCCTTCTTCACCATGTCAATAGTGATTGGGATAGGCGGGCCTTCTAACGGAGGTTCATTGGACAGGTGATCAGGGTCCCAATCAAATTCAACGTTGAGAAGCCTTTCATAATGTTCAGCCCATGCATTCTGCTTTGCCTCCTCACTCATTGACATTTCCCCAGTGTCATTCTTCACTGGCTTTTCGCCTACAACATCAACATTCTCTTTCCTCATCTGGTTGGCGAGGCGGAAGATACCAGACGACTTGTGGTCAATGCCCTCATAGACCACCTTGTCTGCTTCGTGGCGTGCATGGTGCACCACACGTCTGGAGATGCGCTTAGCAGTGTTATATGATGCTCGTGTGCATTTGCCAGCCTTCCATGCTTTGAAAGCTTGGCGCTTGGCTGTGATGGCAGCATCTACTTCCTTATTCCACCACCAAGTTTCACGTCGCCATCGGTGGGGCTTTGTTGTGCCGCACACCTCCTCTGTTGTCTTCAGCAAACCTGTCTTGAGTTTCGCCCAGATTTCCTCAGTAGTAGTAGCCGTTTCAGTTTCCACAGCGGGCACTCCATCACTGCTAAGTCTGCCTTTTTTTGCTTTTTTAATTGATCGTCAATCACCTAGTGTAAACTGAAAATGTTTGAGATTAAAGTTAATTGGTAGTTTTAGCTAACTTCTCTATGTTTAATATTGCAAAAAAATTAGGTTGGGAAACTTTCTGGGACTCAGTAAAATTACACGGGACTCAGCTTTTGTTGATGCCCTGGGTCCCAGGGACCCAATAGAAATCAAGCCTAAATCTAACACTGGATATTGTAATAGGGACTGATTTGATATAAAATATCTATTAAGCAAATAGTCAAGGCGATCACTATTGACAGATGGTTGTCAATAGCAAAATCCCATTCTAATCACTATTAACAGCGCAAGCAGTCAAAAACTGCTTTCAATAATCATTAAATATGAGCCAGTGCATGAGATTTCCAACAATGTGGTATGTGCGACCTGCAAAGCCTCATATCAGCCTGCGCATACGCGCAGTCTGATCAGAGCCTTGGCTAGTCACTTAAATATTCTATGAGTGTTAAGCTACTGACCGAACATCATTTGGAGTTTCTAAGCTTAATAGGAGGCTGCACAGGCTCGTCTGAGTCTACACTTGTCAAATTGCCACGGTGTTGGAAAATACATGCCACGGTCCTACTAACCCTCCTGCTCCCGAAACCCCATAATGGGCATTCCTCAGCCTCCTGTTCCTCTGACGCCTTAGTGAAATTGCAACAATCAATAGCTGTAAATAGCAAAGTCCCATTCAAATCCCTATTGACAGTCGGCTGTCAATAGCCACTTTACAATGATCTATCACACCCTCCCATTTACCCTCGAAGTCTATTCCCAAGACCCCACCTTTCCAGTTATCCTCCCACGCCACAGACTGACCCTTCCCTCCCACTTAAAATTATCATAAATTTTAACCCTTAAAATGCATCTGAAAATGTTGTCTGCTTTTCTAGTCTGCTGCAAATAATTGCCTAGCATTACTGACAAATTAAACATAGAAGCAAACAGTGTGGACCCAGAACAGACTGCTCCTATAGGAGCTGTCTGATCTTGGTCCACACTGTTTGTCATAGAGGCTTCTTAAACATTTCAGCAGACTAGAAAAGCAGACAACTTTTGTTGCGATTGGCACATTAAGAGTTCCCAAGAGTTAAGACTGCTTGTTGCTGAAAAGAATGACATTTAGTCATACATGTATTTAAATAAAACCTGACTTGTTTGTTTTGATTCTTTACGTCCCATCACTGTCAACAATTTTTCAGTCATATTGGGACAGCTCAGGTCTAAGCAGAGGATAAAAAGAGTCTTGCTTAAGGATACAATGAAGTGCATCTGGTGTCTTTATTGTATTTTCTTAAAAACATAGGTGTAATTAAATTTATTAGCTTAAAATTTTGAATATTTGCCCACTTGTTAACAATTTCTTATGCCTCTCCAATATAACAGACCTTTCAATGCAACAACAGTTACTGTGAATATTTTTCAGCTCTGCCATCTTGGAAAGTCTGTTCTGATTTGTAAAAAGGATGTCCTGGAGCTTGATCCAGACACTGGCAGACAGTGCAAAAGTTTGCTGATAGGAAAACAATGTGGATCCAGATCAGCTGGCTGGATCTACACTGTTTGCTAATAAGAATGTATCAGGTTGAGCAGGGCAAGGATTCTTGTGTGATGCTTTATTTTTGAGGAGATTGAATTTCAAAAATTGTCATGAGACAAAGATTTCTGATATAAGATAGCCAGATAGCGAATTGATCCCGTTTGGGATCAGCTGAGTCCAAAGTTATATCATAAATAGGTTATATTCAAGATATTGGATATAAGACCTACAATTTGTTTGTAAGAAAATTTAATATGAGAAATGCAATGAACACCCAGGCCTCCAGATAAGAGTGTGTAATCAAAAATTAATTTTCTTATTTCTGAACTAAAACATATGATGTGGGTACTCAAAAGAACAGTCTCATTGAGAAATAAGAAAATTATTTTTTGGTACGCACTCTTAACTAAAGGCCTGGAGATTGGGGCAGACTCCAATTTTTATCGAGCGCAGTGGCTCAGTTGTTAGAGCTTTAGACTTGGGATTAAAAGGGTTGCTAGTTCCAGTCTCACCGCCGGCGGAGTCATTGTGTTGTGTTCTGGAGCAAGTCACTTTATCCGCCGCTTAGTACTGGTTCAACCCAGGAAGCCCTGTCCTGACATGACTGAAAATTGTTGACTGGGAAGTTAAGAATCCAAGCAAAGAAACAAAATCTCAAATTTTATCGACATTTTCTGAACCGCTAACATTTCATAAACTTGTTCAAATGAAAAGTGACAAAGTTGTGGATTTTTTAAATAAAAGATAAAGTAAAAAAACTTTGCTCAACATCATCCTCTTAATGTCATGTCTCATCTACTGATCTACCAAAATCTTTGAAGCGTAACTCTATTTACAATATCGATGTGTTGTTCTAGAAAAAGGGTTTCAGGCATTTATTTACATTTATTATAAAAGCTTTGACATACACATATGTTCCATCCAGAAGGGCTCATTTTACGCATTCTGCATTAATTGTTTGAAAAAAAAGACCCAAAAGTCATTGGTCAGAGGTCGTGGTACATCTATAACATTCATGCTCCTGTGTTATTGAATTTATTAAACTTGGTAGTAAATTCAATAAAACACGAGCATTCGTGGAACATCCTCTATGCATTGTCTGAAATTTTTTCAGGTTTTGTTGATCAAGTTGATGGACAGAGTCCTGTCTGGACAAGTTTCAGCGGAGAAGAATGTTGGTGTAGTGCCTGGGCCCCTGACGGCTCCTACTTTGCCTACTCTCAGGGTGGGGGCATAGTGTACTTATTACCCTGGGACAGTGAGAACCACAAGCTGTAAGTACAAATACTGTATTTGACCTAACATGAGCGGATACAGAAGGGGGCAGGGGGTCCGATGTGGCTATAGGTTTCCTTAGAAATTCTGGTACGGACCCTCTCTAGAAGCAAATGGTCCCTTTGTCACCTTGTGTCCAATTAATTCTCGAAGGAGGTCCGTATGGCCCTCTTTGAAATATTATTTTCTTAACTAAAAAAACATTGCCAAGACCCCCCTGATGGATTTTCTTTGGATATGGTTATCAGGTCAAAAAAGTATTTCAATATTGCACTTGTCCTGCAGGACGAGTGACTTACAATTTTCACTCTTCCTGCAAACACATGCACTTGTACTTTAAAAGCATATGCAATAAAGAAGATAAGGGAGTAATACATGTTTGTTCCTTAAATCACTGCTAAAAATGATATTTACCCAGTCAGATTTATAACTGCATCCCATATACTGACAAGATTTCAGTCAATACTTAGAAAATGCTAGTTTCACCCTCAGATTTTTCACCCTCACCCGCTAGTAATTCTTCCCAAAGCACTCATTCTACAGGACGAGTGCTTTGGGAAGAATTAATCGTCCTATCTAGATTTCACTCGTAATTACTGTAACGATATGTAGTATATCTTGCAAGTCTATAACATTCTCAAGTGCTAGCGGATGAGTGGAATTTTTGTCCCCTGGGCATGACCTAATAAGCACACTGGTGACACTGCACAATTCTATACCCTCAAACCCCTTTGAAATCAGAAGCCAACTGACCAGGATTCACACTGATTGTCATCCACACAAGGAATTCATATATTATTGTTGTTGTAGCTCCCATTTCGCAGTTACACACATGCATAATAACAATAGTAACAATCCAGGGAGGTCACCGAATGTGGTTAAAGTGATTTTCCATATCGTAAGGAACTGTTCTTGAAGGAAAGAATTCGCTCCCTCTGTGAGCAAATTCTTTCATTTAAGAGAAGTTCTTATTTTTAAAAGGGGTGCATTTGAAGAGAAACACTGCTTGTTCCAGTAGTCTCCCTCTATTGATGTGTGTAACTTTTTCAGAGATCTGGCTACGCCATTGATTATTAATAGTAAATAACCCATAAAGTACCATGTTAAGCCCTGCAATATCCTGTTTTGAAAACAGTGTTGATCCAGATCAGCTGGCTTCTTAGAACCAAGCTGTCAGACAAGGATCTCCACTTCTTTTCACACTGTTTGACAAGGTGTACATGTAAATAATGCTTATAAGTCTAATGACTAAATTTCAGGCCTTTAGTTAAGAGTGTGAAATAGAAAAATAACTATCTTATTTCTAAACCAAAATATATGTTATGGGTACTCAAAAGAACTCTCTCAATGAGACGGTTCTTTTGAGTACTCAAAACATATGTTAAAACTGATTGGTAAGAAAATATTTACAATTTTACGCTCCAACATTTTGTTTATCTAAACCTATGCCAATTGGATTAAGATTGGGAAGAATTTAGTAAATAAAAATATTTCTAGCATAGCATGATGTGGGTTCAAACCCATGACTGTTTGTTTGTTTGATTCTTTATGTCCCATCAACAATCTTTCAGTTAAACAGGGACGTGTCTTCCTGGGTTGAACAAGTACTAAGCTAGGATAAATGTGTCTTGCTCAAGGACCACAATGCAGTGATGCCAGTGAGGCTCTGCCCCTCGGTCTCGAGTCTAGCACTCTACCACTGAGCCACTGAGCTCCCTAAGATTGGGAAGAACATAGTAAATAAAAACTTTCTAGCATAGCATGATGAGGGTGCAAACCCATGACTGCATAGATTTGATCAGTGAAACAGATTTTCAGATTTATGGTGGGCCTGGGTGATTGTCCCATGATTTCAAAATATGGCCCATAACTTTTCCAAGGCAGTGGGCCCAGTGGACCCATCCTTTTTATTTGTGAAAAAAATCTCACTTTAATAACAAATATTCATCTTACATTGAGTCTATAACTCCACAAAACTGTTGTCAGTACAGTAAAAAAATGTCTTAAGCAGCCACTCAAAAAAGACAAAACAAAGATTTTAATAACAAATGGTAGTTTAATGAAGGTCAAATGTATTGCAGAATGCTCCAAGGGGAGCATTCTGCAATACTTTTGACCTGCATTAAGCGATAATTGGTCTTCTTTTTTAAGTGGTCACTTAAGATAGATTTTACTGTATAATCAGCAGTCAATACAAGAAATGCCTGTGTCAGTGTGTAGGTAAAGTATACTACCCAAATGTCAACTATGGTTTGTTTGATATGCTTGGGCCCATCATTTCAGAAAATGACCCACCACTTTTTGCTCCATGGGTCACTTTGGCCCACCAATCTTGAAAAAATTCTGAAGCCCTGACACTGTGAAGAAACTGTTAATCTGAAAAACTTTTCCTTCCAGCTTAAAGCGGCCAACAGCTGACAGAGTAACTCAAACTGAAAATCGTGATTATCTTGGTGGAGTTGAAGACCAGTTTACAAATAAATTTGATTGGACAGCAAAAAGTGATAATGATGAAGTATGTTGTGTTGGAGAGTGTCATGATGTTGCGGACCACAGGGGCGCGTTCAGACTTGATTGCGGAGATATTGTCTGGTCGATGGCGTTCGGGAGGTGTACTTCCATGGACGGTATTAAATTATGGAGGAGATTCAGACGACAGTGTGACTTGATTCTTGCTACAGGATTAACAAACGGAAAAATAAAATTATGGGGAGTCAGCTCAGGTAGAATATAATTTCTGACATTAACTCTTAGCATTCTGGGTATTTTTGCATGCTTTTTAGCTCAACTGAGCAGATTGCATGGGTGAAAGTTTTCAGGATTATTCCTGAATTCAGGATTTTGAGGTTGACTTCTGTGGAAAGTCAGCCTCAAAATGCTGAATCAGGGAGATTATAATATCTTCTCTGATTAATTTTCAGTCTGTCTAAAGACAATTGACCATTTAAACTTGGAACTGTTAATATTTAGTGGGCATACTGCAGGTTTTAAGATTGGAGTTTGGAAAGGTCCGGATTTAGAAATTTTTTTTTTAACTTTCACCCATGAGAGTGGTCACACTTTGTCTGACCTGATCTGGATAGGAGCTATTTGCAAAGGCTATCAGTAGACCACACTAGCAGGCAAAGGTGTTGCTGGCTGTTGTCTTCCCCCTGGCTGGGCAAAATACAGGAAATATTTGTTCACCCTTAGCCAACCATATAAAAGGAAGGTTTGAATGATTTGATCCTTTAATAATAGACAAGATTGGGCATGGCATCTGTTCATCCATCTGTCAGTCCTGGGACTCCATAAACAAAAGCTTGTGGGCTCTATAACTTTCATGCATTACCCTTCATGGTATTTTGATATTTATTTGGTTCATTTAACCCTTATCCTGCCACTATTTTTTGTCCTGAATGGTGCCTGCTTGTCACATGTGCTGCATATTTTTCAGGCTAGATTTTTATGGAAGCCCTGGATTCTGGATTGTTTACAATATCACACCAGATTTGCATCGATCGAAAACGCTCTTTACAGTCAGAGAATGCAGATCAAAAAATCGCTAGAAACATTGTTTTTGATTGCCATTTGTCGCCAGTCAGGCGACAAAGTGCAATCAAAATTTCTGTTTCTAACGATTTTTGATCTTCGTTCGTTGATAGTAGCAATGTTTTCCAATGACGGTCACGCCTATCCGGTGTGAATATAGGCTTTCTAAGAACATAGACAAGAGGAGCAGATGACAAAAGTTGTGACTGGCAGGATCAGGGTTAATCACACTTCATATTTAATTCCATATTCCTTGGAGCAACTGATGGCATGGTGGGTTGATAATCTGACCTCTATTGATTGCATTAGTGGTCACAAGTATGTGCCTTGGTCCAGCCACCTACTTCATAGAGATTATAAGAATCTGACATGAGTGTGACCAAGGGATAGAAAAATCTGTCCCGAGGATCACGGTTTGGCAGCACAAGGCTTGCTGAGTGATGACAAGGCTTGCTGAGTGATGACAAACGATGATCCCAAGGGGCAATTTTTCTATCTATCCCATCCTCACACAAATAATGTTCCAATGAGAGCACCCAAAACATATATATGTGAAAACTGACGGGTATGAAAATATTCACTATTTTATGCGATTTTTTCTGTTTATCTTGATCTCAGTAATGTACCTTGTAAGCAATTACCTCATTTTCAGGTCATCTCCTACTTGAATTAATGGACCACAAAGGGAGAGTACGAGGTTTAAGTTTCTCACCAGACGGAAGTTTTCAGCTTGTCTCGGCTTCAAATGACTGTACGCTCAAATTCTGGGATTTGAATTTGGACGGCAATATGTACAAGACATTGAAGTTTGATAAGAGTAGTTGGGTGTTAGACTGCAAATGGTCTCCCAATGGTAAACAGATAGCAGCTGTTGGATGTAATAAACACGTAAGTAACCATGCTTTTGTTGTCGTCTGCTGTCTTTTTCAAAATTAACTTATCAAAAAAATTCTTTCAGGGGCACTTTCAGAGTGTCAAACAGTTTGGATCTACATTCTGTCGGTCCTGATCTAGATCCAAACTGTTTGCAATGGTTATTAGCAGATGAAAAGTTGCCGCTAGTAAGTTAATATTTAAATGTTGGATGTCTAAAATGGATTCATCTAGTTGCAATGATTATCTGTACTAATCTATTAATAAGTTACTGAATAATTAAAGCAAAAAAATATATGAGTCTAGATGTTGGTTTTAACATGTTTAATGATTAGCGATTAATGACCTCCTTTTTTAGTGACTAGGGATTTAATTCTTTTTTAATGACATCTGATTTTTGGGGCTTAAAATTCAAGGATTTAGCCTACGAAGTTTTAAATGTTAAATATACTACTTTTTGTAAAAAAGGCTTTACCCATTACTATTTAATGTCTAATATTGTTATGATTAGCGATTTTAATACCCTAGCGTCATTGAATTCAAAGGCTAGATTTTATCATGGAAACAGCGCGGTGGCTCGGTAAAGCATTGGACTGGTGATCAAAGGGTTTCTCATTCCAGACTCACCGCCGGTGGAGTCCCTGTTTGTGTCCTTTAGAAAGACATTTTATCCACCCGGTAAGAGAGGGAGAGCAGTGGCTCAGTGTAGAGTGCTTGACTCGAGACCGAAGGGCTGCGGGTTCAAGCCTCACCGGCGTCACTGCATTGTGGTCCTTGAGCAAGACACATTTATCCTAGCTTAGTACTGGTTCAACCCAGGAAGACAAGTCCCTATATAACTGAAAGATTGTTGATGGGGCTTAAAGAATCAAATCAAACAAACCACCCGGTAAGACAGGAAATCGCCCCTACATGGCTGAAAAATTGTTGACTGGGATGTAAAACATGAACACAAATAAAATAAATAAATAAAATGAAAATAAAAAATAAATAAAAAAGTCTGATGTGCTGTATGTTTTCAATATTTCAGGCAATTATATGGTCGGTTGCGGACCTAACCAAATGTATCCGTCTAACAGGACATCATCACGTTGTCTCACACTGTGATTACTCACCTGATGGTGCTTTACTCGCAACCTCGTCATATGATACCACAGTTATTGTATGGGACCCGTATACCGGTGATAGTCTGTTCACATTAGGGTGAGTATGCATAGGGCCAGTTAAGCAAAAATAATTTGCGTAAAATTGCGATTATTTTCTTATCCATCAGTTTAAACATGTGTTTTGGGTGCACAAAAGAACCGTCTCATTGAGACGGTTCTTTTGAGTACCCACAACATATGTTTTGGTTGAGAAATAAGGATCCAAACTGAGATCAGGCCCAACAGAATGCAGGGCCTGATTAGAATCGAAACTGTTTGACACAATGATTATATCTATGAAATTTTTTTTTTTTTAAACATTGATATGGAGAAAAAAATCTAAAATCTCCCAACTTGGAAAT
Organism: Loripinus fragilis; assembly: GCA_964019695.1. Classification (NCBI taxonomy): domain Eukaryota; kingdom Metazoa; phylum Mollusca; class Bivalvia; order Lucinida; family Lucinidae; genus Loripinus; species Loripinus fragilis. The sequence continues at coordinate 76,247,911 of OZ026525.1, forward strand.
AGGAACACCATTTCAACATTTGAATTTGCTTCAAATTTTAGGTAGAACTTTTTGATTGTTTTTAACCCTTTAAATTGTTTTTTGAACCCTTTAAACCTGCTAGTGGCTTGACCTGTCCCTTCTGCTGATATATAGTTTGCAAACAGTTTGGACCCAAATCAGGCCCCACAAAAGGTTTGATTGTTTGACAAGGTGATGGTATATTGTTTTCCCCTGGGCATCTGTCTCTCACTGTTTCAAGTTATCTTCACAAATATTCTTCATACGCAGAATGCAAGAACCATAACTCTGGATTGCCTATTTTTGGAGTTCTGACCCTTTTGAATTATGCAGATTATGTGATTTATTTGTGTCCGCTCTGTGCATAGTTACACCAACTATTTGTTTGTCAATAACCAAGGGATTTTCTGCCCATCTCTAGAGGCCGAATTTCGGCCCCATTCCCAATTGAAAACAGCCACCTTGTCTGATTTTCCCAATTAAGAAAAGTAAAAAAAATAATTGAAAATTTACTTTATTTGTAGAGACCACTACTACTTATGAGAAAACACAATGACCCATATCAGAAGGATACTTAAACACTTGTGCTTAAGTGGTATCCTTGGCATAATACAATCTAAAATAACTTGATTTTGAGATATATATTTTGCTACCCTTGTTATGTTCTATGTCGTTAATTCCTCCCGATTTTGATGTTAAGTTGATAATTTTTTCCCAATTTTGGCCAGGGGCCTTTTCCAAAAAATTGCTGGAAAAGGCCCTGATAGCGCACAGTGTCAATTTCCTATGTCTCACTTAAGGTGAACAAACCAAACCACCAAACAGATAGTCTACGCCTCGTGTAGACAAAAATGTAAAATGGTCATTGGGTCACTGACTTGACTACCATTGTTTGTATGCAAGCTGCTGGTCTTTATGACCTTAATGACCAGGTCTGTATAGGTCAACCAATCTAATAGTCATCTAAGGTGAAGTTTAGAAAGGTCACTGTACTGTTATTGAACATTAAGTAATTCGCCCCATGTCTGATGTATTTGAAGTCCTTGAGTTTCACATACAGTCAAATCTCAGAAATTCAAAGTCCTAGGGACTAGAGTTTTTATTTCTAAGAGTGGAAAATTTGAATTATAGGGAAGTAGACATAAAAATAAACAACTCCAAAAAAAGATAATTATCATTTTTTTTCTCTCTAACATACGTTTTGGGCGCATAAAAGAAACGTCTCAGTGAGACGTTTCTTTTACGCACCCAAAACATATGTTATTACAGACAATAGTTAAAACAGATCTTGAGTAGGTCCTAGTCTCTGAATCCAGTGTGCTCCAAATTTATTTCGAATTTGCGAGTATTTCGAAAAAATTGAAGTTCGAAGTTTTTGAGGTTTTACTGTATCATTTTATGTATGATTCATATTAGAGGCATGTGTGGTAGTTACAATGTGTGGTAGTTACAATGTGCGGATCCAGAGGGGGGACGGCCGAAGGGGTCCGGAATCCCCTGAAAAATCACAAAAATATAGTGTTTCTTAGCAATACTGGTCCGGATCACCTGAAAAATCACAAAGCTACCAAGTCAGCATCCAATGTTGGGCCATCACAGCACGTCAGCAAAATGCCATTTAAATAGCGTTTCGCTGGCGGGCCGATGATGGCCGGATTTTAGTGGTATTTGGATCCATTCATCTGAAAAACTTTCTGGATCCGCGCATGAGTTATGAGGAATAAAGTAGTTTTTCTCTTCTTTCAGGCATATGTTTCCACCACCTCGCCCTATCTATGCGGGAGGAGCCAATGAACATTATGCCACGGGAGTCTCTTTCTCATGTGATGGCCAACACATTGCGACAACGGCAGATGATGGGTAGGTTTCATGGGGATAAAAGTAAAACTTTGTCTAAGACTGGACCAGGGAGCGCAGTGGCTCAGTGGTAGAGTGCTTGACTCGAGTCTGAGGGGCCACGGGTTCGAGCCTCACAGGCGTCACTGCATTGTGGTCTTTGAGCAAGACACATTTATCCTAGCTTATTACTGACTCAACCCAGGAAGACCTGTCCCTGTTTAACTGAAAGATTGTTGATGGGATGTAAAGAATCAAATCAAACAAATAAGACTGGACCACCACAATGATAGTAGAAACGATATAGTTACACGAATGGGTCCCTAAATAAAATTGCCATTTGAAGAATAATATGAGTTTTAAGGAAAACAACATTTGAAGGATTGCATGACTTGTAGAGCCTACAGGGGCAGGCAAGAGTGCAATGGCTCAGTGGTAGAGTGCTTGATTCACAACTATTGTCATCTGCAACATCTTCTGCTTACGTGCTTTGGTTTTGTTTGTTTGCTTGATATGATTCTTTACATCCCAGTCAACAACCTTTCAGTTACGTCAGGATGGGTCTTCCTGGGTAAGCTAGGATAACTGTCTTGCTCAAACACACAATGCAGTGACACCAGTGAGGCTCTCACCTGGGGCCCTTCAGTCTCAAGTCAAGCACTCTACCACTGAGCTACTGCTCTCCCCATGTGCGTTGGTGGCCTATATTGCAAATAATATGGATCCAGATCAACATTTATAATGTTTGCTACCATCGAAAAAGTAATTCTGAAGTGCATTTGAAAATATGCAGCAGGCGTAAAAGCAGGCTACATTTTCAGGGCAAAAGAATTATTGGCAAGATAAGGGTTAACTCTTTGCCTATTAGTGCACTCTGCTGTTAAACTTTTCATACAGTTTGGACCCAGATCAGGCCCGACAACATGTCGGGCCTGATCTGGATCCAAACTGTTTGACACTCTAACGGTACTCCTGAAAGAATTTTCAAAAAGTTGATTTTGAAAAGTTCAGCAGACGACAAAAAAACATGAAAAATTACCAAGTAGTCAAAGGGTTAAAATGATTCTTTTTCAGGTACATGCGAGCCTGGGATCTTACTGATACTTCTAACCCAGAATGCATTGCAGTACAACCTAAAGCTCTTTGCTGCTCCTACAGCCCTAGAGGAGCTATAATCGCTGCCGGGTAAATATATTTTCATTTTTCTATTAATGTCTAAAAAATAATATAATATTATAATAATATGCTTTGCTTTTATAGCTTCACCTTTCACATCGCTTTTCATGACAATTGTCATCTGCTGTGTTTTCTGCTTAAGAAAATTAGATGGTCTATATTAATGGGCCGATCCAGAGGGGGAGAGCAGGAGGTCCGGGCCCAACCTGTAAAAATCACAAAAATGTATGGTTTCATAGCAATACTGGTCCGGATCCCCTGAAAAATCACAAAGCTACTAAGCCAGCATTCAATGTTGGGCCATCATCAGCACGCCAGTGAAATGCCATTTTGCTGGCGGGCTGATGATGGCCCGCTCATAGTGGTATGCAGATCCACTCTCCCCTCATCAACTAAAAAAACCTGTCAAAGCTGGACCCCTTCTGACAAAGCTATGGAGTCATGCATAATATTGCAAACACTATGGACTCAGATCAGTCTGATCAGGGTTCATAGTGTTTGCTTCCATAAAAAAAATTGTATTGACTTGAGTGCACTTGAATATATATGCAGCAGATGAAGTAAGCAGACAGCATTATCTAGACAGAAAAAATATTAACAGGTTATGGGCTGTTGAGATGAATATAGTGTACCGTATTTCCCTAAATATTTAGACACCCTAGCTGTCACTGGTTCAACTCGCCCCTACCCCAGTCTCGCCATTGATCCTTTAATCTGTGCCCCATCTAATTTAGATGGGATTGTTTTACTACCTAATGCGTTTTTTATGAATTGTTGTGATTAAATAACAAAACGTGTAGACTCAGGTCAGAATATTTCCAGGAACAGCAGGCCCCCAGATAAGGGTGCGTAATGGAAAATTAATTTTCTTATTTCTCAACCAAAACATATGTTGTTGGTACTCAAAGAACCATCTCACTCGGACAGTTCTTTTGAGCACCAAAACACATGTTTAAATTGATGGATAAGAAAATCATTGCAATTTTAGGCTAAAATTATTTGCTTAACTGGCCCTATGGAACAGTGCACTGTTTGCCCAGACCTTTTAATACAAATATTTAGGTTAACTACAGTACCAGTAATTCTATTCTATCTGCACAAATGGTTCTTAGCCAGCACACAGTGTTGAGCCACCAACCGCATGCCAGCGAACCACCATTTGAATGGCGTTTCGCTGGCGGGCCAATGGTGGCCCCCTTTTAGGTGTTTAACAGGTTATGGCTGACAATCAGACTATAAGGGCCAGCACACAAGATTTTGATGCTTATCACACATGTGCAAAAACCTAATTTGAATGGGTTGCGGGTTCGAGCCTCACTGGAGGCACTGCGTCGTGTCCTTCTGCAAGACACTTTATTCTCTGCTTAGTACTGGTTAAACCCAGGAAGACCCATCCCAACATGGCTGAATAATGCTGACTGGGGCGTTAAGGATCAAATCACACAAACAAACAAAAGCCTCATTTAACCCTTAAACCAAGAAAAAAATGCATCTTAGAAGTGGTCTGCTGCAAATAATTGCCTAGCATTATTGATGAATTAAGTAAAGAAGCAAACAGCATGGACCCAGAACAGACTGCTCCTATAGGAGCAGTCTGATCTGGGTCCACACTGTTTGCCATAGAGGCTTCTTAAACATTTCAGCAGACAAGAAAAGCAGACGACTTTTGTTGCGAATGGCGCTTTAAGGGTTAGATACTTATGTCGACATATCCAGCAGGGCTAGAGGTCTAACTTTTGGTTTGAGCCATCCTCTACTTCCATACTTTGTGTATGTGAGAAGTGAAGGCTCTGGAGAGACTGTGCATATGCACAGACTTGCCTGAGCCTTCACTGCTGGCCGATGCATTAAAGACCAAGCTACATGTATTGTATGCTGCCCCATATTTTGACCATCATCCTCATCACAATACTAGTACCTGTGTAAAATGGCCACTCACTATGGTCATGTGGGGATGGTCAGTTCACCTAGTCACACATTTTTCCTGGGCAAGCTTGAACAAGCGGTTTACCGGTACTTCATGCACATACTTATGCAGTTACAAGGCATAATTGCAAACAGTATGGACCCAGATCAGACTGCTCCAAACGGAGCAGTCTGATCAGGGTTCATAGTGTTTGCTCCAAAGGAAGCAGTCTGATCAGGGTTCGCAGTGTTTGCCTCTATGATAAAATCTAGCCAGGTGAGATCAAAAGCGGATGACATTTCGGACAAAAAATATTGGGGTTAAATAAATGTGCTGACATGGTCATACATAGTACTTTTGTTGAAAATGTAGGCCGAAATGAGGTAACCTATGTTTGGTAATTTTTCATTATTTTTGTGGTATGTCAGCTGATTTGTTTTCAAAATCAACTTGTTCAAAAAATGATTAATGGAATACAACTAAAACAGTTTTGATCCCAGTCAGGTGGATTTTTTTGTCTGTTGCCTGATCTGGGTCCACACTGTTTGAAAAGTTATCAACAGACGATACTAGCGGGCAAGGAGTTAATAACCTATCGATTAGGAGTGGCTAAAGTACATACAGTCATGAGTGGCTAAAGTACATACAAAAAATGAGAAATCCCAGTTAGGCAGGCAGGCAGCGCTGATAAAAATCAGACTGCTCATGCCCTCTCCTCAAGTAATTATTTTGAAACTCCAACCGGTATGTGACTCGACTAAACTATATTTGTATAAAACTGGATTGATTTTTCCACACGTAAAGAAGGCATTTACTCAAATGTCTGCTTAAAGCTTTGTAAACAGTTTGGACCCAGAACAGGGCCTACAAAACCATCCTCTCTGATGCCAAAGTTGACTTTGAAAAATATCAGCAGACGACAAAAAAGCAAGCAGCATGCAAGGAGTTAGGAAGCTTAATATTTAGACATATAGGCCTTAGCAACTGTGTAGACAGGTCTACACTGCCATTTTATCACTACAATTTGCATGTATTATTGTCGTCTGCTCATCTTTTTCAAAATTGAAGTTTTCGAAAAAAAATCTTTTAAGAATAATATCAGTGTCAAACAGTTTGTATCCAGATCAGGCCCAACATTTTGTTGGGCCTGATCTAGGTCCAAACTGTTTGCAAAGGTATCAGCAGACGACACCTCATCAGTTGTAAAAGGAGGGTACCATTGGTCTACATGTTTATCCCCTCCTATAGTTTTGTCAATAAGTTCAAAATGTACAAATCTAAAAGAAAAAGTCGACCATATTGATCCTGCTCAAGCAACTCCAGTAATACCTGTATGTCTTAAAACTAGGTCTTATTCATACCTTTTAAAGTGAAAAGTAGGTCAACTCATACAAAGTTGCTGAATAATAGATATATACTTATAAATTCTTTAGAATAACATAAATAACAACGTCAATTCAACCTACATTCTCTATATTTAGTCTGACATTTTTTAACCCATTGTACTGTTGAATAGGGATACATCCACCATAGAAAACAGTGTAGATCCAGAATGAGATTGAGGAGCTCACCAGAGGCATTGTGCTGTGTCCTTGAGCACTTTATTTATATATTATTATATTTGTGGTTTGGGGAGGGGGTATACTGTTTTCAGCCTGTCTGTCGTTCCGTCATTTGGTCAACATTTCAAGGTTTTTCTTGAATAACTTAGCTTATTTAACCCTTAAAGCGCCACCTATAATTTGCAGCAGACATCAATTTAAAAATTTGCCGCTTTTTTTAAAAATAATAAATAAGGCATGATATTTCATGAGAAGTGTCTGCTGGGTCCAAACTGTTTCCAAAGACACTAAAGCTGTAAAATAGGATAAAAATGGGAGTAAGGATAAACATGTTTATTCATCCATTTCAGCTGCAAATGGTTGGTTTTTCTCTGATAAGTTCAAAATAATATGATAAAGGGACAGGTCACCGTCTTCCTGGGTTGAACCAGTACTAAGCCTGGATTAATGTTCTTGCTCAAGGACACAACCCAGTCTTTGCAACCATTAAAAAAGTACTTCGAAAAAAAGTAGGTCGAAAAAAACATTTCAACATTTCAAGGTTTTTCTTGAATAACTTAGCTTATTTAAATTTCTCCAACAAGACAAACCCTCTGTATATGTACATTGAGTTATCTTGCATTTATTAAAGTAACCTTGCAGAATTTGAATACGTTATCTAAATCATGTTTGCACCTACTTGAAAACTTATCTTCACATCTGAAATACCTTATTCAACCAAATGAGCCAAAACATGAGATTTCCAACAATGTGGCATTTTGACAAGTGTAAACTCAGACGAGCCTATGCAACCTCCTTATAAGCTTAGAAACTCCAAAAGGTATTCAGTCTGTAGCTTAACAGTCATAGAAAATTCAAGCGCATAGCAAAGGCTCTGATCAGACTGCGCGTATGCGCAGGCTAATCTGAGGCTTTGCTGGTCGCACATACCAAATTGTTGGAAATCTCATGCCATGGCTCATTAATATGAGTGCATGTATTAGATTTAACATGGTAAATTAGGGAGCGCGGTGGCTCAGTGGGAGAGTGCTTGACTTGAGGCCGAGGCGCCGCTGGTTCGAGCCTCAGCTGCGTCACTGCGATGTGTCCTTGAGCAAGAACATTAATCCTAGCTTAGTACTGGTTCAACTCATGAATTCCCTTCCCTTTATAACTGAAAGATTGTTGATAGGACGTAAATAATCAAATCAAATAAACAAACAAAATGTGAGTGCATGCATTAGATTTTAACATGATATATAAGGGAGAGTAGGGGCTCAGTGGTAGAGTGCTTGACTCGAGACCGAGGGGCAGCAGGTTCCTGCCTCACCGGCGTCACTGTGTTGTGTCCTTGAGCAAGACACAGTTATCCTAGCTTAGAACTGGTTCAACCTAGGAAGACCCATCCCTTTATAACTGTTAGATTGTTGATGGGAGGTAAAGAATCAAATCAAACAAACAAACATGGTATATTAGCCAAGCACAAGAAATGCTTTGCAACCATTTCACCCTTTTCCCACCGTTAACGGCAATTATCGTCTGCTCGCAGGTGCACTTTGGAACCCCTATATTGCAAACAATATGGACCCAGAGCAGACTGGTCAGGGTTCATAGTGTTTGCTTCCATGATAAAAGAAGTCTTCATTGCAATTTGAAATTTTGCAGCAGAAGTAATATGCAGACAACATTTTCAGAACCAAAACTTTTGCAAGGCACCAGGTTAGGGCACAAATCAGCCTGCTGAGTTTCCAAGATTAGTATGTTCACAATGGATTATAAGGCTGATTTTCTCATGTCAAGATGTAAAGCTCTTATGAATACTTGCTCAGATATGATCAGACATATGTGAGGCACTCCCAGGGGTAATTTAGCCCTTAAAGCGCCATTCACACTTCCTCATCTGCTGAAATTCTTAAGAAGCCTCTATGGCAAACAGTATGACCCAGATCAGACTGCTCCTATAGGAGCGGTCTGATCTGGGTCTGCACTGTTTGCTTGTCAGTAATGTTAGGCAATTATTTGCAGCAGACAACTTCAGCAGACAATATTTTCAGATGCATTTTTCTTGCTGTTTTAAGGGACAATATTATTAACAAGGGAAAGAAGAATACCAGATTTCACCCAATAAACAAAAAAGGGAATGACATGAAAAATTACCCTTTATCATGCTGGACCTAGGTTTATATACTAAATAACTCCAAATTTTATTCATTCACCTTGCATGCATATATAATAATATTTACATTTTCTAAGCAATCCTTTAATGAATCTTTAGATTTTTGCAACCGTTCATAGCCTCATGAACTACACGAATTTTATTGCCAGCTGCCAAGCTCACTTGCCCGTGCAATATGCTTCGAACATCGAATTCATTCGCCAGATGTGACACTGGTGTTGTGATTGACAGCGAGCCACACCCGAGTCGCACATGCAAAGCAAGCTTCTTGTTTGCTCCATTGGCTGTCCGTGTTCACACTGGCTATTCCGCTTTTCCGTTTTGCACTCCCACGGGTGGTAAACCTAGGAACTACCACGAAATTGTGTTAACGTAATTTTGTTCCCAAGCCACATCCGGGACACGTCGTGGTAGTTTCCAGGCCGAAAATTATTTCAGTGGACTTGGACATAAAATAGGGCATTAATGACACATAGTCATTACTCACCGCACATTTTTTTGATATGGCTAGCACGTCAAGAGGGGATTTCATTATAACTGACTTGGTTGTTCTGTTCTGTTCTTGACAGGTTACGGAAAAACGCAATTCTCTACGCGAGACGACTACCCACAGGCCATCAGCAATGTAAATGGTCTGTGGTACAAAGGAATTTGGCACGACCACTTTGTGACACGTTTTCTTAATTTTCTCAGGGCTGTCTAAAAACAGTGATACAACACATTTGTTGCTCAAGTTGACAGGGTAAATAGGCAGTTTCATATCACATATGCCTAGACGGGGATTAGTGCACTGGTCTAAATGTTTCTGATTAAGAAGTACATATTTCGTACGCTGTAGATTGATGGCCAACCCAACAGACTCTAGGTCATATCGGGCCACCACCGTGTGCGTATCGGTAGACTCCAGCGAGTTCTCCATAATGGGGACGGGCAGATTTATCACTTTATATATTTCAAAATGGTTGTCGTACTGCATTAGAGGCAAAACCGTTACTATAATTATTTGGTTTTCCTCAAGAATTGTAGTCAGTTCTAATGAGTGGTAATATGCCCAGAGACCGTCCTTCGGGTCGCTTGGTAACCTTAAATTGGGGGGAAGTCTACTTCTTATACCTTCTAGCACTCTCTTAAATTCGAAGGGGTTTACTATACTCGTGGACAGCCTAGAAAAAGACATGAAACTTAATTGTGTTCTCAAATGCTCAACCAAAAATTGTCCATTTATCACGAACCTCTTTAATTCTTCGACTATTAGGTCAAGCTGACTATATAATTGAATAAAATAGCTAATTTCTTGAATTTGTTTCCCTAAAGCTTCCGTCACGTTCTTTATTTTTCTGTCCATGTCCGTCAAACTCGTCAGTATGTCATTTATCGATTGTCTGTTTCGGTCTACTCCTAAACGCGACATCTTTATGATAGATAAACTTTTCTCAACTACATGCACCAGCTCGGCTTGATTTTCTGCCAAACCGGCTACGTTTGAACGGAGACCAGCGACCTGGTCGTCTGTTACTATACCAAACAAGGAATGCAGGGGTCCCTGTAAGAAGGGGAACAGGCTGCGCCGCTGCCTGGCTTTTATCAACTTAAGCGAATTGAACTGCGACATAAGTTCCAGTTGCGCGTGTTTTAAAGAAGCTATTTCTCGTAATAGCCTCGATACAGACAACAAGAAACCTGCATTTTCAGGCGCTTGGTATTTTCCTTGCGCTTTGATAACCATCTGATCCGCGGCTTCAATGTCGTCTTGAAGCTTCAGTAAAAATTTACTATAAGGACCTAATTCTAGAACCATTGATATCAACCACCTCGACTGCGTAAGTCCGGCCTTACTGACTTTATGATAACCTACATTTTCACGCAAAATTAAAGCCCTTGTAACGCTAAGCGTGAGCAGGATTAATAAGGTAGTATACATTTTCCTCTTACACGTCCCCTATAAGGAAAAATAAAAACACAGTAAGTTAATTACTATTTACAAATATACTGCAGTCATTCACACTGTCTGTTAACAAAGCGTATAACATCGCTTTCATGACATTAATTGTCAAAAACAACCTTTACAAGTATGTAAAACACAATTACATGTATGTCTGTGCGCTGGTCGGGCAAACTCGGCCAGAACACAGAGAAGCCTTACACAAGATCTGCTACTGCCCTCAATAGTGTCCTAAATTTAGCCGACCGATCAGACTCTACACTGGATCGGCTTTTCGGGTCTACTGGAGGTAAGATGGAGTCGATCTCCATTGGTTCGCTGCTCATCTCCGGGGTCACTTCCGTGCTTTCGTGATCCTTTTGCGATTTCTGCATTCGCAATCTTTTCTGTAATTCTCTTAACGGAATATCATCGTCAGGGTCGTCTGATTCCGACGACACGCTGCTTGAGCGCCTACGGGTGCTCAAGCGTTTCTTAGCTTTCTTCTGAAGCCTCTGTCGCTTGCGAGGGGTATGATCAGGCTCGCCACTCTCGTCGGAGCTCGATTCCGAGGGGGGTACTACATAAGCGGCTTTTCTGAGGACGCGTTCATTTTCGTCCTTAGGGGGGTACCATTCATCGATGTTGGCTGGCTTGATACCAGTTCGATGCGCGTCAATTATTCGGCCATCGAGATGACTTCGTATTTGATAATTGACCGGTCCGGTTTTACCGACTACTCTGTAATAAGGTATCCACCTACTGGCGTGCTTATTCGGTCTCCTAAATTTTTTCAAGAACACGGGTTCGCCTACTTCTAGTTCCTGATCGTCTCGTACCTTAGCGTTCGCGTGATCAGCCTGGCGCTTTTTAGCTTTTCTCAAATTTCGCTGTACTTTCGTGAAAAATTCATGCGCTCTTTCGAGAGCAATTATGTGATGTTCCTCTCCTAGATATTTTCTCCGGGGTTTTAAAAGATTGTCAATTGGAAGAGTGGGGTCACGATTGTACAATATTGCAAAAGGTGAAAATTTCGAGCTTTCACTGATGCTGAATCTTATCGCAGCTAGGGCCTGGTTCAAATGAATGTCCCACTGCCCTAAATGATCGTCCAGGTACTTGGCTAGAATAGAATTAAGGGTTTTGTGATTTCTCTCTACCATCCCATTAACTCTGGGCGTGTATGGGGAAATGTGAATACCCGTGACGTTCAATTCTTTCAAGGTCTCGTCCATAATTCGATTGCAATTCTCTGATCCGTTGTCCATCATCAGCGAGATAGGACACGAATATCGCGGGAATATCTCATTAATTAACAAGCTGGCAATTGTCTCTACCGACTTGTCCTTGGTCGGGAAGGCTTCGGGGAATCCGGAGTACAGGCAAATAAACGTTACTATATACCTGTTTCCGCTGGCTGTCAATTGATGCGGTCCGAAGACGTCGAGAGCTACTTTGGCCCAGGGGTATGGGGGAATGTCTGGGATTTGAACTGGGGCTTTTTCTGCTTTCATACTATGCTGTTGGCAGGTCAGACAACGTGATACGTAATCGTACACGTTTTTATACAAATTTGGCCAATAATACTTTAACCTGATTCGGTCGTACACCTTATCTATACCCATATGACCTAATTCATCATGATGTTGGGACAAAACATAGTCCTGCAGATTCCCAGGGATACATAATCTTAACTGGGGCTCCTCGTTAGCATTTGATATGTAATACAAAAGGTCATCAATAATCATGTATTTTGTGTATAGCGTCTTGGGGGCCTTATTGCTTTCGATCTGCCTTTTAATGGCCATTAATTCCTCATCATTTTGCTGTTCCTGAAGCATGGAAAAGTTTTCAAGCACTGGTTTAACTAGGGGTTTCTCAGGGGGTAACTCTGCGCTATCAAACGTCTTTATCCCTACCCTATTTGTATTTATATGGCCTACCTCTAACGCATGGTCATTGCTCTCACGCTCGGGCGGGCCAGAGTCGGTTTCTGGACCCTTGTGGTACATCCTGCTTAACAAATCAGCACAATTGTTGGCTTTTCCAGCGATGTGCTCTATGCGACAATCATACGCGGATATCTCTAACGCAATTCTCTGAAATTTCGGACATAGGTTGGGCGAGTCCAATATATAGGTCAGTGGTTTGTGGTCCGTCTTAATGATAAACTTAGCACCTTGGAGAAAGAAGTTTAGTTTATTTAAAGCGTATGTAATTCCAAATAATTCCTTCTCAATCGTACTCCACCTTCTCTGGGTGTCACTTAACTTGTGGGACAGGAAGTAAATGGGCTTCTCGTTTGGGACACCAGGAATGTACTTTTCCTGATCATCACAAGGCTGAACTAGGACTGCGCCGACGCAATAATCGGACGCATCTGTATATAAGATGTAAAAGTTTTTCTCAGGATCGGGATATCCTAATAAGGGCACAGCGGTCAGGCTTTCTTTTAGGTAATCGAACGATTTTTGACATTCATCATTCCAGTTAAATCTGGCGTACTTCTTTGTGAGCTTTAATAGGGGTTCTGCGATACCAGAAAAGTTGGGAATCATACGTCTGTAATAACCAATGGTACCAAGAAAAGCTCGCACTTCTCTAACGCTGGTGGGGGCGGTCATGGATCTTATGGCCTTAGTTTGATCCTCAGTTATACTGATTCCGTTGGGGGTCAAGGAAAAACCCAAATAGTGAGTTGTTTCCTGAAGGAAGCTACATTTCTTTAACTTAAGCTTTAGGTTATGCTGTCTCAAACAATCGAACACTGCTTGAAGGTGCTCCAAATGTTTTTCTACGTTTGGGCTAAAAATGATTATGTCGTCAATATAGGGTATTGCAAATTCAGAGCAGGGTCCTAGGACGATCCCCATTAGCTGCTGGAACCGGCTAGGAGCCCCTGCTAGCCCAAAACATAAACGATTGAAGTGAAATAAGCCCTTATGACAGGCAAAGGCTGTCTTTTGCTTATCAGGCGTTGCCATCTTTATTTGCCAAAATCCTGCTTTCATATCGACCACGCTGAAGCATTTCGATCCTCCTAGCTGGGCCAATATGTCATCTATGAGGGGTAAGGGGTATGCATAAGATTTGGTTATTTTATTCAACTGGCGAAAGTCTACACAAAAACGTTTTGTGCCGTCGGGTTTATCGACCAATATACAGGGGAAGGACCAGGGGCTATCTGATTTCTCAATTATCTTAGCCTCTAACATCTCATCAACAGCTTGTTCTATCTTTTTGCGTGTATTTATTGGGGCTCGGTAAGGTCTAAGCTTAATTGGGGGGTGATCTCCCGTGTCTATAGTCATTTGAACTGTGTCAGTCTCTCCTAATTCGGTGTCTTTCTGGGCAAATATGTCCGCGTTTTTCTCAAGCAAAGGTACTAGTTTGCTACGGTGTTCTAACGGAATAACAGCATCGGTTAGAAAATTAGGCTTGGACTCACTAACCTCACTCACCTCCGACGGTTGGTGATTTATCTCAATGACACTTTCACTCGGCACTTGTTCAGCTTTACCTACTACGCAGCCACGACGCAATCGGAACGTTTTGTTGGTCTCATTAACTATCATTATGGGGAAGGTACGTTTTTCATTGACCTTCATAACTGAATCTTCAAGCATGAGTCCAGGCTCATGACTTAAATAACCTCTATCAATACTTGAAACTTGATAAAGCGCAGGGGGTAGATCAGGACTGTTTCTAAGTTTGCCCTGACAAATAATACAGGTCTGGGGTTTGAGCACCTGATCAGAGGCTACTCTGACCAGCGAGGAAATTTGCGCGTCTTCCTCGAAGGGGACATAGGCGTTCTTTATGCGTAAACAGCCTAAATCATAGTATAGTCTTACATTATTATTTTTAAGAAAATCTATGCCTAAAATTACGTTTCGGTTCATGTTGGACACTACATAAAATAATTGTTTAGTTTTTACACCTCCTATTTCAATGGAAATCTCGATACTGCCATCGACAGTGAGGGGACTTCCATTTACAGACTGTAAATTTATCTTTTTGCGTGTTAAGGGTGGTAAAGTTTTTATGCGGTCGTAAATTTTCCTATTTAGCAGGCTGCACATGGCGCCCGTGTCCACCAAGGACCTAAAACGTTGTTTTTCAATTTTGATTACGCATGAATTCATGCTACCTACAAGATTCACTGTTAAGGGTTTAGTAGCAGATTTTCTGTTATTTCTCCTTACCGCGGCTTCTTTCGGCAAGGAGCGCTTTAGTTTTCCTGCTCTTTATTTTTCAACAGGTCACAATTCCTGCGTGTGTGACCCTTCTTACCGCAATGCCAACATACTATATCAGACTTGGGATATTGCCTACCGTTAGATTGCTTTTGTGGCGTATTTACCGCATTTACCCTATTCGTCCGCGGCCCATAATTCGACCTACAACTCGCAGCCACGTGGCCTTTCTTGTTGCATTTAAAGCACCGCCTAGGGGGCCTATAATGGTCCACATCCATTGGCTCTTCGGCCCGACTCTCGTCGTGCCGTCGAACAGGACCGTATTCGCGTCCAGATCGGATCTGAAACCGCTTTCTTAAATTCTGCTCGTTAAGAGCCGCCCGGACCGCCTGCTGAAAATTGTCCGGGTTGTCCCGCATGACCTTCATTCTGAGATTATCGTGATGAAGGCCGTCTACAAAAAACCCAATAAGCTGCCGTTCTACGGCAACGATATTACCGTCTTGTCCCTGGAAAGCATCTCTCGCCAGGGCCAAGAGTCTTTCTGCAAATAATTGTACATTCTCGCTAGGGCCTTGTTTTATTTTCTTCAACAGGCTGAAGGCCTGCATGTGATCGCTTATCTCTGCAAATCTAGCGGTTAATTCGGCTTTCAGATTCGCCCACGTCTGTCCCTGTACGTTTATAAGTCTGCTTATGAAATCGCTTACGCCGCCTCTCGCGGCCTGATAAGCTACATACATCGTTCGTTCGTCTGTCAGTTTCGTCAATAGGGCATATTTTTCAATGCTTTTGATCCACTGCTTAAATTTTGAGGGGTCACCTTCAAAAGGTGGTATGAACTGCGATATGCCATGCGCCCCTATTGCCGACGTGAGATTCGCCATTTGATTGGACAGGGTCGCATAAGCATCACCTGACGCCGCTAATTGCGTCGACAGGTGTTGAAATGCCGCACCCGCATCAATTTCCTGTTTCGCCATAATTTCGCGGAGACAAAAGTGGACTTACCAACTCAGGAATTCTCTGTCTCCACTCCGTCACCTCGGGTCCACCAATATCCCCTGTCCAAACAACCTCGACAACACAGATTCTGGACTCTCACGGCACCATTAAAGGATATACAGGTGTAACACAATCACTGTTTACACCCGTATATATCGTACTAGGAGGAAGCAGCTTACCCCTAGTACAAACGTTACCATGTCCGATATACGAAAATTTATGAGGCAACCCAAAAAGTTTCTTTAAATAAATAATTATTAAGCCAAACCAAATAGAAATAAACAAGACATTTCAGAATAGGCAATTCTCAGTACTTTTACATAAACAGGCCAGCGCCACAGCGCAGACCTGAGGTCTATGTGCGTTGTGTCTGAGTCAGTTCTATACGGACATGGTGCGAAGAGTTACCTCAATAGAACAAAACTAACTAGTGTCTGGGGCCTTGTAGTATATATAGGCAAGGAGTCACGTACTGTCCTTCTGATGTCCAGAAGCAATTAATTCTCTAAGTCATGAAAACATGCTTTAACAAGCCTTGACCATTAGTAGTACATGTTGGTACAACCTGCACACTAATGCTTTTCAGACGGACTCCCCGCTCACAAAGGACCCCTACCTCTCACTGTGTTACACAGGGCATGAATCGTGTACAAGTAAATGTTTAGATTTTTTTTCTGTGTGGGAATGTTTATTCAGGGTCTTTTTATCATTTCCATCGTCAAATGATATCAAATTCCATTTAATTTGACAGATATGGGCTAAAATCCTTCGAACTTTGGGGAAACTTGGTCCAATGCTCAGTGGGGAAACACAAACCTAAAGAAAGAAAATAGCTTTGGGCTAGAGGGGACGCTGAGACATATTTACACGGAACCACATTGTCGGATTTCACCATTGTTCGTTCTAAGTTGTAAAATAAAACAAAAATGAAAGTGATACCACCCTTTCTTTATCCAATTTTCGGCCTGGAAACTACCACGACGTGTCCCGGATGTGGCTTGGGAACAAAATTACGTTAACACAATTTCGTGGTAGTTCCTAGGTTTACCACCCGTGACTCCAACAAAACCGTTAATACGATTAAATATTAAATACAAAATTGTTTTATCTCCTAAATTATAAATAATTTCTATATATCAGTTATTTATAATAAAATGTAAATGTAAGCAATAAATTCAATTTTTGGAAGGTTCATGGAATCATGAATACTTCGGGTCTCTTGCAAAGTAAATGAAGTTTCGGGCTTCACTTACTTTGCAAGAGAACCGAAGTATTCATGATTCCATGAACCTTTCAAAAATTGAATTCATTTCTTAATACAAGCAGACCATACAAGCAAAGTGTAAAACAGTGTGGATTCAGATCAGCTAATCTGAATCTAGCTTTTTATCAAAACAGGCTATATCTAGGTTTTAGTAGGCTTAACTCTTGTCCTACTGAACCTTGAAAATATTCAGCATGACAAGGGTCAATTTATTTGTTTGTCTAAGTCTTGATTCTTAATGTCCCAGTCAACAATTTTTCATTCATGTCGGGGATGGGTCGCACCAGTACTAAGCAGAGAATAAATTGTCTTGCTCAAGAACACAATACAGTGCCTCTGGTGAGGCTCAAACCCGCAACCCAATCTCAAGTCAAGCACTCTACCACTGAACCTCTGCACTCCTGGTGACAAATGTTAACCCTTAAAGTGCCAATCACGACTGCAGCAGACGACAAATTTTGCAACATCTTTCCCAATTTTTGACAAAAATAAGGTATGATATTATGTGAGAATTGTCTGCCAGCAAACAAATACATACTGTTACCCATATGGTGCCTCCAAGTGTTTGCCATGGGTTTAGATAAACAACATTTTTCAGTATAAAATTGCAAATAGTTTCTTTACCATATGTTTAAGCATATGTTATGGGTGCTCAAAAGAAAGGCCTTATTGAGAGGGTTCTTTTGAGCACCCACAACATATGTTTTGGTTAAGAAATAAGAAAACTATTTTTCTGTTACACACTCTTAACTAAAGGCCTTGTTTGCTCTACTTTATTGAAGTATGACTGCTTCACTGCCCCAGGTACAAGGTCAGAGAAGCAGTCTATACTAAATATTAACAGACAACAGTTGAATATTTATTTATTTACATATTATTACTATTGCCACTATTAGGAAATTGTTTCCTCACAACAAAGCTAATTCATGTGAATATATTTTAATTAATATTAACAAAATATGCAAGAAATTAAATCATTAATATTTATTATGCTCTCAGTCTACAGTAATGCTCCATATATTGTATACAGTGATTTTATTGGGCATTTTGGGAAGCTACCTTTTCCTTCACATTTTGGAAAATATATCTTAAAAATTGGGAAAATAAGTTCTAAAATACATGAAATTGGGAAAATAGGCCATTTTTGGATTGGGAATGACTCCTGTTTGTTTGTTTGATTTGATTCTTTACGTCCCATCAACAATCTTTCAGTTAAACAGGGACGGGTCTTCCTGGGTTGAACCAGTACTAAGCTAGGATAAATGTGTCTTGCTCAAGGACCACAACGCAGTGACGCCGGTGAGGAATGACTCCCGTATTAGGTGGTAAAAATGGCCAAATAAAATAATTGGTATAGCAAATCATTTCTCTTCTGAACTGACCAGAAAATATAGCTGGGTTTTGAACGCATTTCTCAGATAAAAACAATTAAGGTCAACCATGATTTTTAGATTTTTTATTCTTAATTTTATATCATCATATTATTATCAGAGCAATTTTGCTGTCCACACATAGGGTTTTAACTCTTTGCATGCTGAGTAATCAGTGGTGGATCCAGAGGGGGTTCGCTCGAAACCCTCCCTAACCACCCCCATTTTTAAATATGCTATAAAAATGAAATAGTTTGGTCTCCATGAGACCAAATTATTTCATTTTCATCTGATACGTGGGTCATCCAATAAAGAATGAGACTTTTTCTATAGTACAGTGAATTTACATGCTAGACTTATGAAATCTCGTTCAAAGCTAGCATGTCTTTTTGGCTATTCACATGAACCATATTCGTCGAGTTACACAGTTCCAACTTTTGTTGCTAGGCAACATTAGAAGACTAGGCAAACATCCGTGGCCGGCTCAATATAGGTGGGTCACCATGGCAACAGGTTAAAATTTATAGTTTATTTTTCTATGAATACTTATATATTCTAATGCAATATATCTATAACCAAAAGCAGAAAGTTATGTTCCAGAGTCTTGAGCTGTTTCCATGGAAACAAAGCTTAAAAAATCAGGGTTTTAAGAAAAAACTGGTATTTTCCACTGACATCATGACTTATAACGTTAATATCAAATATTCAAAGGCAATTTAAGTGAACAGGGTTCTGTTCATCTATACCTAATTACAATTAGCTACACGTAGCGATACATTTGGTGGGATATCCTTCACTAACATAGTTACCATAGCAACGCAAAGTAGAGTGTTTATAAAAATCGAGGAAATCGGTTGCTAGGCAACCAAAATAAAGGTTATGCATAATAAGTTCTTGTTTCATTGCATTTTATGTAACACTAAGATTGTTCAGTAGAAAAAATGATATCAAGGGGTTGAATGTTATCTATGAGCGAAAATAAATGACGTTGATTTACTGTAGGTATGCAAAAAACAGTGTAAACGTGGCCATGCATCTTCAAGTCCTTCCACAAAACATTCCGTTACTATGGCAACTGATCAATCACAAGCATATTGTTTATATTCCTGAATTGCTAAGATGTTATACTATTAGTATGGTGAAATTTAACTAAATACACACACAGATTTTCTAACTATGAAGAAAGTCTCATTCTTTATTGGATGACCCTCGTATTTAAGAAAAATTAGGCAAAATGAGCAAAGCAAAACCCCTCACACCTTAAGGCTTTATACATATATGAACCCCCTTTCCAGAAATCCTGGATCTGCCCCTGATAATTTTTCATGCTTATGTTCATTGCTATGAGAAAATAAACTCTTATGATGGTTCATGAAAAGAGTCCCTGTATTGTTCTCGCTGCTAATTAAGGTTTTGCTTATACAATGTATATAAAATATTCACTTGTTTAATTAATGTCTAATGCCGTTTTTATCATTGTGTTATAATAAATGTATATTTGTGGGCCAATATTTGTGGCCAGATCACTTGCAACCTTGTTTGTTCTGCAGACGTTGATCTCCATTTTTGTCAAATGACTCCCAGTCGTCATGACAACCAGAAGAATGAGCTGGCAGGAAGCTATAAATAGCATCTCCTGACAGTGTTAAAGGTCGTAGTTCAAAAGGTTATTTTGTGTTCCTAAGTATTGGGTCAAGGTTTGTACTACATATTCATTGTTAGATAGACGACCTTGACCTGTTGTAGCATTTAGAAACAGGCTTTTGACAAAGTATATCATGGATTTCACCTCTTGAAGTTAAAGAATGTATATTTCATTCTAGGCTCCGCCACCTTTCTGCAGATGTTTTATAAGACAACTTTTTGAAAATAATATATCTTTCAAGAGTTCCATCAGTGTCAAAAAGTTGGATTTGTATCAGGTCAGATGTTATGTCTGGCCTGATCTGGGTCCAAATTTAGTGCAAAGGTTATCTGATTTAGTGGCAAAAGTCATTCTGCCACCACTACCTTTCCTTCAATAATATTCATGCTAAGCTCCGCCCACTATGAATAATTATACAGTGTAAATAAACTTTCACCTTTGTACATAGAACAAAGAATTACTTGTCAGATCCACTTGTGTAGGATCGTATTTCCATAAGCAAACAGAGTAGACCCTGATCAGGCAGCTCTTACAAAAGCTGCCTGATCTGGGTCTGCTCTGTTTGCAAGTGTTAAAAGGCGTCTCTATGAGTTAAGTCATTTTATGTAGAATTGTCAGAAGCCTGTTTATACCTACAATCTGTATTTTCATTAAATGAAATCAGTAATTTGAGTTTTATTTTTTATTCAGATAATGCAACTCATGTAACCCTTTACTCCATAGGCTATTTTTAGATCATGACATCATATTCTTTTTTTAGACAACATTGAAAAAATTCAAGAAAAGTTTAAAGTTTTAAATATTATGGTAAATGAAGCATTTGCTCCAATGGATAATATTTTCATTTTGGAAATCATCACTATATACAATGGACCATCCTGACAATCTTCATAGCAGAAATGCATGACAATTTAGAAATTTCAACCTGTAATCCCTTATTCTAATGCATTTGATTTTGTAATGCGATGTCTGATTGGATAATGTAAAAAAAATTGCGACAGTATATCCTGTGATATACTATCTGAAGTAGTTTGACGTCATTAATTATATCACATTACGTTGGATGAAGTGCGGCTTTATGCGGCTACCAACACCCCAATTAGCGACGAAACTGCAGAAATGCATTAGAATGGGGATAACCATATTGAAAATTTCTATTTGGGGAGATATATTGTCCGATATACATTCGGAAATTTAGTTTTACGGCTCCTTTTGTGCATCGCCATAAAACTAAATTTCTAACCATATATATGACGATATACCTCCCCAAATGAAAATTTTGAATATTTACAAAGAAATTATTACTTTATATAGGAAAATGACCATGATATGAAATTTTCAAGATCAAAGTTTTTTCCAATGGTTTACATATACACATTTTTAAGCAAAACTATGCTCATTCTTTATGGCTTTCAACTTGTCCATGCATACTAACAATAAAATGAAAACATACCCAAGTGCTTATATGTATAAACTAAACTTAGATTTGTCCTTATTTCAAGGTGTTTTTTTTCATGAACCTTTACCAGTTAATATAATAAAATTTGAAAATGACTAACTACTGCCATGTGCATATGTATAGTTCAGCCTTATTGCTTTTCAGGGATAGAATGGGAAACGTAACTTTTTACAAGCCTCATCAGAATGCGGTGACACTGCAACACCTGTGTAGGATGGCGATCAGACAACTCCTCTCAACTCCCATGGTCGATAGACTACAGTACCCACACGTCATGAAGGAGTTTCTGAAGTACCATTCAGCATAAAGCATAATAACTCTGACTTCTGTCGTCTGCTGATAACATTCAGGAGCGTAGCCAGATGAAGTCCACCAAAAATATTTGGAGAATTAAGAGATATCTGACCTTGTTACTTTACTCTTCAGATAGTGAATGATAAAGGCGCTGATCAGACTGTGCGTATGCGCAGACTGGTCTGCGCCTTTGTTGTTCGCAAACAAGAAAAGTCAAGGTTTCTCGTTTCTATGCCCTGGCTACGCGCCTGACATTTACAAACAGTTCGGATCCAGATCAAGACCGACAGAATGTCTCCAAACGGTTTGACACTCTGATAGTGTTCCTGAAAGAATATTTTGAAAAACTTAATTTTGAAAATAGTCGGCAGACGACAATGAAAGCATAGAAAATTCTCAGCATGCGAAGAGATTTAGATAACCCGGTGAGAGTTGACTTAGTCTTGGTGTAGTGAAGTAGTTCAGATTTAGATGACCAGTACAAATTCAGAAAGCGTTTTTGCTGCTGGATGTTACACAAAATGGGAACCCGGACTGATGAAACAAGAAGAATTTTATTCCAACATTTTGTTTTGTTTTAAATGTGCCATTTTTCACCCAAACTCTATTCATTATTTATCTTGTTAGCCCTAAATGTGTTATTCATGTCTGCAGTAGGAGACTACTTTTGAATCTTCTTAATTTTTACAGAAAATAAGGAATGACAATTCAAGTGAATACTCTGCTAGAAGTGAATCGTCTCCTAGAAGTGAACCGTCTGCTAGCAGACAATTCACTTGAAATATCAAGCCCTATTTGGAATCTTAAATAAGCAAAAAAAAAATGAAAATGCCACTTGCTGCAAAATATTAGATAGGAGCATAGGTCCAGTTAAGCAAAACTTTTGAGCGTAAAAATGCAAATATTTCCTTACCCAGCAATCTAAACATATGTTTTGGGTGCTCAAAAGAACCATCTCATTGAGACGGTTCTTTTGAATACCCACAACATATGTTTTGGTCGAGAAATAAGAAAAAAAAAATCAGCAACGCACATTTATCTGGAGGCCTGTAGGAGGGATATCCAGAATGCTGTTTCTCTTTTTTGGGGGGTGGGGGTGTTAATGAAAGTATGGCTGCCATGGCTCAGTTTAAAGTTAATATGACACCCCTTTGATCTGAACCCATGGCATTCATACTCTGATGAAGCTCGAAGAAACGCAATTTGAGCAGCGACATGTGATTTCCAACAATGTGGCATTTTCATCAGACTGAGTGTAGACTCAGATGAGCCTGTGTAGCCTCCTTTTAAGCTTAGAAACTCCAAATAATGTTCAGTCAGTAGCTGAATATTCATTGAATATGCAAGCAACCAGCAAAGGCTCTGATCAAACTGCGTGTATGCCCAGGCTGGTCTGAGCCTTTGCTGGTCGCACATAACACATTGTTGGAAATCTCATGTCGTGGCTCAATTTTATCTCTTATATTTACACTTTGATTCTGCGTGGCTTTTGTCCATTACAAGGATTTAAAGGTTTTAAAAAGTAAGAATGTTCTAAGAAAATGCCATAAGTGTTTACTAAAAATAGTATAATTTTTCAGGCTCATTTTGGTAATACAGCAATTATGAGTCTTCATGCACTCTTTTGTGCACTATGAAAGCCATTCACATTCTACTGTGCCATATTGAGGAAATCCAAATATTTTGTACCAAAATTACCTCAAAAAATGCAAAACAATCTGCTTTAGACATCAGGGCTATCATTAATATGAAAGCAGTATGCTAAACACGTATCACATGCTTTATAGCCACCCATTACTGTAACAGTGCTGTCCCTTTATAACACACCTCATTATAAATCATTTATGGATATAACAAGGTCATGTTGTGTTTCACTAATTTTTTTTACAATGAAATTTTACAAAGGAATTATTGGAAAATGACCATTTCATGGTCATTTTCCTGTAAGTCCTTTGTAAAATTGATCTTTATAACACAATTTACCTTTAACATGGTTATAAAGGGATCAACTGCACTGTATAGATAGTGTCCACTCATCCAATAGTTACTTCCCTTTGGAATATGAGTCAGCCATCTTGTAGGTCAAAAATTAATAAGACAAATAGGCATAAATAGATATACCTATTTTTCTAAAAACCTCTGCATCCTTGTGCCATGACAGATGTAATGATTTTCCATAAATGGATTTCAAAATAAACAAGTTCGGTTTAATATGAAAAAAAATTGTGCTAAGTTAAAAAAAAGATTTTCTAGTTTTCTCCTATTGTGGTATTACAACATGGCCAACCTATTTTTCAAAGGGAAGTAACTATTGGTTGAGTGGGAACTATCAATTGTGGGTTGCCATTAGTGTTGGTTACTGGGTTTTACAAAGGAATTATTCATGGTCATTTTATTTACCTATAATTACATTTTGTAAAATTGTCCCTTTATAACACAATTTACTAACATGGTTCATTCCTATGAAACTTGAATAAAGTGTTATAAAGGGAATGCACTGTATTTACTACACTGTATTTCTGTTGCTACTATATATAGTGTTGGTTATTGGATTCAAAATTCACTATCAATTATCAGACAGACAAATCCAATTATCAGAATGCCAAATCCAATTATCAGACAGACAAATCCAATTATCAGAATGCCAAATCCAATTCACCTTTCGGAAACCCACGCCTAATTTAACTCTTTGTTTAATTGTGTCGTGAGCAAACAGTTTGGACCCATTCTGTGAAGTAGAAATGATGTGCATATCATAGGTTTAGATAAACAAAATTTTTTAGTGTAAAATTGTAGATATTTTCTAATTCATCAGTTTGAACATATGTTTTGGGTGCTCAAAAGAACCGTCTCATTGAGATGGTTCTTTTGAGTACCCACAACATATGTTTTGGTTGAGAAATAAGAAAATTATTTTTCTGTTACACACTCTTAACTAAAGTCCTGAATTATCAGACAGCCAAATCCAATTATCAGAATGCCAAATCCAATTTACCTTCAAGAAACCCACACCTACTTTAACTCTTTGTTTACTTGTGTTCTGGGCTGATAACCTTCCGAAACAGTATGGACCCATTCTGTGAA
The DNA here is from genome assembly GCA_964019695.1 of Loripinus fragilis. Taxonomy (NCBI): domain Eukaryota; kingdom Metazoa; phylum Mollusca; class Bivalvia; order Lucinida; family Lucinidae; genus Loripinus; species Loripinus fragilis. Next base: position 76,272,787 of record OZ026525.1, read on the forward strand.
GTAGAAATGATGTGCATATCACAAAATTTGTAAGCGTAAAATTGTAAATATTTTCTAATCCATCAGTTTGAACATATGTTTTGGGTGCTCAAAAGAACCGTCTCATAGAGATGGTTCTTTTGAGTGCCCACAACATATGTTTTGGTTGAGAAATAAGAAAATTATTTTTCAGTTACGCACTCTTAACTTAAGTCCTGAATTATCAGAATGCCAAATCCAATGCACCTTTCCGGAACCCACACCTACTTTAACTCTTTGTTTACTTATGTCCTGAGCTGATAACCTTCCAAAACAGTATGGACCCATTTTGTGAAGTAGAAATGTGCATATAATCTGTTGTTAATCACAATAGCCTGCTAATCTCTATATTTGTTTTAAAGATCTGTCAGAAACTCAGATGAGTTCAATGTAGATGCATAGATATTTGTGATTATCTTTAATGTTCCAATTAAAATCTTATCTCAATATAGATCATTATACATGATGTTAAGATATCTTAACAACGATATCTCAACATCAAGGGAGCAGTCTGATAAGGGTTCATAGTGTTTGCCTCTACAGTAAAACCTTGTCTTAAACGGTCACTAAAAAGACCAAAAATTGGTTTTCAAGACCGATTATCACTTAATGAAGGTCGAAAGTATTGCAGAATGCTCTCTTCGACCTTCATTAAGCTACCATTTGTCAGTAAGATCTTTGTTTTGTCTATTTTTGAGTGGCTGCTTAAGACAGGTTTTACTGTTTGATAAAATCTAGTCCGAAAAGTCAGAAGTACACTTGAATATATTATGCAACAGATGTAAAAAGCAGACATTTTCAAGACAATAAAATATTGGCAGATTTTGGGTTAAATATGTAAGAAAATAATATCTCTCACATATAAAATACCAGAGTGAAATTCCTATAGGTCTGGTGGAGTTATGGTCCGTCAAGCAACACTTTGTTTAAATTAAACAGATTTTTTGTGGGTAAAATTGTAAATATTTTGAAAATTCTTACTTATAAGTTTTAACTTATGTTTTGGGTGCTCAAAAGAACCGTCTCATTGAGACGGTTCTTTTGAGTACCCACAACATATGTTTTGGTTGAGAAATAAGATTTTTTTTTGTTATGCACTCCTAACCTAAAGGCCTGGCACAGGGAATTTAGGTCAAACAAATTAATTTGTGTTTCAGGAAGCCTGATCCTTCCAAACCTGTCTTAAGAAAGCATTTGATGAACTGACAAAATTGATAGCAGGTGCTTGCTTAAATGAGAAATTTATTTTGGGATATAAAATGTTGATCACTGAAGACATGTCGTTGCTTAATACAGGGTGTTATTTTAGACCAGTTTCTCTGTATATTCATGGCATATACATGTACCCAGTATTTTACTTAAACTTCTGTCCTGCCAGTCAAGAGTGACAGTGATGTTGTGTTTTGTTTACATTTGTTAAGTAAAACATTAACTTGTACACTCCACTTGAGCTAACGCGAATCGATAAATCACTTTAGTATTAATCCTATCCTGCAGATAGGATTAATACACAAGTGATCTAATGATTATAAGTCCCTGATTACTTTGTAAACAAAACATGACATCACTGTCACTTTTGGCTGGCAGGACAGTAAGTTGTATTTTATATTATTTATTATCAACCATTTTAGTTTCCGTTTCTATCGATCACATTGGTTTTGATGGTGAGGTGATTTAAATGGCTGCTGTTGGTAAATAGATAGGCTGTTTAAAAATCCATGTTAAAAGACCTAGCTGTTGCCCCATCTCCATATGACTTAAGCTGTTGGTGGGATGTTACACATAAATTCAAGCAATCGCCCATGAAAATAATAATGACCTAGAAATTCCATCCAAAATGTTTGTATCCCTTAATTATATCTCCATTTGCCTAGTGTAGTATTTTGCTTATACAGAACCTGTCCATATCAAGCAGATTTTTTTTTCTTGCTTGCTACAGGCAGTTTCTTGGCTTGAACAGAATTCAGTGTATATTATTTATCTTAGTTGCACCAAAGTTATGATTTCATGTGCCATTTTACGTGCCATTCTGTTTTCAAGTCTTTTGTACTGATCTAGGCCATTCTGAGTGCAATAAGGCTCAAAGATAGTAACCCTCGTCATGTGGTATTTTTTATGTACTACAGTCCTTTCTAATTTTTATCCTGTTACCTGACAGCATTGCAGTTTTTAGCTTGTGTTTTCAATCAAAGTGGAAAACAGTGTGGTTCCTAATCAGATGGCTTTGTCAGAAGCCAGCTGATTTGGATATACAGTGTTTCAAGAAAAGGATAAATCCAGGAGTTAAAATGGGCCAGTGCATGAGATGGTACATATTGCTAGATTTTCCTTAAGTACATTAAATAAGAATGTGTGACTATTGAGTGGGGCTAGAATACAAAACTTAGGCTTGAGCCTACTTTATGCAAGAAGTGAATGCTTTGGCAAGTCTGTACAATTGTGCAGGCTGGACTGAGCATTCCCTGCTTTCATGTGATAAGTACCGGAAACTCATGAGCTAGCTCTTATGTTCTAAGAGAATGCCTGTAGTGTTCACTTATAACAGCATGAGCAAGCCTGTAGTGTTCACTTATAACAGCATGAGTAAGCTTGTAGTGTTCACTTATAACAGCATGAGCATGCCTGTAGTGTTCACTTATAACAGCATGAGCAAGCCTGTAGTGTTCACATATGACAGCATGCACACACCTGTAGTGTTCACTTATAACAGCATGTGCAAGCCTGTAGTGTTCACGTATAACAGCATGAGTAAGCTTGTAGTGTTCACTTAAAACAGCATGTGCAAGCCTGTAGTGCTGTAATGGCAAATACACTATTACTATCGTATGAGATAGTATATGACAAAACCAACTAAATAATATATGGACCCAGGGAAGACAGAGATCAGCCTAAATGTTAATCAAGTAAGACAAGTCTTCACTATGCACTGATTTTGGGGATAACTGTATTCAAAATTATCATTTAGGGAGGTATATTGTCAGATATACGGTCAGATATTAAGTTTGATGATGACACATTAGTGGAGCTGTAAATTATTATTTCCGACCATATATTGGACAATTTAACCTTTCCAAATGAAAATTTTTAATATGCTAATCACCATTCTAATGCAGTAGTAATATTTTCCTTCAAAAAAGACAGTAAAATGTAGTATGTTGCGCCTACAGTCAGTGGCTGCCAGCTGCATATACTGTAGATTCGTAAATATATGCAAGAACTTAATTTTTGCTAATATTCGCGAATTCACTGCCTCGCGAATTCAAAGTTCTCACTAATATTGACTTACTCAAAAGCAAGTTACATCTATCGTTGAAGATCTTTAAAAATGGCTTATGATGGAAGATGTAGTAAACATATACTGAAAAGCAAAAACTTGCCTTAATGTCTGTTACTCTCACTAACTGTAACTATGTAAGATGAAACAGTATTTGTGTATTCATTTTCTTTTCAGTAAAAAGAAATGAAACACTGTTTCTCGCAAATTGACCAGTGTTTATAGGTCAAATAAAACTGTTATTGAACATGAATTAATAGATTACACAAACCAAAGTCATTTACGTGCCCGTTCAACCGTTACACAATAGACGTTCTGGGATACCTTACAAAAGTATATAATTGATGGCTTGGACAAGCGAAAGATAGATCAATTACGCTAAAAATACCTGATCCCTGATTCAGATATGGACCAGTGATTTAAGTGTGCTCAAAGAGGCGATGACATTAATATGCCAATTAAATTGGGCACGCCAAAAATGGCGCGATATTTTCAAAGCAGTACATCTTTTGACCTTTGGGAATCTTATCTTTGGATGCTTAGTTTCAACCAATGGTAATGACTGACCTACCGAATGCTTGCTCGCAAATTTAAAACTTCGCGAATAATTCAGAAATAGAAAATTCGCAAAATAAAAATCTCGCGAAAATTTCAGAATCTACAGTAACAAGTTGTCAGTCAATGAAAAGCAATGTTACCTAACAACTTTGAGTTTTTGACAGGATATTGCAGGATGTATGACATTTTCCAATAAGATGATGCATGGCAATTTGACAAGTGCATTAGAACGGATAGTTTAGGATACCTGGTTCCTTCATTTGGATAGTGGAGACTCAAATCAGACTGGACTGATGCCCATGTTATCTGAGTCTGGCTGGGCACCTATGCCATTTTGTTGGTATTGCTAAGCACTGACTCATATTTGCGCTAAATAGTTGATAGACACTTTGATCATAAAACATGAACAAGTCAATCTGAGTATAATATAGGCCAGCACATGAGATTTTGGTATTTTTCGCACATGCCGATGTATCCATGGAGGCCAGAGGTCTAATATTTGGCATGAACATGGGCGAAAGCTTTCAGGATTTTTCCTGAATTCAGGATTTTGAGGCTGACTTTCAACTCTCAAAATGCTGAGTTCGGGAGATCATAACAGCTTCTCTGATTTATTTTTGGACTGTCTCGGGACATTTGACCATTTAAACTTGAAATTGGGAATATTAAGTGGGCATACAACAAATTTAAAATTGGATTTTCGAAAGTCAGGATTTTAGAAATTTTGAACTTTCACCCATGTAAAAGCTTTCCTCTACATCCATACTTTGTGTGTGAGAGGAGGAGGGAAGGCTCTGGCAAGACTGCACATATACCCAGTCTCGCCGGAGCCTTCCTGCTCGCAAATGCAATAATTGTCAAAATCATTATTCTGGCCCATATGAGGTGGCTGAAGTGTTGTGACAAAATGGTCAACAGCGTTGATCCTGATCTGACTACTCTGGGTTTACACTGTATGCTCAGTCCTGTCAATTATTTATGACAAGTATGGTAATAGAGAAATATGTCTGGCAGGGTCTATTTGTAAATATTCTTGTAAATATTCTAATTTAATATGTATATTTGGGCCTCGACTCGAGAAAACCCGTCTTCAGAGGTTTGCGAACAACAAAGGCGCAGACCAGCCTGCACATCTGCGCAGTCTGGTCAGTGCCTTTGTTATTTGCTTATTGGAAAGTAGCATATCTAGACTTGCTCCGAGCGAAATTTCAATATTTTAGCTAGTCTTTGTAGCTGAGCAGGCTGGTTTGAATCTCACTGTGTCGGAAACCCGAAGACAGGATTTTTTGCGACTAGGCCCATTTCATAACAGTTATTCACAGTTATTCAACCGTAGGTGTGAAGTTTGTTAATAATAAAATGTACAAAAAATAATGTTCTAGTCATTTTTCATCACCACTTCCTTTGCAGGGTTCGCACAGGCTTGAAAAGTACTTGAATATACAGGACTGTCTTGAAAAGTCCTTGAAAATAAAATTTGCCTTTAAAAGTACTTGAAAAACACTCAAAGGCCTTGAAAAGTCCTTGAATTTTACCATTTACAGGAGGATTCAACAGTGTTTTAGGAGACCTAAATCAGTATAAAATTGTGGTGCCTTTATTTGGTGCAGCATATGCTGCACCAAATAAAAGCAACACATTTTTATACTAGTTATCTTAAACTAATATCTTTAGTTATGGACTCTTAGCATTTCAGAAGTAGGATTTTAACGTGTAAATCAGTATTTTTCCTAAGTTTTCAGTCCTTGAAAACAGTAGGAAAGTCTTTGAGAAGTCCTTGAATTTTACACAATCTTGCCTGTATGAACCCTGCTTTGGGAATTATAATTGCTCCAGGAAACAAGTCACAGTCTGTATCATCATGGCGAGTAGTTTAACAGATCAGAACCAGAGAATGGTGTGACCTATAGATCACTAATAATAAATGGTGAAAAGTTTTATAGCAGATCAATACTGAAGAATGGTGAGAAGTGAAGTAGATTAGTGCTGAATTTGATCAGAAGCCAGCTGATCTGGATTTACACTGCTTTTAACAGGGTATAATTTTGAAAAGTTACTGCACATAGTGTGCTTATTAGTATATAACATAAAAATAACATAATAATGATATTAGCATATATAGTTAAACAATAACCTCCATGCTCAATACACTTATTACCAAGATGTGGCCTTTTAGTGCATTTGCTGTTTATTGGATTGGCAGTGTGACAACTAATGATTGGGAGGTTATTCAACATTGGCACTTATTGCACACACTGATGATTAACCCTATTCCTGCTATTCATGGCAATTGTTGTCTGCTCTCTATGATACATGTACAATTACAATACATGTACAATGATACCATCACAATAAATCAAAAGGTTTAATTTATTGGTGATGATTCGTTAAAGCTTATTTTAAAATCTGTTCCAATTATGTTAAAAATTTCCATTGTATGTCCTTAAAATACTCTTCGCATGATTTGTTAATTTTGCATGCTTCTTTATTTTAGACATTAACATTTTCAAAAAATCTTTCAGGAATACCATCCATGTCAAACAGTTTGGACCCAGAGCAGGCCCGACAATTTGTCGGGCCTGATCTGGGTCCAAACTGTTTGCAAAGGCTCCCCGCAGATGACAAATATCACCACTAGCAGAGAAAGAGTTAATATTGACTGGGAGCTAAACTTAGTCAAATACATATGGTACTTATGTCAATTACAGTAATTAATTCATTTTTTTTTTAATGATTATGGAATCATGAATACTTCCGGTGGCTTGCAAAGTAAGTGAAGCCCAAAAGGCTTCACATTAACTTTGCAAGAGACCTGAAGTTTTCATGATTCCATGAACAGACCAAAAATTCAATTTATTGCTTATATTTACATTTTATTATAAATATCTAAAGTATAAAAATTACTTATATTTTAGGAAACAAAACAGATTTATATTTAATATGTAATCGTATTAACGGTTTTGTTGGAGTGTAAAACGGAAAAGCAGAGCAACCAGCGTGAACGCAGGCAGCCAATGGAACAAACAAGAGGCTTGTTTTGCATGTGCGACTCGGATATGGCTCACTGTCAATCACAACACCAGTGTCACTTCTGGGGAATGAGTTGGATGTTCTAAGTGTATTGTGCGGGCAAGTGAGCTTGGCAGCTGTCAATCAAATTTGTGTCATTTATGAGGCTATGAACAGTTGCAAAAATCGAAAGATTCATTAAAGGCTTGATTCGAAAATGTAAATATAACAGTAATGAACTTTCCCAATTCTTAAGTGTGTGCAGATCAAAGTTTGAAGACATTTTTTTAACTCTTTCCCCTCATGCTGATAATCAGACCTAGATCAGGCCAGATAAATTATTGTGCCTGATCTTGATACAACTAGCTTGGTGTCTCTGACTCTGATAATATTCCCAAAAGATTTTTGTTTTTAAAAAATTAATCATAAAAAAGTTGTGGATGACAAAAAAAACAAGATACAACATACAATTTATTTATTAGAAAATCCATAAAGGATATCAGAAATGCAATGAAAATTTACCCATCAAGCAAAGGGCTAAAAACATTTACAGAGAAAAACATATATCTTCGTCCCCAACTGTGCTAATAACCATGTGATTTTTAAAATTGGATCAAGGTCACAAAAATCTAATCAGATCTTGAAAGGTCCCAGCAAGCTTTACTGGAAAGTGTCACACTCAACATCACTATAACCGCATTGTAAAATGCTGACTCAACAATGGCAATGAGACTCATTTCTTTGAGCTCCAAACATAGAATAATATCCCTTCTATCTAATCTTTGCTGATACCCATGTGACTTTTGAAATTAGATCAAGGTAACCAAAACCTTATTAGCTCTTGGAACATCCCAGCAAGCTTTATCATAAAGTACTACAGACAACAATCATTTTCCTATACAGGGTTCATACAGGCAGGTTTGAGTAAAATTTAAGGACTTCTCAAGACTCCTACAATTTTTCAAGGTCTGAAGTTTATGAAAAATACAGATTTAAGTGTTAAAATTCTACTTCAGAAATGCTAATCTGAGATATTGGAGAAATTAATACTAGAGAATTAGTATAAAATCATTGTGCCTTTATTTGGTGCAGCATGTGCTGCACCAAATAACTGGCACAACAATTTTATACTGATTTAGGTCTCTATCAACTGTGCTAAGTCCTACAGAAAATAGTAGAATTCAAGGCTTTTGAGTGATTTTCTAGTACTTTTTAAGGTAAATTTAATTTTCAAGGACTTTTCAAGAAAGCCTTCTAAATTCAAGTACTTTTCAAGCCTGTGCGAACCCTGCTATAACTACATTGTAGTACTAAGGATAGGATAAAGTATCTTGCTAAAGGACACAACACAGTCTACCCCGTGAGTTTCGAACCAGCGTCCCCTCTATCTCAAGTCGAGCACTGTACCACTGAGCCAATGCGCTCCTCAAGATCCATTGTAAAATCATGCTGACTCAATTAGGCTAATGTGAGACTTGTTTCTATGGACTCCAGTCATAGTATCATAAAGGGGCAGGAATGCCACAGTGTTAAATGGGCCTCGACGAGAGAAAACCTGTTTTCGGGGTTTGCGAACATCAAAGGCGCAGACCAGCCTGCGCATCCGCGCAGACTGATCAGCGCCTTTGTTATTCGCTTTTTGAAAAGTATTATATCTAAGCTTGCTTCACGCAAAATTTCAATTTTCTAGCTTGTCTCTGTAACTGAGGAGACTGGTTTGAGTGTCGCTTTGTCGGAAACACCAAGGACAGGTTTTCTCGCATCGCGGCCCAAATGATATTTAACAAGTCTGAAAAACATTGTGCATCATTTTCTCTCTGTTATATCTTTTGCCTGCCTCTATTAGCACATGGAAGATTGCACCGAGGTCAGTCTCTACTAGATCATGGAAGATCGTATCACATTCATCCGGGAACGATTCCTGAAAGAAACAAAATATGGTTGTGAAACACTCAAACATAATGTAATTCACAGTATAGCTATACTATACTATTATTATCCCCACGCTTTTTTAAAAAAGCGTAGGGGATATTGCAATCGCCTCCGTCCGTCCGTCCGTCCGTCCGTCCGTCCGTCCGTCCGTCCGTCCGTCCGTCCGTCCGTCACGCTATCTCCTCCTAAACCATTGGACGAAATCCAACCAAATTTGGTGTGTGAGTTGCTCACATGAATAGGGTGTGCAACGGCACATTTTTTTTTGGCCCCGCCCCCTGGGGCCCTGGGGAGGGGCAAAAAGGTCAAATGTCATTAAATATCATTCAATTTCAATTACAAAGTCAATTTCAAAGATTTTTTAACCAAACTTTGTGTGTCTTCTCACACATGAAAGATATAAAACATATCAGACGGGATTTTCATTTGGTCGCCTGGGTCATGCCCCAGGGGTCGGACTTAGGGGTACCGTGGGGGGTTTGGGGGTCAAAATTTTTTTTATTTCGAAATTCAACCAAATTTGGTGTGTGAGTTACTTACATGAATGGCACATGCACCGGCGCCATTTTTTGGGTCCCCACCCCCTGGGGCCTTGGGGAGGGGCCAAAAGGTCAAATATCATTAAATCTGAATTACAAAGTCAATTTCAAAGGTTTTAAAACCAAACTTTGTGTATCTTCTCACAAATGAAATATATATAACATATCAGACGGGATTTTCATTCGGCCGCCTGGGTCAAGCCCAGGAGTGGGACTTGGGGTACCGTGGGGGGTTGGGGGTAAAAAATTTTTTTTTTCCGAAATTCAACCAGATTTTGTGTGTGAGTTACTCACATGAATGGCACATGCACCGGCACAATTTTTTGGGTCCCCCCCCCCCCCCCCCCCCCCCCTGGGGCCTTGGGAAGGGTCAAAGAGTCAATTACCGTTAGATTTCTTTGAGAGCGTGGGGATTTGCGATGGCGCGCCATCGAATGTGTTCTAGTTTATTTTAATTTGAAAAGTAGGTCATGTGGATAATTAACTCTTCCCACAAGGAAAATACAGTGCAGTCCCATCATAACGCTTTGTTTGGGGTCAATAAGAATGGACCCTGTTTTGTTATAAGTGAAGCATGTTATAAAGGCAAAATTTTATTTAAAAAGTAACTGACTTGCTTACTTACTTTATTGACAATTTTACAAAAGGGATTTTAGGAAAATGACCATGAAATGGTCATTTTCCTATAATTCCTTTTGTAAAATTCCATGGGAAAAAATGGGAGCCCAAACATGACCGTGTTATATCCAAAACCATGTTATAAAAGGAACTGCACTGTACATGAAATATCGGCACACTAGGTCCAGACTAATTCAAAATTTAATTATGGCTAAGTATAGCTTTAATGATCTATGGCCAAGTATAGGAATAATGGACTATGGCCAAATAGAGCAATAATGAACTATGGCCAAGTATAGCAATAATGATATATGGCCAAGTATAGCAATAATGATATATGGCCAAGTATAGCAATAATGATATATGGCCGAGTATAGCAATAATGATCTATGGCCAAGTATAGCAATAATGAACTATGGCCAAGTATAACAATAATGATCTATGGCCAAGTATAGGAATAATGAACTATTGCCAAGTATAGAAACTAGAACACATTCGATGGCGCGCCATCGCAAATCCCCACGCTCTCAAAGAAATCTAATGGTATTGACCCTTTGACCCCATCCCAAGGTCACCAGTTTTATCGTAGGTTAAAATTGTTTAGTGTATCATGTTCTACTGCTCATCCCCTTTAATTTGATATGCCACAAAACCATGTTAAGAAAATTTAATTTTTGACCCCTCCCCAAGGCCCCAGGGGGCTGGGACCAAAAAAATTGTGCCGGTGCATGTGCCATACATGTGAGTAACTCACACACAAAATCTGGTTGAATTTCGAAAAAAAATTTTTTTACCCCCAACCCCCCACGGTACCCCCAAGTCCCACCCCTGGGCTTGACCCAGGCGGCCGAATGAAAATCCCGTCTGATATGTTATATATATTTCATTTGTGAGAAGATACACAAAGTTTGGTTTAAAAACCTTTGAAATTGACTATGTAATTCAGATTTAATGATATTTGACCTTTTGGCCCCTCCCCAAGGCCCCAGGGGGCGGGGACCCAAAAAATGGCGCCGGTGCATGTGCCATTCATGTAAGTAACTCACACACCAAATTTGGTTGAATTTCGAAAAAAAAAAAAAAATTTGACCCCTAAACCCCCTACAGTACCCCTAAGTCCGACCCCTGGGGCATGACCCAGGCGACCAAATGAAAATCCCGTCTGATATGTTTTATATCTTTCATGTGTGAGAAGACACACAAAGTTTGGTTAAAAAATCTTTGCAATTGACTTTGTAATTGAAATTTAATGATATTTAATGATATTTGACCTTTTGGCCCCTCCCCAGGGCCCCAGGGGGCGGGGCCAAAAAAAAATGTGCCGTTGCACACCCTATTCATGTGAGCAACTCACACACCAAATTTGGTTGGATTTCGTCCAATGGTTTAGGAGGAGATAGCGTGACGGACGGACGGACGGACGGACAGACGGACGGACGGACGGAGGCGATTGCAATATCCCCAACGCTTTTTTAAAAAAGCGTGGGGATAATAATGAAATATGGCCAAGTATAGGAATAATGAACTATGGCCAAGTATAGCGATAATGATCTATGACAATGAACTATTGCCAAGTATAGCAATAATGAACTATGGCCAATTTTGTCTTTAAATGTGTTCAACTTGAATGCTTTTTAAATTTGCTTGCTATTTTAGGGTAAGTACAGCAAGTGAAAAATACATACATGCCATTTACTTCAGACTAGACTAACTTTAGACCTGCACTGTAGTACTTCAAACTGCAGTAGATCTATATAGAGACTGCACTGTATATAGCCAAGACGCAAGAAAAACTGTTTTCCGGGTTTCCAACAGTGAGATTCAAACCAGTCTGCTAAGCTATAGAGACTAGCTAGAAAAATGAAATGTCGCTTGTGATACATTTCAATAAATGAATAACAAAGGCGCTGATCAGACTGCGCATATGGGCAGGCTGGTCTGCGCCTTTGTTGTTTCCAAACGCCCGAAGACAGTTGTTCTTGCGTCGAGGCCCATATAGTATTGTATACTCATCTGGTTATATATTATGTAATCACATGATACATGGGGGAAACACAAGATAGAACAATGCACAAGAAATGAGAAATACAATTCAACAGTAATTTTCTGCATGAAGGGTAAAAAAAAAACTTTTATTTTCATGGTATCTGATTTTTTTTTTCAAAATCTTTTTTTTTTTAAATTCTTTCAGGAATGCCATCAGAAAGTCAAACAGTTGGCATCAAGATTAAGACTTTTTGTTTGGCCGGATCTGGGTCTAAACAGTTTGCAAAAGTGATCACATATTAGCTGGTAAAGAGTTAATCATATTGATTAGCTACGCCTCAAAGATACAAGGAAAAGAATTGCTTTGCTTGTTGTTATTTTTTCTGAATGCTTTGCCAGCACATGTTGTTTGCAGACATTTTTGGCCAAGATCAGACCTGATCTCGATCCAAACTGTTTGACACTCTGATGATATCCCTGAAAGAAATTTTCGAAAACATAAATTTTGAAAAAAAATCGGCAGATGACAAAAACATGATAGTTCGATAAATGCATTTTATTTATCCTTAGGGCCATTCCACACATACACTGAAACAGAACCGAAATCGAAACGAAAAAATAAAATGCCTTAAAACCTATGAGTGCTTTCACATATACGCAGAAACGGAGCCAAAATCGTGCACAAATTGGATTTATTTTTTTGGTTTCGGCGTGCGAACTTCAGCAAATACGATGGGTACTTTTAATTACATCTGCACATACACAACCACGTGCGTTGTACTTAACTTAGTAATCATGGAAGCCATTGATGGATTGTCCAGCGAGACAATAGTGTGATTATTTTACAAGTACAAGACTACAGACTTTTGCAGGACAAAGCCCAGAGCAACTATAAAGACCACGAACTAAAGGCAGTGACATGGAACAAGCGTCATGAAGTCTGTAGAATTACCAGGTCTGTGCCAAACTATACATGCATTTTCTTAGATTTTGTCTGTGGGTTCAGTTCATATGTGAAAGGTCTGCTGAAAACGAAACAATGCAATGCGGTTTCGGTTCTGTTTCCGCGTATATGTGAAATGGCCCTAAGTCTGTATGATAGTCACCCATCTTAACTCCTTGCTTCATGGGAAATTTTCCATGCTTTTTTGTTGTCTGCTATTTTTTTTTTTCAAAATTAACTTTTTTGAAAACTCTTTCAGGAATACAATCTTAGTGTCAAGCAGATTGGATCCAGATCAGGCCCGACATTTTGTCGGGCCTGATCTGGGTCCAATCTGTTTGCAAAGGTTATGAGCAGACAACACTAGTAACTTTAAAGGCAATGAGTTAAATTTGCATAATCCATTGCAGCCTAACGGTGGGTCAGTCATGAAGAGCATGCAAGATCATGTTTTAACTGCAACATAAAATAGTCTAAAACAAAATTAGTAAAATCATTATTATATGGTGTCTAGTGTGAATGAACTGTTTAATTCTAAATATTAATAAAACATGCAATTTTAATGTATAGTTAACAGTAGATTTTGATTCTTGCCGCACAGGCAACCCGCAAATGGGGACAGACAAGCCTGCTTATGCCCGCAGTCTCCATACAATTGTTGAAGTAAACTAACTCTTTACATAAATTTTTGTCATCAGTAGATATTTTTCAACATTACTTTCTTCAAAATATTCTTACACTACAGGAATACCATCAGAGTGTCAAACAGCTAGGATTCCGGTCAGGACCGACATTCTGTCGGGCCAGATCTGGATCAAAACTGTTTGCAAAGGTTAACAGCAGATGACAAAATTCGCCGCTAGCAGGCAAGGAGTTCGGGCTCAGACTGAACACAACTTGACTTCTAGCCAGAGAACTCAGACTGAACACAACTTGACTTCTAGCCAGATAACTGAGCATGCATCATGTCTTAATATAAAAGTGTGTATTGGAAAATTATTCTCTTTATTTCGCATCCAATACATATGTTGTGGGTACTCAAAAGAACAGTATAGGCAAGAAAATAATTACAATTTTATTCTCATAAAATTTCCTTCTAGATCTATGGGTTTGATGCAATAAGCACCAAAATCACATAAGCTGGATCAAATGGCGTCTGTTTACTGGTCTAGTGTCAATCATCTATTTAATTATAAATATTAATAATAAAACACATAATATTAACATAGCATACAGCTTACTAGGGTTTATACATACATATATGGTATCATTATAGCCATTTGTAAGAAGGGTATTCAAGCTGATAATATTCTTGTTTTTCCACCAAAATATTATCTTATCTGAACTTACTTAAAGATTTACTCTTAAAAAGTCTGCAAAAATGCATCTGAAAATGGCGTCCTTTTAAGCCCTCTGCTGAATATATTTTCTAACATAAATGGCTAATTTAAGTGCAGGGGGCTAACGGTGTGGACCCAGATCAGACAGGGGCAGTCTGATCAGGGTTTACACTGTTTGAATGAAAGGCTTCTAAAAAATTTCAGCAGATAACAAAAGCAGGTAACCCTGGGAAATTTTTTCGCTTTTTTGTCATCTGCTGATTTTTCAAAATCAACTTTTTCGAAAAATTCCTTCAGGAATACCATCAGTGTCAAACAGTTTGGATCCAGATCAGACCCACCATTTTGTCGCGCAAGATCTGGGTCCAAACTGTTTGCAAAAGTTATCAGCAGACGACAATAGGAGATAAAGAGTTAAGTATGAAAAGCTTCCAACCAAAAACCACAACAATGGATTTGTGGAAAAATAAAAGAAATATTTTCATTTTGTTTTTAAATTCTCTGTCTAAAGTTATGTAAATTCAGGCCTTTAGATATGAAAGCATAATCAAAGTTTAATTTTCTTATTTCTCAACCAAAACATATGTTCTGGGTACTCGAAAGAACCGTCTCAACAAGACAGTTTTTTTGAGTACCTAAAACAAATGTTTATACTGATGGATAAGAAAATAATCACAATTTTATGTTCCAAATTAAATTAGTAAATTTACATAATCTAACATGCTGTCAGTATTCTGTATTATTAATATCTGAATATTTTGATGTTTTTGGAGAAGTTAATGTTATAATTTTAAGGGTTTGAGTTAGGGGGTGGGGAACTTTTATTGAAAGTTACAAAATGGTATACGCATATAATTCATTAACTGAGTACAAATAATATTTTTACATTGTATTATTAACCCTTTGTACACTGGAAATCCCTAAATGGGTACTTTGGCAAACAGTGAAGACCCAGATGAAATGCAGTATAATGCTGCATTTCATCAGGGTCTACACTGTTTGTTAATATCAAAACAACCTTCAGAGACAGAAATACGTCATAATTTAAAAAAAATCTACCTGTGCCCCTAAAAGTACACAATAGGCAGTCCCATACTTATTGTATCAATATGTATGGGAAAATCCATCAGAATACAAAAGGTTAATGCAATGTCTATGGATTTGTTATGCTTAGGCCAGAATTTTTTTATTAGTTGATTTACGAACCCTCCTACTGTAATTTTCCGTAAAGTAGAAAAAAAAAAAATGATAAAATTATTTTTATATTTTATCCGCCGACTCTAAATATTATTTGTTTCGTTGATTTTTTTTTTTTTATTTTTGAGGTTCTGTCTGTGTATTTTTGAGAGTGACACTGTTAAAAGTGATTGTCCTGTCCAGATTTTTAGGAAAACGATAAAATATTTAAAGATTTAATACACACTGTTGGTTTACCTTACTAGTTTTACTGTTTTTTTTTTGGAGATATTAAAAAAAAAGCTCTGAAAATGACCAGTTAACTGGTCATTTTCAGAGCTTTTTTTATTTATTTTTTTTCATCTCCCCAACCCTAAATCTGAAAAAAAAGCTCGTAAATCAACTAATAAAATAACTCTGGCCTTAGTCCATGAGAAATGGAAATCAACTCAAAACCTATTTCATTGATTGAGAAACAGCTTTAGAAATCATCAATGATGGAAATGTAAAGAGCCAATTAAAAGAGTTGTGGGAATCATATAGTATAGAAGCGGTATAATTCTCTGCCTTCATAACATAAACAATCAAATCTAATCTTGGCACGGTTCAGTTCTGATTGCTACCTGGTACTGTTCTACACTGTTTGCAAGAGCTAAGTACTGAAATTCAGATGAAGACCCAAATGAGAACAGTGTACTTCATGACTTGAATGAGAAAAAAAACTACAAAAATATAAAATTTTCTAATGAAATAAAAATGCTTTAAACCTTAAGGCTTGCTACAACCCCCCTTTTCCACCCCCCCCCCCCCAAAAAAAAAACAAAAAAACAACAACTAGTAAACTACCTTGAATTTAAAATATAAACAAATGGAACCCGAAAACCAAATAAATATTACAGTAACTCTTTACATGCCTGCCAGTGATATATTTTGTTGTCTGCAGACAACCTTTGCAAACAGTTTGTACCCAGATCAGACCCGACATTTTGTTGGGCCAGATCTGGATCCACAAACTGTTTGAGACTCTAATGGTATTCAAAAAAAATGAAAATGAGCAATTGACAAAAAATCTTGAAAAATTACCCAACATGCAATGAGTTAAATGAGCCATATGATATGGGCCTCCACACGACAAAACCTGTCTTTGGGTTTTCAGACAAAATGAGACTCAAACCAGTCTGAGGGACCTCGGCTACAGAAACTAGCTAGAAAATTGAAAATTCTCTTGTAGCAAGTTTAGATATGATACTTTCCAATAAGCAAATAATTAAGGTGCTGATAAGATTTGGCAGATGCGCAGGCTGGTCTGCGCCTTTGTTGTTTGCAAGCCCCGAAGACAGTTTTTCTTGCATCTAGGCCCATATGGTATTATCTCATAGATGGCTAGTGATAACCCAGGCAAGCCTACACAGTCTTGTCAGGGTGGTACCTAAAGCAGGCACAAAAATAATAAATGAGTGCACAAAAATATCTAAAAACAAATCTAGAACTAGACTTCAGTCAACGGTTCACCATTGCAAATATCCGCTCTTTATCTAACAAAAGCATCTGCAAAGTCTGAAGTTGCTACATCCAAAGGTTTAGGAGGAGATACATTTACAAGAAAGTACATATTTCACCTTTGACCAAGGACACACACAAAACATTGCCCAGTATCTTCTACATCATATGAACTATTCACCTGCAAAGTTTGAAGTTGCTATGTCCAACGGTTTAGGAGGAAATGCATTTACAAGAAATATTTGATTTGACCTTGACCCAAGGTCAAGGTCATATGGAGCATTGTCCTGTACATCATGTGACCTATGTACCTGCAAAGTTTTAAGTTGCTATGACCAATGGTTAAGGAGATGATTTACAAGAAAATACATTATTTGACCTTGATGCGAAGGTCTAAGGGGTCTAGGTCATACAAAATGTTGCCCAGTACCCTTTCCATCCTGTGACCTATGTACCAGCTAAGTTTGAATGTGCTTCATCCCACGGTTAAGGAGAAGATGCATTTACAAGAAAACACATTATTTGACCTTGACCTTGGGGTCAGGAAATGTTGCCCAGTACTCTACATCATGTGACCTATGCAGCTACAAAAACTTAAGCTGCTACGTCAAAAGGTTAGGAGATGCATTAACAAGAAAATACATTATTTGACCTTGACCCCAACACAGGATAAGTTGCTCAGTACCCTCTACATCATGTGATCTATGCACCTACACAGTATGAAGTTGCTACGTCAAAAGGTTTAAGAGGAGATGCATTTACAAGAAAATACATTATTTGACCTTTGACCTTGGGGTCAAGGTCGCACGAAATGTTGCCCAGTACCCTCTACATTTTGTGACCTATTCAGCTACAAAGTTTGAAGTTGCTACGTCTAATGGTTTTGGAGGAGATATATTTACAAGAAACATGACGGATGCACGGATGGACGGACGACAGACAGACTTTGGTATGAAATTAATATACCCTTTTTTCTAAAGAAAAAGCAGGAATGATTACGCCCTATTAATAAAAAGGAACTGGGAGTCATGTAGCACACCAATTACCATAGAAACATTGTAACTGTATCATTATCCATTATCATGAATATTTACGAGGTATTTTGCATGCTATTAATGATACTAAAGAAATAGTCCTCAGTGAGATTAAGGCAAATAATTTGACAGTGTGACAGAGAAATCGGTATTCCATTTTCAGTCATTTCATTCAAAACATACATACTTAGTGTTATCTCTTAATATTTACACTCCAATTGTATTTGTCTTATATGAAAATAATTTCTAGCTGCTTGCATTTCTCAATGCGTCATGTGATCTAGGCCAGACTTTCTGTTGGGCCTGATCTGGGTCAGCTGTTTTCAAAGGTTATCAAAGACAACACTGGCAGATAAAGAGTAAAAAAAGCATTGCCCCAAAATTCAAGAAAATCAGCCCCTTAATATGGACTACAACCAGAAAACTGCCATAACCAAGAAAATTACAAAATTTCCCAACTTAATAGCTTGCATTTTGAAATTAGCATTAACAAGGACTTGCATATTTTATACAGTAAAACCTGTGTAAAACGGCCACTCTCAAAAAGACATATAAAATTGGTTTTCAAGACCAATTATCGCTTAATGCAGGTCAAAAGTATTGCAGAATGCTCCAAGCTTCATTAAGCTACCAATTGTTATAAAGATATTTGTTTTGTCTATTTTTGTGTGGCCGTTTTACACAGGTTTTACTGTAAGCTAATTTTACAGTATTCTGTGTTTTTCATGCAAATTTTGATGAAAATTTGACACCAGTCAGCTACTTTCAAAGAACAGAGACCTGCATGTGATACAGTCCTAAATGATGAAAAGGATTGTTACCAACTAACAGTTTAAAATTAACTAAAAAACTATGTAACTCTATTTACATATGATCACAAAAGAAAGAAGGAAGTAGGGAACACACTTTCATGCAAGAACATGAAGACCTGAAGTGCCAACAAAGATTTGAAGCAGACAACTTTTTTTAAAATGTTTTCCTCGCTTTAAGACTTGATATTTCAAGAAATTCGTCTGCTGGGAGATGATTCACATTGAAATGTTAAGCCTAATTTTCCAAAAAGATTAAGAATGATATTGCAAAATATGTTGTCTGCTGCAGTCAAGATTGAAACTTTAGGTGTTTGACATGGGGCAGAGCATGGAATAGCTTTTTGAGTAGATATAAAAAAATAATCCTAATGCTAATATTGTTGTTGTCCGTAAAATGTCATCTGCTTACTACCTCTGCTGCAAATATTCAAATGCACTCCAGACTAATTTTATTATGGAAGCAAGTACTATGAACCATGATCAGACTGCTCCTAAGGGAGCAGTCTGATCTGGGTCCATATTGTTTGCAATATAAGCCACCAAAATACATAAGTAGAAGAGAAAGCAGATGACAATTGTCATAAATAGTGAGAATAGGTTTAAATCCTTTTTCAGTCTTACCTCGAGCTATGCAGATAGCAAAATAATAATAACCAAAATTTAAGCTCCAAAGTTTTCTGTATCTGGAGCAACAAAATATCAGGCTTTGCTGATTTGTGTATCATTAACATTCTGCTACAAGTTTTGTTTGAAAAAATCCAGTTATAATATTGCATTCATGCCACACCCCAGTTTTATTAGAATTGCATCATGACAATACATGTATTTGCTTTTCCTAATTTTCGGATGCATCTGACTGAACTACTGGGTCGGATACATGATTTGATCATGATGCAACTCACATATATCTCTTAAAGCGCCACCATTGTCTGCTGACTTTTTTAGAAATTAACTTTTTCAAGACCTTATTCAGGAACATTAACAGAGTGTCAAATGGTTTCGATCTAGATCAGGACTAACCTTCTGTCGGTCCAGATCTGGGTCCAAATTGTTTACTAAGATTTTCACCAGATGACAAAGTCGCTGCTAGCAAGGAAAGCGTTAAGAAAACAAAGGGACTTGATGCTTTATGTGAATCGTCTGCTGGCAGACGATTCACTTAAAATGCCAAGCCATATTTCCCAAAATTTAAAAAAGGCTCCATAAAATTCGTCGTCTGCAGTAGTTTAGACTGACACTTTAAGGATTAATGCAATACCATGCTGTAAATCAGAGAAGGATTAACTGATTAATTATAAACCTGCTAACTCCGCTAAACACCAGAATTGGATCGTTTTTCCTTCCGTGACGTTGTGTAGTGATATGTGTTGCTTCGACTTATCCTGTGTTGAAACAAAAGTTGAATGATATGTCATTTGAGAAATGTTCTGGCATTTGCAGCCAACAAAAAAAAAGAAACTGCTAGACACTTGAATCACCAACCAAAATGTTTTATATGGGGCAGCACACAAGATTTTGGTACTTATAGAAAATGCACAAAGTCTCCTTTAGCCCTTTAAGGGCCAATCACAATTGCAGGAGGTGACAAATTTTGCAACATCTTTCCCATTTTTCATAATAAATAAGGTATGATATTTCATGAGAATTGTCTGCCAGCAGACGATTCTCATGAAATATCATGCCTTATTTGTTATTTTTGAAAAAGGGGCAAAATTTCAAATTGTTGTCTGCTGCAAATTGTAGGTGACGCTTTTAGGGTTAACCCTTTACCCCATAATAATGCCTTTTGACGCCTTTGAAATATCATATATTGGAAAATATTATGAAATGCTCCATTGGAGGAAATGCTCAATTTTCCATAATATTTTCAAAAGTATTCAAAGACTTTACTTAAATTTTTCTTGAATTTTTTCAATGTTTTCTGAAAATAGAAACTGATGTCATGATCTAAAAATAGCCTATAGAGTAAAGGGTTAAATGCCCAGTCTGACCTATCCAGCAGGGCTAGACTGTGAACCTTGGTCTGAGCCTTTATCTACTTCCATACTTTGTGTTTGTGAGAAGCAAAGGCTCTGGGGAGACTGCATCAAGATATTTGGTATTACCCCCGTGACCATGCCCGCAGGAGGCGACAAATTTTGCGACATCTTTCCTAATTTTCAAAATAATTAAGGTATGATATTTCATGAGAATCATCTACAGATAACTTTACTTAAATTTTTCTTGATCTAAAAATAGCCTACAGAGTAAAGGGTTAAATGGCCATTCTGACGTCTGAGCCTTTATTTAACTATAATACTTTGTGTATGTGAGAAGCAAAGGCTCTGGCGAGACTTCACTGTTCACTGATGCAATAAGTACCTAATTCTCATGTGCTGGAAGATTGTGTGATGAAAAAGACTATTCACATGTAATACAGTGCATTCACTTTATAACGCTATGTTTGGGGTCTATAGGAATGCACCATATTATTAGTGAATCATGTTTTAAAGGGACAATTTCACAAAGGAATTATAGGAAAATGACCATTTTATGGTCATCTTCCTATAATTCCTTTGTAAGAAAATTTTGGGAGCCACAGCATGACTGTGTTATATCCAAAGCCATGCTATAAGGAGGTGTGTTATAAAGGGACTGCACTGTATCAAAGTCTTATTTGCTTTCTTAAACTTTTTTTTTGCTCTTTAAGGCATTATTTTTATTATAACTAGGCTGGGGATCAAATCAAGAACCTCCTGGCTCTGTATTGCTATGGTATGTTGGTCTTTCATTCATTCTAATCAGAACCTCTACTTCACAATACAGTAAAACCTGTCTTAAGATGTCACTTAAAAAAGACAAAACAAAGTTCTTAATTAAAAATGGTAGCTTAATAAAGGTTGAAAGTATTGCAGAATGCTCCACTTGGAGCATTCTGCAATACCTTTGACCTGCATTAAGCAATAATCAGTCTTGAAAAAACAATTTTGGTCTTCATTTTGAGTGGCCGCTTAAGACAGGTTTTACTGTACCATTAAATTTTAATAATCCCAATTTAAATTATACTGGTTTTCTTAAAGCTGAGCTTGACTTTCAACCACAACTATAGACACAAAGCATTTCTACCCAAAAAAACAACAACACACAATCAAACCACATAATCTTTGACAGTGTGAAAACAATTCATGGAAAGACATTATCTACAAACACCACCTTGCTGGTTTTGTAAGCCATGATTTATTTCATTTTTACCAGCACAGTGCCTAAGTTCAAAACTACCTCTCCGGTCTTTTGGCTTGAAGAGGTGTGCCGAAAAAATCACCAGTGAAAAATACAACAAACAAACAACAGCAAAAATGACACAAAGACTACATTTCAAGTCCTATGCATGAGAACATTACACAAAATTTGCAATTGAACGATGATGATTTACTCATTTCTCATCTTAAGAAAATAGTCTCTAAAATAAAAACACATTATTACCCAACCATCTATATACGAAGTAATTGTCTATTTTTTGCTATATTATGAATCAATGAACTATTGCCCATGCCAGGCCTTGAAATATCTTAAAATAGGCACTTGCCCTGCATCACAAAAGTTATTGGCATATATGAGAACATTTTTAATTTTCACTAGAAATAGCATTATTTTCACTTGCCCTGTAGCCTGAGGCACTCATAAATAAGAGCAGACAAGTGCTATTTTCCAGCCCTGCCCATGCTATAGTTTGGGATATTGGTTTCCCGCTTTGCTGCTAATAACACGAAGGCGCTCATCATCATGCACGATGAAGAGGCCTGTACGGTTTGTTTAGGCCAGGAGACATTATGTAACAATGGCGGATTTGGCACCTTAACTTCTTTGTTTATGGTCAGAAACATAAAGTGTGGGTACTAGTTTTCTTAGAACAAGCCGAACACTTTGAGAACAAAATTAAGCAGATTAGGTTGAATTTTCTGTTTTGCAACAAAACCGCATCATATACATATTCTCCATTCAAGTGACGCTGCATTTTAACGTCATCAAATAGGTTGGGTAATAAAACAGTTATTTCATGCATGTTTGTAGTATAGTATAGTCTACCTATTAACCCTCAGTGCTGTGGACAACCTGATGTTCTACTGCACTCGGTCTTCAGCCTCGCGCAATAGAGCACCAGGTCATCCACAGCACCTTGGGTAATAGTTTTGACTATTCTACAAGCAGGCATGAAATAACTGTATACTATATCATGGTATTTGACACTGTTTCAACTGCGCTGGTTATGGTGTATTGATAACACTTCCTTCCTTTAAGCATAGATGGAGCCACCTATGTATTGTTTCAATTCATCATTTGGTTCAATGTGAAGAAACATGACTAATGCCCATCCCAGTTTTGACAGAACACTGACAAACTTCCAATCAACATACCTAAAAATTAGAACTTCCACACATTTCTAGAAAGAGGACAACACAATGAGTCACAAAGGTTCATAACTACATCTAGCTGAACAACAATTATATGTACATCTTTAGACTTGAATTGATAAACATGCATGTAGGAGTTGCACATACCAAGTTTTGATGAAATGCTATGCCTGTAAAGGGCCATAATTCAATTCAAAGTACATTTACATTGTTTGAGCTTAAACAAAATAGGCATATACAAGTATCTGGGGACCTGGTAACAATGTGGCAAATAGTACCTCCCCCTCGCCACCCTATCTTCAACTTCATAAACAGAGAAACAGTGCAGTCCCTTTAAAACACACCTCATTATAATACAGGTCTTGATATAACGCGGCCACATTATGGTTGCCCAATATTTTTACAAAGGAATTTTACAAAGGAATTATAGGAAAATGACCATAATGGTCATTTTCCTATAATTTCTTTGTAAAATTGCTCCTTTATACACAATTGACATGTAACACTGGCCATTCCTATGGACCCAAACAGCGTTATAAAGGGTCTGCACTGTATTACTGTATCAAGAATAAACATGAACTAGCTAAGGCAGACAATATGACATACAACAAAAGCACTATATAGGTCATACATGCTGGTCTAAGGGGTTCCTATACGCTGGTCTCAATTCTTAAAATCACTCTTTATTCACTTTTTTGTTTTGTAACTGTTCAGAATTCTTTAAGGCTCTGTTTAAATAAAGCAGAAATCTAATGTGTAATATTTTTTGTATGTTATTATTCCTATTAATACTGTCAGTTAGATTGATAAATTAGGTTCTGTTCTTCCACTTTACACTTATACATTTTACAAAAGTCAAAATTTCCAAAATACTATAAGAATCCATCTTGAGTGTGAGGGTGGGATAGAAAAATCCCTCGCAAGGATCAACATTTGGTATCACGAGGCATGCCATTTCCATTGTAGTTGCCTAAGATGAAACATAACAACTCAGATGTTTGCATTTCTTGATGCAAAACATTGAACAATCACGTGATCTGACACACGCCTTAGGTGGACTAATGTTAACGTCAGCCAATGACTGGCTATGCTTATCGTGTTTGTGTGACTTAATTATTGCATCACCATGATGTAATTAATGTATTGTCGTGACGTTGTGTACAAGAGTTTCACTGGATGGCTGTTCCAACACCCCCGTTACAAATAAAATAAAAAGAGTAACAAGCGGGGCTGGGTGTAAGATTGTATGGCATATTTGATTGATAATATAAAATGTAAGCATAAGGATTGGAATGCAGATTTTTAGCTTGCACTTGATGATGCAAAATGTTAGCTTGTTAATGTCTCAAAGAAGCATTGCATCATCCAGTGCAAGCTAAAAATCTGCATTTCAATCCTTAAGTGATCCCCGGGGATGGATTTATACGCTTTACTAAAGTCAAAATTTCCAAATACTTTAAGAAACTATCATGACAGTGAGGGTGGGATAGAAAAATCCCTCCCGAGGATCACCATTTGATCTCACAAGGCTTGCTGAGGTATGACTAACAGTGATCCCTAGGGATGGATTTATATGTTTTACAAAATTCAAAATTTCTAATATACGATAAGAATCTGTCACTAATTTGAGGGTGGGACAGAATAATCCCTCCCCAGGATCACCATTTGGTATCATGAGGCTGGCCGAGTGATGAATAACAGGCTCCCTAGGTCCCATCCTCACACAAATAATGGTTTATTTCTTATTTCAAAATAAGCTCCCAGAAGGTCCTGAATACGCTGAGATTCAATATTACAAGATGAGCCTTAATGTATACCCATACTTCATGTATGTCGGCAGCGAAGGCTCAGACAAGTCTGCACATACGGGCAAGCACACAAGATTTCAGTAATTATGGCAATGCAGAAATACCCCTAATAAACACCCATGCTGAACTACCCAGCAAAGCTAGAAGTCTAAATTTTGGTTTGAACCTTCCTCTATATACATACTTAGTGTATGCTAACCAGTAACCAGCAAAGACTCTGGTGAGTATGCATGTACAGTAAAACCTGTGTAAAACGGCCTTTCAAAAATAGACAAAACAAAGATCTTAATGACAAATGGTAGCTTAATGCAGGTCAAAAGTATTGTAGAATGCTCCTTGGAGCATTCTGAAATACTTTTGACCTGCATTTAGCCATTGGAGTATTCTGTAATACTTTTGACCTGATTTAGCGATAACTGGTCTTGAAAACCAATTTTCGGTCTTTTTGAGAGTGGCCTTTTTACACAGGTTTTACTGTATGTGAAGACTCGCCTGATCCTTTGCTGCTCACTGATGCCACAATTACTGAAATCTCATGCACTGGCCCATTATTTTGGATTTGTCATGCACTACTGGCACAAGTGTAATTTTTGATTCTATGGCAGTGCATATCTGTTCTATTCATTATTTCTGTATTTCTGACAACCTTAACATACTGGTAAACTATATCCTTATACCTGAGCTGTGCCTGAGCCTGTTGTTTGGCCTGTTGTTGCATATAAGCCGCCTTCCACTGGGCCTCCAGCTTACAAAACACACCTCCAGCATACTGTAAATAAACAAGACAACCTTAACATACTGGTAAACTATATCCTTATACCTGAGCTGTGCCTGAGCCTGTTGTTTGGCCTGTTGTTGCATATAAGCCGCCTTCCACTGGGCCTCCAGCTTACAAAACACACCTCCAGCATACTGTAAATAAACAAGACAAACTTAACATACTGGTAAACTATATCCTTATACCTGAGCTGTGTCTGAGCCTGTTGTTTGGCCTGTTGATGCATATAAGCCGCCTTCCACTGGGCCTCCAGCTTACAAAACACACCTCCAGCATACTGTAAATAAACAAGACAAACTTAACATACTGGTAAACTATATCCTTATACCTGAGCTGTGCCTGAGCCTGTTGTTTGGCCTGTTGTTGCATATAAGCCGCCTTCCACTGGGCCTCCAGCTTACAAAACACACCTCCAGCATACTGTAAATAAACAAGACAAACTTAACATACTGGTAAACTATATCCTTATACCTGAGCTGTGCCTGAGCCTGTTGTTTGGCCTGTTGTTGCATATAAGCCGCCTTCCACTGGGCCTCCAGCTTACAAAACACACCTCCAGCATACTGTAAATAAACAAGACAACCTTAACATACTGGTAAACTATATCCTTATACCTGAGCTGTGCCTGAGCCTGTTGTTTGGCCTGTTGTTGCATATAAGCTGCCTTCCACTGGGCCTCCAGCTTACAAAACACACCTCCAGCATACTGTAAATAAACAAGACAAACTTAACATACTGGTAAACTATATCCTTATACCTGAGCTGTGTCTGAGCCTGTTGTTTGGCCTGTTGATGCATATAAGCCGCCTTCCACTGGGCCTCCAGCTTACAAAACACTCCTCCAGCATACTGTAAATAAACAAGACACATTCTTTAAACTTTTATCCAAGGTTTAGTTAAGTTAATCCTGGTTTGATATTTAGACTGCAGATAGTTTCCCAGTTCCTGGGGTAAGCTGCAGTTGGCTTGTCCTTCTCACACCAGATCTGCAGGCTTCTCTGTTCTGGGGATTGATGCCTTCTAGGTTGCACACATCGACATCCACTTTAACACACTCACTCCAAGCCTTCCTTGGTCTCCCACGTCCGCTAGGGCCAGGGATGGCGATACTGTTAATTGAATTTGTCCAGGAAGATGCGTGGGCGACATGACCATACCATCTCAGACATTTAGTTCTTAGTGCAACAGCTACATCCGGAATCCCTAACTTT
The DNA here is from genome assembly GCA_964019695.1 of Loripinus fragilis. Lineage (NCBI taxonomy): Eukaryota > Metazoa > Mollusca > Bivalvia > Lucinida > Lucinidae > Loripinus > Loripinus fragilis. The sequence goes on from OZ026525.1 coordinate 76,299,714, forward strand.
GTGTACAGGGTTTCCAACACTTAAGGGCAATTTTAAAGTTAGGATTATATCATAAACATTTCTGTTTAAAAGAGGAGTCCTGCTTTTCCAACCCCTAGTCCAGGGCATCACCAAGAAGTCAAAGCCAAAGACCATCAAATATATACTACTTTTTTTGTTTCAGTGTCAACATGCTAGTCGCAACTTTAGTTATCTGCTGATATAAACCTTTGCTAACAGTTTAGGCCTAGATCAGAGCTGACAGTATGTTGGTCTTGGTCTGGATCCAAACAGCTTGACACTCTCATAGTGTTCCTGTTAATATTTGTTGAAAATGTTAATTTTGAAAAAAGTCAGCAGATGACAACAAAATTATGAAAAACTACCCATCATGCAAAGAATTAACTTCCCAATAACAAAATTTCAATTTTTAGTCACACATCAGAGGAAAGTGTGTATAAGGTCAAACTCTCTGCTTACATGTTGTTTTACTTTTCATTCCCTTAAATTTGATATGCAACATGACCCCTTTCAGGAGATACAATTGAACCAAGCTTTGCCTCTCTTTATTAACCTTTAAATAGCAGAATTTTTTATTTTAAGTTCAGGAAGGGGAAGTTACAGATTTAGTTTTTAGATCAATGTCTTGAATGATTTTTACATCTATCTTAAGGGACAAAAACATTTTTTCATTTCTGAAAATTAACCTTGTCTATATTTTTATCGTCCAATTAATTATTTTACATGTATCCAGTAACCAGACAAATAACCTGTCAAAATTTCATTTTTTTTATAAATGACAGCCATGACAGCCATGTGAAGCACACAGAAGCCAAATTTCAGCAAAGCTAACAGACAAGAGTGGAAGACTGAATGTGGTGACAGGACTGTTTTACCCAAAGCTGTATCACTCATATGACCCATTATCGCAGCAAGAGAAAAACGCATCATCAGAATGCAATATTGCTTTTGCTAAAATTTAGCGTGATGCTGCTGTGCTCAGCCAAAGTGATAGGTGCCTGAAAGCAGTGTAAATATCACATAAGCAAAATGAACATATTTGCTTGAAAATGTATTATAAATAGAGAATACTAGGTGAGTGTCTTTTGATATCAAGTTTACCAGGCAGGGCTTTGAGAACGCTTGTTGACAACGCGAGGCTTGCCGAGTGATTCAACACGCGTTCTCAAAGCCGAGCCTGGTAAACCTGATATCAAAAGACGCAAACCTGGTATTCTATTTATCATTTTACCCATTGTTTCACTCTTCAAACTAGCGATTATGACGTAATTTTTGATTTTTGTGTTCATTCAGCGTCATTAGCAACGTCATTCAAAAAGTGCAACGTCACCATGACCTCATAAAGGAACATGCCTTGAGATAGACAAAGTTTATCAGGCAACTTGCAACAATGCATTTGATATGAGAGGTAACTGATAAGAAGAGATGTTATGTACTGAATGATTCTTAATATGAGCCGAGACATAAGATTTCCACAATGTGGTATGTGCGACCAGCAAAGCCTCAGATCAGCCTGCACATATGCGCAGTCTGATCAGAGCCTTTGCTGGTCAACTGAATATTCTATGAGTGTTAAGCTACTGACTGAACATCATTGGGAGTTTCTAAGCTTAAAAGGAGGCTGCACAGGCTTGTCTGAGTCTATACTTGTCAAAATGCCACATTTTGGAAATCACGTGTCGCAGCACTGTAGTCATACCACTAAGGTAATTTGGATTTCGTCACTTATTCCAGTGTTAAGGTAACTTTCTCATCATTTTCAATTTCTTCATTTAATCACAGATAGATGCCCCAAAATGCTTGGGTTTCGATTGATTTTTGTTCATCAAATTCACATTGTATCTTTTAGCTAAATTATATGAAAACTTTAACGTTAAATGTCTAGGCATGGAATAACTAATTACGGTTTTGTCATCGTGGATAATTAATTAATGACAAAACCGTATAATTATGACTAAACCATAATCGATTTTTTAGTATAACTGTAAAAATTACATTTAAAATCTGATTTTATCTCTGTTTTGTCAAAACAACACAGAGGCTGTTTAACTAGACGATGCAATCTCAAAGCAAACATATTCGAAAGTTTTCATTTTTGTCAGCCTTTATTTGAAGGTAATTTTACTATAACACCGGAGTGGGGGATGAACACCAAATTGCCGTAGTAGTATGACCACAGTGATATAGGCTTCTCAATAAATGTTGCGGGAGTGTAAAAGAAGATACTTACCTCTTTTTTAGGTTTTTCTATCTTTTCAGGGTTCAGTCTTAGTTTTGTCAAGTAAATTCTGATTTCTTTCATTCTCCGTAAATCTGGAAGCCAGAATATAAAACATTTTGTGAGCCACATTATAAGAAAAAATCTGGTCATACCATATGCTTGCAACAAAGGCATTGTCAGATCTTAGGTTCAGTTCAGGAAAATATATTTGTATGATACTATTAAGCACCTACTATTCAAAAACAAATGATTCTTTAAAAGAAAAACAAATTTAAGATGTCCTAGATATTGATGTCTTGCCACTTCCTGGAACATGGACCCAAGTGTCTGAAGCTGCAGAGTGGAAGCCAGCCATGTATGATAACGTTAATTTAATTTGGTACCAAATGTCCAAATATGAATGCTTTCTAATAAATGGTTATTGAGATATACACCATTGGAGAAACTTTAACCAAAACTTTGTTGTACTTTTAAAGGTGACCTAGATTTTTACCTCCAGTCCCACCCAGGGGCAGGGACACTGGGGTCTGGAGTCATGATGTGATTGTCAACCCTCCAGGGTAACTATGGTCAAAATATGAATGTTTTCTGATCAGTGGTTACCAATATATACACCACTGGAGAAACTTTAACCAGAGCTTTGTTGTAATGGCAGTACAAAAGAACATATAAATCTCATGCACTGGTTCAAATACCTTCTGATCTTTGAGCATCTTGGTTATATCTCATAGACCGGCCAACATCCCAGGTGGACTTCTTTGTTTGTCTGAATAATGAAAATCAAGAAAATTAATAGAATCAACCAACACTCCCTGAATAATGCATGGCTTACAGAGGTCAAGGTCATAAAAGCTTGTTTATCTCTTTACCTGCCAGTGTTGTCACAAACAGCTTGGACCAAAATGTCAGGGCGAATTACGTTTGAGCGGAAATCATACCGTGACAGAGTATGAAATGAGCGGCAAACCATACAGTCAAAAGAGCGGATTGAAAAATCATACAAATGAGCGAATTTTCCAGGTAATGACCAGGTTTTACCAGCTTATGACTAGGTAATGACCCCTTCTGTTCGCCATATAAATGTAGTAATATTACAAAATAAACTACTACTATATGTTGCCCAACCTCCCCCAGCTCACCAACGGGGAGGTAGAAGTAGGATTTAGAGAAGGATATATTTGTTTTTCCGTTTAAAACCTGTATGTTGATTTAAAACTGTCATGTTGATTTAAAACTGTCAAGAAATACGAAAAATGTTGGATGGGCGGTGTAGAATTGTGCATTAAAATGCACATGAAATGATTCTTCCGCAGTATTTGTCCTTTGTTGTTTGATTGGATTTAAGCCCACATTTCCGGAGGCAATTTCGAGTGAGATGTTACATAGTTTAAATTCAAATAAATAGCATATTTTGAACAGTGGTGATCTTCCGGCAGGGCAGACATTATGTACATCTTTGCAGAAACTGTCTTCTACATCAGAAGGACACAAGAAATGGAGCACAAACGAGTGTTTCAGCCATTTGCCTATTTCATTATTACCTGACTGGTCATTACCTGGGAAAAGAGCTCTTTTGAATGATAAAATTGTCCGCTCTTTTGACATATGTTTCTCCGCTCTTTCGTACAAAATAATCTGCTCTTTCGTATTATGGATCCTCTCAAATGTAAATCTCCCAAATATCGGGCTTGATCTGGATCCAAACTGTTTGACACTCAGGTGGAATTCCTGAAAGACTTTTTGACATGTTGATTTTAAAAAAAATCAAATCAGTAGACGACAAAAAATCATGGAAAATTTCCCAGCATCCAAAATGTAAAAGTTAAGGAACAGAATTGAAAGAATACATGAATAAAGTTCAAGCCACTTCATGAATAAAAAAGACTTTGGGTTTAAGACCAGGAAAGGTTATAACTAAACTTGCCACCATCCAGAGACTATTTAGAACCTCATAAATTTGAATGTAGCAATTAGAGCTGTTATACTCTCCGCATACTGGCTAACTTTTGTGTGGTCAAATGTTATCATTTCCAAATATTTTGTTTTTCTCTGAGGGTTGTTTTTTGACTTAGCAAACAGTGCAGACCCTGATAAAATGCCGCATTATAAGTCATTTCATCTGATTCTTCAATGATTGCCAAAGTACTTATTTAGGAGACACCAGTATACAAAGTGTTAAAGGGCTAACAGTAGATGAAGTAATTAAAAAATAGATCAGCTCTAGCAGTGAATTGTTGTATACTAATTCATTGTTTGGAGGTCAGTTGTAAAGAAGATCAAATCACGAGCGCGCAAGGCGAATGGTTTATCTTTGTACAACTGACCGACAAACAGTGAATTATTACACAACAATTCACACACTAGAGCTGATCTATTTCAATTCTAACACGCAATAAACGTCGAAAACACATTTGAAGTCTTCAGCTTCTTCCAATTTTCCGCCATTGCACTGAAGAAATCAGGCCAATAGTTGGACTGTGTCGCATAGGTTTACATGTATTTGTAACATCTTTCAAGTGTAAAAACGATGTTACACTGTCTAATTAATGCCAGGACTGACGTCATTTTGCAGTAAAATTGATGTCAGCTAGTGCATGCTTTCCACGCGCTTTTAAAACTGTGATGATATATCACATTTTTTTGCATTGGCTCTATAGGCGAGGTGTTTTAGAATAAAATATAACTTATACAAAGTCTTATGGAAACTTACTCAAACCCTGGAGCATCCATCAAGATAGCCTGAGGATCTATTGTCACTCTCGACTTCTTTGTACCCCTCCCTTTACGACCTGGAAAAGAACAACAAGCTGTAAGCCTACATTATGATCCATATTTGGGCCAGGCCTGAGGTTATAAAACTTTATTCATACTCAACTGAGCTGAGCATGCATAAATTTTAAAATAAATGTTGCACGAGCAAACCAGCTTGCACAACTGTGTGATCTGATTAGCACCTTTGTTATTTGCTGGCTGAAGAGTATTGTGGTTAAAATTGCTAGATGCATTACTTTAATACACAGTATTCTTTTACACTCTGTTTAAACAATGAAATTTTGCAAATAGCAAGTTTAACTATAATACTATGCAGAAAGCAAATAACAAAGGCAATGACCAGGCTGCGCAGATGCAGTGTTGTGCCTTGAGCGCGGCATTCCCGCCATTTTACCACTGATGTCCCTTAAAAACGCACTAAGCGCGGGCCTAAGGGTGCACCTTGAAAATCTGCTTATTTTTTCTCTGCTTACTACCATTTCCGTATTAAGTGTAACCTAATAAAGGGAAGTAGATAGCGCGATTTAGACTGACACATGTTTTTACATATGATAAATGTAGCATAGAATATTGCTTTCTCAACCAGTCCAATACACAACAACAATGTCGGAAAACCTGAATTTCATAGCAGAAGGCCAGAAAAGGCTATTTTTATATAGAAATAGTAAATTTGCTGGTGAATTCAAAACTAGGACAATGACAGAAACTACTTCACTGTCATCTACATTTATTCTCGAGCCAAAACTATCGACATCGAGCTCAAATTTATGAAATGAACAGAAATTTCCGGATAACTATTCAATTTAACAGCCAAAAATTTGAAAAATTTGGTGTGTCCCCCATAATTTGTAAATGTCCCCCTGTAATTCAGGTAGAGGGACACCTGTGTACCCCAGAAATCTTGACCTAGGCACAACACTGCAGATGTGTAGGCTGGTCTGCATCTTTGTTGTTTGCATGCAAGTTTATTTTTTACGATGAGGCTCATATTGATATAGGGATGCTTTATGGGGCATTTTTTACCTGTTCCCTTTGGCTGTTCATCATCTCCCACTTCATCATCACTCTCACCAAAACCAATATCATCATAGTCAAATGACACCTCTCTATCAACAGTTAGAGCTTGTAGTCTTGGCACTGGCTTAGCAATCTGAAAAGTGAACAAAGAACTTATGATTGACCCTTTTCCTGCTGAAACCCACACCCATTTTGAAAACACAGTTACAGATGATACAGGTCAGTTAAATACTGATGAAGCCATCAGAGAAGGATCTGCAATGTTTTCAACACTAAAAACATTTGAATTGATAACAGAGACCACTACACAGAGCTCTAATATCTGATTTGCAAATCCAGACCACTACATATAACACTTACATCTGACTTAGCATCCAAGACCACAACATAGAACACTTACATCAGGCATGGCAACAGAGACCACAACATAGAACACTTACATCAGGCATGGCAACAGAGACCACTACACAGAACTTACATCAGGCATGGCAACAGAGACCACTACACAGAACTTACATCAGGCATGGCAACAGAGACCACAACATAGAACACTTACATCAGGCATGGCAACAGAGACCACAACATAGAACACTTACATCAGGCATGGCAACAGAGACCACTACACAGAACTTACATCAGGCATGGCAACAGAGACCACTACACAGAACTTACATCAGGCATGGCAACAGAGACCACTACACAGAACTTACATCAGGCATGGCAACAGAGACCACTACACAGAACTTACATCAGGCATGGCAACAGAGACCACTACACAGAACTTACATCAGGCATGGCAACAGAGACCACAACATAGAACACTTACATCAGGCATGGCAACAGAGACCACAACATAGAACACTTACATCAGGCATGGCAACAGAGACCTCTACACAGAACTTACATCTGACTTGGGAACAGAAAACACACAACCCTGACCACTTACATCTGACTTGGCAACAGAGACCACTACACAGAATACTCACATCTGACTTGGCAGCTGAGACCAAAACACAGAACACTCAAATCTGACTTGGAAACAGAGACCACTACATAGAACACTTACATCTGACTAGGCAATAGAGACCACTACATAGTTCCCTTACGTCTGACTTGGCAACAAAGATCACTACATAGACCACTTACATCTGACTTGGCAACAGAGACCACTACACAGAACTTACACCTGACTTGGCAACAAAGACCAGAACACAGACTACTTACATCTAACTTGGCAACAGAGACTATTGCAAAGAACACTTACACCTGACTCTATGTAGTGGCTTGCCAACAGAGACCACTATTCGTAAATTACATGTGACTTGGGAACAGAAACCACAACACAGACAAATTATATCTGACTTGGCAACAAAGACCAAAGAACACTTACATCTGGCTTGGCAAGAGAGACCACTACACAGAACTTACATGTGACTTGGGAACAGAGACCACAACACAGACCACTGCAAAGAACACTTACATCTGGCTTGGCAACAGAGACCACTACAAAGAACACTTACATCTGGCTCTATGTAGTGACTTGGCAACAGAGACCACTACAAAAAAACTTACATCTGACTTGGCAATAGAGACCACAACAAAGTGCACTTACATCTGACTTGGCCATAAAGACCACTACAAAGTGCACTTACATCTGACTTGGCAACAGAGACCACTACAAAAAACTTACACCTGGCTTGGCAGCAGAGACCACTAAAAGAACTAACATCTGACTTGGCAACAGATACCACTACAAAGAACATACGTCTGGCTTGGCAACAGAGAACACTACAAAGAACTAACATCTGACTTGGGAACAGAGACCACTACAAAGAACACTTACATCTGACTTGGCAACAGAGACCACTAAAAAGAACTTACATCTGACTTGATACCGGGCCGCGTAGCGCAGTCGGTAACGTGTCTGGCTACAGATGCGTGTCTGACTGCATATCCAGGGGTCGCGAGTTCGATCCCGGCCCGGTACCATACTTTCGTGGAGATTGATCATGAAATAATTTCTACGGTCATTCTCCTCCCTTCCGCTGATTTATTCAAGAAGGGTTGTTGTCAGTTACAAGCGAAAGTATGTGCACAAATTACTGGTTAACGGCTTGCTCAAGCCTGCCCAGGAAAAAGTGTGGTTAAGTGAACTGACCGTCCTGCAATGACCATAGCTGTTGACATGGGACGTAAAGCAACAAAAACAAACAAAACAAACATCTGACTTGGCAATAGAGACCACTACAAAGTGCACTTACATCTGACTTGGCAACAGAGACCACTACAAAGAACACTTACATCTGACTTGGCAACAGAGACCACTACAAAGAACTTACATCTGGCTTGGCAACAGAGACCACTACACAGAACTTACATCTGGCTTGGCAATAGTGACCACTACACAGAACTTACATCTGACTTGGCAACAGAGACCACTACAAAGAACTTACATGTGACTTGGCAACAGTGACCACTACAAAGAACTTACATCTGACTTGGCAACAGAAACCACTGCAAAGAACACTTACATCTGGCTTGGCAACAAAAACCACAACACGAGCCAATTACATCTGACTTGGCAACAGAGACCACTACAAAGAACTTACATCTGACTTGGCAACAGACACCACTACAAAGAACTTACATCTGACTTGACAACAGACACCACTACAAAGAACTTACATGTGAAGTGACAATAGGGACCACTACAAAGAACTTACATCTGACTTGGCAACAGAGACCACTACAAAGAACACTTACATCTGACTTGGCAACAGACACCACTACAAAGAACTTACATGTGAAGTGACAATAGGGACCACTACAAAGAACACTTACATGTGACTTGGCAACAGAGACCAATGCAAAGAACTTAAATCTGACTTGGTAACAGAGACCACTACAAAGAACTTACATCTGACTTGGCAACAGAGACCACAACATAGAACACTTACATCAGGCATGGCAACAGAGACCACTACACATAACTTACATCTGACTTGGGAACAGAACCCACAACCTGGACCACTTACATCTGACTTGGCAACAGAGACCACTACACAGGTTAGAACTTACATCTGACTTGACACCAAAAACCACAACACGGACCACTTACAGACTGACTTGCAAACAGAGACCACAAAATGGACCACTTACATCTAACTTGGCAACAGAGACCACTACACAGAACTTACATCTGACTTGGCAACAAAGACCACAACAATGTTGTGGTCTTTGTTGCCAAGTCAGATGTAATAACACAGATCTCTTACATCTGACTTGGCAAAAGAGACCAATACAAAGAACTTACATCTGACTTGCTTTCATCATCAAGACCGGCTATCAGTGCTGATATTGCAATTCCTTCATGTCTGGTATTGCTGGCAAACTCCTCATTCTCAAACACATTCAGCTCTAACTCACTGAAAGATAGAATTAACTCACTGAAAGATAGAATTTAAAAAATATATGCTTGCAGCCACTAGCAGCCACTGCTGTAAAACACTTAATATTTAGGGCATCAAAATTTTGGCAATTTTAAAAGATTGACATATTGGCGTAGTTTAATTTTCAACTTTAATACCCTTTTAAAAATCTATTCTCTTAGGGGATACTCAATCTTAAAGGAAAGAATATGCACCCGAATATGCTCCCTATGGGGAGCATATTCTTTCCTTTAATAGTAGCCTCTTTCAAGAACAGGGAGCATATTCTCTGCTTTACTAGTAGCCCCCTTTAAGACATGTTTTTTTACAGGGAAACATAGTACTACTCTACTGTTCAACAGTTGGTTGATTGATACAGATACCAACATACTTTATGTGTGGCCATTTATTGCTTATTCTGTAACTTAATTTGAAGCCATATGATCAACCTAATTTATTGTGAACTTATTGAAAAAATATGCAGCAGACAATAATGAGTTAATTTCAATTTTTTTTGTTGCTTAAAGAAACAAAATAAGGTTTGACATTTCATGTGAATTGTATGTGAACAGACAATTCATGTGAAATGCCAGTCCTTATTTCCCTTGAAAATCAAGAAACTTTTAAATTCTGGACACATTCCATTGTCAACAACAGCACAAAGAAAACCAAAAAAATAAATTTCAAGTTGGAATGTAAATTTTGCAATTGTCTGCTAGAGCATTATATTTGCATCGACGAAAATGTTTTTTGTATAGTATTAGTATACATTAGTCCACTGTATTTATGTTTTTTGTCTATTTTACTGCATAACATGTTTGCGTTAATCTCTTACGCCACCTGTGAGTGGCCTGAGATGTATAGTTTTCAATAAAGTTCTGTTCTGTTCTGTTCTATAATATGGATTAAAATAAGATATACAGTAACAGCTGTAAATGATAGTAAAATGATATCATTTACTGTAAATTCAGAATTTTTCTTGAGGGCTTTATTTTTCGCGAAATTTCACATTCGCAAAGTTTCTTGAATATAAAGCCCTTGCGAAATGGCGAAATCACTCTGTCATTTACTGATGTAGGTGAATCATGCCCCAGTCGTGAATTTTTAATGTTGTAAATATGTCTTTTAACTCTGTTCACACTGGTAAATGTATACGTCGATTTGCTGGTCCACAGGGACTATAGACTTCAATCATTTTTAAGTATTCAGTATGTGCATGGCGATTTATGTAAGCATTTAGGAATAGATTCGAGTACCTATATAATACCTATCATCCAGATTGGTTCTCGAATCTATTCCTAAAAGCTTACATAAATCGCCATGTGCATGCCGAATACTTAAAAATGATTTAATTCTATAGTCCCTTTGGCATACGGAATGTTTTTCTATATAGTATTTACACCAATATCTACCACATCCGGTCTATGGAGTACCGGCAATATACATAAATACCAACAAATCGATGTATACATTTACCAGTGCGCTATTCGTAAGAATAAAATTCTCACGAAAATTTCTGAATTTACAGTACATGTATATAGACCTAGTAAGTTAAGATAGGAATATAAATAGTTTTATACTGACCTGTACCATATATGTGCCTACTCATGGTGTCACAGAAACAATCACCATGGAAACCATTACCTAAGGTTTATTAAGTTCAATTCAGACTGCTGTCACTACATGGTGCATGCTTCACATAAAATATCAAATCTTTTTTTTCTTTAAGTGGGGACAAAATTTGAAAATGCCTTCTGCAGCAAATTTTGCTGCATCTTTAAAGGTTAAAGCATATGCGACCAGTACAGGGTTCATACAGGCAAGTTTGAGTAAAAATCAAGGACTTTTTAAAGACTTTCTTACAGTTTTCAAGGTCTAAAAGTTTATGGAAAATACAGATTTAAGTGTTAAAATTCTACTTCAGAAATGCTAGACTGAGATAATGGAGAAATTAGTGTTAGAAAATTAGTATAAAATTGTTGTGCTTTTATTTGGTGCAGCATAATGCTGCACAAAATAAAAGCATAAAAATTTTATAATGATTTAGGTCTATGTCACTGTGCTAAGTCCTACAGAAAATAGTAGAATTCAAGGACTTCTCAAGGTTTTTGAGTGATTTTCCGGTACTTTTCAAGGCAGATTTAATTTTCAAGGACTTTTCAAGAAAGCCCTCTAAATTCAAGTACTTTTCAAGCCTGTGCGAATCCTGCAGTAAACAGTCAATTAACCAGAGCATTAGTTCTTTGGTCACGCACAAAGTATGAGGGTAGATAAAGGTTCAGACTGAAAAAAAACGGTACATGTATATTAGCTTCACTCGATAGCTGCACATGTTTGTTTGAATTGATTCTTTACGTCCCAGTCAACAATTTTTCAGTTATGTCAGGACGGGTTTTCCTGTATTGAATCAGTACTAAGCTAGGATTAATATGTCTTGCTCAAGGACCACAACGCAGTGACACTGGTGAGGCTAGAACCAGCAACCTCTCCATCTCGAGACAAGCACTCTACCACTGAGCCACTGCGCTCCCCACATACATGATTAAAGTATAACTATGCTGCACATGCATTTTACTCTGCGAGTGCATCTTTAAAACATGACTTTACAGAAATGCAATAAGTAAAATTTTCGAATTAGGCATTTTCTAATGCATATGGGCAGCATCGCGTGAAACCCTGATTTTGTTGTATGTGAATAACAAAGGCACAGATCAGCCTGCACACCCACACAGTCTGATCAGCACCTTTGTTATTCACTATTTGGTCAGGATTATCGCTAAACTCGCCACATCAGGGCTCGAAAATAGTACTCGTCCGCTCGTATTTACGAGTGTCTCAGGCTGCAGGGCAAGTGAATATTTTGATATTTCTACTGAAAATTAAATTTTCCTCATGTATGCCAATAAATTTTGTGATGCAGGGCAAGTGCCTATTTTCAGATATTTCGAGGCCTGCACATGCAAAATTTCAATATTCTAGGTCTCTGTAAATAAGCAGGCTGGTTTGAGCATCACCTGGTCACAAACCCTAGAGACAGATTTTCTCTTGATGATGCCACTTCAGTAAAACCTGTGTAAAACTGCCACTGTAAAAAAGACAGAAAATTGGTCTTCAAGACCAATTATCGCTTAATGCAGGTCAAAAGTATTGCAGAATGCTCCAAGGGGAGCATTCTGCAATACTTTCGACCTTCATTAAACTACCATTTGTTATTAAGACCTTTGTTTTGTCTATTTTTGAGTGGTTGTTTTAAACAGGTTTTACTTTACATCTAATGTCAATGATCTATTTGTCCAACATATCTTCTTCAAATTCAGTAAATGGTTTCCATGGTAACCAGAAGTGCCCATACAAAGACCAGAAAGAGTGTCAGGTTATTGTTAAGGGGATTTTCACCACTCAGTCTGGAAAAATGACTAAACTGAAGTTTTCCTAAAAACTCTCTCCACGAATATATATCTATGTAGTCAAAAAGAAAAATACCTAATAGTATCTATATAACTTATAAAGTTTACGGCCATTGCAACATACCAGTATTTTGTTTTTGCAGTACAATTTTTAAAATCTACTTTTTCATACATGAATCAACTTTCAAGAATATCATCATGCAGTGTGTCAAACAATTTGGATCAAGATCAGGCCCGAGGTTATAAAACTTTTTTCATGCTCGGCTCAGCTGAGCACAAAATTTATCCTGCTAATAAATGTTAAAATGCCAACATTTGTTGGCATTTTAACATTTATTAGCATGATAAATTACAACATCTCAGAGACTTAAAGCAATAAACTTCTTCATTTGTCTGTATTTCAGTTTTTATTAGCAGTTGAAATTTTGTGCTCAGTTGAGTTGAGCATGAAAAAGTTTAAAATCTTGGCAGCATATGGGAAAAGTCACCACTGGCTGGGAAAGAGTGATAGAATGATCTGCATAGATATTTTAGTGAGTCATTTTTCCCCGACTGAGCTCAAAATTGTTTAGACAAAATAAGTGTTCTACTATAGAAAGCTAAATATTTACACAACAAAGTCAAACAACCTTTAATATCAAACAGTTGAAATTTCAGAAATAGATTTAATTCTTTAAATGCAGGGTTCTTTTGCATACTTTAAGTTGTCTCTTGATTTTTTTTTTTTTAAATTACTCTTTAAAAAATCTCTCAGAAATAGTATCAGGGTGTAAAACAGTTTTGATCCAGATAAGACCTGATATTTTGTCAGGCCTTTTAATGGGCCAAAACTGTTTCAAAGATTATCAACAGGCAACAAAGTTGTTACTAAGTGGGAAAGAATTGACCTATACAAGAATCTATCAGGAGTATGAGATAGAAAAAATCTGTAACATGGATCACTGTTTGGCATCACGAGACTTGTCGACTGATGATAAACGGTGACCCTGAGGGGCAGATTTTTCTATCCCATCTCACACAAATACTGGACTCTTTTTCTTGCTCATCATTAAATTTTTAAAATAAGCTTCCAAAAGTTCCTGTATTTGCTCAGATGCAAATTACATGATGATGTCACTTTTGCCTACCGATGACGTTACTTGACGACAATGTGTGTGAGTTCCAATTTACAAACAATGGACAGCCCATATGTGACAGCCTGGGTAAGATAAGAATTTCTAACCCAGGCTAAATTCTTAAATATTTTTATCAGTTATGTTCTCTGGTCTTGATCTACCCATAGGAAGCAGTTGAATTCTAGTCTCTAGAATATGCTATTTGTTTGCCTAGATTGGGCCATTTGACTGTGTTGTATACACTATTTATATGGGCCAGTGCACGAGATTTTAGTAGTTATCACAAATGCGCAAATGCCTCCAATAAATGTCCACGCTGACATATCCAGTAAAGCTAGAGGTCTAATAAATGGTCTAAGCCTTCATCTACATCCATACTTTGTGCATGTGAGCAGCAAAAGGCTCTGGTGAGTCTGTGCTCATGTACAGACTCGTCTGAGCCTTACTGCTCACTGCCCACTAATGCGAAAAGTACCAAAATCCTGTGCACTGTCCCATATTATGAAACAGTTTGTGAGATTGGTAACTTATCACAGAGGTGACCACCTCGACAGTCTCATCGAAACCTTTCCTAACTGCACACACACAAAGCAATAAGTTTGGATGTAGGTTCAGCACAAATTCTAGACCTCTATGTAATAAATACCATTATCCCATGTTCTGGCCCATAAATACCATAGGGGTCAGGCCTTTTTTTGGGGGGTGATACTGGAAGATTTCATAAGTTAAAATAGGTATAGCTTATATAAAAAAAACTTATACCTATTCTATACCTATTTTGACTTATAAAGTATAATAGGCCGGACCCCTATGGTATATACTACTGAACAACTACACTGAACTACAACTATTTTTTTTTAAATGTACAAAAAAAATTAATCTAAATTTGTCTATGAATCCAATTTGAAACAATACATGTATGTTATTAATTTTGCAAATAAAATATATTTCAACATTAATTTAATAGACACAAATTCCAATCAATAGCAAAAGTAAAATTCTCATATTTGACCTTGTAAGCACACTGTGCACTGTTTTCCATCTACAGGATGGATCCATGTTAATCATGAAAGGGGTACATGCATTAAGGGTCTAATTTGGTCCCCTTTGGAGCCAAAAAACTAAAAAATGCTTTTCACCAATTTCTTTTGATTGGTTTATTAGAAGAACAACTGAAGTGCAAAATTTCGGCATTTATTTAAAAAAAAATCCCATCTTCAGTTAAAAATATATTTTTGGTATTTGTTTGTGCTCTATGTTAACTTCTCTGTCAAACGTCACAAATTTGCTCCAAAATGGTCGATTTCCTATTTTCAAACTATTTTGGCTGCCATTTTTGTTACCATGGCAACGGTAAAAATGGAATTAATTCGAGACTTTTACACTTTGGTTATTGTTCTAATGAACTAATAAGAACAAATTGATGGAAAGCAATAAAAAAACCAAAAAAATAATAATTCATATTTTTGCCTTATAGGGGGGTGGGGGTGGGGGTGGGAAAGCCTTTTAATCCACGTAGCTCTTTAATCACTCAATCTACTTGAAATCAAAAGTTCATACAGTGTAAAAATCATAAAGTATTCAATAAGCATCTATAGGAGCATGTGTGCTTATCAGGTCAAATATGACTGGGTACAGATCATTGATGTGACAACCCTGAACAAAAAGTTTAAAGCTTTTGTGAAAATAGACAGTTACAAGCTAAACTGACGGATGGATGGATGGATGGATGGATGGATGGATGGATGGATGGATGGATTGGACTGATTACAATATACCAAACTTTTTTTCCAATAATATCATTACACACTTTTATCCAAAGGCCTATTTTACCAAGGTTGCTGACAATAAGATCTCCTTGAGAGTGGTAACAGCGGGATTGCAGTGTATATGAAAAGCTGTATATACAACAGGACTTTAAGAGTGCGTAACAGAAAAATAACTTTCTTATTTTTAACCAATTCATATGTTGTGGGTACTCAAAAGAACCGTCTCAATGAGATGGTTCTTTTGAGCACCCAAAACATATGCTAAAAACTATAGGTAAGGAAATGCTCAAAATTTTTGTTTATCTAAACCTGTGATACAAGGATTAGACTTACGGAGACTCAGAGTAGTACATACAGAGCAGAGAGGGAGAAAAGGATTTCAGATAGGATTTCATGCTAGAAATGAAATTTACAAGAACTATATTTGAGCCATCTCCAATGAAAAATGATTTTGTTTGTTTGATTTGATTCTTTACGTCCCATCAACAATCTTTCAGTTAAGCAGGGACGGGTCTTCCTGGGTTGAAACAGTACTAAGCTAGGATAAATGTGTCTTGCTCAAGGACCACAACGCAGTGACGCCGGTGAGGCTCGAACCCGCTGCCCCTCAATCTCGAGTCAAGCGCTCTACCACTGAGCCACTGCCCTCCCTATGAAAAATGATCCATTTTACATCGGCAACAAGAAAAAAAAGCAAGTTACGAGCATTTTGAGCATTAATTTGGTCTGATTTTTCACAATTTTCTGGGTAAATACATGAATGTCAAAAGTATGTAAAACCCAGGCCCGAGGTTATAAAACTTTTTTCATGCTCAACTCAACTAAGCATGATACTTCAACTGCTCATAAAAACTAAAATGTTGAAAAACAGAGACCTTTCTTGCTTTCAAACTCTCAAATGTTGCATTTATCATGCTAATAAATGTTAAAATGCCAACAATTGAACCAGTACTAAGCAAGGATAAATGTGTCTTGCTCAAGGACACAACACAGTGATGCTGGTCAGGCTCTAACCCGCAGCCCCTCCGTCTCGAGTCAATCACTCTACCACTGAGCCACTGTGCTCCCTCAGTTAAGTTGAGCATGAAAAGAAATAACCTCAAGGTCTGGTCATTTCCCCTACCATGCTTAACCAGGTTATATATTGTATTAAAAACAGTATAGATCCAAATCAGCTGGCTTCTGAGAACTTCTTAATTATTTCTAGCAGTTTCAATGGTCAATGTTAAATCAATCATTGGTCAGCTGCATAAGCCGCTGATCAGCCGATTCCAATCACTCATAAAAAGACATTGTAACTATACTGAGGGAAAAAAGTTTAGCAATATACTTTGGGGATTCACAGTTTAAAAGAAATAGGATTTTTAATTTCTAAATATCAAAACTATATGTTGACAAATGTTTAGGAGTACGATGAAATTAACCGGTTGACATTTTACTTAACATAAAGTCCAATTTTAAGCCCCTTTGCTTAAACAGCTTATCTGGCAATAGAGCGAATATTTTTTTGCTTAAAGTTTCATATTTCTGTCAAATGTTTAGACCAAAAAGTGAAAACCGGTTTAAAACTGAATGTTCACTAATTTCGTACTGTTTTTAGTTGAAAACTGTATTAGTTCAAATTACCTCCCTTTTGTTGAATAGTGTTTGAAATTGAAATGCTCAGCAGTTCAAATCCTCGCTATGAAGTCGCAATGTGTTTCTTTTGACCTCTTGTGGGTAGGGATAAGATCATTTTCAAACAGCTGACATGTTTGCGCACCTGCTAATAATAAATATCTAATGCCTATGGGAAACCCATTATAACTAATTGCTAAACTTTTTTCCCTCAGTATAGGTTTGACAGCATAATACAAGTTGCATGTGTAGAAGGCAGTTGCATGTGATTGGTTACATTCTGATGCAAAAGTAAAGAAATAAAACAAAGCTTTTTGGTGTATTAACCCTTTGTTTACTAATGGATTCTTCCTTCTGGTTTGACACAATAAACTTGTGATGGTCCATTTTATATGTCAAGGGGACACAAGTTATCATCGCCAAATAATATTGAATTTCTTTCTCGAAAGATTGTTTTCATCTTGGCAAACAGTGTAGACCCTGATGAAATGCTGCATTATGCAAAGTGCAGACCCTGATGAAATGCCACATTGTGCGGCATTTCATCTGGGTCTTCACTGTTTGCCAAAACAGGCTTTTAGGAGCTACCAGTATACAAAGGGTTGAAGCAGAATTGATTTTTAAAAGAGAAGAAAATCTGGAAAAAATGTGATATTTTACCAATTAATCCCTCTGCTCAAGCCACTGAAATGATTTAAACTGGGATTTTAACACCTAAATAAATTCTTAAAACCGGTGTTCCTTCATGCTAGGTCTTGGTTTTTGTGCGTTGACTTTATATTTTGATACGGATATTTTGATACAGATTCTGCAATAGGCCCAATACATGTATATATCCCATTACTTATTGACTTATTAAGAGTTACTATAATAAATATCAACTAGAAATAATGGCTGTGAAACACTGTGCACCCAACCATATGCTTGTCCATAGGGGCATCTTATATTAACCAACCAGGGGCAATGACTCTGTAGTTATTTCATGTAAAGTTATGCCACCTTCATTAAAATATTTTGCACATCAAAAATTCTTAGTATACCGAAATTCAGCTTTCTCGGTTAAGCTGGTCAAATTTTGGAAAAATGCTGAAGTCTAAAAACAGGCATAAATCAGTCATTTTGTAGGGAATCCAAATTTAATGAGGTTATCTACTCATCAGCCTAAAATCAGTATATCAAGTAACAAGACTCTTAACCCTTAAAGCGCCAATCACAACTGCAGCAGACGACAAATTTTGTGACATCTTTCCTAATTTTCGAAAATATAAGGTATGATATTTCATGAGAATCATCTGCCAGCAGATGATTCTCATGAAATATTATGCCTTATTTGTTATTTTAGAATTAGCATCAAAATTTGAAATTGTCGTCTGCTGCAAATTGTAGGGGACGCTTTAAGGGTTAACATAAACACTTTCTGTGATATCTTGCTAATAAGATTGTTATCTTATTTAAGCTACTGAATAAATTCAAAAGTTAATATGTGTTACATATATCCTTGTTCCTGACATATGCTATAGGTTTAAATGTGTTATTTGATGTCACTATTACATGTAATATAAATCAAATAAGATTTTATCTTATTTTTATCAAATAGGCAAAACTCAAAAATGGGACATAACCCACACAAGAAATAAAATAAGGGTCAATTACTTTTCCATGAGGAATCAGCCTATGACATTTCAAGACCCTAGCATGCATGATTCCAAAGATATTTGACTAAAAAGATTGTTATCCAATTTTTATCAAATAGGCAAAACTCAAAAATGGGACATATCCCACACAAGAAATAAAATAAGGGTCAATTACTTTTCCATGAGGAATCAGCCTATGACATTTCAAGACCCTAGCATGCAAGGTTCCAAAGATGTTTGAGGTGTAAATAAGTTTGATGGAAAGGAGGATGGATGGACAGACAAGCCAAAAGTAATATAGCCCCTCAACTTGGCCAAGGTTGGGGGCATAAAGAGAATGCTAGAGATATCTATGGATGTCCCTACACCAGGTGTGCATAAGTCATGATTCCATCACCAACTACAGATCAGCTACTGAATAAATTCAAAGTTAATATAAGTTACATATATATAATTGTTTTCTGTCATATGCTATAATGCCTTTAATGTTTACTGTCATGAGTTGGCTCCCGGTACCGTTAGTTTAACAGGTGAAAGGGCCCAGGGCGACGACAGTAAACATTGCGCTTACAGTATAGGTTTAAAAAATGTTTATTTACATGCCACATAAGTACAACATTGTAAAAGTAGGATTTGTCATTAAGCTGTGGGGTTTATTAAGCACACCTTCCAATCCATCTCCTTTATAGCATAAAATCAATACTGAGAAGAGGCCTGTTTGTTTGGTTTCGATGTTTCACGACCCAGTCAAAAGCTATGGTCATCTTTTTTTTCATTTATTATCAAAATCAACATAACACAACACACCAACCAGTCTTAACCAATGTCCTGCTGAGCTCAGATGAGTCCACTTTTGAAACCAGGGTAGATCCCCGCAGATGAAGAAACCAGTCAGTGAGGATCCAAAGTTTACCATACAGCCCATGATTCCATTTGAATTAACTCTTTGCATGCTGGGTAATTTATCTTGCTTTTGTTGTCGTCTGCTGACTTTTTTTCAAAATTAACTTTTTCAAAAAAGTTTAAGGAACATTATTATCAGAGTGCCAAACAGCTTGGATCCGGGTCAGGACCGACAGAATGTCGGTCCTGATCTGGGTCCAAACTGGTTGCAAAGGTTATCAGGAGACGACAAAAATTCATACAATTGTTCAGCAGGACAAGGGTTATCACACATTTTTCAGTTGCTTAGCAACATATACAGAGCCCTAGCAACAAAAACAAAACATGAAAACATGGGATAACTTACAGCTCAGACAGTTAAGCAACAGGGTAAAAAAGCCTGTTAAAAAACACAACAACAAAGATACAAAAACAAAAACGTAAACAATTTAACACCCAGAATGTCAAAAACTGAGTTCTGTTTGTTTTGTTCATTCTGGGCGAAAAATTGTATAATTCAAATACAGGGCACTGACACCTCTCAAAATACCTGGCATCTGACAGTCTTTGATATGGCACACAAACGACGTCTCTGTGTGCTAAAAGGTCGTCGTAAACCTTGTTCGGAGATTTCTGAAGATCTGGTTCACTCCCCGGGTTCAACTGGGGAGTATTCACTACATGGTCACGAACTCTGCAGCCCTAAAATTAATTTCATGCATGAAATTCACGTGAGATTGAAGGGTCGCTGGTTTGAGCTTCATCTGAAGGCACTGCATTGTTTCCTTGAGCAAGACACTTTATCTACTGCTTACAGGGTTCATACAGTAAAGTTTGTGTAAAATTTAAAGAATTTTCAAGGACTTCTTAAAGCCTCTCCAACAGTTTTCAAGGACTTAATGTTAATGAAAATACTGATCTTGGTGTTAAAAGTCTACTTCAGAAATGCTAGACTGAGATAATGGAGACATTAGTACTGGAAAATTAGTAAAAAATTGTTGTGCCTATATTTGGCGCAGCATATGCTGCACCAAATAAAGGCACAACAATTTTATACTGATTTAGGTCTACAGAAAATATTAGAAGTAAAGGACTATTAAAGGTTTTAGAGTGATTTTCCAGTACTTTTCAAGGCAGATTTAATTTTCAATGACTTTTCAAGAAAGCCCTCTAAATTCAATTATCTTCAAGCCTGTGCGGACCCTGTGAATGACATGCACTTGAGATCAAAGGGTCCTGGTTTGAGCTTCACCTGAAGGCACTGCATTGTTTCCTTGAGCAAGACACTTTATCCAGGCCCCCAGATAAGAGTGTGTAACTGAATTTTTTTTTTACTTCTCAACCAAAACATATGTTGTGGGTACTCAAAAGAACCGTCTCAATCAGACGGTTCTTTTGAGCACCCAAAATACATGATAAAAATAATTGATAAGTAAATAATCGCAATTTTACGCCGAAAAAAATTGTCTAACTGGCCCTATGTTTATCTACTGCTTAGTAAGGGTTCAACTCAGGAAACTTCCCAACATGACTTAAAATTGTTGAAAATTGTTGAATGAGATTAAAAGCACCAACTCAAACAAACACTATGATTTTTTTTAATTGACCTCTTAGTCTACTGGTGTCATCTGATGATAACCTTTGCAAACAGTTAGGACCCAGTTCAGGTCCAATAAATGTGAGGCCAGAGCAGGATCCAAACTGTTACTCTGATGGTATTCCTGTACTTGGAAAATTTCTTTTTTGAAAAATCGGCAGATGACATTAATGAGGCCTGGATGGGGTATATCAGTAAGCAATTTGGGCCCTATTTTATATTGTAAAATGAGCCACGACATGAGATTTCCAACAATGTGGTATGTGCGGCCAGCAAAGCCTCAGATTAGCCTCCACATACGTGCAGTCTAATCAGAGCCTTTGTTAGTCGCTTGAATATACTATGACTGTTAAGCTCATGAATGAAGAGCATTTGGAGTTTTTAAGCTTAAAAGGAGGCTGCACATGCTCGTCTGTGTCTACACTTATCAAAATGCCACATTGTTGGAAATCACCAGTCACGGCTCAAATATTGTTATTCTCAGGTCAACCTCAAATCATTTACAATGCTCTAATATTCAACAATTATTTTTATTTATAATTTCAAAAATCAAGAAAAAAAAAGCAACAACAACAAAATCTTGGCCATTGACTCCACTTTAGTCAGTCTTGACTTTCTTATTTCACTAAGGACCTTTTCATAAAATCAATTGATTTCATTATTAAGTAAAAAAAATAAATTTTTAACACACTTCCCCTATAGAGCCAACGGTAACAAACTGTGATATATCGGACAATAATTCACAGCTAAAGTGTGTGATAGCTGACGTCACTGGAAAATGACGTCATTCATAGCGTTAGACAGTGTAACATCGTTTTTACCCTTGAAAAACGTTACAATTACATGTAAACGTATGCGACGTTGTCTAAGTATTGGCGGGAGTTCTTCAGTGCAATGGCGAAAAGTTGGAAGAAGCTGAAGACTTCTAATGTGTTTTCGTCGTTTATTGTGTGTTAGAATCGAAATAGATCAGCTCCAGTACATGAATTGTTGAGTAATAATTCACTGTTTTGTCGGTCAGTTGTACGAAGATAAATCACTCTCGCTGCGTGCTCGTGATTTGATCTTCTTTACAACTGACCTCTAAACAGTGAATTATTACTCAACAATTCACTGCTGGAGCTGATCTATTTCTTAAATAAATGCAAAATTAATTTGCACTATCAAGTGTAGAAGATAAGAGCGTAATCAAAACAGTTGCTTATGTTTATTACTATGGAAACAGCAAAGTCTTGAACTACCTGAATATGATGAAACAGCAACTCTTTTAAATTTCATGCTGATGTCACTCACAGATTTAATTTACAGCAAATCATGCAACTGTCTTGCCGATATCACACATGGTATGGAAAAATTCTATTTAAAAATGCCACAATCAGAGACCAAAAACCAACCCACGGCACTCTGAGGAAAAGACACAAAACACAGAGAGCCTGAACACAAATATAGCAAGAAGTGAGCAAAGATCACATACCCCTGGCGGTAGCCATCAGAGGCTGTAACACCTTCAGAGAAAAGACAAAATTGTTAAAGATTTCATTATCTTAAATCAAGTAGCTGCTGAGAAAACATTGGTGAAAAATGTCCATATGTGTTATATAGGAGTGACAGAAGGAAAAATTGAAAATTTGAAAAAAGAAGGCAAAATGGGGATTAGCATCTTGATTTTCATTTACACAACACACTTTGCCTACCTGAAGGTGAACACAAAATTTAGGAAACACTGGCTCCAATAGGAGCTGAGAAATCTGTGACAGAAATTTTCATTGGAGAGAAAGACAAATGAACAAATAAAGTGACTGATAAGCAATATGTGGCTGTTTTTTGTTACAAAATACAACTCATCACTATCAAGCTTTGTACCAAATTTCATAATCCTAAGCCAAGTAGCTGCTGAGAAATCTTTGACAGAAAAAAAGTTGTCAAACAGACAAACAAACAGACAGACAGACATAGTTACAGAAAAGGCAAAAACTATATACCCCCTATATACTTCGTACCGGGGGTATAAGTAAAGCACCCGTTCTCTCTTATAGATAATATAATAAAATTTCTTGTAAATACTTTACCTTATTCTGATTGGTTGGATCAAATCGTAGTGTCTTCTGATGGCAGCATGGATACGTCCCGATAAAGGAATTCTGGCTCTGCTCATTCTCATACCTAGGGGGTTCCGGATGATATTTACAATGCCCGTAGTCTGTACAAGGAAAAGTCTCACCACATCTACCACATGACTGGTAATGAACTGTTCCCCAGGCCCTCCAGTACACCTCCCTCCAACTCTTCAGCTGAGTTTTGAGGTCAATTAAATATTGGTTCACGTCAAATGTGGAATCACGTACATGACAAAAAGTGAGCTGGCCCCTTTTGTCTATGGTCATTCTGTAAAAGCAAAGTTTTAAGGTCAATTAAATATTGGTTCACATCAAATGTGGAATCACGTACGTGACAAAAAGTGAGCTGGCCCCTTTTATCTATGGTCATCACATAAAAGCAAAGTTTTTAGGTCAATTAAATATGTCAACGTCAAATGTGGAATCACGTACATGACAAAAAGTGAGCTGGCCCCTTTTGTCTATGGTCATTCTGTAAAAGCAATGCGGAAATGGTTTTTAGGTCAATTAATATTTGTTCACGTCAAATGTGGAATCACGTACATGACAAAAAGTGAGCTGGCCCCTTTTGTCTATGGTCATTCTGTTAAAGCAAAGTTTTTAGGTCAATCAAATATTGGTTCACGTCACATGTGGAATCACGTTCATGACAAAAAGTGAGCTGGCCCCTTTTGTCTATGGTCATTCTGTAAAAGCAAAGTTTTTAGGTCAATCAAATATTGGTTCACGTCACATGTGGAATCACGTACATGACAAAAAGTGAGCTGGCCCCTTTTGTCTATGGTCATTATGTAAAAGCAAAGTTTTTAGGTCAATTAAATATGTCAACGTCAAATGTGGAATCACGTACATGACAAAAAGTGAGCTGGCCCCTTTTGTCTATGGTCATTCAGTAAAAGCAATATGGTAAATGTTCTAAAATTTTAAACACTAGTTGACTGCTAAAAAGGCTTAGACAAACAGTGCAGACCCAGATCAGACTGCTTCTGAAGAAGCAGTCTGATCTGGGTCTTCCCTGTTTGCTGTACTGACAAGCATTTTGTGAATTCCAGCCCTGAAAACCAACATCTTAGTTTATTAAAGCCAAACTCAGGAGCAAACAAATTTGACTTTCTTTTGTTTATTTTAATGCTTTACATCCTAGTTAACACTTTTTTAGTCATGTCAGGATGATTTCCTGTCTTCCTAGGCAGCAGATAAAGGGTGTTTGTTCAGGGACACTCAAACTAGCAACCCTTTGATCCCCAGTCTAATGGTCTCTAACGTTCTGCGATGTGAGCGCTCGGCACATCATATGGTTTTATGGAGATGTAAGAAAAATAATCAAATTTGATTTTCTTGTCTCTCAGCCAAACATCTCATCAACTCAAAATTGTTTGTAAAATACTGTGCCCCCAACCATATGCCTCTCCATAAGGATTGTACCCTTTTATTAAGATAAGGGCCATACCTCCAAAAATACTTTTCAGAATTCCTTTAAAAGCTAATCACTGCTCACATGAAATGTTAAGCTTTATTTTACCCATTAAATGACTCTGCCAGAAAACTTGATTTTGTAACATGCGAACAATGAAGGTGGAGACCAGCCTGTGCAAGCTGCAGTCTGATCAGCACTTAGTAGTTTGTTTTCTAGAAAGTTATAATAATAGGGACCATATTCCAAAATTCTTGCTAAACTCTGTATCTGAGCAGGCTGGTTTGAGTCTTACATGGTAAGAAATGCAGAAAACAGGTTTTCTGGCATTGAGTCTCATATCAGCGAAGATATCCAAAGGTCCCGATAGACACAATTTTGGGGGGTAAAATTGTAAAAAAAATCCATCTATTTTATTAAACAATTGTTTTGAGTGCTTAGAAGAATTTTGGGTGCTCAGAAGAAGTGTCTCAAGGAGTCTGTTCTTTGATTACCCACAATATATGTTTCGGTTGAAAAAATATGATATAATTTTAAATTAAGCACTCTAATCTAAAGGCCTGATATAACAAACTTTGTTTGCTGTTATAGTCAGGACTAGCAATTTATGGGTTATTTCATGTTTCAAGCAGAGGAACCTGCACCAAAATAAGGCATAAAACTAGGAGAAAGTTCCCTTACCTGCTCGGCATACATTTTACCTTCCTTTCTAAGTTCTTAGTAAGTAACTTCTTACACACAGAGCACCTGCAAGTAAAACAAGCACCATTGTATTTACTCACACATTTCAGCTATTTGCATTTCTCCATGCAAAACTGAACAATCACATGATCTGAAATGCCACTGTGGGGATTTTGCTTGTTTGTTGGTTTGTTTGATTCTTCACGTCCCATCAACAATCTTTCAGTTATGTAGGAACGGGTCTTCCTGGGTTGAACCAGGACTAAGCTAAGATTAATGTGTCTTGCTCAAGGATAAAACGTAGTGACGCCAGTGAGGCTCAAACACCACGGGATCTCAGTCTCAAGTCAAGAACTCTACCACAGCGCTCCCCTTATGGGGATTAGCATAAGCGTTAGCCAATAACTTTCTATGTTTGACAGTATTTGTGTGATGTAATTAGCGTATCACCATGACTTTGTGTACAAGAGTTTTGCTGGCTGGCTTTTCTAACACCCTGTTACAAATAAGTGTTTACCATTTTATAAAGGTAACATTAACAAGCAGGTTTGGTGGAAGATTGTACAGCATATTTTTATTATTGATGGATAATATAAAATGAAATTATAAGAATTGAAATGCAGATTTTTATCATGCACTGGATGATTCAAAACATTAGCATTTTAATGTCTCTGAGAAGCCCTCCAGGCTTCCGAGACATTAACTAGAGGACCTGAAGGTCCTGAGGCGCTCACCTGATCTCCTTAATAATGTTAAAATAGGTCAAGGTCAACTACAGCTTATAATGGAACAAATTTTGTTTTTAAAATATACATTTTGGTCAAGTGACCTAAACAATCTAATGAATAATCCATCAAACAGCCCAGTGATTTCTGAGAAAAAGATGTTTAGATAGGTATGTGGCAGTCCAAATGAGTGGCCTTGGATAAAAGGTCACAGGTCAGCTTGACATTTGGTACTTAATAAACCATTGTCTCAATAGGTTTAACTAGTATTATGAATTCGGCTCAGTTATAGAAAATGAACATTTTAAGATTTTCTCCATATAAATGCATCAGGAATCAAATTTGACCTTGCCATAAAGTAGGTCAAGGTCAACCTAGATTCATCATTTGTCCTAACCTGGCAGGGTCCACATCCCCGATCCTACATACCAAGTTCCAAAGCCAATGGCCTTTTGGTTCCAGAAAAGAAGAGATTAAAAGAGTTTTTACCATATATGGGCATGGTGGCCATGTTAGTCATGTGATCATGACAATTTGTATAAGTTTTGGCTAACCAGTCATAAGGAGTTGTCATATGAAATTTGGTTTCAATTGGCCAACAATTGTCTGAGAAAACTATGTTTTAATATGTTGATGGCACTTCAATATAAGCAACCTTGGCTGAAAGGTCAAAGGTCAACCTTGACCTTTGAAACTTATTTATAGACAATAGACTGAACATATCAGGTGAGAATGATTTTGGCTTCCACAGTATTCAAAAAATCAACTTTACAAAAAATTTCCCATTCAAATGCATTAGGAAGCAAACTTGCCCTTGACGTTAAGTAGGTAAAGGTCACCCTAGGATCATCATTTGTACAAACTTGGTAGGCCCCACATCCCCAAAACTATATACCAAGTCTCAAGGTCACTGGCCTTCTGGTTCTGGAGAAGAAGATTTTTAAAAGGTTTTTACCATATATGGGCGTGGCGGCCGTCTTTGTCATGTGACCAAAAAATTTTGTAAAAATTTTAGTTGACTTATCATAAGGAGTCTTCCTATGAAATTTGAGCTCAATTGGGCCAATGGTTTGTGAGAAAACTATGTTTTAATATATAGATTGGACCACAATATGAGCGACCTTGGCTGAAAGGGCAAAGGTCAACCTTGACCTTTGAAAATTATTTATAGCCATTGTCTCATTAGTTTCAACATATCAAGTATGAATTAACAGTATCAAAAAATTAACTTTTCTAAATATTCCCATTTAAATCTATTAGGAAGCAAATTTGACATTGACGTTAAGTAGGTCAAGGTCAACCTAGGATCATTATTTGAACAAACTTGGTAGGCCCCACATCCCTGATGCTACATACCAAGTCCCAAGGTCATCGGCCTTCTGGTTCTGGAGAAGATTTTTAAAGGGTTTTTACCATATATGGGCATGGCGGCCATCTTGGTCACATGACCAGGAACATTTGAACAAACTTTTGTTCCCCCATCCTAAGGAGTCTCCATATGAAATTTGAGTTCAATTGGCCCAGTGGTTTCAGAGGAGAAGATGTTTGAAAATGTTGACGGACGACGGACGCCGGAGTCACTGGTATACTAATAGCTCACCTCGGAGCCTTCGGCTCAGGTGAGCTAAAAAGCCTAATGTTCTGCATCATCCAGTGCAAGCCAAACATTTGCATTTCAATCTTTAACCCTTTACCTCATAGAGGCGCCTTTTAATGCTTTTGCAAACAGAGCAGACCTAGATCAGGCAGCTCTTGTAAGAGTTGCCTGATCAGGGTCTGCTCTGTTTGCTATTGAAATATGATATATATGATCCTACACAACTGGACCTGACCAATGATTTCTTTGTTCTATGTACCAGCATGAAAGTTTATTTATATAATTATTCTTAGTGGGTGGAGACTAGCATGAATATTCTTGAAGGAAATGGTTAACTTAAGTTTTCAGTCACTGTGATATAGGTCACTGCCTCAGATAAAATCTCAAGATATCTTATACAGTGGGTCACTGTCTCAGATAAAATCTCAAGATATCCTATACAGTGGGTCACTGTCTCAGATAAAATCTCAGATATCCTATACAGTGGGTCACTGCCTCAGATATCCTATACGGTGGGTCACTGCCTCAGATATCCTATACAGTGGGTCACTGTCTCAGATAAAATCTCAAGATATCCTATACAGTGGGTCACTGTCTCAGATATCATATACAGTGGGTCACTGTCTCAGATAAAATCTCAGATATCCTATACAGTGGGTCATTGTCTCAAATAAAATCTCAAGATATCCTATAGATTGGGTCACATCCTCAGATAAAATCTCAGATATCCTATACAGTGGGTCACTGCCTCAGATATCATATACAGTGGGTCACTGTCTCAGATATCCTAAACAGTAGGTCACTGTCTCAGATAAAATCTCAGATATTCTATACAGTGGATCACTGTCTCAGATAAAATCTCAGATATCCTATACAGTGGGTCACTGTCTCAGATATCTTATACAGTGGGTCACTGCCTCAGATATCCTATACAGTGGATCACTGTCTCAGATAAAATCTCAGATATCCTATACAGTGGGTCACTGCCTCAGATATCCTATACAGTGGGTCACTGCCTTAGATAAAATCTCAGATATCCTATACAGTGGGTCACTGTCTCAGATATCCTATACAGTGGGTCACTGCCTCAGATAAAATCTCAGATATCCTATACAGTGGGTCACTGCCTCAGATAAAATCTCAGATATCCTATACAGTAGGGGTGCAACGATATACTGATATACCGGTAAACCGCGATTCACTCTAAATAAATATCATATCGCGATACACTTTTGGCTGTATCGGTACAGTAGCCTTCCCTATGTGTCATCAAGCCAGTTTTCATCTTAAATTTGCAAGAAAATAGCCATTATTAGCTTTGAAATTGCCCGAAAATTGGGTCGTTTCCAAAACGGGAAGCGGTAAAAAAAGGGAAAAAAAGACGCTGTGGTATAATTCTTGACTCAAACTACACAAACGTTGACTGTGTCTAACAGCATATCACTGACTTTCAAGCATTGGAAGATGTTTATTCTGTACGACGGACATCAATGCGAGCCATAACATATTGATTATGGACATTTTACACATTTTCTATCCACTCCTTCAAGTTATTTTCGCATTTCAAATACTGACGCTTTATTGTTAAAACTTGTACATATCTGTTCGTGTTACAAATTAGACCAACAGGCAACAGCTACTTTCGGTTTCAAAAAAGATGGCGGACAGACAATCACGAATTATTGTAGTGAAATATCTAAAAGGGAAAAGCACAAATTCGATCATTTCTCATTGAAAAGCAGCCGTTGGACAGAAGGAGTAGCTGAAAATATGATGTATCCTTGCATCCCTACTAAACAGTGGGTCACTGCTTCAGATAAAATCTCAGACATCCTATACAGAGGGTCACTGCCTCAGATAAAATCTCAGATATCCTAAACAGTGGGTCACTGTCTCAGATAAAATCTCAGATACCCTATACAG
Source organism: Loripinus fragilis (assembly GCA_964019695.1). Lineage (NCBI taxonomy): Eukaryota > Metazoa > Mollusca > Bivalvia > Lucinida > Lucinidae > Loripinus > Loripinus fragilis. Next base: position 76,329,630 of record OZ026525.1, read on the forward strand.
TGGGTCACTGCCTCAGATATCCTATACAGAGGGTCACTGCCTCAGATATCCTATACAGTGGGTCACTGTCTCAGATAAAATCTCAGATATCCTTTACAGTGGGTCACTGTCCCAGATATCCTATACAGTGGGTCACTGCCTCATATAAAATCTCAGATATCCTATACAGTGGGTCACTGTCTCAGATAAAATCTCAGATATCCTATACAGTGGGTCACTGCCTCAGATATCCTATACAGTGGGTCACTGCCTTAGATATCCTATACAGTGGGTCACTGCCTCAGATAAAATCTCAGATATCCTATACAGTGGGTCATTGTCTCATATATCCTATACAGTGGGTCACTGCCTCAGATATACTTTACAGTGGGTCACTGTCTCAGATAAAATCTTAGATATCCTATACAGTGGGTCACTGTCTCAGATATCATATACAGTGGGTCACTGTCTCAGATAAAATCTAAGGTATCCTATACAGTGGGTCACTGCCTCAGATACCCTATACGGTGGGTCACTGCCTCAGATATCCTATACAGTGGGTCACTGTCTCAGATATCCTATACAGTGGGTCACTGTCTCAGATATCCTATACAGTGGGTCACTGCCTCAGATAAAATCTCAGATATCCTATACAGTGGGTCACTGCCTCAGATAAAATCTCAGATATCCTATCCAGTGCATATAAAATTGAAATTCAGCATGAGAAGATAAAATATACCTGTTATCCTGCAAATAAATTTTTGGCCTGAAAATGTTGTCTGCTTATAATGTCTGCTGCATATATTCAAATGCACTTCAGACAACTTTTAAATATGGAACCCTGATCAGAAGGAGCAGTCTGATCTGGGTCCACATGGTTTGCAATATCTTTAGGGTTCCAAAGTGTATAAGCACATAATAAGTGAGCAGACGACAAATGAGCCGCCACGTGAGATTTCCAACAATGTGGTATGTGCGATAAGCAAGGGCTCAGACCAGCCTGCACATACGCGCAGTCTGATCAGAGCCTTTGCTAGTCGCTTGAATATTCTATGAGTGTTAAGCTACCAACCGAACATCATTTGTAGTTTCTAAGCTTAAAAGGAGGCTGCACAGGCTCGTCTGAGTCTATACTTGTCGAAGTGCCACATTGTTGGAAATCGCATGTCATGGCTCAAATGTTGTGAATGGTGGGAAAAGAGATAATACAGAATGACAGGCATGGCAGAATTCAATGAGTATGGAATTATTTGGGAAATGCTTTGTGTTTAAGAAATAGGTTTTGAGCTGGCAGTGATTTGTTGCTTAATATATCACTGGCTGGAGGTCAGTCATTAAAAGTGGATAAAACACAAGTGTAAAGTGCAAGTGAATTATCCAATTATGACTAACAGACAGTGATATAAGCAACAAATCACTGCAAACACAAATATTATTGAGCCATGACATGAGATTTCCAACAATGTGGTATGTGCGACCAGCAAAGCCTCAGATCAGCCTGCGCATATGCGCAGTCTGATCAGAGCCTTTGCTAGTCGCTTGAATATTCTGTGACTGTCAAGTTACTGACCGAATACCATTTAGAGTTTTAAAGCTTAAAAGGAGGGTGTACAGACTTGTCTGAGTCCACACTTGTTAAACGCCACATTGTTGGAAATCACATGTCGCGGCTCAATTATTTTGATTCTAATACACAAAAAGATTTGAAATATGAATGATTCCTTAAGATTCTTTAAAGATCAGAGCATTAGAATTTTCCAAAAATCTTGTTTGGACTTAAACACATAATTTTACCTTTGTTTTGAACTTAATAAGCAGTACGCTTCCATTCTAATCCTTAATATTGTAAATTAGTACATTGTGAATTGTTTGTAATTAAAATAAAATGAGCCACAACATGAATTTCAAACAATGTGACATTTTGACGAGTGTAGACTCAGACAAGCATGTGCAACCTCCTTTTTAGCTCAGAAACTCCAAAAGCTGTTCAGACTGCGTGTATGCGCAGGCTGATCTGAACCTTTGCTGGTCGCAAATACCACATTGTTGGAAATCTCATATTGCTGCTCATATAAATATGCTTAAACCAAAGCTCATCTAATGTCAATATAACATTACCTCATGTGATAGGCCACTTCATAAAAATCAAGCCTGTGGCTGGATGATGCTAAATTACATCACACTAGTCTGCCCAGTGATTTGTTACTCAATATATCACTAGACTTTATCATTGGTTATATAGGCATGGTGTGTTAAAATTTGTAATTATCTGAGAATTGTTTGTTTTGATTCTTTACGTCCAAGTCAAACAAAATTCAGTCATGTCAGGACGAGCCTTCCTATGTTGAGCCTTTACTTAGCATATGATAAAATGTCTAGCTCAAGGACACAACACATTGACTCCACCGGTGGTGAGACTCAAACTAGCAACCCTTTGATCCTAAGTTTTCCACTCTACCAACAAAGCCACTATACTTCACGTAATAATGTGAGAAGAAAACCCTTACCTGAACAAAGTAGAAGCATTCTCTGGGCAGTCAGGGTTATAGAAATCAACATCAAACAACTTTTCTAATTTGAGAAGACAACTCTTACCTGAACAATAATCTGAGAAGACAACTCTTACCTGAACAATAATATAAAAAGACAACTCTTACCTGAACAAAGTAGAAGCAATCTCTGGGCAGTCAGGGTTACAGAAATAAACATCAAACAACTTTTCTAATTTGAGAAGACAACTCTTACCTGAACAATAATCTGAGAAGACAACTCTTACCTGAACAATAATCTGAGAAGACAACTCTTACCTGAACAAAAATCTAAGAAGACAACTCTTACATGAACAATAATCTGAGAAGACAACTCTTACCTGAACAATAATCTGAGAAGACAACTCTTACATGAACAATAATCTGAGAAGACAACTCTTACCTGAACAATAATCTGAGAAGACAACTCTTACCTGAACAATAATCTGAGAAGACAACTCTTACCTGAACAGTAATCTGAGGAGACAACTCTTACCTGAACAGTAATCTGAGGAGACAACTCTTACCTGAACAATAATCTGAGAAGACAACGCTTACCTGAACAATAATCTGAGAAGACAACTCTTATCTGAACAATAATCTGAGAAGACAACTCTTACATGAACAATAATCTGAGAAGACAACTCTTACATGAACAATAATCTGAGAAGACAACTCTTACCTGAACAATAATCTGAGAAGACAACTCTTACATGAACAATAATCTGAGAAGACAACTCTTACCTGAACAATAATCTGAGAAGACAACTCTTACCTGAACAATAATCTGAGGAGACAACTCTAACCTGAACAATAATCTGAGAAGACAACTCTTACCTGAACAATAATCTGAGAAGACAACTCTTACCTAAACAATAATCTGAGAAGACAACTCTTACCTGAACAATAATCTGAGAAGACAACTCTTACCTGAACAATAATCTGAGAAGACAACTCTTACATGAACAATAATCTGAGGAGACAACTCTTACCTGAACAGTAAACTGATAAGACAACTCTTACCTGAACAATAATCTGAGAAGACAACTCTTACATGAACAATAATCTGAGAAGACAACTCTTACCTGAACAATAATCTGAGAAGACAACTCTTACCTGAACAATAATCTGAGAAGACAACTCTTACCTGAACAATAATCTGAGGAGACAACTCTTACCTGAACAGTAATCTGAGAAGACAACTCTTACCTGAACAAAGTAGAAGCATTCTCTGGGCAGTCAGGGTTACAGAAATAAACATCAAACAACTTTTCTAATTTGAGAAGACAACTCTTACCTGAACAATAATCTGAGAAGACAACTCTTACCTGAACAATAATCTGAGAAGACAACTCTTACCAGAACAATATTCTGAGAAGACAACTCTTACCTGAACAAAAATCTGAGAAGACAACTCTTACCTGAACAATAAACTGAGAAGACAACTCTTACCTGAACAATAATCTGAGATGACAACTCTTACCTGAACAATAATCTGAGAAGACAACTCTTACCTGAACAATAATCTGAGAAGACAACTCTTACCTGAACAATAATCTGAGAAGACAACTCTTACCTGAACAATAATCTGAGAAGACAACTCTTACCTGAACAATAATCTGAGGAGACAACTCTTACCTGAACAGTAATCTGAGAAGACAACTCTTACCTGAACAATAATCTGAGAAGACAACTCTTACCTGAACAATAATCTGAGATGACAACTCTTACCTGAACAATAATCTGAGAAGACAACTCTTACCTGAACAATAATCTGAGAAGACAACTCTTACCTGAACAATAATCTGAGAAGACAACTCTTACCTGAACAATAATCTGAGGAGACAACTCTTACCTGAACAGTAATCTGAGAAGACAACTCTTACCTGAACAATAATCTGAGAAGACAACTCTTACCTGAACAGTAATCTGAGGAGACAACTCTTACCTGAACAGTAATCTGAGAAGACAACTCTTACCTGAACAATAATCTGAGAAGACAACTCTTACCTGAACAATAATCTGAGAAGACAACCCTTACCTGAACAAAGTAGAAGCATTCTCTGGGCAGTCAGGGTTACAGAAATCAACATCAAACAACTTTTCTAATTTCTTTGCAAATAACTTGCTGCAAAAAATGAATAATTACAATAAAACCTGTGTAAAATGGCCACTCCCAAAAAGACAGAAATTTGGTTTTCAAGACCTATTAACGCTTAATGCAGGTCAAAAGTATTGCAGAATGCTCCAAGGGGAGCATTCTGCAATACTTTCAACCTTCATTAAGCTACCATTTGTCATTACGATATTTGTTTTGTCTATTTTTGAGTGGCTATTTTACACAGGTTTTACACAGATTTTACACAGGTTTACTCAATTTTTTTCTGTATGTGAAGAGTGTGAATCTGCTACAGTAAGACAGAATACTGTACAACCTGTGTATATTTGTGAAAGTTCAAAATTTCAAAAATCCTGAACTTTCAAAATTCAAATCTTAAAACTTGCTGTATGGCTACAAAGTGTTAACAATTTCAAGTTTAAATGGTCAATTGCATTAAGATGAACTGAAAATGAAACAGAGAAGCTATCAAAATCTGCCTAATTCAGGATTTTGAGGCTGACTTTCCCTAGAAAGTCGACCTCAAAATCCTGAATTCAGAAATAATCCTGTAAACTTCCACCAATGTACCTTTTGGGTGAGAAAAGGCTGTCCCAGACATACAGAAAAACCTGCAATTTATCTTGAAGTAGCCCACAAGCTGCCTTAACCTTGGTGGCAGTATAGTATGGCAACTGTGGCAGGCATCAGCAGATCACTTTTCTGGCCCGGTGCCAACATGCCATCCATTGGAGGACAACAGCAAGGCATATCGGTGCTAGAATTCATCTGAGTGCTGAGTTTGGCTGTCAGCCAAGACAGGCGGTCCTATAAAACATCCTATTCCAACAATATGTCAAGTTGGAAACTCTAGTCACATGCTGCCTACACCAATGTCAGCAGTTAAATAAACTTAGGATCAAGTCAAATCAAGTGTTCATGTAATCCCTTCTTGACTGAAAACCCTTAAACTAAAGACACAGAATGTGATATATCATTTTTCATAGGGCCAGATAAGGCCATCCTTAAAAAATTATTTGCTGTCACCCGACTCATAATTTTCTAGGTCGGTAGGTATTTTTTTTTATTGACTTGTTAAAAAGACATTAAAAATAAAGAAAAAATATCTAAAATTAGAATAAACAAATTTATTCCTCCGAAACAGCCATAAATTTTTGGGTAGGTGGCATTTTGAGTGAGTCGGTTATGTGACAGCAAACAAACAATCTTTTAAGGATGGCCTAAACAAAATATGTGAGTGTAAAATTGTGAATATTTTCTAATCCAGCAGTTCAAATGTTTCATTTTGGAGCTACAGAGATGAGAGACATTAAAACATTAACTTTAATTTAGGCACTTTAATCCTTATTTTTTTGTTTTGATGCTTTACATCCCATTCGACACTTTTTCAGTCATTCCTGTGTTGAACCAGTACTGAGCAGTGGATAAAGTGTCTTGCTCAAGGACACAACACAGTGACTTTGTCGGTGCACTTTTATCTAAAGACCTCACTTCTTACAGAATAGCAAGAAGAAACAAGTAGCCCAATGGGCAACGATCGCTCACCATGGAGCCAGCATAATGTTTGGAGACACCATAATTTACGATGCTCAAAGGCAGATAACTCTGAACTTGAAACAGTGACCAGGAGTTAATTCAAAAACATAAGATATTATGCCGGTTCCAGTTATCTGCAAGTATTAAAAAGATCTGAATAAAAATTTCATTGGAAACCTGGTGAAAGGGTAGTTTTCAGATACTCAAGGGCAGCTAACTCCGTAGTCAGTTATGAGATCTGACCGAAATTCAAACTCATCCATACTTTTATGTATGTCCTGGTAACCTACAGGGATGAAGAAAATCAAATGAAAAATGAAGGTGCTAGAGTGGTCACAACATTATATAGTTATATTTTAGATGCTTAAGGGCAGCTAACTCTGTAGCTGGTGGATGGGTGTGGCAGAAAATCAAACTCATTCAAACTTTTATGGAAGTCCTTTTTACCTACAAATGAGGAAGATCTATTCAAAAATGAAAGCACTAGAGTGGTCACAACAGATCTCCCATTGTAAGTCTATGCAGATTTTTAATGATGCTCAAGGGAAGTTAACTCCACAGTCTAAAGTTGGTTCTACTTAAAATTAAACTCATCCAAGCTTTTATAGTTGTCCTTGTTACCTGCAAGAATAAAGAAGATCCAATCAAAAATGAAGGAGCTAGAGTGGTCACAACATTATTCATTAATTTTTAAGATGCTCAAGGGGAGCTAACTCCAAAATAAAAAAAAGTGATGGGATCTTGAGGAAATTCAAACTCACCCAAGCTTTAATAGTTGTCCTTATTGTATGCAAGAATGAAGAAAATCCATTCAAAATTGAAAGCACTAGAGTGGTTGCAATATTTCTCCCATTATTTGTCTATACAGATTTTTCCAAACGCTCAAGGGCAGGTAACTAATAAGTCCCTGGTCGGATCCTGCTGAATTTCGAACCCATCCGAGATATTATGGGTTTATTTGTTGCCTGCAAGAATGAAGAAGATCCATTAAAAAATGAATGAGCTAGAGTGGTCACAACATTATTCATTAATTTTTAAGATGCTCAAGGGGAGCTTACTCCAAAATGTGTGATGGGATCTTGAGAAAAATTCAAACTCATCCAAGCTTTAATAGTTGTTCTTATTGTATGCAAGAATTAAGAAGATCCATTCAAAATTGAAAGAACTAGAGTGGTCACAACATTTCTCCCATTTTAAGTCTATGGGGATTTTTCCAAACGCTCAAGGGCAGCTAACTCATAAGTCCCTGGTCGGATCCTGCTGAATTTCGAACCCATCCGAGATATAATGGGATAACTTGTTGCCTGCAAGAATGAAGAAGATCCAATCAAAAATGAAGGAGCTAGAGTGGTCACAACATTATTCATTAATTTTTCTGACGCTCAAGGGCAGCTAACTCCGACGTCAGTAATGGAATCTTGCCGAAATTCAAACTCATCCAAGCTTTAATAGTTGTCCTTATTGTATGCAAGAATGAGGAAGATCCTTTCAAAATTGAAAGCACTAGAGTGGTCACAATATTTCTCCCATTATAAGTCTATAGGGATTTTTCAAAACGCTCAAGGGCAGGTAACTCATAAGTCCCTGGTCGGATCCTATTGAATTTCGAACCCATCCAAGATATTACGGGTTTACTTGTTGCCTGCAAGAATGAAGAAGATCCAATCCAAAATGAAGGAGCTAGAGTGGTCACAACATTATTCATTAATTTTACTGACGCTCAAGGGCAGCTAACTCCGAAGTCAGTGATGGAATCTTGCTGAAATTCAAACTCATCCAAGCTTTTATAGTTGTCCTTTTTTTACCTGCAAGAATGAAGAAGATCCAATCAAAAATGAAGGAGCTAGAGTGGTCACAACATTATTCATTAATTTTTAAGATGCTCAAGGGGAGCTAACTCCAAAATAAAAAAAGTGATGGGATCTTGAGGAAATTCAAACTCATCCAAGCTTTAATAGTTGTCCTTATTGTATGCAAGAATGAAGAAAATCCATTCAAAATTGAAAGCACTAGAGTGGTTGCAATATTTCTCCCATTATTAGTCATACAGATTTTTCCAAACGCTCAAGGGCAGGTAACTCATAAGTCCCTGGTCGGATCCTGCTGAATTTCGAACCCATCCGAGATATTATGGGTTTACTTGTTGCCTGCAAGAATGAAGAAGATCCATTAGAAAATGAATGAGCTAGAGTGGTCACAACATTATTCATTAATTTTTAAGATGCTCAAGGGGAGCTTACTCCAAAATGTGTTATGGGATCTTGAGAAAATTCAAACTCATCCAAGCTTTAATAGTTGTTCTTATTGTATGCAAGAATTAAGAAGATCCATTCAAAATTGAAAGAACTAGAGTGGTCACAACATTTCTCCCATTTTATGTCTATGGGGATTTTTCCAAACGCTCAAGGGCAGCTAACTCATAAGTCCCTGGTCGGATCCTGCTGAATTTCGAACCCATCCGAGATATTATGGAATAACTTGTTGCCTGCAAGAATGAAGAAGGTCCAATCAAAAATGAAGGAGCTAAAGTGGTCACAACATTATTCATTAATTTTTCTGATGCTCAAGGGCAGCTAACTCCGAAGTCAGTAATGGAATCATGCCGAAATTCAAACTCATCCAAGCTTTAATAGTTGTCCTTATTGTATGCAAGAATGAGGAAGATCCTTTCAAAATTGAAAGCACTAGAGTGGTCACAATATTTCTCCCATTATAAGTCTATACGGATTTCCAAACGCTCAAGGGCAGGTAACTCATAAGTCCCTGGTCGGATCCTGTTGAATTTCAAACCCATCCAAGATATTACGGGTTTACTTGTTGCCTGCAAGAATGAAGAAGATCCAATCCAAAATGAAGGAGCTAGAGTGGTCACAACATTATTCATTAATTTTACTGACGCTCAAGGGCAGCTAACTCCGAAGTCAGTGATGGAATCTTGCTGAAATTCAAACTCATGCGAGCTTTTATCGTTGGTCTTGTTATCTAAAAGAATGAAGAAGATCCATCTGAAAATGAAAGTACTAGAGTGGTCACAACATTTCTCCCATTATAAGTCTATGGGGATTTTTCCAGACGCTCAAGGGCAGCTAACTCATAAGTCCCTGGTCCAATCTTGCCGAATTTCGAACCCATCCAAGATTTTATGGTTGTTCTTGTTACCTGCAGGAATAAAGAAGAACCAATCCAAAATGAAGGAGCTAGAGTGGTCACAAGATTTTCCCCATTATAACCCTATGGGAGCTATCTGTTGCCATGGAAACCAGAGTTCTGATTCGAACCAAAACCTAATGCAGTCAATCCCCCACCCCAATGATGCTCCTGATGAAAATTGATTATGATTGGCCTGCTGGTCTCAGAGATATTCATGTTTGAAAGTGTGCATGGACGGACGGACGCCGGCTCGAGTCCCATACTATAAGCTCACCCTGAGCTAAAAAGTGGTTAAATTTAACATGGAGACTTGGCCCAGAGGTAATGAAACTGTTTTCATGCTCAACTGAATTGAGCATGAAATTTATCATGCTCATATATTTTAAAATGCCAACAATTGTTGGCATTTTAACATTTATTAGCTGGATAAATGCAGCATCTGAGAGTTTTAAAGCAAGAAAAGTCTTTATTTTTCAGCATTTAAGATTTTATAGGCAGTTGAAACTTCATGCTTAGGTTCTTCTGCAAAATGGTCAAGATTCTTCTCAAGTTGTACTTTGACCAGCAAAAGTTGAGTTGAGAATGATTTTTTTTATGATCTTGGAGTCAGGAGGTCAAACCAAAATCATGTTTTTTTATAATTCATATCTTTTGTTCTTTTGTCTGCATTCAAAATTTTGATTAAAATTATTAAAAACTGACTTAGTTACTGTTCAATTTAAATATTTGACCTTGACCATGCCCAAGAGGTCAATGCCCATGAACAATGAGGTAAAATCTATGACACTGTTGTGCTAATCAACAGACCCAAGACAATTGTAATCCATAGAGAGAAGAAAATTCCATTGACCGATAAAGGATTACCTCCTACCTTTTAAACTTATCTTTCCTGTCTTTAATATCGTCAGCCTCATTGTGAGTGAATAGATCAGCAATTCTGAAATTCAAGATAAATCCCTTAAGCACTTAGCCCTTAATGCGACAATCGCAACCAAAAGTCGTCTGCTTTTCTCGTCTGCTGAAATGTTTAAGAGGCCTCTATGGCAAACAGTGTGGACCCAGATTAGACTGCTCCTATAGGAGCAGTCTGTTCAGGGTCCACAATGTTTGCTTCTATACTTAATTTGTCAGTAATTTTAGGCAATTATTTGCAGCAGACGACTTCAGCTGACGGCATTTTCAGATGCATCTTCTTCTTGGCGCTTTAAGTGTTAGGAAGCCAAAAATTGCAAAAGATTTTTGGTAGTTTATAGAGAGCCTCATGGAAGATAAGCTGTTTTTATTATCAAAAGTGTGGACCCAGATCAGTCATCTCTCTATAGGATACACCTTTGGCCAAATCATTACTTTTTAGTTTATTTTAAAAGTAACCATTTTACTTTGGGGTTTTTGTACACTAGATTTTGTTATATTGTGCTTGCATACACTCCTAAATAGGCTGGACCCATCATCTTTTCTTTTGAACGCAGGATAAAGTTGAGGTCTTGAGTGATGGTGTAAAGCGCACTTTGATGTCTCGTCAAAAATACCACTTAGTTGGTAAACTACCTTTCTTTTGAGAAATATTTTAGCCAGCTCAAGAGATTTTTGCACTTCATGTCAATCTTTAGCTCTTTGCCCCCTGGGAAATTTTTCATGATTTTATTGTCGTCTCCTGATTTTTTTCAAAATCAACTCATTCGATAAATTCTTTCAGGAATACCATCTGATCGACAAACAGATTGAATCCAGATCAGGCCCGACATTTTGTCGGGCCTGATCTGGGTCCAATATGTTTGCAAAGGTTATGAGCAGACAACACTAGCAGGCAATGAGTTATACATGCATTGGCAGCTTTCTGGTGGAACTAGAGACCTAAGTTTGCCTCTATACTTATATTAGTCAATAAAGTTAGCAAATATATGCAGCAGACAACATTTTCAGATCTATTTTTTAAGGCTCTCTAAGGGTTGAGAAACTTGTACTTTTACAAAGCTTTTGCTTCAGAGACAAAGCACACAAGAAAATATATACAACTTACCAACCAACCAATCATTTATACAGTTCATGTCACACGGTGTGACTTGTATTTTACATATGCTTAACAAAAGCACGGTAGAAAATGTATGTCTTACCTTCCAACCAATTTATCATTTATACAGTTCATGTTGCATGGTGTACTAACAATGGCTGACATGTTACCATGGCAATATTCTATACATTCTTGAACCTGAAAAATAGGAGGATTATGATTATCAAGTCATCAGAAATTACAAGGCCTGAGGCATCCAGATGGGTTGGGGTATTTGAAAAAAAAATCTTGAAATCTTTTTCAAAACAAAAGTCGTGGGTGTTCAAAAGAGACAGTTTTTAGAGTACCCAAAGCAAATATTTAAGGTAATGCATAAGAAAATAACCATTTGTTTGTTTGATTTGATTCTTTAAGTCCCGGTCAACGCTTTTTCAGTCACGTCGGGACAGGTCTTCCTGGGTTGAAACATGAACCAGTACTAAGCAGAGGATGAAGTGTCTTGCTTAAGGACACAATGCAGTGCCTCTGGTGAGACTCGAGCCCGCAACCCGTCGATCTCGAGTCAAGCACTCTATTACTGAGCCACACACCCTCCTCATGCCTTTATGCCATAATTATTTCCTTATCTGCCCCTATGAGCAGCTATCCTTCTGTAGGTCTACTTTTTTGTCTGAACCTTTGGTTCTTTGTATATGTAAGCAGTGAAAAACCTGGTGAGCTACGCTAATGCACATGTTAGCCTGAGCCTTAACTGGTTGCCTATTAATCCTTTGAAGACCAGAAACACCAAAACAGGTAATTTAGCAAACAGTGAAGACCCAGATGAAATGCCGCATTATGTGGCATTTCATCAGGGTCTACAATGTTTGCTAAGACAAAATTTGGTCTTCAGAGAAAAAGTATATTTTTTGAAAACCCTCAAATACTTACTAGGTTATCCATCTTGAGAACAAATACTTACTAGGTTATCCATCTTGAGAACAAATACTTACTAGATAATCCATCTTGAGAACAAATACTTACTAGGTTATCCTTCTTGGTAACACATACATACTAGATTATCCATCTTGAGAACAAATACTTACTAGGTTATCCTTCTTGGTAACACATACATGCTAGATTATCCATCTTGAGAACAAATACTTACTAGGTTATCCTTCTTGGTAACACATACATACTAGATTATCCATCTTGAGAACAAACACTTACTAGGTTATCCATCTTGAGAACAAACACTTACTAGGTTATCCATCTTGAGAACAAACACTTACTAGGATATCCATCTTGAGAACAAATACTTACTAGGTTATCCTTCTTGGTAACACATACATACTAGATTATCCATCTTGAGAACAAACACTTACTAGATAATCCATCTTGAGAACAAACACTTACTAGGTTATCCATCTTGAGAACAAACACTTACTAGGTTATCCATCTTGAGAACAAACACTTACTAGGATATCCATCTTGAGAACAAATAGTTACTAGGATATCCATCTTGAGAGCAAATACTAGGTTATCCATCTTGAGAACAAATACTTACTAGGTTATCCATCTTGAAAATAAATACTAAGTTATCCATCTTGAGAACAAATACTTACCAGGTTATCCCTCTTGGTAACACACAGTTACTTTATTATCCATCTTGAGAACAAATACTAGGTTATTCATCTTGAGAACAAATAGTTACAAGGTTATCCATCTTGAGAACAAATACTTACTAGGTTATCCCTCTTGGTAACACATACTTACTAGGTTATCCCTCTTGGAAACACATACTTACTAGGTTATCCCTCTTGGTAACAAACACTTACTAGGTTATCCATCTTGGTAACTCATACTTACTAGGTTATCCCTCTTGGTAACACATACTTACTAGGTTATCCCTCTTGGTAACACATACTTACTAGGTTATCCCTCTTGGTAACACATACTTACTTAGTTATCCCTCTTGCATCCTCGTTTACCCAGGGGTGGAGCATTCTGTTTCACTCCTTTCGTCACCCCTGGGATAACTTGCTAAAAAACCGTCGTTTCCTATGAATATTCATATCAGCGGGGAGTACCTCAGTAGCCAATCAAAATATTGGTAATATGATCGCTACTCTTTTATTTGGAGGTGATATTGTATTTTTTCGTTACTCAAAATAGCACGAGGAAAAACCAATAATTTTTTTAGGTCCTGCAAGATATTCAAGGCCATTACCTGATTACTGATTACAGATTGATCGCAAATGAAGATAAGTAAAGCGCGCTATCTGTCATTGGGAGTAGATGAACAGGAAAGACATGTTACAGACGTGTCCATAAGCTGAACAAGATTGTGAACTTGAAAATGGCCACAAACATTTGAACGCAATGCCCTACATTGAAGTCGTATGGCGCAATCCCTATCTGTTATCTGTTTCATCCAATCAAATAAAAGAGTTAGATATTATAGTCCGTTTTCTTCAAATTTATCTATCGAGCCAATTAGCTGTTCGTTTGTTAGATTTGACTCTTTACGCCCCAGTCAACATTTTTTAGTCATGCCGGGACGGGTCTTCTAGGGTTGAACCAGGACTAAGCAGAGGATAAAGTGTCTTGCTTAAGGACACAATGCAGTGCATGCGCGGATCCAGGGGGGGGGGGGGGGGGGGGGGGGGGGGGGGGGGGGGGGGGGGGGGGGGGGGGGGATCAGGTTAAGCTCTGACGACGTTTTTTTTTATTCATTTTTTTTGGTCCTCAGCTTGGTCAATTTCAAAGAAATCTATCATTTATCAAGGTTCCAGATGGGGTCCAACATTTTCCAAGGGGGGGGGGGGGTCCAACTTTTTCCAGAAGGGGGGGGGAGGGTCAAATTGCTTATTCCCTGTAGAGACCCATATAACTTGTGATATTCTATGGGGGTCCGGACCCACTGCCCCCCCCCCCCCCTCCGGATCCGCACGTGCAGTGCCTCCGGCAAAGCTCGAAACCGCCACCCCTCGATAAAAATTCATGATTGGCAATGCACCGTCAGCTTGGGATCATCATTCATTCAATTATGATAATGTAGCAGTTTCATGTCAGCAAATTTACGGAAAAAGCAAAAGCACATACACAATTTTTTCCCTCATCGCACCCAATAATCGTAGAGCCGGCTACCAACGGTAGAGCGGACAAGCCTGCTTCGCCGTTCAGACAATCAAAAAACAAAAGTAGGTGAAGCATCAGACAAAATACTCAATATCTGGACCAATGCGGTATTTTTAATCTATCACATCGGCGACAAACGAATGCTCAGATGAGTCTGCGCATCTTCTATGAGAAGACAAATGTTCAAACAAGCAAAAAACAAGACATCTGTAATGTAGCAGCAAATCAGATATTAAATTGGCACATATACATGTATATCTCGTTCACAACAAGCGAAATCTCATACAAGCCTAAACATTGTCGCCATCTCGCCTGGGTCTTTGCTGTCCGCATGTATAGTGATTCACATCAAGTCCCACTTTATGCAAGGCATAATAATACTCACACCAATGTCAAAGCATTTTCGTATTATTGGCTGACGCAGCATATATTTGTAAATATATTTATATCTTGTATAAAAAACAAATTTGAGCAATTACGCGAGATTTTGATTCTTATCGCATTGGCGAGTAGCGAAGACTCAGACAAGCCTGCGCATACGCACAGCTTTGCTAGAGGAATAACTGCTCGTACACTCAAAGTTGGGACTTATATGAGAATTCAGGCCTTTAGGCATGCTAGCTGCGCATGCATGTATAAATAGTGATGCATGTTTAAATGGTGTCTGCGCATGTAGGATTAGTACCGAAATCTCGTATGTTGTATGCGTTCTCAGCTCAAGGCAATAAAACTGCTTGATTGAATGCTAAATAGACTCGATATGTTATGAATGAGATGGTCCTTTTCTAAACTGCTTTTGATTGTTTTATGCTCTTTTCTGTTATAATCTTCACAAAGCTCAAACTGCATACAAGAAACGAAATTATTCGGGTACTACTTAAGTTTCAGCGTGAATGTATCATGTTCGGCTATCGAATGGGGCTTGGTAAAACATTTTTGACCAGAGCTGTACTAAATATACTTCATTTCAGCGGAGACCTCTGGTATTTAAAAAATGGTCATATGCAATGATTCGTCAGGGCATTTGCTGGTCCTTGATGTGATAAGTACCAAAACGTTATGTGCTAACTTGTAATTTATTATCGCAAATTACAAAACTAACACTGATCTGTACTCAGTCTGGGCATGCACCTAGTCCGATAAGTCAGAACTGTCCATGCAAAACACATGGGTCCTTGGCTTAGAGCACAACGAAGATTTGCCCTCAAGCTGATCGGAGTCTTCACTGAGAGCTTTGGTTTATTCACACGGCAGCTAAATTATTATGTGTCTCGATGAACAACTCCGATGGTCGTGATGTACAGTAGTACATAGTGCATATTTGAAATACTTCTTCTGAAGACTTACGAGGAACTCTCCATAACGTTCGGGCAATTAGAAAAGCTGAATCTCGGAGGGCTGAATCAAGTATGTAAATGTATAAAAAAAAATATTTGATCTCTGTATTTTTTCTGGGTTTCATCCAGTACTAAGATGATAAGGTGTCTTGTCATGACACAACGCACCTCGAGTATCTGCATATTTTAAACCAACGAAATTCCTTTGGCAGTTGATATGAATCGGCTGCCTTTGAAAGTTTTAATGTATAAATGAACCTGCTTACCCAAATTTCTACAATCTACCACTGATGATATGATGTGCGCCAAGGGTAGACTCGGATCAGCCCGTCGTTTTCTACGCTTTTTGGATACATACAACTAAGGATCGATTGCTTCATAGTGCGGCCTGATTGCATGCATTGAGCTTTCAAAAGCGTTTATTTTACATAAAGGTTTATGCAAACAGACTATAAATGCGGTAGAAATGTCATTGTCGCAGCGCGTGAACTGATGGAAGTCTTACCAAGCTAGATTTGTAACGAGCGATATGATTGGATATCCCAAAAATAAAAATTTAACTATTACTTGGGTGCACGATTAAAATAGAATAAATTTTCTCATGGAAATACTGGGATCACCAATCAGAATGCCTCATTGATATCACGTGATAACGAGGAAACGTAAGTGAGTTACCCCAGGGGTGATGAATGCAGTGTAACGGAATGGGTTACGCCTGGGTTACCGAGGA
The DNA here is from genome assembly GCA_964019695.1 of Loripinus fragilis. Classification (NCBI taxonomy): domain Eukaryota; kingdom Metazoa; phylum Mollusca; class Bivalvia; order Lucinida; family Lucinidae; genus Loripinus; species Loripinus fragilis. The sequence continues at coordinate 76,346,140 of OZ026525.1, forward strand.
TGTCCCTCTTGGTAACAAATACTAACTAGGTTATCCCTCTTCGTAACACACACTTACTAGGTTATCCCTCTTGGTAACAAACACTTACTAGGTTATCCATCTTGGTAACACATACTTACTAGGTTATCCCTCTTGGTAACACATACTTACTAGGTTATCCCTCTTGGTAACACATAACTACTAGGTTATCCCTCTTGGTAACACATACTTACTAGGTTATCCCTCTTGGTAACACATACTTAATAGGTTATCCCTCTTGGTAACACATACTTACTAAGTTATCCCTCTTGGTAACAAATACTAACTAGGTTATCCCTCTTCGTAACACACACTTACTAGGTTATCCCTCTTGTTAACAAATACTTACTAGGTTATCCCTCTTGGTAACAAATACTTACTAGGTTATCCCTCTTGGTAACAAATACTTACTAGGTTATCCCTCTTGATAACACATACTTACTAGGTTACCCCTCTTGGTAACAAATACTTACTAGATTACCATTTTGAGAACAAATACTTACTAGGTTATTAATCTTGAGAACAAATACTTACTAGGTTATCCATCTTGAGAACAAATACTTACTAGGTTATCCATCTTGAGGACAAATACTTACTAGGTTATCCATCTTGAGAACAAATACTTACTAGGTTATCCATCTTGAGAACAAATACTTACTAGGTTATCCATCTTGAGAACAAATACTTACTAGGTTATCCATCTTGAGAACAAATACTTACTAGGTTATCCATCTTGAGAACAAATACTTACTAGGTTATCCATCTTGAGAACAAATACTTACTAGGTTATCCATCTTGAGAACAAATACTTACTAGGTTATCCATCTTGAGAACAAATACTTACTAGGTTATCCATCTTGAGAAAGTCAGATGAAATCAGGATAGATATCACATTATTAGGTTCTGAAAAAGACATCATAGGGAAATATCTATTAACTCTTTGCATGCTGAGTAATTTTTCATGCTTTTGCAGTGTTAGAAATAAGCCAGAGAACTCAACTTGTCCGGTGGGCAACCTGAAGACAAATGCAACTTGTCCCCCACAATTTTAACTTGCCTTGCACAATTCATTCATAAATTCCTAAAAATGCTGATACATGAAAAATGTTTTTGTTTGAGGCTTTACCTCCTGGGCAACAGTTTTTCAGTAATTTTAGGATGGCTTCATGGGTTTAACCAATACTATGCAAGTGGGATGAAGTGCCTTGCCCAAGGACACAACATCGCTCTCCAGGTGAGGATCGAATCCGCAACCTTGTGATCAAGAGTATGTGGCTCTCCTAACAGAGCTATTGGACGTGAAAATTGCTGTAATCAAACAGTGTAGTTTTAAGTTACTTTTAACTGTACAGATATGGCTCAAAATATGCAGACACAAGGGCAAACAGTGAAGGCCCTAATTAGACTGCTCCTCTAGGAGGTCTGATCTGGGTCTGCAGTTTGTCCAGGGGGCAACCTTCTGAAACTTTCAGCTTGCCCCCAGCAAATTCAACCTGTGAAGGGCAAGTGGGCAATTGTTTATTTCTAACACTGCTTTTGTTGTCATCTGCTGACATTTTTCAAAAATAACTTTTTTTTCAAAAAATTCTTTCATGAACACTATCAGAATGTCAAATGGTTTGGATCCAGATCAGGACAAAAATTGCAACTAACAAGAGAAGAGTAAAATTCTCTACAAAAATACCACAAAATTTCAATCCACTCAAGAAACTTTCCAAACATGGGCTCAATCACATATGCATTTCTAACACCCCTGTGCATATTTCCCTATATGTCTTTGTATTTCTAGCCGGCCTTTATCTAAGGCATTTGACCCTTAAAGGGCCAAGAAAAAATGCATCTGAAAATGTTGTCTGCTGAGGTCGTCTGCTGCAAATAATTGCCTAACATTACTAACAAATTAAGTATAGAAGCAAACAGCATGGACCCAGAAAAGACTGCTCCTATTTCAGCAGACGAGAAAAAAGCAGACAACTTTTGTTTTGATTGGCGCCTTAAGGGTTAGGCTCAGTTGGAGGGATGACGTCATATTTTACAGCAGATCGCGCGTGATAAGGTCATCCTTAAAAAAATGTTTGCCTTCACCCAACTGACTTACTAAAAATGCCATCTACCCAAAATATTTTATGGCCGTCTTTTTATCAAATCAGTGAAAAAAATTAAATACCTACCTACCTGGAAAATTATGAGTAGGTGACAGCATTCAAATTTTTTTTATTGGATGGCCTAACCATGCAACATGACATAGGTGATAAACAACAGGCCAACAAACTTTTGTGAAAGGGTGGACTATATAAATTCTAGACAAATTTGGACTTAATTTCAGGCCTTCAGATTTATGGTGGGCCCGGGTCTTTGTCCCATGATTTCAAAATATGGCCCATCACTTTCCAAGTCAGTGGGCCCAGTGGACCCATCCTTTTAAGTTGTGAAATAATCTCATTTTAATAAAAAAAAATATTCATCTTACAGCGAGTCTACAAACTCCACAAAACAGAAAGTACATGTAGGTTGTCAATACAGTAAGTCCTGTCTTAAGCAGACACTCAAAAAAGACCAAAACATATATCTTAATAACAAATGGTAGCTTAATGAAGGTCAAAAGGATTCCAGAATGCTCCCCTTGGAGCATTCTGCAATACTTTTGACCTGTATTAAGCGATAATTGGTCTTCTCTTTTGAGTGGCCACTTAAGACAGGTTTTACTGTATAATCAGCAGTCAATATACATATATCAATCCAAGTGTCTGTGGCAGTGTGTAGGTAAAGTATACTAACCAAGTGTCAACTGTGTTTAGTTTGATATGCTTGGGCCCATCATTTCAGAAAATGACCCACCATTATTTGCTCCATGGGTCACTTCAGCCCACCAATCTTGAAAAAATCTGAAGCCCTAATGAAGTACAGTTATCTAAGTAGTAAAATTGAGTGTTAAAAAAATAAATTGCCTGTATCCAATGATCAAATGCCCTCGATTAAACACAGTGGATCCTGGGCTGTATCAATTTGAACACTTGCTGGCTCCGCTCGCTAATGTTCAAATGGGTACATTCCACCAGGTGCATACAGGCAAGTATGAGTAAAATTCAAGGACTTTTCAAGGACTTCTCAAAGCATCTCCAACAGTTTTCAAGGACTTAAAGTTAATGAAAAATACTGATCTAAGTGTTAAAATTCGACTTCAGAAATGCTGGACTGAGATAATGGAGACATTAGTATTAGAAAATTAGTATAAAATTGTTGTGCCTATATTTGGTGCAGCATATGCTGCACCAAATAAAGAATAAAGGCACAACAATTTTATACTGATTTCGGTCTCTATCAACAGTGCTAAGTCCTACAGAAAATAGTAGAATTCAAGGACTTTTCAAGGTTTTTGAGTGATTTTCCAGTACTTTTCAAGGAAGATTTTATTTTCAAGGACTTTTCAAGAAAGCCCTCTAAATTCACGTACTTTTCAAGTCTGTGCGAACCCTGTTCCAAACTCAAATGTGCATTACTTAGGCATTTGAGCATGGCTATAAATGTTTCATTTCTTAATAATAGGTGCCAGCAAACAATGAAGATCCACTCAAATTTGTGAATATAAGTTACTCTTGATATATGAGACCATGCAGTTCAATTTTCTATAATACATCACACGTTTAAAAGTAGCCAGCTAATATAATCTGGACCCACACTGTGAAATACAAGATACAAGAATATTTATTTTACATCTGTTTTCATTGTACAACATGCATTAAACATTAGCCATAATGCTATTTTACCGACCAACAAAGATATTCATCTTTTCTTTGTTTAATTTGATTCTTTACGTCCTATCAACAATCTTTCAGTTATAAAGGGACGGGTCTTCCTGGGTTGAATCAGTACTAAGCTAGGATTAATGTTCTTGCTCAAGGACACAATGCAGTGATGCCAGTGAGGCTCGAACCCGCGGCCCCTCAGTCTCGAGTCAAGCACTGTAACCACTGAGCCACTGCACTCCACTGAAGCCTGCGCTGTATATTCATCTATACAAAACATAAAAGCAACAGAAATCACAGCATGCAGAGAACTTTATCACAGATAATTACAATTAACCAGTGCATAATTTACCAGTTCCTTTAGTAAGCAAACAAAAAAGCAAAGAATGCTTCTGAAAACAGGCCCTGAGGTTATAATTACTTTTCATGCTCAACTCCACTGAGGATAAAATTTATCATGCTAAGAAGTATTAAAATGCTAACAATCTTTGGCATTTTAGCATGATAAATACAACATCTGAGAGTTTGAAAGCAAGAAATGTACTTAATTTTTAGTATTTTAGTTTTTATGAGCTGTTGAAATTTCATGCTCAGTTGATGTGACCATGAAAAAAGTTTTATAACCTTGGGACCAGGGCAAGATATACATATGCATATTAAATGAATAGGCCATTAGATAAGAATGCATAATTAAAATTAACTTTCTTTTTTCTTATTTCTCAACCAAACATATGTTTGGGTTCTCAAAAGAACTGTCTCTAGACGGTTATTTTGAGCACCAAAAATAATGTTAAAACTGACGGATTAGAAAATATTGACAATTTACGCTCAAAACTTTTGTTTATAAATCTAGACTTTTAATGAATTTGTTCGGTTTTCACCTATATATTTCTTCTGTTTTGTTTTGTTTGAGGTTTTACGTCCAAGTCAACAGCTATGGTCATGTCCAGATGGTCAGTTCACCTAACCACACTTTTTCATTGGCAAGCTTGATCAAGCGGTTAACCAGTATTTCGTGCACATACTTTTGCTTGTAACAAACAACAACCCTTCTTGAATCAGCAGAAGGAGGAGAATGACCGTAGAAATTATTTCATGATCAACCTCCACGAAAGTATTGGACCAGGTTGAATTCGGGACCCCTGGACATGCAGTCGGACTCGCTACCAACTGCGCCAAGAGGCCCGGTCTTTCACTTATAATATTTTGCTGTAAAAAAAGATGGAAGAAAAAAGTCCTGAATTATTTACCTTTTTAACATACATGTATTGCTTCATCAACTTATAATAATCTCACTGTTCCATATTTTGAATATGGAAAATCCTTGAAGCGTAACTACTAACCAAGTCTTGGTTTATCAGCTTTTTTCAATGTTTCCCCTTTTAACATATTTCATCAAACAATAACAATCTGACTGCCGCATATTTTGAGTATGGAAAAACCTTGAAGAGTATCTACTAACCTAGTCTTGGTTTATCAGCCTTTTCAATGTTGCTTCTTTTCACATATTTCATCAACCATTCAAATATCTGAACATCACAATGTACTGAAATATCCACCTCCTCCCATCTTTGAGCATCCGTTGACAGATACTCAGCAAAATATTTCATCTCTTGAACCAGGAGATCCCTTGCACACTGAAAATCCTGTTTTACTGTAAAGAAAAAGCAAAAGTAAAGTACTGATAGTCCCTTTTGGAGCATGTTTCCGCGACCATAGACCCATGTCAGCAGTACAGATAAGCAGCGTATCTGCGTAAATATCCAATTAAAATCATCAAAAAAGCAATTAAATGCATGCGTACCAAAAAGCAATTCTTTCGAGCAGTATGCAATTACATGTACCATTTGGTCCATTTCTTTTTCATTTGGGTAATACATAAATGCCAGTCGGGTATTGATTTTTTTACAAGGGTGCGTGCAGTAAAACTCCAGTTTTATGAATAAAATATCAATGACCAGTCAAGTATTTAGCGGAAATGAAAAAAGTCAATAAGCAATGCTTATTAGATACCCCCCGCACAGTAACAGTCCGTGAAAAAACTTGGCAAGTTATAGTTCAAACCAGCAGACCTTAGTTTTAAAAAGAAGATTTCAGTAGAATCTGTGCAAATAAAAATTACAAACTCCTTCATGCATATGTTCAATGTGTCTACATTGTATCCGCAAAGTATCAAATTGCTCCATCAAAAGCTGTGGTAGGAGTTGATGGGCCCATAAAGGCACTATCCATGCATATACAAAAGCCATATAAGGGAATAATTATCTAAGTTCACACAGCTGTCACTTTGTCAATTTTTTTTTCAACCAGACCCCTTCATGCATATGTTCAATGTGTCTATATTGTATAGGCAAAGTATCAAATTGTGCTATCAAAAGCTGTAGTGGGAGTTGATCAGCCCATGAAGGCACCATCTATGCATATACAAAAACCTAAATAGGGAAAAATTGCCTGAGTTCTCACAGCTGTCATTTTGCAAAAAAAAAAAACTTTATCTGAACCAAACTCCTTCATGCATATGTTCAATGTGTCTACATTGTATAGGCAAAGTATCAAATTGCTCCATCAAAAGCTGTGGTAGGAGTTGATCGGCCCATGAAGGCAACATCTATGCATATACAAACACCTTACTAGGGAAAAATTGTCTAAGTTCTCACTGCTGTCATTTTGTCAAAAATTATTTTTTCTGAACCAAACTCCTTCATGCATATGTTCAATGTGTCTACATTGTATAGGCAAAGTATCAAATTGCTCCATCAAAAGCTGTGGTAGGAGTTGATCGGCCCATGAAGGCACCATCTATGCATATACAAAAGCCCTATTACTTAGGGAAAAATTGTCTAAGTTCTCACAGCTGTCATTTTGTCAAAAAATATTTTTTTCTGAACCAAACTCCTTCATGCATATGTTCAATGTGTCTACATTGTATAGGAAAAGTATCAAATTGTTCCATCAAAAGCCGTGGTAGGAGTTGATCGGCCTATGTATGGCCTATAATAGCATAAGCATAAAACCCTATATTAAAAGCCATTTAGAACTACAAAGGGAAATAACTCTAATAGAATTGGCCCCTAGCCCTCACTTTTTTGTTTAAAGTGTTTGTCTTGCATATATGAACATGTTTGCAAGGTTTGATGAAAATCCAGCAATGACTCTTCAAGATATTAAGGAAACAAAACGTTACGGACGCACGGACGGACGGACAACGTGAAAACAGTATACCCACCACAAACAAAGTTTGCGGGGGGTATAAAAACATGGAAGTGAAACTAGCAATGTGTATCCAAGCGATAAATATCAATAAGGGGACAAGAATAGCTTCAGAGGTATGATAAAATCTGCTAGTTTGATGCTCTAGAAAGGCAAACGGTGTGAGTGAATAAATATATGCAGACAAAATCCCGATGGCTACATTCTATAAGAAAAACATGGCGGACATTATTTGTAACCACAAAAAAGTGGGGTACAAATATAAAAATACGCAATTGATTTTGCAAGTATGCAATTTAGAATAATCAGGTTGCGTAAATACCCAATTGACCCAAAAACTTTTCTGGAGCTCTGGCATCTTATAACTTTTTTTTCAATTAACAACACTGCATGTATTTCTATATTGACTTGAGGTCAACTGTATTGGTCGCAGTTCAGCTGTATTAAGCTGAGGTAAACTTAAATACATTTGCCTGCTAAAATGCTATACCTGGTATATTTAGTGTTTTAAAATTAACAAGGTGAATTTGTCAAATTTATATCCCCTGACGCAGGGTTACTTTAGAGAAACATGTAAATCACAAAACATAAATCCTATTTCTCTAACTCAGAAGTTCGCACTGGGTGTCATTCAGATCATAACAAAAGCCTGTCAACAATGTTTTAGTGCCAGTATGCTTAATTCAATATAAATATTCTTATCTGCACAATTCCAATGTATATTCTTTCAGCCTGACCTCTGGGGTCAGGTTGAAAGGATAGATATTGAAATTGTAAAGTCAAAGTTCAATTAGCGCACTTCGTGTGTAACTATTTCAAAGTTCTATGCCCTCTTTTGAATCAGCGTACATGTAGATATAGCTGATTGGTCATTTTTCTATACATCCTTTGCAAAATTGTCCCTTTATAACACTATTCACTTGTAACACAGTCCATTCCTATGGACCCCAAACTTAGTGTTATAAATGGAGGGTGACCCTAAAATGCGTAAAGGACTCCTTTTCGCGTAAAGGACTCCTTTTCGCGAAAAGGAGTTTTATTTTTGCGAAAAGGACTTTTAGTACGGCTAAAACTATTTATAAGGATTATGTATGATATTTTAATATTATAAAACTGAAGTAAAACGATATTAATCTATCAATATATGCAGTAGAAATCGTTTTTGAAACGATATTTCACAGAAATGGCAGAAATATGACTTACGAAAAGGAGATTCATTATTAAGAAAAGGACTTTGTATCTGATCTATTTATTTATTTATTTATTTATTTATTTATTTATTCATTTATTTGAATAATAGTGAGCAAGTAGATATAGTGTTCAAAAATATAAAAAAGCACCTGTGTACGATACATAAAAAGTATAGCCTTGCTAAAAGGTCTGTCGATACCGTCTACGACTATGTTTAAATATCCTTGTCCGTTTGCATGCTCTTATTTTTAAGGAATACAGCAAAAATTAGTATTGTCTGAATAAATCAAATCTCCAGATGTCGAATATTGAGTATTTTAGACAGTTGCACTATACAAAGTTGAATTTGAAAAGGACTCAATTCCGTGTAAAGGAGTTTTATTCTTACGAAAAGGACCTCGTTTTTCGGTTTTGCGTAAAGGACTTGATCTTCAAATATTACGTTCACGAAAAGAGTCTGGACTTTGGGCTATTTATAATGCCTGGTGATAAATTACTTCCCTGAGTTATATTTATAAATGATCTTAATAGGTTAGCATTTTGCGAAAATGAAGCATATAAGCACATCGAGATATAGATACGTTTGACATAGTAGAGCAACAAAGACTCTGACGAACCTGCTCAACGGCGCAGGTCAAAAAATGGGTGGTTAAATACTAATTACTGAAAGAAAATATATCACTTTTTCGGAAAGCTTTAAATTACCGAAATGCAACTGTGCGTCAATAATGCATGGATCGTTTTACTTTTTTAAGTTAATTGTGTATAGATATATTTGTTTTAAGAAGAAGCTGTTTAGTGTTCTAATTAAAGAAAGGAGATATGGGTGATCAGTAGAAAGCAGTTGAATTACCAAAACGCATTTTGAGTAAATTAACAAAAAGCACTTTGAGATCCGTTGAAAGTAGTACAATTACAGAAACGCACTTTTTTAACGTTTTCTTGCGATTTGAGACTGCTTTGTTTGTATGATTCACAGTAGTTTACATATCTGAAAATAAATTATCAAAAAAAAAATGATTTAAAGTCACGGACCAAAAGATGAAAGAATCCAAACGAATCTTCAATCACCATGCATACAGCGTCAGAGCTACGCTGTATCCACGACGATTCAAAGTCGTTTTAAGACTCGTACCCTCTGCAACATAATCATTCTGAGTGTTATCAGCAATCACAGTTACACCGGACCAGAAGATGCTAGAAGCTAAACGAATCTTTGTGGGCGAGACAGTTTAAATCAATAGAGATTACATACATGCGAGCAGCGAATGCAAAGTCGAGCATGTACACTGAATGCGCATTATCGCAAGAGCGGCATGTACATGCATATGAAAAAAAATATTTTACACTTCTAGCCTCTTCTAGCTAGCTATGTATATTGCACGCGTGTCCCCAATTAAAGTCCATCTGCTCAAAATCAATCAGAATAAACGGATTAGAATTGCTTATCACATTCTTTAACGCATTGACAATAAATATGGCCAATTAACATATTAACCTAACAAGGTAATGAATGATTGGCTGTTGACTACTTGCGGTGCTTGTGTCAAACATGAGTTACCCAGATCAGGCCCGACATTTTATCTGGGCTGAAACGTATATGAATGCTATGAGCAGACGACATTAGAACAGGCGTAACGAAAAATAATTTTCTTATTTCTCAACCCAAACTCATATTGTGGGTACTCAAAAGAACCGTCTCAATAAGACGGTTCTTTTGAGCACCCAAAACTTAAGGTAAAACTGAGTGGTAGATAAATATTAACAATTATACGCTCAAAATGGTGTTTATCTTAACAGATGATTATGGACGGAATGACGAAATATATAACAAGCAGCGAAGGCTCATACGAGTCTGAGCATGGGCACATTCTCGCTAGACCCCTCACTGCTTTAAAACGGTATAGAAATGGGTGTTGAAATAAAATATAACACTGAAAAATAGAAATATAACAATTTTCGGTAACCTAATATTCCTCTCGAGCAGCGAAGGCTCATATGAGTCTGCACATGGGCACAAGTTCTCACTAGAGCCCTCACTGCTTTAAGGTAGGAGTTGATTCGAACTTAGCGTAAAATATTAAACAATGGGTCTCATATTTCCAGTTCACACAAAAAATATTGATGGAAGAAATATTAGAACTCCATTGGCCTTTTCAACAGGCTGTACTTTATCTTATGCATGCTTTAACTAGGCATAATATTTGCTTGTAGGAGATGATTCGAACTCCTCGGTTTCCTAAATACAAATCTTTTTCGTCATTTTTGAAACCTGAAATATTTTCCTGCGAGCGCAGATGGCGCTAAGCCATCAGTGCTAGGGGCGGGGGGTCCGAGGGCATGCACCCCCCAGGATTTTTTAATAGTGCAATTTGGTGCATTCTGGTGCACATTTTAGCCTTCAAAACTTTGCTTTTTAGGTTATATTAAAAAATGTTGCCTTTGCAGACAAGTCTGGAAAAAGATGAAAAAAAGAACCTTAAATGTGATTTAATAGTTTTAAACGTATCAATATCTCGATGTGCTTATGCTTCATTTTCGCAAAATGCTAACCTATTAAGATCATTTATAAATATAACTCAGGGAAGTAATTTATTTCCAGGCATTATAAATCGTCCAAAGTCCACACTCTTTTCGTGAAAGTAATATATGAAGATCAAGTCCTTTACGCAAAACCGAAAAACGAGGTCCTTTTCGTAAGAATAAAACTCCTTTCCGCGGAATTGAGTCCTTTTCAAATTTAACTTTGTATGGTGCAATTGTCTCAAATATTCAATATTCGACATCTGGAGATTTGATTTATTCAGACAATACTTATTTCTACTGTATTCCTTGAAATAATAGCATGCAAACGGACATGGATATTCAAACATAGTCTCAGACGGTATCGACAGTCCTTTTCGCAAGGCTTATAATGTATCGTACACAGGTGCCTTTTCAGATTATATTTTTGAACACTAGATATCTGCTTGCTTAATATTATTCAAATCAAATAAATAAATAAACAAATAATTAAATAAATAAGAAAAAAATAGATCAGATACGAAGTCCTTTTTTAATAATGAAACTCCTTTTCGTAAGTCATATTTCTGCTTTTTCCGTGAAATATCGTTTCAACCAACGATTTCTACTGCATATATTGATAGAATTATTATCGTTTAACTTCAGTTTTATAATATAAAATATCAAACACTATCATAATAAATAGTTTTAGCCATACTAAAAGTCCTTTTCGCAAAAATAAAACTCCTTTTCGCGAAAAGGAGTCCTTTGCGCGAAAAGGAGTCCTTTACGCATTTTAGGGTCACCGATAAATGGACAGCACTGTACATATAAAATCACTGATACTCACAATTCTTAGCTTCATCACAGACATGTATCACCATGATGGGGCTGCAATAATAGAACAAAAACATGTTAGAAAAAATGGCAAAAAAAGAAGTAAGGCAAATCAGGGGCCTAGTAAGCTCTGGATCACTCACCCGAGTTTGAATGTCTCATGATTAGGGTAAAGTCGGGTATATTCGGACAGACAGCTAAATTCGGACAGCGACCTTGTTTGATTTATAGTTCAAATATTGGAATGAAAATAAATTAACTAAACAAACAGTGAAAATCCTGATGAGACGGCTCATAAGGAGCCGTCTCATCTGGATTTACACTGTTTGCATATACAGTCAAACCTCGATTATTCGAAGTACCAGGGACCGCAGGAATCCTTTCGAATAATCGGTAGTTCGAATGATCGAAACAGGAGTTTTCGGATATTTTCGGAAAAGCTCGGATACTTTCATAGAGCGTCATTGTTTTGCCAGACTTTGCAACTTCTACTCGTGTTTTCCGTGAAGTAATCAGAGCATCTGTCAAAGCATTAAAGAAAATGAGCTCCTTTGGGTTCTGGCCTCATCGTCTCTTATGCTTTGCAGGTCTAAGAACGCAGAAAAGAAAATCAGATCTTTATTGCAATCCACTATATACATGTAACAACATCGATAACAACAATGAAAATAAAGGTTAAATGTAAATTGACGAAACATATTTACTGACGAAATATTGTCTCCTTTTTATCGCCCTAATGTCATGAGGTCTCCATCCCACTCCCTAGCACACAACGTCGGGCCATCAACGACCCACCAGCGATAGGCCATTGAGATGGCATGTCGCTAGCAGGCCGTTGGTGGCCCGACGGTGTGTGCTTTTTGGGCTGGTAACTTTTCTTTTATTTCATCAAAAAAATACGATTTGGGTGTTTAAAAGATCAGTCTAGATGAGAGGGTTCTTTTAAGCATCCAAACCTAGGTTTTGGTTGTTTTTCCTCAATCGTAAGATTGTGTTTTAGGCATTCAAAGAAGGGTTTCGATGAGATAGTTCTTTTGAGCACCCAAAAACATGTCCGTGAAATTCGTCTATTATCGAAATTGTTATTTTTGTTGTAACCTGTCGGCTGTACAAATTCGGTGCGCTTGGTGTGTTCGCTTAATGTAAACAGTGGTCAAGAATAATAGGATGAGACGATCAAACTAAAATCAAGTTAAGCTCATTTATGCCCCATAATTAGACATTTAAAAAACATCAAACAAAACCATCATTGCAGACGACCTTAATAGAAGACACTATTTACTCACTTAACGGTTCATCGCGTAATAGTGTGAACATTAATCCGGTGTCAATTACCTGTTGCAACTTTGTATTCTAAATCACTCAGGTGTGTAAATCGAACTCGACCAAACAAAGAAATCATGATCACCATGCGTGACATTTGGACTTCGAATCTTGAAGGGTAATTTAATAGCAATTTCTTTAATCGGGACTGACGAATCACTTCGAAAAATTGATTTTTTCGGATAATCGAAATTCGAATAATAGGTAGTTTTATTGCAATAGATAATAGAGAAAAAAGTCGGGACTGTCCGTAGTCTTCGAATAACCCAGTAGTTTCGGATAATCGACGTTCGGATAACCGAGACTTGACTGTATGTGTCCGAATTTACCTGATGCCCAACTTTACCCAAGAAATATAGGCTGAAAATCCTGTCAAATGTTTTGTAACATGTACAGATTTTTGCCTTTTTAGCAAGTCATTTTTAACCCTTTATGCACTAATGGATTCTTCCTTCTGGTTTGATATACTAAACTTAGAATGATTCTTTGTATCCAGGGGTCACTGATTATAATTTCCAAAAACTTGTAAAATTGTATTTCTTTCTCTGAAGATTGTTTTTGTTTTAGCAAAATGTGAAGATCTTGAAGAAATGCTGTGCCATGTAACATTTCATCTGGGTCTTCACTGTTTGCCAAAGTGTGCATTTTGGAGTCACTAGTATACAAAGGGTTAATGACCATTTTTGCAACCTATTTACAATTCTTAGAAAGAGAACATCAGGCCTTCAGTTAAGAGTGTGTGACAAAAAAAAATATATTTCTTATTTCTCAACCAAAACAAATGTTGTGGGTACTCAAAAGAACCGTCTCAATGGAATGGTTCTTTTGGGCACCAATAGCATATGCTAAAACTGATGGGTTAGTAAAAATTAACAATTTTACGCTCAAAATTTTTATTTATCTTAACTTATAAAACATGATTGTTTTGCAGTTTTCTTTATATTCTATTACTCCAATTCATGAGAGCTCTGTCTTCCAGTTGTTTCACATTTATTAACTGTCATCAACATTTTTTGCTATCATTTGGAACACAATTGCACAATCTAGAAAAAGTCAATAAATGAGTACATGCATACATCTAACCTGTTGGAGTTGGACTATTTATTCTATATATAAGGGAACCCCACACCACCATCAAGCTGCTATATTTTTTAACAGATCAAATTTTCTATAACCATTTCCTAAAAGGTCTCCTAGGATAAGAAAATAATCACAGTTTTAAGCTAAAAAAATGTCAATCTGGACGTATACATACCCCTTATCTGTACTGGCTCTTCCATCTGAGCTGTCTTTGCCACCAGAGTCTTTGTCATCTTTACCACCTGTAGAGAGACAATATTCACTCATTTTATCCAAATGGTTTGCCTTCTCAGTATTACTGATACATGTAACCAGAATGTAAACAGTTAAAAAAAAAACTCAATAAAATTGAACTCCATAAGTTTGAAGTATTAGCTATAAATATGAATTTAATCTGGATTCAGAGAACAGGGTGCATTAATTAACTTCAGTGCAGTCACTTTATAGCAAACCTTCTTATAACATGGATTTGAATATAAAACAGTCAATTTTTGGCTCTTAAATTTTTTTACCATAAAATTTACAAAGGATTTCTGTTTTGTTTGTTTGTTTTGTTACTTTACGTCCCAAGTCAACAGTTATGGTCATGGCGGGACAGTCAGTTAACCTAACCACACTTTTTCCTGGGCAAGCTTGAACAAGCAGTTAACCAGTACTTCATGCACATATTTATGCTTGTAACTGACAACAACCCTTCTTGAAGATTCAGCGGAAGGGAGGAGAATGACCGTAGAAATTATTTCATGATCAATCTCCACAAAAGTATGAGACCAGGCTGGGATCGAATTCGCAATCCCTGGATCTGCAGTCAGACTCACATCTGTTGCCCCACACGTTACCAACTGCGCTACGCCGCCCGGTAAAGGACTTATAGAAAATGGACCATGAGATGGTCATATTCGGCATAATTCCTATAAATTCTTAGAATTTTACAAATCATGGCCAGAGTTCTCACTAGGATTTTGAAAACAGGATTCATAGAATCCATCCCTGGAAAAAGTTGGAGTCAAAATTGAAAAATTGGAGTTTGACCTGGAAAAGTTGGAGTTTTCAGTTTTAGCCAAAATATGAAAAGTTTTGTTTACGGATGTAATGTCTTTTATCCTGCAAAATGGCAATTTCAAAATCCTTGTGAGAACTAGCTGTGAACAAAAAAGATTTTAGACCAAAAATAAAAGTTTGTATCAGGTTACCAATACCCTAAATCCCCCTCTTCGCCAACCCCTTCACAATATTTTCTAAACGTTGTTGGGGATATCAAAGCAGTTTGGCTACATTGTTTTCCCATCTTCTACATCAAAATAAAAATATTTTCATATTTTAAAATTTCATGTATCATGAAACACATATTTTTATGTTTGGCCTTAAAAATGAAAAGCTTATACTATTGATACATGTAGTTGTTTTATTCATTTACAAGCAGACAGACAGACGAACGGACAGACAGACAGATGAACGGACAGATAGATAGATCTTTTGCAGTTGTATAGATCTTAGACTAGTTCAATCATTTAATTATTTGCATGCAGGTGCTTTTTGCGCACCTAGTCTACGGCGATTGTTCCAAAATTAAGATGATTATTTTGATTTCCTATCTACATGCGAGACGATTTCAATGGTTTGAAATGAACGGGTTTTCTTGCTGAACGTCATTTGTTTGCATTTAATACCCTAAGAATAGTTTTTAGGTGGTAAAACACCGATAATTGATTGCATCACTCATTTGTTGCTAATGACGCTTCATTCGGAACGTTGCCTCATCGGACATTATCCTATTTGGTTTACCGATGTCTTCAGCAAATCTTTTTATTTTATCAACCATCTGTGGAACTCGGGCTGTGGAAGCGATTTCATGCGTTCAAAAACAGTAAGAAACACTTCAAGATTTGATTGAGACAGACAGTCACGAATGCGCGACTATCATTCTCGGAAAAGTTAAAACCAATCGACCACTCGCTTCTCAATTTTGCATAGGCGTAATAATTGTCCTGTCAATAAAGACGCAGTCGCTGTGCTACGTTCTGATTGGTCGAGAGCTAAATGAGATCACGCCTACGGACGACTGGACATTTTATGACAAACCCTGGGGCATGGATTAGCGGCGATCTTCTGATCTTTTGTGGCGGAAGCCAAATTTGGACTCCCGCTGTCGTCTTCAGGTGTTTTTAATGTGTTTGAGACGCGTCAGCAGAAAAAAACTTGGCGTAATTTAGAATCCCCAGCAGGAAAAGTACGCGTACAAAACCAAAAGTTGGCGTAAAAATACGCCTGATTCGGCGTTTCCGAGAACTCTGATGTCATGCCAGGAAATTTAATATACTATCAGAGTGTCAGCTTGGATCCAGGTCAGGCCCAACGATCTGTTGGGGCTGATCTGGGTCCAAACTATTTGATAAGGTTAACAGCAGAAGACAAATATAAATTCTTTGAATTTTACAAAGCATTTCAGGAATTTACACTATCTGAGTGTCAAACAGCTTGGATCCATATCAGGCCCGATAATCTGTTGGTCCTGATCTGGGTCCAAATTGTTGCAAAAGACAAAATCCTCCACTAGGAAGAAAAGAGTTAACCCTTAAAGTGCCAAGAAAAAAATCACTTGAAAATGTTGTCTGCTGAAGTCGTCTGCTGCAAAAAAAATTGCCTAACATTAGTGATTACTGACTAATTACGTATAGAAGCAAACAGCGTGGACCCTGAACAGACTGCTCCTATAGGAGCAGTCTGATCTGGGTCCACACTGCTTGCCATAGAGGCTACTTAAACATTTCAGCAGACGAGAAAAGCAGACGATTTTGTTGTGATTTGCGCATAAAGGGTTAATAGATATACCTTTTTGCTTACTAGCTGAGCTCGGCCTGCTCAGTTTGTTTCCTAGGTCCGAGTCAGACATGCTGGAGGGGATGGTTACTCCCTGTCCATCCATGGTCTTCTGAAACTGGTCAAAAGCAAACAGTTCTCCACTGTACAAAAGCTCCTCATAACGTCTTGCAACCTGAGCAGGAATTAAACAAAATACAAGAGTGCATAATGAAAAATTATTTGCTTATTTCTCATCAAACAAAACATATGTTGTGGGTACTCAAAAGAACAATCTCAATGAGATGGTTCCATTGAGCACCCAAAAACAAATATTAAAACTGATGGGTAAGAAAATATTCACAATTGTATATAATCATGTTGTTTTAAGAGTTTTAGCACTTAGTCTAGGTCTATCTGGCTTATTTCTGTATTTGCATGCCAATTAATGAGTTAATTGATAATGTCTCAGATATGAGGCAAAAAAAATATCACCGTATCCAATCCTTATGTAACAGTCAACAATTTTTCTGTAATGTTGGGCCAGATCTTTCTGGGTTTAACTGGTACTAAACAGCAGGTATTTCTAACTAGCTTGATCTTGCTCAAGGACACAACACAGTGACTGGATCCGCAGTGATCTGGACCCTTCATAAGAAACTAGCTGATCTGGATCTACACTGTTTGAGAAAGAACACAATAGTCAGGCCTGTAGTTAAGAGTGTGTACCAAAAAATCGGTTCTTTTGAGCACATAAAACATTTTAAAACTGATGGGTAATCAATATTTACAATTTTACACTCAAAAATTTGGCTTATCTAAATCTATGGTACAGCCCCCCGATAAGAGCGCGTAACTGAAAATTATTTTTTTTATTTCTCAATCAAAACATATGTTGTGGGTACTCAAAAGAACCATCTAAATGAGATGGTTCTTTTGAGCACCCAAAACACATGTTTAAACTGATGGGTATGTTAAAAAATCGCAATTTTATGCCGAAATAAAATGCTTAACTGGCCCTATGTATGATGGAGTACTTGTTAGGTTGAGTACAGAAGCAGTCATACCATTCCAGCTGTAGTTCCTGGTATAAGTTTTGAAATGGCCTCCCAGTTCTTGCTCTGTATCTCGTTGAAATCTTGGGAGGAGATCAGTGTCTTTAAAATAAGGTCCAGTGCCACCCCTGCTCGTGAAAGTGGCTCAACTGTCCCCATATTTCTTGACCTTCAGTTATATTTGTGGAGAAAGTATACTACTGTGGCACCCCTAAGTCAGTGGCAGAATTTGTTCTCTTCTACCTGAAACACAAATAGCAAATAAAAACAAAAACTTAATTTGCAGGGCTGTGGAAATACCATGCCTGACTTGTCCGACCTGGTCCCATTTCATTCAGGACAAGTTTAAAATTTCAATTTACTTGTAAGACAAGTGCAAAATTTGTATAAAATTAATAAAATTGTGTATTTCATATTTTGATTAATTATTATGAGTTCACATGTTGCATTGAAAACAGTGTGGATCCTGATCAGCTGGCTTCTTCAGAAGTCAGCTGATCTGAATCCACACTGTTTACAAGCATGGTTTCATACTGTTTTTGAAAGTGTAAATTGTTTAAGCATGGAAAGGTATAAGCAGTGTTAGATTTAGGCTTGATTTCTATTGCGTCCCTGGGACCCAGGGCATTAACAAAAGTTGAGTCCCATGTAAGTTTTAATGAGTTCCAGAAAGTTTAACTTCCAAACTGATATTTTTTGCAATGTTAAACACAAAAATGTTAGCTAAAACTATCCAATAACTTTATCTCAAACATTTTCAGTTTACACTAAGTGATTAATGATCAATCAATTTCTTTGTTTCTTTGTTTGCTTTAGGTCCCATGTCAACAGCTATGGTCATTGCGGGACGGTCAGTTCACTTAACCACACTTTTTCTTGGGCAGGCTTGAGCAAGCGGTTCAGTAATTTGTGCACATACTTTCGCTTGTAACTGACAACAACCCTTCTTGAATAAATCAGCGGAAGGGAGGAGAATGACCGTAGAAATTATTTCATGATCAATCTCCATGAAAGTATGGTACCGGGCCGGGATCGAACTGGCGACCCCTGGATCTGCAGTCAGACATGCATATGTAGCCAGACACGTTACCGACTGCGCTACGCGGGCGGGTTAATGATCAATTTAAAAAAAGCAAGAAAGAAGCAGACTTAGCAGTGATGGAGTCTTGACTATTAAACTTCTTTGCTTTTAAAAAGTCTTTACTTGATACTCTAGATCAAGACTATTTTACATGTGCCTGCTGAAAATTGCTGAAGCTGTCTCTAAAGTTGAACACATTTTTGAACAGACAAAACATCGACTTGTGATAGCATTGGCTTCAGAATTAACTGTATCAAGTTATTTAAATGTTTCTAGTGTGATTCCTTGAGGCAAGCGTAATTCTTACCCAGCAAATGGAATTTGGGAAAACGTTAAATCATTATTTATAGCAGAGCCTCGTTCTGATTTCAACCGTTGCTATGAACAACGGATCAATTGAATACTATTTATAGCAGTCTCTTAGTTATTTTGAAGTGTTGCAAAGTACAAAAGACCTATATTCAAGGGCTTTAACTGTCTTTACTATTGAGCTGGCTTAAATTTGTTGAAAGTCGACTGCATGTGATCTTGCGTCTCATGTACGCAGGCTTCTTGTCTATTTTGCGTACAGGCAATTTTCGTTGCGTATTTAGATATTAATACGGTGTAAACCAAACACTGGTATAAGCTAATCTGTACTATCAGACAATTAAATTTTTTTTGGACAAGTACATTATGGCCATTTACTTGTCCCTGGACAAGAACTTTCCATTGAACAATGGTTCAAAGGGAGTAAGAAAACCCCTAAGGAATCACTGACACTTTATGAAAGGGCCCTACAACATTGGGAGTTGTGATAACCTAGTTGCATGTGAGATAGGTTCTCAGTACTTGTCTATATCCATAGACACTGACTTGCAATATATTTTAGAAGCCAATACTTGTTTTGTACAGGATATCCCCCGGGCGCAAATACCTGACGTTTCCTGAAAATACTCTACCTGCAATATTCAATGAGAAGTTTGAAGTAGTCTAGATAGCTCTTATGGGCATAATTTATAATGCATAATTCTTAAAATATGACTAAAACCGTCTAAATTTCGCTGATATGATCGATTATTCTCACCAGTGAGTTTTGGTTTCCATCCAAGCACCAGGGACTCTGGGTTACATCAAAAAGTCGAAGTGCACTGGCGAAAGATAAACGAATTAAGGAATCAAGTCGGCATCGTTCACTGATCTTTACTCACAATAGGTAACTTATTTTTTTAATAAAAATCATATTAGACCTAATATAAATATATTATTTATGAATCGTGAGTGTTTACTGCAAACATTTCATCAAAAATATTATAGGGTATAGATAAACGCCGGAAGAAACCCTCTTTCCGCGGGAGGTATGTATTTATCAAAATGGTAGGACTTTGCTTTCATGGATTATTTGCGTATGTACTGCGCAAAATATCTAATGATTATGAGAAAGTGCGCTCAAACGCTCAAAATAATCTGTAAAACGGATCCTTCAGAAAAAGAGAGAACCTACAATATAAGAAAACAACAGACTCGCTTATTGAGTCTGTTCATGAGGACTTATGGAAAGTATAACAATTCTAACTCCCTCTAGCATTGGCTTAAGCGGTATGAAAAAATATCAACACTATATCAATGCACGGGGAGAAGTTATACCAACTCCACACAGAAACAACGACAGCTGTTGCAACTAAATAATCTGGAAAAACACACAACGACTTAAAGTTTATGAAAAAAATCAAATTCGTTTGTTTACTTTTTTCGTTTGTACTCAAATGTCTATTAACAGTAAACTTAATTGTGATGCACATCATGCATGCGAAAAATCCATGATTAAACTATGAAATATAGGTGACATCTAACTGCAACCAAACGTTTAGAGATTTATGTAATTATTTGCCATCTTTAACTCTAGATGGCAATTTCGCTAAGTGGAACGTAACCAATTGTGCAATTTGAAGGAACATAAGTGGTTCTGGAGAAGATGGTGTTTAAAGATTTGTTCTATTTTAGCTCTGGTGGGGGAGTAGAATTGTTTTTGCTGTTTTGGTAGGGAGCATTATGAGAAACACTTGTGTGAAATTATTTTAAAATTGGATCAATTTCAGCCAGTGGTTGAGTGGAGGTCTGGGGGAGTTCTAGTGGCAATTAGTTTATAGAAGTGGAAATGTATGAACATTTGGCAGAGGGAATTAAGGGTAACATCTGTGTGAAATGATTTTAAATTTGAACAAGCGGTTCTCGAATAGATGTTTAAATGCCTTTTTTCCATTTTAGCTCTGGTGGCCTGTTTGTTCAGTGGAGCTGAACCACTCATGTAATTCTATAACTGAGAAGGCATCATTTAGAACAGTTGGGTGTGCTTTTTTTAGTTTAGGCCAGTGGTTCAGGAAGTGATGATTAAAAGTTAATTTTATTTTAGCAATGGCTGCCATTTTGTTCACTGGAGCAGAACCATTTGTGCAATTTTAGAAGAGGACGTATTATGAGAAAAACTTGTGAGAAACTATATTAAACTAGTATTGGTACTGGCAAATTTCGACCTCAGTCGGATCAAAGGTTAGACGAGTCCATGAAGTAGCATGAGGTATGGCACTCTGGATGAAATAATGGTTATATCATAATACCTGTTTTCAGTTGAACGAAGATGGCACGAAAAGTAGATATTTGCTTTGAAAATAACTGTTACAGTCTGAGTACCCTTTCACGTGCTGCTGCGTTAACTCGTCCAATTTTTTATCCGTCTGAGGACAAAATCTAGATACCAAAACAAATCCCCCACGCCAAGAAAGAATCACGACAACTCCAATTGGGACCCACGCCAAAAACAATATGCACCATCCCCTTCGGTGTCTGTCTGTGTGCGTGTATATATTTGACCAGTGGTTCAGGAGACATGATTTAAAGAGTGTTATATTTTTAGATCCGGTAGCCCACATATGCATTGCATCACAACTATTTGTATGCAATGGAGCCTAACTATTTGTACAATTGTGATAGAGAACAATATGGGGAACATTTATGTGATATTTTTTTTTAAATTTGGACTTCTGGTTCTGGCGGAAATGAGATTTAAAGGTTTATTTCTATTTAAGCTCTAGCAGTCATTTTGCTCAGTGGAACTTACAATGGTAAATTGGAATCTCTTCTGCAATAAGGTAAATCAGAGTCAGTATTTTATGGAGATTAGTTAACAAATTTAAAAGAATCGTTGGAAACAACAGCATATTCTACGAGGGTCATCCAATAAATAGAGAGAATTTCCTTATAAAATAAGAGTTTGTATCACTTTAACATCACAAATATAACCATAAGGTGGCATAACTTGTTGCGTCTGCAACAACATATCTAAAATTTTGTCAGAATGTGATGTCGCTTGTTGCTTAGCAACGCAAACACGTACTTAAAGCTTACCTGACCGGATGCCTTAAATTGGTTGCCATGGTTACTGGAAAGTGCAGATCAGTTCCAAAAAGCATATATTCTATAAACTACAAGATAAGGTAATTACTCTGTAAAATTCATTGACTTCTTATGAAAAATGTCAAATTGACAGGTACATTTAGCATAAAAAAGCGAACAAAATGCAAAATTGTGGAATCAAAAATGGGGGTATGGGTCATGAATTTACCCTTAAATCATTGTTGGTTAGTATATAAGTTTTAAATCACCCTAAAAGTATTAATTATATTCTGTTTTTTTTAAAACAGTTTCGTTAACAAAACATTTATTCCATGTGTCCATTGTTGCCTAGCAACAGAAAAATATAGACTTAAGAGTCCAACTCTGTTTTTTTAGCATTTGGTTTTTGCATGTGGAAAATCTGACCAGGCTAGCTTTAGTATCACCTTTTCGTTGCTTGGCAACAAGCATTTTCACTTTCCAACAACATTTTGGATATGCTGCTGCATGCCCAACAGGTTATGCCATCTAATGATTACATTTGCCATGTTCTAATGGTACAAACTCTTGCATTATTAGGAAATTCTCTCTATTTATTGGATGACCCTCGTAGAACAAGGATTTGGACAGTAAAATTTATGTTTGTCCCTTTCTCCCTGTGTCTTCGGCTGCTGTTCATTCTAAGGTTGCTGATTCATTGTTAATAGTACCTCCCATTATTTGTGGAGCTTTTGTTTTTGGTCATTGTTTTGTTGTTAAGTACTAAGTCACTTTTCTTTTGCAATCATCAAGCTGGAGAAGAGGGAGAGTTGGTTGCTTTACTTTAATTTTCTTCTTAATGCCATGACTGTGGCTGCTTCATATGGCTGCTTGTGTTCAGTATCTCTTGGGTTGGTCTGCAGTGCGTGATTATGTTATTTCCTGGTCACGCTCACTTTTTATACAATTTAAAAGAAGGCATTATGAAAAATATTGGTGTGAAATTATTTTGAATTTGGGTAAGTGGTTCTGGAGAAGATGGCATTTTAAGTTTTTTTTTCTGTTTTAGCTTTGGTTGCGAAGCAAACTCTGTTGTGCAGTTTTGATGAATTATAAGGGGAAATGGACCAGTGGTTCAGTAGGAGATGTTGTTTAAAGTTTTTTTTATAATTTTAGCTCTGGTGGCTATTTTGTTCGATGAAGCAGAACCATTTGTGCATTTTGATAGAGGACATAATGTAAATTATTCTAAATTTGGACCAGTGTTCCTGGAGGAGATGGCGTTTACAGGTTTAATCTTTCTGTTTTAGAGGCCATTTTGTTCAGTGGAAAGTAACCAATTATGCAATTTTGAAAGTTTGAAAGAAGGAATTTTGAAAAACACTTTTGTATGAAATTGATTTTATTTTGGTTCAGTGGTTCAGAGGATGAGTTTTAAGGTTTATTCTATTTTTAGACATTTTTCTCCAAATTTCAAAATTAGCACTCCCTGAAGTAATAACCAGCATGACTCCAGCATTGATCGCCGACAGTAAAGAAGATAGATATATCTGGGGCCATTTTGTTTTCAGCAGAGCAAAGCCGTTTGAAGAATTATGGGCATTATAAGGAACATTTTTGAAAAAATATTCTAAATTTTACCGGTGCTTCAGATGACAATTAAAGATTTTTCTATTTTCACCTCTGGTAGCCATTTTGTTCAGCAGAGCAGAACAAGTTGTGCAATTTTAGAAAAGGGCATTATGGGAAACATAATTTTTTTTAAATTTCTGACCAGTGGTTTAGGAGATGCCGTTTAAAGATTTGTCTTGCTTTAGCTCTGACAGTCATTTTGTTCAGATTAGTGGAACAATTTGTGCAATTTTCGCATATATAGGGCATTATTCGTAACATTTGTGTAATATTACAGTGGTTCTGTAGATGTCATATTTTCTTTAGCTATGGTAACTATTTTGTTAACAGAGCAGAACTATTTGTGCAATTTTGATAGATGGCATTAGAGGGAACATTTATATTATTTGAATTAGTGGTTCTGGAGAAGATGGCTTTTTAAGATTTAATCTATTTAAACTCTGATAGCAGAAACGTTTGTACAGTTTTGGTAGAGGGCATTATGAGGAACATTTGTGGAAATTATTTTAAATGTTGACCAGTGGTTCTTAGAGATGACGTTTAAAGATTTAATCATGCTGTTCCTAACTCTAGAAGTTTGTTTCAGTGTCCTACAAATTGTGCAATTTTGAAAGGAGGCATTTTGAAGAACACGTATGTGAACTTATTTTGGATCTGTAGATGACGTTCTTTTAAAAAAACTTTACTCTATTTTCAGATCTGGTCATTTTGTTCAGTGGAACAAAACCATTTGAGCAACTATTGTTGAGGGCATTAGGAGGAACATTTGTATGCAATAAGTTTAAATTTGGACCAGTGGTTCAGAGGTCGTTTAAAGATCTATCATATTTTAGCGCTGGCTGCCATTGTGCTCAGTGGAGCAGAACCAATTGTGCAATTTTGGTAAAGGGCATTATGGGCATTTGTGTAACAATTTGTGCATTTTTTGGTAGAGGGCATTATGGGAAAAATTGGTGTGAAGTCATTTTAAATTCTGACCAGTGGTTCAGATGTCGTTTAAAGATGTCTCTATCTTTAGCTATGACAGCAATTTTGTTCAGCAGAGCAGAACTTTTTCGCAATTTTGATAGAGGGCATTTGCGCAATTTTGATAGAGGGCATTATATGAATTTGGACCAGTGGTTCTGGCAGAGATTACGCTTGAATGTTTATTTCTATTATTTGGTCAGGTGGCCATTTTGCCTGGCGGAACATAACCAGCTGTGCAATTTGAAAGTAGGCAAAATGAAGCACATTTGAGTGAAATTACTTTGAATTTGGTTTTGTGGTTCTGGAGAAGATGACATTTTAAGATTTACTCTATTTAAGCTCTGAGGGTGGAGTAGAAACATAAATTGCAATTATGAGGAACACTTGTGTGAACTCATTCTAAAATTTGGAACAGTGATTCAGGAGATGTCGCTTAAAGTTTTCAGCTTTGACAGCCATTTTGTTTGTTTGCAGAACCATTTGTGCAATTTTAATAGAGGGCTTTATGGGGAACATTTATTGAAAAATATTTTAAATTTGGACCAGTGGTTCAGATGGGTTTTAGGATATTCTAATTTTAGGTCCAGAATTTATCTAGTTCAGTGGAGCGGAGCCATTTGTGTAATTTTGGGAAGAGAGTATTATGGGGATCATTTGTGTAAAGATGTGACTCAGAAGTTCATAGACGACACACAGACCGATCTTAACAGCTCAGATTGGTATTTTTAACTTAGGTTAGCTAAAAAATCAGCAGACCACAAAGTCATTAAAAATTCTTTAGTATGCAAAGAGTTACATATAGCAACTTGTGATTTTCCAGGGGGGAAGTGTCCGGACCTTTGCCACTCCCTCTACCCCTCTGAATCTACACATGAATTTCTTACTAATCCAACTTGACATTGGTCTTGTTCATTTAAAGGCACACACAGTTTTATCAAAACAGTAGTAGGGGGGCCAAAAATAGTCTAAAGAGTGCAAAAACGTCAGCCAATCAGAAGCAGCTTTTCAAAGTTAAAAGGGCATGGGACTCTGATGAAAACAAGAAGTATTTGTCTGCACAAGAAATTGCTAGTGGATGGACAGACAGGTAGATGGAGGGATGGCCACAAGAGATTGCTAGAAAATTCACAGATAGAGGGATGGACAAAATGGGTGATCAGGACAAACAAAATATTACCTTTTTCAAACGGTGACGCATTATGAGCCACAACATATGATTTCCAACAATGTGGTATGTGCGACCAGCAAAGGCTCAGACCAGCCTGCGAATATGCGCAGTCTGACCAGAGCATTTGCTAGTCCCCTGCATAGTCCATGACCCTTAGGCCACTGACCAAACATCATTTGGAGTTTCTAAGATTAAAAGAAGGCTGCACAGGCTCGTCTGAGTCTACACTTGTCAAAAGGTCTCATTGTTGGAAATCACGTCATGGCTCATTATACCCCTCGCAAACTTTGTTTGTAGGGGGTGTACTGTTTTCACGTTGTCCGTGCGTCCGTCCGTCCGTCCGTCCGTGCGTCCGTCCGTCCGTCCGTAACGCTTTGTTTCCTTAATAACTCGAAGTCATTGCTGGATTTTCATCAAACCTTGCAAACATGTTCATATATTTAAGACAAATACTTTAGACAAAAAAGTAAGGGCTAGGGGCCAATTCTATTAGAGTTATTTCCCTTTGTAGTTCTAAATGGCTTTTAATATAGTGCTTTATGCTTATGCTATTATAGGCCATACACGGGCCGATCAACTCCTACCACAGCTGTTGATGGAACAATTTGATACTTTTCCTATACAATGTAGACACATTGAACATATGCATGAAGGAGTTTGGTTCAGAAAAAAAATAATTTTTGACAAAATGACAGCTGTGAGAACTTAGACAATTTTCCCTAATAAGGTGTTTGTATATGCATAGACGGTGCCCTTATGGGCCGATCAACTCCTACCGCAGCTTTTTATGGAGCAATTTGATACTTTGCCTATACAATGTAGACATATTTAACATATGCATGAAGGAGTTTGGTTTAGAAATAATATTTTTTTGACAAAATGACAGCTGTGAGAACTTAGACAATTTTTCTCTAATAAGGCTTTTGTATATGCATAGATTGTGCCTTCATGGGCCGATCAACTCCTACCACAGCTTTTGATGGAACAATTTGATACTTTGCCTATACAATGTAAACACATTGAACATATGCATGACGGAGCTTTGTTCAGAAAAAATAATTTTTGACGAAATGACAGCTGTGAGAACTTAGACAATTTTTCCCTTATTAGGCTTTTGTATATGCATAGATGGTGCCTTCATGGGCCGATCAACTCCTACTACAGCTTTTAATTGAACAATTTGATACTCTGTCGATACAATGTAGACACTTTGAACATATGCATGAAGGAGTTTGGTTCACAAAAAATAATTTTGACAAAATGACAGCTGTGAGAACTTAGACAATTATTCCCTTATATGGCTTTTGTATATGCATGGATAGTGCCTTTATGGGCAGATTAGGTCCTACTACAGCTTTTGATGGAGCAGTTTATAATTTTTGTTTGCACAGATTCTACTGAGATCTTCTTATCAAAACTAAGGTCTTCTTGTTTGAACTATAACTTGCCAAGTTTTTTCGCTGACTCTTACTGTGCGGGGGTATCTAATAAGCATTGCTTATTGACTTTTTTCATTTTGACTGTTTACTTTGTCTTACATGTGTTTCCGGTCTACTGGTGTCTCTTCCTCATGGCGCCATGGGTTGGTCTGTGACTGTGTCATATAAGAATCTATCATGAGTGTGAGGGTAGGATAGAAAAATCCGTCCCGAGGATCGCCGTTTGGCATCACAAGGCTTGCCGAGTGATGACAAACGGTGATCCCGAGGGCCGGATTTTTTCTATCCTACTTTCATACGAATAATGGATTTTTTTTCTTGCTCACCACTGTTTTTATTTATTTATTTTAAAGCTTCCAGAAGTCCCTGAAAACGCTAAGATGCAATTTCACATGATGAAGGGTAAAATCTCAGAAATCCTTATCCGGTGTGCAAGAATTAATTTTCTACCTGGTCACACTCATTGATCAGTCTGGGCATCAGCAGTCTGATTAGAGTAGCCGATACGAGCATCGAAGAAACCTTGGACCCAGTAGTCAAGGTTCACGGGAAATAATGTGTAAAGTCCAGGGACTTCTTAAAAACTCTCATAAAAAGTGAGTATGATCAGGAAATACAACAATCGCACACTGCAGATCAATCAATGGCACTGTGAGGAAGAGCCACAAAGCAATAACAATCAAAAGACATTAGGAAGACAATTAAAGTAAAGCAACCTACTCTCTCTTCCCCATCAAGATGATTGTAAAACTAGAAAGGACACAGAGTATTGCATAACATTACAAGGAAGAAAACACAGAACCCTAACAAAAGGAGTAACAATAAAAAATGAATCAGCAAAAACAGCCCAATACAAGCCAATGGTGGCTTAAATGTATTTTACTGGTATCAAATTATTTAGCTCACATGGAGGCTTCTTAACTAATGCAATGTATCATCACCTAGAAACAATCAAAACAAATTAACGCACTATGATCAAACAAGGAAAAGGACTCATGACACATAGATAGCCAGAGCTAAAGACAATCTCACGTTTTAAAGGCTATGAGTTTATCACAAGTACTGAATTACATGAGTTTATCACAGTACTGAATTACACTTTAAAATTCAAATTTGCAAATGCTAGACTTAGTTAATGTGGATTCTAGCATCAAATTATTGTGCCTTTATTTGGTGCAGCTTTTTCATACTGATTTTGGTTTCAAACAACAGGATTAAATCTTAGAGAAAATAGTAAAATTCAAGTACTTTTCTGGATTTGAACGTCACTGGTTACGGGTAAAATATGTTAACCATGCCTTTAAGTAGGCCAAGGTCACCTCCTATAGAGTCAGTCAATCCACGTTGAAAACAAAATGTTCATGCTCTTCAACTGTTGTAGTTCCTATATTTTTTTAGAATATTTTGAAAGAGCTTTTCTGTGGCCATTCTGCCATTTGTCATTCAATGGCTTATTAGTCCTTTCAACATTACAGACCTGAAGAAAGGTCTGGGCAAACAGTGTAGATCCAGATGAGCCATCTGATTTTGGTCTAAAACTGTTTGCTTACTTATTTTGCTTTTTTTCTCACTCTCAAATTTTGCATTTTTACCAGGATTTGTCAACCCAATCACAGTTGGCAATTTGCTTTTTTGCTGTCCTCTTTAATTGCATGCCGGCGGGTCGGACCTCAGACTCTGTGACGGTTCCAACTTAAAAGATTTATTTATAGATGAGAGGGTTGGGGATTAATGTTCTGTCTGTGGTCAGGCCCACCTGGAGTTTAACCGTTGGATTTCTTTTCCTTTGGCATTCAGTTGGATGTAATAGCTGTGGAGTCCTTATCTTTGTTTTATCTCCTTTTTATATCTTGATCAGTATGTACTAGATGATCCCTAGATAAGGGATATTTCATGTGAACCAAACATCTATGTGTCTTGATCCACATAGGAATTCAGGGTGAGGTTGGCACCGTTTAACATGTTTAAGCCATCAATTATTTTTATGGACCATTCCAAAGCAGTGCTTTTTTCATGGATCCTTTTTGTTAATTGCGTTTCATGTTTGTCTTTGTTATACTGTCTTGTCTGTTCCTTGCAGCCTTGTGGTCATCTGCTGAGAAAAGGGCTGATCACTTGGCTCTCTTGTGTGTGATGTTTTAGTCACTTTCCAATATGGTGTCCGGGTTAAGGTGTGGTACTTAATCGTATCAATTCCTGATCTTTGCCTTCTTCGAACCTTTTTTTAAAACAATGGACACTTGTACAATTTAACCCTTAAAGCCCCAAGAAAAAAATGCATCTGAAAATGTCATCAGCTGAAGTTGTCTGCTGCAAATAATTGCTTAACATTACTGATGAATTAAGTATAGAAGCAAACAGTGTGGACCCAGAACAGACTGCTCCTATAGGAGCAGTCTGATCTGGGTCCACACTGTTTGCCATAGAGGCTTCTTAAACATTTCAGCAGATGAGAAAAGCAGACGACTTTTGTTGCAATTGGCGCATTAAGATTAAAGTGGAAGGGTTTACCTCAGAAACTTAGTGCCAAAAAGGTAAGAGAAATAATGGCATACAAAACCTTCACTAATTGTTTTTGTTTTGATGTTTTACATTCAAGTAAACATCTATTCAATCATGTCCGGATAGTTTCTTGTCTTCCTGGGTTGAACCAGTACTAAGCATCGGATAGTGTCTTGCTCAAGGAAACAACACAGTGACTTCTGTGAATCGACAATTGGTACCATTTTAACAATACATATATAAATACAACATCTGAGAGTTATAAAGCAAGTATGTTTTAGCAAATTTGGTTTTTAATAGCAGTCGAAATTTCATGGTCAGTTGAGTGGAGAATGAATTTTTTTTATAACCTCAAACCCAGTTTGTGCTAAGAGCGATGAATATATTGCTATAAAGTATAGTGAGTGAATGAGTATGTACAGTCCATGAAAAATCACAAGATATTTCATTGTTGTTTTTTGCACTTTCATTGCTTAAAATTCATTTACACTTTTATCATTCAATGCTTCATTTAAACTTTTATCATTTTACACTTTTGTCAATCAATGGTTCATTTACACTTTTATCATACAATGGTTCATTTACACCTGGTTCGTTCCTGAAAAATTGTTGACAGTATATGACAATTGAATTCCTAGCGCCAGAGGAAGAGGGAGACCTAAAAAGACCTGGTTTGAACAGGGTTCCCACAAAAATACAATTCCATGATTTTTCCATGATCAACAAAGTAATTTTCATGGCTATTTAATGCACGGCCTCCAACCTCCACTTTTAGCAGCATCTTCACCACGATGAGCATAAATGCGGAATGCAGCAACAACAGCATGCTTGAAGACGATGCAAGCATTTAGAAATAATTAAAACTTGAAACCACAAGTAGCCAGAAAACTAGCTGTCGGACACACAAGTGTTTGACAGCTAGTTTCTGGCTACTGTTGGTTTCTTCAAATTATTTCACTAAGTTCCATGATTATTCAGTTTTTTTCAAATTCCATGATTTTTCCATGCATGGAACTTTTTTTAGTGATTTTCCACGCTTTCTTTGATTACCAGAGCTTGTGGGAACCTGCATGAAAATGTGCAGCCTTGGCAGCATCGATCCACTGAACAGAGAGGCCTGGAGTTTGGGTGTTAGACACTCTAGCCACCTGATGCCTACCCCAGTACATGGGACACCCGAAGCAGTTAAAAAATAAACTCAGGATCAAGTCAAGTGGGATGTAAAGTACCAACACAGGCAAACAATGGTTTATTTACACTTTTATTATTCAGTCAATGGTTCATTGACACTTTTATCACTCAATGATTCATTTACTCTAATTTTTCAATGGTTCATTTACACTTTTATCAGTCAATGATTCATTTACACTTTTATCAGTCAATGGTTCATTTACACTTTTATCATCAATGGTTCATTTACACTTTATGGTTAAATGGTTCATTCACTTTTATCATTCAATGGCTCAAATAAACTTTTGAACCGTTCTTTTACTTTTATCATTCAAATGGTTCGACATAAAAAATCAAATGCTTAACATAATTCTTCATTTGATGAAAAACATGAACAGTATGAAATCAATAATTTAATCATGTGATAAATGATATGATATGGGCCTCAACGCGACGGACCTGTCTTCGGGGTTTCTGACAAAGTGAGATTCAAACAAGTTGGCTCAGCTTCAGCGACTGGCTCGAAAATTTGCTGGTAGCAAGTTTAGATAAGATACTTTCCAATAAGCGAATAACAAAGGGACTGGCCAGACTGCATGGATGGTAGCCTTTGTTGGTCGCAAACCCCTGAAGACAGGTTTCAACAGGCCACAAGGAAGGTTCAGACCAGCCTGTACAGCCTGGCAAGAGCCATACCTATTCGCATACCCACTGTATGGAACAATACAGCATTTTGATCATATAGTCCCACTAGGTAGCTACAGGTTTGAAGAGAAACTGTTACACGATACTACCTACAGAATATGATAGGGATTATTTGACTCATTAGCCCTTGGGAGTTTTCCCCCCTTTTTAATTGTCTGCTGATTTTTTTCAAAATCAACTTTTTAAAAATTCTTTCAGGAATAAGATCAGAGTGTCATACAGTTCGGATCCAGATCAGGCCGGACAATTTGTGGGGCCTGATCTTGGTC
Source organism: Loripinus fragilis (assembly GCA_964019695.1). NCBI lineage: Eukaryota > Metazoa > Mollusca > Bivalvia > Lucinida > Lucinidae > Loripinus > Loripinus fragilis. Next base: position 76,378,187 of record OZ026525.1, read on the forward strand.
CAAACTGTTTGCAAAAGTTATCAGCAGACGACACAAGGAGATAAAGAGTTAAGCAAATTACAATTGAAAAAGAGGATCTTATGTGAGTACTCTTGTATTATTGAATTTATTAAACGATTCGGAAAAATATATAATGCAAGGCTTGCTGAGCATTTTATTGCTTTTTCGCAACCAGTTCAATAAATTCATAATACAGGAGCACAAATGTTAGATTCTATTTCTCATATGACATCAAAAATTTGAAATCACATTTTTGGCACAAAAACATTAAGATTATGTAATTATGTATGGGTCCTTGTTAATCACATCATTACTTAATGTTACTAAATACGTAAAGTACTAGTGGTTTATCGATTTTGATGCATGGTGTTATAGATGTTTGTTTTGTTGCTTTACGTCCCAAGTGAACAGCTATGATCATGGGGGGAGGGTCAGTTCACCTAACCACACTTTTTTCCTGGGCAAGCTTGAGCAAACTGTTAACCAGTATTCGTGCACATACTTTCCCTTGTAACTGACAACAATCCTTCTTGAATGATTCAGCGGAAGGAAGGAGAATGACCGAAAGAATACGTTTCGTAATCAATCTCCAGGAAAGTATGAGAACGGGCCGGGATCGAACTGGCGACCCCTGGATCTGCAGTCAGACTCGCATCTGTTGCCAGACACGTTACCGACTGCGCTATACGGCACGGTTGTGTAATAGATGTCGTATAATAATACATGTACGAGAAAAAATACAAAATTCTGTAGTTCTAAACCTGACCTAGAGAGATGTACCAGTGTATGGCTAACCCAACAAAATATTCTGTGCATCCAAAGAAGACTCAGATCATCAGTCTGGGCATGAGCAGCAGAGCTTCTCTCTCACTACATCTATCAGCAACTGACAAAAATAAGTGTACATAACAAACTGACAACCAGGCCTCCAAGTGATTTTCTTATTCGCATCCAAAACACATGTTGCGGGTACTCACTACACAAAAGAACAATCTCAATGAGACCTTTTTTTTGAGCACCCAAACATATGTTTTAATTGATGGATAAGAAAATAATCACAATTTTACAGTCATAAGTTTTGATTATCTGGACCAACAGATAACTGCCTCACTGGAATCAGCAATAGAGAGAATCAGCCTCTACTGTAGATTCTGAAATTTTTACGAGGGTTTTATTTTCGTGAAAATAAAATCTTCGCAAAATGGAGAAATCATTCTGTCATTTACTGATTTAGGTCGATCATACCCTAGTCATGATTTTTTTCGCAAAAATGTCTTTTAACACTCTCCCGAAAATAAAATTCTTGTGAAAATTTCCGAATTTACAGTATCAAATTATTTGATAATGCCAGGAATGCCCAGGATTCAAACACTGTTTTACAATCCAACTCCCTGCCTACTGCTTCAATAGTCATGATTTGTTTAATAAAATATAACATCAGACCTCTAGATAAGAGTGCGCAATTAAAAAAATATTTCTTCTGTCTCAAACTAAACACATGTTGTGGGTACTAAAAAGAACAATGTCAATGAAACGGTCCTTTTGAGTACACAAAACAAATGTTAAAACTGATGGACAAACAAGTATTCACAATTTTATGCTGATTTTTGTTTGTTTATCTGGACCTATACAACATCTTTTATTTACAATTCAATGAAACATTAATGCATACTCACAAAATGTATGATTGGTTTTTATAGACAATCATATTTCAATGAGTGAAACAGGTCATTAGTTAAGAGTGTGTATCCAAAAAATATTTTTCTTAATTCTCCAAGGCACATGTTGTGGGTGCTCAAAAGAACAGACTCATTGAAACAGTTCTTTTGAGCACCACGAACATATGTTTAAATTGATGAATAAGACAATAATCAAATAATCACTGTTCTGGGTATAAGGACTGTTTGTGATGATGTGAACTGGTAAAGTGATGAGGATTCTTCGCAATAAAAAGAACAAGGGAGTCACCGTATAAATATGGCACATCAGAGCCTTGGCTTCTTGTAAACATAAAGTATAGATGTAGATGAAGGCTCAGATAAAAACCTCAAGCCTTACCGGATACATTAGCATGGTAGTTTTCATAAGCAATAAGTACCGAAACCTCATGTGCTGGCCCGTACATCACAAACTTAGAACTAGAACAGTCAGACTCTGACAAAGGGCCCCTCATAACGCCCTGCAGTGAAAAGGGCTTATCGGTTTTGACGACAATCTTGATTATCGTTCATCGGACAAAATCCCTAATCAGACATGAAAAATAGTTGGATGAAAGTGGTCCACATATGAAACTTGGAAGAAATCGGGTGATAAATGACTAAGTTAGAGTGTCCACAAGTGCAAACTGACAGGTGGTGGCCATTTTGGCAGCCATCTTGTTTATCTGACTAAGCCCATATTCGAACTTGGGCGAGAGTTTGATAAAAGTAATCCATATATGAAATTTGGAAGCAATCAGGTATTAAATGACTTAGGTAGAGTGTCCACAAGTGCAAACTGGTAGACAGCGACCATTTTGTCGGCCTTCTTGGTTATCGTTCATCGGACAAAACCCGTATTCGAGCTTGAATGAGAGTTCAATGGAAGCAATCCATATATGATATTTGGATGAAATCCTATTAAAAATGACTAAATTAGATTGACCACGACAGCGGACACTGATAGGTGGTGACCATTTTGTCGGCCATTTTGGTTATTGTTCGTCGGACAAAACCCATATTCGAACTTGAACGAGAGTTTGATAGAAGCAATCAATATATGAATTTGGAAGAAATCGAACTAAAATGACTAAGTAAGAGTGACCAGGACAGCGGACACTGATAGGCGGCGGCCTTTTTGTCAGCCATCTTGATTATCATTTGTAGGACAAAACCCGTATTCGAGCTTGAACGAGAGGTTGATGGAAGCTATCCATATATGAAGTTTGGATGAAATCTGATTAAAAATGACTAAGTTAGAGTGACCACGACAATGGACGGACAGACAGACAGATGGACAAGCCGAAAACAATAGAGCTCCTAATTAATGCTAATTTTGTCTTGCTTATGCAGATTTGGATATACATTTGGCTGTTGGTGATTTATATACAATCTATAAGTTACATGACAGATTTTGACAAGGAAATGATGATGGTAAAAAATGGGTAACACTGAAGTTTACCAAGGTATTGTTGTTAAAGTTAATTTTGAAAAAAGTCAGCAAATGACAACAAGAGCTTGTCATGGAAATTAACTCAGAATGCACAGATTAAGAAACAATGACACTCTTAACTCTTTATCTCCTAGTGTCATTTGCTCATATCCTTTGCACAGTTTTGGACCCAAATCAGACCTGACAGAATGTTAGGCCTGATCTGGGTCCAAACTGTTTGACACTTTGATGGTATTCCTGAAAGAATGTTTTGAAAAAGTTGATTTTGAAAAAAAATCAGCAGATGGAATAAAAAGCATGAAGAGAGGCCAAGAGATAATGTGTTTAGGTCGATGATAGCCTTGGCATCACAGCAGATAAGGATTAACTTGGCCCACAATGCGAGAAAACCTGTCTTCAGGGTTTTCGATGCAGTGAGATTCAAACTAGCCTGCTCAGAGACTAGATAGAAAATTGAAGTTTTGCTTGTAGCAAGTCAGAACCTGGAAAACCTAGATAAAACAAGTCAGCACCTAGTAAACCTAGGTAAAAACAATGTTAATCTCAGTGTCACCCAACTGATAACCAGTCTAAAACTCTGAAACTGCTAGGAGAGATACAGTCTATGATAATCGTTTGCACCGAACCCAGCGTTACACTTGGGGCACTTTCTCTGCCTGGTTTCATATCTGGTCTTTAAACACTCCAAACAAAAAACATGAAAACATTTAGTCAGTACAGCGTCTTTACGATTCACTTTACACGAAGGACACGTCAGTTGTTCCTGAAAAAGAATATATCAGTATTAACTCTTAGCATGCTGGGTATTTTTTCATGCTTTTATTTTCGTCTGCTGACTATTTTCAAAATGAACTTTTTCAAAAAATTCTTTGAGGTACACTATCAGAGTGTCAAACAGTTTGGATCCAGATCAGGACCGACATTCTGTCGGTCCTGATTTGGGTCCAAACTGTTTGCAACAGATATCAGCAAACAACAAAAGTTGCCACTAGCAAGGAAAGAGTTAACAGTAGTGAAATATTATTGGAATGAAAATCATTTTTGTATATCTTATTGATATGCAAACTTTGGCAAATCACTCACTAACTGAGGATGTTATGTTAAGTTTCTGAGTGTTTCGATGGAGTTTACACATCAATAAAATCAGCAAAAATGAATTTCATTTCTTATAATTTTAATTTTTGTTTGAATCTATTTTTGGGAGAATATTGTAGCAGTTAGACATAAAGTGACCCTTCTGTGCTTGATTGTGAATGTCCTGAAAGAAAAACCCCATTGGAAGGGAAAGATCTGAACTGTATTTAAATATTAAAACAGACCTTAACTAGGTGTTCTGGGGGTATGTGTACCTACCTGAAAGGGTATAAACTAAATTGTAAGGGTTTTGCTGTTCTGCAAAGTTTTCATTAATGTGAAAAAACACATGCCTATCAAGTAAATACAGATAGATGCCAAGTATGAACTTGACAGATAAAATCTCCGAATTTTCCACTGTATTTACATGTAGGCGAATATGTTAAGTTTTTTTGCTAACATTTTCTTGGGTTAATGGTGCCAGTATTCAAAGGGTAAATGCAAATTATATCGATTTTTTTGTGTCTTGAAATCCATTTTTCAATAGAATTTTCACAAATGAATTGTGTTGTATTTTAAAAGTTCACCGGACATGGTTTGATGTTTATGATAATAAAACTGGCCCAGAGGTTATTAAACTTTTTTCATGCTTAATTGAGTATGAAAATCATGCTCATAAATGTTAAAATGTCAACAATTGTTGGCATTTTAATATTTAAAAGTATGATAAATACAACATAGTTTGAAAGCAAGAAGAGTCTTTATTATTTTTCAACATTTTAGTTTTTATGAGCGGTTGGGATTTCATGCTCAGCTGAGTTAAGCACAAAAAATTTATAACCTTGGGACTAAGTTGATAAGACCATAAAACAGGTTTATAACTTTATAGGCTACCTTATATTCCCCAATCTCTGCCATCAAAACTTCATCAGCGGCACCAGCCATCTCAATCTTCTTACTTCGCTCTAACTTTCGGTTTAATTTCGCTATTTCTTCCTGTAATTATGCCAAATAACATGTTTTTTGGGCCTGCACACAAGACTTGGTCCTTATCTTATATGCAAGCAATGGGGGCTCAGATCGTTCATCCCATACAATGTGCAGTCTCACTAAAGCCTATCTTTCTCGCATGCATAAAGCATGTAAGTAGGTGAAGCCTCAGAGCAAAAGCTAAGCCTCAAACCTCACTAGTTAGTTGTGCATACATGTTTAAATAGTGATTCTACTGATATGTTTTGTTTGTTTGATTTGATTCTTTATGTCCCATCAACAATCTTTCAGTTATATAGGGATGGGTCTTCCTGGGTTGAACCAGTACTAAGCTAGGATAAATGTGTCTTGCTCAAGAACCACAACGCAGTGATGCCGGTGAGGCTCAAACCTGCGGCCCTTCGGTCTTGAGTCAAGCACTCTACCACGGAACTACTCATATGTAATAAGTACCAAATCTTAAGTGCTAGCCCATATAAAACATCACGAAGTTAAGACCTGAGCGTAAACATGTAATAAATTTTAAAACATGGCTGCCGCCGCATTACCAAGCATATCGACCTGGCCCTCTGTATTTCGGGAAAATACCGAGACACTGGACCGATTTGCCTGGTAACGCAGCCGTGGCCATGTATTAATCTCTTAATATTATATCCAGGCAAATTTGGTTTTTAACAGCTCGCTGGTTCTTAACCCTTGCCTGCTGATCCCAGATTTATCCTTTTTTTTTTTTTAAATTACTGTAGATACAGATCAGCTAGCTTCTGATGAAGCCATATGATTAGGATTCACCCTGTTTTTTACTTTGATTGAAAATACATGCTTACAACTGGAATGCTACAGGTGGTGGGAGTTGCAAATTCAGCTTTACCATGGCACCTTAAAATATTATTCGCAACCGTAAAATCAACCATATACGATATACCTCCCAAAATGAAAATTTTGAATAAAATTCTCTCTATTCTAAAGCACTTCCTTGCTTGTTTTCAATGAAAATCTTTGTATCTTCTCAAATCAGAGAGTTGAAAGCTGCATAAAAGCACACTCCATCCAATGAAGAAACGCAAGATTTCCAACAGTATATCGCAGGGGATATACTGTTGCAAATTTCAAATGTTATTCAATTAGAAACTGCTTTACATCAGCAAGAACATTCACATTTCAAATACTGTTCATCAAAAAAGACACCAAAATGGAATTCTCTCACTCCAGTTTCGTCCCTTTATAACACACCTACTTAAAACATGGATTTGGATCTAACACAGTCATGTTATGGCTCCCAGAATATTTTTACAATGGAATTTTACAAAGGAATTAATGGAAAATTAACATGATTTTTTTTTTAATTCCTTTGTAAAATTGTCCCTTCATAACACAATTCACTTATAAAATGGTCCATTCCTATATACCCCAAACAGATTGTTATAAAGGGACTACATTGCTCCAAAATTTTACATCATAATTTACAAACAACTTAAAGGGAAATAGTTCCTTTGTAAAATTGTTTTCTTTATAACACAGTCCACTTAGGACACAGTCCCTCAGACTACTAACCTGCATCCTCTTGTATTTATAAGCCTCCTGTTCTATGGCACCAGTTTTCTCTGCTACCGCCACCTGAGCTTCCTTTAGCTGAGCCTGATATTTGTCGAGATGAAGTTTTAAATCTGCTGCTGTCTGGGAACTCTCTACGGCCTTCCTCTTGTGTAGTTCCATGGCTGATTGTGTACAGCTGAGAATAAAGCAACTAATGTACAGTGCAGTCTCTTTATAACACACCTCCATATTACACAGATTAGGATAACACAGTCATGTTGTGGCTCCCTAAATTTTTAACCATAGAATTTTACAAAGAAATTATAGGATGTCATTTTCATATGATAACTTTGTAAAATTATCCTTTTATGACACAGTCCATTCTTATGGACCCAAACATTGCAATATAAAGGAACTGAATTGTACTAGGTTGATTTGCTGACAGTGAGGTTAGTCCCTTATATAGGGCAGGTTTCATTTTAGACAAGGTTCATACAGAAATAGTTGAGTCCTGATTCCTTGACATTTATTATTGAACAGACATGTAGCTTGATTGAGCAGATTACAAATCCCCATGAGAATTTTAATTCTGCATCATTATCTCAGTTTTCAGTTCCTATGAACAAAAGTTACAATCCTCAATGGTTGTTAATGTCATTTATTGAGTGGATTCGAAAGTATATCAAAGTTAACGCCCATTTTGCATCAAGTCAAACGCTAAATAATTTGGCAAGTGAAGTGAAAGAATAATGTCCAAGTAAGATCGTGTGACATAATTTTACACCATTCACTACAACTCCTTACCAACATTCAATATGGTAGACTAATGAACACTTTCACCAATGAACTTTAAAAAGGAGAAGTATCGAAGTACATGAATATAATATAGAACAAAATTCAACTGCTCATAAGTTGCATATAGTTCTATATGCAAATAGTAAATGGTATAAACCAGTTTTAGCTTTAACCCTTTCCTTCATGAATATTCATGCTAGCATCCACCCACTATGAATAATTATATAAACTTTCATGTTGGTTCATACAACAAAGAAATTACTTGTCAGGCCCACTTGTGTAGGGTCAGATATAACATTCTTTCTATAAGCAAACAGAGTAGACCCTGATCAGGCATCTCTTACAAGAGCTGTCTGATCTGGGTCTGCTCTGTTTGCAAAAGCGTCAAAAGGTGTCTCTACGAGGTAAAGGGTTAAATAACAGACCCCACCAACCTTAGTTCCTTCTCAATAGTAGCAATACTGTTCTGTAAGATTCTCTCTTTTTCCTCCAGTTTTCTCACTACAAGTAACTGGGCCTCAACCTGCATGTTGATAGTGGTCACTTGTTCTAATAGAACATCCTTCTCCTCTCTCAGTAACTTCTGGATCTGATTAGCTTTGATTCTCTGACAATTAAAACAAGGGGAGATAAATTAGGTGTGTGTAAACCCTCTAGTTTTCTCACGACTAGTAACTGGGCCTCAACCTGCATGTTGATAGTGGTCACTTGTTCTAATAGAACATCCTTCTCCTCTCTCAGTAACTTCTGGATCTGATTAGCTTTGATTCTCTGACAATTAAAACAAGGGGAGATAAATTAGGTGTGTGTAAACCCTCTAGTTTTCTCACTACCAGTAACTGGGCCTCTACCTGCATGTTGATAGTGGTCACTTGTTCTAATAGAACATCCTTCTCCTTTCTTAGTAACTTCTGAATCTGATTAGCTTTGATTCTCTGACAATTTAAACAAGGGAGATAAATTAGGTATGTGTCAACCCTCTAGTTTTCTCACTACTAGAAACTGGGCTGATAGTGGTCACTTGTTCTAATAGAACATCCTTCTCCTCTTTCAGTAACTTCTGGATCTGATTAGCTTTGATTCTCTGTCAATTAAAACAAGGGAGATAAATTAGGTGTGTGTAAACTGTCCAGTTTTCTCACGGCCAGTAACTGGGCCTCCACCTGCATGTTGATAGTGGTCACTTGTTCTAATAGAACATCCTTCTCCTCTCTCAGCAACTTCTGGATCTGATTAGCTTTGATTCTCTGTCAATTAAAACAAGGGAGATAAATTAGGTGTGTGTAAACCCTCCAGTTTTCTCACCACCAGCAACTGGGCCTCTACCTGCATGTTGATAGTGGTCACTTGTTCTAATAGAACATCTTTCTCCTCTCTCAGTAACTTTTGGATCTGATAAGCTTTGATTCTCTGACAATGAAATCATGGGAGATTACTTAAACTTAAACTTAAATAACTTAAACCTTATACATGTATCTACATTCTCAATGAAAGTTGCCTTAGATGAAATAATAAATTCTAGCTGCTTGAAATTCTTGAAGCAGTCACATGATCTAGATCGCGCCTCTTGGTGAAGTGACGTCAACAAATAGCTTTCTTTGTTTACTCATGTTTGTGTGACATGTATTGGACTTTCGTTTGCTGGCTGTTCCAACACCTTCATTACAAATAAAACATTTCATTTTACAAGAAATACTAGCGAATTTAGAAGATAATTATTTCATTATTTCATTAAAATGTATATCATATAAGAATTGATATTCAGAATTTTAACTTGCACTGGATAATGAATAACATTGGCTTTAATGTCTGCAGGAAGTCCTTATTTCCATTCTGAAAATCTATTTTTAACTCATTTCACCTAGTTATGCAAGAGACCAAAACCATTTTAACAATGATTACAGAGGGTCATACCAGGATCAGTCTCTCAACTTTGGTCACATCGGACCATCCCAAAAGCTCACCTTGATTTAATTGAGTTGATGCTTTACATCCCAGTCAACAAGTTTTCAGTCTTGTCTTCCTGGATTGAACCAGTACTAAGCAGAGGAAAATGTGCCTTGCTCAAGGACACAATGCAATGCCTCTGGTGAGTCTCAAACCAGCAACCCTTCTCTCTCAAGTCTAACACTCTACCACAGAGCCACCACACTCCTCAGGTCACCTTGAACAGGTTGTACTTAGGTGAGGTTAAAAGCAATACTGCTAATACTGTTGTTTACCTCTGACATAAGTTTAAAGTTGGCATCATCCTTCTCTCTCAATTGCTGTAATAATCTCATATTCTGTTCCTGCATATCTTCAAATGCCTGACCTGTCACATCCATCTCATTTAACAAGGTCTCTTCACGCTGAAGCATACAATCACAGTTACATAGGTCGAGATGAAAGAAACTTTTGAGCATGAAATTCTGAATATTTTCTTATCCATCAGTATTGCCATGTGTTTTGGGTGCTCAAAAGAATTGTCTCATTGAGACCGTTCTTTTGAGTACCTACAACATATGTTTTGGTTGAGAAATAAGAAAACTGATTTTCAGTTATGCCCTCTTGTCTTGAGGTCTGATACAACCAGTTATATTAGATATTACCCCTTCTAGGGACAAAAATCAATTTTGAGCTGTATGCACAACAAAACAGCAGACCATTAGCACATGGTCATTGCCCTTATTGCTTACTTTTGGAAAGTATAACAGCTAGACTTCTTGGAGAGTAGAATAGCTCAACATGTGTACCATGCAAAATTTCAAACCATTCAGCTAGTCTCTTTAGCTGAGCAGGCTCAATTAAAGCTGAACTGGTAGCAAATGCCTAAGACAGGTTTTCTCACAATCAGGCACATACAAATGTGACAGTGAATGTGACAGACATTCTTATGGCACTGCCACAAGTCCTAAGGTAAAATTCTACTGTTTCAGTATACAGCACCCTTATACAGCACCCTAGGCACATTTTTAAATATATGATTTTACTCTTTTTTTTTTTTTTGGGGGGGGGGGGGGGGGGGGGGGGGGGGGAGTGTAGATTTGTATGGGTCATTCAAGTTGTGAAAAACTAAAATTATAATTTATTGTTTAAGCACTACAGTGCAGTTCCTTTATAATGCTATGTAAGAATGGATGTTATAATGGGACAATTTTACAAAGGAATATCAGGAAAATGGCTGTGTTATGTCTAAATTCATGTTATAAAGGGACTGCACTGTAGTTGTTTCAGACAACAACAAATACTCACTCACCTGTTTCTGTGTGGCAAGGCTTTTATTTAAGTCTATGATAGTCTCCTCCATCTTTTTGATTTTCCTAAGAGCATCTTCCTCGGCCAACTTGCGTCTTTCTTTCCTCTCGGCCTCCTGCATCTTCTTGATATGTTGCCGTAGATCATCAATCTCTTGTTTCAACCGTTTCTCCGCTGCCATCAACTAAGGAATAAAAACACTGTTCTGTGAAAGCAGCAAGTTTACAATATATTAACGTATTACTGCATTTACATTGATGAACAACATCCCAGGTTCAGTTTTCCAAGGAAAAGAGCTCACAAATTTGAACAGATTCCACAACAAAATCAGTGCAAGAACCGCTTTATCACAATAAACCAAATCAAAGTCAAGGTAAACAAAAATTTTGAGCATAAAATTGAATATTTTCTTACCCATCAGTTTTCACATATGTTTTGGTGCTCAAAATTATCATCTGATTGAGATGGTTCTATTAAGTATCCACAGCATATGTATAGGTTGAGCAATAAGAAAATTATTTTCCAATTATATGCATTCTTATCTTATCTAGGGGCCTGTTTATCATATTATAGCTATAAATATCTGTGCCAGCTCTCAGTGTTTGGTCACTCTTTGAACTGTTATCTAGTGGTGCTATATGTCTTAAAGGCCTATATTTCTGTCCATAAGAGGTATTTAGCGGATTAACTGATAAGGGACATATTAAATCAATTTCAGTATCTCATTGGACCATAGGGACCCCAATATGGGACATACCTGTATAAAACAAAAATTCTTTCACTAAGATGATATCAATATTTTATCAGAAATACCTAAACCCTTCATGGGACTACTTTATAACCCTTGTAAGGAGGTCACAATTACCTCATAAAAAATTGATCTGCCTGGAATAGCCCTTAGGCAGTGGTGTCACTTTTATAAAGTAAAAATTTAGGTCTTTAACTTTGTCTCTACTTTGTGGGGCTCTGGCAAGCCTTTTCACAATTAATTTCCAACTTAACCTAACATGACAGGACCGTATATTGGCATCAACTCTTAATAAGATTACCACCTTATTTACAAATTTATTTTCTATTCTGAGTGAAGCAATTTATACTTTGCATATCCTATAAGACGTGACAATCTTACTTTGTTGAGGGTAGTCAGTATCCACTATCAAGAACATGGCCCCGCGGTTATAAAATCATTTCATGCTCACTCAACTGAGCATGTTGGCATTTTAACATTTATTAGCAGGACAAATACAGCATCTGAAAGTTCGGAAGCAAGAAAAAAATCACCATTATACTTTTTATGAACAGTTGAAATTTGATGCTCAGTTGAACTGAGCATGAACAAAGTTTACTATCTCTGAGCCTGGTTCAGAACAATAAAACCTTGATACTTCAAACTCGCATAGTTTCTAGAATAGCCATGGGGAGTATATATAGAAGCATGTATGGTAAAAAGTGGTGTAAATATGGTGAATGTAACTGAGTTTACCTGAACTTTGTCTCTTTGTTCCTTTGGAGCACTCTTATACATGTCTAGTAATAGTTTGAGTTCTTTCTGGTTGTCTTGAGACTTCCTGAAACACATCACAGTGCAGTTCCCTTACACAGGTTTAGATACACAACAAAAATCAGCATAAAAATGAAAACATTTTCTTACCCGTAGATTTTAGCATATGTTTTGGGTGCCCAAAAGAACCGTCTCATTGAGACGGTTCTTTTGAGTACCCACAACATATGTTTTGGTTGAGAAATAAGAAAAATATTTTTCTGTTACCCTCTTTTAACCAAAAGCCTGCCTTATAACATTATGTTTGCAATAAACAGGAATGGACTGTGTTATGGACTGTGTTATAAGTAAATTGTGTTATAAAGAGACAATATTACAACTGGTGCCGTAGAACAGGAGGTCTCTTAATACAAGAAGCTGCAGGTTAGAAAACTGTGTACATGTACCGTGCAATCCCTTTATAACACTGTGCTTTGGATCAATAGGAATGTACTGTCTATAAGAGAAATGTGTTACTGTGAAAACTCTTTATAGTGACATTCTTTATAACAGCAAAATTCTTTACAACATCAACTGTATTTGCACAAACGTACCAGTTTAACCTGAATTTGTTACAATAGCAATTAAGTTTAACGTCAAATTATTTCGGAACAAACAGTGTCATTGTAAAGAGGGTTGACTGTATAAAGAGTTAATTTTACGAAGTAATTATAGTAAAATGACCATTTTATGGTCACTTTCATATGATGCCTTTGTAAAATTTGATATTAAATAATTTGGGGGACCACAAAATGACCGCGTTAGATCCAAATTTGTGTCATTTTCCTACAATTTTGTTTGATTTAATTCTTTATGTCCCATCAACAATCTTTCAGTTATAAAGGGACGGGTCTTCCTTAATAGAACCAGTACTAAGCTAGGATTAATGTTCTTGCTCAAGGACACAACACAGTGACGCCGATGAGGCTTGAACCCACTGCCTCTCGGTCTCGAGTCAAGCACTCTACCACTGAGCCACTGCCCTCCCTCATTTTTCTACAGTGCCTTTGTAAAATTCCTTGGTTAAAAATTTAAAGGCCATAACATACTGTGTTATATCCAAACCAGTGTTACAATGAGATGTGTTTTAAAGAAAAGGCACTGCATAGCTCCAGATAAGGCTGCGTATTGCGTATTTACGCAGTTTCGTGAACGTGAAAACGCAATTAAATTCATTTCTGTGCGTACAAAAACGCAATAAAAATCCTTGATACTCAATACTGAACTTTTTCGTAGCGTATGATGCTATAGTATTCAGTTTCCGATTGTCGTTTTTTCGCATCTCAAGCTGTTGTTGGGTACAAAATTATAGACGACGTGGCGCCGAATCTAGTTTATTAAATTGTAAACCAGTCCAGGAACATTCTTTTATCTATACCCAACATTTACACGATTACGACATTCGTCTCGCTTTACAGTAACAATGGCGTAACGTGGGCAAAAAAGTCCCAGAGCAATTTACATAATATCATATCGTAACTAACCCTAATACCGCATTGGTGGTTTGAAGAATCAAAGATGACTTGATAGATATGTTGGTTTTTCAAAATAAGTATGAAATAGCGATCTCAGATATACTTATATTGCCAGTGTGTTTTCTGAAAGTGAAACCGAAAGTAAACAAAAAAATCAAGAGAAACGAGGCCCACTTTCATTGCTTATTTGCTTTCAGATGGATACCCAATACAAAAACTTGAAATACCCAATTCAAAATTTGAAATACCCAATTAAGCCAAAAAGAGGTGGGTAAATACCCAATTGCCTCCAATCCTTATCTGGAGCTATGGGCACTGTAACTTAGTAGAATTATCCTTAATCAGTGATCATAATATCAGCAAAACTACAGATAAGCTAATATTGAGCATAAAACTGATATAACAGTTATTCCTTTCTATTTAACTCCATGCATGCTGGATAATAGTCATCTGCTGACTTTTTTTTCAAAATTAACTTCTCAAGCAAAAATCCTTCAGGAACATTATCAGAGTGTAAACGGTTTATATCCAGATCAGGACTGACGTTTTGTCTGTCCTTATCTAGGTCCAAAGTGTTTGCAAATGTTATCAGCAGATGACAATAGTCCCCGCTGGCTGTGATTGGTTTATTGTTCCGCATTTCAAACTTCCGCAAAAATTCCATTTCAAACTTCTGCAAAAATTACATTTTAAACTTCTGCAAAAATTACATTTCAAACTTCTGCAAAAATTACATTTAAACTTCCGCAAAAATTACATTTCAAACTTCCGCAAAAATTACACTTCAACCTTTCGCAAAAAATACATATCAAACTTCCACAAAAATACATATCAAACTTCCACAAAAATTACATTTCAAACTTAACTTGGGTTTAAACTGATGGACAGCCATGTTATTTTCTAAAATTTTAATCAATAAAGCAAAGTTTTGTGAAAAATATAATTGAGCCGCGACATGAGATTTCCAACAATGTGGTATGTGTGACCAGCAAAGCCTCAGATCAACCTGCACGTACTCACAATCTGATCAGAGCCTTTGCTAGCTGCTTGAATATTCTACAACCATTAAGCTACTGACCGGTCATCATTTGGAGTTTCTAAGCTTAAAAAGGTCTACACAGGATGGCCGAAGTGTCTACACATGTCAAAATGCCACATTATTTAACTTGATTCCTGACTCAAATGTTGCTGCTTTTTTGTATCTTATCCCCTTCCTCTACAGTTTTCACAGCTCACCAAACAATGATTTCAACAACACAGAGCAGGTGTGCCACTTCAGAAGGGACTTTACTTTTACCATAAATATACAGCTCTCCCGAAAATCCAACCCAAAATGACCCATTTTCAACAGCCTCGTTTTCGGGACTGGACCCAAAATGACACATTTTCAACAGCCTCATTTTTAGGCCTGTACAATCACAACTTTGGCCCCATTTTGTGGAAACCACATCCACCAATCAAAAATAGTTACTGGTGTTTCAGATGCAGATATGTCTGGGGAATTCAGTTATGCAACCATTTTTGCACAGAAAGCCAAACAGTGAGCGCTAATCCTCTTTGAATTTTTCATATAAGTTCGTCAAACGGTTCCCGGTTTATCACGTGATTGCCATATTTGGAGATAATGTGACTGCTCAGGAAATGTGGGTAAAAGTGAAGATGCTATCAACATATTTACAGACAATATGGCTACTAAATCTGACTGGTTTTGGTGGAGAAATTGAGTCATAGACAAGGGAACCCTTGTTTCAAGCCCCACTCAAAATTAATTCAGCAGCCTAAGTGTTAAAATCTTATAGATCAATATTAGTGTCATTTTATAGTTCCTTCCCCTGGATCACGCCTAATCTGAAATTCTTGCCAATCTCACGGTCCAAATATGGACCTTTTGGATTAGCCAATATCAGACTCTAGATAGGGAACAAGACTGGGGTAAATGTGGATATAGAGAATACTAGGTGTCGAGAGTGTCTTTTGATATCAAGTTTACCAGGCAAGGCTTTGAGAATGGTTGTCGAATTGCAAGGCTTGCCGAGCAATTCAACATGCATTCTTGAAGCCTTGCCTGGTTAATTTGATATCAAAAGATGTGAACCTGATACTCTATTAATCAGTTTACAACATGGTTCACTCTTCAAACTAGAGATTATGACGTTATTATCAATTTTTGTGTCGATTCAGCGTCATTGGCGACGTCATTCAAAAAGTGCAACTTCATCATGACCTGATAAAAACACATGCCATGAGATAGCCCACAATTATACAGGTCAGTGTGCAACATGAGAAGTAACTGATAAAATAATTTTCACTTACTTTAATTGAAATTTGATATCCTTGTAAATTTCTGAGTCTGATTTCCCTTTCTCTCTTGCCAGTTCAATCTCGTCCTGGTCATCATCCGGCAGCTTGAAAGGTTCTGGCATGTCTAACTTTACAGGTGGGGTTGGTTTAGACGTGTCTGATGATGAAGTCCCAGCATTACTGTCCCCACTGCCCGTTTCTTTTGTCTCAGAAAAACTCTCGCCCAAAGTTTGCCGTAACTGAAAATAATATAAGAATCTAAGAGTGTGAGGGTGGGATAGAAAAATCCGTCCCAAGGATCACCATTTGGCATCACCAGGCTTGCTGAGTGATGACAAATGGTGATGACGACCATGAGCATGAGTTCCAATACAACCAATGTAAAGCCCTCAAGTGACAGCCTGGGTAAGATAACATGGGTAAGAGAAGATTTAATATCCCAGGGTAAGATCTCAGATGTACGTATCCGGTGTGCAAGAATATGTCAATGTAATGATCTCTAGTTGAGCATGTCTCAGTATATTGAGAATGCCTTTTTATATGACTTTTATGTCTGGAAGTGTTATAATGCCATGTTTTAAAATTGATAAATCACTAGTTTTTGGTTTGGTTTGATGTTTTACATCTCAGTCAACAGCTAAAGTCATGTCGAGACGGTCAGTTCACTTAACCACACTTTTTTCTGGGCAATTTTGCCTTTCAAAATGCATAAAATCATATTTTTTCCAGTAAATTTAGGCAGGGTCGCTTTACCCTAAACACAGGTATTTTTTATTTGGCCTTAACTGTGATTTCATTCCTTTTTAGAGCCAATTTTTGTTGTGTGCAGATTACCTTAACAAAGAGTTTGGACCCAGATCAAGACCAACCAGGAGGTCGGTCCTGATCTAGATCCAAACCATTTGACATTCTGATAGTTCTTGAATATATTTTTTTGAAAAAATTAATTAAAAAAAAAGTCAGCAGACGACAACAAAGCATGAAACATTACCCAGCATGCAAAGGGGTAATTCCACCTACCTTATTTACTTCACATTGAATTTCTTTTACTTTCCGTCTGTTTCTCTGTGCGTCTGCCTTCAGCTGTTGGTTATGTTTTTGTAAACTCTGGATCAGGTTTCTCATTTCTTGGTTGATAGGCCCTTCAAAATTGAAATTAACCCTTAAAGCGCCAATCACTTCTGCAACAGACGACAAATTTTGCAACATCTTTCCCAATTTTCAAAAAAGTAAGGTATGATAATAAGGTTTGCCAGCAGACGGTTCTCATGAAATATCATGCCTTATTTGTTATTTTTGAAAGAGCAGCAAAATTTGAAATTGTCGTCTGTTGCAAATTATAGGTGGCACTTTATGGGGTACAAAAATGAAAATTTCAGAAACCGTTCCACTCATTTCCAAAAAATCTTTGTCCAGCTGTTCAAATATTTAAATTAGCATTTTAAATAAAGGATGTTGTTGTTGTGTTGTGTCTTAACCCTCATCCTGCTAATATTTTTGTCCAACAAATGTTGTCTGCTTATAACATCAGTTGTATACATTCAAATGCACTCCAGACTCAAATTTATTATGGAAGCTAACACTATGAACCCTGCTTTGACTGTTTGATCAATTTGATATGGGTTTATGTTGTTCATCTTTCGTTAGCAGAAGAGAGAGCATCTGACAAAAAAAAGAGTGCATCTGACAAAAAAAAATGTCGTTAATAACATTGTAAATACAGTCGCCTCTAGTTAACTCGACAATGCATAACTCAATACTATCACATACCTTGAATTGACAGTCCAGTCCCAATAATTTTCCCTATATATTATTGCATTTCGACAATGGATATCTCGACTATGGATAAGTTGATAAAACTGGTAACTTGATAAGATTTTATTGTTAAATTAGCGTGTTGTATAATTACAAAATTGACCACAGCATTTCTTTTGATGTTCAGTATATATATACTAACCTGTCTGTTCATGAGCAGCCAGCGTTTGTTCAAATTCTATCCTCAACATTTCGTACGCCTTTCTGACTTGACCTAGAGCGTCTTCCAACTGAATAACTTCTGTTCTCAACTTCTTCTGTGACATCAACTCATCACTCTGTGTTATTAATAGAATATAACATCATTTGTTAACTCTTTGCCTACTGGGTAATTTTGCATGCTTTTTTATTGTCCAGTACTTTTTTTCAAAATCAACTTTTTCAGAAATTCTTTCAGGAATACGATCATAGTGTCAAACAGTTTGTATCCAGATCAGGCTCAATGTTTTGTCGGGCTTGATTTTGTTTGATTTTATTCTTTACTTCCACTCAACAATCTTTCAGTTATGCGGGACGGGTCTTCCTGGGTTGAACCAGTACTAAGCTAGGATAAATGTGTCTTGCTCAAGGATACAACGCAGTGACGCCGGTGAGGCTCGAACCCGCGGCCCTTCGGTCTCGAGTCAAGCACTCTACCACTGAGCCACTGCGCTCCCATTGTCGGGCTTGATCTGGATCAAAACTATTTGCAAAGGTTATCAGCAGATGACATTAGTAGGCAAAGAGTTAACCTTTGTCATGCTGAATATTTTATGTACTACGCTCCCCCGTGATTTTTATTGTCCAAACTGCTGCAGCATTCCAGTTATAACCATGTATTTTCAAGTGGAGTGGAAAACAATGTGGATCCTGATCAGTTGGCTTCATCAGAAGCCAGCTGATCTGTATCTACATTGTTTTCAAAAAAAGATTAATCTGGGTTCAGCACAATATTATCATTATAGTCTGTTATGAATCACAAAGCAAGAAACTCAAAGGTTCAGATAAGCAAAAATTGTGAGCGTAAAATTGTGATTATCTTCTTGTCCATTAGTTTAACCCTTTTTATACCAGTGGATTCTTCCTTCTGGTTTGATCCAATTAACTTGGGATAGTCCATTGTACATATCTAGAGGTGTCAGGTTATACTTTTAAAAAAATATTGTATTCTTTTGTCTAAAGATCTTTTTTATCTTTACAAACAGTGTAGACCCTGATGAAATGCAACATTATGCTGCATTTCATCTGGGTCTTCACTGTTTGCTAAAATACTCATTTTGGGGTTTAACTGAATGCAAATGGCTAATCATGTGTTTAGGGAGCTCAAAAGAACAGTCCCAACAATACAATTCTTGTGATTACTGCCACCATAATATTGCCTGACTGCTTTATCTCATAGCAATTAATTAACAAAAGATTTGTATTAACTCGAAACTTTAGAAAACAATTGAAAATCACAGTGTAGAGCTTGCTTGCTCAAGACTACAGGGCTACATGAACACCAGAAAGTACTGATTTGGGAGGAAATATAAAAATCTGGGGAAATCTTAAACTCGTTTTTCTACAAAACCACAAATGTCTCCCCAACTAGGATGAATAACTAAAAAATAAAAATGCAAGAATCATAGTTCTTGTGCTCTGATTGTTGTCTAATTAAGAAAAAGAGCTGCTCTGAGTTCATTCACTGCTTGGAGGTCAGTTGTAAAGGAGATCAAATCAAGAGCGTGCAGCGCAAGTGATTTATCTTTGTTCAACTGACCAACACACAGTGAATTATTACTCAACAATTCACACACTAGAGCAGATCTATTTCGATTCGAACACACAATAAACGACGAAAACACATTTGAAGTCTTCCACTTTTTCCAACTTTCCCCTATTGCACTGAAGAAATCATGCAAAAGTTGGACTGTTTCGCATACGTTTACATGTATTTGTAACATCTTTCTGGTGTGAAAACGATGTTACAAGTCTAATGCCATGACTGACATTATTTTGCTGTGGCAATTGACGTCAGCTAGTGCGGCCTTTCCTCGCATTTTTAAATCTGTGACTTTGTTGTTTCATATAACAAGATTTTATAGCATTTGCTATACATTAAAACCTGTCTTCAGTGGCCACTCAAAAAGGATATCAAAATTGGCTTTCAATTGTGGTCACCTGCTGGGAAAGGGCTGCCCTCTTGGTTCTCGCTTGTGGTATCTAACTGTGAGTTTGTCACTTTCCCATTGGTATCCTGGCCTGGGTCAGGTGTGGTACTTGATTGTATTGATTCCTGATCTTTGCATGCTTACTTACTTTCAAGACCGATTACCGCTTAATGCAGGTCAAAAGTCTTGCAGAACGCTCCAAGAGAGCATTCTGCAATACTTTCGACCTTCATTAAGCTACCATTTGTCGTTAAGACCTTTGTTTTGTTTTGAGTGGCGGTTTTAGACAGGGTTTACTATATAGGCAAGGTAAGTTCGAATGTTGATTTATATGAAGATAAGTAAAGAGTTAATGAACTAACCTCCATCTGTTCAATCTGTCTAAGATGTGTATTTTTGTTACTCTGGGCGAGGTTTCTGGATTCATCTAACTGTGTTTTCATCTGTAGGCTTTCGTTATAGAGCACCGAGAACTGTGACTGTAAACACTTGTATTCTGTAGTCTCTTGTATCACAGTCTCTGGGATATGCTGCAGCTAGAATGTACAAGTCATTTTGTAATCACTGGTGCAAATGAGAGCATGTTGAATCTAATGCTTTGAATTTTTGGAAACTAAAGATTTTTTAATATAATTGAGAAAAGAATTTCATTTTGACAGAAGAACACTTTTTCCATGCTCAACTCAGCTGTGCACAAAATTTATCCTGCTCATAAATGTTAAAATGCCAACAATTGTTGGCAGTTTAACATTTATTAGCAGGATAAATACAACATCTGAGAGACTTAAAGCAAGAACTGTGACTGAAAACACTTGTATTCTGTCGTCTCTTGCATCACAGTCTCTGGATATGCTGCAGTTGCAAAATAACAAATCACTGGAGAATTGATAACCTCCCAGTAGTTTCAAAGTTTCAGTTTCCATTGTAATCATGATTTTGATTCATTTTTTTTAACATATCCATTATGCACCTAAGGTGCATGGTAGCTCAGTTCATAGAGTGCAAAACTCCTGACCAAGGGGTCATGTGTTTGAATATCACTGTCATCAAGTTGTATCCTTCAGCATGAGACTTTATTCTCGCTGTTCCAAGGAAATGGTGCCATCATGACAGAAAAGACGTAAAGCAACAACTCACACAAACAAAACCAACATTTTCACTTGTAACATTGTAAACAATTGAGGACTCATTTTAAGTATTGTCAACTTCAATCCTATGTTCAAATAGCATGTAAACCTCAAAAGAACCTTCTCAGTGAGTGGATATTCAAAAGAATGGTCTCAATTAGAGCACCCTAAACAAATGTTAAAACTGCTAGAAAAGAAAATATTCACAATTTTACGCTGAAAATTATGGATTATCAAGATGACTTACATCTAATTTTAACTGTTCAATCTCTTTCAATGTTGCTTGGTGCTCTTTGCTTAGTTTCTCTAACTCTGCCAGTCTGTTGGTGGCCAACTCTCGCTGTTCTTCTAAGTCTGCTAGTATTTCATCAAACTGCATGAAAAATATAAATGCAACTATGGAATGATACAAACCAAGAGGCAATCAACACTCTATAACTCTTTGTATACTGGAAGCCCCTAAACAGATACTTTGGCATACAGTGAGGACCCAGATGAAACACTGCAGAATGAGCCATTTCATCGGTGTCTGCACGGCTTGCTTAAATATAAGCAATCTTCAGGAACTAAAATGTCATGGGTGACAGTTAAAACTTTTTTAAATACTAAAATTCATATTTTAACCCTTGCCATGTTGTATATATTTATGAAAGTGAAATCAGCTCAGGCTGTTCATTACTCCTGTATGTCTTGACAAAGCCAATTTAGATATTCAGAATAAAACTAACATATTTTGTGTGGTCTGTAAGACTATTGCCATAAATGAAAATCTTAACAATTAGTTGTAATTTGTAAGTCACTTGTCCTGCAGGACAAGTGCAATATTTAAATATTTTTGTCCCCTTATGTGATTTATAATTTATAATGTAAACTGTACTAACCCAACTTCTTTGTATAAGAATAGATGGATAAAAAGAATTAAAACACATTTTTTTTTCCTTTTTAAAATGTCCGCTACAGCCAGACTGCAGTCACTATCATACTCCTTGTTAGAACACAGATCTGAATAACACAGTCATTGTGTGGCTCCCAATTTTTTTTGCCATGGATTTTTACAAAAGAAATTACCAGGACCGGGCCATCAGGTCGAGATAAGTGATAGTATTGATTATGCATAGTTGAGTTAACAAGAGTCGACTGTATTGTACATGTTTTTAAAATCACTATGAAATTTACCGTCTACTCAAGGTTTTCAGCCTCCTACTTTAAAACTTTAATGAAAAGGCTGATAAAGGGACATCACTGTATAGGTTATCTCATGGCAGATGGGGAAGAGTGTGGTACCTTATTCTTAGAAACTCCAGTAATACTCTTGCCACCCCCTTCCAGCTGTATGACATTAGTGTCTTCATACATCGCCAACTTCTGATGGGCCTCGGATAAATGTCTGTCTAACTTCTCCGCCCGTTGTGAGGATACTTCAAAATTGTACTCCAAATCATCAACCTTGTTCTTCAATTCAGCAATTTCAGTCTCTGTAGCCAGCAGCTTGTCCTGTAGCTCTGCAACCTATTACAACAAGATTAAAAGTTTGTTTGTTTTTTTTTGTTGTTTTTTTCTTAATTCAAATTAACACTCATTTCTGATAAGACCAAATAAAAAATACATGTATGTGTGGTTCAGGTTACACCCTGAAAAAAAAATAGGGCCGGTAGGTAGGATACTATTTTTTTTTTCTTTTTGGAAAACTTTTTTTCTTGGAATATTCAGACCTGCTTGGAAATGTATCAAAATAAGACAAAACTGATTTAAAAAGGTCTATTTTTGAAGATATAACCTTGTTTTAATCCTTTTACTTCCAATTCCAAAGACTGCATGAATGCATAGAAATTTAGATATATCCATTTCATATGGTCATTTTGATATGTATTTTTTCCTCAAATTCTGAAGTTTGAAGAGAAAAGCAGAACAAACCTATTTTGTTCTGCTATTCTCTTCCAACTTCAGAATTTGGAGAAAAATGTTAAGGGTAGGGGTTAAAATTATGGGTAGGTCGGGTTACCTGAACCACATTTTCTTCTTGGCCTTGTTGATCATACACAATTGCCAGAGTATCCATAGAAAGAAGGAAAGAAAACAGTTCCAAGACCCTAGGTTATCAAACTTTTTCATGCTCAATTCAAATGAGCATGGGAATTATTCTGCTCATTAATGTTAAAATGTTGACAATTGTTGACATTTTAACATTTATAAGAAGTATAAATATAAATTATCTGAATGTTTTAAGCAGGGAGAAATCTTGATTTTTTTCAGCATTTAATTTTTTCTTGAGCAGTTGAAATTTTGTGCGCATGAAAAAAGCTTCATTGTCTCAGGGCCTCAGGTCTTGTTTTGCCATGACCATCATCTTGGAAAGCCAAAAACTATAATTTTATCAATTCTGAGACGACATGTTGCCAAATACCTCCCACCATGTTTTGAGTCAATCTGATTTACTTTTTGGGAGGATGCCAAGTCACACCCTTAAATCTATTCAATCAGTTGTCGTATTTTTCTGATAGTACAGTACACAATTGGTACTTAATTGGCCTGACTCACCTGAAGAGTTTATTTAATTGGCCTGACTCACCTAAAGAGTTTATTTAATTGGCCTGACTCACCTAAAGAGTTTATTTAATTGGCCTGACTCACCTTAAGAGTTTATTTAATTGGCCTGACTCACCTGAAGAGTTTATTTAATTGGCCTGATTCACCTGAAGAGTTTATTTAATTGGCCTGACTCAACTGAAGTGTTTATTTAATTGGCCTGATTCACCTGAAGAGTTTATTTAATTGGCCTGACTCACTTGAAGAGTTTATTTAATTGGCCTGACTACTAGACTTCGAGCTAAAAAAGGTCCTGCTCCCCCCCCCTAGGGAATTTCGCAGACATATCCTATCTTGAAGAAAATTTCAAGCCGCATCTTTTAAGAGATGTTTGCACTCTGTGCTCCGGGGCGTTAGTCTCTGACAGCCTGTTACATATGTTACTGTAACAAACTAAGGAAAAATTCAAAATGAAAGTTTGAGCTACAGAAAGAAGACATTAAACCATCTAATTATTCAAATTTCTTATGTAGTTTGCTAGCTGGATGCCTAAGCTACATAAAAGCAGCATTTTTTAACAAAATTACAGCCTTCAATGGTGTTATATGCGTTACATAGATTACATTTCCCTTTAAAAGTTGAAATCGTGACTAACATCATTCATTTTAAAGACGATTTGTGCATTTTTACAAGTGTTTTTAATCTTAGTTTACTAAAATACTTATTTGACTGATAGAAAAAATAAAGTTTGCTTTTCTATCTCAAATACATTGTTTTATATGAGCTATTAAACAACCCTACCCCCAATTTTAAGTATCCAATTTTGGTATCTATTATTGAAGAAAAAATATATGAAAATATTTCACGCTCGTGGATATCTTACATTTTTGGCACTGTCTTGCTAATGCAATAAAGAATCATACATTTGCAAGTTTGACATCAGGATCAGAGCACTTATTAAAGTATGTAACGTATGTTACATGGCATAATGAATGAGCTAGGAAATTTTCTTTGGAGTAAGAGCTGATATTGCAGAAAAATACCATTTTTCACATGTTTTCCTATTAATCTCTAGCCTCTGGTGCCTTAGTCTTAGTAATTACAGTCATTGCTGATAACAAGCCCTTGGAATTGTGTTACCTATGTTATATATAACCTTTTTAATCACATATTTGCTAATGCCTATAATATTAAAATATATAGACATATAGATAGAAAATAATAGTTCTCATTTAAATGACACAATTTAATAAATATTCCTATTAAATAAAATTATTCAAAAACAATCTTTATTCAAGTCACCCTCACAATGTCTATCATTGTGTCTGCTTCCATTGCAAAATAATCATTTCATCACAACCAGTAGAATCATGGCATTGTATTAGGACTGCAAACTGAGTACAACCCTGTTCCTCTCCACCCTTTGGGAATTGTGCAGACATATTCTACAATTAAAAAGAACAATTCAAGCTGCATCAAATAAGAGATGTTTGCACTCTATTAACTGGGGGGTTAGCCTGTAATGGTATGATACGTATGTAACCATATCAATTTATGAATAAATGAATTGACAGTCTGAGAAACAGAAAGAAGACATAAAACTATCTATTTTTATTTGAATTATTCATGTATACTGAAGGACTTTAGAAACGCACCACCTGCTTCAATTCTAGTTTATTGTCAAAATGTAATATTTTAACTATGTGAAAAATAAAATTGACAAGTCCCTTCATCTAGCTTGCATTCAGTAAGACAATCGAAACGCTGTGGCTTATGGTTGCCGTGACGTCGCGATTATTCCGAGACGTCCCAAATTTAAAAAGTCACGGAGTACCAATACCTTCCATTATGAGCGCAATTTTTTTTTTCGAACCGATGTTTGTTCTTGAAAGCACAAGGCAAGACAAAATCAAATCATGAAGTTTTAGGCCTCTGGTAACGTTCATTTCGTCTAGATGACGTCATTATTATTTTTGACGTAATCGGCTGTTTATATCCTAAGGATCAGGAATAATCAAAATGTTTTAGTGCAACAAGATACTCCGCAACCCGTTGCGTAGAAGACAAAAGTATCACAACATGCGGGAACGTCATCGGCCTGTTATTGCTGTTTGAAAAATTAAGACTGACGTTAGCAAAGAAACGCTGCGACTGGGAGTGTACTTAAACGGTTATTTTCGATTATTTCCGAAACATTTTTTGTTTTTCGGTTGGTTAAGACATCTGTCCACCAGCTCAAAGTGTTTGCTTTTAAATTGAACTAATCTCACAGCTGCCAGACGACAATTGTTGAAAAACGCTAACGTCAGTGTTACGTCAGAATGAACCGCATTAGCAGATCGAAACTCTGGCAAATCTTGGTCCATTGTGTACGAGGATAAAAAGTGATAAAGAAAACATCCTCAAATCAACCATGTGGAAGAGACAGTGAATATATAACTGGTGCGTTTCTAAAGTCCTTCAGTATAGTTTGCATGCTGAATACCTTTGATACATAAGAAAAGATTTATTAACAAATATACAGCTTCCTATGGTGTTATATGTGTTACATTAATTAAGATTACTTTTTAAAATTGGTAACTGTGACAAACATCACTTATAAGCATTTCGTGTGATCCTCCTCTTTAGCCATCAAAAGACTTAATTTTCTTTGTATGTGTGGCCAGTGCCAGCGTCAAACAACTTGACTCAGCCAAACTTGAATCCTTAGCATTCTTCAAAAGCAGAAACAGCATGACAGTGTCATGGGATCAAACACCTGATTAAATATGGGTTTAATGCCATTTCACATCTATGCATACAATGGAGTATGACTCTGGTATATATCTCTTCCTGTGAAGTGGCAAGAGCAATCTAACTGCAGCTGCCTCTGCATCCATGCTAGTCAAATGATAACTTTGCTCTGATTTTGCAAAATCTATGTCTCTACCATGTACCTCTAAGAATACTTTAAGATTTCTGACATTGGTCAAACAAAAATTTGATAGGCTGCTTTTTTTCATCATTTGCCATGGAACCTATCCAGTCTTTTGGTGCTTAAGTCCTCAGGTCTTAGATCAATAGTATTTTGCTGCGCCCAAAGAACTTTATAAGTTTTCTTTAGTTACAATGTTGACTCTTGATGGTTTTGGCAGACCGTCTGAAACAATTTCTGTTACACCTTGAAAGTTATCTGGTATAAGAGAAAGAATATGAAGTTGGACATTGCCATCAATTATGTTTGCAGTTGGTTGTTTTTTGATGTCAGTACATTGAGGCATGTCTTAAAATAATGTAAAACCTATGATTTCTCAGTTTTTGCAGTCATATCATTAGCTGTTGCATTCAAAAGAAGGAAAGTTGACTATAGGTAGAATGGAATAACCAGTAGTTCTATATTATGCTCTATGGAAGATTTATACAGAGTAAACAAGTTGGTAAGGTGCCTCATTTCATGATCCATTGAAAACACTGAAATTGAAAACACTTGCCTCTGACTGTGTAATCAAAAAGGATGTCACGACAATGCCCTTGCTCATTTATTATGACGAGTTATATATGTTACATCCTTTAATAAGCGCTCTTATCTTAGAAACTTAGTGAATGATTAAATTGAAAGGGTCTAATTTGCGCTCTGTTCATCCTGCATTTCATTGCTTTACCTGCTGTTATACATCTAGTTTGTTTATCTGAAGGGAAAGAGTTACCTGGGTTTCAGCACTTCAGAAGTACTAAGACATCAATAAGTTTTTGAATTCTTGGGGAAAGATAATAAGTGCAGAGGCATTATTAGATGAAAATATGTGGGTTTGCATGTATGGAAAGGCTACATTTATGAAAGTTAACCAGCTAAGATATGATTCTTTATCACAGAAATATCAAGGTACATCAGTCCAGGTACTCATTGCTCTTTATGGCATAGTTTTCCTCCTTGTAAAGCTTATGTCTTTCTCCTACTTGCAGAGTATCACTTGAAACATATACTCAAAGAGCCAACTATTAGGAATTCATATCAGTTTCCGAATGTTCCAAGCCATAAATGGCAAAATTGGAAAGTTGATAATGGCTCATCAATTTTGAGTGGACTGGTGGTAAAATTGAATGACAGTAAATGATTGAAATATTGTGTGATGATTCTACTAGTTGCAAGGAGGCGTGTGATAATAATGATTACCACAGAAGCAGACAACGACACACGTTTAACACGAGTGTTAAATCGATGAGAAATAGTTTGGACCATTTCATTTATTGTATTTTCTTGTAAAAATGTAAAACTATCTTTTCTATTTGTGGCTCTATATTTACATTATATGCACAATATTAGGAAATGTGTCCAAAAGGTCATTGATAACATCTGTAACACCAGTCCATGGGCTTGATAATCAGAAATGAATATAATTTCTAGTGTTTTGGCACCAAAGACTTATAAGTACACATTAAGTGTCCTGATTTTTAACTTAATGACATCTTGTAGATATATGAGCAAGACAGACTAAGAAAATGAAAAATATACACACGCTGTAATCGCTTTCATGTGTATTACTTAAACGGTAATAACAAAATTCGCTTCTCTGTAAAACTGGGAGTAGGGCTGTGTATTAGCTCCTATAAGACAATATATCTAAGATAGAAAAGCAAATTTGGTTTTTCCTATTCATCAATTGAGTATATGTTTGTAAAATCTAAAAAAACAGTTTGAAACCAAGTCATAGTAGTTGTTTAACTACATGACGATAGCCACGATTATAGCTTTTAAATCATAATTAGGTTCATGTAACGCATATAACACCACAGTTAGATGTATTAATGTTAAACAGCTTCCATACGTCGTAAAGACATCCAGTATAAAGACTATAAGAATGTCAATTTATTAGATAATTTCAATGTCTTCTTTTGGTAGCTCAAACATTCAAATTTCTTATTCTCAAATTGATATAGTAACATATGTAACAAGCTGTTACAGGCTAACGCCCCGACTTACAGAGTGCAAACATTTCTTATTAAATGCACCTTGAATGGTTACATAAGATGTAATTTGTCTGCAGAATTCCAAAGGGGATTAGGATGGAGCAGGCCCTTACTCAGCTTGATGTCAAAATACTGCTTGATGATTTTACTTATCACGCTAACATATGTAATGCTCTCTGATCTTTAAAACTTGATGACAACTAGCAGATCTATAAGTATTTATCATAGGAGCCAGTTTAAAATCCCTAAACAATGTAAGATATCCAACAGCTGCGAGTTTTTCACAATTTTAGCTCAAATTTTCAAATTACATTTCCTTTACATGATATAGTAACGCATGTAACACGCTGTTTCAGACTAACGCCCCAACATAGAGAGTGCAAACATCCCTTATTCGATGCAGCTTGAGTTGTACTATAAGAAGGAATATGTCTGCAAAATTCCCTCCAGGAGATTAAATTTTTTTTAGGCATATCTTACGTAAAGACAATGAGCTTGCCCATTTATTACATCAGGTAACATATGTTACAGCCTCTGATATTCAAAATTTTGCAACAAACTTTAAGATTTATGAGTCTTTTTATATAAGCAAATAAATCTCAAACAATGAAATACATTCATCAACTGCAAATATTTTTTAACTATTTTTACTTTAGTTTTAATACCAAACATTTCACCTTAAAACTGGGTAGGGGTAGGGTTGTTTAATTGCTTATTTCAGAAAAAATATTTAAGCTAGGGAAACAAACTTTAATTTTTCTGTTAGCCAATTGCATAAGCTAGTCAGACATGGTTAAAAACATTTTGCAAAACACACAGAGAGATTGTGAATGTAAATGATGTTAGCCACACTTGCAAATTTTAATGGGTTATCTGATTTATGTAACGCATATGACACCTTAGGAAGCCGCAATTTTGTTCAAATGGCTGTCATACGTAGTTAAGATATCCAGTATGCAGACTATATGAATGATTTTTAAAAATAAATATTTTAATGTCTTTAAATTGTAGCCCAAACTTTCAATTTACTTTTTCTTAGTTTGATTAAGTAACGTATGTTACAGGCTCTTACAGACTAACGCCCCGGAGCACAGAGTGCAAACATCTCTTAAAAGATTCGGCTTTCAATTCTCTACAAGATAGGATATGTCTGCAAAATTCCCTAGGGGGGGGGAGCAAACCCATTCTCAGCCATCCGTCTATACCCTGAAGTGCTTATTTAATTGGCCTGACTCACCTGAAGTGTTTATTTAATTGGCCTGACTCACCTGAAGAGTTTTATTTAATTGGCCTGACTCATTTGAAGTGTTTATTTAATTGGCCTGACTCAACTGAAGTGTTTATTTAATTGGCCTGACTCACCTGAAGTGTTTATTTAATTGGCCTGACTCACATGAAGTGTTTATTTAATTGGCCCGACTCACCTTAAGTAGTCTTTATTTCATTGGCCTGACTCACCTTAAGTAGTGTTTATTTCATTGGCCTGACTCACATGAAGTGTTTATTTAATTGGCCTGACTCACCTGAAGAGTTTATTTAATTGGCCTGACTTACCTGAAGAGTTTGTTGATGGTGTCTCTTGTGAAGATCAGTGACAAGATTATGGAGTCTCCTGTTCTCCTGTTGTAACTCCATCAGTTCTTCTTCCACCATTACTTTAAGAGAAGGAGTTGTTGCCCCTTCCACCCCTTCACCGTCGGTAGCCTGGTCCACATCCTCCTTTTTCACTTCTGACATTTCTTGGTCTTCTTCTTTCTTAATTTCCGTTGTGAGACCTCCTTCTGCACCTACAGCAATAAGTACACAGGGCTCCAGATAAGAGGATATACAGTAAAACCTGTCTTAAGCAGCCACTCAAAAAGCAGACCAAAATTGGTTTCCAAGACTGATTATCGCTTAATGCAGGTCAAAAGTATTGGCCCCTTAGCTATGAAAAAGTGGGGCCATTTCCAAAATCTACTGGGCCATAGATAAACAATTGAATAACAAGTGTTAAGAATTTACTGACCCTTTATCAAAGGTCATTTATAATCTCTCACCCAAATTTTTTCAAAAGATCGCTTTTCAGTTTTTTTCTTTCCACTGGTGCTGGGCTGATCTGATGCAGTCGATGTTTCACTTACATTGGGATTTTAAACAGATTTGTCCAGAATTTTGTCCTCAGGACAATCAGTTAAAGACGTTCCCCACCGTCGTTGTCCGCAGTTTTTGTTTTTTCGACTTCGAAAAGAAGTCAAACATCGTTCTTTTCCTATTCGAAGCAATTTTATGATGTAGTGCAAGGGCTGAATGAAACAACGCATACGATTGGTTGAGACTTGCTCAGGTGACGCAATGAACCAATCAGGTATGCTGATTAACTTGCCTAACACCCGCTTAGCAACAAAAACAGCTGTTTCCGAGACAGAGGTTAGGAACTGATTAGTGCCATTACTTTATCGATAAATGGACGATTCGGCCCCGCAGAAAAAGGGACGCGCCCAGTGGCCCATCTACGGGAATTTCTCTGCGCCATATGGATTTTTAAGCGCCGATGGCGCAAGGGTGAGGCCTTAGCAGAATACTGTGTTGGATAAGAAAATAATCGCAATTTTACGCTGAAATTTTTTGCTTAACTGGCCTTATGCTTGTTTGTTCAAAAATGCATTCACAAGTGGGTGCAGCAGCTATTTTCAATGCAGCTCACTGGTATTAAAGAAGCTTTTCTAGTGATAGCATCCTGTGCTCTAAAGATTAAAGTCAAAGAAATACTTTTTAAAATCAATGATGACAGTTAAGTCTTTTGGATAGGCAAAGACTCATTCACTAAATCTTTCCTGTTTTATATCTTTTTGATCACCAATGTTAATTGAAAATGTTTGTGATGGCAGTTAAATGGTAAATTTACCCTATTTCTAAAAGTTTTTGATTGCAAAATAACTTTATCAACTGTAAATTTTTATGGGACTCAACTTTTGCAGATGCCCTGTGTTCCAGTGACTTAGTAAAAATTACACTATAAATGAACATTGAATGAAGCCATTTTTATCTAGCCACATGGTCCAAATCAGTGCAGGGGACAAAAATTCCATTCACTCGCTAACTACGAGTGAAATCTACAAAGGGCGAGCAATTTTTCCGAAAACACTCGTCCTACAGGACGAGTGCTTTGGGAAGAATTACTCCTTCTTTCTAGTTCTCCCCTAAAATCTGAGGGTGAAACTAGCATTTTCTGAGTATTGACTGTGAAATCTTTTTGTCAGTATATGGGATGCAGTTATGAATTTGACTGGGTAAATAAAATTTTAATAGTGATATAAGGAACTTTATAAGTCATATTATGTTAATGTTACCCCCTTATGTTCTGTATTGTATATGCTTTTAGAGGAAAAGCACATGTGTTTGCAGGGTGAGTGAAAATTGTAAGTCACAGGTCATGCAGGACAAGAGCAATATTGAAATATTTTTGTCCCCTGGAGTGTGTAAATATACCTACACGCAAAAGAAACGCAACCGTTTTCAATCCACTTTTTCTTCCACATGGATCACATGAGGTTATTTTTTCTTAATTGTATCCTGTGTTCCTACGCATTGAGTGATGTTTTGCCGAAAAATGGTTTTGCTCACGATTTCCATTCTGACGTTATAATGACGTCAGTAAATTTCAACAAATGGAGTCTAAAAAGTGTTGTCTCATTCAATTTGAAAATAAACAGCTTGATCTGATAGCCAGATGTCTTAACTAAAGAAAAACAGTAAAACGCTTTGCAAGTTATTGATTATCAGCGCTACCAGTTGCTGCGTTTCTGCGTTTCTTTATTGACGTTAACCTACTTTTTTTAAAAATATCATTACAGACGCATTTTGTTTGATCATGTCACGATACTTATGTCTTCTATGCAATGTAGTGAGGGCTATATGGTGACATTAAAAGTTTTTGATCATTGATATACTTTGGATAAAAATGGCCAATTACGCAAAAATAATAAAGACGTCATTTTGACAAAATGGATGTTGACAGAAACATAAAAGTACCTGATTTGATTTTTACTACCCTTTTGCTTTCAAAAACAGATATTGGTTTAAAACGTTTTTTCCCAAAATAGGCACAATTTTTGAACTTTGTGACTTTAAAAATTGGGGTTGCCTTACATTTCTCATTGCAGCTCGCCAACCATAAGTCACAGCGGTCTGATTTTGGTGCTGTATGCAAGGCAAATAACGATACTTAGCGATTACATTATCGCTGGCTGAATTTTGTGATGAAGAAGAAGAAACTACTGTTTTAGAAAGAGTTGCATTTCTTTTGCCTTTAAGTATATATAGAGTACCTGGTTCAGACTTGATATCAGGCTGCTCCTCTTTTGGTTTATTATCACCTGTGGTATCGTCTGTCTCTTCTTTAACGGCCGGCTCCTCAGGCTCCTTTTTGATATCTAGTTCTGTCTTAATCTGGGAGATATCGGGAACAGCGATATCTGGTACAGAGATATCACCCATCGGCTCTTCATCTTGGTCTACCTTGTCTCTGATGGCAGATCTCAGTTTTTCATTTCTCTGCAGCAGTCTGTCAAAGGCCTAGGACACAAATGTTAAATCATTACTACCAGATTTCGGGTATAGCGATATCTGGTACAGAGATATCACCCAATGGCTCTTCATCTTGGTCTACCTTGTCTCTGATGGCAGATCTCAGTTTTTCATTTCTCTGCAGCAGTCTGTCAAAGGCCTAGAACACAAATGTTAAATCATTACTACCAGATTTCGGGTATAGCGATATCTGGTACAGAGATATCACCCAATGGCTCTTCATCTTGGTCGACCTTGTCTCTGATGGCAGATCTCAGTTTTTCATTTCTCTGCAGCAGTCTGTCAAAGGCCTAGAACACAAATGTTAAATCATTACTACCAGATTTCGGGTATAGCGATATCTGGTACAGAGATATCACCCAATGGCTCTTCATCTTGGTCTACCTTATCTCTGATGGCAGATCTAAGTTTCTCATTTCTCTGCAGCAGTCTGTCAAAGGCCTAGAGAATAAATGTTAAATCATTACTGCCAGATATCAGGAACAGCGATATCTGGCACCGAGATATCACCCATCGGCTCTTCATCTTGGTCTACCTTATCTCTGATGGCAGATCTTAGTTTCTCAATTCTCTGCAGCAGTCTGTCAAAGGCCTAGAGAACAAATGGTAAATCTTTGCAGGCTATGTAATTTTTCATGCTTTGTTGTCGTCTGCTGACTTTTCTCAAAATTAACTTTTCAAAAAATTCTTTCAAAGACACAATCAGAATGTCAAACTGTTTTGATCCAAATCAGGACCCACATTTTGACGGTCCTGATCTGGGTCAAAACTATTTGCAAAGGCTATCAGCATAGGACAGAAGTCTCTATGATAGCAAGTAAAGAGTTAAAACATCACTGACAGTGCGAGTGTTTATGATGCTAGAAACAAATAAGACTGGATAATGCCCCATGAACTGCTCACTGTTTCAGAAACAATAACTATGAAAGAGTTGTAAATCTTCAATGGGAAATTCCTGCAAAAAGTATAAAGTGTATCCAAGGGCTGTAACTCCCAGAAAAGCCATGGGACCATAATATATGTTATTTGGTCATATAATGCACAACTTCTCTTGGTACTGAAGATTTACCAAAAAAGTCAAAATCAAGCAAGTAGCTGCTGAGAATAAACACAAACACTAAATATACCCTATATCTCAATAAACTATTTGTAAAAGGATCATAACTCCATAAAATTTGACTGATCATAACATGCTGGTGATAAGAGCATCTGCTCTTGATACTAAAAGGTCCAATGAAGTTTTGTTGAAATCCCAGGTGAGAATCATTTGAACATACCATGCTGTTAATAAGAATCCATCATGAGTGTGAGGCTGGGATAGAAAAGTTTGTCCTGAGGATCACCAATTGGCATCAGGAGGCTTGCTCAGTGATGACAAACAGTGATCACAAGGGACGGATTTTTCTATCCCATCCTCACACGAATAATGGATTCTTTTTCTTGCTCACCACTAAGTTCCGCATTTTATATTGGAAAAAACATGAAAAAGGCTTCCAGAAAATCCTGAGTTCCCCAAGATGCGACATGGTGATGTCATTTTAATATTACAATGATGTTACAGAATGACGTGCGGCCAGCATGGGGCCGATGTGCGGCTGATTATTTTTATCTTTCCCACAGGCTGGTATGGGAATGTGAGATAGAATTATCTCACATGGGTAAAAACAACATTCTCATTAAATTTCATTGAAATTCAACCAGTAGTTGCTTACAGTTTAAGTTGAAATGGAGGATACCCTTTTCCTAAAAACCAATGATACCAAAGGGCCATAACTACAGTATCTACTGACCTGTAAGAGTTTTCCTATAGCCCTCTTAGAGAACTCAACTCTCTGTCCTAGCCTCTGCTCTAGCTCTTGTCTGTCCCAAGTAGACAATAGAGTCAGAAAGGAGGTTGTCTCATTACTCTGGGCTATATAGAGAAAAGAAAAATATATTCAGGAACATGTAATTGATTGTTCAATGGAATTTACATAGTCAGTGCAACAGTGTCTAAATGAGCCAGCTCACGAGAGCAAGTTTGTATACAATTCAAGGACTTTCCAAGGACTTCTAAAAGCCTCTGCAATGGTTTTCAAGGACTATAAGTTTATGAAAATACTGAATTACACACAAAAATGTGAGAATGGGATAATGAAGAAATTAGTTTAAGAAAATAAGCATAAAAATATTAAATATACTGATTTTAGGTGTTGAGTCCTGATGAAAATGGTAAAATTCACGGACTTTTCAAGGCCACATATGAATTTTTTCAGTACTTTTAGTGGCATATTTAGTTTTAAAGGACTTTTCAAGAAAGCCCTCCATGTTTAAGTACTTTTCAAGCCTGTGTGAACCCTGGTATATATGTAATGTCACTCTTCAAACATGATTGCA
This sequence comes from Loripinus fragilis, assembly GCA_964019695.1. Classification (NCBI taxonomy): domain Eukaryota; kingdom Metazoa; phylum Mollusca; class Bivalvia; order Lucinida; family Lucinidae; genus Loripinus; species Loripinus fragilis. The sequence goes on from OZ026525.1 coordinate 76,413,774, forward strand.
TTGCTATCTAGTGGGGCTTTAGACACATTTTAGTCCTAGCTTTTTTTTACTTCCATACCTCCTGTATGCAAGCAGCAAAGGTGCTGTCAAGACTGTGTAGTTGCGCAGGGTTTGAGCCTTCACTGATGCAATAAGTACCATGCTGGCCCATACGAGCCAATGCATAACCATCTACGCAGACTGATCAATGTCTTCCATGTCTGCCTAAAGAATTCATGAGTCCTCAGCTACCCACTGATAGCACAGCAAGGACTTTTATCTTAAAGGGATTGTGCACAGGCTGATCTGAACCTTCACTGGGTACATAGATTATATTGTTGTTTTGGTAATATTATTAGGAGGAAATTGACTATCCATCCAAATACAAAGAAATATAATGTTTGCAGCATAAAAATTGAGATAAAAGTGTTGTATGCATAAAATTCGGGTCTAGAAAAATTCATTATTATCTTGATAAAAAAATATTTTGTCCATGACTTTGAACATTACCTGTAAATGTCTATGTCTTACACACAGACTAAGCCTGTTCTTTTTATGGTTCAATTTAGTCTGACCTGATCATTGAGGTGTATCATAACTGTATACATATTTTTAAGCTACAGGTTTATACAAAATTATTAAAGATCAGTCACTTTATCTTTAATCATTATTTGTTTTTGAGCATTCTGACATCTCCACCACCTCTTCCCCCCTGATCAAGCTTGCCATTTGTATATGGTATATGTAATGAAAAACTACAATTGTATGCAAAAAGATTTGCTGGATCATGTGGGGGTATTTTTGAAACTTTTATCTGGCCATTTTGTGGGTAATCTTTCATTAAGACTGTGTACTGTGGGTCATAATCAATCTTACTTTTATTTTCGTCTTCATCAGCTGTCTCGGCATCAAATCTCTGAACCAGCACCCTCACATCTTCATCCAGCTGTTAAGACAAAATGAGCCGTGACATGTGATTTTCAACAATGTGGCATTTTGACAAGTGTAGACTCAGACTAGCCTGTGCAGCGTGCTGTTAACCTTAGAAACTCCAAATCATCTTCAATCAGTAGCTAAACACTCATAGAATATTCAAGCGACTAGCAAATGCTCTGATCAGACTGCCCGTATGCGCAGGCTGATCTGAGGCTTTGCTGGTCGCACATACCACATTGATGGAAATCTCATGAACTGGCTCATATGATTATAAGGCCCAGAGGTTATAAACTTTTTTTCATGCTTAACTGCTCAAAAAAAAATTAAATGCTGATAGTCATTATATTTCTTGCTTTAAAACTCATAGATGTAGCACTTACAGCTAATACATGTAAATGTTAAAATGCCAACAATTGTTATTGTTGACATCTTAACATTCATGAGCACGATAAATTTCATGCTCAGTTGAGTTGAGCATGAAAAGTATTTTATAACATTGAGGCAAGATGGAAACCCACACTTTTCAATTCATAGCTTTCAGGGGTGTGGATAAAAAATCTTTTCTGGGGGTCACGAGACTTTGCTACTGATTAGCCCTTTTCCTACCAATATTTTTTATTATGAAAATGTCATCTGCTTATAACATCTGCTTCATATATTCAAATGCACTCCAGGAAACCTTTACTGTGGAAGTAAACACTATGAACCTTTATCATACGGCAATATCCTATGCATATCGTATAGAGGAACCTGTATCGCAATACATATCGTATCGTGGCATAAGCGTATTGTCCCAGCCCTAATCTGAGCCTCCATCTACATCCATATTCCTGTACTTTAAAAATAGTAAGTGAGTATGATCAGGAAATACCACAATCACAAACCGCAGACAACCCCGTGGCACCGCGAATTAAATTACAGCATATGCATAAAATCACATTTGAACATGTATGGACAGCTACTACTCTTTTTCATCTGAGCCTCCATCTACATCTATACTTTATAAAAGGGAGAAGTGATGGCTCTGGTGACTGCAATGATGTGCAGTCTGGTCTCACACTGAGCCTTCACTGATTGGCATGATCGCCAATGCAATAACTACCAATACCTTGTGTGATGGCCCTTATTCAGTGCAGTCCCTTTATAACACACCTCGTTATAACACAGATTTGGATATAACACATTCATATTGTGGCTCCCAAATTTTTTACCATGTAATGCTTTAAAGGAATTATAGAAAATTGACCATGCAATGTAAAATTGCCCCTTTATAACACGATTCACTTATTCATGAACCGCAGTCAGTGTTTTGTTAAGAGGCGGCAGCCGGCAAAAATAGCCACCTACTTTGCATTCTGTGCCAGCTACTTTATTAAATTTGTCCATAGGTTATACTATAAAGCAGTGAATTTGGCCAGGTTCATGACAATGTTTGCCGGGTAGTCCAAAACTTAGAGAAATCCCTGGCAGTCCATTCCTATGGACCCAAACATAGCATTTTAAAGGAACTGTACTGTATAGGGTACATAGGGCCAGTTAAAAAAAATTAGCATAAAATTGTGATTATTTTCTTACCTATCAACTTAAACATATGTTTTGGGTACTCAAAAGAACCGTCGCATCGAGACGTTCTTTTGAGTACCCACAACATATGTTTTGGTTGAGAAATAAGAAAAATAATTTTCAGGTACACACTCTTATCTGGAGGCCTGGGGTAAATCCAGCATACCTGGTTCCAGTATCTGTTGACTATCATAAGTACAGCATCGTCGGTCCTCTGTCTGTTCTCGAGCTGTTCTATTCTCTTATGAAGTTCTTCTTCTGCCCGCTTTCTCTGCTCAATTCTCTCAGCAAGTTTCTTGTTTTGAAACTGAAGAACTTTCATGTCCATTTGTTCCTGTCAGACACAATAAAACAAAAACAATTAAGTACATGTATATGGGATTCTCACTTTTTCTGTTTAAACCCTTAAAGCGCCAAGAAAAAAATGCATCTGAAAATGTCGTCTGCTGAAGTTGTCTGTTGCTTTGTTTGATTTGATTTTTTATGTCCACTCAACAATCTTTCAGTTATGCGGGACGGGTCTTCCTGGGTTGAACCAGTACTAAGCTGGGATAAATGTGTCTTGCTCAAGGACCACAACGCATTGACGCTGGTGAGGCTGGAACCCGCGGCCCTTCTGTCTCGAGTCAAGCACTCTACCACTGAGCCACTGCGCTCCCTTGTCTGTTGCAAATAATTGCCTAACATTGACGAATTAAGTATAGAAGCAAACAGTGTGGACCCAGAACAGACTGCTCTATAGGAGCAGTCTGATCTGGGTCCACACTGTTTGCCATAAAGGCTTCTTAAAATTTCAGCAGACGAGAAAAGCAGACGACTTTAGTTGCGATTGGCACATTAAGAGTTAACTCTATGCATGCTGGGTATTTTTTCATGCTTTTGTTGTCATATGTTGACTCTTTATCAAAATTTACTAAATTTCAAAAAATTCTTTAAGTACACTAACATAAACTAAACAGTTTGGATCCAGATCAGGCCCGATGTTCTGTTGGCCCTGATCTGGCTCCAAACCATTTTCAAAAGTTATCAACAGACGACAAAAGTTGCCGCTAGCAAGCAATGAGTAGGAAAAAAAACACCTCAAAACTATATATTTACAGTTTCAAAGCAAGCCTTTAGTGAATATCTAAATTTTCACAGTGTTCAAAACCTCATGTACAATAAAATACGATTGACAGCTGCCACGCTCACTTGCAATTGCAATACAGTTCAAACAGTAAATTTATTTGCCTGAATGACTATAAAGACCACTATTTGCCTGATAGGGAACCACACCTGATCTGCACATTAAATACAAGCATCTTACTTGCTTCATTGGTTTTGTTAATCAGATTTGCAACCCTTTCCAGAAATATTTCCTGCATTGTAACTTTTAGCTATTGCATGCTGGGATGTTTTGTATGCTTTTTAGTTGTCTGTCGATTATTCTTAAAACAATTTTTTTTAAACAAATCTTCAGGAATACCATTAGTGTCAAAGAGCAGGGATCTAAACCCGGCTCAGCATTTTGTCAGGCATGTAAATCTTGTCATCTTTAATTTGAAATGGCTGAAACAGGACAAAATTTCACGATTTCTTTTTACCCTTAGTCTTTACCCCATTTATCTTTTTTTGAAAACACAATAGATCCAGATCAGTTGGATCCTGACAAAGCCATCTGATCAGGATCCACACTGTATTCTACTCTGATTGAAATTATATGCTTAAAGCTGGAATGCTGCAGGTTAACAGGATGAAAATTGGGGAAGAGTGTTGTACATAAAATATTCAGCATGACAACTTTTGACAAGGGTAACAGTTGAACTGATCCAAAGGTTTTAACCCTTTACTCCATAATAACGCCTTTGAAATATCATGTATTTGAAAATATTACGGAAAATGGAGCATTTGCTCTTTTGGAGCAAATGCTCCATTTTCCATAATATTTTCATAAATATTCAAAACTTAAGTTTTTCTTGATTTTTTCAATGTGGTCCAAAAATTGAAAATGATGTCATGATCTAAAAATAGCCTATGACGTAAAGGGTTAAATTACTTACCAAAGAATAGATAGGTCCAATATTGAGAGGCTGTATTCTCGTGAGGGAGGATTTCTTTGCTGGGGGTCCATCAGAGCCCCCAGCATCACTGGCTGGCCTTTTAGAAGCCATTATGTATTAGATGACTGTCCTAGAGACACTGTACCATCATCTGAAATGACATAGCAGCAATATAGCAAATTGATAATATTAATAGACTTTTCGCTTACTGTAAAGGCGGCAACTTTAATATTCATATCTGGGAGTGGTTCGGCTATTTCACCTGCTAAGGAAGGGAAATCAGGTTTTATTTATAATTTGGTAAAGAGTCAATAAGCTTTTTGGGCCGCGCAAACGTGCAAGCATTTCATGAAAGTCCTGACTGTATATCACTGACCTCACATGTATTAACCCTTAAAGCGCATCTATCACAAAAAGTCATAAGTTTTTGTTGTCTACTGGAACATTTTGAAGCCTCTTTAACAAACAGTGTAGATCCAGATCAGACTGCTCTTATAGGAGCAGTCTGATCTGGGTCCACACTGTTTGCATCTATACTTATGTTAAACAATAAACAGACATTTTCAAATGTAGTTATTTTGCTGGTGTTTTAAAGTTTAAATAATTACCGTCTTTACTAAGGTGTTATAATACAATGATACAGTTACCTTCCAATTAATTCACACCTCATTTTCAGCTTTTACCCATGTCTAAAGTAGACCAGTCCTATTTACGCATTCATGAGGTGCCGTCTTTACAGTAACCAAAAAGTTCAATAATACCATAAATGTGCATCATCCAAGAAAACATGTCTTTCAGATTTCCGTCCACGTATGGCTCAAACCAGCCTGCTCAGCTACAAAGACTAAACTAAGCTAGAATATTTAAAATTTTGAATGGAGCTAGTTGGACTTTTTGTACTTTCCAGATAGCTAATAACAAAGACACTGATAAGACTGTGCAGGCTGGTCTGTGCTTTTGTTGTTTGCATGCAACAAAGTCAGGTTTTCTCAAATCAAGCTCAGATGAACGAATAATAAGTGCCATAGGTCCAGGTATTAAAACAAAAATTTTTGAGTGTCAAATTGTAAATATTTTCTAATCCATTAGTTTTAAGACATGTTTTGGGTGCTCAAAAGAACCATCTCATTGAGGCACCATTGTTAACTTTCTCAACCAATGGTGCCTCAATGAGATGGTTCTTTTAAGCACCCAAAACATGTGTTAAAACTGGTTGAGAAAGTTAATTTTTTAATACACACTCTTATCTAGAGGCCCGAGTGCATTGTGTGCATAACTTTTTTTCAAAATTTATATCCTCTTCTGATGAAGACAGCTGAACATGAACCAAAATGTTTACAAGACACTTACAGGTGGGCACTCCAATCCCATAATAATCAAGTCTCCTGTGTCCTGTGTGGAACCTTGGGCCAAATAAAAAAAATAAGTGTGTTTCGGGTTACGGGTCTGAAAATTTTAGGTATATGGTAGACACACATATTTTTTTTATTTTACTTTTTTTTCTGGAAAAAAAATTTTTTTTATGCATTTTCACGAAATCTGGAAAAAATTCTAGGTCTCACCATCAGCGCCCTAGATACGCTTTTGGGTCAATTGGGTATTTACGCAACCTGGTTATCCTCAATTGCGTACTTGCAAAAACAATTGCGTATTTTCATATTTTTTTACGCCACGTTTTTTTTCTGTGATTTATAATACACGTTTTCTTATTGTATGAAGCCATCGGGAATGTGCTTGCATATTTATTCACTCCCATCGTCTGCCTTTCTTAAGTATCAAACTAGCGAATTTTATTGTACCTGAAGCAAATCTCATCCCCTTGTTGACATTAGAGCGTGTACACTTTGCAAAGTTTCACTTTCATCATTGTGTTTTTCCGTGAAATACTGGACTGGGCACCGATAGTTTATTCATAAACTGGAGTTATATTGGGCGCTTGCTAGTAAAAAAAATCAATACCCGACTGGCATTAAAATTTTGTTTATTACTCAAATGGACCCAATGGTACGCAATGACATCGCATGTAATTGCATACCGATTGTCAGAATTGCTTTTCGGTACGCACACATATCATTTTAATTGCTTTTTTGAGGAATTTAATTGCGTATTTACACAAATACGCTGCTTATCTAGGGTGCGGCACCATTAAATCTAGGTCGGGTTACCCTAAACACATGTATTTTTTATTTTGGCCATGTCAAAGGCCTCTAATCATCAAATCTGTCTGTGTTCATGATCACAGCCACATCAAGTTTGCTGATGATATTGTGCACAAACTGAACCTACTGGGTTTTGCAAGACCTCTGACTCTGGAAACAATGCTGACAGACAGGGGAGGTAGTTTGCGGTCATAATGTGGAGATACTTTTGAAGATTGTTCTCACACACCACTGATTCTTTTCAATAATTATTGTTCTAGATAGCACTTTTTAACTCAAAAAGATTACTTGCAGATGACTCTGAATCGAAGCCTGAAAAAAACTACCTGTAAAGAAAAAAGGTTGTCATGCCTTTTTCCAGCTCTCATTTGAACCAATATCTACCATGAGTGATTTTGTGCATTTCCTTCCTTTCTTTCTTTTCTTTCTTTCTATCGATACTGGTTCGCTCAAACTTGAGCATTACACCAGGGAGTGCAAATTTGGAAATTTTGATAAAATAAAAAAACAAAAGCAACACAAAAAAAAACAAAAAAACTTTTGGCTGAATTTTTGTTTAAATAAGGAGTGCCCTAAACTCCTCTGTGGACTGGGTATTGGCCACAGGAGACAGACTATTCCAATGTGGAATAGTTAGGGGGAAAAAGGAATTCTTCAGGGCATCACTGTATGTCTGGTGTCTGCGGTATTGAGCACTATGTGATGACCTGGTAGTTTTCAAACTGTGATCAGGGGTCATATACTTGTCTTTTTCAATAGACACTGCTCAACAATAAATCTTGTGAAAGAGAAGCAAGGAGGACTGGTCCCTACGGGCCTCAAGAGATGGCCATTCAAGCTCATCAAGCATTTCGCCGACACTACTCATGTTTTGCCATCTCCTGCAGGTCCAGCAGGCTGCTGTCCTCTGAACTTTCTCAATCTGATTAATCTGAAGTTTCAAGTGAGGGCTCCAAATGGGTGCTGCATACTCTAGTTTAGGCCGAACCAAAGTTTTGTCAGAGACCAAGCTGGCCCAGAATTTTAGGGAGAAATGACTTCTCCCTGCAGGAAAATTAGGGAGAAGTGACAGTCAGATAGGGAGAAGTTATAGCGCAAAATTACGGCATTTTCTGTCAATTTAGAAGCAAATTTGCCATTACACATACTATTGCCATTTAATGGAAGGAGAAACACGATGCAGTGGTAGTAGATTGTCTGATAATGTCACCACAGCTTGCATTTGTGTGGTGACAGAATGAAAATGAGTCCCCCTAAAAATTTTTTTTTTTTTTTTTTTTTTTTTTTTTTTTAGGGAGACTCCCACTTCTCCCTGGGTCCCATTTTGGGCGAAATATCGGCCCCTAGGGCGACTATCTCACCCTAGTCGCCCCCTAGCTTGATCCCTGTTTGTATGCAACTTCCTTAGTACTCCTAGGTGCAAAAGCCAAGTTCTTGCGAAGGAAACCAAGTGTCTTAGTTGCTTTGGAAGAGATTTCTGAGACATGCTGACCCCAATCCATGTTATCAGTAATGGTAATACCAAGGTATTTTGCCGACTGAACATTTTCCAAAGTTTGATTGTGTAGTGAGTAGTCGAAGAGAATTTGCTTGTGATGCTGATGCCGAGTCACTCTCATTGAGTGACATTTGGCTACACTAAATTTCATTTGCCAATCGGCTTCCCACTGTCCTAAGCTGGTGAGGTCTTCTTGCAAGGTCAAACAATCCTGAAGTGAATGTATATTCCTATACAGGACACAGTCGTCTGCGAACAGAAGACCTGATGTTATCCGGCAGATCATTCATGAAGATGAGGAACAGGACCGGACCTAGGACCGATCCCTGGGGCACACCGGATAGCACTGGGACTGGATCTGAGGCTTGGCCATCTAAAACAACTTGTTGAGTGCGCCCAGAGAGCCATGAGTTGATCCACTTGTGGGTGGATCCTCTAATCCCATAATATTCCAATTTGTGTAATAGCCTCCTGTGTGGAACCTTGTCAAAGGCCTTAACAAAATCCATTATAATTAAATCTGTCTGTTTGTGCCCACGATTCACAGCCCCATCCAGGTTGCTGATGATGTCGTGCACAAACTGGACCAACTGGGTTTTGCAAGACCTCTGACTTCGAAAACCATGCTGACAGTCAGCAAGTATGCTATCTAAGGCTAAGTGTTTGTTGATGTTGCTGACTAAAATATGCTCTAGGGTTTTGCAGCAGATGCATGCAAATGAATATATGAGGAAGTGCTGTTTCCAGACAAAAACAGTGAAAATATATGCAAAATTTTGGGATAAAATCGGGTCAGCCATCTTGACAGTTCAAGCTCAACATGAATGTCCATTAATAATATCCATTCAGCCAATAGATGAAGCGATTCAGGGTAGACAGTTCCATTAATGATTTTGATTGGTCGTTTAGCAGAGAGGCTGATCGAAAGCATGGTATTTCACAGTGGATATTTTCAGGCAAAAACGCGACTTCTGATTCATTTATCTGACACAAAATTCAGCCTGACAGACCCCCTACAGTGTGATTTAACTGTCCCAGGCTACAAATTTAAAGACCTGGGCCAAAGTACACACACTCAAATAAGCCCTTCCAGGGTTTCAGCTGGACTGAAATTTACTTCGGACATTTTGTCCAAGCAGCACCAATATTGTTCGGACATTTGGAATTTTTTTAGGATATTTGAGGTATGTATTGATCCAAATTTGGAGTTTCTGCGCAGGGCGCAAAACATCCTGTGGTGGAATTTTTGCATATGTTTCCATTGAAAAGCTTGCTTTTGTGGATTATCTGCGTACAGCGCAAAACATCCATTTGTACAGGATTGGAGTTTGTGCGTAGATACGCAGAAGGCTACTAGCTATTTGGATCATTTCTGCGCACGCAAAGTTGGAGTTTTTGCGTCCATACGAAATCTTGATCTTAAAATGAAAATTACCAAAGTCTTCCATGCTGGAGTATTTGTGCATTTAGAGATATGATTACCACCGATTAAAACAAATGATAAGTTAATCATTTTCGACGGATATTATCTGCGCACATACGCAGATATTCCCATTATGATTTGGTCTTCCAACGCTGGATTTTTTGCGCATATGACCAAGAACATAGACACATGGATGTATTCTGCGTATGTACGCAGATATTCCTAATAATTATTTGTCTTCCAATGCCGGATTACTTGCGCAAGTACATAGACACATGGATGTATTCTGCGTACGTACGCAGATATTCCTAATAATGATTTTGTACGTCCAACGCTGGATTATATGCGCATATGAGCAAGTATCTCATAGAGACATGGATGTATTCTGCATACGTACGCAGATATTCCTAACAAAGATTTTGAACGTCCAACGCTGGATTAACTGCGCATATGAGCAAGTATCTCATAGAGACATGGATGTATTCTGCGTACGTACGCAGATATTCCTAATAATGAATTTGAACGTCCAATGCTGGATTATTTGCGTATATGAGCGAATACCTCATAGAGACATGAGTGTATTCTGCGTACGTACGCAAAAAACTTCCACGTCTCTATAAGGATTTGCGTATATGCGCAAATAATCCAGCATTGGAAGACTTTGTTATCCAAAATCAATATTAGGAATTTCTGCGCACGTACACAAAAAACTTCCACGTCTCTATTAGGGATTTGCGTATATGCGCAAATAATCCATTGTTGGAAGACTTTGTTATCCAAAATCCCCCCCCCCCCACGTCTCTATAAGGATTTGCGTATATGCGCAAATAATACAGCGTTGGAAGACTTTGTTATCCAAAATCACTATTAGGAATTTCTGCGCACGTACGCAAAAAACTTCCTCGTCTCTATTAGGGATTTGCGTATATGCGCAAATAATCCATTGTTGGAAGACTTTGTTATCCAAAATCCTAATTAGGAATTTCTGCGCATGTACGCAAAAAACTTCCACGTCTCTAATAGGATTTGTGTATATGCGCAAATATTCCAGTGTTGGAAGACTTTGTTATCCAAAATCATAATTAGGAATGTCTGCGCATGTACGCAAAAATCTTCCACGTTTCTACTGAGGATTTGCGTATATGCGCTAAAAATCCAACAAATGATTATTATAAAAAGCTCAAATAATCCAATAGTGGATGTTTTGCGCCCTGCGCAAAAACTCCAGGTATGGAATACGTATATACCTGGATATTTTTTCAGACACTCATTTGACCACCATAAACCGAAACTGCTATCTGGCCTTCTCATAATGAAACCAGGGGTAGTTTTTGCTACCATTTCGGACGGTAAGTCAGCCTGATTGATTGGCTGGCTTTTTTATTTAATGAGGAGACTGGAGCTTGATGATCGGTGGAAGTTGGAGGGGTACTTTTTTTTTACTGCTATTTGCTGTCGCTGCACGACTCGTTAGTCCAGAAAGTGGCTGTTTAGGTAATGATGTGGCGGGCAAACTGTTTTGGGAGATAAAAAACTTGAGTTCCTGTTGTCTCTTGGTGGCAATTAAGTTTTTTAGTCATTTTATCGGCGAATGCCAATGCAAGTATGCTGTCCGCCTCGAGATGAAATCAAGTGAAGAAGTTTGCAGGATGCCATTGACCAATCAGGCGCCGCGTAACAAAACACTATGACTGGTTTGCTTTAATGAATAAGTATTTAAGGGGTAAAATTATGCGAACCAGTCTGACGCTTACAGAAATTTGGCCAATCAGCGATCGTTTTATAAAACAAAATACTATTGCATCACTGTGCATTACCGTACAGTGTGCGCTTCCGAAAATCATCTCAGACAAACTGTCCAAACTGGACAGCAAACTCTCGGACATCTGGAACTATTTTCGGACTATGCCTGAGGGCCGACGCCAAACGGAATCCCTGCCTTCAGGTGGGGGGAGACCCTGCATCTTGTGCACCTACAATCAGGGTTAGGTGTCATACGTCGGAGCCGCTTGGATTTCTTACACACCCAAAGTTTGAAGCCGCAGCCATTGCAGTAGATGATTTTGTTGCCAACTCCTGAATAAGCTACAATTAACTGGTTCAGGTATTTCTGTATAAAGCCTTAAGGCCATAAAAAGTACCCCACCCACCAAGCAATTTCTGCAAACAAATCGCATTTGTATAAAATTGCAACGTAGCTACACCGATATTGCTTAATAGAACATATTTAATTTTAAGTTTGATGTAAACTCTATAAAACTAATTCATCATTGTTTATAAAAACAACCTATAAAGGTACGTAAAATACTAAAATAAACGAAAATATTTTTTACTTTCATGCACGACGCCATTTTTCTTTAAAATCTCAAACCAAAATTAATTGATTTGTAAAAATATATTTACAAACGGCATAAACTACACAAATAACCAGTCTGTAACTTATTTATAAGATTTTTATGTAAAACATGAGTAATTTTCTATTTCGTATAAATACAAAGTGCACATGCTTTTTCATTGTGTTTTCTTCAGGACTCACAAGGTCAGAGGTCAATTCAGCTGTCAAAATGGACGAGGTTGATGAGCTAGACTTTAATCCCTTATTTAAAGCGCTTCAGGTGATTCTTTATTTCTTATTGCACGATATAATTCAAATATATTTATTAGACCTTCAAAGGTCATTGTAATTTTAATGATTAACAAGTAAAAAGAAGACAAAATGACTTAAATGTTTCACCTATAGAACTACTTGACTCATCTGCTCATGTAGAAATGAAAGTAGATTGTGAGTCACCAGCTTTTTTTTTCTTTCTTTCTTTCTTTCTTTCTTTCTTTCTTTCTTTCTTCCTATACTGCAGAAACCAGCTAGGGGCCCTGTAGGTGCAATTGTGTTAAAAAATAAATTGGAAAGACCATCCCTGTTAATTCAAACCATAGCACACAGTCAGCTATGATACTGACAGTCTTGTTTATATATATGGCATGTTTAGGCGGAAATTCAATTTGATCAATGAGACAGTTCTTTTGAGCAAAGAGATAAAGATAAAATGATAAAGAAGCCTTATTTAACGTCCCTTATAATGTAACAGACAACATTAGCTCAGAAGCTATTCTGTGACATAACAATATCTTTAACAGATACTTACCTGACTTACTCTATCTTCCTAGCACAACCCCTTTATGTGCGAGCGTCAGCAAGGGAGCTGCTAGTACCATTTTTTACACCTTTGGTATGGTGCGGCCACAGGATTCGAACCCACTACCTCCCGCTCCGAAAGCGGACGCTCTACCAACTGAGCTATCGAGGCAGTTGCTGCACCCAAAACAAGATTAAATTCTTGGGAAAGAAAATAATTGCATTTTTAGGCATGAAAACTATCCATATCTGGACCTATGGCTATACGTTACAGGGGGTGAAGAAATGACTGTTTTACAAGTTATTACAGAGAATCAAGACTCACATATTGGTCTGAAAACTAAATAAATTATTGCTAAATATTCCTATTGTCCGCGCACGTTATATTCTTCGAAGTTCGACGTGTCTACTATGACACATCATTGTGCTGAATCAGAGTTGGGTTAATTAAAATTGTAATTGTAATTAATTGCAATTTAATTACATTTTCTAGAGTAATTGCATGTAATGGTAATTAAGACATTTCTTTAATTACTGTAATTGAATGTAATTAATTACATGGCCAAAAATGGGAGTAATTAACAATTACTTTCAATTACTTTTTAATTACATGTACTTTTCAGATCAGTTATGAACTTCAGTTACTAAAGATTATCATAGTTACTTAAAATACTGCTAAATGAATTGTTCTTGGCCTTTGTAAATGCATATATCATTTGTTGTACTAGTTGAATGCAACATGAAACAAAAGAGAATTGGGACTAGTCATGCTAGTATCTATAGACATAAAAATAGAATATAGCAATTTTACAGCAGACACAGACTGTATATTACTTCTACTATCCCTTTTTTAAGCAACTTATTTATTTTTGTTTATCTGCTTATAAAAGATATGGACCTTTAATAGTTAAGTTACCAAAACAATACAAAAACAAAGAACGTGTGAAAATCTCAATTATAGTATTTATTCAGACAATAGTGTTGGTTAGTGAATTGACTCAAAGGCATTTGTTAAATTTTCACATCTTGGATCAACACACTCATATGCTAAGGTGCATGACCCAATCTATCCATTACACTATTTAAAGCCCTTAAACTGCTCATTTGCCATTTTTAATAATAATTATAATAATAATAAATATAAAAAAATAATAATAATCATGAAATTAATAATCATAAAATGTGATTCAGAAAATTAAATTGAAATTTACTCATTCAGTGAACCTGGGGCCCATCATTGTTAATAAAAAACAAAAATAAAATAGATAGCGACCTCTAGCTTGTCAAGCCAGCATTTTAACAGGCTAGTAATATTTTAGTTTGTCACTATCTGATATTCCTTTTGTACTTTTTTGCCAACTTCCAGAACTCATAGGGCCACACAGATTTTTTTATCAACACTTTTTGAAAACGGTTATTCTCTTGCATTTAAGCTAGTTTTTAGAACAAAATAATTTCCATGGTTTATCGTCCACAGTTGTAAGACTTTTCTCAAGCCAATGTGCATTCCTGACCTTGATTCTGTGGTTAACAGCTTGTTTGAGAACTTTGGCTATTTATCCTCCTCCCCCCTCCACCCCAAACAAAAAATGATAATAGTTTCTGTATTTTCTCTTGTGTGATCATGTAATCAATCACAAAATACAACAACTGATTTTGTACATTTCATTTCGTTTAAGTTGCATCACTTGACAATAACTTGATACAAGAGAAAAAAATAAGATCAACCTAATAGACATATACTGAATTTAGAATATTAAGGTTGCTCAGACTTTTAGGAGATTTTGACTCATTTCAAATATCTCTGAAATTAAAATCTGATGAAGCTCTCTTAGTGGCAGTGAAATGTAATTGTAATGTAATTAATTACATTTGGCAAAGTAATTGTATGTAATTAATTACTTTGCTCAAAAGCCATGTAATTGTAATTGTAATTTAATTGAACAATTTCTAATGTAATTGTATGTAATTAATTGCTTTTTCAAAGTAATTGACCCCAAGTCTGTGCTGAATAGGATAATATTAATACTCAGAGTGCATTACTTAAAACTCGGAAATGGTTTTAAATGATCTGTCTGTGGTGGTTTAGTGAGAGGTTCAGTAGTATTGGAAGAAAGAAAGAAAGACATCAAAAAAGTAAGTATGATCAGGAAATACCACAACCACACACTGCAGACCAACCCACAGCATCGTGAGGAAGAGCCAAGGAACACTAACAGTCAACAGATATCAGGAATTTTAAGACAATTAAAGCAAAGCAACCAGCTCTCTCTACCTCATCAAGATGATTGCATCACTAGAAAGGACACTAAGTATTGCATAACAAAACAAGGACCAAACAGAAACCCCTGCCCACAAACAATGGGAGCTGAAGAATAAACAATGAATCAACAACAGGTCCACTCTCTTAGAATGAATAGCAGCCTAAGCCACTTAGGGGCTTAAATGCATTTTACTGGTACCAAATGTTTGCCCTAGATTCTGTTGTTGTTAAAACACAAAATTGTTTAGCTCTTATGAAGGCTTCCTAACTTATATAATGTATCACATAGAATCAATCTAACCAAAGCCTGCTTTTGTAGCCTCACCATAACAATATAGTGCACTGTATATTCGAAAAAATTTGTGAGGGTTTTATTTTCACAAGTTTCTAGAAAATCCTCTTGAAAAGGCAAAACCACTGTGTTGTTTACTGCTATGGGTAAATCAATATTACCCTGGTCGTGAAGTTTAAATGTTGCAAATATGTCTTTGAAGGCTATTCGCAAAAATAAAATTCTCTCAAATATTTCTGAATTTACAGTATTACAGTATTTAGTGAAAGCGTTTTTCAGACATCCTCCATTGATACCTGCATGTACAGAAAGCTTTAAAAGGTGTCAATATTTCTCATATTTTAGGGCAAGTATTCCAATATCTATGAGACAGCTCAGGAGAAGTGTAATCTTATATGTATACCATGTACAGAGAGCTTACAAGGTGTAGATATTTCAAAAAAGTTTGTTGGTGAGTACTCTTTGCATTCTGGGTAATTTAATGTACTTCTGAATTATTATCCTGTTAACCTGCAGCACTCCAGTTCATGATTAGTGTTTTTCAAATCAGAGTGAAAAACAGTGTAAATCCTGATCAGATAGCTTTGTTAGAAGCAAGCTGATCTGGATCATCATTGTTTTCAAAAAGCGATAAATCTGGGTTCAGCATGACAAGGTTTAACTTTTTGCATGCTGGGTAATTTTTGACATTTTTTGTGATCTACTGATTTTTTCAAATTAACATTATGAAAAAAAACTTCAGGAATACTATCAGAGTGTCAAACAGTTTGGATCCAGATCAGGCCCAACATTTTCTCATATAGCATATAGCATCAGCCTTTTCTGCATGGCTTGTAAATATGTCCCATCCTGTTCGTCCCATATGAAAATTGTTTTTCTCTCATACAGGCCCCCAGATAATTGTGCTTACCTGAAAATTATTTTTTACTACATTTCTCAACCAAAACATATGTTGTGGGTACTCAAAAGAACTGTCTCAATGAGACATTTCTTTTGAGCACCCGAAATATATGTTTAGATTGCTGGGTAAGAGAATAATTCCAATTTTACACTGAAATTTTTTGCTTAACTGGACCTATGTCATACAAAGGCCCTAGGTAGGGCACTCTGTGCCACATTAACACATTTCTAGTTTGAACCTATATATGATTATTTGTGCCAGATGAAAATTGCTCATTTTCATGGTTAATAAAAAAAAAATTAACAAGCATGCATGGTTTTGCAGTGGGAGCCGAGTGTCAAGTTTTTTTAACAGAACTTCGATTTTCTTACATCATACATCACAGCCTCACAGGTTTAGATAAACAAAAATTTTCAGCATAAAATTGTAAATATTTTCTTACCAATCAATTTTAACATATGTTTCGGGTGCTCAAAAAGACAGTTCTGTTGAGTACCCACAACATATGTTTTGGTTGAGAAATAAGAAAATTAAATTTTCCTTACACACTCTTAGCTAAAGTCCTGATACATGTAGTATGACTAATCATTGCTTTAATGCTCTTTATTTCAGAAACACACATATTGAAAGCATCACCTTTATTCAAAGGGTAAGCATGAAGTTATATTACTTATTTTTTTAAACCCCTTTACCTGCCAGGCTGCCAGTCATGACTTTTGTCGTCTGCTTTCTCTTCTGCTTATGTTCTTTGGTAGCCTATATATTGCAAAAAGTATGACAGTACTGCACTCTATGATAAGATAACTACAATCTTCAGGGGGAACGGACAAAAGCCCACTGGGACAAAAGCCCACTAGGACAAAAGCCCACTGGACAATATCCCACTGGACAAAAGCCCACTGCTAAATTTGGCAGGGTGGACAAAAGCCCACTTCTTTGAAAATAATAGGTATAAGTCTTTTATAAAACTATTAACCCTGATCAGACTGCTCTTTCAGGGTATATAACACCTGCAGTGTGTTTTCACTGACTTTATTATTTAACCTGTATGTTGTGACAAACAACTTAATTGGGGTGTTAAAACCCATTGATTTTTGAAGAAAATCAATTTACAGTTTGGGTCAAACAATCTATTATTATTGGGAAACATATGTCTAATTAATCCAAATGACCTTTGATCTGGTAGTAACAATAAGCATGCACTTTTATGAGATGTGCCAAACAAAAAGAGATATTTAAAATTTCAGATTTGAGCAGATTCTAATTAATCCAAATGACCTTTGATCTGGTAGTAACAATAAGCATGCACTTTTATGAGATGTGCCAAACAAAAAGAGATATTTAAAATTTCAGATTTGAGAAGAAGGGTGACTCTTTATCTTAGGTCTGTCTGTCCGTTTGTCCACCAGGGAGGGGGGTGGGGGTTACTCTGATAATAAAAATTTCAGATTTGAGAAGAAGGGAGACTCTTTATCTCATGCCCATCTGTCTGTTTGTCCACCAGGGAGGGGGGGGGGGGGTACTCTGATATTTTCATACATACGTAGGCTCAGGCTATTTTTTGGGGTTCAAAATTTTGAATTTCAAATTTTTTTTTGGTTTTCAGAAAACTGAATATTCTTGGGGGTATGAAGGTCTTGTGGATATATTTGGGGGGTAAAATTTCAAATATTTATTTGGGGTGCTTGAAATTCCTGATATTTTTTGGTTGAACGGTAGAGCTGTGCTCGAGCCTACATGTGAAGAATAAATGAGGGTACCTCCCTGGGGTTTGTCCATCAGTTCAAACCTATCCCTGTTAAATGCATATAAGTGGGCTTTTGTCCTAGTGGGCTTTTGTCCCAGTGGGCGTTTGTCCTAGTGGGCTTTTGTCCAGTGGGCTTTTGTCCTAGTGGGCTTTTATCCTAGTGGGCTTTTGTCCTACACTCAATCTTCAGGCCTGGGACAGAAATGGATCTAATCTCTGACCCTTTGATGTATACAATGAACTATCCCAGGTTTTTATATGAATTTTATGAAGCCCATGCCTCCAGATAAGAATGCGTATTGGAAAATGATTTTCTTTATTTCTCATCCAAAACATATGTTGTGGGTACTCAAAAGAGCCGTCTCAATGAGACGGTTCTTTTGAGCACCCAAAACTCATGTTTGAATTAATGGGTAAGAAAATAATTAAAATTTTACACAAATAAAATTTCCTTATCTGGATCTATGGAAGCCCTGAGAAGGTTTAATGCCAACAAATAGAAGAGAGAAAGCTGGAGAGAGAGAGAAAGCTGGAGAGAGAGAGAGAGAGAGGTGCTAACAAATCAAATATTACAATACAATAAAACCTGTCTAAAATGGCCACTCAAAGATATACAAAACAAAGGTCATAAAGACAAATGTACCCTAAATGAAAGTCAAAAGTATTGCAGAAATGCTTTTGACCTGCATTATGCGATAATCAGTCTTGAAAAATATTTTTTGTCTTCTTTTTGAGTGGCTGCTTAAGACAGGTTTTACTGTAGTATGTATGTGCCTTCTCTACACACATACACAAAGTATGACATCAGATGAAGGCCTAGACCAAATACTAGAACTCATACATTAGCCCTTCCCTTCATGAATATTCATGCTAAGCTCCACCCACTATGAATAAATAAATAATATATATAAATTTTAATGATAGAAATAAATTTTCATGTTTGTACATAGAACAAAGAAATTACTTGTCAGGTCCACTAGTGTAGGCTCATAATTTTTCATATTTCCACAAGCAAACAGAGTAGACCCTGATCAGGCAGCTCTTACAAGAGCTGCCTGATCTGGGTCTGCTCTGTTTGCAAAAAAGTCATAAGGTGTCTATGAGGTAAATAGTTAAAAAAAAAGACTTTATGCATGTGTGATAAGTATTGTCATCTCATGGGTTGACCTATATTAATGTGAATATAGTAGAGATGTATATCACATTTTGGCCAGTACATGACATTTTGATACTTTTTGCATTGTCCAGAAACAATTAAGGCTTCAGAAACGAAGGCTCAAGAGAGCCTGAGCCTGCACAAATGCCCAGACTTACCAGAGCTTTTGCAATCTCACAAACACAAAGTATGGATGTAGATAAGGACTCTTACCAAAATTTAGACTTACCGCCCCGCTGGATATACCATCGTGGGCATTTAATGGAGGTTTTTGTGCATGTACAGTACATTAAGTACAAAAATTTAATGTGCTGGCCCATTTTTTTTAAATATTTTTTTTTCCAGAATATATGAGACAATACATTCTTCCAAGCAGACTGTTTCACTAAGTGAGGATGGCAGCTCCCTTATATTGGAAGAAGGTATGTATATTATGCATAAGCTTGTGCTGCAACCTTTGTTTGTTTGTTTGATTTGATTCTTTACGTCACATCAAGAATCTTTCAGTTAAACAGGGACGGGTCTTCCTGGGTTGAACCAGGACTAAGCTAGGATAAATGTGTCTTGCTCAAGGATCACAACGCAGTGACACCGTCAACCCTTTGTATTCTGATGGATTTTCCCATACATATTGATACAATAATTCCCATTGTATAATTTAAAGGGTTAGGTAACAGGTAAAATTTTCTAAATTAGGATAATGTTTCTGTCCCTGAAGGTTGTTTGAAGCTTAGCAATCAGTGCAGACCCTGATGAAATGCAGCATTATGCTGCATTTCATCCAGTTCTTCACTGTTTTGCTAAGTACCCATTTAGGGGTTTCCAGTATACAAATTTAGGTTTATAGTTTGCCACTGTTCATAATTACCTCCTAACGTCCCCAACATGTTAAATAAAATCAATAATACGTGAGCATGCAGTCATGTAAGGTCCTGCATTCTGCAGCATTTCATTTGGGTCTTCACTGTTTGCAAAAGTACTTGTTTAAGGGTTTCTAGTCTACAGAGGGTTAAAAAAGTTCAAATATTCAATTTGAAGAGACTATTAACCTCTTTATTGTTTTTGTACAGGATTTCCGTCTAATGACATGATCAAGATCATCAATGAAGAACTTGGATATAACAAGGTAACAAGACACTTTTAACTCAGTTATCTGCCCTTTATATGTCCAACATAAGAGCCAGCTCCTGAGTTTGCGATCCTCTTCATATAATGTAAAGATAATCTGTGAAGACTCAGTAGGAAATTGCGCTGTCTTCAGAGCCTCCACTGCACACACACATGCATGCACGCACGCACGCACACACACACACACACTTTATATGCATGTATGCACACTGGCACATCCAACATTAAATAAGTTAAAAGGCCAGACCAGAAATTAGACCTCTATATTTGTAGCTACATGTATGCTGGATTGATGTGTATGCATGTTTATGGAATGACTTAACGCTCTGCCTTCTAGTGTTGTCTACTGATAACCTACTCAAGTAATTTGGACACAGATCAGGCCCGACAAAATGTCAGGCCTGATCTGGATTTAAAACTTTAAACTATTTTATACGCTGATGGTTATCCTGAAAGATTTTTTTGAAACCGTTAAATTTGAAGCAGAAAAAATTAGCAGACAACAACGATCATGAAAACTTGCCTAGCATGCATAGAGTTCTTTGCATGTTGGGAAATTTTTCATGATTTTTGTTGTCTGCTGAATTTTTTTCAGAATTAACTTTTTCGAAAAATTCCTTCAGGATTACCACCAGAGTGGGAAACTATTTGGATCCAGATCAGGCTCAACATTTTGTTGGGCCAGTTCTGTATCCAAACTGTTTGCACAAAGGCTAACAGCAGACGACACTGGTAAAAAAAATAGAATGTTTTTTTTCAGGCCTACAAGCCATACAAAATGTTTATCATAGAGAAGCCTTTTGTGTCTAGTTTAATGGTAAGTCATCATAATTTTGTTTAATTTGATTCTTTATGTCCCGGTCAACAATCTTTCCGTTCTGTCAGAACAAAGCTCCCTGGGTTGAACCAGGACTAAGCCAGGATTAATCTATCTTGCTCAAGGACACAATGTAGTGCCTCCGGTGAGGCTCAAACCCGCAACCCCCCCCCCCCCCCCCCCCCTGAATACTTTTTATCGGACAAGTTTTTCGATAAATGACATAGTAAAAAGTTATTGCTAAGAATAGTTCTAAAAACTTAACAGCTGGAGTCTAGCCGTTTATCAATTTTATTGCATGACATTATATCATTCTCAGATGCGACGTCATGTGATTATCAAATTTAACACATAGCATTATATCACTACCAGATGCAATGTCAAAAATTAAATGTACATTAGAATTATTGTTGAAGGCTAAGGTGATACCTTAATGTGAGTTGTGCCAATTATTATTAGCAAATATTTTTAAAAAGCATTTGAACCACTGAAGTTACACTTTTATATTCTAGAGAACAGCTGCTTTGGATGAATTGTCCCTCTCAGAAGAGTTTAAACAGAAGAAATCATTCCAAGAGTAAGTCTATTTATAAACCATGATTTATTTTCTCAAGAGACACAATGCTCTAGATAAGAATGGTGAATTTCTTACAGCTCCATGAATTTTTTAAAGCATATGTATTGGCTATTCATAGGCGGTATCTCATTAAGTTGCTTCCATTGACATAGGTCTAGATAAGGAAATTTTATTAGCATAAAATTGTAATTATTTTCTTACCCATCAATTTAAACATGTGTTTTGGGTGCTCAAAAGAACCGTCTTCTTGAGTACCCACAACATATGTTTTGGATGAGAAATGAAGAAAATGGTTTTACAATACACACTCTTATCTGGAGGCCTGCAGTGAGTAACCACAACATGTATTATTGTGGGCTTGTTATCTGTGAAAGTTTTCATAATTTTGAAGCTGACTTTCCATAGAAAGTCTGTCTTAAAATGATGAATATAAGTAGATTATAATAGCTTCTCTGTATTATTCTCAGTTTAGCTATTAAAAGACAATTGACCAATTATTAGCTTGAAATTTTTCAGTTTTGTATTTCCGAAGTTCAGGATTAACTTTAACTCATGAGTAGTAGGAAATATAGTAATTTTGATACATCGATTTTCCTAGGCCTGATGTGGGGCGGAATATAGGCCCTTCCCAATTAAAAAATGAGCAAAAACTTCCCAAAATTATGTATGCCATTCCCCATTTCTTACTTCTACATTGTGGTGAAAATTTCATGAAAATACGAACAAAAATAGCAAAGTTACAGATGCATGAAAATTGAATTAAAATGTGAATGAAAACATGTTTTCATTCATATTTTTATGCAATTTTCATGAGTTTTTATGAAGGGCAATTAGAGCAACAAATATGTTACAGCTCTACTTTGTAATTTCTTATATACATGGTTTTTAATCAATTTAAAATGGTGGTCCAGTTCTTTTAGACTGCAATAAGTTTTCCAACTTTGATGGCCCAAATGATATTTTCCCAAATTCAACAGGCACATGGCCCCGACCGAAAGGTAGGAAAATCCCTGGATACATTTCTTTGCTCAATGGTTTGTATACCCACAGCTAATAAGTGGCAAAGTTAAGTACTCTATTGGTCTGCACAAGAGCTTTGGTACTTGGCCAATTGGCAAGAAGCAATGGCACGGAATTGAGCCTGCACATACCAGAAATCTCGCCAGAGCCTTCACTACATTTTGAATCTATTTTCTTATTTCCCAACTAAAACATATGTTGTGGTCACTCAAAAGAACCATCTCATTGGGAGACATCTCTTTTGAACATCAAAAAAACATATACTTAGACTGATGTATAAGAACATACAGTAAAACCTGTGTAAAACGGCCACTCAAAAATAGACAAAACAAAGATCTTAATAACAATTGATAGCTTAATGAAGTCAAAATTATTGCAGAATGCTCCCCTTGGAGCATTCTGCAATACTTTTTACCATCATTAAGCCATAATTGGTCTTGAAAACCAATTTTTGGTCTTTTTGAGAGTGGAGGTTTTACACAGGTTTTAATGTAATCACAATATTAATCTCAAAAAATTTTCTTTCTGAACCAATACATATAAGAGGATCTCAATGGGGTACCTCTGAAATCGCTAATCAGTAAAATTTGGGCCCAAAAATTGCTAATCTGTAAAATTTAGGCCCAAAAATGGCTAGCCAGTAAAATTTAGGCCAAAAAATCACTAATCAGTTAAATCTGGCCCCAAAATTCTGTAATCAGTAAAAATTAGGCCCAAAAATTAGTAATTGTTAAAAATTAGTACCAAAAATCAGTAATCAGTAAAAAAAAACAGCAAGAAGCATTTACTAGGTAGAATAGCTTTTTTCGATCAAATTCGCTAGCTGATAAAACACGCCATTCCACTATTCGGTAATTTTTTTCACTCCAAAATTGCTGATCTTTATATTATTAGGCCAAAATTTGCTAATCAATAGCACCTCTCATTACGCTATTCAGTAAAATTAACCATAAAAAATTGCTAACGGTTAAAATTTAGGGCCATAATTCTCTAATCAGTAAACACAATTGACACCCTCATATAAGATATTCTTTTTTCTTTGCCAGGTGTATAGAATTTCTTCACTCCTATCCAGAGTACACCAAGGTAAGTTTCAAAGTCTTTCACTTTCCCATAGGGCTAGATAAACAAAATTATGAGTGCAAAATTAAGAAAATTTTCTTATTTTCGGATTCAGAGAGGGTTCAGGGGGTTTGCTCGAACCCCCACCCCTCCTCTCTGCCCCCCATTTTTAAATATCCTTTGAAAATGAAATAATTTGGTCTCAGTGAGACCAAATTATTTCCTTTTCATGGAATATTTAAGAATAATCAGATAAAATCAGCAACGCGAACCCCCCCCACACCATTATACATATGAACCCCCTTTCCATAAATCCTTGATCCACCCCTGTTAATATATCGTAACATCTGTTTTAGGTTCTCAAAAGAACCGATTCAATGAGACATATATTTTGGTTGAAGAATAAAAATAATAATTTTCAATTAAACTCTATAATCTGTAGGTCCTGCATTTTGCTTAAGCCAGGTTCTTATTTAATACCTGTACTGCAGGTATCTTGATACCCTTTTATATGACATTTTGGGTAAAAATCTCAGTTTCAGTCAAAATCCCTAAATTGAGATTAGCCTATATTCTGCCAGTAAATAGAGACTCCATCATAACATCACCTCACATATTATGGTAAAAGCTGCATGTCTTACATGCATTAACATGCATTAACACTCAGTATTTACCTAAAATATACCATATTTGTCCTAATTTTCAATGGGGCTGGAGTCATTGTTTTTGGTGTGGCTATCCTGTCAACATTAGCATCAGCTTACTTTTTGTCTGCGCATTAACTTGTGAACTGTTGGATGGATTTTCAACAAAATGACACAGATACTTATTTGGGACAGCAAAAAGGAATGATTAGATTTTGCCTGGTTATTTCCCAATACTTTCTTTCTCAAATTGTCCCTTTATAACACAGTTGAACTATAACATAGTCCATTCCTATGAAATCCAAAGCATTGCATTATGAAGGGACTGACTGTACATAAATAACAAAATTACATCCCTGGAATGACTAGAAATAAGATAGTGTGTAAAATACCCATAAAATACCCAGTATGCAGGAATACATGTATGAAATAGTTGTCAGGGCTTACCCTGGCTCAGAATTTGTTGTAGCCAACACTTTAGTCAAATGGAAAAAGTTGGAGCCAAATGAAATTGACTTTAGCCAAGGTTTTAGCCAGAAAGTACATGTAGTTTCAAAAAGTTGTTCTGTATTGGACTCTTTGCTCCCTAGCTGCAACTTTTGTCATCTGCTGGTATTCTTTGCAAACAGTTTGGACCCAGATCAGGCTCGACAAAATGTCGTGCCTGATCTGGATCCAAACTGTTTGACACTCTGGTGGTATTGAAAAAATCTATCATTCAAAGAGTTAGATATGGCAAAATGATAAAGTGTGAAGGAATAATGAAAGCAATATTGGAAAATCCAAAAGCTGATCAAAATCCTTTTTTTCACAGATATGTAATTTTTGAACCCCCTAGATTGTACTTTTAGCTGTAGCCACTCTAAATTTTTAGTAGCAAATAGCTACAATGGCTAGGCTAGCCCTGGTTGTATAATGTGTATTTATAAGTTGAATATGGTACTTGATTAACCCTCAGTATTCGGGGAAACCCCTAAACAAGTACTTTTGCAAACAGTGAAGACCCAGATGAAATGCAGCATTTTGCTGCATTTCATCAGGGTCTTCATTGTTTGTAAAGTTAAGAAGATCTTCAGACAAAAGAATACTACATTTTTTCAGAATTATAACCTGACACCCCTAGATATGTACAATGGACTATCCCAAGTTTATTGTATCAAACCAGAAGGGAGAATCCATTAGTATACAAAGGGTTAAACTTACTGATTTTCTTTCAGGCATTGAAAGAGTTGGATGAGAACATAGCTAAGTTCAACAAGAACTATATGTTACTTAATGATTACTTGGAAGATGCCGGTGATAGACTCAATCATATTAGTACTTCCGCTACCGAGGTAAGAAAAACTAGAAAGTACACTAAGTACAGCACTGGAAGAAACCAAACACAACACCCTTATAAGCAATGAGAGCTACAATAAATAATGAATCAGCAACAATAGAACAAAGCACAAAAGACAGCAAAGATCAGGAAACTATACAGTCAAGTACCAACCTGACACAGGATACCACAATACAATAAACATCACCAACAAGATCAAAGAGGTAGGCCCTTTCCCAGCAGGTGACCACGTCAAGGCAGCAATGAGCAGACCCAAAAGCATGAGAAACACAAGACACAAAAAAACACAAATGATCCACAAAAAAGTACCGCCTTGGAACGGTCAGTAAAAATATTCTACTGGAGGGCTTAAACCGGTTCAGGGTTGCCACGGTCAGGGAAAAAGTTCTGGAAAATGAAAAATGTTCCAGGTCAGGGAAAAGTCAGGGAATTTCATTTTCAGTCAGGGAAATTTAGAAAAAATGAAAAAAGTCATGGAAAAGTCAGGGAATTTCAAAAATTTCAAAAAAATAGCTATTTAACTGGCTTCTGGTTTTCCATAAATTGCAAGCAATATTAGAGAAGGAATGTTTCCTAACATAAATTGCAAGCAATTTATGTTCAGAAACATTCCTTTTCTAATATTTATGGTTTGAGAATTTTCTTTAAAGATTAAATCAGAACACATAAATATTTGTACAAAATTTTCTAATTGTCAATGGATGAAAATGGCTAAAATTGACCTTCCAAAACGGTCTGGAAAACGGTCAATAGTCAGTGAAAAGTCAGGGAATTTTGAAAACGATATTGAGTGGCAACCCTGCGGTTTCACGGCACCAACCTCACTCTTAGTTCAGATGTGGATCAAGACACATAGATATTTGGTTGGGTTTAGCTTATCAATGCATCATCTCCAAAAACATATAAATCAAGATATAAAAAGGAGATAATGCAAAGATAAGGACCCAACAGTATATAAAACTGAATACTGGGGCAAAAGAAATGCAACAGGTAAACCCACGAACAGCCAAAACATCAGGCCCCTACCATCTCATCAATAGATAAGTCTTTAAGGCGCAACCGTCATAGAGTCTGAAGTCTGACCCACCGGTTGACAAAACGCAAATAAACAATTAAAAAAAAATATTGCCCAGTTACTGCTGTATGAAGCTTTGAAAGTGATGTACCAGCGCACAGAGTTTTAATAATTTGACATAAATGTTCCATGATGTCACATTAAAGCATGTTTCAAGTTGAACACATTGCACCTCTGCAAGGCTCAGTCTCAGAAGCTGTCACGTATTACAGGACCAACAAAGACTTAAGAGGAACCTGCACTTATGGTTTTTGCACTTACAAACTAATGACAGTTGCTGAGGTTTAGCTGCATATGTTTCAAACTCAAACTAACAATAAATTACTCCTTTTACCCTAGAAACATATGTAATGGTGCCTAGGACTCCCATTGGCAGGTAGAGAGCGCAGTGGCTCAGTACTTGACTTGAGACCGAGGGGCCGCGGGTTCGAGCCTCACTATCACTGTGTTGTGGTCTTTGAGCAAGACACATTTATCCTAGCTTAGTACTGGTCCAACCCAGGAAGACCTGTCCCTGTTTAACTGAAAGATTGTTGATGGGACGTAAAGGATCAACTCGATCAATCAAACCCATTGGCAGGCCTCCACATAAGAGTGCATAATTGAAAATTATCTTTATTATTTCTCAACCAAAATATATGCTATAGGTTCTCAGAAGAACCGTCGCATTGACACCAACTATTAGACCCCATTAGATAGCTGAGCATGCTTGTTTACTGAGCACCATTATCTTGTGGGGCTCGCCTAAAGTTCCTTGTTTTTATGTTTACAGAATTGTTTGAAATGCTCAAAGCACAAATATGGTACAAGCACAAAATATAGAGATATACTCAGTTCTGCATTAGAAACGTAAGTAAACATACTGCATAGATAGTCAGTTCTGCATTAGAAATGCAAGTTATCTTACTGCAGAAATATAGGACAAAACTGTGTTTATCTAGACTATGATGTATACAGTATGTAGGTATGATACACCACAGTGAACAAGTCAATTTGGATGAACTTGAAACATAACAGGTATTAGTCAAAAGTCATGGACAAGATACTTATTTAGAAGAAACGATGAAATCTACTCAACATGTTTTTTTTATGCAAGCCCATCACTTTCATCTCAAGTTTTATACCACAAACATTATATTTCCATGTATTAAGGTAATACACGGTGAAACATTGAATTTCTGTGAAAAATTTTGGTCACAAAAAACACCCCCACACCCTTAACCCTAAAGTCCTGGCATAAGTATGCAATATTTTTGAAATATTTTTATTTTGCTAGGTGCACTAAATGTAAGGGTTTGATTTAAGTACACAAATTTAGTTGTCAATTATGCATTATCCTAACCACATGCTTTCAAAATTTGGGCAGATTGAATAGGAGACTCTCCGAGGTCCTTTCACCATTTAAAAAGTCAAAACCTTTTGTGCTGGAATTTTAACTTATCTGGAATTTCTAATTTGTGTTTGACTTATTCTTTCTGGAGTACTTTGTGACATTCAGTGTTCGATTTGGACTAAGTGTTCATTTGGAATTAACTTCAAAATATAGGGATCAGAAACTGCTGAAGGACTTGTGTTGAAAAATATTCTGAGGGACAGTTTGAACATATAAGGTACTGTAAATTATACTTTCTTTGATTGTATAGATATTTTCCATTGCTTATTGTAAATGATAATTTTTTTTTGTTTTTTTAGTAAATTTTGTTAATTTTAAAAGTGCCTTTTGCTGACTTTCTAAATACCAATGTTTGGTGTCCTGAATTCTTTTCTAGTTACGCCTGGCAGGTAACATTTCTAATTTAGGGGAGATGCCCTCTTCTTGGCCTGACTTGGCTCAAGTTGGTTCAACTTGCTTAGTAACTATTCAAAATAATTTACAGTAACACCGCTATTTTCACTATTTCAGCTATATGATGGCTGGAGTTCATCAGAAACTCTATTCAGCTGTTTGTGAGAAGTGGCGAAAAGAGGACGAAAGATTAGTCATTAATTGTCAGAAGTTGACAGGCTTAACTGCTGATTTACTCGGAGTGTCACATTACTTTGACTGCCCTTTACCATCGGCTGTAAGTACCAAACCAGGCCCTCACTGGGAATTTACAAGCTGCCATAGATTTCCTTAGAAATACTGGTATGGAACCCCATTGGGTCCAATTGCTTCCCCAGGGAGGTTCATATTGCACTCTGTGAATATCTTGATGACTAAAAAAAAAATTAGGATGTTGTCAAGGACACCCCTACCCCCCTCCCCCACCCCCTTACAGAATTTTCTGGATCTGCCCAGGACAGAGAATTTAAGGAGCCCATTGTTAGGTCAGCCTATCTTTAGGAGGTTTCTTACAAATATTAACTAATCTATTATGATAATAACCAGCTTTTTTATGTGAGTGCTTTTCTTTCTAGTTTTATGGTCATTTCATGTAACAAATTGTTTTTATATGGGCCAGTGCATGAAATTTTGGAACTCATCGTATCAGCAAGCAGTGAATGCTCTGAAAAGTCTGTGCAAACTGTTTGAAACTATGATGGTATTTCCAGGGAGCACAGTAGCTCAGTGGTAGAGTGCTTGACTTGAGCCTCACCGGCGTCACTGTGTTGTGTCCTTAAGCAAGACACATTTATTCTCGCTTAGTACTGGTTCAACGCAGGAAGACCCATCCGGACATAACTGAAATATTGTTGACTGGGATGTAAAGAATCAAATCAAACAAACAAATGATGGTATTTCTGAAAGATGACATGAAAACATGTAAAATTACCTAATATGCAAAGGTTTTTTAGCTCTTTGCTTATTAGTGTCATCTGCTGATAATCTTTGCAAATAGTTTGGACCCAAATCAGGCCCGACAAAATGTCCAGCCTGATTTGGATACAAACTGTTTGATACTTTGATGGTATTCCTTAAAGAATTTTTCAAAGAAGTTAATTTTGAAATCAGTAGATGACAAAAAAAGCATGTAAAATTACCCAGTAGTCAAAGATTTTTTAACCTTTAAAGCGCTAAGAAAAAAATGCATCTGAAAATGTCGTCTGCTGAAGTCGTCTGCTGCAAATAATTGGCTAACATTACTGATGAATTAAGTATAGTACCAAACAGCGTGGACCCAGAACAGACTGCTCCTATAGGAGCAGTCTGATCTAGGTCCACACTGTTTGCCATAGAGGCTTATTAAACATTTCAGCAGACGAGAAAAGCAGACGACTTTTGTTGCGATTGATGGTTTGTTTCCATTGCAGGTAGTAGAGTTAGCTCACCTGGACAGTTTGAAAACACCAGTAGAAAAACTGTATTGTCTGAAAGCCACATTTGTAAGTCACTGAATAACTGTTCTTATAAGGCAAAAAAAATTTATTAAATAGATCCTCAGACTATCTTTTGGAAAAATAGATGCCGCAGGGTGGTTTATTTTATTTTCAGAAAGTGATAAAAAGGCATAATGCCAGGCCTTTCAACCAGTTGCGGCAGTGCCTGAAAAATGATTCTATTTTTTTTTGCCCTATTTGATATTTTATCGTGTATTCTATTCATGACAATTGTCTTTTGCTCACTTATCTGGTTATTCAGTTTGGAAGGCTAAATTACAAATAATATGGACCCAGATCAAACTCTGCCCTCGAAAAAGCTGATTTTGAAAAAAATAAAAAAAGCATGAAAAATTTCCCAGGTGACAAAGAGTTAAACAGTGAATTCATTGGGTGGTAGTGATAATGAAGCTGTGATTGATGGCAAACAAATCTCATGTTTGCTTCATTGGCTGTCTGAGTCAGCATTGCTCCACTGTTCCTTTTAACATTTCAACAAAATTGTTAAAATGATCAACCATTCT
Organism: Loripinus fragilis; assembly: GCA_964019695.1. NCBI lineage: Eukaryota > Metazoa > Mollusca > Bivalvia > Lucinida > Lucinidae > Loripinus > Loripinus fragilis. The sequence goes on from OZ026525.1 coordinate 76,444,349, forward strand.
ATATTAAATTGATATTTATCCTTAATTTGAACACACCTTGCCTACATAGACAATGTTGAAAAATTGTGTTATATGAAACAACAGAGTCACAGTTTCGAAAGTGCGAGCTAGCTGACGTCAAATGCTACTGCAAATGACATTAGTCATGGCATTAGATGGTGTAACATCGTTTTGATGCTTGAAAGATGTTACAAATACATGTAATAGTATGCAGAACAGTCCAACTATTGCAGGATTTCTTCAGTTCAATAGTGGAAAGTTGGAAAAAGCTGAAGACTTCAAATGAGTTTTCGTTGTTTATTGTGTGTTTAAATCGAAATAGATCTGCTCTAGTGCACAAATTATTACTCAACAATTCACTGCTAGAGCTGATCTATTTCTTAATTATAAATAAGTTATAATATTAGATAATTAAAAAAATGTAAATATAAGAGCTGAATTACATTTTTCAAAGGTCCTGAATGGATGAAGGCCATTGGATCAGTTCAAAGTTATGTAACAATTCCTCTGGGAGTTACTCACTTTGAACCAAACCATGAATGGTCATTTTCCAAAAATTCCTTTGTAAATTTGTCCCTTTAATACACTTATAAGTCATTTCATTCCTATGGAGCCCAAACATTGCATTTTAAAAGGAAATCACTATATCAATAAAGAATAGTTTCCTTTGAGATTGGTCACATCATATGCTTTGGCTGAATAGTGAGGGAGTGATAATATAAAAAAACTGCTAAAAATTGGGCTTCAACAGTAACCATTAATTGAGCCAGTCCATGAGATTTCCAACAATGTGGTATGTGCGACCAGCAAAGCCTCAGATCCGCCTGCTCATAGGCGCAGTCTAATCAGAGCCTTTGCTAGTCGCTTGAATATTCTATTACTGTTAAGCTACTGACTGGCCATCATTTGGAGTTTCTAAGCCTGAAAGGAGGCTGCACAGGCTCGTCTGAGTCGAAACTTGTCAAAATGCCTCATTGTTGGAAATCTCATGCCGCAGCTCAATTATTTTCAGGATAATATAACAGAGGATATCAATGATCATGTGAAGGAACTACACTCCCCGGATATAACTAATGAAGGTAAGACTTCCTGATTTCTTGTGACTGTTAGTGTTCTGTGCTGTGGGTTTGGCTGCAGTGTGTGATTGTGTTATTTCCTGATCATAGTCACTTATTTGCATACTTTAACAAACATTTGAATCACAATTTTATTAAAAAATGATGCATGCATATGATAGGTAGAATGGTGCATTTCTTTCTTCTCGCATATATTTATAATTGGAGAAATGGTGATTCCACCATTGGTCTTTCTTTTTGATGAGATCAGCTATAAGCATGATAAATACAACACCTGAGAGTTTGAAAGCATGAAAAGGCTTTCTTTTTTAACATTTTTAGTGTTTATGAGCAGTCTAAGTTTGATGCTTACTTGAGTTCAGCTTATAAGAGCTGCCTGGTCAGTGTCTTCTCTGTTTGCTTATGGAAATATGATTAGATATGATTCTACACTATATATACAGTCAGACATAAGTTAAGCATCACCCAAACATTATTTCAGAGACATTTTTCGTGTAAAATTTCTTCAGGTGAACAACCAGTTTGTAATATTTTGTTACCTTAGTCTTCCTTTGGTCTGCTGAACATATCAGGATGCCTTATAGTCATTTTGCTGAATTTCTACGATGTCCTGTATACACCAACCCCTACTTTTGGGTATACCCTTCAAAATTGTCGCAGCTTAACCCAAAGTGCTTACTTTGAATTCAAATAAACGCAGAAATAATCTAGACATAATTTTCAAACTAGTGCCTATCTGATTCTGTCAAACTCAAGGTGTCATGTCAGTTATAGAGGACCATAGAGATAGTTAATCGCGTGTTTATAATTTTTGCATTATCACTTTATAACATGCCATTCTTTACACATCCATAACTTTTATTCTTTTAGAGATATGAATCTGAAATTTCTAGACAGAACATGTCTTTAATATTGTAACAATATGACACTAATTACATTTACATTTACATGTCTAAGCGTTTTGAAAATACTGTAATGGGTTAGAGAATAGGGACATTTTTAGGGGTAAGTGTGCATTTACCATGCCTGGTTGTTTGCCTTTGTAATAATCGAATCAAAATTTGCTGTAAATTGTCACCACTTTATCTATTTTCATAAATAAAATAAGAAAATATTCATGACTGCAAAGCTTCCTTCGTTTTCTAGGAAACTATTGAGGCGATGCTTAACTTATGTCTGACTGTATATATAGTGGGCCTGACAAGTAATTTCTATGTTCTATGTACAAATATGAAAGTTTATTTAATGAATTATTCATAGTGGGTGGAGCTTAGCATGAATATGCATGAATGAAAGGGTTAATATAGGGTACAAACATGGATTTTCATTCATTAACCTTTCCAAGGTCACGAGGAAGATGTTAAAAACCGAGGGCAAAGTTTTTAACCTCTCTCAAAGGACCTGACAAATGTTAATGTATTGAAAAACCATGTTTGATTGCTGTTATTGCATAAATTAAAGATTTTTTTGTCAAAATTTGCGAAAAATACCATATTTTGTGTCCATTTCACAGTCAACCCTTTCAGTCACTGTCCATCTTCCAGGGCCAATCATAATATAAGAGTGATTAACTGATTAACAAATGTAAAATTTAGTGGCCTGGAATGAGTATATCTATGGCTGTGCATCAACAGCACATGAATTGTCTTGTTAATACATGGGTTTGTGCTCATTGAAACATGACTGTTAAAAGCATGCGACACAGATTTTATGCAATAATTAAAAAATAGTTTTTTATTTCTAAACCAAAACATTCATTTATTTTGTGGGTATTGAAAAAAAAACAATCTCACTGAGAAGGTTCTTTTTAGCCCCCAAAACACATTGGTCTAGGGGCCAAACTGAGATATTTGGGCTATTTTGCGAGTTTGTTGCACCCCCCAGGAAGAAAAACTTGGTTACTATTTTCAGTCAGGGACATGTCTTGGCCCAAGACATGTCCCTGACTGAAAATAGTAACCAAGTTTTTTTTTATTCCTATGTTTGTGGAACATGGTTCATTCTTATATGCAATCTATGAAGTCATTATCTGCAATTTCATATAAAATGTAATATATACGTAACGCTGACAAGCGGAAATGCATCTCACTGATTTCTGCAATAGAAGTTTATGACTATATCAAACATTTAATGTTCAAACAATATCATTGATACTATTGTAAAATATATTATTGTATTAGTATGGTTAGTAGGGTAACGTTGATTAAATGCCATTTACAGAAAACTGACCACAGAAAACTTAGTATAACACGGGTTTCTACTTTCTAAGGTCCCAAGACATGTCCCTGACTGAAAATAGTAACCAAGGTTTTCTTCCTGGGGGTGCAACAGAACTTAAATTTTGAGAGTTGGCCCCTAGACCACATGTTTATAGTGATGGTTTAGAATATAATCACAGTTTTGCACCCAGAAAGTTTGCTTATATAGACTTAGGCCAGAATTTTTTTATTAGTTGATTTACAAACCCTCCTACTTAAATTTCCGGAAAGTAGAGAAAAAATAAAATTTAATTCTAATTTTTTTTTATTTCATCCACCGACTCTAAATATTATTTGTTTCGTTGAAAAAAAAAATATTTTTGAGGTTCTGTCTGTGTATTTTTGAGAGTGTCACTGTTAGAAGTGATTGTCCTGCCCAGATTTTTACTTTTTAGAAAAATGATGAAATATTTAAAGATTTAATACAGACTGTTAGTTTACCTTACTTGTTTTACTGGAGATATTATAAAAAAAAAGCTTTGAAAAAAAGCTCTGAAAAAAAGCTCTGAAAATGACCAGTCAACTGGTCATTTTCAGAGCTTTTTTTTCATCCCCCGACCCTAATTCTGAAAAAAAAATCCTGTAAATCAACTAATGAAAAAATTCTGGCCTTATGACTTATATTTCAGATATTCCATGTCTTACATCAGATGATCTCATTCCAATTCTAGTAAGTTTATTATCCCGCCAAAATTGTTTGAAATGTTCCCAATCTACCCAAAATATTGGGGCAGATAGACCATAGCAAATAATGTAAACCCCAGATCAAGCCACACCTTATAAAGTTGTCTAAATGGGTTTGCACCATTTTTCATTGAAGTTGTCAATGGCTTAATCACATTACGTCGCGTCTGGGAGTGATATAAGGCCATGCAATAAAATCGATAAACCACTAGTGGTTTACAGATTTTTGTGAAACGTAATGACGTCCATAATAACGTTGCGTAAAATAAGGGAAAATCTTGACGCTTTCACACCAAAAATGCAATTTTTAAGTATTTTCAATGTCATGTGATAAATAGAATCTAACATTCATGCTCCTGTATTATTGAATTCATTAAACTTGTTGCGAAAAAGTGATAAAATGCTCGGCAAGACTCGCATTTTATCTCTTTTCCTCAACTCGTTTAATAAATTCAATAAAATATGAGCACTCATGTAAGATCCTCTATTTGTTCAAATGTTAATGGGACAGCAATATTGAAAGCAATTGAATCTGAAATGCATGCCCTTATTAAACCATAGGGCCAGTTAAGCAAAAAATTACAGCGTAAAATTGTGCTTATTTTCTTATCCATATGTTCAAACATGTGTTTTGGATGCTCAAAAGAACCATCTCATTGAGACTGTTCTTTTGAGTACCCACAACATGTTTTGGTTGGGAAATAAGAAAAATAATTTTCAGTTACGCACCCTTACCTGGGGGCCTGTTCAACCACTCATTATCAGTAGCAACCCAGATCAGAATCAAATGTAAAATAAGAAAATTTCAGATGTTTGTATAGTAGATAATTGGAAGCTATGGAGGGTGACCATCTTTAGGTAGGATGTTATCACACAGCCCTAGATAAATTAGCTAAACAGAATGATTAGCTCCCTTTTATTTCTTTTAACTTTGTATGCTTTTCATTGATTTTCTGTTGAAAATACACATGTAGTAAATTTTGACAAAAAATCTGTTCACTTTTGCAATGAAATTTGAGAAAAATAATTGCTTTTTGAAAGTTACAGGAAGTTACAAAATGTTGAGTTTTAATACCCTAATAGCCACCTCCAGTAAATGTTCTAAAATTTCAAACACTAGTTGCCTTCCAAAAAAGGCATAGACAAATAGCGCAGAACAAGATCAAACTGTTTCTGTGTAATTTCTACCACAGTATGTCTTAAATTTTCTTTTTTGTAGGTCACTGTGATAATACAAGCTAAATGTAGACATATACACAGCAATATATTTTACATGGAAAATTTTTACTGGTCATCCGGGGCTAAAGACAGGGATAATTTAAGGTAGGTAGTACCTTATGTACTGGTCATCATGGGCAAAAGACAGAGATAACTTTAGGTAGGTTGTACCTTATGTACTGGTCATTAGAGGCAAAAGACAGAGATAATTTAAGGTAGGTAGTACCTTATGTACTGGTCATCAGGTGCAAAGGCAGAGCTAATTTAAGGTAGGTAGTATCTTATGTACTGGTCATCAGGTGCAAAGACAGAGATAATTTAAGGTAGGTAGTACCTTATGTACTGGTCATTAGAGGCAAAAGACAGAGATCATTTACCTTATGTACTGGTCATCTGGGGCTAAAGACAGGGATAATTTAAGGTAGGTAGTATCTTATGTACTGGTCATCAGGTGCAAAGACAGAGATAATTTAAGGTAGGTAGTACCTTATGTACTGGTCATTAGAGGCAAAAGACAGAGATCATTTACCTTATGTACTGGTCATCTGGGGCTAAAGACAGGGATAATTTAAGGTAGGTAGTACCTTATGTACTGGTCATCAGGTGCAAAGACAGAGATAATTTAAGGTAGGTAGTACCTTATGTACTGGTCATTAGGGGCAAAAGACAGAGATAGTTTACCTTATGTACTGGTCATCTGGGGCTAAAGACAGAGATAACTTAAGGTAGGTAGTAACTTATGTACTGGTCATTAGGGGCAAAAGACAGAGATAACTTAAGGTAGGTAGTACCTTATGTACTGGTCATTAGGGGCAAAAGACAGAGATACTTTAAGGTAGGTAGTACCGTATTTACTGTAAACTTTAGAGAACACTGTGTCTCCTTAGGCCAAAAAAATTTTATTAGTTGATTTACGAACCCTCCTACTGTAATTTTCCAGAAAGTAGAAAAAAAAAATCTAAAATTATTTTTTTTATTTTATCCCCAGGACTCTAAATATTATTTGTTTTGTTGAAAAAATAATATATTTTTGAGGTTCTGTTTGTGTATTTTTGAGAATGACACTGTTAAAAATGATTGTCCTAATCAGGAAAATTATGAATTATTTAAAGATTTAATACAGACTATTGGTTTACTTTACTAGTTTAACTGTTTGTTCTGGAGATATTTAAAAAAAAGCTCTGAAAATGACCAGTCAACTGGTCATTTTCAGAGCTTTTTTTGGTCATTTTCAGAGCTTTTTTTCTTTCTTTTTTTCGTCCCGCGACCCTAAATCTGAAAAAAAATCGCGTAAATCAACTAATAAAAAAAAATGGCCCTACCATAGTGACTTTAAATAAAAAGTCCAACTGATTTCCTGATGTTGTGTCATAAATGTTGCAATAGAATGACCTACAAAATAGACCCAGATCTGCGTCCTCATTTTTTACTCAGTCCTGTCTTTCTGAGTATTTATGATAAATATTATGTGCAGTGCCACCCTAAGCTACAGTAAAACCTGTTTAATGCGGTCACTCGAAAAGAAGACCAAAATTGAGTTTTCAAGATCAATTATTGCTTAATGTAGGTCAACAGTATTGCAGAATGCTCCAAGAGAGCATTCTGCAATACTTTTGACCTTCATTAAGCTACCATTTGTCTTTAAGACCTTTGTTTTGTCTATTTTTGAATGGCCGCTTAAGACAGGTTTTACTGTACTTGCAATTTTTCATAAGATAATCTGTGCACTCTGGAAATAACTTATGAATAATTCCAACTCAAATTTTTTATCGTTTTTCGGTGTTTTTGATTGGTAAAATTAAATGGTTTTTACACTTCGATAAAAACACATGGGTATGAATATTTGATATCCACCTTGATTTCACAGTGCTAATAACAAACTTTACATAAAACTTCAAACACAAGTATTGTTGTGTCCGTGATAAAACATTAACCAGTTTAAATATAGTTTAGCATATTGAAAGCTCATTTGAAAACCCTTACACCGTATGGTGGTGCATCTTTAAAGCAACGGAGGGAACTTTAAGAAATGGACTGGATGACGAAGTTATGTGACGTCACTTAACAAACAGTCACGTCATCAAAGAGAATCATCATCAAAACAAAGTCATGGCTACATCAACAACGAAATGTTTCAGCTCAGTTTGACGGCATCAAAATGAACTTTTTAGGTTTACACTTATGTCCTACTAATGTGGGGATTTTAGGCAGGGACTTGTAAAGATAAACTTGTGCTTTTTAAAACCTGTCAATCTGTGGTAGGGCCTAAATCTAAATGTTCTTCAGTGAGCCCCAAAGGAAACAATTCCAAACTAACATTGAGTTGTTTTTGAGCTCATACTCACATATTTGCTCGCAATAGAATGCCATGTTAAACATTATTTTGCAAAATAAAGTTTTGAACTGATGAAATTTTCAAGATGGCTATACCATCTTTCATGGACAGCGGATACGGACTATTTTCCTTCAGTGGACTTTAAGATTTGAAATATTGTCAACAACCCTTTACAAATGAGCTGTTTTGTTCCAAAGTTTGCGGATTTTATCAATGTGTAAACTCCAGCTAATCACTCAAAAACTTAGTAGTTTTTGAGTGATTCGCTGGAGTTTACACATCAATAAAATCCACAAAATTAACATTCATTCCTATAATACTACATGAAAATTCTGGTTCAAACAGTGTATACTCAGCTTAACAATGAGTGAGCTCAAATTATAGTCCCTGCAATAACTTTTTTCTTCTTTTCAGCTACTGTTTAGTAACATTCAAAGCTGCCATTCAATACATGACAAGCACAAACTTTGAAAAGCTGGACTTAAGTAAAAACTTAGTGGAAAATGAAATCAGTATTGATGACTTAATGGCTGCTAAATGGGAGAAAAGTATTACAACACCAGGCACAGAGAACCAGTCTGATGATTCATACTCAAGACCAAGGGCACCATCACAAAATAGACTGGAACACCGTCTTGAAAGTATAACAAAAATGCTTGAGGAATCTGCGAAGGAGCTGACAACCAGTCCAAGAAAACTTCCAGATCTTCAGGCTACAACTAGTATTTTTGGTAAGAAAAAAAATATTATAGACTTTCATAAGACAAATTCTTATAAGTCACAGGCTTAGATAACCAGAATTTTTGAGCGTAAAATTATAAATATTTTCTTGTCTATCAGTTTTAACATATGTTTTGGATGCTCAAAAGAGCCGTCTCAATGAGACGGGTTCTTTTGAGTAACTACAACATATGATAAGAAAATTAATTTCTGTTACACACTCTTAACTAAAAGTCTGTAATTCAAAGTAACTGCTGGAGTCAAAGTAAATCTGATAGACATAGGGCACACATGATTTTTGAATTACTTTTATTGGGTTTCAAGCCTCCCATTAAAAGTGCGTAATTAAAATTTAATTTTCTAATTCATCATCTAAAAACTTATGTTTTGGGTACTCAAAAGAACTGTCTCAATGAGATGGTTCTTTTGAGCACCAAAAACTTATATTAAATCTGATGGGTAATGAATTAGTCACAATTTTAAGCTTAAAATTGTGTTTTTTATCTCAACCTATTGGGTCGAGTAAGACCAAGAAAACTTAACAGATTACCTACAATGTCAGCCTGTTAGAAGGAAGCATGAAGATATTTTTTCAAGATCATAGAGCCTGAGGCTTCATAGCTTTTATGGGGCTGGGGCCAGTGTTTTCCTCTGTTTATGTTTTGAAATTAATTTTGGGGCAAATGGTTTTGGGTGATCTACCAAGTTTGTACAAATTATAAAAGCTAAGCGATCACAAAATTGGCAATCAAGGCTGTGTAGCGCATTCGGTAGCGAGTCAAACTGCAGATCAAGGGGTCACAAGTTTGATCCCAGCTTGGTCCCATACTTTGCTGGAAAGTGATCATGAAATAATTTCTACAGTAATTCTTTTCGGTCATTCTCCTCCCTCCGCTGATTTAAGAAGGGTTGTTGTCAGTTACAAGCGAAAGTATGTGCAAGAAGAACTGGTTAACTGCTTAGTCAAGCTTGCCTATGGATCATTTAGTTGCTTTTGCCATACACTTGTTAATATTTAACAGGTCAACAGACATACCCTCTGGTAACTCATAACAGTAGCCAGAATGAAAACCCACAGAAGAAGCAAGAGCAGATGGGGTAGGTATAAAATTAATATGTGCCGGGTTTGAATACAGAAGATTGCATTATGTTAATGCATACTATCATAGTAATGTAATTACTAGGTGATTGTCTTTTGATATCAAGTTTACTAGGCAAGGCTTTGAGAACCCTTGTTGACATCGCGAGGCTTGCCGAGCGAATCAACAAGCTTTCTCAAAGCCGAGCCTGGTAAACTTGATACCAAAAGCTGCAAACCTTGTATTCTATTTATCAGTTTACCCATTATTTCACTCTTCAAACCAGCGATTATGACATAATTTTCGATTTTTGGATTGATTTAACGTCATTGGCGACGTCATGCAAAAAGTACAAGATCAGCATGACCTGATAAAGGCACATGCCATGAGATAGACAATGTTTATCAGCCAACGTGCAGCGATGCAGTTAATATGAGAGGTGACTGATGAAAGTTATTAGTTGCCAATAAAGCTTTTAGTATTTTGGCTTTGAAAAAATTGAAACTAGATTATTATCTAGAATGAGTGGAAGAAAAGCATTCACACATAAAGGCTAAAAAATTTTGTCCCCTTATACTGTAAATTCGAAAATTTTTGAGAGGGTTCTATTTTCACAAAACTTCAGATGCGAAGTTTCATGAAAATAAATATCTCACGAAATGGTGAAATCACTGTCATTTACTGGGGTAGGTAAATCATGCACTTGTCACTAATTTTTAATGCGGCAAATATGTCTTTTAACGCTTTCTTGAAAATAAATTTCTCGCGAAAATTTCCGAAATAACAGTTACAAACTTATACATTACAGATTTGAATATAGCACAGTCAGGTTGTGCCTCCAAAATTTTCTGACCATGGCATTTTACAAAAGAATTATTATAGGAAAATGACCAAAAAAGAAATTAGTAAGTATGATCAGGAAATACCACAATCAAACACTGCAGACCAACCCACGGCATCGAGATGAAGAGCCACAGAACAATAATAGTCACAAGACACCAGGAAAACAAACAAAGTAAAGCAACCAGCACTTTCTTCCTCATCAAGATGATTGCAGAACTAGAAAGGACACAAAGCACTGCACAAGAACACCTGGAACAAATACAGAACCCCGCCCTTTCTATAGTGTATATAATCACAGCTTATTCCTTTTGGGATATAAAGATAAGATTAGATCTTCCAACAATTCTTTTGAATTTATAAACTAAATCACCATAAAGCACTGGCTCCGATATGCTCTGTTGCAGAAGAGTTTTTAAACCAATATTGTATTAAACAATCAACTCTGAGTGTCTGTGGTAGAATTTAGAAAATGCTTTACGAATTTTATGATATCGATAACCTTGTTTAATAAATTAGCAGCCAAAAATTGTTTTTTTTAGTTGCAGTCACTAAAATTAGAATCTACCCTTGCAAAATGAATAAGCTGCAAATTATATACACGATAGGAAGGGGAGCAAGTAACATCTCCATCAAGAAACAGGAAATTAAATATTTCAAAATAAAAACCATCCGGTTTATCATAAATTTTAGATGAAACTATGCCATTTGTTATGGACAAGTTCAAAAAGTGGGCCTCAGTATCAAAGGTAATTGCCTCATTTAACTGAAGTTCAGTGGGAAATATCTGACCTATCATTTGTTTGAAATATGGATTATCAATTTTAAGCAAGTTTCCTATAGTTCCTTTGTAGAATTGTCCCATATCACAATTCCTTATAAATCAGTCCATTCCTATGGACCCGAAACCAAGTATATTCCTCAAAATAATTGAAGGACCAAGATTTTCAAACACTAGTATATTTAGCTCAAACATTTAAATTCTGTAAAACTTGGCCCAAATCTTCCTACTTTTAATGCCCATAAATCAAGAATCAGTGTTACTGATTTCCATTCCTAATTCTGCCATAACTTTGTGCCAAAAACACACTTTCAAAAAGCAGTGGATGGGGTAAAACAATTCTTCTGTGGTCATTCAAGTAGAATGAAAGTGACATCAAGTCAAACTTTGTTTTAAACAGTTCAGCTTGCATGCAAAATATTTCTTCAAACAATTTCATTATACAGGAACTGAAAATGGAGTTTCGACATTGTTTTGTTTTCTGAAAACAATATATGTACTTGGCCATCAAGAATCAGATTTTCAATCGTCATTCTATGCCTTTGAGTTTTAGAAAAAATACCGATGAATTGTACGAAAATTGTCACAGACAAACGCCAAAAACAGTTGTCTGAACCTATAGTCCGGTCTTTACGCCACCGCCAAGGGGCATTATTCTCTCATAGGAAGAGGTGGATGGTATCAACGGGATTAAAACAACATAAAATCATGTGAAAACAGGGATTTCATCATCATCATATCATAATCAGATTTTTAATTAGCGTGCAGATGCATCATCCACATCAGTGGGCCCCTTTCCAGGTAACTGGCTAGCTGCACACATAGCAGATCTCACACCTGATCTCCAGGTGCTCTTTTCTTGAGGGTCAACTGTTGCGAACAGAATTCAGCATCTAAAAGCATTATACATTCATTTCATGCAGTTCTGTGGTCCATGGATCACATAGAAAAATGACATTCCAATTCATTTAGGTCAAGATTTAAAATGACACAAAATTCATGTTAGTAATATTTTCTACTGATTTCTTTTTGCTGTTTCACTTGGCAACAGGGTGTCAAAGATGTCAAAAAATTTTAGACTTTATCGTAAAATTGGTTTTCAAGATAGGTTCTACACAAAATGCATCAATGTTATAATTGATAGTATGGTCCTTTAATTATTTTGAGGAGTATATTATAAAGGACTGCAATGTACCATTTCAGTGCAATGGTTAGTTTTAGAAAAGTTATTTTACATATTTTTGTTTGTCTTTTCAGGGAGTTTCTGAGTCAGCTGCAAGATGACTTCCTCTTTTCTTGTGGAAAACAAACTTGACCATCACAACTTTTATTCATAACCTGTTTTAGGCTGAATAACTATTCATATAGTAAATATCCTAAAATTTCGAACACTTTTCTCTTTCTGCTCTTAAATAAAAATGTTGGGTTTTCAGAGCTGGAATTCACAAAATGCTTGTCAGAAAAGCAAACAGGGAAGACCCTGATCAGACTGCTTCTTCAGAAGCGGTCTGATCTGGGTCTGTGCTGTTTGTCTAGACACTTTTCTTTCTGCTCTTAAATAAAAATGTTGGTTATCAGGGCTGGAATTTACAAATTGCTTGTCAGAATAGCAAACAGGGAAGACCCTGATCAGACTGCTTCTTCAGAAGCAGTCTGCAGTCTGATCTGGGTCTGAGCTGTTTGTCGAGACCTTTTTATGTAGGCAACTAGTGTTCAAAATTTTAGAAATTTACCATAACTTGTTTATGGCTGAATAATTCCCAACTACTATCAATGCACAAACTCAGACTAATCAGCTTGACATTCAGTTTATGAGTGATTTGTTATTGTGAATACTTTTGTAGATCTGCTGATTCTTTTAAAAAAAGATAAAAACAATGGGTTTGGTTCTAGATTAGGCTTGACATTTTGTCTTGGCCTGGTCTGTGTCTAAGCTATTTGACAAAGTTTGCAACAGCTGACAAAAGTCGGCACTAGTGAGGAAAAGAGCTAACAAGATACCTTAGGTGTCAATGCAATAGAAAATATACAGGCTAGAAAAAATTTGCACCCTGCTGTAAATATGCTCTGCTTGCGTCATTTTGAAGTCATTGCATTAATTATAAAGGTATTGCAAAGGTAATCAGCAGACGGTATTGATAGGTAAAAGAGTGAAATATAGATTTAATGCCTATGGGAAATTAACTCTATTCTTTTGCATATCTTGTATAGTATTTTTATACTGTTTATATTTTATTAATCCTCAAAGTGCCAATAAAATATGAATCTGGGAAATGCTGTTTGCTTAAGTTGTCTCTTGCATATATTTGTTAAACATTATTATTTTATTTTAATATAGAGGCAAACAGTGTGGACCCAGATCAGACTGCAGGAGCAGTCCGATCTGGATCTACACTGTTTTACCAAGAGGCTTTTAATACATTTAGGCAGACGACAAAAGCAAACATTTGTTGTGATTGGCACTTTAAGGGTTACACAGTTCTTTTAGTGCAATATTAGTGTGGTATCTCACTGCTTTTGTTTGTTTCATTGATTCTTTACGTCCCATCAACAATCTTTCAGTTAAACAGGGATGGGTCTTCCTGGGTTGAACCAGTACTAAGCTAGGATAAATGTGTCTTGCTCAAGTACCACAACGCAGTGACGCCTGTTCAATTTCTACTCAGACAACTTGATAGTGAAATCTATTGAACTCTCATTACTCATAAGACAAGATTTATAACTAATTTGAGTTAGGCCAAAAAAAAGATATTGAATTGTTTCTCAGGCCATTTTTTGAAAAACAGATGCGGCAGGGCGGCTTTTTATTTTAATTTTTATTCTACGGGAGCCTAAAAGTTGTGCTTTGACAGTTATTTCATCGGATATTATTCTAGTCAGGCCATAAAACTTGATAGTGAAAGCCTCTGTACATTGAGTAGATCGATGCATAAAACTTACACTGTTGGGGCCTCGATAACTAACAAAACACAGAAGAAAACATCGTGCGGAAAACCGGAAATGGAGTCGTGAATAAATAAACTACCCAACATTACCCGCAATGGATCACAATGTCCGAGTGAAACCGCATGGTCGTTACAGATAATGATGGAAATGCGGGATTTTTTATTTTTAGAAAGCAATAAAAAAAAAGTAATGCGGGGCTTTTAATACAGATGTGGCGGTGCCTGAGAAACAATTCAATATTTTTTTTTTTGGACTTACGGAGTTTGTAAATTATGCTTATCCTAAATTGATTTATTTACAATCAAAAGAAACACTGTGGGTGCTTAGAGACGCTTTTAATGCTTTTGCAAACAGAGCAGTCCTAGATCAGGATGCTCTTGTAAGATGATTTTGAAAACAATTGGCAGACAACAAACAAACATGAAAATTTTCCCAGGTGATAAAGAGATGAGGGTATCCAGAAATTAACCCTTAGAGCGCCACCTATAATTTGCAGCAGACGACTATTGCAAATTTTGCCGCTTTTTCAAAAATAACAAATAAGGCATGATATTTCATGAGAATCGTCTGCTGGCAGACCATTCTCATGTAATATCATACCTTATTTTTGTCAAAAATTGGGAAAGGTGTCACAAAATTTGTCATCTGCTGCAGTCGTGATCGGCACTTTAAGGGTTAATTGAAAACTATCTCTTGAACTATTTCTTGACCAGTAGAACCTTCCGTCCTGATTTGGATGATTATTTATATAGCTTGTTGACTCTTCAACCCTTTCATTCTGGATACAGATAAACAGGTGTTTTGGCAAACATTGAAATCCCAGATGAAATGACGCTTAAGGTTGTATTTCATCAAGGTTTGCACTGTTTGCTTAAGATAAAAACAATCTTCAGGGACGGAAATACATCATTTTACAGAAATTTTGACTGGCAACCACTTTAAATACAAACTGGACTATTCCATACTTATTGTACCAATATGAATGGAAAAATCAGGTAAAATATACTACAGAACTCTCACAGTTTGCAATTTTTAAGTAACATTTTTAGCTTATATAAGAGAAGCATCCATTTGATAGGACAAGTGGGCAATTTTTATACATTGTAGTTTCCTGCCAGGAAAGGATTTTATCTTTTTATTATTTATATTGACTTAGCTATAAAACATATTACATGTTAATTATAACAAGACTTATTTTATGTTTTCCCTCTTTATTCACATATACATAGTTTTAAGTAACCAATTATTATTGTGTGACTGGTGGGCCTTACCACCTTTCCATATTGTTATACATGTAGTAGTACAATCTATGCTGACTCTATATGAACCCTAGTTTTACTGACTGACTGAACAAATCAACCTTTGGCCTTCAACCTCTGTCCCTTGGAATTGTTTTTACCCTTAACAAACAGTGTAGATCCTGATAAAATGCAGCATTATGCTGCATGTCATCTGGGTCTTCACTGTTTGCCAAAGTACCCATTTATGGGTTTCCAGTATACAAAGGGTTAATTTATAGTTTAGCTATGAGAAGATGTGGTTGGTATGGCTGCCACGTTTATGAAATTTGGTAAACGTTTACACAAGTCCAAGTAACCGAAACAATACCGTTTACACAAAACTTCCAGATTGATTTTTTTCATTATGCAGATCGCGAAAATCTGCGAAGTTTTCCCTCAAAAACCCATTGAAAAATGTACCTTATGTGAATATTCAAAATTGTTGTTCTTTGGGTGTTGTGATAGAACTCCTTTCAAGTAATTGGAAAGTGATTGCAACATACGCAGACTTGTACATTACGGACATTATCTTCAGTTGCAAGCGTATAATTAATGAGTTGACACGCACAAGACATATCTGCAAATCGTCATGTACACATCAATACACACGCCGACAGGAAGTAAACAAAAAAAACTTTCACACACGTTTCCACCAAATATTAAGACATGCCTTTACATAATGCAGGAATATTATATAATTAGTCCAAGCAGTGACTGAGTGAGACTATATTCAGGATATTTTATGGTGCGTTGAGCTTGTTCGCTGTAATTCTAATTGAAGACATTTTATCAAATACAGCTGAATCTGAGAAAACAAACAATCTGATTGATGATCCAAATCCGGGATGTGACGTATCACTTTTTAAGAGAATAATTTTCAAAAAATATTGAGCGAATGCCATCAGTATCAAAAAGTTTGGATCCTGCTCAGACTCAACATTTTGTCTTGGCCTGTTCTAGGTCCAAGCTATTTGACAAAGTTTTCAATAGAAGACAAAAGTCGCCCGTAGTGAGGAAAAGAGCTAACAAGATACCTTAGGTGTCAATGCAATAGAAAGTATACAGACTAGAAAAAAATTTGCACCTTGCTGTAAATATGCTGTGTGAACGTCATTTTGTATTCATTGCATTCATTATAAAGTTATTACAAAGGTAATCAGCAGACGGTATTGATAGGTAAAAGAGTGAAATAAAGGCTTAATGCCTATGGGAAATGAACTCTATTCTTTTGCATATCCCATATAATATTTAATACTGTTTATATATTTATTAACCCTCAAAGTGCCAATAAAATATGAATCTAGGAAATGCTGTCTGCGAAGTTGTCTCCTGCATATATTTGTTTACATTATTAATTTCTTTAGTATAAAGGCAAAAAGTGTAGACCCCGATCAGACTGCTCCTGCTGATCTGATCTGATCTGAGTCCACACTGTTTGACCAAGAGGCTTCTAAAAAAATTTAGGTAGACGACAAAAGCGGACAAGATTTGTTGTGATTGGCACTTTAAGGGTTAAAAACAATTCTTTTAGTGCAATATTAGTATGGTATCTCACTACTGTTCAATTTCTACTCGGACAACATGATAGGGAAATAGATTGAACCCTCATTAACTCATAGGACTAGATTTATTTTTGATATTTACACAGCATTTCATCTGGATCTTCACTGTTTGCCAAAGTACCCATTTACAGGTTTCCAGAATTAATTGAAAACTATCGCTTGAACTATTTCTTGACCAGTAGAATATTCCATCCTGATTTGGATGATTATTTATGTAGCTTGATAACTCTTCAACCCTTTCATTCTGGATTCAGATAAACGTGTGTTTTGATAAACATTGAAGACCCAGATGAAATGATGCTCAAGGTCGTATTTCATCAGGGTCTGCACTGTTTACTAAAGATAGAAAACAATCTTCATGGACAGAAAAAACATCATTTTATAGAAAATTTGATTGGCAACCCCTTTAAATACAAACTGGACTATTCCATACTTATTGTACCAATATGAATGGGATAATCAGGTTAAATATACAGAATGCTCACAGTTTGCAATTTTTAAGTAACATTTTTTAGCTTATATAAGAGAAGCATCCATTTGATAGGACAAGTGGGCAATTTTATAGTTTCCTGCCAGGAAAGGATTTTATCATTTTATTATTTATATTGACTTAGCTATAAAACAAATTACATGTTAATTATAACAAGACTTTTATTTTATATTTTTCCTCTTTATTCACATATACATAGCTTTAAGTAACCAATAATTATTGTGTGACCCGTGTGCCTTACCACCTTTCCATATTGTTATAGTAGAACAAGCTATGCTGACTATTATTAACCCTAGTTTTACTGATTGACATAACAAATCAACCTTTATCCTTCTATGGTCAACATAACCTATTCTTAGCATATGTTTTGTCAACAAAACCTTTTACTGGCATATATTTTGATCATAACCACTATGCTGGCCACTTGATATGGTTCATTCTAACACACCTCGCCTATAGAGCCAACGGTAACAAACTGTGATATATCGGACAATAATTCACATCTGAAGTGTGTGTTAGCTGACATCACTGGAAAATGACGTCATTCATGGTGTTAGATGGTGTAACGTCGTTTTACGCTTGAAAGACGTTTCAATTACATGTAAACGTATGCGACATAGTCTAAGTATTGGCTGGAGTTCTTCAGTGCAATGGCGGAAAGTTGGAAGAAGCTGAAGACTTCGAATGTGTTTTGGTCGTTTATTGTGTGTTAGAATCGAAATAGATCAGCTCCAGCGCATGAATTGTTGAATAATAATTCACTGTTTGTCGGTCAGTTGTATGAAGATTTATCTTCATACAACTGACCTCCAAACAGTGAGTATTAAACAACAATTCACTGCTGGAGCTGATCTATTTCTTAAACATAACATATTCCTGGCATAAGTTTTGTCAACAAAACCTATTCCTGAAATAACTTTAATTCACAGTGACTATGCTGGCCACTCCATAAGTTTCAAAATAAGCTATTCCTGGCTTAAATTTTGTCAGGTGTTCCCCCCCCCCCCCCCCAAAAAAAAAAATCACCCAATTAAATAAAAGACTGTTGTATGTTCTTAGGTAGCCTATATTGTAAATGATATGGTTACAGATCAGACTTTTCCTTGGGAGCAGTCTGATCGGGGTTTATATAATTTGCTTCCAGCAGTCTGTACTGAGTCTGCACTGTTTTTCAAGGCCTTTTTGGTAGACAACTATTGTTTTGACATTTTAGAATGTTTACTGTATACATTCTCAAGTTGCCTAATTTAAGATATGAGTCAGTTCCTGAGATTTTTGTAATTATCAAGTATGTGAACAGAGAAGGCTCAGATGAGTCTGTCAGCACAGACTCGCAAGAGCCTTCGCTGCTTTTACACAGCACAATATTTTGACGAAGGCTCAGGACAAAATTAAAGTATCTATAGTCCAAATAGATACCTGTGAATGCATGTTTTCAATCATACATTGATAAAATGGTTACAGATTTGATCCTCTGTTCTAGTCTGTCATAAGTTCAGATAAGCAAATCTTTTTAGCGTAAAATTGTAGCTATTTTCTTATCCATCAGTTTTAACATATGTTTTGGATGCTCAGTGAGACGGTCTTTCGAGTGACCACAATATATGTTTTGGTTGAGAAATAAGAAAATTAAATTTTTGCTTACACATTCTTTGATCACAATTGCACTGATTTAATATCAAACTGTGTTTCCAATCACCAAGATGATGATTGTATAATGCAAATATAACGTTATCATATGCATATATGTGTATTTTTATGACCAAAAAGGTTTTTTGGCGATTTAGAACGCAGTTTTGTTGAGCCTTTTGTATACTAGTGACTCCTAGTGACATTTCATCAAGGTCAACACTGTATGCTAAGATTAAAACAATCTACAGAGAAAGAGATGCAATATATTTTGGAAATTATAACATGTGACCCTCCATATTTACAATAGACCATCCCTAGTTTATTTGTATCGAACTAGAAGGAAAAATCAACCAGTGCATAAAGGGCTAAATGATTGCCATCAACCCGATGGACGCTATTCCAGAAGTCTATTTTGTCAGATTATCTATCATGTGACACTTCATCTGGGCTTTGACGCTGTATATGGATAAAGGGTATACATTTCCAAGAGATGATTAAATAAATGAAGATGATTTTAAAAAGTCCTTTATGAAGAACAACTGTCATCATCTGTAGATATAAAATGTACTCAAACCAGTCAAGAGATTAACTGATGAAAACATTAACCAGTCTACTGCATGTGAAATGGAACCTGAAAATAATAAACAAAACATTACTACCCATTCTATCACTTGTTGCTAACAGTGTTTTAGTCTCTTGTACATGTATGTGCTACAACATGATAAAAAAAATAAGTGTGACAAAACCTGGCCCAGCGCTGAGCCTGAAATTAAAACTGCTCGTAGAAAAAGTTCAACTGAAAAATACTGTTTTTTTCCTGCTTAAAACACTCAGATGTTGTAATTATCCTGCATTTCCTGGTTATATTTTCTTGTTTTAATAGGAATAAGTGTAGGTTACATCCTTGGATATGATCCTGACATTGAAAGTGATTTCTGACAATATACCCAATACCAGTCTATAAAACTACATTTCAGACCGTATAAATGAAGAAATACCTCTGATTCACCAAAAGGAACATTTTGAATATCGTTTATCCCCATTCTGATGCATGTATTTGCTTGTTTATCAGATATCTCAAGTCGATGTGATGTGATCCACATAAAGGCACATCGAAGTTATCCAATCAGACATTGAGGTTCAAAAGCAAGTGCATCAGAATGTTAAGTTTGCATACTGTAAATTCGGAAATTTTCATGAGAATATTATTTACGCGAAAAGTGTTAAAAGACATATTTGCGACGTTAAAAATTCGCTACTAGGGCATGATTTACCTATATCAGTAAACGACAGAGTGACTTCGCCATTTCGCGAGGACTTTATTTACACAAAACTTCGCACAAAAGAGTGATTCACCATTTCGCGAGGATTTTATTTACCCAAAACTTCGCAGATACTTCGCATCTGCGAAGTTCTGCGAAAATAAAACCCTCGGGAAAATTTCCGAATTTACAATGAAAAATAATCAAGGTAGAAGCGATTACCTGAAGACTCACATACAATGAGTCCATAGGAATGTCCTGAGCAACCATTCTCCCTTTCACTTCCACATCTGGCCATCTTTGTCATGCTTTCTCTAAGTAGCTGGTGCCCATTTTCTTTATAGCTTTTAAATAGTTCTCTTAGAGCTGGCGGTATATGGTACAGGGACACAGTAGGTGTAGAGGTAGGGTAGATAATGGATAGGTTTGTGTAGATGCAAGATTCTAACTGCATGAGGTCTCTGTTGAAGAAAAACAATATACACTGCAGTCCCTTTATAACAGGTCTCATTATAAAACAGATTTGGATATAACACAGTAATGTTGTGGCTCCAAACTGTTTTATCGCATAATTTTACAAAGGAATTATATGAAAATGACCATAAATTGGTCATTTTTCTATAGTTACTTTTGTAAAATTGTCACTCTATAAAATAGTTTACATATCACACGGTACATTCCTATGGATACCAAGCATAGCATTATAAAGGGACATGTTCCATATATACTTATGACTTCAGTCAAGCTTTGCACTAACTCTGTTGGGAAAGTGTGGATGCTTAAGAATCGTATGACACCCTAAGAGATCAATGTTATGTGAAAAAATTATAGGTTTCCAGTATACAAAGGGTTAATTTATTGTTTAACTATGAGGTGTGGTGTATTCTAGTCAGTAGCACAAGGGATCAAATTCACTTTCTTAGTGCAATAAGATCAGTTATATAGACCTATACAATTGTGACATTTTCAAGCAATAATAATTTGTGTATTTTACCCTTAAAGCACCTGTTAAGATTCCAGCAGATGTCAAATTTAATAATATTTTTCTTCGTTGTTCAGGTGAAACAGATTTCAAAAGCTTTAATCTATGGCATAAGCTATTAACAACAACAAAAATGTTAAAGGTGCTGCTTCAAGGGTTAATCACTTATCATAAATTCTAAATGACTTTATGTTAGAAAATCTCTATGTGAAAGAAGTATTATGAGAACTTACAAAGTGCAAGAACATTGAACCTACTTAGTAATGGTTCAACTCAGGAAGACTCTTCCCTTTATAAATGAAAGATTGTTGATGGGACATAAAGAATCAAATCAAACAAAACTTACAAAGCTTTAGAAACTGTCAGCTGATCATTTGTAGATATCTTAGCTATAGATTTGTTGGAAATACAGGAATAAGCTAATGAAGTGTCGGCATCTGCAATTAAAGAGGGAAAACATGTGAGCCGTGTCGAGAAACTATTACAATAGGTTTAGATAAACAAAACTTTTGAGCATTTCAATAGTGTGTCCCATGTAACAGCGACACGTTTGTAATGTTAGCAACACTGTTTGGTCTCCAGTCATGCCAGTAATATGGGGAATTGCAGTATTCTTGTCATGAAAACTCATTACATTGAGTTGTATTGGAACTCACGCACAACTGTTATCAAGTGACCTCATAGTTATGTCAAAGTGACGTCTTTTTTTTAATAAAGTAATAGACCCCAAATTTGTGTGAGAAAATCAACCGACGACAACAATTATCCAGAAAAGTAAATGTGTCTTAAAAAACAGGCATTTTCACACAAACAATTTTAGTGCAAACTTTATCAAAAACTGTTGAGAAAGAAAAAGTTATTTATATATGATGTTTTCAAAACAACCTGTCATTGCCGCCATTTTGAATATATGTACTGGGATGCATGAAATCTTATTATGATGTATAAAGTCTTTATTTTAGCATAAAATCACACAATTTCTTGAATAAATGATTCTCATAAATACATCAAAATAGAGTGAAAGTTATTTTTCAATATTTTTTTTTTTTATTTTTGCATACATAATTAGGAGGTAATGACGTTATAAACTCACAAATATGGAGGCTTCCATTAAAGAAATAAGGGCAACTTCAAATGCATATAACATCTTTATTTCTTGATAGATTTTGATCAAATTTGCAGCAAACTGACTTGATAGAGATATTAGTCTTTTAAACCCCATTTATTATTTGGCAAGCATTTCCTTTTAAGGGTGAAATTTCACCACTCAGTGAAATCCTTTATTATTATTGGTTTATACCTGTTTGAGGAGTGGCTGTATCAATGGTATCATTTATGACTAGCGGAGTAGTAGTAGTGGAAGATGTGGTTGCCTCAGTAGTGGTTGAGGCAGTTGTAGTGGAGGTGGTAGTGGTGGATGTAGTAGTTATACAGTAGCGATCCACTTTGTGGTATTGGCGATACATGAATTTTATTAAATCCATAACTTGTTCACAGATATTATTCCTTGGATCAAACACACATTTCTTGAAGTTATAATGAACACTGAAATTATATAAGAAGAGGAATTATTATACATTAAGTGTGAATCAAAGGCTAAATGAAGGTATTGTTTCAAATGATCATAGCAAATTTACTTTTTTTTCTCCTTTAATTCAATTGGTATAGTATTCATTTATAAAATATAAGCTGTATCACATGAAAATAAGAAAGTTGGCAAAGATCAGGAATCGATACAATCAAGTACCACACCTGACCAAGGATACCACATGGGAAAGTGACGAAAACATCATTAACTTGAGCCAAGAGGTCAGCCCTTTCCCAGCAATTTTGGTATTTATTGCATTAACGAGAAGTACCTTTGCTGCTCACTTGCACAAAATGTTGAACCAAACATTCCATCTCTAGTAAGTTAAAATATATATGAGCCGCGACATGAGATTTCCAACAATGTGGTATGTGCGACCAGCAAAGGCTCAGATCAGCCTGCGCATACTCGCAGTCTGATCAGAGCCGTTGCTAGTCCCTTAAATATTCTATGAGTGTTAAGCAACTGACTGAACATCATTTGGAGTTTCTAAGGGTAAAAGGAGGCTGCACAGGCTCGTCTGAGTCTACACTTGTCAAAATGCCACAATGTTGGAAATCACATGTCACGGATCATATGCATACATTAAAAGTACCATTATCTCATAATCTAGCTGAAGTATAAAAGGCATACTGTACTTTACTGCTAAACTGTTCTTCAGTTTTGACATCATGCAAGACGTCCTAACTAGAAAACACCTACATGTTATGGTTTCGGTAAAATTTTAAACACTAGTTGACTGTCTAAAATGCCCAGACAAACAGTGCAGACCCAGATAAAGCTGTCTGACCAGGATCTTCCCTGTGTGCTTATCTGATGAGCATTTTGTTAATTCTAGCCTTAATAAAGAACATTTTATTGCCTAATTTGGAAAACAGAAAATGTTTTGTTATAGAAACTTTACAACATTTATCATATAATACATTGTAAAACTTACTTGCAAAGATCAGTCTTTGATGGCTTATCAAGCTTCATCAATGGCTCTGAACATTTGTTGATTATTCCAACTGTCTCATCAATATTGATACACCCTTAAATCAAAAGAGAAGTATATTCCTGCACACTGGATAGGCATATCTGAGATTTTACCCTGGGATAGAACATCTTATCTTACCCATGCTTAAAGTATTTCAATTGCACAGATCTACGAAATAGTTATGTAATAGCAATGACTCAGGACGTCAACATTAAGTTAGAGTAACG
Organism: Loripinus fragilis; assembly: GCA_964019695.1. Classification (NCBI taxonomy): domain Eukaryota; kingdom Metazoa; phylum Mollusca; class Bivalvia; order Lucinida; family Lucinidae; genus Loripinus; species Loripinus fragilis. Next base: position 76,468,285 of record OZ026525.1, read on the forward strand.
TTGTCGTATTTTAAAATTGCATTTTATCATAATCAGGGACTTCTGGAAGCTTATTTTAAAATGAATAATCCCCTTGGAGTATTCTGCAATACCTTCATTAAGCTACCATTTTCCATTAAGACCTTTATATTGTCTATTTCATTGGCCGCTTAAGACAGGTTTTACTGTACCCTCGTATCAAAACAGTAATGTACTAGTCTTTATCAGTCACCCCTAATATTAACTGAATTGTTTCAACATAACCTAATAAACGTTTCCTATCTCACGGTATGTTACCTTTATATCAGTTCATGATGACGTTGCACTTTTTGAATGGCGTCGCTAATGACGCTGAATCAACACAAAAATCAAAAATTACGTCAAAATCGCTAGTTTGAAGCGTGAAACAATGGGTAAACTGATAAATAGAATACCAGGTTCGCGTCTTTTGATATCAAGTTTACCAGGCAAGGCTTTGAGAACGCTTGTTGACATCGCGAGGCTTTGAGAACGCATGTTGAATCGCTCGGCAAGCCTCGCGATGTCAACAAGCGTTCTCAAAGCCTTGCCTGGTAAACTTGATATCAAAAGACGCTCACCTAGTATTCTCTATGTATGTTATTGCTTTCTGATCCACACACTAGAGATTAAATATTGACATACCCTCATATAAAAAGGGCAGTGTATTAGCCTGTATGTTTGTGTTCTCTCATCCACATGCTAGAGATTGAATATTGATAATACACCCTCATTTCAAAATAGTATTAGCTTGAACATGTTTATTAGTTATTAGTGCACTCTGATCCACCAGATAGAGATTGAATATTGATATACCCTCATATCAAAATAGTTGTCTATACCCTCATATCAAAATAGTTGTCTATACCCTCATATCAAAATAGTAATGTAATAGCACGTATATTAGAACACTCTGGTCTACTGGCTAAAGAATAAAGGAGTGTACTTTTTCCTTATATTAGTGCACTGTGGTCCCCCTGATAGATGTTGAATATTGAAGTATCCTCATATCAAAATTAGATGTGTATTAGCCTGTGTGGTGATGCACCCTGACCCACACGTTAGAGATTGAGTATTGATATACCCTCATATAAAAATAGTAGTATATTATCCTGTATGTTAGTATGCTGGAGTCCAAACTAAATGATATATAATCAGGAATTTCTAATTCAATTACAGTAGAATCTCAGAAGTTCAAAGTTCTCGGGACTAGAGATTTTATTTCAAATTGTCTGTAGTCCGAATTATAGAGTGGTAGACATATAATGTAAAACACCCAAAAGTAATTATTATCAGTTTTTCCCTATTAAACATATGTTTAAGGTGCAATCAGAGTTCGAAATATGGTGTTTAACATAGCTAGTCTTCAGAGGTAAATCTTATGTAAGAATACGAACCTGAATTACAGATTTGGTTCCAATATGGCATTATTTGTTGTTCTAAGGCGGAGTAGTAAATACTCACACCAAACTCACAGTCAACCAGAGCATGAAGGGCGCACATCAGGGATTCATTAAAAGATCTGAAAATACATGTACATATACACAGAGAAAAAAGTAATGAGCCGCCACATATGATTTCCAACAATGTGGTATTTTGGCAAGTGTAGACTCAGACAAGCCTGTGCAGCTCCCTTTTAAGGCTAGAAACTGTAAATGATGTTCGGTCAGTAGCTTAACAGTCATAGAATATTCAAGCTACTAGCAAAAGCTCTGATCAGACTGCGCGTATGCCCAGGCTGATCTGAGGCCTTGCTGGTCACACATACCACATTGTTAGAAATCTTATGTCACGGCTCAAATAGATGAACACCAGAAAGGTTTGAAAAGGGAAACGTTTAATCCTGTAATTTTCAATCTTTTTTTCAAATATGAGGGTCTGGATGGGGTTTATTGATATGAGAATTATAACCTTAATTTATTATGATTAGAGAAAAAAGTGCAAAAACTTTAATTTCTAGATAATAATGAGACGCCAAAAATAACGAATAGAATAATTCTCTTTAAAAAAGAAAAGAAACTTTAAAAGAACTGGGTATGTTTTTAAAATTTGATCAAATAAAAGCACATTTGATGAAATAAAAGGGTAGCAAACCTTTAAAACACCAGGTAAAGCCACAATCACACACTAACATCACACACACCTACGCACGCACGCACACATAAGACAGTTTAAGAATAAAAGTTGTATGGAGACATGCATGTGTTGATAGTAGAGAAACCGTCTTTTTCTCACCTACAGAATCGAATCTTTCAAACCTATTGTTCTTCATTTCTTCAGTGTAAGTAAGATTTCTCTACTATCGACACATGCATGTCTCCATACAACAATGGGTAAACTGATAAATAGAATACCAGGTTCGTGTCTTTTTCTATCAAGTTTACCAGGCTCGGCTTTGAGAATGCATGTTGAATCGCTCGGCAAGCCTCGCGATGTTAACAAGCGTTCTTAAAGCCTTGCCTGGTAAACATGATATCAAAAGACACTCACCTAGTATTCTCTATATCTCGGCAGCGTTCTCAAAGCCTTGCCTGGTAAACTTGATATCAAAAGACACTCACCTAGTATTCTCTATATCATGGCAAGCCTTGCGATGTCAACAAGCGTTCTCAAAGCCTTGCCTGGTAAACTTGATATCAAAAGACACTCACCTAGTATTCTCTATATCTCGGCAAGCCTCGCGATGTCAACAAGTGTTCTCAAACTCTTGCATGGTAATATTGATATCCAAGGACACTCACCTAGTATTCTCTATATCTCGGCAAGCCTCGGGATGTCAACAAGCGTTCTCAAAGCCTTGCCTGGAAAACTTGATATCAAAAGACACTCACCTAGTATTCTCTATTTAGGCCAATAAAAAAAATAAGTGTTTCAGGTAACGGGTCTGAAACTTTTAGGTAGGGTAGGTACACATATTTTTTTAAATATTTTTTTCTGGAAAAAAAATAGAATTTTATGCATTTTTAAAGGCATTTCACCTTTCAAAAAGCAAAAAAAAAAATACATTTTTTCCAGAAGAAACTGAAAAAATCTAGGTTTCACCAGTAAATTTAGGTAGGGTCGGGCTACCCTAAACACAGGTATCTTTTATTTGGCCTTACTCACCTACAGAATTTTTCAAACCTATTGTCCTTCAGTTCTTCAGTGTATGTAAGATTTTTGCATACTGCTATCTGAAGAAAGTTTGGACATACTGAAAAACAAACAACAACAATTAATAGAGACTGCTTTGTTGAACCGTAAATTTTACACTTTGTAAATTTCACCCTGTGAAGAATTGGCGTGAATAATTTGTACCAATGCGTAAAGGATTTCATACAATTGTTTAGTTTAAACATAGTTTAAACATATTTTATTCAATAAATACAAATGATATACAACATTCGTACATTGTAAACATACAAAGGATTAGAACGAAAGCATAAATGCTTATAGAGTTCTTTTCCTGCTGAGAGTGACTATGTAGTGTACATTCCTATGGCAGTATTCTATCTATATATAGCAAAGTGAGTATGCAAAATAATGTTATATATATGAAAAAAAAAATTGGCAAAATAAGTATTGAGAAAAAAAACAATTAGAAAAAAATGATACAATTTACAAACAAATACGAGGGTCATTTTTTATGTTCGTAGAATCGGGCTGTATCTCTACAAATATAGAATTTACGGTACCATAAGTATATATATTTTGAAAGGTCTAGCTTTTGTCTATCCACTGATGTAAATTTTACATCATTAGCGCTTAGTTCGGTCAAGATATATAGCTTTGAATAGGCATAGAAAATGACACTGGTCGAAATCCATGCAATTTTAACCACGCAGCAAGCAGGAAATTAGACGCTGTCAAGTTCCATTCGCTATGGTGGTTTAAGCATTTTTCAAGCCGATTTTTCTTTTGCACGATCAAAATTAACTATTCAAACGCTAATCGTAGACAAGTGCAGCAAAACTATAAGCATGTTGTTTCCTCTTCTATAACAGTTTTAAAACACCCATCAGCATACCAAAATAATCACAGTCAAGTGCTAGTTATTATATCTGTTAAAATTATGATTATGAACAAATTTTAAAAATTCTTCTGGTTTTGCATAGCACATGATATACTCAATCATTCGTCAGCAGTTATATTTATGTATCGATTAAAGTGTGTATCAGGCAACTTCCGGTACTGGCATACCCCCATGTTATAAAAAGTGGGTGGGGTAAATCAACCCCGCGTAGAAAACACAATAGCTATCGGATCTGTATAATTTTCTTATTGCATTGATTTCAACACCTGTTTAGAGGCGCAAAAACAGTTTTAATGTATTTTCTAAATAAAGTAACGCTCCATGACGTCATTTAATTACAAAATAAGGTATTTTAGCACCCACTAGGCTATTTATTTTGCAGTTAATTTCTAATAAAACAAAAGCATTAACTTTGTTTTGGGATGAAAGTAACCATAACACTTCCATCTACCATATAAACAAGAAAAAATATAAAACTACTCTACAGCTAACATATTAAGCACCATTCAAAAGTCCGTATCCAACTTCCACTTGTGTCAACTTTTTACAATAAAAGCATGTATGCCTACTGTTCAATTTGCTGAGGTTCCAAACAAATCTTCCATATCCAATAATTGCTGTGTTTTTGCTATAATGTTTATATAATTTTGTAGCACGTGGTGTCCTTGATCTGCAGCCAAATTTTCAGAAGCTGTGTATGACTATGGGCCCATTTGCATGCAATTGTTACTAACGTTCTGTCAGAGACTAAGTCCATAAATTTCATATTTCTACCATATTTCCAGTGTGCGATATATAGGTTTGTCTTTGCCTCTTAGAAGACATCAAAGTAATGCATTTTGAAATAATTTTAGGTTGCATGTATAGATAAAAGCTCAATCTTTCCAAATATATGCATGATGTATGCATTTACTTTCGCCGTTTTCATTAAATCTACCTCTTTACGAACATAAAAAACGTCCCTCGTAAAGATGGGAAAAAAAGCATGAAATATTTTCAGATTGTATTACAATTATCTCGAACGGTAGTCAATTTTTTTGTAGCAAGCATGCATATTCCACACATTAATAAATTAAACAAAAACTGATGGGGTCCATAACAGAATTTTGAAGGAAACCTATAGCCACTTCTGATTTACCAGGAGGGGGGTCCAGACCCCCCCCCCCCTCCCCTCTCTTTCTCTCTCTGGATCCACCCATGTGTACTAACAGGCTTTTAGTTAATAGTGCGTACCAGAAAAATATTTTCTTATTTCTCAACCTAAACATGTTGTGGGTACTCAAAAGAATTATTGGTAAGAAAATATTTACAATTTTACGCTGAACTTTTTTGTTTATCTAAACATATATATAATAAACATATATATGTCTTGTTTTTGTCTGAACTATGCAAATGGAATGGCTGGAAATCAGAGGTGTAGTAAAACAAATGAGCCGCGATATGTGATTTCCAATTGTGGCATTTTGACAAGTGTAGACTCAGACGAGCCTGTGCAGCCTCCTTATAAGCTTAGTAACTCCAAATGATGTCTAACACTGGCAATGGCTTAACACTGATAGAATATTCAAGCGACTAGCAAAGGCTCTGATCAGACTGCGCGTATGCGCAGGCTGATCTGAGGCTTTGCTGGTCGCACATACCACATTGTTGGAAATCTCATGCCGCGGCTCATATCTAAATGTGCATGATCCGTGGTGATCGCAGGTTGTGCAAAATTTCGATGCCAAGTCTTAAAATTGTTGTTGTTATTGATAATTTTGATTCGCATATTTTTCAATTTAGCATAGCTTGTGATTTTCGGCAGTTTTCTACGTTTAAAACCTCGTCACCATTTTGCATACCAGTGGCTGGACAGTGTTAAAAAATAAGCATGCAAATGATTTGATCGAAATGTACCATGTGCTTCAAGAGTTCTGAGCATTTTTCGCTAACTGGTAACGGACTCCCACAGTGATTATAGTGTACACCTGTGGGCCGTGCAATCAAAACAAGCAATCAATGTAACCCTTAATGCGCCAATCCCAACAAAAGTTGTCTGCTTTTCTCGTCTGCTGAAATGTTTAAGAAGCATCTATGTCAAACAGTGTGGACCCAGATCAGACTGCTCCTATAGGAGCAGTCTGTTCTGGGTCCACGCTGTTTGCTTCTATGCTTAATTCGTCAGTAATGTTAGGCAATTATTTGCAGCAGACGACTTCAGCAGACGACATTTTCAGATGCATTTTTTTCTTGGCGCTTTAAGGGTTAATATTCTTTTACGTACCTTCCTTGCACAGAGCAGTAATATTTCTGTTCAATGCATTCCACTGTGCTTTGATGTCTCTCGCCTGGTCTAAAGCACACAGTTCCGTATTGGTCTCAAAGCAGTTCCCATCTTGGTCGTTACGAATCTGTGTTCTAAAGTAGAAGTACAGTTCATGAAATGATACATATTGCATATATGTGCAAAATCCTCTTCCTAGTAAGTTTAACCACCTCATCAGTAAATGGGTCATTATAAGCGATTTAACCGCTTAATCAAGGTCTCTAGGACGGTAAGAAATGCCGTCTGCTGATAACTTTTGCAAACAGTTTGGGCCCAGATCAGGCCCGACAAAACGTCGGGCGTTTTGTCGGGCCTGATCTGGTTCCAATCTGTTTGACACTCGGATGGTACTCCTGAAAGAATTTTTCGAAAAAGTTGATTTTGAAAAATATCAGCGGACGACAAAAAATCATGAACGACAAAGAGTTGAACACCCATGTTGACGTATCCAGTTGGTTTATAGGTCTAAATAATTTTTTCCTTTTTAAAGGAGGGCTTGCCTAGTTGAAAAACAGCATGTGCACCTTGTTGGGAACACCTCCAAATTTGGTTATTGTTTACACTGCACTAAAACCATGTCATAGACGAACATAAACAATAGTTATTGAGTCGGTGGGTAAGATACTCTTTTGGAAAAAGAAAAACCCAAACAGTTATCGAGAGCGGCACCTAGTAACGTACATTGAAGGACTTTAAAAACGCAAAAAAATGAAATTATTAAAATTTTACTTATTTTCAATGTATCAATTTTTTTGGTTTTGGCAACAATGAACATCAACACGTCAGCAAAACATGTTTTTAATTTCATGCCAAAATATAAATAATGTTAGGACAACAGTCTATCGAATAGCAATACCCTTAGATTCAAAAGTTGCATATAGAAATTCGTCTAAGAATCAGACGTGATTTAAAGTAATTGTTTCAAAATATTTTTTTATTAAAAACCTGGATACAAATTACCCTCAAAGCCCTATTATTTGTCTGGAACTGACGTTGGCCAGCCAGAACGGATATCTTCAATGCAAATATCGTTGATACACTTGACGTAAGTTGCCGTCTTAACGTCAGGTCGTCATTTTTGGTTAACCAGACCTGCCTCAATATTTAACTGTCCCTGTAGCCTGATAACGATCTCTGAGGGCTGTTTAGTTGATCGCCTTTCTCAAAGGCCTAGAACTTTTCAAATAGTCATTTCATGTTTCCCATATAAACATATTCCTAATTTGTTGCTAGTCTATATGCTGATGCTAAGTTCTGATAATCATACAACTCTACTGCAGACAATTACATTTATAGAGTAATGAAGATAACCATTTGGAAAAGAAAGAAATATTATTACAATATTTTACGTGTATTAATGACCACTTTTATTATCAGACTGGTAGCAATTCTATATAGATTACTGATGGCAATTATAATGGCCCACTTCGAATCGAAGTTTTGTTCCTACTATAGTAATTAATTTTCAATTCGAACATCGATAGTTGCTACCGTTACTCTAGTAGCTTATCTGGTTCCCTCCTCTAGACCTATCTAGCAAGATGGGTTCAAGATCTATCAATAGCGCCAAAATGTTTTTATTTTACAAAATAAAAAATAGTAAGTGAGTATGATCAGGAAATACCACAATCACAAACTGCAGACAACCCCGTGGCACCGCGAGGAAGAGCCGCTCAACCATAACGAGACACCAGGAAGACAAATTAAGCAAAGCAATCAGCTCTCTCTTCCCCATCAAGATGATTGCAATACTAGAATGGACATAAAGTAACGTACAACAAAACATAGAACAATTACAGACTCCCACAATGGGAGTAACAATAAACAAAAAGTCAACAACAACAGAACCACCGCCTTAGAATGGACAGCAGCCTAAGCCACCGGGGGGCTTAAATGCATTTTACTGGCACAAAAATCTTCGCCCTAGATTCTGCTGTTGTTGAAGTACAAGAAATGTTCAGCTCGCATGGAGGCCACCTAACTAATGCAATGTATCATCATGGAAAACAATCTAATCAAATTAACACTCCATGATGAAACAAAGAAAAGGGCTCATGACTCACAGATAGTCAGAGCTAAAGAAAACCTCAAGTTGAGCCACGGTGGGTCCAGCTACAGATAAGCATCAGGCACCAACCCACCAATTAAAACTTCACGTCAGAGCCGTCATAGAGTCTGAGGCCTGACCCACCGTCGTGCAATTAAAGAGAAAACCATAGCTATAAACCGTGGTTGGGTTTAAAACTAGGCATGCAGACTGTCACATAATATCCAAATTATATCCAACCCTTATATAACGTTTTACTATCTTTTTGAATTGATCACTAAAATTAGGTCTTCCAACAATTCGTTTGAATTTATAGACTAAATCACCATAAATCCTTGATGTGTTCTATTTGCTGTCCCTCTTATTCGTAATTGTTAATTAGAGTAGTCTGTGCAGTTTATTCACACCCTTTTTGTCTATGATGAAGAATTGAGGTGGGGCATACAGGGCTATTCACATTGTTAACTTGACATCTAATTAAAAGGGAGCAACTGTAGCCATTTAGGTGTAAACGTACGCACACATCTATTGCGTAAGATCTTTAGTAGGAACTTTAGATCGATTCAAAGTGGGCCAATATCATTCCAATTGTGCCAGATTGTTCATGTTTGGACAATCGTGGCATAATTAATAAAGTTATAAAACTAAATCTGCAGTGTTTTTATACATGCTTATGTACAAGCTACATGTCAAATTGACCCACAAGTGTATGCGACACGCCATGATCCCATAATATATCCTTACACCAAAATTAGGATTCCTACTTCAAATTATATACAGATAAGCTCTGAGCTCGACCTTGCTAGAACAGAAACCAGAGGTCAAGGTCACAGTGACCTGGAAACATTTGGTGACTCTCCAAGGTCCAAGATGTATCTACATACCAAATATGGAATGCTACCATAAATAAAATAGGCGATCTGCTGTGGGGGCATTTTTTCAAGAACTGACTCCTGAGATCAAGGTCACAGTGGATGAAAACAGTGAGCGACATTCCATGACCACAACATATATCCACAAATTGAATTTGGGGGTTAATATGGCATATAATATGAGACATGCTCTTACAGGCTCGCACACCCCTGGAAAAATTTGGCCTTGGTCCTGGAAAAAAGTGCCTTTTGTCCTGGAATTGTCCTGGAATTTTGTAAAATCATCCTTGAAAATATGAATTAGTCTTTGAAAAATATAAAAATACAACTTGTCCTCTCAGATTTATGGGATGCGCTAAAAAACTGTGTGAAAATCGCAAAAAAAACTGAATGAAAGTCGGTAGATACACGTCAAAGAGCGAGGTGCAACTCGTATTCTATTCTATTCAATTTGTGCGGTAGTCCCGGCTTTTATCACCGTTGACAGAACAACGACCGTTATGCTAACAGTTTGTTTATATAAATAGACAAACCGGGGGCGGACTTGATTTAGCAATTTTTAGAGTACTCGGCGTACGCCAGAACAGCCACATAAACAAGTAAAACTGGGCACTTTGGAGTACTCCGGAATAAATCAAGCGATGCAAATATTTCCACACATGCTAGCAGTGCTACGCCATCTTGTTTTGGAACAGGTCACGTGACTGTTCTGTCTACACCACCTCGGAATACGGAGTACTCCGGCGTACGCCAGCACAGATGTTCCAGCACACTTGATTTCTGTTCTGCCTGTTCGGAGTGGAAGGAGTAAAGGGAACAGCTAAATCAAGTCTGCCCCGGGTAGAGGGTATCACTATTCCGACAGAAATGCTTGCGGCGAGAGCGCCGCAAGCAAAAATTCAGTGTCTGGATGGGGTATAATGATTAGTGAATAATGTCCCATTTAATGATGAATAGTGAATAATGAGCCAAAAAATAATGATAAGTGAATAATGAGGTCCTAAAAAATAATGAATAGGACTACTTTTAATGAATAGAAGAAGAAAAAATAATGAATAGTGAATACATGTAATTAGATTTTTTTTTAATACACTTTGTCTTACTTTAATGAATAACCCAAAATTTTTAATGAGATGAATAATGGGCTCAATTTTTAATGAATAGGGAATACCAGAACGCCCCCCCCCCCTCCAGACCATCATTACCATCCAAACTTTGTGTGTAACATGCGACCGGCGACGATTCCGGCGAATCTGCTCAGGCGCGCTTGCGCCTATGCGTTAGGTACCAAAATATCATGTGCTGGCTCATACAAATTGAAATTTTCAAACAGATAAGCACTGAGAAGATCTAGACATTTAAGCGTGCAAAAATTATTGTTGTCCATCCGACTGTCTGTAAAGCCCAGTGTGTGTGTGTGTGTAGGGGGGTACTCTGATATTTTCGTATATACATAAGCTCGGACCATTTTTTGGGGTTCCAAATCTTGGTTTTTAATATTTTCGGGGGTGGTGGGGGGGGGGGGGTGAGAAAAATGAATATTTTTGGGGGTATGACGAGTTTGTGGATATTTTTTGGGGTCCTCACAAAACTGGTGTGGTTTTTAGGGTTATTTCTATGCATGTTATGGTCTTTTCTTAAGGCCAAGGTAGTACAGAATTGGGATACTTTTGGGGTAAACAGTAGATACTGGGTCCAAGCCTGTGTATGAAGAAAAAATGAGAGGAGAGTACCCCCCCCCCTCCAACCCCCACCCCACCCCCCACCCCGGGACAAAAGTCGCCACGAGCGGATAAAAAGTTAACGATTAGTGTTAACTTACAAACACATTTGCGCTCCCATTTCTTCGAATTGACCGTTTGTGTTTGCATTGCCACCGAAGTGTGACTCCATCACTTTGGCGTAATTTCTCTGTCTTGAAGCCAGGCAAGGCTCGGCATCTGTGGTTGAACATTTCTCGGGCTCCTCGGCGAGTGCTGAGTATACTGAAATTATAATAATAGCCCTAAAAGCGCCAATCACAACCAAAAGTCGTATGCCTTTCTCGTCTGCTGAAATGTTTTAGAAGTCTTTCCAGCAAACAGCGTAGACTCTGATCAGACTGCTCCCATAGGAGCAGTCTGATCTTGGTCCACTCTGTTTGCTTCCATACTTAGATTTGTTTAAATTTATTAGCAAACAATTGCAGCAGGCGACCTTTTCAGATGACCTTCTTGGGATAATAATAATAATAATAATAATAATAATAATAATAATAATAATAATAATAATAACAACAACAACAAGTGTCACAGTAACGTGACGAATGCCCTCAAAGGAATTGGTCTAGCACAAGACACATTTGAGGAAACTTTTTATAAAGGAGATATGCTCCAGATACGAAAAAACCTAGAAATGAGGTCAGAAGTCAATGTCAAGATCAAAGTGACCAAAAATGGTATGCACCCTCCCATGAGGAATCCACACACCATATTTGGGATTTCTACCTCAAATAATATAGGCAATATGCCCCATACACGATTTTTCCAGTAACTGGGTCATAGGTCAAGGTCAGAGTGACCTAAAATGGTCCGCGACATATCACCATCCAAAAATGCATACATACACCAAATTTGGGATTCCTACCTCAAATAATAAAGGAGATATGCTGACACGATAATTCTATAAAAATAGGTCAAGGTCACAGTGACCCCAAAACTGGCACATGACACTCTGCCATCTCCAGATGCAACCACACACCAAATTTGGGATTCCTATCTCGAACAATACATCAGATATGCTCCGGACACGATTATTCTAAAAACTAGATCAGAGGTCAAGGTCAGTGACCCGAAAATGGTACGTGACACTTTGCAATCACAAGATGCAATCACACACCAAATTTGGAATTCTTGCCTCAAAGAATTTAGGAGAAATACACCAGACTCAATGCAAATTCTAGAGACTAAGTCAGAGGTCAAGGTTAATGTCCCAGTGACCTAAGGACGGTTCGCGACACTTCGTCATCCCAAGATGCATTCACACACCAAATTTTGAATTCGTACCTCAAATAATATAAGAGATATGCCCTGGATACGAATATTCTAAAACTAGGTCAGAGGTAAAGGTCACAGTGAGCCAAAATGGTACACGACTCCGCAATTCCAATATGCGTCCACACACCAAATTGGGGATTCCTATCTCAAATAATACAAGAAATGTGCCCTTGACACGATTATTCTAAAAACAAGGTCAGAGGTCAAGGTCACAATGACCTGAAAATGGTACATGCCACTTTGCCATCCCAAGATGCGTTCACACGCCAAATTTAGAATTCCTACTTCAAAGATTATAGGAGACATGCACCAAACTCCATGTTAATTCTAGAAACTAGGTCAAGGTCAATGTCACAGTGACCCAAGGATGGTACTCGAAACTTCCGTCATCCCAAGATGCATGCACACAACAAATTTGTACAAAGAGTATAGTAGATATGCACCGGACACGAGGCGGGACGGGCGGACAGTGCGATTATTATATGCCTCATATATGTGGTGATAACAAGACAGGTCACAAGAATCAGACAACTGGAGACCACTAGCAATCTACGGACTTTATAGAACAAAGTTCACATGTTAAGCTAGCAAAACAAAAAATCAGCGTTAACTTGTAAATAGTTTCTTACTCATCGTTTTTAACATATGTTTTGGTGCTCAAAAGAACCGTGAGACATATGTTTAGGATGAGCAATAAGAAAAAAGTCACGCATTCTAAACTAAAGGCCTAAAGAAGATCATAGGGAAGTTGGCTCAATATTACATGTATATGCTAGTTGGTCTCATTCGGCGCAGTCTTGATGCCGAAATTGCAAAATAATGTGTATTTGGAAAAGCCTTATTCTAGTATAGATGTACCACGACCTCTGACCAATGACCTTTGGGTCTTTCTATTTCAAACGATTGATGCAGAATGCGTAAAATGAGCCAGTCTGGATGGAACTTATGTGTATGACAAAGCTTTGATAATAAATGTAAATAAATGCCCGAAACCCTTTTTTCTAGAACAACATATCGATATTGTAAATAGATTCACGCTTCAAAGCTTTTGGTAGATCAGTAGGCTGGCCAGGATACAACCTTCTGTTTTATTCTTTCGTGCAGCAAATGGCATTAGCAGGCAAGGTCTCTTATTTGTTTGCTTTTGCAGTGAGTTAATTCGGAAATTCTATCGACCCGTAAGTGGCGTTACTCTGGTTTATTTGGACGAAAGTGACCATTTTATATGCTAACCGTTTTTTTGTTGTTGTTGTTGTTGTTGTATTGTTTTTTACCAGAATATGCTGTACCCTTAACATTAGATGCATGCGGTCAATTCTCAATTGTTTCTCGCAAACAAGGATGTTTTATTGAAACCGGAATAAGATGCTCAAGTGCCTGCGCGTACAGTGCCCTAGCTTGACGTAATAAACTAGGTGAGACTCCTACCAGATTCCTATTCTACACAGACTCGATTAAATCCGTACAGTTGAGTTTGGATGATACAAGTAAAGCACGACAAGGGGCTCTGATCAGATTGTCTGGTGAGACGTATGACATATTAAACCGTTCCGTGTTCTACATGCGCGGATCCAGAGGGGGTGGGGAACAGGGGATCCGGACCTTTCCCCCATGAAAAATCACAAAAATATAGGGTTTCTTAGCAATACTGGTCCGGATCCCCTGAAAATCACAAAGCTACAAAGCCAGCATTCAATGTGTGGCCATCATCGGCACGCCAGCGAAGCGCCATTTAATGGCGTTTCGTTGGCGGGCCGATGATGCCCGTTTATAGTTGTAGTTGGATCCTCCCTTCCCATCACCAACTAAAATACAAAAAAAACCGTCAATGTTGGACCCCCTCTGACACAACTTTCTGGATCCGCATATGTTTTAAAAAAGGGCACACGCAAGAGAAAAGCCAAACCTCAGCTGTAGAGGCTGGCCCGACTTAGTATATCAGGAGGATGCAAATATTTGAACATATACGCAATAACTATACCATGGTTCGTCCGCCTGTACGTGGATTATCTCCCGTACTGGTGGATGGTATAAATATTTTATCCCACCTTCTTCGGTGTAGGCTTATATATATATCCCACACTTTTGTTAAAACGATCAGGCGTAGGATAATGGCGAGCTACAGACATAATTCCCTTTTAAAGCCTTAGTGGGTGCATAAAACTGGGTGTGTCGCGTACGCTTTATATGCAATTTGCGAGGGGCCACGGCACACCGTCACAATAACTGAAAAACGACTTCAGTGCATACCTTGCACATAACTTAAAGAGATAATTCGTGTTTAAGTTGGTAAGAGTGGTTCAAATGTACACTGTAAAAGATAAGGGTAACTTTACACCAAATTTGGTGGTAGCTGAACTGCCACTGGTTACGGTTTAACCTTTCTCCTGATTTAAAAGCTATATATGAGATGCGACATGTGAATTCCAACAATGTGGCATTTTGACAAGTGTAGACTCAGACACGTCTGTGTAGCCCCCTTTTAAGCTTTGAAGCTCCAAATAATGTTCAGTCAATAGCTTAACAGTCATAGAATATTCAAGCGACCAGCAAAGGCTCTGATCAGACTGCGCGTATGCGCAGGCTGCTCTGAGGCTTCGCTGGTCGCACATACCACATTGTTGGAAATCCCATGTCACGGCTCAAATTCGATTCGATTGTATTAATTCGGAGAATAACTACAACAATAACAGAGAGAAATGTTGAATAGTTATCACTGAATATTTTTTGAATGAAAAATGAGCCGGTAAGTTTACACAAAAAGGGGTCAACTTACACTTATTTTTATAGTGTAGATAGAGTTATGCAACACAGTTGAAAGTCATCTAAGCCAGTCTAAGCCACTCTTTACATATGAGCCAGTGCGTAAGATTTCCAACAATGTGGTATGTGCGACCAGCAAAGCCTCAGATCAGCCTGCGCATACGCGCAGCCTGATCAGAGGCTTTGCTAGTCGCTTGAGTATTCTATGATTGTTAAGCTGCTGACTGAACACCATATGGAGTTTCTAAACTTAAAAGGAGGCTGCAGAGCCTCGTCCGAGTCTACAAACGACAAAAAAACATTTTTGGAACTCTCATGCACTGGCTCAATTATCATATTTTGTTTCCGCTGAAAGCTTCTTCAGTTTAATAAAGAGTTTTGATCTAAGTTTTGATCACATTATCTATATCTTTAAGATCTCAGAATGCGTGTTACGGAAACTCTGTAATAATATTTAAAGTACGTGTAAATATTTTTCAGTGCAATCTGTCAATCTCTAAACTCGTAAGAACCCGGGGAAGAACAAAGCCGTGTAAAGAGAAACTGCCCTTGTAGACAACTCGCAGATCATTTTCGCACTGTACTCTGTCGCGTTCGAATCAGTGAACCGTCTCTGAGGAACTTTGGTTAAACATAGACTTTGCCCTGATCAGATTGCACCAATTAGCTGTTTACATCCGTCCTCTGCTTACCCCACGAGAGCTATTGGACCTTTTCTTCGCACAAATAGTTCTTATGTTGTTTAGTTACAAACATTCTTATTTTTAGCTTGTTATAAATCATTCAAATCGTTTCTAGCAAACAGACTGCTGTTTTAATACCCTTGAAGATAAGCAAGTTATTTCACACGCATTTTTAGAATATGCATTGCGAAAACATCAAAGCGTTGCTCAGACTGCGCATGTGCGAAGTCTGAGCAATGCATTGGATGTGACACCCTAGCAGCAAAAGTATATTAATGGCACCTATCTTCTACAAAGAGTTTGGTTCTAAGGTTTGGTTTAACTGGATGGGGCATCTCATAAGGTGGGTTTTCAAGCGAACAGGCTTGAAATTTTATCAGAGAGTAATGAAGCATCTTAAAGAATGAAGACAGACAGATCATGATCATGAAATACATTTTACTCGATTACACGTGCTCTGACTCACACCTTAGACTTCCCTACTATAAGCTTTCTTCCCAGTTGAGCGGACCAGCAGGCACACAACCTTAAACAGGGTTTATACAGGCAAATTCGTGTAAAATTCAAGGACTTTTCAAGGACTTCTGAAAGACTTTCCTACTGTTTCTAAGGACTGAAAACTTATGAAATATACTGGTTTACACGTTACAATTCTACTTCTGAAATGCTTGAGTCCATTACTAAAGATATTAGTATAAGAAAATCAGTGTAAAATTATGGTGCCTATAATTGGTGCAGCATATGCTACACCAAATAAAGGCACCACAATTTTATACTTATTCAGGCTTAAAACAGTGTTGAATCCTCTTGCAAATGGTAAAGATTCAAGGATTTTTCAAGGCCTTTGTGTGTTTTTCAAGTCCTTTTCGAGGCAAACTTTATTTTCAAGGACTTTTCAAGACAGTCAAGACAGTCATGTATATTCAAGTACATTGTACTTTTCAAGCCTGTGCGAACCCTGTTAAAACAACTTTGAATCAACGTCGATGAGCTGCAAATGCCCCGAACGTGCTGATCTCCAACACTACTATACCCGACAAAAAAGAAACGCACCACTTAGAACTGTTCAACTCTCAGGAAAATCACAAGTGATAGGCCAATTTAGTTTATATCAGTGCAAAGGTATGTCAGTTACTGCTGCGTCACACGTCTTTTACAATCAGGCGTCGAAATTGTGTTAAAGAAAATTGGTCACGAACCAAGTGGAGGTCAAATTGTAAAGTCACAGGAAATAAGCGTTTTTATTGTGCTCCCTTGTTGGATAAGTTCAAGCAATTGGATTCATTTCAGTAGACCAAATTGTACCCAGACACTTATTCTTTGCAAATTCTATCGTTAAATTTATCATTCGCGATAATTGAACGCTAGGTAGCCCATGTTTTGTGACTACCCTTTAGATAACGATTCCACACTGGAGGTAAACCTTACAAACATTGAAAGATTTCCACAGTGTTTTAATCACTTTAAATGATCCTAACTGATGAAATTGGGTTTTGGAATAACAAAATAGCATCAATATACACGTTGGTTGTCTCACATAACGACATCATATCGTTTTCATGATTAGATAATGTAAAACATACTCGGAATTTCATGTAGACAGTAGCGTTGAATTAACGCTTCCAAAACTCCTTTACCCTTCGCATCAATGTGTTTTGTGCCTACACAGTAAAAGTACAGATACCCATCTACGTCACATCAAAATTTTAGTAAAATTTGATCAGAAATGAATATTCCATGACAATTTACATTTTCGTATTAAAAGGAGATCTTAATGGGAAAATCGTAGTGGTGCGTTTCTTTTTTGTTGGGTATAGTTCAGCCCATCAAAATTTTCCGAACGTATGTTGTGGTTTCTAACAGCACTGGTTACTCCAAGAACGCCCTTAACTTATGGCTTTCCATGAAGACTGGTCCTAAAATTGCTAAATGCAATACAGTAGTAGTGACAGACCCCTAAGAACACGTACACTGACGCTTTTTCAACAGTACTGGTTACGTAGCGTGAGTACTCCAAAAGTTTCAACGGCATGATGCTTTTCAGAAGTTCTAGGCACGTAGCGACAGTCCTCCAAAATTTTCAACGGCAGGTTGCTTTTTTCAGCAGTACTGGTCACGTAGCGTGAGTCTTCCAAAAGTTCCAATGGCATAATACTGGTAATTTGACGTCTGCCCAGAGCATGATGCTTTATAACAGTACTAATCACGTAGCGTGCGTCCTCTAAAAGTTCCATTGGCATGATGGTTTTCAACGGAACTGGTTACATAGGGTCAACCGTGTAAAATATCAAGAGCGTGATGCTTTTCAACAGAAATGGTCATATAGGGTAAAGTAGGGTAAATTCGGACGGTCAGCTAAATTCGGACAGCGACCTTGCTTGTTTCGTATTTCAAATATTGGAATAAAAAATAAATTAACTAAGCAAACAGTGAAAATCCTGATGAGACGGCTCATAAGGAGCCGTTTCATCTGGATTTGCACTGTTTGCAAATGTGTGTCCGAATTTACCTGATGTCCGAATTTACCCGACTTTACCCTAGCGTCAGCCCTCATAAGACTCAAGAGCTTGATGTTTTTCAAAAGTACTGGTTACATACCGTCAGCCCTCCAAAAGCTTCCAGAGCATGATTCGTTTACCCATTCCTGGTCATATTTTGTGCATGTGTGAGCGCAGTGAAGGCTCTGGCGAGGCTGCACGTATGCTAAGGTTTGTTTGAGCATTGACTGATAAAGGACGCCATGTATATACCAATTTTGTGTATGTGCGAGAGCAGTGAAGGCTCTGGCAAGACTGCATGCATACGAATTCTCGTCTGAGCGTTGACTAAAAAATATGCCATATGTACGCCCATTTTGCGCAAGTGCGAGAGAAATGAAGCCTCTGATGAGACTGCACGCATGCTCAGGTCCGTCTGAGCATTGACTGATAGCATATGCTATTTGAGGGAGCGCACGCGATGATTGTACCCATTGCATTTGCTAAAAATCGATTTAGCAAGCAGATGCAGCCGCCAGCTACCAAGACTTAAATTTTGCCTGAGGTTTTATCCACCCATTTTGTGCGTCTGGCGAGACTGCGCGAATGCTCAAGCACGTCTGAGCATTCACTGTACCCAAAATCGCAAGAATTTATTTTCCCACCATAGTGTATTGTTTTAACAACATGCCTCGCTTATGAGAAGATTTTGTACTAATTACATTTGGGACAAGTAAAGCACCACATACCAAAACCAGGACAGACATGAAATGCGCATCCACACTGTTAGCAACAGCAAACAACCACAACAACAGCTGAAACCACGCCATAGAACCGACATCAGTTGCAGCCACTATTTGGTTTAGGATGCCGGTAGGGGGCTTGAATATATTATACTTCATAGAGTATGCATTTTAGTAAATTTGAGCCAGTGCATGAGATTTCCAACAATGTGATATGTGCGACCAGCAAAGCCTCAGATCCGCCTGCGCATACGCGCAGTCTGATCAAAGCCTTAGCTAGTCGTTGGAGTATTCTATGATTGTTAAGCTACTGACTGAACACTATTTGGGGTTTCTAAGCTTAAAAGGAGGCTGCAGAGGCTCGTCAGAGTCTACACATGTCAGAATATCACATTGTTGGAAATCGCATGCACTGAATCATTTATTTTGATAGCTTTAATTATGGAAATGTTCCACAAAAACTGACCTTTGTGTTGGTCATTTGACGCGTCACCGTTCAGTGCATACAATATAAATGAGCCTTGACATGTGATTTCAAACAATGTGGCATTTTGACAAATGTAGACTCAGACGAGCCTGTGCAGCCTCCTGTTAAGCGTAGAAACTCCAAAATTTGTTCGGCCAGTAGCTTAACACTCCTGGAATACGCAAGCGACTAGCAAAGGCTCTGATCAGACTGCGCGTATGCGCAGGCTGGTCTGAGCCTTTGATGGTCGCACATACAACATTATTGGAAATCTCATGTCATGGCTCATATATACGTTTATGGAGAAAACCTAAAAGACATGACAATATGAGTACCTGGCTTATCATGAGCTTTTGTTCAATTCTGAATGTGCTTCGTGGCAAGTTGACATAATATGCATAATAAAAGAAAACAAACGACCCAGCTCATGGAAAGTTGTATTTATCACAAATACAAACAGTGTAGGTCTTGATGAGAATGTGCATTTGTGTAGTCTCATCAGTGCCATTAAGTCTTGTACACAAAACTATGAATGTGATAGTATGTATACACTAAGGTCTGCTAAACCAGTTCAAAGGAACCTGCCCAATAACACTGTTGTATGATGATTGACCATAGCTATATGACTAAAAAATGTTGACAGTGATGTTAAGTACAAATGCAGCAACAAGAGAAATTCAGACAAATGCAATGAATTAAAAGAATAAACAAAAATAATATTTTCCGTTTTTTTTTCTTTTTCACAGGATTCGAACCTGTACCACCAGGGTATTCTAGTCTTCTGTATGCATTAGACTGGCTAACTTAACCCCTCAGCTATTTGGGCTTATTAAAACCATAGGTATATAATTAATCTAAATAGGAACCAATTGTTAAATTGTTAAGGGGCATTACTCATGTGTGATTTTCAAACCCAACTCAAAAGCAAAGAAATCTGTCTAATGAAACATGATTTTAAATAAATGCACTTGGTCATATTTTTCTATTGAAGAGCACATCAAAATTTAAGCCGAGATCTGATTTATACTTAAGGAATAAAGAAACGCAACAGACAAAAATTTAATTTTGCGTGTTTAAATGACGGTTTGGTGAAATCTCTTTTGAAAATTTCTTATTGAGTACTTATAGCATGTGATAAAATACCAAAACGTCATTTTAACGCTACATTGTACGCTACAATATGGAAACATATGAAAACGTAAAATGTGACGTTAACGTCATAATAAAGATCAAGAGCCCCCGTCTTTTCATGTTTTGTTATTTGGCGTCGACTTGACAATATGCAAATTAAACAAACGTCCAATCATATTCGTAATGCAGTCAAATATTGCGTCAAAACACGCTACTTGAATAGCAAGATACACAATGGCATCGAATAGACGATAAACGTCATTTAGAGCCGTCGGGTTTCGGTTGCTTGTGAATATACGGGATAAGATAAACCTGGAGACATCAAGACATGCTTTCTTTGGAAAAACTGACTTTTCAGATACCGTAGAAATACGCTGGTAAGCTATTTATATTGACGTTAGCCAAACAAAACACGCCATAATGCAAGAGAAAAAATCTGATTACGTGCCGAGAGTGAACACCAAACGTGTTAACAGTAACCTAAACTTTGTCACTGGACCATTTTATCATTAGAAAAACACATAACATTAATAGAAACCATTAAAACGCAGGATATCGAATTTTGACGTCAGAATTGATTTTTTTGACGTCTGGATATCTCAAGTCATAATTCTTGAACAAAACGTCCTTTTATCATATGACGTCGCGTCTGGGAGTGAAATAACGCCATGTAATAAAATCGATAAACCACTAGTGGTTTATAGATTTACGGGAAACGTTATGACGTCCATAACAACGTTGCGTACATAATGACAAAATTATAACGTTTTACGCCAGAAATGAGATTTCAAAGTATTTGTCATATGATAAATAGAATCTAACATCCGTGCTCTTGTATTATTGAAGTTATTAAACTCGTTGCGAAAAAGAGATAAAATGCTCGGCAAGCCTCGCATTTTATCTCTTTTCCCCAACTCGTTTAATAAATTCAATAAAACATGAGCACTCATGTAAGATCCTCTATGTAATGAATAAATCTCAAGCAGAAAAAGAAGTTTTACGCGTTTCACACAGTATTCAGAGTTGACGTTAATGACGTTAAGCCGTTTCAGAATCCTACAGAAACGTCGCAATTTGATCATTTCCTTGATCCGCAATCTATGCCAAGACTTTTTCAAACAATAAACTGATGGTTGATTCAAACTTTGCTTTTATTGACCCTGTTTCAGCAGTTTACTACGGGGGTCAGGCTGGTTACGCGCTTACCAAACTGATTACGCAATCGATAATTACGTTGAACCTGCTGTAATTTGACGGACACATACTGCTCCTATGGATAAATAAGATCTGCACTAAAGACTTGCATCATATTGTATGCTTACAATGACTCAACGTGTTTGTTGCGTTTCTTTATTCCTTAAGAATATTTAAAACAGCATATTTTTTACCAAAATAAATTAATAATTTCTATACATTTAAGTCAAGTGAAACACAACTTCTTAAATTTACGCGTTTACTATTCTGTCCAAAACGCATTTGGACGGTTACATGACGAGACCTGATGCAAGGTCTTGTCATCAAACGAATTTCTCCGAGGGAGGATTCGTAAGGAAAGGTCTCTTTTTTTTATTTTCCCTTTTTCAATATTTTTTTTTTGTTTGTCCTTTTTTTCTTTGTCCTTTTTTTTTCAAGGTGACCCTGACCAGCTGGATGTCCATTTTTCAAGGGGTCTCTCGCCAGCTGGACGTTCATCTAATAATACACGAGAGAGGATGTGGGATTTTAGGTTAATGAAATGCAGAAAATGATTCTATGGTTATGTATTAGGTAAGCACTATGAGAGTTAAACTTTTTATTGAATGTATTTCTGCTAATTATGCGCACAAAAAGACAAAATGACTTTCTATTCTGAGCCCAACGGTGAAACTATGCCATGTCAATGTTGCATGCAATCTAATGATTTGGAAAAAGTGCCCACTCACCTAATGAGTGATGTGTACACCTTGGGTTTTGAACCCATATTCGTGAGAAGATCAATCACTATCCAAAACAACGTGTTAGACGTACACCTTAATACACTATTTCAGCAAGCACATGAGATTTGTAGGGTGACAACTGTTTCTACAAGAAGAAATAAAATACGAAACCAGCGGTCCGGATGTTATAGTCCATGGGCCCAGAGAGGTCACCATGCACCCCTAAGGACCTTCTGGGAGAGGTATAATATTGTTAATTGGTCCCCCTGTTTAAGAATCAAGATGTTAACTCTCGATAGCTTGGTTCCTACCCGCAATTTTGGATGGTTTTCAAGATGGCCACCGTGGAAGAAGACTAAACGCTTATATTGTGTAACATCAGCCTCATACTATCTGTTATGCTTACTTTTATGAGCAGAACATTTATATCTAAGATTCTCAACTTCATTTCTTATGTTAAAAGTTTACTGTATTCTCTTAACATAGTAAATTCAAAATGACTGCCAATTTGAAGTACATTTTTTGTATATTTTTGTTAATCTTCAGAAAAGGTTTATTATTATTTTTATAATATAATTTATAGCTACAAATTGTTTGTGTCATTATTAATTTTGGAGATATACTTACTGTCAGTATTATTAGTCATGTAATATGACAGCACAGATGGCTGTCATAAATGACAAATGTGTCCAAAATAGCCAAATGACTATAATAAGTTCTCTTGTTAACTTTTGTACAATACCGATTTTAATAAGATTATGATCAAATACTGGTATTGACACATCTCATTGGCAACTGTTACTGACTTACATCCACAATGCCATTTCAGTCCTCATCACCAGAATCGTCCGTTAATCACACAAAGTCATCATCTTCATAATATTGGATAGGCTGCGGACTAGGCTACCCCACCCATTTTAATAAGTAGAGAACGTTTCCTCCAAATAAACATAATACACTTCTACATGCATCCACCTCCCTGATTTTGGAGTGACCTTTATTTGGCTCACATCAGATTCAACATTTATTGCAGCATACGTTGTTGAAAGCTTATGGTGTAGCATACGTTACATTTTTATACAATGTATTTAACCCAGCAAAACAAGCATCTGAGCCAAAAATAACCCTACATAATCTATACGATGTATTGTTTCCAAATGCGTCAATACTTCGTATTTACTTAATAGAAAATTGATTTTGTTTTTCACAAACTGCTAAGAGTATTTTTCTTTTTTACATTTTGTGTCAGTTATCAATCTTTAAATTTGTTAACATAATGTAACAAATGCATTTCAGAAAGGCCACTTTATCAATAAGTAAATGTTGATAGTCTGCTGTAAAATGTTGCAAAAATGACATGTTTGTAATTTCTCCAGGCTTGAGAAATTCCTAAATAATATAAGCACAATCAGCTGAGACGTGTCTCATATCTAGTGAGCATAATGACTTGGCTTCCACAGATTTTTTTTAAAAAAAATCACCTTATCAAGATCAATCCCCTTCATACGCATAAGGGATCAGATTTGACCTTTGTGTAAAGTAGGTCAAGGTCAACCAAGGAGCATTCTCATTGCAAACTATAAGGCTCAATGTCGTTGGCCAATTAGTTCCAGAGAAGAAGATTTTTAAGTGTGTTAACCATAAATGCGGGTAGCGGTCATCTTGGTCATGTAACCGAATCCATTGCAACCGAGCCAAAAATTGAAAGGTTCTTCTGATTGGTTTATTAGAAGAATAACATAACTGTCAAAATATGGCATGTATTTAACTTTAACCGTTGCTATGGTAACAAATTTGGCCGACAAAAAGGCTTAAAATAGAGAAATCGTCACTTTGGGTCAAATTTAAGGTTTTGGGAGACTAGTATTTTAAGAATAAGATATCCTGTTGGTATTTGCTTGTGCACTGTGTTAATTCATAGGTCAAACGTTTCAAAGTTGCTCCAAAATGGTCATTTTCCTATTTTAGCCTAATTTGGCGGCCATTTTGTTACCATAGCAATGGTAAAAGTCGAATGACTTTTATACGTGGGTAATTGTTCTAATAAACTATTTAGATGAAATTGGTTAAAGACAATTTTCATTTTCTATCCTAATCATAGCTCCTTAATGCACGCAGCTCTTTGACCTCGCAGTAAAGTATGCCAATATCAACATAGGGCCATCATTTGAAGAGACTTGGTAGGACCCACAGCCCCAACCAATGCTACATAATACATGTACATGACCCAAGGTCATTGGCCTCGAAGATTTTAAAGGATTTTACAATATGTGGGCATGACAACCATCTTGGTCATGTGGACCTATGAGCTTTCGCCTGATGTGATCTAAATATGGTCGAACTTTTGTAACATGTTCCTGATATACACAGATCAAACCCCTAAAACAGTATATTTTTTTTCAGAAAAACACAAGGTTTAAAGCAAAAGATACGATTTGGAAAATTAAATAGCCACCTGAATTGTTTTAAATTTATAAGGGACATGTGTCCCAAAAGGAATTTTATTTATCTATTCAAGCAAGTTTTCCACCAATAGTAACGTTACTGTCTGTATTATTGGTGCTGGTCCTCCATAAAAATAAATAGAAGGCAAAGATCAGGATTCGATACGATCAAGTACCACACCTGACCCGAGACACCATACGCGATAAGGGAAGGTGACAAAAACACAAAGAAACAGCACACTCAAGAGAGCCAAGAGGTCAGCCCTTTCCCAGCAGGTGAATCACAAAGCTGCAAGGAATATACATGACAATATAATAAAGTCAAACGTGTAACATAAATAACAAAAAACATCCACAAAAGAAGCACCGCCTTGGAATGGTCAGTAAAAAAAATCACTGGAGGGCTGGCGCCAACCTCACCCTTATTTCTGATTAAACACGTTTTTGAATCATTGAACCAATTTACCGTTCGTAAGTCGAGATGATTCGAAGGAAAATGAGTTAGTCCATGATACCTAGCAGGCACATGTTGTCAAAACAACCGTGTCGTATCGACGTCGATGCGACATAACTCGCATCGACGTTGTAATGACGTTTTTAAGGTTGTGTGTTTTTGTGTGTTGTGTATTTGGCTCTTTTCGCATATGAGAGCAGCGAAGGCCAAGGACTCTAACGTGCACACATGTTTAAATAGCGACTTTGCTCACACGTGATAAGTACCAAATATACTGTAAATTCGGATTTTTTTGCGAGGATTTAATTTCGCGAAACTTCGCATATGCGAAGTTTCGTGAAATAAAACCCTCGCGAAATGACAAAATCACTCTATCGTTTACTGGTGTACGTATATCATGCCCAGGTCGCGATTTCTAACGTCGCAAATTTGTCTTTTAATACTAATTGCGAAAATAAAATTCTCGCGAAAATTTTCGAATTTGCAGTAGTTTTGTGTAGATGGTATGAAATACCCCACATCCCAAATAAATTTCAGCGAATATCACTATCTTTAGATACTTTTATCCAGTAGAACTACCCCAAATCCCTAAATTAATAAATGTCAATATCACGTATCCCAAAACAAAAACGCACACATATCCTGTATTCCAAAATAAAAACGCACCAATATCCCGTATCCCAAAATACGCTAAACAAGCCCCCAAATTTTCATGAGCAACCTCAATTGTATTCAAGCAAAAAATTTAATACATATTGAACTGTCGAGTGAAAAATAATTAAATACTAAATTCAAAACTTGAGTTTGATTTTATCTTGTGGATTTTGACTCGGCTAATTAATCGAAGAAACGTTAACCATAATGCCATATTATTCCTATAGTTCCAACTTTAATAAGTTTTGCAAAAAAGAAATGCATTTTATTAATCTCCCACATTGAATTAGGATTGCGATTATAGCTGCAGACAGACAGACGGACAGACTAACTTACAGTAGATCAAAACGATGCAAGCTAGCCTAATTTGCAAAATAGATAGATAATAAATAAATATAAAAAAATAAATAAATAAAAAATAATAAGCTCACCATAAAATAATCCAGCAGTCAAAAGTGTCAAGTAACCTTTTGAGGAAACCATGTTTTGATAAAACCTACAAAATGAAAGCACTGCACAAGATAAGAATGGAATTATTTTCTTTGTTCTGTAAGGAACCTGACGATTTCCATATGTAAGTATCAATTTGATTTCTCCTAAGACTTCCGATTACTCAACGTCTCTGTTTAACTCTTTGCCTACTGGAGTTGTCTGCTGGTAATCTTTGCAAACAGTTTGGATCCAGATCAGGCCCGACAAAACGTCGGGCCTGCTCTGGATCAAAACTCTTTGACACCCTGATGGTATTCCTGAAAGAATTTTTCGAAAAAGTTAATTTTGAAAAAATCAGCAGACGACAAAAGTGCATGAAAAATTACCCAGGGGGCAAAAGGTTTAACAACAAACTGCAGTCTTAATGATCACTCTAATCTCTGCTTTCGCCTTGTTATGTTATAAAGTGTTTTATGCGGATTCATAATATTACTCCGGAGTTGTGCCATGACAAAAGGCTACCAAAAAAATAACACGCAATGCGCATTAGTCTCAACTGTGACAGAATGTGCATCCCAAATAATTTTATGAGAGACCAAGTCATAACGCTTTGCATGCTGGGCATTCTTCATACTTTTTTCAAAATAATTAAAAAGGAAACAAAAAGAAAAAAGTTTTTCAAATGCTATCACCAAACCGCTTGCAAGGAATTTGAAACTGTCGACGCCTCTTTCAATTGTAAATATAGCGCTGTATTGCTTTAATAAAGGTGCCATTAGTTCAAAAACATGTGTATTTTCATGTAAACAAAATTAAAAAGGCTGTGTATAAGTTAATGTGGTATAAAATGGGAAATATATGAAAAATGTAACACTTTGTCCCGGTCTCCCCTAAATGCGTGAACTTTGTATTCACAGGTATGACCATCTACAGAATAAATCGAATACCAAATTCCAGACTTCAACCCAACTTCGGCGGTGGTTCTGTTGTTATTGATGTATTATTTAAAGTACCTCCCATTGTCTGTGGGGTTGTTTTGGTATGCATTACTTTGCGACCTTTCTAGTTTTGCAATCATCTTAACGAGGAAGAGACCGCTTGTTGCTTTGCTTTTATTGTTTTTCTGGTGTCTTGTTGCTGTTAATGTTCTGTGGCTCTTCCTCGTGGTGCCGTGGGTTGGCCGGCAGTGTGTGATAGTTGTATTTCCTGATCATACTCGCTTATTTTTTTCATACATTTATGGTATTCAGTTTCAAAAAAGCAAGTGAGTATGAGCAGGAAATGCTACAATCACACACACAGACAATAAAAGTCAGGCTTGAGATCCATGAATAAAAAGTACATTAATTTACCTTGGAATTTACTGCCAATACCAAACTTGGGATTCAAAACCAACAGTGGGATTAAATGCCAGGCTTGAGATTGAATACCAAACATGCTTGTTAATGTCATTCTTGCTTGTAAAACCCACACTTGGAATTGAATTCCATACCCCAGACTCCATACTCCAAGCCAAGTTCACACAGTTCATTTATGCTTTATAGAATAATAAATGGGTGTACGTTGATAATAAATCAACTTTCAAATAGGATGTCGCATGTTCGCAGTCTTGCCAAATAGTCTAAGCTTCAGGTACTCAAAGTATGAAAACTAATGAAATCAAAATTTGAATTTAGGGTTGGCGCGCCGTGAAACCGGTTTAAGCCCTCCAGTAAAATATTTTACTGACCGTTCCAAGGCGGTGCTTCTTTTGTGGTACATTTATGTTATTTCTGTCTTGTTTTTGTTATGTTTTCGTGCGCGTCTTTTTATTGATGCCTTGTGGTCACCTGTTGGGAAAGGGCTGACCTCTTGGCTCTCGTTTGTGATGTCTAATTGTGAAGTTGTCACTTTCCCATTGGTATCCTTGGTCAGGCGTGGTGCTTGATTGCATCGATTCCTGATCTTTGCCCTCTTTCTTACTTTGATATGGAAATTAACGTGATTAACTTCCAAAACCGTTAGTCTATATTACTGATTTTAGACAAACAAAATGACATGGCATCAATTCTTTGAAAAACCAGTTCTCAACTGCATGTACACCAAAATATCCATATATATGAAGCTTTCCCGGCAGGCGCACAACCTTAAAACAACGTCATCTCAACGTCGATCGACGACGATAGATCGACGCCGATACGACGTTGTTATAAGGTCATGTGCCTGCTGCGTTCAGGTTAGACTGTTTTTTCTATCTGCTGGCTCTGACTAGAAGAAGCTAGAATTTTTAGATAAAGAAGAAATTTTCATTTTGATTGCAAATTCTTCAAAACAATACAAAGTTTCAGACTGTACATAGCCAATCTTGGTTCAGGTTAACCTTTTCTCGTGGAGATAGTTTGTCCATCTGTGTTCCCACTTGAAACGCAATATTTCGGAAATGTCTCACTTATGAAAACGTTTGTTTTGTTACCGAGTATTAAATGAGCCAGCACACTGGATGTTCGTACTTATCGCATATGCGCAAAATCTCATGTTAAGGCCCATCACGGTTGACATATCCAGAGAGGTCAGAGGTCTAATTCTGATGCTACCATACTTTGTGCATGTGACACGCGAATGCTCATGTGTGACGGTGCGTAAGTGCAGGCTTGTCCGAGTCTTCGCTGCTCGCCGATGCGATAAGTACCAAAAGCTCATGCTCTGGCCCAAAAGGTTCTTATAAGCGTACGCCGGAAATCCACGGCTAGTAATGTCTTAAGTGGCGGCTAGTATTATACAACGTGCCTATAGATATAACTTATGTCATAATTTATAAGCAAAGTGTAACCATGTATGTTAACCCATTGAAGTAAGAAAGAAGGCAAAGATCAGGAGACGATACAATCAAGTACCACACCTGACCCAGGACACCACATGGGAAAGTAACAAAAATACAATAAATATCACCAACAAGAGCCAGGAGGACAGCCCTTTCCCAGCAGGTGACCACAAGGCAGCAATGAACAGACGCGAAAGCATGAGAAACACAAGACACAAAAACACAAATGTACCGCCTTGGAACGGTCAGTAAAAGTATTTTACTGGAGGGCTTAAACCGGTTTCACGGCGCCAACCGCACCCTAAGTTCAGATGTGGATCAAGACCCATAGATGATTGGTTTGCATGAAAGACCCCTAGCCTATCAATGCATCATCTCCAAAAACATATAAAATAAGATATAAAAAGGAGATAAAGCAAATATAAGGACTCAATAGTACATAAAACTGAATACCGGAGCAAAAAACAATCTTACAGGTAAACCCCGTTGGGCCTGACAGCAGCCAAAGCATCAGGCACCTACCATCTCATCAATAGATAAGTCTAAAAGTCCAGAATAGAATACGAGAAACCCCTAAGCGGGTACTTTGGCTAACAGTGAAAACCCAGATGAAATGTCGCATAATGCGACATTTCATCAGGGTCCGCACTGTTTACTAAGACAAAAGCGTTCTCCGGAAAAAGAAATACAATATTTTTCAGAAATAATATTAAACCTGTGACCCCTCAATACATATGTATATACAATGAACCATTTCTACTCTTTATGCATGGAAAATTCCATTGGTCCTAAAGGGTTAATTCACAGCTAAAAGCAGAATGTGGAGTATCAGCTCAACAAAGGCGGGACTTCATCTGAGAACAGCCATTCATCAAGAATTATAGATGTATGGAATTGAAGAATATCTATACCAGAATGACAGAGATATAGAGATGTGGTTCAGCTATAACTATGCCCAGAATCATCATTTTTCTCCTCCCTCTCCTTGTCGTATATTCCGCCTGTATATAAGTGAACGAGCTACCCACTTTGTCTTCTGCTTACTACATGTATTAATTGATGTAGCCAAAGTGGTTGGCAGCCATAATGTTCCATGATACTTCTCTGATGTTTCTTTTAAGACGATGTACGAGGGCCATTTGGAAAGTTCTTAGCATGGCATCATAACTCCACAATGCGTTAATAAAATGCTATCAAATAATACATTTTTGGAAACTAGAATTCAACGGCTACTTGATGGTTTAGTTTTTGTCGAAAAGGGACTTGGCGTGCACGTGCAGCGCATGCTCAAAATGAGTAGGGGTTTACATACTGGCGGAAATTTTAAGCAAAATACTTGGAAAAGGCGAAGGAAAATTGGGGACCTTATTTGCGATCGTGATTTGTTAAATTGACGATTTAGCGCCATTTTATTTTTTATTCAATTATATTATGCGATCATTGCTGGCACGACTACCACCTTTACATTCGGGTAATGTTGACTAATAGAGAAATGGTAAACTTTCAAAAATGGGACTTTTTCGATTTTTCTTTATAATTTTGCTATAAATTGTGTCACTACAGGAGCACGAAAAATGCCTTGAGTATATGTTTTGCTATATTTGTAGCGAACAATGTATAAAAACTATTTCGTCGCGCAAAAAGTGCGGCTTGTTTAGTTCTGTATTCAAGAAAATTATTCCTAATAACACTACCCCTACTTTTCAAGAAGTGGGTGGGGTAACTTAACCCCTCACATTTTGTCGATGGCATAAGAACTTATCATGGTATCGCGTTAACTATCACAAAATTGATTGATTTATACTCTCAAGGTATTTTTACTTTTTTGTTTGCCACTGTTTTTGATTAAAACGAACCAGAACGTCAGCTCATAGCTAAACTTACTCTGCCCCATGGTAAGATTATAAGAGTTATCTTCCCTTGGTTCTGGTTTTCAAAATTTATTTTGGTTTCAATACAAAGCGCATAAAATGTACTTGACAAAAATACCAACGCAAGGCATTTTTAAACTACTGTCGGTTCTATATTTTCAAAATACGTGCATCGTGACATGCGATTTTTAGTCGAAAAAAATAGCACATTGCTTTGCTTTTTAGACGGTTTTGGAATTGCTGTTCCGGTATTTAGTTATTAGAAACATCCAACTCGGTCATCAATTGTATAATATCTGCACCAGATTGTGGCCTACCAAATGGTACAAAAGTAGCTAATTTCCTGAACTAATGTTAATGTTCTGCACACTTTTCAAAAGGTAAAATGTTATATTTTCCACTGAAACTTTGCGTTTTCCAGTATACAAACAGTACATGTATTCACAATAATATTTTTCGTGTCTGCATTATAATATCCTCATGAAATTTGTGCCATAACATAGAGGAAAGATAGTTCTTTAAAATGATACCAAACATGATAAGGTTCGTAAATCGGTTACTGAGATAAAAGACCATGCTAAGAACTTTCCAAATGCCCCTCGTATGTAGCATGTAAGTCAATATTCAAAGGGTCTCTTTTTTCAGAAATTTACCATTAAAACGCCAATCACAACAAAAGTCGTCTGCTTTTGTCGTCTGCTGAAATGTTTTAGAAGCCTTCCGAACAAACAGTGTAGACCCAGATCAGACTGCTCTTATAGGGGCAGTCTGATCTGGGTCCACACTGTTTGTCTCTATACTTAACTTTGTTAAATAATGTTAGCAAAAATTTGCAGCAGAAGACAAAAGTAGACAGAATTTTCAGATGATTTTTTTTGCTGGCGTTTTAAGGGTTAATTGCACGACGGCGGGTCAAGCCTCAGATTCAATGACGGTCCTGACGTACATGTAAAACTTTCATCGGTTGGTTGGTGTCAAAGGCTTGTCTTTGGCTGGGCACATCCAAACGCAACTTAACGTAACACAAGATCTGTCTATTTCTTTTATTTGTTTCATCATAATGTGTTAATTTGATTAGATTGTTTCTCCTTGATGATGCATTGCATAAGTTAGAAAGCCTCCGTGCGAGCTAAACATTCTGTGCTTTAACAACGACAGAATCTAGGGCCAAAATTTGGCTCCAGCGAAAAACACTTAAACTCCCTTGTGACTGTCCGTTCTAAGGCGGTGGTTCTGTTGTTGTTGATCCATTGTTAATTGTTGCTCCGATTGTTTGTTGGGATTCTGTTTATGGTCCTTGTTTTATTATGTAGTACTTAGTGTCCGTTCTAGTTTTGCAATCATCTTGATGAGGAAATGAGAGCCGGTTGTTTAAGTTTAATTGTCTTCCTGGTGTCTTGTGACTGCATGTTAGTGTTCTGTAGTTCTTTCTTATAGTACAGTGGTTTGGTCTGAAGTGTGTTATTGGGGTTATTGTGAGATGCTTTCCCTTGAAATTTGACTTCAATCAGTGACCTATATAATATAGGTCACTGCTTCAATGATCTAACTATCTACTATTGCATTTGACAGTGCCTTATGTCGCGTTGTTAGTGGGAAGGTGGCAGATTTACATGTATATATCTAGAGTAAAAAGAGAAATAGTCATAAAAGCAAATGACAAGTCTTGGACAGTATTAAAGCTTTGAACAGGATCGAGGAGCTTGATTTGACATCTTTGATCCAGATGAACCGTCTCATAACTAAAAGGAGCCTTTTTCAAAAACAAAGACTCAAAGTGTCTTTTTAGCATATAACCCCTTCAGTGAATATCCTTTTCTTGTATGTGTTGCAGGATATCAAAAGTATACGGGTATAGAAAGACCCTGGTGTTTGTCTCGAACGAAAATACACAGTGTAGATATTGCTTCGAGTGTTTAATTGTCACCATTAACTAAATGTGTATGTTTTGTCTACGCCCAATCATGTAGCTAATGGCGACTCTTCCTTTGAAAAATATAAATAGTCATACATTTTGTCAACAAACTCTTGGCCACCGATCGCAACAGATTTTCCACTATTGCCTTGTTGATTGCCAATACGCCGTCTTGAAATGGTCTTAAACTGCCCAAAACAGTAACATCGCACTGAAATGGAAGGTAAAAGTAATGGTTAAGATGTAGTAATGTCTTCTTTTGACATTGTCATATGTTTTCGTGGGAAAAATATTTTAGCATCTTCATCTCCAGTAATCGTTGCAAGTACAGTATGATATCCAGATACGGTACTGTATCCCTAGACTTGAGGTCTAAATATGTGGTACCATACCGGACTTTTCTCCGTGAATGGCAGTGGTACTGCCCCGATAGTTCGATAGATCATCTGCTTTCGGACCGGGCCGCGTAGCGCAGTCGGTAACGTGTCTGGCTACAGATGCGTGTCTAACTGTAATTCCAGGGGTCGCAAGTTCGATCCCGGCCCGGTCCCATACTTTCGTGGAGATTGATCATGAAATAATTTCTACGGTCATTCTCCTCATTTCCGCTGATTCATTCAAGAAGGGTTGTTGTCAGTTACAAGCGAAAGTAGGTGCATGAATTACTGGTTAACCGCTTGTTCAAGCCTGCCCAGGAAAAAGTGTGGTTAGGTGAACTGACCGTCCCGCAATGACCATAGCTGTTGACTTGGGACGTAAAGCACCAAAACAATCAAACAAACATCTGCTTTCGGAGCGAGAGGTCGTGGGTTCGAATTCAGGCCGCACCTTTCCAAAGGTGTGAAAATGGTACTTGCAGCTTCTTGCTGATGCTCACATAAAAAGGGTTGCACTAGGAAGATAGAGTAAGGCAGATATGTATCTGTTTTAAAGTATTGTTATGTGAATATGTCACAACATAATAGCTCTATACAGAGATAATGGCGGTGCTTCTTTTGTGGATCATTTATGTTATTTTTGTCTTGTTTCTTTATGTTTTCATGCAGGTCTGTTTGTTGATGCCTTGTGATCATCTACTGGGAAAGGGCTGACCTCTTGGCTCTCGTTTGTGATGTCTAATTGTGACATTGTCACTTTCCCATTGGTATCCTGGGTCAGGTGTGGTGCTTGATTGTATCGATTCCTGATCTTTGTCCTCTTTTTTCCTTTGTCTGTTTCAAATAAGCATGAGGTTAAATAAAGCTTCTTTTATCTTTAGTCTTTCAATCTAGGTAATCAAGAGTGTGGAAATAGTAAAATTTTCTACTTGTCCAAGGACAAGTAAATGGCAATAATGAACTTGTCCAAGGAAAATTTTACTTGCCCGATAGTACAGATAAGCTTATACCTTTCTGTGCTTAACAATTTACAATTTCGAAATCATGACGAAACCATGCAGATATCAACTCTTTTGTATTTAGTGTAGATCTAGATCAGCTGGCTTCTTCAGAAGCCAGCTGATCAGGATCCAAACTGTTTTCAATGCAACATGTGAACTCATAATATTTAATCAAAATATGAAATACAAAATTTTATTAACCTTATACAAATTTTGCACTTGTCCAAGGACAAGTAAATTGAAATTTTCAACTTGTCCTGAATGAAATGGGACCAGGTCGGACAAGTTGGGCATTGTATTTCCACAGCCCTGTAGGTAATCATATTGTTTTAACTGTTGGTACCAACCATGAGCGCCAACCACTTAGTAGCCCCTGCTCCATTGCTTGGATCACCAATCCAGCTACTATATCCAGTAGCTCGGTGCGTTTAATAACCAGAATGGGCCTCAAAAACCGGAATGGGCATCAAAATTTATTGGTTTTATGCAGCTAGATCTATAATTTTACCATAATACATGTTGAGATTTCACTTTCTGATAATTTTGTTCCTTTTGAAGTACAGATCAGGCCTTTAGTTAAGAGTGTGTACCAAAACCTATGACAGATATAAACACCATCCGGTTGTTTATTGCTTGATTGATGTACCCATTTAATGTCGTCAGTTTTTATTGAATTTATCTTCAAAAATGGCAAGTATAGGTTATAGATCATATATTACAATTATAAAGTAATTAAGTGGGAACGAGCGCAGCGAGTGAACCACTTAATTTCTTTATAATTGTAATATATGATCTATGACCTACTTATAGTTTTCTCCTCCCCTCCCATTGAAAATATCCGCATTGACCACTTCATGGATTTACTTTTTGATTTTACTAAATAGATATTACACATATTGACAGAATATATATATGTGATTAAGTTGGCCCAAACTTTAAAGGATCATTGACACTTGCTATGGGTAAATGCCTATGGTTTTCAGTAAACATAGAAGTTTGTCAATCGTCCCTTTCTTCACTGTGAAGCTACCCTGACCTGAGTACTTTATGACAGTGAAATCCATTTTCGATATTAAATGCTTCAAAGATGTAAAATTTTGAGTAGAACAATCAATTTTACATTAAAATATATAGAAATCAGAAAACATTTTTTAAATATCATTCCCCCCCGTGTGCCAGCAAAAGCTTTTGCCTGTATACCTTATGTGTTACCATATTTTACACATTGTATGGAAGTGGCTTGCTGGCACAAGGGGGGGAAAGATGTTCAGCAGCTCAAAAACCCAGGGCCTAGGCCCATAAAATGCTTTTTCTACCGAATAAGAAATGAATGACAGTAATGAAGTTCTTTAAAACCAACCTCCTAAATTGCTTTATATTCTGTGCTAGTTTAATATAAAGTACATAAAGATTAAAAGTAGAAATAACAAGGTTTATGCATTTTTCATAAGAAAATATCTCACTGTTATTTAATGACACATTCTTTTGCAAATGTCCTGTACTTATCTATTTGCATGCTATTATCAGTTCATGATTTTATTTTCGTCTGCTGACTTTCTTCAAAATTAAGTTTTCACAAATAAACCACCCAGGACCACCATCGGAGTGTCAAACAGTTTGGATCCAGATAATCAAGACGACATTCTGTTGGTTTTCATCTGGGTTCTAACTGTTTGCAAAAGGCTATTGGCAGGCGACAAAATTCTCCGCTGGCATGCAAAGAGTTATGACAGGTAAATACTTTAGTGTTCAATATATTGTCTCATATAGGTATACTTCCACAAAACGCTTTGAGGCATGACTGTAACGGTAAATGAATTGATTTAATCGAGGGTCATTACTTAGAGGTTGTGGTAGAAGTTTAGCTTTCAACCTGGATATACATGAATATATATACCATTAATATTCGGGCACTTTAAATACATTTTGACGTGCTATGCCCTTTAAAAAAGCAAAAGTTATATTCAAAGGATCTAGTTAGAATCAGTTTCACTTCCAATGCTAAATGGGACACTTTCATTCCTTGAAAAGTATTTATTTGTTGAGCTTTCAGTTTTGTATTATTTACGGTACATGTAGTCACAAATGTACAGGTAACTTCTAAATTATCTCCCCAAAATCATTTAATTACAAAACATATTTTGTTTTTAAAACAATTTCATCAATTATCATGATTCATTATTACTCTGCATTTGATATTTTCAATAGATATCACCATGCCTACCAAATAAATCAAGAAAACATGCAGAAATCACTTTTTATTGTCATGAAATTTCAGACCTCCTCCCCTTTCTACCTGCCATAACTCTCGAGTGCGTAGGAATTTTGAAAATATTTTGCTAGCTGGCTCTTGCCATTAGATTTACTTATTGTACTTATACTACATGCACCACACCAGAAGCTCAAAAGCAGCATTCTGGGAATCAGAAAAATAGGCGTATATGGCCCAAACCGTCAATGATCCTTTCTGTGCAAACCGATTGGTTGAGAAGCACAGGAAAGCGTGGAGTAAACTGGTAACTGGGTATATTGTCGTCATATGAGCAATCTTATTAAGATGTGCACTCCATTTTACCATACATGCCATAAACTGTGGACTGAAGTCTGTGAGATAAACCAAAATTTTTATGGAGATTTGATGAAATTCTGAAGGATTTTCACAAAAATCCCTTTAGAACTCCCCCAAAATAACCAAAAGGCTATTATTTTAATGTAGGAAACTTGTGATAAACATGTAATAAAGTGTGATTTATGATTATTTCTTCATAAGACGGTCTGAAAATTCTGTGAGATTTGAAAATCTTAGGTCTTTCTTAAAAAAATTTGTTTGCTGTATGATCCGACCATGGATCCTAAAATTACCTGGATTAGCTTCTTATTTATTTCATCAATATCATTGCCTACGCGCGAATCGGGTATACGCCAAGATAAATACCTTTCTGCCGCCATATTCAAAAAGGCTGTTCATAGCGATGATCCATAGGAAAGTTTTCAATATCAAAATCGCGAATATTCATTTTAAATGGAGAAAATTCTTATGGAATATAAGAGAATAAATTGGTAAGTATATCTCATATGTGTTATGTTGAAATAAAATCACTGGAAAATGGTTAATTTTCATGTTAATTTGGACAAATTTCTTTGTGTACAATCCGCCATCTTGAAAATGATAACTCTTCCAATTTTACCACCGAAGTTGTCGGTTCTAAAGCTAATTAATGTGAGTAATTTGGATATATTTGACACTTGATACATAAAGTACACATATTTCCTTACCAGAATATTGAATTTTTTTGCAAAAACAAAATAAAACCATGCAGTTAAAATGCTAGCAAAATCGTCTTCTTTCGTATTTTCACATAACAAAATGGCGGAAATGTCAGAAACCTAAACATTGCATCTAATGTACACCAGGAATTTAAACACATTGCAGAGTTTAAAAGCGTGAAAAACATATCTAAAATAATAAAAGATGCTTTGTCAACCATATATACACTTCATTTTAATCCCTTAAGCGTTCGGTTAACAATTAACAAGGGATTTGGTAGGATGTCTATGAGCAGTAATTATTTCCGCGACTGCGTTAAAATATCTCTTCAACCAAACTGTCTAATTTTTGAAGCGATATTCTCAACAACTGACAATAAATTAATTGCCAATTAACAGATTTATATCACAAGAATTAAATAAAGATACCAAATTTCTATTTAATTACATTATTTAACCCATTTACACCGAATGGAATTTCTCACTCTAGTCAATTGTACCACTCCATTTGCGTTTTAAGGGGTGTTGGGTAGCATAAGCGAACAGTGGATACCCTGATCAGACGCTGTGTTCTGCGGTTGCGGATCTGGGTCTGCGCTATTTGCCTATGTTTTACAAAAAGGACACTAGGATTTTCGCCTAATTCCTTACTTTGTTTTCCATGTCCGTGTATTGTAGGAAGGCCTGATGCGTGTTCTTTTTTTCTTGGGTATTTTTTCCTGAGAACACTGGATTGTTTGGTATCAAATTGTAGCTGGAGAAATTCTCAGTTTATTGGCATTAAATTCACTTTACTACCGTTACCCCCAAGTTGCTAGAACATAAGGGAAAAAGTATGCGTACATGTATGGATCTCAATATTTGTAAAGTGGTCAGTCAAATTATGGGATTTACCTGTATTTCGACGCGGCAATCATTGGGAAACAATTATTAGCAAATCTATTGCAGTTTCATATCCAGGTAATTTTATGATCCATGATCCGACTCATAATTTTTCAGGTGGGTAGGTAGGTAGGTATGTATGTATTTTTTCCGCACTGATTTACCATTGTTAAAAAGACATTAAAAATAAAGAAAAATGTCTAAAATTGGAGTAAAAAAAAATTCTCCAATACAGCCATTAATTTCTTTGGGTAGGTGGCATTTTGAGTGAATCGGTTGCGTGACAGCAAACAAACAATTTTTTAAGAATGGCCTTATTGGAATCAGCTTTCAGAAGGGCCAAATTCTGTGAGATTCTGAGGTATGTCATATATGTGATACTTTTTGTGCAGATGCTGACTGATGCTTAATGTAATGAGTACCAGAAATTTTATCAGGTAACAAAGACAATGTACATGTAGAATGTCATGCTTGATGATTTTCAATCAAATGTCATATTTATGCGTTACTGAGATCGTTTGTGTGTCTGTTTCAGTGAAGAAGACCTGGTCAGCCGGATCTGAGAGCCTTGAAGCCGGTGACGCAGGGAACCAGAATGGGTCAAAGGTCATCATTAACGTTCCCACATTTATACAGAACTATAGCTGGGACTGTGGATTGGCATGTGCATCTATGGTGCTCAAGTAAGAGAAAAAATAAGATGCCATATAGGCCATAAATATTCTTCGAGATTGAACAAATTTTGTAAACCCAATGGTGTAGAACCTGATCAGTCTGATCAGGGTCTACACCATTTGCTGTTCCATGGCTGCAGTTTATACAGTCACCTTAGTTCAGTCCTCCAGATAAAAATGCATAATTATCCCAAATATCATTTAATTTCAATTACAAAGTCAATTTTAAAGATTTTATACCAAATAATGTGTGCGTTCTCACAAATGAAAGATACAAAACCTATCAGACTGATTTTCATTCTGTCACCTGGGTCATGTCCTTAGGGTGGGACTTGGGGGTACGGTCAAAAATTAAATTCCTTCCGTCGGTCTGTCCGTTATGCTAACTCCTCCAAAACCATTGGACCAAATTCAACCAAATTTGGTGTGAGTTACTCACATGCATGGGGATGCAAATCATGCAATGGCAAACATTTTTATGCCCTGCCCCCTGGGGCCCTGGGGAAGGGACAAATTTCATCAAATTTCAATTACAAAGTCAATTTCAAAGATTTTCATACCAAACTTTGTGTGTGCTATCACAAATGAATGATACAAAACACATTAGACAGCATTTTCATTCTGTCGCCTGGGTCATGTCCTAGGGGTGGGACTGGGGGGTGCTTATGGAGTCAATCGTTAAATTTCGCTCGTCAGACCGTTATCTGGACCAAATTCAACCAAATTTGATGTGTGAGATACTCACATGAATAGGGCGTGCAACGTCAATGGGGAGGGGTCAAAAGGTAAAATATCATTTAATTTTAATCACAAAGTCAATTTCAAAGATTTCAAAGATTTTTATGCCAAACTTTGTGTGTGTTCTCACAAATTAAAGATACAAAACATATCAGATGGAATTTTCATTCTGTCGCCCTGGGTAGTGCCCTAGGGTTGGGACTTGGGGATGCTTTAGGGTCTTAAATTTAATTCCGTCCATCCAATTGTTATGCTATCTCCTCCTAAACATTGGACGAAATCCAATCAAATTTGGTGTGTGTGTGTTAGGGTGTGCAACAGCAAAAAATTTTACCGCTCCCTAGGGCCCTGGTGAGGGCCCAAGAGGTCAAATATCATTAAATTTCAATAACAAAGCCAATTTCAAGGGTGTTTATACCAAACTTTTTTGTGTTCTTACAAATAAAAGATATGAAACATATCAAATCGGATTTTTGTTCTGACGCCTAGGTCTTGCCCCAGGGGTGGGACTTGGGGGCGGCAGGAGTGCCCAGGGGGTCAAAATTTTAGTTTTTCGAACATGGTCATGTGGCATAACATATTGACGGGGCTTATGAGTAGCACAGAATGCAAGTAAAATTTTCACCCTAGGGTCAAACTGGTGACCTTGGGGTGAGATTATAAGGTCAAATATCATTAAATTTCACTTACAGAGTCAATTTCAAAGATTTTTATACCAAACTCTGTGTGTGTTCTCACAAATTAAAGATATAAAACATGTCTAAAGGAATTTTCATTCAGTCACCTGGATCATGCCTCGGTGGTCTGACTTGGGGGTGCTGGGGCCGGGGGGTCTAAAACTTGAGCGTGGGATTTGCGATGGCGCCCCATCGACTGCGCATTCTAGTTGAAAATTGTATTATATTGTATTTGTTGACTTAAATCAAAATAAATATGTTTAAACCAATGGCAAGGTCAAGTTTGACCCCTGGCAAATGCCCTTAAGTGTTCAATGTTTTAGAATTTTAATAGGTATATTGCTTATTCAGGCCTCCAGATAAGAGTGCGTACCAGAAAATTATTTTTCTTATTTCTCAACCAAAACATATGTTGTGGGTACTCAAAAGAACCGTCTCTTCCGGTTCTTTTGAGCACCCGAAACATATGTTTAAACTCATGGGTAAGTAAAAAAATCGCAATTTAACCCTAAATTTTTTTTGCCTAACTGGCCCTATGCTAATTTCAGATTCCTAAATATAGATGCTCACAGTGTATATACAACAGATTTAGAAGCTCTTCAATGTGGAGAAAGGTAATGAAAAGTCGTCTGCTTTTCTTGTCTGCTGAAATGTTTAAGAAGCCTCTATGTCAAACAGTGTGGACCCAGATCAGACTGCTCCTATAGGAGCAGTCTGTTCAGGGTCCACACTCTTTGCTTCTATACTTAATTCGTCAGTAATGTTAGGCAACGATTTGCTGCAGACGACTTCAGCAGACGACATTTTCAGATGCATTTTTTTCTTGGCACTTTAAGGGTTAAAGACACTGGTACCAGATCAATAAACAAAGTCTTATATTAGGGGTCTATCACCATTTGATAACATTTTAGCTGTGACATGTGATTTCTGAAGGTTTTTGAAGGTTTGTAACCTTCAAACCTTATAAAACCTTCAAAAAACAAATTCTTATATTAGTGGTCTATCACCAATTGATAACATTTGAGCCATGGCATGTGATTTCCAACAATGTGGCATTTTGGCATGAATTGACTCTGACAAGCCTGTGCAGCCTCCTTTTAAACTTAGAAATTCCAAAGGAGGCTCATTCAGTAGCTTAACAGTCATAGAATATTCAAGCCACTTAACAGTCATAGAATATTCAAGCCACTAGCAAAGGCTCTGATCAGACTGCGCATATGCACAGGCTGAGGCTGGTCTAAGCCTTTGCTGGTCACACATACCACATTGTTGGAAATCTTATGTCACAGCTCAAATTTTATATTAGCCTGTTGATTGATAGAAAAAAACAAAAAAAAACAACAGAAAATCATTCAAGGATTAAAAAAAAGAATGATCTGTGAACAGTCTTCAAAAATCTTTTTCATTCTGATGGATTATGC
This sequence comes from Loripinus fragilis, assembly GCA_964019695.1. Taxonomy (NCBI): domain Eukaryota; kingdom Metazoa; phylum Mollusca; class Bivalvia; order Lucinida; family Lucinidae; genus Loripinus; species Loripinus fragilis. Next base: position 76,510,339 of record OZ026525.1, read on the forward strand.
AGTGCAGGCCCTGAAGAATTTTCCTAAGCAAACAGTGCAAGTGCTGGTAAAATGCCACCTAATGTGGCATTTCACCTGTGTCTTCACTGTTTTCCAAAGTACGATCTTCAAGTTATGTTGAATCTCAGTGTATTCAAGAACTACTGGAAGCCTTTTTTTTTAAATATAAAAATTGCGAAAACGCAGATCAAGAATTAAATGTGTCTGAAAAGACAGGCATTTGCACATAAACAATTTTAGTGCAAACTTGATCAAAATCAGTTGAGAATTAAGAATGTTATTAATAAATGATGTTTTCATAACATCCTGTCACAGCCACCATATAGAATATATAATGAGATGCTTATGAGATGCATGAAAATTTATTAACATTCATAAAATCTTTATTTTAGCATATAATCACACAATTTCTTGTATATATGATCCTTTATTGTTATATTAGACATATACATAAAAGTAGAGTAAAAATTATTTTTCGAATCTTATTTGTTTCATTTTTGCATATAATTAGGAGGCTATGACGTCATAAACATACAAATATGGCGGCTTCCATAAAAGAAATAATGGAAACTTCAAATGCATATAACTTCTTTATTTCTTGATATATTTTGATAATATTTGCAGTAAACTAATTTGATAGGCAAGTCCCTTCTTTCAAAGCTCATTAATTATATGGTGAGCGTTTCCCTGTAACGTTGAGCAAAAAAAAGAATCCATTATTTGTGTGAGGGTGGAATAGATAAATCTGTCCCTCGCAATCACCATTTGTCATCACTCTGCAAGCCTCGTGATGCCAAATGGTGATCCTCGGGACGGATTTTTCTATCCCACCTTCACACCAATGATAGACTTTTATAAGCTATATTATATTTTTCAGACATTGAATAAAATGAACTAGATCGGACTGTGCATATACACAGTCAGATCAGCAGCTTTGTTCATCAAACATGACAAAAACAGTTTTTCTCGCCTGATGGTTGAATTGGTATCATTTTAAATTTCAAATTCTGCTTCTATAGATAAAATCTGCTTCTAAAACTGTCATGAAATTTTCAAATGCTGCATTGGGTGTTTTTAAGATTGATAAAACACATATAGACGATCTTACATGAATGCCCATGTATTATTGAATTTATTAAACAAGTTGAGGAAAAACGATGAAATGTGAGGCTTGAATAGCATTTATTTGCTCTTTGGCAACAAGTTAAATAAATTCAATAATACAGGAGCATGAATGTTAGATTATATTTAGCATAAATCACATTTTTGATCTGAAAATGTCAGGAATGCAACATTGTTAATAGGACATGATCCTTATATGACGTCATTAAATCTGTAAACCAGTAGTGTTTTATAGATTTTATTTAATACATAGCATTAGGCCAGAATTTTTTTATTAGTTGATTTACGGGCATTTTTTTTCAGATTTAGGGTCATGTGTGGGGGTGGGGGGTACAAAAAAGGCTCTGAAAATGACCACTTGACTGGTCATTTTCAGAGCTTTTTTTTAATATCTCCAGAACAAACTGTAAAACTAGTAAAGTAAACCAACAGTCTGTATTAAATCTTTAAATATTTCATAATTTTCCTAAAAATCTGCATAGGACAATCACTTTTAACAGTGTCACTCTCAAAAATACACAGACAGAACCTCAAAAATATATTATTTTTTTCAACAAAACAAATAAGATTTAGAGTCGGCGGGTAAAGTAGAAAAATATTTTTAGATTTTTTTTTTCTCCTACTTTCCGGAAAATTACAGTAGGAGGGTTTGTAAATCAGCTGATAAAAAAAATTCTGGCCTTATATCACTCCCAGATGCAGCATCATTTGAAAAATTGATTTTATTCTGATTTTCAGTATATGGACAATTGACCTAGCTGCCTTATTCAGAAATTACAACATCAGACACCTGCTATGTACTATCACACTAGGCGTAGACAAAGGTTACTCGAAGGAGGTGGGTAATTAAAAGCATTAACCCTTTGTGTACTAGTGACTCAGAAATGCTTTCTTTGACAAACAGTGAAGACCCAGGTGAAGTCAGGGTCTGCACTATTTCCTAAGACAAAAACAATCATCAGAGAAAGAAACACAATTTTTATTTTGGAAATTATAACCTGTGACCCCTTGATATATGCAATGGACCATTCCTAGTTTATTGTATTAAACCAGAAGGAAGAATCCTTTAGTGCATAAAAGGGTTATGTGAAACAATATCATCAAATTTGATGATAGCTGTTTCATGTGATTGATAGTGAGATGGGTTTGCTATCTGACTCGGATACCGAGTTTTCCCGACATATCCCGATTAGCTCAGAGCACTTTCCAAATAGAAATAATCTGACCAATAAAAAACTCCCAACAACGTTACCTATAATTAAATAAGCAGTTCAGATATCCAATGGTTGCAAGTGAAAAGTGGGAGTTTATGTAATTTTCAGTTATGATTGAAATATCTGTTGCTTGATTGACTTGATAGCACGATGTCACAGCGCCACTGGTGTTTTTGCTGAGATTTTGAGTCATTCTTCAAATGATGAAATGTTTACATAAACACCGCTACATGGGTACTGTGGTGTTACCAATGCTGACCTCAGAATGTAAACACCCATGTATGCTGTCTGAAATACCTAAAAATGTTTTTCGAGGTAACAAAAATATACAAGACGGCGCTGAATGGCACTTTTAACTAATCCGCACTTTGTATGCAATATATACAAGACTGTATGCTTACACAATAGAATTACTGGTGGTATTTTGATGCTGGCCATGTGCTCCAACCTTATGGTTATGGGAATTTTGATTGGCTGAGTTAGTCATGTGATATAAGTGCATGTGACTTGAATAGAAATCTGGAAAAGTTTTGAAGGCTTATAAAATTGACTATTAAGACCAATATAACAACTGTCAGCAGCATTTAAATCATAAAACAAATGTCCATAGACACATAATGTGCTGTACAAAGGTTGGTCTTAAACCATTTTGTCCAATGACCATTGTGTCTTAGAATAATTTGGTGGCATGAACAGTTGGTCTAAAGTTTTTGGTTGAATTACCATTTAGCTGAAAAAGTTCCTCTAGGTGCAATACTGGGTCAAAAATTTACCTTCAAAACTGTTTGAAATTTGAATTTCACAAATCAAATGTAAACTGAACCATAAAATAATGTATATGAAATTGAGTCACAGTATACACGCAGTTACATACACATGAAATTTAGTTTGTCAACCATTAATTGCAGTCAAGCAAAGAAAAGCATGCTTTTACAATTCAGTAATATTTGTGTATTCCTTGTCACAAAAAATAGCTGCTGTTTCTTTTGAGTCTCCATCAGCCCCTTTGAATACCAGTGACTCCAAAATATGTATTTTGGCAAACAGTGAAGACCCAGATGAAATGCAACATAATAAGGCATTTCATCAGGGTCTACACTGTTTGCTAAGACAAAACAGAAAATGAAATGCCTGTACAATTTCATTTGGAAATTTTAACCTGTAACCCCTTGATATATATACAATGGACCATTCCAAGTTTATTATATCAAACCAGAAGGGAGAATCCATTAGTGCATAAAGGGTTAATATTCTGTATTTTCAGGCCTTCTATAGTAAAAAATTCTCACTGGATGAGGAGCGGGTATCACGGTTATTTGAACATGCATCATCTCAGGGTATAGTTGTGGAACAGAGGTAATTTACACATTTTATTTGGAGGAGCATGGGCCGCTCATTGGTATAGTATTAGACTTGAGATCAAAGGGTCACTGGTTCAAGACTCGGTGGAGGCACTGTGTATCCTTTGTCCTGTGCTTAGTTCTGGTTCAACCTAGGAAGACAGGAAATTGTTCTGACATGTCTGATAACTGTTACGGGCACTCTTACCTATATATCTACACATCGTAGATTTTGCATAGCTTCTAGTATATAATCAATCTCTGACAACTGCATCAGAGAGTCGACTCTTTGGCTCAGTGGTTAGAGCGTTGGTCTTGTTCCGGGGCGACCCCGGATCGATTCCCAGGGAAGGCACGGGAAATTTTTCAGCTATACTTTACATTGTTACTGCTATCATGTCATAAGATAACTGAGCCGTGACATGAGATTTCCAACAATGTAGTATGTGCAACCAGCAAAGCCTCAGATCAGCCCGAGCATACGCGCAGTCTGCAGTCTGATCAGAGTCTTTGCTCATCGCTTGAATATTCTATGACTGTTAAGCTACTGACTGAACATCATTTGGAGTTTCTAAGCGTAAAAGGGGGCTGCATAGGCTCATATGAGTCTACACTTGTCAAAATGTCGCATTGTTGGAAATCACATGTCTAGGCTCAAATTGTAAACTGGGATGTAAAGCATTAAGACATAAAACAAACACATTCGAGCCTCAACATGTGATTTCCAACAATCATAGAATATTCAAGAGACTAGCAAAGGCTCTGATCAGACTGCGCTATTTTCAATTGAGTTTTTATATCTGGTTTCATACTGTATAAAAAAAAGTTTACATTTGTTATCAGCACAGTAAGGGCTAAGCTAAGTTGTTTGTGCATTATCTGCTCTTGGGGTAGGTTCACTTTTCTTTGGACAAGTACATTATGAACTTATACTTGTCCCTGGGCAAGTATGACATTTTGCTATTTCCACAAGGCAACTGAAAGAGAAACACTGGGCATGCCTTGTTTTTGCAAATAAGTGTGAAAGTGGTTCCCAAGAGAATTGGCTAATTCAAGGCTTTATTTTCCATATGATCCAGTCAGCATTCCCCTTCAGGTAGAATTGTCTTTTTTAGGTAATGTTGCTTCTATGAGAGATTTAACAACATGTATTGAAATCAATAAGCCGCTTAATGGTTTTCATGTTTAGTAATATTATGTAATTATGTTCATAACAATGTTTTGTACATAATGGCAAAATCTTGATGTTTTCACTACAAAGTAATTTTAATATCATATGGCAAATAGAATCTGATATTTGTGCTCCTGTATTATTGAATTTATTAACCTGGTTACGTAAAAGTGATAAAATGCTTGGCAAACCACATTTTATCTCTGTCTCCAAACTAATTTAATAAATTTAATAATAGATGAGCACTCAAGCAAGATCCTCTATAAAAAAGATATTTGTTAGTTCTACAATACAAATTACACAGCCACCAATCCAGCTCCTTCATCACATAAAATCAATACTGTAATATGAAGAAGAGAGACCTGTTTCCTATGTATGAGATGGACCTTAATTTCAGCAAAATTGTTTCTTTTTTCTAACCAATACAAAATTTTAGAAATCTGAAAATGCTATTTGATGGCCTTGATGTTTACCTTCGAAATACCTTAAATAGTGTGCACTGGCACATAAACTGATTCTAGAATCTGTGTTGAAGATGAAAAAATGCCATTTTTCTTCATTTCTAAACAGTTAAGCTGCAAAGCAGAGTATCCTCTTAATACTGATATAAGTGTCGAAAAGTTCAACGAGTGTCTCATCAAATAGCATTGTCCGATTTCTAAATTTTGCTCTCAAAATTAGGAAACAGAAAGTTTAATCCAACTGTTATATCCCATGAAGGAGCTAGATTGGTGGCCATGAATTAAGAGGAGTTCAGGTGTCGAGATATTTAAGATAAATACATTATGGCTTTTTGTATGTTTTACAGATCAGTGAAGCGAGAAGATATATTGTGTCATGTTCAGTCAGGGAATATACTAATAGTTCTAGTCGATTGGAGCCAGTTGGAGTGTATATGGTGTGATAAACTTAGATGCCAGGTAACTATATACAGAGCAGCTATTGAGAGTTTATTGCTTATGGGCTTCGATGAGCGAGAAAATCTGACTTTGTTGTATGCGAACAACAAAGGCGGAGACCAGCATGCGCATCTGAGCAGTCTGATTAGCGCCTTTGTTATTTGCTGTCTGGAAAGTATAATATACTAGCCGTGGTATGTGATTTCCAACAATGTGGCATTTTGACATGTGTAGACTCACACAAGCCTGTGCAGCCTCCTTTTAAGCTTAGAAACCTCAAATGGTGTTCAGTCAGTAGCTTAACACTCATAGAATATTCATGTGACTAGCAAAGGCTCTGATCAGACTTCGCGCATGCGCAGGCTGATCTGAGGCCTTACTGTTCACACATTCCACATTGTTGGAAATCTCATGTCACGGCTCATATGTAGTTAAACTTAATACAAACAAAATTCAAACAATCTTGCTAGTCTTTGTAGCTGAGCAGACTGTTTTGAGTCTTACTTGGTCGGAAACCTCAAAGTCAGTTTTTTTCGTGTTGCTGTCCTTATAATATAGGCGAGGAGCTTTAGCTGAGATGAGCATGTTCAGGTGCACAGTCTAGTCAGAGCCTTTGCTGCTGGCATGCAGCTGAAAGCTCGTACTCAAATTTAGACCTGTATCTGCACATACATGTTTAACTCTTTTCTTGCTAGCGGCGACATTTGTAGTCTATTGCTAACCTTTGCAAACAGTTTGGACAAAATTTTGGTTACTGATCTGGATCCAAACAGTTTGACACTCTGATAGTTTAAAAAAATCAGCAGATGACAAAAAAGCATAAATATTTGCCCAGCAGGCAAAGAATTCAAAACACATATGCTATAAGAACTAAAATCTCTGTGCTGGTCTAAATGGCAACTAATGAAAGAAGAAGCCAACATTTACATATAGGCCAGTCATAATAGCTTTTGGGGTACCACTAATTGCTACAGAAACTTTTTTGTGCATGAGCGAAAGTTTCTTATGTCATCTACAACATACTAAAAGTCCTCACAAAATACCTGAAAGGAAACGATATTATAATACCTTAATTTACTCCTCATACAACACTTTCTGCGGCGGCCCTGTAAGTCCACCGTAGATTGTACTTTCTCTCCCTAGGAAACGCTTCCGGTTGTGTAGACGACTCGAATTAAATCTTTGTCGCAGTTTTCCTCTGACCATTACACACAGGTAATTATCTTTCAGTAGTTTTTTGCCGATCAACGTATTTTTGATCATCGCCCCAAGGCAACTGACGCTCCAGTGCGTTTGTAAGAGAAAACTAAGCTCGATATTCCCTGGTGTCACATATTTTCGTGGCTATAATTCTCGCACCACTTTTATTGTTATTTTATTTTATATCACATAGAAATCGTCACGAATCATAGCGATCAGAAAGAAAATATGAAATATATATTAAATTGCAGGAATATTTTTTTTTATTCATATTATTAAAATATGTTGCGCTCGAATTTTAAAAATACGGAAGCACATTAGTGTCATCACGAAATTGAATATACTTGTACAAAGCGTTTTTGGGCGATTTTCGAAGCATTTCTACGAAAAACATAGCAAGGATCATGTTTACAGCTTGATATCACTTCTGAAGAAGGATTTTAATTAAAAAAGATTCGTTTTTCATCTTGAAAATAGAAAGAATCAGTTGTTAGATGTCTCTAATAAGTAATTAGACAGCATTACTGCTCTGTATAAAACTACCTCCGTGGTAGGAACAGTGGCCATTACTGCTTTGTATAAAGCTACCTCCCTCTGGGGAACAGTGGTCAGTACTGCCCTATATAAAACTACCTCCCTGATGGGAACAGTGGCCATTACAGCCCTGTATAAAGCTACCTCCATTGTGGGAACAGTGCCCATTACTGCTCTGTATAAAACTGCCTCCGTGGTGGGACAGTGGTCATTACTGCTCTGTATAAAGCTACCTCCGTCGTGGGAACAGTGGTCAATACTTCCCTATACAAAAATAGTAAGTATGATCAGGAAATACCACAATCACAAACCACAGACAACCCCATGGCACCCCGAGGAAGAGCCACTCAACCATCACGAGACACCAGGAAGACAAATTAAGCAAAGCAACCAGCTCTCTCTTCCCCAGCAAGATGATGGCAATACTAGAATTGACATAAAATAATGTACAACAAAACATAGAACAATTACAGACTCCCACAATGGGAGTAACAATAAACAAAAAGTCAACAACAACAGAACCACTACCTTAGAACAGACAGCAGCCTAAGCCAACAGGGGGCTTAAATGCATTTTACTGGTATCAAATCTTCGCCCTAAATTCTGCTGTTGTTGAAGTACAAGATATGTTCAGCTAGCATGGAGGCCTTCTAACTAATGCAATGTATCATCATGTAGAAACACAAATTAACACACCATGATGAAACAATGAAAAAGGCTCATGACTCACAGATAGTCAGAGCTAAAGAAAACCTCAAGTTGAGCCACAGTGGGTCCAGCTATAGATAAGCATCAGGCACCAACCCACCGATTAAAGCATTACGTCAGAGCCGTCATAGAGTCTGAGGCCTGACCCACCGTCGTGCAATTATAGAGGAAACCATAGATATAAACTGTGATTGGGTTTAAAACCACGCATACAGACTGTCGCATGATAATCAAGTTATATCCAACTCTTATATAACTTTTTACAATCTTTTTGAATTGATCACTAAAATTAGATTTTCCAACAATTCGTTTGAATTTATAAACCAAATCACCATAAGTATTGGTTCTGATATGCCTTGTTGCAGAAGAGACTTTAACCCAATGTTGTATTTAACAATTAACTCTGAGTGTATGTGGTAGAATTTAGAAAATGCTTTTCGAATTTCATGATATCTATAACCTTGTTTTAATAACTAAGCAGTTAAAAATAAATTTCTGTTGTTGAAGTCATCAACATTAGAACACACTCTAGCAAAACGAATAAGCTGAGAAATATATACACCATAGGAAGGGGAGCAAGGAACATCTCCATCAAGAAATGGGAAATTTACTATTTCAAAATTAAAGTCATCCCGTTTATCATAAATTTTAGAAGAAACTATGCCATTTGTTATTGACAAGTTCAAGTCCAAAAACCGAGCTTCAGTATCAGTAGAATTAGCCTTATTTAACTGACGTTAAGTAGGATATATCTGACCTACCATTTGGTCAAAGTAAGGATTATCAATATTAAGTGAGTCATCTAAATATCTGGAGGTGGAATTAAAAGCTTCAATAATATCAGTTTGATTATTGTCTGACAGAGACAACATAAAGTCTCTCTCATAACAATACCAAAACAAATCTGCAACAAGAGGAGCACAATTAGTCCCAAAGTTTTGAATATCGGGAATGTTGGTCACTAGTGCCTTGGATACAGTTTTCTTCGTCTGGTGAACTGTTGTGCATATTGCCTTATCTAATGTTGGTGACCACTATGCCAATTGGTAGAGGGAAATGCTTATCTGGCCTGTCCGATCTATCATACAATCCCATTTTTAAGTCTGCTGAGTGCAACACTAATGATGTATACCATCGGGATACCCTTATTAACTTAATTAACAACTTAAGGTGTTCATTATTATACTTCTTGAACAGAGCCACATATGATCTTTCTAAAAGGAACCCGTACAAAGTACAGCCCCATGGCTAAGACAAGGGTTTTGTCCAAGACAGGGGGGAAGTTTTTATAGTTTGCTACCACTGTAACTACTGGCACATGGTTGTCGTGCGAAAAATCGAGAAAAGAATATGATGTAATCACACTTCAGATGTTAATTACCAGAAATTATGACAAATGAACCTGGACAACCCTGAGAGGACAGAAAAAAACAATAAAAAAACAACAATAAAAAAACATACAGTGTGCAAGAAAACATACGATAATATAGGCCTAAACATTAGCTAGCCATTTTTATAACCCGCCACACTTTAGTGTCGGGGTATTATGTTATACCTTTCGGTGTCTGTCCGTCCGTCCGTCAGTCCGTCCGTCTGTGCTCACCATTTCCGATCGATAACTTGAGTAATTATTCACTGAATTTTTTCAAATTTTGCATACATGTTGTTATCGGCGATGAGTGGTATGGGATTGTTAATGGGCAAAATCTGTCCATTTTTAACGGAGTTACTGCCCTTTTTCGTATTGGAAAAATGGTTTCTGGCCTGTTATTCCTTTACTGTTCATGATATCTGAATGAAATTTCACAGATATGTTGCACATAAAAGGATACATATTGTGGCTAAGGACCGTCACTCTGACCTTCCCAGTTTGTGAGTTATCCGCCCTTGATAGGTCTGAAAAAAGGTTTTTGACCTATTGTTCCTTTACTATATGGAATATCTGAATATAACTTCACAGATATGTTTCATATCAAACGTAACATATTGTGACTAAGAACCGTCACTCTTACCTTTCCCGTTTGTGAGTTATCCGCTCTTTGATTGAATTAAAAAATGTTTTTTACCCGTAGTTCCTTTACTATGTGGAATATTTAAATGAAACTTTACAGATATGTTTCACATCAAAGGTTACATACTGTGACAAAGAACCATCACTCTTACCTTTCCAGTTCATGAGTTATCTGCCCTTGATTGATCTGAAAAATGGTTTTTGACCTGTAGTTCATTTACTATATGGAATATCTGAATGAAACTTCACAGATATGTTGATCATCAAAGGTTACATATTGTGACTAAGGATCGTCACTCTTACCTTTCCAGATTGTGAGTTATCCACCCTTGATTGATCTGAGAATTGGTTTTTGGCCTGTAGTTTCTTTTACTGTATGGAATATCTGAATGAAACTTCACAGATATGTTGAACATCAAAGGTTACATATTTTTAGTAAGGACCGTCACCCTTACCTTTCCAGTTCATGAGTTATCCGCCCTTGATTGATCTGAAAAATGGTTTTTGACCTGTAGTTCATTTACTATATGGAGTATCTGAATGAAACTTCACAGATATGTTGACCATCAAAGGTTACATATTGTGGGTAAGGATCGTCACTCTTACCTTTCCAGATTGTGAGTTATCCACCCTTGATTGATCTGAGAATTGGTTTTTGACCTGTTGTTCATTTCATCCGTCCGTGCTCACCGTTTCCGATCGATAACTTGAGTATTAATGCACAGAATTTTTTCAAATTTTGCATACATATTTTTATTGGGGATGATAGGTATGAGATTGTTAATGGGCAAAATCCGACCATTTTCGATGGAGTTGCTGCCCTTTCTCCCTTTAAAAAAATGGTTTCTGGCCTGTTATTCTTTTACTGTTTATGATATCTGAATGAAACTTCACAGATATGTTGAACAGCAAAGGTTACATATAACAACGAAGGACCGTCACTCTTACCTTTCCAGTTCATGAGTTATCCGCCCTTGATTAATCTGGAAAATGTTTTTGACCTGTAGTTCCTTTACTATATGAAATATCTGAATGAAACTTCACAGATATGTTGACCATCAAAGGTTACATATTGTGACTAAGGACGTCATATCACTGTCTATCTCAGTTCTGTTGCTATTTAGGCATTACATATCTCACAAAATAACTTTTGGTGCCCCCAGCAGTGGCGGGGTATTATGCAGTGCTTGCGTGCTTTTATTAGCTCACCTGAGCCGAAGGCTCTGAGGTGAGCTATTAGTATACCAGTGACTCCGGCGTCCGTCGTCCGTCCGTCTTCCGTCCGTCCGTCCTCCGTCCGTCCGTCCGTCTGTCAACATTTACAAACATCTTCTCCTCTGAAACCACTGGGCCAATTGAACTCAAATTTCATATGGCGACTCCTTAGGATGGGGGAACGAAAGTTTGTTCAAATGTTCCTGGTCACGTGACCAAGATGGCCGCCATGCCCATATATGGTAAAAACCCTTTAAAAATCTTCTTCTCCAGAACCAGAAGGCCGATGACCAGGGGACTTGGTATGTTGCATTGGGGATGTGGGGCCTACCAAGTTTGTTCAAATAATGATCCTAGGTTGACCTTGACCTACTTAACGTCAAGGTCAAATTTGCTTCCTAATAGATTTAAATGGGAATTTTTTTGAAAAGTTGATTTTTTGAATACTGTTAAAGCCAAAGTGATTATTCTTACTTGATATGTTGAAACTAATGAGACAATGGCTATAAATAAGTTTCAAAGGTCAAGGTTGACCTTTGCTCTTTCAGCCAAGGTTGCTCATATTGTGGTCCCATCAATATATTAAAACATAGTTTTCTCACAAACCATTGGCCCAATTGAGCTCAAATTTCATGTAAAGACTCCTTATGATTTAAGCAAAATATTTTGGTCACATGACAAAGATGGCCGCCACTCCCATATATGGTAAAAACCTTTTAAAAATCTTCTTCTCCAGAACCAGAAGGTCGGTGACCTTGAGACTTGGTATGTAGTATTGGGGATGTGGGGCCTACCAAGTTTGTTCAAATGATGATCCTATGGTGACCTTGACCTACTTAACATCAAGGTCAAGTTTGCTTCCTAATGCATTTGAATGGGAAATTTTTTGAAAAGTTGATTTTTTGAATGCTATGGAAGCCAAAGTCATTATTCTCACTTGATATGTTCAATCTAGTGTCTATAAATAAGTTTCAAAGGTCAAGGTTGATCTTTGACCTTTCAGCCAAGGTCGCTTATATTGTAGTCCCAACAACATATTAAAACATAGTTTTCTCAGACAATTCTTGGCCAATTGAAACCAAATTTCATATGAGAACTCCTTATGATTGGATAGCCAAAACTTATACAAATTGTTATGGTCACAAGACTAACATGACCACCATGCCCATATATGGTAAAAACTCTTTAAATCTCTTCTTCTCTGGAACCAAAAGGCCATTGACTTTGAGACTTGGTATGTAGGATCGTGGATGTGGGCCCTACCAGGTAAGCACAAATGATGAATCTAGGTTGACCTTGACTTACTTTATGGCAAGGTCAAATTTGATTCCTAATGCATTTATATGGAGAAAATCTAAAAATGTGCATTTTCTATAACTGAGCCGAATTCATAATACTTAAACCTATTGAGACAATGGTTTATTAAGTACCAAATGTCAAGCTGACATGTGACCTTTTATCAAAGGCCACTCATTTGGACTGCCACATACCTATCTAAAGATCTTTTTCTCAGAAATCACTGGGCTGTTTGAAGGATTATTCATTAGATTGTTTAGGTCACTTGACCAAAATGTGTATGGTAAAAACAAAATTTGTTCCATTATAAGCTGTAGTTGACCTTGACCTATTTTAACATTATTAAGGAGATCAGGTGAGCGCCTCAGGACCTTCAGGTCCTCTAGTTTTTAAAGCTATGACTTGTTAAACATATAAACGGATTACGCTACCATAGGAAACCGCACCGAATGTTACTACATTTCCATGGCGGAGGAAACTGAGAACTGGCACCAGAGGTGCCCACGAAGGAGGGCCGGTGTAACGTAGAAAAGGTGGATGTGTGGAAAAGGTCGACATAGCGGCCACTGCGCATGCGCAATCATATGGCCCCGCCCAGCTTAGTAAAGGCTATTGTGCATGCTTCGTGTATTAAAACTAATTCGCTGTTGCTGCAACTGTCATGTAACTGTCATCGATCCATTACATGGGAAAACGGATCACAATATATTTTGCCAACGACATATGCGGATTACCATTAATAAAGAGCCAAAATTGAAATGTCAGAGAATAATGATTTCCTAAAAATGAAAGAATAAATCTATTATCAAATGAATAACAGAAAATTATAAACACTAGGCTATTTTGGAAGATCCTGTCCCCATCTCTATAGCTCCGCACATAACCTATAGCGTCATATTTAAGGACATAACCAAACAGAGCAGAGTTTGATCAGATGCTGAAGAGCTCTCCATCGCTAGGCGATTGATCAAGGTTTCACTGTTTGCTCACTGGAATGATAAATGATAGAAATAAGACAAAATCAACGTAAGCCCTACAATTGGGAATTGGCTTGGCCAACGAACACGGTAGTAGTTCGTCAAAAAGGTTTTTTTTTAAAATAAAAATATGGTTCTTGTTAAAGTACTGCCGCATAAATAATCCATTTTAAGTACACCTGTTCACGTTATTTTCTCTTGAACTTTTCTATATGCAGAAAGATAAAGCTGCAGCATTTTTTGACAAAATTTTCAATCTGGTGTTTTGGCTGTATTTTTCTGTAATTAGATGAAATTTTGGCATAGTTTTGGTTCTTTTCGACGGGGGAGTATTACTGTTGGTAGAATGAACATAAACTGACCCAGTTACTGCACAACTGATCTGTGGCTTTGTTTAAGCATATGCGAAAATCCTGTTTTCTCATGTCACGGCTCATATAGTATAACTGGGGTTTACACGGGTATACATTTTCTCTTATTTTTGCTCTAAAACATAGATTGTGGGTACTTATTAGAACCGCCTCAGAGTGTACCCACAATCTATGTTTTGAGCAAAAATAAGAAAACTATTTGAAAATTATCAATTTTACAGCCGTAGAATATTGCAGTATATTGCACGGACATGTTTGCGTAATGTTTGTCTGGCTCATTTAGATTAATGAAGTTTCTTTTTTCAAAATGATTGTGGCTTCATATCCATAGCAGTAATGTTATGTATAAATTTATTCTTCATTGTAAATAGCTAGAGTTTCCAATCATACAAATCTGAAGTTGGTTGATTACAGTTCCATTGAAATGAGTGGGTGGGGTAATCCTACCCACCCGCTGATATTTGGTTAGCCACTTTTACAGAAGATATGATACGCCACATAAAATAAGCCTTCATAAAGTTCTTGTATTCTGTTGTTCATGAACTGCATATTGCTAGGTACTGTAGTGTCTTGTATATACCAGCTATGTTTATTTACCAATAGTAACACACATTTTTGCGGATTTTAAGTGCCTGACTCATATCAAAATTTTTTATATTTCCCATCATGCAACATTTGAGGACTTTTTTTCTGAGATGCATATAGGATTATATATTTCAAAAATGCACTTTTCGTTTCTGTAGCAATTAGTGGTAGGTTTGACCCAAATATTGGCTAAAATGACTGGCCTAATAGAGGATCTTACATGAGTGCTCATGTATTAATAAGAGGATAAAACATTCTTTTCCATTAATACGGAAAAGAATGTTTTATAAATATCGTCATTGTTATATACCTTCCTTTCCTGCACACTGGGCTTAAATGGCAATGAAGCCCTCTGCTGCCGTGTATAAATGGGAATGAAGCCCACGGCCAGTGATTGGTCAACGATCAGCCCCATTGAGACACATTAAATTTAGATGAAATGTATAACTGTCAGCGATTGAAACACATCAAGTTTCTATAGTAAACACTTATTAGATATATAACAATAAATTTATTAAACAAGTTGAGATAAAATGCAAGAGTTACAGAGTATTTTATTGTGATTTTGCAATGAGTTTGATGAATTCAATACAGGAGTACAAATGCTAGATTCTATATCTTCAAATGGTGTGCAAAGCTCAAGATTTTGCCATATAATCGCAGTTGTAATGGTCGTCTTTACATAATATAACTAAATATGTAAACCACTAGTGGTTTATGGATTTTAACCCATAATGCGACAATCGCAACAAAAGTAGTCTGCTTTTCTCATCTGCTGAAATGTTTAAGAAGCCTCAATGGCAAACAGTGTGGACCCAGATCAGACTGCTCCTATAGGAGCAGTCTGTTCTGGGTCCATGCTGATTGCTTCTTTACTTTATTCGTCAGTAATGTTAGGCAATTATTTGCAGCAGACAACTTCAGCAGACAATATTTTCAGATGCATTTTTTTTCTTGGGGCTTTAAGGGCTAATACATGGCATTTTATTAATCACAGTCATGTGATAGAAAATATGAAACCTAAGCAACCAGAGCGCAGGGGCTTAGTTGGTAGAGTGTTAAACTGGAGATTGAGATAAACGAAAAAAACCTAGGCAAAAAGTTCATCTTAATTTTCCTTATATTACTTTTCAGCCAGGCTGCCTGTCATGTTTGACCAGTAGATGTTGTAGTGGCTATCAAGGTAAGTGATTAACTCCCTTGTTTATAAAAAATGGGTTCATCCAGCTTCAACTTGTCAATGAGAACATTCCTTTATCATAGGAAGGGGTGTTAGAAAACTATGGAATCAAAATAAGAAAACTAAGAGTAAAAAAAATACAGTGCAGTCCCTTTATAACGAACCTTCTTATAGAACAGATTTGGATATACCACTGTCATGTTGTGGCTTCCAAATTTTCCTACCACGGTTTGATGCAAATCTACAAAAAAATTATAGGGAAATTGACCAATGGAAAATCTACAAAGAAATAATGAGATACTATAAAGAAATTATAGGGAAATGACCAATCGAAAATTTGCGAAAAATTATAGGAAGATTGACCATTGGAAAATCTACAAAGAAAAAATGAGATTCTATAAAGAAATTATAAGGAAATGACCAAATGAAAATTTGTGAAGAAATTATAGGGAGATTGACCATTGGAAAATCCAGAAAAAAAGTTATGAGAAATTGACTAATGGAAAATCTACAAAGAAATAATTGGGAAATGACTAATGAAAATTGACAGGGAAATGACTAATGGAAAATACAAAGAAGTTTTACAAACATGAAGATGATTTTGCAAAGAAATTATAGGGAAACTGCAAATGGAAAATACAAAGAAATTATAGGGATGACCAATGGAAAATTGGCAAAGAAATTGGCCAATGGAAAATCTGCAAAGCAATTATAGGGACATTACAAATGGAAAATTTACCAAAAAAGGGACATTACCAATAGGAATTTCTGATTAAATTTAAGGAAAATGACAAATGATTAATTTACAAAGAATTTATAAGTAAATAATTAAGCTGTTAGTTTAAACATATTTTATTGCCAAATATGATACAGCAATAGGGTTGGGTCACAAGTTCTCACAACAATTTAGTTATGACCATTCCCCTAAATTAAGCTGTTGGCAATATGACCAATGGAAAAATGCAACGTACCATATGAAAATAGCCAATAGAAAATGACAAAGAAATTATAGGGAAATTAGACAGAAGAAGATTGACTGGGAAACTCCTATTTACTTAGGAACATAGATCCTGACCATCTGGGACATTTTTGAAGGCAGATGTCAGACTTGTGTTGGTAATTTCTGCCACTTAGCGTGTATTTTTAATAGTAAGTGAGTATGATCAGGAAATACCACAATCACAAACCGCAGACAACCCCGTGGCACCGCGAGGAAGAGCCGCTCAACCATCACGAGACACCAGGAAGACAAATTAAGCAAAGCAACCAGCTCTCTCTTCCCGATCAAGATGATTGCAATACTAGAATGGACATAAAGTAACGTACAACAAAATATAGAACAATTATAGACTCCCACAATGGGAGTAACAATAAACAAAACGTCAACAACAACAGAACCACCGCCTTAGAAAGGACAGCAGCCTAAGCCACCGGGGGGCTTAAATGCATTTCACCAGTACCAAATCTTCGCCCTAGATTCTGCTGTTGTTGAAGTACAAGAAATGTTCAGCTCGCATGGAGGCCATCTAACTAATGCAATGTATCATCATGGAGAAACACTCTAATCAAATTAACACACCATGATGAAACAAAGAAAAGGGCTCATGATGTCAGACATACTCATACTGATTGCTGGTCTTTGCATTTAGCATATAGGCAAATATGCATTATTGCAGATTACATGTACCTCAAAACACTGTATTTGAGCTGCCAACTGTCACTATAAAACTCAATATACGTGTAAATGACCAGTTGGGTTGGCATGTCGTGTTAAGAAATTCTTTAAGTTGGGTGTACATGAAATTGAGCTATTTATTTACTGTTTCAGAGAGCTTCTCCCATTAAACTACAAAGCTGTCAGGGTGAAAATCTACAAAGCAATTATAGAGAATTGTTATATAGAGACTTACAATAAATGTTCTAAAATTTCCAACTCTTGTTGCCTGCCAAAAGGTCCTCTAAACAAAAGACAATTCCATGTTTGCTATTCTCAAGAGCAATTTGTGATTTCCAGCCCCAATAACCAACATTTTATTTGAGAACAGAAAGAGAAAAGTGTTCAAAATTTTAGAACATTTACCATAACTGTAGATTGGTCTGCTTCAGGTCATTATGTGGTTGTATGTGGCTATGACAAGAAGAAGAAGAGAATATTTTATAAAAATCCCTCATACGATGAAGGTAAGACACTGAAAAGTTGTTAGTAAGGAGCCCAGGGTTATAGAATTTTTTTTATGCTCAACTCAGCTGAGCATGAAATTTCATCTGCTTATAAAAGCTGAAACATTGACAAATGAGCCATGACATGTGATTCCCAACAATGTTGGTTGGTTGGTTGGTTTTGTTGCTTTACGTCCCAAGTCAACAGCTATGGTCATTGCGGGACAGTCAGTTCACCTAACCACACTTTTTCCTGGGCAGGCTTGAACAAGCGGTTAACCAGTAATTTGTGCACATACTTTCGCTTGTAACTGACAACAACCCTTCTTGAATGAATCAGCGGAAGGGAGGAGAATGACCGTAGAAATTATTTCATGATCAATCTCCACGAAAGTATGGGACCGGGCCGGGATCGAACTCGCGACCCCTGGATCTGCAGTCAGACATGCATATGTAGCCAGACACGTTACCGACTGTGATTCTCAACAATGTGGCATTTGACAAATGTTCACTCAGACGAGCCTCTGTAGCCTCCTTTTAAGCTTAGAAACTCCAAATGATGTTCAGTCAGCAGCTTTACACTCATAGAATATTCAAGCGACTAGCAAAGGCTCTGATAAGACTGCGCGTATGCACAGGGTGATCTGAGGCTTTGCTGGTTGCACATACCACATTGTTGGAAATCCCATGCCACGGCTCAAATAAAGATTTTTCCTTCTTTAGAACATGTAGATATTGTGTTTATCTTGCTTATAAATGTTAAAATGCCAACAATTGTGAGCAGGATAATTTTTGTGATCAGTTTAGTTGAGCATGAAATTTTTTATAACTAAATAATATTTTATAAAAATCCCTCATACCATGAAGGTAAGAGAGTGAAGTTTTGTTACCAGAGGTTTGAGAAATATTTTGTCTTCAACTCAACCGAGCATGAAATTTCAACTGCTTATAAAAACTAAAATATTGACAAATAAAGATTTTTCCTTCTTTAACCCTTTACCCCACATTGACGCCTTTGAAATGTCACATATTTGAAAATATTATGGAAAATGGAGCATTTGCTCTTTTTGAGCAAATGCTCCATTTTCCATAATATTTTCAAAAGTATTCAAAACTTAACTGAATTTTTTCTCGAATTTTTTCAATGTTTTCTAAAAATAGAAAATGATGTCATGATCTAAAAATAGCCTAGGACATAAAGGGTTAAATCATGTAGATGTTGTATTTATCCTGTTAATAAATATTAAAATGCCAGCAATTGTTACGTTATGATGTTTTCAGTCCCTCACCTGGAGCTCGCTATAGGCAAACTTAAACTGTGTCCTGTTGTCCAGCATGCTTACATCTGTCTTTAACTTTTCATGAAAGGAAGGGCATCCTGCCATAAAACTTTGCTTCAAATATACAAATGGCAGTCTTGCGCAAAGAAAGAACTGCTCTGTTTGCAGCTAGCCAGTTACCTGGAGAGGGGCCGACTGTTGTGGAAGATGCTCCAGCACCTGAACATTAATCCAAACCCGATGATGATGATGATGATGATGATGATGATGATGATGATGATGATGATGATGATGATGATGATGATGATGATGATGGTGGTGGTGACGGTGGTGGTGATGATGATGATGATGATGATGATGATGATGATGATGATGATGATGATGATGATGATGATGATGATGATGATGATGATGATGATGATGATGATGATGATGAACAACATCTCTTCCAGAACCATTAGGGGATTTCAACTGAAACTGTATATGAGGCATCCATCCGAACAACATGGGGATTCAGAATCACTAAAAGTGTTCCATTTTGCTATACAAGATGGCCACCATCATGTAACTCTTCAAACTACATCTGCCAAACCATATGTCAGATTGAACCAAAACTTGATGGTACAGTAAAAACTGTGTACTACGGTCACTCAAAAAGAGACAAAACAAAGATCTTTAAAACATTTGGTAGCTTAATGAAGGTCGAAAGTATTGGAGCATTCTGCAATACTTTTGACCTGCATTAAGGGATAATTGGTCTTGAAAACCAATTTTTGGTCTTTGAGAGTGGCTGTTTTACACAGGTTTTACTTTACTGTGTTCGTGAAAGAATTTTTCAAAATGTTGATTTTGAAAATAAATCAGCAGACAACTAAAAAAGCTCAGCATGCAAAGAGTTGATAAATTCAATGATAATGAAATGAGCCTCATCATGACAAAACTGGTCTTTGAGGCTGCCGCCCAACGAAACTCAAACCAGTCTGCTCAGCTACAGAAACTATCTAGAAAATTGAAATTTCTCTTGTAGCAAGTTTAGATATGGTACTTTCCAATAAGTAAATAACAAAGGCGCTGATCAGACTGCACAGGCTGGCCTTGCCTCTTGGTTGTTCGCAAGCCCTGGACAGGTTTACTCGCATTGAGGCCCATATTATAATTAGATTGTTTATTTTTTTTTAGAATTATGTTGCAGTCGAATGGAGAAGTTTGATCAAGCCAGAACAAGCTACGGAACTGATGAAGACACACTATTTGTATATAAAGATGGCGTCTCATAGACTGCTATCACAAAAACTCACCAAACTGTTGTCATATTTATACCTAACTTGAGAAACTTTCAGCATTAGATAGGCTTCAATCCAGGCTCAAGTTAGAGTTTCAGATACAAAGTTTATCCACTTCAAGCTAGAGCTACAGGTCCGAAAGAAATTCATTCTGAGTTATCGGAAGTCTAAAGCTGGAGTTGTAAGTTATTAATAAGTCCAGATAAACAAAAATTTGAGCGTAAAATTTTCATTATTATTCCCTCAGCAGTTTAAACATTTGTTTTGGGTCCTGAAAAGAACTTTCTTATTGAGATGGTTCTTTTAAGATCCCTTAACAATCCCTTAACATCATTCTATAAAACTGTTTATTGGTGATTCTCACCTACCCAGGGTGAATTCAGTTGATGACTGTGCTGAAAGTTCTGTTGTTTATCTTGTAATTATTTATCCGAGATCATCACATGATTTCAGTACTTATTATCAACCTATAAATGATACATCTTTCAAACTGTCTTTTTTCTGGCTATTTGATACAGAAAGCCGGATCAACGAGGTTTTCTGATTCCATATCACTATCCTTTAAGGCTAACGTTGGTTACCTGTTTTTGCGGCGACGCTACGTAAAGTAAATTTCAAGTATGGAACCAGTGAGATGGAAAACATGCTGACGTAACGTCAAGAAACGCAACGTAATGGCAAACGTTCCTGCAAATTTTCAGTATTAAAAGACCAAAACAAGTTATAAAATCAGAATAAAGTCAGAAAAAGGTATATAATAAACATATTATTATAATAGTAACTTGATCTGGTTTACAGTATCAAGTCTCGCCGATGAGGCCATCCCGTTGGATCATCCTCAATGCTTAGCGGTTCGGATGATCCAATTATATGACCTTATCTACTCGACGTGATACAGTACACCAGATCAAGTTACTATTACAATAAATAAAAATGTATTAATCACACTTACTCATATGCCACTAATAAACACCTATGCTGATGTATCCAGCAAAGGTAGAGGTCTAAATTTTGTTTTGAACCTTCATCTACATCCATACATTGTGAATGTGAGCAGCAAAGGCGTCTGAGCCTTCACTAGTCACTGATGTGATAAGTACTGAAATCTCGTGTACAGGCCGTGAGGTTATAAAACTTTTTTCATGCTCAACTCAACTGAGCATGAAATTTCAACTGCTCATAAAAACTAAAATACCGACAAATGATTAGGGAGCGCAGTGGCTCAGTGTTAGAGTGCTTGACTCGAGACCGAGGGGCTGCGGGTTTGAGCCTCACCGGGTCATCGGGTTGTGTCCTTGAGCAAGACACATTAATCCTAACTTAATACTGGTTCAACCCAGGAAGACCAATCTCTACATAAATGAAAGATTGTTGATGGGAAGTAAAGAATCAATCAAACAAAACCAACAAATTTAGAAGTTTCTTGCTTTAAGTCTCTCAGATGTTGTATTTATCATGCTAATAAATGTTAAAATGCCAACAATTGTTGGCATTTTAACATATATGAGCAGGATAAATGTCGTGCTCAGCTGAGTTGAGCATGGAAAAAGAGGCCTGGCCTGTTTACATGTTATATTTTTGTTATTTTGAGGTGCCTTAATGGCAGACATTAATTTAGATACTGTAAACTGAAGTTCCTTAGAAACGGACTTTTTTTTTTAATTTGAATTAGCAGTATAGTGTGAGATCTTTACCTACAAGTGTCATCTGCTGATAACCTTCAAACAGTTTGGACCCAGATCAGATTTTTTTTTAAAAAGTTGATTTTTAATAAATGAGTTAACTCTGCATTTGCATTCTTTAGTAGTTTGCTGTTTGTTTTTTTTTCAAAATCAACTTTTTAAAAAAAAAAAATAAAATAAAAAAAATTCAGGAACACTATCAGAGTATCAAACAGTTTGGATCTAAGTCAGGACCGAGGTTCTGTTGGTACTGATATGGGTCCAAGCAGTTTGCAGAGATTATCAGCAAACAATAAAAGTCGCGTCTAGCAAGGAAATAGTTCAGCAGTAATTTTAAGAAGTCAGTATTGGAGTTATCCAAGATTTAAGAAAATTTGTTTCATTCGTTACATTTCATACCTATGACCAATTTTAGAAATGTATTTACTCTGGATCAGGAGGTATGGATTCTTCTATCCAGCTTGATTCACTAATTTGTTTGAGTTGATGCTTTATGCCCCAATCAACAATCTTTCAGTCATGTTGAGCCATTTTCTTGGGTTGAATCATAACTTAGCAGTAAGGCAAAAAGTTTCTTGCTCAGATGCAACACAATGCCTCTGGTGAGGCTCGAACCAGAGACCTCTTGATCTCAAGTCTAGCATTCTAACACCAAGCCTTTTGGCTCTCCAATTTGCTTGATTCAATAAAGCTTGGAAAGTTCATTATATATATATGGCAGCACATGAGATTTCCAACAGTGTGGTATGTGCTACCAGCAAAGGCTCAGACCAACCTGCGCATACGCAAAGTCTAATCAGAGCCTTTGCTGGTCGCTTAAATATTGTATGAGTGTTAAGCTACAAACCGAACATTGTTTTGAGTTTCTAAGCTTAAACCTGTGTTGTTGGAAATCACATGTCGCGGCTCATATATAGGCCAGCACATGAGATTATGATACTTATCACATTGGTGAGCAGTGAAGGCTCAGACTGTCACTGGTCTAGGTGTTTGTCTGTCTGCCTGTGTATATCGCTGTCTTTGTAGCATTGGTTTTCAAAACCAATTATCGCTTGGTGCAGGTCAAAAGTATTGCAGAATGCTCCAAGGGGAGCATTCTGCAATACTGTAGACCTTCATTAAGCTACTATTTGTCATTAAGACCGTTGTTTTGACTATTTTTGAGAGGCAGTTTTACACAGGTTTTACTGTATTGGGAATCTTTTGCATGTCCTTAATCACTTTCCTAAGGATACCAGGATGAGCGATCTCAAGTTCCATGGGCCTTTATAGTCTGTCTTCCTGTCCCCTGCCTGTCTGCTTGCCCACATGTCCACTTGTCTGTCTTTTTGTCCCCTAAATAATTCTTTTTACAGATGCATAAAGTCATTCTTAAGCTCTTTAGCTAGTGTCATCTGGTGATAACCTTTGCAAGTAGTTTGGACCCAGATCAGATGCAAATAGTTAAAGTGATTATTTGGATCTTTTGAAAGTTTATTTTGATCAAAAATAAATTCCTCAGTAATTACTAATTTGTTTTCACTGCTCTGCTTCTTCATTAGCTAAGGTGATTAAAGCCCTGTTTATTGCTCTGAAAACCAATAACTGACTGCAGACATCTTTTTCATCTGGTACATTTAACAGCATGCGATCAAGCTTCTGTTTACCTCAGCTGTGACTAAATGGAATCAGCTCCCTGAAGAGGGCCTATAAATCGCTATGATTCCATTCAATTATTTCATTGAGTAATGATGGCTTCAAGTGATAAGAATGAGAATTGGTTTAGACAAGGCCCATGTTACATTTTTACACTGCATCATTAAGCAGTCTGGTTAAGTGCCCCTAAGTAATGCTTATTTCACACCAACGGCGCTTTGATGGCGCTTTAAAGCGGCGTGCAAAGCTACACCAAAGCGTAACAAAGCTTGATTTAAGCGGCTGGGTTGTAGTAGATCATGGGAAAGCTTAGAGTAAAGCGGGACATTCGGCAAGAGCGCCAAATTTTTTTAAACTGTTCAAAAATTTTGGACGCTCTGTTACGAATTGATTAAAGTGCCGAGAGCGTATCAAAGCTTACCAAAGCGTAACAAAGCTCAGCAAAGCTTGACTCAAAGCGTAGGAAAGCTTAACAGAGCTTGGTTCAAAGTGGGGACCCCAGTCTTCACAGTCTGTCACCACTTGACACGCTTCGTTAAGATGTCTCAAGATTTGCTACGATCTGGCATGAAGATCTGACACAAGGTCAGACGCTTTCATCAAGATCTGACACGCTTTGTTACGATTTCATGAAGGACTCACACGCTTTCACACCAATTGAGACGCTTTGATCAAGGATTGACACGTTTTGTTAGGCTTTGTTACGCTTGGCAAGCTTCCCCACGCTCTCTCACGCTCTTTCACGCTCTCCTCCGCTTCAAGGGCTAGGATGTAGTTGTACAGCAGGGAGACAAACATCATGTCTTCTTCAGATAGATCATGCTCTGGTACTTCTGGAATTTCTGGATCTTGTTGTTCTGCCATCGTGTTCTGGAATCAAAGATGCAATGATTTTGTGGATCTGCTGCATCTTTATTTATAGCTCTGGATCAAAAGCGGCATGAAATCGGCGATCTCATCTTTTTCTGATGCGTAACAGAGCTAGCAATGCACAACAGAGCTTGATAATCGTATCAGAGCCTGATTTAAAGCATCATAATCGCATCAAAGCATAATAAAGCGTAATAAAGCTTATCAAAGCTTATCAAAGCGTGATTTCAAGCGTAACATAGCCTCATCAAAGCGGGATCAAATCGTGAGGAAACGTAACAAGTCGGGCAATAATTCGTCCCCCAATTCTTATCAGAGTGTATCAGAGCTTATCAGAGCATTACATTACTTAGGAGATCGTGATATTTTTGGAAAAGTAAACAAAAATGACGGCGCTTTGCTTGCTGATTTAAAGCGCGGCATTCACCATTGGTGTGAACCAGATATTAGTAATAGTTTATAGCATTAATTGAAATTGTAACATTTAGCTCTGTTCATGATGTATTCTGCTTTGCAAACATTTTGGACCCAGACCAGGTCCGACAAAATAAGGGACCTGATCAGGATCCAAACTGTTTGGTGCTACGATCGCATTCCTGAAAAGTTTTTTGAAAACGTGATTTCCTAAGGAAATAGGCAGACAATTAAAACATTCAAAATAATCCTGTATTCACAAAGCACATTATTTAATGTCATAATTTTTATCATTACATTTTGATTTTCATAAATCTGAGCAAATTCTTGAAAATTCAAACCAGCAAAATGGCTTGCAAGCCAAACAGACTCAGATCAGCCTGAGCATTGGTCCATGCATCCAGCAAAGACTCTGACCAAACAATGTCAATATTCAGGCTGATCGGAGTCTCTGCTGTTTGCTCATGCATCTGCCAATTCTAGTCAGTCTTCAAAGCTTGGATACTTACCTACCCATTATGTTACTGTTTTGTTCTGTTCTGTGGAAACACTGATCAGACTATAATCAAATGCAGATGCGATGCTGGATGCTCATACCATTTAACTTTAAACCTGTTTGTGTCGTCTGCTGATAAGCTTTACAAAATTTTTTGATCAAGAGAATGGTCTGACATTTTACCGGGCCTGATCTGGATCCACACTGTTTGATACTCTTTGATAAACCTTCCAAACAGTTTAGAAATAGATCAGACCCACGCTATACACTGACTATAGTTAATCTATTTGACCTGGTAACTGCCACTTCTGTAGTAATGCCTAAGGAAGACTTCTTGGAGTATTCAAGCGATTAATGGCGATCCCCTGTGGCATGTGAGTGCAATTAAATTATGGGCTAATTGAAGCAGTTTTAACAAAATTATGGTCATATGGTTCCCAGTATATTGTTGGCTCTATAATAAATGCATATGAAAAAAAGTCTGAACTATCCCTTTAAGTTGCGGGGAAAGCCATCCACTGAGTCTAGATGACTTTTCGGATTGAATCTATTATTTCTTCCATACAGAGGGTGGTGTACCAGCAGTGAAAGGTGAGATTGCACAGGTATGGAGCCTGAACTGGACTTAACTGGTTCGCGATGCAATAAGTACCAGTCTAGAGACACATTTCTATGTCCTGAAAATGTTATTTGCTTATGTCTGCTGCATAATTATTTTCAAGTTCACTTAAGACTGGATTTTATCATGGAAGCAAACACAATGAACCCTGATCAGACTGCTCCCTTGGAAGCAGTCTGATCTGGGTCCATATTGTTTGCAATATTGGCTGCTTTGGAACATAAGCAGATGAGAGGAGCAGGCAACAAAAGTCATGACTGACAGGAATAGGGTTAAAGGAACTTTTTAGCTTTATTATGTTATATTCAGGCCTAGGCTCAAGAAAACCTGTACAACACAGACATAGACCAGTCTGCGATTCCACACAGTCTGATCAGTGTCTTTATTATTCCTTTTTAGCTCACCTGAGCCGAAGGCTCCGAGGTGAGCTATTAGTATACCAGTGACTCCGGCGTCCGTCCTTCCGTCAACATTTTCAAACATCTTCTCCTCTGAAACCACTGGGCCAATTGAACTCAAATTTCATATGGAGACTCCTTAGGATGGGGGAACGAAAGTATGTTCAAATGTTCCTGGTCACGTGACCAAGATGGCCGCCATGCCCATATATGGTAAAAACCCTTTAAAAATCTTCTTCTCCAGAACCAGAAGGCCGATGACCATGGGACTTGGTATGTTGCATTGGGGATGTGGGGCCTACTAAGTTTGTTCAAATAATGATCCTAGGTTGACCTTGACCTACTTAACGTCAAGGTCAAATTTGCTTCCTAATAGATTTAAATGGGAATTTTTTTGAAAAGTTGATTTTTTGAATACTGTTAAAGCCAAAGTGATTACTCTCTTTTTATATGTTGAAACTAATGAGACAATGGCTATAAATAAGTTTCAAAGGTCAAGGTTGACCTTTGCCCTTTCAGCCACCGTCGCTCATATTGTGGTCCAATCAATATATCAAAACATAGTTTTCTCACAAACCATTGGCCCAATTGAGCTCAAATTTTATGTGAAGACTCCTTATGATAAGTCAGCCAAAATTTATACAAAATATTTTGGTCACATGACAAAAATGGCCGCCAAGCCCATATATGGTAAAAACCTTTTAAAAATCTTCTTCTCCAGAACCAGAAGGCCAGTGACCTTGAGACTTGGTATGTAGTATTGGGGATGTGGGGCCTACCAAGTTTGTTCAAATGATGATCCTAGGGTGACCTTGACCTACTTAACGTCAAGGTCAAGTTTGCTTCCTAATGCATTTGAATGGAAAATCTTTTGAAAAGTTGATTTTTTGAATACTGTGGAATAGTCTGCCGCCTTTAATTTCTAGGAGGACTCCTGATGGCATTTTTTGTTAATGCTCGGCATCCAGGCTAGAATTATTCCTTGGACTATTACAAACAATATAGGGGTGGATGCCAAGCGTGATTTTTTGATTTAAGGTCACATTGAGGTCAAAGGTCAAGTAAGTGCAATTATTCAGAAAAAATGGCATTTAAATATAGTAAATACTTTTTCAATCACAAAATGCTACCAATATGAACAAAAACACTTGCATGTGAGAACATAATGGCACAGAGGCTTGCCAGCCTCCAAATTGACATTTGCAAAAAATACCGTATTTATGATATTAAACATCCAGGCTCAATACAAATTAAAGAACAATATAGTCCGGGCCAATCAAGCTTACCTTGCACCTCCAGGGCATTTTCTTGAGTGTGAAATTGTTCATTAAGACCCCCTAAATGCAAAATAAAGTTCTAAAAATGAGCCTGTCTAGGCTATGTGAAAATGCATGGTTTCCATGGCAACCCATAATGCAATTCAAGAATGGTGATGAGCCTACAAAATATCTCATATCTTAACAACTACTTGTCCTAGCTTTCTAAACATGGTGTCAAATTAAAACTTAGACAGAGGCCTTTCATCCATTGTCGCTTATGCAAATTATCTAATTTGCCTAATTATTTATGAAACTATTAAAATGTGATTCAAGGATGGGGGTGTACCTACAAAACCAATAATATCTCAGTTGCTTCTTATCACAACCTTCTAAAATTGGTACCAAATTGAAGTTAAGACATTGGCCTTTTATCAATTTGTGGCATATGCAAATTATCTAATCTACATAATTTGCGTTTTCATGAATATTAATAAAAACGTTAAAAATAAGGAAAATCATTAAAAACATAATCTGTATATCATCATTGATGCATATTGCTATGTCATCAGTGATACAATTGGACAATTTCATTCATACAATGGTCCTATTTGTAAATTGTCTCATTGCATATCCATAAATTTATATGTGTAAACTTATAAAAAGAAGGAAAGTCATATAAAAACTATAAACCTTGGAAGAGGGGAAGGGGAGCTGGTTATAAGACTTTCCATGCACCCCTAGGACATTTTCTTATGTATGTCAACTTGTTTAGTGGGGTCGCCTTAATAGCAAAAATATTATCATTAAATAAAACCATTTGGAATATATGAAGTTACAATGGTTTCCATGGCTACCTATCATGCAATTCAGAAAATGGGGGTGTTTGAGGATTCTAATGAACAATTTGGCACCCATGAATAATTGTCCCCGACTAGTACTATATATGTAAATTGTATGAAACATGACCCTATAGATTTGATATATAATTTTGCGTTATCCAAGGCACTTCTAATTCACATCTACATTGTATCAATTTGGTGTATGACTTCACTGACCATACACCTAGCTTCAATGTGTGCCGATATATAATTTTAGACTCACATTCGCAGGTAACCTAAGTATCTACAGACAGGATTGTGATTCAACATATTCAGCACCCATACAGCATGATACAGGCAAAAATCAAACACTTTAACTTCCCAAAGTTGCAAGCCTCCAGGGCAACTTGTAGACCTATAAGATAGGCACACCCCACTGCATCGTATGTACATTCTATCATGCAGATCTGATTAGCCTTTTACGTTTACATCTGACGGTTCTGCACATTTTTGCAGGCACAAGTGGTGATGAGCTCCATGCAAGCCGGGCACACAGCTGGCGATCTGTCAGTCTGAACCTGAGTTGTGTCCGGAGCATATCTGTTATATAATTTGAGACAGGAATCCCAAATTTAGTGTGTGGATACACCATGGGGTCGCAGAGTGTCACATACTGTTTCTGGGGTTACTGTGATTTTGACATTGTCCTCTGACCTTAGTTCTAGGAAAATCGTGTCTAGAGCATATATCTTGTATTGTTTTAAGGTAGGAATCCCAAATTTAGATTGAGGATACATGTTAGGGTGCCAGAGTGTTCCGTACTCGTTGGGGTCACTTTGAACTTGACCTCTGGCACATCTCCTATATTATTGGCGGTAGGAATTCCAAATTTAGTGTGTGAATACATCTTGGGGTTGTAGAGTGTCACACACTGTTTATAGATCACTGTGTCTCATTTATGAAAAGTAATTGTCTTTTGGGGTATTTCATCAATTTGTGACACAATTCATGATTTTGCCTAATAAGGCCAGAATTTTTTTATTAGTTGATTTACGGGAATTTTTTTTCAAATTTAGGGTCGGGGGGACGAAAAAAAAATAATAAAAAAGCTCTGAAAATGACCAGTTAACTGGTCATTTTCAGAGCTTTTTTTTTTTTTTTCTCAGAGTTTTTTTTTTTTTTAATATCTCCAGAAAAAAACAGTATAACCAACAGTCTGTATTAATTTTTTTAATTATTATATCATTTTCCTAAAAATCTGGACAGGTCAATCACATTTAAACAGTGTCACTCTCAAAAATACACAGACAGAACCTCAAAAAAATATTATTTTTTTCATCAAAACAAATAACATTTAGAGTCGGCGGATAAAATAAAAAAAAAATTTTAGAAATTAAATTTTATTTTTTCTTACTTTCCGGAAAATTACAGTAGGAGGGTTCGTAAATCAACTAATAAAAAAATTCTGGCCTAATCAACTCTCAAACAGTGCAATTCAAAGGTATCTTCATAGGTCGTACAACCCTTTTCTCACATAGAAGAAAAGATTGAATTGTACCAAATCGATATCTACATTTTCTCTTTCAACGCAGCACCCATACAGCATGATGCAGGGGAAAAAACTCTTTAACTTCCCAAAGTTGCAAGCCTCTACCTTATGACTGTACCAGTGTTTGAGCTTCCAGGTACTACTTCCAACATGTATTTTGTACATGTGAATTTAATGAACAGCGTTGAAAACACCAAAGTACAAAAATGTATAAAGGACCGTCTCCATCTATTGTAAGAATTCCCCAGAGCTTCTTTATTTATTATACCTCAGAGTGGACCTTTCTGATCACCCTGAACAAAACTGTTAAAACACCAATGCCTAGTCAGTTTAAGCGAACAAACATGTATGTGTCTTCTTACGTACATTTGTAACTATCTTTTTCTATTTCATACTCTGTTTTATTATAAAAATGGTGATTGAGTCTTCCATTTGATGGAAGTTTTGCTTTATCAAGCTTGTGAAACGGGTTAACACTTGGTCAAGCTTTGCAGGTATGTTGTTCTGTTGTACAAAGCTTTCTGTCAAACTGTTGTCAGAACTGCGCTACCAAGACATGATCTCTGTACATTGTAATGTGATTAATTTGCTCCCCAATGTTACATTTAGCAAAGCAATATTATCGCATGAAAATTGTATGAATCATTCTATGTCAACATTATCAGGGAAATATACATATCCATTTTTTTCGACACATTTGTCAAAACAAATTTTGCAATCGCATCATCAATTTTAGGGACTGGATTTATTCCATTAGAGTGACTTTCTGCATTGAACAGCTGCACCAGGTTTTCCAATCGGTTTGCAAAAGTAAGTGAGTATGATCCGGAAATACCACAATCACACATTGCAGGCAAAACAAAGGCACCTCGAGGAAGACAGGGATAACATAACACTAACAGTCACTTAACATCATTAAGGCAATTAAAGTTAATCAACAAGCTCTCTCCTCACCTATATGCTTTGGTGTCAAACGTTTTGTGGTTTGACAGACCATATATTACGTCTTTATAGCCATTATGGCATCACGGTTCAAACAGGTTCTCCATAAAACCCACCAAAATATCCATACCCTCAAAGAGGAGACTAAGAAACAAGAACACTCTCTCAGGGATGATCTTTTCAAAGTGCTCTTGGTTTTTGCCTTGCGACAGATCAGCGTGACCAGGGGTCTTCATCAGATCAGCCGTAAGTTTGAAATTTTGTGACAGCATAAAGCAGTTCTAGTTATAGGCTTAAAATGAGTGTTCTGTCATCATGTCATCTTCAGAGTAACGTTCTGAAGAATAACCTTTTTGGGGCCTTTGCCAAAATTTGGGAATGGCATGGTCAGATTAATCAACTGGATACATGAATAGTGGGGCCTTTATATCTAAAGAGCACACAAAATTAGCAATCAAGATGCATCGTTACATCATAAATGAATGATTGACATCTTGATCTGTGGTATTTCATAATTTCAAATTGGGGTCTTCTTCTGTAATTTGCTGGTGCAGTGGCTCAGTGGTAGAGTGCTTGACTCGAAATTGAGGGGCAGCAGGTTCGAGGCTCACTGTCGTCACTGCCTTGTGTCCTTGGGCTAGACACATTAATCCTAGCTTAGCACTGGTTCATCTTAGGTAGACCTGTCCCTTGATATCTGAAAGATTGTTGATGGGATGTAAAGAATCCAATCAAACAAATAAAAAAGCATGTACTTTTTCCAGACACCTCATATCATTCACATGACCAAGAGCCTATCTGTGTCCAGAATTGTGGAACGCTACCCCCCCCCCCCCCCCCCCCCCCCCCCCATTTATTGTGTTTTTGGCAAAATAAAACAACATTCAAATATATTATAGACCCTATCATCAATCAAATAATACAATGTACAAGCATTGATTGTGAGTGGTCTATAACTAAGGCATGATTGAAAATGTCGTTTGAAAAAAAGACTGTAAATATGAAAAATCTACTCCAAAATAACTGATTTTTGTGCTGAAAGTTTATTTTTCTATCCCATAATAGCTATAATATTCCACAAACTATTCTTTACAACATTTCTATATCTGACTTTTAGTTTTCAGCATATTAAACATAACAAGAATGATTTAGATACCATCTATAGCAATGTAAAAAAGACCTAATGATGATTCTAATAAGAAAATGCACCTATTTGACCTTTGACCTTGCTGTGACCTTAATTCGAAGTTTCAGACGTGGCATCCACCCTGGGGCACTTTGTCATACCCCAAAGAGTATTTCTAGCATGGATGCGGAGCATTAACAAAAAGTGCCATCAAAACCACTTTCTAGGGGTCTTAGAAATTACAGGCTGCAGACTAGAAGCCAGTCATTATTCTCACTTGATATGTTCAATCTAGTGTCTATAAATAAGTTTAAAGGTCAAGGTTGACCTTTCAGCCAAGGTCGCTTATATTGGAGTCCCATCAACATATTAAAACATAGTTTTCTCAGACAATTCTTGGCCAATTGAAAGCAAATTTCATTTGACAACTCCTTATGACTGGTTAGCCAAAACGTATACAAATTGTTATGGTCACATGACTAACATGGCCAACATGCCCATATATGATGCGCAACGCAGGAAAAGGGCCCTTATGGGTAGATTTTCACATTTTCAGTTTATGACATTTTTCAACAGGTACATGTTCAAGCTATTGATTTGTGTACTTTTCGTTCGGAAATTATACACGTCAGTCCTAAAATACGGTTTTGTATAGCAGTACCCATTGATCTGACGTCACAATTTTAGCGACGTTACGTCAAAATAATGGAAAGATCTCCTGGTATCATCAACTAATCGGCAAACGTTGGACGAAAAGAGCAAATATTCCATTAAGAAGAAAGGGTCCTTAACTACTTATTACAAACAATTTGCAAAAATATGGTGGTCGTTCCTCCAAAATTGACAATTCTAGAGCTGTCTAAAGTTGTATACGTCAACAGAAACTGGTACACAATTGTGACATTAGCGCAGTGGCTCAGCGGTAGAGTGCTTGACTTGAGACCGAGCGGCCGCGGGTTCGAGCCTCACCGGCGTCATTGCGTTGTGTCCTTGAGCAAGAAACATTAATCCAAGCTTAGTACTGGTTCAACCAAGGAAGACCCGTCCCTACATAACTGAAAGATTGTTGATGGGACGTACAGAATCAAATCAAACAAAAACAAACACTTGTGACGTAACTTGGCGTCGTCAATAATTTGATTAAGGAAATAAGCGCTATTTAGTTTTTATACCTACGGAAAAGCTATAGGCCGTTTAAGGCAGATATATTCCTTGCACCAAAACCAGTTTGTCGGATGAGGCCGTGGCCCCGTCTTAATATGGCCTAAGCTGTTGGTGGGACGTTCCAACACAACAACAACATCGAAAGGGTCTTTATATACACGTCTTTACCTGAATATTTTTGACTCATTATTGTTATTCATAGTTATTGCATTTTGTTTCAGTTTTTTGTGCTCATTTTTGAAACGAAATGTCGTAGTACATGTAGCCTACCTTCTGCGTCCGACCTGAGTACATATTGGTATCGAGGGCGGGTCCACAGCGGGTCGAGGGACAACAGACACACATCAATATATTTCCACTCTTTTTGGTGTCCCACATGAGCTGGAAAATGGTGTCAGAAAACGAGCTATTCAAGCTTATGCGAGCATACACATTTACGAAATAAACTTTTTGATTCAAGAGAATAACTATCCCAGCCAGCATACAGTTTTGGGCAACTATCGGCCCCTAGCGAGCTGGTGGGCCGATTGAGGCCCATTGGATAAGATAGGCCCGACGCGACAAAATCTATCTTTAGGGTGTAAGACACAGTGAAACTTAAATCAGTCTCATTGGCTACAGAGACTAGCTAGACAAATGCAATTTTGCTTGTAGCAAGTCTAGATACGATACTTTCTAATAAGCGAACAACAAAGATGCTGATCGGACTGTAAACTCCCGAATACAGGTTTTCTCGCGTACATTGTAAAGGCCCAGATATGATAACTAACAAATCGGTTAATCTGTTGATTGCGCAAATCAGTTTGCTTTAATTTGTTTCTAGTTCCAAAATGTAATCGCCATAGCTACCGGCAATTATATTATTTGTGAAAAACAACAACAACAAGCAAGAAATACAGTCATGGGGCATATGTGACATCGCAGTCTATTTTTTCCCTTTTTTTTGGCAAAGGCTATTGTCCCCAAACTATAGAGGCTGAAATTATGAAAATCGTACCAAAAGACAGCAAACCGATTTATGCAATATATATTTTATTGTAGCTTTCTTGGTTTCTTGTGTTTTCGTATGATAGGCATTTCACTTTTCGGTGACATTCACGTTAGGGTATCGTCAATGATATATTTTTTAAATAATATGTTCACTTTAAACGCGTTCTACTGGAGAGCCTTGAGCGTAAATATTTTAGTGTACATATTG
The DNA here is from genome assembly GCA_964019695.1 of Loripinus fragilis. Taxonomy (NCBI): domain Eukaryota; kingdom Metazoa; phylum Mollusca; class Bivalvia; order Lucinida; family Lucinidae; genus Loripinus; species Loripinus fragilis. The sequence goes on from OZ026525.1 coordinate 76,545,055, forward strand.
CTATTTTCTATAAATTTGAATTTCACTCATGTATTTTCTTTGTAAATTGCGTCATGTTTTTTTTTACAAAATGTACTGTTTTAAATGGCGACGTCACAAAGTGGCGAATAATTATGCCATGTTACTGTAGTCCTACATTGGCATGGTCATATTGGTCTTTAGTATGGTACAAGGTTCCATTCTTGAGATTGAATTTATATTAATTAGCAGGGGAAAGAAGTTGAATTAAAATGAATTGGCGTCCGTTCCTTTTCCTACATGTATCATTAATTTAACCGCGGTTCTTTTCTTTTAAAAAATCATTTTTTAAACACACAAAAGCCGTAATATTTTTAAAATATACTGACAGACTTTAATTACGCAACACTAACTTCCTCTTATATCTTCCAAAAGACTGTTGAATGTAAACTTCCTTTGCTTCGATAATGTCATCATGAGTTGGCTTCTTCGGCAAACACTTTAGTTTTAATTGTACAACTTAACTGGACGACGTTATTTGCTCCGTATAAATTTAGCCATTTAAACATTTCTTAAGTATAGGAGATTTTAAGCTATTGAATGAAAAGGGTACACCAAGATAAACTTCATATACGCAAATAAGCTGTATCGCAGACCTGCCAATCAATATGAGAGTGATTCCACGATGACTAACGAAGTCCATGACACATATGTGATGCTTCTAGTGTTTCTTGATTTAAAGAAGTAGGGAATCTTCCATTCATAACATTTGGCCACATGAAACAGTTGACCCCTATCTCAAAAAGAGTACATTTTAATGCATTAAGTTCATCTTAGTTGGCCAAGTTTTCCATGTTTTACTTACAAGTGAGTGCTCTTTAACATACAATCAAAGTTATTGTTCTGCCTCCTTTTTCGAGACATAAATTAAAGCTGTTATCCAAGTGTTGCGTTTTTCAATATTAGTATAAAACGAATATTGAAAACAGTAGATCAATGTGGATTTTCTATTAAATATATACGAAGCTACATAGATCTAGATCTATTCAATATATTTTAGAGCATCGGGTTAGGTCTGGTTTCGTTAGGCAGTGTAAAAATGACAATAGCATATTAAACAACACTGAGAAAAACACTACACCAAAATACCCGGGGTAGGCCCCCAAGCTAACCGTCGAAATCTACTGTACTGTTTTTATTTCAAGCATACAGAAGCTAAGTATAGTTACATGATTGCCGCAGTAACTAGTAACTAAAATTAAGTTAATATTTAGTTTTGGTAAGATAAAATTAAAACTGAAAAAAATAAGTTATTTTCCTATCCTCCAATAGTTTAATGTTTGTATTATATTCATAAATTGTATTTCATGGATCTGTCTCAAAATCCGAATGATATCTCCGGTAGCATATCGCGCTGTAGTGGATAAGCGCTATGCAATGTAAACCAGGGGTCGCAGGCTCAATTCCCGGCTTCTCCAGAAATACTTTCGGTTGAGCCTTCGGGTGCTCCCGTCATATAATACACATCGAATCATAAACCCTCTCGGCCCGTTACTGGTTACTAACCAGGGAAAGCCACAAGACGTTTTTTAGCCTATGCCTTGTAAACCAGGGGTGGCAGGTTCGCTTCCCGGCTTCTCCTAGTCTGTCGGATGAGACTTAAAGCTGTGGCCCCATCTTATGAAACGCTTTAAAACCAAAACCACTGCCGGTTGAGCATCGGATGCTCCGGAAAAACATAAACCCACCCAGCCAGTACTGGTTATAGCCAAGGAACACGGCCACAAAAAAGAGAATTACGTCTCCGGTAGCCTATGCTTTGTAAGCCAGTGGGCCCCGGGTTCGATTCCTGGCTTCTCCCAGCATGTCAGATGAGACTTATAGCCATATGCCTAGTCTTCTGAGACGCTTTCAAATCAGAACCACTGCCGGTTGAACCAGCCATCATCCAATCTCGGGCCCTCTATCGACCCGCCGCAGTAGCGAAACGCCATTCGGATGGTGTTTCGCTAGCGGGTCGATAGTGGCACGATTGATTGTGCTTACTGGGCGGGTATTCCTGGACATGAAAACCATAAACTTATCCAGCCAGTACTGCACGGGTGGGCATCAGTGGAACTATCGCGAAATCGCGTAAACATAAATTTGTTCCTTCGTCACATCCGGGACCTTTCGCGGTAGTGGCATCGTCACGGAAAAGCCAAACAAAGGTAGGTAGTCTCACTTGTTTTGACTTTGTGTGAAAGAGTGAGTTAATTATGTAGAAATCCGGAATGCTATTCCATGTAGATATGATTTACCTTGCTAAACAGGCCAAACGCGATGTTGAAAAAAGCTTAGCTTTGAGATGAGAACCGTAACCAAATTGAACTCAGAACGGGATTTCATCAGTTTTATGTCAAAACGCAGAAAGTATGCAGATGTTTTGCTAGTTTTAGCTCAGAACAAGAGCATTTTACACACGGCATGTACATAATAGCCCTTATTCGTCCTTCGTACGTAAATAAATCGAACCGATCATGTTCTATGTAGGAATAAATGCCAAAGTTTTCAGGCGAAGTATCGCCTTCGACATCGCGATAGTTGTAACGTCACGCTCTAGTTCCTTCGAGTATACCATGTCAGTACATACTATGCATGCAGGAGCGGAGAGAAATGTGTGTATATTGAAGTATCTATACTGAAACACCCCAAACTTCCACCAATCCATCTCAAACGCTGCTCCTCATGTACAAACTAGCACACTTACCCCTGCCCTCCCCAAGTCCTCACCTTCAAGACCCCACAGCCTTTAGCTCAGCCTGTTTTACGCAGATGCGCTACAGATGTAAGTATAAGGTCTAATCCACCGGCCCAAATATACTTGAAGTGTATATCATTTATCTACATGTATATATGTGCCAGTACATGAGATTTTGTCACTTATCGCATGTGCCACGACTCAGATTAGCTTTCGCATTTTAAAGTTTCATCAGAACTTTCATGTACTGACACATATGTACATGAAGATAAATGATATACACTTCAAGTACATTTGGGCCGGTAGACGAGACCTGATACTTACATCTGTAGCGCATTTGCGCAAAAGGCTGAGCTAAAGGTTGTGGGGTATTGGAGGTGAGGACTTGGGGAGGGCAGGTGCAAGTTTGTACACGGGGAGCAGCGTTTGAGATGGATTGGTGGAAGTTTGGGGTGTTTCAGTATAGATACTACAATATACACACATGTCTCTCCGCGCCTGCATGCACTGCATATACTGATATGGTATACTCGAAGGAACTAGAGCGTGACGTTACAACTACCGCGAAGGCGAAGGCGATACTGCGCCTGAAAACTTTGGCATTTATTCCTTCATAGAACATGGTCGGTTCGATTTTTTACGTCCGAAGGACGAATAAGGGCTGTCATGTACATGCCATGTGTAAAATGCTCTTGTTCTGAGCTAAAACTGGCAAAACATCTGCATACTTTCTTCGTTTTGACATACAACTGAAAAATCCCGTTCTGGGTTCGATTTAGTTAAGATTCTCATCTCAAAGCAAAGCTTTTTTCAACATCGCGTTTGGCCTGTTTAGCAAGGTAAATCATATCTACATGGAATAGCATTGCCGAATTTTTACATAGTTAACTCATTTTTTCACAAAAAATAAAAAAAGCGAGAGTACCTACCTTTGTTTTGCTTTTTGCGTGACGATGCCACTACCGCGAAAGGTCCCGGATGTGACGAAGGAACAAATTTACGTTTACGCGATTTCGCGGTAGTTCCGCTGATGCCCACCCGTGTACTGGCTATAGCCAAAGAACACGGCCACCTCGAGACGGCCACAAACAATAGAATTACGTCTCCGGTAATAAATCATTTTATTTTATATAAATCTTGCCTTAATTATTATTCAACATCAAGGGGTTCTTGTAAAGCGCATATTCATTGTATATAGTTCGTAAGAGAGTCTAAGGATATATCAGTTCCGATAAAAAACAGTCTCAGCCTAGAATCTGATGTTAGCGTCATGGACTGAAACGTAAAATAATCGCGTAAATTTGTCATCACTTTTGACGTCAATAACTCGTAACGTCATTAATAACGTTAAGGGCCCAAATCGTGCGTTGCGCATCATATGGTAAAAACTCTTTAAATCTCTTCTTCTCTGGAACCAAAAGGCCATTGGCTTTGGGACTTGGTATGTAGGATCGGGGATGTGGGCCCTACCAGGTTAGCACAAATGATGAATCTAGGTTGACCTTGACCTACTTTATGGCAAGGTCAAATTTGATTCCTAATGCATTTACATGGAGAAAATCTTAAAATGTTCATTTCTATAACTGAGCCAGCCAAATTCATAATAGTTAAACCTATTCCGACAATGGATTATTACTAGTAAGTACCAAATGTCAAGCTGACCTGTGACCTTTTATCCAAGGCCACTCATTTGGACTGCCACATACCTATCTAAACATTTTTTTCTCAGAAATCACTGGGCTGTTTGATGGATTATTCATTAGATTGTTTAGGTCACTTGACCAAAATGTATATGGTAAAAACAAAATTTGTTCCATTTTAAGCTGTATTTGACCTTGACCTATTTTAACATTATTAAGGAGATCAGGTGAGCGCCTCAGGACCTTCAGGTCCTATAGTTTGGAAAGTACATGCATCATATCAAGGCTTGCTACAAGCGAAAATTTACTATTGTAGCTAGTCTCTGTAGCTAAGGAGACTGGTCTGAAACTCGCTTTGGCGGAAGCCCTGAAGACAGGTTTTGGCATATTGTGCCCATACAATATATTGCCTGTATATGTCTACATTTGTGTTTGTCACTCTGTACATGTTTATTGTTCACATTTATTGTGCTTTTAAGTTTTCAAAGTTTATTATTGTAAATATGAAAATATTCAGGTGCTATTTTTATGCTTTTCTGACCTCCAGGGTCAAAGTAAATTGATGCACTCCGGTGTTTATCTTTGTTTCGTTAACAAAAAGTTACAAAATTCCACAGTTTATTTTTTATGGTGGGTAATATTCTGGCCAAGAGGATAAGACCTTCCTTTGGGCCTTGTTGCAAGAAAATATGAGCCATGACACATGATTTCCAACATTGTGGTATGTGCAACCAGCAAAGTCTCAGATCAGCCTGCGCATATGCGCAGTCTGATCAGAGCCTTTGCTAGTCGCTTGAATATTCTATGAGTGTAAAGCTACTGACTGAACATAATTTGGAGTTTCTAAGCTTAAAAGAAGGCTGCACAGGCTTGTCTGATATGAGTCTACACTTGTCAAAATACCACACTGTTGGAAATCACATGTCACGACTCAATTATGATTTTGTTGCATGCAAACAACAAAAGTGCAGATCAGCCTGTCCATCCATGCAGGCTGATCAGTGACTTTATTTGCCCTCTTTTAATTTGCCACTTGCAAAATTTCAAGATTATTGCTAGTCTCTGTAGCTGATTAGGCAGGTTTGGGCATAACCTGGTCACAAGGTTTTCTCATGTTGGAGCTCATTTTCATCGGGGTCTACACTGTTTGAAAAGGTAAAAAAGATCTACAGACAAAAGAAAACAATGTTTTTGAAATTAATCTCCCGACACCCCTAGAAATATGCAATGGACTATCCCAAGTTTATTGTATCAAACCAGAAGGAAGAATACATTAGTATACAAAGGGTTAAATTGAGTTAGAACAAAAAATGGGCTCGATATCTGTTCTGTCATGTGAAATGTGAATTAGGATCTATATCATTTGCTTCCATGAAAAAATCAGTTAAGCCAAAAAAAATGCGTACAATTGCGATTATTTTCTTATCCATCAGTTTAAACATGTGTTTTGGGTGCTCCAAAGAATCGTCTTGATGAGACGGTTCTTTTGAGTACCCACAAAGTATGTTTAGGTTGAGAAATAAGAAAAATAATTTTCAATTACACACTCTTTTCTGGGGGTCTGCCATTTTGTTGTTTGTTTGTTGTTGATTTGATTCTTTACGTCCCATCAACAATCTTTCAGTTATATAGGGACGGGTCTTCCTGGGTTGAACCAGTACTAAGCTAGGATTAATGTTCTTGCTCAAGGACACAACGCAGTGACGCCGGTGAGGCTCGAACCCACGGCCCTTCGGTCTCGAGTCAAGCACTCTACCACTGAGCCACTGCGCTCCCTGCCATTTTGTAATGTTTACCAAGCACTTATGTGATGTGTTGTAAGCAAAAAAACACAAAAAAAACCACCAAGAGTTTTTATCACAAGCATCCACATGGAAAAATAGAGGATCCAACATAAGAATGAAATATTATTGAATAACCTAACCCTTTGTATTTGGGAAACCCCTAAATGAATATCATAAGTTTAGATAAACAAAAAATTTTAGCGTCAAATTGTGAATATTTTCTTACCCATCAGTTTAAACATTTGTTTTGGGTGCTCAAAAGAACTGTCTCATTGAGAAGGTTCTTTTGAGTACCAACAACATATGTTTTGGTTGAGAAATAAGAAAATTAATTTTTTGGTATGCACTCTTAACTAAAGGCCTGAATACTTTTACAAACAGTGAAGAACCAGATAAAATGCAGCATAATGCTGCATTTAATCATAGCCTACACTGTTTGTAAAGGTAAAAAAGATCTTCAGACAAAAGAAAACAATAATTTTGAAAATAATGACCTGACACCCCTAGAAATCTACAATAGACTATCCCAAGTTTATTGTATCAAACCAGAAGGAAGAAACCATTAATATACTAGGTGTTAAATGAGTTAGAACAACAAATTGGTAAGATATCTGTTCTGTCAAGTGAAATGTGTTACTAAAATCATAGCCAGCACCTAAGTGCTTGCTTTTGGCCACCTGATGACATGTGTCAAATGTACTTTTGAAATAGCAAACATTGTCAACCCTGATTGGACTGACCTTTTTCTGGGAGTACATTGTTCGATCAAACTTGCCTGTTGTAATACTTAGGATAAATACATTTCATCTGGGTCTTTACTGTTTGCAAAAGTATTCATGCCTTTAGTAAAGGGTGCATTCCATAAAATTAATTTTCTTATTTCTCAACCAAAACAAATGTTGTGGGTACTCAAAAGAACCATCTCAATGAGACTGTTCTTTTGAGCACTCGCTGTTCCCACTAGTCATGACTTTTGTCATCTGCTCTCTTGTCTGCTTATGTTCTTAGGAAGCCTATATTGCAAACAGTATGGAGCCAGATTAAACTGCTCCCTTGGGGAGCACTTTGATTAGGATTCATATCATTTACTTCCATGAAAAAATCTATAGTCTGAAGTGCACTTGAAAATACGCAACAGACATAAAATTTGGTTGCTTGTTTTGATGCTTTATGTCCCAGTCAATAATTTTTCACTGATGTCGGGAAAATTACCCATCTTCCTGGGTTGAACCAGTATTAGGCAGTGTCTTGCTTAATTACACAACACAGCGACTCACCAGTGGTGAGTCTCGAACTAGCAACCCTGAATTTTAACGCTCTACCAACTGAGCCACTGCGCTCCACAGATGTTAAAAGCAGACAATGATTTTCAGGACAAAAATAGTGGCAAGATAAGGGTTAGTTTGGTAGAAATGTTTAAGGCTATGATTAATTTATTATTCTATTGGAGATGTGAAGATGTGTATCATGAAATTGTTATCAATAAAAAACATGTCTTATTAGCCTGTTTCTTGTTAATTATTCTCCAAACCCTAGCAAATCTGTTTCTTTTTCATTTGACTACCTGGAGATATAAATAAGCTGAACCTAGATCTAGTGACTTTTGCTACTGAACAATGCCATAGCAATGAAATCAGACCAGAAATTTTTCATTAGTTGATTTACGGGAATTCTTTTCCAGATATAGGGTTGGGGCAACGAAAAAAAAAAAAAAGCTCTGAAAATGACCAGTTGACTGGTCATTTTTAGAACTTTTTTTTTTTTCAAATATCTCCAGAACAAACAGTAAAACTAGTAAAATAAACCAACAGGCTATATTAAATCTTTAAATATTTCATAATTTTCCTAAAAATCTGCATAGGACAACTACTTTTAACAGTCACTCTCAAAAATATACACACAGAACCTCAAAAATATATTATTTTTTCACCGAAACGAATAGTATTTAGGGTAGGCGGATAAAATTAAAAAAAAATATTAGATTTTTTTTCTACTTTCCGGAAAATTACAGTAGGAAGGTTTGTAAATCAACTAATAAAAAATTCTGGCCTAAGCAGGTTAACAAGTCTGTGACCTTGACTTGACCACAAGGTCACTTCCGTGGGTAGGGAAAATGCTGATTAAAACGTTACACCTATGTCTATCATCATTAAAACTATGAATGGTATCCATTTAAGTATCATCATAATATAAGGCCTCATAAACTTTAACACTGTACCCACAGACAGGACAGAAAACCAAATGAGCAAAGAAACCAATGGACGAACGGAAGAGCAAAAACTATATACAATGCAGTCCCTTTATAACATTATGTTCCGGTAACATAGGAATGGATCATGTTATAAGTGAATTGTGATATAAAGGGAAAATTTTTAAAGGAATTATAGGAAAAGTACCATTTTATGGTCATTTCCTTAGTAAAATTCCATAGTAAAAAATTTGGGAGCCACAACATCAGCGTGTTGTATTCAAAACCATGTTATAACAAGGTTTATAATAAAGGGACTGCATTGTACCACTCAACATCCTATACTTTGTGTATCAGGGGTATTGTTAAGACAAGACACAGAACACAGCCATAACAATATAATTTATTATCGTCATCATTTTCAACAATTTTATCTAAAATAAAATGATATAAGTATATATACATGTAAAAAATCTTTCTACTTAAAGCTATAATTAACAACTAACGGGGCTAGTCAAGGCAGAGTGATTGGTGATAAATTTAGGATAGTTTTAACAGAATACATGTATAGCACCATCCATATAGCACCATCCATGTTAGAAATTGACTTCTCAATTATCAGAGAATAACCAGGCCTTTTGATAAAAGGCCTGGTTACAACAATGAGCTGTTTATATGCTTAAGTTATGTGAATAAACCACTTACTTTAATAAAAGTGTGTAATTAAAAATTAATTTTCTTATATCTCAATCAAAACATATGTCGTGGGTACTCAAAAGAACAGCCATATGTTTTGGTTGAAAAATAAGAAAATTAAAATGGAATTTCGAGGTCTACTACTTCCTTCATCCAACTTTCCAAAGACAACTGTAGCTGAGCAGAAAAGTTATCTAACCCTTAGGTTATACAAAAAATTTGGTGCTTAAGTCAACTGATCATGAAATTGCAACTGCTCTTAAAAACTAAAATAACGAAAAACAAAGATTTTTTCCTTTGCATTTTATTTGAGCAGGATAAAATGCATGAGAAAGAAAAAAGTTTTTTAACATCAGGGCCAAGTCACAAATCCTGAAGGAAGTTTCGAATGGCATGGGCATACAGGGCCAAAATCCTCAATTTATCATCCAATACTTTTTAACTAGTCCCATCTAGCATGATCACATATTATATCTGGGTTATTATGTAAATGTATAATTGGCCATCACACAAGATTTTGGTACTTATCGCATATGCACAAATGTCTCTAGTAAAGTCCCGTGCTGACTAATCCAGCAAAAATAGAGATCTAAATTCTGGTCTGAGCCTTCATCTACATCCATACTTTGTGAATGCAAGCAGCTAACGCTCTAGCGAGTCTGGGCCTATGCACAGACTTGGCTGAGTCTTTACTGCTCCCTGATGCAATAAGTACCGAAATCTTGAGCACTGGTCCATATAAACTATGTGCACATGGGTGAAAGTTCAAAAATTCCAAAATCCTGAACTTTTAAAACTCCTATCTTAAAACTTGCAGTATGCCCACAACTATTCATAATTTCAAGTTTAACTGGTCAATAGTCTTAAACAGACTGAATATAAATCAGAAAACCTATTATAAGCTCCTTAATTCAGTATTTTGAGGCTGACTTTCTATGGAAAGTCAGCCTCAAAATCCTGAATTCAGGAATAATCCTGAAAACTTGATCCCATGGATGTGTGCACAAAAATTACACATATACAGTCGAATTTGATGGCTCGAACTCGTCGGGACCCTCGGTGCGAGTTCAACCCATCGATGGGTTCGAGCGATACCTGGTCTGACAATTTTCAAGGGAGAGCTGCTAAGTGCACGTGACATCTGTCATTTATGTCAATTTACCCATTTGCATGCTAGAGTTAAAATTATAAGGGACACATGCTTGCAATTACGCATCTGCGGAAAGTAAAATCCTTGATCAGCATGCCCATATGTAAATGCTGATCAATGCATTTGATATCCCATCACAATCTAGTTGTCTGGTTTGTCGTCTGGTGAGCAATGGCATACTCGCCTGGATGTTTTAAACAGAGACGCAGATCAGACTGTACACCTACACAGGCTGATGCCCGCCTAAATCCAGTAAACACACAGTGTCAGGCCACTATCTGCCCGCCAGTGAAAAGTCATTCGAATTTTGTTGCGCCGCTGGGGGCCGATGGTGGCCCGCTTTTTGATATTAAGCAGGAATTAAGAACCTATGCCCCAAAAGACTGTGACCAGACTGTTCTCTGAATCAAACTGGCACTGTTGATATTTGTTGTGTGGTGACAAGTGGAACTTAATTACACTACTCAACTCAAGACTTTGACCTAATAAACTGCCGCTAATTGCTTAGTTGACACGTTCCGCTCAATGAATGAATTTGTTTTTCAGATTTACCCAAGCGCAAAATCATCATTGTCGAAGAGCGCTTATGAAAAATAAATAACAAATATCAAGCATCTGAATGAATCATGTTAGGTCAATATTGGTTCGAGCCAGCCAAGAGTTTATACATTAAAAATTGCTCTGCGGTCTGTATTTTGAGTTCGAGCCATAGTTGTTCAAGCCTGGGGTGTATTTTTACATTAAATATATAGGGAATTTGAGTTCTAGCGATCCAGGGTGTTCGAGACAGGCGAGTTCGAGCAACCAAAGTTCGACTGTACCAGTATGTGTAAGCCAGTACATGACAGAACTCAAACTGATATGTGAACCAGCACAGACTCTGAGTCTCTGATCAGCCACAAAATCAGTCTAGTCTGATCGGAGTCTTTGCTGTGTACAGAAAGGAACAAGGAGTCAAAAGCTCCCAGTTGCATGCACAGTGAAGACGCTGGCTGAGTTGATGTTCAGGTTTGACAGAGTTCACTGGGTTCATCTAGCTGATTTCTTATGTACAAGCTCAATTATGGCAAGCCATATAGGTGTGCAATTTTGTGCATGTGAACAGGCCTGAACATTTGACTTATGGGCCTCGATGCGAGAAAACCTGTCTTCAGGGTTTGCGAACAACAAAGGCACAGACCAGCCTGCGCATCTGCGCAATCTGATCAGCACCTTTGTCATTCGCATATTAGAAAGTATCATATCTAAACTTGCTATTAGCAAAATTTCAATTTTCTAGCTAGTCTCTGTAGCTGGGGTGACTGGTTTGAGTCTCACTTTGTCAGAAACCACGAAGACAGGTTTTGTCACATCGCAGCCCATATACATGTATAAGTAAACTGAAGAACAAGCAGTGCTGCCCTATAATATAGATAAAAAAACCTTCATTCTTTTTTTTTCTTGTTTGTGTGTATGTGTTTGTGTGTGTGTGAAAAGGGGCTTAAAATTTTGCTAATACATTAGGGAAAATTTTCTTTATGAAAATAAAAATTTATACACAAAATGTAGAAATGTATGTGACTGCCACAATAGTTCATTCTTATTAGACAATGTTTCCCATATGGCACTTAGGTAAATATAGAAATCTGTTGTTTTTAAAATTTCAATACTCAAGTCTGAAAAACTAAGAGACACCACTGAGTTTATTCTGAAGATTTGGCCGTAATTGAACAAGATTCTAAGATTTTGTTTGTTTGATTTGATTCTTTACGTCCCAGTTAAGAATTTTTCAGTTATGTCGGGATGGGTCTTCCTGGTTTGAACTAGTACCAAGCAAGGCAAGATTCTAAGGTAGGGCAGGCCCCTTGATAATAGTGTGTAATAAAAATTAATTTTCTTATTTCTCAACCAAAACGTATTTTGTGGGTTCTCAAAAGAACTGTCTCAATGAGACGGTTCTTTTGAGCACCCAAAACAAAAGTTTAATCTGATGGATAAGAAAATATTCACAATTTTATACTAAAAAATTGCTTCTCTGGACCATTGTGACGCCTATTATTTGCAGCAATATATTTCTAAATTTGCTGCTTCTTAAACCTATTCAAGCGTAATGAGTTTTCCTTTCCTTACCTTTTGGACGTTTCTATAATTTCTAATTTTAGGATTGTAGAGGGGTATGTTCCATTTTTATATTTTCATAGAAGATTCTGTAAGCTAACAGTGAATCCCCAGATGAGATAATGCATTCTGCAGCATTTGGACTGTGTCTGTACAGTTTGCCTATGCCCAATAAAAGGCCGAGCATGGCTTATACGGGCTAAGAAGCCAAATAAGTATAGACCTTATACTTTGCAGACAATTCATATGAAATGTCAACTCTTCTTTTACCCAAAAATGAGGAAAAAGCTCACAAAATTGCTTGTCTGCTGCAGTCTTAGTGAGGGTTGTTTTAAGGGTTAACATAAATCTCATTCATAGTTAAGTCCCTTTATAACACACCTCATTATTATGGAACCCAAATATTTACCATGAAATCTTACAGAGAAATTATATTATTATATTTCCTATAATTTCTTTGTGAAATTATAACATGGTCCATTCCTATAGCCCAAAATATATCGCAAAAAGGGGACTGCAATGTATGTGTTAAACGATAAGTAAACTATATACAAATTGTGATAGTCAGTAAATGTCCCTGAATACATTCACAGCACAGAAGAGTTTGAAATTTGGGACTTAAAACAAAGGTAAAAAGATGTGTTAATGAAAACATTAATGCCCCCAGTTCAAATGCAATTCACAGTATAGCAGCTAGCTTTATTGAACTACAGTAAAACCTCGAGAATTCGAACTCTGATTCTTTGAAATACTCACTAATCGGGAATGAATTTCTGACACAAAGGATTCAGAGAATAGGGCCTATTTATGAACTATTTTAAATACTATCTCTAAAAACTGAGGATATTCAGGTTGCGTAAATTCCCAATTGACCCAAAAGCTTATCTGAAGCTCTGCCAACATTAAAATTAAAGTCTGTTGCACTCATGCAAGCATGCACACACACACACTGAGTGACATATTTGTTGTGGTTTTCATGTTGTAAAATAGGTCACAGGTGTATATCCCAAAAGAGCTCCTATCTTACTACATGGAAACCACAACAAGAATAAAGCAAAACTAAAAAGTTCCTGAATCCTGACTTGAAATTGAACATCGCCTTGAGGGTATATTTTTTATACCCCCCGCAAACTTTGTTTGTGGTGGGGTATACTGTTTTCATGTTGTCCGTCCGTGCGTCCGTCCGTCCGTAACGTTTTGTTTTCTTAATAACTTGAAGAGTAATTGCCGGATTTTCATCAAACTTTGCAAAAATATTCATATATGCAAAACAAATACTTTAAACAAAAAAGTAAGGGCTAGGGGCCAATTCTATTAGAGTTATTTCCCTTTGTAGTTCTAAATGGCTTTTATATAGGGCTTTATGCTAACTTAGTCCATACATGGGCCAATCAACTCCTACCACAGCTTTTGATAAAAACTTTGTTTGTGGTGGGGTATACTGTTTTCATGTTGTCCGTCCGTGCGTCCGTCCGTCCGTAACGTTTTGTTTTCTTAATAACTTGAAGAGTAATTGCCGGATTTTCATCAAACTTTGCAAAAATATTCATATATGCAAAACAAATACTTTAAACAAAAAAGTAAAGGCTAGGGGCCAATTCTATTAGAGTTATTTCCCTTTGTAGTTCTAAATGGCTTTTATATAGGGCTTTATGCTAACTTAGTCCATACATGGGCCGATCAACTCCTACCACAGCTTTTGATAAAACAATTTGATACTTTGCCTATACAATGTAGACACATTGAACATATGCATGAAGGAGTTTGGTTCAGAAAAAATATTTTTGACAAAATGACAGCTGTGAGAACTTAGACAATTTTCCTACCACAGCTTTTGATAAAACAATTTAATACTTTGCTTTTACAATTTAATACTTTGCTTATACAATGTAGACACATTGAACATATGCATGAAGGAGTTTGGTTCAGAAAAAATAATTTTTGACAAAATGACAGCTGTGAGAACTTAGACAATTTTTCCCTAGTAGGGCTTTTTGTATATGCATAGATGGTGCCTTCATGGGTCAATCGACTCCTACCACAGCTTTTGATGGAGCAATTTGATACTTTGCCTATACAATGAAGACACATTGAACATATGCATGAAGGAGTTTGGTTCAGAAAAAATAATATTTGACAAAATGACAGCTGTGAGAACTTAGACAATTTTCCCTAATAAGGCTTTTGTATATGCATAGATGGTGCCTTCATGGGTCGATCAACTCCTACCACAGCTTTTAATGGAACAATTTGATACTTTTCCTATACAATGTAGACACATTGAACATATGCATGAAGGAGTTTGGTTCAGAAAAAATAATTTTTGACAAAATGACAGCTGTGAGAACTTAGGCAATTTTTCCCTGATAGGGCTTTTGAATATGCATAGATGGTGCCTTCATGGGCCGATCAACTCCTACCACAGCTTTTGATGGAGCAATTTGATACTTCACCTATACAATGTAGACACATTGAACATATGCATGAAGGAGTTTGGTTCAGAAAAAATATTTTTTGACAAAATGGCAGCTGTGAGAACTTAGACAATTTTTCCCTAATAAGGCTTTTGTATATGCATAGATGGTGCCTTCATGGGCGGATCAACTCCTACCACAGCTTTTGATGGAGCAATTTGATACTATCCATATACAATGTAGACACATTGAACATATGCATGAAGGAGTTTATAATTTTTGTTTGCACAGATTCTACTGAAATCTTTTGAAAACTAAGGTCTGCTGGTTTGAACTATTACTTGCCATGTTTTTTCACTGACTCTTACTGTGCTGGGGGTATCTAATAAGCATTGCTTATTGACTTTTTTCATTTTTTCAATACTTAACTCAACTGAAGATGAAATGAATCGTGCTCATAAATGTTAAAATGCCAACAATTGTGCATAAAGGGTTAAAGCAAGGAATCATCTTAAGATGCTGCCTTTTCTTGACAACTGACCGAGTTAAAATAATCTGGTTAATAAATATTTTGTGTTGGATTACAGGCAAACACAACATCCATGATAACACACATAACACATCCTTCTATATGCAAACCCTTCTAATGAACTTGACCCAGGGGACAAAAATATTTCAATATTGCACTTGTCCTGCAGGACGAGTGACTTACAATTTTCACTCGTCCTGCAAACACATGTACTTGTCCTTTAAAAGTGTATGCAATAAACAACATAAGGGAGTAATATGACTTCCTTGAGTGTTTCTTCCCAAAGCACTCGTCCTACAGGACAAGTGCTTTGGGAAGAATTACTCGTCCTTTTAGATTTCAATTGTAATTACGAGCAGACGAGTGGAATTTTTTGTCCCCTGCTGCCGATAACCTTTGCAAACAGTTTGAACCCAGATCATGACCGACAGAAAAATCCTTTCTGGGACATAATCAGAATGTCAAACAGTTTGGGTCCAGATCAGGACTGACGTTATATCGGTCTTGATCTGGGTCCAAATTGTTTGCAATGTTATCAGCAGATGACACAAGTTGCCGCTAGCAAGGAAAGAGTTAAAATATATACAGTAAAACCTCGTTATATTGCCACCATCAGGAAAAGGGAATTTTGGCGGTATAAAGAGTTTGGCAATAGATCAAGGTCTGGATTTCTGTCAATTATATGTCCTTATAATAAGCTACGCATGCGCTATTGGTGAGAAAAAAAAACGGTATCTACATTATCCTTATGGGTAATTCTGTAGATGTAAGTAGATACTGCTACACTGGCGGATGTTACCAGTACCAGCAAATTGTTCATTGAATATCATTCTCACAGGACCTGACGATACCCACTTCTCTTGCATTTCACGCTTTGAATTATGGGTAGCTAGTGATATCTGGTTAGTCCCGTTCAATCCTCACACTCCTGTTGTGACATAATTATAGTTTACAGGTTAGTGTGTGCTAGAGCGCTTCCTGTTTGCAACAATGCATTAAATATAAGAATAATTAAAACTTAGACATTTTTACATCACAGAAAATGTTCATAGAAAAGATGCTATAGTGAAGTTTAGGTTTTTTCAATAAAATATCGAGATTGCGATATTTTTATTGAAAAAAACTAAACTTCATTTATTCTGCTGACAGAATACTGGATTTTAATTGAGCTGAGCCCACATGCTATGGAACTAATTTTCCTGATGCCAGTTCCGGCTAACAAAATGCAGCCTTTTCATACATAATACTACGCCTTACATACATCCGAGGCTTGATTCTCGAATTTGGCCGAGATTTTCCGATTGCTGGTTTCTGATGAAGCCATCTGATCAGGATCCTTACTGTTTTCCACTCTAAGTGGAAACACATACTTACAACTGGAATGCTGTAGGCAAACAGAATAAACATTGGAGAGGAGTATTGTTCATAAAATATACAGCATGCCAAGTGTCAGCTATAAGGCAAAGGCTCAAAGCATGGGTGAAAGTTAAAAATTTCCAAAATCCTGAACTTTAAGAAGCTCTCAATTTTATTACTTGCAATATGCCCACTAAATATTCACGATTTCAAGTTTAAATGGTCATTTGTCCTTAGACAGACATAGAATAAACCAGAGAAGCTTTTATGATCTCCCTAATTCAGCATACAGAAAGTCAGCCTCAAAATCCTGAATTCAGGACTAATCCTGAACACTTTCACCCATGTCAATGAGGCTGTTTGTAACAATAAGGCTTGCAGTTAATTTTCTAAAATTCCCAACACTGGTTGCCTGCCAAAAAGGCATAAGCAAACAGTGTAGACCCAGATCAGGGTCTTCCCTGTTTGCTTTTCAGACAAACATTTTGTCACTTCCAGGCTCCAGCCCTGATAACCAACATTTTAGCTGGAAACAAAAAAAAGTGTTCAAAATATTAGAAAATTTATCGTACATGTACTCATTCTAACAGAAAAGGTAGGACAGCCTGCACCCCTACACATGCTATTCTGTATCTTCATTCTTCAATATAAACCATGCACAGATCCAGAACATTTTGTCAGAGGGGGTCCGACTTTGACAGCTTTTTAATTTTAGTTGAGGAAAGGGAGGATCAAAGTACCACTATAAACCGGCCATCATCGGCCGCCAGCGAAACGCCATTTAAATGGCGTTTCACTGGCGTGCTGATGATAACCCATTATTGAATGCTGGCTTGGTAGTTTTATGATTTTTCAGGGGATCCGGACCAGTATTGTTATGAAACCCTATATTTTTGTGATTTTTCAGGGGGGAGGGGGGGGGGGGGGGGGGGGCTCCAGACACGTTGTCCCACCCCCCTCTGGATCCACACATGTTAACATTTATGTTTGCTTTGCTGTAACCCAAACTCAAATGAGGTAGTCCATTTCTATTTCGCTGTTAATTTCCTTCTCTGTACAGCTACATAGACTGACCAGAACAATCCAACACAATTTCCAAAAAGCACTCGATACTGAAAAGATAATAGAAGCCATTAAACAGCTGTTCTGCTAAACAAATAAATCCATCATATGATGATACTGAAAAGATGATAAAAGCTTTTAAACAGCCAGGGGACAAAAATTCCACTTGTCCACTCGTAATTACAAGTGAAATCTAGAAAGGACGAGTAATTCTTCCCAAAGCACTCGCCCTGTAGAAGTCATATTGCATATTACTCCCATATGTTCTTTATTTCATAGGTTTTTTAAAGGACAAGTGCATATGTTTGCAGGACGGGTGAAAAGTGTAAGTCACTCGTCCTGCAGGGCAAGTGCAATCTTGAAATATTTTTGTATTTGTCCCCTGACAGCTGTTCTGCTAAAACAAATAAATTCGTCATATGACATCATGCCTGGGATGTTATAAAACAATACAATTATCCATGTACACCATGCTAAACGCAGATATATCCTTTTTTATGCAATGAGTATAATATAAGAATCTAACATGAGTGTGAGGGTAGGACAGAAAAATCCGTCCTGAGGATCACCGTTTGGCATCACAAGACTTGCCGAGTGATGACAAACAGTAATCCCAAGGGCAGATTATTCTACCCTCACAGGAATAATGGATTCTTTTTCTTGCTCACCACTGTTTTTATTTATTTATTTATTCATTTTAAAATAAGCTTCAAGATGTCCCTAAATACGCTTAGGCAATTTCACATGATGACGTTACTTGACGTCCTGGGTAAGATAGCATGGGTCAGATAAGATTTTCTATCCCAGGGTAAAATCTCAGATATCCTTATCTGGTGTGCAAGAAATAAAGGATATTAGACGAGTGATCATTTCCATTGAAATTTATTAAACGAGCCTATGGCGAGTTTAATAAATTTAATATGAAATGATCTTGAGCGTAAGATTCTGTTTATCATATGACCATTTAAATGCGATTTTATTGCCTTCAAAGTTTATTTCAATGAAAATTTGCATTATTGTAACGGATGTCGCCATGACATTACTTGTTCGTGTTGAATGTATTTTGTAACGTGTGATTATAACATTATTTATGATATGACGTTATCCACTGAATAACAATAACGTCATATGATATAAATTTTTTAAATAAACAGGATTCTATTTATCATATGACACTAGAATTACATGTTTTTGTTGTGAAAACTTCAATCAACAAAATTGTTGTATATGTAATCTTGCAGACTTTTCAGAGTAATCCAAACAAGTGTGCAAAATCATGTAATTTTCCTTTGTACATGTAATTTAAAACAATATGAGGCGTGACATGAGATTTCCAACAATGTGGTATGTGCAACCAGCAAAGCCTCAGATCAGCCAGCCCTTACGGGCAGTCTGATCAGAGCCTTTGCTTGTCGCTTGAATATTCTTTAAGTGTTAACCTACCAACTGACCACCATTTGATGTTTCTAAGCTTAAATAGAGGCTGCACAGGCACGTCTGAGTCTACACATGTCAAAATGCCACATTGTTGGAAATCATATGTTGTGGCTCATATGTTCTAATTCAATAGAGGAAGGTATGTTTTTCCACCATTCTTGTGCTGTCAATTTCTGCCGATGGACTGATGGAGTACATTCCAGTGAGATGGGTAACAATATTTTTCAGGGTTCATACAGGCAAGATTGTGTAAAATTCAAGGGCTTTTCAAGGACTTCTTAAAGACTTTCCTACTGTTTTCAAGGACTGAAAACTTAAGGAAAATACTGATTTTCACATTAAAATTCTACTTCTGAAATGCTTGAGTCCATTACTAAAGATATTAGTTTAAGAAGATAATTAGTATAAAATTGTGGTGCCTTTATTTGGTGCAGCATATGCTGCACCAAATAAAGGCACCACAATTTTATACTGATTTAGGTCCCCAAACACACTGTTGAATCCTCCTGTAAATGGTAAATTCAAGGCTTTTGAGTGTTTTTCAAATACTTTTCAAGGCAAATTTAATTTTCAAAGACCTTTCAAGACAGTCCTGTATATTCAAGTACTTTTCAAGCCTGTGCGAACCCTGTTTTTCTTACCTTCATAGGAATGTAATTGACATTGATATATGTGAATATTGTCCACACTTTCCAATTCATCTTGAGAATAATCCAGAACACCTGCTTGATTCTCTCAATGGCAACGGCCGCACTGTGACCCTGTAAAAATACAGTCCGGAATATTAAAAAAAAAATTTGAGAGTAAAAATGTAAATATTTTCTTACCCATCAATTTAAACATATGTTGTGGGTGCTCAAAAGAACCATCTCATTGAGATGGTTCTTTTGAGTACCCACAGCATAGGTTTTGGTTGAGAAATGAAAAAAAAAATATTTTAAATTACAATTCAACAATACAGTCACTGTCTGGCTGTATGTCCCCAAACTGGTTCCTATCTCCGTTAGCTTCACAAGATACCAGGATATTGCATACCATGTGGTGATACAGTGACCTAATTGTTGAATAATACCAACTCTTATTGGAGGCCTAAGTAAAGGATCAAGAGAATTGGCCCTCTGAACCCTTCAAAGGGCAATATCACCATGACTAAGATAATTGAACCCTCATCCTTACTTGTTTTTGATGAAGGTTGTTGTTGTGTTTGTGTTTAATGTCCCACCAACAGCTAAGGTCATATGGAGACGGGGCCACAGCTTAAAGTCTCATCCGACAGACTGGTGAAGCTGGGAATCGGACCTGCGACCCCTGGTTTACTGGTTTACAAGGCAAGCGGCTTATCACCTACACCACAGCAGCTCCTCTTGATGAAGGTACATCCTATTTCAAAGGTTTAGATAAACAAATTTTTAGCGCAATATTGTAAATATTTTCTTAACCATCAATTTAACATACGTTTTGGGTGCTCATAATGACATTGAGATGGTTCTTTTGTGTACCCACAACATATGTTTTGGTTGAGGAAATAAGAAAGCTAGGAAAATTCCTTAACAGTCTGTGAGCCAGAAATAACTATGGGCATTCACTTTTTAGCCATAAGCTGGCTTATGGAAAATAACTTATATTATGACCTTCTTAATCTAAAATTCCAACATAAATTCCCTATTTAAAATGTCTTGATCTGTGTATGCAGTATCACTTATTTCAACTTGTGGAATGAATACATGTGTAATTACCAGGCCCCATAGCGCAGTCGGCAGGGAGTCTGGCTGCAGGCCCAGTCCCCACACTTTCATTGAGATTGATCATGAAATAATGTCTACGGTCATTCTCCTCCTTCCACTGATTCAAGAAGGGTTGTTGTCAGTAACAAGTGAAAGTATATGCACAAAGTACTGGTTAACAGTGTGGTTACATGATCTGACAGTCTCGACATGACCATAGCTGTTGACTGGGACGTAAAACATCAAACCAAAGACAACCAAAAATACACGTATAAGCCAGAAAATAAGTCAGCACAAGATTTAGGTACTTATCACATCGGCGAGCAGCAAGGGCTCTGATGGGTCTTGCCAGAGCCTTCGTGACCCGCATACACAAAGTATGGATGTAGACGAAGCCCATTGAATACTTTGTCATGGGCCTTTTAAATGGAGGCTTTTGATAACTGAATCGTGGGGGAATTATTTTGCTCTGTCTCTCCAGTATTACTTGGGCCTAAACGCAACAAAACCTGTCACGGGGTTTGTGAACCACAAAGGCACAGACCAGCCTGCCCATCTGTGCAGTCTGATCAGCGCCTTTGTGATTCGCTTATTGGAAACTATCAAATCAAAACATACTCCAAGCGAAATTTCACTATTCTGGCTAGTCTCTATAGCCTAGCAGGCTGGATCTTGTACGACCTGATCGGAAACCCCGAAGACCAGTTTCATTGCGACAAGGCCCACTTACTTCAAGCTGTGGAACAACATATAGGAAGAGAAGAATAAATGGTGGGGTAAATATAAATCTGTCTATGATCAGTCTCTTGATAGCATCTGTTTTACTCTTGTCTTTCTTCGGTGAAAACTTCTCCAGGAAGATGTAGAAATAATGAATGATCGGTGCACTTAATGTAAACCTGGAAGATAAAATGAAAATGAGCTTCTACATGTGATTTCCAACAATGTGGTATTTTGACAAGTATAGACTCAGACGAGCCTGTGCAGCCTCCTATTAAGATTACTGGTAGAAACTCCAAATGATGTTCAGTCATTAGCTTAACACTCAGTGAATATTCAAGCGACTAGCAAAGGCTCTGATCAGACTGTGCATATGCGCAGGCTGGTCTGAGCATTTGCTGGTGGCACATACCACATTGTTGGAAATCTCATGCCGTGGCTCAAATATAAGCTAGAGATGAAAATTTTAACCCTTAAAGCACCACCTATAATTCGCAGCAGACAACAATTTCAAAATTTGCCGGTTTTTTCAAAATAACAAACAAGGCATGTTATTTCATGAGATTCTCATGAAATATCATTCCTTATTTTTGTTGAAAACTAGTAAAGGTGTCTCAAAATTTGTCTCCTGCTGCAGTTGTGATTGCGCTTTAAGGGTTAACTCTGTCACTTAACCTTTACCTGTTTGTCATCTAAAGGGAGGTTATCCCAGACTGAAGGGTAAACCTCAATATTCTGTAATTCAAAGTTCATGGAAGCATACTGCAAAACACTTAATATTCGCAACATCAAAATTTGGCGTTTTTCAAAGACTGACTTATTGGCATTGTTTCTTGATTAAATGTCCTTTAAATTTTTTTTCTATTCGCTCAGGGGCTACATGTACTTTTAAAGGGAAGAATATGCTCCCCATGCTAATATGGTAGTAGCCCCTCTTAAGATGTGGTTTCTTCTACATTGAAACATACTCTACCATTCAATTTTTTTGAAATATCGAATACCAACATACTATTAAAAGGATGTGTGTCCGTCTATTGCTTATTGTGGGACTAATTTGAAACTGTATTTCACGGTCTCATATTTTGGCTATTTTACCACCAATAGCCCCAAATAAAAAATACTCTCCAAATATAAGTATTTTATAGTAATAAAAGCTTGACTGGTGTTCACAGTAATATACAGGCCAGAGGCAATATGTGCAGTTCCATCAACTTCAGTCACATCAACTTTAACATACATGGACAAACATGGCTTTGGAAAGATTGACTCTCAAACTACCCCGAAATTCTTACAAGATGTATCAGTGAACTGTTGGTTAGAAGCTACTTTGGATGTGACAAACATGATTGGATGCTGCAAAATGTGGTGAATAAGATAATAATCACAATTTTAATGTACTTGATTTTGTAACACGACATCTGGTTGAAGAATGTCAAAAATTTGCGATAGTATATCCTGCGATATACTGTAGAAACAGTTTGACATCAATAGTTATGTCATATTTCATTGGATGACGTGCGGCTTGTAACGCTTCAATTTGAGAAACTACATAAGTGCATTAGAATGGGGATTACCATATTCAAAATTTTTATTTGGGAGGTATATCGTCGGATATACACGTTCGTGAATCACGTTTTATGGCTCCACTCAGGCGACGCTGTAAAACTAAATTTTCGACAGTATATCCGACGATATACCTCCCCAAATGAAAATTTTGAATACAGTTATCCCCTAATTTTACACTCAAAAGTTTTGTTAACAGGACCTATGTTTACTTTACCCAAATACTTACGCAAATATGGCATAGGCTAAAACACTTCTCCAGTGGATTTTATTGTCAGGATTTGGTGCTATGATCTGAGACAGGTAGTTACCCAATGCTGACACAGAGGCACTGAAAATAAACAATCAACCTTTAGAGCGCCAATCACTAGTCAAACAGACAACAAATTGTGTGACATCTTTCTTTTTGGGAAAAAAAAGCTTGACATTTCATGGGTAATGCTAGCAGATAATTATTTATGAAGTTGCTATTCCCCCGGCGGCCGTGGGAATAAGCTCTTATTTGCACGGCAGAAACTGGACTGCTCTATCTATCTTTACTGGTGCCATCATATTTGATAATTTTTGCCAAGGAGAGCTACATTTTGAAATATAGCTATAAAAATATCTTAGTTGAGAAGCATGCAAACTAAACGAACACTTCAGGGTCTGGTAAGTATCAACACACCAGATATTTCACCAGGGTCTGCACTGTATGCTTAGATAAATCAGGGACCTATATACATCATATTTTAGAAATTTTGACCTGTGACCCTTAAAACACTATATGAATTTTCCCCAATATGTTGGTAAATCCATCAGAACGAAAATCATCCATGTTAGTAACTAGCGTAAAACAATATTTCAATTTTCTCTCCAAAACAATATTACAATACAAAACCTGAAGATCAACAGGATCTAAAAACAAGGATGCATGCTTATACAAACCATTTCCTGCAATAGATAGTTATTATTGATGTGCATCTCTTCGCTGTCTACACTGGAAAAAAAATACCAGAAGAAAAAAGCAGATGTCCCTGATCAGACCCTGCCTAAAGATGCAGTCAAATCTTGATCGGCACTACTAGTCATGATCTGTTTATTACTGTAAAAATGAGATTTGATCCTTAATGCAATCTTGAGCAATGAAGCCTCATGCGAGCCTAAGCATTGCACAGACTTGCCAGAGCCTTCTCTGATCGCATTAGCAAAATATGAAGATAAAGACTCAGATTAGTGTTTAGGCATCTAAATCAGCGTGGGCATTTAAAGGAGACTTTCATGCACATGCGATCAGATTTGTTTATTTATTTTGATGCTTTACGTCCCAGTCAACAACTTTTCAGTAATGTCTGGATGATTTCTTGTCTTCCTGTACTGAGCAGTGGATAAAGTGTTTTGGTCGAAGACACAACACAGTGACTCCGCCAGTGGTGAGTTTCAAACTAGCAATTCCCAGTCTAACGCTCTACCAACTCAGCCACTGCGCTCCCACAATATGCGGTAAGAAATAAAAGCTGTGCTGTTCATGTGCTGGCCCTTTTAGTTAATGATTTACTGGTTATATTTTCGTACAGAACAGTCATTTTATTTTGCTTTAAGCATGAAAGGATATCAAGTTTGCGAAAAGTGAAAACACAGGCCCGACGCTATACTTCGGAACGCCAGACCATGGCCTTCACTGTCCGCTTTTTTTTCATTATTTTATCAGTTTATGGACATCTGGTCGGGTCTCAAAGCCCCTGCCCAGCCGAGCTGCCGAGTGCCAACCTACATTTGAGAGGTCTACAAGCGAGTTTGGCAAATATTCTGAATAAAAGATAATTGAAGATAAAGTTTAAAGGAATCTTACTTTAAAATGTGTTAACTTCACGAAAATGGTCATTTCCTAAAGGCCCCATCCAGTTCTATTTATAGACATTTTGATTAACCTTAATGAAACCTTAATGAAATGGCAATTAAATCCAAATTATAACTATTAACTGTTATTATTTATGTTCCACTTATTGCTTTTAGTCTATGTGGTGATTTTAGATAAAATTTATTTTTGAAAAATCTCCACAGAGGATGATATTGAAAAAATAAACTATGTAGGTAGGCAGCTCGGCTGGGCAGGGGCTTTCAGACCCGACCTGGACATCTTGTGAACAAAACAGTCTCAGACCAAGGGTGGCATTCACATTGCAACATACCAAACAGTGCAGACCCTGATAAAATGACCAGCCATGCGGCATTTCATCTTGGTTTTCAGTGATTACCAAACTACCATCTAAAGTTTTGAAACAATAAGCTAAGTACAGATAATAAGACTTAAAATCTTCGGAACAAATTCTATATGGGCAGCAGCTGCATTTATTTACCTTATTTATACAGTGGCTGCATACAGGTGTTGCGTTATATCGACTTCGCATATGAGCCGTGACATCTGATTTCCAACAATGTGGCATTTTGACAAGTGTAGACTCAGACGAGCCTGTGCAGCCTCCTGTTAAGCTTAGAAACTTCAAATGATGCTCAGTCAGTAGCTTAAGTGACCAGCAAAGGCTCTGATCAGACTGTGCCTTTGCACAGGCTGATTCGGGGCTTTGCTGTTCACACATACAACATTGTTGGACATTTATCTAATATAGTGTCAGTATCGTCAGTAAAGTATCTTGATCTTCAATTATGCTGAGTGACAGGTAGTCAAAATGGAATCACATACAGTGTTAGATTTTTTTTGCAATGTTAAACACAAAGAAGTTAGCTCAAACTATCCATTTTAACTTTATCTCAAACATTTTCAGTTTACACGAAGTGACTACGATCAATTAAAAAAAGCAAGAAAGAAGCATGCAGACTTAGCAGTGACGGAGTCTTTGACTATTAAACTTCATTGCTTTTAAAAATTCTTTACTTGACGCTCTAGATCATGTGCCTAACCTGTCAGTGAACGCATTTTTGAACAGAAAAAACATCGAAGTGTGGTAGTATTGGCTTCAGAATTAACTGTATTAAGTTATTTAAATGTTTCTAGTGTGATTACTCGAGGCAAACACCATTTTTAACCCAGCAAATAGAGTTTGGGAAAATTGTAAATCATTAATCATAGCAGAGCCTCGTTCTGATTTCAACTGTTGCTACGAACAACGGATCTCGGAAAACCACAACTGAATACTATTTATAGCAGTCTCTTTGTGATTTTGAAGCAAATGCAAAGTACAAAAGACCGATGTTCAAGGGTTTTAACTCTCTTTACTATTGAGCTGGGTTAAATTTGTTGAAAATCGACTGCTTTTGATCTTGCGTCCCATGTACGCAGGCTACTTGTCTATTTTGCGTACCAACGATTTTCGTTGCGAATTAAGATATTAATTATTACGGCGTAAACGCGAACACTGACATAGCTGCCGTGTGAATAACAACTTATCCACCCGGCTGCCGGATAAATAAGCACTTATTTACCTGGCTGCCGGGTGAATAAGAACTTATTTACCTGGCCGCCCCCGGTTGAATAAGAACTTATTCACCTGGCCGCCGTGTCAATAGCCTCGGCCAACTATTTAAGTTAACCCTTTTCCCGTTATTCATGACAAATGACGTCTGCTCTCTCTTCTGCTTTAATATATAATTTGATGGCATATAAAGTATTTGCTATATACCTATATATGACATTGTATGGATGTGCGTGCCCAATAGCTCCCTTTTTCAGCGCTGCCAGGTATACGATAAGCCTCTTTTTCTAAGAAAAGTATACGACTGACCCAGTTTTTCATCCTGCCACCCAGAGTGTACAAAGTGGTACACCTGCCGATAATACATGTGTGCAAGAGGGTCTGGTAGTATATATGGAAAGATTAAGATCTATTCTGTAATTTCCTTCTTTTTGAAGATTTTTTTCTCCTTTTCACAATCTATCTTAAATACTGGATTCGTGGCATCTATGGGGAGTAAAGAGTCACTAAAAGTTGTTGACAGGGTCGTTTTATGCCGACACAACATGGTGGAGTTTGTAAAACAAAAGCAAACCTTGTGCAAGATTTGGTCAGCAAAGGTCTTTCTTGCAAACTTTTCAAATATTTATTCAACAATCTCTCGAATACATTATCTTTCTTTTCTTTGCTTAGACTCATGTTAGAGATATTTTATTTCAAATCACTCATAAACACGCGACAAATCATTAGCTATCTTGCTTTGAACTTTGAATTTACAGAACGTTCAATATTTAGAACGACACAGTATGGGCGCTGACATCTTGAATCTCGCTCTTTCTCTCAAGAGCTTGATTCACCGGTGAGATTTGGAATGACAGGCCTGTCAAAAATGGGAAATAATTGTGAAGATTTTTGTATGTTAAGTAGATCTACATTCCTTAGGATGTAACGAAATCAAAGATTACCATCGAGTCAGGATGACTCTAATAAGTTATATTGTGTATACCATACTCACAGTAACCCCAGGTAAGTCCAGAGGAAGCGATTTCAAGTGGACTAATTGGACCTAATTGAAATTACTGAGTGAGAAATAAGTGGGTGGGGTATAACTGGAACAGATATGATAACCAGACAGGTCACAATGGGACTAGACGGAATTTGGGTAATCATGAGTTCATAAACAGAC
The DNA here is from genome assembly GCA_964019695.1 of Loripinus fragilis. Taxonomy (NCBI): domain Eukaryota; kingdom Metazoa; phylum Mollusca; class Bivalvia; order Lucinida; family Lucinidae; genus Loripinus; species Loripinus fragilis. The sequence goes on from OZ026525.1 coordinate 76,572,691, forward strand.
AAATTCTACAGAGCCAATATCACTGCTGAAGTGATCAGGTGATGGTCATGTTGGTGACCTGGTAACTTTTCCCCCAGATAAGTGCATAACTGAAAATTATTTTCTTATTTCTAAATTAAAACATATGTTGTGGGTACTCAAAAGAACCCGCTCAATGAGACGGTTCTTTTGAGCACCCAAAACACATGTTTAAAAATGGATAAGAAAATATTCTCAATTTTACGCTGACATTTTATGCTGAACTGGCCCTATGTGTATATAAGGCCCAATCCCGCCTGCTCAGCTACACAGACTAGCTAGAATATTAAAATTTAGCATGTAGCAAGTTTAGCTTAAAGTCTTCTCTCTTGATAGTGGTGCAGATCCAGGGTTCAAGCTGCTGGGCCCTGACTTCTCCCACAAAGAAAAATTAGGGAGAAGTGACATTCAGATTATAAGGGAGAAGTTATAGCGCAAAATTACGGCATTTTCTGTCAGTTTAGAAACAAAATAAGCCATTACACATACAGTTGCCATTAAATGGAAAGAGAAACTTGATGGAGTCGTAGTAGATTGCAGCTTGCTTTAATTTTGTGTCGTGACAGAATGAGTGAGACTCGCTTCTCGCTGGGTCCCATTTAGGGCAAAATTTCGGCCCCTAGAGCGACTACTTCGCCCTAGTCACCCCCTAGCTTATTCTCTGAGATCAGACTGTGCAGGTGCACAGGCTGGTCAGTGAGTGCTTCTTAATGTTGTTTGCGTGTTTATTATTTTGCGGTGAGGCCCATATTGTTATGTTATAACAGTCAAATCTGTCATATGATCAATTAACTATTGATGTACTTGTGTGGATCACCCTTCATAAAGTGTCCGTCAGAGGTGTTACAACTGTCAATCAGAGGGCACGTCTGTTGTCAATTTCCCCTGTCATACACAGACATTGATTTATAGTTAGTAATGGAAATTAGGTATCATGGGATGCACTGCTGACTGTCTGCTACCAGATTAATAAAAAAGATGATAATGGATTATCGTAAGCCTTTTGGTTGCATTTTTTATGCATACAGGCCTTTATAAGAAATACTTGAAAATTATTGTTCTTATCTAGGTCTCAACCAAAACATATTTTGTGGGTGCTCAAAATAACTGTCACTTTTTAGCACCCAAAAGATATGTTTAAACAGTGCAGGGAACAAAAATTCCACTTGTCAGCTCGTAATTTAACGAGTGAAATCTAGAAAGGACAAGTAATTCTTCCCAAAGTACTCGTCCTGTAGGACATGTGCTTTGGGAAGAATTACTCCAGGAAGTCATATTATATAAATATTACACTCCCTGGGCAGGTGATAGTCGATAATCCAAGTGCGGATCCAGAGGGGGGGGGACAGGGGGTCCGGACACCCTGGAAAATCACAAGTTATATGGGTTTCTATAGGGAATAAGCAATTGGACCCCCCCCCCCCCCTGGAAAAAGTTGGACCCCCCCTGCAAAATGTTGGACCCCCTCTGGAACCTTGAAAAATGATAGATTTCTTTGAAATTGACCATTTGACTTCTGTAAAATCAGCTGAGGACTAAAAAATAAAAAGAAAACGTCAGAGCTTTTTTTGTCAGACTGACCTGGACCCCCCTGACAAAAATTCCTGGATCTGCGCGTGTAATCAGATTTTTAGGGATGATATTTTTGACTATCACCCGCCCAAGGAATGTAATATTTATTTTATTATACCGAACAGAACATTAGATATCTTATTTTCTGAAGTCCTTCTCAATAGACCTATCATGGTGAAAGACAATTAACAGCCTTTTATCTATATGCTTGAATGGAATTAAATATTTCACAAAAATGGTTCTTTTTTAACAATCTGAATGCTTGACCTGATCACTGACGTTCCGTTTAACAAATTACGTCATAAAAGCTGATGACGTCAAACTTAATACCAAGCAGCATCATTTTTAAAGGAGATACTGTACATGAGGCTGTTTAGATGTAAAATAGAAAATTTCGCTTAATCTGCTCAAATTTGGTCTCAACGTGTTCCTCTCGTCCTAACTAAGAAAACGAGTACCCACACTTTATGTTTCTGACCATAAACAACGAAGTTATTTGGAGCTTAAGGTCGCCAAATCATGCGTCATGTCCGCCATTGCTGTTGAACGTCTCCTGACGAGAACGAACCGTACGCGCATCGGCGTTGCGCATCATGTGACCGCTCTGATATTTTATAATGCTATGGCAAACACGTGGCAGCATTTGCAGTCGCTGTAGCAACGGGTGATATTATAAAATATCCGTTGTTCGTCTATGGAAGTTTTGTATGGGGAATTCACGTGAGGTATAATAATGCATATTACTACCCTTATGTTCTTTATTGCATATGCTTTTACAGGACATCTGCATGTGTTTGCAGGATGAGTGAAAATTGTAAGTCACTCGTCCTGCAGGACAAGTGCAATATTGAAATATTTTTGTCCCCTGCAGTGATTTTAGGTAAGAAAATATTTACACTACAAATGTTTCTATACTGGACTCATGGAACAATAGATAATATTTTTACTGACCCACATACTATCACAAGTTTAAGCTTTCACAAAAAAAACCTTGCATCACCACTAGCAACTTATTTTAATGAACCCTGCCTTTAAGTTATTTTCTGAAACTTCAAGATGTTGAAACAAAATTCTGAAAATGACTATTGCACAAAGGTTTTGCTTAAAAATTAGAAATGCATACTGTTGAGGGTAAAGCAACCAGGGTGCATGGTTTCAGTATTTAGTGATACCTCAAGTGCTCTTGTCAGTCTATTTCTGGCACTTGTAGACAATTTCTAAAAATTATGTCATTTATAATATTACAGGCACTATATGAACCAAATCGTATATCTATAACATCACCCCCTCGGCTGTGAGGAATAAGAGAAACTAATTGATTATGGTGTAGCCTTTTGTTTGCATTTTATTTGTCGCTTTTTATTCATATAAACTTTTTGTCCTTTTTGGAGAAATGAGATAAAATATCGAAATTTAATAACTGGAAAAAAGTTTGAGCTAAATTGCTTCTGGCTGAAACACATGTATTAATCCTTTTCATTCTGGATACCCCTCAAGAGCATTGGTGGATCCAGAGGGGTTTTAGGACGTTTAATCCAACCCCCCTCCCTGCCCCCCCCCCCCCCCCCCCCCCCATATTTAACTATCAAATGAAAATGAAATAATTTGGTCTCAGTGAGCCAAAATTATTTCATTTTCATGGGATATTTAGGAAAAACAAGATGAAATTGTCAAAGCGACCCCACCTCAACTTTATATATATGAAACCCTTTCCAGAAATCCTGGATCCTCCCCTGAAAGAGGTACTTTCACAAACAGTGATGGATCAGATGAAATGCAGCCTTATGGTACGAAAAAACACTATTTTTCATGATTCGGTAATTTGCCTTGTTTGTGTATAATCTTCATTATGCACTTGCCTGAATGTGTAATGAGACTGAGCTACGCCAAAGGTGAAAATGCCCTTTTCCCCGTTGTTTGGCTCCTAGACAGCTGATGTTTTGATAATTCACATGTACTATTAGAAATTGTAAATAGAAACCAATTATTATAAATTGAAACCAATTATCATCAGTCTTTCAAATTGGTTGCCACTTGATGGTAGAGACAAGTTGTAATAATTGTCTACATGTATTTGAAAGAGACTGAAGAAAATAAACCTTACAACATTTTTCATATGCCTTATTCAACATAATAAGCACAGTGACACTACATGTGAATAACTTTTCAAAATTCATAACCATCTTTTGAAATCAGTATTCAACAATCTCCATGTTGGAGTGGTGACAGCCGAAAAATGTCAACAAATACTGATTCATTTATCCTCCTTAGGAGCCAGGAATTGTTATCAATTTTTTATCCATAAAACACAGTGTTGGCTTAAATCAGTTGCTGCTGTGGGTGGGAAAATGAAAGTTATTGAGTACTCATTGCCTGGTTTACAAAAATTATTTGCTTGTTGTGTTTTCAGACCTAACATTTGGTGTTTAAGGGATATAGCGCATTAAGGAAATCCTTAAGAGAAGCTAATAGGGCCATGCTAAGGAACTAAGTCAACCGTAGAACACTTACGACAAGCATACATACATGTACACAATGGTATGTTATTGGCACATACACATAAGAATGGTTACAGTATATTAACCTATCGCAGATGATCAGATGAAATATTTTCTCATCGAATATTACTATTCAGTCCTTTGTATTTCCTATACATGTTGATGCAATAAGTTTGGGAATGCCCATTGTGTACTTTAAGGGGTCACAGGTAGCATTTTCTAAATTATGGTGTAAATTTGTCCCTGAAGGCTGTTTTAATCTTAGCAAACCATGCAGACCTTGATGAAATGCAGCATTATGCCAAAGTACCTGTTTAGGGTTTCCGGTACACAAAGGGTTAAACCCTGGATTAACCTATTTAAAGCTCATCAAAGCAATCAAATTGATCTGATTAGTGAAATAATTAAATTGTAAAAGCCTTTGTCCTGCTGAACAACTAAGTTAAGCAGTCGTCTATAGCTTTAATTTTAACCCTTTTCCTGCTAATGTTTTTGTCTGCTTACATGTATTACACCGGGCCTCGTAGCACAGTCTATAGCATGTTCAACTGCAGATCCAGGGGTCACGAGTTCGAACCCGCCCCAGTCCCATACTTTCATGGAGATCAATCATGAAATAATTTCTACTGTCATTAATAAATAATAATAATAATAATAGTCTTTATTTTCAGAGGGTAACACTTTTAGCGAGAAAAAAAAGCTAATCTTCCATGAGGCCCTCTATAAACTACCACCAAAAAAATAATACAAGTATAAAATACAAAGATGATATACATGTATACAAAATAATACAGGCATCATGGAACACTTTCAAACCTACATACACACAGGCACCTTTTTTACTTAAATATTATACCTCTAGATAGAAGTGCTTGGTAGTACCAATTTTCAGGTAAACACATGTTATCAAAAGAAGCGTCTCAATGAGACGGTTCTTTTGAGCACCAAACTAAATAATAAAACTGGGGAACAAAGCATATTCACAATTTAACACTCAAAATTATGTTCACATGGACATATATATATATATATCAGTTTCAAAGATTGAAAGACGGACTGGATTTCATCCACTTATATATATCCCATGCATGATGTGACATGAAAAAATGATCACAATCATGTTCTCAACTAATTACCTGCAATGATCTAAAGAAACATGTCTTTGATAAATCTTCTTTGCCTTATCTGTATTAGATTACAATTAATGACAATTGGATTAAATACATCAACCTTATTAAGATTAGCCTAGTCCAAACTGATATATACAGAAAGAGAGATATTTTAATATATTGTATAGTGTACTAAGCTCCATGATACATGGCAACCATTTTAATTCTTATATTCTTTGGGTCTGTTCTGTGATTACAATAATTAAGCACATTGTCTGCTTTTAGTGTCTCTGCTGATAACCTTTGCAAACAGTTTGTACCCAGATCAGGCCCGACAAAATGGCAGGCCTGATCTGGATCCAAACTGTTTGACACTGATGATACTCTTGAAAAGATTTTTAAAGAAAAAAGCTAATTTTGAAAAAAAAATCATTAGATGGCAAAATATCATGAAAGATTACTGTACCTAACATGTAAAGAGTGAAAAGGACCCTTTTAGTAGTTTAGTCTGGTTAATACTTTTCAAATAACCGTCATACACTTCAATCCTTCTGGATCTGATTCTGACAGGCTGATCTGGGTTTTCATTGTGCTTGGGAAGCTATTTCTGACAACAAGCCACCAGATAGGAGTGCGTAATTGAAAATTAATTTTCTTATTTCTCAACCAAAACATATGTTGTATGTACTCAAATGAACTGTCTCGGTGAGACATTTCTTTTGAGCACCCAAAATTTATGTTTAAACTGAAGGATAAGAAAATGATTGCATTTTTATGCTCCAAAATTTTGTTAATCTGGACCCAATGTTTGATCTGGGTCTTCATTATGCTGCAGGACTTTAGTTAAGAGTGGGTAATGAAAACTTAATTGTCTTATTTCTCAACCAAAACATATTTTGTTGGTACTCAAAAGAACGGTCTAAATGAGACGGTTCTTTTGAGCTTCCAAAACATATGTTAAAATTGATGGGTAAGAAAATATTCATAATATTACGCTGAAAATTTTTGTTGATCTAAACCTGTGATGCTTGTAGAGGTATTTCTGACAATGCAGCTCAATAATGGTAATTTCTTGTAACAGATACAGACAATCAGGAACTCTTGCCAATACCATAAGATAAATATTCTTAGAAAAATATACAACCATCCCCATGATACTTGATAAAAGTACAATCATCGTGATTTTTAGCTGCTAATTACGACTAAATGTCATCTTTTGTTCGTTTTAAAATGTTTTTGTAGCAAATAGTGTGGACCGAGATCAGCCTGCTCCTCTAGGAGCAGTCTGATCAGGGTACACACTGTTTGCCTGTATACTAAAATTTGTCTGTGAAGTTAACAACAAGATGAAGACTGCTGTACTTTGGCAGACAGATTTTTATGTGCATTTTTTGGGTAGCAGACGAAGGGTCGTAACTGTTATGAAAATAAACTGTGACAAGCATTTTTGGCATATTATCTGTGATCACATTGCTTCTGAATCCTGATTTCCTTGGTCATTTGGTCTGGTGCAACTAATATATGATGATGAATAATAATGTATTGTTACACAATTGCACAGGTCAGGATAATAAAATATTTACTTTTTACTTCCTACAGGGGTAACAAACTTTGTCATAGCATGGATGTTGCAAACACGTAGTATGGCACTATCTTTGATTTACAAGGTAAGTTTTCCCTTCGTAAAATTATACAAATGAACTAAGCAGTGCAGGCGGTGCCTAAGATCACTCTTGAACAGATTATATAATGGTCACACCCAGAAATGTTGTTGCCTTTGTGATCATTCACCCACAAATATCGAAGCGAAAGACTGCAAAAAAATTTTTTCCTTGTGTCTCCCACTTCGATTCTTGTGGGTGAATGATTACAAATGGGTGTGACCATTATATATTCTATTCATTGACAAGTGGGAAGTTAGGCACCGCCTGCACTGCTTAGTTTTGACAGACACTTATTTGTATAATTTTACGAAGGTAAAAACTTACCTTGTAAATCAAAGATGGCACTATACTACAGGTACTTGTTTGCAACATCCATGCTATGACGTAGGTTGGCACCCCTGTTCCTAGTGTCAATCAGTTTAGATCCAGATCAGGTATGGCAATTTGTTGGGCCTGATTTAGGTCCCAATTGTTTACAAAGTTTACAATTGTTTACAAAGTTATCAGCATGTGACAAAATCACCTTCTGTGAGAAAAAGTTAAATTCCTGCTGAGAAAATAGTTAAAATCTTACCAAAACAGGTAAATTCTTTTTGGCACCCAAAGGTGACTTAAGCACAGGACAATGTTTTATTTTTGTGTTGTTTTTCACAGAGACAAGTAGACTTCAAGGCAATAAAATTAACAACAACACCGTTTGATAATAGAGTACTCATTAACTCACCTAGCACAACTCTGTGTAATAATAGCACCCCTTGAGCCACTATTGAGCAGACCTGTCCCCTTCCGTCTGCCCTGGGCCAGTTTTGATCTACCAATTAATTGATTTAATTGAACTAGTTATTAAAGGGGGCTTACTTTAATCACAAAGCTTTGGGAGATTGTAAGAAGCTATTGAAATCTTGTTATTGCTATTTAGTAAGATTTATCATTTCTAACTGATTCATGAGAAAAAGGAACTAAGTCAGTTTTTGTAAATGATGTTAACCCTTGTCCTGCTAAACCCAGATTTATACTCTTACAGTGCCGGATCCAGAGGGGGTTCAGGAGGTTCGTTCGACCCCCTTTGAGACAGAATTATTGCATTTTCATGGAGAATTTTTAGCATTAATAACAATCAGGTAAAAATTAAAAAATCAAACCCCCATTGTATATTTGAACCCTGTATCAAGAAATCCTGTATTCACACCTTCCCTTGTTCTGCTGAGCCCTGATTTATAATTTTTTTGAAAACAATTTAGATCCAGATCAGCTGGCTTCTAATGAAGCCATCTGATCAAGATCCACACTGTTTTCCACTCTGATTGTAAATTCGTACTTACTTACTTGTGTTAACAGGATAAAACTGGGAAGGAGTGTAGCACAAAAAATATGTAACATGACAACAATAGGCATTGGCATCAGGGCTCTCGATCACCCGATTTTGGTGCCAAAATTCGGCTCCATTCCCAATGCCAAAAAGTATGCTTTTTTTCCCCAATTCCAGACAAAAAGTTCCCAATTTGAGAATTTTTATTTTTATTTTTTGGTTATCCATCTTTATTTCATATAATATAAATACAGTACATATTGCAACATATATACAATTTCACAGAATAATAGAATATAATAACACTTGCTTCTTTCTCTCCCTTTTCTCATAGTGCACTATTAGTTAGGTTTAAGTATTGGAATCAATCTAGCAACTTAGGATGATGTCAAATTTTCCAATTTTAGTCAAAACGCCGCTAATTTTCACAATTCCATGGGCCCCCGCCCCATTCTCCAAAAGGGGTGTGAGAGCCCTGAGCGTAGCTCCCATATGCAGTTACAAATGTGTGTACGTAATAAAAAAATAGTAACATTCAAGGGAGACCCCCTAATGTGGTAAAAGTGATTTTCCAAGCTATAAGGAATTGCTCATAAAGGAAAGATTTCGCTCCCTCTGGGAGCAAATTCTTTCCTTTTGGAGAAGTTCCCATTTTGAAAAGGGACGCAATTGAAGAGAAACACTTCTTGATCCAGTAGGCTCCCTTCGATGTGTATGACTTTTTCAGCGTTCTGGCTACGCCATTGATATGCTAAATAATTTTGTTTGGTGTGTTGTAGCATTTCACATAGCCAAAGAGGAGACTCTTTTTAAATTGAAAAAAATGTAACTACATGTATGTAAAATTAACATTCTCCATTCAAGATACTGTTTTGTGGTGCTCGATAGAAGCCCTACTACATATGATTTTGTTGAGAAATTAAAAAAAAAGATATTGTTATAAAATTTTGAAAAAGTTATGCACACTGTATGCTTATTAGATTGAATACGGTGGAAGCAACAAGGCTAGCAAATTTCATGTGAAAACCTTTTAATTGAAGTCAGGTATTTAAGAAGGCCCCTTTTTGCATTAGAATGTTCAATTACATAAGGGCCTTTTTAAATTGGTGTATCAGATATTGAGGATTATAGGTGGGAAGGGGGCACTAATATAAAGACTAGTACTTTTCATGGAGCTTTAACAGTAGTTTGCGAGAAACTGTCAAAGCAGGATATGTATAGAAGAACTGAGCACAATTGGTTTTATCATTCTGTGTTTCAACAGTAACTCAAGGAAATTGCCTAGGAAATATGTGTACATGTATAAAGAAGACAAAAAAAGTGCATTAAAACTGATATTTAAAACATTTTATTGAAATATGAAAACGGATAAAGGTTTAAGTTTCTGGGATCGTTTCAATGTTCACACAAGATCAGGGAGTATGTGTTTACAAGTTTTTTTCTTACATCATGACCTTTAACCCTTTACTGCATAAGGTATTTTTAGATCATGACATCATTTTCTATTTTTAGGCAACATTGAAAAAATTCAAGAAAAATTATCTTAAAAGTTTTGAATAATTTTGAAAATATGGCAAATGGAGCATTTGCTCCAAAAGAGCAAATGCTTCATTTTCATGATATTTTCAAATACATGATATTTCAAAGGCATCAAAAGGCGCTATTATGGAGTAAAGGGTTAACCCTTAAAGCGCCAATCACAACAAAAGTCATCTGCTTTTGTCGTCTGCTAAATATGTTTTGGAAGCCTTTTCGACAAACGGTGTAGAGCAAGATCAGATTGCAGTCTGATCTGGGTGCACAATGTTTGCCAATCAATATCAGCAAATAAAAGCAGCAGACAACTTAAGCAGCCAACAAGTTCAGATGCAGTTTTTTGCTAGCCCTTATTATGCTAGATAGGTTACTGTCTTGCCAGCCAAGAGTGACACTGATGTCATGGTTTGTTTATAACATTATCAGGGACTTATAATGATAGTTGACTTGTGTATTAATCCTATCCACAGGATAGGATTAATACACAAGTGATCTATCGATTCACGTTAGCTCAAGTGGAGTATGCAAGTTAATGTTTTGCTTTGAATTTATCAACAAAGTATCAAGTCTCTGTCACTCTTGGTTGGCACGACAGTAGCTTGGTGATTCCGGTCATTAGTATTTATTTACAAGCAGAGGGGGAAACAATGTTGATACTGATCAGTTGGCTCACCAGATATCTGGTTCAACACTGTTTTCAAAACATTACCAATCAAGCCAGAAGTGCATTTAACTCATTGTCTATTAGTGTCGTCTGCTCATAACCTTTGCAAACAGATTGGGCCCAGATCACGCCCAACAAACGTCTGGCCAGATCTGGATCCAATCTGTATGACACTGAGATAGTATGTTTCTGAAAGAATTTTTCGAAAAGTTGAGTTTGAAAAAAATCAGCAGACGACAAATTGCATGAATAATTTCCCAGGGGGCAAAGAGTTAACTATAGAAAAACAGATTTATCGTATGGAGGAAGTGTAACAGGTGTAACAGTGTCAATCCTAATCAGCGGTTTTCTTTGGAAGCCAACTGATCTGGTTCTACATGGTTTTCAAAAGAGGTTATATGGGCCTTATCACGGGAAAACCTGACTTGTTGCGTGCAAATTACAAATTTGCAGTCCAGTTTATGCATCTGTGCAGTCTGATCAGTGCCTTTGTTAAATTCACTTATTGTAAAACTTGCTTCATTCAAAATTTCAATATTCTGGCTATTCTCTGTAGCTGAGCAGGTTGGTTTGAGTATTGCAGTCGTGAACCCCGAAGACTGTTTTTCCCATGAAGAGGCCCATAATTGAGCCACGACATGTGATTTCCAACAATGTGGCATTTTTACAAGTGTAGACTCAGGTGAGCCTGTGCAGCCTCCTTTTAAGCTTTGAAACTCAAAATTATGTTTGTTTAATAGCTTAATATTCATAGAATATTCAAGTGTCTAGCAAAGGCTCTGATCAGACCGCGCATATGAGCAGGCTGATCTGAGGCTTTGCCCAGGTCACATATACCACATTGTTGGAAATCTCATGTTGCGGCTCATATGATGTACTCATTGTGCTTATAATGTCAAATACCGTAATCAAAAATTTCTCATGAAATTTTTATGGTAAGTCTGAAGTTATGTCTAAGGATAGGCGGTGATTAGAGTATGTTCTTAGCAGAATCATTTATCTAATAACTGATGGTTATGTGTAGAGATGATGCGTATGGAAAAACAAACAAATCTAAGTAGTTTTTCACCTGGGTAATGGCCTTCATAAACACACATTATAGACTCCCACTATCACAATTCCCACAACAAAATCATGGGCTAATTATGAGGCACCCGTCAGATCATATCAAATCTCGAGGTCAGTCGTGGCAATAGTAGAAAATTTCAGGTTTGGACACCAAGTGATGGGAGTCTGTTCATATCCAAACCTAAAGTTAAAAAAAAACAATGACCAATTGTGAAGTTCGTACTGGATGCCAGGACAGAAAATCATCATAATCGAAAAATGCTGTAGGAGTTGATAAACCTTATTTATTTGATTTGATTTTGATTAGTGTACAGGAGCTTGTAGTACGTGCAGATACGTTGATAGCCCCTAAAACTGTAAAAAAGTCACTATTTTTAGCACACCTGGGGGAAAGTGAGCTTTTGTGTGTTTTTAGGATGCCCATCGTCCATCATTACGCTGCATTTCATCTGTGTCTTCAGTGTTTGCAAAAGTACTCGTTTAGGGGTTTCCCGAATGCAAAGGATTAGTGGCCATCCTACATGGGGATCATACTTTTTCTGAGCCTTCAACACAGTTTTAACTTTTGTACACTTTTAGAGCATTTCCTGTACATTATTTGCCAGGCTCTCTTATGTTGCATCGAATGTGTTTATAATTAACATGCTTAGCTCTTTGCATGCTGGGTAATTTTGCATGTTTTTTTTGTTGTCTGCTTATCTTTTTCAAAATCACCTTTTTGAAAAATTCTTTCAAGAATACCATCAGAGTATCAAACAGTTTGGATCCAGATCAGGCCCGACACTATGTTGGGTCTGATCTGGGTCCAAACAGTGTGCAAAAATTATCAGCAGTCGACACTAGTAGGTAACATTACTACTGCAGAAACTACACTGATTATGATTACACATGCTTCCTAAAAAATATAAACCTCACCGCATGAAAAAGTCATTGCAATAAAAAATTTCGAACGCCATAGGTGTCAAGACAAACAGTGCCGACTTTAATTAGATCTGGACAGGGTTAGCACAGGCTTGAAAAGTACTTGAATATACAGGACTGTCTTGAAAATTCCTTGAAATTAAATTTGCCTTGAACACTTGAAGGCCTTGAAAAGTCCTTGAATTTTACCATTTACAGGAGGATTCAACACTGTTTTTGGAGACCTAAATCATACTAAATTCCTAAAGCTAATATCTTTAGTAATGGAGTCTAGCAGTTCCGAAGTAGAATTTTAACGTATAAATCAGTATTTTTCATAAGTTTTCAGTCCTTGAAAACAGTAGGAAAGTCTTTTAGAAGTCCTTGAAAAGTCCTTGAATTATACTCAAACTTGCTCTTATGAACCCTGCTGAACCTTCCCTGTTTGCAATTATGATAGTGAAAGTAGAACCATATGAAATACCACAGAATGCTGTTTACCAAGATTAACCCTTATTCTGGTACTATTTATAGTTTTGGTGTCCTCCGTGCGTCCTTTCCATTCGTCCACACTTTCTGTCCGGAACGAGATCTCAGTACCTATTGGTCAGATTTGATGCATTCTTGGTATAGATGATAAGTATTATGGACTCTCAATATCCTAAAAGTTTCATCAAAATCGACTACTTAACACTTGAGTTATTGCCCATGTCTTAGTATAGGCAATTATTGCAAAACCTATATTAGCTTTTTTGTGTAATGATCTTTGCATTTCCTCAAAGCTATCATATTTAACAACTTCTCACTATAGACCATGATTGCCCTGTGCGTGTAGATAAGCATGGCAATGTCAAAATTTTACCCCACCCTTTTGACCCCGTAAGGGGTCAAATGTCAAATATTTAAAATTCTCAATAACTAAGGCAGTTGTCAATATTTTTTTGGTCAAACTAGATGGAAGGTTCAATCTGTATAAAAAGACATAATTAATGGGGGTAATCTTAGACCTCAGGACATCGTTTGGTCAGGTGGATCTAATCAGGTTTGGGGCTGCTGGTCCACATTTGAGCCCTCAGACCTGTTATAGCACTGAGCTGGTAAATAACCATTGGTATGGAGTACTGCTTCCATTTCTCAGCTGCCAAAGATCTTGTTATAGATTTAACTCTTTGCATGCTGGGTAATCTTTCATGATTTTTGTCATCTGCTGACTTTTCAAAAGCATCATTTTCGAAAAATTATTTCAGAAATACCATCAGAGTGTCGAATAGTTTGGCTTCAGATCAGGCCCGACATTTTGTCGGGCCTGATCTGGTTCCCAACAGTTTGCAAAGATTATCAGGAGATGACACTAGCGGGCAAGGAGTTAACAGTAGTAGTGCCAATATTCAGATAAAAATCCAATGTTGTGGAATTACATGCATATTAAAGATAATAATCAAGTTGATGTAAGAGAGTGTTTATTGGATTATTGGATTGACAAATTATTAAAAAATCTGGCAGTTTGAAGAATCATAATTCCTCACCATGTAGTTAGGACTCCTATCTGAAAGGTCTATAAGTTAAATCTATGATACTTTATTTCTTCCCCATTGGCCGAAATACTGACATTTATAGTGAAAATTGGTACAGCTTGTATATGAGGGCGTGGATGGGGTATATGGGTTAGCGATTTTTGGCCATAATTTTTATCGATTAGCGATTTTTAGCCCCAAAACGCAATGTTTAGCGATTTTTTTTGGTCTAAAATTTAAAATATCATGAGGATCATTACTGATTCAACACATTCTTAAATTTAAGGAGCACAGCCCGAAATGTCAATGATAGGTTAATACTGATTAACAGATGAATTTCATCGATTAGGCAAATATTTTATCGTAAATGATTAAGTGGCGATTTTCAGAACCTCCCCCCCCCCATCAAGGCCCTCGTATATGTACATGAATGTGTGCTTATTTATGCTTTTATTTTTCTATTTACTGGTCTGATACCAGACTACAGCAGCTGCAGATGATTGATGAGCTTTTGAACAGGGGATTTACCCTTGTACATTTGTCAGCCTTATATGCTCACTTGCTCCCTAAAAGTACTACATTGTATTGGGGTGTATACACTTTACGAACAGGTTTCAGTACTGAAAACTAGAAAACTTTCACGAGAATTTTATTTTCATGAATTGCATTAAAAGGCATATTTTCAACATTAAAAATTCGCGACTGGAGCATGATTTACCTTCATCAGTAAATGACAGTGATTTCGCCATTTCGCGAGGGCATTATTTTTGTGAAACTTCCCATGTGCGAAGTTTCTTGAAAATTAAACTGTCACAAAAAATTTCAAATTTACAGTATATCCAGTGGTAAAATTTCATTTTTTAACTCTTTAAATGCTGCCAGACACGTCTTTGTCGTCACCTCTGACTCTCTCCTATGTTTATGTTCTTCGGTATTGCAAACAGAATTGAGCCTTGATAACCAACATTTTATTCAGAACAGAACAAGGAGCACAGGCCTCCAGCTAAGAGTGTGTATTGGAAATCTATTTTCTTCATTCCTCACCCAAAACATATGTTGTGGGTACTTAAAAGAACCATCTCAATGAGACGGTTCTTTTGAGCACCCAAAAGACATGTTTAAATTGATGGGTAAGGAAATAATTAGAGTTTTACGCTCATAAAATTTCCTTATCTGGGCTCACGGAAGCATGTTGGAAATTTTAGAACAATTACCAGTTTTAAGAAAGGAGGCAAAGATCAGGAATAGAAACAATCAAGTACCACATGCAGGGCTTTAAATGTTAATCTTCATGTCTTTGTTTCAGTGTGGGCCGCCCTAATGGACTGTACCGACTGGAAGGGCAAGTCTATAATGGATGGCACAGACTTCAACCCTAAGAAGGAAGACCCCTGTTACGTGTGTAGATGTGACAATGGCCAGTCCACCATGTGTAAGACGGTTTCCTGCGCTGCTCCAGACTGTCTCTATTGGCGACAGATACCGGGAGAGTGTTGCAGGTTCGAATGTCTTCAGACCGATTTGCCAGACTCGGTGATTAATGGGAGAGAAAATTTTACAAGCTCCCCACCCTCTGGACCAAACTCAAAAGGTTGGTGTTATGATGTCTCTCACTCTTTTCTGACTAAAATATTAAGTCTTTTCCCTCCCAAGTCATGTTTTTTGTCCTCTGCTCTCTCTCATAGGGAGCAGTCTGATCATAGTTCATAGTGTTTGCTTCCATGATAAAATCTAGTCTGAAGTCGACTTGAATATATGACAATATTTACATTTTCTAAGTAAGCCTTTAATGAATAGACTTTTTCAACCGTTCATAGCCTCATGAACTACACAAATTTGATTGACAGATGCCAAGCTCACTTGAACATCGAATTCAATCGCCAGAAGTGATACTGGTGTTGTGAGTGACAGCGAGCCACAGCCGAGTCGCACGTGCAAAACAAGCACTTGCTCCATTGGCTGTCTGTGTTCAAGCTGGTTGTTCCGCTTTTCCATTTTACACTCCGACCAAACCGTTTATACGATTATATTTCATGTACAAAAACTGTTTTAATTCATAAATTAAAAATAATTTTTATATTTACACTAACTTTGCAAGAGACCCGAAGTATTAATGATTCCATGAACATTCCAAAAATTTAATTCATTTCTTAAATGACATTGAATTTATAGCAATAACACATCCTCAAAGAATGGTCATGACATACAAGTAAAACGTGATATATGCAATGAAAATTAAGTTATTGGAGCAATGGTGATGAACTAGCGTTGTTTCAGATGTCGAAGCCTGGGTGGTTAGTGGAACTTCAGGACTGACTTTAGGTCTTAGCCTTCATCTACTTCCATTCTTTGTCTGTGGAAACAGGAAAGACTTTTGTCAAGACTGTTACAGTGCACTGGCTCCCCTCAGTCATCTGAGCCTTGGCTGATCTCTGATGGAATTTTTCATTTAAAAAAATAAATGAATAGGGAGCAGAGTGGGTCAGTGGTAGAGTGCTTGACTTGAGACTGAGGGATTGGGTGTTCGTGCCTCACCAGAGTCATTGCGTTTTGGTCCTTGAGCAAGACACATTTATCCTAGCTTAGTACTGGTTCAATCCAGGAAGACCCATCCCTGTTTAACTGAAAGATTGTTGATGGGACGTAAAGAATCAAAATAAAAAAAAAACTAAATGAATGAATCATTTTACAAAACAGATGAATCACACAATCTTAAGAAAATGAAAATGTTAAAAATTGGTTGCTTGTAATGGAATTCGTAATTTTACTCTTTGCTCACTAGTGATGCCTGCTTACAGCCTTTACAAACAGTTTGGACCCAGATCAGGCCCGACAAAATGTCGGGCCTGATCTGGATCCAGACTGTTTGACACTCTGATGATATTGCTGAAACAATTGATTTTGAAAAAGTTGATTTTGAAAAAATCCAGCAGACGACAAAAAGCATGCAAAATTACCCAGTAGGCAAAGAGTTTAGGGTTTTATTCAAGCCACGAGATTGACCGTTTATTACAAATTGAAAATTATGTTTAATGCAAATAGTCCCCCATAGGATATTAATCGCATGAAAAAGCAAATTTGATTGATTAGACGATCTCAGAGTTGATGAAGTGACTGACTGACGGGAATCTCTTTGCTAAAAAAACTACTGGTATGCAAAGTTTACAGCAGAGAAGTTTACAGCAGACGACATTTTTGAAATTTTTTTTTTTGAGCTTTCTCACTCATTTTTTAACCCTTATTCCACCACTTAATGTTGTCTGCTTTTTATGTCTGCTACAAATGTTGAAGTGCACTTTGGACTAGATTTTTTCATGGAAGCAATCAATATGAACCCTGATCAGACTGCTCCCCAAGGGAGCAGTCTGATCTGTGTCCATATTGTTTGCAATATAGGCTACCTAAATATATATATTAAGCAGATGAGAGAGCAGTTGACAAAAGCCGTGGGGTTAATTTATATTACATGTACTAGTTTCAGCTTAATAACACCAACACTGTAAAGCTCAGACAAAAAATGTATCTGCTGAAGTCATCTGCTGCAAATATTTGTTAACATTATTGACCAATTCAAGTACAGAGGCAAACAGTGTGGACCCAGATCAGAACGCTCTAATAGGAGCTCCAATAGGTCAATGGCAGGCATGTCCACCATCCCCATTGAACTTATAGTTGTACCAAGATATTATCATCCAAAGGTTGGTAATGACCCTCGCTTGGATTGTGATCCTTAGAAAAGTCAATGGCAGGCAACATCATCCCTGTTGAACTTACCGTTGTACCAAGATATTATCATCCAAAGGTTGCTAATGACCCTCGCTAAGATCGTGGACCTTTAGAAAAGTCAATGGCAGGCAACATCATCCCTGTTAACTCTTTGCTTGCTAAGTAATTTTTCATTCTCTTGTTGTCGTCTGCTTACTTTTATCAAAATTATATTTTTCAAAAAACTCTTTCAGAAACCTTATTAGTGTCAAACAGTTTGGATCCAGATCAGGGCCGATCAACATTAAGTCGGTCCTGATATGAGTCCAAACTGTTTGCAAAAGTGATCAGCACACGACAAGAGTTATAGAGTTAAACTTACAGTTATACCAAGATTCGTATTATCATCAAATGCTGCTAATGAACATGGGTGTAGATACACATATATCATGTAAGCATTATATGTAACCAGCCAATCCTTCAGATAGGTGATTCCGAGTGCATTATCAAAAAATGATTTTCTTAGTTCTCAACCAAAAGATGTGTTCTGGGTACTCAAAAGAACAGTCTCAATGAGATGGTTCTTTTGAGCACCCAAAACTTATGTTTTAAACTGAAGAATAAGTAAATAATCACAATTTTTTGCACCCAAAAAATGGTAATCTGGACCAATGATCAGCTACATGACAGAATGCAGGTAATGTAATATGACCATATTTTCCTTTGCTCATGCACACACAAATGTAAGCAGGTACCCTCATACACATGCACATTAAGGGAGCGCAGTGGCTCAGTGGTAGAGTGCCTGACTCGAGACCGAAGGGCTGTGGGTTCGAGCCTTACAGGAGTCACTGCATTGTGTCCATGATCAAAACACATTAATCCTAGCTTAATTCTGGTTCAACCCAGGAAGACCCGTCCTGACGTAACTGAAAGATTGTTGACTGGGATGTAAAAAATCAAATCAAACAAAAAACAAGGCATGCACATTAACAGATTTGGCTGCTGAAGGAGCAGTTTAATCAGGGTTTATGCTATTTGCTATTACATAAGGATCTTAGTTAATTAAATTGCCTTGCTTTTGAGAAGTGAGGTGTCATACACGTTTTTTCATGCATTAACATTTGCCGGTTCTTAGAGGGCTGTTTGAACATGAGGCCTCTGGGCCAAGTGTTCAGACATCTCCTGAAGGACCTAGCAAGTGTTTTAATGCAATAAAACAAACTATTCTTGCATATTTTACCCGATTGCTTAAAACACCCCTAGAACATCAAACTATCCCTTTCATCACACTGAATCTCCAAAAATGGTGTCTGCTTGCAAACTCTCGGACGTTGTAATGTCGTCACAACATCATACCACACAAGCAACATTTTCCTAAACAAAAGGGTCAAAGAAAGGATCAGTCAGTGCCCAGAAATGCTTTAAGTGTTAACTTCATGCTTTGTTTTTGTTTGTTTTGTTGCTTTACGTCCCTAGTCAACAGCTTTGGTCATGGCGGGACGGTCAGTTCACCTAACCACAAGCTTTTTTCTGGGCAAGCTTGAACAAGAAGTTAACCAGTACTTCATGCACATACTTTCTCTTGTAACAGACAACAATCCTTCTTGAATGATTCAGCGGAAGGGAGGAGAATGACCGTAGAAATTGTTTCATAATCAGTCTCCACGGGAGGAGAATGACCTTAGAAAATATTTCATAATCAATCTCCACGAAAGTATGGGAACGGGCCGGGATCATACTCGCGACCCCCGGATCTGCAGTCAGACTCGCATCTGTTGCCAGACACTTTACCGACTGCGCCACGCGGCCCGTATAACTTCATGCAAATAAATCAGGCCTCATTTTAAGTGTTGTAAACTCTTTGCTCCTTAGGAAATATTTCATGCTTTTTTGTCGTCTGCTGATTTTATTCACAATCAACTTTATCGAAATATTCTTTAAGAAATACCATCAGAGTGTCAAATAGTTTGGATCCAGATCAGGCCCGACATTTTGATTTGGGTCCAAACTGTTTGCAAGAGTTGTCAGCAGAAGTCACTGGCAGATAAAAATTAAACGCCCATTTTCAAACAGCATGTGGTTCACATGCTGTTTGATTTTCGATTTTCGTTCATTTGACAATAGCTTCAAACAGACTAGATGTTGGGCCTGATCTGGATCCAAACTGTTTGACACGGATGGTATTCCAGATTTTTTTTTTTTTGAAAAGGTTTATGATTGTAAAAAGAAATCCGCGGTTGACAAAAAACATGCAAAATTACCCAGAATGCGAAGATGCCAAATATTTGATTTGATTCTTTACGTCCCATCAACAATCTTTCAGTCACAAGTCAAGCACTCTACCACTGAGCCACTGCTATCCCTACAAATATTTGGTGGTAGTACCCAGTAATTGATACTGATCTCGAATATAATGTAGCATTTTGACATTGACATGTTTGCAATAGGATTATCCTTATCTAGAACTGAAATAGTTCTTGATCCTTGGGGTATTTGAATTGGATCAAATCTTTGAGGTCATGCTTTAATTGGCAACAAATTAATTTCCTTGTCTTTTTTTTTTGTTGAGAAAATGGGACTTTGTTTTCATATGAATCTGATAAGGTTTACAACAAGCTTTTATTTGAAAAAAAAAATTTACTTGCTTAAAACTAGCCTGCTCAGTTAAAGACTCGCTAGAATCATAAAAGTTTGGGTGTAGCAAGTCTCAGCAGTGAATAACAGTGACTCAGATCAGACTGCAGATACACTTAATAGTGCCTTTGTTGTTCACTCTTATCAAGAAAAGAATGCGTAATTAAAAATTGACTTTCTTATTTATCAACCAAAACATATATATGTTGTTGGTAGTTCTATTGAGCACCCAAAACAAATGTTAAAACTGGTTGATAAGAAAATAATCATCGTTTTACGCTCAAAAAATTTGCTTATCAGGACCTATGACACTTATGATGTCACCGTTTGGTCACTAATGGCTTATCAAATATAGGTTGAGATAAAAAAAAAATGAGCATAAAATTGTGAATATTTTCTTATTCATCAATTTAAACATGTATTTTGGGTGTTCAAAAGAACCGTCTCATTGAGACAGTTCTTTTGAGTACCTACAATACATGTTTCGGTTGAGAAAAAAGATAATTAATTCTTTTAAATTACACTTTTCTAGGGGCTGATCAAAAATGTAATTTTTTTTCTCTCTTAATTTACAGGAACTATAGATGATGGCACCATGACGGACCTAGGTCTGAGGTTGGCCGCTAGCACAGTGACGACATTTCTCATCCTGGCTCTTCTCCTGTTCTTGCTACATAGGCTACGTCAAAGACGAATGCTCATGGCTCTAAGACGTAAGTGATCTCAAATAATGAATGAATCAGTTTATGAGACTGGGTCAGGTGTGGTACTTGATTGTATCGATTCCTGATCTTTGCACTCTTACTTACTTTGGTACTTATCCATGGGTGAAAGTTTTCAGGATTATTCCTGAATTCAGGATTTTGAGGCTGACTTTCCACAGAAAGTCAGCCTCAAAATGCTGAATTAGGGAGATCATAGTAGCTTCTCTGATTTATTTTCTGTCTGTCTAAGGACATTTGACCATTTTAAATTGTAATTGTGAATATTTAGTGGGCATATTGCAAGATTTAAGATTGGAGTTTCAAAAGTTCAGGATTTTGGAAATTTTGAACTTTCACCCTGCGTCAAGTAATTCTTTAACTCTCTCCATGCTAGCAGTGACTTTTGTCATCGGTAAACAGTTTGGACCTAGATTAGGACTGACAGATCTTGATCCAAACGGTTTGACTCTTTTGATAGTATTACTGAAAGAATTATTTGAAAAAAAAAAAGCAGACGACAACAAAGGCATGAAAAATTACGAATGCCTACCAGAAAATAATTTTCTTATTTCTCAACCAAAACATATGTTGTAGGTACTCAAAAGAACCGTCACAATGAGACGGTTCTTTTGAGCACCCAAAACGTATGCTAAAAATTATGGGTAAGAAAATATTTACAATTTTACGCTGAAAATGTTTGTTCATCTACGGTAAACCTATGTAGCATGCAAAGAGGGAGAGACATGTTGCCAAATTTTGTTGCAAAAAGTGATGCACAGTTGAAGGTTGTACGATGTTGCACAATAATCAGACATATGTCCTGTCCCAAGGGAAATTATTAAACCTGGTAATTATATTTAGAGAGCCTTGCATTTAGCATTACTGTCTGATGTCTATACAGAACCCAGCCTTTAACCTTGTCATGCTGAATATTTTAAAGCACTTTACTCCTCCTACAACAGAATTTAAGTATTTATTTTGTTCTTTACATCCCAGTCAGCAATTTTTCAGTTATGTCAGGACGAGTTCCTGAGTTGAACCAGTACTAAGCAAGGATAAATGTGTCTTGCCCAAGAACACAACACGGTGGTACCGGTGAGGCTCGAACCCGCGGCCACTCGATCTCGAGTCAAGCACTCTTCCACTGAGTCACTGTGCTCCCTTATTTTAGTATTTGTGACCAGACTGTATTTGATTGACTAGAACCTGTCTAAGCAGCCATTCAAAAAGAAGACCAAAAAATGAGCGTAAAATTGTAAAAATTTTCTTAGCCATCAGTTTAACATATGTTTTGGGTGCTCAAAAGAACCGTCTCATTGAGACGGTTCTTTTGAGTACCCACAATATATGTTTTGGATGAGAAATAAGAAAGTTAACTTTTTGGGTACGCACAAAGGCCACAAGGTTATGATATGACACATTGATGAAAAATTGTTTGACGGACTGGAGCCAGTCTATAAAGGCCCCCATAACTATGCAGCCTTTACCTCAGCATTTTACAGACTGGAATTGCACTTTTATTTGGTTTATAATCCTCTTTTTACAATAGAAAAGTTGGAAATTCAATTACCGTGTCTGAACAAGTGCTAAATCCGACTCTTTTGTCCAGCGGGATAAATTAGCTCCATTTTAAAGTGTGTGATTGACTATGATCACCAAGCTTTTAACACCTTTAGGTTTCAAACTACTTGTATTTGGAGAGATTTGAACACCAATAAAACAGAGTTTGACATTATAAGCACTGAACATAACAGAAAAAAATATGGTTTTAAAAATTCTTATATAAAGCATGCCCTGCCAGTTTCATTCCTAGATTCTTTGAACAATGATTTTCTAAATTTAACAGGGTTTGCACAAGAATGAAAAGTACTTTAATTTAGAGTGCTTTCTTGAAAAGTCCTTGAAAATTAAAATTGCCTTGAAAAGTACTGGAAAATCACTCAAAAGCCTTGAAAAGTTCTTGAATTCTACTATTTTCTGTAGGACTTAGCACTGTTGATAGAGACCGAAATCAGTATAAAAGTGCTGTGCCTATAGGCACCCCAATTTTATACTAATTTTCCAGTACTAATGTCTCCATTACCTCAGTCTAGCAGTTCTGAAGTAGAACTTAACACTTAGATCAGTATTTTTCATTAACTTTAAGTCCTTGAAAACTGTTGGAGAGGCTTTTAGAAGTCCTTGAAAAATCCTTGAATTTTATTCATACTTGCCTGTATGAACCCTGTTTAAAGTCACATGTTTGGTTTAACATCAGCATAGTGTTATTTATTCACTGCACCATTATCTGTTTCTCTTTTACCATAGCTCAAGTTCTGTTCTGTTCTTTTAGGTTATCGAAGAAGACATCGGGACCTAGATGATTCAGACAACATCAGTTATTCTCCCGACTTTTATGGGTTAACGTTTCCACCGCCATACGAGGACCCACCTCCACCATATTCTCCTCCAAAACCTCGGGGGATTCACGGTGGGGATCGACCACCACCCTATGAAGCTATTGAAGATAACGGGAATTCAAATGAACTGGATGATAATGGCAATCAAACTGGGAACCAAATTGGAAACCAGCCTGCTTTAACAGGAAGTCTTGGCACAAGCAATGTAGCTAGAAATGGTGGTGCTTTTAATTTTAGTCCTTGTCAAGATTTGATTGATCCAAGAAATTTGACAGGAAGATATTCTGAGAGAGGCGATTGTAATTTGAACACTGATATTACTAATGTGATTACTTTAGACAGTATTCAGAGTCAGCCTTACTCATTCGTTCAGTCTGGCAATGTTTCAAGGTGTGTAACTACGACTGATCGTCAAAATGGGCAGATCACTCATGGCCATACTAATTTATCGGAGATAGATATCGGAGAATCTACCAGTTCAAGTGATTCTCTTGACAGCCGAAATAGCAGTCCTGTGCCAACAGAAGTTGAAGATAAGGGGACATTACTTAGTTCTAATGTAAATGGGAGGCAATCCAACAATAATAAAGTTGAATCAAGGGGAGTAACTCTCAGTGAAGATGCTGAAACAACAGTCAGACAATTTTTAGATCATCAGTTTGGCAACAGAAATCCTAATTTCCCAGTACTGATGTCACAGTCTTGGACATGTCCAGATCAGACTACTGCAGCTCCACATTTAGGTCTTACTAGATCATTTAATCGGAACAGTGGAATGTTTCAAGAAAGTGCTAGTCAGGTTACAAGATCTCCTAAAAGAAACAGTTCTGATAATCCACAGACTGATATTCTCAGAATGGGAGTAAGATGTGGCAAGTGTAATAATATAGTAGCATGTAAGTGTAATAAAGTGAAGACAAATGGTTTACTAACAAGATCTCAATCAGATTATACTCAAAATGCTTCAAAAACTTCTCCAAGAGAGAAACTCCTGATTTCAAGGAATAGAAATATGAGACTTTTGCCAGGAAGTTTTGGTGCAAGAGTCTCTTATGTAGAGCCAGAAGAGACATTAAGTACCCCATTGGCAGCCAGTCCGGACAATCCTAATTCTAGTCAATATCATAGTGATTCGGAGACAAATATTAGTTATTTCACTCCAAACTCAGAAAGCACTTCTCCTACAGTATCACAGTGTGAAGGTTTGGACACCCGGAGCAATTCTCGGCGACAGGAACTACTTAGGGAGTTACGTCTCTCACACTTGCTATTCAGTCCCGCCAGTAGCTATGAGAGTTCACCGTCGCCCATCTCACCAGCTCAACCAACCGAGGCTCTTATACCAAAGAATCAAGCTACTGGTACACAGTCTACTGGTACACAGTCTAAACAAAGTGTACAAGCCAATTCTGGAGTGATAAGTAATGATGCCCAATATCCTGAGACTGGTTATAATGTAGTCCAGTCTTTTGATGAGGAGGGAGAACAAGATATGTATACAAATGAAAGAAATGGTGCACATAAATGTCATCGTAATTGTAGTACTAGCACACTGCAGTCAATGGACAGGCTGACTGTTGAAAGTGAGGAAGATAACAGTAGACAATATAATGGATTTGTAAAAGAGTCAAAATTTCCAGGTTTTGAAAAAGTTTGTTCTAGACAAACTGTTTCAAAACCTAGAAATATTGACTCTTCTACAAATTGCAATAACATGGTGCCTAATATATCACATTTAGAATTTGGTATGCAGAATGACTTTAGCCCTAATGTAAACAATGAAACAAGTGCCATGAAAGTTTGTAATGACAAAGATGTTTCTAATTTTATTAAACCTGTTGCTCACAGGGTGACCAAACCTCGATGGCCGTGGAGTTTTGGCCGTTCTGAGTGCAACAATGTTGATTCACATTTTTCTCCCAGTGTCAATATGACTTTCTCTGAGGCAACAATTGCTGGAGTTCCGAGTGTCAATGATCGTGCAAATGCTTCACAGTTTTATAATTGTGAACATGAGGATAAGATTATCAAGAAAAGCAAGAAGAAAAGTCTACACAAACGCCACTCAGCAGGAAGTTTCACAGGTGAGAAATCTACGTCCTCAAGGAAATTTGACCTGGGGCCGAGACACTCACCAAAACAAAAGAGTGCTACTTTGAAAGGAAAACATTTGAGGCATTTAGATGTATCTGATAACGATCAGAGTAATTCGGATAATGCAAGCAGAACACATTTCACGTCTGGAAGGCAGTATTATAGAACCATTGAAAATCATCACCATTCACCTGTCAAAGTTCCACCCATCACTTCACCTGTTCACCAATCAAATAAAAGCAAATCAAAATTTTCATGTAGGAAATCTCAGCCATTTCTAGAGTTACAAGATGACAATCTAGTATTGACTCAAAAAGATTCATTTAGACACAGTCCAAACTCTTTCATGATGTCACCCATCCATCACTCTACTAGCTCTGCAGCAGCAAACTTCGGTGCCAAATCTCAGCCTAAAACTAGTTGCCATAGTGATTCAAGGTCACACAGTCTCCAGGGTAAGAAGAGCCACAAAAGGTCAAGGTCACTTGGGAAGGATGAATGTTATGTAGGTTTACATGTGGGGAGTAAGCATCCAGATAAACAGCCTAGTCAGAAATCTAGTTACAGAAAAAAGAAGAATCGTCAGTCATTTCCGGGAACTAATGCTTTTCATAGGGAATTAGAGCATGTATTAGAAAATCAGAAACAGGCAGCTCCCTTTTCTGTAGGAAAAGTAATGGGGAGATATGGCAGAGGGGAAGGTGGGATGCATGCTGTTACCCAAGTCTGATTTTACAGTCAACGGGTCCCTAGATAGGAGTGCATAAAAAGATTAACTTTCTTATTTAAGATTAATTTTAAAGACTAATTTTCTTATTTCTCAACCAAAACATGTGTTGTGGGTACTCAAAAGAACAGTCTCGATGAGACAGTTCTATTGTAGTCAAAAGAACAGTCTCAATGAGACAGTTCTATTGAGCACCCAAAACACATGTTCAAGTTAATGGACAAGAAAATATTTGCAATTTTATGCTCAAAAATTTTGTTGCTATCAACCTATGGTCAACTGTCTCATAGGGCCAGTTAAGCAAAAAAAAAATTAGCGTAAAATTGCTATTATTTTCCATCAGTTTAAACATGTGTTTTGGGTGCTCAAAAGAGCTGTCTCATTGAGATGGTTCTTTTGAGTACCCACAATATATGCTTTGGTTGAGAAAATAAGAAAAATAATTTTCAGTTACGCACTCTTATCTGGGGGCCTGTGTCCTTATCTAGAGAGTCCACAGTACAAGAGCTTCTGTGGTTCGAGAGTTGGTCTGTAAATGATATGGGTCTCAATTTGGAATATAAGAATCTATCATGAGTGTGAGGGTAGGATAGAAAAATCCGTGCTGAGGATCGCCGTTTGGCATCACAATGCTTGCCAAGTGATGACAAACGGTGATCCCAAGGGATGAATTTTTCTATCCTACCCTCACGTGAATAATGGATTCTTTTTCTCGCTCACCTGTTTTTATTTATTTGTTCATTTATTTAGGCCTATTTTGAAATAAGCTTCCAGAAGTCCCTGAATACGCTCAGATGCAATTTCACATGATGACGTTACTTGACGTCCTGGGATATGATAGCATGGATAAGAAAATATTTTATATCCCAGAGTAAAATCTCAGATATCCTTATTCGGTGTGCAAGAAAAACCTATCTGTGGTTTAATCTAACCTGTTCAGCTAGAGACTAATTAGAATCTTGAAATTTTGCATGTCATCAGTTTATCTAACATAATTTCCAGAGAGCGAATAACAAAGGTGCTGATCAGACTGTGTAGATGCACAGACTGGTCTGCGCAACCAAATCAGATTTTTTCGCAAAGAGGCTATTATATAAAACCATAACAGTGATTATATCCTATCAGAATATGATGTGAGTACTTCAAAGAACCATCTCTGTGAGACTCAGAGCTCTCGGAAACGCAGAATTACGCGTATTGGTACGCAAGTTTTTTCCCTGGGACGCATGATTTTCGCTAACCGGGAGTTCCGCGTACGCATGTTTTTTTAGTCGGCACGCGCTAAAGATAAATACACACCGGAGATCAAAAGCCCTTTGATATTATCGATCGCGACACGCTTTTGGAGCCGCGGGAGACGTAATTATTGTCCTGTCTCTGTTGACCAATCGTATGACTCGGACTGCAGTGTAGCAATTCTGACAGGTGATTGACAGGATTACCGATGCGGGACAGTGTGATTATTACGAGGTGATAATTAAAGTAATTAAGCAAGGATTATCGGATAATTGTTTGAAACAGATGCGCTACCGATTTACCATTAATTAAAGGGAGAAAAACTAATAGGGTATTGTAAACAACATCGGACTACCGACCACCGAATTCGACTGATTAGGGATGAAAGAGAAAACATATTTAATTGCACTCGTTTGCGATTTGAGGAACATAAACATGGAGAAAAAACAATAAGTTTACGGATTTGCATTTCTTCAATTCGTTCATTGCTACGGCAAACAAAAGAGACAGAGAATTGTTGAAAAAAACAACGGTACAGCGGTAAGCCGTATACGGTAACGTCCGACTGACAAAAGTTCCAAATGAAGCTACACTACAAGCAGTGCGATGAAGTATATCATCGGTCAAAATGAATAAACACAAACAAATCACTTTCACCAAGTAAAATCGTTCACTCTAAATCATGGAAGCCATGTAAATGGCTAATGGTCTAGGGGCCAAATCTCAAATTTTGAGTTCTGTTGCACCCCCCATGAAGAAAAAGCTGGTTACTATTTTCATTCAGGGACATGTCTGGGTGCCTCAGAAACCCATGTTTTACTAAGATTTCTGCGGTCAGGTTTCTGTAAATGGCCTGTAATCACCGTTACCCCACAAACATTGAAAATAGCATTACACAAAATACAAGACTAATAATATATTTTATTATAGTATCAATGAATTTATTTGAGGTCTAAATGTTTGATCTAGTCATAAACATTAATTGCAGACATCTCTGAGATGTTTTATCGCTCATCAGCGTTACGTATGTTACATTTAATACGAAATTGCAGATAATGACTTTATAGATTGCATATAAGAATGAACCATGTTTCCCAGCCACAGGAAGAGAAACTTGGTTACTATTTTCAGCCTGGGACATGTCTTGGGGTATTCAAACCCATGTTTTAGTAAGTTTTCTTTGGTCAATTTCTGTAAATGGCCTGTAATCAATGTTACCCTACTAATATTGAAAATAGCAGTTCACAAAATACAAGACTAATATGATATTTTCAAAAGTATAAATGAAATTATTTGAACCTTACATGTCAGCTAGTCATAAACATCAATTGCATACATGTGTGAGAGGTATTTCTGCTTGTCAGAGTTACTTATGTTACATTTTTACGAAATCGCAGATAATGACTTTATAGATTGCATATTAGAACAAACCCTTCCCCCAACCTTAAATGAGTATTAAAGATCTCTATTCTAATGATAAATTTCCATTTTCACATATCTAAGGCTATTTACAACTTGTAACCGGCAATAGAAGTTGAAAAATAAATATTTAAGTATGCTTTTGAGCATGTCACTTCTAATGTTAGAAGTAGAGATTTTCTATTTGACAATTTACATTGCATTGGAATGTGCAATGTCTTCTTCACCACATTCACAATGAAACGAAATAATACTTATAAACAAATTTAACTACGATGGATAGTTTGCTGCTGTCAATATATATCAGGTAACGTAGGTAACAACATTGTCCCTTGCATAAATGGATAAAATACTAATTTTACCATGGTCTGATAACCAGCCAGGCTCAGAATATATTTCAATTCTCTCCACATATTATTTAAATATTTTCAATTATGGACAAATTATTCTAAATAAACTCTTATTCAAGAGATTTTTGTAATTTTGATTGATTATTTTACTTTGATATGACAGTTTACAGGTTTTTAATCAATGGTACATGTCAATATGTAGAATATCTACTTCATAAGTCAAATATTGTACTGAATGTTTTACTACGTTTCCTGTGGTCTGCTTTACCACGTTTCCTATTGTCAAAGTGTCATAATAGGCCTGTAAATTATGTTACCTAATGAATGAGGATGGAAAATTTGTAAGCCAGTACAAATTACATGCTAATAAGCATATTTATAAATTAGTTTCACTACAGCTACAAGAAATCAACAGCTTCAAATATGTAAAAATGGAAATTTACCATTAGAATAGATATCTACATTATAAATTTAAGGTTGGGGAACATGTTTTCGTTCTAAAATGCAATCTATAAAGTCATTATTTGCAATTTAGTATACAACGTAACATAAGTAACGCTGACGAGCAGAAACATATCTCACAGATTCCTGCAATTGATGTTTATGCCCAGCTCAAACAAGTAAAGCTAAAATAAACTCATTGATACTATAGAAAAATATCCTATAAGGTAAGTGTGTCTTGGTTGGCTTTTTGGTGACTAAGGCTCTTAACAAGGTTATTCAATGATATATACATATGCTATGCAAGAATCCATCATTCACCATATTGCAGCAGCTAATAGCTTGAGTGCACACCCAGTTTATCATCAGTTTATCTGAGGTCATGTCTAATGTTTGGAGAAATTAAACCACAAAATGTTTATCTAACACAAAATTATGAACATAATCAATTGGTTTAATGTCTGATTTGGTTGATGTAGAAAAGTCCCTAAGGTGGAAAACTCGCTTATACTTACATATAAAAATGCATCTGTGTTTTAACCATATTTGTTTGCTGAAACAGTGATACGTTGCATAAAAGGTTGGTCTTTACATTAAAGTTATCCACTACATGTATAAACCAGTGTTATATACCAGATTCGCTTGCAGCTGTAATTTGTAACATACTCATAATTTGTAATCTTAATATGGCATTACACCTAAAATAAAATTGAAACACCTTCCTTTAACCAGAAACAGCCCTCAAACAATGTAAGTACTAACAAATATATACATGGATATGGGTGCAAGAATGAGTAAGTTTATACTTATATGTTTACGAGCTGTTGTTTGCAGTATTGCTCACAATTTTTGATTGTTTTGCATACAATAAGGCTAATTCAGTAAATCTTTGAAACCAACAAACTGATCATAAGTCTCTTACTCCTCATGTGTAAACATGTATCAGTGTTACAAATAGCTCCACAAGACCCAAAGTTTCAAACAAGAAAGAAAAAAGAACTTCCTTTGAATAATGTAAGAAAGCTAACAACTGCGCGTGAGTTGTGACACTGGTTTTTCAACAGACACTCAGGCGACAATTCTCTGGTTTTTAGAAATTCAAACCATGTTGTTGAATTACAGTTAGTCATGTTTATGATTAAAGCTTTAGAATTACTCCTCAAAATGGACTTTAAAATAAAGCTTCACTAACAGAAAAAAAAACATGTGCAAGTAATGTTAGCATGAAATAGCTTTGTAATTAATGTTACCATGTAATATGCTTTTAAGTCTACGCGTATCGCTCAGGTTGCTTTACCTTAAACTTACTTGGTTAACAAACAAAATAATTTCTTTCGAAATTGCTGTATAATAAAATAAGATAATAAGCATTTTACAATATGATATAATGAGATTGTATGAGAATAGTGAGAATAGACGATTGCAATTGTGACAGGCCTAGGGATACATTGATTTTTTTTTAAAAAGTAATTATCAACAGTGAAAGTTAATGTATTAAGCATACAAGAAAAAAAAGTAAATGCTAGATCTACAAAGCACCAGGTACATTTTGGTATCAACTGTGCTATTTCTGTAATGATAAGTACTTTGATTGATATCATATTTGTACTTTTAAAAACGGTAGAGGAACTTTAGATTATAACAAAATGCAGCCAAGACCTAAAATGTTCTGTGTTTCTTCCTCACTGTACCTTTGTTTAATCTACAGTCTGTAATTGTGACATTTCATGGTCATTCTCACTTTTTAGCAAACATAGTTTTTTCAGGCATGATAAAGTACTTCTACTACCTGCAAAAATGGAGCAAGTTGTTGCAGGAAAACATATTTTAACCTAAAATAATCACAATGTGCTGTTACATATGTTATGGGCTTGACAAATATATGCATATAGTATAAAGGGTTAATATCTTGTAAAACAGTGAATCGTCAAATTTGACCAATTTGTTACCCATTCAAAGAAGGCTCAGCTGGAACTTTACTAGTTTTAAGATATGTCCTCTGCGTAAAGTCGACAGCCCCTGCTCTGGAAGACACCCACACTATCATCATGCCTTGCCACCAGATGCAGGAAATATTGCTTTTCTATTTAAATTTATTTATTGAGGTACGGTATATTCAGTCCAATATTTGAATCATAAAGTAAATATTATGTTCATTGCTATGAATCATTGATAAAAAAATCTGTAAATTACCATACATGTATCAAAGTAACAGGATCAAACAAAATTTCAAAACTCTCTTAGATGAATGTTTATTTTAAAATAATTTGTCTATTAATGAAGTTCTTAAAATATGTAGATAGTAGACTCTTCGTGTCGTCAGGCTTAGGTAAAATAGGAGTCTACTCTCCACAATTTTTAGTATATCCATTTACGCAAAACACCATTGTTGTTACTTATGTTACCTTAGTTATATATTGACATAAATTAAATGTCCATGGTAGTAAAACTTGTTTTTAATGCTGTTATTTCATTTCATTGCGAAAGAGATAAAAGGAGACACTGTAAATTCCAATGCAATGTATATGGTTGAAATAGAAAATCTGTATGTTAGTAGAAATGATATGCTTATAAGCATATTTTAAAATTTATTTTACTACAAATTATCTCCAATTACAAATTATAGATAGATTCAAATTTGGAAAAAGGATATTCATCATTAGAATAGGGATCTTTATCGCACATTTAAGGTTGGGAACATGGCTTATTATAATATGCAATCTATACAGTTTTTATCTGCATTTTCGTAAAACAATGTAACGTAAGTAACTCTGACGAGCAGAAATACATATTACAGATGTCTACAATTGATGTTTATGTCCAGCTTAAACATGAAAAACTAAAATAATTCCATTAATGCTATTGTAAACTATCATACTAGTCTTGTATTCTGTGTACTGCTATTTTCAAAATTAGGGTAACATTGATTACAGTTCCCTTACAGAAAACTAACCACAGAAAACTTACAAAAACATGGGTTTCTATAGCTTCATGACATGTCCCAGGCTGAAAATAGTAACCAATTTTCTCTTCCTGTGGCTGGGAACATGGTTCAATCTTATATGCAGTATATAAAGTCATTATCTGCAATTTCGTATAAAATGTAACATACGTAACGCTGATGAGCGGTAAAACATCTCACAGATGTCTGCAATTAATGTTTATGGCTAGATCAAACATTTAGACCTCAAATAAATTCATTGATACTATAATAAAATATATTATTAGTCTTGTATTTTGTGTAATGCTATTTTCAATGTTTATGGGGTAACGGTGATTACAGGCCATTTACAGAAACCTGACCACAGAAAACTTAGTAAAACATGGGTTTCTGAGGCCCCCAGACATGTCCCTGGCTGGAAATAGTAACCAATTTTTTCTTCCTGGGGGGTGCAACAAACTCGCAAAATAGCCCATATATCTCAGTTTGGCCCCTACACTATAAGTAATGTCAGTCTATATTCATTGCAATCGCCGTAGACACTATTTTAGAAGAAAAAAAGACTTCCATCAGGATAAGATTATACAAAACAGAGGACTGTCTGTCTGTCTGTCTGTCTGTCTGCCTGTCTGCCTGTTTGTCTGTCTGCCTGTCTGCCTGTCTGTCTGTCTGTCTTGTTAATCAACAGTTTAATATTTTATTTTGATTAGGCCAAACAAAAAAAATGTGTGTTCAGGTTACATGAAAAATATAACAAAATATTTTGTTTTGTTAGGTAGGAACAATCCATTAATGCTTAAAGGGTTAAAAGCAGTCAATCTAAAAATTAATCAAATGTATCACTTCCGGCTAAAATGGAAAAGATATACGGTATGCACAAATTGGTGGGACTCCAACTTTTTGGAATGGGACTCCCACTTTTTCCAGTGGGACTCCTACTTTTTGCCAGATGGGAGTCCTGAACTCCTGTTTTTAAAATCCTAGTGAGAGCTCTGAGACTGTTCTTTTAACCCTTATCATGCTGGCTATGCTTATATACTACACTCCTCCTCGATTTTATCCAATTAAGTTGGAGCAGATAGCAGTGTGGATCCTGACCAGCTGGGTTCTCAGAAGCTAGCTGACTTGGAATTACAGTTTTCAAAACAGGATATATCTGGAGTGTTTTTTTATATGAATACCATATTCATCCAAATATGTGCACATGGTGAAGGTCTTTAACTCTGTCGCTGCCAAATTTCTGGGGAAACGTACTTCTCAGTGCCAAATATATTTTGGGTAATGTCACAACAGAGGGTCTAGCTGTTTAAATAGTATAAAATCATTATTTGGTTGAATATCATGGTGAAACTTTGGACAAATATTGCACATTTACTGTTTAGCATGATAGCATAATATTCGATGGGCAGACGGATCAGGTGACCTTGACCTTAAATGACACTTACCTTATATGACCTACTTTTAATTAATTTGCCATATTTTGATCAACATATTGTAGAAAATACCCCAAAACACTTTTTTGTATGTAGTTGTTTTCCTTATGCATTTAAATCCACCAAATAGCATATTTCATATATCACTGGAATGATTATTTTCCATTATCATACCTCATCTAGGATGAAGCTAGCAGCAGCCATTCAGCCACAATTTTCCCTAAAATTGATTTGACTCGCTTTTAAAATGAGAAATTAACATTTTTTTGCGATTTTTTTTGCCATTTCCTGGTTTGTTTGCCAAAAACAGGTCTTCTGTTCAGGTTATCTCCCTTATTTGCAACGATATGACGCAAAATAGGGTAATACACATCACTGAAACAAACCACATGCCCAAGTCGCATATATGCGACATTGGCACTCTGCCGTTGGTCGCAGAACGGCGACATTGGCAGCGAAAGAGTTAAGCATTCGCCGCTGTTTGCAATATAATATATAAACTGATTATCAGGCAATCTATTGGTGTAATTATGCCCCCAACTTTGAAAAAGTTGAAGGGGCATATTGCTTACCCATGTGTTATAAAAAGATTACCATCCTTCTTGACAAGCAAAGGGTTGGGGGCATAGTGTTTCATAAACATAATTTCTAGTTTCATTACTTATATGGCTTCATTATATTTATGTAAAACAGTGTTTATCCTAATCAGCTGGCTTCATCAGAAGCCAGCTGATCTGGATCTACAGTTTACAAAACAAGAATTTGAGATTTTTAAAACAGTTATGTGGACCTTGCACTTGATGGGATGAATACGGTAGATCATTTGTTATTGATTTGATACTTTTCATTTGATTTTCTTATATCCATTTCATACTTACTGTATGTACCCTGGATATTTGGACAGATAGGCCAGGCCCGGAGGTTATAAAACTTCTTTCATGCTCAACCAGCTGAGCATAAAAATTCAACTGCTTATTAAAACTAAAATGCTGAGCAATACTGATTTTTCTTGCTCTTAAGCTCTCAGATGTTGTTATTTTCCTGCTAATAATGTTAAAATGCCAACAATTGTTGATTTCAGGCTTTCAAGTGCCCTTCAACAAAAAAGTAGGGAAAAAGTAGGGATAAAAATTTGGAAAAAGTAGTGAAAAAGTAGGGATTATTGGTGTAAAAAAGTAGGGATAGTAGGGCTTTTCGAAGTACAAAAATCATCACAATCATTTGTTAGATGTACAAAATTTAACACTAAATAAGCAGGACAAGAGCTGTGATAATAGTACTGGCTAAACAGAGAGACTTTTTTGGTTAAAAATTAATTTTTACCATGCTTTAGTAGTGGACTCCCTGAAGAAAAGTAAGATTGATTTCTAAAACCCGAGCGAGCGAATTGAATGAGGAAAAAATTCTGGATTCTTACGCGTAAATGACATTTTAGAGTGAAAAAGTAGGGATAGTAGGGCATTTTCAAGAAAAAGTAGGGAAAAGTAGGAGCAAATCAAAAAAGTAGGGAAAAGTAGGAAAAATAGGAAAAGTAGGGCCCACTTGAAAGCCTGTGATTTGTAACATTTATGAGCAGAATAAATTTTGTGCTTAGTTGAGTTGGGCATGAAAAAAGTTTTATAACCTCGAGGCCTGAGCAAAAGGTGTTAACTCAGATTGGATTACTCCTTGAGCAGTCTGATCAGGGGTTACACTCAGGCGTGTAACCAGGCGGAAAGCCTGCGGCATCATGTTTGCTTCTTGTCTTTTTTTCAATTCTCAGCTAGGTCAGCAATCTCTTTAATCCTACTGTCTTGGTGGGCTTCAAGTTTTCAACATTATAAAGCTTCTGGCTATGCCTCTGCACTTTTTGGCAGCTTTTACACATGCCATCTGATTATAAAATGTTCTTGTTTGAATTTTAATGAAAATATTGTGAGAAAGTTAGGTGTCCAAATATTTAAGGTATAAGGTTTGTTTTTCAGGGGACAAAAAAAATTCAATAATGTACTTGTCCTGCAGGACGAGTGATTTACAATTTTCACTCTTGCAAACACATGCACCTGTCCTTCAAAAGCATATGCAATAAAGAACATAAGGGAGTACTATGTAATATGACTTCCTAGAGTTATTCTTCCGAAAGCACTCGTCCTACAGGACGAGTGCTTTGGGAAGAATTACTCGTCTTTTCTAGATTTCACTCTTAATTACGAGTGGACAAGTGGAATTTTTGTCCCCTGTTTTTCTCAGCTCATGAGAGTTTGAGAACTATAGTATAGGTGACAAGGGACGTCTCAGACAAGCCTGTAGATCCCCACAGTCTTATAGAAGCCTTCACTTCTCAAATGCACAAACATACTCGCAACTGTAATGCTGCTGGTTAATTGGGGAGAAGTGTAGTGCATTAACATATTCAGCATGTCTAATTTTTGACCTGTGCCTTCAACTACTTCTATACTTTGTGCTCGAGAGCTGCTTAATTAGGCTAGGCTCTGTGCAGTTGTGCAGCCTTTTCTGAACCTTTCTGGTTGCCTATGCGATATGTCTCTTTATAAAGCTATGTTTGTGGTCCATAGGAATTACCATGTTATATGTCACCTTTGTTATAAAAGGGTCAATTTTACTAAGGAATTATAGGAAAATGACTATTTACAGAGTTCTCACTAACTCCAAATTAGGATTATTTTACTCCAACTTTCTGATTCTGACTCCACCTTTTAAAAAAGTGCCAATAGAAAAGTATGGTAAAACTCCAAGTTTTTCTGGCAAACAGCATTTTTACTCCTATTTTCAATATCCTGGTGAGAACTCTGTATTTAGTCATTTTCCTATATTTCCTTTGTAAAAAACCATGGTAAAATAATTTGGGAGCCACAACATGACCGTATTATATCCGAATCTGTGTTATAATGAGGTGTGTTATAAAGGTACTGCACTGTATCAAAATAGTGTGCTCTGGCTCATTGGTTATATATGTTTTATAGGGTAAGTTATACATTTAAAAGTGGAATGTAATTGTTTTATAACTGTTAGTTTTATGCTTTACTACTTATAAGATTATGAAAGCATTTGATAGGGTATAACTCGGTGTATAAATCTGCATTTAGCAGACATTTCATTTTATTTGTACTTGTATTTATTTCGAAAACATCCAGAATCTTTTTTTAATGCCCGATAAATCCTTCCTTTTAATGCCAAAAAACCCTTTCGTTTACTAAACAGATATATTTTAAGGGGACACGATTTAAGTCTTGAATATCGTTTATATTTTAGCAAACCATGCAGACCCAGAATAAATACTGCAATCTGGGTCTTCGCTGTTATCAAAAGTACTGGAGATCTACTTAATGGGTCCTCCCTGTTTGTCTATGCCTTTTAGCTGGCAAGTAGTGTCCGAAATTTTAGAACATTTTCCGTAGCCAGTGTTTAGTATTCAAAAATTAAAATCATATGGTTACCTTCTGTCAAAATAACTGAAATAAATTTGGTACTTAAAGTCAGGGGGTGGGGCTAATATTGCATATTTAGTAAAACCTGTCTTAAGCGGCCACTCAAAAAGAAGACAAAAATAGGTTTCCAATACCAATTATCGCTTAATGCAGGTCAAAAGTATTACAGAATGCTCCAAGGGGAGCATTCTGCAATACTTTTCGACCTCCATTAAGCTACCATCTGTCATTAAGATCTTTGTTTTGTCTATTTTGGAGTGGCCGCTCAAGACAGGTCCTATTTTTGTCTTCTTTTTGAGTGGCGGCTTAAGACAGGTTTTACTATATAGGTGGTACTCGGTTATCCATAGGGTCAAAATCACCCTCTTGTTTTGTTGGGATTTTACCTGTGCAAGTGTTTTGCTTGTTATTTATCCCATAGCACTTACAGCTTTTTTATACATGAAATATTTATAAGTATTACAAACTGTTTTGATTTGTTATGTGTTTGACTAATTAGTTATGTGTTTCACTGTTACTTATTTGTTATTAGATATTATTCTTACTGAAGCGCATTGTTTACTGTCGTCGCCCTGGGCCCTGTCACCCGTTAAACTAACGGTACGGGGAGCCAACTCACGACAGTAAATATTTAAGTCATTATAGTTTACATTGGTGATACCATGAAAAAATAACCCTTTTGTCACATGAGTCAAGTTTTGAGAAAAAAACTTTTTGTTTGCGAACGGCATAGGTCAAAAAAAAGTTTCAGCCTAAAATTGTGAATATTTTTTTATCCATCAGTTTAATTTGTGTTGGAAGCTCAAAAGGACTGTCTCATTGAGACAGTTCTTTTGAGAATCCACAACATATCAGGGTTGAAAAGAAAAATAATTTTCAATTACACACTTATCTAGAGGCCTTATGAGCCATGCTTTGAGAAAAAAAATCACAAAATGCTTGTCAGAATAGCAAACAGGGAAGACCCTGATCAGGCTGCTTCATCAGAAGCAGTCTGATCTGGGTCTGCCCTGTTTATCTAGATCTTTTTTGGCAGGCAGTTGGGGTTTAAAATTTTATAACATCTACGGTATTTAGTGTAAAAGCTGTATTGTTTGATAGCAAACGGGCGAAAGTTTTCAGGATTATCCCTGAACTAGATATAAGTATGTGAATGGCTCAAATATATGCGAATCAAAAATGGCTTTTAATTGTAAAAATAGTTCAGATTAGGCTGTTGATCTGATTGACTCATCAATGTGCAGGGACTCATTATTGGGACACATGCAGACAGTGTAGACCATGGTGAGACTGTACATACATCTCATCAGGTTTTTTAAAAATTAACCCATATCACACGTATATATTTTGTTCTGAAAATTTTGTCTGCTTTTTACATCTGCTGCATATATCCTAGTACACTTGACAAAATTTTATAAACACTATGAACCTTTGGGAGCAGTCTGATATAGGTCTATATTGTTTGCAATACAGGCTACCTAAGAACAAGAGAGAAGACAAAATTCAGGACTGGCGGGAAAAGGGTTACAGTCTTTTTCTGCTAAAAACAGTTTTGTTTCTCCATTTTCTAAAAAATATGGCATTGTGTTCATTGGAGGTACAGTAAAACCTGTCTTAAGCCACTCAAAAATAGACAAAACAAAGGTCTTAATGACAGATGATATGATACCTTAATGCAGGTCGAAAGTATTGCAAAAAGCTCTCTTGGAGCATTCTGCAATACTTTTGACCTAAATTAAGCGGTAATCTGTCTTTTTTTGTCTTTTTTGAGTGGCCGCTTAAGACAGGTTTTACTGTATGTTCATGAGACTGTTCCAATGTATTCAGACCCTTTGTATACAAATGGAATCTTCCTTCTGGTTTGCTACAAGACTTGGTATAGTCCATTTTATATATATGGGGTATCAGGTTATAATTGTAACAAAGAATTGTATTTTTTTGTCTGAAGATCTATTAATTACCGTACAAACTGTAGACTCAGATGAAATTCTTAACTATGTGGCATTTCATCTGGGTCTTCACTGTTTGTAAAAGTACCGGTTTAGGGGTTTCCCGTTTAGAAAAGGTTAATTAAGTATGTCAGATCTATTGTTGTATGCTTGTTGTCTGCTGGAGTAAAATAAAGGAAACATCTGAACCATGTTAACTGTTAAACAATTAAAATGGACAAGTATAAATGTGAGTTTCTGGATTTTTCCAAGAAAAAAAGTTTTAAGCTTGGGTTCAAAATTTAGAACATCTTTGATGTATTTTAGACCTTATAATTTTAAACCCATATTCCGGATTAAGTTCATATGATATTGTTCCAAAGTTTTTATCAGTACTATCCAGGGGACAAAAATTCCACTTGTTCGCTCGTAATTACGAGTGAAATCTAGAAAGGATGAGTAATTCTTCCCAAAGCACTCGTCCTGTAGGACGAGTGCTTTGGGAAGAATTATTCCTCCTTACTAGTTTCACCCTAAAATCTGAGGGTGAAACTAGCGTTTTCTGAGTATTGAATGTGAAATCTTTTTAGAATATGGGATGCAGTTATGAATTTGACTGGGTAAATATCCTTTTAACAGTGATATAAGAAACTTTATAAGTCATATTACTCCCTTAAGTTCTTTATTGCATACACTTTTAAAGGAGGACAAGTACATGTGTTTGCAGGATATGTGAAAATTGATAGTCACTCATCCTGCAGGACTAGTGCAATATTAAAATATTTTTGTCCCCTGCTATTCCCACCCATGCCAGTTACCTTGAGGTCAAGGTCACAGGCTTAAGTTTCATGATTTTTTAAAGTGCTCAGTACTTCTACCATATGATGGTTTGCAATGATGATAGATCCGTACCATACCCATCCATACCAATGACCCTGAAGTTCAATCATATTAATGAATGTAGCGTCAAGGTCACAACCTCAAGGTCACAGAACTTAGAATTTCATATTAAATGGATGATAGATCAGTACCATCCCCACCCATACCAATGACCCTGATGTTCACCTATACTAATGACCTTAAGATCAAGGTCACAACCTCAAGGTCACAGAACTTAGAATTTCATATTAAATCGATGATAGATCAATCCCGACCTTAAGGTCAAGGTATTTGCTATTCTGACAAATATTTTGTGAATTCCAACCCTGATAACCAACATATTGTTTGAAAACAGAATAAGGAAAGTGTTTCAAAACTTTTTATCGTATTTTATTTATCTGAGTGCAAATGCTCAAAGTCCAAGGCATTTTCAGTTTTCTTCTCAAGGGAGATAATTATGTGTTTTTTCTGACATTTTACCGATATTCAAGTGAGATAATTATGTGAGTTTTTTCTGACATATTTCCGATAACTTATTCGGTATACTGATGGAACTTTGTTCCCATTTTTTAAGATCGCATTTATGAATCCATATATCATTTGTTAAATGGCTTTGAGAATGTGTATTTAAATGTGTTATCTGAATATATGAATAACACCTTAGAAAAGATACTTTGTAGTTGTCTATTACCTCCCCACCATCATTCCTTACAGTGCAGGTCTCAGTACATCTAGGGCTGGTAAACTGGCTTCTATAGAGTAGCCTCCAGATAAATAAAAATTTTGGGCGTAAAATTGCTTATGTTCTTATTCATCAGTTTTTCTTATCCATCAGTTTAAACATTTGTTTTGGGTGCTCAAAAGAACCGTCTCAATGAGACGGTTCTTTTGAGTACCCTCAACATACGTTTTGGTCAAGAAATAAGAAAATGAATTTTGATTACGCACTCTCACTGGGGGCCTATAGACTGCAATACAGGGATTGTAAGTTCGAATATCCGTCTGCTTGCATATGTTCATAGTTTTGTTTGATTAGATTCTTTACGTCCCATCAACAATCTTTCAGTAAAACAGGGACGGGTCTTCCTTGGTTGAACCAGTACTAAGCTAGGATAAATGTGTCTTGCTCAAGGACCACAGCGCAGTGACGCCGGTAAGGCTCGAACCCGCGGCCCCTCAGTCTCGAGTCAAGCACTCTACCACTGCGCTCCCGTTATATGTTCATAGTGAGTACTCTCTTCCTACTGCTGATTCAAGTACGGCAGTTGTCAGTTACTGTTAAATTCCTTGAGTACTGGGTAATTTTTCATTTTTTTGTCATCAGGATTTTTCAACACTACGTTTTTCAAAATATTCTTTCAGGAATAACATCTGTGTCTGTCAAACAGCTTGGATCCAGATGAGGCCTGATGTTCTGTCGTGCCAGATCTGGATTCAAACTGTTTGCAAAGATCACCAGCAGACATCAAAATCTGCCGTTAGCAGTATGCATACACTGTTCTGCTAAACCTGTGTAATATGGGCCTCGACGCGAGAAAACCTGTCTTCGGTGGGTTGCGAACAACAAAGATGCAGACCAGCCTGTGCATCCCCGCAGTCTGATCAGCACCTTTGTTATTGGCTTATTGGAAAGTTTCATATCTAAACTTGCTACAAGCGAAGTTTCAATATTCTAGCTAGTCTATGTAGCTGAGGAGACTAGTTTGAGTCTTGCTTTTACAGAAATCCCAGAAGACAGGTTTTGTCGTGTCGAGGCCCATATGATACTTGACCATCATGATATGACTGAAATATTGTTGAAAGTGACGTTTAACCTTTGTTACCATTAACTCCTGTATATGGCAAACAGTTAAGACCCAGATGAAATGATGCATGATGCAGCATTTAATCTGGGAATCATGTGAAGTCAAATTACACAAATCTGACACACAATAACAATAACCAGCCTGGCTGGGTATCCATTTGAAAAGGCTGGGATACAAGTAAGCAACAAATTCCAATCACATTTGACATTTTATTTCTAGCACTTTGTCGATACATGGGCCACATTACAGGAATACCCGATTTTGTTTAGTGTCGACAACAAAGGCACTGATGAGATTGCACTGTGCAGTCTGATCACCGCCTTTGTTGTTCACTTTCTGAAAAACAAAAGCTATACGGTAAATGTTCTAAAATTTCGAACACTTTTCTCTTTCTGTTCTCAAATAAAAAGTTGTTTTTAGGGGTTGGAATTCACAAAATGCTTGTCAGAATAGCAAACAGGGAAGACCCTGATCAGACTGCTTCTTAAGAAGCAGTCTGATCTTGGTCTGCACTGTTTGTCTAAGCTTTTTTGGCAGGTAACTAGTGTTCAAAATTTTAGAACATTTACAGTACTTGCTGCATGTAAAATATCCATATTCCAAAATTTTGGTGTCTGCAGACAAATCCATTGAGTCCCAAAATGTAAGTGTACTCAGACAAATCCAAAGTGAACCCAAAAAGTAGATTTCTGCACACAAATCTATTTGAGTACCCAAACTGTAGGTATCCGCAGACAATTCCAAAGTGAACCCACAAAGTAGGTTTCTGCAGGCAAATCCACTGAGTATCCAAAATGTAGGTGTCTGCAGACAAATCCATAGTGAACCCATAAAGTAGATTTCTGCACTCAAATCTATTGAGTACCTAAAATGTAGGTGTCTTCAGACAAATCCAAAGTGAACCCACAAAGTAGATTTCTGCACACAAATCTATTGAGTACCTAAAATGTAGGTGTCCTCCAACAAATCCAAAGTGAACCCACTAAGTAGATTTCTGCACAAAAATCTATTGAATACCCAAAATATAGGTGTCCTCAGACAAATCCAAAGTGAACCCACAAAGTAGATTTCTGCACACAAATCTATTGAATACCCAAAATATAGGTGTCCTCAGACAAATCCAAAGTGAACCCACAAAGTAGATTTCTGCACACAAATCTATTGGGTACCCAAATTGTAGTCGTCTGCAGACAAATCCAAAGTGAACCCACAAAGTAGATTTCTGCACATAAATCTATTGAGTACCCAAATTGTTGGTGTCTGCAGACAAATCCAAAGTGAACCCACAAAGTAGATTTCTGTAGACAAATCCACTGAATATCCAAATTGTAGGTGTCTGCAGACAAATCCAAAATGAACCCACAAAGTAGATTTCTGCAGACAAATCCACTGAGTATCCAAAATGTAGGTGTCTGCAGACAAATCCAATGAGCCAACAAAGTAGGTGTCCTCAAACAAACAAAGTAGGTATCTCGAGAAATAATCATTGAGTACCCAAAATGTTGGTGTCTGCAGACAAATCCAAAGTGAACCCACAAAGTAGGAATCTCAAGAAAAATACATTGAGTACACATGTGTGAAATTTTTCAGGATTATTCCTGAATTCAGGATTTTTAGGCTGACTTTCCATATAGAAAGTCAGCCTCAAAATCCTTAATCAGGTAGTTTATAATAGCTTCTCTATTTTCAGTGTATCTAAAGACAATTAACCATTTAAACTTGAAATTAATATTTTTAGGCATACTGCAAGTTCTTGATGCAAGTTTCAAAAGTTCAGGATTTGGGGCACCCCTGTACCCAAAATGTAGGTGTCTGCAGACATATCAAAATAGAACTCACAAAATGGGTAACTAAAGAAAAATACATTGAGTACACAGTACCCAAAATATTGATGTCAACTACAGACAATTCTGCTGAGTACCCAAACAAATCCAATGTATACCTACCTTGTCCCAGACAACTTCAATTTTACATCCAAAAGATAATGTCTCAAGAGAGACCTAATGTGCACTCTAAAGACTGATGCCTTGAGACAAATCCCAAAAGATTGGTGTCTCAAATACAATGAGAACCCACAAGATAGATGTCCCAGTGTCCAAAAGATAGTGTCTCCAGAAATTTCTAATATGTATCCACAAGATATGTGTTTCAAGCTAAATCCGATCAGTACCCAAAAGATAACTCTAGTTGTGTACCTACAAGATAGAGGTCTCCAGACAAATCTAATGAGTAGTCACAAAAAGTATCTGCAGACAAGTCCAATGGGTAC
This sequence comes from Loripinus fragilis, assembly GCA_964019695.1. Lineage (NCBI taxonomy): Eukaryota > Metazoa > Mollusca > Bivalvia > Lucinida > Lucinidae > Loripinus > Loripinus fragilis. The sequence continues at coordinate 76,616,938 of OZ026525.1, forward strand.
CCTCAAAATAGGTGTATATATATAGAGGATATTTACTTTTTTGAGGTGAATACCAAATATATTTCATCGAGTGCAGTGAAAAAAATCAGTATTTTTCACGAGTGCGTAGCACGAGTGAAAATGCTGATATTTTCACCGCACGAGATGAAATTAATTTGGTATTTGCCGAAAAAAAGTAAATTTTCTTTTTATTTTATACTCAACGGAAATACAGAAATCGCAACCTTACTTTTTACTTGGTCGTTTCTCGTTCGATTTGACTTTTGCAGTGTGTTTATTGGGTATAACATTGGGTGGAAACATAGTTTGCACCTATAAAATGGCTTAGAATCATAATTTAACGAATAAATTGCAAGAAATCAGCATTTAAAGAAAGTCTATTGAGTGTGCCTTAGGGTAGGCGTCACGTGCAAACTGGCGCTACGCCAGGTCAATCAGTGACGTCATTATGTTTGATGTTGACGTCACAACATGCGTAGCGTTATTTTTCACAAATATACTTCACTTAAAACCTTATATTAAAAATTCCCAGTCACAAAATTGTCAAGAAAGCCTTGTTTTGCTACAGTTCTATTCTATTCTACAGTGAAAATATAAATCGTATCAGTTGCTAGTGAAAAAATACGATATTTTTTCACTGTAGAAAAATACCAATTTTACTCACATTTGATATGCGTTGAATTCACTGCTTGTGATAAAATAAATATACATATATGCCTCCATACAAATCCAATGAGGATAATCTGTTGAGTACCAACAAGATATATGTCTACAGACAATCCAAAGTGTACCCATAATATAGTTATTTCTACATAAGACAACTCCAATGAAAACAAACAAGATAGGTAATGAATACAAATCCATAAAGCACAAGATGGGTATCTTCATACAAACCAAAGTACATACACGAAAAGTGTCTTTTTCCCTTCTCCTGTCAAGAAATTTTTGTCCTACTTTTTACGTCGGCTGCATATATTCAAATGCACTTCAGACTAATTTTGATCATGTGAGCAAATACTATGAACCCTGATCAGACTGCTCCATTTGGAGCAGTCTGATCTGGGTTCATAATGTTTGCAATATAGGCTTCCAAAGTGTATAAGCAGACAAGGGAGTAGACGACAATTTTTCTGAAATTTTTAGACAATATTTTTTTAAACATAAGGTTGAAGAGTATCTTGCTAGAGATTAATAAAAGAAAAAGCCACCTATCTCGATCTGAAGTAGGCCGGATACATATTGAATGGCCCTCATATGTAACTGAAATGAGCCACTGCATTACAAAACCTGTCTTCTAAAAGGAAGGTAACTTTGGGTCTCAGCTACCGAGCAAAGACTGATCAGAATGGGCAGATTTTCAGGTTATGCTAGCCTTTTTGGTTTGGTTTTGTTAATCTGCAGCTCAAACTGAGCAATGTAACAAAGACTTACCTTTACCTTTTTCCTACCCGCCTTGACATTTGTCGTCTGCTCTCTGATCTGCTTATATTTTAGGTTGCCCATATTGCAAACACTATGGACCCTGATCCAACGTCTGATCAGGATTCATATTGTTTGATTTCATAAAAAAATATAGTTTGAAGTCCACATGAATATATGCAGCAGATGTAAAAAGCAGATGACAGTTTCAGGACAAAAAATCTTGGCAGGATTAATGCCCAAAATATTTGGTTCTTTTACCATATTACCACATAGCACATGTAATATACATACAGAAGAATTTTCTCAGTGATTCTTATCAATACTTTTCCCATAGGGTTTTAAGGAGAAATTGAAAGATGTCAATTTCTCTAATCTGCATAATTGACTGCAAGACCAACAGAAGCAGATTCCAATGTCACAAAACAAGGCCCTATGAAACCTATATTAATAGCAAGTTTTAACTGCATGCTGGCTAATTTTTCATACTTTTGTTGTCTGCCAACTGTTTTCAACGTTACTTTTTTCTAAATATTTTTTCAGGAATAATATCAGAGTGTCAAACAGCTTGGACCCAGATCTGACCAGACCTTCTGTCAGGCCTTATCTGGGTTCAAGGTTATCAACAGAGAATAAAAGTAGCCGCAAAGGGTTAATTGCTTTCTAATAAAACAACAGGCCCCGAGGTTATAAAACTTTTTTCATGCTCAACTCAACTGAGCACGAAATTTCAACTGCTCATAAAAACTAAAATACTGACAAATTAAGAAGTTTTTTGCTTTAAATCTCTCAGATGTTGTATTTATCATGCTTATACATCTAAAAATGCCAACAATTTTTAGCATTTATGAGCAGGATAAATTTCATGCTCAGCTGAGTTGAGCATGGAAAAAGTTTTATAACTTCGGGGCCTGATAAATGATATCAATTTGGCCTGAAATAATGTTACTGAAGTGTGCACTATGGAAATAACAACATGATGGTCTTACAGTCAGATAATATGCAGTTATTTTCAAGAGAAAACGGGTGAATTTATTTGAGCCAGCATATGAGATTCTGTTACTTATGGCATACATGAAGGAGACCAATGAAGGCTCAGGTCAATGAGACTGCTCTAATGAGTAGTCTCACTACAGCCATCACTCCTCATACACAATACAGAAGTAGTTGTTGGTATTTCTGTGTTTTTCTTTAGGGAGGAATTTTATCACGCGCTGAAGATCTTTGCAAACAGTTTGGGCCTAGATTTGACCGAACAAAATCTCCGGCCTGGTCTTGATCCAAACTGTTTGACTCCCTGATGGTATTCCTGGAAGAATTTTTGGAAAAACTTGATGTTGAAAAAATCAGCAGACTATAAACAAATCGTGAAAAATAATTTATAATGCAGAGTTAACGAGAAATCTAGTTCTACTGGATAGAAAAAATATGAACTTTTAACTCTTGCTTGCTGTGAAATTGTCATGCTTTTGTTGTCGTCTGCTGACTTTTTTTCAAAATTAACTTTTTCAAAAAATTATTTCAGGAACACTATCAGGAAGCAAACAATATGAACCCTGATCAGACTGCTCCCTTAAGGAGCAGTCTGATCTGGGTCCATATTGCTTGCAATATTGGCCACCTAAGAATATAACCAGATGAGCAAATGACAAAAGTGGCTGGCGGAAAAAAGGGTTAAGTACTCATTTGCCCTAAACAAGTAACTATTGAGTGAATTAATTGATTGACAAACCACTAATTGGGCCTTGACGCGAGAAAACCAGTCTTCAGGTGTTTGTGAACAATTAAGGTGCAGACCAGCCTGCGCATCCACACAGTCTGGTCATTGCCTTTGTTATTCCCTTATTGGAAAGTATCAAATCAAGACTGGCTACAAGCAAATTTTCACTATTCTAGCTAATCTCTGTAGCTAGTAGACTGTGGTCGCAAACCCCAAAGACAGGTTTTCTCGCAACTAAATATATATGTGATAAAGACCATTATCTCATAGCCTGACTCATTACATGATTCTGAATGCAAAATAAAAGTTTCATGACATTATGTTAGCATTGCACAATTTCACTAATTTTCCTCATCTGATAATGTTTCATATTGTGACGACAAAAGGGGCTGTGGTTCTTGCTCCTGTTGGCTACCATCGCTGTCTGCTGCTCGACGTCCAAATCCCGTCATGCCTTGCTGCAGATCAGAACTAGAATGGGGATAGCTTCGAGGGCTACGAGATCGGTGACTCTGGCGACTGAGTGACACATGTTCCGACATGCCCGAGTATTCTGAACCGGGATGCGGGCTTGTGTCACTTTCCCGCGATGACTTAGAGCTACGTCGGCTTCCTGTGGCCTTATGTGATATTGACGTAACTTCAGCTGAAGAGCTGTCAATACTTGCAGTCTCTTCAATCATTAATTTATCAGTGCTATCGGCACTTGTCTGAGAAATGTTGGAGCCTTCATCTGCTTCCAAGGACTGTTTTCTCATTGTCCCAGCACGATTCTGATCCCCGGCCATGTAGGAACTTTCCGCAGACTGCTCTCTTTGTTCGCCAGAATATCTCTCAAAGCCCTGGGCTTCATTGTCTTTGGAATTTCCTGAATCTGATACTTTTGAATCGTAATATCCAACATCGCCAGAGCTTTCCACATTATTATCATCCTCTCTCGCAGAATCTCCCGACTGGGACCGAGTCTCGGAGCTGTCTACGACACCACGTCTGGGGCTGCGTGTCGTACTAGACAGAGCCATGTAGCTACTTAGAGGCTTTCCGATCGCCTCATCATCTGGACTGTCAGGAAAATCGTAGGCAGATCGTGGACCCTTTTTGTCCCCTAACTGAGGGACACGACCACTCTCGTGCATTTTAGCAGATGGTGAAGCTCTCGGCGAGGGTTTCAATGGCTCCCTTGGGCCAGAGTTAGTTCCCTTTACTGCAGCCTCTTCCTGTTCAGCTCTTGACCTCGGCCTAGAAAACATTCTCTTCTTGCCCAGATTGTGAGGGTGTTGTGATGAATGAACCTGTAAGTAGTACATATTATATAAATATACAGTAAAACCTGTCTAAAACAGCCACTCTCAAAAGACCCAAAATTGGTTTAAAAAAAACAATTATCGCTTAATGCAGGTCAAAAGTATTGCAGAATGCCCCAAGGGAGAGCATTCTGCAATACTTTTGACCTTCATTAAGCTACCATTTGTCATTAAGATCTTTGTTTTGTACATATTACATAAATATACAGTAAAACCCATATAAAACGGCCACTCTCAAAAAGACCTACAATTGGTTTTCAAAACCAAATATCCCTTAATGCAGGTCAAAAGTATTGCAGAATGCTCCAAGGGGAGCATTCTGCAATACTTTTGCCCATCATTAAGCTACCATTTGTCATTAAGATCTTTGTTCTGTCTATTTTTGAGTGGCCGTTTTACACAGGTTTTACTGTATACTTCAGTCCCTGAATATTGGTTTTATCTTAGTAAACAGTGCAGACCTTGATGAAATGCCACATTCTGTGGCATTTCATCTGGGTCTACACTGTTTTCCAAAGTATCTGTTTATGGGTTTATGTGCATGCAATGCTCTGAGCATTTGCTACTGGCCTATTAATTTATCTAAGTATCAATCCCCTGCCGAGATTAAAGCTGGTGTTATTACTCTTAAAGACATAAATTCTTATAGAATAAAAATGGTACCACTGCCATAGGACTTTTCAAGATAGATCAAAGGTTAATCTTTATTAGGTGATAATGACTTCCTTATAGGGTGCAATAAAGTGGCCCCATGAAGGGTTTAGGTATTTATTGATAAAAATATAAATATTTATCTTAGTGAAAGAAATTGTGTTGAATATAGGTAAGTCCCCTCTTGAGACCCCTTTAATCCAATGAGATACAGAAACTGCCTCTTATCGGTTAATCCTCTCTATTGGGCAGGAATGACAAATTTATTGGAGTTTAATAATTCAACTTAAGGGTAATAACTCGCATAATTGCGAAGAAAATTCCATGACTAGATGACAGTTTATGGCATATTATCTCAAATCCCCCATTTTTGAAGCCCATTACAATGCACAAGCAAGTCCCCCAACGTCCCAACCTCTTGGTATTCCTTTATAATCCTAGGGCAAAATACATGCTGCTTTACACTTGTGTTGTAATTGCTTGATTTGATTATCAACAATCTTTCAGTAAACTAGAGACAGGTCTTCCTGTGTTGAACAAGTACTAAGCTAGGCTGAAAGACACAACACAGTGACACAGGTGCGGCTCGAACATGCGGCCCCTCTGTCTCGAGTCAAGCAATCTACCATTGATCCACTGTGCTCTCTAACCTCTGTTGTCATGGCATTTGCTTTGATATACAACAGTAAAACCTGTCTAAAATGGCCACTCAAAAATAAGACAAAACAAAGGTCTTAACGACAAAAATCCTAGCTTAATTAAGGTCAAAAGTATTGCAGAATCCCCTCTTGGAGCATTCTGCAATACTTTTGACCTGCATTAAGTGATAATTGGTCTTGAAAATGAATTTTTGGTCTTTTTGAGAGTGGCCATTTTTTTTACACAGGTTTTATTGTACATACATGTACTAATATTTGGACAAATTTTAATTTCGGACCATCAAGTTTGTATGACAAACTGTCTAGGAGGAGATAATGCCATGTGCAAAAGCAAATGCATAGGAATCTGGATAGTCAAAGCAATTGATTGAAAGTTTCATGAAATTCCATCTTTAAAGCTGCATAGTCTGTAACTTTTGATCTTCTAATTTTAAAAATAATGTTTTTATTTTTCAAGAACACAGTAAAAATACTCAAATTCAGGTAAACATTTTACCATTTTCGTAAATCTTAACAAGTTATCACTATCAAAAAAACTGCATTTATGTTAAAATTCAACGGTTTTTAATTATTGGAGGGACGCAAATAATTACCAACAAGAGAAAAATACACCTATTTGAAAAGATAATTCACTTTTCCATGCAGTTTTCAGCTGTACTGAACATTTTTATTGTGAAAACATAGCTTAATTCTACTTTTAAAAAGGATTTAAAAAGAAAATATTTTTTTTCGAAAAATGTTCATAGTTACAGAGTATGCAGCTTTAAGTTATTAATATTATTAATGGTTCAGGATGGAAAATGGTTGGAAGATGGATGGAAGGACAGAAAGGCAGAGAATGCTAAAAAGTGAGTATGATCAGGAAATTCCTATCCTTGCATAGAATTTGTTGCGCCCAGCTGTTTGAAGCCACAAAAATCCATGTTCAAATCATGAAATTCACGTGCTGTTTGAACATGGATTTCAACTTGTCAAAGCCTAAGCTGTGCCACGAATTGTTTGCATGACGTTACACGGGAAAACCTTGATTGATAGTTTTGCCGATGCTTTGGGTCATAAAAGAGTTGACCGGGTCTATGATGTTGTGACGGCGTAATGACATTCGGAAGTTTGACACTGATGTCATTTTGTTTATAGAAATCCAGAGTAAGAAAAGGGATATTTTAATGTTTAAGTGACGTTTTCAGTGCAGTTTAGGTTGATATCAGGTAAAATATGCTTGAAAACTATCACACATGTTTGTATCATTGCATTAACATTTGCCGGGTCCCTCGGACGATGTCTGAACACTCAACCTAAGAGCTTCATGTTCACACTTCCTCTGTACCCAGCAAATGTCAATGCATGAAACAACACATGTGATCCCTATAATCATACACTGCAGACCATCCCATGGCACTGTGACAAAGAGCCACAGAACACTAACAGTCAAAAGACATCAGGAAGACAATTAAAGTAAAGCAATCAACTCTTTCTTCCTCAGCAAGATGAGGAAAGGACAACCAGAAAGGACACAAGGTACTGTATACCAAAACAAGGACCAAACACAGAAACCCCACAAACAATGGGAGCAAAATTAAATAATGAATCAATAACAACTGAGCCAGAAGCAGCCTAAGCCACTGGGGGCTTAAATGCATTTTACAGGCACCAAGCCTTCAAACATTGGCCTCTCATCCTTCTGCAGGGGATAATATCCTACCAGAGAGGGCAGATGTTTTCGCTTAAAATTGTAAATATTTTCTTACTATTCAGTAAAACACATGTTATTGGTGCTCAAGAGAACCATCTCATTGAGACGGTTCTTTTGAGTACCCAAAACACATGTTTCAGTTGAGCAATAAATAATATTAACTATCCACTCTTATCTGGAGGTCTGAATATCTCAAACACTACTATTAAAATGAGACCATTCTTTTGAGTTTTAGAGTACACATAAACAGGGCTAAAAAAATCTACTCATCCGCTCGTATTTATGAGCCTCTCAGACTACAGGGCAAGTGAAAAGGGGTACGTGCATTAAGAGGCTATTTTGGCCCCCCTATGAGGTCAAAAATAAAGGTTGCTGTTCACAAGTTTCTTCCTATTAGTTTATTAGAACAATAGCCAAAGTGTAAAAGTCTGGTATTGATTCGACTTTTACGGTTTCTATGGTAACAAAAATGGCCACCAAAATAGGAAAATGACTATTTTGGAGCAAATTTGAGACATGTAACAGAGGAATCTGTCTCCAAAAGCCTTAAATTTGGCCCAAAATTGCAATTTCTCTATTTTAAGCTTATTTCCTCCACCATTTTCGTTACCATAGCAACGGTAAAAGTAAATTAAAAGCCAGGATATTACACTTGGGTTATTCTTCTAATAAACCAATTGGATGAAATTGGTGAAACACAACTTTCAATTTTTGGCTCCAGAGGGGGCCAAATTTGCCCTTTAATGCACATAGCTCGGAAGATTTCCAATGTAAATTAACATTTTCTCCATGTATGCCATTATTTTAGTGATGCAGGGCAAGTACCAATTTTAGGATATCTAAAGGTCAGATAATTATGTGTTTTGCTTTGAGCAAGTCCCTATGTGAAGAGATGACAGACTCACTATTTAAAGAGTTGACAGGTATGAACATACCTGGTCCCTTCCATCGGCGGCTGATGACACAGATGACTGCACCTGGGCCTGTTGTTCCTGGGAGAGCTGGTGTTGGTCGGGAGATGGCAGGGAGGAACTAGAGGTGGAGGTGGATGGCAAGTCTCCTCTTACATGTTGTATGGCACCTAGAGGAAGAAAGAATACAAAATGGATAATGATAAATTGCATAAATCCAGATAAGGAATTTTTATGAGAGTAAAATTGTAATTATTTTTTTACCCATCAATTTAAACATGTGTTTTGGATGCTCAAAAGAACCTTCTCATTGAGACGGTTCTTTTGAGTACCCACAACCTATGTTTTGGATGAGAAATAAAGAAAATAGTTTTCAAATATGCACTCTTATCTGGAGGCCTGAAATTGGCTACAGGGAGAACAGGGTTCATACAGGCAAGTATGAGTAGAATACAACGACTTTTCAAGGACTTCTTTAAGCTTCTCCAACAGTTTTCAAGGACTTAAAGCTAATAAAAAAAATACTGATCCAAGTGTTTAAATTCTACTTCAGAAATGCTAGACTGAGATAATGGAGACATTAGTACTGGAAAATTAGTATAAAATTGCTGTGCCTATATTTGGTGCAGCATATTCTGCACCAAATAAAGGCACAACAATTTTATACTGGTTTAGGTCTCTATCAACAGTGCTAAGTCCTATAGATATTAGTAGAATACAAGGACTTTTCAAGGCTTTTGAGTGATTTTCCAGTACTTTTCAAGGCAGATTTAATTTTCAAGGACTTTTCAAGAAAGCCATCAAAATTAAAGTACTTTTCAAGCTTGTGCAAACCCTGGAGAAGCGTGCCTCACATGCTAGGGAATAGGTTGAGGTCACAAACCGTGCTTCAGTTTTGACCTTTATGATCTAATATTTACATTTTCAAAGCAAGCCTTTAATGAATCCTTAGATTTTTTTTTTGCAAACGTTCATAACCTCATGAAAGACATAGATATGATTGACAGCTGCCAAGCTCACTTGCCCGTGCAATACACTTCGATCATCGAATTCATTCGCCAGAAGTGAAACTGGCATTGTGATTGATAGTGAGCCACACCCGATTCGCACATGCAAGCAAGACTCTTGATTGTTCCACTGGCTGTTCATGTTCACACTGACTGTTCCGCTTTTCACTCCAACAAAACCATTAATATGATCAAATATTAAATATAAAACTGTTTTGTTTCCTAAATTATAAATAATTTCTATATGTTAGATATTTATAATAAAATGTAAATTATATAAGTAATAAATTCAATTTTTGGTCTGTTTATACAATCATAAATACTTCAGGTTTTTTTTAAAGAGACCCAAAGTATTTGGGCTTCAAGTTAACTTTGCAAGAGGCCCAAAGTATTCATGATTCCATGAACATTCCGAAAATCAAATTTAATTCTTAAAAAAGAATCTATACAACAGATGAGCAACATCCAGGTTTTCAAGGGTTTGGCTAATTTCAACAGCTATTAACCCTTTACTCCATAGGCTATTTTTAGATCATGACATCATTTTCTATTTTTAGACAACATTGAAAAAAATCAAGAAAAATTAAAATTAAGTTTTGAATACTTTTGAAAATATTATAGAAAATGGAGCATTTGCTCCAAAAGAGCAAATGCTCCATTTCCATAATATTTTCAAATACATAATATTTCAAAGGAATTATTATGAGGTAAAGAGTTAAAGCAGTATGAATAGTTTTACTTCCAATTCAATCAAAAAATGCACACAATACATGACATTTTACCCTTTTATCTTACACCAGAGTAAGATAAAAATTCTAACCCAGATAAATATGTCAGTGGCTAGGTACCTATTTTTGACCTAAACCATCATATACTTCTATGCTTTGTATATCACACCTGGTAGGTGGTAATCGAAAATTTTAATACTAGAGATGAACGTAGATCAAAAATTGTTAGAAACAGAGTTTTAGATAGGCGACAAATGGTAATTGAAAACAAATTTTGATCCCCGTTCGTCGATTTTTAAGAGCGTTTTGGATTGCCGCCTACCAGGTGTGTATATGTGAGCAGTGAAGGCTCTAGAAAGACTTGCAGATGCACAAGCTTGTCTGATGCTTCACTGCTCTCCAATGTGGGAAGTACCATAATCCAATGTGTTTGCAGTTATGTAAAAAGAATGACTTACTCAGGCCTCCATTTAAATTGTGTAGCTGAATATTTTTTATTCTCATCCAAAACATATGTTGTGGGTACTCATTTGAGACGGTTCTTTTGAGCATCCAAAACAATTGTTAAAACTGATAAATAAGAAAATATTATCAGATTGTGCTAATTTGTAAATTTTATTTTTTATTTCTCAGCGAAAACATATATTGTGGGTGAACCATCTCAATGAGATGGTTCTTTTGAGCAACCCACAAATGTTAAAACTGACGGGTAATATATACTCTTAATTTTATGCTCAAAAATAAATTTTGACGATCTGGACCTATGTTTACATAGTGTGCAAGAAAAGCAGTACATGTATCTGAAAGGCAACTTACAAGACATATGAGTTTCTGCAGGGGGAATGCCCTGTCTTGGATATTTGTGGGGTGATTTCTTCATTGTTTTAAATTGAACACCCAAAACAAATGTTAAAACTAATGGATAAGAAAATATTCTTAATGTTAACAGGGCTCATACAGGCAAGATTGTGTAAAATTCAAGGACTTTTCAAGGACTTCTAAATGATTTTCCTACTGTTTTCAAGGACTGAAAACTTAAGAAAAATACTGATTTACACATTGAAATTCTACTTCTGAAATGCTAGAGTCCATTACTAAAGATATTAGTTTAAGATAATAAGTATAAAACTGTGGTGACTTTATTTGGTGCACCATACAGCATATGCTGCACCAAATAAAGGCACCACAATTTTATACTGATTTAGGTCTCCAAAAACACTGTTGAATCCTCCTGTAGATGGTAAAATTCAAGGACTTTTTAAGGCCTTTATGTTTTTCAAGTACATTTTCAAGGCAAATTTAATTTTCAAGGACTTTCAAGATTGGACTGTATATTCAAGTACTTTTCAAGCCTGTGCAAACCCTGGTTAAGCTCCAAATTTTCCTATCGCCACTTACACGTACATAGTGTGCATAAAAGCAGTATCTGAAAAGCAACTAACCAGACATATGAGTTTCTGCGGGTGGCAGGCCCTAACTTGGATATTTGTGGGGTGATTCTTTCATTATCATAAGAAAATATAACCGAAGCATTTGTTGTGGGTACTCAAAAGAGCCCTCTCAATGAGACGGTTTTTTGAGCACCCAAACCAAATGTTAAAACAGATGGATAAGAAAATGCTCTTAATTTTAAGCGCCAACAAGAGGGCCAAGAGGTCCTAAATCGCTCACCTGAGTTTTGTTTAAGGCTTACATATAGGTATCTGTTGAAAGCTGACCATGTCCATAATCACACCTAGGGCGGGGCCATTTTTGGCCCCAGGGACATAATTTAAACAAACTTGGTTGAGGTGCCCTAGATGATGCTTCATACCAAATATTAAGGCTCTAGGCAGAAAGAAAATTTTTAAAGTTTTCATCTCAAAAATCTATTTTTAGCCTGTGTGACCTAGATATGCAACAAACCTGAACCATTTAAACAATTATACAGATGGCCATATAAGGATAATTCCTGCCAAGTATGGTCAAAATCCAACCAGTAATTTAGGAGGAGATGTCATTTAAGTCAATTGTTAACGGACGGAAGACGGGCAACGGAAGAAGACCGATCACAAAAGCTCACCTTGTCACTATGTGTCAGGTGAGCTAAAAATGACAACTTACCAGACATATGCGTTTCTGCAGGGGGCATGCCCTGTCTTGGGTATTTATGGGGTGATTCCTTCATCATCATTCCCTGTGATGACACTGGTGACTGAGGTCTAGGTCTACCCTGTAGTACATTCTGTTGCTGGGCAGGTACCTACAGGAATAAAAAGGGTACATACAGGCCTCCAGATAAGAGTGCATACTGGAAAATTACTTTTCTTATTTCTCAACCAAAACATATGTTGTGGGTACTAAAAAGAACCGTCTCATTGAGACGGTTCTTTTGAGCACCCAAAACACATGTTTAAATTGATGGGTAAAGAAATAAATGCAATTTTAGGTCCAGAAACTATCCTTATCTGGATCTATGTACATATACTAACTCTTATATGCGTGCACCTGTATTATTGCATTTATTAAATGAGTTGAGGAAAAGAGATAAAATGTGAGTCTTGCTGAGATCATGTGTGAGGCTTGCCAAAATAAAAAGGGGAAACCTACATCTTAATGAGCTTAATAGGTCAATAAAACAGGAGACTGAATGTTAGATTCTAGTTATCATATGTCACTAAAATTATTTTAAATCATATGTTTGGCAAGAAAAAGTCAGGATTTTTCCTTTCATGTATATACACAAACATTACTATGGATGACATTTCATGATGGTAATGACTGAAGTAAAAATCTGTAATTCACTAGTGGTTTATCGATGGTGTTATAAAACTCCCAGAAGAGATGTCATGATAAAATAAAATACAACTAAGCATCATTGGGGGGGGGGGGGGGGGGGGGGGGGGGGGCAATAAACAGCTTAATTTTTCAGTCTTGAAATACTTCAAACTGTGTAAATTAAAACAGTGGTCCCTAAACTCACCTGTAAATGTTGCTGCTGCCCTCTATTCATCTGCTGCTGACCTTGACCTTGTTCCTGACCTTGACCTTTTCCAGGACCGTCATCATGGAGAACCTGGGCAATCTTGTTCTTTACATACTCTACAGTGGAGACTTCAGAGTCTTGAACCCCATGACCTTTCCTCGTGCCCTTGGTATCATTAGAGGTGACAGACACACTGTTGCTACTGCTGTCTGGCTGCCCTGTTGACAAAAATGCTGACGTGAGATGTCGGTGCCTGTCACATTGACTTTTGTTTGTTTGTTTTATTTGATTCTTAACGTCCCAGTTAACAATTTTTCAGTTATGTTGGGACAAGTCTTCCTGTGTTGAACCAGTACTAAGCAGGGGTAATGTGTCTTGCTCAAGGACACAACACAAATCCACCGGTGAGGCTCAAACCTGCAGCCGATCGATCTCGAGTCAAGCACCCAGCCACTGAGCCACTGCACTCCCGCTCCCCTTGTCACATTGACAAGCAACGAAGGCTCTGGCGAGACTGCACAAATGTGCAGTCTTGCCAGAGCCATCTCTGCTTGCATACACAATCTAGATGAAAGATTCACCTAAAAATAGACATTTTGCCCCCAAGTAGATAGCTGCATGCACCAGTTTAAACAGTGACTTAAGGCATTAGATATCATTACTGTAAACCATGTAATATTCACGTAATAGAAATTTGTTGATTCAAAAAGACTGGCATATTGGTGTAGTTTAATTTTGGCGCTTTCTCAAATTTAATGTTTCACTAAAGTTATTATCCTTTCTCATAGGGGCTACTTTTAAAGGAAAGAATATGCTATGTGGAGCATATTCTTTCCTTTAATAGTAGCCTCTTTTAAGACATGGTTTCTTCTGCGTTGAAACATACATTACCATTCAAAAGTTGGTTTTTTGATGATTCCGATACCAGCATACTTAGGATGTGTGTCCACTTATTGCTTAGTGTGTAACTGAATTCAAAACTGTATTTCACGGTCTATATTTTGACAATTTTTGTTTTACAGCCAATAGTGTCAAATAAAAATACCTGCCAAATATAAGTGTTTTACAGTAATATCTAATGTGCTGGCCCATTATTTAACTTGCATTGGGAACTCTTACTAACTAGAATCCTGACAGCTCAAAATGTCTGCTTAAGTCTAAGTCAATTGGGGATCAGAGGGCCGATCATAGCCAAAAATATAAAAGATCTTACTTGAAAGCACATGTTTTACTGAATCTATTGAACAAGTTAGAGAAAAGAGATATCTATATATAACAATATCTAGCTGATCTGGTTTGAAGATTTTCAAGATGGCTGTCATGGCAGCACTCTTGAATATCAAAACAGAGTATCAATTCTGAGTCTTCATGTGACCCTGATTCTGCCAACAAATTTTCAGCTTCATCTATGGTATATAGCTCATGATGAGATTTCTGAATCTCCATGTCATCAACATAGTTAGCCCTTAAAGCGCCACCTATAAAGTGCAGCAGACGACAATTTCAAATTTTGCCGCTTTTTCAAAAATAACAAATAAGGCATGATATTTTATGAGAATCATCTGCTGGCAGACGATTCTCATGAAATATCATACCTTATTTTTGTCAAAAATTGGGAAAAATGATGCAAAATTTGCCATCTGCTACAGTCATGATTGGCGCTTTAAGGTTTAATGAAAAAAGTCAATAAGCAATGCTTATTAGATACCCCCGCACAGTAAGAGTCAGTGAAAAAACTTAGTTTTGGCAAGTGTTTTTTTGCCAAGTAATAGTTCAAACCAGCAGACCCTATTTTTGAAAAAAAGATTTCAGTAGAATCCGTGAAAACAAGATTTCAGTAGAATCTGTGCAAATGATCTTAAAGCTTGAAATCTGGAACATTTGGTTAAGATCAAATACACAAAATTATTCACACCTGAAAGCTCTTTATATCAAAGCTTATATCAGAAAAATATACCAAGTTCTAATCGATGTCATTTTATCAAAAATTATATTTTCCGAACCAAACTCCTTTATGCATATGTTCAATGTGTCTATATTGTATAGGCAACATATCAAATTGCTCCATCAAAAGCTGTGGTAGGAGTCGATCGGCCCATGAAGGCACCATCTATGCATATACAAAAGCCTTGTTAGGGGAAATTGTCTAAGTTCTAACAGCTGTCATTTTGTAAAAAATTATTTTTTCCAAACCAAACTTCTTCATGCATATGTTCAATATGTCTATATTGTAGCTGCAAAATATCAAATTGCTCCATCAAAAGCTGTGGTAGAAGTGGATCGGCCCATAAAGGCACTATCATGCATATACAAAAGCCATATAAGTGAAAAATTGTCTAAGTTCTCACAGCTGTCATTTTGTCAAAAAATATTTATTCCAAACCAAACTCCTTCATGCATATGTTCAATGTGTCTTTATTGAATAGGCAAAGTATCAAATCGCTCCATCAAAAGCTGTGGTAGGAGTTGATCGGCCCATGAAGGCACCATCTATGCATTTATACAAAAGCCCTATTAGGGAAAAATTGTCTAAGTTCTCACAGCTGTAATTTTGTTAAAAATTATTTTTTCCAAACCAAACTCCTTCATGCATATGTTCAATGTGTTAACATAGTATAGGCAAAGTATCAAATTGTTCCATTCAAAGCTGTGGTAAAAGTTGATCGGCCCATGAAGGCACCATCAACGCCTATACAAAAGCCTTAATAGGGAAAAAATGTCTAAGTTCTCACAGCTGTAATTTTGTTAAACAAAAGCCCTATTAGGGAAAAATTGACTTAGTTCTCACAGCTGTAATTTTGCTAAAAATTATTTTTTCTGAACCAAACTCCTTCATGCATATGTTCAATGTGTTAACATAGTATAGGCAAAGTATCAAATTGTTCCATTCAAAGCTGTGGTAGAAGTTGATAGGCCCATGAAGGCACCATCTATGCATATACAAAAGCCTTAATAGGGAAAAAATGTCTAAGTTCTCACAGCTGTAATTTTGTTAAAAATTATTTTTTCTGAACCAAACTCCTTCATGCATATGTTCAATGTGCCTACATTGTATAGGAAAAGTATCAAATTGTTCCATCAAAAGCTGTGGTAGGAGTTGATCGGCCCATGTATGGCCTATAATAGCTAGCATAAGCATAAAATCCTATACAAAAAGCCATTTAGAACTACAAAGGGAAATAACTCTAATAGAATTGGCCCCTAGCCCTTACTTTTTTGTTTAAAGTATTTGTCTTGCATATATGAACATGTTTGCAAGGTTTGATGAAAATCCAGCAATGACTCTTGAAAACATTAAGGAAACAAAGCGTTACGGACGGATGGACGCAGGCACGCACACATGGACAACGTGAAAACAGTATACCCACCACAAACAAAGTTTGCGGGGGGTATAACAATAAGTTTAAGCTTAATCTCACTTATGGTTCTAGATATATCAAAAATGTGAAAAGCTAACAATGGATGGACAGACTAAAGACAGCACAGTGGGGGTGGCTGTGGTTGGGGAACCATGATCCTTTCCTCTCGACCTTGTCACTTTACTCACCTTGTGGAGAAACAGGCTGTAAACTAGAACTACCAGCAGCCACTCCTGGTGAATGAACAGAAGATTGATCTGGCTTCATCTGGCGCCAGTCTCCCTCATTGGGAGTTGGCTGTGATCGGGAACCAGGCTCTTCCATGCTAGACTGTGTCACTGTCCCACTACCTTCAGCTGCTTCCCCAGAACTGCTAGCCTGCTCACCAGTCTGGAAAATTTAAATAGTTTGAAAGTCTTAAGACTTTTAATGAAAATCTAGACAATTAATTCTCAGCAGCATAAAGCCCATGAAATTGCATTCAATGCATTGTATCACTAAACATTTTGAATTGTTTTGTTTGTTTGGTGTGAGGTTTTATGTCCCAGTTAACAGCTATGGTCAACTTGAGATAGTCAGTTCACCCAACCACACTTTTTTCCTGGGCAAACTTGACTTATCAGTTAACCAGTACTTTGTGCACATACTTTCATTTGTAACTGACAACAATCCTTCTTGAATCAGAGAAAAAAGCGATGATCGTAGAAATTATTTCACGATCAAACTCCACGAAAGTATGTGACCGGACTGGGATGGATTCAAACTTGCGACCCCTGGATCTGCAGTCAGACGCACTACCGACTGTGCTACGGGGTCAGGTATCTTGGCTGTGTGACCCTGATAAAAAAGCCAAACTTTTTGCTCAGCAATCCAATGGATTTTCCATATATTTTCTTACTTTGGCCCAGTGGATTTTGAGTAAAAAAAAATTAAAAGTGGTACAGATGAATGGGCAAATAGCCTAGCCTGGCCTCCAGAATATAAAACATTTTCATGCTCAACTGAGCGCTGTGCATACAATTTTTCCTGCTCATTCATAAATGCTGTCATTTAAGCATGTATTAGCAGGATAAATACAACATCTGTGTATTTTAAAGCAGGAAATATCTTTATTAGTAGTAGTTTAGGTCACAGTTGAAATTTCATGATCTTGCGAGTAAATTTTTTATATAACCTTGGGTCATGAAAGCTAGACTTTCAAATCAGAGACCAATCACAAGCTCAAGATTTAAAAAAAAAACTTTAATGTCAGAATTTTAAATTCTAAAATTTGCAAAATGTCTATAAAATACTATCAATTTCAAGTATCTTTAGATAAATTGAAAATAAACAGAAGATATTTTCTCCCACCTTTGCCCATGTAAGATAGGCTGTCAGCCCATGTAAGAAATTTCTATCTTACATGACCATGTGACTGCTTTCTCACATAGGCAAATTAAAATATTCTTTCTTTCTGAAAAAAGGCATTCAAAATATCCATATATTGTGCCTAAGTAACTCAAACCCACCAAGCAAGGTTAAGCGTCGCTTTCTGGCATCATATAAAGTTAATGACATCACAAAATGTGCTCCATGTGACGGTAATGCAATGTGATGCTAATGACAAAGGGAGTCTAGCAGGATTTTATTTTTTATTTTGCAACTTAAATAATGTTCCAATTGTGTTTTTTAGTCAATAACAAGGTGCAAACTATGTTTCCACCCATTGTGATACCCGACAAAAACACCTGTGAACCAGGAGACAATGTTAATCCAACAAGTAGAAAGTCAAAACTTTCACATTCTTTTTTTTTTACTTTTTATGTTCCGACAAAAAAAACTTGAAAAAGTGGGAGAAAAACAATCCATCATGAGCCTGTCCATGTAGGATAGAGAAATCTCACCCTCAGGGTCAGAATTTAATCAGCCAGCCTCATCCCTTGTTAAAATTCCCACCTCTCGGGTGAGATATCACTATACTACACGGACACTCATGGTGGATTGTTACAGTCTTTCTTATTCAGAATTTTGAGCTGACTTTCTATGGAAGGCCAGCTAAAAAACCCTGAACTCAGGAATAATCCTGAAAATCAGGAAGCTTACTATAACCGACCCAAAGGCCCCTAATTTCAGGATAAGAGGAATAATTTTTGTTAGGTATTTTTTTTTATTTGATTCTTTACGTCCCAGTCAACATTTTTCAGTTATGTCAGGATGGGTCTTCCTGGGTTGAACCAGTACTAAGCAGAGGATAAAGAGCTTTGCTCAAGGACACAAAACAGTGCCTCAGGTGAGGCTCCAATAATTTTTGTGGAAATCTAGCCTGAAAATTCTGAACTTCCGCATAAATGAGAAAATTTTCATGCACATACCTGTCTCCATTTGAACTTCTTGTGTCCCGAAGGAAAACCTTTGCCCTGGGAATCAGCTGACCCTGGAGACATGCTAGGGGTTGTAGAACTCAAGGGGCTGGTGGACCAAGAAGTGGGCCCCTCCCCTGGAGCAGAACTTGATACTGTTGATGTCACTGTCTGGCTTGAAGGGGTAGCTGTAACAGTAGGATAAACTCTCATTGGACATATTAACCCTTTCCCTCATGAATATTCATGCTAAGCTCCACCCACTATGAATAATTAATTAAACTTTCGCTTTTGTACATAGAACAAAGACATAACTTGTAAGGTCCACTAGTGTAGGATCATATCTAATCATCTTTCCATAAGCAAACAGATTAGACCCTGATCAGGCAGCTCTTATAAGAGCAAACTGATCAGGGTCTGCTCAGTTTGCAAGTGTCAAAAAGCATTTCTATGAGGTAAAGAGTTAAGAGAAAACAAGTTTTCTTAAAATGAGACTTAGTTCCAAGGTTATAACTTATAACAGCAGGCCTCCAGATAAGAGTGTGTAGTCAAATTTTATTATTCTTACTTCTTTTGTGGATCATTTGTGTTATTTATGTCTCATGTTTTTCATGCTTTCGCTTCTGTTCATTGCTGCCTTGTGGTCACTTGCTGGGAAAGGGCTGACCTCTTGGCTCTTGTTTGTGATGTTTAATTGTGTTTTTGTCACTTTCCCATGTGGTATCCTGGGTTAGGTCTGGAACTTGATTGTATCTATTCCTGATCTTTGCTGCCTTTCTTACCATCATATATCATCATATATCACATTTAGGCATATTCATTAACTTTTGGGAGCCTTTTAAGATATGAGTATGCTTTATTTAATAGCAAAAAAGCATTTTGTGTAGGGATTGGATAGCAAAATCCATCCCTAGAGATCACAGTTTGTCATCACTCGGCAAGCTTTGTGATATCAAATGGCGATCCTCGGAACGGATTTTTCTATTCCACCCTCATCTCATGATAAATTCTTTTATTAACCCCTTACTCCATAGTAACGCCTTTTGATGCCTTTGAAATATCATGCATTAAAAAATATTATGGAAATGGAAGCATTTGCTCTTTTGGAGCAAATGCTCCATTTTCCATAATATTTTCAAAAGTATTCAAAACCTAACTTAACTTTTCTTCAATTTCTTTTTTTTTTCAATATTGTCTAAAAACAGAAAATGATGTCATGATCAAAAAACAGCCTCTGTATAAAGAGTTATTACCTGTCTGGGAAGAGCCATTGATCTGGCTGAGTAAACTTGGCTGTGGTGGTCCCTGCTGTTTCTCTTTTCGTTCATAATCTAGCAGAATGATGGAGTTAATGTGGTCTCCTAAAGTCATCTGTTTTGTTGTTGGCTCCCCACTGCCACCTGGGAGCGGGATATTCCATGTTTTTTTGTCATCCTGAAATGAGACAATCTGTCATACTAGAACAACATAGGTGAAAATTCAAAATATCCAAAATCCCGAACTTTAATAATGAAAAATCTTAAAATTTACAATATGTCAAAAAATACTAACAATTTCAAGTTCAAGTGGTCAATATGGGGATCACACATGTTTTTTCATGCATTTACATTTTGCCGGGTCCCAAGGAAGGTGTTCGAACACAAGGCTGATAGGCCGAGTGCTCAAAAGCTCCCTAGGGACCCAGCAAGTGTTAATGCAATGAAAATAAACATGTGTGATCATTATTCTTGCATAATTTACCTTATTCCAACCTAATTCGCACTGAAAATGCTGTTAAAATAATAAATTATCCCTTTTCTTACATTGGATTTCTCTAAAAATGGCGCTGGCTGTAAACTTTTGAGCGTCATAACGTCGCCACAATGTCATAGGCGTACACAACGTTTTCGCAAACAAAAGCATCGACGAAATGATCAGTCTGGTCTGCAACACTTTCTGAAGGCAACATATCATGTAAATAACTCAGGGCTCATTTTACGTATTTTCAAATTTAAACCCATGTTCAAACAGCACGTGAATCTCCTGATTTACACATGGATTTTCGTTCATTTGACAATGGGTGTAAACAACTATACGAATAGATATCTATGCAAGAATTTTCGTTAGATTAACCAATAAGAAATAATAAAAGCTTTTAATCTTTGGTGCCCAAAGGAATGGGTGTCTATTTCTTGAATGGTTTGAGGTACATTAAGTCCCAGTCAACGCACTTTTTCCTGGGCAAGCTTGACTAAGTGGTTAACCAGTACTTTGTGCACATACTTTCGCTTGTAACTGACTGACAAAACCCTTCTTGAATCAGTGGAAGGATGAAAATGATCATAGAAATTATTACATGATCAATCTCCACGAAAGATGGGACAGGACAGTGATCAAACTCATGACCCCTGGATCTGCAGTCGGACTTGCTACCAGGCCTGGTGGGTGTTTATTGAAACATGGACCATGTTATAAGTGAAGTGTTATCAAATGAGCCAGTGCATGAGATTTCTAACAATGTGGTTGGCAGGCCTGTGTATATGCGCAGTCTGATCAGAGCCTTTGCTAGTTGCTTGAATATTCTATGATTATTAAGCTACTGACCGAACATAATTTGGAGTTTCTAAGCTTTAAAGGAGGCTGCAGAGGCTCGTCCGAGTCTACACTTGTCAAAATGTCAAATTGTTGGAAATCACATGTCACGGCTCAAATTACTCTATGGGTCTGTTCATACCTTAGTTCTTGCCTCTGCTGTACTTGTCGTTGATGTGGGAGCTCTGTTGTCCCCTTCAGGCTTAGGTGGGGTCCCCGCTGGGAAGTTGGCAGGTCCGGAAGGGGATGTTGTTGCCGGTGGCATCCATCTTCTCTTAGCTAAACAAAAACATAAGTAAGCCAACTGATGAGATTTTAGTACCTCATAGGTTTAGATTATAGAAATATTCTAGCCGAAATTGTGAACATTCTCTAACCCATCAGTTTAAACACTTGTTTAAGAAATAGATTCGCTCGTTAAGTGATTGGTTGCTTAATATATCACTGGTTGGAGGTCAGTCGTTAAAGTGAATAAATCACAAGCACGGAGCCACACAGTTTTCCACCCTGATTGAAAATACATGCTTAAAACTGGAATGCTGCAGGTTAACAGGAAATAAATTGGGGAGGAGTGTAGTACTTAAACATATTCAGCAGACAATAGTTAATATTTCACAGGAGTTTGATTTCCATGAATATGAAGACGTCTGTCTGTCGTAATTTTATCACAGAATCAAACACTATGAACCCTGAAGGAGTAGTCTGATCTGGGTGCATAGGCCACGAAAGTACTTAAGCTGAAGAGAGAGCAGATGACAATTGTTGTAAATAGCAGGAAACCGGTAAAATATTAAAGAAAACCTGACTGTCAATTTAAAAAAAAAACACTTTATCACCTATTTTGTTTATTTGGTTGGTTTGAGGTTTTACGTCCCAGTAAATGTCGAGACGGTCAGAACACCTAACCACACTTTTTTCCTGGGCAAGGTCGACTAAGCGGTTAACCAGTACTTCGTGCACATACTATCACATGTAATTATCACCAATTTCCTCAATGGATTGTTCTGCCACTGACCTTGAGATTGAGGTTGACCTTGGGCTGTAGGATATCCTTGCTCTGGTTGACCTTGACCTTGAATCTGCTGCTGTATACTCTGCTGAGCTGACATACCCTGTGCCATCCCCATTCTCTGCTGTTCCTGCTGGTTCCCCTCTGCTTTAGATGGTGTAGAGACGGGCAGGGTCTCGTCCGCTGTCTGGTGTATCTGGTGAACTATAATGCGATCGATCAGATTTGCAGCCGTTGTTACACTTTTGCCTTTTGATGTTAGTTCCTCTCTCCTATTGGGTGCGTTGTCAGGTGCAAATGCTTTGAGAATATCTGTAGCGGTACTAAGCTTTGGTGATTGCTTATTGTGATCCATTTCACCTTGTCTACAAGAGAAGAGTCACATGACAATATTCAGCGTTCCCACAGAAATTTAAAAAAAACACAATTCCATGATTTTTCCACGATTTTCCACGATCAACATTGTAATTTCTATGACTATTTAATGCACAGCCTCCAACCTCCCCTTTTAGCAGCATCTTCACCATGCTGAGCATAAATGCGGAATGCAGCAACAACAGCATGCTTGTAGACCATGAATGCATTTTGAAATAATTAAAACTTGAAACCACAAGTAGCCAGAAAACTGGTGGTTTAAAGATTAACTATTTCACAAAATTCCATGATTTTTCCATGATTAGTCAGGGTTTTTTCAAATCCCATCATTTTTCCATACATGGAACTTTATTTAGTGATTTTCCAGGTTTTGCATGATTTCAAGAGCTTGTGGGAACCCTGACTAATTACAATGCCTACTGGAATTGCTTGAAGGTCAACTGGAAGTAATATGGGGAACATTTTTTTTTTCCCCAGTGGCACATGAGTATTTTTCTATTTTTAGATCTAACAACCATTTTGCTTAACCAAAACTGTTTGAGCAATTTTGGAGGGAATTATGGGGAAGATCTTTTTAAATTATTTTAAATTTGTGCAATAGGTTCAGTGGGATGGGGGGGGGGGGGGGTCATGTAAAGTTTTTTTTTTTTCATTTTAGCTCTGCTGGCCATTTCATTTGTCGAAGTTGAAACCATTTGAGCCATTTTATTGAATTATGGGGAACATCTGCGTGACATTATTTTGAATTTAGGCCAGTGGCTTAAGAGATATAGTCTAAAGATTTTTTTCTGATTTTTGATGTCTGGTTTTCATTTTGTTCAACATAGCTGTATCTTTCGAGCAATACTGGGAAGAGGGCTGCGTGACATTATTTTGAATTTGTGCCAGTGGTTTTGGAGATGAGTTAAAGATTTTTCTATTTCAATAAAACTGGCAGTCATGTGTTTAGCAGAGCCGAACTTTTTTAACAATTTCAGAAGAGTACAAAGGGATACACTTGTGGGAAAATATTTTTGAATTTGAGCCAGCAGTTTAGGAGGGTATGTCATTTAAGAGGGAATAAGCTAGGGGGCGACTAGGGCAAAATAGTCGCCCTATAGGCCGAAATTTCGCCCTAAATCAGACCCGGGGAGAAGTGGATGTCTCTCTAAAAACATCTTTTTTTAAGGGGGACTCTTTTTCATTCTGTCAGCTGTGGAGACAATCTACTACCACTGCATGGTATTTCTTCTTCCATTTAATGGCAATAGTATGTGTTATGACTCATGTGCTTCTAAACTGGCAGAAAATGCTGTAACTTTGTGCTAAAACTTCTCCCTGTCTGACTGTCACTTCTCCCTTATTTTCCTGGAGGGAGAAGTCACTTCTCCCTAATGTCAGGGCACAGCTTGAACACTGATTTAAGATTTTTCAATTTTCAGCTCTGTTGCAAGTATTCCAAGCTTTTTAAATAGAAAAGGAATAAATCTTGACACTTTCAAAGCTGGACCCCTTGTCAATTTAAATAGATGTTATATTCTAGACTTTTACTTTACATACCAACTCCATATGGGGTTAACCCTAAATGCGCCAAGAAAAAATGCATCTGAAAAATGACGTCTGCTGAAATCATCTGCTGCAAATAATTGCCTAACATTACTGACGAATTTAAGTATAGAAACAAACAGGGTGGACCCAGATCAGACTGCTCCTTTAGGAGCAGTCTGATCTGTGTCCACACTTTTTGTCATAGAGGCTTCTTAAACATTTCAGCAGACGAGAAAAGCAGACGACTTTTGTTGCGATTGGTGCTTGTAGGTTAACTTAACACATACCTTGCATACATTTGTTTCTTGTAGGCTGCTTGCATCTCATCTCTGGATCTCTGCGGGTCTGTGGCAGCAGCTCTAAGGTTCCCGTCTTGACGCTGTTGTGTCAGGAATTTCTTCAATCCAGCCTCATAGCTAGTCTCTGAAATAACATAAGCAAGATTTTATTTTTGAACAGAAGAAGAAAGTGTTTGAAATTTTAGAACAAAGACATTAATAGTACCAGGTCTCCAGATAAGAGTTTGTATGGGAAATCTATTTTCTTCATTTCTCATCCAAAACATATGTTGTGGGTACTCAAAAGAACCGTCTCAATGAGACGGTTCTTTTGAGAACCCAAAACATATGTTTAAATTGATCGGTAAGAAAATAATTACAATTTTACGCTTATAAAATTTCTTTTAGTACAATTTCAGTATGATTGCATCTTTCAAAGGAAGCGCATGAAATTGTAGGAAATGCTTTATGGAAGCCAAGGATGTGGCGACACAATCACAAACTCTGACCATTTTGAAGATATTTAATAAATGTGCCACATTAAGGTAATCAAATACTGTTTTAAACAATGATAAAATAAATGTTAATTTCTGTAACCCTTTAGACTTAGTCCTTAGACATAATATCCATTTAACTGTCCTTTTATCGTTATTCAAACATCTCCTGTTGTAACGTTGTAACTAACTCACGACAACGTCATCCGACATAACGTAATAAAACATCGAAGTCGCTAAAGAGTCTGCTTCATAAGCCATACTATGGTTCAGTCTGAAACCTGTTTGTAGTGTTTACATTAGGAAACGAATGCATAAATGGTACATCAGTAATCTGATACATGTAGGTTAATTTATTCGGAGTTCCGCGCCAAAGGACCTGAATTTCAACCAAGTGACAAGCTTGAATAAAAGTGTGTGTATGTGTGTGTGGGGGGGGGGGGGGGGGGGAGGGGGGGGAATTTGTACACGCTGTAAAATAGATGAGGGGGATTATATCCACCTTGCAAAGTATACG
Organism: Loripinus fragilis; assembly: GCA_964019695.1. Taxonomy (NCBI): domain Eukaryota; kingdom Metazoa; phylum Mollusca; class Bivalvia; order Lucinida; family Lucinidae; genus Loripinus; species Loripinus fragilis. The sequence continues at coordinate 76,642,464 of OZ026525.1, forward strand.
GACGGAATTATAGTCCCCCTTTACCAAGAAAGGAGCAGGTCCCCCTATACCAAGGAAGGAGCAGGAGATTATGTCCATGGTGGGGGGACGTTGTCAACATGCCGAAAGCAAACATTATGCACCCTGATCAGACTGCTCCCTTGATTTGGGTCCATATTGTTTGCAATATAGGTTACCCAAGAACATAGGCGGATGAGAAAACAGATGGCAAGTTGTAACTGGCGGGTAAAGTTTTAAACAATTAGAATATCTAGAGCAATAGAGTAAACTGCAGTAAAACCTGTCTAAAGTGGTCACTCAAAAGAAGACCCCAAAATATGTTTTAAAGACAGATAACCGCTAAATGCAGGTCGAAAGTATTGCAGAATGCTCTGGTGGAGCATTCTGCAATACTTTAGACCTGCATTAAGCTTCCACATTTCTTAAAGACCTTTGTTTTGTCTATTTTTGAGTGGCTGCCTAACCCTTAAAGCACCATCTATAATTTGCAGCAGACGACAATTTCAAATTTTGCCGTTTTTTTCTCTCAAAAATAACAAATAAGGCATGTTATTTCATGAGAATCATCTGCTGGCAGACGGTTCTCACGAAAAATCATACCTTACTTTTTTTCAAAAATTGGGAAAGATTATGCAAAATTTGTCATCTGCTGCAGTTGTGATTGGTGCTTTCAGAGTTAAGACAGGTGTCACTGTGGTCTAAAACTACATACGGGCTTCTTTTACAGCTTCTTCTTGTCTCATTTTCTCAACATACTGCTGCTGCTGATGTTGTTGTTGTTGTTGTTGCTGCTGCTGTTGATGCTGCTGCTGCTGGCGGTACATCTCCTGGTGAGTGGCTGGGTGTGGCCCTGGGGAGGGGCGGTGGTCTGACGGCATGGGGTAACCATCTGGCATTCTTGGGGAGCTGTGAGCACTGGAACTGTCCGGCCCTCGCACATATCTGAAAATTACAAGATAACTCTTTATCTCCTAGAGTCGTCTGCTGACAACTTTTGCAAACAGTTTGGACCCAGATCAGGCCCGACAGAATGTTGGGCCTGATCTGGATCTATACTGTTTGACCCTCTGATTGTAGATCTATTCCTGAAAGAATTTTTCGAAAAATATGATTTTGAAAAAAGTCAGCAGACGACAAAAGAGCGGGAAAAATTTCCCAGGGGCAAAGAGTCATATAAGCCCCTTTATGAGAAAACCCGTCTCTGGTATAGCAATTGTACAGTCGGGACTCTAGATATCTAAAGAGTGCATAATCAAAATTCATTCAATACAGTAAAACCTGTTCTAAGCGGCCACTCAAAAAAAATTGGTTTTTAAGAACGATTATCGCTTTATGCAGGTCAAAAGTATTGCAGAATGCTCCAATGGGAGCATTCTGCAATACTTTCCACATTCATTAAGCTACCATTTGTAATTAAGATCTTTGTTTTGTCCATTTTTGAGTGGCCGTTTTACACAGGTTTTACTGTATTCTTATTTCTCAAGGAAACATATGCACTGGGTACTTTTAAACTCTTTGCCCCTTGGGAGAGGGTTAAGCAGAATAAGTTTGCTAATCTGGACCGAAGACGCCATAGGCAGTAAATAACAATGGTGACGACCAGACTGTGTGGATGAGCAGGCTGAGCCTGGATATACTGTCGCAAATATATGACGTTAACCAATCAGACATCACATTACAAAAGCACGTGCATTAGGAAGTGTAAATAATCAAACATTTCATTGGACATCATGACTGAAGTAGACTACAATTTTTGTGATATCTTTCGAGATTTTCCAGTTTGTTTGTTTGATTCTTTACGTCCCAGCCAACTTTTTTTACAGGTCTTCCTGGGTTGAACCAGAACTAAGCAAGGATAAAATGTGTCTTGCTCAAGGACACAACACAGCGACCCTGGTGAGGCTCCAACCCGCGGCCCTTGGTCTCAAGTCAAGCACTCTACCACTGAGCCACTGTGCTCCCAGATTTTCCAGTAAAAGATTGAATTTCATGTGAATCATTTGAACATTGAACCTTTTCTTATTTGTCAGAGAAACAACCTAATTTGGGCCTCAATGCTAGAAACCCCAACTTTGTTGCATGCGAACAACAAAGGCACAGACCAGCCTGTGCATACCATATCTGGAAAAAGCTGTCTCATTACAAAAAGATTCAGGTATAACATGGTCCATTCCTAGGGACCCCAGATATAGTGTTACAATAAAACCTGTTTAAAGACATATGCGGCTATTTCCAATGCGCACCTTTCCCGCATCTGGAAATGGGTAAAGTTGTCTGGGTCCTGTCTTTCGACCATTAATGGATTCGGACCAACACAGCTTTCCAATATTGTTATATCATATCGGTATTCCTACATTTTCATGACAAAATAAAGTAATTAAAGTGTGTCCGAAATATCCATTGACATCTTATCAAAACTGATCGTTTCAGCACTAAAGACAGACGAATGTAGCTCAATCGAAATCAAACGACGTACACAATTACCCTGGTTACGATTACGATAGTGGCCGAGTCTCTACTATTTGTACGATTGTTGAGAGCGGCGCAGGACCTGACCTCGTGGTCTAGCGGTTAGCGTGTCTGGCTACAGAGCCACACGACCCGGATCGATTCCCGGGTGCGCACATAATTTCAGAGTGTTTTTTCTGTCTTTTTTAACATTTTAATGCTAAATTGCTTCATTTAATAGTAAAATGGCATCATCAAATCGACCAAAATGGTAATTCCTGAACTTTTTATATTGAATTACGCATGAAACCTATTGGGGTGGGGTTAAATTTGGCCCTCTTGAAAGAGAATTAGTTCGGTGACCCCATATCTTTATTCTTTTTTCTGAAAGGTATTATAATAGTCCATGAATTAAAATTAATTTTTTAAGATTTTCAACATCAGATTTTTTAATACATGATTTATTCTAAAAACAAATTCCAGTTTTCGACAAATTGCCAAAATATAATATGCAGTATCTTGTCACAGCATGGGACAAGAAATAAACTAGCACATTTTCTAAAAAGTTTGAGGTCATGGGCAATAATTTAAGTTAAAAGAAAGAAGTTGGCTGAAGATTACACCCGTTTAGCTCGATATTTAGGACTAGGGTTATTGTTTTATATTTTTAGAAATTTGGTCAAATGCAGAAAACTTCCATATAAGATTCTGAAAAAATAAGCACGGTGACATATCCTTTTTATTTCATAAATGGATAGCCCATGCATAAAACAAACTGTATGCAAAGTATTGAACATATTTCAACATGGGAAGTATTTAGTAACATATGTCCTTAAAACGGCCACTCAAAAATAGACAAAACAAAAGTCTTAATGACAACTGGTTGCTTAATGAAGGTCGAAAGTATTGCAGAATGCTCCCTTTGGAGCATTCTGCAATACTTTTGATCTACACTAAGTGATAATCGGTCTTGAAAACCATATTTTGGTCTTTTTGAGAGTGTCTGTATTACACAGGTTTTACTTTATATACACTGTACGTACCTTTCATCTCCCCTGCTATCAGTGATCACTGATTGACGTCCTGTTCCCTGGGTGATACTTGGTCTACCCTGGGCAGGGGCTGGATACTGATGGCTCTGCTCCATATGGGGACTGGGGTGCCCACTTGAATGACTACCCGGGTGACTCCCCGGACTAGACACAGGCATCATAGGTCTCTGCTGCATCATCCAAGGGGAGGAACTCTTATCATCTCGTGGCGATGGCATACTTGGCGATGGTCTGGGAGATATTCTTGAAGAGGACGGTTGTCCTTGTTGTGGCGGCATGAAAACCCCTCCAGATACAGCATGGTATCTGGCGTCATGAGCCAGCCTCGGATCAATAGCATACCCCTTTTGTGTCGGGGACTGTCCATGATCTTGGGCTCTCGGTGAGGACCGCTGGATATCCTTCTCTGTAGGGGATGTTTGATGCCTCATCTGCTTGGCAAGCTCAAAATCACTCATGATCGTCTGTTTACTGTAGTCTCCAACCTGTGACGGCTGGGACACAGCCTGAGGATATGGCCCACTGTAGACGGTTCCCTGTGGGTAATGACCACGCTGCTGTTGCTGCTGCTGCTGTTGTTGCATCCTGATCTGTTCCATTATGCGAGGATCATAAACTTGTGGCGGAATCCCAGCAACCTGTGCCTGCTCCATCATACGAATATCGTACTGCCCAGGCCCTCGAGGCCTTCCCTCATGCCCCATACCGACACCTCGGCCAACCTGTGAGTCTCTGATTGGAGTGCCCTGTGTGATGGATCCCCTAGCTGATGCCTGCTGGCCGTGTTCATAATGTCTACTACTGGATGAAGGAATGCTAGTGGTGAGGGAGTGACTGATCGGTGTACCATGAGTGATTGATCCCGAGGGTAAGCCTTGCATATGAGGCCCTCCTGGGGGAGATCGTGGCATTCTTGGTGAAGCTGTGTTGATCAGAGGGGGTGGGGGTGGTATTCCACTGATAACCCCTTTAGCTCCTCTCGGATCACTCGCCATTGGACTATATGGTGAAGTAGAAGGGGGCAGGCCCCTAACTGAAGGGGATAAAGCCTGTCTTTCTGGATAGAATCCTTGTGCCCTCTCAAGCCCCTCTGGCCTTGCTTTCATTGCCACAGCCTCTTGAACCTGAAATGGTGACCTCCTCTGTGAGTGAGCGGGTGGTGGTGTTACCATGGTGATCACCTTTCTCTGCTGGGGGTCATCCATTTGTCTGTTATACGGGTCAGCGGGTCTCAGCTGTCCATGGGGGTCAAAGTCCCTCGGATGTCCTTTATAACCACGCACCCCCTTTTCAACTGTGAGATCATGAACCTTAAAGTCTGCACTTCTAGGATCTTTAGCTTCTCTGGGACTGCGGTCAAGACCTCGTCCTGAAATCTGGTGAACAGCTCGTGGGTCTGGGTAGTCCATCCTTGGGTCCTGACGTTCTTTACGCAAGTCAGTGGCTCTTATGTCAACAGGGGGCATCTGCTGCACAGGCTGACTTCCTGGACGATATCCACTGTCTGTTGATGACCCTGTAATTAAAGTTTTAATCATTTAGATGCTTTTACTCTTAACCTACTGTGTCTTGATGAAAACCTGCCCTCGAGGTTATAAAACTGGAGTTCATTCTCAGACTCAACATGTCCGCAAACAGCCAATCATTGCGCTTTATTTTGAGTCTGAGACTGTACTCCAGTTTTATAATCTCTAGGCCTGGTCCCGAGGTTATAAAACTTATAAGTTTTATAACATTTGTTGGCATTTTAACATTTATGAGCATGATAAATTATGTGCTCAGCTGAGTTTAGCATGAAAAAAGTTTTATAACCTCGGGGCCAGGTTAAGAGTGCGTAATTAAAAATAATTTTCTTATTTCTCAACCAAATCATATGTTGTGAGAACTCAAAAGAACCTCAAAAGAAGACGGTTCTGTTGAGCGCCCAAAACACAACCTAAAACTGATGGGTAAGTAAATATTGACAATTATACGCTCAAACATTTTGCTTATCTTGACCTGTGAAACAGTTCAAAAACAAATCAGATCTGAACTGTTTGCCACTCTCATCATATTCCTCAAAGAATTTTTTAAAATTCAATTTTGAAATTAAAATCAGCAGACGACAAAAATCATGAAAAATAGCCCAGAATACATTGAGTTATTCCTTTCATGTCTGAAGGAATCATTCATTCAGTCTGACACAATTAATTCTGCCTGCTATCGGTGAATTTTGTCTTCTGCTGATGACTTTTGCAGACGGTTTGGATCCAGATGAGGACTGACAGAAAATTAGGCCTGATTTGAATCCAAGCTATTTGATGCTATTATTTTTTCCTTAATGAATTTTTTTGAAAAAAAAAAGTAATGTTGAAAAATATCTGCAGACAAATCGTGATAGTGGATTACATACTTTGAGAATTTTAAGATATAAATTTCTAAATCCGTATGTTTACTATTTCTGTCCTTCAAGATACATTGTATTTTGTTTGTTTGTTTGATTTGATTATTTACGTCCTATTAAACAATTTTTCAGTTAGGCTGGGATGGTTTTCCTGGGTTGAACCAGTACTAAGCAAGGATAAGTGTGTCTAGCTCAAGGACACAACACAGTGCGGCTGGTCAAGCTCATACCCGCAACCCCTCTGTCTCAAGTCAAGCATTTGATTTAGTTTTTAGCAGTTCACACATTAATACAATACTGGATTCTATGATGAATTTGTTGACAAATTTTAAAAATAGCTTAGGAGAAGATGTCATTTCAAGTAATTGTTGTTGAACAGACAAAAGAACCAACAACACATTTGAGTTATCTAAAAAGGCTGTCCTATACTTACTCGGTCTCTCTGGCTGTCTATCTGGCATTCTGTCTGTGTTCAGGTTTCTCTCGATGGCTGAATGTATCAGATCTCGCACACATGTTGAGGAACGGTTTGGTCGTCTGTCTGCCTGGTTAAGAGTGCTAGCATGTGGGGACAAAGCTCTGTTAGGGTCCAGTCCTACAAACAGAGTAATAGGCTAGTGTAAAACAATCTTAACATTTTCTCCATTTACTTCTTTACCCTTTGTATACTAATGGATTCTTCCTTCTTGTTTTTCTTTGATACAATAAACTTGAGATAGTCCATTGTACATATCAAGGGGTGTCAGGTTATAATTTAATATTTTCAAAAAATATTGTATTCTTTTGTCTAAAGTTCTTTTTTACCTTTACAGTATAGACCTGGATGAAATTCAGCATTATGCTGCATTTCATCTAGGTCTTCACTGTTTGCAAAAGTACTCGTTTAGGGGTTTTCCCGAATACAAAGGGTTAACACATTCACTACTGTAGGTGACTTGCTTCCACAGCTTCCTAGAGTGCCCTATAGCGACTTTCGTCAACATCAGGTAGTAGGTGACTGTGTAAACATAACAAATATGTATATCTCCAGCAGCATTGTATTCCTTTGTTTTGAATGAAAATGAGTAGAGGCTGCCAAACTGTTTATGCAAGTTATTCAAGGAAAATGAATGAAAAATTGATTGATTTTAAAGCTATCTGACAGGGTTCATACAGACTGGACAAAACAAAATTCCCTGACATTTCCCTGACTTTTCACTGACGCCAATCCAAATTTCCCTGACTGTACTCGCGGGAAAAACATGTTTTATTCAAACCTTTGTGTATAGCTATAGTGAACAGCTCTGTTTTCACCTAAGAGTGATTATTGTGAATTTTGCAAATTTTTTATTCCAGCTTTTCAGTAAATAGCTATGTTTCCAACAGATTGTCAAATTACTATGTATTAAAACCGCTGTCCTCTATTAAAAACTTGAATTCAATCCTCCCATGCAGTCAACCCAAGCCACCTATAATGCAATCAGTAGATAGAGGAAAGTAGAGCAATTTCTTTGGACAGATGTGGAATTTTTCATTGTTGCAGCTACAACAGAACAGGTTTCTGATAAAAAAAAAATCCCATTAAAACCCTGCATACAGATATACATGTTTAGAACATAACTTAAGAGACAGAATATTAAACACTGTTATACTATAGAGGATGCTCATTTCCAGAATTTTGACTAAATTCTGATGTAAATGTTACAATGAAAAGCATTAAAAGTACATGACAGAGGTTCAAGAAAATGTTGATGAAACAGAAGAATGGGGTTAGTCCCTAAAGCTCATTAATTTGTAGAATAAATGCATGCTTTAAAAGTAGCAACTAACATGTATCTAATTTGAACAATCTTTGAGTTAAAGTACCAGTCAACAATATCACAGTCATGTGGGGATGCCTCCCAGAGGGAGAGAGAAAAGAAGAATGGGATAGACTAAAAGACCCTGACCCCCACCCAAATTTGCCTTCAAAAGAAACATATTTCATTCTGCCAGGGAACAGGCCAAATATGATAAGGCAATCTCTCTGAAAGCTGCAGCAGAGAGCGCACAACCATTCCACCAACAATTTGAACATCCTTGGTAGAGGGTTACCAAAGGACCATTTGTGCCAAATTATTTTCAAATTTGGCGAGCAGCTTTCGAGTAGATTTGTTTAGTTTCATATATCCACATGAAAATCAGACTCCGCCCCATGGCAGCCATGTTTTTTGACGAATCAAAAATATTTGAACAACTTTGGTAGAGCAATGATTTGTGGCAAATTATTTTCAAAATAGGGCCAGTAATTCTAAGGTAGAGAGTCACCCAAGGACCATTTGTGCCAAATAACTTTCATATCGGGCCAGTAGTTTTTAACAAGCATTTTTTTTTCTCATCTTTTGCCATGACAACCAGATTCTTTGAAAGGGGACCACCCAAGAATCATTCCCCGAAGTTTGGTGAAATTCCTTAAAGTGGATTGGGAGATGTTTTAAAGTAAATTGTTGATGGCTTATGGCTTGGTGAGCTAACAATAGGCAGCTGAGGGGGATAGGTGCGCAAAACCCTTCAGTCTTCTTGTGTTCAATGCAATTTAGAGGCTTTACCATAATGATTTAGTTTGTATCCAAAATGTTTATAAAACTGCCGTAGCCATTTTCTGTTACTTATCATGATTTGATACAAACTGGAAATTTTAAATTTCCCTGACATTTCCCAGACATTTAAGCAAAATTTCATTTTTCCCTGACACAACATAAAATTCCCTGACAATTCCCTGACCTTGAAAAAATTTAAATTTCCCTGACATTTCCCTGACGCGTATGAACCCTGTCTGAATGTTTTAAAATTGTTTGTTTTGGTCCAAAATGGCCATGGAGAGAAGGCATCAATGTTCTTCCTGTCAACAAGTTGCAGATAAGGTGGTAAATGACAGTGATAGTAAGGAATCAGCCAACGATCCATTTGACATTAGTGTTTATATAATTTTTTATTTAAAAAAAACAAAACAAAAATAAAAACTAAGCATAGTCTCAGATATGAACCACCTCATTCATCAGGAAATACAGTAAAACCCGTCTTGAGCAACCACTCAAAATAGACAAAACAAAGGTCTTAAAGACAGGTGGTAGCCTAATGCAGGTTGAAAGTATTGCAGAATGTTCCTAGAGAGCATTCTGCAATACTTTTGTTCTGCATTAAGCTATAATTGGTCTCAGAAACCAATTTTTGTTTTTTTTCTGAGGGGTCACTTAAGACAGCTTTTACTGTACTGCCATAAATCTCAGAGCCTTACCTGATAGGGATGAAACTTGAAGTCCTTGGACATGTGGTGACATTGCCCTGTGTGAAGGGAGTCCAGGTTCTGACAGAGTACTGGAGGGCCTGTGGGGTTGGGCTTCTCTCCCTTGGTAGGGGTAAGGGCTGTACGGCTTCACTGGCTGTCCAGAGAAATCCATCACATTCCCAGATGTTGTAGTATTGGCCTCACGAATGATCGGAACTTCATGACTTGGCGGTCGAGAATTTGGCCTACTCATACCCTGATGGCCTTGACTAGCTGGACTCATTCTCGATCCTGGTCTTGAGCCGGGAAAACTATGATTGGAATTTCCCGGGCTTGCCGCTGGACTGACATGTGGACGACCCTGAGGGCCTTGTTGTGGTCCTGGAGCCACTCGGGGAACTCCTATTGGTATCCCAGAAGTATGTGGGCTCACCACACGACCATCTTTAGGACCCGTGCTGCACTGTGGTAGCGCAGAGATGGGGATGCTTCCTGCGTGTAGGCCGTGTCTGTCACCATGAGGTCTGGTATCTTCATCAGCACTCAATGTGGCGCTGCTGTCGTTGTCGGGGATGCTACGTAGACTACCCTGCGAGGTGCTGAGAGGCTTGTGTCGTGTAAGACTGTTGGCGACGTCAGTAGTGGGCGGAGCCAAGGGTTCTGACATCGATGACACTGTAACTTCCATTTTCTCATCTTGAACACCATCTACAGAAATAGAAAAGGAACCAGTCACAAATATTGTCGTCTGCTCCTCTTGTCTGCTTATATTCTTAGGTTGCCATATAATGCAAACAATATGGACCCAGATTAGACAGCTCCCTTGGGAGCAGTCTAATCTGGGTTCATATTGTTTGCCGTCATGGAAAAATCTAGTCTGAAGTGCGCTTGAATATAATGCAGCAGACTAAAAAGCAGACATTTTCAGGGCCCCCAAAAATATTGGCTGGATAAGGTTAGTCTAAAGTACACAACTCATTAACCCTTTACTTCGTAGAGACGCCTTTTAACGCTTTTGGGAACAGAGAAGATCCAGATTAGGCAGCTCTTGTAAGAGCTTCATGATCAGGGTCAACTCTGATTTGCTTATGGAAATATGATTAGATATGATTCTACCCAAGTGGACCTGACAAGTAATTGCTTTGTTCTATGTACGAAGGTGGAAGTTTACTTATTTAATTATTCATAGCGGGTGGAGCTTAGCATGAATATTCATGGGAGAAAGGGTTTACATCTGGACAAATAAGTATACCTTGCACACATTCCTATCTTAATGAAGACTTGTAGCAGATTTCTCAGGTTCTCATAAAAGTATGAGTTCAGTTCAAAGTGAGGGAAACCGAAACCTGTTTTCCACTGTGATTGAAAATGCATAGTTAAAACTAGAATGCTATAGGTTTTCAGGATGAAAATGTTCAGCAGAACAAGGTTTTTAAATACAATTATTCAATTGAAATAAAACTTGAGAATGCAACCTGGAATGTGTTTTTCTTGCACACAAGATTGAGATTTTCCACTGTTTTGGCCAATATGAGAAAATTCTATCTCACATACCCCGTACCAACCTGTGGGAAAAATAAAAACAGACTGCCCCTCTCGATCTGTGGCGTCATTGTAACGTTAAAATGATGTCACCATGTTACATGTCACATCTCAGCATATTCAAGATTTTCTGGAAGCCTTTTTCATGTTTTTTCCAATATAAAATGAGGTCCATGTATTTAGTGGTGAGCAAGAAAAAGAATCCATAATTTGTGTGAGGATGGGATAGAAACATCCATTTCTTGGGATCACCGTTTGTCATAACTCGCCAAGCCCTGTGATGCCAATGGGTGATCCTCGGGACAATTTTTTCTATTCCACCCACACCCTCAGGATAGATTCTTATAATCCTGTACCTTTATCATCTGCTGGTAGTGGGCTCGGACTTGGTGCGCTGTCCGTCCCAGAGTCATCATTCATCATGTTATCCTCGTCATCGGAGAAGTTATTATCCACATCTGACGTGGCAGTAACAGTCGTTGCCACACTTTCACAAATGGATACAGTCCGCCCATCTTCCTCCTGTGAAACATTACAATATAATCAGATGCAGTAAACAGAAGTTTTCCCAGCCTCTAACTATTTAACTCTTTGCATGCTGGGTATTTATTTCATGCTAAACCTTTTGTTGTCATCCATTATTATTATAATTACGTTAAGTGTTCTAAAATTTAGAACACTAATAACCTGCCAAAAAAGGTCTAGACAAACAGGGCAGACCCAGATCAGACTGCTTCTGAAGAAGCAGTCTGATCAAGGTCTTCTCTGTTTGCTATTCTGACAAGCATTTTGTGAATTCCTGCCCTGAAAATCAACATTTTATTTGAGAACAGAAAAAGAAAAGTGTTCAAAATTTTAGAACATTTACCGTATTCAATAAAACTTTCAGAAACAGGATCAGTGTCAAATGGTTTGGATCCAGTTCAATATGGACATTTATCTCGGTCTTGATCTGGGTCCAAACTGTTTACAAAGGTTAGCAGGAGATGAAGTCACCGGTAGCAAGAAAAGAGTTAAAGCAAGATATTCCTAACTTTGGGGAAACTACTACCACATGAAACTTTTCATGATGGCAGACTCTTACCTTCAGTTTGACTATGAGTGGATCAAGAGGGGGGGGGGGGGGGGGGGGGGGGGACAGGGGATCCGGACCCCTCCCCCTGAAAAATCACAAAAAATATAGGGTTTCTTTGCTATACTGGTCCAGATCCTCTGAAAAATCACAAAGCTACTAAGACAGCATTTAATCTTGGGCCATCATCCGCCTGCCAGCGAAACACCATTTAAACGGCCCATCCCATTCATTTATAGCGGTATTTGGATCCTCTTTCCCCTCAAATAAAAATAAAATAAAATAAAAAAAACCTTATCAAATATGGAACCCCTCGGACAAAACTTTCTGGATCCGCGCATGTTGACTATGGGCTGGCATTAGAGATTTTGGTACAGATGTCATGTTCTTTTGTGTCTGGGAGTAATATAATCCTACAACTCATTAAAATAGATAAACCACCAGTTAATTACATATTGTGGTAACTTTATGAAATGACCAGCATAAAGTCACATATATTGGCCCTTTTCGGGAAAAAATACGTCTGGGGTTTCCGATCAGGTCATATCCAAACCTGCCTACTCAGCTACAGAAACTAGCTAGAAAATTGAAATTTCGCTTGTAGCAAGTCAAGATATGATATTTTCCAATAAGCTAATAGTGAATGAGCTGATCAGACTGTGCGGATGCATATGCTAGTCTGCACATTTGCTGTTCGCAAACCCTTAAAGACAGGTTTTCTCGCGTTGAGGCCAATAATGCATTATCATCATTCAGCAGTTAAGAATCCTGTACCAGCACTTTGGGAGCCAGCTGGACTATGATCTGACTGTTACTTTAAAATTATCAAACTATACTTGAACTGGTTCCCAAATTTCTTGTACTGGTTTATAACGCCTGAATTCAACTCGACAAATTATAGGCCATCTCATGAGATTTTGGTACTTATCTCACCAGCAAAAAGCTAAGATTATGACCAGACTGTGTGGGTGTGCAGGTTCAGCTCGCTAGAGCCTTCGTTGTTTGCATGCATAAAATATGAAAGTAGATGAAGGCTCATGCGAGATATTAGACTTAGTCCTACTAGATAGCTGTGTAGGCAAGTTTAACTCTTCCCTTGCTAGTGGCAACTTGTGTCGTCCGCTGGTAACCTTTGCAAACAGTTTGGACCCAGATCAGGACCGACAGAACGTTGGTCCTGATCTGGATCCAAACTGTTAGACACTCTGATAGTGTTCCTGAAAGAATATTTTTAAAAAGTTGATTTTGAAAAAAGTCAGCAGACGAAAACTTACCCAGCATGCAAAGAGTTAAAGAGTGATTTTGTGCATACATGTATGTGCTAAATAATAAACTCAAACGTACAACTGGGCCGCGAAGCGCAGTCAGTAACATGTCTGACTACAGATGCGTGTCTGACTGCAGATTCAGGGGTCATGAGTTTGATCCCGGCCCGGTCCTATACTTTCGTGGAGATTGATCATAAAATAATTTCTAAGGTCATTCTCCTCCCTTCCGCTGATTCATTCAAGAAGGGTTGTTGTCAGTTACAAGCGAAAGTATGTGCATGAATTACTGGCTAACTCCTTGTTAAAGCTTTCCGAGGAAAAAGTGTGGTTAGGTGAACTGACCGTCCCCTATGACCATAGCTGTTGACTGGGATGTAAAGCAACAAAACAAACTCTAAAGTACTGGTCCATATATGGTGGTGTTAGAACAAGGGAGGGAGAGAAGTACTTATAACAGCAATGAGAGTAGTGATAGTTAAACTTAAACTCAACTAAATGTTAATAATCACACACAAAACTAAATAAGACCGGTACCTATCACATACTGTATATCCGGAAATTTTTGCGAGGGTTTTAGTTTCGTGAAAATAAAACCCTCGCGAAATGGCAAAATCACTGTTGTTTACTGATATGGGTAAATAATGCCCTAGTCACAAATTTTTAACTTCGCAAAAATGTCTTTTAACGCTTTTCGTGAAATTAAAATTCCCGCGAAATTTTCCCAATTTACAGTAGGTGAATAGAAATGACTCATAGTCAATGGTCCAAATGCTTCTCGAGGTGGCTGTACTAGTTTTCTTAGGATACAAGAGTGGGTATTGGAAAACTATTTTCTTTATTTCTTATCCAAAACATACTTTGTGGGTACTCAAAAGAACTGTCTCAATGAATCGGTTCTTATGCGCACCCAACACACATGTTTAAATTGATGGGTAAGAAAATAATTACAATTTTACACTCATAAAACTTCCTTATCTGGATCTATGGGATACCTATAGCCATTGTGATTTTCCCGTCCCAGGCTCTGGATCCGCCCATGTTGGATAATAATTTAAACTATCAAATGAAAAAGCTGATGGGTTCATAATTTTTATTCTAATCTTGAAATGTGTCTTGCTCAAGGACCACAACGCAGTGACGCCGGTGAGGCTCGAACCCGAGGCCCTTTGGTCTCGAGTCAAGCACTCTACAACTGAGCCACTGCGCTCCCTAAACTTTGTTTTGTCATCACAAAGTGCTGCTGGGAGGGCAGTGGCTCAGTGGTAGAGTGCTTGACTCCAGACCGAAGGGTTCAGGGTTCGAGCCTCACCGGTATCTCTGCGTTGTGTCCTTGAGAAAGACACATTACTCCTTGCTAAGCACTGGTTCAACCCAGAAAGACTTGTCCTTAGATAACAGAAAAAATTGTTGACTGGTATGTAAAGAATCAAATCAAACAAACAAAAAACAAAGTGCTGCGCAGATCTAATAACTCTTTTCTTGCCAGAGGCAACTTTTGTTGTCGTCTGTTAATAACCTTTGCCAACAATTTCGACCTAGATCAGTATCAAAATAGCGTTGGTTCTGATCTGGATCCAAACTGTTTGACACTCTGATAGCGTTCCTGAAAGTATTTGTTCAAAAAGTTAATTTTGAAAAGTCAGCAGACGACAACAAAAGCATGAAAAATTACCAAGCATGCAAAGAGTTATGGATATTCTTTATCCATCAATAAATACATTTATCATATGACGTTGCGTCTGGGAGTGAAATAACGCCATGCAATAAAATCAATAAACCACTAGTGGTTTACAGATTTACAGGAAACGTTATGATGTCCATAATAACGTTGCATACATAATGACGCAATTATAATGTTTTTACGCCAGAAATGAGATTTCAAAGTAATCTTAATGTCATATGATAAATAGAATCTAACATTTTTGCTCATGTTTTATTGAATTTATTAAACTTGTTGCGAAAAAGAGATAAAATGCTCAGCAAGCCTCGCATTTTATCTCTTTTCCCCAACTTGTTTAATAAATTAAATAAAACATAAGCACTCATGTAAGATCCTCTATGTATAATTTGAGCCAGTGCAGGAGATTTCCAACAATATGGTATGTGCGACCAGCAAAGCCTCAGATCAGCCTGCCCATACGCGCAGTCTGATCAAAACCTTTGCAAGTCGCTTGAATATTCTATGACTGTTAAGCTACTGACTGAACAGCATTTGGAGTTTCTAAGTTTCAAATGAGGCTGCACAGGCTCGTATGAGTATACACATGTCAAAATGCAACATTGTTGGAAATCTCCTCCCGTGGCTCATTTGGTAACAATGCTTAGAACTACAACTGGAAGGAGCATGTTATTTAACAGATTTATTGGTGAACTAATTTTAGTAATAAATAGTATCAACAAATTATTATTCACAACCATGAGGCACAGAAAAATATCTGTTTAAAACTTTGTTAGTATGGCAAAAATAATCTTGCAAAACAGTTCCTTCCCAAATAAAGATAATCTATAGTTGGTTTTATCAAATCAGTCCATGAGAATTAACCCTTAACCAATCACAACAACGTCATCTGCTTTTGCCGTCTGCCTAAAAGTTTCAAATGAGGCTGCACAGGCTCGTATGAGTCTACACTTGTCAAAATGCCACATTGTTGGAAATCTCATGCTGCGGCTCATTTGGTAACAATGCTTAGAACAACAACTACATCCAGAGAATGGAAGGAGCAGGTTATTTAACAGATTTATGGGTGAACTATTTTTAGTAATAAATAATATAGACTAATTATTATTCACAACCATAAGGCACAGAAAAAATGTTGTTAAAAGCTTTGTTAATATCGCAAAAAATATCTTGCCGAAATAAAGAGAACCTAAAGTCGGTTTTATCAAGTCAGTTCATGAGAATTAACCCTTGACCAATCACAACAAACATCATCTGCTTTTGTCGTCTGCCTAAATGTTTTAGAAACCTCTTTTTCAAACAGTGTAGAACCAGACCAGACTGCTCCATTAGGAGCAGCCTGATCTGGGTCTACACTGTTTCCCTCTGTACTTAAATTAGTCAATAATGTTAGCAAGAGTATGCAGCAGAAGACAACAGCAGACAACATTTTTCAGATTCATTTTTTGTCAGCGCTTAAAGTGTTAATGGAAAGACAACAAATCTCATGCCCGTTGTTTCCTGTTCAATTGTTCCTTGGGTACGCACAATGTTTTTCTGTGCCCTGGTTGTATTAACTAAATGAAGATTATGATTATCTCTTTGCCTGCTTGTGGTGACTATTGTCGTCTGCTGATAACCTTTGCAAACAGTTTGGATCCAGATTGGGACCGACTTAATGTCGGTTCTGATCTAGGTTCCAACCGTTTGACACTCTGATAGTGTTCCTGAAAGAATTTTTTGAAAAAGTTAATTTTGAAAAAAGTCAGCAGACGACAACAAAAGCATGAAAATTTACCCAGCATGCAAAGAGTTTTAACTAATGAAGACTATGATTAGACACACTCTACTCACAGCAATGATCATGGTCTTTACACCTTTCTGCTGCCAGAAGGAAATACAAATGAAATGATATAACTACTCGTAAATTTCGACAGCTGACGGATTAAAGGTTATGCGAGTCCATAGTGTAGCAGGAGACATGGAAATTATGATGTAATAACAGCTATCATACGAAGTCGCGTCTAGGAGTGAAATAACGCCATACAATAAAATTGATAAACCACTAGTGGTTTACAGATTTTCGAGAAACGTTATGATGCCCATAACAGCGTTGCGTACATAATGACAAAAATATAACGTTTTTACACCAGAAATAAGATTTCAAAGTATTCTTTATGTCATATGATAAATAGAATCTAACATCCGTGCTCTTGTATTATTGAATTTATTAAACTTGTTGCAAAAAAGAGGAAAAATGCTCGGCAAGCTTCATATTTTATCTCTTTTCCCCAACTAGCTTAATAAAATCAATAAAACAAGAACACTCATGTTAGATCCTCTATATCTTATCTGTTTTCAGTTCAACGTCAATAGCACAAACTGAAGATATTTGGTTTAGAAATATTAACTGTTACAGTCTGAGTAACATTTCAAGTGCTACTGCATAAACTCGTCCAATCTTTGATCTGTCCGAGGTTGAAATTTACCAGTAAGCACTAACAACAACAAGGGTGAAAGTTCAAAAGTTAGTTTGTTTGTTTTGATTGGCAGGTCTTCCTGAGTTTACTAAACAGTGGATAGAGTGTCTTGCTCAAGGATACAACACAGTAACTCCGCCGGTGGTGAGACTCAAACCAGCAACCCTTCAATCCCCAGTCTCTGGGTTACCTAAACCGCATATAAAGTGTCTAGCTCCAGGATACAACATGGTAACTCCACTGGTGGTGAGACTCGAACCAGCAACCCTTCACTCCCCAGTCTCACGCTCTACAAACTGAGCCACTGCGCTCCACATTAAACAAGGGAGATAACCTATGTTATAGCAGCAGTATTGAAGCCATTTGATATTCCTACTATGACATAGGTTGTCCAACTTGTCAAAGGGAACCATTTAACATTTGATATTCCTGCTATGACGTAGGTTGTACAACTTGTCAAAGGGCACCATTTAACAAAGAAGGTATAGAGCATGACAAATTTGACATAATTTCTTGGAAAAATTCTAAACATAGGCACATTCTCTGATTAGCTTGTTTCTTTCGTGGCTGGATATACATGGGTGAAAGTTCAAAATTTACACAATCCTGAGCTTTTGAAATTCAAATTTTAAAACTTGCAGGATGACTACAAAAATGGACAATTTAAAGTTAATGATAAATTGTGTTTAGATAAACTGAAAACTAATCAAAGAAGCTAATATAATCTCCTTAACTCAGCATTTTCAGCATCAAAATCCTGAATTCAGGATTAATCCTGAAAACTTTCACCTATGGATATAGCATCTCATCAGGGTCTACAGTATTTGCTAGGATCACTAGCATTGTCAGTGCCAGAAATATAGGGCCCACAAAGTGCCCTACCATGAATAGGGGCAATAATGCTGGTTTCTTGAAATTTATATTACTTTACAGAATTTATTCCATTAACTCATTGCAAACTGTGTCGCCTGCTGATAATCTTTGCAAACAATTTGCACGTAGATCAAAATGTTGGGCCTGATCTGGATCTAATCTGTTTGACACTCAGATTCTTTCCTGAAATAATTTTTCCGAAAAAGTTGATTTTTAAAAAAATCAGCAGATGACAAAAAAAAGCATGAAAAATTTCCCAGGAGGCAAACAGGTAATTGGTATTGGAAAAGACCTATGATTAGGGTAAGAACCATATCAAGTGCAAAACAAAGACTAAGACTTTATGCAAAATCTGTGGGTATCCACCAATTCTTAAACCACACATTAGTCTCAAAATAGATCTATTATCTCTAAACAACCATTATAGTACTTACATAGTTGAAAAGACTATATACCTCAGGGGACAAAAATATTTCAATATTGTACTTGTCCTGCTCCACATTAAACAAGGGAGATAACCTATGTTATAGCAGCAGTATTGAAGCCATTTGATATTCCTACTATGACATAGGTTGTCCAACTTGTCAAAGGGAACCATTTAACATTTGATATTCCTGCTATGACGTAGGTTGTACAACTTGTCAAAGGGCACCATTTAACAAAGAAGGTATAGAGCATGACAAATTTGACATAATTTCTTGGAAAAATTCTAAACATAGGCACATTCTCTGATTAGCTTGTTTCTTTCGTGGCTGGATATACATGGGTGAAAGTTCAAAATTTACACAATCCTGAGCTTTTGAAATTCAAATTTTAAAACTTGCAGGATGACTACAAAAATGGACAATTTAAAGTTAATGATAAATTGTGTTTAGATAAACTGAAAACTAATCAAAGAAGCTAATATAATCTCCTTAACTCAGCATTTTCAGCATCAAAATCCTGAATTCAGGATTAATCCTGAAAACTTTCACCTATGGATATAGCATCTCATCAGGGTCTACAGTATTTGCTAGGATCACTAGCATTGTCAGTGCCAGAAATATAGGGCCCACAAAGTGCCCTACCATGAATAGGGGTAATAATGCTGGTTTCTTGAAATTTATATTACTTTACAGAATTTATTCCATTAACTCATTGCAAACTGTGTCGTCTGCTGATAATCTTTGCAAACAATTTGCACGTAGATCAAAATGTTGGGCCTGATCTGGATCTAATCTGTTTGACACTCAGATTCTTTCCTGAAATAATTTTTCCGAAAAAGTTGATTTTTGAAAAAATCAGCAGATGACAAAAAAAAGCATGAAAAATTTCCCAGGAGGCAAACAGGTAATTGGTATTGGAAAAGACCTATGATTAGGGTAAGAACCATATCAAGTGCAAAACAAAGACTAAGACCTTATGCAAAATCTGTGGGTATCCACCAATTCTTAAACCACACATTAGTCTCAAAATAGATCTATTATCTCTAAACAACCATTATAGTACTTACATAGTTGAAAAGACTATATACCTCAGGGGACAAAAATATTTCAATATTGTACTTGTCCTGCAGGACAAGGACTTACAATTTTCACTCGTCCTGCAAACACATGCACTTGTCCTTTAAAAGTGTATGCAATAAAGAACATAAGGGAGTAATATGTAATACGACTTCCTTGAGTTATACTACCCAAAGCACTCGTCCTACAGGATGAGTGCTTTGGGAAGAATTACTCGTCCTTTCAAAATTTCACTTGTAATTACGAGCTGAAGAGTGGAATTTTTGTCCCCTGTACCGCATACCAAACCTAGGATATTACTGTAAACTTCGACAAAAATTGAAGCCAATGACCTACCGCCTTAAGTCTGTGCTCTTCAGCGATGCGGTCAAGATTATGCTTTTTCTTGAAGTTCATGTAGAAGTTCCTACACTCTGTGTCTGTCTTTGTACCGAGCACCTTGCTCACACTGGTCCAGTCTCTACCATGTTCTTGTAGTGCTGGAATTAAGGTGAGATTTTTTATATCATATGGACCTCGACGAGACACTTCTCGACGCAAACCTGCCTTCGGGTTTCCAGCGAAATGCAGGCCTCCAGATAAGAGTGCGTATTGGAAAATTATTTTATTTATTTCTCACCCAAAACACATGTTTAAATTAATGGGTAAGAAAATAATTAAAATTTTACGCAAATAAAATTTCCTTATCTGGACCTATGAAAGCCAGTCTCAAACTAGTCTCCTCAGCTGCAGAGACTAGCTTAAAAAAAGAGATTTCGCTTGTATTAAGTATAGATATGATACTTTCCAATAAGCGAATAACAAAAGCGCTGATCAGAAAGCGCGGATGCGCAGGCTGGTCTGCGCCTTTGTTGTTCGCAAAACCCCGAAGACAGGATTTCTCGCACCGAAGCCCATATGATGTCACGTCTGGGAGTGATGTTACGCCATGCCAAGTGAATTACATACTAAACATTATGATATACAGTCTACTCTCGATACCTCGAATTTCAAGGGACTGGGCAAAATATGTTGAGTTATCAGTAGTTCGAGGTAACCAAATCATGACGTATACCCACCATTTTGGGGCGAAAAAATTCACGTTCAACTCGTCCATTAATAGATCTTTATACAGAGCTATTTCATTAATAAACTACGGGATGAATTGACCCAAGAATCAATTGACATTTGAAATTGAACCATTAAAAAAGAAAGTATAGAATCGTTTCTCAGGTACCGCTACAGTCCTGACATTATGACTATTTTTTCACTTTCTAAGACAAAATAAAATAAACATAGCGTTTTCAGTCGGCAACTGGTCCCGCGGTCGCAGGTTTTACCCTTCCTTAAGTCGTCATATTTTAAGCCAAAACAGTGTACATGCACGTTTTAATTTTCGTCGGCTTGATGTGCATATGCCTTCCTAATATATTTTTGTCATGACATGACCAATGCCCGAAAATAGCCTTAAACGCACAAGTCTGTTTTCAAAATAAATAAAAATTGGCCCGAGAAACAATTAAATTATACTTTGGCCTTATTTAAAACGAGCAGTCATCGGACAGCGATTGCTCAAATGTGACACATTAGCTCATGTAGCCGCTTTGAAGTTGTACCACAATAGATCAATAGAATTCGGCGACCGCGGTCAATTATGTAATTATACATGTACAACACACTCATTTACAACTGCATGTGTCACACACGTGGACCAAGTGATCAAATAATGGGGATAATTAACGTTGAAAGCGGTCGATTAATTGGAGACACACTCAGATAAAAAGGTAATTTCTTATGAAATGGAATCGAGTTAGGCGTTGTAAAATACACTAAAATTTATCAGCGGGACCAGTTTTTCGTAACGAGTTATCAGTTTTATTGACTTAGCCGTTGTCGAGATAAATGTTGTGGAATTGCAATAATATATAGGGGAAAATACTGGGACCGGGCCGTCAGGTCGAGATAAGTGATAGTATTGAGTTATGCATAGTTGAGTTAACGAGAGTCGACTGTATATGATTCCCTTAACACTGCCACGTATATCAGGTAATATCTTTGTGTTTTCATGCCCAAAAGTAATTTCAGTGTCAAATGATAAATAGAATCTAACATTTGTGCTCATGCATTATTCACTTTATTAAACTTGTTGCGAAAAACTATTCAAACTTGGTAAAAATTTATACAAAAGTCAATTTTACTCAATTAATATATTGTTTTAAGTCTTCATTGTGCATGTGTCTGAATCATCAATAAGGAGTTGATTTGGTTTGATTCTTAATGTCCCAGTCAACAATTTTTCAGTCATGTGGGGATGGGTCTTCCTGGGTTGAACCAGTACTAAGCAGATAGAGTGTCTTGTTCAAGGACAAAACACAGTGAATCTGCCGGCAGTGAGTCTCAAACTAGCAACCCAGTCTAAGGACCCAGCCACTGCACTCTGCATACAGTAAAAGCTGTCTTAAGCGGCCACTTAAAAATAGACAAAACAAAGGTCTTAATGGAAAATGAGCCATAACACATGATTTTCAACATTGTGGTATTTTGAAATGTGTAGACTGAGAGGAGCCTGTACAGCCTCCTTTTAAGCTTAGAAACTCCAAATGACGATCAGTCAGTAGCTTTATATTCATAGAATATTCAAGCGACTAGCAAAAGCTCTGATCAGACTACGTGCATGCGCAGGCTGGTCTGAGCCTTTGCTGGTCGCACATACCATATTGTTGGAAATCTCATGTTGTGGCTCAAATGGAGGCTTAATGAAGGTCGAAAGTATTGCAGAATGGTCCAGTTGGAGCATTCTGCTATGCTTTTGACCTGCATTAAGCGATAGTCGGTATTGAAAACCAATTTTTGGTGTCCTTTTTGAGTGACCGCTGAAGACAGATTTTACTGTTTATCAGTTACTTCGCATATTAACTGCATTCTTGCATGTTGCCTGATTAACGTTGTCTATCTCACAGCATGTGCCTTTATCAGGTCATGATGACGTTGCACTTTTTGAATGACATTGCTAATGACGCTGAATCAACAGAAAAATCGAAAATTACATCATAATCGCTAGTACGCCATGATGTGAAACAATGGGTTAACTGATAAATAGAATACCAGGTTCGTGTCTTTTGATATCAAGTATACCAGGCTCAGCTTTGAGAACACATTTTGAATCACTCGGCAAGCCTCGTGATGTCAACAAGCGTTCTCGAAGCCTTGCCTGGTAAACTTGATATCAAAAGACACTCACCTAGTATTCTCTATATATTGAGTTGATATTATTGAGCCGTGACATGAGATTTCCAACAATGTGGTATATGCGACCAGGCATAGGCACAGTCTGATCAGAGCCTTTGCTAGTCACTTGAATATTCTAGAAGTGTTAAGCTAATGACAGAACGTCATTTGGAGTTTCTAAGCTTAAAAGGAGGCTGCACATGCTCGTCTGAATCTACACTTGTCAAAATGCCACATTGTTGGAAATCATATGTCGCTACTTATATGTACCTTTCTTTAACTTCTCTGTTTCTTCTTCTGTCCATTGAGCCTCCTCAGAACTGCCGGTTACTGAAAGAAAAAATGAAAATTACCTTAAAATTAACATAACGTTTTAAAATAAAGATTTGGTGATATACTAACATCTTTGATTACCTTAAATTATCATTATGAGACTTTTGTCTTTGATATTGGGCTTTACAATTGCTATTGAAACTAAAAACAGGCTTCTAGATAAGAGCGTGTAATCCAAAAACAATTTTCTTATTTCTCAAAAGAACTGTCTTGATGATAAAACTTGCAGTAAGCCCACAAAATATCAGTAGGCCCCCAAATTATTATTTACAATTTCAAGTGTAAATAAATGGTAAACTGAAAATAATGCACAGGTATTACAGGTTTGGGTATTGAAAGTATTTGGTGAAAAAAAAAGACAGGCATAATTAGCACATTGCCACATGTTCACATACCAAGTTTCATCAAGTTCGCTTTAAGGCATCTAAGGATCCATATGTTTTTGATACATCTTGACTATTTCTGTTACCATAGCAATAGAGCTAGCTAATCGACGCCAAAATGCTAATCGATAATCGGTCCTTGAATTTCGATATATAACCAATTAGTAATGGCTCAAACTTGAAGAAGGTCTCAGAACTTTTTGACAACTTTTGCATTGATTTCCCCATCATTTCCCTACGCAACACTAAGTAGGGCGTGTTATATATTCAAAAGACAAAAGGTTTCAAGTAAAAGTTGGCACCTTTGCTCTAAATTTGTCATCATCCACTATGTTAGAAGAAAATTGACTTGCTAATTGGGCAAAGTTGGTAATTAAACTCATAGTTGGCCATTGTTGTTGTGTTGTGTGATGTCATACAAAAGGAAGTCAAGTATGCATGACACGAACACCTTTGTGTAAAATAAGACACGCTGTAAATCATCAGCAAAGTTGAAAGCTTCTAAAGCCGAATTCATCCATGGAGAAAAAAAACCTTTGCATACTAGATTGTTTATCTGACGAATATTTTATAATTTTGTACTACTTTTAAACAGAGAAGCGCAAGTATAACCTTTTCTAACAATCAACTGTTGAGTTAGCCTGAGAGTACAATGTTTTATTACTTCATTACAGCAATTTATACACATCTACTGTTTACGACAATGCACTTCCGGTCTAAACAAAACATCACACAAGGCAATTACACTTGGATTTAATTGAATAAATGAACAGAAAATCCATTGAAAGTAACAGATTTTTGAATTTTCATATCGATAATCGTTTTTCTATTGTATATCGACAGATTAACTGATATTTCGATTAATCGTGCCAGCTCTACATAGCAACCACAATTTTCATGTGACGACAGAAAAGCTAGCTTGAAAAGTTTTTGAGTTATCTCAGGATACAGATTTCAGCAGATGGACGGACAGACGGAGGGCAAACCTATACTAATAAACCACTGAAAGTCAGCCTAAAAATTTTGAATTCAGGAATAATCTTGATTTGAAAACAGAATGATCTGTGTACCAAGTCCAATCCTACAGAAGCCTCAGCTGTGAGATCAATGGTTTGTTCATGCAGACATGGAAGACTGTGTTCAGACGGAGCAAGCAGAGTAAAACAAGCCAACCGGTGATTTCAATGAATGCACAATCAAAGTCTAATTATTACCAAACCATCATTTATATACAGAGTAATTGTCTATTTTTTGCAACCTCATGAGTCACTGGACTATTGCTTGGGGAATAGTTTTGGATATTGACTGGGACTTTATCATGGCCTGGCTTCATGCTTCGCTGTTAATAACACAAAAGGCACTTATCAACATGTGGAATAATGTTGCACATACGGTTCGTTTATGCCAGGAGACGTTATGTAAGGCATGGTTTAGCAACTTTAAGCTCCCAATAACTTCATTAATTATGATCAGAAAAAGTGGGTATTTGTTTTCTTAGTTAGAACAAGCAGAACATTTTGAGACCAAAATTGAGCAGATTAGGTGAAATTTTCTGTTTTGCAACAAAACTGCATTGTCTACATCAACTCCATTCCAGGAACACTGCAAAGCATATCATCAAATGGGCTGGGTAATAAAACAGTTATTTCATGCCTGTTTGTAAAATAGTCAAACTATTACCCCTCGGTTGAGTGGATGACCTGATGCACTATTGCACTCAGCCTAGGCCTCGTGCACCTAGGGGTAATAGTTTTGACTATACTACAAACAGGCATGAAGTAACTGTATACTGTTTACCTTGTGACTGTTCTGACTGTTCTCTTTGACCCTCATCAGGTATAAGATTCTCAGGTTCTGTACCCATTGCACCTAACTTCCCAGCTATTCTGTTAAAACAGGCCGAGCAACACTTCACTATATACACAAGCTAAGTCTAACTATTTACCTTGTGACTGTTCTGGCTGTTCTCTTTGACCCTCGTCAGGGATAGGATTCTCAGGTTCTGTACCCATTGCACCTAACTTCCTAGCTATTCTGTTAAAACAGGCCGAGCAACATTTCACTATATATACAAGCTAAGTCCAACTATTTACCTTGTGACTGTTCTGGCTGTTCTCTTTGACCCTCCTCAGGGATAGGATTCTAGGGTTCTGTACCCATTGCACCTAACTTCCTAGCTATTCTGTTACAAAAAGGCCGAGCAACACTTCACTATACATACAAGCTAAGTCCAACTATTTACCTTGTGACTGTTCTGGCTGTTCTCTTTGACCCTCATCAGGGATAGGATTCTCAGGTTCTGTACCCATTGCACCTAACTTCCTAGCTATTCTGTTAAAACAGGCCGAGCAACACTTCACTATATACACAAGCTAAGTCTAACTATTTACCTTGTGAATGTTCTGGCTGTTCTCTTTGACCCTCGTCAGGGATAGGATTCTCAGGTTCTGTACCCATAGCACCTAACTTCCTAGCTATTCTGTTAAAACAGGCCGAGCAATACTTCACTATATATACAAGGTAAGTCTCACTATTTATCTTGTGACTGTTCTGGCTGTTCTCTTTGACCTTCATCGGGGATAGGATTCTCGGGTTCTGTACCAATTGCACCTAACTTCCTAGCTATTCTGTTAAAACAGGCTGAGCAACACTTCACTATATATACCAGATAAGTCTAACTATTACCTTGTGACTGTTCTGGCTGTTCTCTTTGACCTTCGTCAGGGATAGGATTCTCGGGTTCTGTACCCATTGCACCTAACTTCCTAGCTATTCTGATAAAACAGGTGGAGCAACACTTCACTATATATACAAGCTAAGTCCAACTATTTACCTTGTGACTGTTCTGGCTGTTCTCTTTGACCCTCGTCAGGGATAGGATTAAGGGTTCTGTACCCATTGCACCTAACTTCCTACCTATTCTGTTAAAACAGGCTGAGCAACACTTCACTATATACACAAGCTAAGTGTGACTATACCTTGTGACTGTTCTGGCTGTTCTCTTTGACCTTCGTCAGGGATAGGATTCTCGGGTTCTGTACCCATCGCACCTAACTTCCTAGCTATTCTGTTAAAACAGGCTGAGCAACACTTCACTATATATACCAGATAAGTCTAACTATTACCTTGTGACTGTTCTGGCTGTTCTCTTTGACCTTCGTCAGGGATAGGATTCTCAGGTTCTGTACCCATTGCACCTAACTTCCTAGCTATTCTGATAAAACAGGCTGAGCAACATTTCACTATATACACAAGCTAAGTCTGACTATTTACCTTGTGACTGTTCTGGCTGTTCTCTTTGACCCTCGTCAGGGATAGGATTCTCAGGTTCTGTACCCATAGCACCTAACTTCCTAGCTATTCTGTTAAAACAGGCCGAGCAACACTTCACTATATCCTCTGTAAGCTCTGTGTAAAAATAAGAATTATAAACTCCAGATAAGAAAATGAAAATTAACTTTTTCATATCCCAAAAGACACATCTGAGTGGTCCAGATATACATTTTTTTTTAACATAAAATTGTCATTATTATATAATCTATAAATAAACATCTTCTGATTGGCCCAGATGCATATCCACTCGAGTCAATAAAACTACATATTACATGGTTTGCAGGACGTGACGTTGCAAAGCACACGGCACAAGGTAATATTGACTGGCTGATGCCCAGGTCACACATTCTAGGACTGGACGCCGGATTAGAAACGGATGTACATTTGTGGCAATCAGTATTGGTCCGTAGCTTTCCGTATTGCATCCGTAATCATACGTAGTATTACTTAATCATACGTATATAGTGTATCTGTATCGGACTACGGAAATTGGCATTTCCGGGGTCATCCGTGAGATTTAATCCATAGTAGAAACGGCGAGGTGATCCGTGAATGTGTGACCTGGGCATTACGGGAAGTGCATCAGAACGTCAAATCGTTTCGCATGATCCATCCGTAATGTCAACATTTTAATGGTCTAACATGGCAGGAAATGCATAACATACATTTATTTTATTATAAAACAATTGTTGACTTATGTTTCAGTAGACATGGAGTGTTATTGAACAGTAAACTTAATAATATTGACCTCCGCTCCGCGTCGGTCAATATGACGTTTACTGTTCAATAACACTCAATGTCTACCTCATAAGTCAATAATTGTATAATATTTTTTATCAATCAGCAGGCTTACAAGTGGCTTTTGATAAAAAATAGTGAAAAAAAATAGGATGACAACAAGTATTAGTTTTCAGTAGTTTGTTTCCCACCTCTAGAACAGACTTATTTTTATAAAGTAATCTCAGTCACTTTTTTGCATCTGTGACAGCCAGTTTTCAAACTTGCTGAATATGCTAGAGTGTGCAATCTAAGTTATTAAGGTGAGGATCTGGAAGCTGTAGGGTAAATGCTGCAAGCTCTCGCAATCTCAGCTTTTCTTGAAACAAGTTACAAATTTGGCATTTGGGGCAAAAAGTAGGAATAGTTGTAGATTTCTAAAGAAAAGTATGAAAAAAGTATGAAAAAGTAGGACTAAGCATGTGTGCACTGGCAGTGAAGGCTACGAGGAGGCTACACATTTGTCCAGGCTAATATGAGCCTAAGTTGCACACGAATGTGATGGATACCAAAATCTCATGAGCTTGCTCATATAATATTAACATTTTGATAGCACTGCATAAGTCACAGGCACTTAAAAGCCATTTACCCTTATCCTCCTTCAGGGGACAAAAATTCCACTCGTCGGCTCGTAATTACGAGTGAAATCTAGAAAGGACGAGTAATTCTTCCCAAAGCAGTCGTCCTGTAGGACGAGTGCTTTGGGAAGGATAACGCGAGGAAATCATATTACTCCTTATGTTCTGTATTGCATACGCTTTTAAAGGACAAGTGCATGTGTTTGCAGGACGAGTGAAATTGTAAGTCACACGTCCTGCAGGACAAGTACAATATTGAAATGTTTTTGTCCCCTGTCCTTATAGTTTTTGTCCAGAAAATGTAATCTGCTTCAATATTACATATGCTGCATAAATTCAAGTGCACTCAAGACTAATTTTATCACAGAAGAAAACACTATGTCCCCTGATCAGACTGCCCCTAAGGGAACAGACAGATGTTTACAATATAGGCCACAAAAGAGCATAAGCAGAATAGAGAGCAGATGACAATTATCATAAATAGCGGGATAAATGTTATTCTAATGCACTTGCAAATGCAACGCGACGTCTGATAGGATAACGTCATATATTTGCGACAGTATATCCTGCGATATAATGTCGGAAACCCGACGTCATTACGTAACGTCTCTTTTCATTGGTTGATAAGTGAATATATGCAGCTGGCAAGCGGTTTTATGCAGCTAGCGTCGCTGGACGTATAGGCGCAAAAAAGTACATTTTCACTGTCTTTTTGAAGGGAAAATGTTAGTAGTGCATTAGAATGGGGATAACCATATTCAAAATTTTCATTTGGGGAGGTATATCGTCGGATATACTTTCGGAAATCACGTTTTACGGCTCCGCTTACGCGTCGCCGTAAAACTAAATTTCCGACCGTATATCCAACGATATACCTCCTCAAATGAAAATTTTGAATACAGTTATCCCCTAAATGAGAAACCAGATTTGGATCAGTTTGTTGTAAAATTATATGATATATAGCCTGTATGATACTTACGTAGTTCCTTAAGGATGGGGTCATTTCTAGCAGATAGCTCTGTCCATTTAGCTGGCAATGGTCGCAACCGTTTTACTTTCCTCTTTGGTGTTTTACAGCCTGGTACAGGACACCTGGAAGTAACAAATCACATGCCATGGATGGAAGGACTGGTTCTCATTCAGTCAAAACAAATACAGTGCAGTCCCTTTATAATGCTATATTTGGGGTCCATAATAATGGATCATGTTCTAAGGGAATAATGTTATAATGGACAATTTTACAAAGAAATTATAAGATTCATAATGCGGCATTTTATTAGGGTCAGATTATAAGAATACATCATGAGTGTGAGGTTGATAGATAAATCCGTCCTGAGGATCCCCGATTGGCATCATGAGGCTTGCTCAGTGATGACAAATGGTTATAGCGCGGGACAGATTTTTTTCTCAATCCAATCCTCACACAAATAATGGTTTCTTTTTCTTGCTCACCACTAAATACCTCATTTCAGGTTGGAAAAACATGAAAAAGACTTCCAGAAAATCCTGAATACGCTGAGATGCAAAATAGTGACATCATTTTAACATAACAATGAAGTCACAGGTTGATGTGTGGCCAACGTGGGGCTGTTCATTTTTTTTTATCTTTCCCGGGGGCTGGTATGGGTATTGAGATAGAATCCTGATCTGATGTGGGAGAATGTTTTGTCATGCACTGGCTTATATGGGCATGAGAAATAACATGAGAAACCCTGATTTTCTTGCATGCCAACAACAAAGGGACAGACCAGCCTGCATATCTGCATAGTCAGGTCAGCACTTTTGGGGTTCCCTGTAGTCAATAGTTGCTGCATAAAAAAAATTCAATAATCTTATAAGTCCCTGTAGCTGAGCAGGCTGCCTTAAGCCTTACTTGGTCAGAAACCCCAAAGGCAGGGTTTCTTGTGTAAAGGCCCATTATATCAGGCCTCCAGATAAGTGTGTTATTGATTTTTTTCTTACTTCTTCACCAAAACATATGTTGTTGGTACTAAAAAAAACCATCTCAATGAGACAGTTCTTTTGAGCACCCAAAACACATGTTTAAACTGATAGCTAGGAAAATAATCACATTTTTTCGCTCAAATTGTTCGCTTAAAGCTGCATACTCTGTAGCTATGAACATTTTTCGAAATTTTTTATTTTCTTTTTGAATCATTTGTAAAAGTAGAAATAAGTTATGTTTTCACAATAAAAATCTTCAGTACAGCTGAAAACTGCATGGAAAAGTGAATTATCTTATCAAATAGGTGTGTTTTTCTCTTGTTGGTAATTATTTGCGTCCCTCCAATAATTCTAGACCGTTGAATTCTAACATAAATGCAGTTGTTTTGATAGTGATAACTTGTTAAGATTTACGAAAATGGTAAAATGTTAACCTGAATTTGAGTATTTTTACAGTGTTCTTGAAAAATAAAAACATTATTTTTAAAATCAGAAGATCAAAAGTTACAGACTATGCAGCTTTAACTTGGTCTATAGAGAATAAATACTCACTGTTTGTATTTCTGTCTCACTGATTTACAGCGACAGTTGTTACAGATTCTCATATCAGGCTTGAGATCGGGTTCGGCAATGCCGTACAGCTCACAGTTGGCTGGTATGAGGGGACGGCTCAGTCCAAAATGTTCCAACTGTGTCTTACAGACTGCACATTGGTGTACCCCACCTGAAGAAAGAATAACATGAAAGGAATTTGCACCAAAATATTTATGAAGTAAAATCCAAGAAAATTTAACTCTATGCAAGCTGAGTCAGGTAATTGTTCATGCTTTTGTTGTGACAGAGGGGCCGCTGGTTCAAGCCTCATCGCCATAACTGCGCTGTGTCCTTGAGCAAGAACATTAATCCTAGCTTAGTACTGGTTCAACCCAGGAAGACCCGTCCATATATAACTGAAAGATTGTTGATGGGACGTAAAGAATCAAATCAAACAAATGCTTTTACTTTTTTAGATATCAACTTTCACAAAAAAAATCTTTCAGGAACACTATCAAATTATCAAACGTTTTGCATCCAGATCTGGACTACATTCTACAGCATGTCGGTCCAGATCTGGATCCAAACTGTTTGTTAAAGGTTATCAGCAGACAACAAGTCGCTGCTAGCAAGGAAAGAGTACTCCATTTGTTTATATGTACTGATTGAATACCAGGACTTTAGTTAAGAGTGCGTAACAGAAAAATAAATTTCTTATTTCTCAACCAAAACATATGTTGTGGTTACTCAATATAACCGTCTCAATGAGACAGTTCTTTTGAGCACCCAAAACATACGCTAAAAATTATGGGTACTAAAATATTTACAATTTAAGGGTGAAAATTTTTGTTTATCTAAACCTGTATAAAACTATAAGAACCATGCAAAAAGATAACTGTGGCTTATAGTTTTTTTAACTCAAGGCTCATAAACCCACTTTTATCAGTTTTCACACGACTAAGATTAATAATACTCTCAGACTTTGTATGCTATTAAACTCTTCCATTTGGTTTGATACCATAACCTTGGGATGGTCCATTGTACATATCAAGAGGTCACAGTCATGCTAGAGCATTTGCTGCTGCCTAAGAAACCTGGTTGTATTATGGGACTTTTTGGGTACTGTAAAGGCGGCACCCTATGAATGCGAAATTAGGACTGGTCTACCTTAAACATAGGTAAAGCTGAAAATGAGGCGTGATTATACGCGAAAGTAACTGTATATTCTTGTCCCATAATACCTCAGTTCAGATTATTTAACCCTTAAAATGTCAGTACCAAAGGTCTGTTTATTGGTTAACATAAGAGTATAGATGCAAACAGTGTGGACCCAGATCAGACTGCTTCCAGGAGCAGTCTGATCTGGATCTACACTGTTTGTCAATGACACTTCAAAAACATTTCTACAGACGACGAAAGCAGACGACTTGCTGTCATTTGGGCTTTAAGGGTTAATAAATGTGAGTTCAGTATACGGTCACGATTTTCATGAAATAACCGCACGTTTGCGCGGCTAAAATAACTTATTAACTCTATAACCAAATTATAAATAAAACCTGATTTCCCTTCATTAGTAGATGAAATAATGGAACCACGCCGAGATATGAATATTAAAGTTGCTACCTTTACAGTACCCAAACAGTCCTATAATATCATGCTGCTAGTTACAGTAAAATCTGACCTTCCATTTCTCCACCAGCCTGGTTATCATTGTCATCTGAAGAATCTTCTGCGCCGTCCTTCGTGTCTTCCTCTTCCTTAACTGGCGTAGACGGCACTGGACCCGCACTGCCGGGGATGTTGAGAGGACCCGTGTCAGGGCGCAGAGGTGGGGCACTCGGACCTGTTGACACACTATAAGTAAAACAGAAACATTATTATCGTGTCTTCCTCTTCCTTAACTGGCGTAGACGGCACTGGACCCGCACTGCCAGGGATGTTCAGAGGACCTGTGTCAGGACGCAGAGGCGGGGCACTCGGACCTGTTGACACACTATAAGTAAAACAGAAACATTATTATCGTGTCTTCCTCTTCCTTAACTGGCGTAGACGGCACTGGACCCGCACTGCCAGGGATGTTCAGAGGACCTGTGTCAGGACGCAGAGGCGGGGCACTCGGACCTGTTGACACACTATAAGTAAAACAGAAACATTATTATCGTGTCTTCCTCTTCCTTAACTGGCGTAGACGGCACTGGACCCGCACTGCCAGGGATGTTCAGAGGACCTGTGTCAGGACACAGAGGCGGGGCACTCAGACCTGTTGACACACTATAAGTAAAACAGAAACATTATTATCGTGTCTTCCTCTTCCTTAACTGGCGTAGACGGCACTGGACCCGCACTGCCAGGGATGTTCAGAGGACCTGTGTCAGGACGCAGAGGCGGGGCACTCGGACCTGTTGACACACTATTAGTAAAACAGAAACATTATTATCGTGTCTTCCTCTTCCTTAACTGGCGTAGACGGCACTGGACCCGCACTGCCAGGGATGTTGAGAGGACCTGTGTCGGGACGCAGAGGTGGAGCACTAGGACCTGTTGACACACTGTAAGTAAAACAGAAACATTATTATCCTGTCTTCCTCTTCCTTAACTGGCGTAGACGGCACTGGACCCGCACTGCCAGGGATGTTGAGAGGACCTGTGTCGGGACGCAGAGGTGGAGCACTAGGACCTGTTGACACACTGTAAGTAAAACAGAAACATTATTATCCTGTCTTCCTCTTCCTTAACTGGCGTAGACGGCACTGGACCCGCACTGCCAGGGATGTTGAGAGGACCTGTGTCAGGACGCAGAGGTGGAGCACTAGGACCTGTTGACACACTGTAAGTAAGACAGAAACATTTACTCTTTGCATGCTGGGTAATTATACCTGCTTTTTTTCTTTAGAAATAAAGCCAAAAATAAATATAGAATTGTTTCTCAGGCCATTTTTTAAAAAAAAAACCAATGCGGCAGGGCGGGTTTTTATTTTCATTCAGGCAAAAAAAACATATGCGGGAACTTTTTTTCGAAAATCGTAACGTTATTTTTCAAAAGGAATGCTTGGACGGTTATTTCATTGGATATAATTCAAGTTAGGCCATAAAACTTGATAAGGAAAGCATCTGCACATTAATTAGATTTGATTTCATCACAGATGTATAAAACTTACACTAATTGGGCTCGAAAACTTACCAAAACAGATCAAAACAGAAGAAAATATCAGGCTCTTTCAACCAGAAATGGATGTGAGAATAATTTAACAACCCGACAGTACCAGCAATGGACTACAACGTCTTAGTGGAAACGCATGACTTTTACCGATAACGATATTTTGAACCAGAAATGTGTTTTTTATTTCATTTTTTTAGAAAGGAATAAAAATACATAATGCGGGATGTTTTAAACAGATGCAGCAGTGCCTGAGAAACAATTCATTTTTTAAATTTGGCCTTAAGTGTAGTGTAATTTCTTAATAAAGTAGGTCCGCCATCCATCTGTCCGTGCATCTGTGCGTCCGTCATGATTCTTGGAAATGTATCACCACCTAAACCGTTAAACTTAGCAACTTCAACTTTGTTTGCACGCATGAATGGACAATGTGAATACAGCATACCCTCCAAAAACACGGTTCACATGGGGTATAACAACCTTCAGGACTGAAGTACATAATAATTTGGAAGTTCAATATTGAATACATGTATATACAATATTCAATCCAAGTTTATTGTATCTAACTAAAAGGATGAGTCCCATCTAACAGTATTAAATTTCAAGGCTATATAAAGACTGAACGATTCAAAGCTTTCTATAGAATCCTGGATTTAGGGATTAAGAATGATAGAAATATGCAATAACACTCACTTGGTAGCTTAACATTTGAGCGAGTTCACAAGATTTTAAAACTTTCATTGGTGAAAATGTTCCAAATCCTAAAACTAGAAATTCCAAAATTTAAAACTTGCAGTACACCAACAAACAAACAAATTATTCTAGTTAAAATGTCTCAAGAAAATATGGAAAAATCACAATCAGCCTAATTCAGCATTTTGAGGAAAATCAGCCTCGAAATCCTGAATTCAGAAATAATCCTCAAAACTTCACCCATTAACCTAGGGCCTCAACAAACTTTATATGCCTCAAATTCATGACCTATCCAGGGGATTTTCTACCTTTCATTAGGGGCCGAATTAAAAATAAAAAATAGCCACCTTTTTTCCAAATTACATGTCTGTCTTTCCCAATTAAGAAAAGTAAAAAAAAATGGTTTAACTTTTTTTTTAGAGACCACAATGACCCAAATCAGAATGATACTTAAACACTTGTGCTTGGCATAAAACAATCTAAAAAAGATAATTTTGATAAATTTTGCTCCCATTGTTGTTTTATGTCATTATTTTTTCCCAATTTTCCCCAGGGGCCTTTTCCAAAATTGCTGGATAAAGCCATGTGATCCTAAAACTCTTACATGTTGACAGCCTCCTCCTCTGTTGGTGGTGGCTCCTGTGTGTTCTGTATTTCTGCCGTAATTGTCTCTTTGGAATCTTCCTGCGGTCTCGCAGCCTGCGGTTTAGCCATCTGTCTCTTCTTCTTCACCGTCTGTTTCCGTAGCAACCCCTTGTAGTTCTCACTCTTCTTAGACAGATAGTAATACTGTACACAATCCATTGTGCTCTAGAAAAACATAAAAGGTCA
This sequence comes from Loripinus fragilis, assembly GCA_964019695.1. NCBI lineage: Eukaryota > Metazoa > Mollusca > Bivalvia > Lucinida > Lucinidae > Loripinus > Loripinus fragilis. The sequence goes on from OZ026525.1 coordinate 76,677,758, forward strand.
AATTGAACTAATGCACAGCAAAACCAATGAATTGGACAAGTGCATGAGATTTTGGTACTAGTCAATAATACTCAAAAACCTTCCATGCTCAGGAATCTAGGGAGGCTGAATATTCATCTACATCTCTACTTTGTGCATGCAAGTAGGGAAGCTTCTGGAAAGTCTGCACAATGATCGAAGATATGATAAAATTAATTTGCTGGCTCAAATAATCAGTGATTCAGTGCATCTAGCAAAGATTAAGATCAGCATAGTCAGATGTTTGTACTAAAGTAGAGAACATAAACTCATGTCAACTTGAACAGTCCAACTCCGACAAAGGGCCCCGCATTATGCCCTTCAGCAAAAAGGGGATATCAGTTTGGGCGACAATCTTCGCACAAAACCCATATTCAGACATGAACAATAGTTTGATGAAAGTAGTCCATATATGAAGTTGGAAGAAATCCGGTGATAAATGACTAAGTTAGAGTGTCCACGAGTGCAAACTGACAGGTGGCAGCCATTTTGGTGGCCATCTTGGTTATCGGACAAAGCCCATATTCGAACTAGGGTGAGAGTTTGATAAAAGTAATCCATATATGAAATTTGGAAGCAATCAGGTAATAAATGACTAAGGTAGTGTCCACAAGTGCAAACTAATAGGTGGCGGCCATTTTGTCGGCCATCTTGGTTATCATTCATCAAACAAAATGTATTCAAACTTGAATGAGAGTTGGATGGAAGCAATCCATATATGAAATTTGGAAGAAATCTGATTAAAGATGACAAAGTTAGAGTGACCACGACAGTGGATACTGATAATGGAACAAATGATTTAAATGCACATTAGTTAATGTACCAAGAATATGACTTTGTAAAATTATGTCAATTAAGATGAGCTGTCATGCTCAATGGCCAATTTATGGTTTATGTTAACATCTTCTAAAATGGCCACATGGAACAGGAGTCAGATCATGAGATGGTATCACTTCAGAAATCGTCACTGGGTAAAAAATACAGACTTTTGCAAATGATCCGTAACAAGTTTCAACCACTCACCAAAGCCATGAATTTCAATTTCTACTCAAATACAGAAATGGGTGGGTAAGTCTTTGAGCTCAGCAGAAGCATAAATAAATTGTCAGGACATTTAAAACACTTTTTCTGAGGTATAGAGACATTTTTACAATGGTAAAAGAAGTGGTTCTGTCTGGAAGCAAAGCAAAAGTGGCTAAATTTCTGTGTCATATGAAATTGATGACCCCAATTTCAAACAGATAATGCGGTCTCAACCTCAAATAATCTTACAACAATAGTTTTTTTCAGGAGATATGCTTGACTGACAAACTGTTACAATGTACTAAAATTCATAACTTTATGCAGTTAAGTCTTAGAGATATTCATGTTTACATCTAAGTGAGGCATTTTTGTTGATGTCAAATTAAGAAAATCTCAAAGAAAATCTTGAATCTTTGTTTTATATGTTTTCAACATCATACATAATTAAATCATTGGCAATGTGTTTGGGTTCTTTGCAACTAGTTTGCCAGGTTAGGCATTACATTTAAAGAACTCTCAATTTTGGCAAGTGGGTTAGAAACTTGTACATGCATTATAGCAAACAGTGCTTTCTAAACATAACTATATTGGCCACTAAATGATATTTTGGTACTCATAACATAAGAGAAAAAGGCCCCTTTAAATGCCCAAGCTGATGTATCAAGTAAAGCAAGATATCTGAATTTCAGTCAGTGAAGACACAGATGAAATGCCACAAACAGTGATGATCCAGATGGAATGTCACATTAAGCTGCATTTCATCAGGGTCTGCTTCGTTTGCTTAGACAAAATTGACCTTCAGAGAATTAAAATACAATATATTTTGGAAATTATAACCTTTGACCCCTCAATATATACAAAGGACCAATATGACTATCTTATGTAGCTTTATAGATTATTAAATTGGTCTTAAAAAGGTTAAAAAAAGACAAACCTTTTTTTCCAAAAATGAAGAAATCAAAGCAAAGTTCTTAGGATGCTGAAGATATTTTTCTTTAAAGATTTGTTTTTCCTGTGCCGACCAAATGTTGATGTAGCGTCGTTCTCTATACTCTTCCATAGGGTCTTCCATAAGGCCATTCGTGTTGACGTATCGCAAGCTACGTTGTCGAGCATCAAGCATCATGGGAGGAATCACTGCAAGAGCTCTCATTTTTCTTTCTTCTTCCTGCTCGACAAAAACATTATTATGTAAATTCCCATCCTTCATTTTCACAGGCCTTAACCCTTAAACACCCACTATTTTTTTGTTCTGATTATGTCATCTGCTTTTTACATCTGCTGCAAATATTCAAGTGCACTTCAGGCTGGATTTTTTAATGGAAACAAACAATATGAGCCCTGATCAGACTGCTCCAGATCTGGGTCCATATTGTTTCCAATGAAGGCTACGTTGAAGTAAACAATGAAATTGAGGTTTACTCTATCGTACATGTTTTTATTGATAAATGTCTCTGGCCCAAATAATGATTAAAGAGAAAAATTGAAAAACAGTTTTGTAAACTATGTTAGTTAAATTGTTTTGCAAAATTGTAAGCAATATGTCAATATTGGTCTCCCAATAACACAAGATCTTTAATCAAGTAGCTCATTGACGTCACTATTAAAGTTTCAAAACTTATATAAGCAGTATGTAGTGAAAACAATTTTTTTATGTATCCTTACCATAGTACTAAAATACCTTGCCATGTAAACAGAAACAAAAATTTAACCCTTAAAGCGCCAATCACAACTGTAGCAGACAACAAATTTTGCGCCATCTTTCCTAATTTTTAAAAAAAATAAGGTATGATATTTCTTAAGAATCGTCTGCCAGCAGACGATTCTCATGAAATATCATGCCTTATTTCTTAATTGTGAAAAAGCAACAAAATTAGAAATTGTCATCAAAATTTTAAATTGTCCTCGGCTGCAAATTATAGGGGGGCCCTTTATGGGTAAATTGATCATATGACAGACTGAAGAATGGAAGGACAGACAATATAGAAGAAATATGGCCATGATCAGACAGATCTGCAGCGTCAAGCCAGAGGATGTGGCCACGGTAAGGTCAAGCGAATTACTGGCAAAGCTTGAGCTTGAGGACCTCAACCTCATTTTGAGAGAGAGAAGGCTTCGCTGGTTTGGGCATGTGGAGCCTTCTAGTGGTGCAGTCAGAACAGCATGTGATATACAGATTGAGGGCAGGCGGGGGGCAGGGAGGCCCAAGTTAACATGGAAGAAACTGACGGAGAAAGACTGCCGTGAGAGTTGACCCTCAAGAAAGTAGGACCTGGAGATCAGGTGTGAGATCTGCTATGCGTGCAGCTAGCCAGTTACCTGGAAAGGGGCCCACTGATGTGGATGAAGCCACTGCACCTGCACATTAATCAAAAATCTGATTATGATAATATGGCTACCCAAGTAGGGGAAATAAAAAGTGTGTTTAAAAGCTGTACCTCTTGTTCATGTAAACCATCCATGATCTGCTCCAACTCTGCTTCACTTCTAGCATACTGGGCCATACCCGAGCGATTACCAAACCTGTGGTAATAAGAAAAACATTAATGCAGTGCAGTCCCTTTATAATGCCATGTTTGGGGTCCATAGATATGGACTGTGTAAATGAAATGTGTTACACTAATGCACCAGTCATTAGTATCCACGGCCCCCCACCTACCCGGATAGCAGTGGAATAGCCTGGCTATGGTGCAGTGCAAGTACTTTTTGATCATCCCCGCAGTGCCGGGGAAGTGCAGAGGTTATAACATTGGGACACTTACCCCGGTGAGACTTTCTGTAGTGAAGGGCGGGGCTAAGAGTAGGGTTGTTACCATCAGCTTGTCCCCACAGGGGGGGGCTTATGCCAGGGCTCTGAAAAGTTAAAAGTCACTATCCCGGCCCATACCCGTAGGTGAGCAGTGGATACAAATGACTGGTGCATAAAACCTGTCTTAAGCGGCCACTCAAAAATAGACAAAATAAAGGTCTTAAAGACAAATGGTAGCTTAATGACGTCGAAAGTATTGCAGAATGCTCTCTTGGAGCATTCTGCAATACTTTTGACCTGCATTATGATAACCGGTCTTGAAAAACAATTTTTAGTCTTCTTTTTGAGTGGCAGCTTAAGGCGGGTTTTACTGTATAAGGGAACAATTTTACAAAGGAATTACAGAAATCATTTTTATATAATTCCTTTGTAAAATGCCATGGAAAAAAAATGGGAGCCAAAACCTGACCAGTTTATATCTAAATCCATGTTACCATGAGGTGTGTTATAAAGTGCAACGAAGGTGAAGGCTATGGCTAAAATGTAGCCATCTACCCCCACAAGATAGCTTTGCATACTTGTTCAAAGAATGCTTTTACATATATGAAATAAGCCCTAAAATCAAATCAGCTGTCCAAATACGGGATGGTACAGATACAGACTGGATGAGACTCTGAAAACAAGCGATATTTTATGGCGATGATCAAAGTCCATACCATGCTGTAAAGCCAGGGTTAGACGCATCATGTTCAACCATAATTTTGGTCAAAGGGATAAGGTTGACTCATAATTGAACTGAGCCTAATGGAAGGGGCATAATACATCAACCCTTGAGCCAAGATATATCCTGTTTTGAAAACAGTGTAGATCCAGATCAGCTGGCTTCTGAGAAGCCAGCTGATCGGGATCCACACTGTTTTCCGCTCTGCTTGAAAACACAAGGTTACAATTCAAATTTTGTGGGTAAAGTAGATTAAAATTTGAGGAGTTTTACAATTATATAACTGAGCCGCAACATGGGATTTCCAACAATGTGGTATGTGCGACCAGCAATGGCTCAGACCAGCCTGCGCATACGTGCAGACTGATCTGAGGCTTTGCTAGTCGTTTGAATATTCTATGAGTGTAAAGCTACTACTTGAACATCATTTGGAGTTTCTAAGCTTAAAAGGAGGCTGCACAGGCTCGTCTGAGTCTACACTTGTCAAAATACCATATTGTTGGAAATCACACGTCGAGGCTCAAATATCCAGCATGGTGTGGGTTCATTATCACTTTTGGAGATGTTATCGGTTTGTTAATTGGCGCCTCACCCACAAATTCAAAATAACAGTTTGTCAGTGATTGGCCGGAGCTTGTTAACAACATGATAAAATCAACAAAAATGAAATCAATTCCTATAAAACAAGTACATGTTGTTGTTTTTTTATTAATGAGATGGGTTTTTTGAGCAACCAAAAATATTTGCTAAAAATTATGGGTAAGAAAATATTTATAATTTTCTAATCATTTTTTTTTATTTGTCTCACCTTGAAATTTTCTCCTTGTCATCTCTGGCTTTCTTCAGCTCCGGAAACATTTTCTCATAATACTCTCGTACCTTCGCTTCCTTTGCTCTGAAAAAGAAAATGACTTCAGCATTAGTCAAGATAAACAAATTTTTTTAAAATAAACGTAAAAGATACAATATTTTCTTATCTATCAGTTTTAGCATATATTTTGGGTGCTCAAAAGAACCATCTCATTGAGACGGTTCTTTTGAGTACCCACAACATATGTTTTGGTTTAGAAATAAGAACATATCATTTATTATTACATATAATTATCCAGGTGCCTATCTTCAGGTCTAATAAGAATCAACATGCGCAATACAAGTTTGTTTTGCTTAAGTTGTATGCTTTGCATCTCAGTCAACAATTTTTCAGTCATGTCGGGCTGTTTCCTGAGTTGAACAAATATTTAGTAGAGGATAAAGTGTCTTGCTAAAGTAGACAACACAGTACCTCCATTGAGAATCAAACCAGGGAACCCTCGATCTCAAGCTAGCTAGCATGATCCCTAGTTTGTAATCATGCCATAGGGGATCAACACATGTTTTTGATAAGATAGAAAAATCATGAACAGAATTGTACTTTATGTAAATGAGTGTCAACTAAGTTTTACTTATATTACACAAGGGTAGCACTGTGCATATGGCTCATTGATACAGTGTTCGACTTTAGATCAATGGGTCGCTGGTTTGATGATTTTCCAATAATTCCTTTGTGTAAATTCCACATGGTAAAACATTTGGGAGCCACATTATGACCTTGTTATATCCAAATCAGTGTTATAATGAGGTGTGTTATAAGGGACTGCACTGTATATATTTTTGTTAGAAATAAACAGTACAGTAAAATATGTCTATTCGGCCACTCTCAAAATGACCCAAAATTGATTTTCAAGACCAATTATCGCTTAACGCAGGTCAAAAGTGTTGCAGCATTCTGCAATACTTTCTACCTTCACTAAGCTACCATTTGTCATAAAGATCTTTGTTTTGTCTATTTTTGAGTGGCTGCTTAGGACAGGTTTTACTGTATATGTTTACTTAAGTAAACCTGGGACAAACCGAAGTAAACCCTTTGTTTCCTATTTGAAGGCTTGAATAAAATCCCAAATTTTTGAGGGACATATGCAGAAAGTGCAGACCCAGGTCAGACTCTGATCAGGGCCTCCACTGTTTGCTTACAGAATGATCTATTAAAATGTTTAATAAAAATGAAAAACACTACCCAACAACTCTTAAATCATAAAAGGACTAGTCCAGCTGATAAGAGTGGGGAATTCTATTGTGCTTAAATGGGTTAGACTTACTTTCTCTTGGGGTTATTTTCTACTTTCTCAATTTTCTTTATCCAGACCTGCATGAGTTGATCATAACGCTGAGTGAGATATCTCTCGCGAATTCTCCTCGCCTGGTGACGTTTCTTGAAGTATAAGATCAGACGTGGTTTGAATTCTGTGAACCTATAAAGCATCAAATGAAAGTATTTTGAAGAATTTAATGATTTTCCAGGCTTCCAGATAAGAGTGCATACTGGACAATTAATTTTTCTTATTTCTCATCCAAAACATATGTGGTGGGTACTCAATGAGACGGTTCTTTTGAGCACCCAAAATACATGTTTAAATCGATGGGTAAGGAAATAAATGCAATTTTAGGTGCAAAAACTATCCTTATTTGGACCTATGATTTTCTCCATTTTAACCCTTTTCGTGCCATTCATGTATTCTGCTCTCTCATCAACATATGAGCTGTGACATTCGATTTCCAACAATGTGGCATTTTGACAAGTGTAGACTCAGACTAGCCTGTGCAGCCTCCTTTTAACCCTTCGAAGCGCCAAGAAAAAATGCATCTGAAAATGTCACCCGCTGAAGTCTTCAGCTGCAAATAATTGCCTAACATTACTGACAAATTAAGTATAGAAGCAAACAGCGTGGACCCAGAACAAAATGCTCCTATACAGACTGCGAACAGTCTGATCTGGGTCCACACTGTTTGCCATAGAGGCTTCTTAAACATTTCAGCAGCCAAGAAAAGCAGACCTCTTTTGTTGCGATTGGCACATTAAGGGTAAGAAACTCCAAACGATGTTCAGTCAGTAGCTTAACACTCATAGAATACTCTGTCAATGATTTTGTTACCTGCGCATCCTGCATCTTTTGCGCATAAGTTTTTATTTCAGTGAGTCCCAGCGAGTCCCGGGATGCAATAGTATGGCAGACTTGTCATTAAAAATAGTGTTTTGGACTCATTAGTTTGCAGTGGGGACTCATTGATATTGGAAGTAGCGAGTCCCAGGACCCATAAGCCCAAAATTGTAAATGAACAATAACTCAAACAACAAGCAAAGGCTCTGATCAGACTTCACAACGTTTGCTTTCCTGAGAAAAGTATTCTAGAGTGCATTTTGAATATGCGAAGCAGTCGCAAAAAGGAGACAACATTTCCAGGACAAAAATATTGGTTGTTTTGATTCTTTGTGTCCCAGTCAACAGCTATGGTCAGGTCAGGACGGTCAGTTCACCTAACCACATTTTTTTCCTCCGCAAGCTTGACTAAGCTGATAACCAGTATTTGTTTGTTTTGTTTGTTTTGTTGCTTTACGTCCCAAGTTACCAGCTATGGTCATGGTGGGAGGGTCAGTTCTCCCGACCACACTTTTTTTCCTGAGCAAGCTTGAAGAAGCAGTTAACAAGTGCTATGTGCACTTCCTGCACATACTTCCACTTGTAACTGACAATAACCCTTCTTGAATCAGCGGAAGGGATGAGAATGGCCTCAGAAATTATTTCATGATCAATCTCCATGAAAGTACGGGACCAGGCCGGGATCAAACTCGTGACCCCTGGATCTGCAGTTAGACACGTTACCGAATTCGCTACACGGTCTGGTACATACAGGATAAAGATTAACATAATTGAGCGAGCACACAAGATTACAAATAGATGATCAGTCTTGCCAGAGGCTTCATTGCTAGCACACACAGAGTAGGGCAGTAGATAAAGACTTAGACCAAGCATTAGACCTCAAGCCTGATCAGGGTCTTCCCTGTTAGCTTTTCTGAAATTCCAGCCTTTTAATTTGAGAACAGAAAGAGAAAAGTGTTCGAAATTTTAGATCAAAACATATCTTACTTTTTCTTGTTGATATGGTAGATCTCAGTGTCGGAAGGCTGATTGTATAATGGCTGAAAAACAAAGAAAAAAGATCCTCATTGTTATGAGAACAGTTTGTGTTTGTTTGTTTGTTTGGTGTTTAACCACGCATCAACCCTTATGGGTCATTAGCCTAACAACGATTGGTGCAGTTGTACTCTGTCGCTGTCGTTTCTTGTTTTATTTTTACCTTGACTTTCACACATAGGTTTAGATAAACAAAAAATTTGAGTGTAAAATTGTAAATATTTCCATACCCATCCATTTTAACATACGTTTTAGGTGCTCAAAAGAACCGTCTCATTGAGACAGTTCTTTTGAGTACTCACAACATATGTTTTGGTTGAGAAATAAGAAAATAATTTTTTTGGTATTCACTCTTAACAAGAGGCCTGCTTTCACAGTAAAACTCACGTCAATATAGGGACAGATAATCAATCCACAGTTTCCTGACCATGCTTACCCCTTTTTCGCTAGTCATGACTTTTGTTGTCTACTCTCTTGTCTGCTTATTTTCTTAGGTAGCCTATATTGCAAACAATATGGACACTGATCAGACTGCTCCTTGGGTTCCTAGTGTTTGCTTCCATGACCAAAATAATACAATCTGAAATTTGTTTGTTTGTTTTGATGCTTTACGTCCCAAGTCAACAGCTATGGTCATGGCGGGACAGTCACTTCACCTAATCACACTTTTTCCTGGGCAAGCTTGAACAAGCAGTTAACCAGTACTTTGTGCACATAGTTTCACTTGTAACTGACAACAACCCTTCTTGAATGATAGTCTGAAGTGTACTTGAATATATGCAGCAGATGTAAAAAACAGACATCATTTTTAGGACAAAAAATATTGGCGGGATAAGGGTTTATATAAATAAATTTAATCATAGTGTGTGCACCAGCTCATCTTTCCAACTGCACTATATCCCTCTTTTTTCTGCAGTTATTTTTTGGGGAGGGGGGAGGGAGGGGTGGGGATGGAGTGCTGTAATACCTATTGAGAACAGGTGTCTTTTATTATTAGCGTAATGAGCTTTTCTCCATGAGCCTAGGAAAATGGTGACTACTGTGTAACCTCACTAACCTGATACCTGAAATTCCATGTATCATCCAGCTTGCTTCATAATTCTTTTTAAGCTTCTATTTATTTGTTGGTCAAAACTTTAAATGGAAGGTACAAATGAATTATACAATAAAATTAATTGAATATACTTTATGAACCGCTTTCTTATGTTGGAAATTAGGATTTAATAGAAAAGAAATTGTGCATAATTAGTAATTACCTGATTTTAAAACATATTTCAAGCTCATTTCAAATGAGCATGAAATTTTAACTGCTCATAAAATCTTAAATACTGAAAAATTAAGATTTTTCTAGCTTTTAAACATTCTGATGCTGCAAGCCCCTCGTTCCTTCCTGGCCTCGAGGTTGTAAAGCTTGTTCATGTTCAACTTAACAGCACAGAAAAACCAAATTACAGAAAATATTTTGTTTTACTGCTTAAAACTCTCAGATGTTGTATTCATTCTTCTTATAAATGTTTAATGCCAACAATTGTTGGCATTTAAATATTTATGAGCATGATAAATTTCAAGCTCAGATGAGTTGAGCATGAACAGAAAAGTTGCATAACCTTGAGGCCTGATATAATAGCTACGATTACTTACTGCCGTATACTTGGGTCCCATTTTGTTGAACACAACGTGAGCCTCTTCTGCCTTTTTCTGAAAAACAAAAAAAAAATGATTTTTTTTTCCATGTAGCTTCTAGGTAAGATGGAGCAGGAGTCCAACTAAGCAAACTTTCTGAATATAAAATTGTAATTATTTACTAACATATGAGCCGCAGCATGTAATTTCCAACAATGTGGTATGTGCGACCAGCAAAGGCTCAGACCAGCCTGCGCATACGCCCAGTCTGATCAGAGCCTTTGCTAGTTGCTTGAATATTCTATGAGTAAGCAACTGACTGAACATCATTTGGAGTTTCTAAGCTTAATAGGAGGCTGCACAGGCTCGTCTGAGTCTACACTTGTCAAAATGCCACATTGTTACAAATTAAATGTTGGAAATCACATGCCAGGGCTCATATGTTTTGGGAGCTCAAAAATTCATTTTTTGGTACGCACTCTTAACTTAAGGCCTGTTAAGTAACAAAACGCGTTTTGGTTCAGGAATAAGAAAAATATTTTTTAATAAAACACTTCTTTGAAAATGTGGACAGACAACGAAGATGGATGGACAATGGATGATGGACCATTGCCATACTAATACCACCCCCCCCTTGAGCTTTAGGCTCAAATGAGCTAAAATTGCTAAGTGAAAACTTGGATCATGTAGATTTATAGTTAACTCTTCATCTCGTAATGTCATCTGCTGATAACCTTTGCAAACAGTTTGGACCCAGATCAGGCCCGACAGACCATCGGGCCTGACCTGGGTCCAAACTGTTTGACATCCTGATCGTATTCCTTAAAGAGTTTTTCGAAAAAGATTATTTGGAAAAAAATATCAGCAGATGACAAAAAAGTGAGAAAAAAAATCCCAGGGGGCAAAGAGGTAACTTATACATAGGTTTAAATAAACAACATTTTGGAACATAAAAGTGTAAATATTTTCTTACCTCTCAGTGTCAGTATATTAGGTGCTCAAAAGAACCATCTCACGGAGACGGTTCTTTTTCAGAACCCACAACATATGTTTAGGTTTAGAAATAAGAAAATCTATTTTTAGGTACACACTCTTAACTAAAGGCCTGTTGAGTCAACTGTACAGTAAAACCTGTGTAAAATGGCCACTCAAAAATAGACAAAACAAAGATATTAATGACATATGGTAGCTTAATGAAGGTTTGACCTGCATTAAGCGAAAATTGGTCTTGAAAACCAATTTCGGTCTTTTTGAGATTGGCCGTTTTACACAGGTTTTACTGTATAGGGAAGAGCCTTACCCTATTTTCAGCATAGATGATTTGTGCTATACTCTGATGTTTGACTTCTGGTGTTCCCGTGTCTGGAGCCTCTTCCTTTTTATCTTCCTCTTTGCCCTTTTTAGCTGCCTCTTCTTGTTGCTATGGAAACAAGACAGTAACTTTTAGTTGCTATGGAAACAAGATATTATCCTTCAGTCGTCATGGAAACATAAAATTAGCCATTAATTGCTATAAAAATTAAGATATTTAGATTTAACTACTATTTAAACATAGTGATCTTACACGAGTGATCATTTCATATGAAATTTATTAAACGAACCTTCGGCGACTTTAATAAATTTAATATGGAATGATCATGAGAGTAAGATTCTGTTTATCATATGACCTTTTAAATGTGATTTTACTGCCTTCAAAATTGATTTCATTTGCATTGTCATTGCGGACGTCCTCATGACATCACTTGTTCGCACTGAAAGTGTTATGTAATGTGTGGTCATACCATTACTTATGACATGATGTTATCCACTGAATAAAAGTAACGTCATATGATAGAGATGGATAGCCTTTACAAAATGTATGCCTATAATATACCATTTTCCATTAAGGGATTATAACTGTATTCAAAATTGTCCTTTGAGGAGGTATATGGTATATGGGCCTCGACGCCCAGTCTGATCAGCACCTTTGTTATTCCCTTTTTGGAAAGTATCATATCTAAACTTGCTACAGGTGAAATTTCAATATTCTAGCTAGTGGTTTGAGTCTCGATTTGTCGGAAACCCTGAAGACATGTTTTGTCGTGTTGAGGCCCATTCTATACCCACCTGAAGTTTCTTCTTGCTAGTTGCTATCTTTGACTTGGCTATGCCTATCTCTCTCTCTACCAGGTTCAGCTTCTCGCTGATTTCTTCCTTGATTTTCTGAGCTTTCAGCGTTTCCTCTGGCGGCAGGGTCGGTGATATTGCTTCCACTTGGGGATTGTACGCTGGTTCCTGCATTGAAAAATACTTTAACTCATTGCATGCTGGGTAATTCTTCATCCTTTTGTTGTCGTCTGATGACTTTTATTTCAAAATCAACTCTTTAAAAAAAATTCTTTTGAGAACAATATCATAGTGTTAAATCGTTTGAATACGGATCAGGCTCAATCTTCTGTCTGTCCTGATCTGAAAACAAACTCTTTTCAAATGTTATCAGCAGATGACAAAATTTTTCACTAAAAGGGGCCTACTTTGAAGGAAAGAATTTCCTCCCTTTTCTGAGCAAATTCTTTCCTTTAAGAGAAGCCCCTATGAGAACATTTTTTTTTACCACAGATTAAGAAAACTCCATATTTTAACTAGGCAATTATTATGTTACACTTTTAAAATCCCTAATTTTCATGCTGCAAATATAAAATAATTGAGAATACTTGAATTAAACTCTCCTATCTCATATCCAGTAGGCTCTGACCTGGAATACACCTTTTTAAACAACACTGCGTTTCTAACCGCCAACCACATGTTTTAGAATGCAAAAAGACACATATTGTCAATCAATAACGTTATATTTGTTTTCAATGAATATCATTTTGACAATCCAAAAACGCTGCATTGGGGCGATCGCAAACACAGTTTTGATATAAATCAGTGCTTACACGGTCACCCCCTACCTGATGTGTATCTGTAGGCCTGTGTTAGCAAATACTTCATGCTAATTACTTACCCTTTTTGGTTCAGCTTGACTGATATCAATCCTCAGAGGCTGTGTCAAGTCAGGCCTCTCCATGGCTGCAGTAAGACGTGGGCGCTTGGGTGTTTGAGGACCAGGCTCTGGGGCGCTGCTGAGCCCGGGCTGAGGGGCGGCATGATGAGACTGAAGATTACCCATGTTCTCCTGCCGTCCGTAGTGTTGACCATATGTGGGCTGTGTTTCTGGTCTGAAAAAATGATCAAAAAATTCTGATACAGTTTAAGTAAGTAAGGGTGCAAAGATCAAGAATCGATACAATCACATACCACACCTGACCCAGGATACCAATGGGAAAGTAACAAACTCACAGTTAGACACCACAAACGAGAGCCAATTTATTAAACCTTATTTAGTATTTACCCTCGGTATAATAATGAACTCTTCCATCTCATTTGATACAATGAGTCCTGTCCCCAAGCTTATAAAACTTTTTTTCATGCTCAACTTGGTTGAGCATCAAATTTATCCTGCTCATAAATGTTAAAATGCCAAATTCAATTGTTGGCATTTTAACATTTATTAGCAGGATAAATACAGTATCGAAGAGTTTTAAAGCAAGAAAAAGCTTTATTTTTTACCATTTTACCTTTTATGAGCCATTGAAATTTCATGCTCAGTTGAGATGAGCAAGAAAAAAGTTTTATGACCTCAGAGCCTGGATGTTTGTTCGCTGATAAAGGGATCAGTCACAGGTCTTCACTGTTTGCAGAATCACCTGTTAAGAGGTTTCCAGTATAGGCCTTAGATAAGGGTGTGTATTTTCAATATTAATTTTCATATTCCTCAACCCAAACATATGTTGTGGGTACTCAAAAGAACAGTCTCAATGATACGGTTATTGAGACGGTTCTCTTAAGCACCCCAAAACTTATGTAAAAACTGATGGATAAGAAAAAATTCTCGATTAATTAGCAGACCACATATGCTGGACAAAAACATTAGCAGGATGTTCAGTAGCAAACTGATATTGCCAGTTTGTTAACACCCATACCACACCGGGTAGGCGGGCAATCGAAAATGGTAATACTATCGACGAACATAGATCAAAAATTGTTAGAAACAGAGTTTTCAATTGCCATTTGTCGCCTGACTGGCGACAAATGACAATCGAAAACACTGTTTCTAGCGATTTTGATCCGCATTCGACAATTGTTAAGAGCTTTTTCAATTGCCGCTTACCCGGTGTGATGCAAAAAGCATGTGATCTCCAATACAAGGTGTGTGATCCTCAAGGTGTGATCATCTAATAGCTTGACAGACTAAGTAACTGCTCCCAGCCAGGGTATGGTCTCGTGATAATTACCTCCTGCAACAGTACAATCATAATAATAACGATATCAACGGATTGGCCTCTCCTATCTGTCACAGTTCAAAGTCAATCATTTTTTAATACATATTTCTCCACTAAATATGCCTTGATTTTACAAAGGTTTTTTTATTTTTGAATAATTAATACATTTATGTTGTCAATTCAAGTATTAGTTGACTTTGGTAAAGTCAAATATATAAGAAATATTTATTCCAATGTTACGCATCGGCGGACATTTTGAAACTCCATTATTAATTTTCAGCTGACCTTGCGAGGGTACACTAATTTAAATATTCATTATAAATCATCCAATGAAACAACTGCAAAGATTTCCCCCGCAATCACAGAGGATAAATATAGAGATGAGACCATGCAAAAAATCGGGTATTTTCGGCAGTTCATAAGGTCAGAACCTTGCTCAAAGATTGGCCAGCTTTGGCTCAGGCTAAAAATGAGTACCTGTATCTTGATCTGTCCATCCCAGTTTGGGCATGTTGCCCATGTGGATAGTCCAGCATCTGTTGTCGACGCTGTACTGCCCCGCCCCCCTCCCCCACCCCCTCTAGCTCAGGCTAAAAATGAGTACCTGTATCTCGATCTGTCCATCCCAGTCTGGGCGTGTTGCCCATGTGGATAGTCTAGCATCTGTTGTCGACGCTGTACTGCCCCACCCCCCTCCCCCCCACTCTAGCTCAGGCTAAAAATGAGTACCTGTATCTCGATCTGTCCATCCCAGTCTGAGCGTGTTGTCCATGCGGATAGTCAAGCATCTGTGGTCGACGCTGTTTGTGGATCTGTAGCAGGTCCGCATCACGACTTGTTGACGCTCTGTACTGTTCAGCTGCAGACTGCTGAAACAAAGAGTTGTGTAGATCAGAACCTCTCAAAGATTAACCCTTAAAGCGCCAAGAAAAAAATGCATCCGAAAATGTCGTCTGTTGAAGTCGTCTGCTGCAAATAATTGCCTAGCATTATTGACTAATTAAGTATAGAAGCAAACAGCTTGGACATAGAACAGACTGCCACTATAGGAGCAGTCTGATCTGAGCCCACTCTGTTTGCCATAGGGGCTTCTTAATCATTTCAGCAGATGAGAAAAGCAGATGACTTTTGTTGCGATTGGCACATTAAGGGTTAAAACTATTTTGCCAAGGTTAAGTCATCACTGTGCTGCCATTTTCTTAATTTTGGTCCAATCAAATATAGAAAACGGTAAAGGCTCTCATCAGACTTCTAGGTCTGCACTGTGTGTCTCTAGTCATATTTGTCCTTTAGCTCTTTGCCTACTTCGTGTCATCTGCTAATAACTTTTGCAAACAGTTTGGAACTAGATCAGGTCAGACAAAAAGTCGGGCCTGATCTGGATCCAAACTGATTGACACTCTGATGGTATTCCTGAATTTTTTTCTCAAAAAACTTGGATTTTGGCCTGATCTCAGGATCCAAACTATTTGACACTCTGATGGTATTCCTGATTTTTTTTCAAAAAAACTTGGATTTGAAAAAAAATCAGCAGACGACAAAAAAAAGCATGAAAAATTACCCAGGAAGCAAAGAGTTAAGTTTAAGATTACCATATTGAACCCAATAAAGGTACCTGTTCCTTTAAGTGTACACTGAGTATATGAACTTCTAATTTATATGGAATCACTGTGTCAATTGGAAACAGTGTGACTCCTGATCAGCTGGCTTCATTAGACACCAGCTGATCTGGATCTACACTGTTTTTAAAAGAGGGTATAGAATTTTGAAAAAGCTTTGCCCACAAAATTCTGAAAAGCTATGTGCACAGCACACTTACTAGGGCAAACACTGTATTTACTGCATTCACCCCTACCAAACGATCCAATCCTCAACTACTGGTTGAATATGAAAAACAACTGCTCTATGAAGAAAATAAAAAATCCGGACAGCCTATGGATTCCTACTCTTATGGTATAAATACAAGCTCAGAAAGTATTCTCATTAGGTCATATCAACTTTTCGCACAATAAACACATTCCTGTCGAATTCTGGTATACCTGACTGTTTTACGGGAAAAGTAAATCTGACAAAACGAGTGAACTTTCTGACCTCAAATTTATACCACAAACGTAGGAATGCATAGGCTGTTGCATGACATTCCCCGATTTTCAATTCTCTTCCTGAAGCAATTGATTTTAATATTCAACCAGATGTTGAGCATTGGATCATTTGGTAGGCGTGGCATTGGGGCTATCGGTATTGACCTCTCTCATTGAATGCTTATATTGGTAAATTCAGACCTCTAGATAAGAGTACATTATTGAAAATTATTTTTCTTATTTTTCACCCAAAATATATATGTTGTGGGTACTCAATAGATTGAGAACCGTCTCAGTGAGATGGTTCTTTTGAGCACCCAAAACACATGTTAACATTGATGGGTAAGAAAATATTTACAATTTTATGCTCGCAAAGTTTCTTCATCTGGACTTATGGGTAATAGAAGATTCTAGAGATGCTCAGAGCTCAGCTGGGGACGGAAGTCGCATGGAAATGACATTTTCAGTAATGATTCTGTGAGAGAACTTTTTGTCCTTTTAAATTAGAAGCAGAATTACAAGCAGCAGACAAGATCAACCTCAACTCTTTGCGGGCAAGTGTCATCTGCTGATAACCTTTGCAACAGTTTTGGACCACTATCAGGTCTGACAGAAAGTTGGGCCCGATCTGGATCTTTTGACAGTCTGATGATATTCCTGAGAGAATTTTTGAAAAAGGTTGATTTTGAAAAATACAAGCAGACAACAAAAAAAGCATGAAAAATTTCCCAGCATGCAAAGAGTTAACCCTGCAAATGCAGCAGACAACAAATTTTGTGCCATCTTTTGTGACAGGTATTCCTGGATTGAACCAGTACTAAGCTAGGATAAATGTGTCTTGCTCAAGAACCACAATGCAGTGACGCCAGTGAGGCTCGAACCCGCGACCCCTCGGTCTCGAGTCAAGCACTCTACCACTGAGCCACTGCGCTCCCTATTGACAGTCTGATGATACTCCTGAAAGAACATTTGAAAAAGGTTGATTTTGAAAAATACCAGCAGACGACAAAAAAGCATGAAAAATTTCCCAGCATGCAAAGAGGTAACCCTTAAAGGGTCAATCACAACTGCAGCAGACGACAAATTTTGCGACATCTTTCCCAATTGTCGAAAAAAATAAGGTATGATATTTCATGAGAATCGTCTGCCAGTAGACGATTCTCATGAAATATCATGCCTTATTTGTTATTCAAAATTCGAAATTGTCGTCTGCTGCAAATTATAGGTGGCGCTTTAAGGGTTAATTGGCACACTGCAGCTAAATTAACCATGGGGAAAATTAGCTTCCTTTTCTTATCCATGAGAGAGCCACCACTGCTTTATCTTACCTGTATAAAACACATGTTTTTCAAAGTATGGAATTTCTAAATTTGTCTGAAAGTCAACATTGGCCATTATACTGGTGGCCATTTTGTTCAGCAGAGTGAAACAGTTTGAGCACTTTTGGTAGAGGTCATTATGAGGAACATTTCTTTGATATTATTTTGAACTTGGGCTAGTGGTTCAGTACATGTAGATGTTGTTTAAAGATATGTTTCTATTTTTAGCTGTTGTGGCCATTTTGTTCAGTGGAGCAGAACCATATGTGCTATTTTGATAGAGAGCATTATTAGGAACATTTCTGTGAAGTTATCCTGAAGTTGGACCAGTGGCTCAGGAGATGTCATTTAAAGATATTTCTATTTTTAG
Organism: Loripinus fragilis; assembly: GCA_964019695.1. Taxonomy (NCBI): domain Eukaryota; kingdom Metazoa; phylum Mollusca; class Bivalvia; order Lucinida; family Lucinidae; genus Loripinus; species Loripinus fragilis. The sequence goes on from OZ026525.1 coordinate 76,695,976, forward strand.
CATGGGTTGCCAATTTGTTCAGTGGAGTGTTACAGTTTGAGCAATTTTGGTAAAGGCTATTATGAGGAACATTTCTGTGAAATTATTTTCGATTTCAATTAAGGCCTGTGTGGTTCAGGAGATGTCTAAAATATTTTTCTATTTTTAGCTCTAGTGGCCATTTTGTTGAGTGGAGCAGAAACTATTGTCTGCCCATGTCCATACAAGGTTCATACAGACAAGTTTGTGTAAAATTCAAGGACTTTTCAAGGATTTCTCAAGACTTTCCTACTAATTTCAAGGACTGAAAATTTATGAAAAATACTGATATACATGTTAAAATTCTATTTTTGAAATGCTAGACGACTGCATTACTAAAGATATAAATTTTAGAAAATTAGAAGAAAATTGTGAAGCCTTTATTTGATGCAGCTTATGCTGCACCAAATAAAGGCACAAAAAATTTATACTGGTTTAGGTCTCCAAAGACAGTGTTGAATCCTCCTGTAAATGGTAAAATTCAAGGACTTTTCAAGGCCTTTGAGTGTTTTTCAAGTACTTTCAAGGCAAGTTTAATTTTCAAGTACTTTTCAAGTCTGTGCCAACCCTGCCATATCGACCTGCCAGATTGACCTGTCTGTTATGGCACATCACCGATTGTGTTAATACACAAAACTCTGCCATTAAGAAGTAGCAAGCTCAAAATGGCTATAAATAATCCGCAGTGGAGACATCAAGCCACCTTTGTTAGCCAAACCATAGCAATATTGTGTAATATAGTATTTAGCGATTGAGTAATAATATATTTTCTACATTAAAAAACATTTTTGAAAAGTTTTGCAAATGGTCAGGTCAGAAAGCCTTCTGGTGATACATGATGATGCTGATTAATATACAACATTGAATTAACCAATCAAATAAAACCAGTCTTGTTTGTCACATGTACCCACAATGTTCAAATCAGATAGGCCAGTATTTGAAGAATGACACCTATTGGAAGATAATGGTGCGGAACCATATGTGCAATTTGGTAGAGGGCATTATAGCAAACACTCCTGTGAAATTATTTTAACTATGGACCAGTGGTTTAAAGAAAAAGTTTACGTAGAGCGCATAAATGGATGCCTGAGGAAGACCTGTATCACAATAGATCATCTTCAGCCTTTGGCTCAGGTGAGCAAAAATTTACTAATTACCGACCCATTTCTCAAATCCCCCAAAAGAAGTGGAAATCGAAATTTTCCAAGCATGGGCTTATAAAATGTCACAATTTACAAAAACGGCATATAAAATATAGATTGTTTATCCCACTGGATAGCTGCCCGTATATTTTGGTTGAGAAATAAGAAAATTAATTTTCAACTAGAGCAGCAGTTGATGGTACACAATCGCAAATAACTGCTTTTTAACGTATTACCTTTACCTATGGGTCAAGGTCACACAAAATGTTGCTCAGAACCTTCACATTATGTGACCTATGCACCTGTGAAGTTTAAAGTTGCTATGTCCTATGGTTAAGGGGAGATGCATTTACAAGAAAATACATAATATGACCTTGACCTAGTGGTCAAGGTCACACAAAATGTTGTCCAGTACCCTCCAAATTATATGACCTATGCACCTGCAAATTTGAAGTTGCTACGTCCAACAGTTTAGGAGAAGATGCATTTACAAGAAAGTACATTATATGACATTGTCAGAAAAAATGCTGCCCAGTACCCTCCACATCATGTGACCTACGCACCTGCAAAGTTTGAAGTTGCTATGTCCAATGCTTTAGGAAAAGATATGTTTACAAGAAAACACATTAATTGACCTTGACCTTGGGGTCAAGGTCACATGAGGTGTTGCTTAGTACCCTCAACATCATGTGACATGTGCACATTCAAAATTTGAAGTTGTTACTTCCCAAAGTTTATGAGGAGATGCATTTACAAGAAAATACATTATTTGACCTTTGACATTGACCTTGGGGTCAAGGTCACACAAAATGTCGCCCAGTTCTACATAATGTGAACCTATGCACCTGTGAAGATTGAAATTGCTATGTCCAATAGTTAAGGAGGAGATGCATTTACAAGAAAATACATTATATGACCTTGACCTAGTGGTCAAGGTCACACAAAATATTGTCCAGAAACCCCCAAATTATATGACCTATGCACCTGCAAAATTTGAAGTTGCTACGTCCAACAGTTTAGGAGAAGATGCATTTACAAGAAAGTACATTATATGACCTAGACCTTGGGTCAAGGTCAGACAAAATGTTGCCCACTACCCTCCACATCATGTGACATATGCACATGTGAAGTTTGAAGTTGCTATGTCCAATGGTTTAGGAGAAGATGCATATACAAGAAAATACATTATTTGACCTTGACCTTGGGGTCACATGAAGTGTTGCCTAGTACCCTCGACATCATGTGACCTGTGCACATGCAAAATTTGAAGTTGCTACTGAAGAGATGCATTTACAAGAAAATAATTTATTTGACCTTTGACCTTGAACTTGGGGTCAATGTTGCACAAAATGTCACCAAGTACCCTCTACATCATGTGATCTACGCTATTACAAAGTTTGAAGTTGCTACGTCCAAGATACAACTAAAAGAAACGTGAATGACGGACGGACAGACGCACTGCGGCCCAACTTTGGTGCGAAATTAATATACCCTATTTTTCTAACGAAAAATCGGGTATAATTACACTTTCTTATCTGGATGCCTGGGTTGGCAAAAACATGTCTTAATCTTCCAGCAAAAACATAAATATCTAGTATTACAGTAATAAGTGTCTTAAAATAACCTCGGCAGAATCAGATTTCAAGTACACTATGATCAATAACTACTTCTTTCTGAAATTTCTTAGAAATAAAATGACAAAGTTTCTTTTTTTTTGTTGCTGATGATTTGATATAATTTTTTATTGGATCTCATACGATTTAAACAAGAGAGCTATACTAGCCATGAATTGCTCACCTGAGTGTTTCATTTTTTAAACAAGAGGGCCTTTGGCCCTGGTTCGCTCATCTGAAGATGGCTGTTTACAAGGTCAGAGGAAAGCCTTGTTGCTCCCAGCTACATGTATCAATTTTTGATGCATCAGCAGTTTCAATAAGACTTAACTGACATGCAAAGTTCAAGAATTGTTGATGAAAGCAGAACTTGAAGGTTGTAGAACTCTATGAAAACAAGTTAGTCCTTTGTATACTAATGGGTTCTTCCCTTCTGGTTTGATACAATGAACTTGGGATAGCCCATTGTACATTTCTAGGGGCGTCAGGCCATAATTTAAAAAAATATTTTATTCTTTTGTCTGAAGATCTTTTTAAAATTTTATCTTTACAAACAGCATTATGCGGCATTTCATCTGGGTGTTCACTGTTTGTAAAGTACCCATTTAGGGGTTTCCTGTATACAAAGGAGTTAATGAAGTATTGCAAGCAGTACAAAAGTCCCCTACTGGGTAAACACAGCACAACTATTTTCTATTCGCTTAGGGGCTACTTTTTAAGGAAAGAATATAGGGAGCATATTTTTTTCCTTTGATTTTGTTTGTTTGTTTGTTTGATTTGATTCTTTGTGTCCCATCAACAATCTTTCAGTTATAAAGGGACGGGTCTTCCTGGGTTGAACCAGTACTAAGCTAGGATGAATGTTCTTTCTAAAGGACACAATGCAATGACGCCGGTGAGGCTCGAACCCGCGGCCCTTCGGTCTCGAGTCAAGCACTTTACCACTGAGCTTCTGCGCTCCCTCTTTCCTTTAATAGTATAGGGAATATTTTCTATTCTTTAATAGTAGCCCCTTCCTATATATTCAAACATACACCACCATTCACAAGTTGTTGTTTTGTGACGATACGGAAACCAACTTACTAAGGACTAGTGCCAATTTATTGCATATTTTGTAACTGCAAACAAAACTGAATTTCGTATCCTCATAATTTGGCGATTTATGTTTTTACTGCCAATAGCAACAAATAAAATTACCCGCCGAATATGTGTTTAAACCACCCTTACCAACTTTAGCACAAAATATCTCATGATGTGCAAGGTCTACACTGATGTAGGTGGTATAAAATAGTTATACCATGTTTGTCCACCTGTACGTAAGATAATCCACTCGCTAAAGCTCGTGGATTATCTCCACGTACAGGCGGACAACCCATGATATAACTGTTACTTAACAGTACGGATTTATCTTTTGCTATTTATACAGGTCAAATTCCAGGACTTTTCCAGGTCTATATGAAGACTGTATTATGCCAAAGTCATGCAGTGGGTGTCATTTACCGTGATTTACGACAGTTACTTCAGTCACACCCAGTCACCTACGTACAATGTAGCTAGTATTTCACACCTTTCAGTGACACCTGATGTCAGAACCACCAGGAAACTTGTCACGTTATATCATGTCCAGTTACATTATATAGTATGCACCCAAAGTATTCCAATAATTAATTCTTTGTCTTCTGGAAAATTTTGCATGCTTTTTTCAAAATCAACTTTTTTGAAAAATTCTTTTGAAATATCTTCAGAGTGTCAAACAGTTTGGATCCAGATCACCCTGACATTTTGTAAGGCCTGATCTAGGTCCAAACTGTTTGCAAAGGTTTATCATCAGACGACAAAGGTCACCACCAGCAAGGAAAGAGTTGACTTATTCAAAAACATGAAGAAGTCTCATTGACAACCTAATGAGGTGCTAAATAAATAGTGATGGAATCTCTGATCAAACCACTCGTTGAGGGGTGGTCTGATCTGGGTCCACACTATTAGCATGGGCCTATATGTCTGCTCATTTAAGCTTAGTATGGTACCATTGGTATTCTAAAATATCTAACACTTGGGCTTATCATGACTGCGACGCAGCAACAGACAATCAATTTTTGACGAGAACATTTACCATTCTAGGGGAAAGAGTTCTTCATATATAGTTCTTTTGATTACCTACAACATGTTTTTGTTTAGAATTATGAATAAAATTCATAAATTACGCAATCTTATCTTGAAGCCTGTTATATATGTAGAGCTAACCGTTAGGGCTACTAACCGCTAGATGCCTAATTTTTGGGGCTTGACGCGAGAAAACCTGTCTTCGGGGTTTGCGAACAGCAAAGGCACAGACAAGCCTGCGCATCTTATGGCATTTGCCTTTTGTTAATGTCAGACATTGCACTTTTTAAATGACGTTGATGACATTGAATTGATAGAATATTAGGTTGCCGTCTTCTAGGCTCGGCTTAAATGCATGTTGAATCGCTAGGCAGAGCCTTAAGATAAAACAATTCTTCTCAAAGCCGTGCCTGGTAAACTTGAAGATTTGGTACCAGTTTTGTTTGTTTGTTTTGTTGCTTTACGTCCCAAGTCAACAGCTATGGTCATGGCAGGACGGTCAGTTCACCTAACCACACTTTTTGGCGACCTGGGCAAGCTTGAACAAGCAGTTAACCAGTACTTCGTGCACATTCTTTCGCTTGTAACTGACAACAACCCTTCTTGAATGATTCAGCGGAAGGGAGGAGAATGAATGTAGAAATTATTTCATGATCAATCTCCACGAAAGTATGGGACCGGGCTGGGGTCGAACTCACGACCCCTGGATCTGCAGTCAGACTCGCATCTGTTGCCAGACACCTTACCGACTGCATTTAAGCCCCCCTGGTGGCTTAGGCTGTTGTCCGTTCTAAGGTGGTGGTTCTGTTGTTGTTGACTTGTTGTTTATTGTTACTCCCATTGTGGGAGTCTGTAATTGTTCTATGTTTTGTTGTACGTTTCTTTATGTCCATTCTAGTTTTGCAATCATCTTGATGTTGCTTTTTTTAGTTTGTCTTCCTGGTGTCTCGTGAATGTTGTGTGGCTCTTCCTCGCTGTGCCATGGGTTTGTCTGCAGTTTGTGATTGTGGTATTTCCTGATCATACTCACAATTTTTTGATATCAAAAGACACTGGCCTAGTATTTCTCTCTATAAAGGGACATGTCAAGAGCTGGCTTTATTACAATTATTTCACCTGAAACTGATCTGTTCTGTATGGATGATGATAAGTGGGAACACCTAACGCCGCAGCTGTGATGGCAAACCTCGCCGGGTCTTGTGGGTAATAGGCTCCTCCCCTGGGCAGGGCTGGTATTCCAGAGCTTGATGGGCTCTGCGGCCTGGCCCTCTTAAAGGATGGCGTGGCATCATGTGGTGATCCGCCTGTACCTGGAGGACCCCTGAAAGAAAAGGTCAAATAATGCGTTAACCCATAATGTGCCAATCGCAACAAAAGTCGTCTGCTTTTCTTGTCTGCTGAAATGTTTAAGACGCCTCTTTGGCAGACAGTGTGGACGCAGATCTGTTCTAGGTCCAGGCTGTTTGCTTCTATACTTAATTTGTCAGTAATGTTAGGCAATTATTTGCAGCAGACGACTTCAGCAAATGCATTTTCAGATACATTTTTTCTTTGCGCTTAAACTCTTTGCCTACTGGTAAATTTTGCATGTTTTTATCATCTTTTGATTTTTTTTAAATCAACTTTTGAAAAATTCTTTCAGGAATATCTTCAGATATTCAGTGTCAAACAGTTTGGACCCGGGTCAGGACCGACATTCTGTCGGTCCTGATCTGGGTCCAAACTGTTTGCAAAGGTTATCAGTAGACGACAAAAGTTGCCGCTAGCAGGGAAAGAATTAAGATAAACTAAGCACATTCTACAATTTATATTATCATTTTTTCTTCAAAAGAGAAAAAGAGATCCAAGATTTATACTCTTTGCATGCTGGGTAATTTTTTGTCATATGCCGCTGTTTTCCTCAAAATTTACACTTTCAAAAAAATCATTTTAGGATTACCATCAGAGTGTCTAACAGTTTGGATTCAGATCAGGTCTGACATTTTGTAAGGCTTGGTCTGGGTCCAAAGTGTTTGCAAAGGTAATTAGTAGAGCAGCAGCTAAAGAATTGAAAGAATCTATAGTCTTACTTGGCCGGAAATCCCGAAGACAGGTTTTCTCAAATACTTTTCGACTGATCAAATTCATTTTAGCTATTTTTGTAGAAGGCCATGCACCAAATGACCATTTTTACCAAATCATTTTCTGATCAGCGGTTTCAAAGAAAAATTTAAAGTTAGCAAAAAGCCACGATCCTTGGCAGCCATGTTTTTTGTTTTACCTATTTTTGTAGTACTGGTTATCTACTGATCACTGTGGAAGAAGGGTTGTCAATAGAATAGAATTGTAATGCATGGACAAGTTGCGTTTGTTTTGATGGTTAACCGCTACTATGATAAACCCAGAATTGAATAGTTGATGACACATGAGGACCACAGTCACTGATGCCCACTGTGGTATAAGGGTTGTCATTTTAAGCAAAAATATAGTTAATGACACATTGACAGTCGACAGTCACTGATGCTGGGCATTGAGTGATCACAAGAGCTCACTTTGAGCACTAAATTATGGTCAGGTGAACTAAACAACAGACAGAACTGACCACTCACAACATCCATTATACAGTGTGCTCCTTTTATAATGCTTTTCTAGGGTCTGTAGGTAAAAAATTCCTAAGATTTCTTTGTAAAAATCTAAGGTTCTGAAGCCAAGCAGTGGCCATGTAATAGTAGAAACTCGTATATTCTCTGTTCATAGTATCAAAAGTTCAAATTGTAGAGAGTAGACATAAGAACCACCCAAAATTTCCCCTATCAAACATACGTTTTGTGTGTGTAAAAGAAATGTCTCAGAGAGACGTGTCTTTTAAGCACACAAAAGATGTGTTTTTATAGATAGGCCCTATTTTCATTTTGCGAGTATTTCGAAAAATCGGGAGTTCTAATTTCGAGGTTACTTTACTGACCATTCCAAGGCGGTACTTCTTTTGTGGATCTTTTATGTTTTTTCTGTCTTGTGTTTGCTATGCATTTGTGCGCGTCTGTTTATATGTGCCTTGTGGTCACCTGCTGGGAAAGGGCTGATCTCTTGGCTCTCGTTTGTGGTGTCTAACTGTGAGTTTGTCACTTTCCCATTGGTATCCTGGGTCAGGTGTGGTACTTGATTGTATTGATTCCTGATCTTTGCACCCTTACTTACTTTTACTGTATATCGAACAAGCTACATGTTATCAAGTTGCATTATAAAGGAAGTCTTCTGTACTGGTACCTGGTCCCTCTCCCATGATGGCGCCAAAAGTTCATCTGTCGCGTCCAGACAGGGTGAAGATAGTTGTTATTATAACTCTGAGAATGCATTTCATTAATAAATCCAAAAGGCGACTGATTTAATGGTTTTGTTTCTTCCGTTCAGTTACAATTCCAGAAAAGCCACGATTCTAGATAGAGAGTATTATTGTGTTGCACCAATAAATCCAAAAGGCAACTGATTTAATTGTCTTGTTTCTTTCGTTCAGTTACAATACAAGGAAAGCCATGATTTTGATACAATAGATGTCATTATTGTTAGCACCATGCAATTCTTTAGCCAAAGCAAAATAAACCATAGAAAAATGACTTTTCAACACAGCACCAGTGAAATATGAGCAAAATTTTATTAATTTGAGGCGTGAAGTTGAAAAACGTCTACATAACTGAGCAAATTGTTTGACGACCAATGCTAAAACATAAACACTGAGCAAAATGTTTGAAAATCAATGCTAAACCATAAACACTGAGCAAATTGTTTGACGATCAATGCTTTAAGGTAAACACAATTCCATACTTTATATGTACAATTATTTGAGCAAAATGTTCAGGCGCGCTTCCTCTCTTGTGGTAACTTTTCTGTCTATATACATGTCCAGTAATAATATAGCTTTACAGCGTTACAACATCATTTACAAGGTACAAAACAATCTCGGCCATCTCTTCAGCATAAATTGAACTTCTCGTGTCAGTCCCTTTAATAATGATCACCTGTTTGCATTGGTAACACTTTGTGAGTCCATCCTTTTAACATAGATCACACGTTAGAACCACACTCACACCTACCCGATAGTGGTACATAACAGACAGCTGACGGTAAGTAAAATCTGAATCTGCAAGCATTTACACACCGGGTAGGCGGCAATCGAAACTCTCTTAACAATCAACAAACGCAGATAAAAAATTGCTAGATACAGTGTTTTCATTTGCCATTTGTCCCCAGTTGGGGGACAAATGGCAATCAAAAACTCTGTTTCTAAGGGATTTTGATCTATGTTCGTCGATAGTATTAACGATTTTGATTGCTGCCTACCCGGTGTGATTTATATCTGTTTCCTATTCCCACAATGCCATCAGTAGCACAATAAGTTTGGTGCATGTTCAAAACTTAAACAATCACTGACTCCACCATTTAATTTTTGCCTAATGGGTAATTTTGCATGCTTTAAAGGTTTTGTTGAATGTCTATTTTATTCAAAATCAACTTTTTTGAAAAATTCTTTCAGGAATACCATCAGAGTGTCAAACAGTCTGGACCCAGATCAGACCTGACACATTTGTCAGGCCCGATCTGGGTCAAAACTGTTTGCAAAAGTTATCAGCAGACGACAGTAGTAGGCAAGGAGTTAAGAGGCATCAACTGCACATTGTAGTAGCAACTACTGTCCTGCCAGCCAAAAGGGATAGTGACATCATGTTTTGTTTACAAAATTATCAACTTATAATCGATAGACCACTTGTGTATTAATCCTATGATCTATCGATTCAAGTTGCTCAAGTGTAGAAGTTAATGTTTTACGTAATAATTGTAAACAAAATATTACGTCACTGTCACTCTAGGTTGGCACAACAGTATATGGACAGTTTTGTGCTTTGTCCCGAAAATGTTTGATCTTGTCTTACTGGGCATCAGCTGCTGACTTTTTCAAAAATATTCTTCAGGAACACTATTAGTGTGTCAAATGATTTGGATCCAGATCAGACATTCTGTCCGTCTTAAACTGAGTCCAAACTGTTTTCAAAGGTTATAATCAGCAGACGACAAGTCACTGCTAGGAAAGAACTTGAGTTAGGCTCCTCTACATAGAAATTGTGACATTTTAGCGTCCCTTGTGTGACCATAAAAACATGCCAGGTTGTCATAAGAGGCACAAAGGACACCGAATGGTTGCCTTTATCTCCTAAATGTCACTCATTGGACACTCAGACATTGCCATGGACGCCGAGGATGCGGAAGGGTTGCAAAAGACGATGGCCCCTCAAAAGGCAAAAGCACACAAACGTCGCTGTAGTCATAGAATGGATACTCAGTGGTCGCAGCCTCAATCTGGGCGATGTTTCTGCCTCCTTTCTGTGTTCTTTCACCGGCCAACTGTGTAATAAGTCCAAATATGCTGTAGGTACGGTGTCTTAATCCATTCATATCAAAAGATATCAGACATATTCACTTTAACTGCCATGTACTATAAGCTTTATTCAACTGAATTGAATATTATATTCGTAATCATAGAGCCCACATCGAAACAGGAGACCCCTGAAGAGTCTACATATAATGAAACCTAGGTCGGGTTAGCCGCGTCAACAGTCATGGATAAAACCAAGGAGCCAGAGGATGATCCTTCTGTTCCGACTATCCAGTCACTTTCCAGTCTGAATACAATATCTGTGAATACAGTTTTTCTGATTCTGATGCTTTACTTAGTAGAATATTGAGAACTCCGAAAACTGGAAAATTGAGAACTCCGGTAATCTTGGAATGCACTATATGAACTAATGAATGAAGTCCTCAAACGAATACAATAACAGAATTTCCTTTAACTCTCCTCTTTTAATTGTCGTCTGCTGATAATCATAGCAAACAGTTTGGATCCAGATCAGGCCCGACAAATTGCCGGGCCTGATCTGGATCCAAAACTGCTTAACACTCTGTTTGTATTCCTGAAACAATTTTTCAAAAAAGTTAATTTTGAAAAAAATCAGGAGACGACAAAAAAAAATCATGAAGAAATTCCTAGCACATGCAGAGTTAATTTGAGACAAGATATTTTCCATGCCTTTAGATAAGGGTGCGAAATTAAAAAATTATTTTTCATATTTCTCAACCAAAACACATGTTGTGGGTACTCAAAAGAACCGTCTCATTGAGACGGTTCTTTTGAGCACCCAAACAAATGCTAAAACTAATGAATAAGAAAATATTCACAATTTAAACGCTCAGTTTTTTTTTTGTTTATCAAGACCTATGCACATTGTAAGAAAGAATCTATGGAACTGTATCCGACAGGAATCCATATAGAGACATGGTGATGACAGGTGAAACTGAGGATTAAAGGGACTGTCTCTAGATTGGAATAAACTGTCACACTTGTGTGAAAAACAAAATTGGGTTAAGGTGGCTGCCTCTAGATGGGAATAAACTCTTTGCACTGATATTTCTAGGTATAACAGCCCATTTCATTTCTAGGAATAATTAACACAATAAACGTACAATTTAACTCAAGTTTTGCTGGAACAATTAATTATTTAAAATGTTGTATACTTTACTTTACTAATTGCAGACAAAAACTTTTCTCTTGAGTGAAATAAGCTTAATTGTTCCTATATCTTTGCAGGCTGGGTAATTTTTCATGCTTTTGTTGTCGTCTGCTGACTTTTTTTTTTAAATCAAACTTTTTTAAACAAATTCTTTCCAGAGCATTATAAGAGTAATTGTCAGAGTTTGTTTGTTTGATTTGATTCTTTACGTCCCATCAACAATCTTTCAGTTAAACAGGGACGGGTCTTCCTGGGTCGAACCAATACTAAGTTAGGGTAAATGTGTCTTGCTCTAGGACCACCTATGCAGTGACGCCAATGAGGCTCTAGCCTGCGGCCCTTCGGTCTCGAGTTAAGCACTCTACCACTGAGCCACTGCGCTCCCCATACGTGTCAGAGCGTCAAACAGATCTTGTCTGTCCTGATCTGCGTCCAAACTGTTTTCAAAGGTTTTCCGCAGATGACTAAAATCGCCGCTAACATGCACAGTGTTAAGTATCTTTTTCTCGTGAGCAGATTCATAATTATATTATCATTGAGAAAAAGATTTTTTTTTTATCCTGTTTCTGTGTAAAATTTGTCTTATTGACAGAGCAAGGCTTTCAGTAACTACAGTAACCACTCCAAACTTAGCTGCATCAGAAACAGCTGGGTACAGGAAGCTAATTAGTGCTTTAAATGCTAGCTTCAACTACCGATAACCTTTGCAAACAGTTTGGATCCAGATCAGGCCCGACAAAATGTTGGGCCTGATCTGGATCCAAACTGTTTGACACTCTGTAATCCAGAAAGATTTTTTTTTAAAGGTTAATGGAACCCTAGTTGCCTTCTAAATTGGCATAGACTAACAGGAAAGACCAAGATCTGAGTCTGATCAGGGTCTTTCCTGTCTGCTATTCAGAAAAGCCTTTTGAGACTTCCAGCCCTGAGTAACAACATTTCATTTGGGAATAATAAAAGAAAAGTGTCTGCAATTTTAGAAATTTAACATCCAACACCTTTATTGTTGTTCACACATGGCATACCGGTACAATGTAGCTAGGTTTTCTCATGATTTTGATGTTTTCTCCAAGCAAAACACCTGAGCTCACAGAGAGACGTATTTAGATGAATACGGGAGAAAATCGTGTTAATTCCAAGACTGAAAACAAACACAGAAAAATCACCCTTCTTTTATAGACGGACATATATGAAACTAAAATTGAAAATAGCTTGCCTGCCTAACATGAAAAGTTGCTGGGTCCATTAGACATTTTGTTGTTTACGTCACATTCAACGTTTTTTCAGTTATGTCCAGTTGGGTCTTCCTTGGTTGAACCAGTACTTAAAGCATCATTTGACAATTAAATTGAAAACTAGAATTGCGCAGTCAATGGCACACCATGATAAATCCCTAGGCTCCCCTCACATGTACCAAGCCACTCAAACAAATTCCGGGCATTTTTTTAGAAGTTTGGGGAAGGGCCCTAGGGCCTTTCAGATTGGGAGGATTAGCATGGAAAACCCCAAAATCGGGAAATTTGTCATAGTGCACAAATACGGCATTAAATTTTCTACTCAATTAAAAACAAATTAGCTTTTACACATACTATAATACTATTGCAATTAAATTGAAGGAGAAATAAGATGCAATGAATAATGTCACCATGTAGCTTGTGTGTGTGTTGACTGAATGAAAATCCAAACTTTCCAACTTGTACGCGCAGTGCACATATAAGGATGAATACACTATTTATTGGCTATTGGTATCCGTAACCTTGAACAAGAATTTAATCTGCATGCTGCATAGGTTTAGATAAACAACAACAAAAAAATTAGCGTAAAATTGTCAATATTTTCTTACACATAATTTACAGCATATGTTTTGGGTGCTCAAAAGAACCGTCTCTCATTGAGCAATTCTTTTGAGTACCCACAACATATGTTTTGGATGAGAAATAAGAAAATTATTTTTCTGTTACACACTCTCAACTAAAATCCTGATGCTGTTTTAACTCTTTACCTCCAAAAGTCCTCTGCTGATTACCTTTGCAAACAGTTTGGACCCAGATCAGGATCGACAAAACAATGGGCCTGATCAGGATCCAAACCATTTAACACTATGATGGTATTTCTAAAGGAATTTAGAACATATATTATTTTTTTTTTAAAAATCAGTAGATGACAGAAAAACATGCAAAATTACCCAGTATGCAAAGAGTCACAAGTAAGTCCTGCTTCTAATTACCCAGCATAAAAGAAAGAATTTTCTTCAAAGACTGTAATTCTTTATGTCTCATTAAGGTCTAAATAAGGAAAATGTCTATTTGAAAGATCTTGTTAAAAGACAAGAATGAGGCTGTTAAACAGTTTTACAACTATGGAATATTCCATCCAGTTAAGCCCCAGTTACACATTCACGATTTTCGCCACGGTAGAGCTACGATTCACCCTGATTTATCAAATTGTGATGTATCGGCATGATTCTTAGTAGCACCATAGAGACATCAGCATGAATCGTAGTAGTACCTTAGTGATTCTTGAAGAACCTTGGTGATTCTGGAACCTCCGGGACAGCGCTATGACGAGTTTAAACCAAAATCATAGCACTACTGTAGCGGAATCGGGATCATTCCTTGTGGTACCATAGGTGTATTCTTGGCCATTCATGGGCGTTCAGAGTATCAACTGACACCATGATTCACCCCGGATCCATCACGAATACAGTATGACTGCCCTACGATTATGTCGTGGCGCCATGGTAGTAGCACCGTCATGAATCGCTGTGGATTCGTAGAGACACCGTGGGAACATCGTAAGACATCATAGTGATTTCTGAATACACTGTATTCTGTTTTATCCATCCCGATTTTATACTATAGGTCAAATTGGGAAGAATCATGGTGAATTTGTTTTGATATCTTCCTTTCAGCTTTTCGGGCCCAGTATGGTTGCCAGAGCACACTTTTGAGGGTAATTGAAGATTGGAAGCAGGCTTTAGATCAAAATATGTGGCAGCAATTTTAATGGACCTTTCGAAAGCATTTGACTGTTTACCTCATGACCTGCTTCTGCTAAAACTTAAAACTTATGGTCTATCCGAAAATGCCCTAAAACTAATGGCAAGCTATCTAACCAATAGAAAACAATGTGTCAAACTTGGAAATTTCAAAAGTAATTTTCAATCTATCCTCAAGGGTGTGCCTCAGGGATCCATTCTGGGACCAGTCCTTTTCAACATCTTCATCAATGACATCTTTCATTTCATTAAAAACTGTAAGCTTTATAATTATGCAGATGATAATACGGTATCACACGCTGACACAGATTTGAAGAGACTCATTGATGAACTTGTTGAAGACAGCACTAGGCTTATCCAGTGGTTTGCAGACAACCAGATGAAAGCAAACCCTGGTAAGTTTCAGGCCATAGCTGTGGGCAAGCGTACACACAGTGAAAATATTTGTTTCAATCTTGGTGAAAATATTGTTAATTGTGAAGATAGTGTAAAGCTACTTGGTATCACAATTGATTTTAAACTAGACTTTGATGAGCATATTTCAAATGTATGTAAAAAAGCTTCACGTCAGTTAAATGTTTTAAAGAGAATAGGTGGTCACTTATGTAAACTGGGAAAACTAAATGTATATTATTCTTTTATTATGTCAAATTTTAATTATTGCCCTCTAACCTGGCATTTTTGTGGTGAAAAAAATACAAAAAAGATGGAGAAAATACAAGAAAGGGCCCTTCGGTTTATATATAGAGATTATGACTCTAGCTATGAATCGTTGCTTTTGAAATCTCAGTTACCTTCCTTAAAGGTCAGGCGTCTGCGGGCAATTGCATTAGAAGCATTTAAGATTTTAAACAATTTATCCCCAGTCTATTTAAATGATCTATTAACTTTTAAAAATCTTTCTTATTCTTTTAGGTATACACAGACTGTAGAAATCCCCCAGGTGAGAACAAGCAGATACGGCACTAGGTCTTTCCGCTTCACTGCTGCTAAGATGTGGAACAACCTCCCACAACATTTCAGAGACATTACAAGTTACAATGTTTTCAAAAACCAGGTTAATTCATGGAGCGGAGAGGCCTGTGTGAGTTCGTTTTGTTCAGACGTTTAAATTTTGCTTGTTTATGCTTGTTTTATGCTTTATGCTTGTTTTATGCTTCATTTTTATTTATAATTACGCTTTGTTTTAACCTGCAGGTTTAAATGTAGCTGGTTCTACTAAAACATTTTATGGAAGACAATTCTATTAGTACTTTAGACTTGAAACACTGATTCACAAGTACCGACTTGCGAATCATTGTTTTAAGATTTAAAGTACTTTAAAAGCTGTGATAAAGTAAGTAAAATGTGCTGTTTTAAACATGCTCCTATCTTAACTTATTATATATGTGTTGTGCTTGTATGTATGTAAACTTGTCTTAATTTGTAAGTCGGTAAATAGCTATTCATAGCTACTGTTATACTGTTTGTATCTCCGACTATTATAAATAAATTTTGTATTGTATTGTATTGTATTGTATTGAATCGTAGCCAGAATCGTGAATGTGAACACTGTCCGTAAAAATTGAAAATGTTGCTTATCCATCAGTTTGAACAATTATTTTTATTGCATCTAGGTCACATTTAGAAAGTGCTATTCAGTTTTTTCTGAGAGGGCATTGTACGATTTTTTTATATATTTTTTCTTTATAATATTCATAGAATCAATTGTATTTGAACAACAGGTACTACGGTATTTAGGGCTGACTTTATCTCTGTGAGCTTGGACCTTATAAGAGTCCAAATCTGATTGGTGCTTTAAGGAATAAAATTAAAGATGGCTGCCCATCAATCACTAACAATCTTGGAAGCCTTCAGAAGGGATAAAAACAGATCAGTCTGGAAAGGGGTTGAAAACTTTTGAAATAAAGAGAATATTTAACAGAATTAAACTAGAGAAGATAACATAAATCAGAAAAAGATGAGGGAATCCACTTAGAAAAGCAAACCTGCCTTGTGCCCTGGGGTCCTTGGTTCCCTGTTCAATCCTCAGTTTCTCCAGTCTGTAGGATGAGGCTTTAAGCTTTGGCCCAGTCTCCATCTGACCTTAGCTGTTGTGGGGATCATATCATATGGGCCTCATCGCGAGAAAACCTGTCTTCGGGGTTTTCCGAAAAAGCGAGACTCAAACCAGTCTCCTAAGCTACAGATCATACCAGATAGAATATTGAAATTTCCCTTGAAGCAAGTTTAGAAATGATACTTTCCAATATGCGAATAACAAAGGCACTGATCAGTCTGCGCCTTTGTTGTTCGCAAACCACCAAAGACAGGTTTTCTCGCAAGGAGGCCCATATCATAATCAGATTTTTGACTAACATGCAGGTGCATTGTCCACATCAGTGCAGGGTTGGCATAAAACCCGGGTTTTATCATAAAGCCCAACCCGGCAGGTTTTACGGGTTTTATGAGGGCGGGTTTTTGGAGTTTTATGGGTTTTATGTGGGTTTTATAAATCTGAAAGTTTATCATTAAAATAAGCAATCATAACTCCCACAACCATCTGCTACCTTACAGTGCAAACAGTGCTGGTCTAAAGAGAAACAGCCTGATCAGGATGAAAGCTGTTTGCATTTCTATCTGCATCTTTTAATGGTATTTCTTTGTGGTAAAGTTTTAGGCTGATTACAAAAAACTATGGGGATAACCCAAAAGTTAGAAAGACAACAGTATTATTGTTTTGTCTGTGATTCACACCTTTGGGGCAGTAATTGAGCAATTATCCTTTACTATTGAAATTATGGTCATATGCTGTCATGCTGGTCCTAGTAACAAAAGTATGAATAAATTTTAATGCAGCCTTATTGGGAAATGGGAACTTATTCACATTCTGGAATAGAATTACATATATACATACATGATACATAAAGTTTGTTCAGGCTTAAGCATAAAACAGCTCATCACCAATCAAAGTTAGCTTTAAAATTTTTCATTTACTGCCAATTTGATCAAGCAGGGATAATTTTGACTGAGAAAATCATGAGAGAAAATATCCCATTCAGCCAAAATTTTACTTACTCACATTTTGCTATGAGAATTTTCTCCCATCAAACCAATTTCTGTGAGATTTTTGGCAGAAAAATGAGCAAATCTCCCACCACTATCTACCCCAAAATTACCCCTGTCAAGCAATCAGACCCAGGGTGGATTTGTTTATATTATTGAAGCCCAAGATATTTTTTTCAGGGGAAAGATGACATTAGAAGACTAGCATAATCATGATAGTAGACAAGATAATAATAATCAGATATAGTTGAAAACTGACTTGTCTGTATCTTCTAAATACATATAATATATTTTTAAATGTCAATGTTGATACTCATATTCAATGACTATCGCACTATTACAATTTAAACTAATTAAATTATGGCTACATAGAATCATTTCTACTCTTTTATATCTATTATCAGACTGAAAACAGAGAATTTATAAGACCAAAATTCATAAAACCCGCATATTGCCCAAAGTGGGTAATATGACCTTATTTTCTTCCATGTGAGCTTGGGCCTCCCTGCCCCCCGCCTGCCATCAATCTGTATATCACATGCTGTTCTGACTGGACCACTAGAACGCTGCACATGCCCAAACCAGCGAAGCCTTCTCTCTCTCAAAATGAGGTCAAGGTCTTCAAGCTCAAGCTTTGCCAGAGCTCGATTGACCTTACCGTGGCCACATCCTCTGGCTTGATGCTGCAGATCTATCTGATCATGGCCCTGTCATTGCGTTGAAAGTTCGTCTTGGTCAGTGGCCAAGTTTCACTGGCATGGAGCATGGCGCTCCGCATGCAAGAGCTGTATACATGGCCATGGGTCTTGTAAGAGAGGTAACGGGATGTGAGAACTGGCAGTAGCTCCCTGAACTTCTTCAGGCTGTTTTCACACCAGTAGTGACCGTTATTTCACAGCTTCTACCAGGAGAAAGCATGTCACCCAGGTAGCAGAAAGAAGCTACCACCTCCAGCTTATCAGGTCCGACCAGGACTTCACTCTGTGGTCAATAGGATGGTCATTTTCCATGTGATGTGCACACCTATATTCAGGATCATTTGGTGCCAGTCGTTGTAGCCCGTTGCATTTCTTATGCACCCAAAGTTTGCAGCAATTGAAGTGGATGCTGTTGTTGCTTCTCCTGTATGACACCTGAACTCTGCAAGAGGTCCAGGCCTGTACCACAGATCATGACCTTTGTCTTTCCTGCATTTACCCTCAAATCCTTCTTCTCCATGGCTTCTTTCCATATAAAAAGCCTCCTGACACATTTCTCTAGGGAGTCAGCAATGATGACTAGATCATCTGCATATAGGTCCTCCTATGGAACACAAGCCTGAAACTCATGTGTCAAGGCCTCCAACACAGTGATGAAGAGCAAGGGACTGACTATGGAGTGACGATTATGGATCGTAACCTTTCGTAGCTAAACAATTACAATAATTGGTATTACAGTATTTAGCGACAGAATGGTAAGAATTTCAATGCTAAAACATTTTTTAAAACATTTCACACATGGCCAGGCCAAAAAAGCGGTTTCATGATGACACACATGATGACGCAGATTGATAACAAGTTTGAATCAACCAATCGGGTGAATCACATGATTTGGTGACCTATTTGGTAAACAAGTATGTAGCATGTACCCACAATACTCAAAACAGATAGGTCAGTATGCGATATTCATGCCCCCTACTCTAAGATAATGACTCCACCTAGTCCCGGTTATCAGTAAGCCACATTCGTTCTCTAAATCATAGACTTAGAATGACCAATGGGGTTTCCAGCGATTATAGCATTCAAACTTACCTTGAGCTCTGTCCCACTTAAAATATCAAAGCATATATGTAAAAGATATATTAAAATTGATTTACCTGTTTCAAAATTTTTTAGATAAACCATTAAAATACTGTTTCTCTTCATTTTGGCATTCATTGCTGATTTCATCATGCAATAGCAGCTTCTGTGTTGATTCACTTAAAAAAGACTTTTGCGCATTAAGTTGGTGCAGATTATACTATACCAATCAGAAGAGCGTTAATGTACATCAATGCAATACCGAAATTTTTTTTTTGCAAAATTAACTAGAGTGCGATGGGGCGCCATGGAAAATCCCCACGCTTAAGTTTTTGACTCCCCAGCACCCCTAAGTCCTACCCCAAGGCATGACCCTGACAACAGAATGATAATTCTGTTCAATATGTTTTCTACCTTTTATTTGTGAGAACACACACAAAGTTTGGTATAAAAATCTTCAAAATTGACATGTTTATGATATTTGACCTCGCCCCAAAGTCACCAGTTTGACCCTAGGATGAAAATGTCACTTGCATTCTGTTCTGCTCCTCATCCCCGTCGATTTGATATGCCACATGACCATGTTTGAAAAAAAATTTGACCCCCTGGGCACCCCCAGTGCCCCAAAGGCCCATCCCTGGGGCTATCCAGGCAACAGAATAAACATACCGTCTGATATGTTTTGTATCTTTCATTTGTGAGAACACACACAAAGTTTGGTATAAAAATCTTTGAAATTGACATGGTTAGGAAATTTAATGATCTTTGACCTCACCCCAAGGTCACCAGTTTGACCCTAGGATGAAAATTTTACTTCCATTATGTTCTGCTCGTCATCCTCATCGATTTGATATGCCACAATGCACATGACCATGTTTGAAAAAAAAAAAATTGACACCTGGTCACCCCAGCACCCCATCCCCTGGAGCATGAGCCAGGCAACAGAATGAAAATCGCGACTGATATGTTTTGTATCTTTCATTTGTGAGAACACACACAAGTTTGGTATAAAAATCTTTGAATTTGACTTTGTAATTGAAAATAAATGCTATTTGACCCCTCCCCAGGGCCCCAGGGGGCAGGCCAAAAACGATTTGCCGTTGCACTCCCCATTCACGGGAGTAACTCACACACCAAATTTGGTTGAATTCCTTCCAATGGTTTAGGAGGAGATAGCAGGACGGAAATTGATTTTGGCCCCTAAGCACCCCCAAGTCCCACCCCTAGAGCATGACCCATGCCACAGAATAAAAATCCCGTCGGATATGTTTTGTATCTTTCGTTTGTGAGTACACACAAAGTTTGGTATTAAATCTTTGAAATTGACTTTGTAATTGAAATTAAATGATATTTGACCATCTGACCCCTCCCCAGGGCCCATGGGGACGGGGCAAAAAAAAAGTGCAGTTGCGCGCCCCATTCATGAGAGTAACTCACACACCAAATTTGGCTGAATTTCGTCCAATGGTTTAGGAGGAGATAGCATAATGGACGGACGGAAGCGATAACAATATCAGCTTCGCTTTTTTTTAAAGGAAGTGTCTACAGGTACAGGACCGTATCCCTAGACTATGAGTCTAGAGGTACGGGCCCGAATCTCTAAACTACTCTAAACTACGAGTTTAGGGATATGGGCCCGTACCTGTACAGTCCACTGAGGATTGGCTAGGGGTACGGCTCTCAAATTTCAATTGCATATGTTGTAACTTATTTTACCGTTTGAGATTCTAACCGAACAAAACCACCTCATGTTGCAAATTCACATCTATTTGGGTGGGGAAAACTGATGTACTGTGATAAAAAAAAGTTTACTTATTTCACTAATAATTGCTGGTAACATAGGCTAATATAGCATCCACATCATTCACGTATGAAAGGAAAAAAGAACTAAAATGTAACATTTACATTGTTTCTCCCTTTCCATTTCTTCTTACTTTAAAATTATTTCCGTGATTTTCAGCGTCCAACGACTTACTGGGCATCCGACGTTGATCCAATCATCAATTCATCATGATGATCGATGGAGTGAAAACTTAATACTCACTGTATTTGGCAGAAAAATGTAAAATATGACGAGATGACTGAGGATGTTTATGGATTGGATATTTAACAGATGGATGCCCGTCTAATAATTGTGCCGTTTCCCAATAAAACCTGTCAGACCAATTTAAATAATTGAGCCTCGGTGCGAGTAAACCTGTCTTCAGGGTTTCTGACGCAAGCCTTCTAAGATACTAGCAAGAAAATTGAAATTTCGTTCATAGCAAGACTAGATATGATACTCTTCAATAAACTTGTGAATCACAAAGGCACTGATCAGACTGCGCAGGCTGGTCTGTGCCTTTGTTGTTCGCAAAAGCCTAAGATAGGTTTTCTAGCGCAGGGCCAATTTAATGATAATTTGTGTTTGCTTGGACAAAAGAAGACAATAGTTGAGTGCTCACTGCAGACGAGCAATTAGGGGACACCAAAAAGAAAATATTTAATTGGGTTTGCAGTTACATTGTAATCCACATTAATTCACACATCGGACGATGATTACCCTTTTCAATTAATCGATGGCTCCCTTTCAAGTAATTAAATGTCAAAGATGGCGACCAAATAGGTGTGAATTCCCAACACAAGTCTTTGAATGATTAGATCAGAGTTCTCACTAGGATTTTGAAAACAGGATTCATAGAATCCATCCCTGGAAAAAGTTGGAGTCAAAATTGAAAAATTGGAGTTTGACCTGGAAAAGTTGGAGTTTTTAGTTTTAACCGAAATATGAAAAGATTTATTTATGTAATGTCTTTTATCCTGCAAAATGGCAATTTCGAAATCCTTGTGAGGACTAGCTGTGAACAAAAAAGATTTTAGACCAAAAATAAAAGTTTGTATCAGGTTACCCTAAATCCCCCTCTTCGCAAACCCCTACACAATATTTTCTAAACATTGTTGGGGATTTCAAGGGGTTTGGCTATAATGTTTTCCGATCTTCTCCATCAAAATCAAAATATTTTCATATTTTAAAATTTCATGTATCATGAAACACATATTTTTATGTTTGGCCTTAAAAATGAAAAGCTTATACTATTGATGCATGTAGTTGTTTTATTCATTTACAAGCAGACAGACAGACGAACGGACAGACAGACGGATAGATCTTTTGCAGATGTATAGATCTTAGACTAGTTCAATCATTTAATTATTTGCATGCATGTGCTTTTTGCGATTGTTCCAAAAATTAAGATGATTATTTTGATTTCCTACCTACGTGCGAGACGATTTCAATGGTTTAAAATGAACGAGTTTTCTTGCTGAATTTAAAGCCATTTGTTTGCATTTAATACCCTAAGAATAGTTTATTCCGTGGAAAAAAACACCGATAGTTGATTGCATCACTCATTTGTTGCTAATGACGCTTTATTTGGAACGTTGCCTTATCGAACGTTATCCTATTTGGTTTACCGATGTCTTCAGCAAATCTTATTTTTATTATATCAACCATCTGTGGAACTCGAGCTGTGGAAGCGATTTCATGTGTTTCAAAAAGTAAGAAACATTTCAAGATTTGATTGAGACAGACAGTCACAAATGCGCGACAATCATTTGTCTTTACACGCACTCGGAAAAGTTAAAACCAATCGACCACATGCTTCTCAAATTTGCATAGGCGTAATTATTGTCCTGTCAATAAAGACAAAGTCGCTGTGCGACGTTCTGATTGGCCGAGAGATAAATGAGATCACGCCTACTGCTAATTGACGACTGGACATTTTATGACAAGCCCTGGGGGATCGGATTAGCGGCGATCTTCTGATCTTTTGTGGCGGAAGCCAAATTTGGACTCCCGCTGTCGTCTTCAGGTGTTTTTAAGGAGTTTTAGACGCGTCAGCAGAAAAAAAATTGGCATAAATTAGAATCCCCAGCAGGAAAAGTACGCGTACAAAACCAAAAGTTGGCGTAAAAATACGCCTGATTCGGCGTTTCTGAGACCTCTGTAGATATCTCAAATGGTAAAATAACTGTTACCAAAAATAGCTGAAATTTTAGATCTGTACCCGCAGCTAATCCTCAGTGGACTGTCTACAGGTACGAGCCCGAATCCCTAGACTCGTAGTCTGGAGATACGGGCCCATACCTCTAGACTCGTAGTCTAGGGATACGGGGCCCGTACCTGTAGCCACTTCCTTTTTAAAAAGCGTGGGGGTACAAATCTGCAAATAAAATGTCAATTTTCGTGAACCAAACAATAGCTCAGGTAAAAAAGTTTATAATACTACTTTATCACTTAAAATAGCTTCATTTTTCAGAGTTTAGTTCCCATAAGCTGCTAAAGCATGTTATCTGATTTCGAAAAATAAAGTAAGGATTTCGCCAATTGCGTTTATTAGTTAATCCTAATTGCGTTAGGCGTTTATCAGAACCCTAAAAATGACAACAACAATGGTGGCCTATTGTCAAAGTGCACCACTAGCCAAGGCAAATGACCAAATTGTCAAAAGTGGACTTATTTTCAAAAAACAAGCGCTCAATCGTTTAATCACCATAATCAGGCGAAACAGCAGGTATTTTCTTCATTTATGCACATTTTAATCAGTGTTTAAATATTTTCAAATAATCTAGCCACCTCATTTGATGGCTGTGTTACGAAGTTTTTAACGAAGTAAACAAACGGCTACATCTACTGAGGGCTAGTCTCCACCAGTGACCTATATCAGAGTGACTAGACACTTAATTTTTCAGCCACATAGGTATGTCCAGGGTTGCCACTCAATATCCATTTCAAAATTCCCTGACTTTTCACTGACTTTTCCCTGACTTTCAACTGTTTTCCAGACCCTTTTGGAAGGCCAATTTTAGCCATTTTCATCCATCGACTATTCGAAGATTTTGCACAAATATTTGAACTTGCTGATTTAATCTTTATTAAAGAAAAATCTTAAACCATAAATATTAGAAAAGGAATGTTTCTGAACATTCCTTTTCTAATATTGCTTGCAAATTATGGAAACTAAAATTACCAGATGCCTGTTAACTAGCATCTTTTAAAGAAAATTTTGAAATTCCCTGACTTTTTCATGACTTTTTTCATTTTTTTTTAAAATTTCCCTGACTGAAAATGTAATTCCCTGACTTTTCCCTGACCTGGAATTTTTTTCATTTTCCAGAACTTTTTCCCTGACCGTGGCAACCCTGTATGTCAAGGCTGATATCATGTGACTTACACCTGGCGCGCCTTTCATCGTATACACACAAAATGGCGACGCAGCTTGAGAAACCGCTGGGTTTATAGGTACATTGAAGAGCATTCTTCGTAATAAATACCGCTCATTGCTACATTTTGTTTATAGCAATGGAAAAAAGATATATGAAATATTTATAAATGATATGTTTCTGCAATGTTACGACTTATCCTATGGAGTTATGACTGTGTAAACATCGGCTGATTTTATGAATTTTGTGGAATTCGTCAAAAATGGCTTCGAAAATATCTGTTTCACTGCGACGAATAAAGCTTTAAACACGGCTATGTCTGTGTCTCTATTTAACAGTTTTCATAGACTAAGATGCCTTATGATTCATAATTCATCGTAATTATACTATTTCGGTGTTTGTAAAGGTGTAAAAAGTTTTGGTAAACAACAGAGAAATTGCGCTGTGTATTGTAAAACCGTGATAAAGGCAAATCGTGTAGATAAATGATATCGATTCCCCCTCATTTACCTGTGTAAGAAGCATGACAGAGCAATTTGAGTTGAGTATTGGTATATCCTTGGAGTTTCCAGTCACTCTTATATAGGTCACTGTCTCCACTCTGCTAATAAAAAGGTTACTCCACCCACTAAAAATAAACACAGAAAGCAAAAAACAATCGAGTGATTTCATGTTTGCCAACTATTGCTTGTGTTTCGAAACTATAGCAATAACATATTTCTTATGTTGTGTCTTCAAATGCGCCAATTATTGTGTAATTTTCTGTTTCTATATAGTGTATTTTACCTTTCATTCGGAGGTCTACTTGACATAATTTTGATGATGTTCCGCCATCTTTAATGAGGTTTGGTCAGGATAATTAAATGGTACGAATTTCTTCGCGTGATTTTATTTTTCTCTATTATTATTATTATTATTATTATTATTATTATTATTATTATTATTATTATTATTATTATTATTATCATCATCATTATTTAATTATTATTATTATAACATAATCATCATCATCATCATCATCATCATCATCATCATCATCATCATCATCATCATCATCATCATCATCATCATCATCATCATCATCATCATTATCATCATCATCATCATCATCAGCAGCAGCAGCAGCAGCAGCAGCAGTATCAGCAGCAGCAGAATAAGCGGCCGTGAGCTACTATATAAGACTTTTTGTAGACCATATTTTTCTTAAAAAATAGTAAGTGAGTATACTCTTACTAGCTTTTGAACCCTCTGGCTGTTGAGGCATTTGGTTGTTGTGCAGCATGTCAATTACGTTACCCCTTATTTTTAAAAAAATGTAATTATGGCTGTTCAGGTAGTACCTCTACTATTCAAATTGGTAGAAAAATATGAACTTGACAAAATTCAGAATGAGGCCGCCAGAATAGCCACTGGAGCTACCAAACTCGTCTCAATAAATAACCTGTACAAAGAAATTTGCTGGGAATCACTACAAAAACGACGCAATGACCACAAATTGACTTTATTCTTTAAAATGTATAATCACTTAGCACCAGAATATTTATCCTCCTTAATACCCCAACAAGTAAATGATATATCCCGCTACAATCTACGTAACTCTAACAATATCCAAACCATATGAGCTAAAACGAATCAATACAATAATTCCTTTTTACCCTCTGTCTTAAGAGATTGGAATACCTTGCCAGCTGAAACTAAACAATTGAACACAAAGTTCATTCAAATACTTTTAAAGAAAGATAACAAGCCTGTTCCAAAATATTATTATTATGAAAAAAGAAAAACTCAAATACTACACACCCGACTACGAACAGGCTGCAGTTCTCTGAATCTAGACTTGTTCTTGAAAAATATCACTGACTCACCTCTTTGCAACTGTGGTTCTATCGAAAATGCGCAACATTACTTTTTCCACTGCAGATCCTTTCAGCATCAACGCACCTTACTTCTTAATGATATATGACTATACAGAACACCAACTTTGCATTTATTACAATATGGTGATCCATTACTATCAAATGAAATAAACCAAAGTATCTTCCATCATGTCCACAAGTATATCTCCGCAACGCAGTGTTTCTAATTCTCTCATCTTTAATGTGCATTACAAGTGTTACCATATCATGTGACGACAGAAGAAAACCTAATATTAAACATGTCCTTAAAAAATAGTAAGTGAGTATGATCAGGAAATACCACAATCACAAACTGCAGACAACCCCATGGAACCGCGAGGAAGAGCCGCTCAACCATCACGAGACACCAGGAAGACAAATTAAGCAAAGCAATCAGCTGCCCCTTCCCCATCAAGATGATTGCAACATACAACAAAACATAGAACAATTACAGACTCCCACAATGGGAATAACAATAAACAAAAAGTCAACAACAACAGAACCACTGCCTTAGAACGGACAGCAGCCTAAGCCACCGGGGGGCTTAAATGCATTTTACTGGTACCAAATCTTCGCCCTAGATTCTGCTGTTGTTAAGTCTGCACCACTCCCCACATCCCTTCAACATTCAGCAAAGCAATACAATCTGAAAATATTTCATGCTTTTCTCCATCGTTATTTGTTTGTAATTTGTATCATTTTCTTATTGTTTGTTTTTTTCCCAATCTATATATTTTTCGCAATTATCTTCTTTTCATATTTATAACACTACTTTGTATACTCACTTTGCTATATGTAGATAAAATACTGCCATATGCATGTACACTATATAGTCACTCTCAACAGGAAAAAAACTCTATAAGCATTTATGCTTTCGTTCTAATCCTTTGTATGTTTACAATGTACGTATGTTGTATATCATTTGTATTTATTGAATAAAATATGTTTAAACTAAATTGGCTAAAAAGTCATGTTATATGCAAGAACAATTCATTCCGTGTGATAATGGTGTTTGTTAAAGTTATTTGGGCTAATTAATGTGTCATTTACGTTACATTTTCAACTACATCCAATAAAATTGTTTAAATTTTGTTAAATAGTTTAATTTGATAAATACTTAATGAGTATTTAGGATCGAAATGACATGTAACTAAAAGACAATTAACTGACCATTTCAAAACTGCAAACAGCTTATTTCTATCGCAAAAACCGGTAGAGTGATAAGCTATTGAATATGACGACCCTGAAAGTGAATAAACATTCTTGCATAGATGTCTATTCGTATAGCTGTTTACACCCATTGTCAAATGAACGAAAATCCATGTTCAAATCAGGAGATTCACGTGCTGTTTGAACATGGTTCTGAACTTGAAATACTTAAAATGAGCCCTGCATTATTTGCATGACTTTATATACGGAAAGCATTGCGGACCAGACTGATCATTTTGCCGATGTTTTTGTTCACGAAAACGTTGCATACGGCTATGACGTTGTGACGACGTTATGACGTTCGAAAGTACACAGTGAACGCCATTTTGTTTGGAGAAATGCAGTGTAAGAAAACGGACAATTTAATGTTTACGCAGCGTTTTCAGTGCGAATTGGGTTGGAATAATGTAAAATATGCAAGAATAACGATCACACATGTTTGTTTCATTGCATTGACACTTGCGGGGTCCCTCGGATGATGTTGAACACTCGGCCTATCGGCCTAGTGTTCAAACCTGGCAAATGTTAATGCATGAAAAACCATGTGTGATCCCTCTATTAAATAAGGTAAGAACATTTTCATTTTGTAATTTAGCGTGTAATGCTACACTAAAAATGATTCATTCTTAATTGCATTTATGAAAATAGAGTCAACCAGGTTAAACCATACCACTCTGTTTCATTTGAATGAAGTGTAATGACCATAATCGTGAGATATCAATGATACACCTGCAAATCGAAACCGAAAGTGGGTTTTCTGCATTGTGCACATGTTGCGGTCATTTTATATGTCAAATAAGTGCTTCAATTGTTTGAAAATGGCAAGATCACGAGAAGGCTGTATTTCCCCTTCGAATTTCCTAGTTGTATATCGTTTCTAAGTAAGTAAGGGTGCAAAGATCATGAATCGATACAATAAAGTACCACGCCTGACCCAGGATACCAATGGGTTTTAGGTTTTTATTCACAACAAGACCACTAGCCGGGGTATATGTCAAACAACAGCATAAACACATGTCAAAAATACAACAACAAAAACAATTGGAAGAGAGCAGAAAAAAGTAATACCATCATTATCGCTGCATAGAATACAACAGTGATCAGGACCTGAGTGACGTAAAGCTTTAATCTGTTGGTTGCTGCCTGCTGGGTCCGCCATGGCTCAAATTGAGGTTTTCTTTAGCTCAAACTATCTGTGAATCATGAGCCCTTTTCTTTGTTTCATCTTAGTGTGTTAAAGGATTAGATGTTTATGAGATATAAGCCTCCATGAGAGCTTAACAGAATCTAGGGCGAAGATTTGGTACCAGTAAAATGCATTTAAGTCCCCAGGTGACTCCTGGCTGCTGTCTTCTAAAGTGGTGGTCCGATGTTGTTGATTCATTGTTTATTGTTGCTCCCATTATTTGTGGGGTTCTGTGTTGGATCCTTGTTTTGTTATTTAGTACTTTGTTTCCGTCTTGTTTTGCAATCATCTTGACAGGGAAGAGAGAGCTGTTTGCTTTACTTTAGCTGTCTTCTTGATATCTTGTGACAGTCAGTGTTCTGTGGCTCTTCCACACAGTGCCGTATGTTGATCTGCAGTGTGTGATTGTGGTATTTCCTGATCATACTCACTTGCCTTTTTATGAGATTCTTTGCTAAGACAATGGAAAGTTGGTAGCTCAAACATACATGTATTTTTTTTCTCAAATCACTATTGTTCGTCTTGGAATTTGTGCAAAGTGACACGTTCTTACCCATTTTTATATTGAGTCCCCCAACCCCACACCTGCAGTGCAATGCTCAATATTAATGACCTAATGTAAGATATGTTCTGGAGTTTCTTCGCTTGCCTTCTCTGGAGCCTATTTGTGCAACCACTTCAATTAACTACACTTTTTTTTCCTGAGCAAGCTTGATTAAACGAGTAACCAGTACTTCCTGCACATACCTTTGGTTGTAATCTTGAACCAGGGGAAGGGAGGAGAATGGCCTTAGAAATTATTTTATTATCAATCTCCATTAAAGCATGCCACGTCAGACACGTGTTGTATCTGCAGTCAGACAAGATGGACAGTTACTAAACGTTTATTGTGTTGTGACTGTCTGTGTTCTGTGTATCTTCTCATGGCGTTGTGGATTGGTCTGCAGACTGTGATTGTGGCATTTTATAGTTATAGTCAATTGCTGCGCATTAATGCAGAAAAATATATTAACTTGCGGCCCTCAGCTTAAAGGTGATCAAGAAGTGTCCATTTTAAGGTTGCTTTGATAAGGTTACAAGGATTAACAATATCAGGCAATTTTTGAAAACGTCTTAGATAAACCGTGACAGTTCTACCAGAATCCTTTTCAAATATGTTCTTAAAAGGGTTTCCTTTGGAAGCAAAGACTGCACCAAAGAACTGAAACTAGAGTGTGCATATTTCCTGGGCCAGACTAGATAGTTTCTGCCATTTAGGCGTCATCAGTGACCCTCTATAATAGTTTCAAAGTTCCACAATGAAACCCATGATCCCAAAGGACAAGAAAATAAAATCTTCTCTATAGTGAAGGCCAGGGAGACGTTCTACCGCCGCCACACAGTCCCAGTTACCAGCTGTAGTGAAGTCAAATATGTTCTTAAAAGGGTTTTCTTTCGAAACCGTGACACTGTATCAACCAGACTGTGACGTTTTATTTTTGTTTTTGTTGTTTTATGCGATTTGACAACAGAATTGCACGAGATATTCAATATATTTCTTTTATGAATCAACAGAACCATTCTTCCGGGTTCAATTATTCTTATTTTCTCAATCCAACATTAACTTGTAACTGACAAAAGCCTTTTTTGAATCAGCGAGAGGAGAAAATGACTTTAGAAAATATTTCATGATCAATCTCCACGAAAGTGTGGGTCCGGACCGGGATAGGAAAATAAACCAACAAAAACAGAGCCACCACTTTAATACGGACAGCAGCCGAAGTTACTGGGAGGAGGGTGGGACTTAAATGCAATTTACTGGCACAAAACCCTTCGCTGTAGATTCTGCTGTTGTTAAAATACAAAAAAAATGTATAGTTTTATGCACTGCAATGCATCATCACCGAGAAACAATCTAATCAAATTAACATCCTGCGAAGATACCGTTAAGTTGAGCCACAGTGGGCCCAGACAATGACTAGTATCATAGATATATTTTAAAAGAAACTATGCAATTTGTTATGGAGAAGGCCAAGTCCAAACAGGAGACTTCAGTATCCAAAGAATTTGCTTAATTTAACTGAAGGTTTTGGGACGTATCTGACGTACCATTTGTTCGAAATAAGGATTATCAATATTCATATCAATATTCAGAAAGTCATCTAGGTATCTTGAAGTAGAGTTGAAACGCTTCCATAATATCAGCTTGGGTATTTAAAAAAATACAGCATGAAGTCTCTCTCATAGCTAAATACAAAAAAATCTGCAACAAGAGGAGCACAATTAGTACCCGTTGAAATACCCTACATTTTCTTAAGCAATTTAAATGAAAAACGTCAATAAGCAATGCGTATTAGATACCCCCGCACAGTAAGAGTCAGTGAAAAAAACTTGGCAAGCTATAGTTCAAACAAGCAGACCTTAGTTTTGAAAAGTAGATTTCAGTAGAATCTGTGCAAACAAAAATTATAAACTCCTTCATGCATATGTTCACTGTGTCTACATTGTATCGGCAAAGTGTCAAATTGCTTCATCATAAGCTGTGGTAGGAGTTGATCGGCCCATAAAGGCACTATCAATGCATATACAAAATCCATATAAGGGAATAATTGTCTAAATTCTCACAGCTGTCATTTTGTCAAAATTATTTTTTGTGAACCAAACTTCTTCATGCATATGTTCAATGTGTCTACATTGTATAGACAAAGTATCAAATTGCTCCATCAAAAGCTGTGGTAGGAGTTGATTGGCCCACAAAGGCACCATCTATGCATATACAAACACCTTATTAGGGAAAAATTGTCTAAGTTCTCACTGCTGTCATTTTGTCAAAAGATATTCTTTCTGAACCAAACTCCTTCATGCATATGTTCAATGTGTCTACATTATATAGGCAAAGTATCAAATTGCTTCATCAAAAGTTGTGGTAGGAGTTGATCGGCCCACAAAGGCACCATCTATGCATATACAAACACCTTATTATGGAAAAATTGTCTAAGTTCTTACATCTGTCATTTTGTCAAAAATTATTTTTTTTCTGAACCAAACTCCTTCATGCTTATGTTTAATGTGTCTACATTGTATAGGCAAAGTATCAAATTACTCCATCGAAAGCTGTGGTAGGAGTTGATCGGCCCGTGTATGGCCTATAATAGCATAAGCATAAAACCCTATATTTAAAGCCATTTAGAACTACAAAGGGAAATAACTCTAATAGAATTGGCCCCTAGCCCTTACTTTTTTGGCTAAAGTATTTGTCTTGCATATATGAACATGTTTGCAAGGTTTGATGAAAATCCAGCAATGACTCTTCGTGTTATTAAGGAAACAAAACGTTTAGGACGGACGGGCACACACACGGACGGAGGGACGGACAACGTGAAAACAGTATACCCACCATAAACAAAGTTTGAAGGGGGGTATAAAGATAATGGAGAGCATCTGGTTTTCTGACATAATCACAAAATATATCTTTTGGTTGTTCTGATTAGTCAAAAAATAGACAGTGCAGGCAAAGCATCCCCCAACCGTCCCCCATCCCGGCGTTTGTGCTTTGTCAACACCGCTAGCTGACAACAACAGTATCGAAACCACATGCACATTTTCACACTATAAAGAAAACACATGTACAGTTTAAGAAAGATCAATATGAAACTGTAAGAGGAGTTGCGCTCAATGCACCCTCTATAGATAGATACAAAACGGTGATGCAGATAAAGGCAGAATTCACAAGATGAAAAAATGGCAAAAATTAAAGTCGGGATAATTTCAAAACCACATGCACATTTCCATACTATTGAGAGCTTCAAAAACATCGGTATAAAGGCGTAAGGGGAGTTTTGCTCACAAGCTCACTGTGGATATATTAAAATTTAAAATGTAAATATAAATTTGTGATGCCGAAAACTGACAAAGTTGAAAAAATGAAAGCAAATACTGTGACAATAATGTCCAAACCACATGCAATCTTCATACCATAAACAAAACACGTGTCAAGTTTCAAAAAGATAGGATATAACTGTGAAAGAAGTTGCGCTGACAAAGTACACACTCATTGGTATGAGATGCCGAAAAACAATTAAGTTAACAAGTTAAAAAAATTGGAAACACTAATTTGATGATAATATCCAAAACCACATGCACATCTTCAGGCCATGAACAAATCATTTGCAAAGTTTCAAAACGTTCGGAATACAATTGTAGGAGGAATTGCGCTCACCAAGTGCCCACTCGTTGCATCCGAGATGCTGAAAATTGATTAAGTTCACACGTTCAAAAAAGTTTAAAATAATAATTTGACCATAATGTCCAAACTACATGATCATCTTCAGACCATATAAAACATCTGCAAATTAAAAGAGAGCCCTCTCCATTAAAAATAATTTTCATGATTTGTTCTGTTACAAGATTATTTGTTCTGTTCCTTATTGAACCATTCTCCAGCATTCTTTAATAAAGGCAGTAATTTGTTAGTACACCCAAAATAAAGAGAGCACTCTCCATTAAAAATCATTTTCATGATTTGTTCCGTTACATGATAATTTGTTCTGTTCCTTATTGAACCATTCTCCAGCATTTACTTAGAACTTAGTATTTCCTTTTCTGTTATAATGGCAGTAATATGTTACAGTAGTACACCGGTATGACTACTGTATTACATCGGTACCCTACCATCTTTAATATTCAATGGGCAAGCTTGTTTCAGTGTATTGTAAGTTGTTAAATTACATTTTACATTGTTCCTCATACATAGTGAGAAGGTTAAATTTTACCAATTTACAAAAAAGGGGATCCACAAAATGCAGATGAAAGGTATTAGCATTTTAAATCGAAGAATTAATACACTTTTAAGAAAATTCGGAATTATTCTCTGAGGAATAAGCTGGATTACGTAAATGTTATGGTACCATTGAGCGTATATTTTCGTAGTAAATCTGGTTGATTTTAATCTTTTTAAGCAGAAGCATTTTCATTTATAAGAAAGCTTTTGATTCTGTAAAGTGAATTGCACAATGACATTTATTACTACAAAACAACATTGGCGTTGGTATTTTAGTCATCCATAATATGTGCGGAAAGGCAAAATCATATGGTTTGTCAAGCTCAGGTGGTGTCCGTCACGGAGAAAACGTGCCACCAATACTGTTTTCATTATTTTTAAATGACATTACCCAGTTTATGTCTAAATTCTATAATGGTTCTAATTTACTTACTGAGGGTATCCACTCGTTGTTCAATAATCAAGATGTTGAAGTGTACTTTTCTACGCAGACAATACTGTGATTTTACAGAAACAGTTTACGATCTGCAAAAAAACCCTTGCTGCGGTGCAAATATATTTTAATAATAAAGTTAAATACGTCCAAAACTAAAATTGCTAGTTTCTTTTAAAGGTAACTTTAGGAACAAAAATACAAAAAAGTAAGTGAGTATGATGAGGAAATACCACAATTACAAACCGCAGACAACCCTATGTCACCGCGAGGAAGAGCCACTCAACAATCACGATACACCAGTTAAACAAATTAAGCAACCATAACAAAACATAGAACAATAACAAAGTCCCACAATGGGAGTAACAATAAACAACTAGAGGACCTGAAGGTCCTGAGGCGCCCACCTGGCCTCTTTAATTATTTTAAAATAGGTCAAGGTCAACTATAGCTTACAATAAAACAGTTTTTGTTTTACCATATATGGGGGTTGCAGCCATTTTGGTCATGTGACTTAAAACGATCTAATAAACACTCCATCAAACAGCCCAGTGATATCTGAGAAACCAATGTTTATATAGGTATGTGGCAGTCCAAATGAGTGGCATTGGATAAAAGGTCACAGGTCAGCTTGACATTTGGTACTTATATAAAGCCATTGTCTCATAAGGTTAAACATTTCTCGAAAGTATTGCGATTTCGGCTTCAACAGTCATAGAAAAAATGAACATTTCAAGATTATTCCCATATAAAAGCATTAGGAATCAAATTTGATTCATCATTTAGATTCAAGCTAGATTCATCATTTGTGCAAACCTGGTAGAGACCCCATCCCCAATGCTACATACCAAGTCCCAAGGCCATTTGCCTTTTGTTCCAGAGAATAAGATATTTAAAGGGTTTTTAACATATATGGGTTAAGTAGGTCAAGGTCAACCAAGAGTCATCATTTGAACAAACTTGGTAGGCCCAACATCCAAAATGTTACATACTAAGTCCCAAGGTCATCAGCCTTCTGGTTCTGGAGAAGAAGATTTCTAAAGGGTTTCTGAGAAAACTATGTTTGAATATATTGATGGGACTACAATATGAGCGGCTTGGCTGAAAGGTCAAAGGTCAACCTTGACCTTTGGAACTTATTCATAGCCATTGTCACATCAGATTAAACATATCAAGAGCGAATAATGACATTGGCTTCAGTAGTTTTCAAAAAGTCAACTTTTCACAAATTTCCCCATTTAAATGCATGAGGAAGCAAATTTGACCTTGACGTTAAGTAGGTCAAGGTCAACCTAGGATCATCATTTGAATAAACTTGGCAGGCCCCACATCCCTGACGCTACATACCAAGTCCCAAGGTCATCGGCCTTCTGGTTCTGGAGAAGAAGATTTTTAAATGGTTTTTACCATATATGGGCATGGACCATTTGAACAAACTTTCATTTCCCCAATCTAAGGAGTCTCCATATGAAATTTGAGTTCAATTGGCCCAGTGGTTTCAGAAGAGAAGATGTTTGAAAATGTTGACGGACGGACGGACGACGGAGTCACTGGTATACTAAAAGCTCACCTCGGAGCCTTCGGCTCAGGTGAGCCAAAAAGTCAACAAAAATAATTGAACCACCGCCTTAGAACGTACAGCAGCCTAAGCCACCGGGGGGGGGGGGGATTAAATGCATTTTACTGGAACCAAATCTTCGCCCTTGATTCTGCTGTTGTTGAAGTACAAGAGATGTTCAGCTGGCATGGAAACCTTCTAACTAATGCAATGTACCATCATGGAGGAAACACTCTAATCAAATTAACACACCATGATGAAACAAAGAAAAGAGCTCATGACTCACAGATAGTCAGAGCTGTTGAGCCACGGTGGGTCCAGCTACAGATAAGCATCATGCACCAATTAAAGCTTTACGTCAGAGCCGTCATAGAGTCTGAGGCCTGGCCCACCGTCGTGCAATTAAAGAGGAAACCATCAGCGGACTTGATTTAGCAATTTTAGAGTACACGGAATACGCCAGAACAGCCATCTAAAACAAGCTAAACTGGGCACTTTGGAGTACTCCAGAGTAAATCAAGCGATTACTGTTTTAATTGTGAAAATTAACCCAATCCGATTGCCAAGAAGAAGAAAATAGACTGACAAAATAGATGTCCTTTCAATCGATTTTACTAAATTATAAATGACCATATTTTTTTCGATACGAATAATTATCACAACCTATCGGGAAAGACAGAAAAAATATCTCAGTACAGTTAAGACAGTGCTCTGCCATTTTGTTTTGGAACAGGTCAATTGACCGTTCTGTCTACACCACCACGGAAGATGTCCAGAGTACTCCGGCGTAGGCCGTCACAGTTGTTCCAGCACACTTGATTTCTGTTCTGCCTGTTCGGAGTGGAAGGAGTAAAGAGAACAGCTAAATCAAGTCTGCCCCATAGCTATAAACTGTGATTGGGTTTAAAACCAGGCATGCAGACTGTCGCATGACATCCAAGTTATATCCAACCTTTATATAACGTTTTACAATCTTTTTGAATTGTTCACTAAAATTAGGTTTTCCAACAATATGTTTGAATTTGTAATCTAAATCACCATAGAATATAGGTTCTGATATGCCTTGTTGCAGAAGAGTTTTTAACCCAATGTTGTATTTTAAAATTAACTCTGAGTGTCTGTGGTAGAATTTAGAAAATGCTTTTCGAATTTTATGATATGTGTAACCTTGTTTTAATAACTTAGCAGTTAAAAATAAGTTCCTGTTGTTGAAGTCCTTAACATTAGAACACACTCTAGCAAAACGAAAAGCTGAGAAATAATGTACACCATAGGAGGGGAGCGAGGAACATCTCCATCAAAAAATGGGAAATTTTCTATTTCAAAATTAAAATCATCCCGTTGATCATATTTTAGAAGAAACTATGCCTTTTGTGATTGACAAGTTCAAGTCCAAAAACGGAGCTACAGTATCAGAAGAATTCGCCTTATTTAACTGAAGTTCAGTTGGATATATCTGACCTACCATTTGTTCAAAATAAGGATTATCAATATTAAGTAAGTCATCTAATTATCTGGAGGTGGAGTAAAAAGCTTCAATAATATCAGTTTGATTATTGTCTGACAGAGACAACATAAAGTCTTTCTCAAAACAAAAAACAACAACAACAAAAAAACCACAAAAAACACACACAAAAAACAAATCTGCAACAAGAGAAGCACAATTAGTCCCCAATGGAATACCTACAATTATTCTATATAATTTCGAGCCAAATCTTATAAATATATTGTCCAAAAGATAATGGAGAGCATCACACATTTTCTGACATGATCACAATGTATATCGTCGAGGTTGTTCAGAAGTAAAAAGGCATTTTTATCATTACAAGCCAAATAAAGTGAGCCCTCTCTGTTAATTGTTCGATCAATTAATTCTGTTAGTTTTTCTTTGATTAGAATATGTGGCAATGTAGTATAGAGAGTACAGAAATCATATGTAGACAAACAAGATGCTAGAAAACCTCTAGACTTCAATTTAGTAAGAATTTCACCTGAATTTTTAATAGACCAAAATAATTTTTACTATTTCTTTCATAAACTGTTGTGCAATATTTAATGACATGGTTTTTAATCGCAGTGAGACAAGAAGTCAAAAGAATAGACAACTCAGTGGTTGTACATGCACTAGAATTAGCAATAAAACGCGACTTATAGGGCCGTTTATGAAGTTTAGGTAACCGGAATAACGTAGGAAGTTTGCTATGGTCCTCGTCAAACCCGATTTTATGTTAAAAGCTGCATACTCTGTAACTATGAACATTTTTCGAAAAAAATATTTTCTTTTTAAATCATTTGTAAAAGTAGAATTAAGTTATGTTGTCACAATAAATCTAATTTCTATAGCTGAAAACTGCATGGAAAAGTGAATTATCTTATAAAACAGGTGCTTTTTCTCTTATTTGTAATTATTTACGTCCCTCCAATAATTCTAGACATTTAATTTTTAACATAAATGCTGTTGTTTTGGTACTAATAATTTGTTAATTATTACGAAAAAGGTTAAATGTATACCTGAATTCTAGTATTTTTACTGTGTTCTTGAAAAATAGAAACATTATTTCTAAAATGCAAAGATCAAAAGTTACAGACTATGCAGCTTTAAAGAACAATCACCTTGAGATATTTTTTATGAGGATGGTGTAGTGTCAGTGGAGAGTTTGCTAAAATAAGATGTTAATTGATCAATCAAGAAAGGCTATGTTTCCTCTTATGAAATAGTCCAGAAAATTGTTTTTGCCCAATGATATTCAGTTACCTTTGTTTGACGACGCCATAGATGCCAGGCACACTCTTTCAGCCCAACAGGTATGGCAAACGTCACAGACTCGTGCATGATGACGACAGTGTTTATTTTTTGTCACTGGATAAAAGTTGGAACTAAGACAAAAGTGTGGACTAGCCATATATTTGGTATACATCACAGATTTTATAGATTTTATCCCTTTTCTAGATATTTTCATTTAAACGTCTAGAGGCCAGGTCATACATGCTACGAAAAGAAAGTGAGTGTGACCAGTCACAGATCAAAGGCCAACCAATGCATGCGCGGATCCAGAAAAAATCAGAGTGGGTTCAACTCTGACAACGTTTTTGTGTGTGTATTTTGGTTGATGAGGGGAGAAGATTGTAAGGTTCCAAATGCCACTTAAAGCGGGCCATTATTTGCCCGCCAACGAAACGCCATTTAAATGGCGTTTCGATAGCGGACCGATGATGACCCAACATTGAATGCAAGCTTAATAGCTTTGCGATTGTTCAGGGGTTCCGGACCAGTATTGCTAAGACACCCTATAGCTTTGTGATTTTTCAAAAGCTGGGCCCGGACCCAATCTGGATCCGCGCATGCAATGACACCAAGAGGGCGACACACTAGAACACAGGCAAACGAAGTTAACAACAAAACTACTTTTAATTTAATGTAAAGGTTTCACATCGAGATAATTTCAAAACTATAATGTAGTATATTTTAGAGAAAAATACACAAAACTCTTACTGTATATGCGCTTAGAAAAGTTCTTATAGGGTAAGACCCTCAGAAAATTTATAGAGGCGGTGCAAAGTTTTAGCAAAAGCGGATTATAGTGTTTCTTTGTATCTAAACCACTTCAGCTAGGGTGCAAAGACAAGGATGTTGACACGGAACAACAATAAATGTCAATGAGGCCATTTTGTGTAATTGTATGATGGTAATTGACAGACGCCTAGAGAAAAGGAACTGGACGAAAATCAATCGGAACTCCTCGGTCAATTCCGTTAAATCAGTCTGATTCTTTTTATACGAGAGCCAACGTTTAGATCCATAGATTTTCGTCTACCATAGACATGTGTAGACATTTTAGCTCCAGTTTTGGTCATTAAGCTCATTTCAACAGCAAAAGAAGTTTGGATTGCTTAACACAATCTTTCATTGCTAACCAAAACCGGAGCTAAAATGTCGTCTGCTGATGACGTATGTTGCATTTTTGTGCTTTAAAGATTGATTAATCTCAGCCTACATGCAAACAGTGTGGGCCCAGATCAGACTGCTCCATGTGGAGCAGTCTGATCTGGACCAACACTGCTTGCTTTATAGGATTCTTATGGCACAACAGAAACGGCATTTTAAAGTTCATTTGCTCTTTAAACGGAGGCAAGGGTACTTTTCTGTTATACTACACTAGCTATTACAACACTTCAAGTGATCAAAAATCATTCCCACAAAAAATGTTTCGCGTTTGATGAAGAGCAAATTCACATTTCCACAGGTCAGACTGCGCATTCTAATCCAGTAAATTGCTAACTTTCATAAATAAGTGCCAAAATTGTATTTCAGTGTCAACACGCTGACCTGGGACCGTTTTCACGCTTTTTGGCTTATGGTACTTTCAATGCTAATGCCCCCTTTTTAAGTGGTCGTATGCTTATTTGCGACTGTTAGTCATTTATATGGTTGAAAATTAGAGGGAAACTTCGTCCATAGTGTTTGCAGAGAATGGTGCTAGTCTATACTGTTTTCGTTCTCATAGGAATAGTTTATGTAGTCGCTGATCACAATGAGAAAGAAGGTACTGTAGATTCGGAAATTTTCGCGAGAATTTTATTTTCGCGAATAGCTTTAAAACTTAAAGACATATTTGCGACGAAAAAATCCGCGACTAGGGCATGATTTACCTATATCAGTAAATGACAGAGTGATTTCGCCATTTCGCGAAGGTTTTATATTCGCGAAACTTTGCACATGCGAAGTTTCGCGAAAATAAACCCTCGCGATTTTTTTCGAATTTACAGTAGGGCCTATGTGCAGTGCTGTCACCTTTATACTGTCATGGCATAGTATAGGGCCCAGTCGGGTAAATTTGGGCCCAATCCAATAAACAACTAAGAGCGTGCCAACATCGGCAGCAAAACATCATTTGAATGCAATCATCTTTATAATAATGTAATGGCCTAGGTGCCAAATCCTGTGAATTTTGGCCGCAACATTGTCTTCCCAGTAATTAACTCAAAGCGGGCCATCATCGGCCCACCAGCGATACGCCATTTAAAAGAAACATTTAATTTTTAGTTGTTGGGAGTGTTTTTATTGTATGGAACTCCAGCAGCATCAGCCTGAACATTTACCGAAAGCAGGCTATTTCACAAGATCACAACATAATAAAATTCATCACCAGAGATCAAAACCACTTCTAAGACACATATTATTTCAAAACGTTAAAACGTAAAACTATCTTTTACGGCGCGTCAATGAATATGCCTGCCCTCCATCAATATCGAAGAAAAGGCGTACAATTATTCTTGAAATAGTGCCGGCTATGAAGTCTTATGACTTGGCCTTGCGTTATGCTTAGTCGCATTGCAATGTCAGCTTCTGTCATTTGAATAATTCACCATTTTCTGCATCAAAGAGCTACGTGCATTAAGAGGCTATTTTGCCCCCCCCCCCCCCCCCCCCCCCAAAACATGTATGTGGCTAAAAATTAAATTCGCTTTTCATTATTGCGGTCGGCCATGGCCGGCCGCTTATATAAACTTCAATCAAAACATACATCAAATTCAGGTTTTGACTAAACCTTTATGCCATGCTCAGGCTATATTTTATTCGCTGCCGAACAACGATTGGGGTACCAAATATCATGGGTTGACCTACAGCGCGAAGTGAACTCCCCGTGAAATCTGTAGGGCTATTTATAGCGCGAGGCAAGCTCGTTTGCGAATTTAATTTTCACAAAAGAAGGCGTCAATTAGCCCTGCCGCTTATATAATCGCAATAAGTATTAGCTTTTCAAAAAGCTGGAAGCAAAACGTCCCAGTCAAAACGTCCTTGATTGGCAAAGAGTGCGAGCGAACTTCACATCAGTAAACGTACTTATATGATTGTCATCCACATCTGATCACATAGAATTACTATGAATTCAGGCACTGTCTTATGACGGTCATGACAAACAGGCTTATGCCCCCAAAGGGAGGCATATAGTAATCAAACTGCCTGTCCTTAATGTCCTAAGTGTTTGAGTGTTCATATCATATCCGGAGTATATCTCCTATATTATTTTAGGTAGGAATGCCAAAATTCGTGTCTAAATGCATTTAGGGTCATGAAGCGTCACGCACGTTTACCACTGCCATCAGATCTAGAAAAATCATGTCTGAAGCATAAATCCTAGGAATCCCAAATTTGGTTTGTGAACACATCTTGGGGGTCACGGAGTCTGTACATATACAGTTAAGCTACCACTGTGACCTTGATTTTCTGGCACCAGTTTTAAGAAAAATGTGCTGTCTAGTGTTGTCAAATGATTTTCCATGAATGTGTCGCATGCTAGATACATTACCATAACATACCATGCATAAGACGGGTGCTTTCAAAAAATCAAGCAACATCCTAGCTTGAAGCATGTGTTAAATGGTAACAAATCACAGTTCAGATGTTAATAATCAGAGCTTACAATAAATCTACATGTACAAGCTCTAGAAGTTCAAAATGGAAGCACGCAGTGGGCAAGAACACATACAGTCAGGGGCGTGCCTGAGGACAAATTCAAAGTACGCAGGGGGTGGGCATGGGAGGGGATACCCCCTCCCATACGTTAGAAAAAAATCAAGGTATGAACTAAATGATTGCTTCTCCTGCATTTTCTGAACATAAACACCGACTTAATTGTTTCCCAAACAAAAGTGAAAAACAGTCAAAATCCTATTGGTTTGGTTCAGGATTTTTGCAAAATCGGTATACTTCAGTATTTAAGGACCTAACCCGGCTGGGGCATGTTTTTATTGCATTTTTCGCGATTTAAGACGTTTTTATTTTTTGGACAATCAAAAATTTAAGTACGCAGCTGCGTACTTTGCGTATACGCAGGCACGCCCCTGACAGTGATAGGGCTAAACGACCGCCAGCTTTTTTGAAAAGCTAATACTTGTATTCTTCTTATCAGTTTATCAGAACAGTGGCCCAAGTGTATAAGTCTGGTATTAGTATAACTTTTACCGTTGCTATGGTAACAAAGATGACCGCCGAAATAGGCCTAAAATAGAAAATTTACCATTTTGGAGCAAATTTTGAGACGTTTGACAGAGCAATTAACATAGAGCACAAGCAAATACCGAAAAGATATTTTAACAGATGATGAGAATTATCATGGCACACAACATATTAAATGGATTGTTTGGTATTTAGCTGTGCTGATAACTTATTCTTAAAAATTTGGTATCTAAAAGCCTTAAATTTGGTAAAAAATGACAATTTCTCTAATTTATGCCTATTTTGTCGGCCATTTTTGTTACCATAGCAACGGTAACATTTAAATAAATGGCGAAATTTCACACTTCAGCCATTCTTCTAATAAACCAATCAAAAGAAATTTGTGAAAAGCAATTTTCAGTTTTTGGCTCCAAAGGGGGCCAAAAGCCCCTTAATGCACGTACCCCTTTTCAACCATTTTTATCAGGGCAATTTCCCAAGATGTATAAAATGAAAGTGAACCATGAACGTGAATCATGAACCATTGGGAATAACGTGCCTACGA
This sequence comes from Loripinus fragilis, assembly GCA_964019695.1. Taxonomy (NCBI): domain Eukaryota; kingdom Metazoa; phylum Mollusca; class Bivalvia; order Lucinida; family Lucinidae; genus Loripinus; species Loripinus fragilis. The sequence goes on from OZ026525.1 coordinate 76,738,956, forward strand.
TACTCTACATTTTGAAGACATACAACCGCAACCTCAAGGATTAACTTAGTTTTACTTCATCACCAACCTCTGTTCAAATATCCACGAGTTGACATTTTCCATCACAAAAAGGTAATGGTGATAGCTCTATTTGTGGCACACGACTTAGAAAAAAAAATCAGTATATCGTACTGACATGTACACTGAAATGTATCTAGGAAAAATAAATAGAATATACCAATTTCCTTATTGAAACAGCCATATATAGCTTCTCCATATCCGAGCTCACTACTGCAGGCCTTTAGTTTAGAGTCACGCGGCGTAACACAAAGATATTTGCTTACTTCTCAACCAAAACATATGTTGTGGGTACTCAAAAGAACCGTCTCAGTGAGAAGGTTCTTTTGATCACCCAAAACAAATTATAGGTAAGAAAATATTTACAATTTTACGCTGAAAAGATTTGTTTATCTAAACCTGTGTCACTAGGCTCTCATCCCTTCTCATGAGCTTAACAATGGCAGGCAGGTCCACCGAGGCTGCATTAATATAATTCTATGAATCTGGTATAGACAAATATAATTCTATGAATCTGGTATAGACAAACAACTTTTATAGAAGCAGCAAAATAAAAAATTAACGATTATGCAACATCTATGTACGTGCCAGTACACGGGATTATGGTACTTATCACGGTGCCAGGGCAAAACATTTTAAACTGTCAAGCATGCCAAAACGATACCTGTATCTAAAAGTTTAATGCGTTTTACCTCATTGGTATATATACAATGATATGGGTATGGATTATACCAGGCATCCAATTTAGGTTACCTTGCACCCCCAGGACAATTTTTCATGGGTGCCAAATTGTTCATTGGGACCCCCGGAATGCGAAACGAATGTGTCCTAAAATGGTATGGGCTATGTGAAAATGCATGACAACCCACAGCGGATTTGAGAATGGAAGTATGCCTACAAAAGTACTCATATCTCAGCTGTTACTTATCATAGACTAATAAACTTAATATCAAAATAAAGCTTAGACATAGGGCTATTATGCTCGTGTTGCATATGCAAATTATTTAATTTGCATATTCAAAAATATTTATGAAAACATTAAAAATGTGATTCACGAATAGGGGTATATGTGAAAGATCAATAATATCTCAGCTGCTTTTAGCCATAGATTGCTAAAATTTGTACTAAATTAAAGCTAAGACATAACGCTTTTATTCCATGGTCAAATATGCAAGTAATCATGTTTGCATAATATGCGTATTCATGAATATTCATTAAATGCTAAAATATAAGGGAAAATCATTAAAAATATAAATAGGCTGATTTCATCCCAATGTTGTTATTGTTGCATGTTTTAATATAATAAATGTTACAATTTGACAAGTCCATTCATCCAATGGTCCTACATGATGGTTTCTCATTTGGATATTCATGAAAATACATGATAACTTAAAAAAATGAGGGAAAATCGCGTAAAACCTATAAGCCTAGGGGAGGGCTTAAGATACGATCTATCCTGCACTCATATGGCCTTTTCAATGCATGCCAAATTGTTCAGTGGGACCCTCTTAATGCAAAACGAAGTTCTCCTAAAAAAATAAATCGGTATGGGCCATGTGAAAATGCATCGTTTCCATGGCAACCCCTTATATGATTCTCGAGAATGGGGGAATGACCTACAAATTCAATCATATCTAGGATTCTACTTATCCTAGAGCACTTAAATTGGTGTAAAATTAAAGCATAGACAAATATCATTCTTCCTATGGTCAGATTTGTAAATCATCTAATTTGCACATTTATGAATAATAATGTAAACCTTAAAAGATGAAGTAAAATCATAAAAAAACATCACCAAATCACCATTGTGGTCAGTTTTTATCGTCAGTGATTTAAGTTGATAAGGTATTTCATCCAGTGATCCTATATGAAAGTTATCTCATTTGTATATTCAAGAATATTAATGAAAACTTTAGTAATGAGAGAAAAAAATCTTAGAAAAATTAAGGGGTGTACATATAAAATTACCAATGTCTCACCTACCATGTGTTCTAGTGTACCAAACCTAGTGCCAATTCAATGCTTAGACATTTTGCTTTTACCATAAGGTATAATATGAAATATATTTATCATGCATTTTAACGAAAACAGAAGAAATGAATGAAAAATTGCGGAAAAATCAAGGGGGTGCACTTCCAAAATTACTCATATCTCAGTTGTTAAGTGCCCTATATTGCCAAACCTGATTTAGACACAGCATGTTCACCAAAATGGTCCAATTTATAACACATCAAATTCAATTTCTCATGAATATTGATAAAAACATGAAAAATTAGAGAAAAAAATACAGGAAAATTAAGGTGGTATACCTACAAAATGATTCATATCTTAGCTTTCAATTGCAATAGTACCATATCAAACAACAATGTCTTAATTATGTTCTTTAAAGGGTATCCTTCGGAAGCAAAGACTACACCAAAGAACTGAAACTAGAGTGTGCATATTTCCTGGGTCAGGCAAGCTAGTTTCTGCCATTTAGGCGTCATCAGTGACCCTCTAATTGTTCCAAAGTTCCACGATAAACCCATGATCACAAAGGACAAGAAAATAAAATCTACACTATAGTGAAGGGCAGGGAGAAGTTCTATCGCCGCCACACAGTCCCAGTCACCAGCTGTAGTGAAGTCAAATATGTTCTTAAAAGGGTATCCTTTGGAAGCAAAGACTACACCAAAGAACTGAAATCAGAGTGTGCATATTTCCTGGGCCAGACTAGCTAGTTTCTGCCATTTAGGCGTCATCAGTGACCCTCTAATAGTTTCAAAGTTCCAGAATGAAACCCATGATCCCAAAGGACAAGAAAATAAAATCTACACTATAGTGAAGGGCAGGGAGACGTTCTATCGCCGCCACACAGTCCCAGGCACCAGCTGTAGTGAAGTCAAATATGTTCTTAAAAGGGTATCCTTTGGAAGCAAAGACTGCACCAAAGAACTGAAACTAGAATGTGCATATTTTGTTTGAGTAAAAGGAATAAAAGTTTAAGATTTATAGCAGCTGCGATATGAGTAATTATGTAGGTACACTGCTAGCAATTTGTATACATTTTTTTCTTGTATTTTTAAAGTTTTTATTAATATTGATCTCATACAAATTAGATAATTCTTATATCTTCCCACTAGGTAAAACTGTTATGCATGGATTTAAATTAAGTAAAATGTTTGCTACTCTAGGGCAATTAGCAGTTGAGATATTGGTAATTTTGTAGGTATACCCCTTTATTTTTTGGCGATTTTTCTCTTTATTCAAATATTTATATTAATTTTCATGAATATGTAAATGAGATAATTGGCAAATATTATCGTTGAGATAAAGGGTTGTGTCATAGCAATAGGTTGACACCATGTTTGCTACTTAAGGGCTATACGCTGCTGAGATATGAGTAATTTTGTAGGTATAGCCCCTTGATTTTTTAAGTATTTTTTCTCATAATTCTCATGGTTTCACCAATATTCATGAATATTATAATATGATCATTTTAAAAATTGATCATTTGTTAAACATAATATTGTTTTAGCATTAATTTAAAACCACGTTTGGTACTCTACGGCACTTAGCAATTGAGATAATATTAGATTTGTAAGTACAGCACCTTGATTTTTTCGCGATTTTTCATTTATTTCTACTGTTTTAATTAAAATTCATAATTATTCATGTTATTTATTTTTCATAGCTGACCTTATGGTAAAAGTATTATGTCTAAGCATTGATTTGGCACCACGTTTGCTACACTAGGACTCATAGCAACTGAGATATTAGTAATTTATATGTACACCCCTTAATTTTTTCTTAGATTTCATCTTTAATATGCATGAATATGGAAATTAGATAAGTTGCATATCTAACTACCAAATTAGACTGCTATGTCTAGGGATTAGTATGGTACCGTGTTTAGTAATCTAGGATTCGTTGCTGTTGAGATATGAGTATTTTTGTACTTATACCCCCATTCATTAAAACCGCATAATGGGTTGCCATGGAAACCATGAATTTTCATATACTTATGAGCATTTATTTTTGAGGACACTATTTTTTGCCTTTAATTGGTCTCATTGAACAAATTTACACCTATAATGAAATGTCATATGTGTTCAATTTAGGCCTGATTACCCCCTTGCATACTATACTTAAGGAATCTTCTAACGCATACAGTAAACAATGTACTACAAAATCTTAATTATGTTTAACAATTTCAATATTCTGTTGTTAAACAAAAATTCAATATAATTCACATAATTTGTGAAAAATTCAAAACAATACCTTAAGTATTGTGCAAAATACAGCTTATTTAATTTGAAATGGTCGAAATTGAAAGTCACAAAAGATGGAATTTATGCTCAACTCTGTGTTTCAGTGAGATTTTTTTAATTTCATTTGTTATGCTAAACAATACAAACAAAGTCATTCGGAATAAGAAAACATGACATTCACGATGGGTCAGACTTCAGACTCCATGACGTCTATGGCATATCACTTCCATCGGTGGGTCAGCGCCTGATGTTCAGTGTCTTTAGCTGGACCCACTGTGACTCAATTGGGGGGGGGGGGGGGGGTTCTTTAGCTCTTGACTGTCAGTGAGTTGAGAACCATTTTCTTTGTTTCATCACAGTATGTTTAAATTTTTGTTTTTTTTCCCCGTGGTGATACACTGGATAAGTAAGGAAGCCTCCACGCGAGCTTAACATTTTTTTTGGTTTGACAACAGCAGAATCTAGGGCGAATATATTTGCAGTAAAATTAATTTAAGCCCCAGTGCCTTCGGCTGAGCATTCGAAGGTGGTGGCTCTGAATTGTTGTTGATTCATTGTTTATTGTTGCCTTCATTTTTGTGGGGGTTTATGGTTGGTTCTTGTTTTGTTGTGCACTACCTAGTTTCTAGTTTTGCAATCATCTCGCAGGGAAAGAAAAATAGCTGGCTGCTTTACTTCAACTGCCTTTTGATGTCATTTGACAGTTAGTGTTATGTGTCTCTTCCTCATGGTGCTGTGGGTTGGTCTACAGTGTGTGGTTGTTGCGTTTCCTAGTCATACTCACTTACTTTTTCATGTAATTTTGCTCAGTTTAATTTTAAAATCCCCCCCCTGTAAGCACCACCCGCACGGCTCTTCAGTAAGCTAGCAGGATAAATGTTTTATCATGGCCATCCTGCTACGTGATCGGAACCAATCGAGAACATATGCGATGCGATTGTCAGGAATTATCTGCGTATTATCTGTATAATTTTATAGATAAAGAATAAAGAAATTGGAGATTTTTTTTATTTTATGAATAATAGAATGCAAACTAACTTGCGTTTGAAAATAATTCAGAATCATATCTCATAAAAATGGAATACAGTGACAAATTGCTATTCCATTTTTCCGTATTGTTTTGTTTGAAAAATGGTAAATTTGCGACTTTTGTTTTATGAAGTTTTCAACTCAAACTTCCATATTTTAAAAGTTCTGAGTCAGATGTCTCTGAAAATAACCATGTATTACCAGAAAACTTTGTTCTAGTGTATTCCAAAATATTGTTAAATTCAAAATTCAAGTTTTCAAGAAAACGCCAAAACAAAAGTGTATGCGTTAGAAGATTCCTTAGGTGTATAGTTTACCCAAGGTTTTTCCCTCGTTTTTAAGATTACAATAATATTCATGAATATGCAAATGAAATAATTTTCATATAGAGCCACTGTATCAATGATTATATAAAAACTGGCAACAATGGTGGTTTGAAGATGTTTTTGGGCTGAAATATACTCAACAAAAAAGCTAGGGAAATCTCAGAAAACCATGTAACATAAGAACACCAAAGCAAACAATTATTCAAACTTTATTTATTTGTTTTGATACATGTCGTCGATTGAGAAAAATGTTTACGTTAGTTTGCTAGCACCAATACCTTTGTTGTGGCACAGTGTCAAGTAACCCAGGGGTCAAAGTCATTTTTCGCAAAAATGACTACAGAGTATTCCCTCATAAACACATGAAAACATGTAAGTTTTCAAAACTTGAAATGCAATTTCTTTTGAATGTCACATGAAATTAACTTGATAGCCTTAAACTTCACATTTCGAAGATGAGAATGCCTTAATTAAAAACGAGTGTATCCCCAGTCAGCGGCAAATTAGGACTAGCACCGGTTTCACATGCTCTGAATACTGGTGATTTGGTGCTGAGGGATCAGTATCAATATCTCCTGCAACACTGCATCGAGAGGCTGGGGGTTTCTTGGTACCATTGTTATGCGTTGGACATTAGTCCAAAATGTCATAGATCGGTTAAAATTGTAGACATGTCTGATGAGCGAACTGACCAGTCAATGCGCACATTATTGTCTTTGCTGACTCTAGTGAGGTATGTTCTGACAGGGTCATCCAAGACCTGGTACTTTAACTGGTTTTCGCACAAAAAGGCAGGACAACAGACCTCAACACCTCATCCATGTACACTTGACTGATCAGGTGTCCCTCTATAATCACCAGATCTGTCGTCATAGGTTTTAAACATCTTCATCTCCTGAGGGACCTGGCGAACGTTAATGTATGAAAATCTATGTTTGCTCCGTAAATTGAATTTTTGCCATGGATTTACTAAGCTGCTATGGGCGCTACAGACCCCGATAAAGCGTCATTATAAAGACAAATGGTCACATTATACTATTGTGAAATTCAAAAGTCTTTAAATGTTTTATATCTTTTGTCATAACCCCTCAAATACTATTTCCTTAACTTTTTTGTTGAGTATATGTTTATTTGTGGCTTTTTAAGTGCTCTAGGATAACTAGAACCCTAGATGTGATTGAATTTGTCGGCCTTCACCCCCCCCCCCCCCCCCCCCCCCCCCGTTCTCGAGAATCATATAAGGAATTGCCATGGAAACCATGCATTTTCACAGAGGCCATACTGAATTATTTTTTCAGGAGAACTTCGTTTCGAATTAAGAGGGTCCCACTGAACAATTTGGCATGAATTTAAAAGGCACAAGGAGTGCAGGACATATCGTACCCCAACCCCTCCCCTAGGCTTATAGTTTTTACGTGATTTTCCCTCATTTTTTTTAAGTTTTCATGTATTATCATGAATATCCAAATGAGATTAATATTCATATAGGACCACGGGATGAATGGACTTGTCAAATTGTAACATTGATGATGTTAAAACATGCAACAATGACAATATTGTGATGAAATCAGCCTATTTATATTTTTTTAATGATTTTCCCTTATATTTTAGCGTTTTGATGAATATTCACGAATACGCAAATTATGCAAATATGATAACTTGCATATTTGACCATGGAATGAAAGGCCTATGTCTTATCTTTAATTGAGTACAACTTTTAGTAATCTATGGGTTAAAGCAGCTGAAATATTATTGATCTTGTACATATACCCCCATTCGTGAATCACATTTTTGATGTTTTCATAAATATTAATGAATATGTTAATTAAATAATTTGCATATGCAACAAAGGGATATTAGGCCTATGTCAAAGCTTTAATTTGGTATTAAGTTTATTAGTTTAGGATAAGTAACAGCTGAGATATGAGTACTATTTTAGGCATATCCGAATTCTCTAATCCGCTATGGGTGGCCATGGAAACCATGCATTTTCACATAGCCCATACCAATTTTTTGAGGACACATTCGTTTCGCATTCCAGGGGTCCCAATGAACAATTTGGCACCCATGAAAAATTGTCCTGTTGGTGCAAGGTAACCTAAATTGGATGCTGGGGTATTAGTAGGCCGTGTTAAAGGCCCATTTATACCAATGCGCGATGCCTTGGTTTTTCTAATTGCATCTACTCTATGTTTATGTAGTGCTCACACCAACGAGCGAGCGATAATTGCCCATGCTTATGGGGTATAAACTTTCGGATATGGGTATGGAGATATTAGGGTATACAGTATATTATTCGCCCTATGACAAGTAAATGGCAAAGAGCGACATGCATTAAGAGGCTATTTTGGCCCCCCTATGAGGCCAAAATGTAAATACTGTTTGTCACCATTTTCTTCTTATTAGTTTACTAGAAAATAGCCAAAGTGTAGAAGTTTGGAATTAAGTCGGGTTTTACCGTTGCTAAGGTAACAAAAATGGCCGCCAAAATAGGTTGAAAATAGGAAATTGACCATTTCTGAGCAAATTGGAGACATTTGACAGAGAAATTAACATAGAGCATAAGCAAATGCCCAAAATGTATTTTAACAGATGATAGGAATTATCAAGGCACACAACATATTAAAAGGATTATTTGGTATTTAACTGAATATTTGATATCTAATTCTTAAAAAATCAGTCTCCATAAGCCTTAAAGGCCCAAAATGACAACTTATCTATTTTAAGCCTATTTTGTCAGCCATTTTTGCTACCATAGCAACGGTAAAAGTGAATTAAATGCCAGACTTTTACACTTTGGCTATCCTTCCAATAAACCAGTCAGAAGAAATTGGTGAAAAGCAACTTTCAGGTTTTGGCTCCAGAGGGGGCCAAAAAAGCCCCTTAATGCACCTAGCTCAAATTTGGACAAATTGTTAAACAAAAAGTTGTTATCAAATGTGTAAATTTACAAATTCGTATTATAACCATTTACGTCGAAATAATTGGTCCTGTGGTATATGGGCCTCGACGCGAGAAATCTGTCACCTAAATGGGACTCAAACCTAGGTAGCGCCCTAGGTAGAGTATCGAAATATTAAATGCGTTTAGCAAGTGAACTCATAATGCTTTCCAGAAAGCGAATTACAAAAGCGCTGAACAGACTGTGCGGATGCTCATACTGATCTGCGCATTTGATGATCGAAAAACAACTAAGCTAGATTTTCGCGTGGTCGAGATCCATTTATGAATACTAATGACCCACAGAATGTCACATGGTGCAAAATTAAGGCTTAAAGCGCCACCTATAATTTACAGCAGACGACAATTTCAAATTTTGCTGCTTTTTCAAAAATAACAAATAAGGCATGATATTTCATAAGAATCGTCTGCTGGCATTCGATTCTCATGAAATATCATACCTATTTTTTTCCCCCAAAATTGGGAAAGATGTTGCAAAATTGCCGTCTGCTGCAGTCGTGATTGGCGCTTTAAGAATTAAGGCTTGGCGTTAAATGGTAATAATGGCAACTATTTCCCTGCTAGTTGCGTCTTTTGTCGTTTGCTGATAACCTTTTAAGCAGTTTGGGCCCAGGCCAGGGGAAAATCCATTGATGTTACATGACTCATAGGTTAAGAACATTTTTGAGGGTAAACTAGTTAATTTTTACTTATACATCAATCTGTTATCATGTGTTTTGGGTGCCTAAACGAACCGTCACCATGAGACGGTTATTTTGAGTACCTACACCATATGTTTTGTATTAGAAAAAAATATCTACGAATTGAGCACTCTTATCTAGAGGCATGTACTGTGTTTCCAGGTCTTAAGTGAACCCCGTTTTTTGCTAAGTTTTCCTTAATGGTGATTTTAGTTGAAAAATAAATTAGAGAAATGAATTTAGATATGTACCGCGTAATTGAATTTATTTTTTTCACATAAAGATGAGTTTTTGTATAGGCTGGGATTAGATGGAATTTTGGACTGTTTTTGCTGCTCCTCGTTGAAATAGTTCCCGAGTGAACCTAGCGATATAAATAAAACATCGTTTATACAGGTCATTGGAGGTAGTTCGTCAGTCCCACAGATAAGAGTACGTGACAGAAAATTATTTTTCCTATTTCTCAGCTCAAAAATATGTTGTGTGTACTCAAAACAACCGTCTCGATGATACGGTTATTTTGAGCACCCAAAACACGTGTTCAAACTGATGAAGACAATCGCAACGTCACGCTAAAATGCCCAATCTTCGTACATTAGACTTTGATTCACTGCTTATACTGACTCATAAACTTCACTGTACATATAATACCGATGCATAGAAATGGCCTGAGTTCAAAAAACAAAACAAAACAAAAAAAAAACGATTCAAGTAACAGTAAATGCTGGGTTTTTGTCCTCTGCTGAATTTTCTTTCAAGATAACTGTTTTCGAAAAATATGTCTTTCTGGAATACAAGTAGGTTACCAAACAGTATGGATCCAGATAAGTCAGAGTATGCCCAACATTTTCAGCCTGAACTTGGCTTCGGCTGTTGACAAAGTTTATCAGCAAAATAGCTTTAGCAGGCAAACATGTAATGTTCTTTAAGTTTAATGTATATCCCTCATTCGCAATTTCTCGTCAACTCTCTAATGTTCTTCAATTGTCGTCATAAACTCTTTACTTACTATATGTAATGTAGTCTGCTGATAACCTTCACAAACAATTTGGACCCAGATCAGGCCCGACAAAACGTAGGGCATGATCTGGGTCCAAACTGCTTGTCACTACTGATATCCACGAAATAATTTTTTTTAGAAAAACAACAACAAACAAACTGATTTTGAAAAAAATATCAACAGACGACAAAACCATGACAAATTACCTCATAGGCAAAAAGAGTCAATGAACTGAAATGGAAGGTGCTATATGTACATGCATGTTTCATGCTTAAGGCTTATATTTGCCTGCTTTCAATACGGCACGGTCTAGGACCCCTATAGACTTTTACAATTGCGTGTGTGCGTGCGTGCGTGCGTGTGTGTGTGTGTGTCAAAATGGTGACGATTGAGGTTTGCAGAATAGATTTTCGTTGAATCAGCGGATATGGATATTCCTGTAGGCTAGTATCGTCATAGCAACGCAAATATACCACGTGCATCTATTGGGGTACACATGGGTATATTCACAGGGAAAAACAACTAAGTTATTCTTTTCTACAGGGGATTTAGGCTTCATTTACAACTAAGGGCGTCTCCCAAAAATAAGTTTTAGTTACGCGGTGTGCATTTAAATCCACATGCTAAGTGCCGTTCTTCTAAGTTCAATTTAAAGCTTTTGAAAAAAAGAAAAACGGTGGTCACTTGAAACCTGAAATTACATTAATATATATCTAGTAGGCCATGTGGATATTTGGCGATTTCACTAACAAGCAACATCTTGGCCACTCAAGACGTGCCTATAGTATCGCACATTTGCTAAAATAGTTCCTTAATAAACATGTTAATTGCATATACAAAGTTTTCTGGTGCCCCGCCCCTCCACACCTACCAGATGTCTTTCTTTGAGTCATAATCATTAACTTGCAGCAGACGATCGTGACTGTCAGACGACACTTTCAGTTGGACTTTGGCTGAAAAAATACATGGGCGGATCCAGAAAATTTCGTCAGCGATGGGGGGTCCTGTTTATAGTCTTTTTTAGCCTTCAACGTGTTTCACAGAGATTATGTACGAGGGACATTTGGAAAGTTCTTAGCATGATCTGTTATCTCAGTAACCAATTTACAAATCCTATCATGTTTGGTATCACTTTACTCTATGTTATGGCACAAATTTCACGAGGATATTATAATACAGACACAAAAATATTATTGTTAATACATCATACTATTTGTATACCGCAAAACGCAAAAAATTCAGTGGAAAATATAACATTTTACCTTTTGAAAAGTGTGCAGAACATTAACAATAGTTCATGAAATTAAATCATTTTAACCATTTTGTAGGCCACAATCTGGTACAGTTATTATACAATTGATGACCGAGTTGGATGTTTCTAATAACTAAATACCGGAGAACACCAATACCAAAACTGTCTAGAAAGCAAAGCAATGCGCTATTTTTTCGATTTAAAATCGCATGTCACAATACACATATTTTGAAATATATAATCAACAGTAGTTTAAAATGCCATGCTTTGGTATTTTTATTAAGCACACTTTATGCACTTTGCAATGATTGTAAACCAGTACAAAGGGAAGATAGTTCTTATAATCATCCCATGGGACAGAGTAAGTTTAGATATTAGGTGACGTTCTGGTTCATTTCAATTGAAAACGGTGGCACACAAAAAGTAAAGATATCTTGAGAGTAGAAAGCAATCATTTTTGTGATGGTTAACGCGATACCATAATAAGTTTTTATGCCCATCGACAAAATGTGAGGGGTTAAGTTACCCCACTTGCTTCTTGTAAAGTAGGGATAGTGTCGTTAGGAATGATTTTCTTGTATACAGAACTAAACAAGCCACATTTTATGCGCGACGAAATGATTTTATGCATTGTTCGCTACAAATAAAGCAAAACATATATTCAATAGACATTTTTTCGTGCTCCTGTAGTGATCCAATTCATAGTAAAACTATAAAGGAAAATCGAAAAAAGTCCCATTTTGGAAAGTTTATCATATCTCTATTAGGCAACTTTTCCGAATGTAAAGGTGTAAGTCGTGCAAGAAGTGATCGTTTAATATATTTTAATAAAAAAATAAGTTGGCACCAAATCGTTACTTTGTCAAACCATGATCGTAAATAAGGGTCCCAATTTTCCTTCGTTTTTTTACAAATATTTTGCTTAACATTTCGGCCAGTGAATAAACCCTACTAATTTTGAGCATGCGCTGCACGTGCACGCCGAGTCCTTTTTCGACAAAACCATCAAGTAGTCGTTGTATTCTAGTTTTCAAAAAATGTATTATTTAATAGCACTTTATCAACGCATTATGGAGTTATTATGCCATGCTAAGAACTTTCCAAATGCCCCTCGTACCTCCCCCGAGAAGCAATTGGGACCCAAATGATCCAAGTAATAGTTATACCATGGGTTGTCCGCCTGTACGTGGAGATAATCCACGAGCTTTAGCGAGTGGATTATCTTACGTACATGTGGACAATCATGGTATAACTATTCTATGCCACCTACATCAGTGTAGACCTTGCGCATCACGATATATTTCGTGCTTAAGTTGGTAATGGTGGTATAATTGCTTCTCTTGAGGGTATGTACTAGAAAATATTTTTAAATAAACATATAACCACTTGTAATTTTCCAGGGGGGTCCGGATCCACTTCCCTCCTCTGGATCCGTCCATGCCAAAGGAAATAAACTTTAGTAAAACCTGTCTTAAGGAGTCATTTAAAATATACAAAACAAAGGTCTTAATACGAAAATGGTAGCTTAATGAAGGTCGAAAGTATAGCAGAATGCTCCAAGGGGAGCACTCTGCAAGACTTTTGACCTGCATTACGCGATACTCGGTATTGAAAATCATTTTGGTGTTCTTTTTGAGTGACCGCTTAAGACAGGTTTTACTGTACACATGTGATATATGACACCACGGACTGTTCCACTTTGTTTTAGGTATAACAGACAATGTAGTCATTATTCACGACAGTGAGGACATCCGACCAAGGTTGTTCAACCAAAAATACCTCAAGAACGAGGACCAGAGCTGGTTCCTATCGGAAGATGCAGGGATATGGGGGCTGATATTCAAAGAATTTTCAGTGGAACCATCCAAGAACTGCCGACATGATTACCTACAGATCTCTGAAATAGCAAAAAAGTAAGTTTTTATGACCTGATGATAAAAATTTGAATTAGTCAGGGCTAGGGGTTATACTTTTTTTTCGTGCTCAGCTCAACTGAGTATGAAATTTCAACTGCTCAAAAATACTAAAATTACGAAAAAATAAAGTTTTCCTGCTTTGAGTATGTAATTTTCCTGCAAATAAATATTAAAATGCCAACAATTGTTGGCATTGTTGGTATTCTAACATTTATGAGCAGGATAATTTTCATGCTCAATTGAGTTGAGCATGATAAAAATGCGTTGCCTCGGGGTTGGATTTTTTTCAGTCTGGGCTAGACTTTAGAGTATGGCCGCCACTATTTTTTTGGTAAAATGTGTGAATACTTTGTATAGGTGATGCAAAAGGTTAAGTTTTCTATAATGATGAAAGGGGTTAGGTTAAGACTAGGATTATGTTTGAAAGCCATACCATATTATAACATTTATACATGTATTAACATAAAGTTACTGAAAGTATGGGTATAAACTGATGTATTTCTGGTATTATTTACAATTTTTCATTTTGACCTTGAAATGTTCACAAGCAAAAATTGTAAGTATATATATTTCTACCAGAAATTCGTACATTTTGGGTAAATATACTTCTAAATATTGTAGTTGGATAATTGTAGTTCATGTTCGTGCAACTGTTTTTTCTAAAGTTCACCCAGCATGTCACAATATTGCAAACGGTATCAAACCAGGAAGTGACTCTAGAAAGAATGATAAGCATGCTGTGGATTGCTCAAAAGCTGTATGTTTGGGCGTAAAGTTATCTATGTGAGATTTATAAATTATTCATACAGCAATGTGGCCAAGGGTATCCGTCTCCTTGATGAAAAAACATTTTTTGTTTATGCAGGAAACATTTCATGCAAGTAAGAGCTTTTGAAAGATATATCCCCTTAAATCCTCTGTAATTGTTACTTCAAAAGAATGTACTCTACATTTCTGTTTCAGTAAAAGTGAACCAGTTCTACCTCCCTCTCGGTATTGTGGCGAGATAGTTCCCCTGCCTTATATCTCTAAGCATTCAAGACTAGAACTTCGATTTATATCTGATAGCTTGTGGGAACTCAACGGCTTTTGGCTTCAAGCTATTCACGCCGACAACAAAGGTAGGCTTAACTAATTTAATCCGAATGGACTTCCCTACCCTTAGCAGTAGGATAAGCCCATTTCCAATTTAAGGTTTGTTGGGCGGTGTTTTTCTTTTTTGTTCTTCAAATTTTAATAGTTAAGAACCTGATAAGACGCCGCGTGACTTTAATGTTAATATTTGATATATTAGCTTCATCTGGAATGCGGACACAGTATTCAACAGAGAGCATACTTTTTTGTTTATGTTTAAAACATTTATGCACTGATCAAGAAAATTCCGTCAGGGGAGGGGGGATGGGTCATGACAGCGTGTTTGTTTGCTTTTAGCAATCAACGTATTTCACAAAGTCGTACGGAGGACCTCCCTCAAGAAGCAAATAATCACAAGGGTGGTCCGTACCAGAATTTTTAAGGAAATCTATGGCCACCTGGGATTTCCAGGAGAAGGGGTCCCGGACCCCCTGTCCCCCCTCTGGATCTGCCCATGACATTAGACGTGAGCTCTTAATGAACTGACTGTTCCCAACGTAGAATAATGGACACCACTTTTGGGACCCTTTTAAAGTGTCCTAAGGCCGCTTAAAAGTAAACAAATTACAAGTTGAAAAGAAGTACAAGTTGGAAAGAAGTTTTGGATGCCACCCTTACCGTACAAGCTGGAAAGAAGTTTTGGACGCCACCCTTGCCGTACAAGTTGGAAAGAAGTTTTGGGCGTCACCCTTGCCGTACAAGTTGGAAAACAGTTTGGACGTCACCCTTGCCGTACAAGTTGGAAAGAAGTTTGGACGCCACCCTTGCTGTACAAGTTGGAAAGAAGTTTTGGACGCCACCCTTGCCGTACAAGTTGGAAAGAAGTTTTGGGCGTCACCCTTGCCGTACAAGTTGGAAAACAGTTTGGACGTCACCCTTGCCGTACAAGTTGGAAAGAAGTTTGGACGCCACCCTTGCCGTACAAGTTGGAAAGAAGTTATGGGCGCCACCCTTGCGGTACAAGTTGGAAAGCAGTTTTGGACGCCACCCTTGCCGTACAAGTTGGAATGAAGTTTTGAACGCCACCCTTATCTTGATAAGGGTGGCGTCAGAAACTTCTTTCCAACTTGATAAGGGTGGCGTCCAAAACTTCTTTTCGACTTGTAATGTGGTTACTTTAAAGATAATTATAATACAGGGCGCCACACAAAATTGAGTTTCTGGGAGAAACTAACTAGTCAGGTCTATTTTATTAGTGAAACTGATGACAATAATCTGGCCAGGGTCATACCATACATTAGAAATCAATATTGAAATGTACAGAAACTGATGAGCTGTCAAAATAGGTTCGAAGATCCTGTTGGAGAAATCATCACGCTGACTGATAATATATACAGTGAGAAACTAAATAAAGAGAATCTAACCTAATCCAATCTTTGTACACATTTTAATTTCAGACTATTTAAAAGATAAAATGGAACGCCTTTCCAAACGAAGAGTTCAGACTTTAGGTAAGACATTTGTTATTTATTGCATTACTGTAATCAGTACCTATACTTGTGCGGACTGATTAAGGGGTCAAATTAGTATATATTGATATGGATAGATTAGGGAACTGTATTCAAGACTTAATTAGGCACCGTATTGAGCATCTATTGGTATTGACAGAAATTGAGGCTGTTTTCACTATATGTTGATATGACTGATATATGGGTTGTGTTCAGAACCTATTGAAATAAATGATTAAGGGATTATATCAAATAACAATTGATATAAACTGATTTAGAGACTGTGTTCATTAGCTATTGATATATAGATTGATTTAGAGACTATATACGTAGTTTATTGGTATAGACTGATTTAGAAATTGTATTACTTACCTATTTGTTTATTCTGATTTAGGGGCTGTATTATACGTACATATACTGACTGATTTCATTACCTATTGTCATAGACTAATTTAGAGGCTGTATTCATTACCTAATAATATATACTGATTTAGGAATCATATTCATTGCATATTGGCTTATTCTGATTTAGATACCATATTATACTTAATATGCAGGTGGTCACTTGCTGGGAAAGGGCTGACCTCTTGGCTCTCGTTTGTGCTGTCTTCTGTGAGTTTGTCACTTTCCCATTGGTATCCTGGGTCAGGTGTGGTACTTGATTGTATCGTTTCCTGATCTTTGCAACCTTACTTACTTTACATATGTACCTATTGATATAGATTTAGAAACTGTAGTCATTGCCTATTTATATACACTGATTTAGAAACTGTATTCATTACCTATTGATATGAGTATACACTCATCTATAAACTGTATTCATTACCTATTGATATACACTGATTTAGAAACTGTATTCATTACCTATTGATATACACTGATTTAGAAACTGTATTCATTACCTATTTATATACACTGATCTAGAAACTGTATTCATTACCTATTGATACGAGTATACACTGATCTAGAAACTGTATTCAACCTATTGATTAACACTGATTTAGAAACTGTATTCATAACCTATTGATATACACTGATTTAGAAACTGTATTCATAACCTATTGATATACACTGATTTATAGACTGTATTTAATTTTCTTTTCATTTAGAAATTTGTCTGAATAAGGGATTGTATTCATGACCTATTGATATAGTCTGATTTAGGGACTGCATACATAACCTAGTGAAAAAGGTAGAATGATTTACTAATGATTGATGGGTCATCGGTACCTAGACACTGTGTTTTTCCTTGAGGAAGGCACTTATCCTCTGCTTAGTACTAAATCAACCCAGGAAATGGTGAGATATGAATTGTGAATGAAAATTTGTTTTTATCAAACAAACAAACTAACAAACAAACAAACAATTAAACATAATATCTAATTTAGCAAGCATAAGATGTTCAACATAAAAAGTCAAAATTGCACAATAATATTACACCACTGGATTTCTCCATTATCTGAAATTCATTTGACTATACATACATACGCTCACATAGGTTATGATAAACATAGTTTAGCTATGAATAATTTCTTACCCATCTAATATGTTTTGGGTTTATGATTTGTGTGTTTATTATATGACGGGAGCACCCGAAGGCTCACCGAAAGTGGTTTTATGTGGTTTTATGGAGAAGCCGGGAATGGAACCTGCGACCCCTGGTTTACAAGGCATAGCACTTATCCACTACACCACGGGGGCTTCTACCCAGGGAAAGCCACAAAAAGTTTTTTTTTTTTTTCTAATATGTTTTGGATGCTCAAAAGTACCGTTTCATCCAGACGGTTCTTTTGACTATCAACAATATATGTTTAGGTTGAGAAATAAGAAAATCCCATTTATTAATTACACAATCTTATCGAGTGTTGAATATGATTATGAAACCTCCTTCTTTTTATTCGTTGTCTTTTATAGCTTTGAAGTCACCAGAAACAGATACAGAGTTGGAAGAAACTCCCCATATACTTTCTGACGAAGGACCAATTTACTATATTCTGATTGGATCTTCCGCTGCTGCCCTCATCGTGTTCGCAGGCCTACTTACCTACTTTGTCATAGCAACTCGTCGACAACAGAAGCCGACTCCGCAAGCACCTGACCTTTTCTACATAAACGATACGTCTAAGAATGACACTCGTGGTAGCACTAGGTCGGATGTGCCTCTATTGAATGCAGAAATAGCAAGAGTTGGATCTTTTCAAATGCGACCCAATGGTAGAAAATACTCTCGTGACAGGGCGGACAAAAGACCGGGTGTTTCTGAAAGCACGTTTCAGAAAACAACCGCCCTAGAAGGACAATGTCGTCATAATAATTTTTATATCGCCCCGCTGAGAAAAACATAGTGAAACCGAGTAAACCCAGTTGTCCTTTTGTAGGACATATGTAAACAGTGCAGACCCAGATCAGACGTCGCCTGCAGAGCGCGACGTCTGATCAGGGTTTACACTGTTTGCTTGCAGAATGTTCTGTAAAAAAATGAATGAAAATGAAAAGTACCAACCAACAACTGTTAAAACTGAAAAGGGCTGGTCCTTTTGATAAGAGTTAGAAATTCCATTTGGCTGAGATGGGTAAGGCATTGAGTCGCATTGTCATAATTGGGCTGCGACGCGAGAAAACCTGTCTTTGGGGGCTTGCGAGCAACACAGGCGCAGACCAGCCTGCGCATCTGCACAGACTGATCAGCGCCTTTGTTATTCGCTTTTTGGAAAGTATATGTTAACTTAGTACAGGTGAAATATCAATTATTATTATCTTGTCTTCCGGCAATCATAGTGTACAGCGAAGAAAACTTTAGACATGTACAGTCAGGGACCAAAAGTAATTCTACAATGTCAGAAATCCCATTTAGACTCCAATGTATTTTCACGCGTTTGTACAAAAATACTATGCTCAGTTAGCCAATATATTATCATGCTTTGGTGTCATTTGAAAGTTAAATAAGTAAGGTAACATTGTTGTTCATTTCCATACGTTTAAAGCTATAGAAATTTTAACATTTTTTGACAGCTTTACCATTGAGGTCAATGGAAAAGCAGCATTTGTTTTGTAAAAGTTTAAACTTTTGTACTTGAATAGTTCAAAATCGAAACTTTATCTAGAGTGTGCAGTGTATACATATATTATACAGCATTACAATGATTACAAAGTAATTGCTATTTAAAATTGATATTGCAAAATAAGGAGATACTTTTATACATGAAAATGCATTAAAATCTATGGGAAATTATTCTTGTGGAATTACTTCTGGTCATTGACTGTAGTTCCACTGTATAGCTGTGCATGCTTGTTTGAATTATGAATCAACCAAAACCTTGTGTGCTGGCCCATATGTTTAGGATAGGCTTACAGAAAGAAGCAGGAATGACAGACACGTACCTCATTGAATGCTATTAAGTGAGCCGCAACATGAGATTTCCAACATTGTGGCATGTGCGACCAGCAAAGGCTAAGATCAGGCTGTGCATACGGGCAGTCTAATCAGAGCCTTTGCTGGTCGCTTGCATATTCTATGAGTGTTAAGCTACTGACTGAACGTCATTTGGAGTTTCTAAACTTAAAAGGAGGCTGCACATGATCGTCTGATTCTACACTTGTCAAAATGCAACATTGTTGGAAATCACATGTCACGGCTCAATTCAGAAATTTTTGGGAATTACATTAAAGGACCTATTTGCGATATTAAAACTTCGCAACTGGGACATGATTAACCTAAGTCAGTAAACGGCAAAGTGATTTCGACACTTTTGGAGGGTTTTATTTTCGCGAAGTTTCGCAAAAATTCTACCCCCGCGAAAATGTCTGAATTTACAGTGTTCTAGAGACGTTTTCGAACTTACATCACACGTGGTATTATGACATTAATAAATGTGAACAAACTCATTTGACAACCAAACAAAACAGGTGTCTGAAGTTATTGACTGAAAGACATATTGTGTAGACCCAGATCAAAATAGACAGCTTTTGATCAGGGTTTATCAACTAAGAACTAGGTCAATGTGGTAGCAATTCGTCACTCCAGAAACACTAATTTTTTTTTAATTGAAATGAATTCATAGTAAATGATAAGTCTCTCCCGTTACCTTGGTCTATATATACTCCGTGATATGTGATATCACTAGATTTTACCAGTGGCATTGATATATTTCACTCATTGACAAATAGATTCATTAACATGCTTTTAACCTGCCATAGAAATGGTCTCTCCAGTTGCTTTGGTCTATAAATGTATATCTCACCGATGATCCGTGATTTGTGACATCACTAGATTTGACAGTGGCATTGGTGAACCTCACTCAATGAATTAACATGTTTTAATCTATCATAGAAAGGGTTTCAAAACTGGCTTTGGCTTAAAAATATCATTCCGGTATATCATTGATATGTTTTAATCTACCATAAAAGCAGTTTCAACAGTGACCTAGGTTTTTCATTCAGGGCAACATAGCATAGAAGCATTTTCAACAGTGGCATTGGTTTATAATATCTCATTCTTGTATATCAATAACACGTTTAATCTATCATAGAAAGGGTTTCAACATTGGTTTAGGTTTATATATCTCATTCCAGTATATCATTAACATGTTTTAATCTATCATAGAAAGGATTTCAACAGTGACTTTGGTTTATATATCTCATTCAGGGTGTCATATCATTTTTAATCTACCATAGAAACAGTTTCAACAGTGGCATTGGTATATAAACTATTATCACGTTTTAATCTATCATGGAAAGGGTTTCAACAGTGGCCTTTGTTTATATATCTCATTCCGGTATATCATTAACATGTTTTAACCTATCATAGAAAGATGTTAAACAGTGGCCTTGGTTTATATATTCCATTTCAGGTCAAAATGACATGTTTTAATCTACTATAGAAACGGTTTCAACAGTGAAATTTATCTCCTTGTTACATCTTAATTTATATGTTTTAGGAGATGATGCATGGATAAGTTAGGGGTCTTTCATGCAAACCAAATATCTATGTGTCTTGATCCACATCTGAATTAAGGGTGAGGTTGGCGCCATTCAACTGGTTTAAGCCCTCCAGTAAAATATTTTACTGACCGTTCCAAGGCGTTACTTCTTTTGTGGATCTTTTATGTTTTTGTTCTGTCTTGTGTTTGCTATGTCTTTGTGTGCGTCTGTTTATATGTGCTTTGTGGTCACCTGCTTGGAAGGGGCTGACCTCTTGGCTCTCGTTTGTGGTGTCTAACTGTGAGTTTGTCACTTTCCCATTGGTATCCTGGGTCAGGTGTGGTACTTGATTGTATCGATTCCTGATCTTTGTACCCTTACTTACTTTCAACAGTGGCATTGGTTTATATGTATCATAAACACGTTTTAATCTTTCATAGAAAGGGTTTTAACAGTGGCCTTGGTTTATATATCTCATTCCTGTATATTATCAACATGTTTTAACCTATCATAGAGAGGATTTCAACAATGGCTTTGGTTTATATATCTCATTCAGGTCGGCATATCATATTTTAATCTACTATAGAAGCGGTTTCAACAGTGGCATTGGTTTATATATCTCATTCAAGAATATCATTAACACGTTTTAATCGATCTTAGAAAGGGTTTCAACAGTGGCCTGAAGCTGAAATAAAACATTTCTTTGTAACAGACCTTTGTTCTTGGACATGTAAATTGTAAGCCAACTGTCCATATTTACCCCCTGTCCGTATTTACCTGATTGACCATATATCATGTTTTAATCTACCTAGAAAGGATTTCAACAGTTGCCATGGTTTATATATCCCCTTCTTGCCTATATTCCATTATTGAATATATCATAGAAAGGATTTCAACAAGAGGCTTGGGCTATATTTCTCATTCCAGTATACTATAACATGCTTTAATATACAACAGATGCAGTTTTCAAGATTGGTCTTGGTCTTTATTATATCACATTCTTGCCAGTATATTATGTTTGAATTCACCATAGGAAGGGAGCCATTGTGCTATATAGCTCTTTCCTTTCATTAACAAAGCTTGATCTACCATAGAAAGGCTTTCGACCGTGATATTGGTCTATATGTCTCTTTCATGTGAATCATTTTTCATGGCCTAATCTAGAAAGAAATGGTTTAATACACATCTAGGCCTATAAAGCTTATTCTTGCGAATCAGTTTTGTGTTTATTTCTACCATAGATAGGGCTTTGTGGCCTTATTTAATTTATCTTATTCTCGTAAAAACATTAACATGTATTAATCTACTCCAAAAGTGCCCTTGGTATATATACTAGAGGACTTTGAAAACGCATCACCATATTTTGCACTTTTCTTGCAAACCGTATATGCGATTGAAAAGTTACTCGCAGGTTTTAATGTGCAACCCAGAATTGGTATGAATCAGTCATTAATTTGGCTGCACTATCACGCGACGCTGCTGATGACGTCACGTGGGTACATACAGCATCCAGCACCTTTCTGCACAGTTAAATGGAGCTTTTTGATTATTTTTATGTTTAAACTGGCGTGTATGATACCATATCACCAAAAGAGTTTATAGACTTTTTCTAATTAAAAGTAATTGATAACTTCAATATTTCGTAAATAAACGTCAAATTTGATTGTCAATTTATAGCTCCTTTTTAGAAACATCTCCATAAGTTACCTTTATGCATGCTTTCATTACTGATATTGACTACATACACTGGCATTCATGTTGGGAAGACGTTTTGATGTAAATCATGGCAGGAGGTATGCTGTCATGTGATCGAGAACGTCTAAAAATTATGTTCACGTCACTTGCACAATACAAAAGACACGTGATACAAGCGTAACTTATGCATTATCTGTCAATTTTGTATGCCCCTAGCCTCTTCCAATAACACTGGACGTACAAAAATCGAAACTTTGAAAGGCCCAAGACGTTGAATTTTATTTCTAGACCATTGTAATCAGGGTGGGTGGGGTGTGTCGGTATTTTTAAAGGAGTGTAATTTTGATCATACCAAACTGTCAATTCATTTCTAATCTTTCAATGATGAATGTGCAAACGTGAAAGAAGCAATGGACGCAAATCTTTTGTGTCAGGAATCAAAACTAACGCGTGTTAACTTGCAGCTGAATTTGTGTCCTTCAAAATCGACCACCCCAGTCTTAAAACGGATACTTTTTCAATACCTTAAACAGGGTGGGTAGTCACGTGGTTTCTGTTAGGATACACTGTACGGAAAAATGGCGGACTTTTTTCCACACCGATGTTTTAAGCAAAAGTAAGTAGATATTTTTGCGTGTTTTTTTTCATCTTTACACAGAAAGTTATACACCATTTTCCAGCCCCCATTTTCCCCGATCTAACGATGCCAGGATATCCTCATAAAGCTTCTTACTTTGAGTACAGACTCTGTCACAAAATTTTTAGCGGCGAAGATTGGGCCTGAATTTGGAAATAAGCTGTACGGACAACATTTGTGACAGAGTTAGTACTCAAAGTAAGAAGCTTAAAGATGCTATCCTGGTAGCGTTTGATAGGGGAAAATGTGGGCTGGAAATTGGTGTATAACTTTCTGGGTATAGATGAGAAATCATAGAGAAATCTACCTACATTCGATCAGAATGTCCTTACAGTGTATTCGAACATCCGTACAGTGTATCCAAGCAAAAACCACGTGACTACCCACCCTGTTAAAGTAAATTTACAACCATGAATTTTCTAGGACACACTACTAGGTGGTCAGACTATTATATGCAATAGTAGTTATCTCGCTGACATTCTCAGGGTTTGTGAAATAAAGGATTTAATCTGGGTGATGCGCTTTCAAAGTCCTTAAGTATATCATATCTCTCACTCCTAGGACTCTATCGTGTAGTTTAATCTACCATTGTAAGGGTTTCAACAGTGGCTTAGATCTTTATATCTCAAGACCGAGAATCATTTCAATAAAATGTAAATATAAGTAATAAATTCATTGTTTGGAATGTTCATGGAATCCTGAATACTTCTGGTCTCTTGCAAAGTAAGTGAAGCCCAAAGCGAAAACATGTTGAATGTAATGCTTTGACTATTTAGAAACCAAATACTTTTAATATTATCTAAAAAAATCCATGAGTATAAAATGACTTCATTTTATTGCATCAGTTAAGATCTTGGTCTGGCTAAGCCTGAAATAACTTTTAGCTATTTGAAGCAAGGTATCAAGGAATGTCATAGGAAGTTTATGTTGCCATTTGCAGATAAGTCTTGTGATTGATTGAATGGTGTACTTCATCAAAATTACAAGGCACGAACTATGCAGTGCTTAAACCGATATGAAAAATTCCAAAGCAAGAACTTAGCAGTGCTTAAACCGATATGAGCATAATATGCTTGCTGAGAGGTCTGTCGTTAATATGCACTAGTGTCATATGACTGATAAGTTGTGTTTTGTCGATATTTAAATCCACATTCTACTACTTATGGAAAAACAAGAGAGTATGGTGAAGAACTACCACAAGCACAGATCATGGACCAACCCACTTCATCATGAGGAATAGACACAGAACACTAACAGTTACACAAAAGCAAGAACAAGCCAGCTCTTTTCCTAAGCGAGATGATGCAAAACCAAAAAAGACATTAAGTACTTCATTACAAAACAAGGACCAAAAACAACCCCCTCAAATATGAGTCATAATTTATTTTCGTCGAAATTTGGCTTTGAAATTTTGAAAAAATAAATAAATATATATATATATATATATATATATATATATATATATATATATATATATATATATATATATATATATATATTTATTATACCTCACGTGAATTCCCCATACAAAACTTCCATAGACGAACGACTGATATTTTATAATATCACCCGTTGCTACAGCGACGGCGAATACTGCCACTTGTTTGCCATAGCAGCGGGTGATATTATAAAATATCAGGGCGGCCACATGATGCGCAACGTCGATGCGCGTACGGTTCGTTCACGTCAGGAGACGTTCAACAGCAATGGCGGACATGACGCATGATTTGGGCGACTTTAAACTCCAAATAACTTCGCTGTTTATGGTCAGAAACATAAAGTGTGGGTACTCGTTTTCTTAGTTAAGACGAGAGGAACAATTTGATACCAAATTTAAGTCGATTAGACAGCCCCATGTGCAGTATCTCCTTTAAAAATGACGCTGCTTGGTATTGAGTTTGACGTCATCAGCTCTTATGACGTAATATGTTAAACGGAATGTCAGTGATCAGATCGAGCATTCAGATCGTTAACATTTTTGTGAAAGATTTAGTTTCATTCAAGTTTTCCCTTCGGATCTCCCCTCACCATGATAGGTATATTGAGTAAGAGAAGTACTTCAGAAAATAATAGGGGATCTAATGTTCTGTCCGGTATAATAAAATAAATATTACATTGCCTGCTAGGGTAATAGTCGAAAATATCATCCCTCGAAATATGATTATCAACCTCGGCTGCGCCTCGGTTGATAATCACATTCCTCGGGATGATATTTTCGACTATCACCCGCGCAGGGAATGTAATATTTATATAATATATACATACAGAGGGATATAGTGAATCAACTGAGCAGATAGATGCTGTAAATATTTTGCCTCTAGCGAGATTCGAACCCACGACCTCGGCAACACCGCCTAGCACTACACCAGCTATCAACGCTAGCAACTGCGCCACTGATGTTCAGGAAGCGCTGATATTGATGACAACTGATGCATTACACGTCGTATATCGGTTATTTTTTTCAATGGATGGCATCTATATCGTTCGCAAGTGAAAGCCTGATGGATCCAAGGATACAAGTGAAATTAGATAAATATCAGAAGTGCGGAAATATAATTTCACAAACAACATTGCTTTCGAGCTACACAGGATCAGAAACTGATGCAGATTTCATTTTACCTTCTCTCTTTGTGTTGCATGATGTTATAACTATATAAAATCAGTCGAGGTACAGCTTAATGAATCCTATTTTTGTTGGAAAAAGTATTTTTGTGATGATAAGGCCCAACTGTAACAATAATATTTTCTTTTTTCTAAACATATGAATTTATATTAATCATCTGATTGAATGTTTATATCAATATTCAGACATGGTACGCATTGAAAAATGTAACATTGTCCTTCTCTAAATACAATGTCCTATTTTATCTATTCATCCAAACCTGTTATTTGAATAAATCACCTTTATTGGGCAGCATTTCATTATTTTTACAAAAAATATTTTTGTAATGCAGTACATAAAACCCAGTTCTAGTTTGTTTTCAGAAAGACAATAAAGTTATGTTTTCAATCAGTAAACACATGATCTAATTACTTAAAGAGTTTCCTCATACAGAATTGATAAACATGTGTTACAGTAGTGAAATGTGTGTTACACGAGTGATTTTTTCTGTTACAGGAGGGAATAGCCAAGGATATTATATGGAAATTAAGTTTTTGCATTAAACAAAAAACACATATATTGACAAAACATTAACGCAAATAAATCAAATAATATGTTTACTTGAATTGAATAAACAAATTCACTTCTAACAAAATGTAATTCAACTTTGTTCAAAAATATTATGTTACATGAAGGAATATGTTTGTTACAGTAGTGAATTTTGTTATATTTAGTCATTGTCCATGTTTGTACTGCTAAATTACAATATTAAATTAACATATTACATAACATATATTTATTTTTGAAGAGTTTGGAACATTTTCATAATTAAAAATGTATTTCTAAGCTACTAGTTGCTTACACATTCACAATTTTATTAGCTTAACATTAAATAATATTTCTTCCCTCATGTAACATTTTGATCTTTCCTGTAATGTTACATGTGTGGTATATTCATAGTTAAGCTGTAAATAAACATATAAGGAATACATTGACATTGACATCCCAGGCGGTCCAAATTTAAAACTCTACACTAAGACAATGTGTATCTAAATTCTCCAACAACAAAAGTATTCCAGACAAACAATATATCACCGTTACATTAGGGACCATATGCATAAATTACGCACCTACCTGCAAACCTAAAAAATAGATATTCCATGTCAAATAATCGAAATTGTTATTCGTTTTAATTTTCACGCTGACAGGTAATGGCCACTCTTCAAAATGGAGTTGGGGAGAAACTATTATATCTCTGGGATGTTACATTACTTTTGTAGAATAGGTCTTTCTTACAAGAGTGAGTGGAAGGCTGTATTCAAATTTGACAGATGATTTAGATATCTAGTTGTCAGTAAAACACAGTATTATATTTTTGAAATGCACACTAAAGCATGAAACTATCATCAGCAAATAGAAATTAGTAATGTAATAGCTTATGTGTCTTCTGTGCTTCAAAAAACACAGATAAACTTGTATGGCTACAATGAAAAAGGGTCGTTTTGGCCGGTTTAAACCTTAAAAATATCTTTATAACATCTTTGATTCAGAATCAAATACATTAACATGCTAAACAAAGTTAGTTTTAACATTCTAGGGCAAGAGTTGAGCTATGGTACGTTTTCGAGTTAATTGTAAAACTCAAGAATTTCGACGAAAATAAATTATGACTCATATAGGGACCAACAATTAACAATAAATCAAACAACAACATAGCTACCACCTTGAAAACGACAGCAGCTGAAGCCATCAGGTTCAGATTCTGCTGCTGTCTAAACGCAAAATCTTTAAGTTTTAGTGGATGCTTCCTAACTAATGCAGTGTATCATCACAGGAAACAATCAATTAGGGGATAACTGTATTCAAAATTCTCATTTGGGGAGGTATATCTTCGGATATACGGTCGGAAATTTAGTTTTACGGCGTCGCGCGAGCGGAGCCGTAAAACGTGATTTCCGAACGTATATCCGACGATATACCTCCCCAAATGAAAATTTTGAATATAGTTATCCCAATTCTAATGCACTTCTACAGCTTCGTCTGGAATTGGAGCGTTGGAAGCCGCATAAAGCCGCACATCACCAAGCGAGAGGTGACGTAATTAATGACGTCAAACTATCTCCGAAAGTATATCGCAGGATATACTGTCGCAAATTTTTTGACGTTATCCAATCAGACGTCGCGTTACAAAATCAAGTGCATTAGAATTCAAATTAATTTACTGTGATGAAACAAAGAAAGCGTTTTTGACTCACAAAAAGGCAGCGCTAAAGAAACCCCTTATTTGTATAGACAAATATTAACTGTGCTCCTTTATTACCGATTTGTTTTTCTTTTGTTATGAGGGAGACTTCGTGTTATCTCTTTCTGACAATACTCAGGCTTGTGTACGCACTTGAAGCATTCAACTCAACTTTCAGATACCCAGATGACTTACTCAACATAAATGATCCTTATTTTGAAAATGGTAAGTCGGATATAATCTGCATAACATCAGCTAAATAAAGCAAATTATTTGATATTGAACAAGCAAGTGAGTATGACCATGAAATGACAAAGACCAACCCACTGCACCATGAGGAAGGGATACAAAACACAGACAGTAACAACACCATTAAAGCTCTCTCTCTCTTCCTCAGCAAGATTATTGCTAAACGAGAAATATAAAAGGATACAAAGAATTATACCATAAAACAAGGACCCAACACAAAGCCAACACACACAATGGAAGCAACATCAAACAACGATTCTAATGCACTTGCTTTTGTAACGCGACATCTGATTGGATAACGTCAAAAATTTGCGAAAGTATATCCTGCGATATACTGTCGGAAATTGTTTGACGTCATTAATTACGTCACATTTCGTTGGATGGCGTGCGGCTTTATGCGGTTTGCAACGCCCCAATTTGAGACGAAACTGCAAAAGTGCATTAGAATGGGGATAACCATATTCAAAATTTTCACTTGGGGAGGTATATCATCGTCTTACGGAAATCACGTCTAAATTTCCGACCGTAGGCCTATATCCGATTATATAACTTTTGAATACAGTTATTCCCTAAATCAACGACAGCAGAACCACCGCCTTAGAACGGACAGCAGTTAAGGTCCTTGGACACACCACTTGAATCTGATATACTAGAGGATCTTACATGAGTGCTCACGTTTTATTGGCTGGCATTGTCGCGGACAGGAAGCATGCTAGCACATACTCACCTATCGCCTTTCGCTCGGTGCACACTGGGATTGGGCCGCCATTTTTATTAAAAACATTCTATGCGATCACTGTTTGCATGACTCAGGGCTTTACATCCAGAAAATATCGACTAAAAGAGAAATGATAAACTGTCAAAAATTTAACTTTTTGCTATTTTTAACAATAAATTCTGTCATTATCGGAGTGCGAGAATTGAACGAGACTAGCCAAATATCGCTAATTACCCATGATGCAAAGGGCGAAATGCGAGAGATCTAGATGAGGTATCGTCAGGTCTCGCGAGAATGATTGGCTGGGGAAAATGATAAAATACGAGGCTTGCCCAGCGTTTTATCTCTTTTTGCAACGAGTTAAAGAAAATCAATAAAACAAGAGCACGAATGTTAGATTCTTTTTATAATATGACTCTAAGATTACTTTGAAATCTCATTTCAGCTGTAAAACGTTATAATTTTTGTCACATAACGTTTCCCGAAAATCAGTAAACCACTAGTGGTTTGTCGATTTAATTGCATGGGGTTATTTCACTCCAAGACGTGACGTCATGTAATAAATAGATGATATTTACTTTTTTGGGGTGAATACCAATTCTTATGTACTTGCATATGCAACACGACGTCTGTTTGGATAACGTCATAAATTTGCGACAGTATATCCTGCGATATACTGTCGGAAACCCGACGTCATTACGAAACGTCGCTTTTCATTGGTTGGCAAGTGAATATATGCAGCTGACAAGCGGTTTTATGCAGTTGGCAGCCGATGGACGTATAAGCGCAACAAAGTATATTTTCACTGTCTTTTCGAAGGGAAAATGTTAATAGTGCATTAGAATGGGGATAACCGTATTCAAACTTTTCATTTGGGGAGGTATATCGTCGGATATACGTTCGGAAATCACGTTTTACGGCTCCGCTCGTGCGTTGCCGTAAAACTAAATTTCCGACCGTATATCCGACGATATACCTCCCCAACTGAAAATTTTGAATACAGTTATCCCCTAAATATATCTCATAGAGTGTGTTGAAAACATCAGAATTTTCACGAGTGCGCAGCACGAGTGAAACTGTCGATGTTTTCAACTCACGAAATGACATATATTTGGTATTCTAATGCACTTGCAAATGCAACGCGACGTCTGATTGGATAACGTTATAAATTTGCTACAGTATATCCTGCGATATACTGTCGCAAACCCGACGTCATTACGTAACGTCGCTTTTCATTGGTTGACAAGTGAATATATGCAGCTGACTAGCGGTTTTATGCAGCTGGACGTAGGCGCAACAAAATACGTTTTCACTGTCTTTTTGAAGGGAAAATGTTAAAAGTGCATTAGAATGGGGATAACCATATTCAAAATTCTCATTTGGGGACGTATATCGTCGGATATACGTTCGGAAATCACGTTTTACGGCTCCGCTTCTGCGTCGCCGTAAAACTAAATTTTCGACCGTATGTCCGACGATATACCTCCCCAAATGAGAACTTTGAATATATTTATCAAAAAAAGTAAATTTTCTTTTGGTTTTATGCTTTTTAGAAGATTTGCGGATATTCAATTAACCATTCTTCAAGCCGAATCACAATACTATATACCCGACAAAAAAGAGAAGCACCACTTAGAACTGTTCAACTCTCAGGAAGATCACAAGTGATAGGCCAATTTAGTTTATATCAGTGCAAAGGTATGCCACGTACTGTTGCGTCACACGTCTTTTGCAATCTGGCGTCGAAATTGTGTAAAAGAAAATTGGTCACCCAAATTGTCACAGGGAATATAATCGTTTTTATAATTCTCTCTTGCTGGATAAGTTTAAGCAATTGGAATCATCCCAGTAGACCAAATTGTACCCAGACACTTATTCTTTGCAAATTATTTCATTTAAATTCATCATACGCGAAAATTGAACGCTAGGTAGCCCATGTATTGTGACTACCCTTTGGATAATGATTCCACTTACAAAACATTAAACATGTCAACATTGTTTTAATCAACTTAAACGGTCCTAACTGATGAAAATGGATTTTGGAATTGCAAAAAACATCAATAAACGCATTGGTTGTCTCACATAACGATAACATATCGTTTTCATACTTTGCAAATGTAAAACGCACTTGGAATTCAATTGAATTAACGCTTCAAAAACTCGTGTACCATTCGCCTTGATGTGTTATGCCAACACAGAGAAAGTACAGATACTCATCTACGTCACACTTAAGTTTTAGTAAGATTTGATCAGAAATGAATATTTCATGACAGTTAACATTTTCGTATTAAAAGGAGATCTTAATGGGGAAAATCGTAGTGGTGCGTTTCTTTTTTTTTGTCGGGTATATATAAAAGAAGACAAAGGAGTATTTGTGACAGAATACCTGAATCAATCTATATATAGTCATGTGACTTACAGATACTTGAAAAGAAATTTATTCAACGTCAAAGTGCGAGACGAGTGACGTCATTAGTGACGTCATAAATGTTTGATGAATTTATGTAACATAAGTTAAATGCATTGCTTCACTCACTGAAGCGGGAGGTGCTGAAAATGCAAAATCGAAAATTTCAGGAAATCTGAATTATTTTGGTACCAAAATGTTCCTCATGTTCTAACTAAGAAAATGTTGATGTTTTGTTCACAAATAAGAAAGTTATAGGCGTTTGAACTTTCGAAGTGAGCTGCATTAAGTGAATGGAAAAGTCAGAATTAATACAAAAAGTGATATCAATCACTTCTGAAAATATAGTCTGATATCAATCACTAGTGATTGATATCAACGGTGCCTTTTGTAGAGCGCAGTAGGCCTACTTAGCTCAGTTGGTAGAGTGTTAGACTGCGGATCAAGTTAGTGTCTTGCTACCATTCGATCTCAAGTCTAATACTATAGCATTGAGCCACCACGCTCCTCATCATGACTGAGGAGGTTGGGGAGGGTAGGGGGTGGGGGTGGGGGGTGGGGGCTAACAATAATGAAAACACCTCCTGCCAAATTAAA
Organism: Loripinus fragilis; assembly: GCA_964019695.1. Classification (NCBI taxonomy): domain Eukaryota; kingdom Metazoa; phylum Mollusca; class Bivalvia; order Lucinida; family Lucinidae; genus Loripinus; species Loripinus fragilis. The sequence goes on from OZ026525.1 coordinate 76,771,076, forward strand.
TTCGTTGAAAGAAATTTTACCAGTCGTTTGGTAGTCTCTAAGATTTTTTTAGAGGCGAATGTGTTGCACACCAAACGGGGATACCTGTGAATTCTCGAATATAAAAAAAAGAAATCACAAGAATCTATTGTTGAGGCCCTCCCAGGGGTTTTGGGGAACAGGGCAAACAGGGCATTTATTCCAGGGGAACAAAGGCCAAATTTTGAGGGGAACAGGGGAACAAAGACAATATTGGGGAACAGGGAGAATAAGAAAACAAATTTTCGATTTTTGGGGAACAGGGGAACAAGCCAATTTATTTCAGGGGAACAAGGGAACAGGTACCCCCTGGGAGGGCCTCACTGTTCCCGAAAGTGATGGAAAAGGAGGGAATTTACCCATTGCCTTTCATTAGATCAAGCACGTGACATTTAATAATCTGCTACGTCACATGAACAAATGTGTTCGTCATTTGACAGCACGCGTTCTTTGGTTTGGAAAAGGCTGTGTTGAGCGGAACGTGTGATTAGGATTTTACAGGACAAACGGACGTAAAGCAGACCTTAATTTGAATCTAAACAATTTTTGTCAGCTATTTTGCTGGTGAGTTTCTGATTTTATATTCATATATACACATAGATTTCTATTTTCGAATACAAACCCCCCCCCCCCCCCCCCCGCCTCACACAATCGTGTGACAATGAGACGGAGAGCAACAACGAACATCGAAACAACAACAACGACAGAATCACTCATGCTCGGCTAGCGTTAGACAACAGGCTCTGCATTTTGAAATTTGAGTTTCCCCGACTTCTGTTTGGCAAGACCGCCCCGATGCGGAAAAGCTCAGGACGAGAACAAATCCCCGAGGGCATGCTGCTACTCTATTGCCGTATTGGGCACTGTGTGAGGACCTGGCGACTATCCAACTGTGAGCAGGGACCAAGCTACCGTCTTTCTCAATATTCAGTCACATGCTTTCTTTTCTTTCTCTTAATACTGGCACGATCAAATTTTGATCATTACGCCAGGGAGTGCAATTTTGGAATTTTGAAGAAAAAACAAAAACAAAACAAAAAAACAAAAACAAAACAAAAAAACAAAAAATCTTTCGGCTGTGTTTTTAACTAAATGAGGAGTGCCCTAAACTCCTCAGCAGTCTGGGAATTGACCACCGAAGGAGAAAGACTATTCCACTGTGGTATAGTCCGGGGGAAAAAGAGTTCTTCAGGGCATCACTGTATGTCTGGTATCTACAATATTGGGCACTGTGTGATTACCTGGTAGATTTCAAACTGCGAGCAGGGGTCAGGTACTTGTCTTTTCTATAGACACAGCACCAGAATGTATCTTATGAAAGAGAAGCAGGGAGGACTGATCCCTACGGGCCTCAAGAGATGGCCACTCAAGCTAATCAAGCATCTCGCCGACACTACTTGTGTTACGCCATCTCCTGCAGGTCCAACGGGCTGCTGTCCTCTGAACTTTCTCTACCTGATTAATCTGAAGTTTTGAGTAAGGGCTCCAAATGGGTGCTGCATACTCTAGTTTAGGCCGAACCAAAGTTTTGTATGCAACTTCCTTAGTACTCCGAGGTGCAAAAGCCAAATTCCTGCGAAGGAAACCAAGTGTCTTAGTTGCTTTGGAAGAAATTTCTGAAATGTGTTGACCCCAATCCATATTATCAGAGATGGTTATGCCAAGGTATTTTGCTGACTGAACGTTTTCCAAAGTTTGGTTGTGAAGGGAGTAATCAAAGAGAATCTGTTTGTGATGCTGATGCCGAGTCACTCTCATAGAGTGACATTTGGCTACATTGAACTTCATTTGCCAATCGGCTTCCCATTGTCCTTAGCTAGTGAGGTCTTCCTGCAGTATAAAACAGTCATGAATCGAATGAATGTTTCTATACAGGACACAGTCGTCCGCGAACAGGCGAACAGAAGACCTGATGTTATCCGGCAGGTCGTTTATAAAAATAAGGAACAGGATCGGCCCTAAAACTGATCCTTGGGGTATACCGGATAACACTGGGACTGGATCTGAGGCTTTACCATCTAATACTACTTTTTGAGTGCGCCCAGAGAGCCATGAGTTGATCCACTTGCTCTCACAATGAACAGAAAAGATGACCGATGGCGATGCAGATGTTTTTTCTGAGGGCGGGATCGGTATGATTGAGGCTTGTATAGGGGTTTTAGGGATACAGGATATTTGCCGTTTTACTTCCAGGGATATAGGATATTATCCATTTTACTTCCAGGGATATGGGATACTTGGTTCAATATTTTCGTTACTTCCAGGGATATTGAAAATTTAGGAAAATTAATTATGGGGATATTTGCTGATTCATAAGGGATATTTACCCGTTTACTTCAAGGGATTTGGGATATTTGGTACCCCCCTACAAGCCTCATGATTTGGTTTTGGTGATTAGATCTAGGCCTACCTAATTTTCACACCAGCACAATCATAAATATGTATGATAGTCACCACAGGCCAAGTCATGCCACTTAGACTAGTAGTAAAACGCCGCTAGTGACCCACTTTCTTTCTCAGACGAGGTTCGGTATGCAAGTGTAAAAAAGGGGCTAATTGAATAAAAGAGGTGAATAGTTGAGAAATAGTATACCAGTGATTTTGTTACCTGCGCATCCTGCATCTTTTGCGCATAAGTTTTTTTTTATTTCAGCGAGTCCTGGCGAGTCCCGGAATGCAATAGTATTGCAGACTTGTCATTAAAAATAGTGTTTTGGACTCATAAGTTTGCAGTTGGGACTCATTGATATTGGAAACAGCGAGTCCCAGGACCCATAAGCCCAAAATTGTAAATGAATCACTGGTATACAAGTGAAGGGAGAGGTTGAGTATAGTAAATGCACCAGTCATTTGTATCCACGCCCCCCCCCCCCCCCCCCACCTACGGGGATAGCCGTGGAATAGCCGGGCTAACATGTAGGGCAATTACTTTATGATTGTCCCAGCAGTGGCGGGGGAGTGCAAGGGTTATAATATTGAGACAGTTACGATAATGAGATTTTCTGTTGTGTATGGAGGGGCTAAGGGGAGGGTTGTTAGTACTTGTTACCACCAGCTTGTCCCCACAAGGCGGGGCTTATACCAGGGCTATGAAAAGTGAAGGATCACTATCCCTGCCCATCCCCTTAGGAGGGGAGCAGTGGATACAAATGACTGACGCATAAAAGATAAAAGAACATTTGATATACGGTGAGATGTGCAGCATGACTGAATTGTGACACAGTAGGTAGGATAGTGATGTGAAATGAGGCTTTTATATGGGGGGGGGGGGGGGGGGGGGGCAAATATCCCATATCCATTGAAGTCAACAGGCAAGTATCCCCATAATTAATTTTCCTGAATATTCATTATATAGCAAATTATAATTAAGCAAAAATTTTGTTCAAATTTGTCGCAAAAATTTTGTAATTTCTCATCAGTTTTGGCTGAATGGGATATTTTCTCTCGTGACTCAGTATTCTGAGCTAGAATTATCCCTGAAAGAGGAGTTTGCGTTACAAGCCATGGAACAGATTTATGGTATATTTGACGTTGACCATTGACTCCAAGGTCATATCCGTATTCCGAGAACTGTGTTGTTTTCTACGCATGTTTTGCAACAATTGGTTTAAATATGAACACCCTCGGTCGAATAATTAAGCCGTTAACACAGTGTAGGACCGGAAGTGTACGGTATTTGTGCTTGTACATTCTTTTGAGATTGTACATCGACGGATAAGTTATTTGTGCAATGAAGCGAGGGGTAGGTTGACAAGAAGTTTCTCTTTTTTCAAACGCCTTTCATTCTAAGTGGAATTCTGGTGGATGGAAATTAGGTTACACAGGCTGAGCTATCGATTTCCACTATTCGATTTTTTTCATTAAATCCGAAAGTTTCACAAAACAACGAAAATCACGCTATCACCTGGTTTCGTCCGAGTTTCAGTGTCTTTGCAAGCTCGATATCTTCAACCAGACATTTGTTTATTTCAGTTTTTCACTATTTTTCACATTTTTAGTAATCTGTAAACTTAGTTTATAGGCTTGTTTATCGATGCATACAATAAAACTGTCATGGGAGGGGTTTTTGTTTGCACTGTTTAATTCCATATTTGTACGGTTATTTGAACGGCAATTACAAAAATTAGCATTGAAACCGATGACCTACTTAGCATTTTTACCTCATTGTGAGAATAAACTCACATACACTTGATAGTGCCGTTCATTTTTATTGCTGTTTTTTGTTCTTGACATATAAAGTTTCAAAAGGATACTCGATAACATCTCAAAAACGGCGTCTATTTTATGTCAGATGTTTTCACAATTCTTATGTTGACATGATTAAACTCTTTTCGTTGCGAAACCGTGACTTTGAATAACATGTACATGCACCTGAAATGTCCCCGAGTCATTACGCAAACAATGCCGATACTTTATTTCACAGAAAAATAATCAAAACTGACAAAAACTACAAATCTGCTTACCGTTTCCAAGCGACCGCCTTGCACAAATAACTTATCCGTCGATGTACAATCTCAAAAGAATGTACAAGCACAAATACCGTACACTTCCGGTCCTACACTGTGGTTAAAGGGCACGTACGTTGGTCATACTACACCGGCAATTTGCGTATTGTCACTTATTCCGGTGTTGAGGTAACTTTCTCTTTATGTTCAATTTCTGCATTAGATTCACAGATAAACGAAATGCCTGGGTTCCGATTGAATTTTGTTCATCAAATTCACATTGTATCTTTTAGCTTTCAGGGCCGAAGGAATAGGGGGGGGGGGGGGGCCGTGCCCCCCAGTAATTTGCACAAATATGCCCCCCCCCCCCCCAAAAAAAAAATAAAAAAAAAAAAATAAAAAAAAATTAATTTTTTTTTTTAAAAAAAAAATCAACCTATGAATCACCCCCGTAATTTTCACTTCCATGCCCCTTAAAATTTCCACAATTGTGCCCTACTATGGTTTCCATATCTGTGCCCTTGAACAGTTTAACATCTGTGCCCCCAATGTGCCCCCCTTTCATTTTCACATTTGTGACCCTTATTGTTTCCACATCTGTGCTCTAGATAATTTCCACAGATGTCACCCCCCTTCTATCATTTTCACATCCGTGCCCCCCCCCCCTCTCATAGTTTCCACATGTGTGCGCCAAATAATTTCCATATCCTTGCCCCCATCCTTCTCATATATGAGCCTTAACAAATTCCGCATCTGTGCCCTAAAATTTTCATACCTGTGCCCCCCCTTCCCCAATCTGTAATTGCTTCCTACGGGCCTGGCTTTAAAATTATACAAAAAAAACAAACTTTGACATTTCATGGCTAGGCATGAAATAACAAATTACTGTTTTGTCATCGTGGGAATTTAACCGTATAATTATAACTAAACCGTAATGGACAGTTTTTAATATAGACCCTAAATGTAAAACACACACATTTAAAGTCTGATTTTATTTCAGTTTTGGCAAAACAAAGCAGAGGTTGTTATATAACTAGAGGCTGCAACCTCGAAGCAAACGTTCTCATTCTAATAAGCTTTTATTTGAAGGTATTTTTTACTATAACACCGCAGAGAAAGCGACAATAAGCAAATTGCCGGTGTAGTATGACCACAGTGAAGGTGTTCGCTTTAAGAGCCGTAGATCTGTGTTAAGTATATGTGACAATTGACCTTTGACATCAAGGTCACATTAGTGGTTTGAAAACTTCCTTGTAATCTACACACTATAAACAACATTGTACTAAATATCAACGACCTCCATAAAAGAAAAAGAGGATTGTAAGACAGATTCTAAGTAGGCCTATATGCGACCTTGAACTTTGACTCCAAGTTGAGAGGAAGGCAAAGATCAGGTATCACTACTATTATTGTCAATCAAGTACCATATATATATAATATATTGGTGATACTGGTATAAATCAGTAAATCTTCGTTTTAATCGATGTACTATAATCAATTGAACATTCTCAATCAAAAAATGAAAGGAATTCGCGTTTAAAAGAGACACTTAGTCTGACTTAAGACATTTTTAAGCAGATCTTTAATCAACCTTGACATTTTACTCCAATGTCATGGCATTGATCTGGAGCTTTTGTAGAAATCTACATACTACAGGCAAGCTTTGTGCCAATATGAACACCCACCATCCAAAAACATGTCTAAAAAGTTCTTTGGCGACCAGAAACGCAGTTTCGATAGAAATCATGCGTTCGTCCTCGCCGCTTATACCCGGTGTGATAAATGTACTCCATGAGACCTGGCCATAATTTTCGGCATTATTTCAGTTAGATTTTTACTAACTTTTTCATTCCAAAATAATCACAACTCAGACTACGGCGTCCTATATCCAAAAGCTGAAGTTATTATACGACGTCGCAAGAAAACTTGACTTATTGCATGCGAACAACAAAGGCGCAGACCAGCCTGCGCATCCGCGTAGTCTGGTCAGCGCCATCGTGATTCATCATTTAGAAAGTCAAAAAAGAATAATAACTTGCCTCATGCAAAATTTCGATATTCTAACTAGTCTATGTAGCTAAGAAGGTCTGGTTGAGTCCTACTCAGTCAGACACCCAGAAGACAGGTTTTCTTGTGACGAGGCGTCTACATTACTTTTCTTTTCAGAGAGTATATCACAATGAAGATAACTTGCCTTGTGATCTTGTTGGTCGTGGTCTGCACTGCTTCAGCCACACCTATTGGAGAAAGCTTTGATCCTTGCAGCGATAGGTACCGGGCATCTATGTGTAATATGGCAGCAAAGACGTGCGTGAACAATAGGTGGAGATGTCAAGTGAACTGGAGGATAGTCCCCGGTCAGATGTCTCAGAATCAGAGATACTGCTACTTTGGCATCTGTTGAGTGTAGAATGTGCTTGATATTATATATACACTGTGCTGATAGGGAGAATGTTTATGACAAAATGAGTCAGCCCTTGAGACGAACAGTACCTATCGCATAATCGTAAAATAATTCTTAGAACAAGCATGCGTAACGCAGCTATTCAGTTGGGGAAGAGGTCTACATGGGTGAAAGTTTTAAGGATTATTCCTGGATATAGGATTTTGAGGCTGACTTTCTATGGAATTAGACAGATGATGATAGCTTTTCTGTTTTATTTTTGGTGTATGTTAGCTAAAGACAATTGACCATTTACATTAAATCTTGAAATTGCTTATAGTTTGAAGGCATATACTGAAATGTTTAAGATTTGAATTTCAAAAGTTCAGGATTTTTGAAATATTGAACTTTTACCCTGGTTTAGTATATGAGACAAGACATCAACTTTCTATCCTTTGTGAATGTAAGCAGTAAACTGTAAAGGCTCTGACGAGACTGCAACCAGGTGCAGCCTCGTCTGAGCTATCACTGTTTCGCTATGCGATAAATACCAAAACCTCGTAAACTGACCCAAATTTGCCTGAAGCAATTTATTTTTATTAAATGATCTTGAGTTGTAGATTCGTTGTATAGTTAATTCTTGACAATGACGTAGCCAGAACGCTGAAAAAGTTACGCACACCAAAGGGATACTACTGGATCAAGCAGTGATTCTCTTCAATTGCGTCCATTTTCAAAATGGGAACTTCTCTTAAAGGAAAGAATATGCTCCCAGAGTGAGCAAGTTCTTTCCTTTAAGAGCAGTTACATATGGTATGGAAACTTACTTTTACCACATTAGGTTACCTCCCTTGAATGTTACTATTTTTATTACGCACGTGCGTATTTGCGTAATGGGAGCTACGCCAATGCTTGAATCTGTAAAATTTTTAATCTTGATTCTGAGACTAGTGGCATAGGTCCTGATAATCAATATTGGGGCGTAAAATGGTGAGTATTTTCATATCCATCAGTTTTAAACATTTGAGCCACGACATGAGATATCCGACAATGTGGTATGTGCGACCACCAAAGACTCAGACCAGCCAGCGCATACACGCAATCTGATCAGAGCCTTTGCTAGTCGCTTGAATATTCTATGATTATTAAGCTACTGACCGAACGTTATTTGGAGGTTCTAAGCTTAAAAAGGAGACTGCACAGCCTAGTCTGAGTCTACACTCATGAAAATGCCACATTGTTGAAAATCACATGTCACGGCTCAATTTTGAATAAGGTGGGCAAAATAATTGCCTCATTGAAACAGTTCTTTTAACTACCCACAACATACGTTTTGGTAAAGAAATAAAACTACATGCAACATTATAGGTTTTGAGTAAATGACTAAATGTGACCTTGACCTTTGACTCCAAAAAGCATATTGGTGATTCAAAACCTACACACGATAAGGCATTCATTGTGCCAAATATGAACACTCTCCAATAAAAAAATGAAAGACAGATTGTGTTACGAGCTGTAATGCAGATGTTAAGAATATATGAGCTTGACCTTTGACTTGAAGGTTATATATCGATCTGAAACCTTTGTTGTAATCTACGCTCCATAATGCTAGGTTTACACTATGTTCCCGGCAGCCACGGCAGACACGGTAGCCAGAAACGTAGCTCGCCGTGGTGTTTTTAGTCATTTTTGTCTTTGTGATCAAGTTCTGTTAAGTCTCGCTACGTTTTCTCACGGTCTGTCAAGGTCTGCCGTGTCAGAGGCTCGCCGGCGCGCTACGGTATGTCACGGATGGTTTTACGTTTCCTCCCGGCCTGCCACGTTCTGTTGGGACCTCTCACGTTTTGTTACGTTGCGATCAAGTTCTGCTACGTCTATCAAATTCTGTCAAGGTTTTCTAACGTCACAATAACGATGAAACGTAGGCGATGAATGGTGTTTGAGCCCCAATATGCCCACGGTATAAAGAGGAGGCCCACAAAGCTGCTGCAATCGTATATTATGAACCCTTGATCAATATGGTTTTCGGAAGAACGAATGCAACAATTGGGATATTTCTCAGTTTTTATAGCAAGAGAGCTTCGCATCGAAGATGTTCACGCATTTCAAGCCTCCAAAGCTCTTCGAAACTGTTCGATGAGAGTCTTGAAACAATATCACCAGCCATTTGTATCAGCATTAACCCTTTGTACTCAAGTGTCTCATTTATGAGTATTTTTTTTCAAAACACAGAAGATTCTAATGAAATGGCGCACAATGCAGCATTTTATCAACGTCTACACTGACTGATCTTCAGAGAAATAAATGCAATATTCTGCCACGAGAAATTATAACCTATGACACCTCTATAATACAATGAAACTACCCAAGTCCATCCAGTAAAGATTATTTTTACACTTGTCGCTACTTTCCTCCTCAGATGCATCTATCTGAGATTCTTAGACTCCATGTTCAGGTTCGAGCTGTGGGGTCGGGTTAGGACAACGTGGCAGACCGCAACAGAACTTGATATACCTTGACAGACCTTGGCAGACCTTGGGTTGCCGTCTCGTAACAAGCCGTCCCACTACGGACATACTCCAAGTTGTGTTAAGGTCTGTTACGTTCCGTCACGTTTTGTTGCGTTCTCCCCGTTCTACTACGGCACATTTAAGTAGGTCAATCCCGCCGTGGCTGCCGTGGCAAATTTTTTGACTGTTTAAAAATCTGTCCCGGCGATCACGGCAACCACGGCGAGCTACGTTTGTCGACCCCGTTCCCCTACGTTGTGTTACGGTCACCCCGTTGCGTCCACGGTGGCCGAAATCGTGACTGCCGTGGCCGCCGGGGACATAGTGTAAACGTAGCATAAGCAATTCTTGCACCAACGGCCATCCATAATAAATCAAGAGGAATTCACGTCATGAGTCCTAAGACAGATTTTAAACAAATATAACCCAATGTCATAGCAGTGACTGAAAACTTTTGTTGTCATCTACACATACCATAGGCAATCATTGTGCCAAATATGAACACCCTTGATAAAAAAAATTAAAGAGGGGTTACCATTACATGCTCTAGACAGGTTTTAAGTATGTGTGATCAGGGTTCGCACAGGATCAGGGTTCGCACAGGCCTGAAAAGTACTTGAATTTAGGTGGCATTCTTGAAAAGTCCATGAAAATTAAATATACCTTGAAAAGTACTGGAAAATCACTCAAAAGCCTTGAAAAGTCATTGTATTCTACTATTTTCTGTAGGTCTTAGCACTGTTGATAGAGACCTAAATCAGTATAAAATTGTTGTGCCTTTATTTGGTGCAGCATATGCTGCACCAAATATAGGCACAGCAATTTTTATACTAATCTTCCAGTCCAGTACTAATGTCTCCATTATCTCAGTCTAACATTTCTGAAGTAGAATTTAACACTTGGATCAGTATTTTTCATTAACTTTAAGTCCTTGAAAACTGTTGGCGAAGCTTTTAGAAGTCCTTGAAAAGTCCTTGAATTTTACTCATACTTGCCTGTATGAACCCTTGTGACTGTGACCTTTGACTCCAAAAAGTAAATCAGTATGACCAGGAAATACCAGAATCACACACTAGCCAGCGCATGGCACTGTGCGGAAGAGACACAGAAAGAAATCAATGTTCAGCACCTTAACATCAAGAAAACAATCTAAGTAAAGCAACCTGTTCTCTCTTCCCCATCAGGCTGACTGCAAAACAAGAAAGGTCACTTAGTACTACAAAGCAAAACAAGGGCCGAACCCAACAAAAAAAAACAATGTGAGCAACAATAAACAATAAATCAACAACAGGACCACAGCCTTTGAACGGACAGCAGCCTAAGGCACTGAGGCTACTAGCCAAGTCATATTGGCAAATTGAACCTATTCCTTAATTTACAAACCAATAGCAAACGTTGTGTAAAATGTAAACACACTCCATCAAAAATGTTGTGCGCCGTAAGGCAGGCTTAAAATATATTTGACCTTGACATTTGACTCCAAGGTTATATCGTATCCACATTCCAAGATGTTTGTTGTAATCTATACAGCATAGGCAATCATTGTGTCAAGTATGAACATCCTCAGTTTAAGAGAGATTGTAAGTATATTTGACCTTTGACTCCAAGGCATATCAGTGACACGAGACCTTCGTTGTAATTTACTCACCAGAAGCAATCATTGTGCTAAATATGAATATCCTACATAAAAATGAAAGAGGAGATGGCGTTTCAACCAGTAAGGCAGATTTTGAGTATATTTGACCTTGACCTCTGACTCTAAGGTCGTATGTGTATGCTGAGATAGTTGTTGTAACACCAATTGGTAATATTTGTGCCAAATATAAACACCATTCAAACATGAAAGAGGAGTTTGCATTAAATGTGAGGAGCATACAGGTTTTGTGACCTTGACATTGACTCCATGTAGATGGCAATAAATTGAACCCCTCGTTTTAATTGCTTTAATAGGGAGCGCAGTGGCTCAGTGGTAGAATGCTTGATTCGAGACCGAGGGGCCGCGGGTTCGAGCCTCACGGACGTCACTGCGTTGTGGTCCTTGAGCAAGACACATTTATCCTAGCTTAGTACTGGTTCAACCCAGGAAGGCCCGTCCCTGTTTAACTGAAATATTGTTGATGGGACGTAAAGAAACAAATCAAACAAACAATTTACTTTAATACCAGAAGCAATCAATGTGCTAAATATGAACAGTTACACTCTCCATCAAAGAGGAGTTCGCGTAGATCCACAAGACAGATTTTGACAGGTTTTAAGTATAATTGACCTTGACGTATAGTGCCAAGGTCGGTTGTGCATACCAGGATTGGTGGTGATATACATACAATAAGCATTGATTGCGGCAAATATTACCACCCTCGGTCAAAAATTTAAGAGAAGTTTGTGTTAGGGGTCGTAAGGCAGGTTTAAGTTTATCCGACCTTGACCTTTGACTCAAAGGTTATATTGGTGATCTGGATAGTTAGTTGTAATTTATACGCCATAGGCAAACACTGTAGCGAATATGAACACCCTCCGTCAAAAAAAATGAAGGAGCTAGGGGTTCGTGTTATGGTGGACAGACGTGAGACGGATAGAAGGACGGACGAATGTGACCGATTATATAATATTCAGAAAGTGTTGCCGACTTGGAGGGGGCATATCACAAATTTTTGTCATTGTTGATCGCATTATGGCTAGCCACTTAACATGTTTTCATGGCATGGCTGAGGTTAATATTGATTTAAGGTCACAATATTGAGTCAACATTAACCCATATAAGTCTAGCGTCCTTTTTGTGAAACAGTGCAGACCCAGACAAGACGCCACAGACCGCGGCGACTGATAAGTCTCCACTGTTTGCTTACAGAAATTTCTATTAAAAAATTGAATAAAAAGGAAAATACCACCCAACAAGGCAACAATCCTTAAAACGAAATTGGACTGATCTAATTGATAAGAGTGGGAAATTCCATTCATCTTAAATGGGTTAATTCGACGTTCAATCTATGTGGTAATTTCCTAGCAAGCAAGTAATGCCATAGTGCTTCCGAATCAAAGTTGCAAAATGTTTATGACCCCATCCCATCCAACATACATCTATTAAGAAGAGTTTGAATGTACTGTTTTTGGTGCAGATGCTGTCGGCTTACCATTTGCAACCGGTTAATGGTAAGGATAATAGCTTTGTTGAACCGCGAATTTCACATCGTGTGAAGAATTGATACCAAAACGTCACTTTTGGAAAATGTGAAAGGGGGGAGTTCCAAATCTGCCCACACATGGATTTCGATAATATTTTGTATGTTGAAAACCTACGTTATAACAACTACAAAAATGAAATTATTTCATTCCTCGAAGGCTGTTAGGCCACAGGGGGGCACCTTGATGTACACCTTTTTTGTACTAATATATGACCAATTAAATATCAGTATCAAATTATTATCATTATTGACTGCTACATTCTTTGAATGGAATATGAAAGAAGACTTCCCAGGTTATGCCTTACTACCATTAATATATATGAATATATCTAGATAATTTTTTTCTGATCCATCGAAATTTGAATAATTCCCTTTTTGAACACTAAAGTTAGTGTCTATATGGGATTCTGTCCTAATATTTACCATGTTCCACTTTTTGTCAACCCATAATATTTTCAGAAAAGTAGGTCAAATACATCCTCTTTATGCATGTGAATTTTCATAAAATTTGGACACTGGTAAAAGTGTTATAATTTGCATGAAATGAGTTAAGTCAGTTTTGATTCTTAAGTGATTTCAAATAAAATATTCCAGTTAGGTCTTACAAACCGCAGTTTTTCCACCAGTATTATTCTAAAAACGCATTGACTATCACTATTTAGTATCTTCATCCAAATAAGGTCCAAAATAGTTTTGGTGTCAGAAGTTTTAACTAATTCAATAGAGTAAAACTAGCATTTTTGAAAGCAGCACTTGATAAGTAGCACTTGGTCTAGAACTTAGTTGTACGGGTGGGATGTCCAGCGGGTATCATTTGTGAATAGATCTTCCACTGGTTTCCAAATTATTTTTGGACTAAAGCCAACTGGTGGTTATGCTCTTAATGTCTTTCAGTCATTGAAAAAATCAAACAGATTAGAATTTATGCTAGGTAATTCATCGTCTCCATCCACATTCTATGTTCGTGTTGCCTCTATCTTATGTCCCTATGAATCAAATATTGAGGGTAAATTGGTTCAGGACTATGTGCATACTTCTCATTAACTCTCATAAACTAAGTGAAACCAGGTCAAGTGTTTAAGAAATTGTGTATGTTCTCACTATTTTGGTAGGTTCTTTTTTTTTCAGAGAACTTGGATTTCACACCAGCTGTCTTTGTATTGGGTTATACTTCCGCCCATACATTGATAAAGTGTTGTATTTTCATGTTCTGTTCCTTTTGGAATATTTAGTTTCAGCAGAAAGTAGAAGACAATTTAAGCCAGTGCTCGGAGGCATAAGAGCTGCAGCACTTTCCATTTAGTGTCATGCAGAGACTGAGTGAAACTGAGTCTTAAGTTTTAAAACTTAATAGTTTATTTCTATTAATGAACGATCCGTTTTCCCACATTATTTAAATAGTATCCTTATTTTGCAGTCCCTAAGTCACTCAATGAGTACATTTTGATGAATGGTTTACAGAATCTTATTTGAATTGCACAGTATCTTAATTGGTATTTATTGTGGTTATTTCTCCTACATTAAGTTCTATCCGCCAAAACATTTCAAAAGCGTATCCAAAAATACTAATCATAAACCTCATTTTAAATCAGTAATATTCCAACAAAAGCTTTAAAACTGCTCCAATATATAGAAATGGAGTTGATGAAAATAAAAAAGATACTTGTTTAGATTATAAATGGATTTTCAAATATCAAGAAACACTTAGTGAATTTTTTAATGTATACATACTGAACATCTGGCATTAGACGAGGTGAAACAGTCTTTGTGCTGTTATTTCCATCGTGGTTATAGAATCAGGGTTCCCACGAGCACTGGAAAACCTGGAAAACCTGGAAAATCACAAAAAGTTCCATGCATGGAAAAATCATGGAATTTGAAAAAACTGAAAAATCATGGAAAAATCATGGAATTTTGTGAAATAATTTGTGTGTTTGACTCCTTGTTTTCTGGCTACTGGTGATTTAAGTTTTTATTATTGTTTCAAAATGCATGTTTGGTCCACAACAGGGCCTGGACTTGTTTTGCCTGATAATTTATAGTCAGATACATGTAGCCTTAAAATGTATGCAATTTAGGCATGTCAGAAGTATTCTTTGATTGATATATAAGGTCTAACCAAAAGATATTCATACAGTTTTGAATGGAATGTAAAAGCCACATTGAATCTTTTGACCTATCAGATTCTTAATTTGCAGGATGAATCATATAAAACAGGCATTTAAGCAGGCCCTACAATTCATACATTTTTGTTCTCCTACTTTTCCCTACATTATCATGAAAATGCCTTATTGCTTTCCTCTTTAATTGCACGCAGGTGGGTCAGACTTCAGACTCTATGATGGTTCCGACTTAAAGACTTATCTAATTTGATGAGATGGTAGTGGCCTGATGCTTTGGCTGTTGTCAGGCCCACCAGGGTTTACCTGTTGGGTTTCTTTTGCTCCGGTATTCAGTTTTATGTTCTGTTGAGTCCTTATCTTTGCTTTATCTCCTTTTTATATTTTGATTTATATGTTCTAGGAGATGATGCATGGATAAGTTAGGGATCTTTCATGCAAACCAAAATCTATGTGTCTTGATCCACATCTGAACTAAGGGTGAGGTTGGCGCTGTGAAACCGGTTTAAGCCCTCCAGTAAAATATTTTTACTGACCGTTCCAAGGCAGTACTTCTTTTGTGGATCATTTGTGCAAGCGGTTAACCAGTATTTCGCTTGTAACTGACAACAACCCTTCTTGAATAAATCAGCGGAAGGGAGGAGAATGACCGTAGCAATTATTTCATGATCAATCTCCACGAAAGTACGGTACCGGGCCGGGATCGAACTCGGATGCCACGCGTTAAATGATCATGGAAATTACATTATTGATCATGGAAAAATCATGGAATTTTGTTTTTGAATTTCTGTGGGAAACCTGTAGAATCATGAATTTGATTCTCAAATGACCTCATAATCATAATGCTGACATACTAAGCAATTCTGTAAAACTGGGCATAAATAGTTATGATGAATTTAATAATATTTATTCATTTAAACAAAAGTCTGACTCACCATGAAAACATATTTTCAGGCTTTAAATCTTGTGAATATTACCCTTATACATATAGTCAAATTATATATAGATGGGAAATATTGACAAGAACTGTAACACACCATAAATAAAACCCAAACATTGTTGATATAATTTGTACAGCTGAATTTGAGTAAATATTAAAACAAAACAAAACATTATTTTAAACAATTTATGTGATAGATTTGGTAATGTGTGTACCGCACAGAACTCACAGATTATTCTAAACATTCTGATTTAGGATAGATGCAAATTGGGTTGATTTGGGGGGGGGGGGGGTACCTCTATAATCACATACTACACAATACCAAACGTTGTAACCAACCAATGAAAAGCGATTGATAACAAAATACTTATAAGCCAAACAGTCAATTTGCATAATATCATCAAGAGCTATGCCTGTGCAGAACGGAACTCTATGTAAATTGAGCATACTGCTGGAAGTTTACATAAAATCTTGACTTTTACATTCTGCAAAATTTTGACCTTTAAGATTGAAATTCAGAAAACTCCATTTTACCGGTTTTATTTTTTCTTTAGATTTTATGATTATATCAAACACATGTGTGGACAAATTTGATATAAATTTCATAGGTTGACAGGAACAGCAACTAGGCAAAATTGACAATTTAATTTGTTAAAAATATTTTCAAAATATTAATTTTAGGGGTACCTTCAAACAAAATCTGATGTGGACTTGTTTATTTCATACATTGAAATACATGTATGGTACATACATAATTACAAATAATTAGGGATTACGTTGAGAATAAATTAGGTTGAAAAATCAAAAATCTTGTCGCCTAGGGCCACTTTTAATTAAGGTTTTTTAATCTTGAAATTTAAAATTAGTTAAATTTAACAACTGAAATAGATGAATGGGTAAATATCTCACAAATAGAACACACATGTAATAGACAATCTTTCTACAAAATTTTATAAAATTATGTGCGTGGGCAGAACCCTATGTAAATTCCATTAGGGTGAAACTCCATCTTTGCGTATGGTACAACCACTTTGTTAAACTTTCTATGACATATAGCTCTAGTATTCCGATTCAAAACGTTTCCTAGCATTGACCTGATTAGCTTTCGGCTGCCTTTTTCGATAGCCAGCAAACCAGTCTAGAAGGCGTGGATGTGGATTGAACCCTGCAAGGTTCGCACAGGCTTTAAAAGTACTTCAATATGAAGGGATTTCTTGAAAAGTCCTTGAAAAATTAAATATGTCTTGAAAAGTACTGGAGAATCACTCTAAGGACTTGAAAGGTAATTGAATTTCACTATAACTGTAAGACTTAATCCTATTAATGTAGGCTAGAATTAGTATTAAATTGTTGTCTCTTTATTTGGTGCAGCATGATGCTGCACCAAATAAAGGAGCATCAATTTTATGCTATTTTTCTGATACTTATTTATCTGTTATTTTAATGTCTGATTTAGTATGTTTCATAAACTTGTAGTCCTAGAAAATTGTAATATAGGTTTTTTATAAGTCCTTCAAAAGTCCTTGAAATTTACATATCCTTGCCTGTATGAACCATGCCCTGTGAAAATGGTACATATCGCATAATACAAAGACTACATATACAGCGAGTTTGTCTGAACTTTCACCTCCAATAGGTCTATACAATATATAAGGATTTTTAGCATAAAAATTGCAATTATTTTCTTACCCATATTTGCTCATTTTCGGCTATAAATCTAATTGAAATTGGCTAAATTAAATTTGAGAAAAATATCAGCAAAATGTTATTTCGCTAAATTTCTCGCTGGAAGTTCATAATTTCTCGTCAGTTTTGACTGAATAAGATATTTTCTCTCATGATATTCTGAGCCAGAATTATCCCAGGATCAATTTAAGCACGTGTTTTGGGTACTTAAAAGAACCGTCTCATTGAGACGGTTCTTTTGAGCATCCACAGCATATGTTTTGGTTGAGAAAAAAAATCAATTATGCGCTGTTATCTGAAGACCTATGTATGTGCGAACAGTACAGACTTGTCTGATCCTCCGCTGGTTTACGATAATTTCCAAAATTTAGAGAGAGAGAGAGAGAGAGAGAGAGAGAGAGAGAGAGAACACCAGGCTACTGTACCGAACGAGCCTTTGATCTTTACTGCGATGGACTATTGTTACAAGTGGCCGTGTTCGAAATGTGAAAAGTCAAGGATATTGATGCAGATGCAAAGTACATTTGGCAAGAGCTCCACAGTGTAACCTGATTTATTATGTCATATCGAACTACGAAGATCTTGATCAATGAGCAACGCTGAGCAATTACAAAATACTTTCTTGCACACCGATTAGGATATCGGAGATAGAAAATCTTAGCTTATCCATGCTATCTTACCCAGGACGTCAACTAACGTCATCATATGAAATTGCATCTTAGTGTATTCAGGGACTTCTGGAAGCTTATTTTAAAATAAATAAATAAATAAATAAATAAGAACAGTGGTGAGCAAGAAAAAGAATCCATTATTCATGTGAGGGTAGGATAGAAAAATTCGTCCCGATGATCGATTCTTATAATCTTACCCACGCTATCTTACCCAGGACGTCAAGAAACTTCATCATGTGAAATTGCATCTTATCGTATTTAGGGACTTCTAGAAGCTTATTTTGAAATAAATAAATAATTAATAAATAAATAGAAACAGTGCTGAACAAGAAAAACAATCCTTTTTTGTTTAAGGGTAGGATAGAAAAATCCATCCCTCGGGATCACCATTTGTCATCACTCGGCAAGCTTCGTGATGCCAAATGTGATCCTCGGGACGGGTTTCACACTCATGATAGATTCTTATAATCTTAGTCTTGAGAGTGGGAGACTGGGAATATTTTCCTGCTAGTGTCGTCTGCTAATAGCCTATGGAAACAGTTGGGACCCAGAACAGGACGTTAGACCTGGCCCCGAGGTTATAAAACCTTTTTCATGCTCAACTCAGCTGAGCATGAAATTTCAACTGTTAACCAAAATTGAAATACTGAAAATAAAGAAATGTTTTGCTTTCAGCCTCTCAGATGTTGTATTTATCATGCTAATAAATGTTAAAATGCCAACAATTGTTGGCATTTTTACATTTATGAGCAGGATCAATTTTGTGCTCAGCTGAGTTGAGCATGAAAAAAGTTTTATAAACTTGGGACCTGATCTGGATCCAAGTTGTGGAGTTGTATGCGACTTTGATGGTATTGATGAAATAATTTATGAAAAAAATAATTATGAATAAAAAAGAAGAAAAAAAAACGATAAGTATTTAAACTTACGGTATATAGATTCAAAGGAGCCTATCGGTTCAAAACTGCTTTTCCTGAGCCCTATCCGCTCCAGAAAAGGAGCCTAATAGCTAAAAACAAGCTTAGCGATAGACAGTGACACCAAAAGGTAAGTAAAATAATAAGTTCCATTAATTACATGAAGAAAATGGCAATGCAACGGAACAACAGTGAGGCTGTAAGACAAAATTCAAACAGCCATACGTTCGTTGAGGATGCAGATTTTTTATAACAAGACACACTCTTCATTGCGGCGACGTCCACATACGATTAAACAAAAAAGAAAACAAACTTTTTCGAACAGTTTGGCTGTTCTCGCAATCGTTTTTTGGTATTTTGTAAAGAATTTATGTGGAAAATTTCTTATATGCATTTCACAGACCGAATTACACGTTATTCACTCTATAAATAGCATGGAAAGGAAAATAATCTGGCTAGGGATCCTATTTGTCTTTGGCTAATGAGCCTATATGGTTACTGGCTACGGATCCTATATGTTATTTCTTACTTTTATAACCTATAGGCTCCCATGACACTTAGTTGAAAACATATAATCTCCTGTGCCACGGGTCATTTTCTCTCAACATATAGGCTCCTTAGCCGTCTTGTTTTCAAACATGACCCTTCTTTTCTATGGAAAACCAATTTTAAAAGCAAAACAGACGCTTTAAGTAAGGGGGTGGAACATAAAACATTTTGTGGTGTAGGCCGTCAAAATTGACTGAATTGTTAAGTTTTGCTTCATTTTCCAGCGCAAACTAGATCGCCGAAAAAAGAGCAGTAATTTTCTGTTCAACTTTGTAGACGTTACTTGATATCAGCCTTATCAAATGTTTCAAAATCCATCCAGTCAGAGACTGAAAAGTCTCGCGACGTTTGATTTTATGTTACTTACATCGTAAATAATCTAATATTGGCCCAGATTTAAAGTATCTCCTCTCCCCATGTCTTGATGTTGGCGGATAGGCTCCTTTTCTGGAGCGGATAGTGCTCAGGAAAAGCAGTTTTGCACGGATAGGCTCCTTTGCGTCTATATACCGTGAAGTATGTTTTACATGCAATTCTAACACACCTCGCCTATAGAGCCAACAGTAACAAACTGTGATATATCGGACAATAATTCACAGCTAAAGTGCGTGATAGCTGACGTCACTGGAAAATGACGTCATTCATGGCGTTAGACTGTGTAACGTCCTGTTTACGCTTGAAAGACGTTACAAATACGTGTAAACGTATGCGACGTTGTCTAAGCATTGGCGGGAGTTCTTCAGTGCAATGGCGGAAAGTTGGAAGAAGCTGAAGACTTCGAATGTGTTTTCGTCGTTTATTGTGTGTTAGAATCGAAATAGATCAGCTCCAGTGCGTGAATTGTTGAGTAATAATTCACTGTTTGTCAGTCAGTTGTACGAAGATAAATCACTCGCGCTGCGCGCTCGTGATTTGATCTTCTTCACAACTGACCTCCAAACAGTGAATTATTACTCAACAATTCACTGCTGGAGCTGATCTATTTCTTAATCAATACACGATCTATTTATTAGATCTTAAAGCTGCATACTCTGTAACTATGAACATTTTCGAAAAAAAATATTTTCTTTTTAAAGCATTTGTAAAAGTAGAATAAAGTTATGTTGTCACAATAAATCTAATTTCTACAGCTAAAAACTGCATGGAAAAGTGAACTATCTTATAAAAACAGGCGTTTTTTCTCTTGTTTGTAATCATTTGCGTCCCTCCAATAATTCTAGACAGTTGATTTTTAACATAAATGCTGTTGTTTTGGCACTAATAATTTGTTAATTATTACGAAAAAGGTAAAATGTATACGTGAATTTTAGTATTTTTACTGTAATCTTGAAAAATAGAAACATTATTTCTCAAATGAAAAGATCAAAAGTTACAGAGTATGCAGCTTTAAATATTGCCTTTCCATTTAAAAAGGATATCATGAAAATATGTTATATATAAAACAATATTACCAATGAAAGCCAATATACTACGGATGATTGATAAGTTCGCGGAATTGCTTTACTACTGAAACCTCGTATACTTAAGGACTGGAAACGCATCACCCAGACTAAATCATTTATTGCTCATACACATAGCATGGCAGAGAGATCAATTACATTGTATACCAAAGTCTGACAAGCTATTAGATTGCCCTAGAAAATGCATGGCTGTGAAAATATTGTAAGTATGGAAATAAGGCGATTTCGAAGGACACAAATTCAGCAGCAAGTTTACTCTCTTTGCTGTTTTATTTCCTGGCTCAACAGATATTTGTCTTATGCTTCTTTGATGGTTACACATTATTTATTGAACAATTTAAAATTTATTGACAGTACGTTATCCTAAAATTATTGCCCATTTTAATGTGCGGACATACCCCAACCGCTCTGATTACTATAATCTATTGATAAAATTCAATATCTTGAGTCTTTCAAAGTATTATTTTTTTTCGTTCGGTTTTGTTTGCAGGGATAAAAGTCATTTACAAATGACAGAATCTGATTAACTTACGCCCTGCATCATGTTTCTACTGCATTATGCAAGTGACGTTAACGTAAGTTTTGAAGACGCTCTCAATCACGTGACAAAAAAATCCTGACATGCTTTACATAAAATCGTAATAGGCATATGATTGCAAGTGTAAGTAGTCTATGTCAAAATTGTGAGTGTACATAAATGTAACCTATGGAGAATTTTCTTAAAATAAGCTGTAAACTGATGTTTTAATTTGACGTTTATTTTCAAAATATTGACGTTATCAATTACTGTTGATAAACTGCATTACTGGTATTGGTATGATACACGCTACAATGTAAATAAAAAATAACCAAAAAGCATCAGCTGGACTTTGCAGAATAACAGAGGGTCTGGATGGGGGGGGGGGGGGGGTCTGGTATTCACTATTCATTAAAAATTTAGCCCATTATTCATCTCATTAAAATATGGGTTATTCGTTAAAATTAGACCTATTATTCATTACAAGTGAGAAAGATGGCAAAGTAATCTGATTATTCACTATTCATTATTTTTTTTCTCCAATTCATTAAAAAATAGGATTATTCATTATTTTAAGGCCCTCATTATTCCCTATCCTTTTTTTGACTCATTATTCACTATCTATTATAAAAAAGGGCCATTATTCAGTAATCATTATACCCTATCCAGACCCCCATAACACTGGATGCTGTATGCTGCCATGTGACGTCAATAGCAACGTCAAATTAACGACTGATTCATACCATTTTTGTGTTGCACACTAAATGCTGCAAGTAGCTTTTCAATCGCATTTACCGTTTGCGAGAAAAGTGCAAAATTATGGTGATGCGTTTTCAAAGTCCTCTAGTATATGTAGAAGTTTTGTGTGTTTGTTTGGTTTGATGCTTTACGTTCCAGTCACCAGCGATGTAGGAGGGATCATTTTATGTTCATAGAATGGTAGATTTAATGAAAACAGTAAAAGTAAATGCATACATCATGCATATATTTGGAAAAATGGAGCTTTTATCTATACATGCAACCTAAAATTATTTCAAAATGCATCACTTTAATCGCTTCTATATATCGAACACTGGAAATATGGTAGAAATATGACATTTATGGACTTAGTCTCTGACAGATCGTTAGTAACATTTGCACGAAAATGGGTCAATAGCCATACAAAGCTTCTGAAAATTTGGCTGCAGATAAAGGACACTAAGTGTTACAATATTATTTAACCATTATAGCATATACGCAACCACTATCGGTTATGGAAGATTTGTTTGGAACCTCAGCAAATTGTACAGTAGGCATATGAACTTTTATTGTAAAAAATTGACACAAGTGGAAGTTGGATACGGGCTTTTGAATGTGACATGATATGTTAGCTGTAAAGAAGTATTATATTTTTTCTTGTTTACATTGTTGCTGGAAGTGTTATGGTAATTTTCACTCCAAAACAAAGTTATACATTTGTTTAATTAGAAATGAACTGCAAAATAAATAGCCTAGGTTGCGCTAAAAATCCTTATTTTGTACATAAATGACGTCATGGAGCGTTATTGTATTTAGAAAAATCATTAAAACTGTTGTTGTGTCTCTTAACAGGTGTTGTTTTACTGCAATAAGAAAACTATGCAGATCCGATTGTCATTGTTTTTTCTACGCAGGGTTGATTTACACCACCCACTTTTTATAACATGGAGGTATGACAGTACCGGAAGTTGCCAGTTACACGCTTAAATCGATATATCAATATAACTACTGACGAATGATTGAGTATTTCAAAAAAGCTGGCGGTCCCTTAGCCCTATCATTGTATGTATTCTTGCCCACTGCATGCTTCCATTTTGAACTTCTAGAGCTTGTCCATGTAGATTTATTCTAAGCCCTGGTTATTAACATCTGAACTGTGATTTGTTACCATTTAACACATGCTTCCAGCGAGTTGTTGCTTGATCTTTTGAAAGCACCCGGCTTCATCATGGTATGTTATTTGGGATTCCTAGGATGTATGCTCGTGGACACGATTTTTCTAGATCTGATGGCAGTGGTAAAGGTGCGTGACGCTCCATGTCCCTAAATGCATTAAGACACGAATTTTGGCATTCCTGCCTAAAATAATATAGGAGATATACTCCGCATATAATATGAACACTCAAACACCTAGGACACTAAGGACAGTCAGTTTTATTACTATATGCCTCCCTTTGAGGGCATAAAACCTGTTTTTCATGACCGTCATAAGACAGTGCCTGAATTCATAGTAATTCTATGTAATCAGATGTGGATGACAACCACAGAAGTACGTTTACTGATGTGAAGTTCTCTTGCACTCTTTGCCAATCAAGGACGTTTTGACTTTTGGACGTTTAACTTTCGCCAGCTTTTTTGAAAAGCTAATACTTATTGCGTTTATATAAGCGACAGGGCAAATTGACGCCTTCTTTGTGAAATTAGCAAACGAGCTTGCCTCGTTATAGGTAGCCCTACAGATTTCACGGACAGTTTACTTCGCGCTGTAGGTCAACCCACAATATTTGGTACCCCGCTCGTTGTTCGGCAGGGAATAAAATATAGCCTGAGCACGGCATAAAGCTTTGGTCAAACCCTGAATTTGATGTGTGTTTTGAATGATGTTTATATAAGCGGCCGGCCACGGCCGACCGCAATAATGTCCTGTGCAAAACCAGAAGAAATTTTAAAATTTGTTCATAATCGTAATTTTAACACCGTAATTTTAACAGATATAATAACTAGCACTTTGCCTGTGATTTTTTTGGTATATTGATGGGTGTTTTAAAATTGTTATAGAAGAGCAAACAACATGCTTAAAGTTTTGCTGCTCTTGTCGACGATTAGCGTTTGAATGACTATTTTTGATGATGCAAAAGAAAAATCGGCTTGACAAATGCTTATGCGAATGGAACTTAACAGCGTCTTATTTCCTAATAGGCTAAAACTCTTTAAAAATATTCAATATAAAGAGACAAAATAAAATGGCACTGGACCTTAAGGTGTGTATCATTGGGAACATGACTTCATGAGAGCCATTTAAAATTGTTCGAATGATGATCGTAGTATGACCATGACCCAGTTTAAGCAAGGTCAAAATTGGCCCCTGGGAAAATCTGGAAAAAGAGATTTTTCAATATCTTTTTGCTTACCAGTTATGAGACAATTACTATTATGTACAGAAGGTTGATGGGTACGAAACATACCGTAGGATCGCAGGCCCACACATGTCATAAACTTTGATCAGATCAGTCGGTTAATTTACAGGTTAATCTCCATGATGATACATTGCATTAGTTAGGAGGCCTCCATGCGAGCTGAGCATTTCTTGTGCTTCAACAACAGCAGAATCTAGGGCGAAGATTTGGTACCAGCAAAATGCATTTAAGCCCCCCGGTGGCTTAGGCTGATGTCCGTTCTAAGGCGGTGGCTCTGTTGTTGTTGACTTTTTGTTCATTCTTACTTCCATTGTGGGAGTCTGTGATTGCTCTGTGTTTTGTTGTTCGTTACTTTGTGTCCATTCTAGTATTGTAATCATCTTGATGGGGAAGAGAGAGCTGGTTGCTTTGCTTACTTTGTCTTCCTGGTGTCTCGTGATGGTTGAGTGGCTCTTCCTCGCGGTGCCATGGGGTTGTCTGCGGTTTGTGATTGTGGTATTTCCTGATCATACTCACTATTTTAGATAATTTTGAGCGTAAAATT
This sequence comes from Loripinus fragilis, assembly GCA_964019695.1. Lineage (NCBI taxonomy): Eukaryota > Metazoa > Mollusca > Bivalvia > Lucinida > Lucinidae > Loripinus > Loripinus fragilis. The sequence goes on from OZ026525.1 coordinate 76,796,173, forward strand.
GTAAATATTTTCTTACCCATCAGTTTAAACTTATGTTAAGAGTGCTCAAAAGAACCGTCTCATTGATACGTTTCTTTTGAGTACTCACAACATATGTTTTGGTTGAGAAATAAGAAAAAATATTTTTGGTACTCTTAACTATACACACTCTTAACTAAATACAAACATTAATATACAAAGTTGGTTTTGTTTGGAATACAACACGACAGAGAAGGTCATTTTGGAAGCATTTTTTCTAGTATAATGCGTAAATGACCCAGTACATGAGATTTTGGTACCAATCGCACATGCCCATACGCATACACTGACGTATCCAGCGGATATATATTATTAGGAGATACTAACAGAAACTAGAATGTTAAATTGTTCTTTGATTTTTGTGAATCGTATAATACTGGTGAGAAACCTTTAGAATATAAAATGTAGGCGTAAATGCTTGTAAATGCTTTTACGCCTATATTTTCTTTTCTAAGGGTTTGTGACTGGCTCCTGTGAATACTGGAGGGTGAAAATGCATCTGTTTTCGGTGCAAAAGCTATTGTCTCTGGAGCATTCATTTCCATCCAAAATCATGTTTATTCTAACTTTCATTCTAACACCGTTTGGTGCGTTAAACGCCAATCAAACACACAAACGAACGAACAAACAAACAAACAAACAAACAAACAAACAAACAAAAAATACAACAAAACACTTTCAATTTCCAAACAGGGCTATATTCAAACTATAAACAGACTACACACGCTACTTGCATATTACAGGTCGCCTCATTATATTGGTTGATCAGACTAATAATATGGCCAGACTGCGGGTGCGCGGCACATGCCACTTTGTTGGTTTCGTCATGGGGAGTCTGGTTCAGCCCCTACCTCAACTCCACGATGCTTCGATACCTTGATATATTGGCCTCGTCCCTATAGAAAATAATACGGAAAACGAAGGCGCAGAGCAGCCTACGCATCAGCGCATTCGTTATTCGCTGTCAATCTTACGACATGCAAAATTTCAATATTCAAGCCAGTCTCTGTAGCTAAGCTGACTGGTTTGAGCCTTAATTACCTGTTTCAGTGACCTAAATTGCAAGCAAGGCCACTGCCTGGTTGTAATCCCCGAAGATAGGTTTTCTCGAGACCTGGCCCATATGGGCCTCGATGCGAGAAAATTCTCTTCGGGCCCCGGGTTTGGAAACAAAAAAAGCGCAGACTAGACTGCGCGGTGATCAGCGCCTTTGTTATTGGCTTAGTGGAAAGTATCATATCTAAACTTGCAAGACGCGAAATTGAAATATTCAATGTAGTCTCTGTAGCTGAGCAGGCTGGTTTGGGTATGACCTGGTTAGAAACGTCGAAGACCTGGCCCATATACAGTAAAAACCTGTATAAAACGGCCACTCTAAAAAAGACCGAAAATTGGTTTTCAAGACCAATTATCGCTTAATGCAGGTCAAAAGAATTGCAGCATTCTGCAATTCTTTTGACCTTCATTAAGCTACCATTTGTCACCGTTTGCCGTCTATTTTTGAGATTGGTCGTTTTACACAGGTTTTACTGTAGTCTTTCTGTTGCTTTGTGCATCACGTATTAGTCACTGTCATTCTGTAATAGTATATATCAATGTACTTTTGTTTATCTCATAATATCATATAATACAGATATAATTACGATAAGCCTTTATGGGTCAGAGTTTAAGCAGTCAACATGAGTGTGGCCTAATTAATAAGTTCATTAACATAATCCCATCCGGAAAAATCCGGAAAAATCCTCGTATAGGCCTATGCCTTTCTAGTCGTCGAAATCGGACTGATGAAACCTGGTCATCTGAAAAACTACAAAACCAATTACAAAAACAACAAACGCTTGTCAAGCATGTGTTAACAACGAATCTTAAAATCAGTCCCTTCATATAATTATAAGCAGGAGCTTTAGGTCTTTATATATACATGTACTGTAAAATCTGTGTAAAACGGCCACTCTCAAAAAGACCAAACATTGGTTTTCAAGACCAATTATCGCTTAATGCAGGTCAAAAGTATTGCAGAATGCTACATGGGGAACATTCTGCAATACTTTCGACCTTCATTAAGATACCATTTGTCATTAAGATCTTTTTTGTCTATTTTTTGAGTGGCCGTTTTACACAGGCTTTACTTTATGTGAAAGGGTGCACATAGTAATGACTTTACTTTATGATGGTGACTCGGTTATTCTCCGTACCAATACAATTGAACAGTTAAAGGCAGTTGAAAAAATACACCAAAATCAGCACAGTTAGTTATTTTTTTTAAAAAAATTATCCAAACTTGTAGAAAGAATTTACAAAAACCTGATACCATTTTCACATTGTCTGGTCCGAATATCTTAAATGTATAATACTTAATTGCGTTTACATACCAAAATATATATTCATCTATAGTTTGAACTGTCGGGCTGGACTTTACAACTCACGTGGGCGCTTGTAGTTTACTATCAGTAACGGACGCATGCATTATATCAGTGCAAAGTTGAGAAATTGAACTATAGTATCAAAACTTCGTAATAGATGTCGTTTGTAAACACTTTTACTTTCCAAATGTTTGAAAGCGGTCACACATGTCGGTTCTCCCAGAGGGTCAGGCTTAAGATTAGAGATGAAGACGAAAACGAGGCGATACGTTTCGAAGATGGTCCGTGTAGCATTGTGGGCTATTCTTGTGACAGTCGTGGCTTACTTTCTCAGTTATTACTTGGATACTCCAGTGCCACATGAAATTCCCGAAAAGTGGAAAGTCAAAATTTTGGATGGTTCCATGCGGACGTACGGACACCTGGTAAGAACTTTTCAAAATTTTTATTAAGTGGTTGTCTATGAACTGGCCATATTCACTAATATCATAATAGGGAGAGCGCAGTGGCTCAGTGGTAGAGAGATTGTCTTGAGGTCGAGGGGTTGCGGACTCGAGCCTCACCGACGTCACAGCGTTGTACCATTGAGTAAGACACATTCATCCTTGCTTAGTACTGATTCAACCCAGAAAGACCCGTTCCGACATAACTGAACAATTGCTGAATGGGACGTAAAGAATCAAATCAAACTGGCAAAGAAAACGAATATCAAAATATGCGAGAAAATCAGGGTTTCTGACCATGTAGACTCAGTCCGGCCTGCTCAGCTACAGAGACTAGCTAGAACAATGAAATTTGGCATATAGCAACATCAACTCTTCAGTAAATGTTTCATAATATTAGGGGCAATATAACCTTTGAACATACTGCACGGGTATCAAAGCTAATCAGAATCCTATCAGGATTGATATACCAGAGTCTTGTTCATTAATACATTTAAATCAAATTCGATCAGTACATGACGCGAGGTGTTGGTACTTGCCGCATATGCGCAAAGTCAATTCATAGACGTGTATGCACAGCTATCTATAGTGGGGCTAGATGTTTTGGTTCGGGCCTTCATCTCCTACTATTGTTTGTGTGTACGAGCAGCGAAGGCTCTGACGAGACTGCGCCTATGCGCAGGCTCGTCAGAGCTTTAGCTGCTTTCATATGTGACAATAACCAAGATATAATGTGCTGGTTCATTTAAGGCCATATACTACAAAAATATGCAAATAACAAATGCGCAGAAAACACGTACGAATGCGCATACACACAGTATGACCTGTGCCAGTTTTGCTCGCTTAATTTGAAGTACAGAATACAAACCAAGTGTTCCAAGGTCCTTGAGCAAGACACATTTATCCTAGCTTAGTACTGGTTCAACCCAAGAATACCCGTCCCTATATAACTGAATGATTGTTGATGGGACGTAAAGACTCAAATCAAACAAAATCCAAGTGTTCCAAGAGTCTAACTTGTCTCTGTTGCTGAAAAAATTACTTTGAGCATCATTTGGTCAAAGGGTTTAAATATTGATATGGCTCAAAACGACAATATCGGTAAAATGCGAAGAATGCACTAAGTAGGACATAAATATATAATAATTGGTATTTATTTCTGCCTTCTGGTGTAAAGTACATTTTTTAAATCACGAGTTCATTTGCGCACTTATGTTGTATGATTTTCATCACGCGAAATACAACAGATAAACAAAAGCTCAAGGAACAAAAACCCTAATAAAGAACAACAACAAAAAAAAAGAATTTATTTATTTATTGTCGAATTTGTTTTTGTTTTGCAAGGCTGATCATGTGCGACATTGTTTAGCGTGTGTCACTGTCTACCCGCGATTCAGACATTGTAAATACATATATAGGTAAACACCAAAATGTGGTGGCAGCTGAGTTGTCACCCTTTGGTGTAAACTTGCACTTTTCTCCTACTAAAACAACTTGAGGCCAACGTTTCTCCATTGATAAAATTAATGTTAAACATTTCAGCCATCTGTTAGGGAACGGCCATTATTTATCAGCTGGAAAGGGCGGGTGGTGGAGGATTATTATTTTTTTTTGGAGGGGGGGGGGGGGGGGGTCATGAGTTGAAACTTGGCCCCGTTGGGAGGGGTGTCTAAAAAGTATTTGTCCTCTGTTAGGGAGGGGGTCACAAAAGCAAATGTCATATTTCTCTTGGGGTTAGGGGTAATAAGTTGCATTCTGTTGTTGGCTTCTGGGGGGGGGGGGGGGCTGCCGCTCCGAGACCCCCTAATATATACATGTGTTATATCTATTTTTGCCACTTCATCTTTTCTCTATTTTATTTGTTGTAATTTCTCACCCTCATAATCTTTTCTTTAATTATATTATCATTTCATAAAAAAGTCTTTATCATTTCCTTCCTGTATGACCTCAATTGCACTTTTGAAATACAAAACAAATCCATGGATGAAAGTTTTCAGGATTATTCCCGAATGCAGGATTTTGAGCCTCAAAATACTTAATTAGGGAGGTTACATTAGCTTCTTTGATTAGCTTTCAGATTATCTTAACGCAATTTATCATTTAAACTTGAAATTATTAATTTTTGTAGGCACCCTACCATCACTCTAGTAAGATTTTATATTGAAATGTTAAAAAACACTGACCAGCCTAAACATTGTATCAAATAGATACAACTGAAGTTTAACATACATCTCTTTACAATGATAATATAGACATTACATTTCTACAATTGTTTTATCAAACTGTGTTGAAAAGTGTAGAGGGATGGGGAGTCAAATGTCGACAATTGGAATCGATGGGGAGGGGGGGGGGGGGTCAGAAAAAATGCCAAATTTGTGAAATCCCCCTCCCCTCGGACTGATAAATAATGACCGTTCCTTTATTATTATATCTATTCCCCTGATCAAAGTAGCTGAAAGGTAACGCCAGGACCAGTAGCAGTTCAGCTGCCACCAAATTTGGTGTATAATTACTTACTTTTTACGGTGTATTTTGTAAAAAAATCGCAAGGACATATTTCATATTTGCCCTATATTGTCTACGCCCGTGTCTCGTAGACTGTAATCAGTTGTCCTATTCTCTGAATTCAGTGTGTCCCAAATTTATTTCGAATTGGTGAGTATTTCAATAAATCGAAGTTCGAATTTTCGAGCTTTTGCTGTAGTTTCTATAATCTGAACATTCTCGTATATATAAGTGAAAACAAACAAAATATTGACTTAACTTCACTTAACTATAACATTGTACCTTTGCAGATAAATGGATTGGTGAAGCTGGGAATAACAAAACATTTTTCCACACTCGACAGAAAAATATCGGATTGGTTCATTTTGACCCAGATGACGGGGCAACCATGGGGTATGTCCCTAACAGCAGAGCAGACATTAAAGGTAACTGTATTACACACCATCATCAATTCAACCAGATCCCGAGGTAACAAAAGTTTTTCATGCTCAACTCAGCTGAGTATGAAATTTGTCTTGCTCATAAATGTTAAAATGCCAACAATTGTTGGCATTTTAACATTTATTAGCAGGATAAATACAGGATATTAGAGTTTTAACGCAAGAAAATCTTTATTTTCATCATTTTACCTTTTATGAGTAAATGAGTTTTTGTGCTTAGCTGAGTTGAGCACAAAAAAGTTTTTTATAAAATCGGGGCCAGGCCCAGAGACACTGGTGTGGACAAACACAATTTTTCAAAGTACAATTGTAAATATTTTCTTACCCATCACTTTTAGCATATGTTTTGGGTGCTCAAATAAACCGTGCCATTGAGAAGGTTCTTTTGAGTACCGATAACATATGTTTTGGTTGAAATTTATTTGGTCGAAAATCATTTTTTTGTTTGTTAAGCACTCTTAAACAAAGGCCTGTCCAGAGGTTATAAAAACGTTCATGATCAAATCAACTGAGCATGAAATTTTAACTACTCTTAAAAATGCTACAAAATAGACTTTTTTCTTGCTTTAAACGCTTAGAAATTGTCTATCCTAAAATGCGAACACTTGTTGACATTTTTACATCTGTGAGCTGGCATTTTAATATCTATGAGCAGGAATGACCTCATGCTCTCTTAAGTTGAGTATGAAAGAAAGTTAAATAACCTCGAGGCTAGAGATTTTTAAAAACAATGAAGCTTACACAATTCGAAAGACAAGAGAGTAAGCTAAGGTGGTGTTATGTTCACACAATAACCCATGTGGCACGACGATACGTGAAGTTTAAAGAAAAGGAGAAGTTAAAGTCATACAAGTGATCTGCATTTTACCGGAATGAACATAATGAGATAAAATTCATGAAAACTTAGATGAGTTTACAATCATGAAGAAAAGCTAAAGCATTCTGTCTTGTCTTGGTCTTGGAGATAACTTTTCAAATTAGCAAATCATTTGGGCTAAAAATACATCTTGACTGAATTCGAGATTTCGGTTCTAATCGCTAATTCAGTAAAGCTTTATAATTAAATTTTGGCCTGAGCCTTCATCTACAGCCATGCTTTGTGTATGAAAGCAGCAAAGATTCTAGATGAGCGGACTCGTCTGAGCATTTGCTGCTCGCTCCGATCCGGTGTGCTGGCCCATTTATATAACCAAAAGTTAACACATAAAAGGCCACCTACAATTTACAGCAGACGACAATTTCTAAATTTTGCTGCTTTTTCAAAAATAACAAATAAGGCATGATATTTCATGAGAATCGTCTGCTGGCAGACGATTCTCATGAAATATTATTCCTTATTTTCTTTGAAAATTGGGAAAGATGTGGCAAAATTTGTCGTCTGCTGCAGTCGTGATTGGCGCTTTAAGGGTTAAAGCTGCATAGTCTGTAACTTTTGATCTTTTAATTTTTGAACTAATGTTTCTATTTTTCAAGAAAACAGTAAAAAAACTAAAATTTAGGTATACATTTTACCAATTTTGTAAATCTAAACAAATTATCAGTATCAAAACAACAGCATTTATGTTAAAATTAACTGTCTAGAATTATTGGAGGGACGCAAATAATTACCAACAGAGAAAAACACACCTGTTTTATAAGATAATTCACTTTTGCGTGCAGTTTTCAGCTCCAGTGAACATATTAATTGTGAAAGCGTAACTTATTCTACTCTTATAGTGCGACCAGGTAACGGACGTTGGGCGTGTCAGACAGAACACTGCCATTCACTGTCAATTTAGACTGATCTACAGTAAATTGGGTAAACCAGCATAGGTACGCTTTAACCCTTAAAACGCCAGCAAAAAATCATCCGAAAATTCCACCTGCATTTGTTGTCTACTGCAAATTTTTGCTAACATTATTTAATAAAGCTAAGTATAGAGACAAACAGTGTGGACCCAGATCAGACTGCTCCTATAGGAACAGTCTGATCTGAGTCTACACTGTTTATTGAAAAGGCTTCTAAAACATTTCAGCAGACGACAAAAGCAGTCGAATTTGGTTAAGATAGGCGCTTTAATGGTAATTCGTGCAAAACAATTGAACCGCAGACGACATATACGGTTAGTATGCCCGGTAAACGTTCTCACAAAACATAAGTCTTACTTGTTTACAGACACATTGGTATATACTATGCTCACTGGTAAGGGCCTCCTAGAACCTATGTGAATTTTAGTCAAGATCAGCAAGTCAGACTGGTCTATGTTAGAACGGTTGCTGCTGCTACATGTTTCAAGATATAGAGTCAGGTTGCACAGCGTAATGAAGATCTCACTATGTTTTATAAAATCAAGCATCACTTAGTTAATATTCCATTTCCAGGCAATATTCAGCCATCCATGAGATCCAGATATACATTTCCTCGATCTAGGATAAACATTCATAGATACTCATTTTTTCCCAGAACTGCTTAACTTTGGAACAATCTCCCACCTGACCTTTGTAATAGTCCTGACCTCGGATCATTCCGAGCAGGGCTCCTCAAAACTCTTTAAAAAAAACTGATAAAAACTCATCATCCTCATATTCATCAATTTCAACCTCATTAAACATTTTCATTACCCATTATATAAACACCATTCATGATGCCTTCCTCTTGTTCCTCTACACAGTCATGTTGATATCTCAGCTCAAAAACCAGAAAATAACAAAATTCTAAAAACTTGTGATTAAAAATTGTTTTTGATTTCATTTCTTTTTTTCGAAACCGTCATTTGCGCACGCTGCTCACTCCATGTAATACTCACTAGAGGTGTTTGGAGTACCTGGCAGAACAGAAGATCTGATTGCATGTAACGTGCTTTTATCTGCAATTTCCTTTGCTATTGTATTAACTATACAGCCATGTCTCAAGTAACCATCTAAAATGCAAAGCTGCATACACTGGTACGGAGGTCGAAATGTTTTACACATGATATACGGATATAAATGGCATACATGTAATATAGGTTTAGTGATAATGTTTACTTTATTGAACAAACCCAACAAACTGGCTGGCATGAATGACGCTTTCAAAACCTGTGTTTATTAATCGGCTTTTGGGCCACTGTCTAGCATCACCCACAACTGGTTCCTATCTCTGTTAGCTTTGAATGAGACTGGGACATCGCATACCACGTGGCGATACAGTGACCAAATAGCTGTACAATACCTGTAGTGTCAACCAGTGGTAGAGTGCTTGACTTGAGATAAAGGGGCCGTTGGTTTGAGTCTCTCTGGAAGCACCATATTGTTTCCTTGTGCAAGACACGTTATACTCTATTTAGTACTGGTTCAACCCAGGAAACGTCGCGACATGACTGAAATTTCTTTACTGGCATGGGCGGATCCAGAGGGGGGGGGGGGGCAGGGGGTTCAGACCCCACCCCTGAAAGATCACGAAAAATAGGGTTTCCTAGCAATACTGGTCCGGATCCCCTGAAGAATCGTAAAGCTACTAGGCCAGAATTCAATGTTAGGCCATCATCAGGACGCCAGCGAAACGCCATTTAAATGGCGTTTTGCTGGCGGGCCTATGATGGTCCGCTTTTAGTGGTATTTTGATCATCTCTCCTCTCATCAACTAAAAACAACAAAAAAAACACAACAAGAAAACGTTGTCAAAGTTGAACCCCGATGACAAATTTTCTGGATCCGCGCATGACTGGGATGTAAAGGATCAACTCAAACTAGAGGACCCGAAGGTCCTGAGGGGCTCACCTGATCTCTTAAATAATGTTAAAATAGGTCAAGGTCAACTACTGCTTAAAATAAAACATATTTTGTTTTACAATATATGGGGGTTGCAGCCCTTTTGGACAAGTGACCTAAAACAATCTAATGAATACCCCATCAAACAGCCCAGTGATTTCTGAGAAACCAATATTTAGATAGGTATGTGGCAGTCCAAATGAGTGGCATTAGATAAATGGTCGCAGGTCAGCTTGACATTTGGTACTTATGTAAAACCATTGTCTCATAAGGTTAAACATTTCTCGAAAGTATAAACAGATATAGAAAAATGTGCATTTCAAGATTTTTTCCATATAAATGCATTAGGAATCAAATTTGACCTGCCATAAAGTAGGTCAAGATCAAGCTAGATTCGTCGTTTGTGCAAACCTTGTAGAGATCACATCCCCAATGCTACATACCAAGTCCCAAGGCTACTGGCCTTTTGTTCCAGAGAATGAGAAATTTTAAGGGTTTTTACTATAAATGGGTGTGGTTACCTTGACCTTTGGAACTTATTTATAAGCATTGTCTCTTTAGGTTAAACATATCCAAAGATAATGACGAAGGCTTGATACCCTTTTAAGAACATATTCCACAGTTTTCCAAAAAATCAACTTATAAGATTTTTTCCATTTAAATACATAAGGAAGCAAAGTTGACCTAGACGTTAAGTAGGTCAAGGTCAGCCTAGGATCATCATTTGAACAAACTTGGTATGCCCCCAACCCCAATGCTACATACCGTGTCCCAAGGTCCTTGGCCTTCTGGTTCTGGAGAAGAAGATTTTAAAGGGTTGTTACCATATATGGGCGAGGCGGCCATCCTTGTCATGTAACCAGGACCATTTGAACAAACTTTCGTCCCCGCGTCCTAAGGAGTCTCCATATGAAATTTGAAGTTAATTGGTCCAGTGGTTTCAGAGGAGAAGATGTTTGAAATTGTGGATGGACGGACGACAGACGACGGATGGACGATGGAGTGACTGGTATACTATTAGCTCATCCATGAGCCTTCAGCTCAGGTGAGCTAATAATCGAGGTCCACAGTTGCTCAGTGTTAGTGTTCTAGACCTGTGATTAAAGAATCGCTATTTTGAGAAGGTTCAATGAAAGCACATCCCTATGTCCTAAGCAAGACACTTTATTCTCTGCTAAGTACTTGTTCAATCTTGGTGGACAGGAAAGTTCGCGTCATGGCTGCAAAAATGTTGGCAGCGACGCAAAACATCAATACAAACAAAAGAATCAACTCAAAATAACAAAAGAGACATTCATCTCTAATTTTTGCTGTAGTTGTGTGCGTCTACTGGTACACATGTTTACCTTTAGTATGCTATATGAAAATATTCGCGTTAAAAATGTTGTCGATGAAAATGTTCATCCAAATTTTGTTTGTTTGGCAAGAAGATTTGGTGTTTAGCTATGAATTTGAAAAAAATGCATTAAAAACAACAACATAAAAATAGCCCCCCTGCCCTACATACACACACACATACACACGCACACATTAAAATTTTGCATGCTTAGGGTTCAATAAATGGATCACATGGAAAGGGTACACATATCTTTTATAAAACAATAAAACTTGTGTGATGTCGATGATTGATGTTTTGGTTGTATAGCTTAAGATACACATACGTGTTTAAGATACATGTATGTACATATTTCAAACAAGGTATCTGGGCTGATCAGATTCATCTTCAATAATTCAGAACGCTTTTTCCACGATACGGCATCTATAAGACTACAGTATATATTTTTGGTGTGGAGAGTTTCACAGATGGGTGAATACGCGAACAATGCAACCTGACTAGCCGATTTCCAAATGTATTTGTCCAGGGGTTGAACTTAGCTAAGAACCGCCCAACGTCTCTTATCTGGACGGACTTTTATACAAATGATTTAAAAAGAAAATAAAAAAATTCAAAAAATGCTCATAGTTGCAGACTTAGTCTCTTTAAAGTTCTTTTTCATGTCACTTTTTCAAAATGTATAAAAAAAGTTATTTCAGTATAAAGTGAAAAATTATTTAATTTTCAGGTGAATGACACAGTTATTGATGGTGTCCGTGTGAAGGTGTACGAACCAATCTCAACCATTAGATCTGAAGATAGGGCGGTGCTTGTGTTTCTGCATGGTGGTGGGTGGAGCTTGCTGTCAGTAGGTGGGTACATACATATTACTATAATTTAAACCATATAAGCCTAGCGCTCATTTTGTGGAACATAAGCAAACAGTGTAGACCCAGACCAGACGCCGCAGAACGCGGCGTCTGTTCAGGGTCTCCACTGATTGCGTGCAGAATGGTCTATTAAAATTTGAATAAAAATGAAAAATACCACCAACATCCCTAAATACAGAAATGGACTGTTCCAATTGATAACAGTGGGAAATTCCATTCGGCATAAATGGGTTAATAGTGTGTTAAATATGACGTGGATGCTTGTGAGAGCTAAAGTCTATGTGCTGGAGCAGCAAAGCCTACGATGATATACCTTGAAAATATTAACCTGATCCTGGCCTTTATCATAACATATGAGCTTCTAAATATATCTTCGGCGTTCATCGTATAACTAATACGGAAATGCACGTGGTACTTTTTAACACAGTAAATATATATATCGCTATAATGCTCAATTGGATATCAGTTGCCTGCGTGGCTCAGTGGGTAGGACACCTGAATATTGCACAATTATATTTTTAAGCTCTGCGTTGTTAGTTCGAATCCCGTACGCAACATTTATTATTGTAACTATTGAAAAGACTATTGTTTTTATTTTTATTAAATTTTCTCCTTTTGCAATATCGTTTCTCTATTTTAATAAATTTGATCTTTTTGGTGACACCAACATTCTCTCGTCTGATCCGTAACACTGTCCTTCAACTATTGCCTGTCATCTCTTCAGTTTAAAAAATATGAGCTGTTACATGAGATTTCTACGGAAGCCCTGGAGGGACATTTTTACTTATTACTTATCACTTATTACTTACTACTTATTACTTATCACTTATTACTTATTACTTACTACTTATCACTTATTACTTACTACTTATTACTTATCATTTCATATATAGCCCCTATAACGGCGGGAAACTCCATTGTACATTCTCTGTAATAGTAGTAGTAGTGGTAGTAGTAGTAGTAGTAGTAGTTCTAGTAGTGGTTGTAGTATATGTGTAGTTGGTGTTGCTGTTTTTGCTGTAGTAGTAGTAGTAGTAGTAGTAGTAGTAGTAGTAGTAGTAGTAGTAGTAGTAGTAGTAGTAGTAGTAGTAGTAGTGAAAGTAGTAGTGGTAGTAGTAGTAGTAGTAGTAGTAGTAGTAGTAGTAGTAGTAGTAACAGCAGCAGTAGTATTAGTGGTGGTAGCTATTATTGTAGTAGTAGGAGTAGTAGTAGTTGTAGTAATGTTAGTGGTGGAAATGATTGTTGTAGTAGTAGTAGTAGTTGTAGTAGAAGTAGTAAATTGTAGTAGTAGAAGTATCAGTAGTTGTATTACAGCTACGCCTTTTACTATAGCTATTCTACAATTACTACTTATTTGTTATTACTTGCTACTTATTTGTTATTACTTACTACTTATTTGTTATTACTTACTACTTATTTGTTATTACTTACTACTTATATGTTATGACTTACTACTTAGTAGTTTGTAGTAGTAGTAGTAGCAGTAGTAGTAGTAGTTGTTGTAGTAGTAGTAGTAGTAATAGTAGTAGTAGTAGTAGTAGTAGTAGTAGTAGTACCACTACTACTGCTACTACTACTACTACTACTACTACTACTACTACTACTACTACTACTACTATACTACTACTACTACATAAATACTACTACTATTACTGCTACTACAATCATTACCACCACTAATATTACTACTATAACAAGGGAGCGCAGTGGCTCAATGGTAGAGTGTTTAAATCGAGATCGAGGGGCCGCAGGTTCGAGCCTAACCACCGTCACTGCGTTGTGGTCCTTCAGCAAGACACATTTATTCTAGCTTAGTACTGGTTCAACCCAGGAAGACCCCTCCCTGTTTAACTTAAAGATTGTTGATGGGACGTAAAGAATCAAACAAACAAACAAACAAACTACTGTTACTACTACTACTACTACTACTACTACTACTACTACTACTACTACTACTACTACATGTATCACCACCACCACCACTACTACTACTACTACTACTACTACTACTACTACTACTACTACAACTACTACTACAGCAAAAACAGCAACAACCACTACACTACTACTACTGCTACTACTACTACTACTACTACTACTACTACTACAACAACTACTACTACTACCATTGATTTTATTTGGCCATTGCTAAGGCCTTATATGGGAGTCATTCCCAATCCAAAATTGGTCTTTATTTTCCCAATTTTGTGTTTTTAGCACTTATTTTCCCAGTTGTAATAAAATATTTTCCCAAATGTGAAGGAAAAGGTAGCTTCCTAAAATCCCAAATAAAAGCACTGACTACTACTACTACTACAGCTACGGCTATTACAGGGAATATACAATGGAGTTTCCCGCCGTTATAGGGGTTTATATATGATATGATAAATAATAAGTAGTAAGTTATAAGTGATAAGTAGTAAGTAATAAGTAATAAGTAATAAGTAGTAAGTAATAAGTGATAAGTAATAAGTTAAAATGTCCCTCCAGGGCTTCCGTAGATTTCCAACAATTTGGCATTTTGACACGAATAGGCACAGGTGAGCCTGTGCATCCTCCTTTTAAGAATTGAAACTAAATGCTGTTCATCAATAGCTTACCAGCCATAGAATATTCAAGTGACTAGCAAAGGCTCTGATCAGACTGTGTGTATGCGCATGCTGGTCTGAGCCTTTACTTGTCGCACATACCACATTGTTGGAAATCTCATGTCACGGCTCATATATGGATCTCCTTGCTTCTCTTTAGAGAAATGCTTCGACTGCTATAACTGATTTATTTTGCTTTGGAGCCAAGAGCACGGGTGTAGACCTATATTAGCAAACTAAATTCTAATTCCAAATATCAAGAAGTTGTCAGTCATTACATTTGCAAAGAAAGTGTGAACTTACATGTTTTGTCTTTATGTGCATTTCTTTGACATAAAAAAAGTTGGGTCGACCAGGATTCGAACCAACAATTTACGTATCTGGAGCTATTCTGACTAACCACACGACTGCCGTGGAAAGTACAACTTATAAATATATAATATATAGAAATTATTTATAATTTAGGAAACAAAACAGTTTTGTATTTAATATGTAATCGCAGTAACGGGTTTGTTGGAGTGTAAAACTGAAAAGCGGAAGAGCCAGTGTGAACACGGGGAGCCAATGGAGCAAACAAGAAGCTTGTTTTGCATGTGCGACTCAGGTGTGGCTCGCTGTCAATCACAAACACAGGTGTCACTTCGATGTTCGAAGCGTATTGCGCGGGCAAGTGAGCTTGGCAGCTGTTAATCAAATCTATGCCATTCATTAGGTATTGAATGCCATTCGTTAGGTATTGAATGGTTGCAAAAATCTAAAGATTCATTAAAGGCTTGCGTTGAAAATGTGAATATTGGTTTAAAAACTGGGAGGAGTGAAGTACATGAAATAGTGGGCATGGCCTAATTCAGTGGTTACGTTGTGAAAGTCTCTTTGGCGCCAAAAATAGTAAGTGAGGATGATCAGGAAATACCACAACCATAAACTGCAGACGAACCCGTGGCATCGTGAGGAAGAGCCACACAACAATCACGAGACACCAGGAAGACAAACAAAGCAAAGCAACCAGCTCTCTCTTCCGAGATGATTGCACAACTAGAATGGAGACAAAGTAATGCACAAACAACAGAATCCCACAATGGGAGTAACAATCAACAACGAATCAACAACAACAGAACCACCGCCTATTCCGATCAAATGCAGTGGTTCTGTCTGTTGCGACTACTGCCCCATAGGTCAAGAAAAAAAGTGAGCGTAACTTGCGAATATCTTATAACAGTGAAACCTGTATAAAACGGCCAATAAAAAATAGATAAAACAACGATCTTAATGACAAATTGTAGCTTAATGTAGGTCGAAAGTATTGCAGAATGCGCATTCTGCAGTACTTTTGACCTGTGTTAAGCGATAATTGGTCTTGAAAGCCAATTTTTGGTCTTTTTGAGAGTGGCCATATTACACGGATTTTACTGTATCAATCAATTCTTATAATTGATTTGGGTGCTAAATACCATTGAGATGGATCTTTTAAGTATCCACAACATATGTTTTGGCTCAGATATCCGAAAAATAATTATTAATTTCGCGCTCTTAACTAGAGAGGCTTGTATGGGGGGATACAAATATCCTATATCCCTTTAAGTAAATAGGGAAGTATCCTATATCCCTTTTAGTAAAGTGGCAAATGTCCCTATAATTATTTTTTCTAAATATCCCATATCCCTGGAAGTCATCACAAATATCCCTGAAATTATTAACGCAAAATATTAAGAAAAATACTTATGTTAAGTGCATGTAATGATCTGTAATGGCATATATTCTACAACTTTATACAAACATAATCTAAACATCTGCAATAATTGTTATTATTGCATAAAACCTGTTTCACACCTTTTTAACAGTCATTTATCTGGCACAAACCCATGTATACAATGCACCATGAAAACATTTCAATCAAGGTATGAACTTCCAATAAAATCATTTGACCCAGCACTTGAGATTTGGTACTTATCATATAATCAAGCTATGATGGCTCAGGTGAGCCTGGGCAAATGCATAGATACACAACCCTCATTGCTCACATATACAAATTATGGATGTAGAAAAAGACTCAGACCAAGAATTAGATCTCTGGTTCCCCTGGATATATCAGCATGGGTGTTTTAATTGTTATTGGAGTTTTTTGCACATATGAGATAAATAACTAAATCTCATATTAGAGGTCCGGTCTCTCAACCAGGTTACCTGTTATGGGTACTCAAAAGAACTGTCTCAACAAGACGATTACTTTGAGCATCGAAATAGACATGTTAAAGCTGAAAGATAGCAAAATATTCACATTTTTGTTGCTTGAAACTTTATAATCAGCACATTTGGAGGTTCTTGAGAGATTTTTTGAAATTTTTACCAATGGTTATGCTTTGTTTTAGTGAATGAAACGTTAGTGAGATAAGTCTCTAAATACTTCTGGTTATAACTCAAGCAAGACTCAACCTACCTATTAACAAGGTAGCTGGCAATGCATGAATTTGTTACCTAACTGAATAAAAAAGTACTTGCACTGCACCATAGCCCGGCTATTCCACTGCTATCCCCGTAGGTGGGGGAGGCGTGGATACAAATGACGCGGGCATATCCAACCGACCTATTAGTTCATAGTCTTTAGATACCAGATGAGTAAGCAGGCTTTCCAAAACAAGGAGAAAACCAGGAAAATTATTTACAAAAAAACTAGGAAAACATCTATGAAAATCTAGGAAGTTTAACTAAAAAACTAGGAGTTATTTGTTTACCTTTTTTATATTTCCCTACCGGATTACCACAGTAAATGAACACATTTCATTCTACATGTACAACTAAGTTTTCTTCTGCTGTCAACAAGCACCCTAGCAGACTCATGAAATTAAAAGTTTTTTTTATAAAGGCTATTTTAGGCACAAAAAAGGTTGTTACACTGATAATCTAACAAAAATAAAGAGCAAATTAGCATTAAATTTTCTAGCATTTTTACTGGATCCTGGTCTTAAAAACCGGGCTATGACTGATAGATGATGGTATGGTAGGGGTACAGCAAATCCTTAGCCAACAAATCAATAGCCAACTAATCACAAATTATGGTAGTAGAACTCTATTCTTTTCCCACACATCGTTTTTCACTCCGCGACTTGAATACCTCACTTCTAACCAAGTGCTGTGTTGACTGAATATTGTTGGATTTAACATTTAAAACATTAGTCTGAAAGGGGGGTTTGGGGGTTCTCCCCCGAAAAATTTTGAAAACCAAGAAAGCAGGAGAAGCCATCTCTGGTCATTTTGCAGGGGCAATTTTACCTTAAGAAATTGAGGATTTTCAGAGGAAAATCCTCCAATTTAATGTATGCTCTTTTTAAATATAAGATTTAGACTGATGTGCATATGTCTGTATTAGGCTTGGGTGTAGATACCACTGTTAAAATTGTACAATCTTAAATGTCTTTATAGGTTTTAAAGGTTTTTCAGCCAAATTAAAGATTTTAAAGGCTATCAACCAAATTGAAGATTATTTAAGGTTCCACTAAGAGACTGGTGTCAATTGTAAGCACCACCAGAGAAGGCTAGACTATGCACCAGTGACACTAGACACTAAATACTGGCAGGGCAACACCTTGAAGTTCTTATTCTGAAACAAAATCTCCAAAACACATAAAAAGACAGTTTTACTCCATCCAAAAAGTGCAAAATTTATGAAAAACTAGGAATACTAGGAGGTTTTAGACAAAACTAGGAACACATTAAAAAAACTAGGAAAAAGTAGGAAAACTAGGAAACCCTAGGAACGCTGGAAAGCCTGAGTAAGGGCTATGATGAATTGTTCTTGAGTGTCAACAGCGAATACCTTACCTTTGGAAAGTCTGGTTCTGCTGTTGTTCGATTGTAATTGACTGAAACTTAGTACGTATTTATTCCCAAATCTTGATGAGAGGCCATGCTTGGTTTTTAATTCGCAAATGAATTTCTTTAGGTTAGGCTCGGGCTGGTCTTTTTGTATACTGGGAATGTTGCTCATAAAGCTCCACTGCGCAACAGCTTTTTCAACAACCTTACGACCGGGCCTTACGATTGATACAGGCTGTGATTTCTCTAAACATTTCTGAAAGCCTTCTTCTTGCTGTTTGTAAAAACTCGCCATCAAAACAGTAAGGTTGTGAAGGTCAAAAATCTCTCTGATAAATGTTTTCTTTTTAAGCTCTTTCTCTTTCAAAGGGACTTTTACTGTTGTTTTTTTCTGGGTTGTTTTATTTTTCGGGAAAAACACAGTATCCCTGAAATTGAACAGAGTATCCTATATGCATCTTATATAATGATCACTTTCCTAAAAAAAAATTAGAAAAATTTATTTTTTTAAAGTATGTTTAAATATTGAATTATCAGTCAGTAATTGCTGAAAACGAATGCATAAATATCGGTGAATGCTGGTTTGAAAGCGTAATATGAAGAAAAATACTTGTATAGCTGCAAAAGAATGGTTTGAGAAAAAGTTCTTAATTATTAATGGCTTCGCATGATTGTTTAAATTAACGATTTTCAAATATGAAATTGAGTTGCAGAATATTTTACTTGTCTTAATGAGTTTCCAAAAAGCTGCGTAAAAAAGCCAACATAGGCCATATAATGAAGAGCTGTAACTTTTGAACTGGACGGTAAATTTTCTTTAAAATGCGTTATTTTTCTTGTAATATGATGTACTACAGAATATCAAAAAATGAAAAAATTCTATTTTTTGGAAAAAAATTCGCCCAGGTGTGGGCAGTGACCTTAAATCTAAATATTCATTTCCTTGTATTTCATTGGCATAAATAATCATATTACTATATATGAAAAAAAAACACATTAAAAATCGTCGTCTCCAGAACAAGATAGCCGCTGATCTTGGGACCTAGTAAATGTGGCATTGGGTATGTGGGGCCTACCAAGTTTTTACAAATTATGATTCTATGTTGACCTTGATCTACTTAACGTCAAGGTCAAATTTGCTTCCTAACGCATCTAAATGGCAAAGAATTTTGAATAATTTTATCTTTTGAAAATTTACAAGAGACGCGGCAACTTTTGTTTTCTTTTTAAAGACATAAAGAGTACAGCGCATGAGTATGATAATCAGTTTATTATAAAACATTAGAGTTACGATAACTATTCTATTAGTACAACTTAATTCTTAGTTATAGACTTCGAGCTAAAAAAGGTCCTGCTCCCCCCCCCCCTAGGGAATTTTGCAGACATATCCTATCTTGAAGAAAATTTCAAGCCGCATCTTTTAAGAGATGTTTGCACTCTGTGCTCCGGGGCGTTAGTCTCTGACAGCCTGTTACATATGTTACTGTAACAAACTAAGGAAAAAATCTAAATGAAAGTTTGAGCTACAGAAAGAAGACATTAAACCATCTAATTATTCAAATTTCTTATGTAGTTTGCAAGCTGGGTGCCTAAGCTACATAAAAGCAGCATTTTTAAACAAAATTACAGCCTTCAATGGTGTTATATGCGTTACATAGATTAAATTTCCCTTTGAAAGTTGAAATCGTGACTAACATCATTCATTTAACAGACGATTTGTGCATTTTTACAAGTGTTTTTAATCTTAGTTTACTAAAATACTCATTTGACAAATAGAAAAAACAAAGTTTGCTTTTCTATCTCAAATACATTGTTTTATATGAGCTATTAAACAACAGTTCCCCCAACTTTAAGTATTCAATTCTGGTATCTATTATTGAAGAAAAATATATGAAAATATTTGACGCTTGTGGATATCTTACATTTTTGGCACTGTCTTGCTAATGCAATAAAGAATCATACATTTGAAAGTTTTACATCAGGATCATAGCACTTATTAAAATATGTAACGTATGTTACTTGGCATAATGAATGAGCTGGGAAATTTTCTTGGAAGTAAGAGATGATATTTCAGAAAAATACCGTTTTTCACATGTTTTCCTATTAATCTCTAGCCTCTGGTGCCTTAGTCTTAGTAGTTACAGTCATTGCTGATAACAAGCCCTTGGAATTGTGTTACCTATGTTATATATAACCTTTTTAATCACACATTTCCTAATGCCTATAATATTAAAATATATAGACATATAGATAGAAAATAATAGTTCTCATTTAAATGACACAATTTAATAAATATTCCTATTAAATAAAATTATTCAAAAACAATCTTTATTCAAGTCACCCTCACAATGTCTATCATTGTGTCTGCTTCTATTGCAAAATAATCACCCATTTCATCACAACCAGTAGAATTATGGCATTGTATTAGGACTGCAAACTGAGTACAACCCTGTTCCTCTCCACCCCTTTGGGAATTGTGCAGACATATCCTACCTTAAAGAACAATTCAAGCTGCATCAAATATGAGATGTTAGCTCTCTATTAACTTGGGGGTTAGCCTGTAATGGTATGATACGTATGTTACCATATAAAATTTAAGAATAAATGAATTGGCAGTCTGAGAAAGAGAAAGAAGACATAAAACTATCTATTTTTTTTAATTATTCATGTAGTTTGCATGCTGAATACCTTTGATACATAAGAAAAGATTTTATAACAAAAATACAGCTCCTATGGTGTTATATGTGTTACATTAATTAAGATTACTTTTTAAAATTGGTAATTGTGACAAACATCACTTATAAGCATTTCGTGTGATCCTCCTCTTTAGCCATCAAAAGACTTTATTTTCTTTGTATGTGTGGCCAGTGCCAGCGTCAAACAACTTGACTCAGCCAAACTTGAATCCTTGGCATTCTTCAAAAGCAGAAACAGCATGTCAGTGTCATGGGATCAAACACCTGATTAAATATGGGTTTAATGCCATTTCACATATATGCATACAATGGAGTATGACTCTGGTATATTTCTCTTCCTGTGAAGTGGCAAGAGCAATCTGACTGCAGCCGCCTCTGCATCCGTGCTAGTCAAATGATAACTTTGCTCTGATTTTGCAAAATCTATGTCTCTACCGTGTACCTCTAAGAATACTTTAAGATTTCTGACATTGGTCAAACAGAAATTTGATAGGCTGCTTTTTTGCATCATTTGCCATGGAACCTATCCAGTCTTTTGGTGCTTAAGTCCTCAGGTCTTAGATCAATAGTATTTTGCTGCGCCCAAAGAACTTTATAAGTTTTCTTTAGTTACAATGTTGAATCTTGATGGTTTTGGCAGACCGTCTGAAACAATTTCTGTTACACCTCGAATGTTATCTGGTATAAGAGAAAGAATATGAAGTTGGACATTGCCATCAATTATGTTTGCAGTTTGTTGTTTTTTGGATGTCAGTACATTGAAGTATGTCTTAAAATAATGTAAAACCTATGATTTCTCAGTTTTTGCAGCCATATCATTAGCTGTTGCATTCAAAAGAAGGAAAGTGGACTATAGGTATAATGGAATAACCAGTAGTTCTATATTATGCTCTATGGAAGATTTATACAGAGTAAACAAGTTGATAAGGTGCCTCATGTCATGATCCATTGAAAACTCTGAAATTGAAAACACTTGCCTCTGACTGTGTAATCAAAAAGGATTTCACGAAAATGCCCTTGCTCATTTATTATGACGAGTTATATATGTTACATCCTTTAATAAGCGCTCTTATCTTAGAAACTTAGTGAATCATTGAATTGAAAGGGTCTAATTTGCGCTCTGTTCATCCTGCATTTCATTGTTTTACCTGCTGTTATACATCTAGTTCGTTTATCTGAAGGGAAAGAGTTACAGAGTTTCAGCACTTCAGACGTACTAAGACTTCAATAGGTTTTTGAATGCTTGGGGAAAGATAATAAGTGCAGAGACATTATTAGATGAAAATATGTGGGTTGCATGTATGGAAAGGCTACATTTATAAAAGTTAACCAGCTAAGATATGATTCTTTATCACAGAAATTTCAAGGTACATCAGTCCAGGTACTCTTTGCTCTTAATGGCATAGTTTTCCTCCTTGTAAAGCTTATGTCTTTCTCCTACTTGCAGAGTATCACTTGAAACACATACTCAAAGAGCCAACTATTAGGAATTCATATCAGTTTCCGAATGTTCCAAGCCATAAATGGCTAAATTGGAAAGTTGATAATGGATCATCAATTTTGAGTGGACTGGTGCTAAAATTGAATAACAGTAAATGATTGAAATATTGTGTGATGATTCTACTAGTTGCAAGGAGGCGTGTGATAATAATGATTACCACAGAAGCAGCCAACGACAAAAGTTTAACATGAGTGTTTAATCGATGAGAAATAGTTTGGACCATTTCATTTATTGTATTTTCTTGTATAAATGTAAAACTATCTTTTCTATTTGTGGCTCTATATTTAGCATTATATGCACAGTATTAGGAAATGTGTTCAAAAGGTCATTGATAACATCTGTAACACCAGTCCATGGGCTTGATAATCAGAAATGAATATAATTTCTAGTGTTTTGGCACCAAAGACTTATAAGTACACATAAGGTGTTCTGATCTTTAACTTAATGACATCTTGTAGATATATGAGCAAGACAGACTAAGAAAATGAAATATATCCACACGCTGTAATCGCTTTCATGTGTTTTACTTAAACGATAATAACAAAATTCGCTTCTGTAAAACTGGGAGTAGGGCTGTGTATTAGCTCCTATAAGACAATATATTTAAGATAGAAAAGCAAACTTGGTTTTTCCTATTCATCAATTGAGTATATGTTTGTAAAATCTACATGTAATAAAACAGTTTGAAACCAAGTCACAGTAGTTGTTTAACTACATGACGATAGCCACGATTATAGCTTTTAAATTATAATTAGGTTCATGTAACGCACATAACACCACAGTTAGCGTATTAATGTTAAACAGCTTCCATATGTAGTAAAGACATCCAGTATAATATAAAGACTATAAGAATGTCAATTTATTAGATAATTCTAATGTCTTCTTTTGGTAGCTAAAACATTCGAATTTCTTATTCTCAAATTGATATAGTAACATATGTAACAAGCTGTTACAGGCTAACGCCCCGTCTTACAGAGTGCAAACATTTCTTATTAAATGCACCTTGAATGGTTACATAAGATGTAATTTGTCTGCAGAATTCCAAAGGGGATTAGGATGAAGCAGGCCCTTACTCAGCTTGATGTCAAAATACTGTTTGATGATTTTACTTATCACGCTAACATATGTAACGCTCTCTGATCTTTAAAACTTGATGACAACTAGCAGATCTATAAGTCTTTATCATAGGAGCCAGTTAAAAGTCCCTAAACAATGTAAGATATCCAGCAGCTGCGAGTTTTTTCACAATTTTAGCTCAAACTTTTAAACTACATTTCCTTTATTTGATATAGTAACGCATGTAACATGCTGTTTCAGACTAACGCCCCAACAAAGAGAGTGCAAACATCCCTTATTCGATGCAGCTTAAGTTGTACTATAAGAAGGAATATGTCTGCAAAATTCCCTCGAGGAAATTTAAACATTTTTAGGCATATCTTACGTAAAGACAATGAGCTTGCCCATTTATTACATCAGGTAACATATGTTACAGCCTCTGATATAAAAAAATTTGCAACAAACTTGCAGATTTATGAGTCTTTTCATATAAGCAAATAAATCCCAAACAATGAAACACATCCATCAACTGCAAATATTTTTTAACTATTTTTACTTTAGTTTTAATACCAAACATTTCACCTTAAAACTGGGTAGGGGTAGGGTTGTTTAATTGCTTATTTCAGAAAAAATATTTAAACTAGGGAAACAAACTTTAATTTTTCTGTTAGCCAATTGCATAAGCTAGTCAGACATGGTTAAAAACATTTTGCAAAACACACAGAGAGATTGT
The DNA here is from genome assembly GCA_964019695.1 of Loripinus fragilis. NCBI lineage: Eukaryota > Metazoa > Mollusca > Bivalvia > Lucinida > Lucinidae > Loripinus > Loripinus fragilis. The sequence continues at coordinate 76,820,263 of OZ026525.1, forward strand.
GAGTGTAAATGATGTTAGCCACACTTGCAAATTTTAATGGGTTATCTGATTTATGTAACGCATATGACACCTTAGGAAGCCCCAATTTTGTTCAAATGGCTGTCATACGTAGTTAAGATATACAGTATGCAGACTATATGAATGATTTTTAAAAATAAATATTTTAATGTCTTTAATTTGTAGCCCAAACTTTCAATTTACCTTTTCTTACTTTGATTAAGTAACGTATGTTACAGGCTCTTACAGACTAACGCCCCGGAGCACAGAGTGCAAACATCTTTTAAAAGACTCGGCTTTTAATTCTCTACAAGATAGGATATGTCTGCGAAATTCCCTAGGGGGGGAGCAAACCCATTCTCAGCCATCCGTCTATTAAGTTAAATGTGCTAAGCATTAGTTATACCATGGATTGTCCGTCTGTACGTGTATTATCTTACGTACATGTGTACAATTATGGTAAAACTATTCTATACCACCTAAATCAGTGTATACCTTGCACATCACGAGATATTTCGTGCTAAAGTTAAAAGTAAAGGTGATATAAACACATTGATTTGTTTTGTTCAAATATATCATATTGCGTTGTTTACCAGTGAAAACGTATATAAACAAACAATAGTGTCAATAAACCACTTACTTCTATATAATGTAGGTAAGTGGTCTCTTGAACCATCGATAGCGTGTGCAAAGTACCCTTATGTACGTTCGTTTCACATCAGATTACTCTTTGGACGTTATAGCAATCTATAATGACAGATGCATATAAGAGCACGTAGTTTTGACCCTATTGCTTACTACACGTTGCCAAACACGTATATTCTGATAGATTGATCACACTGACCGAGTTTTATACATTTCTTTACTAAACTTTGAAATAATCTTCAAGATTGGCTCGTGGGTTCAAAGCCTGATGGCAATATTTTGAACGCAGGCATTATACAAGAAAATATTTGTAAATCAGACACTATGAGGTTCTCTTATTTATTATTGACTTGGCGGACAACCTTTGAATTTGCTTGCTGCAATTTTTTTTGTCGCCTTCAGTTTTTTAATTGTTTTTTTTTTCATTTTTTTAGGAATACCAACAGTGTCAAACCATTTGGCACACGTAGGGAAAAAGTGAATGATCGTTTTCACGTTACAACCTCCTACCTTCCGTTTGCACGAGGAGCGGTGAGCGAGGCATAAAAACTGGATATAAACAAATATCATTTTATTTTTTCAGACAGCTATGACCCATTGATTCGCAAGATAGCCCGAGAGAGTGGAGTTGTTATTTATTCCGTAAAGTAAGTGAAATAATAGATAAGGAATATGCAAAGGACACTGAGAATTGGAACGAATCAACACATTTTTGAACCCCACCTTTTCCTAGATATAATTTAATATATATTTAATCACAGTTATTCAGCTTAATGTGATAGAACATTAAGCATGCCACGAAGCTTCTGTACATGCTGAACAATAAATTGTTTTTTATTAGCAGCAGCATCTAGGGTGAAAACTTTCGCCAGTTAAATATATTTAAGCCCCTCTTACTCCACACCTTACCATGTATTTGTACTTGATGTCTATTTAAGAGGGCCTTGAATGTGTGTATGTGTGGAGGTGGGGGGGGGGGGGTCTGGCATTCTCTTATCATTGTATATTAAGCCCATTATTGCTCTCAGTTAAATTTATGCTTACTCATTAAAATGAATTCCATTTCTCCTTTATAAAATTGATACCTGATATTATTACGTCTTAGTATTAAATTTCATATCTCCAGGGATTTTCCCTTCCCTTGTTTTCCATCCCATGCTACCAGGGCTGGCTCTTTGCTAAATGCTGTCCAACTTTACAATTTGAGTCGTATTTTGGTTTATACTTTTTCACATTTTATTTACTGTTCCTTTTTGTTTTGTCATTCTTTAAAAAAGAGAATTATTCCTTATTTTTGGGGGCCTCATTATTCTTTAATCATTATTATTTTTGCTCTTTATTCTCTAATCATTAAACCCAACCCAGACCCTAATCTAAATGTTGTAGTAATGTTATTGTTAGAGCAATTGTATTGCTGCACAATTTTCAGTAAATATGGGTGCTGGCATCGTTAGAATTAATGTTACCCGTATTTCTTTTAAAACATCTTTGCTGAAAGTAAAAGTTGTACAGCTAATTTTGAAAAATGTTTGATTTAGATGGCATCGCTTTCAAAATATTGAGGTGGCTAATAGCATCACACATGCCCTCCATTAGACATATAGCTGTGAAATGAAAGGAACAATTTAGAGAGAGTTCTACATAGAAACAATGACAGCAACAAAGTATATTATATTAATATCAGTAACTCAATAAAGTGAACTGTTGAACCTATTTTCAGATAGCTCTAGGTTTGGCTGCAACTAGATCAAATACATGTGTACTGTGATTTTTAAAATTACATATTTTAGTCCGTAGTGCTAAATCAGGTAGTCATCATTTCTGATTGAAACAAAATATTACATGAGAGTCAAACATAATTAGATATCCTATCTTTATTTCAGTTACAGACTAAGTCCAGAATATCCCTACCCGGCTCCTCTTGAAGACTGTATAAAAGTTCTCAACTACATCACAGAGAATTCAGATGATCTGCGCATTGACCCATTTCGTGTGGCAGTTGGTGGAGATAGTGCTGGTGGTAATATGGCAGCGTCAATATCTCTCCGCTTTAAAGAAAAAATCGCTATGCAGTTTCTTATTGTACCATGTTTACAGGCATTGAATTTTAAAACTACGTCGTTTATTGAAAATACTCATTATTTCCGTGACAGTATAAATAACCCCACTTCGGTTGTGTTTATATTAAACTATTTGGGTCTGAGCTCAGAATACTTGGTTGATTTTCTAGAAAACAATCACACATCACAATCGCTGAAAAAATCTCAGTATGCCGGTTATGTGAACCAATCAAAGTGGATGAAACTGGATTACATACGTGATCCTAAGTTGAAACAAGACATCAAGAAAGTGAAATCAGACTTTGGAAACGAAGCTTTATCCAAACAGATCGAGATGAAACTGACTGATCCATTCATTGCTCCTTTGATGGCTAATGATACCATGCTTCGCGGTTTACCGGAAGCTTACGTCATCACTACCGGATATGACTTCATACGTGACGATGGTGTCATGTATGCACAGAGATTACAGGCAACAGGAAACAATGTTGTGCATAAGCACTATAAGGAAGGTTTTCATCATGCTTGGCTCTTTCCACATGGACCTTTGAAAATAGATGTTGGTGAACGGATTGTCAAGGACCTTATTCATGCTCTTTCAACAAGATTGTGATTTTTACTGTTTTTAATACTAGTCAAAGAGATATTGTGTATGACGTATGACTAGAAATTCTTGAGTCGCACCATATTATCAGAAAAAAACTGTTAATTACAATGCAGCCTATATTCAAATGTTCACAAATAGAATTGTAACATCTGTCCTTAAACAAAATATAGTTTTTCAATAATTTCTAGTCCTACTACAAAACTACGCATGACGACCTATTTACCAGGTAGTAGTATGTTACTGAATGGAAACAACTGTGCTTAGACTTATTCACGCTTTGAAAGATACTATTGGAACAAACTTTTTAAAAACGGTATCAGTTAATAAATGTGTAAATCATTCGTGTATATAAATGTGTGAACATTAGTTATTCTCGATATTATAAATGCATGATAAAGCCAGTCAATGTAGCTGTTCTGGTTGGTTTGAGGCTTGCTTGCACACTGGATACAGACATCTGAGATTTAAGCCTTAAGGGGCCAATAACGACTGCAGAAGACGACAAATTTTGCGACATCTTTCCTATTTTTCGAAAAAATAAGGTATGGTATTTCATGAGAATTGTCTGCAAGCAGACAAAGCAGCAAAATTTGAAATTGTCGTCTGCTGCAAATGGAAGGTGGCGCTTTAAGGGTTACGTGTTAGCCATGGGAAAGAAATTCTTATCATATTCGTGTCCCATGTATTTTACCCAGGCTGTCACGTTACTACTGTGACATCATTTTGTTATGCCACATCTCAGTGTTTACAAGAACTTCTAGGAGCCTCATTAAAAACTAAAGTGTGGAATTTAATTGATGAGCAAGAAAAAGGATCCATTATTTGTCTGAGGATGGGATAGAAAAATCCCCTGCTAAGAATTTCCATTTGTCATCACTGGGCAAGCCTTGTGATGTCAAACGGTGATGCTCAGGATGGATTTTTTTTATCTCATCCTCACATTTATGACATATTCTTGTAATCTACAAGTTATTTTATCATTAGCCCTTTACCCCTCGAGTGTTGACGTTCGTTATTTGCTAATAACCTTTGCAAACATTTTGGACCCGTATCAGAATTGACATAGCACCAGGCCTTTAGTAAAGAGTGTGTAACATCTTTTTTATCAACCAAAATATATGTTGTGGGTACTCAAAATCTACCAAAAACATATTTTGAAACTGGTGGGTAAGAAAATATTTACAATTTTACGCTCATAAATTGTGTTTATCTAAACCTGTGACATCTGACATGATCTAATCCAAACTGCTTGACTCTGGTGATATTACTGTAGATGTTTTTGAAAAGTTTCGACAGAAGAAAATAAATCATGCAACATTACTTAGCATGCAAATCATGTGGAATCCTTAAATAGTTTATTTTAGAAATGACCCCAAAAATATCTAATAGAGGTTAATATCCCAAAAAGATTGTCATTTTTTCTGAAAGTCAAAACAAAATTGGAAATAAAAATCTTAAACATGCTTCTCAATTTTTTCCATTGAATGTAAATTATAATTTTAAAGAACAGTGTTTCAACCCAAAATAAAAATAGATCTATTTGATTGCACTTATGATATGTGGGTCAAAGAGGGACTCTTAGGTTGTAGTCTGAAACCTACATTATTTGGCCCAGCTCCATATTGTTATTTTATATCCTTGAAGTGCTGACAAGCTAAAAAAAGATGCAAAAATGCATTTAAATATAGATCGATATAGTCAGTAGCAGCAATCGTATTTCACATAGAATATCATATTTCGTTGACAAGTAGCATGTAACACTTTTTAACTTTTAAGTAGGTCAAATATAGATCGTACGATGCAGGATCAATGTCAATCTGGCTATACTACCTTTTAACCCTGGGAATTTTTTCATCCTCAGATTTTTCAAAATCAGTTTTTCTAATAATTGTTTTGGCAATACTATCTGAGTGTCACAGTTCAGGCTAGCCTTTTTGGGGGGCCTGGTCTAGGTTCAATCTGTTTGCAAAGGTTATGAGTAGACGACACTAGTAGGCAAGGAGTACGTCAAGTTAGTGCTGATCAATGCAAATGTTAATTGATTGATACATGACAATTTTCACAAACCAATGGGGACACAGCGTTAAGGTATCTTTAAAGAAACATAATGTCATCTTATTGACGTTATTTATACCACCTTAATCAACTTAATGTCAAATTATGTTATTATGTTCAATGTCTATACTGATGCATGTGATATATAAGATAACCCTAAGGTCATAGCTGTCTATCTATACAGCAGGTTATCCATGCCATTGTGTGTATGATAAGAGTTTAAACATGAGTGGAACTGCATGCTTGTGGTTTGGCTTATGTCTATCTAGGGATTTTTATCACGTGTAAACTCTGATGAACCACCATGGTATGACTCTTCACTATTTTTCAAGGTCAGTACACCAAACTTTGGTACTACAGTAAAACCTGTGTAAAATGGGCACTCAAAATAAACAAAACAAAGATCTGTATGACAAATGGTACCTTAATGAAGGTCGAAAGTACTGCAATATGCTCCCTTGGAGCATTCTGCAATACTTTTGACCTGCATTATGCGATAATTAGTCTTGAAAACCAACAATTTTTGGTATTTTTGAGAGTGGCCCTTTTACACAGGTTTTACACAGTTTTTACTGTAAATTCATATGCCGAAGTATCCAGGGGGACTAGAGATATGCATTTTGGTCTAAGCCTTCCACTAATTCGCCTGATATTTTCATGCACGCCTATGGGATTAGTACCAAGACCAGGTCCTGAGGTTATAAAACTTGAGTATAGTCTCAAAGAAAAAAATAAAGCCAAATTATTGGTTGCTTGTGTACACGTGTCCGCAAGCAGCCAATCTTTGCGTTTTTTTTTAGTTTGAGATCGAACTCATCTTTTATTACCTAGGGGCCTGGTATGCTTGTCCATATGCAATTCCCTGGTATAATTTTATGTGATATTATGAGTTGTTTTCCAATTGATCTCAGACTGTTTCTGTTCATTTACTTTTCATCGATTTTTCTGACATGTGGGTATATGTATATGTATCGAAATTATTTATTTATGTATACAAATGTAAAACTGTACTTATATATATTCTATGTATATTTCAAACTGCATGAGCAGATCCAGAAAATTTCGTCAGGGGTGGGGGAGGGTCCTGACAAAGTGGGCCCGATTGCTTTTCAAGGAGTTTCAGTGTCAATGTGTTTCTAATGAAACCTATAGCTACTTGTGATTTTCCAGGACCGTCTGCCCCCCATGTGGATCCACCCATTTCAAATTGTTTATTGACTGATTTTTACATTGTAAAGGTTCCCCGTTATTGTTTTATTTTTCTGTTGATTTTGAAGTTTATTGAAATTCCATGGTCCACGCTTTCTAAGAAATAATACATTAGCTCCATATTCACTCACTCTTGCTTCAAATTCACGTGTAAAACTATAGTTTGAGTGTTACATTATAAACTCCAATTGGTCACAGACTGGTTTTCAAAATCTTTTTATTTTTCAGCAAATTGATAAGCATGTCCCTTTTAGTTTGGCAATAAAAACAAGATTATTCCATATCATAATTTGTTATATGACTGGAGTGAATCCTATCTTCTGATTGGCCCAATATGTCTACATAAATCTTTATGTTTACCTGAAAACTGGTCTAAACTGGCTTACAGGGTGATATTGGGTGAAAACCAGCTTAAACTAGTTTCCAGGAGTTAATATTTATATCACCCTCTACAGAGATAAAATGGGTCTCGTCGCGAGAAAACCTGTCTTCCGGGGGGGGGGGGGGGTTGTGAAGAACACAGGCGCAGACCAGCCTGCACATCCGCGCAGTCTAAGCAGCGCGTTTGTTGTTAGCTTTTTGAAAAGTTTCATATGTAAACTTGCTAAGGGTGAAATTTCAATTTTCTAGATAGTCTCTGTAGCTGAGGAGACTGGTTTGAATCTCGCTTTGACGGAAACCCCAAATACAGGTTTTATCGCGACCAGACCCAAATAGTATCAGTATGAAACCAGCATGGGCTGCATGAAATTGACATGATTTCCTGTTTCTCATCTGAACAGGTAAATAAAGACGTTAATGAATTTTAACAACATTCTTTTTCTTTGCTTGAATAAACAAAGTGTAAAATAGTGTTTTATGATTAAATTTACATTCTGCATTCAGAGAACTTATATACATTTCAAAATACAAAATACTACATTAAAATAGTAAAATAACAGTTGCTAAAACTTGTGAGTAAGTCTTCAAGTTGAGCATGACTTCAACAACAAAAGTGAAAATAGAACATATTCAATTACAATTGAAAAGGCATATAAATAAATAAACAGTTGACTTCAATTTCGGTAGACATAATAATGTATCTACCTTTATAAGTGATATTCACACAGGTCTTGCGGCCACAGTGAAGTTAACTTTTTCGGATAGATAAATCCTCATGTCTACCTTATTGAAGCCAATGATTGTAAAATATTGAGACATCATATATTATACGTCAATTGTGAAACTATAATGGTTTGAAATATAGCTTTTGTTTAGTTAATATTTGTCATACTTTCCTTCACTCGTATATAATATAGGCTTAGCAATTATAATGAGTATCACAATCTATATTTATAACAGTATTGGCATAATAATGTTGATTGTTATCCTTTATTGTATAACTATTGTAGCTGAGTCGCCAGTATATATAGACTTACTACACGTGATTTACTTTAAACATATTTAGTTTTGCACAAAGCAATGCAATAAACTGTTATTCATTTTGATAATGTGTTGTTTTATTCATATTCTTATCAATGAAAAGTACGAGACATGTTTCATGTTTATTTGAACAGATGTGAATTTCTCTTTTTGCAGTTGCATATAAATAAAACAAACTTATTTTGCTTCATCAGAGATAACGGACGTGTCCCAGTTAGGTCAAATAGAAAAATTGTAATTTAAAGCATACCCATAAAACGGTGGTCCAAAATGCACACCCACCCCACTTTTAATGATTTAGAAGAGCTAAAACGGGTGTATCTTTCATGAAAATGCGTATTTAAGCGTGCAATTTTCTTTTAAGTTACGAGGAACATTCAGTCTATTATTCAAATGAAAAACAGCTTCTTTGCGCTTATTTTTACTTGACAACTGGGCTTAATAAGCTCTACCGCACAGGAGCCCAAATGGATATTCCATGTATAAAATGTGTCATAGATCTAGAAGAATAGTGAAAAAACAAGTTCTCAAAACTCACAGCCGATTCAAGTTTTTAGATATTTTAAGTATATATTGCCGATAAAACTGATCACCAAAAATTACTTTCGTGTATTTTGCATACATTTTAGTGTTGCCTTAAAAAGTGTAAACCCTAAAATTTGATGTTCAAGTTGCTTCCAAAAAGTAAATATCCAACTGAAATGCTTTCTGTTCCAGCAGAAAACACTTTAATTAAATATGTATAATTTATATTAGGTTTCCATAGAAAAACTTGATCTCTTTAAGAGAAATCGTTCGAGAACGATTTAGAACATTTTGATTCAGACAGCATTTTTAAACGCTTAAAATTTGACAACTCATCTTCAGAGACTGTTTCAAACTAGCCAATTATTTTAAGAGCTATTTTCTTGTAGACTTTGTATTCCTGGAGATCAGACTAACCTATGTAAATCAATTATTACAAAATATAATGAGAAATAAATAAGTTACAGCAATTTCAAATTTGTTCAAATAAACATGAAACACCTCTTGTATATATATGTTCGTTCGTTGGTTTGTTTTGTTTGTTTTGTTTGTTGTTTTACGTCACCAAGTCAACAGTTATGGTCATGATGGGACTGTCAGTTCACCTAACCACACCTTTTCTTGGGCAATCTTGAACAAGCAGTTATAACCAGTACTTCGTGTTTTGTATAAGCTTTGTATAAGTCATCTTCTTGAGCACATAAACTTGCCCCGAGGTTATAAAACAGTTTTATGATCAACTTAACTCAACTGAGTATGAATTCCAACAACATCTTAATGTGTTTACTACATTAAATCAATAACTGTATAGCTCGGATGAACATTTCCTAATTTACGCAATGTAACATCGCAGGGAAGCAAATTAAGATAAGTTACTTTGATGAATCAAAGAAAATAGAACAGAAGTAACAGACATTAAGAGCTAAAGAAGCATTTTATTTGAGTCACGACGGACCCAACCAAAGTAAAAAGCATCAGGCACCAACCACAGATGAAAGTGTTTGGTCAGTGTCATAATTCAGTCCAACCCTCGTGCAATTATATATAAGGAAACCATAGTTATAAACTGTGATTGGGTAACCAGGCATGCCAAAATTTACATAATATCCATGTTATGTTCCAATTTCTTGCACACCGGATACGGATATTTGAGATTTTACCCTGGGATAGAAAATCTTATCTAACCCATGCTATCTTACCCAGGCTGTCACATGAGGGCTACATACATTGGTTGTATTGGAAATCACGCACATTGTCGTCAAGTGACGTCATTGTTATGTTAAAATGACGTCATCATGTAAAATTGTATCTTAGCGTATTCATTATTTTTAAATAAAAAGAAGAGGTGAGCAAGAAAAAGAATCCATTATTCGTGTGAGGGTAGGATAGAAAAATCTGTCCCTTGGGATCACCGTTTGGCATCACTCGGCAAGCCTCGTGATGCCAAACGGCGATCCTCGCGACAGATTTTTCTATCCTACCCTCACATTCATGATAGGTTCTTATACATGTATTATATAATGTTTCTTATGAATTAATTAGGATAAAAGGCTTTGTAGCGATTCTTTGAAACTAACCTAAATCACCATAAATCAGTTGCTCTAAATGCCTTTTCAAACCAACACTGTATTGAACAATCAACTTTGCCAGCGATATAATTTAAAGAATGCTTTACGAAGTTTATTATATCAATAGCCTAGCAGCCACAATTTAGTTCCATTGTTTAAATAACTAACTCTTTGTAAAATTCATACACGATAAGAAATTGGTGAGGAACATATCCATCAAGAAATGGGAAATTTACTATTTCAAAATTAAAATCAACTCGTTTTCCAAAAATTTAGATGAAACTACATGTATATCATTTGTATTGTACAAGTCTTTATCTTAAATGGGACTTCAGTATCAAAAGAATTTGCTTCATTTAATTGGAGTTAATATTATCAATATCTGATTCACATTAATTCAAAATAAGGATTAACAATATTGAGTACTTGAAGTAGAGTTTATTGTTTCACAAACACCAGCTTGACAATTGTCATATATTGACAACATGAAGTCTCTCCTAATAAACAAATATAAATCTGCAACTTGATGAGCACAATTCATGCCCCTTGGATTACCTACAATGTGTCTGTGTAATCCAGAGCCAAATCCCATTGTCTAAAATGACTCACAACTCACAGACAGCCAGAGCCAAAGAAAATCGCTAGCCAAACCACAGCGGGCCCAGCTGAAGATAAGCATCAAGTACTCACTAGCACATTGATGAAAGCCAGTTATTGATATCAGTTTATTCATAAGTATATTGATGCCCATAGATTAATACTTATGCAAACAGAACTAAACAATTATTTGATATTATAATTAATTATGGTTGAAATGATATTTAGGCCAATGATTGCCTCATATATACGAGATGATAAGTGCAGGTGGCTTTTAACGGGGAAACCCATAGTAGCTGACACACAAAAAATGCAAGTATAAATAAGCCAAATAATACTAATAGAAAAAAACAACAGTGAGTATGACTAGGAATTCGAAATGCCATAATCCCAGATCACAGACTGATTCATGGCACCGCGAGGAAGAGAGTCTGAATACAGACACCCACACAGCAACAGTAAAACTTGTGTAAAATGACCACTCTCAAAAAGACTGAAAAATGGTTTGTAAGATAAATTATCGCTTAATACAGGTCAAAGATGTTGCAGAATGCTTCAATGGGAGCATATTGCAATACTTTCGACCTTCATTTAGCTACCATTTGCCATTAACATCTTTGTTTTGTCCATTTTTGAGTGATCGTTTTATACAGGTTTTACTGTAAACTAAAGCATCGAGCTCTCTTTTTCCAGGCAAAATGGTTGCAAAATTAAAAAGGACACTAAGAACTTCATCATAAAACAAGAACCAAACCCAACAATACCAGAGAAATAAAATAATCAAGTTATACCAGGAGGTAAAGAGGAGTGCAGTGGCTCAGTGGTGACGGATCGCTGGTTCGAGCTTCATCAGAGGCACTGTGCTGTATCCATGATCTCCATTTGACCTGCATTAAGCGATAGTTGGTATTGAAAAACAATTTTCGGTCTTTTTGAGAGTGGCCGTTTCACACAGGTTTTACTGTACGCAACTTGCTGTGTATCATCAGAGTCATAACTGTTTACAACAGTCCCATTTATGAACATCTAGGCTCAGATGCCTTATAGTCTACTGTCTTGTTATCGCTTTAGAGCCCTGTCATTTTAATCTATTTTGGCATTCCCAACGTACAGGTTAAGACAACACCGCAATTCTTGACAGCAATTTGGCTCATTTATGTAAAAGTTATACCATGGGTTGTCCGCCTGTACGTGGAGATAACCCACGAGCTTTAGCGAGTGGATTATCTTACGTACAGGTGGACAAACATGATATAACTATTTTATTCCACCTACATCAGTGTAGACCTTGCACAGCACGAGATATATCGTGCTAAAGTTGGTAAGGGTGGTATAAACATGCATCTCCAACTCTGAAGTGTAACCTTTATTATTTGCAAATATAAACCCAGGCCAGATTCTGCAAAATGTCAACATCTCAACAGAGATGACACTGTTTCATATTAAGCAACTTTTTAACTTATGTTACTCCGATGCTATTCGGTCCATATGGGGATCCATATTAGTGATCCGTTTCACATTAATTTTCTCAAGTAAAAATCGAGACAATTACGAAGTAAGAAAGAGGGCAAATATCAGGAATCGATACAACCAAGCACCACACCTGACCCAGGATACCAATGGGAAGTGACAACCCTTTTCTGTGGAGTGGGCTTATATATGTATCCCTGCCATAGATACCCTAGAAACCTAAATTGATTATGCAACATGTGTCACATTTTCTTCACATTTGTTTATCAATATTACGTATCTTATCAATAGGAACGTGCGTTCACCGCATTCTCGATCATTCTGTCCATAATATGTGCAATGATCACATTATAATGAAAATAATCTAGTTTTGAGCTCCGGGCCTAATGGACCAATAATATGTCACCTTAGATCAAACTGGTAACCCAGAGAAACTATACAGCTTTAACAAGAGCAAGAAGTGTGATGCCAGTGGGGTTGCTCCTCTTTCTTCAAATGGAACAACTCATAGTGACAGTGTAAAGAAGTCAAACATCCTGAATGACCAGTTTACATCAATTTTTACTTCTGAAGACACAACATCCATCCCGAGACTGACTCTCGCTGACCACCCTACTGCCAAGCCTATAGTAGTCAAGAGGAATGGCGTATTGAAACAGCTGAAAGACATTAACCCCTATAAAGCCCACGGGCCTGATGCTATTTCAGGTTGACTGGTAAAGAGTTGATAGATACACTCTGTACCATATTCCAAGCATCTCTTGACCAAGGAATCATTCCTGAAGCCTGGAAGAAAGCCTTTGTCTCGCCAATATTAAAAGGGAGAAAGACACAAAGCTGCCAACTACATGCCTATATCACTCACCTCAATCTGTTGCAAGATATTGGAACATAATAATTATTGTACACAGCCATGTGGTATCCCATCTTTACTCCCACCATATGCTAAATACAGCTCAACACGGCTGCCGCAAGTATGTTGAGCATGTGATACCCAGCTAATGCTGAAAGTCCAAGACCTAGCAAATGGCCTCAATGATGGGGAACAGATTGACGCCGTACTGCTGGATTTCAGCAAGGCCTTCGACAAAGTGCCGCACCAGCGCTTGCTTAGGGAGTTAGAGCACTATGGTGTCAGATGGAACCTAAATAGGTGGATAGCAGACTTTCTTACACACAGACAACAGGAAGGGGCACTAGAAGGCGTGCTTTCCATGGCTACAGAAGTCACCTCAGGAGTGCCACAAGGAACAGTCCTCGAACATTTGCTGTTCATTGTCTACATAAACGATATGCCAGAGATCATCTCTTCTACTGCAAGACTCTTTGTCTACAGAATCATCCGCACCAAAGAGGGTCAAGCCCTTCTCCAGGAAGATCTCAACAAACTGCAGAAGTGGGAAAGGGGCTGGCTCATACAGTTTAATCCGGACAAATGTAAGGTCATAAGGATTACCAACAAAAGGAATCCCCTCACCCGCATGTACTACATCCATGACACAGAACTCCAAACTCCAAACTGTCAAAGATGCCAAGTACCTCGGAGTACATTCAGTTCAGACCATGGAATAAACACGTGGACAACACAGTCAAAAATGCCACAACAAGCTTGAACTTCCTGAAATGGAATCTACACATTTGTCCTACAGGTGTGAAGAACCAGCGTTACAAGTCGCTCGTGAGGCCCATATTAGAGTACTCTTCCTCTGTATGGGACACCCATACTCAGCGCAGTGTCAACAAACTGGAGATGGTGCAGCGAAGAGCCGCCTGGTTTGTGAAAGGCTATTATGAAAGGACCAGCAGTGTGACATCAGTGTTGACAGGCCTCCATTGGAGTACGCTCCAAGAAAGGAGGATGCAAGTCAAGTCAGCCATGCTCTACAGGATCGTGCCCAACCTGGTTGCCATCCCTGCCACACCTTTCCTTATACCAATAGGAACCTCCAGAGGAATCCCTCAGTTAACGGTGAACTCACACCTATACTCCTTCTTCCCAAGCATCAACAGCATATTGAACCAGCTAGCAGAGTGAGATATGTAAAGCTGTGATAAGGCCTTAAGAGATTTGTTGAATGCTGTGTAGCTGCTGATAAATATGTGTACATGAACTTTTAAGTATTGTACATGAACTTTTATTCTTGGAGCTTCTAAAGTTTTAAATGGTGTTGGAACTGTACAAAGTGTAAACATTTTTTAACCTAGTTAATACAGGCGCTAGTTCATCGGCAGCCAGTCGCAATATTGCGGTAGAGATGTTGTCTGGCCCTGTAGCTTTACGGCTGTCTAATTGGAAAAGTTGTTTGTGAACCCCTTTGGTGTTGAACAAGATACTATCAATTGATGGATATGGACTTGGTCCTTTGTCGGGCATAGAAGAGAGATCTTCCTTTGTGTAAACTGACTGGAATTGGGCATTAAGAATTTCGGCTTTGCTCTGGCTGTTGCTATGTATAAATCCATCTTCGTTCTTTAAAGGGGCTACTCCAGTGGATTCTTGTTTTTTGGCTTTGACGTAGCTCCAAAAACGCTTGGGTTTATCCTTCTGATCCGAAGTCACCATGCCTCTCATGTAGTTTCTATGGGAAGTTCGTATCTCCCGTTGTGTGGATGTTTTGAGGTTCTGGTATCTAGTCCAATCAGCTGGGCTTCCTGTGCGTTGAGCCTTTTTGTATGCCCTTATCTTGCGCTTGGCGAGTCTTCGTAACTTGGTGTCAATCCAGGGATGGGTAAATCTGGATGCTGTTTTCCGTACCGGTACATACTTGTCTTTAGCTGAGTCTACAGCTGACTTGAATGATTGCCACATCTGTTCAACTGTCTGGAAATTGGTTTCCATGAACTGATCCCTGAAAGTCGCAAGTGTGTCTTTAATACCTTAGATGTCAGCTTTGTCCCATAAGAAGATTGTGCGTCTTTTGGGTCTGGATCGAACTGGCTGAATCGATACATCAAACAGGACCATTTCTTGATCACTCTTCTCGCAGATTGGGGGCAGTGTCTTGCAACGCTCTGTGAAGCTGGGGTGTGATGTAAATATCAGGTCCAAAATGTTGTTTTGTCTTGTAGGGGTGGTGACCATCTGCTCGAGGTCCAGGTCGGATACAAGATCTAGATAGTGTTGGTTAACCTTCTTGGGGTAGCTAGCTTGGTTTCTGATTGAGTTATTTTGCCACGAAGTATCAGGTAGGTTGAAATCACCTCCAATGATGAACTTGGCTTGCTTGTGTTTAGGGCGCAGGGATACAAACTCTGACCTTGTGTCATTGAGGTATTGCTCATCAGTTTTTGAAGGTGGCCGATAGTAGGCTCCAATTACCATTTTCTTAATATCTCTTAGCTTCAGTATTCCACTAATGAATTCTGATATTTTGCTGCCAGTGACTTCTGTCATGTTCAATTCTGACTTAACTGCAATAAGAACACCTACATGTGGGTTGCTTGGACGATCATTCCTGTGTACTTCGAACCCGAGGTTGCTATCAAACACTTCCGATGAAGGTATGTCCTCGCTTAGCCATGTCTCTGTACCAAGGATAATGTCCGGTTTGGTGGTTTCGATGACAGTGCTGATGTATTTGCTCTTTTTCCTTGCACTTTGGAAATTAATGTTCAAAATCCGTAAAGATTTTTTGATGCTTCTATTTCTAGCCTGTTGGGCCGGTTTTGGGGAAGATGCTTGTACAGGGCTTCCAATGTTGCTGAATGTTGAGTTGATGTTTCCGACTTAAAGACTTATCTATTGATGAGATGTTTGGGGCTTGATGCTTTGGCTGTTTGTCGGGCCCACCGGGGTTTACCTGTTGGATTTCTTTTGCTCCGGTATTCAGTTTTATTTACTGTTGAGTCCTTATCTTTGCTTTACCTCCTTGTTATATCTTGATTTATATGTTTTAGGAGATGATGCATTGATAAGTTAGGGGTCTTTCATGCAAACCAAACATCTATGTGTCTTGATCCACATCTGAATTAAGGGTGAGGTTGGTGCACCGTGAAACCGGTTTAAGCCCTCCAGTAAAATATTTTACTGACCGATCTAAGGCGGTACTTCTTTTGTGGATCTTTTATGTTTTTGTTCTGTCTTGTGTTATTTTGCTATGTCTTTGTGCACGTCTGTTTATATGTGCTTTGTGGTCACCTGCTGGGAAAGGGCTGACCTCTTGGCTCTCGTTTGTGGTGTCTAAATGTGAGTTTGTCACTTTCCCATTGGTATCCTGGGTCAGGTGTGGTACTTGATTGTATCGATTCCTGATCCTTGCACCCTTACTTACTTTGGAAAGATCTGCCTGTGATCTTGGGGAGTTGCTGGGTAGTTTTTGTAAAACGGCCTACACTATTCGGTGGGATCCTATATTAAATTATCCGGGATCCATGGTGGGTGGTGTTGGTTCGACATATATATCTCAATAGGTACACATCAGATTTTTTTTATAAATTTGGTATCAGTTCAAAGAGGAGGTATTTATCTTTCAGATGATGTAAAGAAATTGCAAAAATTTGGAATTATAGTATGTTTTTATGACTTTCAAAATTTGCGGGATCCTCGAAAATACTGCTTTAATCATCCGGGACTCATGGGGGTGATGTTGGTTCGACATAGTTATCTCGATATCTTCACATCACATTTTTATAATCTTGGTAACAGTTTAAAGAGGAGTTATTTATCTTTCAAATAATGTAAAGAAATTGGAAAAATTCGGAGTTTTAGTATGTTTTTATGTCTTTCAAAATTTGCGGGATCCTCGAAAATTTGGTTAATTTTGTGCGGTACGCATGGGGGTCTTGTTGGTTCGACATAGATATCTCAATATATACACATCAGAATTTTATAAACTTGTTATCAGTTCAAAGAGGAGGTATTCACCTATTCGGAAATGTTAAAAAAATGCAAAAATTCGGAATTTTAATATGAATATTTAACTGTCAAAATTTGCGGGATCCTCGAAAATTTGGTTAATTGTGTGCGGTACGCATGGGGGGTGTTATTGGTTCGACATAGATATATTAATACATACACATCAGATTATTGTAAACTTGGTGTCAGTTTAAAGAAGAGGTATAAACCTATTCGGAAATGTTAAGAAATTGCCAAAATTCGGACTTTTCATATGAATATTTTACTGTCAAAATTTGAGGGATCCTAAAAAATTTGGGTATAATTATGCGGGACGAATTTTAAGTGACGCATATTATCAACTTAATTATCATCATATTTTGTTAACTTGTGATACTTTGATAAATTCCTATTCCAAAGCATATCGTACTATTTGAAAAGTGAAAACTTTTATTATTATTAATGTTTATAATTTAAGGGTTTATTAAATGAATACGCTATCAGATTTTCTCAAAAGAATAAAGGTTTTTTAAATGCATATTTAATGTTACTATGTATTTTTTATTATGATTATTTTGTTTGTAAATTTCTTTAAGATTGTATTTTTCTTAAATAAATTATGTTTATGATATTTATTCAATTTTAATAATTCTTTTTTTAAATAGGCTATCAGAATACCAAAGCCAGTTCATTACTAAAAATTTGAATCAAATGAAACAAGCAAAATTCACACACAGCATGTAATTGTTTTAATTTTTTTATTTAGTCTTTCAAACAGTTTGGATTCAGATCAGAACATGTATACTGTATGTGCTGAGCTGAGTTCTAGCTGGCCTCCGCCCTAACTGCTTTAACTCGCCGCTGGCAAAGAGAGAATTGTACGGGTCGTTAATTTCCAAATCGGCGTTAATGGACCGTTAATTTAATTAGTTTACTTAATTTGTGAAGTGTGGCCCCGATTATCAATTATTATCTCTGAAAAGATTCAACACAGCATTTTTCATGACGTTGATGTACCTGCAGTTTTGAGGATCTTGTTGCGAACCCTGGTCTAATATAACCATAGTCCTTTTGTGGGACATCGGTAAACAGTACATAACTAGATCAGAAGTCGCAAGATGCAGCGTCGATCAGATTCTTTACTGTTTGTTCACGAAATATAATATTAATCAAAGAAAAAATGTAAAACGCTATTCAACATATGTCATAAAACTGAAATTCCTCAGGAAGCAGTAAGAGGCAGATGTAAACTCGACTCATTCACGTGTAAGGTTTTCAAAATTCCGATATGTTGTATTTGCAAAATGCCTGAATGCATAGACAATATGATTTGCTGCATGTGATAACAGAAAGTGCAGAACTTGGTTCCGTAGAAAATATTTAAACATAGATTCCCAAAGAAACGAGTGGCAGTGCCCGTCATGTGAAATACAGAATGATTGAATACTGATTTGAATACATGTATGAACAAATTATGTGTCCAATAGTCAGACAAATGTCGCGTCTCTTCTTATTCGAAGTGGTAAGTAAAAACTGTCAGAAATAAATTTTAAAAAGTCCGCATTAAAACATAATTAAAAATCTAATAGTTATGAATAGTTTTGAAGTCCGATGAGGCTCGACAAACGTCGCGTCTGATCTGGCTCCAAACTGTTTTGGAAAAAAACTTTTCTTCAATGTGATGGATAAGAGTAACTTTACACCAAATTTGATGGCAGCTTTTTTGGCCCTGATCCAGTGTATTGACACGAACAATAACTTATTATTTACCGTGTAGATCCAGCTATTACTATTCGTCAGTTCTGATTGAAACAGTCAGAGTAAAAAAAAATCAACAATGTAACAGATTAGATTAACTTTACACCAAATTTGATGGCAGCTGAGCTGCCACTCTTTCTGTGGAACCAGTTTTAAAGCGAAACCTAGATCGATAACAGTCCGTGCAAAAAAAAAACAAAACAACAACTGTCTTTTATATAGTATCAGATATCAGTAACCTTACACCAAATTTGATGGCAGCTGAGCTGCCATTCTGTTTGTATAATCAGTTTTTAAAGCGAAGCCTTGTTTGATAACAGTCCTTGCAAAAAACATCTGCTTTTATATAGTATCAGGATAAGAGTAACTTTATACCAAATTTCTTGGCAGCTGACCTGCCTCTTACTTTGGTGTAAAGATTAGTCTAACACTTTGAAATAATAACCAAAAACATCCTGCTCAAAACTTCCACCTCCCCGTGGTGAGCAGGGGGCAACAGAATTAGCTTTCTGTACAAAGTTAATTCTGGCTAACGGAAGTAAATTTATGTGTCTCGTCTTTTCTAAAATGGGATGCTGAAAATTGCACAAAGATAGAAAAAATAGTAAGTGAGTATGATCAGGAAATACCACAATCACAAACTGCAGACAACCCCGTGGCACCGCGAGGAAGAGCCGCTCAACCATCAATTCAATTCAATTCTTTAATAAAGAATTGAATTGAATAAATCATATCATAATTCGGTAATCTCCCCATTTCCCTTAGTCCATCTAATAGATATATTACTTTTCTTTAAGCTGATATCAAATTTATAAAAATCTGACTTGCAAATAGTGTGATGTTCAAGTCGAATCAACACCACCCCACATGCATCCCGCATAATTAAACCCAAAATCTCGAGGATCCCGCAATTTTTGCGAGTAAAAAATCATAGAACAAATACGAATATCCGCATTTTCTTTACGCCATCTTATAGACATATATCTCCTCTTTAAACTGATACCAAGTTTATAAAAATCTGATATGTATACTTTGAGATATCCATGACGAATGAACATCACCCCCATGCATACCGCATAATTTTAACCAAAATTTAGAGGATCCCGCAAATTTTGAAGGTAACAAAAACATACTTAATTTCCGAATTTTTTAATTTTCTTTACATCATCTAAAAGATATACAAATCCTCTTTAATATGTTACCAAGTTTATTAAAATATGATATGTAAATTTTGAGATAATTATGTCGAAACACCACCACCCCCATGCGTCCCGGATGTTAAAAGCAGTATTTTCGAGGATCCCGCAATTTTTGCGAGTAAAAAATTCATATAAAAATACGAATTTTTGCATTTTTTTATATCACATGAAAGATAAATAACTCTCCTTTAAGCTGATACCAAAGTTTTAAAGATCTGATATGTAGTTATCGAGATATTTATGTCGAACCAACACCACCCGCCATGGATCCCGGATAATTAAAGCATGGATCCCGCCGAATAGTGTGCACCTTGTAAAACGGATACAAGTTTTACCCAATATCTGTCAAAGCTCGCGGGAAACCGAAACAATAACAATGGCGGAAGAAATGATGGACACTTCAGAAGTTCCTGATAAATCTACCTCGATTAAGCCTGGCCCATCGAAAGTAGTACACGAAGTCCCATGGTAAAACCGATTGTAATCAGCTCCAATTATTGCCATAAGCCGATTTTGTCATTAATTGTGCGCTCAGAAGCGATGTCATTGGTTTTCGCGGCAGGTATCACTATTTTGCAAGGTAGTGTCTCCAGACTCCAGGTTCAGTGAGGTATCTCTAGACCTCATGTCTAGGGAATCGGTGCTGTGTATTTAGATCTGAGATCTAGCAATGTACCTGGAGACAGACTTAGCTATGAGCAATGCACTCATTAGTTTATCCCAGATTGTAGTTTACCGCGGATTTTACAACTCGTGATTTTTCGCATATGGTGCCCCTTCGCGATTGTTTACGCTAACTACAGTTGAAGGAATACCCCAGCTCGTCAAATCCAGGTAAAGCTGACAATATGTCAAGTAAACTGATGAGTAAAATTATTTTCATATATACATTATGCACCAGTGGTGAAGTTCATGCAGACTGGCGTACAGCAAATGTTGCACCTGCTTTCAAGAAGGGCCAGAAATACCTTGCTGAGAACTATAGACCAATCTCATTGACAAGTGTCTGCTGCAAGATGATGGAACATATCCTAGCCAGCAACATAATGAGCCATGGTGAAAACAACAACATTCTTTACCCTCTGCAACATGGATTCAGACGAGGCAGATCCTGTGAAACACAGCTGATCAAGTTTATAGATGATCTCACATCAAACCTAGAAGAAGGCCAACAGACTGATATTTTGATCATGGATTTTGCCAAGGCTTTTGATAAAGTTGATCACAGCCTTCTCACCCATAAGCTTCATCACTACGGCATCAGAGGAGAGGTCAACACATGGATAAAGAACTGGCTGAAGGACAGAACACAATCAGTAGTCGTTGAAGGAGAAAAGTCTGAACCGGTCAGTGTGGACTCCGGTGTCCCCCAAGGGTCGGTCCTTGGCCCGGGGTTGTTCCTGTACTACATCAATGACCTTCCTGAGAGGCTCAGGTCAAGAGTACGCCTATTCGCTGACGACACTATCGCGTAACTTGTCATTATCCTACCAAAGGACACAGAGGCATTACAGGAAGACCTTGAAGATCTGGCTACATGGGAGAACAAGTGGCATATGGAGTTCCATGCCAACAAGTGTGTGGTGCTAACTGTCTCAGGGAAGAAAGCTCCTGTCCATGCTGACTACAAGCTACACGACCAAACACTGACCAGAGTCCAGTCAGCCAAATACCTCGGAGTGACACTAACTGACGACCTAAAATGGGACCAGCATATCAACAACATCTGTGATAAGGCAAACAGGACAATTGGATTCCTAAGACGAAACCTAAGTATTGGTGCTACATCTTTAAAGGAGAGAGCATATTTCACCCTAGTGAGACCTCTTGTTGAATACGCTAGCACGGTATGGGATCCATATACCCAGACTCTAATACAGAAGATAGAGATGGTGCAGCGGAGGGCTGCTAGATATGTGAAGAATAGACACCGAAATACCTCCAGTGTCTCAGATATGCTGGGCACCATGAACTGGCGAAGTCTTCAAGACAGGCGGAGAGATGCCAGGCTGTGTATGCTCTACAAGATAGACAGAAATTTGGTGGCTATCAAAAAAGACAAGTGCCTCATTCCACCCCAGAGAAGAACCCGGCACTCTCATGCAAGAGCCTACCAGATACTGAGCTGCAGGACAGACCTAAGAAAGAATTCATTCTTCCCAAGAACAGTTCGTGACTGGAATTCGCTCCCTCCAGACACTACTGAAGCAGAGTCCCTGGCCGCATTCAAAGCCCAGGTGACAAAGCAGAATTACTAATCCGAACCAGATGGAAGTTTTTAATTGTACATATTGGCATTTTAATATATCTCAGACAGACAAGACTTTTTAGATAAACTTTTGGCTGCAAGATCAGCTCAACACTCTGGAAGAACTGTTCCTTTCACCATGTGCCTCAAACATAGCATAATCTTCAGAAAGTTGAAGGAGGCTATAATCCGGCAGAAGCAGAAGATCCCAGTCAGTCTTAATACGCCAGGACACCCTAAGACATCAAAATATGCATTAGTAACATGCTTTTTTGGTAAAACTATGTAAGTTTATACAAAAAAATATTATTGACCCCAAATATTACATTAATCATCATTTATATAATATCATTAAAGTCTGAACCGAGCACTAAAAGTGGTATGTATACTGCTGAAAAGACCACCCAGGCCCGACCCCAGGACTCTCTCAAATTTGCTTCCAGATACCTAGATGGAGATTCAAACTTTAAGATAGAAGCAATTAATCATCAAACATTTGATAAAACAAGCAAATAATTATATAATATGGAGTTCTTGGGGGTACTGCAGGGATTCAGTTTGGCGCCAGCCATCGGACATAGTCCGAAAATAGTTCCAGATGTCCGAGAGTTTGCTGTCCAGTTTGGACAGTTTGTCCAAGACGATTTTCAGAAGCGCACTGTTCAGTAATGCACAGTGATGCAATAGTATTTTTCAGAGCTCTCACTAGGATTTTGAAAACAGGAGTTCAGGACTCCCATCTGGCAAAAAGTAGGAGTCCCACTGGAAAAAGTGGGAGTCCCACTCAAAAAAATTTAGAGTCCCACCAATTTGTGCATACCGTATATCTTTTCCATTTTAGCTGGAAGTGATACATTTGAATAATTTATAGATTGACAGATTTTAACCCTTTAAGCATTAATGGATTGTTCCTACTTAACAAAACAAAATATTTTGCTATATTTTTTCAAGTAACCTCAACACACATTTTTTTGTTTGGCCTTATCAAAATAAAAGATTAAACTGTTGGTACTTGTTTTATTCATTAACAAGACAGACTGACAGACAGACAGAAGTCCTCTGTTTTGTATAATCTTATGCAGATGGAAGTCTTTTTCTTTTCTTATAAAAACGCATCTCGCTAGTGTCTACGGCGATTGCAATGAATTGACTGACATAACTTAGCCATTTAACATTTAGAATGAACGATTTTACTTGCTGAAAGTGATTTGTTTGTGTTTATTCATCTAGACAATCGGCTTGAACCGATGATATATAATTTATTTCAGTGTAGCTTCATTTGGAACTTTTGTCAGTCGGACGTTACCGTATACGGCTTACCGCTGTACCGTTTTTTTTTTCAACAATTCTCAGACTCTTTTGCTTGCCGTAGCAATGCACGAATGACGAAATGCAAATCCGTAAACTTATTATTTTTTACTCCATGTGTATGTTGCTCAAATCGCTAACGAGTGCAATTAAATATATTTTCTCTTTCATCCCTATGTGCGCTATGGTTTAAATTAGAATTTTAGCATGATATCATTGTTAACATATTCATTAATCATTTGGCTCTTTTCTGTGCTTTTCTTTCAAGCCAAAGTGGGGGATTTCCTTGTGTGAAAATAGGCAATTTTCTATCCAATGGCATCCGTCAAAATACAGAGCCAGGATGAAAAATTTGCATATCAGGTTAAAGATTGACCTTTTATCTTTGAATATTCATCAAGATATTAAAAGAAAACCAATCGGTTGTTAAATTACAAATGATGAAAGAGGTCACCTTAATGAGGTATAAAATGAATTTAAATGGCGACCGTCCTCAACTTTAGAAAGTAGGTTGTGTTCAACTAATCATTAATAACATAAAATCAATAATATGAAATTATCTGCATAGCTTAACTGTAAGTTTAAACATTTTTCTTTAATTTGGTGTCAGTAGATTTTAATTTTATTGACATTTTAATAAAAAATTATTGGATTGAAAATAGCTCATTTTACATTATGTCAGAAGGCATTATCGGAAAAAGTCAAATCTCTGACGTCCCTATCAGTTGCCACGCTTCAGATGGAGAAATTTCGAGGTGAACAGAATGTCACCAGATTCCGCGACTTTATTTTTTTTTTATTTTATCAGTACGACTTTGTAGTAGGTTTATTGCAGGGGTTCATGGTAAATGCCCATGAATTAAGAAGTAATTCCCCAGGGGCGGGGACTTTTAGCAGGGATTTGACCAAACAAAGTCCCTGCAGTGCAGGGATTTTACTTGGGCTTTGCCTGTGGAAAAATCAATATCCTCGCTATTCCCCGGCCCTTGGGGGGGACATGGTTGCAAATGACTGGTGCATTACGAAGTTTACCATTTTCTATTGCTATTCACTACCCCTCCCCTTATAAAAGCCGCTTGGGTATTTTTAAACAAGGGATTCAGTTTGTTATTCTCAGCTGGTGTTGTCGTCTGTATCTGACAGATGTCACATATTGAAGAAGTCACATGTTCTCTTTATAAGGAAAGTCATAAAAATCCTAGTAGAATGGACAGCTGTTTAGTGCAAACTGTCAATTTGTATAGACAAGTTCATTCAAATTAAAATGCACTGGAATATGTTCGTCAGGAGCCATCAGAGGTTGTTTGTCATTCATTTTTGTTAAATGTGCAAACTGCTATCATTGCTCTCACTGGATCCACCTTCATTTATGTTCAAAAGTGAAAGTCGTAGGGAGAGGCAGTGCATTTAGGTGCCCTCCCTGTGTTAAAAATATACAATACATTCTCTTTACTGAAGAAAGCGAAATAACAGTTTAAATTGATGCTTAAGATAAAATTTAAGTATTGTGAATTGATTGAAACATTTAATATCCATGGAAAAATGTTCCTTAACATTTATTCAGACTTTTGAAGCATTTGGCTTCCTATTCTTTGAATTTTTTAATTTAAGTAACTCAGCGATGAACTAGGGTGACCCCATTACGTCATTAAAACATACATGGCTGAGAAACGATCAATTTTCGAATGGATCATTCAACACACATTTTCTTTTCTGGTAAGATTGTATAGGAATGATTAATCGACAATGTGGAGTTATTAATTTATTATAAAATAAAAGTTCATTTGCTTTGATCTTACTTGATCTCACAATGACTAGTTAGCTCCGCAATAAACCAGGATCTCAGCATAGTTGCTAAACTGGTATCACTCTTCGCTAAATGAGAACTTATGAAATCGAAATCACAAGATGAGAAGGCTCAGGTCAGCCCAAGGTGATGGTGACCCCAGGGTAAGTGATTTCCTAGTGAAATACAGACCTATTTATGTGCCCTACACCTACAGACTTAGTCATGTTCCTTTTTTTTAACTTCAAGATAGTTTTGATAAACAAACTTTATTACAGTCTCAAATAAACCTGGAAAATTAAAATCAAATAGCACTTCTGCTCAGATAAATGCTTCTATTAAAACTCAAAAATTTTATATGGTCAGTGTTATTATTTTGTAGATGCTTTACATATTGCATATGATTTTATCTAACTGTTTTAGGGTAGAAAAATTCCGACCGATAAAATTGAATGATATTGTTGGTAATGAACAGACGATCAGTAGACTGGAAGTCTTTGCTAGAGAAGGCAATGTTCCCAATGTTATAATTGCAGTGAGTATCTTACATATTAACCCATTTATGCCGATTGAAATTTCCCATTCTAGGGAACAAAAAATTCAATATTGTACTTGTCCTGCAGGACAATTGACTTACAATTTTCACTCGTCCTGCAAACACATGCACTTGTCCTTTAAAAGGATGTACGGGAGAAATATGACATCCTCGAGTAATTCTTCTCAAAGCACTCGTCCTACAGGATGAGTGATTTGGGAAGAGTTACTCGTCCTTTCTAGATTTCACTTTTAATTACTAACAATTAGTGGATTTTTGTCCCCTGCATTCTTAATAATGTGACCAATCCATTTCCGCTTTAAGGGTTGTTGGGTGGTACATGTATTTATCATTTTTATTCAAATCTTAATAGAACATTCTGTAAGCAAACAGTGGAGATCAGACTCCACATTCTGATCTGGGTCTGCAATGTTTGCCTATGTCCCACAAAAAGGATGCAAGGCTTTTATCGGTTAACTCTTGTCATCCTGAGTATTTTCTGCGCTTTTGTTGTCCTCTGTGGACTTTTTTTTTTTAACTTTTTCAAAAAATTATCATCAGACTCAGAGTATCAAAATTTTTAATGGTTAGAATCTGGTCCAAACTGTTTGCAAAGATCATCAGTACATGATCATAGGGCCAGTTAAGCAAAAATATTCAGCGTAAAATTGTGATTATTTTCTTATCCATTGAGACAGTTCTTTTGAGTACCCACAACATATGTTTTGGTTGTGAAATAAGAAAATAATTTTCAGTTGCACACTCTTATCTGGGGGGCCTGAGTGATGAAATTCACTGCTAGCAGGCAGAGTTAAAAACAAGATTTTTAATTGAATTTAGGTATACAACCCCAGATAATTTTTTTACCAATGGATTATGCTCATTATTTTTCTCTGGGATTCAATATCCCAGAATGCAATGTAATTATAGAATTGCAATGGAAAACAGTGTAACACAGTTATAGACTTAATACTTTGCAGTTCACAACTCATATAGGATACAGCAAGTCCCGGGGACCCATTGGAAAAAAAACGTAAATGAAACACTGCAACCCTCAATCAAAATTGCATGTTCAGATCCACTGAGCAAGATGGCCACCATTTCAATACCATGTTTGAACATTTTTGCGTTCCCTGCGAAGCATGGTCGACTCATAGGGATCGCATAGAGATTCATTATCACTTTACAACCTATACTTGAATAGACATTGTGGGTAGGTGCTGCTATGTCTACTCCCACAATGTCTACATTATGAAATAGCTGTCTACTGTGTTGATATATCTACTCCCAAAATGTCAACTTTTACAAAAAATAAATATAAAAAAGTCTTGAACCATGTTTTGCTGTCTTTCATAAATCAGACAAAATTTAAAGTGTAAAATATATGATATATATAATTTATGTCTCACTAAAATGCCAACTTCCTACATTTGTTCCATCTTATATTTGTTCAGGGCCCTCCCGGGACAGGAAAGACGACAAGTATATTATGTCTAGCTAGGGCACTGTTGGGGAACTCGTACAAGGAAGCAGTATTAGAGTTAAATGCCTCAAATGACAGGTAAGATTTGGCTATACAGATTTAGATAGACAAAATTTTCAGTGTAAAATTGTAAATATTTTCTTACCCATCAATTTAAACATATGTTTTGGGTGCTTAAAAGAACCTTCTCATTGAGACGGTTCTTTTGAGTACCCACAACATATGTTTTGGTTGAGAAATAAGAAAATTAATGTCTCGTTACACACTCTTAACTAAAGTCCTGTGGCTATTCTATAATTCTTTTAACCTTTTGTATTCTGATGGATTTTCCCATACATACATATTGATACAGTTAGTATGGTACAGCCCATTGTGTGCTTTAAGGGGTCACAGGTAGATTTTTCCAAATTATGATGTATTTCTTAGCCTGAAGGTTGTTTTAAACTTAGCAAATGGTGCAGACCCTCAGATGAAATGCAGCAGTACGCTGCATTTACCTTGATCTTCACTGTTTTTTCAAAGTACTATGGATTTATCCTGAATTCAGGATTTTGAGGCTGACTTTCCATAGAAAGTCAGCCTCAAAATGCTTAATTAGGGAGATTTTAATAGCTTCTCTGATTAATTTTCAGATTATCTAAACACTATTAACCATTTAAACATGAAATTATTCATTTTTGTAGGCATCATTCAATTTTAAAAAAATTGACTAACTTGCTTCTTAACTGACAGAATACTGTATGCCCTAATTTAAGGCTATAACTTCTCCCTATCTGACTGTCACGTCTCCCTACTGTCAGGACCCAGCTTGAACCCTGAGGAGCATGTGAAGTTACTAAGTTGAATACTTTACTCATTATTCAAGGCACTTGAAATGTTTTTGTAAAACTTTTTATCTGTACAGGACTTTAGTTAAGAGTGTGTATCAAAAAACTAATTATCTTATTTCTCAACCAAAACATATGTTGTGGGTACTCAATAGAACCGTCTCAATAAAACAGTTCTTTTGAGCATCCAAAACATATGTTAAAACTGATGGGTAAGAAAATATTTACAATTTTACACATTTACAATTTTACAAACCAGGCCGCGTAGCGCTGTCGGTAAGGTGTCTGGCAACAGATGCGAGTCTGACTGCAGATCCAGGGGCCGAGAGTTTGAGCCAGGCCTGTTTCCATACTTTCGTGGAGATTGATTACGAAATAATTTCTATGGTCATTCTCCTCCCTTCAGCTGAATCATTCAAGAAGGATTATTGTCAGTTACAAGTGAAAGTATGTGTATGAAGTACTGGTTAACTGCTTGTTTAAGCTTACCCAGGAAAAAAGTGTGGTCAGGTGAACTGACCGTCCCGCCATGACCATAGCTGTTGACTTGAGATGTAAAGCAACAAAACAAACAAACAATTTTTACCCTCAAAATTTTTGCTTATCTAAACCTGTGTCTGTAGCTATGATGGTTCTGTTTCAGAGGTATAGATGTGGTACGAAACAAGATTAAGATGTTTGCTCAACAGAAGGTGACGTTACCTAGAGGTAGACACAAAATCATCATCTTAGATGAAGCTGATAGGTTTGTACCTTATTTTTAAGATATGCTTATTTTTGGACACCTAAGGGAATGCAGACACATTTTAAAGAGACTAGATCTGTAACTATGAACATTTTTCAAAAAAAAAAATTTTTCTCTTTAAATCATTTGTAAAAATAGAATTAAGTTATGTTTTCACAATAAATATCTTCAGTACAGCTGAAAGCTGCATGGAACAGTGAATTATCTAATAAAAACAGGGGATTTTTCTCTTGTTATGAATTATTTACGTCCCTCCAATAATTCTAGACAGTTGATTTTTAACATAAATGCTGTTGTTTTGATAGATATGATTTGTTAAAATTTATGAAAATGGTAAAATGTTTACCTGAATTTGAGTATTTTTACTGTATTCTTGAAAAATTGAAACTTTATTTCCAAAATTAGAATTTCAAAAGTTACAGACTATGCAGCTTTAAACATAAAATTTTGTCAAGCAAAGTATTTTCTTACAAATAAATTTGCTCAAAATTGCATGATAGATAAGAAAGTTAGTTGTTTGAAGCCTTTGAAATTTTGTCAGCTATTTCCATGGGCACTGCAATTTGAATATTTAATTCTTTAACCCTTTCGGTTTTCACGCCATAGGCTACATGATATATCCGGGTACAATATTGATAGGAAAGGAAATCTATAAGCTCTTAAGCTTTTTTTTTGCATGTCATTTGAATTAGAGAAATAAAATATGTTTAAACCAACATGGATAGGTGTAAAACTGCAACATGCACATGTTAAGATATGCAAAAATTTGCAGCATAAAATTGTTAATATTTTCTTACTGATAATTTTTAGCTCACCTGAGCCGAAGGCTCATGGGTGAGCTAATAGTATACCAGTCACTCCGTCGTCCGTCCGTCGTCCGTCCGTCCGTCCATCTGTCCGTCAACATTTTCAAACATCTTCTCCTCTGAAACCACTGGGCCAATTAAACTCAAATTTCATATGGAGACTCCTTAGGACGCGAGAACGAAAGTTTGTTCAAATGGTCCTGGTCACATGACCAAGATGGCCGCCACGCCCATATATGGTAAAAAACATTAAAAATCTTCTTCTCCAGAACCAGAAGGCCTTTGACCTTGGGACTTGGTATGTAGCATTGGGGATGTGGGGCCTACCAAGTTTGTTCAAATGATGATCCTAGGTTGACCTTTACCTACTTAACGTCAAGGTCAAAGGATCATTGACGGTTTGGGCCTTATACGCCTATTTTTCTGATTCCCAGAACGCTGCTTTTGAGATTCTAGTGTGGTGCATGTAGTATCAGTGTAATAGGTGAATCTAATGGCAAGAGCCAGCTAGCAAAATAATTTCAAAATTCCTACGCACTCGAGAGTTATGGCGGGTAGAAAGGGGAGGGGGTCTGAAATTTCTGAAAAATAAAAGGTGCTTCAAAAAGTGATTTCTGCACGTTTTCTTGATTTATTTGGTAGGCATGGTGATATCTATTGAACATACCATATGCAGAGTATTAACGAATCACGATAATTGATGAAATTGTTTTAAAAAACAAAATATGTTTTGTAATAAAATGATTTTGGGGAGATAATTTAGAAGTTACCTGTACATTTTGACTACATGTACCGTAAATAATACAAAACTGATAGCTCAACAAAAGAAATAAATATTTTGAAGGAATGATATAGTGTCCCATTTAGCATTGGAAAGTAAAACTGATTCTAACTAGATCCTTTGAATATTACTTTTGCTTTGTTTAAAGGGCATAGCATGTTGAATGTATTTAAAGTGTCCTAATATTTATGGTATACTTGATGCATGTATATCCCTATACGAGACAATATATTGAACACTAAAGTATTCACCTGTTATAACTCTTTGCATGCCAGTGGATAATTTTGTCGTCTGCCAATAGCCTTTTGCAAACAGTTTGAACCAAGATGGAGACCAATAGAGTGTCGGTCTTGATCTGGATCCAAACTGTTTGACACTCTGATGGTGATCCTGGGTGGTTTATTTTTAAAAACTTAATTTTGAAGAAAGTCAGCAGACGAACAATTCCCTAGCATGCAAATAGATAAGTACAGGACGTTTGCAAAATAATGTGTCATTTTATAACAGTAAGATTTTTTCCTTATGAAAAAATGCATAAAACCTTGCTAATTCTACTTTTAATCTTTAAGTACTTTATATTAAACTAGCACAGAATACAAAGCAATTTAGGAGGTTGGTTCTAGAGATCTTAATTACTGTCATTCATTTCTTATTTGGTAGAAAAGGCATTTTATGGGCTTAGGCCCTGGGTTTTTGGGCTGCTGAACATCTTTCCCCCCCCCCCCCCCCCCCCCCCCCCCCCAGCAAGCCACTTCCATACAAAGTGTAAAATACGGTAACACAAACACATATGCAGGCAAAATCTTTTGCTGGCACACGGGGGGGAATGATATTTCAAAAAATGTTTTCGGATTCCTATATATCTTAATGTAAAATTGATTGTTCTACCCAAAATTTTACATCTTTGAAGCATTTAATTTAGAAAACGGATTTCACAGCCATAAAGTACTCAGGTCAGGGTAGCTTCAAGGCGAAGAAAGGGACGATTGACAAACTTTTATTTTTACTAAAAACCATAGGCATTTACCCATAGCAAGTGTCAATGATCCTTTGCTCCCGAATGCATTTAAATGGGAAAATTTTTGAAAAGTTGATTTTTTTGAAAACTGTAGAAGCCTTAGTCATTATTCTCACTTGATATGCTTAACCTAATGAGACAATGGTTATAAATAAGTTCCCAAGGTCAAGGTTGACCATTGACCTTTCAGCTAAGTCGCTTATATTGGAGTCCCATCAATATATTTAAATATAATTTTCTCACAAACCATTGGCCCAATTGAACTCAAATTTCATGTGAAGACTCCTTATGCTAAGTTAGCCAAAATTTTTATGAAATATTTTGGTCACATGACCAAGATGGCCGCCACGCCCATATATGGCCTTTAAAAATCTTCTTCTCCAGAACCAGAAGGCCGATGACCTTGGGACTTGGTATGTAGCATTGGGGATGTGGGGCCTATCAAATTTGTTCAAATGATGATCCTAGGTTGACCTTGACCTACTTAACGTCAAGGTCAAATTTGCTTCCTAATGCATTTAAATGGGGAAATTTTTGAAAAATTGATTTTTTGAAAACTTTTCAAGCCAATGTTATTATTCTCACTTGGTATGTTTAATCTAATGTGACAATGGCTATAAATAAGTTCCAAAGGTCAAGGTTGACCTTTGGCCTTTCAGCCAAGCGGCTCATATTGGAGTCCCATCAATATATTAAAACATAGTTTTCTCAGAAACCTTTGGGCCAATTGAACTCAAATTTCATATGAAGACTCCTGACAAAAAGTTAGCCAAGATTTATACAAATTGTATAGGTCACTAGACCAAGATGGCCGACATGCCCATGTATGGTAAAACCCCTTTAAAATCTTCTCCCCCAGAACCAGAAGGCTGATGACCTTGGGACTTGGTATGTAACATTTTGGATGTTGGGCCTACCAAGTTTGTTCAAATGATGATCCTAGGTTGACCTTGACCTACTTAACACCAAGGTCAAATTTGCTTCCGATTGCATTTAAATGTGAAATTTTTGGAAAAGTTAATTTTTTGAATACTGTTGAAGCCAAAGACATTATTCTCACTTGATATGTGAAACATAATGAGACAATGGCTATAAATAAGTTTCAAGGTCAAGGCCACCGCATCCATATATGTTAAAAACCCTTTAAATATCTTATTCTCTGGAACAAAAGGCCAATGGCCTTGGGACTTGGTATGTAGCATTGGGGATGTGGCCTCTACCAGGTTTGCACAAATGATGAATCTAGCTTGACCTACTTTATGGCAAGGTCAAATTTGATTCCTAATGCATTTATATGGGAATAATCTTGAAATGTTCATTTTCTATGACTGTTTAAGCCGCAATCATAATATTTTCGAGAAATGTTTAACCTGATGAGACAATGGCTTTATAGAAGTACCAAATGTCAAGCTGACCTGTGACCTCTTATCCAATGCCACTCATTTGGACTGCCACATACCTATATAAACATTGGTTTCTCAGATATCACTGGGCTGTTTGATGGAGTATTCATTAAATTGTTTTAAGTCACTTGACCAAAATGGCTGCAGCACCTATTGTGGTAAAATAAAATATGTTTTATTATAAGCTGTAGTTGACCTTGACCTATTTCAACATAATTAAAGAGGTCAGGTGAGCGCCTCAGGACCTTCAGGTCCTCTAGTTAGCATGTGTTTTGGGTTCTCAAAAGAACCGTCTCATTGAGACGGCTCTTTTGAGTATCAACAACATATGTTTTGGTTGAGAAATAAGATAATTATACCAGTTTTTGAATAATGGTTCCTGGTTCTGTTATTTTTTCAGTATGACAGATGGGGCACAGCAGGCATTGAGGAGAACCATGGAAATCTATTCAAAGACCACAAGATTTGCCCTGGCATGTAATGCTTCAGACAAAATCATTGGTGCGTTGGAGCCTATTTCAGATCCATATAAAACTAAAGCTAGCATAATGACTGCAGCTCAACTTGAGTCATACGCTTAGATAAACCAATTTTTCAGCGTACAATTGTTAATACTTTCTTACCCATCAATTTTAAAATATATTTTTGGTGCTCAAAAGAACCTCCTCATTAACGGTTCTTTTTACTACCCACAACATATGTTTTTGTTGAGAAATAAGAAAAATAATTTTTTTGATACACACTCTTAACTAAAGGACTGTTCATTCATACTTTTGAATATAAAAGTTTTATTTTCATAACTTGCTTAGGTTTGAGTACACATAGCATAAGTTTTGACATTCTGAACTCCTCTGTCAATTCCATGTACAATGTGGGGCCATGTGAGTTTAACACCATAGAAACCATACCAACATAATTGTAGCGAAACAGACATCTCAAACATGTCAGGATAAATGTTGAAGGAATAAAGATGCTATAATGATAGGTTTTGGAAAAATGTAAACTTAATTAATCCTGTTGATAAAATTTCCTTTTACCAGAATAATCAAATTTAATTAGGATCCATCCCCCGTAACTCTAAAAGAATAATAAAATATAGTAAATGTTCTTACAGACAACAAAAGTCACCGCTAGCGAGGAACAAAAATATTTCAATATTGCACTTGTCCTGCAGGACAAGTGACTTACAATTTTCACTCATCCTTCAAACATATGCACTTGTCCTTTAAAAGCGTATGCAATAGAGAACATAAGGAGTAATATTTAATATGACTTCTCAGTGATTTTATTTGGGCTTTTTTACTGCCTTATATGGGAGTCATTCCCAATCCAAAAATGACCTGTATTTTCCCAATTTAATGTATTTAGCACTTATTTTCCCAATTTTTATGAAATATTTTCCCAAATGTTCAGAAAAAGGTAGCTTCCCAAAAACCCAAATAAAATCACTGCTTCTAAAGTTCCTTATATCACTGCTAAAATGATATTTACCCAGTTAGTTTCAGAAAGTTCTGCATCCCATTATGACAACAGTCAATACTCAGAAAATACAAGTTTCACCCTCAGATTTTTCACCCTCACCCTCGAGTAATTCTTCCCAAAGCCCTCATCCTATAGGATGAGTGCTTTGGGAAGAATTACTCCTCCTTACTAGATTTTACTTGTAATTATGAGCGGATGAGTGGAATTTTGTCCCCTGGATAGCAAGGAAAGTCAAATAAAGCAAAAACAACCCTTGGACAGTGAATGAATTTCAACCATACATGTACATGTAAAAGTAGTCTTCAGCCTCAGGTGTTTTTGTTTCAGAACCCATTCAATCAAGATGTGCTGTTCTTAGATATTCCAAGTTAACGGATGCTCAGATATTGAAGAGACTTCTAGAAGTGTGTGAAGACGAGCATGTCGATTTTACAGATGATGGTCTTGAAGCTATTGTATTTACAGCTCAAGGAGATATGAGACAGGTATTTAATATATGCCTATAAATGATACAACTTTTGAACTGTCTGTTTTTGGGCCATTTGATACAGAAAGCAGGATCAAGGAACTGAGGTTTTTTTATCACTATCCTTTAAAACGAGGCAAACGTCGGTTACCTGTTTTTGAAGTGGCGTTACGTAAAGTGAATTTCAAGCATGGAACCAGAGACGGAAAACATGATGACATAACGTCACGAAATGAAACCTTAAGGCGAACATTCTGGCAATTTTTCTGGATTAAAGACCAAAACAATTTATAAAATCGGTATAATGTCAGAAAAAAGGTATATTATAATAGTAGCTTGATTTGGCATACAGTATCACGCCTCATGGATGAGGGCATATCTTAGGATCACCCTTGACACTTAGCGTCTCTGGTGATCTGATGGTATGACCTTATCCACTTGACGTGATACAGTACGCCAGATCAAGTTACTATCATAATAATGTGTATTAACTCTTTGTAGATTGGAAACCCCTAAACAGGTACTTTTGCCAGAGATTTTCCTAGGCCTAATTTGGGGCTGAATTTCGACTCCTTCTCCTTACAGTCAATGTGTTATCTTCACGACCTCCTCATATAAATCGCAGGATGCCTGTGCGATGACCTTGCAAAGTCGCAAGGAGTCGGTATGCTGACTGTGCGATTGAACGACCATCCATGTTCATTTTTGGATGCACATTTGAACCTTGTTTCAAAGCCATGTTATGACAAACCGTGCTATGAAGAGGCTAGTATATTTTTTTTGTTGGACATAGTCCCAAGGTATGGGATTGATGATATATACCATACAGCATGTAGTGTTTGTGTATTTTTATGTCAATGTTTCGGTTCTGCGGTTTTCATAAATTTTAAACCACAGAATACATTATACAACAACCTCTTAATTATAGTACACTTTTATAATTTGAAAAGGATCACTTTATTTGCAAATATAAAGATGTTTTAATTGTATTTCCTCGAAAACTCGTGTGGACTAAGGTACTTATTATGGTTTTAATATGTTTAATCATCCAAAGGCACTCTAGGTAATCAGATCATAAAAGCCTCGTCATAGGAAGAAACTGAAGTTGTTGCATGCGAACAACAAAGGTGCTCACCAGATCAGCCTGGTCAGCACATTTGCCATTCACTTTAAGTATAGTACATTTTGTATAGCATTATTACATTCAAATTTCAATGTTTCACTATTCTCAGTTTGAACCTCACCTAGTCACATGTTCTCACGATGATGTATGTTTTTCCTTGTAGTATGACTAAAATTCAAATACAATAATTATAAATTACAAAAAAAAAAATCTTATCTAGTTTATTAAACCCCATATACAGCCAGCATTTTATGAACTGAAAATGCATATGCGTTTCACGTGAGCTGCATATTTTCAATATTGCACTTCAGACAATTTTATCATGGAATCATACTCTATGGGCCCAGATTAGACTGCTTCCATTAGCAAACTGATCTGGGTCCATAATGAGTCACTCTGAGTGGTGGTATTAGAGGCATCATTTGAAGACAAATATTGAAATGAAACAAACAGCTGATGATAAACAATATATACCCCTCTGAAAATTGTTGACACATCGCAAGGCGACTATACGATCATAGTGCCATCGCCTTAGGGTTACCGTAGGATGACCACCTGATGTCTGTACGATTTATAGGCCCTGCAATGGCATCGTGCGGCGACCTTGCCGGTTCCCTACGACTATCGCAAGAATCTACGATCATTTTGGGGCTAAAATGACAGTCTAAAATTGTGCGTTGTCCTGATGATCACCGTGGGTTGCCCATACGGGGATCATCGGATGTTACTGCCATGTGTCTACGGGCTACGGGCTTACGATTTTTTCAAATTTGTCATTGTGCGGAGTTTAACAAAATAGTAGAGGCCACGATTCCCAGAGATCAGTACGATGATCCCAATGTCTCCCTGCGGTGGCCACAGGGAAACGGTGATTTGGACATCGTACGGGCAACAATATACTCGTCGAAGGCAAATGTAACCGAAGCATTAGCTATGCCTACTGACCGCCTCATTTAGTATAAATAACCACTCCCCTGCACAGGGTCCAGGGATCATGCCAGTGCCTTTAATGATCCCTTTTGAGCCATATGTCAAAGCAGTTCTGTCAAAAAGATAATATAGGGTGAATTAAAAATTACAAGAACAATTTTTGAGTCTAACAACAAGAAATATCCTTGATATTTTTCCAGCCTGTCATGACTGGCCTGCTCCCTCATCTGCATATGTTTTTAGGTAGCCTACATTGCAAACAATATGGATGCAGACCAGACTAGGCTTTTTTTTGTTGTGTTTTACTCATCACAATCATGGCTGGGCTCTATTTATAATTTGCACCGGTTTTTGGAGTAGTAAAAAGAATTCTATATGTCATGATTGGTGGCAATAGGGTTAAGACATAATAATATATCATTCCTTTTGCAGGCATTGAACAATTTACAGTCAGCCTCTCAGGGCACTTTTTCTATTGTGTTCAAACATAGCTTTCCAAATTAATACAAGGTACCACTACCTTGTGGATCCAAATAAAGAAAATATTTGTATGTAAAATTGTAATTAATGACTCACCCATCTATTAAACATATGTTTTGGGTGTTCAAAAGAATCGTCTCAATGAGACGGTTCTTTTGAGCACCCACAGCATTTGTTTTTGTTTAGAAATAAAATCAATGAAAATTAAAAAAACAATCTTTTGCAGGCATTAAACAATTTGCAGTCGACGTACCAGGGATTTGAACTTATCAACAGCCAGAATGTTTTTAAGGTGAGTAGTGAAAATATTTCCTGTCTCTGTCTCACTCAAGACTGGGATCCTTTCATTTGAGGAATGAGCCATGACATGTGATTTCCAACAATGTGATTTTTTGATAAGTGAAGACTCAGAGGTGCCTATGCAGCTTCCTGTTAAGCTTAGAAACTCCAAATACTGTTCGGTCAGTAGCCTAGAAGTCATAGAATATTCAAGCGACAAGTAAAGGCTCTGATCAGACTGTGCGTATGCGCAGTCTGATCTTAGGCTTTGCTGGTCGCACATACCGCATTGTTGGAAATCTCATGTCACGGCTCATTTCTTGTAGACCAGGCCCAAAGTTATAAACTTTGTCATGCTCAATTCAACTGAGCATAAAATTTCAATTGCTCATAATAGATAAAAGTGTGAAAAATAAAGATGGGGAGAGTGTGGGGGAGTAGATAAGGATGTCTGAGATTGTACCTGGGTACAGAATTTTTCATAATTCCTGCGCTATCTCATTCCAGACAACATATTTGGTCTGTATCTTGGTTGCATGAAAACATAGGGCCAGATTAGCAAATTTTTCGCAGCGTAAAATTGTGATTATTTTCTTGTCCATCAGTTTAAACATGTGTTTTGGGTGCTCAAAAGAACCGTCTCATTGACTTAAAAAAACCCCAACTTACCAGGATCTTTACGAGATGGAAATGGAGTTTTACTTATTATATTTTTACTGCAGGTTTGTGATGAGCCCCATCCACTGCTAGTTAAGGATATTATTCAACACTGTGTCGTGGGCAATATAGATGAAGCCTACAAGGTGATGGCGTATCTATGGAAACTCGGTCATTCTCCCCAAGATATTATCAGCATTGTGTTCAGAGTGTGTAAAAATCATGATATGCCAGAATACTTAAAATTGGAATTTATCAAGGTAATGGATAAATGTCTGTTGAATTCGTCTGCTGCAAATAATTGCCTACTATTACTGACTAATTAAAGTATAGAAGCAAACAGGGTAGACCCAGATCAGACTGCTCCTATAGGAGCAGTCTGATCTGGGTCCACACTGTCATAGAGGCTTCTGAAACATTTCAGCAGACGAGAAAAGCAGACTACTTTTGTTGCCATTGGTGCTTTAAGGGATAAGCAATGCTTATTATTATTCTGCCAGCCAAGAGTAGGAGTGACGTCATGTTTTGTTCACAAAATTATGGGACTTACCTTTCGTGACAGGATTAATACATAATTGATCTATCGATTCCAGTTAGCTCAAGTGGTAGGGAGGAGGGTTACTAAACCACAAGGATTTTTTTAGGTTCGAATCTCACTGGCTGCACTTTTTTATTCATTTTTTTATTCATTTTTCTGGTGGATTGATGGTGGCCCGATATTGTGTGCTGGCTGGGAAAAGTATTTACCTCAAGAATATGGTTTATCATGTAGCTGCATTTTTTGTACCGATTGCCATGTTTGGCCTTAGAATTGAGACTCTTAGACTCTGCCATGGCAAAATCAAATTGAGGTGTAGTACACAGGAATAACTTTGATTAAAAACCTCAGAAACAGGTTCGTCAACTAAGTTAGTAAAAATATGAAGGAAAAAAATTACCTCTATAAAGAGGTTCGATCCTGGTAAGCCTGCGTCCAACGCCGTAGACATAACCACTACACTAGAGTATCTTCTAATGTGAAGTACACAAGTTAATATTTTATGGGTAGTATTGTACTATGTACTCAGCAATTGTTAAAAAAATATCACATGACTGTCACTCTTCGTTGGCACGACAGTAGATACCCCCTGCACAGTAAGGGTCAGTGAAAAAAAAACTTGTTTTGGTAAGTGATGGTTTAAACCAGCAAGTTATCATAGCTGTAAATTTGTCAGAAAATTATTTTTTCAACCAAACTCCTTCATACATGTGTTCAATATGTCTACATTGTGTAGGTAAACTATTGGATTAATTCATCAAAAGCTGTGGTAGGAATTCATCAGCCTTTAAAGGCACTATCCATGCATATACAAAAGCCACATAAAGGAAATATTGTTTTGGATTAATTCATCAAAAGATGTGGTAGGAGTTGATCGACATACAAAAGTCATATTTGAGAAAACATTTCTCAAGTTCTCATAGCTGTCATTTTGTCTAATTTTTTTTTGAACCAAACTCCTTCATGCATATGTTCAATAGTTTCATTTGATACAATGAGTGACACATGTCCCCAAAGCATCCAGACAATACCTTACAAAATTGCAAGATCAGACTAGCGCTTAAATAGACGAAATGGCTTGGTTCAGGAAGGTGCAAAATCATCTGAACCACTGGTCTAAATTCAAAATAATTTCACTGAATCATTCCTCATGATGCATTGTCAAAATTGCACAAATTGTTCCACTCTTCCGAACAAAGGGGATGCCAGAGCTCTAGATAATAAATGTCTTTAAACGACATCTCCTGATCCACTGGTCCAAATTTAAATTGATTTCACAGAATTTTTCCTCATGATGCTCTCTACCAAAATTGCACAGATGGTTCCGCTCTTCTAAAGAAAGGAGCCACCAGAGCTCTAGATAAGAAACGCCTTTAAATAAGTTCCTTTTGAACCACTGTTTCAAATTAAATATTGTTTCACAGAAATGTTAAGCATGTTCCCACCACCATAATTGCTCAAAAAGTTTGGAAGCACTGAACAAAAAGGCCACCAGAGCTATAGATAAGAAATATCTTTAAATGACCTCTCTTTGTAAACCACTCAGGGTTCATTCTAGAATGAAATTTTATGGGGCCATATGGCCCATGCCCAACAAAAAACAGGGGCCATTGGCCAAAACTTGGGGGCCGAAAAAAAAGTACCAATGTGCCTACCTTTAATATATTCATAATTCTGTACTGTACACTGTGAACCAATGGAAATTATTTTAAATCCAAAATTGAACACTTTAAAAAGTTCAAAACTGTTGAACAACTAGTAAAAATTAAACTGCTTAACTGTTTAACATATATACACAGCTTTTACTCAATACTGTAATGAGTTTTACAAGTTTAAGCATAGAATATTTTTCTATGCTTCTTCTCCCTCCAGTGTGTCAAGGCTTTATCAAAGTTGTATTCTTCCAAAGGCTTGCCTTCCGTTGATATTGTGATTAAATCATCCACTCTGTCAGGTGATAGTCTGTTTCTCAGAGCTGTTTTGGTTATATTTTGGCAGCTAAAACCTCTCTCACAATCTGCAGTATGAATAGGGGCAGTAATAGCAAGTGCAGACAGTTTTAACAGGTTTGGGAACTCATCCTTGTGATATTTGCTGATCAGACCCCATAATATGCTCAGCTTGTCCCTTGGATACCCACAATTTACAACAAGAGGTTTCACTTTTGTCCACTCCTTTTTTGTTTCATCAGCTTCTATTAGTGGTGTGGCTTTGCTAATTTTATCTGAATACTTATGGGTTTGTTCCTTACCAAAGTGTGTTATCAGAGTTTCAATCTTTTCATCCCCCCATGTGCTAAGTTCATCTTTTGACAAGAATGACAGTGGTCTCATACCTAAAACACCAAAACTGAAGATCAAATTACTGTCTTTAGCAGGAAATCTGTCATCTAATTTCTCAATCAGACTGTCAATGAAGTTGTCCTTCAAGTTATTTACATTTCTTTGCCCTTTGCTTATGACATGGTTATCCTTAAAGACAAGTTTACTATTTTTTAGTTGCATATGGTCCTTTAGTTCATCAAGATAACTTGGTACCTTTACAGTTGCAGAACTTTTTTTGCTTTCCAATGTTTTTTTGCAGTTTTCCACTGATACTTCAACAACAGAAACATCCAATTCTGTTTTCTGAAAAACTAAACATAGTTCAGTTATCACTGGCAAAATATCCATCAACATATATGTTGTTGAAATAAAGTCTGAATGTCCAATCTTCTTAGCATAGCCTTTTGCCTTAGGTTTTTTGTCTGTGCTGAACACTGTTATTAATGCATCAAGACACCTATACACTGTCTCTACAGATTTATATATAGACAGCCACCTAACTTCATGTACTTCAGTCATTTTTAATTGAGGTTCATTCAGCAAGACCTGAATTTCAGAAAGTTTTTCAGTCCTATTCGCAGATGCTTTAAAAAAGTAAAACATTCCAGTAAGTGTTTCTTGGTATTCTTTCAAATATGGAATAGAATTTGCTGCTTGTGAGCTTACTAGGGCTAGGCGATGTGCTATACAATGGAAATTTAACAGCATTGGTTTCTGACGAAGTAAGTGTCCCGTTACACCTTCCCCTGTGCCGGTCATTGCTTTTGCCCCATCACTGCCAAAACCCATCACCTTTGACATGGAGACATTTCTATCAGAGAGACAATCTAGAATTGCAGTACTCACTACCTTACCTGTCCCATCTGGTACTTTGATATTTTCCAGATAGCAAGTTGAAGGAATGTAAGTTTCAGGGTCTAACATTCTTGCGAATATAACAAGTTTTTTCTGACAACCAATATCTGTGCTTTCATCAGCAAAAACACTAACATATGGAGTATTTTGTAGCTGAGTATCAATGTCTGATCTTATAACAGAGGCTAAAGACTGTAACATATCATTTGCTGTTGTCTCTGATGAATAACTTGCATTTTTCACTTGGGATAAGCTTGTAGTAGTTTTACAATCAACAGATGATAATAACTCAAGCAGACTTGCATATTTATGCATTGGGAGATTTTCTTTTGCCAACCAGTACACACTCTTCATGCTTATAATTATTGAAGCTTCTTTGTCAGAGACAATTTTTTGAACAGCAGACGAAAACTCGGGCTGCATTTTTTCAGCTATAACTGAGCCCACATGATCTTTGGATTCCGCATGTCTGGTAAGGGTACTCGTTCTAAAATTAGAAGAGCCATCCGTTAAAGTATTGTTCTTTTTATGCTTAATACATAGATCACAAAACATTTTGTCTTTTGTGTTGTCTACACGAAGCCATGGAAATTTGCTCAACCAATTCGACTGAAATACACGAACTTCTTTAGCCGTTTCTGAACTTTGTGGCATAGTTTCTTTTGTTTGGGTAGATGGGCCACTAGTATCGGTGACAGAATCTATCGCCTTTTCATTATTTTCGTCACCGCTTTTGGGCTTTTTTCCCCACAAATCGAACAGAGTGTATTCACGTTTTCTTTTCGCTGCCATTTTGCAGAGTTTACTGAACATCGATCTGTAAACCGCGCAGTGATTGGTTAATCGACCCTAGCAACCAATGAGCGGCGTGGTTACTTTGGCGCGCTCGATTGTATTTCTATTGAGTGAATAGAACGGGATAAGCTCCTTTTGACTGGGAAAAAAACGTGCCACGGTCGGCCCGTTGATCGAAAATTTTCTGCGCCAGAATTATTTTTTTTGCGCCATGGGCGCAAGGGCGCGCTCTAGAATGAACCCTGCCACTGGTCCAAACTCAAAATAATTTCGCAGAAATGTTCCTTATGATGAGTTCAACCAAAATTGGTCAGAATGTTTAGCTCAGATGAACAACATGGCAACCAGAGGTAAAAAATTAAAGTATCTTTTTATCTATTTAGCCACAGGCCAATACATCATCTTATGTGCCAGGACTAGGGTGAGCGATCTAGGGCCCTCTTGTTTCATTATATCTTTAAATGGTCATTCTGACAAAATTAGTATTATTTTTATCATCCCGTTGCGTAAACTCCACAAATTAGGGACCGATAAACATTCATACCCTATATAGTTGTTAATACTGGCACCAGTAACCACAACCATTGCTTGACTTGTCACATTTTATATTATAATATGGAGTTCTATTGTTTTTAGCTTGTCTGTCCATCTGTCTGTCCTTTTTGGGGGGCACTATAAGTCATCTATTGCCAGATTCTTATTTCACATAAGCATTACATTAAAACCTGTCTTAAGGGGCCACAGAAAAAAAATGGTTTTGAAGACTGATTATTGCTTAATGCCGGTCAAAAGTATTGCAGAATGCTCCAAGGGGAGCATTCTGCAATACTTTCGACCTTCATTAAGCTATCATCTGTCATTAAGATCTTTGTTTTGCCATATTTTGAGTGGCCACTTAAGACAGGGTTCATTGTATTTTCATCAATCTTTTGCCCAAGTTTGAAGTTTGTTCAATGAATACTTAGGCCTAAATGAAAAGTATGTGTGGTTCCTGTTGGCCTACCTACCCTCATTTTTTAACCCTACCCTAAACATTAAAATGGTCTTTGGAGAAAAAATACCTAAAATGGGCACGTTTTCAGATTTTGTCACTATTTTCTTTGTTAAATGTTATAACAAAATTTAATAATTTCCCTACCTACCTACCTTAAATTTTGTTGGTATGCAACAGGAACCACACCTTTATTTCATTTAGGCCTTATCAAGATGGCCACCAAAATGGTCACTGCCTGTCCCTTTGCATTAAAACCCCCAAATGTATCAACTACTTACATTCCAATTCAATATTGTTTTAAATTTCACATGTGCTTGTAAATGTATATCATCTTCGCAAACCAAGTGTACTAAGTTCACTTTGTAAATTGTGACTTTTTTCTTATACAACAGTTTTAACTTTCGTTTTGGGTGCTCAAAAGAACCATCTCATTGAGACTGTTCTTTTGAGTACCCACAATGGTTTTGTTGAGAAATAAGAAAATTAATTTTTGATTCCTCTCTCTTATCTAGTGGCCTGAGAGAATAACAAAGGTGCTGATCAGACAGAGCCCTTGTGATTTCCTTGCAACATAGTCTGGTTTTCTTGTGACAAATGATACAAAACTATATATTTACATTTTCAAACCAAGCCTTTTATGAATCTTTAGATTTTTGCAACCGTCCATAGCCTCATGAATGACAAATTTGATTGACAGCTGTCAAGCTCACTTGCCCGTGAAATACGCTTGGAACATCGAATTCATTCGCCAGAAGGGACACTGGTGTTGTGATTGACACT
The DNA here is from genome assembly GCA_964019695.1 of Loripinus fragilis. NCBI lineage: Eukaryota > Metazoa > Mollusca > Bivalvia > Lucinida > Lucinidae > Loripinus > Loripinus fragilis. The sequence goes on from OZ026525.1 coordinate 76,864,852, forward strand.
GAGCAACACCTGAGTCGCTCATGCAAAACAAGCTTCTTGTTCGCTCCATTGGCTGTCCGTGCTCACATTGGCTGTTTAGTTTTTCCGTTTTACACTCCAACAAAACCGTTAATACAATTACATATTAAATACAAAACTGTTTTATTTCCTAAATTATAAATAATTTAGATATTTTTGATATTTATAATAAAATGTTAATATAAGCAATAAATTCAATTTTTGGAGTGTTCATGGAATCATGAATACTTCGAGTCTCTTGCAAAGTGTTAAATTTGCAAGAGACCTGAAGTATTCATGATTCCATGAACATTCCAAAAATCGATTTCATTTCTTAAATGAATGCAGTGAAAATTTAAAGGATGGAAGGTTCTTGTGAATATCTCATTATTCTTTTCTTTTTTCACAGGAAATAGGATATACTCACATGAGGATAGCAGAAGGTATTCACTCTCTACTACAGATGGCGGCCATGTTAGCCAGACTATGTCGTATTTCAGCAACACCTAATGTACTTGCATCATGACACAGTTAATGCCTTCAAGTGACAGTACTGTGAACTTTATCTTCAAGTGACAGTTTAGTTCAATAATAATGAGTCGCGACATATGATTTCCAACAATGTGGCATTTTGACAAATGTAGACTCAGACAAGGGATCACAGTGGCTCAGTGGTAGAGTGCTTGACTGGAGACCAAGGGGCAGTGGGTTCGAGCCTCACTGGCGTCACTGTGTTGTGTCCTTGAGCAAGAACATTAATCCTAGCTTAGTACTGGTTCTGTCCCTTTATAACTGAAAGATTGTTGATGGGACGTAAAGAATCAAATCAAACAAACAAAGAAAAGACTCAGACAAACCTGTGCAGATTCCTTTGAAGCTTAGAAACTCCAAATGGTGTTCAGTCAGTAGCTTAACAGTCATAGAATATTCAAGCGACTAGCAAAGGCTCTGATCAGTCTGTGCGTATGCGCAGGCTGGTCTGAGCCTTTGCTGGTCGCACATACCACATTGTTGGAAATCTCATGTCATGGCTCAATTATCTTAATGCAATTTCTCAGCGAATTGATTATTTTCAAGTGACTGTACAGCAAAGTGATTGACTTCAAGTGACTGTACAATAAACTTACTACATTCAAGTGACTGTACAGTACTGCGAGAAGTCTTATTAATATAAAGGCATTTTTGCACATTATGTAGTATGAAATCCTGTGCCATAGCCAGGTTGGAACATTCTTTAACCAGGCCCCCAGATAAGAGTGCGTAACTTAATATTTTTTTTTATTTCTTAACCAGAACATGTTGTGGGTACTCAAAAGAACCGTCTCAATGAGACGGTTCTTTTGAGCACCCAAAACACATGTTTAAACTGATGGATAAGTAAATAAGTGCAATTTTACGCCGAAAAAAATGCTTATAACTATACTACAGATGATGGCCATGTTAGCCAGACTGGTGTATTTCAGCAACACCTAATGTATTTGCATCACACAGGTTTAGATAAACAAATAAAAATAGCGTAAAATTGTGAATATTTTCTTACCCATTAGTTTTAAAATATGTTTCGGGTGCTCAAAAGAACCGTCTCATTGAGACGGTTCTTTTGAGTACCCACACTTTTTTTTTTAGTTGAGAAATAAATTAAATTTTCGTTACACACTCTTAACTAAAGTCCTGCATCATGACACAATTAATGCCTTCAAGTGACTGCATTGTGATCTGTTTATCTGACACTAAAATTATTTTGATATCGAGGTTTGGGTTTAAAATGACAAGATTTTGCCATATATGTGGCTTTATGAGCATCCTTTCATGATACCAAAATACTTAACTCACTAGTGGTTTGTCAATTTTAAATTCTGGCGTTATTTCACTCCCAGATGCGAAATCATATGATGAAGCACAGCTGTAGCAGGCCTTCAGATTTATGGTGGACCAGAGTCATTGTCCCATGATTTCAAATTATGGCCCATCACTTTCCAAGGCAGTAGACCCACCCTTTTTAGTTGTGAAAAAATCTCACTATAATAAAAAATATTCATCTTACAGAGAGCCTACGAACTCTACAAAACAGAAAGTACATGTAGGCGATCAATAAAGTAAAACTTGTCTTAAGCAGCCACCCAAAAAAGACAAAACAAAGATCTCAATAACAAATGGTAGCTTAATGAAGGTCGAAAGAATTGCAGAAAGCTCCCCTTGGAGCATTTTGCAATACTTTTTACCTGCATTAAGCGATAATTGGTCATTTTTGAATGGCCCCTTACGACAGGTTTTATTGTATAATCAGCAGTCAATATGCATGCAAGTGTCTGTGTGAAGGTTAAGTATACTACCCAAAAGTCAACTGTGTTTAGTTTGATATGCTTGGGCCCATCATTGTAGAAAGTGACTCCCCAGTTTTTGCTCCATGGTTCACTTCGGCCCACCAATCTTGAAAAAAATCTAAAGCCCTGCTGTAGTACTTTACAGACATCACAGATTAGACTGCATGGAAACCAAGGTTGATCTGAGTCCTCAATCCATTGTACCTTTTGCTGGACACCGACTCAACTGGTAATTTGCAAAGGCCATCGTTGGTTTGATAGAAGAAAACTTAAAAAAGTAGAGAAATTCAAAGAATTGATTTATTCTTTAAGACAACAATATGGTGATAAAGAAAAAAAAGAGCACAAAATTTCGACAACTAGTGTTTACACTTAAACAGTAAAATGACATACGAGCCACGACATGGAATTTCCAACAATGTGGCATTTTGACAATGTTTTTTTTTTTACTTGGACGATCCTGTGCAGCCTCCTTTTAGGCTTAGAAACTCAAAATGATGTACAGTCAGTACCTTAACAATCCTAGAACATTCAAGCGACTAGCAAAGGCTCTGATCAGACTGGGCGTATATACCACATTGTTGGAAATCTCATGTCGCGGCTCGTATGTGTGGACGGTTCCTATAGACATAAAATTACAAACTTGGACGGTTCGTTTCAACATTATAAATGCCCATAAAGGCACATTATCACAATCTTGGAAACCAGACAGAGAGCCTTCATCCTTTTTGCACCAGGGGACAAAAATTCCACTCCTCCACTCATAATTACAAGTGAAATCTAGAAAGGATGAGTGATTCTTCCCAAAGCACTCTTCCTGGGAAGAATTACTAAAAGGAAGTCATATTACATTTTACTCCCTTATGTTCTTTGTTGCAATAAGGGACAAGTGCATGGGTTTGCAGGATGAGTGAATATTGTAAGTCACTTGTCCTGCAGAACAAGTGCAATATTGAAATATTTTTGTCCCCTGCCCACCATTCACGACAATCGTCTGCTCTCTCGTCTATTGTGTACTTTGATAGCTTATATTGCAAACAATATGAACCCTGATCAGACTGCTCCCTTAGTGCCAGAACGAAATAACTCGATCAGGAAAAATCTGCAAATAGTAGTCCCAGATCAGACTGCTCCTTTTTATTTCAGGGTTCGCACAGGCTTGAAAAGTACTTTAGAGGGCTTTCATGAAAATTACTTGAAAATCAAATCTGCCTTGAAAAGTACTGGAAAATCGCGCAAAGGCATTGAAAAGTCTTTGAATTCTGCTATTTTATGTAAGAGTTAACACTGTTGATAGAGAACTAAATCAGTATAAAATTGCTGTGCCTTTATTTGGTGCAGGATGTGCTGCACCAAATAAAGGCACAACAATTTTATACTTATTTTCAAGTACAATTTTCTCCATTTTCTCAGTCTAGCATTTCTGAAGTAGAATTCTAACACTTAAATCAGTAGTTTTCATGATTCTTCAGTCCTTGAAAACTGTAGGAGAGCCTTTAAAGTCATTGAATTTTACTCAGACTTGCCTGTATGAACCCTGTATTTATTTTATTCAGCAAATTCTTCATTGATGACAAAGATGGATTAGTTAAAGTCATCAGCTTGAAGATTCCATTTAAAAAATTCAGCACTGCCTGAATCAACAGACACCAAAAAGAAGTGGACAACAAAATTAAGTCGTGTGCAAGGGTAAAAGTTCAAAATTTCCCAAATCCTGAACTCCAGAAATTCAAATCTAAAAACTTGAAGTATGCCTAACTACAAATGTTAACAATTCCTAGACAAGTTTACAAGTCAATTGTCTTTTGTATAGATAAACTGAAAATAAATCTGATAAGCTATTATAGTCTGCTTCAGCATTTTGTGGCTGGCTTTCTATGGGCAGTCAGCCTCAAAATCCTGAATTCAGGAAAATCCTGAAAACTGCGCAAACTTAGTTGTAAACTTATCCATACCATAACAATTAAAATTGTAATGTACGATTAGATGTAGGCGACATCTTTAATATTCGTGGCTGCATCGTTAGGAGTTCCAACTTACAATAGAACAGGCCCCAAGGTTATAGCTCAACTGAGCAGGAAATTTCAACTGCTCATGAAAACTAAAATACTGACAAATGAAGAAGTTTCTTGCTTTAAGTCTTAAAATGTTGTATTTATCATGCTAATAAATGTTAAAATGCCAACAATTGTTGGCATTTTAACATTTATGAGCAGGATAAATTTCGTGCTCAGCTGAGTTGAGTATGAAAAAAGTTTTATAACCTCGGGGCCAGGTAAACTTTTGGTAATGAAATGGTATAAAACAACAACATAAAGATAAGAATATACAGGCTCACTATCGAGTTTAAGGTCCAAATAATGTTTAAGATGTCATCTACGAAGAACCTCGCAGTCTTAATGAAAGATTGCCTACAAAATTGGAATTACAAAGCTGAAAGCAGTCCCTTTATAAGACACCTCGATATAATACAGGTTTGGATATTGTTTACCATGTAATTTTCAAAAGGAATTTATGAATTTCAATTTCAGTTGGGCAAGCTTTAAAGAAGAAATTATGCTAATAAAAAGGCCACCCCAATTCACCAGCTTTGTTGAAAATAAGTTTAGACATGAACATGTTATGATTATGAATTTATATATTGTAAGTCGTATCTTGTAAGTATGACTGCCACCTTTATAAATGCATTCAATGAGCCTTTTTTGCATGCTTAGAAGAAGCCTGGGTGTACTTTGTACCCCCCCCCCCCACTCCCCACCCCCTGTGGAATGCATTGCCATTGTTCAACCAGCTGGCAATCCAATTCCGGTAATGGAATAAAATTCATGTAATAAATGGAATAAAAGTCATGTACCAGCTGGTTTCTAATATCCCAGTGTTGGTGAATTGGAGATGGATCAGGATCCGGAGGTATGACATGACCAGCTTGCAGTTTCTTGCCATAATGTAGGTAGGGGAGCATGGTCTTATTGGAAAAAGAAGCCAACAGTCCGAATGCTTGGCAGGACATTTGGGAGAAGACTTCCATCCACATGGCCTGTTAGTGTGCCCTGAATTACATGTAATACTATACAACATTACCGTATTATACAAAGCTCAGGGTGGCCTTCTTTTTTAGCATGAGTATATAAAAGTCAGGGAATTCAAGAATTTTCCAAATCGTTTACAGATAACGACTTCTAAAATCCATAATTTCTATAAATTGCAAGCAGATTATCATGATAAATATTAAACTCCTAAATTCAAAGTTTAAATAGTCTCTTTGAAGATTGATTCAGCAAGCATATATTCTTGTACAAAGTTTTTGAATCGTTGACGGGGTTAGAATGGCAATTTGTCTTCAAAAAAGGTCTGGAAAAATGCTCAAAAGTCAGGGAAAAGTCATTAAAAAGTCAGGGGATTTCAGAAATTGAGTGGCAGTGGCAACCCTGTAAAGGGACAGCACTGTACATAGTAATTTTGCTAAGTTGAAGATGTGGAACAGGACTACACTGCACCACTTATCTACATGGCAGATATGTACATATAAATTAAAAGTTTGTCACACATAAATCACTACGCCGGATATAGTTCCCTTTAACCAGAAGCTGAGCTATACTATACTGTACAAACTGTTAGCACCACCCAACTGACACTGGGTTTTATTTGAAAATGATATTACAGTAAAACCTGTGTAAAATGGCCACTCAAAAATAGACAAAACAAAGATCTTAATGACAAATGGTACTGTCGTGCCAACCAAGAGTGACAGAGACATGCGTTTTGTTTACAATTGTTAAGTAAAACATTAACTTGTACACTCCACTTGAGCTAATGTGAATCAATAGATCACTTATGTTTTAATCCTATCCTGTGGATAGGATTAATACACAAGTGATCTATCGATTCTAAGACCCTGATAACTTTGTAAACAAAACATGACATTGTCACTCATGGCTGGTAGGACAGTAGCTTAATGGTGGTCTGCAATACTTTTTGACCTGCATTAAGCGATAATTGGTCTTGAAAACCAATGGTCTTTTAGAGAGTGGCCGTTTTACACAGGTTTTACTGTACTGGATTCAACCTAAGGAGCGCACATGCTTCTATAAACACACACTGAGTACTTTAACTCCGGCTACTGGGAAATTTTTTGTATTTTTTTTTTTGTCCTCTGCTGATTTTTTTTTTAAAATCAACTTTTTTGAAAACAAATTTCAGGAATACTATCAGGGTGTTAAACAATTTGGATCCAGATCAGGCCCAACATTTTGCTGATATTCTATGCAAACAGTTTGGATCCAGATCAGGCCCAACATTTTGCTGATATTCTATGCAAACAGTTTGGATCCAGATCGGGCCCAACGTTTTGCTGATATTCTATGCAAACAGTTTGGATCCAGATCAGGCCCAACATTTTGCTGATATTCTATGCAAACAGTTTGGATCCAGATCAGGCCCAACGTTTTGCTGATATTCTATGCAAACAGTTTGGATCCAGATCAGGCCCAACGTTTTGCTGATATTCTATGCAAACAGTTTGGACCCAGATCAGGCCCAACATTTTTTTTGGTCTCATCTGGATCCAAACTGTCTACAAAGGCTATCAGCAGATGACACTAGAGAGTTAATGCTTTCCCGCCGATATTTTTTGTCCTGATCATGTCTGCTTTTTATGTCTGATGCATATGTACAAAAGTTACTACAGACTAGATTTTATCATGAAAACAAATACTATGAACCCTGACCTGATCTGGGTCCATATTTTTTGCAATATAGGCTACCTAAGATTATAAGCAGACAAGAGAGCAGATGACAAAAGTCCTGACTGGCGGGGAAAAGGGTTAAGGATTGTTTCTACTATATGAACTGCTTTCAAGACAATCCAGTGGTATGATTCGAGCCAGTGCATGAGATTTCCAACAATAAGGTATGTGCGACCAGCAAAGCCTCAGATCAGCCTGCGCATTGCGCAGTCTGATCAGAGCCTTTGCTAGTCGCTTGAGTATTCTATGATTGTTAAGCTACTGAGTGACTGATCACCATTTGGAGTTTCTAAGCTTAAAAGGAGGCTGCACAGGCTCGTCTGAGTCTACACATTTCAAAATGCCACGTTGGAAATCTCATGCACTGGCTCATTTCATAGTTAATATGGATTCATCATGTAGTTGAAAGTTTTGTGGACCCTGATCAGCTGGCTTCCGATGAAGTCTGCTGATCTGGATTTACACTGCTTTTCCAAATATGGTATATATATGCATACTTAACCCTTGAAGCCTCAAGAAAAAAATGCATCTGAAAATGTCGTCTGCTGAAGTTGTCTGCTGCAAATAATTGCCTAACATTACTGATGAATTAAGTATAGAAGCAAACAGCGTGGACCCAGAACAGACTGCTCCTTTAGGAGCAGTCTGATCTGGGTCCACACTGTTTGCCATAGAGGCTTCTTAAACATTACAGCAGACGAGAAAAGCAGACGACTTTTGTTGTGATTGGCGCATTAAGGGTTAAGTTAACTAGAGGACCTGAAGGTCCTGAGGCCCTCACCTGATCTCCTTAATAATGTTAAAATAGGTCAAGGTCAACTACAGCTTATAATGGAACAAATTTAATTTACCATATATGGGGGTTGCATCCATTTTGGTCAAGTGACCTAAATAATCTAATGAATAATCGATCAAACAGCCCAGTGGTTTCTGAGAAAAAGATGTTTAGATAGGTGTGTGGCAGTCCAAATGAGTGGCTTTGGAGAAAAGGTCACAGGTCAGCTTGACATTTGGTACTTAATATAAAACCATTGTCTCATATGTTTAACTGTTATGAATTTGGCTTAAACAGTTATAAAAAAAAAAAATGAAAAATTTAAGATTTTCTCCATATAAAAGGATAAGGAGTTAAATTTGACCTTGCCATAAAGTAGGTCAAGGTCAACCTAGATTCATCATTTGTGCAAACCTGTAGGGCATACATCCCCAGTGCTACATACCAAGTACCAAAGCCAATGGCCTTTTGGTTCAAGAGAAGAGAATATTTAAAGAGTTTTTACCATATATGGGCGTGGTGACCATGTTAGTCATGTGACCATAACAATTTATATAAGTTTTGGCTAACCAATCATAAGGAGTTGTCATATGAAATTTGGTTTCAATTGGCCAAGTGGTTTCTGGGAAAACTATGTTTTAAATATGTTAATGGGACTCCAACAGTAGTGACTTTGCCTGAAAGGTCAAAGGTCGACCTTGCCCTTTGAAACTTATTTATAGACACTAGATTGAACATATCAAGTGAGAATAATGACTTTGGCTTCCACAGTATTAAAAAAATCAACTTTTCAAAAAATTTCCCATTCAAATGCATTAGGCAGCAAATTTGACCTTGACGTTAAGTAGGTCAAGGTCAACCTAGGATCATCATTTGAACAAACTTGGCAGGCCCCAGATCCCCAATGCTACATACCAAGTCTCAAGGTCATTGGCCATCTGGTTCTGGAGAAGAAGATTTTTAAATGGTTTTTACCATATATGGGTGTGGCGGCCATCTTTGTCATGTGACCAAAATATTTTGTACAAATTTTGGCTAACTTATCATAAGGAGTCTTCACAAGAAATTTGAGTTCAATTGGGCCCATGGTTTGTGAGAAAACTATGTTTTAATATATTGATGGGACCACAATATGAGGGACCTTAACTGAAAGGGCAAAGTTCAACCTTGACCTTTGAAACTTATTTATAGCCATTGTCTCATTAGTTTTAACATATCAGGTAAGAATAATCACTTTGGCTTTAACAGTATTGAAAAAATCAACTTTTCAAAAAAAATCCCATTCAAATGCATTAGGAAGCAAATTTGACCTTGACGTTAAGTAGGTCAAGGTCAACCTAGGATTATTATTTGAACAAACTTGGTAGGCCCAACACCCCCAATGCTACATACCAAGTCCCAAGGTCATCGGCCTTCTGGTTCTGGAGAAGATTTTTAAATGGTTTTTACCATATATGGGCATGGCGGCCATCTTGGTCATGTGACCAGGACCATTTGAACAAACTTTCGTTCCCGCATCCTAAGGAGTCTCCATATGAAATTTGAGTTTAATTGGCCCAGTGGTTTCAGAGTAGAAGATGTTTGAAAATGTTGACGGACGGACGGACAACGGAGTGACTGGTATACTATTAGCTCACCCATGAGCCTTCGGCTCAGGTGAGCTAAAAATACAAGGCCACCTTGAGCATTGTAAAATACAGTGATGTAATGGTCTGTTTACTTTACATACATTGCCATACTGACTTGGTTGTTATTTGGATACACTTACAGGCCAATAGATATGAATCAGATCAGGGAATCTGGATGGCCAGTCTAGAGGCATCGCATGACCGGCTTAGAAACAGTTCCTTGCCATATTGCAGGTATGAGATCGGACATTGTCCTGCTGGAAGATATTTTTTTCAACATTCCAAGAAATGGGCAGGACAGTTGGGTGAATGATTTCATCCACAAAGCGTTGGCCTATAAGTGTGCCCCAAATACAACCAAGTCGGTGTGGCGAAGTATGTAAAGTAAATGGGCCATTACATTACTGTATTATACAATGCTTAGGATGGCCACTTTTTTAACATGAGTATATTATTGAAAATAATGTACCCAGTGCCCTTACTAGGTTGAATACGGTAATCAAATACTTGCTTATATAGAAATATTTACATTTATTTTTCCTGGAAAGTCCTGTTTATAAGTAACTATTCAAGCAAAATGTTTTCATTTTTGTAGCAATCCTTTGATGAGTCTTTAGATTTTTGCAACCGTTCATAGCCTCATGAACTACACACATTTGGTTGACAGCTGCCAAGCTCACTTGCCCGTACAATACGTTTCGAACATCAAATTCATTCACCAGAAGTGTCACTGGTGTTGTGATTGACAGCGAGCCACATCTGAGTTGCACGAGCAAAACAAGCTTCTTGTTTGCTCCATTGGCTGTCAGTGTTAACACTGGCTGTTCGGCTTTTCCGTTTTGCACTCCAACAAAACTTTTAATATGATTAGATATTAAATACAAAAATGTTTTATCTCCTAAATTATAAATAATTTCTTTATATTAGCTATTTATAATAAAACGTAAATATAAGCAATAAATTTTAATTTTTGGAAGGTTCATGGAATCATGAATACTTCGGGTCTCTTGCAAAGTTAACGTGAAGCCCGGCTTCTCTTACTTTGCAAGAGACCTGAAGTATTGATGATTCTATGAACCTTCCAAAAATCGAATTCATTTCTTAAAAAACATCATTAAATTCATACAATGTAACATGATGTCGATTTTTTCCCAATGTGATTGGACAATCTCTGCTTATGACATAAGCATTCTACTTAACTTTTTCCTTGCTAGCAGGTGTCTTTTGTCGTTTGCTGATTTCTACTTTTGCAAACAGTCCGACCTGATTTGGATACAAACCGTTTGACACTCTGATTGTGTTCCTGAAAGAATTTTTGTAAAAGTTAATTTTGATGAGTCAGTAGACGACAAAAGCATGAAAAACTACCCAGCATGCATAAAGTTATTTTTGCTCTTTAGTTTGTATAAAACTACACTATTTGCTGGTTTCCATCTTGTATGAAGTTATTTTTCATAACATTATGCCAGATAAAGACACTTACCTCTGCTGGGTAATTTTCCATGCCTTTGTTATCAGCTGCTGACTTTTAAAAATGAACTTTTTCAAAAAATTCTTTCTAGCAAGTAAATCTTTCCCGACCTTCACAGCTATTGTTGTCTGATCTCTCATCTACTAATGTACTTTGGTAGCAGGTATTGTAAAAACTATGGACCCATATCAGACTGAGGGAGCAGTCTGATCAGGGTTCATAGTATACAATATTCTGGAGTGCCTAAAATTTGAATATTTGCAGCAGACATAATCAGGAGACGACATTTTTTGTTTGCTTCTGCCAATTACATATTCAGTACAGGTCTTGCGGGTAAAACTAGAAATCATGTTTGTGAAACACTCTGGCCCAAACCACATGCTTTTAAAAAAAAGCAAAAAAAAAATAAAATAAAAAAACCAAGGGCCAGATCTCCATAAGAACATGTACTTCCTGGTATTCCGTAAAGAGTTAATCAGGTAAGCCCCTCTAATACTGTAAATTTTGGAATTTTTGCGCGATGGTTTAATTTTCGCGAAACTTCATATAAAAACCTCGGAAATGGAAAAATCACTGTCGTTTCCTGACATAGGTTAATCATGCCATTGTAGCGATTTTTAACGTCGCAAATATGTCCTTAAACACTTTTCGGGGCACATAAAATTCTCCTGAAAATTTCCGGATTTACAGTATATACTGACTCAAAAAAGAAAAGGATACAGTCATACATTTCATTTTAAAATTCTATACCCTCTATTGAAAACAGTGTACATCCAGATCAGCAGGCTTCTGATGAAGTCAGCTGGTCAGGATCCACACTGTTTTCAACTTTTCATCCATGCTTTAAATTCATATTCATTATAAGCAAACATATATTAAAAATTTGTTGAACAATCTATATCTATCTTTCTTTTAGTATATCATCAGCCTACCAAATTTCTTCTAACTTAACTCTTTGTCTACCAGTATCATCTGTAAATAACATTTGCAAACAGTTTGGACCCAGATCAGGCCTGACTTAATGTCCGGCCTGATCAGGATCAAAACTGGCATGGTATTCCTGTAAGAATATTTCGAAAAAGTTGATTGTGAAAAAAACCTGTCTACTAGTATCATCTGTTAATAACATTTGCAAGTAGTTTGGACCCAGATCAGGATCAAAACTGTTTGACACTCTGATGGTATTCCTGAAAGAATATTTCGAAAAAAATGATTTTGAAATAAATCCTCGGACAACAAGAAAAGGTGCAAAATTAGACAGTAGGCAAAGAGTTAAGAGATATTCTGCTAACAAGATAAGATAGACTGTAGACTGAAGGACAAGTCATTAGCAATATGCCCCCACATTTTTGTTTTAAAAAATTGGGGGTATGAAAAACAATGAAATGCTTAAAATTGAAAGATGATCACAGGTGTCGACAATGAAATCACAAATAAAACTTGCTTTTTTATGTTTTTCACATTGATTTTCGGCGATGAGTTTTTTTTATTACAAATGTTAGCAAATGAGCTTGGGGTGAAAGTTGTCGAGACTTAGCGCCAATTTCTAAATGACTCCGAGCAAAGTCAACTATCATTGCAAATACAATTTGCTAAAATCAATACTGAAAACTTTATCCCAGAAAAATCGATGTGAAAGCATAAAAAAGCAAGCTAAATCACTGGTACAGATGCCCAGGTGAGCTAAAAAAATCACAGATTTTACAAATCACAGTTACACAAACACACATTTTGATTTAATAAATACAGTCAGTACAACTTATTACACACATTCAAGTGTTCTGCTAGCAAATGAACCGTCTCCGCTAAGAATAAATGAGACTCAAACAGATGTTTGTAAATTTTCACAAACAAATACTTGTTCCCTAAAATTACTGACTGTGATAGGGTAAGGGGGGGGGGGGTCTGGATAGGGACACAAAAAATCCCCTAATCATTATAACTATTCTTTAAATACCTTATCTATATAACCATTTTCATCCAAAATTTCACTTTAGAGGGGCTTAATAGTTAAAAAGTTTAAGCCTCAAAAAAGGCTAATCGCTAAAAACATACAGACTTTAACCCTTTACCTCATAGAGATGCTGTTAACGTTTTTGCAAACAGAGCAGACCCAAATCAGGCAGCTCTTGTAAGAGCTGTCTGATCAGGGTCTACTCTGTTTGCTTATGGAAATACCATATATCTGATCCTATACTAGTGAACCTGACATGTAATTTCCTTGTTCTTTGTACAAACATGAAGATTTATTTATATGATTAGTCATAGTGGGTGGAGCCTAGCATGTATATTCATGATCACAAAATCTTTGGCCATTTATCTTGAAATTTATGCCCCATCCAGACCCTAAGCTAAAGATTTCTGACTTAAAAAATGCAAAAACTGTGTCATCGGTATTTGAGCCGCGATATGAGATTTCCAACAATATGGTATGTGCGACCAGCAAAGCCTCAGATCAGCCTGCGCATATGTGCAGTCTGATCAGAGCCTTTGCTAGTCGCTTGAGTATTCCATGAGTGTTAAGCTACTAACTGAACATCACTTGGCTTTTCTAAGCTTAAAAAGAGGCTGCACAGGCTCGCCTGAATATACACTTGTCAAAATGCCACATTGTTGGAAATCACATGACACGGCTCATTTCTTCTATGGCATGATTTCCTTTTTCAATCTGGCCTTCTGTAGGATCTGGGTCCGCTTCTTTCTTTCCATTGCCTTGTTACTAACAGTCTGCTTTAGGGCTGGCAGGTTTACAGTGTCTCGCTGAATGTAAGCTATCTCGGGTCTGAAATGATAATAGATAATTGAAGGATATTTGCTGTTTTTAAAATTTCATTAGGAGAGTATATGATCAGATATACTGTTGGAAATATTTGAGGACGCATTGGCAGTGCCATAAAACATCATTTCCGACCGTATATCCGACTAAATGCCTTCCCAAAAGAAAATTTTGAATATGGTTATCCCCATTCTAATGCACTTCTGCTCTTGTTTACGGTAAAACTCTTTGTTTAGTCTCAAATCAGCGTTCAAGCTGCATAAAGCTGCATGTCATACAACGAAATATGACGTAATTAATGAAGTCAAACTATTTCCGACAGTCACAAATTTTAATGTTTTCCATACAAAAGCAAGTGCACCAGAAAACAGGATGTATACTTTTTTTAGGTGAATACAAAAAATATATTTTGAGAGTGGTAAAATATCTGTATTTTTTAACTAGTGTGTAGCATGATTGAAATGCTAATGAAATATATTCAGTATTCATATTCGAAGAATAATTACAGAAAACCAAATCTAACTATTTTCCTTGTTGTTTCTTATCTGTGTTTTGAGGTAACACCTAGAAAATAGCTAGGATTTACATTTAAAAAATGAAACATAAGAAATCAGCCTTTAACCCTTTACCTCATAGAGACACCTTAAATTGCTTTTGCAAACAGAGCAGACTCTTATAAGAGCTGCCTGATCAGGGTCTGCTCTGTTTGTTTATGGAAATATGATAAAACTGATCCTACACTAGTTGACCTGACAAATAATTTCTTCGTTCTAGTAGACTGCACCAACAGGAAAGTTTATTTGTATAATTATTCATACTGGGTGGAGCCTAGCATGAATATTCATGGAGGAAAGGGTTAAAGAAAGCCCTACAAGTGTGCCTAAGGACTGACCTCACACGCAAGCTAGCGCTGGGCCAGGCCAAAATGTGACATGATTGGATTTTAAATTAATGTCATAAGGTTCACAGCATTATTTCTGACAAATACCCTTCACTTAAAACCATTTTTAAAAAGTTTCAGTCCCAGAATAATAAAAAAACCTGGTTTAGCGACTGTAAAAAATTATAAATCGTATCACTCACTAGCTAATTGATACATTATTTTTTCAGTCTAGAAAGTATCAATTTTATTCACATTTTTTTTATGCATGTATTGAATTCACTGCTATACATTGTGTCTTGAAGTTTTGCTATCATGCCAAGACTCAAACCACTAAACCACAGAGACTGGTTAAAATCGGGAGGTATCAGTACCATGAAATGGTTATTTTCCTAGAATGTCTTTTAATAATACAATTCACTAACAAGCAGCTCAATGAGCCTATACCACTCACCTCAGTTGTTGGCCTCATGGTTTCAGAAGATTTTTTAAAGTTTTTTTTTTTATTATGAGCCTATGGGAGCAAATGACTCCTATGGAATGGCCAGTTACAAGTCTATGGAAACTCTTGATCCCAGGGGTAGGGCCAATTTGGACCCCAGTAGCTTGATTGGCAGGATTTATGTAGGGGACCACTAGACATTGATTATATAAGCTGTGGGCCACATGGTTTCAGAGAAGAAGATTTTTAAAGTTTTTCCTTTAAAAGTCTCTGGAAACTGTTGATTCCCAGGGTGGAGCCAGTTTGGGCCCCAGGGACTTGATTGACAGGATTTCTACAGGGGACCACTAGACATTGCTACATACCAAATATTTAAGCTGTGGGCCTCATGGTTTCAGAAATTTGAAAGTTTTTCCCATTATAAGTTTTTGCCTTCCCATCTGATCAGCCTAAAATTTTTTTGTAGCCTTTCCCCCTGCTTTACAGGAAATTTGATTGAAATTGGCAAACTGACTTGAGATATACTACTTTGAAGGTGTGGAGGGACGACAGACACCGGACCATTGCCATACCAATACCTCAGGTGAGCTAATAACACAGTCCATTCCCACACTGGATAGGTGGCAATCGAAAACACTTAATAATCGACGAACTGGATCAAAAATCGCCAGAAAGAGTGTTTTCCATTGCCATTTGTCGCCCGACTGGCAACAAATGGCAATCAAAAAAATCGGTTTTAACTATTTTGGATCTATGTTTATCAATAGTATTAACATTTTTGATTGCCGCCTATCCGGTGTGATCCCTTAGCATAATGGACCCCAAACTTAGCATTGCTGTAAATTCGGAAATTTTCGTGAGAATTTTATTTTCAAGAATAGCTTTTAAACACATATTTTTCGACGTTGAAATTCGTGACAAGGGCTTGATTTACCTATATAAGTAAACAACAGAGTGATTTCTCTAATATGTGAGGATTGTACTTTCACGTATCAAGAAAATAAAACCCTCGCGAAAATTTCCGAATTTACAGTATGAAGGGACTGCAATGTACTTACAGTTTTCTAGACTGATTTTTGAACGCTAATTTTGGCAATCCCTTCTCCTTCCCATCCGTTTTGGCATCATCCTCCGCTACATATGCCTTGGCAAGAAGATAGGCATCAGGCGTCCATTTATGAGAATACAGAACATCTCGGAGATCAGATTTTAGTCGCTCAAGCTGTAATAACAGAAAACAATACAGTAAAACCTGTCTTAAGCGGCCACTTAAAATTAGACAAAACAAATGTCTTAATGGAAAATGGTAGCTTAATGAAGGTCAAAAGTATTGCAGAATGCTCAACGGGAGCATTCTGCAACACTTTTGACCTGCATTAAGTGATATGTGGTATTGAAAACAAAAATTTGTGTTCTTTTTGAGTGGCCGCTTAAGACAGGTTTTACTGTAGCTTAGAGATTCGCTATTGAAATATAAATCCAGGCCCTCAGGTTAAAGGAAATGTTCATCCGGCGTCCATTTGTGAGAATAAAGAACATCTTAGAGATCAGATTTTAGTCCCTCAAGCTGTAACAACAGATATCAAAGCTTAAAGAGATTTGCAATTCAATTTAAAATTCAGGCTCTGAGGTTAAACAATTTTTTCATGCCAGGGGCGTAGCCAGACGGAGGCCAGGAAGCATGGGCCTCAACATCATATGTGAGAACCCCAGACTTTGTTGCTTGCGAACAACAGAGGTACAGACCAACCTGTCCAACCATTCAGTCTGATCAGTGCCTTTATTATTCTCTATCCAGGGGCTGATCCAGGATTTCTGGAAAGGGGGACATATGTATTATAAAGGTGTGGGGGTTCGCTTTGCTGATTTTATCTCATTTTTCTTAATTATTCCATGAAAATGAAATTGGTCTCACTGAGGCCAAATTATTTCATTTTCATAGGACATTTAAAAATGGGGGGTGGGGAGGGGTGTTCACTTGGGGGTCAAGTGAACCCCCTCTGGATCCGCCATTGCTATCTAAAAAGTAAAGTAACAAGATCAGCGTCTCTTAATTCTTTTCTTTTTTTTGGGTGGGCTTCAACATGATATTTAAAGCCTCTGGCTACCCCCCCCCCCCCCCCCCCCCCCCCCTGCATGCTCAACTCAGCTGAGCATGAAATTTCATCTGCTCATAAAAACTAATGCGGAAGAATATAGACTTTTCTTGCTTCGAAACTTGCTGATGATGTATTTATCATGCTGATAAATGTTAGACAGCTAACAATTGTAAAGTTTCATGCTCAGTACATTTGAGCATGATTCTTTTTACAACATTGGTTCAGATTTCTTCATTATTAACCCTTAACTCCACAGGCTATTTTTAGATCATGACATCATTTTCTATTTTTAGACAATGTTGAAAAAATTTAAGTGAAGGTTTGAAAATATTATGGAAAATGGAGCATTTGCTCCAAAAGAGCAAATGCTCCATTTTCCGTAATATTTTCAAATACATGATATTTCAAAGGCGTCATAAGGCGTTATTATGGGGTAAAGGTTTAAAACATCTTGTTTCAGATAGCCTCCTTGAAATCAGACATAACAAATCTAATTGCCAGTCTGAGAGCAAAATGGTCTTACTGCTATGATCACCAGCCATATATAACTTGCCAGAGCTTGAAAGAAGTAAGCCAAGTGGGCCCTGTATTGCTCGCCTGAGTTTTGTGAAAAGTTTCTAACATAAGTTGTTAAGGAGTTGTCATTTAAAGCAATATGTTGATAAGGCACACCAGACACCGACGCTGGACATTAAATGATCACAATAGCTCCTGAAGACGAGCTAAAAAGTGAATTTATTAAGTTAGAAGCTTTGATAATAAAGGGTGAGAAATAGAATTTGAAAGTTTTGGGTTCATACATGTATTAAGCACTCGAAATTGCGCAACAAAAGAATTTGGATCAGCCCAAAATTCTTTACAGCTAACACAATGATTGTAGGTTGTTCATTTTCAAACTTTCTGTAAAACATAGTTTGGCATTTCATTCAAAAATTGCCACCATGATGGGTAATTTTTATTTTTGCTGTCTCCTGTTTTTTTTTTCAAAAGGTACTTTTTCCACACAAAAAATCAGAAATATCAGTATCATATCAGATCGGATCCAGTCTGTGGTCCAAACTGTTTGCTAAGGTTATCAGCAGAAAGAGTTTAATGCTAGACAGACAGACAGACAGACAGACAGACAGACAGACAGACAGACAGACAGACAGACAGACACTCACCTCATGTTGTTGTTGTTCATTAACATATTGTAATTTTCTTATAACAGCCTCACACTCAGCTAGCGATGGTTGTCTACCATTCGGCTGATTGAACAAGTTCACCCCTGATGACATCTGTTCTGTCAGGGACTCAGCATTCCCCTGAGATACCTGGTACTTCAATGTGTCTATAGTATGCTGCCTACAAGAAAATAGGAAAATATTTAGACATTGTTTTGTTTGTTTCAATGCTTAACATCCCAGCTAACAATTTTTCAATTATGTCAGGACAATTTCCGTCTTCCTGGGTTGAACCAGTACTAAGCAGCAGATAAAAATTTAGACATTGAAAACAATCCATATATAGGTGGAAATAATCAAACAAAAAATTGAGTGTAAAATTGTAAATATTTTCTCATCCATCAGGGTTTAACATTTGTATTGGGTGCTCATAACATGTTTACGTTGAGAACTAAGAAAAATAATTTTTGATAGCGTACTCTTATCTGAAACGGCCTGCCACCATTAAAAATGCTTGACTGATTATGTAAACAGTGCACACAGAGTTCTTTCTATGTAATGTTGTAAATGCTATGTCAATTTCCATTTTCCAGTGAGTCCAGTGGTAAAATTTTATTATATGGATTCCTGATGTGAATATAAACAATGTGGATCAAGAATCAAACAATACACTGGCCGATCTAGAGGTGGGGGGGGGGGGGTTCTCTCTGCCTCCCATTTTTAAATATCCTATGAAAATGAAATAATTTGGTCTCAGTGAGACAAAATTATATCATTTTCATGCCATATTTAGGAAATATGAAATAAAATCAGCAAAGCGAGCCCCGCACACCTTTAAATGTATGAACCCTTTTCCAGAAATCCTGGATCTGCCCTGCAATAGATGTGGAAGTTATGATCTGGAAACAAGTTTTCCTTTGACTTTGACCTATGACATAGAGAACTGGGGCATATATGTGATACATCCTATTGTTACAGTCACATGAAAATTTTTGCCACATAGTTTTATGAAAATCAAGCAAATGATGTGGTCACAAAGCTGTGTTCACAGTCCACTATCAACTGCACACCTCAAACCAACAATATACCCCCATTCAACTTCGATGTGGGGGGTATAAATATGACTAAGGGATATATCAAAATATGTTATTTCTTCATGACGGCAATGACTGACTATACAATAACAGACACTGACTGATCATGATAACTCACTCTGAGCACCTTCTTCTTCTGCAGTAAACTCCATTTTATTAAACTGCATCAAAGAGTTATACAGTAAATGTTTAAAATTTAAAACACTTTCCTCTGTTCTCAAATAAAATTTTGGTTTTCAGGGTTGGAATTCACAAAATGGATGTTAGAATAACAAACAGGGAAGACCCTGATCAGACGGCTTCCTCAGAAGCAGTCTGATCTGGGTTTGCACTGTTTGTCTAGGCTGTTTTGGCAGACAACTAGATGATCTAGTATTCGAAATTTTAGAACATTCACCGTAAGATTGGAAAGAGTTGACATGCCCAGATAAGAAAGAACTCACTGTTTTTTCTTGGCCTCTTCGTTCTGTTCAACCACCTGTGTGAGGTATGTGTTACGATTCCTTGCCTCACGTAAGGCATGCTTTAATTCCTTAATCTCTTCTTCAAGAAATATAATCTTCAGCTCATCTAGTTTATCTTCTACAATAAACAGAATAAAACATTTAAAGGGAATTATTTCATTGCTGAGGGAGACAGATACAGAGTTTAAAGAAATAGCTTTCTTTGCTTGCATCAGGTTATTGAATTATACTTAGAAAAATTTGCTGAATTTCAGCTCAACATTAAGCCAAGAAGTCATAAAGTCAGGCATTTGATTAGTTAAAAGTTAGGCATATAATTAGTCGAAGTTCTCATGATCATTTTTATTAGATGTACGAGGACTGTTCAAATATGAATGCAAGTAGCTTCATAACTTTCTTCACATATATGCTACAACAAAATGTCATACCTTTCTTGAAAGAACTATTTGTCGCCTTTAAAATGGCACCAAACATAAAGAAGCACTTACTATTTTTCTCGAGTTACATACCTTTATATAAAAGCCGCTCCAGTATACTGAAGTTTTTCTGAAGCAAATTGCAAAACACGTTTTGGTGCATGTGCAGATATAGTGCCATATGTGTACGTTTGAGACAAAATGACACCAAATTTTAGATGCAGTTTAAGTAACAATCCCAAAGTCGCTTGTAGGAAAAACTTTATATAATCCTGTTTCTATCTCGAGTTAACAGGCACGCTTGTGACGTCATTAATTTTATGATAAACGTCATTTTGAGTTATCTTCTGGTGATGCAATAATGAACATCGCTGTGTCTTTTTCTTTGCTTTGTGCTGAAAACATGCTAAATATGTCATAAGGGAATTTTCAAAACGCGCCATCCTCTATTTACAGAGTTATCGTATTTTATATCATTTTTCAAGTATTTTTTTGCTTCTTAATGACGTGTTTACATTAATTCAAATATGTTCAATCTCTCTAGTCCTCAAGACCAGGTGAGTAATTTTATTGTAAAGAACGCCTATAGTGATCAAACTTAAAATTTACGTTCAAATTTGGAATAAAGTCACACTATTATGAAAACAAAATTAAGTGAAAATTCTATGACCCCTTCACTTTAGGCATTTTTGACTTAATAAAAATGCTTTTCAGCGTTTAAAAATCAACAACCATCCATCAATAATTTGTAGTAACAACTCAGTATGAGCGATCAACAAATTGTCTTTAAGTTAAAACTAGTTTAAATATTGCTTAGTGCATTTTATTAGAGATAAGTTTAACTGAAAACTGCAAGGTGGTATTTTGTTTACCATTTATTTGCAAATATTAGGAGACTTTAGTGAAAACGATTCGTTGCAATTTAACAAAAGCATGTCAAATTTTCGCAACCTTCACAGAATCATTATATAAGACTATGGTGATACTTCCTTAAAAATTTCAAGAAATTTCACCTGTTTATCGAAGAATTATACTCTTGTCTCGATCACTGGTATATGTTAAAGCATTGAGTTTGTTAGTATACTAACGTGACCCTTATTCAAAGGGCTGTAACTCGATAAGTGTACTGTATGCTTCTTCAGGTCTTGTGCCAGTTTAAAGATGACATGTAGTCCTTTATAGAAACGTTAACCATTTTGTCGTAGCGTTTATGTGAAGAAAGTTATGAAGCTACTTGCATTCATATTTGAACAGCCCTCGTATAAAAAGAATTATCTCATATCATCATAAACATAACAATATATTTATGATGATGTTGCAATAATGTATCGATCTTCCAACATTGAAAAAAACAGGTACAGGCCGTATTGAAAATAAATAACTATCTTTTAGTGAAGGCCAACAGTTCTTTTACCAAATTGTTCCTTGGAATCAAACCAATGAAGAACTAAGTATTTTCGTCTGCTTAATAGAAACTGACTCAGTCATATTAAAATCTAAATTGGACTTGAGGAAATCAATAGAGAAAGGGCTTGTGATGTCTTAACAATGTTTCACAGCTTGTATGTAATATACTCAATAAAACAATTGAAAGATATTTAGATTCAATTTCATCTCTAGCATTCAATACAATAAAAACTAAACTAACCCTTAAAGGGCCAAGAAAAAAATGCATCTGAAAATGTCGTCTGCTGAAGTCGTCTGCTAATTGCCTACCATTACTGACAAATTACTGACGAATTAAGTATAAAAGCAAACAGCGTGAACCCAGAACAGTATGATCTGGGTCTACACTGTTTGCCATAGAGGCTTCTTAAACATTTCAGCAGACAAGAAAAGCAGACGACTTTTGTTGCGATTGGCGCTTTAAGGGTACATTCAGTCCATAGTTCAAAATATCTGCAATCAAAATTGATGTTTAATTTAAACCACACTTCAATGGTTAAAATACTGTACAGTTCCAAATGGTTTAATCTTCCAAACTGAAAAGTCACAAACATTCAAATAGGATTAAAACCCATTTTCAAAGTTTGCATTCCATAACGATAGGCTCAAAAATCATTGCTGGCTCTCAGTCAAAAGTATGACACCTATTTTTTTGTAGTCGTTCTCAATTTTTTGCTGCCAATCTATTAATTGTCATATTGGATCCGGCATGCCATATCTGTACATTTTTGTTGAAGAAATTTTCGCATTATTATGTGCAATGAATAATAAATGAGCCTTTTCTGTGGTCCGAATTAATAAATACATGTAAGCTATGGCCAGACCAGGTTTGCAGCAAAAAATTATAAAAGCAAATTTTATTGCTTGTGAACCTACTGTCGAGAGGGTTGTTTGTTTTTGTTTGTTTAATTTGATTCTTTACGTCCCATCAACAATCTTTCAGTTAAACAGGGATAGGTCTTCCTGGGTTGAGCCAGTACTAAGCTAAGATAAATGTGTCTTGCTCAAGGACCACAACGCAGTGCCGCCGGTGAGGCTCAAACCCGTGGCCCCTCGGTCTCGAGTCAAGCACTCTACCACTGAGCCACTGCGCTCCCACAAAGAGGGTTGTTACATTTGGTGTGGTACTGTATCTTAACCAATGCCCTGGTAAATTTCATTTTGCATTTAACAGAATAGCTGATTGGTAGTTTTATCAAATACAAAAATACTTTGTTTGGAAAGTATTTCCTCAAATATAATAAAGTCAAAAGAATTTTAACAAACTCCAATTGTTTTTCTGAGTATAATATAGTCATTCAAAGTTTTAATGACAGAAATGAAAATTGACTACCGTACACATTTAGCATTGATATACAGTAGCATTCACCTATATTTCATTGCAAGCAATATTTATTTCTCAAATAGTACTAGGCATACAAATAATTACAAACATTACAAATAGTATTTGAATGAAAGATAAAACATCCCAATTTTTCGTGATTATCTTGCATTAGTTTATATTTAATTGTAACTAACTGAAATTTAGAACATTTACAATTATCATATTGGTATGTGTAATTGTGGTGAACTCTATAAGTGCTGAATTTCTAAAATGGGATCTTCAGGCTGATGATCAGGATCAATAAATAAATCTATAATCAATAAATAATAATTGAGCCGTGGCATGAGATTTCCAACAATAAGGTATGTGCGACCAGCAAAGCCTCAGATCAGCCTGTGCATACGCGCAGTCTGATCAGAGCCTTTACTAGTCGCTTGAATATTCTATGAGTGTTAAGCTACTGACTGAACAAAATTTGGAGTTTCTAAGATTAAAAAGGGGCTGCACAGGCTCATCTGAGCCTACACTTGTCAAAATACCACATTGTTGGAAATCACATGTCACAACTCATATGATGAAGACGGCACACATATAGATCCTGATCTGACTGCTCCTCTAGTATGAGTAATTTGGTTCTCAGAACTCAAATTATGATAACCCACTATGCACCAAACATGACTGCAGCAGACATCAGCTAGATTTTGTGAAATAGGGCTTGAAAATATTTATTTTTAAGAAAAGTGACAAAAATTTGAAAATGACGTCTGCTGCAAATTCAAGATGGGGTCTTTGATGTGTCCAAGATGGTGCTTAATATAATGGGTTAAAAGGTGGTACCATATCTAACCCAGTGAACACAGAATCTTATTTTAGCAAATGTGTACATGTTATAGGTGCATGGTTTAGAGGGATTCAGTTTAGATAAGTTACTGACACCAAGTTGTGAGGTTATTAAGGACAAACCCTGTCTCTTAAGATGGTCTAGTTAGGGTCCCTTTATAACTCACCTCGCTGTAACACAGATGTGGATATAACACTGTCATGTTCTTTAACCATGGAATTTTACAAAGGAATTATATATTTTCCTATAATTCCTATTTACAATTGTCCCTTTATAACACTGTCCATTCCTATGTACCCCAAGCATATATAAAGGAACTGCACTGTATATGCTTGATGTACTGTAAATTCTGAAATTTTCACGAGGGTTTTATTTTCGTGAATCTTGGCAGATGCAAGTTTAATGAAAATAAAATCCTCGCAAAATCACTCTGCTGCTTACGAATGTAGGTAAATCATGCCCCAGTCACAAAATTTTTACATCGCAAACATGTCTTTTAAAGCTATTCCCGAAAACTTTCGAACTTACAGTATCATTTATAGCTTGCAATTGGCCAGCTCAAATTGTTTGTACCAGAAAACAAACCATCACACAAATGACATCTATGCTGGCCATCATAATCTAAACCACAATCGCATTTCTAGCTAACATTATTACACATTTACAGTAAAACCTAGGTAAAATAGCCACTCAAAGATCTTAATGACAACTGGTAGCTTAATGAAGGTTGAAAGTATTGCAGAATGCTCCCCTTGGGGCATTCTGCGATACTTTTGACCTGCATTAAGTGATAATTGGTCTTGAAGCTTTTTTTTGTGTCTTTTTGAGAGTGGCCGTTTTACAAAGGTTTTACTGTATAATCATAAAGCTGTCTTAAATAATGATCGCATGAATAGCCTAAATAGTGATCAAATAAATGGCTTGATTACAGATCCAAGCAATGACAAAATGATGCCAATACAGATGACAAATAATTATATGACCACATGAATGGCTCAGATGGTGACCATATGAATGACTTGAGATACAGTCACACAAATGGCTTAGTTGGTGGTCGCCTAAATGACTTAAATGGTGATCACATGGATGGTTTAGACTATCACATGAATAGCTCAGATCATGATCAAAGGAATGACTTAGATTATGATAATATGAATGGCTTAGATTAAGATCTCAATGCATGGCTTGGATAATGATCACATGTATGGCTTGGATTATGATCACATGAATGGCTTGGATTATGATCACATGAATGGCTTAGTAATTACCACATTTGTGGCTTGGGTTATGATTGCATGAATGGCTTAGTAATCACCACATTTGTGGCTTGCGTTATGATTGCATGAATGTTTAGATTACGATCATGTGAATGGTTTAGAATATGGTGATAAGAATGGCTTATACTATGATCACATGAATGACCTAGTGTGTCCATGAATGGCTTATACTATGATCACAAGACTGACTTGGACAATTATCACATGAATGGATTATACTATAATCACAAGACTGACTTGGACAATGATCACATGAATGGATTATAATATAATCATAACTGACTTGGACAATTATCACACGAATGGATTATACTATAATCACAAGAATGACTTGGACAATGATCACATGAATGGATTATACTATAATCACAAGAATGACTTGGACAATGATCACATGAATGGATTATACTATGATCACATGAGTGACATTGTGAGCCCATGAATGGCTTATACTATGACCACAAGACAGACTTAGACAGAAATCACATAAATAGAATATACAATGGACATAAGACTGACTTAGATAGTGATGAATTCAATGGCTTATACTATGATCACATGAATGACCCATGGCTTATACCATGATCATAAGACTAACTTAGAAGTTAGACAGTGAGCACATGAATAGCTTATACTATGATCATAAGACTGATTTAGATTGTAATCACATGAATGGCTTATACTATCATCGTATGAACGGCTTTAATAATTAATCAAATGAATGGCTCTGTGAGAACATGTATGGTTTAAACAGTGATGGATGATCATACAACTGCCTAAGATGATCACACAACTGGCTTAAAGATCACACAACTGGCTTGAAGACCACACAACTGGCTTAGAACCATCATTCACCACAGGTTTATCAGTAGCACACACCACTATCTGGCAAGGATCAATTTGTGAGACAGAGGACATTGACAGAATCATCAGGACAGCCAATAAATAACTATGACTTTTTAACAAATAACACTTCCAACCATATTTTGTTGGATCTGTGACATTTCTCTAAAACCACTTCACATAAAACCATATCGTTGAATGACCATTACGTCGAATGGTTATTTTGTCTAAAACCATATCATTGAGGGAAACAAATCATTGAATGGCCATTTAGTCTAACTTTATCTAAGATATCTAAACATTTGGTCTAAAAAAAGGTACAAGAAAAAATCATGTTTACATTTCTCCATTGAAATATAAGCAAATGTAAGGAATACATAAATTTCAACATGGTATGTTGTATGCCAGGCCTTGGAAGTGCTCAAGTTGGGGTCGGATCTGATGCATTCTCACCATCCTAGCCATTTTGTTAATGATACAAAGATTTTTTTCTTCATACTGAATTGTTTATAACAAGAAGTCTTATATTTAATGGAACTCAACTTGTTAGTTAACAACTCATTCTATGGTGTTCAGGTTAATTTACAGACATTAATAGACAATCAATCAAGCCCATTATAACAAAAGTTCAGATTTAATGGTAGATCTACAGTGTGGATCGCAAATATCATTTCTTTGCATGCAGGTTTTAGACCAAGTCTCGCACCTTCAGTAACTTTTATAGCTTTTAATTCGACAAAAAACAACAACCTTTAGACCAAATGGTCATTTTACCAAATTACCCTTTATAAATAAAGTGGTCGTTTGATATAATGGTTTTAGACAAACTGTGGTGCAGCCCTTTTGTCATTAGTCCCCTGCCTCATTGTTAAGGATGTGCAAGGGATCAGAATTCAAACATTATACCATGTGCACCTTTTTGTGCTTTATCAATCAATCCTCCTGGTGTATCTTTCTCTGGTGTCTCAATCACGATACTTGGTGTGTCAAGCTTTACACTATCACCAACTTTCTTAACACCATCAAGCCCACCAACTGCACTATCTAGCAGTTGTGGTGCACCATCTTTCAGTGCACCATCTTTCTCTTTCAGTGCACTAGATTTCTGCTTCTGTGCACTATCTGGTGCTTTGCTTGAATCTTTGTGCATGTTGTGTGCACCATCGGGCACCTTTGGTGCACCCTCAGCCTGTGCAGTGCTTTTGTTGGACAAACCTCTTGATGAGCTCTCTAGTGTTTTAGACAAATAGTAGTAGCCAGATTGAATGGACAGTGAGGATGACTCTGAAATTTCCAGCATAAGTTTGTAATTGGATCAATTGGTACAAAACCAACTTGAATACTAATAAGTAGTAATACTTTTATTTAATACAGTAAAACTTGTCTAAAACGGCAACTCAAAAATAGACAAAACAAAAGGTCTTAACAGAAAAATGGTAGCTTAATGAAGGTCAAAAGTATTGCAGGATGCTCTCTTGGAGCATTCTGTAATACTTTTGACCTGCATTAAGCGATAATCAGTCAAGAAAGCCAATTTTCGGTCTTTTATGAGTGGCACCTTAAGACAGGTTTTACTGTATATTGAAAATGCTCTAAAATTCTGAACACTTTGTTCTTTCTGTTCTGAAATAAAAATGTTGGTTTTCAGAGCTGTACAAACGGTAATTAACTAAATGCTTGTCAGAATAGTAAACAGGGAAGCCCCTGATAAGAGCAGTCTCATCTAGGTCTGCGCTGTTTGTGTAGGCCATTTTGTTAGGTAAATAGTGTTTGAAATTTTAGAACATTTACCATACTGCTGTTTCACCATTTGGCTATTTTTAATTTTTACAGATGAAGTTAACCTAAATTGTGGATCAATGGAATTTTCAACAAAAAAAGATACAAAAAGTCAGGATGGTCCAATGTCTATATTGATAGGTCACAGATTATGACTCCAAATAATATTGTATTTCTTTCTCTAAAGATTGATTTAGTCTTAGAAAATACTGTAGACACTAATGAAATGTTGTATTATGCAGCATCTCATCTGGGTCTTCACTGTTTGCCAAACTACACATTTATGGGTCACTAATATACAAAAGGTTAAAGTAATTCAAAGTCAAAGGGACCAAGCTTTCCTAATTTTTCTGACGAATTAGATACATAGAAAAGCACATATATGTAAATTTATTATTAGGAAGGTCTTTAACTCTTTGCATGCTGGGAAACACAATTTTTGAGTGAAAATGTTAAGATTTTGTCATTAAATATGTAACATTGATATGGATGTCATTATGGACGTCACTATATAAAGTTACTAGTGGTTTATAGATTTTAATACCTGGCATTATATCACTTTCAGACGTGACATCATGTGATAAATGAAAAAAGTCAATAAGCAATGCTTATTAGATACCCCCCGCACAGTAAGATTCAGTGAAAAAACTTGGCAAGTTATAGTTCAAACCAGCAGACCTAAGTTTTGAAAAGAAGATTTCGGTAGAATCTGTGCAAACAAAAATTATAAACCCCTTCATGCATATGTTCAATGTGTCTACATTGTATCCACAAAGTATCAAATTGCTCCATCGAAAGCTGTGGTAGGAGTTGAGCGGCCCATAAAGGCACTATCCATGCATATACAGAAGCCATATAAGGGAATAATTGTCTAAGTTCTCATAGCTGTCATTTTGCCAAAAAACATTTTTTTTCAACCAGACTCCTTCATCCATATGTTCAATGTGTCTATATTGTATAGGAAAAGTATCAAATTGCTCCATTAAAAGCTGTGGTAGGAGTTGATTGGCCCATGAAGGCACCATCTATGCATATACAAAAGCCTTATTAGGGAAAATTGTCTAAGTTCTCACAGCTGTCATTTTGTCAAAAAAAAAATTTCTGAGCCAAACTCCTTCATGCATATGTTCAATGTGTCTACATTGTATAGGAAAAGTATAAAATTTTTCCATCAAAAGCTGTGGTAGGAGTTGATCGGCCCGTGTATGGCCTATAATAGCATAAAACCCTATATTAAAAGCCATTTAGAACTACAAAGGGAAATAACTCTGATAGAATTGGCCCCTAGCCCTTACTTTTTTGTCTTAAGTATTTGTCTTGCATATATGAACATGTTTGCAAGGTTTGATGAAAATCCAACAATTACTCTTCAAGATATTAAAAAAACAAAACGTTACGGACGGACAGACACATGCACGGACAACGTGAAAACAGTATACCCACCACAAACAAAGTTTGCGGAGGGTATGACAAGGCTAAAACTTGCATTTTATGTTCCAGTAAAGTTGTTGAGTAGAAAAATGATGCACTTATAAATATATGTGTTTTTGTTGAGAAAAAACATAAAAGAAAAATAATTTTTGATAACACTTTCTTATCTAGGGGCCTGTTCTTAAGAATTTACCTTTTTCTAGACCCCTGATCTCCTTCCCATTTCTACTATGCCTACTGCTAGCACTGTTTTGATGTTGTTGCTGTTGCTCTCTTTGGCTCATAATCAGCTTGAACTGTAAATCTGAAAATTAGAAGAAATGAAAATAGTCAATAAGCAATGCTTACACAGTAAGGGTCAGTGAAAAAACTTAGTTTTGGCAAGTGATAGTTCAAACCAGCAGACCCTAGTTTTGAAAAAAACAACAACAGTAGAATCTGTGAAAACAAGATTTCAGTAGAATCTGTGCAAATGAGCTTAAAGATTGATATCTTGAACATTTGTTAAGATCAAATACAAAAAATTATTCACACCTTAAAGCTCTATATATCAAAGCTTATATCGAAAAAATAGTCTAAGTTCTCACTTTATAAAAAAATATTTTTTCCGAACTAAACTCCTTCATGCATATAGTCAATGTGACTATATTGTATAGGCAAAATATCTAATTGCTCCATCAAAAACTGTGGTTGGAGTTGATTGGCCCATGAAGGCACCATCTATGCATATACAGCTGTCATTTTGTCAAAAATTATTTTTTCTGAACCAAACTCCTTCATGCATATGTTCAATGTGTCTTCATTGTATAGGAAAAGTATCAAATTGTTCCATCAAAAGCGGTGGTAGGAGTTGATCGGCCCGTGTATGGCCTATAATAGCATAAGCATAAAACCCTATAGAAAAAGCCATTTAGAACTACAAAGGAAATAACTCTAATAGAAGTGGCCCCTAGCCCTATTTTTTTGTTTAAAGTATTTGTCTTGCATATATGAATATGCTTGCAAGGTTTGATGAAAATCCAGCTATGACTCTTCAAGATATTAAGGAAACAAAATGTTACGGACGCATGGACGGACGAACAGTATACCCACCACAAACAAAGTTTGCGGGGGGGGGGGGGGGGGGGGGGGGGGGGGGGGGGGGGGGGGGTATAAAAAAGTAAATCAACATACCTTCAAACAATAACGTTTGAATATTTGTTAATGCTGACTTATTTCAATGTTATACTGTACAATGTTCATACATAGCAAAATTTTAAATTTTATTTTGTCTGAACATTGTTAGGGTTTTTCCTAACTTCTGAAGTCCAGGCCAGGGGCCTGTTGAATTTGGGAAAAAACATTTGGATCATCAAAATTGGGAAAACTTGATGCAGTCTAAAAGAACTGGACTGTAATTTTAAATGGATTAAAAAGAATAATGAAATTAATCGCTTTAATTGCACTTCATAAAAACTCATGAAAATTTTCATAAAAATGTGAATGAAAACATGTTTTCATTCACATTTTTATGCAAATTTTCATGCATCTGTAACTTTGCTATTTTTGTTCGGATTTTCATGAAATGTTCACCAAAATGTAGAACTTAGAAATTGGGAGTGATATACACCATTTTGGGATGTTTTTGCTTTTTTTGAATTGGGAAGGGGCCGATATTCGGCCCCAAATCAGGCCTAGGAAAATCCCTGATTGTAGTTCTGTATTGTCTGCCTAGGCATTCCACTTACATATTATTTCTCATTGGCGAAGAACCATATAACCAACGTGCTTCCATTCTCAGGGCTTACCCTGGCTCAGAATTTGTTGTAGCCAACACTTCAGCCAAATGGAAAAAGATGGAGCCAAATGAAATTTACTTTAGCCAAGGGTTTAGCCAGAAAGTATCAACAAGTTGTTTTGTATTTAACCCTTTGCCCGCAATGTCTGCTGATAACCTTTGCAAACAGTTTTGGACCCTGATCGGGCCAGACAAAATATCGGGCCTGATCTGGATCCAAACTTTTTTTGATTGAAAAAATTCAGCATCCAAAGAGTAAAATATGACACAATAATAAAGTGTGAAAGATAAAAAAAAACAATATTCGAAAATCCAAAAGCTGATCAAAATACACTCTTTCGCAAATATGTAATTTTTCAACCACCTAGACTGTACTTTTAGCCAATTACTTATATTTGTAGTCACTCTACATTTTTAGTAGCAAATGGCTACAATGGCTAATGGCAGGTTGAGCCTTACATTCTCATCAGAGGATCAGACTTGTTACAAAAGTTGTGACTGGCAGGCTAAGAGTATTGATGGCATAAACAAGAATTCCACGGGAGGAGGTGATGTCACACGTGTGGTTGTTAAGCCACACAAGCCCCATTCAGACCTGAAGCAAACAATTTAAAATCAACGTTCATGGCTCATTACATGCCTCAAGTTAAGAGGTGTACCAAAATGTTAATTTTCTTATTTCTCAACATACGTTGTGGGTACTCAAAAGAACTGTCTCAATGAGACGGTTCTTTTGAGCACCCAAAACATATGTATAAATGGATGGGTTTGAAAATAATTACAATTTTACATCCAAAAAATCCTTATTTAGACCTATGCCCATCTTATCTGGTTGCATGTACCTTTATTCTCCTTCTTGAGACCCTCAATCTCCTCATGGAGGCTACGCAGCACCTCGGAATGTTGCTGTTTCAAGAAGATTATAGACCGTTCCAGGTACTGTATCCTCTGAGAGGGATTCAGTTCGGAGAGATCCATCATTCTTTCCTCGTCATCTCCGACACTCTTGTCTACAATTGGCTGTAGCTTATCTTTCACAAATGGCTTTGGGTAGCCTCCCCTGTTCAGAGTATTGACACGTGACCATTGTGGTAAAGTGCTGAAAGATAGATTATGAGCTTTTAAGTAAAAATAAGAGAACCATCCTACTTAAAACTTAATAAAAATAAGAGAACCCTCCTACTTTAAACTTATAAAAATAAGGGTACCATCCTACTTTACGGCCAAATAAAAAAAAAAACGTACCTGTGTTTAGGGTAACCCAATCCTACCTAAATTTACTGGTGAAACCTAGAATTTTCCAGGTTTTCTGGACAAAAATAATAATTTTATGCATTTTGAAAGGCAAAATGCCTTTCAAAAAGCATAAAATAATGACTCCTAAATGCAATGGCTTGGTCAAACAGTTTTTTGCCATAACTGATCAGTTCGGTATTGCACTTTTTAGCTCTGTTGTCAAAAGCACACTGTTCACGCAGGCTCCAGGTAATTACACACACCAGTCCTATGTTTTCAGCAAGATATGTTTTTATTTTATTTTAAACATTTGTATGGTGGTATGTTACAGACACATATTTTTGTGCGTTTAAAGATCTTGAGCGCTCAACCCTTTACTATATAATAGCGCCTTAATTTTGACACCTTTGAAATATCATAATGTATTTGAAAATATTATGGAAAATGGAGTGTTTGCTTTTTTGGAGCAAATGCTCTGTTTTCCATAATATTTTCAAAAGTATTCAAAGCTTAAATTAATTTCTTCTTGAATTTTTCAATGTTGTCTAAAAATAGAAAATGATGATCTAAAAATAACCTTTGGAGTAAACGGTTAACACATCATCTTGAGTGCTTATTTCATTTGTAACAAAATATGGCGACTCTTACATACCCAAGAGGAGGAAGTTGATTCATAGACGTGAGGTCGGAGATCTTCTCCTGTACCACACCTTGCTTTATCATATCTCAGTTATCTCCCCATCACATTAGGGCTTCCAAGCAGCCTAGCACCAAGCTTCACTGAAATAAACAAAAAAACATCTTAGTTAACTCTCCATGGCATTAGGGCTTCCAAGCTGCCTAGCACCAAGTTTCACTGTAATAAACAATATAACATCTCAGTTAACTCCCCATCACATTAGGGCTTCCAAGCAGCCTAGCACCAAGTTTCCATAATAAACAATATAACATCTCAGTTAACTCCCCCTGCCATTAGGGCTTCCAAGCAGCCAAGCACCAAGTTTCACTGAAATAAACAATAAAACATCTTAGTTTACTCCCCATGGCATTAGGGCTTCCAAGCAGCCTAGCACAAAGTTTCACTGAAATAAACAATATTACATCTCAGTTATCTCCCCATCACATTAGGGCTTCCAAGCAGCCTAGCACCAAGCTTCACTGAAATAAACAATATAACTGTTACGTGCCAGGCGTAACTAGAAACAAATTCAGGAAACCAAAATTTGCTATTTGGAAAGTCAGCAAAAAGCACTTTTAAAATTTAACAAAATTTATTAAAAACAAAATTATCATTAACAATAAGCAATGGAAAATAGTTATACAATCAAAGAAAGTCTAATTTACAATATCTTGTATGTCCAAACTGTCCCTCAGAATATTTATCAACACAAGTCTTTCAGCAGTTTCTGATCCCCAGATTTTGAAGTTAAATCCAAATGAACACTAAATCTGATTCCAAAACTGAATAATCCAAAGTAATCCAGAATGAATAAATTAAACACAGTATTCCACTATAGAATTCCAGTACAAAAGGTTTAGACTTTTAAATGGTGAAATTATTTCAATGATGCCTTTATGAAAAATTTACTCTTATATATACTGTCAAAGAAAGTTCCAGAATGATCAGGCACCAAGTATGATATCATATGCTAAATATAAATAAATACATGGGTTCTGGAAAGTTCTCCATTCTGTTGGATGATTCCACTGATTTCCAGAACCTACTCAAAGCTTCTATTGGCATGGAAAAGAAAATTCTAGAAAAATTCCCGACTTTTCTGGAAAGTTCTAGGTGATTAGTTATCATTCTAGAAAAATTTTATAACCAAATAAATACTTTGATTACAACAACTTATTTACCATCAATGTCTCCAATATCTAGGTCAGCAGAAACTAAGTTAACAAAATATAAAAACAGATAAACAACATACATGTTACACTTCCCCTCCTCAAAGAAAAGAAAGTTTTATGAAGTAAAGCTTTCTTTTGCAATAGTGAACAATTATATAACAAACAATTATGTTAAATCACATCAGATCAATAAAGAGCAATAGCACAAACTCACATCAACAGTATAGTGGCAACTAAGCCCTAGAGAGCGCATCTGGAATGATATTATCTTTTCCCTTAATATGTCTGATATCTAGATTGTGCTCTTGCAACATGAGACTCCATCTGAGTAAACACTGGTTCTTGTTTTTCATTTTATGAATGAAAGTCAGTGGATTGTGATCAGTGAAAATGACAATAGGTGCAACTGAAGAGGCTAGGTAAACTTCGAAGTGCTGAAGAGCAAGGATGAGAGATAAGCATTCTTTCTCTATGGTAGAGTAATTTCTTTGATGTTTGTTAACTTTTTAGAATAGTAACAAACAGGATGATCAACACCATTGTCATCTTCCTGTAACAATACACTGCCTGCACCAACATCACTGGCATCTACGACCAACTTAAATTCTTTGTCAAAGCTTGGTGCTAAGAGGACTGGAGCATTTTTAAGTATGGCTTTAAGCTTTTCAAAAGACTTCTGACAATTATCAGTCCAAATAAACTTGACCCTTTTGCCAAGTAAGTTTGTCAAAGGCTCTGCTATGACATTGAAGTTATTACAGAATTTCCTGTAATATCCAGCCATACCGAGAAAGCGCATCAGTTGTCTTTTGCCAGAAGGTACGGGAAAATCTGCAATAGCCTCAACTTTAGCTTCTACAGGTTTTACCTGACCTTGTCCCACCATATGACCTAAAAATGTCAAATTTGCATGGCAAAATTCACTCTTTGTTAAGTTAACTGTTAATGTAGCTTCACTAAGTCTGTCAAAGAAATTTCTGATAGTTTGTAATAGCCTCGTCGATATCTTTACAGCCAACCAGATTACATATCAAGCTGTTAACCAAGCGTTGAAATGTTGCTGGGGAGTTCTTCATTCCAAACGGCATAACTTTATACTGATACAATCCGCCTGGAGTAACAAAAGCTGAGATCTCCTTTGCTCTGTTTGTCAGAGGTATTTGCCAAAATCCTTTAAGCAGGTCGAATTGGGTAACATATTTGGCTTGTCCAATGTTATCGATACAGTCATTGATTCGTGGGATGGGAAAAGTGTCTGTTTTGGTGACCGAATTTACTTTACGGTAGTCTGTACACATGCAAAATGTCCCATCAGGTTTTGGTACAAGAATGCATGGAGAACTCCATTCACTTTGACTAGGTTCTATAAAGTCATTATCCAGCAAATATTGAACTTCTTCTTTGAGAATTTGTTGTTTTACAGGGTTCATTCTGTATGGATGTTGTTTCACAGGTTTAGAACCACCAATAAGTTCGACATCATGATAAATTTTGTCAGTTTTGGATGGAATATCCGGAAATAAGTGTTCATATTCAAGAATTAACTGCTTCAGTTCAAGTCTCTTGTCTGAACTAAGATGAGACAATTTCCGGTCAAGATCCTTTAAAATATCAGAGTTCTTGAGTTTTGACGATGCGGGATCAGATTTCACAAAGTTCATATCTTCAGAGTCCATTTGATTTTGTTCAGGAGGGACAGTATTAACTAAATTTACTGATGAAATAACAGAACTATGCCTATCAATGTACTTTTTTTAGCATGTTGATATGACATAATTGTTTTTGCTTGCACCTCCCAGGAGTGTTGACAATGTAATTTACATCACTTAACTTTTTGTCAACAGTATAAGGACCATAATATCTAGCTTGCAATGGCTTACCAGGAATGGGCAAAAGAGCAAGTACCTTGTCTCCAGGTTCAAAATTTCTATCCTGTGCATTTTCATCATAACACAATTTCATTTTGCTCTGAGCTGATTTGAGATTGGATCGAGCAGCTTCACAGGCTTTTGATAATCTGTTTTTGAAATCAGACACATACTGAAGTAAGTTCAAAGAACTGTCATCATCTGAGAGAAATTTTTCTTTCAGAAGTTTCAAGGGTCCACGCACAGTATGCCCAAATACCAGTTCAAATGGGCTGAACCCAAGAGACTCTTGTACAGATTCTCTTACAGCAAACAAAAGCAAATGTATGCCTTCATCCCAATCCTTTTCTGTGTCAAAGCAGTAAGATCTGATCATGTTTTTCAAAGTTTGATGAAATCTTTCTAAGGCACCCTGACTTTCAGGATGATAAGCTGATGACTTGTATTGTTTGATGCCGAGTTCATGCATGACTTGTTGAAAAATTCCTGACATGAAATTTGAACCTTGATCAGATTGTACAGACTTTGGAAGTCCCACAAATGCGAAAAACTTCACAAGTGCCTTAACAATTGTCTTAGTCTTGATATTTCTGAGTGGAATGGCTTCAGGGAAGCGGTTGAAGCACACATAATAGTCAAAAGATATTGACAACCTGACTTTGTTTTGGGTAGGGGACCTACACAGTCAATAATGATTCTGCTTAAAGGTTCATCAAAGGCAGGAATGGGCTGTAAACAAGCTTTTGGAATGATCTGATTGGGTTTTCCTACAATTTGACAAGTGTGACAGGATTTGCAGTGCTGAGAAACATCGGATTTTAATCCTGTTCAAAAGAAATGATTAAGACTCTTGTGATAGGTCTTATTTACACCTAGATGGCCTGACATGGGAGTTTCATGGGCCAAATTCAAAATTTCAGGACGATATGCCCTAGGGACCACAATCTGGTGATTAACAGTCCACTCATCATCTGCTGAGACATCAGGAAGACGCCATTTTCTCATCAAAATGTCATTTTTGACATAATAGCAAACAGGGACTTGTGACATTTCATTTTCATCTAAAGCTCTATCAAATAAAGGTGATATCTCAGGATCACTGTTTTGTTCCTTGCAAAGCTGTGACCTTGACAGCTGGTCATGACCTTGGTCATTAGAAATTGAATGTGAAAGGTCAAGGTTTGACCTTGAAGTGTCAAAGTCTGGCTGGGGAACAAGAATTTGAAATCTCATCATTAAAGGACTGACCTATCAAAGTGTCAGCTAAATTAATATCCTGCATCCCACAATTCGGATTGGCTTTCTTTGCCATTGCCCTAGTGACAGCACAAGAAGGGTATAGGTCAGGAATTTCCTGCTAAATAGGATCAGGCGGTTGATCAACACAAGGTGTGCTGGTCAAAAGTGGGTCTACCACAACCTTATCTCCAGCCAAATCATTGCCTAAAAGCAAATGAACACCTTTAAAAGGTAAAGAAGGTCTAATACCTACAGCCACAAGACCAGTAACTAAGTCTGAGGACAAACAAATGTTATGGAGCGGTACATTAACAAATCCACACTCTACACCCTGGATAAGGACACTTGTCCCAGAAGAAGTCTTCTCAGAAAAGGGCAGGGTATCTGCCAAGATAAGGGATTGAGAAGCACCAGTATCTCGTAAGATTTTAATAGGGGTAGACTGGGCAAAGTCACTATTTAGTGACACGGAACCATCTGATAAGAATGGTTCATAAATCTCCATAACGGCATCAGTCTCAGAGGTTTTGGCCAAAATAGGATTCTCATCCTGAATAGAAGACTGTGGTTTCAACCTTAAAGAGGTGAGACCTGTGGGTTTAGGACTCTCCTGTCTTTCTTTTTCTCTCTTTCTTTTCAAAGCTATACATTCAGATATGATATGACCAGATTGTTTACAATAATTGCAAATTGGCTGGGATAATGGACTTTGACCTTTGTTTTCACCAGAAAATCTAGGTTTTGGAGTAAATGAATGACTGGAATTATCAGAAGGATTACTGGGGTTGGTTTTTGGACCTGACTGAGGGGAATATATGGTTTTGACTGAGGGATAAATGGTCTTGTTTGAGGTGTAAATTTTAATTGAGGGTTGAATGGTTTCCTAGGAAAACAAAAGAAGCCTTATGAGTCAAGGAATAATCATCAGCTAGTCTAGCTGCTAAATCCAAATTTTCAACTTCTTTTTTCATTTAAGAAAGCCCTGATGTCAGAATTTATACACCAGTTGAATTCTTCAACAAGCATGAGCTGTCTTAGTTTTTCATGATCAGAACCTACTTTCTTTGAAGAGCACCACCTATCAAATAATTGTTCTTTTGTTCTAGCAAATTCCACATGAGTCTGGTTAGTTTCTTTCCTACAATCTCTAAATTTCTGCCTGTAAGCTTCAGGGACCAACTCATAAGCCTTAAGAATAAGTTTTTTTACTTTGTCATAACCTGAGCTTTGTTCTAGTGAAAGCTGAGTGTAAATTTCTCGAGCTTTGCCTATTACAACGCTCTGTAAAAGTAAGGTCCAGTGCTCTCTTGGCCATTTCAGGTTTTCTGCTACCTTCTCAAAATGTAAAAAATATTTGTCAACTTCTTTTTCTTGAAATGGAGGAACGAGTCGGATGTGTTTTGTCACATCAAAATATTTGCCAGAGTCTAAAGGCAAAGGTTTTGATTTAGATTTTCCTTCTAACTCAAGCTCTTTCATCTTTAACTCAAATTGTAATTTTTCTTTTTCATTTCAATGCGTTCTTGTCTTTCTCTTTCTTTTTCTTCAATTTCTAGCCTTAATTTTTCATGTTCTAATTTTTCTCTTTCCATTTCTCTTTGTTTTTCCTTCTCTTGTTCTTCCATTTCTATTTTTTGTCTTAATAACCTATCTTCTCGTTCTAGTGTTTCATGCCTTATTCTGTCCTCTCGATCTTCTTTCTCACATTCACCATCTAACCTCAATTTTTCCATCTCACCATGCCTTTTAATTTCTAATTCCCTCAACTGCAAATCAGTCTGGGTAACCAGAATCTGAGATGTGGCTGAGGAATCAAATATTTCTTCTTCCATAAAGAACTGAATGAGAATATTCTTAATTTCATGTTTTAGCATAGTCTTTTTGACATTGGGTAGGCCATAATGGTCAGCAATGTCTAAAAGATCAGACTTTTTTGCTAAGTCTAACAGCTCCTGAGATGGTGATGCAGTAAAACCACTAAGTTTGAATGACATATTTGCTTTCTGCTGGCTTCAACTAGCTAAACAGCAAATAGTATAGATTCTTTTAAATTTCAAACTAATTTGGTGAATAATAAATTTCAATCCCGGACGAGCCCCCAATTTCTGTTATGTGCCAGGCGTAACTAGAAACAAATTCAGGAAACCAAAATTTGCTATTTGGAAAGTCAGCAAAAGCACTTTTAAAATTTAACAAAATTTATTAGAAACAAAATTATCATTAACAATAAGCAATGGAAAATAGTTATACAATCAAAGAAAGTCTAATTTACAATACCTTGTATGTCCAAACTGTCACTCAGAATATTTATCAACACAAGTCTTTCAGCAGTTTCTGATCCCCAGATTTTGAAGTTAAATCCAAATTAACACTAAATCTGAATCCAAAACTGAATAATCCAAAGTAATCCAGAATGAATAAATTTAACACAGTATTCCACTATAGAATTCCAGTACAAAAGGTTTAGACTTTTAAATGGTGAAATTATTTCAAAGATGCCTTTATGAAAAATTTACTCTTATATATACGAGGGTCATTTGGAAAGTTCTTAGCACGGCATCATAACTCCACAATGCGTTGATAAAATGCTGTCAAATGATACCTTGATGGCTTGATTTTTGTCGAAAAAGGACTTAGCGTGCACGTCCAGCGCATGCTCAAAATGAGTAGGGATTTGTATACTGGCGGAAATTTTAAGCAAAATACTTGGAAAAAAGCGATGGAAAATTGGGGACCTTATTTGCGATCATGATTTGACATATTAACGAGTCGGTGCCAACTTATTTTTTATTGGAATATATCATGCGATCACTGCTTTTAATTTAGCTACCACCTTTACATTCGCAAAATGTTGACTAAAAGATAAACGGTTAATTTTCAAAAATGGGACTTTTTTCGAAATTTCCTTTTACTTTTACTATAAATTGTGTCACTACAGGAGCACAAAAAATGCCTATTGAGTATATGTTTTGCTTTATTTGTAGCAAACAATGCGTAAAAATCATTTCGTCGCGCAAAAAGTATGGCTTGTTTTGTTCTGTATTCAAGAAAATTATTCCTAATGACACTACCCCTACTTTTACAGATTTTGGTGGGGTAACTTTACCCCTCACAATTTGTCGAGGGCATTAGAACTTCTCATGGTATCGCGTAATTGATTGATTTCTACTCTCAAGGTATTTTTACTGTTTTGTTTGCCATGGTTTTCAATTTAAATGAGCCAGAACGTCAACTTATAGCTAAACTTACTCTGCCCCTTGGAAAGATTATACGAGTTATCTTCCCTTTGTTCTGGTTTACAAAATTTATTTTGGTTTCAATACTAAGAACAAAAACTGTGCTTGACAAAAATACCAACGCACGGCATTTTTGAACTACTGGCAGTTATATATTTTTAAAATATGTGCATTGCGATATGCGATTTTTAGTCGAAAAAATTAGCGCACTGCTTTGCTTTCTAGACTGTATAGGTATTGCTGTTCCTGTATTTAGTTATTAGAAACATCCAACACGGTCATAAATTGCATAATAACTCTACCAGATTGTGGCCTACAAAATGGTACAAAATTATCTAATTTCATGAACTAATGTTAATGTTCTGCACACTTTTCAAAAGATAAAATGATATATTTTCCATTGAAATTTTGCGATTTCCAGTATACAAACAGTACATGTATTAACAATATTATTTTTCGTGTCTGCATTAGCATATCCTCATGAAATTTTTTGCCATAACATAGAGAAAAGATAGCTCTTTAAAATGATACTAAACATGATAGGGTTTAAAAATCGGTTACTGAGATAAAAGACCATGCTAAGAACTTTCCAAATGCCCCTCGTACTGTCAAAGAAAGTTCCAGAATGATCAGGCACCAAGTATGATATCATATGCTAAATATAAATAAATACATGGGTTCTGGAAAGTTCTTCATTCTGCTGGATGATTCCACTGATTTCCAGAACCTACTCAAAGCTTCTATTGGCATGGAAAAGAAAATTCTAAAAAATTCCCGACTTTTCTGGAAAGTTCTAGGTGATTAGTTATCATTCTAGAAAAATTTTATAACCAAATAAATACTTTGTTTACAACAACTTATTTACCATCAATGTCTCCAATATCTGGGTCAGCAGAAACTAAGTAAACAAAATATAAAAACAGATAAATAACATACATGTTACAATAACATCTTAGTTATCTCCCCATCACATTCGGGCTTCCAAGCAGCCTAGCACCAAGTTTCACTGAAATAAACAATATAACATCTCAGTTATCTCCCCATCACATTCGGGCTTCCAAGCAGCCTAGCACCAAGTTTCACTGAAATAAACAATATAACATCTCAGTTATCTCCCCATCACATTAGGGATTCCAAGATGCCTAGCACCAAGTTTCACTGAAATAAACAATATAACATCTCAGTTATCTCCCCATCACAATATGGCTTCCAAGCAGCCTAGCACCAAGTTTCACTGAAATAAGCAATATAACATCTCAGTTATCTCCCCATCACATTAGGGCTTCCAAGCAGCCTAGCACCAAGTTTCACTGAAATAAACATATATCTCAGTTATCTCACCACTGCTTAGCACTAAGTTCCACTGAAATTAACAAATAAAAAGTTGCAGTGAATACTATCAACAAAAACATGTGTTATGGCTACATCAGATAAGAGCTATGTAATTACAAAATTATTTTCTTATCTCTCCAACGACTAAAACATATGTTGTGGGTACTTAAAAGAACTGTATCAGTGAGACGGTTCTTTCAAGCACCCAAAACAAATGTTAAAACTACATGATAGATGAGAAAATATTCACAATTTTACGCTCAAAAATTTTGTCTATCTAATTTTTAATCTAGGGACTACTGCACTTAACTGATCTCTGTTTGAAATAAGTTCTGCTGCTGCCCCCACACCCTTGCAACATTGTTAAGTAAGTATTCCAAAAGCATAATGAACAACAATATAAAAATATTTGCATGCAAGCTCACCTATAAAACTTAGTCAAAGTCAGTAGAGACTGTTAAAGTGCAGTCTAGCCTTAATCTTTAAATTTGCGCTTAATATCTGAAGCTTTGGTTTAGGCCTCAAATTTTTTTATCACACTCTAAAGAATTACATTTTTTCTTTTAGTATTTTTATCAATAACATCAGACTCAAAACAAGTTTATCATATTTTAGACTGACATAATCTTTTCTCTTGCCTACCTAGACCAAGGTCTTTATGATGTTATCAGGATATTTTGTTAAAAAAGTATAATTCAACTCTTTGTCTTCTATAGTGGTGTCTGCTGAAAATGTTTCAAACAGTTAGAATCCAGATCAGGCCCAACAGAACATCAGTCCTGATCTATATCCAAACTGCACATGTTTGACACTCACAACACATGATAAAAAAATATATTTTTTCGTTATACACTCTTAACTAAAGGCCTGGCCTTTAAATTTTCTGTCTAGAAAATAATAACTCTGTCTCCTAGTGTTGTCTGCTGATAGCCTTTACAAACAGTTTGGATCCAGACTTTTGTTGGGCCTGATCTGGATCAAAACTGTATGACCCGCTGGTATCATTTCTGAAAGAATTATTTTAAACAGTTGATGTTTGGAAAACAATCAGCATGTGACAAAAAAGCGTTCAAAATTTACAGTCAAGCAAAGAGTTGTCACTTGTCAGATATAATTGTATCCACATGAACAAGTCATAAT
Source organism: Loripinus fragilis (assembly GCA_964019695.1). Classification (NCBI taxonomy): domain Eukaryota; kingdom Metazoa; phylum Mollusca; class Bivalvia; order Lucinida; family Lucinidae; genus Loripinus; species Loripinus fragilis. The sequence continues at coordinate 76,907,746 of OZ026525.1, forward strand.
TTTTTTTTGGAGAAAAACTAGGCGTGTATCTATAAAACTAGTATATATAAAAGTAAAATATAGGTCTTCTTTTTTCTATTCTAAAAGTTTGAGACTAGCTCCTGTGAGTTATTCTATGGTTGGTACGTCTGTACGGGATTATCGCTTGTACTGACGCAAAACAACTTGCTTATTGCATCAGCAGCATCTGCATTTTTTGAATTGTGCATATTTGAAGATAAACATATAAGCATCATATATTATAAGCTATTGAATTTCAATGTCTATTTGGTTGAATTGTGGTCAGTTTGCTTCAATTCTAACTAAAAAATGCCACTTTTCACCTTCCGGGGACCATCAAAGATATAACTAGGGCTGGCACAATTAATCAAAATATTGGTTAATTGGTTGATATACAATGGAAAAATGTTTATCAATGTGAAAATTAAAAAATTAATTCCTTTCAATAGATGTTCTGTTCGTTTATTCAATGAAAATTAAAGTTAAATTGTCTCGATATGATGTTTTGTTTAGAGCGAAAGCGCCTTGTTGTAAACAGTAGGTGAGTATAAATAATTAAATTGCTGTAATGAAGCAATAAAAATGTTACAAGTGCTCTACAGGCTATACTCAACAACTGACTGTTAGAAAAATAATACTTGTGCTTCTCTGGTTTTTAATTTAATGAAAAAAATAAATATTCGTCAGATAAACAATTTAATATACAAGACTTGTTTTATGTTTATTTGAACAGATGTTTGAGGTTGCATATTAATAAATCAATTAAAGTTTGATTTTTTGTAAACAACAGACATGTTCCTGGTATGGCCAAACAGAAAAAAAAGACCATCTAAAGCATAACCATAACAGGGGGGCTCGACATACACGCCCACCCCATTAAAATGATTTTAAGAGCTAAAATTGATGCGTCTTTTATGAGAATGCATATATTTAGTGCGTAATTTTCTTTTAAGTGGAGAGGAACATTCAGTCTATCATTCAAATGAAAAACCTGTCTTTGCTTGACAACTGGGCTTCCAGTTCTACCATATAAGTGCCAAGATGGGTATTCCATGTACAAATAAAATGTGTCCTGGATGAATTTCGGAAAGCAAAACTCACAGCTGACTCAAGTTCAGAGGACTAAAATTCAGGGAGTTATAAATATGTAATATGAATTCCTCGAGCAGGGAAAAAGACTAACAGGGGCCCAGTAGCCCAGTGCCCTTAAATTTTGGGCTGGGCCCCTTAAACCAAATGTTTAGGGGCCCAGCTTGCCCCAGAAAAAAGTGTAGTATGTAAACCTATAAAGTCTTATCAAATCTGACACTAGCTGTTGTAAGTTTACAAATCTTCATTTAGCCGATTCCAAATTCTGTTTATACATTTTTTGTATGGTAAATAATTGAGGAATACAGATTTTGAGGGTCTCTAACTTCAACTATGAGTAAATTTGCAATAGTGTTGAAATGAGTTGAATTTTGCACCAAATCCTGGGCCCCTCTCTTTTGGGCTTGGCCCCCAATCATTTTGTTTTAGGGGCCCAGCTTGCTCCTGACTAAAAAAGGTTAGTCCGTATCTCTGTCGAGTAATTCATCTCAAAGCACTTGTCCTACAGGAGGAGAGCTGTGGGTAGAATAACTCGTTCTTTCTAGATTTCACTCGTAATTACACGCGGCATGTGGAATTTTGTCCCCTGTCGTATCTTAACACAAAGATGTTTGTGTCATGCAAACTTGACTTCCTTTTGTATGATTGCCGACTTTGCCAACTAAGCTTTAGCAAGTCAATTTTTTACCAACTGAGTGGTTGAAGACTTGTTTTGAGCAAAGGGGCCAACTTTTAATTGAAACCTTTTGTTGTTGAATATAAAACAGGCACATTTAAGTGTTGAGTAGCAAATAGATGGGGAAATCAATGTCGGCCTTGTGAAATAGTGCATAAGGTTGTCCATGACACCTCAGGGTAATAGTTTTGACTATACTACAAACAGGCATGAAATAACTGTATACTATCTATATGTATATATCACTGAACGCTCTGAAATAACTGGGCCGAGTTGGCTCAGGCCGAGTTGACACAGGGACGAGTTGACTCAGGGGGCGACTTGACTTCAGGCCGAGTTAACCGGCTACCTACCCACCTTGGAAATTGGAATTAAATCTGGCGGTAGCGATTAGACTGGGGCTTTAGACCTGACTTGCCTGTTGGACTAGTAGACAATAAAGTTCTGTTTGATCCATTCTAGCATTTAGTGATCAGAAAGCCCCATGTCAATATATTTCTTACCAAATGTAAACAAAGGAATTTTCTGATTTTCCCCTCACATTTCCAGATCTTGAATCAAAACTAGCAGATCATTATATTATCATTGATAATGTATTTTTTGCAATAGAATATGCACAGTATTTTTTTAAAATTTCTCTTCAAAATCAAATACTTAAGAAGTCTAGGTGGAAGTAGGATGTCAAACTATTTCATATGCAAATATTTTACCCTGAATAACCTGTGGTTTCTATTGGACACCTTTGAACATTTCCGGTTCCGTTTTCATAAAATTGCTAAATCAGTAACGTTTACCAATAAAAGAACAAATGGAGAAGACAACTTTGACGTTCGACTGCAGCCTATTACTAGTCATAAACTTCTTCGGAGAAACGACTTGTTCGTTGCTACCCACGCCGCCATTTTTTCTTTTACTAGGGGAAGTAATTCGAAAAAGCTCGAGGAGGAAGTGTCAAGTAAGGGCTTTATCAAATTATTGAAGCCAATCAAGGTGAACCCCCGGTGGTAGACCCCAGGCGGGGGGGGGGGGGGGGGGGGGGGTATGGGGGGGGATCTGATATTTTCACATATACGTAGGCTCGGATCATTTTTTGGGATCAAAATTGTTGAATTTCAATATATTTTAGGGTTTTCAGAAAAAATAATATTTGTGGGGGTATGAAGATAATGTGGATTTTTTTTTTTGGGGGGGGGGGGGGGGGGGGGGGTCGGGGGTGGGGAGGGTCATCACAAAATTAGACTATATTTAGGGGACATTTGGTTTAAACAATATTTATTCAGGTAAAGTGCATGATATACATATATACAATGTTAAGATAATAGGATATGACAGTAAGCCAGTGGCTTATTTAGATCATCTCCTAGTCATGTAATAAAATCTGCATTTTATATGATGGTTTTGGACGAGTTTAAACGCACAAGTATAATACTGTCACAGAGAGAGAGAGAGAGAGAGAGAGAGAGAGAGAGAGAGAGAGAGAGAGAGAGAGAGAGAGAGAGAGAGAGAGAGAGAGAGAGAGAGAGAGAGAGAGAGAGAGAGAGAGAGAGAGAGAGAGAGAGAGAGAGAGAGAGAGAGAGAGAGAGAGAGAGAGAGAGTCCTGTTTAGTGTTTAGGGGCAAAAGCATAGTGCTATAGAATGACTGGCTCCAGACGTAGACGTATCAAAATTTTAACACTTTTGAGACTGGGATCAACCAAACCTACCGGACCTTAACAAAAACTCCTGTACCTTTAGGAAAAGGGATTCGTTTAATTCATCTGATTGATTTTCGCATACAAACAAAAGGTCATTGCTAGTAAGATTATCAAGATTGGCTGGCAGATATCTGAGTCTATCGAGTGAGTAAAGCGGACAAGCAAAAAAGAAATGGTTACAACTCTCAAAGACACCGCACCGATAGAAGGGGTTAGGTACAATGTTTTTCTGGTGCAAGTCAGAGTTTTGGGAACTACATTCCATTCGTAGTCTTGCCTGTAGTATTTGACCTTTGCGTGTTCCAGCATTATAGAATTTTGGAGGAGATCTCAGGTTTTTATTGATTTTGTATTTGAACGAACCTACAGATGGTGCATTCTTTATGTCGTTTGGTAGGTCGTTCCAGGCGCGTACTGTGGAGGGGAAGAAGGAATTGGGGAATAAGTTAGTGTGCACTCTGTAATTCTGAATATTTCCAGCATTCCGAAGGTTATATGTAGTTGTGTCTTGTATTAAGGGCGGTACAATGTCCGAAAGATAGGTTGGGGCAATGCCATGAAGAATTTTGTAGAAGATAACAAGTTTGTGCTTATTGCGACGTTTTTGGAGGGACTCCCATCCAAGGTCAGCAAAAAGTTTGTCGATCCTGCAGAGTTTAGTGGCTCCAGTTATTACTCTAGCAGCTTCTATAAGGATCGATTCTAGTTGATTTTTTGATTCCGTGGAACAATTATCCCACAAAGAGTCGCTGTATTCAATCAAAGGGCGAACATAAGAAATACACAATTTTTCCAGAGATCTCCTGCTTAGCCTGAATTTAAGAGTTCGCATAAGATTGAGTCTTTCCCATGCTTTATCACAAATGATATTGATATGTTCTTTCCAAGAACAGTTATTGGAGAGAATAAGACCCAAGTGTTTATGGCTTGTGGTTTCATTTATCATTGTACGTGCATGTAGGGGTCATTTCTATGCATTTTAGGGTCTTTTCTTAAGGTCAAGATACAGAATGCGGGATATTTTTGGGGTTGCTAAAATTTCAAATATTTTTTTTGGATGCTTGAAATTCCTGATATGTTTTTGGGTAAATGGTAGATGCTGGGCCCGAGCCTACGTATGAAGAAAAAATAAGAGTACCCCTCCTTAGGGGTAGACCCCAGTAGTTGGGCGTTCTACCTCCTGGAATACCCGGACGTCACCATAACATATGATCACTACACTTCTCCCCTTCATTTTCCCATAGCTGAGCCAACTCTGGATATACAAGATAGTTTCTATTTAATGTGTGGAAGATCCCCGGAACACAACATGCAGTCTAGTCACTGGTTTATTTCACTGACTAGTCGGGCGCCCTAACAAGGGCCCAGACGTAGGACCTCCATCATAGTTTTTCAGTAGGATGTGGTCCTCACAACTCTTAAATCACAATGATACTGTCAGATTTTTTGGACCTAGTTTATTTAATGAGATATCCTTCAATATTCTAGTATACCAGTTTTGGCTCCTGAGGGTGGACAAATATCAAGATGCAATGTCCTATATCTAGGCCACGCATGTAAACTTAATCAACAAAAGCAGTGAGATGTTGTTTTAAAAATGGCACATAAGCCGCCTTTGAAATTTGCTTATATCAATGGCGGATCTAGGATTTCTGGAAAGGGGGGTTCTGTATATAAAGGTGTGGGGGTTCGCTTTACTAATTTTCTCTCATTCTTAAATATCCCATGAAAATGAAATAATTTGGTCTCAATGAGACCAAATTATTTGGTCTCAATGAGACCAAATTATTTTATTTTCATAGGATATTTAAAAACGGGGGACGGGGAGGGGGGTTCGAGCGAACGTAACTGTACATCTAGTATCAACAAAAGGAAGAAAATACAAGAAACGAGTTTTCAGTTCATCAACAATATTTTCATATCTGTTATCCCCCGCCAACATTTTACCATTACATGTGAAGAGGAATCGGGATCTTTTATCCCCACCAACAATGTACCCTTGCATGTGAGGAGGAACAGAATCTAGTAAAATAACCTCCACCAACACTGTACCCCAGGATCTATAATCCTCCACCAACACTGTTCTCACGCATACGAGGAGGAAACAGAAAACATTACCCCCCCCCCCCCACCAACACTGTAATCTTGCATATGAGGAGAAAAAGAATATTATCCCTCACCAACACTGTACCCTTGCGTATGAAGAGGAAACAAGAATATATCATTCTCAACAAAGACTGTACCTTGGCATTTAAGGAGGTGGAAACAAATTGCCATAGTTTTGTATGACTCCTCTAAGAGAAAAGTAAACATGTCTTAACCCTTTTCATTCTGAAGAATTACCCCATATATACTTAAACAATAAAGTTGTGTCCGCTTGACGTTTATGTCTGCCAGTTCTGAATGTATGAACGCATTTCATTTATATTTTTTACATTACAAATTGTTATCATTTAGAAGCGTTATGCTCCTAAACGAAATTCATTTGATAACCAGTAGAGCCGCTACCAACTCAGAGAACATGAGTACCCTTAAAATCAAAAGTCACAACATCAATAGCTTGGGGTCCATCATAATTTCGAACCGTTCAAGCATATTCAAATATCACTGAGCAAACTCTCTAGTAAGATGTTATGCATGTTAGCTGTATGCATTGCTTTTACGGCCAGAACCATTCATCTGTAACATACTCTGACGTCACAAAGCATCGATCAAGAGCGTGTGGGTAGTCATTCGGAAAATTCATTGTTGGTCCAACATTTTGATAATCAACAGAGTCGGTCAAATTTGAATTTCTTTTTCGTCATAACAAGCATTTTAACATTAATTAAGACTAATAAGCATCAAAACAATTGATACTGGAAATTCACTTGGTGTCTTTTTTCAGTAAGGGGTGAGGTATAAAACACAGATTTAGTGAACATGTAATGGCTGACATCAGCCATGGTTTTAATATTTATCCTTTGTGTAATCGTTGTCATACACAAGCACAACAAATTAAAACAAAAACGGTGTCAAATGATATAAGGTTAAGGCGAATCAGAGGTCTTAAATTGCTATTTGTTTAATTCAAAGGGAGGTAATTTGAGTTAGTTTCGTAAATTAACGGTTTTGAATTGCAATTTCGCTAGTTTAATAAGCACTTTGGAATTTTTAGATGTTTTTTTTTATCGTTGGACGTTCCTGGTTGCCGTTTAATGCAAAATGTGTCACGTTTTGATGATCAACTTGATAATGATAATAGGTTCAATAACTCTTCCTGATAAGAAGATAAAATCAAATAATTGCCAAGTTTTGTGTGTCGGGCGTGTGATAAACATTTTGGCTTATTTTCGCTGCGACATCTTAACTGGATCAAAATATACAGCTCCATGAAAATCGGACGTTTTTTTTTTGTTTGAGTTTATGTTGATACAATAAGTATGGAATTGTCTATTTTGTATTTCAAGGGGTTGCAAGTCAAACTTTCTTTAAAATATTCTTTTTCTACCAGGCCCTGATGAAATGCCGCATTATACGACAATTAATTTGGATCTTCACTATTTACCAAAGTGCCTGTTTACCTCGGGTGGGGGGTAACTCCCTATATATGACATAGTACGGATGTGAGTGCCAAAAAGCCTCCTTTTTCAACGCCGCCAGGTATATGATAACCCCCCCCCTTTTTTTTTAAAAAAAAGGAATTAAATTAATGCCCCGATTTTCTGATTTTTTGGCACTTGAATGGCCCAAAGTTTCTGACACTCATGACACTCGTATATGCACATATTTTTCGCCCAGATGATCGTCAAGCCTTTGTTTTCACATTCACATAAAGCAGGTGTTCTCATGCTGTTGGTCATTTGTAAACTTTTTTTTTACAAATCACAGAGGGTATGAAAGGGTATATTAATTCAAAGAACAGTATATTGGTATATGATTAGGTCAACTTTCTGTGAAGTCAAGTATATGAATAAGCTGTTTTTTTTCAAAGGCCAGATAGATGATTGGGGGTTGGTTTCAAGATACTGGCTCGCACACCCGTACCAAAATTAGCTCCGAGTTACCCTCCCCCCCCCAGCTGTTTATCGGTTTATTAATCCTGCTCTTTTGACTATTACAAGTAATGTTATTTGTTTATAGATATGAAACAGTATTAACTCGTAACGGTCATGTTCAAAACCGCAGCACAGTGCCTCAGCTGAGGAGAGTACCCTCGGTCTCTAGTTTTCAATTCCGATGCTCTGCCATCAGCTAATTTGATATGAATGGCGCCATGCAATTTGCATGCAACGAATTCAGGGTTTCTCTATCGAAGCCCATACATGTATATATGCTGTATATAGAGGATCTTACATGAGTGCTCATGTTTTATTGAATTTATTAAACGAGTTGGGGAAAAGAGATAAAATGCGAGGCTTGCCGAGCATTTTATCTCTTTTTCGCAACGAGTTTAATAAATTCAATAATACAAAAGCACGAATGTTAGATTCTATTTATCATATGACAAATACTTTGAAATCTCATTTCTGGCGTAAAAACGTTATAAATTTGACATTATGTACGCAATGTTGTTATGGACGTCATAACGTTTCCCGTAAATCGATAAACCACTAGTGGTTTACAGATTTTATTGCATGGCGTTATTTCACTCCCAGACGCGACGTCATATGATAAAATGGTATATATCTATCTATCTATATTGGTACGTTGCTCCGTCACAGTTTGACGATTATTCAACGGTTTGACTTCTATTGGTTACGCATAAAAGATGAAATAAAAGAGAATAAAGACAGACAGAAGAAATATATAATAATACACAAGATATACAAATGTAGAATAAAAATGAGGAGAAAAGAAAAATATGTGTCAAATCTATAAATATATAAAAAGAGTAGAAGGAAGAAAGTTTTCCCAGTGGCCTTTGACTTGCCAGGTAGAGACCAAACTGCCTTCCTTGGAGGTACCAGGGCCCATACGTCCCCGACAGCATAGCTCCCCACCTTAGCAAGCTACTCAACCACTGGGCCCTTACCTAGATTTAGAATGAGAGGGTGGATAGCCCCCCTTTGAAGGATACCAAAGAAGGGGCCTCAGCTGTAACAGCTGGTAGAGAGTTCCACAAGGGTATTGTTCGGGGGAAGAAGCTAAACTTGAAGCAGTCTGTGGAAGGAGAAAACTGTCTGAACTTCTTAGTATGTGACGATCTGGTTCTTGCTGTCGACGGAGTCAAGTATGATGATGCGGGTATGTCAACTAGGTCGTGGACCACTTTATAGAAAAGGGTGAGTTGAATCTTACTTCTCCTAGCTTCTAGCGACTCCCATTGAAGATGGTCCAGCATAGAGGAAACACTACTGGTGTTTCTGTACCTATTCGTGGTAAACCTTGCTGCCCTTCTCTGAACCATTTCAACCTTGTGTACTTGATCTTTATGATGTGGGCTCCATACTGATGAGCAGTACTCCAGATTTGATCTGACCATGGTAAAATAGGCGTTGGCTTTGGTATCTTCTTTGCATGACCTTAGATTGCGTCGCAAGAACCCCAACATACTGTTAGCCTTCTTGGAGATCCTGTCTATTTGGTTTTTCCATGACAATGACGACTGCAAGTCCACACCAAGGTATTTTGTGCTGTCTTGTAGCTCTAGGACGTGGCCTTTCAGTTGGTAGTCGAATCTGGTGGGGGTGCGTGATCTGGTTACGCTCAGCACGCTGCACTTTTGCGGGTGGAATGCCATGCCCCATTTGGTCTCCCATTCAGCTAGCATATTGAGGTCTTCCTGAAGTGCTTCACAGTCTGAGATGCCTTTGATTTGTCTATACACAATGCAATCATCAGCGAAGAGTCTTGAGTTTGAAGTGATCTTATCCGGAAGGTCATTGATGAACAGGAGGAAGAGCATTGGCCCTAGTACCGATCCCTGGGGTACACCACTGACTACAGGTACTCTATCGGATGAGCTTCCTTCTACAACCACACTCTGGGTTCGACCTGATAGAAAAGATGCAATCCAGCTATGTATGGTGCCTCGGACTCCAAAGTGTTCAAGTTTCCGCAGGAGACGTTGGTGTGGAACTCTATCGAAGGCTTTGGAGAAATCCAGGACCAGCATGTCTGTTTGGATCCCCTTGTCCAGTGATGAACTCAAATCATGGCACAGGGTCACTAGCTGGGTCTCGCAACTCCTTCTTGCGCGGAAGCCGTGTTGGCAGTCGGTAAGTATCTTGTAGCAATCCAGATGTTTTAAGACATTGCTTACGATGACATGTTCCAAAATCTTGCAGCAAAGGCAGGTTAGAGAAACAGGGCGGTAGTTTGCAGGGTCATAACGCTGTCCTTTCTTGAAGATTGCTGATACATTGGCGGTTTTCCAGTCATCGGGCACAATTCCTGTCTGTAGGGATTTATTGAAGATGCAGGTCAATATTGGTGACAACTCTTCAGAGCACTCCTTCAATAATCTTGCTGGTACCATGTCAGGGCCAGAGGCTTTACGTGGGTTACTCTTTTGTAGCAGCTTCCTCACGCCTTCCTCTGTTACTGTGATGTGTTCCATGTCCGGGTAAGGGTCACCATCTGGATCTGGAACTGGGATGTCAGGGTCCTCATGGGTAAAGACTGATTGATATTGTCTGTTAAGAATGTCTGCCTTATCTTTAGGTGAGTTGAACAGACGGCCATTGTCCTTCAGTGGTGATACGCCGGTTGAATCTTTACGCAGGGACTTGATGTAGTTCCAAAATCTTTTCTGTTTTGGTGGTCGGTCGACTTCTGGGTCTTCAGCCTCAATGATGCCATTGATATATGTCCAATAGGCTTGTCTTTCATGCTTCTGTACCGCCTTTTTACATTCCTTATATTTCCTGATATCACTGTCATTTTTGGTCTTCCTCATTCGGCGAAATAGCTTATCACGTCTACGTATTTGAGATTTTACTTTTCTGTTGATCCATGGTTTTCTTATTTTCTTCCCGTTGAGTGTTTTGGTGGGAATGTACTTCTGCATGAGGTCTGTTACTGTTTTGCGGAATTTGTCCCATAAAGCTTGGGTAGTTGATGTCGGCTCCAGTGATACAAACTCTTCTTTCACATGTCTGAGTTCCCTTTTCAATGACTCAAAGTCAGCTTTGTTGTAACAAAACACCTTTCTGGGTGGCGTGATGGCTCTGGATGGGCGGAGACTAGATTCAACGTAGACTACCTCGTGGTCCGCTATGCCAGGTATGATGTCAACTCTGTTAACCAATGACTGGTTATTTGAGAAAAACAGGTCCAGGATATTTGCAGTATCCTCTGTGATCCTTGTTGGCTCCAATACCATTTGATCGAGGAAATGGTCCTTTGAAATTCGAAGAAGCTGGTGACATAGTCCTGGCTTGTTGGCATATTGCTTAACACTCTCAGTTGTCCAATCGATGTCTCCAAGGTTGAAATCACCTCCAATCCAGGTGTGAGCTCCAGTGGGTATTTTTGACAAGCATGACTGTAGTTGGTCTAGATAACTGGGATCATTCTCATCTGGTGGACGATATCATATCTACCTGACGTCTTTGATGAATACAAAACTCATTACAAGCGTGTTGTATCAAATGGCACGTTCATAATTTAAAGAATAAACGGAAAATCTCACCAATCCGTATCACGTGTCCAGTAGATAGATTTTTTTGTGAAATTGTATACATGTACATGTAAATAGCAATATCAAAAGCCAATACTTGTACAGGTGATTTGTTCGCTTTCGGCATATTCCGGAAATATATAAAACCCGGGATGAGTGGAGTCTTACTGTGAATTCATCTATATTATAAACCGGATAGTCGTGTCTTCATTCTAAACGCCTTTCTACCTCTGCCTATAATGCATTGAGGCTGGCCAATCAGAGCATTCGCTGTTGGCACACTCAAAATATGATAGCAGATTGAAGATGGCTATGATAAAAAAATAATAATTCGGCCGCGACGCGAGAAAACCTGTCCTTTGGGTTTCCCACATAGCGATTCAAACCAGCCTGCTCAGCTACAGAGACTAGCTAGAAAATTGAAATTTCGCTTGTATGGATACTTTACAATAAGCGTATAACAAAAGGCGCTGATCAGACTGCGCGTATGGTTAGGATAATGATTAATGGGCTGATTTAATGATTAGCGATTAAAGTACCGGGTTTTTAGTGACTTACAATTTTGGGTGCTTTAACATTAATTCAATAAATTAGGATATTTACTATGTTTGTGAAAATTTATTTTATCTGAACCAGTTATACTGATTATATTTAATGCGCTAACATTTAACGATGTTCGAGTTTGTTGGAACTGGAACAGACCAAACATTTCATTATTCATATACACACACCCGCCACGTCTTTGTTGTTTTTGTCTAAAAAATGAATCGTTAAATCCACGAAGGCTCTGAATTTTATATTTTGTTTCTTATATTTTGGAAATTTTTCTCAAATGGATAGTAACAACTACACTGTATGCAGTTGTGCTGTGTCGATTCCATAGATTGGTGTGTATAAAACAGTGAATGTTCTGATCTGGATGCCGCTGGCAGGCTCGGCCGAGCCTTCACAAGTGGTGTTTCTGATAACATTGGCGGATCCAGAGGGGGGGGGGGGGGGGGGGGTCAGGGAGTCCAGACCCCCACCCTCGAGAAGTAATTGGACCCAGCCTGGTCCGCATAGCCTGGGTCCAGTAGTCAATGTTTTTTGCCAAAATTTTCTTAAGCTAATTTATTCTAAAAATTAAGATAAAAAAAGATAACACATCGAAGGTATTAATTTCTGTAGATATTGACTGCATTTGGACCAAGAAACAAAAAATGATCAGACTGTAACCCAGGCTACGCCCGCGCAACGCTTTTCGTATAACGTCATGCAAATATAATTCGGGGCTTATTTTAAGTATTTTCAAGTTTAACTCAATGTTCTAACGGCACGTACTTATTTTAAGTATTTTCAAGTTTAAACCTATGCTCAAACAGCACGTGAATCTCCTGATTTGTACATGGATATTCGTTCAATTGACAATGAGTTAAAACCGGTAGTTAAGTGTAAATATAGAGCTGTTACGGTGACAAGTAATACCGGGTTTTAGTATCACGGAAACGACCGAGTTAATAATTTTTGGAATTGCGTCCCTTTGATATGACCGATTTTTTGTATTTTCAAGTATTTTCTCTATTAGCGGACGAGAAACACGTAAAATTTGAAATATTTCTAATCTCTATGAACTAAAAGAAATGTATAAAACAGATTAACTATGCTTAAAATATTATAGACAGAAATACCATAAAGCAACTATGCAAATATTTAGAACGAAATATTTCAATTTAAGACTGGGGTATGTTTATATATAGTTCCAAACATTAAAGTAATCGGAGCGTGTGTCCCGGTTGACACATCTGAACATTGATCGCTGACTTTCGGCCGATCTGTCCAGACGGATGTCCCTTCACACTTTCCAGATACTGTCGCTCTCGCTGCCTCGACGCACGATCGAGTGACGTTCTAAATTGGCCGCAGTCTTCTCTCATTGGGTTGTCTGTGTGCCGTAGGGTCTATAATGTTAAAACCTTTCTTCTCTTAGAGCAATCTAAATTGGGGAAGTTGGGGGTAACTCAAGAACGTTTATGACGCTCCCATACGGCACTGCGATGTGCGCAGTCTGCCATGTTTTTTTTTATTATTTTTTTTTAGTTTGTTTTCAGTATTAGTAAACTGAATCAATTTTTAACTACAGTTGAAGAACTGCACACAGCACTCGAATGTACGCAAACCATTTAATTTATGGCGAGGTTATAAAACTTTTTCATACTAATTCAGCTGAGCACGAAATTTAATATGCTCACACATGTTAAATTATTTTAACATTTTTAAAATATCATGATAAGTACAACATCTGAGAGACTTAAAGCGAGAAGCTTCTTTATTTGCTGGTATTTTAGTTTTTATGAGCAGTTGAACTTTCGTACTGAGTTGAGTTGAGCATGAAAATGGTTTCTAACCTTGATGCCTGGGTGCTTAAAAGACTGAAAACCAGAACAGGGCCCGAGGTTATAAAACTTTTTTCATGCTCAACTCAACTGAGCATGAAATTTCAACTGCTCATAAAAACTAAAATACCGACAACAGAAGAAGTATCTTTCTTTATGTCTCAGATGTTGTATTTATCATGCTAATAAATGTTAAAATGCCAACAATTGTTGGCATTTTTACATTTATGATCAGGATAAATTTCGTGCTCAGCTGAGTTGAGCATGAAAAAGTTTTATAACCTCGGGACCTGATATTTTGATAGGAAATACTAAAACTAATGCACCAGTCATTCGTATGCCCCGCCCCCTTGGAGCCGGGTATACCGGGGACATAGCGGGACTTAAGTGCCGGGATTTGACCTACGATGTGTCCCCGCAGTGCAATCTAAATTGGGGAAGTTAGGGTAACGACGGTCCCATACGGCGGTGATCGCAGTCGGCCAGGTTTTTTTTTTTAAATATATTTTCAATGGGTGTTAAATTGAGCTTTTGGGCATCGCTTTTACATGTTTTAGAACAGCGTCGTCTGTCTACACGTCTGACAGTTTGTGCACTGCCGCATGTTATAACTTAGTTGCTATTGCGCAGACATGGTAAGCTCGGGTAGGGATGGAGTACTCTAAATTTTCCAGGCTACATAGGCTCGGCCCCAGCAAATAAATAAAAATTAAATATATTTATAAAACCCAGGCCCCCAAAAAACTTAAAGTTTTAACATAAAAATAAAAAGACCCCCCCCCCCTACACACACACCATTCTGTACCTTGACCTTAGTTTGTCCAATTTCTAATACTTAGTTACACTTTTAGATAGTGAACAAAAAACTTTGAGACGTGACTGACTTTTAGAATATTGAATAGTTATAGAAATAGGGGTTCATACTCCAGTCCCTGAGGGGGTATCTATGTGCATGAGAGGTCCAGAGAAAATTATTCCACAAATGGTTAGAGACATATCCGAGGTGCAAGAAAATCGAGAGTGATTGGCTTGAATGATGGTGCGGTTCGAGAAATCCAAGATGGCCGCTAACATGGCGGCTAATTTTATGGAAAATAGCCTAAGTTTTTACGTTAAATAAGCTGCGCCAACACGTTTCTTGTTTGTTTTTTTTTCAGGCCTTTACATACACTAACCCATAAAGCGCCACCTACAATTTGCAGCACACGATAATTTCAAATTTTGCCGCTTTTTCAAAAATAACAAACTAAGGCATGGTATTTCACGAAACTCGTTAAATATTCCTTATTTCTTTCGAAAATTATGAAAGATGTCGCAAAATTTATCGTCTGCTGCAGTCGTGATTGGCCATGTTAACTAACCATGTTAACTGTTCAATGTTTTTGACACACACAGATGTTCAAGCCTGACTGACTCATTTTACGCATTCTGCACGGAATTACTCAGAGGTCGTAGTACATATATACACATTTTTATTTATGTTTTATGAAGTTGAGATTCGTGTAAAAGTCGTTTGATATTTAATTATTATTTTCTTTTCATCCTATCTGAACTTGTAACGCATTTCAGCGGCTTCACATTTTGGGCCTGGGGTTATTTCAAATGAGACACAGCGATCATCCTTCTGAGTTACTGATTTTTTCATCTTTGATATTCTTGATTTGCTCAAAACATAAGTTTTATTTAGTCAGAAAATTAGTTGAAGATCTATAAGAGCTTGTTCTATACTAACGCCATTTGAAAACGAGCCTTCCGTACACAAAGACTAGGTTCCACACACAATGTGATCAACAGCAAACAATGAGCCAACAACAATAGAATCGCCACCTACTGGCGTGCCAATCAAGAGTGACAGTGACGTAGTGATTTGTTTACAATTGCTAAGTAAAACACTAACGTGTGCACTTAACTTGAGCTAACGCGAATCGATAGATCACTTGTATATTAATCCTATCATGCGGATTGGATTAATACACTCGTGATCTATCGATTATAAGTCCCTGATAACTCTGTAAGCAGGGCATGACGTCACTGTCACTCTTTGCTGGCAGGACAGTAAGAATGGACCGCAGCCGCAGCAACTGTGTTGAGGGGAGGTGTGTGTGTGTGGGGGGGGGGGGGGGGAGGATAAAATATATTTTACATGCTAGCTTGTCCAGAAACAGTTTTACCGTGGGACAATCTACGAACGTTAGCCAACCGTGGTATAACTACTATCCTGCCAGCCAAGAATGACAGTGACGTCATGTTTTGTTTACAAAGTTATCATGGACCTATCATCGATAGATCATTTGTGTATTAATCCTATCCGCAGGATAGGATTAATACACAAGTGATCTATTGATTAGCGTTAGCTCAAGTGGATGTACAAGTTACATTTTACTTAACATTTGTAAACAATATATTACGTCACTGTCACTCTTGGTTAGCACGATAGTAGAATTGTTTTTTCTTTAAAAACAGGAGTCTCAGCCCACCCCCAGGGGGGGGGGCACTCTGATATTTTCATACATACGTGGGCTCGGGTCATTTTTTGGGGTTCGAAATTTTGAATTTCAATATTTTTGGGGTTTTTCAGAAAAATAATATTTTCATTTTTTGGGGTTCGAAATTTTGAATTTCAATATTTTTTGGGGTTTTCAGAAAAATAATATTTTTTGGGTATGAAGATTTTGTGGATATTTTTTTGGGGTCATCGCAAAATTGGACTATATTTAGTTGTCATTTCTATGCATTTTAGGGTCTTTTCTCAAGGTCAAGGTACAGAATCTGGGATATTTTTTTTGGGTTGCCAAAATTCAAATATTTTTTAGGGTGCATGAATTTCCTGATATTTTTTCGGGGTGAACGGTAGATGCTGGACCCGAGCCTACGTATGCAGAACAAAATGAGAGTACCCCACCCCCTTTGGTATCATAAAGAACTAAATGTCAGTAAATGCAATTTCAAACAGAAATAATAGTGATTTTTGTGTAAAATATTAATTACATATCAAGTAAAGGTATTTATTTATTTATTTATTTATTTATTTATTTATTTATTTATACAATTTTTATAGAGTGTGACACAATTAGCTAAGATAACTATTCTATCTTGCGGCCCTCTGCAACATATAACTAAACAATGAAACTTATCAAGCTAATGCAGTTAACTTTTGCACAACCAATCCATCATTTGGGAAAAAGTTGATAATTATATATTATTTCAATTATAATCAAAAATTCATGTTACATCCAACCACACGCACATCTTCAGACCTAGACAAAAACAGCTTAAAAGTTAAAAAAAGGTACAGGAAAAAATAGTAGGAGGAGTTGCGTTCACAAGATACCAGTGTACTCGTATATTTGCTTTAAGCCCTAAAAAGACTAAGTTCAAACTGGTAAAAATGAAAAAAGAGAAGAATCTGAGGATTGCATCCAAACATCATGCACATCTTCAGATATTGACAAAACACCTGCAAAGTTTCAAACAGATCCGACTAAAACTGTAGGAGGAGTTGCGTTCACAAGATACCAAGTGTCTAAATGCTTTAAGCTCGGAATGACTTACCCTGAACTTCGAAAAAGTAACAAAAATAATCTGAGGATTACAGCCAAACATCTTGCATATCTTCAGACCTTGACAAAAACACATGCAAAGTTCAAAAAAGATCTGGATAAAACTGTAGGAGGAGTTGCGTTCTCAAGATACCCAGTGTCAATATGCTTTAAACCCAAAATGATTAAAAACTAAGTGAGTATGATCAGGAAAAACCACAATCACACACTGCAGACCAACCCTCGGCACCGTGAGGAAGAGCCACAGAACAATTATAGTAACAATACATCTGTAAGACAAGAATAGCAAAGCAACCAGCTTTCTCTTCAGGATGATTGTAAAACTAGAATGGACATAATGTAATGCATAACAAAACAAAAACAAAGACAAACACAGAACTTCCACAATCAATGGAAAGTACATTAAACAATATATCAACAACAACAGAACCGCCGCCCTAGAACGGGCAGCAGCACAAGCCACCGGGAGTGTGTGTGTGTGTGTAGGGGGGGGGGGGGGGTGACTTAAATGCATTTTACTAGCGCTAAATCTTCGACCTAAATTCTGTTGTTGTTCAAACACAAAATTGTTTAGTTCGAATGGAGGCTTCCTAACTAATGCAATGTATCATCACAGAGAAACAATCAAATCAAATTAACACACTATACAAAGAAAATGGCTCATGACTCACAGATAGTCAGAGCTAAGTCCGAACTGCGAAAAAAGTGACAATAATTAATCTGAGGAATACAGCAAAACGTCATGCACATCTTCAGATCTTGAAAGTTTCAAAAGGATCCGGCTGTACCTACAGAGGAGTTGCGTTCACAAGATACTCAGTGTCAAAATGCTCTAAGTCCAAAAATGACTGAGTCCGGACGCCGAAAAGAGTGACAAAATTAATCTAAGGATAACAGCAAAACGTCAAGCACATCTTCAAATCTTGGCAAAAAACACCTGCAAAGTTTCAAAAAGATCTGGCTAAAACTGTAGAAGGAGCTGCGTTCACAAGATTTTGTGACAGTCAGAGGGAGAGATAGGCAGACAGACGGACAGATGGACAGACAGTCGCACGGAGAAAACAAGATGTCTTCTGACCCTATTTGGGGAGACATAACTATTTTCAGTTTCTAACACTTACATTATCTAGACCTTGAGTATTACGTAATACTTGATATTTCGAGGTAAAGTTGGTTAGGGTGTTAACGCTAGAATCTTGATTTAGACATTGCAATTATAAACTTAAAGCAATTAAAACGCAATTGGTGCAAGTGGTGTTTTTCTTATGAATAGCAGCGTAATACTCTTTTTCTATGTATTTAAACAAGCTTCCTTTTCGTACGAGAACGTTTTATCAAAACTTGGCCTCGATTGCGCATTTCTGCTAAATATTTTGGTGAAAAATAACGAATTCATCAAATTTGTTTGTAACCTTAAATCTTGAAATTCTACTCAATTTCAGTGTGTAAGTACTGTCTTTTACTCAAACAAACAAACTTACGGAATACAACACAAAAATGATTCCACTTGCGTGAAGGACCTCAATTATTGTTATAAAGTTCAGATTTTCACAAAACTTTTGCTATATTGAGAAATGACTAAAACTTCAATTCATGATTTGCATATTTCATTTATCACAACATCACAATATTTATGTCGCATTTTCTTTAACTTCCGGTTTTCACGCTCAAACTTTGATGGCCATTCAAAGATCAAAACTTCAAAACGCATTTTCCGGTTGTGTGTGCATAGAAGGTATCCCAAAGGTGAAAATTTCAGAAGGGTTGTGTCACAGATCGGGTTGTGTCCCTTTATATAAAAAAAATACAGCCCGGCTTATATGGACAGCTTCATTAGCACCAAAAGGATATTGCATTGATGTCACGGCGATAGACTCATGCTTTTTATTTGATAAGAATGCTAAAAGAGCATAAAATCTAGGGTTAGTTTATATTGTGAAAATTGCGTTTTAATAGCTACACATACTCTTCAAGAATGGTCCTGCGCAAAATAAGAATTCTCACTTGGTCGCGCAAAGTGAGAGAGCGTGGTAGCTCAGTGGTTAGGCACTTGCCTCTGGTGCTAGAGGTCCCAGTTTCGATCCCCGCTCGCGGCTAGGAAAATTTTGGTGTCCAAACACGCTTTCTCTAGTGTCATTTGCAGGGATGATACTTGATAAGTGCAAAGTGCATCATCCTTCAGATCGGAACGTTAATTGGATGTCCCCTGGGCAGGGAGAGTCATCCCCTGTGCAGGTTAAATAGCCCTACAGTAATTAAGATATGGTTACTTGTAGGCTTTCATCCTGCAACCGGAGTGTACAAAGTACACCTGCCGATAATACTCAAAAGAGGGTCTGGCAGTATATAGAGAAAGAAAAAAAGTTGAAATTCTTACCTTGCGCAGAGCCCTAGATATCAGAGGATGCTTTTTTCAGATTGTTTTTTGTTGGCTCTTTTTGAGTTAAATGGTTTTTTTTTGGCT
This sequence comes from Loripinus fragilis, assembly GCA_964019695.1. Lineage (NCBI taxonomy): Eukaryota > Metazoa > Mollusca > Bivalvia > Lucinida > Lucinidae > Loripinus > Loripinus fragilis. Next base: position 76,927,204 of record OZ026525.1, read on the forward strand.
GGTTTTATATAGAGGATCTTTCATGAGTGCTCATGTTTTATTGAATTTATTAAACGAGTTGAGGAAAAGAGATGAAATGCGAGGCTTGCCAAGCATTTTATCTCTTTTTCGCAACGAGTTTAATAAATTCAATAATACAAAGGCACGGATGTTAGATTCTATTTATCATATGACATTAAGATTACTTTGAAATCTCATTTCAGCCCTAGAAACGTTATAATTTTGTCATTATGTACGCAACGTTGTTATGGACGTCATTACGTTTCCCGAAAATCGATAAACCACTAGTGGTTTACAGATTTTATTGCATGAAGTTATTTCACTCCCAGGCGCGACGTCATATGATAATATGTACATCAGCCTTGCTTTCATCCATATAATACATAAAGCCTTAGGCGCAATATAATAACCTTTATATAAGCCTAGCGTCCTTTTTGTGGTACATTGGAACACAGTTCAGTCCCAGATCAGATGCCACAATCAGGTTCTCTATTGTTTGATTACAAACTGTTTGATTAAAATTCGAATAAATAGCACCAAAAACCCTTTGCAAAAAACTAATATGCCTCCTTGATTTATTCAGGTAACCAAGGACCAAATATCGAAGATGAACCAGTATTGCACAGTCTAGTTGTTACATTGCATTCTCACAGACCAGATTGGTAGCGCTGTCAAACATGTTGATTTCAATTTTCCATATGCAATATCGTCTCGGGCAACATGATTACGTACTGCGGTGGAGTTAGATGGAAAACAAAAAGGAAGTTTAATGAAGCAAAAGGAGGTGCAGGTGATGAAATGATAAAAATCCAGATAATCAAATAATGTTGCAGAATTGGAATCAAGATGGAGTGCAGGTTTAGTCTACATATGGGCTCTTACAAGGCATGGGAAATTAACATGGGAGTCTGCCCACACTTCGATTTTAACGATATTAAGCTGATTAATTGCCTGTTGTATGAATTCTATATTTATTGTACATTTGCTTTTTATGTAATTCCATAGTCAATTTATTGTGTCATGTATGACATCACTACATATTATATACATTTCTACAGTAATTTGCATATCATGAAACTAATGCTGAAATGTTTTATGGATTAACGCTATTATTGATAAGTTCGTTGATACTATAAATGGATCTGAAGCGTGAGCTTGTTGACACCAATTCCCTATAGACTGCAGCCTTCTTTGAGTGAGAGGGTTGTTTTAAATGGGCATGGTTGTCATACAGCCCTACATTTTGGTGTCAAAGCTAAATATAAATATATGTAAAAATAACGTAAAAATATATGTGATGCGCTGACCTTTTTGTTGGACAACATTTTATGCAATTTGGCACCAAGTTGTATAGACAAGTTGTTGGGATTCCTATGGGCACTAATTGTGCTCCCCTGGTTGCCATTTTTCCTGTTTTGTTATGAGAGGGACTTTATGATGTCTCTTTCTAATGATAAGCAGGCTGATATTATTGATGCTTTTGACACTACATCCAGATATTTAGACGAAATTTTAAACATTAATAATGTTTATTTTGACAATATGGTAAGTCAAATATACCCTTCAGAGCTCTAACTTAATAAAGCTAATACCTCTAATACCAAAGCCGCGTGTTTAGACTTGCATTTGTCGATTTCTAATGATATTGTTTAACCAAAATTTATGATAAACGTGACGGCTTTGATTTTGAAATTGTCAATTTCCCATTTTTAGATGGTGATGTTCCTCGCTGTACACCCTATGAAGTCTATATCTCTCAACTCATTCGTTTTGCTAGACTACTAGCCATGTTGCTGACTTCAACACTCGCAATAAATTGTTAACTCAGAAACTTCTTAAACAAGGCTACTGGTATCATAAACTCCGCGAAACCTTTTCTAAATTTTATAGACGATACTATAATTTGAAATCTAAATTCCAAATTGGACTTAAATCTCTCTTGCGCCAAGGGCTTTCGGAACCTGAATTCTATGGTGACTTGGTGTATAAATTGAAGAAGATTGGTGGCTCTAATAATTTTACAGCGTAGTTCATTTAAATAACTTCCTATTATAAAAAGATTGGCTATAACATTAATGTATTGCAACAGACTGCATGCTTGGTGGTCAACCCAATCGTCAGGTGATCATGTATGATCCTTATCTGAGGTGAGTGTTTTTTGTAACTATGAAAAAACAAACGAACAACTTCACGCTGAGTCATTTATATGAGTGCCCTGAACTCCTCTGTGGTCTCAGCTGCGACCACAGATGGAGCCAGACTATTCCAATGGGGAATAGTCCTTGGGAAAAAGAATACTTCAGGGCATCACTACAAGTCTGGGGCCTGCAATACTGTGAGTTGTGTGATGACCTGGTAGATCTTGTAATCTGAGACAGGGTCAAGTACTTGTCCTTATCAATAGACATAATCCCATAATGAATCTTGTGGAAGAAAAACAGAGTACTGATCCCTTCGGGCCTCCAGAGTTGGCCATTGCAGCTCATTGAGCATCTCGCCTACACTACTAGCGTTGCGCCACCTTCTGCTGGTCCAGCGGGCTGCTGTCCTCTGTACCTTCTCCACTTGTTGAATCTGTGTTTTACAATATGGGCTCCAAATGGGTGCTGCATACTCCAGTTTAGGGCGTACCAAAGTTTTGTATGCAGCCTCCTTAGTACTCCCAGGTGCGAAAGCCAAGTTCCTTCGAAAGAAACCTAAAGTCTTAGTTGCTTTGGACGAAATATCAGAGATATGCTGACCCTAATCCATGATCTCTGTGATTGTTATACCAAGATATAACGTTTTCCAAAGTGTGCTAATGCAGAGTGTAGTCATGAATGATTTGTTTGTGTGAGTAATTCCGAGTCACTCTAATAGAGTGACATTTGGCAACATTGAACTTCATTTGCCAATCGGCCTCCCAGAGCTCAAGACTGTCAAGATCTTCCTGCAAAATGAGACATTCTTGAAATGATTGAATGTTCCTATACAGGACACAATCGTCCGCGAACAGGCGAACTGAAGACTTGATATTATCTGGTAAATCATTTATGAAAATTAGAAAAAGGATCGGTCCTAAGACCGACCCCTGGGGTACACCAGATAAAACAGGGACTGGATCTGAGGCTTGACCGTCTAAAACTACTTGTTGACTGCGCCCAGAGAGCCATGAGCTGATCCGCTTGTGGATGGACCCTCGTATCCCATAGTAATTGAGTTTCTGAAATAGCCTCCTGTGTGGGACCTTATCGAAGGCTCTTGCGAAATCCATGATGATCAAATCTGTCTGCTTATGCCCCAGATTCATCGCACCATCCAAGTTGCTGATGATATCGTGCACAAACTGCACCAACTGGGTTTCACAAGACCTCCGACTTCGGAACCCATGCTGACAGTCAGCAAGTATGCTATCTAAAGTCAGATTTTTAATGGGATGTTTGACCAATTCGGGGGCGTTTAGATTTGAGGGCGTTTTGATTTTGGGACGTTTTGACGTACCAACAGAAGGCTGATAGGTCAGTTTCAATATGCCCTCAAGTGGCAATCTAGTTTAGGTCAATATTGTTAAGTTTTCATCATAAGCAACTAAGGCTAATTAAAAAAAGGGCCACATATGCCCTGTATATATACATACAAGTAATACCTATTCCTCTGCTAAGGTCTAATAAACGAGGTATGCCTTGGGGGCATTTTTCTATGTCAGGTCTAATCCAGGGATCTAATAAATGAGGAATGTCTATGGGGCATATTGAAACTGTCCCATCTGCCTTCTGGTATTTCGTGACGCTCAACCGAGAATATCCAAATTTTATAAGAAGTCGAGAATATCCGAATTAGCTCCATTGGGGAATCTGGATTCCGGCTCAGAGGAGAAGATCACTAATAAGCCCTTTCATTTTCAGAAGCATGCTGGTATCCATGGAGACAGCTAACGTATATCACCATCGCTGATGCGATGGTGAATAACTGCGTATAATTGCGATTACTCCCGATCCCCATGTGTGACCCCATTCTGGTTTAAATATTATTTACGAGGTTGGGGGAGGGGGTTCAACATGTGATGCCAATCCTTCAATAAATTGAAAAGTCTTCTAGGCTCGAGCTTTTATGTACCGGCCATATATAATTATACCCCCTAAAAAGAGATGTTACTTTGCAAATCAACTACGAAAACTCAGAAGAAAACACAGTCGTGAATAACCTGGTCGACAATTTTTGAAGTAAAAAGTGTGATGGACGGACGGACAAGTCGAAAGCAATATGCCCACTCAACTTTCTCAAAGTTGGGGGCATACACATCTCTTGAACTGCTAGCCAAACACAGAAATAAGTAATAGTTATACTATGGGTTGTCCGCCTGTACGTGGAGATAATCCACGAGCTTTAGCGAGTGGATTATCTTACGTACAGCTGGACAACCCATGGTATAACTATTTTATACCACCTACATCAGTGTAGACCTTGCACATCGTGAGATAATCCGTGCTAAAGTTGGTAAGGGTGGTATAATTCATCTTAATCCAGCGACCAAATGATATTTAACATACATCGGAATTACAATGTACGTGTCCGCACATATGGAGTTCTATCTTAGCAATTAAGGCGCCGACAAAATGCATCTGGAAATGTTGTCTGCTTAAATAAGTAGTCCACAAACAAAATAAACTAATTAAGGTATAGAAGCAAACAGCGTTGATCTAGACCAGACTGCTGCAATAGTTGCCAACGATCTTTGTCAAAAAGGCCTCTAAAACGACAAAACAGGCGACATTTGTTAGGACTGGCGCTCTAAGGATTAATAGATCATGAAGCTTTGAAACAAGCTAAATCAAAGAAAAGTCTAATGGATCTGTGATTTGAGTAAATATGATTTGTATTAATATACAAGCTCGTAAATGTCAAACAAACCGCTTTGGGACATAATTCATTTCAGTTTTCTTGAGAAACAAACTGGACAAACATTGTGTTTGGTACTGTCGTGCCAACTAAGAGTGACAGTGACGTAATTTTTTGTTTACAATTGTTAATTGAATATTAACTTGTACACCCCACTTGCGCTAATGCGAATTGTTAGATCACTTGTGTATTAATCCTATCACGTGATCTATCGATTATAAGTCCCCGATAACTTTGTAAAGAAAACATGACGTCACTGTCACTATTGGCTGGCAGGACAGTATATTGTGCTGACGAATATAATAATCAGAATCTGTCGCATAGGGCGCGTAAAATCATTTTAAATCAATTGACTTTTATTTCTTTCAAATGCTGGATCTCTTAGTCACCAAGACAACACTGCAAATACAGATCCATATTCTCAACGATTTCTTCATTTTATTATGCCCCCCCCCCCGGAAGGGCCGGGAGACATATTGTATTCCCCTTGAGTCCATCCGTCCGTCCGTCCGTCCGCTCTATAACTTGATAACCATTAGAGATATTTCTACGAAACTTCATACATTTGTAAAGCACGTTAAGAAGATGTGTCATGCACAATAACCATAACTCTTGCATGTTTATTTTCCAAATTATTCCCCCTTGTAACATAACTAAATGCATTTTCGTCTGTTCTGTAAGTTGAGCAATGTTAAAGCTGTTTGGTTGAAACTTAATATACTTCTAGAGCACAATATGACAATGTGTCATAAACAAAAACAACTCTGATTTGGATATTTTTGGAGTTATTTTCCTTTGATCATTTGCAATGCTATTTCGTGTCCCCTCTTTAATTTGATAACCGTAGAGGTATTTCAACAAAACTTCATACATTTGTGAAGCACATTCAGACGACATGTCATGCACAAGAACCATAACTCTTGCATGTATATTTTTCAAATTACACTTGTGATTTTTTGATTCCTAAAAGGGGGAGACATCTGTTTTGTTTGTAGAAAAACAATTCTAGTTGACATTTAATTTAGGTGCACCTTCAACACAAAGATGCATCTTCAACCCAAAGCCTCTTTGGGTTGAAGGTGCATCTAAATTTAATGTCGACAATAATGAAGAAATAATTGAGTATGTGGACCAATATTCAAGCATTCGAATATGCGATCATCTTTTCCGGTCGCGTGCAGCCTGTATCTATGACAACAAAACTAGGAAAAGGAAAACTTTAGCCCATAACCCGCCCACTTCCTTTAGTTTTCAGCCAACCAGATGCTAGAGAAGGACCATATTCAGTGTGGTATATTTTCCATACCTCACACTATTTTAGATCACCTCCCATAACTTGATGAGAGGAAATTGCAGTCTGAAAATGTCAATTTCGCCAAATTTATTTTTAGAACCCCAAAAGAAAACTAAGTGTGATATCGACAAAAAATGATGTAAATTTCAAATTTTAGCTGTTTCATGGAAAAATTTGCAACTGCAGAAAAAAACTGACCAGGCTGACCGTTGAAGCCTGGTCACTTATTACACTGCTTGCTTGATAAGACATCATTATCAAACGGCACATGTATTTATACGCTGATCTGAGCGAGTCTCCACTGTTTGTGTATCAGAGAAGAAAGCACAAACAGAGAGACTGATCAGCATATACATCTGTAACGTGTGATCAGTGAAATATTTCCCAGATTGTTTTGCAAAAAATAGAAATAAATGCTGCTAATAAAATCCATTTGTCCCATCTGAACGTGTCCATGGCTAAAAACGAAATGACATACTCCTAAATGAAATGCAGTAAAGTACTACATAATATGTATATTTCGTGATGTGAGGTCTGCGTATCAGCAACACAGGAAACAGCTGGGTCAGAGCTAAATAGGTTATGTATAGGTTATTCAATGTTTTGTGTTGGTTATGGAATAAATACGAGGGAGCAGAGCTCCCGAGTGTATATTTCATTACCAACACAAAACATTGTATAACCTATTTAGCCCTGACCCAGCTGTTTCCTGTGTTGGTTTCACATCCTGAAATGTACACATTATGTAGCATTTTGCTGCATTTCGTTTAGGAGTCTCATTTCATCTTTAGCCATGGATGCGTTCACATGGGACAAATGGATTTTATTAGCAGCATTTTTGTGTGATTTATTTTTCAAAATTATCTGGGAAGCATTTTGTTGATCACACATTACAGATGTACAGGCTGATCAGTCTCCTCTTTTTGTGCATTCTACCCTGATTCTCAAACAGTGGAGACACTCAGATCAGCGTGTATATTCATGTGCCGTTTGGTCATGCTGTCTTTCAAAAAGCGTTTTGGGACAAGCAGTGTAATTTCTGATCAGGCTTCAATGTACATGTGCAGCCTGGTCAGTGTTTTCTGCAGTCGCCTATTTTCTGTGAATCAGCTAACATTTGAAATTTACATCATTTTGTGTCAATATTTTGATCACAGTTTTATTTAGGGTTCTAAAAATAAAAATAAATTTGGTGAAATTAACATTTTGGACAGCAATTTCCGCTCATCAAGTTATGGGAATGATTCTCACAAAAGTGTGGGTTATGGAAAATATACCACGCTGAATATGGTCCTTTTCTTGCAAATGATTGGCTGAAAACAAAAGGAAGTGGGCGGGTCATGGGCTAAGTAATAGTTATACCATGGGTTGTCCGCCTGTACGTGGAGATAATCCACGAGCTTTAGCGAGTGGATTATCTTACGTACAGGTGGACAAACATGGTATAACTATTTTATACCACCTACGTCAGTGTAGACCTTGCACATCATGAGATATTTCGTGCTAAAGTTGGTAAGGGTGGTATTAACAATGTTTGTGTTGGTTATGGAATATACACTCGGGAGCTCCGCTCCCTCGTATATATTTCATCACCAACACAAAACATTGAACAACCTATACCTATCCAATAGGAAAAAAGAGGAAAACAGATGTGGTCAGATGTGTCGTTGACTGTATTATACAGGTGATAATAAATAGAATTAGCATTAAAGATTTACTGGGGAAACAATTTTCGCAGTTTGTCAAACCTCAGAAAAGGAAAACTTCATTTTTCCTCCTACAGATGTATGTCTATCCAATAGGAAAAAAGAGGAAACAAATGTGTGTTAGATAATTGGCATTGGCTAACTGTGAAATATATTTTCCGTATACATGTAGGAACTGAAGGATAGTTGCTTATTTAACTATTTGCATGCCGGACCAATTTCATGATTTTTGTGATCTGCAGAATATTTTTAGGAATAACATCGTAGCATCAAACAGCTTGAATCCAGGTCCGGCCCGGCGTTCTGTCGGGCCTGATCTGGGCCTAAACTGTTTGGACAAAGTTGCCGCTAGCACGGCTTCCCATTGTCAAACATACTCTATCACTTTTCTTGTCGCCACTTATGCGTTTCCCATGCATTCGCAAATGTGTAACGGTGGTTCACAATATGAACATGATAAGTAATATATATTTACATAATGGCAATAATATGATATGTCATTGAAAAATCCCTAAAAGAGTTTTTCAGAAACAATCAATTTTGGTTTTTGGCATTTTCTTGTCGTAAACGCTTGATGTTTTGGTTATATCAATAGATTGTTACTCTGTGGTTATGCACTGCCTCCATGCGAGCATAACACTTTTTTGTTTTTAAGCAACAGCATAATCTAGGGCGAAGATTTTGCGCCAGTAAAATGCAGTTAAGCCCCACCCCGCCATCAGTGGCTTCGGCTGCTTTCTGTTCTAAGGCGGTGTTGTTTTTGTTATTTATTCAATGTTTATTGCTGCTCCCGTTGTTTGGGGGTTTTGTTTTTGGTCCTTGTTTTGTTAAATTCTCAGATATCTTTACCTAAGAAGTCTGCAGTGTGTAACTGTGATATTTCCCAGTCATTCTCACTTACTTTTTGTTTTAACTGGTACCAATGAATAGTGGCTGGATTGAGGTTACTTCCGAGATAACCCACATGAGACATTCTAACCTATTATCCCAGGGGACAAAAATGGTTACCTTGCACACACAGAATATACGAGTCTATTACGAGTGTGAGGATGGGATAGAAACATCCGTCCCGAGGATCGCCGTTTGGAGGAGTGATGACAGACGTGATCGCGAAGGACGGGTTTTCTCTGCCATCCTCAAACGAATAATGGATTTTTCTTGCTACCATTAAAAACCGCGTATTCATATTTAAGAAAATGCTTCCAGAAGTCAGTCTTGATGTAGCTTTATGTAAAAATGCAACAGCAAGACCATGAAGACAGTATGACTAGGAAATGCCTCAATCTAAGATAAACCAATCTATGCCACCAAGGGGAACAAAAAGCAGTACACAGACTAAAGGGAACACACCATGAGATTTCCAACCATGTGGTATGTTCGACCAGCAAAGCCTCATATTAGCCTACGCATACGCAAAAGGCAGATGCGAAGACCAAGTTCAATATGGGTGCGGGCATGGTTTTCGTACGAACGAATGCAGCAGCTGATGTATTTCTTAACTTGTATAACAATAGAGTTGCGCTCCGAATATGTTAAAGCATTTTAGAACTTTCTTAGAGTGCCTCCAAAGCTCTTCGATGAGATTCTGGAAAGATTAACACCAGCCATTGTATCAGCATTAACCCTTCGTACACTAGTGACTCCTTAATGAGTCCTTTTTCAAACAGTGAAGATTCTGATGAAATGGCGCATAATGCAACATTTTATCAATGTCTACACTGGCTGATTTTCCGAGAATTAAATACAATATTATGCTACGGTGAATTATAAACTGTGACACTTCGATACATGCAATGAAAACTATACAAGATTTTTGTATCAAACCAAAAGAAAAACGTACAAAGGGTTAATGGCACGCACGCACGCAAAATTCCTTTAGATGTGTTTTATATCTATATTTGTGGAGAACACGCACAAACTTTGCTATAAAAATCTTTGTAATTGAAGTACATGTATAAGGATATTTGACCTTCTGACCCCTCCCTAGAGCCCCAGGGGGCGGGGCCAAACATTGTGCTGTTGCATGCCCCCTTCATGTGAGTAACTCACACACCAAATTTGGTAAAATTACACTGAACCGAAGTTATAAGTAGCCACCATACAATTTTTGCTCCCGTTCAGAAAGTAAAAATCGCTCTCACAAAATTTAAATTCTATAAAAAGGTCCAAGGCTTTGTCGAGACTCTGCAAATTATGTCATTTCAAAATGACTGGTAGACCTTGCACAGACGAGATCCGAGTAAAGGTACCATCATTTCAAAAAGTCACACTTTTTAGTGTGATATAAACTATTTATCAGATACGTTGTTCATTTATATTTTAATTAGTTTGAGGAAGTTTATAGCAGATGTGATATAAGATGAAAAGAATCAAAAGTTTTTTTGACAATTGAACACTCCGTTTCTCTTCTCTACGTTAACATGAAGACAGCCGCGGTCAACAACTTAATCGAAGAATTTTAGCTTAACCATGCAGTTTGCATACACACTTTGCATTGCTCTGTACGCTTTATTATCTGCGGCACAGCAGTGCAATTTTCAGGGGTTCTTTATTATGAATTGGCGTCACTGTTCTGCTTAAAAATTAAATGAAATCTTTAACAAATGCTATTTAAATGACCTTTAAAGTTTCACGTTAAAATCGGAAGTGGATACAAAAGTAGTAGAAACTATCGTTAGAAAATGGGCTTATCAAATTGCATGGTGTTTAGTCAAACATATTAACATAAAATAAAACACATACAATGATTTTAGTATGTGCAGCTGATGATTTCCGAAAATTTCGGAAAATTCGGAAAATTATCATTTTTTAAAAAATCATAAAAACTCTGTCATAAGCAAAATGTCAAGTGTTTGGTGTTTTTCAAGTCTACTAGGCAGGTTTTCAATCACCTGTACTTGAATTCGATAAAAACTGCACTCAAAACGCCTATTTTTTTTCTAAAAGTTGATTTTTGCATTTTTTAACCCAAAAATTGTGAAGTGATAGAAAACTCTTCCAAGCCACCGCTTAATTTTAGTCCATTACAATGCACATACTTGGGCGAAAATTCATTTCAATATCACTAGGGCTTAGTCAGAAAAAAAGAAATTGAAAAGTGGCTACTTAGAACTTCGGTTCAGTGTATATCGAATGGTTTGGGAGGAGATAGCATAACGGACAGACGGACGGAATTTAATTTTTTACACCCAAGCACCCCAAGTCTCGCCTCTAGGCATAACCCAGGTGACAGATTAAAAATCCCGTCTGATTTGTTTTATTTCTTTCATTCTTGAGAACACACACAAAGTTAAGTATAAAAATCTGTAGTTGAAATTTAATGATATTTGACATTTTGACGGGGCCAAAAATAAATGGGCTTTTGCCAGCCCCATTCATGTGAGTAGCTCACAAACTAAATTTGGTTGTATTTCGTCCAATGGTTTAATAGAAGATAGCTTAACGGACTGAAGGACGGAATTAATTTTTGACACACACCCAAGCACCCCCAAGTTTCATCCTAAGGCATGACCCAGGCTACAGATTAAAATGCCATCTGATATGTTTTTTAATCTTTCATTTGTGAGAACACACATACAGTATGTTATATAAATCTTTGAAATTGACTTTGTTATTGAAAGTTAATGAAATTGACCTTGTGACCCCTCCCTAGGGTCCCAGGGGGGAACCAAAAATAAATGTGCTGTTGCACGCCCCATACATGTGAGTAACTCACACACTAAATTTGGTTGGATTTCGTCCAATGGTTTAGAAGGAGATAGCATAATGGACAGAAGGACGGAATTTATTTTTTACACCCAAGCACCCCTCAAGTCTCACCCCTAGTGCATGACCCAGGCGACAGAATAAAAATGCCATCCTACATGTTTTTTATTTTTCATTTGTAAGAACACACACAAAGCTTGGTATAAAAATCTTTATAATTGACTTAAGCCCTCCTGTAAAATATTTTACTGAAGGTTCCAAGGCGGTACTTCTTTTGTGTATCTTTTATGTTTTTGTTCTGTCTTGTGTTTGCTATGTCTTTGCGCGCGTCTGTTTATATGTGTTTTGTGGTCACCTGCTGGGAAAGGGCTGACCTCTTGGCTCTCGTATGTGGTGTCCAACTGTGAGTTTGTCACTTTCTCATTGGTATCCTGGGTCAGGTGTGGTACTTGATTGTATCAATTCCTGATCTTTGCACTCTTACTTACTTTGTAATTGAAATTTTATGATATTTGACATTTCGACCCTTCCCCAGGGCCCCAGGTCAAAATTAAAAGTGCTGTTCCACGCCCTATTCAAGTGAGTAACTCACGCACCAAATTTGGTTGGATTTCGTCCAATGGTTTAGAAGATAGCATAACGGACGGATTGAGGCGATTACAATACCCCCTTGTTTTTTTTTAAAAAGCGTGGGGATAATGACTATTTCAATCCTTGTCACTACCCTCCTCCTAACAGATGCATCTATCTGAGCTTCCTAGACTCTATGTTCAGCTTTGAGCTGAGGTGTCGGGCTAGCAGAACGTGGCAGACTGCAACAGAACTTGATAGACCTTGACATACCTTGTCAGACCTTGGGCTGCCGTCCCGCAACAAGATGTCCCTCTACGGACGCACTCCAAGTTTTGTTAAGGTCTGTTACGTTCTGTCACGTTTTGTTGCGTTCTCCCCGGTCTACTACAGCAACATTAAGTAGGTTAATCGCGCCGTGCCTGCCGTGGCAAAGTTTTTGACTTTTCAAAAATTTGTCCGGGCGACCACGACAACCACAACGAGCTACGTTTGTTGACCCCGTTCCCCTACGTTGTGTTACGGTCACCCAGTTTCGTCAACGGTGGCCGAAATCGTGATTGCCGTGTGAACGTAGCATAAACAGAGATGTACTCTTAATCTATTCATTTATATTTCTCCTACACTTTACACACAATTTAATACATTCAAAAAATTCATTTCATAGCACCAGGGAGTTTCATATTTCATCATTATCACCAATAGAACTTTTTATAATGGTATCAAAGGTCTCATTAAATAAATACCATTGCTTGTTAAAGTCCCCAAAGACAGTTTAAAATGGCGTCAAGTTTCATAATGCTGTCAGTTAATTATGTCGCAATAGTATTTATTGCTTTCTATTTTCATTTCAGGTTCTTATTTTTGAGATTTTTAAATCTGTTTGGTTTGATTTACCATAAGATATATAGTAAGAAAATTAAGTTAAGCAATTGTTTTTAATTGGTTATGCTGATGTTGCTCTTAACATTTTGTCATTGCTGTTGATAGCATTCAATTATTTTAAGACATGAGAATGTAATTACATAAAATTTTCACGAGCCACTTTTTAATTTTATTTCTGCTCAAGACAAACTTTCTATCTTTTCTGACAGCTCTGTACGCAGCTGGATGGCTTTGGCAATAATATATTCTTTTCAAATAGTTTTGATAGGGCATCTCTACATGGTTATCCAGTTGTGCATGAATGCTTTAACCGTTCGCTTCCTACGAACTGGCTTTCCAGGTGGAGGTGGTAATTTTCCACTGCCAATTTGACAGCGTCTGGTTGGTGACAACACATACTGTGAGAACGTGGGTAGAAACAAAGGTAAAAACAACGGAAATCCCAATCTGGAGTAGCAGGAGTGGATTGTTTTTGCTCTACTTCCTTAACTCTGAGTGATGTTCAGTTGTTCAATATGGCGGCCTCCACGAAATGGATTGCACAATATAACAGCTATTATGAGCATTGACGCAATGTCCAGTGGCAGGTTTTCCAGGCTACTATGAGCAATGACGCAATATCTAATGACTGGTTTCCAGTATCATGTTTTACTGTTGAGTCCTTATCTTTGCTTTAACTCCTTGTTATATATTGATTTATATGTTCTACGAGATGATGCATTGATAAGTTAGGGGTCTTTCATGCAAACCAAATATCTATGTGTCTTGATCCACATCTGAATTAAGGGTGAGGTTGGCTCCCTGAAACTGGTTGATGCCCTCCAGTAAAATATTTTACTGACCGTTCTAAGGCGGTACTTCTTTTGTGGATCTTACATGTTTTTTCTGTCCTGTGTTTGCTATGCCTTTGTGGGCGTCTGTTTATATGTGCCTTGAGGTCACCTGCTGGGAAAGGGCTGACCTCTTGGCTCTCGTTTGTGGTGTCTAACTGTGAGTTTGCCAGTTTACCATTGTTATCCTGGGTCAGGTATAGTACTTGATTGTATCTATCACTGATCTTTGCACCCTTACTTACTTAAAACATTTATTCAATACTTTAACACGCTGAGTGCATTGTGATTGACATATTTGAGGTGTTGGGCAATAAATGATTGAATGCACTGGGATGGGGAGTCTTGATATTGTACAAAAGAAACTCATTTTGCTCAACAAACTTACTTACTCAAAATAATATGGAAAAACGGATCCTACAGAAATAGAGAGAACTTATGAGGTTTTATTGAGTCTGTTCATGAGAACTAATGGAAAGTTTAACAATTCTCACGCCCCCTAGCACCAACTTAAGCGGTATTCAGCTTTCGGTCAGAACCGCATTCTGCTTTATGCCGAGTGGGTCTGTTGCTGAAAAGCTAGTTCTCGTAGATCCATTTAGATAAAATAACCATTTGTTCATTATTATTTTGTTTATTCTCTTTTTCAAGTTGATTTGTACAGCCCGCGTCACCGACAATTATTATACAGTAAGTCTCTAAATGTAGAATTGGTATATGAGAAAAATAATCCATCATTACTGTTCAGTGATTCCAGAAAAATCCCAACCCCAGTGTCAACCGTTCAGTGGGAAACTTTGCAAGCCTCGTTTCCCATTGGAACGGTGGGTCCTGGGGTTGGGATTTTCCTGTCCTCACTGAACACCAATGATGGATTATATCTTTCTCACATACCAATGCATTCAAGATCGAGTGGTCCCTATGTTAAATCGATGTCGGCAAACTATATCCCAAATTACTACCTATGTGAGATAAACTTTGCTACACGAGGTGGGTTGCTAATGCGAGATAAGCTACACACGACATTTTAGGCGCATTACTGTATGGAAAACAAAAGTTGAATTGTTGATAAGTAATAGTTATACCATGGCTTGTCCGCCTGTACGTGGAGATAATCCACGATCTTTAGCGAGTGGATTATCTTACGTACAGGTGGACAAACATGGTATAACTATTTTTTACCACCTACATCAGTGTAGACCTTGCACATTACGAGATAGTTCGTGCTGAAGTTGGTAAGGGTGGTATAATGGCAGTTTCAATATTGAAATTTCAACAATTACAGTAGGCTTATACGTGGTATAAACTGGGCATTTTAGTCAGCTATATGATTTGAACATGTCCAATGCATTGTGATTGGTATATTTTGACGTGCTGGGCAAGCGGTCATGCAAATGACAGCGGAAGTCTTGTCTATGTGTAAATGTGTAAAAACAGTTGCCCTTTTTCGGTACAGTAGCGGGCGTTATTGTAAAAATCAGCTCCGTGATGTCACGGACAAATATTATACAGTACATCGCCAAAAGTGAAATTGCTATATGAGAAAAATGAACTATCATTGTTGTTCAGTGTTTACAGGAAATCCCAACCCTCAGGCCCACGGTTTCATTACTGCGATTCCGGCTAATAAACAGTGGACCCTCAGGTCTGTCTCCACTGAACACCAATAATGGATTCTATTAATCTCACATACCCGTACCAGCCCGTGGGGAAAAACCCAAAACAGCCACACGCCAGCGTCACGCTGGTCGCACTTCGATCTGTGACGTCACTGTACTGTTAAAATGGCGTCTGTCTGTCTGAAATCAATTACAAGATAGATATCACAAAATGAGAGAGGAAGAAAATGCCAGACAATTAATTTTATAACTTTATTGGTCAAATTTGAGACAGATTGTACTATGCTGAGACTAGCTACATGTTTACATCATTTTGTTTTGGGAATATGAACCGTTTTAGCGGTGTACATTGTGTTTCTAATGATGTCTGAAACACACATTTAAACCATTTGTATAATGATTTCTTTCATCTGGTTTAAAACGCAATCGGAACTGCCTCAGCCAATTCCGTGAAAATAGACCCCGGATGTACATCGATGGTCTAATTTCATAACGTGACGCCAACGTCACATAACGTGACGCTGACGTTACAGAAACCATGCCAATACAATAAAAAGTTCGACTGCAGCAAAACAAACGGTTACAATATTCCACAAATTGATATAAATGAAGTTAAGGTTTTTTCAATAGAATATCGCTATAGCGATTTTGATTAAAAAAATCCCCATAAACTTCATTTATTCTGCTTACAGAATAATGAATTTTAACAGAGCTGAACCCTCATGCTACAGAACTAATTTTCCTTACGCCGACTCCGGCAAATAAAATGCTATACATAGTACTACATCTTACATACATCCGAGGCTTGATTCTCGAATTGAGCCGAAATATTCCGATTTGTTTAAAACGACGAACTAGGATAATTCTTTAAACATATGAAGGGGGTCACAGATTGGATTTTCCAAATTCCCTGAATACTGTTATATTTAAACAATCAGTGCAGAACCTGACAAAGTGCAGCGATCTGCAACAATTCATCTGGGTCTTAACCCTTAAAGCGTAAAGAAAAAAATCCATCTGAAAATGTCCTCTGCTGAAGTCGTCTGCTGCAAATAATTTCCTAACATTACTGACGAATTAAGTATAGAAGCAACCTGCGTGGATCCAGAACAGACTGCTCTTAGGAGCAATCTGATCTGGGTACACACTGTTTGCCATAGAGGCTTCTTAAACATTTCAGCAGACGAGAAAAGCAGACGACTTTTGTTGCGATTGGCGCTTTAAGGGTTTACTCTTTGCCAAAGTAAGCCTACCCATGTTGGGGATCCAGTTTTCAAAGGTTTAACCCTTAAAGCGCCGACAAAAAATCATCTAAAAAAATGTCGTCTGCTGAAATCGTCTGCTGCAAATAATTGTCAGACATTACTGACTAATTTAAGTCTAGGATCAAACAGCGTGGACCCAAAGCAGACTGCTCCTACAGGAGCAATATCAATCTGATTTCCCAAAATGTGCCAGTTATTGAATGTGCAACATTCAATTCTGTTGTAGACGTTGAAGTGAATGATGTTTTCAATCGTGTATGCCTACATTTTCATTCATACTACCCCACACCCCTAAAAACCAAAATAACAACAACAACAACAACAAAAAGAAATTTGGCCCTGGGTCGCTCACCTTGGAATGACTGTTCATAAGGTCGTAGGAAAACAAAGTTAAGTTATGCTTTTTTAGATCAGCAGTCTCATTAAGGCTTTACATATATCTAGTAGAGTTTCCATTCTGTTGACGAAATTCACATGATGTAGAACCTCAACTTTTCTATACATAAGTCTAGTTAGTAAAACATTTCACCCCAGGGCGGGGGTATTTTTTGGCCTTAGGGGGTATAATTTGAACAAACTTGGTAGAAGTTAATGAGACGATGCTACATACCAGATGTCGAGGCACTAGGCCTAGTGGTTCGAGGCAAGAGTATTGATTTATGCTTTCCTTTTTAATATGTAATCCCAGGGTGGGGCCACATTTTGCCAAAGGGCCATAATTTAAAAACTTGGTAGGTCAAGTTGGCGATGCTACATATCAAGTACCAAGGCTCTATGCCTTGTGGTTTTAGACAATATGTTTTTATAGTTTCTCTAAATAAATCTAAATAAAACATGTAATCACCTGGGCAGGGCCTTTGGCTCCAGGGCCTAAATTAAAAAAACAAAACAAAAAAAACAACAACAAACAAACAACAACAACAACAACAAACAAACAAAAAACAAACAAACAAAAATCAAGCACACTTAGTAAACAACTACTAGGTGGTGCTACATACCAAGTATCAAGGCTCTATGCCTATTAGTTTTACAAAAGAAGATTGTTTTATGTTTTCCCTATATGAGCATATGTAAAAAATGTGACCCCAGAATGAGCAAAATTTGAACAAACTTGGTTAAGGTCGACAGGTATGGTATGATCTGGTATGATGCTAAATGCCAAATATCAAGGCTCTAGGCTTAGTGGTTTAAGACATTTCATACCCCCCCCCCTATATACGCCTTTGTAAAGCATGTGACCCACATGGTGGGGCCACTTTAGGTACAGTGACATAAGTAGAGCTCGACTAGATGATGCTACCAACCAAAAAAAAAGGCTCTATTCCTTTATACTGATTTCAGGCAAGTTGAGTTATTTTTAATGTTTTCTCAATCTAAGCATACATATAACATGTGATCCCTGGGGCTTTGTACATGTTACAACACAAGAATCCTGGCATAAACAAAATCCAGCCAGTAGTTCAAGATGAGTTGTCCTTTGAAGCAATTGTTGAAGACGCACGGCACACGATACATGACGAACGACGCACGACACATGACAGACATCCAACTTTCACAATGGCTAACCATGAGCCTTTGGCTCAGGTGAGCTCAAATCATCTAAGCAAAAGTCCATTTTAAACACTGTATACCAAGATGGAATGGGGTAAAAAGCGATATCACTTCATGGACTGCATCAGTTCTTTGATAAAAGCCATATTCAGCAACCAAAATACTCAGAAATTTTGATCTGAATTCAATCAAAATTAAAAAAATCCAAATTCTTAAACAGTCGAATCTCGTAAATTCGTAATCATCCGGACTTTTATTTTGAATTGTCAGTACTCCAAATTATAGAAATGTAGACATAGATATAAATAACCCCCAAAATGGTTATTATCCTTTTTTCTTTAAAACACAAGCTTTCTTTTATCATAGACAGATCATGAATGAATATTCTCTTAATCTAGTGTGTCCCAAATTAAGTTCGAATTAAATTAGCATGTCGAAAAATCGAAGTTTGAATTTTTGAGGTTTTACTGTATAATATATATGGGCCACGCCGCAAGAAAAACTGATTATGTTGCATACGAACAGCAAAGGTGCAGGTCAGCCTGCGCATCCGCACATTCTGATGAGCATATTTGAGATTCGCTTCATGGAAAATATTATGGTCATGCTTTATTCATGTTTGTTTGTTTGTTTGATTTGATTCTTTACGTCCACTCAACAGTCTTTCAGTTATGCGGGACGGGTCTTCCTGGGTTGAACCAGTACTAAGCTAGGATAAATGTGTCTTGCTCAAGGACCACAACGCAGTGACGCCGTTGAGGCTCGAACCCGCGGCCCTTCGGTCTCGAGTCAAGCACTCTACCACTGAGCCACTGCTCTCCATAACTTTATTCATGCAAACTATAAATATTCTAACTAGTCTCTGTAGCTGTGCAGTCTAGATTGAGCATATCATTTGGCTCAAATCGCGAAGATAGGAGTTTCTGCGTCGAGGCCTATTTATATGATAGGGCCCTGACATGAGAAAAACTGCCTTCAACGTTTGCGAACAACAAAGGCACAGACCAGCATGCGCAGACTGATCAGCGCCTTTATATTCGCGTTTTGGAAAGAATAATATCTAAGCTTCCTATAGGTGAAATTTCAATTTTCTAGCTAATCTATGGGACTTGTTCGAGTCCCGCTTTGTTGGAACCCCAAAGACAGATTTTGCCACGACGAGGCCCGTAAAGTACTGGTAGAATGTTCTGTTGTAGTTTTAAAGAGCTAATGCCTAAACTTGTTATACTCATTGTCTGTGTACTCATCTGAACGTTTCCCCAATTTAAAGCCAGAGCCAAACCAATGTCCAAATGCTCGTTTATCATTATCATGTTCCGTTGAGTGTTCATTTTCATAATTCCTCTTACCAAATGCAAATCCGTTACCCAGTACGTGCCCGAATGGCATCCGTTTGAAATGTTGGCCAATCATAAGACGTTTGTAAGGAGTATTAGAGTAATCCTCTGAAGAGCCTAAATTGAAATCATTGTCTTCATACCCATGACCAAATTGTTTCTTCATGTTTTCTTCGTCATCTAATGCTTTTGACTCTTTTGCTAAGGATTCTTCAAATCTAGGGTCCCCTGTGCTGCCAGCGCGCTTTCCTAGCCTGAAACCTCTGCCCAAGACCCAGCCATACCGTTTAATTGGTCGTCCGAACTTGAATCCACGTCCTAGTATGTTGCCGTACCGCTTTTCCATTCTATATCCATCCTGATAATAAGGACCTATGGAGTCATCGATTTCTGGATTTACCTCAATTGGAGATACAAAATAAATTCCATTTCCCTGAGCTGGGTAATCCATGTCACGCTTACTGAACCAGTAGCTTCCTCTAAGTAAGTTTCCATACCTTTTCTTAATGTCATCCTCGTCCATGTTATTGGTCACTTCGTCGACATCAGTATCTCCACCTCTTTTACCCAGGCGAAACCCTCTGCCCAGTACATGTCCAAAATACCGTTTCCAATTTGACCTTTTACCAAATCTAAATCGATACCCGGGGTCACTGTCAAAATACCTTTTATTTAACTGTTTAAGCAGCAAAACTCTGTTGGAAACTGATAGTTCATCATCAATAGGTTCTGTATCTAACATTTCACCAAAGCGTTTACCAAACCGACCACCCATGTCGCTATCAAAAAATCGTTTTTCATTGATATAATCAGCTGGGTTGTCTTCATAAACCGACAATTGACCTCCGTGAGCGTATTCATCAATCTCACCATCTTGCAATGACCTCTTATTCCGTTTACCTAGCGCAAAACCATTTCCAAGTCTGTGTCCAAAAAACCTTTTATTCATTTCTAATAATCCTCTGATTGGTCCATTGCCTTTGAAATAGTTTGTTAATCCATCTTCCTTTGAAGTCATGCTATTCTCATCCTGCCCGACTCTTTCGCCAACATCCTCATTGTTAGCGCTTATTTCAGAACCTATCGTATAAAATTCAGCTTCCGTTTCAGGGTTTGGCCCAAAACCTTGTTTTTTAAACATCTGACCTTCAGGCTCAACGCCATCCTTTAACCTTTTGCCTAGAGCAAATCCTCTACCCAAGACGGAGCCTATTCTTTTGTAGTTATGGATACCTCCCGCAAATATATCACCCACCCATTTCTTATCGTAAGGTGGACCATAGATGTCAATTTCGTCTAGGTTTTTGTCAATCCTGATTTTGCTTGGAGAGGCGGAGACATCTGAAAAAGGAGACAAAAATAGTTGAAATACAATGGGAGTTGAAACGTAAAAGAAGTTTTTCATACACAAAATATGGGCATAGACAAAGGCCCCGTCCAAAGGCAGATCTGTAATAATGTGATAATAGAATTTTCACTCTAAGCAAGTCTAGGTATGATAAATTCCAATAAGTGAATAACAAAGGCGCTGATCAGACTGTGCGGAAGTGCGGGCGTGTATGCGCCTTTTATGTTCTTAAAACCCCAGACACAGTATTCATTTTTTCCAGTCTTTTTCGAGTTTGGCACATTAACAAAAGGTCGTCAGGCTAATATGTGTTAAAATAATTTTCTGATTTTTCCAACCACCCCAGTGGTATGATTGTATGCATTTTGAACATAGGTTGAAACTGACCAATAAGAATCTAACGACAATTTTACCCTTAATAATTTGCCTGTCTTTGTCCACTAAGGGTGTTCCAAAAGTAATGACACTGCATTGTTTCTCCTTCACTGCAAGTGTTATAATCATTTCGACTCCCACCCTTTAAAATACTCTCCATTTACCTAAATACACCTTAATATACGCGCCATCAAGTATTACAAGTCTTATTCATCATTCTTAACATATGCTATGGGTTCTCAAAAAACCTGTCTCACTGAGGTATTTTGAGCACCCGAAAACATATGCTAAAACTGATGGGTTAGAAAAAAATAACAATTTTACGTTCGAAAATTGCTTATCGTGACCTAGGGCCAAAGTGCAAAAGTCTGGCAATTATTTGACTTTAGTTTTTGCTATGGTAACAGAAAATGTATATGACTGCAAAATTAGAAAAAAAAAATGTTCTTAGAAATTAATATAGAGCACAAACAAATTCTTAACAGATATTATAACAGATCAAAATGAGCAGTGACATGAGATTTCCAACGATGTGGTTTGTGCGACCAGCAACGCCGCAGACCAGCCTGCGCATATGCACAGTCTGATCAGAGCCTTTGCTAGTAAATTAAATATTTTATGAGTGTTACTCTACTGACGGAACATCATTTGGAGTTTCTAAGCTTAACGGGAGGCTGCACAGGCTCGTCTGAGTCTACACTTGTCAAAATACCACATTGTTAGAAATCACATGACACGCCTCCTATTTTGCCTCAAAATTACCATTTCTCATTTTAACCTAGACACACAACATGTTAAAGTGTGTTTTCGTATATTTAATTCTTGAAAAGAAACCCGGGTCGTCTGAAGCCTCCTATGTTGCCTCCTATTTTGCCTCAAAATTACCATTTCTCATTTTACCTATGTCTGTGGCTATTTTCTGTAAATATGGTTTATAAAAAATGAATACCCACACTGAGCGTTTTTTGTTCACTTAAAGGAAGTTACAAACGTTTGAAATTTTGAAATGGGCTTTGAAATCCGTTTTCCAGATTATTTAGAGGTCGCAACAGCTGTCGTTGATTCTGTGTAGAGTTGGTAAAACGTCTCCCTGTGAATCCATATAGTGTTGATATTTTTTCATATACTGGTTCAGGAATATTGGGTTCTGACGAAAGCAGAATTTCGCTTCAGCCGGTGCTAGGGGGCCTGAGAATTGTTGCACTTTACATTAGATGAACAGACTCAATAAAACCGAGTCTGCTATTTTCGAATATTGTAGGTTCTCTCTATTTTTGTAGGATCCGTTTTTCCAGATTATTTTGAGGCAGTGAACAGAGAAAGCAGAAGTCATCCAAATAAAATTCCCTTAAGTGAAAATAAAACACCAATTTGTTATTTTTCCCTTGTAAAATTCCATTTATTTTATACTTAGCAGTGAAATCAACGCATAAACAAAACAAATAAAAGTACTATCAATAACTAGTGAAATGATATGACTAGTGATTGATATCAGCCTATATTTTCACTGTAGCGTTTGTTGGATTACCTCTGACTTTTCGTTTCAATTACTGCATTTCACTTCAGAACTTAAAAACGCCCATAACTTTCTTATTTGTGAACGATAACATCAAGTGTTGGTATGCATTTTCGGAGTTAGAACGTGACACCTATTTTGGTACCAAAATTATTTGGGTTTGCTTAAAGATTTCGTTTTTTCGTTTTTGCATTCTCAGCACCTCCTTTTTTAGTAGGTGAGACATTGTGTGTAGCCTATAAAATGTATAAATAAAAAGAAAATTTACTTTTTTCGGTAAACACCAAATATATTTCATCTGGTGAGTTGAAAAAATCAAAATTTTCAACCCACTCCATGAAATATATTTGGTGTTAAAAGTAAATATCCTCTATACTTTTTCACTTGTAAAAATCATTTTACTAATTGCAGATATATACACGGCATCAAAAGTTAAAGACCACCTAAATTTTTCTGAGAAAAAACAGTGAAGCTTTCTTAATATGAATTTATACTTGTTATATTTATGAAATTAGCAATGGGTAATAATTTATATCATTTTTTTAACATAAAGGCTATCGACTAGACATGGCAAATGCACACTTACCCTTAAAAATGTCCCCTGTATCTGCCCCATCGTGGCATTTTCATACCGCTACGAGATGAAAAATGTTAGTGTCATATTGTTACAAAACCAAAACATGTTCTGTTGTTTTTTTGATGAATATCTCTGATAGAACAAATTATATGGAGGTGTAAAGAATGGCTGGCATGTTATACAGTGAAAACGGAAAAAATATAAAACATGTGATTAACTATCTCTGTAACTGGCATGAGATCTTGAATTCGTCAGAACCCTTTTGACACTAGTCTGAAAAATAGGTCAAGGGAAGCACTTTGTGGTCCGCTATGACGCTTTTAAGGAAATAGCCCGAAATAGGTGTTGGTATATACAGGACACCGTAGAACTTTAGCAACCGTATCAAATGGCATTCTGACAGGTTTGACAGACGAAGGAAAGACTTGGGTAACAATAGTTTACAAATTTGTTGTTCTTTTGAAGACTATCATACATGGAAAAAGTCACTGAAAAAATGTTCGGGTGGTGCTTAACTTTTGACACTGTGTATACATTGATTTCACTGATAAGAATGTAATGAATATCAGAATTTACACTTTGTTTATTGTTCTATAAAGTCAATCAGAAGAAATTGGTGAAAATAAGTTTCATTTTTTGGCTTCAAAAGGGGACCAAAAGTTATCTAATGCACATACCGTAATTCTTTATATTTTATTTTTCATGATTATTTCTTATTATGATTATGCAAAAATCACAGCAGCCAACGAGGCATATGGGGTCGTCTGGAAACTTCCATACATTAGACAGCAGGTGTTAATATTTTGTTCCTTTGAGATTGTGAGCAGCTGTGGTGGGCGTTAAAAGAACATTTTAAAGACAAACAATTCGACTAAATCGTTTTTCACAGAATAGCAGATAAATACAATTGTTATTGGACTCCTATAGAATACCTCCTCTGATTGGCTGAAACTAGTTTACACTGGTTGTGACAGATGCTGACAGAGAGCTAAAATAGATTGAACTAAATCTAGCCCAGGTGACATTACTTTTGTCACTGTTGATAGAGAGCTAAAAATAGATAATGCAACACTGACTGATTTCTTATGTATGTTTCACAGGTAAAATGTGTTGAATTCAGAATTTGTTCATATTATGAGAACAGCATTTGACCCATTTATGCCGAATGGAATTTCCCACCATTATCAATTTAAACAGTCCATTTCTGTTTTAAGGGATGCTAGGTGGTATTTTTCATTTTTATTCAAGTTTGAATAGAAAATTATGCAGCAAACAGTGGAAACCCTGATCAGACGCCGCATTCTGTGGCGTCTGATCTGGGTCTGCACTATTTGCCTATGTCCGACAAAAAGGACGCTAGGCATATATGGGTTAAAATGCAATTATTTTGTTTATCTCATAAAAGTTGCAGAAATTTGGGAAGTATATTGTTGATATAATCTTCCTAGGAACATCTGACTTGAGTAAATTTATAATATGAAAATACTTTAAATAAAACTAGGAAAAGAGAGACAGTGTCATATAACATGCATTCTTTTTCGGTTAACATCAGGATTAGTCAACCCTCGAAAGTGATGTTCACCGAGGCTTTGCCTCGGTGAACATCACTGTTCTCGGGTTGACAAATTCTGATGTCAACCTCAAAAGTTGTGTCAATTTGTCGTCTGCTGCAGTTAAGGGTTTAAATTAGTTTATTTCTTTCTCTTTTTTCTTTAAGTTTACCAACTACTTTCTATCTTTCCAGACAGACATATTTAAAGCTCCCCCTCCTCCGCTATAGACTAGTCAACCCTCGAAAGTGATGTTCACCTCGGCTTTGCCTCGGTGAACATCACTGTTCTGGGGTAGACAAATCCTGATGTCAACCTCAAAAGTTGCATCAATTGTATAATGCTAGTATTATTGAGACATGTGCTTCGCAATAGAACTGCAGAATGATGTCAAATATGTCTAAACAGGAGGCCTGGGGTGGATACACTCACTATATATGTGTAGGAAGGGACGAGTGAATCAATGGATTCAGTCTATAGCGGAGGAGGGGGAGCTTTAAAAACGCCTGTCAGGAAAGACAGAAAGTAGTTGGTAAACTTAAAGAATAAAGAGAAAGAAATAAACTAATTTGAACCCTTAAAGCGCCAATCATAACTGCAGCAGACGACAAATTTGGAGGAAGCTTTCCCAATTTTCGAAAAAATAAGGTATGAAATTTTATGAGAATAGTCTGCCAGCAGACGATTCTCATGAAATACCATGCCTTTTTAGTTATTTTTGAAAAAGCGGAAAAATTTTAAATTGTCGTCTGCTGCAAAATATAGGTGGCGCTTTAAGGGCTAAGTTAGCACTGTAAATGACGAAAAAAGCCATTCGAATAGACTTAGAAAATCACATTAGGACTCTTGTGAGGCCGAAAGTGGAGCATATATTGATTTTCGACGAGTGGAGTATTTACTTTTGTCTGAAAAAGGGTCTCAATCGTGTCTGGTAAGAGTCAGGGGTCCCGTGATCCTATTGGCACCCCTACTATTTTGTTATGATGCAAATCGCTGATACTTCCAAGAGCAGTTTGATTATAAATCATGTTTCTTTTAAACAAAAAAATGCATGCGGCTGTCCTTATTTTTTGTGTTTACAGTCGCGGGAAAGGTTCAAAATAAAAAAACATGTTAAAATGACACTTTCATATATTTTGTATATTTTACACAGCTGTACACTTTTAAATACAATTTACACATAGTAATGTTAGTTTGTTTTACCTTTTGGATCTTCGCTTACAGGATCTACAATAACAGTGTTCTCCTTTATCTCATTGCTTACGTCATCAATTGCTCCCGCTGACGTCAGAAAAATACCTGTAAAATAAACACTTCAGAAATGTATGTGCTAGCTCATGGGTTATAGTTTACTCCGCCCCTTCCTGTGATCCACAACCAATCGGTTTTCACAGAATTTTATTTTTTTTGGCTAACTTAATCACATATTTGTGTCAATACCTGTAATATCTATTAAGTAAAATCATGAAGTAAATCCGTGAAGTGGTCAGTGCGGCCAGGGAGGAGAAAACTATAAGTAGGTTATAGATCATAATACAATTATAAAGGAATTAAGTGGTTCACTCGCTACGCTCATTCTCACTTAATTCCTTTATAATTGTAATATATGATCTATAACCTAAACATTATGGTATTTATTATATATTTGGATATTGCTTCCATTTAACCCTTTGTATTCTGATTGAATTTACCATGCCATACACACTGATACAATTTACTTTAAGGGGTCAAATCCAATTTTGACAGAATTTGTGATGATGTTGGTATCACCTCCTCATAGGCACAATCACCATTTAACGCAAAATGAATGAAGGCCATGATCATATACAATTAGAATCTACCATTACCAAGAGTGTGTTCATCTTGGCAAATAGCGCAGACCCTGATAAGACGCCGCTTTGCGGCGTCTTATCTGGGTCTACGCTGTTTGTATATGTTCCTTTTTCGCATGCACTCAGCATGTTACACAGGTGCGTACTTTGAATTTTAGACTAACTACGTCCCTGGGTCACAGGTAGAATTTTCTAAATTATGATGTATTTCTGTCCCTGAAGGGTGTTTTGTTCTTCGCAAACAGTGCATACCCTGCAGGATTATATTGCATTTCATCAGGATATTCACTGTTTGCTAAATTACCTGTTTATGGGTTTTTATTATAAAAGGGTTAAATGCATTGGTGAAAGTATCATTGCTATACGCAGATGATCTCATACTTTTATCAACTTCTAAAGCTGGACTTCAAAGATGTATTGACAAACAACCTTCTTAATATTGAGCGGTGACATGTGATTTCTAACAATGTGTCATTTTGACAAGTGTAGACTCAGAGGAGTCTGTGCAGCCTCATTTTAAGCTTAGAAACTCCAAATGCTGTTCGGTCTGTAGCTTAATAGTCATAGAATGTTCATACAACTTGCAAAGGCTCTGATCAGACTGCGCATAAGCGCAGCCTGATCTGAGGCTTTGTATGTCTCACATATCACATTGTTGAAACTCATGTCGCAGCTCAAATTGTTTAACTGTCAACTTAAAGAAAACAAAAAATGTTTTTTTTTTTGTAAAAGTGACAAATTATCACAAGAATTCCTTTATTTTAATGGCACAGGGGAACTGGCCTCTGGGCTCTCTTGTGTTTGTATGTTTTCTTGTGTTTTTGTCACCTTCATGTGTGGTGTCTTTGGTGTGGTACTTGATTGTATCGATTCCCTTTGTCTTCTTACTTACTTTGTGCATCAAAGTCATTACAAACACATGCAACTTTTTGCAGAGACAGCTTCTACTAATTCGGTGTTATTACAAGGTGCGTATAAAGAAAGTAGTCTAATTGAAACTGTTGGACAGCATGTGTTGAATTTATATCAAAACATAACGTGTTTCTTGCAAGTTGGCTTATCATCAACATTCTTCGTCGAAAGTAAAAACAAACTTATAATTATAAATCGATCTAAAAAGAATTTAAACAGTACCTTAACTAAGAATAAAGACACAAATGATCTTTTTAAAATTATATTTTCAAAAAGACAATCATCTTTCTGTAATCAAGATTTGAGAAATTTGTAAATGTGTTATGTATTTTCGTATTAGTTCTCATAAATTAGAAATAGAAAGAGGTAGATCTAGCAACAAAAAGTTGGGTGTAAAAGATAGGCTTCACAAAGTATGTATCACTGGAGTCGTTGAAGATGAGCGACATTTAACATTTAATGTTTAATTGCAGTGCTTATCATACAAAACGGTATTGATTTAGTGAGAAGGTGCAGACGTCGTGCAAAAACGTTTATCATTTATCACAAAGCGCCCAACTTATTTGGTTAATGAATAATGAGTCAGACGACATTACTTTTTTTTCTAGATATATCTAAAGAGATGATTTTATATATTGCTAATATATTGCTTAATCACCAAAGGCTTCCCCACTTATAGTGGTCAATTAAGCTCAGGACTGTTTGTGCATTTGTCTTATAAAGTTCTGTATTGTTAACATATGCCTAGTGCATTTTGTTTGTTGTATTGTTTATTATTATTGTTAAATATGCCTGCAATGGCTCACAATTGGATCAATAAAAGTATTCTATTATATTATTATATTATACAATTCTTGACTTAAATGGGGTAGACATGAAGATTTATCTCCCAGAAAAAGTGATATTCACTGAGGCCGCTAGACTGAGGTGAATATCTCTTTTAAGGGTAGCTAAATCCTCAAGTCTACCGAAATTGAAGTCAATACCTGTTTTGTTATATGACTTTTCAACTATGAATTAAGCTTTTCTACTTTCATTTTTGTTGCTGAAGTCATGTTCAACCTAAGGACTTTCTTACAAGTTTTAGCAACTGCTGTTAAAATATTTTATGTAATATTTTGTATTTTGAAATGTATATAAATTCTCTGAATATGGATTGTAAAATTCAATCATAAAACACCTTTTTACGTTTTGTTTATTCAGACAAAGAAAAACAAACAATCAAAACAAACCAAAACTGTTGTTAAAATTTATTAAAGTCTTTAATTTACCTGTTGGGTGAAGAAATTTACCTGTTGGGTGGTGAAATAGCAAATCACGTCAACTACATGCGGCCCATGCTAGTTTCATACTCATCATGCTATTTTAGAACTCTAGAGGGGATGATATTGCAGAAGTGTCAAAATATTAACTTCTGGAACTAGTTTGAGCTGGTTCTCATCCTATATCATATTTTGGTTTGTTATATGACTGGAGAGAATCCTGTCTCCTGATTGGCCAAATTAGTCTTCATAAATCTCTATGTCTACCTGGGAACTGGTCTAAACCGGTCCACAAGTTAATATTGCATGAAAACCAGCTTGAACTAGTTTCCAGAAGTTAATATTTTTGACACTTCTGCAATATCACCCTCTAGAGAGCTAAAAATAGCATGATGAGTGTGAAACTAGCATGTGCTGCATGAAATTGACATGATTTGCTGTTTCACCTCCCAACAGGTAAATTTAAGACTTTCATGAATTTTTACAACAGTTTTGTTTTGCTTTGTTTACTTATTTATCTTTGTTTGAATAAACAAACTGTATAAACAGTTTTATTGTAACATTTTATATTCCTCATTATGAGAATTAATATACATTTGAAAATGTAAAATACTACATTATAATATTTCAATAACAGTGGCTAAAACTTGGAGAAAGTCCTTAGAGGTATTAGACTGAAGGTTGAACATGTCTTTGACAACAAAAGTGAAAGTAGCAAAATGAAAAGTCATATAACAAAACAGCTATTGACTTCAATTTCGGTAGACATAAGGATTTATCTACCCTTAAAAGCGATATTCACCTCGGCCTAGCGGCCTCGGTGAATAATCACTTTTTCGGGTAGATAAATCCTTATGTCTACCTCATTGAAGTCAATAATTGTATAATATGACTGGAGAAATTCTATCTCCTGATTGGCTCAAATTGACTTCATAAATCTTTATGTCTACCTGAAAACAGGTCTAAACTGGCTTACAAGTTAATATTGCATGAAAACCAGCTCAAACTTGTTTCCAGAAGGTAATATTTCTGACACTCTACTAATATCACCCTCTGGAGAGCTAGAAATAACATGATGTGTTAAAACTAGCATGTGCTGCATGAAATTGACATGATATGCTGTTTCACACCCCAACAGGTAAATAAAAGACTTTCATGAAGTTAAACAACAGTTTTGTTATGTTATGTTTGTTTATTTATCTTTGTTTGAATAAACAAAATGTAATAAAGGGTTTATGATTAAATTTTATCTTCCACATTTAGAGAATTAATATACATTTCAAAATGCAAAATAATACATTAAAATATTTTGATAATTGTGGATAAAATTTGTAAGAAAGTCCTTAGGTTGAAGGTTGATCATTACTTCAACAACAAAAAAGTGAAATTTGAAAATTTTCATTCTAATTTGAAAAGTCGTTATTGACTTCAATTTCGGTAGACATAAGGATTTATCTACCCTTAAAAGTGATATTTACTTCGGCCTAGCGGCCTCGTGTATTATCACTTTTTCGGGTAGATAAATCCTCATGTCTACCTCGTTGAAGTCAATAATTGTATAGTATGCCATTTTAGACCAGTTTTCAGGTAGACATAGAGTTTTATGAAGACAAATTAAACCAATCAGGAGACAGGATTCTCTCTAGTCATATAACAATCTACAGTGTCTATGGGTACATGTAACAACTAACATTGTACGTCACGGCGCAGATATCGGAACCTATCAATTTGTGGCAAATTTTGATTTACAGGGTATGTTCTTCTGCTCGTAAAATAACTTTTAATTACGTCACATGATCTTAGCCAGTGGCATAGCCAGAACGCTGAAAAAGGTACGCACATCAAAAGGAGACTACTGGATCAAGCAGCGATTCTCTTAATTGCGTCCCTTTTCATAATAGGAACTTCTCTTAAATGAAAGAATTTGCTCCCACAGGGAGCGAATTCTTTCCTTTAAGAGCAGTTCCTTTTGGTATGGAAAATCACTTTTACGACATAAGGTGACCTCCCTTGAATGTTACTATTTTTATTACGCACTTGCGTAATTTGCAAAAAGAAGCTTCGCCACTGCACATTAGCCTTAAATTATTGTTTTCGCTTGTTCATAAAAAACAAACAAAACAAGTGGGCATGACCAGAAAAGCCACTTTCCCCACTTGCTGATAGACTATTAACGCCAACTGATTGACCATGTCTACAATGGGTGAGGCAATTATAATAAACCATTTGCCTGCTATGAAACAAATGTCAACTGAAAAATAATGACAGCTGAAGTCGTCTGCTGCATGTAAATGCTTACGTCAATGACTAATTTCAGCACACATACAATCCCAAAAATATTTTAGCTGTAAGGCAACCTTGCCAAAAGTCATGTCTAGCTGTCCACAGCTAATTTTAGATCTGATGCCAGGAATCACAAACTAATTAATCTGCCAGGCAGCCTTGTCAAAAGTCAGGTCTACCTGTCCACAGCTAACTTTATATCTGATGTCAGGAATCCCAAACAATTTTAGCTGTCAGGCATACTTGTAAAAAGTCTTACCTTCCTTTCCACAGCTAATTTTAGTTCTAAAACATACGGCCTATAAAAAGTCAACTGTTAACATCAGGATTTGTCAACCCGAGAAAGTGATGTTTGACATGACTTTCTGGGGTTGACAAATCCTAATGTTAACCGAAAACGAATAATGCTGACATTTTAACTTTCAACTAATGTCGTTATATTTGGACTACCATCAATACACTATAAACAAACATATTTATTTCAGGAACGAGTATCAACTGAAGTAAAATTTCATATGGTAAATCTAGATGATAAAACAGCCAAAATATTGGACTGCCAGCAATAAATCAAATATATTTTCTCAGAAACCACACACCGATTGAACATAATACTTACTTTGAGTATTCATTAGATCAGACAAACTATATACGGTCCATTCAATTAAAATCGTCACCATGCTCATATAAGGTAAAAGTAAAAAGAAGGCAAAGACCAGAAATCGATACAATCAAGTTTCTGCCACAGAACACCATATGGGAAAGTGACAAAACACAAAAAAACCCACACACACAAGAGGACCAAGAGGTCAGCTCTTTCCCAGCAGGTGATCATAATGCTGCAAGGATCCAGAAAAGAAGCACCGCCTTGGAACGGTCAGTAAGACAAATTACCAAAGGGCTTAAACATGTTTAACGATACAAAACGCATCCTTTATTCTTATGTAGATCAAGATCTTTAAAAATATTCTTCTATGGAACCAATGGTATTTAGCCTTGGCATATAGTATTTAGAATGCGGGCCCTACTATGTTCGCTAAAATGACGTTCCTAGTTTGACTTTGTCCTACTTTATGCCAGGATCAAACTTGTTTATGAATGAAATTTTATATTGGAAAATCTTGAGAATTTTGATACAAAATAGTAAGTGAGTATGGTGAGGATATACCACAATCACAAACTGCAGACAAACCCATGGCACCGCGAGGAGGAGCCACACAACTACCACGAGACACCAGGAAGACAAATTAAGCAAAGCAGCCAGCTCTCTCTGTCCCATCAAGATGATTGCAAAACTAGAATGGGCATAACGTAACGTACAATAATACATAGAACAATTACAGACTACCACAATGGAAGTAGCAATAAACAACAAGTGAACAACAACAGGACCACCGCCTTAGAACGGACAGCACCCTAAGCCGCCGGGGGGGGGGGGGCTTAAATGCATTTTACTGGTACCAAATCTCCGCCCTAGATTATGCTGTTGTTGAAGTACAAGAAATGTTCAGCTCGTATGGAGGCCTTCTAACTATTGCAATGTTTCATCATGGAGAAACACTTTTATCGAATTAACTCACTATGATGAAACAAAGAAAAGGGCTCACGACCCACAGATAGTTAGAGCTAAAGAAACCTCAAGTTGAGCCACGGTGGGTCCAGCTACAGATAAGCATCAGGCACCAACCCATCGAGTAAAGCTTTACGTCAGAGCCGTCATAGAGTCTGAGGCCTGACCCACCGTCGTGCAATTAAAGAGGAAACCATAGCTATAAACCGTGATTGGGGTTAAAACAAGGCATGCAGACTGTCGCATGACATCCAAGTTATAGCCAACCTTTATATAACGTTTGATAATCTTTTTGAACTGATCACTAAAATTAGGTTTTCCAACAATTTATTTGAATTTATAAACTAAATCACCCTAAAATATAGGTTCTGATATGCCTTGTTGCAGAAGAGTTTGTAACTCATTGTTGCATTTAACAATTAACTCTGAGTGTCTGTGGTAGAATTAAGAAAATGTTTTTCGAATTTTATATCTATAACCTTGTTTTACTAACTTAGCAGTTAAAAATAAGTTTCTGTTGTTGAAATCATCAACATTAGAACACACTTTTGCAAAACGAATAAGCTGAGAAATATATACGCCATAGGAAGGGGAGCGAGGAACATCTCCATCACGAAATGGGAAATATACTACATGTATTTCAAAATTAAAATCATCCCGTTTATCATAAAATTTAGAAGAAACTACGTCATTTGGTATCATGGACAAGTTCAAGTTCAAAACAACGGAGCTTCAGTATCACAAGAATTCGCATTATTTCAAGTATTTGTTCTTGACTTTTAACATTTTACTTGAAATCAAAAATAAATATTTCATTCTGTACTGATTCAATTTTCACAGATCATTTATCCATCTGTTAAGTTAATTACATGACTATTTATCAGCTCTACGCGAACATCTGGGAGCAGCCATCTGACAGCAACACACACACACACATTAACCTGAGTTAACATATACGGGTCAGCTAAATAATTGAAGCAGCACCTTCAGTCAATTTCTTCATTTCAATATTGGATAATGGATATTCTGTTTTAATTACAATCAACGGTCAGATCAATTCAAATTAGAAAGTTACAACTGTCAAAAGAAAAGTATTTAATTTTTCAATAAGTTTCATTTGGTTTTAATCTATCTTTTTGTACCCAAAATGAAGAAAATTCTTACAAAGTGTGTCGTCCGCTATAGTAATAATTAGTGCTTTAAGGGTTAAATTTTGAAATAAATATTAAATATCGTCCAGGTATCAATGCACCCACTGCTAAAAATATTACTCTGAAACATTGTTATTTTGACATTATCAAGGATATATAACATTGCTTATGTTGTGTGTAAGCAGATAAAAGTGCTTCCAGTTTTCTTGTGTAGAGCTCATTGACCTGCAAATAGCCAGCCCCCCCCCCCCTCCCCCATGAACAAGGAAAAGTAATTAATTACAGGCTAATTGAAGGGCATTCACAAACATTTTATGAGGGATTATTCCTGCCATACTGTAAGCTTCATAATAAATGCATTTGAAAAAGTGCAAATTTCCTCTTTAACATATATCTGACCTACCATTTGTTCCAAATAAGGATTATCAATATTAAGTAAGTCATCTAATTATCTGGAGGTGGAGTTAAAAGCTTCAATAATATCAGTTTGATTATTGTCTGACAGAGACAACACGAAGTCTCTCTCATAACAAAACAAGAACAAATATGCAACAAGAGGAGCACAATAAGTACCCATTGGAATACCTACAATTTGTCTATGTAATTTCGAGCCAAATCTTACAAATAATTGTCCAAAAGATAATGGAGAGCAACACACATTATCTGGCATGACCACAATTTATATCGTTTAGGTTGTTCAGAAGTAAAAAAGGCATTTTTATCATTACAAGCCAAATAAAGTGAGCCCTCTCTGTTAAATGTTTGTTCAATTAATTCTTTAGGGTTTTCTTTGATTAGATTATGAGGCAATATAGTATAGAGAATAGAGGTATCATATGTAGACAAACTAGATGCTAGAAAACCTCTAGACTTCAATTTATTAAGAATTTTACCTGGATTTTTAATAGACCAAAATAATTTTTTACCATTCCTTTCATAAACTGTCGTGCAATATTTAATGTCATGATTTTAATCACAATGAGGCAAGAAGTCAAAAGAATAGACCAATCGGTAGTTGTACATGAACTAGAATTAGCAATAAAACGCGAATTATAGGGCCCATTGTATCGTTGGAAGCTTGTTGTGGTCCTCATCAACAAACATCCCAAACTTAGCTGCCATATGGCATCGATGCCTATCAACGATAGACGTCTCATCAAGCCTGTTATGCTCATCTTGTCACCAACATATTTTTGCAATACACTTAAAAAACAACAGTTTTTAGGAATACAGACAGATTGTCTTGAAGAGCGCAGTAGCTCAGTGGTAGAGTGCTGAACCTGAGATTGATGGTTGCTGGTTCGAGCCTCGTCGGAAACACCAGAGCAATATTTGATTGTTTGATTTGATTCTTTACGTCCCAGTCAACAATTTTTCAGTTATGTCGGGACAGGTAATCCTGGGTTGAACCAGTTGAACATACAACATAGAAAAGGTCTTGACATGACTGAAAAGTGTTGACTGGCATGTAACGCATCAACTGAAACAAACAAACAAAAAAAAAAGCAAGAAAGAAATCATACGCAAAAAACCCTGAAAAAACAACAACAACAAAAAACAAAAAAACAACAAAAAAAAACAAAACAATCGTCAACCCTACTGAATCCTGATCAGGGCCAGACGTTTTGTCGATCCTGATCTGGATCCAGAATGTTTGCACTGCAAAATTTGCCAGTATATGAAAGAGCTTAGAAACAAACTTAAAAACATTAAACATTAAAGTGGAAAAAATACTTACCGAAGGCGGCAATGAGAGTAAGAACAAAGGAGACTGGTACCATCCTTCAAGACTCTTTATGATAGAAATGGATCTGAAAAAGAGAAATCTCATTTATATGCATTGACAGGAGGGGTACGTAAAAACATCACATACATAAAGAAAATATCGCCTTTTTTAGTTGGGATAACCATAATATCTTCAAGGGATCCACTGTAAAACATACGTGTAATAAACATCAAAAGGGGTGTCAGCTCAGCTGCCACCCCTTTTGGTGTTTACTTACACGTACTTTTCTACTAGAACAACCTGAGGCATACCTTTCTCCAGTGTAAAAAAAAATAACATTTATATCTGTTATTGTTGTAGTTAGTCCCGGGATCAATACAATCGAACAGAACATATCATTTTAAGTACAGTAAAACCTGTCTTAAGCGACCACTCAAAAATCGACAAATCAAATATCGAAATGACAAATGGTAGTTTAATGAAGGTCGAAGGTATTGCAGGATGCTGCAATACTTTTGACCTACATAAAGCGATAATTGGTCTTGAGAACCCATTTTTGGGTATGTTTGAGAGTGGCCGTTTTAGACAGGCTTTACTGTATCAACATAAAAGGCAGTTCAGATGCCACCACTGGATGTAAACTACACTTATTTTTCTACTAAAATACATGATGCCAACATTGTCCAGTATTTTGCTTTTGTTGTTTGATATTCTACAGATTGTTACAATCGAACATACCATTGTTTTAAAGCTGAAATTAATCACCAAACTTTGTGTCAAGTTCCATCTATACTTTTACAGTCAGTGTATTTATGCAGCAAGTTTCCTTATTTCTGTGTTCTTTTTTATACAAAAGATTGTAGCATTGACAGAGAGCTTTTTGTTACACAAGCCATATGTTCAGATGATAGTCTAAAACTCAAACAGGCTGATACATACAAATAAGGAAGAATGCAAAGATCAGGAAGCTGATACATGTCACACCAAGAACAAAAATAAACATGAAAAATAGATATACGCAATTGTGAAATAATTTAGACAAGCAAATCATTGAGGATGGGTTCCTTAATAATTCGGGGCTTAAAACACTGCTTAGCCTTTTCTGATACGTAAACAATAAATACATGTGACCCCCACCACGAAAAAAACGTGTTTTTTTTTAAATGCAAGCAACTAAGACACAGACAAGTACTGTCGTGCCGACCAAGAGTGACAGTGACGTAATATTTTGTTTAGAATTGTAAAGTAAAACCCTCCACTTGAGCTACGCGAATCGATAGATCACTTGTGTATTAATCTTATCAGCTATCCGCAGGATTGAATTAATACACAAGTGATCAATCGATTATAAGCCCCTGATAACTTTGTAAACAAAACATGACATCACTGTCACTTTGGGCTGGCAGGACAGTATGTACATCCATACAAACTGGACTCGTAGTTATGTAAACATTTTTCATGCTGAGTATGTTAGTTTAGGCTTACATAAAAATGCATGCTCAACCCAACTTAGCATGAAATTTATCCTGCATATAAATGTTAAAATGCCCACAATTGTGGGCATTTTAACATTTATTAGCATCATAAATACAACATCTGAGAAATTGAAAGGAAGAACAGTTTACTGATCAGCATTTTAGTTTTTGTGCAGTTAAAGTAAGTAAGGGTACAAAGATCAGGAATCGATACAATCAAGTACCACACCTGACCCAGGATACCAATGGGAAAGTAACAAACTCACAGTTAGACACCACAAACAAGAACCAAGAGGTCAGCCCATTCCCAGCAGGTGACCACAAGGCACCTATAAACAGACGCGCACAAAGGCATAGCAAACACAAGACAGAATGAAACATAAAAGATCCACAAAAGAAGTACCGCCTTGGAACGGTCAGTAAAACTTCATGCTCAGCTGGGTTTAGCATAAAAACGTTATATAACCCCTGGGCCTGATCGCACTTAACGTTCTGTCGGGCCTGGTCTGGGTCCAAAATGTTGTAAAAGTGACTTGGTAGTAGAAAGTCAATATGTGTAGTTCCATTTTCTCTTGATATGCCTAACGGAATAGACATACAACTCCATGTCGGATTAGAAGGATTGAATCTTAATTTACCGATGTATATCTGCTAATGCGCATGCGTGGTACTGTTTGATGCTGTCTCGAAAACATGGACATTTAGCTAACTTATGGGAAAGGTTCTTATTGCATTGACTGCAAAACAGTCTTACAGCAGCTTTCGCTTTTCTCGCCCGACATTGCGCCGACAAGTATGGACGAAAATGAAGGTTCTAATAAGTATAATAGTAAACTAGAACCTAGAATGGGTTCAAGTGATAGTAAGAGGGATGAGTGTGTGTGTGTTTCGGGGGGGGGGGGGGTAAGGATCGGTACCGGGTTATCCCTGCAAATATTTTGAACCTTAACCTCAGTCTAGTAATATATGTTATACAAGAGTGGACAGTTTTAGCAAAAGTACTGCCATAGAATTTGCATAGGTTAAGATAAATAAAAAAATTCAGCGGAAAATTTCAAACATTTTCTTACCTATCATTTTAACATATGATTTTGGTGCTCAAAAGAACCGTCTCATTAAGACGGTTCTTTTGGGTACCCACAACATATATTTTGGTGGAGGATTAAGAATTTTTTACGCAATCTGGTATATCAATGTTTCAGGACTGGAGCCTGTCTATACCAATGTGTATATATAATTTGGCGACATCAATGAGACACCCACATGACACTCGCGATAATTGTCTGACATGAAAGTTTATATATAACCAGATGTAGTCTTGAGGTAGGCACCCACTTTAATTGTAACAGTACCATGACGTCACGCGATATCACTTGCAAGACAGAATGCTCAGGTTGTTTCGTCGCTAATATACAATCCCAAAGTAAAGAAAAATACAATGTTTTAAGCAAAAAATCTCAGCCTTCATTAAGCTACCATTTGTCAGTACGATCTTTGTGTTGTCTATTTTTGAGTGGCCGTTTTACACAGGTTTTACTGTACTCCATATCGCAAGATGGAGACAACCACTCCTGTCACAGAACATCCTCCATGGACAGGTTTTACAAGCTGTAGACAGTGCTTGGTATATTGGTGTAGCAATATATTACGATTTGAAATGGAACAACAGTACATAACATCACTGTAAAGGCCAACAGAACACTTGGTTTCATAAAAAGAATTGTGAAAACCACTAAAAAGGCTGTCAAAGAACTGGCATATAAAAACGTTGGTAAGATACCAAGCAGGACTGGAGTCCCCAAATACACAACATTGAAATGACTCAAAGACGAGCTGCCAGATAGACAAAAATACCACTCCCCGCGCGAGAACGTCTCAAACATGCTTGGTGACATAGGCTGGCGATCCCTGGAAAACGGACACATTAACTGTCGTTTAAACATGTTCCACTGTGGCACAAAATTATCTATGGCCATGTGGCTATCCAAATGCCTACAGACTTCAAGAGATACCAGCTTAACACACACCCTCTTGTTTTAGGCAGATTCATGTATCTGGGAAAGGGCTGACCTCTTGGCTCTCGTCTGTGATGTCTAATTTCGTGTTTGCCACTTTCCCATGTGGTATCCTGGGTCTAGTGTGGTACTTGATTGTATCGATTCCTGGTCTTTGTCCTCTTTCTACTTCAAATTACTGTAAATTCGAAAATTTTCGCGAGCGGTTTATTTTTGCGAAACTGCGAAGTTTGGTGAAAACAAAACCTTCGCGAAATGGCGATATCACTCTATCCTTTACTGATACAGGTAAATAATGTCCTAATAGCGAAGTTTTAAAGTCGCAAATATGGCTTTTAACGCTATTCGCAAAAATTAAATCCTCGCGAAAATTCCGAATTTACAGTACTACATGTGTCATCAGTCATTATATCCTGCTACATTTTTTTCTTTAGAATGCTCTCCCATAAGACAATGATCTCAGGAGCCGTACTTGACTTCTACAAGGAAGGGTCACGAATCACAATAAGTGGAATACACTGTTTTAAGCTGCTTTTAGACCTCACTCTTCACCACACTATCACATTTTCATCATTCCTCATTTTTTCACTTAAGCCTTCTACAATCTTGCATCAACCTACATATAATACTCGTGAGAGTGTGTTGCAAAATTGAAAGATAGACAGATACGAGATAGACACGAAAATACAAAAAAAAAACCACTCTGTTATACATTGGCATATTATATGAATGAAATGTATTACCTTATGTATGCATGGCAGCCATTTCTGTTATGTGGTCTAGACCACGTTTACATTGTCTCAACTAATGGATACTCCATATGGAATATGAGTTCAATT
Source organism: Loripinus fragilis (assembly GCA_964019695.1). Classification (NCBI taxonomy): domain Eukaryota; kingdom Metazoa; phylum Mollusca; class Bivalvia; order Lucinida; family Lucinidae; genus Loripinus; species Loripinus fragilis. The sequence goes on from OZ026525.1 coordinate 76,967,272, forward strand.
GGCCCTGTGGCTTTAAGTATATTGATATACGCGGTCTTGACTGAAAGGTCAAAGATCAACCTTGACCTTAGGTACTTATCTATAGTGGTTTTCTCATAAGGTTTACCATATATAGTAATTATACTATATAAATTGCTTTGGCTTCAATGGTAATTGAGGAAAATAACTTTTCAAGAGTATTCATATTAAAATGTTTAGCAAACAAATTTGACATTGCCATAAAAGTCAACCTAGGATCATCATTTGAACTAACGTGGTAGGACCAAAATCCAAAATACCATGTATCAAGTCCCAAGGTCATTCGTGATCTGGTTCTGTAGAAGATTTTAAAAAGGTATTTCACAATATATGGATGTGGCGACCACATTGGCCATGTAACCAAATGTTCGTTTCACTTCTCTCACTTTCCTAAGGAGTCTATATGAGATTTGAGTTCCACTTGCCTAATTGTTTCTATCTGAGAAAATATGTTTTAAGGTATTGATGGGAATCCAATACGAGCAGGTTCCTTAATTTAGGTTAAACATATCTAGTAGGTATAATGGCTTTGGTTACATGTTTAAAAACTAACTTTTCAATTTGTTCCCATTTGAATGCATTAGGAAGCATATTTGACCTTGACGTTAAGTAGGTCAATGTCAACATAGGCTCATAATTTAAACAATATGGTAGGCCCCACATCCCCAATGCTACATATCAAGGTCTTCTGGATCTGAAGAAGGAGATTTTAAAGGTTTTTTTTTTACCATATATGAGCATGGCGGTCGCTTTAGTCATGTGATCAGTGGTTACGTCAGCATGTGCCTTGAAAGTGTTTACAACACCATCAACATAAAACAAACAAAACATAACAATATTAGCTTAGCAAAAACCAGCTCCCCACCCCTCTTTATCAGGTGCTCGGACGGTCAGAGTCAGGTGCAATGATATACTGACGGACTTTAATTACGCAACACTAACTTCCCCTTATCTCTCCCAAAAGACTGTTGAATGTAAACTTCCTTTGCTTCGATGATGTCATCATAAGTTGGCTTCTTCAGCAAACACTTTAGTTTTAATTGTAAAACTAAACTGGACGACGCTATTTGCTTCGTATGAATTTAGCCATTTAAACATTCCTTAAGTAGAGGAGATTTTTAGCTATTAAATGAAAGGGTACACCCAGTTAAACGTCATATACGCAAATAAGTTGTATCGCAGACCTGCCAATCAATATGAGAGTGATTTAACGATGGCTAACGAAGTCCATGATACAAATGTGATGCTTCTAGCGTTTCTTGATTTAAAGAAATATGGAATCTTTCATTCATAACATTTGGTCACATGAAACAGTTGACCTCTATCTCAAAAAGTTTACATTTTAATGCATTAAATTCATCTTAGTTGAACAAGTTTTCCATGTTTTACTTACAAATGAATGCTCTTTAACATACTATCAAAATGATTGCTCTGCCTTCCTTTTCGAGACATAAATTAAAGTTTTAATCCAAGTGTTGCGTTTTTAAAGTCCGTTAGTATATATGCGATGAAGTCAGTTTTGCATGTCTTATTGTCGTCTGCTGACTTTTTTTCAAAATTAAGTAAGTCAAAGTTGTAGTGTGAAAGTTGATGAAGCCGGCGACGGCCTGTGTCGTGTTTGTGCATGTTTGCAGCCGGTTGGCTCTGGCGAGACGCACGGGTGAATTTGCTCGCCGGATTCTGCGCTTGTCGCCTGTTCGATAAGTACCTAACAACATGATCTGGCTCAAAAACTGTCCTGCCAGCCAAGAGTGACAGTGACGTACTGTTTTGTTACAACTTAAACAGGGGCTTATAATCGATAGATCACTTGTGTATTAATCCTATCCTGCGGATAGGATTACTACACAAGTGAGCTGTCGATTCGCGTGGGCTCAAGCATTTCAAGTGGCGTGTACAAGTGAATGTTTTACTGAATGATTGTACACAAAATATACTGAGAAAAACAATTGAAGGATATTTAGATTCAGTTCAATCTCTAACATTCAATACAATAAAAACTAAATTTATTATGCATGCATTTCATAGTTCCAGTTATCTACAATCAAAATGAATGTTTGATTTAAGTCACGCTTCAATGCTTAAAGTACAGTGCATGTCCAAATGGTGCAACCCTCCATACTGAAAAGTCACACACATTAAAAAAACGATTGAAACCCATTTTTATCGTTTGTATTCCATAATGACTGGCTCCAAAATCATTGCTGGCTCTCCGTCAAAAGTACGACACGTACTTTTGTAGTTATTGTCAGTGTTTTACTTCCAATTTGTTGTCATATTGTTTGGGGTATGTCATATCTGCGCGTTTTTGTTGAAGAAGTTGTCACGTTATTAGGTGCAATTACTGATAAATGGGTGTGAACAATTGTCTGTGGTCAGAATTAGAACATAAGCATTGACGAGGTAAAGGTTGCAGCAAAAAATATTAACGCTAAATTTTGTGCATGTGAACTTTGGGTAAAGAGGGTTGGTACATTTGGTGTGGTACTGTATCGTAACCAATGACTCGTAAATTTTATTTTGCATTTTGCTGAAAAGCATATTGGTTAGTTCTATCAGATACGAAATTGTTTTGTTTGGTAATTATTTTCTCAAATGTTAATAGTCCAAAGAATTTTAATATCCTTCAATTGTTTTTTCTGAGTATATAACGCCACTGCCACTCTTGGTTGGCACGACAATACATGTATAGATTCGTCTGAAAACACACTGGTAAATGTATACGTCGATTTGGTGGTATTTACGCGTATTGCCGGTACTTCATAAAATAAATAGTATATAGAAAAACATGCCATATGCCTTAAGGACTATAGAATAGATCATTTTAAGTATTTGGCATGCACATGGCGATTTATGTAAGCATTTAGGAATAGATTCGAGTACCGATCTGGATGATCGGTACTCGAATCTATTCCGAAATGCTTATATAAATCGCCATTCACACACTGAATACTAAAAATGATCTAATTCTATAGTCCTTCAGGCATACGGCATGTTTTTTCTATATAGTATTAACGCCAATATCTACCACTTCCGGTCTATGAAGTACCGGCAATGCGCGTAAATACCACCAAATCGACGTATACATTTACCAGTGCGGAAAAGGTCAAATTGACGACAAGACAAAAACAATCTGAATAGTAATTGGTGTTCACATATGTCGAAATATAAATTCACACAAAAATGCCTACGCCGATAGTAAACAAATTGAATCACTTGGAATTCCATTGGTTTCCCATCAGCGCCGCCTCGTTTCGTGACATCGACCAGCAGTGATTCTGTCAAGAATTACCATTTAATCCCGTCCATGAATAAATAAGGACAAGACAAGATACAAGAAAATATCCCTGGTTAAATAAGCAAATGAGTCACCTCATGAAAGTGTGATACTTATAGCATATGCGATCAGCAAAGGCTCTGGCGAGACTGCGCATATTGGAGCAGTCTCGCCAGAGCATTCGCTGCTCCATGGTATTTAAATTTGGGACGTAGCTCGTTTGGGATGTAATTTGGGACGTATTATATAGTGCGCAAGCATGTTTTCAGATCGGTAGCATAATCTCATGGGCTTGCCAAATGTAAAATACATACAAACACAACATCAGGGCCCATAATTACAATGCCTCTTTTAAATTCCTTTGGTAATGATTTTTATGAGTTGAAACTTTTTAAAATCATACGTTTTTTCATGTGTTCTGTGATTACATTTGCATCAACATGCAAAGGGATTGGACACACGTTATGACAACACAAGTTACGACAACATTAGATAGTTATTTCCCCAAATGAATTCAACAAGATGCACTGTACCGAGGCCTGGCAATTTATTAAACATTTAAACTTTCATGTTGAAATATCAATACTTTACTTAGAAAAAAATACTTAACTCTAAAGAACGATTGTGCTTCTTGGTGACATGAGATTATAACTAACCTATGATACTAAGAGAAAGATGCAGAAGAACATATAGATACGCGTTCTTTTAAAGGGATACAGCAGCGGGAAATGCACAAAATATGAAACCTGTGCACAGGTTTCATATTTTGTACATTTCACGCGTGTCTGACAGCATATTATCAATCACGTACAATTCAAAACTTTTATTGTAAATTTCTGAACATGTCGTCAGCTTACTCTTGAATGTATTGGTAAAACGCTTCTGGATTTAAACTGCATAATACGGTAGGACAAATCAAGCTCATAACGGATGCCGGTGGCTAGTATAGTGAGAGTTAGGGCAATTTTATATTGACATTTTATTGTAGAAAAAAGTCACCGTTCTGGCGGGAAATTAAAAAGCGGCTCGCGATTTTAATCTTTTCAATCTTGATTTCAGTTTTGGCACACTCTTTATTGACATTAACAAATTTATTTTCTATTCTGTGAGAAGCGATTTATACAGTTTGTATAAGTTAAGCCACAAAAAACTATAATAATCCACCATGAGTGTCCATGTAGGCTAGAGATATCTCACCCTCTGGGTCGGAAGTTTAACCAGGAGCGAGGTTTGCCGGGTCCCTGGTTAAATTCCGACCCAGAGGGTGAGATTTCTCTATCCTACATGGACAGGCTTATGATGGATGGTTTTCTCCCACTTTTCCAAGGGCTTTTGTCGGAACATAAAAAGTAAAAAAAAAAAAGTGAAAATTTGAACTTTTTTATTCGTTGAATTTACATTATTTCTGAGTTTACGAGTGTTTGTGTCGGGTATTTAAATGGCACCTCGTTATTCGCTGGAAAACACGATTGGAGCATTAGTTATGTTGCGAAATGCAAAATGAAATCCTGCTTGGCTGCCTGTGCCATTAGCGTCACATTGCCATTATCGTCGCGTGGTGCACGTTCGGTGACAGCTTTCAATGAGGTCAGTTAGTAACGCTTAACATTGCTTGGTGCCTTTGCATGTTGAGTTACTTGCTTCCTTGAATACCCTTTTTTGGACAAAAATGAATATTTTACTCTGCCCATGTAAGAAAGCTGTCACGTGTCCATGTAAGATAGAAATTTCTTACATGGGTAAAGATGGGAGAAAGTTCTGTCTTCTTCTGTATCGACCTGTACGACCAACACGGCTTTTTGTTTGTCGCAGAAATAGTTTCAGATGTTAGTACATTTACGCTTCAACTCGAGAAAATGTCCCCTAGAGCATTTACAAACTGAGTTTGTATACAGTGAGCCACTTTAGTTACGCACCACCTTTTCAGGGCCCACATTTTTGACAGAAATGCTGGAATCAAACATTCTCTATGCTCATTAAATTATTGACATTTTATCTATTTGATGAAATAGAAAAAATATCAAAATCACTCATGCGAATCATTCTGCAACGGCAAAAGCAATTTTGTTAAAAATGCTCGTGCAACCTGAACGTCTATATTTTCTATTTGCGTCTTGCGCTAGGAATTATCCATGGTGATTGTTGTGACAGAAAACACCCAAAACAATTGTTTTATTTAAGTAAAATCCCCTTTTTCGGGCGTTAAAGTTAGTAAAGCTGTTACTTTTTGAAGAAATGCTCGTTTTGACGTCATATTAACGTAAGTTACACTAATCGAACAGGTTTTCCTTCGCAAATTGTTTTGTTATGAGTTACTTGTTGACATAGAAGTATCAAAACACTAAAACATCTTATCATTGACACGTCTTATAGCCTTGGTAGTAGTGACGTCATCACTAACGTCACCGCCTTGACGCCAATAAATCCATTTCTTTTTTTATGAAATAAACGGCGGATACATGATTGTCTAAAATGCTATTATAAAAGAAGGGTTTGATAACTTGTTTACTCAGAATCATATGAAATTTTAACTAACTTTAAAAAAGTAATAAAGTTAGCTTTTTTCAAACCTTGGTGAGCTGGGAACCAAAATAGTAAAACGTTTAAAAAAACTGATAAAGTTGACAAACACATTCCAGTCATAGATATTGACAAGAATAAATCGGCTTTTATCTCTGGCATTGCAGAAATTGGACCCTGAAAAAAGTGCAATGTGATCTGAGTTTCATTCGGAACAATGCATGTGAAATGGTGTTTTGAGGGTACATGTAGTGCCCTTAGTTTAGTTTAAACAATACTTTATTGAAATATTCTACATTCATGCAATATATACATTGTCAATGGATACAGGATTTGACAGTAAGCTAAATGCTTATATGAAAGTCATTTCCTGTTTCAGGTATAATTTGTACAATATGTGTGAATAGCTTATAAAGCTTCAAGGAAACTCGCGCTAAGAAAGTTATAAAGTAATACATGCATGTTTTATTATAATGAAAAAAAAAACAGAGAGAGAGAGAGAGAGAGAGAGAGAGAGAGAGAGAGAGAGAGAGAGAGAGAGAGAGAGAGAGAGAGAGAGAGAGCTGTTGACCGAGAACCTATCATGTGCATTTATCTACTTCTAGCAAGATGTATCTTTGGATTGTTTTTCCGTAAATAGAGGATATCTTATCATGTTATATAGAAGTGAAGTGGATAGCAATGCAGTATGTCAATATATATCAATTCAATGAACAAATCTTTTAGACTTTAAGTACAGCTCTTCCTAAGCACCATGCAAATGGCGATACATCCATTGTTACAGAAATCGTAAATTTGTGTCCTATCGTGTAGTACTTGTCACCAAACACAGACTGGTACAATATTTCTTTGATTGGAAGCTCGTTGCCATGGCAACCAAAATTTTTCAATTTTACCTCATTTTCCAGTGTAAATGCTACAAAAAAGCTGATTTTTGGTTATTTTGATTTACCAAGAGTTTGTGCCATGGTAGTAAAATAGTTAATTTGGTATATCAGTTCTGTAGATTGATCTTGGCTTTAATAAATGATATACTAACAATTGTATTATGATAACTCGTACACGAAAATCAAACTAGTATTGGGAGGTGGGGTACTTATAATCTGGATTTTAGCAAAATTATGAAAAATCAGCAAATTTCAAGATAATTTTTCTCCCATGACCATCCTAATGTAAGACAATGATGTATTTAAATCAATAAAGTGATATATGTTCTCAAACAAAAATGGAAGAAACCCGTGTGTTTTTTCTTCTCTAACATGCAATTGTGTTAAGGTAGCAGCAACCGTTTTCAAAATCTTAGAAATCGACAAAAAAGGCACATCTAAACATATTTTTTCTCCCATGACCATCCTAATGTTAGACAATGATGCATTTAAACCAATAAAGTAATGTATGTTCTTAAGCAAAAATGCAAGAAACCACAGTGTTTTTTCTTCTCTTGTGTGCAATTGTGTTAAGGTAGCAGCAACCGTTTTCAAAATCTTAGAAATCTGCCAAAATGGCACATTTAAACATAATTTTTCTCCCATGACCATCTTAATGTAAGACAATGATGTATTTAAACCAATAAAGTAATGTATAATCTTAAGAAAAAATGCAAGAAACCCATGTGTTTTTCCTCTCTTGCGTGCAAATGTGTTAAGGTAGCAGCAACCGTTTTCAAAATCTAAGAAATCGGCAAAAATAGGCACATTTTAACATAATTTTTCTCCCATGACCACGCTAATGTAAGACAATGATGTTTTAGAACCAATAAAGTAATGTCTGTTCTTAAGTAAAAATGCAAGAAACCCATGTGTTTTTTCTTCTCTTGCGTGCAATTGTGTTAAGGTAGCAGCAACCGTTTTTAAAATCTAAGAAATCGGCAAAAATGGACACACTTTAACATAATTTTTCTCCCATGACCACCCTAATGTAAGACAATGATGTTTTAGAACCAATAAAGTAATGTCTGTTCTTAAGTAAAAATGCAAGAAACCCATGTGTTTTTCCTCTCTTGCGTACAATTGTGTTAAGGTAGCAGCAACCGTTTTCAAAATCTAAGAAATCTGCCAAAAGGCACATTTTACCATATTTTTTCTCCCATGACCATCCTAATGTAAAACAATGATGTATTTTAACCAACAACGTAATGAACGATCTAAAGCAAAAATGCAAGAAACCCATGTGTTTTTTCTTCTCTTTCGTGCAATTATGTTAAGGTAGCAGCAACCGTTTTCAAAATCTAAGAAATCGGCAAAAAATGGCACATTTTAACATAATTTTTCTCCCATGACCATACTAATGTAAGACAATGATGTTTTAAAACCAATAAAGTAATGTATGTTCTTAAACAAAAATGCAAGAAACCCATGTTTTTTTCTTCTCTTGCGTGCAATTGTGTTAAGGTAACAGCAACCTTTTTCAAAATCGAAGAAATCAGCAAATTGACACATTTTAACATAAAATTTCTATGATGTGAAATGTTAAAGTACAAGTGTAAACAAAATGATTAGTTTGACCACGGTGAGGGGCGGGGGAGCACTTCAGTAAAACTTTTGATATTTTCTATATGTTGAATATTTGTAGCAAAGACAGAGTTTTTACCCATATCTTTAAATTGTTATTTGTCCAATGAGAAAAACACTTTTGTGGAAAATTCGAGGGTTGAACCTACTATCTTTTTCATTGGAAAAATTCATTTTCTTTGAAACTTTTATCCGGCCATTTTATGGGCAGTCCTTCATTAAGACTGTCCGAGGTCCTTTAAAAGCATGCATGCATTTTGTGTGCAATTGTATTAAATTTAAGGAATATGTATTAAACCACTTTCAAAATCTAAGAAATGGGGGAAAAGGCACATTTCAAGATATTTTTTCTCTTATAGTGGATAAACCACTCGGTTATAAACCAGGGGTTGTTGGTTTGATTCTTGGCTTCTCCAGTCTTTCCATGACCGTTATTGCTTAACTGTTGGTTGAACGCTAAACAGAATCACACTTGTTTCATATTGGCGATCGATAACAATATAATTGCGTTCTACTATACTATCGTTATGACAATCGAAACCCCTATTTTCGGCGATCGAAAATGTAGCTTTGATAAATCCGTACCTTGGAGGTCGCCCTAACCCGTTGTGGTAAGTCTTGACATAGCTGAAAAAAGCCATGAAGAATGGAATTTTTGTGTTTAATGAGTTGTGCGTGCGTTTTTTGGCAGGCCTGTTAGGGATTATGTCAGGGGGGCTACATCTAGAATAATGAAGTTTGACAAAAAGATAAATAAAATAAATAATACTCAGTGTCTCTGGGTCTGGTACTGGGCAGTCTTTGAGTTCGGTATCGGACCCCTAGACACAGAGTCTCAGAGTCAGATGCCAGACCCCGAGCCCCACCTATAAGGAGTGGCCAAAGGTCTGGTAGTATGTGCATTGTCCAGCACATTGTTGAATAACTGGCTCAACCCAAGGACTTGCCGTATTTTTTTTCTTTGCCACATTGCACTTTCAATAGTTAGCAAAAAGCGATTGCAGGCACATTGTTTAATTGCTATCGTACCCGACAAAGATAATCCTAAAGTTGTGATACGATTTTTCGCGAACAGTACAATTATACACAATTAACGACCAATCATCCTTGAAGCTGTGCAATTTTTCGAGTGAAACGCGCAGTCTTTGAAAGCTGCAAAGGGCAGAGTTTCTAACAAGACAAGCTCTACGATATCATTAAGTATCTAACACTGTATTAGCGGCGGCATGAACATGAAATCCAGATGGATATGAAAGGAAAAAAAACAATACAATACAATACAAAGTTTATTAGCATTAAACATACTACAATGCTTTTCGCTAACTAATACAATACATGTGAGTGTAGTGTTCAGAGTATCTTCCAGATAAATAGCAAGGAGCAATATATATTTCGCAAGAGGTATAATATACTATATAGATAACTCAGTAAACCATAAGAAATATTCTTGTAAGGGTTGCCTCCCTTGTATTGGCAGACAAGCGTCGCCGTGCTGATGCCATAGCGATGTATGGTCAACGCGTAGACGCTGACACATCATCCCAGCGGCATCAGCACAGGGACACGTAGCGGCTATTCACTGTTTGGATTCATAAAAATAGGATCTTGATCAGCCCAGTCGTGTCTGATGAGCTGACCAGTGTCCTTTTGCTTATATCAAATTTAGATTAAGTGAGCTGTAAAATCAATGACCTTCTTTTTTCTGCAAAATAGATGAATTTTGATAAGTTTAATAACACATGTTTAGATTGACTTTGTAAGAGCGTATTAAATTTGTTTAAACTTGGCCATCTACAAAAGTATGCTGGAAAGTATTTTCTACGTAAATCTACATAATGCGTGCAAACTAACAGGAAATGAAATTCTGTTTCCGCCATTCTCATGTTGCAGAGAGTACATAATCTATCTTCTCTTGCAATGCCCGAGTATCGCCCAGTCTCTATTGCCAAATTATGGGAGCTTAGCCTGAAACGACTGAGAGCGAGTTTATATTTACAGTTGGTGATTAAATCTAAATATTAAGCAAGATCTGTGTCATGTTTAAAAAGGCAATAAGTTTGTAATTTTGCTGAGGAATTTATCTGCATTAATAGATCTTGTTTAGCCGTGTCAAGTAATCTCTGCTTGATCATGGAATAAGAGTTTTCTTCAAATGCTTGGTTATACCATATATAATTGAATCCCAAATTTTCAAGCATACTTTTTACTTGATAAGCCCAATTGGATCCATTATAAGTATTACCATTTGTAGCATCCTGTAATAACATATTATATATTTCTCTAACAACAACATTTTCTGTATTTATAATTTTGAACCAGTATCGAAGAATTCTGAGCTTTCTGGAAATAATCATTGGAAGTCGGCCTAACTCGGTATGGAGGGCAGCTATATTTGTGGACTTTTTAACTCCTAAAAGATATCTGCAGAATTGGGAATGAATACGTTCTATATCGGGGGCACCATGGAAGCCCCACACCTCGCATGCATAGCTTAGGACTGAGCCTACTAAGGTGTCAAACAGTTTAAACTTCTCTTTGGTGCACAATGTGACATCTTGGAATAGTCTATATAAGTTATGCAAAGCAAAAGAGCCATACTCTGATAGGCATTTCTGTGTTCGATTCCAACAACCATTTTTATAAAACTTAACTCCCAGATATTTGAAATTATCAACATTTTCGAGTAAGGTATTATTATAATAGAACTCAGTGCTAGTTGGTCTACCCTTTTCAAATATCATAATCTTTGTCTTACTCGTATTGACCTGCAAGCCCCATGTTTGGCTATATTCGTGCAGTTTATTTAACATTTCTTGCAGGTGAACAGGTGATTTTGAAAAAAGTACCGCATCATCTGCATAAAGGAGCATGAACAGGTTAATATAGTTGGAATCGAACAGGTCTATGTTATCAGAGCGTGTACTTTCAAGTATGTCATTTATAAAGAAAATGAATAAAACAGGCGAGAGAGGGTCCCCCTGCTTTACTCCAGTATGTATGGTAAAAAAGCTTGAACATTTGTTTTTATATCTAACACAGGACTTAATACTTTCATACATTGAGAAGAGAGCCTTAAGCATAATCTTACTGCAGCCGTTCTGTAAAAGTTTTTGCCATAAGAGTGCTCTATCTACAGTATCAAATGCTTTTTGATAATCTATGAAACAGCAATATAATTTGTTTTTCTCGTTCAAAACTTTTGATAAGATGGAATGAAAAATGAAAATACAATCTGTAGTTGACTTGTTCTTTTGGAAGCCAAACTGGCAATCAGATAATTTACTGTTCTCGGATGCCCACTTAAGTAATCTGTTATTCAAGATATGGGAGTAAATTTTTGAAAGAATATTTATCAGAGTTATGCCCCTGTAATTGTTTGTATCATCTATGCTGTCTTTTTTATGTATTGGAGTAATCAAACCCTCAGACCATGAGTTAGGGTATATACCATTAAGGAAAATTATGTTGAACAATTTCAACAACAAAGGTGAAATAATATCAAACGAACATTTAAATATTTCAGCGACAAGACCATCAATACCTGGACTCTTATCTGATTTTAACGATGAAATAACATCCTTGAGCTCCGACTGTAATATGGCACTGTCAAGTGTAGAATTGCAGATTTGACCAAAGTCAGAACTGGAATTATCACTATCATTTGACTGAAAAACGTTCGAAAAATGTTCGAGGAAGTCATCAGCCGTGAGCTTATCGGAGACCTTTGATTTTCGTTTTGTGAACTTTTTTATTTCTTTCCAAAATTTTTTGGAGTTTGTCTTGGCTATATTTTGAATGCGTTTCCCATGTTCGAATTTATAAATAGCCTTAGCTCGCCGTTTCGCCTTGTTGAGCGTTGAGCGACAACATGTGAGATTTTTTCTGTTATCTTCAGATTGACAATGGCCATAAGCATGTTTAGCACGATTAAAATTTTGTTTAGCTGTTTTGCAAGTGTTATCAAACCAAGGATTAAAAAACAGGTATATTTGATCGTCCGTCTGTCTGCCACTCCGTCCGTCTGCCAGGAACCTAGATCAGATTGCGTGATTGAAATATTTTTCTTTATTCCCAAGCAATGAAATTGTTCTTTTGAGCACCCAAAAGCTGGATAAGAAATTATTCACAGCATACCGAACAGCATGATTACAGTAATGCTTCAGTTTGTTGCATATACCTAAATCATCGTACTTTTAATATGTTCCGCCCGTCAATGAGACAGTTCTTTCGAGCACCCAAAAGCTATGTCAAAGCTAAGCATAAGACTCAAGAGTTGCCAATGTCGACCCGCCAGAGGAATGCCGTATTGGTGGGATGGGCCGATTTTTAGACAATACATAAACTTGTATTTGCCAAAATTAACTATTGACTTAGCAGACCCCTATAACAGTATGCTAGCCCATTTAAAACGTCTTTGTAGCAAACAGTGTGGACCTAGATCAGACTGCTACCATAGCAGCAGTCTGATCCGGGTTCACACTGTTTGTCTGTATACCGAAATTAGCTAATTTAAAACATGTAGCAGATGACCACAACAGACATCATTTTAGATCTATTTGCTGTATGTGATCGAGTCTTGCAACCATTATAGATCCAGTTTTAGCGTCTCTGTAGCACAAATTGTTGATCCTTTTCAGAGCAGTTTGATCTTGGTCAAGACTGTTTGCATGTATGCAAAGTAAGTCATTTCTGTTTCCGCCTTATTAGTTAGTTACCTGAAAATTGGTAAATATCTTAATAAACAGTGCAGACACTGATGAAATGCCACTGTTTGGGTCTTCACTGTTTGCCTAAGTACCTATGTGGTCAATGTTCAAACAGGGCTCATATTGTTCAGGTTTTATTTTGGTTGGATCCAATTTAGGATCCATTTTGATAGATAGTAAACCTTTCCCATGTGTGGAACACCTCCATTCAGTATAAATCACCTGAACGTGAGAAGGTAATTAGCTTGGCCCAAGCTAACTTTTATAATGCATTAATATGACGCCAATTTAAAATATTATGGGTTTTTTATACTTCTTATATTTAATTATTGTTTTTAGTGATTAAAGGCTTGCAGTCAATGGCATCTTTGGTAGAATATAAAATTATAAAATATTTTAAATAAAACTATTGTAATTTGGAATAAATATATTTATTAAAACAAGCAAATAATCAAATTTGAAATACAAAACTTGCGAAATTAATTTCAACAAGGGAGCTAATTCAAAAATGGCAAGGGAGGGCAATTGCATAAATTTTACCGATATTTTCTTCTTCGTCTTCTTCTTTGTATTTAATGACACTCCCTCAATTGCTGAGGATTATCTGCCATGCGCATTATTTGCCTCATAATTATTTGTAATGGATGATTAGCAGTATTAGGGAAGAATTTTTAAATCATTTGTTATGTATTTGAAAAGAGGGAAGATCACCCTCTATAAAATAATAAAAAATATATATATTTGATAGATCTAGTAAAAAATTTCTAAACTGGGCATTGTTGATCCGTTTAGGCGCAGACAATGGGGCATTTTCAGTGTCATGCTCTTTTAAAAAAGCTACCATACTTGTTAGGGATCCCTCATTTATTTGGAGTAATATAATTTAATTTTTGGATAATTAAGGAATTAAAATCTATAAAACAGTGTTACAAATAATTAAAGAAATAAACTGTTGTTTTTAGCATAGTTCAAAGAAAATATTCTAAAATAGTTATAGAAATTATAATGTTTTCATTTCCAATTGACGATTTCTCCCGAATATTAAGGGAGGTATCTCCATGACAACTACATTTTAGCCTTTTTACCATAGATAACCTAAAAAACACACGGGTTTGAATTTTGAAATAAGAAAACAAAGGCCGTTGCCATATAATAGACCCAGTTTCATAATAATAACAGGACCATCATGAGAGAAAATTTAACTTCAAATTTCATAATGGAACCCTATGGGAATTTCATCTCAAACGATGATTTTTAATCCATCGATAGCATTCTTCTACAAAATCGTTTACCAGTAAAAAGGGTCATTTGACTTATTTTAGGACATAATCAATTGGGAAAAGCAAAAAAGGTTCATTTTTGTAACATGCGATGTATCACCTTTTGCAGGTTTTGCATGGTTCTTAGCAAGAGCTGTACTTAATATGTAGTTCTGTACTTTAAGGAATAGAGCTTCATTTTCTTCATCAGTTGATGTATCCTTGCCAAAAAGTAATTCATGAGTTGTATGATTTCTAAGAAGGGCTTCTAAGTATCTTTCTCGTGTTGCATTGTATTTTGGGCATATGAAGAAAAGGTGGTAAGCACTTTCAAACCCACCACAGGCACGGGAATGACTGGGAACTATATTTTTTCGATAAAGATCTGAATTGAGCGAGCTACATGCCATTCGTATTCTTGCATGAAGTATTTGACCTAGCCTTGACCCAGCAGAAAAGAATTTTGGTGGTGCTCGCCTCTGTGTGTCTTTGTTGAGTTGGTATTTAAATGATGCAACTGAGCTTGACTGTTTTATTTCTTGGGGTAGGTTATTCCAGTCTCGTATTGTGGAGGGATAAAAAGAGTTATAATACAAGTTGGTGTTAGCGTGAATTGTGCGGATATCGTTAGAATTTCTAAGTATGTAGGGATTAGCCTCTTGAACAAGTGGTGGCACAAAATCCTGCAGGTAAGGAGGAGTTAGATTATTGAGGATTTTGTAGAATATTACCAATTTATGCTTTGTGCGACGTTCTTGCACAGTGTTCCACCCCAGATCAGAAAGAAGTTTATCGTGGCTACAGAGTTTCGTGCCTCCTGTTATAATTCTGGCAGCTTCGTAAGGGATATCATCAAGCTGTTTTTTTAACATAAGCAGGATTGTTATCCCATACCGAGTCACTATACTCAAGTAGGGGACGTATAAATGCAATGTACATTTTTTCGAGTGCTTTTCGATTGATTTTAAACTTGAGTAATCTCATTAGGTTTAATCTTGACCAAGCTGTTTCTGCAATATTATTTATGTGCTCTATCCAGGAACATGTATTGGATATGGTAAGCCCTAAATGTTTATGGCTAGTAGTTTTGTTAAGGACAACGTTATTCATTTCCAAAGAGGGGTGGAAGACTGGATGCTGTCTTCGAGATATTAGAAGAGTAGAAGTTTTTGTTGGATTGAGATTTACGAGCCAATCATGTGACCACCCATTAATTGTTTCTAGGTCTGTATTTAAAATGAAGGCTGCAGTTTGTGGACTATCAATAATTATATAGATAGTAGTGTCATCAGCAAATAGACGTATAGATGAGCGAATATTATTAACAATATCATTGATATAGATTAGGAAGAGTAAGGGACCAAGTATAGAGCCTTGTGGAACTCCTGCAAGAACGTCTGCCCAATTGGATTCTACCCCATTTAGTATGACACGCTGTCGTCGATGTGAAAGATAGCTTTTGAACCAGCGAAGAAGCTCCTCACATAAACCCATACCAGCTAGTTTATGTAGTGCCCTTCAAGATCCAATTTCTCACTGGTTACTCATCTGATCACAATGAAATTTCAATGGCTAATGCAAATATAGTTGCGCTTTATGCTGGTAGTTTCAGAATAAATGTAGTATATGTCTTTTCTGAGAAATTTAACATTTTATAAGTGGTGCGTAACTTAAGTGGCTCACTGTATTCATCATATGGACTTCACACCGGGCGACAATCAAAAACTTTCGTGAGACGGGGACGAGGCCTATGACCAACACGAAAGAGCGATTATGACTCCTACGTATGTTCATTTGGCATCGAAAACTGCTGTTTCTAAGAGTCACTGCCGCCGTTCTTCGGCGACTCTCACGACGAATCTCACGATACTGTAAATTTAGAAAATTCCGAGTGTTTATTTTCGCGGAACTTAGCAGATGCGAAAGTTCGCGATATGACGAAATGATTCTGTCGTTTTATTATTACCGATAAAGGTAAATCGTGCTCCAGTGCGAATTTTTAACATCGCAAATATGTATTTTAGTGTAAATTAAATTCTCGCAAAAATATTTGACTCTACAGTATATTTGATAGCAACCGTGGCCCTCATGGAAAATAAAAATGTTTTTGGTCTAAAATTTCATTATGTTTGTTTGGCAATATGTAACGTACATAACAAACTTAAAGCCTTTCTATGATTTGCGTAATTCCATACATTATACAAGCCCAGACGTGACAAACAATGTCTGCGGAGTTTCCGACAAATCGAGATTCATACCAGTTTCCTCAGCTACTGGGGCTAGGTAGAAAAAAAAATTCGCTTGTAGCAACTTTAGACATGATACTTTCCAATAAGCGAGAACAAAGGTACTGAACAGACTGCAGGAATTCGCAAGCTGACCTGCGACTTTGTTGTTGGCCAAACCTCGTAGACAGGTTTTCTCGCGTGATGCCATTTATCATTATTTCTTTTCACTGACAGCTGACTGTGTCTGTTAAAAAGATATAAAGACACGTTTAACGGAATAAAATTTATCAGTGCCAATCAAAAGGCTATATCAATGCACATTTTATTTTGCGAAAAAACATGTTATCAAACTTTTTAAAAGAACAAAATATTATGATTGATTTGCCCAAAGCTATAGGTTTTAAAACTCGCAACAAAGAAAAGGTATAGCTCTCGACTAACATATAAGGTAGCATTCACAAATGTATGCTAACAATCCAAATAAAATCCACCTTCTATAAGCTGGTAGATATGCGACATTAGATACTTTGAATTATGAGTGACTGTCTCCAAATCATTTTTTCACTGACATCTATTAAATAAGGAAAAACTACACGGTATGCATAAATAACTTGCGGTTCGACCGATGCTACTGATAGAATTGGTCTAGGGTCCGCCCAGCCAACCTTAAAATACTTTGTATTCACGTTCTATGTTTGCATTTGACATTTGAATCAGAGTTGCATACTTATTTTAGATTTGTTATAACCAAATGTCTCGATTTATGAGCGAAAAGAACTACTGTGTCATTAAAAGACTGTAAAAGAGATATAAAAGACGCCTATCGGACAATCAGAATAATATGTCAAAAAGAAATCAGGATATAGTGAAAGGAGAAGACGTGATTTATTCCATTTTGGTCGTCTCTGTCTTTTTTGTAAGTTGGCTGTCCATTTAAACAAAATATGCCTATTTTCACTTTTGATGGCAAAATTGAGTAGAAGCTGGCATCCATGCTAATTCATCATCATCATCATCATCATCATCATCATCATCATCATCATCATCATCATCATCATCATCATCATCATCATCATCATCATCATCATCATCATCATCATCATCATCATCATCATCCAGGTGAAGGGTTGAAATCCAGATTGGAATGTTGAAAACCCTGTGTAAAATCTTTGCAGGCCAATAAAAGAGTTGTGTGTGTGCAGGATCAAAACTGCTTACAGGTGTGTCGTCATCTAGTGGCATAATTTGAGGGATCCCAGACTTGCCCAAATGCCTCTATGGTAGTGCAGTCGGTGGCCTGTTGTGGTAGGCGGTTCCAGTCGCTAATAGTGCGAGGAAAGAATGAGTCCCTGTAGCTGGTGATTGCACAAGTTGACTGTTTGAAGCGTTCTGAGCCCCTGGTTCTTTTGTCATTTAGCTGCAGTACTTTAGCTGTGTCAGAGACCTCGACAATCTGGTGTATCTTGAAGATCATCATTAGCAGTAAGATGTACCTTCTGTGTTCAAGTGATTCACAGCCTAAATCCTGCACTATCTTGTCACACAACATTGGGTCTTGTCTGTATATGCTGAGTGGACAAAACTGGCAGCCTTCCGTTGAACTTGCTCTAATTTTTGGCGCAAGGGTTGGGGCTTTGGGTCCCATACAGGTGATGAGTACTCAATGGTAGGCCTGACCATAGTGGTGTTTGCAGTCACTTTCGCTTGCTTGTTGCAGTCCCCAAGATTGCGGCGGATGAATCCTAAAGTTCTTTTGGCTTTGTCGGTAGTTATGTCCACATGTTTTGCCAAGTGAAGTCATCGCTCAATGTGAATCCTAGGTATTTGCTGCTGTCTGGGGTTTTCAGGACATGGTTGTACAGGGTGTTTGCGGTGTTGATCACACTATTCTTTGTGACATGCATTCTGATCACAGTACACATTTTTGGATTTCCATGTTGTTTTGGAGCAGAGTCAGACTTCAAACACAGGAAAAGTACAAAAACTGACAATTTACATGTGAGTTTCATGTTTACATGCGAGTCTCACTCGTCTGGGGGCATAGGGTACAAGAATAAAGCGTCTATGTGAAGAGTTTGTTTATATGCGAGTCTCAATTGTCTGGGAGCTCACAAGGCGCGAATCAAGCGTATAAATGATCCGTAGATGAGTGGTTGGGATTTCTTCGAAATATCCGGTTTCTGTGCTGTTGCAAGCGACCCAGTGGGCTGGATGCGGTGTGGAGACGATACAAACCAAAAGGTATGCCAAAACAGTAACAAAATCTAGCTGGAATTTATCGAATTTTGCAATTTTTTGAGAGCAGCAAAAACACAACAATGTCATTGGGCATGCGCAGAAATACTATCAGGGTTACATACTTATTTTAGATTTGATATAACAAAATGTCTCGATTTGATTATAACCTAATGTTATAAGCAAATGTCCCTACATGTGTAGTAAAACCGAAAGAGTTAAATCATTATTTTAGATTTGTTATAACCAAATGTCTCGATTTGATTATAACCAAATATTATAACCAAATGTCCCTACATGTGTAGTAAAACTGAAAGGGGTGGATGCTAAGTCTGAAAACGTCCCCTGGTCTCAGAATTAGGCCAAAGGTCAATTGGGTGCAAAATAACACAAAAATAAAGAAACATTCCTACCTATGTCAGATGCCCATTAAATTCACTGAAACTATCTGGGATATACTTAAGATACATGTTGTATTTAAAACATAACCTAGACAAGAACTGAGCATATGCCCGTGCAAGGTTAAATGTCATTTAAGTGCAAATGTTGCAAAATTATAGTATGCAATGTTAATGTTGCATTTTCGTCAGCCATGACAATACATACATATATTATAAATAAGTGCATGTGAATGGTTTAAAAGCAAATTCAAATCTGCATAGTACATGTAATATCGATATTATAACTACAGGCCAGGTCAGGATTAAAGGTCTCTTAAGTGCACAGTTTTCGTAAAGATGCATGAAAAATAGCTTATTAATTGTAATCAGCATACCCAACATATCCATTTAAAACAGCATAAGTGAGTAGAATGTATGAGTGCAGCAAACATCTTCACTGAAATAATCATCGAATTGTAAACTAGCAGCAAAAAACCTGCTTGGGCTTCTTTTATAGAGCCACGTTAAGATAATATCTGCTTTAAGCATATAGGAACAGCTTACGCACATATAAGTAGTCACATCAGTGCTGTCTGACTATCAATTATGTTGTACATTGATGAGCAACAAATGTTCCAGACTCTAAATTAGCTCTGTAGCTGAGTAGGCCAACTTGAGTCATATCTACATGGCAGACGGATTCTCTTGGCGAGTCCCAATTATGATCAAGTTATCATATCATATAGATGCTGTTTATCTTTCGTTTTCTACAGCTGCATTTTGCCTGGTCGTAAACGAAATCTTGTTTTATAGCCACGGTTCCCTCTTTCAATTCATGATGGTGGATAGGCACCAGACTCAATGAATACCCTTACCTAAAACTTTCATCGGTGGGTTGGTGCCTGATGCTTGTTTGTACTTGGCTGGGTTCACCATAGCTTAACTTGAGATTTTCTTTAGTTCTGACTATCTGTAAACGTAAGCCATTTCTTTGTTCCATCATAGTTTGTTAATTTATTAGATTGTTTTTCTATGTTCTAGCAAGAATGTCCTGGTCAACCTCACTTCAGCGAGCGGCGGATTTTGAACGAGGCCAGCACAAGTTGCATAATGTTTGTAACTATATCAAAAGTAGGTCAAATGTCAATGTCATACAATTTTCGTAAAAAGGCACAATGCATTCATATTCATATGAAGCATCAACGCTCTTTAATATAGAGGCTTATTAATAAAGTATGTGAGTTCACGGGTGTCACTATTTGACGTGTGAATGCTTAGCACCAACTAACAGCGCTCACAATGGTGTCTGTTATGATAACAACCAATTAGCTGTTAAATGTGACGCCATTAACAGGCACACCATTAGCAGGTTAGTATGATTCCGTTAAAGGCTTAACACTTTATATTAACCATCTTCAGAAACTGGGTCAAATGGTTTCACTGCATTAAACATTTTTGTCTTACTATCCTACCAGCCGAGAGTGACAGTGACGTCATGTTTTGTTTACAAAGTTATCAAGGACTTAGAATCGATGGATCACTTGTGTATTAATTCTATCCTGTGGATAGGATTAATACACAAGTGGTCTATCGATTCGCGTTAGCTCAAGTGGTTTGTACAGGTTAATGTTTTACTTAACAATTGCGAATAAAACACGACGTCACTGTCACTCTTGGCTGACAGGAGAGTAGTTTTCTGTTCCTTGGCAGTAGCCTGTACTGAGCTGGGTGAGTTTGTGGTTTTTGTGTTTTATGTCCGCGACAATCCTAAGGCTCAACTGGCATTGGTCTGGTTTAAAACGTCTCCAAAAACGGGGCCATGGCCTGAAGTCTCATCCGCCAGACAGATAGAGCAGAGGACCCAACTCGTGACCCCTGAGTACAAGGCGAGTGGCTTATCCAGAGTTAACCACGCAGGCTCCTTTTTTCGGCGATTACCGTATAAGCGCGATTTTGACCTAGATCCGGGCATATGACACACTATTCAATTGGACAAGTAATTTGCAAAAATATCGTTCCGCTATTTTAGGCCAGAATACTTTTTATTAGTTGATTTACAAACCCTCCTACTGTAGTTTTCCGTAAAGTAGAAATAAAATAAAATTTAATTTCTAAAATAATTTTTATATCTTATCCACCTACTCTAAACATTATCGGTTTCGTTGAAAAAAATTAATCTATTTTTGAGGTTCTGTCTGTGTATTTTTGAGAGTGACACTGTTAAAAGTGATTGTCCTGTCCAGCTTTTTAGGAAAATGATGAAATATCTACTGTTGGTTTACCTTACGAGTTTTACATGTACTGTGTTTTTCTGGAGATATTAAAAAAAAGCTCTGAAAATGACCAGTCAACTGGTCATTTTCAGAGCTTTTTATTTATTTTTTTCGTCTCCCCGGCCCTAGATCTGAAATAAATTCCCGTAAATCAACTAATAGAAAAATTCTGGCCTTACATCCTCTTCTGAGGATTTTCAGAGGCACTTTTTCCCATAAAACAATAGAGAATACTACCCGACAATCTGTTTGTATACATTTTGCAAGTTACCAAGAACCGTTTAACTCCACAACGATGCCATAACAAGGGATGTTTTGGTATACCTCAGCCAAAGCTTAACATGTCAGTACCATAGCTTAGTAACGTATCGCTTGATCAGTTAACAGAACGGAGTCAGATGGTCAACATAATTTCCAAACATTTTCGCAACCCGACACAGACAAATATGGGGAGGCGACAAAAAGCTGCTTCTCGCCAGCAATACACCAGCAGCTACAGTGCACGTGTAATTGAAAGATTTGTTAAATACTGTTCTCCTCTTAATATTTATTTCGAAAATACAAAGCATGTTTCAAAAATACATGTACATAGAGAAAACAAAGTGAGTGTCTTTTGATATTAAGTTTACCAGGCAAGGCTCCGAGAACGCTTGCATATTCTCTTGACAAGTCTATTACAATAGCTATAATACCAGTATACATTATTTCCATCCAACAACTGGACAATCGCTTGCCAATTATCTTTACTAAGTAATAGAGTTCGGTGAATACGAGTTGAACGTTCATGCTGAGTTGAGTTGAGCGTGAAAAAAAGTCATATAACTAGTAGGGGCCTGTTTTTTGGCGGACTTTTGCTCAGTCTAAAACAAAACCCAATGTGTTTGCTGTATTCTGTTTTAATAATCTTGACATCATATCCATTGACGTCAAATTCGCCCCTGGTGTAGAACTGCACTGGATTAGGCCATTAACTCTCAAATAGGCCACGCCATGAGAAATCCAATCTTCAGAGTTGGCGACTTAGATCAGTTGGTATCTTGAAACTAACACATGTAATCATAGCGTATTATTGGACATAGGCAAATATTGCAGAGTCAGATAAAAGGTCACAGAATGCAGCGCCTGATCAAATTCTGCACTGTTTGCTGACATAATGTTTTATCAAAATCGATTAGAAATTAAAAATCCACCCAATAATCCTTGAATTGAAAATAGTCTCGGTGAACAATTCTATTCAGGTTAAGATGCTATTATTTGGGCGAGAAAACCCATATTCATGGTTTGCGACCAGGCCTCGCGGTCAAAATAAAGCACAATGATTGGCTGCTTGTGGACACGTGTCCGCAAGCAGCCAATCATTGCTCTTAATTTTGCGCTTTATTTTGAGTTTGATACTGTACTCAAGTTTTATAACCTCGGGGCAAGGCTATGTTCAAACCAACCTGCGCAGCCACAGAGATGAGATAGAATCCTGGTATTTTGCATGTGTCAAGTATAAATAGTGTTTTTACAGAAATGATTAGAAAGCTGCATATGTGCGGCTGATCTGCGCTGTTGTTTTTGCTTGCGGGAAAAATCAGGTTATCTTATGCAGAAACCCATTTCATGTGCAAAAAATCAGTTTTTCTCGTGCCGATGCCCGTTTCCGTAGTAGAAGTGACCAGAGTGCGTGAATATGCAGGCTTGTTTGTGCCTTTATTGCTCTTATGCATAAAACAGAAGTTTTCTAATGGATTGGCACAAAATGCGATTAAAATTCCCCTCTCCTTCCCACCCTGCAGCAATCATTAATGTTTGAATGCAGTGTTCGTAATTGTGAAGAACAGCCGCAAGCCCTCCTAATTGGAGATGTCAAGGTGAACCAGTGTCAACAGTCGTCTCATGTTGGAGGATACAGAATTCTACATATAGTCCGCATATGCATTGAGGTTGTTTTCTTGCACACCAGATAAGGAATAATCATCGTTATCTCTATCCTGACGTCACATATATTATGTATACTAGTATTGGTTGTTTGGAAGCCAAGCACATTCCCGTCAAGTGATGTCATTTTAACGACAAAGTGACGTTTACATAGTCACGATCAGTCCTGTCAGCAATCTACCATTAGTCGTCATGAACATGTAGAGTATATGTATGTATGTATGTATGTATGTATGTATGTATGTATGTATGTATGTATGTATGTATGTATGTATGTATGTATGTATGTATGTATGTATGTATGTATGTATGTATGTATGTATGTATGTATGTATGTATGTATGTATGTATGTATGTATGTATGTATGTATGTATGTATGTATGTATGTATGTATGTATGTATTCGTTTGTCCGTCTGTCAGGTTTTTTAACTTTGCATGTGGTATAGCTGTACAATAAAGAAATATTCGTTCTGTCATTAAGGTTACGTAACACCTGATGGTATTCAGAAATGAGCTTATTTGTAAATAAAATTACGGTAATTGAAATGCATGCAAGAACATAAGAATCTATCGTGAGTGTAATGGCTTATTATTCTTGCTCACCATTGACTTTTTATTTTAAAATAAGCTTCCAGAAGTCCCTGAATGTGCTGAGGTGCAATATCATATTATGACGTCACTTTGACGAAACATCGACGTCACTTGACGACCATGTACGTGAGTTCCAATACAACCAATGAACAGTCCTCTCATGACAGCCTGGGTAATATAACATGGGTAAGATAAGAATTTCTGACGCAGGATTAAATATCAGATATCCTTATGCGGTGTGCAAGGCAACGCATCTACAATTGGTGTGTGTGGGAGGCCTTATGATGCCAAACTTGGCAGGCCTTATGGTGCCAAGCGGTGATCCTCGAGCCAGATTTATCTATCAGACCCATTCTTTTCCCTTGGCATGCTAAATATTTAAATGTACTACATTCTTCTGTTAAGCTGCAGTATTTCAGTTGTAGTATTTTTTTTCAATGGTTGGGTACATTGTGGATCTGACAACGTTTCAAAAAGGATAAATGAGCCGCGACATGAGATTTCCAACAATGTGGTATGTGCGACCAGCAAAGCCTCAAATTAGCCTGCGCATACGCGCAGTCTGATCAGAGCCTTTGCTAGTCGCTTGAATATTCCATGACTGTTCAGCTACTGGCTGATTATCATTTGGAGTTTCTAAGCTTAAAAGAAGGCGGCACAGGCTGGTCTGAGTCTACACATGTCAAAATGCCACATTGTTAGAAATCGCATGTCGTGGCTCAAATCCGGATTCAGCAGGACAGAAGTTATAATCTCACAACACGATCTAATTATCCCATAATAAGACATTGGTTTGTGCTGCTTCACATCCTTAAATACATGCTCTTAATAGATTTATGTAGATCGTCAATAGAAGGAAATCCACAAATTGAGTGTGTGAGTTCACGTGAAAGTTAAACGTATGGAAGTGAGCTGTTTTTGCATTTTCTTTTTCAGCGGTAAGCTGTATAATATTGCTATTGACCCAGATTATTCGCAAATCAAGAACTTTCTTCAATTGTATAAAACAGTTTTCTAATTGGTTAATAGTCCAGACTGTCATACAAACTTATTACACAAGCAACTACAATTGAAAAATTGATTAAATCAGGGATACAGACTGCTATTGTCTATTTCACAAATTTTGACCAATTAATGTAAAATACCTATAGTCTTGGTAATTAGGCATCTAACAGTCTTTTCCATTCAATTGCAAGTGTTTTGGTAGTAGAAGTCCTTTTAAATATTCTCTATCTCATGCTTACCCATGCTTTTGTATGTTTTGCAGTGTAGTGTCCAGAACTAAAAGATATTGATTTTAATTTGTAAGCGTAGACAGCCACACACTTTGGGGACTTGGCGCTTCCAGTACGCTTCTACTACACTTCCGTTGCGCTGCTGCTACGATTCCACTACGACCATGAAGATCTGGCTACGCTTAGTCTACGCTAATGGCGATGTAGCTGCGACCTTGCTTCGACCTTGGCGATGGAGCTACGTTATCGTTGCGCTTTTATCTCCTTTCTATATAGAATCTGAAATTCCGATACGCTTCTACTATGACCAAGGTGCTTCTACTGCGCTCTTGTCGTTCCTGCTACGATTCGACCAAATTGACCAAAATTTCGAATCGTTGCGGAATCGCCGTCCAGTGGAATATGGGTGGGGGTTTAGCAGAGCCGATTAAAATGCTGAGTTATAATAATGTGGAAAGCACTAGTAGATGAAGCCTAAATAACGTAATCCGAAAATATTACCTATGGCACAAAGAGGCTTAAAAAATAGAGTATCATTACATACTGATCGGGTCATATATAGAACATACATTACTAAAAAAGGATCGTTTTAATCAGAAGTATTTTAGACACTTAGTAACGGTACTGGTGATACGCTTGTTGCGTATAGGTCAAAATGCACTCAGTCTGCCTCATTTGAAATGAACAACGCAGTGTACACTGCGTAGAAACCGGTCTACGGGGTTTGCAGCCAGTTACGGTCCAACCAGTCTGCTCTTGATCAGCGCTTTTATTGTTGCCATGTAACAAAATCAGTTATTCTCGCGACAAGGATATATTTTGCATTGCCTTTTGAAGCCGTTCTTGAATACTATATAAAAAGATCGGTAAATTGCTAGCTTAACCACTTGGGATTAAGGGATTAAGAACACTGTCCTTTTTGAGCACATCCTTTTGTTCGACGGAAATTAGTATATCTCTTTTAGTCTATATCTTTTTTAAGTTCATAGATCCTTGTATTAAAATCATGTAAAAGTGCATTATATACTATTCCTGGCAATGACGCCTCCTTTTCGTTTAACAATAGATAACCCAAATCCAATCTTTCCTTAATATCTATTAAGAATGGCATTCTAACAGAGAATTTGTATCTCTGGAGGGACTGTAAAAAGACCATAATTAACCCACAGTTCAAAAAGATATAGTTCAAAATAGTTCAAAAGACAAGAAAATGACCATTGTTGTACCGAATACGGCTACCTCGAATTGAGCTACTCAGTTAACCATATTCGTAAGGATACATACACCTACTGAATTTGAGAACTGAGCCTTATTCAAAGAAGAACATACGCGTACGCAGAACCTTTACTAAGGGAACCATTTCATTTAGAGATAATAAAAGATATGGAGTCCAAGTACCTCCACATAACATTCCCGGTATGTCTATCAGGTGCCATGCGTGTGTTGCTGCATGTGGAGGTCACGTGGAGGTCACACGCGATATTGACTTGGCCTTCATGAAATAAAGGTTTCCTTAATTCTGGTTCTGCGTATACCATTGCTACGAATAAAGCTACTGATTAATATACTATAGTTTAATACTATATGGAATGATTAACCGAGGCAACAAGCTGCGATGTAGCTGGTGGTCCATATCCGAATGTATCCACTATTATCAAATTGTCACAAACTCCAACTACCGGAAAACGAGGCATACTGTGTGTGGTGGTTGCTCTTCTCCGAAAATCAACAATATAAAATACATTTGTTAGAGCGTTCACTAAAATGAGTGCTATAGCGTATGATATAAGACAACCTTCATATAAAGCTACTCGATTAGGTATATTCGCAGACACCTAACGAATATTACAACTTCGTAGCTGTACATGTAGCTTTTCTGTGTGACAGTAGCTATATTCGGAGCATGACATGTTCTCCACCTAATATAGTTATCCTTGTTTGGTTCGTTACCTCACTTGATCCGAAGTCTCAGAAGGTGAAGTGGTAGTATGCACTTAGTCTGGCGTTCACTGTCTACGTTTTGGAAGAATAACATCTTCAAGACCAGTTGGCTTATCTGGGTTGAAATTTTGGGGGTTGGGAAAGGCCTGCATTGGAATTGGGACACATCTGATCAAAACTGAAACAACTCTATTCGAAAGTAGCAATATTCAACATACCATCATAAAGTTTCTGTTTAAACAATGCCCTGGTACTATAATCTTGCTTTTCTTCGTTAATACTGGTTTTGATCGAAGTTTGAAATTTAGAAAAATATTTTGGCCGTATTTTTGACTGAATGAGGAGGACCCTAAACTCCCCAGTGGTCTGGAGAGTGACCACAGAAAGAGAAAGTGGAATAGCCAGAATACAGAATGGAAAAGAAGAAGAATTCTTTAGAGCATCACTGTAAGTCTGGTATCTATAATACTGGACACTATGTGAAAACCAGGATCAAGTACTTGAATGTCTTTTTAACAGACACAGCACGACAATGAATGTGGAAGCTCCTGATCCAGTTTAGCTTGCTGTATTTAATCAGAGTCTACATTTAAAAAAAATCATAACCTGTGCCCCTCAATCTATACAATGGCGATTATCTTAATTTAACTGTATCAAAATTTATTGGAGATTACATTGGTTCAAAAAGGGTCAAGTATGCATGGCATGACGGCTCGCAAACTATGCTATTTTTACATGGTAATAATGAATATATCTTCTAAATGATAGTTTTGTAGTAAATCAAATCGCCCTGTCATTTACATGTACGTATGCACAGTCTCGTCAGTGCCAGCCATGGATATATAAGCTTGTACTGCTCTTTCTTATTCTTGGGGCAAGGGACATAGAGAAAAATCTGGGTCCGAATACAACCGAGCATTCACTCGCAATTATTCATAGCAACATCAGAAGTATACAAAACAAATTTGACTTCATAACTGAAAATTTCTTAGGCTTTGATATTTTATGTTTCACAGAAATTCACATTGATGTAAACATTTTATCAGACTCTCTAATCTCAACCAATAAATTTGATGCTCCGTATCGAAAGGATAGAACAAACCACGGGGGTATTGATGTATTTGTCTCCTGAGCTGGTCAACAATCGCATACTTGATCTAGAGGGCTATTGGAATGAATCCATTTGGGTAGAAATTAAGGTCCATAGGCAAGTCTACTTATAAGGTACGTTATACCCCTATTCCACACAGGCCACAAATCGCCCGAATCGCCACGAATTGATTTTTTCTCAAAAACCAACTAACGATATTGTCCTTTAACCACAACCTGCAAATTACTACTTCCCAGAACTACAAGTACCAAACTATTTCGCATTTGGAAACCGATACATATCAGTATTACATGCTATAATTAGAAACAATTGTAGCAATCTGAATAATGATTTATTTATAAACTATCTTTGTGACAATCCCCTCTGTAATTGGTGCAATGAAATAGAGGATGGTGAACACTTCTTCTTTTATTGCAACAATTACAGAAACAAGCGTAGTGTATTTTTCGAAATAGCAAGAGACTTTCAACCACTTAACATAAACGTACTGCTTTATGGAAATGGTGCATAATTCATCATTATTTAGAGCAGTACATGATTATATAAAGAGCACTAAACGTTTTGACAATACATGATCATGTTTTCTCTATTTGATTAGGAAATTTGAATACATTTAACTCACTTTATGATATACCCAATTTCCCTTTGCCTGTGGAGCTGGCCTGCTCCTTGTGACTGGTGGGCCCAATGATTAAGAGAACATTGATATGGAGCATTCGATCATTGTAATACATTTTATGAGTGTGGGAAAAAATCCCAAAGCAATAACTAAACAGGAAGCATATCAGATAATTAAAGACAAACGGTATGGATGACCATCCATTAGGATGGGCAGATACAGCTTGTTTGTCTTTAAGAATTTGAACCATGCTAGTCTGCACTTAAAATTGTACTTACATTTATTTACTTAATTATTTATATATTTATACATTTATTTATTTGACTTTGTATAGTTGAAGATATGATTTATAGCCATGTTTATATGCTTTGATTGATCTGTATATGTAGGGGAAGGGTCGAAACTAATGTTGCGAGACCTTGTGACCCAATCCCATTGCTGTAATTTGTGACAATAAAAATATGTATAAGTTAATCCATGTACGCTTTTTACGACATTGTAGCCAAACCTATATCTGACTTCGCTTAACAGCTAAAAATCTAGAAAAAAGGCTAATCTAATGCCGATTAATCACTTAGGAAGACATCTAGTCTAGATTTTAATAGAATACGGTGTGTTATTTCAGACATGTACTTTAACCCTTAATGCGCCAATCGCAGCAAAAGTCGTCTGCTATTCTCGTCTGCTGAAATAGTTAAGAAGTCTCTATTGCAAACAGTGTGGACCCAGATCAGACAGGAGCAGTCTGTTCTGGGTCCACGCTGTTTGCCTCTATACTTTATTCGTCAGTAATGTTAGGCAATTATTTGTAGCAGACGACTTCAGCAGACGACATTTTCAGATGCATTTTTTTCTTGGCGCTAAGAAAGAGGGAAAACTTTAATTTCATATGCTGTTGGTGTAACTGAAAAGACAGTCTCCGCACCGGATAGGCGGAAAACAGAGTTTTCGATTGCCATTTGTCGCCAAAGTGGAGACAAATGGCAATCAAAACACTGTTTCTAGCGACTTTTGATCCGCGTTCGTCGACTGTTAAGAATGTTTTCGATTGCCGCCTACCCGGTGTGGAGACTGTTATTCCATCCCTTACAACCCTTTGTCTACTGGTGACTACTTCGGCAAACAATGAAGACACAATGAAATGCCGCATTATGCGGCATTTCATCAGGGTCTACACTATTTGCTAAGATAGAGAAGATCTTCAGGAAAGAAGCACAATTTTATCTGAAATTCCGAGTTAATTATATTAATCCAGACGGAACAGTTCATTTGTTTGTTTGATTTGATTCTTTACGTCCCATCAACAATCTTTCAGTAAAACAGGGACGAGTTTTCCTGGGTTGAACCAGTACTAAGCTAGGATACATAAGTTTTAACACCCATAAATACGAAAGATGCGGTTGAACATTAAACAACAGACAATCAAATAATAATATTATATATATATATTTTTAGAACCAGATATGACTGTACAACGCCTAACTAAATGCACAGGTGAAATGAAGCTTAAAGCTTTAAAGGCTACATGGCTTTTCTTACACCTTAAACATGTTAAAATTCCATCCTCGGCTGTAGAAGACAATGCAGCGCAGTCGTGGCTCTCCATTGCCAGGAATTAAAGCTAGTTTATATAGCTAAAACATGAAATTCGTTTTATTAACGTGTATTACATGTCAATGTACTAGATGGGCCTCGGCGCGAGAAAACTCTGTTTTCGGTGTGTTCGAATAACAAAGGCGCAGACCAGCCTGCGCATCCGCGCAGACTGATCAGCGCCTTTGTTGTTCGCGTTTTGGAAACTATCATATCTAAACTTGCAACGAGCAAACTTTCAATTTCCTAGCTAGTCTCAGTAGATGAGGAGACCGGTTTGAGTCTCGCTTTGTCGGAAACCCCGAAGACAGGCTTTGTCGCGTTGTGGCCCAGATATTTTAAAATGAAATGATTATTACGTTTCTAAACAGAACGGCATCTTAAGCACATTGTAGGTGTTGTTTAAATGGTAAACGTTTTTCGTTCCCATGTGTGCGTTCATTCTTCTAAGATTCGGAAAATTAATTTTGTCGAGAAAACTTGAAAACCTGAACAATGCGTCAAGTTAAAGCGCACCTTAACCCTTTGTGGACTAGAAACCCCAAATTGTGTACTTTGGCAAACAGTGAAGACCCAGATGAAATGCCGCATTAACGCGGTTTTTCATCTGGGCCTGCACTGCTTGCTTAGATAAATACACTGCTAAAATATTTAAAGGAACACTGCGTGTTTACCATTGATCACAATACAAATGCACTCAAAGTTTAATTCATTAACAGAGTGGGGATTAATAAGGCGTAAACATGTTTGTCCTGTGATTAGTTTGGTTACCGATCAATGATGATGTTTCTTGATAAAAATGAAGTAATCCCTTTTCTGAAATCTCCATGGAACAATTTATGTAAAAATGGAAGTTTGCTAAAAATACCCCTTTTTTCAAAACCAAATTTTAAGACAGTTGTTACGATAAAACACTACAACACCATCATTTCTGTACATTCAATAGCCTTTTAATGTTGCAGAAATCATTAGGTTACGCTATTAAAAAAATCCAAAGATTCTACAGAGTTCCAGAAAAAAAAATCGCCATTTTCAAGAAAATTAAAAATTGCCATGAACGTGAGCAGCGATTGTTTCGTCAAAATCTCTGTTTGATCCGATACTTTGACTCTCTTTGCAAAGATGGTACAAGAAACTGGGTTTCTACCTTATTGTCTAGTGAAATGTATGTAAACTCTACATAATTTGCTGAAAATTGCGCCTACCTGTGATCCCTTAACATGTATAGTTGACAATCCCAGCCTTATTGTATACAAAGTTGACAAAGTAGGCATAAACCAAGCTGTTACAGTACAATATAGGTATATCCTTTCAAGGTGAATAAATTATGCGCAGATAACACTAAGATTTGCCTGGATATTGGCCCAGCCCTATTAGTTTCTAAGCTGTGAACTTTATTTATGTACAGCTGGCACCACATGACCAACCATGAATGACCAGACAGTGCTGGTCAATATTCCAAATGACTTGAATTCTATGTTCTAGGAATTACATAATAACCCCCACCCCCACGAATAACCATCATCCCACACATGTACAAACGAATGACGTTAAAATTGGCATTGTGACGTCGCTTACGTCAACCTCAAATCAGGACCGCTGTTTATATAATACTCAATACAGAAAGCGACTGTCACAGACACTGAATTTCTGGTTATATATCTAATTAAAAACTTATTAAAATGTTAAATGACGTCATGTGCGCCGGGTTGCGTTACCCTTGCGTCGCTAAGGTAACGATTCCATTAAAACAATGCGTTCTACGTGTTTTGAAATTAGCTTCCAATATTTAAAACAAATCAAAGATCAGATTTCGTTAGTATCAAAGGGATTGCTTGATTAACAAAAAATATATAGCACTTTTCCGCGTATTTCTGGATCACCCCTCGTACATGGATATTGTAGAGATCTATCTTCTATTCAACAGATCCTGCACCATAAACGGCTTTAAACCTCGGAGTGGGGGGGGGGGTTTAGGTATCCTATATTTGACATAGTACGGATGTGATTGCCGAATAGCCCCCCTTTTCAGCGCCCCAAGGTATATGATAACTCCCCCCCCTTTTTTTTAAAAAAATAAAGTATATGGATGGCCTGATTTTTGGAATTGAAATGGCCCAAATTTTCTGACACCCATGTATATGCACATATTTTTTGCTCTGATACACGCCAAGCCTTTGTTTTCACATTACATAAAGCAGGTTTTCTCGTGATGAGGGTCAATTGTAAACTTGTTTTCAAATGGTGTAAAGTTGTTTACAAATCACAGAGGATATAAAAGGGTATATAAATTCAAAGAACAGTATATGTTTAGGCCAACTTTCTGTGAAATAAAGTATATGAATAGGCTGTTTTTTCAAAGGACGGTTATATGATTGGTGCTGTTTTCAAAATACTGACTTGCACACCTGTACCAAAAATACCCGGAGTCCCCCCCCCCCCCCCCCCCCCGAGTTCTAAACTTTTCACTTTCTGTCTTTGTAAATTGTGTCCAATTATATTCTTTGCTACACGTTGTCCTAATTATGCTCAATAGATGACGAAATATCACCTACAGCTTCTTTACAGCGATGAGGCACACCCAGCTGCGTGTGCAATGTTTGAGACAGGGGCTATGTCCATCCGACGAACGAACAAACCATTCTTTAGGACCCATGTGGATTTGAATTTAGAGCAGATAATGTCAATGCTGATTTTCTATCCAGACTAAAGGGAATGGCAGCATTCAATAAATCGGTGAGTGCACGAAGGAAGTGGTAAGACGATATCTGAGAATATTGCAGGAGCATTTTAGCAACTCAGACACAGCGACAACAATGGTATAAAGAGTTTAATACAGGATGCTCCTTTATGGTGACAAATTAAATTTGAAAAACCTATTTGCAGAAGTAAGGTAAACCATTGCATGCAGTGCTTCGTCAGGAAAATTCAGACAAGAGACAAAATCTAAAGAACATAAGGCCGCTAAGTTTATCTGCTAATAGTTAGAGTTAGATCTGAAAAGGGTGCTTGCTTATCCCTTTACATCCGTTCCTTTGATTTTTGCCCATATTGATGGACTTAAAATATCTACTGACAAATCAACTCTTTTCAGCAAGCTTGAGGTGAGGATAATCACAGATGCTCCCAGAAACATAGATGCTTGTATTGTCAATGGAATGTTCCTGGTACAGTCTAATGTAGATTTGCCTTCAATTACTGGTGGTCAAGCAAATGTGACTCTGTCTCGTCTTGTCAGTCGTGCAAATTATGTAGATTTTGCACTTGACACTTTTAGATATCCATCGATTAATGGTATTACCAGAGATCATGGTTTGGTACAGGGAGAGGTAAATGTATCTGGACCTGAACAGGGCTATACTTAAGCATTAAAGTTAGAATCATTTAAAGCATTAAAGTTGGAATCATTTAAGACACCTCAGTCGAGATTACAGGCAGAAGTGTGGTGCCGAAATGAGCAACGCCTTGTGAGCTGTATTTTGAATTGATGAAGTATGCTTCAGATACAAATTTTTTGATGGACAAATGACACGTCAAGATGTCTTAGACCTAAACTGACACCATGTAGAAGCTGATACCTATATTGTCTTGCATGTTAAGCATGCATGTGAACTAATTTTTCAACCTTGTATTGTTGTCAAATGCATCTATACTGACATTCTCACTATATTGCTTTTTCGTACAAATAACAAGGAAGGGATTGGTCATTCTAAGGCGGCGGTTCTGTTGATGTTGATTCGTTGTTGATTGTTGCTCCCATTGTCGGGTTCTGTATTTGTTCCATGTTTTTCGTACATTGCTATGTATGCTTTCTAGTTTTGCAATCATCTTTTTGGAGACGGGAGAACTAATTGCTGTACTTTGTCTGTCTTCCCGGAGTCTTGTAGCTCTTCCTCACGGTGCCGTGAGTTGGTCAGCAGTGTGTGAATTTGGTATTTTCTGATCATACTCACTTACCTTTTTCATACTCGTCCATTCTTTTAAGATTCAGCAAAAGATAGGGATATCGGTTATCACGCAATTCCTAGGACATAGAATATAAGTCATGTGGAATATTGACCAGCACAGTCTGTTCAGTCGTGGCTGGCCATGTGGTGATAGATAGCTATACACGAGTTCACAGCTTAGAAACTATATATATATATATATTAACTCTTTGCCTACTAGTGTCGTCTGCTGATAGCATTTGCAAAAAGTTTGTACCCACATCAGACCCGACGTCACGTCGGACCTGACCTGGATCCAAACTTTTTGACACTCTGAAGGCATTCTTGTAAGAATTCCTCGAAATAGGTGAATCAGCAGGCGACAAAAAACGTGCAAAATTACCCAGCATGCCAAGAGTAAAAGGAAGCAAAAATGCATAAAATATCATGATTATGCGACCGCTGAAATAAATATATAGAATTAACCCTACACCTTCTATGAAAAATGTATCTAACAATGCCATCATCTGAAGTGCTTACGCCAATGACTAATTTTGAAATACAGCGTGGACCCAGATCAGAGAAGCAGTCTGATGTGGGTCCACACTGTTTGCTACAGAGACGCTTTAAATGGCTACGACGATATCTAGTCGCGCTTAGTATAAAAGCTGAAGAGTTATTAAAACATAAACACACCGGGTAGGCGGCAATCGAAAACGTTTATATTATCGACGAACGCAGATCAAAATTCGTTAGAAATAGAGCGTTCGATTGCCATTTGTCGCCAGTCGGGCGACAAATGGCAATCGAAAACACTGTTTCTAGCGACTTTTGATCAGAGTTCGTCGATTGTTACATGTAAGAGCGTTTTCACTCGCCGCCTACCCGGTGTGATAAAGTGGCCATTACCTTCATATCAATAAAAGTATTCTGCGATGAAATGAACGGATGCGTCTTGTTTGCCACCTTTATAAAGCAGCTCTGACATCAGACACACAACAGTGTGATCCACAACATGGACCACGACGAGAAAACGTCCCTTTCACATCTACACTTGATTGAGTCCATAAATATGTAAGAGTATTTGCTCTTATATTTTTGAGAGATGTTTGAATACCGAGAATAGTGGCGTTGTGTTCAAACAACTTCTTAGTTATTGCATGGAAAAAATATATGTGATCCCTATAACGCAAATATTAGTTAATACATTAATTTGATATGGGGATCAAACATGTTTTTCTATGCATTAACATCTGCTTGACCCCGAGGGTGGTGTTGAAACCCGTGCCTGAAAAGCGAGGGATTTAACGACCCGGCCCGAGTGGGTCTAGCAGATGTTAGTGTATCAGAAAACCATGTTTGATCGTTATTATTGCATTAAATCATTTTGTCACTGGAAAATTTGGAAAAACGCTTCGAAAAGTTCATTTATGTATTACTATAATATATATACTGAACAGCAAAAGAAACGCATAGTTTGCATATTTCGTATAGTGTATAAATTAGGGTTTAGATACTGATCTTATGATATGTAAGGCATCACTGATGTACGGAACATGTGTATAATCAAATGCAGATCACAAATGGATGGCTCATTGGAATAATGATAATAAAGAGGCGTAACTCTGGGCGTAATAAAATAACTCGTAATAAAGACAACTTTTGAGATAGAGTATGCCTAAAACAACTGAACGGAAATGAATGAAAATCACTCTGCTTGATAATTACGACATACAGACTACTTATGAAGTTTAAATTGTCCGATATTCCCAAAGGTGGACGATTGTGACCCAGTTACATTATCGGACAATTAACCGGAAGTGTATTTAGAAAGGGTCCAATCAATTGTTTTAAACGGTTCTGTTGGACAGTACTTTACTTGACATCAATCATACTGTGTCAGATTTTCTTACAACCAAAAGATCTCGGTGGCTTTAAATATCAATGCAAAAAATGCAAAAATTAAGATTTTTGGATTAGCAGCATAATTTCTACGGCAATGAATTTTAAAGTTTATGCTGGTTTCTTATCTGTTACATTGCGTTCTCGAGAAATGCAATGAAATCAGATTCAAAACATGCCTTTTCCAATGAACAGCACTGTTTTCGCTTTTATTTTGCATTAATTAACAAAAATAGTAATTAACTGTGTAATGACAAATAAAATAGTCTGGAACGACCGCACGAGTCCGTTCAAACATGTTTATATCATTTAAGGTAAAATTTGATAAGGGTTTGTGGTGTTAAATGGATATTGAATAATATGCGTTTCTTTTGCTGTCAAGCATATATCATTTTAAACTTTTTCAGAAGCTCGATATTATCTAAACGTAAATATTATGGTGATTTTCAACCACCTTAGCAGCACAATCGCTGTATCATTGAAATTAGAAACGTTATTGCCTAGTAAGAACTCAGGGTAAAAAAAACCCCAGTGCATTCAACGCAATCGTAGTACATTGGAGCCATGCAGACCCCGACACGATCTGCCCTTCATTGAAAGAACCATTGGATATAACTGACAGTCTAGATGTGGTACTTGGGGAGGGCTTCTGGTATTTTCTAATCATTTAATATTTAGCTCATTTTCGCTTATTCCATTAGTCATTAACAAAATTATATCTTAGGTTGTTTGTTTGATTTGATTCCAGTCAACAATTTTTCAGTTATGTTGGAATGGGTCTTCCTGTGTTTACCGGTATTAAGCAGGGATTATGCGTCTTGCTCAAGGAAACAACACAGTGCCACCGGTGGCTCTCGAACCCGCAACCTTTTGATATTGAGTCGAGCAATCTACCGTTGAGCCACTGCGATCCCCCAAAAATTGTATCTTATATAATCATGTGTTATTATCAAATATATAACCCATTTAGTCATATTTGGTATATTTCTTATTGACAGAAAATAGCGCATGTAAAGTACATTTGGATAAGGAATTGAAAGGTAAAAGAGATATAAGTTTAATCAAAATATATACTGGCTTATCTGTAGTAATGCGATTCAATTTTTACAGGTATGAAGATTCTATTAAAATAATTTTTGTGACGTCACAGCAATAATATTGTGCTCAAAGATACTTGTCTACGCACTTAGGAAGATCTACGCACAAAAACACATGTTATTGCTATGCATGCGCGCTGGGAGTCCTGCTCGTCTTTGCTTCCAGTGTTACAAACTGCGAAGATTGTTTATATCGATGATAGTTATTGATCAAAAATACAATAGTAAGTACTGAATATTCAAGACCCCAAATTAGTATTTCTCTTTGATTATAGGTAATTCTTAATTATTTAGTAACGTCTATATCGTTTTTCACAAATAAATGATTATTTATTTGAACTGGACTGTAGATTTACATATGATACCGACCTTGGCCTAATAAACAGCAAAGTGTATTTCGTCATAATTTGAATATGCCAATTACTTATCCAATGAAATGGCCAGATATTTCTATATTGCCAAATAGATTGTTAGATAGATAGGTCTAGACTTAAACTATATGTGGCGTTCAACCTCGAAAACCCCCAGTAAAAATGATAATTATAATTCAAATAGTTCAAATTATCTGATAATTTGAATTAAAATTGGGATACACTATTTTCTGAGAATATGCTTAATAATACTTATATATATCAAAACATGTGTTCCAGGTGCTTGAAAGAAACGTCTCAGTGAGATGATTTTTAAGCGGCCAGAATATATGTATTGGTGAGAAATTCAAAGAATAATCACTTGTTAATTATATATATACTTAAGGAATAAAGAAACGCAACAAAGACTTCAAGCCGTTGTAAGCATACAATTTGATGCAAGTTTTTAGTGCAAATGACATTTATCCATATGAGCAGAATGTGCCCGTCAAATTACAGCAGGTTCAACGTAATTATCGATTACGTAATCATTTTGGTATGCGCGTAACCAGCCTGACCCCCTGTATAAAACTGCCGAAACAGGGTCAATAAAAGCAAAGTTTGAATCAACCATCGGTTTATTGCTTTAAAAAGTCTTGGCATAGATAGCGGATCAAGGAAATGATCAAATGGCGACGTTTCTGTAGGATTCTGAAACGGCTTAACGTCATTAACGTCAACTCTGAATACTGCGTGAAACGCGTAAACGTTCTTTTCTGCTTGAGCTTTTTTCATTACAAGGACGTTTTGTTCAAGAATTATGACTTGAGATCTTCAGACGTCGACAAAACTCAATTCTGACGTCAAAATTCAATGTCTTACGTTTTAATGGTTTCCATGACGTATATGTGTTTTTCTAATGATAAAATGGTCCAGTGACAAAGTTTAGGTTACAGTTAACAAGTTTGGTGTTCACTCTTGGCATGTAATCAGAATTTTCCTCTTGCATTATGCCGTGTTTTGTTTGGCTAACGTCAATATAAACACCTTACCAGCGTATTTCTACGGTATCTGAAAAGTCAGTTTTTCCCAAGAATGCATGCTCTGATGTCTTTAGGTTTATCTTATCCCATATATTCACCAGCGACCCTACCCGACGGCTCTAAGTGACTTTTATCGTTTATTCACTACCATTGTGCATCTTGCCATTCAAGTAGCGTGTTTTGACGCAACATTTGTCTGCATTACGAATATGATTGGACGTGTGTTTAACTTGCACATTGTCAAGTCGACGCCAAATAACCACATATGGAAAAGCCGGGGTTTCTTGATCTTTATTCTGACGTTAACGTCACATTTTAAGTTTTCATATGTTTTCATCTTGTAGCGTTAAATGTAGCGTTAAAATGACGTTTTGGTATTTCATCACATGCTATAAATACTCAATAAGAAAATTTCAAAAGAGATTTCACCAAACCGTTATTTAAACACGCAAAAATTAAATTTTTGTCTGTTGCGTTTCTTTATTCCTTAAGTATAACTATTATTTTCTGACTAATTCCTTACGATTCGAAATGATTTTCTGGTCCCAAGGAATTCGAATAAACGAGATTCGACTGTATTCAATAACCGATTTCTAAAAAAATAAGATTTCATTTCTTTCCCTGAAAGTCGATGTTGTCTCAGCAAACAGTGCTTACCCTGATGAACTTTATCTACCAGTAGGTCCTCTCAGTTTGTAAAAAAGTACCTGTTTAGGGGTTTGCAGTCTAAAAATAGTTAAACATGGGATGCCCTTTACAACGATAATAATGGGCCTCGTCGCGAGAAAACCTGTCTTCGGGGTTTCCGTCAAAGCGGGTTTCAAACCAGTCTTCTCAGCTACAGAGACAACTAGAAAATTGAAAGTCCACCTGTAGCAAGTTCACATATGACACTTTCCAACTAGCGAATAACAAAGGCGCTGATAAGACTGCGCGAATGCGCAGGCTGGTCTGCGCCTGTGTTGTTCGCAAACCTGGCCTCCGAAGACAGGTCTTCTCGCGTCGAGGCCCAATTTTTATAGTGATATTCATTATAACAATTGATGGGATATGATACTTTTTTTTAAATATTTTTACAAAGAATATAAAGGAAAACGTTATTTGATAATATACAGTAAAATGATATAACGTCAGGTATTAAAATTGATAAACCACTAATTATTGACACATAAATTTAGTAACATAGTCTACTGTAATGACGTCAGTAACAACGTTATGTACATGTTGACAAATTCTAGTTTTCACGTCAAAAATGTGATTTCAAAGAATCTTTTAATGTCATATGAAAAAATGAAATTTAACATTCAACTCGTGTTCCTGTATCTTTGAATATATTAAACTCGTTGCGAAAAAAAATGCTCAAAAGTCTAGCAATTTATATTTTTTCCTCAACGCGTTTTTATAGATTCAATAATACATGATTACCCATGTAAGATCCTTTATAACAGGTCTCCTCATAAGAGTACACATTTGAAAATGATTTTACTTATTTTTCAACCAAAACAGTTGTTATGGGTACTCAACAGAATCGTCTCAATGAGACGGTTCGTTTAAACACAAAGAACACAGGTTAAAATTATGGAAAAGAAAATAATTAAAAATCTTCTCTCAAAAAGTATGCTTAACTTGATCTATGACTGTACCTCAGAAGCGGCTTCGGCGTGTCCTATAGTTCCAATAAGACATCAGCTTCAACACTGACGATATGCATCTGGTGATATCCAGTCTCTATATAACTGATGGAGCCGGTTTCCAGCAGCACAATTTACAAGTTGACACGTGCGTACCGTAAAGATTAAAATCAGTATGCGCATCCACACAGTCTGATCAGAGTCTTAGTTTTCCACCTGAAGAAATATTGGTTCCTTGGCTACCCATAGAGCGCCCATCAAAGACTCTGATCAGACTGCGCATCCGCGCAGGCTGATCTGACTCTTCGATGGGCTCACATGCAAACTTGTACTTTATGCTGGGCCCCGGCGCAATTGTGGTATTGATGACGCAACAACAACACTGTTGTCGCATGCCTTTCACTTCTTTTGAAAAAGCTGCTAATGAATGAGGTGGAGTGTTGAATCATAATCACGTTTAACAATGTAAAAATATGAATTGCTGCAAATTTGTGTCGCCATAACCAGAATAACTTGTCAGCTTCTTGCCACCTAGATTATAATGATAGTCCATGGCTTACAACAAGTACTGTACAAAGTTGCATAACTGACAAAACCAACAAAATAAGTAATCGCAAAGCAAAGACGCACATAAGCTTGGGAACCAGAGTCTTCGTTGAACGCCAAAATGGAGAAGGATCCAAGCATTTTCATGTGAACAGTAAAGACTGGCCAGACTGAATCTTCTCTTGACCAAAGTTTTGTAGTGCGCCAAATGGGGAAGGATCCAAGCTTTTTTCGTGTGAACAGTGAAGACTGACCAGACTGAGTCTTCCTTTGACCAGAGTCTTCGTTGTGCGCCAAATGGAGAAGGATCCAAGCTTTTTTCGTGTTAACAGTGAAGACTGACCAAACTGAGTCTTCTTGTGACCAAAGTCTTCGTTTTGCGCCAAATGGAGAAGGATCCAAGCTTTTTTTCGTGTAAACAGTGAAGACAAACCAGACTGAGTCTTCCCTTGACCAAAGTCTTCGTTGTGCGTCAAATGGAGAAGGATTCAAGCTTTTTCATGTGAACAGTGAAGACTGACCAGACTGAATCTTCTCTTGACCAGAGTCTTCGTTGTGCGCCAAATGGAGAAGGAATCAAGCTTTTTCGTGTTAACAGTGAAGACTGACCAGACTGAATCTTCTTGTGACCAAAGTCTTTTAGATGTGCGTCAAATGGGAGAAGGATTCAAACTTTTTCATGTGAACAGTGAAGACTGACCAGACTGAGTCTTCTCTTGACCAGAGTCTTCCTTGTGCGTCAAATGGAGAAGGATCCAACCTTTTTTATGTGAACAATGAAGACTGACCAGACTGAATCTTCTTGTGACCAAAGTCTTCGTTGTGCGTCAAATGGGAGAAGGATTCAAACTTTTTCGTGTAAACAGTGAAGACTGACCAGACTGAGTCTTCCCTTGACCAAAGTCTTCGATGTGCGCAAAATGTAGAAGGATCAAAGCTTTTTTCGTGTGAACAGTGAAGACTGACCAGACTGAGTCTTCTTGTGACCAAAGTCTTGGTTGTGCGCCAAATGGAGAAGGATCTAAGCTTTTTTCGTGTGAACAGTGAAGACTGACCAGACTGAATCCTCTTGTGACCAAAGTCTTCGTTGTGCGCCAAATGTAGAAGGATCCAAGCTTTTTTCGTGTTAACAGTGAAGACTGACCAGACTGAGTCCTCTTGTGGCCAAAGTCTTCATTGTGCGCCAAATGGGAGAAGGATTCA
The DNA here is from genome assembly GCA_964019695.1 of Loripinus fragilis. Taxonomy (NCBI): domain Eukaryota; kingdom Metazoa; phylum Mollusca; class Bivalvia; order Lucinida; family Lucinidae; genus Loripinus; species Loripinus fragilis. The sequence continues at coordinate 77,009,391 of OZ026525.1, forward strand.
TGCTTTTTGCTTGTGAACAGTGAAGACTGATCAGACTGAGTTTTCTTGTGACCAAAGTCTTCGTTGTGCGCCAAAAGGAAAATGATCCAAGCTTTTTTCGTGTGAGCAGTAAAGATTGACCAGACTGAGTCTTCTCTTGACCAGAGTCTTCGTTGTGCGCTAAATTGGGAAGGAATCAAGCTTTTTTCGTGTTAACAGTGAAGACTGCTGACCAGAATGAGTCTTATTGTGACCAAGGTCTTCGTTGCGCGCTAATTGAAGAAAGTTACATGCTTTTTTCGTGTGAACAGTGAAGACTGACCAGATTGAGTCTTCTTGTGACCAAAGTCTTCGTTGTGCGCCAAAAGGAAAATGATCCAAGCTTTTTTCGTGTGAGCAGTAAAGATTGACCAGACTGAGTCTTCCCTTGACCAAAGTCTTCGTTGTGCGCCAAATGGGGAAGGATCCAAGCTTTTTCGTGTGAACAGTGAAGACTGACCAGACTGAATCTTCTTGTGACCAAAGTCTTCGTTGTGCGCCAAATGTAGAAAGATCCAAGGTTTTTTTTCGTGTGAACAGTGAAGACTAACCAGACAGTGTCTTCTCGAGACCAAAGTCTTCGTTTTGCGCCAAATGGAGAAGGATCTAAGCTTTTTCATGTGAACAGTGTAGACTGACCAGACTGAGTCTTCTCGTGTCCAAAGGTTTCGTTGTGCACCAAATGGAGGATCCAAGCTTTTTTCGTATGAACAGTGAAGACTGATCAGACTGAGTCTCTTGCGACAAAAGTCTTCGTTGTGCGCCAAATGGAGAAGAACCCAAGCTTTTTTCATGTGAACAGTGAAGACTGACCAGACTGAGTCTTCGTATGATCAAAGTCTTCGTTGTGCGCCAAATGGGGAAGGATCCAAGCTTTTTTCGTGTGAACAATGAAGACTGACCAGACTGAATCTTCTTGTGACCAAATTCTTCGTTGTAGGCCAAATGGAGAAGGATCCAAGCTTTTTTCGTGTTAACAGTGAAGACTTACCAGACTGAATCTTCTTGTGACCAAAGTCTTCGTTGTAGGCCAAATGGAGAAAGATCAAAGCTTTTTTCGTGTTAACAGTGAAGATTGACCAGACTGAGTCTTCCCTTGACCAAAGTCTTCGTTGTGCGCCAAATGGAGAAGGATCTAAGCTTTTTTCGTGTTAACAGTGAAGACTGACCAGACTGAGTCTTCTTGTGACCAAAGTTTTCGTTGTGCGCCAAATAGAGAAGGAATGAAGGTTTTTTCGTGTTAACAGAGAAGACTGACCAGACTGAATCTTCTTGTGACCAAAGTTTTCGTTGTGCGCCAAATGGAGAAGGATTCAAGTTTTTTTTTCATGTAAACAGTGAACACTGACCAGACTGAGTATTCTTGTGACCAAAGTCTTCGTTGTGCGCCAAAGGGAGAAAGATCAAAGCTATTTTCGTGTTAACAGTGAAGACTGATCAGACTAAGTCTTCCCGTGACCAAAGTCTTCGTTGTAGGCCAAATGGAGAAAGATCAAAGCTTTTTTCGTGTTAACAGTGAAGACTGATCAGACTGAGTTTTTTTATGATCAAAGTCTTCGTTGTGCGTCAAATGAAGAAAGATCCATGCTTTTTTCGTGTGAACAATGAAGACTAACCAGACTGAGTCTTCTTGTGATCAAAGACTTCGTTGTGCGCCAAATGGAGAAAGATCCATGCTTTTTTCATGTGAACAGTGAAGACTGACCAGACTGTGTCTTCTTGTGACCAAGTCCTCGTTGTGCGCCAAATGGAGAAAGATCCATGCTTTTTTCATGTGAACAGTGAAGACTAACCAGACTGAGTCTTCTTGTGATCAAAGACTTCGTTGTGCGCCAAATGGAGAAGGATCCAAGCTTTTTTCATGTGAACAGTGAAGACTGATCAGACTGAGTCTTCTTGTGACCAAGTCCTCGTTGTGCGCCAAATGGAGAAAGATCCATGCTTTTTTCGTGTGAACAGTGAAGATTGACCAGACTGAATCTTCTCGTGACCAAAGTCTTCGTTGTAGGCTAAAATGGAGAATGATTCAAGCTTTTGTCGAGTGAACAGTGAAGACTGACCAGACTGAATCTTCTTGTGACCAAAGTCTTCGTTGTAGGCCAAATGGAGAAGGATCCAAGCTTTTTTCGTGTTAACAGTGAAGACTGACCAGACTGAATCTTCTTGTGACCAAAGTTTTCGTTGTGCGCCAAATGGAGAAGGATTCAAGGTTTTTTTCATGTGAACAGTGAACACTGACCAGACTGAGTATTCTTGTGACCAAAGTCTTCGTTGTGCGCCAAAGGGAGAAAGATCAAAGCTATTTTCGTGTTAACAGTGAAGACTGATCAGACTAAGTCTTCTTGTGACCAAAGTCTTCGTTGTGCGCCAAATGGAGAAAGATCAAAGCTTTTTTCGTGTGAACAGTGAAGACTGATCCGACTAAGTCTTCTTGTGACCAAAGTCTTCGTTGTGCGCCAAATGAAGAAAGATCCATGCTTTTTTCGTGTGAACAGTAAAGACTGACAAGACTGAATCTTCTCTTGACCAAAGTCTTCGTTGTAGGCTAAAATGGAGAATGATTCAAGCTTTTGTCGTGTGAACAGTGAAGACTGACCAGACTGAGTCTTCCCGTGACCAAAGTCTTCGTTGTGCGCCAAATGGAGAAATATCCATGCTTTTTTCGCGTGAAGAGTGAAGACTGACCAGACTGAGTCTTATCTTGACCAGAGTCTTCGTTGTGCGCCAAATGGAAAAGGATTCAAGCTTTTTTCATGTGAACAGTGAAGACTGACCAGACTGAATCTTCTCTTGATCAAAGTCTTCGTTGTGCGCCAAATTGAGAAGGATCCAAGCTTTTTTCATGTGAACAGTGAAGACTGACCAGACTGAATCTTCTCTTGATCAAAGTCTTTGTTGTGCGCCAAATTGAGAAGGATCCAAGCTTTTTTCATGTGAACAGTGAAGACTGACCAGACTGAGTCTTCTTGTGACCAAAGTCTTCGTTGTGCGCCAAATGGAGAAGGAATCAAGGTTTTTTCATGTGAACAGTGAAGACTGACTAGTCTGAGTATTCTTGTGACCAAAGTCTTCGTTGTGCGCCAAATAGAGTATGATTCAAACTTTTTCATGTGAACAGCGAATACTGATCAGACTGAGTCTTCTTGTGACCAAAGTTTTCGTTGTGCGCCAAATGGAAAAGGATTCAAGGTTTTTTTTCATGTGAACAGTGAAGACTGACCAGACTGAATCTTCTTGTGACCAAAGTTTTCGTTGTGCGCCAAATGGAGAAGGATCCAAGTTTTTTTCATGTGAACAGTGAAGACTGACCAGACTGAATCTTCTCTTGATCAAAGTCTTCGTTGTGCGCCAAATTGAGGAGGATCCAAGCTTTTTTCATGTGAACAGTGAAGACTGACCAGACTGAATCTTCTTGTGACCAAAGTCTTCGTTGTGCGCCAAACGGAGAAGGAATCAAGGTTTTTTCATGTGAACAGTGAAGACTGACTAGTCTGAGTATTCTTGTGACCAAAGTCTTCGTTGTGCGCCAAATAGAGTATGATTCAAACGTTTTCATGTGAACAGCGAATACTGATCAGACTGAGTCTTCTTGTGACCAAAGTCTTCGTTGTGCGCCAAATGGAGAAAGATCCATGCTTTTTTCAGGTGAACAGTGAAGACTGACCAGACTAAATCTTCTTGTGACCAAAGTCTTCGTTTTGCGCCAAATGGAGAAGGATCCAAGCTTTTTTTCGTGTAAACAGTGAAGACAAACCAGACTGAGTCTTCCCTTGACCAAAGTCTTCGTTGTGCGTCAAATGGAGAAGGATTCAAGCTTTTTCATGTGAACAGTGAAGACTGACCAGACTGAGTCTTCCCTTGACCTAAGTCTTCGTTGTGCGCCAAATGGAGAAGGAATCAAGCTTTTTCATGTGTACAGTGAAGACTGACCAGACTGAGTCTTCCCTTGACCAAAGTCTTCGTTGTGCGCCAAATGGAGAAGGAATCAAGCTTTTTCATGTGAACAGTGAAGACTGACCAGACTGAGTCTTCCCTTGACCAAAGTCTTCGTTGTGCGCCAAATGGAGAAGGAATCAAGCTTTTTCATGTGAACAGTGAAGACTGACCAGACTGAGTCTTCCCTTGACCAAAGTCTTCGTTGTGCGCCAAATGGAGAAGGAATCAAGCTTTTTCATGTGAACAGTGAAGACTGACCAGACTGAGTCTTCCCTTGACCAAAGTCTTCGTTGTGCGCCAAATGGAGAAGGAATCAAGCTTTTTCATGTAAACAGTGAAGACTGACCAGACTGAATCTTCTCTTGACCAGAGTCTTCGTTGTGCGCCAAATGGAGAAGGAATCAAGCTTTTTCGTGTGAACAGTGAAGACTGACCAGACTGAGTCTTCCCTTGACCAAAGTCTTCGTTGTGCGCCAAATGGAGAAGGATCCAAGCTTTTTTCGTGTTAACAGTGAAGACTGACCAGACTGAATCTTCTTGTGACCAAAGTCTTCGTTGTGCGTCAAATGGAGAAGGATCCAAGCTTTTTTCGTGTGAACAGTGAAGACTGACCAGACTGAGTCTTCCCTTGACCAAAGTCTTCGATGTGCGCAAAATGTAGAAGGATGAAAGCTTTTTTCGTGTGAACAGTGAAGACTGATCTTACTGAGTCTTCCCTTGACCAAAGTCTTCGTTGTGTGCCAAATGGAGAAGGATCTAAGCTTTTTTCGTGTGAACAGTGAAGACTGACCCGACTGAGTCCTCTTGTGGCCAAAGTCTTCATTGTGCGCCAAATGGGAGAAGTATTCAAGCTTTTTGCTTGTGAACAGTGAAGACTGATCAGACTGAGTTTTCTTGTGACCAAAGTCTTCGTTGTGCGCCAAATGGAGAATGATTCAAGCTTTTGTCGTGTGAACAGTGAAGACTGACCAGATTGAATCTTCTTGTGACCAAAGTCTTCGTTGTAGGCCAAATGGAGAAGGATCCAAGCTTTTTTCGTGTTAACAGTGAAGACTGACCAGACTGAATCTTCTTGTGACCAAAGTTTTCGTTGTGCGCCAAATGGAGAAGGATTCAAGGTTTTTTTTCATGTGAACAGTGAACACTGACCAGACTGAGTATTCTTGTGACCAAAGTCTTCGTTGTGCGCCAAAGGGAGAAAGATCAAAGCTATTTTCGTGTTAACAGTAAAGACTGATCAGACTAAGTCTTCTTGTGACCAAAGTCTTCGTTGTGCGCCAAATGGAGAAAGATCCAAGCTTTTTTCGTGTGAACAGTGAAGACTGATCCGACTAAGTCTTCTTGTGACCAAAGTCTTCGTTGTGCGCCAAATGAAGAAAGATCCATGCTTTTTTCGTGTGAACAATGAAGACTAACCAGACTGAGTCTTCTTGTGATCAAAGACTTCGTTGTGCGCCAAATGGAGAAAGATCCATGCTTTTTTCGTGTGAACAGTAAAGACTGACCAGACTGAATCTTCTCTTGACCAAAGTCTTCGTTGTAGGCTAAAATGGAGAATGATTCAAGCTTTTGTCGTGTGAACAGTGAAGACTGACCAGACTGAGTCTTCCCGTGACCAAAGTCTTCGTTGTGCGCCAAATGGAGAAATATCCATGCTTTTTTCGCGTGAAGAGTGAAGACTGACCAGACTGAGTCTACTCTTGACCAGAGTCTTCGTTGTGCGCCAAATGGAAAAGGATTCAAGCTTTTTTAATGTGAACAGTGAAGACTGACCAGACTGAATCTTCTCTTGATCAAAGTCTTCGTTGTGCGCCAAATTGAGAAGGATCAAACCTTTTTTCATGTGAACAGTGAAGACTGACCAGACTGAATCTTCTCTTGATCAAAGTCTTCGTTGTGCGCCAAATGGAGAAGGATCCAAGCTTTTTTCATGTGAACAGTGAAGACTGACCAGACTGAGTCTTCTTGTGACCAAAGTCTTCGTTGTGCGCCAAATGGAGAAGGAATCAAGGTTTTTTCATGTGAACAGTGAAGACTGACTAGTCTGAGTATTCTTGTGACCAAAGTCTTCGTTTTGCGCCAAATAGAGTATGATTCAAACTTTTTCATGTGAACAGCGAATAATGATCAGACTGAGTCTTCTTGTGACCAAAGTTTTCGTTGTGCGCCAAATGGAGAAGGATTCAAGGTTTTTTCATGTGAACAGTGAAGACTGACCAGACTGAATCTTCTTGTGACCAAAGTATTCGTTGTGCGCCAAATGGAGAAGGAATCAAGGTATTTTCATGTGAACAGTGAAGACTGACTAGTCTGAGTATTCTTGTGACCAAAGTCTTCGTTGTGCGCCAAATAGAGTATGATTCAAACTTTTTCATGTGAACAGCGAATACTGATCAGACTGAGTCTTCTTGTGACCAAAGTTTTCGTTGTGCGCCAAATGGAGAAGGATCCAAGCTTTTTTCATGTGAACAGTAAAGACTGACCAGACTGAATCTTCTCTTGATCAAAGTCTTCGTTGTGCGCCAAATTGAGAAGGATCCAAGCTTTTTTCATGTGAACAGTGAAGACTGACTAGACTGAACCTTCTTGTGACCAAAGTCTTCGTTGTGCGCCAAATGGAGAAGGAATCAAGGTTTTTTCATGTGAACAGTGAAGACTGACTAGTCTGAGTATTCTTGTGACCAAAGTCTTCGTTGTGCGCCAAATAGAGTATGATTCAAACTTTTTCATGTGAACAGCGAATACTGATCAGACTGAGTCTTCTTGTGACCAAAGTCTTCGTTGTGCGCCAAATGGAGAAAGATCCATGCTTTTTTCAGATGAACAGTGAAGACTGACCAGACTGAATCTTCTCTTGATCAAAGTCTTCGTTGTGCGCCAAATTGAGAAGGATCCAAGCTTTTTTCGTGTGAACAGTGAAGACTGACCAGACTGAGTCTTCTTGTGACAAAGGTCTTCGTTGTGCGCCAATTGGAGAAAGATCCATGCTTTTTTCGTGTGAACAGTGAAGACTGACCAGACTGTGTCTTCTTGTGACCAAAGTCTTCGTTGTGCGCCAAATGGAGAAGGATTCAAGCTCTTATCGTGTTAACAGTGAAGACTGACCAGACTAAGTCTTCTTGTGACCAAAGTCTTCGTTGTGCGCCAAATGGAGAAAAATCCATGCTTTTTTCGTGTGAACAGTGAAGACTGATCAGACTGAGTCTTCTTGTGACCAAGTCCTCGTTGTGCGCCAAATGGAGAAAGATCCATGCTTTTTTCGTGTGAACAGTGAAGACTGTCCAGACTGAATCTTCTCTTGACCAGAGTCTTCGTTGTGCGCCAAATGGAGAAGGAATCAAGCTTTTTCGTGTAAACAGTGTAGACTGACCAGATTGAGTCTTCTTGTGACCAAAGTCTTCGTTGTGCGCCAAATGGAGAAGGAATCAAGCTTTTTCGTGTAAACAGTGTAGACTGACCAGACTGAGTCTTCTTGTGACCAAAGTCTTCGTTGTGCGCCAAATGGAGAAGGATCCAAGCTTTTTCGTGTTAACAGTGAAGACTGACCAGACTGAGTCTTCTTGTGACCAAAGTCTTCGTTGTGCGCCAAATGGAGAAGGATCCAAGCTTTTTCGTGTTAACAGTGAAGACTGACCAGACTGAGTCTTCTTGTGACCAAGGTTTTCATTGTGCGCTAATTGAAGAAAGATACATGCTTTTTTCGTGTGAACAGTGAAGACTGACCAGACTGTGTCTTCTTGTGACCAAAGTCTTCGTTGTGCGCCAAATGGAGAAGGATCCAAGCTTTTTTCGTGTGAACAATGAAGACTGACCAGACTGAGTCTTCCCTTGACCAAAGTCTTCGTTATGCGCCAAAGTGGGAAGGATCCAAGCTTTTTCGTGTTAACAGTGAAGACTGACCAGACTGAGTCTTCTTGTGACCAAAGTCTTCGTTGTGCGCCAAATGGAGAAAGATCAAAGCTTTTTTCGTGTGAACAGTGAAGACTGACCAGACTGAGTTTTCTTGTGACCAAAGTCTTCGTTGTGCGCCAAAAGGAAAATGATCCAAGCTTTTTTCGTGTGAGCAGTAAAGATTGACCAGACTGAGTCTTCTCGTGACCAAAGTCTTCGTTGTGCGCCAAATGGAGAAAGATCCAAGGGTTTTTTCGTGTGAACAGTGAAGACTGACCAGACTGAATCTTCTTGTGACCAAAGTCTTCATTTTGCGCCAAATGGAGAAAGATCCAAGGGTTTTTTCATGTGAACAGTGAAGACTGATCAGACTGAGTCTTCTCGTGTCCAAAGGTTTCGTTGTGCACCAAATGGAGGATCCAAGCTTTTTTCGTATGAACAGTGAAGACTGATCAGACTGAGTCTCTTGCGACAAAAGTCTTCGTTGTGCGCCAAATGGAGAAGAATCCAAGCTTTTTTCATGTGAATAGTGAAGACTGACCAGAATGAGTCTTCTTGTGACCAAAGTCTTCGTTGTAGGCCAAATGGAGAAGGATCCAAGCTTTTTTCGCGTGAATAGTGAAGACTGACCAGACTGAATCTTCTTGTGACCAAAGTCTTCGTTTTGCGCCAAATGGAGAAGGATCCAAGCTTTTTTCGTGTTAACAGTGAAGACGGACCAGACTGAGTCTTCTTGTAACCAAAGTTTTCATTGTGCGCCAAATGGAGAAGAATCCAAGCTCTTATCGTGTGAATAGTGAAGACTGATCAGACTGAGTCTTATTGTGACCAAAGTCTTCGTTGTGCGCCAAATGGAGAAGGATCCAAACATTTTTCATGTGAACAGTGAACACTGACCAGACTGAGTATTCTTGTGACCAAAGTCTTCGTTGTGCGCCAAAGGAAGAAAGATCAAAGCTATTTTCGTGTTAACAGTGAAGACTGATCAGACTAATTCTTCTTGTGACCAAAGTCTTCGTTGTAGGCCAAATGGAGAAAGATCCAAGCTTTTTTCGTGTGAACAGTAAAGACTGACCAGACTGAATCTTCTCGTGACCAAAGTCTTCGTTGTAGGCTAAAATGGAGAATGATTCAAGCTTTTGTCGTGTGAACAGTGAAGACTGACCAGACTGAGTCTTCCCGTGACCAAAGTCTTCGTTGTGCGCCAAATGGAGAAATATCCATGCTTTTTTCGCGTGAACAGTGAAGACTGACCAGACTGAGTCTACTCTTGACCAGAGTCTTCGTTGTGCGCCAAATGGAAAAGGATTCAAGCTTTTTTCGTGTGAACAGTGAAGACTGCTGACCAGTCTTAATCTTCCTGTGACCAAAGTCTTCGTTGTGCGCCAAATGGAGAAGAATCCAAGCTTTTTTCATGTGAACAGTGAAGACTGACCAGATTAAGTCTTCTCTTGATCAAAGTCTTCGTTGTGCGCCAAATGGGGAAGGATCCAAGCTTTTTTCGTGTTAACAGTGAAGACTGACCAGACTAAGTCTTCTTGTGACCAAAGTCTTCGTTGTGCGCCAAAGGGAGAAGGAATCAAGGTTTTTTCATGTGAACAGTGAAGACTGACTAGTCTGAGTATTCTTGTGACCAAAGTCTTCGTTGTGCGCCAAATAGAGAATGATTCAAACTTTTTCATGTGAACAGCGAATACTGATCAGACTGAGTCTTCTAGTGACCAAAGTTTTCGTTGTGCGCCAAATGGAGAAGGATTCAAGGTTTTTTTCATGTGAACAGTGAAGACTGACCAGACTAAGTCTTCTTGTGACCAAAGTCTTCGTTGTGCGCCAAATGGAGAAGGATCAAAGCTATTTTCGAGTGAACAATGAAGACTGACCAGACTGCGTATTCTTGTGACCAAAGTCTTCGATGTGCGCCAAATGGAGAATGATCTAAGCTTTTTGCTTGTGAACAGTGAAGACTGACCAGACTGAGTCTTCTTGTGACAAAGGTCTTCGTTGTGCGCCAAATGGGGAAGGATCCAAGCTTTTTTCGTGTGAACAGTGAAGACTGACCAGACTGAGTCTTCTTGTGACAAAGGTCTTCGTTGTGCGCCAAATGGGGAAGGATCCAAGCTTTTTTCGTGTGAACAGTGAAGACAGACCAGACTGAGTCTTCTTGTGACAAAGGTCTTCGTTGTGCGCCAAATGGGGAAGGATCCAAGCTTTTTTCGTGTAAACAGTGAAGACTGACTAGACTGAGTCTTCTTGTGACAAAGGTCTTCGTTGTGCGCCAAATGGAGAAAGATCCATGCTTTTTGATTGTGAACAGTGAAGACTGACCAGACTGTGTCTTCTCTTGACCAGAGTCTTCGTTGTGCGCCAAATGGAGAAGGATCCAAGCTTTTTTCGCATTAACAATGAAGACTGATTAGACTGTGTCTTCTTGTGACCAAGTCTTCGTTGTGCGCCAAATGGAGAAAGATCCATGCTTTTTTCGTGTGAACAGTAAAGACTGACCAGACTGAATCTTCTCTTGACCAGAGTCTTCGTTGTGCGCCAAATGGAGAAGGAATCAAGCTTTTTCGTGTAAACAGTGTAGACTGACCAGACTGAGTCTTCTTGTGACCAAAGTCATCGTTGTAGGCTAAATGGGGAAGGATTCAAGCTTTTTCGTGTGAACAGTGAAGACAGATCAGACTGAGTCTTCTTGTGACCAAAGTCTTCGTTGTGCGCCAAATGGAGAAAGATCCATGCTTTTTGATTGTGAACAGTGAAGACTGACCAGACTGTGTCTTCTTGTGACCAAGTCCTCGTTGTGCGCCAAATGGAGAAAGATCCATGCTTTTTTCGTGTGAACAGTGAAGATTGACCAGACTGAATCTTCTCGTGACCAAAGTCTTCGTTGTAGGCTAAAATGGAGAATGATTCAAGCTTTTGTCGTGTGAACAGTGAAGACTGACCAGACTGAATCTTCTTGTGACCAAAGTCTTCGTTGTAGGCCAAATGGAGAAGGATCCAAGCTTTTTTCGTGTTAACAGTGAAGACTGACCAGACTGAATCATCTTGTGACCAAAGTTTTCGTTGTGCGCCAAATGGAGAAGGATTCAAGGTTTTTTTCATGTGAACAGTGAACACTAACCAGACTGAGTATTCTTGTGACCAAAGTCTTCGTTGTGCGCCAAAGGGAGAAAGATCAAAGCTATTTTCGTGTTAACAGTGAAGACTGATCAGACAAAGTCTTCTTGTGACCAAAGTCTTCGTTGTGCGCCAAATGGAGAAAGATCCAAGCTTTTTTCGTGTGAACAGTGAAGACTGATCCGACTAAGTCTTCTTGTGACCAAAGTCTTCGTTGTGCGCCAAATGAAGAAAGATCCATGCTTTTTTCGTGTGAACAATGAAGACTAACCAGACTAAGTCTTCTTGTGATCAAAGACTTCGTTGTGCGCCAAATGGAGAAAGATCCATGCTTTTTTCGTGTGAACAGTAAAGACTGACCAGACTGAATCTTCTCTTGACCAAAGTCTTCGTTGTAGGCTAAAATGGAGAATGATTCAAGCTTTTGTCGTGTGAACAGTGAAGACTGACCAGACTGAGTCTTCCCGTGACCAAAGTCTTCGTTGTGCGCCAAATGGAGAAGGATTCAAGCTTTTTCGTGTGAACAATGAAGACCGATCAGACTGAGTCTTCTTGTGACCAAAGTCTTCGTTGTGCGCCAAATGGAGAAGGAATCAAGCTTTTTTCATGTGAACAGTGAAGACTGACCAGACTGAATCTTCTCTTGACCAGAGTCTTCGTTGTGCGCCAAATGGAGAAGGAATCAAGCTTTTTCGTGTAAACAGTGTAGACTGACCAGACTGAGTCTTCTTGTGACCAAAGTCATCGTTGTAGGCTAAATGGGGAAGGATTCAAGCTTTTTCGTGTGAACAGTGAAGACAGATCAGACTGAGTCTTCTTGTGACCAAAGTCTTCGTTGTGCGCCAAATGGAGAAGGATCCAAGCTTTTTTCGTGTTAACAGTGAAGACTGCTGACCAGAATGAGTCTTATTGTGACCAAAGTCTTCGTTGTGCGCCAAATGGAGAAGGATCCAAGCTTTTTTCGTGTTAACAGTGAAGACTGATCAGACTGAGTCTTCTTGTGACCAAAGTCTTCGTTGTGCGCCAAATGGAGAAGGATCCAAGCTTTTTTCGTGTTAACAGTGAAGACTGATCAGACTGAGTCTTCTTGTGACCAAGGTCTTCGTTGTGCGCTAATTGAAGAAAGATACATGCTTTTTTCGTGTGAACAGTGAAGACTGACCAGACTGAATCTTCTCGTGACCAAAGTCTTCGTTGTAGGCTAAATGGGGACGGAATAAAGCTTTATCTTGTGAACAGTAAAGACTGACCAGACTGAGTCTTCTTGTGACCAAAGTCTTCGTTGTGCGCCAAATGGAGAAGGATTCAAGTATTTTTCTTGTGAACAGTGAAGACTGACCAGACTGAGTCTTCTCGTGACCAAAGTCTTCGTTGTGCGCCAAATGGGGAAGGATCCAAGCTTTTTTCGTGTGAACAGTGAAGACTGACCAGGCTGAGTCTTCCCGTGGCACACATCTACTTTGCTGGTGTTCTCATGTTGCGGCAAATAATTGTAATAAGCTTTTCAGATACTGGAAAAATTCAGAACGTTTCACGAGGTTTTTATTTTCATGAAAGTTTTGCGAAAATAACGCCTTCGTGAAAAATGTCGAACTCACTATATGGTCTCCCAGGCTGCAGTCGCGACTTTTAACGTCGAAAATAAGTGGGATGATCCATAAGTTCTGATCGTTACCTTGTAGCTTTGTCCAGAGACATTTTTGAGAGGCATTATGCACTTTTAAAAGTACAAGTTTTTACCTATATAATGATGCCAATATTCTCTCGCTGTAATGTTTCGTTTAACAAATATAGCATATTCTACTTTTTTTCACTCCATATCATAGGCTTTTTCAAGTTGTAGGATCCATACCACTGGCCTGTTTTCAAGTTATAGAATTATAATATATAATTTAATCTCAATTTTTCAAGCATGACATCTTTAATACTGCAGAATAAAACTGCTTTGCTTTTTTTACCTTTTCTTACTAATAATGTCCATTCAAATGTGAGAATGGCGACAGGTTGTTTTGATTTTTGATTCAATATTTAAATCTCAATGCCGAATTCTTATTACGTCATTGAAGTTCACAACTACTCACAATTACGTCTTTTTGAATACATTGCGGAATTTTCATTTCCGAGAATATTCTATTTTTGTCCATCAACTTGAACAAAAACGTGCCAAAATAGTAAGTGAGTATGATCAGGAAATACCACAATCAAAAACCGCAGACAAACCCATGGCACCGCGAGGAAGAGCAACACAACCATCACGAAACACAAGGAAGACTAACTAAGCAGAGCAACCAGCTCGCTCTTCCCACTCAAGATGATTGCAAAGCTTGATGGACATAAAGTAACGGCTCTTCCCACTCAAGATGATTGCAAAGCTTGAATGGACATAAAGTAACGTACAACAAAGCATATAATTTGTTTTGTTTGATTTGATTCTTTTCGTCCCATCAACAATCTTTCAGTTATATAGGGACGGGTCTTCCTGGGTCGAACCAGTACTAAGCTAGGATAAATGTGTCTTGCTCAAGGACCACAACGCAGTGACGCCGGTGAGGCTCGAACCCGCGGCCCTTCGGTCTCGAGTCAAGCACTCTATCACTGAGCCACTGCGCTCCCTACAAAGCATATAACAATTACAGACTCCCACAATAGTAGTAAAATAAACAAATAGTCAACAACAACAGATTCACCGGGGGGCTTAAATGCATTTACTGGTACCAAACCTAATATCGGCAAACTATTTAATGCCAAATTTTTTTTGATAAAAAAAAAAATTCTTAACCTTAATTAAAATATTGTTAAAAGTTTTAGTTTTACCAAAACATGATTGATTTTAGATAATAATTTTCAAAATTGTTATAAGTTTTAGAGGGTTGCTTTGTGCTCAGTTAATCCCATATTGCATCATTTTACGATATAGCGCCCGTTTGGACAATTTTTAGATGTAGACATGCAAAGGTGTACGTGCATTTAGAGGCTATTTTGGCCCCGCTTTGAGGTCAAAAAAATAGAAGTTGCTCTTCACAAGTTTCTTTTTATTAGTTTATGAGAACAATAGACAAAGTGTAAAAGTATGGTATTGATTCGACATTTACGGTTACTATGGTAACAAAAATGGCCGCCAAAATAGGCTGAAAATAGGAAAATGACCATTTTGGAGCAAATTTGAGACATGTAACAGAGGAATTAATATAGAGCACAAGCAAATACCAAAAAGAAATTTCTAACAGATGATGAGAATTATCACGGCACACAATATATTAAAATACTTTAGGGAATAAGGCAGAAATCTGCAAATCAAGGCCACTGGATCAGCTGATAGAGATTTCCTGGTTATTCACTCAGGTCATGGCTAAATTACATATGATAACGAATAACAGCTTTGGAATCTGGTAGAAGTGCGGTCAGAGCAATAAATTGTCTATTGAAAATTTATACTTGTCTAAAAGTTAAACTTACTTCCAATATTGCTTGACTAATATCAAAAATGTTTCCTTAATGAACCAAACAAATATCATTCTCGGAAGATATTTTAAAACTAATCTAGAAATGGGGGCTTAGGGCATACTCGTAGAGTATCTAAATGCCTTTTTGTGCCTAGGTTTTATCGAAAACAAAACTCTTACAAGCATGCATAAGCTTCATCAGAGATCTCTACCGCTAGAACCAGCTGGAATAATTTTAAAAACTTGCTGTAACAGTACAGGGGTCATCCAAACTGTTTGTCTGTATAAAAAAGATTCTCATGAGGAGGAGATTCTGTACCTTGTTCCTATAAGTATAAAAGTTTTTTTTTGGTATTCGCTTGTGCTAGTATCTTATTTTTAAAAAATCGGTCTACAAAAGCCTCAAATTTGGCCCAAAAAGGCAATTTCTCTATTTTAAGCCTATTTCGTCCAGCATTTTTTTTACCATAGCAACGTTAAAAGTAAAATAAAAGCCAGGATATTACACCTCAGTTATTCTTCTAACAAACCAATCAAAAGAAATTGGCGAAAAGCAATTTTCAGTTTTTTTGCCCTTGTGTATACCGAATATTTACCTTTTTTGCGGTTCGTTTGGTTAAATATCACTCTCCGGCCATACCGACTATTCATAATTGCTTCAGACACAAGTCAGTTAATCTTCGTTTGCATAAAAAATGTTTTAGCTTAAAAACATCTGTTGTTACGACAGCATGGGCCGATCAAAAATTCAAGTGGTCCAAAATTTGATTATACCTGACTGTTGCATATATATATATATAGCCATACATTCAGGAGCCTGGGATACCTAATTCATAGAGAAAGTTTGCCATATGCACAGAACACATTGGCTTACGGATGAACATTAAGCAGACATTAACACGAATTGCTGACACTGCTTTTGTATAAATTGTGAGGCATCTTATTTGCACAGTCTGCTTGATAGCTCAGTGTATTGAGGGTATGGCTGTTTCGGGGTAGATTTCCGGTCACTCCTTCAAGTTACATAAAACTTACCAGAGCCGTGTATAGACAAAGACTATTTTATTATTTGGTATAATTTTCAGGCATGCTGCATTGCTGATTACAGAGATATCACACCAGGATCAAAAATTTAGGATCATTGCTCGTATGTCGTTTAATTCCATTCGCGAAAATAAAATTCTTGCGAGAAATTTGAAATTTGAGCATTTGTTTTATTAATGACACAATGTATCAAAATCTTGCCTAATGTACGTTGCCAAACTTGTAGTGTTGTAGTTGACGCAGTATCCATTCACAAAGCGACCGCTTGCCCAAAATCCTGTATTTTTTATAGTTTCCACCCAGGGTTTCGCCCATCTCAGAGCACATGTACATCTTATAGGATTCTCCCGAAGATCAACCCAAAAGATAGCACCATCTAAACCAGATACTCCATGAGGTATGGTTGTTTGTCCTGTGTTTCGGAGGTTAAGATGGCTAATTGTTACATTAATGAAAGCAGATTGTGAAATTCTATGGATAGGGTTGTTGTTCAGAGAAAGTGTATCCAAACTAGGAAAATATAAGGTCCGAGAAAGGGACATGATTCGATTATCATTCATCTCCAATTTAGTTAAATGTTGTAGTTTCTCCAGGGCTGATGGGATGCTTGTTAAGCCGTTTCCGTTTAGATGGAGCTCCTTGATGGCACTTTCGTCTGGAATAGTGCTACTTGTGATAGCTGTAAGATGTGGATTATTGTTGACGTACAATCTGGTCAGGTTGGGAAAGATATTGTACGTATTTGGGAATGACGTAAAAGAGTTGTTCTCTAGATATGCAATGTCGACTTCAACCATTGGCGTTTGGCAGGAAGGAATTAGGTGTCTAATGTCGACCAAGTTATTGTGTGAAAATTTCAGCAATTTTAATGACTTTAGGTCACATATGGCGGAAGGTATCCCAGTCATCTCTGTGTTTTCTATAAACAAATGTGTGGTGTACCTGAGCTCTTTAAATGCGTTTTGAGATAATGTTGATATCCTTGAATCTTCTATGTGTAAATGTGTTATGTACCAAAGTCCTTTAAATGCTCCAGGAGGAAGCGATGCCATATTGATACCATGTACTGACAAAGTCGTTAAGTGACGTAACCAATGCATGTATGTTGGCCAAGTCTGAAGTTCAGCAGAACCGAAATAAAGGGTCTCTAGATGACATCCGACGAAAACAAATAAGTCGAGAGAAGCGTGAAATACTTTGATTGGATTGTGCTGGATCCGTAAATCACGTAGCTTTGTCATGTTTATTAGAGCCGCTGGGACTGTTTGTAATTGGTTATAAGACAAATCAAGTTCAGTCAAAGTCTCAAGTCCAGCCAATGGAATTGTATGTAGTTGGTTGTGAGCGACAGTTAATATTCTCAAGGTTGTACGTGTAAGTTCCGAAAATGAAATTGTGTGAAATTGGTTATATGAAGCATCCAGCGCACCCAAGTGGGCAGATAATCCAAGCGTGTGTAGTTGGTTGTGAGATATGTTCAGTGTATTCATTCGAAGTCCAGAAAATGCCTTTGGATCGACTGTCGACAGGCGGTTATGTTCTAAATTGATCTTCGTTACAGCTGTCAGGTTCGTGAACGCATATTCTGACAGAGACACTATGTTGTTTTCTGTCAAATTAGCCGTCCTGAAAAATCGATCTTCAGGAAAGTTTGGAACTTGACTGAGAGGATTAACCTTTCCACCACAGGTCATAGTTTTACGGTAAAGATCACAATGGCATGATGGTAGTCGAAAGCATCTCGAAAATATATCTTCGCTAGTCGTATGGTGTAACAAATAGCCATAGCCTTCGAAGGTGAGACCACACAGTAGGAAGAATCCAAGCTGAAGCATCTAGAAGTACAGTAAAACCTGTTTTAAGCGACCACTCAGAAAGAACACAAAAATTTGATTTCAATACCAATTATCGCTGAATGCAGGTCAAAAGTATTGCAGAATGCTCAAAGGGGATCATTCTGCAATACTTTCGACCTTAATTAAGCGACCATTTCCCATATAAAGACCTTTGTTTTGTCTATTTTAAGTGGCCGCTTAAGACAGGTATCACCGTAGACAGATATAGTACATTCAAAACTGTAAGATATCGACTCCATAGCCCAAACATACAAGGCTTTTGTAAAATTAAGTACTTTTTAATCAATCAATACTTAACAAGGGTAGTAATCTACTTTATCAGTTACCTCTCATATTAACTGTATTGCTGCACGTTGCCTGATAAACGTTGCCTATCTCACGGCATGTGCCTTCATCAGGTCATGATGACATTGCACGTTTCAAATGACGTCACTAATGACGCTGAATCACCACGAATCGAAAATTACGTCATAATCGTTAGATTGAAGAGTGAAATAATGGGTAACTTGATTAATAGAATACCAGGTTCGGGTCTATTGATATCAAGTTTACCAGGCTCGGCTTAGAGAACGCATGTTGAATTGCTTGTCAAGCCTCACGGTGTCAACAAGCGTTCTCAAAGCCTGATGTCAAAAGACACTCGCCTTGTATTCTCTATTTAAGGCGGCATTGCAAGATTTGCCCAGGCAGTGCAAAGCATATGTTCCTGCTGAATTCTAATGTAAATTGCGTTTACATCTTATTATTAATTGATAAAATTGAAAAAAATGGGACAAAATTATCAAAACGAATCCAAGTACTTTCTGAGTTACAGAATTTATTGCTAACTAATAACGGAAGTTGCCTTACTTATATAAGACACATTTTTAAAAATGAATGGACCCACCTATTGCAAAAAAAAACATGACACTACACTATATAGGTTAATAGGTATGCTTATATAGATTGGTTACCTGTTATCATATTTTTGTCTGTGCTTAGCCTCACCCAATTGCTAGATTTTATCTATCAAGGCGGACAATCACCTGATACACATGTGGTAATCTCACACGATTTGTTTACCTTTTTGGCTCGATTGAACACGGCCTCCAATCACTGCCTCCTTCTCCAAAAAGAGCAGAACGTAAAGGGAGGCGAAGGCCCTTCCGGGAAGCAGGCAGTGGGCATAAACAATGGAACATGGTAAGTTGTGTTGACACATTTTCAATCATTAGTAAATTTTCAGCGCAAAACTCGAAAATCTAAGAATGCTATGCTTCGGGCAATTGTTCAAGCTATCCGTAGAGCATGCTGTTTGCACATTTGAACTTAGTTTGTAGGCGTGAGAGCTTTTCTCCCGTTGCACAGTTGTCCAAGAAACGGTGGTACCCGCATGGTTTTGCCTTCTAACCAAACAAATAGTAGCGTTTGGACCCTTATTCATACTACCGAGGCCCCTCCACACCCATGTTGTCCCAAATGCAATTTTTCGAGATATTTCAATGATTATTGAGTAATTTAGAGCCAAATTTCTTTAGGAGCAGGAGGCGAAGGGCAGGAGAAGGAGGCTGGGAGAGGAGGAGCAGGCGGCGATGATATCAAAATTTGCATTGATTTTGCTTATTTTTAAAAATATACTTATCCAATCTATATCATTCGTATCATACATGCAAGTTTGATATAGATTGGATAAGTATATTATTGAAAATAAGCAAAATCAATGCAAATTTTGACATCATCGCCGCCTGCTCCTCCTCTCCCAGCCTCCCTCTCCTGCCCTTCGCCTCCTGTTCCTAAAGAAATTTGGCTCTAAATTACTCAATTATCATTGAAATATCTCGAAAAACTGCATTTGGGACAACATGGGTGTGGAGGGGCCTCAATAGTATGAATAAGGGTCCAAACGCTACTATTTGTTTGGTTAGAAGGCAAAACCATGCGGGAACCACCGTTTCTTGGACAACTGTGCAACGGGAGAAAAGCTCTCACGCCTACAAACTAAGTTCAAATGTGCAAACAGCATGCTCTACGGATAGCTTGAACAATTGCCCGAAGCATAGCATTCTTAGATTTTCGAGTTTTGCGCTGAAAATTTACTTATGATTAAAAATGTGTCAACACAACTTACCGTGTTCCATTGTTTATGCCCACTGCCTGCTTCCTGGAAGGGCCTTCGCCTCCCTTTACGTTCTGCTCTTTTTGGAGAAGGAGGCAGTAATTGGAGGCCGTGTTGAAGGTATGTTTAACAATTATTTTCTTACTTTTTGGTGGATTTCAGAAATGACATTGACACTTGGGGAAATATCATTTGAATAATTTCAGAAACGCCACCATTGTGGCCATCTTGTCTTTTGAAATGAAACTAGCTGAGCAATTCTCTTTCATGAAAGCCAAATATTTATGTTCTTGATCCACATCTGAACTAAGGGTGAGGTTGGCGCTGTGAAACCAGTTAAGCCCTCATGTAAAATATTTTACTTACTGTTCCAAGGCGATACTTCTTCTGTGGATCATATGTGTTATTTATGTCTTGTGTCTTGTGTTTTTCATGCTTTCGCGTCTGTTCATTGCTGCCTTGTGGTCACCTGCTGGGAGAGGGCTGATTTCTTGGCTCTTGTTTGTGATGTTTAATTGTGTTTTGTCACTTTCCCATTTGGTATCCGGTAGGTGGGTCAGGTGTGGTACTTCATTGTATTGATTCTTGATCTTTGCAGCCTTTCTTACTTTTACATGTTGCCATGGTGTCTAAATCTTATTTTTTTCCTGATGTCTCCTTCCAAACCAAGTGTGATTTTAATCTTGCATATGGTTTGCTTGATGTCTTTTAAAATATTTCAATATGGCCGTCATTATGGTCATTTTGCATATAAGAATGCTAGTATTTGTAATTTTAGCAAATATATCGCCCGCTTAGTGGTAGAAGGTGCTATCTAACATTTTCAACAAAATTGAGTTATTTTAGTTTTTACGATTCTTAACATAGTATCTATCATCTCACAAATTATCATGACTGTATTCCATGAACACAAATAATGGTAACAAAATTTCATTTGGGGTTATGTGCATAACTATGATTTTGCTCGCGGCAAAAAGAGTTATTTGCAGTTAAAATTGCAGCAGAAGGTGCAATGTGTCACATAACACCTTTTAGTTGGAAGAAAAGTGCTGCTTTTGATAAACTTATTTAGAGTTAAAAGGTGTTACATGACAAATAATACCTTTTGCATTTACCAAAATGATTACAACAATACAGTATTGGGTGACAAAATGTACCATTTGACAGATAGCGCCGTTTTCTTTGTTTTGAGAAAGGTGCTATTTGTCAAATAGCACATTTTTTCATTTAACACATAACTTATTCTTGTATAAAAATGTCAATTTAGTACATATATATGTAACATTTTTACATACAGATATCACATCCTTTCATAGAGATGTTATATTCTTGGAAAGATGTGTCGCAAACTTACATACATGTCACATTCTTACATTACAGGTGTTACATTATCATATACAGATGTCAGACTTTTTCATAACGAAGTCACATCCTTACAGACAAATAGGAGATTCCTACATATTATATATGTCACATTTAACATACATTTGTTGTATTCTTACTTAAAGATATCGCATACTAAAATAGAGAGATGTCACATTTATATATAGTGATGTCATATAATCTTACATGGAGATGCCACATTCTTACATACAGATGTCACATTCTTCCATAGGGGTATCACATTCTTACATTAGACAACTGAATGTTCTTCTTTGGTTAACATGAGGACTTGTCAAGGTAGATAGGAATGCATAGTGGTATCCACCTTGGATTTGAAGGAACACATTAATTGTTTTGTTAAATAACCGTGCTTTATTTTCTCCATTTTTATTTTAAAACTGTTTCCATTACGGTCGAAAAAATATTTATTTCAATAATTGGCTTTAATAACCTTTGACTTTAGTAACGAACGACATTTTATACCTTTACTCATCAAACAAACAAATTATGAAATCAAGAAATTTAAAGAAATATCATATTAGTCTTACAAAGAAATATTTCACCCTTACATACAGATGTCTTATTCCTACATATAGACATCAAATTCCAAAAAAGAGCTGTCATATTCTTACATACAGGTGTGGCATTGTCCAATTCTTACATAGATATGCCACATTATTGCAATGTGATATCACACTCCTGCATACAAATATTATCGTTATTCTTACTATGAGATATCACATTCATATGTACAAATGTCACATTCTTACATACATATTATGTTACATTTGTATTACACTTGTCACATTCTTTCATAGACATGTTACATTCTTACATAGACTTGTCACAATTTTTTTATAGAGATGTTGCATTCTTAAATGTAGAGATAACACATTGTCATATAGTGATGCAATATGATCTAAGATACAGATGACACATTCTTATATAAAGATGACACATTCTTACATAAAGATGAAACATTCCTATATAAAGAAGATACTTGCGAGCTAACATTCCTTGTACTTCAACAACAGCAGAATCTAGATCGAAAATTTGGTACCAGTAACATGCATTTAAGCCCCCCCCCCGTGGCTTAGGCTGCTGTCTTAAGGCAGTGGTTCTGTTGTTGTTGATTCGTTGTTTATTGTTACTCCCATTGTAGGAGTATGTATTTGTTCTACGTTTTGTTGTACGTTGCTTTATGTCCATTCTAGTTTTGCAATCATCTTTGATGGGAAGAGAGAGCTGGTTGCTTGGATAAGTTTGTCTTCCTGGTGTCTCATGATTGCTGTGTGGCTCTTCCTTGCGTTGCCATGGGTTTGTCTGCAGTTTGCGATTGTTGTCTTTCCTGATCATATTCACTTACTATTTTAAATATATATTTACATTATTACATTAACATGTCCAATTCTTATATTTTAGAGAGTTTTACATTCTTAAATAGAGATGTTGCATTCTCATCCAGAAATTAACATTCTTACATTGAGATGTCATGGTAGATAGTGATGTCACTTTCATACATAAAAATGTCTAGGTCTTACAAAGGGTTGTCATATTTTTAGATGTATTTCATTTTATATAGGGGCATAACATTTAAAAAGAGATATCACATTCTTACACAGAGATGTCATATTCGTACATAAAGATAGTGCATTCTTATGTAGAGATAGCTGCACCTTCTTTCATAGATATGTCTCATTTTTACATAGAAATGTCGCATTCTTATATATAGAATGTCATTTTCTTACCTTGCAATTTCATATATTTACATATTCGTATATATAGATGACACATTCATATATACATATGTCACAATCTCACATAACTAACAAATAGCACCTTTTGCTTTGACAAAAATGATTAGAGCAACACATTATTTGGTGACAAACGGTACCATTTGGCAGATAGGACCTTTTTCTTTAAAGATAGAATATAACATAGTTTTGACAAAAGGTGTTATTTGTCAAATAGCACCTTTTCAATTGACACATGACTTAAATTCCATTGGTTACAAAAGGTGCTATGTGACATATGACACCTTATCATCCCAAAGAATTGAGATTTTGCTGTACAGTAAAAAGAGCTATCTCCAAAAAGGGGGAGTAGCTCTTTATTTCTAAACTAAATTGTTTTAAACTAGTTTCATTTGAAACTATACACTCATACACTATTTTCAATATCAACACCAAACATTTATATTGTAAACCTGATTTTTCAGGAGGCTGCAAATCTTTAAACGCGTTTTTCTCAAAAGTATGAAAAAATGCACATAGCCCCTTCTGCCGCTGAGGGGGCGATATATCTGCATGTTGGCTTGGTATCTCGCATCAATTTAGCTCAAGCTCATTTACACAATTATGATTCTCTGGGTGGCAGGGTGGTGCACTCTTTGCTGCAGTTTTCAGAAAGGGGGCCTTGTCATAGTTGGCTTGTTGGCATGATGAAATTTGCTTCAATTAAGGCACATTTGGGTGAGGCCTTTGAATCTTCTATCTCAGTCATTCTTCCTTTCTCCATCCCTCTGGAAGGAGTCCCAACATGACTGAAATATCGTTGACTAGGACTTTAAGCCTTAACCCAATCAATCAACTTATGCTTCTAGGGGATATATCGAATATATAAAGTTAATGAGAGAGACAGACAGATGTTACAACATGCCATATCATTAACTGACTTCGATCAGTTCCAGATGAGTCCACAAGTTATGAATTACACAAATGAGTGTGACTCCTATTTACTGAATGTCCTTGGTCTAACATAGGGCAGTTTAAAGGGGGAGTTCCAAATCTGCCCACGTTTGGATTTCGATAATATTTTGTTTGTTGAATACCTACGTCATAACAACTACAAAAATGAAATTATTTTATTCCTCGAAGGCTGTTAGGCCACACGGGGCACCTTGATGTACACCCTTTTTGTACTAATATATACTGACGGACTTTAAAAACGCAACACTTGTATAACAGCTTTAATTTATGTCTCAAAAAAGAAGGCAGAACAATAATTTTGATTGTATGTTAAAGAACATTCATTTGTAAGTAGACAATGGAAAACTTGTCCAACTAAGATGAACTTAATGCATTAAAATGTAAGCGTTTTGAGATATGGGTCAACTGTTTCATGTGACCAAATGTTATGAATGAAAGATTTCCTACTTCTTTCAATCAGTAAACACTAGAAGCATCAAATTTGTATCATGGACTTTGTTAGTTATCGAGGAATCACTCTCATATTGATTTGCAGGTCTGCGATACAGCATATTTGCGTATATCACGTTTAACTGGGTGTACCCTTTCATTCAATAGCTTAAAATCTCCTCTACTTAAGAAATGTTTAAATGGTTAAATTCATACGGAGCAAATAACGTCGTCCAGTTAAGTTGTAAAATTAAATCTAAAGTGCTTGCTGAAGAAGCCAACTCATGATGACATTATAGAAGCAAAGGAAGTTTACATTTAACATTCTTTTGGAAGATATAAGGGGAAGTTAGCGTAATTAAAATCCGTCAGTATATGACCTATTTAATATCAGTCTCAAATCATTAACAATATTGACTGCTACATTCTTTTTGAATGGAATATGCAAGAAGACTCCCCAGGGTATACCTTACTACGATTAATGTGTATGAATACATCTAGATATTTTTTCTGACCCATCACAATTTGAATTATCCCCATATTGAACACTAAAGTTACTGTCCATAAGGGATTCTGTCTTAAAATTAACCATGTTCCAGTTTTTGTCAACCCAAAATATTTTCAGAAAAAAAGGTCAAATACATCTTTAAGCGTGTAAATTTTCATAAAATTTGGACACCGGTAACAGTGTTATAATTTACATGAAATGAGTTAAAGTAAGTAAGGGTGCAAAGATCAGGAATCGATACAATCAAGTACCATACCTGATCCAGGATACCAATGGGAAAGTGACAAACTCACAGTACGACACGACAAACGAGAGCCAAGAGGTCAACGCTTTCCCAACAGGTGACCGCAAGGCAGATATAAATAGACGCGCACAAAGGCATAACAAACGCAAGACAGAATAAACATAAAAGATCCACAAAAGAAGTACCGCCTTGGAACGGTCGGTAAAATATTTTACTGGAGGGCTTAAACCGGTTTTACGTTAAAGACCCCTAACTTTTCAATGCATCATCACCTAGAACATATAAATCAAGATATAACAAGGAGATAAAGCAAAGATAAGGACTCAACAGTAATTAAAACTGAATACTGGAGCAAAAGAAATCCAACAGGTAAACCCCAGTGGGCCTGACAAACAGCCAAAGCACTTGGCCCCTACCATCTCATCAATAGATAAGTCTTAAATTCATAACCATCATACACTGAAGGACTTTAAAAACGCAAAAATCGATATTCATAATATTAACATAACTTTTAATATCTCAATT
Source organism: Loripinus fragilis (assembly GCA_964019695.1). Lineage (NCBI taxonomy): Eukaryota > Metazoa > Mollusca > Bivalvia > Lucinida > Lucinidae > Loripinus > Loripinus fragilis. The sequence continues at coordinate 77,034,591 of OZ026525.1, forward strand.
TTATTGAGATTTGACAAAAATGAACATTAATATGTCCGCAAAACATGTTTTAAATTTTTTGGCAAAATAATAAATAATGTTAGAGCAAAAGTCTTTTAAAAAGCAAAACCCTATGATTCTAAAGTTGCAATCTGAAATTTGTCTAGAAATTGGACACGATTTTAAGTTATTGTGATAAAATATTTTTATCGAAAATCAGAAAGAAATTACCCTACGAGCCCTACTATTCCTCTGGCACTGACAGTAGCCGGCTGGAACGGAAATCGTCGATGTATATATCGTTGATACATAATCGACGTAAGTTGGCTCTTAACGCCGGTCGCCATTTTTGGCTGACCAGACCTGCGACGATCTTTAACTGTCCCAAAAGCCTGGTTACGATCTCTGAGGAGCTGTATAGTCGACGGATGGCAACAGTGATATCTGGCGACGTCAGAAACACGCACTCCAGCTTTTAACATTCCAATTGCACCAGATCGTTCATGTTCAGACAAACGTGGCATGAATAATAAAGCTACAAAACTAAAGCTGCTGTGTTTTTCATACATGTATACTTACAAGCTACAGGTGAAATGATAAAATAGTTTGCTTCATTGATTCGTGGGGACGCCACGTGCAAAACATAGAAAACCAGCAATGCATAGCTGGTGGTAGCCAGTGTATTTAAAAACACCGGGAATCGGTATAGATAGAAGCAGAGTGTCGTTATCATCCATTTTTATCTGTTAAAGGAGGCAAAAAATGTTCTGGATGCAAAAAATAATAATTTTCATTTTTTGCGTTTTTAAAGTCCTTCAGTGTAGAGTCTGAGATCCGACCCACCGTCGTGCAATTAAAGAGGAAAGCGAAGTTGCCAACCGTGATTGGGTTGACCAGCAAGCATGCAGTCTGTCTCAATACATTAATGTTATAGCCAATCTTTTTATTATGGGAAATTATTTTAATGAACTGCGCTGAAAAATTATTAGAACCAACAATCTTCTTCAATCACCATAGGTCACCATAGAAGTCAGTATTGATACATAAGTGATTTCAAATAAAATATTCCAGTTAGGTCTTACAAACCCCAGTTTTTCCACCAGTATTATTCTAAAACGCATTGACTATCATTATTTAGAATCTTCATCCAAATTAGGTCAAGGATATTTTGGTGTCAAAAGTTTTAGCAAATTCAATAGCATAAAACTGGCATTTTTGTAAGCAGCACTTGATAAGTAGCAATTGGTCTAGAACTTAGTTGTAGGGGTGGATGTCTAGCAGGTATCATTTGTGAATTGATCTTTCACTGGTTTACAAATTACTTTTGGACTGAAGCCAACAGGAATCAATGCTCTTATTGTCTTTCAGATATTGATAAATTTAAACAGATTAGGATTTATGCTAGGTAATTCATCGTCTCCATCTACATTCTATGTTTCTGTTGCACCTAGAATTTCCTCTATCTTATGTCCCTCCAAATTAAATATTGAGGGTAAATTGGTTCAGGATTATGTGCATACTTCTCAGTAACTCTCATAAACTAAGTGAAACCAGGTCAAGTGTATTAGAAATTGTGTACGTTCTCACTATTTCGGTAGGTTCGTTTTTCAGCGAACTTGGATTTCACACCAGCTGTCTTTTTATTGGGTAAAACATCCCCCCGTACATTGATAGAGTGTTGTATTTTCATATTCTGGCCCTTCTGGAGTATTCGTTTCAACAGAAAGTAGAAAGACTATTGAAGTAGTGCTAGGAGGCATGAGAGCTGCAGAACTTTCCATTAAGTGTCATGCAGAGACTGAGTGAAACTGAGTCTTAAGTTTTAAAACTTTATTGTTTATTTCTATTATGGAATGATCCGTTTTCTACATTATTTAAACAGTATCCTTATTTTGCAGTCCCTTAGCCTCTCAATGTGTACATTTAAATGAATGGTTTACAAAATCATATTTGAATTGCATTGTATCTTATTGGTATTGGTTGTGGATATTTCTCCTGCATTACGTTCTATCCACCAAAACATATCAAAAGACTATCCAAAAATACTTATCATTAACCCCATTTAAAATCATTGATATTCCAAAAAAAAGCTTTAAAACTGCTCTAATAAATAGAAATGGAGTTGATGTAAATAAAAAGGATACTTTTCAAGATTATAGATGAATTTTCAAATATTAAGAAACACTTAACGAATTTTTGAATGTATACATACTGAACATCTGGCATTAGACGAGGTGAAACAGTCTTTGTGCTGTTATTTCCATCGTGGTTATAGAATCACGAATTTGATTCTCAAATGACCTAATAATCATAATGCTGACATGCTAAACAGTTCTGTAAAACGGGACATAAATATTTATAATGAATTCAATAATTTTCATTCATTTTATAAAAGTCTGACTCACAAACAAAATATATTTCCAGGCTTTTTATCTTGTGAATATTATCCTTACACATATAGTCAAATTATATATAGATGGGAAAGGTTAACAAAAACTGTTTCACACCATAATTAAAACCCAAAAAAATATTGTTGATATAATTTGTACAGCTAAATTTGAGTAAATATTCCAAAGAAACATTATTTTAACCATTTTATGTGATAAATATCGTAATGTGTGTACCGCACACATAAGTTAGAACTCACATATTATTCCAATAATTATCAATTTTAGAAATTCTGATTTCTGATAGATGTAAATTGGGCTGAGTTGGAGAATATCCCTGTAATCACATACTACAAAATTCCGAATGTTGTAACCAACCAATCAATGAAAAGCGATAGAAAACAAAATTCTTATAAGTCAAGCATTCAATTTGCAAAATATCATCAAGATCTATGCCTGTGCAGAACAGAACTCTATGTAAATTGAGCATACTGCTGGAAATTTACATAAAATCTTGATTTTTGCATTCAGCAAAAGTTTGACCATTAAGATTGAAATTCAGAAAACTCCATTTTACTGGTTTTATTTTTTCTTGAGATTTTATGATTATAATAAATACATGTGTGGACAAATTTGATATGAATTTCATAGGTTGACAAGAACAGCAACTAGGCAAAAATGACAATTACATTTGTTGAAAAAATTTTCAAAATGTTAAAGGGGTACTTTCACCTGTGCCCACGCATGGATTTTCTTCAAACTTTGCATATTAATAACTCATTATATACGAACTACGAAAATGTATTTATCAAATTAGATAGTTAAGAATAAGGCTTAGGAAGCAACCCTGATGTACTCCACCTTTGAGGTGGTACCTGTCTCTAAACTTCCATGTCCTAAATCTATAGTTTTGTTTATTTCTATAATTTGTCATCTAGATTGAATCCAACATACCATAGACAGTATTTTTATATCACGAAACCATTTGGATAAATTATAGTTGACGTTTTCAGAAGAAGTGATTGTAAAATTTCAATATTTTTTTCAAAAATTTACAAAACATTCAGCATTCAATTCAGAAGATGGATATGTTCTAGTCTTTGTCAAGATATCATATTATCACAAAAACATGCAATATAAATATACTGCTGATCTGTACCAAATATCATGAGAATCCAAAACCGGTAACTTTGCTATTTCCTAACTCTTATGGGTATAGGTCAGTTTTAGCAAAATTAATTATTTAGTTCAAACGAATCCATAACTCGACATAAGGGGGTTGTTTTTTAATCTACTTCCACTTTTATTAAAGAAAGACATGTTTAGACAATTTTAAATGATTCAATGGTCAGAAATGCCAATGGTCATGGCCCTGTGTCATGGCACTATGGGGCCAAGACTATGTGTATCATTTCCTTAAGTCCTGCATGATATTGTTTAAGAAACATAATATCCTAACAATAAAAATGTGAAAACAAGAAGACTAAATATTTCCTTTACATCCCAACTGAACTAGAGGAACCACATTTTGGTGCCGTGACTAGGATAACGTGTAACAGAGTCTTATCAAAGGTATCATAAAACAGTGTTCTACATGAATATGTGAGGTCCAGAAACAAAACTGTATGCCTAGAATATACAGCCAGCTAAAGTATAAATGTTGCTTTTTGATGGAAATCAGCATGAGTTTCACAAAAGAGAACGAACAGAGAAGATTTAAGCATTAAATTAGCAATACCTTTGAAACCAAGAGTTTTCTGTGACCAAAATGGTTAATTTTAACCAATATGTTTGACAGGGGTTTATTTTTGTGAAGCAGATTTATTAATGAGTCTTACAATTATAAAATCATAGATATAAGGTTCTTCTCCTGTATGAACTGACTAGTCAAAAGGTTTCTCTTCTGTATGAATTAAAATTCTTAATAATGTTACATATTAAGTGTAACATTAGCTAGATGTAGTTTTAATGTTAGAGACTAGATATGTTAAGTGCAGGCGTCAACATATTGTATCATTTTGGCTAATATTATTGTGTAAGCACTTCATTAAATAAGAATCGTGGCACTTAATATCAAAGACTATTGTTTTTTGTCTTTTTCCGATCCATAATAGGGGAAAACACTGAACATATCAACTTCCACCATTAAACGTACTAGCATGATGATTCAAACTAAGCAAGTATTCAAGTATGTTTTACACTGAAACATAATAATTGTATTTTTTACATTTCGATGAATAAAGGCCATGTGTTTACATCAAGTAAAAAAAAATATGTTACCGGTCCTTGAATTTCATGAAATTTGGTCTACATACTCTTAACATATATGGATAGTTTATATGTTGAAATGGTATCTTGACAAAGACCGCAACCTGTAAAAATGTTAATTCCAAATTTGACTGAATACAAAATATACAGTCGAAAATTGGGGTACCATGCTATAAAAATGAATGCCCACCCAATATCCTAATACATACAAAGCCATTTTAATTAACAGCGAACTAATCAATGATATAGCTATTCAATAAAACATTTCTCCGCCCGTTACATGATGTGTCAATTACTTTAGAAATGATTATAACTTGGTACCCTAAGGTATTATAGTGCTATCATTCATTACCTCATAAATTAGCAATGGAATTGCATAAAACATCAAACGCACCATAAATATTAAAGTTATACCCAAGACAATTAAATAACATAATATTTTCAAAATCCAAGCGTGGGCAGACTCCCATGCTAATTCCCCATACCATGCAAGAGCCCCTTTAGGGGTACCTTCAAATAAAATTTGATGTGGCCGTTTTTATTTTATACATTGAAATATATGTATGGTATATATATGTAATTACAAATTACTAGGCATCATGTTGAGAATAAATTAGGTTGAAAAATCAAAAATCTTGTCGGCTAGGACCTCTTTTAATTAGTGTGTCCATTTTTTTAATTTTAAAATTCAAAATTATTTAAATTTAACAACTGAAATTGATGAATGGGTAAATATCTAACAGAACACAAATGTAATAGACAATAGTCTACAAACTTTTATAAAATTTTGTGCGTGGGCAGAACCCAATGTTAATTCCATATATGGTGGAACTCTCCCCCTTTCAATATTGTCGCTCTTCACTGTAGCGCAGCAGACTTGTTGCGGCTTACTTGATTGGTAATCCCGAATGCCCGTTTTTGCGCATCATGGCCTAGAAAACGTATCAGTAGCATTGGTACCAGGAATCTAAATTATAGCAATTTTATCGAAGAGTACATACACAGATAGCATAGATCATCGGGTCACCATCGGCCCTCCAGCGATACGCCATTTCGTATCGCTGGCGGGCCGTTGGTGGCAGACTGTTGTGTGGTACATGTATCTAGAGATTTTGTTTTCTTGCACACCGAATAAGGATATCTGAGATTTTACCTTGGGATAGAAACTCTTATTTTACCAATGCTGTTTTACCCAGGACGTCAAGTAACGTCATTATGTGAAATTGCATCTTATCGTATTCAGGGACTTGTCTGGGAGCTTATCTTAAAATACATGAAACAATTTAAAACAACAAAAGAAAACAGTAGCGAGCAAGACAAATAATTCATTATTCATGTGAGAGTAGGATAGAAAAAATCCGTCTCTCGGGATCACCGTTTGTGATCACTCGGCAAGCCTCGTGATGCCAAACGGCGATCCTCGGGTCGGATTATTCTATCCTACCCCTATCACACTTATGATAGATTCTTATAATGTCTTACCATTTTCAGGTGTGTTCGTTTGTCACCAGTAATTCTTGCAATGTTGAAACAAATCATTTTACTATATATATAGTACACGAACCTGCAGTACACTATGACCTTCCATATTATCTTTTACTGTGTGCTGATAACTGACGACATAATATTTGAACCGTCTGATTGTCTACCAGCTCCTTGAAATTGGCATCATATATTAAGCAAAAAAATGTAACCAAGACCACAATCATACACTTCAGACCTACCCACGGCATCGCGAGGAAGAGTCACATATCACTAACAGCTTTAAGACACCAGGAACAACTTTGAAAGTAAAGGAGCCAGCTCTCTCTTCCTCACCAAGGTTATTGCAAAACTAGCTTTTTGAAAATGCAAATATTTTATACAAAGTAAGCAAGTATGAGCAGAAAATACCACAATCACAAACTGCAGACCAACCGACAGCATCGCGAGGAATAGCCACATAACACTAGCAGGCTTAAGAAACCAGGAAGACAATTAAAGTAAAGGAACCAGACGTCTCTTCCACATCAAGATGATCGCAAAACTAGAAAAGGCACTAGAAAGGACACTAAGTACTGCATCGCGCGGAAGAGCCATATAACATAAAGTCTTCAGACACGAGGAAGACAATCAAAGTAAAGCAACCAGCCCTCTCTTCCTCATCAAGATGATTGCAATATTAGCTCTATGAAAACTGAAGCATCTTATACAAAAAGTAAGCAAATGCATGTATTACCAGGAAATACAACAATCATAAACTTCAGACCAATCCACGAACTTACGCGGACGAACCACAGAACACTTACATTCACAAGACACCAGAGAGGCAATTAAAGTAAAGCAACCAGCTCTCTCTTCCTCATCAAGTTGATTGCAAAACTAGCTCTTTGAAAAAAGAATCTTATTATACCAACAAATAAGCAAGTATGACCACATTCACAAAAAGCAGACCAACCCACAGCATCGCGCGGAAGAGCCACAGATAACCAACAGTCTTAATTGACATCAGGAAAACAATTAAAGTAAAGCAACTAGCTCTCTCTCTTCAGGGAATTTTCTGCCCATCTCTAGGTGTCGAATTTCGGACCCATTCCTTATTGAACAAAGCCACTTTTTTTCTCAATATCATGTCCGTTTTCCCCAAATAAAGAAAAGTATACTTTTTCTCTTTTTCCTTTTTCAGAGACCACTACTACTTATGCGAAACAATGACCCATATCAGAATGATACTTAAACACTTGTGCTTAAGTGGTATACTTGGCATAATACGATCTAAAATAACTTGATTTTGAGGACATATTTTGTTACCCTTGTTATCATGGTAATGTTCTATGCCGTTAATTCCTCCCAATTTAGCTGTTAAGTCGATCATTTTTTTTCCAATTTTAATTGGTTAAAAAAGCACTGCTCTTCCTCATCAAGATGATTGCAATCACTATCATACAACCCAGCCAGCATACTGTGTCGGGCCACTTTACGGTAGCATTCCACTTGTTGGTTTGCCCAGTTATCAATAGACCATTCGTTTGGGAGATGGGAAACCGGACTTATTACAACAGAAATCTAAAATGTTAGGGCAGTTCTTTCAAATCGAAAAACTTTTGGATAAATTCTATGTGTGAATATTTAGGAAGGACTGGGTATATTTAACTCCTATTTTGCATTGTCGGCAATGGGGAAATATTTTTGTGGAAAGCCTCCATACGTACCGACGCTCAGGTGAAACGCCATTTGAATTTATTTACGCCAAAAGGCGCATTTCAAATTCGTTTTAATTGAATCCTTTCAATATATACAATGTGGGTGTATGCGTTGAATATGTCTGTTTGAAGGAACTATTTGTCGGTGAACCAATCTCACAAAGTCCGTTTGATTTCTTGAAAGCATTAAAATTCGAATATTGAAAAGAATTTTGTGGGAAAACCTAATTTTAGTGATCAATTCAAAAAGATGGTAAAACGTTATATAAGGGTTGGATATAACTTGGATATCATGCAACAGTCTGCATGCCTAGTTTTAAACCCAATCACGGTTTATAGCTATGGTTTCCTCTTTAATTGCACGACGGTGGGTCATGCCTCAGACTCTATGACGGCTCTGACGTAAACCTTTAATCGGTGGGTTGGTGCCTGATGCTTATCTGTAGCTGGACCCATCGTTGCTCAACTTGAGGGTTTCTTTAGCTCTGACTATCTGTGAGTCATGAGCCCTTTTCTTTGGTTCATCATGGTGTGTTAATTTGATTAGAGTGTTTCTCCATGATGATACATTGCATTAGTTAGATAGCCTCCAAGCGAGCTGAACATTTCTTGTACTTCAACAACAGCAGAATCTAGGGCGAAGATTTGGTACCAGTAAAATGCATTTAAGCCCCACGGTGGCTTAGGCTGCTGTCCGTTCTAAGGCGGTGGTTCTGTTGTTGTTGACTTTTTGTTTATTGTTACTTCCATTGTGGGAGTCTGTAATTGTTCTATGTTTTGTTGTATGTTACTTTATGTACCTTCTAGTATTGCAATCATCTTGATGGGGAAGAGAGAGCTGGTTACTTTGCTTGGTTTGTCTTCCTGGTGTATCGTGATTGTTGAGCCGCTCTACCTCTAGGTGCCAAGGGGTTGTCTGCAGTTTGTGATTGTGGTATTTCCTGATCATACTCACTTACTATTTTTGATTGTCGATATAGACATTGAATGTCTAGCTGAATGTCGATTATCTAGCACAAACTTTGCCAAAAGTCCGTTTGGTTACTTTGGAAGCATTCTAAACTTGGATATTGAATCCAACGTTGATTGTCGAGCTAGACATTGAGAGTTGGCTCGACTGCTACAGTGAAGTCGTCTAGCTCAACATTCCCACAGAGTCCGGCTGAGAACATTCCCAGCAGGCAGACATTGTTGACTCAACATAAGTTCAGCGTTGATTTAACACAATGACGTTGAATCAATGCTGAGTCAGCAATGTGTGCCTGCTGGGTTGACAGTATTCAAAACTCAAAATACGAGCTGAATGTTGATCGTTGTGCTATATATTGAATGTTGATCTATATGTTGTCATTGATTGTGGATTGATAGGCCAACTAGCCAATTTCACACACATTTGAAACCAATATCCAGATGACCTACTATTCAAGACATGCTAGATTACGACCCGAAGATAGATAACTATCAAAATGACAGGTCTTTAGGTAATCATAAGTGTCTTATGAATAATGCACCAGCTCATATGGGGATCGTCATATGGACATCGTTGCGAGAAACCCTGACTTTGTTGCATGCAAACAACAAAGGCGTAGACTTGCCTGCACACCCTCGCATGCTGGCTACTTTTAAAAGCGTTCAAGTCACAAAAATGTCTGTTTGTTAGAATTTCTGTCCATCTGCCTACAAAACCGCCCATTGGTATGTTTTTATGAATATACTGATCACATTTTCTAAATAAAATTACTTTCCTATAAAGGTGGTCTGAAAAGTGTCTCTCCTCTGCATAGGTTTTCCCCGATCTGTTTGCCCAGTTATCTGTGCATCTGTTACGTTTACATACATGTATGAGCCGCGACATGAGATTTCCAACAATGTGGTATGTGCAATCAGCAGAGCCTCAGATCAGCCTGTGCATACGCGCAGTCTGATCAGAGTCTTTGCTTGTCACTTGAATATTCTATGAAATGTTAAGCTACTGACCGAAACTCATTTGCAGTTTCTTAACTTAAAAAGGAGGCTGCACAAGCTCGTCTGAATCTTAACTTGTCAAAATCCCACGTTGCTGGAAATCACATGTCGCGGCTCATATCTGCTCTGTAACCTGAAAACCCTTTGAGATATTTTCCTGAAACGGTACCCACTTGTATAATGTCCACTGTTAGTAAACGTTAATTTTCTGTCATTTATTATATTTCTAATAAAATAATATTGTATTTCATATTACACTGTATGTATGTATTATGTCTATTTTCTGCATACTATGCATATGTTAATCTCTTATGCCGCCTAGGCGTGGCCCGAGATGTGTAGTTTTCATCAAAGTTTTGTTCTGTTCTGTCAAGTGTTATGAGACAATAGGCATACCACACGAACGGTTACTATGGTTAATTTTTTTGAGTCATTGTCATTAAAAACATTCAGAACATTACCACTATTCACTCGTGTTCACTCTTTAAAGTCAATAAAAGTAGGAACGATCGCTCAACTGAGAATAAAGTACAATCATCAAACAGTTTTTACGAGATTTCAAGTTAAAGAGCAGTTTGTTTCAGGACCATGAACGCCGCACTGACTGATAGCTTCGACATATAACCTCGAAGTTTACCCAGTTTTGCTTAGCAGTTCTCGTGGATGGAACGAAGTGAACTTAGTACCCTTGGCTTGCGAAGATGGATTTTCATAGGAGTTTTGTATGATAGGGTTCACACAGTCATTGAACATGTATGGAATGAAGTGGACTTAGTACCCTTGCGAAGATGGGTTTTCATAGGAGTTTTGTATCATACGGTTTACTCAATCATTGAACAGAACATCTAACTTTGTCTTGTCTTGGTGTAGAAATTAAAGTCTGTCATATTTGACCATGATTACATGTGTGGGTGTGGCACACAAGTTATAAAAACGAAATCCTATTCCAAAATGCACCAACGCAATAAAGATGAAGCTTTTTCAAGCAGTCTCTAGGGACTGGCATTCACGTTATGTGTCTGTCCAAACCCTATTATTAAATAGTGAACTTAAATCCATCAGCTGTTCTCACAGAGTGTTACAACATAAAGCCGGTCAGGAAGGAAGAGGGGAAATTTTATTGGAAAATTCCTTTAGGCGATGACGATGCTACCAGGGACAAATAATGCATACAACTAGTAATAACTGTTCAGTACTTTATGTACAAAAAAAAAAAAACAAACATCGACAACACATTAATAATACAATGACACCACCTACGCTATTATTTCTGGATAGTTGACCATCCTATACTAGGGCAAGTCGCCACTCTAAGATAGTTTCAATAAGAATCAATCTTAGAGTGTCCTGCTCTAGATGTACGTCAACCAGTCAGAAATAGGAAACGTAAAGAATATAATTCACATACAAATCTAACATCTAAGAAAAAAAAACTGGGCCCATCTAATCTTAAGTATCGCGGTATGAAATGTTTTTTCCCTTGATTTATGCGTTTTGCAAAAACTTCATCTTCTTGGCTACACAATCGTTGACTCTTAGTCAATAGGCTCTGATATAATTTATATCTAATAGACACCATGCACTGAGACGTCAGATCTATTTCTATGGGACTTCTTTTATAGGCCGCGTATTTTTGGATCACGATCTTGACTCTTTAAGTCACTTTTGTTTGCTTATTCGCGATTCCAGCCAGTTGGCTTATCAACTCATAGGGTATGTAGTTGACTTCTGGCTACGTTGGCATTTAACAAATCCTGGAACCCGATCCCACACTGTTTGTGGCCTAAGAGGACGACTGTTAGGTGCCCTCAGGTTTTAGATACAATGGTTCACCAACATTCTACCTCTAACGTAGGAGGGGACACAAATCAGAGATAATTCTGCAAAAAACAATCTACTTTTAGAATCTTTGTTACTCAGAATCACTCTGTTGCGTAAAAAATAGAGTTGTTCGTTTCAAGTTCAAAAAATAAAGATAATTTCAGTGGTCCCAATTTTTAAAACTACAGCCTAACCCTATTAGGGCGCGATTAGCCCTCACCCAAGGGTGTATGACTAACGGCTCCCATGCGGTTAGGATGGATCCGCTCTTCTAAATATCCACACTCAAATATGTGTAATAGAGAAGTATTTTTAGTGACAGGCCTATGTCAGCGCTAAACAATACCTCATATGCCAAACGAACAAACCCATACATTACAAAAATCTTCAGTAAGCTATCGTAACGTCACCCTGGTTTGTGACGCTATTGTAGCTGAAACATCAAGAAACCGTGGCCTTTTTTCCCTTTCAGGTCATGTAATCTAGATAGTTTCGAGGTTTACAAATACTGATACCAATTCTCTTTGAAATTCCACGAAAACGTTGAACAACGTGGTGCCGACGTAACGTTTTGACGTTACGTCGGACATCACCCTGTCCACATGCTAATTTTGGTACTTGCATACCGTATCAGTCGTAAACAGCTAATTAGGACCCATCGTCAAACATAATATTTACATCAATATTGCGAGATTACATTCTGCTATTTTATGTGTGAATAATATACAATATTTCTATATGTATTTTGGTGAAAAACCACCTAATCTCTAAACGTACATGTCAGCTATCACTTTATTTATGTAAGTGTGTTATAGTGTATGCACCTAACCTTTAACTTGTATATGCGTTAGATATAACTCGATGGGACACATACAGGTCGCTACAGAAAGCAGACTATCTCTGGAAGTGAAATCGTCTTTCCAACCAACGCAATATAAATCACAACAACTTAAAACCTAGCTGCTAAAATGTTTTTTCACCTTTCAGTCTCAGGTAAAATCCTCCAGCATGCAATTATGGTTTTATGTGCAGACCCGACTTAGCCTGCGACCACCTTTGGCCAAAATAACCCTTTGAGTCCATCTGGACAGCTTTACTATAGCCGCAAGAACGGTCCCAAAAGATTTTTATGCACTACGCATGTGCGTAGATTAATACGCACGTGCGTAGATTAATACGCATGTACGTAACATTCGCTATTTTTGCCCAAAAAATGGGACATTATTGATAACTCCCAATAGAACCCGTACCTGGAATGCTGGCCAATTTAACAGACCACAAAATAGAAAACGAGTGACTTATTATTTCCGTAAAATGCCACCTGCCAGAGACATCGTGATTCAATGCAATAACACTAAATCGCCATAGCTCTGACATGTACAATTTCAACACGGTCAAATATATATAACTTCACGTACCTTTCTATAATTATGAATAGCGTCTCCACAACGTACCTCCTTACGGTAATTTTATAATGTCCCCTAACAAAAATGGGCTATTTCGCCCTTTATATAGAAAGAAATGCACAAGATCTTCAAGAAAGATAACAAAATCATGGCCGCGTTCCTAAATAAAGTAACAGTGAACTCTATCTCAGACAAACCGCCCTTATATTGGACTAATAGTAGAAAAGGTACCGTATCACGGTTCGCATAGGTGACCAGGTGCATACCTAAACCTTTGTGTATTTGTGCGTATACGCAACCATCACTGATTCTGATGTTCCTGACATTCGACATCGTAACGCAGAGACGGTTTCCGGTTTAAGTCTTGAAACATATAAGTGCAAATAAGTGTCAATAATGGGAAAATCAGATTAGTTTTAATTGATAGAAAACAGATCGAAAATTTTTATTGCAGATAAAGTTCATTTTTATTACAGACAGAAAAATGAAGTTTAAAATATCTTGAATGTTAAAGAAGATAATATTAACATCTTTCTTGCAAATCTGACATTTTTTAAGATATGTGTCAATTAATTTTGAAAACATTTAGTTTCGTCAGTTATGAAAATATTGTTTTATACTATATGTTTAGCTGTAAAATACCATGATTTATCAAACAACGCATGTCATATTCATAATCGTTTTATCATTTACACTTTTTAAACAAGCAAAACGTTTCTCTGCCCTTTTGGCGTCACAAACATTAACAAATTACGTCATTTACACATGCAACCAACACTGAAACTGGAAAATAGAGGAACGAAAATTCTATAAAAACACAATAAAAGTACCAAAATTTTCGTTTCGATCTAACTAAGAATATGACTACCCACATGTTTTTATGTTTTCGTTTACTAATAAAAAAGTTACAGACTTTTAAATTCTTAGGTAAACTCGATGAAGTAGATTTCCAAAATGGCGGACTTCCAGGAAACAGCTAGCTGATATATACATATCATGATCTCACTAGTTTTGCCATATCGCATACCGTAGTATTTTTTGAATTGAGCAAGCAATTCAAGCAGAACTCATGTAATATACAGTTTATTGAATCATTCTATTTAAAATATGGGATTTATAAACCTGGGGAGGTGAAAAATCATATAATGAAATTCGTGCTTGCGCACTTGTTTCTTTATCCGCTCGATTTATAAATCTCATATTTTAAATAGAACGATTAATAAACTATATTTATTTTAGAAAAAATATTTGGTGACACAAAATGAGAACGTTTATTTTAATATTTTAATTTGGACAATGCTGTGGCAAGTAAACAACAAATGATGAAATTCAGATTGTTTAGGAAGAAATAAAATGAAAACAAAAGCATGCTTTCTCTATTCTTTAGAATAATGGATAAAAAAGAGTCGACTAGCATAAAATATTTTCATTTTCTTTTAAAAAAATGTAGGGTCCGTCCAAAATCCCAGAGTGTTTTGGGATGGCGAAAACACACCTATTTTAGGCCCTAGAGGAAGCGACAAAATTACACATACCGTAAAAGCTGTGTTAAACAGCCACTCTCAAAAAGACAAAAAAAAAATGGTTTTCAAGACCAATAATCGCTTAATTTAGGTCCAAAGTATTGCAGAATAAGCACTCTGCAATACTTTCGACCTTCATTAAGCTACCATTTGTCATTAAGATCATTGTTAAGTCTATTTTGAGTGGCCGTTTACACAGGTTTGTCTACACACATGAACTTATACAATGAGCCAAGTAGACTTGTGCAGTCTTTTCTGTTAAAAGTTGACCTCACTTACATTATAGTGATAAAACTTTTCCTTTAACTTATTCCTTTCCGAAAGCTTAGACTGACAACTGTATGTTAAAGGCGTTTCTGCTATCTGAGAAGATAGTGTCTTCTTAGTATGAAGCATTGGTTTAGGAGTAGTAATGGATGCCACTATGGGCCATTTTTTCAGGCTTAAAAAAATTGGCCCATAGTGGGTCACTCTAAAAAAAAGAGCAAACTTGTTTTTAAGTCAAACTATCGCTTAATGCGGGTCAAAGCCTTGCAGAATGCTCCAAGAGAGCATTCTGCAATACTTTTGACCTTCATTAAGCTACCATTTGTCATAAAGATTTTTGTTTTGTCTCCTTTTGAGTGGCCGCTTAAGACATGTTTTACTGTATACTGTTTGGACTAATCTCTTCTCTACAAACATAAACAACTACATCTCTTAGGCCCCATTCACATGCACACATTTACTTACGTAAAAGCAAATTTACTTACGGCGTCACGTGAACGCATTTACATACGTAAGTATAAATACACCTGGAGTAAACAGGGCTAAGTAAAAGTATAATTGCACCATCTCTGGAGGTCATGCAAAAGTATTTTACTTATAAGTAATTATCATCCATGAACAAATTTATAAGTAAGTATCTCATGTGAACAGGCCCCAGATTTACATATGTTAGCAAATTGTTGTTTACGCCCCCCACCCCAATCCAAGAGGGGACATATATGTATTGGTGCGGATCCCGTCTACGTCCGTGCTGGCGTCTGTGTAGCTTCGTTTTCGTGCATTATTTTCTGATCCCAGGAATTGATTTTGACCAAACTTGCACATACATTGCTGGAAGGGGGGAGTGTTGGTTAGATTTTGGTGACCTTGACCTTATTTTCGAGGTCACATTAGCACTTTGAATGGTCAAATTTTGACCAATAAAGGGCATTGATTCTGACCAAAACTTTGTATATTGTTTTTTTTTTGTGGCACAATGAAGAGTTGTTTGGATTTTGGTGACCAGTTTACCTAATCATGAAGGCCACCATTCTATTAAGACTGCAAATTTCAGCCTTTTTCACACTTGTCACTATCTTCTGAACTGGTGACTGGATTCTGATTAACCTATCACCGATAAAGTGTTGGGAGGGCGGAAAGAGTTGTGGATTTTTTATGTTTTTTTTTCTGTCTTGTGTTTGTTATGCCTTTGTACGCGTCTGTTTATTTGTGCCGTGTGGTCACCTGCTGGGAAAAGACTGACCTATTGGCTCTAGTTTGTGGTGTATTACTGTGAGTTTGTCACTATCCCATTGGTATCCTGGGTCAGGTGTGGTACTTGATTGCATCAATTCCTGATCTTTGCACCCTTACTTACTTACTTTGATTAGATTTTGATAGCCTTGACCTGATTTTTAGAGGTCGCATCAGCACTCTTGATTTGTTAGATTTTGATGAAAAAAAAAATAGTATGACCACCTGTTACATGCACGAGGGTCTGGATGGGGGTCTGGTATTCACTATTCATTAAAAATTTAGCCCATTATTCATCTCATTAAAATTTTGGTTTATTCATTAAAATAAGACCAACTATTCATTAAAAGCAAGAAAGGTGGCAAAGAAATCTGATTATTCACTATTCATTAATTTTTTCTTCAATCTTATTAAAAAATAGGATTATTCATTATTTTTAGGGCCTTATTATTCACTATTCATTATTTGTTTTGCTCATTATTCACTATTCATTATATAAAAATGGGCATTATTCACTAATCATTATACCCAATCCAGACCCTCATGTATCTTTTGAACCGAACAAGGCATTCTGGCTAAACTATATGTATTGTATCATTGTGGCAAAATGAAGAGTTGATAAGATTTTGGTGACCATGACCTACTTTTTATAGCCACCATCCTTTAAAGACTGTAAAAATCAGCATTTTTAGCTGTATCTTATGAACATGTGAATAGATTGTCATCAAACTTGCATGGATACTTTGTTTTGAGGGAGAAAGAGTCATAGTACTTTGGCGGCATTGACCTTATTTTAAGGTCACACCAGCAATTTGTATTTTCAAATTTTGACCTAAATTATGTTTCCGAATGTTATCTCTTTAAATAAATGATAACAATAATGAGCTGATTAGAATTTGGGAAAGTAAAGCATGCTTGCAAACTCAATTTACGTGGGGGTGACATAGTTTCCCTCTGAGAATCTGCTTGAATTCTTGACTACTTTGGCAAAACATGATTTCTTCAACAGCGCTGTTAACTAGCTCTTTAATCTAATTTTCTTATTTTCCATCCATTGGTCGCCATGCCCCTTAAAATAACATCAGATCATCACTCACAGGATCGCACTTTCGTTTAAATAGTTTTTCATGAGACAAAGCAAGAAAAGAGGCAAATATCAGGAATTTATACAATCAAGTACCACACCTGACCTAGGACATCGTATGGGAAAGTGACAAAAACACAAGAAAAATCACATACAAGAGAGCCAAGTGGCCAGCTCCTTCCCAACAGGTGACCTCAAGGCTGCAAGAAACAGCCATAGAAGCATGACTAAGACAAATAACAAAATTGATCCACAAAAGAAGCACTGCCTATGAACGGCCAGTAAGAAAATTACTGGAGGGCTTAAACTAGTTTCACGGTACCATCCTTACCCTTGATTCTGATGTGGATCAAGACTGTCATAGATGTTTGGTTTGTATGATCAATTAATCATCTCCTAGTACAAGACCAGTGCACAAATAATATAACAACTGCTGCCTCTGGGTTTCTATTAACAATTTGAATGTATCTACTGTCAGAATACAACTGGCCTGTAACAAGTATGTGAACCTAATAAAATACTTATGAGGACACTATTAGCATGTGAACACAGATTAATAATATATTTACTTGCGTGTGTATATTTGTTACATATGGTAAAATACTTACAGCTGTAAATTTTGTGCATGTGAATCGGGCCCTACTTTGAAAACCTGAGCCAACAATAAAACACAGCAATAGAAATAGTTGATTTGGCCTAAGAAGAATAGAAACTCGCTTTCAAATCAAACATTTGTCGTGAATGGTGTGTTTTGGTTATTCGCTCCCTAATTACGGTGTTGCGTGTCTGTATTTATGCTAGAATTTATAATTGTAAAATAGTAAATTCCCCTTGTGAAGTCCATGTGTCGATTTTTAACTGTTTTGTCATTAATTGTACAAAGTTTGTTGGTAAGTCGGCAACATTCTTCTGACTAACTTTTAAAATATGTTACAATGCTATTGTTTTTGTTATTATTTTCATCATTTCACTTATGAGGCTGGCGTAATACTTATTACCATCTTGATAATAATAACTCTAATGAGGGACTATTTATTAACAGTTTTGACATACTACATTTAAGGAAATGGTTAAGCTGAAATTATGCAATGCAAGTGCAATAAACACTTATGTGTGAAATTAAAGTAAGAAAGAGTGCAAATATCAGGAATCGATACAATCAAGTACCACACCTGACCAAGGATAAAAATGGGAAAGTAACAAACTCACAATTAGACATCACAAACGAGAGCCAAGAGGTCAGCCCTTTCCCAGCAGGTGACCATAAGGCAACAATAAAAAGACGCACACGAAACCATAACAAACACACGACAGAAATAACATGAATGATCCACAAAAAAAGTACCGCCATGTCGTAAAAATGTTTTACTGGAGGGCTTAATGCGGTTTCACGGCGCCAACCTTACCCCTGATCTCACCCTTAGTTCAGATGTGGATCAAGACACGTAGATGTTTGGTTAGCATGCAAGACCCCTAACTTATCAATGCATCATCTCCTAGAACATACTAATCAAGATATGAAAATGAGATAAAGCAAAGATGAGGACTCAACAGTAAATAAAACTGAATACCGGAGCAAAAGAAATCCAACAGGTAAACCCCGGTGGGCCTGACAACAGCCGCAGCATCAGGTCCCTACCATCTCATTGCGAAGTTTATTTTATGATACCGATAACCTTGTTTAAGAAGTTCACAAACTTAAAACTGCATGCATTTATGATAAATTTAGACATTCATTTCTTTAGCTGCTTAGCTGCCACTCCATTTGGTGTTAACTTACAATTATTTTTACAGTGTTTGGTTTAGAGGTGGGATATGAAACGGTTTCTGCTAATATATAAGGTATTTTCATAAAATTATAGTAGATTTCGAAAGCTCTTAAGCAGTATTGATCTACATGTGAGCTACGACATGAGATTTCCATCAATGTGGTATGTGCGACTAGCAAAGGCTCAGACCAGCCTGCGCATACGCGCAGTCTGACCAGAGCTTTTGCTAGTCGCTTGAATTTTCTATGAGTGTTAAGCTACTGACTGAACAGCATTAGAAATTTCTAAGCTTAAAAGGAGGCTTCACAGGCTTATTTGAGTCTACACTTATCAAAATGCCACATTGTTGGAAATCACATGTCGCGGCTCATGTATATAAAAAAATTGCTCCTCCCTCTGGATTGCGGCTTATTTTGACCCTTTGGGCCATTTGGCAGAGATCTTATGTCGAGACCACTGCAACAGACTAGATAATATACTTTTAAGCATTGGGATTCATACTATCAAAAACAAATGGTGATTCCCCGGGGCTCATAAGCTCTGATTAACTTATAATGTACCCAAAAGTTCCAATGTAACCAGCCTATGTTGTACATGAGAGTTGACAATACTAAGCCAACTGATTTAAAATGTGGATGGACGCCGGACCATTGGTACATGAACATACAAATGGCTTACTTTAGCCTTCGGCCCATGTGTGCGAAAATTGAACGTTGTAATTCAGTCACAATATTGTAACAAAATAGCTGCGTTATATAATTAGGACCTTGATATGCTTTGTTTTTTTTTAATTCAAAAATGAAAAACGCTGATTGGTTGGCCATGATATCCACCCGCTTGAAAAGACATTTCATAATTCGAATTCTATTCGAGTCGAGTTCCATTGTCTAGCTTTCAATTAGTACCCATATCTTTAATCAGTGAATTGTTTCGCTTTGTTTTATATATAATGTAACATAAGGGAAATATAGAGAGTTGTGGTGTACGAAAAGGGTTGTGGTGTACGAAAAGGGTTGTCAGTTTTGCTAGCCAAGGCCACTTAAATCTCGGTGGCTAGATGTTGGGTTGTTGAAACATTTACTTTACCTTAGTCATTTTGGATGTTTTCATGTACTTCACTCGACCGCATTTTTATCCTGTTAACCTGCATCATTCAAAATAGTAAGTGAGTATGATCAGGAAATACCGCCATCACAAACCGCAGACAACCCCGTGGCACCGCGAGGAAGAGCCGCTCAACCATCACGAGACACCAGGAAGACAAATTTAGCAAAGCAACCAGCTCTCTCTTCCCCATCAAGATGATTGCAATACTAGAACGGACACAAAGTAACGTACAACAAAACATAGAACAATTACAGACTCCCACAATGGGAGTAACAATAATCAAAAAGTCAACAACAACAGAACCACTGCCCTAGAACGGACAGCAGCCTAAGCCACCGGGGGTGGGGGGGGGCTTAAATGCATTTTACTGGTACCAAATCTTCGCCCTAGATTCTGCTGTTGTTGAAGTACAAGAAATGTTCAGCTCGCATGGACACTATTAGCATGTGAACACAGAGTAATTAAGTTTTAAGTTTCACACACAGTGCAAAAACAGTGTGGATCCTGATCAGATGGCTTCGTCATAGTTAACATAATACTCATGGAAAGTTTGTAACATGCACTGCAATATGCAAGTAACGACTTAAAAGATCAAAGAAAACCCATTAGGTAGAAGTTATAGAGCTGATCAGCCAGCCCCACTGGCACGTCAATTTAGCAATAAGATGAGTTGATGTTATATTATGGTGCCACAGTCACACCCAGCTAAGGAATTCGTCACACGAGAATGTGCGGGTGGCTATGGCATCTGGCTGTTGGTCGAACGAATCAAAGCTATCAAAGCACACACGCACGTTTAAGCGCACACTGGTGGTTCATCTTGAGTTGTGAATACCGCATAAACCTCTGATTTCCAGCCGTTGCAACTGCATTGATAATCTGGATTCAAAACAGTTTTAAAAACAGGGTATACATAGTATTTCGAAAAAATAGACGTATAGTACCCGTTTAAGCAGAATGCGGTTATCTCGAACGTAAGCACTTCCTTGCTAGCGGCGACTATAGTCGTCTACTGATAGCCTTTGCAAACAGTTTGAACCCAGATCAGGACCAACGACCGGCAGACCGTCGGTCCTACTCTTGATCCATATCATTTGACACACTGTGTTCATGGAAGATTTTTTTTTTTAAAAAGTTAACTTTAAACAAAAGGCATCTAACGAAAATCAGAGCATGAACAATTACTGATAGCATGCAAAGAGTTAAACACTTGCTTGTTGCTTGTTTGATAAGTGCCGTTTTCACATGACCCACTCATAAACAATCTCACTTTCGGGGAGCCAATCGCATGGCGTGTACGTCCTGACAGCATTTTTAGAATTTTAACCCTTAAAGCGCCAATCACAACTGCAGCAGACGACAAAAGTTGCGACATCTTTACTAATTTTAGAAAAAAATAAGGTATGATATTACATGAGAATCGTCTGCCAGCAGACGATGCTCATGAAATATCATGCCTAAATTGTACTTTTGAAAAAGCGGCAAAATTTGCAATTGTCGTCTGCTTCAAATTGTAGGTGGCGCTTTAAGGGTTAAAAATCAGTTTGTCATTATTACATATTATATGTGCAATGACAACCCGAATTTTACGAATCAGCCTATTTGCTCGGAAACTGTTTCCGTCCTCTAAGTAAACAGTTATTTTTGTTCCAGTCCTCTTCCGGAATCCAGGGTATATTTAAGAAGACGGTGCCTCTCTAGTTGCATTATTTCAAACTGGTATAAGAACGATCTTGATCATTTTATTTTGGTTGCTGTTTACAAATTTAAAGAAAGGTAAGATAAAATTTGCGTCGTCGCAAGAAGACCTGTCAACGGGGTTCGCGAATGTGCATACAGAGTCTAGCTGCTACTGTCCTGCCAGCCAAGAGTGACAGTGGCGTCATGTTTTGTTTACCAGGGCCCGGAATTACAATGCCTCCTTTTAGTTAAGCAAGACTTAAGTTAAGTATTGATATTTCAGCATTCTATATTAAATGCTAAATAAATTGACTTGATCGATGTGGTATTTGTGGTCAAAGATATCATTGTGATCTTTAGAAAAATAAAACTATTATAAACCGTAAAACGTTACGGAATCTGCAAGCCACTATTATTGCATAAAGAGCCGTGTCGCCGGCACGCTATTAAAAGCCATGTTTTAACTGGCAAAACCCCATGTATTAATCAGGCAATTCACGTGCTGATGGTGCACGACTTTTGTACCTTACATATACGCATTCTAGGCCGTCACAAAAATTGGACGTCATCAACAGTATAACGTGCACATAAATGAACGTAATTTAGTGACGTACAGATGACTTAGTCTTTGCTCTGGAATTGGCGTTTTCAAAGCCTAAGAAACCTTCATGCTTTTGCGCGCCATTATAGTTATACAAAAATGAACATTTCGAAGCGTTTTTCCAAAGTTTTTAAGTGACACAATGACTTTATGCAATAATAACGATCAAACATGGTTTTCTGATACACTTACACATAATAGACTTTCAGGCTATGGTTTAATTTTCACCCTCGGGGTCCAGCATATGTTAATGCATAGAAAAGCATGTTTGATCCCTGTAGTGGTTGACGCGACGTCATGCGATAAAGAAAGAAAATAACACTAACACAAGCATTTAAAAAGAAATAGCCGTGGCGATTCATTCAATTGAAATTTGATTTTTGTTTTGCTTATTTAAGAAATGACTTTCATATTTAGGATGTTTATGAAATGATGGACGTCATGAGTTCAGTTCAAAGTGTGAAATGTTAATTTTGAATGGGGGAGAAGGAAGTTGCTTTACTCTACCCTTATAACCGATAATTTTGAGTATTGTTTTTTAATGTAAAAAGTCGCAATTTGAAGGGACGCATTTTGTCACCTTTACCAGTCAGGTACATAACCTACAAAAGTTAGAAAAAAATTACTTGAAGCAGTTATTAATTTTTGTAACGAAATGTAACCTGCGTTTTTTTTTTTGTTTTTTTATCGTTTTCATATTCTGAAGTTATCGTTTGGGTAATTTTATCTGAAAGACCTATTACATGACTTAACGATTATGCGAAACAATTTAAGATGTACAATGTACGCAAGTTCATTGAAGGTCAGAAAATAAACTACTTTTAACGTGAATCAGTCATTTTTTGAAATTGCAATTTTGACCCTGGCCTAAACAATTTCAAACTTAACCTAAATAAATAACTTTTCGTAGCCTCTATTTTATTCAATGTTGAAAAGGCACAATTTTAAATTCTTCAAAGGATATATAGTTAACTTATATAGGTTGTGTCCTTGACTATTTATCAAGATCTTTAGGAACCATATTAACCCATTCTTAGTTGGTTTATCGCCATTTTTATCAAATGAGCCTTGACATGATATTTCCAACAATGTGGAATGTGCGACCAACAAAGGCTCAGACCAGCCTGCGCATACGCGCAGTCTGATCAGAGCCTTTGCTAGTCGCTTGAGTATTCTATGATTGTAAAGCTACTCACTGAACACTATTTGGAGTTTCTAAGCTTAACAGGAGGCTGCACAGGCTCGTCTGAGTCTACACTTGTGAAAATGCCACATTGTTGGAAATCATATGTCACGGCTCAAATTATAACCACACTATTGCACCTTTTATAGATAAAGCTCGTGGATTATCTTCCCGTACAGACGCACAAACCATGTATTAACTTACACTTGTATACTTAAGACAAGCATTGCATTTAGTTTAAACATGTTTTATTTACAATAACTATCAATGCAATACAGTATCGTACAAATCTGAAGAAAATTATGATAAGAACGAATCCATGATTCATTTAGCGTTCCATTTAAAAATATAGTACATTTGTTGTACATGTACATATATTTACATTTTCAAAGCAAGCCTTTTATGAATTTTTAGATTTTTGCAACCGTTCATAGCCTCATGAATAACATAAATTTAATTGACAGCTGCCAAGCTCACTTGCTCGTGCAATACGTTTCGAACATCGACTTCATTCGCCAGAAGTGAGACTGGTGTTGTGATTGATAGCGAGCCACGCCTGAGCCGCACGCACAAAACAAGCCTCGAGTTTGCTCCATTGACTGTCCGTGTTCACACTGGCTCAGGTTCCGCTTTTCCGTTTAACACTCCAACAAAACCGTTGATATGTTTACATATTAATTACAAAACTGTTTTTCCCTAAATTATAGATAATTTCTATATTTTAGATATTTGATATAATCAATGAATTCAATTTTTGGTCTGTTCATGGAATCATGAATACTTCGGGTCTCTTGCAAAGTTAACGTGAAGCCCTTCGCTTACTTTACAAGAGACCCGAAGTATTCATAAGTCCATGAACATTCCAAAATCGAAATTATTACTTATGTACGTGTTATTAAGAATATGTATTTTTCATGTTTTTAAACGTAACATTGTCTTTTTTCAGCATGGTCGCGGTACATATACTATTACACGTTATCATTATCGTTGCATTTATTGGTCTATCATATGGTCACGTGAGACGTCTATGCCGGGAGCCAAAGCTTCCAAAGATCACCTCCCAAGTTCACGAATCTTTTCTGATGATGGAAGAGCATTACGAGCCGACGGTGGATGTTAAAGCTTTTGTTAATATCCGACGAACGCCGATCTCAGGTAGCGTCGGCTCAGACCAGTGCAGCTGGCAATCACAAAGCAATTACAATTCATCGTGTCCATATCATTACGTCATAAATAATGATCATAACAGACGGCCACAGAGTTTGCTGGAAGCAAAATGTAACTGTAACGAGAAATCGCCATGTTTGAATGCCGGAGAAGGAAGCCGATGTGTCCCCGTTAAATATTATATCAACGTTTGGAGAAAAACAGGTTGTGACGGTGTACATTTCACGTACACACGGACAGTTGAACCAATAACGGTAGGCTGTACGTGCATTTATCCCAAATCAAATCATTCATAACGCTATCATGCGCGGATCCAGAGGAGGGAGACAAACAAATCAAATCAAACAAACAAACAAAAAGCTGTCTTTCTTCCGCGTCTGGCATTTCTGGATGATACAAATGTACGCTGGGACACTATAAGTTTAATATCATTTTAGCCGCGACAAGGGATTTCCAACAATGTGGTATGTGCGACCAGCAAAGCCTCAGGTCAGCCTGCGCATACGCGCAGTCGATCAGAGCCTTTGCTAGTCGCTTGAATATTTGATGAGTGTTAAGCTACTGACTGAGCATCATTTGAAGTTTCTAAGCTTAAAAGAAAGCTGCACATGCTCATAGGAGTCTACACTTTTCAACATGCCACATCGTTGGATATCACATGTCACGGCTCCTTTATTAAAGCGACAATCGCAACTGCAGCAGACGAAATAATTGTTACAGCATTATTTTTTTTTTTTTACTTTTTTTTTGGGGGGGGGGGGGGGGGTGAGGATGGGGGTGGGGGTAGAGGACTAAGGCCGAACAATGCAAGTGTATCGTGTAATTCACATTAAAAGTTTCTTAACTTAGCAATCATAAAGGGTAGAATCTACCCGTATACAAAATCTTAACCCACTAAAGTCGAATGGAATCTCCCACTATTATCAATTAAACCAGTCCATTTTCGTTATAAGGGTTGCTGGATGGTGTTTTTCATTTTATTCAAATTTTAATTGAACAAACTGTAAGTAAAAAGGGGTGACCCTGATCAGACGCCACGTTCTGTGGCGTCTGACCTGGGTCTGCACTGTTTGCCCGTGTCCTGTGGCGTCTGACCTGGGTCTGCACTGTTTGCCCGTGTCCCATAAAAAGGACGCTAGTCTTTTATGGGTTAAAAAGTTGGATGCACATACTACTCCAAAGAACAATGTGCAGAGTGTGCAGGTTTTCTGTGCCAGTATAGCCAGTTTCGGCCTTTTTAAGGGTCTAATGGTTTCAAAGTTTTACAATGTAATCCATGATGCCAAAGGACAAGAAAATTAACATTTACTATAGTGAAGGGCAGGGGGTATTCTATCATAACCACACAGTCCCAGTCACCAACTGCAGTGAAAGTAAAAAAAGAGGGCAAAGATCAGGAATCGATACAATCAAGCACCCCATCTGACCCAGGATACCAATGGGAAAGTGACAACTTCACAATTAGACATCAAGAACGAGAGCCAAGAGGCCAGCCCTTTCCCAGCAGGTGACCACAAGGCATCAACAAACAGACGCGCACGAAAGTATATCAAAAACAAGACAGAAATAACATGAATGGTCCACAAAAGAAGCACCGCCTTAGAACGGTCAGTAGACTATTTTACTGGAGGGCTTAAACTGGTTTCACGGCACGCCAACCTCACTATTAGTTCAGATGTGGATAAAGACACATAGATGTTGGGGTTGCATGAAAGACCCTTTACTTATAAATGCATCATCTCCTAGAACATATAAATCAAGATATAAAAAGGAGATAAAGCAAAGATAAGGACTCGACAGTAAACTATGGTCTTAAAAAGTCATCGTTCGGAAGTCAAAGCACTTTTAGGTTACAGTGTGCAGAATTTATTGGCTATGGTCTTTTAGGCCTCAACAGTGACCAGGGTGACACTCTAATGGTTTCAAAGTTTTTAAAAGAATTCATGACCTCAATTATAGGATATACTTACAACTGTCATAATATTTATTGAGATCCGTTAATCTGATTGTACAAGAACGGTCATCTGATCGTATTGACCAGTATTTCATTTTTCATTGAACTTCGGTTCGTATTCATGAGGGGCGGGACATTCACGACAGAACTTCTTTTATGATACTGTGCAATGCTTCTATGAAGAGAAATGGACAGTCGGCAATTATTTACCCTTTATTTTACACTAAAACAGATATTTTTCAGGTGGAAAGGCAAAGATTTACTTACATACGACGCTTAAATTAACAGTATTCATGCCAATCAGCAGTCTAATGCGATCTCGCCGCAATCTTGTAATTTGAACGTCGTGACGTCTACAAACGCGTCATAGTGCACACCATAGTCTAAATGCGCGAACCGTTATTAACTGGAAAAGTAATTTTAAGGAAAATATAATAAAATACTTAGGAGAAAGAATAACGAAAGAAGTTGTAATAATAAGAATTGAAAGTTGTTTTATGTGTTTCACTGAGGTATGAAATGTCGTTTAAATAACATCTAATCTTAGCATGGATCCCTCTGCAGGGCATGTGAATACAGGTAATCTAAATGTCATTCCTGACGCTAGAGTTCGCAATATTATTTCTAAAGGTCCTAAAATAGAGTTCCTTCTGATATTGATTCCCTTAATGTCGTAGAGAGATCCCTGCTTCTTTAAATGACTTTAGTAATCGTTGGTGCAAACGAGAAAATGTTGAACCTGATGCCTTGAAGGAATGAAAGATTAACAATTTTAAAATTATTGATACTCATATTTCATTTTACTCTCGTAATACACATCTTTTACCCCCTAAACCTAAATGTTCTTTTCGTCATCTAAAACGAGGTATCCAGGATTTTCATATGAACTATATTTTGGTTCCAGCAGATAAAGCTGCTAACAATGATGTAGTTGTTTGACCATTGTATTACATTAATACTCTTAAGCGTGCGCTTGTTGACACTAGTGCCAAAAACTGCAGCATTCTTTGAAAGAGAGTATGATTGTTGATGGGCATGGTTGTCATACGCCCCTAGATTTTGGTGTCAAAGCTAAAGAAAATCAAGACAAATTCCTATTCGTACTGGTTACCTAAACTCCATAAAACCCTATAAAGCAAGATTAAGTGCTAATTCTAGTTCTTGTATGACAACAGAACTTTCTAAATTGTAAGCCTCGTGTCTCACAGCTGTTTAAAACATGTTATCAAGTACTGTGAAAAAGTATATTAGAGATCCAGTAAAACCCTATTGGTCTATTAAAAATTCAGATGAAGTTTGAGATAAACTTAAAGCTAGAGATTTCAATGCGACCAGGTTGTCCACCTATGAGTTTTCTACTCTTTACACTACTTTACCTCATACTATAATTAAAGATAAACATTTTGATCTTATTGAAAGAACCTTCTAGTGAGAAGGCTCTCCTTACCTTGCGTGTAATGACAGAAATGCATTTTTACTTCATAAAACCTAAAAAATATCATGCATGGTAATGTCAAAATGTATGCGATGTGCTGACCTTCTTGTTTGACAACATTTTCATTCAATTCGGCACGAAGCTGTATAGACAAGTAGTTGGGATTCCTATGGGCACTAATTGTACTCCACTGGTTGCCGATTTATTCCTATTTTGTTATGAGAGCGCCTTTATGATGTATCTTTCTGATCGGTTTTCATGCAAATTAGATATAATTTTCCCAACATTTCAAACCTTAGTGAAACGCAGAAAAATGACTTTCAGTTTTTAAGGAAAAGTCAAAATCTACACTACAGCGAAGAACAGGGAGGCGTTCTACCATGCCACACAATCCAACGCACTCCTGCTTTTGTTTGATTGACGATTAATGGTAATTTTTGTTTTGTTCTTTTTTAAATTTTGACCATCAGATTTATTTTTTTTATTGAATTACGTTATATTTTGAATGACTTATGTATGTAAATGTGCTTATTTATTTATCATTTTATGTTTTAGTTGACAAATTACATAACATAACTTCTTATGCCGAAAAAAATGATTCACGTCATTTGCTCTTGAAGTATAAATAATAGTGAAGGATGATTTTTATTTTAAGTTGCCACTGCTAAATATGATAAATGCTTTACAAATTTACATGTTTTCTAAGTTTTTCTAGGAACCCAGGCCCAGACGTTATTAAACGTTTATGCTTATCTCAACTGAGACTGAAATTAATCAAACTCATAACTGTTGAATTGCAAACAATTGTTGGCATTTGATCATTTATTAGGATGAGAAATACACAATAGCAAGAAGAGTTTTTATTTTTAAACATTTTAGTATATACGTGCGGTAAGGTTTTAATGCCCATTAGAGTTGAGCGTAAAAAATTATAAAATCTGGTGAGCGGATTGTATGTTTTCAGCTCAACACATATGAGCATGAAATGACGAATTATTAATTAATGATGGTTCTATGACGGTTTAATTTCTCATAAAAGTTTCACGTAACTGGGTCACTCAACAGTTTTAAAAATCCAACATATGTTGGCATTTAAAATTTATGATCAGGACAGTACAGTAAATGTAGACCGGTCTGCACCCATGTCGGTCACCGAATATCGAATGCCATTTTGTTTTGCTCCTCCTTGCAAACATCATTTAGCTCATGCTAGCCTTTGCACAGTGATACAGGTAAATTGAAACAAAAAATGCAACCATTTGATAAAATACTTACTTTTAGACACCAAAACCAACATCTAAATGGAAGCATGGCCACCTCTGAGTGACATCCTTTTTATATCTGGACCAAATATCTCAACACTTTGCACGTGGCTAGAGGTGGATTGTCACACCGGTTTGCTAGATATTTCTGCAGCATTTGTCTCCCTTTGACCAAA
Source organism: Loripinus fragilis (assembly GCA_964019695.1). Lineage (NCBI taxonomy): Eukaryota > Metazoa > Mollusca > Bivalvia > Lucinida > Lucinidae > Loripinus > Loripinus fragilis. The sequence goes on from OZ026525.1 coordinate 77,064,040, forward strand.
TAAGCAATTGTCTGAACAACAAGCTCGGAGGAGTTCAACCTCTTGAGTATTATAGGTCGAAAGCAGAGAGTGCCTGTGTAGGCATGTATTGATATACTGATCAGCATGTGCGCTCTCTGTTTTAATAGACAGACCAAACATGAATATTTGTGCCCATCTTTCGGACCTAGGAAAATATCACAATATTGTCAAAATAAAATTTCAATACGTTTCCCATTTTAGACTTATCACACTTTAAATATGCTAGCAATTTTATTTTTTATGTGCTGTAACGATCCAATTATCAATTTTGGACTGCACATTATCCCTAAAACATTATTTTGTAATACCAACCTTGTTGTCACGTATGTTTATATGTTATTCCCTGTATGGCATGTACATGACGTAAGAGTATAAACGTTTTGTCTGTCTGTCTTTAGTGGCGATCATGTTTCTGGTGACCTATTGTCTGCTGTGGCAATTGAGCTAAGTTGACTGCACTGGAAACACGAGCGCTATTAAAGCTACCATTATGTAAATAGTTTGGTAGTATCAATAATCTATCTATCTATCTATCTATCTATCTATCTATCTATCTATCTATCTATCTATCTATCTATCTATCTATCTATCTATCTATCTATCTATCTATCTATCTATCTATCTATCTATCTATCTATCCATCCATCCATCCATCCATCCATCCATCCATCCATCCATCCATCCATCTATCTATCTATCTATCTGATATGTATATATACCTATATATGTATATATTTACGTCTTTTTTGTGTGTTCTCATTGTAAGTAAGGTAGAAACATAATATTATATCTAAATACACAGTATTGTGTTATTTGACATAGGAATTTGTATTTTTGAATCTTTATGGCGATCAACAGTAAATGCTGGTTTAAATGTAATCTTGAAAGATATTGATAAAAGTAAAACATAAGTAAAGCATAATTAAATTCAGGGAAAAGACGAGAGGTCGTGCGTCACGACATTTTGTCATTTCCTCTGAATTAAATCGGTCTAAATACAGAGCCATATAGTTTCTACACTGTCCGCCATGCAGATACTTAGTAAACATGTTTATATATGATTATCTGCTCAAGGGCCTGTATGGCCTATTGCAGATAATATTTGTTTTGATTGTAAGGTTAATGGGGGATGGCCTCGACCCCTATTGACCTATTACGAGGTTAATAAAATTCTTCTTCTTCTTCATATGACATTGGCTGTTCAGCTAATTTAAGCAAGAAATCACATTATTTGATTGTATTACTTGACTTTTCGCTTACTGTAAAGGCGGCAACTTTAATATTCATAGATGGGCGTGGTTCGGCTATTTCATCTGCTAAGGAAGGGAAATCAGGTTTAACTTATGATTTGGTAAAGAGTTGATAAGCTTTTTGAGCCGCGCAAACGTGAGTGCATTTCATGAAAATCCTAACAGTATACTGACTAAACTCACATTTATTAACCCTTAAAGCGCATAATCACAAAATGTATGTTTTTTGTCGTCCACTAAACTATTTGAAGCCTCATAGATAAACAGTGTAGACCCAGAACAGACTGCTCCTGTAGGAGCAGTCTGATCTGGTTCCACAATGTTTGCCTCCCTGCTTATGTTAAATAGACATTTTCAGATGCAGTTATTTTGCTGGCGTTTTAAGGACTAAATAATGACTGAGTTGGTTGCACAAGATGATACAGTTACTTTTGAATAAAACAACGCCTCATTTTCAGCTTTTACCTTTGCCAAATGTTGACCAGTCCTAATTACACATTCACGAGGCGCCGCCTTTACAGTAAGCGAAAAGTCAAGTAATATTACTTTAAAACCTTTATACTTGGCGGGTATTTTATTTGGTGCCATTTGCGGTAAAACGAGAAATCGTCAAAATATGAGACCTAAAATTACAGTTTCTAATTTAATTACACAATAAGCAATACATGGACAAACCTTCTTTATACTACCTTTACCAACTGTAGTACGAACTATCTCGTGATGTGCAAGGTCTACATTGATATAGGTGGTATAAAATAGTTATACCATGTTTGTCCACCTGTACGTAAGATAATCCACTCGCTAAAGCTCGTGGATTATCTCCACGTACAGGCGGACAACCCATGGTATAACTATTACTTGTGTGTTCGTATCTGTATCATCCAAACAGCTTTCGAACAGCGGAGTATGTTTCAACGTAGAGGAAAACCCAGTCTTAGCATGGCAAACTATTAAAGGAAAGAATATTAGGGAGGATATTCTTTCCTTGTCATATGACGTCTTGACTTGTGACGTAAAGCAACAAAACAAACAAACAATTCTAACACACCTCGCCTATAGAGCCAACGGTAACCAACAGTGATATACCGCACAATAATTCACTGCTAAAGTATGTGATAGCTGACGTCACTAGAAAATGACGTCACTCATGGTGTTAGACGGTGTAACGTCGTTTTTACGCTTGAAAGACGTTACAATTACATGTAAAGGTATGCGATGTAGTCTAAGAATTGGCGGGAGTTCTTCAGTGCAATGGCGGAAAGTTGGAAGAAGCTGAAGACTTCGAATGTGTTTTCGTCGTTAACTGTGTGTTAGAATCGAAATAGATCAGCTCCAGTGCGTGAATTGTTGAGTAATAATTCACTGTTTGTCGGTCAGTTGTACGACGATAAATCACTCGCGCTGCGCGCTCGTGATTTGATCTTCTTTACAACTGACCTCCAAACAGTGAATTATTACTCAACAATTCACTGCTGGAGCTGATCTATTTCTTAAACAAATCACATGACGTCGCATCTTGGAGTGAAATGACGCCATGCAATAAAATCGATAAATCACAAGTGGTTTACAGATTTTCGGGTAGCGTTATGACGTACATAAAAACGCTGCGTACATAACTGCAATGACAAAATTTTGACGCTTTTACGCCAGAGATGAAATTTCAAAGTTATCATAATGCCTTATGATAAACAGAATGTAGAATCTAACATTCGTGCTCTAATATTATTGAATTTATTAAATTCGTTGCGAAAAACAGATAAAATGCTCGGCAAGCCAGGCATTTTATCTCTTTTATCCAACTCACTCAATAAATTAAATAAAACATGAGCACTCATGTAAGACCCTCTATTTTTAAAAATAGCCCCTATGAGCATAGATAATAACTTAAAAGAACATCCGCCAAAATCAAACTACGCCAATATGCCAGTCTTTTAAAATCGCCAATTTTTGATGCCGATAATATTACAAATAAATGGTTTAAAGAATGCTTATTATGCTAATTATGAAAATTTCAAATTTTAGGTTTAAGTGAGCAGGCTCCGCGGTTATAAATCTGTTTTTGTGCTCAACTCAGCTGAGCATGAACTTTCAATGGCTCATAAAAACTGAAATACCGAAAAATAGAAACAACTTTCGCTGTATAACTCACATGTGTTGTATTTATCTTACACATAAATGTTAAAATGTATTTATGAGCAGGATAAAATTAATGTTCAGCTGAGTTGAGCATGAAAAAAGTTTTCAATAGCCTCAAGGTCAGGTGAGTTGAGCATGAAACATGTTTATGAGTTCAAGTCCAGACAGATAATGGTAATATTTTTTAGATTAAGTGTGGACTTGAGGCATTGTGGGTCCACAAAATGCTCCCCTACACAATATGCTCCTTTTAGCAGCATATTGTGTACCCTGCATACACAATATGCTCCGCTGGAGCATTTTGTGTACCCTGCATACACAATATGCTATCAGAGTAGCATATTGTGTAGGGTCGGTACATATGTTATTTCAGTGGTCGTCCGAGGGTACACAATATGCTCTTCTTGAAAACATGTCTCGTGGTATTTGCCTTTCTTTCTAACTGTCCTCTCGACATCCATCTGTCTATCTTACGAACCTTATGTCTAAAGCCATGCCCGCATCATAATTGTGTTATAGTGGTCTTTAATCCCCATCAACAACATTTTGGAGACATTGTCTCCAAATTTGGCTTCTTTCCCGACATGAAATCAACCTTTGGAAACCGTAGTAAGGAAAAATGGGGAAACGCCGGGGGTTAAATGTAGAAATGTAATGAACCTGTATGAGTCGAGGACACCATGGACATTCATAAATGCTATACCTGTTCCATTAGAATATATAATATGACTACCATTGTAGCCATCTTGATATCCTTCAAAGACCATCTTTTCCCATCCCTACGTCAGACTGAATCCAAACTTGGTTTGAGGGATAGGGGCAACATGGACATTCAGAATTGCTTGAATCATTCGATTCTGATATCCAATTTGGCTCCCATGGCAACTATTTTGATTTTTTTTTTCAAAAGGCATAGCTCTCCAAACCATACATGTATTTCAGGTTATACTGAAACATGTTGGAAGGCATGGGGCTAACATGGGAATAGAGACTTTCTGAACGCGGTTAATTCAGGTATTGACCACAAAAACATACAATGTTCTGCACTGACACTTACTAGTAAGCTGGCGCTCGCAAAGATATGAGACGATACATTATAAAGGTGACGAATCATTTATTGTATGTATATGTTAAGATTATGATGAGAACTAATACTGAGTAAACTTGAATAATGTATTTTGACAAATTGCTTGCTACTGACAGCTTTATAGTGATGATTTAATGTATGCACTTACTTCATATCCTTCGACGCAGTAGTTTCTTGCTCTACAAATTCTTAACATATAGCGTTATCTAACTTTGAATAGTATACCAACACAATGATTCTACCTAAGTACAATTATGTAATACTGAACCGTACAATATGCTCCAATTATCATAATACTACCGAGGTAGCATATTGTGTACCTTACCTACACAATATGCTCCCATTATTAAATACCACCTGTACACAATATGCTCCGAATATCATAATGCTACTGAGGTAGCATATTGTGTACCTTACCTACACAATATGCTCCAATTATCATAATACTACCGAGGTAGCATATTGTGTACCTTAACTACACAATATGCTCCCATTATCATGATGCTACCAAGGTAGCATATTGTGTACCTAACCTACACAATATGCTCCCATTACCAAAATGCAACCGAGGTAGCATATTGTGTACCATACCTACAAATATGCTCCCATTATCATAATACTACTGAGGTAGCACATTGTGTACCTTACCTACACAATATGCTCCGAATATAATGATACTACTGAGGTAGCATATTGTGGACCTTACCTACACAATATGCTCCAATTATCATAATACTACCGAGGTAGCATATTGTGTACCTTACCTACACAATATGCTCCCATTATCATAATTCCACCAAGGTAGCATATTGTGTACCTTACCTACACAATATGCTCCCATTATCATAATACTACTGAGGTAGCATATTATGTACCTTACCTACACAATATGCTCCCATTATCATAATAAAACCGAGGTAGCATATTGTGTACCTTACTTACACAATATGCTCCCATTATCATAATACAACCGATGTAGCATATTGTGTACCTTACCCACACAATATGCTCCCATTATCATAATACTACTGAGGTAGCATATTGTGTAACTTACCTACACAATATGCTCCAATTATCATAATACAACCAAGGTAGCATATTGTGTAGGTAATGTACACAATATGCGACCTCAGTAGTATTATGATAATGGGGTAATATTGTGATAATGGGAGCATATTGTGTAGGTAAGGTACACAATATGCTCCCTTGGTAGTATTATGATAATGGTAGCATATTGTGGAGATAAGGTACACAATATGCTACCTTGGTAGTATAATGATATTGGGAGCATATTGTGTAGGTAAGGTACACAATATGCTACCTTGGTAGTATTATGATATTAGGAGCATATTGTGTAGGTAAGGTACACAATATGCTACCTTGGTAGTATTATGATAGTGGGAGCATATTGCGTAGGTAAGGTACACAATATGCTACCTTAGTAGTATTATGGTATTTGGTGCATATTGGGTAGGAAGAGGTACACAATATGCTACCTTGGTAATATTATGATATTGGGAGCATATTTTGTAGGTAAGGTACACAATATGCTACCTAAGTAGTATAATGATATTTGGAGCATATTGTGTAGGTAAGGTACATAATATGCTACCTTAGTAGTATTATGATAATGGGAGCATATTGTGTAGGTAATGCCCACAAAATGTTACTTTGGTAGTATTATGATATTGGGAGCATATTGTGTAGGCAACGTACACAATATGCTACCTTGGTAGTATTATGATAATGGGAGCATGTTGTGTAGGTAAATTACACAATATGCTACCTTGGTAGTATTATGATAATGGGAGCATATTGTGTAGGTAAGATACACAATATGCTACCTCGGTAGTATTATGATAATTAGCGCATATTGTGTAGGTAATGCCCACAAAATGTTACTTTGGTAGTATTATGATATTGGGAGCATATTTAGTAGGCAACGTACACAATATGCTACCTCTGTAGTATTATGATAACGGGAGCATATTGTGTAGGTAAGGTACACAATATGCTACCTTGGTAGTATTATGATAATGGGAGCATATTGTGTAGGTAAGGTACACAATATGCTACCTTGGTAGTATTATGATAGTGGGAGCATATTGCGTAGGTTTGGTACACAATATGCTACCTTAGTAGTAATATGGTATTTGGTGCATATTGGGTAGGTAGAGGTACACAATATGCTACCTTGGTAGTATTATGATATTGGGAGCATATTGTGTAGGTAAGGTACACAATATGCTACCTTGGTAGTATCATGATAATGGGAGCATATTGTGTAAGTAAGGCACACAATATGCTACCTTAGTAGTTTTATGATATTTGGAGCATATTGTGTAGGTAAGATACATTATATGCTACCTTAGTAGTATTATGATATTTGGAGCATATTGTGTAGGTAAGGTACACAATATGCTACCTCGGTAGTATTATGATATTTGGAGCATATTGTGTAAATAAGGTACACAATATGCTACCTAGTTTTTTATGATAATGGGAGCATATTGTGTAGGTAAGGTACACAATATGCTTGCTACCTTGGTAGTATTATGAAAATGGAATAGTATTATGAGAGTTTGAGCATATTGTGTAGGTTAAGGTACACAATATACTACCTTGGTGGTATGATAACGTAAACAAATTATGTAGGTAAGGTACACAATATGCTGCGAGCATAAAACGCACAACAGCAGATTTTTCTTACTTTTGATGTCCGATTACTGGTTTGTGCTGTCCGTGAACCCAATCAGTCAGACCACGTGATTGGCCACCTTAAAGTAAATCTACACTTCCCCCCTTTAATTTGATCTAGTGTGGGTGATCTTTGACATTTGTACTTTCAGTGTGCTATACACTCCATTCTGATCTTCAACATGATTGATTTCAGAAAAAAAAAAGTTTTATCTTTTGACCCACCCCCGAAGTCGCGGTGTGTCTTCTGGAACAGTACTTGCTACCATTTTGCTGCATGCGTAAGTCCCTTCTATTTGATATGCAGCATGACCATATTCAATAAATGAATATTTGACCTTTTGCTACTACCCAAGGGGTTAGGGTGTATGTAAGGACAGAATGCTTGTTTTCAAGTAATCCGAGCCTTCTCTGATGTTTAAGTGGCTTTTTCATATTTTGATATTTGCCACTAACAGCAGAGTAACTCCTATTACGAGAATCCAGAGTTTTCTTCACCTATCAAAAATTGAGTATTTTTACCAAAAATGTCGACAGAAGATGATGTATTCATTAGATAACTGCTTAAAATGATAAAACTAATGAACATACAACTGAAAAATAAAAGTAGGTTCACTTTTTAAGTGATTATTGGGCAATGATGGGTAATAAATACAGCTTTATCACTAACTTTATGTGTACAGAGGGTAGGCTACAATAGGTGTGGATAATTTCCATCTTTGTAAGATTTAAATGAAAAATATTTTATTTTAGAGATAAATCATAACTCGAACTTATTTTAACTTTTTATGCAACCCATCTTTCATTCAATTACCACGACTGGTTGGGAGAATTCTGGATTTTCGATTGCTAAGTTGCTCTGACGGTAGTGGCAAAAATCAAAATAAAGAAAAGCCACTAAAACGTCAGAGAGCACTCGGACTAGTCTTCAAGGTGCTCTACGAAACATGACTAATTTCAAGGTGAAAATGCGTTGACCGTTTGACCCCCTTCCTCAGTGGTCAATGGTGTCTCTGCGTGCTAAATAATTGCTATCATGTTGCTGTCATGTGCTGTTCCCTTAATTTTATATGCAGCATGACAATATTCAGAATAAGTTTCATGTTGGACTCGCCCCATCCCCTAAATCTACCCAGGGGATCGGACCCACGCATCCAATCAAATATCCAGTCTGATATATTTCATATCTATTGTTGTTTTTATCTGTCTGCATACAAAGTTTCGGTAATAATATTGAAAATTGACTAAGTTATTGCCGAATTAATGTATTTGACCTTTGACCCTGCCTAAAGATTCAAGTGGGCGGGGTATTTATTTTACATTTCACACCGTCATACTTATCTACAGGCTTTTTATACATAATAGCTTTGGGGAAATGTTTAGATTTACTCTAAGAAAGCCATTACAACTTTTGCATTATAATTGCCAGAGCAATAATGAGTTTATCAGTTGATCTTGACGAAACTTATACGATACAGAACTGTCATGCGCGGATCCAGGAATTTTCGTCAGGGGGAGGGGGGGGGGGGGTCCAGGTCAATCTGACAAAAAAGCTCTGACAGCCTTTTTTTAGTCCTCAGCCTATTTTACAGTCGCAAATGGTTAATTTCAAAGAAAACTATCATTTTTCAAGGTTCCTGAGGGGTTCCAACATTTTCCAGGGGGGGGGGGGGTCCAACTTTTTCCGGGGTGGGGGGTTCCAATTGCTTATTCCTATAGAAAATATATAACTTGTGATTTTCAGGGGGAGGTCCGGACCCCCTGCCCCCCCTCTGGATCCGCACTTGGGACTGTCCATGGTACTATCCATTCATGCAGAGAATGCACCAAATCTGACTAATAGGTACTTAGGTATGTTTCTGGAAGGACAGGTGGACAGACAGACAAACAGACAGACGGACGGGTGCACAGACGGCCGACGCCAAAACAATATCCCTCCGACTTCATCGGGGGGGGGGGGGGGGAACCAGTACTGAGCACAGGATATTTAGTGTCATGTTCAAGAACACAACGCAGTGCTTCAGGTGAGGCTCGAACCCGCAACCCATCGATATCGGGTCAAGCTCTCTACCACGACTGCGCTCCTCAGCTAGGGAGCATATTGTGTAGGTATGATACATGTCCTACACAATATGCTCCCGATTTAAGGGGGAGCATATTGTGTATGCAGGGTACACAATATGCACCTCGAGAGAGCATATTGTGTATGGAGCATTTTGTGGCTCTACAAGGCATGACAAATTAAAACCATCACAAGCAAATGTCGATTTAACAATCATTGTAGTATGGTACCGTAGGTACAATTTAAATCCTTCCATGGGAGCTGGGAGTACTTTCAAAGATGATGGCCGAAATGACCGATGCAGTGGCACGTTTTCCCGTGTATGGAGACAACGTAACTATGTAACATGTCTAATCTTACATAATGATTTTTCATTAATATCCAAATCAATCCCCTCAAATTTCTTATAGCCACTTTTACTCGTGGAAATTATTTGTGGCGTCTTTGTCGCAGTCCTTCAGCTTTTTTAGTAGTTTTGTTATTTTTCAAAGAATAGCAACACTTACTTCTACTTTTTATACAGCACGGGTCAATAATTTCCTGAATTTCAGACTTATTTTCAGTAGAATGTCAGTAGTCTCAAAATGTTGAATTGGTTTGGTGATCAATCAGATTTAGAATAAAACTGATTTATCACCAACCCAATATAACACTATGAGACTAAAATCGAGACAATATTTAAACCTTCAGCCAAACTGGCTCCGTCAGCATATGGGAGGCTTTTGCGCACATGTATGCGATAAGTATTTAAATCTAATGTTTAGCTACTAACATTTTAATGAGCACTATTTTTAGATACGTAGGTTAAAGGAGAAATCAATCAAGACCTATAAAATATTTTGTGACAAATCGAGGTTTGTTCCCTTACATTAATAGGCGTCAAACTAATATTAAGTACAAACGTGCTGTAAAATGCAGCAAAATTGATGCACGGCAAAACATACTTCTACTCGTTTTGTATAAACCAAATTTCACCTACTTTTTCTTTCACTTTGTTCCAGCTAACCATTTTAGCAATTAGTTTTCGTCATATTTGCATTATCTGCTGGTTGTCAGCATATACCCCTATTCCACACAGGCCCCGAATCCCACGAATTGACAAATATTTGGATTCGTGGCTGAATCGTACTCAGTTCGTGAAGGTCTTAATTGATTCGCATAATCCGTAGTGAGTTCTTGCAATTCGTAGGTCTAACGGGAATTCGGCTCAAAAGTTTTGAACTGTTCAAAACTTTGGCCACGAATTCCCCGATTCGAAAAATCGTGCGTGATTCGTACCGAATTCCTAAGGCATTCTTGGATATCGCAACAGAATCGTAATCGATTCTGGGGCGTTTTTGCATTGTTTTGGGCATTCGTAGCTACTCTTAGCTCATCCGTGGGGAACCGGGAGATTAAGCCAAGCAATAAAACCAAGGAAGAGATAGCAGAAGGATTTTCTCTTAGGTTAATTACCCCGTCTCGCGCATGTGAGCAGTCCTAGAAGTTGAAACAGGTTTGGCAGATTCTGGAGCACAATCAGGATCAGTCAGTAGCTCCTGGCTGGCGATTTTGCCAATGGCGAACTGCCATATTTTTTCCAAGTCAAAGAGTCTGGGTCAGGGCCTCTCGACTTTAACGTAATTGTTTTCTTCTAGCTATATAAGAAGCCGTTTTCAACACTCAAGTTGCAGGATCAGTTCTACTGCTGCTTTACGAGGAACATTCATTTTGGAACTGATGCCCCGAAGCATGTACGGGCCTTTTTTGTATAGCAATCGTGAGAAAAATCTCGCGAATCGTGTCGAATTGTCGCGGATTTCTGTTAATTCGTGCCCAATTCGTGCTGCATTCCGCATATTCTTAACTGATTCGTAATTGATTCCTTAACTTTCGTGCAGCATGTTCAAATGTTATTTTCTAATCGTAATGAATTCTTGCGCGATTCCAGCCGAATTGAGCCAATTGCCCCGAATATTCGTAACGACATCGTATCTGAATCGGGAATGACTCGTAGCTCATCACGATTGGAGTAAATAAATTAATGAAACCTCACGAATGCCCCCGAATAAGAAAAAAATCAATTCGTGGCGATTCGGGCGATTCGTGGCCTGTGTGGAATAGGGGTAATAAACATTTTCAATATATACACTGCAAGCACAATCCTCTTCAAATATTGGTTTTTAAAAATTCATATTTGAAAGGGGGTTCTGTTTACCTGTATTTTCAAGAATTTATTATTTGCAGACTGGGAACTAGCAGATATTTGCAAAAAAGGTGCATATACATGTACCAAAATACCTGTTTAATGTCGCTCATATGGTTGGTTTAAACTTTATTTCTTTGTATACATGTAAATACGCGATACCGAAATTACAAGCACTTAAATGAATAATTACAAGCTTCATGCAAAAGGGAGTTTTAAAAGGAAGCCTATTGACTTTTGTGAACTGTATACCTGCAATCCCATATGGTTAAAAGGCAACAGAAGAGAAGTGAAAATAAATGACATATTAGAACCAACAGTGTTGTAGAAGATCAGCTGGCATAATGTCCTGGTTTACGCTTTGTGAGCAATTTTAAATTTTAAAGAAACTTTCTTAAGTGCCAGGTTGGAATAAGCTAGAACAAATAATTACCATCCTTTGTTGACCAATTCAACAGGCATTTCTAAAACCGCTTAGAACCTTGAAAAAAGATTGAAAAAGTGATCGGAAGGCAAACATTTCTACAGTTGTGCATTCATAGCACTTTTACTGTGTCACCTGCGAAGGCAATTGTTATCAAACCTAAAATTATTCAAATAACATTTAGCAACCTGCTCATCCAGCAACCTCTGGACCAAACACACATCCACCATACTTCCAGGTCTTTGTGAGCAAAAAAAACAACAACATGACTATACTTTCAGTAAAGAAAATGGCACATATTCTGTCCTTACACATACCTTTGGTAGCTTTTTTGATTTTTCAGGGGATCTGGACCAATAAGGCAAAGTAACTTTAAAGCTTTTAGGCAGGGGGGGGGGGGGGGGTTGTCAAGACCACATGCCTCCCGATCCCCTCTGAACTCGCGCATCCAACATATTCTGATTTTACCTGAAGTCAGCATGAAGGTTAATAAAATTGAGTCAGTGCATGAGAATTCCAACAATGTGGTATGTGCGACCAGCAAAGCCTCAGATCAGCCTGCGCATACGCGCAGTCTAATCAGAGCATTTGCTCGTCGCTTATTATTCTATGATTGTTAAGCTACTGACTGAACACCATTTGGAGTTTCTAAGCTTAAAGCTGCATAGTCTGTAACTTTTGATCTTCTAATTTTAGAACTAACTAATGTTTTTATTTTTCAAGAACACAGTAAAAAATCTAAAATTCAGGTATACATTTTACCAATTTCGTAAATCTTAACAAATTATCAGTATCAAAACAACAGCATTTATGTTAAAATAAGTTGTCTATAATTATTGGAGGGACGCAAATAATTACCAACAAGAGAAAACACACCTGTTTTTATCAGATAATTCACTTTTCCGGCAGTTTTCAGCTATAGTGAACAGATTTATTGTGAAAACATAACTTATTTCTACTTTTACAAATGATTTAAAAAGGAAATAAAAAATTTCGAAAAATGTTCATAGTTGCACACTTAGTCTCTTTAAAAGGAGGCTGCAGAGGCTCGTCCGAGTCTACACATGTCAAAATGCCACATTGTTGGAAATCTCATGCACTGGCTCAAATGTGTAATATGTTATTGTTGCTGTGAAAGTCTGTATACTTGATTGCATAGCAACTATCGTTCTTGACTTATATCATAATGCCTTTTGTTAAAAACATACTCCTGTCCGTTGTAAGCCGGTGGTTCTGTTTTTGTTGATATATTGTTTAATGATACTCCCATGGTTTGTTCGGGATCTGTGTTTGGTTCTCGTTTTGTTATTCAGTACTTTATGTCCGTCGAGTCTTACAATCCTCTTGATGGAAAAGAGAGAGCAGGACAGCAGGTTGATATGTTTAACTGTTTTCCTAATGTCTAGCAACAGTCAGTGCTCTGTACCTCTTCCTCGCGGTGTCGTGGGTTGGTCTGTGGTGTGTGAATATATACTCACTTGCTTTTTTCAACCACCAAGTTAGCATTTCATTCCAATGAAACATCTAAAGATAAGCTGTCAATAATAAAAAATTGGCTGTCTATGATTGTCATCCTGGTGCATGCCAAACTGCACAAAAACTTGCTAATTACACTGATATATAAAAACTAGTTGAGAGTTTGTGAAAACTGTTTTATGGTGAAAAACACTCATATATTAAATTCAATGGACATATGTTGTAAGTACACATTGGAATTGCCTATATGAGGTAATTCAAATGTGTACCAACAGCATCAACATTTTGAAATATACACTAAACAAGTATCATATCCATTTGCTTTCCTCTTTTAAGTATCTCAAACTGCCAATCAGTATTAAAATACCTGTCACTATATGGCAAATTGTTTATATTTACATGACAGCGATATCACCAAATTTGATTGCATGAACTATGCTTTTGCTTAGCTGGTAGTTGTATGGTAGTAAAACTATCATAAAAGTGGCGATAATTCTCATTAGGTCAGTGGCTGCTCTTTGCAAATAGACAAAAACTAAATTAAGCAGCATGCCAACGTATCTATGGCAGCCGGGTGACAACACTGAACAGTATTCCCGAGGGACCAGATTATGAAATATATATACACATATCAATGGACGGGAAGAAGTTTTACCTATTTCGACTTTAAATGTTTTGGAAATATACAATATAGTATATGTAATAAAAAACAGATCCTACGGCAAAAGAGATAACATACAAGGTTTGAGTCCCAGTCTGTCAATGAGACTTTCAGCCGTGACCCCATCTTCTGAGACGCTTTAAAATCAGTCCCACTACCGATTGAGCCTTCCCGTGCCCCCGGCCATAAACCACAAAAATATAATCTAACCCAGCCCAGTACTGGTGACACACAAGGAACAGCCACAAAAAGCTAGGCTTCAAAGTTAAATAGCATTGTGCATAGTCAACTTAATTGAGCAAGAAATTAAGCATGTTCATAATGTTAAAGTGCCTAAAATTGTTGGCATTTTAACATTAATTTGCAGGATAAATACCACATCCTACAGTTTGGAAGCGAACAATATTTTTACATTTTGTTTTTATGAGCTGTTGAAATTTCATGCTCAGTTGAGTTGAGTGTGAAAAAAAGTTTTCTAATCTGCTTAACTTTTTTATACTCAACGCAGGTAAGACCGAAATTTTTTCTGCTGATAAATGTTGACATTTTAACATTTATTAGGGTGAAAAATTCAACACCTGGGACATTGAAAGCATGAAAAGTCTTTATTTGTCGATTTTTTAGTGTTCGTGAGCAGTTTATATTTCGTGCTCAGTTGTATTGTGTATGACAAAACGTTTTTTCAACTTCGCGGCCAGGCTTTTTAGAAAATGTTTAAGAGTAATTGGAGAGTGTTTTGCTTGTTTGCTTTGATTCTTAACGCCCCATCAACAATCTTTCAGTTATATAGGGACGTGTCTTCCTAGGTTGAAACAGTACTAAGCTAGGATTAATGTTCTTGCTCAGGGACACAACGCAGTGTCGCCGGTAAGGCTCGAACCCGCGGCCCCTCGGTCTCGAGTCAAGCACTCTACCACTGAGCCACTGCGCTCCCTATCGCATCGGAAGCTGTAACGACCATCTGGCACCGTCTCGGAAGGCTAGCTATAATACAAACCCACCTGCTATGCTTTCGTCATATACTGAACAAAAAAAGTTAAGGAAATCTCAGAAACCCATGCAACATAAGAACACCAAAGCAAACAATTATTCAACTTTTATTTATTTGTTTAGATACATGTCATCGGTTGAGAAAAATGTTTACTTTAGTTTGCTAGCACCAATACCTTTGTTGTGTCACAGTGTCAAGTAACCCAGGGATCAAAGTCATTTTTCGCAAAAATGACTACAGAGTATTCCCTCATAAACACACGAATAACATGTAAGTTTTCAAAACTTGAAATGCAATTCCTTTAAATGTCATACGAAATTAACTTGACAGCCTTAAACATTACATTTCGAAGATGAAAATGCCTTCATCAGTAACGAGTGTGTCCCCAGTCAGCGGCAAATTTGGACTAGCACCGGTTTCGCATACTCTAAATACTGGTAGTTTGGTGCTGAGGGATCAGCATCAATATCTCCTGCAACACTGCATCGAGAGGCTGTTTTTATGCCATTATTATGCGTTGTATCCTCTGTCCGAAAATGTCACAGATATGTCAAAATTGTAGACATGTCTGATGAGCGAACTGCCCAGTCAATGCGCACAACATTGTTTTTGCGTATACTAGTGAGGTGTGTTCTTGCATTGTCACCCAAGGCCTGGTACTGTCACTGGTTTTCGCACAAAAAGGCAGTACCACAGACCTCAACACCTCAACCATGTACACTTGACTGATCAGGTGTCCCTCTATAACCACCAGATTTGTCAACCTAGGTTTTAAACATATCCATCTCCTGAGGGACCTGGCGAACGTTAATATATGAAAACATATACTAGAGGACTTTGAAAACGCATCACCATATTTTTGCATTTTTCTTGCAAACCGTATATGCGATTGAAAAGTTACTCGCAGGTTTTAATGTGCAACCAAGAATTGGTATGAATCGGTCATTAATTTGACTGCAATATAACGCGACGTTGCTGAGGACGTCACATAAGTACATACAGCATCCAGCACCTTTCTGCATAATTAAATGAAGCTTTTTTTATTTTTTTATGTTTAAACTGTGGCGTATATGATGTCATGTTACCAAAAGAGTTTATAGACTTTTTCTAATTAAAAGTAATTGATAACTTCAAAATTTCGAAAATAAACGTCAAATTTGAACATCAATTTATAGCTCCTTTTTAGAAACATCTCCATTAGATACATTTATGCACGATTTCATTACTGATATTGATTATATACACTAACAAGCATGTGGGGAAGACGCTTTGATGTTAATCGTTGCAGGAGATCTGCTGTCATGTGATCGAGAACGTCTTCAAAATTTACGTTAACGTCACTTGCACAATACAAAAGACACGTGATACAAGCGTAATTTATGAATAATCTGTCATTTGTGTATGCCCTTAGCCTCTCCCAATAAAACCAGACGTACGAAATCGAAACTTTGAAAGGCCCAAGACGTTGAATTTTATTACTAGACTATAGTATTCAGGGTGGGTGGGGTATGTCGGTAATTTTAAAAGGGTGTTATTTTGAGCATACCAAATTGTCAATTCATTTCTAATCCTTCAATGATGAATGTGCAATCGTGAAAGAAGCAAAGGATGCAAATTCGTTGATTCATGAATCAAAACTAACGCGTGTTAAATTGCAGCTGAATTTGTGTCTTTCAAAATTGACCACCCCTGTCTTAAAACGGATACTTTTTCAATACCTTAAAGAAAATTTACAACCATGAAATTTCTAGGACATACTACAAGATTGCCAGACTATGATATGCAATAATAATTATCTCGCTGACATTCTCAGGGTTTGTGAAATAAAGGATTTAATCTGAGTGATGCGTTTTCAAAGTCCTTTAGTATATGTTTGCTCCGTAAATTGAATTTTTGCGAAAAATGGAGTGAAGACCAGTAAACTTTGACATGGCTTTACTAAGCCGCTATGGGCGCTACAGACCCAGATAAAGCGTCATTATAAAGAAAAATGGTCACATTATACTACTGTGAAATTCATAAGTCTTCAAATGTTTTAGATCTTTTGTCATAGCTCCTCAAACATAATTTCCTTAACTTTTTTTGTTGAGTATAGTTAGCATACAAAATGCAAATAACCCTAGATTTAAAATTGATAGCTCTAATTGGTATAATAAATTTAATAAATCCTTTAAATCCAATGGAAGTAGATTCAAAAATTCCCTGACCAAATATAATCCATCCAAACTGCGTGTACGTATGACATAAAACTGACCATTTGTGAGCATTCGGTTTGTGGATCACGGGCCAAAAAATGAAGATTTTAAAGATAGAGCTCTTAAATGCTTTTCTGTTAAATGGCCAAAATGAACCTTGTTCATGTTGTAGTAAAAATAATATTGCCTTCGTCACAAGAAAACGTATTTTTGTTACATGCGAACAACAAAGTGACAGACAAGCCTACACATTCGCTCAGTCTGGTCCATACTACTTCTGCGTGAACAGGAAAGGATCTTTCTAATCTGCACGCATGAACATTCGAGCATTCGATTGTCTTATATTAATTTTGGTATGTTCACAAAAAAACTTTCGTCAGCTGATAGCAATGCTAAGATAAGTCCAAACAGACCAGCATGCGCATGATCTCCTAAGCATGTGGTAGGGCAGGAAAAATATCAGATTATATACACGTTTCGATCGAATATGATTCTAGCAATACATTACACAGGACAGTGCAGGGGATACCGGAAATTATCGCACTAGTGAGCAGCGAAGGTTCAGCAGCGAGGGCCTTCTCTGCCCGCATGCACAAGGCATGGATGTAGATGACGGCTCGGACGAAAGTTGAGAACTCTAGCTTTGCTGGGTACGGCATATTGGGTTTATTAGACTAATATTAGAGACGTCTTTGCGCATACGTGATAAGTAGGGAAATCTCGTGCGCTGGCTCATATCTTTGAAGGCATTGCTACAATCATTCAAATCTATCTGATCAATCCAATCAGTTATCTTTGTCCTAAGTCAAGGTATTGAGAGAAAAGATATGTATGACGGATTCAATCAAAACTGGCGGAGATCAGCCTGCGCACCGTTGCATTGTTGTTCGTGATTCCTGGAAAGTATACGAGACAGTATAAACATATATAGTTGCTACTCGGCTAGTCTCTTTAGCTCTATAATGGGATAATTTGTGTCAGACCCAGCCGCAAACCTCACACACATACGCTGTTTTTTCCATGATATGGCTTCATAAAAACAAAGGAGCCAGTACACAGTCTATTGGTGTTTACCCTATCGGCGATCAGCCAAGATTCAGGCGAGCCTGCGCGTCAGCGCAGTCTCGTCTGAGCCTTCGCTGCTCGCACACAAACTATTAGTACGTAGGTGAAAGCTCATGCCAAGTTTCAACCTCTAGCCCCACCGGACAGCTGCGCGTATTTGTTTAAAAGTTACTTAACGAATATGCGGTAGGTACCAAAATATCGTGGGATGGCCTAAAACATTATGAACCTATTGCAGCCAATCAGCCTATTGTGCACCTGAAACCTGCCGTGAGATAACCACAATGGTTCCAATACAATCGGATTCAACGTGCAGCCTTAGCACCGTGCGACAGAACAGGCGCAGCCTGATCAAGGTATTGTTACCACGCGTGCACAATAGATGTCACGATAGTGTAAGTTGGGGATCGCACTACAAATATATGCCTACAAATGTCGTTTGAATGCTTGTACAAAAATCCAACGATGCTTTTCAATTAGCACGTTACAAATAGTCCCAGGAGACATGTGATTGAGCAAAATGTCCCCATTAATTTTGTACATTTGTGTTTTGTCTTTAGCTGCCTCCAATGACCATGTGCGCA
This sequence comes from Loripinus fragilis, assembly GCA_964019695.1. Classification (NCBI taxonomy): domain Eukaryota; kingdom Metazoa; phylum Mollusca; class Bivalvia; order Lucinida; family Lucinidae; genus Loripinus; species Loripinus fragilis. The sequence goes on from OZ026525.1 coordinate 77,082,874, forward strand.
AGGGTAACTTCCTTGCAGATGCATGGCTATATAAGGCACCGAAAAATCACTAGTTCCATGAAAGCCTTGGTTGAAGTTGTCAAATACGAAATTATTGGAACCAAACAGTGGCGAAAATTTCAGCTATGAACATAGTTTTACTCCTCCTATTCGTGGTAATTATCATTTCAGAGCTTAATTTTGTATGATTGTGAAAGGGGACGGCAACCCTGGTGATTACTAGTCTTTATATGATAGATCTTAATAAACTATGCATTTTGATACCAGTTTCATCTAATTCGTTTGAATATTTGCAAATGGACTGTAATGGAAGCGGCCATATTGTAGGTTTAGTGATGTCACACAGCCTAATTAAATATTCGTTATCAAAATGAAAGACAAACCAATGGAGTACTTGCACTTTTTTTTTATCTTAAAAAAAAACATTTTCCTTATGTATAAAGCTGAAACACAGATGGTGTGATAGTATTGATATCTTAAAATTAAGCAGTTGAAAACATCACCTGAAAACTAATTAAATATTCAAAATTGCGGCTAAATGTTGGCCATATTGAATTCTTATAATGCCCATAACTTCCCAATTTTTCAACCGATTTTGATGATACTTGTATTAATATTCATTTTTCATAGTGCTCTTTCTAATAAAACATACTTATTATTAGGGTTGCTGTCTCATTTAAGTCAAGATCTGTTTGTGCTCATTCCTAAAATAATGGCCAGCAATGGTGATTTTGTTTGTTTTCGATACACTTATCTGGTTTCTGTACCAAAATATATACGTACCCATAGAGGTTCAGCATCAGTGATTATTTACGCAAACCCCCACCATTAACATTTGTGAACGAGCTTACAACATATGTGCTGTTATGTAAATAATATGTTTCATGTTTATTGTCGTTAACTTTGTAAGTTATCTCAGAATCTATATGCCTTTGACTATTTCCGTTACCATAGCAACCAATTATCATGCGATGGCGATAATAAACAATGGTGTGCATAATCAAATGATTCAGCAATATGACAACAGACCCATTATTACTAAAGATTACAAAATAGTGCATTATATGTGGTATAGCAATATTATATATGATACCCGTTTCTGTAATTCATCAATTTCCGCGAAATATACAGAGTTATCGCCCCTTTAATTATCCATATATATACAAGCTGGTAAAGTTTATGTTGCAATTGTATTTACGAGACCGGTTTGATAAAATTTGATACCTACTGTTTTCTTATAATGTACTATGCTCATACGATAGTGCAAAACGTAAACATACCCCCTAAAATCTGATTAAATCATGGTCAAAATACATGGAAAAAAGAAATGGCTATAACTGTTCTTGTTCATGTTGTAACATGTTCATTTTGGTTGTGTCTTGTGGATATGGTGCCTAACAGAAAAAAAACATGTTCGAATAAATTTTGAGAGGGGACCAAATATGGTCAAAATCATACCTGGCCCTTTCCTGCGGTTGCCCTCCTTCAAAGAATTACAATGAGTCTATCCCCTCTCATAGAAACGCGTTTACAGTAAAACCTGTCTTAAGCGACCATTCAATAAAGACAAAACAAATGTTTTTCAAGACCGATTATCGTTTAATGCAGGTCGAAAGTATTGCAGAATGCTCTGCAATACTTTCGACCTGCATTGAGGTGCAATCTGTCTTTAAGACCTTTGTTTTGTTCCTTTTTGAGTGGCCGCTTAAGACAGGTTTTACTGTAGTTAGTAAATTAATCAACGGTTGATGCAATGTGGTCCATAGGAACATTTGTAATAAAAAGAATTTCTTGGTCAGCTCAAGTCAGCATGAAATTTCAGTAACTCTTAAAACTTAAAACTTGATGAAACTAAATATCACCCTCAGATGTATTCATCTTGGTTATAAACTGCTAAAATGCCAACTATTGGCATGGTGACAATTTAACTTTTATGTGCCAGATAATAAATTCATGCCCAGTGGTTGAGTTGAGCATGAAAATAGTTGTATAACCTCAGGGCAAGGAACATGCTTAAAACAATAGTCTGGTTACTACGTATATTATAATCTGTCCGTCTTATTTTGTTTGTGGGAGGGGGAGGGGCATCGCCTACTAAGCTTATACCATTGGTATTAACCCTTTACTCCGTAGGCTATTTGTAGATCATTACATCATTTTCTATTTTTAGACAACTTTGAACTAATTCAAGATCTTTTTTTTTTTGAAAATATTGTTGAAAAAGGAGCATTTTCAAATAAATGATATTTCAAAGGCGTCAAAAGGCGTTACGTATTATGGAGCAAAGGGTTAATTTAATAGCAAGTCTATGAGAAGCAATATACATGTATTGATTGTATTCATATTGTCTAAAATAAAATATTTCTATTTTTAGATATGTTTGGGTTCGTGCACGGCAACCGATGAAAGTTGCTTGGAGCCTTCAAACTACGGAGACCTAAATATTCAGCATTATGCCGATGTTGTTTTTCAACAGACCTACAGCTTAATGGCGAAAATGGGCGGTGATACCCTTGAAACAGTACCATCAAAATACATCAACATTACCCTAGAAGAGGTCCACGGTCGTATACACTGCAACCCAACACGGCACCGACATTCAAAGTGTGCCCTGGAAAAGAAAATACACACACTAGCAACCTGTCCATGGACATTTGTACGCAATATCGACCCTAACAGAAAGCCGGAAGTTCTCATCGAAGCTAAATGCGCATGCACGTCGCCAGCAAATGACGTCAATCAAATATGTTACTCGGTCACACAATATATGATGGTATATCGTCGTACGCACTGTTACCTAGGAATGTATCAATACAAGAGGGTATGGGAGCCCATCGTTGTCGCGTGTACTGCCGGTATGAAACAAATACCCACAAGACTCAATGACAGGGTTATGAGACAATAAAATGACACCAAGGCATAATAAAAAAAATAATTTCCCAAAATGTTTAGTTTACATGTACATTTCAAAATCATTAGATAGGATTTCAATAAACCATTACATGGACCAGTGCACGATATTTCCATTCTTACCGCATACGCGAAAATGCCTCTAAAGCACCCATACTGACGTTTCCAGAAAAGCTAGAGGTCTGAATTTTGGTCTGAGCCTTCATCTACATACTTACTTCATGTATGCAAGCAGCGAAGACTCAGGCACGTCTGCGCATATGCGCAGACGCGCCTGAGCCTTCACTGCTCACTGATGCGATAAGCACCGAAATCTCGTGCACTGACCCATATCTCTCGTTATTTGTACTTCCACTAGTGTTGCTTCCATATCATTATGGATATCCTTAGGAGCTAGACCTTTCAAATGCAAATACATTTGTATTAAATGACTACTCTTTTAATTTTTTGTCTATTTTGCGAAAAAATACTTGCCTTGCTTACTTCAGGGTGCTACATTTTAAACATAAACTGACCAAATTTGGTACACAGCTTTAAATAGTAAGGGAATAGTGGGGAAAAATATACGCATCCATGCTTAACTCATTCATGCATGACTCACACCTTATCAATCAGCCCTCGTATGTCTTCCTTCGTGAATATTCATGCTAAGCTCCACCCACTATGAAAATTTATATAAATATAATTTCACGTTTGTACATAGAACAAATAAATTACATATCAGGTCCACTACTTTAGGATCACATATAATCATATTTCCATTAGCATACAAAGGAGACCCTGACCAGGCAGCTCTAACAAGAGCTTTCTTATCTGGGTCTGGTCTTTTTGCAAAAGGGTTAAAAGTCGTCTCTATGAGGTAAAGGGTTATATACATTGCAATAAGCGTATCCATAGTCATCCATATAACACTTGAGCCACCCAATGAAATACTAGTTTTTATAGGCTAGCATATGCACAAATGTGTCATAAAGTTGTATAATACATGAATAACGCCAAAACATTTTGAGAATAAAACTATGAATATTTTATTACCCATCAGTTTTAACATATGTTTGGGTGCTTAAAAGAACCGTCTCATTGAGACGGTTCTTTTGAGTACCCATGACGTATGTTTTGGGTAAGAAATAAGAAAAACAAATTTTGGCACGCACTCTCAACTAAAAGCCTGATAAATTCTCATAAAATAGCAAATAAATTTGTTTATAAGATGAGGGTAACCCAATTAAGAGTTGATGGAGACATAGCCGTCTTGGAATAGTTGAAAAACATATTATTGAAAAGGTACAAATCGAAGCTCGCTTATGGGGAAAGTTCCAAAATGTCACTGACATAAAGTTTCGTTTAATCTATTAGACATTTTAGCAAAGCAATGATGTGCAGCTGTTATTTAATATATTTATGACGAGTAGAACATTTTTGTCGCTGTTTTTTTGGTTTAAACGTAAACACCCGCGCGTAAAGTGCGAAAACGAAACCTGTGCAAATGAAGCGAAAGCATTCTTGCGCAAATTTCACATTTGTACATTTCTTGTGACCATGACAGCAAATTAAAACTGTTACACGTATTTTAGCGAAAAAACTTTATATTGTCAGCCCGTTCTTGAAAGTATTGGTAATGTGCATCTGTAATTCCACTACATATTTGTATAGAATTTCAAATCTACCAATAAAAGCGAATACCAGTTACGCAATTTTGAACATTGTATTCTAAGTGTGGAAAACCGGCAGTTTTGTTTGAATGTGCTGAGCATTATTTTTCTGCTAGGTATCTACAAATACAGCAAAACCTGTCTTTAGCGGCCACTCAAAAACAGACAAAACACATATCTTAATGGCAAATGGTGGCTTAATGAAGGTCAAAAGTATTGCAGAATGCTCTCATTGGAGCATTCTGCAATACTTTTGACCTGCATTAAGCGAAAATCGTTCTTGAAAACCAATTTTTGGTGTTCTTTTTGAGTGGCCGCTTAAGACTGGTTTTACTGTACAAATACTTTATATCTATATTGGCACTAAATCTTAATTCATTTAATCCTTCTTATTTGTTTTTGTTTTCTTGAGACGTGACATATTGACATTGTTTATCTTTGATTGATTTGGAATGGTCTATTGTACTTACATATATAAATATAAAGGTTCCGGGTTGAAAATCAAAATTATTTCGCTTCCTGAATCTGATTTGATAAGTTGCAATTAGTGTAGACCCCGAATATATGTTGCATTCAGTGGGATCTCATTTGGGCCTGCTTCGTTAGATCATGTCATATATACATGTAGGTGGGCGCTTATCTTAAATAAAATGTATTATTATACATGTTATATATGTACAAAGTGTTGGTACTGTCTTCACATTGCGACCAGTGCAGCCTATTTTAAAATGATACATGTATATGGGGCAGTGCGCGAGAACGTGGTACTTATTGCATTAGCAAGCAGCGCATGCGCAGACTCGCCTGAATCTTCGTTGCTCGTACATGTATACTAAAAGGATGTAGGTGTATGCTCAGACAAAATTTAAACCTCTTACTTCACTGGATACGTCAGCGTGGGAGTTTATTAGAGGTATTTGCGCATATACGACGAGAACCAACGTCTAGTGCCACGCAGGCCCACAGGGGCGTACATTTTAGCTAGACGAAAATTCAAAATACGCACTTGTGGAACAGGCTGTCTGCGTTAAAAGGGAACATATACAAACAGCGTAGACCCAGAAGAGTCACATCAAAAAGCGGCGTCTCACCAAGTTCTGTGCTGTTTGCCGATATAAACACACTCTTGGTAAAAGTAGATTAAAAACATCGTATGTGGTCAGGCCCTCATTCACTTTGCTTTAATTGGTGATAGGTCATCTAAAGGGTGCCTATGAGGAGACATCATCACAAATTGTGTCGAAATTAGATTTAGATTTAGTGAAAGTGATATTGGTTCTACGAATCATTCAGAACTGTGATAGAATCTTCCCATATTTATGGTCCAAATGCACGCATTGGGTTTTTGCGTATATGAAGCTACGCCCCTGGCACATATATGGACATATATATTGTGCGTCATGATTTTTCAGTGCTCTAGTCGCTCTACCCTTTTGGTGTCATAGGTTCATCAGTGATTGTGCCAGGGCCACGTCTTACTTGTTGTGTACACTGTAAACAAGAAGTTGAATTTTACACCAAATTTGTTGGCAGCTCAACTGCCACTGGTTTTGGTGCAGTCTATCAACTATTGGCGTAGCTCCAATTGCGCAGTATACGCACGTGCGTAATAAAAATAGAAACACTCAAGGGAGCTCACCAAATGTAGTAAAAGTGACTTTCCATACATTAAGGAACTGCTCTTAAAGGAAAGAATTCGCTCCCCCTGAGAGCAAATTCTTTTCTATAAGGGAAGTTCCTATTTTGAGAGAGGACGTTATTGTAGAGAATCATTGCTTGATACGATAGTCTCCCTTTAATGTGCGTAACTTTTTCAACATTCTGGCTATGTCATTGTGAACTGTTCTTTTCGATTGTATTGATCCGAAATAAAGCTACAACAATAACAGGTAGAGATGTTTTGAACATTTATCACTAGCGAAATGTTGGTTTGGGGTCGTTTATGTAGGAAAGTAGGTGTAATTTTACACCTAAAGGGGTCACAGCTCATCTCCCATCTGTTTTGGTCTTAAATTACCCTTATTTTTATAGTGTAAGGCTTTAATAGAAAAAAGTATATATGTGCCTACTGTCCTGCCAGCCAAGAGTGACAGTGACGTATTACTTTGTTTACTATTTCTGTGTAAAACACTAACGTGTACACTTCACTTGAGCTAACGCGAATCGATAGATCACTTGTGTATTAATCCTATACTAAGGATAGGATTAATACACAAGTGATCTATCGATTTATTGATAATAAGTCCCCGATAACTTTGTAAACAGAACATGAAGTCACTGTCACTCTTGGCTGGCAGGACAGTACTGTCGTATCGTAGTGAGATAAGTAGCGGGGTTGGTCGCATCTACCGTTGACCAAAAAAAATATCAGGAATTTCAAACACCCCCCAAAAAAATTGAAATTTTAGCGACCCAAAAAATACCCCCATTTTGTACCTAGACCTTAAGAAAAGACCATAAAATGCATAGAAATGACCCCTAAATATAGTCCAATTTTGTGATGACCCCAAAAAAATATCCACAAAATCTTCACATCCCAAAAAATAATAATTTTTCTGAAAACCCCCAAAAAATATTGAAATTCAAAATTTTGAACCCAAAAAATGTCCCGAGCATACGTATGTATACAAATATCAGAGTACCCCCCTGGGGTGTACACTTCACTTGAGCTATAACGCGAATCGATAGATCACTTGTGTATTAATCCTATCCTGAGGATAGGATTAATTCACAAGTGATTTATCGATAATAAGTCCCTGATAACTTTGTAAACAGAATATGATGTCACTGTCACTAGTACTGTCTACATGTATGTAGCGGGACAGCATGGAATTGCAGAATTATTTAGATTTAGTAATTGTATAATAATAATGAGCCAATGCATGAGATTTCCAACAATGTGGTATGTGCGACCAACAAAGCCTCAGATCAGCCTGCGCATACGCGCAGTCTGATCAGAGCATTTGCTAGTCGCTTGAGTATTATATGAGTGTTAAGCTACTGGCTGAACACCATTTGGAGTTTCTGAGCTTACATGTAACAGGAGGCTGCACAGGCTCATCTGATTCTACACTTGTCAAAATGCCACATTGTCGGATATCACATGCCACGGCTTATTATTATAGTATCTGAAGGCTGCCTAAAATCCGGTTGCGTTTTTCGAATCTTGTATTGGACCAATTTTATTAAAATGTTTTATTTATATGTTTTGTTTTGTTTTTGGTGCATAAGTACATATTTTTTATAAAAATCATGCAAACGTGTATCCATTAAACGCGTAAGTAGCACGTTCGGTTAAATCATTTCACCTTATACTCGATTGCAAATGAAGTTTGGAAAATATATTACAGTGATACCTGTATTAAAAAGTAACCTGCATTAAACAAGCATGTAGTCAGTTCCCTCTAAAGACAAATACATCGAAAAGTACCTGCATTAAGCAAACGCATGTGACTATGTCTTAAGAAAGCACAGGTTAGATTGTATATGTATCATATAAAACAACATTTTTAATATAATATTATTTACCTTACATTTAGCAGTTGGTGGTACGACACACACACACACACACACACACACACACACACACACACACACACACACACACACACACACACACGATCGAAACAGGTTTGGAAGGTTTTAGTACAAAATTATGTCGCTAAAGTGTTCGTTTACGGAACTAGTGCATCCCGCAGTCGCGGACTACTATTTTTCAGAGTTTTTTTTTTATATTTTCTTCCTTTTTAGCGTTTGCAGAGGAGGGTAGGAATAAGTAGGCGTATCGCTAGGTTTTCTAGCCATATACATAAAAAAACTGTATGCAAAGTATTAAAAAGAATTTAATGTGGGAAGTATTACCTGCAATTGTCCTTAAACTGTATTTTATGATTTGCCACCCCATTACAAACTGCTTTTTGGGGAAAAAGGGCAATATTCCAGGGAAACATTGGAACACGCAAAGGCGTTTTTTTCAGTGGAACTGAGGGATAAATTTGAAACAAGAATCATACAAATACCTTCATTTTTGTGGAATAGGGGAACAAGCCACTTTCTAGCACACTAGATAAGGATATCTGAGATTTTACCCTGGGATAGAAAATCTTATCTTACCCATGCTATCTTACCCAGGATGTCAAGTAACGTCATCATGTGAAAATTGCATCTTAGCGTATTCAGGGACCTCTTGAAGCTTCATTTAAGATAAATAAATAGATAAAAAATAAATACAGTTGTGAGCAAGAAAAAGAATATGTTATTCGTGTGAGGGTAGGATAGAAAAATCCGTCCCTCGGAAATCACCGTTTGCCATCACCGGGCAAGCCTCGTGATGCCAAACGGCGATCCTCGGGACGGATTGTTCTATCCTACTCTCTTATATTATAGCACCTTTAATTGATATTCCAATGTTTACCGTCAAATATACACAGAAGAAAAAGTTTAGTCAGTATTTGTGTTTTCTCATAAAATCAACAATACTGGAAATATCATTGTCAAATTGTATAAATGAGTACTATCGTAACTTTACATGTATCCGTTTATTGTGTGACAAATAATGCCTCTATTAGACTGTAAATGCACGATGTGCACGTGCTGCGGTAAACCGGCAGGGTTATTTTCTCATATGCCGTTTGATAATGAAAGAGAGCTGTTCCTATTGCAATAATCCGGAGAAAATTCAGTGTTATGATGCTTAAGTCGCCGTCCAGGCTATCAACAAATTACAGAACTACCGCGTTTTGACTCTTGAAGCAGGTACACGTGTTGCTGACGTGCCATATAATTTTGGATGTTATGAAGAAAAAATTTATCGTCTGCAAAGACGTTTTCGACAGCCTGGCAGTAAAAATGACAAGCATCCGTCAGGGAGACCACGAATAACGACGCCACTTGAAGTAAGGGTCATAATGACGTCAACATGGCGTAATCGCTTTAATGGCCGCTTGGAAACTTCTTAAACACCTTAGACATGCAACAGGTACGAAAATTTCCGTCTATACTACCAGAAATCGTCTGAGGGGCGCTAGACTGATTTTTGAGTTTTGACATTTGAATTTTGACAGTGACCCTTTGTGTAATTTTGATGAAGAATATTTGTTGAAAATGTTCATATTTGAAAGAAATTAAATGAATTTCATGTTGAGTAGGTTTTTTGTCAATATTAAGACTTTCCTACAAAATCATTGCACACAGTGTCTGTACTGACTAAACTTTTTCTTCTGAGTATATATCGCAATGCACAAAGTGCAAATGCATGCCAGTACAATGAGCATGTTATTGTAGTGATTTGCATCTGTACGGAATCTTCAGAATCCCGTACAGACGCACAAACTATACAATAATTTACACTTATTTTAAGGGGAAACAGAAAACATTTGTACCCCATGAGAGGGCCTCTCTATTATTACAACATTTTATCTCTCAGCAAATCATGTTCTGGTGACCTCCCATTTTTTTCATTTGTAGCCTTCCCGACCTGTTATATTTCTTATTCATAAATTTTAAAACCGCGTCACAAATACCCTTAACATTTTTAAAAGAGGGGAAAATAATGTTGTCCCACAGGAAACAAAACTTTATCAAATCTACCCTGTCAAACAAAGCATCGATGAAGCTGCGTATTATGCAAATTGAATGCATCAATAGGAAGCATACATCTTCTAAAAGCATCATGTTAACTTTTTGGACCATGCAAAGCATGTATTAATTGAGGTAGGCCTATCAACAATGCATTGCAGGGTAACTGTTAAATTCGACAAAATGTAATTTTTATGTGCCATGACCTTTATATGGGTAGTAAATTTGCCAAAAATATCGAAATGACTATACGCGAAAAGGTACTGTTTACCTTCCTGTTTAGTGATTGCGAGTAAAATAAATTGAGCCAGTGCATGTGATTTCCAACAATTTGACATTTTGACAAGTGTAGACTTAGATGAGCCTGTGCAGCCTCCTTTTAAGCTTAGAAACTCCAAATAACGCTTGGTCAGTAGCTTAACAATCATAGAATACTCAAGCGACAAGCAAAGGCTCTGATCAGACTGCGCGTATGCGCAGGCAGATCTGAGACTTTGCTGGTCGCACATACCATATTGTTGGAAATCTCATGCACTGGCTCAGTTGTTAAAAATATAAATTACAGTTTGTAGTATGAAAACCATGAAAACGGACGGTCCAGAAGACCAAACAGCATACACTTGTATGACCAAACAGCATACATTTGCACATATGGAAAATGAATGTATGGGTGTTTGGTCCGGACCGTCCGTTTTCGCTTGGAAACTTGATTTAGCCATCTGACCATTTTAAACATTTTTTTTTCGTGTGACAGAAATACATGGCCTTATTGGTTCAAGATTATCGTATAGGTGCGCGCGCACATTGATACCTGTCATAAGTTCAATGGTGTAACAAGTACACGTCAACGATTTGTTGTTTACCATAATCTTTGCTAATAGCCAAACACGTGTCAGCTAAGCAGGAAGTCGTGGACTTCTCTATGCCCGGCAGTTTTTCGGATGCCATTAAGTTTTGGAGGAGTTTCCAGGTTTAGATACAGGTGAGAGTATAAAGTTCCACTAATCTCTAAGATCGCTTTAATATCATTTTATCTAGCCAAGAGGCAAACATGAAAAATATTAATGTAAGTTGAAAAATAAATGAGCCAGCATTCTGATTCGAGATTGCACGACTATAATAAGTTTGTGGGTGCACTATACTCAGTCTCTCCGTCCGGCCGTCGATTATCAGTAGGCTAAAAATTCTGTAACTCAGAAAGTGCTTGGAATGTTTTGATAAGTTTGCCTAATAGATGAACACTGATAAAATCTAGACATTGGGTATACAAATAAGATTATTTCATTGGTCTCAGTCTAAGCCGAGGCAAAACATATGAAAACAGTTACCCCACACATTTTAAGTATATCACTATTTATACCACCCTTACCAACTTTAGCACGAAATAGCTCATGATGTGCAAGGTCTACTCTGATGTAGGTGGTATAAAATAGTTATACCATCTTTGTCTACATGTTCGTAAGATAATCCACTAGCATAATATCATGGATTAACTCCACGGAGAGGCGGACAACCCATGGTATAACTAATACATAACTCAATAGGTGGGTGCATCTTGTCGAAAATGTGACTCGTATAAGTAAGACAACTCTCCTGTCCGTCCGCCCGTCCTTCTGTTATCACTGATTTAGTTAGAAAAAACTCTGAATCTACTTGTATTTTTATATATATTTCACTAAAAAGATCTAGACATCGGGCTTGCAAAAACTTTCAATTTACTTTGTCTGCGGCTAGCACAAGCAAAAACTATGAAAGCGTTTACCCCACCAAGTTTAGGCATATATCCTTAACTGAATGGAATATTTTCACAAACCACCATAAATGGGACACTGTTGTACAACTCTAGCTGCTTTCGGTCCTGGAATTGTCTGCCCTCGGTTAATTCCGTATGCAATATCAGCTATGAAAGTACATAACAGGCTACATGTTCACAATTTTACGCTCATTATTTTTATTTGATTGGACCTTTCGGATTATTGCAACTATTATTCTCTTATATTTTCCAGGAGCAGCTGCTTTTTGCGGCCATTATACTGATTCTATTACACGTGACCGGATGTGAATTTATCAAATGTCATGAGCCACGTAATCTACACGAACAACTGGACAAATTATACAAGAATATATTAAACAGGAATCTCTTAGGAAGTGCAACACTTAGTGTCATTCCGGAATACAGACGTGCCCTTCCAACACATATTTTAAACTCAGCCAAAAAATACAAAATCTACGGCATTTCAAAATGTTCGAAATTGAAGAAAAGACGCCATATGAGAAGGCATTTGAATTTCAAATCTACATGCCCGTGGTATGTGTATCTTGATTATGACGTAAACCGTATACCACAGACAATGGCCAAATCAGAATGCACGTGTACAGAGTGCTTCAACGTTCATAATTCGCAAATGTCTGGAATTTGTGAAAAAATCAACTCGTACATTCCTGTGATACGTAGGACGTGCAATGGCGGTGAATACAAGTACAGCGTTGTCATGGAAACGGTACCTGTTGGCTGCACTTGTAAAAGGAATATAATTAAGAGGTCCTACTACATGCCGACGTGAAAATCAAAATTTAGCCGTGACATGTGATTTCCAGCAATGTGGCATTTTGACAAGAGTAGACTTAGACGAACCTGTGCAGCCTCCTTTTAAGCTTAGAAGCTATAAAGGATGTTCTGTCAGTAGCATAACACTCAGACAAGCAAAGGCTCTGATCAGACTGCGCATATGCGCAGGCTGATCTGAGGCTTTGCTGGTCGCACATACCACATTGTTGGAAATCCCATGTCGACGGGAAAATCAAGTGTCTTCTGCTCAGGTTGTCTGCTGCATACATTTACTAGCATTATTACAGTATTACACATTGCACAGATAAACTTCCATCAGTTGGAAGTAAACAAATAGAGGTACTTAAACAGAATCCTATTGGATTATGATTTTTGAGGTCAAAGGTCATGTTTACAAGTTGTGTAAGGTGTTGTACTGATTAAGTAATGTAAGCATAATTGCAAACAGTGTGGACCCAGATCAGACTACTCCTACAGGAGCAGTCTGAACCGGGGCCCCACTTTTTGTTGAATGGCATTTTAAAACAGTTCAGCAGACGGCAAAAACAGAAGACATTTATGTTGAATGACGCTTTAATGTTTAACAGAAGGAGGTAGAATTTTCAAAAGTGTCTACACTACCATACAAATCCAACTGTCCATAGTATTATGGTACTTAAAATGGACAGCAACATTGACTGCAAGTTTATATTAAATCCGCACACCCGATCAAAATTGAATGAAAAATAAAAAGGTAACGGATGTTTGTATAGTAGAGAACTGGAACCTTAGGAGGGCAGCCATTTTAGATTGTGTGACGTCATACAGCCCCAAACAAAATAACTTGATGTCTGCTCTTCATATTAACTTTGTACTTCATTGATTTTTCTACTGAAAATAGTCGACTTTGAGAAAAAAATCTGTATACAGTAATGCCTGTCTTAGGCGGTCACTCAAAAAGAACACCAAAAATTAGTTTTCATTACCAATTATTGCTTAATGCAGGTCAAAGTATTGCAGAATGCTCCAATACTTTCGACCTTTATTAAGCTACCATTATTTTGTCTATTTTTAAGTGACCGCTCAAGACAGATTTTAGTCAATTTGGGGATTTTATTGGCTTTTCAAAATTTACAGGAAGTTAATTAATATTCAAAATGGCATCCTCCATAGGGTTATTAGAATGATTAATATAACTTTCTTATTTTACATCCAATTGTAATGGGGTTTTCGGCGTTTAATGTGGGCTTGAATTTCAGATTAACTTGCTTTCAATACTTGACCGGCATACTGCCTGGCGGGCTAATATCGGTTCGCTTTTATATGCTTATGCGATACGTACCAATGTCTCACGAGCGGGACTCATTTTTGTATTACTCGTTTTAATTTATTATTTTATATGAAACATTTCGTCCAAATGTTTAATTTATTTTGTTACATGTTTTAAGATAGCTTTGCATTTATTTAGTTTCACTGTCTCATAGCTTTTGCTTGCTTTTGTTGTAGTTGTTGATTTTGCATACCGCTATCCTGTTGGGTTAGATTTGCGTTTGTCAAGCCACGAGGTTGTAAAACTTTGTTCATGCTCAACTCATATGAGCATGAAAGTTCAACTGCTCATAAAAACTAAAAATTCTGTAATACAAAGACTTTTCTTCCTTTCAAACTCCCAGATGGTGTATTTATCATGCAATATCCCCTAGGGGTTGGGGGTTTCGATCGTTCAGCTTGCTTCAAGTTTCAAGTTTTATATTTTCTACGGTTTACAATAGCAAGCAACATGAGATGCAAGTACAACATTTCAAATATTTCAGCACGGCTGTAACTTTACAGTTGCACTAATGACCAAAACTAATTTTCATAAGGTGATTTGACTTAAAAGAAGAGTTGGCTTGTATAGTTTAGCCACGCCGCGAGAAAACCAATCTCCTGGCTTTACAACGATGTAATACTCAATTAAATATCCTCAGCTACAGAGACAAGCTAAAATACTGGCATGTGAAGCTGTTATACTTTCATGAAAGCGAATAACAAGGGCGCTGACCAGACTGCGCGGATGCGCAGGCTGGTCTGCGCTTTTGTCGTGCGCATACAACAATGTCAGGCTTTCTCGCGTCGGGGCAGATCCAAAGCCAAGAGCGCTTAACCAATACTTTCGAAAATGAGCTGACATAATGCTTCTTTAAATACACATGGTCATGCTATTGTGCTGTTTCACTTACGCTATATGCAGGGGTAAATGTATAAAATATGAAACCTCTGCATACAGTAAACCTGTCTTAAGCGGACACTCAAAAATAGACAAAACAAAGATCTTAATGACAAATTGTAGCTTATAATGAAGGTCGAAAGTATTACAGAATGCTCCAATACATTTAAACTTCAATAAGCGATAATCGGTCTTAAAAACCACTGTTCGGTCTTTTTGAGAGTGGCCGTCTAACATAGATTTTACTGTATACTAATCCATGATTGCAGATGCACTGAAAATGTTTTAAATGAGATTTTATATATAAAATAATTTTGTTCTTCTTTTCGAATGACCACTTAAGACAGGGTATTGTAATTTGCATAGGTTTCAATAGTTTGTACATTTCATGCGCCTGTTTACAAATGTGGGTGAATGCCACGTACATGTACCTTTTGAATGAAAAAGAAATGAACAAGGAAGACACGATTAATAGTTCAGATATAATCTAATCGGGGGGTTCTATTTATTGACTTTAGCAGGTACTTTAAGTCAAACGTCAACCGAAGTTCTTTATCTCATTCAAAACAACGAGTGAGCTCAGTGAACAGTTAATACAGTAAAACCTGTCTTAAGCGGCCACCCCAAAAAAAGACAAAAATCAGTTTTCAAGACCGAATATCGCTTAATGCGGGTCAAGGTATTGCAAAATTCTCCCCCTTGGAGCATTCTGCAATACTTTTGACCTGCATTAAGCTACCACCTGCCTTTAAGACCTTTGTTTTGTCTTTTTTTGAGTGGCCGCTTTAGACAGGTTTTACTGAAGTGCATTTAGTTATTTCTCTCTTCAACAATTCCAACACTCTCATGTGCGGATCCAGAAGGGGAATAGGGGGGGGGGACCCCCGCCTCTGAAAAATTACAAAATATAGGGTATCTAAGCAATACTGGTCTGGATCCCCTGTAAAACCACAAAGCTACCAAGTCAGCATTCAGTGATGGGTCAACATCGTCCCGCTAGCGAAACGCCATTTAAATGGCGTTTCGCTGGCGGGACGATGATGGCCCGCTTATAGTGGTATTAATTAAAAAAAAGTTAAACAAAATAGAACAACAAAAAAACAACTGAAATAACTTTCTGGATCCGCGCATGACTCTGAACAGCTTTTAGTATTAGATTAGCTCGCCAAATGTGTTTGTTTTCATCATTATTTATGAGTCTCATGTATGTGACGAATGCTCTTTTTTACTATCTAGTCGTTTGTATATACATTTTTTCAATAAACGATTTACGAACTGTTCAAGCTTGTATTCTAGTTTTTGTAAGCACAACCCTGTCAGCCAATAATGCATACATGCACCATGGTTTCCTGTTCAATTCCAAAATCCTTGACTCAATATAGTAAGTGAGTATGATCAGGAAATACCACAATCACAAATTGCAGACAATCCCATGGCACCGCGAGGAAGAGCCACTCAGCCATCGTGAGAGACCAGGAAGACAAATAAAGCAAATCAACCGGCTCTCTCTTCCCCATCAAGATGATTGCAATACTAGAATCGACATAAAGTAACGTACAACAAAACATAGAACAACTACAGACTCCCACAATGGGAGAAACAATAAACAAAAGTCAACAACAACAGAACCAACGCCTTAGAACGGACAGCAGCCTAAGCCACCGGGGGCTTAAATGCATTTTACTGGTACCAAATCTTCGCCCTAGATTCTGCTGTTGTTGAAGTACAAGAAATGTTCAGCTCGCATGGAGTCCTTCTAACTAATGCAGTGTATCATCATGGAGAAACACTCTAATCAAATTAACACACCATGACGAAACAAAGAAAAGGGCTCATGACTCACAGATAGTCAGAGCTAAAGAAAACCCCAAGTTGAGCCACGGTGGGTCCAGCTACATATAAGCATCAGTCACCAACCCACCGATTAAAACTTTACGCCAGAACCGTCATAGAGTCTGAGGCCTGGCCCACCGTCGTGCAATTAAAAAGGAAACCATAGCTATAAACCGCGAATGTCGTCCCTGTCGTGCAGTAGTTTGTGTCAAGTGAAGCCTCTTGTGTGGCACTAAATGCCAAAATCTCCTTGGCCAAAATTCACATGGGCCAATACACAAGATTTAGTCCTCCATTAACCATGTTACTGTAAGGAAGAAGGCAAAGATCAGAAGTCGATACAATCAAATACCACACCTGACACAGGACACCATTAAGGAAAGTGACAAAATCACAAGAAAAACAATTCACATACAAGATAGCCAAGAGGTCAGCCCTTTTTCAACAGTTGACCACTGCAGACCAACCCATGGCACCGTGAGGAAGAGCAACAGGACACTAGCAATCACAAGGTATCAGAAAGAAAATTAAAGCAAAGCAACCATCTCTCTATTCCTCGTCTTGATGATTGCAAAACTATAAAGGACACAAAGTTATGCATAACAAAACAAATACCAACACAGAATCCACACAAACAATACCCATATGCGCAGACTGGTCCGAGCCTTTGCTAGTCGCTTGAATATTCAATGACTATTAAGCTACTGACTGAACATCATTTAGAGATTGTAAGCTTAAAAGGTGGCTGCACATGCTCGTCTGAGTTAGTCTACACGTGTCATAATGCCACAGTGTTGGAAAAGACATGACGCGGCTTATTTACAGTTTGGCACTATTACTATTCCGTAAAATTGGACACGAATCGCTCTCCTGGATGACACATATCAAGACATGCTTCTTGCACCATGGTGGGCCACCATCTTTGCTGTCATATCAGACACGATTGCATTTAGTGAATTAATACTGATACCCTGAGTGTTGCTCCGCTGCCACACGAAATTTTAGGTAGAATAAAGTCAGGTAACTTCGGACATCGGGTAAATTCGGACATACATTTGCATACAGTGGAAATCCAGACGAGGATTTTCACCGTTTGTTTAGTTAATTTTATTTTTATTCCAATAATCAAAATTAAAAGCAAACAATGTCGCTGTCCGAATTTACCTGATGTCCGAAGCTACCAGACTAATCCTAAGAGATGTTGTCCATCTAGGATATCAGAATGTATTGATTTTAGCAATTCCAAATCGCATGAAATATCCGGTGTGTGTGTTGGGGGGGGGGGAGCAAATTTGGTCCACCTTAAAGATAATTGTTGCATTGATCCCATATTTTTTTATTCTTTTTATATAGTCCGTTTGTCTTGTCATGTTTATATTACATGCACTTCTCTCAAATACCTTATCTAACAGACTTTTCAAAGACTGGTCAGAATTGAATATCAGCCTCAAGTTGTTAACATACTTTTTTCAGTTACCGCTGACATTACGATTTGTCCGTCGGTGGAACCTACTGTGGACATTATTTAAGAGGGGCGATGTCAGCAGTAACTGGAATCTATCTTTTTTTGTCTGCTACTAAATATTGTATTTTTTGTCCTGAGATTTTTTTTAACTAAACAAACTGTGCATACCCTGATGTAATGCCGAATGATGGCGGTTCACCAGTTTACAAGTGTAAAAAACATGTACCGAAAAATATATTTCACAATTGAAATGCAGCAGAATATCCTTTTTAGAGATAATTCTTGCTCCATATGCATTCACTGGTTGTAACTTGAGAGTAGGTAAATTCGATGTTTCTGTGTCCAATATGATTATATTTTGCATCAATATTGACACTTACGAGGACTTGAATTTATACACAAGTCATTTTTAACAAGAGAGCTGCGGGGACGAAGACTTCTGTTAAAACCATGGCAGTTTTCTCCACTGTCTGTCATATGTTTTACTTTGCACTGCCATGTTTTCCTTTGTATATCAAATGCCCCACATCTTTCCCACATTAGGGGGCAAATGCAAAAAGTTAAAACATGGTACATTTGCCTTGCTTTACCCGGCCATGTCAGGGGATTGTGTGCGTGGTTAAAACCGATTGGTGCATTATACTTATTGGGAGAGAGTACTCCAGAGCAGAAAGCTTATGCTTGAGATATAAGTATTAGGCACGTTCCTGAGGCATTTTATATAGTTCACACTCTGGAAGGGGTTGGCAGATAGTCCCTCTATATGGAGCCAGGGGTTTGGCCCTTTTGTGGAAAATGGGTTTAGAGCATTTCACAGGGCTAAAATGAGCTCTGAAGACAGGCAACATAATTACAAAAAACTGCAATTTTCTTCAAAAAATCAAATTGTATAGCTAAAATCCTATACTTGCATCGTCAAGTTGTATGCACATGCGCATTTGCGTACACGTAGGTACAACCCTGAGTATGCAAATTACTTCCGCCAACGCAGTCACACACCACATCGTAATGAAGAGAAGTCTACATCGACAGTTTTCGTTTCGTCACCTTGACTGGTGTTACACCATTCAATTGGCATCATCATTCAACTTTGTTTGATTTGATTCATTATGTCCCATCAAAAATCTTTCAGTTATCTAGGGCCATGTCTTCCTGGGTTAAACCAGTACTAACCTAGGATTAATGTGTCTTGCTCAAGGACACAACGCAGTGTCACCATTGAGCCATGGCTTAACTTATCTTCCATCAGATTGATGGGGCTGCGGATAGAACTAGGTCACCCTAGATACAAGGTGAGTGACTTCACTACAACATGACGGCTCCTGTAAAAACTTCTGCCACTGTTCCTTGGCTTTCCTAGTAGTGGGATGGTTTGATGGTATGATTTTATGTGTTGAAACACTAAAAGGTGAAACTGACAGCAGTTTTGTCTAAAACGCTCAGAAGAGGAGGCCATAGGCTAAAGTCTCATGTGATAGTCTTGAAGACCATGGGATAGAATTTGGGACCCCTGGATACTAGGCGAATCATTTATCTATTACACTTTCTCTCTGACAGAGTCAAACCGTTGCATTAAAATTGCATTTTGGCATTTGGAAGACTAGCATCAAATGTTATTTTCTCTGTCTAAATAGTACACAATAGGCACTGTAGAGGCACAATATGTCCCTGATTACATAATATGCTACACTGAACAGAACATTGTGTACGTGGCATAAGTTGCTGTCTGACCTGGATTCATAATGTTTATTTCGATCATAAATTAAAAGTAGTCCAGAATACATTTAAATATAATCAGCAGATGTATAAATCATGCAACATTTTCACGACTACATTACATCAGCACTTTAACAGAAAATATTAGTTTGCTAAAGATAACGTTATTGAAGCACTTCATATGATTTCCTAGCAAGGAATTAACCGAGTCGCAAGTTACAACTAATGAAGATGTCAAAATTTTCTGAGTTAAACCGCTGACACCGTCCCTCTTAAATAAAGTAAGTGTAAGGTGTCCTACAATGGACAAATCCTAAGGTCAGCGGTAACTGAAAAAGGTATAATAGTAGGAAAACAAAGGTACGTTATTTTTCCGACAAGTGGAGAAAAAAAAAATAGTGTGACGGTGTGCAACGTAATTCTGAGCTGTACGGACAGATGTACTATGTAAATTAGAAACCGTATTGCGTGTGATACGAGTAGAAGTAGCCTATATGCTCCCATGGTTGTTGAGCATGCTTTTCCACGGCTGGTCGGCTCACGTGACATTAACCTTAAACACGTTGGCTACTACGGATCCAGAGGGGGGAGGGCAGGGGGTCAGGACCCCCACCCCCTGAAAAATCACCAAAATATAGTTTCTTAGCAAAAAAAACAAAACTGGTCCGGGTCCCCTGAAAAAATCACAAAACTACCAAGCAAGCATTCAATGTTGGGCCATCATCGGCACGCCAACGAAACGACATTTAAATGGCGTTTCGCTGGCGGGCCGATGATGGCCCACTTATAATGGTATTTGGATCATCACTCCCCTCATCAACTAAAAAAGAAAAAAGGAAAAAAGGTGTCAAATTTATTTGGACCCCTTCTGACAAAATATTCTGGGTCCGTACATGCCGCCAATAACTTAGGCTTGGCGAATAGGTTGTTTTTATGGCAGCATTCCTTTATTTCTATTGGTTAGACCCATTAGGGCCTAACCCACAATATATAATGTCAGAATTGGAGTTCTTCATGGAGGGGCATGTGGCCGAATGTAACCAATCATGGACTCTTATTTCATTTGTTATTATAGAGTTTTGGTATCTCAGTCTATAGGACTTTATCATTTATGCCCCTCCATATGCCAGTTTAATTCTGGACCTATATATTGTAGTTAGGCTGTGATCGGCCTAACCTAAAATCAGAACAAAAAGCGAGCCAAGCTGGTATCTCCACTCAAATTCTAGTTTGCTTTGGGTACTACGGTAATATTCTCTCCAGCAGAATAGTGGCCTGTCATACTAGGTCTGTCTAAGTCTAGCTTTGAAGAAAATGATGCAATCAGAATCAAGATGAAACAGTCTAACTATAGACTGGGATACGGGAAATCTATATTAATAAATGACATCAGTTTAATTTTAGAAAGAAAGTCCAATGAATGGTTACATTTGGTCACATGCTCCTCCATGAACAACTCCAATTCTGACATTATATATTGTGGTTAGTGTCTAATGGGCTAAACCAAAAATAATCGATACTGAATTTCACCATGCATGATAAAGGTTCATTATACCCCTATTCCACACAGGCCCCAAATCCCACGAATTGCCACGAATTAACAAATATTTGGATTCGTGTCTGAATCGTAATCAGTTTGTGAAGATCTTAACTGATTCGCGCAGTCCGTAGTCAGTTCTTGCAATTGGTAGGTCTATCGGGAATTTGGCTCAAAAGTTTTGAACTGTTCAAAACTTTGCTCACGAATTCCCCGATTCGAAAAATCGTGCGTGATTCGTACCAAACTCCTAAGGCATTCTTCGACATCGTAACTGAATCGTAATCGATTTGGATTCGTTTTTGGGCATTCGTAGCTACTCTTAGCTCATTCGTGGGGAATCGGGAGGTTAAGCCAAGCAATAAAACCAAGGAAGGGATAGGAGAAGGATTTCCCTTAGAGTAACTACCCCGTCATGCGCATGTGAGCCAGTCCTAGAAGTTGAAACAGATTTGGCTAATTCTGGAGCACAATCATGATCAGTCAGTAGCTCCTGGCTGGTGATTTTGCCAATGGCGAACTGCCATATTTTTCCAAGTCAAAGAGTCTGGGTCAGGGCCCTTCGACTTAAACGTATTTGCTTTCTTCTAGCTATATAAGAAGCCGCTTTCAACACTCAAGTTGCAGGATCAATTCTACTGCTGCTTTACGAGGAACATTCATTTGGAACTAATGCCCTGCAAGCATATATGGGCCTTTATATAACTATTGTGAGAGAAAATCTCGCAAATCGTGGCGATTCGTCGCGGATTTCTGTTAATTCGTGCCCAATTCGTGCTGCATTCGGCATATTCTTAGCTGATTTGTAATTGATTCTTTAACTTTCGTGCAGCATGATCTAATATTATTTTGCTAATCGTAGTGAATTCTTGCGCGATTTCAGCCGAATTTAGCCGATTCCCCCGAATATTCGTAGCAAAATCGTATATGAATCGGGACTGACTCGTATAACATGACGATTGGAGAAAAAAAATTAATGAAACCTCACGAATCCCCCCGAATCAATAAAAAATCAATTCGTGGCGATTCGGGCGATTCGTGGCCTGTGTGGAATTGGGGTATTACTCATCAAAATCTTGCACATCGATAGAAATTTATTACTACTTGCTCATCAAATATTGAACGTAATCATTCCTTTTTTTTGACGTGAGTTCACAGTTTTAGAGCTGGCGGAGGTAATATAGTTCCGAGTTGTACAGTTGTGTACAGTCAGCTTAAATCAAAATATTGCTGATTCATGAGTGAGGTGGATTTTTAGATACAGTAAACCCTGTGTAAAACGGCCCCTCAAAATAGACAAAACAAAGGTCTTAATGACAAATGGTAGCTTAATGAAGGTCAAAAGAATTGCAGAATGCTCAGTTTGGAGCATTCTGCAATACTTTTGACCTGCATTAAGCGATAATCGGTCTTTAAAACCATTTTTTGTCTTTTTGAGAGTTGTCAGTTTACACAGGTTTTACTGTACTTGACCCTTTCCCTGCTGAATGAATTAGTATTGCATATTCACTTCTGTTTTCCTGCCAGTTCAACTCCATGATTTCATTTAACACAGTGGATTCTGAGGCTGCACTGACCACAGTGTAGATCCAGATCAGCTTGCCAGCTAATCTGGGCATACACTTTTTTCTTAACCTGGTATATCCGGGCTCAGTAGGTCGAACAAGGGTTGACTTTCTACTGACATATTGGGTAATGCATGTTTTTGACATCTGCTTATTTTGCTGTGTGTTTATTTTTCTTTTCGAATATTTTTCATGACTACTGTTGTGAAAACGGGCCAGGGCTTGGGGTGAAATGCCACTATTACAGTTTACTCACTGGTTTATCTTCTATCTTCAAGGATAGCTCGCTGCAGGTCCGTAGTCCGCACAGGGAGTATAGTACTGGGTCGTCAACCACTGTATCTCTGACTATTCTTCAAGATAGGCTACACCACTGTGAGCTCTTCTCTGTATATATGTGTGTCTGTCCACCTCAATATCTGGTCGTCTTCTCCCGGATTAGCGGTTCATCTCGCACACTCCATATATTCAGCCACGTGCTCCTCGTGATAGTACATAACCTGGCAAACAGGTTAGCACTCTAAAGGCTTATGCAATCATGCGGCTGTCATCATTTGCATACCGTATTACTACGCAAGACTGGGAAAACCTGTCGGCACTACACTCCTCCCACCTTTATTATTTGAACTTCGCTGTATATTTATGAGCAAATCAAACAGCTAGGGAGTTGTTACTCACAGACAAACCGGTTGCAGTTTGTACAATCTTCAGTGAGTATGTTACAGTCCTTTGTAGACCAGCTGTGGTCCTTTGTTGACCAGTTGCGGTCTAGACCAGTTGTGGTCCTTTGTTGGCCTGTTGCAGTCCTTTGTAGACCAGATGCAGTCCTTTGAAGAAGACAATGTCCTTTCAGCACAGTATTTTCCAAATCTTTATAAGCCAGTGTTTCTGCTGCTGCTGTACTAATTGGATTTGACTTAATTTGACTGCATGTGTGCCTCATCTATCCCAAAAGTAGTAATAACATGGAGTGTATAGTTCTGTTTCGAACGATATGTCCCACATGGTCCATTGTTGTAAATTGAGATGTATGGGAGGTATTCCAAGTAATCTTCCATAACGTAGGTGGAGAAATATCCCAAATCTCCAAGTCTCTTTCCATACTAAAGAGCTGGGTAGCATCATTCTTGTATCTTCATTACTTGGAAGAGGAAATTCTTAGTAGAAATCATCTGAGCTCAATACCTCCTCCCTTGAGATGGAAATGCTGTCTAATCACTACGAGTCCTGGTGACATGGTTTTCTCTTGAGGACTTCCATAATCATTCAATATCCCAGCTGCGGGACATTATACATCGAGTAATTTGTGTGGCGTGCAGTATGGCGTAATCTGTGTGAAGAGACCTTCTGGTGCCCATCAGTACCCAAGAAATGTCCCGCCTGCGGGGCATTGTTTATGATGAAGTTCAAAATGCTGAAAACGCCTAAAGCTGCTCCACTTCATACCGGAGATTATCTGTTTATAACAGCTCCAATACATGACAGTAAGGACTATGACTGCTTGTTACCGCCATTGTGAAAACCTCCCATGTATCCGGTCTTGGATAAAACAGCCTTGGCATTTTGCTTCTCCAGCGAAATAATCCAGCATGGCTAAATACCACAATTCCATTTCACACACACACTAGTGTCACCAGCCACTGTGCCCGACTGTGGGTGAGGCTTCACCTGAGCACAAATATCCTGTCTCCCAGATGCGGGAGTCTGTTTCCTTGTACGGATCATAGAGCCATATAAAGGTCTAGCATAATTTTTGGATAAGCACTTCCGACTGCGGAAGGGTTCTAAAGACCTATCATCTCTCTCCCTACTTAATCTCTTCTTTTGACGAAACTTGTTGCACCTCCAGGGTCCCAGATGCGGGATGTCTCTGGATCACTACCTTCACTTGATGTGACCATCACAGCTTTCTGGCAATAATTGATTAGGGTGCATGTATCCCCAACTATACCCCCAATAAAACTTGAGCCTTGAAGATGAAAATATTGTGTAAGCTCACTTCTTGCACAGTTCAAAATGTCTTGGATATGCTCTTGCACGGCTGCATATTGGTCATCTAGTCCAGGTAGATAGCTGGTAGAAGGTTCAAGTGCTTGCATCTTCATCACAGATAGAAATGCTGTTCTGAATTCTGACTCTGTGTCAGATGGTGTATCGCAATTGCCTGTGGTGTTAATAACATGCAGAGTGTCTTCTGTTGTGTTCTGGTATGCTGCTCCTGGAATCACGAACTTTGGTCCTTAATTGGATTCGCCTACAAAGGCTGGCATTACATTCTCCAAGCTACAGGTAACCATGACAACAGGGTCTGGGGGAGTGACACTCCTTTTTGCTATTTGCACTCTTGTCAAATTAACATTGAAACCTTTGACCACGAGGTTATCTCCAGCCATATGACAATTTATCGTTGATAATATTCCTGGCCTTGGGTCCGACCTATTGAAAATCCAATTCCAAAGCACTACCGAATCTGCTGCTTCCTTTGAATGTTGATCTTCTAACTGAGCCAGTGCATGGTATACTGCACCTGTTTTGAATTTGTCGATAGTGCTGAATAGTTCTTTCCCTGAAGATGGATCATCATAGCTTTCTTGACGTGAAGTATCAACCCGCTGCGGTTGATAAATCCTAATATCTAGCTGCGGATATGGTTTGCTAGTCTGCTGTTGATTTGGAACAATCAACCTCTGTGGAGATTGCTTAGTGCTGACTAGTTCTTCGCTTGAAGTCTGATCATCAGAGCTTTCTTGATGTGAAGTATCAACCCGCTGCGGTTGATAAGTCCTATTATCCAGCTGTGGATAATGTTTGCTGGGTTGCTGTTTATAGAGTACTGCCTCCAGCTGTAGATATTGCGTAACATCTTTGCTGACAGCGCTGACTACTCCTTTTCCTGAAGTTGGATCCTCAGAACTTTCTTTGCATGAAGAATTAACCTGCTGCGGTTGATAAGTCCTAATATCCAGCTGCAGATATGGTTTGTTAGTCTGGTCTTGATTTGATTCCATTAGTCCCTGTGGAGACTGCTTTGCATCTTGCCAATTGCTAGTACTGTCTAGGTCTTCTCTTGAAGTTGAGCTTTCTTGATGTGAAGTATCAACCTGCTGCGGTTGAGAAGTCCTAATATCCAGATGCGGATATGGTTGGTACGAACAATGCTGATTCTTTATATTATCTGACTGTGGATAATTCACTTCTGAAGTAGCAACAAAGTTGTCTAGGCATGAAGTACCAACCAGCTGCAGTTGATATTTGTTATTATCCAACTAATGTTGATTCTGTACTTTCTCAGACTGTGGATACTGCATAGTTTCTGAAGTAGCAACAGAGTCGTCTAGGCATGAACTATCAACCAGTTGCGGTTGATTCTTGTTATTATGTGTCTGATGTCCATTCTGTACGTTCCCAGACTGTGGAAACTGCAAATCTCGAGAAGTAGCAGCAGAGTTATCCCCAGTGTTGTCCATGTGTGGAGTATCAACCAGTTGCAGTTGATATTGGCTATTATCTGGCTGATGTTCTTTCGGTACGTCCTCAGACTGTGGATACTGCATAATTTGTGAAGTAGCAACAGAGCTGTCTTGGCATGAACTATCAATCAGTTGCGGTTGATTTTTGTTGTTATCTGGCTGATATTCATTCTGTACGTTCTCAGGCTGTGGATCCTGCATAACTTGTGAAGTAGCAACAGAGCTGTCTTGGCATGAACTATCAACCAGTTGCGGTTGATGTTTCCTATTATCCGGCTGATGTTCATTCTGTACGTTCCCAGACTGTCGATACTGCATATCACCTTGTTTTCGAATTTCCTTAATTTGATGGCTCTTTGTCTCTGACTGCACAGACTCCAGCTGCGGAGACTGTTTAACATTTTGCTGTTTTCTTTGAATGACATGGCCCTCAGCTGCGGAGACTGCTTCCCATGTTGCTGTACAATCCGTTTATTCTGTTTGCCCTTGGTCTCCAGCTGCGGAGATACAACAATCCGTTTATTCTGTTGTCCCTTGGTCACCAGCTGCTGAGATTGCATAACATTTCGAATTTTTGTCTGCCTAATCTTTTGGCCGTGCTTTACTGGGGCGAGGATCCGACCTACATCTTCGTCCCATTGGCTTTTGGCTGACTGTCGAACAGCCCTCTCCTGTGGATCTCTTGATAGTCTAGACGGACATTCTTTAGCCATATGGTGTGGGCTACCACATGTAAAACAACTAGATCTTTGCAGTGCACCATTATCAATTTCGCACAGCATATTCTTGATCCCTGATGTAAGATCAGAGACATTACTGCAAAGAGTTGACATTTCATCCGACACCTTGGACATTTGTCTAGCAACCTCTGTGAATCCTGGAGTGCTTGTTCCCGACTGCGGAAACTCATTTCTTGGTATAAGACCTGAATCTGTCCTATAGATTGAAGAATATGGGCTAATGTTCTGTTTAGTTTTAATAGTATCTTGTAAATAACCCTCACTCTCATCATCTTCTTCATCAGAACAGGAATCTGTGTCATAGGCATCATATGATTTGCAGGTGTATGCATTAAATGGAGGATCAGATTCAGTTGTTTTACGTCTAGTAGGTATCTGTCTCTGTACAGGAAACTGATTTGGTTGATATTGAGCTGTCGGTTGTTGCTGTGCCATAGGTTGATACTGTGACATCGGTTGATATTGTGATATCGGTTGATACTTTGACGTCGGTTGATACTGTGACGTCAGTCGATACTGTGACGTCGGTTGATACTGTGAAGGATAACCCACCAGCTGCGGTGAATGCTGTACCTGTGCTTGGACAGGTGTAGCTGGCAATGAGCTCTGCTGTGGATCGTCACTGTACCCTGGTTGATATTTTGTTGCTGGTTGATACTGGGATTTTGGTTGATAACCTACTTGATGTTGTGACGAAAACCCCACCAGTTGCGGTGAAGGCTGTGCCTGTGGTTGGACAGGTGTAGTTGGCAATGAACTCTGTGGTTGATCCTCACTGTACCCTGGTTGATATTTAGTTGCTGGTTGATATTGGGCTGCTGGTTGATAACCTAATTGATGTGGTGACGAAAACCCAACCACCTGCGCTGGAGACTGTGCCTGTGCTTGGACAGGTGTGACTGGCCATGACATCTGTTGTAGATTTTCACTGAAGTCTCTGATAGGTTGATGAGATTTCATAAATTGGGGCATGCCCTGTACAAAATATTCTTGTGGTTGATATGTGGGCCGACTGCGGCCTTTGGCGTGTACAGGTTGGTCTGTAAAATCTATTAGCTGTAGTAATCTTTTTGATGTCCTCAGTTTGCGAATATCATGGATATTTGCGGGTGTTATTGGAAAATTCTCCTCTCGAAACCGTACTATGTTTTTCGCTACTCTAGCACCCACTCCTGGAAGTTCCCTTTACTCCTCCTCCCCAGCAAAATTGATTTGAACAGCTGACATCGATTATAGAATGGTGGTAGTATGGATGTCCACAAATATAACTGTTGGGTTATATAAACAATGTATAGAGATACAAGCTGTTCAGAAGGTGTGTAGCTGATAGAAGTATCAGTCTATCAACATTCCAACAAATTGTGTGTCCTGGTTTTGAATTTTAGAAACTTAAGCAGATAAATCACAGTTGCGTGAAAATCAGCCGATTTGTTGGATTTTTAGTATGTTTACAGCGGACAATTCACAGCTGCGTGAAAAATCAAACAAAACATACTGAGTCTAAAAACTAAACAAAAATATGTTAGGTAACTTTATTCTTTAATCCTTCAAATATAATTAAGAAAAAAAAAACGCTTTGCTTGCACGTCGTTTGCTTTGCAGAAAAGAAAACTCTTGAATGATGCGATTCACAAAGTTTCAGTGAACACGTTTATCTGGGAAAAAGTTGCAAAACAGCCGACTGCGGCCGTTAATTTTTCTGTTAATTTGTAGTCTTAACAATGGTTTATAAAAAAAACCTTTAAATAAACCGACTGCAGTTCAAAATTTCATTAAATTCCGCCGTTGTATGCTAAATATTTCCTTACAAACTACACCCGGTTGCGAGTGCTGTTTACCCAGGCGGAAACAGAGATTTGCACGTGCCAATTTTAAATACACACAACAATCGACTCTTTGCCTGCTGAGTCAGTGAATCAATCTTTTTCGAAAAATGATTTATTCTTTCAGACACAGACCAGCTGCATTTCGTGTGCAAATAAATGTGCAAATGCGCTAACTTCTGCAAACCAGAAAAAAACTTAGAGAAAAATGCACTCGTCTGCGGGTGCGTTGTCTGCAAAGTTCTTGTGGGCGTAACCAATTGAATTACATTGTTTCTGATTGGCTGAACAAAGTGGCGCTTTGTTTTCATGCGCTCGCCATGTGCACGCGGCCTATTTTCTCCGAAAATGGCAAATTAGCGTTCAGGCACAGAGGGACTGCATCTCACATGTGTAAAACTGGCCAAACTCTTTCATTCACTCCAAAAACGGGTTCCAAGTGGTTCTAATAGCCGTTGTTCACCTCGTCGCCATTGTTGTGAAAACAGGCCAGGGGCTTGGGATGAAATGCCACTATTACAGTTTACTCACTGGTTTATCTTCTATCTTCAAGGATAGCTCGCTGCAGGTCCGTAGTCCACACAGGGAGTAAAGTACTGGGTCGTCAACCACTGTATCTCTGACTATTCTTCAAGATATGCTGCACCACTGTGAGCTCTTCTCTGTATAACGTGACGTCTGTTCACTCCAATATCTGGTCGTCTTCTCCCGGATTAGCGGTTCATCTCGCACACTCCATATATTTAGCCACGTGCTCCTCGTGATAATACATAAACCTGGCAAACAGGTTAGCACTCTAAATGCTTATGCAATCATGCGGCTGTCATCATTTGCATACCGTATTACTACGCAAGACTGGGAAAACCTGTCGGCACTACACTACCATTAATGTCAAACAAGGATCCAGATCAGGTCTAATTTGTCGTACCTGATCCAGGCCCAAACTGTATGCAAAGGCTATCAACAGACGAACGTTTTACAGCAGGCAAAGCGTTGGTATTCAAAATGCGGCGTGGGATGATGATTAAATGTGTTTGTGAATGTGTGCAATAAACCGTATATGGATCAAATACGTTCAAACAGTTGAATAACACATAACAAGGAAATTATAAACGCTACCCGTATCAGGTTGCACTGAAGTCGGTCAAAAGAAGTTTTTGACAATACAGCCAGGACTTTAACGAACATTTTATTTTCTTATTTCTCGACCAAAACATATGTTGTGGGTACTCAAAAGAACCGTCTCAACGAGACGGTTCTTTTGAGCACCCAGAACATATGTTAAAATTGATGGGTAAGAAAGTATTTACAATTTTACGCTGATTTTTTTTTTGTTTATCTAAACCTATGAATTACAGGCATTGATCAGTTACATAGTTTCAAAGTCCAGCCATTCTTAAGATTTTTTGAAATATCCCATCACGCACACAACATTGAAAGAACGTCGCCACAACGTCAATGTGATGGCATGACGTCGCATCGACGCCGATACGATACGACGTTGTCTTGACCTCATGTTCCTGATGGGATAGATCGCATGGCTGATGTTCACTTTAATTGTTGTCTTATCTGCCCCGCAAATGTGCTTTTTTTAACCAAGCTAGGATAGATGTGTCTT
Source organism: Loripinus fragilis (assembly GCA_964019695.1). Classification (NCBI taxonomy): domain Eukaryota; kingdom Metazoa; phylum Mollusca; class Bivalvia; order Lucinida; family Lucinidae; genus Loripinus; species Loripinus fragilis. Next base: position 77,113,537 of record OZ026525.1, read on the forward strand.
GCTCAAGGACTACAACGCAGTGACGCCGGTGAGGCTCGAACCCGCGGCCCTTCGGTCTCGAGTCAAGCACTATACCACTAAGCCACTGCGTCCCCCCCCCCCAAATGTGCTTGCTTTTTAGTGTGTGTTTTGATATATTTAGAATTTTCGTAAAACCGCTCAACGCATCCTTACAGCTTTGCACCGCTTATTTCGCGGGTCTTAAAAGACCTTAATTTTTACACCCTAAAAAGTTCTATATCTCGGTTTATGCGGGTCATAAGCGATTTAACTAATAAGGGACATATCATATCAACTTCAATATTTCACTGGACTAAGGGGTCTCTAAGTGGGGACTTATTATACCTGTATACAGCCCTACTTCTATCACCAAGATACGAAGATGATTTTCAATATTTTATCGGAAAATACCTAAACTCTTCATGGGACATCTTTGTTACTCATAAGCACCTCATTAACCCAGTTTAGCCGAATTGATTTTCCCACTGTTATCAATTGGACCAGTCCATTTCCTATTCAAGGGTTGTTGTGTGGTATTTTACATTTTTATTCAAATTTCAATAGAACATTCTGTATTACAAGCAAACGGTGGAGACCCTGATTAGACGCCGCGTTCTGCGCGGCGTCTGATCTGGGTCTGCGCATGTTGTCCCGCGAAAAGGACGCTAGGCTTATATGGGTTAAGATTGGACTTTGATGATCTGCCTGGCATAGCCCCTAGGGATTGGTTCCACTCTTAGAGTGTAAAAAAAGTTCTAAAAGTAAACAGTGAACCTATCTGACACCGAATTTATTTGAGCCAGCGCAAGGCACAACCAACCAACTGATCCGCAAAGACTCAGATCAGCCTTAACATCTGATCCGAATTTTCACTATGCACTGTAAAAAATATGTGGAAGTTAACACCAAAAAAGGTGGCAGCTCAGCTCCCATCCCCTTTTTGTGTAAACTTATACTTACTTTCCGAATTAATCAACTCGAGGCCAACTTTTCTCCAGCAATAAATGTTAAACAGTTCTACCTGTTATTGGCGTAGTTACTCTCCAGATCAAAACAATCAAACAGAACATATAGGTTAAAATCAGCTGAAAGGTTAAATCAAGACCAGGGACAGTTAATCTGTTTTCTCTTCAAAAATGCGATTTTTAAGTAAATTTTCAGTCCTGTGGTAAATAGAATCTAAACATTCGTGCTCCTGTATTATTGAATAGATTAAACTCGCTGCGAAAAAGCGAAATAATGCTCAGCAAGCATCGCACTCAACTCGTTTAATAAATTCAACAAAAAATAAATACTCAGGCAAGATCCTTTATATAAAAAATACCACTGAACAGCCCTCAAATGGAAGTTGACTTAACGTTTTATTGATAAGGCTGGGAATGTTCATTCGGCTTAAATGGGATAATTGTTTTTTAAAATAAATAATCAGGCCCCGAGGTTATAAAACTTTTTCCATGCTCAAATGAGCTGAGCACAACATTAATCATGCTCATAAATGTTAAAATGCCAACAATTGTCGGCATTTTAAGATTTATTAGCACGATAATTACAACATGTGACTTAGCAGAGAGACTTAAAGTTCTTCATTTGTCGGTATTTTAGTTTTTATGAGCAGTTGAAATTTCGTGCTCAGTTGAGTTGAGCATTAAAAAAGTTTATAATCTCGGGGACTGGACTAACTTCATGCTCATGTGAGTTGAGTATAAATAAAGAGTTACATTTGTATACCCTCTGATCGTGATTTGACTGGCTTGATATCTTAAGGGTTTGCTCGGCTCTTTCTTTTTTTTCATGCACTTTTCAAGTTGACATTCTATTTGACACACACACACACACACACACACACACACACACACACACACACACACACACACACACACACACACACACACACACACACACTATCATGCAAGGACACACCTTTTTTCACCTGCGAAATCTCACCATAGCCTTCGCTGTTTACAAAATCAAAACATTACGTTTTGTAAGAATAACACTAAAAAAGTATATGTGTTAACTTGCCCCAATGTCTTAAATTTTTGTTGCCGATTCTAATGGTCTTTTTAATATTTTGTTTTAATTTTATTTATATCTTTTAAAGGGTGGGGTGTTCTGTGAAGTTCCCTTTACGGCCATATTGTTTCCCATTCGTTCCCATAAAAAATGAAATAAATAAAACTAAACATTTTCCGACCTGTACAATGTATCGCTCGTATTGGTGTGAATGCTTGTGTTTAGAGGTAGCAAGAAACGCCTGCCGGATATTACTTGACTTTTCGCTCACTGTAAAGGCGGTGCCTCATGAATGCGTAATTAGGACTAGTCAACCTTAGGCATAGGTAAAAGCTGAAAAGGAGGCGTGGTTTTATTCAAAAGTAACTGTATCATCTTGTGCCACAACCTCAGTCATTTTTAGTCCTTAAAACGCCAGAAAATAACTGCATCTGAAAATGTCTATTTAACATAAGCAGGGAGGCAAACATTGTGGACCCAGATCAGACTGCTCCTACAGGAGCAGTCTGATCTGGGTTCACACTGTTTATCTATGAGGCTTCAAATAGTTTAGTGGACGTCAAAAACACACATTTTGTGATTATGCGCTTTAAGGGTTAATAAATGTGAGTTCAGTGTGTATACGGTTAGGATTTTCATGAAATGCACGCACGTTTGCGCGGCTCAAAAAGCTTATTAACTCTTTACAAAATTATTAATAAAGCCTGATTTCCCTTCCTTAGCAGATGAAATTTTTGTTTTGTTTGATTTGATTCTTTACGTCCACTCAACAATCTTTCAGTTATGCGGGACGGTTCTTCCTGGGTTTAACCAGTACTAAGCTAGGATAAATGTGTCTTGCTCAAGGACCACAACGCAGTGACGCCGGTGAGGCTCGAACCCGCTACCCTTCGGTCTCGAGTCAAGCACTCTACCACTGAGCCACTGCGCTCCCTAAAGCAGATGAAATAGCCTAACCAAACCCAGATATGTATATTAAAGTTGCCGCCTTTACAGTAAGCGAAAAGTCGAGTAATACGACTCGTCAACGCATGGGTCTTTCAATCGAATATTAACAGGTTCTTCCACATATTGGAGTTCGAATCGTAGTTTATACCAGTCAAGGACATAACTTCTATAAGTTAAAATATATATATCACTTGAGGAAGTTAAAATTGTGCCTTTTCAACAATAATTTCTAAGTGATGCTACAGAAAGTAACTTATTTAAGTTATATCTGAAATTATTTAGGCCAAGGTCAAATTGCAAGCCGTCAACAATATAACTTATTCAGGTTAAAAAAGTAGCTTATTTTCTTAACTTCAATGACCTCGCGTACTTATTTATAGACGATGCGTACAAAATTTTATTGCATAATAGTAAAGTTATGTAATAGGTCTTTCAGATAAAATTACCCACATGGCCGTGAAAATTGCGGTAACTCGGGAATATAAAGATGAAAAAAGACACGTTCACTCAAACAGGTTACTTTTGTTTTTGTTTCAAAAAAAAAAATTAACTGCTTTAAGTGATATATTTTTTAACTTTTGGAGGTTATGCACCTGACTGTATACTGTTACTCAAAAGAAGGAAATAAAAACGATATTTTCATGTGAAGAAATAAGTCTTTTCATGTAATAACCCAATAACAAAAGCTCCTCAACATTATACGCAGGTCAATAATAGCGCTGTGCCCGTGACCATAGGCACGGGCCCTATATTGAATATAGGATCCCTGCCATAGGCAAGCACGTGCAGAGATAAATGTTCCGCTTCCTCTAGACTGGCTCCAGTCCTTAAAACAAGTTTTCATCATTCTGTCATAACCTATTACTTGTAGCCAGTCTATCTCTGATGGCTCTGTTTTAAAACAGAGCCATCAGAGTTAGACTGGCTACAAGTATATGATATGACACAATGATGAAAAATTGTTTTAAGGACTGGAGCCAGTCTACCCTTCCTCCAACAGAGAAGTCATGGGATTGGAAAATTAATTCGAAAATTCGACTTCCTCATTTTTGTCCTTCCTGAGTAAGGCCCTGCTTATCAAAACAATTTAATCCCACCCAGTGATCAACACAGCGAATAGCGGAACTCGGAAACGCGCTCTTCCACAAGAAGTAAAGGCAAACATGATTAATTAATACTAATTATATACAGTATACGAAATGAATGAACATTATCAAAATATAATTGAGCCAGTGCATGAGATTTCCATTATTGAATGAACATGATAAAAACATTACTTTAGCCATTACATGAGATTTTGGTACGTGTCGCATGGTCCGACGAGCAACGAAGGCTCAGGTGAGTCTGCGCAAATTCACAGACTCGCCAGAACCTTCGCTGCTTGCATACACAAAGTTTGGATGTCGATGATGGCTCAAGTCAAAAGTTAGACCTATAGACTCACTAGATGGGCTAGTATGGACGTTTATTGGTGGCTTCTGCGCACATGGTATAATCACCAAAATCTCATAAAAACGTTGTAACAGGCCAATGGTAACATGTGCATTAGCGATGCAAAGTTTTGCGCATTTTAAAATAAATGATGGAAGCGTAATATAAAATGTTGCACCATTTCCATGCACAACATAAAGAGATTTAAAAAATGGTTGCGACTAAGGGGTCGATAGAAAATCAACCCGAAGATCACCTTCTAGGGTCACGAGGTTTGCCAAGAGATGAAAGACGGTGATCTGGAGGGAGGTTTTTTTTTGTTTTTGGTCTTCACAGAAACGATAGGTTATTTTCCTAGCTCATTTTACAATTCCGCTTTTCTGACCCCCACCGTCACACCTCCGTATAGAAAATCCGGAAAGTATACATGCATTTGGGTTATGACCTGTTTGGAGGGTGTTATAATTTCCAAATAGCTTGGTATTTTTTCTGAAGATTGTTTTTGCCTTATTAAACAGTACAGACCCTGATGAAATGCTGCATTAAGCGGGTCTTTCACTTTCTCCTAAATACTCATTTAGGAGTCACACGTATACACAGGGTTAACTCTCAACACGTGTTCTCTGGAAAAATAACAACAACAGGTTGATGAGTATACAAAAACAAAACATGGTTGAGGATTTGAGCAAGGGCATAACATACCAGGCGGGGTTTTAAACAAGGTTAGCAGGGATTTTAACTAGGGACATAACACACCCGGCGGGGATTTTAGGGCATAACACAGCGGGCTGGGATTTAAACTAGGGTCGTAATACATTGGGCTGGGATTCTAACCAGGGCATGACACAGCGGGTAGGGATTTAAACTAGGATCGTTATACACATGGCTGAGATTTTAACCAGGACATATAACAGCGGGCTGGGATGTAAACTAGGGTCGTAATGCATTGGGCTGAGATTTTAACCAGGGGGTATAACACAACGTGCTGGGATTTAAACTAGGGTCGTAATACATTTGGCTGGGATTTTAACCAGGACATAACACAGCGGGCTGGGATTTAAACTAGGGTCGTAATGCATTAGGCTGGGATTTTAACTAGGGGTATGACACAGCGGGCTGGGATTTAAACTAGGGCCGTGATACATTGGGCTGGGGTTTTTACTAGGTGTATAACACAGCTGGCTCGGGGATTTAAGGATCGTAAAACATTGGGCTTGGATTTTTACCAGGGTCATAACACACCGGGCTGGGATTTTGATTAGGGGCATAACACAACTAGCGCGAATTTTAACCAAGGGTATAACACAGCGGGCTGGGGTTTAAACTAGGGTCGTAATACATTGGGATGGGATTTTAACCAGGGTCATAACACACCGGGCTGGGATTTTGATTAGGGGCATAACACACCTAGCGCGAATTTTAACCAAGGGTATATCACAGCGGGCTGGGGTTTAAACTAGGGTCGTAATACATTGGGCTGGGATTTTAACCAGGGGAATAACACACCAGGCTGGGATTTTAACCGCGTTTTGCGGATTCTGATCTAGTTTTGCACTGTTTGCCGATGTCCCACAAACAGGACGTTAGGCTTATATGGGTAAAAGGCTGAGAAGTCTGCATTTCCCAGTTATGAAGTATTTCCATCGTTGAGGATTGCTTTGACATTAACAAACAGTGAAGATTCTGATGAAATGCCGCATTATGCGGCATTTCACCAAGGCCTTCACTGTTTGTCAATGTACCCGGCATAGAAAGGGTCTGGATTTTCCGTAATGTATTACTCACATTGATACAAAAAGCATGGATTTGTCCATTTTGTATACTAAGGGGTCATTCATGCAGGTCGAAATTTCTAAATTATAATATATTTATGTCTATGAATGTCTTAGCAAGCAGTTCAGACCCTTATGAAGCGTTACCTTGTGTGGCATTTCATTAGTTTTTCAACATTTGCCAAATATAAAAAGAAAATAGTTATCTTCAAGGCTTGTTTCTCATTTTTTTCTGTTACAATGCACTTTCCTTCTAAACCCATTTAGAGGTCGAAATAGCTGTCGTTGTGCCGCGTGGAGTTGGTAAAACTTCACCCCGAACATCGATAAAGTGTTGATTTTTTTTCTCATATTCTGGTCCTTCAGGAATATTGGGTTCTGACGGAAAGCAGAATACCGCTTAAGCCGGTGCTAGGTGGCGTGAGAATTGTTGCACTATCCATTAGTTCTCATGAACAGACTCAATAAAACCGAGTTTGCTGTTTTTCTTATAGGGTAGGTTCTCTCTATTTCTGAAGGATCCGTTTTTCCAGATTATTTTGAGGCGAACAAGTCTCCAGTGAAAAATGTTATACATTTCTACCTGTTATTGCTGAAGTTAAACTCTGAATCAACGGAATCGAACGGAACATTTTTTAAAGCAGTTGAAGGGTTGCAACAAAATCAGTATGAGTCACTGTTCAGCTGACACCAAAGTTGGTGTAAAGTTACGCTTATTTTTAACAGTTTAGTCGAGTACAAATATACAAATATATAAATGTGTAGCCGCCGAAAATCCTTTTCGCCTGGTACGATTCAAATATTATTTGATTGGTCGTTGAATTTTGTCAAACCGTAAAAGTGAGATTTCAGATTGGTCTCATTTCTTCACAGCTGTGCGTAAAATTACGAGTCAGTGTGTAAAAAAACGTAGTAAGTGGTATAAATAGTATGTTCATTCATACATAGCTTCAACCGCAATTGATGCGGATGGACATTCCCACCCATATCAGTTCCTATTCCGGGGTTGTTGGTGTTTATTTTTCCAAATTTTGATCAATTCTTATAAGCAGACAGTGAAGACCCAGATCAAACACGGCGTCTCGTGGCGTCTGATCCTTGGAATCACTGATTGCCAATGTACCTGATCAGCTATAGCGGTCAGCATACTGTAAAGTCGGAAATTTTCGCGAGGGTTTTATTTTCGCGAAACTTCGCGGATGCGGAGTTTCGCGAAAATAAAACCCTCTTAAATTGGCGAAATCATTCAATTGTTCACTGTTGTAGGTATATCATGTCCAAGTCGCGAATTTTAAGCGTTGCCAATATGTATTTTAACGCTATTCGCGAAAATAAAATTCTCCGAAAATTTCCGAATCTCCAGCAAGTCTCAGGCTATCATGGACCCGCCAGCGAGACGCCATTTAAACTTTGCCGGGCCGATAGAATATTGCATAAATTGAAAAAAGTACACACAGCTACACATCTCGTATACTACATGTAATAGGGTATCGACGCAAGAAACCTCTCTTCGGGGGTTTGCGAACAAGAAATGCGCGGTCTGATCAGCGTCTTAATTATTTGCTTATTGGAAAGTATGATATCTACACTTGCTACGAACGAAATTTCAATTTTCTAGCTAGTCTCTGAGCAGGCTGGTTTGAATCTCACTGTGTCGGAAACCCCGAAGACAGATTTTCACGCGTCAAGGAACCTTTGTAGACAGTAAAAGACGCCAGTCATCACTGACCACCCAAGAAAAAACAATATAAGAGCCCGTGCCGACCGCCTTTACTATAACGGCACCAGTGCCCGTGCTGAACACCTTTACAAACAAGAGGACTACTGTCCTGCCAACCAAGAGTGACAGTGACGTAAGATTTTGTTTATAATTGTTAAGTAAAACATTAACTTGTACCCTCCACTTGAGCTAACGCGAGTCATCCTGTGGATAGGATTAATACACAATTAATCTATCGATTATAAGTCCCTGATAACTTTGTTAACAAAACATGACGGCACTGTCACTCTCGGCTGGCAGGACACTAACTTGAATTCTTGTCACGAGTAGCGGATGTTTACAGTAGTAGTAGTAGTAGTAGTAGTAGTAGTAGTAGTAGTAATAGTAGTAGTAGTAGTAGTAGTAGTAGTAGTTGTAGTAAGATAGTTTATTTAAGTGTCACATCTGAAATATATACAAATAAAACATACAACATAACTAAAGATATTCGATGTCCTGCCTAAAAGCACATGAGACGCTATTTGACAGTAAAAAGCATGAATATATAAAATGATATTTACATTAAAATTTCAACACGTATTGTGTAAGATCTTCACATTCACCAAATTTGTAAAGACATCTACATATATGTACATTGCTGAGGAGAAGGGGCATGGCAAAGTCAGTTACAGACCCCTTCCTTAGTTGACTGTGATATGTCGTCCAGAGTCGGGGCTGGTACAGTCGATCCTACCAGACACTGGCCAATACAGTGACAGCTGTTATAGAACTAGAACTTAGCAAATTATTATGAGTTCAAAAATCGTCTTTTGTTCATTCTAAATAAAACATTTGCTAACTGTAATTGTAGTTCTTCAGAATTCATTAAGAAGACAAGTTTTTCTAAGGATTCATAATGTTTAAAAGTCGGGTTTATTCTGAGCGCAGATTGAAACAGTTCGTATCTTAGATCACTATAAAACTCACAATCAACCAAAACATGTGTCTCATCCTCAACTGAGTTTGCAGAACAATATGTACAAAGTCGTTCAAATACGGGAGTTTTGGTCGGGTATACCTTCCAGTTTCAATTGCTAAAGGTAAATTACAGCTACGAAAGTTGGCAAGCAAGCACACGTCTGTGGCCCCTGCTCATAGTTTGTTTAACATAGGATTCTGTCTTCAGGACGGTTTTATATTGTCTATAAGTTCTCAATTTATTTCCATTGAGAGCGTTTCCATCACTCATTAACTTTTGTAACCATTTGTCTTTATCTATGTCATTCAATACGATGCGTAGCCACAGAAACAAAGGATGGTTTATTAGGGTTTGTGGCCAACATCAAGTCACTTAGGCTATGTGTATCAATAAATTGTAGCTTCTTTTTTTCACATGATCTACCTTTAGCGAGAGACCAATTGTGGACCCATCGTACAATCCTGTGCTCTGGCATATTTTGTAGCCTACACCACAAACGAACTGATTCAACTTTTTGTTTAACTTTGCAAGAGCTCCATCCTAGATCACCCCTCGAAGACACATTAGGACAATGTTAAGTTACACCCAGAAAATATATACATGCTTTATTAAGCACTGTCTCCATTTCAGAAAACTTTGTTAGGCCCCATATACCTGAGCAGAAGAACACTACCGGCTCCACTATGGTCCTTACTAGTTTCGTATAAATATTTATACTCATGCCTCCAGCATGTAAGAACTTTGAATATAAACACCAAATGCTCTACTAGCTGATTAAGCTATTTCTTGTACAGAAAACTTCATATTTAAACTCGTTCAACCAGAAGCCAAGACACTTATAAATACTTGAGAGTTAATTTTTACCACATATAAAATTGTATCTAGTTACATTTTAGCCTTTGGTCTAAAATGCAATATTTTGGTCTTATTTTCGATAATAACCATACGCCATTTATTTCACCAGTCATTTAATATATCTAGCATTTGCTGCATACCACCCTCAGATTCAGATATGGTAGCTATATCGTCTGCATAAAACAGCACTGATATGACTCGTTAAGCCACATTGCATGTCCTCTAATTCTTTTGCCAAGTTATTGACGTAAATAGAAAACAAAGTCGGCGAAATTACACAGCCCTGCTTTACACTCTGCGTTACTCTAAACCAACCTGTTTCCTGGTTGTTTATTCTGACAGTGCAAAATAGAGTCTCGTACAAAAATGTATTGCATTTAAAAATTTACCTTTTATACCTATACTCATCAGTTTGAACCCAAGACATTCTCTATTTACTGTATTGAATGCTTTTTAGTATCAACAAAGCACACAGACGTATCTTTATTTTCTGACTTTCTGTTGCTTATTATCGTATGTAAAGTATAAATATCGTGAAGACAACTCCTGCCTTTGCTAAATCCATTCTGACCATCAAACAGAACATTATTTTCCTCAAACCACTGTGTCAATCGCTTATTGAGAATATCAGTGTACACTTTGCATGGGATAGAAAGCAATGTAATGGGCCTATAGTTAAAAGGTTTACATCGATCCTCACTTTTATATATTGAGTTTATTATACCCTTTGTCCATTCATTTGGTATCTTCCCTGCCTCAAAACAGTATCTAATCATCTTGAACAATAAGTCAATACATGTCTCATTTAGGAGCACTTCTGCAGGTATCTCGTCGACCCAAGACGCCTTTCTAACCTTCGTGTTATACACAGTCGTTCTAACTTCTTCCCTACTGTTGGGTGCGTTTAACAGAGAGCAATCTGTCACTGAGAAAGCATGACTATGAGGTTCGCAAATGATTTCTCTTACTTGGTCTAAGTAAGCTTTATTAAAGGACGGGTTGTCTTGATCACCATTAAACAAACACTCAAAATCTACTTTTCATTTCCTTAATACATTGTCTCTATCAGAACTTATTTGACCTTTATCATCTTTTATTTCCCACGGATTGACGTTATGCGATCGTTAGCTATACCAAGCCTCCCAATTTTGACCAGAAATTGCGAGGATTTTCAACGTTTTCGAAATTATCTTGCAGTTTCTGTTGTTGCTGTATTTGGTATTTCCATTTACACTGCCTATTCAGTTTATCAAAATGCCTTCGTGCAATATGGAAGTCCTCTCTTAGCACTCTACTATTAACACACTGTGTGTTTCTGGACCTACTTTTCACACGCCGTTTGCTTGTGACCCATAAACGTTTCAGTTTACAAACTTCATCCCACAAATATTGTAATTCAGATGTCCAGTATGGTTTTACTCTTGATTTATGTGACATATGCGGAGCATTTGTCTTATTTTGTTTCCGTCTAGGTAATTTTGCATCCATCTCTACCTTAACTAATTAAGTAATTCAGTTTAAGCCGGTTGGAAATCTCTTTCCTCAGCAAGGTACTTCTCTATTTTATCTATAGTATCCATTATACGCTGGAACGAAGCTTCACAGTTAAGAAAAGAGGCTGTGATATCATCTAACTTATATCGTGGTTTCACAGCTGAGCTCTCTGGTGGGCCGTTCAAATTAGCTACGTTATCAGTTTGTAAGGTACCTTCAAGTAGAGAGTGTTCTGAGCTTCTAATATGACCCTGCATTTTAACATGGTTTATCACTGACGACATAGTATGCACCTTAAACCTATGATACCTTTCTAACTATTCATTAGGTACAATTATGTAGTCCACGATGGAGCTTCCATTTCCATTGATATTATTAAAGTACTATTCTCTCCCAACCTACCGTTCAACATGCACAGATTACAGTCTGTAAGAAAATCTAATAGCAACTGACCATATGGGCCGCAACGCGAGAAAACCTGTCTTCGGGGGGTTGCGAACAACACAGGCGCAGACCAGCCTGCGCATCCGCGCAGACTGTTCAGCGCCTTTGTTATTCGCTTTTTGAAAAGTACTCTAACTAAGCTTTCTACAGGCGAAATTTCAGTTTTCTAGCTAGTCTCTGTAGCTGAGGAGACTGGTTTAAAACTCACTTTGTCGGACACCCCGAAGACAGGTTTTCTCGCGACGTGGCCCATATGATTCAATTTATAGTCAAGAACTTCTCTTTGTGGTATGTTATCCACCCCTTCTATATGGTCTGATTCATCACAACATCTAGAATTGTAGTCACCACAAATGATGACGTCACCATCATGTTGATAGTCGTAAAACTTCAGCATCAGGGCAGCATAAAATGCTTCACCATCGCATCTCCTCGACGATCCATATTGTGGTAGGTAGCATATACACACTGTGAACTTATGCTCAGACTTTATGTTCAAGTTTAAGCCAGATAACGTCTTCCAGGGAATGATCTGTTACACACGAGTATTGCTCAAAGAGAGAGCTCTTAACAAACGCTCCTACTCCACCTGGCCCACGTCTTGCATTCTGGTGTAGACTGGTCCTATTATTACCAAACTAGTGATACCCGTTTAAGTTCAATGTTTCACTATTTTTCAAAACCGTTTCACAAACTCCTATGATATCTAGATTTATGTCATTTAAAATCGTAAAGTTGAAGTTATGCGAATCTTTATTAATAAGGGACCATCCACCTACGTTCCATACACCGACCTTTATACCCCCTTATTGTAGACTACCTGGTTTCTCAGTCTTCTTCAAGATTCTACCACTACCTGAGACAAAAAAGTAATTTGCTTTTCCAAGCTCCTTTAAAACAGTAAACATATTTGACTCCTTAATTCGAGTTGAAAAGCTTGTACACATGTTTGTATTTTGGTGTGTTTTTCAGTCTATTTTTTATCTGCATGATTTCTTGCTTCTGATCAGCTGTATCTATTGTAACTTTGATAACACCTGTTTTTTTACTTTTTGAGGATTTTCTTTCACAACTGACAATCTTAACCGTTTTCAATTTCAAACTATCACGCAACATTAAATTTACCTTATTCAGTGTAACTGTTCTATCGCCTAGCCACACTTTTTCCTGAGCAAGCTTGAACAAGCTTGAACAAGCAGTTAACCAGTACTTCGTGCACATACTTTGGCTTGTATCTGAAAAAACCCCAAAAAAACATTGGGCTGCATCATCACTGCAAGCTTATCTAGATATCTTCTCTCATAGATTCGTAAATAGAGGATCTCACATGAGTGCTCATGTTTTATTGAATTCATTAAACGAGTTGGGGGAAAAAGAGATAAAATGCGAGGCCTGCTGAGCATTTTCTCTCTTTTTTTGCAACGAGTTTAAAAATTCAATAACACATGAGCACGAATGTTAGATTATATTTATCATATGACGTAAAGATTACTTTGAAATCCCATTTCTGACGTAAAAATGTTGTAATATTGTCATTATGTACGCATTGTTATGGACGTCATAACTTTTCCCGAAAATCTGTAAGCCACTAGTGGTTTATCAATTTTATTGCATAACGTTATTTCACTCCCAGACGCGACGTCACATGGTAATTGAACTTTGTACTAAAGTTTTTAGTATAACTACAATTACAATTAAAATGAATACTTTGTGATCACTGGTAACCAGGGGAGGTAAGAACTCAAAACAGTCAACCATATCTTCTTCAATTGACATGATTAAATTAACACAGAAGGCCACTGAGACAACCTAAACCATGTGCAATCTTGCATATGCTGATACAAAAAACAATCTCTTAGCCATTCAAGAACAATAATAGATACGAGGGTCATTTTTTATTGTCATAGAACCGGAATGTATCTCTAAAAATATAGAATTTACGGTACCATAAGTACGTATATTTTGAAAGGTATAGCTTCTTTCTATCAACTGATGAAATTTTTCATCATTAGCGTTTAGTTCGGCCAAGTTATTTAGCTTAGAATAGGGCATAGTAAAGGGCACTGGTCGAAACCCATGTCATTTTAACAACGCAGCCAGCAGGAAATTAGACGCTTTTAAGTTACATTCGCTATGATTATATAAGCATTTGTCAAGGCGATTTTTCGTTTGCACCATTAACATTAATTATTCAAACGCTAATCGTAGACAAGTGCAACAAAAATATCAGCATGCTGTTTGCTATTTTATAACAATTTTAAAACACCCATCAATATGCCAACATAATCACAGTCAAGTGCTAGTTGTTATATCTGTTAAAATTATGATTATGAACAAAATTTAAAATTTCTTCTAGTTTTGCATAGCACATGATATACTCAATCATTTGTCAGCAGTTATATTGGTGTATCAATTTAAGCGTGTTCCTGAAGACTTTTGGTACTGTCATACCCCATGTTATAAAAAGTGGGTGGAGTAAATCAAACCCTTGTAGAAAAAACAATATCAATCAGGTCTGCATAATTATCTTATTGCAGTGTTTCCAACACCTGTTAAGAGGTACAAAAACAGTTTCAATGTATTTTCTAAATATAGTAACGCTGCATGACGCCATTTATGTACAAAATAAGTGATTTTAGCACCCTGGGCTATTTATCTTGCAGTTCACTCATAATAAAACAAAAGTATTAACTTTGTTTTGGGATGAAAGTTACCATAACACTTTCATCTACCATATAAATAAGAAAATATAAAAGTTCTTTAGAGCTAACATATTAAGCCACATTCAAAAGCCTGTACCTGACTTCCTCTTGTGTCAACTTTTTTCAATAAAAGTTTATATGCCTACTGTACAATTTGCTGAGGTTCCAAATAACTCTTCCATATCCGACAATTGCTGCGTATATGATATAATAGACATATAATATTGTAGCACTAGGTGTCCTTTTTTCAGGAGCTGTGTATGGTTATGGACCCATTTTCATGCAATTGTTACTAACGTTCTGTCAGAGACTAAGTCCATAAATGTCATACATATATTTCTACCATATTTCCAATGTCCGATATATAGGTATGTCTTTGCCTCCAGGAAGCCATTAAAGAAATGCATTTTGAAATAATTTTAGGTTGCATGTATAGATAAAAGCTCAATATTTCCAAATATATACATGATGAATGGATTTACTTTTGCTGTTTTCATTACATAGACCATTATACCAACATGAAAAAGTCCCTCGTATGACAGTGAACTGCCTTATTAAAGATCTGACCTCATTGAAGTCATGTAAATTGAAATTGATTTGACTATATCAACAAAGGTTCATACTAGTTGTAAGGGAATGCCTGGATTGTTGATGAAATGACGTAAAGTTAATATCATTTGTAATCATAGTGTCCCTGTTGTCACAAGCTTCCTATAATTCGAATTTTTGATAATTCGAAATTAAATCTCTAGTTTCTTGGACTTCGAATTTTGACCCCCACTTTGTTCATGACCAATTTTCTTTAACACAGTTTTGACGCCAGATTGCTAAAGACGTGTAACGCAGTATTACCTGACATACCTTTGCACTGGTATAAACTAAACTGACCTATCACTTGTGATCTTCATGAGAGTTGAACAGTTCTAAGTGGTGCGTTTCTTTTTTGGTAGGGTATATATGTGAATGTATAAAATGTTTTGCCAGTGACTTTTACCCAAGGCCAGTGGGACTGACAGTTTGTGTAACTTTTAGGAGGATTTATTTGTATAAGTCTCCTTCACCCTAAAGTAATAATAGAGACTAACGTTTTTCCCTCTTCTTTTTCACCGAGCAATAAAATCAACTCTGGGGAAGATGCTGAAACAATTAATCAGTGAAGGCTCAAAGCAGAAAGTACACATGAACACCTTGTTCTGAGTGCGTTGTTTGACAGGTTTAGTCAGTCATGATATGTTGGTACTTATTACACCACTCAGGCGTGCCTGTGCAACAGAGCCTATGCCGATTGTATAAACATGCTCGCTTACACCGTCTTGAGACAGACTGCTCAGACCAATTTTCAGACCTCTATCCCCACTGGGCACGGTACATATAGCTGCGCAAGCATTTTTAAGCTTGACTTTTCGCAACGCGATAAATACTATTATAATTTCATGAAAAAGCCGGAATTATTTAAATAAACGAAGAGAACATAGTTATTTCTGTCTGTGCGTCTGACTAACTTTTTATAACGTCTGTCTTTTTTCTCGCAGAAAAACAAAAACGAAAAACGGCTCTGGACGGACGGACATGGGTAACTGATCCAACAATCAAACAGTAAGTGCTCATATCAATCAGACCATGCACATGTTCAATCTGATATGAGTCTCCAGTGTTTTAATCTGTAAGTTCTAACAGTAATTCCACAATGAAAACAATTAAGTGGGAGTAAGAAAGGTGATAAAGATCAGGAATCGATACACTTAAGTACCACACCTGACGCAGGATACCGCATGGGAAAGTGGAAAAAAGTCATTTTCAATAGGTGTAGCGGCGCTGCCTGACTTGAACCTCCGTTTTCCGATAGCTATAAAAAACAATAAATCACATATATTGGTTGAAATCTTAATTAAATCTGTTTTTCTTAGAGTTTCGTTAGACTAACCGTTGTCTTGACAAACCCCGCAAAATATGTGGATTATTTTTGTAGCAGGAATGCATTAAAGAAAACTTAATGATATTGATGCTGAAATGTAGGATATTCTTATTAGTCAGTACATTTGCATGATATATATGATCTGGATCTACACATACTATTTAAACACCACTTGACGCATGGTGCTTTTCATACAGCTGCTAGACCAAACCCCTTACAACTGCTACTAGGGAGGCTACATGTCTTTTTGTTCGCTGAGCCTTCATATACTTCTATACTGTGCGTATGCGAGCAGCGAATAGCCATCCAGCGTAATCTCATCAGACCCTTGGCTGCATACAACATGTAACAAAATCTCTGGTAGGCATGTCTTGATACCAAAATTTGGCCAATGGGTTAGGTATCGCTGAGTGCTGTCTTTTCGATTTGAAAGAACGAAACATTTAAAGACTAATTGCTTCAAACACTCGTATATAGACCCTAGAAAGACTGATACTTATTGCTTAGTTTCCATGTGGATTCATTCAATCATTTAGATTTTTGGGTCAGGGGTGCAAATACCCCACCCATCCCTAATATGACGGTGAATTAATTAGGAAGATGTAAGCGCATTTTGTTCACAGCTCGTCAGTATAACATATTAGCACAATTATCACCAAAATATATAGAAAATAAGCAATATCTATAGTCATGTAAAAACGGAAGAAGTTTAGAACACACATGAAATTTTCAAAATGTATCAGAAATCGGGGGTGGTCGAAATGAATAACACCCACAAACTCTAAATGATATTATTTCTATATTAATTTAGCATTCTTAAGTTGAAAAATAGCAAATAGTGATATGTTAAAAATTTCAGCTAATTTGCATTCCACATTTTCAAATTATACAAATTTTAAATGTACTTATTTTTTTTTAACTGAAACAACGTTTGCCATTTTGGGAACTCAATTATGGCCACTGAGTGTACATCTGTTCTAGGCTCAACATTACCCGAACAGAGTTGGACAATCAATCAGAAGCATTTCATCATCATCATAGGTCGATCAACCTTCTGACGCAAAAGTATTTCCCTAAATTAATTTATTTCCTGTAAACATCGACTTCGGTTCCAAATCACTGACAAAAAAGATTGGATCATGACGATACAGCCGAATGAACTTGCACTCTTTGATCAATGGTGCACATAAGAAAAGGTGTCTACGATCGAAAACATGTGACAATTCTGGCTGGTCTCATGGCTGAAGGTACTAGTCAGACGTTTGGACGATGATTTGTCTGTTACCAAACAAAACACACTCTGGCAGATAAACTGTAGATGCGGAATAGCAAACTAAGATCTACATTGTATACTCGTATATGTCAATACACTTCTTCGTTCACAGTACTTTTCCCCTGTTTTACTTAGTTTTAACCCATAAAGCACCACTAACAATTTGCAGCAGACGACAATGTCAAACTTAAAATAAAAATACAGTATGATATTTCTTGAGAATTGTCTGACAACAGACAACCCTCATGAAATATCACACCTTTTTTTTTTCGAAAATTAGGAAAGATGTCCCAAAATTTGCCGTCTGCTGCAGTCGTGATTGGTGCTTTAAGGGTTAACTAAGTTATGAATGAAAACAGCCATAATAAGCCCGAAAGTGATAATCACAAC
The DNA here is from genome assembly GCA_964019695.1 of Loripinus fragilis. Classification (NCBI taxonomy): domain Eukaryota; kingdom Metazoa; phylum Mollusca; class Bivalvia; order Lucinida; family Lucinidae; genus Loripinus; species Loripinus fragilis. The sequence continues at coordinate 77,131,452 of OZ026525.1, forward strand.
TACAGCAGACGACAATTTTTTAAAGATTTTTCCTGGTTTTCGGTATATTATAAAACTTGACATTGAATATGAATCGCCAAGGCAGGCGTTCAAATGAATCACCAAGTCTTATTTGGTTGATAAAGCAGAAACAAACGTTGCTGCAGGTTTTCTACTTACGTTAAACCCTTAATGCGCCAATCGCAACAAAAGCTGCCTGCTTTTCTCGTCTATGGAAATGTTTAAGAAGCCTCTAGGGCAAACAGTGTGGACCCAGATCAGACTGCTCCTATAGGAGCAGTCTGTTCCTGGTCCACGCTGTTTGCTTCTATACTTAATTCGTCTGCAATGTTAGCAGTTATTTGCAGCAGACGACTTCAGCAGACGACATTTTCAGATGCATTTTTTCTTGGCGCTTTAAGGGTTAAATGTTAACCTCTTTGCATGCTGGGTAATTTTGCATGCTTTTATGTCGTCTGTCATTTTTTTTTAAATTAATTTTTGTTTGAAATATTCTTTCGTGTATACCATCAGAGTTTCAAACTGCTTGGGTCCAGAGCTTGTCAGGTCTCCTCTGAGTCCAAACAGACAGACGACACTAGTAGGCAAAAGTTTAGTAAAAACATAATTCCTAAACTATTCAGGCACGTCCCATTAAGATGAGTTAGCATCCATAAAAAACATAAGGGTAACTGGTAAAAACGTGTACAAAATAAGATTGGTTAGATGACATTGCAAAGAGGAAAACAGTTGATTCCTGCTTTTACCTTGAAAAATCCACACAACCGTATGAGTTACAACCTCTATATAAACACAAGCGCCTACTAAAGGCCTTAAATAACATAGAACCGTAGATGCAGCTTGCAAGAATACAATTTCAAAAACGTTTAAAGAAGTAGAGTATCATACTGAAGAATGGCACAGGTACTGTACATCCGGAAATTTTCGCGAGAATTTTATTTTCGCCAAAATAGCGTTAAATAACATATTTACGACGCTAAAAATTCGCGGCTAGGGCATGATTTAACTAAACGACAAAGTGATTTCGCCATTTTGCGAGGATTTTATTTTCACAAAACTTCGCATATGCGAAGTTTCGCAAAAATAAAACCCTCGCGAAAGTTTCCAAATTTACAGTAACCAAATATACATTAACCCTTTGTAGACAAATGGATGTTTCCATGAAGTTTGATGCAGTTATGTCAGGATGGTCCACTGTATATGTTCTGCGCAAAGTTAGAATCTGGATAATTCCCTTACAGTCCTGCTCAAAGTGAGATGTCCTACTTTGGCGGACAGAGTGAAAATTCTTACTTTGCGCCGTTCAATTCCGGAATTGTCCATGCGCAAAGTGAGAATTGGGGCAAAGTGAGAATATTTATAGATCTTAACGTGAACATGTATTTGAATTAGGCGCACTTCGACTGATGTCAATTATAAAGGCCCACTTCGAATCGAACTTTAGTTCCTACTATAGTAACTAAAAAATAGTAAGTGAGTATGATCAGGAAATACCACAATCACAAACCGCAGATAACCCTGTTTGATTCGTACATAAATAATCGCTACAAGAGTGACGTCACAAACCTACTGGAGATCAACGGTGGGTCAGAGCACCGTTACTCTAGTAGTATGTCTGGTTCCCTCTTCTAGACCTTTCTACAAGTAGTGCAAACTGTTTTGAAAAAAAAAAAAACTGAATATCTCTCTCTCTCTCTCTCTCTCTCTCTCTCTCTCTCTGTGAAATAGTCACATACACGATGGTCCCAGCAATATCGTATATGAGAATGTTTAAACAAAGTGAAATGCTTTCAAAAATTTGGTAGTTAGTTAGATGCTGTTATCGGATCAAGTTCAAGTTGAAAAATGAGAAAATACTATGTTCCCTGTGAAAACTCCCAAAATCAAAATGTGACATCCATTTCTTAAGCATAGTACTTTAGTCATGTCATTCTTACTTTGACTTTGCCCAAGACCTGCTTGCCATTCTCACTTTGTCCGGTTGATTCCTATTTTGCGCAAGAGATGAACCTAACAAAAATCAATAAAATACCCCTTGCGCAGTTTTAGAGTTGCCCGGTACAATTCCAGAAACATCAGACAAAGTAGGAATTCTCAGTTTGCCCAGGTACAAATCCGGATTATACCGATTCTAACTTTGTGCTGAACATATTCACCACCATGGCCTAAGCACTTGATTGCCACTGATGATCTCTTTTCTCATGTGGTGGTTCTAATGCTGTTAGTTTTTTTCCTTCATTTCTATACTTATGACTTCTTTGACCTGATTTAATACAATACGCCCATGACGGTTACTGCATAGTACACAGAAAGGGGCTACAGGTTACAATTTCCAAATTAAGATGTATGTTGCACATCACTCCCTCGAGATTGTGTTCTGTGGCATATCATCTGGGTCTTCACAGTTGGATAAGTACCCGTTTAGTGGTTTCACAAGACACATACAATTTAGCAAGTCCATGAGAGGTTTGTTCTAAACTAATGTGCTTAAGAGACCATTAGTTATGCATGCATGCCCTGCAACCTTGTAGTGCCTTCATTTGCGTCCCTTTTTGTATACGAGCAGAAAATGTTCTGACGAAACACGCGAATGCACAAGTGGGCTGAGCATTATCTTCTAGCATAATCAATAAGTACTACCAAACTCCCATGAGCTGATTCACTTACTTTGGTGATGCTCCGATTGTGCTGGCCGGGGACCTCGTGTCTAGATCTGCATTTTTTTATCTATTTTATCTTTATTTAAAGAGGACAACACATTTAGCATTCCACGCTAGTCTACCGTGAGTCCCTCTAAAACATAATTACATATAAACACTTGGTCTACCATGGGTCCCTCTAAAACATATTTACATATATACACATATAAACAATTTAAGCATATGATAAAAACATAAAGTGTGTAAAGCATAAGCGAGCGTATGAAAACATTAACATTTGGCAGCATTTTGGTCTCTTTAATACACCAAGGCTTAAAACACTTGTAAAGAGCATTAATTAATGAACATGGATGAAAACTCATGGAAAAAGTTAAAATCCGGCATTCATTAAACCTAAACTTTTTGATTTGAGTCTTAAACACCTTAAAGAAGATGTAGTTTTGTCAGCTTCCGGTAACTGATTCTACAAAATGGGTGCAGTACATGAGAACGAGCCATCAAAAATTACTGTTTTTTATCTGGGTACTTGAGTTGATCTAAGCGTTGGATTATGTCTTTGCGACATAGGAATTAGCAGTTCAGATATATATGTAGGTGTGAGGCTCTTAAGCGCCTTATATGTAAGTAATGCCTTATTATAGCTATGTCTTGTTTGTATAGATGGCCATCTTAATGTCTTGAACATGTTGGAAGAGGCTGTGTCGTAAGGTGCATTTAGAATGATTCGCGCAGCACGCTTGAAGTTTTGAGAGTCTTTCTATGGGCTTCATTGAAGTGGTACCCCAGGTACTTGAGCCAATTAATGGTAAAGCATACCCTTAGTAGAATATTTTTGGGCATCATTTGGAATAATATATAAAGAAAGTTGTCGCAATAATGAAGTTTTGGATGAGATAATGGCGCAAAGGTGGTCAATATGGTCTGTCCATCGAAGATTTTCGTCGATGTATACACCCAGTAATTTCTGTTTTAAACATCTCTAATTGTGTTACCTTCAATGTTAATATTGAAAGGTTGATTGTTTTTGTTCTGTGTTGGGTTCCTACGATCATACATGTAGTTTCATCATCATAATTTATTTCCATTTTATTTGGTTACACTAAAGTTTTATGGTATTGCCTTCATGTTGTAACTTGGCTTCGACCTCAGTTTGTGTATTTCCATGTGTATGGACCGTCGTATCATCTGCGTAGTAGTTACTATCGCAGTATTTCATGAATAAATGTAAATCATTAAGAAACATTTATACTAATGGAGGCGCCAAGATCCTAAGATCATAATATGGTATTGATTTGTACTTTTGCACGTTTAGCAATTATCTCGCTGAAGAAGAGAGAGCTGGCTGTTTTCCATATTTTCTCTTGCTTTAGTTTATGGGCCTATGACGTATTGATTTGGTTGTATTTTGTGTGTCTGTTGCCTCCCTTAGGTACCGTAGGTTGACTGTGTTCTGACCATACATATAACTTAAGTGTTTAGCTCACCTCCTTCGAAAAATAGTTTGGATATTTGGCTGTTGTCAGGCACACCGGTGTTTATCTGTTGGATTTCTTTTGCTCCGGTATTCAGTTTTATTTACTGTTGAGTCCTTATCTTTGCTTGATCTCCTTTTTATATCTTGATTTAAATGTTCTTAGAGATGATGCATTGATAAGTTAGGGGTCTTTCATGCAAACCAAACATATATGTATCTCGATACGCCATCTGAACTAAGGGTGAGGTTGGTGCACCGTTAAACCGGTTTAAGCCCTCCAGTAAAATATTTTTCTGACCGTTCCAAGGCGGTGCTTCTTTTGTGGATCATTTATGTTACTTCTGTATTGTTTTGTTATGCCTTCATGCATGTCTGTTTGTTGATGCCTTTTGGTAACCTGCTGGGAAAGGGCTGACCTCTTGGCTCTCGTTTGTGATGTCTAATTGTAACGTTGTCACTTTCCATTGGTAACCTGGTCAGGTGTGGTACTTGATTGTATCGATTCCTGATTTTTGCCCTCTTTATTACTTTACATAAAACAAATCTAGAAAGAATCCACGCCCTAAGTTTCAAGCGAAAATGAAACAAATTCTCTCGAATGGACTGAATAATTAGTCAATTCTAAAACAGTAAAATTTATTGCTGATTAATGATATGCCGCTTATTTCTCAGTTATGTGAAAAGTATTAAAACATTTTGGCAAGCCATGTGGTTGTATATACATATTGCACAGGTCTGCGTAAAATTTCTCTTAAAGCATATGTAATATACATGTACATGTACATGTATATAGTGTGGCTAGAGACCTCATTTGTGTCCTGACCCCCCTATTCTACAACCCTATGTTGTGTATGAGCAGTGACTCCTCTGAGCCTTTACTGTCTATTTTTCCGATACAGTAGCAAACAGTCAAAGGGAGAAACCCGTTCGCTGATTAGCATCTTCTATAGCTCCCTTAAAACGAGGTACTGCCAGCGTGTTCAGCTTCTAGATTGACTGCCACACTGCTAAACTTAATGCAGTACCATGAACAAAAACAATATACGGTCCAAGTTCTACTTGTTACTCCTCCATTAACATGCATATATTACACCATAATATATATTATACTATGATAAATTAAACCACATTTTTATCAATAAGATAAAAGAGGTTTTAGATTTATACACGTTTTGTCTAACTTGTTCATTTTCTGACACTTTGTATTATCTTTATCATTCCAGTTCCTATCACTGAGTGGACTAACACAGTTACTACTGGCTGCAATTACAGTGCACTGCACACACAGTCTTCCTACATCCTGCACAAATCACCCGGATCAACAGTTGCGGATTGCAAATGCTCTATTCAAGTTGTATACAGACCCTGACTTCAGCAGGTTTAGTTATAACATTGTACCCTGCTACAGGGAGAACGTTTACAATGACAAAGATATGATCAGTGGAATAAAGCCAGTTTTTACGCCGAAATGTAGGAGACACTCACAAGTTGATCAAAATTGTAAGTTCCCAGAATATAGCGGTGTAGTGGACAACAACTCAGCGAGCAACCATGGCTCGAGAACATGCCCGTGGAGCTATAGAGTAGACTATAACGAGATGAGAATACCTAGTCAAATTGCTACGGTGGTTTGTGAATGTAAGCATTGTCATAGGGGGCGCTGTGTGCCTATAATGTCCTATATACCGATACTTCTAATACATTGTAACAAGGAAACGAAATATTTTGACTATACGCCGTCCATTTTAGAAGTCCCTACAGGTTGTGCATGTGTTCAGCATAAACTTGCAAACTTTAGAAAAGGCTCACATATGGCTCGCAGTTCCAGAACTCGTTTTATTATGGAGCAATGACGTCAGTGGATAAAGAGTATAAAACTATTTTTTGCCAAATGTATTTTCCCAACCTTATCAATTGAACTAGTCCATTTCCAATTTAACATTGTTTTTTTTCATTTCCATTCATTTTTTTAAAGAAACTGCTATAAGCAAAACGTGGAGAACCTGATCAGACGCCGCAACGCGGCGTCTGATCTGGTTTTGCACTGTTTGCCGATGTCACACAAAAAGGATGCTAGGCTTATATGGGTTAACACCCCGTCCCCAAAGAGAGCATAACCCTGGACCACTTTTGCTATACAGGCGAAACGCCATTCGAATGGCGTTTCGCTGGTGGGCCGATAGTGGTCTCATGATATGTGCTAATTTGGCCTATTTTGATTCATGTAATAGAGCCATGCTGCGAGAAAAGCTGCAATAAGTGTGCATACTATGAGCAACTCATGCATGTATTTCCCGTTAGAAATATGGATGGTGCAGGTGACGACATAAAAAATTGTATTTTTTATCTGCGAGGCGAATAAAATGGCGGTTACAAGTAGCAAACTGGTCCCTGACTCATTTATAGTAATGACGCTCAGGATGACGCAATTAGGCCAACTCTGTGGTATCAATGTATGCATTATGTTCCTATCTGTGCTATAACATCGGTAATGAACTCATTTAAAAAGACTAAGTCTGCAACTATGAACATTTTTCGATTTTTTTTATTTTCTTTTTTAATCATTTGTAAATGTAGAATTAGGCTATATTTTCACATTAATTCCGTTCACTCAGCTGAAAACTACACGAAAAGGTAAATTATCTTATAAAACAGGTGTGTTTTTCTCTTGTTGGTAGTTATTTGCGTCCCTCCAATAATTATAGACAGGTAATTTTAGCTTAAATGCTGTTGTTTTGATACTGATAATTTGTTAAGATTTACGAAATTGGTAAAATGTATACCTGAATTTTAGTCTTTTTTTTACTGTGTTCTTGAAAAATAGAAACATTCGTTCTAAAATCAAAAGATCAAAAGTTACAGACTATGCAGCTTTAAATCATTTTATAAATGCATCACAAGATACTTGTTCCGTCATACACGCCGTGCTTGATTAGTGTAGGCTCTGGATTATTATGAAAGCTCTTTGAAGTCCGATGATGACCGGCATTTTATTTTGGTTTTCATTCTTTGCCAAAAAACGCATTTATTAGTCACCCATATGCAAAGGGTTAAGAAATAAAATCACTCATTGCCGTTCCCAAATGCCTAGATGAAACACTCTGACACCGTGCTTTGTCGGAGAAAGCATTAAAATTTGAGCATTGCTGCTAATTTACTAACAACTAATTTTTTAAATTTACTACGCGAATAAAGTCCATATTCGGCCTGATTTTATATACATTGTAATATTCTAACATCACTATGATTTTTACGAAGCTACGCAACGCTTCTTAGTAAAGGAAACATGTGACACCATCCGCCCAACTGTGTCCAACTGCAGTAAGCCACTAGAAAAATTTTCTAGACTGTAAGTTATTATATGGTTTGTGCGTCAGTACGTGGATATACTTCAATAGCTTCAGCTTTAGTGAGCACTTGCACTTGTTGTATTGCGAGATATTTGATGTTAAACGCTGTAATTTTAGCAAAAGGTGCAATAATGACGCATAGAAAACGTGTGCACAAGGGTGTTGACAGTTTCCATTTGTTGTGTTTATTTATAACTCAAACGTGCATGTCACAAAATGCATTTTGGTTGTGGACCGCCTCTAAATCACCATTCATATTCTACCAAGGAAAAAAAACCTGCAAATGATTATTAGCCGCAAAAGGTGAATAAATGCCCCCTCCTTTTTATAAAAAAAAGTCCGGAACTAGCCTTATGGGGGTGTTTGAGTCATTTGTATATTGTAAACATTACTTTTTTGGGCGTTGGTTATGTTAGTGTGTGTTTTTGTAGATCCTTGTATTTATGAGTACATCATGAATGCAGAACTAATCTTTCTTAACTCTTTGAATGCTGGGTAAAAGTACATGTTTTCATTCGCCTGAAATTTTTTTTTTTTAAATTAACTTTTGACCAAAAATATTTCAGGAATACCATCAGTGTTAAACAGTTTAGACTTAAATCAGGACCAACATTTTGTCGAGCTTTATTTGGGTCCAAACTGCATAAAAATAACAGAATACGGCACAAGCAGTCAAAAAGAGCTGGGGTAAGTTACACGGATTGTTAGATGATCTTCATGGGATTTTTTTTCATTATCTTTTATTATATTTTATGTGATTTTTTTCTTATATATAGAGATATAAATGTTTAAAGCTGCATACTCTGTAACTTTGAACATTTTTCGAAAATTTTTCTTTTCTTTTTAAATCATTTGCAAAAAATAGAATTAAGTTATGTTTTCACAATAAATATGTTCAGTACAGCTGAAAACTGCATGGAAAAGTGAATTATCTTATAAAAACAGGTGTTTTTCTCTTGTAAGTAATTATTTGCGTCCCTCCAATAATTCTAGACAGTTGATTTTTAACATTATGCTCATGTTTTGATTGTGATAATTTGTTAAGATTTACGAAAATGGTAAAATCTTTACGTGAATTTGAGTATTTTTACTGTATTCTTGAAAAATAGAAACTTTACTTCAAAAATTAAAAGATCAAAAGTTACAGACTATGCAGCTTTAATCATCCACCCTCATAAAAAATACATGTTAATATATAAGGGAAGCATGTTTACTGTCTTTCAATCCGCTGAACAATAAAAGAAAATAGTTACAAATTCTACAATTACTCAGGTAAGAGCATGACCGCGATTTTAACCTATTTAAGTCAAATGGAATTTCCCGCTCTTAACAATTGGACCAGTCTATTTCGGTTTTAAGGGTAGTTGGGTGATATTTTTCAATTCCATTTAAGTTTTAATAGAACATTTTATAAGCAAACAGTGGCTACCCTAATCAGACGCCGCGTTTTGCTGAATCTGATCTGGGTTTGCACTCTTTGTAGATGTCCCACAGAGAGGACTATAGGCTCGTATATGGGTATCTTGTTTTTTAACCCTTTATGCGCCAACCGCTACAAAAGTCGTCTGCTTTTCTCGTCTGCTGAAATGTTTAAGCAGCCTCTATGGCAAACAGCGTGGACCCAGATCAGACTGCTCCTATAGGGGCAGTCTGTTCTGGGTCCATGCTTTGTGCTTCTATACTTAATTCATCAGTAAAGTTAGGCAATTATTTGCAGCAGACGATTTCAGCAGACGATATTTTCAGATGCATGTTTTTCTTGGCGCTTTAAGGGTTAAATAACTGTTCATACTAGCTTAGAGTTGACATCTTTTTTCTACTTTTAAATTTCTTTTGACATGTTTGAATGGATAGAAATGCAAATGGGTTAGAAATAATGGCCACTAAGTAGAAGTTTCTTGTTTTTAGGCTGCTTGCAGCCTTATGATATCGTTTTTCCTTTCTCAATTTCAACCAATCAGGAATAGTCAGAAATTTGCATTTTAAAGTTGAAGAGCTTGTTGGTTAATAACCAGACTTTCCACACTAACTTAGTCAGTGCATGAGATTTCCAACAATGTGGTATGTGCCACCAGCAAAGTCTCAGATCAGCCTGCGCATACGCGCAGTCTGATCAGAGCCTTTGCTAGTCGCTTGAGTATTCTATGATTGTTAAGCTACTGACTGAATATCATTTGGAGTTTCTAATCTTAAAAGGAGGCTGCACAGGCTCGTCTGAGTCTACACTTGTTAAAATACCACATTGTTGGAAATCACGTGTACGGCTCAAATGCAAATCTAGGATACATACTGAAGCAGACGAATGCTTCTCCAGGAACCGAAAGTAGACTTATAGTTTAGACAAATCTAAACACATTTAATCAGAGAGGTCACTGTTGAATAGAACATTAATTAAGTCATGAAAAATCACTATCTTCAACAAAGCTTTCTTACCCCTATGTATAATCAAATATTGTCATAATCACATTGCGAAAATGCCGTCTGCTACCTTTTATTTATGCATAATTTGTATTGGTCATACTGGTAACGTTTAAAGGGGCTGTTCTGTATTGGTTAAAAAGCCCCAAGTCTGCAATACATTACGCCTTTGTATAGTAATGTTTTGATACAATACACTTGGGATAGTTCTTTGTATATATCTACGGCTGTCAGGTTATAATTTTACTAAACATTGTATTTTTGCCTGAAGATTTTTTTACCAGCGGCATTCCATCAGTTTACAACTGAAACAGACATATAAAAACAAATTTCATAATTGAAATGAAGCCGAATATCTTTTTTAAAAGATATTTTTTGTTATTTCTATTGTTTTAAACTTGCCAATTGTCTATAATGAAACTTTTGATTACTCTGAAATATGCATTAGTCGTCCGTCATTTTGAAATATGTCTTAGTCGTCCATCATTCAGAAATCAGTTTTCCGAAATATGACTTAGACGTCCATCATTCTGAAATATGCCTGAGATTCAAACATACTGAATTAGTCCCCCATCATTCTGAAATATTTCTTTGTCGTCTATCATTCTGAAATAAGGCTAAGTCGTCCATCATTCTGAAATATTTTGTGTCATCCATCATTCTGAAATAAGGCTTAGTCGCCCATCATTCTGAAATATGGCTTAGTCGTCCATCATTCTAAAATATATCTTAGTCGTCCATCATTCTGAAATATGCCTTGGTCGTCCATCATTCTGAAATATGCCTAAGCCGTCAATCTTTCTGAAATTTGCTTTAGCCGTCCCTCATGCTGATATATGCCTAGGTGGTCCATCAGTCTGAAATAAGACTTAGACGTCCATCATTCTGAAATATGCCTTAGATTCCATCATTCTGATATATGCCTTTGTCGTCAATCATTCTGAAATATGCCTAAGTTCTCCATCATCTTGAAATATATTACCTTAGTCGTCCATCATTCGGAGATTTGCCTTAGTCGTCCATATTTCTGATTTATGACTTAGTTGCCATCATTCTGAAATATATTTTAGTCGTCCGTATTTCTAATGTATGCCTTAGTCGCAAAACATTCTGAAATACGCCTTAATCGTCCATTTATTTGATATAAGCCTCATTTGTCTTTCATTGTAATATATGCCTTGGTCTTTTATCATTCTGAAATATACCTTAGTCGTCCTGAGAGACACATGTTTTACATATGCTACATGTCTCCAAATGCTATATTACAGATTGGGAAAGCATAGATACATCTTCCTCTCTTATCCCAGAGCCTTGATATTTGATATGTTACACCATCTTGAATACCACTATTAATTTTGTTCAAATTATTACCCCTTGAGCGCAAAGTGGCTATGCTTGGGGTCATTTGCTTATATTGGGAAAACATAACACATCTTCTTGATTGAAACCACAAGGCTTAAAGTCTTGGTATCTGGTGTGTCCACCTACTCACTCGACAGGCGAGGTAAAAACAATTTTAAATTCAAACTCTCTTTTAATTCATGTTTGTAACTAGAAGTGTGTGTTTTTTAAAATATATTTCATTTTATAAGAGTTTGTCCTGGAGTTTGTCCTGTTCAACTATGCCAACTGAGTTTGTCATGTTTTTACGTCCGCTGATTTCTTTCAAGCTCATTTTTTTAGAAAAAATGATTCAGGTATACCATCGCAGTGTCAAGACGTTCTGTCGGGTCTAATCTGTGTCCAAACTGTTTGCAAAGATTATCAGCAGACGGTTCTAGTAGACAAAGAGTTAAGTTTGTGGTGGTTTAGGAATTCTTGGCCCACGTAAAAAGATTATCTTCCATGCTTATTAACAACCAAAAGGGTATCAGTTTACGCCTGATATACAATGTATAAGCCAAACCCAGAAAAACAGTTTTGCTGCAAATGAACAACTGAGACGCTGGCAGACTGCACAGTCGCGCACTCTGATTAGCGCCATTATTATTACCTTAGTATGTATATATTTATGTGCTTTTGCATCCAAACTACATTGTTTAAGTACACTAGTAATCTGGACCTGTACTGATGTTATAATATGTTAAATGCTCAACTCAAGATACAAGACATTCAACACTCCTACGACTAGGGTATGATAAATAGATCAGATCTGATCAGGTTTACATAACAGCCTAATGGAATTATATAATTGCACTGACTCTAGTCCTAGGAGTGTCAAAGTCGGCATTAAATTTTAGCGTATCAAACATTAGCCACCAATGCTATTTAACGGACACACAAAGTGAAAGACTGAACAAGTATAACATATAACAAAAATCACAGGAATAAGGTTAGTTAGGTAAAGTTTATATTTATAATTTAGCACAGGTATTTATAAGTGAAAATCATGTAACGTTATTTAAGACATTTTTTTTATAAAAACTGATAGTTTCTAGTGTTGAAAATTACATATAGCATATGACTAAAAAGTCCCACTTCGCGGTCTATCAAGAGGAAAAATGGACAAAACTCGAAAGAGGTGGGGCAAGACGGGCTTAAGAGGCCTGACCGCCATGACGGCTTGGTCGCAAGGCTCTAAGGCGAAAAACGAAACTTAAATAGGCGCAAACAGACCAAAAGATATGCCCAGCAGGGAGCAGACCTTACCTGCTGCATATAATACAGCTATTGTGTGACACTTTGGAAGTTCAAGCAAGACAATTAAATTAAGTTAATTAAAATAAATTAACTGAAAGGTATCTAGATTAACTTTAAATGAAACTAAAACAAACGAAAAGGTGTGTTTTAGTTACATTTTAAGTTACTCTAGATACCTTTCAGTTAATTTATTCAGCCGATCATATATACTATGCACAATAAGTTTAGCAATTTCTAATGTTTCGTATCTATTTGTGCTCATCTTTGTGCACTGCCGATCAATTTCAACTGAAATGACGAGAACAGGATCTTAGGCAAATGAAACCACAAAATTTCAGACGCCATCCTTTATATAGGCATTGGGGAAAGCAAGCATTGCAGAAGGGGTCAGTAAGCAAAAATGACATCCGTTGTAAGTAATGCTAAAATGATAAGCATGTGTTTTTCGTTTGGTGGTCTTTCGTCTTCCTCATGCATCATACGCATATAAAAACTATTGGTTATGTGACAGATGTGATAGAGATTCCATGCTGAAAAAAATGAGCTGCCATCAATGACGTCATAAAGTAGTCATCATTTGATTAAACCTCTAATGTTCATTGGCATTTCAATTCAACAGAGTATCAGTTTACAAAGATACCATAGGCTTACAATGTAACTCATCTTATGGTTGATTAAAACCTTAAGTTACTGAAAAATGGTGCGACGCATTTCCGAGATAACGGTGACGTTAGATTTTATCTTTCGGCTTGTGCACTATAGTAGTGAAGATGTTTCATTCAACAGTATTTGTCTGAATGTGTTAAAAGGAATCAAACAGATTTACTTGTTAATGTGGTTCAAGAAAACCCGACTAGTAACACTGTTTAAAGGCGATAACGTAAAAGCATTAGTAAAAACGTCAAATTGTGAAAACTTGGTCCTTTATTTCTCTGAGAAAGTTCAAAAAATTGCAGCATTTGCTACGTTTTTTAGGTTTTCAGTGGTCAAACAATCGCTTTAAAATGGTTTTGGCTTCCCTCAATGATGAGAAATGCCCACGTTACCCGCTAGTCTTAAAATTAAACGTCACTTTAGCTCGGCCGCTGCGTTTGGTAATTCTGTATTTTTTTTTAAATGGAAAATCTTGCCATATGATCGGCGCTTGTATTTTCATGACAGCAATAAAAAAAACTCGAGAGATCTGATGTGGATGGGCTCACCCATACAAAAAAATTGCTATATTTATTGTGCATAGTATAATATATTCTGATGTTATAGGCTTTTTTCATGCTTAATTCGGCTGATCGTAAATCCAGCTAGTAAATGTTAAAATGCCAACAACTGTTGGCATTTTAACATTTATAAGCAGGGTAAATACAGCATCTGAAAATAATAAAGCGAGAACAATCTTAATTTTTCAGCAGTTCAGTTTTTATTAGCAGTTGAAATAACATGCTCATCAACAAAGTTACGTAACCTCGGCATCGAAAACAGTCTTCGCAACGACACTAGGAGGTGCCGTACGGGGTTCCGTTATAAAATAGATATTCCTAAAAGCAAATGAAAACTTCTGAATACACGAATGTACATATTCGTCTGTATATCTTGCCTGCCTACGCAAATTAAGGATCAGACCAACTAGTAGACCATAAACAACACCTGCCAGGGTCGTGCTTGGTTCGCCGTATTCGGAATCTAAGTGATATAGGCAACTGGCTGGATATGGTTTACCTCCCCCCCAGGGAAAATTTTGTAGACCGTATTTTTCTTAAAGCCCAATGCCTTGCAAGGATTTTGCAACATGTTAGCCCTCTGACAATGGCAGCGTTAAGCTGTAATGGCCTGTTATATACGTTACCCATCAAAAGATTTGATAATTACATTTCTATTTAAGACTTAGGAAAAGTGCAAAAGATAAGGGAAGATTTCCAAATTGGTTTTATCTTCTAACGACGCTATTACGCGGCCACAGATATTACCATTTGAAATCAATAATTGTCATCCCCGATGTAGTGTATGTTATATATTTTTAATTTAACCCCCTTTTAAATGATAAATTAATCCATTATTGTTTGTCTTAAATTTTATTGAAACCATTTTATAGTCATTAACTTTGCATTATATTAAAGAAGTTTTATTTACCTTTTTAAAACTGCAAGCATTACGTTTCTATCTTATATACTTTTTTAGTTATTAGATGTTGAACATAGTAGCCCCATATCACACAAAAAATAATTAATATAATTCTCTAGGCTTTGCACTGGCTATAGTACCCCCTCCCCCAAGGGAAATTTTGTACACTATGATTTCCAAATACTACATTATATAAGCTACAAAATGAAATATGTAAGCTCTCTGAGAGTGGCAGCATTGGCGTGTAACACCATGTTACGTACGTTACCCGCAAAATAACATTAAATTCTCCTGATAATGTCTCCAACATGACATATTCACACTTTTTTTTAAGTCTGGCACAGGTTTAAGAACTTCTTATAACACAGTTACATAATTTCAGCATTTATTTTATAAATTTCTTGAGTTTTTGCTGTTGTATTTGTTACTAAGTGTTTCATATGTTATTTCCAAGTATCAGTATGGCAGTTATTGAATATACATGTATTACATCCGTCAGTGAATATAGCATATCTATAGGGCTGCTATTCAAATCAGTTGAAGTTCCTTATTATGGTGTCTTACACTATTTTACAGCCCAAGTTACATACGTTACTCTCTGAATACCACTAAACGTTCAAGATAAGGTCTCCAATACGACCTGATTGTACTTGTTTGCATGCTGACACAGGTCCATGTACTTCTATTTACTCTGGCTCATTTGCAAAGAAAGTAACTCAAAACATAAACCACCATACACCCTCTTTTCTTTTATAGAGACATCAAATATAGACATAGTAGTTTTCATAATACTCATGGAAAGTTTGTAACATACAGTGCAATATGTGAGTAACAACTTAAAAAATCAAAGAAACCCCATCAGGTAGAAGTTATAGAGCTGTTTCTTGCCAAGCTAGCAACTCTTCGTATATCATCCAAGGGTTTAAAGAATTTTCCAATACAGCTTATTAATCCTCTATCAGATTCATCTTGCAAGGATTTTGCAATATGCTAGCGCTCTGGTAATGGCACCATTACCTTGTAACAGCCAATTCCATATATTACCAATCAACATCTTTGATAATTTTAGTAAATGACATAACTTCTGAAAAGTGCAAACCATAAGGTAAGATTTCCAAGATGGCCTTATTGTCCAAGTAAGCTATTTTTGCATTACAGATATGGACCTTTATAAACAATTATGCACCCCAAAGTGTTACGTATGTTATATTTTTTCATTATTCTTATATAAATGATTTATGAAACTAATATAATTTGATATTTTTTAAATGTGAATGTGCTTACTAATTCATTTTGAATTAAAAAATGTTTATGTACCTTTTGGAAACTGCAAATTTTATTTTTCTATCTTTTATAAGGGTTGAGATGTTGAGTTTTGAACATGGTAACCCCATATCACACAAAGTGTGAAATATAATTCTGTGGCTCTTTTGTTAGGGTACAATCAAGTTTTCTCTCACCCAGAGGTACTTGATTTCCTTCCCATTTAGTGCCACACATTTTTCCATATCTGGAAAGCTGGGAAATACTTGATAGTTCAATCTTTGTATGTATATCTTAAGCACAGAAAAGCAGGGTGGAAGTAAGCTAATGTTCATGCCATTTGAAATAGTCAGTATGTGTTTATGGCTTTGATATTTATTTTCAGAAATATGCTATACTGCAGCTTAATTACATTTACATGAATAGCACATGTTTGGGCCCCATGTAACTGTTGAGTTCCTAGAGCAATTCTTTGTTTGATTTCCTACCCTGCTTAGAATATAGATGAACTAGTAGGGAGGGGTTCTCTATCAGTTTGATAGGAACAACCTTTCAGTGGTACTAACACATTGGCATATTGGTAGTGTCACAATTTGTTAAACAGTGTATGACTGTAGATCTCTTCCCCCATATTTTGGCCAATGTTGTTGACATTCAGAAGGTGCACCTTTTGTTGCATAGACCAGTGTTGAACAAAACATCCAGGTTATCATCTGCGCGAATATTTGTAAGGCTTTATAGACTGCTGCTTATACATTGTAAATATGTATCAGTGACAAAACCAACATGCCCTTCGAATATTGCCAGATGAATACCCTTGAAGGTGACGGGAAAAGCTATTATGCTCTGTAGTATGGCATTACCATCAAAGTTATGTGCAGCACTACATGTACATGGCCAATCTAATGTTGGTTTAATGTGTGATTGCAAGCCATACAGAAGTTTGGACTTGTCAGTTTTGGTGAAAATTCTATCAGAAGTTGATAGTAACAATGGTACAGGACTCAGAAGAACGGCAGTTCAACTCAAGGTCAACATCATGTCCAATGCTGACCAAAGACGCTCCTTTTAGCTCTCATCTGGCTGATTACGTTTTGTAAATTGGACAATTTCTTCTTGACCTCGCAAGCCTCAAAACTTTATTAGCTTGTAGTATTTATTGGTTCTGGTAGACAGATTTTCAACTAAAAGTGAGTCAATAAAGTCTGCACCAGCTTTCTTGCCAATGTCATCAGCCTCAATAACATCCTTATATATGCTGGCTTAGCAGGAACACCGAAAGACAAAAAGTACACTCCATTGTCTTTAGAACTAAAGGGATTGGTGAAGCCAGAAAATGCCTCTGGTACTCGTTCTACTTCGTCTGAGTAGATTGAATATTTGATTTCAGTGCATTGAAGAGTTGTTTCAACATATTGAGCTCTGATGTGATGAGTAATACACCATTCCATCTGTAGTAAGAAACGTAGTTCTAGCTGCTGAAGCCTATAACACCTCCTTTGAATTGGCACGGGGGCGATTGTATGCCTGTTAGTTATGTCAAAAGCATTTCTCAAGCAAAGAACCAATGATTGTGACACACTAAACCCATTTTGCTAGAGAGGTTCTTTGCATCTGCTATGTGTATCAGACAAATTTATGAATGTAATCAGTTAGACAGGTATATATTGTGCGTAATTGTTGTGATTGTGTGCATTGAACATTGGGACTAAGGCATACAGATAGAGCTGACATGCGATTCAAAGTTGTTTTCCTAGTAGCCGTAATCAGTGTCAACACCATCTCATTAATATACATATATCTTGCCCAGAACTGAGCTGTTTCACAGTGACTGTCTTTCAGAAATTCCGTTTTGAATGCATGGTATCTACTGTTTTTGTGAGCAAACAGCGAAGGTTGATAGATCGCATTATAATAGTAGTTTAAACCACCAAAAATTAACAAGGAACTTCAATTTATTTCAGCCTTATAAATTTGCTAAATTCTCTGACAGACTTTATACATGTGTAGTCAACAACTGCTATACAGATACTCAGAATAACTTATGTATCATTTGGTAACACACATAACAGTTAAAGCACAAGGTATTTATAAAATGAATACTTAAAATAGGTAAACCTTGTCAAAAGAAGTACATAAACCTGTGCCAGCGTGCAAATAAGTATGTAAACATGGCTTGTTAGAGACATTAACTTGAATTTTTAATGCTATTTAAGGGTAACATACGTAACATGGGCCTGCAAAATAGTGTAATCAACCATAATAAGGAAATTTAAATCATTCAAGTAGCAGCCTTATAGATTTACTATATTCTGTGACAGATGTTATACACGTATAGCCATTAAATACCATACTAATGCTTGGAAATAACGCAGGAAACACAAAGTAACGTATACAACGGTAATAACTCAAGATATTTATAAAATTTATACAAAAAATAAGTAAATGTGCTATAAGAAGTTCATAAACCTGTGTCAGCATACAAAAATGTACGAACATGTCATGATTGAGACATTATTTGGGACGCTTAATGCTATTTTGGGGGTAACGTATTTAACGTGATGTTAACGCTGCCACTCTCAGATGGCTAACAGTTTTTATTTTGTGTCTTATATAATGTAGTTTCAGAAAATCATAGTGCACAAAATTCCCCCTGGGGGGATCTATAGCCAGCTCAAGGCCTAATAATTCATCATCACGTCAGCGATGGTGATAAACCGGCTTGCTTCTGAAATTTAAAGGTCGTAAAGAAATATACTCCTCTGAGCCTGAACCCAAATTCCCCACTGGAGCAAATTCGGATATTCTTGGCATGACGAAATCAAACTCCCCACAGAGGTGTACTTCCGATTCTGCCTTCAATTAGTGTGTACTTCAAAAACGTCCCTAAGTCAAAGAAATGCGTGATTATAGTGGCTATAGAAAATGCAAACTTAAAACTATTAAAAGTGTTGTCTAGTTACAATGATGCGCTATGTGATAGTTCTAAGCTGCTTTGTACAACAATTAACCCTAGAGACGTGGGGCCTTTGGATATTCTCAGCAAAGTGTGACTCACCGCGTAATTCTCAGATTCAGACGGATCAGTTTCAATATGCCCCAGGGTTTTATGCGCATGCCTCGTTAACTAGATTTAGATTTAGGAATAAGGATACATACGTGTACTGCTTAAATGTTTGCTTTGGAAGGCTGGGATGAACTCTACCACTTTTCAGTGTTTGCAATATTAGAGTTTTATTGGAATGTGCATATTTCCTTTTTTAATTGCTTCCAAAGGATCACCTATTCAGAACTTGGTGCATACAAATAGCTAGCTAAAACAAAAAATACTCACAGTTTGAAATGCATGAAAAAAATGAAAAAGAGTAGTCTCGGCAGATGCAAGATTAAAACACTAAAATGTTTTCAAGTCTAGTAACTTTTAAACGCTATGCTATGGTTCTATGCTTTTTTAAAAAGGCTAAACCTTGTGGAGAGTACGAAAGTACTGTCGTGCCAACCAAGAGTGGCAGTGACGTAGTATTTTGTTTACAGTTGTTTAGTAACATTTAACTTGTACACTCCACTTAAGCTAACGCTAATCGATAGATCACTTGTGTATTAATCCTATCCTGCGGATAGTATTAATACACAAGTGATTTATCGGTTAGAAGTCGCTGATAACATTGTAAACAAAGCATGACGTCACTGTCACTCTTGGCTGGTAGGATAGTAACTCCATGCAATAAAATGGTGGACAAAAGTGTCACACAAAGCTAGCGCTGTAAGACGCTGTAAGGCGCTGTAAGACGCTGTAAGACGCTGTAAGGCGCTGTAAGACGCTGTAAGACGCTGTAAGGCGCTGTAAGGCGCTGTAAGACGCTGTAAGGCGCTGTAAGACGCTGTAAGGCGCTGCAAGCTCATTTATTTAGCTGATTAGAAATTTCAGAAATACCATCAGAGTGTCAAACAGCTTGGGTCCAGATCCAGCCTGACATTTTGTCAGGCCTGATCTGGGTCCAAACTGTTTGCAAAGGTTATCAGCAGACGACACTAGTTAAGGGTGACAGGGATGGTGTTGATAGTTTTCATCAGTGTGTGCTTTGTGCCGTTTGTTAGTTCTTAGGTACTGAATTGTTTATTTATATTGTTGTCCTTCCCATATGATAACCCTTTACCATTTTGTTGGCTGACACTTTTACATGAAAAAAAAATGACAATATATAAGTTAAAAAAAAAAAAAAAAAATAAAAAAAAAAAATAAAAAAAAAACTTTTCGCATAATCAGAATAGTCGATTTTGATAGAGCTGAACACACATGCTACAGGACTAATTTTCCATACGCCAGCTAGGGAGCGCAGTGGCTCAGTGGTAGAGTGCTTGACTCGAGACCGAAGGGCCGCGGGTTCGAGCCTCAAAGGCGTCACTGCGTTGTGTCCTTGAGCAAGAACATTACTCCTAGCTTAGTACTGGTTCAACCCAGGAAGACCCGTCCCTTTATAACTGGAAGATTGTTAATGGGACGTAAAGAATCAAATCAAACAAACAAACAAAAAACCATACGCCAGTTCCGGCTAAGAAAAAGGAGCTGTTTTGTACATAGTACTACGCGTAATGCTCCTTACATATACCAGAGCCATGATTCGGTGCTCGAATTGTGGCGGACTTTCCCGAATGCTCATTTTACGTGGCAATTACGAACTGGAACGACTTATTAGGACATTTGAGCCATGACATGTTATTTCCAACAATGTGGCATTTGACAAATGTAGACTCAGACGAGTCTGTGCAGCCTCCTTTTAAGCTTAGAAACTCCAAATGATCAAGGTTCAGTCGGTAGCTTAACACTCATAAAGCATTCAAGCTACTAGTAAAGGCTCTGACCAGACTGCAAGTATGCGCAGGCTGGTCTGAGCCTTTGCTGGTCGCACATACCTCATTGTTGGAAATCTTATATCGGCCCATTTAATATTTGACTATTTACAAGCACCAAATGCCTCCACACAGCGAATACTAAAAGGTGTGATCGGCAGACTAATTGCTCCTCAGTTGTCAGCATATAACTAAAACCCATTTAAGCCGAATGGAATTTCCTATTCTTATCAATTGGGCGAGTCTATTTCCCTTTTAAGGTTTGTTGGGTGGTGTTTTTCATTTTCATTCAAAATTTAATAAAATATTCTGAAAGCAAACAGTGGAGAACCTGATCAGACTCCGCATTATGCGGTGTCTGATCTGGATCTGCACTGTTCACCTTTGTCCCATAAAAAGGACGCTAGGCTGATATGGGTTAATAGATTTTCCTGTTGTAGTTCATGTGGTATAAGTGTCTAGTTGGCAAGGCTCGGACAGTAAGATCTTGCGATTCGTCTCGGATTTCACTAAGGATGAACTTTTTTCGTCCAATAGATTTTTTCGTAAAATTAAATATTGTAAATTCTATTGTATTACGATATTCAACGGTAGGCTGAACAGACACAGAACGAATCATGCAAAAACATACCTCCAATTTTGATTAGAACACCATAATCACATACCAGCCTGCAGTTCTAAGCAGTTCAGTAAGGGACGTCGGAATATTGCTCGCTTATCCACCGTCTTAGTGCTCTTGTGCGTGCAAGCAAAATTAGCAACGGCTGGATCGCAAGAGCTTAATATGTTACTTCACTGAATGAAAAGTGCATTTTGGTTTGATAAAACCAGCATTCAAACAGCCAAATTGAATACACAGGGATGAGAGAAATCCCTTTCCGACTCCGTTTGATGACGCATGGTTACATGTATTTGATTTCACAATTTTGGAAATACTTTCATGGAATCCATGAACTTCCTCTATATGCTACATGTACTCACAATTTTCCCTTTTTGCTGAGTTCTAATTGTATTTAAGGGATGTTGTTTTTATTACTGATCAAACTTTGGTCAGATTTTAAAAGGGAACTATCAGGATTTTGGATTGTTAATAATCCTAAGTTAAATCTAGTCAGGTATGAAACTAATAGTTTTAAAAGCTACGTTCAAATATCATTAATTCGAAGTCCGAGAGACTAGAGATTTTATTTCGAAGTATCGAACGTGGTAACGAAATAATATATAATCCCTCATATGATTATCATTAGTTTTTCATATCAAACAAATGCTTTGTGCGCGTAAAAGAAACGTCTCAGAGAGACGTTACTTTTGCGCACACAAAGCCTGTCTTTTTATAGATACAATAGTTAATAAATAAGCCCTACTCTCTGAATCCATTGCGTCCAAAATTCGTTTCGAATTAACGAGTATTTCGAAAAATCGGAGCTCGAATTTTCGAGGTTTGACTGTAAATGTACCTTGGGGATCTGCGTCAAGCGGAGGTTTACATGGTTTAGATAATCGAACTATATGCTATTAAATACTTCACATGTTGTAATCTGATATGTGCTTTGCATACATTTTGTTTTATGCGTGAGCTATCCATTTATGAAGTAAAAAAGCTCAGTTTTTGGAGTTTTCAGCATTTGACCAACTCTCTAAACAGATGACAGAATAACACTAGACTACAAAGCTGAAGATAGTTGTAATCTATAGCCAACTTCTTAATTTTCAATTTTGTTTTTGCTCATGATAAATGTGAAAAAATATTTGTTATTTCAAGCCGTGATAAGATATTTTATGATATATTTTGGCAATTCTTCGAAAGTTTTTAGAATAAATTACATATCTTTTGACAAAAAGCGTCTATTTCAGTATATTTTCCTCGTAATACATGAACATAAAACATTGCTGAGAAGTTTTACAATGAGAACATGTGCATGTGGATTGGTGGTTGACCCCCAACCCCCATCCCCAATGATAGACACTACACTTGCGAACCAATGAAACGCTGTGTGTAGCGCAAAGTACTTATCTGTATTTAGACAAGTTTGCCCAACTATACATAGTCTTATGTAAATTACATTTTGCTATATACATTGTATCTCTATGTCATGTATGTGGCCTGCGATTAATAAAAGTACTGTTCTGTTCTATTCTGTTCATATTTAAAATGCTAATGAAATCTGAAAACATCATTTCATTTCATGAACTATCATCGTACCTTCAAAAGGTATTATTATAGTTCGTAAAATAAAATAAAATTTTAAATTTTTTGGGGGAAAATGAAAACAATTTGGGGTCACCGCATTAATCCCTAAGGAGGGCCAAATTTAACCCCAACCCAAAAGATTTTATACATAATTCTATATAAAAAGTTAAGAAGTGCAGGGGGCGGATCTAGGATTTCAGGAAATGGGGTTATTATGTTTAGAGGTATGAGGGGGCCGCTTTGCTGATTTTATCTAATTTTTCTTAAATATCCCATGAAAATGAAAGATTAGTAAGTATGTTTAAAGGTATGAGGGGTTCGCTTTGCTGACTTTATCTCATTTTTCTTAAATATCCCATGAAAATGAATTAATTTGGTCTTACTGAGACCAAATTATTTCATTTCCATAGGATATTTAAAAATGGGGGCACTGAGACCAAATTATTTAATTCTATATGATATCGAAAAAAATGGGGTGGAGGGTGGTCAAATTAAACCCCTGAGCCCCCTGTGGATCCGCCACTGAAGTGACCATAATAAAGGTCAGATGCTGTCTCATCATCTGGCACTGTACCATCATAAAAATATAATGAAAACTCCTGTTCAAACATTTTTAAAATGGATAAAAAAGTTGACCGCAAACCTACTACGTTGCACCCCGAGTTTAAGTGGTTTTTTTTCGAATCATTCTTACATCTTAGTGATCCGGATCCCCTGAAAAATCACCCAGCCATTATTCAAAATTGGGTCATCATCGGCACGCCATTTAAATGGCGTTTCGCTGGCGGGTCGATGATGGCCCGCATATAGTGTTATTTCAATTCTCCCTCCCCTCTTAAAAAATAGACCCCCTATGACAAAACATTCTGGATCCGCGCTTCAAAACGATGGCTACTGTTTTTGTTTCATTTTTCTTTTTTTTCTTTTCTAGCATGAATTGGAAACTTCCATTGGCTTTGGTTTATAACGTTCTACTAGTCATACCACAATCATTCAGCAGATCCTTTCGTCGATGTATAGAACCAGAACTTGACTACCGCTCCTCCATGAACCGGGAACCACTTCACGAATCTTTCCTAATGATGGAACCAGCCGTCCCAATGACGTACGATGTTGAAGCTTTTGTCAACATCCGGCGAACAGAACTAGACGGAGAACTTGGTTATGACCAGTGTACTTGGCAAACCGGATATAGATATAATTCAACATGTCCTCATCATTACGTCATAAATTACGACACAAATAGGAGACCTAAAAGATTACTGGAAGTGAAATGTAACTGTGGTAGAAATCAGAGGTGTTTAAATGGTGCTGAAGGCAGCTGGTGCGCGCCGATAACTTATTCCATGTATGTTTTGAGGAAAAATGGTTGTGATCACGGAGTATATACTTACACACAAACAGTTGAACAAATCACAGTGGGTTGTACATGTGTTCATGAGAAGGAAGAAGGTTTTCAATATCCTGCTCATCGAGTCTCTCCAGAATAATTTTATCAACTTAACCATTTACTCCAAAAGCTAGTTTTAGATCATGACATCATTTTCTATTTTTAGACAACATTAAAAAAAAAATAAAGACAAATTTAATTCAAATTTTGAATACTTTTGAAAATGTTAAGGAAAATGGAGCATTTGCTCCAAAAGAGCAAATGCTCCATTTTCCATAATATTTTCAAATACTGTTATACTAAAAGCTTTGAAGCGTGACCGTATTTACAATATTGGTATGTTGTTCTAGGAAAAAGGGTTTCGGGCATTTATTTACATTTACTTTAAAAGCTTTGACATACACAGATGTTCCAGCCTGACTGACTCTGTTTTAGCATTCTGCATCAATCGTTTCAAATAGAAAGACCCAGAGGTCATTAATCAGAGGTCGTGGTACATCTATACATGCTATTTCAAAGCCGTTAAAAGGTGTTATTATGGAGTAAAGGGGTAATCCGACAGTCACGATTTTTGTCGTCCGCACTTTCATCTGCTTATGTTCTTATGAATATGTAGCTTCTATTGAAAACAAGATGGACCCAGATCCGACTGCTCCTTGGGATCATGCTGGTCATGGTTCATATTGTTGTAAATATTTATGTTAACGTTTCAAGAATTTCGCCAAATTAATGTAGGACAGAATCTCAATTTTACACCTTTTATACAACATTTTAATTGTGCAGTATTATATTTAATTTGTTTACTTTTATAGAGTATAAACATGTTTTAATTAAATATTGCCTGTATTTTAACCTCTGTTAGTGTTATTGCGCTGTGCTGAATAATACCCATCTTGAGCCCATATCAGATATACAGTAAAACCTGTGTAAAACGACCACTCTAAAAAGATCAAAATTGGGTTTCAAGACCAATTATCGCTTAATATAGATCAAAAGTATTGCAGAATGCTCCAGTGGGGGGGGGGGGGGGGCATTCTGCAATACTTTCGACCTTCATTAAGCTACCATTTGTCGTTCAGATCTGTGTGGCCGTTTTACACAGGTTTTACTGTAAACCCAACAGGTAAATATGACGTTTCAAAGGTAAGTTCTGGTTCATTGGCCCGGTAATTTAACATGTAAACAGGACAATGTGTTTTGCGACTGTTAACAAACTAACACTTTAAAACGCATCAAATGTTGTAAACGCTAACAAGCTACTGGTTAATTTCGACCTCAGATGGATCAAAGATAGGGCGAGTTTACGCAAAAGCACGAAAAATGCGACATGCATTAAAAACTGTAAACCACTAGTGGTTTATCGATTTTCGGGAAACGTTATTACGTCCATAACAACGTTGCGTACATACTGTCAAAATTATAACGTTTTTACGGCAGAAATAAGATTTAAAAGTAATCGTAATGTCCAATGATAAATATAATCTAACATTCGTGCTCTTGTATTAGTGAATTTATTAAACTCGTTGCGAAAAAGAGATAAAATGCTCGGCAAGCCTCGCATTTTATCTTTTTTTCCCAACGAGTTTGATAAATTCAATTAAAAATGAGCACTCATGTAAGATCCCTCTATGTATGCTACAGTTTGAGTTTTGTTTACTGTCGTCTCAACGTCACCTGCATTTTATTTTCTCCCTCTCTTTGTTCGTCCGAAATAAATAGTATCTTTTCTAACACTCTAAAGGTTAGATCCTGCATTGCAAACCAGATTTAAAATTCAAAAACCATTCTTTAGAGAAAAAAGAAACAAAACACATGTATTGTTTGGAATGCCGCTTTTGCTTTAAATTTTCGACGTTACTTTTATTTACTTATGATAAGTACAAAAACAAAATCCACATATACAACACATTCTTCTTAATTCTTCTTGTTCGTCTTGCCACAATCATACCAGCCTGAAAAACTAAGAAATCTTGTTCAAAAACGCTGTTTTCACATATCTCAACACTTCACAGAATTTTATCCAAATACGCACTTGTATCTTTTTAAGCTCATACATGTATCTGTGTTGTATTTTCCTAAATCTGCGAGCGGGCTACCCAACCCTAACTCCCTGTGGGAGGGGGAGGTAGGATTCTTCCATGCTCTGACCAGCAGACCGTTCACACAGAGGCATGTTCACAAACTAGAATTTTAAGCCTACAGAAAAGTTCTCTGAAAGTTCCCTAACTCTTCCGTAGGTTCAAAAAAGCTTTTTATGTAGAACCTCAACTCTATGCTCCCGTCCTAAGAGTGTTTACTCACTCTTTAAATTCGGTTTACTCTGTTTTGCAAAGCAATATTATTTATACCACTTAGGAAAACTAAAGTGCTCTTTACAAAATGTTGTATAACTAAATTTCTCCTACTACAAAGCACCAACACCCAATTCTTTACACATGTTGAAATGCTTAAGGCCCAATAATACCGCATATACAATTTCAGTTAAGATATCTCTTTTCCACTACTTTTTAATATATAAAAATAGTTTTAAGTAAATAATTATCTGCAAAATTATTCTGTAAAACAACTTAGCCAGAACCGTTTATGAAAATCTCACAGTCTACGAATAACCAAACTTTATATTATACTTAAAAGTCTGAACTGGAGTCATGGACTACATACTGAGCCTACAAGCTTAAACAGATATACTTATGATATGCTGGTGAACTGAAATATTTGACAAGCAAATGAAATACATATACCTTCTACATCCTTTTGTTTCCTGTAGGGACAGTCTCATCTTTCAAACCAATGAAGCAACCAGAGCACTACCATCAATATACACGCCTGTTAATTACCAGCCTGAAAAACTTGGAAATACTTTCAAGACCACTGCTATAACATATTACACACTTAACTGAAATACTAAACATGATGTTTTAAACTTCCATTATTAATATGTTATTCTTGATGGCAACTTTACTCAAAAGTCAAACCCATGAATCAGAACCTGTCTAATAACCATCTCACAAAATCTAAAATATATTCAAGCTTCATATTAAGCTAAACAATCCAGAATCTTAGTCATGATCCATATACTGAAACGGACTATAAAAATCTACAATTAAACAAGGAGATTCATACAGTGAGGTCATTATATTGTTTGATACTAAGTTACCACTAGATTTCATACAGTTATTGAAAGCTATAACGGGTTTTGGGATTTAATTTACGTTAATGTCATAAATTGTTTGTGGTATAGTAGCTACTGAATTTAAAAAGGTAAAAAGCTGATACATTGAAAGATTTGACGAACAAAAAGAAATACTTATACTTTTTTTGAAGCAGAAACGTCGACTGAGTTAAAAACAATACCTGAAATTCCTTATATAGAATCTGATTAAAGCTCACTGAGAAAAAGCGTGACTTAATACTATATTTAGAACATTCTCACGAAATTCATGCTTAAAACATAAAACCTCATGAAAAGTGCTTTAGCGTTGATAAATGACATTCGCTAGAAAGACCGACCAAAACAAATGAATTTATTTTCTCCTTCTCTTTGATTGTACAAAAATAAATATTGTCTTTTCTAACACTCTAAAGGCTAGATCCTGCATTGCAAGTCAGATTTACAATTTAAAAACTATCCTTTAGAAAAAAAAGAAACAAAACACATGTTTTGTTTTGAATGCTGCTTCTGCTTCAGATTTTCGACAAAACAAAGAAGTGTAGTTATGTTTTAATTTCCAAATATCTTAGATACAGAAATTAATTCCTGAGTTTTTTAGATACCTACAAATACATATATAATAATTATAAATATTACAAAACCAATCCTTTCCTCTTTTCCATCCAAGCCTAACAAACAATTTTTCTCAGACGCAGGCCTGACAAGCAACTTTCCTCCGACCCAGGATGGATAAACAACTTTTCTCAGACCAACTCTTCTCCATCTCAGGCAAATAAACAACTTTTCTCCAACTCAGGCCGGATAAACAACTTTTCTTAGACCAACTTTTCTTCAAAACAAGCAGATTAAACAACTTTTCTCAGACCACTTTTTCTCCAACCCATTACCAACTTTTCTTAGACCAACATTTCTCCGACCAGAGCCAGATAAACAACTATTCACAGACCAACTTTTCTCCAAGCTAAGCCGGATAAACAACTTTTCTCCGAACTAGGCTGAATAAACAATCTTTCTCTGACCCAGGCTTTTATTTAGATGAACTCTTCTCCAACCCGAGTCAGATAAACAACTTTTCTCAGACCAACTTCTCTCCAAGCCTAGCCAGATAAAGAACTTTTCTCAGACCAACTTTTCTCCGACCTGGGCAGGATAACAACTTTTCTCAGACCAACTTCATGATGATTCATTGCATTAGTTAGATGGCCTCCATTCGAGCTGAACTTTTCTTGTACTTCAACAACAGCAGAATCTAGGGCGAAGATTTGGTACCAGTAAAAAGCATTTATACCCCTTAGCAGCTTAGGCTGCTGTCCGTTCTTAGGCGGTGGTTATGTTGTTGTTGACTTTTTTGTTTATTGTAACTCCCATTGTGGGAGTCTGTAATTGTTCTATGTTTTGTTGTACGTTACATTATGTCCATTCTAGTATTGCAATCACCTTGTTGGGGAAGAGAGGGCTGGTTGCTTTGCTTAATTTGTCTTCCTGGTGTCTCGTTATGGTTGAGTGGCTCTTCCTCGCGGTGCCACGGGGTTGTCTGTGGATTGTGATTGTGGTATTTCCTGATCATACTCACTTACTATTCTCTCCAACCCGGGCCGGATAAATGACTTTTCTCAGACCAACTTTTCTCCTAGCTAGGCCGGATAAACAACTTAAATCCGAACCAGGCTGAATAAACAAACTTTCTCTGACCCAGGCCTGATAAACAGCTTTTCTCAGACCAATTTTTCTCCGACCTAAGCCAGATAAACAACTTTCCTATGACCCAGGTCGAATAAACAATATTTGTTTTATTATATAATAATACTATTTTTCTAGTGGCCCTAGCCATTCTCTCTCTCCTTGCACGTTGCGATAAAACTTTTTAAAAACATTTGTCACCTTTCTAGTTCTAAACTATCTCAAAAGATTTCTTTTTGACCTGAGCCAAAAGAACAACTGCATTAACCACTTGTTACTTTTTATACTGAACAAAAGAAACATACGTTTACCCAAAACATTCAACTTTGCATCTTGACCTTCAAGCCAGAATAACACTTCCATTACTACATACATGGACATTAAATAAGTTTTGTTTTGTTTTGTTTTCCATCATTTTTCCGTCATTTACCACGGGATGAACGAATCTCAAGCAGTGAAAAACTTTCTTATATGTCAATTTGAAAGCAGCACAGGCTGAATTTATTTGAAAAACTCAAACTAGGTTTCCTTCAAACTATAAGAAAAAGAAATTATTCACCACCCTACCTAGCCTACTAAATATGTTATTTAAAGGGTATTCTTTGGAAGCAAAGACTACACCAAATAACTGATACTAGAGTGTGCATATTTCCTGGGCCAGACTAGCTAGTTTCTGCCATTTAGGCTTCATCAGTGACCCTCTAATAGTTTCAAAGTTCCACAATAAAACACATGCCCCCAAAGGACAAGAAAATAAAACTGACATGATTTAACTGAAGCATTCTTTTACCTGAGCCAAAGAAATAATTCCCCCATCTTGAATTCTTATCCAAGCTACTTCCTTGATCTAACATTTTAAATTATCCATTGCAAAAAGGAACGACTGTACTGTCCATTTAAACTGTCCATTTACACATGACGAAATCTTAAATATGTCATGAATCCAATCAGCAAAATTCTTTAAAATGCAGACTATAATAGTATTAAAGGCTCAAATACCTTTCAGCCAAACAAGAATCATCTGAAAAATCCCATAAGTCAACCCCAAATCACTATTGCTCCTGTGGAGATTCTGCTGTATCTTTCACCCCAAAACACAAACAACACTGCATCTTCATATATCGCGTTGATATAAGAACCTCATACATGTACCACTTATTTGGTTAATGAGTAATCTTCCCCCACTAAGACTAGAATCTGTAACAACTGATTAAGGTATTTTGTTCTTTGAGAAATCTTCAGCCTCTAAGACTGGATTTCACATTCTATGAATCGGTTCTGTCTACAGAAAAAACCCACCTTAGCACAATTCTTTCTAAACGTTAAGGCCATAATGCATATGTAAATCCAAATAAAAACCAATTAAGGCCATAATTCTGCTGCAAAATTGCACAATTCGTGCATTATGATAGTATGATAGTCGGGAAATAAAAAAATAAAATAATTTGAAGTTTGATCTCTTTACCCATTTATGCATTATGGTAGAACTTCCATTTCAATGCATACACAAACAATGGTCAAAATTCATCCCTTATTTAAAGACATGGTCTTTATTAACTTATTGACCTCTGAATTTTTAAATAAACTGATATTAACAGAAGAAGTCAACATCATTGTCATTTCCTTCGTTTAATATCAAAAGAAAGATTTTAATTATTATACAACTCCCATGCCCCAACTGGCTAACTCTTTGACCCAAACAACTTGACAAGTATTTGCCATTTTCATTTTAGTAATTGATACCGTTAGAAAGTAAGACTTATGATCACTAGTGCAATACAATACAACAAAATACACTGAGATACAATACAATGCAAACATCATATTTCACACAGAAAGTCAACAATGAACAACGAAAAACAGTCATAATTCTAAACGAAGCTATTAGTACTATAGATAAACAAAAACGCATTGAAGCGAGACTGAAAACACGTACATATCCAGAAAAAGGATTTTTTGTTACTATTTATTTTGCGTTTACTTACACCCGCCATAATAATAATTTGACACACACACACAGATGCCCCAGTCCAACTGGCTCATGTTACGCATTTCGCACCAATCCCTTGAAATAGAATGATCCAAAGGTCGACACTTAGAGGTCGTGGTACATCTATACTGAATAAAATAAAATTATCAACTAGACTCTACTTTGTAGATATTACGGATAACTGATAACTTATCCATGTTAATTTTGACACTAACATTATTGGCATAAAGAACTTGCTTTTAGAATGATACCATGATCAAGAGTCGTTACACAGACTTGAAATAGAACTTCAACTTGAAATTAAAACGCACGTATACTTCGTGGAGTATGAAACGGTAATAATGAACTTCGATTTTTTTCTTTTTTCCAGCTGAATAAATTAGTTGCAAAAGATGTTCCAATTCCAAGATGAACATTTCTTTACCCATACTATTTCAGACATTATTATAAATAATTTCCACTGCACTCACCATTTCTAGAAAATGAAGCATTCTGGCAAGGGCGCTGGCCTGTCTAGCTGACATTATTTCCAGAAAGTATGGGATGCCAGATCGATCACTACAGGCCACTGCACAGTTTCCGCAGTCTTTTTGAATGCAGGGCACAGGTATTATGGGGGATGTTTTGAAACTTCCATCCTTTAAGCGGTACGTCCACTTAAACCATATCCATTAATCAATATTCATATAAAGGGTGGACACGCTAAAGAAGAGATATTCTTACTAAAAATTTGGTTCCTAGAGGTTCGGTAGCAGTATTTTCTAATGATCTGGACGCTTGAGCCCTCAGTTTATGTATAGACTTAGTGATGCACCTGTATCCAGGCCTCGAGGTTAAACAATTTGAGTTCATTCGCAGACTCAAAATTAAGCACAATGATTGGTTGCTTGCGGACACGTGTCCGCAAGCAACTAATCATTGCACTTTATTTTGAGTCTTAGAATGTACTCAAGTTTTATAACCTCGAGGTCAGGAACTAATACCATTCTCAACAATATTAGGCAATGATACCAAAGGCCTTCACATTCCTACCATATCTCATCTTATGCTATCCAGTCCAACCTTGATAAACGATACGCTTAGCAAACCTTCCTACCTACTCTAATTAGCTTCCAAATTTTACCATTCCGTTCTGCCCACCTAAACTACGATAACCCTTTTTTCTGGGGGCCTCCCACGGAGAAAATTGATAATTATTTCAAGGAAATAGTGGAACGAATGCCAAATTTTGAGGAGAACATATGGGAATATATTATTGGGGAACTTTTAACATTTAGAAACCCTTTTTGTTTAGGGTAGCATGTAATGGAAACACGCCATTTTATCGGGAGCAGTAACAGCGCATTTGCGTTAAATATATAGAGAACCATACTGGTGCATCTAGACTTATAAAGTCTGATGATATATGACTTTATTCATATAGATGTTTAATATTATAAATATTGATGTTTTTTTTAAACTAAATCCATCCTTCCTCTCAACTACATTTTCTTCTTCTGCTATCCCATCAGAAGTTTCAGCCAGCATTTATTAAAATTCTGGACTGGAATGTAAACATAATGCCCAGGTCACACATTCACGGACTGGACGCCAGATTAGCCACGGAAACGATCCGGCATCATTCGTGGCCATCCATATTGGTCCGTAGCTTTCCGTATTGCATACGTACTCATACGTAGAAGTACTTAATCATACGTATATAGTGCATCCGTATCGGACTACGGAAATTGGCATTTCCGGGGTCATCCGTGAGATTTAATCCGTAGTAGAACCGGCGAGGTGATCCGTGAATGTGTGACCTGGGCATAATAAAGATAAGATGTGGAATGGTAGCGGTTGGTATGGAATCGTAAGGACAATATCAACATCTACGCCTGATATCAGTCTATGGTGCATCCAGCGGGGCTAGAAGTCTAAAACTTGGCGTTTTATCTCTTTTCCTCAACTCGTTTAATAAATTTTAATAAAGCGCCCATGTAAGATACTCTATGTAAACGTCAAACTGTGTATCACAGATATCAGCATTAGCAAAATGTGGTTTTGGGACACTGTTTTCCAAATGTTTCTTTTCAATTTTGTGTGCTTAGGCCTACTAGAAGGTCATAATTGTTAAATGTATGGAATCATTTTAGGCTCAATATTTATAACAGATTTACTGTATATTAGCTTAGCATATTAGGTAAGGTTTAAGCCATTTTAACCCAAACGGAAGTAAATGAAATACAGTTTTTTTTTATCAATTTCTAAAACAATGGTTTCGATTTTGGATATCATAACACGTTTGACCATATTTACATATCATTATTGACAATAATTTGTTAGAATAATTATTATTGTAGCTCTGTACAGTACCTTTAAATTGATATTTAGAATGACATATCGAATGTTCAACCATTAAAGTAAATACCTATCTAAAACGGTCACTCTCAAAAATACCAAAACTGTTTTTAAGACCAATTACTGCTTAATGCAGGTAAAAAATATTACAGAATGCACCAAAGAGAGCATTCTACATTACTTTCGACATTCATAAAGCTACAATTTGTCTTTGAAATTTTTGTTTTGTCAATTATTGAGTTGCCGCTTAAGACTGGTTATACTTATCAAGGTTCAACCATCATACTTCAATGTTGGTAAAACTACACTTACCCTCATCTTTATTCGAGAATGTTGAACAACATCCCATAGTTACGAAATGAGAACTATTTTTGTCTGATAACACACTCATTGCTGGCACCTATGCTATAAGGTTCACTGACTAAACTTTGACATTAGCCTGTCAAACTTTTCAGTTGTAGTAACTGTTGTAAATTTATTATGGTATGCCTTTTGGGCTTCAGAATTGTCTGAGAATATGCCGTTTTGGCAGCAAAATCGGATTTAATCAACAGAAATCTAGTAGTATTGATATTCTAAAAGTAAGTAAAGGTGCAAAGATCAGGAATCGATACAATCAAGTACCAAAAAGTCTTATTATATTTTTTCTAATTGCTTCTCAGTATGATAGGTTGGGAAATGCTTTTAGTGAAGTCCTTTACATCAAATATCAGAAAACACGCACTTCTTGGTAGCCATTTTGGACGGCATCTTGAATTTTAATATAAACAACTCTGTTTTGTACCTCCCACTCAGGCTATAATCTTCAGCCATTGTATTATAATTAACATTAAGCCATCAAACATTTCGGTGGAGTGGGTAGAACAAAAAATGCCCTATTGGCTTCTGCACTCGTTATGGGCAAAAAAATGTTTCGAATATTAAAATGGAGTACTATTAAAGGAAAGAATTCCCTCCTTTGGGAGCATGTTCTTTATTATAAAAGTAGTCCCATTTTGGAAAAGGGAAGCAATTGGTGATAATCAAAGTAAGATAGAAGGCAAAGATCAGGAATTGATACAATCAAGTAACACATCTGACCCAGGATACCATATGAGAAAGTGAAAAGAAAGCAAGAGAGAACATCACATACAAGAGAAAGTCAGCCCTTTCCCATCAGGTGACTACATGGCTGCAAGAAACAGACAACTTATAAGGCAAAGAAAACCACAAATAATGAAAATATTCATAAAAAGAAGCACCGCATCGTCACGGTTAGTAAGGAAATTACTGGAGGGCTTTAGCTAGTTTCACAGTACCAACCTCATCCTGAATTCTGATGTGAATCAAGACTCATAGATGTTTGGTTTCCATGACTTATCCATAAATCATCTCCTAGTACATATAAATAGAGAATACTAGGTGAGTGTCTTTTGATATCAAGTTTACAAGGCAAGGTTTTGAGAACGCTTGTTGACATCGCGAGACCTGCCGAGCGATTCAACATGCGTTCTCAAAGCCGAGCCTGGTAAACTTGATATCAAAAGACGCGAACCTGGTATTCTATTCATCAGTTTATCCATTGTTGAACACTCTTCAAACTAGCGATTATGACGTAATGTATGATGTTTGTGTTGATTCAGCGTCATTAGTGACGTCATTCAAAAAGTGCAACGTCATCATGACCTGACAAAGGTAACATGCCGTGAGATAATTAACGTTTATTAGGTTATATTGAAACAATTCAGTTAATATTAGGGGTGACTGATAAATCAAGATATTAAATGCGAGAAAAACAAACCATCTCATCTTTAGATAAGTCTTTGAGTCAACCTTTATAGAAGTATGAAAGAGTGCAAAAATCAGGAATCGATACAATCAAGTACCACACCTGACCCAGGATACCAATGGAAAAGTGACAAACTTACAATGAGACACCATAAACTAGCCCCAAGAGGTCAGCCATTTCCCAGCAGGTGACCACAACAAACACAAAACATAAATGGTCCACAAAAGAAGTACCACCTTGGAACGGTCAGTAAAAACATTTACTGGAGGGCTTAAACGGGGTTTCAAGGCGCCAACCTCACCCTTAATTCTGATGTGGATCAAGACACATAGATATTTGGTTTGTACGAGAGACCTCTAACTTATCAACGCATCATCCCCTAGAATATATAAATCAATATATAACTAGGAGATAAAGCAAAGATAAGGACTCAACAGTAAACAGTTACTAAAACTGAATACCGGAAATCCAACAGGTAAACCCTGGTGGGCCCGACAAAAGCCAAACCATCAGGCCCCTACCATCTCAACAACAGATAAGTCTTTAAGTCGGAACCGTCATAGAGTCTGAAGTCCGACCAACCGGCGTGCAATTAAAGAGGAAAGCAAAGTTGCCAACCGTGATCGGGTTGACCACCAAGCATGCAGTCTGTTGAAAAACATTAATGTTATATCCAATCTTTTATAATGGGAACTTATTTTAATGAACTGCGCTGAAAAATTATTAGAGCCAACAAGCTTCTTCAATTTATACACAAAGTCACCATAGAATTCAGGTTCCGAAAAT
This sequence comes from Loripinus fragilis, assembly GCA_964019695.1. Taxonomy (NCBI): domain Eukaryota; kingdom Metazoa; phylum Mollusca; class Bivalvia; order Lucinida; family Lucinidae; genus Loripinus; species Loripinus fragilis. The sequence continues at coordinate 77,167,537 of OZ026525.1, forward strand.
CCTTGGTTCAAAAGATATTTAAGTCCAACTTTGAATTTAGATATCAAATCATAGTATCAACTATAAAATGTAGAAAATATTTTGCGTAGTTTATGATACCGATAGCCTTTTTTTTAAGAAGTTCAATCCTCCGGCGTGCAATTAAAGAGGAAAGTAAAGTTGCCGAACGTGAAGGGGTTGACTACCAAGTATGCAGTTTGTTGCAATACATTAATGTTACAGATAATCTTTTTAAAATTAGAAATTATTTTAAAAAAACTGCGCTGAAAAAAGTATCAGAGGCAACAATTTACTTCAATTAATACACTTAGTCACCATAAGAGCCAGGTTCAAAAATTCCCTGGGGCAAGAGAGATTTAAGTCTGACATTAAATTTAGATAGCGAACCATAGTATGTGCGATAATATTTAGAAAAGGTTTTGTTAAGTTTATGATACTGATAGCCTTGTTTAAGAAGTTTCTGAGTAAATAATTTATTGCAAGTGTTAAAGTCTGCCTTATGACTAGATGCTTTAGCAAATTGTACGAGTTGGGAAATGTAAACCCCATAGGATGTAGTGGGATGAATAAATAAAAATGGAAAATTGACAATTTTAAAATCAAAATCGTCACGTTTGTCATAAATTTTGGTGGAAACAATATCATTAAAAATGGAAAAATGCATGTCTAAAAACGCGGCTTCAGTATCAGAGGTGCGACTTGGACGAGTATTGGCACTAATATCCACAAACTGCAGGCTTCCTTGACTGAGAAGAGTCTTTTTGATGGGCATGGTTGTCATACAGTCCTACATTTTTGGGGTCAAAGCTAAAGAAAACCATTACAGTTCCTACGTTATACTGGTTACATTAACTCCATAAAAATCCTTATAAAGCAAGATTTATTGCAAATTCTTGCTCTTGTATGACAACAAAACTTTCTAAATTGTTTACTTCTTGTTTTACAGCTATAAAACAAACGTGTAACTTAGTACTGCGAGAAAGTTTGGGAAAGGTCTGGTAAGAATATATTTTAGTCTGATGAAGTATTAGAGGTAGTGCTGACCTCTTTGCTCTCTTGTATGTGATGTTTTCTTGTGTTTGTCACTTTTCTGAATGGTATTCTGGGCCAGGTGTGGTACTTGTTTGTATCCTTTCCTGATCTTTGCCTACTTTCTTACTTTTAGAAGTATAATACAATTAGCAACCCAAATATAAGTTATCTGACAGGCACGTGCTCATTAATTTGAAATCGATTTTTCTTATTTTTATTAAGTTTTATTTACCACCATGAATATTTATGTTAGATAACTTGCATATCAAACCACAGAATAAAAGAAAGTTAACCAGACTCGGTAGTTTCACTGATGCATTTCTTTTACTCAAGTATTCAGTTGTATATACTGTTGAGTCCTTATCCTTGTTTTATCTCCTTTTTATATCTCGACCTGTATGCACTAGGAGATGAAACATCGATAAGTCAGGGGATCTTTTTATGCCAACCAACATCTTTTTGTCTTGATTCGCATCAGAAATAATGGTGAGGTTGGTACCTTCAAACATGTTTAAACCCTCCAGTATTTTTACTGACCGTTCCAAGGCGGTGCTTCTTTTGAGGAGCATTTTTGTCATTTGTATTGTCATACTGTCTTGTCTGTTCCTTGTAGCCTTGTAGGCATCTGCTGGAAAGCGCTGGCCAGTATGGCCATGAAAATACTCGCGGGATAGACTAAAACTAACTCAAAATGTCATTGTCTAGATATATGCCATTTTGTATTTGTTTTACTTGATTGATTTGATTCAAAAAAAAAATCAGCCTTATTTCGGGATGGGTCCTCCTGGATTGAAACCAGTGCTAAACAAGGATAAGTGAGTTTTGCTCAAGGACACAACGCAGTGACGTCGGTGAAGCTCAGACAATATTAAAAGTTGCAAATCCTATCATTTACAAACCGGATAGGCGGCAATCGAAAACGTTAATACTATCAACGAACCGGTAGATCAAATATATATAGTTAGAAACAGAGTTTACGATTTCCATTTGTCGCCCGACTGGCTACAAATGGCAATCGAAAACACTATTTCTAGCTATTTTTGATTCGCGTTTAAGGATTGTTAAGAGCGTTTTTCGATTGCCTCCTACCCGATGTGATATAGGGGAGTGTTCATATTTTGGTCTGGAAAACTGATTAGTTGTATGGTTCTGAGTGGCCTTTCCGGTTTTGGTAAAACTTCTCCCCGTGAATCAATATAGAGGTTAAGGGGCGTGAGAGTAGTTGCACTTTCCATTAGTTCTCTTGAACATGCTTAATAATATAAGAATCTATCATGAGTGTGAGGGTAGGATAGAAAAATCCGTCCCGAGGATCACCGTTTGGCATCATGAGGCTTGCCGAGTGATGACAAACGGTGATCCGGAGGGACAGATTTTTCTATCCTACCCTCACTACACACGAATAATGGATTCTTTTTTCTTGATCACCACTGTTTTTATTTATTTATTTTAAAATAAGCTTCCAGAAGTCCCTGAAATTTCACATGATGACGTTACTTGACGTCCTGGGTAATGATAGCATTTTATATCCCAGGGTAAAATCTCAGATATCCTTATCCGGTGTGCAAGAAAACCGAGACTGCTGTATTCTGATACTGTAGGCTCTCTCTATTTCTGAAGGGCCCGGTTTTCCAAATTATTTTGGGCTCGTCTTGCTGGGCCAGAAGGGCTGGTTGCTTTGCATTAGTTGCCAGTAACATACATGATAACCATGACAACACTTGGACTAGAGCTGAGCATTTGCCTTCTAAGATGCCAATGGTGATCTGGGCCTGCATTTATAGTAAATGCGCCGGCTATTAACCCATTCATGCCTAATGGAATTTTCCATTCTTATCTACTCGACGAATCCATTTCGAATATAAGGTTGTTGGGTAGGACATTCTGTAAGCAATCCATGCAAAACCTGATAAGACGCCGCGTTCGGTAGCGTCTGATCTAGTTCTTCACTTTTAGCCGATGTCCCATAAATCAAGCTAATAATGTTGGTTAATTTTAGAAAATATCGTCGATAGCGAATTAAATGAATGGATAAAACCGCCAAAAATGGAACTCCCCAAAAAAGATATTACAGCAGCCGTTCAAATCTCTCTTTTTTTACTATCTAGAAGCAGGGATCCAATCTTCATAGGCTCTGATAAACAAAACCTTTTCTACGAAAAATGTGATTTTCTTCTTAATCATCACATTAAACATATGTTTTGGGAGCTCAAAAGGACCATCTCATTGAGACGGTCCTTTTGGATACCCACAATATATGTTTTGTTCGAGAAATAAGAAATTTGGTTTTTAATTACATACTCTGATCTGCCAACTTAATCGACAAACGTACAACCTTTCCCCTAAGAATTCAAGATTGCATGACCTTTAGTAATAAAATGTATAAAATGTTTTTTAAACAAAAGCATACCTTCATGATGGGTATCAAATAAGCAGACCCGGTAATTAAATTATAAAGACTAATCAAAGTAGTCATTACGTGTACACAACAAAACTAAGAAGACGTCCTTTTTAATTAGGCTTTTTGTGATTGCTGGGTAAGAATTTGTCCATTAAAATCGGAACTTAAAAAGGGTGTTTCTTGATGCAGCGTTGTAATTTGCCTGTATTTTTCTTTATACTTTTTTTTCCGAATTTGCTATATTTAGAGGCCACATGACACACTATGATATAAAAACGCTTTCGCGGACTATTCGAGCAATAATTCCTCTTGAGTGATTAACAAAGGCTTCTGCAATGGTGGCGAGTTGGAAATGGAGGGAAATATGCTTTACCTTAGCTTCAATATTTATGGTAAAATATCGTATGAAAATTATCTGAGCCTGAGAGAGGAGCTCAGTTGGTCAGCGATAGAGTACTCGACCATAGACCGAGGGATCGCTGGTTCGAGCCTCACCAGAGGCACTGTCATTTGTACTTAAGCAAGGCACTTTATCTTATGCATAGTAGTGAACGATTAACCCTAAAAACGCCAAGAAAAAATGCATCTTAAAATGTCGTCTGTTGAAGTCGTCTGCTACAAATAATTGCCTAGCAATACTGACGAATTAAGTAAAGAAGCAAACAGTGTGGACCCAGAACAGACTGCTCCTATAGGAGCAGTCTGATCTGGGACCACACTGTTTGCCATAGAGGCTTCTTAAACATTTCAGCAGACGAGATAAGCAGACGACTTTTGTTGCAATTGAACATGTAACAAACTATACAGCACCCTAATTTTCAATATGGCAGAATCTCATTAAATAAAAAAAACAACAACTAATTAACCATCCAAATGATTAAAAAAAGTAGTTCTTCAATGACGAACCTTTTAATGCACATTTTAAAAAAGTTTCATTACAGCGCATCTTCATATGGTGACAGACTAAAGTTTTAGCTATAAAACTTACAAAGTTAAATACTTTAAATATTTGGTGTAAATGTATGTGTTGAAAAGAGCCGTTGTCATTGAGGTGGTTATTTTGAGCATCTGTTTTCGTTGCGAAATACAAAAATGATTATAAGCTCGCACTCTAAAGGACTGAGGCCCAAAATTACAACCCCTCCTTAAAGTTAAGTGCTTCCTTAATCAAATTAATTTACAGTAAAACCTGTCTTGAGTGGCCACTCAAAAGGAAGACCGAACATTGATTTTCAAGACCGATTATCGCTCAATGCAGGTTAAAAGTATTGCAGAATGCCCCAAGAGAAAGACCTAATTGGTCAGTAATGTTAGGCAATTATTTGCAGCAGACGACTTCAGCAGACGACATTTTTAGATTCATTTTTTTCTTGGCGTTTTAAGGGTTAAGAAGACAATTGTATTTTTTTGCAGTCGTCGCTGTACTAAAAAGTAGCACAGGTTTGCAACATAAGTAAATTAAACAAAGGAAAATCGTGAAGCAAAGCGGACGTGCAGTCTGCTCAATCCAGTTTTTGCATTATTATACACACAGATTGATCACTTGTGCATGGTATAAAATGAGCCGTGGCATGAGGTTTCCAACAGTTTGACATTTGTAGACTCAGACAAGCCTCTGCAGCCTTTTATAAGCTTAGAAACTCCAAACGGTGCTCAGTCAGTAGCTTAACACTCATAGAATATTCAAGCGATTAGCAAAGGCTCTGATCAGACTGCGCGTATGCGCAGGCTGATCTGAGCCTTTGCTGGTCGCACATACCAAATTGTTGGAAATCTCATTCACTGGCTCAAATGATAGCGTCTCAAGGTGGACCAGTATGAATATTATGTGAAGGTTCACGTTATCTGAACAGTTCCCTTTTATTTGTTCACTGAAACTTTATATAAAATCTAAATTTGTTTTGCTATGTTATATTCTATCATATTTATTAACCCTTAATGCGTCAATCTCAACAAAAGTCGTCTACTTTTCTCGTCTGCTGAAATGTTTAAGAAGCCTCTATGGCAAACAGTGTGGACCCAGATCAGACTGCTCCTATAGGAGCAGTCTGTTCTGGGTCCACGCTGCTTGCCTCTATACTTAATTTGTCAGTAATGTAAGGCAATTATTTGCAGCAGACAACTTCAGCAGACGACATTTTCAGAAGCATTTTTTTCTGGGCGCTTTAAAGGTTAACATGAAAGCAATACAGTCTAATAATGTATTATGAGATGAACGAAATAAGTTTTAGCTTTCGTTCAAATCCCATTATCTATGTTTATCATAAATGTATTTGTATCGATCTATTTAAGAAATAAATATGTTTAAACCAAACGTTTTGTAACAACACATCAATTTCCAGTTTTCGCAATTAATTTTTTTTTCAGTTCAGTCTTGAAAACATTGACAAGGTGGTATACTTGTATGCATTAAAAGTATAATATGGGTATCCACGCAAGAATACCTGATTATGCCTTTGGCGTTGGTTCTATATATAGTATGAACAAAACAGATTGTTTATTTGACACAAACCATACAGTTTCTAGTCAATCATATATACATATTACACAATAAATCTGTAACGTTTCTTGAATATTGTACGTCCACATTTTTGCTCATATAAAAGGCATACAGGAGTGTTTTAAAGTGCAAATGATCGTATACTAAGTAAATGACTATCATGGAGAAGTAATTTCTTACTGTTTAGACTTCGAGCTAAAAAAGGTCCTGCTCCCCCCACCCCCCCACTACGGAATTTTGCAGACATATCCTATCTTGAAGAAATTTTCAAGCCACATCTTTTAAGAGATGTTTGCACTCTGTGCTCCGGGGCGTTAGTCTCTGACAGCCTGTTACATATGTTACTGTAACAAACTAAGGAAAAAATCAAAATGAAAGTTTGAGCTACAGAAAGAAGACATTAATCCATCTGATTATTCAAATTTCTTATGTAGTTTGCAAGCTGGATGCCTAAGCTACATAAAAGCAGCATTTTAAACAAAATTACAGCCTTCAATGGTGTTATATGCGTTACATAGATTAAATTTCCCTTTGAAAGTTGAAATCGTGACTAACATCATTCATTTTATAGACAATTTGTGCATTTTTACAAGTGTTTTTAATCTTAGTTTACTAAAATACTCATTTGACTAATAGAAAAAACAAAGTTTGCTTTTCTATCTCAAATACATTGTTTTATATGAGCTATAAAACAACCCTGCACCCAATTTTAAGTATCCAATTTTGGTATATATTATTGAAGAAAAATATATGAAAATATTTGACGCTCGTGGATATCTTACATTTTTGGCACCGTCTTGCAAATGCAATAAAGAATCATACATTTGCAAGTTTGACATCAGGATCAGAGCACTTATTAAAGTATGTAACGTATGTTACATGGTATAATGAATGAGCTAGGAAATTTCTTGGAAGTAAGAGATGATATTTCTGAAAAATACTGTTTTTCACATGTTTTCCTATTAATCTCTAGCCTCTGGTGCCTTAGTCTTAGTAATTACAGTCATTGCTGATAACAAGCCCATGGAATTGTGTTACCTATGTTATATATAACCTTTTTAATCACATATTTCCTAATGCCTATAATATCAAAATATATAGACATATAGATAGAAAATAATAGTTCTCATTTAAATGACACAATTTAATAAATATTCCTATTAAATAAAATTATTCATAAACAATCTTTATTCAAGTCACCCTCACAATGTCTATAATTGTGTCTGCTTCTATTTCAAAATAATCACCCATTTTCATCACAGCCAGTAGAATCATGGCATTGTATTAGGATTGCAAACTGAGTACAATCCTGTTCCTCTCCACCCCTTTGGGAATTATGCAGACATATCCTACCTTAAAGAACAATTCAAGCTGCATCAAATAAGAGATGTTTGCACTCTATTAACTAGGGGGTTAGCCTGTAATGGTATGATGCGTATGTTACCATATCAATTTAAGAATAAATGAATTGAAAGTCTGAGAAACAGAAAAAAAGACATAAAACTATCTATTTATTTGAATTATTCATGTAGTTTGCATGCTGAATACATTGTATACATAAGAAAAGATTTTTAACAAATATACAGCTTCCTATGGTGTTATATGTGTTACATTAATTAAGATTACTTTTTCAAATTTGTAATTGTGACAAACATCACTTATAAGCATTTCGTGTGATCCTCCTCTTTAGCCATCAAGACTTAATTTTCTTTGTATGTGTGGCCAGTGCCAGCATCAAACAACTTGACTCAGCCAAACGTGAATCCTTAGCATTCTTCAAAAGCAGAAACAGCATGTCATTGTCATGGGATCAAACACCTGATTAAATATGGGTTTAATGCCATTTCACATATATGCATACAATGGAGTATGACTCTGGTATATATCTCTTCCTGTGAAGTGGCAAGAGCAATCTAACTGCAGCTGCCTCTGCATCCGTGCTAGATAAATGATAACTTTGCTCTGATTTTGCAAAATCTATGTCTCTACCGTGTACCTCTAAGAATACTTTAAGATTTCTGACATTGGTCAAACAGAAATTTGATAGGCTGCTTTTTTGCATCATTTGCCATGGAACCTATCCAGTCTTTTGGTGCTTAAGTCCTCAGGTCTTAGATCAATAGTATTTTGCTGCGCCCAAAGAACTTTATAAGTTTTCTTTAGTTACAATGTTGACTCTTGATGGTTTTGGCAGACCGTCTGAAACAATTTCTGTTACACCTTGAAAGTTATCTGGTATAAGAGAAAGAATATGAAGTTGGACATTGCCATCAATTATGTTTGCAGTTGGTTGTTTTTTTATGTCAGTACATTGAAGCATGTCTTAAAATAATGTAAAACCTATGATTTCTCAGTTTTTGCAGCCATATCATAAGCTGTTGCATTCAAAAGAAGGAAAGTGGACTATAGGTAGAATAGGATAACCAGTAGTTCTTTATTATGCTCTATGGAAGATTTATACAGAGAAAACAAGTTGATAAGGTGCCTCATTTCATGATCCATTGAAAACACTGAAATTGAAAACACTTGCCTCTGACTGTAATAAAAAAGATGTCACGACAATGCCTTTGCTCATTTATTATGACAAGTTATATATGTTACATCCTTTAATAAGCGCTCTTATCCTAGAAACTTAGTGAATCATTGAATTGAAAGGGTCTATTTTTGCGCTCTGTTCATCCTGCATTTCATTGCTTTACCTGCTGTGATACATCTAGTTCGTTTATCTGAAGGGAAAGAGTTACCTCGGTTTCAGCACTTCAGAAGTACTAAGACTTCAAATAAGTTTTTGAATGCTTGGGGAAAGATAATAAGTGCAGAGACATTATTAGATGAAAATATGTGGGTTGCATGTATGGAAAGGCTACATTTATAAAAGTCAACCAGCTAAGATATGATTCTTTATCACAGAAATATCAAGGTACATCAGTCCAGGTACTCATTGCTCTAAATGGCATAGTTTTCCTTTTTGTAAAGCTTTAGTCTTTCCCCTACTTGCAGAGTATCACTTGAAACACATACTCAAAGAGCCAACTATTAGGAATTCATATCAGTTTCCGAATGTTCCAAGCCATAAATGGCAAAATTGGAAAGTTGATAATGGCTCATCAATTTTGAGTGGGCTGGTGGTAAAATTGAATAACAGTAAATGATTGAAATATTGTGTGATGATTCTACTAGTTGCAAGGAGGCGTGTGATAATAATGATTACCACAGAAGCAGACAACGACAAACATTTAACATTAGTGTTAAATCGACGAGAAATAAATTGGACCATTTCATTTATTGTATTTTCTTGTAAAAATGTAAAACTATCTTTTCTATTTGTGGCTCTATATTTAGCATTATATGCACAGTATTAGGAAATGTGTCCTAAAGGTCATTGATAACATCTGTAACACCAGTCCATGGGCTTGATAATCAGAAATAAATATAATTTCTAGTGTTTTGGCACCAAAGACTTATAAGTACACATTAAGTGTCCTGATCTTTAACTTAATGACATCTTGTAGATATATGAGCAAGACAGACTAAGAAAATGAAAATATCCACAGGCTGTAATCGCTTTCATGTGTTTTACTTAAACGGTAATAACAAAATTCGCTTCTCTGTAAAACTGGGAGTAGGGCTGTGTATTAGCTCCTATAAGACAATATATTTAAGATAGAAAAGCAAACTTGGTTTTTCCTATTCATCAATTGAGTATATGTTTGTAAAATCTAATAAAACAGTTTGAAACCAAGTCAAAGTAGTTGTTTAACTAAATGACGATAGCCACAATTATAGCTTTTAAATCATAATTAGGTTCATGTAACGCACAAAAAACCACAGTTAGCCGTATTAATGTTAAACAGCTTCTATATGTAGTAAAGATATCCAGTATAAAGACTATAAGAATGTCAATTTATTAGATAATTTTAATGTCTTCTTTTGGTAGCTCAAACATTCAAATTTCTTATTCTCAAATTGATATAGTAACATATGTAACAAGCTGCTTCAGGCTAACGCCCCGACTTACAGAGTGCAAACATTTCTTATTAAATGCACCTTGAATGGTTACATAAGATGTAATTTGTCTGCAGAATTCCAAAGGGGATTAGGATGGAGCAGGCCCTTACTCAGCTTGATGTCAAAATACTGTTTGATGATTTTACTTATCAGGCTAACATATGTAACGCTCTCTGATCTTTAAAACTTGATGACAGCTAGCAGATCTATAAGTCTTTATCATAGGAGCCAGTGTAAAATCCCTAAACAATGTAAGATATCAAACAGCTGCGAGTTTTTTCACAATTTTAGCTCAAACTTTCAAACTACATTTCCTTTATTTGATATAGTTACGCATGTAACACGCTGTTTCAGACTAACGCCCCAACCTAGAGAGTGCAAACATCCCTTATTCGATGCAGCTTGAGTTGTACTATAAGAAGGAATATGTCTGCAAAATTCCCTCGAGGAGATTAAAACATTTTTAGGCATATCTTACGTAAAGACAATGAGCTTGCCCATTTATTACATCAGGTAACATATGTTACAGCCTCTGATATTAAAAATTTTGCAACAAACTTGCAGATTTATAAGTCTTTTCATATAAGCAAATAAATCCCAAACAATGAAACACATTCATCAACTGCAAATATTTTTAATTATTTTTACTTTAGTTTTAATACCAAACATTTCACCTTGAAATTGAGTAGGGGTAGGGTTGTTTAATTGCTTATTTCAGAAAAAAATATTTAAGCTAGAGAAACAAACTTTAATTTTTCTGTTAGCCAATTGCATAAGCTAGTCAGACATGGTTAAAACATTTTGCAAAACACACAGAAAGATTGTGAATGTAAATGATGTTAGCCACACTTGCAAATTTTAATGAGTTATCTGATATATGTAACGCATTTGACACCTTAGGAAGCCGCAATTTTGTTCAAATGGCTGTCATACCTAGTTAAGATATCCAGTATGCAGACTATATGAATGATTTTTAAAAATAAATATTTTAATGTCTTTAATTTGAAGCCCAAACTTTCAATTTACTTTTTATTAGTTTGATTAAGTAACGTATGTTACAGGCTCTTACAGACTAACGCCCCGGAGCACAGAGTGCAAACATCTCTTAAAAGACTTGCCTTTTAATTTTCTACAAGATAGGATATGTCTGCAAAATTCTCTAGGGGGGGGGGGGGGAGCAAACCCATTCTCAGCCATCCGTCTAGTTAGAATTTGGCTTATTATTTGATGTTTTGATAGAGGCTGAGCCAAATCCAAGCAGCAGGCATTACCAACAAAAAGAGGGCGCCGTGTACCACCCTCATTGTATCGATACGGCTTTATTATCGTTGCGAATGAAGTTCCATTGGTGCGCTTTACTAGTCAGAATCAGTTTGAGTGTATATAATTTTTACGTAAATGCTTATGAAAAAGGTCAAGTAGGCTCACGATCGCCATGAAGACATAATCATGGCACCCTATGTTTTAAGCGTTTTGACATCTAACATCATGCAAAGCTTCAATATACTTACAAGTCTCAGTAGCTAAGTTTAACCCTTATCTCCATAATAACGCCTTTTGGCGCCTTTGAAATACCATGTATTTGAAAATATTATAGAAAATGGAGCATTTGCTCTTTTGGAGCAAATGTTCCATTTTCTATAATATTTTTAAATGTATTTTAAACTTTACTTAAATTTTCTTGATTTTTTTAAAAGTCTAAAAATAGAAAATGATGTAATGGTCTAAAAATAGCCTACGGAGAAAATGGTAAAACAACGTCGTATCAGCGTCGATTTGACGTGATTAAGTCGCATGGACGTTGTAACGACGTTGTTTCGACGTTTTATATCTAGTGCATTATTTCTATTTCAGATAAAACTAGTCTATGGCGTTACCGAAATAAATGGTGCTAGCACCTGCATTGAGCCAAACAGTTATGGGAGTATGAATGTTAGTCTATACGCAGATACCATCTTTCAACAGACGTACACCCTGCTACCAGTTACCCCAGAAACATCTCAAATAAAAACATTGAGTAGCGTTCAACAAAGATTTATCAACATTACTAGCGAAACTATCCAAGGTCATGCCAACTGCCATAAACGTCATATGCCTAGAAATAATAATCTAAGAAAATTCAGGCATCAATCAGTTTCAAAACTTTCAATATGTAAATGGAATTTCATTAGAAACACAGATCCAAACAGAATACCGGAAGTACTTATTGAAGCTGTCTGCGCATGTCCATCGCCAGCCAATAGTAGGGGCCTTAGCTGTTACCCAGTCACACAATATGTGATGGTATATCGTCGTACGGGCTGTGTTCTGGGTGTTTATGTTTATGAAAAAATTTGGGAGCCAGTTAGGATAGCATGTGTCGCCGGAAGGCGTGTAAGGATAACGAAGCTGCAGGGAAAAACAAGAATGCCAATATAAATGTATGGATTTACAGAATGGGTTATTTCAGTAAAAATACATTCTGTCTTATAAACGGAAGCATACCATCATCTAAGATAATTGTACATACATTCAGTTTGAAACATTAGCTACGACAAACGGATCATGAAAGCTAAAGGTTAAGATAAAGAAAATTAAGTGGATAAGTGGACATCTATCTAACACATGACAATTAAGATTTCGGTTCAGCCAAAAATATTTATTTCAGTAGACCGTCCCTTTGTTTTAATTAATTTTATTTATTATCATTTTTCTTTCATTTTTAGTATTCTGTGAGATTATAAGTGTTTAACACATTATCATGGATTGAAATGGTTCGTCGCCGTGTAACAGTTTCACAATACATCTTATACCCCTATTCCACACAGGCCACGAATCGCCCGAATCGACACGAATTGATTTTTTATTGATTCGGGGGGATTCGTGAGGTTTCATTAAATTGTTTTCTCCAATCGTGATGTTCTACGAGTCAGTCCCGATTCATATACGATTTCGTTACGAATATTCGGGGGAATCGGCTCAATTCGGCTCGAATCGCGCAAGAATTCATTGCGATTAGCAAAATAACATTAGATCATGTTGCACGAAAGTTAAGGAATCAATTACGAATCAGTTAAGAATATGCCGAATATTGTACGAATTGGGCACCCGCCACGAATCGCGACGATTCGCGAGATTTTCTCTCACAATAGTTATAAAAAAGGCCCATCTATGCTTCGGGGGCATCAGTTCCAAAAGGAATGTTCCTCGTAAAGCAGCAGTAGAATTGATCCTGCAACTTGAGTGTTGAAAACGGCTTTTTATCAAGCCAGAAGAAAACAACTACGTTAAAGTCGAAGGGCCCTGGCCCAGACTCTTTGACTTGGAAAAACATGGCAGTTCGCCATTGGCAAAATCACAAGCCAGGAGCTACTGACTGATCCTGATTGTGCTCCAGAATCTGCCAAATCTGTTTCAACTTCTAGGACTGGCTCACATGCGCGTGGCGGGGTAACTAATCTTAGGGAAAATTCTTCTACTATCTTTTCCTTGGTTTTATTGCTTGGCTTAATCTCCCGATTCCCCACGAATGAGCTAAGAGTAGTTACTATTGCCAAAAAACGCCTCCGAATCGTTTACGACTCAGTTACGATGTCCAAGAATGCCTTAAGAATTTGGTACGAATCACGCACGATTTTTCGAATCGGGGAATTCGTGGCCATAGTTTTGAACAGTTCAAAACTTTTGAGCCGTATTCCCGATAGACCTACGAATTGCAAGAACTGACTACGGACTGTGCGAATCAGTTAAGATCTTCACGAAATGAGTACGATTCAAACACGAATCTAAATATTTGGCAATTCGTGGCAAATCGTGGGATTCAGGGCCTGTGTGGGATAGGGGTATTAAAGAATATTGTATACTACTCAAAAAAGTTTTGCATCACCTATTATATACCACTTTTTAAGTATCTTTTTTTCTACGCAAATTTAAAAACAAAACTGAATTCAGAAACCCGTGAAAAAAATGTGGAATTTTAAAAATTCCAAGTGTTTAGTCTTAACAGAAAAATGCAATTTTACTGATTTCCACATTAAGTTCCCAAACAAATTTATTGCTGTGTCAAATTCTGAACCGAACCCTCTAAGGCAGTATAAAAAATAATAATCAGATTTGGTATACGTAAGATAAAATGATACTTAAAAATGTGGCATATATTTTGTTATGCACATTTTTAGTAGTATATTATTATATCATTTCCCCATATAATACTGTTTTTATGCCCCCGCCATTTATAATGGGGGGGGGGGGGGGCATATAGCATCACCCTTGTCAGTACGTTCGTACGGACGTCCGTACGTACGTACGTACGAAAAATGGTTTCCGGGCGATATCTTTTGAATACATTGGTGTATTGGATTCATATTTCATACACAGGTATATAAGCATAAAATAAAGGTCAAGTTCGATTACGGACAAAATTCACCGATTATTATCAGAGTTATGGCCCTTGATCTCTGAATGAAAAATGGTTTCCGGGCGATATCTTTTGAATACATTGATGTATTGGATTCATATTACATACACAGGTATATATCATAAAATACAAGTCAAGTTCAATTATGGGTAAAATCCACCAATTATTATCAGAGTTATGGCCCTTGATCTTGGTATGAAATATGGTTTCCGGGCGATATCTTTTGAATTCATCGAGGAATTGGATTCATATTTCATACACGGGTGTATAATCATAAAACACAGGCCAAGTTCGATTATGGACAAAATCCACCAATTATTATCTGAGTTATGGCCCTTGATCTCTATATGAAAAATGGTTTCCGGGCGATATCTTTTGAATACATTGGTGTATTGGATTCATATTTCATACACAGGTATATAAGCATAAAATAAAGGTCAAGTTCGATTACGGACAAAATTCACCGATTATTATCAGAGTTATGGCCCTTGATCTCTGAATGAAAAATGGTTTCCGGGCGATATCTTTTGAATACATTGATGTATTGGATTCATATTACATACACAGGTATATATCATAAAATACAAGTCAAGTTCAATTATGGGTAAAATCCACCAATTATTATCAGAGTTATGGCCCTTGATCTTGGTATGAAATATGGTTTCCGGGCGATATCTTTTGAATTCATCGAGGAATTGGATTCATATTTCATACACGGGTGTATAATCATAAAACACAGGCCAAGTTCGATTATGGACAAAATCCACCAATTATTATCTGAGTTATGGCCCTTGATCTCTATATGAAAAATGGTTTCCGGGCGATATCTTTTGAATACATTGGTGTATTGGATTCATATTTCATACACAGGTATATAATCATTAAATACAGGTCAAGTTCGATTACGGATTAAATTCACTGATACTTATCAGAGTTATGGCTCTTTGTTAATGTCAATGCCCTATTTATGTGAATTTGGCAATAGCGGGGGCATCCGTGTCCCATGGACACATTTCTAGTTATACTTAAATTAGCACGGCGTATCACGCCATCTTCCTATTGTTATGATTTTCAAATCGTTGCTTTGTCTTTATCGCCGATTTGCTGTTTTGTTTTTGACTTAAATCACTTGATTTTAAGTAAAATTTCCGAATAAACTCATTGAATAATAATTAGTGAAGACAACACAGTTTTAGCAGAACAATTATAATGAGTATTTTACGAACATGTATTATTTACGGATTTGAAATGCGTCCTTTAGTTTCTTTAATGCAAAACGACGGGTTCCAAGATTATTTGGGTGGGGTATAGCTAAACAGCGAAAGCGCACTTTCTAGCAATAATTGTACATCTCGGCCCAAAACAAAATTGAGAGTGCTAACCAGGCTACTATTGAGGCGTCATTCCCGACAGAAACAATTCTATATAACGGAAACTTTTCGCCATATGATTAAATTAATTTCCTGTACAATGCCATGGTAAACTACATGCTTATTTCGTATGAATACACACTATACGCGATTTGAATTTGCTCACAAAGTTTAAACTAGAACATCATGTCAGCTGATCATCTGCAAAACTGTTGGTTCTAATGCGTCATTTTTAAATTCTCTTCTGTTGCCTTTTTAACCAGTTGCCTTTTTAACCAGTTGGGTGACATCACACAGGTATTTTGGTACATGTACGTATATGCACTATTTTGCAAATACCAGTTTCCAGTTTGCAAATATTTAATCAATTTTTGAAAATACAAGTATTCTTTGACTTTTCGCTTACTGTTAAGGCGGCGCCTCATGAATGCGTTATTAGGACTGGTCATCCTTAGACATAGGTAAAAGCTGAAAATGAGGCGTGGTTTTATTCAAAAGTAACTGCATTATCTTGCGCCATTATCTCAGTATAGACGCAAAACACATTATTTAGTCCTTAAAACGCCAGCAAAATAACTGCATCTGAAATTGTCTATTTAAAGCTGCATAGTCTGTAACTTTTGATCTTTTAATTATTGAAGTAAAGTTTCTATTTTCAAGAATACAGTAAAAATACTCAAATTTACGTAAAGATTTTACCATTTTCGTAAATCTTAACAAATTATCACGATCAAAACAAGAGCATTTATGTTAAAAATCAACTCTCTAGAATTATTGGAGGGACGCAAATAATTACTTACAAGAGATAAAACACATGTTTTATAAGATAATTCACTTTTCCATGCAGTTTTCAGCTGTACTGAACATATTTATTGGGAAAACATAACTTAGTTCTATTTTTACAAATGATTTAAAAAGAAAAGAAAAGTTTTCGAAAAATGTTCAAAGTTACAGAGTATGCAGCTTTAACATAAGCATAGAGGCAAACATTGTGGACCCAGATCAGACTGCTCCTACAGAAGCAGTCTGATCTGGGTCCACACTGTTTATCTATAAGGCTTCAAATAGTTTAGTGGACGACAAAAAGCATACATTTTGTGGTTATGCGCTTTAAGGGTTAATAAATGTGAGTTCAGTGTATACGGTTAGGATTTTCATGAAATGCACGCACGTTTGCGTGGCTCAAAAAGCTTATTAACTATTTCCCAAATTATAAATAAAACCTGATTTCCCTTCCTTAGCAGATGAAATAGTCGAACCACACGCAGATATGAATATTAAAGTGGCCGCCTTTACAGTAAGCGAAAAGTCAAGTAATAACCAGAACACCCTTTCAAATATGAAATTTTAAAAACCAATATTTGAAGAGGACCCTGCTTACAGGGTTTCTGTTTTGCTTGTTTGATTTGACTCTTTACGTCCCAGTCATTAACATTTCTGTTAGGTCGGAACTGGTCTTCCTGGATTGAACCAGTTCTTAGCTAGGATTAATGTGTCTTGCTCAATGACACAACGCAGTGATACTGGTGGGGCTTGAACTCGCAGCCTATCAGTCTCACGTAAGGCACTCTACCACTGAGCCACTGCACTCCCTCTTACAGGGTTTCAAATATTGACAACGTTTATGCTGACAACCAACAAACAGTGAAAAAAAGGTGAAAACTAATTGCTGAAACGATTAGCTACAACAAATAGAAAAAATGATGAAATTTGGTTTATACGCAGCCAGTATAGGTGTGTTTTGGCCGTACATCAGTTTAGGTGCATTTTGCAGCAAGTTGTACTTGTTTCTTCATTATTGTATTTACTATGACACTCATTCAAATCGTCTCATGGAGGTGCTTCTATTTATTAACCATTTGCATTTTTGTGGATTTTCCTATGTGTACTGATACATTAGGTATGGGATTGCCCATTGGTATTTTAAGATCTAAATTATGTTGTAATGCCATCCCTTAGGGTTGGTTTAATGTATGCATATACTGCAGACCCTGATGCATTGGGCATTATTATGTATTTCATCTGGGTCTTCACTGTTAGCCAAAATATATATCTAGGGGCGTCCAGCGAACAAAGGGCTATCCACAACATATTAATTTTGTTTGATTATATTCTTTACGTCCAACTCAACAATTTTTCAGTTATGCCAGGAAGGGCCTTCCTGCGTTGAAATAGTACTATGTTCTGCTCCAGAACATAACGCAGTGACTTTTTGAGGTCATTATATATGAGCTAGCACATGAAATGTTAATGCTCAACGCATATGCACTTTACTACTGACCAGCCTTCCTCCGTTGATAAATGTGCAACTTTATACTGTCCTGCCAGCCAAGAGTGACAGTGACGTTATGTTTTGTTTACAATTGTTAAGTAAAACATTAACTTGTACACTTCACTTGAGCTAACGCGAATCGAGAGATCACTTGTGTAAAGGATTAATACACAAGTGATCTATCGATTCTTAGCCCCATATAACTTGTTAACAAAACATGACGTCGCTGTCTCTACTTGTTGGCACGACAGTACCTGGTATTGTTGTAGATATTTCTGGATTAATATAATCAAATTCAATGAAGTTGGATTTTTTTAAATTTTGGTGAAAAAGTAGCTCTAATTTATTACAGTGTATGGTTATGTTTTACACATCTACGGTGGATATCCCTTTGTCATGTATTGCAACGAAAAGAACCCTTATATACAGGGGTTGGTTATTTGTAACTCTGTGCCATATTGTGTAACAGATTTTTTATTATTATTGTTTTTCGTGTTTCTTGCAATGCAAGATAACAGTTATTTAGATGAATTTTTTATATTTATTTACTTATTTATTTATTTACTTATTGTTCCAAATATGTAAAAAGGGACTATAATATACTTTGACAGATTTATATGCGCATCTCATACCTATATAAACTTGATTTACTTATTTTGAATAAATAATTATACAATTGTTGCATTCCAAGCATTCCAGGGGTTGGCTAACCCGGATGTTGACCGAAATAGAATCCACCGAGTGTTTTATTATATGACACTGTCTCTCTTTTCCTACTTTTATATCAGGGCCCAAATGGCCCTCGACGCGAGAAAACCTGTCTTCGGGGGTTTGCGAAAAACAAACGCGCAGACCAGCCTGTGCATCCGCGCAGTCTGATCAGCGCCTTTGTTTTTCGCTTTTTGGAAAGTATTATATCCAAACTTGCTACATGCGAATTTTCAACATTCTAGCTAGTCTCTGTAGCTGAGGAGGCCGGTTTGAATCTGGCTTTATCGGAAACCCCGAAGACAGGTTTTCTCGCGACGAGGCCCAAATTATAATTTCACCTTAAAGTTAAGTACTTTAGTTAAGTAATTGTATTTTAGGACGAAAAAATGAACGTTTCAAACTTCTGAAAATCAAAATTGTTTTAAGTATGCTTTAGATCACATCGATATCTTTGACCATATATGCTCGTGTTTTATTGAATTCATTAAACGAGTTGGGGAAAGGAGATAAACTGCAAGGCTTGCCGAGCATTTTATCTCTATTTCGCAACGAGTGTAATAAAATCAACAATACAAGAGCACGAATGTTAGATTTTATTTATCATATGACATTAATATAACTTTGAAATCTCATTTCTGCCGTAAAAACGTTATCATGTTGTCATTATGTACGCAACGTTATTATGGACGTCATAACGTTTCCCGAAAATCTATAAATCACTAGTGGGTTATAGATTTTAAGGCATGGCGTTCGCGACGCCATAATGATAATATACAATTATTGACTATTTAGGCATTAGACATGATGTGATGTCGACCTGAGAGCACCAATATTGTTATTCTCAGATCGACATCACATCATGCACAATGCATCAATAGTCAAAAATTGTTTTATTATATAATTTCTCTAAACAAAAAAGCAACAACAACAACAACAACAAAATCTTGGCAATGAACTATATTTTGGACAGTCTTGGATTTCTTTTTTTACATGATGACTAACTGATTTCATTCAGTTGAAAGAGAAATGAATGCATCCTTAATTTGTAATTACTACTGTGGACAGAGAATATTAAAATGCCGCATAATGTGGCATTTCATCAGGGTCTACACTGTTTGCTAAGATAAAAATGATCTTCCCAGAAAAAAAAATGCAATTTTAATTATAAATTAAAACCTGTGATCCCTTGATTGATACAATGGACCATTCCAAGTTTATTGCATCAATCCAGAAGGAAGAATTCATTAGTTTATTTACAGTCTTACAAACAAACCCACTGACCAGCCTCATATTGAGGCTGCTGAGGCAATTGGTGGCAGTTAATGATAACAGCAGGGTAGGGCAGATATTGGCCTTCCAATGTGGTCACTAATTAAGAGCACTTGGTCTGGACTTAAGCTAAGAAGTTGAGATAATGTATACAATGTGTTCAATTAACATTTATTATTATCAGTTATTATTTGCTTTTATATATACATTGTAACCACAGCATAGGCAAAGCAAAATGGACTTTCATGCTCATTGGCATTTAAAATGGAATTGAAAAACATCTTAATTTATATGTTTTATCATGTGTTCTTAGAAATGATTTAAAATGCAAAATGATTTAATAGCTACGCAAACAACAACTATAAATCTGTAAAATAAATGAGCAGTCTGATCAACATCATTGGTATTGCTTTTATGATTAAGAGTCATTGCATCTATTACTGTTGCTCTATAGTCTTGACAGAGCAACAGTAATAGATGCAATGTTAATGTGGCGGTCGACTTTCCGAACCAAAAGCCGAATGGGCTCTTTTGACAGCCTTTCAATAACAACTAACATTTACTGTGTAGGGCCAAGATAGCCACAATGATAAAACAGGCCAATAATACGCAGGCTGTTTTGCGTCTTTCTTGTTCGCATGGGCATTCCTGGATGATATCTAAACACAAGATTTGAAGAAGAGCAAATAAATTATAAATTGAAAGATTGAACCAGTAAAGCGCCAAACACACAAAAAGTTGAATTTGCAAACAATGTAGATGCAGATGAGTCAGCTGACAATGCGTTTTCATCTGGATCTAGAGAGTTTGCCCTCAAATCTTTGATTTTTCACCAAAATGCAGTTTATAGCTTTTATTAAAATTTACAGATTTATCTCGGCCAGTTGTTGTTTTTTGCGCTTTGCGAGTAAATATATTTGTTTTGCAAAAAAAAATGGAAATACAACATATACCCGTGTCATTAGAAAATCTACTTTTTGCATATGTATGCATCTTACCATTTGCTTTGTTTTTGTTATTTAATAGAGCCATCACCAATTTCTAAATAAAAATTTCAAGCCTCAATCAATCTTCTGTAGCTGTGCAGATCGGTTTGTATCGGAACAGGCCAGAAGCACCGAAGATAGGTTTCGTACCACCAGGCTCATATTAAGAGGGGAATACATAGCAATGCTTTGAAAGTACTTTTTTTTGCTGACAGAGGCGGAGGGTCAAAAGGTCCTGGGTCCATCCATGATTATCCGCAGACAGACGGCTACACTTTGGGAACTATGACCAACTAATAAGAGCATGAGGATGGAAGATAGCTCTTCATTTTTCAATTATACGAGAATGGAACCGCCCAGAGTAGTCCTAGAATGCAAAAGAGCGACACCAACTTTAGGAGGACAATTGAACCAGGCCTGGAGTTGGCCAGGACGCCAAGAGCGTGGTAGATGCGCCAATGTTGAATATACCTAAATAGCACAGTCGCCGCGGAAGCCCGTTGGTCGTAGCGAGGTCGTAGCGAGAGCGTACAGAGCGTAACCAAACCGTGAAGAGCGTACAGGTAGCATAAGCGTAGCTGCATCGCGGATGAATAACTCGGCGATTTCGCTACGATGTGACGGCGATTGTGCTACGGTGCTCACGATGCCGACGCGATACGGCTACGCTCATGATGATCTTACTACGATGTGCCTACGCTTCCGTTGCGCTTCGAGTCCACGGCGAGGTCGCTACGTAAATTTTGAGCAAGTCAAAACATTCGTCGTGAGGTGGTGATCATGAAGATTCCAATAAGCTTCTACTACGATCTTGGTGCTTCTACTACGTTCTTGCCGTTTCTGCTGCGATCCGTGTCTTTTTGACCAAAATTTCGAATTGAAGGGAATCGCTGTCCAGTGGAATGGGGGATTTTAAATGAATAATATGAATATTTTGCACTGCCAAGGCTCAGCGGTGGTTTATCAGGTCAAGCTCAAACCAGCATGCCCAGCTACAGGGACTAGTTACAAAAGTGAAATTTCAGGCCTCGCTTCTATAGCTATCCAATTTAGCAAAGAAAGAATAACGAATGCCCTGATCAGACTGGGCCGTTGCGAGGCTGTTTTGCTCATTTGTTTTTCGCATCCAACACCATCGTGTTTTCTAGCATGTGGGCTCATAATTTAACATGCTACCCAGATCTTAGTGTTTGTGGTATTATTGAATATAAATTAAAGAACGCTTAAGGACCAGAGATGGAAACTTTAGGATAATAAAACTGTAACGATACTCATGCCCATCAATTTTAATATTTGTTTTGGGTGCTCAAAAGAACCGTCTCATTGAGACGGTTCCTTCAAGTACCCACAACAATGTTTGGATTGGGCGCGACCAAAATTTTTATACGGCATTTTTTGCATTGGTGATAATGATTAATGCATTTTTGCAACAACGTTATTTGTTTATGATTAATGCATGAAAATACAGGGGTTTCATGAAGCAGCTCAATTAATGTCAAGAAAATTAATCAATAAATGAAATAAAGTTTAGTTGTATTAAATTCCATTTTTCCATCATCATGTCACAAAAGAGCGCAGTCGGTAACGTTTTTGAATACAGATTCGCGTCTGACTGCAGATCCAGGGGTCACATGTTTGATCCCGGCCCGGTCCCATACTGTTGTAAAATTGATCATGAATTTATTTCTAAGGTCATTCTCCTCCCTTCCGCTGATTTATTAAAGAAGGGTTGTTGTCAGTTAAAAGCGAAAGTATGTGCTCGAATAACTGGTAGCTTGCCCAAGAAAAAAGTGTGGTTAGGTGAAGTTCAGAACTGACCATCCCTCATGACCAACGCTGTTGACTGGAACGTAAACCAACAAAACAAAAAAAAAACACAAACATATTCAAAAACACTAATAACAGGACGTTTGTGTTCAATGCTTATTAAGTATATCTTACATATTTGAAATTAGACAGATAACACTAGTTATATACATAAAACAGATAAGAACAGCAGTATGGTGGTGGCCACATGCTGCTCTAAGCATGTATGTTTTAATTAGCATATACTGCCACAGAGGAGATGCATGCTGTGCGTTTATAGCCACTTAATTATCTTTCATGAACTGTATGGTTTTGGGGTCTCAAGGAAAATGTGGGTTTGTTTGTAAGACTGTTTAAGAGTTCTGCTATTTACTATATTCTACAGCAAAGTCTGAATTACATGTATATGATGAAATACCAAATCTTGTGAATTTCGTGCTGCTGTCACTCACTGAATTGTATGTACAGCAAATCATGCAACTTTCATGCTGAAAGCACGTTTCTATGAAGTCTATTTTAGCAACTAATATTGAATGGGGAAGACCCACAGCTCATGCGACATGAAGTTATATTGACTCGAATAGATATGCATCTGGGCCAATCAGGAGATGTTTATTTATATATAATATGTGCCTCGACGTCAGAAAACCTGTCTTCGGGGGTTTGCGAACAAAACAGGCGCAGAACAGCCTGCGCCTCCGCGCAGTCTGATCAGCGCCTTTGTTAATCGCTTTTTGAAAAGTATCATATGTAGACTTGCTACAGGTGAAATTCAATTTTCTGGCTAGCCTCTGTAGCTGAGGAGACTGGTTTGAAACTCGCTTTGTCGGAAACGCCGAAGACAGGTTTAGTCGCGACACGGCCCATATAATAATTACTAATATGTTATTGAAACTTCTTTTTTAATAAAAGTGTGTTTTTGTCAAAAACGGATGCACCTGATACTCCATTGTTGTGTCGTGAACTGTATTATAAAGGATTGGACAATGTGAAAAATTCAAACTATTTCTGTCGCCCTATATGCTAAAATTACTGTCGTGCCAACCAAAAGTGACAGTGACGTCGTATTTTGAATACAATTGTTAAGTAAAACATTAACTTGTTCACTCAACTTGAGCAAATGCGAATCGGTAGATCACTTGTGTAGAAATCCTTCAGGATAGGATTATACACAAGTGATCTATCGATTCTAAGTCCCTGATAACTTTGTAAACAAAACATGAGGTCACTGTCACTCCTGCCTGCAGGACAGTAGTAGTTTGATATGTACTTGTTTGATGAATTGGTACGATATAAATGAAATCTATATGAATGAATTAACCCATACTTATAAGTCTAGCATCCTTTTTGCGAGTCATCGGCAAACAGTGGCGACCCAGATCAGACGTGGCGTCTGCTCAGAGATTCCGTTGTTTGCTGACAAAATGTTATGTTAAAATTTGAATTCAGATGAAAAATACTACCCAACAACCCTTAAAACGAAAATTGACAGGCGCAATTAATAATTGGTTTAGTTGGTTTTGTTGCTTTACGTCCCAAGTCAACAGCTATGGTCTGCGGGGCGGTCAGTTCACCTAACCACACTTTTTCCTGGGCAGGCTTGAACAAGCGGTTAACCAGTAATTTGTGCACATACTTTGGTTTAAACAATATTTATTTCATAACTCAATTTATTTGCATACACGAAGTCACAATATGAAACAGTAGTTATTAACAGGATTTGAAAACAAGCAATCATGCTTTTTTAAATCATCTCCTGTAATACAAGTACATTTTATGAATGGAGTTAGTGGCATTACCTTCCCAAGACCGTTAAGTACTCAGGATAAATATATTTGTTGCATGGTTATAGCTGCATAGAAAAAAAGGAAAGAGAGAAGAAAGGAATGAAAGAAAGAAAGAAGAGAAGGAAGGATGGAAATATAAAAGAAAGTACTACAAATTACTAGCTGTAAGAATGGACATTGTCGTGTTCTAAGAAAACAGTACTATTTCAATGCACAATGCGCAATAGTTCCAGTTATGTCTACTCAAAGTATCAGTTTCAGCTTTAAAAACTAAAAAGTTTAGAAGACTGGAACTGGTAAACTATAGAAGAATCCTGGTAGCCACCCAAGCAATCAGTTTCAAAATACTTTGTATTCACCATGAGAATATTGATAATAGATAGATGAGAAGAAGCTTGGTTGGCCACCAGGGTTCTGTGAACTTAAAAGCAGACATTTTCACAAAATTATAGTTAATCGAGAACACGACAATGTTCAGTTTGCAGCAAGAAAGAGAAGAATGTAGAAATGCTGTAGAAATAATTAGAAACAAGGTGCATAGTAAACCGAAAAAAACAAATATTGACAACATTAACTATAATCTCAAAAGATAATCTTGGGGGAAAATTACCTATCCGACAACAAAACACGCGTGCCAAAGAAGGTGTTTTGTAGTGTTTAAAGTCACATACCCCCAAGAAGTATCCAGAATTACACTTATAAACACATATTTATCTTTCAATCCGCAGACCGACAAAAAACGTGACCAACTCCATCCACGACCGATAACTCTCAGAGTTATGCACATACTTTCGCTTGTAACTGACAACAACCCTTCTTGAATGAATCAACGGAAGGGAGGAGAATGACCGTAGAAATTATTTCATGATCAATCTCCACGAAAGTATGGGACCGGGCCGGGATCGAACTCGCGACCCCTGGATCTGCAGTCAGACACGCATCTGTAGCCAGACACGTTACCGACTGCGAGTTTAATAATTGGGCCTCGACGCGAGAAACCTGTCTTCGGGGCTTTGCGAACAACACAGGCGGAGACCAGCCTGCTCATCCGCGCAGTCTGAACAGCGCCTTTGTTATTCGCTTTTTTGAAAGTATCATATGTTAACTTGCTATAGGTGAAATTTCAATATTCTAGCTAGTCTCTGAAGCTGAGGAGACTGGTTTGAAACTCGCTTATGCGGAAACCCCGAAGACAGGTTTTGGCGCGCCGAGGCCCAATTAGGGTGGGTAATTCCATGTGGCTGAAATGGGTAAGTTGTATACCCACACTGGTAAAAGTAAACGCACCGGATGCTACTACAACGAACTGGTGCTGGCTTAATTCCACACATGAACTGACCACTGTATGATATTAAGCCAGAAAATTGAACAAAATTTGTTCGGGCAACTTGTACCCCTTATCACCGGAGTCAATCTTGCTACTACAAATGAAAGCAGACTAGGTGATAAAGTTTCAACTTTCTCCCAGCATTTTTAAGATTGTACAATATACTGACCATTTGAGAGCACATTTGTCTTAAACAACGATGCAATATTTGTTATTATTTTTTGTTTTATTGAAGATATATCTGGATCAGAAAAGTGTTGCATACAAAGCAATTGTTATCAGAAGAAATAGAACATATTTTTCCTGCAACTGATCATTGCATACACTCTTTTTTTTCTAATGTTCTTCTTACAAAGAATTATAAATTGATTTGACCAGCACTGATTTTTTTCTCAGTGGTCTAAACATAAACAGCAGGAACCAATTTCAAGGTGACAAGTTGATACTAAGAAAAAGAGCAACCAGAATTTCTACCTATTTGAGGAATTCGGCATTATATTCTAGACTGTGACGTAAAATCTATACCTGTTGACTTTATGATTTCTTTAAACCCCTGTCACACCAGAACAGCTTTCTCACGGAGATCCCGCGGCATCCAAGAATATGCAGATCGCGGTATTACGTGCAGTACGATAGCAAGCATATCCGCAGCAATGCAGTGGCATCGCCAGTGAACACTGGGGTATTGCATGGAATACTGACTGACGGCGCACACTTTGAGCATGCTCAAAACAAACGCCGTGGATCGACGTTGCCACGGCATTCTAAAGGAATGCAGTGGTGTCTCAGTATGGTCGCCTTAACTGCGCAGTGAGGTCTCTTACATGTACAACACAGTAAGACCTCTGCGGTTGCGAATGAATATCGGCCCTTTCCCAACTAAAATAGAGCAAACTCTTCCTAAAATGATGAATAATATTTCCAATCTTAATTTTGGTGAAACGTCCATATAAATTGGGCGAAAATATGAAAGTTACACATGTTTAAATTCACAGTTTGATGCAAATATTCAGAGTAAAGCAACATGTAAAGCTTTACACTGAAATGTGTTATGGTATGGAGATCTTGGTTATATCGACAGAATAATTTTCCTTCGCTTTGATGGCACAAATGCTATTATACCAAGTCCCAAAGCTTAAGAAAGTGCAATGCTGACGTCGTGAAAGCGCCAAGAAAGCGTCGTAAGAGCGCAGTAAATCGCCAACGAAAACTCCGTAGGAACTTTATTGAACGCCATGCAAGCTCTGTAGCAACGCCATGGTTGCTGTAAAGACGCTGTTAGGACGCCGTGATAGCGAAAGATATCAGACTTTTCTTGCGATCTCACGGTGCTGGGGAAATTTAAACAACTCTGTGCCAATGCAGTGGAAACGCGGCTTGGTGTTACAGGTGCTCTATAAACTTGTGTTTATTTTATTTGTGATGGCACTTGGCACACAGACCGTCAGTAACACTGCAGGTGCTGCAATGTTACCGTCGGTCTGTGCACCGCACATGCAATGTTACCGACGGTCTGTGCACCGCACATGCAATGTTACCTACGGTCTGTGCACCGCACATGCAATGTTACCGACGGTCTGTGCACCGCACATGCAATGTTACCGACGGTCTGTGCACCGCACATGCAATGTTACCGACGGTCTGTGCACCGCACATGCAATGTTACCGACGGTCTGTGCACCGCACATGCAATGTTACCGACGGTCTGTGCACCGCACATGCAATGTTACCGTCGGTCTGTGCACCGCACATGCAATGTTACCGTCGGTCTGTGCACCGCACATGCAATGTTACCGACGGTCTGTGCACCTAGTGCAGTCACAAATAAAATATATAAAGATATCAATCAGTTAACAGGTATAGATTTTACGTCAGCCCCAGTGTGGAATTAAAAGTAAGAGAGACAGCAAAGATCAGGAAAAGATACAATCAAGTAGCAAACCTGACCCAGGATACCACATGGGAAAGTAACAAAAATACAATAAACATCACCAACAAGGATTTAGAGGTCAGCCCTTTCCCAGCAGGTGACCACAATGCAGCAATGAACAGACACAAAAGCATGAGAAACACAAGCCACAAAAACACAAATGATTCACAAAAGAAGTACCGCCTTGGAACGGTCAATAAAATGTGTTACTGGAGGGCTTAAACGGTTTTCACGGCGCTAACCTCACCCTTAGTTCAGATGTGGATCAAAACACATAGATGTTTGGTTTGCATGAAATACACTGCACAAGCCTGGATCAGTTCTCTGTAGTAACCTCCGGTACATTTACATCTACCAGATAGATACTATGAAGGATTGAAGTTCAATTTTTGTTTTGTATGAATGATAAAACAATCAGATGAGCCAGTGCATGAGATTTCCAACAATGTGGTATGTGCGACCAGCAAAGCCTCACAGATCAGCCTGCGCATACGCGCAGTCTGATCAGAGCCTTTGCTAGTCGCTTGAGTATTCTATGATTGTTAAGCTACTCATTGAACACCATTTGAAGTTTCTGTGCTTAAAAGGAGGCTGCAGAGGCTCGTCCGAGTCTACACTTGTCAAAATCTCAAATTGTTGGAAATCTCATGCCGCGTCTCTATCTATTAGTATTTATTGCGTAGAAGTTTGGTGTGAAAGATGAAATGATACTATATAAATAAAACGCCAGTGTGCTTGTAAAATATGGGCCTCGTCGTGAGAAAACCTGTCTTCGGGGTGTCCGACAAAGCGAGTTTCTAACCAGTCTCCTAAGCTACAGAGGCTAGCTAGAAAATTGACATTTCGCGTGTATTAAGCTTAGATATGATACTTTACAATAAGCGAATAACAAAGGCGCTGATCAGACTGCGCGTATGCGCAGGCTGGTCTGCGCCTGTGTTGTTCGCAACCCCACCGAAGACAGATTTTCTCGCGACGAGGCCCAATTATGATAATGACTCCTTTATGTTTTTTTCTTCAAACTAAGAAAGAGGGCAAAGATCAGGAATCAATGCAATCAAGCACCGCACCTGACCCAGGATACCAATGGGAAAGTGACAACGTCACAATTAGACATCACAAACGAGAACCAAGAGGTCAGAAAAACAAAGTGAGCGTAAGATTAATTCATTCCATTAGTTTTTTTTTTAAAGATTATGAGGCAACGTAGTATAAAGAGTAGAGAAGACATATGTAGGTAAACTAGATGCTACAAAACCTCAGGATTTTAATTTATTAAGAATTGCATCTGAATTTTTACTAGATCAAAATAATTTTTAACCATTTCTTTCATAAACTGCTGTACACTATTTAATAACATGTTTTTTTAATCGCAGTGAGGGAAGAAGTCAAAAGTATAGACATTTCGGTAGCTGTGCATGAACTAGAATTAGCAATAAAACGCGACATATAGGGTCGTTTATGAAGTTTAGGTTACCAGTTTAACTTAGGAAGCTTGCTATGTCCCTCAAAAGCAAACACCCCAAACTTAGCTGCCATATGGCATCAATGCCTATCAACGACAAACGTTTCATCAAGCTTGTTAGATTTCCTTTGCTCCGAATTCTGTTTTATGTACTGGTGAGTCCTTATCTTTGCTTTCTCTCCTTTTTATATCTTGATTCATATGTCTTAGGAGATGATGCATTGATACGTTAAGGGTCTTTAATGCAAACCAACCACCTATGTGTCTTTATCCACATCTGACTTAAGGGTGAGGTTGGCGCCGTAAAACCAGTTTAATCCCTCCAGTAAAATGTTTTTACTGACCGTTCCAAGGCGGTACTTCTTTTGGGGATCATTTGTGTTATTTATGTCTTGTGTTTGTGATGCTTTCGCGTCTGTTCATTGTTGCCTTGTGGTCAGTTGCTGGGAAAGTGTTGACAACTTGGCTCTTATTTGTGATGTTTATTGTGTGTGTGTTTTTTTTTATTATTTTCCCATGTGGTATCCTGGGTCAGTGGTGGAACTTGATTGTATGGTTTCCTGATCTTTGCCACCTTAACTTTGTTATGATAATATGCTTAAGCGGTGCTAAGCTCTTTGCTTTAGGCTATTAATATAATACCCTTTTCAAACGACCACAACATTGTTAGCAGCCTTATCTGTAGGTGCCAAAACAAACCTCCCTTGGAACTCCTGGATCCCTTTCTTCAAATATCTATAAGTGAACTTAGGTTTAGGTGGAAGAAGATTTCACTATCTTCGAAGCGTATGAATGATATTGTAAGTTGCACTAGTGCATGTTAAGGGATGAGCATATTGACCCCTTTCTTTGTAAAAGTATGCCTTTTGATTTTAGCTAAATTGGAAAATGTATGCATTTGTACTTTTGATGATTAAAGATCATGGCATTTAAGCATTATTGTTGTGGTTTCTCTTGTTTATTTAGAAATTTGCTTTTGATATACAAGTAAATATTTACATTTCCACTGCCAGTCTTTAAATGCACCTAAACATTTGAGATGTGGTTCATACCTTCATGAACAAATTGATTTAAGCCACACCCACATACGCGCCATTTGAGTGGGCTAATGACAAGTCCATGCAATAGCGTTGCTTGTTTACTGACGTTTGCGTGACGTTGAACACGTATCTTCATGGCGTTAAGCGCTGAAATTTGACGTTTTGCCTATTCCAAACCCCACGTTATGTCAGATTTAATTCAAAATATCTGGAAAACCAGCCAAGTTAGGTAAAATTTGAAAATTGATACTTGAGTGATAATATAAAATGTAAATATAAGTAATAAACTCAATTTTTGGAATACTCATGGAATCATGAATACTTCGGGTCTCTTGCAAAGTTAACGTGAAGCCCGAAGGGCAAAGTTAACGTGAAGCTCGAAGGGCTTCACGTTAACTTTGCAAGAGACCTGAAGTATTCATGATTCCATGAACATTCCAAAGAATGAATTCATTTCTAGTCAAGTATATTCGAATCTTGTGAGTTTTTTCATTTTAAGGGTCTGTATGTAGTACATGATTGTATCGTTTCCTGATATTTGCCTCCTTTCCTACTTTGTATGTTTAACTCATTGTGATTTCAATATTTCTCTTTCAATATTTACGAAAATTAATAATACCGATAGGCCAGTAATGAGTAGAAAAAGCCATGGCATTTATTATCTGGTCTTAACTTATTTGATTTTCTGATATATGCTTTAACCAAGCAAGTGGACGAATGTAAATTTGACCTACATTTGTAGTTTAGTATTGGAACAAAATAAAAGAAACACGAAAAACTTGATTTTGAAAAAAAATCAGCAGGTGGCAAAAATACATGAAAAATTTCCAAAGGGACATATAGTTAAAAAGGCACAACGCATATTCGATTAATATTAACCCTTAAAGCGCCAAAAATGCATCTGAAAATGTCGTCTGCTGCAAATTATTGCCTAACATTACTGACGAATTAAGTATAGAAGCAAACAGCGTGGACCCAGAACAGACTGCTCCTATATGAGCAGTCTGATCTGGGTCCACACCGTTTGCCATAGAGGCTTCTTAAGCATTTCAGCAGACAAGAAAATCATACGTCTTTTGTTGCGATTGGTGCACTATTAAGGGTTAAGAACTCCTTAACTGGACCATGTATACCTAGTGCCTCAAAAATCTTACCAAGTGCTGCATCCGAGTCTTGTTGGTTTTTTTTTACTTGATATGATCCTCGAGATGCGGTTTATTACTAGGCTTATATTGGATTCCACTACCTTTAATATTTTAAAACTAGCAATGCATTTACTCAAAGTTTGGTCTAAACGGCACCCAGTATAAAGACGTAAAATGAAGGGTGGGAGTAGAAAGTACACGTTTTCACGGTATCGTAAAAGGTGAATCACTTTGAAACGTACTTTGTTGCCTGCTGTGCATATTTTACTGCATAACTACACCAATTGTAAAAACATTAGGGCAATTTGAAAATTTGGTGTTTGTAATTATGTCAACTAGGGAAAATATACGCCTTATCACTAGAAGTTCTTTGACATTTATTTGTTTTATGTGTATTAAATTTCAAATTATATACGCGTGCAGGGTTAAATAGAAAGCTGAAATTTCCCATCCTTTTTATTTCCAACCTTTAGTGGTGTCACATGTTTTTTTCTATTTGGATTTGAAAAGCCAGAAAGCGCATGGTGAGGGACCTGATCAGACGTCGCATTCTGTGTCTGTGTCGTTTGCGTATGTCCAATACAATAGACGACAGCCTACTGTTTTGAACTTAACACAGGTCAATTTGTTTTGCTTGTTTGTATTTGTTCTTTTGCTATTCATTTCCTGGGGCTAGGATAGAGGGGGACCAGTACATGTATGAGTGTATCTTAGCATCATACTATAGACCATTATAGGATTTTTTGGGTATTGTAAAGCCGGTAACTTTAATATTCATATCTAGGCGTGGTTCGGCTATTTCATCTGCTTAAGAAGGGAAATCAGGCTCTATTTATAATTTGGTGAAGAGTTAATAAGTTGTTTGAGCCGCGCAAACGTGCGTGCATTTCATGAAAACCCTAACCGTATACACACTGAACTCAGTTATTAACCCTTAAAGCGCATAATCACAAAAAGTCGTATGTTTTTTTTTGCCAACTGAAATATTTGAAGCCTCACAGACAAACAGTGTGGACCCTGATCAGAATGCTCCTACAGGAGCAGTCTGATCTGGGTCCATACTGTTTACCTCTATATGCTTATGTTAAATAGACATTTTCGTTTGTAGTTATTTTGCTGGCGTCTTAAGGACTAAATAATGTGTTTTGCGGAAAAATCCTCTTCTCATTTTCAGCTTTTACCTATCTTTGAGATAGACCAGTCCTAGTTACGCAATCATGAGGTGCCTCCTTTACAGTAACCAAAAAGTTACTATCTGGTAAATACAAACAGACTCGGATGCAGCCCTTGTCAACATTATTGAGGCTTTACTATAGTCCGTACAGAAATTCAGTGAACAACGTTTTTCTTTTTTAAAATGTCTTTAATGATAAAATTTTGGATTAAAATTTTGCACATACATATAATAAAACACCGCCTAATATACAATTGCATATTTGACTATTTACGATAGGAAAATAAATCTGGAATCTCTTGTAAAATAAAATAACTTAGTCCTTTTCGATTTAGAAAATTCCTTACTTTTCCTCAATGTATTTCATATGGTTAACACGTGGTTTATACAGTTCAATGAATACCATATATACGTTCGTATATCAGGCTGTATTATATAGAAAACAGTCACCAGCAGGATAACTCTTGGTGTGTCATACTCACTGCAAACGCTTTGGAGAGACTGCGCAAATTAAAAGTATGTCTGAGTTATCATATTTCCCGTGTTTTCTAAGCGTTCATGGATAGCAATTGGACAGCGACTGCAAAAACCTGTTTTCGGTGACTTGTAACAATAAAGGCGCAGACCAGCCTGCGCATCCGCGCATTCTCATCAGCAACTTTGTTGTCTGCTTTTTTAGATGAATCATATCTACACTTGCTACGAGAGAAATTTCAATTTCTAGCTAGCCTGTTTAGCCGAACAGACTGGTTTAAAACTCGCTTTGTTGGAAACCCAGAAGACAGGTTTTCTCGCGTCGTGGCCTGTGTTGCTTGCTCGACAGCTCTAGGACACATATTACAAGTGCAACAGATAATAATATTAAAAAAATAATGAACAAAAAATAATATAAAATAATAAAAAGCCTGTTCATCAGATATATTAACGAGAGCCACATTATTTGATTGCGCTCTGCATCTCATTCGTAACTACGGCCCACAGAGCCAGGGAACGGCAGGGACTTTGATTTCCTGGCTGCGGGTCCCTGGTATGATCCTGTACTAACAGCGCATTTGCCCTGCTGGGGCGTGGTTACAAATGGCTGGTGTGCATTTTTTTTCGCCGTTATGCACTAGCCATTTGTGACCACGCACCAGTCCAGAGGAATGTCGAGGACAGTGACTTTGTGGCTGCAGTTCCCCATAGTAACCACCACACTGTGGGGACAGCTAGCTGGCAAAACCATGACAGTTCTCCCCCGCAGTCTGTTATTATACTGCACTGTCATGTTTGTCTAGGTTTACCAAACCCCTACATTTCCTCCGCATTGTGGAGGCAATGTAAAAGTAAAAACAAAACACATTTACCAGGCCATGGATATCCCCGTCCTGCTTAGGGACTGGGGTGAAACAGTGGTTACAAATGACTGGTGCATTATTTATAGCCTATAATGCACTTCGCATGAAAATTTAGTTCGCAGCCACCCCCAAAACTATATTGACCCCAAACACAAAATGAGCCAGTGCATGAGATTTCCAATAATAAGGTATGTGCGACCAGCAAAGCCTCAGATCAGCCTGCGCATACGCGCAGTCTGATCAGAGCCTTTGATAGTCGCTTAAGTATTCTATGATTGTTAAGCTACTGACTGAACACCATTTGGAGTTTCTAAGCTTAAAAGGAGGCTGCAGAGGCTCGTCCGAGTCTACACATGTCAAAATGCCACATTGTTGGAAATCACATGTCACGGCTCAAATGTGACATCCGCTGATATGTTGTTCAACCTATTTCCAAGCACATTGTCACCCCATCACTAGTTTCTCCTTCCGACCTCAGCATTATTTTTATTGGATGAGTCCTTTTCACTTGAATCACACCTAACGGGTGAGCCCTGTGATTATTTTCTCTTATCATTTATGATTGCCTAGAATTACGTTTTGGCATGCATATTTTGCATTGTCTAGTGTCAACGAATCAGTATTTGGAATAAACAAATAGAAAGTTCAATTTATTTGATAAAACAAGTTAGACTAGAACACATTCGATGGCGCGCCATCGCAAATCCCCACGCTCTCGAAGAAATCTAATGGTAATTGACCCTTTGACCCCATCCCAAGGTCACAAGTTTGATCGTAGGTTAAATTTTTTCAATGTATCCTGGTATACTGCAAATTCCCTTTAATTTGATATGCCACATGACCATGTTCAGAAAATTAAATTTTTGACCCCTCCCCAAGGCCCCAGGGGCTGGGGACCCAAATAATTGTGCCGCTGCATGTGCAATTCATGTAAGTAACTAACACACCAAATCTGGTTGAATTTCGAAAAAAAAAAATTGGGGCCCCCCAACCCCCACGGTACCCCCAAGTCCCACCCCTGGGCATGAACCAGGCGCCTGAACGAAAATCCCGTCTGATATGTTATATATCTTTCATATGTAAGAAGATACACAAAGTTTGGTTTAAAAATCTTTGAAATTGACTTTGTAATTCAGATTTAATGATATTTGACCTTTTGGCCCCTCCCCAGGGCCCCAGGGGGCGGGGACCCAAAAAATGGTGCCGTTGCATATGCCATTCATGTAAGTAACTCACACACCAAATCTGGTTGAATTTCGGAAAAAAAAATTTGACCCCACAACCCCCCACGGTACCCCCAAGTCCCACCCCTGGGGCATGACCCAGGCGGCCAAATGAAAATCCCGTCTGATATGTTTTATATCTTTCATTTGTGAGAAGACACACAAAGTTTGGTTTAAAAATCTTTGAAATTGACTTAGTAATTGAAATTTAATGGTATTTAATGATATTTGACCTTTTGGCCCCTCCCCAGGGCCCCAGGGGGCGGGGCCAAAAAAAATGTGCCGTTGCACGCCCCATTCATGTGAGTAATACACACACCAAATTTGGTTGGATTTCGTCCAATGGTTTAGGAGGAGATAGCGTGACGGACAGACGGACGGACAGACGGACGGACGGACGGACAGACGGAAGCGATTGCAATATCCCCGACGCTTTTTTAAAAAAGCGTGGGGATAAAAATGTTTAAAATCTGATGATCAGATAAGAAGGGAACACAGAAGATCAAGATTTGAATTTGAGGAACAGGGGAACACAGAGATTCATTTTATAGGAACAAGTGGACGGGTACTCACTGGGATTAAGGCATCAATATTTTCTCGTATGCCAAAATTCTGTGAGTCCAAACTATTTCCATAAATCGCATTTGATGCAACTATTTTGATATGATAAAACACATTACTTCTAGTCCGGCAGAATTTGGGCGAATTTTAAGAGGACCTGGAACTTGATTTTAAAGTCTTTTTCATTGATGTTTCTGGTAGTAAATACATTGTTCTTGAAAAATCCGAGTGATGCCACTCTGGCATCATTGAGCATTTCGATATATCCAAGATGGCGTCCAAGATGGAAGCCAATTATAAGCGAAAATAATGTGTGATACGGAAAATATGTCTCAAACCCATTTTCTTTCTTAAATTGAATGATATGAAGCTGGAATCTAATTGTAGACATAAAAAATAGGAAAATAATGCGGGCAAGATGGCCGCCAAGATGGCAGTTTTTATAATAAAAAATATAAGAAAATCTTCCCTGAGACTGTAAAGCTTAAAGAATTTGCATGCAAAATTTTATTTTACTGATTTTTGAACTAAAAACATTATCCTTGAAACAACCCAGTGATGCTATTAATACATCATTCAAAATATGATTTATTCAAGATGGCGTCCAGGATGGTACCCGTCAAGATTCAACCCTGTGGGAGCGTCCTCCTACCTGTAGGCATGCCTGATGGATTTGTAACAGATCAGACACCTTGTTTACAAAGATTCGTAGATGAATTTATGAACCCAGCATGCATGTCTTATATTAGTTTCATTGTACAAGCAGGCATGTCTGAGAGTGGCATCAGATCATCAGACATGTCTGATATAATGGCTTCTCTGTACAGTTACCACCAGACTAGTAACCACCCTTCTTCCATCTGCGCTCGACTAGTAAAATGTTGATTG
Organism: Loripinus fragilis; assembly: GCA_964019695.1. NCBI lineage: Eukaryota > Metazoa > Mollusca > Bivalvia > Lucinida > Lucinidae > Loripinus > Loripinus fragilis. The sequence continues at coordinate 77,204,165 of OZ026525.1, forward strand.
CAGTGGCAATTGACCAGAAGACATTGCCTATAGCGAGGAACCACGCCAACAGGCATGGTCTATAGCGAGGTACAACGCCAACAGGCATGGTCTATAGTGAGGAACCACACCAACAGGCATGGTCTATAGTGAGGAACCACACCAACAGGCATGGTCTATAGTGAGGCAACACACCAATCGGCATGGTTGATAATGAGGCACCACACCAGAAGGCATGGCCTATAGTGAGGCAACACACCAATCGGCATGGTTGATAATGAGGCACCATGCCAGAAGGCATAACCTATAGGGAAGCAACATACCAGCAGGCATGGCTGATAGTGAGGCACCACACCAGAGGCATTGCCTGTAGTGAGGCACCATACCAGAAGGCATTGCCTATATTGTGGCACCACACCAGCACAACAGGGCTAATATTGAGGCACAATATCAGAAGGTATGGACTATAGGAAGGCATCAGACCAGCAGGCACAGCTGATAGTGAGACACCAAACCAACAGGTATGGCAGATAGAGAAGAACAACACCAGCTAACATGCAGGATTGAGTGACAAAGACCCAGCAAGCATCCATCTTGCAGCATCACTCAACCAGTAGGCATATTTGAATGGTAGCGGTGTTTGTGGCAGTAAATACACTTGGTCAGCAGGCATATATGTTGCAGCTGCAACAGCATAGCAACTCTCTGGAGTGGCACTCGACCAGGCAACAGTCTTGCCTAATAAAGTTTCACACTGTTAGTTGGCATGTATGATGGACGGGCTTTAGTCTAGTACGTTTTCTCTTTGATTTCCAATGGACCTGGATGTTTGTCTGATTGAATGGTACCAAGGCATATCTGTTGGAAGTTTTACCAAACAGCAGCCATGTATTGCCACCAGGTCATCACATCAGACATCCTTACCATCACATGTGGTAATAATTTAATTATGTGGTAATGAACCAGCACACTTGCCTGTTAATGAGACACAGGGACAGCATTAATCTGCGTAGGTTACATCGCACTACCAATAATGTATGCTAAAACTGTACCTGACTAACAGGAATGCTAGGCACTGTTGCACTGGAGCAGCATGCATGTCTGTTCAAGTTGCACCGAGCCAGTATGCATGCCTGTTCTACTTGCACTAGACCATCAGCCCAGTCATCATTGCTACAGGGTTAACAGACATATTTAACATTACGCATGTTTGATTAGGTGGCACAGGACCAACACACATGTCTGAAACCAAGCAGTTTTTTTTTCTGTAACAGCTTCACGAGACTAGCAGCCTGCTGAAGCGCTCAGGTCTCTTTAAACTCTGCTATTAAACAGCAGGTATGTTGGTAACAATTTCACTTTACCAGGATGCATCTCACCAGCATATATGCAGGGGATTTTCTGCCCTTCTCTAGGGGCCGAATTTGGGCCCCATTCCCAATCGAAAAAAAGCCACATTTTTCCCAATACCATGTCTGTTTTTCCCCAATAAAGAAAAGTAAAAAAAATATTAACTTTTTAGAGACCACTACTACTTATGAGAAACAATGACATATATCAGAATGATACTTAAACACTTGTGCTAAGTGGTATGCTTGGCATAATACAATCTAAAATAACTTGATTTCGAGGATATATTTTGATAACCTTGTTATGTACTATGTTGTTAATTTCTCCTAATTTTTATGTTCAATCGATCATTTTCCCCAATTTTTGCCAGGGGCCTTTTCCAAACATTGCTTGAAAAGCCCTGATATGTTTGAATCAGTTTCAACTGACTTGCAAGCACATCTGTAGTTGTGGGGGCTGAATCAGCAGGTATATCTGTAACACTTGCCTCAGACCTGCAGTTATGTCCCTATGCTCATACCCAACCACAACGTTTTTAGTTATATCGTCCGTTCAGTATACCCTGGCATTTATCACTTCATCTTTTGGACAGAGCGTTTTCCCAAGGTAAGAACTATGATAATATGGTTTTATCAGATCTAGCCAAAGGTGGTCTGGAAAGTGGTGTATGGATTGATGAATACAATAACCAAAACATAGACAAAAAATAACTTTACGAAAAGTATGAGTCTGTTATGTTTTCAGTGCAGTGTATCATAGCAAAAACTATTTGATTCCCCACTCTGTTATTGCTGCCATCTTGAGCATCATCTTGAATATTTCAAAACGCAGAAAACAACAACAATAATGCCAGTCAAATTCTCCAAATGCAACCACTGTTGAAAACTATCGGAAAATAGTTATCAATTGTGATCAGGTTGAATTTTGCTTTAAAATGGCGACCATCTTGGTCACCATCTTAAATATTTGAACCTTCTGAACCAAACCAATTTTCAAATTTAATCGTTTGAATCATTAGGTCTCTAAACAGCCATAAAAAAGTTAAAATTAAATGCTTTTCATCGAGTTTATTTGTCAGATAGGTCTTTAGAACCTTACTGGCGGCCATCTTGGACGCCATCTTGGACGCCATTTTTAATATTTCAACTCTGGGAATCAAACCAATTTTCCATTTTAATCTTTTGCATCATTTAATAACCTCTAACATCCATAAAATTCAAAATTAAAATGATTTTTATTGAGTATGTTGGTCAAATAGATCTTCGGAGCCTTACTGACGGCCATTTTGGACGCCATCTTTAATATTTCAACTTTCTGAATCAAAACAATGTTCTATTTAAATTTTTTGAACCATTTAGCCTCTAAACATCTATAAAAAGTAAAAACTAACATGCTCTTTATCGAGTATGTTGGTCATATACGTCCTAGGAGCCTAACTGACGGCCATCTTGGACGCCTTTTTTAATATTTCAAAACGCTCAATGATGCCAGAGTGGCATCAGTTGGATTCATCAAGTACAATGTCTAAACAACAAGAATCAGCAAAGAAAAAAACTTTAAAATCAAGTTCCAGGTCATTCTGGTTTTCTACCGGACTATTCGTCTTATAAAACTGTATAATTATTCATCGATAGCAAACTAAAGGCAGTGGTCCGTACAAAGGTGCATTTAGGGTAAATTAAAAAATGCAGATGCTCAAATGAGAACAAATTCCATCATATCACAGCCCATTTGACAATACATTTTGTAACGAAAAAAATATCACCAATTAGGCGGTGTATAGATGCATTAAATTTTGATGGTCATTGTGCGATCAGTCCGCACATAACGAAATAAACGCAAAAAAGCGTTGTTCACTGAATTCCTGTACGCATTAGTACTCGGTGACCTGACTTACTATTTTATCTCAATTAGCAGGGTTACTTTTTGTAACTTTACACTTTGCTTCCCTGATTATTTTGGTATTATAAATTTATCGATAACACTTTTGAAAATATTTATTTATTAATTTCATTATTATTACTGCTTTTACTTACTTTTTTAATATAACATTGTACTGAGTTATACCCCTATTCCTCACAGGCCCCGAATCCCACGAATTGACACGAATTGACAAATATTTGGATTCGTGGCTGAATCGTACTCAGTTCGTGATGGTCTTAACTGATTCGCATAGTCCGTAGTGAGTTCTTGCAATTCGTAGGTCTATCGGGAATTCGGCTCAAAAGTTTTGAACTGTTCAAAACTTTGGCCACGAATTCCCCGATTCGAAAAATCATGCGTGATTCGTACCAAATTCCTAAGGCATTCTTGGATATCGTAGCTGAATCGTAATCGATTCGATGGCGTTTTTGCATTGTTTTGGGCATTCGTAGCTACTCTTAGCTCATTCGTGGGGAATCGGGAGATTAAGCCAAGCAATAAAACCAAGGAAGAGATAGCAGAAGGATTTTCCCTAAGGTTAATTACCCCGTCTCGCGCATGTGAGCAGTCCTAGAAGTTAAAACAGATTTGGCAGATTCTGGAGCACAATCAGGATCAGTCAGTAGCTCATGGCTGGCGATTTTGCCTATGGCGAACTGCCATATTTTTCCAAGTCAAAGAGTCTGGGTCAGGGCCTCTCGACTTTAACGTAGTTGTTTTTCTTCTAGCTATATAAGAAGCCGTTTTCAACACTCAAGTTGCAGGATCAATTCTACTGCTGCTTTACGAGGAACATTCATTTTGGAACTGATGCCCCGAAGCATGTACGGGCCTTTTTTATAGCTATCTTGAGAGAAAATCTCGCGAATCGTGTCGAATCGTCGCGGATTTCTGTTAATTCGTGCCTAATTCGTGCTGCATTCCGCATATTCTTAACTGATTCTTAAGTGATTCCTTAACTTTCGTGCAGCATGTTCTAATGTTATTTTCTAATCGTAATGAATTCTTGCGCGATTCCAGCCGAATTGAGCCGATTCCCCAGAATATTCGTAATGACATCTTATCTGAATCGGGAATGACTCGTAGCTCATCACGATTGGAGAAAAAAAATAATGAAACCTCACGAATCCCCCCGAATAAGAAAAAAATCAATTCGTGGCGATTCGGGGGATTCGTGGCCTGTGTGGAATAGGGGTATTACATGAATATCTAATGACCTTTCAATAAATCTGTGAGGATCATCATGAAGAAAAAAGCCTTAAGATTGCGGTACAATAACCTATTTGAATGCCAGAATGGTTTCAGTTTTGGTTGGCAAGACGAGCAAGATGATTTTGTATTTGATGTTGATTTTGTTTTTCAACAAATTATATAAGTAAATAAAAGCAGTGTCGAAGTCTGAAGCAAAAGCGGCATTTCCAAACATGTGTTGTTGTTTTTTTTATCTCTAGAGAACAGTTTTTTAACCCGAAATGATCTGGAAAAATGGATACCTGAAGAGAATCTGCAAAATTAGAAAAAAACAGACTGGGTTTTATTTAGTCTGTTCATGAAAACATATTAACACTTTAAAATTTAAGATCTAACATTTAAAGCGTTTAGAAAAGACCATATTTTATTTCACGATCTAAGAGTGGGAGAAAATTAGTTAGATGAGTACTATATCTTGGCCTAATTCTTAAGTTCCCTAAACTCGACTCATTTTTTTCTGATTTTACTGAATACGCCTCTCTGTTCATCTTTAATTCTGGGTCCGCTATCACTCACTATCAAACACAATGGCATATGTTTTGGGTTTGAGACGGTTCTTTTGAGTACCCACAACATATGTATTGGTATAGCAATTACTTTTCCAGCTGGTACTCTGGTTGAGCATTTCTTTGGTAGGCTTACATTCTTCGAAATACATTGTACTTTTAGAACCGCATTTTTCTCTTGACTCACTTAATGTGCATTGAAGCTCTTTATGTTTCGAATATAAATGCCTAAAATTCAATGAAACAAATACAAACACGCAACTACCTATTTAGCAAAATATCCAATGAAACGTCTCAAGTCAAGATAAGCCATCAAAATATCAAACAGACAGTCTATTATTGCCATGTTCATTTCATTAAAACAATAAAAGTAGTTAAGAATATGTTTTAAAAAGCTTAAGGTGAATGCCTCTTTTATAGAGAAGAAAAATGTAACTGAAAATATGGAACCCTGCTTTTTAAATGTTTGCACTTACTGAGCATCAGGTCCATTGCCTTTGCCTCTTTTAATCACCCGAATTGCCAATTAGTATTATAAATATCTATCACTGTTCTACACATTGTTTACCATGACATTCGCATGACAGCAAGAAATATGTATCTCCAAATTCGATTTCATGAATTTCCTATTTGCTAACTTGGTAGTTGCGCGGTTGTAAAAATGATAGCTACATATACTAATGCTTCGGATATGTTTGACATCATAAGGTATTTGTGGATTTTCCTGTATGTATTTCCATTAGTAACCTTTCACGCCTATCTAACATATCGAAGACGAACTTTCATCTGAGTGTAAAAAAGAGTTTTTATCTTCAATTTGAGCAAATGTGGTCGCGATAAAAGTTGTAGAGGAGACTTTCCACCAGCTTCTCCGAAAGGTCTGGTAATGGTTGCACAAACAGAATTTTGTGTATTTAGATGAAAATTTTGCAACTTATTGAATTCGTTTAAAATTTCTAAGTTCTTTATTGACGGGTAAAAGTTGTATAGGCGTGGCAGAAACGGGTATTCTCAAAAAATATTTATGAGCCATGAATATCCTGTTATTCAAAGGTGTTGTATAACATAAAAGCGATAAATTTCTCGTGAAGAATATACAGGATCAACGTCAGACAGGCTCATTTGTGCGAACAAAGTTTGGGGTTTCGCACAACGTGCGATTTTCTTGCATGTGCTCTAAAATCGATGGTTCCGAGATGATCCCACTACATGTAGCTAAACGCACGAGCAAATCAGCCGCAATTTTACTTGTTATATTTGCGCATTGCTTAAGCTCAGAGTGCATCTATGCACAGATGTAACTTCGTCATCTTGGCTGTTGAAAACGTTTTGAGAAGTTGGCTGAGATTTTCCTGAATATTTTTCATTGGGATTGGATTTTCGATGTATGTATAAATTCACATTCCGTTAACCGAAAACGGTAGAGCTGACAAAAATCTAACGGTTGCAGAACGAGCGTCTCTTAATCAAAGTAAATTTCGGACGTAACAGCACTGTTTGCACTTTAAAATGTGAAAGAATATGCGTATTTTCGGCTTCTAAAATAGTCCAGCCCCGCTTTCATGAGATAATGGAGTCATATTTGTATAACAAGAAAAAAAATGGCCCAAAATACCAAACACAGACATAGTATCTGAACATTTTTGAGGCATTAGGGAAGTATCAAATAAAATGTTTGGTATGTATTTGTAGAGAAGGAAGATCGTCATCTTAAAAAATTATGTCATTTATCTGATATTCATAATTTCTAAAATACGTTTTTTGTGGTTTTCACAATTTGACGTTTTTACTAAATTAAATGCTTTTACGTTATCGATTTTAAACGGTGTTTCATAACCATATTGACCAGTAAAACGGATTGATGCCTTCCAACACATTCAGACAAATACTGTTGTATGAAACATCTTCACTACTAAAGTGCACGAGCCGAAAGATAATATCTATCGTCACCGTTATCTCGAAAATGCGTCGCACCATTTTACAGTAACTTAGTGTTTTAATCAACCATAAGATGAGTTACATTGTAAGCCTATGCTATCTTTGTAAACTGATTCTCTGTTGAATTGAAACGCCAATTAACATTAGAAGTTAAATCAAATGATGACTACGTTTTGACGTTATTGATGGCAGCTGATTTTTTCAGCATGAAATATCTATCACATCTGTCACATAACTGATAGTTTTTTATAGGCGTATGATACATGAGAAAGATGAAAGAACACCAAACGAAAAATCACATGCTCATCATTTTGGCATTACTTACAACGAATGTGATTTTTGCTTGCTGAACCCTCCTGCAATTCTTGCTCTCCCCAAATGCCTTTTTAAAGGATGACGTCTGAAATTTAGTGGTTTCATTTGCCTAAGATCCTGTTCTCGTCGTTGCAATTGAAAATCTCGTCGTTGCAATTGAAAATGATCGGCACTGCACAGAGATGCGCACAAAAAAGATGCGAAACATAAGAAATTGGTAAACTTATTGTACATAGTATATTATTAAGAACCTGTCCCATTTAATATTCCAAAGAGGTGCTTCTTTTGTTGATCCTTTTTGTAATTTATGATTGATGTCTGTATTTGTTATCCTGTCTTGTCTGTTCCTTGCGACCATATAACTACATGATCTGCTTGGACATATACTGTCTCCAATGAATATGTGTTGCGTTTCTTGTGTCTTTGTCACTTGCACACATGGTTTACTTGGTCAGGTGTTGTCCTCACTTGTATCGATTCGTGATCTTTGCCTTTGCCTCCAGTTAGATTTTCCTTGATGAGGCGAATCGTTTTATGGTATATAGATCCATTCTATAGTTGTCCTGGGTAACTTGTGTTATCACACCTACTACATTTTGACCAATTAAATTGTCCGATACAACTAAACGTTTTAAACCAATTGTAGTGTTTTAGTGTAGGCCGCTGTGTAATTCCTTGTGCATTTTTGGTAAAAGTTTCAAACATTTATTTCTTGTAGTAAAATTCATTCTGTTAAGAAAAAAAATATGTTTACATTTTTCTTGGCGTTTTAACATCAATGTAACGTCACAAAGTGACGTGCCCATTTTTAGCTTATTTAAGGCTCGAAAGTGGAGTGTGATGAATTTCAACAGGCTTAAACATGAAATGTTTGATCAGCTGCAGTAATTTTACTGCCGACATGTTGATTTCGGAGCATATACCCTGACTCTATATTTTAAAAAGGTTACATTAACTTCCAAATTATGTCTGAACATAGAAAAGTGACGTCAGTACCAAAATGAAAATTCTGTGATAGTGAAAGCTCAAATAGCTAGACCCTCCTATCCACACAGCAGTAAAAATATTGTTCACTATAATTTTCTGAAACTACATTATATAAGATGCAAAATGACATACGTTAGCTCTCTGACCTATATATAGATACATACCAAATTATACCTTATTATTATTTATCGGCATGCTGTTCGCCTTAAATCATTTTAAAGGAAGGGAACAACTGGTATGCATTTCAACAATACATGACATTGATGTTACAGTTATATAGGATACTTTAAATGTATAATCATTTAATGCATTACTGTCACTAGACATTGGACTACCAAAATACCTCCTAGGAGAGTTTTGTACACTATAATTTTCTAAAACCAATTTCTAGAAGCCCTTTAATAGTGTATGTTAGCTCTTTTGTGTGTGGGACGATACCACGCAATAGCATTTTTCTACGTTTCTGTAAAATATTGGAAATCTTATCTAATTACTCTTTATTCTTACCTGCCAGTATAACATTTTAATTGTAAGCAAATGGCTAGCAATAGGATGTTATCAAAGTAGAAGGATCTGTTATTGCTGTGATAAACGTTTCTTTTAAATACATTTTTTAATAACAAAGGAACACTATTTAAGTTTGCACTGCTAGTGGGCTATTAATGGCCATTTCATTGGCTTTAATTGTCATTAAAGACAATATCAACAACGCATGGAAGAACAAAAGAATAAAATTTGAACCTTATTCACATTCAACGAAATTTTTAAGTCTGTGCGTTTTATCAAATATGTAAACGGCATTTTATTTTCTTAAATGCTTATTAAATGATATCTTTCATCTCACTGACACTGATATATTTGCCTCTTTTATACATAAAAGGATATATAAAAGACGCATATTAAGTCATCAAACATATTAGAAGAAATGCTAGATGCTCCTCAGGAAAATTGTTGCTGTTGTTTCATCACATTAATATGATAACTTATTGTGTAGGTTATAAACATTGCTATGTGTTTAATGCTGAATAAAATATATTGTATTATATTGTATAGTATTTTAGATAACACACTAGTTTTGTAAGATTTATCACATATTGATTAACCCAGGTATTAATTACAACTACTATGCTGATGCCATTCAGGAATAAAAACTTATTCAGAATGTGTAATTGTAGGTCAATTCAAGCATGTGTCAAAATCTAGAATTTAGAATTTCAAACAGTCCTTTATCCTTATCTTTTGAGAAATTAAACTGAAATGATTTAAAAAAAAACTTAACGATTTTTGTCAAAAGGTATGGCACACGACAAGCATATACACAAAGTAGTATGTAGGTTAAAGACCAAATTTTAGAACACTAGCCCCTCTGCATCATCATGAGTGATTAAACAATGCATTTCCTAGTCCAAATATTTATTTATGAATCACAGTAAATGAGTCTAATAATATTTTTCATCTAAAAAGCAACGTGATTTATACTTGCGTTACTGCAAAGAAAATATCTGAAATATAGCATTCAACATTTCGTAAACTATACCATACACACATATTACACAATTGACAATGAGGCACCGCTAAATCAACCTTTGAGATTCTATATGATATCCCTCCCGTATATTTTAGTGAAATGATTTTTAAGAGATAATTTAATAAAAGTATACATGGCAAATTAGATATGTATAAGTTCATGCACTTTTTTTGACTTTGCATGTGCGACTATCATTGATACAAGAGTGCCACCTTAATGCTGAATAGTTAGCACTGTGCATGGTCCTTTCGAATCTATATCCTGGTAAGTTAACAACTCATTCTAATCTTAAGTACATATATACATGTTAAACATTGTTATTAATGATTACATTAATTTGTTTGCGAGGTTCATGTTATATGTTGCCAACATTCTGTTTAGTGGAATCTAACATCAGGTATATAAACATTTATTGCTAAAACTAAATATAATCTAATCCCTTGACTGCATTTTTTTAGTATTTTACATTTCTTACCAGCACTCTAAAAACCATTGTAAAATCAACTCTACAGTTAATTGATGCCACCTGTTAAAATTTGGCCGGTTAAAATTTTAGCAGAAAAGTCTTTATTTAAATTGGCATCATAGTAACAGCTGACCTATTTCATTGTATGTGGCCATATTTAATGTGTCCTTAAAGTAAAACTCACCGCTATAACCAACCTTCTCTATTTCCAGGGAAATGTTTCTCATCAACAAAGCAGTTCTGTATATATTATTGGTTGAGCAAGTGATCAAAGATACTTACTTAATGTGATGGATAGTTTTGTCGATTGCACAACGAACAATATGCTGTATATAAACTAACATTAATTTCAAAGCTTCTGTAATGCGTCACCTTATGCATACACAGCTAAATTGATTTTGAGATAGTCACTTTAAACAATAACTAATTACAGACACTTTAAATAACTGAATAGAAGTAGCTCAATTAAACTTAGAATTCTTCAGAAAAATATTACAAAACTCTAAACTTAACATAATATATAAGCTTTTCTGCCTCAACTGTATATAGTCTTTGTTAACATTTTGGATAAACATATGGCAATATAATATATTTTGTATAGTAATATTATGTTATTTTTTACAAATGTGACATAAAATTGAAATGTATCCATCTAAAAGCTGTTACTTTAGTGCTAATATTTCCTTTGTTTATGATTTTTAATATCTATAATTTTGGGCAAATCATGATTTTGTAGATGTAAAAAAGGTCAAATATATACTATTTTGCTTATGTAAATGTGTATGGTTAAAGACAAAGATTACTGTCAAATAGAGATCATTAAAGGATTAAATGATAAGGGACAGTTTCAGTATCTCACAATATTAATGGGGCCTCAAGAGGGGACTTACCTGTATGCAACACAATTTCATTCACTAAGATAAAGATCAATATTTTATCATTAAATACCTAATCCTTTTATGGGGCCACTTAATTGCCCCAGTAAGGAAGTCATAATCACCTCATTATGGCTGTTCTTTTGATCTGCCCAGTATGACCCCTGGAGAGAGTCATAATGAGTGGTACCAGTATTATTGCTCAAATATTTGTCCCTTTAATTAGCAGGAACTTAATACAAACTGATAAATCCTTTTTTCAGACAGACTGGTATCTTGATATCTATTTAATAAGCACAGCCAGTTTTGAGATGAATAAAATGTCCTATGACGTATAATATACGGAATAAAGCAATGTATATGCAGTCTTGAAAGTTATAATATACGATACATGATGCTGTACAAACAGAAACAAAACTAATATTTTACACTAGAAACGAAGTTAAGCATGGCTTTTCACTCTTGCTTATCAGCAGAATGCTCATATATGGTGTTTAAAGGTTTTCAAATTGAATTTCATGCTAAATCAAAGAATGAACTTTTTGTTCACGGTCATCATATTCAACAGTTTGTAACTCTAAAGTATTTGTGATACAAAGAAACTGTTTGCAACTATATAATGGTCCATTACTTGTCTTTTGAAAGATGTATTTAAAACCTTAAAGTTAACTGGGAAGCTTATCAAAGAAATTTTTTAACAGAATTTCAATGATTTTAAAGGGAGTAGCTTAAATGTAACATAACTGATATTTCAATGGGCCAACATAACTTTTATAAACATGAATATATACTGAAGGACTTTAGAAACGCACCAATTATATATTCACTGTCTCTTCCACATGGTTGATTTGGGGATGTTTTCTTTATCACTTTTTATCCGCTAACACAATGAACCATGATTTGCCATAGTTTCGATTTGCTCATGCGGTTCATTCTGCCGTAAGACTGACGTTAGTGTTTATTAACAATTGTCGTCTGAAAAACTTTGAGATTAATTCTATTTAAAAGCAAACACTTTGAGCTGGTAGCCAGATGTCCTAACCAACTGAAAATCAAGAAAGGTTTCTGAAATAGTCGGCAATAATCGTTTACTTCCACTCCCAGTCGCAGCGATTCTTGCTAACGTCAGTTTAAATTTTTCAAACAGTAATAACAGGCGGATGACGTTCGCGCATGTCGCGATACTTTTGTCTTCTACGTCACGGGTTTTGGGGTATCTGGTGGCACTAAAATAATTCAATTATTCCTGTTTTTTTTTAAGATATGAACCGCAAATTACGTCAAAAACAAAATAATGACGTCACCTAGTCGAACTGAACTTTACCAGAGGCCTTAAACTTTAGGATTTGATTTTGTCTTTCATTGTGCTTTCGAACAAACATCGGTTCGAAAAAAATGCGCTCATTTTTGCAGGTATTGGTACTCTATGAGTTTTTTTTTAAATTTGGGATGTATCAGAACAATCGCGACGTCACGGCAACCATATGCCACAGCTTTTCAATTTTCTTATTGAACGCAAGCTAAATGAAGGGACTTGTCAATTTTATTTTTCACGCAATTAAAATCTTACATGTTGACAATAAATTATTATTTTAGCAGGTGGTGTGTTTCTAAAGTCCTTCAGTATATGTAAGGATTGAAATGTTCTTGTATATGACATGACTGTTTGACCAATTTACATACTTCAAGGATTACCTTAACAACCTTGATTACATTTATTTTGTTAAAAAAATGTAGGGTAACGTAAATAACACACTGTAGCAGCTGAACTCCCCAGCCATCAGAGAGCTAACTTGTTTCAAAACGCTTAGCCAGGAACTTACAGTTATGCTAAGATCTGATTTTAGTCGCAAGGCACACGCGAATTTCCAGAATTATTATTTTTTGTACGTAATGTATTTTTTCCAGCACACTGGTGTCAAATCGACGTCAATTTCACGTAAAATTGATTTCCATATTGAATCAAATTTTCATTCTAGTGTTTCTATAGACGTTTTTTAACCATTTCAATGCAACTAAAATAGAAATAAGATTATTTTAGGTGTGTAAATAAACCCACCACAAATAAACTCTTAGATTGATTCACGTGAAAAGACGGTACCCCATTTTGTGACGTCACTGTGACGTTTATACTGCAAGAAAAACTGTAAAAAATCTTTTTCTTTACACAGCATATATTTCTCTAGTTGAAAATCGATAAGAATCAATTTTACTAAAAAATGCACACAGGAGCCCAAAGGGGTACTTGCATTAAGAGGCTATTTTGGCCCCCATATGAGGTCAAAAAATAAAAGTTGCTCTTCACAAGTTTCTTTGTATTAGTTTATTAGAACAATAGCCAAAGGGCAAAAGAATGGCATTGATTTGACTTTTACGGTTGTTATGGTAACAAAAATGGCCGCCAAAATAGGCTGAAAATAGAAAAATCACCATTTTGGAGCATATTTGAGACATGTAACAGAGGAATTAATATAGAGCACAAGCAAATACCATAAAATATTTTAACAGATGCTGAGAATTATCACGGCACAAAATATATTAAAAGTTTTTTTGGGGGGTATTTGCTTGTGCTGATATCTATTTCTTAAAAATCGGTCTTGAAAAGCCTCAAATTTGGCCTAAAATGGCAATTTCTCTATTTAAGCCTATTTTGTTGGCCATTTTGGTTACCATAGCAACCAGTAAAGGTAAAATAAATGCCAGAATTTTACACTTGGGCTATATTTCTAATAAACCAATAAAATGAAATTGGTGAAAAGCAACTTTCAGTTTTTGGCGCTAGAGGGGGCCAAAATAGCCCCTTAATGCACGTACCCCTTTTTGACACAGGGGCCTACACTAATTGCTCTAACTGATCAATGTGATATGCTCTGATGATGTTGCGTATAAATTATCTGCTCACTGATTGGTCAGGTCTTTAGGTAAATGGACCAATTTTAACGAACGCCCTCTGGATTTGCATAATAAAAGTGCATTTAGATAAGGAAGTTCCCCGACGTATTCTCTCTGGCACGCCTACTGAATTATAAACTTTTTGCATACTAGTGTCGTCTTTTGGTATCATTTTCAAACAATATGCACTCCGTTCATGCCCAAACAAAACGTCGGTCCTGATCTGGATCCAAGCCATTTGAAAATAGTATTTATTCAAAAAAGGATATAAAAAGCAGCAGACGACAAAAGTTGCAAATACCCAGCATGCAAAGATTTAAGTAGTAGCTGGTCAGGAAATTTCCATTTTAACCCTTAATGCGCCAATCACAACAAAAGTCGCTTGCTTTTCTCGTCTGCTGAAATGTTTAAGAAGCCTCTATGGCAAACAGTGTGGACACAGATCAGACTGCTCCTATAGGAGCAGTCTGTTCTGGGCCCACGCTGTTTGCTTCTATACTTAATTCGTCAGTAATGTTAGGCAAATATTTGCAGCAGACGACTTCAGCAGACGACATTTTCAGATGCTTTTTTTTTCTTGGCGCTTTAAGGGTTAAGTATTGCGCATGCTGTTTACATGGACATTCTCTCGATATCTAACGATTCCTAATGGCACAGTCATGTTCTATCTAAACTATTACTTATTGCAAAAAATGTTACTTGCATTTTAGAGGGCTGCGTGACTTGTATTGTAAAGTACTGCGGGGTTTTGACACTCTGCAGTGTAATCGGAACTGCCTCGGCCAATTCCGTGGAATCATACCTCGGATGTGCATAGAGGGTCTAGTTGATAACGAGACGCTGACGTCACATAACGTGACGGCCATGCCAATACAACAAAAGAATCAAATGAAGGTTGTTTTTTTCTATATAGCGATATTTTATTTTTTAAAAAAACCCATAAACTTCATTTATTCTATTGTCAGAATAAATGGATTTTCATAGAGCTGAACCCACATGCTAAAGAACTAATTTTCCTTACGCCAGTTCCGGCTAACAAAATGCAGCTTTTTCGTACATAGTATTACGCTTTACTTACACCCAAGTCTTGAATTGATTATCAAGGTTTTCCAATTTGTCAACAGTGGTCTGAAGTAGAGACATTACAAAGAAAGGGCAAAATATAGGTGGTAGTGGTACCAACCGGGTAGCTCGGTGGTTAGAGCGCCGGACCAGTGGTTAGAGCGCCGGACCAGTGTTCCGAGGGCTGTGAGCTTGAGTTGCAAACTCTTTCTGACTGCATGCTTGTCCACAGAACAGGCACATATGGGCCATCTCGCGAGATAACCTGTCTTTGGGGTTTTCGACAAAGTGAGATTCAAACCAGTCTCCCCAGCTACAGAGACTAGCTAGAAAATTGAAATTTTGCTTGTAGCAAGTTTTATAGATATGATACTTTCCAAAAAGCGAATAACAAAGGCGCTGACCAGTCTGCGCGGACGCGCAGGCTGGTCTGCGCCTGTGTTGTTCGCAAACTTCCGAAGACAGGTTTTCTTGCTTCGAGGCCCATATGAGTACTGGGCCTGTTCAGTGGACTAATTGGGTAAGGCAAAGGACCAAAATCAATTTGTGACAGTATATGTATGAGGAGAGGGACAATATCCATTGGCAAGCAAAACCGTGTTACATCGCGTCTCTTCGCTGAAATTTTGTGATTTTGGTCATTTAGAATACAATGATGTTCATTTTTTTTTCAGACATTTAACATTAAAGGCATAAAAAGTTGAGCATAATGGAGATAACCCACGAGCTTTAGCGAGTGGATTATGTTACGTACAGGTGGAAAACCACGGTATAACTACTTAATGTACTACCTAGATTAATGTAGACCCTTCACATCACGAGATACGTCGTGCTAAAGTGGGTAAGGGTGGTAAACAAGTAAATACGTAATGGCAACGCGTGAATATAGGTTACTTTCAATCAACCCTTTTGCTGTTTATAAGACTTTTGCTACTTTTAGGAAGATGTCAGCATAACAATTGTAATATGATCGCATTTAACAGTTACTTTTCCCATTATTTTCCGTTTTTGTGTCTGAACGTGTATATAAGCCTCACTTGTACATTTCATAAATTCAGTAAATCTGAGCAAGAATAATTGTTTTTGTGCTTTCTAACTGCGAAAACCCAGGTATTTTCTTTAGTTGTTTAGTGTTTTGACATCCTTTATTTAAGGCTTTTTTCGATTATTTTTTTCTCACTTTTATCATAAAAAAACTAGCAACATTTCATCAGAATGAGAGGCTTCAGTACCGGTCCTTGTAGCTAGTAGACCGGGCTCAGAGGTTTTATTAAAACTGTACTCTTGCTAAAGTCAAGTGAACATGGTAAATCTATGGCTTAATCACTTAAATGCTAAAAAAATTTAAAATATAGTCCTCTTAAAGACTCAGGTGTTGTACTTACATGATGATAAATGTTAAATTGTCAACAATTGTTAATGAGCAGCTTACAATTCATTCTCAGTTGAGTTGGCACGAAAGAAAGTTTTATAAACTCGGGGCCAGGGTTCACAAATTATACCAGATTATTAAATTTCATTAATAAATCTTCTATTTGACTTGTTACAATTTTGCAACGGTTAATCTTTAAAATGTCGCTTCCTATAAAATAGCACAGGTTTTAATAAGGAAAATTTTCCATGGTAAAATTATAAATGTTTTCTCACCAATTATTTTCAGCATATGCTTTGAGTACCCACAACATGTGTTTTGTTGAGAAATAAGTACTTTTGCTGCGCACTCTTAACTAAACGGGATTTTTTATAGTTCTTCAGTCAGGTGCCAAATTGAAGTTCACAAAGTGAAGTTCAAGGTAAAAATAATGTTTATTTGCAACACTTATACTACTACAAATCTAAAATAAAAGATGTGCAGCATTAATATATATTAGGTTTGGATACATAAAAAATCAATATTTCTTTATGAAATTGTTCAAGAAAATGATCAGCATTATATTCTAGCAATTTTCAAACATGGAACCCAAAAATTATGAAGCGATAGAACACTCTGCCAAAGCACCACTTAACCCTTAATGCGTCAATCGCAACAAAGTCGTCTTCTTTTCTCGTCTGCTGAAATGTTTAAGAAGCCTCTATGACAAACAGTGTGTTTGTTCTGGGTCCACGCTGTTTGCTTCTATACTTAATTCGTCAGTAATGCTAGGCAATTCTTTGCAGCATACGACTTTAGCAGACGACATTTTCAGATGCATTTTTTCTTGGCGCTTTAAGGGCTAAGTTTGTTGTATCAAACCTGAAGCAAGAATCAATTTGTATACAGAGGGTTGAAAAGTGGTGTCCATTCTATTATTTTTCAGAATGCTATTGAAGCAGATATGGTTTCTGGCATGTACTATATTTAGATTTTCAACGACAACTAGTGCACGGACTTTACCTGAGTGTAAAGAAACCAATATAGAAGAACTTTGTACAAAAAGCTGGGAAACACACGAATCTTTCCTCATGCAAGATTTTCAATATGAACCAAACTACGATATACAAGTTTTCAAAAATACAAAATTATCGAAGATTTCACGATCTCATGAAGATCATCAGTGCACGTGGCAAACCGGACATAAATACAATTCAACATGTCCTCATCATTACGTCATCAACTATGACCCAAACAGACGACCAACCACTTTGCTGGAGGCTAAATGCAATTGTAATGGGCACATGAACTGCTTGAATGGCGACGAGGGTAGTCGATGTGTACCAGTCAAATATTACACTCATGTGCTAAGAAAATCTGGATGTGATGGACATTATTATACTTACACAAAGACAGTTGAACCAATCACAGTTGGCTGTACGTGTGCTTATATGAAAGAGAATCATAACTCCTGACAGGGGAAAACTTTTTGAGCCGAGACACGTGATTTCCAACAATGTAGTATTTTGACATGTGTAGACTCAGACGAACCTGAGCAGCCTCCTTGTAAGCTTAGACACCTCAAATGAGGTTCCGTCAGTAGTTTAACAGTCATAGAATATTTAAGCGACCAGCAAAGGCTCTGATCAGTCTGCGCGTATGCGCAGGCTGGTCTGAGCTTTTGTTGGTCGCACATACCAAATTGTTGGAAATCTCATGCCATGGCCCATTTGTATGCTGGGTAATGTTTCATGCTTTTCGTCGTATGCTGACTTTGTTAACATTACCCTTTTTCAAAAATATTCTTTCCAGAATATCAACAGAGTATCAAACAGCTTTGATACAGAATATTAAAATTTCATTATCAGATTATTTTTCGCGGGTTTTTATGATAAGCGTCTCTGGCAAGTGCAGGATACATTATACACTTTTTGACGTAAAATAATGCCTACGAGAACAATTCCAAATATACTTTCTAGTAAAAATGTTCATAAATTTTATGCACTTTATGATCTGAGGCGAAATTAATTTTCCCTTTCCTATTTATTTGTTTATTATATTTTTGTTCATGTTCAACATTTCATTAGCATGAAATTAGTCCTGTCCATAAATTTTAATTGTTGACATTAAAAAAATCAGACCAGTAGGGTCAAAATTGTCTGCTGTTTTGTCTCGTGTGTGTTTGTTTTGTCTATTATATATCCCATGCTTAAGTCTGTTGAGCACGAAGAGAGTTGTATAAACTTGGAACCACATATATCGCGGCGACGATGCTGTTGTTCCCCAGTTGAAATAGTTGGTTGGCATAGTTTTTATTTAAAGTTATTTAAAGTTAATCAAATGTATGTATTACTTTTATTATGACCACAGAAACTAATTATGCTTATTGTACCTTTCAGTACAATACAAGACAAGTTTACTTATTGTACCTTTGAGTGATATCCCAATGTTTAACATCAATTTTACAAAGTCCATATGTATGCTAGTGCAATAAGAAAATTATTGTATGGTTGTGTGTATGCTTGGGAGATAATGCACTCGCTAAAGCTCTTAGATTATCTTCGTGTACATACGCATAAAACCATACAATAACTTTCACTTAAAACATATTTGGTTTGTCTATTTCCACTGGTGTGTGGGGGTTGGGTTGAATATAGTTAAGAAGATAAAAAGAAGTATGCATACTCATGTTGCTAATAAGCAGATCTAAATAATCTAAATAATCAACTAGCTGTAATGTGCACGACCCGTGGTGAACGCAGATTAATCAGCACCTGGTGCCAGAAGGAATGTGTGGAAAGCTAATTGTATTGACTCACACAGTGATTATAGAGCACATCTAGGGTAGTGCAAAATTTCGATTGATAATTTCAATTTGCATATTTTTCAATTTAACATAGATTTTGTTATTTTCGGCAGTTTTCTACATTTCTAATTTTCCCAGCAGCCTCGTCAACGTTTTGCAAACCAGTGGCTGGGCAATGTTAAAATTAATTTGTACGCATATTTTGACCCAAATATACTATGTGGTTAAGGAGTTAAGATCATTTTCACTAACTGACCACAACTGGCGGGTCTAATGCTCAGCAGAGGCTCGTCCATCAAAAAATGCTGTTACACATGTCAGTGGTTAGACAATATTGACATGCATACGTTTCAACAAAATATAACATGCAGTTCAAGCATTATGAGCATTTTCACTCATTGCTAATGGACGCATTTTCCATTCGTCAATGACGTTGAACGACACGATAATCGATAATCACTTCATAATCCCTAGTTTGAAAAGTGAACCAACTTGTAAACTGATAATTTGCATCTTTGATATCTCAGCTTTGAGAACGCATGTTGAATCGCTCGACAAGCCTCTCAATTCAACAAGCATTCTCAAAACTTGATATCAAAACGCACTCACCTACTGTCGTGCCAACCTAGAAGAGTGACAGTGACGTGATACTTTGTTTACAATTGCTAAGAAACACCAACGTTTACACTTCACTTGAGCTAACGAGAATCGGTAGATCATTTGAGCATTAATCCTATCCTGCGGATAGGATTAATACACAAGTGTTCTATCGATTATAAGTCCCTGATAATTTTGTAACAAAACATGAAGTCACTATCACTTTTGGCTGGCAGGACAGTAGCATTCTCTATCTATAGTCAAACATACCTAAACAAAATTATAGACTCAGAAAGAGAATATAATAATCTATCATGCGTGTGAGGGTCAGACAGAAAAAATTGACCCAAGAATTGCCGTTTGGCATCACCAGACTTGCCGAGTGATGACAAACGTTGATCACAAGTGACGGATATTTCTATCCCTTCCTCACACAAATTATGGTATCATTTTCATGCACATCATTAAATACCGCAGTTTTTATATTTAAAAAGGGCTCACAGAAGCTCCTGAAAACACTGGGATGCGACATAAAGCGAAATGACGTCACTTTAACGTGCCAATGGCGACACTTGTCTTTCCATGTGCGGCTGTTCGATTTTGATCTTGGTACGGCGTATGTGAGATGAATAGAATCCATCATTTGTGGTCTGTGGGGACAGGAAAATCCCAAACCGAGGGCCCACCATTCTAGTGGGAAACGAGGGTTTCTGAGTTTCCCACTGAACGTTGGAGCCAAGGGTTTGCATCTTCGTGGAACCACTGAACAGTATTGATTGATTATTTTTCTCACACACCAATTTTACAATAAGTGACGTACTGCTTTATATTTTTTGGTGACGCCACTGAATTTATGTCTACAGTAAAGGACGTGCGCTGTACAAAGGTCAAGTTTTTGTCCGTCATGAAATAGCACTTTAAACAATCAACAAAGGGTTATTTCATCAAAATGGATTTAACCCTTAAAGCGCCAAGAAAAAAATGGATCTGAATATGTCGTCTGCTAAAGTCGTCTGCTGCAAATAATGGCCTAACATTACTGACAAATTAAGTATAGAAGCAAACAGCGTGGATCCAGAACAGACTGCTCCTATAGGAGCAATCTGTTCTGGGTCCACACTGTTTGCAATAGAGACATCTTAAAGATTTCAGCAGACGAGTAAGCAGATGACTTTTGTTGGGATTGGCGCATTAAGGGTTAAAAGAACTATCTTATCAACAACAGTAAGTAAGTTTAGTTGAGAAAAATGAGTTTCCTTTTTACACCAACAAGACTCCCAAGTCCCCACTGCATTCAGTCACTCATTGACCAACGTCAAACGCAATGCATTCAACATACTCAAAGTAAGAAAGAAGGCAAAGATCAGGAATGGATACAATCAAATACCGCACCTGACCCAGGACACCATATGGGAAAGTGTCAACAATACAAGAGAAGATCACATACAAAAAAGCCAAGAGGTCAGATATTTCTCAGCAGGTGACCACAAGGCTGAAAGGAACAGGCGAGACAGCATGACAGACATGAAACACAAATAACAAAAAGGATCCACAAAAGAAGCACCGCCTTGGAACGCTCAGTATTTTTTTTACTCGATTGAATAAAGCATTGAATAAAATGTTTTAAGTTAAAATTCACAGTGTAGGCCTACCTTAATCGTGAAATTTCAATATTGAAAATTTTCCTGAACGCCAATTCAACTTATTTTGTTTTCCGAAAAAATACAGTAATGTACCTAAAATATCTTGTTTATGTTATCTCGCATTAGCAGCTGGCCTCGTGTAGCTTATCTCATATTAGTTACGCTTGTCTCACATGAGTAACGATGTGGGACAGAATTTGCCAAAAGCAAGCTAACAAAGGGACCACATTATCTTGTTTACATTGGTATATGAGATGGAATTATCTCACATGGGTTAACCCTTTAAGCGCCAGGAAAAAATGCATCTGAAAATGTCGTCTGCTGAAGTCGTCTGCTGCAAATGATTACCTAACATTACTGACGAATTTAGTATAGAAGTAAACAGTGTGGACCAAGAACAGACTGCTCCTATAGGAGCAGTCTTATCTGGGTCCACACTGTTTGCCATAGAGGCTTCTTAAACATTTCAGCAGACGAAAAAAGCAGACGACTTCTGTTGCGATTGGCGCATTAAGGGTAAAACAGTGGAAACCCCAATCTGGTGTACAATAATTTTTTGGCAAATTTGCTCAAAAGGCGGACATGAAAAGTACACAAAATGATCTCATTTAGGGGCTACAAAATGTTTTGGGCACGGGGGGGGGGGGGGCAAACAGCCTAGTAGGTAAAAAAAAGAACACTAACCAAAATCAATTTATTTTGATTTAGGCGAAAGAATGGAGAAAATATAAATTCAAAATTTAAAGAGATTTTAATTTAATGTAAAATATGACAAAAGTAGAGAATGGCACATAGGTATAAATGTTTCAGGGAGGAAATAACGTAGTTAAAATTAAGAGGTGAAAAGTGGAAAATGTTATCAATCAATGGTGCTTGTTCGTCAAATTTTGAATTCATATGTTTTGGAAACCAATAAACACAGAAAAGTCAAACGTGGAAGCGAAGCGATTAGTCCACCACAGCAGCTCCTGTGCTTCTGCAGTGGGCTGATTTTGTACCAATTTGGTAAATGGCTTCCGTATTCAGTTTTATTTACTGTTGAGTCCTTATCTTTGCTTCATCTCCTTTTTATATCTTAATTTATATGTTCTAGGAGATGATGCATTGATAAGTTAGGGGTCTTTCATGCAAACCAAAAATCTATGTGTCTTGATCCACATCTGAACTAAAGGTGAGGTTGGCGAACCGTGAAACCGGTTAAAGACCTCCAGTAATTTTTTTTACTGGCCGTTCCAAGGCGGTGCTTCTTTTTTTGGATCATTTATGTTATTTCTGTCTTGTTTTGTTATGCTTTAATGCACGTCTGTTTGTTGATGCCTGGTCACCTGCTGGGAAAGGGCTGACCTCTTGGCTCTCGTTTGTGATGTCTAATTGTGACGTTGCCACTTTCCCATCGGTATCATGTGTCAGGTGTGGTGCTTGATTGTATCGATTCCTGATATTTGCCCTCTTTCTTACTTCAAAAAATTATAAGTGTAGTATATGAGTTTAGTCCTTGTCCTAGATGAGGGTTAAAAGAATATAAGAGTGATACCAAAAGTGAATCGGTGCCAATACATAGGTTTTCAAACCGAATTACATTAGATTGGTCAATATCAATGAGCTGAATTTGAAAGCATCTTTTTTCATTCTGAATACCAGTTAAAAGGCTGCATGGCAAACATTGAAAGCTCTGGTGAAATGCTGCATAACGCAGCATTTCACCAGGGTCTGCATTGTTTGCTACGATAAAAACGTAATCATTCAGGACAGAAATACATTATTTTATGAAAGTTTGACTGGCAACCCCTTAAAATATAAAATTGTCAGTTTCAGACTTATTGTATCAGTATTTATCAGTTACCTTTTATATTAACTGCATTGTTGCATGTTGCCTGGTAAACATTGTCTATCTCACGGCATGTGCCTTTATCAGGTCATGATGACGTTGCATTGTTTGATTGACGTCCCTAATGACGCTGAATCAACACAAAAATCGAAAGCTACGTCATAAGCGCTAGATTTAAGATTAAAACAATGGTTAAACTGATAAATAGAATACCAGGTTTGCGTCTTTTGGCATCAAGTTTACCAGGCTTGGCTTTGAGAACGCATGTTGAATCGCTCGGCCAGCCTAGCGATAACAAGATGTGTTCTCAAAGCCTTGTCTGGTAAACTTGATATCAAAAGACACTCACCTAGGAATCTATATGTATGTGATAATTAATTGGGATGAAAAAGGTTACACATGTTGTAGTACTGGTTATACGTTCAGCAAATGTAACAATAACAACTTAAAAGCAAAACTATACGCAGAACTAAAAATAAGGGAACTCTTGTATTTCATGGAATCCAAGTCAATTTCAGGTGTGACCTCCAGGTGCAGAAACACATGTACGACACCTGTCGGGCATACTGGAGTTGATACGTGGAGGTCACACCCGTTATTGACTTGGATTCCATATATTTTATGTGTAAAATAAAAATAACTCAAAATGTAAGGGTTCCCTTATTTAAGCGTTTTTCTCATTGGGCAAGTACCAATTGAAAAATATGGGTTGAAAACTCTGTTTTTGCTATTCAACATATGGAAAACAGAAAAAGTTTTACTGAAGTGCTCTAACTAATCCTTTTGCATTCAATTGTAGTTTTACATTTCACACATCATATAAAATAACATGATTGGTCACGAGGCAAACGGTGTCAAAATGCTTAAAAAACGATTTATTATAGAAACTTATAAGGAACTAATTTTGTACATACCTGTTGGTAAATATCAATTTACAATGGCATGTATATCAGGCCTTTAGTTATGATTGCTTACCAAATAATTAACTGTCTTATTCCTCAACCAAACATATGTTGTGGGTACTTAAAAGAACAGTCACAATGAGACGGTTCTTTTGAGCACCTTTTTACAGGTCAATTCTGATGAGTAATTAAACATTTACAATTTAATGCTCAAAAATCGTGTTTATCTAGACTTTGATGTATACTGTATGCATTTATGATACACCTCAGTGAACAACTTCCATACAGAGATCAAGTCAGCTTTTCACCATCAATGAAATAAGACTTGTCTAAAAACCTAATTCAGTGTCAATTCTGTCGTGTTCCTTAAAACGATTGTCTGTTTGTACTTCCCGTAACTAAATACAAATAAATAAACATTCTGAACAGTCTTCCTAATTTCCTAGTTTTCAGCATGGTTTTTCTTCTGGTATATAGTATAATACAGTAAAACATGTGTAAAACGGCCACTCAAAAATTGACGAAACAAAGGTCTTGATGACAACTGGTCGAAAGCATTGCAGAATTCTGCAATACCTTTGACCTGCATTAATTATATGCGAAAATCTGTCTTGAAAACCATTTTTGGTCTTTTTGAGAGTGGCCGTTTTACACAGGGTTTTTTTCTGTACATTAATCGGTTGTAAAGTTCCGGAGACTATGGATATGGAGCCTCTTTCTGGCCCTGTGCTGGTGCCCCGCCATAAGGTGGTGGAGGATTGTAGGTCGCCGGCTGGTTGAGACCACTGCCTGATGCGGGTGGATAGGCAGGATTATTTGCAGGTGGATAGGCAGGATTATTAAATCCAGCCGAGCTGTAGCTCGGGGGCACTGTCGTTGGTTGGTTGTAGCCCGGCGGTCCGGGAGCAGGTCCAGGTGGTCCGAAAGGTTTAATGAAACCGGTAGTAATTACTGTCGCTGAAAAACAAATCATACGGTGCTGTATTTGATACTTGCATTAAAACACAATAGATTAAGACATCGTAAATTTAACAAATGTCCGTGGGACCTAGGCTAAGCTTTCATTTAGAAATACCAGTACATGTAGTTTGTTTTACAAGAGGTACTGATAGAGCACCATAAATGTGTATGCTGTTCAAGCCCAAAATTGCAATGCCTCCTTATTAAGCACTACCCTAGTTATTAAGTTTTGTTTTAACGATAAGAAAAATAAAGTTTCAAACTTCATGAAACCACGTTGTTTCATGTAATCTGTAAATCACAATACGAGGGATGTTCGAAATGAATTTCTTATTTTTATCCGGAGACATCAAATTTCAAGTTGGCCCAAAACTTTCCACTTCACGCTCTCGAGGTACTCCCCATGGATAGAAATTCAAAGTTTCAGTCGATGTATCCACTTCCTGAATGTGTCAGGGCATGTACGCTGATTTAGGCACAGTAATAAGGTACTGATGAATGGCAGATCCAAGTGTCTGTCGGGACTGGTATTTCCGCCCAGCAAGGAATGATTTCAATTTCGGAAACAAAAATAAATCACATTAGGCAAGGTCCTGGGAATACTGGGGTGAGGCAAAACAGTTAAGTTTTCCTTCTTCAAAAACTCCGAAACTATTGCGTTGGTATAAGCGGGGGCATAGTTATGTAGAAGGCGGGGAAATGTTAATAACCAGTGGCAGGGCGTTGTTTCTGTTAAAACTTTTTCAGTTTCTTCAGTACTACGTCTTTGTAATACTTTCCGGTGATGCTTTTGCCCTTTTTCACCAGCTCCTTCACCAGAGGAGAAAATTACACACAAAAACTTCTTTGCACTCAAAAACCGTTTGGCAGTTATTGGGCGTTTGTTGTGTTTAATGGCCAAGCTAACCTTTCTTACGGGCTCAAAATAATGGACCCAAGTTTCATCACCTTTGACGACATTGACAAACTGCTATTTGTCATAAGTTGGAAACATTTGAAGCAGCTTTTTAACTATTTTAACCTGTTGCATCTTTTGCTCATCAGTCAACAGATGTGGCACCCATCTAGCGGAACTATTTCGGACTTTCAAATGCTTCTTCAAAATAAGGTGAACCGTTGATAGTGACATGCCTATTTTTCGTGCAACATCACGAACTGCAAATCTGGCTTTTCCTTGTATGATTTCCTTTATTTTTGAAACAACTTCTTTACGAGATGCCGATTTTTGCCTACCTGATTTCAGTGCATTTTCATAGACTCTACACCAGATTCAAATTTCTTTTTCCAGTGCCTAACTGAGTCATAAGACAAACAAGAAGGTCTATAAGCAGTAAAAGAACAACCAATTTTTGAGCGAGCTTTGATGTAAACCCACATTTCATCTTTCTGGTCGAGGCTTCTACCAACCATTTTTACTATTACATATTATAATTAAGTATTTTGCATTTTCAAATGTATATTGATTCTCTTAATGGGGAATATAAAATGTTATCATAAAACTGTTTTTACAGTTTTTTATTCAAACAAAGATAAATAAGCAAACAAAACAAAACAAAACTGTTGTAAAAATTCATGAAAGTCTTTAATTTACCTGTTGGGAGTTGAAACAGCAAATCATGTCAATTTCATGCAGCACATGCTTGTTTTACACTCATCATGCAAGTTTTAGCTGTCTAGAGGGTAATATTGCAGAAGTGTCAAAAATATTAACTTCTGGAAACTAGTTCGAGCTGGTTTTCATGCAATATTAACTTGTGGACCGGTTTAGACCAGTTTCCAGGTAGACATAGAGATTTATGAAGACAAATTGGGCCAATCAGGAGACAGCATTCTCTCCAGTCATATGGCAAGTATTATTATACACCGTTGTGTAGAACTTGGATAAATCTAGACATGTATATATTAGTTTTATCGTGCCGCACGTGGATATCGAGATAGAGGACAAAAAGCAATTCATTTCTAACATCCCTGTAAATTGAATCCTTGACCATGTAATCTAAACCGAGTCTGGCAATTCATTTAACGTTTAAAAATATAATTGAGCCGCGACATTTGATTTCCAACAATGTGGCATTTTGACTAGTGTAGACTCATACGAGCCTGTGCAGTCTCCTATGCTGACGTCAACTAAAACACATCACTCAAACATGTAACGACTGTTTTTGTACGCAAAAAAGAACAGCCACGTACTGCATACTCATGTAGAGGTTGGGCGAGGCTGGTAAGTGACACTAAATTGATATGACGAGTTATTTTGACGTCATACAGGTTCAACGTACACATGACGGTATTATTCATCAACCACCGCAAGATTTCAATTTGAATGTGCACTCAGTTTGTACTGTTTATGTTTAGCCGAACAATAATCAAATTATTGATTTACTTTTCAAAAAGTCATGATTGCAAGTAATAACTTAATAAAAATATGACATCATATTAAAAACAAAATGTAAGGTCCGTTTATGAAACTTGCCGACATTCTCGTTTTGCTTAAGAAAAGGAAAAATCATAAGGAGGCATGTTAGCTCATGTTCAAAGAAAACCGCTACATAAAATTACGCCATTTGCTGAAATATCTAAGAATGCATTTCTCAAACTTCGACAAATTCAACAAAACTAATCCATGGTACAATGACGACTGTAAAGAAGCAATTAAACAGCACAAACAAGCTCTATCTAAATTCAAAAGATATCCAAACACCAACAATTTCAATGACATCAAAGTATTAACAATTAAAATTTCAAAGCGTAAGTCATGATGATCATATGTTTCGAAAATCAATCATAAAACACCTATTAAAAAGTTTGAGATATGATAAGAAAAATCTCTGGAAAACCAAATCCCCAAATACACATATGTAAACAGAGTGGGTGCTGACAATAAAGCAACCTCAAAAACAGACATTGCTGACACTTTAGGAGAAACTTTTTGTCAAAATTCATCATCATTTAATTACTCCGAATCCTTCAGAACAATTAAAACAGAACAAAAGAAAGTTAAATTTAATTTTAAATCACAAAATAATGAAATTTATAGCAAAGATTTTTATTTTGATGAATTAGTTGAAGCTATTCAACTGTCACATGATTCAGCCACGGGTCCTGATGAGAGCCCTTATCAAATGCTTAAATATCTCCCACCCAGATAATTCTCTTGATAACCTTTTAAATATTTTTAATTACATATGGACTACTGGTAAATTTCCAGAAGATTGGCAATATGCAACAATTATTCCTATTCCCAAACCTGGTAAAGATCCTGTGGAACCTAATAGTTATAGACCTATAGTTTTACAAGTTGTCTATGTAAAACACTTGAAAGAATGATTAATAAAAGACTTGCTTGGTTTTTAGAATGTAATAATCATATATCCCGGTTCCAGTCTGGTTTTAGATCTGACCGCAGTACAACTGATAATTTAGTTAGATTGGCAACTTTCATACATGATGCCTTTATTAAAATGGAACATGTAGTTGCTGCGTTTTTTGATTTGGAAAGAGCTTATGATACCACATACTCTTTTAAAAGATTCCACAAACTAGGATTAAGAGGTAGACTTCCTACATTCATTGAAAACTTCCTTGGAGACCACACCATGCAAGTCCGAGTTGGCTCCTCTCTGTCTGACTATTATGACCAGGAGCAAGGTGTACATCAAGGGGGCGTTCTATCTACAACACTTTTTAGTATCAAAATTAATGATATTGTGAAATGTTTCGGTAATCTTACTGATTGCTCATTATATGTTGATGACCTCTTTATCTATACTTAACGCCAGTAAAAACGCAACTTTTACAGTAACACCTTACTCGAGATTAAATGCAATTTTATCATTCTAATAAAATAAAAGCATAAACCTATGGTCGCGATATCAAGCCAATACTCTTTTGGTGCAGGTAAGCAGTCCCGATAAGCCAGGCTGTATTTTCTGATAAAGGGACACAACCCGAACTTCGACACAAAAACTGCAAAATCACTTATTAATCTGGATATCAGATCTTCATTATGAATGGCTCTTTTGGATTCAAACTTTCGGAAACTTTCAACATTGCTTTACTTTCTATGCATACGCAACAGATTTGTTTTGTCTTGAAGTTTTGACCTCCAAAATGGTCATCAAAGTTTCAGCATGAAAACCAGTAGTTAACGAAAATGCGACACTTTCGACGGTAAATATTGCGATAAATGATAACCATAGGTTATGACCTTACAACTTACGTATGCCAATTTTTAAACGATTCAGTATAATTGAAGCTTTAGTGATTTCTCAAATTTTGGAGAAATTTCACGAAAAATGAAATTTAAAACATAAATTTTAGGTCCTTCCAGCAAATTGAATTTTGTGTTGTAAACCGTTTTATTGTTTGTTTGAGTAAAACACAGTACTTGCAGGCTGAAATTGAATAAAATTTCAAGATTTAATATGGTTACCAAAAAATTTGATGAATTTGTCATTTTTCACCATAAGTTTTGACAGAAGTGTGCAATTGAGCTCAAGTTTTGGTAAAACGTTCTCCTACGTTAGGGACGCTTGTTAGTACAAAGAAAAAGAGTATCAAGATGATATTTATAGGAAAAATAACACTTGTACCAGTTGCGTTTTTAATGGCGTTAAGTATATTATCGCTCAAAAAGCATGGGGACGATTGAACGTCAACTGCAACAAAATTTAAATAGACTCTAAAACACAGTGTGTACATTTCTGTCAGTTGCGCAAGCAAGCAACATAATGATCCTGTTTTACATTCATATGGATCACCTATTCCAGTTGTTGAGGAATCTAAATTCCTCGGCATGATTTTTGATAGTAAACTTAGTTTCATTACCCATATACCCCATATCAAATATCTCAAAAGCATTGAAACTTTTAAAAGTGCTTTCCCATACATCTTGGGGTGCAGACAGAACTACACTTCTCAAGCTTTATTGGTCTCTAGTCCGGTCAAAATTAGACTAGGGCTGTATTATATATGGCTCTGCACGAAAATCATATCTTCAAATGCTTGATTCTAAACACAATCAAGGACTTAGGTTACCTTTAGGAGCTTTTAGAACTTCTCCTGTTGCTAGTCTCTATGTGGAAGCAGATGAACCATCATTATACTCACGAAGAGAGAATCTCTCTTTACCATATGCTATAAGACATGCTGTTAACCCATCAAATCCTGCTTATGAAGTTACATTCCCACCAAAATATGTTGATGTATATGGACAGAAGCCTAAAGCTATTAAATCATTTGGCATCAGAAGTTCACCACTCTTAGAATCTACCAATATCAAACCACAACATGTTGAAAAACATTTTACACCGAATATTCTTGCTTGGTGTGTGAAACAACCTGAAATACTTTTCGATTTACACTCTGGGAAAAAATCTGAATCAAATCCACCTAGATTAAAAGATGATTCAAAAGCCTGCAAAGTCGCCATAAGAATTATCAACGAGTCTATACTGATGGGTCAAAAGAAGACTCAAAGGTTGGTTGTACTGGTATATCAGGCAACCATAGTAATATGCAAC
Source organism: Loripinus fragilis (assembly GCA_964019695.1). Classification (NCBI taxonomy): domain Eukaryota; kingdom Metazoa; phylum Mollusca; class Bivalvia; order Lucinida; family Lucinidae; genus Loripinus; species Loripinus fragilis. Next base: position 77,234,846 of record OZ026525.1, read on the forward strand.
GTATACGAGGGTCATCCAATAAGTTCTGACAATGACCCCATAAAACATAATCTATTTCTCTAGGACGTGTTTCAATAACCTTGACATGTTATTTAGAATATAAGGAATTGAATCACCTGTTCAAATATTTCCATGTTGCAATCGCAATGGTTGCTAGGCAACTCAAGAACACAAGGTAAAGGGCCATTGACAAGAGTATATATACAGTATACATGCCCAAATTTCTAAGAAATTACAAACTCCTCTTTAAAACTTTTTATATAGATAAATAAAGACATTATGTATGTTGATTCTGAACGACATATATAATGGTTTAGCTTGCGCCTGTGGTGTTTGCAGGGTTTTGATTATGACATATCACCGATTTTGCAAGAAATATTTTACTTAAAAATGGGTTGTACTTATAGTGTATTATATTAAGTATATAGCATTTATTGAAAGTTATTATTTCCTATGCAATAGGAAGACTATAGAACATATTTATCGAAACAAATATCTATTAATACGAAAATTGATCGTAATGGCTTTTTTAAGCGTTCAAAATATACTTTTTAATAATGAACGCTTAAATTGTGGCAAAAATTGCAATTTTCTATTGTTGCCTAGCAACCAAGAATATTCAAAGCAGCATGGTTAATGTCGTTGTGGTATTTCCTTTTATGGGTCAATTGTGTATTCAGACAACATAACCAAACACTAATATAACTTTCCAAAGAAACATACTGCATCTTTATCTAACTCTACCCTCAGCAAAAAGTTGTTAAAAACGTGATTTTTCGTGGCCATGAGCTTTCACAGTGTTGTTTTCAAATTTGTATATCATCAGATCAGGTTGTGATAAAAACTCCATATTTCAAACATGAATAGGCAACACCCATGGCCACATGCAATGGGTAATAGAATTTTGATTTCAATAACAGTTTCTGAGATATGGGACCATTCTCAGAACTTATTGGATGACCCACGTACCTGACGATTCATCAATATTTTACTGCTGAAGCCAAAGCAGTTGATCTAGCTTTAGATTTTATAAGAACTTGTGACACTAACAATAAATTTATTATATTTTCTAACTCGCTTTCTGTATTGAAAGCTATGAACCATACCAGTTCAAAGAATCCACAAATCCCAACCAAGGGCCCACCGTTCCAGTGGAAAATGAGGCTTGCTGAGTTTCCCGGTGAACGGTGGACCCGAGGGTTGGGATTTTTCTAGAGCCACTGAACACCAATGATCGATTCTTTTTCTCCTACACCAGTTCTAAATTTAGTGACCTAACGGTACAGTACAGTATAAGTATGGTGACGTCACTGAGGTCGATGTTTACAGTCAATGACGCATGCTGTACAACTGAACTCGAAACAGCTAATAAACAGCGCATGAAACAATGAACAAATGTTTTTTTCATCAAAATGGATTGACAAGTAAGTAACTTTCTTGAGGGAAATGTGTTTCCTTTTTTACATAGTCAAGGTTCCACCATCCTGTTGCATTCAGTCACCCATTGCCAAACACGTCAAATATGTCAATGGCAATGCACTCAGTATGTTCAAAACATTGAATAAATGTTTTACGTTTTACTTAATACCACGTTGAATGCTGACTTAAATTGCTGAAATTTCAACATTGACATTTTTTCTGACTGTCAACAATTCAACTATGTTTTTCAAAGGAATTCAGTCATTTGCCAAAAGTGTCGCGTGTGTGTTACTTTGCATTAGTAACCGGCCACGTGGGTTTATCTTGTATTAGTTACACTTATCTCACAGGACAGATTTTTTCGGGACAGATTTTTCCGACAGCGAGCTAACATAGAGATCACTCGATCTTATATGCCTTGGTATGTGAGAAAAAAATATCTCACATGGATAAAACAACGGAAATCCTAATCATGTGTGCGAAAAAGAATTATCTCACATGCTGGGTAAAGTCAACGGAAATCCCGATCTGGTCTGGATGAAATGACTTTATGGAATATATTGAACGAAAATAGAAAGATTACACTTACTTAATATTTCTTAATACCTATCCTTTATAAAAAAATAAACAATAAAATTAATGGATGTGCAATTCTCAGTAGATCTGTGTAATTGAAACACAGCTGCGTTATCGTGTGTTTGACTGGTAGCGTTGGGAATGAGTAAGGGGTCAAAATGAAAAATCACACATCAAAAATCATTTGTTCCGATTATGTTTTTTTATCTCTGGTATGAAACTTTGAGATGTTTAGCATTTACATATGTGGGCTAGAACACCTTACGTCAATGCGTGAGTCTACATTAACGGTCTTGTCTTGGCGTTGTTAAATGGGTTTGCATTAATTGGTTAAATTTCTATCTTAAAAGTGTAAAGTTTCTATTTTTGTTCAGTAGAGTATGGAAAAAAGTATCAGTAGAAAAAAAAACAGACGGAACTAGGAAGGAGGTATGTATTTCACCATTCCTAGATTGGGCATGAACAACTCCCATGTTCCAATTGATATGTAAATGGCCCAGCATACAAAGGTTTGTGGTAGAGCAAAAAAACTGGCAAAAAGTCGCTTAGTTAAGGCGGAACCCCTCCCCATCAGTAAAATGGAAAACGATTGCATGAATAATTTGGCAAGATGTTGAAGTTTCTTGGGTTGCCCGAATTATTTTTTCAAAGAGGGGCAGTGGTGTTGAAATTTTGCAAAAACTTCACTGTTAGAAGTGAAGTAATGAATTTCTGAAATCCATTTGCAACATCAGATACACGAAACCAGCCAACAAAGACTGAACAATGATAATTGAATCTTATATAAACCTACCCTGACCGTATTATGAAGTAAACGTCAGGAATGAAATGGCTTTATTTTTGGGTGAAAATAAGTGTTTTGTATAAATAAATCGGATTTTTTTTTTGTAATCTGACAGGGACAGTTTTTAAAATATATAGTTTTTGTTTATCTTGTTTTAAATTTTATGCTGTATTTTTCAATTTACACACATCTTGTTGTGTAAACTTATAAAACCCGCCAAAATATTTTTGTTGTTTGCCTCAAAATCTGACATTTGATATCCAGGTATATGCATGTATTGCTATTACTTGTATGTCTGGGTATTGCCATATTAAGAGTATGTCGTGCATATGGCAAACATTTCAAATAGAAACATCATTTCTCATGTACACTAATAGCATATCAAGTAATGACACAAAATAAAAGAGGACCAAGTGATACCGGATCGCTCACCTGAGTTCTGTTTGAAACCTCTAATTTATAGGTATCTATTGATAACTGGCCATGTCCCTGGTGACCCCCCTGATGGGTCCATATTTGTCTCCAGAGCTATATTTGAAGCAAATTGAAATATGGTCTACTGGGTGGTGCTTCATACTAAATATCAGGGCTCTAGAACAACATAGGTTTCTGACAATTACTATGCCATTAGAGTCAAAAGACACTGTCAAACAAATTAACAAACAGTTTATGGCTTGCTACTCAAGTCCTCATTTTTTCTAATTTAGCACAAATATTGCTTATGGTGTGTAGATTATAGAGAACGATGCAGATCACCGCTGCGAGTCCAGAGTTGAATGTCTTAATATTGTATTTTTTGACAGAGGTGCTTTATATTTTGTACAATAATTGCCAGTATGACATTTGAGCCAAAGGTAAAGGTCAAAATAATCTGATTCTGGTTGTATGGCTTTTAAAGCCAATAAATATGTTTAACATGTTTTGTCGTAGGCGGTTCATATTTTGCACACTGATTGCCTAAGGTGTGTATGTGGTGTGTATGTCAATAATTGCTTCTGACTTCTGATATGACCTTTGTGTCAAAGTTCCAGATCAAAATACTTAAAGACCTACATTTAAAACCCTCAAAGTGGTACTACTCACTAATGTGTTCGTGACTCTACCTAGGTAATATGCTAGAAATACCAAAGGGTGGATTATGAATTCCCTGCATGGGGTAATAAAGAGGTCCCTTAAATGGTTCAGGTATTTTCTGATAAAATTATTTATATTTATCTTGGTGAACCTATGCAGGAGGTAAGTCCTCTCAAGGAGCCCCCTTAGCCCCGTGAGATATTGAAATACACTAAGACGTGAAATAATCTGACCAATTATTAATTAATCTGATGATAACCCCCATAAACCGAAATATAGACCTTTAACTCTGTCTATATGGAATGTAACTCGTGCTGTTTTGGAAGATGTAAATATTTTGGACACTGGCAGTCTTGGGTTTTTAGAGGACAGAAAAGGGTTTGGTCTGTTAACTTGACCTAAGAGACAAAAATCTAGGTAAAAATAATCATACTATGTAGTATGCAATTTACCACATTCCAGTTGTGTTTTCTATCATTGATTGTGCTTCGTTCTTTGTATCAACATGTTTAAGCTCCCCTGAGCCAAAGATTAAACGTGAGCTACCATAATGGTTGGATGTCTGTCGTCAACAAATTGCTTCAAAGGACATCTCCTCCTAAACTACTGACTGGATTTATACCAAATTTTGCAGGATTGGTTCTTATATGACCCTGATCAATAGTTGTTAAACTACTTTTAGTCCGTTGCATATCTAGGTCACATTGGCTAAAACAGATTATAAAAATGAAAATTTTAATATCTTCTTGTTTGAAACCACAATACCTAGGGTCTTGATACTTGGTATGTAACATAACCTAGTAGACCTATACCGAGATTCTTCACATTATTGCCCTCACAGTTCTGGAGCATGCATGTTTTACGTAGGCTTATATTGAGAAAACATGGACAAAATCTTCTTGTCTAAACTGACAAGGTCTAGAGCCTTGATATTTGGTATGTAGCATCACCCAGTACGCCTCTACCAATTTTATTCAAGACTAAAAGTGGTCCCGCCCTGCGATGTCACATGTTCAATATAGGAATCTATTGGAAAAAAATAGATAAATCTTCTTGTCTGACGCCACAAGGCGTAGAGCATTGATATTTGTCATGTAGTATCACCTAGTAGACCTCTACTAAGTTGGTTCAAATTATGGCCCTTGTGCCAAAATTTGCTCCACCATGGGGTCATATGTTTTAAATAGGCTTATATATGGAACAATTGATTAGTTTTGTCTAAAACCGCAAGGCCTAGAGCGTATATTTGGAATGTAGCATCACCTAGTAGACGTCTACTAAGTTTGCTCAAATCATGGCACTGGGGCAAAAAATAACCCCACCCTGGGGTCACATGTTTATATATACCTTTATACAGAGAATATATCAAAAGCTATCTTGTCAGATATCAAAAGGCTTAAAGTTTTGATATTTGATATGTAGTATCACCTAGTAGTACGCACTCTACCAAGTTCGTTCAAAGTGTGCTTCTTTGGTCAAAATGGTCTCATCCTGGATGTCACAGAGTTTATGTGTTTTCTTTGACTCTTCCTCACGGTGCAATGGGTTGTTCTGCATTGTGTGAGTGTAGCATTTCCTGGCCATACTCACTCTTTTACATTGACTTACATAATGAAAACATATTAACAATCTTCTTGTCTGAAACCACTAGGCATAGAGCCCTGATATAATGTAAGTAGCACCACCTGGTAAACAACATTTAAATATGCTCAAATTATGGCTCTGGGACCAAACATGACCCGCCTGGTGGGTCACCAGGAACGAGGCCAGTTTCCAATAGATAAGACGTTTAAAACAAAACTCAGGTGAGCGATACAGGGTCACTTGGTCCTCTTTTTATTGTGTCATTACTTGACATGATATCTTCATACATTATAAATGTTGTTTCCATTTGAAAAGTTTTGTATATGTACGTCATTTTTGTAATATGGTAATGCCCTGATATACAAGTAATAGCGATACATGCATTTCCCAAAATACACATAAATGTCAAAATGTCGGATTATGAAGTGAAAAACGAAAATATTTGGCGTTTTTTTTTTAAATATACACGACAAAACATATGCATGTCGAATAATGCAGCATCAAATTGGAAATAAGTTGAATAACAACTTTAAATTTCAAAACTTTACCTGTCAGATTGCAAAAATTCGTGTTTAAATATATAAAAAACACACTGATTTTCAGAAAAAAATAAAGGCATTACAATTTCGGATTTGAAATCATAACACAATCAAAGTGGGATTATATAAGACTCAATAATCATTTACTGGTGTCATGTATCTGTTGCTGCAACTGGATTTCAGTAATTCGCAATTGCACTTCTAAAAATGAAGTTTAGCAAAATTTCAACACCACTGCCCCTCTTTGAAAAGTAATTCCGGCAATCCAAGAAACTTCAACAGCTCGTCATATCATTCATACAATCATTTTCCATTTTACTGATGGGGAGGGGTTATCTGTCGATTTCCGCCCATTTTTGCTCTATCATTGGTACTTATGACTCATTCATAAATGCACTGTTCAAAAAAGCGTATGAGGTTACATAGTGGTGCTGGAGCCCTTATTCATACTTAGTGAAGGCTCTGATGAGACTGCGCGGATGCACAGAGTCGTATGAGCCTTTGGTGGTCGCCTTTACTAAAATAATCAAAATTTCATATGCTTGCCCGAGTGTACATGATCTGATGAGATACGTACCTTGCCCTTGTTGAGGGTTTATAACGTTTCCAGAACGTCCCTTAGCCTGGCCACACCCTAAAATACACGCTGCAATCAGACCAACAATGACAGCCAACACAATGATACAGCCAATCACTATTCCGACAGTAGTACCGACAGTCAGTCCACTGGAACTGCAACAGAAATATCAAATAATGAGTCAATCAATCAATCAATCAATCAATAAGTGTGACAAATATTGATGATCCAGTACATGAGATTTGATATTAATTTAACTTAATGCTTTATTTATTTAACGAGGATTCCTAACAGCCCAAGAGCCACTAGTAGGTCTCCTCAAAAAAACATAAACATATAGACTTCGAGCTAAAAAAGGTCCTGCTCCCCCCCCCCCTAGGGAATTTTGCAGACATATCCTATCTTGAAGAAAATTTCAAGCCGCATCTTTTAAGAGATGTTTGCACTCTGTGCTCCGGGGCGTTAGTCTCTGACAGCCTGTTACATATGTTACTGTAACAAACTAAGGAAAAAATCAAAATGAAAGTTTGAGCTACAGATGGAAGATATTAAACCATCTAATTATTCAAATTTCTTATGTAGTTTGCAAGCTGGATGCCTAAGCTACATAAAAGCAGCATTTTAAACAAAATTACAGCCTTCAATGGTGTTATATGCGTTACATAGATTAAATTTCCCTTTGAAAGTTGAAATCGTGACTAACATCATTCATTTTACAGACAATTTGTGCATTTTTACAAGTGTTTTTAATCTTAGTTTACTAAAATACTCATTTGACTAATAGAAAAAACAAAGTTTGCTTTTCTATCTCAAATACATTGTTTTATATGAGCTATTAAACAACCCTACCCCCAATTTTAAGTATTCAATTTTGGTATCTATTATTGAAGAAAAATATATGAAAATATTTGACGCTCGTGGATATCTTACATTTTTGGCACTGTCTTGCTAATGCAATAAAGAATCATACATTTGAAAGTTTGACATCAGGATCAGAGCACTTATTAAAGTATGTAACGTATGTTACATGGCATAATGAATGAGCTAGGAAATTTTCTTGGAAGTAAGAGATGATATTTCAGAAAAATGCCGTTTTTCACATGATTTCCTATTAATTTGTAGCCTCTGGTGCCTTAGTCTTAGTAATTACAGTCATTGCTGATAACAAGCCCATGGAATTGTGTTAGCTATGTTATATATAACCTTTTTAATCACATATTTCCATATGCCTATAATATTAAAATATATAGACATATAGATAGAAAATAATAGTTCTCATTTAAATGACACAATTTAATAAATATTCCTATTAAATAAAATTATTCAAAACCAATCTTTATTCAAGTCACCCTCACAATGTCTATAATTGTGTCTGCTTCTATGGCAAAATAATCACCCATTTCATCACAACCAGTAGAATCATGGCATTGTATTAGGACTGCAAACTGAGTACAATCCTGTTCCTCTCCATCCCTTTGGGAATTGTGCAGACATATCCTACCTTAAAGAACAATTCAAGCTGCATCAAATAAGAGATGTTTGCACTCTATTAACTAGGGGTTTAGCCTGTAATGGTATGATACGTATGTTACCTTATCAATTTAAGAATAAATGAATTGAAAGTCTGAGAAACAGAAAGAAGACATAAACTATCTATTTATTTGAATTATTCAAATTATATAGTTTGCATGCTGAATACCTTTGATACATAAGAAACGATTTTTAACAAATATACAGATTCCTATGGTGTTATATGTGTTACATTAATTAAGATTACTTTTTAAAATTGGTAATTGTGACCAACATCACTTATAAGCATTTCGTGTGATCCTCCTCTTTTGCCATCAAAAGACTTAATTTTCTTTGTATGTGTGGCAAGTGCCTGCGTAAAACAACTTGATTCAGCCAAACTTGAATCGGTAGCATTCTTCAAAAGCAGAAACAGCATGTCAGTGTCATGGGATCAAACACCTGATTAAATATGGGTTTAATGCCATATCACATATATGCATACAATGGAGTATGACTCTGGTATATATCTCTTCCTGTGAAGTGGCAAGAGCAATCTAACTGCAGCTGCATCTGCATCCGTGCTAGTCAAATGATAACTTTGCTCTGATTTTGCAAAATCTATGTCTCCACCGTGTACCTCTAAAAACACTTTAAGATTTCTGACATTGGTCAAACAGAAATTTGATAGGCTGCTTTTTTGCATCATTTGCCATGGAACCTATCCAGTCTTTTGGTGCTTAAGTCCTCAGGTCTTAGATCAATAGTATTTTGCTGCGCCCAAAGAACTTTATAAGTTTTCTTTAGTTACAATGTTGACTCTTGATGGTTTTGGCAGACCATCTGAAACAATTTCTGTTACACCTTGAAAGTTATCTGGTTAAAAAGAAAGAATAAGAAGTTGGACATTGCCATCAATTATGTTTACAGTAGGTTGTTTTTTGATGTCAGTACATTGAAGCATGTCTTAAAATAATGTAAAACCTATGATTTCTCAGTTTTTGCAGCCATATCATTAGCTGTTGCATTCAAAAGAAGGAAAGTGGACTATAGGTAGAATGGGATAACCAGTAGTTCTATATTATGCTCTATGGAAGATTTATACTGAGTAAACAAGTTGATAAGGTGCCTCATTTCATGATCCATTGAAAACACTGAAATTGAAAACACTTGCCTCTGACTGTGTAATCAAAAAGGATGTCACGACAATGCCCTTGCTCATTTATTATGACGAGTTATATATGTTACATCCTTTAATAAGCGCTCTTATCTTAGAAACTTAGTGAATCATTGAATTGAAAGGGTCGTATTTGCGCTCTGTTCATCCTGCATTTCATTGCTTTACCTGCCTTGATACATCTAGTTCGTTTATCTGAAGGGAAAGAGTTACCTCGGTTTCAGCACTTCAGAAGTACTAAGACTTCAAATAAGTTTTGGAATGCTTGGGGAAAGATAATAAGTGCAGAGACATTATTAGATGAAAATATGTGGGTTGCATGTATGGAAAGGCTACATTTATAAAAGTTAACCAGCTAAGATATCACAGAAATATCAAGGTACATCAGTCCAGGTACTCATTGCTCTTAATGGCATAGTTTTCCTCCTTGTAAAGCTTTAGTCTTTCTCCTACTTGCAGAGTATCACTTGAAACACATACTCAAAGAGCCAACTATTAGGAATTCATATCAGTTTCCAAATGTTCCAAGCCATAAATGGCAAAATTGGAAAGTTGATAATGGCTCATCAATTTTGAGTGGACTGGTGGTAAAATCAAATAACAGTAAATGATTGAAATATTGTGTGATGATTCTACTAGTTGCAAGGAGGCGTGTGATAATAATGATTACCACAGAAGCAGACAACGACAAACGTTTAACATAAATCAATGAGAAATAGTTTGGACCATTTCATTTGTTGTAATTTCTTGTAAAAATGTAAAACTATCTTTTCTATTTGTGGATCTATATCTACCATTATATGCACAGTATTCGGAAGTGTGTCCAAAAGGTCATTGATAATATCTGTAAAAACAGTCCATGGGCTTCATAATCAGAAATGAATATAATTTCTAGTGTTTTGGCACCAAAGACTTATAAGTACACATAAAAACTTAATGACATCTTGCAGATATAAGAGCAAGACAGACTAAGAAAATGAAAAATATCCACATGCTGTAATCGCTTTCATGTGTTTTACTTAAACGGTAATAACAAAATTCGCTTCACTGTAAAACTGGGAGTAGGGTTGTGTATTAGCTCCTATAAGCTGATATATTTAAGATAGAAAAGCAAACTTGATTTTTCCTATTCATCAATTGAGTATATGTTTGTAAAATCTAATAAAACAGTTTGAAACCAAGCCATAGAAGTTGTTTAACTAAATGACGATAGCCAAAATTATAGCTTTTAAATTATAATTAGGTTCATGTAACGCACATAACACCACAGTTAGCCGTATTAATGTTAAACAGCTTCCATATGTAGTAAAGACATCCAGTATAAAGACTATAAGAATGTCAATTTATTAGATAATTTTAATGTCTTCTTTTAGTAGCTCAAACATTCAAATTTCTTATTCTCAAATTGATATAGTAACATATGTAACAAGCTGTTACAGGCTAACACCCCGACTTACAGAGTGCAAACGTTTCTTATTAAATGCACCTTGAATGGTTACATAAGATGTAATTTGTCTGCAGAATTCCAAAGGGGATTAGGATGGAGCAGGCCCTTACTCAGCTTGATGTCAAAAAACTGTTTGATAATTTTACTTATCACGCTAACATATGTAACGCTCTCTGATCTTTAAAACTTGATGACAACTAGCAGATCTATAAGTCTTTATCATAGGAGCCAGTTTAAAATCCCTAAACAATGTAAGATATCCAACAGCTGCAAGTTTTTTCACAATTTTAGCTCAAACTTTCAAACTACATTTCCTTTATTTGATATAGTAACGCATGTAACACGCTGTTTCAGACTAACGCCCCAACATAGAGAGTGCAAACATCCCTTATTCGATGCACCTTGAGTTGTACTATAAGAAGGAATATGTCTGCAAAATTCCCTTGAGGAGATTAAAACATTTTTAGGCATTTCTTACGTAAATACAATGAGCTTGCACATTTATTACATCAGGTAACATATGTTACAGCCTCTGATATTAAAAATTTTGCAACAAACTTGCAGATTTATGAGCCTTTTCATATAAACAAATAAATCCCAAACAATGAAACACATTCATCAACTGCAAATATTTTTTAACTATTTTTACTTTAGTTTTAATACCAAACATTTCACCTTAAAACTGGGTAGGGGTAGGGTTGTTTAATTGCTTATTCCAGAATAAATATTCAAGCTAGGGAAACAAACTTTAATTTTTCTGTTAGCTAATTGCATAAGCTAGTCAGACATGGTTAAAAACATTTTGCAAAACACACAGAGAGATTTTGAATGTAAATGATGATAGCCACACTTGCAAATTTTAATGGGTTATCTGATTTATGTAACGCATATGACACCTTAGGAAGCCGCAATTTTGTTCAAATGGCTGTCATATGTAGTTAAGATATCCAGTATGCAGACTATATGAATGATTTTTAAAAATAAATATTTTAATGTCTTTAATTTGTAGCCCAAACTTTCAACTTACTTTTTCTTAGTTTGATTAAGTAACGTATGTTACAGGCTCTAACAGACTAACGCCCCGGAGCACAGAGTGCAAACATCTCTTAAAAGACTCAGCTTTCAATTCTTTACAAGATAGGATATGTCTGCAAAATTCCCTAGGGGGGGGGGGGAGCAAACCCATTCTCAGCCATCCGTCTAATACAAATACAACGGACAATACAAATAGACACACAATATGTACATATATACATCCAATGAACGAATTGTGTATATGTGTGTGTGCGTGTGTGCGTACGTGAGTATGTGCGTAAGAGAGAGAGAGAGAGAGAGAGAGAGAGAGAGAGAGAGAGAGAGAGAGAGAGAGAGAGAGAGAGAGAGAGAGCATGTGTGTAATAGAGATAGTGAGAGAATATTATAGCACAATCTTACAAGCTTTCTTACAAGCTTTCGTCGTGTGCAGCTGTTTCATTGTGATCGAAACGCCAAGATTCGTAGATAAAGAAGACATAGTCAAAGACTTTTTTATTTTCTTCCAAGCTCAAGTCTTCTGATCCGTGTAAGAGGATGTTACAGAGATGATCAGACATTAGTGCAATGACAGTTGTATAGCTATTACCAGGAAAGATGATTTTTTAGAATTTCTTTACGCATGTACATGTACGTCACTGAGGCTCGTATCAAGAGCAATAGAGAAGAAAATGGGAGGACGTTTCTGGTATATCATCACACTTTACTTATTCGCAATAAGCTGATTGTATAATATTATATCGGAATAGATGACGTTTTAGATGACTGAGTCCAAGGCGTATCCTACAATGATTAACGGTATGCCAACCATGGCCATAAAAATAGAGCTTTTTACTTTTAATGGGTCCATATAACCGTTTCAGTTGTTCCTTAAAAATGTTTATACTGTCAGATTCTTTCAATTCCAAGGACAAGTTGTTCCATTCTCGTATTGGCTTTGGAAAAAATGATTTGGAGAATATTTCGTTTCTAATGAAAGGTACCAGAAGTGAATAATTTCGCCGAAGGTTGTAGGTATCTGTATTATGCGGAATCAGGTTACAAATGTTTCTCAAGTATGGTATTCTCAAATGCATGTTTCTCAAGTATTTGATATTAATCGCATCGGCGAGCAGCGAATGCTCAGACGAGCCTGCGCATCCGCTACTTTTTTAAAAAAAATATATATTCTGTTACATTGTATTGATTCAGAGAATAACTAAAGCAGTAACAGGTAGAAATGTTTAACATTTATCAGTGGAAGAATGCTAGCCTCAAGTTGCTTAAAGTGAAAATTTACACGTTTTCAAATGGATTTATTATAAGCTAAATACAGCATGGTAGAAATAATCCTTCATTAAATGTCTGTGAACGCTCTTCATTTAGCCTGTTACTTTCGATTGCCCATGGAGTCTGGCAATTTTTCAGGTCATTGAGCTCCACACAAAGAACTGGAAGCACTATCACCTGCTTACACACTCCCTTGCTACCAGCGCAGAATTATAAATACTTGATAATGGCGAAAATGCTTACACACTCCCTTGCTACCAGCGCAGAATTATAAATACTTGATAATGGCGAAAAAAATCACAATGTTTCAGAGTAATCTATAAGCAGACTGTAGTTTGCAACCTGGCCGATGTTTAATAATTATTTCTAAGATGTAACCCTTAAAGCACTAGTTATTACTATAGCAGACGACATATTTTGTAACAACTTTCTTCATTTGCGTACAAAAAGACAGAACAAAATCAAATGAAACTTGTTGAAAAACAAAATACTTTTCTTTTGATAGTCTTAACATTCTAATTTGCATTGATCTGACTGATGAGCTTTTGCCGTAGCTTCAGCGATTGCTATTAAATCGCGTGAGCAGGTATAAATGCTCTGTCCACCAAAAGTTGGTATGTGCGTACATCGAACACTCAGATCAGCTTACGCTTCGCGGCGTGTGAGTCTGATCAGAGTATTCGATTGGCCGGGGTCGAACGTTTCCTCATGTGAAAACAACTAGTAACACCCTGATTGGACTAATTTGATTTTTAGCTGAAGGCACATTTCAGCTTATAGTATAAGTTGAAATGTGCGTTCTTTTGTGCGTTCTTTTCAAATAACCATGCGCAGATCCAGAGGGGTTGGGGGCAGACCCCCGATTAATCACAAACCTATAGGGTTTCTTGGTTCGGGTCCGGATCCCTTGCAGCTACCAAGCCAGCATTCAATGTCGGGCCATCATAGGCCCGCCAGCGAACGCCATTTAAATGGCGTTTCACTGGCGGTCCGATGATGACCTGCTTTTAGTGGTCTCTCTCTCTCCCCCCTCCCTCTCTCTCTCTCTCCTCATCAACTAAAATAAACGTTGGCAGAGTTGGACACCCTCTGACAAAACTAACTTGATCCACGCATGTACCGGTACTCTAAGTCTTACCAGCAGCGAGTGTTGTCGTCGCAGCAGTAGTAACCATCTTCACAGTATTTCACTCTATTAAAGAAACTGCCAGAACTCTGCGAGCAAATATCTTTGGCTATTGCCACACCTGAAACAAGTAAATGAGAGTCTCTATGGGGTGTAGGGGCAGAAATCGGTAATCAGTAAATTCTTGCAGCGCTCAAATTAGCCTTTAAATTACGAAGTGGCCATTTACAGTCAACTGTAAATAGCCAGAAAACGTTAAAATGGCTATTTACAGTCAACTGTCAATAGCCAAACAATGTTACACTACCGCCCGCGTATTTGTCCTGCGAATTCGCGTTGCGTGTGCGTTTCCAACGCATTGTACGTGCGTTGAGTTTAAATTGCGTATGAAACGCGAATCAACGTATTTCGAAACTCATGAATATTCATTAGCAGCCCTCTAACGCGTTTCAACGATAAAATATGCGTTTCTTCATTTAGCCAATCAAATCGTTTTGTTACAACGCAGTAATGCGTAAACCAATCAAAATTGAGTTGACCTTGCTCAATGTTTACATTGTTATTCACGGTTTAACTTTGCTTTGAATATTTCTGATAAAACTTGTCTTACAAATCTCAATTCCCGTTACCTTTGAGGTTTTAAAGCCCAGTTTGAATCAAATATCTCACTCCATTCATTTATCAATATTTTGAGCCGACTATCACGACTTTTCAGCGGAGAAATGAATGGAGTTACTCAAGGCCGAAAAATGAATATATAACAGTAAAATCACATCGATATTCATCAGATATAGATCTATTATTAGTCTCTTTTAGTGCCCAATGTAAAATAGTTTTCTTAAAACAACGACATGAAGCAAATGAATTGAAAATATGTCGCACTGCATTCAATTTTGTTTCTTGGGATTCGCATCAAACAATTTCGAACTTTCAGATTGGGTCAACTGAGATTAGATGCAAACTCTCCTTGTTAAGTAAAATAATCGAGCCAAACTCACTTGTTGACATTCTAACTGAATAGATCTCTCTCAAAAGCAATTGCATATGCCCAGGCTTCACCTGATCAGATCTAAAATAAAAGTAGAGCAGTATATCCAGTTCTGCCCATCTAACCTGCTCAGGAGGTAGAAACTGACACCGCTTAAACAACCTGCACCACTGCTTGACAGTGCCAATGAGGTAGGTTCAGACCCCATTTAAACAGCCTGCACCACTGCACCACAGTGCCAGGGAGGTAGGTTCCGACACCGCTTAAACAGCCTGCACCCTTGCAACACAGTGCCCGGCAAGCACGTTCCAACTGCTTAAACAGCCTGCACCTCTGCATCACAGTGCCGGCAAATAGGTTGCGACACCGCTTAAACAGCTGCTACCCTGCAACACAGTGCCAGCAGATAGGTTTGGACACTGCTTAAACAGATGCACCCCTGCAACACAGTGCCGGCAGGTAGGTTGGGACACTGCTTAAACAGCTGCACCCCTGCAGCACAGTGCCGGCAGAAAGGTTGTGAAACTGCTTAAACAGCTGCACCCCTGCAGCACAGTGCCGGCAAATAGGTTGCGACACCGCTTAAACAGCTGCTACCCTGCAACACAGTGCCAGCAGATAGGTTTGGACACTGCTTAAACAGATGCACCCCTGCAACACAGTGCCGGCAGGTAGGTTGGGACACTGCTTAAACAGCTGCACCCCTGCAGCACAGTGCCGGCAGAAAGGTTGTGAAACTGCCTAAACAGCTGCACCCCTGCAACACAATGCTGGCAGATAGGTTTTGACACCGCTTAAACAGCTGCACCCCTGCAGCACAGTGCCGGCAGAAAGGTTGTGACACTGCTTAAACAGCTGCACCCCTACAACACAGTGAGGGCAGATAGGTTTTGACACCGCTTAAACAGCTGCATCTCTGCAACACAGTCCCGGCAGATAGGTTTCAACACCACTTAAACAGCTGCACACCTGGAACACAGTGCTGGCAGATAGGTTTCGACACCGCTTAAACAGCTGCACCCCTGCAACACAGTGCCAGTAGATAGGTTGCGACACTGATTAAACAGCTGCACCTCTGCAACACAGTGCCTGCAGATAGGTTTTGACACCACTTAAACAGCTGCACCCCTGCAACACAGTGCTGGCAGATAGGTTTCGACACCGCTTAAACAGCTGCACCCCTGCAGCACAGTGCCGGCAGATAGGTTTCTACACCACTTAAACAGCTGCAACACAGTGCGGGCAGATAGGTTTCCACACCGCTTATACAGCTGCACCCCTGCAACTCAGTGCCGGCAGATAGGTTTTGACACCACTTAAACAGCTGCACCCCTGCAGCACAGTGCCAGCAGCTGATAGGTTGCGACACCGCTTAAACAGCTGCACTGCTGCAACACAGTGTCGGCAGATAGGTTGCAACACCGCTTAAACAGCTGCACCCCTGCAGCACAGTGCCCAGCAGTTAGGTTGTGACACTGCTAAATCAGCTGCCCCTCTGCGACACAGTGCCCGCAGATAGGTTTCGACACCGCTTAAACAGCTGCACCTCTGCAACACAGTGCCGGCAGATAGGTTTCGTCACCACTCAAACAGCTGCACCCCTGCAACACAGTGCCAGCAGATAGGTTTCGACACTGCTTAAACGGCTGCACTTCTGCAACACAGTGCCAGCAGATAGGTTGCGACACCGCTTAAACAGCTGCACCCCTGCAGCACAGTGCCCGGCAGATATATTGCGACACTGCTCAAACGGCTGCACTTCTGCAACACAGTGCCGGCAGATAGGTTGCGACACCGCTTAAACAGCTGCACCCCTGCAGCACAGTGCCCGGCAGATAGATTGCCACACCGCTTAAACAGCTGCACCTCTGCAACACAGTGCCGGCAGATAGGTTTTGACACCGCTTAAACAGCTGCACCTCTGCAACACAGTCCCGGACGATAGGTTTTGACACCGCTTAAACAGCTGCACCCCTGCAGCACAGTGCCCGGCAGATAGATTGCCACACCGCTTAAACAGCTGCACTTCTGCAACACAGTGCCGGCAGATAGGTTGCGACACCGCTTAAACAGCTGCACCCCTGCAGCACAGTGCCCAGCAGATAGATTGCCACACCACTTAAACAGCTGCACCTCTGCAACACAGTGCCGGCAGATAGGTTTTGACACCACTTAAACAGCTGCACCCCTGCAGCACAGCTGGCAGGTAGGTTTTGACACCATTAAACAGCTGCACCCCTGCAGCACAGTGCCGGCAGATAAGTTGCAACACAGCTCAAACAGCTGCACCTCTGCAAGACAGTGCCGGCAGATAGGTTTTGACACCACTTAAACAGCTGCACCTCTGCAACATAGTGCCGGCAGATAGGTTTTGACACCACTTAAACAACTGCACCCCTGCAGCACAGTGCTGACAGATAGGTTTGGACACTGCTTAAACAACTGCACCCCTGCAACACAGTCCTGGCAGATAGATTTCGACACCACTTAAACAGCTGCACCACTGCAGCACAGTGCCGGCAGATAGGTTGCAACACTGCTTAAACAGCTGCACCCCTGCAGCACAGTGCCCAGCATTTAGGTTGCGACATTGCTTAAACAGCTGCATCCCTGCAACACAGTGCAGGCAGATAGGTTGCAACACCACTTAAATTGCTGCACCCCTGCAGCACAGTGCCCGGCAGATAGGTTCCAATACTGTTTAAACAGCCTTCTTTCTCTCTCTCTCTCTCTCTCTCTCTCTTTCTCTCTCTGTCTCTCTCTCTCTATGAACACAGTGCCTTATGTGAGGCTTGACCCAGAAGCCTCATCAATTCGGTCTGTGTATTCACCGGATTGGACCTAAACACCGGATCGGACAGGATCGGACCGGATCGGGCCCAAAATTGGCTATTTAGCTCATTTTTAAAACATTTTTTATTATTATTATGTTTGAAAAGTATATATATGATCATAATAATGTCTACTATCTGACCGGATCGGGGCCAAAAATTGTCAAATAACGCTATGATAAAATTATCTTATGTTTGTAAAGTATTTATAGGATCAAATGAATGACGTCTGTACCAAAAATGGCCTGTTTTAATTTGAGGAAAATTGGTTTCTATATACTGAACAAAGGATAGACCTGCGTATGTCATCTTATGTAAAACACAACAGGTGTGAATTGATAGCTGACCATTGCAAAAAGGGTCCGTTGAGTATGGTTTTTTTTGCCGTTTATATCAATATAAATATATTCAAGTGCATACAAAATGCACTAAATACATAATCTTATATGCACATCATTCTTGTAAAGAAAAAACAATCAGTTAAGCAAAGGAATAGGCCAATTTTGGGCCCCATCTTGTCCGATCCTGTCCAATCCGGTGATTAGGCCCGATCCGGTGAATACACGGACCCTTATCAATTGAAGACCCAAATTTAATCAAGCCAGTAAGAAGAAATTGACCGATTAAGACTTCAAGCTAATTATTTGATCAAAATGCAGCAGGTTCAGGTTCTGAAAGCTGATCCCAAGGCCTGATAACACAGAATTATGGACCTGTTTGATATGGTTGGACTCAACACAATGAACTGGTCCACATATTTGAATCGTAACCGATGTTAAACAAATGTCATGGGATGTGAAGTTAGCTGACATGAAATATCTCGCAACGATGGCCATAAATGAGTGAGTGCCATTGACACAAAAAAAAACAAGAAATGTCACAAACACGTGACGAATGCCCCCAAAGGAATTGGTGTATTATAAGACGCATTTCAGGAAAGTTAGCTGTAATATTGCACGAAAAATCTAGAAATGAGGCCAGAAGTCAATATCAAGGTCAAAGTGACTCAAAATGGTATGCACCACTCCGCCATCCCAGGAGGAATCACCACCCCAAATTTGGGATTCCTACATCAAATAATATAGGAGATATGCTCTGGACACAATGATTCTTAAAACTAGGTCAGAGATCAAGGTCACAGTGACCCAAAAATGGTTTGTGACACTCAGGCATCCCAAGATGCAGTTACATACCAAATTTGGAATTTCTATTTCAAAGAATATAGGAGATATGCACCAGTTTCTAGAAACTAGGTCAGAGGTCAAGTTCAAGGTCAGAGTGACTTAATTATGGTACGCGACACTTCGTCATCCCAAGATGCATCCACAAACCAAATTTGAGATTCCTACCTCAAATAATATAAGAGATATGCTCTGGACATGATTATTCTAAAAACTAGGTCAGAGGTCAAGGTCACAGTGACCCAAAGATGGTACATGACGCTCCCCTATCCTGAGATGCATCCACACACCAAATTTGGAATTCATTACTCAAAGAATATAAGAGATATACTCCGCACACAATAATTCTTAAAACTAGGTCAGAGGTCAAGGTCACAGTGACCCAAAAAAGATATGTGACACCCCGTCATTCCAAGATGCATTTATACACCAAAATTTGGAATTCCTATCTCAAATTATATAGGAGATATGCACCAGACTCAATGCAGTTTCTAGAAACTAGGTCAGAGGTCAAGTTCAAGGTCACAGTGACCCAATTATGGTACGCGACACTTTGTCATCCCAAGATGCATCCACACACCAAATTTGAGATTCCTACCTCAAATAATATAAGAGATATGCTCCGGACACGATTATTCTAAAAACTAGGTCAGAGCTCAAGGTCAAGGTCACAGTGATATGAAAGTGGTATGCGACACTCCACCATCCCAAGATGTTACCACACACCAAATTTGGAATTCCTACCTCAAAGAATGTAGGAGATATGGACCAGACACGAAAGCGGGACGGACTGATGGACTGACGGACGGACGGACAGTGCAATTACTTTATGCCTCCCAAAGTTCCTTTGGGGGCATAAAAAAGAAACGATAAACGAAGCCTTTTCTGGGATAATGTTTTCTTGGTTTCAATAATAAAATTATCATTGATTTACATGTAACAAGTCTGGCAACGCAATTGAACCTTTTTGATTGGCTGTTCAACAATGCGTTTCAACGTGAATTGTACGTTGAACTGCGTTGCTATACTTGAGTTATTGATTGGTTAACAGGTAAATGCGTTGCACTGCAGTTCAAAGCGTATCGAAAGTGGGCTTTGATTGGATTTTCGAAATTCGCGTTGGAAAACTAATGCGTATTACGAGGGTCATCCAATAAATAGAGGGAATTTCCTTATATTGCAAGAGTTTGTACCATTAGAACATGGCAAATGTAATCATTAGATGGCATTACCTGTTGGGCATGCAGCAGCATATCCAAAATGTTGTTGGAAAGTGAGGTTGCTTGTCGCCTAGCAACGAAAAAGTGATACTAAAGCTAGCCTGACCTGATTTTCCACATACAAAAACCTAATGCTAAAGAAACAAAGTTTGACATTAAATTATTGTCATTTATCTGAACATAGATTGTCCTTAAATCTGTTATAGTTAAATTGTTCTCAATGTTTCATATAAAATATGGTCATTAACATGTACAAGTTAGTCTTGGTTGCCTAGCAACCTGGCAATTGTGAAAAAATGGATTATTTGTTAAGCCTATATGTTTCTGTTGCTAGACAACAATGGACACATGGAATACATGTTTGTTAACGATACTGTTTTAAAATATAGAATATATTGACTAATTTTAGGGTGATTTAAAACTTATATACCAACCAACAATAATTCAAGGGCAAATTCATGACCCATATCCCCATTTCTAATTCCACAATTTTGCATTTTTGTGGCTTATTTATGCTAAAAGTTCCTGTCAATTTGACATTTTTCATAAGAAGTCAATGAATTTTACAGAGTAATTACCTTATGTTGTAGTTTAAAGAATAGATGCTTTTTGGAACTGATCTGCACATGCCAGTAACCATGGCAACCATTTTAAGGCATCCGGCCAGGTAAGCTTTAAGTACGTATTTGCGTTGCTAAGCAACAAGCTACAACACATTCTATCAAACTTTCAGATATGTTGCTGCATACGCAATAAGTTATGCCATCTTATGGTTATATTTGTGATTTTAAAGTGGTACAGACTCTTATATTATAAGGAAATTCCCCCTATTTATTGGATGACTCTCGTACGTGTGTTTTCAATGCGTTTTCAACGCGAATTTGACAAGGACAAATAGATGGGCGGTAGTGTAAAATGGTTATTTACGTAAGTTTTCCAAGATAACCGATGATTATTTGCTTGAAAATAGTCATTCCAACTTTGAAAGCATAGGCTTGCGATCACCCTTTAACCATTCCGTACTACTAAGTTGAACTTAGGCTTCAATACAACATTTCCCCATATTCAAATCAAAGTAGCTGGTTGTTTCACTATAATTGTGGTGTGATCAGCCGTGCTCTGTGTCTCGTCCTCGTGTTGCCGTGTGTTGGTCTGCAATCTGTGATTGTGGCATTTCCTGACCATCTTTTAGAACCAGACTTGTTTTTGTAGCACGTTTTCCCCGGTTTTTCAAATAAGATTGAATAGTACATAACCGTATTAAATGGACTTACCATTTCATTTCTATTTCATTTTGACTGTCTTCTTACCGTCTTATAACCCTTATGCCTGGGTTACATAAAGTTTGACAGTCGGCCGACTAGATTTATTTTTATGTTGATTGGCCGAAAAATATGTTTTCAGTCCATTGAAGGGAGCAGTTACATTGAAAATAATCCTCACCGATTGACTTTATCAACCACAAAGTTTTTCAATCGGCCGACCATCGCCCGATCATCGGCCGATTGAATTTACCTGTCGAGCAGCATACAATAAGTCGAGCGATGATCGGCCGATGATAGGCCGACGGATCAAACTATAATATGACATTTTGACTTCAGTACCAATGCGCATTTTGTATGAAATAGTGGAATTGACAGTTTGTACTAAGCATGCTAAGTCACTTTCCGCCTAAAGAAGAAAACATTCAGAGAAAGCAGTAAGTTCAAAATAAGTTAAATAATAATAAAATACATGCACACTATAGAAATATGGGGCGTGGCTTATAATGGCCAACAATCGGGCGACTGTCTGCAAACGATCGGCCGATATAAATGACCGTCGGTCGTCACACTGTCGACTGTCGCCCGATGAATGGCCGAGGATCAGCCGACTGTCGGCAGAGTTTGAGTCTGTATATGCATCGAATATGACACCATTGCAACGCAGAGTACATTGATACTGTAAACCAGTGTCCCGAAATTATACTTCTGCGATGTAGAATTTGCAATATGAAATCTCTCTGATACTGTGTTTGCGGTTGATTCTAGTTGGGGTGGGGGTGTTCGAGGAACATCCAAGTTATTTGTGCATATTGTCATTGATTTAGTCTTTAAATAACTTAAATGAGACAGCTGTATACATGTAAGAGTTATTCTTAATTAGATCATTTTCAACCTTATATTTTTAATGTAGATAACCGTTCCAAGCTTTTTGAAACTCTGGTACCATTTTTTTTTCGAAAAAAAGTAAATTGTGGAAAAACCTTTGATAATGAGTTTAGACAATGTAGTAAACATATGTCCAATAATCAGGCTTAGTCGTGAGAAAACCGGATTCTGTTGCATGCAGTCTCTTCTGGTAATAAGGTTTTCAAAACGATTGGACATAGATCTGCTATGATGAAATGTTGGTCCTTATCTGGATCTTAACTGCTAAATACTCTGATAGTATACCTGAATGTATTTTTCGACTAATTACATTTCTGAAAAACAACAACAACTGAAAAACAAAGCACCAAAAATGACAATATTTATTTTTTAGGCGAAAATGTTGATGCCTAAAGCCATTCTTTATACATGTGGCATCTGATCGGGGCAGAAATGTCAGCGTTAGCAACATTAGCTGTAACAGCGTGTGCATCTAACCCTTTAAAGCAGAGTGTCCTATTAATGGGACATAATACAAACAGTGCGAACCCTGATGAGACGCCACAATAATGTGGCGTCTGTTCAGGGCCTGCATTTTTTGCTGAAATGTCATATTTAGCAAATTTAGTCCATTTAACCTGTTTGAGTGGAGTATCAAATAAATCGGACAAATACAAACCGTGCAAACCCAGATAAGACGCCGCATATTGTGGCGTCTGATCAAGGCCCACAACATTTGCTGATGTGTCAAGAATATTTTTTTTTATTTATCTAACAAATCTGAGTAGAGCGTCCAATCTATAAACAGTGCTGACCCGGATGGCACGCCGCATAATCACACACTGGATGGGCGGCAATCGAAAACTCTAATACTGTCGAGGAGAGTAGGTCAAATTCGTTAGAAACAGTTTTCGATTGTCATTTATCGCCAGACTCGCGAAAAAGGGCAATCGAAAAACACTGTTTCTATCGAGTTTTGATCCCTGTTCATCGATTGTTAAGAGCGTTTTTGATAGCCGCCTACGCGTTGTGCTTTGCATAAACTCTACTTTCTTTATAGTAAGTCGTTTTTCAATTCAAACCAAAAAGACCAGTGTTTTATGAGGATTAAGATAAGACAACAAGCCCGAGGGTTTATTCACACCTAACCATCGCATATCACCGCGTCTTTCCGGTAAACAGCCGAGGTCTTCGGAAATTCACCAGCTTGAGACGGAATTCTACTTGTTGGAAAATTTCATTGTTGGACATGGCGAAACTATGGCGGGAAACTCGGTCCGCATTTTCCATCTTTAAAGATTATTTTCCATCTTCCACCTTTAAAGCTGCATACTCTGTAACTATGAAATTTTTTCGAAAAAAATTATTTTATTTTTAAATCATTTGTTAAAGCTGAATTAAGTTATGTTTTCACAATAAATCTGTTCACTAGAGCGGAAAACTGCACGGAAAAGTGAATAATCCTATAAAACAGGTGTGTTTTACTCGTGTCGATAATTATTTGCGTCCCTCCAATAATTATAGACAGTTAATTTTGATATAAATGCTGTTGTTTCGATACTGATAATTTGTTAAGATTTACGAAATTGGTAAAATGTATACCTGAATTTTAGTTTTTTTACTGTGTTCTTGAAAAAAGAAACATTAGTTCTGAAATTAAAAGATCAAAAGTTACAGACTATGCAGCTTTAAAACTTGTAGCTAATTCAGATATTGTAAAGCATGAGAAACACCCATAAATGTTGTCTAAACAAGGGTTTTCAAAGGACCTCGGACAGTTTCCTATTCAATCTGCCCAAATTTTGACAGCCTGTGGCTAGTATAATGCATAACTGTCAACTATAGTTTTGTGCTTAAATCAAACCCTTACATTTAGTGCACCTACCGAAATGAAAATATTTTGAAAATATTGCATAAATATGCCAGGACTCTAGGGTTTAGGGGGTGGGGGTATTTTTTGTGACCAAATTTTATTTCACAGAAAGTCAAAGTTTCGTCGAGTATTCACCTAAATACATGTAAATATTATGTTTGCGGCATAAAACTTGAGACGAAAGTAATGCGTTTGCATAAAATTTGGGTTGAGAAGATTTCATTGTTTCATCTAAAGAAGCGTGCTGTCACTTACTTTTGACTATTACCTGTAATGTTCCAAGTCAACCAGTTTGACTTGTGCACTGAGGTGTATCATATCTGCATACTGTACAAATCAAAGTCTGGACAAACACAGTTTTTGAGCGTAAAATCGTTAATATTTTTACACATCAGATTTAACCTATAATTCGGTGCTAAAAAGAACCGTCTCATTGAGACGGTTCTTTTGAGTACCCAAAACATACGTTTTGGTTGAGAAATGAGGCAATTAATTACTTTATAAGCACTGATAACTAAAGCCCTGATACATGCCATTGCAAATTGATATTTACCTACAGGTTTTTACAAAATAAGAGTCTAATAAGTGTTTAGAATAAAGTGTTTTTGAGCATTTCGACAGCGTCCCCCCCCCCCCCCCGTGACCAATCATGCCGTTTTTATATGATGTGTGAAATGTAAAACTACAACTGTATGCAAACGGATTAGTTAGGTCACGGGGGGGGGGGAAGCACCTCAATAAAACGTTTTCTATTTTCTATATGTTGAATAGCAAAAACAGAGTTTTCAACCCATATTTTTCAAGTGGTACTTGTCCAATGAGAAAACTGCTTTTGTGGGTAAGTCGAGGGTTGAACCTACTATCTTTTTCATAGAAAAAATATCATTTTCTTTGAAACTTTTCTCAGGCCATTTTTATGGGCAATCCTTCATTAAGACTGTCCAAGGTCCTTTAATACCAGGCAGTGCGCAAGTCAGCATCTAGAGTACCTGCTTGT
Organism: Loripinus fragilis; assembly: GCA_964019695.1. Taxonomy (NCBI): domain Eukaryota; kingdom Metazoa; phylum Mollusca; class Bivalvia; order Lucinida; family Lucinidae; genus Loripinus; species Loripinus fragilis. The sequence goes on from OZ026525.1 coordinate 77,260,178, forward strand.
GTCATCTTTGATAACCTATGCAAACAGTTTCTGCCTCTTGATCAAACTGTTTGCCACAATGTGTTGAAGGCACCTCGAATGTACTTATAATCAGATATTCCAATAGGCAATAAAAGCCAATGAGGATACAACATAATATATTTTTATGACAGAAGACTTATTTTGTGTGTGTGTGGGGGGGGAGGGGTGCGAGATTTTGAGAGAAATCCATGGCCAGGATCATCAGACATCGATGGTCAGGATCAGTGTGAGCATATGTTCAATCTGGTCATGGTCATTGTGATCTTCTGAGGGCATTGGGAAACAATATTCGAAAGCAATTGTTTATGGCATCAACAATACGTCGTCGAAAATCATAGAAATACAAAACAATGAGTTTTCAGAGAGACCTTGCATATGGCCAATGATGCCGCCGAAAGTAATTTATAAACCTAATTATACATCTCCTTCTTCATCTTCTGATCTGTATAAGCCTCCTCTTAACTAGGAGCACCCCTGGTAATAGGGTAAAATTGTCTGTTGTTTTGGGCTGTAACTTTTTAAGTAGAAATATGTTCCCCCAGATTAAGCGGCACCTCCCGGGAAGCCATCTTCAAGATTACGAAGGAGAGATAATCTTTTATTATATAGTTTAAAACACAGGTTTCTGGAATGCTTCTCAATTTGAAGTAAAATGTCACTGTTGTCAAACAGGTTGGAAAACTTCCTACTGTCTATTATCAACTGGACAAGATCTTCTTTTGTGGAGAACAAATTTTTCCCTTTCTCATACGAACCTGTATTTAACGAAGTCTCTTAAAGCTTTCAATGAACTCAATCTGATGTCGGTCAACAGCGGACAGTACAGCAACATATGGAATATATCCTCTTCTTGTTGTTTACATAATTTGCAGGTTGGATCTTCACTATACTGACTAAATCTGTGTATGTTTGTCTGCAACAGGCAAGTTCCAGTCAGGATTCTAGCTTTTACTATCGCCTTCCTAACTTCTGTGACAGAATTTTCAGTAGAGACCCATACAGGATGTACCTCTCCCATGGAAATGTTTTCATAAGCAAGGAATTTAAGTGTTGATTTACATTGAGCGTCTTGTAGTAATGAATCTCTCCAGTACGTCATAATAGTTCGATTTACTAGGGTCTTCCATGCTGTTTTTGTAGGTAATTCTTGATTTACACTTATAATGTCTGGTAGATTGTATAACTCCAAAACTTTCAGTACATGATAGAAGAAACTGTCTTTATTGTCAAAATTCACTGAGATTTGGCGATTTAGAACTTCTTTTATTCTGTTATTATCGGAGTCCAGAATTGAGTGCAGAAGTGAGAGCTGTTTCTTATGAATCTCTGTCTCAACAGGTAATGCGCCGAGAAGCAAGTATACAGCCGCAGTTGCTGTTCTTTCTGGTAGAGATTGTATCATTCTTAGACTGTTTTTGTGAAATTTTTCTAAAGTTGCAATATGGGTTTTGTTGAGTGGCAGCATCTCTAGCCCGTATAACAAACGTGGAAGAACATAGGTTTTATAGATCTGAAATGACGTCATTGGACTCAGGCCATTAGTACCTTGGTATCCGGAGTTCATCAGTGAGTACTTTGTTCGTCTAGCAGATTTAATCTGTTCATTTATATTTATTTCACATTCACCAGATATAGTGCGTTTTAGTCCTAGATGTGTAGTTTCTTCAGAGGAGTGAATTTGGGTATCACCTAGTGTCCATACGTGGTGCGCCTCCTTTTTTCCAAAGTTATGTTCTACTATCTTAGTTTTTGTAGGGTGAATCTTATAGTGATGCTGTCGGGAATATCTATGTCTAACGCCAAGCATTAGCTGTAGTACTTCTGCAGTTGAGGTCAGATAAGCCATGTCATCTGCCACTGCTGTTACTCCAATGTATATATCTCCCAGTTTAAACCCTAATGACTTTTCTTCCAGTTCCAATATCAGGTCCTCATCGAAGATCTTGTATAGTGGAGTGGACAGAACTCCGCCTTGTCTGACACCTTGCTTCAATGCAAAGCTTTCGCTGAATGAGCCTAACCATTTTACTTTTGTAGTTAAACCATTATACAGTTCTTTGATGATTAGCCAATATGTTGGACTTATGTTCCTGTCTAGCAGCTTGTCCAGGAGAATTGTATGCTGTACCACATCAAATGCTGATTGTGCGTCCAATGTAGTAAAAAACAGTGTAGACTTAGTGCGTTTTGCCTCAGCTTTTGCTTCAGTTATGATGAGACTTGACATGATAGGCGACAAATCTTTGGTGAATCCATATTCTAGTTCAGATATATTTGTAAGGTTTAATTTTTCAAGAAGGCAGTATTCAAATAATATTCCCATGACTGCAGTTACTGTTATACCTCTGTAACTGTTTACAAGACAAGAGTCTTTATCTTTCTTTAATACAGGTGTTAATATTCCAGTTTTGAACGCTGTAGGTACAGATTTTAATTCCAGAATTTGATTAAATAATGGTGTTATATATTCTGATACAATGCCCTTGCCATATTTGAAGTGTTCAGCACATAAGCCATATTCATCAGGTGACTTCCCACTGTTCAATTTCCTTATAGAGGTTTCAACTTCAGGGACCGTAAACATTATTTCATTCAAATTTTCTTCTTTCAGGTACTGCTCAATCACATTCTGTCTAACTGAACACAAATTTAAGTAGGCGTCGTCATACTCATTTTCCTTTGGGACAGATAGATCTTCGTAGTAACTTGCGAATGCTTTACACTGTTCTTCAGGCGAATAACACTCACGGTCACCGACCTTGAGACACTGCGTCGAAGAAGTAGTAGTTCTATTCCTTTTAATGAGCTGATGAAAAAAGCTTAAATGAGGGATTTGTCATTAGTTTTTCATATAACTGTTTCCTATCCATGGCAGGTTCATATCTCTGTTGTTTTCTTAGGAGTTTCTTTTCTGATTTTAGTTGTATATGGTATATAGCCTCAATAAAGGTTGTCAAACCTCTTAATCCGGCACGCGTCAAGCGCCACGGGAGTTTTATTGCCTCCCGGTGAAGAACACTAATCCGGTTTATTGGGACAGATTAAGCTTTTGAGTGATACTTAAGTGAAAATATAAATAGATTATATGAAAAGATCCTATTTTGTTTATACTATTACATTAATAAAATCTTCCAATATCACCTCCATCGCAACCCCCGCCCCCCCCCCCCCCAACAAAAAAATAAATAAATAAAAAAATGAAAATATTCGTTTATCTCGAAATTCAAACCATAAAATATGTCTCGAGAAATGTGCAAAATATGAAACCTGTGCATATTGCACAGGTTTCATATTTTGCACATTTTTGCACAGGTTTCATATTTTACACACTTTTCGAGACTTAATATTTTTAGCAAAGGCCTTTTCTCGAACGAGTGGGTGTAAACCTTTTACAAAATATAAATAAATTTCAACAGGCCGAAAAGAAAATTAATAATGCAAGGAGAAAAAAAATCGATGGCTGTCTCAATGAAGAGCATGTTGAATATGCCACGTGGATCCTCTGTTCGAGACATCCATACTTTCTATAAGGGAGTAGAGAAGGTTCTGACGAGTCTTCGCATATGCCGACACGCCTTCACTTTCCATGCTCGAAAATGCGTTAAGCATAAGTACCGAAATCCCTGTAGTGGCCCTCGTACACATACCCATAATTTTGCAGACTAGAACTGATTGCCAAACCCTTTGCTGTCTCATGACAACTTACATGTACACAAAATTCACAAGCAGTATAGATCAGAATCGGACAGCTCCTATAGGAATTATCTGTTATAATCAGATCATGACTCACTCTTGTGTAGTCTGCAGAGCAAACTATATAATAAGTCAAAAGAATGGTTACGATCATAAGTTTGACGAATAATTGAGTACACGGTGGAGCCAGATGAGATGTCTATATTAAATGCCAACACGTACCCAATTTTGGATCCGTAATACCAAATAGTTTCAATCCAGATCTGGACCGATATTTTTTTAACAGAAACCTTTGTGAGAGAAGTTTCCAAGTCTTAAAATCACCAACAAAGACAAGGCTGCTCGTTTCACTCAGAAGTTATTCTTACTCTGCACTTAAAGTCATATCAAAATAATGTTAGGAAGCTCTAGATTAACTGCTTACTACATCTTTGCAATTAGTCTGTTTAATTTCATGATTTTGCGATCATTAAGTTCTTTTTCCGCTTTCGGAGCGGGAAGTCGTTGATTCGAAGCCGCACCATCATGAAAAAAATGCTTTAACAAAAGCCAAAATAGTATTTCAGCTAAATAAAGATTTGATATAACCAATAAGGAGCTCTAGCGATAAGGCGTATATTTTCCCTAGTTGACATGATTACAAAACCTTAATTTTCAAATTGCCCTAATGTTTTTAAAATTGATCTGTTCCGGTAGTAAAATATACATAGAAAGCATGAAAATACGAGGGATGATCCAAAAGTTCTGATCGTTGCCTTGTAGCTTTGTCCAGAGACATTTTTGAGAGGCATACCATGCACCATTTAAACGAACAAGCGTTGACCTTTATAATGATGCTAGTATTTTCTCGCTGTACTGTTTCGGTAAATAATTACAGCACAATATATATGGTCCACTCCATACCACTGGCCTGTTTTCATGTTTTAGAATTATAATAGAATTTGAACCTGAATCTTTCAAGCCCCGCATCTTTAAAACTACAAAGTAAAACTGCAATGTTTTTTTAGTTTTTGTAACTTATAAAGTCAATTCAAACGTAAGAATGGCGACAGGTTGTGTCGATTTAATGTTTAAAGCACATTGCGCAATTCTTATGACGTCATTGAAATTGACAACTACGTCATTTTGAGTACATTGCAGAATTTACCCTTCAGAGAACATTCTTCTTTTGTCTATTGATTTGGACTACAAACATGCCAAACCTAACATCGGCAAAATATTTAAGACCAGTATTGTTTTGATAACGAAATATCTTAATCTTAACTGGAATATTGTAAAACCTTTAATTTTTATTTAAAAAATGAGTGATTTTAAATAAGATTATTTAAAATTGATATTGGTTTCAGACCGATGCTCTGTGCTCAGTTTAATCCCATATTGCATCATTTTACGATAAAGTGCACATTTCGACAATTGATTGGGTTTTGTTTTTAGATAGACACATGCAAATTTGTGTACCTCAAAATATTGGCCTTATTTGTGGACTCATTTTAATTTTCTAATGTGGGCTACTATCAGTCTCCGACGATAAGGACTATTCATAATTGCTTCAGACATAAGTCAGCTCATCTAAGATTGCCTAAAATATTTTTTACCTTTAAAGCAGCTGTTTTACTGAAGTATGGGCCGGTCAAAATTTCAGGTGAGCCAAAATTTGATTATATCTGACAGTTGCATAGCCATACATTTAAGGGCCTAGGAAACCGAGATCATATAGAAACTTTACAAAATATACAGGACATATTGACTACTGTATGAACATTGTGCAGCCATAAATATGAATTGCTGAGACTGCTCCTGTTTAAATTGTGAGGTCTCTTTTATGCACAGTCTGCCTGATAGGTCAGTGCATTGAGGGTATGGCTGTTTTGGGGTAGTTTTCTGGCCGCTCCTTCAAGTTACATAAAGCTTGTCAAAGCGGTGTATAGACAAAGAATATATTATTATTTGGTACAATTTTCAGGCATGTTGCACTTCTGGTTACAGAGATATTACGCCAGGATCAGAGTTTTAGGATCATCCCTCGTAGGTTTTAAAACGATTCATCATTTACAAAACCGTTAAAACTAGACTGGGTGCCGTTTAAACGAGAATTTTAGTAAATCCTTTGCAGGTTTTCAAAAAGTAAAAGTGCTAAAATATTAAGGATATAAGTGCCCTTCCTTTTCGAAACTTTGCGGTATTCCTTCTGCGCATGCGTACGAAATATACTTAAAATTGTGACGTTTGCCATTGAAAAGATGAAACTGGCGTCTTTCAGTTTGTTTTTAGATGCCTCCCCCACCCCCCACCCCCTAGACCCAAGATGCTCTTTGGACAATTAAATGTCGCTATACAAATATATTACATATGTAATGGGCGTCTTGGGTCTAGGGAGGAAAGGGGTTGTTTAAGCGAAAGAAGACATCAAATATCTGACAAAAAATAGACCACTTTGCAAGATGGTCGTTTTTATTGTACATCAACTGTATAAATAGTTTTACTGTACATAGCGTGATGGGACGATTGGTACCCTTGTTTAACGGTCTAGTTCCCATATATGTTACTGAATAACAAGTACAGTTGATGATCGAAATAAATTCTCATTCAATAAGAAGTAGATTTATTACATGCATTAAGGAAATCCCGTTTTAAATATACAAATTCGGGGGCAATGGTGTATCGACGGCCCGTCTATATATATTTCTTGAATGTGCCTAGTTTCTCCAGTCGTTATTTCAACAAAATAAAACGAAAGTCTCGTTTAGGGAGATTGCTCGTCTTATCGCTAGAAATTCTTTCCCCCTGTATCACTGACTGTCATTAGCCAAGAAAACGTTAAACTGGCTATTTACAGTCAACTGTCATAAGACAAAAAACGTTAAAATGGCAATTGACAGTCAACTGTAAATAGCCATTTTAACGTTTTTTGGCTATTGACAGTTGACTGTAAATAGCCATTTTAACGTTTTTGGCTATTTACAGTTGACTGTAAATAGCCACTTCGTATATTTTCCTTAGCGTTAATCCACATTCCTACTTTGAGTGTGCGAGCAGCGAATGTTGTTGTTGTTGTTGTTGTTGTTGTTGTTGTTTCTTAGTACTCGTCCGTCTAATTGCAAGACTACCCGGATACAATGTATACCCGTTTAAAGGGGGATTTTGTTGAAAAAAGTCTTTGAATCTACTATTATACAGTAGGTCGACCACACCAATACTTTGATTTGTTTGTTTGTTTAATTTGATACTTTACGTTCCATCAACAATCTTTCAGTTAAACAGGGACGGATCTTTCTGGGTCGAACCAGTATTAAGCTAGGATAAATGTGTCTTGCCCAAGGACCACAACGCAGTGACGCCGGTGAGGCTCGAACCCGCAGCCCCTCGGTCTCGAGCCAAGCACTCTACCACTGAGCCACTGCGCTCCCCCTACCCCCAATACTTTGAAGCACTCTACAATACACTACACCAGAAGTTCATTTACTATCGTGAAACTACTATAACACATTAAGTTCATCACACTAAGTTTTGCTCTAGCGTCCTTTTGGTGGGACATAGGCAAGCAGCCCAGACCCAGATCAGACCACACAGAACGCGGCGTCTGGTCAGTGTCTCCCTAGTTTGCTCACAGAAAGTTCTATTAGAATTTGAATAAAAGTTAAAAAAAATACCACCCAACACCCAGCAATTTGAAATGGACCCGTGGTGCCGATAGAGATAGGAAAGATCACTCGGCTAAAATGGGTTAACTGCACACACAGTTTATTTACAACACACCACCACCAACACAACAATATCTAAGAGTTTTAAAACAAGAAGTATCGTTATTATTCATTATTTTATATATTATGGCCATTTGAAGTTGCATGCCCAGTTGAGATGAGCATGAAAAATAAAAAGTTTTATAACCTCGGGACCTGGCGACATGAACTTTTGCGATAAGCACCAAATCTCAGTGTGGACTGACTCGTTTGTAGCGAAGAGCATTTATCGTTTGAATTGGGATTAACTTTTAAGGGATACGGAAACTGACGCCGGGTATACACGATTGAAAAGTATCAGAGCACAGAATTGCATCAAGATCTACACTACCGTTTGTTAAAATAAAGACACTCTTCAAGACAGAGATACATTATAATTTGGAAATTTCGACAAATGACCCTACTTTAACTGAATATTCAATCCTTACTGTATCACAACGTATGGGAAAATCTATAAGTTCATAAGTTCTATAAGTTTTTTTTTCCTTGTGTGACTCAACACCGACAATCCTGACTCAACACCGACAATCCTGACTCAACACCAACAATCCTGACTCTGTAGCGAAACATGGATAAACACATATACATTTGATGCCATTTAATATATATAGTCACATGAAAAAATATAATATCATTTGTCAAGTACATCTTTTATCAATATTTGTTATTCAAATAGTATAATTCAAATAAATGCCTGTTTATACGTTGTATCCCTAGTCCTGTTGAGTATTCCTCATACGAATATTGTCACTTTGACTGTTTCCTTTCCAGGATAATATTTAAAACACTTTCTGTGCATCTGCACCACTGTCTCTGGTTACCAACGTAATTAAACTTGAAGTCAACGTTACTTAACGTTATGATGTCATAACGTTAACGTCGCTTAAACCTTAATTGACTTAACTTTCTAGTTAAATCATAATTGACTCTTTTCATATCATAAATGCATAGATAAATATATTTAAATCTGCAGAAATAATTAGAAAATTAAACATACAAATAAATATTTCAATCAATCGCAGGATTTCTGCGACACTCCGGCAACCAATAAGTTAAGTTTTTCTCAATTGTTGGGTAATTCTTTTCATAGCTTTGTTAGCTGCCTGTCTCTTTGGTTTACTTGTTTGTACTTCTTCTGCACCATTTCCATTCAATATTTGTCTATCAGAGTTTATATCATTAGAACTTGTTTTAGTGTCTTCCACTGGACATTCTATTGGGTACATCAAATTTAAAGGTCTTCCTATTATCTTATTTGAGGGAAGCAAAACTTTGGCTGATTTTATTTGTCCATCTTTGCTGCTGATCAACTCATGAATACGTCCCATTCTCCAACTTCCCCTTGGCAGATTGTCCCTGATTAGAATAACATCTCCAATTTTAGCGCTGTATGGGTACAGTATATTTGATTCTTTCAGTTTGACTTGTGATCGTTCTCTTAAACTCAACAAGTAGTAATCTCTCCAGTTTTTCCAGAAAGCGTTTAGGTGTTTCAGTCCCTTTTCCATGTAATTAAGAGTCTGTCAGCTGAGGAAATCTTTGGAGTATATTCATCATCATCATTTTCATCTTGTGTATAAATGGGTAATCCAATTTTGGGATTTAATGTCAGAAAATGTGATGGAGTTAGTGTAAACTTTGAGTTTATGTCTTCATCAACATACACAAGTGGTCTTGAATTGATCACAGCTTCAGCTTCCTTTATAAATGTCAAAAGTTGCTCATTGGTCAGACACACTTTACCTATTGCTTTGCGGAGAGATCGTTTGACGACACCCACAAGTCTTTCATAAAAGCCACCCATCCAAGGTGCTAACTCTACTATAAAAGTCCACTTAATGTTTTCATTAGCTGCATAGGACACTGTATCATCGTCTGTTAAAATTTGTCTCCATAGCTTATCCATTGTATCTGAAGCAAGTTTGAATTGCGCAGCATTGTCTGAAATGATTTTGTTTGGTTTTCCATGCTGTGCTATGAATCTACGAAATCCAAGTAAAAACTGTTCAGTTGACATATCCTGCATCAATTCAAGGTGTACTGCTCGTGTTGTCAAACATGTGTATAAACAAACCCATACCTTTTGTGTATCTCTTTTAACTTTTATGTATAGAGGTCCAAAGTAGTCAGCACCTGTGTTGGTAAAAGGGACAGCAACTGACACACGCTCTGTTGGTATTGGAGGCATGAGTGGCATTTTATATGGGCCTCCTTCATGACGTCGACATTGTGTACCTCTCTTCAGAACCTTTTTTACCGATGATCGTCCTTGCGGTATCCAGTATTTTTGTCTTATCAAACTTAATGTGTGAGCACAACCGGTATGCATCGAGGCTTTATGATGCATTTGAATCAACAATTCTGTATATCTGTGTTGTGTTGGTAATAGCAGTGGGTGTCTGGCATCATCACACACTTCAGCATTTTCAAGTCTACCCTGACACCTTAAAAGTCTGTCAGAATTTAAATAAAGTCCTAGCTGAATAACTAGATTATTAGATCTCTTCTTCTGAATACAGTCTATTACATCACTGTACTTGGTTTTCTGTATATATGCTGTCCACATCTTCTTAGCACGTGATATCTCTACAGCATCAAGAGGACCATTCCAGCTAGTTTTCTGTCTCAATCTATCCAAAAACCTTAAAATCAATGCTGTTACACGCCACATTCTTTTCAATGATGAATATTTGTATGGATCCAAATCAAATGGTGTCTCATTAACCAGTTTATCCACTGGTGGAGCCTCCCCAGCTATGAGCTTGGCTTCAAACATCACCTTAGCTTGTCTGAATTCTTCTTCAGTCTGTTTTTGAATTTTATCTTTCTTTTCTTCAGAATAATCACATTTCCACATTGGCCAATCATATCTTGACTTTGTTGTCCATTCTGGGCCATGCCACCATAATCTGTTTTCTTTTAGTTCAAGGGTTGATGTTCCTCTGCTAGCCATATCGGCAGGATTTTCAGTCGTTGAAATATAACGAAAGTTTATGTCTTTATCTTCTTTAATCTCCTTCACTCTATTTTCTACAAACTTTTTCAGTGGTTTTGTACTACTGATCCAACTCAGTACACACTGAGAGTCTATCCATATATCTTTCTTACATATATCTAGTTTAAGCTCTTCTTCAACAAATTTCAGGCATCTCTTACCTATGAGTGCAGCTAATAGTTCAAGTCTTGGGATTGATATCTTTTTGTTTGGTACTAGTCTTGCTTTTGAAAATATAAGATCGACTCTACAGCTGACTTCATTTTCTTGACGCAAGTATACTGCTGCTCCATAGGCGTATTTCGATGCATCACAGAATACCAATATCTGGTATTTAACCATTCCTTTTTGGTTCAAACCGATATACCTTGGAAACTGACAATGGTATAATTCCTTTAAATCTTCCTTTATACTATACCACTGTCTCTTGTCTTGTTCTGACAAATGTCTATCCCAGGAACTCTTCTGACTCCATAGATCTTGTAGAAAAATTTTTCCACGTAATGTGACTGGACTGAACAGGCCAAGCGGATCATAAACAGATGTTATTTGCTGTAGGAAGGTTCTTTTTGAAAGAATTAGTTTTGTGGTTGCCTTTGATGGGTTGATCACAGCATGATGAGGTATATAATGCTTGATTGAGTCAGTGGAATCATATCCTACTTGTTCAATAACACCTTTATTAAGCTGGTCTTCTATGATTTCATCATATTTCTGTATCAATACAGGATCATTCTTCATTCGGCTAACAAGTGATCTTAATCTTCCCAGTGCTAGTGCCTTATTCTCTGGTAAGTCGGGACAATCTTCCTTCCATGGCCACGTTACAGAGTACCCTCCTTGGTCATACTTCAATGTTTCACTAAACTTCTTTAGTGCTACATCATTATCACACTGATCTGGAGAATCACTTATTCCTATAGTTTCTAACTTCCAAAAATCTTCTAAATTTGGTTTCATGGGGAGTGATTTGTCTACACAGGTCAAAAATGTTGTTTCCTTGTGTATCTGTTTTCCATGTGTCAGTATTAGCATGTTTGACTCTGTTGTGTTTTCAATAGTTTCACTTGTTCGCCCTGATAGAATCCAGCCCAATTTGGAACCAAGCATGTATAGACCTGGTTGAATCTCAATTTTTTGAGGAAGTATCATGTCAAGATAGTAGTCATTTCCAATTAACAGATCAATTGATGATATTTCTCCTTTACTTGGTAGGTCATCTGCAAGTGAAAATTCATTCCATAAGCATTTCCAGTTGTCAAGCGATTTTAGATTTACTGGCCTTCTTTGAATCGACTCTGCGATTTGTGGGACTACATTTGCATTGATTTTCATAACCCTACCATCTTTTAAAACTATGTCTAACTTGGTGTTGCGGGTTTCAGTCCTTTTGGGTTTTTCTGAACCAAAAGTTACCAGCATAAATTCATCCCTGTCTCCTAGTTTTAAATTTAACTTTTTGGCTAAGGACTCTGTTATGTATGTCCTCTGACTACCTGAGTCAAGAAGAATGCGCGTTTCCTGCTTGATGTCACTTTCTGGATTTTTAATATCTGTTTTAGCAGTTTGCATCAAGACCATCTCACCTGATGAAATTAGACTATTTGCTGTGTACACTACTTCATCCTGTACTGGCATCTCTTCAGCAAAGCTTGAATTTTCTCTATGTGTTGACCCAAACTGTTTCCGGCATAGACTCCTGTGATGATGTTTCACCTGACCACAGTAAACACATTTTATCCTTTGGTGACAGCTTCCTGCCTGGTGGCTTTGATTCAAACAGAGATAGCAGCTTCCTTTTATTTTCTGTTTTCTGGCTTCTACTGTTCTATATGTTGTAAATTCATCACTCCAGTGGGTCTCCTCACAGTATCTACATCTGGGATGAAATTTCTTTCTTTCCCTTTTATTATCTGTAACCTGGACTCCTGCCACTAGAGCTTCAGCAGAACTTACATGTATCCTTGGCTTGTGAAGGTTTTCAGATTCTTCTGTCTTTACAGCGCAAGCATTTTGCTCAGCTCTCTCTCTAGCTGCAACATAGTCATTTAACCTTTCCCGAAGTTCATTGACTGTCCATTTGGCTCTAGCTCCCTTTTGTACCTCAAGTTGAAATAAAACATCTTTTGGTAGTTTAGATGTGATCATTGAGATGAAAATATCTTGATTAATGTCCTGTTCAAGAGCTTTCAGACTTCTCAGATGTTTTTCTATTTGGTTGTATAAACTACGTAGTCCCTTTGAAGTATTTAGAGCAGATTTTAAATTGATAAGCTTTGTATAATGTGAAGACACAACAGCCTGCGTATCTCCATATATTTCTTTTAATAGCTCCACTGTAACAGCATAATTTTCATTGGAAAGTAAGATACCTGACACAGAGCTTTTGGCCTCTCAAGTCAGTTTACTCATTAAATAACTCAGCTTTTCAATATCAGAAAGTGTACTATTTTCATGGATAGATGCCTCAAAAGAGTCGCAAAACTCTGTCCATTTTAAATTTTCTCCATTAAAAGACGGAATTTCCAATTTTGGAAGTCTAACTGAATTACCTGCAGAGGTTTGTCTTCGACTGGGTTGGTTCATATTTAATTGCTGTTGCTGTTGAAATTGCTGTTGTCCTATAAGAACTTGTTGCATTTGCGCTGTCATCTGTATCATTTGATTAAACCTGTCTTCTGTCACTGTTATTGATGACCAATTGTCTGAAGGTAAATTCTGGTCTTGAAGTGATTCCTGAATATCCACCAGCTCATCACGGCATTCTATAACAGAGGCAATGTATGACCAGTCATCGTTGATTAGCTGTTCCACTTCTTGTTTTCCCTCCTGTCCCTCAATAACTACTGACAATCGCTCATTGGTTTGCTCAAGTTTTTCGATGAAGTCATTAAGTCTATTTACACAATTTTTCAAATTCTTTGAAAACACTTTACTTTCATACTGTTCAGCATCTTCCTCAATCAGACGCTTTCCTTTTTCCAATTCTTTCTCCAGCAAGTTTCTATATCTTGTCCTATTACCCTTTAAGAAGGAAGTAGACATCTTTCATATGTATATGTATTGTCCTTCATCCAATTTGAATAATGTTCTGTGTCTCTAAAGGTTCCTGGGTTTCGGCGCCAATTTAATGTAGCGAAACATGGATAAACACATATACATTTGATGCCATTTAATATATTGTCACATAAAAAAATATAATATCATTTGTCAAGTACATCTTTTATCAATATTTGTTATTCAAATAGTATAATTCAAATAAATGCCTGTTTATACGTTGTATCCCTAGTCCTGTTGAGTATTCCTCATAAGAATATTGTCACGTTGACTGTTTCCTTTCCAGGATAATATTTAAAACACTTTCTGTGCATCTGCACCACTGTCTCTGGTTACCAACGTAATTAAACTTGAAGTCAACGTTACTTAACGTTATGATGTCATGACGTTAACGTCGCTTAAACCTTAATTGACTTAACTTTCTATTTAAATCATAACTGACTCTTTTCATATCATAAATGCATAGATAAATATATTTAAATCTGCAGAAATAATTAGAAAATTAAATATACAAATAAATATTTCAATCAATCGCAGGATTTCTGCGACAGACTCAACACCGACAATCCTGACTCAACACTGACAATCCTGACTCAACACCTACAATCCTGACTCAACACCGACAATCCTGACTCAACACCGACAATCCGGGCCCTAGTTGTCACCATTTTTACCTAATCAAGGATAGATAAACAAAATGAACAACACTGGCACTTACCAAGTAAAATATACAAAATTCCCAACTGGAACAAATTTTCTATACAGCTAAATGTTTTCATTTTTAATGTCCTCTAGGCACCAATTCGTTATGATTTTAAGCCAGTCTTAAATTCAGTTTAGGTGCTATATACTATAGTCGTTCAATTATTATACTGCTCTTTTTTCAGTTTATTGTTTAAATTTATGTCACTGGTTTCTTTTCTTAACTCCTTACCTACTGTGTAATTTTGCATGATCATTTGTCGTCTGCTGATTTTTTTCAAAATCAACGTTTTTGCAAATTTCTTTCAGGAATACCATTAGAGTGTGATACAGTTTGGAGCCAGTTCAAGCCCAACGTTTGATCGGGCCTGATCTGGATCCAAACTGTTTGCAAAAGTCAGCAGCAGACGACACTAGTAGACAAAGACTTTATAAACGTAGTCACGAGTACTTGTGGTGCAGATCAATTGCACATTATCGATTATTGGATTTATTTGTTTTATTTACTTCCTGTAAAATATACAATTAAGCAATTTTCGAAAAATGTACGGGTCAACATATACTTCACGAATTTTGTAAATGCAACCTGCGTAGAGAGCTTACAAATGATATATGAGGGCCTCTTTACGTGTGTTTGTGGAATGAGTGGGGGGGCGAGAGGCGAAGGGTCTGGTATTCTCTAATCATTAAAAACAAGATTTAGCTCATTATTCTTTTTTTTTAAATGCTTATACAATAAAATAATTCCATTTCCTATTTTTTTATGATATCTTATGAAATCTGTTATGAGATGAAAGCGATCAGTTAGGACCAGTTCGGTCTTTTCTCATGTGGATGGCCAAGTCACTGTTTTGCTTACATTTCGTCTATGGGGCACAAATCATTCATGTCGTTGGTCAGGAACTTAGAACAACTAAATTTGATATCTCTGACCAAGACACTATCTGTATTATTATTATTGTATTTCATTGAATAAAATTGCTAAGTTAGCGTCAAATAAACTATCTCCTCTGCTTTGTTCTGTACTGTGTTATTCAACATGTCATAAATCCAGATTCGAATGTGTCTGTTGCCGTGATGTTCCCGATAATGGATATGGCAAACAAAATAATAAAGAGACTCCGATGATAAGTTTCACAAAGGACCTCTGACACTTTGATAGGGTATCTGCCTATTTTTCAGATGCTTCCCAATTTTTTCCTATGCATAAGATATCGCTGGTATTCTTTTGAATAGGACGCTTGGTGTATAAGGAGCGAATTAAGGTTTTAATTAGACAGGCAGATCCCTATGACAAAACAGGATACGCTACCAAAGAGGGTAGGGATTGCAAAATTTTACTTCACCAAAACATTTAGAAATCAATTGTTTCACGTGTAAGGGTATTATATCATCACTTTCGGATTACAAATCACAGTGAAAGTAATTTAAGGTACAAAATCATGAGCATTTTAACGATTATTTTTGTTGTTGTTTTTTCTATCTGATTTGTTATGAAATATTTTGAAGTGCAACTGTAGTCCATATTCAACCTTGATGACAATGTATTTACCTGGTGCAATATTATGCAGCAATGTACTATAACTATTCATCCATGCATAAAGTACACGTAGTCGATGGCCATGTAGTTTATGTGTATTGGATAGATACAGTATATGTGCAAAATAATCTACCAACTGAATTTAGTAAAAGGACAATTTTCATAATCTACAGAAAAATATGCTAAAACGTTGTAATATTTCATGACTAATGGGTTATAAAAAGGAAGCTTACTTGTACTTATTATTTCATTATACTGCAAGAAAAAGATTTTCAATAGAGCATACCAAAAATCCAAATGCTAATGTTCGAGCTGGCCCAGACATCACATTTTGGGCTGTGGGATATCATTCCCCCCTTAGTCCCAGCTAGCTTTTCACATATATTATGTAAAATATGAGAACACCCTTACGTGCAAAAGGATAAGTTGGGACTCGGGGGGGGGGGGGGTTGATGTTTTAAAAATATTTTTCTATTTCCTATATGTATAATATAAAAAGTGACCATTTTAGCCCCAAAATAAAGCCGTACATTAATGGAAATGAGAAATCAAAGGCAAAATCATAAATTAGAGACCAACAGCGAGCTTATATATGAAGATGGAAGCATTTGGTTGACTTTAATTTTTATCAAAATTATAGCCAGCGTTACACTGTGATTCCCAGTACCACCGTCAGAGGTCCTTCTTCATAAGTAAAGTGCCTAGACATTAAAACACTAATTCCGTCCGAAAATGACAGAAATATGGCGACTCCACTTGAAAAGCCTTAGTTACTAACGTCAAAATCTACGTCATGCTAACGTTACGCAATTACGTTAATTGCGTAACGCTAACGCTCTGTTACATGTAAGCACGTTAATGCATACAAGAGATGAGCCTTACATCAAAATCAGTTCGTACAGGAGAAAAACCTTACATCCATTCTTCCCCTTTCATTGGACCACACAACATCTCTGGTGCTGATTACCTTTCGGAGTTGCGATGGGAAATGTTTAGGTCTAAGAACTCGGAAGGAGAAAGCCTACCGCCAACATACGCAGCCATTCTTCCCCATATTATGCGTGCAAATTACAAAGCCTTGTGTAGCAAATCATACAAATCAAACTGCCTCAGTACTACCCCCTATTGACAAAATTGGATGACTGGTACAGAGAACTGTATATAAGCCAGTAAAATGTCTGGAAGAACCCGCCCCGAAAGCTGTCATTGAATTGACAAAATGTTGGTGTAAATCAGGGTGTGCTGGCTCCAGATGCAAGTGCTATAATAACAAAGTTAAGCATTTACATGAACATGAACTACGCTTATCCACTACAATACGGGAAAGTAGTTTGACTCAAATATATGTATTTTTTTGGTATTATTTACTTTTTTTATTTTTACCATGAACATATTATAATCAAAAATTGAATAAAAAACCTACCAGAAATTTGTATATTTGGGTGACAATATTTTCGCATATTTTAGTGGGATAAGTGTAGTTCATGTTCATGTCAATGTTTTTCTCCCGCGTGGCACAATATTGTAAACAGAATAAAACCAGGAAGTAACTCTAAAACGACTGATAAGCATGCTGCCAAGTGCTCAAAAGCTGTTTCTGGGCGTAAAGTGATCTGTGTGAGATGTATAAATTGTTCATACAACAATATTGCCAAAGGTATCCGTCTTCATGATAAAATAGCCATTTTTGTTTTAATAGTAAACATTTCATACAAGTAAGAGCTTTTGAAAGCAATATCCCCTTAAACAGTCGATTAACGCCAAATAATTAATGTTTGTACATAAAACACATGGAAGCTATTTTTGTGATTTCTAGTCTTCGTTAAATTACCCAACCCACTACTTAATAAATTTTTCAGTGGGCAACCCTAGTCGAAAATTCCTCTAACTCTTTTTTAACATTAGGAAGTAAGTAAGGGTGCAAAGATTACGAATCAATACAATCAAGTACCACACCTGACCCAGGATACCAATGGGAGAGTGACAAACTCACAGTTAGACACCACAAACGAGAGCCAAGAGATCAGCCTTTTAAAAGACATCTTTGACAACGACATCTGAATGTAAAATACAAGGCAAACGTATTGTCCTATCAGGTAAAATAACTTAGTAAATGTTTACAGTGTCAAAATGCATTAAATGGGCGTGGTCATCATTTAGAGCCCCAAAAATTAGGTCGAGGGCTCGAAAAAATAGAACCCCATGATTTTCCGACTGTATAGCCCCTAAACAATCAGTTTCAGCAAAAAAAAAAAAAAAAAAAAAAAAAAAAAAAAAAAAAAAAAAAAAAAAAAAAAAAAAAATTTTAGCACAAAAATCGCACAGGAGCTGTTTTTCTGACATCTTGACCTACACTAATCAAGCAATGGTGCTTGTTCGTCAAATTTTGAGTTCATATGTTTTCGAAACCAGTAAACACAGGAAAGTCAAACGTGGAAGCGAAGCGATGAGTCCGCCACAGCAGCTCCTGCGCTTCGGCAGTGGGCTGATTTTATGCCAATTTGGTATATGGCTCCAAATCATTCTAAGTGTTTATTAGAGTATATGGTTTTAGTCATTGTCCTAGTTGAGAGTAAAAAGAATATAAGAATGATAACAAAAGAGATCCTATGCCAATAAATAGGTTTTCAAACCGAATTACATTAGATGGGTCAATATCAATGAGTTGAATTTGAAAGTAACCCTTTTCATTCTGAATACCAGTTAAAAGGCTACATGGCAAACATTGAAAACTCTGGTGAAACCCTGCATAACGCAGCATTTCACCAGGTCTGATAAAAACGTAATCATTCAGGACAGAAATACATTATTTTATGAAAGTTTGACTGGCAACCCCTTAAAATACAAAATTGTCAGTTTCAGACTTATTGTAACAGTATTTATCAGTTACCTCTTATATTAACTGCATTGTTGCATATTGCCTGATAAACATTGTCTACCCACGGCATGTGCCTTTATCAGGTCATGCTGACGTTGCATTGTTTGATTGACGTCCCTAATGACGCTGAATCAACACAAAAATCGAAAGTTACGTCATAAGAGCTAGATTTAAGATTAAAACAATGGGTACACTGATAAATAGAATAGCAGGTTTGTGTCTTTTGGTATCAAGTTTATCAGGCTTGGCTTTGAGAACGCATGTTGAATCCCTTGGCCAGCCTAGAGATAACAACATGTGTCTTAAAAGCCTTGTCTGGTAAACTTGATATCAAAAGACACTCACCTAGTATTCTCTATGTATGTGATAATCCATTGGGATGAAAAGGGTTACACATGTTGTAGTACTGGTTATACGTTCAGCAAATGTAACAATTACAATTTAAAAGCAAAACTATACGCAGAACCAAAAATAAGGTAACTTTTGTATTTCATGGAGTCCAAGTCAATTCCAGGCGTAACCTCCACGTGCAGCAATACATGCACGACACCTATCTGCCACACTGGAGTTGATACATGTACATGGAGGTCCCACCCAAAATTGAATTGGCTTCCATATATCTTATGTGTAAAATAAAAGAATACTTGAGAATGAAAGAGTTCCCTTATTTCTGGTACTGCGTTTAACATTTTTCACCGTGGTCCTGGTCCTTGAGAGGGCCCAAAAGGTAAATCAACTGCCTTTCAATGCACCAAAAGAAATGTGTTTTCATTCAGAACTGTGACTTAAAATACATGGCATACATGTTTAGATAGAAGTATGACGTTTGGTTGCAATGAATACCAAAGCAGATCTCGTCGTTTGAGTTAACTCGAAATATTTAATTTTTTACGTTTTTTTCCTTCAAAGGACCTCGAACAGTCTTAATGAAGGATAGCCAGAGAAAATTTCCGAGGAAAATGATATTTTTTCTATGAAAAAGATAGTAGGTTCATCTCTCAAATTATCTGCCTAACGGCCGTTTCACATATACACCGAATCCGAACCAAAACCGAACTAATCTAAACTAATCCTTTTGCATTCAGTTGTAGTTTTACATTTCACACATCATATAAAATAGCATGATTGGTCACTAGGGGAACGCTGTCAAAATGCTAAAAAAACATTTATTATAAAAACTTATTAGGAACTAATTTTGTACATACATGTAGGTAAATATAAATTTACAATGGCATGTAGATCACGGCTTTAGTTATTATTACCAAGTAATTAACTGTCTTATTCCTCAACCCAAACATATGTTATGGGTACTTTAAAGAACCGTCAAAATAAACGGTTCTTTTGAGCACATATTTACAGGTCAATTCTGATGAGTAAGAAAACATTTTATGCTCAAAAATGGTGTTTATCTAGACTGTGATGTATACTGTTTGCATTTATGATACACTTCAGTGAACAACTTCCATACAGAGATCAAGTCAGCTTTTCAACATCCATGAAATTATAAGACTTCGTCTAAAAACCTTAATTCAGTGTTAATTCTACATGGTGTTCCTTAAAACGATTGTCTGTTGGTACTTCCCATAGCTTAATACAAATAAATAAACATTCTGAACAGTCTTCCTATTTCCTAGTTTTCAGCATTGTTTTTTTTCTTGTACGAGTATATATTATAATACAGTAAAACCTGTGTAAAAATAGACGAAACAAAGGTCTTGATGACTACTGGTCGAAAGCATTGCAAAATTCTGCAATACTTTTGACCTGCATTAATTTGAAGCGATGGTCGGTCTTCAAACCCATTTTTGGTCTTTTGGAGAGTGGCTGTTTTACACAGGTTTTTTTCTGTACATTAATCGGTTATAAAGTTCCGGAGACTATGGATATGGAGCCTCTTTCTGAACCTGTGCTGGTGCCCCGCCATAAGTAGGTGGAGGATTGTAGGTCGCCGGCTGGTTGAGACCACTGCCTGATGCAGGTGGATAGGCAGGATTATTTGCGGGCGGATAGGCAGGATTATTAAATCCAGCCGAACTGTAGCTCGGGGGCGCTGTCGTTGGTTGGCTGTAGCCCGGTGGTCCGGGAGCGCGTCCAGGTGGTCCGACAGGTTGAATGAAACCGGTCGTTATTACTGTCGCTGAAAAACAAATCATATTGAGCTATACTTGATACTTGCATTAAAACACAATAGATGAAGACATAGTAAATGTAATCAATGCCCGTGGGACCTAGGCCAAATATCAGTATATGTAGTTTGATTTTCAAGAGGTACTGTATCTCTGTAAATGATATAGCACCATAAATATATATTAATAAACTTTTCGCTTGCTGTAAAGGTGGCAACTTTAATATTCATGTATAGGCGTGGTTCGGCTATTTCATCTGCTAAAGAAGGAAATCAGGTTCTATTTATAGTTTGGTAAAAAGTTAATAAACATTTTGGGCCGCGCAAATGCGCGTGCATTTCATGAAAATCCTAACCCTATAAGCGTGTACTCACATTTATTAACTCTTAAAGCGCATAATCACAAAATCATGTATTTGTCGTCCACTAAAATATTTGAAGTAGGTAAGGGTGCAAAGATCAGGAATCGATACAATCAAGAACCATACCTCATAGATAAACAGTATTGCCTCTATGCTTATGTTAAATAGACATTTTCAGATGCAGTAATTTTGCTGGCGTTTTAAGGACTAAATAATGTGTTTTGCGTCTATACTGAGGTAATGGCGCAAGATGATACAGTTACTCTTGAATAAAACCACGCCTCATTTTCAGCTTTTCCCTATTTCTAAGGTTGACCAGTCCTAATAACGCATGCATGAGGTGTCGCATTTACAGTAACCAAAAAGTCATATAATATGCTGTACCAGCCCAAAATTGCAATCACTACTCTACAGATTAAGTATTGGTTTCTAACGATAAGAAAAATAAAATTTCAAATTTCATAAAATCAAAATTGTTTCATGTAATCTGTAGATCACAATATATGGCATCTCTGACCATGTAATCTGAACCGAGAATGACAATTCATTAAACGTTTAAAATTAATAATATAATTGAGCCGCGACATGTGATTTCCAACAATGTGGCATTTTGACAAGGGTAGACTCATACGGGCCTGTGCAACCTTCTACACTGACGTCAACTAAAACGCCTCACTGATTACCACTGTTTTTTTTGGCGATGAACAGCCTCCTATTGCTTATTCATGTAGAGTTTAGGCGAGGTTGGAAAATGACATTGATTTGATATGAAGGTGACCCTTAATTTTGATAACGTAATACAGACTCAACGTACACATGACGGCATTATTCATCAAACATTGATGATTTCAATTTGAATTTGCACTCAGTTTGTGCCGTTTATGTTTTGCAGAACAATAATCGAATTTTGGACTAATTGACTAATTTTTCAGTCATGCTTGTAAGCAATAACTTCATATGACATCATATTAAAGACAAAATGTAAGGTCCGTTTATGAAACTTGCCAACATTCTCGTGTTGGCTTAAGAAAAGGAAAAATCATAAGGAGGCATGTTAGTAAGGGGAGACCGGGGCAAAATGATCCACCTTTTTTGAAATATCTTTTTCCTGCTTTTAAGACTTCATTTATCTTATTGCTTTTAAATGTATAATGCACTGTCAAGTATTAGCTACAACTTGGGAGGAAGAAATACAGGCATAAAGTGACATTAGTGCTTGAAACAAGTCATTCAATATGTGTGGTCAGCCGTATCATTTTGCCCCATGCACGGGGCAAAATGATACAGTACACGGGGCAAAATGATACAATAAGACTTTTCTCATCTCAGATTCATATATTCAAGACCTTGCACAGAAATAACTATAAGCACAATTAAACAACTTATAATGCTATATATTGCCACGGAATTATGATTGAGCACGAACAGTTTTCTGAAGTTTCTGAGTCACATTTGTTACCCTTCATGTTTCATGTTTTGCCACGAGGCAAACTGATACAGTTGACCACACATTTTTAACATTCTGAAAAATGAAATGGTACTTTTCTGACATACCAGTATCATTTAATTTTCTTGTAATAGGAATAGACAGTTTCGATAAAAAATATCTTGAAAGTACTTTAAAACAGAGTCAAATTAGATTATATTCAGACTGTATCATTTTGCCCTGAACACGCTGTATCATTTTGCCCCAGTGACCTCTTGTTTACTGTTTTCATAACAATTCAAAAAACGACACCCCACAATAGTTCTGATTATTTGGAGACATAACAGTATCTATTTAGTTCAATTTACACGATGAAATAAGAATATATCTACCAGATTTTTCACCTTCATAAAAAACTGATACCTTCGAAATTTACTAAGGGTGCCTCAAAAGTCAATTGTTTACATAACAAGCTAAACTAATACCCCAGCATCCAATTTAGGCTACCTTGCACCCCAGGACAATTTTTCATAGTTGCCAAATTGTTCATTGGGACCCCCTGGATGCGAAATGAAGGTGTCCTAAAAAAATTTGGTTTGGGCTATGTGAAATTGCATGGTTTCTATGGCAACCCATAGCGAATTTGAGAAGGGGGTCTGTCTACAAAATTACTCATATCTCAGCTGTTACTTATCTTAGACTACTAAACTTAATACCAGATTAAATTTTAGACATAGGCCTATTATCCCCTTGTTGCATATGCAAATTATCTAATTTGCATAATCATAAATATTTATAAAAACATTAAAAATGTGGTTCACGAATGGGAGTATACGTACAAGATCAATAATATCTCGGCTGCTTTTAGTCTAAGATTACTTAAATGTGTACTAAAATAAAGCTAAGACATAGGCCTTTTATTCCATGGTCAAATATGCAACGTATCATATTTGCATAATTTGCATATTCATGAATATTGATAAAACCGCTAAGAAATAAGGGAAAATCATTACAAATATAAATAGGCTGATGTCATTGTTGCAAGTGTAAATATAATCCATGTTACAATTTGACAGGTCCATTCATCCATTGGTCCTATATGAATATTATCTCATTTGAATATTCATGAAAATGCATGAAAACTTAAAAAATGAGGGAAAATCACGTAAAAACTATAAGCCTAGGGGAGGGGTTAAGGTACGATCTATCCTGCACTCCAAGGGCCTTTCAAATTCATGCCAAATTGTTCATTGGGACCCTCAAAATGTGAAACGAAGTTCTCCTCAAAAGAAATTTGGTATGGGCTACGTGAAAATGCATGGATTCCATGGCAACCTCTTATAAGATTCTCAAGATTTGGGGGTAGGCATACATATTCAATCATATCTAGGGTTCTACTTAACCTAAATTGGTGTCAAATTAAAGCTTAGGCACATGGCTTTTTTCCTAAAGTCAGATTAGTAAATCATCTAATTTGCATATTTATGAATATTAATGAAAACCTACAAAAATGAAGTAAAATCATAAAAAACAAAATATAAATGAACATATTTCAGCACAAAAACATCATCAAACCACTTTTTTGCCAGTTTTTATATCCTCAGTGATCCAATTTAATAAGTTCTTTCATCAAGTGGTCCTATATGAAAATTGTCTCATTTGCATATTCATGAACATTAATGAAATCTTAAAAATGAGGGAAAAGGCCATGGGTAAACTATAATATGCAATGGGGTAATCAGAACTAATTTGAACATATAGGACACTTCATTATGGGCATAAATTAGCCCAATAGGACCACTTAAATGCAAAAAAATGTTTTCCTCAAAAATAAATGCTGTTTGGCTTTTGAAATTTCATGGTTTCCATGGCAACCCATTATGCGACTGTAAAGAATGGGGGTATACATACAAAAATATTAATATCTTAATAACAGCTCATTCTAGATTACTAAATATGGTACCAAACTAATTCCTAGACATTGCAGTTTAATTTGGTAGTTAGATATGCAAACTATCTAATATCCATATTCATGAATAATAATGAAAACTATAGAAATAAGAGATAAAATCTCAGAAAAAATAAGGGGTGTACGTATAAAATTATCAATTTCTCAGCTGCTACGCGTCCTAGTGTATCAAACTTGGTGCCAAATCAATGCTAAGACATAATGTTTTTACCTTAAGTTCAGCTTTGAAAAATAGTAACATGAATAATTATGAATTTTAATTAAAACAGAAGAAATGAATGAAAAATCACGGAAAAATCAAGGGGGTGTACTTACAAATCTAATAATATCTCAATTGCTAAGTGCCCTAGAGTATCAAAATTGGTTTTAAACTAATGCTAAGACAATAGTATGTTTAATGAATTATCAAATTTTAAAATGGTCATATTATAATATTCATGAATATTGATGAAACCATGAGCATTTTGAGAAAAATACTTGAAAATTAAGGGGGTATACCTACAAAATTACGCATATCTCAGCAGCTTATAGCCGTTACGCACCAAACAAGGTGCCAACTTATTGCTATGACACAGCCCTTTATCTCAATTGTAATATTTGCCAGTTGTCTCATTTACATATTCATGAAAAATAATATAAACATTAGAATAAAGAGGAAATTCGCCAAAATTTGAATTGGGTACACATACAAAATAACCAATATCTTAGCTGCTAAATGCCCTAGAGTTGCAAACAGTATACTTAATTGAAGTATATGCAAAACAGTTTTATCAAGTGGGAAGAATAAGAATTAACTAATTTGTTTAAGATCAAAATTAATAAAAACTTTAAAAAATACAAGAAAAAATGTATACAAATTGATAGCAGTGTACCTACAAAGTTACTCATATCTCTGCTGCTATAAATCTTATAGTTTTTTTTCTTTTAATCAAAACACGTAGGATTATGCTGTTTTTGTTTGTTTGTTTGATTTGATTCTTTACGTCCCATCAACAATCTTTCAGTTATGCCGGACGGGTCTTCCTTGGTTGAACCAGAACAGCAACATAGCAAGATGCTCTGGCAAAACAAATGAGTTGTAGAGATATAGACTCCGTAGGATGTAGAACGAGGAACATCACCATCTAAAAATGGGAAATTAACAATTTCAAAATCAAAGTCGTCACGTTTATCATAAATTTTGGTAGAAAAAATATCATTAGAAATTGACAAATGCAAGTCTAAATTTAATCTAATTTTTTTAAGATTTTTTCTTTCATTACAAAAGTTTTCATTAATATTCATGAATATGCAAGTGAGATAATTTTCATATAGGACCACTGGATGAAAGGACTTATCAAATGGAATCACTGATGATATAAAAACTGGCAAAAATGGTGGTTTGATGATGTTTTTTGTGCTGAAATATGTTCATTTATGTTGTTTTTATGATTTTATTTCATTTTTGTAGGTTTTCATTAATATTCGTAAATATGCAAATTAGATGATTTACTAATCTGACCACAGGAAGAAAGACATGTGTCTAAGCTTAATTTG
Source organism: Loripinus fragilis (assembly GCA_964019695.1). NCBI lineage: Eukaryota > Metazoa > Mollusca > Bivalvia > Lucinida > Lucinidae > Loripinus > Loripinus fragilis. Next base: position 77,286,222 of record OZ026525.1, read on the forward strand.
ACACCAATTTTAATGCTCTAGGATAAGTAGAACCCTAGATATAATTGAATATGTATGCCTACCCCCCCCCCCCCCCCCCCCAATCTCGAGAATCTTATAAGAGGTTGCCATGGAATCCATGCATTTTCACGTAGCCCATACCAATTTCTTTTGAGGAGAACTTCGTTTCACATTTTGAGGGTCCCAATGAACAATTTGGCATGAATTTAAAAGGCCCTAGGAGTGCAGGATACATCGTACCTTAACCCCTCCCCTAGGCTTATAGTTTTTACATGATTTTCCCTCATTTTTTAAGTTATCATGCATTTTCATGAATATTCAAATGAGATAATATTCATATAGGACCACTGGATGAATGGACCTGTCAAATTGTTACATTGATTATATTTACGCATGCAACAATGACATTATTTTGATGAAATCAGCCTATTTATAGCATAAACCAACGAGTCTCTGCGGGGCAACATGAGAGTTGGTTGCTTAACGACTAGAGAGGCTATATTATGTTCTATTCACGACTATTTATCTTAAAATACGAATAGAAAATATTTTCGAAATCGCCCAGTTTCGGTATCTATACGGAGTCGATACGGGGAACCAATCTAGATCAAATTAAGATCCTAATTCTACTGTTGAAAAATATGCCGTGATCATCATTAGCATTGAAAAAATACAGTAAGTAAAAGTGAATCACGAAGATGCCAGGTTTGCTGATATTCAGCCGCCTTTAATTTCTATGAGGACTCCTGATGGCATTCTTTTGTTAATGCTCGGCATCCAGGCTAGAATTATTCCTTGGACTATAACAAACAGTATAGGGGTGGATGCCAAGCGTGAATTTTTGATTTAAGGTCATGGTGAGGTCAAAGGTCAAGTAAGTGCAATAGTTCAGAAAAAATGGCATTTAGATATAGTAATTAATTTTTCAATCACAAAATGCTACCAATATGAACAAAAAACACTTGCACATGAGAATATAATGGCACAGAGGCTTGCCACAGCCTCCAAATTGACATTTGCAAAAAACACTATATTTTAGATAACAAACATTTAGGCTCAATACAAATTAAAGTACAATATAGTCTGAGCCAATTATTAAGCTTACCTTGCGCCAAGGGCATTTTTCTTGAGGCCAAATTGTTCATTAAGACGCCCGAAATGCAAAATAAAGTTCTAAAAATGAGCCTGTCTGGGCAATGTGAAAATGCATTGTTTCCATGGCAACCCATAATGCTATTCAAGAATGGTGATGTACCTACAAAATTACTCATGTCTTAGCAACTATTTGTCCTAGACTTCTAAACATGGTGTCAAATTAAAACTAAGATAGAGGCCTTTCATCTATTGTCGCTTATGCAAATTATATAATTTATCTAATTTGCATAACTATTTTAGAAAAAAATAAAATAAGATTCAAGAATGGGGATGTACCTACAAAATCAATAATATCTCAGTTGCTTCTTATCACAACCTACTAAATCGGTACCAAATTAAAGCTAAGACATTGGCCTTTTATCAATTTGTGGCATATGCAAAGTATCTAATCTACATAATTTGCGTTTTCATGAATTATTAATAAAACGTTAAAAATAAGGAAAATTATTAAAAACATAAATAAGCAGATTGCCTCTGCATATCATCAATGATTCATATTGCTAAGTCATCAGTGATACAATTGGACAATTTCATTCATCAAATGGTCCTATTTGTAAATTGTCTCAATTGTATATCCATGAATTTATATGTGTAAACTTATAAAGTGAAGGAAAGTCATATAAAAACTATAAACCTTGGAAGAGGGGAATGGGAGGTGGTAATAAGACCTTCCTTGCACCCCTAGGACATTTTCTCATGTATGTCAACTTGTTTAGTGGAGTCGCCTTAATGACAAAAATATTGTCATAAATATAAACCCATTTGGAATATATAAAATTACTATGGTTTCCATGGCTACCTATCATGAAATTCAGAAGAATGGGGGTGTTTGGGGATTCTAATGAGCAATTTGGCACCCATGTAAAACTGTCTCCAACTAGTATTATATATGTAAATTGTATGAAACATGACCCTATAGATTTGATATATAATTTTACGTTATCCAAGGCATTTCTAATTCACATCTACAATGTATGAATTTGGTGTATGACTTCATTTGCCATACACCTAGCTTCGAATATGTGCCTATATATAATTTTAGACTAATATTCGCAGGTAACCTAAGTATCTACAGACACGATTGTGATTCAGCATATTCAGCTCCCATACAACATGATACAGGCAAAAATCAAACTTTTTAACTTCCAAAAGTTGCAAGCCTCCAGGGCAACTTGTAGTCCTACAAGATAGGCGCATCCCACTACATTGTATGCACATTCTATCATGAAGATCTGATTAGCCTTCAACATTTACATCTGACGGTTCTACACATTTTTGCAGCCGCAAGTGGTGATGAGCTCTATGCAAGCCGGACACACAGCTGGCAATCTGTCAGTCTGAACCTGAATTGTGTCTGGAGCATATCTGTTATATAATTTGAGACAGGAATCCCAAATTAAGTGTGTGGATACACCTTGGGGTTGCAGAATTTTCCATACTGTTTCTGGGGTTACTGTGATTTTGACCTTGTCGTCTGACCCCAGTTCTAAGAAATTCGTGTCTAGAGCATATACCTTGAACTGTTTTAAGGTAGGAGTCCCAAATTCAGAGTGTAAATATATGTTAGGATGCCAGAGTGTCTCGTACTGATTGGGGTCGCTTTGAACCTGACCTCTGGCACATCTCCTATATTATTGGCGGTAGGAATACTAAATTTAGCGTATGGATACATCTTGGGGTTGTAGAGTGTCGCACACTGTTTATAGATCACTGTGTCTCATTTATCATGGTTTTGCCTAATAATCAATTATCAAACAGTGCAATTCAAAGGTATCTTTATAGGTGGTACAAAGTAAGTAAGGTTGCAAAGATCAGGAATCGATACAATCAAGTACCACACCTGACCCAGGATACCAATGGGAAAGTGACAAACTCACAGAAGACACCACAAACGAGAGCCAAGAGGTCAGCCCTTTCCCAGCAGGTGACCACGAAGCACATATAAACAGACGCGCACAAAACATAGCAAACACAAGACAGAACAAAAACATAAAAGATCCACAAAAGAAGTAACCCTTTTCTCACATAGAAGAAAAGATTGAATTGTACCAAAATATCTACATTTTCTCTTTCAACGCAGCATCCATACAGCATGATACAGGGGAAAACAAACTCTTTAACTTCCCAAAGTTGCAAGCCTCTACCTTATGACTGTACCAGTGTTTGAGCTTCCAGGTACTACTTCCAACATGTATTTTGTACATGTGAATTTAATGAGCAGCGTTGAAAACATCAAAATACAAAAATGTATAAAGGAACGTCTCGATCTATTGTAAGATTTCCCCAGAACTTATTTATTTATTATACCTCAGATTGGAACTTTCTGGTCATCTGAAAAAAACTGTTAAAACACCAATGCCAAGTTAGTACAAGCGAACAAACATGTATGTGTTTTCTTACGTACATTTGTAACTATCTTTTTCTATTTCATACTCTGTTTTATTATAAAAACGGTGATTGAGTCTTCCATTTGATGGAAGTTTTGTTTTATCAAGCTTGTAAAAATGGGTTAACACTTGTATTGGTCAAGCTTTGCAGGTATGTTGTTCTATTGTACAAAGATTTTTGTCAAACTGTTGTCAGAACTGCGCTACCAAGACATGATCTCTGTACAATGTAATGTGAATAGTTTGCTACCCAGTTTTTACTTTTAGCAAAGTAATATTATCGCTTGAAAATTATATGAGTCATACTATGTCAATATTATCAGGGAAATATATATATCCATTTTTTTTCGACACATTGTCTAAAACGAATTTTGCAATCGCATCATCAATTTCATGGACTGGCTTTATTCCAATAGCATGACTTTCTGCTTTGAACAGCTGCACCATGTTTTCCAATCTGTTTGCCTGGTGTAAAGCTTGACCAAAAGTAACAAAAGTGAGTATGATCAGGAAATACCTAAATCTCACATTGCAGGCCAAACAAAGGCACTGCGAGGAATACAGAGATAACATCACACCAATAGTCACAATACATCATTAAGGTAATTAATAAAAATCAACCAGCTCTCTCCTCACCTATATGCTTTTGTGTCAAACGTTTTGTGGTTTGACACACCATATATTACGTCTTTATAGCCATTATGGCATCACGGTTCCAACAGGTTCTCCATGAAACCCGGCAAAATATCCATGCCCTCAAAGAGGAGACTAAGAAACAAGAACACTCTCTCAGGAATGATCTTTTCAGCGTGCGCTTGGTTTTTGCCTTGCAACGGGTCAGCGTGACGAGGTGTCTTCAACTGATCAGCCATAAGTTTGAAATTTTGTGACAGCATAAAGCAGTTCTAGTAATAGGCTTAAAATGAGTGTTCTGTCATCATGTCATCTTCAAAGGAACTTTCTGAAGAAAAACCTTTTTGGGACCTTTGTCAAAATTTTGAAATGGCATGGTCAGATTAATCAACTGTTTTCATGAAAAGTGGGGCCTTTATATCTAAAGAGCACACAAAATAAGTATTAGCGATCAAGATGCATCGTTACATTATGAATGAGTGATTGACATCTTGATAAATATTTCTGTGGTATTTCATAATTTCAAATTGGGGTATTCTTCTATAGTTTGCTGGTGCAGTGGCTCAGTGGTAGAGTTCTTGACTCGAGACCGAGGGACGGTGGGTTCGAGGCTCACTGGCGTCACTGCATTGTGTCCTTGAGCAAGACACATTAATCCTAGCTTAGCACTGGTTCAACCCAGGTAGACCCATCCCTTTATATCTGAAAGATTGTTGATGGGATGTAAAGAATCAAATCAAACAAACAAAAAAGAATCTACTTATTCCAGACACCTCATATCAGTCGCATGACCAAGAGCCAATCTGTGTCCAGAATTGTAAAATGCTACCCCCCCCCCCATTTATTGTGCTTATAGGTATAAGTCTGAAAAACATTAAGAAAATGTTTTTTTATAACTAAATGTTCATATGTCTATTTTAAAATGGGGTCAAAGGTCATCAAGTGAAATAATCGGAGCATTTTACAAATTGCGTTTCTTCTTTTTCTCTGGTCCAACAACAAGATGTTTTTTAAACTCTAAAAAAAGGTAGAAGTCTTTCAGAAGGCTTAAATTAACATGTTTATTATTAAAGGAACCCCTTTGGAAGCATCCTTTTATGGATTTTACAAAGACAAACATCGTAAGTTTTGTACAATTATGATGGAAATTCTACCTCATTTGGGCTAAACTGAGATATATGGGTTTCTTTGAGAGTTTGTTGCACCTCTCAGAAAGTAAAACTATTTTCGGTTTGGGACATGTCTTGAGGCCTTAGAAATCCATAATTTAATAACTTTTTCTGTGGTCATTTTTCTATAAATCATCTGTAATCAACGTTACCCTACTGACATTGAAAATAACAGTACACACAATAAAAGGCTAATGTTGATTTATTTTAATAGTATTAGAGAAACAGTTTCAGCATTAAATGTTTAAACTAGACATAAAATCAGTTGCATACATCTGTGATATGTATTTCTGCTAGTCAGCGATACTTATGTTACATTTTATACTAAATTGCAGATAATGACTTTACAAATTACATGTATTAGAATAAACTATGATACCTGACCTGAAATATACATGATGTTGATCTATATTCTAATTTAAAATGTTCATTTTCATAAATTTGAAGTTGTTTATAACTTTTAACTTGCAATGAAGTGAAGTCAAGTAAATATTTAAATATTCTAATTAGTATGTAATTTGTACCAGCTCCAGCATGTAAAGCATAGCTGCTTACATATTCAGTTTTCTATTTACATTGCATTGGAATTGGCAAAATATCTTTCATAATGAAATCAAAATATAACTATTTTAACAATAATGGATGTAGGATGTTACTTAGATCTAGTATGAAAGATTTTCCTTGTATGCCGAATTCTTTTAATTTTCACGTTTAACTATTGACAATTACATAAAAAATTAATTTTATCATCTGTCCCCATTAAAATCTTCTATGTTTTGCTAAACTAGATTTCATATCATATTGTAATGATGATTATCTTATTATGTTCTGCAGCAATTCTGATAGAAACAATTCTGCTTGTTAATTATCTTAGACTAAGGTTGGTTGAGCTAAGGTTACCTGAGCCATGTAGCAGTCTTGTAAACCATCTGAACATATTCCATGGTAACATAAACAACAAATAATTCGAACGTTAGTGATACTTTATTTTAAAGATCAGTTGACTGTTTTATTCTGAAGCGTAAAACAAAAACATGACTCCAAAAATTGACTAGTATTGTTTGCATCTCTGAAACTCACAGATTAAACTGAATGTAGAAAAAGTAGTGTCACACGCAGCAGATTTCTTTGTTTTTCTTATTCACAAAGTAGTTTGTTTTTAGTTTTGTTTATGCACTATTTGATTTTGTTGTGCTATTTCTAACCCTAGTACAGCTTTTATATATGTCCTATGAAAAGTGAGTTAAGGCCTGTTTGTTGGTTTAAAAAAGGTTTACAAAATTCGGCTTATTGTAATAGTCTTAAATATATGCAAAACCACCGAAAAAGTGAACAACATTGCTGACAACAGCTTGCAGAAAGCATTTTAAGCATAAACTTGCTCATTCTTGTACCTATATCCTTGTAGATATTTATGAAGACTAACACTGTTTGAGGACTGTCTTGTATATAGTGAAAGGAAAGTAGTTCAGTTCTCTTTCAAGAGTAATGCCATATTAAAACTACACATTTCGAATATGTTATCAGTTACAAGTGCTATCCAATCTGATATATTGCACTTGTATTTATGAGCGGTAGATGTACACATTAATGTAAGACACCTACCCTACATGCAATCAATCCTTGTTTTAGCAAATTGTCAATGTTAACAGATGGCTTCTACACTAGAACAGGCGAGTTAACTACCTTAGGATCTTATATACATCAAGCAAATCGGAGATGTTAAGTCATTTGATTATGCTAGTAAATGTACATATTAGATAACCATTTCAGGACACATTTACTCTAAATACTAAGAAATGACCCCAAACTGATGAAAAATCTATGAACACAATCAAATCATCAGGTGCTCCAATATAGTGAATGCCTGTGTTACCAAGAAGTCACCAGACATCTGGTTTGAGAAAATTTAATTTGGAATAAAACTTGCATTGGCATTTACAGTTAAAAAGAATAACATAAAGAAACATATGCCAATAACATCATAGCATTTGATCTCTATCACCATTGCAAAAAATAATGAGCAAAATATGTTTTATACTGATACTTAGAATTGAATTTATCGACACTCAAACAATGACAATGTATAAAAAGTTGCGCTGTGAAAGACATGGATATATATTTTATGGTATCTTAAAATTAGAGGTTACCTTTAATATCATATCTATACTGTTTCTATATATGGATTAAAATGTTTACACAAGCAGCCTTATTTCAAAGAAATGCTGCTTTTGAATCAACATCATTTCATTAATATATTCAAATGAAAGGGCACTCCTACAATTAAATGTTAAAAGTTATATGGAGAATTACCCTTAATGTCAGGCTATTTCCATGATATACCCCACAAAAAGTTAACATTGTTTTCACCGGATCGTCGTTATTAGAAATGTACCTGTATATTAGCTTTATGTTATGTATGTTACCATCTGCTAACAGGCCGATGTGAAGACCAATGTGACGATATATTCCTTCCAGGATATGGTATTTACAATATTCTATCATAGTTTCAACACGCCTGATGTTTTATGAAAGGAGGCTTGATCTTTGTGTTTTCATGAATCTATGCTTAGTATATGCATATAGCAGGTAGTGGCATCGTAAAAGTGTTTTATAATTACTCATAGACGGGAATAAACACAACAAATGTGTGAAATAAGAAAAGAAATATATTTTAGTCCTATAAGCATGAGATCATGGCCAAGGCCTTCCATGAAAGCTGTAGCTAGGAACATATACCTTTGAGAAATGACTCAATTTCAGATGGTAAAATGTAACGTAAGTAACAACTTAAACACATCTTATGTTTAAAACGATAGATAATTGCATAAAATGACGTATTCATACAAAGGATTAAGCAAAAGAAATTATTTCTTTAAATTGAAATGGTTATTTTTAGTTTTAGTACATTTTTATTGATTTTATACAGTAACGTACTTTACATGCCTATTATGAATATTTGACCGCGGGAAACTTAGTAAATCATACTTTCCAAACATGATAGACACACACCTAGCAGGATAGCAATAAAAAATTCTTCCATTAGGGTAGAATGGAACTTAAAATTTGAATTTTGTCCCTATATAAATAAAATATTGCTACAATTTTCACCGATTTTGCACTAAAATGACCTTTGATCGAAACACACATCGTGCCTTGATGATGCTGTTTGTTTATATAGCATGGCTGTATTATCCAAAAGAGATTTTGCATTACTTTTAATCATAATTTTGGATAGCTAATTGATGAAAACACTAAAATCTGACGTATATACAAGAATTTGCACTCAGTTGACCTTTGACCTAATTCTGGGACTTTGGGGCATTTCCAGACTTGGCATCCACCCATATCCTTCTTACAACACATCAAGATACACTCTGAGCATGGATGCCAAAATGTACTCAAAAATGCCAACAGATTTTTTTTCAGGCTCTGGATGGCCAACTATCATGCTACTGACTGAACATCATTTTGAGTTTCCAAGCTTAAAAGGAGACTGCACAGGCTCGTCTGAGTCTGAGCTGACCCTCAAGGCGCTTCTGTATGCGACGTTTTCTTGTTTTTTTTTTGTCACTTTCCCATTAGGTGTTCTGGGTAAGGTGTGATACTAATTGTATCGATCGATACCTGACATTTGCGTTCTTCCATACTTTTTATACTCAAACAAGTACCGACTTACAAGAAATACCGTATACTGTGCTATCCTCTCAGATCAAATAGTGGTTGGTTGCCCATTAGGTGTGCCTATTTCATATTATTTGTAATGATTTTCCCTTATTTTTAGCGTTTTTATCAATATTCATGAATATGCAAATATGATACGTTGCATATTTGACCATGGAATGAAAGGCCTATGTCTTAGCTTTATTTTAGTACACATTTTAGTAATTTAAGACTAAAAGCAGCGGAGATATTATTGATCTTATACGTAAACCCCCATTTGTGAACCACATTTTTAATGTTTTCAAAAATATTTATGATTATGCTAATTAGATAATTTGCATATGCAACAAGGGGATAATAGGCCTATGTCTAAGCTTTAATTTGGTATTAAGTTTAGTAGTCTAGGATAAGTAACAGCTGAGATATGAGTAATTTTGTAGACAGACCCCCTTCTCAAATTCGCTATGGGTTGCCACAGAAATCATGCAATTTCACATAGCCCAAACCAAATTTTTTTTGAGAACACCTTTATTTTGCATCCAGGAGGTACCAATGGAAAATTTGGCACCCATGAAAAATTGTCCTGGGGGTGCAAGGCAACCTAAATTCGATGCCGGGGTATAAAGTTAAATGGCGTTTCGCTGGCGGGCCGATGATGGCCCCTTTATAGTGGTTTTTGGATCCTCTTTTCCCTGATCAACTAAAAAAAAAACAACAAAAGTAAAAAAAAAAGTTGAACCAACTCTGAAAAACCTTTCTGGATCCGCGCATGCATAAAGTCAATGTTCAAACAAGCGTGTGCAGCTACACAGTGGTAATGGAGGCCTTCCTCATTCTTCTTCAGTGAAGGCTCTGGTGTGACTGCGCGGATGTACAGCCTTGTATGAGCCTTCACTAGTCTCCTTCACGATAGGAACTTCAAAATTTCATATGCTTGCCCATGTGTACATGATCTGATGAGATACGTACCTTGCCCTGCTTGAGGGTTTATAACGTTTCCAGAACGCCCCCTAGACTGGCCACACCCAAAAATACACGCTGCAATCAAACCCACAATAACAGCCAACACAATGATACAGCCAATCACTATTCCGACAATAGCACCGACAGTCAGCCCACTGGAACTGCAACAGAAATATCAAATAATGATTCAATCAATCAATCAACCAATCAATCAATCAATCAGTGTGACAAATGTACATAGGATTTTGTATTAATCGCATCCGGCTATCTTACAGTTTCACTGATTTTAAGTTCCGGTCGGCACCATCGGCACCATCAGATGCGCAGGCTCGGCTGAGCTTTTGCCGTAGCTTCAGCGATTGACTGCCTACAGTCCTTAAAACATTTTTTCATCAATGTGCCATTATCATTTACTTGTAGCTAGTCTTACTCTGTTGGCTCTGTTTTAAGACAGAGTCATCAGAGTAAGATCTATAGCTACAAGTATATGATATGACACATAGATGAAAAATTGTTTTAAGGACTGGAGCCAGTCTACTTCAGCGATTGCTATTAAAATCGCGTGAGCAGGTATGAATACTCTGCATACTCTAATCATGAGCCGGTGTCAAACAAACGTTGGCATGTACGTACATCGACCACTAAGATCAGCATGTGCATCGCGGCACTGTCTGATCAGAGTATTCGACTTGCGCTATATGGGTAGTCGGGGACCCAACGCTTCCTCAGGCGGAAAACTAACACCCTGATCAGACATATTTGAATTTTCGCTGTACGCGAATTTTTCAGCATATAGTATAAGTTTAAATGTGCGCCCTTTCATGCATCCTTTTCAGATACGCCATGCACGGATCCAGAGGGGGGACAGGGAGACAGGACCCTCCTGAAAAATCACAAATCTATAGGGTTTCTTGGTTCGGGTCCGGATCCCATGAAGCTACCAAACCAGCGTTCAATGTTGGGCCATCATCGGCCCGCAAGCGAAACGCCATTTAAATGGCGTTTCGCTGGCGGGCCGATGATGGCCCGCTTTAAGTAGTATTCTCTCTCTCCCTATCTCTGATCTCTCTCCCTATCTCTAGATCTCTCTTTATCTCTCTCTCTCTCTCTCTCATTCTCTCTCTCTCTCTCTCTCTCTCTCTCTCTCTCTCTCTCTCTCTCTCCCATCAACTAAAAAACGTTGTCGGAGTCGGACACACTCTGACAAAACTTTCTTGATCCGCGCATAAACAAGGCCAAAAAAGAAACGCCGCATACAATAATTAAAAATATTGTGTGTTAAATGAGAGTGGCAAAATTTCATCATCTGTCTATGTTTTGCTATTTTTTCTTCTGCACATTTTCCCGATTGATTTATTGGAGTGAGTCAATCAAAACCAGTGTACTGACCGATTTTCCATTTTCCTGTTTTTCACGTGAAACACTCAGTCCATTCAGATTTACATGTGAATTGACTACTGAAATCTCTAGTGGAACATCCAAAAAGTCTAAAAACATTTAAAAACTTCGGAATTTAAGATTACACATTGCTAATTAACGGTGACAAAATTGGCACATGTGGAACGTCAACGTGCAATAGGAATGTTAAAAGGTAACGTGACGCCATTGATAGTAGTCAAACGATTTCGGTGCCATGTTAGGACGATTGGACGTCTTAAAATTCGATTCCAACAAATTGGGAAAACGTCAAACCGTCTGCGTCCAGAGCGTCGATGTGTGTCGACGCGACGTCAAGATCAAGCCATCCAGACGTTTCATTTATGCAATCGATTTCATCTGGAGTCAGTCACAGCTAAGACATCCTAAGGAACTCATAATCCAAAAATTAGGCCTCAAACTGTGAGAAATCGTTTCAGGAGATTTGTTTAAGACCCCCACCTCCCAACGTTTGACGCAACTTAACTTTGGTGCAGTATTTACGTCAAATTAAAGGAACCCGTGGTAGTACCAACGTCTTAATGAATTGAAAAACTGGCAAAGAGCATTCTCTAGCACCATTTTGCTCTATTTTTTCTAATTACTACATGTTTTAAATGAAATACATAACTGGTACAGTTAGCACTTTTTCATACATAGCGGAGTTTCTTTTTTGGCCTGGTATATACCGGTACTCTAAGTCTTACCAGCAGCGAGTGTTGTTGTCGCAGCAGTAGTAACCGTCTTCACAGTAGCTCACTGTATTAAAGAAAGTGCCAGAACTCGACGAGCAAATATCTTTGGCTATTGCCACACCTGAAACAAGAGCAATGTTTGATATATGAGGGTCTTTTTGGGGATGTAGGGGCAGAAATCGGTAATCAGTAAACTTTTGCAGTAAAATATTTTACTGGAGGGCTTAAACCAGTTTCACGGCGCCAACCTCGCCCTTAATTCTAATGTGGACCAGGACGCATTTGGGAAAGTGACAAAGCACAAGAAAACACAACACACACGATAGCCAAGAGATCAGCCCTTTCCCAGCAGGTGACCACAAGGCTGCAAGGAACAGACACGACAGCACAACACACACCGACATGAAGTATAACTAGCAAAAACAATCCACAAAAGAAGCACCGCCTTGGAACGCTCAGTGAAATATTCGTTTAAACGATATATTTCAGCCAATGAGATGCAGGAATTATGTTGAACAAACGATATTTATCGTTTTAATCCCTTTTCTGTTTCCGTTCTAATTTGATTGTTAAAATTCTTTTACTGATTTTCTCGCTATATTTTCTTTCCCGAAAATGTATATAAAAGAACGAAAATGTCCCTTCCGAGGTTCCGTAGAATAGTGGCTTTTTATGTATGATTACTTCAAAATCGTTGTGTCATTGACACAACTGGCTGAACCAAAATAATCACGCGTTTTTCATTTTTTGGTCTTATTTATTCGAGTCTCTATAAACAAAGTCATGTGATTTATTAACAAATATTGATTATTGAGACATTGAGATACAATCAAAACCACTTTGGTCGCGTCAGTATAAAGGCTGGCCTTGGAACAAAAGCGCAACGCCAAAAAATGCACATTATTCAATGATAGTGAGATCTCGCCGTATGTACAGAAGTACTGTGAGACTAATCTACTGTCCTGCCAGCCAGGAGTGGAAGTGACGTCATATTTTGTTTACAAATTATCAGGGACTTAGAATCGATAGATCACATGTGTATTAATCCTATCCGCAGGATAGGATTAATACACAAGTGATCTATCGATTCGTATAAGCTCACGTGGATTGTATAAGTTAATGTTTTACTTATCAATTGTAAAAATAACATGACGTCACTGTCACTCTTTGCTGGGAGGACAGTACTGCCAATAATAATATACATAAACAGCCACGTCATGACAAAAAACACATTTTGCTGCATGCTAACAACCAAGACACAGATCGGCTATAGTTTTAGACCATAAGATAGATATGGTTTTGCTCCCCCACCCCAGGGAGCCTTTTGCAGACTATGATTTCCATTAAGCCAAATTTCTTACATTTTTTTTTTGAAACATGTAAGCCCTCTGACAAGTGTCACGTAAGCCTGTAACATCATGTGAAGTATGTTAACCTTCCAAAATCGTTCAAATGACATGGGATGTTTAAAAGTCAAAAATTTTACTAGAGACATTCAAATGATTTAAATTTTAACATTTTTATATAACCCAATCATAAAGTAACAACACCTTACATGTATACTTTAAAACAATAGTATACCACCACTATGTTACTTCATTGATATTTGAATTAAAATGCCAAATTGGCAGGTACGTTTAGCGTGAAAAGGTGATAAAAATGCAAAATTGTTGCATCAGAAATTAGGGTAGGGGTCATGAATTGGTCGTTAAATTATCTTTGGCTGGGATGAAAGTTATATTCTATATTTTCAAACAATATCTTTAACTAGAAGTTACTGTTGTGTTTATGAAACACTGTGTCCCCAACCATTATCTTGTCGATAAGGATGATCTCACCATCCTTTTTATAAGGTAATTTTTAATCTACTCACCATCCTCTATAGTTTAAACATATTTTATTGCCAAATATTTACAGCAACGGGGTTGGGTCACAAGTTCTCACAACATTAGTTACTACCCTTCCCCTACATTTTTAACACATAATAGCTAATAAACATGGCTATATATATATATACAAATGCATTTGTGTTATACACACCTAATTAACAAAGCAAATAAGTTAGGAACATAAATTGGAAACATATCAGAATAAATAAATAAATAAATAAATAAATAAATAAATAAAAAGGATAAATAGATAAATAAGTAAGTATATAAATAAGTAAATAGTAGACAGAAAGAATAATATGAGTATACAGAAGAAAATAACAAAAATAACTATGTATATTAAGTATACTAAAGACAAATGAAATAGGATGATACAATAGTAAGTAGAGAAGTATATATTAATGTAAGAAATATAGTAATGACTATGAAAAAAAATACAAGACTGCTATTTTTACTACCCCATGGGCTCAACAATAAAACATATAGTTTAGTTTGTATTCACGTAATATGATGTTTTCAAACAAGGAGTCTAAGTATTATTGAAACGTTTAGTAACTTGTATGTACCTTTGGACTGCTCTGACCAAGACTATGTTGGTTTCGAAATTCCAGTTTTCATTGCAAAAAAAGTATTAAATTAATGCTTAGGGGTTGTAGCATTCCCACTGTATCGTTGAAAACCTGTCCTTCAATTGAGTATCTTCTACAACGAAAGAAGTAGTGAATGGCGTCCTCTACCACACCACACAAGTCGCAAAGAGGGTTATCACGTATATGATTTATATAAAGGTCATTATTTAGGTTGCTACACCTATTTCTGAGCCGTGCATGTAAGACTGATATATATCTATTTCCAAAGCTAAAGTATGATGGAATGTATGACTTGTTGAACTTAGAGATTACATGTTTTTGAAGGTAGTTAAAGTTGATAAGTTTTTAAAATCATCTTCAAGGCCATTCCATAATCTAATGGATGAAGGTATATATGATTTCTGTCAAATGGTCGTCATATTATAAGGAAGAGAGATGTTCCTATTATTTCTCAAAGGATAATCTGAAATTTCATTGACTAATGGAGGGATTAAATCTGAGATATATGATGGCCCTAAGCCAGCATTAACATTATACATGAATGAAAATTTATGTTGTTGTCTTCTTTGTGATAGAGTTAACCATCCACACTCTTTGTACAGGTTTTCTAACGATACAGATCTAGTAAGTCCTGTTACAAGGCGTGCTGATTCATTTTGTATCTTTTGAAGTGTTTGAGAGTCCCGTTCAGAGCATCTATCCCATACCACTGATGCATACTCAACAACAGGAAGCAGATATGACATATACATCTGGTTGAGAGCATTTCTGCTAATAGAGTATTTAAGTTTACGCATTAATGCTAAAATTTTACTTGCTTAATTTACAATATTTTCAACATGTGAATGCCACTGCCCATTGCTACTTAAGGTAACACCCAGATGTTTATGGCTATCAACAAAGCTTATTGGGATATTATCAAAATTAAGTTGTGGAAGGAAATCAAGCTTTTTAAGAGTAAATAAGACAGCCTCTGTTTTCAGTGGATTAAATGTAACCAGCCATTGTTTCGCCCAGTTAGTCAGTAGCTGCAGATACTGGTAGCAATATCAGCAAGATGTGCTGCAGAATAAAAAAGTGAACTATCATCTGCAAACAGCCATGTCAAACTAAGAAGATGGTCAGCTATATCATTTATATAGACCAAGAATAAAAGAGGCCCTAGAACTGATTCCTGAGGCACCCCTGCAAATATAGATTTTAAGCCAGAAAAACATGATTTTAAACCAACTTTCTGCTTTCTCTGACTTAAATAACTGTTTAACCATTCTAAAAGCTTTCCCTAAATACCATTTTGCCTCAGCTTAAACAAAAGACCTTTGTGCCAGACTCTGTCAAATGCTTTTGAAACATCACAGAACACAATACAAGAAAACATATTATTATCAAAAGCTTGGCATATTTTATGAAAAATTTCAATCAACTGAAAAACTGTTGAGTGGTGTGGTAAGAAACCAGATTGATACTTGTATAATAGATTATTGTCTAATAGAAAGTTGTACATTTTTTTAAAAACAATCCTTTCCTGCAATTTCCCAATACAGCTCAAAAGTGCTACTGGCCTGTAATTGGAAGGTTGAGATTTATCTCCCTTTTTAAAGATAGGAATAACATTTGAAAGCTTCCAAGTATCAGGAAATATACCCTCACTAAATGATCTATTCATCAAAATACATAGGGGTTTGGAAACAGATTTGGAGACACCCTTGAGCATTTTATGGCTTATGCCATCATCACCACTTGCCATCCTCTTTCAGCTGGTCAAATCTGGGGCTACTAGCTGTAATAGTTTTCGAAATATCTTTTATATAATTTTTCTATGACCAAATTTGCAAAGAGCAATCACTCGAAAAACATGTAATAGGCATTAACTAAAAAAATAATTTTCACCTGGTTATATAATTATTATCCTCTATCAGCTGTCCAAGTTTGAAGATCCTAACTGTAATTGTTTTGAGATATCAAGTTTTCCATGTCCAAATTTGCAAAGGGCAATAACTCGAAAAAAAATAATATGTTTTTTTTTTTAATTTTTCACCAGGTATACTTCTCATAACCCTCTACTAGCTGACCAAGAGCTGTAATAGTTTTTGAGATATCTTGACTACAAAATTTTATTATGACCCTTTAAGAGGTATAACTCCACAAAGGGAAATAATCCAGACTTATTTTTTTTATTAATTTATGCACAATATTCTATCAGCTGACCAAATCTGAGGATACTAGCTGTCATCGTTTTTTTTAAAAAAAAATCTTTATAAATAATTTTCGATGACCAAATTTGCAAAGAACAATGTAAAAGGCAATAACTCGAAAAAAGCATAACTTTTTTAATTTTCACCTGGTTATCTTCTTATTATCTACTATCAGCTGTCCACGTTTGAAGCTCCTAGCGTTAATAGTTTTTGAGAATCAAGTTTTCCATGTCCAAATTTACAAAGGGCAATAACTCGAAAAAATACAATAACCTTTTTTTCAAGATTGAAGTTCACAGCTGTTATAGTTTTTGAGATATCTTGGTTACAAGATGTCATTATGACCCTTTAAAAGGGGCATAACTCCACTAAGGGATATAATCCAAAATTAAAGAGAAATATGTGGCAATTAGTTTTTGCTGAGGAATCCGTAAATGAAATTTCAAAACTTCATCTTAATAAATTTTGAACGGACATACGGACGTACAGACGCGCGGACAAGCCCAAACAATATGCCCCTTCAAATTTTCTAAAGTTGGGGGGATAAAAAAGCATGTCTCAAATGTGCCCCGTGTTTCCTAGCAACTGGAGAATATATAGACAATACAAATATTCCAATTTCCATAATTGCCTGGTTGCTAGGCAACCAATACTAACTGGTGCATTTTGATGACCATATTTAAAAAGTAAGAAAGGAGGCAAAGATGAGGAAACGATACAATGAAGTACCACACCTGACCCAGGATACCACATGGAAAAGTAACAAAAATACAATAAACATCACCAACAAGAGCCAAGAGGTCAGCCCTTTTCCAGCAGATGACCACAAGGCAGCAATGAACAGACACAAAAGCATGAGAAATACAAGACACAAAAAACACAAATGATCCATAAAAGAAGTACCGCCTTGAAACGGTCAGTAAAAATATTTTACTTGGGGAGGGGTCTCAAACCGGTTTCACGGCGCCAACCTCACCCTTAGTTCAGGTGTGGATTATGACACATAGATGTTTGGTTGGCAGGAAAGACCCCTACCTTATCAATGCATCATCTCCAAAAACATATATATCAAGATATAAAAAGGAGATAAAGCAAAGATAAGGACTCAACACTACATAAAACTGAATACCAGAGCAAAAGAAATCCAACAGGTGAACCCAGGTGGGGCCTGACAACAGTCAAATTATCAGGCCTTTACCATCTCATTAATAGATAAGTCTTTAAGTCTGAACCATCATAGAGTCTGAAGTCCGACCCACTGGCGTGCAATTAAAGATGAAAACAAAGTGTTTGGGTTGACCACCAAGCATGCAGTCTGTTGCAAAACATTAATGTTATAGGCAATCTTTTAATGATGGGAAATTATTTTAATGAACTGCTCTGAAAAATTATTAGAGCCAACAATCTTCTTCAGCTTATACACCAAGTCAACATAGAATTCAGGTTCCGAAAATCCTTAGCACAAGAGAGATTTAAGTTCAACTTGGAATTTAGATATCAAATCATAGTATCATCTATAAAATTTAAAAAAGGTTTTGCAAAGTGTATGATACCGATAGCATTGTTTAAGAAGTTGAAATCAGCAACATGGCTAGATGCTCTAGCAATATGAATTAGTTGAGAGATATAGACTCCAAAGGATGTAGAGCGAGGAACATCACCATCTAAGAATGGGAAATTGACAATTTCAAAATCGAAATTGTCACGTTTATCATAAATTTTGCAAGAAACAATATTATTAGAAATTGACAAATGCAAGTCTAAAACGCGGCTTAGATATCAGAGGTATTAGCTTTATTAGGTGGGATGTCGACTGACCATATTGTCAAAATAAACATTAAAACTGTTTAAAATATCGTCCAAATATCTGGATGTAGTGTTAAAAGCATCAATAATATCAGCCTGCTTATCATCAGAAAGAGACATCATAAAGTCCCTCTCAAAACAAAACAGGAATAAATCGGCAACCAGGGGAGCACAACTAGTATAGGAATCACATTGAGAAAGTTAAACTAGATCAAAGTAAATGACAAACTATGTACAGATAATAGCTAAAAGGCAGACTACGTGAGACCTACTTGATTATGTTAATTGACGAACTCTCCACAATATGCAGTCAATGAAACAGACAGATCTAATTTTACTGGATTTTAGTAAAGCATTTGACAAAGTTGCGCATGAAAAATTACTTTAAAAACTTTATCCTTATCAGAAGAGACACTTTAAAATGGATTAAACAGTTTTTAGAAAATAGACAACAGTCTGTGGTAGCTAACGGCATCCACTCTGGTATGATCCCAATCTCATCTGGCATCCCACAGGGCTCTGTTCTTGGACCAATCTTATTCGTTGCATACATAAATGACCTACCTGATCATGTTAGGATGTTAGGTCAAGAGTCGGACATTTTGCAGATGACACTGCCATGTACCTTTTCATCAGCAACATATCCGAACAAACATCTTACAAGAAGACCTCTGTGAACTGCAGAAATGGGAAGAGGCCTGGGACATGAATTTTAATCCCTCAAAATGTCAGATGTTACATGTTACCAGACTGAAGACTCCGATAAAATCCAAATACACCCTTCACAATACTGAATAAGAAAGTGTATCTGTTGCCAAATACCTATGGGTCACCATATCTGACGACCTAAACTGGAGAACTCACAAAGACAACATCACCAAGTAAGCTAACCAACACTTGGGTTTCTAAAGAGGAACATCAAAGCACATAACCAAGACTTAAAGTCAACAGCATACAAAACTCTCATCCGGTCACAATTGGTATATGCTTCTACTGTATGTTCCCCACACACTGCTGCTGACAAACTTGAATCTGTTCAACGCAGGGCTGCCTGGTGGGCCACTCGTGAATACCAGAAAACGTCTAGTGTCACCACAATGCTTTGAAACCTCAACTGGCGTCCTCTAGACCAGGGACGCGCATATATAATCTACTCGTCATGATGTATAAGGTCACTTATGACCTTGTTGCAATCCTTGCATGTGCATACGTAATACCAAATCGAAGGGACTCGAAATTCATCCACCTGCTGGCAAATAAACAGATCCCCATCTCTACCAACGATTATAAATTCAGCTTCTTCCCCCGAACGATTGTTCATTGGAACTCCCTCCCAACCTGCTCTGTCTACAGTGGCACAGGTTAGTCATGCTGTGTGCCAGGTGGTGCATGTATCACCCCTAATCACCAGATTCTGTTTTTATCCTTTTACTATATTAATACTCTTTTCGCATTGTACAAAATTATCCACACACTTTTCTATCTTTTATTTCAGCTATCCCCCTCACGGAATACCCTCTTGAAGTCCTCTTATGAGCTTATCGAGTAACGGAAGATTGATAGATTGATACGTTTCTTCAGCATGAGATTTTTGTGTCAGGTTAGCTTTAATATCATTTTTTCGTTGCTAAGCAACAAGCAACCTCACTTTCCATAAAATATTTGGATATGTTGTTGCATGGCCGAATAAGTTATGCCACCTTGTGGTTACATTTAAATGCTAAGAACTCTTACATTTTAAGGAAAATCCATCTATTTATTGGATAACCCTCGTATAATAAATGTATATAAGAATAAAAGATGCAAAATGGCTCACGTTAGCTTCTGGCAGTTTGGGTTTGACTGTGTTACAGCTATGTTAACCCCGTTACCATATTATAGTCTCAAATTATATTGTGCAAATACAAAGTTAAATCTAATTCTTATTTATCGACATGCTCATTGCATTGAACTCTCTAAATAAATGCAGCCAAGAGCCAGTATGCAACATAGCAATCGTCATACATGATATTACTGTTATATACGTTACTTTATTTCAAATATATTATAAAGTAGAACAGTGCTACCACTTGACCATTGGCTGTCAAAAGACTTCATGCTTTTGTTATTTATGGTTTACTACGCACTCATTATATAAAGCATACGATATGTTAGCTCTTCAGCAGGTGAGGGATTACCCTACAGTATCAAATTTACAACGTTACCCTAAAATAGGAACTCCTTGTGATAATATCTAATTTCTTACTCTTACATGTCAATATTATTTTTTTTTATTGAAAAGCAAATGACTAGCATCCAAAGGCGGGTCAAGTTGCTGTTACGATTTGAGGATTTGTTCTATTATATTCAGTTGTAGTATGATTATATTTTTTCATTCTGTCGCCGAGTCCCGTCATCTATACGGAGTCGATTCGATCGAAGTTAGAACCTTATTCTACTGTTGAAAAATCTGCCTTGATCATTTTAGACAATAAAAAAAAATGCAAAAAAAAAATTTAATAGCAAAGATACCGTTTTTATTGATATACTGCTCAACTAAAGTTTAGCACGGACTTTAATGTGATGCCCCACTTTGAATGAACTTGAAACATTTTATTTGATGTTATCAGCATGTATGGGGATCTTGAAATTTACGTTTGCTACGCCAGACAAAAGGTAATCGGGTTAGGTGTCAGTGGATTGACATAAAATTTGATGTAATGGGCATGTAAATGATACACGTCTACATCGGATATTAAGACTTTAGATTCTAATGTAAAGCTAAAGGCTCTTAATGATGAAAAACGTTAAAAACATCAAAGTTTGACACCCGTTTATGCCACGTTTTACCGTTCTATTATAACGTTAAAATGGTATTTTTCCACTTCTTGACTTTTCAGCGAACTGAATCAAGCGGTCAATTAATCTTTTTGATGCTAGAGTGGCACAAGCACCCGGATCATTTATGTTAGTTGATCCTTTGAAAACGTCTTCTTTAGATAGTGTTATCGCCTACATTTAGCCTCAACTTCAGATTAACGTCACTTTTGGTGAATTTCATACCCAGGGACAAAATTTTATAAACGTGCCTTACCCTTAATTGACTCTCTTTTGGCATCCTCTTAAATACGAAAACCCTTTCAATTAAGCATGCCTACAAAACGAAAACGGTACTGTTTTTGACTTGTAAACGTCATTATAACAACGACGTTTAGTTGTTGTCAAGACTCAACTTTTGCTTCAAATGCTCAATGGAGATTACCTTTTATTTTTTCAGAATGACTGATTCGACCTAGCTGGAAAACATAGGACTTTATAAACCGATGCTGTATCAATTATGTATTGCCAATAATGCAATTGAAACACGTTTTGACCCCTCTCTTGTTTAAAGTAATGAACGATGAAGTAGAAATCAAATCAAAGCCCACCAATTGCTTTCCTCAACTTGATCACAGATCAAACCATCATTTCAGCAGATATTTTATAACTTTAAGTCATTTGCTCAAACTAAAATCAATTTTAATTATCCGCGGTCAAACATAGGACCATATGATATAAAATATGGTTATATATGTTACCTTAACAAATGACAGAACATGGGGCTTGTCTTTATTCAGCTGTTACTTGAATTCTATCACATTCTCTTTGTTTATGAGTTTTGAACCCAATTACTTTGGGTAAATCAATACAATTGTTATGTTGTTTTAAAAAGGTTAAAACATTTTATGTTTTGTAAAATTAAATGTGCATAGATAATGTTTTTAATAATAACTACTAAATTCTAGTTTAGACAAAATTGTAGCTGTATATCTATTTAATGCAAAAACTTGGTTTAAAATGAATAAAAATACCACATGATGTATAATTTAAAGCAAGAACTAGGCATTAAATAGAATGTATTAAAGAGTCTGCAACTATGAACATTTTTCGATTTTTTTTTATTTTCTTTTTAAATCACATGTAAAAGTAGAATTAAGTTATGTTTTCACAATAAATCTGTTCACTATAGCTAGAAACTACACGGAAAAGTAATTATCTTATAAAACAGGTGTGTTTTTTCTGTTGTTGGTAATGATTTGCGTCCCTCCAATAATTATAGACAGTTAATTTTAACATAAATGCTGTTGTTTTGATACTGATAATTTGTTAAGATTTACGAAATGGGTAAAATGTTTACCTGAATCTTAGTTATTTTACTGTGTTCTTGAAAAATAGAAACATTAGTTCTAAAATTAAAAGATCAAAAGTTACAGACTATGCAGCTTTAAAGTAAGTAATATTCGTTTCTATAATAAACCAAGCAACAGAATGATAATTTACACCAGAAAAATGTTAAATATCACCCTACATTATTCTTTATCATTTACCAATATAATGGTCATATTATGGTGTTTAAAGGATTACAGATAGGATTTAATACTCAATTTCAATGAAAAGGTCTTTACCTTATAAACATTTTATTCAGGGTCATCATACTCAACAGCTTATCACAAAATTCCCCTTTGGGGAGGAGCAGGGTCTACAGCCAACCCAAGGTCTATGTGGCTGATAACTAGTAGCACTTTTCATGCTCGCTGTTGCGAAATAATAATAGATCCATACGTGTAGGTGCAGAAAAGGAAACTTTTTGAGCGTTCAATTTTAATAATTTTCTTACCCATTAATTTAAGCATGTATTTTGGGTGATCAAAAGAACCAACTAATTTAGACGGTTCTTTGGCTGGAACTGGTGCTCATTGAAACTGATCTTTTGAGTACCCACAGCATATGTTTTGTTTGAGTAATGAGAAAAACGACTTTCAGTTACGCTTTTCTTTCTGGAGGCTTGCATCTGAACTAAGGGCGCGGTTGGCGCCGTGAAATCGGTTTAAGCCCAGTAAAATATTTCTACTGACCGTTCAAAGGCGGTACTTCTGTGGATCATTCGTGTTATTTATGTCTTGTGTTTCTCATGCTTTCGCGTCTGTTCATTGCTGCCTTGTGGTCATCTGCTGGGAAAGGGCTGACCTCTTGGCTCTTCTTTGTGATGTTTAATTGTGCTTTTGTCACTTTCCAATATGGTATCCTGGGTCAGGTGTGGTACTTAATTGTATCGATTCCTGATCTTTGCCGCCTTTCTTTCTTTGCAAACATACAGTATTCTATACTATGCAAAACAAATATAGCAATATTTTATATGGGCCAGTCCGGCCATATCAAGCCTCGAGGTTACAAAATGAAGCGCAATGATTGGCTGCTTGCGGACACGTGTCCGCAAGCAACCAATCATAGCGCTTTATTTTACCCAAGTTTTATAACCTCCAGGCCCGATCTTATATTTTATTTTCTGGCATGATGATAAAAACTTCGATCGCCAGTCCACTATTTCCATGTAAAATATTGCAGATTTTTAAACGCAGCGGCTGTGTTAAAGTGACGTTGTATTTTGAGACTAGCGTACAAAGTGGACATTTTGGAGCATAAGGGTAAGCCAAAACCAATTTCAAGGCATTGCTTAATTACTAAAACCAAGAAAAGCAAACCAAAACGCTGAAATCTGAATTCTCTTCGAGAAATAAAAATCAAAGTTTTCACAATTTGACTTTTTTTCAGACGTTTTACGTTATCGTGTATAAACGGTGATTCTAAATCTCATAAAAGATATCTTCAAACATTCATTTGCTTAAAATCCTGTCATAACGATTGGAATTATTCGACATTAAACTAAGGTGCTATGAGCCAAAAAAAGTGCAAAACGTGAAAAATTGCTAACTTCATTTTGCAAAGTATATTTTTCTATATTCTATCCAGCCAGGTTTGTGTGAGTCTTTCATGGTCAAGTAAACCGTACCGTATGGCTGCCCTATGATTAGCCATTCCTTAAACATAAACTCTTTTTCAGGGGGGGGGGGGGCATTCATAATTTTCATTGGTGAGCATTTGGGTGGCTCCAAATTGAAAACAAATGTATACTCCTTTTTATATTACCCTTACCAACTTTAGCACGAAATATCTCGTAATTTTCAGGGTCTACACTCATGTAGGTGGTATAAAATAGTTATACCATAAAAATAGTGAGTGAGTATGATCAGGAAATACGAAAATAGTTTTTCAATGTTTGTCCACCTGTACGTTAGATAATCCACACGCTAAAGCTCGTGGATTATCTCCACGTACAGGCGGACTACCCATAGTATAACTATCACTTATTGAATAACATGTAAAACATCTTAAATATTTTTAAAAAAAATGGCTTTCCCGGGGTCGAGGTCCGAAAAGCATCACAATAAAACGCCCAGAAGCTGGTGCGATATTTGAGTGAAAATCGTGAAAACACTGCGTCTTACGCACCATTGTAAAAGTGTTACACATACTTTGATAGTTACATTTTCGTAGCAATCCTTTAGTGAAACCTTAGATTTTTGCAACCGTTCATAGCCTCAGGAATAACACAAATTTGATTGACAACTGCCAAGCTCACTTGCACGTGGAACACGCTTCGAACATCGAGCTCATTCGCCAGAAGTGATACTCGTGTTGTGATTGACAGCGAGCCACAAGTGAGTCACACGTGAAAAGCAAGCATCTTGTTTGCTCCATTGGCTGTCCGTATTCACACTGGCTGTTCCGCTTTCCCTTTTTACACTCAAACAAAACCGTTAATAGGATTACATATTAAATACAAAACTGTTTTTTTCCTAAATTTAAAATAATTTTATATTTTAGATATTTATAATAAAATGAAATATAAGCAATAAATTCAATTTTCGGAAACTTTGCAAGAGACCCGAAGTGTTCATGATTCCATGAACATTCCAAAAATTATTCTCAAATTTTTGAATGAGCGAAGAGTAAGTTATTGTGCGATTACATGGTGTAGAAACTGATCGGACGCCATATCATCTTTTTTCACTATTAGCATAAATGCTCAGGTACCATTTTAGAGGTACCGATTAAGTCATAAAACTGATCCTCAATACACACTTTTTACACTTGTTATTAATCAAACACAACCTTCATTCAATAAAGAAAGAAAAAAAAACTTACACGAGCGTATAATTGAGTCATTAAGTTCCTTAAGAAATGGACCTGCACAAGAGATATTTAGGAACTTATGGCAATACATGTGCGTAAAGCCGTTATTTTAACATACATGCGTAGCTATCTAGTGGGAACAGGCAGAGCCTAATATTAAATCCTTAGCCTTAATTCACATTCCTACTTTGAGTGTGTGAGTAGCGAATGTTGTTGTTGTTGTTGCTGCTGTTGTTGTTTCTTAGTACTCGTCCGTTTAAAGAGGCTAAGTCTGTAACTTAGAACATTTTTCGATTTTTTTTCTTTTCTTTTTAAATCATTTGTAAAAATAGAATTAAGTTATGTTTTCACAATAAATATGTTCAGTATAGCTGAAAACTGCATGGAAAAGTGAATTATCTTATAAAAACAGCTGTTTTTCTCTTGTTTGTAATTATTTGCGTCCCTCCAATAATTCTGGACAGTTGTTTGTAACATAAATGCTGTTGTTTTGATAGTGATGATTTGTTAAGATTGATGAAAATGGTAAAGGTTTACCTGAATTTGGGGTTTTTTGCTGTGTTCTTGAAAAAAAGAAGCATTATTTATAAAATTAGAAGATCAAATGTTACAGACTATGCAGCTTTAATTGCCGGACTACCCGTATACAATGTGTACTGTATCAAAGCGGATTTTGTAGACAAAAGTCTGTGAATCTACTATTATACAGTACGTCGACCTCACCAATACTTTGAAGCACTCATCAAAGTTCATTTACTATCGTGAAACTACTATAACACAGTGAGTTCACCACACTAAGTTTTGCTCTAGCGTCCTTTTTGTGGGGCATAGGCAAGCAGCGCAATCCCAGATCAGAATCTCCACTGTTTGCTCACAGAAAGTTCTATTAGAATTCGAATAAAATGAAAAATACCACCCAACACCCCTACATTTGAAATGGACTCGTCCTATCGATAGAGATAGGACAGATCATTCGGCTAAAATGGGTCCAGAAGTTTGTTTCTATTTACAGCTGAGGAGCCAGTTTTTCAATTAGGCTATTGAAGGCTTGAATTGTCTTATAGACGTGTTTGTGTGAAGGCCATGCAGTTTTATTTCTGGCAGCATCTATAGAACAGTACCAGTGGCGGAACCAGAGGGGGGTCAGGGGGTTCGCTCGAACCCCTCCACGGCCCCCTTTTTAAATATCCTATGAAAATGAAATAATTTGGTCATGGTGAGACCAAATTATTCCATTTTCATGGGATATTTAGGGAAAATGACATAAAATCAGCAAAGCGAACCCCCCCCCCCCCCCACACACACACACACACACCTATATATATACTGTATACATGAACCCCTTTCCAGAAATCCTGAATCCGCCCCTGAGTACCTTATATACCGACATGCCTTACAGTGAGATAGGTTGTCCCTTTCTGCCAAACAGTTTGCACAGTGATTCAAGAGATCTAAGTTGTTCAGGTAACTGTCCAAGGTAAGCACTTTCCTTCCACTTCTGTACTTGCATCCTGGTCAATACTTGGTTGCTCGGTTTCTGCAAACTCAGCAGACAGTTCATTTAAATCCTTGTGGTTTGGTGTCGAAAAATCGCTATCCAAGTCACTGGTTAAATGTCTGTAAAAATAGTAAGTGAGTATGATCATGAAATACCACAATCACAAACTGTAGACGAATCCATGGCGCCGGCGTGAGGAAGAGCCACACAACAATCAAGAAACACGAGGAAGACAAACAAAGCGAAGCAATTCAGCTCTCTCTTACCCATGATTGCAAAGCTAGAATAGGCACAAAGTAGCGCACAACAAAACATAGAACAATTACAGAATCCCGTAAGTTGGGTCTATAGCCACCTCAGAAGCAGAAGACGGAAGCTCCAATTCAGATCGAGTGCTTTGATCGAGTGCTTTCCTTCCTCGTTTCTTGCTGCCGGGCGTCCTCCAATTGGGATTTCTGGAAAGGTTTGTTTCTTTTTCCATAAATCCTTTCTTCGAGACCAGTCCCTTGCATGTAGGGGTACTGAAGGATATATCTTCTATTGTTCTGGTCTTTTCTTCATCTTATCATCGGAAGATGTTTCCCTCTTGTCCTGAAAATTTACTGCGGAAACGTTGGATTTCAATTGCGTCGGTTATGCATTCTAGGCGGGAGTTTTAACTGTCCAAATTCCGAATGAACTTCCAGGGGTGGCGAATCTCGTACTTCTCAAGAATACATAAGATTGTAGGCTGCATATTTTCAATATTTTTTTTTTTACTAAAATCTCCCTTAAAAACACATCCGGTATGCTTGAAGCCTCATCTTATCTGGCCCCGAGGTTATCAAAAAATTCATGCTCAACTCAAGTGAACATGAAATTTATCATGCTCATAAATGTTAAAATGCCAACAGTTGTTGGCATTTTAACATTTATAAGCATGACAAATACATAGAGGATATTTGCTTTTTTGAGGTGAATACCAAATATATTTCATCGAGTGTGTTGAAAACATCAGAATATTCATGAGTGCGCAGCACGAATGAAAATTTTGATGTTTTCAACTCACGAGATGAAATATATTTGGTATTTACTAATTAAAGTAAATTTTCTTTTTATTTTATACTTTTTAGAAGATTTACAGTTAATCAATTTGTTAACCATGCTTCAAGCCGAATCACAATAATGTAAAAGCCTGAAGACAAAGGAGTATTTGTGACAGAATACCTGGATCAATCTACATGATCTATAGTCATCAGGACTTACAGATAAAAAGAAATTTATTCATCGTCAAAGTGCGAGACAAGTGACGTCATAAGCGACGTCATAAATTGTTGATGACGTTGCGTAGCATATGTTACATGCATAGCCTCACTCACTGAAGCGGAAGGTGTTGAAAATTCAAAATCGAAAAATTTCAGCAAATCTGAATTATTTTGGTACCAACATGTTCCTCATGTTCTAACTAAGAAAATGACTCCCAACACTTGATATTTTTGTTCACAAATAAGACAGTTATAGGCGTTTGAACTTTCGAAGTGAGCTGCATTAAGTGAATGGAAATGTCAAAGGTAATCCAAAAACCGCTACAATGAAAATATAGGCTGATATCAATCACTAGTGATTGATATCATATTATCATTTCACTAGTGATTGATATCACTTTTATTTGTTTTTGATATGCATTAATTTCACTGCTAAGTATAAAATACAACATCTGAGAATTTTAAAACAAGAAATATCGCTATTTTCAGCATTTTAATTATAATGGCCATTTGAAATTGCATGCCCAGTTGAGATGAGCATGAAAAAAGTTTTATAACCTCGAGACCTGGCGACATGAACTTTTGCGAAAGTACCAAGTCTCGTGGGCTGACTCAATTGTAGCGAAAAGCAAGAGCATTTATCATTTGGGATTAATTTGTTTGTGTACGGGAACAGATGCCGGGTATACATAGATGGAAATAGTTGCATCAAGATCTATATTATATTCGGGAAAGAGCTTCATGCATTAAAGGGCAAATTTGGCCCCCTCTGGAGCCGGAAACTGAAAGTTGTGTTTCATCAACTTCATCCTATTGGTTTATTAGAAGAATCAACCATGTGTAATATCCTAGCCCTTTTTTTTACTTTTACCATTGCTATGGTAAAAAAATGGCGGACGAAATATTCTAGAAATAGAGAAATTGACATTTTGGGGCTAAATTTAAGGCTTTTGGAGACTGATTTTTAAGAACTAGCTATCAGCACAAGTGACTACCAAAAAAAGCCGTGATAATTCTCATCATCTGTTAAAAAATTGTTTTGGTATTTGCTTGGGCTCCATATAAAGTCCTCTGTTACATGTCTCAAATTTGCTCCAAAATGGTAATTTTCCTATTTTCAGCCTATTTTGGCGGCCATTTTTGTTACCATAGCAACCATAAAAGTCAAATCAATGCCATACTTTAACACTTGGGCTATTGTTCTAATAAACTTATAAGAAGAGAATTTGTGAAGAGCAGCATTTATATTTTGACCTCATAGGGGGGCCAGAATAGCCTCTTTATGCACATACCCCTTTCGATAAATGAACCTACAAAGGAATAACAGAATAATTATTCCAGCCTTACTGAAGAGAATATATAAGTTCATAAAGGGTTAACATGTTCTTTCCATTACGACAAGCCCTTACTTTCATCGTTTTTAATTAACCCGTCTCAGCCGAATGGAATTTCCCACTACTATTAATGTGGCCAGTCCATTTCCGTTTAAAGGGTTGTTGGGGGGATTTTTCATGTTTATTAAAATCTCAATAGACAATTCTGTAAGCAAACAGTGGAGACCCTGATCAGACGCCGCGTTTTGCGGCGTCTGGCCTGGGTCTGCGCTTTTTGCCTTTGTCACAAAAAAAGGACGCTAGGCTAATATGAACAACACTAAACACAATACCTACCAAGTAAAACATACAAAATTCCCAACTGGAACAATTTTTCAATACAGCTACAGGTATTCATTTTAATGTCCTCTAGGCACCAATAAGCCAGTCTTAAATTAAGTTTAGGTAATATATACTATAGTTGCCCAATTATTATATTCAGAGTTTTTTACACTGCTCTTCTATTCAGTTTATTGTTTACACTTAATTCACTGGTTTCTTTTCTTCTCTCCTTACCTACTGTGTAATTTTGAATGATCATTTGTCGTCTGCCGATTTTTTCAAAGTCAACGTTTTTTAAAAACTTCTTTCAGGAATACCATCAGAAGGTCAAACAGTTTGGAGTCAGTTCAGGCCCGACGTATCGTCGGGCCTGATCTGGCTCCAAACTGTTCGCAAAGGCCATCAGCAGACGACACTGGTAGACAAAGTGTTTATAAACACAGTCACGAGGACTTGTCGTGCAGATCCAATTACGGATCCATTGCACATAATCGATTATTGGATTTATTTGTTTTATTTACTTCCTGGAAAAGCTACACTTTCCAAATCCAGCAATTTTCGAAAAATGTACGGGTCAACATTATACTTTACGAATTTTGTAAATGCAACACATTCTCTGCGTAGAGAGCTTACAAAAAGATATTTTTATATGAGGGTCTCTTTATGTGTGTGTGGGGAGTGAGTGAGTGTGTGTGTGTGTGGGGGGGTCTGGTATTCTCTAATTCATTAAAAAAAAATTTAGCTAATTGTTAACTCTTTTTTTAAAAAAATCGGTTTAACATTAAAAGAATTCCATTATCCTATTTTGAGACGATTTTTTTATAATTTCACTGTTTGTGTGAAAAGCTGTCTTGATCTCTGTATGGAAGAAAGTACATGCATTGAAATGGCTATTCATCTATCGCAGAGATTTATTAGTGTGCTATGTTTGTATTGTTTTGGGTTTTTGCACTTTTTCATTAGTTTTAAATATGATTTTTACGTTTGACGCTGAAAGAATGATAGCTGAAACGCGAGAAATGTGAAGAAATTTCTGCGTCGACGGTTTAAAATTGTATGGCACGATACCTCTTCCGTAGGGAAGAATTGCCGATATGTTTGCGGTACGGTCAACTAAACAAATATTTGTAGGTTACAGTCAACTAAATTCTACTACTGTTTTAGATTTTTGGCACCAAGCATGTATGGGGGATGCTGGCTACTAAATGAAGCACTGAAAGATAATTATAGCATGTTGAAAGCAACAATGACTGTTGGTTGTATTGTGTTTTTAGATATTTAGATGAGAAAACAAAAATGTTTTCCACAACCCACTCTGCTTTAGCGAAAAAAAAGCACTATTCTGTTTAAAAAAGAAATTGAAACAAATATTTGAAAGTAAATGGCTGTCTAATATCAATAGTAGCAAAAGTAAATCTTTGGATATAAATAGTGGAAATAAACTTCGTACGTACATGTATGCAACTTTTAAATGCCAATTTTCGTGTGAACCATATATAAATTCTCTTAAATTTCAGGAACGACACGCATTATGTAAACTCCGCACAACTGCTCATACACCAGTATGTAACCGAATTTGTAAACAATGTAATACTGGCTATATTGGAGATCAACAACACTTTCTGTGAGTATGTCCAAAATATGATAAGGAACGATTACTGTTACATGGGTCAGTCAAAAATAACTGAGAGATGGTAAATATCTTTGACTGGGTTGGCACTCTTTACTGAAACTAAATACACATATAGAATGAGTCTTCCCGCTTCCTGCATATAGAAGTTGACGTCTCGTCATCTTCAATGTGATGTTGCTAGGCAACCGAAGACCGCCGCTCAGCGGTGTGCATTCGCGCTGACGACATTTCGGACTAAGCAGCTATGAATTTAAGATCATTTCAAATCTAAAACAGTGTAATAATGGACCTTTAATCACGCTTATTGTATCAAACAATGTGTTAGCAATGTTTTGAAGAAATGTAATAGAATGTAAAAACAATACATGCAATTTCCATTGCCTAGCAACCAAATGGAAATTCTATTTTTTACAAAAACACTAGCTTTTGTTGCTATGGCAAACGTTTATTCCTTAGAGTATTCAAGATATGCATTCAGGTAATAAAACAATTACTAAATAAAATGAAATGGTCATATGATATGATACACAAATGATCCACAAAAGAAGTACCACCTTGGAACGGACAGTAAAAATATTTTACTGGAGGGCTTAAACCGGTTTCACTGCGCCAACCTCGCCCTTAGTTAAGATGTGGATCAAGACAAATAGATGTTTGGTTTGCATGAAAGACCCCTAACGAACATATCGACCTGGATCGTTTTGATTAATTCCAGAGAAAAAAAAGTTTTATAATTACTTATTCAGGAAACGTAAACTATAATTTATCCAAATGGTTTTGTGGTATTTATATGATGCCTGTGGTGTTCTGGAATCATTCTAGTTGACAAATCTTGGAAATGAATAAAACTATAGATTTTGGACAAAGAAATTTAGAGACATGTATCGTCTGAAAATGGAAGTAAGTCAGGGTGAAGAGAGAGCTGGTTGTTTTGCTTAATTTGTCTTCCTGGTGTCTCGTAATGGTTGGGCGGCTCTTCCTCGCGGTGCCATGGGGTTGTCTGTGGTTTGTGATTGTGGTATTTCCTGATCATACTCACTTACTTTTTTGCCTCCTGACCCCTCTAGTTAATCCTTAATGCGCCAATCGCAACAAAAGTCGTCTGATTTTCTCGTCTGCTGAAATGTCTAAGAAGCCTCTATGGCAAACAGTGTGGACCCAGATCAGATTGCTCCTATAGGAGCAGTCTGTTATGGGTCAACGCCTTTTGCTTCTATGCTTAATTCGCCAGTAATGTCAGGCAGTTATTTGCAGCAAACGACATTTTCAGATGCATTTTTTTTTCGTGGCGCTTTAGGTTAATTATCAAATTCAATAACTACTACGCTCCTACTATGTCCTACAAGTTCTTACTGCGTCCATCAAATTTTTAAGGTGGCTGGGTGTGAAGGGGGTATAAAAACCAGTTATATTTAGCTCCCACAAGTTCTGCTTGTGTGCTTATATTAGGCGTAATAAGGGATCTTTCATACATTTGTGCTTCGTGGTTGTTTGTCATAATGTCTTGGCTGATCCATGCAGCCTTGTAGTCATCTATTGGGAAAGGGCTGACCTCTTTTCTTTTGTATATTGAAATATGAATTTTGCCCGAAAACTGCAGTTTTGCAATTTGGCTACACCGTTGTTTTGTTTTTAAAACTCGAAAAAATAACCACAAAAACAATCTACGCAGCATCTTTAACTCTCTGCCCCCCTGGGTATTTTTTCATGCTTTTTTGTTGTATGCTGAATGCTGATTTTTTTCAAAATCAAATATTCGAAAACTTCATTCAGGAATGCTACATCAGACTGGATCCAGATCAGACCCGAAGTTTTGTCGGGCCTGATCTGTGTCCAAACGGTTTGCAAAAGTTATCACTTCTAGCCAACAGACGACTAGGAGATAAAGAGTTAAGGTGCTTGGGTAGTCATGGTTGATATACTGTAAACCACAAGCTACAGGCTCAGGTCTAAGTACTGTAGTCGGAGGATAAATGGAAAGTGACGTCATAGCATGTTTGATAAAGGGACATCATCCATTGTTGTAAACGGGTAACACAGTTTCGCTGATAGTGAACGAATTGTTCTTTTATCATTAAAAAGTGTCGTGGTCGGCTAAGCGCAGTGGTAAAGCCCCTATCTCACTGGACTACGACTGTTTTGCGACAGCTGGCGACAGACATCGCGAGTGAGTCGCAAAGCAGTCTCGAAACAGCCGCCAGTGATTCGTAATTTCCTCGCATGTGTCGCCAAGTGGCGCAAAGTAGTCGCGAAAATTTTGAACATGTTCAAATATTTTATGCGACAAAATTCCTCCCAAAATGGTCGCAAAGTCATCGCGGGTGTCTTGAACCCGTCGCGAACTTGTCGTCGACCCCTCGCAATTTAGTCGCAATCATTTTGGAACACGACATATTTGCAAGATAAATAAGACTGAATTGCGAACCAATTGCGACATAAATGAGACACTTCGCGATAAATTACGAGTAAATTAAACTAAGCGATGTTTTGGCGAACAGTCGCACCGGAACGTCTCAGGACTATCGCGCGAGTATCCTTAATTACTCTCAATTATGTCGCCAAAGGTCCGTTAAAAGAGTTCCTCCTATCTGAGATGATAGTTCCTTTTTAGTACGAGATCTTGGTAATGCACACATGTACTTAAGTATACAGTTTGACTAATTCCAGTTGTCAAGTATTCTTGCTATCTGAGAGGATAGTTTCATATACGTATGGTGTATTGATTAGGCTTATTTACATGTATACTGTTTGGAGTAATTTCAGCTATTAAAATGGTTCTGCATTCCGAGAGGATAATTATGTTACATGTAAAAGAAATTATTATTGTGTCTGCTTAGTCTCAGCAGCCCTTCTAAGGTTTGAATTTGGCATACAGAACCCTATAAACAAATTAATACAGCAGCAGACTACTAAGATTCTGATTAGAATGCACATCCGTGCAGTCTGATCTCTGCCTTTGTTGTGCGCATAACTGTATGAAATAGATTTTCGCAGGACGTGGCTCAGCCGAACTCATTGCAATTTTTATTTGATTGGGCTCATCATGCCATACGTATGGGCAATCAGAGCATGTGCGTTCTCGACTGACGTTCTTAAGCTGCTTGATGGGTCATTATAACTGTGCAGTTTAAAAAAGTTAACGTTTTTCTAACTCAATATTTGCTACCATTCAATAGTCCGACATCACCCAGTAGCCTGACACCTTCCAACAATCAAGCTCCTTCCAGCCCTCTAGTTCCTTCCAACAGCGTTCATGTAGTACCTTCCAAGTCTGAGGTTTCAATGCTTGCTAGAATGTTTATTTTTCTTGGTTTATCATTTCTCGCAAAACCATCGTGCAACAGTCGCACGACCTTCGCGCGACAGTCGCACGAAAGACGCACGACGTTCGTGAGAACGTCGTGAGGCGGTCGATGGTAATAAATGTCGCAATTTCATCAGGCGAACATCGTGCGAGTGTCTCGCGAATGTCGCACGAATGACGCGCGAATGTCTTGAAACAATCGCCAATGATTCGTGCGACAATAGCACGACATTCGTGCGACTGTCGCAAATGTGTCTTAATCACCCATTCGGTGTGACCGCAATGTTATTATGGTTGCAATGTTGTATTTCTGTCGCCAAATCATGTCTCAAATTAGTCTCGAAATAGTCGCAAATTGCTCGCACCCCAGTGAGATACTAGCTTTAGATGGTAGCCCAGCAGGCACATGACGTCAAAAAAAAACGCCATATCAACCTCGATGTTGATATGATGTTGTTTTATGGTCTTGTGCCTGCTGGGTACACTACTGTGCTAATGTTTTTGCGTCACTTTCAACTTCTCATCAGCCTACAGTTGTTCCAGAAAAAAAAACACGTCAAAATAACATAGGTATCCATTCAAACACTGAGGTGTTATTTTGTTGTGCTGTATACATTGTATCCATGGTCTGTAAGTTTTACACCTTTAATATTTTCTTTAATTTAAAACTTCTGTCCTGCCAGCCAAGAGTGACAGTTACGTCATGTTTTGTTTACAAAGTTATCAAGAATTATGATCGATAGATCACTGGCGTATTAATCCTATCCACAGGATAGGATTAATACACAAGTGACCTATGGATTCGCGTTAGCGCAAGTTGGGTGTACAAGTTATTGTTTGCTTACCAATTGTAAAAAAAGATTATGTCACTGTCACTCTTTGTTGGCACTACAATGATAGGTAATATTCTTACAGATTTCCTCATTTAAGGACATATGCTACTAAATACTTCCCATATTGAAATATTTTCAATACTTTGCATACAGTTTGTCTTATGCATGGGCTATCCATTTATGAAATAAAAAGGATAGGTCACCGTGCTTATTTTTTCAGAATCTCATATTGAAGTTTACAGCATTTGACCAATTTTCTAGAAATATATAATAATAACACTAGTCCTAATTATCGAGCTAAAACGGTTGTAATCTTCAGCCAGCTTCTTTCTTTTAACTTAAATTATTGCCCAGGACCTCAAACTTTTAAGAAAATGTGCATGTTTACTTGTTATCCCATGCTGTGACAAGATTCTGCATGATATATTTTGACAATTCGTCAAAAAATGGAATTTGTTTTTAGAATAAATCATGTATTAAAAAATCTGATATTGAAAATCTTGAAAATTTATTTTTAATTCATGGACTATTATAATACCTTTCAGAAAAAAGAATAAAAATCTGGGGTCACCGAACTAATTCTCTTTCTAGAGGGCCAAATTTAACCCCACCCCCATAGGTTTCATGTGTAATTCATTATAAAAAGTTCGGAGATGACCATTTCGTTCGTTTTGATGATGCCATTTTACTAGTATATGAAGTAATTTAGCATTAAAACGTTAAAAAAGAAAGAAAAAACACACTGAAAATACTGCGCATCCGGGAATCGATCCTGGTCCTCTGGCTTTGTAGCCAGACACGCTAACCACTAGGCCACGAGGTCAGGTCGTGCGCCGCTCTAAAAAAACATACAAATAGTATAGACTCGGCCACTATCGTATTCGTAACCAGGGTTATTGTGTACGTCGTTTGCTTTCGACTGAGCTACATTTATCTGTCTTTAGTGCTGAGACGATCAGTTCTGAAAAGATGTCAATAGATATTTCGAACACACTTTAATTAGTTATTTTGTGAAGCAAATGTCGGAACACCGATATGACATAAGAATATCGGAAGCTGTGTTGATCCGAATCCGTTAAGGGTCGAAAGACAGGACCCAGACAACTTTCCCCGTTTGCAGACGCGGGAAAGGTGCGCATTGGAAATAGCCGCATATGTCTTTAAATTGTTGAGCTTTTGGTATATATACACAGTATTAATTAATCGCTTGACAAGTTACGGAAACTATGGGTTTGGATTCCTTTTTTCTGGATTCGGATCCGGTTTCTCTGGATTTGGATCTGGTTTCACTGGTTTTGGATTCGGTTTGTCTCGTTTTGAATCCCGTTTCTCTGTTTTGGTTCCGGTTTTTCTGGCTTTGGAGCCGCTGCTGCGTTATAAGGTGGTGGAGGGTCCAAGGTGGCGGACTGATTAAAACCACTACCTGATTGAGGCGGATAAACAGTATTATTTCCATTATTGTAGCCCGGAGGCGCTGTCGCTGGCTGGTAGGAGCCCTGTGGTGCGGGAGCTGTAATACAAAAAAAAATTGGGTCTCGTCGCGAGATAACCTGTCTTCGGGGGACTGCGAACAACACAGGCGCAGACCAGCCTGCGCATCCGAGCAGTCTGATCAGGGCCTTTGTTATTCGCTTTTTGAAAAGTATCATAAGTTAACTTGCTACATGTGAAATTTCAATTTTCTAGCTAGTCTCTGTAGCTGAGGAGACTGGTTAGAAACTCGCTTTGTCAGAAACTTTCTCGCGACTTGGCCCAATTAATCATACGGATTCAAGCAAGGCACTATAGATGAAAACACATAATATACTCAGTAAACAATTGAAAGGTATTGGAATTCTATTCCATTTCTGGCATTCAATAAAACATAAACTATTTTCAAAATACATGCATTTATAAAATTCTTGGAAATATCTGCCATCAAAATGCATGTTTACATTAAGCCACGTATCAATGAGTACGGTTCCAAATGGTGTAACCCACTACAACGTCTCTAAGCCCAGCTTCATCTAAAATGGATGTACATGATCTGAGCAGGTATATGTACGAACCTTGCCCTGGTTCAGAATTTATTAGGTTTCCAGAACGTCTCATAGCCTTGCCACACCTAAATTATATGCACATGATCTGATCAGTTACGTACCTTGCCCTGCTTGAGAGTTTATAACGTTTCCAGAACGTTCATTAGCCTTGCCGCACCTAAAAAAATGATCAGGTACGTACCTTGCCATTGTTGAGAATTTATAACGTTTCCAGAACGTCCATTAGCCTTGCCGCACCTAAAAAAATGATCAGTTACGTACCTTGCCATGGTTGAGGATTTTTAACGTTTCCAGAACGTTCATTAGCCTTGCCGCACCTAAGAATGATCAGTTACGTACCTTGCCATGGTTGAGGATTTATAACGTTTCCAGAACGTCCATTAGTTTGACGCACCTAAAATGTATGCACATGGTCTGATCAGGTACGTACCTTGCCCTGGTTGTGGTCCTATAGCGTTTCCAGATTGTCCTTTAGCCCGGCCACACCCAAAAATACACGCTGCGATCAAACCCACAATAACAGCCAACACAATGATACAGCCAATCACTATTCCGACAATAGTACCGACGGTCAGTCCACTGGAACTGTAACAGAAATATCAAATAACGATTCAAATAATTAATGTGACAAGTATAAGCTTTTTTCAAAAAAGCTTGTCAACTTTCAGCACTGAACTAAAGTGGGTTGATGTACAGTAGCCATTTGAGCCTAGGCATGAGATTTCCAACGATGTGGCATTTTGACACGTGTAGACTCGGACGAGCCTCTGCAGCCTCCTTTTAGGCTTAGAAACTCCAAATGGTTTTCAGTCAGTAGCTTAACAATCATAGAATACTCAAGCGACAAGCAAATGCTCTGATCAGACCGCGCGTACGCGCAGGCTGATCTGAGGCTTTGCTGGTCGCACTTACCGCATTGTTGGATATCTCATGTCGCAGCTCATTTGAAGGCGATATTTTGGTAGCTGTTTCAAATGAATGTGATGAGCTATTTAATGACACACCCTCGTTGGGTGTGTCATTTGATCGTTGTGACACCTTGATGTAATATTCATGGAAAAGGCTCTCATGCCACACCACTTAGCCGGTGTGCTTTCGTGCAGGTTGCAAACTTAGTCAATTATACTTGCCATCCACTTGACGATGGCAACAAATATTGATGAGTCTGAACATGACATGTTGATAATTATTGCATCAGCGAGCAGTAAAGGCTCAGGCGAGCCTGAGCATACGCACAGTCTCGTCAAAGCCTTCGCTGTTCGCATACATTAGGTTTGGAAGTAGAGGAAAGCTATGACCAGATGTTAGGTATCAAACGACACTAAGTAGCCATGTGTGCACTTTAAACGTATGCGATAAATTTCACGATCTCATGAACTGGCCCATTTTGGTTTAAGGTGGCACCACACTTATGTGGAAAGATAACCTAGTTTTTTCTACCTTTTTTTTTATAAAAGTAAGAGTTATCTTATTTTTTTTTGTAATAGTATTGGCATTCACAAAAAGCCTTCTGCTCGCATATCAACAAATCTCTATGACCAGGCACATTTTGATCATCGGGACCAGTTCGACCCATCGAAGGGTTTGAGCTAAACCTGATCGGACAATTCTGGTCAGACAAGTTAATATTACATGTGTATTCCATTGACGTTAGATATCTGTCACTCATGTCTATAGTTAACCCTTTCCACGTAAGAGTTTGAATAATAAGCTACTTGTATAATGTATTTGCGGGCGATTAAAGACCTTAATAAGCCTGTACATATGCGCAGGATGATTAATGCATCTGCTTTCCCATCTGTTTTCTCATTATACATCGTTCTAGTATGGGTGTACTTTACTGTATCTGTCTATGTTTTCTGGTTTCAAAATCAAACCAATATGCGGGCAATTATAGAAGAAAATATTTTTTAATTTGCATGACTTAATAAAGCTTCTATTAATAAGTAAATATGTATAAAAAAAATTGAAAAGCTCCCAGCAAACAGACTCTTAAGACAAATGCCTAGAATATGCCAAAGCGAACAAACAGGGTTAAAACATCGTCTGGTCAACATTCATGCAACGCCAGTGCTTATAAGATCTTCATTGAAACAGCGTTGTTTCAATCAGTGACGTATATTGTCAGTTTGTTCATGTCTAAATTTCTTATCTAAGAAGTTGCTGTTAACGTCACCATTTTAAGTGAGTCAGCAGATACATATGCAGTCCTGTTTGTTCTAGTAGCCAAGCATAGAAAATTAAGTTTTTTGATGTCTGGATTATCGTCTTTTGAGCGAAGTCTCCATTTTATGCCTATCAGAATTTGCTGCGTCTGATCAGCGAATGCTCTTGTTTTTATCCATTAGTTGTGTTTGTTTGTGTTGATGCCTTACGTCCCAATCAACTATTTTCAGTCTTGCTGGACCGATTTCATGTCTTCATGGGTTGAACTATTACTAAGCAGCAGATCAAGGGATATGCCCAAGATCACAACACTGTGACTCTAGTGAGTATCAAACTGGCAACCCTGATCTCAAGTCTAATCTTGGTGGGGGGTCGTGAGGGTAATTATGGTACAGGTGTGCGGCCAAGGTTTTTGAAACCTATCCCAATTATATACCTGGTCTTCGAAAAAATGACCTATTCATATACTTGATTGAACAAAATGTTTACATATTCATAAACAATTCTTTGATTTTTATATTCCCTCTTTGCTGTCTTATAATTTTGGTTTCTGAGCTGAATATCTGAGCAAAAATATGAGTATTTTCAAACAGGGATGTCAGAAAATGGGACCATTCATATAACAATGATGAAAAACTGGGTCAGTCATATACTTTTTCTTGAAAAAAGGGGGCTTACCGTATACCTGGCAGCGCTGAAAACGGGGGTTATTTGTGCCGCACATCCGTGCTATGTCAAATATAGGTAGTTACCCCCCCCCCCCCCGACCCCCCCCCCCCCCCCCCGAGAGTCTTATGCCACCGGTACCAAGAAAACACTGGCTATATGTTGGGTGTTTCTATGCGCTAGTTTTAGTTATCATGGGCATGCTTGTCTGAGCATTCACTTATCGCCTATATGATAGAACCAATCTGGCTTATCATAATTGCTTTACCCATTGGCTCATTGGTAGAGTGCTCCACTTGCGATTATGAAGTCCCTGATTTGAGCATTACGCACATATTGTTTTGTGTTTTTGAGCAAAATCTTTATCCTTACTGCTCAGTACTGGCTAGCATCAAAGAAAACATCCCAATATATCTGATTGTATTTCTAGGACGTTAAATATCAACTGATATAAACATTGCTGCTTTCTAAACGAACTCTTTTCCATGATTGTCTACACCCATTGACTTAAAAAAATCAATGAAAACAAATTTACAATAAAATTAA
Source organism: Loripinus fragilis (assembly GCA_964019695.1). Taxonomy (NCBI): domain Eukaryota; kingdom Metazoa; phylum Mollusca; class Bivalvia; order Lucinida; family Lucinidae; genus Loripinus; species Loripinus fragilis. The sequence goes on from OZ026525.1 coordinate 77,327,360, forward strand.
ACTTCATTTAATCTGCTGATTTATCTTCTACGATAATCAGATTAATCGATTTTAATAGAACTTATCAAAATGCTACAGAACTAATTTTCCATATGCCAGTTTAGGCTAACAAAATGTAGCTCTTTGGTACATGGTACTATGCGTAATGCTCCTTACAAACACCAAAGCCATGATACGATTCTCGAATTGTGGCAGACTTTCCCGAATGCCTACACTACCTGTAATATGCTACGATGACCATCATTTTTTTAGTAAAGTACATACCATGAAGAGAGGGCTACAGGATAATAGGAAATAATGGCAATATGATATAGGAATGGGAAATGATTCATATTATAGGAAGCAGGTATGAAGAAATTATCAACCTATGGCATTTCATATATTGCAGATTTATAATACTTTCTTTTCTTTTTTTATGTTACAGCTATTTGTATTGTAGTTGTATTTTTGTGTATTTGCATATTTGCATATTTGTAATTTTCATTGTATCTGCATTCTGGTGGAGTATATTGCCTCTGTGGGTGAGGTAACATTAACAATGGCGCATTGTACATGTAATAAAGCAGCTGTTTACAGCTATTCAGTAGTTATATTACATGGCACTGGCCTTCCATCTATACACCTGAGTATGTCTTACATCATATCTGTTGTATAGCTCAGAATACTATTACATTGTATATTGCAGTCTTTGTGTTCATTTAGAACCGACGCCGATCTACCCATTTATAAACAGAGGGTTAGATACCCAGCCATGGACGCTTGGAAAAGAAGGGAAGAATAATTAAGGAATTTAGAGAAAGAACTATAGCAGAAAGAGGATAGTATTAGAGAACAACTCAGGCTTAACCTTGCAATTACAGGTAAGGAGCAAACTCTAGAAATGTCTAGCATGATAGACAAAGTCAAGAAAGATACTAGTAGTTATGGCAAATAACAGACTGACACTAGTTCTTCTAAAGATGAAGATAAAGATACCACTAGTAAAGAGAAGAGATTTCACCATTCCTCAAACCATATATAAATTTCTTTTCTGGTGCAGAACCAACACCGAAGAAGGAAACGTGTGTTATTAATTTTAGGATCTGCTGCCACAACAGAGCAGACAATAGATAAACTTGAAAGAAAATTTAGGAATGTAGCAAGTGGGAAAACTGTTCTTCAAGAGTTTTTTTTCTGCTGTACAGAGAGAAAATGAGTGTGTGACGCTATGGGGTATCTGACTGGAAGACATTTTTCAGAGGTCTGGTAAAAAAGATTTTGCCACTGAAAATCAAAGAGACAAAATGCTAATTGAGAGGTTTTGGAGATCACTTCGAAGCATAGACTTACAGAATGCAACAAGTGCATATTATTATTCTATTCAGTCTTTTGAAGTGGTAAGGCAGAAAGTACACACAGAAAAATATGCTATGGCAAGTAACACAAAGCCACAGACAAAAGTCTGACTAGAGTAAGAGAATGGAAAATAATTTGCAAAGCTCTGACACATAATGTGTATCAAAATTTAGTTTTGAGTATGTCTCTGATCTTATACTAAAGGCATATCACAATTCAGTGACACAAGACTAAAATGCAAAAATCTTTAAATAACTTATTGAAAGAATAACAGCATTAGAGAAGTCAATTAATAGGATATCACAATAGTCATCCTGTGACAGATCAGATCAACTAAATAAAGATTCAGGTATGAACTATAGAAAAAAGGCCACACCTAAGAAAAAGTGGCTCAGTGGTAGAGTGCTTGACTTGAGACTGAGGAGTTACAGGTTTGAGCTTCACTGGCATCACAAAGACCAATTAGAAAGCATTAAACCAGTAGGTGCCATCATTGAAGGACAGATGGATAATACAAAGAGCTTGAATATAAAAAAATAGTAAGTGAGTATGATCAGGAAATACCACAATCACAAATTGCAGACAATCCTGTGGCACCGCGAGGAAGAGTTGCTCAACCATCACGAGACACCAGGAAGACAAATTAAGGAAAGCAATCAGCTCTCTCTTCCCCATCAAGATGATTGCAATACTTGAATGGACATAAAGTAACGTACAACAAAACATAGAACAATTACAGACTCCCACAATGGGAGTAACAATGAACAAAAAGTCAAACAACAACAGAACCACCACCTTAGAACGGACAGCAGCCTAAGACACCGGGGGGCTTAAATGCATTTTACAGGTAACAAATCTTCGCCCAGATAAAAAAAATCTCAGAGAGGATAATAGGAAAAGGAAATGAAAGTGAAATAATAAAGCCGGTGTAAAAATAAAAGGCCTTATAGATACCGGATCCATGGTCAGCACTATAGCTGAAGAATTTCTATTTGAATTGAATAACAGTCTAGTCATTTATTATATTGATGGACTTGGGCAGAGGATTAAAACTGCCAATGGACAATTTATGCCACAATCTGGTGTAGTAGGGATGAACATAATTATTCCTTCCATTGGGAATTAGTCATTGACAGTATTAATGCTTGTTGTATCGACAACTGAGTACAACAAAGTATATCAAAATTAGAAAAAGTTCCAGTAAAATGGAAAACTGTATTTCATGCAATCCAAAGTGATAGAGTTGGAGTAGTAAGAACTACAAGAAAGATAACATTGCAGCCCAATAAAGCGAAGACAATTACATTTCTAGTTCTAAAGATTGGAGATGCAGAGCCAGCCTTGACAGAGCCTACAGAGAAAGCAATATCTGCAAAGATATTCACCCTACCGTTGACAGAGTTAATTAACAGCTCGTATACATGCGTGGTTATGCAATATATCAGCCAAAGTTGTGACATTGCATGTACAAGCAGAAGTCTGCCATTTGGAAGCAATGAAAGTGCTGAATAGAGATCCAGTTAAGGAAATGACAGATAAAAATCTGCAAGTAGAACATCATCAGCAAAGCACTGATGAAATGAAAGTTGACATCAATTTTGATGACTATGTGTTTTAACATCATAACAGAAAGAAAAAGAACAACAGTTTCTCTCTGGATGGTCACATATATTTTCACATGGACCAACATATCTAGGAAGGACCAAAATCATTGAACATGAAATCCACTTGACAGACAAACATCTAGTCAAAGAGCAATTTAGGTAAACGCCTGCTGCCTTCATACAAGAAGTCAGAAAACATGTAGTGAAGATTATGGAGATTCGAGCCATATGGGAATCAACCAGCCATCCAACAAACCCTGAGGCTGGAAATAAGAAATCTACCAAACTTACATTATTCGTTTTGGGAGAAGAGAACCAGAAAAGTTTTGCGATGATCACCAATTGGCTGACTAGTCCTCCTGTGCTTGGCTATGCCAATTACCAGTTGTCGTTCACACTTTACACAGATGCTTCATGGAATGGCTTAGGTGCAGCACTCGATCAGACTCAACAAGGAATAGGGAGCACAGTGGCTCAGTGGTTGAATGCTTGACTCGAGACCGAGAGGCTGCTGGTTTTAGCCTCACCAGCGTCATTACGTTGTGGTCCTTGAGCAAGACACATTTATCCTAGCTTAGTACTGGTTCAACCAAGGTAGACCCATCCCTATTTAACTGAAAGATTGCTGATGGGACCTAAAGAATCAAATCAAACAAACAAATCAACAAGGAATAGACAGAGTGATTGACTATGCAAGTCACAAGCTGGAGTTCTTGGCGCTGAAGTGGGCTGTCAGTGAAAAGCTTCATGATAAGAGCCAAATTTGTGGCTCAAAATAAAGCGCAATGATTGGCTGATTGCGGACACATGTCCGCAAGCAGCCAATCATTATGCTTTATTTTGAGTCTGAGAATGAACTCGAGCTTTATAACCTTGAGGCCTGATCTGGGGCATCAAGGGCATGACAGGGCCACGGCTTTGATTAAGCAGCAGTTTTTTGTCCAGGTATAGATGCCTTTGCTGCTGAGCAAGTTCAGCAGTGTAATAGATGCATTCAGCGACTGGCAAACCCCGGTGGGCATTAGTGCTAAACTTGTAAGCATTGAGTCTACTGTCCCTATGGAGATTGTTTGTCTGAATAATCTAATGTTGAAAAGGTCAAACGGTGGCATAGAAAATATATTTTCTAATGTTTGACAGGCATCCACGTCTGTCAATTGATGCATTACACAGAAGCAATTTGACCAATGTGGTCCAACTGCTTCACAAGGGGTGCATACCAGTATTTCTATGAAAACCTGTTGTGATTTTTAGGGGGTCCCCTCTGGAATGGCGCATGGCGAACAACTCTATAACTCAGAAACTAATTGGATTTTACTTTTATTGTTCCCAAACACTGAACAGGCTACGCAGGATTTTTTCAGTTTCTTATTCAGATTTCTAGGTGGGGAAGAGAGGGCTGGCTGCTTTGCTTAATTTGTCTTCCTGGTGTCTCGTGGTGGTTGGGTGACTCTTCATCGCAGTGTCATGGGTTGTCTGCGGTTTGTTATTGTGGTATTTCCTGATCACACTCACTTACTTTTTTTTACAGCTAACACGTTACACAGTGGACTTCTCTGATCTTTGATTCTTCTTAGGTCAAAATCGGACTACATGTATATTACTATTGTTTTTTGCTGATCAATTAAGCGACTATGAAATGAACAGGCATACATTTTGGGAAGGATCTCCAGCAAAAGGTGCGCTTGTCAAAGACTCAGATCCGATCAGTGTCTTTGTTGCACGCTCTATGGGTAACCAAGGGACCAACGTTTCCTCAGGGGAAAATTAAGACTAATCAGACATTGCAGATGAGCAGACTGATTTGAATCTTTGCTGTACGCACATGCTAACTTTATCATAGGCTGAATTCCGGCATTGATAAGTTAGGGGTCTTAAATGCAAACCAAATGTGCCTTGACATTTGATTTCCAACAATGTGGTATTTTGACAAGTGTAGACTCAGATGGGCCTGTGCAGCCTCGTGTTAAGCTTAGAAACTTCATAAAATATTCAGTCAGTAGCTTAACAGTCGGTAAATATTTAAGCGACTAGCAAAGGCTCTGATCAGACTGCGCGTATGCGCAGGCTGGTCTGAGCCTTCGCTGGTCGCACGTTCCACATTGTTGGAAATCTCATGTCACGGCTCAAATATCTATGTGTCTTGATCCACATCTGAATTAAGGGTGAGGTTGGCGCCGTGAAACCGGTTTAAGCCCTCCAGTAAAATATTTCACTGACCGTTCCAAGGCGGTACTTCTTTTGTGGATCTTTTAAGTTTTTTCTGTCTTGTGTTTGCTATGTCTTTGTACGCGTCTGTTTATTTGTGCTTTATGGTCACCTGCTGGGAAAGGGCTGACCTCTTGGCTCTCGTTTGTGGTGTCTAACTGTGAGTTTGTCACTTTCCCATTGGTATCCAGGGTAAGGTGTGGTAGTTGATTGTATCGATTCCTGATCTTTGCACCCTTTCTTACTTCAAATCCTCAAGTCTTACCAGCAAAGATCGTCGCAGCAGTAGTAACCATCGTCACAGTAGCTCACTGTATCAAAGTTCTGCGAGCAAATGACTTTGGCTAGTGACACACCTGAAACAAGGACACTATTTTATGCATATGCCAGAACACGAAATTTTGGTACTTATCGCAGCAATGAGCAGCGAAGGCTCTGGTGAGTCTGCACATAGGTGCAGAGTCACCAGAGGCTACGCTGCTCCAGAACAGAACATTATATATGACCTTTTGGTTACTGTAAAGGCGGCACCTCATGACTGGTCAACCTCAGACATACATGTAGGTAAAAGCTGAAAATAAGGCGTGTTTTTTCAAAAGTAACTGCATCATCTTGCGCCATTACCTCAGTATAGACGTAAAACACATTATTTAGTCCTTAAAACTCCAGCAGAATAGCTTCATCTGAAAATGTCTATTGAACATACGTGTAAGCATAGAGACAAACAGTGTGGACCCAGATTAGACTGCTCCTGTAAGTCTTACAGGATCTTACAGGAGCAGTCTAATCGAGGTCCACACTGTTTGTCTATGAGGCTTCAAATATTTTAGTGGACGGCAAACAACATACATTTTGTGATTATACGCTTTCAGGGTTAATAAATGTGAGTTCAATGTGTTTACGGTTAGGATGTTCATGAAGTGCACGCACTTTTGCGTGGCCCAAGCAGCTTAGTAATTCTCCACCAAATTATAAAAAGAAAGTTGCCGCCTTTACAGTAAGCAAAAAGTCTATTAATATAGATATAGATGAAGACTCAGACGAAAACTTTGACCTATAGGCCTGCTATATACGTTAGCATGGATGCTTATTATAGGCATTTGCGCATGTGCCATAGCTACCGAGATATTGCGTGGCCCAATTAATGTTTGCTTGAAAAGTTAGCTACCAAGTGAAACTAATCAAAAGTAATCACCTACGCAAATAACTTGAATTCGCAATTGCTTCCATCTAATTAGGGGATGACTGTAATCAAAACGTAATTTCCGAACGTATGCTGGGCCCACGTCGGTACAATGTTGACGGTCTACATTCACTTCCTGGGCCAAACGTCGACAATTCACATCGACCCAATGCAGCTTTGCTCGTAGGATCAACGTGGAACCATCATGGTGGCTCCACGTCGGGTCAGAGTGTGGTCAATGTCGGTTCAACGTCATACCCACATTCGCACAATAAAATCTGTAATAAATTTATTTAGCAATTAATTCATTTTTATAATTATAATTTTTTATCTAATGTTGTATGTGTCATCTACTTAGAAGATGGTCATTGTGCATATCGCATGCAGCTTGAATTGTTTGTGGCAGTGTTTCTTGGCTATAACCAGTACTGGCCGGGAGAGTTTGTGGTTTTGTCCTTTTATGTCCATGAGCACCCAAAGGCTCAAACGGCAGTGGTTCAGGTTTTAAAGTGTCTCAGAAGAAGAGGCCACAGCTTAAAAGTATCATCCAACAGACTGGTAGAAGCCAGGCATCAAACCTGCGACCCCTGGTTTACAAGACTAAGGTTTTAATATTGAATATTGATTTATAATAATTGTATTAAGTACCTATTTGAAGAAAATATTATTTCTTATAGTTAGGTGTTAATTTTAGATAATATATTTTCCAAAGATAAACAGGAAACATTACAAATATTATAATAATGGTAAAAACATATAAGACTTTAATTAATTAGGTTACTTTTAGTTTCTATAGGTTGGGCATCTGCATGAATTATTAGGCAATTATGTTATGATTATTTGAATTATAACATGGGCAAAGCGTCGGTAAACCCACACTAAACCTGTCACAGAAATCGTGCGATTGATTGAAGTATTTATTTGTATATTTAATTTTCTAATTATTTCTGCAGATTTAGTAAATATTTATATTTGCATTTATGATATGAAAAGGGTCAATTATGATTTAAATATAAGGTAAAGTATATGAAGGTTTAAGCGACGTTGAAGTTACGACATTATAACGTTAAGTAACGTTGACTTCAAGTTTAATTACGTTGGTAACCAGAGACAGTGGTGCAGATGCACAGAAAGTGTTTTAAATACTATCCTAGAAATGAAAGAGGCAAAGTGACAATATTCTTATGAGGAATACTCAACCGGACTAGGATTACATCGTTTAAACAGGTATTTATTTGAGTTATATATTTGAATAACAAATATTGATAAAAGATGTACCTGACAAATGATATTATATTTGTTCATGTGACAATATATTAAATGGAATCAAATGTATATGTGTTTATCCATGTTTCGCTACATTAAATTGGCGCTGAAACCTGGGAACCTTTAGAGACACAGATCATTATTCAAATTCAAGGCCAAAACATATACATGTACATATGAAAGATGTCTACCTACTTCTTAAAGGGTAAAAGGACAAGATATAGAAACTTGCTGGAGAAAGAATTGGAAAAGGGAAAGCGTCTGATTGAGGAAGATGCTGAACAGTATGAAAAACAGTGTTTTCAAATAATTTGAAAAATTGTGTAAGTAGACATTATGACTTTATGGAACCAATGAGCGATTGTCAGTAGTTATTGAGGGACAGGAGGGAACACAAGAAGTTGAACAGCTAATCAACGATGACTGGTCATACATTGCCTCTTTTATAGAATGCCATGATGAGCTGGTGGGTAGTCAGGAATCACCTCAAGACCAGAATTTACCTTCAGAAAATTGGTTATCAATAACAGTGGCAGAAGACAGGTTAATTCAAAAGATACAGATGACAGCACAAATGCAACAAGTTCTTATATGACAACAGCAAATCCAACAACAACACTAATTAAATATGAACCAACCAAGTCGAAGACAAACCTCTGCAGGTAATTCAGTTAGACTTCAAAAAGTGGAAATTCAGCCTTTTAGAGATGCGTGGCTCTTCCTTGTAGTGCCATGGGTTTGTCTGCGGTTTGTGATTGTAGTTTTCCTGATTATGCTCACTTTCTATTTTTAATGGAGAAAATTTAAAATGGACAGAGTTTAGGACTCTTTTGAGGACTCTCTACTGTTTACCATGAAAACAGTACCGTTGATATCGCAAAGATGAGTTATTTAATGAGTAAACTGACTGGAGAGGCCAAAAGCTTTGTATCAGCTATCTTACTTTCCAATGAAAATGATACTGTTACAGTGGAGCTATTAAAAGAAAGATATGGAGATACGCAGGCTGCTGTGTCTTCACATTATACAGAGTGTATCAATTTAATCGGCTCTATATACTCCAAAGGGGCTAGGTAGTTTATACAACCAAATAGAAAAACATATGAGATGTTTGAAATCTCTTGAACAGGACATTAATCAAGATATTTTTATCACAATGATCACATCCAAACTACGAAAAGATGTTTTATTTCATCTTGAGGTACAAAAGGGAGCTAGAGCCAAATGGACAGTCAATGAACTTTGGGAAAGGTTAAATGACTATGTTGCAGCAAGAGAGAGAGAGCTTGGCAAAATGCGTGTGCTGTAAAGACAGAAGAATCTGAAAACCTTCACAAGCCAAGGATACATGTAAGTTCTGCTGAAGCTCTAGTGGCAGGAGTCCAGGTTACAGATAATAAAAGGGAAAGAAAGAAGTTTCGTCCCAGATGTAGATACTGTGAGGAGACCCACTGGAGTGGTGAGGGTATAACATTTAGAACAGTAGAGGCCAGAAAATAGAAAATAGAAGGAAGCTGCTACCTCTGTTTGAATCAAAGCAACTAGGCAGGAAGTTGTCAATATATGATAAAATTTGTTTACTGTGGTCAGGTGAACATCATCACTGGAGTCTGTGACCAAAACAGTTTGGATCAACACATGGAGAAAATTCAAGCTTTGCTGAACAGATGTCAGTACAGGATGAAGTAGTTTACACAGATAATAGTCTAATTTCATCGGGTGAAATGGTCTTGATGCAAACAGATATTAAAAAGCCTGAAAGTCACATCAAGCAGGAAACGCGCGTTCTTCTTGACTCAGGTAGTCAGAGGACATACAATACAGAGTCCTTAGCCAAAAAGTTGAATTCAAAACTAGACGACAGGGATGATTTTATGCTGGTAACTTTTGGTTCAGAAAAACCCAGAAGGACTGAAACCCGCAACACCAAGTTAGACATAGTTTTAAAAGATGGTAGGGTTATGAAAACCAATGCAAATGTTGTTCCACAAATTGCAGAGTCGATTCAAAGAAGGCTAGTTAATCTAAAATCGCTTGACAACTGGAAATGCATTTCTGTGCAATTATTTTGAATTTGGACTTGTGTGTCATGAGGAGATATCGTTTAAAGATATTTTTGTCTAGAGCTAAAATGAGAATCATGTTCAAAGAGCAAAAATAGGCAATGTTGGCAGAGAATATTTTATGAGGAACTTTTTTTTAATTTGGACCAGTGGTTCCGGAGATTTCGTTTTAAGATATTTCTCAAGAAGAACACTGATGGCCATCTGGTTGCGCACAGGGCATTATGAGGCGCATTTCTGTAAAATCGTTTTTGCTAATGGACCGGTGGTTCGGGAGATGTTGTTTTAATTCTAGATCTCTGGTGGCCATCTTGTTCAGCGCACCGGAACCATTTTAACAAGTTTCGTCGAGCGCCTTAGTACGACGGACGATGCAAGACGGAGCCTGTGGCTCAGGTGTGCTAAAAGGAAGGTTTTAATTCTGCACCAACAGGATTTTTAAATGCTTGTCCCTCCTTACTGAGCTGCCTCAGAGACCTATATAATATACGTTACTGGCTACCTGTACGGCGGCTGATATGATCTTGCGATTCATCTATTCACTCTAAAGGCATGACCCTGAGGGTATAAAACTTTATTTTGAGGATGTAAAATGTCATGCTCAACAATTTTTGGCATTTTAACAATTATTAACCTGATAAATACAACGTCTGGGTGTTTGAAAACAAGAAAAGTCTTTATTTTTCAGCATTTTAGTTTTTATAACCAGTTAAAATTTCATGCTGTTTTGAATTTCGCATGAAAAACTACCATGACCTTTGGCCAGGTCATTAACGGTAACTCTGTACAGAGTTGCTGTGTAATCGACAACCTTGAAATGAGCCGTGGCATGGGATTTCCAACAATGTGGTATGTGCGACCAGCAAAGCCTCAGATCAGCCTGCGCATACGCGCAGTCTGATCCGAGCCTTTGCTAGTCGCTTAAATATTCTATGAGTGTTAAGCGACCGACTGAACATCATTTGCAGTTTCTAAGCTTAAAAGGAGGCTCCACAGGCTGGTCTGAGTTTACACTTGTCAAATACCACATTGTTGGAAATCACATGTCACGGCTAAAATGTACTTTTGTATGCCAATTCGAATTTCTTGGAAGAGGAAGACAAAAATAGTATTTCTGAAGTTCAAGATTTTATCTTGGAGACTAAACACTTCTAATAATTATAATAAACCGTATTATGCATGGTACAGGTTTTCAACCCGTTCAATCAGATGTCGTAGACAACGAATTTACCATATGCGCCATCCATCTTAGCAAGTCCTGCTATTTTAGATTTTGAAAGTATTGTGATCTATTAAACTACCGCAGCCTGTTTCCGCCTGAATATATAAGCCGCGACATGTGATTTCCATCAATGTGGCATTTTGACAAGTAAAGAGTGAGACGAGCCTGTATAGCCTCCTCTTAAGCTTAGAAACTCCAAATGATGTTCAGTCAATAGCTTAATATTCATAAAATACTCATGCGACTAGCAAAGGCTCTGATCAGACTGCGCGTATGCGCAGGCTGGTCTAAGCCTTTGCTGGTCGCACATACCACATTGTTGGAATTCTCATGTCTAGGCTCATATATATAGAGTTTGAAGGCTAGTTAAGAGAACGTAACAAAAAAAAAATAATTGTCTTATTTCTCAACCAAAACATATGTTGTGGGTACTCAAAAGAACCGTCTCAATGAGACGGTTCTTTTAAGCGCCCAGAACATATTTTAAAACTGATGGGTAAGAAAATATTTACTATTTTACGCTCAAAAATTGTTGTTAAGAGGCTTAAGTTCCTTTTCCCGTGGCGCCATATAAAAAGGTTAAAATTACAACAAAATCAATGCAAAAAGATCTTATTAAAAGATAGTTGTTTTTACGAATACAAAAAACAATTGCACATTTTAAGCGTGCCAGCAGTCAAACACCCCAGTCTTATTATTCCTTCGCGATTAGTTAGGACCAGTTCGGTCTTTTCTAATGTGGGTCGCCAAGTCACTTTTTTTGCTTACATCACGTCTAATGCCTATTTATTTTCCATATTCAAAGATGCTTCAAAAAAGATTAAAATTTAATGATTCTTTTATCTGTGTCATGTATTTGGTTCATTTTATTATGCATTTAATGACATCTTCAAGACATTTCCCTTTACTGTTAGCAGCTCAACTCAGATGAAATAAATAAAAGCCAAAATGAAATATAGTAATAGGATCCATAAAGAATTTTATAAGCCTTCAATTCTTTTTGAATTGATAATTATCTATTGACTTCAACAGCTATGTTTATAACAACAAGCCACAAAAGCTTACAACTCTAAGAACTGTAAGTCATTCCAAGTATACGTCCAAATCAAGAAGTCAAACATTAAATAAGGAAAACCTACGTGTTATATATAAAAAACTGAAGTTTGTGGAAATTTTAATGGTTCTGTCCCACCATATATATTCTTGTTGTCGTAGTATTTTGGTATCTTCAGAGTAACCAGTTTGGTTATAACGAATGTAATCTATATTGGTAATGTATATAACAAAACAAAAAGAGAATACTACTTTATCATCGTTTTGCCTGGCTCTACAATTTTGCAAAGCAATGAAACAGGGTTGCAATCATTCTAAATGTCCATTTTAAAAAAAATGAAACAGATACATGTTTGTTAATAAGTTGGAAAAGCTCCAATGTATTGTAAGTATTGTAGACATTTCTAAAGGCTCAGGCTTCAATAATCAGGACCTTGAGCTAAACATTTTCTAGTACAGGAGTTGCTAGAAAATATAGGTCAGAATAACCGAAAGTATTTGCAGACGTTTGCTTTTTATGCTATAGAGCTTATCAGCATATACTAGGCCAAAAAAGAAACGCCGCATATAAAACATACAATTTATATGGAGTTCTCGCGAACGATTTATCACAGTTTAAGTGATGATTCTTGGGTTACGAGTCCTTGGGGTTGTCCTAGCTATCATTATCACCGGGCGCAATTGATTGAGAACTTTACACTTACGGTTTTATCGATCTTGACGTCGCGTCATTACACGATGACGTCGTGAATGTGCATGGTCTGGCATTGTTTTATTTTGTCAGAAACGTTTCCTTAGACGTTCACTCGTCCTTGCATGGTATCGAAGTTGTTGGTCTATCACTGATGTCATCACGTTAGCTTGGAACATTCTTATCGCCTATTTGAAATCAAGATGTTTCCATCTTGATGGTGAAACTAGCAATGTGTAATCTTTAATTTTAAAGTTTTAAAATGTTTCCAAGCAAACTGGATATTCGACGAGAGATTTCAGCTGTTAGTACATGTGTAAATCTAAATAAAATGAACGTGCATGTGAAAAACTGGAAAATAAAAAATCCGCAAAAGTACACTGGTTTATGTTGACTGAGCTCAATAAAACAATGGGAACAATGTGTGGCAGAAATAGCTGCAAAACATAGATAGCAGATGAAGTTTTGTTACTTTCATTTTACAATATTTTTAATGTTTATATGCGGCGTTTCTTTTTTGGCCTAATATAGGTGATTGAATCTGCTGGCAATGTATATATTTCATTCAGTAGAACACTATTAAGTTTTTATGCCAAAAAAGAGTAATCATGGCAACTGCCATCCAGCACTTAGAACCAAGTAGTTCTCCTACAGCATGTACCAATTTGTTAAATGATACTAAATGTCTGATATATATTGACAGTTCATCTATATTGACAGTTCATTTATACTTATGCTACTGTCAAAGAACACATTTAGTTAGTTTTCTTGTTTATTTGATTTAATTTGACTTGATTCTGCACGTCCCAGTCAACATTTTTAGTAATGTCCAGACGAGTCTTCCTGGGTTAAACCAGTACTAAGCAAGGATCATTGTGTTTAACGCTGTTATGCTGGCGAGACTCGAAACCGCAACCCCTCAATCTCGAGACGAGCACTGGACCACAGAACCATTGCACTCCCTACTTGTAGATAGCATATTCAACAAATGATATGCTATTCAATAATGGTATGCTATATAAAACTTACACATAGCGCAATTGAAAATAAAGAAATGTTTTATCACTATCTGAGATGTATCATAAATTTTTTCAAAGCTAAAGAAATATGATTTCTTGTGGAGACTATTGATATAAAGAGAATGGCAGATAAATTAATTACGCATACATTCTTATTGTTAAGTTTATGCATACTTTCTTGGCATATTATGTACGTCTATTGTTAGTGATGGTTATGATAATAAGTGGAGTGTCTTCTTTACAGTGCTTCCATGAACTTGTTAGTTTTTGTTCTAACAGTTGATATGCTTTTTGTCTCTATATCCTGTTGTTTTACAATCATCTATTTTTGTAATGTACATGAAACGCTGCTATATTAAGGAATCAATTTACAGGAAATGAGCAATAATTTGTTCAAAATGGGACTCACCTACTGCAATGGTACTATGGCAGAAATCAACATTGGCTATCTTAGCACTATTTGCTTAAACTAAGTATGATCTTATGAGCACTTTATACTCTAACGTCCCCAATACTCTAGAAACACTTGTAACGTCTATTTAACAGCAATTTCAATGCCACCTGGTCAAATATGGTTTAAACTTATTCTGTCTGTTGAAGTTTTATCAATTTAAAATGGTATCATAAATAACAATTGAACAGATTCCTAAAATATGATCGCATCATTTGAAATCACTGCATTGCCATGTAAAACCCACCCTTATGAATAATTTTCACCACCCATTAGTTTAACAGAAATGTTTCATTTTAAATATCCCATCCACTTTTAAAGTTTACATTGCTTCAGCAAAAGCCACTCTTTTTAAAGTATAAATGATAACATACACTTATATTGCCAGATATTTATTGTCACATAAACATAATTTTACTTTAAATATAAAAGGCTTGTTCTGAACTTGTTAAGAATTGTTGCACTTTCCATTAGTTCTCATGAACAGACTCAATACAACCGAATCTGCTGCTTTCTTATATTGTAGGTTCTCTCTATTTCTGAAGGTTCCGTTTTTTCCCAGATTATATTGATGCTATCTGGATTGCAAGCTAACATATGATTTCTACAAGAGAATATGACCAGGAAATACCACAGTCACAGACTGCCGACTGACCCATGGCACCATGAGGAATGGACACAGAAAGCCACGACTTATTTAAAGTACAACAACCAGCCATCTTCCTCAGCAAGATTATTACTGAATGAGATACGGCATCAAGAACCAAATTAGAAAACAATGGCTCAAAACAAAACTCCTATAACACTGGGAACAACAACAAAGTTTCCAACATCCACACGGAATTTCAGTAATTCATTGATATTTTATTATAAATGAATCTGATTTGACAAATCTGTTATTTACTGTATACGAGGCTCGTAAGTATGGACTGGTTTGATATAAAGCTTCGGTTGATTTTGAATAGTCGATTAGATTTTTTTTCAATTAAAAGAAAAATGCAACCACCTAAATATGATTTGGTTTTCAGGCTTAGTTGTATACTGAAAGCAGCTAAGTAAAATATTTAACCATGATATATATTTCTTTAGTTATATATATTACTTTAACATATTGGACAGAACAAGGGAATGTATCCTAGCTCAGATGTTGCATTAAATTTATCATTTGTTTTTGTTTACAAATTTAGTTTAAACAACTGAGAAAAATTAGCAAAGATTGTGTGGTTGTTTTAAGCTAAGAAATATAAATGTTCTTAAAAAGAAATTAGACACCCATATTCACATATAACCTCTTAATTAGAACTGAAAATTTAATCTGGAAAAAAAGGTTAGTTCATGTCTAAACACATCTCCCCTTTTTAATGAAATAAAACTACCTAGTGATGCAAAGTCTATGAGATTAAGCAATATTTGTTTGTCTTTAACTTTGTTATACACGTGACCTATTGAAAATCGAACAAAAAGGATATTTTACACCAGAAACACTATTAAGTACTACTATAAAGTCGATTGCCATCAAACTATACTGAGGGACTTTAGAAACGCACCATTTTACATTCACTGTCTCTTCCACATGATTGATTTGAGAATGTGCTCTTTATCATTTTTTATCCTCTTGCAAAATGGACCATGATTTGCCATGATTTCGATTTGCTCATGCTATTCATTCTGACGTAATATCGACGTAAGTGTTTTTCAACAATTGTGGCCTGACAAATGTGAATTTGATTCGATTTGAAAACAAACACTTTTAGGTGGTAGCCAGATGTCTTAAAAAATGGAAAAAACACAAACGTTTTCAGAAATAATCGTTTTATTACACTCCCACTCGCAGCGTTTCTTTGCTAGCGTGAGTGATAAATTTTCAAACATCAATAACAGATGGGCGACGTCCGCGCATGTCGTGACACTTTTGTCTTTTATGCAACTGATTGAGGAGTATCTGTTGGCAATAAAAAGATTTTGATTTTTCTTGATCGTTAGGATATAAACGGCCAATCACGTCGAAAATAAATTAGCATTTAAGCAGATGGTGCGTTTTTAAAGTCCTTCAGTACACCAGAAGGTGTATAAAAGCTTATAGAAATAATTGCCTGCTTAAATCCAAAATTTAAGGGTTCTAAACTTATATAACGTATTATCGGAGGTCACCTTATTGAACATCTTATATACAACATAGTATTTGTGATAGAACATATCTGTTTGCAGTTTTTAAATGGTCATTAAATTGTCTTTTGAATACATATTACCATAAGCTAAAAAAACTGTTAATAATTTTGTCAACTGCAACTACTTAACAAAATTTCGTGGATTTTAAGGGTAAAGTTGAAATGTAACGTAAATGACAATACGATGGACCCAAACAAGTTTGTTGAGGAAAATCAGTTTCTTTTTTAAAATCGGCAAGATTCCTCGGTCCCGGTGCGGTCAGTCAGTCACAGGCATTGCGCAACACGTCAAAACATGTCAATCGCATTTGCATGCAACATGTAAAAAGCATGTAATAAATGTTCAAAGTAAAAATGCACATGTTTAGTTTATACCAAGTGTGCCTGCCTACTTGAATCATTGAAATTTCTACATTGGAAATTTTCCTGAATGCCTCAACATGTTGGTTTTTTTTCGAAATGAATACAGACATGCACCAAAAATGTTGTGTGTAGTTTATCTCGCATTAGCAACCAGCCTCGTGTTGCTTATCTCGTATTAGTTACGCTTATCTCACATGGGTAGCGATGTGGGTCAGATTTTTTTCTGACAGCGAGCTAACACAGGGATCACTCGATCTTGTAAGCATTGGTATGTGAGAAAGAATTATCTCACATGGGTAAAACAACGGAAATCCCGATCTAGTGTGCGAGAATACCTTTGGTTAGATACTCAACAAAACCTGGAATAACACTGGGGTCAGGTTTTGAAGATAAAATGCCCAACCACAACCGCATTTTAAATAGCACAGCGAACAAATTTCGTCATCAGTTTGCGAGCAGTGACTGCTTAAACTACCGTTTGCTAAGACAAAAACAATATTTGGAACAGAAATTCATAATGTCGACAAATGGCCCTTTAAATAAATAGCTGAATACTCAATCCTTATTGTATCTAAACTTATCAGTTACCTAGCATATTAACTGCATTATTGCATGTTGCCTGATAGACGTTGTCTATCTCTTGGCATGTGCCTTTATCAGGTCATGATGACGTTGCACTTTTTTGAGTGACGTCGCTAATGACGCTGAATCATCACAAAAATCGAAAATTACGTCATAATCGCTAGTTTGACGAGTAAAACTATGGGTAAACCGATAAATAGAATACCAGGTTCATGTCTTTCGATATCAAGGTTACCAGGAGAACGCATTTTAAATCGCTTGGCAAGCCACGCGATGTCAACAAGCGTTCTCAAAGCCTTGCCTGGTACACTTTTGTCCATGGCGTGCCTAAACACCGACACCCCTAATTTTCATCACTTTTTTGTTAAGTAAACGAGGGTAGATTAGATAAAATGAATAACAGAAGCAGTTATACACTCAACACAATACATACCTATTAAGACATACAAAATTCCCAACTGGAGCAAATTTTCAAAACAGCTATTCATTTTCAATCTCTTCTAGAAACCAATTCGTCAGGTTTTAAGCCAATCTTAGGGTTTTGGAATATAACTACGTTTTGGCTCTTCAATTTATTGTTTTTGTCACTGGTTTCTTTCATAATAAACGTAGTCACGAGGGCTTGTCGTGCAGATCTAATTTAAAGGTCAATACCACACAATCGAATTATTAGAATTATTTGTTTTATTTCCTTGTAATCGTCATTGTTAGCGATACAATTTCTTAATCATGTTAATCCTACATTTGAATATAAACGGGTCAGCATACATGTGTAGTCCAATTATTTTTGTAAATGCAACACATTTAATTCTCAAGCCTTAATGCAGCATACACGTGATACAGAGAGCAAAATCACAGCAGGCACACCATATTGAAACAACGTCGTAAAAACGTCGATTACGTCGCATCGACGTCGATCCTAAGTTGCATTGACGTCGTGTGCCTGCTGGGGCGGTAATTATGAGCTAGTGTACGAAATCTCGGTACTTATCGCATCAGTTAGCTTCGAAGGCTCAGGCGAGTCTGCGCTTAAGCACAGACCCGCCTGAGCCTTCGCTGCTCGCATACACAAAGTATGAATGTATACGAAGGCTCAGACCAATTGTAAACCTCTAGTTTAGCTGTATACATCAGTATGGATACTTATTAGAGGCATATGCGATTAGCACAGGTCTATATGTCAAAACGAGTCTGTGCATATGCGCAGACTTGCCTGAGCCTTTGCTGCTCGCATACACAAAGCATGGATGTATATGAAGGCTCAGACCAGTTTCAAACCTCTAGCTTAGCTGTATATGTCGGTATGGATACTTATTAGAGGCATTTGCGCATATGCGATTCGTACAGATCTATAAGTCATGTGCTGACCAAATTAATAGACGTAAAGTGTGCAGTTTTGGGGAGATATCCAACAAAACATAGAAATACTATTCTGGCGTGAATTGCCAATTTTGTTCGAAATCAGTTGATTGACTTTTGATTTAAAGTTTATAAATTGAACACCGGTGGAGTTGGACCCTTATTCATAAAAAAATGCTCAAACTTGTTTTTTTCTTCGTTGTTTGAATACGCAAAGTATGGATGTAGACGAAGACTCAAACAAAATTTAGACCTCGAGCAACCACCTTTAAACACGTCAGCATGTGTATTTAAATGAGACTTCTACGCATATGTGATATAACAAAAATCAAATATAGAATTTGAAAGAATATTATAATAATTAAAGCTATGCCAGACTAAACTGATTCAAAGAAGAAAAAATACACACAGGTTTTGATAAACAAAATTTTTCATCGTAAATGGTAAATATTTTCTTACCTATAACACGGGTGGTAAACCTAGGAACTACCACGAAATTGTGTTAACGTAATTTTGTTCCCAAGCCACATCCGGGACACGTCGTGGTAGTTTCCAGGCCGAAAATTGGATAAAGAAAGGTTGGTGTCACTTTCATTTTTGTTTTATTTTACAACTAAGAACGAACAATGGTAAAATCCGACAATGTGGTTCCGTGTAGATATGTCTCAGCGTCCCCTCTAGCACAAATTTATGTTTGAAAAGTTATTTTCTTTCTTTAGGTTCGTGTTTCCCCACTGAGCATCGGACCAATTTTCCCTAAAGTTCGAAGGATTTTAGCCCATATCTGTCAAATTAAATTGAATTTGATATCATTTGACGATGGAAATGATAAAAAGACCCTGAATAAACATTCCTACACAGAAAAAAAATCTGAGCATTTACTCGTAAACGATTCATGCCCCGTTCGTCCTGTGTGGTAGTTTCCAGCTCATCGTGGTAGTTAAAATGCCATCGTGGTAGTTTCCAAGACTATGTAGGAATTTAGTAGTAGTTCGCATCAGCAGATGATCACTACTTCATTTTTATAAAGACAGGGTGTGCGGGCTGAACCTTGACCTTGAATACCCCTCGTATTCATACGAAGACCTTTTCAAACAACCGTTTGCCAAACAACAAATGTCGACTGCCTGAATTTTAATTTTAGTGGGCTATTGAAATGATGAGAAGAATGAAAAGAAGGGATATTCACATATTTTGTTTTTGAATAAACATGCTTTTTAATTATCAAATAACATGCCCGTTCATCGTCGCACTCACATGTATATAAAAGGTGTTCCAACCTGAGGATGTTTTCCTTTTTTCTGAAGCGCAAGTACTAACGATACTTTGGGCCAGTAGTCTTAGCCTGCCATTTTATCTTAAAGTTGACTGAAGATGGAAGAACAATGTAGCGAGTGACGCATTTTTTTATATCATTTTTTTTGTCTGTTGCTTGGTCCACCACGGCTCAACTGATTACTTTTTTTGCTTTAGATTTCCAGAGGTGTTGTTTGGCAGTCCATGGCATGATCTCCACCTGTCAAGCATCACATCGAATCTCTTGTCCTCAGCTTATTTTTAACTGTGGTAATTAATTGACGAGTTCGAGGGTTATCATGCGAAACAAACAACCACTATAATGTTTTGTTACACTTCAGAAGCGTATCCTACAAAGTCTTGGAAACTACCACGATAGCATTTTAACTACCACGATGAGCTGGAAACTACCACACAGGACGAACGGGGCATGAATCGTTTACGAGTAAATGCTCAGATTTTTTTTCTGTGTAGGAATGTTTATTCAGGGTCTTTTTAGCATTTCCATCGTCAAATGATATCAAATTCAATTTAATTTAACAGATATGGGCTAAAATCCTTTGACATTTGGGGAAAGTTGGTCCGATGCTCAGTGGGGAAAACGAACCTAAAGAAAGAAAATAATTTTTCAAGCAAAATTTTGGGCTAGAGGGGATGCTGAGACATATTTACACAGAACCACATTGTCGGATTTCACCATAGTTCGTTCTTAGTTGTAAAATAAAACAAAAATGAAAGTGACACCAACCTTTCTTTATCCAATTTTCGGCCTGGAAACTACCACGACGTGTCCCGGATGTGGCTTGGGAACAAAATTACGTTAACACAATTTCGTGGTAGTTCCTAGGTTTACCACTCGTGACTCTGGGTGTCCGTGTAAGAATTTAGAAAATGCTTTACGAAGTTTATGATATCGATAACCCTGTCTTAATAACGTAGCAGTCGAACATTGGTTTCTGTTCTTGAAGTCACTTGCAAGAGAACATACTCTCGCAAAACGAATAACATATATAGGGGTGTCAGGTTATAATTTTAAAAAATGTGTTAGTGGTTTAACCTTTTCAAACAGTGTAGACCTTCAACAGTGTAGACCTTCCCTGTTTGCAAAGTAATCGTTAAGGGGGTTCTTGAATACAAAGGGTTGAGAGTCGCCAATATGAAGACATGCATGTATACCCTCTCAATAAAACTGGTAAATAATACTTAAAAGTATTCAAATCGCGAAATTGTGTTCCTTTTTAACAATAAAAAATTATATGTATAAAAGTGCCTAACAGCTGTTATTAGCACGGCGAGGGTTTCAAATTATTGATGTATCTTTCATCACCGAATTTTCCTTCCGATTTTGTTGTTTTGTTTTTGACGTAAAACAATTATTAAACCTTAAATTTGTTGTTATTATGTAATTACTAAAAAGGGTGCTAATGAATGAATTCGTTGCATAATAGTTAATAAATACCGTGCAGTATTTTAGTAAAACAATTAGAATGTGTATTTCTAAGTAATCTTTTCGGATTTGAAGGCATTGTTTCCAAAGTGTATTTTTAAGTAATCTTTTCGGATTTGAAGGCATTGTTTCCAAGGGACGGGTCTTCTTGGGTTGAACCAGTAATAAGCTAAGATTAATGTTCTTGCTCAAGGACAAAACGCAGTGACACCGGTGAGGCTCGAACCCGTTGCCCCTTGATCTCGAGTTAAGCATTCTACCACTGAGCCACTGCGCAACCGCATCAAAATGTTATGTAACATGCAAATATTGAGGTAAAAATTGGATCACTTGCTAATTAAAGGGTCTTCTTAAAAAATGCGTAAACCAAGCAAATATAAGCTCAACAGAAATATTTTTATCATAATCTTTTTTTTCCGTTATATGTGAAGCTCCCACAGGTTTTGAAAAAAATGAAACCACCGAAAGCCTTCGACTAATTCAGCCAGGGACCAGCTTGGGACCAACTTGGCCTGGGACTAAAATTGCCATTTATATTTTAGTGCGGTATTGACGATGACAATGAACTTTTTTTTTTATCTATGGCTATGCAGACTTTTAAAATACCACTTTTTATCTTGTAATATAGGCTCTATAGAACGTTTTGATCATAATCTTTTTTTTTTCTTCTTTTCCTTCGTTTCGTTCTATGTGAAGGTCCCACAGGTTTTGTAAAAAAATGAATCACAGAAAGTCTTCGACAAATTCAGCCAGGGACCAGCTTGGGACTAACCTGGGACTAAAATTGCCATTAATATTTTAGTGCTGTATTGACGATCACAATAAACTTTTATGGCTATGCAGACGTTAAAAATACCACTTTTTTATTTTCTTGTGTCATCTGATTGGATGTCTGAGCAGGTGTAAATGAATTGAGCTTCTAATTTAAGAGGAAATCTGCCCGGGACCAAACCGAATCAAAATCTCTATTTGTTTATGGCCACATGACCAAGATGGCCACATACAAGGTAAAATCCCTTAAATTTTCATCTCTGAAATGAAATGGTCAATGGGTTTGGTACATGGAAGGCAGTATTTGGAATGTGAGCTCTATCAAGTTCTCATAAATGATGATTCTGGTTTGACTTATTTTCAGACTGGGAACTAGCGAAATTGGCGCAGGCACCTAACTACCTATGTGGTGTCGCCCATATGGTTTAAAGGGCAACACAGAACAGAAAAGAATACATTTTGCAGCAAGTTTGTACTTGTCCGTTATGTGGTTGATTTGCCCTTCAGTTGATGTGCAGGTGAACTTTATCAATACTTTCAAAAATGAGTCGACAACATTTTAAAAACAATAAACGTTTTGAAATAAAGATGAATATTCTACTTTGCTATTAGGCACGCGTGAAATGTACAAAATATGAATCGTGTGCAAATTGCACAGTTTTCATATTTTGCTCAATTCACGCAAGCCTTATACACCTTTAATAAAGGCACTCACTTTCATTTGGGCTCGACGGGAAAAAAAACTTTCTTCGGGGTTTCCGACAAAGCGAGACTCTAAACCAATCTCCTAAGCAACACTGACAAGCTAGACTATTGAAATTTCGCTTGAAGCAAGTTTAGGTATGATTCTTTGCAGTAAGCGAATAACAAAGTTGCTGACCAGTCTTCGCAGTCTGGACTGCGCCTTTGTTGTTCGCAAACCACCGAAGACGGGTTTTCTGGCGTAGAAGCCCATTTATTAGCCATATGAGTGTTTAAGCAAGCCACGTTGTTGGTGTTATTGGCGCTATAATACCTACATGTATCTATAAATGTGGCTTGTAAATTGATAACTAGAACTGTTATCTTGTTATGGACACACCTATGTTAATGGATGATATTTCTGGATTCAAGGTGACGGAGCACCTATGACGTGCATCAACAAAAAGATAAACGAAGCTAAGAAAATAATCAGGGATGTTGAGGTAAGTATTAGCTTTGCACAGCGTATACATACGCGGATCCAGAGGGGGAACAGGGGGTCCGGATCCCCCGCCCCTGGAAAATCACAAACTATAGGGTAACTTAGCAATACTGATCCGGATCCCCTTGAAAAATTACAAAACTACCAAGCCAGCAATTAATGTTGCCCGCCAGCGAAATGCGGGCCGATGATGGCCCATTTTAGTGGTTTCTAGATACTCTCCCCTCTTCAACTAAAAAACGTTGTCAGCGTTGGACTACTTCTGACAAAACTTTTTAGATCCGCGCATGCTCAAGTTCCTTTCAATTTATTGTATTGAACTTTAAATGGTGTAACCAGTTGGAATGAATATTATTTAAACTAATTCAAGTTATTTTTTTCTAAAACAAAATACTGGATAGTCCTCAAACAAAACAGTTTTGAAAGAAAAATGGCAGCCAGTTGGACTGCTGCAGATTTTATTATCTGTACTGAAACAACAATGATAAAAAAAACACATACACTGTTAGTTTGCGCAAATATGGAACAAAAATCATTTAAAAAGATAATTGAATAAAATATGTGCCAACCTCGAAATTCACCTGTCGATAAAAAAGTTATAAAATATGGATGAAAACTTTTGTTTTTACAAAATCACCATTTATGTACACACACACACATCTGTTTCCGCCACTAGATTAAGATCTTATGTTATCTCCTCTACAAAATTCATCGCGAACACATTTTGCTAAAATCAAAATTTTAAAAAAGTATCCCCAAAAATCAATGTGAAAAAAACACGAATAAACGATCATGCGCAGGATGGGTAAGTTTTTTGTATTGTTTGAACAGACGCACCAACCATACAACACAAGTAGCTTGCTTATGGTATATGCTCACACATATAGTATACGTTGTGCATTGCGAGAAAAAGGATATTTAATGTTGAGATATCTTTGACATGTGCAATAATTTATTCATCGTCACAAGCGACGGTTTCGTTGGTATTTACCTATAAGATAGTGAATCGCAACCCTTAGTAGGACAAGATGTAATTCTTTTTGATTCACTTATACGGTCAACGCTTTCTATAGTGAAAAAACCCCTAAACGGGTACTTGGCAAACAGTGCAGACCAAGATGAAATGCAGCATCATGCTGCATTTCATCATGGTCTGCACTGTTTGCTAATAGTAAAACAATCTTCAGGGACAGGAGTAAACTTTTAGAAAATTCTACCTGTGACCCCTTGAAGTACACAATTGGCAGTACCATACTTGTTGTATCAATATGTATGGGAAAATCCATCAGAGTACAATGAGTTAAGAAGTATTTTCGTGAATCAGGTACCTGGATCCATTGGTAATCTTTATTTTGTTTGGTTGAAGCTTTACGCCCCAGTCAACATTTAAGCCATACAGGGACGAGTTCCTATCTTCCTGTGTTAAACAAGTACATGTACTAAGCAACGGATAAAGTTTCTCGCAGGCGGTAGGTCTCGAACAAGCAACCCTTCTATCCCCAGTCTAATGCTCTACCAACTGAGCCACTGCGCTACGCTGGTAAACTGTCACAACGCAGCAGACGACATGGAATGTTTATTCGTTTCGAATGAATATTAACATTTTACGTGAATCATCTTTGATGATTCACGTAAAGTGTTATCTTTCATATCTTTACGAGCTCATGATCAAACAACACAATATTGACATCTGAAATTGTCGTCTGCTAAGCTTGTGTTCTGGTGTAAACATGGCACTCTGCGACAGTGATTGACAACTACATTTACCTGTAGCAGAATTCCAATAAGAGACATCTGGTTTTGTTGACAGTACGAACTATGCATGATAAGATTAAGGAAGCTAAGCTTGGAGTTATTTTTCTCGGCGATGTAAATTTCATTAGACGGATTCCGCTTACTTTGGCCATATTAAGGTAGGTCTATAAACAAATTAATGAGCCGCGACATGTGAATTCCAACAATGTGACAGTGACATGAATAGACTCGGACGAGCCTGTACATTCTCCATTTTAGCTTAGAAAGTCATAATGATTTTCGGTCAGTAGCTTCACAGTCATGTAATATTCAAGCGACTAGCAAAGGCTCTGATCAGACTGCGCGTATGCGCAGGCTGGTCTGAGCATTTGCTGGTCGCACACACCACAATGGTGGAAATGTGTCGCGGCTCATTTTTGACAATGTTGTTTTGTCAGTCATTTTCTGATGTTTGCAAGAACGGAGTCTTTTGTAGATTTTTATTTAGTCTTTTTTGCTGAAAATCCATGAAATAGAATACTTTATTGAGATTTTCAACGACAGAGTTTTTATGTATTGGGGAGCTGTAAAATGGCAAACGATTGTATGAATGATACGGCAATATGTTGAAGTTTCTTGGACCGCCGGAATTAAAGAGGAGCAATGGTGTAAATAAAATGATGAACACTTCATTTTAAGAAATAAAATGGCGAATTTCTGAAATCCATTTGCAGCAGCTGCCGAGAAATACTGAAAAACATTATTGAGTCATAGTCTTAACATGATTCCCTATCTTGAAGTCAAAATCAGAAATGAAATGCTTTTATTTTGGGGTGAAGATCAATGGGGGCTTTTATGAAAATAAATCTGGCTGGTAAAGTTTTTCAAATTCATTTTTATATAATGATTTTCTTGTTTTACATTTGATGCTGCATTATTCAACGTCTATACATCTTGTCGAGTATACTTATTAAGCCCGCTAAAATATTTTTTTTTTTGCCCCAAAATCCGATATTTTGATACTCAGGTATTTTGGGGGATAGGCATGTATTTTCATTACTTTGCCATATATAACATATACCCATATAAGCATAACGTCCTTTTTGATGGACATAGGCAAACAGTGCAGACTCAGATCAGACGCCACAGAACGCGGCGTCTGATCAGAGTCCCCACTGTTTGCTTATAGAATGTTCTATTAAAATTTGAATAAAATGAAAAATGCCACCAAACAAGAAATAAAAAGAAAATAGACTGGTCCAATTGACTGGAGTGGGAAAGTCCATTCGGCGTAAATGAGTTAAAAATGAAGTACTTACGAGTGGCATTTGGAAAGTTTTTAGCATGACCTTTTATCTCAGTAACCAATTTACAGACCCTATCATGTTTGGTATCATTTTTAATTAAAGAGCTATCTTTCCTCTGTGTATTGGCGCAAGTTTCATAAGGATGTTATAATGCAAACATGAAAAATATTAATGTGAACACACGTACCTTTTGTATACTGGAAAACGCAAAATTTCAGTGGAAAACAGAACTTTTTACCTTTAGAAAAATGTGCAGAACACTAAGAATAGTTCATGAAATTAGATAGTTTTGTAACATTTGGTAGGCCACAATCTGGTACAGTGATTATACAATTTATGACCGAGTTGGATGTTTCTAGTAAATAAATACCGGAACAGCGATACCAAAACCGTTAAGAAAGCAAAGCAATGCGCCTATTTTACGTCTAAAAATCTCATGTCACAATGCACATATTTTGAAAATATATCAACGACAGTAGTTTAAAAATGCTGTATGTTGGTATTTTTGTCAAGCACACTTTATGTTCTTTGTATTGAAACTAAAATAAAATTGTAAACCAGAACAAAGGGAAGATAATTTAGAAAATCTTCCCATCGACAGAATGAGTTTTACTATGAGTTGACGTTCCTGTTCATTTTAATTGAAAACAGTGGCAAATAAAAAAGTAAAAACACATTGAGAGTAGAAATCAATCAATTTTGTGATGGTGAACGCGATACCCTAGGAAGTTATTATGCCATCAACAAAATATGCGGGGCTGAGTTACCCCAACCACTTCTTGAAAAGTAGGGGTAGTGTTATTAGGAATAATTTTCTTGAATACAGAACTAATAAAGCCACACATTTTGCGCCACGAAATGATTGTTATGCATTGGTGGCTATAATTAAAGCAAATTATATACTCAATAGGCTTTTTTCAGGCTCCTGTAGTGACACAATTTATAGTAAAAGTATAGAAAAATCGAAAAAAAACTCCCATTTTTGAAAGTTTACCATTTCTCTATTAGTCAACATTTTCCCAATGTAAAGGTGGTAGTAGTGCAAGCAGTGATCGCATAATATATTTTAATAAACAATAATAAGTTGGCACTAAATCGTTAAATTGTCAAATCATGATCGCAAATAAGGTCCCCAATTTTCCTTCGCTTTTTTCCAAGTATTTTGCTTAGAATTTCCACCAGTATATAAACCCCTACTCATTTTGAGCATGCGCTGCACGTGTACGCCCAGTCCTTTTACAACACAAATTAAATTATCAAGTAGCCGTTGATTTCTAGTTTCCAAAACTGTATTATTTGATAGCATTTTATCAACGCATTGTGCAGTTATGATGCCATGCTAAGAACTTTCCAAATGACCCTCGTATTTTTAACATTTCAAATGGAAACAACATTCATCATGTACTGTGATGTCATATCAAGTATTGACTAACAATAATAAGAGGGCTAAGTGGATCGCTCACCTGAGTTTTGTTTAAAACTTCTTATCGAGAGGTTTCTAATGGAAACTGGCTACGATCTTTATGACCAACCAGGTAGGCCATTATTTTGTCAAATTTAAATGTGGTCCACTAGGTGGTGCTACGTACTTAATATAATAAGGATCTAGACCTAGTGGTTTCAGTAAAGAAGATCTTTTTTTTGTTTTCACTATGTTAGTCATTGTAAAAAAGTAAGAAAGCATGAACAGGAAATACCACAATCACACATTGCATATCAACCAATGGCACCGTGAGAATCAAAGAACATTAACAGCAACCTCCAGGATTGTCTGTCACCCCCAGCATGCGGCCATTTTGTCGACATAATCACACTTTTAAAAAAAACTTGGTAGAGTACCTCTTGGTGATGCTACATACCAACTGACAAGAATAATTTAATGTTCGCTCTATTAACCTTACATGTATATGTTTAACATGTGACCCCGGGGCGGCCCCATTTTTGGCCACAGGGCCAAATTTTGAACAAACTTAGTAGAAGTCTACAAGAGCATGCTACATACCACGTATAGGCTCTAGGCCTTGTGATTTCAGACAAGAATTATTTTATGTGTTCCATACTAAGGCATATGTAAAAATCGTGACACCCAAGATTGGACCATTTTGGCACAAGGTCATAATTGGAACAACATTGGTAGTGGTCTACATACCAAATATCAAGGCTCTATGCATTGTGGTTTCAGGCAAAAATATTTTTAAAGTTTTCATTTTGAAAATCTATTTTAGCCCTTGTGACCTAGACATGCAAAAGATTGTTTTGCTCGAATGGGGGCTTACTAATTTTTGCAATGTATCATCACAGAAGTAGTGATGGACGGCATTATGGCATTTTATCCTGAAAACAAGTTCTTTTCAGGCTTAAATGACCCCATAGTTCCGTTCATTTCTACTCACAGAGAAACAATCTTGTCAAATTAACACACTTTGATGAAACAAAGTAAAGGGCTCACGACTCACAGATAGTCAGAGCTAAAGACAACTTTAAGTTTATCCACAGTGGGCCTAAAATAGATTAAGGAGGACAATGGTGGTGCAAAAACTCCATTCCGCTGCCAATACCAAAAGGCAAAACCTACTATACAGTAAAACCTGTGTAAACGTTCACTCAAAAAAAAAAAAAACAAAGATCTTTAGGACAAATAGTAGCTTAATGAAGGTCGAAAGTATTGCAGAATGCTCCCTTTGGAGCATTCTGCAATACTTTAGACCTGCATTAAGCAATAATTGGTCTTGAAAAACATTTTTGGTCTTTTTTTAGAGTGGCCGTATTACACAGGTTTCTGATATTTCATATAAGACCACGCTTGAGTTTGAATGCTTTCAAATCATATGCACTGGCAATCTGTGTAAAATGAAGACAATAAGTTTGAAATAAAATGTAATAAATAATGATGTCAAACTGAAGATCAGGTACTTACATTCTGCAGATGCTACATTCATATATGGTAAAACAGGCCTAACTGTTTAAATGCATAGCTAAAAAACACCCTTTAGTACAGCAGACGACTGGCCAAAAGCCCTCTCCTTAAGGACTTTACTGGTCAGATCGGTGCAACATCTAGTGACATATACCAAAATGTTTGTTTGTATGTCCAGCTTCAGAATCCGGTTGATGACATCGTCGCTGATGAGTACTAACCCAGTTACGGCCCTTGAACCGTACATACCCATTATAACAGATTATTAGAATTTTGCATACAGTTGGCAGATAGCATTGCATTTATTTCTAATAAGCATACATAATTGAAACATTTTTATGATTTATATGGTATTGGATTAGAAAACAACATTGAAATATAGTTTCAACATGTACGATACCTAAAGGTGTGTTTGTCCGTGTGTCTTTTTGTAAATAGTGTCAATGTAAAAGGGCAATGCTAACATTTCATAAACACAAATTTTAACCATAACTTAGTTCAAAATGCAAGTTTCATCTTTTTTTTCATCAAGGTAAGCAACAGCATACACATGTTTTAGGTCAAGCTTCAAATCAAGTTGTGACCTTTCTCAAGGTCAAAGGTCAAGGTCAAATAGGCATACCCCCCAAATCACAAAAAATGCGTATTTTATGTATCTTTTAAGTAAAAGTATACAGTAAAACTTCAATGGCTCGAACAGGCTTGGGACCATCAAAAATAGTTCTAGCCAAGGATAGTTCTAGCAATCCAGGTTGGATTATGCATAAAATGACTTTAGGGGACTGTGATGATAGTTCTAGCCAGCCCAGGTGAATGAGCCATCAGAGTTCGAGCCATTGAAGTTCTACTGTAGTTTGTGCCTGTTTGAAGCTTAACTTATAAGTACTAGTCTTACATACTTAAATTCCACATATTCTTTGCCACCAAAGGGGAATAAATACCCCCAATCAAGCGAGGCGTGAGCTATACCGTAACGGCCTCAGTTTGAATCACGTCAATATGATAACCGCTTTATACTACCACATACGACTGGCCAGAATTCCTCTCCTTATGAACTTTGCTGGTAAGATTGTGCTAACATCAAGCGTCATATATACCAAAATATTTGTCTGTATGTACGACTTCAGAATCCAGTTAATGACATCGTCGAAGATGAGTACTTACACAGTTAAGGCCCTTGAACCGTACACACACTTTATATAGGATTATGCATATGCTGTATACAGTTGGTCTAGAGCCTTGCATTTATTCATAAGGACAATAAGTACACGTTAATACAATATTGTAATGACTTGTATGGTATTGGTTGGAAAACAACATTTAAAATAAAGTATCAATACCAATGATACATGTACCAAAAGCTGTGTTTGTCCGTGTGTCTTTTTGCAAATAGTTTTAATGCTAAAGGAAAATGCAAACTTTTCATAAAAAATCTTTATCTATATTGAAATAGTTCAATTGCCATTTTCCGTCAATTTTGTTTCATCAAAATAAGTAATAGTCTACATTCTTTGTATGTCAGAGTTAAAATTTGTGTTATGACCTATTTAAATGTCAAGGGTCAAGGTCAAATAGACATATTTAAAATCACAATATTTAGTATATTTTATTAGGCCACCTGGGTCATAAGCTCAAAGTGAGCTATTGTGATCGTCGGATGTCTGTTGTCCGTCGTGCGTTATCAACAATTGCTTCAAACGATATCTCACCCTAAAATAATGGCTTGAATTTAATCAAATTTGGCTGACAGGAATGGTCCTTATATGCCCCTCTCAAATAATTGATGAAATAGTATATCTAGATCACATGGGTAAAAATAGATTTTCGAAAACTTTAAAAATCTTCTTGTCTGAAACCACAAGGCTGATAGCCTTGATATTTTGTGTTGGATTAGATATTTTTCTTTTTTGTTCAAATTATGCTCATGGGGCCACAAGTTGTCCCGCCTCTGGGTTCACATGTTTAACATAGGCAGTGGGTTGGTCTGCAGAGTGTGATTGTGGTATTTCCTGATCATACTCACTAGCTTTTTTAAAATGGGAAACATGAAAAAATATTGTCTGAAACCATTTGAGCCTTGATATTAAATATGTAGCATCATCTAGTAGACCTCTACTAATTTTGTTAAAATTATGGTCCTAGGGCCAATTGTGGGCCGCTCCAGATTCACATGTTTTCCATAGGTTTATATAGGGTACACATAACAAATCTTCTTGTCTGGAACCACTTGGCATATAGCCTTGATAATTGGTATTTGTATCATCTAGTAGACCCCTCCACCAGGTTTGTTAAAATTATGCCCATGTTGCCAAAATGGATCCATCCCGGGGGCCACGTGTTTTACATAGGCTTTAATAGGGAAAGCATAAAACAATATTCACAAAGTTGTAGCGTCACCTAGTGCTACTTTACCAAGTTTGTTCAAATTATGGCCCTTGGTTTTATATAGTTTTTTACAGCAAATATAAAAAAAATATTGTCTGAAACCACATGGCCCAACGCCATTATATTTAGTATGTAGCATCACAAAGTAGACCTTCACTGAGTCTGTTCAAATAATGGCCGTGCAGACAAAAACAAGCCACGAAGGCTATATAAGTTTATTTAAATAAAACACAAAACCCTTCTTGTTTGACCCACAATACAATGCCTGGAGCTGCCAAGTTTATTCAAAAATGGCTCCACCCAGGGGGATCACATGTTTTACATTGGCTTGTTTAGTTAAAACATAAAAAATCTTCTCTGGATCCACTTAAGTTCTAGAACAATGTAGTATCCTCCAGTGGTTCTCTTTTATTATGCTTTATTGTTGTAACCTTTTTGGAATACAAACGCCGCGAATAGCATCAAAGTACTGTGTGGTTTCCATTATATAAACGTTGCCATTAGAGAAACATCATACATACTGTATATGCTAAATTTTCTGAGAACTGGACGGGTTAAACATAATTTTGATTGAACTGTCATCACTACCAATGACTTCAGATTCAACACATACAATATTTTGACTACCAATGACTTCAGATTCAACACATACAATATTTTGTCTACATCTTGGTGTGTTATAATCTAGATCTGATAGGAAAAAATGTCAACCATTTGCAGGCCCTGTTTATTTGGTGTATTTTAGATACATGTTCTTGGAAAAATATGAATAATTTATAACTTCAATTGCAATAAGGTAATTGAAAGTGGTATGAAATTAAAGTACATTTATTTCTGAGTAAGAAAGACTAAAAACAGCTCATTGTTAATTTATAGAGCGGACTTTTGATGAGAAAATGTGAGTTAGTAAGGCTATCATTTGAGGTTAATGAAATAATCTGTAGGTTACAGTATGTCTTGCAGGGTCGTCCTGAAAAGGATGTGAAGCAAATTAATTTGGTTTACCTAAAGTGTAAGGGTACCTAAAACTTACAAGATACAAAAAAAAACCAGAGTTTTCCAAAGCATAGACGAAAATCTAAGCAAAGCAGGAAAATGATACATAATATCTGTTTATAGAAAACTTAAAAGCTACATACTGTTTAGATTTAGAATAGTCATCATTTCTGATGAAATATGAAACCATTAAGATTGTCAGTATATTTGTACCTCACCCACTTTGTCAATGATCATTTACTCTGATTTGGTGAAAGAATAAAATGCAGATACACATTAATGTTGGGTGATACAGGAAGACAAATGCAAACGTCATCAAATTATATAAAATGAAGGAAATTTCAATATTTCACCAATATTTTGGGACCATTGATTCATTTATTTATATGGCCTATTATATTGATTTTTAATCTTAAAACGACGCAAAATCAAGAGCAATAATGCATGTTCCATGCAGTATTTTATATCGCTAAAGCAATACAAAAGATGCTGTAAAGTGATGTAAACCCAAATGTCTCGTATATTTTATTGCAATCAGATCCTCAGTAGGCAAGTTATTGGCGGAAAATTCGATTATAGATCCATTTTCTATGTGTGAGTCTTGCCATTAAGGGACAACAACTCGTGGTTCAAAAAATAGAAATATGTAGCAGAAACAAAGGGGTACATGCGTTAAGGGGCTTTTTGGCCCCCTCTAGAGCAAAAAACTGAAAGTTGCTTTTCACCAATTTCATCCTAGTGTTTTGTTAGAAGAATAGCCCAAGTGTAAAATTCTGGCCTTTATTTTCCTTTTACCGGTTGCTATGGTAACCAAAATGGCTAAAAAAATAGGTTTAAAATAGAGAAATTGCTATTTTAGGCCAAATTTGAGGCTTTTGTAGACCGATTTTTTTACAATAAGATATCAGCACAAGCAAATACCAAAAAAAAAAACTTTAGATATTATATATTTAAATATATTATGTGCCGTGATAATTCTCATCATCTGTTAATTTTTTTGGTATTTGCTTGTGCTCTATATTTATTCCTCTGTTACATGTCTCAAATTTGCTCCAAAATGGTCATTTTCCTATTTTCAGCCTATTTTAGCGGCCATTTTTGTTACCATAGCAGCCGTAAAAGTCGAATCAATACGAGAATTTTACACTTTGGCTTTTGTTCTAATAAACTAATAAGAAGAAACTTGTGAAGAGCAAATTTTATTTTTTGACCTCATAGGGGGGCCAAAATAGCCTCTTAATGCACGTAACCCTTTTGATCTGCAGTTTGGCATATTATTGGTTCAGGATAGATTTAATCGTATTTAGAAAATACGTTTTCAAATTTAACTTATTGAGCTAATATTATTTTACTGCATTTTCCCATACAAAACAATGGTAAAAGTAATCAAGGGCAGTAACTCTTCCTAGAATATCTAGATAGTTTAATGCATTATAATAGTGTTTGGCGTACTAAGTATATTAGCCCCAGTAAGTTTCAGGTATAAATGGTAACATATATTCAAGTTATAAGGTAAATTGTGTTAAGCTTTGCAAGAGTTATGGTTATTGGTGACACTAGTGACCTAAAATGATTTTCTTGGGAGTGCTTGACAATCTAAAAAAAGATCGCGTAAATGCACTTGCAATACAATTACACTGTCTGAAATTATTCTCTTCGTATTTAGGCTATAAAAAAATTGGATAATTTAGTATTATAAGACTTTTATCAATGTTAGCGTTTTCACCTCATCTTATAGGTGGGTGGGGTATTTACATGCTAGTAGTTGCCACAAAGCATTCTATTTGTAGAAATTAGAATCTAGAAACACTGTTGACATAACTGAGGCACTGATCTTTAAATTGTTATTCATTTCTAAAGGCAAAAATCTAGTGGGCAGTTTCTTTAGTTGAAAGTTTCTAATATATGTTTATTCAAAGCAGCTGGGTTTTGAAAAAGGATATAACTATAATATACGAAGAAAATAGTTCCAAACCCTTTTTCTTTGACTAAAACTTAATTTATTTACTTCTTCAAGTGCTGTCATGAATAGTGATGGCTATATTTATTTCCTGAATGCATGATTTTGATTATATTCCAAAACTGACACCCATAATCTCTCATAATATGATCAAAATGGGTGGGGTATATCAAGGGGACTTTACTTGGTCAGTACTCAAAATCAGCGGTGTCATCAACTGCTTCTATTTACTAGAGACTCTACATTTTTGTTTGGTACATGTACATGTATATGACACTAGATGTTAGCAAAATTTGACCAAGTTCACCCTTAAACAGCCCTGAGATCTATAGTAGTAATAGGTGGGTGGGGTATTTACATGCTTAGTATTGTCCCCAAAGCATATCCGTATACAGAAATTGGAATCTAGAAACCCTGATAACATAGATAAAGAAGTGTTCTTTAAATTCTTAGCCATTTCTAAGGACATAACACTAATGGGCACATTCTTAAATTGAAAGTTTTAAATATATTTTTATTCAAAGGAGTTTTGACACCAAATTTACTTTTAAAGACGAACAAAAAAGTTTGAAAGCCCATTTCTCTGACTAAAACTTAACTTTTCTACTCTTTCAAGTACCGTTATGAGCAATGATGGGCATTATTTTTCTTACTGGATGTTTTATCTCAATTATTTAACAAACTAATAATCATAACCTCTTATAATATGATCAAAATGGGTGGGGTAATTCAAGGGGAGATAACTCGGTTAGTACTCAGAATCAGCGGTGTCATCAACTATTTCTATTTACTAGAGACTCTACATTTTTGCTTGGTATATGTACATATACATGACACCAGATGTTAGCAAAATATGACCAAGGTCACCCTCAAACAGCCATGAGATCTGCAGTAGTAATTGGTGGGTGGGGTATTTACATGCTTATTATTGCTCCCAGAGCATTCCGTATACAGAAATTGGAATCTAGAAACCCTGATAAGATAGATAAATAAGTGTTCTTTAAATTTTTAGTCATTTTTAAGGGCATACCACGAATGGGCAGATTCTGAAATTGAAAGTTTCAAATATATTTTTATTCAATGGAGTTTTAACACATAATTTAACTTTAAAAGACCAACAAAACAGTTCAAAAGCCCATTTCTCTGATCAAAACTTAACTTTTCTACTTTTTCAAGTACCGTTTTGAGTAATGATGGGTATATTATTCTTCCTGGATGCTTCAACTCAATTATTTAACAAGCTAATGATCATAACCTCTAATAATATGATCAAAATGGGTGGGGTAATTCAAGGGGAGATAACTCGGTTAGTACTCAGAATCATAGGTGTCATCAACTACTTTTAAAAACTAGAGACCTCACATTTTCATTTGGTATATAACACTAGATGTTGCAAAGATCTGACCAGTAGACCCCTCTGACAGCCTTGAGATCTGCAGTACTACTTATTGTTTTAGAAATTGTGGTATTTATGTGCATTTGCTTGCGTGTTTTCGTTCAGCAAACTTTTAGATGTTACGACTCCGTGGACGAGAGTGCCCTTCTTCAAAGCCTATAAAAGAGGTACTGCCCCTGATTTGAAAAGTAATTTCGGTGGTTTCATAATGTACAGTTAATAAGCTTACTACTGATATATCAAACTTTTACATGTATGGAGGGGTTTTCCCTAAACTTAGCAACTTATAATCCAAATGATTGCTCTACCAATAGGCTATATAGAGAAAACACTACAACTATTCCTGTCAGAAAACAAAAGGCCTATATTGAGTAAAAGAGATCAAATGCGAGGCTAACCGAGCATTTTATCTCTTTTTACTCAACGAGTTTAATCAATTTAATAATATAAGAGCATGAATGTTAGATTCTATTTATCATATGACATGAAGATTACTTTAAAATCTTATTTCTTGGGTAAAACGTGATTATTTTGTCATTATGTAAACAACGTTGTTATGGACGTCATAACATTTCCCGAAAATATGTTAACCTCTAGTGGTTTGTCGTTATTTCACTCCCAGACGTGACGTCATATGATAATTAAGTTATATAAAGAGAAAGCATTATAAATATTCTTGTTAGAAACCAAAAGGCCTATAGATTTTATATTTGGTATGTAGCATCAGCTATTGGTACTCTTTAATGTGTGTTCAAATTGTTGTTCTTTTACCAAAACGGCCTTATCCCGACGGGGTCACAGAATTTACATTTATCAAAACAATTATCTTGTCTGAAACTACTAGCTAGGTCTAGAGCCTTGATATTTGATATGTACATGTAGGATCACCCGGTAGACCCGATTTAAATTTGCTCAAATTATGTTTCTGGGGACAAAATGGCACCACCAGTGGGTTCACCAGGAGCATGACTAGTTCCAAATTTAAACAAACCCAGATGAGCAATCCAGGGTCACTTGGACCTCTTGTTATTGTGTGTGAATACTTGATATGATATCACTGTAGATGATAAAAAAAGTCAGTGCTGTTTCCATTTTGATATGATATCACAGTACATGATAAATGGTGTTTCCATTTGAAATAATTATTATATGTACGTCATTTTCTTAATATTGTAATGCCCAGATATACAAGTAATGGCAATATATGCATTTCCCAAAATACACATGAATAAAAAATTGTTGGATTTTGAGGCAAACAGTTTTATAAGTGAAAGGCAAGAATAATGCAGCACCAAAATTTAAAACGAACAAATAAAAGTAAATATTAAAGACTTTGCCAGTCAGGTTACAAAACATCTGATTTATTTTTTATAAAAGCACTGATTTTAACCGCGAAATACAGGCATTTCAGTTCCTACTTTAGATTTAGTTATGTGTTGTAGGATATTGCTATTAAAAACGGTATATGAATGCCGCGTTTCATTGTATGGTATAAATCAAAAACCAACATTATGAAGGCTTAAAAACATTAAAGGTTTTACTCTCTCCTCTTTGGTTACATTCTGCTTCTTCTATACAAATTCCGCAGTCCATTAATAGATATAATTCTATGTTACCTCCTGTTTATGTTTCAACTCTGAAACTTCACTCGGTTACCAATATTAATTTGCATGGAGTGTCTGGCTCTGCCCTTTTTAGAAATCATTTAAAAGTTCGCCTTTCTCCTCTTAAGTCACCTGTACTTAGGAACTCTAGGAGTAAGTTTAGAAGAAGTGTAGTATTTCCTTCTATTTTAAAGTGCAATACCTTGTAAACATATATTCTGTAAAGTGTAAATCCACTATTAAATCTAACGTTAATGGTAGACAATTTTCTGTAGTTATGAAATCTGATCTTGACTGAAGATCAACTGATGTTATTTATGTTTTATCTTGAGAAGAGAACTATTGTGGCATACAATATGTTGATCCAACTTGTAGATTTCTAAAAACTAGATTTACTGAGCACTATCGTCTTATTAAAAAGCCTTGAAAAATTGATAATTTCTTTACAGACATTCCAAACACACAAACCATTATCCTGGTCATATTTCTATTCAGCCTGAGGAAAAAAATCTAATAAAATATATAGGAATATTCACAGGCATGAATAAGAATTAAAATGGATAAGATTAATACAAACACCACATCCACTTGGTTTTAATGATAATATTTACCATGAAGGTAATATTTTAAAAGGACCTCTGACGGTGGTAATTGGAATCACAGTGTATCGCTGCCTATAATTTTGATAAAAATTAAAGTCGAACAAATGCTTTCATCTTCATATATAAGCTCGCTGTTGGTCTCTATTTTATGATTTTGCATTTGATTTCCCATTTCCATAAATGTACAGCTTAATTTTGGGGCTAAAATGGTCACTTTTTGTATATACATATAGGAAATAGAAAAATATTTTTAAAACATCATTACCCCCCGAGTTCCAACTTATCCTTTTGCACGTAAGTGTGTTCTCATATTTTACATAATATATGTGAAAAGCTAGTTGGAACTCGGGTGGGGGCGAATGATATCCCACAGCCCAAAATGTGACGTCTTGGCGAGCCCGAACATAAGCATTTAGATTTTTGGTGTGCTCTCTAAAAAAATTTTGAAGTATAATGAAATAATTAGTACAAGTAAGCTTCCTTTTCATAACCACTTAGTCATGAAATATTACACCGTTTTAGCATATTTTTTTTAGATTATGAAAATTGTCCCTTTACTAAATTCACTTGGTAGATTATTTTGCACATATACTGTATCTATCAATACACATAAACTACATGGCCATCGACAAGGTGCACTTAACGTATGGATGAATGGTTATAGTACATGGCTGCATAATATTGCACCAGGTAAATACATTGTCATCAAGGTTGAATATGGACTTCAGTTGCACTTCAAAATATTTCTTAACAAATCAGATAGAAAAAAGAACAACAAAAATAATCATAAAAATGCTCATGATTTCGGACTTTAAAAGTAAGTAATAGTGCAAAGATCAGGAATCGATACAATCAAGTACCACACCTGACCCAGGATACCAATGGGAAAGTGACAAACTCACAGAAGACACCACAAACGAGAGCCAAGAGGTCAGCCCTTTCCCAGCAGGTGACCACAAAGCGCATATAAAATACTTTCACTGTGATTTTTAATCGAGTATTGATGATATAATACCCTTACACGTAAAAATAATCGATTTCTAAATGTTTTTGGTGAAGTCAAATTTTGCAACCCCTACCCCCTTTGGTAGAGTCTCCTTTTTGTCGTAGGGATCTGCCTGTCTAATTATAACCTTAATTCGTTCCTAATGCATTAAGCGTCCTATTCAAAAGGATACCAGTGATATCTTATGCATAGGGAAGTTTTGGGAAGCATCTGAAAAATAGGCAGATCCCCTATCAAAGTGTTAGAGGTCCTTGTCAGATTTTGTTGGATTTTTTTCCTCTTTTAGATATTCGTAAACGAAATAAACGATATCATGGTATTCGTAAAAATAGGAATCTTAAACGTAAAAAGACATGTTTTAACATTTTCTGATTTAAGTATTACATTAAAACAACCGGGCTGCCATATGGCACTTTCGTGTTTAGTTACTCTTTCTATCTCTTCACTTCGTAACTTTGATATTGAGGCTAATACATTCTATGATAGAGCTCATCAACATTATGAACCAGCACTTCTTACAATGTGTTATACTCGACCTTATATTGACCCTGAAATTAGCCATATTAGGCATTTCATTTTATTAAAGTTCAATTTGTCAACAAAGGGATTGGATTCATTAACTTATCCAGTATATTTAAAAATAAATCTGTTATCTCTTATATTCCTACTTACTTTGAAAATAAGGAATAACCTATAATATAAACCTATTCGTAGTACTGTATTAAACATAAAAGATTAGTAACTGAACGTGATATTGAAACTACTATTACTAATTCTTGATATTGTAAGGACCCTAAATATTGCTATCAACCTGCTGGTCATACTGTCTCTTGGAATTTAAAGATTATTGCTAAATTTATAAATTGGTCTATTATATGTGAAGGACCTAAATACAGGTTTCCTTCACCGATACACCTCATCAAATGTAGTGAATAAATTGCTGGAAACCTTACAAGAATTTTGTAATCGATGGTGCAATCGAGAGCATGTTGAATATGTACTTTAAATACTTCGAAATTAAATATTTTTTTTATATTA
Source organism: Loripinus fragilis (assembly GCA_964019695.1). NCBI lineage: Eukaryota > Metazoa > Mollusca > Bivalvia > Lucinida > Lucinidae > Loripinus > Loripinus fragilis. Next base: position 77,367,569 of record OZ026525.1, read on the forward strand.
ATGACAGTAGAATTTCATTTTATTGCAATAATTAATATATTCTTCCACCTAAACCTAAATTCACTTTTAGAAATTTGAAGAAATGGGTCCAGGAATTCCATAGGAAAATTGTTTTAGCACCTGCAGATACGGCTGCTAACAATGTTGTGGTCGTTTGGAAAATGTACTACATTAACACCCTAAAGCAAAAACCTAACACTGCTAAAACCTATGAGCCTAATTTGCTTAATGAGGGATATGTCGTTGATAGGCATCGATGCCATATGGCTGCTAAGTTTGGTGTGTTTCTTGACGAGGAAGTAAGCTTTTTACGTTATACTGGCTACCTAAACTTAATAAAACACTATTAGTCACGTTTTATTACTAATTCTAGTTCATGTACTACTACTGAGTCGCTTATAATTTTGACCTCTTGCCTCACTGCGATTAAAAACCATGTTATGAAATATTGTGAAACAGTCTGTGAGAGGAATGGATATGAAATTTATGGTCTATTAAAATTCAGGTAAGATCGTTAATCAATTAAAATCTAAAGGTTTTCTAGCATCTAGTTCGTCTACATATGGTTTCGATACGCTCTATACTACATTGCCTCAGAATCTAAGCAAAGAAAAACTGACTGATTTAATTGAACAAACTTTTAACCTAGATTGCTTACTTTATTTGGCTTGTAATGAAAAACTTGTGTTTTCACTTCCTATTTATATATCTTCCAGCCATACAAAAGATATAACTTGTGGACATGTCAGAAATTTGTGATGCTCTCAATTATCTTTTGGCCAATATATTTATAATATTAGGATCGAAATTGTATAGAAAAATTGTAAATATTCCAATGGGTACTGATTGTGCTCCTCTTGGTGCAGATTTGTTTTCTTATGACTGAGGCCTCATGTTGCCTTTCTGTCAATAATCAAGCTGATGTTATTGAATCATTTAACTCTACCTCAAGATATTTAGATGACTTGCTAAATATTGATAAAAATATGGAAGCCAGCAAAGATCAGGAATCAATGCAATTAAGTTCCACACCTGACCCAGAATACCGTATGGGAAAGTAACAAATAGGCAAGAAAACATCACATACAGGATAGCCAAAAAGTCCACTTTATTTAGAACAAATTGTAAAATAGATATATCCCACTGAACTTAAGTTAAATAAGGCAAATTCCTTTGATACTGAAGACCCTTTTTAGAATTGGTCTTGTCCATAGCAAATGGAATACCTAAAATGTATACTTAACTACTAAAGAAACCTGACACATACTGTGTGTCAATTTTTGGTAGTAAATGAATATGATGTACACTTATCTTTCCATTGCGTAAAGTTGAACAAAGGTAGACTAAGATGCACTGAGATTATTTGAAAATATGAACTTATTTCAGACGTCAGCTATCAAAACGTCACATTACCCCGAAAATCAATTTTCACAAGACCAAAGAAATCACGCAAAGTTCACCAGAAACCGCTTTAGTGTGATTCTTTGTTACTTCATTGACATATTCTGGGCAATAGAAATAAAACATGCGTGCATTGTTCAACCCAAAAGCCTATTTTCATTTTCTTAACGCCAATTTTACGTTATCAGCGTTTTATGAGCTTTTAAAAAGCACTGCCACTTTATCAACTTTTTTTCATTTTCTTTGATGTTTGGAATGCATTTTGACAATGTTTCAGTGTTTTTGAACTCCGTAGTTGCTGCCAACGTCCATTTAGCGACGTCAAACGTTAAAATTACATGCTGATATGTGAATACTGCAAAGCTTGAAATCCATACGCGATTAAAGTAAAGTGTAGCCAATTGGCACTATAACAAGGTTGATAGCACACACTAAACGGCGACAAACGTTGACAAAGAGAAAACGGTTACTATCCATAGTTTATGTTGTTTCCTAGTTGACGTTTAATTCGGTTTATTCCGCTTTTACCCTTCAACGTGACGCGAAACACAAGATCTGAGTTTTGGAAATGTATTCTCTTACAATGATTGGTTGACTCTTAGTAATTTCAGTTACTAAAAATTGCTTAAACAAAGTAAAAAAACACTTCCGTTAAAATAACGTCTAAATCACAAATTAAAACCTCCATATCATACGTCACAGCAAGCAACTGCAATTTTTTAAAATGCACTTTTGTCTGTACTGGTATTGGCCTTGCATACATGAAAAAAGTTTTCAAAAATATATCTAGATATACACTACCGAGGCAAAAGTGATAAAAACGGTATTTTTGACGTCGTGACGTCATGTTCTATAGTTGATTAATATATTTTTTCGAAGAATACTTTCTAATGTCTTGTTATTGAAATAAGCATAAAGGGATAGGTCTATAATTTGCTTTTTACGAGTTTGAAGCAAGTGAAAAGTGTCAGGTTTCTTAAGTAGTTCAGTATATGATAAACGGGATGCTTGTAATTTTGAAAAAGTGTATTTCCCATTTCTTGATGGAAATGTTCCTCTCTCCCCTTCCTATTGTGTATATATTTCGCAGCTTATTCGTTTTGTGAGAGTAAATTCTTATGTTAATGACTTCAACAACTGAAACCAATTTTGACTTTTAAGCTATTTAAACAATGTGATCAATATCATAAACTTTGTAAAGCTTTTTCGTAAAAGTTTACAATGGACACCCTGAGTTGATTGATTTTAAAATACAACATTGGATAAAATACTCTTCTGCAACATGGCATACTGGGGTCAGTATTTTATGGTGATTTAGTACATAAATTCAAAAGAATTGTTGCAAAGCCCAATTTTAGTAATCAATTAAAAAGATAATCAAAGGTTATAAAAAAGTAGGATACAACATGGATATCATGCGAAAGTCTGCATGCCTGGTTGTAAACCCAATCATGGTTTATAGCTATAGTTTTCTTTTTTTATTGCTCGGCGGTGGGTCAGGCCTCAGACTCAATGATGGCCCTGGCATATCAGATAGTTGGTGCCTGGTGTTTGATTTTGGCTGGGCCTACCATGGATCAACTGGAGCTTTCCTTTAGCTCTGACTATTTGTGTGCCATGAGCCCTTTTCTTTGTTTCATCATAGTGTATAAATTTGATTAGATTGTTTTTCTGTGATGCTGCATTGCATACGTTAGGAAGCCTCCATGCGAGCTAAACTATGTTTGTGTTTTGACAACAACAGGATCTAGGGCGAAGATTTAGCGCCAGTAAAATGCATTTAAGTCCCGCAGTGGCTACAGTTCTAAGGCGGTGGTTCTGCTGTCGTTAATCGATTGTTTGTTGCTGGTTCAATTGTGTTACAGTAAGTTTTTATCTTAGTTTTGTTGTGTGGTTGTATTATGCTGTTTTTGGTCCAGTTATCCGAGTTATCATCCTATGCACGTGTTACTTGACTTTGGATGTGCTGTTGTTGTGATGAGTGTACTTATTGTGCTCTTGTGTCGTGATTTAACAACAGCAGAATCTAGGGTGAAGGTTTGGCGTTGGTAAAATGCATTTAAGCCCCGGGTGGCTTTGGCTTCTTTATGCTCTAAGGCGGTGATTTTATTGTGGTTGATTCACTGTTTAATATCCCCCATCGGTTTGTGGGGGCTCTGTGTTTGGTCCTTGTTTTGTTATGCATTACTTAGTATCCTTTCTAGCTTTGAATTCATCTTGACACGAAAGAGAGACCTAGTTGCTTTACTTAATTGTCCAACTGATGTCTTATGACTGTCAATGCCCTGTGGCTCTTCCTCGCGGTATCGTGGGTTGGTCTGCAGTGTGTGATTGGGGTATTTCCTAATCAACTCACTTACTTTTTCATAATAAAATCAGGATATAATTATGTAAGACTCAACAATCATTGTGCAGTATTTCTATACCGGTGTCATGTTTCTGCTTCTGCAAATGGATTTCAGAAATTTGCAATTTTGTATCTAAAAATGAAGTTTCCTCAAATTTTTAACACCACTGACCTTTTTGGAAAAAGTTATTCCATCGACCCAAGAAACTTCAACAATTTGCGTGTCATTCATACAGCATTTTTTTCCATTTTACAGTTGGCTAGGGGTTCCGATTAACCTTAGCGACGTTTTGCCAGATTTTTGCTCTACCATGTTGTTATTGCTTTCTTTTTCTTTTTCAGATTACAAGTGCATTAGTGGTGAAATCTTTTGTAGCAACATCGTGCCTGTGCTATTATAAGCTGACGATATCATAACAGCATTTTGGCAAAATAATACAAAATTACCAAGACGCCAATATATTTTGTAACAGGATGATTTGATTTGTAACGATTTGATGCACGTGCCGTAACAGTTTGCAACAATATGGGATGCTTCTGTGATAGGACTATTTTATAACAATACGATACAGGTGGCAAAATAAATTGCAACAATACTAGATGTGACCAGATTATGTGTAACAACAGTATGCATATACCATAATAATTTGTAACAATTGAGGTATTAATGTGGTAGAATACTTCTTTGAATGGAACATTTACAACACTAACATTCGTGTTTCACACATTGGATGTTTCTGTGATAGGATTATTTCTAGCCTTGCATATACCATAATCATACAATACAGAATAATTTGTGTATTTCTAACATTCGTTGTATGTGCCATAATAGTTCGTTATAAATGATGGATACGTCTGTGATGGGATTATTTCTATATATAAACCATTGCATGTGTCACAAAAAATCAACAATATTAAACTATCTGTCAGATTATTTGCAGCAATACTATGTATTTACCAATATTTTTTTGAAAAAATGTGCTGTTTTTGTGAAGAAATAGTGTTCGTGTTATATGATAATTTGCAACCATGTGATTGGATTATTTGTAACGAAAGCATGCGTGTTTCCAAAAATTCATAATAATATCGGATTTTTCTATGACCAGGTTAACTGCTACGTTTTCATGCATGTGCATAAATAATCTGTATCAATATTATGTATTGCAGTTTCGAATAAAAGCATCATTAGCAGTAATATCAGAACTAATACCATATAATCTTACAGGATTAGTTGTATTAGTAATACATTGAATATGACAATCTAGAACACTACCAGAACTAAAAGCACGCAAAATATATAGAGTCATAAGTTATTATGGAATAAAGAAGATACATAAGATGCTGCAATAATATTGTGATAAAGTCAGTTGTGAAAATGATATATCAACAATAACTGTGACAGTACTAACGGAACTATAACTAGCTGAAGGGTGTGTTTTTCAATGTTTGTGATATTGAAAGTTTTCTCAAAAAGGTATAATTGATAACCACACTATGTAATAAATAAAACGAAGAAGCATAGCAATCCATAATTGTTCTGGGGCGCGTCAGATTTCTCACAAGGTAAACAATAATAGACGTTTGCCAACGACCAGTGAACTGATTAACTGCAAATTAAACGCGTTCCAAACCCTGCTTTTGGCATCACCTTAAAATACAGAATCAGGCCTCGAGCATAGCTTTCAAAAGAACCAACATTTAGGTTGATAATAGAATACAGCATCACTAGTCGCTAGCCAAAAAAGGGAAATTTGAAGCAATTTCTATTACGTTATTTAGAAATTTCTAAACCTTTGTTCTTCTGAACCCAGGGTTTATCCTGTTTTGAAAACACTGTATATACAGATTATCTGACTTCTGATTGAAAAATATTCATGCTTACAACCGGAATGTTACCAGCTAACAGGATAAAAACGTGTAGAGGTGTGTAGGACATAAAAATACTTTACCTGACAATGGTTAATTCAACAATGCTTCACTGGCAGCCTATTAACAATACGGATAACCTGACAGGGATTGCTGTATCCGGAAACTGGAGTCAGCACATATCAGTCGTGATTCTGTCAATGACGTACGTGGGCTTTAACCTGGCCACGAGTATGTCAACAAACTGTTTACTGATAATCATTATCAACTATTCTCCAAGTCTCAAGACGCCTGCAAACAGCCATCTTATCAATATTTGTGCCAATAATCTCGTTCTGTGTCTCTGTATGGCGATATCAATGATATCCATGATAGCTCCTACAGACATTGAAGATGAAATTAACATTTTAACAGGTTTCCATGTGTTTCTTATCAGTAATTGTTTCTTACAGTATTTGGGAACGTTTGCATCAATCGGACATTATCGGTCTCGGATCATTCGGTACCCCTCTATGCCTACAAGGATACGGCGCCAAGTGATAGCGCGAAGCCTCACCAGCTCTTGGACGGTGTCGCTCATAATAAGTTTAATGGTGTGTCTATGTCACGTCGAGGATGACATGTATGCGTGCCTTACCATAAATCCTTTCAAAAGATTTTTCTTAATGTGTTCTTTTGTGAAGATCTCAGTGAAACGTTTGACAGTAATGTCTTTAAGTGTGCTGGTATTCTTCATAATCATGATCGTCATCGTGACGTCATACATCAGGGTATTCAAAGCTCTCAGCCAAGGAGGTCCGTTTGGAAGAAACCGGATATTACCAGTGTCAAGGTCAATAAGTATTCCCTCTGAAAATGGCGAGAGTGCTATGCAAGTGGCGTGTGTACATTCAGAGAATGGACACTTGCCTGAAACTGATAAACACATGTATATGGTAACAGGGCGTGTTAAAGAATCGGAACGCATTGTTCATTTTCAGAAAAATGACCACATAAACATTATGTCCTTTGAGGATATCCTCGCTCTGGAAAATCCTATCTTAGCGACACAGTTACGTAGACAGATCTTACAGAAGCGCCCTCTACAATTAACTAGAAGCAACGCGAGCAATACCTCAGTAAAATCAAAAGGCCCCGAATTTACCGATATATCCGCCAGTGGAGACTTGCAAAGATATCAAAACCAGAAAAACAAATCAGCTTTAAGGAATCATTTCTTAAAACGTGACCGAGTAGGATTCAAAAGTGCCACCAAAAACAGCATTGTGATGTTTTGTGCGTTTCTCGTCTGTTCACTCCCAATGTTCGTCTGTCTGTTTCCATCCGCCCTGACTGATGTGAAACAACACCATCGTGTTCTTTTACTATTGTTTACAGAATTGGCATTTTATTTGAATGCTCCTTTATATCCCCTATGGTACTTAATACATAACAATAGGGTTAGGACCTGCTTAAATCGAGTATTTGAAAGCTTTCTAATCAAGCTCAATTTCAGAAGATAATACATCATGCTGTGGCCAGTCACGACTTTTATCGTCTGCTACTATTCTTAGTAGTATATCAGCTGCTTATGTTCTAGGTATATTACCAATAATGAGGACCCAGAACAGACTGTTGTACACAGGGGAGCAGTCTGAGCAGGGTTCATAGTGTTTGTTTCGATGATAAAATCTAGTTTGAAGTGCACCCGAACACATTCATCAGATGCAAAAAGCAGACGACATTCTCGGACAAAATTTGTTTAAAGACAAAGATTACTGTCCAATAGAGATCATTAAAGGATTAACTGATAAGGGACAGTTTCAGTATCTCACAAAATTAATGGGGCCTCAAGAGGGGACTTACCTGTATGCAACACAATTTCATTCACTAAGATAAAGATCAATATTTTATCATAAAATACCTAATCCCTTTATGGGACCACTTTATTGCCCCAGTAAGAAAGTCATAATCACCTCATTATGGCTGTCCTTTTGATCTGCCCAGTATGACCCCTGGAGAGAGTCATAATGAGTGGTACCAGTATTATTGCTCAAATATTTGTCCCTTCAAGGGTTAAAGGAACTTATGAAATATAATAGGTAAGCACATGAAGTCAGCATAGACGAATAGAAATCGCTCAGACAGGCCTGTGCATATATGCCCGTTCAGTTCAAATATATTTTCCTGCCGATAATGTATTGTATTTCAGTTCAGATACCATTTTGTTATCTATACATTGCATTTTAGTTCTGATACCATGTTTTTCATCAATACATTATAATTGAGCCGCGACATGTGATTTCCAACAATGTGGCAATTTGACAAGTGTAGACTCAGGCGAGCCTGCGCAGCCTCCTCTTAAGCTTAGAAACTCCGAATGATGCTCAGTCAGTAGCTTAACACTCATAGAATATTCAAGCGACAAGCAAAGGCTCTGATCAGACTGCGCGTATGCGCAGGCTGATCTGAGGCTTTGCTGGTCGCACATACCACATTGTTGGAAATCCCATGCCATGGCTCATATTTCAATTCTGGTACCGTGTTCATGATTACATTTGATTTATTTCGTCTTTCAGCTTACGCTGCTAATCAGCAAGCACGAAACATTACATTGTTGATAGAAAAACATGATATCTGAGCTTTGTAACAATGCATGATTGCTGATTGACAACCATGGTATCTGAACGTAGCGATGATACGCTGCATATTCACATGCATGACCTCTGACCTGAAATACATTAAATTGTTTATTGACAAACGTGATTTCTGAACATAAAAACAATGCATGATTGCTGATTGACAACATGGTATCTTAGCTGAAAGACATTACATTTTTAATTGAAAATTATACAATGACTTATGTAGTACAGTCAAAACTCTTTATAATGTCACTCGTTATAACAGAATATTCAATATCCGACATAAAATTGCTGGGAACGGATCTGTTTCCATTACAATTCCCTCTTTATATCAGAATATTTACTTAACGACACCGACAGTAACTTCTGGGAACAGATATACATGTACAATTTCTATTGAAAATAAATTCATTATAACAAAATTGTTACCATATGTCAGACAATTTTGTGATCAGAACAAGGTCTTTTTCCATAAACAGGTTTCTGTCTTACTTGATAAGTGAGAAGCTTTGTGCAATTTGATGCAATATCAAAATTGAACTGATGTATACGTTTGGAATAATAGCATTTATCAATTCATTTGTGCAATATTTTCTTTTACCAAATGATTACATGTATTATGTTGAAATCTGGCAATGGTCAGAATTTCTTCATAACAGCAAATTCACTTTAACGTCAAAGATAGCTTGGAACAAACAGTGTCCTTATAAAGAGGATTGACTGTATCTTGACTGTGAATCATTACATTGCTGATTGACAACCATGACAACTGAACAGGAAGTCGTTACATCGCTAACTGACATATATGGCAACATGGTAATATGTAACCTGAGAGACATTGCGTTACATTGCTGATGGTCAAACATGGTATCTGAACTGAGAGGCAATGTATCACATTGCTGATTGGCTAACATGGTAATATGATTTCTGATCTGAGAAGCAATGCGTTGCCTACTGACAACTAAGGAACAATACATTATTGACAGACAAAAATGGTATGACTACAGGTAAAGCCTTTATAAACGAAAAGCGCAGCAATAATATAAGTCACAACATGAGATTTCCAACAATCTGGTATGTTTGACAAGCAAAGGCTCAGACCAGCCTGCGCATACACGCAGTCTGATCAGAACCGTTGCTAGTCGCTTACATATTCTATGAGTGTTAAAGAGACTAAGTCTGCAACTATGAACATTTTCGAAAAACATTTTTTTTCTTTTTAAATCATTTATAAAAGCAGAATTAAGTTAAATTTTCACAATAAGTCTATTCACTATAGCTGAAAACTGCATGGAAAAGTGAATTATCTTATAAAATCAGGTTTTTTTGCTCTTGTTGGTAATTAATTGCGTCCCTCCAATAATTATCGACAGTCAAGTTTTAACATAAATGCTGTTGTTTTGATACTGATAATTTGTAAAGATTTACGAAATTGGTAAAATGTATACCTGAATTTTAGTTTTGTACTGTGTTCTTGAAAAATAGAAACATTATTTCAAAAATTAAAAGATCAAAAGTTTCAGACTATGCAGCTTTAAGCTACTGACCGAACATTATTTGGAGTTTCTAAGCTTAAGGGAGGCTGCACAGGCCTGTCTGAGTCTACACTTGTCAAAATGCCACATTGTTGGAAATCACATGTCACGGCTCAATTATCAGAAAATTTTGAGCAAATATCCAGCATAAGGTACGAGTTGGCATGTGCGTACATGGAAGATTTAATCAGCCTGCACATCCACGTAGTCTGATCAGAGTCTTAGTTTTCTGCATGAATAAACGTTGGATCCTTGGTTACCCATAGAGTGCCCATCGAAGACTCAGATCAGGCTGCACGGATGTGCAGGCCGGTCTGAGTCTTCGATGAGCGCACAAGCAACTTTGTATCTTTTGCTAGATACCGGATAAATTGAAAGACAAAGAATTGACTAAGGTATTGTTGCTATGGTCAGATACCATGGTTGTCAATCAGCAATGCAATAACTCTCAGTTCAGATTCCAGTTTGTCCATCAGCAATGCGTTGTCTTTCAGTTCAATTAAAAATGCTCTATGACACATTTCAGATACCATGTTGGTCATTTAGCAATGGAATTTCTCTCAGTTCACATACCATATTTGTCAATCAGCAATACATTGTCTCTCAGTTCACGTACTATGTTTGTCAACCAAAATTGTTATGTATTTCAGGTCAGATACTTTATTTGTCAATCAGCAATACATTGTATCTCAGTTTCATATTTGTCAACCAACATTATTATGTATTTCAGTTCAGATACCATGTTTGTCAATCAGCAATGCCACTCAGTTTGGATAATCAATCAACTATGCAATTTCTCCAATTTCCGATACCATGCTTGATAATAAGTGATGCATTACGAGCATCTCTAAGAAACCATGTTTGTCAATTATCAATGCCATGTATTTCAGTCAAGGTACCACGTTAGTAAATCAATATTGAAATGTTCGTCAATCGGAAATATGTTGTCTTACAGTTCAGATACTTTGTCAGTCAGCAATATAAAGTATCTGAGATCAGTTCATATACCATATTTGTCAATTACAGTAAAACCTGTATAAAACGGCAACTCTCAAAAATACCAAAAATTGTTTTTCAAGACCAATTATCGCTTAATGCATGTCAAAAGTATTGCGGGAGCATTCTGCAATATTTTCGACCTTCATTAAGCTACCATTTGTCATAATAATCTTTTTTTGCCTTTTTTGAGTGGCCGCTTTACACAGATTTTACTGTATGTAATGTGTGTTAGTTCAGATATTATGTTTGCCAATGAAATGTAATATTTCTTAGTTAAGAGCCATAATTGTCAACCGATAATAGAATTCCTCTCAGTTTAAATACCATGTTTGTGAATCGACTATGTGATGTCTGTTAGAAATCATGTTTGTCAATAAAAAAATTTCAAGCGCCTCAGTTCAGAACAATGTTTGTCAATCAACAAGGTCATTTTGCTGAGATCCGAAATCATATTCATCTATCAGAAATATATTGCCCCTCAGTTCAGAAACCATGTTTGTCAAGCAGCAATGTCATGCCACTCAGTTCAAATACCAAGTTTGACAATCAGCAATACACTGAATGTCTTAGTTTGGAACCATATGCAGTGAAACCTGTCTTAAGCGGCCACTCAAAAATAGACAAAACAAATGTCTTAAAGCCATGTGGTAGCTTAATGCAGGTCGAAAGTATTGCAGAATGCTCCCTTTGGAGCATTCTGCAATACTTTTGACCTATATTAAGCAATAATTGGTCTTGAAAACCCATTTAGGTCTTTTTGAGAATGGCCGCTTAAGACAGGTTTCACTGTAATTCCCTGTGATTATAATCAGACATACATTGTCTTAGTTGAAGTAGTATGTGTGTGGATCAGAAATGCATTGTCTAATAGTTCAGATACCATGCTTGTCCAACATTGTCTTTCAGTTTAACACCATGTTTGTCTATCAGCCATGCATCAAATCTCAGATCAGATACCATGTTTGTCAATCACCAACTTAATATCTCTCAATCCAGATACCATGTTTGTCAATCAACAAGTTGAACGTATTATCTCCAAGTTCAGATACCATGTTTGTCAATGAACAACGTACTACCTCTCAACTCAGATACCATTTCTGTTAATCAACAATGGCTTGTCTTTCCTTATGGATATCATATTTGTTAACCTGTAATACATTGCATTATTATTCGGTTCCGTTATCATGTTTGTGAATCAGCAATGTATTGTCTCTTAGCTGAGATACTAAATTTGTCAATCAGTAATTGGTCGAGATCCATGTTTTTCGAAAACAAGTGTTATGTCTCTCAATTCAGATACGTTCTTTTACCAATCATTAATCTTTCATTGTCTCTCTATTCAGGAAACATGTCTGTCAAATAGCGATGTGTTGCCTCTCAGTTCATATACCGTATCTGTCTATCAGTAAAGCATTGTCTCTCATGAAAGACGAATGTTTGTCAATTACCGGTGCACTTTCTCTCTGTTCAGAGGCTATGTTTATCAGTACATTGACTCTCAATACATATTGCATGTTTGAATCCCCCAGTCCATTTACCATGTTTGTCAACAAGCAATTTAATGTCACTCAGTTCAGATATCATGTTAGTCAGTTTTCAGTTCTGAAGCCATTTTTTTGTGAATCAGCTACTGTAAAGCACATATTTTGGCGGGTATTTTTATTTGCCGCTATTGGCGGTTTCAACAAAAAACGCCTTAATATGAGATTGCGAAATACAGTTTCGAATTCAAAATGAGCAATAAAGGGACGATATACTAACTTTTGAGCAGTAGATTATGATTCAACGTCGAGAAAGTGGATAGTCCAGGCCTTTAGTTAAGAGTGCGTAATAGAAAAATAATGTTCTTATTTCCCAAGCAAAACATATGTTGTGGGTACTCAAAAGAACCGTCTCTTTGAGTACCCACAGCATATGCTAAAATTATGGGTAAGCAAACGCTGAAAGAGTTTGTTTATCTAAACCTATGCCGGGAATACTATTAAAGGAGAGAACATGCTAGCATATTATTTCCCTTAAGAGTAGCCCCTATGTTTTAAAGGGCATTACATTGAGAAACCGCCAAAATTAATCTACGCAAATATGTCAGTCTTCTAAAATCGTCAAATTTCGATGCCACAATACAGTATGTTATATCTTAAATCAAAAAATCCATTTTAGACGCAGTCTTATAATTTCAGTGACTTGATCTCTGTATGGAAGAAAGTACATCATTTTTAGACCTAATCTTATGTTGTCTTATTTGCACTATCAGACACAGGTGTATGTTTGCATTTAATTTGGTCCTAGTCGCTAGAAAATCATTTGTTCCTCTTGCACATAACAAAGGCGCAGACCCGAGCAGTATGATCGCGCTGATCATACTGCGCGGAATTGCGCCTTTGTTATCGCGTCATGGAAAGCATATTAGCTTAACTTGCTTCAAGCAAAATTTCAATACCTTAGCTAGTCTCTGTAACTCAGCAAGTAGGTTTGAGTTGTAACCTTGACGGGGTTTCTCGCGGCGCTGCTTGATAAAAGGGTGTAAATTTACCTGTTAGATGGCCCTTGTACATAATGCCCTGTGCCATTTGAATGCGCCTGTCAAATAATGCATCAACCTGGCCAGGTACGAGTCTTCAATGTGCACTCATTCGGTAGCTCAGGATCCACGTTTTTATTACCTGCGCCCAGCGAAGACTGGTCCGATGCCCTGTCTGATCTGAGTCGTTGCTGGACGCACAGGTCATTTCGTCTGATCTGTCATGCACTGTCTAGAAAAAGTGCGCAGGTGTGAACAGCAAGCCAATGTATTAATCAACAGTAAGTACATAGGGATCTATTATTGGTTTGAAAATGACACATGTATCTGAAGCGAATAATAACAAGACTTTAAACGTACCTGCAAATGGTTGCCATGGAAACAAGACGCTAGTTAGGCCAGAAATCGATTCGTCATAATATAATCAGGCGTGACTTTATCTTTAACCCTTTGCCTGCCTGCGGCTAATTTTGTCCTATGTGGCTGATGTTTGCAATTAGTTTGGAGCCAGATCAGCCCGACATTCTGTCGGGCCTAATCTGGAAACAGTCGGGCCTGATCTGGATCCAAACTGTTTGACTCCTGAAATATTTCTTGAAAATGTTGAATCAGCAGACGATAAAAATTATGAAAAAATTAACTCGACAAAAAAACCGGTGTGTGTGTGTGTGTGTGCGTGTGCGTGTGTGTGTGTGGGGGGGGGGGGGGTTCAGCCCTATTAAAATCCATTTTGGATCTGGTTACCCGAAAAGCGTGCGTAGGCGCGCGTGTGTGTGTGTGTGTGTGTGTGTGTGTGTGTGTGTGTGTGTGTGTGTGTGTGTGTGTGTGTGTGTGTGTGTGTGTGTGTGTGTGTGTGTGTTTAGTCTTTCATATGTCTCCACGAGGCATTCATTGGCAATATCTCGGCGAGACACTTCCTGTAAGGTCAGGGCTACATATTATAACTATACTTAAGGACTTTGAAAACGCATCACCCAGATTAAATCCTTTATTGCTCAAACCTTGAGAATTTCAACAAGATAATTGTTATTGAATAGCATAGTCTGACCAGCTTGTAGTGTGTCCTAGAAATTCATGGTTGTAAATTTACTTTAAGGTATTGAAAACAATCCGTTTTAAGACAGTGGTGGTCAATTTTGAGGGACACAAATTCAGCTGCAAGTTAACACGCGTTAGTTTTGATTCCTGACTCAACAGATATGCATCATTTCCTTTTTTAACGGTTGCACATTCATCATTGAACGATTAGAAATGAATTGACAGTTCGGTATGCTCAAAATTACACCCCTCTAAAAATACTGACATACCCCACCAACCCTGATTACTATAGTCTAGTAATAAAATTCAACGTCTTGGGTCTTTCAAAGTTTTGATTCTTTTACGTCCTGTTTTATAGGAAGAGGCTAAGGGCATACACAAATGACAGATTATGCACAAATTACGCTTGTATCACGTGTCTTTTGTATTGTGCAAGTGACGTTAACGTAATTTTTTAAGACGTCCTTGATCACATGACAGCAGATCTCCTGCCATGATTTATATCAAAACATCTTCTCCACATGACTGCCAGTGTATGTAGTCAATATCAGTAATGAAGGCGTGTATAAATGTGACTTATGGAGATGTTTCTAAAAAGGAGCTTTAAATTGATGCTCAAATTTGACGTTTATTTTTGAAATATTGTAGTTATCAATTATTTTTAATTAGAACAAGTCTATAAACTCTTTTGGTGATATGGTATCATACACGCCACAGTTTAAACATAAATATAATCAAAAAGCTTCATTTATCTGTGCAGTAAGGTGCTGAATGCTGTATGTACCCATGTGACGTCATCAGCAGCGTCGCGTGATCGTGCAGTCAAATAAACGACTGATTCATACCAATTCTGGGTTGCACATTAAAGCCTGCGAATACTTTTCAATCGCATATACGGTTTGCAAGAAAAGTGCAAATATAGAGTGATGCGTTTTCAAAGTCCTCTATTATATATATACTGCTAACGTCGACAAAAAAACTAACGTTCGGGAATACCAGCAGAGTGTCAAACAAGTTGTGCCGAGATCAGGCCCGACGTTTTGTCGGCCTGATCTGGGCACACACTGTTTGCGACGGCATGACAGATAGAAAGTAAAAGTTGCAGTAAACATTGAGAGAGACGATTTATTTTCTTTAATTTACATTTTCGAAGCAACTCTTTATTGAAGCTACCGTTCATAGCCTCATGAATTAGACAGCTGCCAAGCTAGACTGGGCAATACGCTTCGAGCATCGAACTCATTCGCCATTCGCGGATGCGCAGGCTGGTCTGCGCCAGTGTTGTTCGCAAACCCCCGAAGACAGGTTTTCTCGCGTCGATGCCCAAATCACACTGGTCAACAGAAACGCATGGGCTTCTCACGAAACTCTTAGGCTTCTCAAATGGGACGTAAAGGCTCTTAGAAAATGTATAATGACAGATTGCTGACAGTCAAACACGGTTGGAAGCATACACATGTACATCTTTGTTTTACAGTTGTTCCACGATCGTAAGATGTGAAATAATTATGCCTTAAAGAACATCATACCCATTTGCCCTTACAGCGACAGTAATATAAGTTTAAATTCCTAGATTTCATAATGATGTAATGAGTGATGTATGCAACGCATGTTCTTGAGGATATTAATAACTGTCTTAATCAAAGTGGATTCAACGCTGCTGTAAAACTAATGATTGGACGTTAACGTACGTACCTTATTACAATATTTGAGCCACATTTGACATCTACCTAGTGGGACTATAGGCCTTTATTTAGGCCTGAACCTTTATCTACACCCATTCTTTGTGTTGACGAGCATTGAAGGCTGTGACGAGTCTGTGCAGATGTGTAGACCAAATTGAGCCTTTTGTTGCTCATAACTGTGATAAGTATAAAAATCTCACGTGCTGGCTCATATCACTGAGTCCACATGTTTCGCTTAGTTGATAAGGCATCAGGCCACATATTTGAATTTGGGAGTGGACGATCTTTAGGTTATTCTTGTAGAGGGGTCAAAAATGTTATATTTGGCTATTAAAACATGACATATGAACAAATATGAACTAGAAGACTTGTAGGGTGCTTGATTCTACAAGATGAATTGAAATGCGAAACTGAGTTGTCATCCATTATAGCCTTTGGAATTCCTACTGCCAATTCCGTGCACTCAGATTTCTATAGTCACATAATAACTTCTTCATAGGAACCTTGCCAACGCAATACCGTTGTGATGACGCAAGATTGACGTCATAAAAAGAAGACGACATAAGGATTTATGCAAAATTATAACTGTTATTCTCAACTGTTGTTAGAAAATCTCTTTTGGTAGAGTCGCTCATTTACCTTTATAAGCATAGCGTCCTTTTTGTGGGACATAGCCAAACAGTGCAGACCCAGACCAGAAGCAGCTTTCTGCGGCATCTCATCAGGGTCTCCACTGTTTGTTTTTGGAATGTTATATCAAAATTTGAAAAAAAGAAAAAACCGCCCAACATCCCTAAAACAGAAATGGACTGTTCCAATTGATAATGCTGGGATATTCTATTAGGCTTATATGGGTTGAACATCCGTTGAAAACTTTCACGTTGTGCTAGATGCCTTAATTTTGGTCTGAGCCTTTTTCTACAACATTCTTAGTGTGTAGGGCAATGAAGGTTCTGCGCGCATGCACGGACACGTATGTGCACGAGCTGATCAAATATTCACCACATAAAAAATCAAATGAGCTGACCCATTTCTTTACAAAGCGGCCATTTTCTGATGAAAAGTTGTTGTTGTTCTCTCATTTCAATATAAAACAATGGTTGATGGCATTAAATGTAAACTTATAAGGAACCAACAAATGAGTTTTGGTACTTATCGCACATGCGTAAAGTTGCTCATCAAACATACATGGACATCTATCAAGTGGGACAAGATACCTTAATTTTGGTCTGAACCTTTATCTACACCTTTCAGTGTGTGTATGGGCAGTGAAGAATCTGGCAATGCTGCGCAAAAGCACATAAACGTCGCTTACAAACCTGTATGGCATACTACAAAGTGGAGCTAGATGCCATAAGTTTGGCATAAAACTGTTTTTCTATACCGTTCCTTGAGTTTGTGAGCAGTGAAGGCCCTGGCGATGCTGCGCACAAGCGAATGCGCGTCTGAGTATTTGCTATTCAAATAACGTATAGAGTTGTGGCAACCTGCAGACACGAAATATCAATATCACTAAGTATTGCTTAACCCTTTCAGAGCAACCTGCCCAGATCACTTTCGAATAACAATTGTCTGCAGTTATATGACTGAAACAATTGTTGATAGTGATTTTTTAGCAAAAATGCAACATCAACAGAATGAAAATCAAATCAATCAATAAAAATATAAAATCAATGAATGAAAAAAGTACAATAAAATTTTTATTTCTTTTTTTAAACATTGGCAGGATTCGAACCTGTCCCATGAGATTTTTGTGCTGGTCATTTTGTGCATTAGACTGACGCTCTAGACCCCTCGCCTATTTAGGCCCATTTACCTGTGGGTATACAATGCATCAAAGTACCACAATATAACTAGCTTAAGGGACATGACTCATGGGTGATTAACAAATTAAACTCATAACAGTCAAAAACAGAGATAACTTTCTAAACAAAAGAGTTTTTTTTATTATTATTTGCATTTGGTCTTATATTCCTATCAAATAATACATCACTGTTATTTAGCAAAAATCAAAACTATCTTAAACAACTTTTGTTTTTACCGAAATAAATTGAGGGTTTCTATACATTTAAGTCAAGTGAGACCATTTTTGCTAAACTTATGTACTTTACCTACTCTGTCCAATTTTTTTGGACGGGGCTTGACGAGTCCTTATAAAAGGGCTTGTCATCAAACGAATTTCTCCGATGGAGAATTTCGTAAGGAAGGTACCCCCTTTTCTTTCTATTATTTTTTTTCACTTTATATCCACCCTTATCCTTTTTGTCCCTTTTCCACTTTTAGGGGTTCCCTTGGCAGCTGGGGGTCCACCTGACAATACAGGAGAGATAATAAAAGGTTAGGTTATTAAATTGCAGAAAATTAGTATTTATGCTTCTGTATAAAGTAAGTACTATAGCTGTTAAAACATTTGTTTGGTGAGTTATTGTTCGCTATATGCGTTCAATATTACAAAATGAATGCTTGTTCTGACTCCAACGTTGAAACAACGCCATATAAATGTTGCATGTATTCTAGTGGCATGGTGAAATTGTCCAATGATGCAGTGAATGGTGTATGCAACGCATGTTCTTGAGAATATTAATAATTTTCTAAATCAACGTGGATTCAACGCTGCTGTAAAACTAATGGTTGGACGTTAACGTACGTACCTTATTACAATATTTGAGCCATATTTGAGCCAGTTCGTGAAATATTAGTACTTATCGAAAATGAATTACTTGGTTCTACAAATATGCATTGACATCTACCTAGTGGGACTATAGGCCTTTATTTAGGCCTGAACCTTTATCTACACGCATTTTTTTGTGTTGACGAGCATTGAAGGCTGTGACGAGTCTGTGCAGATGTGTAGACCCAATTGAGCCTTTTGTTGCTCATAACTGTGAAAGTATAAAAAATCTCACGTGCTGGCTCATAGCACTGAGTCCACATGTTTCGCTTAGTTGATAAGGAAGGCAGCAGGCCACAGATTCGAATTTGGGAGTGGACGATTTTTAGGTTATTCTTGTAGAGGGGTCAAAAATGTTATATTTGGCTATGAAAACATGACATATGAACAAATATGAACTGAAATACATGTAGGGTGTTTGATTCTACAAGATCAATTGAAATGCGAAACTGAGTTGTCATCCTTAAAAGCCTTTGGAATTCCTACTGCCAATTCCGTTTCTTTAGTCACACGATAATTTCGTCATAGGAACCTTGCCAACGCAATACCGCTATTATGACGCAATGATTGACGTCATTAAAAGAAGACGACATAAAGAATTATGCAAAATTATAACTGCTATTCTCAACTGTTGTTAGAAAATCTCTTTTGGTAGAGTCGCTCATTTACCTATATAAGCATAGCGTCCTTTTTGTGGGACATAGCCAAACAGTGCAGACCCAGACCAGATGCAGCGTTCTGCGGCATCTTATCAGGGTCTCCACTGTTTGCTTTTGGAATATCACCCAACATCCTTTAAAATAAAAGTGGACTGTTCCAATTGATAATGCTGGGATATTCCATTCGGCTTAAATGGGTTAAACAACCATGGAAAACTTTCACGTGGTGCAAGATGCCTTAATTTTGGTCTGAGCCTTTTTCTACACCATTCTTTGTGTGAACGAGCATTGTAGTTTCTGGAGATGCTGCGCACAAACGCAGACGCGTCTAGGCACGTGCTGATCAAATGTTCAATACAAATCTAAAATCTAATGGGCTGACCCTTTTCTTTACAAAGCGGCCATTTTCTTATGAAAAGTTGTGGTTGTTCTCTCATTTCAATATAAAAATGTTTGATGGCATTAAATGGCAGCTTATAAGGAACCAGCAAATGAGCTTTGGTACTTATTGCACATGCGTGAAGTTGCTTAATTAACATACTTGGACATCTATTAAGTGGGACTAGATGCTTTAATTTTGGCCTGAACCTTTATCTACACGTTTCATTGTGTGTACGAGCAGTAAAGGCTCTGGCAATGCTGTGCACAAGCG
The DNA here is from genome assembly GCA_964019695.1 of Loripinus fragilis. Taxonomy (NCBI): domain Eukaryota; kingdom Metazoa; phylum Mollusca; class Bivalvia; order Lucinida; family Lucinidae; genus Loripinus; species Loripinus fragilis. The sequence goes on from OZ026525.1 coordinate 77,387,564, forward strand.
CAGGTACGTCGCTTACTAAACATGCATGGCCAGCTACAAAGTGGAGCTTAGATGCCTTAATTTTGGCCTGAAACTTTTTTCTGTACCGTTCTTAGAGTTTCTGAGCTATGAAGGCTCTGGCGATGCTGCGCACAAGCGAATGTGCGTCTAAGTGTTTGCTATTCAAAATATAAATATGATAGTTTGCATATTGCAAAAGCCTTTCAGAGCATCCAACCAAAAAAACTTTTGAATAACAATTGACTGCAGTTTTATGACTGAAAATTATGTTGATAGTGACGTTTAGTAAAAATGCAACATCTACAGAATTAAAATCAAATCAATTAATGACAAAAATCAAACCAATGAACGAAAAAAGTATAATAAAAATATTTAATGCTTTATTTCTTTTTTAAATTTTACAGGATTTGAACCTGTCCCATGAGGATTGTTGTTCTGGTCATTTTGTGCATTAAACTGACGCTCTAGACCCCTCGGCTATTTAGGCCCATTAATCTGTAGGTATACAATGCATCAATATACCACAATAGAACCTAGTACAAGGGACATTACTCATAAATGGTTACCAATTTAATCTCATAACAGTCAAAAACAGAGATAACTTTCTAAAGAAAGGGGTTCTTTTAATATTTGCACTTGTTTTTATATTCCTATTGAATAATCCATCACAATTATTTAGCAAAAAACCCAAAACTATCTTAAACAGCTTTATTTTTACCGAAATAAATTTAAAGTGTGTCTACATTTAAGTCAAGTAAGACAAAACTTGCTAAACTAATGTGCTTTACCAACTCTGTCCAATATTGTGGACGGTGCTTGACGAGACTTTTAAAAAGGGCTTGTCATCAAACGATTTTCTCAGAGGGAGAATTTTGTAAGGAAGGTACCTCCTTTTCTTTCTATTATTATTTTTTTTATTTTTTCTTTAACTTTTATTTTCACCCTTACCCTTTTTGTCCCTTTTCCTCTTTTTAAGGGGTTCCCTGGGCAGCATGAGGTCCACCTGACAATACAGGGGAGATAATAAAGGGTTAGCTTATTTAATTGCAGAAAATTAGTATTTATGTTATTGTATTAAGTAAGTATTATCACAGTTAAAACATTTATTTGGTGAGTTATTGTTCGCTATATGCGTTCAAAAATGAGAAAATGAATACGTGTTCTGACTCCAACGTCGAAACAACGCCATATAAATGTTGCATATATTCTAGTGGCATAGTTAAATTGTCCAAGGATGTAATGAGTGATGTATGCAACTCATGTTCTTGAGAAAATTAAGCACTAAATCAACGTGGTTTCAACGCTGCTGTTAAACTAATGATTGGACGTTAACGTATTTACCTTATTACAATATTTGAGCCAGATAATGAAATTTCGGTACTTATCGAAAATGCTTAAACTTGATCTACAAATATGCATTGACATCTATCTAGTGGAAATATAGGCCTTGATTTAGGCCAGAAACTTTATCTACACACATTCTTTGTGTATACGAGCATTGAAGGCTGTGACCAGTCTTTGCAGGTGTGTAAACCCAATTGAGCCTTTTGTTGCTCACAACTGTGATAAGTATAAAACAGCTCACGTGCTGGCTCATATCGCTGAGCCCACATGTTTCGGTTAGTTGATAAGGCATCAGGCCAAAGATTGGAACTTGGGAGTGGACGATTTTTAGGTTATTATTGTAGGGGTCAAAAATGTTATATTTGGCTATTGAAATCATGACATATGACAAATATGAACTGAAAGACTTGTAGGGTGATTGTTTGTATTGTGATTGTTTCTACAAAATAAATTGAAATACGAAACTAGGTTGTCCTCCATTATTCACTGACCCAAAATGAAAACTTTACACCTTATTTCTTTGAATAACTGTTTTGTTAGTTTACATGTCGTTGTTAGATTCACACATGCTTATCGATCCTTCATCGCAGATAACGAGTATGCAATTTTTATTCAAATCGCAGGTCTATTTGAGTGACAACGCCTGAAAAACGTGTTCCTTACGTTGCACGTGCTGAGGAACAGGTGGTTCATTAGCATGTTAAAACCGACAGGAAAACATTTGCAGCTGAGTACTGGTAATAAGAAAAACAATTTATTGTTACAAAACGCTTCCATTTAGTGACGGCACGTCTTTCCAAAGATCAAAGAAACCAAGTTATTGACATGCTTAAGGCGGGGTCTACGGTAAATGATATCACGTATCCTTTTGGCTGCTCTAGACAGACTAATATTCATTATCTTATGAACAGGTACAACAGACTGGGTTCGTGTAAGACCTGGTCGGGCACATCTGACGAAGTTACGTCCTTATCGCGTTAACACGTTAACCCACGTAATCGTTTTAAACAGAAACCATTATTGCTGGTCTTTACTGGGTTCATGCACAAAAGATAATGAGTCATTTCGTGCAAAATATCGGACGTGACATTTTCCGGCATGACAATGCAAGGTCTCACACAACACGTATATAACCACATAATTCCATGCAAAAAATAACGTCAACCTCTTGCCTTGGCCTGCTTCGTCCCCGGTCATGAACCCCATACAACACGTATAGGATGAATTGGGTCGGAAGGCCAGGTCCATTCATCAAATGGATGCGTTAAATGACTCCCATATGCACCTCTGTTAGCATTACATACGTATCCCTAACGTGGTCATACAACGTTACGTAAATTCTATGAGGCGACGTATTCAGCTAAGCATTCGTAAAAATGAAGGTCACACTGGTTACTGATGATCTCCAAAACATCACTTTAAGCACGCAGTCAGTAATTTCTTGTTTCCAAAATCTGTGTGACTGTTTTAATTGTTTTTAGAAATTTTCATTTTAACCCCTCTGAAGTGAATTATTCATAAAAATTATGCAATTTATGATTTTCATCCAATAAGTTTTTCAGAGACATCGATAAGGCATTGAAGATTCGATGACGGAAAAAAATTAATCCCAAAACTTAATTTATCATCAAAATATATACTTTTGAACCCTATGTAAAGTTTTCATTTTGGGTCAGTGTAGTATTCGGAATTCCTAGGCAAATTCCTTGCAATCAGGTTTCTATATAGTCACATGCTAACTTTGCCATAGGAACCTTGCCAACGCAATAACGTTGTGATGACGCAATGATTAACGTTGTCGCGAAGATCGCGAAACGAAGGTACTTTTTATTACTCCTTGTGAGTTATTCATGCATGCATAGCTCCGCCTATGCTCCGTTTATACTTACTGAGTAGCTCCGCTACGTAGTATTGTTTATACTCCGCTCACATGAACGATTAGCACGTGGGAACTCCGCTGAGTAATGGAATTCACGTGGAAATCGTTTATTACGGATTATGGCCACGTATATAAAGCCTTCAGACATCACCCAAGACTAAGAGCTGTTTGGATTTCATTATGTTGATATATATGTGCTTTGGAATATAATGGATAGACGTACGCAATTAAAGAAGGTAAAACTTTCTCTGTGTTTATTCTCATTACTATAAAATACAAACATTGCAAAATTCTACAATGTTGGTGAAATAAAATTCGTTGCTTAAATAAGTTATAAGCTGAAGGCAAAAGTAAAAAGACTTCACGACATTGTATAAACGTCATAAAAAGACAACATAGGGATTTATAGAAAATTAGATCTGTTATTTTCAACTGTTGATAGAAAAAACTATTTGGGTAGAGTCGCTCAATAACCCATATAAGCATAGCGTCCTTTTTGTGGGACATAGCCAAACAGTGCAGACCCAGACCAGATGCAGCATTCTGCGGCATCTGATCAGGGTCTTCACTGTTTGCTTTTGGAAAGATCTATTAAAATTTGGAAAAAAAAAGAAAAATACCACCCAACACCACTTAAAACAGAAATGGACAGTTTCAATTGGTAATGCTGCGATATTCCATTCGGCTAAAGTGGGTAAACATCCATGGACAGGTATAAAGTGGTGCTAGATGCCTTATTTTGGTCTGAACCTTATCTACACTATTCTTTGGATGTACGAGCTGTGAAGGCTCTGGCGATGCTGGGCACAAGCGCAGACCCGACTTTGCACAGACTGATCAATTATTCACTACATATAAATTCTAATGAGCTGACAGTGACCCGTAAATTGTACATGACACCCCATCATCCCAAGATGCATCCACACACCACATCTGGGATTCCTACCTCAAATAATATGAGATATGCTCTGAACATGATTATTTTAAAATCTAAAAACTAGGTCAGAGGTCAATGTCACAGTGACCCAAAAATAGTATGGGACTCTCTGCCATCCCTGGATGCATTCACAAACCAAATTTGGAATTCCTACCTCAAAGAATATTGGAGATATGCGCCAGACTCAATGCGGATTCTAGAAACTAGTTCAGAGGTCAAGGTCGCAGTGACACTTCGTCATCCCAAGATGCATCAACACATTGAAATAAGGATTCCTTCCTCAAATAATATAAGTGATATGCTCCGAACACGATTATTCTAAAAACTAGGTCTGAGGTCAAGGTCACAGTGACCCAAAAGTGGTACGTGACACTCCGCCATCCAAAGATGCATCCACACATCAAATTTTGGATTCCTACCTCAAAGAATTTAGGAGTTATGCACCGGACACGAAGCGGGCTAGAAGGACGAACAGACACTATGGCCGGACAGTGTGATTACTATATGCATCCCAAAGTTCCTTTGGGTGCATAATGAAGAAAGCAGACACACTACCATGTATATTTTATATAATTTACGTTTATTAATCTCTCACTTAGGTACATTATTTAACAAGATATATACAACCTCGATTTTATACAGAACTAAAAATAGTAACCAGCTGCTTCATTCTTAACAAATCTGTACAAACAAAACTATAAAATTGTTACAAATGGTAAATAATTAAATAAACTTACTAGTTGATCGGTGACATGTGATTCCCAACAATGTGGCACTTTGACAAGTGTAGACTCAGACAAGCCTACGCAGCCTCCTTTTAAGCTTAGAAACTCCAAATAATGTTTGGTCAGCAGCTTAACATTCATAGAATAGTGAAAAGATTAGCAAAGGCTCTGATCAGACTGCGCATATCACAGGCTGGTATGCACCTTTGCTGGTCTCACATACCACATCGTTGGAAATCTCATGTCGCGGCTCAGTTGATAGTCAAACAAACTTGCTAGTTGATAGTAAAACAAATTTGTTAGTTACGCATCTATATATGCCAGCACAATGGATTTTGGTACTTATTGCATTGGCAAGCAGTTAAGCCTCCGGCAAGAATGCACATAAATGCAGGCTTGCCAGAGACTCCAATGCTTGCATACACAAAATACAGATGTAGAGAAAGGCTCGGACCAAATATTTTATCTATAGCCTGCATGTTTGTTTAAAGGAGGCTTTTGCATGGGTGTAAGTTCAAAATTTCCAAAATCATGAACTTTAGAAATTCAAATTTTAAAGCTTGCAATGAACGATTTCAAGTTAAAATGATTAATCGTGTTTGGATAGTCTGAAAAATAACCAGAGAAGATATTATAATCTGCCTAATTATGGACTTTGAGGCTGACTTTCTATGGAAGTCAGCCTCAAAATCCTGAATTCAAGATTAATCCTGAAAACTTCATGTGTGAAAGTTCAAAATTTCCAAAATCCTGAACTTAAGAAAAGCAGATTTTAAAACTTGCTGTATGCCTCCAAAATATCAAAAAAAATCCAAGCAAAAGGGTCAAATACTTTTAGATAAACTTAACCTAAATCAGATAGGCTATAATAATCTTCCTAATTCAGCATTTTGAGGCTGACTTTCTATGGAAAGTCAGCCTCAAAATCCTGAATTCAGGATTAATCCTGAAAACTTTCACATATGTTTTTGTGAATGTGTGGTAAATACCTAAATCTAGTGAGCTGGTCCATACTATTTCTGTGTATACATATTAAATCTGCCTCACAGAAGCAATTCTAACAAGTGATCTAAAATAAGCTGTGATGTGAGATATTGATACTGCATGTTCCCTTAACCCCTTCACTGCCATATAAACTGGTCAAAATAAATTAAAGCCCACTGGAAACTTTCCAATTGACTTTGTGTAAATATACTCCTCAAAATAATTGAAGGACCAGTACTATGAATTATAACATTGATGCATTTTGTGTAGAACGTATTTCGAAAACCGATTTTACGATCTAGCCTAAATTTTTCAGACATCTTTGACGCTTTATTGCCAAGTGAAACAGCAAAAAGAAAGTGGTAGAAAATGTTACTAACAAGGATTTTTTTGTCATTTTAAAGCTTGCCCTAAATGCATTGGAATGTCATTTTTGTGTGTGATCCATGGACCACAAAACTGCATGAAATGAATGAAAAGTGTTTTAAGATGCTGAAATCTCTGTTTTTGCATGATTTTATGGTGTTTTAATCCTGTTGATACCATCCACTTCTTCCTGTGAGAGAAAATTGCACGGTTTGGCTGTGGCGTAATAGCCAGACTGTAGATTCAGACAATTGGTTTGGGCATTTGTCTGTGACAATCTTTAAATGATTCGTGGGAACATCTTTCTAACACTCAACGGCACAGAATGACGATTGAAAATCTGATTCTTGATGGTCAAGTACACACATTGTTTACAGAAAACCAAACAATGTCAAAACTCCATTGTCAGAGATGAAAATGCTTGCTTCCCAGTATATTGAAACAGTTTGAAGATTTTTTTGCATGTAATCTGAACTGTTTAAAACAAAGTTTAATTTGGTATCACTTTCATTCTACTCGAATAACCACAGAAGAATTTCTTTACCCCACCCACTGCCTTTTGAAAGTGTGTTTTTGAGGGTATGTGCATTTGAGACACAGTTACGGCAGAATTGGGCATGGGAATCATTCATAATGATTCTTGATTTATGGGCATAAAGCATAGAAATACTTGGGCTAAGTTTTACAGAATTTAAATGTTTGAGATAATCATACTTGCATTTTAAAATCTTGGTCCTTTAATTATTTTGAGGAGTATACATTCATGTTTGATTTATCATAACATTTTACTGGGTAAAGATTTTCCATAAAATTTTCAGTGAAATAGAAGCAATATTTCTTCTCAAATAGTGCTATGTTTCACTATTATTGATAAATTTTACAGAGCATTACTGATTCCAGTAAATGTCCCATTTTGATCCCTATCATTCCTATAGTGGCAAAATTTTGGATACTCTTGGAAAATTTTGCACATACACAAAGAAAATTGGTATTTTTAATTGGATCTTTGTGTAATAATACCCAAGATATTGCTGTCCAACTTAGGTGGAGTTAGAATTTTCACCTATCTGCGATATGTTTGAAATAAATAACTAAACTTTGGTAATTTAACATAATGGCTATGGAAAAAAGTGGCATGGGGCTTAACTTATTTTGACCAGTTTATAAGTGCATACTATATGACTGTGAAAATAAAAACTAAAAAGAAAAGTTGGAGGGGGGGGGGGGGGTGCAGCAAGTTATCTGCAAACACAAGTGAAGATATAAATAAACCAAAGCATTGTGAACAATGTTGCACACCTACCATGACCTTTGAAAGGCAGGGCTTACCCTGCCATTAACCATTGTAGTCATTTGCTACTAAAATGTTAAGTGGCTACAAATATAAGTCATAGGCTAAAAGTACACTCTAGGTGGTTTTAAAGTTACATATACATTACATGTAGATCTGCGAAAAAGTGTATTTTGATCAGCTTTGTGATTTTCAATAATGCTTTTATTATTCCTTCACACTTTATTATTGTGCCATATTTAACTCTTTGAATGCTGGATTTTTTTTCCAATACCATCAGGGTGTCAAACAGTTTGGATCCAGATCAGGCCCAACATTTTGTTGGGCCTGATCTGTGTCCAAACTGTTTGCAAAGGTTATCAGCAGATGACCGCTAGCGGGCAAAGAGTTAAATACAGAACAACTTTTTGATGCTTTCTGGCTAAACCCTTGGCTAAAGTCAATTTCATTTGGCTCCAACTTTTTCCATTTGGCTAAAGTGTTGGCTACAACAAATTTTGAGCCAGGGTAAGCCCTGAAAGAGTGTTGGAATGCTCTGCAGCTCAGTAAAAACTGGATCTCACTAGATCTCATATTCCAACACTTTTGAAAGAACCTGTTAAATACTCACACATACTCAAATGTGCTAAGTTCTATTTTTGTTCTTGTAATGTGAGCATTTTGCTTCTTTGCATTCCCTCCCAATAGCATTCAATCTGGTTTCGAGTTTATAAAACTTTTTTCATACTCAACTCAGCTGAGCATGAAATTTATCCTACTTATAAATGTTAAAATGCCAACAATTGTTGGCATTTTAACATTTATGAGCAGGTTATATACAGCATCTGAGAGACTTAAAGCAAGAATATTTAAGTATGGTGTGTGTATGTGGAGGGATATGGAGGGGTTGTGTGTATGTGTGTGAGTGGTGGTGGGGGCGGGGGGTTAGCCCCATCCTCCAATGTTGAGTCTGTATTTTATTATGAAGTACATATATATTTCAAAAACACTACCCAAGTTTCAGGTCTGTACCTCTCAAATGGTCTACAAACAGATAGCCCTAATAACTTAATAACTAATGCATGGGCCAACGATGGGCAACAGCTTGTTTTCAAAATGTGTGAGATAAAAAATTTGTACATACATGCAGGTACATGGAAGAGAAGATCAAACGATCAGATAGATAAGCCTATCATGCTAAACCCGAATATATTCTGTCTTATATGATATACAAACATTTTTTACATGCCATGACAGAAACAACGATAACAAAATTAATTAACAGTAATACTATCATTAATCACTAACTAAATATTAACAAGGGAGCAAACTTCTACAACATACATCAGAAACTAGAAGATTCATGAAAGAGACGGTTCTTTTGAGCACCCAAAATAAATGCTTAAACTGATGGATAAGAAAATAATTACAATTTTACCCCCCCCCCCCCCAAAGTGTTGTTTATTAGGATGTAAGCTACTTACAATAATCAGCAGTTTTAAAGCAAATGACCCATGTAATGTTTTGTTTTTCAGACACAAATTATCAAATCAACAATCCTTGTCCTCAATAAAATCATTAATTAGTATACCGACAGCATTAAAACTCCAAATTGGTAAAGCAACCATTTCACCAAGGATTATTTTTTTCCAATCTGCCCGATCTGGACAGGAATAATTTTTTGATCCTCCCAATTGTCTTCCTGAATCACCTATTGCTCACCTTTTTTGACAGGATTGAGTCCCAACAAATGGACCATGGCAGAGGATGATTCTCAGACATTCCTCACACGATTGACATATTTTGGGGACACAAGTGCCCACAGGTATGCGGCAAAGGCCCAGCAGAGACCTGCTTCTCATGCGCAAATGAGCAATCTTCTCACGTTGTTTGGCCGAGAGGAAGCTTTTGGTTGCTATGTGTGACATCTTGCTAATGATCCTCGGCAGAGAGCAGCAGAGGGTATACAAAAGCTCAAGAGGGTAGAAGAGAGCTGCAGAGGCTCATACGAAACCTCCAGATAGCAGGCGAGACAAGGAGACCTTCAGGGGACTCTCTGAACACCAAGACCATCCCAGGCCGGTTTCAATCAGCTACTGATCTTGAACATGTTTAAAAACAGTAGCCGATCACTTTTTGCGAACCAGACTCTTTAAGGACTGAGGCGATTGCACCAGAAATTCCCGGGTGATTGCTGGTGATCGTTCCCAATTTCCGGATCGTTTTCTCAGAAATGCAGCCAATCAACCAAAAATAATGATCGGGTACTCTTGGGACCAAAACAATCCTTGGTGAAATGGGGGTATTAGGCATAGAAACATAAAGAGTTTTGTATGTTTTCTTGTTAAAAGGGACACAAATGTGTTATATGCAAAATATTTGTAATGCAAAATATATGAAACCTGTGAAATTTGCATGTGCATATTTTGTACTTTTCACATGTGTCTAACAGCAAATCTCAACAATCAGGAGCATTTCAAATTATTTATTTTTTTAACATGCTGTCAGCTCATTCTTCAAAGTATTGGTAAAGTGTGACTGGATTTGAACTTCACAATAGCGCATGGGGAAAGTTCAAAATTTCCAATATCCTGAATTTTAGAAATTCAAATTTTAAAACTTGCAGGATGGCAGAAAAAATAAATTATTTCAAGTTTAAATGATTAATTGTGTTCAGATAATCTGAAAATCATCAGAGAAGCTATCATAATCTGCCCCATTCAGCATTTTGAGGCTGACTTTTTGTGGAAAGTCAGCCTCAAAATCCGGAATTCAGGATTAATCCTGAAAACTTTCACCCATGATAGTGTAGAAGGGCAAATCAAAGAATATAACCAATACCAGCGGTACACATTTAATTTTTATTTTAGAAAAATCAGTTTTGACAGGAAAAGCAGCCCACATTTTTTAATCATTTCAATTTGTTTTTCATCTTTACTGAACTGAGAGGGACGTGTCTCCATATTGGCATCAACTCTTAATTGGTTTCCCCTCCTATTATTAACAAATTTATTTGCTTTTTTGTGAGAAGCCGATTTATTTAGGTTTCATAACTTTGGCCTTTAGAAACATTTAAACATAAAATAAATAAATGTCTTGACACTAAACAGATGTCTTATTCTTTCAAATCATATATCATAATCAGATTTTCGAGTGAATCATATTATGGTAATTTTCAAATAATGCCTTTGTAAAATTCCATAGTAAGATAATTTTTGGAGCCACAACATGACCCCATTATGTCAAAATTCATATTATATTATTTGTACTATCCATTATTTTTATTTATGATCATATTCATGATACAAAACGTTTATTTGATATTTTGTAAAAGAAAAAAAACAAAGCTATCAGGATCAATTTTTTTTTGTTTGATTTGATTCTTTATGTCCCATCAACAATCTTTTTGTGATAAAGGGACAGGTCTTCCTGGGTTAAACCAGTACTAAACTAGGATTAATGTTCTTGCTCAAGGACACAACGCAGTGACGCCGGTGAGGCTTAAACCCGCTCTTAACACCCTTTACACACAGCTAAATAGGCCATTATGCAGGAACATGAAATTTTGGTGCTTATTGCAAAAGCAAGCTAAAAGACTCAGATGACATTACATGAACTTGCAGTCTTGCCAAAGCCTTCTCTGCTTGTATAAATAAAGTATGGAAATGGAAAGTCAGCCTCAAAATCCTGATTTCAGGAATAATCCTGAAAACTTTCACCCATGCATAGTACAAGTTTTGGAGTATCCAGTCCTCAGGTGTTAGTACCAAAATTTCATGTGCTGGATCAATTCATAGGTTCAGATAAGCAAATTTTTTAAGCCTAAAACTGTAAATATTTTCTTACCAAACAGTTTTAATATATGGGTTGGGTGCTCTAAAGAACCATCTCATTGAGACGCTTCTTTTGTGTATCCACAACATATGTTTTGGTTGAGAAATAAGAAAATTAATTTTTCGGTAAGCACTATTAACTAAAGGCCTGATCATTTGTTATAAGGCCTCCAGATAACAGAGATTTATTAAAAATTAAGTTTTCTTATGTTTTAACCAAAACATATGTTGTGGGTACTCAAAAGAACCGTCTCAAAGAGACATTTCTTTGTTTTAACCAAAACACATGCGCTAACTGATGAATAAGAAAATAATCACAATTTAACGCTCAGAAAGTTTGCTTATCTGAACAAATTGTTATTTCATAAGAAAATAGACACGACACACACACCTCGACTTATGCCTACTATTCATATATACATACTATTAGCGACACTGCTAAAATATGCCATTATTTTCAACATATTGCACAATATTTCTATCAATTCTAAATATACTCCTGTTCAATGAAAATGCACCACACATAAAACAATTAATAATTCACTAATGTTAGGCAGGTACTAAAAAGGGCCTCGTAGCAAGTAAAACTACCTACACTAACAATAAAGGTGCAGATCAGCATGCACATCTATGCAGTCTGATTCACTCTCTGGAAAGTAGAATATTAAGAGAATAATGGGTGAGTGTCTTTTGATATCAAGTTTACTAGGCAAGGCTTTGAGAACGCTTGTTGACATCGTGAGCAATTCAACTTGCGTTCTCGAAGCCGAGCCTGGTAAACTTGATATCAAAAGACGCCAACCTGGTATTGTATTTATCAGCTTACCAAGTTAATTCACTCTTAAACTAGCGAATATGACGTAATGATCCATTTTATGTGTGGAGTCCGCGTCATTGTCGACATCATTTAAAAATTGCAATGTCATCATGACCTGATAAATGCACATGCCGTGAGATAGACAACGTTTATCAGGCAACATCCAACAATGCAATTTATATGAATGGTAACTGATATATCTTAAAATTTGGTTGAGAAACTTGCTACTTTTGCATTGCATTCATAAGTTTAGATGAACAAACCAGAGAAGAAGAGATTTAAAGAGTTTTTACCATAAATGGGCCTGGTGGCCATGTTAGTCAAGTGACCATAACAATTTGTATAAGTTTTGGCTAACCAATCGTAAGGAGTTGTCATATGAAATTTGGCTTCAATTGGCCAAGAAATGTCTGAGAAAACTATGTTTTAATATGTTGATGGGACTCCAACATAAGCGACCTTGGTTGAAAGGTCAAAGATCAACCTTGATCTTTGAGACTTATTTATAGACACTAGATTGAACATATCAAGTAAGAATAATCACTTTGGCTTCCACAGTATTCAAAAAATCAACTTTTCAAAAAAATTCCCATTCAAATGCATTAGGAAGCAATCTTGACCTTGACGTTAAGCAGGTCAAGGTCACCCTAGGATCATCATTTGAACAAACTTGGTAGGCCCCACATCCCCAATACTACATACCAAGTCTCAAGGTCACTGGCCTTCTGGTTCTGGAGAAGAAGATTTTAACAGGTTTTTACCATATATGGGCGTGGCGGCCACCTTTGTCATGTGACCAAAATATCTTGTACAAATTTTGGCTGACTTATCATAAGGATTCTTCACATGAAATTTGAGCCCAATTGGGCCAATGGTTTGTGAGAAAACTAAGTTTTAATATATTGATGGGACCACAATATGAGCGACCTTGGCTGAAAGGGCAAAGGTCAACCATGACCTTTGAAACTTATTTATAGCCATTGTCTCATTAGTTTCAACATATCAAGTAAGAATAATCACTTTGGCTTTAACAGTATTCAAAAAATCAACTTTTCAAAAAATTCCCATTAAATCTATTAGGAAGCGAATTTGACCTTGACGTTAAGTAGGTCAAGGTCAACCTAGGATCATTATTTGAACAAACTTGGTAGGCCCCACATCCCCGATGCTACATACCAAGTCCCAAGGTCATCGGCCTTCTGGTTCTGGAGAAGAAGATTTTTAAAGGGTTTTTACCATATATGGGCATGGCGGCCATCTTGGTCATGTGACCAGGAACATTTGAACAAACTTTCGTTCCCCCATCCTAAGGAGTCTCCATATGAAATTTGAGTTCAATTGGCCCAGTGGTTTCAGAGGAGAAGATGTTTGAAAATGTTGACGGACGGTCGGACGGACGGACGACGGACGGACGGACGACGGACGCCGGAGTCACTGGTATACTAATAGCTCACCTCAGAGCCTTCAGCTCAGGTGAGCTAAAAATTTAAGCATAAGACTTTGAATATTTTCTTACCTATCAGTTTTAACATATGTTTTCGGTACTCAAAAGAATATTGAGACGGTTCTATGGAGTACCCACAACATACGTTTTGATTGAGAAATAAGAAAATTGATTTTTCCGTACGCAAAATCTTAACTAAAGGCCTGGCATATGAGTGGAGATAACAATATTAAGTGTTCATTTAGGTAGGTGAAGTGCCATGGAAATAGCTTTGTTTGGTTTGATTCTTTACATCCCATCAACAATCTTTCAGTTATGTCGGGGTGGGGCTTCCTGGGTTGAACCAGTACTAAGCTAGGATTAATGTATCTTGCTCAAGGACACAACTCAGTGACGTCGGTGAGGCTCGAACCCAGGGCCCCTCAATCTTGAGTCAAGCACTCTACCACTGAGCCACTGGGCTCCCTCAGAAACAGCTCAACTCAAGTGTAACCTTTACTAAATTTAAAACTCTATATCAGACTATATACAGTAAAACCTGTGTAAAACGGCCACTCAAAATGACAAAACAAAGATCATAATGACAAATGGCAGCTTTATGAAGGTCAAAAGTATTGCAGAATGCTCCTGGGAGCATTCTGCAATACTTTTGACCTGCATTAAGCGATAATTGGTCTAAAAAAACTAATTTCGTTCTTTTTGAGTGTGGGCGTTTTACAAAGGTTTTACGGTACCTCCCTAGATGAGCATTTTGAAATACTGTTATCTCCTAGTGCTATGCTCAAATTATTTACTTCTCCGGCAACATACAAATTCGTTACTGCTGAATTTGCTAAATTTCAGATGCGACATTACATTATGTATTTGAATGGCGACTGACTATTCAGGAAACAGTTCAAACTTTGGCACAGAAGGAAAGCAGTTACTCTGAAATGGACAATAATGCTATAAATAGGCTTTGGGATTTTACAATATCAAAATATATTTCATACAAACACTCAAGAAGTGATGGTCTTTCATTGAACATGGGTATATAACAATAACACCAATAACATTATTGCACTTAAGAGTGGTCACATTTTGTCACTCTCCATGCAATAGAATTTAATCATTAAAATACGCAAAATGTACTAAAATTTAGCTACGTGCTTTAAGAGGCAAATTTGGACCCGTCTAGAGCCAAAACTGAAAGTTGCTTTTCACCAATTTCATCCAATTGGTATATTAGAAGAATAGCCAAACTGTAAAATTCTGGCATTGATTTTACTATAACAAAAAAAGCTGACTAGATAGGCTAAAAAAGAGAAATAACCATTTTGGGACAAATTTAAGGCTTTTGGAGACCGATTTTTGAAGAATTATATATCAGCACAAGAGAATACAAAAAAAACTTTAAATATATTGTGTGCCGCACTAATGCTCATAATCTGTTAAAATATCTTTTTGGTATTTGCTTGTGCTCTATGTTAATTTCTCTGTCAAATGTCTTAAATTTGCTCCAAAATGGTCACTTTCCTATTTTCATCCTATTTTAGTGAGCATTTTTGTTACCATAGCAACAGTAAAAGTCCAATCAATACCAGACATTTACACTTGGGCTATTGTTCTAATAAACTATTTGAAGAACTAAGGGAGAAGCATTTTTCATTTTTAGCCTCATAGGGGGGCCAAAATAGCCTCTTAATGCACAACCACTTTAGTACAATATTCTCTTTCTGTTCTCATGTTGAAAAAATTGGTAATCAGGGTTGAAATTCACAAAATGCTTATGTCTGAATAGCTAACAGGGAAGTCCTTGATCAGACTGTTTCTTTAGAAGCACCTTTTTCAGAAGCAGTCTGATCTAGATCTGCACTGTTTGTCTAGGCTTTTCTTCTGAAAACTAGTGTTCTACCATTCATTGTATTAAATGCACATGCTGAGTCCTTTATACTGTAAAACCTGTGTAAAATGACCATTCTAAAAGAGACAGAAAATTGGTTTTCAAGACCAATTATCCCTTAATGCAGGTCAAAAGTATTGCAGAATGCTCCATGGAGAGCATTCTGCAATACTTTCTACCTTCATTAAGCTACCATTTGTCATTAAGATCTTTGCTTTGTCTATTTTTGAGTTTAAGAACATCTACCATTCATTGTCTTATAAGCACACGCTAAGTCCTTTATGGGGTAGTTACAAATACAGTAAAACCTGTGTAAAATGGCAACTCTCAAAAAGACCGAAAATAGGCTTTCAAGACCAATTATTGCTTAATTCAAGTCAAAAGTATTGCAGAATGCTCCAAGGAGAGCATTCTGAAATACTTTCGACCTTCATTAAGCTTCCGTTTGTCATTTAGATCTTTGTTTTGTCTATTTTTGTGTGGCTGTTTTACACAGGTTTTTCTGTATGAGTTTCTGATTTCCAGATAACCTTATACCATGGCTACTTTTTTGGCACATTTTGTTATTTCTCTGTTACCATAGCAACAACACATGCTCATTTTCCATTTATTTTTCATCAAAACAATAATTCTCAAAAATGAGTATTCAACCTTTTCACAGAAAATGATATGCAGTATATGCCATTCAAAAGATTAGCCATTGTGTGAGTAAACTTTTTTGTTGTATGAGATGATGATGATATGATGAGAACAACAAAGATGCAGACCAGCCTGCACACGTGTGCAGGCTGGTCTGCACCTTTGTTCTTCTCTCTCTTGAAATATAATTGCTAAAACTTGCTGTATCCAATATTTCAAGATTCTAGCTAGTCTATGTAGCTTAGTTAGTAGGATGGTTCCCTGTCGCCAACCCCAATGCCAGATGTACTGGAGACCAGCTCAGGTGTATGTTTGTTTGTTTGAAGTTGATGACGCATCAACCCTTGCTGTCATTAGCCTCAGACGGTATCAAAGTAAACACTGTTTGGGTTTGGGTAGAATACATAAAAATATGTGTAATAGGATATTCTTGCTCCATTACCATGGCAACTGCATAATTCCTACTGCAATCCTGCTGTGTCCTTGAGAGTAAGACACTTTGTCCTCCGCTTAGTAATAATGATGTCATTCTTTGTTTTGATGCTTTAGGTCCAAGTCAATATTTTTTAGCCATGTTGGGATGTTTCCTGGGTTAAACCAGTACTAAGCGGAGGACAAAGTGTCTTACTCTCAAGGACACAGCACAGTGCCTCCCAGCAGTCTGAGACCAGTGACCCCTCCATCTCAAGTCTAGCATTCTACCACTGAGCTGCTGCCATCCTCAACATGATGTCATTCAATTCCTAATGAAAATGCTGACATCATCATGATGTCATTTGTTCAGATGCTCTGCCATAAGATGCCCTCACCCTGCTACTAGAGAAATACTACACGTTGACTCGTTCTCAAACATTCTAATCATCTCTCGAATATCTGTTGAAAATCAAACCATATCTGTGGTCTTGTTATCAAAATATGTTGTAATGCCTTCTGGACGATATGGTGGTCGTTGTACAGTTCTGTGATTTGGCACACCAATCAAGGTTGAGGGCTGAAACAAATCACAAGCTAAATCATGTAAATTCAAGGACATTTCAAAAACCTGTATGGGATCCTCTGCAGTTTTCAAATACTATAAACTTATAAAGAATACTGATTTCTTCATAATTCAACTTTGAAAACTCTAAACTGAGATAATGCTAATAAAAAGCGAAACAAATGTTTTGCCAATATTTGGTGCAGCATATTTGATGCAGCAACAAATAAAGTCAAAATAATTTTTTAATGATCATTGTCTCCTTTGAAAGGGGTCAGTTTTACAGAAAATAGTAAAAACCAAGTTCTTTTCAAGGCAAATTTATTTTGTTTGTTTGATTTGATTCTTTACATTCCATCAACAATCTTTCATTTATGCAGGGACAGGTCTTCCTGGGCTGAACCAGTACTAAGCCAGGATAAATGTGTCTTGCTTAAGGACCACAACCCAGTGACACCGGTGAGGCTCGAACTCGCTGTCCTTCAGTCTCGAGTCAAGCACTCTACCACTGAGTCACTGCGCTCCCAAGGCAAATTTAATTTTCAAGGACTTTATAAAAATACTATCCAAAATCTTTGTGATGTTACAAAATGACGTCACATCAATGCAGATTCGACGTTGTTCCGACGTAGTGTGTCTTCTGAGAGGCGTCGATATGGTATCAGTGCTTAGTGTCGACTCTGTTGGTTGACTGATAAAATGAGTCGCCATGGTCATTTTTATTGACACAGAACGTAATTTGGTTATCTGTAGGGACTGGCTCTTGTCATAAGAGTGGCTCTGCTTTTTTTTCTGGTAACTTCTGTAAATTCGTTCAATTCTTTTGTTTCTTACTGTTGTATTTTCTTTGTAATTTGAAACTGTATGTATTATGTATGCTCTCCTGAACTTGGAGGAAATAAAGAATATATATATATAGTATTTCTCAAGCAATTGGAAACCATGTTGAAACAATATTTACTTTCTGTGTAGTTATCGAAAATGCATCATAGTAAGTTATTGCAGTATAATGTTGTTACATTCTGCTCGGTTCATACAAGTTTATGTAAAATTCAAGGAGTTTTCAAGGACTTCTCGCTCTTCTATGGTTTTCAATGATTACAGTTAATGACAAGAGGGCCCTCGAACAATCACATTATGAAGATATTTAGTGTTATATAATATAGGCCTCAACGCAAGAAAACCTGTCTTCGGTGGTTTGCTAACAACAAAGGCGCAGACCAGCCTGTGCATCCACACAGACTGATCAGCGGCTTTGTTATTTGCTTATTGTGAAGCATCAAATCTAAACTTGCTTCAAGGGAAATTTTAATATTCTAGCTAGTCTCTGTAGATGAGGAGACTGGTTTGAGTCTTGCTTTATAGGAAACCCCAAAGATAGGTTTTGTCACATCGAGGCCCATATGGTAATTAATTCACGGCTTGACAAGTGAGTTATTGAATAACAATAGAAAATGAGTGTATACACTCACACACCAAGAACAATGTTAAAAACTTCTTAAAACCACTGTGTATAACTTGCAATTCAACATGTAGAGCTGGCATGGACTTAACCAGAAATTATAGATTTTCATGAAAATTTTAAAATGCGCCAAAATTTTAATCTGCCAAAGGTCCAAACTAAACAAGCAGATTCAGAGAATTCATGTCCCTGCCACTTAATGTTCGTCTTTTAATATATGCGCTATCATGAAACAAGTAAGTTAAAATGACTAAGTACACAAAACAGAAAAAGACTTGATCTGAGAATTTTATCCTAAGCACATTCAAATCTCGATAGTTATAAACGCCTAAAGAGCCAATAATCTCAATTTGTGATTGGCAAAACACAAGATATCTAGTATCTATTCACTTTGGTCGGAAAAATGACTAAAAAATAATCTGAGGATTATATCCAAACAATATGCACATCTTCAGACCATGGCCTAAACACATGTAAAGTTTCAAAATCGGCATAAAACTGTAGGCGGAGTTGCATACACAAGATACAAAGTATCTATTCACTTCAGTCGGAAAAATGACTTAAGTTCATTTTGTGAAAAAAGTGAAAAAATAATAATCTGAGGATTACATCCAAACAATATGCACATTTTCAGATCATAATCTAAACACCTGTAAAGTTTCAAAGAAATCAGAGTAAACTGTAGGATGACTTGCATACACAAGATACCTAGTATCTATACACTTCAGCTGGAAAAATGACTAAGTTCATTTTGTAAAAAAAGTGACAAAAAATAATCTAAGGATGATATCTAAACAATATGCACATCTTCAGACCATGACCTAAACATCTGTAAAGTTTCAAAGTAATCAGCGTAAAACTGTAGGATGACTTGCATACACAAGGTATCTACTACTTGAAGGGGGAGGGAAGGAAGGAAGGAAGGCCAGACGAAAGGAGAAATACTATGTCTCCTCCCTTTTCTTCGAAAAGGCGGGGGACAAAAAAGTTCAAAATTTACTGCCAACAAATAAAATGTTTATAAAACTTTTCAGTACAATATATCCTATCCTAAATTTACTTTATCATATGATGTCTTGTCTGGGAGTGAAATAACGCCATGCAATAAAATGGATAAACCACTAGTGGTTTACAGATTTTCGGGAAACGTTATGACTTCCATAACAACGTCGCGTACATAGACAAAATTATAAGATTTATACGCGAGAAAAGAGATTTCAAAGTAATCTTATGGTCATATGATAAAAATAATCTAACATTTGTGCTCTTGCATTATTGAATTTATTAAACTTGTTGCTAAAAAGATATATAATGCTCGGTAAGCCTCGCATTTTATCTCATTTCCCCAACTTGTTTAATAAATTCAATAAAACATGAGCACTCATGTAAGATCCTCTGTTTAATAGATTTAAGTAACTACTTTCCGCTATAACAATGGGAGTTATAGAAAGTTGGCTGTATTTTACTTACAAGTGGTTCTATCTCCGGACTCCGATCATACCGAGTATCAAACGGGTTCTCTTCTTCGTCATCCTCATCGTCATCATCATCAAGTAAATTCAGCGTGGAGGGAGTTAACTTTTCTCCAAGCCTATTACATACTATTAAGGAAAATTCTGAGATTATGATAAGATTAGGTGGGACAGACATTCCCTCATTTATGACATTTAGACTAACTCTTCAGCTGCGGATCAGGACTAAATATTGTCGTTTTTTGTTTGATTTGATTCTTTACGTCTCAGTCTTTTTTATCAGTTATGTCGGAGCAGGTCTTCCTGGGTTTAACCAGTACTAAGCAAGTATTAATGTGTCTTGTTCAAGGACACAAGGCAGTGACGCCGGTGAGGCTCGAACCTGCAACCCCTCGGTCTCAAGTCAAGCACTCTACCACTGAGCCACTGCCCTCCCTAAATATCTCCTGCTGTGAATCACATACTGGTTCTTTTAAAACATTTCTGCAGCAAACATTGTGGAACCAGATCAGACTGCTCCTGGAGCAGTCTGATCTGGGTCCACACTGACTTTATGCCGATATTAGTCCTCAACATAATCATTTACATGCAGTAGACAACCACAGCAGAGCATTTTTTCCATAGCAGGCAAAGGGTTAACATTGCAGGGGTATAAGTTGAAACTCCTGAACATATTATAATCAAATCTTAAAACTTGCAGTGTGCCATATTGTTTGTTTGTTTGTTTGATTTGATTCTTAACGTCCCATCAACAATCTTTCAGTTAAACAGGGACGGGTCTTCCTGGGTTGAACCAGTACTAAGCTAGGATAAATGTGTCTTGCTCAAGGACCACAACGCAGTGACGCCGGTGAGGCTCGAACCCGCAGCCTCTCGGTCTCGAGTCAACAAGCACTCTACCACTGAGCCACTGCGCTCCCTACAGTGTGCCATATATGAAACATTAACAATTTTAAGTTTAAATGGTCAATTGTCTTTTAAAGATAATCTTAATATTAACCAGAGAAGCTGTTTTAATCTACCTTAGACCAAATAAAAAAATAAGTGTGTTTCTGGTAACATGGTAGGGTAGGCACACACTCTTTTTTAATTATTTTTTTTTTTCAACAGAAATGCCTTCTAAAACGCACAAAATAATATTTTTTTCCAGAAAAATAAAACAGAAAAAATCCTAGGACCAGTAAGTTTAGGTAGGGTCAGTACATTAAACACGAGTATTTTTTATTTGGCCTAATTCAGTATTTTGAGCCTGAATTTCTACGGGTAAAATGTGCCTCTGGACTACTTTACAATTGTCTCATTTATAGGTAAAGTCTTATGTGAAGCTGTGCATTAAGAAAAGGATACATCTGCTTTGGTGTTTTCTTCTTTCTCTTAAAGAACTTCCTTGCTAATGCTGCAAACTGTTTTCTAGAAGCTGAAACATAGAGGATCTATAATTAATATATACTCAGAAAAACAATTGAAGGATATTAAAATTATTTTGACTTTATAGCAGTTGAGAGAATAATTTCCATACAAGGTATTTAAGGTATCTGATAGAGCTACCAATATGCAATTCAGCAGAATGCAAAAATAAATTTTACAGGTCATTGGTCACGATACAGTACCACAGCAAATGTACCAACCCTCTTTACCCAAAATTCACGAGCAAAAATTTTAGCATTTATATTTTCTGCTGCAACCTTTACCTGGTCATTACTTATGTTCTAATTCTGATAACAGACAAGTATTCACACCCATTTATCATTAATTGCACCTAATAACGTGACAATTTCCTCAACAAAAATGCACAATTACGGCATACCCCAGCCAATATGACAACAACTCGGAAGTAAAACACTAACAAAAACTACAAAATTAGGTGTCATACCTTTGCCTGAGAACCAGCAAGGATTTTGAACCTAGCCATTATGGAATACAACCGATTAAAATGGGTTTCATTCAATTTTCAATGCTTTTGACTTTTCAGTATAGAGGGTTGCAGTATTTAGACATGTACTGTACTTTTATCTTTGAAGCGTGACTTAAATCAAACATTCATTTTGATTGCAGATATCTGGAACTATGAAATGCAGTCATAATTAGTTTAGATTTTATTGAACTAAATGTTAGGGATAGAACTGAATCTAAATATCCCTCAATTGTTTTTCTGAGAATATAATATAATATGAGCCGTGACATGTGATTTCCAACAATGTGGCATTTTGACAAGTGTAGACTCAGACGAGCCTCTGCAGCCTCCTTTTAAGCTTAGAAACTCCAAATTATGTTCAGTCTGTAGCTTAACACACATAGAATATTCATGCGACTAGCAAAGGCTCTGATCAGACTGCACGTATGCGCAGGCTGATTTGAGGCTTTGCTGGTCTCACATACCACATTGTTGGAAATCCCATGCGACGGCTCAAATGAGTTGGGGAAAAAGAGATCAAATGTAAAGCTTTGCCAAGCAGCTTATTACTTTATCACTTTTAATAATTTTAATAATACAGGAGCATGAAAGTTAGATTAACCATTATATTTATAACAGGACACTAAAATTACTTTGAAATCCCCTTTTAGGCATAGAAAGTTCAAGTTTTGCAATATACATGTAAATGTGATGGTATCATCATCATCATCATCATCATCATCATCATCATCATCATCATCATCATCATCATCATCATCATCATCATCATCATCATCATCATCACCATCATCATCATCATCATCATTGCCTTTTGAAATATGTAAACCACTAGTGTAATATCCATTTTAGTACATGGCTTTTACGGGCCTCATCTTGACAAAACCTGTCTTTGGAGTTTCCGTAAAAGTAAGACTCAAACCAGTCACCTTAGCTACAGAGACTAGCTAGAAACATGAAATTTCCCTAGAAGCAAGTTGAGATATGATACTTTCCAGTAAGCGAATAACAAAGGCGCTGATCTGTCTGCGTGGATGCACAGCCTACTACTGGTATGAAACATCTCTGCATTACTAATGGTTTGAAATATCTAATCCAAATACTTCCAATAAGCAACTTACAAGATTTTTCATTTTTGGTTGTGAAAAGCTTTTATTCAGACAATGTCTTTGTCCTGACAATGCTTGTTTAATACCAATGCATAGGCCAAGATAAGCAAATTTTCTAAACATAAAATTGTCATTTTTGTCCTTATCCATCAGTCTGGCCACAAGGTTATAAACCTTTTTTCATGCTCAACTCAACTGAGCACGAATTTCAACTGCTCATAATATCTGATATACCGACAAACGAAGAAGTTTCTAACTTTAAGTCTCTCAGGTGTTGTATTTATCATGCAAATAAATATTAAAATGCCAACAATTGTTGGCATTTTAACATTTATGAGCGGGATAAAGTTCGTGTTCAGCTCAGACCTGGGGTAATTGTAATCAGTAATTGTAATTATCTGTAATTAAATACAATTTTTAAAGTAATCAAATGTAATTGTAATCATGTTTTTTTTCAAATACATGTAATGTAATTGTAATGATTACTGAAAATATTTCAGCTGTAATTATAATTACTTTCAAATACTTTTCAAATACATTTGGCTATTTACTTAGAAAATTTGCCCAACACAAGAAACATATAGCTGACTAATGGTAATATTTTAATTCAGATCTATGAATGAGAAAAAGAACACAGGATAAATAAAACATATTGACTTTTGTGGACAATAAAAGTAGCACACTTTAAAATATTTAGTCAATTTCAGACATAACATGGTGTTTAAGATTAATTTGCACTTTGTAAAAAAATTAAAAACCAAACTTTTTTTCAAAATTAAACAAATATGGCAATAGACAACTTAACATGGTATAAGGTACATTTTTCTCCCAAAATTCACTCTTGACAGCATTTCTGTTCTCCTATTTGCTGGAGGTCTTTAAAGAAATGTTGAGAAACAAAACTAAGTTCTGTTCCTTTTGACATGCTAATTAATGCTTAGCTGATTTCATATGTAAATTCATCAAACCCAGACTATAAAAAGAAGGTTACTCAAAGGTGTTAAATCTTTTGTTATTGAATATAGCTAGCTCATGTTGAAAGGTACTTATGACCTTCTTAATAGCTACCTGTAAATGTGTGCAAACTGGACAAAGGTTATTACACAAAAGTACATTTTTGTGGAAGTTGCTAAATAACTGTTTTTAATCCAATAGTGCAACATCTGGTCCTGTAGACTGCTTATTCAGCATAGTAGGCAAAGTTTTTAGGCCTGATAGATGTTCCCTCAAAGATGACACTTTTGAAAAACTTAATATGATGATTAAATGTGATCATCAAATTAAATCTGAGTGATAACAATTTAAAAGTAGCTGACTGAGCAAAAGGTTGCAGTTGTGTAACAGACAATTTCCATTTTACATACTTTATAAATCTATCTTGCTATGTGGTACTGTATAGTGAAATAGATATATAAAGTATGTAGGCAGATAGAATGTATATGTATCAAACTTTAATACCACATTGGTATGAACTGTGCACAGTGTATATATATTTGTTTAACTTTAGTAAAACACTAGAGCGCGAAGTCGATGGGGCGCCATCGCAAATCCCCACGCTTATGTTTTTGACTCCACCCAGCAACCACAAGTCCCACCCCGGGGCATGACTCTGGCAACAGAATGTAAATTCTGTTCATTATGTTTTCTATCTTTTATTTGTGAGAACACACACAAAGAGTCTGGTATAAAAATCTTTGAAATTGACATGTTAATGATATTTTACCTTTTGACCTCGCCTCAAGGTCACCAGTTTGACCCTAGGATGAAAAAGTTACTTGCATTCTGTTCTGCTTGTCATCCCCGTCGATTTGATATGCCATATGACCATGTTTGAAAAAAAAATTTTTTGACCCCCTGGGCACCCCCAGTGCCCCAAAGTCCCACCCCTGGGACATGACCAAGGCGACAGAATAAAAATCCCGCCTGATATGTTTTGTATCTTTCATTTGTGAGAAGACACACAAAGTTTGGAATAAAAATCTTTGAAATTGACTTTGTGATTTAAATTAAAGGATATATGACCTTTTGACCCCTCCCCAGGGTCCCAGGGGGCAGGGCCAAAAAAAAATTGACATTGCGCGCCCCATTCATGTGAGTAACTCACACACCAAATTCGGTTGAATTTCGTCCAATGGTTTAGGAGGAGATAGCATAACGGACAGATAGCAGGACGGAATTTGATCGTGGCCCCTAAGTACACCAAGTCCCACCCTAGTGCATGACCCAGGCAACAGAATAAAAAACCCATCTGATATATTTTATATCTTTCATTTGTGAGAACACACACAAAGTTTGGAATAAAAATCTTTGAAATTGACTTTGTAATTGAAATTAAATTATATTTGACCTTTTGACCCCTCCCCAGGGCCCCAGGGGGCGGGGAAAAAAAATTTACGTTGCGTGCCCCATTCATGTGAGTAACTCGCACACCAAATTTGGTTGAATTTCTTCCAATGGTTTAGGAGGAGATAGCATAACGGATGGACAGACAGACGGAGGCGATAACAATATCCCCTTCTCGTTTTTAAAAAAGCGTGGGGATAATGAATAAAATTTCATAGCTAATTTAAGAAATAACAGTATAGGACATGGCTTTGTATATAACCTCAAAGACCCTATCCACCTTTATAATTTTAAAAGTGAGTACTATATAGCATTGCAGTTTTATATAAAAACTTCAAAAGTAATTAGTAATGTATTTGATTACATTTCTGAAGTAATTGTAATTGTAATCATTACATTTCTACAGGTCCTGTAATTGTAATGTAATTGTAATCATTGATAAGTCAAAGTAACTGTAATGTATTTGAATACTTTTCAAAGTATTTGGCCCCAGGTCTGGTTCAGCTGCGTTGAGCATGGAAAAAAAATTATAACCTCCGGGCCAGGACATATTAGGTTTTTGGTGCTCAAAAGAAATGCCTAATCAAGACAGTTCTTTTGAATACCCATAACATATGTTTTAGTTGAGAAATAAGCAACATGTCTGAGGTGCACACCGATTATAATTCTTAATTAGCATTTCTTATCTTGAGGCCTGCCTACATTATCTAAATAAATTCACCCTCTTTATACTGACACACTTCTTTATAACAACAAAACAATCAGCCGTTTGATCTACATTTAGGCTATATTTACATTTCCACTGCGAGTCTTTAAATGAACCTCTACATTTGAGATGTGGTTCATACCTTCATTAACAAATTGATTTAAGCCACACCCACATATGCGCCATTTGAGCAGGCTTACGTCAAGTCCATCCAATAACGTTGCTTGTTTATTGACGTTTGTGTGACGATGAACACATATCACTATGACGTTAAGCGCAAAAATTTGGCTTTTTGGCTATTCCAAATCCTACGTTATGTCTGATTTAATTGAAAATATCTGGAAACCCAGCCAAGTTAGGTGAAAATTGAAGATTGATGCTTGACTGACAATATAAAATGTAAATATAAGCAATAAATTCAATATCTGGAAGGTTCATGGAATCATGAATACTTTGGGTCTCTTGCTAAGTTTGCAAGAGACCAGAAGTATTCATGATTACATGAACCTTCCAAAAATCGAATTCATTTCTTAAGTGTGTCAGTATAAAGAGGGTGTACTGATAACAGTATCAAAAACTGACAGTCTACCTTTTCCCATCGATTTAAGTTGTCGTCTTAACTCAGCGTCATCTTTCTCCTTATTAACTGGCTGACTGAATGGAAATGGTTCCAATGTGTTCTGATTGTCTTCTCCATAACCTTCATGGACTGTAAAATAATGGAAAGATTTAATTAATCTAAATTTCTTTCAATATTTGTCAAAAAAATAACTATACCTATAGACACACACCAAATGCCTTACTAGATTCTAGTAAGTCAGTTTAACATTAAATCAACCTCCCCAGCAGCAACTGTTTATTTATGTCAACGCTCTTAAAAATTGCAAGTTGAATATACAGTGTGCTCCCTGGTAAACTGGAAGTTATAATACTTATCAAAGGTTATTACAGGCAAGTATGAGTAAAATTCAAGCACTTTTAAAGGACTTATAAAAGCCTCTCCAACAGTTTTCAAGGACTTAATGTTGTAAAATTCCTTGCCTCAATGCAGGATACAGATTGTTAATTAAACAACTAAGAGTCTTGCTATCAGATTGATGTTGACAGATTAGATACCACTAAAACAAACACTGATTTTGGTAGCTCCTCCCACATTTTAAACTCTGGTCATTTGTCCCATGGGTAACTAGGTTCTGTTAGAAAACATTGCTATTTCTTAGTTTTTAACTAGTTTCAGTCAAAGGAGGACCCCTTATCTATACTTAAGAAACCTCAGCACAGGGAAGTGAGTCACTCATTATTGAGGGAAAACCCTGTAAATTGTACTAATTTTGGACTGCTAGCACAAAGACCCCGGTGGCTTAGGCTGCTGTCCGTTCTAAGGCGGTGGTTCTGTTGTTAATTGTTAATTAATACTCCCATTGTGGTATTCTGTAATTGTTCTATGATTTGTTGTACTTTACTTTATGTCCCTTCTAGTTTTGTAATCATCTTGATGGGGAAGAGAGAGCTGGTTGCCTTGCTTAGTTTGTCTTCCTGGTGTCTTGTGATTGTTGTGTGGCTCTTCCTCGCGGTCCCATGGGTTTGTCTGCAGTTTGTGATTGTGGTATTTCCATACTCACTATTTTTTACGAGAATTAAAGAAAACAAAGAATCTAGCATTTTTCCAGGTTGCTTTCCAGCTCTTTAGCGTTAAATACAGCTGAACTCCAATGGCTCCAATACCTTCGGGACCGTGAAAATTTGTTCAATATAGGAATAGTTTGAGCCACTGAAAGTTTATTATAGCACCAGATCTGAAGGCATTATGAGGATAATATTTTGGTCTTCCATAAAATAAAGGTATATTGTGCAGAGCTCCAGATAAGCTTTTGGGTCAATTGGGTATTTACGCAACCTAATTATTCTCAATTGCGTACTTGCAAAATCAATTGCATATTTTTATTTTTTTATCCTACGTTTTTTGTAGTGACAAATAATGTCCGCCATGTTTTTCTTATTGAATGTAGCCATCGGGAATTCGCCTGCATATATTTATTTACTCACACTGTTTGCCTTTCATGAGCATCAAACCAGCGGATTTTATCATACCTCTGAAGGCAATCTTGTTCCCTTATTGATATTTATCGCTCGGACACAAATTGCTAGTTTCACTTCCATGTTTTTTCCGCTAAATACTTGACTGGTCATTGATTTTTTATTCAGAAGACTGGAGTTTTACTGCATGCACGCTTGTAAAAAAAATCAATACCCGACTGGCATATATGTATTACCCAAATGGAAAAGAAAAGGACCAAATGGTACGCATGTAATTGAATACTGCTTGAAAGAATTGCTTTTGGGTATGCATGCATTTAATTTTAAATGCTTTTTGGATGATTTTAATAGCGTATTTACGCAGATACGCTGCTTATCTGTACTGCTGATTGTGTGTAATCATTAGAATTGTCTAAATGAGACAATTCTAATGATTACATACAACATACCTTTTGAAGATGAAATTGAGCAAATCTGCCTATTAACCATTTACCTCATAGAGACACCTTTTAATACTTTTGCAAACAGAGCAGACCCAGATCAGGCAGCTCTTGAAAGAGCTGCCTGATCAGGGTCTACTCTGTTTGCTTAAGGAAATATGATTAGATATGATCCTACACTAATGGACCTGACAAGTAATTTCTTTGCTTTATGAGCAAATGTGAAAATTTATTTATATAATTATTCATAGTGGGTGGAGCCTAGCATGAAAATTTATGAAGGAAAGGGTTAAATCATCCTTAGTATATGGATACCTGGAGCTTTGTAAATCATTTTCTAGGAACTCAAGAGGGAGTTCAAAATAACCATGATGGTAAATGAGCCAAATATCTTTTTAAGTTTTTGTTTGTTTGTTTGATAATTTGATTCTTTATGTCCCATCAACAATCTTTCAGTTAAACAGGTACAGGTCTTCCTCGGTTGAACCAGTACTAAGCTAGGATAAATGTGTCTTGCTCAAGGACCACAACCTAGTGACGCAAGTGAGGCTCGAACTAGCGGCCCTTCGGTCTCTAATCAAGCTCTTTTTAAGTTGAAATGAGTTTGTATAAACCCTGTATAAACCACTTACAATCTTCTTCTGGTCTCCTAGGGATAGGGGGCGGACTGGCTGGCACAGTAGGGCTGGCAGTCATGGTTGGGCTGGCAGTCACGGCTGGGCCGGCAGTCACAGTTGAGGTATTCAAACGATCTGAAATATGATCAAATGAATGTTGTTTATATTGCACAATTCAACAGCATGAAAAGAGTTAGTAGTGATTTGCAGTTCAAAGTTCAGAAAGCACAAAGAATGGAAACACTGACGTTCTCTACCTCAATTATCTCAGAATTGTCATAATTTCATGTGTGAAATGATAGCTGCAGTGTTCTGCCGAGGCTTTGTTTTTTTTGTCATTTAAAATTTCAAAATGTCCCACTTAGTTTGTTTTCAATGGGACACTGTCCAAAGACAGTGCAAAGACATTAGTGCCTGATTCTTGGAAAGTTTTTACTCCTTATTCTTTGTTTTTCTAAGGCAATGTCACCCAACATTGGAGGAGAGAGGATACCTAACAAAATTTCTTACCAGAACACTGTCACTACTGTATTGAAAATATTCAATATTTGTGCATCAAAATTTGGTGTTTTTAAAAGACTGACATATTGTCACTCTTTAACTTCTGTGGTCACCTAAATTTTAAGGACCTTTAAAGTAATCTTTTATCGCATGGGCTACTCTAATAGGAAGAACTTTGCTCCCATTGGAGCAAATTCTTTTCTTTAAGACTTTTGAGTATCCCATTTTAAGGAGGGATTTACCCAATGGAGAATGGAATGTTGTTTTACAGACAGCAACAAACCATGGACAAAAATCCATTTATTGTATAACTAAATTCAAAAATACATTTCTTGGTCTTTTATTTTGGCAAATATCATTATATCCCAAATAAGGCCAAGAAAAATGAGTTTTTAAAGTATATTTACCTCTTTCTAATGTTTGCATGAAATCTTCATTGCCACGCAGCTCTTGCAGAAACTCACTATTTTGTAACATAATGGCGAGCCTCTCATCTTCGAGATACTGTGTTAACTCCGGGTCCATGCCTATTGACGTTCTCTTTCTTCTTCTCTCATTCTCTTTCATCTTCTCCTGTAGCATGCCCGTGCTGAAGTCGTGAGTCTCCAAAACCTGTAAGCGATAGCCATAGGTCAAGATAAAGAAAGAGTTTGAGCATAAATTTGTAAATATTTTCTAAATCATCAGTCTAAACATTGGTTTTGGGTGCTCAAAAGAACCGTCTCATTGACAGTTATGTAAAATTATTTTTTCAATCACTGCAGGACTAGTGGGTGGAAAAAATACTCACCCTCATGGCATTATCACTCGCCCTTAATAACTGATCATACATGTACATGTACTTG
This sequence comes from Loripinus fragilis, assembly GCA_964019695.1. Taxonomy (NCBI): domain Eukaryota; kingdom Metazoa; phylum Mollusca; class Bivalvia; order Lucinida; family Lucinidae; genus Loripinus; species Loripinus fragilis. Next base: position 77,418,104 of record OZ026525.1, read on the forward strand.
AATCCTATTGATGAACATTTACTCTTTTTCAGTTTAAATAGTGTTTTTTTATCATAGTCTTTCCGATGAGGCTTCATTTTTCTGTCTCACATTATCGCGTCCCCCTAATTTCTTCCCTTAAAACGATCAAATGTCTCGCGGTGATATTTAATTTGGGGAGCAAATGTGGTACTATTCAACCGGTGTTGATGTAAACAAAAATGTGTTGTTCAATATCTAAATTGGCCTGCCGTTTTTGAGGACCTCTGTGGTCAAACTCCCCATATAGAGGAGGCTCTGCGAATAAATTCTACTGAAAGGCGGCCGCTGGGGAGTTAACTGCAGCCAGTCTGAAAATGTGCATGCGTAGTTGTAACTGTCAGACATAAACATCAAGTTTACGATGAAAAAGATCGACGATCTGTAGTGTTTCTTTCGTTTAGTCTTCGCTAAAAGATAAAATGCATTTTACATGTCAGAAAATGCACTCGACCATAAGGTCGAGCTTGGCAGGTATTCTACTCCCCCTAACCAGAAGTTAACTCGCCAATGCGAGCGGGCAAGTGGAATTTTACACCCCTGATTGAGACGGTTCTTTTGAGTACTCATAACATATTTGTTTGATTTGAATCTTTACGTCCCATTGTCAATCTTTCATTTAAACAGGGACGAGTCTTCCTGGGTTGAACCAGTACTAAGCTAGGATAAATGTGTCTTGCTCAAGGACCACAACGCAGTGACGCCGGTGAGGCTCAAACCTGCAGCCCCTCGGTCTAGATTCAAGCACTCTACTACTGAGCCGCTGCGCTCCCTCACTCATAACATATGATTAGGTTGAGAAATAACGAGATTAATTTTTTCAATTACATTCTAATCTAGGGACCCGTGCTAAAGTTGTGAGTCTCCAAAACCTGTAAGCCATAGGTTACATTAGGTATAGGTTAAGACAAACAAAAACTTGGAGCATAAAATTGTAAATATTTTCTAATCCATCAGTCTAAACATTTGTTTTGGGTGCTCATTGAGACGGTTCTTTTGAGTACCCATAACATATGATTAGGCTGTGAAATAAAAAGATTAATTTTTAATTACATTCTTATCTACGAACCTGTACTGAAGTCGTGAGTCTCTAAAACCTTAAGTGAAGCAAGTACATTTGTAAATATTTTCTTATCCATCAGTCGAAGCATTTGTTTTGGGTGCTCAAAAGAATCATCTCATTGAGACAGTTCTTTTGAGTACCTGTAACATATACTAGGCCAAAAAGAAATGCTGCATATAAAACAAACATTGTATATGGAGGTTTTTTCCAATCTCTAGCAAACGATTTGTCACAGTTTGAGCGCTGATTCTTGGAATTTGAGTTCCTGTGGTAGTGCTAGCTATCATTATCACTGGACTAAATTGATTTAGCAGTTGAAACCTATGTTTTTATCGATCTTGACATCATTAGGCGATGATGTCATGAATGCGCACAATCTGATATTGTTCCAATTTGTCAGAAACCTTTTCTAAGACATTCAATCATCCTTGCATGGCATTGAAACTGTTGGGCTGTCACCGATGGCTTCAAATTAGCTTGTAACATTCTTATCGCCTTTTCACATTCAACAAGTGTCCGTTCCGGCATCGTAAATAAGCAATGTGTAACTTTTAATTTTAAAGATTTAAAATGTTTTCAAGCAAAATGGATATTAGACTAGTGATTTCAGTAGTTATTACATGTGTAAAACGAAATAAAATGAATGTGCATGTGAAAATCTTGAAAATAAAAACACAGCCAGTACACTGGTTTGGGTTGACTGAGCTCAATGAAACAATGAGAATAGGCAGGAATATTAGCGAAACATTGATAGCAAATGAAATTTTGTAACTTTTATTTAACATTTCTTTTTTGGTCTAGTATATGTTAAGGTTGAGAAGTAAAAAGATTGATTTTTAAATTACATTCTTATCTAGGGACCCCTGCTGAGGTTGTAAATCTCCAAAACCTGCAAGCCATAGGCATAGGTCAAGATAGACAAAAATTTGGAGCATAAAATTGTTAATATTTTCTAATCCATCAGTCGAATCATATGTTATGGGTACTCAAGAGAACCGTCTCAATGAGATGGTTCTCCGTCTCAATGAGATGGTTCTTTTGAGCACCCAAAACATATGTTTAGGCTAAGATATAAAGATTAATTTTTAAATTGCATTCTTATCTAGAAACCCATGCTGAAGTCGCAAGTCTCCAAAACCTTAAGTGAAGTAAGGAAATTCATAAATATTTTCTAATCCATCAGTCTAATAATTTGTTTTTTGGTGCTCAAAAGAACCGTCTCATTGAGACGGTTCTTTTGGGTACCAATAACATATGATTAGGTTGAGAAATAAAAAGATTAATTTTTAAATTACATTCTTATCTAGGGACCTGTGCTTAAATTGTGTGATTCTTTAAAACCTGTAAGCCATAGGTACTTAAGAAATGAATTTGATTTTTGGAAGGTTCTTGGAGTTATGAATATTTCGGGTCTCTTGCAAAGTAAGTGAAGACCTTGCTTCACGTTAATTTTGCAAGAGACCCGAAGTATTCATGATTCCATAAACCATCCAAAAATTGAATTTATTGTTAAAATTTAAATTTCCCTATAGATATCTAAAATATAAAAATTGCTTTTAATTTAAGAATTAAAACACTTTTGTATTTAAAGTATAATCATATTAACAGTTTGGTCGGAGTGTAAAACAGGAAAAGGGGAACAGCCAGTGTGAACACCGACAGCCAATGGAGCAAACAAGCTCGTTTTGCATGTGCGACTCGGGTGTGGCTCTCTGTAAATCACAACGCCAGTGTCACATCTGGCAAACGAATTTGATGTTGGAAGCGAATTGCACAGGCAAGTGAGCTTGGCAGCTGTCAATCAAATTTTGTGTAATTCATACAGCAATGAACGGTTTCAAAAACCTAAAGATTCATTAAAGGATTGCTTTTAAAATGTAAATATATCCAGATAAACAAAAAATTAAAGCGTAAAATTGTATCAGTTTAAACATTTGTTTTGGGTGCTCAAAAGAACCATCTCTAGATAAAAAATCTTAAATCTTAACCAAAAATGTTGTGGGTACACAAATCCAAAGAACAGCTTCAATGAGGCGGTTCTTTTGAGCACCAAAACAAATGTTAAAACTAATTCTTAATTTTCTGCTCAAAAACTTTGTTTATATGGGCCTGGATTCACTTCTCAACAAAAATCATCCTAAAATTTTAACAAAAGAATTTCACAACCTGATCAGGGATTCAGTTTGGCGTTGGCTCTCTGACAAATTCTGAAAATCTTTCTAGATGACCAAAATCTTACTTTCCTAGTAAGACAATTTGTTCGAATTAATTTTCCAGCTATTTTCATGTATTAAAAGAGTGGAAAACAGCATGGATCCTGATCAGCTGGCTTCTCTCAGAAGTCATCTGATCTGGATCAACAGGATATATCCAGGTTCGGCATGGTAAGGGTTAGGAAATAAGTGTTACTTTGAGGGTATATATTCTGGTAGCTTTTTTAATATATCCACAGGTTTAGATAAGCAAAAATTTCCAGTGTAAAATTGTAAATATTTTCTTACCCATCAATTTTAACATGTTTTGGGTGCTCAAAAGAACCGTCTCATTGAGACGGTTCTTTTGAGTACCTGCAACATAGGTTTTGGTTCAGAAATAAGAAAATTAAATTTCCGTTACGAACTCTTAACTAAAGTCCTGTTATCTGACCAACCATTTATGTTATATATGGTACCTTATAGGTGAAATCAACCCTTTCCTTAATGAATATTCATGCTAAGCTCCACCCACTATGAATAATGATATAAATAAACTTTCATGTTTGTACATAGAACAAAGAAATTACTTGTCAGGTCCACTAGTGTAGGATCATATCTAATCATATATCCATAAGCAAACAGAGTAGACCCTGATTAGGCAGCTCTTACCAGAGCTGCCTGATCTGGGTCTGCTCTGTTTGCAAAAGTGTAAAAAGGTGTCTCTATGAGGTAAAGGGTTTAGCAGCCTTTTTGAGCTTAAAGACGTGATTATTTTCTTATCCATAAGTGCAAACATTTGCAAACATGTATTTTGGGTGATCAAAAGAACCAGCTCATTGAGATGGTTCTTTTGAGTACCCACAACATATGTTTTGGTTGATCAATAAAAAAATTAATTTCAATTTACACATATTATCTGGAGGCCTTGTAAATATGGGTCTCGACGCAAGAAGAAATGTCTTCCGGGGTTTGCGAACAACACAGGCGCAGACCAGCCTGCGCATCCCCGCAGTCTGATCAGCGCCTTTGTTATTGGCATTTTGGAAAGTTTAATATGTTAACTTGCTACAGGTAAAAACTCAATTTTCTAGCTAGTCTCTGTATCTGAGGAGAATCGTTTGAAACTCGCTTTGTCAGAAACCCCGAAGATAGGTTTCTCGGGACGAGGCCCATATGATACCTACCACTGAGTGATGCCCTGGAGACCGACCATTCATAAAGTCTCTCGAGTGGCCATTCCAATCCCTGTGCCGACTGCTGTGTGACCTTGACACTTTATCACTTGCCCGTGGGGAGACAGTATCATCTGCCAAACTGAAGGACTTCGACATTTTATCAACCGCTCTGTCCGACTTACTCTTTTTCTCCGACCTTGACCTTGAGTCTCTATCTCTGCTTTTAAAATCACTAGGAGTTGCACTTAATGAGCGAGACACTTTTTCTGATTTACTCCGAGACTTATGTACCTTTGGCCTATCTGAAGCTAATAAATCACTCATATGCGATGCCGATACGTTTGCCATGTCACTAAAACCCGCCGAACTTGCCGAGCTTGAAGCCCCAGCTCCCCAACTTGGGGTGTCAGGAGGAATCAACCTCAGGAAATCATCCGGTAAATTCCCCAGCATAGGAGGGTTCCAGTTTCTGTACACTCTTTTACACCTAGTATTTTGTTCACTTTGACTGGTTCTACTTATATTACCACTGAAAGAGCTGTTTTTCACACTTATTTCATTGGGTTTGAAACCCAGTCCACTATTGGCAGGAAGTGTTGGAGATTTTGGACTTTCAGCAGCAGGTAATGCGCCGATGTCTAAATCTAACAAATTTCTTGATGGTGACATGCCTGCGCCTGAAATATTCTGCTGTATCGGTGTTGTCCAGATGCTCTGAGCTTGAACTTGATCTTGATTTGTTCTCATGGCTTCTGAGTATGAAGGGGGAGAATCCTCTGACACTGTGGTTATTGTCTCGTGTTCCTCGTACTTGGGACAGAAAGACTGAACCTGAAAGTACAACAAGTAAAATAATTTAACTCCTTCATGCTGGGTAATTTTGCATACTTATTTTTATCAGGATTTTTTTTTTAAAATTAACTTTCCTAAAATTCTTAAAAAATCAGGGATACCATTACAGCGTCAATCAGTTTGGATCCAGATCAGGCCTGACCTTTTGCCAGGCCTATTCATGCTCTAAACTGTTTGCCAAGGTTTTCATCATCATCATCATCATCATTCACAATAATTTATACCAGAATAAACTCTCTCCCAAGGATGGGGTCTGTCTGATTCGTCATCCTCAAAGACAGCTTGCCTGGTTCTACCTTATTGTATGTTGTTTTGTTTGATTACAGTTATGTCGGGACAGGTCTTCCAGGGTTGAACCAGTACTAAGCAAGGATAAATGTGTCTTGCTCAAGGACAGAACACAGGGAAGCCGGTGAGGACGAACACGAGTCCCCTCGGTCTCAAGTCATGCACTCTACCACTGAGCCACTGTGCTCTGGTCCTACCTTGTTAAATATTGTCAATAGCTAAGAAAGAGTTATAATGCTAGTTTAGGCAACATAATACATGGAAACCTGATTACTTAAATTACTTCCTTACCATATCAACCCTAAACATTCAGACACCTCATTTCCTTCTAAGGCCAAATAAAAAAGATATCTGTGTTTAGGGTACCCTACCTTTAAAAAAGTTACTCTTGAAATTTAGAATTTTTTTCAGGTTTTTTGGATAAGAAATATAATTTTATGCATTTTGAAAGGCATTTCGCCTTTCAAAAATCAAAATGCATTAAATGATATTTTTTTCCAGAAAAAAAATATTGAAAAAAGTATATATGTGCCCCCCCCCCCTTCCTGAAATTTTCAGACCCATTACCCGAAACACAATTATTTTTTTTTTATTTGGCCTAATTAGGCCAGCTCATAAGCTCTGGGTACATACGGCATATGCATAAAATCATATTTGAATCATGCAGACACAGCTATCTAGTCGGGTTAGAGATTCTAAAGTTTGACCTGAGTCTTCGTCTATGCCCTATATTTGTACAGTGCTGGTAACAAATGACATTTTCTCCCCTATAGGCGGCCATTTTTTGGCGGTAAAACAAATGTCAAATTTCATGCTTCAATAATCTCAATTTGCCATGAAATTTTGCCACAACCATTTTTTGCGGACAAAAAGGAAAATTTAGCCGCAGAAAGTCACAAAATGTCTCGATGTTCTGTCTTTTTCACGCTTTTTTTCTGCGAACTATAGAAAAATTATAGCTTGCCCTTTTCCTGCAGAGAAAGATGGGCTTTTTGTCTTTACAAGCAATGTATGTGCATCAGCAATGGCTCTGGAGAGATAAGGCATTTGTGCAGGCTGGTCTGAGCCTTAGCTGGCTGCATATGTGATAAGTAACAAAATCTCACTTTGTTATTTTATTGCCAGTAAGCATTTCACATAGATTCAGACAAGCAAAAGTTTTGAATGTAAAATTGTGAATATTTTCTAATTCATCAAGTCAAACATGTGTTGTGGGTGCTCAAATGAGACTCATTGAGACGGTTCTTTTGAGCATCCACAACATATGTTTTGGTTGAGAAATAAGAAAGTTGATTTTTAATCATGTGCTCTTATCTAGAGGCGTGCTTACAATAACAGAATGTGTTACAGGATCAATGATCTCCTCCTGGCCGGCATCAATACTCATCGTCAATAACTGATCTATCGTCGCATCAACAGCACCGTCGTTAGCTCGTAATACTGCTTCAATCACATCGTCTTCCATTGTTGGAAACATTTCTCGGAAATCTGACATCGCCTGTGATGAGAAACATGGCAGACAATGGTCAAGCTAAACAAAATTTTCAGCGTAAAATTGTGAATCTTTTCTTGACACTCAGTTTTCACATATGTTTTGTGTGCTCAAAAGAATTGTCTCATTGACACAGTTCTTTTGAGTACCAACAACATATGTTTTGGCTGAAAAATTAGAAATAATTTCTGGTATGAACTCTTAACTAAAGGCCTGGCCTTCACTCATATGCGCAAAAGCCTAATTTAAACGCCCATGCAGATGTATCCAGCCGGGCTAGAAGTATAATTTTTGGTCTGAGCCTTCCTCTACTTCCCTACTTTGTGTATGCAAGAAAAAAAGCTCTGGCAAGACTTGCTTATGCCAAGGCTCATCTGAGTATCATTTTTTTGCCAATTCGATTCTATTAAAACCTGTGTAAAACGGCCACTCAAAAATAGACAAAACAAAGATCTTAATGACAAATGGTAGCTTAATGAAGGTTGAAAGTATTGCAGAATGCTCCCCTTGGAGCATTCTGCAATACTTTTGACCTGCATTAAGCGATAATCAGTTTTGAAAACCAATTTTTGGTCTTTTTGAGAGTTGCCGTTTTACACAGGTTTTACTGCAGTACCAAAATCTTGTCTGCTGGCTCATTATATTGAACCAACCAGAGAATCGCTGAGGTACATGCCAAGAGAGTTAAGAGATGTACAAAATGATGTTCATCTCAGGCCTTCAGATTTATGGTGGGCCCGGGTCTTTGTCCCACGATTTCAAAATATGGCCAATCACTTTCCAAGGCAATGGGCCCAGTGGACCCATCCTTTTTAGTTGTAAAAAACTCACTTTACTATAAATATTCATCTTAAAGTGAGTCTACGAACTCCACAAAACAGATAGTACATGAAGGTAGTCAATACAGTAAAACATGTCTTAAGCAGCCACTCAAAAAAGACAAAATCAAAGATCTTAATGACAAATGGTAGCTTAATGAAGGTTAAAACTAAAAGTATTGTAGAATGCTCCCCTTGTGTCATTCTGCAGTACTTTTGACCTGCATTAAGCGATAATCTGTCTTGAAAAACAATTTTCGGTCTTTTTGAGAGTTGCCGTTTTACACAGGTTTTACTGCAGTACCAAAATCTTGTCTGCTGGCTCATTATATTGAACCAACCAGAGAATCGCTGAGGTACATGCCAAGAGAGTTAAGAGATGTACAAAATGATGTTCATCTCAGGCCTTCAGATTTATGGTGGGCCCGGGTCTTTGTCCCATGATTTCAAAATATGGCCCATCACTTTCCAAGGCAGTGGGGCCAGTGGACCCATCCTTTTAAGTTGTGAAAAAATCTCACTTCAATAAAAAAAATATTCATCTAACAGCCAATCTACTAGCTCCACAAAACAGAAAGTACATGTAGGTAGTCAATACAGTAAAACATGTCTTAAGCAGCCACTCAAAAAAGACAAAAAACAAAGATCTTAATAACAAATGGTAGCTTAATGAAGGTCAAAAGTATTGCACTGCAATACTTTTGACATGAATTTAGTTACAATTGGTCTTCTTTTTTCAGTGACCACTTAAGAAAGGTTTTACTGTATCATCAGCAGTCAATGTACATATGCATACAAGCGTCTGTGTCAGTGTGTAGGTAAAGTACACCGACCAAATGTCAACTGTGGTTAGTTATATATGCTTGGGCCCATCATGTCAGAAAATGACCCACCATTTTTTTCTCCATGGGCCACTTCCGTCCACCAATCTTGAAAAAAAATCTGAAGCCCTGCCATCTGACAACTCACCTGAAAGAAGTCCAGCTGCCTAGTGGTCCTCGATCTCCTGGCCTTGGGAGTTTCTTCTGGGGTCCCAGAGGACGTCTCTTCAGACCTGAAACATGGAAGAAACAAAATGCAAAGTTTGTTTACTTTTTTTTCCAATTCCTAATCAAACGTCACTCTTATTGTTTTACTTATTAGAGATAGACGTCAGACGTAGGCAAGTCTGCTTCTAAGACAGAGCTCTCACACCCCTTTTGGGAATGGGCCGGGGCCCTGTGGAATTGGGAAAATTAGCGGTGTTTTGACTAAAATTGGGAAATTTGACATCGTCCTTATGTATGACATTTCCATTGCTGGATTGATTCCAATAATGAAACTGCTAAAATGAATGTTAATTAGCATACTATGAGAAAATGGAGAGAAAGAAGCAATTGTGATTGTATTCTATTATTCTGTGAAATTGTAAATATGTAACACAATATGTTCTGTATTTGTATTATATGAAATTAAGATGGAGAACAAAAAAAAAAAAATATTTTTCTTTGTCAAATTGGGATTTTGTTTGTTGCATTGGGAAAAAACATACTTTTTGGCATTGGGCATGGGGCCCAATTTCGGCCCTGAATCGGAGGATTGAGAGCCTTGTTAGACTCCAACGGTCTACATGTAGTGGTGGGGGAAAGCCAGTCCATTTCTCGGCGTTCGGGCCAGGAAATAGCATGTGAAACCACTGCAACTGGAAGGAGACAGCCAAACCATTGATACCAGTGATTTTATTTGGCCATTTTAAGGCCTTATATGGGAGTCAATCCCAATTTAAAATTAGCCTTTATTTTCCCAATTTCATGTATTTTAGCACTTATTTTCCCAATTTTAATAAAACATTTTCCCAAATGCGAAGGAAAAGGTAGCTTCCTAAACTTTTGACTTGACTTGATCCTGAGTTTATTATTCTACTGCTGCGGGTGTCCCAGGTACTGGGGTAGGCAGCAGGTGGCTAGAGTGTCTAACACCCAATCCCAACGCCTAAAATCCCAAATAAAATCACTGGATACATACCACTGCAGGAATTTTTCTGATAATTGTTTCACCTATCACTATTTTTGCTAGCGACGCTAGTGAGAATGGAACCTGCAAGGCAGAAGTACCTAGCTAGTCAGAGCTAAACACGCTAAGGACTGAGCTATCAGGGCGCCCAATGAGCTATCCGGGCGCCCACTGAGCTATCCGAGCACAGAGTTCTTTTGCGTTCTTATCCCTTTTAAGACCAATGGAATTTTCCATAACATTTGATACAGTTAAGTCAGGATGGTCCCTTGTATATATTGAGGGGTTACAGGTTATAATTTCCCCCAAAAATATCATATTTCTTTCTCTTAAGATTGATTTTATCTTAGCCACAGTGCAGACCCGGATGAAATGCCGCCTTATGCGGCATTTCATCTGGGTCATTACTGTTTGCTAAAGCACCTGTTTAGGGGTTTCCTGTCCTCAAAAGGTTAACTGATGTTACCCATTCCTTTTGTTTAAGAGTTTAAGACCAGAAACAAGGCTCTGACTGAGGGCCAGACAAATGGACAAAAACTGAAATGTAGTCTTATATAGATCATATGGTATAGCACACAATATTCTACCTATTACACCATTAAATGACATGCTCCTACATGTATAAGCACACACCGAGTTCTATTTGAGATGTGAATGCTACATTTGTATCTTAAACTCAGAATTCCAGCCCAGGGTTTTTTGCATGTTTTGATGACCGATATTGGGTCATGTTTCCAATGACTTTTTCTCGATTTCAATGAGAAAATTACCAATTCAAGGACCAACTTTGGTACAAAACTAAAGCATGATGTATTCCCTTATTTTCTAAAGAAAACAGTGGGTAAAATTACACACTCTTATCAAGAGGACAGTCATATATAATAGGTGTTAAAGTGTCCCAAAAGTTAGGCTAAATAGGGAATGCTCATATTTTTAGCCTTAGCAGGCCTCCAGATAAGAGTGCCTCATCAAATGTTAATATTGTTACATGTTCTTCTCAACCAAAACATATGTTGTGGGTACTCAAAAAAAAACGTCTCGATCTCATCGAGACAGTTCTTTTGAGCACCAAAAAACACATGTTTAAACTAATGAATAAGAAAATAATCACAATTTAATGCGTAAAAAGTCCACTTATCTGGACCTATGCCCAAGTTTTTACCTCTTGGCTTCATCTTCTTTTCTCCGTGCCCTTGTTTCTGCTGTGGCCATTTTGAATTCCAACTCAGCTCCTGATCAAAATACTGCTGAAATAATAACGCAAAAAATCTTTACAAAGATCTAGAGATGGAAAAATATTGCGCCTAAAAAACTAAAAATGTTAATATTTTCTTCTTTTTTTATCTGTTTATTTTCATTATAACATAAATACAATATAATATCCATTCTGAGGGAACGCAGTGGCTCAGTGGTAGAGTGCTTGACTCGAGACCGAGGGGCCACGGGTTCAAGCCTCTGACACCTGCGTCACTGCATTGTGGTCCTTGAGCAAGGCACATTTATCCTAGCTTAGTACTGGTTCAACCCAGGAAGACCTGTCCCTGTTAAACTGAAAGATTGTTGATGAGACGTAAAGAATCAAATCAAACAAACAAATATCCATGGACCATTGTACAATATATACAAATACTTATAACACAACTACACCGTGCATTTTCTGCCCTTCTCTAGGGCACCATTCCCAATCAAAAATAGCCACCTTGTTCCCATTATCATGTCTGTTTTTCCCAATTAAGAAAAGTAATAAAAAAAAAAATTTAGAGATCGACTACTACTTATGAGAAACAATGACCCATATCAGAATGATAATTAAACACTTGTACTTAAGTGGTATGGTGGGCATTATACAATCTAAAATAACTTGATTTTGATGATATATTTTGCTACCCTTGTTATGTTCTATGTCGTTTTAAATTTTTTCCCAATTTTGCTGTTAAGTCGATCACAGGTTTTCTCGTGTCGAGGCCCATTATTAATGTGAATGTGTGATTGCATGGATTATAAAAGAAGACAATAGTTGTTTGCACACTGCAGATGAGAACTTATAATGGATTGAAAAGCATCGAGGCGTGACTGCTGTTAAAAATTATAGAGATTTGTTTGCAGTTCAATTATACCGAGAGACCACAATGCGGTAAAATGCATTCAATATTACCCAGTTTGCTTGTCGAGACATTTTCAGGGAAGATGACGCCTGTATCATGTACTTAAATTTCAACTTGAGGGTTTTAATGGTAAATTATTTTTAATTCAGATAACAACCACTGCTATTCTGTGATTGTTGTACACACTACCAGACCCGAGCCATTCAGAGGCAATGCTCAGGGTCTGGCACCGGACCTGGAACCTCTCAGTCTAGGGATCTCTATGAGAATGACTCGGCATCAGCATCACAAACAGATTCTCTTTGATCATTCACTTCACAACCAATCTTTGGAAAACGTTCAGTCAGCAAAATACCTTGGTATAAACATCTCTGATAATATGGATTGAGGTCAACGCATTTCAGAAATTTATTCCAACGCAACTAAGACACTCAGTTTCCAGGAATTTGGCTTTTGCACCTAGGAGTACTGAGGAAGTTGCATACAAATGTTTGGTTCTGCCTTAACTAGAGTATGCAGTACCCATTTGGAGCACTTACTCAAAACTTTAGATTAATCAGGTAGAGAAAGTTCAGAGGACAGCAGCCCCTTGGACCTACAGGAGATGGCAAAACACAAGTAGTGTCGGCGAGACGAGATGCTTGATGAGCTTGAGTGGCCATCTCTTGAGGCCCGTAGGGATCAGTCCTCCCTGCTTCTCTTTCATAAGATACATTCTGGTGCCGTGTCTATAAAAAAGACAAGTGCCTGACCCCTTATCACAATTTGAAATCTACCAGGTCATAACACAGCGCCCAATATTGTAGATACCAGACATACAGTGATGCCCTGAAGAACTATTTTTTTCCCCGGACTATTCCACACTGGAGTATTCTTTTTCCGCCAGACTACTGTGGAGTTTAGGGCACTCCTCATTTAGTAAAAAACACATCCGGAAGATTTTTCTTGCTTTCTGTTTTGTTTTTATGTTTTGTTTTTTTCTTCCAAATTCCAAATTCACACTCCCTGGCGTAATGATCAAAATTTGATCAACCAGTTACAAGAGATGGATATATAGAGTCTAGGGGTCCGGTATTGGATTCCAAGACACTCCCTTGTTTATGCGCACAACTTTGTAACCTGAATAAAAACGGTTCACCCAGAAACAATTTGTTCAGCAGCGGAGTGACTGTCCTTTCCTTTAGTTTGGTATTCAAGCATTGAAAAAGCAACGTCAGGCTCCTGTGGTCGAAACTATATAACAGTACCCCACCCACTTGTGTTTGTCAAATGGCGAACCTAAAAACGTCATGAAAGGCTATCAAATCACCAGCATCAACGAGATAATTTTCGATGTATAAGTATACTTACCATAACCACATTATTTAACTCTCTAAATGCCGTCCAAACTGTCACAATGGTCAAAACTTTACATTTTTCGTCGAAAGTCTTAGACCGGAAGTTTCCATTTCGCAATCTCGCGCATCAACACGAGATTTCGAAACAAATAGGTCTTACTAAATATCGAAATATTTAATCAAAGCAACGCGAAATGTTTGTGCGAAGCCTATTTTTTTTGTCGAAAAAAGTGGATGTGGATACTCTAGGCGACATAATATCTAAGAGGAGAGGGTACTCTGATATTTTCATACAGACATAGGCTCGGTTGATTTTTTTAGTTCAAAATTTTGAATTTCATTTTTTTTTTTTTTTTTTTTTTGGGGGGGGGGGGGGGGGGGGGGGTTCAGATAAATGAATATTTTTGGAGGGTGAGAAGATTTTTTTGATATATTTGGGTGTCATCACAAATTTGGACTATATATAGGGGCTATTTCTATACATTTTAGGGTCTTTTCTTACTATCAAGGTACATATGGGGGTATTTTTGGGGGTTGCTAAAGTCTCAAATATTATTTAGGGTGCTTGAAATGGTAATTATACTGGTCAACTCGAATTTAAGTCAACTCGTACCTTAGTCATGCAACTCGTACCAATTTTTGGTCAACTCGTAGCTAAGTCAACTCGTACCTAAGTCATCTCGTACCTTAGTTTATTTATAATAATATATGGGATGCAGTTTTTCTCGAAGTGCTTTAATCATGACAAAAGCAAAATGATAAGTTTTATGACGACTTAGGCGAATTCTGAACCTAAACAACCGTAGAAGAAGCGCTCAGTTACAAATGGGAAAATACAGTATACTGCTCAGGTGATGCTCGCTCTTACAAATTACAGTAGATGAAGGAATATCTAGGCTCTACATTGTAAATTACCTGACCAATCTCCATGAAAGCATGTTACGGGGATCGAACTCGCGACCCCCTGGATCTGTAGTCCGACAAGTATCTGCAGTCATACACATTAGTGGCTCAGTGGTAGAATACTTGACTCGAGGCCCGAAGGGCCGCGGGTTCGAGCCTCACCGGCGTCACTGTGTTGTGTCCTTGAGCAAGAACATTAATCCTAGCTTAGTACTGGTTCAACCCGGGAAGACCCGTTCCTATATAACTGCAAGATTGTTAATGGGGCGTAAAGAATCAAATAAAAAAAATCTACATTGTAAAAGAAATAAGTGTAACTTAACACCCATTTTTAAAAATATTTGAACAGGCTAGCTCGAAACTCGCCTTTTCGCAGGTAGCAAAACTGTGTTGATTTATCGTTTAAGCAGGCTACTCCGAACACCGTCCCATAGAAAAAAGTTTAGGGAACTTGCCAAAGCTGGCCCGAACCTCATCCGATCGCAAATCTTTGGATCGACGTTTAATGGATTGCACGAAAAGTCACCCCATGTGCAGGTTAAAGACCCGGGGTGGGGGGTACTCTCATTTTTTTTTCTTAATACGTAGGCTCAGGCCCACCCCAAAAATATCAGGAATTTCAAGCACCCAAAAAATATTTGAAATTTTAGCAATTCCCAAAATATCCCCCATTCTGTACATTGACCTTAAGAAAAGACCCTGAAATGCATAGAAATGACCCCTGAATATAGTCCAATTTTGTGATGACCCCAAAAAAATATCCACAAACTGAAAAGCCCAAAAAGTATAGAAATTCAAAATTTTGAATCCCAAAAATGACCCGAGCCTACGTATGTATGAAAATATCAGAGTACCCCCCCCCCCTTTGAACCCCAAAAAATGACCCGAGCCTACGTATTAGATTTGGTTACTTGTAGGCTTTCATCCTGAACACGGAGTGTACAAAGAAGAGGGTCTGGCAGTATATAGAGAAAGAAAGAAAAGTAATGATGATGTATGATTGAACAAGCTCCCAGACCGCCGCCCCATAGGCATAAGATCTTTGAACAGGCTGGTCCGAACCCAACCTCAGCGTAGATAGTAAATTGTGATGTATAAGTGTTTGAAAATGCTTGTTAGGACCTAGACTTACCAACCCCCCGTCTCTCCCTGTCCCGTTTTTTTATTCGTGAACGTGTGGACTTGGGGTAGGTACGAGTTGAAAGTTGACCAAAAATGGGTTCGAGTTGACTTAGATAAGAGTTGACTTAGGTACGAGTTGACTAGAAACCATTGAATTCCTGATATGTTTTGGGTGAACGATAGATGCTGGGCCCGAGCCTATACGTTTGAAGAAAAATAAGAGTACCCCCCGCCCCGGGCATACTATGTGATCCCGCGTTTATCTATGGCCTCGAACTACTTGAATAATATAATTTATGGTCATGTCAGAGAGCGTGTGACGCTCTCCATTATCTTTTGGATAACATTTTTATTAGGTTTGGTTCTATAAACCGTATATAGACAAATTGTTGGTATTCCCATGGGTAATAGTTGGGCCCAATTGTTGCACTTGTTGTTTTTTTTTTTGTTACGAGAGAGACTTCATGCTGTCTCTTTCTGACAAGAATCAGGCTAATTTTATTGAAGCTTTCAACTCTACTTCAAGATGCCTAGATGACTTATTGATAATTCTTAATTTAAACAAATGGTAAGTCTATCAGGCGGACATATACAGATGAACTCCAGTTAAATAAAGAAAATTCGTCCGATACCCAAGCTCCCTTTTTGAACCTGGACTTTCCCATAAGCCAATGGCATAGTTTCATCTAAAATTAAAGATAAACGAGACGATTTTGATTTTGAAATAGTTAATTTCCCATTTCTGGTTGGAGATGCTCCTCGCACTCCTTTGTATGCTGTATATATTTCGCAGCTAGTTCGTTTTGCTAGAACATGTTCAAATGTAAGTGTTTTCAGCACCAGATACCATTTTTGACCGCTACATGTAAGTTGCTGAAACAGGTCTATCGATATCATAAACTTTGTAAGGCATTTTCTAAATTCTAACGAAGATACTCAGAGTTGATCGTTAAATACAACGTTTGCTTGAAAACTCTTATGCAGTAAGGCATTTCAGAGCTAGAATTTCATGGCGATTTGGTCTATAAATTAATAAAAAAATCGTTGGAACGCATTTTTCATGATCAATTTAAAAAGATCATCGAAGCATTATAAATGAGTGGGATATAGCATTGGGATATATACACATTATTATAACAGTAACTTGATCTGGCGTACCTTATCACGTCAAGTGGATTAGCTCATATCATCAGATCACACGAGACGCGAATCGTCGAGGGTGATATGATGATATGGGCTTATCCAAGAGATGTGATACAGTACGCCAGAGCAAGTTATTATTATGATGATATGTTTATTATATACCCTTTTCCGACATTATTTTGATTTTATAAATTGTTTTGGTCTTTAAATCAGAAAAAAATGCGGAAACGTTTGTCATTACTTTACGTTTCATGACGTCACGTCACCATGTTTTCTGTAGCTGGTTCCATGCTTAAAATTTACTTTACGTAACGTTGCCACAAAAGCAGGTAACCGACGTTAGCCACGTTTCAAAGGATAGTGATTTGGAATCAGAAACCCTCAGTTTTAGTATCAGATGGCCAGAAAACAGACAGTTCAAAAGGTGTATCATTTATATGTATATGATAAAGCATGGATATTATGCGGCACTTTGTACGTTTGGTTGCAACCCCCCCCCCCCCAATCACGGTTTATAGCTATGGTTTCCTCTTTAATTGTACGACGGTGGGTCAGTCCTCAGACTCAATGACGACACTGACTTTAATCTTAAATTGGTGGGTCGGTGCCTGATGTTTGTCTGAGGCTGGGCCCACCGTCTCAACTTGGGGTGGGGGGGTTCTTTAGCTCTGACAGTCTGTTTGTTGAGATCAATTTTCTTTGTTTCATCACATTTTCTTAATTGATTTGGTTATTTCACTGTGATGATACATTGGTAAAGTTAGGAAGTCTCAATGCGAACTAAACTAATTGTGTGTTTTACAACAACAGAATCTAGGGCGAAGATCTGGCGAGTCAAATTGATTAAAGCACCCAGGCCAGTAGCTTAGGCTGCTGTCCATTCTATGGCGGCTGTTGTGCTGTTGTTTATTTATTGTATGTTGTTGCTCCCACTGTCTTTGGAGGTTTTGTGTTGGGTCCTTGTTTTGCAGTACTTTGTGTCCTTTCTAGTTTTAAATCATTTCTCTGGCTAAGAGAGAGATGATTGCTTTACTTTTGTTGTGTTCTGAATGTCTCTATCTCTATCATCGTTTGCCGCTTCCTCACGTTACAATGGGTTTGTCTGTTGTATGTGATTGTGGCATTTTTGACCTGAATGATAGGGCAGTTCCAAAGAGTAACACAAATTTTCCCACATAGAGATTTCAACTTCAAAGATGTTGATTGGGCAGATGAATGACCATGGCAAAGCCGCTTGGAACAACTTGTACCTTTCACAATACATTGGATTTAATATTCACCTCACTACCTGGTCATGATATTACTCTCTGGACAAACTTAATGATCATGACGTTATTGCTGGAACTTGAAAGTTACTATTCCCCTTATGAAAAAACCTAAGAGGAAGGTATACCAGTATTTATAAGGAAGACATAGAAGATTTATTTTGCGTCGAATACATTTGAGCAGCGACATGTGATTTCCAACAATTTGGCATTTTTTACAAGTGTAGACTCATACGAGCCTGCGCAGCCTCCTTTTAAGCTAAGAAACTCCAAATGATGTTCGGTTAGTAGCTTAACACTCGTAGAATATTCAAGCGACTAGCAAAGGCTCTGATCAGACTGCGCGTATGCGCAGGCTGGTCTGAGCCTTTGCTGGTTGCACATGCCACATTATTGGAAATCTCATGTCGCGGCTCATTTAGCAATTAACATAAACCATGAGGGTTTTACTTCAGCAACAGAAAAATAACATAAAATACGTCGTATATCACAGAGCATGCATAGTAGTTCTATTGTTAGACTTGGAGTAATAAACGTTGAATCATAAAACATAAAACAATGATATCTCTGTTAAAAGCAGTCTTCGAAATTGCGGGGATGACTCTGCCACCTGCACACTATTAGGAAGACTATTCCAGATCTAGGGCGCCTCCGATCTGAATAACCTCAGACCATACCTTGTTGTGTTCACTCTTGGGATGTCAGTCTTTCTCTCACCTTTGGAATTATATGTAGAAGTCTTAATAGTTATCGTATCTTGAATATATACATATTCAGGTGAGAGTTTGTTTACTATTTTGAACATCTCATATTCCATTAGCTTAAGCCTTTTGACATTGAGGGGCCTATTTTTGTTTGGCTGAGTTGTTTTCTGAGAGAAGATGAGTAATCATTATTAATTGGGCCTCAACGCGACAAAACATGTCGTCGGGGCTTCCGACAAAGTGAGTTTCTAACCAGTCTCCCAGCTACAGAGACTAGCTAGAACATTGAAATTTTGCTTGAAGCATGCTTAGGTGCTGATCAGTCTGTGTGGATGCGCAGGCTGGTCTGCGCCTTTGTTGTTTGCAAACACCGAAGACAGGTTTTCTCACGTCGGGGCTCAATTATTATCAATGCTCTCGCTTGTACCTTTTCCAGTTTATTTGTACTGGCAGTGCTACAAACGTGCCAACCCAAGGGGCAATGACTAAATTTAATGAAATAAAAGAGTTATAGATGACCATCTTCTCCTCTTTAATTAAAAATATGGCAACTTGAAATGTTTTTTAAAACAACTAGCTGTTTGGAGGCCTTTTTACAAATTTCAGCCACATGGTCATCGATTTTTAACACAAATTCAATGTTTATACCCAATAAACTAATATTACATTTTCACATTTGATGTCAGTATTACCAAAAAGAGTAATCTATAAAGGAGCACTCAGCTTTTGTAAAAAAATAAATCAATGGTCATTCATATTCTCTCTCAGTACAAGAGAACTTCAACCTTATTACATCATTTACTCAGGACTCAGTGGATACGCACATTCCATCAAAATCTAGTCGCCCCATTTGCTCAGTTTCATGCATAACTCCTGAAATAAGGACGAAGATTCACTGGAAAACAAAACTCATACGAAGGCAAACGAGACGTGCAGTTGCATTTTCATTGCTGCATTGTGGTCAGCTGACCTTTTGACTCTCGTTTGTGTTTTTGTCACTTTTGTGGTATCCTGGGTCAGGTGTGGTACTTGATTGTATCGATTCCTGATCTCTGCCGCCTTTCTTAATTTGCAATCATCTAGCTAAGGAAGAAAGAGTTACTATTGTACCAACCAAGAGTGACAGTGACGCAATACTTTGTTTACCATTGCTAAATAAAACACTAACGTGTACACCCCACTTGAGCAAACGCGAATCAATAGATCACTTGTGTATTAATCCTATCCTGCGGATAGGATTAATACACAAGTGATCTATCGATTCTAAGTCCCTAATAACTTTGTAAACAAAACATGACGTCACTGTCACTCTTGGCTGGCAGGATAGTAGTTGCTTTAGTTTATCTTCTTGATGTCATGTAACTGTTAGTGTACTGTGTCTTGGGTTGGCCGCAGTATGTGATTGTGGCATTTTCTGGCTATACTCACTTACTTTTTATACCCAGCCACTTTAAAAAGTGCGGGGTATTATGTTATACCCTCCATTCAAAAAAAATGCGTTTGAGTGTCCGTCCGTCCGTCCGTCTGTCTGTCTGTCTGTCTGTCTTGCCCTCTGTACGTCCGTCCGTCAGCGCATCGTTTTCACTCTCTGCTGGGAGCATTTTTTTAACCAATTTTCTTCAAACTTGCTATGAGAGTTGATATTGGGAAGGAGTGTCCTGGGATTGCAAATGGGTAAATTTTGGTAAATCAGTACAGGGTTACGGCCCTTGATTGACGTTAGAAATTGGTTTTCACTCTCTATCTTTGGCATTCCTTTACCGATTTTCTTCAAACTTGGTATGAGAGTCGATATTGTGAAGGAGTGTTCTGGGATTGCATACGGGTAAATTTTGACAAATAAGTACAGAGTTACGGCCCTTGATTGTAGTTAGAAATTGGTTTTAACTCTCTATCTTTGGCATTACTTTACCGATTTTCTTCAAACATGGCATGAGAGTCGATATTGTGAAGGAGTGTTCTGGGATTGCAGATGGGTAAATTTAGACAAATAAGTACAGAGTTACGGCCCTTGATTGACGTTAGAAATTGGTTTTCACTCTCTATTTTTTTGGCATTCCTTTATCGATTTTCTTCAAACTTGGTATAAGAGTCGATATTGTGAAGGCGTGTTCTGGGATTGCAGATGAGTAAAATTTTGACAAATAAGTACAGAGTTATAGCCCTTGATTGACGTTAGAAATAATTCATCTGAGTTATGGCCCTTGATTTATTAATGATCTTTGTATCGAAAATATTTTTTGGCGGGGTATGATGCATGCATGCAGCGCTTTTTTGTACAGTGTGACTCTACAACATATCAGCTGCCTCACAATACCATCAATTTTGTGAGGCGGTTAACTCTTTGTATAATGAGTAATCTTTCATGCTATTTTTGTCGTCGGCAGATTTATTTTTTCGTCTTTTTTCAAAAATCTTTTAGGCACACTATCAGAGTGTCAAATGGTTTGGATCCAAATCAGGCCAAACGTTCTGCTGGGCCTGATTTTGGCTCCAAACTATTTGCAAAGAGGTAATATTGTGGTTTAGCAGCTATATTTTAGGTCAGAGACAATGGTTACTCTTAAGTGCATTTTTTACTCAAAGGATGTAATTTCTTGTGGGTATCCCTTAAAGTTCGATTCTTGGTCCGTAGCTTTTTCTTTAAATAGTTTATTAACGATACCGTCAATTGCTTAATTATTTTAGTGGCTGCACCTTATGACCTTGTCTGGGATAAAATGGCTTGCTCTTTGCAGTTTGTGATTTTTATCTGTGCGCGCGTGTATGCGTGTGTGTGTGTTTAGGGGAGGGATATTCTAAGGTAAGTGATTTTTTACTGACCGTCCCAAGGCGGTGCTTCTTTTGTGGATCCTTTTAGTATTTTTGTTTCACGTTTGTCTTTACTATACTGTCTGGTCTGTTCCTTGCAGCCTTGTGATTACATGTAGGGAAAGGGCTGACCTCTTGGCTTTATTGTGGGTGCTGTTTCCTTGAATTTTGTCACTTTCCCATATGGTGTCTCGGGTCAGGTGTAGTACTTGATTGTATCGATTCCTGAACTTTGCCTTCTTCATTACTTTTATTCAAAAATTCTTAAAGAAATATCATTAGGATGTCATACTGTTTGGATCCAGATCAGACCGACTTTGAATCGACCTGCTTTATGTTCTGCCCGATCTGGGTCTAAACTGTTTACAAAGGTTATCTGCAGACGCCACTAGCAGATAAAGAATTAAAACAATAAACTGACAATTTCGCCTAAAACTTAAGCTAAGTATTCAGCCTTTGTAACACGCATTTGTCATGTATGTTGTAGCATAATAGACATTTTTCAGTTGCACATTACATTACGATTTGTCCGTCAACGGAGACTTACTTTGGACTCTATTTAAGAGGGGCGATGTCAGCAGTAACTGGAATCTATCTTTTTCGTCTGCTACTAAATATTATATTTTTTGCCCTGAGATCTTTTTTACCTTAATAAACAGTGCATACCCTGATTTAATGCCGCATGATGGCATTCCACCAGTTTGCAAGTGTAAAAAACGTGTACCGAAAAATATATTTCACAATTGAAATGCAGCCGAATATCTTTTTTAAAGTCAATTCTTGTTCCATGCATGTATGCATTCACTTGTTGTAACTTGCGAGTAGGTAAATTCGATATTTCTGCGTCCAATATGATTATTTTTGGCGTCAATATTTCATCAAGCTCAGGTTAATGGACAGTGGAAATGCATAAGGCGTTTGCAATTTGTGCAAGCCAATATAGTTGGAACAAAGTAATTGAAAATCTTTCGAATGCAAAGAAAATATGGAGCAGACATGGAATTCAAGCATGAAGTCTGTATCTTGTTTTGATCATTCATGTACCGAATTACTAGGCAATTTGGGTTCTCCCTTCAGCCTTAAGAGGACTTGAATTTATGCACTAGTCATTTCTAACCGGAGAACAGCGGGGACTTTGACTTTTGTTAAAACCATGGCAATTTTTTTCCACCGTCTGTCATGTTTTACTTTATACTGCCATATTTGCCTTTGCATTGTATATCAAATGCCGCACATTTCCCTACACTAAGGGGACAATGCAAAAAGTTCAAAACATGGTACATTTGCCCGGCTATACCTCAGCCATGTCAGGGTATTCGGTGCGTGATTAAATCCCACTGGTACATCATACTTATTAGAAGAGAGCTCACTTGCAGCAGAAAGCTGATGCTTGAGATATAAGTATCAGGCGCGTTCCTAGGCATTTTATAGAGTTACCACTCTGAATAGTCCACCTATATGAAGCCAGGGGTTCGGCCCTTTTGCGGGAAATGGTTTTAGAGCATTTCACAGGGCTAAAATGAGCTGTGAAGACACGCAGCATAAACACAATAAGCTGGATTTTTCTTCCAAAAATCAAATTGAATAGCTAAAACCCTATACTTGCATCGTCAAGTTGTACGCACATGCTTATTTTCGTGAGTATGTCCCTGAGTATGCAAATAGCTTCCGCCAACGCAGTCACACATGGCGCCATAATGAAGAGACGTCTTCACTGACAGTTTTCGTTTCGTCGCCTTGACTGGTGTTACACTATTCAATTGGGGTCATCCTTAAACTAAAACCAGGACGCATACTGGGATTGAGTCGATTTGGGTGAAACTTATATGATATTGAGTGTTCATTGTAGTGATCGTTAAAAAAATCAAAATGCATCAAATATCATAAATGACTACAGGAGGGACAGGCAGACTGGCAGACAGACTAAATCACGTTTGTGATTAAGCTAAATCCTATCATATCTAGCTCCTTATCTTCAACTTACTGAAGGAGTTCACCAATCTATTATAATTATTATTAATCAGTATTTCCCACCATCCAAAAAATGCTAAAACTGTTTAATTCAATACATGCTTAGTTGAGCACCCTTAGAAATTCAGAAGGAGTAAATACAAAAAGACAATTAGTATAGCTTTTTACCTCATGGTATTAATTTGGTGAAGTGGGTTGCGGGTGGAACCACAGTTTTTCATGACAAGCTTGACTAAGCGGTTTAACAGTACTTAATGCACATACCTACGCTAGAAACTGACAACAACCTTTCTTGTACCAGCAGAACTCAGATTTGATTGATAAAAGTTTCCTAGGAGTATAGCTCTAAACAAGTGTAGGGGGTGTGTCTTCTGGCAAACTATTTGCTACCATGTTGCTGCATGTACCATATTGTGAAAAGTTGATTTTTGGCCAACGCCCCACGGCAAAGTCCACACAAAGGGTTGGATCCAGGCCTACAAACTAAAATTTCGCTTCATATGTTTCAATATCTATTGCACCTCTGCCTGCATACTAAAATAGGTAAACAATAATTGCAATCTGACTTAGTTATTGCAAAATTATTTCATGATCGAATTCCAAAACAGTATGGGACCTGGTCAGGGGCATTTTCAGCTCAAACTCACTTACTATCCAATGGTGTAAACCATGTTTCAAGGACACCAGTCTTGTGATTCATGTAAAGAAGGTATAAAGGTATTCACTACCTAAAGAATAGTAAGTGAGTATGATCAAGAAATACCACAATCACAAACAGCAGACAAACCCATGGCACCACGAGTAAGAGGCACACAACCATCAAGAGACACCAGGAAGACAAACTAAGCAAAGCAACCAGCTTTCTCTTCCCCATCAAGATGATTGCAAAACTAGAATGGACATAAAATAACGTACAACATAACATAGAACAATTA
This sequence comes from Loripinus fragilis, assembly GCA_964019695.1. Lineage (NCBI taxonomy): Eukaryota > Metazoa > Mollusca > Bivalvia > Lucinida > Lucinidae > Loripinus > Loripinus fragilis. Next base: position 77,442,293 of record OZ026525.1, read on the forward strand.
CTGACTCGCACAATGGGAGTAACAATAAACAAAAAGCCAACAAAAACAGAACAACCGCCTTAGAACGGACAGCAGCCTAAGTCACTGGGGGCCTTAAATGCACTTTACTGGTACTAAATCTTCGCCCTAGATTCTGCTGTTGTTGAAGTACAAGAAATGTCCAGCTCGCATGGAAGCCTTCTACATATATCAGAATGCTTCATATGAATTTTGACTTCAATCGGACCAAAATTCAAAACTTAGTCCTCTTGCACGAAAGGTCCCATCAAGCATCCGAATTAGAGAGTGCAAATGAAAGTGATTCTCCTTTATTTCTGCAGTCAGACTCAATAGATTACTTATAATTTCCTTTTTGTAGTGCAGAAGTGGAGGTTGAAATCTTTCTCCCTAACAGAGTCAAACCGTTGTATGAGTTGCAGTCTGTTCTGGATTCATTATGTTTACTTCCATCATAAAATTAGTCCAGAGTGCATTTTAATATAATCAGCAGACATAAAAAGTATGCAACATTTTCACGACTACAATACATCAGCACTTTAAAAGAAAATATTAGTTTGCTGAAGATGACTTAATTAAAGCGCTTCATATAATTTCCTAACAAGAAATTAACCGAGTCGCAAGTTACAACTAATGAAGTTGTTGAACGTTTCTGAAATACACTGCTGAGATCGCCCCTCGTAAATAACGTAAGTCTAAGGTGTGCTACACCGTACAAATCGTAAGGTCCGCGGTAACTGAAAAATGTCTAATAGTGGTATAGGCGCTAAATATTAATAGTATAATTCATAAGAGTGCGTACCCAAAAAAATAATTTTCTTATTTCTCAACAAAAACATATGTTGTTGGTACTCAAAAGAACCGTCTCAATGAGACGGTTCTTTTGAGCACCAAAACATATGCTAAAATTGATGGATAAGAAATATTTACAATTTTACGCTCAGCATTTTTGTTTATCCAATTCTTCTCCGCCCATGAGGAACAGATGTTTGTACTCGCGAGAACTGAAGAGAGTAATTACAGTCATGATTACAGTCACGTTAAATCGCCGTTTTTAACTCTGGTAAATGATGTGAAATTTCGCTCTAAAACTTTTACGGGAGGTAATTTTTACTGACACATAAACTCAATTTTTTATTAAAATTTTCAAAATGATTTCAGGGATAACTTTTTTGTTTTTGATTTTAGCAAAAATGTATTTGCGATGAAAGTGATAGAGAACAATTAGAGCCAACTTGCATGCGCGGATCCAGAGAAGGGACAGGAGGTCCAGACCCCCCCCCCCCCTCCTGGAAAATCACAAGTGGCTATAGGTTTCCTTAGAAATTCTGGTACGTACACTCATCGAAAAGCAATTGGACCCATTGCGTCTAATTGCTTCTCGGGGGAGGTCCAAACGGCCCTCTGTGAAATAAGTTGATGATCCTCTCAAAAAAGGACCCCAACATAATCATCTGGATCCACGGATGACTTCATACCAAAGACTTTAAGAATGGCACCAGTTGCTCTCTTTGTTGGTACTCAACACTTACAAGAGGATCTGGATGGGGTATAATGATTAGTGAATAATGGCCCTTTTATAATGAATAATGAATAATAAGCCCCCAAAAATAATGAAAAGTGAATAATGAGGGCCTAAGAATTAATGAATAATCCTATTTTTTAATGAATTGAGGAAAAAATTAATGAATAGTGAATAATCAGATTTCTTTGCCACCTTTCTTACTTTTAATGAATAATTGGTCTTATTTTAATGAATAACCCAAAATTTTAATGAGATGAATAATGGGCTAAATTTTTAATGAATAGTGAATACCAGACCCCCCCCCCCCCCATCCAGAGCCTCTTACAAGGATAGCACTGACTCCTATCATATACCCTCGTGGTGATGGAATCCTTCATGAAAAAGAGGTCAAGAGGAATCAATATGCGTTAGAAAAACTCCTTTCACAATCAGCCTAAATAATTAATATATAAAACGCTTTTAGCCCTTATGTCTGCAAATACACCAAGAAAAATATATATTTACACACAACTGAAAACAACGAACAATGAGTTGCAAAAAAACGTGAAATGAAACATACTATTTTGTGTACAAAACCATTGTAAAGCATGATAGTATCTATTGTTTGTCAAAATTGACCTGAGACCTATGAATATTCAATGACCTTTTACTCAGTCTTCGCGAATCTTCGTAAAAAGTGTGCTTTAGATTGTTGTACAATTCATAATCTGAATGAATTTAATCACAATTCCCCGATAGCCTAGTGGATAGTCGAGAGTTTTAGCACTCAAAAGATGTGGGTTCGAGTCCAGAAGCATTTGAATATTTTTTTTCGCTTTGTTTTTCGATTTGTTAGTTTCTTTGTCTTTATTCTCGATTTTGTGCACAACTGGATACATGTATTTGAATTCGGCATGCGTTTATGTAACAAATACAGCACCGTGCATAATTTCAACAAGCTTACATGTGATTAACTCTTTGCACGCTGAATGTTCTTTATGACTTTTGTCATCATCTGCTGATTTTAATCAAAATTAACCTTTTCAAAAATTCTTACATTTACACTATCAGAGTGTAAAATGGTCTGTATTCTGATCAGAACTGACGTTCTGTTGGTACTGAACTGGGTCCAAACTATTTGCAAATGTTATCAGCTGACAAGGAAAGAGTGGGAAGCTTAGGGAATAATGAATACAAAAGCGGCTAAATACAAATGAAAGCTGTATAGCTTATCACAAGATGATGTAAAATATACGAAAAATATTAACTTAAAAAACAAAGGTCTAAGGTCAATTTTGACAGACTATATTACAAACCATAATGCGCTACCTGTTGAAGTTGTTGAATGTGTACAAGGAAAAATAAACTAGTTAAGCCATGGGTAATACTGCCATCTGGAAAAGCTGCAGTATTACTGTAGTGTAGCCCTTTAAATGGAACCCTGTTTTTCTGCAATAGCATTTAATATAAAATGCCAATTTTAAATATAATTGGAAAAATATATTCAAACCAAAAAAACCCTATTCAAAATATTTTTTGAAGTTTGGATACGTTTTCATAAAGGCGGTGATAGGATGTCATTTTAACATCCTTAATATTTTATGATTTATAATATTCCCTTCTAGTACCTTGAGCAAACGGATCACTGACTATCAGTTAAACATCAAGCAATGTATACACTAACATAAACAACTTGCAGTTTTAAATGTAGCTGCATATTGGTGTGTGTTGCTGTTTATCTGCTTGTCAACAATATTTTATTTATTTCCAACCGTGTCACAAAGATGATAAATGAAAAAAATAAACATCTATACCTACTGCCATAACGGCCCTCCATGAATAAGTCTACTTATTGATCACACCACTCCCATATGCCTGATGTAAGCACAACAGGCATATTTTTACGATCATGTAAAGTAATGGCAATACTTAAAATATACAATTAAAAGCTGTTGTTTGTATGTTGATTTAAAAGCTCGTCCATCTGTTATTTTATTCGTATTTCCATGACTGTGCCAGTCTCATTGTACGCTCGCACATACAGACACATGTACAAAACTTACAGATATGTATAAAGACGGAAGCAGACAATATGAAAGTGTTTGGTAGACACCAAATGCAAAAGTAACCCACATATTCCTGGACCTATATCAACAGCTTGGATCTCATTGTAAACCATACCAGAAGCCGCCGTGGTGTAGGGGATAAGCCTACCCCTTGTAATACCCCTATTCCACACAGGCCCCGAATTCCACGAATTGACAAATATTTGGTTTCGTGGCTGAATCCTACTCAGTTCGTGAAGATCTTAACTGATTTGCACGGTCCGTAGTGAGTTCTTGCCATTCGTAGGTCTATCGGGAATTCAGCTCAAAAGTTTTGAACTGTTCAAAACTTTGGCCACGAATTTCCCGATTCGAAAAATCGTGCGTGATTCGTACCACATCCCTAAGGCATTCTTGGACATCATATCTGAATCGTAATTGACTCGGAGGCGTTTTTGGGCATTCGTAGCTACTCTTAGCTCATTCGTGGTGAATCAGGAGATTAGGTCAAGCAATAAAACCAAGGAAGAGATAGTAGAAGGATTTCCCCTAAGATTAATTACCCCGTCACACGCATGTGAGCAGTCCTAGAAGTTGAAACAGATTTGGCTGATTCTGGAGCATAATCAGGATCAGTCAGTAGCTCCTGGCTGGTGATTTTGCCAATGGCAAACTGCCATATTTTTCCAAGTCAAAGAGTCTGGGTCAGGGCCTCTTGACTTTAACGTAGTTGTTTTCTTCTAGCTATATAAGAAGCCGTTTTCAACACTCAAGTTGCATGATCAATTCTACTGCTGCTTTATGAGGAACATTCATTTTGGAACTGATGCCCTGAAGCATGTATGGGCCTCTTTTTTTATAATTATCTGAGAGAAAATCTCGCGAATCGTCGCGAATTGTCGCGGATTTCTGTTAGTTCGTGCCCAATTCGTGCTGCATTTGGCATATTCTTAACTGATTCGTAATTGATTCCTTAACTTTCGTGTAGCATGTTCTAATGTTATTTTGCTTATGGTAATGAATTTTTGCGCGATTCCAGCCGAATGGAGCCGATTCCCCTAAATATTCGATACGACATTGAATCTGAATTGGGACTGACTCGTAGAAAATCACGATTGAAGAACAAAATTTAATGAAACCTCACGAATCCCCCGAATACAAAAAAATCAATTCATGGCAATTTGGGCGATTCTTGGCCTGTGTGGAATAGAGGTATAAACCAGGGGTCGCAGGATCGATTCTCGGCTTCTCCTAGTCTGTCGGATGAGACTTTAAGCTGTGGTCCCATCTTCTGAGACGCTTTAAAACCAGAACCACTGCTGAGCCATCGGGTGGACATAAAAACACAAAATCATAAACTACCCGGCCAGTACTGGCTATAGTCAAGGAACACAGCCACGAACAACGAAAATCGTCTGCTTGTTGTCACCAAAATACTGTGAACTCTATCCAAGTGTATTGCACTGACAATACAAAATGGGCTACGAAAGGGTATTTTCATACCAACAAAAACTAAATTATTTATTTTTACAAGATATCAGAGCATTAAAATTGATATCATTCTCCGCCGAAACTAAAATCTAGTTAGGATTTTGCTATATCTATGCCCATGCCAAATCTAAGTGTGAAGTAACTTTTATGTAAAGTTTTAAAAACGAAAATTCATTTGAAGTGCAATACTACAGTAAAACAGACCAGAATTGTATTCCTAGTACTTATTGAACAATCGATAAGCCTGTAAGCCAGAATAAAAAAAAAAACAGTGTAAAAAGTGATTTCTGCCCATTCTCATCTGAGGCATCAAGTGACACTGAGCCTAGTTAATATCAATTATGTCCTGAACAAGTTTGGGTCCAGGATAATCCATTGCGATTATCCCAAGTCTGCCTTTGCGTCCATGAACATAGCTGTGTACTCTAGGATTCATACGCCTGGCTGTCTCCCGTGGACAGGGTATGGGTAACCAGCGAAAGACACCACCAGCAGTGCTAGTGTATGTTAAATACATGCTGCTATCAGTCGTTGCGTTCTGAGCTTTGTCCAAATTTGTTTCCACATCTTTCCATTTGTCATCTCCAACAGCATTCCAGTCATCTGCTATAATCAAATCACCATAACGAATGCCAAAAACATCACTTGAAGTGAAATCCTGCAGAATTACTATTTTTCCTCGAACATAAGCTAGAGTCGGAATGTCCCTGCTTTTCCAAAATTTGTTGAGTTGAAATGTGTCAATAACATCCCGTACCGACTCATCAAATCCACGTGTATTACCCTCAGGTTTATATTCTTCTTTCACCCTTACAATCAGGCATTCGCTGGGATGTTATCCAGAAACAGTACCATTGCCTTCAGAACATCAGTAAAATTCAGATGCTGGTAAAATGAACCATGATGAATTGGTAGCCCATTATAATAATGTCGACATCGAATGTCAAAGAAACGAATGCCTAACCCCATTTGGTCTGCAAGTGATAAAGATTGGCACCACACAGCAGGGCCAAGCAGCCCGCCTACTCTAGCTACTGATTCATGACTTCCTGGGATAGAAAGGTGAGAAAGAAAAAGTGACTGTTCAAGTTTTCCCATCCAGTTCTCATTGCGTGTCGCAGGCTTGGTGACCACATTCCAGTAGTCAGGGTCTGTTGCGTTGATATTGAAGAGACTGGCATTAAATGCATAGGCACTGTCTGAAAAAGAATTGGGAAGTTACAGTTAACTGTATTGTATAATTATAAATACTATTTATTAAGGGACACTTTACTCAATCCAACGTTTTGAGTGGTTGACAAGTGATCATAGTTGACACATTGCTACACTAGAGCATGTAGAGTTTGGCAATTTTTTCTCTCCTATGATATGAGATCAATTAAAACCTCATTTCACTAGTATAATATATTATATATTCTGTCCTGGAGATGCCGTTTCCTTTTTACGTCTGCTGCATCTACCCAAGTGCACTTAGGACAAGATTGTGTATGGCAGCAAAAGAATATGAGACTGATCTTGAAATAAAGGCTACCTAAGAACATAAGCAACGAGGAGAGCAGACGATAAAGGCTAACGAATAAAGTAAGAAAAGACAAACGCACAGAATGGCTTTAAGTTATTGAAAGTTATATGCTTTTTTCCAAATTTTTCATCTGGTTGTCACTTTGTTATAGTCACGAAAACTTCAATACACTGTAAAAATAAAAGCGCTGCTGGCATGCAACATACCCCGCCACAGGGATATTTTCAATGAAAAGAAAATCATTTTGAAAAAATTTGTTTCATCCAAGCCTAGACCTTTTCATGCAAAGTTTGAAGAGAATCGGTAAAGAAATGCCAAAGATAGAGAGTGAAAAGCCAATTTATAACGTTAATCAAGGGCCATAACTCTATACTTATTTGTCGAAATTAATCCATCTGCAATACCAAGACACTACTTTTCAATATCAATTCTTATACCCAGTTTGAAGAAAATCGGTAAAAAATGCCAAAGATAGAGAGTGAAAACAAATTTCTAACGTCAATCAAGGGCTATAACTCTGTATTTATTTGTCAAATTTACCCATCTGCAGTCGCAGAATTCTTCTTCACAATATCGACTCTCATATCAAGTTTGAAGAAAATCGGTAAAGGAATGCCAAAGATAGAGAGTGAAAACCAATTTCTAACGCCAACCAAGGGCCGTAGCTCTGTACTTATTTGCCAAAATTTACCCCTCTGCAATCCAAGGACACTCCTTCCCAACATCAACTCTCATAGCAAGTTTGAAGAAATTTTGTTAAAGTAAGTAAGTAAGTAAGTAAGTAAGTAAGTAATCTTTTATTATAGTGACTTGTGTAACATGTATAAACAAAAGTACAAAACAATAATTGTCTAACTATACACCCGGTCACATGGGCCTATAAGTCACTCTAAACACACGAAACGCTTTGTGATGTAAGTTATTTTGTGACGATATTACATAATACTCATTGGGGTATTATCCCTAAAACCTTGCATGCTTTATCACAAGTTTCAGAATTATATTTTCCCAGTTCTTTGCATGCTGGACAATTTTGCATGCTTTTTGTCATCGGCAAAAAAGATGCAATATTATTCAGCGTGCACTCGCCTATCGAATAGTGTGTTAATTGATCTCCGGAGAAATGATGTACATAGCAAAATGTAAATTTACATAAGACAGACAAACTTGCATAATACAGATGGGTACTTTGGGTTACACTTCATCAGGTTATTGGAGGGGGTGGGGGTCAACCACCAATTCATATTCACATGTCGCATCAATGAAAAAAAAAGCTCCCAGCAGAGAGTGAAAACAATGCGCTGACAAACAGATGGACAGACAGACGGAGGGACACTCGAACGCAATTTTTTGAATGGAGGGTGTAACATTATACCCCACACTTTTTTAAAGTGGCGGGGTATAATGACGATATTGCTCTGATGCTTTATTTGATCTGAAGGTAGAAATGATGCAAAACATGCGTTAAGTCACATAATAATGGAACGCAATGCTTAATGAATGTTTATGACTGAAAAAAATGCATAAAATACCGTTCGCTTGCACGATTGGTACCAAATTTTGATATTTTAAATAATATATATATTTGATGAAAATAAAAGGTACAAATAAGTTCTTATTCGAGCGTGTCAAAACGGAATAAAACCTAGGCAAGTTACAAGGCGTCTAAATGAGGTAAATGGTTAACTTGTCCACAGCAAATCATCTCAATTTCACGCAGCCCATGCTAGTTTCATACTCACCATGCTATTTTTAGCTTTCTAGAGGTTGATATTAAACAAGTGCCAAAATACTAACTTCTGGGAACTAGCTTGAGCTGATTTTCACCCTATATCAACTTTTAGGCCAGTTTAGACCAGATTTCAGGTAGACATAGATATTTATGAAGACAAATTGGGCCAATCAGGACTCAGGATTCTCTCCAATCACATAACAAAGAAATGTATTTGTTTCTTAACAAAAGTCAAGTGGCCTAAAATTTGAGACAGAGTCGAAATGTCGTAATATATTCGTTTCTAGGCAAAGACCAAGTGGCTGAACATTTGAGAAAGAGTGGAAAATGAATTTCTGTGTTTGAATTAACTCCCTTTTATTTTTAGAAAAAAATCGATTTTTTAGCTCACATGGATGCTTCTTAACTTAATGAAATGTATCATCACAGGCAAACAATCAAATCAAATTAACATACTGTGATGAAAAAATAGCTCTTGACTAAAAATCAGAGCTAAAGAAAATCCCTAGATGAGCGACAGTGAACCAAGGCAAAGATAAACATCAGGCACTGAGAAGAAAGTTTTTGGTCAGGATCATCATAGAATCTGAAGGCTGACCCAGCGTCACGCAATATACTATTGAGAAAATCAAAGTTATAACTGTTTTATCAGTTACCTCTCGCATTAACTGCGTGTATGATGTACAGTGAAACCTGTCTTAAGCGGCCACTCAAAAATAGACAAAAAAAAGGTCTTAAAGCCATGTGGTAGCTCAATGCAGGTCGGAAGTATTGCAGAATGCTCCCCTTGGAGCATTCTGCAATACTTTTGACCTGCATTAAGCGATAATTGGTCTTGAAACCCCACTTTTGGTCTTTTTGAGAGTGGCTGCTTAAGACAGGTTTTACTGTATCTTGATCAGGTCAACATGACGTTGCACTTTTTGAATGACGTCGACGATAACGTTGAATCGACACGAAAATCGATAAATACGCCATTGCTTGTTTGAAAAAAAAACTTGGCTAATCGTTTAGTTTGTGCATGCTTGAAAGGCTTGATGCGACAACCCCTGGGTAACCTTAATGTGACTTTTATTAAACCTTACAATCACTTCTGCAACCTAGCTGCAAGTGTCAAATATTTAGTTGTGGAGAGGTTTCACAACAGTTGCAAGCTCTTTGGGCTACGGAAAATAAAGTACGTACGTACCACTTGCAATGTTAGTCGCCTCATAGTTGTAAGCCAATTGAAATCCTGTAAAATAAACATATATGTATCAATTTCATACCTTAAAAATTTTATCAATAAACAGCCCAGCAAACATATAGCGTCAAAACAACGTCGTATGAACGTCGATCATTATGTCGCATGGACGTTTATATAACGTTGTTAAACGTTCTGTGTCTTCCGGGTTAATACATGTGCGATTCAAATGTGGAATTTCCTGGTCATACTCATTTTTTCTCTATGTCACAGTTTTCGTTAATGTTGGAACATCCTACTGGGTGTGTGTCTTTTGATATCAAGTTTACATGCAAGACTTCGAGAAGGCTTGTTGCACCACAAGGCTCTGCGGACGCAAACCCTCGGCATGCGCGGATCTAGAAAGTTTTGTCTGGGGGTCAAACTTTGACGTGTTTTTTTTTGTTTTTTTTTTTCTCTTTTCTCTTTTTTTAGTTGATGAGGGGAGGGAGGATCCAAATACCACTATAAGCGGGCCATCATCGGCCCGCCAGCGAAACGCAATTAAAAATGGCGTTTCGCTGGCTGATGATGGCCCAACTGGATTGGCAGCTTTGTGATTCTCAGGGGATCCAGCCCAGTATTGCTGAGAACCCCTATATTTTCGTGATTTTTCAGGGGGTCCGGACCCCCTGTCCCCCCATCCTCTCTTGATCCGCACATGCCTGGGTACGCTTTGCTATGCAACGGTATGTTACAAAATAGCGCTTCATTGCGTTACATAACTAATCATGAGCAGTCTCGCGGAAACCCTTATGTGAAACAAACCGTTGCATAGGCAAAGCGCTGTGTGGCGCTCTGTGTTTATGCATAATTATCATGAATAGGAATATTATCGTTGCGCAACGGACTGCTAGAGAATAGCGCTTTTTGAGTCATAATCGTTGCATAACGTAAAGAAAGAGCTACGTAGCGCTTTTTTGTAGCGCTGGCGTTATGCAACTCTCGCCTGGTTTTCGAGTTTTCACTTTACACATCTACTCCAGTCCCTGAGGGGGTGTCCGTGTGCATGAGAGGTCCAGAGAAAATTATTCCATAAATGGTTAGATACATATTTGAGGTGCAAGAAAATTGAGGGTGATTGGCTTGAATCATGGTAAGGTCCAAGAAATCCAAGATAGCTGTCAACATGGTCGCCAATTTTAGTGAAAATGAGTATACACATTAGATTAGCTGCTACAACATGCATATTGTTTGTTTTTGGACTCAAAATGTTTATTATAGAAGAAAAGAGGTCTGATTATATACTTTTATGGCATAAAAGCTTGACTGAACATCATATTTTTACTATAAAGGCCAGAAAAGATGCAAATTTCGGCAAATTTTGAAGAAAAAACGCTAGTCAGTAGTATTTTTACCTGGAAAGTGAGCCAGAAAAGGTGGAGTACATCGCAAGTGGTTCAGAGGTTTATTTAGAGGCTAGACGTAAATATAAATATATTTGCATGCCTTTCCTAAACTTGGTTTTTAAATTTTAAGTGCCTTAAAAGTGGGTGGGGTAAACTGACCGCTGATGCATATTTTCAGATATATGAGAATTAAACATGACTTTATGAGTTTTATCACGGCCTCCAATCTCGGCCTCCTTCTCCAAAAAGAGCAGAGCGTAAAGTGAGGCGAAGGCCCTTCCGAGAAGCAGGCAGTGGGCAAAACAATGGAACACGGTAAGTTGTGTTGACACAGTTTCAATCATAAGTAAATTTTCAGCGCAAAACTCGAAAATCTAAGAATGCTATGCTTCGGGCAATTGTTCAAGCTATCCGTAGAGCATGCTGTTTGCACATTTGAACTTAGTTTGTAAGCGTGAGAGTTTTTCTCCCGTTGCACAGTTGTCCAAGAAACGGTGGTTCCCGCATGGTTTTGCCTTCTAACCAAACGTATAGTAGCGTTTGGACCCTTATTCATACTACCGAGGCCCCTCCACACCCATGTTGTCCCAAATGCAATTTTTCGAGATATTTCAATGATAATTGAGTGATTTAGAGCCAAATTTCTTTAGGAGCAGGAGGCGAAGGGCAGGAGAAGCAGGCTGGGAGAGGAGAAGCAGGCGGCGATGAAATCAAAATTTGCATTGATTTTGCTTATTTTTAATAATATACTTATCCAATCTATATCAAACTTGCATGTATGAATATTTCAAAACATTTAAATAAATCGAAATTACTTCGCTTTAAATGCCACCACCAACGTAATGTGTGGTTCACTTTTTTTCTCATTGGAATCATGTAATGCTCACAGATTAGTGATACTTGTGAATTTCTCCCTAAGTTCTTGGGAAAAGGATTATCAAAAATCTCAGACTGGGTCGAACCTCTGTTTTATACCCACCCCCTCTCAAGCTTTGATTAAGAGCAACAATTACTGATGGTGCGAAAGACTTAGACGCAGAAAAAAAAGGAATTCAAACCAAGTGTTCCTTGAAATTTGAACATCGGGGCGCCCCACTGACCGTTCTACGAGACTCCTACGCCTATAAATCATAAATAGATAGTCCAAATTGACAGACTCTTACTTAAATCAACATAATTATTAAATATTTAAACACATCTTTTTACCGATGGGGGCCTATAAACCCATTCTTGCCGACTCTTGACGTTTATATAAAAACAGCATTTGGTTTGTCACTTACTTATCTCATTTTTATAAACCCATTTTGTCCTGGTGACGCATTCAGTCTTCTTTGAGATTTTCGCTATCAAAAAACGTTGACAGCTGTATGTTTTTTTCCGCAAATAAATGTTTATAAGATATACAAAATGTCTTCCGAATATTCATTTATAAATGAGTTATTCTCAATAATGTTTACCAACTATTACGTCCCTACAAAGTTGCGTTAAATGTTTGCCCTGTTGGCTGCTTTATCAATCGCATGATTAAGATGCGGCTTAAAATATTTGTGTGTGTATGTGTAACTCTTACCCGGACGACAGTGGCGCACTTCGAATCGAACTATAGTTCGTACTATAGTGGCTAAAGTTTGATTTGAACATCGGAATTGTATAGGACGATTTGGTTATGGGCCGAAATTGACATGGGCCGAAATTGTTATGGGCCGAAATGTCCAGCGACCGATTGGATAAGTATATTATTAAACATAAGCAAAATCAATGCAAATTTTGATTTCATCGCCGCCTGCTTCTCCTCTCCCAGCCTGCTTCTCCTGCCCTTCGCCTCCTGCTCCTAAAGAAATTTGGCTCTAAATCACTCAATTATCATTGAAATATCTCGAAAAATTGCATTTGGGACAACATGGGTGTGGAGGGGCCTCGGTAGTATGAATAAGGGTCCAAACGCTACTTTACGTTTGGTTAGAAGGCAAAACCATGCGGGAACCACCGTTTCTTGGACAACTGTGCAACGGGAGAAAAACTCTCACGCTTACAAACTAAGTTCAAATGTGCAAACAGCATGCTCTACGGATAGCTTGAACAATTGCCCGAAGCATAGCATTCTTAGATTTTCGAGTTTTGCGCTGAAAATTTACTTATGATTGAAAATGTGTCAACACAACTTACCGTGTTCCATTGTTTTGCCCACTGCCTGCTTCCCGGAAGGGCCTTCGCCTCACTTTACGCTCTGCTCTTTTTGGAGAAGGAGGCCGAGATTGGAGGCCGTGTTTATGGTCCTACCATTTATTACCTTATTTTGTAAATGCATAAAAAATAATTATTCAATCTATAAATAAATATCTTCTGATTGGCCTAGATGCATATCCACTCGAGTCAATATAATTACATATTGCATGGTTTGCCGGACGTGACGTTGCAAAGCACACAGCACGAGGTAATAGTGCATGGCTTACGGAAAGTGATGTCGAATGTCAAGTAATTTCACATGATCCATCCGTAACGTCAATGGTTTTAATGGTCTTAAATTGTAGGAAATGCATAACATACATTTATTATATAATAAAACAATTGTTGACTTATGTTTCGGTAGACATGGAGTGTTATTGAACAGTAAACTTAATCACATTGACCTCCGCTTCATGTCGGTCAATATGACGTTTACTGTTCAATAACACTCCATGTCCACCTCAACATAAGTCAATAATTGTATAATATAAACTAATTAAGATTTGCTTTTGCTTATTTAAATTTTTAAATACAACTGTATATTTTAATATATTTACATTCTCAATGTAGCTGCCTTAGATGAAATCATTATTCCTAGCTGCTTGCATTTCTCGATGCAAAACATTGAGCAGTCACGTGGTCTAGGTCGCGCCTCTAGGTGGAGTAACGTCAACGTCAACCAATAGCTTTCTTTGTTTATCAACATTTGCGTGACGTCATTCACGTATCGCCACGACGTTATGTACAGGACTTTCGTTCGCTGGCTGTTCCAACACCCTCGTTATAATTAAAATATTTCATTTTTCAAGGATTACCAGCGAATTTGGGTGGAAGATAATTAAGTATGTTTGATTAATAATATAAAATGTAAATAAAAGGATTGAAATTCAGATTTTTAGCTTGCACTGGATGATGCAAAACATTAGCGTTTTAATGTCTCCGAGAAGCCCTTCGGGCTACACAGACATTAAAAAGCCTAATGTTTTGCATCATCCAGTGCAAGCTAAAAATCTGCATTTCAATCCTTAATTGTAAATCTAGACTAGTCCGCTCGACCCTTTTGTATGCATGCAGTGCGATCAAGCTATACAGCTAGCATTGCTACATGTTATATTTTTTAAACAACCATATTTAATCAGTATGTATGAACACAATTTTAATGCATTATAAAATACATTTTTTCTGACTATCTGTTTAATTTGTACAGGACACCTCTTGTGATTATTGAGGGAAATCTGACTTCCAGGCGGTATATTGACGAGGTATTAGAACTAGTTGTGGTGCCATTACTTCAAAATTACGCCAACGTAACGCTGTATCAACAAGACAACGCCAGCCCTCATTCAGCAAGACTTACAAAATACTTTCTTGGACAAAAAAATGTGCATTTGTTATCTTGGCTGGCATACTTTCCTGATCTGAGTCCCATAGAACATCTTTAGGACCAGCTAAGACGTCGTGTGTTTGACGGCAGACAACACATCCATAACCGTCAACATCTGATTCAGACACTTACCAGGGAATGGGAGCCTATTACAGCGTTTGATACAGAGTATGAGGCGCAGATGTCAAGCAACACTTGATCTTAAACGAGGACAGACTCGTTATTGAGGTTTAAGGATACGTGACTTTGACACTCAATTTCAGACTTGAGAATGATCGGACGCAATAATGCCTGATGTCAAATCTGTAAAGTGTCCTTAAAATAATATCAACAAAAATAATTGTATTTGGTGTTTTCAATGCTGAATAAAAGTTGATTAACTACCTGGTAACTTTTCATTGACGCTGAGTATATGAAAGTATTTTGACCCAAATGCATGTATTTCTGTTATTATTGAACATTTTAAAGCAAAAAATGGAAAAAATATTTTCTACCATAAATGTGTACATTTGGGCAAAAATACTTTCATATAATGCAGTCGGATAACTGAAGTTCATGTTTATGTAAATGTTTTTCACTAAAATTTATCCAGCTAACGGAAATAAACCGGGAAGTAACCAAAAACTGACTGATAAGCACGCTGCCGAGAACTCAAAAACTGTATAATGGGACGTAAAGTAATATGTGTGAGCTGTATAAATTGTTCATATAACAATATAGCCAGAAGTATTGGTCTCCTTGACAAAATGGCCATCTTTTGTTTGTACAGGAAAATTTTCATACAAGTAAGAGCTTTTGAAATCAGCGTCCACTTAAAGTGTTGTCACTATGCAATGCTATATACATACCTGGATACCCCTGAAAATGTGTTCTACTGACGGTTTGTTCATGCCATGTATCGGCAGAGGCTGCAGTGTCAGTCCTCTCATTCCATGGACTTTCTGAAAAATGGAAGCAGCATATGAAATAGTATATTAATAGACTTTTCGCTTACTGTAAAGGCGGCAACTTTAATATTCATATCTTGGCGTGGTTCGCGGCTATTTCATCTGCTAAACAAGGGAAATCAGGGTCTATTTATAATTTGGTGAATAATTAACAAGTTGTTTTGGCCGTGCAAACGTGCATACATGTCATGAAAATCATAACCGTATGCACACTGAACTCACATTTATTAACCCTTAAAGCGCATAATCACAATAATTTGAAGCCTCAGGCAAACAGTGTGGACCCAGATCAGATTACTCCTGTATGAGCAGTCTGATCTGGGTCCACAATTTTTGCCTCTATGCTAATGTTAAATAGACATTTTCAGATACAGTTATTTTGCTGGCGTTTTAAGGACTAAATAATGTGTTTTGCCTCAGTCAGTATTCTAAGGTAATGGCGTAAGATGATACAGTTACTTTTGAATAAAACCACGCCTTATTTTCAGCTTTTTTCCGATGTCTATGGTTGACCAGTCCTAATTACGCATTCATGACGTGCCTCCTTTACAGTACCCAAAAAGTCACATAATACGTAAAACTAGATTGCCTAGTAGTAAGGCGACTATGATGTTTTAAAATTTTCTTATACATAGGCGTTCTGTCGTGAATGACAAAATAAAGATAAAACAATTCTTGGTTCATTTACTCTTTACATGCTGGGTAATCTTGATTGTTTACTTAATGATCTGCTGATACAGGCTGTAATACAATAAATCAGTTTGGATCAAGAACAGGTGCAACATTGTGTAGGTTTTAAAGTTTGCAAAAATAATTGCAAAGGGTAATTAACAAACGACAAAGTAGTTACCAGCAGGTGAGGAGTTAACACTAGTGTTCATACTTTTTTTTTCCTTTATTTTTGTAATACATTGATTAATATAAAACCTCAGAAGACGTTTTTATAAAATAAAGTAAAGCTATTTGATAAAAATAAATATTAAGACTGGTCTTCATTTTACCCCCTTTAACCAAGGCTGTTTGTTAATTACTTAGTATGTTTTCCTTGATAAATGCCAGAATGGTTTAATCTTTATTGCCCAATTTTGTACCTTCCATTTCTTGTAAATAATTTATTTCTCCATATTTACTATATCAGAATACCATAACTTGACGCTTTGGTAATATTTTTAAAAACATCTACTATGCTGAATAAAAACTGTAATGTTTATTGATAAATAGATAATATGGAACTGCACTACACTGTACTAGTAGATATTCAAGAACTTTAAGTAAGTGTATTTCATTCATGATAGCGTTATTTTCTTAAGGGATCTGTTGTGAACTCAGATTAGAACCCATGAGTACCTGGGTGTCACATTGGTCTAAGATAGATAGACTGCATTAGACGTTATTAATACGTGATCTAAATAATAAATGAGTTTTTTTTAAATTCCATTTAATATTTATAGGTTATAGATAATTTATTACGATTATAAAGGAATTAAGTAGAAACAAGCGTAGCAAGTGAACCAATTAATTTCTTTATCATTGTAACATATGATCCATGACCTACTTCTCCTCCCCTTTTCTGACTGCGCTTTTGGAAATGGTCGCATTGACCACTTAATGGATTTACTAAATGACTTAATGTTTGTACTTAATAGATATTACAAAGATAGATGGTTTATTTGAAAATTCCAAAAGGCAATAAATGCCCATGAGGAAAAAAACATATATACAAATGCATGGCAGAAAACAGTGTACGTATCAATTAAAAGATTTTATATTGAGAGTATATAGCATATTTATCTGAATTTGGTACAAATATTGACAAAATATGTAATTCAGCTGGCCAAACATTTAAATTTGAGTACAAACTGATTGACTCTGAAGCATAGGAAGGGACGAAGTGAACTATAAGTTCATTTATTCCTTTGATATAATTGGTTGCTTGCATACAGTTATTCAAGAATTTCTAGCGATAAGGCGGGCTATTGCCGTAAAAGAGACGTTCGATTTATTTTGTTAAAATAACGACTGGAGACACTAGGCACATTCAACAAATACATATAGACGAGCAGTCTTTGCTCCCTTGTCGCCCCGCCCCCTAGAACGAATATTTTATACGGGGTTTCCTTAATGCATGTAATAGCTCTACTTGGTTTGAATGAAAATTTATTTTGATCATCAACTGTGCTTGTTATTAAGTAACATATGTGGGAAATAGACCGTTAAAATAGGGTAAACAATCGTCCTATCACGATAGAGTAAATATATTTATACAGTTGATGTACAATAAAAACGACCATCTTGCAAAGTGGTCTATTTATGTCAGATGTTTGACGCCTTCTTTCGCATAAACAACCCCTTCCCCCCCCCCCTAGACCCAAGATGCCCTTTACATATGTTGTTTATTTATATAGCGACATTTAATTGTCCAAAGGGCATCTTGGGTCTATGGGGGAAAGCATCTTAAATCAAACTGAAAGACTCCAGTTTCATCTTTTCAATGACAAACGTCACCATTTTAAGTATATTTCGTACGCATGCGCAGAAGGAATACTGCAAAGTTTAGAAAATGAAGGGCACTTAAATCCATAATATTTTATCACTTTTACGTTTTGGAAACCTGCAACGGACTTCCTAAACGTCTCGTCTAAACGGCACTAGTATAAAGACGTAAACTGAGGGGTGGGCATAGAAGGCATAAGTTTTCAGGCTTTGTAAA
The DNA here is from genome assembly GCA_964019695.1 of Loripinus fragilis. Classification (NCBI taxonomy): domain Eukaryota; kingdom Metazoa; phylum Mollusca; class Bivalvia; order Lucinida; family Lucinidae; genus Loripinus; species Loripinus fragilis. The sequence goes on from OZ026525.1 coordinate 77,460,422, forward strand.
TGATGAATCGCTTTGAAACATATTTTTATGCTAACTATGCATATTTTACTACCAAAATAGACCAATTTTAAAAACATTAGGGCAATTTGGAAATTTTGTTTTTGTAATCATGTCAACTAGGGAAAATATACGCCTTATCGCTAGAGCTTCTTTTAAATGTATGCCTCTGTGCACCACTTTTATCCCATTCAACCTAGGTGGTACTTGATTGTATCGATTCCTGATCTTTGCACCCTTTCTTACTTTTATTAAGTAGGTTCATTTGACCTTGGAGACGCTGCTTTAGTTTTCTTTGAGTACCATCTTTGGATGCACACAGATGGTGATTGAGGAAATCTAAAGGTTGTGTCTCAGAGATCGATGCTTGTTTATAAAATAGAGAATCACACTTTAAGGATTCCATTGATACGAGTTTAAATATTCAGGGAACAATAATTCTAAACTGAAACGAGGTTCTAAATGGTCACTTTTTCAAACTAACTTTTTTCTGACCAAGTGCTGATAAAATTGAAATGATTTTTTGCTTAAATATGTGCGTTTAATGAGCAAAATGTAGCGGTGTTGAAGAACATTTGTCTTTCACTCCCAATCTTTCGGGTCAAAAATGCAATAATCTACTTTTTGCAGCTTTGTGTGTCCACCTGTTGGGAAAAGGCTGACCTCTTGGCTCTCTTGTATGTGATGTTTTCGTGTGTTTTTGTCACTTTCCCATTCGGTGTCCTGGGTCAGGTGTGGTACTTGATTGTATCGATTCCTGATCTTTGCCTTCTTTCTTACTTTGAGTGAAGTTTTTTTTATCGAATTGAGGTGTACAATAGGTAGTAAGGAACTGCTCAAGCTAACTTGAAAAACACCAAACACTTGAAATTTCGCTTAGGGTGATATTTTACGCATTTTTATGTTCAACCGGGGATGTGGTACTATGCTACATATTGTTATCAATCGTCGGGGATAGTCAACGACACATGCTCCATTGTTGGTGTATAAAATGCTAAAGAGATGGAAAGACAGAAACAGATGAAAACATAATAGCTGTGTCATGTGGAGATATCATGTTACTGTTATTGTTATAGGAAGTAAATAGAGAATACTAGGTGAGTGTTTTTTTTTGCTATAAAGTTTACCAGGCAAGGCTTTGAGAACGCTTGTTGACATCGCGAGGCTTGCCGAGCGATTCAACATGCGTTCTCAAAGCCGAGCCTGGTAAACTTGATATCAAAAGACGCGAACCTGGTATTCTATTTATCAGTTTATCCATTGTTTCACTCTCCAAACTAGCGATTATGACGTAATTTTCGATTTTTGTGTTGATTCAGCGTCATTAGCGACGTCATTCAAAAAGTGCAACGTCATCATGGCCTAATAAAGGCAACATGCCGTGAGATAGACAACGTTTATTAGGCAACGCGCAGCAATGCAGTTGGTATGAGAGGTAACTGATTAAACATAATATTAGCTATGCTGTTTGGATATATTGTGTTACTGTTATTGTTACGGCAAGTTAAAAATACTCACCCACCACTTTAAACACCTGCAAGTCGATCACGTCCATGTGACCGTTATTTATACTGTCCATCTGTAGACCATTTGCACAATATGACGTTCCTATGCTTAGGTGGCCATTCAGTTTGAAGCGTCCATTGTCATTTTTCACCGTATAGACGAACGTTTTTAAGTCGTGGGGATAGTCGCCAAACGTTGGTCCAGTATTCGAATGGCTGTAGACCGCATGGTAACCGTCTGTTTGAAGTTGAAATTTATTATAAGTACTGAGTCCATTGTACATTAGTTGAAAGAGAAAAGCTTTGTCGTCTTTTCCATAAGCTGTTGGCCAATTGATGCTGGAGTAGCCGCCGTATATTGAGTTGTCGGTGTTGTAGAGAACTGTGACTGTTGCTCCCTGGTTGATACACTTCTCACGGAAAGTCTCTGTCACACATCCATCTCTCCTGGCGCTGAACAGGAGTTGAAAATCCTTGGGTCCAGTTCCAATCCACTCCTCGAGCTGAACCATATCGTAGTCGTGGAGAATGCCACTCATCTTGATGTTTATGCTGACAAAATCAAAATTGTATATATATTAAACTACAAAAATGAGGAAGTAAAGAAATGCACCGTTTTCCCCCAAACTACCCTTACCCGAAACAAAGGTCACACTGGAGTGCGCTCAACCAAAGGTCGAACCAGAATGATAAACACGAGTTGTTTAAAGCAAAGCTTTCCCCATCGATATGATTGCAAAACTAGAAATGACACCAGGTACTGCACAACAAAACATGGATCAAACACAGAACCCCACAAACAATAGAAGCAGCAATAAACAATGAATCAACAACAACCGGAGATCAGCATTTTTGAAGTTTGACCAGAAGAACGTCTGAACAACTAGACTTTGCTCCTCTGCTATTGGTATGGATACTGGTGGCAAAAAAGCAAATCGTTAAAAGATAGCATGTATGAATTGCAATCATCATCAGAAGGAATACAGCCTATATAGTTCAGAGGCAGGCCAGGTTATATCATTGAAATGTGCCGATAGTGTTCACGCTCGGACATGATAAGGTTCTTATTGATAAAAAAAAAGCACATGCCAAGTTTTTAGTAAAAATCGATAAAAATGTATCGAGAGCCCGGACACCATCAGCCAATCATAAGCATGACCCAACATTTATGGGCATGTAACACTTGATCTAGGTTTTGTTAGTTCGCATAAAGTGCACAGACAAAATTTTTGTCAAACTCCATTAGTAAATACAGACTGAAGAGTCCGTCAATCATCAGCCGATCAGGGTCCAGAACACCTCATTAAAGTAAGTAAGGGTGCAAAGATCAGGAATCGATACAATCAAGTACCACATCTGACCCAGGATACCAATGGGAAAGTGACAAACTCACAGTTATACACCAAAAAACGAGAGCCAAGAGGTCAGCCCTTTCCCAGCAGGTGACCACAAAGCACATGTAAACAGACACGCACAAAGACATAGCAAACACAAGACAGAACAAAAACGTAAAAGATCCACAAAAGAAGTACCGCCTTGGAACGGTCAGTAAAATATTTTACTGGAGGACTTAAACCGGTTTAACGGCACCAACCTCACCCTTAATTCAGATGTGGACCAAGACAAAAATTTCCAAGTCTTATCATTTTACCAGTTCATGTCCGGTTTAAGGGTTGTTGGGTGTGTGTGAGTTTATTTTTATTATTAGTTTTCAAATTTTAATTCTGTAAGCAAACAGTGGAGACCCTGATCAGACACCGCGCTCTGTGGCGTGTGATCTTGGTCAGTACTGTTTGCCTATGTCCCACAAAAAGGACGCTAGGCTTACATGGATTAAACAAAAGAGCGAAACAAATCGTAAGAGCCCAGCCGATGAGATATTCTAAGAATCTACCATGAGTATGAGGGTGGGACGGAAAAATACGTCTAAAGGATCATCGTTTGGCATCACGAGGCTTTTTTTTTTATCCCACCTCACATAAATAATAGATTATTTTTCTTGCTCATCATTAAACCTAGCGTTTTTTTATTTTAAAAAAAAGCTTACAGAAGTCCTGAATAAACTGAGAATTAAGCGACATAACATGGTGATGGGTAAGATAAAATGGGTATTATACAATTATTGACTTCAATGAGGTAGACATAAGGATTTATCTACCCGAAAAAGTGATAATTCACCGAGGCCGCTAGGTCGAGGTGAATATCACTTTTAAGGGTAGATAAATCCTTATGTCTACCGAAATTGAGGTCAATAACTGTTTTGTTATATGACTTTTCATTTAAGATTGAAAATTTTGCTACTTTCACTTTTGTTGTTAAAGACATCTAGCTAAGACAGCTAAGGACATTCTCACAAGTTTTAGCAGCTGTTATTAAAATATTTTAATGTAGAATTTTCCATTTTCAAATGTATATTAATTCTCTTAATGGGGAATATTATACAATTATTGACTTCAATGAGGTAGACATAAGGATTTATCTACCCGAAAAAGTGATAATTCACCGAGGCTGCTAGGCCGAGGTGAATATCACTTTTAAGGGTAGATAAATCCTTATGTCTACCGAAATTAACGTCAATAACTGTTTTGTTATATGACTTTTCATTTAAGAATGAAACTTTTGCTACTTTCCCTTTTGTTGTTAAAGACATTCAACCTTCAATCTAAGACATCTAAGGACTTTTTTACAAGTTTCAGCAACTGTTATTAAAATATTTTAATGTAGTATTTTGCATTTTCAAATTTATATTAATTCTCTTAATAGGGAATATAAAATGTTATCATAAAACTGTTTTTACAGTTTGTTTATTCAAAAAAAATCAATAAGCAAACAAAACAAACAAAACTGTTGTAAAAATTCATGAAAGTCTTTAATTTACCTGTTGGGAGGTGAAACAGCAAACCATGTCAATTTCATGCAGCAAATGCTAGTTTCACACTCATCATGCTATTTTAGCTCTCTAGAGGGTAATATTGCAGAAGTGTCAAAAATATAAACTACTGGAAACTAGTTCGAGCTGGTTTTCATGCAATATTAACTTGTGGACCGGTTTAGACCAGTTTCCAGGTAGACATGGAGATTTATGAAGACAAATTGGGCCAATCAGGAGACAGGATTCTCTCCAGTCATATAACATAAGATAATAATAACCCAGTCACATGTAATCTATAATGCATTTAACAACAGTCCATCTGTACAAATGTACACAGGTTTAGAAAACAGTTTTTGAGCGTAAAACCCATCAGTTTTAACATATGTCTTGGGTGCTCAAAAGAACCGTCTCAATAAGATGGGGTTTTGAGTACCCACATCATATGGGTGCTCAAAAGAACCGTCTCCATGAGACGGTTCTTTTGAGTACCCACAACATATGTTTCGGTTGAGAAATGAATTTTTTTACGCACTCTTTATGTATTTACCACTTTATTGTTTTTATCCTCCTGTCTTCATCACAACATTCTGGCTATCGATCAGTAGAGATTAAATTGAAAATAGGTCAAAAGACTAGGGAACACTTGACGAAAACAAGGGTAAATGAAAGATACAACATTTTCGTTATGCAGTTTTATAAACAGAGCTATTATCTTATGGGAAAGATTCCTCTGTCACCTGCTCCATGGAGAAAAAAGTTAGTTCATCTATTGATCCCATTGATTCTATTTTATTTGCACCAGTGCATGAGATTTCCAAAAATGTGGATTTTTGACATGTGTAGACTCGGATGAGCCTCTGCCGCCTCCTTTTAAGATTACAAACTCCAAATGGTGCTCAGCCAGTAGCTTTACAATCATAGAATACCCAAACGACTAGCAAAGGCTCTGATCAGACTGCGCATATGCGCAGGCTGATCTGAGGCTTTGCTGGTCGCACATACCAAATTGTTGGAAATCTCATGCACTGGCTCAAAATTTTGTTTTTGGCTTAAAGTTCTATGTTTTACTGGCCAAATCTTCACCCTAGATTCTGCTGTTGCTAATGGCTGTTTCACATATACACCGAATCCTAACCGAAACCGAACCGAAACCGTAACGGCCACCGAATTGCATCGTTTCGTTTTCGGCAGACCTTTCACATATGAACCGAATCCGTGGACGAAATCTAAGAAAATGTCTGTATAATTTGGACTTATTTCCCTCTCAGATAGCAGAAATACCTTTACAATACAAATTGCTCCATATCACTGCATTAAGTTCGTGGTCTTTATAGTCGCTCTTAGACTGGAAACCGCCCAAACAGTTGAAATGTGCCTATACTCAGCCAATACCTCATACTAACAAGAAATTATCCTCTCTAATAGCACTTTTACTCTTTCAAACTGTTTACAGTTTTAGCTTTCATTAGGATATTAGAGAAGAGAAAATGTATATATCTATAATATAATAGTATAATCAGGATAAAACTTAATTGAAACGACTGCACAAGTCTAAGTCGCTCTGGGTATTGTCCCACAAAAGTCTGTAGTAACCGGTATTGAATTGTCTCGCTGGACAATCCATCAATGGTTTTCATGATTACTAAGTTATATCCAACGCATGTGGCTGTGTATGTGCAGATTTTATTAAAATTACCTGTCGTGTTTGCTGAAATTCGGCACCGAAACCGAAAAAAAATAAAATCAAAATCGTGCACGTTTTCGGTTCGGCGTTCGGTTTCGGCGCATATGTGAAAGCGCCCATAGGGTTTAAGGCATTTTATTTTTTCGGTTCGGTTTCGGTTCGGTTTCGGTGTGTATGTGAAATGGCCTTAAATCATGCAAAACATGTTTAGCTAACATTGATTCCAAACTTATGCAATGTTGCATCACAGAAACACAATTACAATAAAAACCTGCGTAAAACGGCCACTCAAAAATAGACAAAACAAATGTCTTAATGACAACTGGCAGCTTAACCCGTTTATGCCGAATGAAATCTTCCTCTCCTATCGATTGGACCAGTCCGTTTCCGTTTTTAGGGTTGTTGGGTGTTTTGTTTTTTTTTATTCAAATTTTAATATAACATTCTGTAAGCAAACAGTGGATACCCTGATTTGGGTCTGCACTGTTTGTCTATTTCCCACAAAAAGGACGTTATGCTTATATGGGTTAATGAAGATCGAAAGTCAATACTTTTGACCTGCATTAAGCGATAATTGGTCTTGAAAACCAATTTTCTGTCTTTTTTAGAGTGGCCGTTTTACACAGGTTTTACTATATAAAAATAACTTACTGGGATGAGTGTAATGACGGAAACAAAAAAATGTTCTAACCTCACAGACTGCCAGAGCTAAAGAAAACTCTCGGACGAGCCAAAGCCGTCACGATGTCAGTCAGGGACATAAGAGTTGTTCTTTATTAGCGGCGATCCATCTTCGCGAGCCGAGGGTACTAAGTCCACTAAACCAAGGTTACTAAGCCCACTTCGTTCGGATGTGTGTCTCATGGATTTTTTTTTCTTGTTATCAGACTTTGAGGCTTCAAATTTGTTATCTTTCTATCTGATTTTTCGTAGAGTTTTTCACGGATCACTTATAATCATATCAACTTCATGGACCATTCAACCACGGACTGATAAAAGTACTGTCCTGCCAGCCAAGAGTGACAGTGACGCCATGTTTGTTTACAATTGTTAAGTAAAGCATTTAAAACTTGTACACTCCACTTGAGCTAACGGGAATCGATATATCACTTGTTTTATTAATACTATCCTTTGGATAGAATTAATACACAAGTGATATATCGATTCTAAGCCCCTGATAACTTTGTAAGCAAAACATGACGTCACTGTCACTCTTGGCTGGCAGGACAGTAGGTAAGTTTGGCCAGGAAAGACCCTAATCGCATACTGCAAACTACAACAAACTATTTTTTCTTTCTTTTTTGTCTGATTTTGCATTAAGTTTTTCACAGAACACTATATCAATCAAATCAATTTCGGACCATTTACTTAGTCCAAAGACTAGGACCGATAACCTCACATACCGCTTACATGTCGACCATTTACGAGCATTCACAAACTACAGTCAATGACCAAAGGTAATTCCACAAAATTAATTTCCCATAGACTTTAATGCATTTCCGTGTTTACAAGAATCTCTCAAGATTATTCTACAATTGTCGTAAAGCTAAATAATAGATGCATGTACTTTACAATTAAGATGAAGTTTCGACTTTTCACCTTTTTAAAATACAACAGTTTAAACGTTTACAAAATTTTGAAAGTGGCACTTTTCTATTGACGTCAATGGTGACATTGTACAAAAAATGTCTAAAAAAATCTTGTTAATTGTTTATTCATCTGCAGTTTTAAAATCATGGATGAAATTCTATGAATATACAATGAATATTACCTTTTTCATTTAACTTTCATGTGAAGTAAAATGAGTATTACTGGATTTATATAAATTTCACGTGACACAAAAAGAAAAAAATATGTTGGCAGGTTGAGTCGCCTTCCAAACGTGAAAATTTACTGAAATTTATTGGATTTCTGCTGTTGTGGAATTTCTTTTGGTCCCTTACTGTAATTCTGATTTTGGTTCATTACGGGCCATTAAGGTAAAGTAAACCAATGTATTACAGCAAGTATCAAAGTCTGACAACAAGAAAAATTCTTAATTGCCAACCAAAAAAAATATTTTGGTTCGCAATGGAAATTTTAGAGACTAATCCAGTGTAATCCACCGTCATAAGGATGGGTGTTGATGATTCGAACAAATCTTCCGCGGTAGATGCTAAATCTACACTGACCAGAGAGATAGCATCATTGCATACCCCAAAACATATTCCCGTCCTTCACAATGATCTTAAAAGACCCAATAAACATAGAAGTGTCCCCCTACCCCCCCCCCCCCACACACACACACACACACAGACACACATGATGAATCACAAAATAACTCTAACATCACAGATGAGCCGGGACGTGTGATTTCCAAAAACGTGACATTTTGACAAGTGTAGACTCAGACGAGCCTGTGTAGCCCCCTTTTAAACTTAGAAGCTCCAAATAATGTTCAGCCAGTAGTTTAACACTCATAGAATATTCAAGCGACTAGCAAAGACTCTGATCAGACTGTGCGTATGCACAGGTTGGTCTGAGCCTGTGATTGTCACACATACCACATTGTTGGAAAGCTCATGTCGCGGCTCAGATATATCATCACATATTGCAAACAATGTGTGATTTCAATAATAAAATAAAAAGCATATAATGCAATAAGGTCTAAACATACTCCATCCATCCAACTGCTAGCGAGAATAATTCTCGCCCAGAATATTATGGGAGCAATATCCCGTTCATCTAAAACTGATGGGAAATTACAAAATTTTAGAGAAAAATTTGAACAAATCCTTTGCATAATTAAATTTTGCTGAGATTGTTCTCCCATTAAGCAAATTTCAATGAGATTTTGGCAGAAAAATGAGCAAATGTCTCACTATCTCCCTAGAAAATAATGCCTTAACTAGCATCCAGTCCAACAATACCATATGTGCATCCATATCCATCTTAAGAGCCATCAATTGGCCATGCACTCTAATTAATCAAATAATTGCCACAAAGAAAAATATTTTTTAAAATCTCACCTCAAAGGAATAGACTTTGGCTTCTGGGGGGGGGGGGGGGCTGCCTCATTTGACTTGTGCTCTCTTGTTGTCCATCATATTACATCTAACTTAAGATTTGATACCGCGAAATTATACTCGTTTCGGTGATTAGTTTACCCGCGTTCAAGGTTACCGGGAAGATTTATCTAAAAGCGTCCAACGATCGCGGATGGCTGGGGCAAGATATGAAAAATTTGGAACTGTTTTCAAAAGGTATTGGACAAAATCATCAAATTTAGTTTGATTTATTTCGACAAAACATCGTCGTCTAAGCGAAGTGCTCCAACATTTCCCCAAATTTTCTTGCATTTATCATTTTGAAAATAACCACGAAAACTGATGACATTAATTGTGTGGAAAATGCATATATGGACCCTTGTGGCACAAGTGAGTTAGCACATGGGTTAACGCCAGCAGGTAAAAAAGTATACATCCTTCTGAATTTAAGGTTGTCATTGAAATGTGATTGGGGTTACGGGGGCCCTGCGACCGGTTCAAAAATCGTGTTACTTTTCTCTTTTACTAAAGGGCATATATCTTTCAAAAGCTGTATAAACAAAAATGCTTTTTTATCAAGGAGACGGATACCTTTGGCCACATTCTCTTAAACAGTGATACGTCATATCCTGCTCTGGATCATCGAGGCGCTTTACGCACTCGGTGAAAACACAGGTAATTCTCTGTTATCCCAACGTATTTTGGTGAATTTTTAACTTGCAATATCTTTAAAACTACTCAAAATTTTGCGCTGAAATTTTCAGTATCGATTAGAAATATGATTTTCATTTGATATAAAAAGTGATTATAAAATAATCGGACATACTTACGGACATATTATCGATTAAAATTTTGGGGTTTTGAACGCTTTTTAATAAGCTTACGTACATCTGGCACTATTTTCACTGAGTATTTTAGCGGGACTCTTCAGCGTGAGGTTACATAAAGCCTAAAACACCCGGATGACTTAACAATAGAATTGTTTTATGGACAATTTAATACATCTCACATAGATCACTTTACGCCCCAATTACAGCTTTTGAGCAATCCACAGCATGCTTATCAGTCTTTTTAGAGTCACTTCCTGGTTTGATGCCATTTACAGTATTTTGACACACTGGGTGAACGTTAGAAAAAACAGTTGAATGAACATGAACCACAATTATCAGACTACAATATTTAGAAGTATTTTTGCCCAAAATTACTGGTAGAAAAATATATATTTACAATTTTTGTTTATGAACTTTTCAAGGTCAAAATGAAAAATTGTAATTAATACCGGAAATACATATAAATTGGGTCAAAATACTTCTAAATATCGTAGTCAGATAATTGTAGTTCATGTTCATGCAAATGTAGGTTAATGTTTTGAGAAAAATGGGGTTTTCTAGCCAAATTCATTTTAAAACTTGTTTGTTTTCTTTGATATACATCTTTCCGATAAATAAAGGTTCTGAAAAACAAACATTTATTTAAAAGGCAGATTATGAGGCCACTGCAAGTCTAGAAGTGAAAAACGGATATTTTCTTCCGAAAAACCCATAAAAATTTTTAACATGTTTTAATGTGTATAAATTTGGCTTTATAATGCAATTTTATTCTCTCTCTCTCTCTTCTTCTTCTCTTCTTCTTCCAGTCAATGGTCAGGATTCTTAATAGGTTTTACTGTTGACCAGGATAGGGGAAAAGAGACATCCTCCTCTCTTCCGGGTAAAAACAGTTAAAACATTAGGTGATTAAAATAGTTAAAAACGCTGTTGTCCATTTAGCATATCTCTCTCTCCCCCTCAATTTCTCTCCCCCTCTCTAAGTCTCTCTCTCTCTCTCTCTGAGTCTCTCTTTCAGACACCATATCATCTCGGAACCGGTCCAAGTCATTGGCAGTCCAAAATGTAGCCTAAATAGATGAATTACATATATTTTGTCCAATAGAAATATCTTTAATCCAATGTTCAATTTTCACGGATTTCTAACAGAATGTCTGTTGAATAAATGGAGTTTAACCCCCGTGGATACTGACAGTCACACATGCGAGCAATCAGTGATTACTTATCCTGGTCAATGTTTTCAGTCTCAGACTCTGTAGCCTGGCAGGCTGGTTTTGGTATGACCTGATTGGAAACCCTGAAAACAGGTTTTCTCACGGCGAGGCCCATATTATATAAGACTTGTACAGTGTTAACCTGTGTATTTCATAATTTTTGTAGTCCTTGAAAATTACAGTAGAATCATTTAGGAGTCCTTGAAAAGTCCTTGAATTTGACCTTGCATGTACAGTAATACCTGTGTAAAATGCCACTCAAAAATAGACAAAAAATGGATCTTAATGACAAACTGTAGCTTAATGAAGGTCGAATGTATTGCAGAATGCTCGCAGGGAGCATTCTGTAATACTTTTGACCTATATTAAGTGATAATTCATCATGAAAACCAATTTTTTGTCTTTTTGAGAGTGGCTGTTTTACACAGCTTTTACTGTATGTACCCTGACATGTGAGCCGCAATTTGAGAAAACCAGTTACATGGCTCTGTGTCTCTTAAAGATTCAGATCAGCCTAGACATCATCTCAGAATGATAAGTCTTGTCTGTCTACACGAAGAACACTTTGTTCCTTAGTTACCCACTGATCCCAGAGCAAAGACTCTCATCAGACTATGTGGATACCCAGGCTGATCTGGGTCATTGCTTTGCACTCTCTAATTTTGTCGGTTTTGTCACATCATTGCTCATAGAGGGGCTCAGTTGTAGAGTGCTTGACTAGAAATTAAGGGGTTGCCGGTTCGAGATCACTGGAAGCCTTGTGCTGTGTCCTTGAGCAAGACACATTATCCTCAGCTTAATACATGATCAACAAAGGAAGACCCATCAGGGCATGACTGAAAAATTGTTGACAGGGACGTAAAGAATCAAATCAAACAGACAAATGTCATTGCTCATGTATATTTACAGGGTTCCCACAAGCTCTAGAAATCATGGAAAACCTGGAAAATCACCAAAAAAGTTCCATGCATGGAAAAAGCATGGAATTTGAAAAACCTAAATAATCATGGAAGTTTGTTAAATAAGTTGATGAAACCACCAGTAGCCAGAAACCTATCTGCAGATACACAAAACTTGTGTGTCTGACAGCTAGGTTTCTGGCTAGTGGTGGTTTCAAGTTTTAATTATTTCAAAATGCATGTATGGTCTACAAGCATGCTTATTTAAAAACACTACTGTAGCTGCATTCCGCATTTATCTCAGCGTGGTGAAGATGCCGCTAAAAGGGGAGATTGGAGGCCATGCATTAAAAAAGTCATGGAAATTAAATTGTTGATCATGGAAAATCATGGAAAAATCATTCATGGAATTGTGTTTTTGAATTTCTGTGGGAACCCTGTATTTAGTGGTATGGAATAGATGATTCGATCAGTCAAGAAATGAATTAATTCAATGTAAGTTGTTTTTGCTTGTTATCAGGCTAGATGGAATGATCAGATCTGGAGCAGTGAAATGGGAAGATAGACCTGTATGGTAAGTGTATTTTGAGGATTTACGTAGCCCAATTAACTGCTATACACAGGGATCAAATTTAAGATTTTTGATCGCTTGCTAAAAATAGCAAGTGATCATTTTTCTTACTTGCTAAAGGTGATGATCAACTTGCTTATTCACTCCATATATATGAGTAAATTTTCAAAAATTGAACAAATTCAATTAGCACATACAAGATTGTGTGCCAAAAAATTATTTTAAATATAATTGCCTTTCTGGAATCACATTTTGGTAACCTTATAAACAGTGTAGATCCAGATCAGCCAGCTTCTTCAGAAGCTGGCTGATCAGGATATACACTGTTTTTCAAGCAGTTTATGCTTTGTTGCCTTTGGAAATTTATTGATGTGAGAGTGACCTTTTTTCACTTGCTTAAATTGCAAGTGATGGTGATTTCAACTTGCTTTTTTGGAAAAACTACTAGCATTTAGCAAGTTAGCAAGTGCTAAATTTGATCCCTGATACACACAAGCAGGGCTGTGGAAATACCATGCCCGACTTGTCCGACCTGGTCCCATTTCATTCAGGACAAGTAGAAAATTTCTGTTTACTTGTCCTTGGACAAGTACAAATGCATTAAACAAACATTTCTGTATTTCATATTTTCATTAATTTTTGCGAGCTCACATCTTGCATTGAAAACAGTATTGATCCTGATCAGCTGGCTTCTTCAGAAGCCAGCTGATCTGGATCTACACTGTTTACAAGAGAAGCCAGCTGATCAGGATCTACACTGTTTACAAGAGAAGCCAGCTGATCAGGATCCATAGTTTTTGCTTGCATTGATATCTGGTTTCATACTGTTTTTGGAAGAGTAAATTGTTTAAGCAGCTAATTTGTTCTTTCGGAAAGGTATAAAGCTAATTTGTTCTTTCGGACAAGTAAAAATTTCTATGGACAAGTACATTGTGGCCATTTACTTGTCAGTGGACAAGAAGAACAAATTTACTATATCCACACCCCTCACACAGGTTTAGATAAACAAAATTTTTGAGTGTATAATGTAAATATTTTCTTACCCATCAGTTGTAACAAATGTTTTGGGGGGCTCAAAAGAACCATCTCAAGACTGGAAATTATCATATCTAAACTTGATTCAAGCAAATTTTCGATTTTCTGGCTAGTCTCTGTAGCTTAGCAGGTTGGTTAAATCTCACTTTGTCAAGGTAAAAAAAGACAGGTTTTGTCGTGTCAATGTCCACATGTCATGCATAAAGTACTGATGAGTGTGCCATTGATTGAAACATTGTCACTAGCAACCATCTCAACCCCTAACTGGTTGATCAAGCAGCACCAATATTAACACGAGCTAATGTAGTACATGTCATATTAGTTCTCTTCAATGCATACAGTTCCATTTAATGATATAAGTGAAATAATATAAATATCAAAAGTGAGGGAAATATAATTATGTTTATCCCATGATCTCATGTCTGGGTGTGAAATAACACCATGCAATAAAATTGATAAACCACTAGTGGTTTACAGATTAGAAAACGTTAAGTTTTGACGTTCTTTTTGATGTTAAGTAAAAGATGGAAAAGTAAAGTAAATTTCATGTGATAAATAGAATATAACATTTGTATGCCTGTATTATTAAATTTATTAAACTCGCGAAAAAGTGATGAAAATGCTCAACAAGTCTGACATTTTATCATCTTTTCCCTACTCGTTTAATAAATTCAATAACATGAGCACTCATGTAAGATCCTCTATTTAATATACATTTTTGTTGACTAATGAATACTAACCTTTATTGGGAGGGCAGTGGCTCAGTGGTAGAGTGCTTGACTCAAGACCGAAGGGCCACAGGTTCGAGCCTTGCTGGCGTCACTGTGTTGTGTCCTTGAGCAAAACACATTAATCCTAGCTTAGTACTTGTTCAACCCAGGAAGACCCATCCCTATACAACTGAAAGATTGTTGAAGGGACATAAAGAATCAAACAAACAAACAAACTACTGTAAGCCCAATGTTTACTGTCGTCGCCCTGGGCCCTGTCACCTGTTAAACTAACGGTACGGGGAGCCAACTCACGACGGTAAACATTGAAGGCATTATAACCTATATTACAGGTATGATATTTATAAAGCATTCCCACCCAAGGTGGAGCCAAAATATGAAAGGCCAGTACCAGATCAGCATGTGAGAAATATACTCTACCCGGAGGACCTTGTCAGAGCGTAAGTATTTAACTTGTTAGTTGTGTTAACCCTTAAAGGGCCAATCACGACTGCAGCAGATGACAAATTTGGTGCCATCTTTCCTAATTTATGAAAAAAATAAGTTATGATATTTCTTGAGAGTCGTCTGCCAACAGACGATTCTCATGAAATATCATGCCTTATTTGTTATTTTTGAAAACAGCAAAATTTGAAATTTTCGCCTGCTGCAAAGTATAGGTGGTGCTTTAAAGGTTAACTCTTTACATGCTGGGTAATTTATCATGCTTTTTTTTGGTGTCTGCTGACTTTTTCAAAATTAACTTTTAAAATATTATGTCAGGGACAATATCAGAGTGTCAAACTGTTTAGATTAAGATCAAGACTGACATTTTTTTGGTCTTGATCTGGGTCCAAACTGTTTGCAAAGATTATCAGCACATGACAAAAATCACTTTTAGCAAGGAAAGGTTAATAAGTAGTTGTGTTAGTATAAATAAACTAGACTTCAGTCGATGGTACACCATCGCAAATACCCGCTTTTCAGCTAACCAAAGCATCTGCAAAGTTTGAAGTTGCTACGTCCAACCTCATAGGAGGAGATGTATTTACAAGAAAGTACATTATTTCACTTTTGACCTTGACCTTAGGTCATGGACAAACACAAAACGTTGCCCAGTATCCTCTACATCATATAACCTATGCACCTGCAAAGTTTGAAGCTGCTATGAGCAACTGTTTAGGGAGAAATTTTTGATTTGACCATGACCAAGGTCACATGGAGCATTGCCCTCTACATTATGTGACCTATGTACCTGCAAAGTTTGAAGCTGCTACAGCCAATGGCTAAGGAGATGCATTACCAAGAAAATACATCATTTGACCTTGACCCCAAGGTCAAGGTCACACAAAATGTTGCCCAGTACCCACGACTTTATGTGACCTTTGCATCAGCAAAATTTGATGTTGCTACATTCCATGGTTAAGGAGAAGATGAATTTACAAGAAAATACATTATTTGACCTTGACCTTGAGGTCACACAAAAAATTGCCCAGTACCCTTGACATCATGTGACCTATGCACCAGCAAAGTTTGATATTGCTACATCCCACGGTCAAGGAGAAGATGCATTGACAAGAAAACACATTATTTGACCTTGACCTTTGGGTCAAGGTCACACAAAATGTTGCCCAGTGCCCTCTACATCATGTGACCTATGCACCCACAGAATTTGAAGTTACTACGTCAAAAGCTTTAGGAGGAGAAGCATTTACAAGAAAATTCAATATTAGACCTTGACCTTGGGGTCAAGGTCACACGAAATGTTTCCCAGTACCCTCTACATCATGTGACCTATTCAGCTACAAAGTTTGAAGTAGCTACGTCAAAAGGTTTAGGGGAAGATGCATTTACAAGAAAATTAAATCTTTGACCTTGACCTTCGGGTCAAGGTCACACAAAATTTTGCCCAGTACCCTCTACATCATGTGACCTTTCAGCTACAAAGTTTGAAGTTGCTATGTCCAACTGTTTAGGAGGAGATACATTTACAAGAAAATACATTATTTGACCTTGGGGTCAAGGTCACACGAAATGTCGCCCAGTACCCTCTACATCATGTGACCTATTCACCTACAAAGTTTGAAGTTACTACCTCTTACAGTTTTGGAGGAGATACATTTACAAGAAATGTGACGCACGGACAGACGGAAGGACGGACGACGGACCGACTTTGACACGAAATTAATATACCCTTTTTTTCTAAAGAAAAAAGTGGGTATAATAACTCTTTATCTCTATAAGATTTCTAAAATGGAAGCATCCTGCTTAACCACAATAAATGATTTGTTGAAGGCTTGAAGCAAGGAAGCAAAACGTCTCTGATCAGCCTGCTCCTCTAGGGATGGTTCTTTTGTATCAAGATGTTTCTTTTGAATACTCACAGGGCTCTCACACCCCTTTTTGGGAATGGGGCCAGGGCCGATGGAATTGGGAAAATTAGCAGTGTTTTGGCTAAAATTGGGAAATTTGACATCGTCCTTATGTATGACGTTTCCATTGCTAGATTGATTCCAATCATTAAACTTACCTTAGTGTACTATGAGAAAAGAGAGAGAAAGAAGCAAGTGTTATTATATTCTGTTATTCTGTGAAATTGTAAATGTGTAACAATATGTTCTGTATTTATAGTATATAAAATAAAGATGGAGAACCCCCCCCCCCCCCCCCAAAAAAAAAAAAATGGGAATTTTTTGTCTGGAATTGGGAAAAAACATACTTTTTGGCATTGGGAATGGGGCCAATTTCGGCCCCATTCCCAATGCCAAAAAGTATGTTTTTTTCGGCCCCATTCCCAATGCCAAAAAGTATGTTTTTTCCCAATTCCAGACAAAAAATTCCCATTTTTTGGGTGATCGAGAGCCCTAACTCACAACATATGTTTTGGTTGAGAAATAAGAAAATTAACTTTGTGTGACGCTCTCTTAACTAAAAGTCTATCAATTGAGATTGCAGGGCTTTTTCCAGCAATTTTGGGAAAAGGTCCCTGGCCAAAATTGGGAAAAAATGATCAACTTAACATCAAAGTTGGGAAAAATTAACAACATAGAACATAACAAGTGTAGCAAAATATATCCTCAAAATCAAGTTATTTTAGATTGTATTATGCCAAGCATACCACTTAAGCACAAGTGAAGTGTTTAAGTATCATTCTGATATGGGTCATTGTTTCTTGCTCATAACTTCATAAGTAGTAGACTAGTAGTGGTCTCTAAAAAAAAGTAAAAAAAAAAAAAAAAAAAAAAATTCTATTTTTTACTTAATTGGAAAAAAAAGACATGGTATTGGAAAAAGGTGGCTATGTTTTCGATTGGGAATGGGGCCGAATTGAAGGGCAGAAAATCCCCTGGATTGGGCCATATCTTTATGCCACATCTGAGGAGTTGATATCCAATAAGTTTTGTCAAAAGGAGTGAAGTGGATAAACCGCTCAACTTGTAAATCAGGAGTCACAGATTTGATCCCCCGCTTCTCCAGTCTGTCAGATAACCCGCCTCTTTTTGACCTTAGCTGTTGGTGGGACTTTAGACACAATCACATAAAGCATACAATGTACACACACAATGCCACATCTGACGGATTAGTTGATGGTAGGATAAAACCAATATACTTTTAAAAAATGGATTAACAGTACGGTATTTATTTTAATAATACATCTGGGCATTACATTCACAAAGTGGGGATGGGCCTTTATTAGGAGCTGGAATATTACTACCCCATCTGTCAATGAATTTTAAAATGACAGGCAACAAACATGTATAAAAAGCCACCTTGTAACCCGATTTCTTGCCATCAGTGATCATTGAGAAACAAAAGAGTTTTTAAAGACACTGAAAATCAACATAGTGACAGTATGATTCCCTGTATTTACAATTTCATGGGAACCCAGAATAAAAAAGGACCAGTATGTTTGGTGATCAAGCAACAAATTCTGAAATTTACAGCATAAGGTATGGCCATTTTTTTTAAAAATGATAATTTATGTATAATTTTATTTTTTAAGGCCCCAAACAACTTGTAAACAATTAATCTTTGTTTCAGGAAATTTTACCAAGAATTCGTCAACACAGACACAGTCGATTTAAAAGACCAGGAGTCAAAAACAACCTCACAAATGTAAGTATTTGGGCCACCTTAGGCTTAGCACACAAGGGTTGGGTACTTATAGCTTGTGCCTAAATGCAAAGGTTTAGATAAAGACAAATTTGAAGCGTAAAATTGTAAATATTTTCTTACCAATACCTTTTAACATATGTTTTGGGCGCTCAAAAGAACCGTCTCATTGAGACGGTTCTTTTGAGTACCCACAACATATGTTTTGGTTGAGATATAAATAAATGTTTTTCTGTTACATACCCTTAACTAAATAAAGGCCTGCTAAATGTCTTCTATAAAAGCACATGCTGATATATCCAGCAAAGCTAGAGGTCTGAATTTTGGTCTGAGCCCTCATCTACACCCATACTTTGAAGTTTGTGTATGCCAGTAACCAAGGCTCTGGTGTGTCTGGCCATACCGGTATGTACAGACATGTGCAGACTGGCCTGAGCCGGGCCGTCACTGCTGGCTGATGTGATAAATATCAAAATTTCTTTCATATGTGCAGCAAAGACAGGTCACCAGTGTTCTAATTCATCTTTCTGAAAACCATGCCTCCTTTAACTCTTGTCTACTAGTGTCATCTGCCGATAACCTTTACAAAAAAGTTTGGATGCAGATCCGGCTTTGCAAAATGTGGGGTCCTGATCTGGATACAAACTGTTTGACACTCTTTAATATGGTATTCTTGAAAGAATTTTTGGAAAAAAGATGACTAAAAAGTATATAAAAACAATGTATTTATCATTTTAAATGATTTATAAGAAAATAACCAGCTGTAGAACCCTTTGTATTCGAGAAACCTTTTGCAAATAGTGAAGATGAAATGCAGCATAATGCTGCATTTGATCAGGGTCTACACTGTTTGTAAAGGTAAAAAAGATCTTTACGACAAAATAACAATATTTTTTTAAAATTATAACCTGACCCCTAGATATGTGCAATGGACTATCCTAAGTTTATTGTATCAAACCAGAAGGAAGAATCCATTTATGGCATTAGTATACAAAGGGTTAACAAGCAAAAAATGCTTATCTGGACATATGTGAGAGTAGAGTGTCGGGTAGACTATAAATGTGCCATGGCCGGTACACAAGATTTCAGTACTTATTGCAAATGACTCTACTAAACCCCCAAATTGACGTATCCAGCAAAGCTAGAGGGCTTAAATTTAGTCTGAGCTTTCATCTACACAGGGTGGAAAGTTTTCAGGATTAATCCTGAATCAGGATTTTGAGGCTGACTTTCCATAGAAAGTCAGCCTCAAAATGCTGAATTAGGGAGATTATAATAGCTTCTCTGATTCATTTTCAGATTAACACATTTAAACATGAAATTATTATACCCCCCGCAAACTTTGTTTGTAGGGGGTATACTGTTTTCACGTTGTCCGTGCGTCCGTCCGTCCGTAACGCTTTGTTTCCTTAATAACTCGAAGAGTCATTGCTGGATTTTCATCAAACCTTGCAAACATGTTCATATATGCAAGACAAATACTTTAGACAAAAAAGTAAGGGCTAGGGGCTAATTCTATTAGAGTTATTTCCCTTTGTAGTTCTGTATGGCTTTTAATATAGTGCTTTATGCTTATGCTATTATAGGCCATACACGGGCCGATCAACTCCTACCACAGCTTTTGATGGAACAATTTGATACTTTTCCTATACAATGTAGACACATTGAACATATGCATGAAGGAGTTTGGTTCCAAAAAGATAATTTTTGACAAAATGACAGCTGTGAGAACTTAGACAATTTTTCCCTAATAAGGTGTTTGTATATGCATAGACGGTGCCTTCATGGGCCGATCAACTCCTACTACAGCTTTTTATTGAGCAATTTGATACTTTGCCCATACAATGTAGACACATTTAACATATGCATGAAGGAGTTTGGTTTAGAAATAATATTTTTTGACAAAATGACAGCTGTGAAAACTTAAACAATTTTTCCCTAATAAGGCTTTTGTATATGCATAGATTGTGCCTTCATGGGCCGATCAACTCCTCCCACAGCTTTTGATGGAACAATTTGATACTTTGCCTATACAATGTAAACACGTTGAACATATGCATGAAGGAGTTTTGTTCAGAAAAAATAATTTTTGACGAAATGACAGCTGTGAGAACTTAGACAATTTTTCCCTTATTAGGCTTTTGTATATGCATAGATGGTGCCTTCATGGGCCGATCAACTCCTACTACAGCTTTTGATGGAACAATTTGATACTCTGTCGATACAATGTAGACACATTGAACATATGCATGAAGGAGTTTGGTTCACAAAAAATAATTTTGACAAAATGACAGCTGTGAGAACTTAGACAATTATTCCCTTATATGGCTTTTGTATATGCATGGATAGTGCCTTTATGGGCAGATCAAAGTAAGTAAGGTTGCAAAGATCAGGAATCGATACAATCAAGTACCACACCTGACCCAGGATACCAATGGGAAAGTGACAAACTCACAGAAGACACCACAAACGAGAGCCAAGAGGTCAGCCCTTTCCCAGCAGGTGACCACGAAGCACATATAAACAGACGCGCACAAAACATAGCAAACACAAGACAGAACAAAAACATAAAAGATCCACAAAAGAAGTACCGCCTTGGAACGGTCAGTAAAATATTTTACTGGAGGGCTTAAACCGGTTTAACGGCGCCAACCTCACCCTTAATTCAAGTCCTACTACAGCTTTTGATGGAGCAATTTGATACTTTGCCGACACAATGTAGACACATTGAACATATGCACGAAGGAGTTTATAATTTTTGTTTGCACAGATTCTACTGAAATCTTCTTATCAAAACTAAGGTCTTCTTGTTTGAACTATAACTTGCCAAGTTTTTTCACTGACTCTTACTGTGCGGGGGGTATCTAATAAGCATTGCTTATTGACTTTTTTCATTAATATTTGTAGGCATCCTGCAAGTTTAAAAATTTGAATTTCTACAGTTCAGGATTTTGGAAATTTTGAACTTTCACCCATGTCTGCAGCCATACTTTGTATATGCAAGTAAGGAGGGCTCTGGAGAGTATGCACATGTGCACAGACTCACCTTAGCCTATACTGCTTGATGATGCGATAAGTACCGATATCTTAAACACTGGCCCAAATGTTTATCAATGCCTTCCTAATGGTATGAATGTACCTTTGGGGAGCGGAGCGCAGTGGCTCAGTTGGTAAACAGAGTTCAAGCTGGGCCCTGACAGTAAGGAGAAGTAACTTCTCCCTCCTGCAAATTAGGGAGAAGTGACAGTCAGATAGGGAGAAGTTATAGTGCAAAATTACGGCATTTTCTGTCAGTTTAGAAGCAAATGAGCTATTACACATACTATTGCCATTAAATGAAAGGAGAAAAACAATGCAGTGGTAGTGGTAGTAGATTGCCACCACAGAATGAAAATGAGTCTCCCTAAAAATAAAAGTATTTTTAGGGAGACTCCCACTTCTCTCTTGATCCCATTTAGTGCGAAATTTCGGTCCCTACGCCCTAGTAGCCCCCTAGCTTGTTTACTGGGTAAAGGGGTAGACTGGGGATCAAAGGGTTGCTAGATCAAGACTCACCAGAGTCACTGTGTTGTGTCCTTTAGTAAGTACTTTATTTGCTGCTTAGTACAGGTTCAACCCGGGAAGACAGGAAATCATCGCAACATGTTTGAAAAAATGTTGACTGGGATGTAAAGCATCAACACAAACAATCAAACTATCAAACAAAACCCTTCAGGAGCATTCATTGGTTAAACCGTTTCACTTAATTTCTTGTGTGTTTTTTTCTTTTAACAGATTTGTAGAAAAGTATTTTGAAATGAAGAATGAAATGAAATCTCGAGGCGGAACAGAGGATGAACTATTTGACACAGTCACACGAACATTGAAATTAGCAGGGATTAATCTCAGAAAAAAGACACCAAAGACTTGTAAGTTAATACAGACAATATTGATTTCAATCTCCAAGATAGAAGTTCCCCTTTCAAAAATACCAAATATATGTTTAATCAGTTTACAGAGCTGCCAACCATTTTGATTTTTGCAGAATCAAAATGATTTTCAAGGCTGATTTCTGATTACAATTTGAATGTCAAAATCACGGCAAATAACGATTTAAAAATGGTACCAGATAAGATACGGGGGTTTCTCCTACCTCTACACTGATTATACCTGATCACCAGTAGTAAAATAAAATACAGACTGGTTTGTTCATAATTTATTTGGAAAATGTTACTTTTTTTTGGTAGAAAGTTGCGAGAGCGAGAACCCACTTATGATACAAAACAAAATGGATTCCTTGGCAAAATTATCCTGTGAAAGGCGACCTAGTGAAGTGTTTGTGTCACCTGGGTAGAATGAAAGCAGGAAACATTAAGCAACTCTGGCATAGACTAGCCCCTGACTGTGAAGATTAACAGGAGCTTTGATACAGTGTTGACAATTACTGTATTTACACTTAATATTCACAACATCAAAATTTAGTGATTTAAAAAATTTGGTGGTTTCCTAATTTAAATACTCTTACACATGTTACATTAATTTTCTATTACCATACAGGCTACTCTTGAAGGTAAGAATTTGCTGCCATAGGGTGTTGAGAGGTTCAGCATGGAGTTAAAAATTTTAAATTTGGTCCCTGTCGTGGACTCATTTAGACATGTGAGATTCTCTCATTGAAGCCATTTATACTGATTAGAACCTTCCCTCTTTAATGTTTGTAGCATTTGGAATGGTCTTTTATTCATAATAAGGGGCTGCTGGTTGAAATTTAAAAATTAATTAGGTTGAGGAGTTTGCATTTTTATAATAGCACACAGTGAAGACCCAGTTGAGATGTCATGTGGCATCTCATCTGAGTCTTCACTGTTTGGCCATGTTATGTTTGGCTAGGTATATATGACATTGTGTCAATAGATATTAGTGTCCAAAGAGGGTCATTGATGGACAGCTGGCCTTTGAAGCTATTTTAACGTGTTTAAAGAAAAGACAGATAAATTGGTAAATAGACAGGGAGCCAGAATATCATGAGAAAATATGGCATTCAGCCAAAACTGTGGAGATATTGTGAATTTTTAAGGAGAAATCTTAGCAACATAACATTTTGCTGTGAGTAAGATTCCCATATAGCCAATTTAAATGAGAGTTTCAGCTGAAAGATGAGCCAATCTCTCAGAATCCCCCAAATAGTCTCTGAATAAGTCGGGGGGTAACCAACTGAAAAGTTTGTACCAATAAAAATACCATTTGTAGCTGAATGTTCTAAAAATGACAAGGGATCAAGCCATAGAGATTTCAGAGATTATACCGTTGACGTTAGTTTCCTTCACTGGCCGAGTCTTTTTTTAGCTCACCTGAGCCGAAGGCTCAAGGTGAGCTTTTGTGATTGGTCTTCGTCCGGCGTGTGTCTGTCTGTCATGTGTAAACCTTTTCTTTAAATGACATCTCCTGAACCATTGGTCCAAATTTAAAAATATTTTCACAGGATTGTTCCCCTGAATGTCTGCTACCAAAATTGCACAAATGGTTCCACTCTTGCAAACAAGGGGGCCGCCAAGGTCCAGATAAGAAAACTTTTAAACAAAAACTGAACCACTGGCCCAAATTCAAAATAATTTCACAGAAGTGTTCCTCGTGATGCCCTCTACAAAAATTGCACAAATAGATCAAGTTGTGTGGATCAAAGGGGCTGCCAGAGCTTTAGATAAGAAATATTTTAAACAGCATTTTCTCCTGAGCCATTGGTCCAAATTCAAAATAGTTTTTAGAAATGTTCCTCATGATGCCCTCTATCAAAATTGCACAAATGGTACCACTCTTCTGAACAAAGGGGCTGTCAGGGCTCTAGATAAGAAATATCTTTAAAGAACATCGACTGAACTATTGGTCCAAATTCAAAATAATTTCACTGAAGTGCACTTCATACTGCCCTCTACCAAAATTGCACAATGGGTCCACTCGGGAATCATAGGGGCCGTCTGAGCTCTAAGAAATATCTTTAAACACCATTTTCTCCTAAACCACTGGTCCAAATTCAAAATAATTTCAAAGAAATGTTCCTCATGATGCCCACTACCAAAATGCCAATACATCATCTCATGTGCCAGGATTCAGGTGAGGGATTCAGGGCCCTAAGGCCCTCTTGTTCTTGTAAAACAAAGATAACAGTGGAAACAGGGGTGGAAAATTCTTACCCATACATATGCCCATATTTTTTGTAAATTCTTACCCATACATATTCCCATATTTTTTGTAAATTCAATAACTTCATCAAAATTTCTACTCCCCCTGCAGCATGAGGTACTTGTCATAGCGAGCGGATGAGTGGATTTTTCCAGCCCTGAATATGACTTACAGCTTCTAAAGCGGAGACTTTCCACCCAAAATATCTGTATATAATGGTCTGTTTCAATGTTTATGTCACATGACTGTGACATACATTATCCCCCTTGTAGTTGTACAGTAGCAATCCAGATGCACTTAACCAATATTTTCAACAATTAGCTGACAACATGTTTATAAAATTAATCTTAAAACACATGTTATAGTTCTATTTTACACTTAACACTTGTGATAATTCTATTTTGCCGTTATACTCGCCCTAATGTCCAAAACATGAAACCTGTCCAACATAACACAGGTTTCATATTTTGTACATTTCACACAGCTTTACTCCTTTAATTTCTCTTCTTTCTTCTTTTTTTTCAGAGTGACTAATGAATAGATAATGTTTAGAAGACTGCTGTGACAAAGGTTCAGATTAGCCAATTTTGTAATTATTTTCTTACCCATCAATTTAAACATGTGTTATGGATGCTCAAGAAAAATGTCTCATTGAGACACTTCTTTTGAGCATCCACAAGTTAACATATGTTTTGGTTGAGAAAATTGAAAAATAATTTTCAATTAGGCAGTTTTATCTGGAGACCTACCTGCTGCTGTGATATATCTAATGTGTGAACCATAAACAGCCAGTTTTGCCAAGATCATAGATGCAAGGACAGTTAAATAAAGTTGTTTGAAAGATGTCTCAAGAGGCAATGCATCCATTAAAATGAGCATTTCCCCCCGAAACAAATAGATAAACATTTGTTATCATTAAACCTTGTTGTGCTGGCTTTACTGTAGCAGTACTAGTGCTTGGTAATTTTATAAAATGTGAGTATTAATAAAATACAATAAACAGCTATTAATTTATTTCATCGTCAGAATCATAACAGTCTTCCCTAGCGATAATTATATCCCTCGATAATAATATCCCTCGATAATAATATTCCTCGCTTGGAAACCATCAAATTCTTCCCCCCTTTCCAAATGGGCATTCAAATCATCGAAGAATGTATCCATTTCAGGTGAGAAGGTCACCATTTCACACAGATGCAGTTGATATCTCGCTAAATGAGTGTAAATCGCTGGTACCAACCAATAATAATGTCCAATTTTCCTGTAGAAATGTGATTTCCAATGATAATAGCAACTGACCCAAACTACGAAAGTCACTGTTGCTGATTGGTCGAAAGAAAAATGTGGGTATAACATGATACTGTTCAATCCGTGTATATGTGGAACCCACAGGACAATGTTTAATATGATCATTTATTATACCCCCGGCAAACTTTGTTTGTGGTGGGTATACTGTTTTCATGTTGGCCGTCCGTGCGTCTGTCCGTAATGTTTTGTTTCCTTAATATCTTGAAGATTCATTGCTTGATTTTCATCAAACCTTGCAAACATGTTTATATATGCAAGACAAATACTTAAGGCAAAAAAGTAAGGGCTAGGGGCCAATTCTATTAGAGTTATTTCCCTTTGTAGTTCTAAATGGCTTTTAATATAGGGTTTGATGCTTATGCTACGCGCTGATCAACTAATACCACAGCTTTTGATGGAACAATTTGATACTTTGCCTATGCAATGTAGACACATTGAACATATGCATGAAGGAGTTTGGTTCAGAAAAGATCATTTTTGACAAAATGACAGCTGTGAGAACTTAGACAATTTTTCCCTAATAGGGCTTTTGCATATGCATAGATGGTGCCTTCATGGGCCGATCTACATCTACCACAGCTTTTGATGGAACAATTTGATACTTTGCCTATACAAAGTGGACACATTGAACATATGCATGAAGGAGTTTGATTTAGAACAATTTGATACTTTGCCTATACAAAGTAGACACATTGAACATATGCATGAAGGAGTTTGATTAAGAAAAAATAATTTTTGACAAAATGACAGCTGTGAGAACTTAGACAATTTTTCCCTAATAGGGCTTTTGTATATGCATAGATGGTGCCTTCATGGGCTGATCAACTCCTACCACAGCTTTGATGGAGCAATTTGATACTTTGCCTATACAAAGTAGACAAATTAAACATATGCATGAAGGAGTTTGGTTTAGAACAATTTGATACTTTGCCTATGCAATGTAGACACATTGAACATATGCATGAAGGAGTTTGGTTCAGAAAAAAATAATTTTTGACAAAATGACAGCTGTGAGAACTTAGACAGTTTTTCCCTAATAGGGCTTTTGTATATGCATAGATGGTGCCTTCATGGACAGATTAACTCCTACCACAGCTTTTGATGGAGCAATTTGATACTTTGCCTATACAATGTAGACACATTGAACATATGCATGAAGGAGTTTGGATTAGAAAAAATAATTTTTGACAAAATGACAGCAGTGAGAACTTAGACAATTTTTCCCCAATAAGGTGTTTGTATATGCATAGATGGTGCCTTCATGGGCCGATCAACTCCTACCACAGCTTTTGATGGAACAATTTGATAATTTGTCTATACAATTTAGACACATTGAACATATGCATGAAGGAGTTTGGTTCACAAAAAATAATTTTTGACAAAATGACAGCTGTGGGAACTTAGACAATTTTTCCCTAATAAGGCTCTTGTATATGCATAGATGGTGCCTTCATGGGCAGATCAACTCCTACCACAACTTTTAAGGGAGCAATTTGATACTTTGCCTGAACATATTGATGAAGAAGTCTGGTTATTTTTTTTTTTTTTTTTAACAAAATGACAGCTATGAGAACTTAGACAATTATTCCTTTATATGGCTTTTGTATATGCATAGATAGTGCCTTTATGGGCGGATCAACTCTTACCACAGCTTTTGATGGAGCAATTTGATACTTTGCCGATACAATGTAGACACATTGAACATATGCATGAAGGAGTTTATAATTTTTGTTTGCACAGATACTACTGAAATATTCTTTTCAAAACTAAGTTCTGCTGCTTTGAACTATAATTTGCCAAGTTTTTTTTACCGACTCTTACTTTGTGGGAGGTATCTAATAAGCATTTCTTATTGACTTTTTTCATTAACCCTGTTCATTCTGATGGATTATCCCATACATATTGATACAATAAGGATGGAATTGTCAATTTTGTATTTTAAGGGGTTGTGGGTCAAATTTCTATGATGTATTTCTGTCCCTGAAGATTGTTTTATTCTTACCAAACATTTGCAGACCCTGATTCGGCACCAAAATGCTTAAATAATATATTGGCTTCAATGTGTGGAAGATAGAGTTTCTAAAGATATGCTTTATCCTTAAACTTGGCATAATTATGTCACCCACAAAAGGGGATATATTGTATTTGGTGTGGATTTTGTTGGTTATTCAAGGATTTGAATTTAACCATTTTCATGCCGGTCACGACTTTTCATCTGCTCTCATCTGCTTAATGTTCTTAGGTAGCCTGTATTGCAAACAATATGGACCCAGATCAGACTGCTCCCATAGGAGCAGTCTGATCAGGATTCATAGTGTTTGCTTCCATGGTGAAATTTAGTCTTAAGTGCACTTGAATATATGCAGCAGACGTAAAAAGCAGGTATTATTTTCAAGACAAAAATATATTGAGGGGATAAGGGCTAAGATTCTGTTTTTTTTTGTTGTTTTTTTACTTTCACCCATGATCTGACAATATATGACATAGCCACAGATAAGCATCATATCTGCATATTGAAATTTATTTAAAAAAGCGTACCCGATAATATTATGTTTATCATATGACCGTTTATAAACAAGGATTGTAGACTTTTTTTAAAGAAAATGAGTATTTGAAAAATTAATGTAACTTTGCCACAGATGTCAATATGACATAACATTTACATTGGAAAGTGTTCTCAAACATTTGGTCATATCACTATCACTTTTTATTACATGACTATATCTAATGGAAAACATTGATGGCATCCTATATAAATAAACAGTGGCTAAGTGGAGAGTGCTTGACTCGATATCGAGGGGTTGCAGGTTCGAGCCTCACCAGAGGCACTGCATTGTGTCCTTGAGCAAGACACTTTATCCTCTGCTTAGTACTGGATGACACATCCTGACATGACGATGGCTCAGTGGTAGAGTGCTTGACTCGAGACCGAAGGGCCGCGGGTTCCAGCCTCACTGGCGTCACTGTGTTGTGGTCCTTGAGCAAGACACATTTATCCTAGCTTAGTATTGGTTCGACCTAGGAAGACCCATCCCTATATAACTGAAAGATTGTTGATGGGACGTAAATAGTCAAATCAAACAAACAAACATGACTGAAAAATTGTTGACTGGGATGTAAAGAATAAAAACACACAAATAAACATCATTATGACACTGATCGAAAAGCAATGAGAAAGGTTTTTGGTTTGTTTGGTTTTATTTATTTGTTTGAGGCTAAAATAGAGAATGAGTAAAAAGTTTGCTCATCTAGGTGTTGCTATGACTTCATATGGTTGAGGGGTCAAGGTCAGTGCTTGGATACCGTCCGTTGAAAGGTTCTCGGTGAGACTGACCTTTGTGAACTTAAACTGTTGCAGTAGGTTTGTGAAAATGAGGAAGAGCTCCATTCTTGCTAGAGGTTCACCAATACATAGTCGGGGTCCTGAAAATAGAGGATATTTCATGAGTGATGGTGTATTATTGCAAGGGACAAGAATTCCACTTATCGGCTCATAATTACAAGTGAAATCTAGAAAGGACGAGTAATTCTTCCCAAAGCACTCGTCTTTCTTCCCAAAGCACTCATCCTGTAGGAATAGTGTTTTAGGAAGAATTACTCGAGGAAGTCATACAAAAAGCCTCACATGCTATGTCTTTTTCCTAAACATGTTTAATAAATTCTACAATACAGGAGCACAAATAATAGATTCTATCTATCATATGACACTAGGTTACTTTAAAAAGGCGATTTTGATATGATAACTGCATGGTTTTGCCCTATATACATGACATTGCAGGCGCCATTACATCACCTTACTATATTATGTAATACACAAATGTATTATTGATTTTAGTACATGGTGTTATAACACTCCCATATGGGACTTCAAATTATAAAAAAAGTTTTCAGTATGTCTTACTAGGAGACATCTTTGTTTGATTTTTTTGTGTGTGTTTTTATTTCTCATAAATTCAAGCCTTTTATGTTCCAAAATTAATGAAAATCTAAAAACAAATTTACCTGCTGCAGTCATTATTGCCATTCTCTTGAGGATGGCAATTATAATTGACTAAGTTTGCAACCTGTATGGTAGCACAGGCTAAGTGGTGTAGCATCAGAAAGCCCTTTCTTTGAATATTGCATCATAGTATCAAAGCACTAAAATTACACATAAGGTGGGTGTTTCATTTAATAGCCAATCACTTTAGTTTAAAACAGCTACTGAAATTTCGCTTTCAAACAGCTACTGTACTTTCAGACAGTGGACAACAACCCACTTTAGTTAAGTACTAAAAGCTTTTTTGATAAGCTTATACTTGTGTCACTTTAAGGGTTAACATCTAAAAAATGCTGAATGTGTCATCATACCCTCTCTGCTTTTAGGCCATGTTCTTTCTAAAGAAAAGCAATACAGAGCCTGGGTCTCCAGTGAATTTCAGTGCATTAGGCGACTTGTTTCCAGGCTAGAAGTTTGGGTTAAAGATGTTTACCCTTTGAATTCTAATGAATTTTCTTGTACATATAGATGCAATAAGGATGGGATTGTCCATTATAAATTTTAAGGGGTCACAGATTGGAATTTCTGAATTATGATGTATTTTCTGTCCCAGAAGATTTTTTTACATTAACAGACAGTGTAGACCCTGATGAAATGCTACATACTGTGACATTTCATCTGGGTCTTCACCGTTTGCTAACAGGTAGGAGTTAATTACCATCTCCAAAGGGAACTAATCCATCTCTTCTTATCAATTGCCCATCTTTGTTGAGAAATCTTTGTGGCTGAAATTTCTCTGGATTTGACCAGTATCTTTTGTCTATATGAGCAGAGTACAGGTTTGCTATGACAATGGAATCCTTTGGAATATCGTACCCACATAAAACTGTGTCTTGGTTAGTCACATGTGGTAATGAAAATGTCACTGAAATTATTAAAAATACAATTACTTTTCAATCCAAGAGACCATGACTTGAGGTTATAAATCTTTTTTCATGCTCATCTCAACTGAGCAAGAATTTGAATTTTTCATAGAAACAAAAAAGCTGAAAAATAAGGACTTTCTTTGCTTTCAAACTCTCAGATCTATGTTTCATTTATCATGCTAATAGTTGTTAAAATGCCAACAATTGTTGGCATTTTAACATTTATGATCATGATAAAGTTTATGTTCAGTTAAGTTGAGCATTTAAGCCGCGGCCCCGTCTCCATATGATCTTAGCTGTTGGTGGGAGGTTAAACACAAACACAACAACAACAAAAAGTTTTATAACCTCGGGGCCAGGCCTTGAGGTTATAAAACTGTTATCATGCTCAACTCAATTGAGCATGAAATTTTAATTGCTCATAGAAACAAAAAAGCTGAAAAATAAAGACTTCTTACGTTAAAACTCTCAGATGTTGGCATTTTAACATTTATGAGCAAGATAAATTTCATACTCAATTGAGTTGGGCATGAGAAAAGTTGTATAACCTTGAAACCAGTCCAGTTCTGGTGGCCTCGGCTGCTGTCCATTCTAAGATGGTAATTCTGTTGTGTATATTTGGTCCTTGTCTGGTGATGTTATTCTTACTGGGTAATTTTTCATGATTTCTTGTCTGCTGACTTTTATCAAAATTAACTTTTTCAAAAAATTCTTTCAGGAGCATTATCAGAGTGTCAAACAGTTTGGATCCAGATCAGGCCCGGCGTTCCGTCGGGCCTGATCTAGGTCCAAATTGTTTTCAATTGTTATCAGGACACAAAAAATGTTACCGCTGCAGGCAAAGAGTTAAATGTCCTTTCTAGCTTGACAATCATCTATCTAATGAAGAGAGCTGGTTGGTTTACTTTAATTGTGTTCCTGCTCTAGTGTGACTGTCTGTGTTATGTGTCTTTCTTGCAACCAGATCAGGAATTCTGCTGTTTTTCTATCTCACATACCAGTACTAGCCCGTGGGAAAGATAAAACGAACAGCGACATGCTGGCCACACGGCGAACTGTGATGTCATTGTAATGTACATGTTTGTTGCATCTCAGAGTATTCAGGATTTAGTTATGAAGTATTTACTGGTTTCCATGATTTGTGTGAGGATGGGTTAGAAAAATACGTACCTCACAATCACCGTTTGTCATCACTCGGCTAGCCTCGTAATGCCAATCAGTTTTCTTCGGGACAGATTTTTCTATCCTACCCTCACACTCATGAAAGATTCTTATTTTCTTGGCTGCCCTTGGGTTAGTCTATTATACTTTCTGACCAAAAGTAGGAATAGGCACACTGTTTAAGCTTCAATGTTTAAGGATTGCTTTTGTAAAACATAGTCAAACAATCCAGACCCAGATCAGACACTAGAATGATCAGGGTCTCCAATGCTTTTGCTTACTGAATGTTCTATCAAAGTTTGAATAAAAATGATAAATGCCACCCAACAACCCTTAT
Source organism: Loripinus fragilis (assembly GCA_964019695.1). Taxonomy (NCBI): domain Eukaryota; kingdom Metazoa; phylum Mollusca; class Bivalvia; order Lucinida; family Lucinidae; genus Loripinus; species Loripinus fragilis. The sequence goes on from OZ026525.1 coordinate 77,492,745, forward strand.
AATGGAAATGGACTGGTCCAATTGATAAGAGTTGGAAATTCCATTAAGCTTAAATGGGTTAAAGAGATTGCACTCAGAGCAAGATATTACATTTGCCTCGACATGAGAAAACCTGGCTTCAGGTTTGCAAACAACAAAGGTGCAGACCAGCCTGTGCATCCGCGCAGTCTGATCAGCGCCTTGGTTATTCGCTAAATGGAAAGTTTCATATCTAAACTTGTTGCAAGCGAAATTTCTATTTTCTAACTAGTCTCTGTAGCTCAGCAGGCTGGTTTTGGTATGACATGGGCAGAAACCCGGTAGACAGGTTTTTCGTGTCTAGACCCACATGTGTTAGATATCCTCTGTAGCTCCAGCAGTGTAGCCTCCACATGAGGAAGTTTTCCTTTGTCTGCAATACCTACTGGACGACTCGACCCAATCACCTGCTTGGGAATAGAATATGAAATAGTGTATTACAAACAATACAAGAGTAACTAAAGATTTTTTAATGGAATTTACCTTTAAAACAACCCAGCAGGCATGACATTGATGCAACATGTGGTCATGTGCCTGGTGGGGAGGAGTGTAGTGACTCAGTGGTAAAGTGTAAGGGTTAATTGGGTTAGAAGGGTTGCTATTTCGAGGCTAACAGTGCAGGCACTGGTGATAAGCCATGTTCTGTGGCATCTTCAGGCGCGTAGCCAGACAGAGGCCAGGAAGCATGTGCTTCAACATCAAAACGTTAGAAACCCTGATTATCATGTTGCTTGCGAACAACAAAGGCGCATACCAGCCTGGGCATTCGCGCAGTCTGATCAGCACCTTTGTTATTTGCTATCTAAAAAGTAAATATCTTTTGTGGGCTTCAACATGATAAAGTCTCTGGCTACGCTCTTGATCTTAACTCAGTCTACATTGTTTTCTTCGCATCAGTCCCCTTTCAAGATATTAATAAGGTACCTTCTCCAGGAGTGATGTGGTAGAGTGTTAGACTTGAGATCTAGGGATCGCTGGTTTGGGACTCGCCAGAGTATTATGACTTGAGCAAAACACTTCGTCTTCAGCTTAGCACTGATGCAACCCAGGAAGACTACGTAAACATCCTGACATGAATGAAAAAATTGTTGGCTGGGACATAAAGTACCAACACAAAAAACAATTGGTTACATGTACCTTTTAGCATGTCAGTAGCTCGTAATAACCCATTCACTGCAACTGCCGTCTGCTCACTTATGTGCTTTAAACTTTTGAAGCCTATAAATTGCAAACAATATGGACCCAGGTCACTGTGTTGTGTCTTTGTGCAAGACACTTTATCCCCAGCTTTATACTGGTTCAACCCAGGAAGACAGGAAATTGACCCAACATGACTGAAAAACTGTTTGTTGGGACATAAAGCATCAGCACAAAAACAATTAGTTACATGTACCTTTTAGAATGTCAGTAGCTCGTATTAATCCATTTCCCACCATTCACTATAATTGCCATCTGCTCACTTATGTGCTTAACACTTTGGTGGCCTATTCTGCAAACACTATGGACCAAGGTCAGACTGTCTGATCAGGGTTCATAGTGTTTGTTTCCAACGGCGTAGCCAGAACGCTGAAAAAGTTACGCACATCAAAGGGATCAAGGATCAAACAATGATTCTCTTCAATTGTGTCCCTTTTCAAATGGAACTTTTCTAAAAGGAAAGAATTTGCTCCCAGAGGGAGCAAATTCTTTCCTTTAAGAGCAGTTCCTTAAGGAATGAAAAAATCACTTTTACCACATTAGATGAGCTCCCTTGAGTGTTACTATTTTTATTAAGCACATGCATATACTGTGTAATGGGAGCTACGCCAATGGTTTCTAGGACCAAAAGTAGTCTGCTCTGCGTTTTTAATATATGCAGCAGACGTAAAATGCAGACAACATTTTCAGAGCACATTGATAGTGTGTTAGACTTGGGATCAAGAAGTGGCTGGTTCGAGACTTTGGTGGTACTGTGTTGTGTCCTTGAGCAAGACACTTTATCCTCGGCTTAGTACTGGTTTAACCTAGGATGACAGGAAAACTTCCAACATGACTGAAAAATTGTTGACTGGACATTAAACATCAACACAAGCAAAATACACCATTAGAATAAGGGTTACACACCTTGTCAATTTCTTCCTGACATGCGGACTGTACCTCAGGGTGTATAATCATGTAGAGGATGGCCCAATCCAGACTCGTTCCTGTGGTCTCACCACCCGCAAGAAACAAATCCACAATTATCTTGTAAATATTGGCCTCTGAAATAAGAATTATGATGTACAAGTAGTTTTACTCATTGCCTACTAGGTAATTTTGCATGCTTTTTTGGCATCTGCTGATTTTTTCAAAATCAACTTTTTCGAAAAATTATTTCATGAATATACCATCATTGTGTCAAACAATTTTGATCCAGATCAGGCCTGGCATTCTAGGTCCAAACTGTTTGCAAAAGTTATCAGCAGACGGCACTAGTAGGCAAAGAGTTCAAATAGATTTTAACAACAGCAGAATCTAGGGCAATGATTTGGACAGCAAAATATGTTTAACCCTTAAAGCACCAAGAAAAAAATGCATCTTAAAATGTCGTCTGCTGAAGTTGCCTAATAATACTGACGAATTAAGTATAGATACAATCAGTGTGGACCCAGAACAGTCTGCTCCTATAGGAGCAGTCTGATCTGGGTCCACACTGTTTGGTATAGAGTCTTCTTAAACATTTCAGCAGACGAGGAGAGCAGACGACTTTTGTTGCATTTGGCGCATTAAGGGTTAAGCCCCCCCCACCCCCGGTGGCCTGGATGTTTCTTGGTGTCCTTTCTGGTTAAGCAAACATCTTGCTGAGGAAGAGAGAGCAGGCTCGATGTTATAAAACTTTTTCATGCTCAACTGAACTAAGTAAGAAATTTCAACTGCCCAGAAAACTAAAATATCGACAAATAAAGAAGTTTCTTGCTTCAAGTCTCTCAGATGTTGTATTTATCATGTTAATAAATGTTAAAATGCCAACAATTGTTGGCATTTTAACATTTATTAGCAGGATAAATTTCGTGCTCAGCTGAGTTGAACATGAAAAAAAGTTTATAACCTCGGGGCCCAGTTGCTTTACTTTAGTTGTGTTGGGGCTGTCTTATTTCTCTGTCTCTTCCTCACAGTGCCATGGGTTGGCCTGAGGTCTGTGATTGTGGCTTTATGGTCAGACACTTTTTTACATTTTTCATACCTGAGGGTCTGGATGGGGTATAATGATAAGTGAATAATGGCAATTTTTTATAATAAATGTTGAATAATGAGCCAAAAAAATAATGAAAAGTGAATAATGAGGGCCTAAAAATTAATGAATAATCCTATCTTTTTTAATGAATTGATGAAAAAAATAGTGAATAATCATATTTCTTTGCCACCTTTCTTACTTTTAATGAATAATTGGTCTTATTTTAATGAATAACCCAAAATTTTAATTAGATGAATAATACCAGACCCCCCATCCAGACCCTCATGGGTTATGGCTTTATAGTCAGGCATTTTTTACATTTTTCATACCTGTAAAGATCTCTGGTGCAGATTCATCCTTTGTAGCTTTGATATAGAGATCAATGAAGTCTCGTATATTGCGGGGATCAAACGTGGCCTTGTGTTCCTCGATAGTTTCAGACAAGTATTTCTTCACCCTTTCTATTGCAGCTGTTCGTTTTCTGATGAGCTGTAATTATATATGATTAAACATATACTGTACCTCAGGGGCGGATCCAGGATTTCTGGAAATGGGGTTCATATGTATAAATGTGTGGGGGTTCGCTTTGCTGATTTTATCTCATTTTTCTTAGATATCTCCTGAAAATGAAATAATTTGGTCTCTGTGAGACCAAATTATTTCATTTTCATATGATATTTAAAAACGGGCGACAGAGGGGGTTCAAGTGAACCCCCTCTGTATCTGCCACTGTAATTGCATTAATTAGGGCACATGCTCTAAGCACACAGTACAGATGTTTTCCTATAAGAAGTTGTTGTATGGTTTGTGGGATAATCCACAAGATATAGCGAGTGGATTATAGCACATACAGATGCTAAGCCGTACACTATCTTGCCTGTTGTTTTGTTTGATTCGATTCTGTACGTCTCATCAACAATCATTTAGTTATAAAGGGACGGGTCTTCCTGGGTTGAACCAGTACTAAGCTAGGATTAATGTTCTTTCTCAAGGACACAATGCAGTGACGCCGGTGAAGCTCGAACCCTCAGTCTCGAGTCAAGCACTCTACCACTGAGCCATTGCGCTCCCTCTTGCATGTTGTACCGGTATGCATTTGCACTATGTGCATTGCGAGAAATTTGATGTTAAACATTAGGATAACAATAAAAGATTTGTAGACCAATTGACTTTTCCATAAAGTTCGTACAAATGTATATTTTGAGGGTCTCAAGGTTACAATTTTCAAAAAAAAAATTGTATTTCTTTCTCTGAAGATCGATTTTGTCTGAGCAAACAATGAATATCCTATGAAATGCCCCATTCTGATCTGGGACTACGTATACTTCGCACATACTTTTCCTTTCTGAATAATTTGGTCCTGTCGCTGAAAAGTCTAAATATAATCAACTAACCTCTTTTCCAGATGGCCAGTTTCTGGTTATAGGGAAGAAGTTTTCTTTCGCAAAAGGTGCATTTAACTTGAAGATTCCTTCTAAAACTTCTGTCAGTTCTTTGAACTTTGATTCGTGATACTCAAATCTGCAATAAATGTTATGGGTTGAGTTTATGCTGAATGTCCCAGTCCACAATATCTGACAATTCTAGTTAACACTTCTTTGAGTTCGATTACTTTAAATTCGTGTTATTCAGATCTTCAAAAAAACTTGTAGGGTGCGTTGATACTTTATGTCCCAGTCTATGTTTGAAGATTGCATTTAAAACTTCTGTGAGTTCTTTGGACTTTGATTCGTGATACTCCAATCTGCAATAAAAGTTATTGGTGGAGTTCATCCTGATGCTTCTCATCTGACAATTCTTTATAAAGCACGTTCTTCTATGAGTTCTATGACTTTAGATTCGTGGTACTCAAATCTACAAAAACTATTATATAGGTTCGGTTAATGTTTTTATGTCTCAGTATATGCTTAAATATTCCATTTAAAACATATATGTGTGATCTATTAATTTTGATCCATGGTACTCAAATTTATATGAAAAGTTATTTTAGGTTGAGTCCCAGATAATACTGGAAGATTCCATCTAAAATTTTGTGAGTTCTATGAACTTTGACTCGCGGCACTCAGATTTACAAAAGTAATGGTTTGCGTTTAGGCTAACTTCCCAGTCAATACTTGAAGATTCCTAGTAAATAATTCCGCGAGTTCTGTGAACTTTTATTTGTGAAACATGTACTCAAATGTATGAGAAATGTTAGAAGTTTAGTTGATGCTTAACTTTCCAGTCAATGCTTGAATATTCTCCACCAAACCATCTTGAGTTCTATTAACTTTGATCCATGGTAATCATATCTATTAAAAATATAGAATGGTTTAATTTGATGCTTAACGGTCTGGTCAATACTTGATTCCTACTAAACTTTCAATGAGTTCTATGAACTTAAGTAAGAAACTGCCTGCACTCAACTTATATTGGAACACCTCATTTGACAGACAAGGGTTTTAAACTGGGAAATTTGCTATCAGTAGGCATGTACATGTATTGCCCATATAGGTAATCCTCTTAAAAGAACAAAACCCTTCTAGGGCCTCTTTATGGCCACATACAGAGAATTCATAAGGGCGCATCTTCTATATACTCAAAAAGATGTTTCACATTAAGTTCAATAACCCTTCCAGATAAGAAGATAAAATCAAATAATTAACAGAATTTTGATAAACATTTCGTTTTTGTTTTTGTTGCGACATCTTAACTGGATCGAAAGATACATTACCATGAAAATCGGACGTTTCTTTTTTGCTTGAGTATATGTGAAACAGCATGAGAAAATATGCTCATAAAACAATTAGCTTGTGGTACCACTTTTGCCTAAATATCTATGAAGAGCAGATAAATTACACTGTAGCATACAAATTAAATATGCCTCGTAGGTCTCACATACCTTGCACCAAACATAACACTACATATAATATTGGTGGCAGCTGACAGCAGGAAGGGTTTGACCCTAAGGGTACTGCCACTACTTTCCCTTAGGATATCTGATATAACCGATATTTCTTCTCGTATACGCTCTTCTAGTGTCAGTTTGCCAACTCCAAAATCACGTAACGCCTGTAATGCAAATCTCCGTAACGTCTTCCATGGATGTCCGCTGTTGTAGGTTAAACCTGTAAAGAAAGCCATTTAACCCTTTACAAACTATGACATTTTTCGTCTGCTCTCTCATCTGCTTCTGTCCTTGGGTAGCCTATAGGAGCGTCTGTAGGAACTGTCCGCTGCTTTATCAGAACCATACTCCAGACCCCCTCCCCCCCCCCCCTAAAAAATCACAAAAAATTAGGGTTTCCTACAATATTGATCTGGATCCCCTAAAAATCACAAAGCTAACAAGCCAGCATTCAATGGTGGGCCATTATCGGCACGCCAGCGAAACGCCATTGAAATGATGATGGCGCACTGTCAGTGGCATTTCGATCCTCTCTCCATCCCATCAACTTAAAAACCCGTTGTCAGTGTTGGACCCCCTCTTGCACATTTTTCCGGATCCGCGCATGCATATAGACATGTTACATTTGCTACCAGACACAACCCTTACTATAGGTATATAACCATCACAATAGGCATATACTGTAGCTGTGTACATCGTATATTGATGCACATTTTCCAGATGACAAATCGTGGCGGACAGATTCTAAAGTCTAGCAAAATACTTGAATATACATGTACAACAGACGTAAAAAAAAAGCAGACGGCGTTTTCAGGACAAAGAAAATAGCGGCGAACTAGGTGTCAAGGGTGTTGTCTTCCAAATACATTGCCTATGTAACAAATGTGCTAGCCAGGGAATAAAATTACTAGTCTAAAATGTTTTCAGTGGTACAAACAGTCCTTACACGTGAAATATCAGGTCGTATTATATACTCTTAGTTTATGAGAAGAAATTGGAAATATGAAAATAAACTGATCGACGATTTAGACTCTGTTCTTTTATAATATGCGACAAATAGGAAACGAGAACAAGTATTCCACCCAGACCCGCAAGAATAGTCTAGGTAGTTATGGTTTAAGCTTCAAGAGTGTCTTACCGGTGCCTTTGGAGACTCCTATCAGAGGAGCGAAGAGCTGCGGTCTATCTGTGAATACATCCGCCTGTTTCGTGAACGCCTCATGAATGGCATCGTACCCATTTAGCATGATGATGCATGTAGATCCACAGTAGAGTCTGAAAATAATAGGGCCATATGCATTGAACGCATCTTAATCTCCATTCCTTAACACTGGTCAACCCATGGAAAAAATCTCAACATGACTGAATTTTATAAAGCATCTATTTTAACAAAGTATTTGATCAGCTTTAATACGAAATAATCCCATTTCGCCAGGTTTTGTTGTTGCGTTTTCTTTGTTACTTGCCGCTCCTATTAAATTTATGAGGGGGTTTCATGTTTAGCCCAGTTTTAGTAATGTAGACTTTAAGTCTTTTCTCATCTTGCCAAGGAAGCTTTCCCTAATAATATGGATATGGACCGGTGCACGAGATTTCGGCACTGTTATCGCATCAGTGATCAGCGAATGCATGGCGAGTCTGTGCATATGCCAGTGCTGCTATAGATATAGATGAAGGCTGAAACCAAAATTTATGTGATACTTCAGCATGGACAGGCAGAAGAGACATTGGCGCTAATAAGATAAGAACCGAAATCACATGTCCTGGCCAATTGTGTACTTGTATACGTGAAATTGTTAGTTTGGCATGTGTTCGTGTCTGTCATAGCTAGATTGGTTTGTGGTTTATGGCATTTCCTGTCGTATTCCTTTTTTGCTTGTTTGCTTATTTGTGTTTTTGTTTGTTTTTATATAACCGTTTCTTCGTGATTTAACCAACCCGCAGTTTAACTAAAGTTGTTTTGATGATACTGATGGTGTGCCCATTTAAGAAATGAATTCGATTTTTGGAATCTACATGTTTGGGTAGTGAAGCCCGAAGGGCTTCAGGTTAACTTTGCAAGAAACCCGAAGTATTCATGATTCCATGAACAGACCAAAAAGTGAATGTATTGCTTATATTTTCATTTTACTATAAATATCTAAAATATTTTATTAATTAAAACGGTTTGTATTTAAAATATAATCGTATTTACGGTTAAGTTGGAGTGTAAAATGGAGAAGCGGAACAGCCATCTTGAACACGGACAGCCAATGAAGCATAGAAGAGGCTTGTTTTGCACGACGTGCGACTCGGGTGTGGCTCGCTGTCAATCACAACACCAGTATCACTTCGGTGTTCGAAGCGTATCGCACGGGCAATTGAGTTTGGCAATTGGCAATCAAATGTGTGTAGTCATGAGGCTATATTTACATTTTCAAAGCAAGTCTTTAATAAATCTTATGATTTTTGCAACCGTTCATAGCCTCATGAATGGCATTAATGTAATTGACAGCTGCCAAGCTCACTTGCCCGTGCAATAAGCTTCGAACATCAAATTCATTCGCCAGAAGTGACACTGGTGTTGTGATTGACAGTGAGCCACACGAGTCGCACGTGCAAAACAAGCCTCGTGTTTGCTCCATTGGCTGTCCGTGTTTACACTGGCTGTTCTGCTTTTCCGTTTTACACTCCAACATTACCGTTAATACGATAACATATTAAAGCTGCATAGTCTGTAACTTTTGATATTCTATTTTTTTAAATAAAATTTCTATTTTTCAAGAATACAGTAAAAATACTCTAATTCAGGTAAACATTTTACCATTTTCATAAATTTTATCTATCAAAACAACAGCATTTATGTTAAAAATCAACTGTCTATAATTATTGGAGGGACGTAAATAATTCCTAACAAGAGAAATATCCCCTGTTTTATTAGATAATTCACTGTTCCATGCAGCTTTCGGCTGTACTGAACATATTTATTGTGAATACATAATTTAATTCTATTTTTACAAATGATTTAAAAAGAATTTTTTTTTTCGGAAAATGTTTATAGTTACAGATCTAGTCTCTTTAAGTACAAAACTGATGTTTCCCCTATATTATTAATATAGTCTAGATGTTTATAATAAGCAAACCATTCAATTTTTGGTCTGTTCATGGAATTCTGACTACTTCGGGTCTCTTGCAAAGCTAACGCATTCATGATTCGATAAACATTCCAAAAATTGAATTCATTTCTTAAATGAACGGTTGCAAAAATCTAAAGGTTCATTAAAGAATTGCTTCGAAAATGTAAATATTATAACGTACGCTGCCCTAAAGTCGTCATAGCCCTAAGGTCGTCAAGTTTCTTTTGGCCTCGCTCTCTTCCGTCCACATCATCGAAACTTCTCAGAGGGGGCATCATTTGAAAGGAAATTACCTGCCCTGTGTATTGATATATAAAGTACAGCCAAGGTATAAAAGGCATCCGAGTGGTAGGCGTTGAAATGAGGGTACCCAATTGTATGCAAAATTGGAAGCCTGTCGAGAGCTGGTGGTGATATTGATATCGATCCGGCGAAACGAAAATACTAAACTGTACATTTGTTCCACATAAACACTTGCATTTTTACATGTACAGAAGATATCGAATTAGCAATAATTACATCCCTAGGACCGATAAGACAATCCCTAACAGAAATAATAGGTTGAAAAGTGAGATGACGACTTAAGGTCTGACCTGCCGACTTTTGGGCTTCATAAAAATGGGTGATTTTTCTCCCTGTTTACTCACTTCGACTGTGTTAAACAACGACTTGAACTCGTTTTATGCACCAGCCTTTCGTATATCCCGCTCCTTAGGGGCCATGTGTACCAGGGACACAGCAGGGGCTAAGTGCCGGAGGTTAACCTCTGATGAGTCCTGGCAGTGCCGTAGATATGCTGGGGTTTCATTTTACACCCTAATAGCCTGCACACAGTCTGGTAAGCTCTTGTTTTCGTTGTCTAGATAGTATATTAAATGCTCATAATTGCCAAATCCTAAATTTCAAGTCTGAGTAGCTGAGCATGCCAGTTTAAATCAGTATAGGTTGCAAATCCCAAAGACATGGTTACTCATGAAGTGGCTCATGCATGCCAACCACATTCAGAACGCCTACAGGACTATTAACACCTGAATAAAGACATTTACACGACCAACACTGTCTCTCAGGTATTCTGTTTAAGCATACGCCGACCGCTCATATGTGCTCATATGACCATGGCCACCTAGTATACATCCATACCACCACCGCCATTGGAGTTTCAATACACATCGAGGACCACCAACTTCGTTACTCAGGGCAACAAAATACCCTAACGACTAGTAGCATCACCACTCAGGCCTTTAACACGTCTGTAAGCCCATCAATACCGCCATTCGTACCTTCAATATGTTTCTTAGACCACCAATAAGGTTCTTAGACCTTCAATAATTCTCTTCAATCACCTACACTGTCACTAAATTATACAACACGTCAAGGAATGCGAACATTGCCAGTCCACTCATACCTTCAGAGTACGCCCATATGGCCACCAACACTACCAACGAGACCTCCAGTATGTACCTGGGACCATCGACACCGACTCTCAGACCACCAGTGCGTCCCTAAGATGACCTCCACCACCACTTAGACATATAGTACACGCCTACGACTACCAACACTGCCCCTTTAGCCTAGAACGCCCATAGGACCACCAGCTCCGGTGCTCAGACTTCCAGGACGTCTCTGAGGCCATACACACACCCATTTAAATAAATAAGTGCCACCACTCAGCCCTATATTGCGCTAATAGGGTCACAAAAACACCACCTATCGCTGACGACCTTAGGGCCTAGTTACTGGCGACTTTAGGTCTTGATGGTCCTTAAGTCGTCAGACAGACCCCTCTTGACAAAAGCGGTCTTTTAACGGTATTTTTGGGTAGTTTCAAGCAACTTTCTTTAGTTCATCCACTAGCTGGGTGGTTAAACTACCATCTGCTAAAGTCTATTCGTAGTCAGTGAAAGTCTCTTATCTGGGACAATCGCCTAAAAGCGTCAAGGTGACGACTTTAGGGCCGCGTACGTTAGCATATTGTGTTGTCTTCTTACAGTAACTGTATCCTTTCTTTCATAAAACGGCTCAAATCCAACGTTATACTCGACAAGTGACCGTACCTGTAAATGTTCCCATATTTGTCAGCGAGGGCTGTGAATTTCTTGTAGCCTTGCGGGTCCTTCTGGAACATTCGGATGTTGCCTATTACTGGCCATGCGATTGGGCCAGGGGGCAGTCGGTATTTCCGTCTTGAAAATCCAAAATAGAAAATAGCGAGAAGCAACACGAGTGATAAAATATAGGTAATGTAATCCATGTCTGACTATAGTTTGGTGAAAGATTTGACCTTACAAAGGACCGGTAATGGTAAGTTATGAATATTTGAGCCGCAACATGGATTTCCAACAAATTTGACATTTGTAGACTCAGGCGAGCCTGTGCAGTCTCCTTTTAAGCTTAATAACTCCAAATGATGTTCAGTCAGCAGCCTTGGTCATAGAATATTCAAACGACTAGCAAAGGCTCTGATCAGACTGCGCGTATGCGCAGGCTGGTCTGAGCCTTTGTTGGTCGCACATACCACATTGTTGGAAATCTCATGTCGCGGCTCAATTATGTTTGTGTATTTGAAGCATAATGCAGGAAAACTGACCTTAAGCATCTGTTCTGTTTAGACTTTCTACTTGCAGTAAATGAGTTAATCAGTACCCTGCTCAATTTCAGCTTGACAGCAACATGAATGCATTTTGCTTGTTTGATTTGATTCTTTACGTCCCATCAACAATCTTTCAGTTGTAAAGGGACGGGTCTTCCTGGGTTGAACCAGTACTAAGCTAGGATTAATGTTCTTGCTCACTGAGGACACAACGCAGTGACGCCGATGAGGCTCGAACACATGAATGCATTGATCGTATAGTAAGAGTAACTCTCATAGCATCACATGAGATTTTGGTACTTATGCACAAGCGCCTCCTTTAAACGCCCATACTCCTTTAATACTGGCCTGTCCAGCGGTGATAGAGGTCATTATTATGGTCTGAGTCTTCATCTACATCCATACTTTGTGTATACTCAGTATATAGTGGGCCCGAGATACAAATAACGAATGCTGACTCGCCTGAGCCTTTGTTGCTGTTCACAAAGCTGTCACGTACTTCATGTACTTGCTCTTACACGCTTTAGTTGAAGCTATGACACGAAACGACCGTATCTTAGTCCACGCGGTGGCTCGTGTTGAAATTGTGCAAAGTGGATCTACGCAGTCAACGTACAGTGTCATGCCACCATCGGCCCGCCAGCGAAACGCCATTTGAATGGCGTATCGCTGGCGGGTTGATGGTGGTCCGCTTAAAGATTTTTACTGGGCAGTTTGTCAGCGCATCAAAAGTCAATCTGGTGCATGAACTAATCGCATATGCTCAGACTATCGCGAAACTGCTAGAGCCTTCGCTGCTCGCATACACGTATAATAGAAGAAGATGGAGGCTCAGATCAATTTTAGATCCCTTGTCCTATTGGATATTTGTACATGCGAACATTAACGGGTCCATGAGGAACAGGCTTATTGTGCTATCGCGTCCTTTTTAGGCCCAATCGTGCATTTTTACTCATCAGGATTGTAACTGTTTGCCCAGACTCAGAATCGTCTTTATGTGCTAGATCCGCCTATCTGCTTATGTGCTATCACGCTCAACTTTTTGGTTTTGTTAACCCATTAAACCGGAGACGTAACAAAGCAATGTCACTCATTCATGTTCTAGATTTAACCCATTTATGAAACTCATTGGACGAATCCATTTCGAGTTTAGGATTGTTGGGTGGTAGTAAGTGTCAATTTCATTCAAATTTTAAAAGTACACTTTGTTAGCAAACATTGCAGAACCTGAGCGTTCTTATTCTGCACTGTTTGCCAAAAAATGATATTCATATTTCCATAACAACACATTTTCAACATGCCAAAACTTACCCTTTTTAGGTATCGAGTGCCTTCTTTGGTACAGTTTACTTAGGACTAGTCTGAATATTAAAATTCTGGGTGTGCCACATCTTTCGAACGATAAGTAATCATTGGGGAAGCTCCCATTACGCCGTTACGCACATGCGTAATAAAATATAGTAACATTCAAGGGAGGTCACCTACTGTAGTAAAGTGATTTATCAGACCATAAGGAACTGCTCTTAAAGGAGTGAATTCGCCCCACACTGTGCCTTTACGAGAAGTTCCCATTTCGAGAAGGGACGCAATTGAAGAGAACCATTGCTTGATCCAGTAGTCTCCCTTTTATGTGCGTAGCTTTTTCAGCGTTCTGGCTACTCCATTGGTAATGTTTCATGTTTTTGTCTCAAGATTTTTTATTTTATTTTATTCATGTCAAACGGTTTGGAACCAGAGCAGACCCCTGACGTTTTGTCGGAGTTTATCTGCTATCAGCAGGAGACACTAGATACTGAAAAATAGACGTCGAGTTTTACTTATTGGTTTGAAAACTTCAAAATTAAATAAATATCAGGACATATGTATTGTTTCTCGATAACTCGAAGTCGTCGGGGATTTTACTTTGAGTAACCAGGAATGCAAATTAATAAAATTAATCAATAAGTAACATAAAACTTAAAACTGATTAGATTGTGTATTTCCTATCTGGGTGTTTGTCTTTCAAGCACACATGGTCAGGCCACGTTTTGGTATGCTATAATTAATACGCCCTTTCTCAGAACCCAATGTAGCCTGTAACAAATTAATTTTGAGTTAATTACCTAGGTTTTGCTGCCTGTATGCGGTTCTGTTGGAATAATTTGCTAATCTGGATCTGATTTAAAGTTTTGAATATTTTTAAAAAAACATGGCAGACTGCGCACATCGCAGTGCCGTATGGGAGCGTCATAAACGTTCTTGAGTTACCCCCAACTTCCCCAATTTAGATTGCTCTAAGAGAAGAAAGGTTTTAACATTATAGACCCTACGGCACACAGACAACCCAATGAGAGACGACTGCGGCCAATTTTGAACGTCACTCGATCGTGCGACGAGGCAGCGAGAGCGACAGTACATGGAAAGTGTGAAGGGACATCCGTCTGGACAGATCGGCCGAAAGTCAGCGATCAATGTTCAGATGTGTCAACCGGGACACACGCTCCGATCACTTCAATGTTTGGACCTATATATAAGCCTACCCATTTGCTAAATTGAAATATTGCGTTCGAAATATTTGCATATATTTGTTTTTACGGTGTTACTATTATGCTTAAATGTAATTCGCCATATTTTTGTTTTATATATTTCTTTCAGTTCAGAGAGATTCGAAGTATTTAAAATTTTACGCGTCTCTTGTCCGCTAATAGAGAAAATCACTGAAAATACAAATTATAGTTTCTTTCTTATCAAAGGGAGGCAATTCAAAAATATTGGTCTCGGCCGTTTCCGTGAATACTAAAACCCGGTATCGATCCCAAATAATAAATCTTATCGTAAGTCTACTCCCTATGCTATGCGTCTTTGTACTCCTAACCTTGCCTTATCTTATGACGTCATGTTTTTACGACAAATTCTGCATGACACGTAAAGTCGTAAGCAATTGACCAATGCCAGCGACTGATGAAGGGGGTAATTTTGGTAGGAGTGTGCGAGCCAGTTTTTTTTTAAAACCTACCCCAATCATATACTTTGTCTTCGAAAAAAAGTGACCTATTCATATACTTGATTGAACAAAATTTTTACATATTCAGCAACTGTTCTTTAGTTTTTATATACCCCCTTTGGACAACGACATGTCGCTATAAATATTTACAACATATGTAAAGGGCATTTTGGGTCTAGGGGGGAATGCATCTAAAACAAACTGAAAGACACCAGTTTCATATTCCAATGACAAATGTCACAATTTTAGGTCACAGTAGTTTCGTACGCATGCGCAGAAGGAATACGTTAAGGTTTTGCAAATGGAGAGCACTTATATCCATAACATTTTTTTTTTAAAACTAGCAATGCATTTACTCAAAGTCTGGTCAAAACGGCACCCAATATTAAGGCGTACAATTAGGGGTGGGAGTAGAAAGTGCACGTTTTCATGGTATTGTAAATGATGAATCGCTTTGAAACGTATTTTGTTGCCTACTGTGCATGAGGGTCTCGATGGGGTATAATGATTAGTGAATAATGGCCCTTTTTATAATGAATAGTGAATAATGAGCCAAAAGAATAATGAAAAGTGAATAATGAGGGCCTAAAAATTAATAAATAATCCTATTTTTTTAATGAGTTGAAGAAAAAATTAATGAATAGTGAATAATCAGATATCTTTGCCACCTTTCTTACTTTTTTATGAATAATTGGTCTTATTTTAATGAATAACCCAAAATTTTAATGAGATAAAAAATGGGCGAAATTTTTAATAAATAGTGAATACCAGACCCCCCATCCAGACCCTCATGCATATTTTACTGCTAAACTACACAAATTTTAAAATCATTTGGACAATTTGAAAATTTGGTGTTTGTAATCATGTCAACTAGGGAAAATATACGCCTTATCGCTAGAACTCCTTTTGTTCACTGCGTATGATAATACAGTGACATCTATTTGACTACGCTCTGTATATTGTATATATGGTACTGAGGGTGGCTTAAACTACAATCCTCAGAAGGAATAGAGCCCATAGATTACGAAATCGAACAGACAACCGAACCCACACAAAGCCAAACACATCAGCCAAAAAATGTTAAAAAAGCCATGAAATTGATTTCATTTCCAACTTCACCGGCGATTGCGAGAAAGAAAAAATGATGCTCTTACCCAAAAAGGTCACTGGTTAATAATGGGGAAATACCAATTTCAACACAAGCGACAAGCAATGGAAGTGAAGCACATCCTGTCAGCGTCTACATCCGTGCACGTTGATCAGCACCTTAGAGCGGCTCATTTTTACGGTAAATTTTACGGTATCCCGGATTTTATATTTTACGGAATATGCCGAACAGCTCCAATTCGACAGTACAAGTATTAGCTTTCATATTGCTTATTACAGTCTTTGGCGAGGCCTTTTTTACTGGATGGTATCACGGATCATTCTGGCCTGGATTTACTTACACTGTAAGTGATCAAAATGCAGGTATTAAGGACATATGCCACTAAATACTTCCCATATTGAAATATTTTCAATACTTTGCATGCAGTTTGTTTTATGCATGGGCTATCCATTTATGAAATAAAAAGGATATGTCACCGTGCTTATTTTTTCAGAATCTCATATTGAAGTTAACAGCATTTGACCAATTTTCTAGAAATATAAAATAATAACACTAGTCCTAATTATCGAGCTAAAACGATTGTAATCTTTAGCCAGCTTCTTTCTTTTAACTTGAATTACTGCCCATGACCTCAAACTTTTAAGAAAATGTGCATGTTTACTTGTTATCCCATGCTGTGACAAGATACTGCATGATATATTTTGGCAATTCGTCGAAAAATGGAATTTGTTTTTAGAATAAATCATGTATTAAAAAATCTGATATTGAAAATCTTGAAAATTTATTTTTAATTCATGGACTATTATAATACCTTTCAGAAAAAAGAATAAAAACCTGGGGTCACCGAACTAATTCTCTTTCTAGAGGGCCAAATGTAACCCCACCCCCATAGGTTTCATGCGTAATTCAATATAAAAAGTTCGGGGATGACCATTTCGGTCGTTTTGATGATGCCATTTTACTAGTATATGAAGTAATTTAGCATTCAAATGTTAAAAAAGAAAGAAAAAAACACACTGAAAATATTGCGCATCCGGGAATCGATCCTGGTCCTCTGGCTTTGTAGCCAGACACGCTAACCACTAGGCCAAGAGGTCAGGTCGTGCGCCGCTCTAAATAACCATACAAATAGTATAGACTCGGCCACTATCGTATTCGTAACCAGGATTATTGTGTACGTCGTTTGATTTCGCCTGCGCTACATTTATCTGTCTTTAGTGCTGAGACGATCAGTTCTGAAAAGATGTCAATAGATATTTCGAACACACTTTAATTAGTTATTTTGTGAAGAAAATGTCGGAACACCGATATGACATAAGAATATCGGAAGCTGTGTTGATCCGAATCCGATAAGGGTCGAAAGACAGGACCCAGACAACTTTCCCCGTTTGCAGACGCGGGAAAGGTGCGCATTGGAAATAGCCGCATATGTCTTTAAAGGTATCTTTTTCATGGATTTCCCTTCAAGCTTAGGATAATAAATTTATTAAGCTTTCTACTTATTTTACCCTGTTTCAGCACATAGTTTACTTAGAGTTTAACTTATTTTACTTGTGTTTTGTCGGTTTGTGCTGGTGCTTTACATCCCAATCCACATTTTTTCAGTTATGTCGAGACATTTTCCTGTCGTCAGAAGTCCCTTTGTTGAACCAGTACTAAGCAGAGGATAATGTGTCTTGCTCACGGACATAAAGCAGTGCCCCCAGGCTGATATTTTCATACATACGTAGACTCGGGTCATTTTTTGGGGTTCTTAATTTTTGAATTTCAATATTTTTGGGGTTTTCAGAAAAATGAATACTTTTTAGGGTATGAAGATTTTGTGGATATTTTTGGGGGGTCATCACAAAATTGGACTATATTTAGGAGTAATTTCTATGCAGTTTAGGGTCTTTTCTTAAGGTCAAGCACAGGAGCTTGAAGTTCGGTCCTCATATCTTATATAGCCTCAAAACCAAAAGCTCTCGATGTCATTACGAATGACATCGTGAGCTTTTGGTTTTGAGGCAATATAGGTGATATAAGGACCGAACTTCAAGCTCCTGTGGGTCAAGGTACATTATAGGGGATATTTTTTGGGGTTGCTAAAATTTCAAATATTTTTTGGGGGTGCTTGAAATTCCTGATATTTTTTTGGGGTGAATGGTAGATGCTGGGCCCGAGCCTACGTATGAAGAAAAAAAGAGAGTACCCCCCCCCCCCCCCCCACACACACACACCCTGGGACAGTGCCTCCGGTGAGTCTCGTACTAAGAGTACTCGATCACACGTCTAACACATTGCCATAGAAATAGAACACTTATTTTACCCCATTCACTTAGCTAACTTAGCTTTCGACTTAGTTTACCTAGGTTAGTTATGTTATTTAACTTTTTCTTATTTCCTTTGTTTGCTGACATAGTTGCTACATACGAGGGGTATTGAATATGAAATGACAACTGGTCAATAAATGTAAAAGTTTTAAACTTGCACGCATTAAAAATTCGTTGGCTGCATATGTACAATTGTTGTTGTCCACCTCATTTCCAGATTCCAAGAAAGGATACTGAAATACGCTGCGATGTGAAATGAAACATTGTTTTCAACAAAAAAAAGAAAGAATACAGCACGCGCTAAGGACATTTTCGGTCTGTTTCTTCATCTACATATTGGTGACCAATAACTGCAAACTTATTTAATATAACTTTATATTCTACAAAATAATGAAGGGAGCGCAGTGGCTCAATGGTAGAGTGCTTGACTCGAGACCGGCATCACTGTGTTGTGTCTTTGAGCAAGACACATTCGTCCTAGCTTAGTACTGGTTCAAACCATGAAGACCCGTCTCTGCATAACTGAAAGATTGTTGATGGGACGTAAAGAATCAAATCAAACAAAAATCAAACAAAATAATGAAGCCGCCATTTGGGTTTAAATGCTCCTTGGGCGTTCAACTCACAACGTTTTTTTTTTACATGAACGATTATATTGAAAGTATGTATGCGATCATCGCATGTAACATTTCTTCTGGTCGCTATGGTGTTTATTTGGAAGTAATACAGCCGTCTTGGAAATGTCCGTATTTATTTTCACTCATAAAGTACATCTAGATACATAATTTGAATTATGAAAATTACATTACTCCGCCCCTTCCTGAGATTCACAAATAATCAGTTTGCACTGAAATTTAAATTTTTGGCCAACTTAATATTTTGTCGTTATTTGTAATATCTATGAAGTAAATCATTCAGTAAATCCAAGAAGTGGTCAATGCGACCATTTCCAAATGCGCAGTCATGAAAAAGGTGGAGAAAACTATAAGGAGGTCATAGATCATATATATCAATCATAAAGGAATTCATTTGTTTACTCGCTGCGCTCGTTTCCACTTTATTCCTTTAAAACTGTGATATATGATCTATAACTTATACTAAAAGAATGCCATCTATGGCTTACACTGAAATGAATCAGACAGAACACGTCTCAGTCAGACTTTAAAATTATAAGAATCGAAATTGACATACCCCTAGGTAGTGGTTTCAGTTTAACCGGTAGGTCAACTATGCTCTGTGCGTATTCAAACTCCATGCGAGCTAAGAGTTTGTGTTTTAACAACAACAGAATCTAGGGCGAAGATTTAGCGCTAGTAAAATGCATTTAAGCACCCCCCGGTGACTTAGGCTGCTGTCCGTTCCAGGGCGGCGGTTCTGCTGTTGCTGATCTATTGTTTAATGTACTCCCCATTGTTTGTGAGAGTTCTGTGTTTGTCTTTGTTTTGTTATGCATTACTTTGTGTCCTTTCTAGTTTTGCAATCATCTGGAAGAGGAAGAGAAATCTGATTACTTTGCCGTTATTGTCTTACAGATGTATTGTTACTATAAATGTTCTGTGGCTCTTCCTCATGGTGCCGTAGGTTGGTCTGCAGTATGTAATTGTGGTATTTCCTGATCATACTCACTTACTTTTCAATACAATAAAATTGTCCTTCCCCTGACATAAAGCTAAAATTTAAAAAAAAATGTGCATACTTTAGTGTTACGTCTCTTGTTTTAAACGACGTTAACCTAAGATAGTGCAACGTAATAAAATCGTCACACAATAACTCAGTACTAGTCAGAAGTTTAGAGCGTTTTAGCAGGTAAAATCGAATGGAATCCAAAACTATGGATATGCCATTCATGCTTGTTTACTGATTGTTTTAGAAAACACATCATACCTTTCAAACTTTGTTAATATGCGCTTGTGGGTGGAGTTATGATGCGTTGCCATTACATATTGAAACCTCTTGGTAGTTTACTTACTATATTTCTATATCTCTACTAACATGTACTTTACTTAGTTTACTCTTGCTTTCTATGGTTGCTGGCATAGTATCTATTTAGTTTACTCAACTTACTTAAGATTTCTAGATACATGTACTTACTTAACTCAGTTTGCATAGCTTTCTTTACTTAGTTTATTTATGTTATTTACCCTACCCTTATTTCCTTTGGTTGCTGGCATAGTATCTGGTAAGTTTACTTCTTACTTTCTCAGTTTATTTAAGTTACTTACCTTACCCTTATATTCTATTCTTGCTGATATAGTATCTACTTAATTTACTTAACTCCAGTCTACTTAAATTCCTACTTACTTTCCTTAGTTTACTAATGTTACTAAGTTTACTTAGATTTCTACTTACTTTTTCCGTTTACTTGTTACTTAGTTTATATATATTTCTACTTACAATACTCTATTTACTTGGATTACTTTGTTTTCTACTTGGAGTTTATTTAACACAACTTATTATACTCGGTTTACATATGTTAGTTACCTTACTCTTAGTTCCATTTTGTTGCTGGTATAGTAGCTACTAATTTACTTAGCTTTCTACTTGCTTTACTCAGGTTAATAATGTCACTTGCCTTACTATTTTCTATGGTTACTGGTTTAGTATCTACTTAGTTTACTTATATTTCTACTTACTTAACTCAGTTGACTTAGCTTTTAACTTACGTTACTTAGTTTACTTAATACATGTATGTTATTTAACTTTCTCTTATATCCTATGGTTGCTGGCATAGTATACTTAGTTTACTTTGCTTTCTCAGATTTCTACTTACTCAGTTAACTAGCTAAACTTAAGTTTATTCATTTTACTGACCTTATTCTTATTTCATATGGTTGCTAGCATAGTTTCTACTTACTTTACTCTGTTTGTTTAACTTTCTACTTACTTTACTGGGTTTACTTCACTTTCTACTTACTTTACTCGGTTTATTTAGTTTACTTATGTTACGTACCTTAGACTTGTTTCCTATTATTGGGAATTTGCTTGCATGATGTTACTCAGTTTACTTAATTCACTACCTACTTTACTCAGTTTCCTTATTCTATTTCCATTACCCGTACACTTATGTTCTTATTTTGCTGGCATAGTGTCTACTTATCATTCTACTTACTTTACTTATATTACTGACCTTATCTTTTTTTTCTATACACCATGTACATGTAGCTGCTGACATAGTATCTACATGTATTTAGATTTCTACTTACATTGTTGAGCTTTTCACTCACTTAACGTAGGTAACTTATGTTATCTTACATAAACTTATTTCCTCTTGTTGCTGATATAGTATGTTTTAGTTGGCTTTGCTTACTTAGATTTCTACTTACTTAACTCAGTTTATCAACGTACTTAACTTTCTACTCACTGTGCTTAGAATATTCATGATTCTTACCTTACCTAAGTCATATTTCAAATTGTTGCTTGAATAGTATCTATATACTTTGTTTTGTTTGCTTAGCTTTCTACTTGTTTATTCTCAGTTTACTTAGCTTACTTTGATTTCTACTTACTTAACTCAGTTTAATTATGTTACTTACCTTACTCCTATTTTGTATGGTTTCTGGCATAGTCTCCACTGGTTTACTTAGAACTTCACTTAGTTTATTTAGTTTACTTAAATAAAAGCTTTCTAATTACTTTACTTAGTTTATCTATGTTACGTTTCTTACTCTTTTTCCCTATGGTTGCTGGCATAGTATCCACTCATTTTATTTAACAGACGTTTACAGGTTTAATTAGCCTTCTACTTATTTTCCTTAGTTAATTTGCCTTACTATTATTCCCTAGTGAATCTCTATCTCAGGTTGCTGGTATAGTATTCACTTAGTTTACTTAGATGTCTTCTTACTTTACCCAGCTTTCTACCTATTTTACTTATGTTACTTTTATTTTCTACAGTTATTGACATACACTTACTAATACTTATGTTACTATTCTAACTTTTCAATTTCTAGGGTTGCTGGCATGGTATCAACATGTACTTAGCTTACTCAGATTTCTACCTACTTTACTCAGCTTACTACTTACTTTACTTATGTTACTCTTCTTACTCTAGCTTATTTCATATGGCTGCTGGCATAGTATATACTTAGTTTACTTAGATTTCTACTTATTTTTCTTATGTTACTCTTTATGTCTCCCTCATCAAGGTCGGGAGACATATTGTTTAACCCCAGGCATCCATCTGTCTGTCCATCTGACTGTCCGTCAAAAATTGTATCCAATCTTTAGAACGCAACTCCTACAATTTTCGCCGGATCTTTTTTTAAAAATTTGCAGGTGTTTTTGTCAAGGTCTGAAGATGTGCATGAGGTTTGGCTTTCATCCTTGGATTAATTTGTCACTTTTTTCGCTATTTGAACTTACTTTTTTTTTGGCTCAACTTCTACAAAAGCATATATACACTGGGTATCTTGTGAACGTATCTCCTCATACAATTTTAGCCAGGTCTTTTAGAAATTTCGCAGGTGTTTTGTCCAGGTCTGAAGATGTGCATGAGGTTTGGCTGTTATCCTCAGATTGATTTTTGTCAAATTTTTCGCAGTTTGAAGTTATTCATTTCTTGACCCAACTTCTACCAAAGCATAAAGACACTGGGCATCTTGTGAAACGCAACTTAATTCTCCTACAATTTTAGCCAGATCTTTTTTAAACTATGCAGATGTTTTTGTCTAGGACTGAAGATGTGCATATGATTTGGTTGTAGCATGGATTTTCCATTATAACGAAATAATCTATACTTTTCCCAAATGATTGTGCAATATTTTACTGCATTGGCAGGATATCTTTGCTGGATATGAAAAAACAATTCTAGTTTCAGATGGTTGCTGGCATATTATCTACTTAGATTTCTACTTTCTTTACTTACATTATTTACATGTAGGCTACCTTCTCTACCCACATTGCCATATGTTGACATGTCATTTACAGTGGTATTTGGACATCATTTTACTTTACTAGTGCCTTTAGCTTTCAATTCATTAAATGAATCAGTACATAGTAGTAAGTGGTATCCATCCATTCACTCTACTCACTTCTTAGGTTACTTAACTTATTTTGAAATAGGATTGGATATACTTGTTCATTCCTCACCAAAATTACAACTGTTAATTTTGGATCTCCCAACTCAGTTTATGAATCATGTACAGTAGCTCACTGTGCTTAACTTACTCAAGCATGTACTATTGTAGGCCTATTTACTTGTTAAACCCCGCTGCTAAGCAGAGTGGGGGTTATTGAAGTGGCCTTCATCTGGCGGACACCAGGCCTCGAGGTTATACAACTTGAGTTCATTCTCAAACTCAAAATAAAGTGCAATGATAGGCTGCTTGCGGACATGTGTCCCCAAGCAGCCAATCATTGCGCTTTATTTTGAGTCTGAGACTGTACTCAAGCTTTATAACCTTGAGGCCAGCTTGTCCATCCATATCACTTTCTTGTCTGCTCAATATCTCCTGCACTCTTTGGAAGATTTTCATTAAACTGTGGTCAAATGTTTATCTCAGTAAGACGGTGTGCAGAACCCATGACTCAACTGTGCAGATTCAATGTCAATGTCACAATTGAAGGTCATGGGATTTAGTCTTAAATTTGATGTCCACTCATTAACTCCTGGAAGTATTTTCATTAAACTTTCCTAAGTTGTTCATCTCAGTGCGATAGTTTACAGAACCCATAACTCAAACATGCAAATTCAAGGTGAAGGTCAGAGTGGAAGGTCATTCGAATTGAACATTGTTAAGATGTTCAGCTCAGTGAGATAATTTGCAGAGCTTATAACTCAACCATGCAAACTCAAGGTCAAGGTCACAATGGAAGGTCATTCGAATTGAACATTGTTAAGATATTCAGCTCAGTGAGATAGT
Source organism: Loripinus fragilis (assembly GCA_964019695.1). Lineage (NCBI taxonomy): Eukaryota > Metazoa > Mollusca > Bivalvia > Lucinida > Lucinidae > Loripinus > Loripinus fragilis. The sequence continues at coordinate 77,516,813 of OZ026525.1, forward strand.
TTGCAGAACCAATAACTCAACCATGCAAATTCAAAGTCAAGGTTACAGTGGAAGGTCATTGAAATTGAATCTTGTTTTTAGTCCACTATATATCTCCTTTAAGCTTGGAAGGATTTACATTAAACTTTGGTCAAATGCCTCATTAAGATGTGCAGATTTTTTTGAATTCGACCATGCACACTCAAGGTCACAATTAAAGGTCACTAGTTTGAGCCTTTAATTTTTATGTCTGTTTCATACCTCTTTTAACCCCGGAGGATTTTCATTAAACTTTGATAAGATATTCAGCTCAGCTAGATAGTGTGCAGAGCTTATGACTCAACCATGCAGACTCGAAGTAAAATTGTGAATATTTTTATAAGCAATAAATTTTAACATGTGTTTTGGGTGCTCAAAAATACCATCTGAATGAGATGGTTCTTTTGAGTACCACAACATATGTATTGTTTTTTTTATCATATGACCTCGCATCTGGGAGTGAAATAACGCCATGCAGTAAAATCGATAAACCACTTGTGGTTTACAGATTTACGGGAAACATTATGACGTCCATAACAATGTTGCGTACATGATGACAAAATCATAACGTCTTTACGTCAGAAATGAGATTTCAAAGTATTTGTCATATGATAAATAGAATCTAACATTCGTGCTCTTGTATTATTGAATTTATTAAACTTGTAGCGAAAAAAAGATAAAATGCTCGGGAAGCCTCGCATTTTATCTCTTTTCCCCAACTCGTTTAATAAATTCAATAAAACATGAGCACTCATGTAAGATCCTCTATTTAATTACTCACTCTTATCTTAGGGGCCTGAAAGTGTTAGGACAATTACAGTAATAGGAAAAACTAAAACAAGAAATAATGGCAGTTAAGAATTTATTTAAATAATTTCAATATATTAAGCAGCATCAAAAGTATAATCAATAGAATGTCAATAGAATGTATGATTTTGCTAATTGCTTCATACCCTCAAGCCAATCAAGACCACCATAACCTCATTGAGTAAAAAGATTATACATGTAACGAGAGGGCCATAGTGGCCCTAAATCGCTCACCAGTCTGTACTATGTGCACCTGTCATATAAGCTTATGCGAACCCTAGGGAGGCCCACTTTCGGCCCCAGGGGCATTATTTGTTCAAACTTGGTAGAGATTCACTAGATGATGCTACATACCAAATATCAAGGCTCTAGGCCCTGTGGTTTCAGACAAGAAGATTTTATTCAAGTTTTCCCTATATAAGCCTATGTAAAACATTTGACTCCAGGGGCGGGGCTATTTTTGGCCCAGGGGTATAATTTGAACATACTTGGCAGAGGTCCACTAGGGGTGCTACATACCAAATACCAAGGCTCTAGGCCTTGTGGTTTCAGAAGAGAACCACTGGGTGATACTACATACCAAATATCAAGGCTCTAGTTCCTGTGGCTTTAGACAAGAAGATTTATTCACATTTTCCCTATATAAGCCTATGTAAAATATGTGACACCCGTAGAAGTCTCTTTGACAAACAGTGTAGACCCAGATCAGACTGCTCCTTCAGGAGAAGTCTGATCTGGGTCCACACAGTTTGCCTCTAAACCTACATTAGACTATAATGTTAGCAAATATATGCAGCAGATGAATTTAGAGGAAGATATTTTCAGATGCTCTATATGCTGGCACTTGAACTCTCACCTTATTAGCGGTGACTTTTGTCGTTTTGCAAACAGTTAGGACCCAGATTAGGACCGACAGAAAGTCATTCCTGATCTGGATCCAAATTGTTTGACAAGCTGATAGTGTTCCTGAAAGAATTTTTTGAAAAGTTGATTTTGAAAATAGTCAGCAGACAACAATAAAGCATGAAGGCAAAGAGTTATGGGTTTATTATAAAATTACATACCTGGATTAACTGGACATCAGAAGTTCATAGGACATAGGCAAACAGTGCAGATCCAGATCAGATGCCGCAGAACACAGCGTCAGATCAGGGTCTCCACTGTTTTCTTAAAGACTGTTTTATTAAGATTTGAATGAAAATGAAAAAACACCACCCAACAACCCTTAAAACAAAAATGGACTGTTCCAATTGATAATAGTTGGAAATCCCATTTGGCTTAAATGGGTTATTTGATTTGTTTCTTTACGCCCCTTCAACAATCTTTCAGTTATATAGGGACGGGTCTTCCTGGGTTGAACCAGTACTAAGCTAGGATAAATGTGTCTTGCTCAAGGACCACAACGCAGTGACGCCGGTGAGGCTCGAACCCGCGGCCCTTCGGTCTCGAGTCAAGCACTCTACCACTGAGCCACTGCGCTCCCTTTAAATGGGTTAAAATTGATAAACCACCAGTGGTTTACATATTTATAATTATGATATGTAATACCGTCCATAACAACTTTGTGTACATAATGATAACATCTAGACTTTTTCATATCAAAAATGTGATTTAAAGTTATTTGAATGTCATGATAAACAGAATCTTACATTTGTGCTCTTGCATTATTGAATTTATTGAACTTGCTGCGAAAAAGCGATAAAGCCGAGAATTTTATCTCTTTTCCCCAACTTGTTTAATAAATTCAATAAAAATGAGCCACTATGTTCACCCCTTCATCCCCTTGTATATTTATTATCTGCCTATCAAAGGCTTCAATAAACTTTCTATATGGGGATTATGGGAGCAAATTTCATCCATTGTTTTTCTAACTTCATCAAACTTTTTCCTATTCCTTTCACTAACATCAAAAATATTTGCATACTTAAGCAGGGTATAAATCCTATAAATATCCACCATATTTCTATTGAAAGTATTTGCATTTAGATATCCAGTTTTTGAATCAAGCATTCGCAAACTGTTCAAAGCTGGTTCAAGCTTTTCTAAGGTTTTGAACAAGAAATATGACACCAAAACCCTTTCATTTAATTCCATCGTCTTATATTTTTCCGGTAGATTCTCATTTTCATTACTAGCTTTGTGTGTTCTTTTCTCTTCTGTGAGTTGGGATGATAGAGTTGTCTCCCCTGGTGGCTCTCCAGTGATATTTAAGGAAGTACTGAGAAATCTGACAAGATGTTTGTCAAGAAGTTGAATGAAATCGATTGGTTCACTGTATGTGTTCATTTCACCTCTGTCAAAGAGTCGCTCTTCAATATCCTGAAGTGAAAAAAAATAATCTTGCACACAAGAAAGTGTCACAGCAACGCCAACGGGATTCCCACCAAAAATAGTATTTCCCCCTCACCTTCAGAGCGGGACATAATGATGGAATGCCAATAATAGATATTTCAGACATAAAAAGATGTTGAAATAAATTTTGAAAAAGATTGAATAAATTTTCATATTGTTTATCAAATGCTCTGAACCCTTAATTATCCTTCTAATAAATTTTTGTCCTGAAAATGTCATCTTCTTTTTACATCTGCTGCAGATATTCAAATGCACTTCATGACTACTTTTGGTCATGGAAGCAAACACTTATCAGACTCCTTCACGTCTGCTGCATATATTCAAATGCACTTCATGACTACTTTTGGTCATGGAAGCAAACAGTATGAACCCTGATCAGACTGCTCCTAAGGGAGCAGTCTGATCTGGGTCCATATTGTTTGCAATATAGACTTCCAAAGTTTAAGCAAGTAAGCAGACGACAATTGTTGTTAATGGCAATGGCGGGAAGGGTTAAACAAATCTCAAGCAGCTATTCCATGCGCAGATCTAGAAAGTTTTTTCAGAGGGGGTCCAAATTTGATAACCATTTTTTTTTAGTTGATAAGGGGATAGAGGATCCAAATATCGCTATAAATGGGCCCTCATCGGCCCGCCAGCGTAACACCATTGAAATGGCGTTTAACTGGCGGGCTGATGATGGCCCAACATTGAATGTTGGCTTGGTAGCTTTGTGATTTTTTCAGGGGATCTGGACCAGTATTGCAAAGAAACCCTATATTAGTGTGATTTTTCAGGGGGGGGGGGGGGTCCAGACCTGCTGTCCCCCCTCTAGATCCGCCAATGTATTCAGAGTGTAAATACAAAAGGAATAGAAGCTTACCTCATTATCATTGCTTTCAACCATCCAACCAATCAGATTGTGTATACAGTCCACCATCTTGGGGTTGCCATGGTGATGAAACAATTGACCAATCAAAATATCAAGAGCTAAATATGGATGTACTGGAGCTGAAATGGACAAGGGATGTCATATAATTCTAACAGACTACTGTTACGTGCCAGGCGTAACTAGAAAAGAATTCAGGAAACCAAAATTTGCTATTTGGAAAGTCAGCAAAAAGCACTTTTAAAATTTAACAAAATTTATTAAAAACAAAATTATCATTTACAATAAGCAATGGAAAATAGTTATACAATCAAAGAAAGTCTAATTTACAATACCTTGTATGTCCAAACTGTCCCTCAGAATATTTATCAACACAAGTCTTTCAGTAGTTTCTGATCCCCAGATTTTGAAGTTAAATCCAAATGAACACTAAGTCTGAATCCAAAACTGAATAATCCAAAGTAATCCAGAATGAATTCATTAATCACAGTATTCCAGTATAGAATTCCAGCACAAAAGGTTTAGACTTTTAAATGGTGAAATTATTTCAAAGATGCCCTTATGAAAAATTTACCCTTATATATACTGTTAAAGAACGTTCAGGTACCAAGTATGATATCATATGCTAAATAAAAATCAATACATGGGTTCTGGAAAGTTCTTCATTCTGCTGGATGATTCCACTGAATTCCAGAACCTACTCAAAGCTTCTATTGGCATGGAAAAGAAAATTCTAGAAAATTCCCGACTTTTCTGGTAACTTCTATATGATTAGTCATCATTCTAGAAAAATCTATAACCAAATAAATACTTTATTTACAATAACTTATTAACCATCAATATCTCCAATATCTGGGTCAACAGAAACTAAGTGAACAAAATATGAAACAGATAAACACCATACATGTTACACTACAAAAAGTAAATTGGCCAGAGGGGATGAATATGTAGGAATCAGCAATATCAAATTATCTTAATCCTTATCCCTCGACTATTTTTTTGTCCTGAAAATGTCTGATTTTTACGTCTGCTGCATATACAGTAGAATTTCAATGACTCAAACTCTGATGGCTCATTCACCTTGGCTGGCTAGAATTATCATCATGTCCATACAGGTTATTTTATGCAATATACACCCTGGATGGCTGGAACTACCCTTGGTGGAACTATTTTTCATGGTCCCAAGCCTGTACGGGCCATTGAAGTTCTAATGTATTCAAGTGCAATGCAGACTAGATTTTTTTCATGGAAGCAAACAATATGAACCCTGATCAGACCTTAGTCTGATCTGGGTCCGTATTGTTTTACAATATAGGCTACCAAAGAACATAAGCAGATGAGAGGAGCAGACGAAAAAATTCCAGACTGGCGAAAAAAAGGTTAAAAATATCAAATTACCATATTCAACCTAGCAGAACAACTTTCCCAAAATCTCAACACCATCTTAAGAAAATAGTTTAAATCCCGATCAGCTGGCCTCTAATGAAGCCAGTCATGGGCAGCCAATCAGGATTCTTACTATTTTTCATTAACAAGATAATTCCATAGTAATGACAAAACTGCTCTATTGGATTAACAGGAAAAAAGAATCCCACGTTGTTCGAACACAACAATTTTTGCTTGGTTTGATGTTTTACCTCCCAGTCAACAGCTATGGTCATGTTGGGAGGTTTAGTTTGCCTAACCACACTTTTTTCCTGGGCAAGCTTGACTAAGCGGTTAACCAGTACTTTGTGCATATACTTTCACTTGTAACTGACAACAACAGTGAATCCTTCATGAATCAGCGGAAGGAGAAGAATGACCGTAGAAATTATTTCGAGATCAATCTCCAGGAAAGTATGGGATCAGGCCAGGATCGAACTTGCGACCCCTTGATCTGCAGTCGTACTCGCTTCCGACTGTGTTACGCAGCCTGGTATAAAAAAAACACTAGATTAAATGTACGTCTCAGGAGTATGTGCACTTATTTGGGTAAAATGTATTATTAATCAGCGCCCTCCTGGTTGTGATCTGGTGTGTGTTTTAAGGACAAAAAAGATCAAAGAAACAAAATATAAGATACAAAGTCTTACTGCATCTACTCTCTACATTCAAAAAGATGGGCCATGTTCAAGCAGTGCAGACCTTGTCCAGTAAACTGGGCCTTCGCTGTTTGTATGTTTGTATAGGCTTTATTGATAGATTTCTAGTGTTTGGAAACATGAAAGTTAATGATGTATTTAGCAGTTCATTTATAACCCTATGTTTTGGGGGTCCATAGCAATGGACAGTGTTACAAAAGAAGCGTTTTATAAGACACAATTTAACAGAGGAATTATAGGAAAATGACCATTAATGATCATTTTCCTATAATTCTTTTGTAAAATTCCATAGTAACAAAAATTGAGAGCCACAACATGACAGTGTTATCAATGGCATAGCCAGAACGCTGAAAAAATTATGCACATCAAAGGGAGACTATTGGATCAAGCAGTGCTCCTCTTCAATTGGGTCCCTTTTCAAAGTGGGAACTTCTCTTAATGGATATAATTTGCTCCCAGAATGAGCAAATTCTTTCCTTTAAGAGCAGTTCTTTATTAAATGGAAAATCCCTTTTACCACATTAGGTGAACTCTCTTCAATGTTACTACGCCAATGGTTATATCCAAATCTGTGTTGTAACTTAAATCTTTGAGTTTATGCTATATACAGTACATGTATTTCTCAAGGACAACACAAACCTTTTATAGAAGGATCAAGGCTAGACAGGATTCCAGCAGCTATGTCCTTGACCTCAAGGTCGTCCTCCTGCACAAGGTCAATCACTACCTTCCAGAAGGTGAAGGTCAAATTTCCTGTAACAAGAAGAAACTCATTATCCTAATCAGCAGCCACATTGGGAGAAATTGCAAACATGTTGGCGTTGCAGGTAAACAGCAGTAGCACAGATCAGCCTGCCCTTCAAGACAGTATGGTTAGTAGTAACTGAAGTTAAATTTATGGTTCACTAAACCTTCGCCAGTTATGTTATGTCTGCATGTGAAGTTAAACGTCAGTAGCTGCTATGTTTTTAGAGATAATTGCCGAACATGTCTTGATAGAAAATTAATTTGTTAGTGAAAAAGGGGAATAACTCAAAGTATATAGAAGCTTGAGTTATGGCTTTTATGCACTGCACTTCCATCTGCTCTGTAGGCATGTCAAGTTACAAGTCAATAGCTTGTGAAGTTATATGTCAGTAGCTTTATACTTTTTGAGAAAATAACCAAACATATTTTAACAAGCTTCGGACTTGCAAGACGGAGGGTAGGACGGATGGACACTCTCATGAAGGTACATTTGTTGGCTACAGTGTCAGACATAACAATTGATGAAGTACCCACTATGACCATTGTTTTTATTGGCTTCTTTATGACAACTAAGCTAAACCCTAACCCTAATCAAACTAAGGGGTACCAAACTAGTGCCCCCTCATGTCCTCAGATAGATGGACGGATGAGCAAAAGACTGATGTACTATGCCAAAACAATCTGAAATCTGCCTTTTGGCAGCGGATAAAAAATAGTGTGTGCATGATGCAGCACTTCATCAGGGTCTCAACTGCTTTCTAAGACAAAAAACATCTTTAGAGAAAGAAATACTGTAACAATTACAGCCTCTAACTTCTTGACATATACAGTGACCATCCAAAGTTTATTGTATCAAACTGGAAGGAAGAATCCATTAATGCATAAAAGGTAAAATGTGGTTACCTAATATTTTGTTGCTATCACAGAGTAAAAAGTTGGCATTGTTAGCTATAACAGTTATACAGGCTGTCTGTTTATCAACATTCTGTTCTGTTCCACAGTGGCTCTGGATCAGAGAGGCCCATTCTTCTATCAATGTAAGCTTCTTTTGAATATGATCAGCCCTGTTAGGGATGCTGCCCTTTTGTAGCTGAAAAAAAATCATAATGCTCTTTTTGTTCACAGTATCAATAGTTACCAAATACATGTACATGCAAAAGGTTTCAAATGAAACAGATGGTCTCTCTTCATATGCTATTTATTTTGTCAAAATAAAGACCCAAACACAAAAAAGGTGCATAACTAGTGTTCTGTTGTTATCAATTCATTGTTTATTGTTGCTCCCATTGTTTGTGTTTTTTTGTGTGTGTGTTTGGTCCTTGTTTTGTAATGCAGTGTGTGGTGTCCTTTCTAGTTTTGCAATTGCTGAGGAAGAGAGAGCTGGTTGCTTTACTTTGTGTTCTTGCTGTCCTGAGGCTGTTTGTGTTCTGTGACTCTTCATCATGGTGCAATGGGTTGTTCTGTAGCCTGTTTATTTTGATTCTTTTTGTCCCAGTCGACAATTTTTCAGTCATGTCGGGACGGGTCCAGTAATAAGTAGCGATTAAAGTGTTTTGCTCAAGGAAACAAAACAGTGACTCTGCCAGCAGTGAATCCCAAACTCATGACCCTTAGATCCCAAGTCTACCAACTGAGTCACTGCCCACCTCGACTGTTTTCTCTGAAAATAATGCTAGTTTTTACCTAAATTCAACCCTACACTTGATTGTTACATGTATAACCTGGGGTTGACACAAGATTTTAGAACTTTTACAGTAAAATCCGTCCTAAGTGGCCACTCAAAAAAAGACAAAAATTGTTTTTTCAAGACCCATAATCGCTTAATGCAGGTCAAAAGTATTGCAGAATGCTCCACAGGGAGCATTCTGCAATACTTTTGACCTTCAATAAGCTACCACTTGTCTATAAAACCTTTGTTTTGTCTATTTTTGAGTGGCTGCTTAAGACAGGTTTTACTGTATTTGATGTATACTATTTCATATGAAAAATGCACATATTAATAGAAGGAGCGCCTTTAAAATATAAAGCATATTTACCATGGTGATTTCCTGAGAGAGGCTCGTTACCGGATGACCAGAATATCCTATAAGAGCAGTAAGAACCTCATCCCTGAAAAATATAACACTCATGAACTCTTTGCATGCTGGGTAATTTTTGATGATTTTTTGTCGTCTGCTGACTTTTTTCAAAATTATCTTTTTCAAAAAATTCTTTCAGGAACACTATCAGAGTGTCAAACAGTTTGGATCCAGGTCAGGACCGACATTCTGTCGGTCCTGATCTGGGTCCAAACTGTTTGCAAAGGTTATTAGCAGACGACAAAATTCACCGCTAGCAAGGAAAGAGATAAAAACCACTCCTTACAACCTATGTCACAGAAAGCGATGTTCGTTGCTAATTGGGATACAAATTTGTCAGCCATTTTTAAGATCAGTGCCTTACTTGGATTGATGGTATTATGTTGACCGAGAATTTAGGTAATTATGTTATATACTGTTGGTTCCAAAGTGCAAATAGTAGTTAATATCAAGAAACATATGAGCCAAATCATCTGGGTCTATACTGTTTGTAAAGGTAAACAAGATCTTGAGACAAAAGAATACAATATTTTTTGCAAATTATAACAGGACAACCCCAGATATGTAAAATGGACTATCCCAAATTTGTCGTAACAAACCAGAAGGAAGAATTCATTAGTATACAAAGGGTTAAAGTGGGAAAGAAATTAACATAGACTGAAGTTACCTGGTAAAGGAAGTTCCTTTTCTCACAATTTTTGACAGAAGCTGAAATTAAAGTAAATATTTCAATATGAAATGGTCTAAGAAGTTGATCCTTATTAATGAACTTTTCTTATTTGAACCAGCCCATGATCACAAACGCATAAAGTCACCTGTACACAACTATCCAGAAGCCTAACTTGTCTGAGTACTCTATTCAGAGGCAGATCCAGGATTTCTGAAAAAGGGTTCATCAGAATAAAGGTGTGGGGGGAGGGGGATCACTTTGTTGATTTTATCTCTTTTCTTAAACATCCCATGAAAAAGAAATCGAGACCAAATTATTTCATTTTCATAGGATATTTAAATGGGGAGCAGGATCCAAGCAAACCCCCTGAACCCCCTCTGGAAGTGCCACTGCATTTAGTTTCATTCTCCATGTATGCAAGCAGTGAAGAGTCTGGCATGACTGTTCTAATGTGAAGTATTGTCTGAGCCTTTGATGCTTGCCTAAGCTGTAAATACTTAACTCTCAACTGCTTGCTCTTTAATATATAGAGGATCTAACATAGAGTTGAGGATGAGGGATAAAATGCGAGGCTAGCCAAGCATTTTATCTCATTTCCGCAACAAATTTACAGGGGCATGAATGGTAGATTCTATTTATCACATGATATTAAAATTATTTAAAAATCATATATTTCGGCGTGAAAATGTCACGATTTTGGCATATTCTACTAAAAGTTATAATCAATGTCATTAAGAAACCTTACTAAATCTGTATCAATTTTAATGCATGGCATTATATCACTCCCAGATGTGACATCATATGATAATAATAAGTACAACTTTTGATTTGGTTACGCTTCCAGCACAAAATTTTCATGGAGCAGGTAGCAACATGGTTGAAATCATCATCATCATCATCATCAAATTTAACCTCTTTTCAACAGTTATAAGGGACTTTACTGTATAGCTTTAATGAAAAAATTACCTCTTCTACTGAATAAATTTTCATTGTCACCTGTTCTTGATTGAGTGAAAGACAGTCCAGTGCACCAAACACCTGAGAAAAGAGAAAGCATATTATTCTTCACTCAAAGGTCAAGACATGCGAAATTTTTGAGCGTAAAATTATAATTATTTTCTTGTCTTTCAGTTAATACATATGTTTTGGGTGCTCAAAAGAACCCTTTCATTGAGACGGTTCTTCTGAGTACCCAGTTGAAAAATAATTATTTATTACGCACTCTTATCAGAGGCTTGTTTACTACAAATTTCAACAGTCAGACACTTTTGTACATGACTATCCCATTTTAACTGTAAACTTAAAAAAAATGGGAATAATGACAAAAGTGAACTCCCAGATGATTTCTCTTTGGGTTAGTTTGTGGTTAACATCCCAGTCAATAGCTATGGTAATGCCGAGACGGTCAGTTAACTTAACCACACTTTTTCTGGGCAAGCTTAAGACTGAGAGTTTAGCCAGTACTCTGTGCACATACTTTTGATTGTAACTAACAACAGCCTTTCTTAAATCAGCAGAAGGGGGAGAATGACCATAGAAAAAAAAATTCACAATCAATCTTCACGAAAGTATGGGGCCGGGCTGGGGTCTAACAAATGACCCCTGGATCAGAAGACCCAGGTGAGATGCTGCAGAATGTGTCAACTTATCAGAGTCTACACTGTAAATATTTTGGACTACAAACTTACAACAGTCAAACATACTGTCAGTATATGGGCATAGGTTTAGATAAACAAAAAACTTCAGTGTAAACTTGTAAATATTTTCTTACCCATAATTTTTAGCATATGTTTTGGGGCTCAAAAGTCCCTCTCAAAGAGACGGTTCTTTTGAGTACCCTCAACGCATGTTTTGGTTGAGAAACAAGAAAATTATCTTTCTGGTATGCACTCTTAACTGAAGGTCTGTGTGTAAGAGTCTTCAGTACTTATTGCATCAGCAAACAGTGAAGGTTCAGGCCAGTTTGCTCGCATAAACAAAGTATGGATGTAGATGAAGGCTCAGACCAAACTTTGGACTTCTTATTTCGCTGGATACGTCATTGGACAATATATGCACCATTATTATGAGTCTGCCCTGTGTTTTGATATTTGCAAATCATTTTCCCATCATTCCAGACAAATGGTGTCATCATTCTAATTAAGTAGCTTATGTTTCAAACAATATACATCCAGATCAGTCTGATCAGGGTTCATGTTGTTTCCTTCCATGATAAACTAGTGATAGAATATTCAAGCGACTGGTAAAGGCTCTGATCAGACTGCGTGTATGTGCAGGCTGATCTGAGCCTTTGCTGGTGGCACATACCACATTGTTGGAAATCTCATGTCATGGCTCATATGTTAATCTATCTAAATCTATTATTGCCCTTTTCCTTAACTCTTGTCTTGCTGAACCCATGTATATGCTCTATAGAAAACAGTGTAGATCCAGATCAGCTAGCTTCTTATGAAGCCTTTTGATCAGGATCCACACTGTTTTCCACTCAGAATGAAAAAAATATGCTTATAACTAGAATGATCCAGTTGAAGAGGATAAAAAATTTGCGAGGATTGAAGTACATAACAATATTCAGCATGAGAAGGATTGATATAGATTTCACAATTAAAGCTGCATAGTCTGTAACTTTTGATCTTTCAATTTTTGAAATAATGTTTCTATTTTTCAAGATTACAGTAAAAAAACTAAAATTCAGGTATACATTTTACCAACTTCGTGAATCTTCGCAAATTATCAGTATCAAAACAAAAGCATTTATGTTAAAACTTACCTGTCTATAATTATTGGAGGGACGCAAATGATTACCAACAAGAGAAAAAACACCTGTTTTTATAAGATAATTCACTTTTCCATGCAGTTTTCAGCTATAGTGAACAGATTTATTGTGAAAACTTAACTAAATTCTGCTTTTACAAATGATTTAAAAGGAAAATAATTTTTTTCGAAAAATGTTCAAAGTTACAGACTATGCAGCTTTAAATAAGCCCCGACATGTGATTTCAATCAATGTGGCATTTTGATATGTGTAGAGTCGGACAAGCCTGAGCAGCTATCTTTTAGGTTAAGAAACTCCAAAAGATATTCGGTCAGTAGCCCAAGACTCATAGAATATTCAAGCAACTAGCAAAGGCTCTGATCAGACTGCACATACGCGCAGGCTGATCTGAGCCTTTGGTGGTCGCACATACCACATTGATGGAAATCTCATGTCACGGCTTAAATTGATCTAACCTACCTCAGTCAAACATTCATGATGGGCCTCCCTGTCAAATGCCATGGTAATCAGCTCTGCAAATATCTTCTCAGAATTATTAACAACATTGCACAATATTTCACCTCGAAGTCCAGGCAAGGCATTATCACAGTCATCCAGTACATCTCCATGATCACAACTATCTGTTTGGAAAGTCAGTACTTGTTTTTGCCTCAAACACTGTTTTATAATTTCAAGAATACTCTTTCTCACTTCATAAAAGGGAGATTTCAACAACTTCAGCACTGTAGTTTCTAAATCAAAGTCTAGGATAGCCTCCCCAGCTCCTTTTGAATCTGAGAAATCATTTTCTATCAGGGTATCATGTGTAACATTAGATTTTTTACAGTCTTTGTTTCTAAATTTAGTCTCACATAAGACTGCATTTGAAATTTCAGACCTTGGCCAATTACAAAGGCACTGCAAGCTCAATTTGCATATAGTTATTTCGAAATCAACAAAGCTAGGTGTGCTTCTTTCAAGCCTGGTGTCTAAACTGTCAATTTCAGACAATAAAACTTTAGTCATATGATCTGTAATGTCGCTGCTACCTTGTGGATACAAGGTGTGAAGAATGGTGGCAGAAATCTCCAAACTTTCTTTCCTCGTCAATAAACATGGGTTTACTCTGTAAATAAAGTTTAAAGAGAAAATAAATGTTTAACATTTATCGTAAAATACTTATATATGGTAGTAATTTAATTTATGCTATTTGGATATAAACAAAAATCACCAAAATAAGAGACTGCAAAAATACAGTTTTGGAATGTTACTGATTAAGCACTAAATAGACACTCGTCCAAAGTATGTTGGTGTCTGTATCAATAATGGTAAAGCAGGTTTCCATATCAGGAAAACCCGCATCTTAAAAAGGGCTAAAAAATATTCCCTCTGGAGAGCATATTATTTCCCTTAAGAGTAGCCCCTATGAGAATAAAAATAGCTTTAAAGGTCAGTAATTTAAGTTACCACCAATATTAAACTATGCTGATACAGTAAAACCTGTGTAAAACGGCCACTCTCAAAAAGACCAAAAATTGGTTTTTAAGACCAATTATCACCTAATACAGGTCAAAAGTATTGCAGACTTGGAGCATTCTGGAATACTTTGGACCTTCATTAAGCTACCAATTGTTATTAAGATCTTTGTTTTGTCTATTTTTGAGTGGCCGTTTGACACAGGTTTTACTGTACCCAGATGTACAGTTTATAGCAGAAAACGTTTTAGGAGAAACTAGAAATTTGTCAATGTGACACAGATTACCTGCCCAGGGCCACTGTATAAGAAAAAGATGTCACACGGAAACCATTTTTCATACAGGACGGGATGTATGGACAAGGGTGTTGCTACATGCTGCCTATTGAAAATGGCGGGGGCATAATATATATATTAGCAGGATTAGGGTTGAATAGGCATGGAAACCAGTGCCTTCATTGCTGCATGCATGGATTGTGTCTGAAACCCAGTCTACCTACCTATCTGTGAGTACTGCAACCTTATCCATCCATTTAGGAACCAGACATAACCTCAGGTCATCCTGACAGCTTGATGGGAGCCCAGGTACCAGCTTTAGCAACTGTTTAATCTAAAAACAGTGAAAAACATACAACTGTTTGAAATGCACAAAATATGAAACCTATATTGTTCATTTCAAAGATTGATTAAGTTCAGGCTTAAAGTCCCTGTCAACAATATTTCAGTTATGTCTGGCCTCCTCCATGTCAGATAGATATAGAGAGAAAACAAAAATTGGATATACTAAAAGGCCCATACCCCACCCACATTTGCCTCAAGTGATGCCAACAATCCAAATATGACAGGGCCATCTTTCTGAAAGCTGCAGCAAAGAGTGCGCCACTACGACCAACTTTATTTATTTCATATTTAGTTCATTTAATATTTTGTTCATTTCACAAAATACAGTGTATTCTTGAAAGTATTGGTAAAAAGCATCTGGATTTCAACTGTGCAATAGTGCAGAGGGGCAAATGAACCATACAATGGATAGCAAAAGTTGTAGATAGAAATTTCATGGTAGAAAAAAATTGCAATTAATTAGAAAAAATTCAACACTATTCTCATTTTTTACAGAAAAAGACAAGTCTTCATATGACATTAACTCTTACTTGGTTTACCCCCTTCTTATTAACAAATTCATAAGCTATTCTGTGAGAAGTGATTTTTTCAGGAGGGTTTTACACCTTTAACAGGAAAATGTACCTTTCGATATGTGTGAACTATCAAAGTTAAATTGGGAACCAGAGGCCAAAGTGGACCAGATTTGCTCTGACAGCTGGATAAGACTGATCATGACATACTACATGTTATGATGTATATAGCACCATGGTGGCCAACTTAGCTGTCACATCAGTTGAGGTTTTGAGTCTCTGTGTTGCTCTCCTGCCTTCAATCTAGTTTCAGGGTAATCTGAATGGCATACTTAATGCTACCTTTTTGATGTTTGAACATAATTTTTCGGTGTAAAAATTGCTCAGTAAATTGGCTAAAATATCATGCTTTGAAGTCATGTGGATGGGATAAGTAGGTCAAATGGATGGGATAAAAAAACTTGCCTTGAGCTATAAGTGTGAGAGTAAATGGAATTCCGTATAGGTTTTGCCAATGAAACAGCTTGACTCGAGCATGTAATGAGAAACACTTATCTTATGGTTTCTTCCATGGTCATATATTTCCTACATATTAACACTAAAAGTGGTGCCTGCAGATGATTTAAATGAAATATCAAATTAAGAAAGGCTGCAAATATCAGGAATCGATAAAATCAAGTACCACACCTGACCCAGGATACCACATGGGAAAGTGACAAAAACACAATTAAACAACAACAAAAAAAGAGCCATGAGGTCGGCCCTTTCGCAGCAGGTGACCACAAGGTAGCAATGAACAGACGCAAAAGCATGACGAACACAAGTCATAAATAACACAATTGATCCACAAAAGAAGTATTGCCTTGGAACGGTCAGGAAAAAATATTTTACTTGAGGGCTTAAACCAGTTTTATGGCGCCAACCTCGCCCTTAATTCTGATGTGGCCCAGGACACATTTGGGAAAGTGACAAAACACAACAAACACGACAACCAAGAGGTCAGCCCTTTCCCAGCAGGTGACCACAAGACTACAACCTTATTTGCCCAGAAAATCAAGTTCCCACCAGTCACAACCAGTCCCTCCACTCTTAGTCTATAGTGTAAACAGTATGGACCCAAATCATACTGCTCCCAACAGTCTGATCAGGGTT
This sequence comes from Loripinus fragilis, assembly GCA_964019695.1. Taxonomy (NCBI): domain Eukaryota; kingdom Metazoa; phylum Mollusca; class Bivalvia; order Lucinida; family Lucinidae; genus Loripinus; species Loripinus fragilis. Next base: position 77,532,951 of record OZ026525.1, read on the forward strand.
GATAGTGTTTGCTTCCATGTTCCATGATAGACTCTAGTCTGAAGTGCACATGAACATATTTAGCAGATGTAAAAACAGATGATATTTCAGGACAAAAAATATCAGTGGGATAAGGTCTAGAGTTAAGATATTACCTGCAAGAGAACACCATGGATTTGATTCTGCTTTGAACCCTGTAGAGAGTCTGTTGGCAACAAGGTCAAAAGGTCACTAAACACTGTGGCCACATGATCTTTTTCAACCAATGGCTGGAGAGCTCTGGCAGCCATTATCCTTGTCTTCAGCACAGGACTGCAACTGCATCTGTTAGAAAGGAAATCATGAAAATATGAAAAGTACTAGGTTGCATTTGTATAGCATTTGGCTGGGGTTTTTGTTTTTTATTTATAGCATTCTTGAGAACATGTGGTGGAACAAATAATAGAGCCATAAATGGAGAGTTACAAATCATGAATCCAGTTTAAAAAAAAAATAACACTTTTAAATCTCAAAGCATCACCAGAACATTATCAGCAGACAGCATCTTACAATTTTTTTTGCTGCTTTAAAAATAAATTGGGCTAGCAGATGATTCACACGTAATTTTACGTCTTAATTTCCTGAAACCATGAAAGATATTATTAAATGGGTCGTCTGATGCAGCTGTAATATGCATGTTTAAAGCCCCTAAAATGCCAAACACAACAAAAGTAGTCTGCTAAATTGTTTCAGAAGCCTTGACTACAAACAGTGTGGACCCAGATCAGACTGCTGGGTCCAGACTTTTTGCCTGAAAACTTACATTTGTCAATAATATCCAAATATTTGCAGCAGACAACATTTTCAGATACATTTGTTGCAGGCACTTTAAGGGTTAAACCATTTAAAACACCAACCTGATCACATAAGGTATAAAAGCAGCCAGATTCAGTGCAGTATCGGTTCCCTCCATGGCAGATGGAAACAGATGCCCCAGGACCATGAGGATGGGATACAGTGCTGGATGAAGGTGAAAACTGCCTCCCGTTTCCATGGTAACTGTAGATTCTTCCAGCTGTTCCAGTAGAAACTGGTAGAGGGAGGGGTAACGATGGAAGAATGTTCTGCCTGTCTGACTATAGAGAATAGAGATTGTCTTAAGCAGTGATTCATTTACAATTTTGGGCTTATGGGTCCTGGGACTCGCTGTTTTACATATCAATGAGTCCAAATGCAAATTTATGAGTCCAGAACACTATTTTTAATGACAAGTCTGCAATACTATTGCATCCTGGGACTCGCTGAAATAAAAAATTTGCATCCAAGAGACAAAATTATGTGCAAAAGATGCAGGATGGGCAGGTAACAAAATCACTGCTTAAGTTTTTGTCTAAAAGTGTTGTCTGCTGATAACCTTTGCAAACAGTTTTGGCCCAGATCAGGTCCAACAGAATGTCGTCTTGATCTGGATCCAATTAGTTTGACACCCTGGTAGTGTTCCTAAAAGAACTTTTTGAAAAAGTTTATTTTGAAAAAAGTCTGAGCAAAAATTACCCAGTATGCACAAATTAAGAATTAACTTTACCAAAAAATTCTTTCAGGAATACCATTAGAGTATCGAACAGTTTGGATCCAGATGAGATTGAATGCTTTTTAAGTCCTGATATGAGTCCAAATTGATTCAAAGGTTGTCACAGGTGACAAATGTCCACTAGCCGGGACAGAATTTAATGTTACAGTTAAAGAAAACTATCCCTATCCATTGAATGGTATAATCTATTAAGACTGGTTTGATACTGCAACAAAGCAGAAAGGATCATATCACAAAATCTAGTTGTTGTCAATTCCAAAGGACAGTAATCCGAGACATACACAATACAGAGTTAAAATAAACTGTTCTTGCATTCTATTTGTTAGTCTTATATTACTAACCATAATTGGATAGTTTTATGAAATATTAAACAAGAGGGCCATATTGGCCCTGAATTGCTAACCTGTACTATGTGCACCAGTCATATAAGTCTTTTTAGCCCCAGGGGCATATTTTAACAAGCATTGTAGAGGTCAACTAGGTGATGCTACATACCAAATATCAAAACTCTAGGTCTTCAGGTTTCAGACAACTAGATTTTTTTCACATTTTCCCTTTATAAGCCTATGTAAAACATGTGACCCCCGGGCCGGGTCCATTTTTGGCCCCAGGGGTATAATTTGAACAAACTTGGTAGAGGTCCACTAGTTAATGCTACATACCAAATATAAAGGCTCCAGGCCTTCTGGTTTCAGACAAAAAGATTTTTAAAGTTTTCATCTCGAAAATCTATTTTTAACCTCTGTGACCTAGATATGCAACAAACCAAAACCATTTGAACAATTATTTTGGTAGAGGGTCACCCAAGGATCATTTGTGTGAAATTATTTCAAAATTGGACTAGGGGCTTAGGAGGAGTTGTCACTTAAGTCAATTGTTAACAGACGGACAATGACGGACTATGGAATGAAGACCGATCACAAAAGCTCACCTTGTCACAACGTGACAGGTGAGCTAAAAAAAAAGGTTTTCAAGTGACTGAGCAGACACAATGAAAAAAGTCAATAAGCAATGCTTTTTAGATACCCCCACACAGTAAGAGTCAGTGAAAAAACTTGGCAAGTTGTAGTTCAAACCAGCAGACCTTAGTTTTGAAAAATAGATTTCAGTAGAATCTGTGCAAACAAACAAAAATCATAAACTCCTCCATGCATATGATCAATGTGTCTACATTGTATCCGCAAAGTATCAAATTGCTCCATCAAAAGCTATGGTAGGAGTTGATCGGCCAATAAAGGCACTATCCATGCATATACAAAAGCCATATAAGGGAATAATTGTCTAAGTTCTCACAGCTGTCATTTTGTCAAAATTATTTTTTGTGAACATAACTCCTTCATGCATATGTTCAATGTGTCTACATTGTATCAGCAAAGTATCAAATTGTTCCATCAAAAGCTGTAGTAGGAGTTGATTGACCCATGCAGGCACCATCTATGCATATACAAAAGCCTTATTAGGGAAAAATTGGCTCAGTTCTCACAGCTGTCATTTTGTCAAAATTATTTTTTCTGAACCAAACTCTTTAATGCATATATTCAATGTGTCTACATTTTATAGGCAAAGTATCAAATTGCTCCATAAAAAGCTGTGGTAGGAGTTGATCAGCCAATAAAGGCACCATCGTTGCATATACAAACACCTTATTAGGGAAAAATTGTCTAAGTTCTCACAGCTGTCAATTTGTCAAAAATTATTTTTTTCTGAGCCAGACTCCATTATGCATATGTTCAATGTGTCTATATTGTATCGGCAAAGTATCAAATTGTTCCATCAAAAGCTTTAGTAGTAATTGATTGGTCCATGAAGGCACCATCTATGCATATACAAAAGCCTTATTAGGGAAAAAATTTCTAAGTTCTCACAGCTGTCATTTTGTCAAAAATTATTTTTTCTGAACCAAACTCCTTCATACATATGCTCAATGTGTCTTCATTGTATAGGCAATGTATCAAATTGCTCCATCAAAAGCTGTGGTAGGAGTTGATCGGCCAATAAAGGCACCATCATTGCATATACAAACACCTTACTAGGGAAAAATTGTCTAAGTTCTCACTGCTGTTATTTTGTCAAAAATTATTTTTTCTGAACCAAACTCCTTCATGCATATGTTCAATGTGTCTACATTGTATAGGCAAAGTATCAAATTGCTCCATCAAAAGCTGTGGTAGGAGTTGATTGGCCCATGAAGGCACCATCTATGCATATACAAAAGCCTTATTAGGGAAAAATTGTCTAAGTTCTCACAGCTGTCATTTTGTCAAAAATTATTTATTCTGAACCAAACTCCTTCATGCATATGTTCAATGTGTCTACATTGTATAGGAAAAGTATCAAATTCTTCCATTAAAAGCTGTGGTAGGAGTTGATCGGCCTGTGTATGGCCTATAATAGCATAAGCATAAAACCCTATATTAAAAGCCATTTAGAACTACAAAGGGAAATAACTCTAATAGAATTGGCCCCTAGCCCTTACTTTTTTGTCTAAAGTATTTGTCTTGCATATATGAAAATGTTTGCAAGGTTTGATGAAAACCAGCAATGACTCTTCAAGATATTAAGGAAACAAAACATTACTGACGCACAGACAGAAGCATGGACGGACGGACAACGCGAAAAATGAAGAAATCTCAAACAGATTTTAAGTTATAGAGAGGAAATGAAAACTTTAATGCTAAGCAGATAAGGTTGGAAATGCAGACACCAAAACCATAGTGACTGCTATAGCTCTTCTTGTACTTTGTACAGGCACAGGCTAGCCAATGAAGAGAAAAAATGTTGTCGTCTGCTGATTTTTTTTCAAAATTAACTTTTTCAAAAAATTCTTTCAGGAACACTATCCGAGTGTCAAATGGTTTTGATCCAGATCATTCTGTCGGTCCTGATCTGGGTCCAAACAGTTTGCAAAGGTTATCAGCAGACGATAATATCAGAGTTAAATGGTTTTGATCCAGATCAGGACCAGCCTTGCAGAGGTTATCAGTAGATGACAGCAGACAACAAAAGTCCTTGCTAGCAAGGAAAGAGTTAAGCAGGCACAGCTATTTACATTTGAGCTGTGACATATGATTTCCAACAGTGTGGCATTTTGACTTGAATAGACTCAGACAAGCCTGTGCAGCCTCCTGTTAATCTTAGAAACTCCAAATGGTGTTTGGTCAGTAGCTTAAGAGTCATAGAATATTCAAGCGACTAGCAAAGGCTCAGATCAGACTGCGCATATGTTCAGGCTGATCTGAGCCGTTGCTGGTCACACATACCACATTGTTGGAAATCTCATGCCACGGCTCATTTCCGACACTCATCAGTTATAGAAATCATATCAAATACCAGTTTTTCCTGGAGAGACTTGTCTCATCTTTACTTCTTTTCACACCAAATATTCTAACCATCATAGCGCTCATTAACAGTGTGGCTGAGTTTCTCACCTAAAACAGGTCAAACATGATCGACTGATAGCTGAGTTCAATTTCATAGAAATAAACAAGGCCAAATTTCTATCCCTCAACAAAGGGTTATTTAGAGAATACAGTAAATCATAAATTACGAATCCTGGCCCCAGGTTATAAAACTTTTTCATGCTAAACTCAACTGAGTATGAAATTTATCATGCTCATAAATTTTTGCATGCCCACAATTGTTGGCATTTTAACATTTACTGGCATGATGAATTCAACATCTGAGAGCTTGAAAGCAAGAAAAGTATTTTTCAGCATTTTAAACTTTATGAGCAGTTGAAATTTCATGCCCAGTTGAGCATGAAAAACGTTTTATAACCACAGGATCTGGTTCTTCAAACTTAAGTCCACCTTGGGCATCATCTAGTGTTCAAAACTAAAGCCTGTCACCTAGTATGTAGTACACCCTTTGTTTTAAATGTCAACATGCTAAGTTTCAATAAGTAATATAATTACCTGCACAATTTCGATATTTAACCTTTTAATCCAAGCCAGAGGTTAGGGGCTGTGACTAACCTTTTGCTTGCATACTGTTTTACCCACCATTCCCTTAAATTTGGTATACAACCTGATCACTTTCAAAAAATCTATATTTTTACCCCTGGTCAAGGAAGAGTGTAAGGTCAAAATATTTGCTAGTGTGTTGATCTCCTCTTGACTCCCTTCAATTTAATACCCAATATGACCACTTTCTGGCAAAGGTTGCGTTTTTGGCCCCTAACCCCACTACAGGGGTCAGGGGGTGTGTAAGAGCAAAATTTTCCTTGCATATTGTTCTACTCTTCCTTCCACTCAATTTGATATGCTACATGCCCACATTCTGAAAAAAAATATTTATGGTCTCAGCCCAACCCCTTTGGCTTAAGTTCAACCAGTAAATCCAATTCAGGTCTTCAAAGAAGACCTACCAATTCCATTTGATACATTTCATATTTCTTTTGTTCCTCTGTCTGCATGCACAATTTTGATTACACTCTCAAAAAGAGAAACAGTAACATCACAAACAAAATAACAGCACCTTAAATGTCAGGTTAACCACAGTAATTTATAGTGAAGTTACTTACAGACCACAATGGTGACTTGAATCCCAGTATTGCCACTTTGAGACCATCAGCTATATAAGGAGCCACATCATCCCCTAGTCTTGTGTCTTTAAACATCGCTCGTAGAATGTTCAGAGCATGGACCTGAAATAATTTGAAAAAAATTACCCTTCTACAGCATTTTCAATTACCAAGAAGGTTTCAGATCATTACTATGACCTTGGAGGTTCAGATCACCAATATGACATTAGAGTCAATGGCCAAGGTTAAATATACTTAAAATCTGCCTTACAACTGGTAAAGCAATCTTCTCTTTAATTGTAATGGATGGTGTTCATATTTAGCACAATGATTGCTCATAGTGTGTATATGACAAGGAAGGTTTCCGATCACTGATATGACCTTGGAGTCAAAGGTCAAGGTAAAATATACTTAAAATCTGTTTTACAGTTTGCAATGCAAATTACTCTTTTATTTGTTTGACGAAATGGGTTTATATTTGGCACAATTATTACCTGTGGTTAGTAGATGACAACAAATGGTGCAGATCACCGATATGACCTTGGAGTCAAAGGCCAAGGTCAAACAAACATAAAATCAGGCTAAATGGATTGTATTGCGAACAACTTTTACATTTTTTGATGGAGAATATTCATATTTGACACAATGTATGCCTGAGAAGTGTAGATGTTAAGAAAGCTTATGCATTCCAGGGATGGTCTTTGAGTCAAAGGTCAGTCAAAATAATTAATTCTGGTTGTATGGCTTGCAAGGCAAATTACTTTTAAATGTTTTGATGTAGGTGGTTCATATTTTGAACAATGATTACCTAGGGTGTGTAGATGTCAACAATCGTTACAGACTTCTGATATGATATTTGATTCAAAGGTTAAGACCAAAATACTTAAAATCTGTGTATATATATGGCTTATAATGCCAACATTTTTAGACATAAATTGTTCATATTTGGGACACTAATTGTCTATGAGCTGTAGATGACAACAAAGGTTTTGGATTGCTAGTACGACCTTGGATACCAACTTTAAGGTAAAAAATGTCATATTACGTGATATTTAATGTAAGTGTGGATATTTGCAATCTTCTAGTTTTTCATTACTGAAAATGCTATCTGTTAATTATTATGTCTGCTGCAAGCATTCTAATGTGTGAACCAAGATCAGACTGTTTCTTAATTTTTTGCAAGCTAACAAAGGGCATCAGCAGATGACAAAGCAGATGACAATGATTAAACATACCTTTGATGTGTTATTTTCTTCAATCACTGAAGCCTCATTGAATGCCAAGGACAATAACTCTTCCATTGTCTGCTTGAAGCATTGTCTCCCTGTACTCACTGGCTCTGTACTAACAAGGGCCTGAAATGTAAATCATAAAACAGCTTGTAGCAAAACCAACTATTTCACATGCAGAGTGTGTTATTAAAAACCAATTTTCTTATTTCTCAACCAAAACATATGTTGTGGGTTCTCAAAAGAACCGTCTCAATGAGACGGTTCTTTTGAGCACCCAAAACATTTGCTAAAACTGACGGAAAAGAAAATATTTGCAAATTTACGCTGACAATTTTGTTAATCTAGACCTTTGAAATGTATAAAGGGAAAAAATCTCATCTCAGACTGCTGATAATGACAGTCTGATTGAAAACTTTGATGTTGTCTGATTTCATCTGAATTCATATGAAATCACATCTGGCATGTATTTTAAACAATATAACACTTTCATATCAAATATGCAAATTATCAGTTAAAATTATGTAATGATGTCCCTTATCTCTTTGCATGCTGGGTAATTTTTCATGCTTTTGTTGTCGTCTGCTGACATTTCAAAATTAACTTTATCCAAAAAAATCTTTCAGGAACGCTATCAGAGTGTCAAACAGTTTGGATCTAGATCAGGACCGACATTCCGTCGGTCCTGATCTGGGACCAAACTGTTTGCAAAGGTTAACAGCAGACACCAGAAGTCACCTTTTAACGGTTAGCAAAAAGAGTAAACAACATCACATTTACTTTTGGCAAAATCTAGACTTTTGCCAAAAATGTGATTTTAAGCAATATTAGTGTTGTTTGGCATCAACTATTATTAAATTCATACACATGGAAAAATTGCTAAATTCTCATTGAAATTATTAGTTGGAAAAATTGATCACCCAGATACTCTGTAAAGCCTAGAATCTTATCATTTTTACCCAGCTTATCCACAGTCTGATCAGCACCTTTGTTACTCACCATCTGGAAATTATAGAAATAATGTTTGCTCCTTGCAAAACGCATGTTCAAAGCAAAGGTTTTGATAAGCAAAATTTTGTTACATACTCTTAACTAAAGGCCTTTAAAACTCATATATAAGAAAATAATCACAATTTTATCAGGGTTCCCACATAAATTCAAAAACACAATTCCAAGATTTTCCATGATTAACATTGTAATTTCCATGACTATTTAATGCATGGCCTCCAACCTCCTTGCAAAACGCATGTTAAAACCACAGGTTTTGATAAACAAAATTTTTCAGAGTACAATCGTAAATATTTTCTTACCCTTCATTTTTAACATATGTTTTGGGTGCTCAAAAGAACTGACTTATTGAGATAGGTTTTTTTTAAGTACCCACAACATATGCTTTGGTTGAAATATAAGAAAATAATGGTTTGATACACTCTTGTAAACATTATCTTACCCATCATTTTTAACATGTTTTGGGTGCTCAAAAGAACCATCTCATTGAGACGGTTCTTTTCAGTACCCACAACATATGTTTTGGTTGATAATTAAGAAAATAATGTTTTGATACACACTCTTTAACTAAAGGCCTGTAAAAGATAAGATAATAATCACAATTTTATGCACAAATATAAATCACTAATCTGGACACATGGGTACATACCTGTACATAGAATGGGACTCCAGCACTTCTTCTGGTAGCACAGAGCCTTGATTCAGGGTCTCCTGATCTGACATCTATCATCACTTCCTGTAACCATTCTCTCGGCAATCTGTGCAGGTCTGAAACACTGCTTCTGTATGGGAGAGAAATATTTAGACAGTTAAAAATAAACCCTTACAATGCTGGATATTTATGTGTACTACTATGGGTGAAAGTTTTCAGGATTATTATTGTAAGCAGACTTTATATGGGCATCAACATGACAAAACCTGTCTCATCAGCTACAGAGACTAGCTAGAAAAATTCAATTTAGCTTGAAGCCACTTTAGATATACTTTCCAAAAAGCAAATAACACAGGTACTGATCAATCTGTACAGTTTTTTTGACCTATGGGAATATGTCACCTGATGGCTAAATACAGAAAAGTTGATTTTGTCAAGAAAGAAATGTTTAAACTGTGTGCTTTAGATTTTAACGGTTGTAGTGTAGAGAGAACCTGCAGAACAAGAAAACAGAGTACTCAGTTGTTCGAGTTGATATCATATGTTTTGTTTTTGCTGAGGTTTTACATCCCACCCAAAAGCTATGGTCATGTTGAGATGGTCAGTTCACCTAACCGCCCTTTTTCTTAGGCAAGCTTGACTAAGCAGTTAACCAGTACTTCATGCACATATTTTCGCTTGTAACTGACAACAACCCTTCTTGAATCAACGGAAGGAGGAAAATGACTATAGAAACTACTTTGTGATCAATCTCCACCAAAGTATGGGACCAGGCCGGATTCGAACACACAGACTCTGGATCTGCAGTCCTACTTGCTGCCAACTGAATTATGGGGCTCAATTAATTAATTTCATATGGGCCAAATCCCAAGGAAACCTAACTGTTGCATGCATACAACAAAGGTGCAGACACATTTGCACAGTCTGATCATTGCCTTTGTTCAGCGCTCTAAAGACAATTTGATATACTTACAATGGGTATATGAAATTAGACTGAGACCAAGTGTGAGCTCTTCTATTTACCTCCAGAGCATTTCTGTGACTTTCACAAATCCAGCATACGCCAACTCAAAGGCTCCTCTGTGTTTGGACTCCAGCAGCTGGGTAGTGAAGTAGGAACCAATATCCAATATCTGAAAGAAAAAAATACCAAAAATAGTGCAGTGCAGTCCCTTTATAACACACATTGTTGCACAGATTTGGACATAATAGTCATGTTGTGGCTCACAAATATTTTTACCATGGAATTTTACAAAGGAATTAAAATGTATAGGAAAATGAAATGACCATGAAATGGTCATGGTCCTATAATTCCTTTGTAAAACTGTCCCTTTATAACACTGTCCATTCCTTTTGCCTCCAAACATAGCATCATAAAGAGATTGAAATGCAACTAGAAGTCAAATCAACACAACATCAAGTGTAAGATATGATTACAAATTTGCACTTGTCTGTCCTTCATACAACTGATTATAAACACTGTACATGCATTTCTTACAGTTTCAGTAATAAAACTATTAGAACCTATATCTATGATGTCAAACTTCAAACTGGTCTTGCAGCGACCATGTAAGGCTCAATCTTATTGGCTCAGCTACAGAGACTAGCTAGAAAATTAGATTTGCAAGCATAAGTTAAGCTTTTCTCTATTCTAGGAAGCATAATAACAAAGGTGCTGAGGAGCACAGGCTAGTTTTCACCTTTGTCACATACAACAAAATAAGGAAATAACTGTATTCAAAATTATCTTGTATCATTGGGTATATGGTCTGAAATTTAGTTTTATGTTTACAGGTCAGCAGAGCCGCTAAACATGATTTCCAACCCCTAATGAACATTTTGAATATGGTTATCCCCATTCTAATGCACAAGTAACATTTTTCTTCAAAGAGATCTTGAAAATGTGGTATGTTGTGCCTACAGCAAGCTGCTGCCGGCTGTGTAAAACCACATGCCAGCCAATGAAAAGTGACATTATACAATTATTGACTAATGAGGCATTGGATATGATGTGATATCGACCAGATAATACCAATATTGACCGAGGTGAAGCCGAGGTCAATATTGGTATTGTCTGGTCGATATCACATCATATCCAATGCCTCATTAGTCAATAACTGTTTTATTATATAACATTTAGAGAAAGGTGTACAGGTATTATTGCACCTGGAAAAAAATACTGAACTTATATACAAGTTTTGGGACAGACAAGCATTTAGCAGAAACAATGCAACCCTAAATAAGACCACCCTTTTACTATTGCATATATGTTGTGCATGAGTGTCATCATTCAACATTTACAAACAAGAATTCTAACACACTTCGCATGTAGAGCCAATGATAAAATAAGTGTAATATGCCAAACAATAATTCACAGCTTTGAAAGCGCAGGGAAAATGTGTGATAGCTGACTTCATTTGTTAGTTGTTACTGGTAAATGACGTCATTCATGGCGTTAGACGGTGTAGGGTCGTTTTTACGCTTGAAAGACGTTACAAATACATGTAAACGTATGCGACGTGGTCTAAGTATTGGCGGGAGTTCTTCAGTGCAAAGGCGGAAAGTTGGAAGAAGCTGAAGACTTCAAATTTGTTTTCGCCGTTTATTGTGCATTAAAATCGAAATAGATCAGCTCCAGTGCGTGATTTGTTGCGTTCTCAGCATCTACGATATGATTATTAACCACACTTTAGAAAAGCAGAACCAGAACGGAAAAAACAGCAAGGAGTCTAATTTTAGTAACTAATATACACTGGCAAGCGCGCGCAAGCCAGTGAATATGACAATATATTGACTGGCCACGTGAGCGCTCTAAGCCAATGAAATTCAGTCTTTTTTCTTAGTTATATAATAATATACAATTATTGACTAATGAGGCATTGGATATGATATGATATGGACCAGAAAATACCAATATTGACCGAGGCGAAGCCGAGGTCAATATTGGTATTCTCTGGTCGATATCACATCATATCCAATGCCTCATTAGTCAATAACTGTTTTATTATATAACATTTAAAGAAAGATGTACAGGTATTATTGCACCTGGAAAAAAATACAGAACTTATATACAAGTTTTGGGACAGACAAGCATTTAGCAGAAACAGTGCAACCCTAAATAAGACCACCCTTTTACTATTGCATATATGTTGTGCATGAGTGTCATCATTCAACATTTACAAACAAGAATTCTTACACACTTCGCATGTAGAGCCAATGATAAAATAAGTGTGATATGCCAAACAATAATTCACAGCTTTGAAAGCACAGGGAAAATGTGTGATAGCTGACATCATTTGTTACTGGTAAATGACGTCATTCATGACGTTAGACGGTGTAACGTCGTTTTTACGCTTGAAAACGTTACAAATACATGTAAACGTATGTGACGTGGTCTAAGTATTGGCGGGAGTTCTTCAGTGCAAAGGCGGAAAGTTGGAAGAAGCTGAAGACTTCAAATATGTTTTCGCCGTTTATTGTGCATTAAAATCAAAATAGATCAGCTCCAGTGCGTGATTTGTTGCGTTCTTAGCATCTACGATATGATTATTAGCCACGCTTTAGAAAAGCAGAACCAGAACAGAAAAAAAACAGCAAGGAGTCTAATTTTAGTAACTAATATACACTGGCAAGCGCGCGCAAGCCAGTGAATATGACAATATATTGACTGGCCACGTGAGCACTCTAAGCCAATGAAATTCAGTCTTTTTTCTTAGTTGTATAATAATATGGAATGACATTGAGTTTCTGACAATTTGACATTTATCAACCACTTCATGGTCATTTTCCTATTTTTTTGTAAAATTCCATGGTTAAATTCTTTAAATTGTACCAAGTACTTCTATAAGCTCACATTGAGTACTTTATGAGCTGTCTAGGCTATATGATCTTCTATTTTCCGTTCAAACTATTGGTGCAATCTCATTAACAAATATGAATTTATTATGTTAATTGGAGAACAGTGCTGCTCCTGATCAGCTGGCTTCATCAGAAGCCAGCTGATCTGGATCTACACAATTTTCAAAAGAGGGTATAGAATTTTGAAATAAAATCTAAGCATTGTAGTTGTTGTTTTTTTTTTTAGTCAGTACAGGCCACTAGATAAGAGTGTGTAAATATCTTTTTTTTTAATTCTTGACCGAAACACATGTTAAATCAATGGAAAAGAAAATATTCGCAATTTTATGCTCAATTGTTTTGTTTATCTTGACCTATATAGTATATTATTAGTCTAAGAGTACCTGTTGATGCGTCATTAAACCACCCAAGCTCTGCCCATCCTCCCTGACCGGTACATCGCTTGTCAACTGCCCCAGGATCAGAGATATTTCCTTCACGCTTCGCCAACAACACACTACCAGATATTCCGGCATCAGCATGACTGTCTCCTGGCTTCTGCTCACATTTTCATTGTACTCCCCAGCTGAACAATCTGACATATTCAGTCCTGCAGCTAAATAAATGAGAGAAAAATGGCAGATGTCTGCTTTGTTATCTGCTGATGTAATTTTCTAGGCAATATGTAGGGCACAGTGGCTCAGTTGGTAAAGTGTTAAGCTGGGGATCGAAGGGGTTGCTTGTTCGAGACTCATCTCCCGCAAAGTCACTATGTTGTGTCTTTGCAAAAGACACTTTATCCGCTGCTTAGCACTGGTTCAACCCAGAAAGACAGGAAATTGTCCGGACATGACTGAAAAACTGTTGAATGGGACGTAAAGCATCAAAATAAACAAAAGCATGGAATATGGACTCAGATCAAACTGATAAAGACCCGCTGATGAAGAAAAGCAAAATGAGTTCCAGGGATTTTCCAACCTTTCTAAAGTTGGGGCCAGGGGCCCTTTGAATTTGGGAAAAAAAGCATTTGGACCATCAGAATTGGGAAAACTGGACTACCATTTTTAATAACTTAGCAGTGTAAAGCTATAACATATCTGTTGCCTTAATGGCCAATCAGAAAAACTTGTGTAAAATATGCAGAAAAATGTGAATTAAAACATGTTTTCATTCACATTTTTTTGCAAAGTTTCATGCATCTGTCACTTTGGTATTTTTGCTCAGATTTTCATGAAATTTTCACCAAAATATAGAGCTAAGAATGCAGCATTTTGGGAAGTTATGCTCATTTTTTAATTGGCCCCAGATTTGGCCTGGGAAAATCCTGATTTCAATCATTTTCCTGCCATTCTTGACAAATATTGTCTCATCTGCTGATGTATGAAGGCTATACTGCAAAAAATGTGGACCCAGATCAGGCCCCGAGGTTTTAAAACTGTTTTCATACTCAACTCAGGTGAGCACAAAATTTATCATGCTAATATTAGCATGATAAATACCACATCTGAGAGACTTAAAGCAAGAAACTTCTTTATTTGTTGGTATTTTAATTTGTATGAGAAGTTGGAATTTTGTGCTCAGTTGAGCATGAAAACAGTTTTGTAACCTTGGGGCCTTACTTATTCAGTCCGATCCGATTCCATGCTTTTTGTCTCTAGATTTAAATCAGTCAATAATGAAAGCAAATGAGCCAGTGTATGAGATTTCCAACAGTGTGGTATGTGCAACCAGCAAAGCCTCAGATCAGCCTGCGCTTACGCACAGTCTGATCAGAGCCTTTGCTAGTCGCTTGAGTACGAGGGTTAGTCAAAAATAACTGAGCCCTACCTTATAACATTTACTTCAAGTAAAATGGACACATATTTAAATAAAATATCATCGCAGTCATATTTCATCTATTCAATAACCTAATTTATATCTGTTGGTAGGCTTTATATACTGGTTGCTAGGCAACCAAACAGGACCTGTCGACGGGTGCGTTCACCCTGTAATACATTAATATCTAAGCGTTGCCATGGAAACGGTAATGTCAATGTAATGCTGCATTCACTGTCGTTTGATACCTATTACATGTGCCTACTCATTGCAAAAGAAAAGAAAACAACTAACCCCAAATTATAGGTGCTGTGGTAGTTTGATTTCAGAATTTAGCAAATTTTTACGTGCCTCAAATCCTATAATTTACCCCACCCACATTCATATTAGCACAATTTTAATAGAAAACATAAAATAATTGCCTAATAATGCTAATGCAGTACTGCATACACAAACAAACCCACAGAAATATTAAATTTCTTGTTTGGAATAAATGATTCTGTTTCCATGGCAACACAATCCTCATGTATTTGCAAATTAGTGAAATTTTAACTACCTTTGTTGCTAGGCAACGCATTCAATCAGTGTTCACCTTAACATTTACGAATCAAGTATAATGAAAAGACAATATGACATCTGTTATTCACATAAATGTCAAATATGTCTTTCTCAAAAACTATCAAGCCCACAAGCTTTTTTAAGACATTCTGTATATTCCTGGTGGCGGAGATCATGTACGCATCGCTCTGACTGACAATCTTTAGTTGCCTAGCAACCATAACAGAGGCTTCGCTAGAGTAATTATTTTGGGACAAAATGTCTATGACATGTTATACTTATAAAAGATAATCACATTTCTTGTCTACAACGTGAGGCTAAGATATAATGAGGTTGGGCTCAGTTATTTTTGACCAACCCTCGTATTCTATGATTGTTAAGCTTCTGACTAAACACCATTTGGAGTTTCTAAGCTTAAAAGGAGGTTGTACAGGCTCGCATGAGTCTACACTTGTCAAAATACCACACTGTTGATAATCACATGTCACGGCTCAAATATATGCAACAGATGATTTCAGCAGATGACATACCTTGTATAGCATCAACGGGTATATTTCCTTCAGGTGAAGAGTTATGTACCACAGGGGAGACCACTGCTGATATATCCAGACACAAAGATATAAACTCAGATATGAACCATTCCCATAAAGTCTGAAGTCTTTTTGGTATAGACCTAAAATAGAAAGCGACCCTGAAACTGCCAACAGGTCTTCAGATAAGAGTGTGTAATTAAAAGATATTTTTCTTATTTCTCAACTAAAACATATGCTGTGAGTAAATTTTACTTTCTGGAAGTACCCTACAATGCCAGTAAAATGGCATGCCGTAGGTGTGGCCCCTGAGCCAGTTCCTGAAGCGGGTAAGCAAATTTTTTGCTGATGCCTAGCCTCTCTTAAGGCAGCTATCTCAGCCACTTTGGTAGCTGGGAGCTTGTTTTTAGAGGCTGTTTTCTGTTTTTTTAGAGCCTAGCCTCTGACAGCCAGGAGCTGCTTCCAGCAACTATATAAAGCAGGAGTAATTGGTGTTAGAGAATCATTGGATTCTTAACCACAGAGTCCAAACTTTACAGGAAAGCCCTGAAGTGACTTATCATAGACGAAACTTAGATCAGGTTAGTCGTGTCCAAGCCATGGACAAAGCCCAGGAGTCACTATGGGTAGCAGCCCTATCTGAACTATTCAGTCACTTTTTGATATGCTGTGTACTCAAAAGAGATGCCTCGGTGAGATGGTTCATTTGAGCACTCAAAACAAATGCTTACAACTGATGGATAACAAAAATATTCAAAATTTTATGTCAATTTTTCCGTTTAACTAGACCTGTGAGCATTTATTACGGTAAATGTTCAACAATTTCGAACACTAATTGCCTGCCAAAAAGGCCTAGACAAACAGCGCAGACCCAGATCACACTGCTTCTGAAGAAGCAGTCTGATCAGTGTCTTCCCTGTTTGATATACAGACAAGAAATTTGTGAGTTCCAGCCCTGTAAACCAATAATTCATTGAGAACAGAAAGAGAAAAGTGTTCCAAATTTTAGAACAGTTACTGTATGTATAAAACTTACCGGAAATCTATGTATGCCAAACAGTACCTCATACACTGCATTGTGGGATATAGTGGACAGTTTGCCGCTGCAACAATTAAATTATTTCTAGCAATGCTGGCTTGCTCTCTTAAATTCTTCAATAAAATCACCAGCAACAAGAATCGTCTTCCCATTAAGTCATCTCCGATATAAGTGATTCTTATTTCATCCTCGGCAGGTCCACAAATACTGTTTTCATTAAAATGATCGCTTTCACATCTCCCATCCTGGACCAATTGAGATGTATTATCAGTTTTATTTCCAGGAATATCAGTATGACAAGTAGCCTCCTTCTGATAGCCAGCCTCATTTTCATTTTCTATCCTCTTCTTGTTCAGACTGGTCCTGTGATTTTTTAAAATTTGGAATATGGCTGGCTGGTAAATGAGAACTTTGAACATGTAGGCTGCTGTTGTGCTGTCCTGGGGTCTAGTACTGCTGGACAATGTCAAGGCCACTTCAAACAAGTTTTCTGTTTCCTTCTTATCCTGTCAAGAGAAGAAACTAATGATTTTATAAGCTTTTTAACTGGGGCTGGTTGTCCAAAAATTATAATTTTTAAACTAATTACTCATTACCAGTACCATTTATAAATCTACATGTATTGTAAACAATGGTAATTAATACTGTAATTTTTTTAAAATGTACCACTTTTCCCTTCTGTTCTCAAATAAAATGTAGTTTATCAGGTTGGAATTCACAATATGCTTGACACAATAGCAAACATGGGCAGTCTGATCAGGGTCTGTGCTGCTTGCCTAGGTCTTTAAGGTAGGCAACTAGTGTTCAAAATTTTAGAAAATGAATTGTACAATAATTAATTTGCTGTAAAATATGTACCTGCAAGCAATTATGAAGAGATGGCAAAGAAGGCTTCATATACTGGCAGGATACCAAATATTCTATCAGGCTAAGGTTTGGTACCAGTAAAATGCATTTACCTACTGGTGGCTTAGGCTGCTGTCCCTTCTAAGGTGGTGGTTGTGGTGTTGTTAATTCATTGTTTTATTGTTGTTCCCATTGTTTGTGGGGATTCTGTGTTTTGTCCTTGTTTTGTTATTCAATACTTTATGTCCTAGTTTTGCAATATTTTTGATGGAGAAGATAGATTTGGTTGCTTTACTTTAATTGTCTTCCTGATGTCTTGTGACTGTTAGTGTTCTGTGGCTCTTCCTGACGGTACCATGGGTTGGTCTGCAGTGTGTGATTGTGGTATTTCCTGAACATACTCACTTGCTTTTTTTCCAGTTAAAGTAATAAATCATTTATCCATCCTAATCCACATTTTTGATCAAATCAAGGCCGTAATCTGTTGAAAGTTACATAGGTGAAAGTTTGGAAAATCTGGAACTTTAAATTAACAAGAAATGTCACAAACACGTGACGAATGCCCCCAAAGGAATTGGTCTAGTATAAGACACATTTGAGGAAAGATAGCTGTAATATAGCAAGAAAAAACTAGAAATGAGGCCAGAAGTCAATGTCAAGGTCAAAATGACTCAAAATGGTATGCACCACTCCGCCATCCCAAGAGGAATCACCACCCCAAATTTGGGATTCCTACATCAAATAATATAGGAGATATGCTCTGGACACAATAATTCTTGAAAACGAGGTCAGAGGTCAAGGTCACAGTGACCCAAAAATGGTTTGTGACACTCAGGTATCCCAAGATGCATTTACATACCAAATTTGGAATTCCTATTTCAAAGAATATAGGAGATATGCAACAGTTTCTAGAAACTAGGTCAGAGGTCAAGTTCAAGGTCACAGTGACTAAATTATGGTAAGCGACACTTCGTCATCCCAAGATGCATCCACACACCAAATTTGAGATTCCTACCTCAAATAATATAAGAGATATGCTCTGGACATGATCATTCTAAAAACTAGGTCAGAGGTCAAGGTCACAGTGACCCGAAAATGGTACATGACACTCCGCTATCCCAAGATGCATCCACACACCAAAATTGGAATTCCTAACTCAAAGAATATATGAGATATGCTCGAGACACAATAATTCTTAAAACTAGGTCAGAGGTCAAGGTCACAGTGACCCAAAAATGGTATGCTACACCCCGTCATCCCAAGATGTATTTACACACCAAAGTTGGAATTCCTATCTCAAAGAATATAGGAGATATGCACCAGACTCAATGCAGCTTCTAGAAACAAGGTCAGAGGTCAAGTTCAAGGTCACAGTGACCCAATTATGGTATGTGACACTTCTACATCCCAAGATGCATCCACACACCAAATTTGAGATTCCTACCTCAAATAATATAAGAGATATGCTCCGGACACGATTTTTCAAAAAACTAGGTCAGAGGTCAAGGCCAAGGTCACAGTGACCCGAAAATGGTACGCGACACTCCGCCATCCCAAGATGTATCCACACACCAAATTTGGAATTCCTAACTCAAAGAATATAAGAGATATGCTCCGGACACGATAATTCTTAAAACTAGGTCAGAGGTCAAGGTCACAGTGACCCAAAATGGGCATGTGACACCCCCTCATCCCAAGATGCATTTACACACCAAATTTGGAATTCCTATTTCAAAGAATATAGGAGATATGCACCAGACTCAATGCAGTTTTCAAGAAACTGGGTCAGAGGTCAAGTTCAAGGTCACAGTGACCTAATTATGGTACGCGACACTTCTTCATCCCAAGATGCATCCACACACTAAATTTGAGATTCCTAACTCAAATAATATAAGAGATATGCTCCGGACATGATTATTTTAAAAACTAGGTCAGAGGTCAAGGTCAAGGTCACAGTGACCCGAAAATGGTACGCGACACTCCGCCATCCCAAGATGTATCCACACACCAAATTTGGAATTCCTAACTCAAAGAATATAGGAGATATGGACCGGACACGAAAGCGGGACGGACGGACTGACGGACGGACGGACGGACTGACGGACTGACGGACGGACAGACAGTGCGATTACTATATGCCTCCCAAAGTTCCTTTGGGGGCATAAAAACTTAAAACTGTATGCCTACAAACTATTTACAGTTAAAAGTTTAAATCATTAATTGTCTTTAGATAAATTAAACAAGAAATGTCACAGTAACGTGACGAATGCCCCCAAAGGAATTGGTCTAGCATAAGACACATTTGAGGAAAGTTAGCGGTAATATAGGAGATATGCTCCAGACACGAAAAACCTAGAAATGAGGCCAGAAGTCAATGTCAAGGTCAAAGTGACCCAAAATGGTTTGCACCACTCCGCCATCCCAAGAGGAATCAACATACCAAATTTGGGATTCCTATATCAAATAATATAGGAGATATGCTCCAGACACAATTATTCTAGAAACTAGGTAATAGGTCAAGATCACAGTGCCCTAAAAATGGTATGCGACACATCAGCATCCAAAGATGTACATGTATCTATACAGCAAATTTGTGATTCCCATCTCAAATAATATAAGAGATATGTTTTGGACACGATTACTTTACAAACTAGGTCAAAGGTCAAAATCAAAGTGACCCAAAAATGGTACATGACACTCTGCCATCCTAAGTTGCATCCACCCACCAAATTTGGGATTCCTACCTTTAATAATATAAGAGATATGCTCTGGACATGATTTTTCTAAAAAGTAGGTCAGAGGTCAAGGTCACAGTGACCTGTAAATGGTACAAGACACTTCACCATCTCAAGATGCATTGACACACCAAATTTGGGATTCTTATCTCAAATAAAATAAGAGATATGCTCCTGACACAATTATTATTAAACTAGGTCAGAGGTCAAGGTCACAGTGACCCGTAAATGGTACAAGACACTCCACCATCCCAAGATGCATTCACACACCAAATTTGGGATTCCAATCTCAAACAATATAAGAGATATGCTCCTGACACAATTATTATTAAAACTAGGTCAGAGGTCAAGGTCACAGTGACCCAAAAATGGATATTGAGACTCCGCAATCCCAAGATGCATATACACACCAAATTTTGTAAATCCTACCTTAAAGAATATAAGAGATATGCTCCAAACACAATAATTCTTAAAAACTAGGTCAGAGCTCAAGGTCACAGTGACCCGAAATGGTATGTGTGACACTCTGTCATCTCAAGACGCATTTACAAACCAATTTGGAATTCCTATCTCAAAGAATATAGGATATGCACCAGACTGCAGTTTCTAGAAACTAAATCAGAGGTCAAGTTCAAGGTCACAGCGACCCAGTTATGGTACGCGACACTTTGCCATCCCAAGATGCATTCACACACCAAATTTGAGATTCCTACCTCAAATAATATAAGAGATATGCTCCGGACAAGATAATTCTAAAAACTAGGTCATAGGTCAAGTTCAAGATCACAGTGACCCAATTAAGGTACGCCACACTTTGTCATCATCACACCAAATTTGAGATTCCTAGCTCAAATAATATGAGCCTTGGCATGGGATTTCCAACAATGTGGTATGTGCGACCAGCAAAGCCTCAGATCAGCCTGCGCAGAGCCTTTGCTTGTCGTTTGAGTGTTCTATGATTGTTGAGCTACTGACTGAACCCCATATGGGGTTTCTAAGCTTAAAAGGAGGCTGCACAGGCTCCTCTGAGTCTTCACATGTCAAAATGCCACATTGTTGGAAATCTCATGCCCCGGCTCATATAAGAGATATGCTACAGACACGATTATTCTAAAAACTAGGTCAGAGTTCAAGGTCAAGGTCACAGTGACCCGAAAATGGAATGTGACACTCCGCCATCCCAAGATGCATTTCCATCTCATAGAATATAGGAGATATGCACCAGACTCAATGCAGTTTCTAGAAACTAAGTCAGAGGTCAAGTTCAAGGTCACAGTGACCCAATTATGGTACGCGACACTTTGTCATCCCAAGATGCATCCACACACCAAATTTGAGATTCCTACCTCAAATAATATAAGAGATATGCTCTGGACATGATTATTCTAAAAAATAGGTCAGAGGTCAAGGTCAAGGTCACAGTGACCCAAAAATGTTAGGTGACACTCTGTCACCCCAAGATGCATCCACACACCAATTTTGGAATTCCTACCTCAAAGAATATAGGCAATATGCACCGGACACGAAGCGGGATGGAGGAACGGACTGACAGTGCGATTACTATATGCCTCCCAAAGTTCTTTTGGGGGCATAAAAATAAAGCAGAGAGCCAAATTAAGGTTTTTGAGGCTTCAAAATCCTGAATTCAACAATAATCTTTAAAACTTTGAACTCACATGGTTTCAGAGAAGATTTTTTAAAGTGTTTCCCATTACAAGTCTAAGGGTTGAAGGATTTACCAGAATTCCCTGAGCAGTACTGTGGTTTGAGCAGGCGATCAGTATCCTCGCTGCTTCTGTTTTATTGTCTTCAAATGTGTCAGTGAGACAGTGTAATAACTTCTGTATGTCAGCTTCATCTATCTCTTCAAACAGATTGAATTCTCCTACTACAGATGGACCTGAAACATGTCATCAAACCATGGGGAGCAGTGGCTCAGTTGGTAGACGGCTTGAGGGGTCACTAGTTTGAGCCTCACCAGAGGCACCTTGTTTGTTTGTTTGATTTGATTCTTTACGTCCCATCAACAATCTTTCAGTTAAACAGGGACGGGTCTTCCTGGGGTTGAACCAGTACTGAGCTAGGTTAATGTGTCTTGCTCAAGGACCACAACGTAGGAACCCCGGTGGGGCTCAAACCTGCTGCCCCTCGGTCTCAAGTCAAGCACTCTACCACTGCGCTCCCGGAGGCACCTTGTTGTGCCCTTGAATAGGAGTGAGTGTGTTTGTGTTTAACATCCCACTTACCATTGCCGTAGCTCCCATTACGCAGTTATGCACATGCGTAATAAAAATAGTAACATTCAAGGGAGGTCACTTAATGTGGTAAAAGTAATTTTCCAAACAATAAGGAACTACTCTTAAAGGAAAGAATTTGCTCCCTCTGGAAGCAAATTCTTTCCTTTAAGAGAAGTTCCCATTTTGAAAGGGACACAATTGAAAGAATCACTGCTTGATCCAGTAGTTCCCCTTTGATGTGCCTAACTTTTTCAGCATTCTGGCTACCCCATTGCTAACAGCTAAGGTCATATGGAGACAGGGCCATGACTTAGAGTCTCATCAGACAGGCTGGAGGAGTCTTGGCTCCTGTTGTGTCCTTGAGAAAGATACTTTATCCTCTGCTTAGTACTGATGAATTCCGGGCTGAACCAGTACTCAGCATCTAGTGAGTAAAAGTCCCGACATAATTGAAAAATTGTTGACTGGGACGTAAAGAATCACCATGGAAGCATTGCAGTGGCATCTCATCTGGGTCTACACTGTAATGTTATCAATTATAACAATGTTCTATTTGATAGGCTATTTATTCAAACAAGTGGAATTCTCTTACAACATTCTAAACCCTTTTGTGTTTGATGGAAATGATGCAGGCCCTGATAAATTGCAGCATTCTTGAAGGAATTTTTGAGAGCGATTTTTCTATCGGCTACTTTAAATGTTTCATTCAACCAAATGCAGAAAATCAGCAAATCTATGGACAGCTGGAATGTTAGAGCTAATTATTAGTAGCCAATAGGAAATAAGCCCTCGAAGATGTAGATTGAATCTTTGAGGGCTTATTTTCTATTTGCTACTAAAAACTTTTTCTTCAACCAATCAAAATACAGAAAATCAGCAAAATCATGGACATTTGGAATGTAAGAGTAGTGAAGGGTCTCTGATTACATGACTGTTCTGATGCATGGGCAAAGCCCTTAAGTTTGATTATCATGAAATCAAGATATGGAAAACATTGGACACAAAGCATGCAATATATGTATAGTATGCCTCATTTCAGGAGCACAAGACTGACTAAAACTCTTTGCATGCTGGGTAATTTTTCATGATTTTTTGTCGTCTGCTGTCTTTTTCAAAATTTATTTTTTCAAAAAAATCTTTCAGGAACACTATCATAATCTCAAACAGTTTGGATCCAGATCAAGTCCGATGTTCTGTCAGACCTGGTCTGGATCCAAACTGTTTGCAAAGATTATCAGCAGATGACAACTAGCAAGGAAAGTTAAATTGAATCTAACACCAACATGATTATTACCTTGAACTTTTTTATCACCATAAATATCCATCAGTAGGGCAAGGCCACCTAGACAGGTGGTTCTACGAGCAAATACTGAGCCTGGGAATAGACTGGCACACAAACACTGCTTTAACCACACCAGGAACTCCTAACAAAGAAGAACAGAAGACCAGTTGGTCAAAAACCATCTGATTTGATAAAAAATACATTCAAATTATTAATTAAATTAAATTTTCAAAATATCCCAGTGGGCGGGAGTAACCTTTCTTGTTAGCAACAGACCATCTCAAGCTGCATCCACCTGTGCATTTTCCATGAAGTCTGAACCATTAATTCAAGATGGTTCATTGTTATACTGAGAGATTGCAGGTTAAAAATTTAAAAAAATAGTGTATTTCTTTCACTGAAAATCAATTTTGTCTTTGCAAACAGTGCAGACCCTAATGAAATGCTGTTTATCATATGACATTGCGTCTGGGAGTGAAATAACACCATGCATTAAAATCAATAAACCACTAGTGGTTTACAGATTTTCTGGAAACATTATCAAATGACGCTTTTAACGTCACACATAACGTTTTCACGCCAAAACTATGATTTCAAAATAGTTTAAGTCTCATATGATAAATAGAATCTAACATCCATGCTGCTGTATTATTGAATTTATTAGACTTATTGGGGAAAAGATAAAATGGTCGGCTATCCTCGCATTTTATCTCTTTTCCTCAACTTGTTTAATAAATTTAATAAAACATGAGCACACATGTCAGATCCACTACATTCCATTTCCAGTCTATAAAGGGTTAAAGCTCTCTCCCAAATACGCATTTGTGTATCATATATTTTAATTTTCGAAGCAATCTTTTAATGAACCTTTAAATTTTTGCAACCGTTCATAGCCTCATGATTGACATAAATTTGATTAACAGCTACCAAGCTCACTTGCCCCTGTTATGCGCTCGGAACTTTGAACGCATTGGCCAAAAGTGAAACTGGTGTTATGATCGAAAGCCAGCCACACCCGAGTCACACATGCAAAACAAGCCTCTTGTTTGCCCCATTGGCTGTCTGTGTTCAAGTTGGCTGTTCCCCTTTTCCATTTTACACTCAGACTAAACCGTTAATATGATTATATTTTAAATACAAAACTGTTTTAATTCTTCAATTAAAATTAATTGTTATATTTTAGATATTTATAATTAAGTGTAAATATAAGCAATAAATTCAATTTTTGGAATGTTCATGGAATCATGAATACTTCAAGTGTCTTGCAAAGTTAACATGAGTTTGGGCTTCACTTACTTTGAAAGAGACCTGAAGTAGTCAAGATTCCATGAACATTCCAAAAATTGAATTCATTTCTTAAATAAATGATTTAAGCATTATTTTAGCCATTCAGAAGGACCTGGAGATTGTTAATAAATTCAAAAACTATGTTTGATCACTATTATTGTAGAGGGGTCTTAAAACCTCAGATAAATGTAATAAAAACACCAATGACTACTAATTGTACAAGACTGAAAACCAGTGAGTGCTACCTGCATGTATTTTGAGGAGTTCTACTCCAAGACGTAATGTTGACATCGCCTACATATGCATGGTATTGGTGCTGATGTCATGTTTTGTGATGGACAGGGATGTGCTTATTATGTAAAATGCCAAACCTGTTTTATAAAAGCACATGGCATTGCTCCAATCAAAAAATGGCTGTTAAAATTGTGACACAGCTTTTAATGCAATGATATCAATTAGATGTTTATGTTACATTATCCAGTAAGGTGTGACAGGTGCTTAAAACTTACCTTGTACTTCAATAAACCACTAGCGGCTTCCGTGTTTGCAGTGGATGTAAAGATTCTCCTCAGGACAGCCATACTCTCCTTCATCCTTGATAATAACTGAAACAAGAATAAAGCCAGTACATAAGAATTTGGTACTTATATTGGCTAGCAGTCAAGACTCAGACAAGCCTGCCAATCGCCACAGTCTTGCCAGAGCCTTCGCTGGTTGCATACACAAAGAATGGGGGGTAGATAAAGACTAAGTCATTTTCAGTGTCGGCATTGTTTTCGAACGTTTGTGTGCACCCGCAAAGTAAAGTGTTTGCATCACGTGCGTTAACGTCGGTGTGTGATTGCAGACAGTTTACGTTGTGTGCATGGTTAGTATATAAGTCGGCGCGCATTTGGCGCGAGGTCCTCGCATTTTTGGCTTTGAACTGTGCAGTCAAACAAAAGCATGACAGTCTTCGCAGCGCAATATCTGCTGATTATACGCATATTAATCCATACTTATCACCTGAAATATTCTGATTTGATAAAAATTGCTCAGACTTTTATATCCAAAGTTTCTTCATCGCAGTTTCAAGAAATCAGCCTTTACGCATGCACTGTCGGCTTCGTATTTGTAAACAAATATTCATTTGTTTAACCATTGTAACTGCTTATAGGTCCTTTCAACTATTGAGAAATTCTATTTATGCCCATTCATCATTGATCGAGTCATATTTTCTCATTGCCGCTCAACTCTTCAAGATATCATCTCTTGCATTAGTGTATTGTATTTAAATTTTGTTCATAAAACGTTTGCATCTACAATAAATAAGCAAATGGTACTTAAGAGCTATTCTTATTAAAATTACCACATATAGCCGGGTCTGAAAGAACAACAAAATCTAAGTCGAGGTCCAATTTATTTTATTCCCCATTGTTTCTCACTAAGAAACAGTGTGACCACGAGAACCACAATCACATACAAAGGTTAACTTACGAGGGTCATCAATACATATACTGGCTAAAGAGCAGCTCATTTGAGACACAGGTAGCGCGTAACAATACCAATCAGAGTATTGCATTTTAATACTAGAATGCGCAGTCGATGAGGCACCATCACAAATCCTCACACTAAAGTTTTTGACCCCAAGCACCCCCAAGTCCCACCCCACTGGCATAATCCAAGCAACAGAATGAAAATTCTGTTAATTTGTTTTCTACCTGGTATCTTCTATTTGTGAGAACACACAATTCATGTCAGTAACTCACACCAAAATTTGGCTGAATTTCCTCAAATGGTTTAGGAGGAGATAGCATAGCGGACAGACGGATGGACGGACGGAGGCGATTACAAAAAAAAATACCAGATAGATGTATTGTCTAATTTCCACACTATGGGCAGACATGCTAGTCAAACTTCCTGCATTGAATTTATTTAACTGTTTGCAAGAAAGCAATAAAATGCTTGGCACAGCCTCACATTATATCTCTTTTCCTCAGCTTGTTTAATCAATTCTATAATACATTAGCACTCACGTAAGGTACTCTATCAATGAGCTTTTATTTTATGACTATATTTTGGGGTATGGTAAATATTCTAAAATTTCGAACACTAGTTGCCTGTCAGAAAGGCCTAAACAAACAGTGTAGACCCAGATCAGACTGCTTCACTGTTTGCTATTCTGACAAGCATTTTGTGAATTCCAGCCCTGAAAAACCAACATTCTGTTAGAGAACAGAAAGAGAAAAGTGTTCAAAATTTTATAATTTTTACCGTACCACAGTTTCGTACCCAAAGACTTGAGTTTTGGGGTGTCTAGGACTCACTATCCTGCAAGGGAGGAAACCATCCTTAAATTACCTTTTTGAGGTGAGACAAGAAATGCTGTCTAAATGAAGGCATCTGGTTGTTCAGATTGTAGGGGATGAAAGCTGTAATAAGGTCAAGTTCAAGGTCACTGACCACTTCTGTAGTTTTCTGGTTTTCACACAACAGAGCAAAAGCATCAAGGCGAATCTACAATATAACACTGTATAAGTCATCTGATGGGAAAATAGTTATGAAAGCTGTAATGAGGTCAAGTTCAAGGTCACTGACTCCAACCAGTAATGAAAGGTGATGATGTCAATATGAAGGTCACTGACTAATTCAGTAGTTTTCTGCACATTGGAGCCCCTAAAATACACCCCACTCCCCTGCTTTAGACGTTTTTAAGAGCTAAAGAGGGTTATCATCCATTAAAATGCCTACTTAAGCATGCAATTTTCTTTTAAGTTTAGAGTTATTCAAATGAAAACCAGCTTCTAAGCACCCGATTTTACTTGACAACTGGCCTTCATAATTTCTGCCATGCAAGTACCTAAAAATGGATATTCCATGCATAAAATTCTACCTAAAAGTACTGTGAAAAACAAATCCTTAAAACTCAGTCGACTCAAGTTCTAAGACATGTTAGTATACATCACCATTAACACCTACCTACCACCAAATATTGTATACATGTATTTTGCATACACTAAATAGTGTTGCCTTTGCAGTTGTGAACACTTCAATTTGATGTTTAAGTTGCTTCCCTAAAGTAAATATCCAACTGAAATGCTTTGTTTTCAATCAAAAACAAAAAAAACAAAAAAATCTCTTCTAGAGAAAACATCAGAGAAAGGTTCAAAGTATTTCAATTTCAGACATCATTTTCAAAACCACAGGTATAGATAAACAAAAATTTTCTGCATTAAATTGTTAATATTTTCAATACCATAATATGTAGCATATGTTTTGGGTGCTCAAAAGAACCATCTCATTTAGACGGTTCTTTTGAGTACCCACAACATATGTTTTGGTTGAGAAATAAGAAAATTATCTTCCTGTTATGCACTCTTCAAGTAAACTCTGTCAAACTCTTAAAATTTGACTGTTCATCTTCCGTGACTATTTCAAACTAGCAAATAATGTTTAAACTATTTCTTGGTGATAAAGTATTTCTGGAGAATAGACAAACTATTACAAAAGATAATAAGAAATAAATATGTTACCGCAATTTCAAATTTGTTCAAATAATCGTTATACATCTCTTGTACAAACTTAAAATTTTTAAAAACCAACCTGTTCATCTCTACTGCTGAGTGCTTGCCTAAGAACTTCAACATTTACTACTCCATACCATAAATCTGATTGGCCAATTCCCTCCTTACTGACTTCTGATTGGTCTCCAGTTCTTGCATCTGATTGGCTAAACCAGTTGCTACTAGAAATAGACTGGTCTACACATTCAGCATCTGACTTGCTTTTCACAGCAATTTCTGACTGGTTCTGTGTCTTGCACATCTCTGCGTGTTTATTTCTTGAGTTATTGTGGTTCTTCTTTGCTTCGGACTTTCTGTCTTTTTCCTTTCTTCTTTCTGCTCTGTTAGAGAGCCCCTGAAGCTGTCCAAGGGCTCTGGCCCTTCTTAGACAAATTATCAGGGCACCAAGATGATACCCCTTACTTTTATCAATCACTGTGCTTCCCTGGGTGCCAGTCAATTTTGAAACAATATGTTGAAGTGTTGATGGACCTGTTTTCAGCAGCTTTGGCAATATATACTGAAATACAACATGAAAGCACAGATCATCACATGACGTGGCGTCCAAGAGTGATATAACGCCATGCAATAAAATTGATAAACCACTAGTGGTTTACAGATTTAGCAACGTTACGTAATGACGTCCATTATATTATTGCATAAAGGATGGCAAAATCTTGATGTTTTCACGACAAAAAATGTGATTTTAAGTAATTTTAATGTCCTGTGATAAATAGAATCTAACATTCGTGCTCCTGTATTATTGAATTTATTAAACTCGTTGTGTTTAATAAATTCAATAAAACATGAGCTCTCATGTAATGTCCTCTATTCTTCCGGAGACAAATTAGGATGAATCCATTCCCAATTGAACAAAAAATAAGTATAATTCTCACATTTTGAAAAAAAATAATCACAAAATGCAATGTAACAGGGTTCGCGCTACCGATCGCCATTGTCGCAAAATGCGAAGAAATAATAAATTTTGCGCAAAAAATTGTAATTTGGCGACAACTATTGGCGAAAGAAAAATCGCCAGCGAAAATTTCTGTCTGGCGTCGGAACGTCACCTCCGGCTAAAGTCATTGCCTCGCGCCGCTTTATGTTAATTGTCAATTAACACGATTAACACCAAACAATTCTGTAGGCAATTGAGTCGAACCTGGACACACGCTGCTTTTAACCTACGGCCATCGGCACACTTTTAACAGCTGCTACCGGTAATGGTCAGAATGACAGACCATAATATACATGGTGTCATACTGTGCATGAAATACAAATACAAATGAAATAAACTGCACCATCACCATGATATCTTTGCTTATTGTAGTCTATAATAATAGTCATTAATTTTCTGAATTCGTAACTTAAAACATGTTGAAAAGACCGCTACATCGCCGTCCGCAAAGAAGAGAAAAATCATGTGTCACTTTCAAGCTCATTTTCCATCAAGCATAGTGAGAAAGGGGAAAGATTTACAGGGTGTTCACTGTGCCATTCTTTCATCTGACATTATCACTCACCAGACATTACCAGACATGCGAAATGATCCGCACACTTCCAAAATTCGGACAGTAGCAAGACAACCCTGAAGATAGCTTCTCTCTTCAAAACAGAGTAACGCACGCCGTTCAAAGGGTTTTTCTTGACAGTCTCAGATATCTGAACCTATCATTTATAAGCAGAGACCTTTTATTTATAAGGTAGTTGATGTTATGGCTCATAAAATTTGTTTTGTCAGAAAAAAATATCGGTAAAAACTCGGACCAATGTCAGAGGTAAAAATTATGCAATTGTGCTCTCCCCTAACATTTTTGAGTTAGCTCCCTTTTGGCAATATTTTGCTCAGGTTGGAAATCATTGCAGTTATTCGTTTTATTTAACATATATTTTCCAAATTTAAACAGCTTTCATCAAAGTATTTTTATAATTTTATATTCAAGCGAGAATTACATTGATTGCAAACTTTTAATCACTAAAAACAATGACCAAAAACAGGAAGCAAAAAACCCAATATTATATTAATATTGGCGTCATATATAGTATCCATTCATGTGTCAAGTCATAGTTAATGTTGAAAATACCTTTCAGGTGTTTAAAATGAATGGAGGTTGACAATCTTCTAACAAGTGGTCACAAAATAGAGCCACGTACAAACATAGAGAAAGAGTCTGATCATTATCCACCCATAATAATTTAACGTTTGGACTTGCAACAGGTACTTTGACAAACAGTGATTACCCCAAACAATGGCATTTCATCAGTGTCTGTTCTGTTAAGAAAGGTACAAATATACACCAATTTTAAGACTGTCAACGCTTTAAATACAAAATGGACTATTCCATACTTATTGTATCAATGTGCATAGAATAATCCACCAGAATTAAGGGGTTAAAGACAGAAGACGTTTTAACAAAAATGCCCAAAAACCTGGCCTTTGTTTTTTGGGCGAAAAATGGCCAAAAATCTGGCTCCAAGTTCTAGAAAATGGCGCAAAAAAAATCAGATTGGCGAAAATGGTGGCGAAAGAAAAATAAATCCTAGCGCAAACCCTGTGTAATATTGTAAAAGATGTATGAACATTTGCCATACCTGTATAGAGCAAACACCTGTCTCAGGCAAGCAGATTTTGTAATCTGTTTGCTTAAAAACAGGGTTTTTGATGAGTTTTTTTAGTTCCTGTGACTCTCTTTTCCTTGTACTTAGGGTTCCAAAGTATAAATTGAGAGTGCTCCTTTAAGTCACACGTCAAAAGGGTGATATCAAATATATGACATAAGGTGAATTTTCATCTTTAAGTAGTAATTTTGAATCTCCATAAAAACCGGTAACTGACGGAAATACAAAGTTATGACGTCAAGGCTTTGTTTTAGTGCTATTTCAAAGTACTACAGCCAATAAAATTGATTCTGAACATACCCGAGATTATACAAAGTTATTCCCGGTATGCAAAGTTGAAATATAACAAGTTACAGTAAATAATATTGAAGTTTTATCATCTTTTTAGGTTAATTTCTAACGATTTGCGGCTAAAAGTGCCGAAAATAGCTAAAACAGGTACCTTGGTTTCTTGCTGATTTTCATTAAGACAGATAAACTTTCAATAAATATAACAATACAGTCTTAACGATAGTATATTGAACAATTGCTTTTTGAAGAAATATCCCAGATATGCAGAGAAATAATGGAGATATGATTATTTAATCTTCAACTAATGTCAGTTTTGAAAGCTCAGCCTCTACAACATACTTCCAAAATATACATTTACCTGTATGTCAGTGACAAGTCCTTGTACACTGGGTCCGAGACAAAAATGAATACTCTTGTTACTTTCATGAAAATATGCAAATGCTACTCAAAGCAATTATTGATAAAACTGTTTTAAACAATCGCCTGTTTTAACATGGTTTTCCCCGACTCAATATATTGTGTCCTAAAAATGGAAGCCACATTGCAACATTATATCAGTCCACATGGTATCTTTCTGGTTTAAAGGAGTCAACACTAGTTTTTTATCTTTAACCCTTAAAGTGCCAAGAAAAAAATGCATCTGAAAATGTCGTCTGCTGAAGTCGTCTGCTGCAAACAATTGCCTAACATTACTGACGAATTAAGTATAGAAGCGAACAGCGTGGACCCAGAACAGACTGCTCCTATAGGAGCAGTCTGATCTGGGTCCACACTGTTTGATATAGAGGCTTCTTAAACATTTCAGCAGACGAGAAAAGCAGACAACTTTTGTTGCGATTGACGCATTTTTACCTCAATGACATGTTTCTTCTGAAGCTTATTACATCCACACAGAACCTCCAGAACTAGGTCAATCCAACATGGCTGCCATCGAATGCACCAATCAGAATGATCATGTGATAGTTCGGTCATGTGACTACTGAAGAGCTTCTCATACAAGTCACTAGCCTGAAAGCAGCAAATAAAAGGGGCATTACACAAGTGATCATTTCATATGTAATTTCTGAACTGAGTCCAGTTAATTCATAATTATATATCAAAATTTTGTTTTGTCTGTTTTGATGCTTTACGTCCCAGTCAACAATTATCATTCACATCACACAACTTCCTCTCTTCCTGGGTTAAACCAGTACTAAGCAGCAAATACAATGTCTTGCTGAAGGACACAACACAGTGATTCTGCCGGCGGTGAGTCTCGAACAAGCAACCCTTTGATCCCCAGTTTATAGCTCTACCAATTGAGCCATTGCACTCTTCGTCAATATTTTGTAACGGGTCATGGCTGAGCATGCTCACACATTGGGTACAAATGAACTCCATAGGTCAAGATAAGCAAAATTTGTGGGCGTATAATTTTGAACATTTTCTTATCCATAAGTTTAAACATGTGTTTTGGGTGCTCAAATGAACCGTCTCTTTGAGACAGTTCTATTCAGTACCCACAACATATGTTTTGGTTAAGAAATAAGAAAAAATAATTTTCAAATATGCACTCTTATCTAGAGGTCTGAGTTCTCTTGAGAGTTTCAGGAAAATTCCCACAAATCATTTAGCATGTGGTTACATAGTTGTAAGGAATCAAATGAGATGCAAAACATGCATAACCGAACACTTTGCTGCATGTTGAGGCAAATCTCACACCCACAAATTGGTCAAAATCTACCAGACGAATACAAGCTATTGAAGTTTTACTGTAAGAAGGTGTATTCTTGAATTAATTTTCATACTTCAACTAAATAAGGGTTAGAAAAATAATTACAATTAATTTTGTGCTTCAAAACATGCTTATCTTGAAAAATATTGAATAAGTTAATCCATCCCATAGTTGGCCCTTTCCCACTATTCCCAGCAAATGACATCTGTTTTGGCATTTCCTATTGTATTTGGGGAGCCTACATCTCAAACAATATAGACCAAGATCATATTACTCCATTGTAGCGGTCTGATTGGGGTACATAATGTGTGCTTCCATGATAAAAATAGACTTTTGAATTTCTATTTTTGCAGCAGATGCAATATTGCAGACAACATTTTCAGAATAAAAAATATTGGCAGAATAAGTTCCGATACAAATAATGAAGACTGTCATCCACCCAAGCAAAAGCCTAAATTGGTCATGATGCTAAAATTATTAGCGGCCACTTTTCCAACTTGCTAACCAAAAAAAGAACTCTGAAATAAATCTCCGTCGCTTTGAATCACCTTTTACCATTACTCTACAAACACTATGATTCTAAACAGTGATTATCAAGATGTATTTTTCAGTCTGCATGCATGAGTAAAAGTTCAAAATTCTCAAAATCCTGAACTTTAGAAACTCAAATCTAGAAACTTGCAATATGGCTACAAAAATGTAATAATTTCAAATTTATTAGATTAGATTAGATTAACTAACATTAGCTCAGATGATATTATATTCTACGTAATTTAGGATTTTGAGGCTGACTTTCTATGGAAAGTCAGCCTCAAAATCCTGAATTCAGTAAGAATCCTGAAAACTTTCACCCATGTGCATATTACATATCCATGGAAAAAATCTCAATAAAAGACCAGTAACTTAACTTACATAGCAGGCTAGTGTCTGCTCCTTCAGCTGCAGTAAGACATCAGCAGCAATCCAAGGATGCAACTCCAACATCCTGGTACTTCCAAGATGGCTGACAAGAACAGATAAGGTGCCATATTTTCCTTTACATGACCAGCTGACATCTGAGATGATGGATTTAGTAAGCTTGTGTAGAAATGTATCCTTGTTAGCAAGATCTCCTGAAACTAAACATAGAAATATAAAAAAAGTGTTAAATTTTCAAAATCCTGAACTTTTAAAATTCAAATCTTAAAACTTGCAGTATCTGTATGCCTAGAAATTATCATCAGTTTCTAGTTTAAATTGTCAAATGTCTCTAGATAAATTGAAAATAAATTAGATATTCTGCCTCATTCAGTATTTTGAGGCTGACTTCCTATCAAAATCCTGGATTCAGGAATAATCCTGAATATTTTCACCCATGATATTATGGTTTTCCCTGATGCAGAATATTGAGTCCCGAACTCAATAGAACAAACTTGGTAGAGGTGCACTAGGAGATGCTACCTACCAAATATCAAAGCTCTAGACCTTTTGGTTTCAGAGAAGATGATTTTGTAATGTTTTCCCTATTTAAGCCCTATGTAAAACATGTGACTCAGAATTTTAACAAACTTAGAAACTTCAAAGGCTACCAAAATGTCAAGGCTCTAAAACTTGTGGTTAGAGACAAGAAGATTTTTAAAGTTTTAATTCAGAAATTCTATTTAAAGCTCATTTAACTTCGTAGTTGTGCAATGGACTGGAGCCATTTGAACATTTATCAAAGAGGACCATAAAAAATGAACAAAGTTAATGCTTACCATTTTTGTGGGAATATAAATGAATTGAGACCACATGTTGGAATATATCCTTCACAGTAAACCGTACAGCCTGAAACAAAAACTTAAATCTCACTGTGGATCCAGATGGCTATTGTAAAACACTGAATATTAGTGGCATAAAATTTGGTGATTTTAAAAGACTGACATAGTGGCGTAGTTTAATTTTGGCGGTTTCTTAATTTTGATGACCTTTAAAGTTGTTTTCTATTCTCTTAGAGGCTACTCTTAAAGAAAGAATATGCTCCCCAGAGGGAGCATATTCTTTCCTTTAAGAGTAGCTGCCTTTGAGGAGCATATCCTGTTCTTTAAGAAATAAAGAGTAGCTTCCTTTGGGGAACATAGAATTATTCTTTCCTTTAAAGGTAGCCCCTATTCTCGACATGGAAACAGATTCTACCATTCTAAACGCAGGGGCCAGTTCAGCTTAATAATATGCCATCTCAAATAATATACTGAAAAAGACTTTTAAACTAGACTTAAACTTATTACTTTGTTGCATACTGTAAACACTGGACCCCTGTGATTCTAAAGTTGTTTCATTGATATATACAAATACCAACATACTATGGATGAGTGCCCATATATTATATAAATATTACATTCCCTGATTGAGTGATAGTCGAAAAAATCATCCCGAGGAATGTGATTATCAACTGAGGGGCAGCCGAGGTTGATAGTCATATTTCGAGAGATGATATTTTCGACTATCAACCAATCAGGGAATGTAATATTTATTTTATTATACCGAACATTAGATTCTTTATTTTCTATCCTCTTAGGCCTACCATGTTGAGGGGAGTTATGTACAAAGGAAAAATAATGCACAGCCTCTTATAGATATGCATGAATGAAAATACATCTTTCACAAAAATGTTTCTTTTGAACAGTTTGAATGCTCAAACTGATCATGACATTCGGTTAAACAAAATACGCCATAAAAAGTCGATGACGTCAAACTGGATACCAAGCAGCGTCATTTAATGGAGATACTGTACAAGATGCAGTTTTGTTGCAAAATAGAAAATTTTAACAAATCCGCTTCAATTTAGTATCAACGTGTTCCTCTCGTCCTAACTAAGAAAAAGAGTACCCAAACTTTATTTTTCTGAACATGAACAACGAAGTTATTTGGAGTTTAAAGTCCCCAAAACATGTGTAATTTCCGCCATTGCTGTTGAACGTCTCCTGACGTGAATGAACCGTACGCACATCGTCGTTGCGCATCATGTGACCGCCCTGATATTTTATAATATCATCCACTGCTATGGCAAACATGTGGAGGTATTCGCCGTTGCTGTAGCAACGGGTGATATTATAAAATATCAGTCGTTTGTCTATGGAAGTTTTGTATGGGAAATTCATGTGAGGTATAATAATAAGAGGATAAAACATTCTTTTCCGTATATTAACGTTTGCCAAGCCCTGGTGTGATAATGTGTTGCAGCCCTCACCGCTTCGCCATTGTTATATACCTTCTTTTCAAGCACAAGCAGTTCCAAATATTTTTATTCAATTGTATGCAGAAATGTCCACCGTAACATAATGAAGCGTACAACGAATTCACACCGGATTGGTGGCAATCGAAAACGTCAATATTATCGACGAACATAGACCAAAAATAGTTAGAAACATACTTTTCGATTGCCATAAGTCGCCCGACTGACGACGATTGCCAATCGAAAACACTGGTAGTAGCGATTTCTGATCCGCGTTCAGCGATTGTTAAGAGAGTTTTCGATTGCCGCATATCTGGTATGGAAACAAATTTCTTTTTTTCAACAGAAATATAAAAAATATATTAAATTATTCATAGTAACCCTTGTTTTGGATTGTTCTGGCTATGTATTCAGTAGGCCTATATTCAATAAACACTTCAGATATGCGGCAATCGAAAACGTTTATACTATCGACAAACGTAGATCTAAGATCGTTAGAAACAGAGTTTTTGATTGCCGTTTGTAGCCCGACAGTAAATTATTCCTAGTAGCCGTTATTTTGAATTGGTTTGGCTACGTATTCAGTATTCAATAAACCTTTCAGATATGCGGCAATCGAAAACGTTTATACTATGGACAACGTAGATCTAAGTTCGTTAAAACAGAGATTTTGATTGCCGTTTGTCGCCCGACTGGCGACAAATGGCTATCGAAAACACTGTTGCTAGCGATTTGTGAACCGCGTTCATCGATTGTTCAAAGCGTTTTCGATTGCCACCTGTCCGATATGATAAAGGAGCGTATTTTATGGTAATTGAAATAGTTTGGTCATTTCTCCATAAAAAATTAGCGACGATATATCTTAACTTGCAGACGATGTCCTTGAGCGGGCTGTAACGGCGTTGCAGCCCTCTGCTGCCATGTTGTAATGGGATTGAAGCCCGCGCACAGTGATTCGTCGCATTGCGACACGTTAAATTTAGATGAAACGTACAACTGTCAGCGATTGAAACACGTCAAGTTTCTATAGTAAACACTCATAAGGTATATAACAATGCTTATTACATGTGTGTTGACCGGGCTGCGTAGCGCAGTCGGTAACGTGTCTGGCTACAGATGCGTGTCTGACTGCAGATCCAGGGGTCGCGAGTTCGATCCCAGCCCGGTACCATACTTTCGTGTAGATTGATCATGAAATAATTTCTACGGTCATTCTCCTCCCTTCCGCTGATTTATTCAAGAAGGGTTGTTGTCAGTTACAAGCGAAAGTATGTGCACAAATTACTGGTTAACCGCTTGCTCAAGCCTGCCCAGGAAAAAGTGTGGTTAAGTGAACTGACCGTCCCGCAATGACCATAGCTGTTGACATGGGACGTAAAGCAACAAAAACAAACAAACAAACAAACAAAACATGTGTGTTACTTTTGAATATGTGTATGAGAGCAGTCTCAACAGAGCATTATAAATCTGCAAGGGTATAAAAGGTAAAGAAGTAGATGAAGGCTCAGAGCAAAATTTGGGAGGAGTGTAGTACATGCTAGTGTAGTACATGCTGAACTAGAATTTTTTCCTTTTTTGAAATTAATAGATCCAAATGATGAAGTCATCTGATCAGGATCCTCACTGCAGGTAAGCAGGATCAAAATTGAGGAGGAGTGTAGTACATGCTGCACCCAAATTTATCCTTTTTGAGAACGCTATAGATCCAGATCAGCTGGATTGCGATGGATCCATCAGTTATGGATCAATACTGTTTTCCACTCTAATTGAAAATACATGCTTAAAGGTTTACAGATTAGTGTAGTATATAAATATATCCAGCATGGTATAAAGATTAAAAAGAAGGCTTTTTAAACATTTAAGAAGTTCTGTACATATGAGCCAGCACATGAGATTTTGGTACTTGTCGTATCTGCGAGCAGCAAAGGCTCAGATGAGCCTGCGCAAATGGGCAGTCTCATCAGTCTTTGCTTCTTGCATACACAGTTTGGCACAAACCTCTAGCCATCTGGATACGTCAGAATTTTGTTTGTTCATTTTTATTCTTTATGTCCCAGCAAACACTTTTTCTGTCATGTTGGGACAGGTCTTCCTGGGTTGAACCAGTACTAATCAGAGGATAAAGTATCTTGCTCAAGGACACCACTCAGAGCCTCGGATGAGACTCGAACCCGCAACCCCTCGATCTCGAGTCAAGCTACCACTGATCCACTGTGCTTTTCGGATACATCAGAAAGGGCATTTCAGGAGGTTTATGCATATATGTGATAAGTACTGTGCTGCAGTGCAGTCCCTTTATAACACACCTGGTTATAACACGGATTTGGATATAACATGGTATGCTGTGGCTCCCATATTTTTTACCATGGAATTTTACAAAGGAATTATAGAAAAATGACAATTCCGCGGTCATTTTTCTATAATTCCTTTGCATAATTGTCCCTTTATAACTTGATTCATTTATAGCATGGTCCATTCCTATGGTCCCCAAATATAGCGTTACAAAGGGACAGCACTGTATCAAAATCTGGTGTGCTGGCCTTTATAGTAAATACATTATCTTACATCAAGAGAGTCCTCCCAGGATGTCCACACATAGTCCAGTATCTGGGTCATGTCTGCACTCTCTCCATTACATCTTGACAACAACCATATCCCACAATCCTCTCTGCAATTCTTCATGTATTGACTGCAATCAGACCGATAAAGTAAAAAAAAAAAAAAAATTGCCTACTGGATAATTTTGCAAGCTTTTTTATATATTTATTGAAGACCAATTAACTCAGAATTTGATAATCAGTTCTTAAAATGGTATAATATCACTGTGCATGATTGTTTACTTTGCGTGCTTTTTTGTTGTCTGCTATTTTTTTGCACAATTAACTTTTTCGAAAAAATTCTTTCAGGAATACCATCAGAGTGTCAAACATTTTGGATCTAGATCAGGCCCAACAAAATACATTTTGTCGGGCCTGATCTGGTTCCAAACTGTTTGCAAAGTTAATCAGCATATGACAACAGTTGGCAAAATGTTGCAGCCCTAATCATAACTGCAGCAGACGACAAATTTTGCTATAATATATTTCTTGATGGCCTTTTAACTCAGAATTGGATAATGAGTTCTTGACTGGAAACCTTGAAATGGTATATTGAGTCTACTTGAAAAGCTCTTCACACAAGATTTAAACATATGAAATGTCAAAGCTCTACGTCAACATTTTTTCAGTCATGTCGGGACGCGTCTTCCTGGGTTGAACCAGTTCTAAGCAGAGGATAAAATGTCTTGCTCTAAGACACATTGCAGCGCCACCGGGCCCGGTGAGGCTCAGACCTGAAACCCCTCAATCTTGACTCAAGTACTCTACCACTGAGCCACTGCGCTTGTGGTTCAAAAGTTATGGCTAACATTATACAGTCTGTAGCCCGCACACTGACCATAAACAATATGTCTGGTCTTCAATACCAGTGACATAAAAGTGCAATATCTCAAACGCTTCCAGATAAGAGGGGTAAAAAAATCTTATATCTCAACCAAAACATATGTTGTGGGTACTCAAAAGAACTGTCTCAATGAGACGGTTCTTTTGAGCACACAAAACATATGTTTAAACCGAAGGATAAGAACATGTTTACATTTTTACGCCCAAAATCTTTTTAATATCTGGACCTATAAACAGATTTGGCCTTCTTTACAATTGGGTAGTGTCAATCCAGATATTATCTTTACCAAAACTTTAAAGAATGAGCTGGCAACATGTTTAAAATAATAAACTTCTTGGAAAAGCATACATGTGATAGTTCCATTAGCTGCTACAATAGCGGGTAATGTACAAAAAAGGATACCTTTGCAAAATAATACAGGTTTCACAGCACCCTAGATATGCTTTTGGGTCAATTGGGTATTTACGCAACCTGGTTATCCTCAGTTGCGTACATGCAAAAACAATTGTTTGTTTGTTTGTTTTGTTGCTTTACGTCCCAAGTCAACAGCTATGGTCATGGCGGGACGGTCAGTTCACCTAACCACACTTTTTCCTGGGAAAGCTTGAACAAGCAGTTAACCAGTTACCCAGTACTTTGTGCACATACTTTCGCTTGTAACTGACAACAACCCTTCTTGAATGATTCAGCGGAAGGGAGGTGAATGTCCATAGAAATTATTTCATGATCAATCTCCACGAAAGTATGGGACCGGGTAAGGGATCGAACTCGCGACCCCTGGATCTGCAGTCAGACTCGCATCTGTTGCCAGACACGTTACCGACTGCGCTACGCGGCCCGGTACAAAAACAAATGCATATCTTAATTTTTTTACCCCACATTTTTTACAGTGATTACACGTTTTCTTAATAAATGAAGCCATCGTGAATGTACCTGCATATCAATCCCATCGTATGCCTTTCTAGAGTATCAAACTAGCGAATTTTATTGTACTTGAGGCAAATCTCACCCCTTTTTGACATTAGTCACTCACATACACTTTGCAACGTTTCATTCCGCTAAATACTTGACTTGAAGCCAATATTTCATTCATAAAATTGGAATAATACTGTGGGCTCACTGGTAAAAAAAAATACCTGACTGGATATGTATATTACCCAAATGGAAATGAAATGGACCAAATGGTATGCAATGACATCGCATGTAATTGCATACCGAACGGATAATTGCTTTTAGGTACGCACACATTTAATTTTGCTTTTTTGATGATTCTAATTGGGTATTTACGCAAATACGCTGCTATATCTATACTGCTGGTTTCATATTTTGTACATTTCGGAAGTTGTACAACTTTAGTCATTCAAGGAAGAGAAATGATTGTTACAACAAATGAATTCTTAAGTTTACCTTAATTTCTGACTAAGAAGACAGATAGAC
Organism: Loripinus fragilis; assembly: GCA_964019695.1. Lineage (NCBI taxonomy): Eukaryota > Metazoa > Mollusca > Bivalvia > Lucinida > Lucinidae > Loripinus > Loripinus fragilis. Next base: position 77,574,314 of record OZ026525.1, read on the forward strand.
TTCGCTGCAAGCAGTTTATTACCAACATCTTTGCATCTGGAAAAAGAAAAAAAGCCAAAAAAACATGATTAAACAGACTTAACAAGTGTAGGGCAAATCTCAATTGAAGCAAAAATATATTGACAACTTTCTTTTGAGAAAAGAAGCTTAGTCACAAGAAATAGAGAATACTAGGTGAGTGCCATTTGATATCAAGTTTACCAGGCAAGGCTTTGAGAATGCTTGTTGATATCGCTAGGCTTGCCGAGATATAGAGAATGCTGGGTGAGTGTCTTTTGATATCAAGTTTACCAGGCAAGGCTTTGAGAATGCTTGTTGACATCGGGAGGCTTGCCAAGATATAGAGAATACCAGGTGTCTTTTGATATCAAGTTTACCAGGCAAGGCTTTGAGAACGCTTGTTGACATCGGGAGGCTTGCCGAGCAATTCACCATGCGTTCTCAAAGCCGAGCCTGGTAAACTTGATATAAAAAACGCAAATCTGGTATTCTATTAATCATTTTACAAGCTGATTCACTATTCAAACAAGCCATAATGACGTATTTATAGTTTTTTGTGTCGATTCAATGCCATTGATGACGTCATTCAAAAAGTGAAATGTCATCATGACCTGATAAAGGCACTTGCTGTGAGATATGTAACGTTTATCAGGTCATTGTGCAACAATGCAGTTAATATGTGAGGTAGATGATAAACCCTAATTTTGTAACATGCAAACAACAAAAGCACGCCCAACTAGTTCATCTGCCCAGTCTTTGTTTTGATTGATGCTTTACATCCCAGTCAACAATTGTTCAGTCATGTCAGGATGATTTCCTGTTTTTCTGTGTTGAACCAGTACTAAGCAGCGGATAAAGTGTCTTGCTCAAGGAAACATCACAGTGACTCCACTTGCAGTGAGTCTCAAACTAGCAACCCTTTGATCCATAGTCTAACATTCTATCAACTAAGCCACTGCACTCAGTATCTGAGCAGTCTGATCAGCACCCTTGAAATGCACTCTGGAAAGTATAATACTGTAAATTAGGAAATTTTTGTGAGGGTTCTATTTTCATGAAACTTTGCATATGCTAATTTCTGTGAAAATAAAATCCTCATGAATCGGAGAAATCACTCTGTCATTTACTTATTTAGGTAAATCACGCCCTTGTCGCGAATTTCAACCGCGAAAATGTGTTTTAACGCTATTCCCGAAAAAATATTCTCGCAAAAATTTCCGAATTTACAGTAGCTTAAACTGCTACCTGCAAAATTTCAATATCATAAACAAAATGGAACTTAACCCTTAAAGCGCCACCTATAATTTGCAGCAGACGACAATTTCAAATTTTGCCACTTTTTCAAAAAGAATAACAAATAAGGCATGATATTTCATGTGAAAATGAAAAATCATACCTTTTTTTTTTCTAAATTGGGAAAGATGTCGCAAAATTTGTCGTCTGCTGCAGTTGTGATTGGTGCTTTAAGGGTTAACCCTTTTCCCGCAAGTTACAACTTTTGTCTGCATCTTCTCTCATCTGCTTATGTTCTTATATAGCCTATATTGCAATTAATATGGACCCCAATCAGACTGCTCCATTGGGAGCTGTCTGATCAGGGTTCATAGTGTTTGCTTCCATGATAAAATCTAGTCTGAAGTGCACTTAAACTTATGCAGCAGCTGTAATAAGCAGACGACAATTTCTGGACAAAAAATATTAGCAGAATAAGATTTAAGCCTCCAATATAACAAGACAAATTTGACGAATTTATATTGTCAAGTATGTTTTAGTGCTTAGTTTAATAAAAAGTATACTAACATCTGCACAATTTCAATATATGACCATTAAACCCTATCCCAGAGGTCAAGATTGTGTGTAAATTCAAAGTATTACCTTGCATGTAGGTGTATACTTCTTCCACTTTAATTTGATATGCAACATGACCACTTTTAGAAAAGAAAAAGAAAATGACCTTTTGACCCCACCCCAGGGGTCGTTGGTGTGTGTAATGACAGCATATTTGCTTTCAAGGTGCTCTGTGCTCAATTCCCTTTAATTTGATATGCAACATGACTACTTTCAGAAAAAGATATAATTTGACCTTTTGACCCCGCCCCCTGGGTCGAGGGTGTGTCTGTGGGCAAAATATTTGCTACCATGTTGCTGCCAGCGTCATCAGCTTTAATTTGATATGCAACATGACTACTTTCAGAAAAATATACAGTTTGACCTTTTGACCCCACCCCCTGGGTCAAGGATGTGTCTGTGGGCAAAATATTTGCTACCATGTTGCTGCCAGCGTCGTCAGCTTTAATTTGATATGCAACTTGACCATATTCTGAAATTGTTTAATTTTAGCCTAGGCCTAAATGAAATATATGTGTGGTTCCTGTTGCATACCAACAAAAGTTAGGGTAGCTAGGTAGGGAAATTATTAAATTTTGTTATAACATTTAACAAAGAAAATAGTGACAAAATCTGAAAAAGTGCCCATACTAGGTATTTTTTCTCCAAAGACCATTATAATGTTTAGGGTAGGGTTAAAAAAATTAGGGTAGGTAGGCAACAGGAACCACACATACATTTCATTTAAGCCCTATGCCTCACCCTCTAATCCACCCAACGGACTCGGACCCAGGCCTTCAAACTGAAATTCCGTTTGATATGTTTCATATCTATTGCTGCTCTGCCTGCATGCAAAATTTCAGCAAAAAATATTAACAATTGCCTTAGTTATGCAATTTATTAAAATATTTGACCTTTGACCCCTTAGGTTGACACTGCCATGCTTATCTACAGGTACTTGGCAATCATGGTCTATAGTGAGAAGTTGTTTAATATAATAGATTTGATGAAATGTGAAGATCATCACACAAAAAAGCTAATATAGGTTTTGCCTTATAATTGCCTATACCAAAACAAGGGCAATAACTCAAGTGTTAAGGGGTCGATTTTGACCAGACTTATAGAATATTGAGAGTCCATGGTACTTATCATTTGTACCAAGAATGAATCAAATCTGACCAATAGGTACTGAGATATGGTTCCGAACAGACAAAAAGTATGGACGGACAGACGTACCCCCAATATTGAATTTGGGACCAGTTTATACAGGGCCATTAATTAGGGGCCAAGTGTCCAAAATAATGGGTCATTTTAGCTCTAAATTGGCCCATTAACATCAGACTGACAAATAACTGAGGGCCATTTCCAGTTTAGACGTCCATCACCATAGACATAAAATGGCACTTTTTCAGAAGTTTATCTAATTACCTCCCCTGAGGTCCCCTGAATCATTTGAGGCAACTTACAGAATCTTAAAGAGGGCCATGCCCCTTGATTTTTTATGGCCCCTTGTCTATCACCAGAGGACTAAAAAAGCCCCTAAGTCGATATCTGTAGCACGGACAGACGGAAAGAATGGAGGGATGACACCAAAACTAAATCCCTCTGACTTCATCGGGGGATAAAACTTTTGCTGACCATTCCAAGGCAGTGCCTCTTTTGTGGATCATTTATGTTATTTCTGTCTTGTGTTTGTTATGCTTTCGCACCCGTCTACTTATTGTTGCCTTGTGGTCACCTGCTGGGAAAGGGCTGACCTCTTAGCTCTCGCTTGTGATGTCTAATTATGTGTTTGTCACTTACCCATGTGGTATCCTGAGTCAGGTGTGGTACTTGAATGATTGTATTGATTCCTGATCTTTGCCCTGTTTCTTACTTTAAAGTCTATTTCATGATAAAATGTCTGTTTGTAAAATGAATCCAATCCATTCAACCTTTTAAGCATTATAATCTGGAAAACACCATATTGTCCAAAATTTTGTTGTTCAAAAAGAGGCTACAACTCTCATGTGTCCAATAAATTTAACTTATATACTTTTATAGGGTTATATTCCTGGATACAGTACAACTTCAATGGTTCGAACATGGATTGCTTGTAAACCATGGTTACTTCGAAATCTCTCTAGAGTCCCTAGAAAATTATTTGCATTAGTTCCAGATATCTGTGTATTAAGGATGGTTTAGGCAGGTTTGTCTTATTTCATCCTCAAAAGGTATGTTATGTGTAATCATTAGAATCATTGAGGCAATTCTAATGATTGCACAGACATACCTTTATTTGAAGGAAGACCACCAAAAGATTATCCCAATAATGTATTCTAGTGCTTTAACTAACGTTCACTGGCTCAAACTATCTTGATTTTTTATGATCCTTAAGGTGTTCTAGCCATTTAAGTTTGGTTGTATAATGAAACATACCTTTTATTTAACTGAAGAAATTCAGGCAGTAGAACATCAAGCAGAAGACATTTTTCATTAACAAATTCAAGCAGTAGTATTTCTACTGGCATCATTGCCAAAATACCATAGCACAAACACAAGTAGGAGGAGTCTGGTAGTGAGCTCTTCTCTAATTGGCTGAGATCAGGACTGTTCAGCCTATCAGGGAGCGGCTCTAAATCACATGATGGAACTTTGTGAAAGACTGTCAGTAGCAGCTGAAGAAGAAACACAGGAAACAAATTAAATCTAATCAGGTAATGAAATTCTATCTGTGAGCTTATATTCTGAAAGGTTTTATCTGTGAGATTATATTCTGTGAGCTTGTATCTATGAGATTACATTCCCTGAGATTATATCTCACAGTGTGTGAGATCTGGAAATCAACAATGACAAAGCAGCCTTTGTACAGGGGTGAGGCATCCAGATAAGAATGTGTTATTAAAAATTCATAGAGGATATTCAAATTTTTGGAATGAATATGCCATTTCTTTCATCGAGTGAAGCAAAAATGCTTATTTAAGGAGTGGCGAAGCCATAATGAAATATACATTTTCTCTCTTTACGAGATGAAATAAATGGCATTTTCATTCAAAAAGTTTGAATTTTCTTTTTATTAATGTAAATGAGGTCATACACGTTCGCACATTACATCATAATAATGATGACGTTTCATAACCTGCAATGTCGGCCAAAACTGAAACCATAGGAGCAGGAGTAGAGAAAGTGAAATACTCAGTAAATCCCAACAAATTAATTACCAAAATTTTTCTTGCAATCTAACAAAGAAAATGAATTCCCACACTTTGTGTTTTTGTTCACTAATAAGAAAGTTACAGGCGTTTGAAATTCTGAAGTGGGCTCAAGAAAGTCAATGGAGAAAGCAGAGGACATCCAATTTGACAAGTGAAATACAACTTATATTTTCACATCTATGAAATACAGCTTTTTATATTTTCACGGCTGTGAAATACAGCTTTTTTAAAATATGCATTATATTTAATAAATATTTTCCTGTATTTCATTACTTTGTACATAATGAATGTTGTTATTTGTTAACCAAAGCGTATGTTGTGAGTACTTAAAAGATCTATCTGAGCAGGAATTTTCCTACCTTTCTGAAGTCAGGCCCAGAGACCAGTTGAATTTGGGAAAATATCATTTGCGCCATCAAAATTGGGAAAACTAGATGTGGTCTAAAAGAACTAGATCTCCATTTTAAATTGTCAGATTTAAAAACCATAATATCAGTGTAATTGCACTGACTTTTATTTGCTCACGAATATATGCATCAATGTGTGAATGTAAACATCTCAAACTTTACTACTTTTGGCCCGGTTTTCATGAAATTTTCACCAAACTGTAGAGTTCAGGAATTGGGAATGTTATTCAATATTTTGGGAAGTTTTCGCTCATTTATGGATTGGGAAGGGGCACGATATTCAGCCCAAAATAGGCCTATGAAAATCCCTGATTTCTCTGAAATGGTTCTTTTGAGCACTCAAAGCATACATTGAAATCGATTACCAGGCATCAAGATAAGAATATGTAATTAAGAATTATCTTTCTCATTTCTCACCAAAACATATGTTGTGGGTACTCAAAAGCCCCTAAAAAACATATGTTGTGGGTACTCAAAAGCACCCCAAAAACATGTTTAAACTGATGGATAAGAAAATAATCACAATTTTGAAGGATAAAAAAAATCACAATTTTACGTATGGTAAATGTTATAAAATTACGAACACTAATTGCCTGCCAAAAAGGCCTAGACAAAAAGGGCAGACCCAGATCAGACTGCTTCTGAAGAAACAGTCTGATCAGGGTTTTCCCTTATTGCTACTCTGACAAGAAATTTGTGAATTCCAGACCTGAAAACCAATTTTATTTAAGAAAAGAAAGAGAAAAGTGTTGGAAAGATTTTAGAACATTAACCGTAGTATAAAAAGTTTGCTTGTCTTGACCTATGTACTTACATGTTTGATAATAAAAGTTTCTTCTTGAACATAGAGTAATTTCATCCAGAGAGCTATATTCATGGCGCTCGTTGTTCTGCAGTCTATCAAAAAGTCCTCTGTAATATAAGAAAGGCTTGTCTATGACATAATGGACGGTACTTTTGTATTCGTGTAAGGCCATGGTTAAAAAATATTTGGTTTGCCATTTCCTACTGGGAGGTTTTATAGATGATAGGTAGGTAGATATGTTTTGGTATATTCATGATGCTAATGACTGGTATACTCAGAAACAAGCATCTATTAAGACTCTTAATTCTGACGGATTTTCCCAAGCACTTACATATTGGGATAAATCAGTTTTAGCCAACATAAGCAGATATGGCTCTGAGGATAGCAAAACAAAATACAACCTGACCAGAACCAGAAAATGGTTTTATCATAAAATTTCAACCTTTTGATACCTAAGACCATCAAAATGTTTTTTTAATTTTCAAAAACTTTGATTTGTTTGTGCACCCGTTTTTCCATCATCTTGAAAATAGTAATTTAAGTTTGAAAACTCTAGTTGACCTGAAAAAAGAGGGCCTCATAAAGGGTTGGATAGATAAAAAATCAATAGATGTTGTGAGACAAATCATTTTTTTTCATTCAATGAACATAAATTATTGTTAATCTTCTATGATTTAATTTAATGTAATCAAAAATATTTCAGTCATGTTTTTTTCTATATTCAACTCAAATTCAGATTGGTTTGAGCCCCTAGGTTCATTGGGGTGCTACCACACAGACACTAAATGAAAAAGTAGACATAAAAGCTTTCTTTTATGTACTTTACGGATACATTAAGCCATTGCAGGTGAAATATTGATATAATTATTTAAAAAATAATTTTTAGATTATATGGTCCGTACAGCTGCTTATTAGCCAGACCATTGTTTCTGAGTCTTAACATTAATAAGAACCCCCTTATGATAAAATCAATGATTTTCCCCACTTGGGGCCCAAATACATCACTGAGTTTTCTTACCTCCATCGAGATGATGTCAACAGAAATGAAGATGGAAGAAGCGATATATTCAGTGAATAAAACATATCAGGATCATTATTTAAAGATTGGGGTTCAAAAGAATTAGTAAAAAAAGGCGGGAAAACATTGATGCAGGTAAGTGACCATTATTTCACCCCTAAGATAAGCATTTTCTAACTGCTAAACAAATAAACAGACAGCTTTTCTTTTGCCCTTGGAAATCCCCTTTTCAGAATGAGCCTGTGACGTCACACAAAAGAAAAAAACTGGTGGGAATGTTAAATTGGCAAAATTACATTCTTGGCGAACTTAGCTTACTCCACTATATGGAAATGCTCAGTTTGTATTTTAATGGGGTCACAGGTATCAATTTCTAAAATATAATTCATTTCTGTCATGATTTTTTTTTAATTTTTGCAAACGGTGCAGACAATGATGAAATGCTTCATTACAGGAAGCATAACATCATATTTTTTAAAGGAAATCATAAAAGCATCTAGATGAAATGAGCAATATAACATCATATGAGCTTTCCTACCTTAATTTATTATAGTCTCAGAATTTGTTTTTTCACTTCTATTGAGCAATTTGCATTTTATCAAAAGGATGACTTGAAAATGAAAAGTAAAAAAAAACTTCGAAGATGGCTAAAATTGATGATAGTGAGCCAATTAAAAAATAAGATTCAAACCTGATTTCAAGATGCTAATGTCAATTTCAATTAGCTGACTGGAGACATTTCTGATTTCTGTCACTCCCGCTTTGTCCTTGACCATGGTTTCCATGGCAACCGATGACCTTTGACATATCCTATTGGCTAATTTGATGGTCTCTAGGCAGTTGTGCATGGTTTCATTCTGTTGAACAGGCGACAAGTCATTGCTGCAAAACAAAAATCAGCCAAAGAATGAAACAATGCAGGTCCTTCCTTATGCTGTGTTTGGGGTGCATAGGAATGGTCTATGTTTTAACAGTGGTCTAGATAAGGATTTGGACAAATGTGTATTTCACCCCCTATTTTTTAATTTAATGAGTATTTCACTCCAAATTTAAAATATCAAATTGCAGAAAATGCAAAGCCTTGTAAAAAGACCCAATATTTGCTCAACATATTTTAAAGAAAAGTTGCTTGTATCAAATACGTGTTGCATTTTTAAGAAAACTTCCAAGATTATATACTCAGAAGAAAAAGTTTAGTCAGTATTTATGTTTTCTCATAAAATCAACAATACTGCATATATCATTGTCAAATTTTATACATGAGTTGTATTATTGTAACTTTACATGTACCTGTTCATTGCGTGACAAATAACGCCTCTATTAGATTGTATCTACCAAAATTCGAAATGCATGATGTGCACGTGATGCGGTAAACCGGCAGGGTTATTTTCTCATATACTGTTCGATAATGAAAGAGAGTTGTTCCTATTGCAATAATCCGGAGAAAATTCAGTGCTAGCAAGCTTAATTCACCGTCCAGGCTATAAACAAATTACAGAAATACCGCGTTTTGACGTCTTGAAACAGGTACACATGTTGCTGACGTAACACAGAGTTTTGGATGCAATGAACAAACAATGTATCGCCTGCAAACACGTTTTCAACGGCCTGGCAGTAAAAATGACAAGCCTCCGTTGGGGAGACCACGGATAACGACGCCATTTGAAGTTAGGTTCATAGTGACGTCAACATGACGTAATCGTTTCATGGCCGCTTGGAAACTTCTTAAATTCCTTAGTCAGGCAACAGGTACGAGAATTTCCATCCGTACTGCCAGAAATCGCCTGAGGGGCGCTAGACTGATTTTTGAGTTATGAAAGGACCTCGGACAGTCTTAATGAAGGATTGCCCATAAAAATGGTAAAAAAAAAAGTTTCAAAGAAAATGATATCTTTTCCATGAAAAAAGGTAGTAATTTTAACTCTCGAATTACACGCACAAGTGTTTTTCGCATTGGACCAGTACCTATTAAAAAATATGGGTCGAAAACACTGTTTTTGCTATTCAACATATAGGAAATAGAAAAAGTTTTACTGAAGTGCTTTCCCCCCCGTGACCAAACTAATCCTTTTGCATACAGTTGTGGTTTTACATTAAACACATCAGATAAAAATGGCATGATTGGTCACGGGGGGAACGATGTCAAAATGCTCAAAAACAATTTCTTATAAAAACTTATTAGGAACTTATTTTGTACAAACCTGTAGGTAAATGGCATGTATCAGGGCTTTAGTTATGAGTGCTTACCAATTAACTAATTGTATTATTTCTCAACAAAAACATATGTTGTGGGTACTCATAAGAACCGTCGCAATGAAACGGTTCTTTTGAACACCAAATTATATGTTAAATCTGATGAGTAAGAAAATCTTTTCAATTTTACACTTAAAACTGTGCTTATCTAGAGTGTGCTGTATATAGTATGTAGGTATGTTACACCTCAGTGAACAGATCATCTGAGTGCGCTTGAAATATTACAGGCTATAGTCCAAAGTTATGGACCGCATACTTATTTGGAGGAAAAGATGAAATTTTCAAAACCTCAATTTTATGCAAACTTATCACTTTCGTCTCAAGTTTTATGCCGCAAACTCTATATTTCCGTGTATTTAGGTGAGTACCTGACAAAACCTTGACTTTCTGTGAAATAAAATTTGGTCGCAAAAAATACCCCCGACCCCTTCACCATGAAGTCCTGACATTAATATGCAATATTTTCCAAATACTTTTATTTTGCTAGGTGTACAAAAAGTAAGGGTCTGATTTAAGCACAAAAAACTAGTTGTAAATAATGTATTACCCTAGCCACAGGCTTTCAAAAATTGGGCAGATTGAATAGGAGACTGTCCGAGGTCCTTTGAATTTTAATATTGACCACTTTGTGTAATTTTGATGAAGAAAATGGGTATATTTTCAGAATGTTATGTTGAAAATATTCACATTTGTAAGAAATTACATGAATTTTATTTTGAGTAAGGATTTTGTCAATTTTAAGACTGTCTTACAAATTTATTGCACACAGTGTCTGTACTGACTAAACTTTTTCTTCTGAGTATACAATTGGTGTATATTGATTATTTTTTTCTTACTAAGAATAAAGATTTCACCACATAAATTGAATATCAACACTGAAACCTCAAACTGCAAAGGGTATTTTCACTCTTCAATTTAATTTTCAATGTTGAATTCCAAAAAATCAATGCTGAAATACCCTTTACCCCCCTCTTATCTGGAGCCCTGTTTTAAGTGAATTTTGTAAAAAAAAAAAGGGCAATATTACAAAGGATTAATGGCAATTTTCCTATAATTCCTTTGTGAAATTCCATGGTTAAAATATTGGGAGCCACATCATGACCACCATATATCCAAAATTGTGTTATTATTCTTTTTTCTTTATGAAATACCAGCAACATATTGTGCACATCAGAAAATTATGGTACTTATCCCTTTCCTTCATGAATATTCATGCTAGGCCCCATACACTATGAACAATTAGGGTTTTTTGTCCATTTTGACGACCGATATTGGCCGGGTCATGTCCCCAATGGCAAAAGTATGTTTTTTTCCCAATTTCAAGGAGAAAATTCCCAATTCAAGAAACTAAAAAATATCACCATTTGGTGACATCTTAATTGCACTGTGTCACAATAAATTGTATTTTTACATTCAAAATGTTGAAATGTTCTTATTAGTAAACCAAATATTTGATGTTTTGTTTAATTTGATTATATTATATGGTGTGAGTTTTTCCCAATTTTGTATAAAACGACGCGAAAAATTCCCAATTCTGGGGGTAGGATCATGTTCCCAAAATGGGGAGAAAACCCCCTGATAATTATATAAATAGTTTTTCATGTTGATACATAGAACAAAGAAATACTTGTCAGGTCCACTTGTGTGGGATCATATCTAATCATATTTCCTTAAGCAAACAGAGCAGACCCTGATCAGGCAGCTCTTATAAGAGCTGCCTGATCTGGTTCTGCTCTGTTTGCAAAAGCGTCAAAAGGTGTCTCTATGAGGTAAAGGGTTATTGCACATGTATAGCTTTAACCCTTTATGTACATATGGATTCTTGGTTCTGGTTTGATGCAATAAATTTGGTTTAGTCCATTGTACATATCGAGGGGTCACATAATTTCAATATTTTTTTTTTCTTTCTCCGAAGATCGTCCTTCTTTAGCAAACAGGACAAACCTGATGAAATGCCACATTATGCGGAAATTCATTTGGGTTTTCTTTGTCAATGTACTCATTTAGGAGTCACTAGTATATGAAGTTGATTAGTATTAGCATTTATGCTTGCTTACAAATCCTGATGATCTTTTCTTATAAAGCACACTATTGAATATAAATTGTAATTGAAAGAAGATCAAGAAAATATTGTTTACACTAAGTCTATTTAATCCCTTTTATCATATGATGTCTAGTCTGGGAGTGATATAATGCCATGCATTAAAATGATTTACAGATTTTGGTAACATTCTGTATTGACGGCCGTAATAACATCGCATATACATGGCAAAATTTTAGCGTTTTTGCATGATTTCAAAGTAGTTTTAGGGTTATATGATAAATAGAATCTAACATTCTTGCTCCTGTATTATTGATATTTATCAAAATTGTTGCGAAAAAGTGATGAAATGCTCTGCAAGCCTCACATTTTATCACTTTTCCTCAACTTGTTTTATAATTCAATAAAACATGAGCACTCATGTAAGATCCTCTATGAATTATCTTTATTAAAAATAATATCCTATGCTCACTATTTTATATAAATTTATACCAATTATACTTTTTAAAATCATTAAGCACATTTATACATACCTGTAAGTGTGAAAGAAATGGTTCTGTAGTTTAGTGAGGTAGTTTAAAACTGGTAGACAGTGAGACCGTAAACACTCTTCACCTAAAAAAGAAAACAAGTAATAGTTATACCATCACTCGTCCACTTGTACGTGGAGATCACTCAAGAGTTTAAGTGAGTGGATTATCTTACATACAGGTGGACAAACATGGTATAACTATTTTATACCACCTAATTCAGTGTAGACCTTGCACATAACAAGATATTTTGTGCTAAAGTTGGTAAGGATAGTTTAAGCTAAGACTAAGTGAGCTAGCTACCAGTTCTAAAATATCAATAACACCAACTTTTCTCAAGTACATTTTGTGTTGGCAAATCTTCAATTCTGTAAATTATGTTTGAAAGGCAAACAGTATAGACCCTCACCAGTCTACTGTAGCACCAGTAGTCCAATCCGAAACATGTCCTGTTTATCATAGCCAGTGTTCAATCTAGAGGGGGCCATTGCCCCCCTTTTTCATCAAATAGCCCTTTGGTAAAGCTAGAGTGGGCCATCTTTTACATTATATGAATGGGGAAATATTGGGCCATGTTTTATTTTCACAGTGTTTCCGCGAGAGTGCGTTTCTTGTGTTTTTGACGCAATAAATTGACTGCTGACGCACTGACAGTTTGTCTGTGCATTTTCGTGACGCCTCAAAAAAAGCAGCGAGAACGAAACTCCATCTTCTTTATGTGCCGAGATCTGAGGACTTCAATTTACCTCGATGATAACGCTTCTATAAAAAGTGTTCCTGTGGAAAATAGACCTGCGCACAAATATCTTGCTGGGTATTTCCATGACGTATCTGATTTATTTCAAAAACGACGACTGCGCTTGTCAAAAGTCATTTGCGATTCGCACAGATGGGATTGAGTTCCAAATAATTTTGGCTAGTTTCGCTCTCGCTGCTATTTTGGGGCATTATACAGCATGAATTTAAAAAAAAGTAGTCTAGAAAAGAAAGTTTTCTTTGCTCCAATATACCAAAATATATAAGACAACGATTTTAAAAGAAATGAAACCAATGCATCACATCTCTTTTTAGACTGACCGTCTGCGCATGGGTAAAGCGCTCAACTGTTAAACAACAATGGCTGCCCCGTAATGAAATTGGTGAGCAGACGCTTTTATTTCTTGTCCTCTGGAGGATAGGGCTTTAACTACAAGCAACACATCATTGAATAATTCCCATGAAACAGAAAATGTAAAAAAAGCCGTTGATCACAAGCCTATTGATAGTAAAACATGCACCAAATTTCGAGAACTTTTATCTTACGATAGGGGGCATTCTTCAAATACCTTTACTATTGACGCATGCTCAGACAAAAAGTAATTATACATTAAAAAAGTTCTGACCCTCTAAATTTGCTAATGACCCCCAAATTTTCATACAAGGGGTCATCAATGACCCCAAAAAATTCTGGTCTTGCAGAAACACTGTTTTCACCTGAAGTCAAATGAAAATGACCCCCTTAAAAATCCCTAGATTGAACACTGTCATAGCCTTTCATCTGAAAAGCTGGTCATGTTGTGGCTTTCAACCTTTTTATAATGAAATTTTACAAAAGAATTATAGGAAAATGACCTTTTTTTACAAAGGAATGATAGGTCATTTTCCAATTAGTCATTTGTAAAATTGTCCTTTATAAGCAATGTTTAATCTAGGATTGCAGTGATGAGGACCAATAGGGTGAAAATCTACATAAAAGTAACCAATAGAGGATATTTACTTTTTTGAGGTGAATACCAAATATATTTCATCGAGTGTGTTGAAAACACTGAAATTTTCACAAGTGCACAGCACGAGTGAAAATTCTGATGTTTTCAACTCACAAGGTGAAATATATTTGGTATTTACCAAAAAAAAAGGTAAATTTTCTTTTTCTTTTATACTTTTATAGGCCACATGCAATGTCTCGCTCACTGAAAAAGGAAGGTGCTGAAAATGCAAAAACAAAATTTTTTAGCAAACCCAAATAATTTTGGCACCAAAATATTTGTCACAATCTATTACTAAGAAAATGCATACTCACACTTGATGTTTTTGTTCACAATTAAGAAACTTATGGGCATTTGAAATTCTGAAGTGAAATGCCTTAAGGCTTAAATGAAATGTATGTGTGGTTCCTGTTGGCCCACCTACCCTAATTTTTTTAACCCTACCCTAAACATTAAAATGGTCTTTGGAGAAAAAAAACACATAAAATGGGCACTTTTTTTCAGATTTTGTCACTATTTTCTTTGTTAAATGTTATAACAAAATATAACAATTACCCTACCTACCTACCCTAAATTTTGTTGGTATGCAACAGGAACCACACATATATTTCATTTAGGCCTAAGTGAATGGAAAAGTCAGAGGTGATCAAAAAAACGCTACAGTGAAAATAAAGGCTGATATCAATCACTAGTGATTGATATCATATCATTTCACTAGAAATTGATATCAGTTTTATTTGTTTTTGATGAGCATTGCTTTCACTGCTTGAAGACATATGCGGCTATTTCCAATGCGCACCTTTCCGCGTCTGCAAACGGGAAAAGTTGTCTGGGTCCTGTCTTTCGACCCTTAACGGATTCGGATCAAACAGCTTCCGATATTCTTATGTCATATCGGTGTTCCGACATTTTCTTCACAAAATAACTAATTAAAGTGTGTTCGAAATATCTATTGACATCTTTTCAGAACTGATCGTCTCAGCACTAAAGACAAATAAATGTAGCTCAGTCGAAAACAAACGACGTACACAATAACCCAGGTTACGAATACGATTGTGGCCGAGTCTATACTATTTGTATGGTTATTTAGAGCGGCGCACGACCTCACCTCGTGGACTAGTGGTTAGCGTGTCTGGCTACAAAGCCAGAGGACCAGGATCGATTCCCGGATGCGCACATATTTTCAGTGTGTTTGTCTTTCTTTTTTAACATTTTAATGCTAAATTACTTCATATACTAGTAAAATGGCATCATCAAAGCGAAAGAAATGGTCATCCCCGAACTTTTTATATTGAATTAGGCATGAAGCCTATGGGGGTGGGGTTAAATTTGGCCCTCTAGAAATTATGGACTTTCTTTAAACTTGTCCCAGGACAAGTAAATAGAAATTTCTAACTTGTCCTGAATGAAATGGGACCAGGTTGGACAAGTCAGGCATGGTATTTCCAGAGCCCTGATAAAAGGACTGTATCCTACTTACCTAGAGTGAAATTTTCAAGCAATGCAGCCAAGGTATCAACATCATGTCTTAGATCATAACTTTCCTCAAATCTGATTGGTCCATTCAAGTTGTGTTCTTTCCTGATTGGCTGATTTAGGATTTTACCTATTTCACTTTCAATTATTGGTTTCAGCACTTTCTCCTGTATAGTACTTGTTGATGCTTGGAAAAAGCTGAAATTACATAAATAATGTACCATAAATGTTCTGAAATTTCAAACGCCTTTCTCTTTCTGTTGGATATCAGGGCTGGAATTCACAAATGCTTGTCAGAAAAGCAAACAGAGGAGACCCTGATCAGACTGCAGTCTGACCTGGGTATGCTCTGTCAGTCTCAGTCTTTTGCCAGGCTTTTAGAGTTTGAAATTTTAGATAATTTACCACACACATCAAATGTTTGTTGTTTTTGTTGCTTTTAGTCCCAAGTCAATAGCTATGGTCATGGCGGGACGGTAAGTTCACCTAACACACTTTTTCCTCGGCAAGCTTGAACAAGCGGTTAACCAGTACTTCATGCACATACTTTTGCTTGTAACTGACAACAACCCTTCTCGAATGATTCAGCGGAAGAGAAGAGAATGGCCGTAGAAATTATTTCATGATCAATCTCAACAAAAGTATGGGACCGAGCAGGGATCGAACTCGCTACTCCTGGATCTATCGTCAGACACGCACCGGTAGCCAGACACCTTACCAACTGCGCTATGTGGCCCGGTTTACACCTCAAACGAAATACTTTCTAAATGGTAAATAATTTCACAACTGCCGGAACAAAGTTATTTTTTAACTCATACCACACTAGTGGCAACTTTTGTTGTCTGCTGATAACCTTTGCAAACAGTTAGAATCCAGATCAGCAGTGTTTCTGCAAGACCAGAATTTTTGGGGGTCTTGATGACCCCTTGTTTGAAAATTTGGGGGTCATTGGCAAATTTAGAGGGTCAGAACTTGTTTTTAATGTATAATTACTTTTTGTCTGAGCATGCAACAATTTTAAAGGTATTTGAAGAATGTCCCCTATCGTAAGATAAAAAATCTCAAAATTCGGTGCATGTTTTACTATCAATAGGCTTGTGATCCACGGCTTTTGTTACATTTTCTGTTTCATGGGAATTATTCAATGTTGTGTTGCTTGTAGGTAAAGCCCTATCCTCCAGAGGACAAGAAATAAAAGCGTCTGCTCACCAATTTCATTACGGGGCAGCCATTGTTGTTTAACAGTTGAGGGCTTTACCCATGTGCAGACAGTCAGTCTAAAAATAGACATGATGTATTGGTTTCATTTCTTTTAAAATCTTGATAAAGGCCATTGTTTGGCCGAAACCGGTCGATCACCCATACATAATAAAGTTAGAAACGGTCGTCGATGGTTGTGTATTCTGTTTTCCCTTTTATCCTTTGATTTTCTTTTAAAATCGTTGTCTTATATATTTTGGTGTATTGGAGCGAAGAAAACTTGCTTTTCTAGACTACTTTTTTTTAAAAATTTATGCTGCATAATGCCCCAAAATAGCAGCGAGGGCGAAACAAGCCAAAATTTTTTGGAACGAAACCCCATCTGTGCGAATCACAAATGACTTTTGACATGCGCAGTCATCGTTATTTAAATAAATCATATACGTCATGGAAATACCCAGCAAAGATATTTGTGCACAGGTCTATTTTCCACAGGAACGCTATTTATAGAAGTGTTATCATCGAGGTAAATTGGGGCGGACTTGATTTAGCAATTTAAGAGTACGCAGAGTACGCCAGAACAGCCATCTATAACAAGCAAAACTGGGCGCCTTGGAGTACTCCAGGGTAAATCAAGCGATTACTGTTTGAGTTGTAAAAAATAACACAATCCGATTGCCAAGAAGAAGAAAAAAGTATGGCAAAATACATGTGCTTTCGATCCATTTTACTAATGACCATATTTTTTCAATATAAATAATTATCAGAACCTATCGGGAAAGACTGAAAACTATCTCAGTACAGTGTAGGCAGTGCTCCGCCATTTTATTTTGGAACAGGTCATGTGACTGTTCTGTCTGCACCACCTTGGAAGATGGAGTACTCCGGCGTACGCCAGCACAGGTGTTCCAGCGCACTTGATTTCTGTTCTGCCTGCTCGGAGTGGAAGGAGTAAAGAGAACAGCTAAATCAAGTCTGCCCTTGAAGTCCTCAGATCTTGGCACATAAAGAAGATGGAATTTCGTTCTCGCTGCTGTTTTTGTGTGCGTCACGAAAAACGCACAGACAAACTGTCAGTGCGTCAGCAGTCAATTTTTTGCGTCAAAAACGCAAGAAGCGCACTCTCGCGGAAACACTGGATCAGGCCCAAATGTTGATAGGGAACAGGTGGACAGGTCCACAAGAGGATGGAATTTTGCATACTATGGCTACCCCTTGCAAGATCAGATTTGCTTCGTACAGAGGACTAACAAATTTGGGGAAATTTTTAACATGTTTCAATCCAACAGCAAATATATAAAAGCGCCAATCACAACAAAAGTTGTCTGCTTTATTGTCTGCTGAAATGTTTTAGAAGCCTATTGGTCAAACAGTGTACACCCAGACCAGACTGCTCCCCTTGGAGCAGTCTGATCTGGGTTCCACAATGTCTGCCTCTATACTTATATTTGTCAAAAATGTTAGTAAAAATATGCAGAGGACCTTTTCAGGTGGTTATTTTTGCTGGCATTTTAAGGGTTTACTTCCATGAAGAAAAAAATACACAAATATTTTGAGATGCCAAGTTAAAATTTTCAGGGGACAAATCAAAATATTGTATTAAAATATGAATACTGCTCCGATATAATTATAATACAGACAAATACAGAAAGCCAAGATATTTTCTCCTTGAATTTCTAAAAAAATTGTAATTCATTTCAAATAACAATACAACAGAAAAAACCTGAAGCTTTTACATCCATGCTGACTTTAAGGAGGCTTAAGTTACAACAGGACTGAGAATGAATACTATTTTGGATTTGGCCAGTTCTAGGACAAAGTACATAATTCAAAATAAGTTGAATGTGGAATATAGATAACAAGACGATTTTTTAACCCTTATTCTGCCACTAATTGTTTATCTTGAAAATGTTGTCTGCTGCTGAATATATGCAAATGCACTCCAGACAAGTTTCTTCATGGAAGCAAGCACTATGAACACAGATCAGATTGCTCCAAGGGGAGCAGTCTGATCTGCAACCATATTGTTTGTGATAAGAGTTACCAAAAACATGAACAGTTGAGAGAGCAGATGACAATTACAGCACATCTTATTATTTAGGCCACACCTCTTAAAGCAAATGGCATGGAACTGTTCATTTTTAACTCGGTATGTGCATTGGTGTTTTTTGGCTGGTGTATATGACATTCAACGCTTATGTCTAGCATGTGTCAACTCTTTACACACTTGGAATTATTAAGAAGTGAAGAATTTAAAGCAAAGGTTGCTAATTTATGAGCCTGCATCTGTGGCAATCATCACAGAAATATCATAAATATAAATTTTCTATTTCTGAACTAAAACATATGTTGTGGGTACTCAAAAGAACCGTCTCACCGAGACGGTTCTTTTGAGCACCAAAAACACCTGTCTTAACAAGTGTTAAGAAAATAATCAAGATTTCTACCCTTTAAAAAGTTGTTTATTTCATTTGGAGTTATGCTTTACCTGACAAGAACTCTTCTAACTGGGTTCTTTGATGTTGCTACAAAGAAAATATGGCCTAGATACTGTAGGGCTAACTGTGACTGAGTGTCCTCTCCTTGATGACATTCTGAATGATTCTTTATTGGAACTAAAACCTGGAAGATAGAGAATTAGAAACATTAGCATAGGTCAAATAGATTATCCATTTACCAGTTTCATTCAGATGGAATTTCCCATGCATATTGATACAATAAGTAAGGGATAGTCCTTTAAGGGGTCACAGGTCCAAATTTCAATATAACAATGAATCTGTCCCTGAAAACTGTCAGTGCAGACCCTGATGAAATGTCGCCTTATGCAGCATTTCATATGGGTCTTCACCGTTTGCCAACCTTGCTAAAAGTTTAAACCGGTATCAAATATAGACCAAGCTTCGGTATGCAATTTTAAACTATTTGATACAGTACTTAGGCTGGCATCCATTAAACTTGCATCTGTTTGAATTTAATGTGACAAAATTACATACCTGATTGCATCATCACAGTACAACTGAATAGCATTATATCATTACTTGTACACAATATATGAAAGAGGTTTTCCCTACAGTAACCCTTTTATGGAGGTGGCAACAAATTTGTGTTATTTGTTCCATTTTGCGGTGAAAATCAGGCCTGTTATATCATAATAATAGTCTGCTAATACATGTACAATGCAGTCTCCTTATAACACACCTCATTATAACACAGATTTGGATATAACAGTCATGTTGTGGCTCCCATTTTTTTACCATGGTTTTGTACAAAAGTATTACAGGAAAATGACCATGAAATGGTCATGATCATTTTCCTATAATTCCTTTGTAAAATTGTCCTTTTATAACATTATTTGCTTATAACGAAGGCATCTAGATAAGAGCGCATAATTGAAAATAAGTTTTCTTACTTCTCAGCCAAAACATATGTTGTGGGTACTCAAAAGAAACGTCTCAATGAGATGGTTCTTTTGAGCACCCAAAACAAATGTCAGGACTGATGGTTAAGAAAATATTCACACTTATATGCTGAAAATAATTGTTTATCTTGACCAAAGTAACACACCAAATATATAACATTATTAAAGGGACTGAACTCTAGAATCAAACCTTCATCAATCACCTTTTTCAGCTGTTCAATCTGGTCTTTAGCATTTTCAGCCTCCAAAATCTCAGCCAGGGCGTACAACTCAGTATGTAGTTCTCTGTCATTTTCTGCCACTTCTGAAAAACAAGATATTTTAATGCTTTGCTTACTGCGTAGCTTTGCACGCTTTCTGTTTTGTCTGCTGATTGTTTTCAAAATCAACTTTTTCGATAAGTTCTCTCAGGAATACCATCAGTGTGTCCAACAGACGCAATTTGGATCCAGATCAGGCCCGACATTTTGTTGGGCCTGATCTGAGTCCAAACTGTTTGCAAGGATTATCAGCAGACGACACTTGTAGGCAAAGAGTTAAAGACCTCCTGATTTATAAGAGGGAGTCTATATACAGTAAAACCTTGTTTTACTGCAATCATCGGGGACGGGGACAATTTGGCCAGTCAAGTTTGTTGATAGATCAAGGTATGTGTCAGCTACATGTTGACATAGATTGAAAGTAGGCATTGTGCTATTGGTGAAAAAATGTATCTACATTGTACATGCAGGTAATCCCATTGATGTAAGTGGATACTGCTAAACCAGCGAATGTTACCAGTTTGCAAACTGTTCACTGAAAAAAGGAAATAATACCTCCGCAGGGGACAAAAATTCCACTCATCCGCTCGTAATTACGAGTGAAATCTAGAAAGGATGAGTTAATCTTCCCAAAGCACTCGTCCTGTAGTCCTACAAGACGAGTGCTTTGGGAAGAATTACTCGAGGAAGTTATATTACATATTACTCCCTTATGTTCTTTATTGCATACGCTTTTAAAGGACAAGTGCATGTGTCTGCAGGACCAGTGAAAATTCTAAGTCACTCGTCCTGCAGGACAAGTGCAATCAGTGTTCTGCCAAGGTTGCTAAGACATGGGGACAAATGTCTCAACAGCCCTGAAAATAAGGGGACATTTTTTAAATCAGTGAGACATTAGCTTTTTTCCTGAAAATACACTGGATCACCTTTAGAACGCGGTACCTGGGCGCCACAGTTTGCCCACAGCGTAATAAGTGGTCATGATCGCTACAACGCGATACCCCACCCACCTGCCCACAGCACATCGATGCTGAAACTTTTCCGCTAAGCTAGTACTTGTTTATAAGGGAGCTAAATGCTGCATAACGCTAATATATATAGAAATAGTAAGGGAGATAATGCGCTTTTTTTATACATGCTAAAAGTAGTTCGCAAATGCTCAATACTTTTGAAAAAACAAAAACAAAAAAAGAGATGTAATTTTTTATAAGGATAATAATTCGGTTTAAATGCTGTTTTGGTGAGCTACATTAAACTCCAAGTTCACTCTGTGATTTAACAATGGATTTAAAATATGCAAATTTCAGAACAATAAAAAACTTAATTTAGATTGACTATTTTATGAAAATTCGGCCGCGACAAGATTCGCAACTAGCGTGTTTCGGCCGCGACTTTCCTGAAATTTCCGCGATATTCTCGCGGGATCGCGGCCTCGGCAGAACACTGGCAATATTGAAATATTTTTGTCCCCTGCTCCATCCTTATAACATATTATGTGCATGATATGAGTCCTGCTAAGTTAAGATATCACCTATTGTTCTGTGACTGATTGGCAAGTCCCATTTTGTAGTGAAAAAAAAATCATCAATTATTGTTGGTTATGCTTGTTCTTTATAAAAAATCTAAAACTTCTCTCTTTTGGACTTGATCCAAAATCATCCTTTTCCGCTTAGATGTAGAAATATTTTCACTTCAAACAATGTATCAAATTGGCAAGAAAATGTTTTTATTTTTCAGACCAAAGTCACAAAACAATTGTGAAAACATCACAGTTTTACTTACAGTGTACCTGTCCGTGTGTTTAAACTTACTAATCCATTAATCATGGATTGCTAACAGTTATTATCACTATTTTCCCAAATTCAACAGGCCCCTGGCCCAAACTTCAAAAAGGTAGGAAAATCTGATTCCCGGACATCTCGGCCCCTGACAAACTCGGCCCCTGACAAACTCGGCCCCTAGCAAACACGGCCCCAATAGAAATATTGTGCCATTTGTTTCAGGAGGCTGGATTGTTTCATTGCACATGTGCTTTAATCTCATTTTTCAATCTTTCATTCTCAATGTGCACGCGTAGTGGGTATGAAACAATTAGCTTGCGTGATGACTTTAAATATGGGACGTAGGCAAACAGTACATTCCCATTCCAAAAGCCCCATTATGTGGTGTCTCATAAGGGCTTATTTCTGTAAAAAATGGGTGATAGAAGTGGTGAGTAGACGACAATAGGCTTGACTGGCAGGCTTAGGGTTAAAATTATGTTTGCAAATGGCGAAGGCTCTAGATGCGCATGTGCACCCAAGCCTTTGCTGGTCGCATATTGGGAGATTGTGAGTCTCAAAATTGAATGAGCTAGTTTGATTCAGGGCACTTTAAATAAAATCGTACAATAATGACAAGATCTGAAATATACTCACTCGAAAATGTTCATTGTTTATACATTAATGAGTTTTAATAGATATTTTGGGCCAAGCTGGTCAGGGGCCGAGTTTGTCAGGGGCCAAGTTGGTTAGGGGCCGAGTTTGTTAGGGGCCCAGATGTCCAAAAAATTGTTGAGAAAGGACTTAAACAGCATCCACAAATAATCAAGGAAAATAACATTCAAGGTTGGGCTTGAACCTGCAACCCCTGGAAAACTGCATGTGGCCCCTCACCCCCTAAGCTGTAATGGTTAAAGTTCTGAACCACCACATACAGATTCTTGTCGAAAATCGGTTACTCTCGAACAGAGGTCATTTTCACTATTTACTAAACATTACAACGAGCACCAAATTATACCTTTCAAAGAACGTATCAATGAATGATCGATTTTTGCTTTTACAAACAAATCTTTGGTGAGATTGAAAGCAGGCATTTTGTGTAATTTAATTCTGTCATAACTTAACGATCTTCTTGTTTTTGAACAAACTCAGTTTTCACTTTTTCACCATGCGGGCTGCCATTTTTTTCATTCGTCAGAAATCGGATGTTTCCGTCATTTTAAGTCAAACGTCCCAAGTCTTGAGGGTGGCCAGAGGGGCCAATTAGTGTTCTGGTGGCCGCGGGTTAGAGCCCAGCCTCTGGCGGTATCATCGGCGCCACCCCTTTTAAAACTAATAAATGGTGAAAGAAATGGTTGATGGGTCCATGCAGTGTAAAAGGGTCATCCTGAGAGTTGGCTGAACTCTGACAAGTGAAGTGGGTCCGTGTATTCACCGGATCGGGCTTAATCACCGGATCGGACCGGATCGGACCCGAAATTGGCCTATTCCTTTGCTTAACTGATTGTTTTTTCTTTACAAGAATGATGTGCATAAAAGATAATGTATTTAGTGCAATTTGTATGCACTTGAATATATTAATATTGATATAAACGGCAAAAAAAAAAATACTCAACGGACCCTTTTTGCAATGGTCAGCTATCAATTCACACCTGTTGTGTTTTACATAAAATGACTTTCTTTCTATTTCTTTCTATCTTTACTGGTTCGCTCATATATGAGCATTACACCAGGGAGTGCGAATTTGGAAATTTTGATAAAATAAAAAACACAAAACACAAAAAAACAAAACAACACAAAAAAAACACAAAAACTTTTGGCTGAATTTTTGTTTAAATAAGGAGTGCCCTAAACTCCTCTGTGGACTGGGCATTTGCCACAGAAGGAGGCAGACTATTCCAATGTGGAATAGTACGGAGGAAAAAAGAATTCTTCAGGGCATCACTGTATGTCTGGTGTCTGCGGTATTGAGCACTATGTGATGACCTGGTAGTTTTCAAACTATGAGCAGGGGTCATATACTTGTCTTTTTCAATAGACACTGCTCCACAATGAATCTTGTGAAAGAGAAGCAAGGAGGACTGGTCCCTACGGGCCTCAAGAGATGGCCAATCAAGCTCATCAAGCATTTCGCCGACGCTACTGGTGTTTCGCCATCTCCTGCAGGTCCAGCGGGCTGCTGTCCTCTGAACTTTCTCAATCTGATTAATCTGAAGTTTCAAGTGAGGGCTCCAAATGGGTGCTGCATACTCTAGTTTAGGCCGAACCAAAGTTTTGTATGCAACTTCCTTTGTACTCCTAGGTGCAAAAGCCAAATTCCTGCGAAGGAAACCAAGTGTCTTAGTTGCTTTGGAAGAGATTTCAGAGACATGCTGACCCCAATCCATGTTATCTGTAATAGTGATACCAAGGTATTTTGCCGACTGAACATTTTCCAAAGTTTGATTGTGTAGTGAGTAGTCGAAAAGAATTTGTTTGTGATGCTGATGCCGAGTCACTCTCATTGAGTGACATTTGGCTACGTTAAATTTCATTTGCCAATCGGCTTCCCACTGTCCTAAGCTGGTGAGGTCTTCTTGCAAGGTCAAACAATCCTGAAGTGAATGTATATTCCTATACAGGACACAATCGTCTGCGAACAGGCGAACAGAAGACCTGATGTTATCCGGCAGATCATTTATGAAGAGGAGGAACAGGACCGGACCTAAGACCGATCCCTGGGGCACGCCGGATAGCACTGGGACTGGATCTGAGGCTTGGCCATCTAAAACAACTTGTTGAGTGCGCCCAGAGAGCCATGAGTTGATCCACTTGTGGGTGGATCCTCTAATCCCATAATATTCCAATTTGTGTAATAGCCTCCTGTGTGGAACCTTGTCAAAGGCCTTAGCAAAATCCATTATGATTAGATCTGTCTGTTTGTGTCCACGATTCACAGCCCCATCCAGGTTGCTGATGATATCGTGCACAAACTGGACCAACTGGGTTTCGCAAGACCTCTGACTTCGGAAACCATGCTGACAGTCAGCAAGTATGCTATCTAAGGCTATGTGTTTGTTGATGTTGCTGACTAAAATATGCTCTAGGGTTTTGCAGCAGATGCATGTGAGCGACACCAGCCTGTAGTTAGCAGCATCATATTTTTCACCCTTTTTAAAGACCGGAGAAACATTTGCTTGTCGCCACTCATCTGGTACCTCGCCCCGAGCTAAAGACTCATTGTAGATGAGTGCCAGTATTGGAGAGATCTCATTGCTACACTCTTTAAGTACTCTGGCATTCAGTCCATCCGGGCCAGAGGCTTTATGAACATTTAGTCCGTCCAACAGTTTGGTGACCCCTTTCGGGTCAACTGTTATGTCCCCCATGGAGGAGAACGGACTAGCCCCTTTCGAGGGCGGGTCAGAGTCGTCTTCACGTGTGAAGGCTGATTGGAATTGCCTATTACAAATGTTGGCTTTTTCCTTAGAATCTGTCTTAAGAATTCCGTTTTCTCTGAGTGATGTGATCCCATACGCGTCTTTTTTAAGTGATTTGACAAATGACCAAAACTTTTTAATCTTTTCAGGCTTGGGAGTGTCGGGATCTGAGCTATCGTTCTCGAACGTAAATATATTGGAAACGTATTTCCAATAGGCATCTCTCAGTACCTTCTGAACATGTGCTCTGAACCGCTTGTAATGAATCTTGACATCAGGGTCCTTTGATTTGCGAGCATGAAGGTAAAGCTTATGTCTCTTTTTTACAAGCCGTTTGATCGTTGCATCGATCCATGGCACAGAGTATTTTGTTTTGGTCATTTTTGATGGGATAAACCTTTCTACAGCCTCTACAAAGCCTGTTTTGAATTTGACCCACATGTCATTAACTGACATGTGACTGTGGTCTTCCGAAAGGTACGCGTCCTTAAATTGGGCCATGTGGTCTTAAAGTCCGACCATGTCTGCACGTTTATAGAGATAGATCTTGCGTGATGCCTGTTTTATTCTTTTAGCCTTAATGTCATACTCAACATATACAATGTCGTGATCAGCTTTGCCGATCGGGGGCATCCCCTTGACTCTATTCACAGGGGATGGGGCGTTAGTAAAAAGCAGGTCAAGAGTTTTATCATTGCGCGTTGGTATGTTTACAACTTGAGTTAGACAGTGCTCTCCTATAATATCCAAAAGTTGCTGCTGAGACTGTCTTTTTTGTACCCCATGAGGTACTTGCATGTGACTCCACTCTATGTCGCCGCAATTGAAATCTCCTCCAACCAGAACATGAGCGTTTCGATTCGACATAATTCGAGATAAGGATGAGTTAAATTCCTCAAGATACTCATTGTCAATCTTGTCAGGGGGGCGATAAAAAGAACCAAGGTACAGTGTCCTACATCCAATAATGTTCAACTTACACCAAACTATCTCGCAGTTGGTGTCCAGTTCCGGAGTTTCAGTACAGAGCAAGTCACGCTTAAAAGCAATAAAGACACCACCATGGGCATCACTTGCTCTGTCTTTCCGAACTGCATCAAAGGAGTCGGGGAAGATTTCCGAGTTTTTGATTTCAGGGGTTAACCAGGACTCATTCCCCAAGATGATGTCTGGTTTTGCCGAGTCGATAATGACATGCGCAGGTCTATCCTTTGTTCAGTATAAAGAAACCAATTTTCCTCAAATTAAAACTAGCCATTTTTGGTACAGACGTCATTAATTTGATCCTAAAAATACTTGAAAACATAAGATAATTATATCATAGCGTTATTTGACCATTTTTGGGCCCGATCCGGTCAGATAGTAGCCATCGTCTCCGACCTTGATGATCCAGACATCATTATTATGATCAAATACATACTTTATAAACATAATAATAATAAAAAAAAAGTTTTAAAAATGAGCTAAATAGCCAATTTCGGGCCCGATCCGGTCAGATCCGGAGATTAGGTCCGATCCGGTGAATACACGGACCGCGTGAAGTGAATGTATTGTCTGAAGGTTTGAGAAGACAATCCGGTGGTTAGAACGCCCGACTTGTGGTACGGGGGTTTGCCACCTAGGGTGACAGTTTAATTCTCTCTTTGTTTCAATTTGATATCTCGTTGTTGATTTTTTGTTGTTGTTGTTGTTTTTTTACTTTATTTTTGGGGTCTTATCAGCTTGAAAATAGATATTCTGGTTTTCTGGTTTTTCTAAAGCATTTTAACTAATTAAATGCTTAAATCTATCAGTGGCCATTATTTTTTTGCACATTAAAACATTTAGATCGTTCTTTACATTCTTTTCTTCTTTTGTCATTGTTGTTCTTTATTTTGCTTATTTTTTTTTCCAATCAGTTGAATAAGGCACTTTTTTGTATATGGGTTTATGTTTTCCAGCAGGCACATGTCGTCGAAACAACGTCGTATCAACGTCGATTCGACGTCATGACAGGCACGCCATGGCGTCTCATCGACGTTTCGACGTCATGTGCCTGCAGCTGGGTTGTGTTGTGATGTATATTCCTCACGGTGCACTGACACAAAAGCTGTTTTTGCTTTCGGCTTCCTAACATAATATTCAAGATACAAGAAACTTTGTTTTACATCGGTTACATACAACAGACAACATTTCCCAACAAAGCTTTTCCCCTACAAATCATCATCAAAGATGAACAATCCAGAAACAAATTAACTAAAAGATGCCACACAAAAAACGGAATTAAACGAGAGAGTATATGAGCCAGCATATATATATGACTTCGGTATATATCGCATTTAAAAGCTGTGTTTAGTCATGCTTTAAACGTGGCCTACGAAGCTGTCTAGGGGGCTAGATACGTGAATAAATCCCCTGAGTCTTTATCTACACCACTACTTTGTGTGTGCGAGCCACGAAGGCTGTGGCCAGCAAGTGCGGATCCAGAGGGGAGGACAGGGGGTCTGGACCCCCCCCCCCCCCCTGGAAAATCACAACTTATATTTGTTTCTATAAGGAATAAGAAATTGGACCCCCTGGAAAAAGTTGCCCCCCCCCCCCTCGAAAATATTGGACCCCCTCTGGAACTTTAAAAAATGATAGATTTCTTTGAAATTGACCATTTGACTTCTGTAAAATAAGCTGAGGAACAAATAAAGAAAAATAAATAAAAAATAAAAAATAAACTTGTCAGAGCTTTTTTTGTCAGACTGACCTGGACCCCCACCCCCTGACGAAAATTCCTAGATCCACGCATGGCCAGACTGTACAACTGTGCAGACTCCCCACAGCCTTCGCTGCTCGCATATGTGAGAAGGGCCAAAATTTTATTGCTGGCCCAGATATACTATAAAAATAAATAAAATTTGCTTTGGAATGGTGTTCGTGGTATCGATGATCACTGATGTAAACCCGTGCCAGATTTCTCCATGATACAATTCAGTTAAAATGTCATTGATAAACAAAGCTATTTTATGTAATAAACATTACGAAATCTAATACTTGTACTATCGTTGTGCACTTTATTCGGCATATTCCGGAAAAATATAAAACCCGGGATAAGCCGTCTAATGGGTAAAATATTGAGACGTTGCAATGTCCAAATCTACCTACCTTCTGAGCAAGTATTCAAACTGATACAGCCCGTTCTCAACCTCGGGGGAGGGGGGTAACTACCTATATATGACATATTACGGATGTTCGGCCCGAATAGCCCCCTTTTTTAAGTGCCAGGTATATGATAATCCCCCTTTTTCTAAGTGACCCAGTTTTTCATCATTGATATATGAATGGGCCCATTTATTGACATCCCTATTTGAAAATACTCATATTTTTTGCCCAGATATTCAGCTCAGAAACCAAAATTGTAATATTTATTTGTGAACTTTGTTTACAGATAGCAAAGAGGGTATAAAAATCAAAGAACAGTATATGAATATGTAAACACTTTGTTCAATCAAGTATATGAATAGATCGGGGTTTTTTTTTCGAAGATCAAGTATATGATTGGGGTAGGTCCTCTCTTTAAAATGCAACCCTTTCCACTGTGTCCAGTCAAAAAATAACCAGTTTCACTGCAGTCCATCAAAACGCTTACTCTTTTACTTCTGCAACCATTGTATGTTGTTGCATTAATTCAGTATACATGTACATACATGTAAGAAAAAATACTGTTATTTCTGAATCCTAAGTTTTTGAACATTAAGCTATGTACAAACATTGTGCCCGCAAACCAGATGCCCCTTTGAGCACTGATGAGACTGTACAAGGGTTGCCATGCATTCTGTCTGTACCTTTTGCACCATAAAGTCTACTGTAATATGGCACTGTGCAAGACAGCTCAGTTATGACCAGGTTTTGATTTAACCTCCTTATCACAGCGTTTTAGCAAATTTGTAAAAAGCATAGCATTTCCCTACAAAAATAGCACGTTTCCCTTATCGTAAACGATGACAGCGCTTTGAAAAAAAGTACCCTTTCTCCTCATCTTTTTTTTTTTTGGTTCGCGCATTGGTAAACAGCTGACCAGCAAGTGTCACCCTTGGGGCAAATTATGTGTTTCAAGAAATGCAAATGCGAATAGGGGAATTAAATCTGTTAGAAAAACTATACTTGGAAATCGATACCGGATTTTAGTATTCACGGAAACGGCCGAGTTGATAGTTTGGAATTGCCTCCCTTTGAAAAGAACTAAAATACAAATTTTGTATTTTCAAGTATTTTCTCTATTGACAGACAAGAGACGCGTAAATTTTAAATCATTTTGAATTTCTATGAACTGAAAGAAAGATATAAAAAATATATATAGTTAATAATGATTACATTTAAAGCATAATAGAAAATACCTAAACACAACTACATGTATGCAAATATTTAGAACATAATATTTCATTTTAACACTAGGTTAGGTTTATATATAGCTCCAAACATTGAAGTGATCGGAGCGTGTGTCCCGGTTGACACATCTGAACATTGATCGCTGACTTTCGGCCGATCTGTCCAGACGGATGTCCCTTCACACTTTCCATGTACTGTCGCTCTCGCTGCCTCGTCGCACGATCGAGTGACGTTCAAAATTGGCCGCAGTCTTCTCTCATTGGGTTGCCTGTGTGCCGTAGGGTCTATAATGTTAATACCTTTCTTCTCTTAGAGCAATCTAAATTGGGGAAGTTGGGGGTAACTCAAGAACGTTTATGACGCTCCCATACGGCACTGCGATGTGCGCAGTCTGCCATGTTTTTTGTGATCAGATAGCAAAAAGTCTAGCTAAAAGCTGGAAGTCTCCCGCTTGATTTTGTTATTTTGTTGTTTAGCCTGATCATTTTTCTCTTTTTTGTTTTTCCGTTGTTGTTTTTTTTATCAATATCGACCGAAGTTCATAACGGACAGCCGATACCTTTGATCAGATGTGTTATTATTTTATTATCTTAATTTTTAGATTATTAGAATAAGAAAATATTTGCAAAGCATATTGAAGAAGGAACGGTTGGTTCAGATTGAGAGGTCATTTTCAGAAAGTATGGCCATGCAGATGCATTATCTAAATTATATATGTGTCAGAGGCATTATGGAGGGCGGTAGGAAAATGGCTCATAGACTGATTGAGTGAAACAAACTCACCCATTACGAAATGACAAAATTTCAATGTCTTTTTGTGAGAATATTTTTAATTTAATTAGAAGTAATGAAGAGTTGATGCAATATTGGGAGCTGTCCTTTTGGGTAAAGATGGAAAATAATGCTGTAAAGATTCAAACAGCAGACCGCCATTCCCGCCAAGATTATACGAGTTTTCTACAATAAAGATACAACTTACAAATTGTCATATCGCAGTCTCGCAGATATCTTGCCAGTCTTTACCATAGGCGTAGCTCCCATTACGCAGTTACCCACGTGCGTAATAAAAAATAGTACCATTCAAGGGAGGTCACCTTATGTGGTAAAAGTGATTTTCCATACCATAAGGAACTGCTCTTAAAGGAAAGAATTCGCTCCCTGTGGAAGCAAATTCTTTCCTTTAAAAGAAGTTCTCATTTTGAAAAGGGATGCAATTGAAAAGAACCGCGGCTTGATCGAGTCGTCTCCCTTTGATGTGCGTAACCTTTCAGCGTTCTGGCTACGCCATTCTTTACCGTAAATTGTGCAGTTAAAATCCAGATGCACCTTTTCAAATACTTCCAATAATGAGCTGACACCATTTTTAAAAACAAACTTCTTAGAATGTTTTTGATAGTTATAAGTTTTGCTGCTACAGTGTTGGAAAATGCACAAAATATGAAACATGTGCAATTTGCACAGGTTTCATATTGTGTGCATTTTCCACAGTTAAAATGCAAAGGTTTCATAGTTTGTGCATTTTCCACAGTTAAAATGCAAAGGTTTCATAGTTTGTGCATTTTCCACAGTTAAAATGCAAAGGTTTCATAGTTTGTGCATTTTCCACAGTTAAAATGCAAAGGTTTCATAGTTTGCGCATTTTCCACAGTTAAAATGCAAACGTTTCATAGTTAGTGTATTTTCCACAGTTAAAATGCAAAGGTTTCATAGTTTGTGCATTTTCCACAGTTAAAATGCAAAGGTTTCATAGTTTGTGCATTTTCCACAGTTAAAATGCAAAGGTTTCATAGTTTGTGCATTTTCCACAGTTAAAATGCAAAGGTTTCATAGTTTGCGCATTTTCCACAGTTAAAATGCAAACGTTTCATAGTTAGTGTATTTTCCACAGTTAAAATGGAAAGGTTTCATAGTTTGTGCATTTTCCTTAGTTAAAATGCAAAGGTTTCATAGTTTGTGCATTTTCCACAGTTAAAATGCAAAGGTTTCATAGTTTGTGCATTTTCCACAGTTAAAATGTGCAGGTTTCATAGTTTGTGCATTTTCCACAGTTAAAATGTGCAGGTTTCATAGTTTGTGCATTTTCCAAGCTTAAAATGTACATATTTGATATTGTGAGCATTTTCCGAGGTGAAAATGCACATGTTTAATAGTTTGTGCTTTTACGCAGCTAAAATGCACAGGTTTCATATTTTGTGTATTCTTCGATTTTAAAATGTGCAGGTTTAATTAAGAAATGAATTCAATTTTTGGAAGGTTCATGGAATCATGAATACTTCGGGTCTCTTGCAAAGTTAACGTGAAGCCCGAATGATAATATAAAATGTAAATATAAGTAATAAATTCAATTTTTGGAAGGTTCATGGAATCATGAATACTTCGGGTCTCGTGCAAAGTAAGTGAAGCCCGAAGGGCTTCACGTTAACTTTGCAAGAGACCCGAAGTATTCATGATTCGATGAACCTTCCGAAAATTGAATTTATTACTTAAGGGCTTCACGTTAACTTTGCAAGAGACCCGAAGTATTCATGATTCCATGAACCTTCCGAAAATTGAATTTATTACTTATATTTACATTTTATATTTTCAGTCAAGTATCAATTTTCAATTTTTACCTAACTTGGCTGGTTTACCAGATATTTTGAATTAAATCGGACATAACAGTAGGGCGGTAACTAAGGCCGTCATCAAGATTTTAAAAAAATTCTGCATCCGCCGTTGGGACTATATCTTGGCTAAAAAATCTAGCTTGAAAATCACACTACTTCCGCCGTTTTCAAACACTTTGAAATCGCATATCTGGCTTTAGTTTGTAAGCCCGTTGGGTATTTTGAAAACTTCAACCCTAAATACACAAGATACAAGATACAAGATACAAGATACAAGAAACTTTATTTAACGTCGGTTTCCATAAACAAATAACATTAGCTACAAGAGCTATTTTCCGACAAACAAGAGTATAAAAATAACAAATGTAAAACAGCTGTAAAATGAGGTCACAGTTAATTAGGGTCAATCCGGGTAAATACGGACGATTTTTACACGCCCACGTTTCATAAGCCATTGTCGTTATTTGGCAGGAGTTATACATTCAGGTACCGGGTTTTATGCTTGTGTAATGCCATCGCTGTACCCTGCAACAAGAGAACAGACGATATTTGGTCCGAAAACCAGGCAAATAAGCAAAAATGCAAGGGACCCAAATTCGGGTAAATGCGGACGAGGTAGGGAAACTACGGACATAGACAGGGAAAATACGGACATATACAATTTCCATTAGGGTAAATACGGACAATGTATAGCCTTATTGCATAGGTAATTTTGAAAGTCTGTTAAAGCGTCCTTTTTTATTCTGGCGCCTTGTAGTTTGATGCATCTGGGAACATGGTTTGATCCTCAGCAAATATTTTGGTGCCCAGGCATGCTATCCTTCAGTAACTCTGTACAAATAGCACATTTTTGTTGACCTTAGGCACCACGTCAATAATGGCTATGAAGATTTGGAACCGTGCTTTTTGTTATCTTAATATATCATAATTGGTCTTCAATCTGCATTCCCATAGCTTTATTTGATCTAAAATATACGTTTTTCTAAAACAATTGAGAAAATTATTTCAGTGCGAAGAGAAAATCAAAGTAAAAACACTGCGTCCGTATTTTCCTGACATACAAAAATCGACCGGTAAAATACGGACACTTTATATTTCAAGTAACTGGATCGAAATGGTTTTCTTTATTGAAGAAAAATATGAAGAAAATGAAACTTGAATAGTCCAATCTTTGGTTAAAGTCAATTTAATGCAATGAAATACACGTTTTATGACTGAATTCATGCACTGAAAATGTTTCTACCGTCAGATGAAACTTTGTGATATTCTCAAAGAATCTGGATTATGCAGGGGTAGTCCCACTGGGGGAAGAAAATTCCTCATTGCAAAGGGTCATAATTAAGTGGTATACGGGTGTAGAAGAGCCTAATGGACACTATTGAAAGCTGAAATAAAACATTTCGTTGTCGCAGACCTATGTTCTTGGACATGTAAATTGTAAGCCATATGTCCGTATTTACCCCACTGTCCGTATTTACCCGGATTGACCCTATATCACAAGCATTTCATTTAAACTATTCACATGTGTAAGAAAAAGGAAAAAAAAAAAAGAAAGAAAAAAAAGGATGATGATAAAAAAAAGTATATTAGAAATCTAGCATCTGTATTTAAGCACAAAAAAAAATACAATATGGGTCACTATTTGACTTTATGTACACATATTTACATCTGCAATACCCAGATTGTAGCCCTTGAAACCGAAAAAGTCGAAAAGATAACACAAGACAGTGATGTCAATCAATGGCCTCAATGGTCTTGTATTCGAAAACAAAAGTGTTTCAAAGACATACTAAGGGTCACCGGAAGTAATATCTAAGAAAAAAATAAAATAAGAATTAGAATATAAAAAGGGTAAACTAGGGGCCCAATAGAGATAAAAGGGTGCTGCCAACCAGCGGCCTGCACAAGCTAAAGATAAAGCAACAAGTCATGCAATAAATCAAGCAAAAAAGCATAGCACATACAGTTAAAAAGCATAGCATAAAAAGCATAACATAAAACATAGCATTAAAACAACACAGCTTACTGACCTGACCTTCTCAACTGCCACACATGGCACAGTTACATCTCGGGCCTACCCATGTGCGGATCAGACCTTTGAACTCCCGGAAGCTCGTTGCTGTTCTGAGCTCATTGGGCAAGCTGTTCCACACACGGGCAGACTCGAACCTAAATGATCTCTGCCCATATGTGACAGTCCTGACTGTAGGTATCTTGACTGTGTTTTCATACCTGAAAGAATATTTTGTTTGTTTAAGTTCAACTAAATCTCTGAGGTATTCAGGTGACATGTTATTAATACACTTGTATGTTTCTGTAGCAATACATCTCAATCTGTTCATGTGAAGTGTTGGAAGATTCACTTTGTTTAAAAGGCTCTCATAGCTAGAAATATAATCATTAAAAACAATTCTGAGAGCTCTGTATTGGAGTTTTTCTAATTTCTCAGTATTTGCCTTGCTACAGAAATGCCATACAAGAGGACAATAATTAAAATTTGACTGGATAAAAGATTTGAAAATTAAAAGTCTTGTTTCGACAGATAAGAATTTGCTGAGCCTCTGTAAAACATTTAGCTGCCGAGCCGCCTTCATGCACATGTTTTTTATTTGTTTGTCAAAATTGAGCATGAAGTCCAGCTCCACACCCAAAAGCTTTACATTTTCCTCACAGGGAATATCAACACCAGCCAGAGTGAAATGTTTCACCTGTTCAAATGATTTGACTCCAACTGCAACAGCCTGAAATTTATCAGGATTTGCCTGCATTTGGTTGGAATCAAACCAGTCGATCAAGGTGAGGCCATCTTTTTCCAAAGTTTTTTTCAGGGTGTTGACTTCCCTGTGCCAGTACGAGACTGTGTTATCATCTGCATAGTTGTAGATCTTGCTATGAGTGATGAAATAAAAGATATCATTTATAAAAATGTTAAATATCAGAGGCCCCAGGATAGAGCCCTGTGGGACTCCCTTGATTATTTTTGCCCATGAGCTAACCACCTTCCCAATTTTAACCCTTTGGGTTCTATTGGAAAGATAGCTAGCCATAAGCCTGCATGAACTGTCAGATACCCCATAGGCTTTAAGTTTTTCTATGATCAGATCATGGGGGAGACAGTCAAAAGCCTTTGAGAGGTCCATCAGGATGGCCCCTACAAACATGTTTTTATCAAGTGCCTCTTTCCAGTCTTCCACGATGCGAAGCAAGGTTGTTTGACAGCCATACGAGGTTCGAAACGCTGATAGATAGCTATGAAAAATGTCATTGAAGTGGGCTGTCAGCTGATTGCCAAGAAGCCTTTCATAGATTTTTGAAAGTGTGGGGAGTATGCTAACAGGACGGTAATTTTTAGGAATGAAGGGGTCATCTTTTTTGAAGATTGGAGTTACTTGTGCCAATTTTAATTGTGAGGGGAAGGTTTCCTTGCTTAGCATCGTGTTTGCAATATTGCATATTGGTAAAGTCAATGATGAAGTAGCCGCCTTGATAATTTTTGGCGGTATAGAGTCAACTCCTGTTGCTTTTTTGGGATGAAGTTTTTTTATGCAAGTCGATACTTGCTTTTCAGTTATAGCCGAAAATTCAAAGTTTTTATTTAAATTTTGTTCTTTGATCTTTTTGATACTTGGGTGTTCATCATTAACTTTTAAAGTACTATTTATGCCGATGTTTTGGGCAATGTTTACATAAAAATCATTCATTTTTTCACTGACAATGTTTTGGTCTGAAATCAATTTCTCATCTTCTTTCAAAATGATATTTGGATCATCTTTGATGGTACTTTTTTGAGACAGGAAAGGCTTGATGGTTGGCCAGAAATCCTTGGATTTTGGCCCTCCACCACACCGTTCAAGAAAATATACAGAAATTGATTCCCTTTTGATTTTGGTCTTCATATTTCTTAGTTTAGTAAATTTTTTCCAGTTCTCGGGTGTTTGATTTTTGTTATAGCTATTTCTCGCTTGACGTGTTTTATAGATTATTTTTCTATAATGCGAGTTCATGTATGGTGGCGGGTTTGGTTTAGGTGTTTTTTCTTTTGTTGGGGCATGCTCCTCGATGACCTCTCTGAGTAACAGTTCATGTGCCCAATAAATGTCATCGACATCATCGAAGGTGTGGGCGACTTGGAAAGGAACTCGAGTGAGATCATCGTTCAGCTGAGCCTCATCAAAATTTTTATAGCTTCTAAAAGTTACTTTCTTTTTCTCAGTTTTATTGCAAGATTCTTAAATACACGATGGAAAACACAAATAACGACACCAACAACGATATCAACTACTTGAATGTCTTCCGAAAGCGAGCACCATAAAAGCTTATTGCAACTTCCGCTGACATTGCATTTTTATTTTTTGGAATACTTTTTGGCACCCAATTTAAATTTTGGCATATTTTTAATATGTTGTATGAGAGATATCAATCTACATGTCGGCAGAGTGGCATATTTCCAGTTTATTCGGTATCGTCGTTATTCCGCAACAAAGTCAGCGTTGTTTGTAGCTTTCATAAAAATCACGCATGCGCGATGCGCTGCCTTACAATTGCTACCGATGTGCAACCACTTGACTGACAACTGCCCACATGAAATCATCGAATGGAAACGTGTAATCGATTGACACTTTCATGTTAACTTCCAATAATGGTCACCAATGTACAATTATGCAGGTAACAAGTTTATTTTATCTTCATATTGTTTAAATTCCCAGATATTTTGCGCCCAAGTTGGATGATAAGGGTGCAAAAAGTCTGGTAAAACTCGGGCTGAAAAGTGCCAAGATGCGTGTGTACTCGCCGTTAGAGCCAATACACAACTGTGTAGTAGATCTACGAGTGAAAAACCAGATAACACTCTACACATTGTCGTGCTGAGACATGGTAATTTGTTATGTCACTGACTATCAGTGACCGAGTGAGCTGGTGAGTACATACAGCCTGTATCGTAGGAGGACCACCTTTTCAAAATGAGCTTCCATTTCCAAATGCAATTTTTCAATGTAATTTGACAGACTTGTTATTTCCCCGAATTTTTAGGCATTTTTCTTTTTACTTTTTTACCCTAAGGTTTTCCAGTTCAGGCCTACACCCTTGTTTAAAAACAACATCTGAATGTATTTTCTGTTTTGATATGACTTCCATCTTATATTTTAACACTTCACATGCAAAAAGAACTGATCAGCAAGATAGTTTGTGAAAGACACCTGTTTGAAATATGTGGTGTTCTTATATCTTTTAAATTGACAATTTACCTGGCCGCGTAGCGCAGTCAGATGTGTGTCTGGTTGCAGATCCAGGGGTTGCGAGTTTGATTCCGGCCTGCAGGTCCCATACTTTCGTGGAGATTGATCATGAAATAAGTTCTACGTAACGGTCATTCTCCTC
The DNA here is from genome assembly GCA_964019695.1 of Loripinus fragilis. Classification (NCBI taxonomy): domain Eukaryota; kingdom Metazoa; phylum Mollusca; class Bivalvia; order Lucinida; family Lucinidae; genus Loripinus; species Loripinus fragilis. The sequence goes on from OZ026525.1 coordinate 77,612,008, forward strand.
CCTTCCACTGAATCATCCAATAAGCAGAGGAAAAGACTTACAGGGGCCCAGTAGCCCAGTGCCCCTAAATTTTGGGCTGGGCCCCTAAAACTAAAATGTTTAGGGGCCATGCTTGCCCCTGAAAAAAAGGTATTATGTAAATGTATGAAGTCTTGTCAAATCTGACACCAGCTGTTGGAAGTTTACAAATCTTCATTCAGCTATTTACAAATGCTGTTAGTTAACCCTTAAAACGCCAATCACGATTGCAGTAGACAATTAACATATAAGGTATGATATTCCATGAGAATCGTCTGCCAGCAGATGATTCTCATGAACAGTGATTCTATTTGGAATTTTGGGAAGCTACCTTTTCCTTATAATTTGGGAAAATATATCATAAGAAATGGGAAAATAAGTACTAAAATACATGAAATTGGGAAAATTAAGGCCATTTTTGGATTGGGAATGACTCCCATATAAGGCGTTAAAAATGGTCAAATAAAATCACTGATGAATTACCATGCCCTATATGTTAATTTTGAAAAAGCAGCAAAATTTGAAATTGTCATCTGTTGCAAATTATAAGTAGCACTTTATGTTGTAATTTGTTTAATTTTCTGCCGAATCCTGGGTCCCTTAGTTTTGGGCTGGGCCCCTAATCATTTGTTTAAGGGGCCCAGTTTGCTCCTGGCCAAAAAAGGTTAGTCTGTATCCCTGAGAAGGGTTGTTGTCAGTAACTGCAGGGCTGTGGAAATACCATGTCCGACATGGTCCCATTTCATCCAGGACAAGTTGAAAATTTCTATTTACTTGTCCTTGGACAAGTACAAAAATTATTAAGTTAATACAATTCTGTATTTCATATTTTGATTAATTATTACGAGCTCACATCTTGCATTGAAGACAGTGAGGTTCCTGATGAGCTGGCTTCTTCAGAATCCAGCTGATTTGGATCAACACTGTTTACAAGAGAAGCCAGCTGATCAGGATCCATACTGTTTACAAGAGTTGATATATATCTGGTTTCATACTGTTTTTGAAAGAATAAATTGTTTAAGCACTGCAAGGTATAAGCAAAGGCCAAATAAAAAAATATGTGTGGTTCAGGTTACATCTTGAAAAAAATTAGGGTAGGTAGGTAGGCAACTTTTTTTTTTAAAAAATCTTTTTTTTCTTGGAGTGTATAGATCTGTTTTGAAATGTATTAAATAAGTCAAAGCTGCTATAAAAGAGTCCCTCTATTTCCAATACTAAAGAATGAATGCATAGAAATTTAGTTTTTCATTCAGATGTGCATTTTGATACATTTTTCTGATATTTTTTTTTCAACTTCAAAATTTGGAGAAAAAAAGTTTAGGGTAGGGGGTAAAAAATTAGGGACGATCGGGTAACCTGAACCACACCTATTTTTTTATTTGGCCTAATTTGTTCTTTCAGACAGGTAAAATTTTCTATGGACAAGTACATTTTGGCTTTTTACTTGTCCCTGGACAAGTAGATAATTTTACTATTTCCACACCCCTGAGTAACTGACTTCACTTTCGCTTGTAATACAAGCGAAAGTATGTGCGGGAAGTACTTGTTATCCGCTTGTTCAAGCTTGCCCAGGAAAAAGTGTGGTAAGTGAACTGACCATCCCGCCATGACCATAGCTGTTGACTCGGAAACGTAAAGCAACAACACAAACAAAATTAAATAGACATTTTAGTCAATCGGAAATGCAATAATTGACTTTTTACTACTGAAAAACATGCAATAACATTGCCAATTTCTCCACAATTTTAGAAATAGACATTCAGCATCTACTTGCATCATTAATTTTATGAAATAAATTTGAATTTTCGCTTTTATTTGCACAGTTTTTTTTAACCCTACCCCCGTAGGCTTTACAGTATGTTTGTGCTACATAACTAGTGTCTTAAATGTGGACTGTATTTCATTATAAAGAAATACCTAAATTGCTTTAACATGGTTTTGTCTTAAGTAGATGATAGTTAACAACGAACAGATGCTTTGGACTGACTGCATGATGTTAATGTTTTAAAAATTAATTGGGGGTCACTTAAACAGATTCCAACCAATATCTGTAAGGAAATATGGGGTATGTCAAGATAAGCTGTGTCAAATATTTTGTTTTAATTTTTCTGACTCTATTCTATGTCAAACATATTGTCCAAAGATAGTTCTAAAGTGACCTATAGTCTGTAGATGAGGGTCTGGATGGGGTATAATGATAAGTGAATAATGGCCTTTTTATATAATGAATAGTGAATAATGAGCCAAAAAATAATGAATAGTGAATAATGAGGGCCTAAAATAATGAATAATCATATTTTTTTATGTAAAGAAGAAAAAAATAATGAATAGTGAATAATCAGATTTTAATGAATAATGCTAACAAATCATTTTGTTGCATCACGGCCCATTGTGTTATAATAAAATAATGAATAATTGGTCTTATTTTAATGAATAACCCAAAACTTTTAATGAGATGAATAATGGGCTAAAAGTGAATACCAGACCCCCCTCTCCAGACCCTCATAGATACACAAAAATTAATTGTTTCCAAGAAGATTGATAATTTTGCTAAAGAGCCTTTAGGGTCACTGAAACGGGTCCTTCGAGGATAATATCGATGCAATCAAGTCAGGTCCACCTACAAGGTTGGCAAAATGCCGGCAAATAAGCATATTTGCCATGCCAGTGGCATTTTACCGGGAAATACCGGGAAATAATGGCAAGTAATAAAAAATACTGGCAAATATGATTTACAGCCTTCCACATTTAGAATCGTAATTTCAATAGTAGAGGTTATTTGTCTTAATATTTCATTTCTACTAGTTCATCAGGCTATCAGCTAAATTATACTCAGTATCATAAGGAAAATCATTCTATCAATGCCCTAGCTAATCTGTGTACCTGTATATTTATTTACATTTCAGATATCTCAACAGTCCATTAATATGCAGATATGTACAGCATGCTGCCAACAGTCCAAGACACCTTTCTAGTTGATGACGTCCCAGTCATAGTTCTAGTCAGAGTAAACACAAAAGTATTATAAAGGACTCATCATCATTTAGACTGTATGAAAAAAAGATATTGTCGAACCATTCTGTGTTTTTGTTTGTGTTAAAACCAGGAAGTGATGGATTTTGCACCAGCATGCATAAAAGTTCTACATGCTCTCGGGAGTGTGTCGAGCTATTTACATTCCGTGCTTTCTACATGTTGTTCAAGTTCTTCTGTGATGATACAAATTTGACTGTCACAGCCCAAGTTCTGCATATTGTCAGAGCATTTATGATGTGCAATGTACCATTGCTGCAGACAGTACCAGTTCTAATTTGTCAGAGAACATTGACCATTTAACCCTTTGTATGCTGAAAACTGCTAAATGGGTAGTTTGTCAAACTGTGAAGACCGAGATGAATTGCTGCATAATGTGACCTTTCATAAGGGTCTACACATTGTGCTGAGGTCAAAACAGTTTTCAGGATCAGTAATACCTTATAGTTTGGATATAATTCTGACCTGTAATTAACCCCTTTACCCTATTACTCCATAATAACACCTTTTGACGCCTTTGAAATATTATGGAAAATGGAGCATTTGCTCTTTTGGAGCAAATGCTCCATTTTCCATAATATTTTGAAAAGTATTCAAAGTTTTTAACTTAAATTTTCTTGATTTTTTTTCTATGCTGTCTAAAAATAAAATGATGTCATGATCTAAAAATAGCCTATGGAGTACAGGGTTAAAATGCATGAAATATATAATGGACATTCCCATACTTGTTCACATTTATATGTATAATAAAATTGATATATGGGGCTCAATCCTCATCACGAGATAACCTATCTATGGGGCTTCCGACCAATTCAGCTCAGCAACAAAGACAAGCTTAAAAAATGAAATGCTGCAATATGCAAATTTTCTAGGATATATATAAACTTTGAAGGTATTAAAATCACATTTAAAAGGTCATAATAAACAGAATCTTACAAATGATCGTTTCATATTAAACTGATGCCAAAGGCTTGTTTAATCAATTTCAAATGAAATGATCACTTACAAGTGTAAGATAATCTATGAAAAATATGTAAGAAAAAGCACTTCTATTCATGCTTTTTGCATTGATAATCCCTACGTTTTTACTACTTATCCCCAAGTTTTTAAAAAAAACAATGGGGATATTGCAATTGTCTCCCTCCTTCCGTCTGTCTGTACTCACAAATGGACCCTTGTTGGGTACTTTAAATTTTCGAAATTTATAGTTTTTAAAAATCAATTACGGAATTAACCTAATTTGCATATAAAGGGAGCTAATTTACTCAAAATGAGGTTTATTCCGTAAAAATACCTGGGATTTGTCCCTGGGTACTTTCGCTTTCTTGGCTACTTTTTCTAACACTGTAAGGCCAGAAGTTTTTTTTAGCTGATTTACGGGAATTGTTTTTCAGATTTAGGGTCGAGGGGACGAAAAAAAAATAAATAAAAAAGCTCTGAAAATGACCAGTTAATTTTCAGAGCTTTTTTTTTTTCATTTTCAGAGCTTTTTTTTTTTTTTTAATATCTCCAGAAAAAGCAGTAAAACTAGTAGGCAAACCAACAGTCTGTATTAAATTTTCAAATCTTCCAAAAAAATCTGGACAGGACAATCACTTTTTACAGTGTCACTCTCAAAAATACACAGATAGAACCTCAAAAAAATATTATTTTGTTCAACTAATCAAATATTTAAAGTCGGAGGATAAAATAAAATTTTTTTTTTAGAAATTAAATTTTATTTTTTTCCTACTTTCCGGAAAATTACAGTAGGAGGGTTTGTAAATCAACTAATAAAATAATTCTGGCCTAACTACCCAAGAAGTATCCAACTGTAAGAGAGTTTGTCCGTCACGCTTACTCCTAAACCATTGGACAAAATCCAACCAGATTTGGTGTGTGAGTTGCTCACATGAATGGGGCGTGCAACGGCACTTTTTTTTACCCCGCCCTCTTGGGCTCTGGGAAAGGGCCAAAAGGTCAAATGTCATTAAATATCCTTAATTTTCAATAGCATAGTCGATTTCAAAGATTTTAAAACCAAACTTTGTGTGTTTTCTCACAAATTAAAGATATAAAACATATCAGACGGGATTTTCATTTGGCCACCTAGGTCATGTCACAGGGGTGGGACTAGGGGGTACCGTGGGGGGTTCGAGGTCAAAACTTTCTTTCCCAAAATTCAACCAGATTTGGTGTGTGAGTTACTTACATGAATGGCACATACAACAGCACCATTTTTGGGTCCCCGTCCCCAGTGGCCTTAGGGAGGGGCCAAAAGGTCAAGTATCATTAAATCTGAATTACAAAGTCAATTTCAAAGATTTTTAAACCAAACTTTGTGTGTCTTCTCACAAATGAAAGATATAAAACATTTCAGACGGGATTTTCATTCGGCAACCTGGGTCATGCCTAGGGGTGGGACTTGGGGGTACAGTGGGGGGGGGGGGTCAATTTTTTTTCCCAGAAATTCAACCAGATTTGGTGGAGATATGTAGTGAAAACATTGCTTTATTTGATCTGGGCAGCCTGTCCTTGAGCATGAAACATTATCCTTGCTTAATAAAAAGTTAGTACTGATCAACACAGGAAGACCTGTCCCGACATACATGAGGATCTGGATGGGGTATAATGATTAGTGAATAATGGCCCTTTTTTTATAATGAATAGTGAATAATTAGCCAAAAAAATGAAAAGTGAAAAATGAGGGCCTAAAATTAATGAATAATCCTATTATTTTTAATGAATTGAAGAAAAAATTAATGAATAGTGAATAGTCAGATTTCTTTGCCACCTCTCTTACTTTTAATGAATAATTGGTCTTATTTTAATGAATAACCCAAATTTAATGAGATGAATAATGGGCTAAAGTTTTAATGAATAATGAATATCAGACCCCGCCATCCAGACCCTCATACATTATGTAGTTGAAAAATTGTTGACTGCTATGTATAGAATCAAAACAAAATTGTTTTAAAAAAAATATGCAGCAGATAACTTAGGCAGACAACATTTTCAGATGCATTGTATAGAATTATAATGTATTGCTGATATGATATACTTGGTAGTTCTAAATCTTCTATTCTTGAAATTTAAATAAAAAAAGTTAAACTTAATAGAAGTGTTTTCTTAGTTGTCACATAGTGACATTAGCTTCTTGCCAGCTGACTGTGACTTGGGAGTTCCATCTGTCTATTTGTTTTCTGACATTTGCATATAACTGCACTGATAGACATGAGTGACAAACCTTCCTCTGTGAGCTTTGAGCATACACCCTGTTTATAACAGTAAGCCTCACTGTTATAAAGCAGGGTGTAAGCTCTAAAGTAAGAAAGACAGCAAAGATCAGGAATCAATACAACCAAGTACCACACCTGACCAAGGATACCACATTGGAAAGTGACAAACTCGCAATTAGACATCATAAATGATAGCCAAGAGGTCAGCCCTTTCCCATCATGTGACCACAAGGCAGCAATAAACAGACATGAAAGCATGACAAACACGAGAAAAGAATAACAAATGATCCACAAAAGAAGTACCGCCTTGGAACAGTCAGTAAAGTTCACAATAAAGCAATACAGTATGACCCCCACCCCCACATATATAACACAATGAGTACATCGCAATGTTATACACAAACAATGCAGGGACTCAGTGGTAGAATGATTGACTCAATGTCGAGTGGTTGCTTGTTTGAGCCTCATTGGAGACACTGCTTTGCATCCTGGAGCAAGACACCTTATCCTCTGCTTAGTGTTGGTTCAACCCAGGAAGTACTGAAAATTGCTGACTTGGATGTAATGAATCAAATCAGTTGTGTAGTCTAAATTTATCCTTATATCAGTACATTTTGATCAACCACATTTAAATTATGTTTTTAGCTCACCTGAGCCACTGGTTCATGTTGTGATTGGTGAATGTCCGTCGTGCGTCGTCAATAATTGCTTCAAAGGGCATCTCCGAAATTACTGGATGGGTTTTACCAAACCTGGCAGAAATGGTATTCATATGCCATTCTTTATTAATTGTTCCATTCCATTGCATATCTAGGTCACACAGGCTAAAAATAGATTTTTGAGATGAAACCACAAGGCATAGAGCCTTGATATTTGCTATTTTTCATCATCTAGTAGACCTTTTCAAAGTTTGCTCAAATTATGCCCCTGGGGCCAGAAATGGGCCTGTTCTGGGGTCACATGTTTAACATAGGCATATACACATATACAGGGTTGCCACGATCAGGGAAAAAGTTCTGGAAAATTTTTACAGGTCAGGGAAAAGTCAGGGAATTACATTTTCAGTCAGGGAAATTTAAAAGAAATGAAAAAAGTCATGGAAAAGTTAGGGAATTTCAAAATTTTCCAAAAAAGATGCTAGTTAACAGGCTTCTGGAAATTTTAGTTTCCATAATTTGCAAGCAATATTAGAAAAGGAATGTTTCTGAACATAAATAAATTTATGTTCAGAAACATTCCTTTTCTAATATTTATAATTTAAGATTTTTCTTTAAAGATTAAAATCAGCAAGTTCAAATATTTGTGCAAAATCTTCGAATAGTCGATGGATGAAAATGGCTAAAATTGGCCTTCAAAAGGATCTGGAAAACAGTTGAAAGTCAGGGAAAAGTCAGTGAAAGGTCAGGGAATTTTGAAATGGATATTGAGTGGCAACCCTGCATATAGGGAAAACATGAAAAACCTTGTCTGAAACCACAAGGCCTAGAGCCTTGATTTTTATGCCTCCAAAGGAACTTTGAGGAGGCATGAAGTCATCACACTGTCCGTCCCTCCCGCTTCGTGTACGGTGCATATCTCCTATAATTTTTGAGGTAGGTGTGTGGATGCATCTTTGGATGGGGGAGTGTTTTGTACCTTTATCGGGTCACTTTGACATCCAACCTAGTTTTTAGAATATTCGTGTCCCGAGCATATCATTTATTAGCTCACCTGAGCCATTGGCTCATGGTAGGGAGGGCAGTGGCTCAGCGGTAGAGTGCTTGACTCGAGACTGAGGGGCCGCAGGTTCGAGCTCCACCAGCATCACTGTGTTGTGTCCTTGAGCAAGAACATTAATCCTAGCTTAGTACTGGTTCAACCCAGGAACACCAGTCCCTTTATAACTGAAAGATTGTTGATGGGACGTAAAGAATGAAATCAAACAAAACCATTGGCTCATGGCGAGCTATTGTGATCATTGGATCCACGCCGTGCGTCGTCAACAATTGCTTTGAAGGACATCTCCTTAATGCTGGATTTTTACCAAACTTGGCAGAAATGAACCTTATATGGCACTCTTTAAGAATTGTTTGAATGGTTCCGGTCTGTTGCATATCTAGGTCACACAGGCTAAAAATAGCTTTTCAAGATGAAAACTTTGAAAATCTTCTTGACTGAAACCACAAGGCCTAGAGTATGTAGCATCATCTAGTGGTCCTCTACCAAGCTCGTTCAAATTATACCCCTCGGGCCAAAAATGGCCCCACCCCGGGGGTCACATGTTTTACATAGGCTTATATAGTGAAAGCCATGAAAAAATCTTTTTGTCTCACAGTCTGAAACCATATGGCCTAGAGTCTTGATATTTGGTATGAAGCATCATCTGGTGGACCTCTACCAAGTTTGTTCAAATGGCCCCACCCCGGGGTCACATGTTTTACATAGGCTTATATAGTGAAAAGCATAAAAAATTTTCTTGTCTGAAACCATAAGGCCAAAAATGGCTTGCCCCGGGGGTCATGTGGCATCACCTGTGTGACCTCTACCAAATGTGTTCAAATTATGGCCCCAACCTGGGGGTCACATGTTTTCCATAGGCTTATATGGTGAAAAACATTAAAAAAAATCTTGTCTGAAACCATAAGGCATTGAGTCTTGATATTTTGTATGTATCACACACCTAGTGGACCTCTACCAAGTTTTTTTTTCAAATTATGCGCCTGGTGCCAAAAATGGTCCGTCCCGGGGGTCCCATGTTTTACATAGGCTTATATAGGGAAAACATTGTCTGAAACTTTAACTTCATAAAAATGTGTTTGGTACGGTTTTTGGACCATATTTTTTAGCCGAAGGCTGAGGGTGGAATTCAAAAGGGCGTACGTCGTCCGTTAACACTTTCAAACTTGAATGCATGTATCTCTGAGCTCGGACCCAGTAATGTTATTTTGGGTCCGAGCTCTGAGACAGCTGGCCATTCGAAATCAAATGTAGGAATTCGATATACCTCCGCTTGATCACCGGTTCTTTGGACAAATGGTCCCTTGTTTTTTTTTGTTTTTTTTTTCTTGTGTTGGTTGAAGGTGCTCATAAAACAAGTGAGTATGATCAGGAAATACCACACTCACAAGTCGCAGATCAACATACGGCACCGCAAAGAAGGACCACGGAACACTGACTGTTATCTATATCTCTAAAAACCGTCTGACGCCATCGGCAGAATGTACTTTGTGTACACTCCGGATTGCAGAATGAAAGCCATTAAGTACAGAAATAACCATATGTTAATCACCGTAGGTCCTTTTCCTTGCTCAAGGGACATCCAGTTAATGCACCAGCCATATGTATTCACCGCCCCCTCGGGGCCGGGGAATAGCGGGCCCTTTATATTTTCAATTTTCAAAGCCCTGCTAAAAGCCCCGCAATTTGTGGTAAAAATCACTAGATGTAAAAAGTAAGTAAAGGACGACTAATTTGTATCCACTGCCCCCCCCCCCCCCCACCTACGAGGAAGGGTGAGGATAATGACTTTTCAGAGCCCTGGTATAAGTCCCGCCTGTGGGGACAAGCTGATGATAACAACCCTTCTCTTAGTCCCGCCCTACACAATAGAAAATCTCACTTAGTTAAGTTTCTCAATGAAGTAACCCCGGCACTTCCCCGGCCCTGCGGGGACAATCAAAAAGTAAGTACCGTGCACCTTAGCCCGGCTTTTCAACAGCTATCTCCGTAGGTTGGGGGGGGGCGTGGATACAAATGACTGGTGCATAAAACGTCATTCAGGCTTGGACCCCCATACGATAGTTTCTGGATCCGCCCTTGCCCGAGAACATGCGAATTGACCACCAAAACCGCCAAGTTGCACCCCTTTTGGTATATATTGGTTTGGGCGCGCTGATAAGAGGACCTTTCGGACAAGTTTTTTTCTGTATAGTGGCCTATTTGAGCGGGAAATTAATTTAAAAACCCGGCACATGGGGGCACATCGTATGTCAATTCCCGATAAGCCACACTACGTCTCCGGTTTACCCGGCCTCAAGGGGGGACATACAAATGCTTGGTGCATAACGAATACATGTGCACGCAGTGACTCAGTGGTATAGCGCGATTCGAGACCGAAGGGTTGCGGGTTCGGGCCTTACTGCACATGTCCTTGAGCAATACACATAAATCCTTGCTTACTACTGGTTCAACCCAGCAACCCGCTCAGGAAGGCCCGCCCCAACATAACTGAAAATTGTAGACTGGGACGTAAAGAATCAAATCAACCAAACAAACCAGTTAACGTCCCGATCCGAGAACGGCGCTCTCCCTTCAGAAAGAGTGTTCGTGTTATCATATATAGAGCTAGAGCATGCCTGCTTTATCTTAATCTAACTTTTTGTGGCTTTCCCTGGGTAGTAACCAGTACCGGGCCGGGAGGGTTTATGACTTGTGTGTTTATTTTATGACGGGAGCATCCGAAAGCTCAACCGAAAGTGGATCTGGAGATGCCGGGGATCGAACCTGCGATCCCTAGTTTACAAGGTATGTAACACTTATCCATTACACCATGGCGACTTGTAGATCAGTTTCTAATACAACTGCAGCTTACCGTTAACGCTAAAACAGTTCGGACACCGAAAATTTAAACTCCTCACCGCGAGCGGGGATCGAACCTTGGACCTCGCACTAACTAGTGCGCTAACTACTAACTAACTAGGTACCACGCTTTCTCAGTCCCTACTAGATGATTGCAAAACAAGGAGGACACATAGTTCTGAATAACAAAACAATGACCAAACACAAATGAGACCCCCACAAACATTTGAGCAACAATAAGTCAACAACAACAGACAGAACCATGCACCGCCTTATAACGGACAGTAGTCCAAGCAACCGATTATATCTAAAAAGCTATAAATACGTCAGCCATGCACCGTCATTGAGTTTTAGTCCTGACCCACCGTCTCTATAAACTGTGATTGGGTGCAGGCTGTCGCCCCAGGGGGGGGGGGGGGGGGTACTCTAATTTTTCTTCATACGTAGGCTCGGGCCAAGCATCTCGCGCTCACCACAAAAAGTATCAGGAATTTCAAGTCCCCCAAAAAATATTTGAAATTTTAGCAACCCTAAAAAATGCCCCCTTCTGTACCTTGACCTCAAAAAAGACCCTAAAATGCATAGTAATGACCCCTTAATATAGTCCAATTTTGTGATGACGCCGAAGAAATATCCACAGAATCTTCATACCCCCAAAAATATTCATTTTTCTGAAAACCCCCAAAATATTGAAATTCAAAATTTGGAATCCCCAAAAAATGACCAGAGACCACGTATGTATGAAAATATCAGAGTACCGCCCTGGGGCTGTCGCATCATACGTCTAGGTACCAAAACGCTCATAAACTGTCTGATTTACTGGGTGTCTAGTGTAGTGGGGTGGGGGCTGGACAGGTGTAGAAAAGTGCTTATTTGTTAAGAACAATTTGCTGACCATTTTGTGTACGAGAGCGGGTGCGGGGGTGGGGGGTTGGGCTGAGCAGAGAACATTTAAAGTTTGTTGTGTTTTTTTTCTGTTGCTGTTTTATTTTTGTTTTGTTTTTGTAAGTTATCGGTTAGAAACAAAGTTCTAAGGAATAGAGGTAGGCCTACATATGTAGCCCCACCCCTTAAAACATGTACTAGTATTTTGCTGAACATTGTGTTGGGGCTGAGTGGGGATATAGGGGATCGACTCCCGGAAATTGACTCTTAAGTGTGCACATGTAACGGACGTTTGTTCAGGGTTACAATACATCTGCATGCTAGAAATGAATTAGAGAGAGGGAGAGAGAGAGAGGTGTTAGAAATGAACTGTAGTCTACCGGGGACAGGGACAATCTCCCGTGTTCGTTGACCCCGGGGTAGATCTATGTGCAAGAAATGAATCATAGCTCATTCTCTGGTCAAGACCGACACTTAGCAAGATCTACATTTGATAAATATTCAGTTAGCGACGCATGCTTGATGCCCGGCATGATTGTCTATTCATAGTTGCCAATTGTGGGGCGGGTGCTCTTGGGCGGTGCTTTCACTTAAACCGTCTATGGAACAAAATATTCTAACCAATTAATGATTCCATGGGACCACGTGCAGAATTTAATTTAGCAGTTTCAGTGAAATAATACGTTTCTATCATTTTCTCCGACTGTCTAAGTGAGTTTTAAATGTATAAACACTGAAGCTGACTTTATTAATGAGGCGTTGACGTCATGATTCTTATTGATTTTGTCCACGTCATTTATGATATCATCGATGAGTATTAGCCTATGCTATAGTTTGTTTACACAGCGTGGATAAACAACTCTTAAAATGTATTTATTGTGGTGTGTGGTAGAAAACAGAACATTTATTGCAGAAAATATTGTATTCTGGATATTTATTACACGAGTGACACACAACAGAAATGGAGAGGCGAACCGAGTACGGTAGGAATTTGTTATTTTTTGGTTGCTATGCTGTTGGCAAATTCGTTTATCGGCCATTTTCATCACGGAGAAGAACACATTTTGAACCGGAAGTCGGTTAGTTTTTTGTGGAATACTTTTTGGCACCTATCACAGATTTTGGAATAAATTTGAGAGAAGATAGAAAAATCATTTGTGCATGTCGTGATATATGTGCTTAATTTCCAGTTTATTCGTAAAATGGTGTATTTTTCGTTTTGCTGACGGTACTGTCAAGCACTAAAAATCGACCTGTTTAAACCGCGTTCTTACAGCGATTTTGAAGATGCAACAACGTGATGATTGTTATTTTTTAACAGTTTCATACATGCAGATTTCATTTAGAAATCTTAAAAGTGTCTGTTTCAAATCAGTATGGTATGAGATGACGCTGAAATCACCAGGTGAAATCGGGGAGGAAAATTTTGATGTAGTCCCAAAGAACCGACGCACGTGAATTTTGTTTTTAAAAACCTACGCCAGGCCCATCATGATCTCCTACTGTAACGTAGGGTTTGGAATAGCCAAAACGCACACTTCTGGCGCCTAACGTCATGGCGATGCTTGTTCTAAGTCACGCAAACGTCAGTAAACAAGCAACGTTATTAGATGGACTTGACGTAAGCCCGCTCAAATGGCGCGTATGTGGATGTGGCTTAAATCGTTTTGTTCATGAAAGTATGAACCACATCTCAAATGTAAAGGTTCATTTAAAGACTCGCAGTGGAAATGTAAATGTTAGTCTGTGCATTTTCCGCGGTTAAAATGCATACATTTGTAGGTTTATTTTTTTGCATATTCCGCGGTTGTACACATTTAAGTACTCATTGGAAGCGTCCCGAGACGATTCTAATGAGCATCTACACAAATGCTTTTGTTGAAATAATAATAATAATAATAATAATAATAATAATAATAATATTAAATCGTGCAAGTTACACCAAAAGAGGTGTCAGCTGAGCTACCACACCCTTTGGTGTAAACTTACATACTAAATACTGAAAAATATTAAACATTTCTACCATTTAATTTTGTATCTATTCTCTGGATCAATGCAATCAGACAAATCAGTTGAAAGGTTACACCAAGATAAGTGGCAGTTCAGCTGCCATCATTATACATATTGGTGTAAAGTTACACTCATTTGTTACAGTGGTATTGAGACTGTAAGGTTATCAAACCCAATTTCTAAAGCTCAGCCTCAATTTTCTAGCAGGCGGAATTTGAAACAACGTTGGTAATGGCATGGAATATTTTTTTTCTCTTTTCTTGTGTGTGTGTGTGGGGGGGGGGGGGGGGGGGGGGGGGGGTAGAGTGGCATGATTTAACATTAACTGAAAATTGTTTGTTGAGCTGGTGCACACCGGGGAGTCATAACAATCGACGAACGCGGATCAAAAATCGCTAGAAACAGTGTTTTCGATTGCGACAAATGACAATCGAAAACTCTGTTTTTAACGTTTTTTATCTATGTTCGTTGATAGTATTAACGTTTTTGATTGCCGCCTACCCGGTGTGTGGTGATTGACTCTTTTTTACGTACGATGGGTCTCAATTGATCTTCGTGACAATATCTTCATTTCTTTCTAAGGTTGATTGATGACTGCACACCAAGTTAAGTTCAAATGTGTTTCATGCTTCTCAGCATGCTTCTTCGATTTCTGATTAACCGATCACAATTCTACGAATTGTCATCCGAGTATACATTGTCTATACAATAGCGACTGCTGCGTTCCACCAGTTGCTTAGGCCGACTGTTTCATCAATTAAAAATTTGTTTCCATGGACATTGTTATTATATGTCATAAAATTCGTTTGCATTATATAGCCTTGTACACGATGTATAGACTGTGCTTGGAATCAAATATATTGGCAGATGTATTAGTGATGCCCGAAAAACTGCAATTTTTCCGGGCATCTCTAATATATCCGCAAATATCTGGACATTCTTTTAGAAGATATAAAAGGCCAAATGTAGTATCACGCGTTATGACATACGAGTTATACCAACACACAAACAAATAAAAAAATGAGAAATATAACTACTATTGTCAACCCTCAGCTGCAACAAATGGACGCTGATGGCGGTTTCACAAAAGAGGATGCAGTGGCGGATCCAGAGGGGGTTCAGGGGATTCGCTCGAACCCCCACCCCGCCTCCAGTTTTTTAATATCCCATGAAAATGAAATAATTTGGTCTCACTGAGACCAAATTATTTCATTTTCATGGGATATTTAAGAAAAAAATGAGATAAAATCAGCAAAACGACCCCCCCTTACACATCTGAAACCCCCTTCCACGGTAATCCTGGATCCGCCCCTGGGCCATGATGGCACTACAGCACACACTAAAGCATAAAAGCACTGCAACCGATTATCTCTTCCTCTGCGAGATGTTTGTTAATTAAAGAGCTACAATACAAAAACCAACACCAATCACGAAAACCCCTCACAGAATGATAGCAGTATATCACAGATCGCAGACTAACCCATGGCACACTGAGGACGAGGCACTACAACACACACTAAAGCATAAATAAAAGCACAGCAACCAGCTACATATGTATACCTCTTCCTGAGCCTGGCCTCTAGGCGTTGAAATGAAATTGTCTACAACAGGGGTAAAATCTAAGACAAGGAGTCTAAAGCAGAAAATGTATGATATACTTGCTATCAACATGTGCCTAAACAGTATCTAACTTTTAAAGAGAAAAATCAGACAATTATTTAGCAGGCTAATGGCTAGTCTACCTCTTCCTCTGCGGGTTGATTGTCAAGCTAGAAAGAACAACGTCACAACACCAGGACCAATTACGAGGCCTTCCCAGGGGTTTTGGGGAACAGGGTAAAAAGGGTATTTATTTCAGGGGAACAGGGGAACAAAGGTCAAATTTTGAGGGGAACAGGGGAACAATGACAATATTGGGGAACAGGGAACATAAGAAAACAAATTTTCGATTTTGGGGGAGAGGGGAACAAGCTAATTTATTTCAGGGGAACAAGGTAACAGCCCCCCCCCTCCCCGCCCCCCTGGGAGGGCCTCAATTACAGAATGCGCGTATATTCCACATGGATTCGTGGTAAATGTTAATAGCGCTTGAGCGGGTCCATATCTAGTAACAAGTAAACCACTCCAGTAGACACAAAACAATAAAACAACGTCGTATGAACGTTGACGGCATCGACGCTAATACGACATTGTTTCGACGTTAGGTGTGTGCTGGTAATTTTCACTGTCTGTTGTATCATAGCCTTAATTGGAATGTTAGGTTGACTTTGTGAATGAGTTAAGGGAGTTTGAACTAATTCTACACACGAAGCCATGTATGCTCAGCATGTATGTCACCAGGGACTTACAGTAAAGGAAATCATTAACTGCACTTGCAAGAAGAAGGTAGGACTATTTCTTTGGTATTTATTCTTCGTTTGAACTTGTCTTTGGGCAATTATATCTTTCAGTCAAATTATTCAGATGTGTGATTTTAATAGTTCTGTGAATTATGTATAAATGAAGAGCATCTAATTTTAATTTATTAAAACGTAGCTTCCTTGAAGCTTTTAATAAGAATTGATATCGGTAGTGACATGAAGTTTTGCTCTTTTTGGAGAAAATTGAGGGACATAGTAAGTTTGCTGTCCGTGTAGACTGGCTCCAGTCCTTAAAACAATTTTTCATCAATGTGTCATATCATATACTTGTAGCTAGTCTTACTCTGATGGCTCTGTTTTTAAACAGAGCCATCAGAGTAACACTAGCTACAAGTATATGATATTGCACAGTGACGAAAAAATGTTTTAAGGACTGAAGCCAGTCTACTGTCCGTGCTGCGTGGTGTTTGGTCAGTTATATGTGTTGTGGCGTGGTCTGGAGCTCTTAGAGGGTTTGTGCTTCCACACTATTATGTATATTGATATAAAGTACCTTGTGTGCACAAATCCTCCTACAGTTTTCACGCTAGAGAACCACTGTACTCGAACAGCGCAGTCATCGCGGGTTGGTAGCAGTCGACAAGGGCACAAATTACACCGTGTTGGGGTACTGTGGTCTAGTATATGAACAAGTTCTTTACAACTATTTATTTTCACGATGAGTTTTTATTTGGAATTATCATGGAGGTACTGTAGTCCATTCTGGCTCAAACGTATCCTAAAAATTCAAAAACTAGTCGAGTACCAGCCGATTTCTGGCAAACCAGTGGGAATTTATAGGTCCAAAATGTTCTTACATACTAATGAGTGCGCTATGTAAGTCATAAGTTATGATTTAATGTCATCACATGATGAAAAATACGAATAAGTGAAGGAAAAGAAAGTTTCGCACATTTCTGTTTATTATTTGCGGAGATGCACACCATTTTGTAGCTACACGCAAAATTTGAGAAGTCAAGGGCATTGTACCAGTCGTCGAGGGTCCAAATAAAGTCAATATGTTGCAGTCGACGACATGATCACTGCGCCAGAACACCCGATATACAAAACTATGCGCACAGTATGAAGAGCTTGAATAACTTTGAAAATGCTCTGCCCTCAGATTTCGAACTTTTGCACATTTAAGTAATGTAAACATTTGACATTTTGCATTTATCTAAGATAAGCATAAATTCCAGAACATAAACAAAAATACCCTTTATCCTCTTTTTCAGGAAAAAACTTTTTTTTAAATAATCGGGCGCCCTATCCACTATCACTCAACTCACATGGATATTGTTAAGCAGATAAACAGTTGTATATATAAGTGACAAAAATCAGCAAAGAATGTTTTCAGAAGTAAAATATTGGCAAGAATATTACCATTTTTTAACAGCCAGGTACACTATTTACTGCAACCAGCCGCAATGATTGCGCTGTTTGAGTACAGTGGTTCTCTAGCGTGATTTTATACTGGCTGTTTTGAAACTTTGTTTGAACTTATATCATGTTCTGAAAATATGCATGTTTTTTTTTCTATATAATGATAATTTTCAGATGCAAAAAACTCATTTTTCGGCCTTCAATACTGTCACAGTTTATTGATGGGCAGCCCCTCCTAAAGTTTTATTCCTAAAGTTTATACTGATATACATGCGTTTTGTCATAGTCTGAGCCCAGGAGGGGTACTCTCATTTTTTCTTCATAGGTAGGCTTGGGCCCAGCATCTACCGTTCACCAAAAAAAAATATCAGGAATTTCAAGCAACCCAAAAAATATTTGAATTTTAGCAACCCAAAAATATCCCCCATTCTGTACCTTGACCTTAAGAAAAAACCATAAAATGCATAGAAATGACCCCAAAATATAGTCCAATTTTTTGATGACCCCCAAAAAATATCCACAAAATCTTCACACCCAAAAAAAATATTCATTTTTTTGAAAACCCAAAAAATATTGAAATTCAAAATTTTGAACCCCCAGAGCCTACTGGAACGTTTATTACTCTTTATTGTGTCTAGTTTTTGATGCTGTCACAAAGACAATTAACTGACCTATCAAAAACTGCAAAGACTAGCTCCTTATCTTATATAGAGTATCTTTTGTAAGCATTTGAAAATAGCTACTAAAATATATACATTTTCAATAGCACATTTTTTTTGCTTAGATGGAATAAAGCCATGCGGTTTAAAAAGCAGATAAATTCAGCTGGAATGACCTGCAGTACTTTATACTTGAGTAGTATGCTAATCTTGAAACCAAACCATAATGCAAATAGTAACATACGTAACAGAAAAATTATATCTGCTAATCTGCCCTCTCCTCAATGAGGGGTTATTTTGTACACTATTATTTTCTAAAGCTACATTAAATGAACATATGAATTTAAGATGCAAAATGGCTCATGTCAGCTTCTGGCAGTTGAAGCTTTACTGTGTTACAGCCATGTTAACTCCGTTACCATATAATTGTTTCTAATCATATTGTAAAAATACAAAATTTAATCTAACTCTTATTTATCTACATGCTCATTGTATCGAAAGCTCTTAAATAAATGCAACCAACAGCCAGTAAACAATAACACGATCTACATCAGTGATAATACTGTAAGATACGTAACTTAATTTCCATTATATTGCTATTAAATACAGTGCTATCACTTGACCATTGTCTGTCAAAAGACCAGGAAGCCTTGTTCATTATGGTTTACTACAAACTCATTATATAAGGTGCAAAATAATATATGTTAGCTCTTCAGAAGATGAGGATTACCCTGCAATATCAAAGTTTACTACGTTACCCTAAAAAAGGAACTCTTATAGTGATAATATCGAATCATTTCTTATTCTTACATATCAATATTATTTTTAATTGAAAGCAAATGACTAGCAGTATAACTGTAACTAATAAAGGTACCTATTTTACAGTCATATATGTTTTTTCTTTTATATACAGTATTTTAGTGT
Organism: Loripinus fragilis; assembly: GCA_964019695.1. Classification (NCBI taxonomy): domain Eukaryota; kingdom Metazoa; phylum Mollusca; class Bivalvia; order Lucinida; family Lucinidae; genus Loripinus; species Loripinus fragilis. Next base: position 77,631,094 of record OZ026525.1, read on the forward strand.
AGTAAAACATTATATGTGCCTAAACTGCTAGTGAATATATATTGCTGCCATTTGAGGACTCATTTAGGAGAAAAATGATGAGTATTGTCTGTATTAATATATAGCATATTACTGAAAAAAAAAATGATTGAAGCATGGGTGATGAAGAAGATACTTGAACTTAAAGCACATAAATAACTACAATTTCTTTTATCAAATATGTAAACAGCATGTAAATGACTGTTTAATTTAATTGGCAAATTATTTTTCTTAAAAGGTTAAATGATATTGTTTATTGGAATTGTAATAATTCTGTACACATATGGCAACCTTCATGCCTATCCCTATGAATACCATCTATTTGGTTCTAAAGCATGTCCAGCTTGGCTTGATTTAATGTGAAGAATAAATCAAATAAGCCAGCACATTTCATTTTGGAACCTATCGCAGTGTGACACATTAAAGGCTCAGTCAAGCCAGTGCAAATACATAGATTTGCCAGAGCCATTGCTACTCCCATCCACAAAAATATATTTAGATTAAGACTTGTGTCAGAATTTAGCCCCACTTGTCAGCACTGGCCCATATCTGATAAGTACCAAAAGTTCAGGTGCTGGTCAAAATCTTCATTTGAGCATTTATATAATATGATGAAAAAAGTTTTTTTTCATCCTATGGCAATGAAACTGGTACTTTTGCTATTGTCGAATTGTAAATCTGTGATGGAATAACCAGTTTTTGGTATACTACATCATACACAACACATATAAAACAAATGACAGGTGAGGCACTGCTATATCAATATATGACATTTATAAGTTTTTTTGATTAACAGTTTTATTAATTAAACAATGAAAATTATGCTGTAGTTGAACTTAACTCATTTTTATAGCTTAATATGAATGAATATGTCACACACATGTGGGTATAAAACTTGATATGGAGACAGTCTCTTCAAACAGTAACTGATTACAGACAGTTATAATGCATAGTATCAGAAGTAACATGTATCATTTTTGTATTTTACCAGCTTATAGATGCTAAATTCTATAAGAATTGTAAGCTAATATCATTTGTATCCTACCGCATTTAGTAATAAGCAGTTTTATATCGTAACGAACTTGAATATGCAAGAAAATTAGCCTGTATCATGTTACTTACTATGTTTGTACAATGTTAGCAACAGTTAACTGGGTACACAAAACTATTTAGTTGCTTTTAAAGTTTTAAATAACTGATTAAATCAAACTTAGTTTCTTTCAGATAAATACTGTGGATGGTAGGGAGGTGGGATCTTTGCTGCAGCTTCCATAGAGGTTGCCCTGCCATATTAGGCTTCGTTATCAGGATGATATTTGCTTTACTATAGAGAAATTTGGGTTTGTGTCAGGGCCTTTCAGTCTTACATATTCTTCTTTTCATCCTCCCTCCCTCTGGGAGAAGCCCCGGCATGACTGAAATATTGTGGACTGGGATGCTAAACCTGAACTTAATCCAAATAAATATTACAATAATCTAAATCACTGTATCTTAGCATTTCAGGCCAAAACATATCTTTGACAACAATTAAGACATAGAACCATATATATTTTTTATGGTTAAATATGTTACCTTAACATATTTGACGTTGATGTTCAAATGGGTCTTTAGAAGTTGCCTTGCAGCTTCGTACGACCTCGGTAATGGTGAGTTAATGGTGAGTTTGACAGAACATGGGAACAGACCACATGCCCACAATGTAAACAATATGAATAATGGTTTTGATTGCATACACTATAAAGCTGGCCATGACCTATGAAGTTTCCATAAAGGTCATGACCCTAATAAACAAGGTCAATGCCGGACCATCAGTCCATCCCTGCAATTCTAGTATGCCTGGTTATGCTGGAGAATCATTATTTATAATCTATTGTCTGTTCATAAAAGAATTTTACGCTAATCTCAATCTCATTATTTACATAAATTGTACAGCTTTAAAAAAACTGCAGACCATGTGATTGTGTACTACATTCAGTTCGTTGAATTCAAGACAAGATAATGTTGTTTTTCTAAAACTTCTCAGAGCAGACCTTGTAGCTTATGATATAATGATTAATCTCTTTAATATCTGCTAAAGCCTAATTCATTGATATGGCAATTAATGCCATATCGTTTCTTGTAATTGGATGTAAACGAATAAATATCAGAGATTTCCAAGGATACAGAAAACAAAAACAGATTTCCATTTAATTCATATTCAAGAAAAACGGATTTCACCTTCCTTTTTTGGCAAATTTGGCATAAAAATAATCTAAAGCTTATGGAAAATACCCTAGCTTTTTACACTTACACATTATTTATTTATTTATTCTAGATATAACAACACAAAGACCTATGGGGTTAATTGTTGGGTGTATATGTTGGTTGCTGTTTATTTATGGCTACTCTGGCCTGGAGCTGGACATCAAAATAAATCTACCAGTTCAAGGTAGGTCAATCTATCGAAATGCTGCAACTTATCAGTTCAACAAGATATCATTTTATCCTAATAACATGTTTTCGTGATTTATCAAATAAAACGTTGTTTAAAAAAACAAATAATATCCTTGCTAAGATGAACATTTTGAGCACACTGATGCTCATAATGTAGGATCTGGACACTCAATTGTAGCACCTCATTGTGGAAGATCAAACTATTTGAGCATACCAGCTACTAGCCGGCTACTAGAACATTGATGTGTTTTTCACACCAATTATTGGGAACTTCGTAAGTAAATTCAGAAGCTGTTCTGATATTTAGCAATAAGATATATATATTACATGATTGAACAAGTGTCCAGTGGTAAAGATCACCACATAAAATCTCCGTAAAATGTTACCCAAAGTTAGTCATAGAAGAAATAGGAAACATAACAACAACTTAGTTTAGAACCAGACCTGGGGCCAAATACTTTGAAAAGTATTCAAATACATTACAATTACTTTGACTTATCAATGATTACAATTACATTACAATTACAGGACCTGTAGAAATGTAATGATTACAATTACAATTACTTCAGAAATGTAATCAAATACATTACTAATTACTTTTGAAGTTTTTATGTAAAATTGCGATGCTATATAGTACTCACATTTAAAATTATACAGACGGATAGGGTCTTTGAAGTTATATATAAAGCCATGTCCTATACTGTTATTTCTTAGATAAATGAGAAATAATTAGCTATGAAATTTTATTCAAGTTCTTATTAAAATTAAACAAATATATATGCACTATGCACATGTTTCAAAGTTTGATACATCATACATGTCATACATTATATCTGTCTACATACTTTATAGATCTATTTCACTATACAGTACCACATAGCAAGATAGATTTATAAAGTATGTAAAATGGAAATTGTTTGTTACACAACTGAAACCTTTTGCTCAGTCAGCTATTTTTAAATTGTTACTTTGATGATTGCATTTAATCATCATAAGTTTTTCAAATGTGTCATCTTTGAGAGAACATCTTTCAGGCCTAAAAACTTTGCATGCTATGCTGAATAAGCATTCTACATTTAGCCTTGATACATGTATTTCCTGAAGATTCTGGTGGGAATACAAAATGGCTCAAAACTAGTGCTGTGGGAGCGCAGTGGCTCAGTGGTAGCGCAGTGCCTCAGTGGTAGAGTGCTTGACTTAAGGGTTCGAGCCTCACCGGGGTCACTGTGTTGTGGTCCTTGAGCAAGACACATTTATCCTAGCTTAGTGCCTTTGTACTGGTTCAACCCAGGAAGAACTATTCCCTGATTAACTGAAAGATTGTTGATGGGACGTAAAGAATTAAATCAAACAAAAACTAGTGCTGCCATTGTGCATTGATTTAATGATGTGATGGAAATAAACACTTGCAACTCACTATTGGATGAAAAACAGTTATTTAGCCATTCCACAAAAAATGTACTTTTGTGTAATAACCTTTGTCCAGTTTGCACACATATACAGGTAGCTTTTAAGAAGGTCATAAGTACCTTTTCACATGAGCTAGCTATATTCAATAACAAAAGATTTAACACCTTTAATTTGAGTAGTCTTCTTTTTATTGTCTGCATTTTATGAATTTAAATAGGAAATCAGCTAAGCATGTCAAAATGAACAGAACTAGTTTTGTTTCTCAAAATTTCTTTAAAGGCCTCCAGCAAAAACAGCAGGAGAAACAGAAATGCTGTCAAGAGTAAATTTTGGGGGAAAATGTACCTTATTCCATGTTAAGTTGTCTATTGCCATATTTTTTAAATTTTAATTTTGAATAAAAAGAGTTTGGTTTTTAATTATCATACAAAATGCAACTAATCTTAAACACCATGTTAAGTCTGAAACTGGCTAAATATTTAAAAGTGTGCTACTTTTATTATCCACAAAAGTCAATATGTTTTATTTATCCTGTGATTTTTTCTCATTCATAGATCTGAATTAAAATATTACCATTAGTCACCATTTTGTTTTTTGTGTTGGGAAATAGCCAAATGTATTTGAAAAGTATTTGAAAGTAATTATAATTACAGCTAAAATATTTTCAGTAATCATTACAATTACATTACATGTATTGAAAAAAAAACTTGATTACAATTACATTTGATTACTTTGAAAATTGTATTTAATTACAGATAATTACAATTACTGATTACGATTACCCCAGGTCTGTTTAGAACCACTTCTTTATGTATCAAAAGAACAATTAAACACTTCCAATTAGCACATTTTAAATGATTCTATGCGATAAGTACCAATTTCCACGTCATTTTGTTTGTCTTTCATTATCTCTATTTCAGGTTAAATGTACGTCTTTGGTCTAGTGCCAGTACATAGAAAAGTTCCATAGAACATAGGATTTGAAATCACAACGACCTAACCTTGTGGTCAACTTTTTATGTTTTTTACGAATAAGTTAGTATGGGCGCCTCTTTAACGTAAATGACGTCACAGAATCCAAATCCAAATAAGGGCATCGAAGGAGGAGGGGAAAGATAATGAGGTGGAGGGGAGAAGGGGAGATGGTGTGATATGACGTGACGCTACCTTTTCATGGTCTAGAACGTTGATTCACCCTCTAAGGTGTAACCGAATGCGTCACCAGGTCATCCGAGGTCGAGAGGTCCCATTTTGTTTGTTTGTTTTGTTGCTTTACGTCCCAAGTCAACAGCTATGGTCATTGCAGGACGGTCAGTTCACCTAACCACACTTTTTCTTGGGCAGGCTTGAACAAGCGGTTAACCAGTAATTTGTGCACATACTTTCGCTTGTAACTGACAACAACACTTCTTGAATGATCGAGAGGTCTCAGGGGTCATGCCCTAAGTTTGTTGGTGGCCATCTAGGATACGATGCCCTTATTTGGATTTCGTCACGCCATTTGCGTTAAAGACGAGCCCATACAACTCAAGTATATATAATTTGTTTAGATGGTTGTTTTCATAATTATATGACCTGGTGCACAATGTAGAGATTGTATTTGCTATGCTATGCTGCTTACATCATTTTGAAATCTTGACTGAAATAAAAGTGATGCCCGAAAAACTCACTAATATATACCCGCATATATATTTCAGATATGATGTCCATATGCTGCTAGCTCTTTTACCAAGGCATATAACAGTCTCCACATCGTGCACTATTGGTGATATATGAGTACGAGTATATACATAGCATCGCATCTCAAAATGAGGAATAAGTGTTTATAAATTTCAGATGGCCCTAAAGAGTTTATCTTTTACTCTGCTAGAATAAGCTGGAATGAGGCTCTGTTGTATTGTGAAGCCACTGGAGGGGTACTGGCTAAAATAGACTCAGATGCATTTCAAGAGCGACTCATTGATGCATTCACCTTGAAATATGGAACTGGAGTTTTGTGAGTACCACATTATAATCCTAAATGTTAGTTAACGCCAAAAGAGGTGGCAGCTCAGCTGCCACCTCTTTTGTTGTGAACTTACACTTACTTTCCTACTAAAATAACTTGAGGCAAATATATTTCTCCAGTACGAGGGCTGTTCAAATATGAATGCAAGTAGCTTCATAACTTTCTTCACATATATGCTACGACAAAATGTCGTACTTTTATGGAAAGAACTATTTGTCGCCTTTAAAATGGCACCAAACATAAAGAAACACTCTCTATATTTCTCGAGTTACAGACGCTTTTTTAAATGCCATTCCTGTATACTGAGGTTTTTCTAAAGCAAATTGCAATACACGTTTTGGTATATGTGCGTATTTAGTGGCATATCTATGTTAGTTTGAGAAAAAAAGGCACCAAATTTTAGATGCAAGTTTATGGTACATTGACAAAGCTGCTCGCATGAAAACGTTTATATAATCCTGTTTTGATCTCAAGTAAACAGGCACGTTTGTGACGTCATTAATTTTATGATATACGTCATTTTGAGTTATCTCCTGGTGCGGCAATAATGAAGATCGCTGTGTCTTTTTCTTTGCTTTTTACTGAAAACATGCTTAATATGTCATTAGGGAGTTTTCACAACGCTCCGTCCTGTATTTACAGAGTTATAACATTTGATATCATTTTTCAAGCATTTTCTGCTTCTTAATATTATGTTTTGAATTAATTCAAATATGTTAAAAATGTCTAGTCCTCAAGACCAGGTGAGTAATTTTATTGTAAATAATGCCTATTTTGGTAAAACTTAAAGTTAACGTTCAAATTTAGATGAAAGCTGCAATGTTATGACAACAAAATTAAGTATAAGTTTTATAACCCCTTCACTTAAGGCAGTTTTGACTTAATAAACATGTTTTTCAGCATTTATAAATTACCCACTATCCTTCAATAATTTGTAGCAACAACTCAGTATGAGCGATCAACATATTGTCTTTGAGTTAAAACTAGTTTAAATGCTGCTTCGTGCTTTTTGTTAAAGATAAGCTTGACTGAAAACTGAAAGGTGGTGTTTTGATTACCATTAAATTTGCAAACATAAGGAGACTTTAGTGAAAACGGGTCGATATAATTTAAAAAAAAAAAAAATATCTCGGATTTTCGCAAATTTCACACAGTCACAAGATACGTATATTGGGATACTTCCTTTAAAATTTCAAGAAATTTCAAGTATTCGTCAAAGAATTATACGCTCTTCTGTATCACTGGTATTGTTCGAAGCATTGAGTTTGTTAGTATACTAAGGTGACCCTCGTTCAAAGGATACAACTCAATAAATATACTGTATTTTTTCTTTAAGTCTGGTACCAGTTTAAAGGTGACATATAGCCCTTTATGGAAACATATACCATTTTGTCGTAGCATATATGTGACGAAAGTTATGAAGCCACTTGCATTCATATTTGAACAGCCCTCGTATTAAAAGTAAACTTTTCCACCTGTTATTGTTGTTGTTAATCTCCTGATCAAAGCAATAAATCAGAACATAGTTTTAAAGCAGTAGAAAGGTTACACCAAATCTAATTTGGTGTAAAGTTACTCTTAATTTTTACAGTGTACTTCCATTCCAAGAGGGTCTAGATGCGGTATAATGATTAGTGATTAATGGCCCTTTTTTATAATGAATAGTGAATAATGAGCCAAAAAATAATGAATAGTGAATATTGAGGGCCTAAAAAATAATGAATAATCCTAATTTTTTATTGAATTGATGAAAAAATAATGAATAGTAAATAATCAGATTTCTTTGCCACCTTTTTTTACTGTTAATGAATAATTGGTCACATTTTAATGAATAACCCAAAATTTTAATGAGATGAATAATGGGCTAAATTTTCAATGAATAGTGAATACCAGACCCACCATCCAGACCCTCTTCCAAGACAATCTGATATATCTACATTGGCGTAGCAGTTATGCACGCGCGTATTAAAAATAGTAACATTCAAGGGAGGTCACCTAATGTGGTAAAGTGACTTTCCATACCATAAGGAACTGCTCTTAAAGGAATGAATTTGTCCTCATTTCAAAAAGGGACGCAATTGAAGAGAGCCACTGCTTGATTCAGTAGTCTCCCTTTGATGTGCGTAACTGTTTTGGCTTTCTAGCTACGCCAATGATCTAGATCATTACACAACCAAAAAGTATGATCAGTAAAATGCCACTTTCACAGATAATGTAAAGAAACTTATCATATGACGGCGCGTCTGGGCATGCAATAAAATCAATAAATCACTAGTTAGTCAGGGGCGATTGGGACTCCCGTGCGACTTTGATGCCGATTTTTGGTGACCTATACCAAATCAAACTTTAGGGGATAACTAATAAAAATCACCTGGTCACCCATCTGGGTTTTACGTCTGGACGTCATTATGACGTCATCAAAATAGCGTATATTGTATCAGTGCAATTTAAACGGTATATCCATTGTAGTATATGGGGATCAGGACTTTCTTGCATTCTGTGTGCCAATTTCAGTCGAAATGCACCAAATTTAATCTTAGGGGGTAAATAATTAAAATTAACATGTCGCCCATATTGTCTTCGCATCAGAACAAAAAGATGACGTCATTGAAATGACGCCTAATATGTAAATACCACATGTATATGCATTTTGTCCATTTCCAACGCTTGGAAATATTCCTTTAATGAACTGGTAGCCTTATCATGACTGAATGCAAACTCTTTTAAATCGTAACATACAAAATATATTCAGATAGAGTGAAGTCAGTTCGAGGGTGGGACGTAAATGCCGTCACGATTTACGAATAAAAAGGACAGTGGAGTGAATAATAAACAAACAGTTTTTTTATAGTAAACGGAGTAAATATTATCTCTTATGCTTATATATATAGATGTTCCACGACCTCTGACTAATGACCTTTGGGTCTTTCTATTTGAAACGATTGATGCAGAATACGTAAAATGAGCCAGTCCGGCTAGAACATATGTGCATGTCAAAGCTTTTATAGTAAATGTAAATAAATGCCTGAAACCCTTTTTTCTAGAACAACATATCAATCTTGTAAATAGAGTCACGCTTCAAAGCTTTAGGTTTATCTGTAGCTGCTTATCCTACACCCAAATAAAAGATAGTATAGTGCAAATCATGTTTACTGTCGTCGCCCTGGGCCCGGTAACCTGTTAAACTAACGGTACCGGGACCCAACTCAAGACAGTAAACAAGAAACGGATTATAGTAATAATTATTTGCATACACTATCAACCAAACTCATTATAGTCCGATTTTGACCACTGAAGGATCAAAAGTAAGAAGAGTCTACTAAGTAGTTCATGATATGGAAATAAGGATAAACCCCTCTACAAGTTACCCATTGTACTTCGATAGCACGAGCAATAGAAAACTGTTACAATCTGATTTAGCTTTCGCATGCTTCTTGGTAGAATCGTCTTCAAAGGTCAAAATTGGACAATAAGGCATTCTTGTTGATTCGGCTAAAGAAACATCTGAATCCACATGAAAATAGTTGTTCAAAAGTCATAAGCATATTGATTACTGGCAATAGTTTACATGAGTCCTCTTCTGCTCCACAGCAACACAAATCAGTACAATATAAATGGTTTGCTTTGTACTTACACCGAGATGTTTCGCATACAGATATGCTACAACCACATTTTATCAGCTGCAGAGGGGGTTCAGGGGCAGGAGGCAACATGCGCGGATCCAGGAATTTTTGTCAGTTCTATTTAGTCCTCAGCTTATTTTACAGTTTAAAGAGGGGTTCCAATGGTTTTATTGCTGAAAAAAAAATACACTTTACAAAGGATCCAGAGTAGGTCCATTATTTTCCGGGGGGGGGGGTCCAACTTTTTCCAGGGGGGGGGTCCAAATGCTAATTTCTATAGAAACCCATATACGTACTTGTTATTTTCAAGGGGGGTGTCCAGACCCCCTATTCCCCCTCTGGATCCGCACATGGGCAATATCATCATAACGGGACAATATTTAACACAGTCCGGCCTCCAACCATAATTGTCAGGCATTGATTTGTCCGGATTAATGACAGGTGTGGTTTTCCAAATGATTCACTGATACTGCGCACGTTTGACACCTTCGAGAAACACAGCTCTTGTAAGTGGTAGTTCTTGCAATTCAGCTTTTTTTTCTCCAAAACATCCACAACCTTAACGCAGTGAGTCGAACAATATCGGTGACTGGCTAATGCAAAGTAAGAAAGACGGCAAAGATCAGGAATCGATACAATCAAGTACCACACCTGACGCAGGATACCAATGGGAAAGTAACAAACTCACAGTTAGACATCACAAACGGGAGCAAAGAGGTCAGGACAATTTACAAATATATTACTCTAGTGCATCCACCACAGTGCTTTCTAAGGGCACTGAGCCGAGGTGAAAGAATGCTTCGTGGATAGTCTCCAGCATAGCTAAATGCCTGCCAATATGATTTCTTGCTCTTTCCCGACATTGAACTATGCCCGACAAAAAAAGAAACGCACCACTACGATTTTACCCATTAAGATCTCTATTTAATACGAAAATGTTAATTGTCATAAAATATTCATTTCTGATCAAATCTTACTAAAACTTGAATGTAATGTAGATGAGTAACTGTACTTTTCCTGTGTATGCACGAAATACATCAAGACGAAGGGTTGAGGAGGTTTAGAATCGTTAATTCAACGCTACTGTCTACATGAAATTCCGAATATGTTTTACATTAGCTAAGTATGAAAAAGATATGTTATCGTTATATGAGACAACCAATGTGTTTATTGATGCTTTTTGTTATTCCAAATTCCATTTTCATCAGTTAGGATCATTTAAATTGATTAAAACAATGTTGAAATCTTTAAATGTTTGTAAGGTGTATCTCCAGTGTGGAATCGTTATCCAAAGGGTAGTCACAAAATATGCGCTACCGAGCGTTCAATTATCGTAAATGATGAATTTAAAGATAGAATTTGCTAAGGATATGTGTCTAGAGTACGATTTGGTCTACTAAGATGAATCCAATTGCTTGAACTTATCCAGCAGGAAAGCATTATAAAAACGCTTATTTCCTGTGACTTTACAATTTGACCCCCACTTGGTTCATGACCAATTTTCCTTAACTCAATTTCGACGCCTGATTGCAAAAGACTGGGGACGCAGCAGTACCTGGCATACCTTTGCACTGATATAAACTAAATTGGCCTATCACTTGTGATCTTCCTGAGAGTTGAACGGTTCTAAGTGGTGCGTTTCTTTTTTTTGTCGGGTATAGATAATACCAGCACCTGAAAGTGCATGGAATTCCATCAGAGCCCTGGTTGTAGCATCATGGCACATTGACATCTTTAATAAGTGTCCTGATCTTAGAAACTTGATGATATATGAGCAAGACTGTTTAAGAAAATGTAAAATATCAACACTCTGCAATTGCTTTTATATGTGTTTTATTTAAGCGGCGAAAACAAAATTTTCTCCTTTGCAAAACTGGGGGTAGGGTTGTGTATTAGCTCATATAAAACCAAGTATTTAAGATAGAAAAGCAAACTTAGGTTTTGTATTCGTCAATTTAGTATATGTTTGTTAAACCTAATCCAAAACGGTTAAAAACCAACTCAGAGCAGTCGTTAAACTAAATGACGATAGCAAAAAAAAATCCACTTTTAAATTATAATTAAGTTCATGTAACGTTCATAATACAACATGTAGCCGTATTAATGTTAAACAGCTGTCATGTGTAGTAAAGACATCCAGTAATTTGCAGACTACTAGAATGTTCATTGATTAGCTAGTTTTAATGTCTTCTTTCTGTACCTCAAACTTTCAATTTTCTTATTCTTAAATTGATAAAGTAACATATGTAACAAGCTGATACAGGCTAACACCCATGCTTACAGTGTGCAAACATCTCCTATTCGATGCAACTTGAATCGGTACATGCGATAGAATATGTCTACAAGGGTTTGGGATGGAGCAGGTCATTACTCAGCTTGCAGTCCAAATCTTGTTTGATGATTATTCTGTTTTTTATGATATGAGGAGGACAATTATTTTACCAGAGAAGCAGAAATAATAATTATATGACTTGGATAAGGATTGGTTTAGAATATTTACATTAGAAACGGGCCTTTACTAAATTGTACTGTTTAAATGTGAAAAGAATATTTCCTATGTTCCTCTAGGATGTATCTTTATTTTAGAATTATTCATATTAAGAAATATTGAAAACAAATATTCATAACATCTGTAACAAAGGTACATTGGCTTAATAATCATCAATACCTAAGATTTAGGCACCGGAGGCTAGAGACTTTAGCTAGGAAAACATGCGAAATATATTATTTTTTTCCTGAAATATCATTTCTTACATCAAGTCAATGTCCTTGCTCATTTATTATGTAACATATGTTACAGCCTTTTACAAGTGCTTCAATCTTGTTGTTTAACCTGCAAAATCTATAATTCTTTATAATATGAGCAAGACAATCCCAAAAATGCAAGATATCCAACAGCAGCAAATGTTTTCATATATTTTTACTTATGATGCCTACCAAATTCAGCTCCTTAAAATTGGGTATAACCTTTGGGTTGTTTATATAATTGCTCGTATAAGACACTTTATTTAAAGTATAAAAGCAAACTTTGGATTTTCTCTAACCCAAATGAGTTTGTTAGTATAAAATAATCAAAGCATTTTGGAAAAATGCACATATCAGCTAAAAAGTAAATGATATTGGTCACAATTTTCATGTTTAATGGGTAATTTAATTAAAGTAACACACATAACACCACAGAAAGCTGTAAATTTGTTCCAAAAGAATCAATATAAAACTAAAGTAGTCAATATGCAGACCATATGAGTAATTTAAATAATTAGCCTTCTTTCTGTAGCTCAAACTTTTAATTTTCTTTTTTTTTTCTAAATTTAATATGGTAACATATATAACAGGCTGTCAGAGACTAACGCCCCGGTGAACATAGTGCAAACATCTATTAAAAGACGCAGCTTAAAATCCTCTTTTAGATAGGATAAGTTTGCGAAATTCCTGAGAGGGAGCAATAAAATTCTCAGCCATCAGTCTAAAGATGGGCCGATAAGCTGGGTATTTATAAGAAATCTACGGTATTTTGCATGCAAAATATAGTTATCGAGAAATAATTCATTGTCAAAGTCAAGTAAAGCATTGGTTTAACCATCATATGACTAAAATAATTGATATTATGTTAAAAAAAGCGTTCGTGTTGGATAAATATAACCATACCAACACAAACCATAGCTTTTATTAACGAGCAGTTTCTCATTATGGTCGCCATATTTATGACGTCATAACTAGCCTCAGACGCGGATTTGAGATGGGTGACCACCTTTAAATCAAAGGTAAGACTCCATTGAAGGTTTTGATATAGGTCACCATAAATCGGCACACAATTCGCACGGGACCTATTTTTTGTCCCTAAGGGCCCTGACTAAGTGGTTTATAGATTGTCAGGAAACGGTATGACGTCCAAAACAACGTTGCGTACATAATGACAAATTTATAACGCCTATACTGCAGAAATGAGATTTCAAAGTAATCCTAATGTCATATAACATTCACGCTCTATTGTTGAATTTATTGAATTTATTAAACTCCTTGCGAAAGAGATAAAATGCTCAGCAAGCCTCGCATTTTATCTCTGTACCTCAATTCCTTTAATAGATTCAATAAAACACGAGCACTCATGTAATATCCTCTATGTAAAACACAGATAAAGACACAAATATAAAAGCGAGAATAATCAATATAAATCAAGCAGATATATTTTTCAGAAATTAAGATTATTTCCCCTTCCAAAACATTCTAAAAATCAGAAAATTTCCAAACCAAAAACATGCAAGAAATCTTGTTAAATACCCTGCAAATCATTACCCAAATACAAATTGACCAGAGCATGAGATTTAAACGCCCATGCTAACGTATCCAAAGGGGATATAGGGGCCCTTGCATTTAATCACTTTTCCCAACTCGTTTAATAAACTCAATAATACATGAGCACAAATGTTAGATCCTCCATATATGGGTGTGTATAAGAGAAAATGCTATTTACCTTTACCAAGGTCCTCTACCAAACAACCATGACAACCAGAGTCATATAACTCTTTATTTATAAATGAAGTCTTCCCTGTGGTTTGATACAATACACTTGGGATGACCCATTGCATCGTATATATTAAGGCCTTAGTAAAACAGGTTATGATTTAAAAATGAATTTCATTATCTTTACATTTTTCTTAGCAAAAAGTTTAGACCCAGATGAACCGCAGCATCATGGAGCATTTGATTTAGGCCTTCACTCTGCCAAAGTATGCATTTAAGAGTCACCAGTATACAAAAATGCATTTACATAACAAGGGCGTACCTACGTATACGCAAATTACGCATGTGCGTACAAATCGACGTGGCACGTAGCTATAGTAAAACCTGTCTTAAGATAGATACAAAAATAAAACCTGATCTTAATGACAAATTGTAGCTTAATGAAGGTGGAAAGTATTGCAGAATGTTCCCTTTGGAGCATTCTGCAATACTTTTGACCTGCATTAAAGACATAGAAAATTTAGCAATAATACTGGTACCACTCATTATAATTCTCTCCAGGGGTCATACTGGACAGATCAAAGGCTAATCTTTATTAGGTGATCGTGACTTCCTTACAGGGGGCAATAAATGGTCCCATGAAGGGATAAGGTATTTTCTGATAAAATATTGATCTTTATCTTAGTGAAAGAAATTGTGTTGTATACAGGTAAGTCCCCTCTTGAGGCCCCTTTAAGTTTGTGAGATACTGAAACTGTCCCTTATCAGTAAATTCACTAATGATTCCATATATCACAAAATATATGCCTTTAAGCGATAATCGGCCTTCTGTTGAGTGGCCATTTAAGACAGGTTTTACTGTATTAAATTTGATTTTTGGAAGAAAAGTGCAGCTAATAGTGTTTAGTTGCGTGTCTTGAGGGCTCAGTTTGGCCCTTTGGAATGCCCTTAAACCATTTTCTGCCACAGGGCTTCACCCCTGGCCCAGTACAGAGGTCGGGGGGGGGGGGTATCCCCAGACCCACTCAAGGGTGCGTACTCTGAAAAATGCCCCAGGAACGCGCCTGCATGAGCAGTCTGATCTGGGTCCACAGTGTTTGTTGAAGAGGCTTCTATAACAAAACAGCAGATGATAGGCAGATAAATTTTGTGATCGGCTCTTTAATGGATAATGGAAAATAGAGACTTTCATTATATCATATCAAGACTCGTTTTCATTAAATACATTGTATTCTCTTTAAATAGCTCAGATGACTATTGGACAGGTTTATTCCAGCCATCTGAGGGTGACTTCCGTTGGGCTTCCGACTGTTCACAACTTTACTTTTCATCAAATAAATAAATAAATTCATTAAATACATTGTATTCTCTTTAAATAGCTCAGATGACTATTGGACAGGTTTATTCCAGCCATCTGAGGGTGACTTCCGTTGGGCTTCCGACTGTTCACAACTTTACTTTTCATCAAATAAATAAATAAATTCATTAAATACATTGTATTCTCTTTAAATAGCTCAGATGACTATTGGACAGGTTTATTCCAGCCATCTGAGGGTGACTTCCGTTGGGCCTCTGACTGTTCACAACTTTACTATTCATCAAATAAATAAATTAATTCATTAAATACATTATATTCTCTTTAAATAGCTCGGATGACTATTGGACAGGTTTATTCCAGCCATCTGAGGGTGACTTCCGTTGGGCCTCGGACTGTTCACAACTTTACTATTCATCAAATAAATAAATAAATTCATTAAATACATTGTATTCTCTTTAAATAGCTCGGATGACTATTGGACAGGTTTATTCCAGCCATCTGAGGGTGACTTCCGTTGGGCCTCAGACTGTTCACAGCTTTACTATTCATCAAATAAATAAATAAATTCATTAAATATATTGTATTCTCTTTAAATAGCTCAGATGACTATTGGACAGGTTTATTCCAGCCATCTGAGGGTGACTTCCGTTGGGCCTCAGACTGTTCACAGCTTTACTATTCATCAAATATCATTAGATGGACCACTGGCAAAATGTGCTTCAAATTTAGCAGGACTAGTCATTGGGGACAACAATGTCCGTGCTCGGAAAACCATGCCTTCATTTGTGAAAGGAATCTAGCGCCAGGTTTGTATTGGTCATTTGGGCAAACATTTCTATTTCAAGTATAGTGCGACCAGGTAACGGACGTTGGGCGTGTCAGAAAGAACACTGCCATTCACTGTCAATTTAGACTGGTCTACAGTAAATTGGGTAAAACAGCACAAGTACGCTTTAATCGTGCGAAACAACTGAACCGCAGACGACAAAGGCGACCAGCTTTATACGATTAGTATGCCTGGTAAACGTTCGCAGAAAACCTAAATCTTACTTGTTTACAGACGCATTTGTATATACATGTACTATTGCTAACTGGCCAGTGCCTACTAAACTCGATTTTTATGTTTTTCACATTGATTTTCGGCGATAACTTTTTTATTAATAATTTTAGCAAACTTCGTTCGCGATTAAAGTTGTGGAGAAAAATTAGCGCCAATTTCACACAAACAGATTTTTGTGTACATAGATGAAGATTTTGCAATAAATTGAGCTCAGCCAATTTTTCTAAGTCTTGTATTGACAAGTAATTTTCGTAGAGGCGTGACAGAAAGGGTTCGTCTCAAAAGAATAATCACAAGGGGTGTATTATACAGTTATTTCATGCCTGTTCGTAGCATAGTCCAAACTGTTACCCTGAGGTGCCATGGACGAGTGCAATAGTGCATCAGGTCATCCACGGTACCAAGGGGTAATAGTTTGACTATACTACAAACAGACATGAAATAACTGTTTGATCATCCTACTCTTTTGATGAAATACTTAGCAGCGTCTCTTGAATGGAGTTACTGTAGACGAAGAGGTTTTGTTGCAAAACAGAACATTTCACCAAATCTGCTCAATTTTGGTCTCAAAATGTACCGCTCGTTCTAACTAAGAAAACGAGTACCCACACTTAATGTTTCTGACCATAAACAACGAAGTTATTGGAGTTTAAAGTTGCCAAAGCATGACTCATGTTCTTCTTAGTTGCACAACGTCTCCTTTCACAAACGAACCATACGCGCATCGTTGTTGTGCATGTCGTTAAGCGCCTGTGTGTTTTGAACGGCGAAGCAGGAAGACAGGCCATGGTATAGTGCCAGTCAATAGTCAAATTCATTGCCTGGTCAATAGTTCAGTGACTCATGGAATAGCAAAAAACAGACAATTACTCCGTATATAGACGGTTGGGTAATAAATTAAGTTATTCAACGGTTGTTTATAGCATATCCTGCCGTGTGTAGACTCAGAATGACTATGCATGTTCAGAATCTACTGTGAGCATGGTCAATTGAAGGTACAGAAGGTGTGATATCGCATGACGCGCCATCATTTTCTTTTATGCACCTGTTCCTAAAGGGACAGTTTCAATATGACCCAACTAACATATCGCGCGGGCGAATCAGGTGCGATTTCCAATATAATTGAACAAGCCGTGTGTCGTCTTTCTTATTGAATCAGGGCGATGCAATGTAACTTTTTGACTGACAAATTTGACTTAGCTTATTTGCGCTTTGCTTAAAATGCTCAAATAGTGCATCTATGCGCAGAGTAAATTGCGGCATCTATGATGTCGGAACCGCTTGGAGAAGTTGGCGCTAATATTTCTCTACAACTTTCATCGCAAACATAGTTTACTAAAATCAACAGTAAAAAAATTATCGCCGAAAATCAATGAGAAAAAAAAGAAGACACATTTATCCTAGCTTAGTACTGGTTCAACCCAGGAAGACCTGTCCTTGTTTAACTTAAAGATTGTTGATTGGACGTAAAGAATCAAATCAAACAAAACAAACAACGTGAAAAAGCAAGGCAGACTGGTCCATGTTAGAACGCTTGTTGCTGCTACATGTATAAAGATATAGAGTCAGGCTGCACAGCGTAATGAAGATCTGATTTCATGGAGCCGTGCCTCAATTAACTATCTAAAACGCAAAGCTGCATACACTGGTAGGGAGGTCGAAATGTCTTATACATGATATAGTGATATAAACGGCGTACATGTAATATAGGTTTAGTGATTACACATTTTTGAATTAGCCCAACAAACAGGCTGACATGAATGACGCCGTCAAAAACAGTAGTTATTAATCAACTTATTGGTCACTGTCTACCCACGCCCACAACTGGTTCCTATCTCCGAAGTTTTACATGAGACCGGGACAACGCATACCACGTGGCGACACAGTGACCAAACAGCTGTATAATACATGTAGAGCCAATCAGTGGTAGAGTGTTCGACTTGAGATAAAGGAGTAGTTAGTTTGAGTTTCGCTGGAGGCACCATGTTGTGTCCTTGTGCAAGACATGTTATGCTCTATTTAGCACTGGTTCAACCCAGGAAACATCCCAACATGACCGAAAATTTCTTGACTGGGATGTAAAGTATCAACTCGATTCATCGAGGTCCACAGTTGCTCAGTGCTAATGTGTTAGACCTGTGATTAAAGGATTGCTATTTTGAGAAGGTTTATTGGAAGCACTTTGTAATGTCCTAAACAGGACACTTTATTCTCTGCTACACGTAAGTACTGGTTCAACCTAGGTGGACAGGGAAACGTCGCGTCATGACTGCAAAAAAATGTTGGCAGCGACGCAAAACATCAATGCAATTAAACAAAATCAACTCAAAATACATGTAACAAAAGAGACACTCATCTATAAACTTTGCTGCAGTTGTGTGCGTCTACTGGTACACAGGTTTATCTTTAGCATGCTACTTGGAAAATATTCGCGTTATATATGTTGTCGTTGAAAATATTCTTCCAAATTCTGTTTGTTTGGCAAAAAAATGATTTGGTGTTTAGCTCTGAATTCGAAAAAATAGCACTACAAAAAAGAACAACATAAAAATAGCCCCTTCTCTACAGACACACACAACATAAATTAAAATTCAGCCTGATAAGGTTTCAATATCTGGGCCAAAGGGAAAGGATACACAGATCTTTTATAAAACAATACAATCTTGTGTGATCGTAGATTTCATTGTCGAAGATTGATGTTTTGCTTGACTGTATAGTTTAAGATACACGTGCGTGTTTAAGATACATGTACATGCATGTACATACATGTATTTCAAACAAAGTATCTTGACTGATCAGATTCATCTGCAATAATTCGAAACGCTTATTTTCCACGATATGGCAACCATAAGACTACAGGTATATAATTTTGGTGTGGAGAGTTTCACAGATGGGTGAATACGCAAACAATGCAACCTGACTGACCGATTTCCAAATGTATTTGTCCAGGGGTTGAACTTAGCTAAGAACCGCCCAACGTCTCTTATCTGGACGGACTATACCTTATTACTTCTATCGACACATGTGCGGCTCCAGAAATGGGGTTCAAAGTGACAACGTCTTTTAAGTTGATAAGTGGAGAATTGAGGATCCAAAAACTATTATAAGCGAACCATCATCGGCCCACCAGGGAAACACAATTTAAATGATGTGCCATTTAAATGGTGTTTGGCTAGCATGCCGATGATGGCCCAACATAAAATGCTGGCTTGGTAGGTTTGTTATTTTTCAGGTGATCTGGACCAGTATTGCTAAGGAACCATATATTTTTTTGTGATTTTTCAGGGGCAGTGGTCCAGACCCCCCTGTCCCCCCTCTCTAGATCCGCGCATGCAACAGCACAAACTTCGAGATGTTGTTAGTATATCTTGTCGTTGATTGCTCTGGTTAATCATAACATGTAAGGTTAAATTAAAATATCCAGATCAGCTTCATTTAGCAAAGTATCCCCTCTTGTCACTTGTCACTCACACTCAGGGCAAAATAATCAATTCCCATGCAATATTATAAATAAAACAATTTCCTCATTCGAGAGGCAACAATCTTGCATTTTAAAAACTTTTTGGAGACTTTTATACAGCAGGTTATTATCACCATTTTTGTTTGATTTGATTCTTAACCACGGGGGTAATACCAATTTTGCTATTTTTGCTGGCGACCGGGACGGTACTGCGTAAAGCTGTTATCGACCGAGGAGTACGGCTTGCGACCGGTCGGTACGGCTGTCGACAGATAAACAAACCATCAAATCCGACGGTAAGTGTGCTAATTTAGTGTGTGTTCCTACATTTTGGTGTTAAAACAGTTTCTTGGATAGCTTGCTATTGTTTTAAATGATTTGCAGGCCTGGCTATTAACCTGTTTTAACGCTGGGCGTACTTCAGCAGATATTCACCAAAAACTAAATAAAATCAGTATTCCCAAGAAAATTTGCAAATCGAGGCGATATGATGCTGATATACCACAAACTTACATTATTACCTTTAATATGTGAATGTGCAAGCTGTTATATGCCTCTGTGGTATTTTTATATTTTTTATGATACTGCTGTCGACCAACAGTAAAATTGCTGGGTACGGTTGTCGCCGTTTATTGGATACGGATGTCGACGATTCAACGAGAATAAACAGATTTCGTTGCTGGAAAATTAACAGTTTAACACTGAAAAATCTAACTTTCTACGTCATTTAGTTTGTGGTCATGTTTAAGGACCCTGTCAACAGTTTTTTAGTCATACTTGGACCATTTCCGGTCTTCCTGGGTTGAACTAGCACTAAACAGCGGTTATAGTGTCTGGCTCAAGGAAATAGCTCACTGTCTCTGACGTCTCTCGAATTATCTACCATTCGATCCCCAGTCCAATGCTGTACCAATCTGAGCCGCCACTGTATTTGGTACGAGCCGTTTGGATAAACATATTGGACTACAGCTTGTAAGGAACTATTAATATGCAGAATCAGTCGTGTGTTTTCTAGTTTTGCAATTATATTGACGAGGAAGAGAGAGATGGTTGCTTTGGATTAATTGTCTTCCCTATGTCATGTGACTGTGTTCTGCGGCTCTTCCTCGTGTAGCTGTGGGTTAGTCTGCATTGTGTGATGGTCGTATTTCCTGACATTGCTCACTTACTTCTGCATGTTAAATGTAAAGCGGAAAACAGCAGTTTTTGCATATAAGTACAGCAAATGTTAAGACGTGTGTGCATTTGCACATTCTCATCCGAAATTGCTGGGAGCGCAATGGCTCAGTGGTATTGTGCATGTCTAGAGACTGAAGGGCTGCGGGTTCGAGCCTCACTGGCGTTGTGTCCTTGAGCAAGTCACATTAATCATTGATCAGTAGTGGTTCAACCAAAGAAGACCCATGCGGACATAACTGAAAAAGTGTTGAATCAAATCAAAAAAATAAACAGAAACTTCTGCCAATGTGACCAGTGTTCAGACATTTTGTTAAGACTGCGTAGCATAAAATTAATTTTCTTATTTCTCGTTCGAAATATTTGTTGTGGGTACTCAAAAGAACCGTCTCAATGAGACAGTTATTTAGAGCACCAACGTATGTTTAAACAGGTAGATAATATTTTGCTCCCCAAACATTGTTTAAATAAACCTGCCTGCATGTTCGGGCTGAACATGCGACAATAGAGACACCGAATGACCTTTTTCTTGGTTTGTGCCTGATGTATGCTGCAAAGCCTCTATAAACCGTAATAGTCTATTCTTAACTTCTAACAAAGAAAACAAACACAGTTTGCATGTTGGCGCGCTTTAATGTGAGCAAATGAGCAGCGTGACATGGAAGGACGTTGTAGACCTTGATGAGATCTATTTAAGAAATGCTTGTAAAAGCCCAGTGCCAGTAACACAGTTTACTTAACCCTTAGATCTTTTCATTGCCGAAGTATCTGCCGTCCAGCCCACATGACACCAAACTTTTATTTTTTGTTTGGCGAAAACTTGCTGTGATTTTATACAGTGCAGTATACCCCATAGCAATGACGACGTGCAAATCAACACGGCAAGATCTCTTGCTCGAATCTATACAAAATTTTGTGTGTTGCTCACGTCTGTGAAGCCGCCTTAGAACTGATTTTACACGACACTTCGTTTGCTTTTGCATTACCTGTTTATTCTCAGTCCGTGCGTGACTGAGTAATAATATACTGCACAACCTTTGTTAATGCTAGTACCGACTAGACAAATATTCTGCTCTATTCGATGAAACGAGCAGAATGTTAATTCTCGCGGTTATCCCATTTCCTGTGGACTTTCTTAGTATATACCGGTGATCACCAAGCAGGCACATAACCTTGACTCACAATGTATGGGGTTGAATCAATGTTGAGTCAGCGATGTGTGCCTGCTTGGCAGATCAGCAAGTGCGGATCCTGGATTTTTTTGATAGGGGTTCAAATTTTCATAGAGGGGGGGGGGAATTCGTTAACTTTACCTGATAGTTTTTCTGAAAATTCTTCATGAAAATGAAATAATTTTGGTTTAAAGCGAACCCCCTGAATCCCCCTGGAACCGCCATTGATCAGACGAGTCTATGTTATGATATAGCACGCATAGGGGGAGGGGGTAGGGCGTAGGGGGGTCTGATATATTTTTGTGGGGGAATAAGGGGGCAAATTTTGTGTTTTAGGGTGATGGGGGTGATTACCTCTGATAGGAAACATTTTTTAAATACCGATCCTTAGTGTATTGCGCCTGCGCAGGTATGTGTGTGTGTGTGGGGGGGGGAGTAAAAATTGGGCTTCTTCTTTTCGGGTCATTTTAGGATTTTTGGTGGCATCGCTACAATTTGAACCAGCAGATGCAAGGGTCCTGGTAGAGCATCCTGTCCCACGCTGCCCGCGTTGTACGCCCGTGCTTTTTGGTGTACACGTCAATTCGCCCCCCCCCCCCCCCCCACTGATTATTACTTTATAATAATACCTTGTGAAACAAACATTTTCTCGTGCCATGGAGATATTCTTTATTCGCTATTGGAATATTTTCATCACAGTGACGTCAGAACAGAATTTCTGATAAGTTTCATATGTTTCTATTACATTTAGCTCTTTCTCAATGTAATTTTGCACCCTTGATTTGTTTCATGTTGGCCAGTATTCCTACATTCGGTTGACCAACATAGTAGCCAGGTAAGTCACCGAAAATCCAGGGATGTGCACAACTAGTGCTTTAATCTGAAGAGACACAGAACCGAACAGAACCGAAATATAATTAGACGTAAACTATACAGTTTCAAGCCTAGCCTGTTATTTTAGCAATAAACACAATTTACGGGAAGATGTCAAAATCAGTCAAGCTTTATGATAAGAAGAAGGATAACAAACATGTACATGAACAATGGTCTTGGAATGAGAATTATTTTAACGCAAATCAATCTAATCAGTCCTAATTTACAAGGATATAGCTGTCTACACCCACTGGCTGGGATACTATCGAAG
Organism: Loripinus fragilis; assembly: GCA_964019695.1. Lineage (NCBI taxonomy): Eukaryota > Metazoa > Mollusca > Bivalvia > Lucinida > Lucinidae > Loripinus > Loripinus fragilis. The sequence continues at coordinate 77,654,380 of OZ026525.1, forward strand.
TTTGCATGTAATTGGAAGTGTGACGCGTGTGGTATTGCCCCATTTGTGACTGCTTATAAGGACGCCTCTAGTCAAAACACTATGAATATGAAAGTGAATAAAGGCTAATCTTGATTTTTGACATCTACTTTTCTTTTGAAATCAGCCTAGACCTCTGATCTACTTTACTGGCCCGAGTTGGTTTAAAAAACAACAAAAAAAACCCCAAAAAAACAAGCGCAGGTGTTGTCACCAACACGTGAGTCACCACCTACCGATACACCATTTTGGCAATTTTTGTTACCATAGCAACCACACCACAATCAGTTTTATGCGACGTCAAAAATGACGTGCATAACCAGCACCTGTTCACATACCAAGTTTCATCAAGCTAGCTTTTATCTGGGATCAGTTTGTTTTCGCAACAACTTCACTATTTCTGTTACCATAGTAAACGCAATGTTCTTGCAACGGCGAAAAAATAACGTTCATAATTAGCATATTGCCACTTAATCACATACCAAGTTTCATTAGGCAAGTTTGAATAGTTTTTTAGTTATCTCAGGTTCTAGATTACAGCGGACAGACAGATGAACGGACGGACAGTGAACGGGTATACCTATAGTCCCTACCAGAGTAAACAGTGGAAGGAGTCTTACGATTGAGACCACCGGGGTAGCTAGGAGAGCAGCTTAGCTAGTTAAATCACTTAACCATGCCCCTGTCTGTCTGTCTGTGTTTCTGTCTATCACAAACCATTTTGCCTGACTCGTTCCAATGTCAAAACGTTCCGAATGGTCAATGCAAAGAAAGAAAGTGGTTTGGATTTTGGACCATCGGTGTAGTTCAGGCTCTAAGAGGTCCTGGCTAGCCTGTCTGCATTGATGAATGTATGTCTGTCTGTCATAAACCAACGTTGCCCTTGCTCAAGACAATAACAATTTGTATAAGCTTTGAGTAGGCCATTTTTTTGTAAAGGCTGATACTTGTAGGTGGGTATATCAAAAGTTCCGTTATACTGCAAAAGAAATTTGTCTTAAAATGTCATGCGCGGAGCCAGAAACGTTTGTCTGGAGAGCGGGCTATTATCGGCCCTACAGTGGTTTCGCCATTGAAATGGCGTTTCGCTGGCCGGCCGATTGTGGCCCAACATTAAATGCTGACTTCGTAGCTTTGTGAGTTTTAGTGGGCTCCGAACCAGTATTGCTAAGGAACCCTATAGTATTGTGATTTCCCATGGGTCCGCACCCCTCCCCCTCTGGAAGCGCGCATGAATGTACAGCAACCCCAAGAATTTCACTCTTATAGACGACATCCCTAGCATGTGACATAGTAGCACAAACAAATTACATGTGTCCAATATATACGGATCAAGAGGAGGGGAATGGGGTTCCCGACACCCTACATACACAGACAAACACACACACACGCGCGCGCGTCTTGGCAGATCACAGGGATGTAGGTTTGCTTAGGAATACAGGTATTGACCCCCTCCCTCACCCCCCCCCCCCCCCCCCCCCCCCCCCCGACAATTCAAAAAGCTGTCCTACCAGCATTCTTCCATCCGCCAGCGAAAGTCTACTTCCCTTGAAACAACATTCTGGATCCGCGTATGCAATTATTTTAACCTTGCTCGCTTTTTTAAAATAAGCGTGTTGTGCAGGAGATAATTTGTCGAGAAATATGCTCACTCCACAAAGGCTTGAAGTTATGTGCTCATCCCGCCCCTTACAAATGCTTTTCGCCAACGTTAATTTTTCGAAATGGCTCACATAGCCTTAACATTCTTTTCTTTCGTTTTTGAATTTAAACTTGAAGTGCCATGTTTTCCAACATCATTCTTCAAGAGTTTCTACACATATTTGCAATCCTATTCCTTTAACATAGATTTTGCAGTTTTATTAAGTATTGATTGTTTAGGATGACAAAAAATAACGTCTCAAACTGAGTAAAAACAAAATAGTTTCATTTTTTATGTAGCTCACACACAAGTAATGCACCGATCCTGTCAATTTATTTAGGATTTAATATATAGCATGTTGAAATATCAATACTTAACTTAAGTCTTCCTTAACAATAAGGAGGCATTGTAAATCAGGGCCAGGTTTTAAGTTTATAGAGGGTAACCAAAATATTTTTTCTAATTTCTCAACCAAAACATAATTGAGCCGCGGCCTGGGATTTCCAACAATGTGGTTTGTGCGACCAGCAAAGGTTCAGACCGGCATGTGCATACACGCAGACTGATCTGAGCCGTTGCTAGTCGCTTGAGTATTCTATTACTGTTAAGCTACAGACCGAACATCATTTGGAATTTCTAAGCTTAAAAGGAGGCTGCACAGGATTGTCTGAGTCTACACTTGACAAAATGCCACATTGTTGGAAATCACATGTCACGGCTCATATGCTGTTGGTACTCAATAACCGCCTCATTGAGACGCTTCTTTTGAGCACCAAAACGTATGTTAAAACTGATGGATTAGAAAATGTTTACAATTTTACGCTCAAAGTCTATCTTAACCTATGAGTTTGCTTCACTGACCTGCTGTGTGGATTTAAATATATGGGAGAGATGGAATGTAGTTATTGTTTGTGAATGTTGCACCTTTTAGATACCAATCCGCATAAAACCTACAATTTTGTCCATTGCTGCTAGTGGAAACTGCCTGAAAAAAGAAATTTCAGTTACAGCCATAGAATAAATCGTGTACTTTAAGCCCAGTGCATGATAGATATTTTTCATATCTCGGCGACAGCCGTATCATTCAGAGTATGAAATCCTCGACAGCCGTATCACTGGTAGTTGACAGCCGTATCATGGCATTTTTCTAGGGTCCATAAAATCTCCCATAGTGCAAAAATATGCCATTCGCACTTGATTGAAGAAGCTCAAATGACAAATAACATATATAGGGCTTTTCGTTGTTTTTGCATCATTCTTAATACGTTAGATTAATGATAATCTATGAAAAATGGATTTTTCGAGAGAACCTGTAATTTATAGTGTTTTTCTAAGTCACAAACTTTAAATAACTAATCAGACAAATAGCACATGTCCTCTTGAAAAAACTCTATAGCGTGTGTAGACGATAAAACTTACGCTAAGACCCCTCCAGTAGCGTTCAACTTGTGACCCCCCTATACCGACAGCCGTACCGACCGGTCGCAAGCCGTACTCCTCGGTCGATAGCAGCTTTACGCAGTACCGTCCCGGTCGCTAGCAAAAATAGCGAAATTGGTATTACCCCCGCGTCTCAGTCAATAATTGTTCAGTTACGTCAGAACTGGTCTTCCTGGGTTGAACCAGTACTAAGCAAGGATTAATGTGTCTTGCTCAAAGGCACAATGCAGTGACGCCGGTGAGGCTCCAACTGGGCCACTGCGCTCCCTCCTGCTTGTATGTGCAAAAATGTATCAGGGATTTCAATAGAATTACTTAAAAATCACAGCTTGCTTCTTTCAGAGTTAAAACGTTGTTAAGGCAATATAGTTACTAAAATTCAGTCGAGTATATTCAAAAATATACTGAGAGACTTAAGAAACGCACCACTTATATTTTATTAAAATTTCTATACTTCTATAATTAATCCAAACCAACACTTTTTAATTAAATGTTGCCTGGTTATTTGGGGTTGTGTTGATAAAAAATTCGATCACATCAGATGTGTAATGGGCGCATGCGCAATGCTTCAAACACCATACATTCTATTTCAAAAGTCTCAATACCGCATATGTCCTCCTTGGCTTAAACAACTTCATTACATCTTTTCATCGACTCTGTAAGTCTTCTGATGGTAGCCTGATGTATACATTAAGTGCTTGATGTAACAAATTGACATTGGTTGGTGGAGGTTCCCGACGGTACACCATACACTCAAGCTCATCCCTAAAATGCTTTATTTGGGAAAAATCTGGAGAAAGAGAATGCCTATTCAAAACGTCAATATTGTTCATTGTGCAAAGATACTGGGTACACAGTTTAGCAGTATGAGTCCTGGCATTATCCAGTTTAAACGCACCATTTGGCAATTGATGTCACATCAGTCTGCGTGTATGCACGGCTGGACTATTGGAGGACATACACATTATTTTGACTTTTGACATAGAGGGTATGGTGTTTAAAGCATCGCGCATGCGCCGATTAGACATCTCATATTATCAATTTTTTTGTCAACATACCCCCAAATGACCAGGCAACATTTATCAAAAAAGTATTGGTTTGAATTAATTAAAGAAGTATAGAAATTTTAATAAAATATAAGTGGTGCGTTTCTAAAGTCTATCAGTATATGTTGATTTTGCTCCAAATGACACGCAGGAAAAAGAATTACTAAAACGATCCCTGGTGGCTCAGAATAAAATTTTCTACTGATTTCTTCTATTTTATCACTCTTTGCACCTAAATAATTTTCAGACAATAGACTTACCAAAATATTCCATCCATATCTAACACCCATCAGCTTTTTGTATTGATAGACTATCCCTGTGGTATGAGGAAAATATTTGCCGCCAATTCACTGGGAACGTCAGCTGTTAATCAGCTAGAATGTGCCAACACATGTGAGTGGGATCCTGCTTGCTGGATGTACATGTTCACGCCACCCTATGACTGTGTTAAACTGGCTTACAACACAGCGAACTTGGTACAGGGAGTCAACGCTGAAAACTCGCCTATAATGATAGCAGGGAAATTTTGCATGGAAGGTGAGATTTCATTATTTGCCCAGTGAATTTGTTTGTTTGTTTGGTTTGATTCTTAACGTCCCATCAACAATCTTTCAGTTAAACAGTGACGGGTCTTCCTGGGTTGAACCAGTACTAAGCTAGGATAAATGTGTCTTGCTCAAGGACCACAATGCAGCGACACCGGTTAGGCTCGAACCCGCGGCCCCTCGGTCTCGAGTCAAGCACTCTACCACTGAGCCACTGCGCTCCCATTTGGCCAGTGAACGAGATTTCAGTACTTTCCAGCGAATGCTCAACAGACCTCTAGCCTCGCTGGATATGTCAGCATGGTTGGTTATTAAGAGGCATTTGCGCATATGCGATAAGATGAGTCACCCCTTTTCATTCCATCACTCATCAATTTAGATATATAAACATCTGGTATTAATGAGCAAATCTTCCCATATAGCCAAATTCATACCGAGTTTTCGCGACATGTTCTGATAAGCTCTGAGCACTTTCTGAAAAGAAAAAAAAATGACCAATCAAAAAACATCCCAACAACACGACTTATATTCAAATAAGCATTTCAGATTTTATACAGCTATTTGGTCACTGTATCTTCCCGTGGTATGGAATGTCCTGGTCTCTTGTAAAGCTACTAGAGATAGGAACCAGTTGTGGGCGTGGCTAGACAGTGAACCAAAAGCCGTATAATACCCAATGATGGCAAGTGAAAAAGTGTGAGTATGTGTAATTTTCGTAGATTGACTTGATAGCATGATGTTACAGTGCCACTGGGGTTTTTGTTGATTTCTTCAAATGGTGAAATGTTTACAACATCACCGGCTACACGGGTGCTAAAGCGTTCCCAATGCTTGCCTTAGAATGTAAGAAGTCATTGGTGCTGTCTGAAATACCTAAAATTGTTTTTGTGCTCGTCTGTTTAGTGATGCCTTGTGGTCACCAGCTGGGAAAGGGCTGACCTCTTGGCTCTCGTTTGTGATGTCTAATTGTGAAGTTGTCACTTTCCCATTGGTATACTGGGTCAGTTGTGGTGCTTGATTGTATCGATTCCTGATCTTTGCCCTCTTTCTTATTTTGAGGTTACAAAATTATATACAAAACGGCGCTGAATGGCCCTTTAAACTAATCCGTACTTCGTATGCAATATATACAAGACGTAATTACTGTTTGTACTCTGATGCTGGCCATGTGCTCGCCCTCATGGTTACAGGATGAATTTTGATTGTCTGAGTTAGTCATGTAATATAGGTGCATGTGACTTGAATCCTGAATGAAATCCGGAAAAGTATGGAAGGCCTATGAAATTGGCTATTTTGATTAGCACATAACAACAACAATAGACTGGCTTATTTTCTTATTGAAATCTTCCTAAGCATAATTTCAGTGGCATTAACTACTGAATTAGCATTTTACATCTTTTATAATCAGCAAATAATATTAAAACCTACTAATCATTGTATAAAATTGCAACTTAAAATTAAACAGATTATTTGATGCAAATGCCAAAACAAGTGAGCTTGATCAGGAAATGCTATAAACACATACATACAAACTAACGGCACCGTAAGGAAAAGCCACAGAACACAGACAACCACGCGCCAGCAAGCACACAAATAAAGTAAAGCAAGCAGCGCTCTCTTCCTCAGCAAGATAGGTGCAAAACAAGAAAAACAAACTTAAAACTACATTACAGAAAACGACCAAACACAACACCCCATCAATATAATCAGAGCAACAACAAACAATGAATCAACAGAATCACTTTAGCTCTGACTGTGTGCGAGTTAAGAGCATTATTTTTTGTTTCGTCGCAATAATTTAATTTGATTGTAGTGTTTCCTTGTGAAGTTACAGGAATCTCCATGCGACCTAAACAATTTATAAGCTTTAACAGCAGCTAAACATTTTGGTATTTTAACAAATGCAGAATCTAGGGCGAAGATTTGGCCAGTACAGTAAACTTTAAGCGCCCAGCCCACCTATTCTAAGGAGATGATTCTGCTGTTGTAAGTCTATTGTTTGTTGTTGTTGCTCCCATTTTGTACGAGGGGGTGTTTGGTCCTTTTTTGTGGTTAATTTTTTTCTTGTGTCGCAATCATCTCGCCGAGGAAAAGAGCTGTTTGCTCATGCGCGGATCCAAAAAGTTTGGTCAGAGCGGGTCCAAATTTGATAACTTTTTTTAGCTGATGAGGGGATAGAGGATCAAATGTCACTATAAATGGGCCACCATCGGCCTGCCAGCGAAACGCCATTTAAATGGCGTTTCGCTGACGGGCCGATGATGGCCCAACATTGAATGTTGGCTTGGTAGCTTTGTGAATTTTCAGGGGATCCGGACCAGTTTTGCTAAGAAACCCTATATTTTTGGGATTTTCAAGGGGTCCGGACCCCCAGTCCCCCCTCTGGATCCGCCCATGTTTGCTTTACTTTAGTAGTTCACGTGTTTGTCTGCTTTAAAATGCCTCTTACCCACGCTCTGTACGCTATGATTGTGACATTTCTTGCCTTTTCAGTAACACAAGATAACAACATCGTTTATGGTGGAAGTGGTCTAGTCTCTGATATTCCAATTTTGAACTGTTCAGGTAAATAAGGGCTACATCTATCTATCTATCTATCTATCTATCTATCTATCTATCTATCTATCTATCTATCTATCTATCTATCTATCTATCTATCTATCTGTCTGTCTGTCTGTCTGTCTGTCTGTCTGTCTGTCTGTCTGTCTGTCTGTCTGTCTGTCTGTCTGTCTGTCTGTATGTCTGTCTGTCTATCTATCTATTTATCAAATGCGTATGAAAATCTATAACTATTGTCCTTGATTGGAAAATAAAAAGTATTCTGTTCTATTCTATTCTACAGATCCTGATATAATACCAGCACCTGTGCCTGTAGTTGAACCATTATTCTCTGTGGCACCGACACCTGTTTGTACTACACTAGTGAATGCAACTACGCCAATCCCCATACTTACCACTGAAACGGTCACGACCACCCTGCTGCCAAGCTGCTCCATTCACACTGTAACAGAAGTTCAGACTCTTACAGAGAGTATCCAGGTTAACCCAAACATTGATTGTAAAACTGAAACTGTCATTATAACAGCAACTCCATCATTGACAAGAGACACATTATATGAAAATCTGGTACCTAGCTGTGCTGTTGAAACTACAACTGTCATTGCACTAGAGACACAGTCCCCTTGTGTTGAATCGTCATGTGACTGTACACCAGATTTTACATCGGTTCTCGTATCTGCTTCAAGCCTGTTTGCAGAGTCATCGTCACCATTAGTTACCAGCAGTTCTGTGGAGTCACTTCCATCTAGTATCGCTCTACTGCAGGCAATGCAAATTGCAGAGGAACTTTCGCAGAATTTGACAGTCAATTTGAAGTCAACTTCGGCTTATCAGCGCAAATTATCATGTATGATGGACTATCGACCGTCGTCTACTGTGATGGGTTATCTTGGGATGGTTTTTGTATTTATTCCGTTAATCCTTATTGTATTGCTGGATGTTCAAAAGATTTTTTCGAGGCCAGCACATTATCAAAACAGATCTGGTATGGTTGGCACCAGGGTATTAAATTCAGCACACAAATAAAATGAACCAAAAAATGGTTACTTTTGCAAACAATGAAGACCCAGACGAGAACGCAGCATTTCAAAATCGTTCTGAGAAAGAAATGCAACATTACAGTAAAATCTCGAAAAAAACGAAGTTCGATTTATCGAAATACTCGCTTATTCGTCTACATTTCGAGTGTATTTTCATATATCTTTACTTCTAATAAAAAAAAACAAATCATTTAGGGTATGTATGTTGTTGTTTTTTTTTATAAAAATGGAAGCCATGATGGTGGCCATCTTGATTTCCCAGTCCGCACCATGATTCAAGCCAATCACCCTTGACGTTTCTTGCCCCTAAATAATCTCTGGACCTCTCATTTACGCAGACACCTCCCCATAGACTAGAATACTTGGAATTCTGGGGAATAGCAGAATCCTACTTCAAATCGATGGCCAGTGTGTGTGTGTGTGTGTGTGTGTGTGTGTGTGTGTGTGTGTGTGTGTGTGTGTTTTATTCGCATTCACAGTACACTGGTCATATCTTGAGACGATCCCTACACACGATCGTGTTCCAATGATTGCCTCCCTTTGATCTCTCACCTGTCGAAATATACCTGTCAACTTTCTTACCATGTGGTTAGTTGTAAATTTTGATTATACCCACCTTGTAGTCGGCAGTATATACCCAGTCTCAAAAAATACATCCATTTCAAGAAAAACAATATATTTTTGAGTATGGTTAGATTAGAATGCGTGTATTTACGATCTTCCCTTGTCAAACCAGGTCTGGTGATTTTTGGCGAAATAAACTTGATTGGCTGCCAGAAAATTGTCTTGAGGTATTCAGCATATAGACAGGTATATACAAACATGAATGTCATTGATAAAAAAGAAATTAGTTTCTGCTGAGCGAGCATACTACATAGACGAGTCCATATCGTTTCTTCTAAACGCAAACACCCGTAAAATTAGAAAACCTTGATGACCCCATGCCAATTAAGACAAACACCTGCTCATCAATTTTATAAAAATGACAGACCAGATTGAAGTCTTTCATTTTTATAAAGATATTTTGATATACAACACGCAATTTAACTCTTTAATACCTGCAAGTTTCGTCTGCTGGTAATCGGACCCAGATCAGGCCTGACGAAACACCAGGCTTGATCTGGATCAAAACTGATTGCTACTCTGATGGTATGCTTAAAGTTATTTTTAAAAAATCAGCAGTCGAAAAATATATAAACGATTCTCTTGCCAGTGACGGATCAAGAGGGGTTCGGTTGGTTCATTTTTATGGAGAATTTTCAGAAATTCAGTATTACATTTCGTCACAAAGTTTGCAGAACATACATATTTGTGACCATTCTGAATGCATTAGAGTTTTTAAAATTATTAAGAGTAGTATGCGCGTATAAGGTCATGTGCGGTTATCATGGCGGAAACGGTATGCTTCTAGCTGAATGCTTCGGTTATATTAACTTGCAACATTCTGGCAATACTATGGACAAAAACTTACGGCTGTAAAATCTTGGAGTTTTCTTCATAACATTAACCGAGTATAATTCACATGTTTATGCACCGTTTAGTTACGCACCGTACAGTAAAAGCTATAATAAAGGTCAAAACAAACATTTACAGCTGTGGGCCCATTTGGCACCATCATTCTATTCAAACAGGTTTAATTTTATATAATAATTCGAAAAAAAGTTGACCATTGAAAAATATGTACCCCTTGATTTTATCCGCCTAACATCATTGGAGTAGCTCCCATTATGCAGTTACGCACGTGCGTAATAGAAATAGTGTCATTCAAGGGAGGTCACCTTATGTGGTAAAGTGATTTTCTATGCCATAAGGAACTGCTCTTAAAGGAAAGAATTCGCCCCCTTTTTGAGCAAATTCCATTTTATAAGAGAAGTTCCCATTATGAAAAGGGACACAATTGAATTGAATCACTGCTTGATCCAGTAGCCTCCCTTTGATGTGCGTATCTTTTTCAGCGTTCTGGCTACGCCATTGAACATTAACACTTAAATAAAATTGATTCTGTTTCCAACGACAGTTTCGAATCTTATTGAACTTGTTGACTTTGACAAAATACCCCAAGTCAGGGATCAACTAGTGAGGTCCCCTCACGCTGGGCTAGATGTTAAAAAGGCGAGCTTGACAAAACGGGCCTGCTACAAACAGGTGGTATGAGTATAGAACTCAACAAGAGTACTTAATTGAAATTTTAATGCTACATACAAAGCGACTGTGGAGAATAAAATTGTTATTATGACTTGGTAGCGAAATCTTAAAAGCTGACGTTTAGAGGTTTGTAGAGTTCTTATTTGTATCGTAATTGGATTGTTGGGTTTTGAAAATTGACACCTGGGTTGCTTTCAAACGAAATACGAGAATATATAAACGTCGCTCGAAAGTCAAATATTGTTTGGGTAGTTTAAAAAATATAAACCAAGACGCGGAGAATATGTTAAATGACTCATTTTGTTAGCAATTTCATTTTGAAAGCAAGAGGGCCCTTGGGCCCTGTGTCGCTCACCTGAGAATGACTGTTTATAAAGGCATAGGAAAGCATAGCTCCTCTCAAAGTCAAGCTATGAATTTTGATAGATCAGCAGTTTCATTAAGACTTAACATGGGTTATGTTGACAAAATTAACAGGATGTAGAACTTCAACAAATAAAACATGTGGCATCCGCGGCGGGGCCATGTTTGGCTGCCAGAGGCAATATGAACAAACTTGGTAGAGGTCCACAATACGTAATATCAATGCTCTAGGCCTTGTTGTTTCAGACAAGCAGATTTTTTTATGTTTTGGCCCCAGTTCATTACTTGATTGACCTCATCTGGCAATGGGGAATAAACCCTTTGTATACTGGAAACCCCTGAAAGGATAGTTTGGTAGTTTACTGCATTTCGTCAGGGTCTGCACTGTTTGCTATGATAAATGCAATATTCGGAGACTGAAGTACACATTCATTAGCAAAGTCTACCTGTGACCTCTATATTCATATAATGGACAATACTATCCTTATTGTAGCTATCTGTATGGGAAAATCAATCTTCCCAGGAGCAAGGGAAAAAACTCTCTACAAATTATACAGCCACATTTGCAAATTTGTCTCCCTTACAAGATTCCTATATTTTAATTTGGACTTAGTGGTTCAATAGTAGATTTCGTTTAAGACATTTCTCATCTAGAGCTCTGATCCCTTTTATTCAGTGGAATGAAACCATTTGTAAAGTTTTGGAAGAGTGTATCATGAAGAACAGTTCTGTTAAATTATTTTGAATTTAGGCCAGTGCTTCAGGAGGAGATGTCGTTTAATGACATTTCTTATCTAGTGTTCTGGCAGCCCCTTTGTTCAATGGAGTATAACCATTTATACAGTTTTGGCAGAGTACATCATGAGGAATGTTTCTGTGAATTTTTTTTTTAAATTTGGACCAGTGGTTCATGAAGAGATGCCATTTAAAGACATTTATCGAGATCTCTGGTGGTCCCTTTGTTCAGCGGACTGGAACAATTTGATTTATTGCAGTAGAAGGCATCATGAGGAACAAGTCTGTGAAATTATTTTGAATTTGGACCAGTTGCCGTTTAAAGGTATTTCTTTTCTGGAGCTCTGGCAGCCCTTTTGTTCAGCGGAGCAAAACCATCTGTGCAATTTTGGTAGAGAATATTATGAGGAACAATTCTGTAAAATTATTTTGAATTTGGGCCAGTGGTTCACGCGTAGAATGCATTTTAAAGATTTCTTATCTGGAGCTCTGGTTGCCCTCCTGTTCGGTGGAACAAAACCATTAATGAGCCAGTGATTGAGATTTCCAACAATTTGACATTTTGACAAGTGTAGACTCGGACAAGCCTCTGTAGCCTCTTTTTAAGCTCAGAAACTCCAAATGATGTTCAGTCAGTAGCTTAACAATCATAGAATACTCAAGCGACTAGCAAAGGCTCTGATCAGACTGCGCGTATGCGCAGGCTGATCTGAGACTTTGCTGGTCGCACATACGACATTGTTGGAAATCTCATGCACTGGCTTATTTATATTATTTTGAAAGAGGGCATCATGGGGAACATTCATGTGAAGTTATATACAATTTGAACCAGTGGTTCAGGAGGGGATGTCGTTTAAACAAAAAGTTTACGGACGACGGACAAAGGCCGATCACAAAGGCTCACCTTTAGCCTTCAGCCCAGGTGATCTAAGAAAATGCAGAAATTTGGGGAAGTTCAGAATTCAGGTGTTATATACTCTTCGACTAATCTCTAAAACTGAATAAAACAAAGAAAAGGTACGCACGTGTAAACTGCCTTATTTTTTGTACCTTTCTCTGATAATAATCTTGAAACGGAATCGTAAGCAGATGTTTGGGGATAATCAAAATTTAATGTCATATGTTCAAATATTTTTCCAGCCCATGGATGCTCCCTTTCAGTTGTCTCACAGATCATCCTCGTTTACCTTCCGTTTCAATCCGAAAAGGCATTCTGTTTCACTCCCTCGTTAACGCAGGGGTAAAGCATTCCGTTTCACTCCTTCCATCGCAGCGGTAAAGCATTCCGTTTCACTCCTTCCATTACACGGGTAAGATTTTTATGGTTTGTGCCTCTATACAGGAGGATGATCAACGGTGTTTAACGAATGGATTATCACCCGTTCATACGAACAAACTAAACAATAACTTTCTTAATAAGAAGGTTAGGGTCTGTATGTGCAAGAATCCACTCGTTTATTAAGAAAGTTATTGCATGTTATGTTCGTCTGTACAGGTGATAATCCACTAGCTAAAGCTGGTGGATTATCTTCCCATACAGACGTACACACCATATAATACGTGCATCAGAATAATATCACCAGCTTTAAGCTTTGGTATTTGTTAGCTTGTAAAGTACATGTATATTTAAATTGAATGACCAAGGCAGCAGGTCTGAATCCTACTCACTAAAGACACATTTTCTGCTATGTTAAAGCCCCACCCCTAGTCAGGTCAACGTCATGGCTCAGATCAAAGAATGACCTTGTTGTTCACTCAACTATTACCTGTCTCTCCATGCGTGGATCCAGAAAGTTTTGCCAGAGGGGTCCAACTTTGAGAACGTTTTTATTATTATTATTATTATTATTATTATTATTATTATTATTATTATTATTATTATTATTATTATTATTATTATATGTTGTTGTTAGTTGATGAGATGATCCAAATACCACTAGCAAGGATCCAATGATGATTTGTTTGGGTCGAGGAGTATAGTTTTCGTAGGAGGTGGCGCACTACTACTTCCGGTGAAATATATCTGGTTGCACCTGTAGACTTTAAATTTCGAATGGGATGTCAATTAATAAAACATTTAAAACTTACAGCTAATGATTTACATAATACATCAAGGATAAAGTTTAGTTAAATGATATTTTCTCAACCATTTTCATTCATATAAATCATTTTAAAACTAGCTTTCATTTAATAACACCACAGGCTGTACCATAAATAGGCATGTTTCGAGTGCAACACGTGGTTCATGCTTAAGTTTCAAGCTGATTAAGTAGGTATAATTAAGTGTAAGTATACACCAAAAGGGATGGCAGCTCAGCTGCCACCCATATCGGTGTTAATTTACACCATATTTGGCAGTGTGCCGGTGTTAAAAGATAAGAAAATAGCAAACCACGTTGATGACGCTGATGGTTAAAATATTTTGTCAAAAGTTGCCAGTTTAAAAAGTTTAGCAGTCATGACCACACCGGATAGGCGGCAATCAAAAACGCTGTTAACAATCGATGATCGTAGGCAAAAATCATTAGAAACAGAGTTTTCGACTGCTATTTGTCGCCCGACTGGTACAAATGGCAATCGAAAACACCGTTTTCTTTGTTCCGCGTACGTCGATTGTTAGGACGTTTTCGATTGCCGTCTATCCGGTGTGATGACTGAAAGTGATTTATATCAGCAACAATGTAACAATAACCTATGCAAAGGCGAGCATGACATAAGAGCCATACAAAACGAAAATGTACATCTAGAACAAAAAGCTCGCTTTCTAGTCACCAGAATAAGCTTTCACAAAGAGCTTGGTCTACGCTAAGTATATATAAAATTCCCAGTAAGCACGTAAATCGGGCCACTATCGGCCAGCCAGCGAAACGCCATCCGAATGGCGTTTGCTGGCAGGCCGATAGTGGCCCGATATGGGATGCTGGCTGGGTTGTTATTCTGTACAAGTCATGTTTTAAGCAAAGAGCAATGTAGGCTTGTGACAGACAGACATACAGATAGACAGGTAAACAGGCTAACATAATTTGCTGCCCGTGCTCAAGACCTTGGAACGCTGGCCAGACGCTCTAACCACCTGAGATAATACCTTTCTATGTACTGACCAATTCGGGGCGTTTTGACTTGGGGACGAGTCATGTTTCAAGCAAAGAGCAACATAGGTTTATGACAGACAGACATACGGACGGACGGACGGACGGACGGACATACATACATACATACATACATACATACATACATACATACATACATACATACATACATACATACATACATACATACATACATACATACATACATACATACATACATACATACAGACAGACAGACAGACAGACAGACAGAAAGACAGACAGACAGACAGACAGACAGGCAGGCAGGCAGGCAGGCAGGCAGACAGGCAGATATATTTTGCTGCTCGAGTTCACAGGTATCGGAACACTGTCTGTCGGTGGACTGTCTTCAAATATGTCTGTGAACTGTCTTCAAAATGTATTAGATTGGTTCCCCTCGTTGATAAAGCTCCACTTCCGCTACGCATATAACGACTGGTAACGCCTATGAGAATCCTACTCATCCGACTGCGCATGCTCCAGAAAAGATTTTTTTTTTCAACACAAACTTCAGTATTTTTTCAGTTGCTATAATTTGATCATTAAGTAAAAGCAAAAAAATAAGCTCCAAGAACAAAATAGATTTAATAAAACGGCTTGTTTAAGAAATGTACTTTATGTCAAGGGTATTTTCCAGTACCACGTCACTCATGACGTCAGTGTGTATGCTATACGTAGGCGCAAAGGCGGCTAGTAGTTACCTGTCTTAATCTGCTGACAAGCTATTAAAGGGAGAGAAGCAGTCTACAAAATGTATGTCAGTGAACTATCTTGTCGAATCTGATGAACCTCTACACCGCATGGACGTAGACAATAAACTGATTTTTAAAGAAAAATAATGTTAAAGCTGTGTGATCCAAGTAAATTGATTCTACTCGCACTGTAAAACCCTGTTTACGCCCAAAGGGGTGACCTGGGCGGGTGCTGATTCTGTACTATAAATAATAGTTCTCTTTATGAAATCACTGCCGGTTGAGCCTTCGGGCATTGTCATCGACCGGAAGCATTTTATCAAATACTGACCTGTCTGATTTGAGCACTGTGGGTACATGTGACATCTTTGTTTACCAAATGCGTCACAGAGTCATGTGATTCGCCCGATTGGCTGATTCAATATTGTTTATCAAGCGCGTCATCACGTGTCACTGAAACGGTTTCTTTGAAAATGCCATGCGGAGAATGTTTTCAAAAATGTTTTAGTGCATACAATATGATCAGTCTATGGCTGAATACCGTAATACCTATCATTGTTATGATTTGGCTACCCAAAATGACTAGATATCTCCATTTAAGGATTATCTAAAGGCATTTAACACTTGTTACTTTTTAACGTAGGTGTTTTGAGTAATGCGTACCGCGTAACAGCACAAACCCGAATTTTCAGTGATGTCCCATAGCAGACAGGTCGCGCCTGCGCAAGACAATGAGCCTTCGGGTGCTCTCGGGCATAAACCACTGGCTTAGTACAGGAAATGCCAATGACCTGCAAAAAGATGTGACATTCTAACATTTATTTCAAATCAGCCTCTGAACCTCTGAACCATTATAGATTATTAGATATTCGTTTCATTCGAAGAGGTATTTAGGTACCAATGTAAAATTTTGCAAAACAAATTCAAATGATCCCAGTCAGATTTGCCAATTTCGGAGTAATTGTCTCAAACTCAAAATAAAGCGCAATGATTGGTTGCTTGTGGACACGTGTCCGCAAGCAGCCAATCATTGCGCTTTATTTTGAGTTTGAGAATAAACTCAAGTTTTATAACCTCGAGGCCTGAGCTCCACCGGAGCGGTTCAACTACATTGATTACATCTGTTCTGGTAGACATGTATCACATCCACCAATACATCTCCTTCAATACTGTGATATGAAGAAGATGGAACGGTTTCTTATGACTGAGATGGACCTTAAATTAAATAGATCGGAATTTATTATTGCCTATAGAAATTTTTAGAACTCCGGAAATGCTATTCCATAGCCTTAACGTTTACCTTAGATAGTGTACCCTGGAACATGAACTGAATCTTAAATCTTTGTTTAAATTGAAAAAAAAAGCCTTTTTTCTTAACCAAAAACATTTTAAACTGTCACGCATAACATCCTTTTAAAACGATATCAGTGTCCAAAAGTTCAATGAATGTCTCATCGAATAGCATCGTCCAATTTCCACGCTGGTAATGTATACGTCGATTTGCTGGTATTTACGCGTATTGCCGGTACTTCATAGACCGGAAGTGGTAGATATTGGTGTTAATGCTATATAGAAAAACATGTCGTATGCCTCAAGGACTATAGAATTAGATCATTTTTAAGTATTTTGCATGCACATGTCGATTTATGTAAGCATTTAGGAATAGATTCGAGTACCGATCTGAATGATCGGTACTCGAATCTATTCCTAAATGCTTATATAAATCGCCATGCACATACTGAATACTGAAAAATGATTGAAGTCTATAGTCCTTTAGGCATATGGCATGTTTTTCTTAATAGTATTAACACCAATATCTACCACTTCCGGTCTATGAAGTACCGACAATACGTGTAGATACCACCAAATCGACGTATACATTTACCAGTGTGATTTTTAACCTTTGCTCTCAAAGCAGGAAACAGAAACTCACTGTATCGCCACGTGGTATGCAATTTCCGGTTTCTTGTAAAACTTACGGAGATAGGAACCAGTTGGGATGAAGGAGATAGGTTGGTAGGCGTGATCTTTACTCGCACATCATGGACACTGATCAAATAAATGATATGATCAGGTTTGGATATATGAAGATCTCATAATCGGTGATATCTCAGTTTTAAATTACGAAATAGTCTGCTAATTAGAAACTTTCATGCCCTCAGCTCATTAACGATTGTCCGCTGAAGTCATCGCGATATTTGGTTTAATATCTGACGAAACAGTCCATTAACTAGCTTTATTTGGATGTAACAACACACTCATTAATGCAAGTCCACTCACAAGAGTTCAGTAGTTATCTCATAACCGAGCTGCGAAGAGTCTGGGGAGACTGCACATCTGCGCAGTCTCCCCAGAGCATTCACTGCTCGCAAACATAAAGTTTAGGAGAAGTGTAGGATTAATACCAAATAACCAGGCATTTAGGCTGAGAGGATAGATGATTGCACGTTTGATCTATCCTTTGTATGTTGCGAACGTTCACTATATCACTGCTACCATTATAACGTGGTTTATACCAACCTTACCAACTTTAGCACGACGTATCTCATGATGTGCAAGGTGTACACTGATGTAGGTGGTATAAAATAGTTATACCATGTTTGTCCACCTGTACGTAAGATAATCCACTCGCTAAAGCTCGTGGATTATCTCCACGTACAGGCAGACAACCCATGGTATAACTATTACATAGCTCATTGTTTCAGTCTACTAATGCTCAAAATGTCTCATCTATTCGCGACCTCTGCAATAACAAAATAAGGTCTGGCCCATTGGTTGGAGATATAACAATGCTAAAATTGTCCCACTTATTTGTGACCTCTGGACCCGGAATTACAATGCCTCCTTAAAATTAAGGAAGACTTAAGTTAAGTATTGATTTTTCAGGATGCGAAAAATAACGTTTAAAACTGATTAAAATCAAAAAAGTTTTATTTTTTCTTAAGATCTTGATGATATCTCTGACCACAAATACCACATCGATCCAGGCAATTAACTTAGCATTTAATATAGCATGTTGAAATATCAATACTTAACTTAAGTCTTGCTTAACTTTAAGGAGGCATTGTAATTCCGGGCCCTGGTCTGACAAAAAAGGTCTGGCCCATTGGTTCAGTCTATAATGCTCAATTGACTCATTATTTGTGACCTCTGGTCTGACAAAATAAGGTTTGGCCTATTTGTTGAGTATATAATAATGTTCAAATTGACTCATTATTTGTGACCTCTGGTCTGACAAAATAAGGTTTGGCCTATTTGTTGAGTATATAATAATGTTCAAATTGACTCATTATTTGTGACCTCTGGTCTGACAAAATAAGGTTTGGCCTATTTGTTGAGTATATAATAATGTTCAAATTGAGTCATTATTTGTGACCTCTGGTCTGACAAAATAAGGTTTGGCCTATTTGTTGAGTATATACTTATGTTCAAATTGACTCATTATTTGTGACCTCTGGTCTGACAAAATAAGGTTTGGCCTATTTGTTGAGTATATACTAATGTTCAAATTGACTCATTATTTGTGACCTCTGGTCTGACAAAATAAGGTTTGGCCTATTTGTTGAGTATATAATAATGTTCAAATTGACTCATTATTTGTGACCTCTGGTCTGACAAAATAAGGTTCGGCCTATTTGTTGAGTATATACTAATGCTTAAATTGACCAATCAATCTGTGACCTCTGGTCTATTTAAAAACAAGGTCTGGCATTAGTTAAGTCTATAATAATGCTCAAATTGTCCCACCTGTTTGTGACCTCTGGTCTAACAAAATAAAGCTATGCCCATTGGCTAAGTCTACGATATTGCTCACATTGTCCCATTTAGTTTAAACAATATTTATTTCGAAAATGCAAAGCATGTTTCAACAATACAATAATATATAAGCCAATAACAGGATTTGAAAACAAGCAATACTGCTTATATGAATCATTTCCTGCGTGGTATAAGCAATGTGAATGGCATGCCAAGTTTATAGCTGGTGCAATATTTTAAAGTATAATTCTTTAATTAACAACGTCAAACGTCATTTTGGTAACGTATCAGCGTCCAGGTGTTTTGCACAGGACGCTCAAGCGTTATCAATACCACGATCTTGACAGTGTGGTCCAGCTTTGAAATTTCGTATAATTTTATAAATATATGTGAAGTTATACGAGGTTTAATAATGCAGTATTCTGAGATAGATTAATAAATGTATGAAGAAGAGAGAGAGAGAGAGAGAGAGAGAGAGAGAGGCGAGAGAGACCTCTGGTCTAATAAAATAAGGTTTGGCCCATTGGTTCAGCCATTAATAATGCTCAAATTGTTCCATTGATTTATGACCTCTGGTCTGTTAAAATAATGTTTCGTCCATTGGTCCAGTCTATAATAATGCTCAAATTGACCCATCTATGTATGACCTTTGGTCGAACAAAATAAGGTTTGGCCTTTGGTTAAGTCTATAATAATGCTCAAATTGTTTCATCTATTTGTGACCTCTGGTTGACAAAATAAGGTTACCCCATTTTTTAAGTCTATAATAAAGCTCAAAATGTCTCATCGATTTGAGACCTCTGGTCGAACAAAATAAGGTCTGACCCATTGGTTAAGTCAATAACAATGCTCAAATTGACCCATCTTTTTGTGACCTCTGGTCTGACATGATAAGGGTACACCCATTGGTTATGTATATAATACTGCTCAAATTGAACTATCTATTTGTGAACTTTGGTCTCATACATTGGTTAAGTCTATACTAATACTAAAATTGTCTAATCTATATTTGACCTCTGGTCTAACAAAATAAGGTTCGGCCCATTGGTTATGTATAAAAGAATGCTCAAATTGACCCATCTATTTGTGACCTCTGGTCTAATAAATTTGTTAAGTCTATAATAATACTCAAATTGTCTCATCTATATGGTACCTCTCGTCTGACAAAACAAGGTATATTAGAGGGTCATTGATGACGCCTAGATGACAGCTACTAGCTAGTCTGGCCCAGGAAATATGCACACTCTAGTTTCAGTTCTTTGGTGCAGTCTTTGCTTCCAAAGGATACCCTTTTAAGAACATGTTTGACTTCACTACAGCTGGTGACTGGGACTCAGTGCCGTCGGTAGAACGTTTCCCTGCCCTTCACTATAGTGTAGATGTAATTTTCTTGTCCTTTGGGATCATGGGTTTCATTGTGGAACTTTGAAACTATTAGAGGCTCTATGCTTCCAAAGGATACCCTTTTAAGAACATAATTGGCACATTGTTTACATCTATAATAATGCTCAAATTGTCTCAACTATTTCACACCTCTGGTCTAACAGAACAACGTTTGGCCCATTGGTTCATTCCATTATATTGCTCAAATTATGCCATTTATTTGTGACCTCTGGTCTGACAATATACGGTTTGGCCAATTGGTTATATCTATAATATTGCTCAAATTGTCCGATCTATATGTGACATCTGGTCTGACAAAAAAAGATTTGGCCCATTGGTTAAATCTATTATAATGCTCAAATTGTCTCATCTATTTGTGACCTATTGTCTAACAAAATAAGGTTTGGCCCGTTAGTTTAGTCTATAATTTTGCTCAAATTGTCCCATCTATATGTGACCTCTGGTCTGACAAATAATATTTGGCACATTGTTTCAGTCTGTAATATTGCTGAAATTGTCCTATCTATATGTGACCTCCGGTCTGACAAAATAATATTTGGCCCATTGATTCATACTATAATATTGCTCAAATTGTCCCATCTATATGTGACCTCTGATCTGGCAAAATAAGGTTTGGCCCATTGGTTAAGTCTATAATAATGCCCAATTTGTCATCCATTTGTGACCTCTGGTCTGACAAAATAAGGTAAAATGGAAGCGCTCACCATATAATTAATGAACTTGAAAAGTAGGGATTTGTCTATCAAATCAGTTTGCTGCCAATTTTATCAAAATCGATCAAGAAAAAAAGAAGTTATATGTATTTGAAATTTCCATTATTTCTCTTATGGAAGCTGCCATATTTGTGTGTTTATGACGCCATAGCATCCTAATTATATATATGCAAAAATGAAACAAATAAGATTTGAAAAATAATGTGCACTCTATTTTTTTGTATATGTCTAATATAACAATAAAGGATCATTTATACAAGAACTTCTGTGATTATATGCTAAAATAAAGATTTTATGCATCTTAATAACTTTTCGTGCATCTCATTAGCATCTCATTAGCATCTCATTATATATTCAAAATGGCGGCTGTGAAAACTTCGTTTATTAATTACATGCTTAATTCTAAACTGACTTGATCAAGTTTGCACTAAAATTGTTTGTATGCAAATGCCTGTCTTTTCAGACACATTTACTTCTTGAGCTGCGTTTTCCATTAAGTCTATAATAACGCTCAAATTGACTCATCTATTTGTAACCACTGGTCTAACAAAATGAGGTTTGACCCATTGGTTCAGTCTATAATAATGCTCAAATTGACTCATCTATGTATGACCTCTGATCTGACAAAATAAGGTTTGGCCCATTGGTTATGATGATGCTTAGATTGAACCATCTATTTGTTACATCTGGTCTAACATAATAAGGTTTGGCTAATCGGTTAAGTCTATAATAATGCTCAATTGACTCATCTACTTGTGACCTCTGGTCTAACAAAATAAGGGTTTGCTCATCGGTTCAGTCTATAATAATGCTCATATTGACTCATCCATGTGTGACCTCTGATCTGACAAAATTAGGTTTGGCCCATTGGTTTAGTCTATAATATTGCTCAAATTTTCCCATTTATTTGTGACCTCTGGTCTGACAAAATAAGGTTTGGCCCATTATTGGTTCAATCTATATTATTGCTCAAATTGACTTCTCTATTTGTGACCTCTGGTCTAACAAAATAAGGTTTGCCCATTTGTTAAGTATATAATAATGCTCAAATTGACCCATCTATTTGTGATATCTGGTCTGACAAAATAAGGTTTGGCCCATCGGTTAGGTCTATAATTATGCACAATTTGTCACCCATTTGTGACCTCTGGTCTGACAAAATAAGGTTTGGCCTATTGGTAAAGTATTTAATAATGCTCAATTTGTCATCCATTTGTGACCTTTGGTCTGACAAAATAAGGTTTGGCCCATTGGTTATGTCTATAATAATGCTCAAATTGACTCATCTATATGTGACCTCTGGTCTAACAATATAAGGTTTGTCCCATTGGTTAAGTCTATAATAATGCTCAAATTGACTCTATTTGTGACTTCTGGTCTGACAAAATAAGGTTTGGCGTATTAGTTAAGTCTTTGATAATGCCCACATTGTCCCATCTTTCTGACCTCTGGTCTAACAATATAAGGTTTGTCCCATCGGTTAAGTCTACAATATTGCTTAAATTGACCCGTCGATTTTTGACCTCTGGTATGACAAAATAACTCTTTCGCTGTCAGGAATTTTCGTGGGCTGCCTAGTAAATCATGACCACGATGGAGAATTCATTATTTTTGGACCCTGATGCATTTTGATGGCACCTTTGCGTATATATAGGACATAAAGGAGGGGAATAGTTGAGTCAACTACAAAACTTGCGTGCTCAAGTACTTTCTGAACTGCTCCAAAACGTTACATTTCAATAAATCGCTTCACTAAGTGTGACACAAACGGATTAATCTCCTTACACTTACTTGAAGTGCCCCAACTTTTTTAAACAAGATACAAAACAAACAAAATACTTTTAAAAGCCTATACCTGAGACCTTTTTGCCAGGCATTGAGAAAACGTGTCTAGTTCTATGTGTTGTTTCTATTTTGGTAACCAAATCATTGTTGCTTAGCTATGGGTGGGCTGGTACCATAACTAATTATTTTCAGAGTCTGTCTGATAAGGGGGAGGGGCTTAAGCGCGGATCAAGAAAGGTCAAACTTTGAAAACCTTTTTTTGAGGGGAGAAAGACTTCAAATACCATCATAAGCGGGGCAATCATCGGCCCGCCAGCAAAACGGCATTTAAATGACGTTTCGCTGGCGGGCTGATCATGGCCGGCTTTCAGTGGTTTTTGGATTGTATCCTCTCTCCCCTTATCAAATAAAAATGTCATCAGAGTTGGACTCCCTCTGAAAGAACTTTCTGGATCCGTGAATGGCTCTCTGGTGTGTTGTGTTTTTGTCACTTTCCCATATAGTGTTCCGGGTCAGGTTGGTACTTGATTGTATCGATTCTTGATCATTGCCTTCCTCTCCATTTCGGCCGTTTGTTTGTCATCCATTGTCTCGTGGTGCTTGGTCTGTGTCTGAGTCTTTCGGTGCGAATTGAACCCAGGGCCTCTCAAACACTTTTTTAAAGCTGCATAATCTGTAACTTTTGATATTTTCATTTTAAAAATAATGTTTCTATTTTTCAAGAACACATTAAAAATACTAAAATTCATGTATACATTTTACCTTTTTCGTAACAATTAACAAATTATTAGTGCCAAAACAACAGCATTTATGTTAAAAATTATCTGTCTAGAATTATTGAAGGGACGCAAATAATTACAAACAAGAGAAAATACACCTGTTTTTATAAGATAAATCACTCTTCCATGCAGTTTTTAGCTGTAGAAATTAGATTTATTGTGACAACATAACTTTATTTTACTTTTACAAATGATTTAAAAAGAATTTTTATTTTTCGAAAAATGTTCATAGTTACAGAGTATGCAGCTTTAATAAATCAAATTTTACGTTTGTCACAAATTGATATGTACGGGTATTTTGTCACACTTTCGGCGCACGAGTGATGTTCGTTGTTTATATATTTTAGTCTTCGAGTGCAAGTGCGAGTTTGTTGCCACATTTAGGTGCAGAAAGAGGTAAAAATTCCATTTCTTGTTTTGAATAGTTGAGTTTATATGTTTTGCAGAACACCGGATATACAGCACCATGGTGCTCTACAGAAAGAGTTCGCGGAACAAAAGAGAACGTGTTTGCTGTAAAATTCATTTGAAATCAATTCTTTTGTAGGTGTTTTCCAATTAAGTTTTTCAGACTATGAGAAATGTGATATCATAGAGAAAATTAGCAAAGTTTATATTTGGTGTAAGGGAACAACAAAGTCGTTGATCAGCCTGCGCACCAGCGCAGTCTGATCAAAGACCTTGTTGTTCGCTGTATGAAAACTAAAATAGTTAATTTTTTACATCCAAAAATTCAAGATTCTGGGTAGTTTTGTAGCTGTGCAGCTCTGAGTAAACCCTTAGGAAAGTTTCTGTCGACGAGGCAACTAATTAGTCAAGCCACACCTATTAGCATAATAGAAGCACCGGAATGTTAACAAAAATACAACAATACCGTTGTGAATCCAAAGTGGGTTTGTCACAATAAATATCAGACTTGTTACAATGTCAGGATAATGGCGCTGACGTTTTTAAAAAATCTTTAAGGAATATACCACCAGAGTGTCAAAGGTTTGGATCTAGATCAGGACCGACGTTCTCAGCAGACGACAAGAAGGTCACTAGTAGGAAGAGTTAGACGCCACTTACCTGCTGATGATGTCGTTGCGATAATTAGCGCTTCCGGTTTCATTTAATTGTTATTTAATCATGTGCAGCTTGCAGGATATCATACAAGGTCGCCAGTACATCATGCATCGTGTGCACCAGGTTATCAACAATACATTTATCAAGGTTTGTTACATTCATGCTTCGAGAAAAAATACATTCCCACAGAGCGCAACGATATTCAAACCAGTGCATGACAAAACCTTTCACATATTACCTCCCTTAGCAAACGCCCTTCGTTTGAAAAAAAATGATAAAGACGTTTATCCGAATTAAGGGGCAAATTATAATATAAATCCCCAGATATGTACAATGAACTACCCACAGGTTTGTTAAGGAAAACCCATTAGTATACAAATAGAGAAGCTCACTCACACTAATTTAATTAACTTTCCTCAGAATGTATGTTTCATATTGTTTTTGTTTGTATGTTGATTACTTGCACCACAGCTTGGACCCAGTGTACATTGAGTCCAAGACCCCAGTATCAATAAAACTATTAAACTCTTAAGTAAAATGCTAAACAGCTACACTGTATGCCTTGAAGGGCTCAGATCAGTCTTGGTAGCAACCAACTTGGATCAGACCGTGGGCCTTCGCTTTGGGTTCAATCTTTTGCCAAGGGGTCACCGTTCCTGGAATATTCTTATCAGACCGAATATATACCAAGGTTTGTCTTGAGTCTTCGCTTTGATACAGGTTTTTTCTAGGGCCCTCATTTGCGTCGCTTCCGCCTGTAAATGAAACTATCGGTATCTGCGGAAGAATCCGAAAAATAATCACACTTCCGTTGGGTTGGTATGTGTAATAGTTATACCATGGATTGTCCGCCTGTACGTGGAGATAATCCACGAGCTTTAGCGAGTGGTTTATCTTACGTACAGGTGGACAAACATGGTATAACTATTTCATACCACCTACATTAGTGTAGACCTTGCACATCATGAGATATTTCGTGCTAAAGATGGTAAGGGTGGTATAAGGTCTGTGATTGTGGCATTTCCTGGTCATACTCACTTACGTTTTCTGAAGGCACGGTCGACTGGAGGACTACGTTTTTTTCGAAGACGAACTAGAGCAAATGAGCATTTGTTACAGCCTAAGTATACAATTTAGAACTTTCCAATCCGCAGCCAGCGAATTCGCTTTTTGCAGTGGCATTAATATTTTTACCTGACGCTTTTCATTTATCAAGAGTATATCTATTTTACAAGTGTTTTATTCGTCAGAAATTGTAACATGATAGAATGACTTATAACAGCTAGAACAAAGAAAGGATTGATAAATTTTCTGAAGTATGTTAAAAGAGGAAATGCACAGGTTATGTTTTCAAAGTGCACATTCTGTCTCAGGCTCCGCTGATCAAAAGGTCGCATTCCTACAAAATGACGGCGTCTTTTTGTGCTGCCTGTCATTTAACCGAGTGACGAAAGGCATTTAGCACGTCGCATTCCCAACCGTCTGATTTATCAAGAGGTCCTGGATAGCTCACCTGAGTTTTTCGGTTGTTTAACTAACAAACTAACAGGAACCCGTCCGAACTAGTCCCGTCTACTTTAGGCTTTTGAATATGGAATTCTGGCTTTTTCCCGCCATTATCCATGCCTGTGTTTTAATTTACTGAGTTTTATATATTTTTGATGTATCATATTTAATCATTCGTTTAACCCTTAAAGCGCCAAGGAAAATATGCATCTGAAAATGTCGTCTGATGAAGTCGTCTGCTGCAAAATATTGCCTAACATTACTGACGAATTAAGTATCGAAGCAAACAGTGTGGACCCAGAACAGACTGCTCATAGGAGCAGTCTGATCTGGGTCCACACTGTTTGCCATAGAGGCTTCTTAAACATTTCAGCAGATGAGAAAAGCAGACAACTTTTGTTGCGATTGGCGCATTAAGGGTTAAGCTAGGTTGTATAAGAGCGCATCCGATAAGTCGAGGAGACTATTTCCCAGTGTCCCCATAGCAGCAATAAGCCACGCCCCTTGACAGCTATGTTTCTGGCCAGTGACCTACGTCACTAGCATCTCACCAGAGGCTGTACTGTTTACTAGAAGAAAAACAATAAGGTTTGTAATTATAAGCTGTGACCCTTCAAAATATACATTTTTGGTATCAAGCAAAATGAAAGAATGTTTCAATCACGAAATGGGGAGTAACACCTTTTAAGATCAGATGTTTACATGCTCTTTCCTCGCTAGTCGTCTACTCATGATTAACATTGCAAGCAGTTGGGCCCAGTTTGACACTGAATGTATTCCTGAAAGATTTAAAGAGATGGGAAAAGGCTAATGACACTTACACAGCATGCAAAGATTTAAGGTCAGAAGAACCCAACCGAAATTAGTCAAAATCCGGAACCACTGAACTGCGTAATAGCATCAAAGAGTGCTACTGTTCATTTACTCGTTATAGAAGTCATGAGCCATTTCTTACATTGCATATTAGTCACCTGTCTTCACATCTGCTCTGTCTTCTGACAAAAAGATCTGAGGTTATCACACACAGCAATTTTACGGTTTCTAAGTTTGTAAACCGAAACCTCGAGTTTAACCGCAGAGTTCAGAGGTGTTGTCGTTAATGGTTTAGCACATTGCTATTAAACCTTGTATCTTTTAAGCAACAAATCTTTTGAAAATTTATTGCTCAGTTGCAAGCGTGAAAAAGATTCAGGTAGCTTTTGTTATTTCAGATGATATAAGAGAAGCAAAGTCCCAGGAGCAAATCATTTGTGGCAAATTTAAATAGTTCCGCAAAAAGTACAACTAACCCTAAACTGAATGACTTGAATTTAATAGAATGCGTGGATCCAGAAGGGGGGACAGGGGGTCCGGACCTCCCTTGAAAAAGCACAAATATATAGGGCGTCTTAGCAATACTGGTCCCGATCCCCTGGACAATCAATAAGCTACCAAGCCAGTATTTAATGTTGGGCCATCATCGGCACGCCAGCGAAACGCCATATAAATTCAGTCATTCTCCAGATCAATACAATTGAGCAGGTCATAGCTTTTAATGCAGTCGTAAGGTTTCAACAAGAACAGTGGCAGTTTAGCTGCCACCAAATTTGGTGCAAATCAGCACCTTTTTTTTACAGATATACAGTAAAACCTCGAAAATTCGAACTCCGATTTTCCGAAATACTCGCTTATTCGAAATAAATTTCGGACACAATGGATTCAATGAATAGAAACTGTTTATGAACTACTTAAATAACAGTCTATATAAACATGTTTTCTTTTATGCACACAAAACATGTGTTTAATAGGGAGAAAAACTGATGATATAATCATTTTGTGGGGCTACATGTTTTCATGTCTACCTCCCTATATTTCAAAATTTCGATACTTCGAAATAAAATCTCTAGTCCCTAGGACTTCGAATTAACGAGATTCTACTGTATAGCTCAAATCCCCTGCATATAGGGGCACAACACTCGCCTACATGATCAAAGAAAAATTAAGTTAATGTAAATAATACCACACATAAGGTTTACACTTAATTGAAGAAACTTGATACCCCTTTGGGATACCCCGGAATTTTTCTTCGGTTACATTAACTTTATATAAACTATAGAGTTGAATGGCCGCAATGTTTTTCAATTTATAAGTTTCCGTTAAAATTTGACACTTCTGTTTAAACACGGAGGTCAGAATCGGACATTCGATAAAATTTACTGAATTCTTCTTTTTGTCTCCAGATTTAAAAACGAAAAGAAAAGAAATTTCAAACAAATCTTCTGGTTAACCAGACTAGTTTCGCTATTCTAAGCGTCGAGCAATGATATGACCTATTTTTCTCTCCGGTACCAGGGCCCAGACCTGTAAATGTTTTCCATAGAACTCCATTATAGCTTTGGACCAAGTTTAATCAATAAATAAGAATGAGATACACTGGTGACCGCCATGTTTTACCACTTTTCGCCCCGAAGGTAGGCACCCGATATGGTAGGAACACTTAATTTAAAAATATCCAGATGCAAAGTCTTTTTTACTAAGCTACACCTGCAAACTAAATCAAACAAGAATTAAGCATCTTTAACAAGAAATATCTTTAAAAAAGATATTCGGCGGCTCTCAAATACTGACGATAAACGCAACCAAATTCGCTGGTTTAGACGAGGGCGCAACACCCTTGGGCCCTTATAGTGCAACGAGAGGATTTACATGGTAGTAGCACGACTGATATGCCGATAGTCGGTCGGTTGAAAATGTCCGATAAACAAACAATTTTAACACAATTTACTCGAAAAAAACGTTGATTTTTTCTTTGATATTTTCCGACTTGAAAAGGGGATTTTTCATCCGAACATAGGAGAAAAGAAACGTTTTGGCATTGGGAATATAACCGTATAACGGCCAAAAAAGAATATTGTCGAAATATATGAAACAGACTATAATCATGTCCAGATATGGGAATTGGAAAAGTTACAAATATTTTATTTAAATAACGTAATATTACTGTAAAGTCCTTTCGAATTTAGTGGGTTATTTTATAATGCACTTCTTTACTGTGTGCAAGGCATGTAAACAATGATAGTGACAGCAATTTACAAATACTGTACATCGGGGGTTGACCTATATTCGAGACGAGGTCGTTAATACATTTGCATCATTTTAGACCAAGTGCACAGACTGGTTCTCTGCCATTTACATGTATGTTTTCAAGTTTAGTTTCATGTTTAATAAGATTGTAAGGACATTCTGAGTATCAACCAATGAGAGCATCTTTTTCCAGTCGGTGTGATGAATATTACAATCTAAAAATGCTTCTGATTGGTGAATAATTTAGAGCTAAAGCGATATTAGAACGGCGGCCTTTTGGCCGCCGCTTACCTGGAACCTTATTGTTAACATAATCAATAAGTTTAGTAAGATCTAATTGGTTCGTTCCAGTACTGTTTCTGTTTAAGATTTGGACAATAGATGAAAACTATATATTTTATTTAGATGTGATTGTGTTAGAATCTAAGGTGTGCTCATTAGTTCATCAGGCATGCTGTTGGCTTTAGATGTAGAGCCCTTGTTTACAGCGCTTAAGTGCTTCCAACTGCTGCTTGTGTTTTTCGAAGATTCCACAAAGTCTGCGAAGTACTTACGCTTTGCGTTTCTAATTAGAATCTTCGTTTTGCTTCTGTACTTTTTTATATTCTGGCCTTTCTTGTAGGTGCTTGAATTTATCTCGTATTTTGCGAGCTTCACCTATCTCAGGAACATACGAGACAGTAAGACGCGAAGATTTTAAGTGTTGTGTTTAATGGGGGCGTGTCTGTCCAAGCATTGTATAAGAACAGAGTGCCATGTGGCAAAATCTTCATCAACGGACTCCCAGTCAGATTTAAAATACTCAAGACAACTGGAAAGGTCATTCAGAAACAAAGTTTCATCAAACTTCTTGAAACAGCGGTAAGAAGTGGTGATATGCTCAGGTTTGCATTTACTTTTCTCAAAAGACAGACTCACACCGGGATAGTGGTCACTTATTGCATAGTAAGACACAAAGGTTTCAGTAATGTTTTATGGATTGCTTGTATATACATGATCAATGATTGTCGATGAAGACAGGTGAAGTTACGAGCTGTGTGAGATAAAAAAAAAAACTGAATAAGATTTATGCATTTCTTATTCATACTATGACTAATATCGATATTAAAACACCCATAAGGATGAATTTTAGCCCTGTAGTCTGTGCAATTGAGAGCTCTTCTTCAAGCGCGCCAATCCAGTCTGAACTTGCACTGGGCGGGCGATATACGCTACAAATAAAATGGGGTCCTTTTCGCGACATTGACCTATTAAGTCCTAGGAAGAAACCGATGATAAGCATCTGCTATAGGTTTTATAGGCACTTCCCTCAAAATGACGGACATGTACTCAGCGCTAGCGTGTTTACCTTCTGAATTGTCATTTTGGAATTTAGGTGAATCACCGTCTCGAATGCAACCTGCGATACGATTGGTAGATTGTGTCATAACCCGGATCTAGGTCATAAGTAATCTTATTTAAGCCGTGGCATGTCATTTCCAACAAAGTGACATTTTGACAAGTGTAGACTCATACGAGCCCGTGCAGCCTACTTTTAAGGTTAGAAACTCCAAATAATATTCGGTCAGTAACTTGACACTCATAGAATATTCAAGCGACGAGCAAAGGCTCTGATCAGACTGTGCGTATGCGCAGGCTGATCTGAGCCTTTGCTGGTCGCACATACCACGTTGTTGGAAATCTCATGCACTGGCTCAATTTTTTCTTCGACAAAAAGGCAGTGTGATGTTGTTCCAAAACTTGCCGTCCAATAATTATGATTTGTTTACCGTATTTAATTATTGACTAATCACGGAGCATTTTACTCTTAGATATAGCACCATTTTGAGCCAGTCACTGCCCTTTTTACAATTACAAGGTATGTGACGACCAAAGGTGTCAGAGTACGGTGTATTCGCCGGGACTAAGCAGGAAAAAGCTCGACGGTAGCCCTAAAGTGCGGAAAAACCCTTTTCTCGAAAGTACTTATTTTCTTGCTAAATTGACGTTTTGTGCTAATTAAGACTATTTACTCTCAAATGTGTTGCTAAATGCTGTCTGAGATGGAGTTATCGTACAATTTTTACTTATTTAATTAATTAATCAAGGCTTATATGAACCACGACCATGTTTAACGCATATAAGCCTAGCATCCTTTTTGTGGGACATTGGCAAACAGTGCAGAACCAGACCAGTCGAAAATGCGGAGTCTGATCAGGTTCTCTACTGTTTGCTTACAGAAGTTTCTTTTTAAAATCTAATAAAAATGAAAAATACTAGCCAACAACCATGAAATTGGAAATGGACTCGTCCAATTGATAAGGATGAGAAAATACATTCAGCATAAATGGGTTAAAATTGCTTCGCCAAATATCTTTTTAAAGATACTTCTATGGAAAGGTAAAGCAGAAGGATTTCCACCTGCCTGACGCGTCCCACATGAATAATCCAAAGAATAGGTCAACTGTCAAATCAACAAAGAAATACATATTTCCTTGCAAGTTTATCATCATTATCGCCAAGGTGGTCAATCGCTTTTATGGGCAATAAAATTCAAAGCCACGTAGGTATGCTGACATTGCTTCAAATATACTTAATAAATTATTTACTAGTAATTGAAAATGACTAGTATCAAGTTTCTAAATACAGTTTAACTGCTTCAAAATTCGGTAGTCCAATATATGAGCATAAGGACAAAACAAACGATTAGACTTTGTATCCAGCTAGTACACATAACTGCATGGGCATCCACCCAGTCTGGTCAGAGTTTTTTGCTGTGCGGTCATTGCTTTGATTTCTGGCTAAGAAATAAAAAGCCAGAATGGAGAGGAGCCAGGGTTCAAAAATGTCAAAAATCAGCATTTAGGTATGTCCCCTTTTTAGCAGAATTTTCACTTGTTTTATCCTTTAGTACATAGTATAGGCAGTATGAAACCAGATGTTGCAATCAATTTAAGTCTTGCAAACATACCTGTAACAGTGTGTTTAATACGTTACCCCTCATTTTCTTAAAAACAAAAATATGTAATTAAGTCTATTTAGGTAGAAGTTGAAATGTTTAAATGAACAAAACATTTATGCAGTCTGTAAGAACATGCTATTATCTGAACATATTGATGTTTTTAAAAGTTTTTTGGGTCCATTTTAATGTCATTTACGTTACATTTTCAACTATACCCTTAAAATAATTGATATTTTGTTAAAAAGTTTCATTTGACAAAATTTTCAATAAGTGTTTAACTTCAGAATAACATGTTTTTAAATTAGCGTTAACTGACCATTTCAAAACTGCAAACAGATACATTCTAACATGAATACTTTTTCAGTTATGACCTGTTTAATTAGATGACCATAGATAAAACTTTATATAAGTTTAGAACCTCTTAAGTTAGAAAATAAGCATGCATTTTTTTTCTGTTAGTTTTTAAACACCTTATGATAATTGTTTTGATATCACCGACTTTAGAGACTTTACTTAACAACATTTCTGAGGTAAAATATAATTTTGTTGTTCGATTTTCAATATGTAACGTATAAAACAAAGTTGAAGACAAACAAATATTGCTTAATCGCTTAAATTATACATCACTGGAACGTTTATTTCATTAAAAGGGGGGGGCTGTGTTTGATAGGCATAAAAGAGCATTTGCTCCAAAAGAAGAAGTAATCAGTATTAATTAGGAGACTGTGCAAATATGGTTGTAAATTGTTCTTTTAAGCAATGGTATAATTCTTGACTTAAAAACAAAACACTGTTTTCTATTTTTCTATGTTATGTAATGGAATTTATAAACTTATAAAATGATAAGTCTGATGCAACATCTCAACTAGGATACATTCCCTTAAGCTTGTTCAGTCAAATTTGTCAAAGTAACATATATAACTAAAAGTAAACGAAATATATCATGATTATATATTTGTCTCAACCGTTTTTCATATACGAATGAGCCTGAAAACCTTAAACTAATTTAGATATTTGCCCATTTGTTTCTTTTAATTGAACAAAACAATCTAATAAGCTATTCAGAAGCAGCCAAAGCTTTGTGTCGAACCTGTTGACACTCATCACAATATATAAAATAGTAAATAACATATCTGTTCTATCAAATCAGATTCATTTATGATAAATTATCTAAGAATTTCTGAAATTATGTGTGGATGTTGGAAACTTTTTTGTTGTTGTTCCTTTTGGTTATGGCGTTTTGTATCTGGCCTTTGTTTACTAATTTATTTCTAGTTCAGCAATATCCTTGAAAAGGAAGAGAGCTGGTTGCTTCACCTTAATTATATAGTAGATATATGTGTTCCGTGTCCCTTCCTTAAGGTGCAGTGGGTCATTCAGGAGTCTGTGATTGTGACATTTCCTAGTCATGTTCACTTATAGAAAGAAGACGTGTTCTGGCAATCTAGAAAGCATCACTCCTTTATGAATATATAAAATAAAATGTTGTTTACCTTACATTAAATTCAAGGAAACATAAGTGTTTGTTATCAATTATTCTTTAAGTGAGTGGCTCTGTTATGCAAATTGTTTAAGCCACATCTATTTCTGCATGTATCAAAACTCAGAAGGTGAATTTTTAATGTATTCTAGCTATGAACTTTAATTTCAGCTCATTTTTAACATGGCTTTCATTGTTTGATTAATGAAACTGATAGTCCTTTCACTTTAACACCACTAATCATTTGTCAAAGCAATGCAAACTTTAAAACTGAATGGGTTATTTAAAATGAATTATTGCCGTTGACATTGGGGAAATCATAAGGATGGGTTTTGCATGGCAAGGCAGTGACCATATCCAAGGAATCTGGATTTCTTCAGATGTTATTTACGATACCAAATTTACTTGATAAAATTTCAACAGAGAGAAAATGTTTAAGCCAAATTTAACTAGGACGCAATGAAATTACCGTTTAAAAGATTATTTACGTTAATCAGAATGTTGATAGGAATAGCAATACCTTAGAGGAAAAATAGCAGTCATAAGATCAAACTTAGTTTTAGCAATTAGTGCTAAAATAGCTGATGTTATGTTCTATCATAATAACATAGCCATCATTGGACCCCATTTTAAACAAACTGTTGCAGGATTCCTGTCAGTTGATTCCTTTTATGTGCGTTAAATAATAGATGAGTTGTAAACACATCAGCGTATAGAGACAAAAAGGCATACATTAAATTATCTACTTTTCTAATAAAATAATAATTATATGGACAATATAGAAGGCACAATAGTTAGTATTATTACTTACACAAATAATAGTTAAACATGTTATGCTAAGAAAGTATGCATAAACTTAACCAATAGTACGTATGCATGTTTAATTTGTCTGTCACTCTTTTTATCAATCGTCTGCATAAGAAATTGTATTTCTTTCAATTTGTAAAAGTATCATGATACATCTCTGATATTGATTATATTATCTCTATTGTCAATTGCACTATATGCAAGTATGATACAGCATAGCATTTGTTGAGTATACTATCTGAAAGTATTCTTTGAAAGTAGCAGAAGTATGGATTTTGTCTCTATTACATGAACTATCAATATACCATAAATATAGCATCGTTTGACAAGTTGGTAAATGTTTTATGGGTATTAATTAGTTAGTTTTAAGGACTGAATGACAGTTGTTATGATTACTTATTGTGAGTGTTAAAAATAAATAGTGTCCTGTTGAATAAAACAAACATTCAAGCAGATTCTATCACGTATGCTGATAAGCTATATAACTAAAAAGCAAACATCTGCAGACATTCTGGAATATATGATCAATCAAGTCCTATTCTAGAAAGTTGTTTACTAACAATGCAGGAGAGCTTTTCCAACTTATTAACAGACATGTGTCTGTTTCAAAAGTATTAAAATGGTAATTTAGAATAAATGCTGTCCTATTCATTGCTTCACAAACGTGTAGAACCAGGCAACACAATGATTAAAGTAATGATCTTTATAGTGTTGTTATATACGTTACCAACATAAATAATACTCTTTTTCCAAAGCGGACACGCTGTAGATACTAAAATAGTATAACCCCAAGGATAGCTTAGCTGGGTGCTAAATCAGAGACAAAAATCATCACGATTTCCACAAACTTCAGTTTTGTTGCATATGACACCGATGAAGGTATCTTTAATGTTTCACCTCTTGATTTGGACTTCTGTTTGGAATATCTTACATGTTTTAGAGTTTTGTGGTATATTTTGTGCCTTATTGTTTTAAATATAGCTGCTGTAACGAATAACTGTTTATAAATGCATATATTTGATGGCTTTTACAATGTGTGATGGATCTGACTATGTTTGCGTGCTTTTAATTTATTTATTGAGCTGTTGACAGTAAAAGAAAATGTCTTGTATATGTCATTTAATGCATAAAAGAAGCAATTACATGGTAGTGGCACATATTTTAAAGAATCATCAACATTTTGAAACAATTTAGTTATGAATAATAAATATGTATCAATATCATATTTACATGATTCCTAAAACATATACTTAATTGCATTTATGTGCTTTATTTTCAAGTTTTTCCCTTTAAACCAAATATGATTTTGTTGATGTTGCATCTCATTGATATTAAATTTTTAAAAATAC
Source organism: Loripinus fragilis (assembly GCA_964019695.1). Lineage (NCBI taxonomy): Eukaryota > Metazoa > Mollusca > Bivalvia > Lucinida > Lucinidae > Loripinus > Loripinus fragilis. The sequence goes on from OZ026525.1 coordinate 77,690,363, forward strand.
AATATTTTCAATCTAATTGTTAGCACTAAGATGGTAGTCAATTTCATTTTCACCTACTAGCTGTTTGAACGCATATACACATAAGATTGCACAAAAATATTGTTTTAAAAGAACGGAACGTATATAACAGAACTTCAAGGTGCCTAAACTAAAATTATTATTCTGCTATTAAGCTGCATCTAATTAAAATATCAATCATAACGATATGTAAGTAAAACGATGCAAATGATAATAACACTATACTAGGAATTTCCTTATAATCTAATGGTAACGTATTAGACTTGGCTATTGCATGGTAAATGTACTTGTTCATCAAAAGCTTACAGACATTTTATAATACATGAAGTAGCTAAGAAAATCTTATTGTACAAAAATATCCCTCCACAAGTCTTTTGGCAGCCCATGGCCAAGTAAATAATTGTAATATATTTGAATGTAAGTAACGTATATAACAATTACGTAACCGTAAGTCATTTGAACTTATTGTCAGTTTGGTGCTTTTAATTCAGTAACTGTAAAGCAATATGCAGACAGTAGGAAATGTGACCTATCTGGTCTAAATAACTTTTCTTCTCAGTAATGTAGCGCATAGCCTATTACATGAAACCTGCATGAGGGTAGCTATGGTTACCCCATAAATTAACATCTTTTGCAAGACTTAAAATTTGTGCAATATCTGTTTTCACACTTCTGAAACAACATACTAAGTGATGATATAGTCTAAAATTCTGCTACTTTCCGGCCACTTTTTTCAAATTTTTGAATCTCTGGCTCCCCTACTATAAAGTTATATGGATGATCTACACTTCCTATGATTTCTGCCTCATACTTATGGATGCACTGCCCTTCCATTGATTTTCATCTCATAACCATGGGTGCTAACCCATTTATTGATAATTATCATGGATGTTCTACCCTTCCATTGATTTTTGCATAACTATGATAGATGTCCTATATTTCCATTGATTTCCACCGCATTATATGGATGCTTACCCTTCCATTGATTTCTGCATCATAATCATGGATGTTCTACCTTCCATTGAAATTCACCCTCGTAATCATGGACGCTTACCATTGCATTGATTTCTACAACATAATCATGGATGTTCTACCCTTCAATTTATTTTTGCATCATAATGATATACTGCACTATGTGGATGCTTGCCATCCCAATGCTGTCTGCACCGTGATCACGGGTGCTTATCCTTCTATTGATTTCCACCTCATAACCATGGCTGCTCTACCCTTCCATTGATTTCCACCTCATAACCATGGCTGCTCTACCCTTCCATTTATCTCCACCTCATAGCCATGGCTGCTCTACCCTTCCATTGATTTCCACCTCATAACCATGGCTGCTCTACCCTTCCATTGATTTCCACCTAATAACCATGGCTGCTCTACCCTTCCATTGATTTCCACCTCATAACTATGGCTGCTCTACCCTTCCATTGATTTCCACCCCATAATCATGGCTGCTCTACCCTTCCATTGGTTCCACCTCATAACCATGGCTGCTCTACCCTTCCATTGATTTCCACCTCATAATTATTGTTTGTTTTGTTTGTTTGGTGCTTAACGACGCATCAATCCTTGTGGGTCATTAGCGTCAGACGGTATTAAACTAAACATGATGTGGATAGAAAGAGTAAAAATTTATAAGATAAAATAAAAGGAATGATAATGATGAGTTTGTACAATGATAATAAGTTGCAATACGATTGTTGACAGGAGAGACCACGTACAATATCTGACAGTTTCAAAGAGCTATTCAGATAACTGTACATGCTCTTTAACTGAACAGAATACAACATAATATAATCTGTATTATGGTCTGATACAAATGTAAAACAAAACATGATTTTAAAAATAGCAATTAGATTTTGTTAAAAAGATTTATTTGTCTTAAAAATGTCATAATACTATCAATATGTATATCTTGGAATAATTCTTTCATGTTATCAACATGGAAGCAATTATTTCTTATTTGTGCAAAGTCGCCACTTTCCAAAAGGAAGTGACGTACAGTAAATGGTGCGTCGCAACCAACACATTGTGGCTGCTCTTCACCTTGTAGTAAGTATGAATGAGTGACTCTTGTATGACCTAAGTGGAGTCGAGCTAAAACTACTTCTTCTTTTCTAATGTTTTGACAACTGATTGATATTCACCAATAGTTTTTTTGATGTCAAGAAGTTTATTTCCAATGCTGTTATTCCATGAAGTTTGCCAGTCTTCAAAGAAATATTTATTGATAGATGGCTTAAAATTAGAAAATGAAATCTTAAAAGAAGTTGGTTCTAATGAAAGCGATGTTTTTGCTTGCTTATCTACCATCTCATTCCCTTGGATACCTATATGACTAGGAATCAAACGGAGAACAATTTCTTTATAAGCTAAAAGCTCATGACATTTTTCTAAAAGTTTCTGAATCTGTGGAATCTTTGAACTGGTATGGTTCATTGCTTTCAATACAGAAAGCGAGTCAGAAAATATAATAAATTTATTGTTAGCACCACAAGTGCTAATGAAATCTAAAGCTAGATCAATTGCTTTGGCTTCAGCAGTGAAAATTGATGAATCGTCAGGTATACGTTGCATATTACTATGGTTGTCTGATATAACAGCACAACCAACCTTTGAGTCTTCTTTTGACCTATCAGTATAAATTTGTTGGTAATTCTTATAACGACTTTGCATTTTTCTGAAATCATCTTTTAATATGTGTGGATTTGATTCAGATTTTTACCCGGAATGTAAATCAAGAAGTATTTCAGGTTGTTTCATACACCAAGCTGGAATATTTGGTGTAAAATGTTTTTCAATATTTTGTGGTTTGATATTGGCAGATTCTAAGAGTGGTGAAATACTGATGCCAAATGATTTAATAGCTTTAGGTTTTTGTTCATATAAATCAACATAATTTGGTGGGAAAGTAACTTCATGAGCAGGATTTGGTGGGTTAGCAGCAAGTCTTATAGCATATTGCAAAGAGAATTTCTCTCTTCGTGAGTATAGTGATGGTCCATCTGCTTCCACATAGAGACTAGCATCAGGACAAGTTCTAAAAGCCCCTAAAGCTATTATAAGTCCTTGGTTATGTATAGGATCAAGCATTTGAAGATATGATTTTCGTGCAGAGCCATATATAATACAGCCATAGTCTAATTTTGACCGGACTAGAGATCGATACAGCTTGAGAAGTGTAGTTCGGTCTGCACCCCAAGATGTATGGGAAAGCACTTTTAAAAGATTCAATGCTTTTAAACATTTAGCTTTGAGATATTTAATATGGGGTTTAAAACTGAGTTTTCTATCAAATAAAATTGCAAGGAATTTAGTTTCCTCAACAACTGGAATAGGTGATCCATATAAATGTAAAACCGGATCATCATGTTGCTTGCGCAACTAACAGAAATGTACACACTGTGTTTTTGATTTGGAAAACTTAAAGCCATTGCTTGTTGCCCAATTTTCAATCTTATTCAAATTTTGTTGTAGTTGACATTCAATTGTTGCCATGCTTTTTGAGCGATAACAGATACAGAAGTCGTCAACGTATAATGAGCAATCAGTAAGATTACCTAAACATTTCACAATATCATTAATTTTTATACTAAAAAGTGTTGTAGACAAAACACCCCCTTGAGGTACACCCTGCTCCTGGTCATAATAGCCAGAAAGAGAGGAGCAAACTCGGACTTGCATTGCGCGGTCTGCAAGGAAGTTTTCAATGAATGTAGGAAGTCTACCTCTTAATCCAAGTTTGTGGGTATCTTTTAAAATGCCGTATCTCCATGTGGTATCATAAGCTTTTTCCAAATCAAAAAACACAGCAACTACATGTTCCTTTTTAATAAAGGCATCACGTATGAAAGTTTCCAATCTAACTTAATTAACAGTTGTACTACGGTCAGATCTGAAACCAGACTGGAACCGCGATATATGATTATTGGATTCTAAAAACCAAGCAAGTCTTTTATTTATCATTCTTTCAAGTGTTTTACATAGACAACTTGTTAAAGCTATAGGTCTATAATTATTTGGTTCCGAAGGGTCTTTACCAGGTTTGGGAATAGGAATAATTGTTGCATATTGCCAACCATCTGGAAATTTACCAGTAGTCCAAATGTAATTAAATATATTCAAAAGAGTTTCAAGAGAAGTATCTGGGAGATGTTTAAGCATTTGATAGTGGATCTCATCAGGACCCGAGGCTGAGTCATGTGATAGTTGAATAGCTTCAACTAATTCATCTAAATTAAAATCTTTGTTATAAATTTCATTATTTTGGGATTTAAACTTCAATTTAACTTTCTCTTGTTCGGTTTTAATCTTTCTGAAGGATTCTGAGTAATTGAATGATGATGAATTGTGACAAAAAGTTTCTCCTAAAGTGTCTGCAATGTCTGTTTTTGAAGTTGCTTTGCTGTCAGTACCCATCACGTTTAAATTTGTGTAACTGGGGGATTTGTTTTTTCCAGAGACTTTTCTTATCATATCCCAAACCTTTTTAATAGGTGTTTTACGATTGATTTTCGAAACATAAGATCTCCATGACTTACACTTCGAAAGTTTAATTGCTCTACGGGCTTTAGCACTAAATACTTTGATGTCATTGAAATTGATGGTATTTGGAGATCTTTTGAATTTAGATAGAGCTTGTTTGCGCTGTTTAATTGCTTCTTTACAGTCGTCATTGTACCATGAATTACTTTTAGTTGAATTTGTCTAAGTTTGAGGAATTCATTCTTTAGATATTTCAATAAGAGAAGAGGTAAAATCAGCTATAGGATCAGAAGATTCTTTGAAGTTTTCTGGTATCAATTTACCAGTGCAAAGAGTATTAAATAGATCCCAGTTTGCTCTATTTAATTTCCACTTTGGAATGTGATCCTCTGTGGAAAAAGTGTTCTGTTCAATGATGATAGGGAAGTGATCACTATTGTGTTGGTCTTCACATACAGACCAATCATAATCATGATACAGTGATGGATGACAGAAGGAAAGATCAATAGATGTAAAAGACTTTGTACTTGGAGAATGATAAGTGTAAGACTTATCATTCATAATACATATGTCATTCTTTGTAATGAAATTTTCGATAAGTTCACCTCTGGAATCATTGTTTTGACCACCCCAGAGGATATTGTGACCATTGAAGTCGCCTAATAATATATACAGAGAAGGAAGTTGTTGCAGTAAATTGTCCAAGTGTTAAGATTTGAGAGAAAAGGGTGGAGGAATATATACAGAACATATAGTTATTTCTCTGTCAAGAGTGACAGAAATAGCAGTTGCTTGTAGTTCTGTTTGTAAATCAATCTTTCTTTGTGGGAAAGATGATTTTACAAATATTGAGGCACCACCAGAGGGCCTCAGACAATCAGTATGAACATAGTTATATATATTAAAACCTTTCAATGAGATGTTATCATCTAGTTTAAGAAATGTCTCTTGAAAACAAAATACAGATGGATTATATTCGGAAATCAATAGAGATACTTCATTATAATTAGGTTTCAAACCTTGACAATTCCATTGAATAATTTTATGTTTAAAATCCATACTTGAAAATAATATTAGAATAGGTACTAAAATAATGGTTAGATTGACACATTCCATTGTTTAAGTTGTTGGTTATCGTGAAAGTGTGCCTTTAGGGAGGTGATCACTGGGGGAAGAGTCTGTGAAAACCACAGAATCATCCTCCATGTCATCTTCCTCATCATCCTTTTTAAACACAGAAAATGGATTCTTCTGAAATAATATTGCTTTTTCAGCTTCTTCTTTATCTTTCTGTGCTTTTTCTTTGTGATACTGTTGCCGTCTTTCATCTTTTTGTTGTTTTTTGAGTTTGTCTTTCTCTTCTTTTTTTCTTCTTCTCTCCTTCTTTCCTCATCATCTCCAGGGTTGCTGGCTTAAGGAATTGCCCTGGACAAGATGGATTACCTTTTTCTTGGGGTTTTTCTTTATGGGGTTCTTGTTGTTTTTCTTGTGTCTGTTGTTTTAAGTATTCTGTAAAGCTGTCGTTTTAAGTATTCTGTAAAGCTGTCGTCCGTCTGTGTGCTCTTGTTGTCAGTTTCTGTAGATTTGTTGCAAGTGCCTGGTTTCACAGCACTTGCATATGTCCTAGGCTGATAGAATTGTTTGTATTGATTACGAGCTTCCAGAAATGATATATTATGTTCACATTTGATTTTTAAGATTTTCTTTTCTTTCTCCCATTGTGGACACTCTTTGGAGTTGGCAGGGTGGTCACCAGAACAGTTTACACATTTGGCAGGTCTTTGACACTGGCCAGATGCGCAATGTTCAGGCATACCACAGTTGATACATAAAGCCTGCCAGCCACACTTATTTTCATGGTGGCCAAACACTTGACATTGATAGCATCTAAGCGGATTGGGAACATATACATCGACCTTCGCTTGAATGAAACCTATTTTGACAATGGTTAGTAGTTCTGGTGTATTAAATGTAAATACAAATGTATTAGTTGGTTTCAGACCACCATCACGATGGACATTGATTCTACGGACCTCCGTAACACCCTGTTCCTCCATGAACCCCAAGATATGTTCGTTGCTCTGCCTGATTAAGGCAGGACAGCAAACAATACCTTTGGATGTATTCAAGGATTTATGAGGAGTTACGGAGCATTTCAGTCCACAAAAAGTTTTCATTTTTAGAAGGCTTTTTTCGTGAGGTTCTTTGGCACATTGTATTAATAGGTCACCTGATCTAAGATTCTTAATGCTTTTTGGCTCACCTGCCATACTCATTATTGTCTTGTGTATCAGAAAAGCAGAAAGAAGAGAAATATCCTTTCCTTCTACTTCTGAATGAATGATTAGAAATCTAGGTACATAAGGTTTTTTTGGTACAGAAGACTTAGATTGAGATTGAGAAGCTGTTAATGATTCATCAGAATCTGTGTCTGTAATCGGTGCGTGGCGTTTTCTAGATTTTGAAGCCATGTGTGTTTGGTTTTAAGATTCAGCCTCCATGCTCCCCACCCACCGTGGAGTCCAACAAGGGAGCACTTTAATGGAGTTGGTTTCCGACCTCCAGTGCTAGGGTTACATAGAAGTTATACTTGCACAAATAAAATCTGCGCAATTGACCCGTTAAGCCACTGCCTTCCAGGAATATTTTATAAAAGAAAGAATATATAAGATAATGGACACGTGGTTGGCATCAGAATGATATTATAGAACGAAGATATAAGAAATATTTTTTTTACATTTTCAGCTTCCTGGGGCTCAGCATGACAAGACCGATAAGAAACACCAGGCCTTGTTTCCCCTGGGGTCTACCCCGTCAAAGAGGCCAAAGAGACGTGTTGAATCATACATAATTTTATACGCCCATATTCTGCATGCTCTCAGTCTTCCAGGCCATCCCCTTCGAGTTGCCGAGAAAGCCACCCAAGGTGAACAGGTGGGACTCTACTCTTGGCACTCCCGGAGGGGACAAGTATTACAATCAATATCGTCCCCAATGTGAAGTGTGCCCCAGAGACCACGGCAAGGTGGTAGAGTCGCTCCAGGGACCTCATAATTATGGCTGCTCTACCCTTCCATTGATTTCCACCCCATAACAATGACATTCCCTTACCCTTCCATTGATTTTCACCTCATAACCATGGCTGCTCTACCCTTCCATTGGTTTCCACCTCATAATCATGGCTGCTCTACCCTTCCATTGATTTCCACCTCATAACCATTGCTGCTCTACCCTTCCATTGATTTCCATCTCATAGCCATGGCTGCTCTAAGCTTTCATTGGTTTCTACCTCATAACCATGGCTGCTCTATCCTTCCGTTGATGTCCATTTCATAACCATGGCTGCTCTCCCCTTCCAATGAATACCACCTCATAACCATGGCTGCTCTACCCTTCCATTGATTTCCACCTCATAACCATGGCTGCTCTACCCTTCCATTGATTTCCACCTCATAACCATGGCTGCTCTACCTTACCATTGGTTTCCATGTCATAACCATGGCTGCTCTACCCTTCGATTGATTTTCAACTCAAAACACGGCTGTACTACCCTTCCATTGATTTCCATCTCATAACCATGGTTGCTCTACTATACCATTGATTACCACCTCATCACCATGGCTTTCCCTTACCCTTCAATTGATTTCCACCTCATAACCATGGCCGCTCTACCCTTCCATTAGCTTCCACCTCATTACCATGGCTGCTCTACCCTTTCATTGGTTCCACCTCATAACCATGGCTGCTCTACCCTTCCATTGATTTCCACCTCATAACCATGGCTGATCTACCCTTTCATTGGTTCCACCTCATAACCATGGCTGCTCTACCCTTCCATTGGTTTCCACCTCATGACCATGGCTGCTCTACCCTTCCATTGATTTCCACCTCATAACCATGACTGCTCTAGCCTTTTATTGATTTCTACCTCATAACCATGGCCGCTATACCCTTCGATTGGTTTCCACCCCATAACCATGGCTGCTCTACCCTTTGATTGGTTTCCACCTCATAACCATGGCTGATCTACCCTTCCATTGATTTCCACCTCATAACCATGGCTGCTCTACCCTTTTATTGATTTCTACCTCATAACCATGGCCGTTATACCCTTCGATTGGTTTCCACCTCATAAGCATGGCTGCTCTATCCTTCCTTTGATTTCCACCTCATAACCATGGCTGCTCTACCCCTCCATTGATTTCCACCTCATAAGCATGGCTGCTCTACCCTTCCATTGATTTCCACCTCATAACCTTGGCTGCTCTACCCCTCCATTGATTTCCACCTCATAAGCATGGCTGCTCTACTCCTACATTGATTTCCACCTCATAACCATGGCTGCTCTATCCTTCCATTGATTTCCACCTCATAACCATGGCTGCTCTACCCTTCCATTGATTTCCACATCAAAACCATGGCTGCTCTACCCTCCTATTGGTTTCCACGTCATAACCATGGCTGATCTATCCTTCCATTGATTTCCACGTCATAACCATGGCTGATCTATCCTTCCATTGATTCCCACAAAATAACCATGGTTGCTCTATCATTCCATTGATTTCCACCTAATAACCATGACTGCTCTACCCTTCCATTGATTTCAACCTAATAACCATGGCTGCTCTACCCTTCCATTGATTTCCACCTCATAACCTTGACTGCTCTACCCTTCCATTGATTTCCACCTCATAACCATGACTGCTCTACCCTTACATTGATTTCCACCTCATAACCATGGCTGCTCTACCCTTCCATTGATTTCCACCTCATAGCCATGGCTGCTCTACCCTTCGATTGATTTCCACCTAATAACCATGGCTGCTCTATCCTTCCATTAATTTCCACCTAATAACCATGGTTGCTCTATCCTTCCATTGATTTCAACCTCATAACCATGGCTGCTCTATCCCTCCATTGATTTCCACCTCATAATCATGCAACATTTACCCTTTCATTGCTTTCTCTTAATAAGCATGCATATGGATACTTTACCATTCCATTGATTCTCACCCCATAATCATGGCTGCTTTACCCTATTTGATTTCTGTCTAATTAGCGTGGATGATAACTGAGCCGCGACATGTGATTTTCAACAATGTGGCATTTTGACAAGTGTAGACTCCGATGAGCCTTTGCAGCCTCCTTTTAAGCTTAGAAACTCCAAATGATGTTCAGTCAGTTGCTTAACAATCATAGAATATTCAAGTTACTAGCAAAGGCTCTGATCAGACTGCGCGTATGCGCAGGCTGGTCTGAGCCTTTCAGGTCGCACCAACCACATTGTTTGAAATCTCATGTTGCGGCTCATATGTCCTTTTATTAACTTCACTCATAAGTTGGATGTTTCAACCTTCAGATACTAAGTCTAACAATTTTAGAAACTTGAACTGTTTTTTATTGATTGGCTTACTATCATTCTTTGCAAAATGGGAGGCAACACGAGACACATGGCAGTATAAAAATGTAGTTTTTGTGTCTCATTAAACAGCATTCAAATTAATAAACAAGCTTCTCAATCAAAATTTTATGCTCAACAAACTGAACGGCAGGTCACATTTATTTCATTCAGTTTATAAAACCATTTCTATAAACGTGCCACGCCCTCTGAAAATGGGGGTTATCGCACAGGCGACAATGCATGTCTCAGGGGAATTTGCACACACTCGACAATGCAGGTCTCAGACGATATTGCGCAAAGGTGTCAATGCAGGTTTCAGGCGATATTGCGCACAGGCGGCAATGTAGGTCTCAGGCGATGTTGCACACAGGCGACAATGCAGGTCTCAGGCGATGTGGCGCACAGGCGACAATGCATGTCTCAGGGGAATTTGCACACACTCGACAATGCAGGTCTCAGACGATATTGCGCAAAGGTGTCAGTGCAGGTTTCAGGCGATATTGCGCACAGGCGGCAATGTAGGTCTCAGGCGATGTTGCACACAGGCGACAATGCAGGTCTCAGGCGATGTGGCGCGCAGGGGACAATGTAGGTCTCAGGCGAATTTGCACACACTTGACAATGCAGATCTCAGGCGATATTGCGCACAGGCGACAATGTAGGTCTCAGGCGATGTTGCACACAGGCGACAATGCAGGTCTCAAGCGATGTTGCACACAGGTACCAATGCAGATCTCAGATGATGTTGCGCATAGGCGACAATTCAGGTCTCAGGCGATATTGCACACAGGTACCAATGCAGATCTCAGGCGATATTGCGCCAAGGCGACAATTCAGGTCTCAGGCGATATTGCACACAGGTACCAATGCAGATCTCAGGCGATGTTGCGCACAGGCGACAATGCAGGTCTCATAATATGGGTATCTTTGCAAGAAAACCTGATTTTGTTGCATGCAAACAACAAAAACACAAACTATTTGCTGCAAGTAAAATTCAATGGTAGCAAAGTCTTACCTTAACACAAATATCGAAGACAGGCCTTGAGATGATAAGAAAAAATTCATGCTCAACTCAAATAAGCATGAAATTCCAATTGCTAATAATATGTAAGATTATGAAAAAATATTTTTGGTGCTTTAAAGCTCCCATATGGTGTACATGTATTTATCTTGCTAAGAAATGTTAAAATGTCAACATTTGTTGGCATTTAAACATTTATGAGCAGAATAAATTCCATGTTCAGTTGAACTGAGCATGAAACAGTTGTTGGCATTTTTACATTTACTAGCAAGAAAAATACAACATCTGAAAGTTTTAAAGCAACAATAATATTTATTTTTCATCAGCATACATTTTATGAGTATTTTAACGTTTATGAGCAGGATAAATTTCATGCTAAGTTGAGTGGAGTATGAAAACGTTTGATAACCTCGAGGCCTGGCATCGCGGTTATAAAACTTGAGTTCATTCTCAGACTCAAAATAAAGCGCAATGATTGGCTGCTTGCGCACATGTGTCCGCAAGCAACCAATCATTGCGCTTTATTTTGAGTCTGATACTGTACTCAAGTTTTATAACCTCGAGGCCAGGTTTTCACAGGACGAGGTTCAAATAAACTGGTTCACTTACTAGTTATTAGGGCATCGTGTTACACCGAATTACACTAAACAAATATTATGGGCATTGTGCAATTTATCCATGTCAATAATTTCAATATATTTTCAAGCTTGCATTTTTCACTATTTTATACGGTTAAATGGTTAAATAGTTAAAGTAGGTTTCGTTTGTGCTCATAACCACAAGCGCACTCGGTTAGATAGGTCTTTGTCTGTCTTTGAAAAATAGGTCAAATGTCTCGATTGTTGTTGGTTTGCTGTGCAAAAATGGGAACAAACATGGAAACAAATAGTAAGTGCGTATGATCAGGAAATACCACAATTGCAGACAAACCCATGGTACCGCGAGGAAGAGCCACACAGCCATCACTAGACACCAGGAAGACAAACCAAGCCAAGCAACCAGCTATCTCTTCCCCGTCAAGATGATTGCAATACTAGAATAGACATAAAGTAACGTACAACAAAACATACAACAATTAAGACTTCCACAACGGGAGCAACAGTCAAAGCCAGATGATTTTAATTTTGAAATTGTTGATTTTCCTATATTCCATATATATATATATCGCCCCCAATCTTATAACAATTTATTCCCTTTAGCTAGAGTATGTTTAAATGTTAGTGACTTCAACAAAAGAGTATAGGATTCCGTGTAAATGATTATCTTTAAGTTATAACATGTGAATATGACCTGGAAATAGCGCAAACACAGACCAGACATGATTTATGACACCAAGAGAAAGAGACACATGGTTACAGGTATTTGACTAACAACCAGTTAGCAGTAGAAGTTGGCCACTATCGGCCCAATATTGTATATGCTGGCTAGGAAGACGCATAGACGCACAGACAAGCAAGAACGCATTAACCGACACAGTCGCAGGAAAGTTGTTTTAGACTTTTAATACTTGGAAGGTGAAACCGACAAGATGACAAACACATATGAGCCACGACATGAGATTTCTAACAATATGTTATGTGCGACCAGCAAAGCCTCAGCCTCAGATGCGCAGTCTGATCAGAGCCTTTGCTAGTCGCTCGAATATTCTATGAGTATTAAGCTACTGACTGAAAATCATTTAGAGTTTCTTAGTTTAAAAGGAAGCTACACAGGCTCGTCTGAGTCTGCACTTGTCAAAATACCACATTATTGGAAATCACATGTATTGCTCATATATGACCAATCCAGTGGCATCGAAGCTTGCAGTATTATATGGATCCATTGTTTTATCCCCTGTATAAGCATATTCGATTCTTAGGAATTGGCCGAGGACTTCCAAATGAATAAGAACACACCTGCCAACCAATTAAAACAAACCCAACAGATACAAGGGATTGGTGCTGAGTCAATGTAGACTAATGTAGATGAATGAAACTATTGACGCATCCTATCAGAGGATACCATTAATCCCACTACTCAAGCCAATGAACTCATAGGCAATTAGACATAAGTAAGCACCTGCTGTGAATATATAGCCATCACTCGTGTTATTATTCTCATAAGCCTGCCAAAAGGTCATTACTTGTTTGTTTATCATTGTCTCCGTAGGCCAACACTGAAAAATGATCTAACAATTAACTATGAAACAGAAAGGTGATAAGTAGATACGTAATGGTTCCGTCAGCAGCTAGGAATGAAAAGAGTCTTGTAGTCATATACGAATGACCAGACCCAAAGTGATGCTACAGTTGTGTTTAATTTGTGGAACATGCGGAAAGTAAGCTCACTTTGGTGGGAAAACGAATGACCTGGTCAGACCTGCGCATATGCCATGCGCGGGTCTGACCTGGGCTTTGCTTTCCCACAGATATCATGACTGTGCTTTTCATTTGTGGTAAGCTTTATTAATATTCAGCTTGGCTATTGTATTGTCCGTGGTTAGGGGGACATGAACTCTAGGTTGTTTACCTGATGACGCTGTGTACTATTATTGCTCTGAAGCACATTTTATGTCAAACTGGGCTAAACTCGCCACGCGATTCGGCACACCTCCTTTGGAAGGAAATAAAGTAAAACCTGTGTAAAACGGCCTCTCAAAAATAGACGAAACAAATATCTTAATGACTAATGACAGATGGTAGCTCAATGAATGTCGAAAGTATTACAGAATGCTCCAATACTCTTGACCTGCATTAAGTGAGAATTGGTCTTGAAAACTAATTTTCTGTCTTTTGGAGAGTGGCCGTTTTACACAGGTTTTTGCTGTAGTAATTATTCAGTGCCTGTTTTATGAAGAAACTAATCAATGGCAAATAAAGAATAAACCAAAAATGTGATAGATGTTTTTCTACATTCTATATTTCCTTTCGATGAATTTAATCAAATCACCAATACCCTTGTACAAAAATCTTTGCACAACAGCCACGAAAGGGAAAGACAAAAAACTGTGAAGTACTTCCCCTCATTATATCAATCTTTCAGGTTGAAATATGAGGTAAGGGTTCTTTGATTGTGTGTTTTTTGTGTTTTTTTTTTCAACTGGGCTGTATTACTCTTTGAAATGAGCAATATCAGACAATAAAAACTATTATCCCTGGTGATCACTGGTAGCTGTATTGTCTTAAATTCCCTGATATGTGATTGTGTAATATGGCAATCTAATGTAAAATGTCTGACATTCTTTGATTTATCAGTAACGAAAATAACTTGAAATTGGTTTCTGATGCTTGTCCTTGGGTGGATCCACCATGGCTCAACTACTGGGGATTATTTGTTAGCTCTAAATATGAATTAAGAGCCATTTTTGGACATTGTTGTAAATTAAATTGATTTGATTGTTTCCCTCTGTTGATACATTGCAAACATTTTGTGTTTTTAACAATAGCAGAATCTACCTCCTGGCGAAGATTCAGTCATTAAAATGTATTTAAAGTCGACCGCTGGGGACAGCTGCTGTTCATTCTAAGGCGTTAGTTCTGGTGTTGCTGATTCATTATTACTGTGCGGATCTATGTGTGTGTGTTGGATCCTTGTTTTGCAAAATAGTTTTAATGTCCTTTCTTGTTTTTGAATAATTTCGCTGAGGGAGAGCAATTTGCTTTACTTTAATTGTGTTCTTACTATTGTTTGACTGTCAGTGTTTTGTGTATCTTCCTCGTGGTGCCATGGGTTGGTCTGTGGTCTGTGAGTGTGGCATGTTCTGGTCATGCTCACTTGTTTTTTAACATCTATTTCAATGCTAAGTACCAATGTTTCTCTCACGACCCTCCATAGACATTTTGAAAGTAAGAAAGACAGCAAGGGTCAGGAGTCGATACAATAGAGTACCACACCTGTCCCAGGATACCTAATGGGAAAGTAACATAATCACAATAAACATCACAAACAAGTGCCACGAGGTCAGCCCTTTCCCTGGCAGCAATGAACAGACGCGAAAGCATTACAAACACAAGACATAAATAACACAAATGATCCACAAAAGAAGTTGCATACGATGGGCTGTGTGATATATATATGTTACCCATTTTGAGGATCTACTGGAATTATTAAATTCACAAAATTGATAGCCAGTAGTTGCTTTCTTTTGGGGATAAATGACTACAGTTTCTTAGCTTAAAATATCTGTTTCAAGGTACCTTTATGTTGTTATTATCTGTATGTTAATACATGTATGTTAATACATTTCACTGAGCATCTAAACAACTGCAATCCTGAATAAGAATTGTATAATCAACATTTTATAGACTGGAACCTCCTAAACAGGCACTTTGGCAAACAATGATGCACAACGTGGTATTTCATCAGGGTCTGCACTGGACAAAATCAATCTTTATTTTAGGGGGAAATTATAACATGTGCCCCCCACACCACCACCACCACTACCACCACACACACACACACACACACACACACACACACACACACACACACACACACACACACACACACACCAATATATACAATGTACCATTCTGACTCTATTGTATTAAACTTTATGGAAAATTCAATTGACCAACAACGGGTTAACAAATCAGCTACTGCTATATTTTACCACCTAGCCTACCAGACATGGATGTTATAAAACATTTTTTCATGCTCAACTCAACTTGGCATGAAATTTTAACTGCTTATTAAAGCTAGAATGCTAAATACGTAATATTAATCTCGATCAGCTGTTGTACAATATCTCTCTTATAAATTGTTGGCATATTAACATTTATGAGCAGGATAAACTTTGGGCTCAGTTGAGTTGAGCATTAAACCAGTTCTATAACCTCGGGCCAGGTTTCCCCTAATCCTATATATAGAGACCACTGCCTTATTTCACTATATTTTATTTCTGAAAAGTTCCATTGCCTATCGAAGATAACGAAATTTCCAAGTTAAAACGCAATAAGGTATTCATGTTTATTCCAAGATAAAATTGTAACGGTTCACCCCATATATTATCAGCATATGGATTTCGGGGCAAAAACTATTGAATGTAAGGCTGAGTGGTTAAAGCCGATGTTATCAATGGAGTACCTGCCAAACTCAGATTAAGTAATATGTAATAAGTTATACAGATGTGCCGAATTTATGATAACTCATAATTACATGATTAGAGAACGGTCGTAACTGCTCCAGAAAGCTCACTTAGCATATACAGTAATAGACAAAACCAAATGCTAGCTTAACGAATGTCGAAAGTATTGCAGAATGCTCCAATGGGAGCATTCTGCAATACTTTTGACCTGCATTTAGCGATATTTGGTTTGGAAAACCAATTTTTAGTTTTTTTGAGAGTGGCTGTTTTAGACAGATTTACTGTACCTCAAACTGTTTTTGCTTTCATTGCAGTGGTTGTTTAGACAGTATGGGCCTACCAAACCCATTGGTGCCTGATTTTAACCTGAACTTGCACTTGACTAGAAGTCTCTGGTGGGCCTAGGAAAGAGGGTCTGGATGGGGGGGGGGGTCTGGTTATCACTATTCATTTAAAATTTAGCCCATTATTCATCTCATTAAAATTTTGGGTTATTCATTAAAATAAGACCAATTATTCATTATAGGTAAGAAAGGTGGCAAAGAAATCTGATTATTCACTATTCATTAATTTTTTCTTCAATTCATTAAAAATAGGATTATTCATTATGTTTTAGGATCTCATTATTCACTATTCATTATTTTTTGGCTCATTATTCACTATTCATTATAAAAAAGGACCATTATTCACTAATCATTATACCCCATCCAGACCCCCAGGAAGCCTAGATCTTTTAGAAGTTTCCCTGCTAAAACAACTTGATTCCAACATTTCTCCAGTGATGAATGTGACGTAAATCATTTCTACCTGTTTGTTGTAGTTATTCTCCAGTACAATACAATCGAACAGAACATAGGTTACACCAAGACCAATGACAGTTCAGCTGCCACTAAATTTGGTGTAAAATTACACTTATGTTTTGTTTTTACAGTGATGATGCATGTATGTTGTGTATCTTGTGCAGTGAGTATTAGCAGATAAGGCTCACCAAAGGGCCCCCGTATACGAGTATGTGAACTTGGCTTGGAGTATGGAGTCTGGGGTATGGACTTCAATTCCAAACTTGGTAGTCTATGGGGTTTACAAACAAGAATGGCATTACCAAGCATGTTTGGTATTCAACCCCAATCCCAAAGTCTACTAATTTACCTTGGAAATTCGCGCCAATACCAAACTTGCTATTACATTAGTTAGATGGCCTCCATGCGAGCTGAACATTTCTTGTACTTCAACAACAGCAGAATCTAGGGCGAAGATTTGGTACCAGTTAAATGCATTTAAGCCCCCCGGTGGCTTAGGCTGCTGTCCGTTCTAAGGCGGTGGTTCTGTTGTTGTTGACTTTTTGTTTATTGTTACTCCCATTGTGGGAGTCTGTGATTGTTCTATGTTTTGTTGTACGTTACTTTATGTCCATTCTAGTATTGCAATCATCTTGATGGAGAAGAGAGAGCTGGTTGCTTTGTTTAATTTGTCTTCCTGGTGTCTCGTGATGGTTGAACGGCTGTTCCTCGCGGTGCCACGGGGTTGTCTGCGGTTTGTGATTGTGGTATTTTCTGATCATACTCACTATTTTTGTGATTCAAAACCAACATTGGGATTGAATACCAGGCTTGAGATCAACGATTTAAAGGTACACTAATTAAACTTGGAAATTCACTGCCAATACCAAACTTACGATTCAAAACCAACATTAGGATTCAATACCAGGCTTGAGATCCGAGATTTAAAAGTACTCTAATTTACCTTGGAATTTCACTGCCAATACCAAACTTGTGATTTAAAACCAACATTGGGATTGAATGCCAGGCTTGAGATTGAATACCAAACACGCTTGTTAATGTCATTCTTGCTTGTAAACCCCAAACCTGGAAATGAATTTCATACCCCAGACTCCAAACTCAAAGCCAAGTTCACACAGTTCCCGTATACAAGCATCTATTTGGAAGAAACTCGTTCCCTTATGTATGTTTGGTGGTTGCATTCGTTACTATCATAAATGAAGTTTGTCACTACTGAGGTCTTCTTAAAGCCACATTGGTCGTTTGCATTATTCTCTCAAACAGAGATACCATACCTCCTAGCATATTAATATTGCGTGTTGACTTCACATTAAACTTTGTGCTTTTGACAGCAGTTTGCGTGTGACATGTTTGCGTGTGGCAACAGATAAACCAACATGATGCATTGCGTTGAGTAGGCCTGACCAATACTTAGTTACCCTTGACGCTCAACTTACATGTTCTTTATTAACTATTTGCCTGCTAGTGACACTTTTTTCGTCTGCTTCTAGCCTTGAACCCAGATCAGGCTTATTCACACATTTGCTCATATTGTACATAGCCTTTGGGCGGTATAATATCACAGTCACGCTAGCATTTGGACCCTACTTTCATGGCTATAGGATATTACAAACTCGCTAGCCGTTGAACCTCACTTTCATGGCTGTGCGTTTTTGCAAACTCTAGACTCAGTGCCTCATTTACATGGCGGGAGCGCAGTGGCTCAGTGGTAGAGTGCTTGACTCGATACCGAGGGTCACGGGTTCGAGCCTCACCGGCATTACTGCATTGTGTCCTTAAGCAAGACACATTAATCCTTGCCTGGTACTGGTTCAACCCATGAAGACCCGTCCGGACATTATTGAAAAATTGTTGAATGGGATGTAAATAATAAAATCAAACAAACAAATTATTTACATGGCTGTTTAATGTTCCAACTTCGCCAGCCTTGAGGTCTCATTTGCATGACTGCATGATATTACAAACCTGCTAGGCTTTGGGCTTCACTTTCATGGCTGTAAGATATTGCAAACTCACCATCCTTGGACCTCACTTTCATGACTATATGATATTGAAAACTCGCTTAAATTGGGGCTACACTTTCATGGATGTATGCTATTACAAAATCGTTAGCCTTGGGATGTGCACTTGCATGACCTTATAACACATGTATTACAAACTCGCTAGTCTTAGGGCCTCACTCTCATGACATAATATTAGAAACTCGCTAGTCGTAGGGCCTCACTTTCATGGCATAATATTAGAAACTCGCTAGTCTTAGGGCCTCACTTTCATGGCATAATATTAGAAACTCGCTAGTCTTAGGGCCTCACTTTCATGGCATAATATTAGAAACTCGCTAGTCGTAGGGCCTCACTTTCATGGCATAATATTAGAAACTCGCTAGTCTTAGGGCCTCACTTTCATGGCATAATATTAGAAACTCGCTAGTCGTAGGGCCTCACTTTCATGGCATAATATTGGAAACTCGCTAGTCTTAGGGCCTCACTTTCATGGCATAATATTAGAAACTCGCTAGTCGTAGGGCCTCACTTTCATGGCATAATATTAGAAACTCGCTAGTCTTAGGGCCTCACTTTCATGGCATAATATTAGAAACTCGCTAGTCTTAGGGCCTCACTTTCATGGCATAATATTAGAAACTCGCTAGTCGTAGGGCCTCACTTTCATGGCATAATATTAGAAACTCGCTAGTCTTAGGGCCTCACTTTCATGGCATAATATTAGAAACTCGCTAGTCGTAGGGCCTCACTTTCATGGCATAATATTAGAAACTCGCTAGTCTTAGGGCCTCACTTTCATGGCATAATATTAGAAACTCGCTAGTCGTAGGGCCTCACTTTCATGGCATAATATTAGAAACTCGCTAGTCGTAGGGCCTCACTTTCATGGCATAATATTAGAAACTCGCTAGTCGTAGGGCCTCACTTTCATGGCATAACATTAGAAACTCGCTAGTCGTAGGGCCTCACTTTCATGGCATAATATTAGAAACTCGCTAGTCGTAGGGCCTCACTTTCATGGCATAATATTAGAAACTCGCTAGTCCTAGGACCTCACTTTCATGGCATAATATTAGAAACTCGCTAGTCGTAGGGCCTCACTTTCATGGCATAATATTAGAAACTCGCTAGTCGTAGGGCCTCACTTTCATGGCATAATATTAGAAACTCGCTAGTCGTAGGGCCTCACTTTCATGGCATAATATTAGAAACTCGCTAGTCCTAGGGCCTCACTTTCATGGCATAATATTAGAAACTCGCTAGTCTTAGGGCCTCACTTTCATGGCATAATATTAGAAACTCGCTAGTCGTAGGGCCTCACTTTCATGGCATAATATTAGAAACTCGCTAGTCGTAGGGCCTCACTTTCATGGCATAATATTAGAAACTCGCTAGTCTTAGGGCCTCACTTTCATGGCATAATATTAGAAACTCGCTAGTCCTGGGGCCTCACTTTCATGGCATAATATTAGAAACTCGCTAGTCCTAGGGCCTCACTTTCATGGCATAATATTAGAAACTCGCTAGTCTTAGGGCCTCACTTTCATGGCATAATATTAGAAACTCGCTATGCGTAGGGCCTCACTTTCATGGCATAATATTAGAAACTCGCTAGTCGTAGGGCCTCACTTTCATGGCATAATATTAGAAACTCGCTAGTCGTAGGGCCTCACTTTCATGGCATAATATTAGAAACTCGCTAGTCCTAGGGCCTCACTTTCATGGCATAATATTAGAAACTCGCTAGTCCTAGGGCCTCACTTTCATGCTGTGTAATATAACATGTTCGCAAGCAATCAGATCTCAATTTATGTCTGTACAATACCAAACACAAGCTAGCCTGTGGAATCCAGTTTCGTCACTGTATGATAGCATATACTCGCTAGCCTATAGCCTTGGTACCTCACTTCCATGGCTATATAAAAAGCACATACTCGCTAGCAATCAGGTCTCAATTTCATGTCTGTATAACACACACACACACACACACACACACACACACACACACACACACACACACACACACACACACACACACACACACACACACACACACACACACACACACACGCCTTGGTGATTCAGTTTCATGACTGTATAATAGCACATGCTCGCTAGCCGTGGTGCCTCATATAAAAGCACACATTTGCTAGCCTTAATTGGGCCTCAGTATTATATCACATACCCGCTAACCTTTGGGCTCACTTTATTGCTGCTTAATATTTCAAACTTGCTCCACTCGTTGTCGAAATACGTATTATAGCTGTATGTTTCTTATGGGGTCATATTCTAATGGTGCTATATCATACACTGGTTTTGCACTAGGAGGCACTGACGGCAACTGGTTGGGCGATTCCGTCACCGCGGAAAGACATCAAAGCGAATTGTCAAAGCAATAATGAATGTGGCCATGAAAACGTCTGAATACAAACTTTGCTAAGTTTTTGTCTAAACCTGTTTATTCCACTGTAGAACGACTAGCCTGCGATATTTGTTCTTTGTCCAGATATGGTATACCCAATTTTCTTGCTAAAATAGAATATTCAAGCGTCTAGTTTGGCTCAATAGCTGAGCAAGCTGATTGGAGTCTCGCCAGTATGTAAGACTCTAATACAAACTTTCTCTTGGCATGGCCCATTTGGAGAGATATAACATAATTTACAACATCAAAATTTAGAAAGACAAAACCTTGATGATTGATATTCAGTTCGAATGGTATCTGATGACCCGAGACACTGGTATGATAGTTCACCGTTTGACCTTATGTCACAACAGATCTCATATCAGAAAGACAAATGTTTTTAAAAGGTGATCAAACAACACGTGATTAACCTGTTAAATATCGTACAACCCCCAAGCGCTGACATGGGGTGTCCTGTATCGTCTATCTTGTCAAACATAGCCGCACGGCTCACGGTGCGAATAGTAAAAAAATTGAATCAATAACAAAAATCATTGTCTGAGCACAATGCCACGGTGTAGCATCGACTCCGGAACTTGGTACCAGGTGAATCGAATGTCAACACAGACATGGCATGTAGTGGGGTGAGTCAAACGGTTTTTTAGTGGTTTGTAATAAGCGCCTGCCTTGGAAGTGAATAGAATCCATCTTTAGAGAAGTCAAACACTTGTCCGTGCCAGCCAAAATGATCAATTCTTGCTGTATGTCACAAAACATCGTGAAACACTGCCAGCTGGTACCGCTAAAAACAGCATGTCCCATCGAAAAATGTTTGTTTCTGCACTGTTTAAAACCGTTTTCCACCTCATTTTCAATGCCAAAATGATGAGCATATTGGAAATCACATTCGGTATAAGTTTTATTTGTAATTATCTTGATTTGACTGATATATTATCAAAAACAGAAAACGCTTTGAGTACGGCAATTTACCAGTCCGAAGTACGGCAACTTGAAAAACATTAAATTTACAGTACGGCAATTTGCATCGACATGTTTGTCTGTGAAAACTCCCCAAACCACCCAAATCACCCTAAACGAACACCAAAACCAGCCTCTCCAGCTTCAAACAACCTCATGTCCCCAAACACACCACACCAACACCTCAGCACCAGATATGGGCCAGAACACGACACTTTGGTACTTATCGCATATTCGCAAAAGTTTATTTAATATGCTCACGCTGACGTATATCTTATGGAGACTAACTTCTATACCTCCATCTATTTGCATTGTGTGCGAGAGCAGCAAAGACCCTGGTGCGCGGATGCACAGGCTAGTCTGAGCGTTTGGCTGCTCGTAGTACCCAATCTCTCCCGCCCGTAATGGTGTAAATGTGAATTACTGATTAGCGAATTATGACCATAAATTAAGCAGATTAGCAAATATTGGCCCTTAAAGTTAACGATTAGCGATTTTAGGGGTTAATTTGACCGAATAGCGGAATGAGAAGTGCTAGTGATTAGCGAATTTCGGCCTAAAATTTAATGATAAGCGATTTTTGGGCGAAAAAATACCAAATATCGAAATGACGCGTTTTCGATGGAAAAAAGTTATTCCAATTCGTTGTTACTGATAACCGATTTTGGGGGCTATTTTTTTTTACATATACTGAATTTTGGGTCTGATTTTTTCTGATTACTAATTTTTATGTGTAAATTTTACTGATCAGGTGATTTTTGGGCGTAAATTTTACTGATTAGCGATTTTTGGGTCCAAATTTTACTGATTAGCGATTTTTTTAGCCCAAATTTTACTGATTAGCGACTGTCGTGCCAACCAAGAGTGACAGTGACGTTATATTTTGTTTACAATTGTAAAAATTTAAACTTGTGTTAGTATTAAAGGAAATAATTAAGTGATACGAGCCGAAGCCCACAACCACAAAGCCAATGGAACTCAAACTTACATCGAGTTCAAACGGCTCTGGTCACACCAAGACGAAAGCCACATAGGCGTAGCTAGGAAGCTTTGGGGGAGAGGGTGTTAAGCCTCAATACTTGTGGGGGGGCATGATGTTTTCGCAGAGGGGTCCAACTTTTACTTATTTGATAGGGGACACTGTTAACGCGGCGACATCGGGCCACCAGCGAAACGCCATTGAATTTGCTGGCAAACCGATAATGGCCCAGCATTGAATGCTAAGTAAGCAACTTTGTGATTCTTCAGTGGATCTTGACCAGCATTGCAAGGGAATACTATATTTCTGTGATTTTCAGGGGGATCCAGAGACCCCTGCCCCCTCCCCCGGATACATGCATGAATACCTGCAACATTTTCAGTACAACACAAGAGGGTCCGTGGAAGCACCCCCAAACCTCCACAAAACCATATCGGACCAGGCTCAACCGTAAACTATCTAGCACGTATTCCACCAGGATAACCACAACCTTTAAAGCAGACTTTTGGCATCATGCGTGGGCCTCTCACAGGGCGATTAATACAAATACTATAGTTTTCCGTTAGAAAAAAGAAACTGGTAAGGGACCTAAGCATATGGGCCCTTATGTGAAATAAGCAGACGAAAAAAAGTGAAAATTTGGATCCGCGCATGCGCAAATGCGATGAGCACGAAACCCTGGTGCACTTAGACATACATGTATGTCTAGTGTGTGTGTGTGTGTGTGTGTGTGTGTGTGTGTGTGTGTGTGTGTGTGTGTGTGTGTGTGTGTGTGTGTGTGTGTGTGTGTGTGTGTGTGTGTGTGTGTGTGTGTGTGTGTGTGTGTGTGTGTGTGTGTGTGTGTGTGTGAGGGGGGTACTCTCATATATATATACATATACCCCCAAATAAAATATTTTTCTGAAAATCCCCAAAAATATTGAAATTAAAAGATTTTTAACCCCCAAAAATGGTCTGAGCCTACATTTGTGTGAAAATATCAGAGTCCCCCCCCCCCCCGGCAAGTATGTTAGTACACGAGGCAACGGTTTGTCGAAGTGTTTCATTTATCTTTTGTTATTGAGTTGGTGTGCTGGAGTGTGTGATTGGACAGGGAAAATAGAAGTCAGGATTGGTGGTGGTTTGGTGTTTTAATGCTGACCCATAAATAACATTTCCGATTTCATCACAAATAATATCTTATGACGTACGTCACCTTTCAACGTCACGGTCAGTATAGTAAAACCTGGGAACATCTGATTGAATATTTTCACAAATTTGTACCATGTATCCATAATAGACCATACTGGCCCTCTTGAATCATTACGGACATTGGTTTGTTCCCAACGACAGCTTCTTTGAGTAGAATTCTATCATTTTCAAAATAAGTCGCCGTACTGTTCACTAGCAAGACGCCGTCCTGTATTTCTGTGTTATGTCGCAAATTGCCGTACTCAAGTCGTCGGAAATTTCTCTTGATTATATCTAACTCCGCTATTTTTTGGAGAAAACTTTTGCTTCAATATATACACTAGTGATGTCAATACATGTGCATAATAGCGGATTGTATTTGGCATCCTCCACTTACAAGATTACAAGGCGAGTTTTGAAGCTGACATGATTTTTCGCGGTACCAGGTAGCTACAATTACAGTAAAAAAGTCAACTAAGAATCACTTTTATATCATTGTTGGGTGTATATTTCAAAGATAAATATGTTCAGATAAAAATATATCCATCTTAACGCATATCGCCGTAATAAAACAGTATAATAACAACTTTTTCTTACCGTCGTCATGCCTGCCATTTGTTTATAGTCGATAAAGTTGGTAGCAAGTTCCGGAGTCGATGCTACACGGTGAATGCGTCCTATCAGTGATACTGCACAAAATAGCACGCTTGAGATATGATATACAGCCATAATAGGGTATTCAGCCATAATAGGGTATTCAGCCATAATAGGGTATTCAGCCATAAGAGGGTGTTCAACCATAAGAGAGTGTTCACATTATCAGCAAGAGAAAAATGACAAAAATGGAATGATCTGGTGCAATCTGGGGCGTCCCAAAGTAACCTTAAAATAAAAAAAATTAAGGAAAAAAATCAACAAGAAAACTTAATTGCCATATTTCTCTCTCAGATCAATCTTGATGAGCATGTTAATACGAAAATAAATACATGTAGAATTTACAAGGGGGGTCTGGGGGGCTAGCCCCCCCCCCCCTTCCCGAAACAGAAGAATTTTTTAAAAAAATCAAACAAAATGGAGGCTTTTCCTTATTTTTTTTTTTTTTTGCTTTTTGGCAAGGCTCCCTATATCCCCAAAATTATGAGCTTGCTCCCTAGCTCCCCTAAAATAATTACCAGTGCTCCCCAGATCCCTGAAAATAAATAGCCATTCTCCCCAGATCCCCAAAACCCCTGGGGGCCCACATGAGGTCACAGTAGTACTTAAATTTGGGATCATGGACAGGCATAAGATGAGGTCACAGGAGTAGCAAGTTTGAGATCATGCACAGCCATAAGAATTGGGTCACAGGGGTAACAAGTTTGAGATCATGCACAGCCATAAGAATGAGGTCACAGGAACACCAAGTTTGAGATCATGCACAGCCATAAGAATGAGGTCACATGAGTAGCAAGTTTGAGATCATGCACAGCCATAAGAATGAGGTCACTGGAGTAGCAAGTTTGAGATCATGCACAACCATAAGAATGAGGTCACTGGAGTAGCAAGTTTGAGATCATGCACAGCCATAAGAATGAGGTCACATGAGTAGCAAGTCTGAGATCATGCACAGCCATAAGAATGAGGACACATGAGTGCCAAGTTTGAGATCATGCACAGTCATAAGAATGAGGTCACATGAGTAGCAAGTTTGAGATCATGCACAGTCTTAAGAGTGAGGTCACATGAGCAGCAAGTTTGGGATCATGTACAGCTATATGAATGAGGTCACATGAGTGCCAAGTTTGAGATCATGCACAGTCATAAGAATGAGGTCACATGAGTAGCAAGTTTGAGATCATGCACAGTCTTAAGAGTGAGGTCACATGAGCAGCAAGTTTGGGATCATGTACAGCTATAAGAATGAGGTCACATGAATAGCAAGTTTGAGATCATACACAGCCATAAGAATTAGGTCACATGAGTAGCAAGTTTGAGATCATACACAGCCATAAGAATTAGGTCACAGGAGTAGCAAGTTTGAGATCATACACAGCCATAAGAATTAGGTCACAGGAGTAGCAAGTTTGAGATCATGCACAGCCATAAGAATTAGGTCACAGAAGCAGCAAAATTGAGATCATGCACAGCCATAAGAATAGGGTCACATGAAAAGCAAGTTCGAGATCATGCACAGCCATAAGAACGAGGTCACATGAGTAGCAAGCTTGAGATCATGCACAGCCATAAGAATGAGGTCACATGAGTAGCAAGTTAGAGATCATACACAGCCATAAGAATGAGGTCACATGAATAGCAAGTTTGAGATCATGCACAGCCATAAGAATGAGGTCACGGGACTAGTACGTTTGAGACCATGCACAGCCATAAGAATTAGGTCTCAGGAGCAGCAAGTTTGAGATCTTGCACAGCCATAAGATTGAGGTCACAGGAGCAGCAAGTTTGAGATCATGCACAGCCATAAGAATGAGGTCACAGGAGTAGCAAGTTTGAGATCATGCAGAGTCATAAGAATGTGGTCAGATGAGTAGCAAGTTTTAGATCATACAAAGCTATAAGAATGAGGTCACAGGAGTAGCAAGATTGAGATCATATACAGTTACAAGAGTGAGGCCACAGGATTAGCATGTTTGAGATCATGCACAGTCATTACAGTGAGACCACAGGAGTAGCATGTTTGAGATCATGCACAACCATAAGAATGAGGTCACAGGATTAGTAATTATGAGATCATGCACAACCCTAAGAATTAGGTCACAGGAGTAGCAAGATTGAGATCATGCACAGCCATAAGAACGAGAACACAGGAGCAGCAAGTTTGAGATCATGCACAGCCATAAGAATGAGGTCACATGAGTAGCAAGTTTGAGATCATGCACAGCCATAAGAATGAGGTCACATGAGTAGCAAGTTTGAGATCATGCACAGTCATAAGAATGTGGTCAGATGAATAGCAAGTTTGAGATCATACACAGTCATAAGAATGAGGTCACAGAAGTAGCAAGTTTGAGATCATACACAGCCATAATAATGAGATCACAGGAGTAGCAAGTTTGAGATCATGCACAGCCATGTTGATGAGGCCATAAGAGGAGCAAGTTTGAGAGTATACACATCCATAAGAATGAGAGCACAGGAGTAGAAAGTTTGAGATCATACACAGCCATAAGAATGAGAGCACATGAGTAGCAAGTTTGAGATCATGCACAGCCATAAGATAGAGGGTACATTAGTAGCAGGTTTAAGATCACGCACAGCCATAAGAGTGAGCTCTCAAGAGAAGCAAGTTTGAGATCATTTACAGCAGCAAGAGTAAGGGGACAAGAGAAGCGAGTTTGAGGTCATATGCAGCCTTAAGAGTAAGGTCACAAGAGTAGCCAGTCCGAGATCATACACAGCCATAAGAATGAGGACACAATAGTAGCAGGTTGGAGATCATACACGGCTATAAGCGGGTCGCTGATATCATATACACCATTAACGGTAAGGTCACGAGAGAAGCAAGTTTAACATCGTATACAGCTATACGAGTGAGGACAGTTTGAGATTATATTTAGCCATAAAAGTGAGGCTATAGAAGTAGCATGTTTGAGGTCATACATAGCCATTAAAGCGAAGTCACGAGAGTAGCAACTTTCAGATCATATACAGCCTTAAAGGGGCGGCAACGCTGCAAGCAAGTGAATTGGAAATGCTAGTCCTTATTAAACCATTCAATCTGCTGCAAACCCAATCAAAAACGGATATATTTTTTTTTAAAAAAGCTATAGCGATTTGAAATTCAAAATTCCGACTTCTATTAAGCCAAAGGAGGCCGCCGCAATTTCAAATATTTAATTTACTTCTTTTTATTTTTAACCCCAATAAAATCCCCAAGATCATTTCAAACTGTATACATATTTCTTTTGTTTTTCAATATCAACTATTTTCAACAGAAGAATCAATATAAATGGAAATCAAGTTAAAATGAATAGCAGGGAACTAGTTATTCTGTTTATGTATATTTAATGAGGGTTGTGTGACGTCACACAGCCGCAAAAATGGCTGCCCTCAATAGCTTTTGATTCTTTACTAAAAATAGCTGTTATTTTCTTATTTCCATTCAATTTTAAGGGGTTGCATTCTAGATGCATGTTTTTCAATTTTACCATCCCCTTTTAGAGTGCCTCTATATGAGTAGTAAGTTTGAGATCATATACAGCATAAGATGTTGTTCACAAGAGTTGCAAGTTTGAGATCATTTGCAGTCATAAGAATAAGGTCACATGAGTGGCAAGTTTGCGATCATACACATTTATAAGAGTGAGGCCACAGGAGTAGCAAGTTTTAGATCATACACAGTCATTAGGATGAGGTCCGTGAGTAGCAAGTTTGTATTCGTGTACAGTCGTACAGCTAAGGCCCAAATAATAGCAAGTTCAAAATCATACACAGCCATTAAAATGTGTTCACAAGAATATCAAATTGATGTAATGTACAGCCTTTTAGAGTCACGCTACAAGCATATCAAGTGTGGAGTCATATACAGCCACACGAGTGCGGACCAAGAAATAGCAATTTTGAAATTATATACAGCTATTTAAGCGAGGCCACAAGCATCAGCTATATGAATGAGGCCACAAGCATATAAGCAGGTGATTATGACCAGGAAATGCCACAGTCACAGACCACAGATCAACCAATGACACAGCGAGGAAGAGAAAAAGGATACAGAAAGTCCCACGGGCACAATAAAAGTAAAGCAGCCACCCCTCTCTTCCTTAGCAAAATGATAGCAAACTAGAAAGTATACTAAGACCTGTGCTTCAAAGAAAGAAACAAACTACCCCCCATACACACACACACACGCGCGCGCGGAGCAGCATTAATGAATGAACAACAACAGACTTATCGTCATAGGACAGTAGCTTAAGCTACTAGGGAGAGGGGTGCTTAAATATATTTTACTGGCTAGAAAATGGTCCTAGATTCTGCTGTTGTTAATACACAAAAATTGTTTAGTTCGCATGAAGGCTTCACAACATCGCACAAAGGCTTCATAACTTAAAAAAAATGCATCGCCAAACAATCAAATCCAGTTAACGTACTACGATGATGCAAACAAAGACGATAACTAGAGTTAAGGTTTGAAACTATTAATCACAGCCATAAGAGTGAGGCCACATGCATTTCAAATTTGAGACCATATACAGCATTAAGAGAAAGGCAATGAGAGTAGAAAGTTTTAGATAATATACAGCCATAAAAGTGAAGCCCAAAAAGTTGCCAGTTTGAGATCATTTACAGCCTTACGAGTGACCCACAGCAGTAACAAGTTTGAGATCATACACAGCCAAAAGCGAGGCCGCACGAGTAGCAAGTTTCAGATCATTTACAGCCATAAGACCTAGGTCACAGTAATGGCCAGTTATGGCTGTCATTTGTAGCCATAAGTGGGGCCACACGACTAGCATTTTTGAGATCATGTACAGCCATAAAAGTAAGATCACAAGAGAAGCAAGTTTGAGATCATTTACAGCCATAAGTGAGGCCACACGAGTAGCATGTAGCCATAAGAGTAAGGCCACAAGAGAAGCAATTGTGAGATCATTTACAGCCATAAATGGGGCGCCACGAGTAGCATGTTTGAGATCATGTACAGCCATTAGAGTAATGCCACAAGAGAAGCAAGTGTAAATACTATACAGCCATAAGAATAAGGCCACAAGAGAAGCAAGTGTGAGATCATTTACAGCCATAAGAATAAGGCCACAAGAGAAGCAAGTTTAAGATCATATATAGCCATACGAGTAAGGCCACAAGAGAAGCAATTTGAGCTTATATACAAATAAGAGTGAGGCCACAAGAGTAAGGCCACAAGCAAGTTTGAGATCATCTATAGCCATAAGAGTAAAATACACAAGAAGCAATTTTGAGATCATATATAGCCTAAAGAGCAATGTCACAAGAGAGGCAAGTTTGAGAGCATATACAGTCGTAAGAGTAAGGCCACAAGAGAAGCAGGGTTCAGAGCATATACAGCGATAAGAGTAAGGCCACAAGAGAAGCAAGTTTGAGATCATATATAGCACAAAGAGAAAGGCCACAAGAGAAGCAATTTAAGATCATAAATAGCCATAAGAGCAAGGTCACAAGAGAAGCAAGTTTGAGATTATATACAGCTATGAGAGTAAGGCCACAAGAGAAGCAAGTTTAAGCTTATATACAGCCATAAGATCAAGAAATAATTTCTATGGCAATTCTCCTCCCTTTCCACTGATTCAAGAAGGGTTATTGTCAGTTACAAGCGAAAGTATGTGCACAAAGTACTGGTTAACCGCTTAAAGTCAAGCTTACCAAGGAAAAAGTGTGGTCGGGTAAACATGACCATAGCTGTTGAATGAGACCTTAAGCAGTTTAGCATCAGACCAAACCAAACAATATACCCCAGCATCCAATTTAGGTTACCTTGCACCCTCGCAGGACAATTCTTCATGGGTGCCAAATTTTTCATTGGGAAACGAAGTTGTCCTAAAAAAATTGGTATGGGCTATGTGAAAGTGCATGGTTGTCATGGCAATCCATAGCGGATTTAAGAATGGGGGTATGCCTACAAAATTACTCATATCTCAGTTGTTACTTATCCTAGACTACTAAACTTAAAACTAAATTAAAGCTTAGACATAGTTCTATTATCCCCTTGTTGCATATGCAAATTTTCTAATTTGCATATTCATAAATATTTATGAAAACATAAAAAATGTGATTCACGAGTAGGGGTATACGTACAAGATCAATAATATCTCAGCTGCTTTTAGCCATAGATTACTAAAATTTGTACTTAATAAATATTTGCAAATTAGATAATTTGCATATGCAACAAGGGGATAATAGGCCTATGTCTAAGGTTTCATTTGGTTTAAAGTATGGCCAGGAAACGTCACAATCACAAATCACACACCAAGCCACGGCACTATTAGTAAGAGACACAGAACACATACAGTAATACCAGCACAATAACACAATTATAGTGAAGCAGTTCACTCTGCCATTCTCAGCAATATGATTGCAAAACTAGCATGGACGGATCCAGATGGGGGGCAGGGGTCAGGACCCCCCCCCCCCCCTCATGAAAAATCACAAAAATATAGGATATCTTAGCAATACTGGTCATCCGGGATACCCTGAAAATCACAAAGCTACCAAGCCAGCATTGAATGTTGGGCCAACATCGGCACGCCAGCGAAACGCTATTTAAATGGCGTTTAGCTGGCGGGCTGATGTTTGGATCGTTCCTCCCACCATCAACTAAAAAAACAAACCGCTGTTAAAGTTGGACCCTCTCTGGCAAAACTTTCTGGACAAACATCAAAGCAAAGAAGGAGTCAATTACACTGAGCATCCAATACCACTGTGCGTTTGTATGGGATATGGATCGGCTTAAATAGATACTATCTGCCAAATTATCGTCCTAGGTTCTGTAGTTGTTTGAACACAAACATTGTTTAGCTAGCACGGAGGCTACCAAATTTATGTGATGTATCATCACAGGGAAACAATCAAATCAATTCAACTTTCTGTGATGAAACAAAGAAAATGCCTCTAAACTCAGAGCACAAGAAAATCCCTAGTTGAGCTAAGGTGGGCTCAGCCACCTGGGCTCAGCCAAAGACAAGTATCAGGCACCAACCCACCAATGAATGTTTTAGGCCAGGGTCATCATTCATTCTGAGGTCTGACTCATCGTCGTGCGATCAAGCAGTTTATGTGCTGCTCATTTGCCATTTGTTATAAAAATCATTAATTTAACAAAATGAGTAGTGGCTCCTGGTTTCTGATTGTATATTCCTCGTTTGTGTTAACGTCAGCCGTCTTTCATGGGTCGTGCCAAGGCTTTGCAATAAATAGCATGACAAACATCACGGTGACTGTCGTCGCTCAGTCGTTTGTATGTTAATTTCCAACTAGTTTTGTGAAAACTTACAGTTCAGTAAGCAACCCGAAACACACCAACACCTGTAGGATTCGTCCCTTTAATATTTGAACATGACCAAAGGCTTGTTTGATATGAGGAATGCGTAAACTGAACACCGGTGAATTCAGGTGAATAAACTGAAATACAACACTAAACAATATATTGCTAAAGAAAAAAAGAAGAATTCAGCAAAAAAGATTCGTAAATCAAAGTTGTTAATTGTGGTTTCGTTAATGAATTTGATCATGCAAGCACAGAATTAGAGGTGTAATCGTTTGTGTCACTTCAATGAAATCTTATCTGACATAGTTTTATTTCGTCGGTTAAGGCATGTTGGTAATCTTTCAAAGCGTCCATGGATTGTTTAATGACACTATATTAGATGGATCGACGACGCAAGCCCGGTTAACGTTTGTGGGGTATTGACAGTATTCGCATTCTGTCTTGATATTTTTAAAAGTATAGTTTAAAGGCAAAGATTACTGTCAAGTAGAGATCATTAAATGATTAACTGATAAGGGACAGTTTCAATATCTCACAAATTTAAAGGGGCCTCAAGTGGGGAATTACCTGTATACAAAACAATTTCGTGCACTAAGATAAGATCAATATTTTATCATAAATTACTTAATCCCTTCATGGGACTACTTTATTGCCCCTGTAGGGAAGTCATAATCACCTCATTATGACTGTCCTTTTGATCTGCCCAGTATGACCCCTGGAGAGAGTCATAATGAGTGGTACCAGTATTATTGCTAAAATTTCTATGTCTTTAAAGGCAGGATTCCTGGGACCCTCTCCCCCCATAGGCTTCTATATGCGCCAGTAAGTGGGTGGAGCTTACCTACAATCAGATATGATTAGACCAACGGCCTGCCTGGTATTGCTGATAAGCAGCATGATCACGGGGCTGATAAGAGATGTCAATTAATTCCCAGGTATTTTCAGAGAGACAATCAAATTAGAGATAAAGCTTCAGGAGGGTCCAGTATATATTTACAGCTTGGTGGTAATTGAAAAAGTGAAATACACTTTACTGGCGGTGTAGTGCGGTCCCGCAGGCCTAGGCCATATTCAACACCCACAAAGTTATGGTTCAGTCCGGCCTTTAACAGCATAAACTCTGGTAGAAGAAAATCTCAATGTCAAGTCAATTACGTTCAACTTCAAACAAATATAAATATAGTCTAGCTCCTAGACGTTGATGTTTTTGTCAATTTTTACTTCACTTTTCATTCAGTTTGATTTGATATCATATAACTGGTCTAATCTAAACTCTTCTCTTTTCCATACTAATCACAAATATTGCTATTATAGAGGAAAAAGGAAGAGCAAAGAAATTATTAATTAAAAATGAAATTATAATTTATTCTAACACTGATCGCCTGTATAGCCAGTGGTTAAATTCAGTGATTCATTGGTTGATAAATCACTGCATGGAATGGCGTGACGTCATTCATATGGAAGGTAAAAAGCGACTTTATTCAATGCATACATCTTTGTTTTTGTATGTTGGCAATTTCATTTTATTTTGTAAATTAAGTCATTATATCATGTGAATTGTAGTATGATAACAGCTTCGGATGCATACTGACGAATTACAAATAATACAAAGTAATTTAGAAATAGAGAATAGCACTAACAGCTTTGTAAAATGACACTCCATTCATTCAAAACAGAAAGTTGACGTATCGAATATTGGCGGTAATTCCCCGCTTCTTTCAATGCTAGATATTTTGACGCCAGAGGGCGCGCTTTCATTTATAATTTACAGAGTATCCCTCATTCGTAAATCGGTGATGAGAGTTATTTTGTGTTTTGTGGCCGTGTTCCTTGGCTGTACCAGTACTGGCCGGGTGGGTTTATGCTTTTTGTGGTTCTTTGTCCAGGAACTCCCGAAGGCTCAACCGGCAGTGGTTCTGGTTTTAAAGCGTCTCAGAAGACGGGGCAACGGCTTAAAGTCTCATCCGACAGACTGGGAGAAGCCGGGAATCGAACCTGCGACCCCTGGTTTACAAGACATAGGTTTATCCCCTACACCACGGCGGCTTATTTTAACTACAATGGTTTATCTCTAAGGTGGATAAGAGTAAACAAAACTAATAAACCAAAAAAAAAATCATTTTTTTTTTCGTTTTTTTTTGTAAAACCTTTGTTATAGGACACAAAATGCAATCTCTAATTAAAAAGTCCATGTAGAATCTCATAAATATAAGCGCATTAAAATTTTAACGAAATAAATAGAATGGACATTAAAAAATCATTTCAAACACATGGTAAAGATTTCTAACGACCCTGGTTTAATCATTAAATTCAAAGCCCAAAAACCTCTAATCACTAACACTAAAAAGGTCCTAAGTAGCTGATCAGTAACCCTTTGTATACTAATGGATTCTTCCTTCTGGTTTGATACAATAAACTTGGGATAGTCCATTGTACATATCTATGGGTGTCACGTTATAATTTTCTAATAAAAATTTCGTATTTTTGTCTGAATATCCTTTTTACCTTTACAAACAGTGTAGACCCTGATGAAATGCAGCATATGCTACATTTCATCTGGGTCTTCACTGTTTGCAAAAGTATTCATTTAGGGGTTTCCTGAATACAAAGGATTAAAAAGCAAGTCCATTAAATCGCTAATGGATTTACTCTATCCAGCATTCATGTTGGACACAGTGGATCTGTAGTTTTCCTCATGGTTACTAATACACCTAGCGGATTATGTTGGACACAGTAAATGTGTAGTTTTCCTCATGTTTACTGCTTCATCCAGCAGCTTATGTTTGCACCCAGTGAATGTGTAGTTTTCCTCATGGTTACTGCTACAACCAGCAGATTATGTTGGACACAGTGGAAGTGTAGTTTTCCTCATGGTTACTGCTACATCCAGCAGAATATGTTTGGTCACAGTGGAAGTGTAGTTTTCCTCATGGTTACTGCTACATCCAGCAGATTATGTTTGGACACTGTGGATGTGTAGTCTTCCTCATGGTTACTGCTACATCCAGCAGATTATGTTTGGACACAGTGGATGTGTAGTCTTCCTCATGGTTACTGCTACATCCAGCAGATTATGTTTGGACACTGTGGATGTGTAGTTTTCCTCATGGTTACTGCTCTATCCAGCAGATTATGTTTGACACAGTGGAAGTGTAGTTTTCCTCATGGTTACTGCTACATCCAGCAGATTATGTTTGGACACAGTGGATGTGTAGTTTTCCTCATGGTTACTGCTATATCCAGCAGATTATGTTGGACACAGTGGATGTGTAGTTTTCCTCATGGTTACTGCTGCATCCAGCAGATTATGTTTTTACACAGTGGATGTGTAGTTTTCCTCATAGTAACTGCTACATCCAGCAATTATGTTTGGACATAGTTGATGTGTAGTTTTCCTCATGGTTAGTGCTACATCCAGCAGATTATGTTTGGACACAGTTGATGTGTTGTTTTCCTCATGGTTACTGCTACGTCCACCAGATTAAGATTGACACAGTGGATGTGTAGTTTTCCTCATGGTTAGTGCTACATCCAGCAGATTATGTTTCGACACAGTTGATGTGTAGTTTTCCTCATGGTTACTGCTATGTCCACCAGATTAAGTTTGACACAGTGGATGTGTAGTTTTCCTCGCGGTTACTGCTACAGCCAGCAGATTATGTTTGGACACAGTTGATGTGTAGTTTCCCTCATGGTTACTGCTACATCCAGCATATTATGTTTAGACACAGTGGAATTGTAGTTTTCCTCATGGTTACTGCTACATTTAATGTCTCAAAAAAGACAAAACAAAGATCTTTATGACAAAAGGTAGCTTAATTAAGGTCGAAAGTATTACAGAATGCTCCCCTTGGAGCATTCTGCAATACTTTTGACCTGCATTAAGCGATAATTGGTCTTTAAAACCAATTTTGGTATTTTTGAAATGTGCAGTTTTACACAGGCTTTACTATACATGTAATTCGTAACAGAATAAACCAGAACAATACATATGGTGTATTATTATTTTATTTAGAAACAAGGACCATTTTGACTGTACATATCCAAAACAACCATTGTCTACCTTAAGTACTGTAGATTTCCAAAATTTTCACGAGAATTTTATGTTCGTGAATAGCATTAAAAGACATATTAGTGATGTGAAAAATTCGAGACTAAGGCAAGATTTACCCATATCAATAAACGATAGAGTGATTTTGCCATTTTGAGAGGGTTTTATTTTCACGAAACTTCTCATAGGCATATGCGAAGTTTCGCGAGAATAAAGTCCTCGTGAAAATTTCCGAATTTACAGTACAAATACTATATTACTAAGTCATACCTTGTAATATTTAGATCTATATAAAAAGGGTGTGTCATGCAAAAATGGTATATGGGCCTCGTCACAAGAAAACCTGTCTACGGGGGTTTGTGAACAACACAGGCGCAGACCAGCCTGCGCATCCGCGCAGTCTGATCAGTGTCTTCTTTATTCACTTAATGGAAAGTATCATATCCAGACTTGCTACGAGTGAAATTTCAATTTTCTAGCTAGTCTCTGTAGCTGAGCAGGCTGGCTTGAATCTCACTTTGTCTGAAACCCCGAAGACAGGGTTTCTCGTGTCGCAGCCCATATGATAACAATAAGGGCAGGATCAGCCATGCACATGTGTTCAGGGCTGATCTTGCCCTTTTTGTTAGTAAATCTGACCAGGGTAATTTTGTTGATCAATCAGCGTATTTTTCGCCTTGTCAATCTGATCAGGGCCTTTACTCATTTCAGCTATTGTCAGTCAATTATTAATTTAACCCTTTTAATTCTGGTGGATAATCTCATACATATTGATACAATAAGTATGGAAAAGTCCATTTTGTATTTTAAGCTTTAAGGGGCTGCAAGTCAACATTTCTATAAAATTATGTATTATTCTGTCTCTGAAGATTTTTTTATCTTAGCAAATAGTGCAGACACTGATGAAATTTAAGGTGGCATTTTATCTGAATCTTCACTATTTGCCAAAATACCTGTGTTTAATGCTATCCAGAATGAAAAGGGTTGATGATAAATCAGTAGCTAACATGAAGGGCCTATCAGAATGCATGGCTCTGACCTTAGCTTAGGTCTGACCTTGATCTTAGCTATGATATTGACCTCAATTTTGGCAGTCATTGTCCTTATACATGTATGCTATTATACAGCTTATCGGTCACTGTATCGCCATATGGTATGCAATGTCCCGGTCTCTCGTAAAGCTAATGGAGATAGGAACCAGATAGGGTGTGGCGTTACTGTGACCCAAAAGCTGATCAATACATGGGATCATTTTGCATTCCATAGTGTTTGCTTCTAATCACAATAGCTTGCTATTTGAGCTAATTAAAGACAGGAAATAAATGGCATCTGTAACTCTTTGTAGACTGAAACCCCTAAATGGGTACTTTGGCAAACAGTGAAGACCCAGGTGAAATGCCACAAAATGAGGCATTGCATCAGGGTCTGCACTGTACTGACCTTCAGGATCAGCAAATGCAATACTTTTAGAAGGTATAACCTGTGACCCCTCAATATATTCAATGGACCATCCAACTATTTGCAAGTTTTGGGTATAAAAGTTTTACCTAAAGTAAAGACTTCCTATTTGTAACATTATCCTGATTAAAGTGATAGGCACAAAGTGCAAAAAAAGTATAAATATAATGCATAAAAATGGAGATTCAACTTTTTGGTCAGGAATTAAGAATTGTAGTGCAGTCCTTTTATAACACACCTCATTATAACATGGATTTGGACATGACTGTCATATTGTGGCTCATAAATTTTCGTACCATGTATGTTGGTTGATGTTTAACGACACATCAACTCTTGTGGGTCATTAGTGTCTTACCATATGTAATTTTACATAGGATTTATAGGAAAATGACCATAAAATGGTCATTTTCCTATTAATCCTATGTAAAATTTATTCTATAGTTAAATCATCCAGGTATTTTAGGCTTTATGTAACTTCACTCTGAAGAGCTTCACCGAGATACTAGGTGAAAATAATGCCAAACGCTTATTAAAAAGCATTCAAAATCATGAAATTTTAATCAATAATATGTCCATAAATATGCCCAATTATTTTATAAACACTTCATTATTGAAAGAAAATCATATTTCAAATCGATGCTGAAAATTTCAAAGCAAAATTTTGAGTAGTTTTAAAGACATTGCAAGTTATAAATTCACCAGGAGGGATAACGGAGAAATACTTGTGTATTCACCAAGTGTGTAAAGCGCCTCAATGATCCAGAGCGGGATGTGACGTAGCACTGTTTAAGAGAATCATCATTTTCCTATACATCCTATGTAAAATTGTCCCTCAATATAACACTTGAACATTTCTATGGACACAAAATATAGATTTTTTATAAAGGGACTGCACTGTATTTTCTTTACTTTCTTCCCTAACCATTTTGTATTCAGAGTGGCAAAAACTTGAGTTTTGACCACTCCGGGTGCAAAATGGTTTAAAAGAAAATGATTTTAAGGACACTATTGGTAGAAGGTCTATAAACTGTTGAATAAAAAAACTACACACAAAATGTATACTATAAAATTAGGCAAATATACAATATAGTAAAATTTCACAACTACAACTTTTATAATGGCAAAAAATCACAAAAAAATGTAAAGGTGGTTGGTGTCTTTTTTTTTTTTTTTTTAAAGTACTGCTTTAGAAAAGGACTGCTCAAAGATCAATAAAATATCAATCTAAAAAAATCATAAAAATAAAAATAAAAAGTTTCGTAGCCTGTATTATTTGGGTAAGTAAAATCAGTTTTCATGTCAATAAATGATTTGCTGCCCCTCTAACAATGAATAATGGACCATTCCAAAAAATCTCTATACAAAATGGACAAGTGAGATGGAAGGTATCATTGTTCATAAAAGGGTAACTATTCTTACTGTCTTATCAGTTATGATAACATATGATGTGAGAAAATTATCATAGTAACCTATTCACACCCAATGGAATATTCCATTGAGCCACGACGTGTGGTTTCCAACAAAAAGGTATGTGCGAACAGCAAAGGCTCAGACCAGCCTGTGCATACGCGCAGTCTGATCAGAGCCTTTGCTAGTCACTTGAATATGCTATGAATGTTAAGCTACTGACTGAACATCATTTGGAGTTTCTAAGCTTAAAAAGAGGCTGCACAGGCTCGCCTACACTTGTCAAAATGCCACATTGCTGGGAAGGATATTCAGAGTATG
The DNA here is from genome assembly GCA_964019695.1 of Loripinus fragilis. Taxonomy (NCBI): domain Eukaryota; kingdom Metazoa; phylum Mollusca; class Bivalvia; order Lucinida; family Lucinidae; genus Loripinus; species Loripinus fragilis. The sequence continues at coordinate 77,729,881 of OZ026525.1, forward strand.
GCAGTGCAGACACTGATGAGATGTTGCTGAGAGTTGTATCTCATCCGGGTCTACACTTCTTTTGATGCTGCCAGGTATAAAAAGAGGCATTTTCACCCATAAAAATGGATAACCCATAAAGATGGACATTTTCCCCATAATTTATTAGAAGAAACAAGGTGGGTTTGTTCTAATTTAATAAAATTACCTTTATTAACATTTACAATAAATTGCATGCTAAATGATATAGTACCAATATAACCCTTTAATGTTCAGACTCCTGATGATCCAAATCATGTTAACAGTGCCATTAAATGTTTAACAGACATTATCAAATGACATCGCATTTGGCGGCAATATAATGCTATGTATTAAAAGTTAATAAACCACTTTAGTAATATGTTATGCGATAATAACGTTGCATACATAACGACAAAACCTTAACTTTTTTCATGCCAAAAATGCGATTTCAAGGTAGTTATAATGTCATATGACAAATAGAATTTAACATTTGTACTCCAGTATAACTGAATTTATTTAACTGTGACAAAAAGCATGTCAAACCTCGCATTTAATCTCTTTTCCCCTAACTTGTTTAATAAATTCAATAATTCATGAGAACTCATGTTAGTTCCTCTATTTCTGATACCACACACAGTCTAGACTACAAGTTATCAATTACAAGTCCACCAGTCATATTTTAGTCTGTTCATTTTCCTCAGGGTAAAACTGGTACAATTTGAGCCAGTGCATGAGATTTCCAACAATGTGGTATGTGCGACCAGCAAAGCCTCAGATCAGCCTGCGCATACGCGCAGTCTGATCAGAGCCTTTGCGAGTCACTTGACTATTCTATGACTGTTTAGCTACTGACTGAATACCATTTGGAGTTTCTAAGCTTAACAGGAGGCTGCAGAGGCTTGTCTGAGTCTACACTTGTCAAAATGTCAAATTGTTGGAAATCTCATGCGGCGGCTCATTTTACAATGTATATGTACAAAATGAATGGATGGGGATTATAGATGATTCGAGTAGATTAAATATAGTATAAAACATGACATTGTATCTACAGAGTGTATCTATATATGATCTATTCTTTCAAAACATATTTCAATCAAGCAACAGTCAGCTGTCCATTCAGATTTTCTGTTAATAAATACACTAAAATACTAAAAATGATGGCATTTGTACTAGTACTTTAAGACATTCAAATCAGTTGATATTATGGATCTTATTTTTTTGGTTTGGACACATCAACCCTTGTGGGTCATAAGCATCAAATGTGTATACATGTACAATATGGATCTATAAACAAAGTTCCATTCAGGACTGCCGCAGACGTCTATAATGTACCATTTTTATCACTATTTTCAGGGAATATAATCCTTGATACTTTGGATGATGTTGGCATATACAATTCAAACCAAATATAAAGTCTTATTTTCCTCAAATTTTAAGAAAAATGTCACAAAATTTGTTGTCTGATGCAGTCGTGATTGGCCAAAAGAGGTAAAACTCAAAAAAGTGTACTTATCTGGATTTCATAATGTGCCATTTTTGTAGATGCACACTAAATACTTGCAAAAATGGGCCTCGTCGCGACAAAACCTGTCCTAGGGGTTTCCGACATAGCGAGACTCAAACCAGTCTACACAGCTACAGATTCCAGCTAAAAAATTGAAATTTTGCTTGTAGCAAGTTTATAGATATGATTATAACAAAGGCGCTGATCAGTCTGCGCGGATGTGCAGGCTGGTCTGCACCTTTGTTGTTCGCAAACCCCCAAAGACAGGTTTTCTCGCATCAAGGCCCAAATAGAATCCATATATGTAAGGCAGGTATAAAATGGTATTTTTTTTTAATAATTCCTTTGTAAACTTGTCCCTTTAGAATAAGATTTGTCCATTCCTATGGACGCCAAATATGGTGTTATAAAGAGTCTGCACTACATGTGTATTTGGATAATAACACAAAACCTGTTCATTCAAATTTTCTATTTATAGATCTCTTGTGAGAATCTCACACATGCACAACCAGCAGCAACCGCATCTTCTTGCACAACAGGAGTTACAAACCTAAACAACCATCACATTTACACATCTCAGAACTTTCATGCATTAACACAAGATTTTTCAAACATGGAATTTAGCATTAAATATAGAAAATGAGAAGTACACGTTTGAAGTTTAAGTTTGCAAGTCAACTTTTTTGCTGTAATGCCTAAATGTTAGGCATATATATTTTAAATCAATCCAGGTTGTTGGTTGTTTTTTTTTTATTGGGGGGGGGGGGGGGGGAGTTGAGAAGATATGCATCACACAGGGGGGAGTTGAGAAGATATGCATCACACAGGTTTTGTGACTTTTTTTCTAACTCTTTTCATTTAAATTTTAAAGCTTGTCAGAATAGTATGCAGAGTAGGCTCTGATCCTTAATCATGTTCTACACTGTTTTCCAAGGCAATGATATTTCAACTAAGTTACTGGCTAGCAAAAAGAAGCACCTGTTTTGTAGATGTTAACTGTATTTTTTCTGATGTAAACTGTATTTTTCTGTATTTCCCACCCCCTCTGGGAAATTTTTCATGCTTTAATCTCGTCTGATGATTTTTTTCCAAATCATTTTTTTTTTGTTTTTGAAAAATTCCTCCAGGAAAACCATCCCAGTGTCAAACAGATTAGATCCAGATCAGGCCCGGTTTTCTGTCAGGTCTGATCTGGGTCCAAACTGTTTACAAAAATTACCAGCAGACATCCCTAGGAGATAAAGGGTAGCTTTTGCAGACTGCTTCATCTGGTTGCTTGAATAGGGGCACTTGACCCCAAACTGTAAAGGAGATCTCAGGAATCAAACTAAAGCTGGTTGAAACTATATTTACACTAAAGCACCACAAAAAATCAGTAAAAACTATTTAAGCATACATAATCTGAGGCCTAATCTTTAACTAAATATCTTAAAGTGTGTACATGATATACAATGGATTCTTCCTTATGGTTTGATACAATAAACCTGGGGTATCCCATTGTACATATCTAGGGGTGTCAGGCTATAATTTAGAAAAGAGATTGTATTTTGTTTGTCTGAAGATTATTTTTACCTTTCCATATAGTAAAGACTCTGATGAAATGCAGCACTATGCTGCATTTCATCTGGGTTTTCACTGTTTGCAAAAGTACTAATTTAGGGGTTTCCTGAATACAAAGGGTTAACACTTAATCTGAAAAAAGTAGTTCCTTTGAAAATGGAGACCTTAAGCAGACTCGATTTGATTGGGTCATCGATTGGGTCATTTTACGGACAAATGGGTATGGCACTGACACCTGACTTCCAACAGTCTTATTATTTTCTCTCATAATTAGTGGAAATCCTATGTAAATCCAGTAAAACTCATTGCATGCTGAGTAATTTGGATGATTTTTGTTTGCTGATTTTTCCCCATTTTTTTTTTCTTCAAAAAACTTTTTAGGAGTACCATCAGAGTGTCACACTGACACAGTCTGGATCCAAATCAGATTTGACATATTGTTGGGCCTGATCTGGGTCCAAACTGCTTGCAAAGCTTACAGGCAGACAACAAAGTTTTTGCAAGCAGGTGAAGAGTTTAAGAATTTTTTATGAATGAATTTATTTTTCAAAAACAGTGGGTTTGGTCTAGACAAGGATCAGTGGTCTAGACGCATGAACCACAATATTTGAATCAAATTAGGGTAATTATAACCGGACACTATTAAAGAAAGTACCCATATTTCAAGCCCTGATGACCCTTAGGGTTCAAGACATAACCTAATTATGTTGCAGGGTACTCACTGAAGCCTACTGGGTAATTTTTCATGTTCTTTTGTCGTCTGCTGATTTTTTTCAAAATCAACTTTTTTGAAAAATTCTATCAGGAATACCATCAGTTTGTCAAACAGTTTGGATCCAGATCAGGATTTTGTCCGGCCTCATCTGGGTCCAAACTATTTGCAAAAGGTTTCAGCAGACGGCACTATTAGGTAAAGAGTTAATACACTTTGAAGAGAGAGTATTAACAAAATTCAACAATTGCATGGAGAAACCTGCCATAAACAGCGTCATTCGCTGACCTGGGCAATTAGGGTATGTGTCACGCTTTTTTAAGTGACAAAATCTGAGTCTAGACTGATCGACCAGGTTCCCTTTTGGGAGTTCAATACCATTTAAAACATACAATAGCTAAACAAACTCCTGACCTCAAATGCCATAGATTAGGATCAGAGGCTTGTTCTAAAGGTATACTAATTATAGTAGTGAACATGATTACAACAGTTGATGAAAAATGTCTTGAAAATGACATTTTCGCATTTTTGCAAAACATCAAAATGGTTCCTGTGACAATGATCACTTTTCTCTAACAAGCATACTCGAGGCCCTCCCAAAAGAGGTTTGTTTTGATGCCATTGCAAACCTGTTTTCCAAAATCTGTTTTATGCTCATTTAAAGCCCCCAAACCTTTTTTTCATTTCCCCTTCCTTTTCGAACCTAAGTTCCCTTGTTCCAACCTCCCACCCCCCACACACCAAAAAATCCCCTTGTTAATTTTTTTCTTAAAATCCCTAGGGGGCCTCATATGTGGCACAACCAATATGTAAATTAGGGTAAATGTTATATAAATTTGAACACTAAAAAAATCATCTAAAATTTGCTTGTTAACCAGTGTGTTCAGAATTATAGAGCATTTAACACTTTCCATGTTATGTACATGGGTGGAAGTTCAAAATTTCTAAAATCCTGAACTTTAAAAATTCAAATTTTTAAACTCGCAGGATGCCTACAAATATTAATAATTTCATGTTTGAATGGTTAATTGTGTTTAGATAATCTGAAAATTAATCAGAAAAGGTATTTCCATCTCCCTAATTCAGCATTTTGAGGCTGACTTTCTATGGAAAGTCAGCCTCAAAATCCTGAATTAAGGATTAATCCTGAAAACTTTCACCCATGTATGTAGTGCAGAAAATTACTGGCCATATAAAACAAATGATACTACATGCAGGTAAAGAAGCAAATAATAGTATATAAAAGTAGAAACTAATAAAAACAAATGTCTCAAAAATCTGTACAAAATCTATATACAATAGATACATTCAGCACATTGAATATTATATATGGTAGTGGACAGGGCGGAGCCTAAGTGTCCATGCGACAAAGTCAATCACTGTAAAAATGGCCTACAGTGGATGTTCTAAAATTTTGAACACTTAATTTTCTGTTCTCAAATAAAATGTTGGTTATCTGGGGTGGATTTCACAAAACTTGTCAGAATAGCAACAGGGGAGACCCTGATTAGACTACTTCTTCAGAAGCAGTCTGATCTGGGTCTGCACTGAGTGTCTAGGTCTTTCATGCAACAAGTGTTCAAAATTTTGGAACATCTATTGGAATCCACTGGTAACTTCTATAGAACAATTGTTGGAGTTTGAGTATGCATTCCATGTACTATTCAAACACTATTCATTCAAATATGTCAAAAATTAACCATTATTCCCCTCATAGATACAAAATTAAGCCCCACCCTGTCAAACTTAAGAAATACTAGTATAGAAAGTGTTAGTTGGATGAAAAACCATACAGCTTTTACTGACCATCACTCCCTGGATATACGGTACATGTATTGAGCCACTCAACCCCGAAAATAAACTGTATTACTTTAGCCCTTATAGCGTCAATCACAAATGCAGCAGATGACAAAATTTTGCTATATCTTTATATGTTTTGGGAGAAATAAGGGTTGATATTTTGTGTGAATCGTCTGCTAGCAGATGATTCACACATCACATCAATTCATATTTGGTTTCTTAAAACGGGGACAAAATTTCAAAATTTTGTCTGCTGCAAATTTATTGTGTGGCCTTAATGGTTAGATTTGCAATGCATCCTTTGGCCCTGCAGAATGCATATTTCACAACAATGATTTTTATTTAGTTAGGTTTGAATATCTCAGTCAATTAATTATTATTTTAAGATTTTTCCTCTGAAATTGTAGGATTTTAAACCAACCAACAATGAGACACTCATCCCCTCCCACAAGATCCAAGATAGTTTACTTATGAAAACACCAAAGCTGACAATCTTTCACCTGGTCTCAAGGTTATAAAACTTGAGTACAGTCTCAGACTCAAAATAAAGCGCAATGATTGGCTGCTTGCGGACACGTATCTGCAAGCAGCCAATCATCGGGCTTTATTTTGAGTCTGAGAATGAACTCAAGTTTATAACCTCGAGGCCAGGACCTGTACATTCACCAGGACCAAATTACAAGCAGCTCTGCCAGGCAGCACGTTCACATTATTTACACAGCAGTTTTTGGTTTCTTTTAAAGTTTTCTTGGGCATTATCTATGGTAGACACTGGTCTTCTCTCGGTTCCCCACCCCAAAGAAGTAAATCAGTCATGTGAGGTATGGCAGCCAATGGTGTTTAAGAATACAGTGGTGACATAATACAGTAGCCAATCATGTTAATGAATACAAAAGTGACAAGATGTGGCAGCCAATGGTGTTAAGCAAAACAACAGTCACATGATAACTGGCAGCCAGTGGTGTTAAAGATTACAACATGACAGGATGTATGGCAGCCAATGGTTTTAGAGAATACAAAACAGGTTTTGGCATACTGGAGGCAATACTGTACAAAATCTGAGATGGCACTGGAAAACATTTCAAGTTGACAGTCACATAGATCCATAGTTTGGTACCTTCAACTCTAAACTGGTAGAAAAAGCTATTTCCTTTATCTAACAACAAAAAAATATGTTGTGGGCATTCTTCTATTGAGTACCATAGCAAATGTTTTCACAGGGAAATAAGAAAATTATAACCAAATTAGGGTTCAGGAGTCCCTCATAGCTTTTAATATTACAGACCCTTTTGTCTCAAATGTTAAAAGCTAAGAGGGACTCCTGAATCAGTGTAACTTCAACTTTGCACATGCCACCTTGAGACAATTCCCAGTGCCTGACCTCAGCGCATGAGAATTAAATGAGTATTCACAGACATTCCAAACTGATTAAAAATATCACACCATACTCAAGTTAGCTAACTCATGTTTTAAATACCTCCAAGTTGTCTACCTTGAGACCACAGAACCTATACATTTAATGGCCACAGATATACAAGACTCAATATCTGATTCTTCCCAGTCTTCCCATTCAACACTTTCACCAATGTCACAGCACCCCAGATAAGCAAAATATTTGGGCAAAGAATTCTGACAGTTTCCTTATTTATACTCGGAAATCCCTGTTGAAGCCACTCATTAGAATCATCTCATTGGTATGATTTTCTGAGCATCCACAACATAGGTTTCCACAGAGAAATAAGAAAATATTACAGACATGTGCCCACTTATCTAGAGCCCTGTAATGAAATCTACGAGTCACATGCTATTCTATTTTTAGATTATACAAGAACAAAGTCATGGTCTCCCTGATGGTTGCAAGTGTCTGATTCATGATGGGTGATCAGCTTCCATTTTCCATGGCAATTTTTGGCCTCTATTGCCTTCCATAGCGTTTCCTCTCTGAAAACACCATGACCCTTACATCTCTCCATACGTTTGTCCATTGAAGTTGGTTGGCACTCTACGCACACTTCTGCACCCTTTTCTAAAACCTTAGCCCATGGATGAGTCTTGCAGGCTCTGTTGGCGCGTGTCACCCTATAGTAGCCACGGTAACTGGAAGTAGAGAGACAGATGAAATTAGCTTTGTTTCCATAATTATAATATATATATTATCATATATAATTTACCCTTTTCCCGTCATTCACAATCGACAAATGTCATCTGCTCTCTCATCTGTTAGTGTACAGTAAAACCTGTCTTAATCGGCCACTCAAAACGAAGACCATCATTGGTTTTCAAGACCAATGATCACTTAATGCAGGTCAAAAGTATTGCAAAAACTTCCCTTGGAGCATTCTGCAATACTTTGGAACTTCAATATGCTACCATTTGTCAGTCTGATTCATAACGATCTTTGTTTGTCTATTTGTGAATGGCCCTTTAAGACGGGTTTTACTGTAATTTTATAGCCTACATTGCAAACACTATGTACCAAGATTAAACTGCTCCCTTAATAAGTAGCAGTTTGAGCAGGGTTCATACTGTTTGCTTCTATGATTATAGCTGTCCGAAGTGCGCTTGAATATATACAGATTTAATAAGCAGACGTATTCAGGACAAAATAATTCAGGCTGATTGGCAGGATGAGGGTTTTAACCGAAACTTACAGAAAACCACTTTTGTAAATTTGAAAACTTTCGGGAGGGTTTTATTTATGAGAAACTTTGTGGATGCTGAGTTTCGCAAAAATAAAACCCTCACGAAATGGTGAAATCACTGATGTTTACTGATGTAGGTAAATCATGTACAAATCGCGAATTTTTAACGTGGCAAATATGTCTTTTTAACGATATTCGCGATAATAAGATTCTCACGAAAAGTTCTGAATTTACAGTCTCTTGGTCAGGAGTTACACTATTTGCTATATTCCATCCACATGATTTTTCAGTCAACTGCATAATAATCAGGCCTCATTATAAGCGAGATGTTGAGATGACCCTACATTACAGGTCACTTTGGGCTAGAAGTCCATATAATTTTGGCCATCATCTTCATCATACTTTAAGTGTGTAAACAGCAAAGGCTCTGACAAGACTGAGCAGATTTGCATGCTCTAACATAAGATGCCCTTTGATGCGATGGATATCCAAATTTCATTCACTGGCTTAGTATATATTTATGCGGATGGTGATGGGGGCCAACTGAATATTTAGAGGGGGTCAACTGATAGCTGAAATTTAGATATTTTTTACTTCTGAGAACTGATATCTGGACCAAATTATAATGTTAACTGATATCTCTAGCACCTTCAGATCTAACTGATAGCTGATATATAGCATTTTTATACTGATAACAGATAGAGGATCTTACATGAGTGCTCATGTTTAATTGAATTTATTAAACGAGTTGGGGAAAAGAGATAAAATGCGAGGCTTGCCAAGCATTTTATCTCTTTTTCGCAACAAGTTTAATAAGTTCAATAATACAAGAGCACAAATGTTAGATTCTATTTATCATATGACAAGTACTTTGAAATCTCATTTCTGGCGTAAAAACATTATAATTTTGTCATTATGTACGCAACGTTGTTATGGGCATCATAACGTTTCCCGTAAATCTATAAACCACTAGTGGTTTATCGATTTTATTGCATGGCGTTATTTCACTCCCAGAGGTGACGTTATATGATAAATACAGTTATTACTGATAACAGATACAGTTATTTGGGCTTAAATTAAAAAGATATTATATCAAACTGATATCCAGAACCCCAAATATCTTTTATAAATCATACTACATTTTTCATAATGCATTAAACTTAACTGGTATATACCGTGTGCAGTGAAGAGGACCCATCATGTTGCAATCCTAATGAAAATCAAATAAGTTTCAGCCTAGAAGGACCAAAAGAATGTAAATATTTCTAATACATAATATTTAACTTTTCGGAAACCATTTACAAAATTAAGAAAAAGTTGAATGTCATAATGATACAATCTTTACACAGACTGATAAAGATCAAACCCTGGGAATATCAATTTCTCCACATACCTTACAATTTTATATACTTTCAATCATTATATGAAAAAGACATTAAATGTGAAAAGGCACAGTATCATTTACCCCACCCCAGTCAAACCGGAAATTTGTAGCAGATTAGTCGTCACTGCTTTAACTCATTACCTTCTATACAGTGTCGTCTGCTGATAACTTCCGCAAACGGTTTGGACCCAGATCAGGCCCGACAAAATGTCGGGCCTGATCAGGATCCAAACTGTTTGACACTCTGATGGTATTCTTGAAAGAATCTTTTGAAAAGTTGATTTTGAAAAAAATCAGAAGACAACAAAAAGGGATGAAAAATTACCCAGCATGCAGAGATTTAATGTTGTCTGCTGCAGTGGTGGCAGACACACACATGGACAGACTGATAAATTGACCCTAGCATGTACATGTAATGATGCAATCTGATGAAACAAATTTATCGTACCATTTTGCTTTTTAAATGGTTTGATGGGAAGCTCAAATTTTTCAATGATCATGAATAAATTAACCGAGTTTTAATGGGATAGAACTAATCTTTCAATACTTGTTATAAGAAAACTGTAGCCTAAGGAAGGTGACAAAATTAAAAGTAAAAGTGCTCTGTTTGAAGGTATTGCAAATATTCCAGAATTTACACATTTGTTTTTAGCAAGAAATATTGTTTTTAATAAAGCCTTCATATCAGACTTGCCCAGTGTGAACAGACAAACAAACGACAAGCAAATGCTCACTTTGAAAAAGTGATAAAATGCTCGGCAAGCCTCACATTTTATCTCTTTTTCACAAGTCTTTTAATAAATTCAATCAAACATGAGCACTCATGCAAGATCCTCGATTTACCAACGAGTTGGGGGCATAAAAATGAGGACATTCATGGGTGTTACAATCTGTGAATAAATAAAATCCACCCACAAACCCAGTTTTTCTAAAGTCTGAACCAGCCTTGAATATTATAATTAATTTTATTCATCCTAATATGCTTCAAAGTATTACCAATACATGCACCTTTTTGCATGGCATGACTAAATAATCCTGTTTAAAGCGTAATTTATTCTTTTCTACAGCTGTAAGGATGGATTGCAACTAAGATCGTACCTTTGTTCCATACAGATGACGCTAACATTCGGCAAAAACAAGGACCAGCCTAAACATGTGTGCAGTTGAATTAGGCCAGAAAATTTAACAACAATGTTCAGCAGCAACACTTATTATCTCAAATCCGGAAGGTAAATTTTCAAAATCCTGAACTTCAAAATTTCAAAACTTACATTATATAAAGCTTACATGTGATAACTCGTATTGAAAACTCTGATCAAGTTTACAAGAGTATACTGAAACTTCCGAAAACAACAGGGGTGTGTGGGTGGATTTATTTTTGTTTTCTATTCACAGTAGCACACAATTAACTGTTTCACAATCTTGCTTTTTTAATATCAAAAAGATAATAAGAATCCATTGTTCTAACATCCAGATCATTAGCAGCCTGACAGATGTCAGTCTGCTAATGAGGCTCATCATCTGCTAGATATTTCTGGAAATATTTAAGTGCATGGCTTTCAAAAGAGCTAATTTTTTGTGCTTAAAATTGTCATAACTTTCTAATCCAAAAGTAGAAACATAAAATTTGGGTGTTCAAAAGAGTATCACTACTGTATTTCATATTTTTAGTTTTTTGAAGGGAAGTCTCAGGTTCTTAAATTTTATTTTCTATGGCCTTAAAATTTAAACCTTTTTTATAATCTAGGGTTGGGAAGAGATTTATTGGTTAAAAAGTGTGGTTTTGGAACTACGGCATCCAACCAAACTGTTCGGCTTTTGTTTCTGCTTGGGCTTGCTCTCCTTGCGACAGATGTTGTTTGTTTTCTACCCATTCTTTGTCCTTTCATCTCTCTGTTACATAGGGGTTAGGCCAGAATTTTATAATTTAATAAGCTAGGGTTGGAAAGAGATTTACTGGTTAAAATGTGTGGTTTGGGTGACTGTGGCATCCAAACAAACTGTTCCGTTTTTGTTTCTGCTTGGGCTTGCTCTCCTTGCGACAGATGTTGTTTGTTTTCTACCCATTCTTTGTCCTTTCATCTCTCTATTCCATAGGGCAGGCAAGTCAGTGCGTAACAGAAAATGATTTTTCTTATTTCTCAACCAAAACATATGTTGTGGGTACTCAAAAGAACCGTCTCGATGAGACGGTTCTTTTGAGCACCCAAAACATATGTTTAAACTGATGGGTAAGCACAATTTTACGCTTATAAAATTTGCTTAACTGGCCCTATGATAGGAGGTTATATAGGAGTGCAACATTTGTTGACTATTTGATCAACATAGAAACAATGATTTTAGTATACTTTGGGTGTCATAAATACTGTACAGGACTGACTCTCTTCAAGAGCATGTAGCCGCATTAGAATGCAGATTTGGCTCTTTCGATTGTTTGGTTTGGTTCATTGATGCGAAAGTATTGAGTCCTGCGGAGATTTGTGTGACTTTTATCCAATATCGATTAAAGAAAACTCAAACTTTGAGCTTTAGACCATCTATTTCCGAAGTGGCATGGTTTGGAATTTTCGACTGATAGTGGATTGAAAGAGGATTTTTCAGCTGACCAAATGATTTGGAGATTTTTCTACCTCTCAGTGGCTACTACAATAGGCTTCCAAAGTGTATAAGCAGATAAGTTAGCAGACAACAAAGAGAAAAGAGTGATCTTGGTGACAAGAACAAATCAAGCAATTAGCATGATTACTGTCCTGCCAGCCAAAAGTGACATTGACATCATGTTTTGTTTACAAAGTTATCAGGGACTTAGAATAGATAGATCACTTGTGTATTAATCCTATCCACAGGATAGGATTAATACTCAAGTGATCTATTGATTCGCATTAGCTCAAGTAGTGTACAAGTTAATGTTATTCTTATCATTGTAAACAAAACACGACGTCACTGTCACTCTTGGCTGGCAGGACAGTAGTGAGCTATCTTTTTTTCGAACAGAAAATGCATGTACTTATTTACCACAGAGAGTAATCTCACATATTTACAAGTTTTTTTTTGAATACCCCATTTATCCAGCTAAATAGGACTAGGATACCCCACTTCAAGAAGTATGCCAAAAGGTACAATCCAAGAGGTGAACTGTTTTTGTAATAACAATCAAAGACCTCTTACATTTATTGAAATGATGTAAACATATGTTACTTTGATAATAATTCTATAAAAAGTCTTGTATTGTGCCAACAGATCCCACTCCATCCGTTCTTTATTACACAATCCACTTGTTACAGACAAGATTTTTTCTCTTTCGAAATGCAAAGAAATGGTGTTAATGAGAAACGCAGAAGTGGTATGTGCTGATTGCATTTGATAATCTATTCTATTCAGGACTTTAGCAAAGAGTGTGTAAAGAAAATGTAATTTTCTTATTTCTCAACCAAAACATATGTTGTGGGTACTCAAAAGAACCGTCTCAATGAGATGGTTCTTTTGAGCACCCAAAACATATGTTAAAATTGATGGGTAAGAATATATTTACAATTTTAGGCTGAAAATTTTTGTTTGTCTAAATCGGTGTCTTTTCATCTAATTTTTTTGTATGCTAGGTAATTTTTCTAGATTTCTGTATATATGTGCCTTGTGGTCACCTGCTGGGAAAGGGCTGACCTCTTGGCTCTCGTTTGTGGTGTCTAACTGTGAGTTTGTCACTTTCCCATTGGTATCCTGGGTCATGTGGTACTTGATTGTATTGATTACTGATCTTTGCACCCTTGCTTACTTTCAGAGTTTTGGCTTCTGAAGTCTATTTGGATATATACAGCAAATGGAATATGCAGATGACATTTTCAGGACAAATAGATTGGCATGATAAGGTATGAACTACTGTATATCAAGAGGAAATCAAGGATATTTCAGCATGAAGGAATTTTGTGCTTGGTATATTGAATGGAATTCAAAGCCAACATATATAATTGAAATCACATGGGACAGAAAATATTTGAATCGCAAATACCCTGGTATTCTTTTTTTTCTTCCAATTCTCAATTTGACTGCTTGCAGACAAAAACATTTGCCATTGAATATACTGGGGAAAATAGTTAACTATGTCAGGCCAGGTCTGGATCCAAAGCATTTGACAATCTCTGAAAGATTTATTTGAAAAAGTTATCTTTGAAAACTTAACTCCCAGCATGACAAGAGTTAACCCTAATCCTGCCACAATTTTTGGTCCTTAAAATGTTGTCTGCTTTTTACGTCTGCTAAGTATATTCAAGTGCACTGACTAGATATTTTCATGGAAGCAATTAATATGAACCCTGATCAGAATACTCTCAGGGAGCCGTCTGATTTGGGTTCATATTGTTAATGCAATATAGGCTTCCGTAGGAGAGGAGCACACAACAAAACTTAACTCTTAAAGCGCCACCTATAATTTGCAGTAGACGACAATTTCAAATGTTGCTGTTTTTTCAAAAATAACAAATAAGGAATAATATTTCATGAGAATCGTCTGCTGGCAGACGATTCTCAAGAAATATCATACCCAATTTTATTCTATGTCACGAAATTTGTCGTCTGCTGCAGTCGTGATTGGCGCTTTAAGGGTTAAATTGTGACTGGCAAGCTAAAGGTTAATGCATATTTTCTATTTAGATATCAAATTTAATCAAGAAAATTTTGACATATGAAAAGCTTCCGCACAATAAGATACATGTTTTGAAAGAGAATCTCATTATACAGCAAAGGTCAGCAGACGGCCAAGTGTCACTTGAAAAACACAAATCTGAAAAATGAAATCATTAAAACAGCTAAAAAGCTTTAATATATTTATGTCATTGTTAAAGTTTAGCCTTTATACAACGTTCATGACTTTGCAGTCAGCTCTCTCATCTGCTTTTTTGTTTCTTTGGTTTGAGGCTTTACATCCCTGAGTCAACAGTCATGTTGAGACGGTCAGTTCACCTAACCACACTTTTCGTGGGCAACCTTGACTTACTTCCTGCACATACTTTTGTTTGCCCTTCTTGGAGGAGAATTTTGACCATAAAAATTTCATGATCAATCTCCAAGACCAGGCAGGGATCGAACTCTCATCCGCTTAGTCACTTTGGTGACGTATATTGCAAACAATATGGACACAGATCAGATTGCTCCAACAAGTATGCTTAAAGGGTGGACAGAAGGATTGGATGAAAGAACAGACAGAAAATCTGAAAGCAATATTGTCCCCTCATCTTTTGCAATGCTGGGGACATAAAAACATTTATGCCCCCAGCTTTGCAAAAGTTGAGGTTAATTTGGACAACAAATGGCAATCAAAAACACTGTTAGGATTTTTGATCCGAGTTTGTCGATTGTTAAGAGCATTTTCCAGTGCCGCCTATCCGGTGAGGTAAAGGTTCAAGCAGCCACGGTTGATCCGATACCGCAGCAAGAGTGAACCATATAAATTACTGGCTGTAAATGACCAACAGAACAATTTCATGAATAAATTGGTATAATTTAGTCTAGCATGGTCATGATGTTGTTAACTTTATAAGGTCGGAAGCTTTATTATAATGTCTTAACAGGTCCCCAGATAAGAATGCGTAACTGAAAATTATTTTTCTTATTTCTCAACCAAAACATATGTTGTGGGTACTCAAAAGAACCATCTCGATGAGATGAATCTTTTGAGCACCCAAAACACATGTTTAAACTGATGGCTAAAAAAATAATCACAATTTTACGCAAATTATCCCTCTAACCCTTAAAGAGTATGGTCAGAGTATAAGTTTTAGTGGGAAATTTATACCCAATTTAGAGCTAGTTACAAATGTACTAGATTATCGGGTGCGAAGGACTGACTGTTTGAATGCTGGGACATTTTTCATGGGTTTTTTCAAACTTAAAATTTTAACAAAAATCTTTCAGAAATAGGATCAGAGTATGTGGATCCAGATCAGGGCCGACGAATTAAGGATCAATCATGATAACTTTCAACCACTGAAATGTCAGATCCTGACGTTTCTAAAACACCACTGACACAAACACATGCTACAGAAACATCTCACAAATGCCCTTACAAATTAGAATGCACATGTGGTGTTCAGGACCTATCTCAAACCTGCATACAGTAAAACCTGTCTGAAGCGACCACTCAAAAAGAAGATTAAAAATTGGTTTTCAATCGATATTGAAATTATTATAGCTTAATGCAGGTAAAAAGTATTGCAGAATGCTCCAAGTGAGCATTCTGCAATACTTTCGACCTCCGTTTAGCTACCATTTGTCTTTAAGACCTTTGTTTTGTCTATTTTTGAGTGGTCGCTTAAGACAGGTTTTAATGTATTTGATGCGCTTTTGACACAGTCAAATAATCATACTTTGAAGTTTTTATCTACAGATTCTTGGATCATAAGATCGGCTGTTTTAGTAGATTCCAATGTGGACTGTCCTTGCAAAGTTGATTACATACTGGAGAGAAACCTTATGAAATGTCAAAAAAATGGCTGTTGCACAAACAGGGTTCATACAGGTAAGTATGAGTAAAATTCAAGGACTTTTCAAAGACTTCTTTTAGCTTCAACAACAGTTTTCAAGGACTTAAGTTAATGAAAAATACTGATCTTTTCAGAAATGCTAGAGTGAGTACTGGAAAATAAGTATAAAAATGTTGTGCCTTTATTTGGTGCAGCATATGCTGCACCAAATATAGGCACAACAATTTTATACTGATTAAGTTCTCTATCTACAGTGCTAAGTCCTACAGAAAATAGTAGAATTGAAGGACTTTTCAAGGCTTTTGAGTAATTTTCCAGTAATTTTCAAGGCAGATATAATTTTCAAAAGACTTTTCAAAAAAGTCCTCTAAATTCAAGTACTTTTCAAGCCTGTGCGAACCCTAAAATACCTAATGGAAATTGTTATTCGAGTGAGCAAATGCAATGAGGTATCTAGAATGTCTGGGTGAGCTAAATATACATGTAAATTGAAAAGATCGCATATTGATAAGGCAGTTTGTTAGAGTTTTACCAACTGTACTCTGAGTTTCTTTTTTTGTTGGGTGTACAAGTATTAAATGGGCCTCGTCGCGAGAAAACCTGTCTTCGGGGGTGTGCGAACAACAAAGGCGCAGACCAGCCTGCGCATCCGCGCAGTCTGATCAGCGCCTTTGTTATTCGCTTTTTGGAAAGTGTCATGTCTGAACTTGTTACAAGAGAATTTTCACATTTCTAGCTAGTCTCTGTCGCTGAGGAGACCGGCTTTGAGTCCCGCTTTGTCGAAAACCCCGAAGACAGGTTTTGTCGCGACGCGGCCCAAATTACTCTGCATAGCAAGGGTTAAGTCTCAAGGTAGATCATTAAACATTATTATGTAACTATTTGATGTAAGCTATGATATACTTATGCAAATGAGTGTCTTCTGAAGTGTCCCTGAGCCAGCCAATAACTAAACAACGTGCTTCCCATACATAAAGTGGGATTAGATTTGCCACCGTTTCACTAATTTGTACGAACTTGCATCACCATGCACTGACTACACCAACCACATCACTAGAATATTCATCTTCTGGATTCATGAGAGGTGTGACCAGCAAAAGGTTTTAGACCAATCAGACTGCTTCTTTCATCTGTGTCTGCACTGTTTGTTTCGGCCATTTTGGCAAGTATCCATGCAATGTTCAAAATGTTAGAACATCTACCATACAGCATGGATGAAAGTTCAAAATTTCCAAAATCCTGAACTTTAGAAATTCAAATTTTTAAACTTGCAGGTTGCCTACAAAAATTATTAATTTCATGTTTAAATGGTTAAATGTGTTTAGATAATCTCAAAATTAAACAGATAAGCTATTATAATCTCCCTTATTCGGCATTTTGAGGCTGACTTTCTATGGAAAGTCAGCCTCAAAATCCTGAATTCAGGATTAATCCTGAAAACATTCACCCATGATACAGTGGAGAGGCCCCACCCTCCAGAGAGGATTAAATAATTGCTGCTGCTGCTGTTGCTGCTAATAATGATTTATAAAGGCATTCTTTAAATGTGCATGTGGAGCAATCCAATTGGGTTAGGTGTCTAGCTTTTGGTTCTATGCGCATGTTCACCTGAATACCCAGATCTTTGCCAAAATCAGGAAGAGGGGTAAGGCTGACAAGAGTTTAGTGAATTTCAGCCCTGATATGCAAACAGAAAGAGAAAAGTGCTCTAAATTTTAGACCATTTATGGTAAGTGGTTTATCTCAAGGACTATCCCATTAATTGTTTGTTCAGCAGTTCATTAAACTGACCACAAGTTGAGTGGAATAACCAAATTACATAGTATTAGACCAGAGGCTTTATCAAAATGTGAACCATAAGGTGGTGTTAGAAAGACTATGAGCCACAAGATGGTGTCAGAAGGACTATGAGCTACTAGGTGGTGTCAGAAAGACTATGAACCACTAGGTGGTGTCAGAAAGACTATGAACCACTAGGTGGTGTCAGAAGGACTATGAACCACTAGGTGGTGTCAGAAAGACTATGAACCGATAGGTGGTGTCAGAAAGACTGAGCCACTTAAGGTGGTGTCAGAAAGACTATGAACCACTAGGTGGTGTCAGAAAGACTATGAACCACTAGGTGGTGTCAGAAGGACTATGAGCCACTAGGTGGTGTCAGAAAGACTTATAATGAGCCAAAAGGTGGTGTCAGAAAGACTATGAGCCACTGGGTGGTGTCAGAAAGACTATGAGCCAAAAGGTGGTGTCAGAAAGACTATGAGCCACTAGGTGGTGTCAGAAAGACTATGAGCCACTAGGTGGTGTCAGAAAGACTATGAGCCTCTAGGTGGTGTCAGAAGGACTATGAGCCATATGTACTAGGTGGTGTCAGACAGACTATGAGCCACTAGGTGGTGTCAGAAAGACTATGAGCCACTAGGTGGTGTCAGAAAGACTATGAACCACTAGGTGGTATCAGAAGGACTAGGAGCCACTAGGTGGTGTCAAAAAGACTTATAATGAGCCAATAGGTGGTGTGAGAAAGACTATGAGCCACTAGGTGGTGTCAGAAAGACTATGAGCCAAAAGTTGGTGTGAGAAAGACTATGAGCCACTAGGTGGTGTCAGAAAGACTATGAGCCACATGTGGTGTCAGAAGGTCTATGAGCCACTAGGTGGTGTCAGAAAGACTTATAATGAGCCACTAGGTGGTGTCAGAAAGACTTATAATGAGCCACTAGGTGGTGTCAGAAAGACTATGAGCCACTAGGTGGTGTCAGAAAGACTATGAGCCACTAGGTGGTGTCAGAAAGACTTATAATGAGCCACTAGGTGGTGTCAGAAAGACTTATAATGAGCCACTAGGTGGTGTCAGAAAGACTATGAGCCACTAGGTGGTGTCAGAAAGACCATGAGCCACTAGGTGGTGTCAGAAAGACTATGAGCCACTAGGTGGTGTCAGAAAGACTATGAGCCACAAGGTGGTGTCAGAAAGACTATGAACCACTAGGTGGTGTCAGAAAGACTATGAACCACTAGGTGGTGTCAGAAGGACTATGAGCCACTAGGTGGTATCAGAAGGACTTATAATGAGCCACTAGGTGGTGTCAGAAAGACTATGAACCACTAGGTGGTGTCAGAGAGACCATGAGCCACTAGGTGGTGTCAGAAAGACTATGAACCACTAGGTGGTGTCAGAAGGACTATGAACCACTAGGTGGTATCAGAAGGACTTATAATGAGCCACTAGGTGGTGTCAGAAAGACTATGAGCCACTAGGTGGTGTCAGAAAGACTATGAGCCACTAGGTGGTGTCAGAAATACAATGAGCCACTGGGTGGTGTCAGAAAGACTATGAACCACTAGGTGGTGTCAGAGAGACTATGAGCCACTAGGTGGTGTCAGAAAGACTATGAACCACTAGGTGGTGTCAGAAAGACTATGAGTCACTAGGTGGTGTCAGAAAGACTATGAACCACTAGGTGGTGTCAGAAAGACTATGAGCCTCTAGGTGGTGTCAGAAAGACTATGAGCCACTAGGTGGTGTCAGAAAGACTATGAACCACTAGGTGGTGTCAGAAAGACTATGAGCCACTAGGTGGTGTCAGAAAGACTATGAACCACTAGGTGGTGTCAGAAAGACTATGAGCCTCTAGGTGGTGTCAGAAAGACTATGAGCCACTAGGTGGTGTCAGAAAGACTATGAACCACTAGGTGGTGTCAGAAAGACTATGAGCCTCTAGGTGGTGTCAGAAAGACTATGAGCCACTAGGTGGTGTCAGAAAGACTGAGCCACTTAAGGTGGTGTCAGAAAGACTATGAACCACTAGGTGGTGTCAGAAAGACTATGAACCACTAGGTGGTGTCAGAAAGAGTATGAACCACTAGGTGGTGTCAGAAAGACTATGAGCCACTAGGTGGTGTCAGAAAGACTATGAACCACTAGGTGGTGTCAGAAAGACTATGAGCCACTAGGTGGTGTCAGAAAGACTATGAGCCACAAGGTGGTGTCAGAAAGACTATGAACCACTGGGTGGTGTCAGAAGAACTATGAACCACTAGGTGGTGTCAGAGAGACTATGAGCCACTAGGTGGTGTCAGAAAGACTATGAACCACTAGGTGGTGTCAGAAAGACTATAAGCCACTAGGTGGTGTCAGAAAGACTAGGAGCCACTAGGTGGTGTCGGAAAGACTATTTACAACCCAGCTATCAGCTCATTCTGATCTGTGACATTGCCAATATTGTCATTTACTGCCAACAATATATGCTACACCCTGTTATTGTCTCTGTAGCTGAGCATATATATTGTAGCGTTGGTGGGCATATGGTCTATATGTGCAGCATTTAACTCTGAAAAGAGCCTAAGTTTTCTTCTGATCAATGTGCACTAATTGTGAAATTCAATTTCACTGCAGAGCAATCATGTAGACTAAATGACCACCTTCAAGACCAACTGCAGTGACCTAAAAGTGTTTTCAATGTCCCTGTTTTTGCTTATGGAAATATGATATCTGCTCCTACACTAGTGGACCTGACAAGTAATTGCTTGGTTCTATGTACCAACATGAAATTTTATATAATTATCATAAAGGGGTGGAGCCTAGTATGAATATTCATGAAAGAAAGGGTTAATGCAGGTGACTCAGACAGGTATTCCTCAGCAAATTATTTATATAAGTGGGATCATCAACTGGAGGATTCTATTCTAGAAATCACACAGCATAGGCGGCAATCAAAAACACCTCTTAACAATCAACGGACATGGATCAAAAATGGCTAGAAACAGTGTTTTCACTTGCCATTTGTCGCCAGTTGGGCGACAAATGGCAATCAAAAATTCTGTTTCTAACGATTTTTTTATCTATATTTGTTGATAGTATTTATGTTTTTTTGATTGCCGCCTATCCAGTGTGGAAATACAGCACTCAAAAATCGAAAAAGGTTAAGAGTCCAGGTATAAAACACTTCAGTCAGGGTGAAAAATATCAAATAAGTCAAGATTTCTTGAATCATTACACACTCTGATCTTCAACAAAGATTGTATTATTTTGGGCTAAAACCTGCTATAACTGCAGCTGCCACATGCTTGGAGGCCAACAATGGCCACATTATCTTCACAAAACATTTTGACATTGAATGGCCATCAGCACTTAAAAAAAGAATGAGACTTAAGTACTGGCAAACTAAGATGTACTGGTAATATTCATATTTCCACAAGAAAAGACTTCATGGCTACAATACTATTTGCCCACTTCACCCACCCCCTCCCTAAATTCTCTCAGATATTAAAAGGCACTAGAACAGTCAGACTCCGACTAAGGTCCCCCCATAATGGCCTATGTTGAAAAGGGCATATCAGTTTTGGCGATAATCTTGATTATGTTCATTGAACAAAACCCATATTCAGATATGAACAATAGTTTGATGACAGTTACGAGTCCATATATGAAATGACTGGAAGAAATCGGTGTTAAATGACTAAGTTAGAGTCTCCACAAGTGCAAATTGATCGTAGAGGGCCATTTTGGTGGCCATCTTAGTTTTCGTTCAACCGGCAAAACCCATATTCCAAGTTGGGCCAGACTGTATAATAAAAATGATAAGTATGAAATTTGGAAGAAATTGGATGATATTGAAATAACTATGTTAGAGTGTCCACAAGTGCAAACCAATAGGTTGCAGCCATTATGGAGGCCATCTTGGTTAGCTGATAAAGCCCTGGATATTCAACCTTGGGTGAGAGTTTGATAATGAAATTTGGAAGCAATCAGGTAATAAATGACTTGTACACAAGAAAAATAATTATGTATATCCAGGGGCTTTAAAGTGCAGCATATTAAGATGAATATGGTACGAAGGACATGTAGTGGACATAAGGAAAGATATACAATTTTTGAAGAGTTGTAAATATTTGATCAGGATTATCAATCATAAATAAATACAAGTGCAAAATATTGTCATCCAAAAAGGAGCATTATGATTATAACATTGAGACAGAATCCTTGCTAAGAAACTGTTGGCAATATAGGCTACCTAAGTACATAAGCAGATGAGAGAGCAGACAACAATATAAGTAAGGGGTTAAAGAATGTCCTGAAAGTGTGCTTCATTCAGTCAACGGGGCAAGAAAATTAGGTTAAAAATCGGGATTGGAACTTTCAGTATTTGAGACAATACATTTTTTCAAATCTCTGATACTCTGATACCCCCGCCCCGCCCCCTGGAAATCACAAAGCTTTCGGGTTTCTTTGGAATACTAATACAAAAACATAAAGCAATCCATGTAGCCAGCATTCAATGTTAGGCCATCATCAGCAGGCCAGCGAATTAGGCGTTTAAATGGCGTTGCACTGGTGAGCACCAGCAGATTATGGCCCGATAGATAAAAAACGAAAAATCTTGTCAGAACTGGACACCACTGACAAAACTTTCTGGATCAATGCATGAGTCAATAGTTCAAGTTGCCATGTGGTACCAACTATACTACCATCTTCTGCATCAGGCCAGCTTATATATATACTGACTCAAAAAAGAAATGAGACATGTGTCTAACATATATAATATATATGTTTGCTAATTATGAATATGGATTAAATTACCAAGTCGATTAAAAACAGTGTTGATCCAGATCAGCTGGCTTCATTAGAAGCCAGCTGATCTGGATCTACTGTTTTCTAGAATTTTGAAAAAAAAATTGTAGCCATGCATCGTTTCTTTGTTTTCTGTCATTATCTTAAATTCGGTCACATTTCTTCATTGAATATATATAGGGGTATAAATTGATTGCTATCGCTTTCTGACGGACACCTTATTTTCATTCGAACAAAACAAACATTGAAAAAATGTGGCCTTGGTCGAAAACTTATTTGATGTTAAAAATTAATTTGAAAACAAATTTTAGCAATTTCAGTTGTACAAAAAGCTAATTTTGGGACAGTTAATAGAATAAATTCCACTTCCCTATTATACCCATCAGGTTTCAAAATCACTCGCTCACTCACTGCCCACTGAGAAAATATAAGCATGCCACAGACTTTGCCTAACATTAGTGCAGCTTGCTGAAAATCTTTGCAATAAGTTTGGGCCCAGATCAGGCCCCATCTGAATCCAAACTGTTTGACACTTGAATGGTATTCCTAAAAGGAATTTTTGGGATTTTTTTTTTATTTTGAAAAAATTCAGATGAATAAAAAGTGTGAGAAATTACCCAGTAGGCAGAATTACATTCCTCAACTCTAAAGCCCCTGTCACACCAAGTCGCTGTTCCACTGCGTTGGCATAAAGTTGTTCAAATTTCCAGAGTGCCGTGAAATTGCAAGCAAATCTTGATATTT
This sequence comes from Loripinus fragilis, assembly GCA_964019695.1. Lineage (NCBI taxonomy): Eukaryota > Metazoa > Mollusca > Bivalvia > Lucinida > Lucinidae > Loripinus > Loripinus fragilis. Next base: position 77,753,277 of record OZ026525.1, read on the forward strand.
TTTCGGGAAAAGGGCCTTTCACGGCGTCCTTACAATAAAATACATTTAAGTTCCTCAGTGGCTTAGGCTGCTGTCCGTTCTAAGGCGGGTGTTTTGTGGTTGTTGATTTGTTGTTGATTGTTACTCCCATTGTGGGATTCTGTAATTGTTCTAGGTTTTGTTTTGTGTTACTTTGTGTCCATTCTAGATTTGCAAAGAGAGCTAGTGTCTTCCTGGTGTCTCGTGATTGTTCTTTCTCATGGTGCCACGGGTTTGTCTGAAGTTATTGATTACGGTATTTCCTGATCATACTCATTATTTTTGAAAATGGCATCTTCTGCACACAAAAAATGTGGTCTTTAAAGGGTTTAAAAATAACAAAAACATTATAAAACTATAAAATCTTAATAAAAATGCTTTATTGTTTTAACATGACACATTTAGTCAATATTTGTGTATCATTTTTCAGTGTATATTATCAATATTTTTTTATCTCCATAATATTCTTTAAGTTCATGTCATTATATCAACATGATACTTCCCTGACAAAACAACAATTCAACCTCTGAACTAATTCAAATCTGTCAAAATTTAATACCTCCACAAAACTCAATCTTGATAATTGTCACAATATACCTGTAATCGCTCTAATTCAGACAGTATATAGCATATTTAAATGGAGCATCCAAGTCAGTTATTCATTCATCAAAGGCCGGCACAAAATTAACTATATCTGTTCTTATTTTTTTTTATAACCACTATGAAGTGAGCCAGTGCATGAGATTTCTAACAGTGTGATATGTGCGACCAGCATAGCCTCAGATTAGCCTGCGCATACGCGCAGTCTGATCAGAGCCTTTGCTAGTCGCTTGAGTATTCTATGATTGTTAAGCTACTGACTGAACATCATTTGGAGCTTCTAAGCTTAAAGGGAGGCTGCAGAGGCTCGTCTGAGTCGACACTTGTCAAAATGCCACATTGTTGGCAATCACATGTCATGGCTCAAGTTATATTAGAACAACTCTAGTAGCTTCTGTAGCTATTATCTCAATTTTGATTGGTTGTTGCCTTGCAGGGGCATTTACCTGTGATATGATTGACAGCTCTTATCAGCTCTGAGTGACCATGCATGCTGCTGATCAACTTCATCATGTCACAGGTCTGTACTCTATAACCAGCACAGCTAGTAGCTTACAGCTCCACCTACCGATAAGCTTGATCATGCCACTGCGGTCTTATCTTACCCACACTGTAGCTAAGCTCCGCCCACTAAGTACTTCCTCATACAGGTAGCTACTGTAAATTCAGAAAATTTAGTGAGGCTCCCACAAAGTTGCAATGCAGTCCCATTTATAGTTTGGAAAGAATCATCCTTCAAAGATTTCCAAACTGTTTGAATCTAAGCAAAACTTCAATTTTCAAGCTAGTCTCTGTAGCCAAGGAGACTGGTTTGAGTCTCACTTTGAAGGAAACCCCGAAGACAGATTTTGTTGTGACGAGGCCCATATGGATATTCAGCTATGAAAAGGGTGAAGAAAGTTACAAAGACCCAGTTACTACTATCGGGCTGAAATTCACATGTCTTGCTCATGGGAATTAAACCACCCCACTTTATATGAGACAAACTTGGTCAATTTCCGCAAATTTTAGACATTTTGTGACTGACAAGATTTTGTTCGAAGTTTCTGTGAACGAGTAATTTAAGTACAAAATTACCCAGAGACCTGTCTATAATAATATCTTATTTCCTTTTAATGTTATTACAATGAAACTGTACAACCAATAAAACTTATGTTTGAAGTAATATGTTCAAAGCCACTGTTTTCAGCCCTTTTCATGCTCAAGTTAAAATTTTTAGCCTGAATAATACGGTGTAATATCACACCAGGTAGGCGGCAATCAAAAACGCAAATACTATCGAGGAACGTAGATCAAAAATCGTTAGAAACAGAGTTTTTGATTGCCATTTGATTGTTGAGTGTTTAAAATTGCCACCTACCCGGTGTGAATATGCTAAACTTATGCCTAATCTGCTTTTCTAAGTACATTCCCATGACTTTTTTTGTCATTTACACACTGTTACAGTGTTTTACTTTATTACGTGTACTGTTCTCTTTATTAAAAAAGAGACAGCCTTCCCAGATATTTAGCGGTGAATCCTAGCTTAGTACTGGTTCAACCCAGGAAGACCCATCCCTGTTTAACTGAAAGATTGTTGGTGGGACGTAAAGAATCAAATCAAACAAACAAACAAACTCACTCAGGCCACTTTAACTAGGTTATATATACAGTTGTTTTTTTTTGCTTGAAATAAAACCCCAAAATGAATCAATCAAACAATCACTATAAAACCACAAGAAAATGTGGTTCAGACAGATACTTATTAACTGTTTGCATGCTGAGAAAATTTTCATGATTTTTTTTTATCTGATTTTTTTCCAAATTAACTTTTTCGAAAAATTCTTTCAGGCATACCATCAGAGTGTCAAACAGTTTGGATCCAGATCAGGCCCGACATTCTGTCGGGCCTGATCTGGGTCCAAACTCTTTGCAAAGGATATCAGCATAGGGCATTGGCTGAGGTAAAGAAAGTGTTAATGAAAAACAGTTATCTGATTTTTCCTATGAAAACTGATCATGAAATAAGATCACAGGACAGCCCATTTACGGGGAGATATATGGGTCAATAGCCACATAACCACAAACTTGCCGCTTCACCGAAATATTACAATTTTCACCATCACAGCGAAAAATTGATATAAAGAATATCACCTTTTTTAGCTGCATATTGTGCGGTATGGAAAATCCTTTTTAGACTGAAATACTTAGCAGTGTAAACCCAGATGACATGCTATTTGAGTTGGCATATTTTTAACAAAATATTTTTTGTCAAATGATTTTCTAAAATTTTGAAAACTTGAATTTTTTCTTTCTGTTCAAATATGTAAAAGGGCTGGAATTCAAAAAATGCTGTCAACATATCAAACAAGGCGGACCCTGATCAGACTGCTTCTTCTGATTTGGGTCTTGCCTCAGAGTTAGAAATTTTAGTATATTTATACACCCCCAAAAATGTGTGATGACCATCAATAACACAAGTTTTCTTGGAGAAAAATATAAACAAGAGGGCCCTGGGTTGCTCACCTAAGAATGACTGTTTATAAAGGTATAGGAAAGCATAGCTCTTCTCAAAGTTCAGCTATGAATTTTGATAGATCAACAGTTTCATTAAGATTTGACATGGGTTATGTTGACAAAATTAACAGGATGCAGAACCTCAACAAATAAAACATTAACATCTGCAGCAGGGGGGTTTCAAGCTTCCATAGTCGTCACTGTGATGTGGTCCTTGAACAAGACACATTTATCCTAGCTTAGTACTGGTTCAACCCAGGAAGGCCCGTCCCTGTTTAACTGAAAGATTGTAGATGGGACGTAAAGAATCAAATCAAACACACACAAACATAATATCAAGGTTCTAGGCCCTCTTGTTGGTCGAGTGGCACCATTTATGCAATTTTGAAAGAGGGCATCATGGGGAACATTCATGTGAAGTTATATGAAATTTGGACCAGTGGTTCATGAGACGTGTTTTAAAAAAAAGTTTACGGACGGATGCACGATGGACAAAGACTGATCACAATATTCGGCTCAGGTGAGCTAAAAAGCAAGCTTGATGCCCTCTTAACCAGGGACATGAGATCTTATCAACGTGACTTTTAACATTTATCATAGGATAAATTACCCATAATTTTTTGAAATATGAAACAGTCAAAATTCTCATTTTCCAAAAGAAACAGCAATTTAGGTGGTATTAATAATATCAAATCACCAGTCAATTTTTTATTTCCGGAGACCTAAAAAATAGAGTTCAGGAGTCAGAAATAAGTTTTGAAGGCATTAAAATGAATGAACTTTTTTTCAAATGACACTGTTTGTTTGTTTCTCATTCATTTTTTACCTACCTTGTAGACTCTGTCAAATTTCAGATGTGCACACAGGAATAACGTGGAAGGCAGTGTCATACCTGAACGGGTTAAGTAACACAAGCCCCAAATGGTTTTAAAACAAACAATTTCACAGATTTTATTTTAAAGAGCTGGTAGAATAATGACAAAGTTACTGCTGGGGCATAAAATATAAGTCAATGTCATCAGGTCATAGTGCATGCTTGAAGAGTACACAAAGGACAATTACGGTGTAAGATTAACAGGCTTTGATGACATTTTGAGCAGGTAAAGAGTTTTTAATTCAACAAAAATTAACTAGACTGCAGTCGATGGTGCACCATCGCAAACACCGGGCGCTTTTTTGTCTAACTATTATATGCATTTACAAGAAAATATATTATATGACCTTTGACCAAGACATTGGGGTCAAGGTCACATGAAACATTGCCCAATACCCTCTACATCATATGACCTATGCACCTGCAATTTTACAAGTTGCTACATCCAACGGTTAGGGAGATGCATTTACAAGAAAATACATTATAAATTTTGATATTTGACCTTAGGGTCAAGGTCACAGAAAACGCTGCCAAGTACCCTCTACATCATGTGACATATGCACCTGCAAAGTTTTAATTTGCCATGTCCAACAGTTTAAGAGAAGATAGATTTACAAGAAAATACATTATTTTACCTCTTACCTAAGTAAATTGACCTTGGGGTCAAGGTCACATAAAACATTGCCAAGTACCTTCTGCATCATGTGACCTACGTATGCACCTGCGAAGCTTGAAGTTGCTACAACCAACGGTTTAAAAAAAGATAAAATTACAAGAAACGTGACGGGTAACAGACGGACAGACTTTGGTACTCAATGAATATATCATTTTAATGGCATGTTTATGTTGTACCTCCAAACGTTCTATCCGAGAAAATTTAATGGTGGAAATCAAAACTTGGAAAACTGACATCGTTTTTCCTTACTTTTTGTTAAGAATTCAAAAAAGACATACACATGATATGGTTTTCTGGAAGAGAACAATAATATTGGCAAATAAAGATGATCATAACACATGCGTTTTGTCCCAAATTTGCATCGCGTACAATTTGATTCTGACATGCAGATGGTATGTAAAGTTTGAAGGTTAAGTCTTCAGTAACAATTAAACGAATGTTGCCATTTAACATTACAAGACAGATATTGCTTACACATGTTGCAAACAATTGGCATGTACAGATTTATCCATTTATCCCTCGTCATTTTGAGGTATTCATGAAACATGAGTTGGCAGAATCCCATGTAATGATATGGTGTTTTTCTTAAATATTGCACCACTCACTAGCCCTGGTAGGTTTCTTTACCACTGTAATGACTACCTGTTAGGTGGGGTGGCTGTAAAACCTCTTTTTAGCAAATGACGTCATAATGTCAAACATCATGGATAAACTGCAAAAACAACAACATTAACCATAACCTGGACTCTAGACTTCAAATTTTACTTACAAATATAGCGTGTTTATAGATTTTCATAAGTACTACAAAATCAGGAAGTATGTAGCGTTTCTTTTGTCAGTCAGTATATAATAAATGCTGTCTACTGCACTTCTATGGCGCATTCATAAAAATGAAAGAAGAAAGTCCCACTGACGTTTGCAGCCCGCTGATGCGTGGAACACACACAATTCATCTTTTAACTATGCAAAATACCCATAAAACCTGACAAAAAGTTAAATACTTTGAACCTAACTACCTTATAGTTAATATAAGTTTTAATAAGGCCAATAAAGTTTTTACTTAACCATGAAATTATGCAAAAAGCTTACCATAGCAAATAAATCATCAGTTACTATGTGTAACATCATTGGACCAACAAAATAAATTATTAGATTCTCGTCCCCATTTGTCTCTAAAACATTTGTCAAAATAAAGTAGAAAAATTTTACAGAGCCGGGCATGGGATGTGGATACTGGTTTAGGAGATTTCTCATGCAGACAGGATCTGCACCAAATCCAATATACTATCCCCACAGACCCCTAAATAGAATTAGACCAAAATGAAACTAAAATTTCATCCTTGCTTTTTTTTATTCTTTACATCCCAGTCAACAGTTTTTCATTAATTTCTGTACAGTTCTTTCTGGGTTGAACCAGTACTAAGCAGAGGATAAAAGCTCAAAGACACAACACAGTGCCTCCAGTGAGGCTCAAACCTACAACCCCTCCATCGAGTTAAGCACTCTACAACTGATCGAGCCACAACATTCCTCCATCCTTGCTTTTACAAAATTAATATTGCTTGATATTTCAAATGACTCATCAGTTGGTTCTGCTAGAACTTTAGGGTAAGTAAGCAAAGTGAAGGTCCAAATACTTAGCCCAAATTATCCTGCTAATATTTTTTGTCTTGAAAATGTGGTCTGCTTATTACATCTGCTGGATATATTCAAATGCACTTAAGAAATTTTTTACTGTCCAAGCAAACACTTTGAACCCAGATCCTACCGGAGCAGTCTGATCTGGGTCCATATTGTTTGCAATATTGGCTATCAAAGTATATAAGCAGATGAGAGAGCAGACCATGATTGTCGTGAATGGGGAAAAGGAGTAAAGGTATTTGTATGTGTTTAACGTCCCACCAACAGCTCGGGTCATATGGGTACACCTGGCAACGGTTTAAAGTCTCATTCGACAGACTGGAGAAGCCGGGGATTGAACCCACAGCCCTTGGTTTACAAGGCAAGTGATTTATCCCCAACACCACAGCGACTCCCAAAGGGTATAGTGTATTGGCTAAAGACTGTCACCATTTATTTGGTTGGAATAAGCTTCTTACTTCGGGCTATGATTTCATTATAAATTCCTTTGATCTGGCATAATAATCAGTGACGCCTCATTACAGTTTTGTGTCATTGTGCCACCTTGTGACTGAATTTTAATATTTGGAGGTTTTAGGTCAGTGGCCACAAACAGTCCACTGTTTTCTTAATGTGATACAATATTTTCATAGACAGACCTTTGTACAATATATGCATTACTAAGGTAAATTTTGAGTGTAAAAATGTTAATATTTTCTTATCGATAAGTTTTTGGTGCTCAAAAGAAGCAACCTGAGTAGGATCCATACTTTTTCACTCTGCAAAAAACTAGATAATATATCCACTATGTGGGGGAGGGGAGGGGGGTGAGCCAGCGACCTATGGTTTACAAGGTGAGTGGTTTAATTGTCCACTACATCATAGCTCCTACAAAGGCCACCTTAAATGTCTTTTTACTCTGTCACTTACTTTTATTGAAAGCAAAGAGTTCAGGATTTTGTATCCATGATGATACATTGCAATAGTTAGAAGGCTTCCATGCGAGCTGAACATTTCTTGTACTTAAACAACAACAGAATCTAGGGCTAAGATTTGGTACCAGTAAAATGCATTTGAGCCCCCCGGTGGCTTAGGCTGCGGTCCATTCTAAGGCCGTGGTTCTGTTGTTGTTGACTTGTTGTTTATTGTTACTCCCATTGTGGGAGTCTGCAATTGTTCTATCTTTTGTTGTACGTTTCTTTATGTCCCTTCTAGTTTTGCAATCATCTTGATGGGGAAGAGAGAGCTGGTTGCTTTGCTTGGTTCATCTTCCTGGTGTCTCGTGATTGTTGTGTGGCTCTTCCTTACAGTGCCATGGGTTTGTCTGAAGTTTGTGATTGTGGTATTTCCTGATCATGCTCACTTACTATGTTTCAGTGTTCTTAACATTTACAGCTTAAAGTTGGTGAAGCCGAGAGGTCGAACCAGGTTTACAAGGCGATCGAGTGGTTTAATCACTTCACCATAGCTCCTACGAAAGACACCTTTTATGTCTTTTTACTCCATTACTTCCTTTTTGGAAAGCCAAGGGTTAATTAGTGCTCTAACATAACAGTAATTAGTATTTTTTAAGATAATAATCTACTGATGTACATAAATATTGAGATGACCTGAACTTACTGTCAACCTCGGGCCAATAGATAAGAGTGAGTAATCAAAAATTAATTTTCTTATTTCTCAACCAAAACATATGTTGTGGGTACTCAAAAGAACCGTCTAGATGAGACGGTTCTTTTGAGCACCCAAAATGTATGTTAAAGCTGATGGGTAAGAAAATAATCACAATTTTATGCTTAAAATATTTCGACATCTGGACCTATATGTTGTACAGTTCATTTTCACAGGTGTTTATTTCTTCAGGGTATCTCTGCTTTATCTTTCACAACATCAATTCACCTATGATGGTATCAAACTCTCAATGACCGAAAGGTGTGAAGTTTAAGTAACCATCACTGTTTTAGTCACCCTAATTGGTGTTATCAGCGACAATTAAGGCCAGGCTATCACTGTCATCAAGCCGGGGAAATTACCCGTTTAACTCTGATCCAATTGCTTAGAGTGTTATTTCTGACTGCGCTAATGGACGTTTAATTTGCGCTCTTCCAACAAAATGGTTTAGAAAAACTTGATTTTTGCCCTGTAGGGTATTGACACTGTTTGGTCATTCACAGCAGACATTTATAGACTGAATTAAATCCTAAGCTGCCATAGCCTTGAATAGTTAAAAGCGGGGAGTTTTCCAGTTTGGTATTTTACTTAAAGAGCTCTGCAAGCATTGTAATATACACCATTGAGAGTTGAGCTAGTAAGTCGTATAAAATTATAAATCAGCCGTGACATGTGATTTCCAACAATGTGGTATGTATATATGACCAGCAAAGGCTCAGACCAGCCTGCACATACGTGCAGTCTGATAAGAGTCTTTGCAAGTCGCTTGAATATTCTGTGACTGTTAAGTTACTGACCCAGCATCATTTGGAGTTTCTAAGCTTAAAAGGAGGCTGCACAGGCTCAACTGAGTCTATTCCTGTCAAATGGAAGCTCAAATATACAACAAAAGTCTCTCCTCTAACTCTTTGCACTCTATCCCTTACAAAATTCAGAGTTTATAAATAATGTGGACTAGACTATTATAAAATAAGAGCTGACGCTTCCTTGCAAATGCAACTAGTAAAAGGTCCACAGAACACAAATGCCCCACCAGTTGCCTTTATATCCAATAAAGGCAATTTTGGACAGCAAGGCAAGTGTGTTACTATACAGGTTTTGGACCAAGAAAAGTAACATGTAACTCAAAAACCAAGGCTGCAAGGGTAGCCTTCATGTTTGTGACATGTTTATCCTACAAGGCATCCACCTGCAGTGAATAAGTAACATGCAGTGAATAAGTAACACAACATTATTCCAATTAGTGCGCAAGATATTCACCAGTCGTTTTTAACCACTGCCCCCCCCCCCCCCCCCCACACCTCCTTATGAGGATGGCCAGTGGTGATATTGGGGATAAAGAGCAAGTACCTCTTGAGCCCCCCCCCCCCCCATACACACACACACACTCCTCTGCAGTGCCAGGTAAGTGCTGGGATAGCACTATTACTCAAAGGAATTTATCATTCATTTTGTAAAGAGCAGGGTTTTAGCATTTTGAAAATTTTTTGTCCCTGCCATTCATTCCCAGTAGGATCACATGTATTGCTATTTCCCCCAACTTCTCTTATGAAAAAGTTGAACGCTAAAACAAAATACGGTAAATGTTCTAAAATTTCGAACACTCTAAATTTACGAACACCTAAAATTATCGCCGAAAATATTTTTTAAAACATCCTAAAAAATCGAACACTGCCCTTTTTCGGAAAAATGAATTTCTAAAATTAAGAACACACGTTATTTTCGGCGGGAAACCGTGTCCGTTTATCTGTTTGTGTCCAATCTGTGTTCGGTATACTTCTACCGTACAGCGCGTGAGCGGTAGCGACATTTGGAAGGTTCCATTCTACTTAGATGGGTAATCTGGCACGTGACGTTCTATTTCGCATGCCAGCGCGCAACGTTATACATTATTCAAGGTCACCAGCATTGACGAACTTGATGCACGGACAAGTTTCTGCAACGATTCCGAAACTGCTTTGACTAACCCTATTGAGTTTATGTATCCACCCAAATGGCTGAGATCATTTTTATTACTGACCAAACATTGACCTTCAGGCCGCGATTTAGCTAATTGTCCATGAATTATGCACGTTGACACACGCAGAGTAATTCTCAATAGTGTGCTGTACATGTGACACGTGCTCGTTTTTTTCTAAAATACTAGCCCCGAAGAGAGAGAGAGAGAGAGAGAGAGAGAGAGAGAGAGAGAGAGAGAGTTGCGGAAAATGAGACGATCACTTAGGCGAGAGAGAATAAAATAAGTTGATGTATAGTGATTGCCGTGGACGTTTGCAACACATTCGTGCAAAATGCAGAGAAAATCGTGCAAGTCGCATTTTTTTTCTCACTGAGAAATAAAGCCACCGTATATTTAATATTTTTACCGACATGCCTGCAAGAACTCACACGTGGTCATCATCTCATTTTTATCCACGGTACATTACCGTTAACTTAAGGCTTAAAAATGTATGAGACTGACACCCCTATTCCCTCCCCTCCCTTTTAAGCATTTTAAAGGATTTCCCAGTTCGGCAATATGTCCAAGCCGCGTGCGACACGGAGGGCAATTCTATCAGTCTATGCGTGTACTCTTTTCTTAAACACAACTCGGACCCAAGATTGAAATCAACTTGCGCGGAGCCCCATATGAGCTGGTAAAGACCCTGCTGGAACTTATGACAGATGTGATCAGCGAAGGCTCAGGAGAGCATGTGTGTTTGCACAATCTCGTCAGGGTCTCGCTCACTAACAAAGTTTAAAGTGGATGAAGACTCTAGCCCAATAAAAATTCTAGACATCTACGTACGTTGTCTTTAAAATACTTGTCGGCGGTTTTCTAAGTACATGTAATAATGGCTATTCCTATCAATCAAAAACATAAAATTCCTCAAAATGGAAAATTTTAACAAACTGTTGCGCCGATCAGACGTGTCTGTTTGTCCTCATGAAACTGCACATGGAAGATCCTACGAGTAATGCACATGGAAGATCCTACGAGTAATTACTTCCGGTATAATGTACGCACAGACGCATGCGAAGATCAGCCTACGCACCGCACAGTCTTATCAGCACCTTTGTTTCTAGAAAAAAACATTAAACATTTTGTCGGGCAAGTTCTGGGCCCAAACTGTCTGCTAAATTAGTTTGTCACAGCCTCTTTAGGGGGGTGGGGGGGGGGGGGGGGGGGGGGGGGAGGGGGGTAGCCTCCTAGGTCCCACCCTGGGTCCGGCACTGCTAATAGTATCAGCAGCAGACAAAGGGACAGGGTAATGGTTCACGGACATGTTTGAGATCAAAGAAGCCGACTATCAGACCACGTGTTGTTGTTGTTTTAAGACTCGGGTACCATGCGGTGGCTCTGACGCACGAAAGCGGACTTAGCACACAAAACATAATTGCCTAGCTGTGTCTCCTTTTCTTGGGTTTGCATGAAATAAAAGAAAACAATTTTAAAGAACTCGAGCATGAAACGGCGCACTGCATGCATGAAAAACTAGATTTTTGGTACTTGTCTGAATTTTTCCTTTTCTTTGAGATATGAATGTACCCAGCGTATCGTACGTATCGGCTCGAAGCCAATATATCATAAATTGAGCCGCGACACAATGCATTTTGACGAGTGTAGACTCAGACGAGCCTGTGCAGCCTCCTTTTAAGCTTACAAACTCCAAACGATGTTCAGTCAGTAGCTTAACACTCATAGAATATTCAAGCGACTAGCAAGACTGTGCATATGCGTAGGCTGATCTTAGGCTTTGCTGGTCCCACATACCACATTGTTGCAAATCTCATGTCACGGCTCAATTATATTCTTTTGAGGCATCGGACGCAAAGTCAGACATTCACTTATATTATCATTTCTTGGTATGCCTGTTTGCCCCTGATTTGGTTTGGCAAGACGTCGGAGATCTTCTGGATGCAAACTTTGAAAGCAGGTGGTAGAGAGAGAGAGAGAGACTAGCGCTTGCATACGAATCTCTTTAAATCTCGAAAAATAGCATGTATCGGTGCTGAAAATGATACTTGGAGATGCTTCTCGTGCGCATCGGCTTTTGCACGACAAAGTCGGATATTCGACAGTATTGATGCTTTGCATGCATTCTATCGCATGCCCAAATGTTTAAATTCCTGAATTCCATTCAGATCTGATCTGGATCCGAACTCTGACAATGTTTTTTTCTTCTTCTTTTTAAGGGAGAGAGGATCCATATATCACACAAAAAGCGGGCCATCATCGGCCCGCCAGCGAAACGCCTTTAAATGGCGTTTCTCTGGCGTGCAGATGATGGCCCAACGCTGAATGCTGGCTTGGTATTTTTGAGAAAAATAGGAGATCCAGTTCAGTATTGCTAAGAAATTCTATATTATTGTGATTTTTCAGATGGGGGGGGGTCCGGACCCCCTGCCCCCCCCTCTGGATCCGCGCATGGGACCGGACTATGTCTATACTTATTGAGATATACTGAAAACCCATTTTATCGTGCGCATCTTTTTTTGTACGACACTTTGCGTACTTTCTATCGATCGACAAGTAGAAAGAGAGAGAGATGCGTGTTCTTTTTGAATTTCGTCATTTTTTTTAACTCATTCGTCTATGTATTTCAAAGATTCGTGTATATCTTTGCAAAAAAAATTGATCGACGAGATGTCCTTGAGTGACTGTATTACATTATAAACGGCATTTGCGCAGATGGAGAGCAAGCGAAAAGCGTTATGGTTTTCTGAATGAAGAACGAAAGTGTAGCGATTCATCGGTAGTCCGAGGTTAAATAAGTGGACTTTTACGACTTGTAAGTAAATTGAGTGACAAAACATGCACGTGCCTGGCTCTCGACTTGGCAATTACCGCACGTGCTGGACATTTTACTGACTCAGTCCGCAAGAATTTAGCGGCGGTTGAAAAGAAAAATGAGTAGATAGCGCAGAATCATATATCGCCATGTTTTCAACACGTTTCTACCACATTTTAACATGCAATATATACCGTTTTTGCTCATGATAAAGACCACATTCTAAAATTACGAACACTAGCACTTTTTCTGAAACGAAATTTCTAAAATTACGATCAGCGGAAATAATAATTATTTTTTAGTGTTTGAAATTTTAGAACATTTACAGTATGTGTGCACCAGAAGACTCTGAAGCAAGTATTGTTTTCTTAAGGTGTGGCTCATATGTTATGGCAAGATCTGTACTGTCTGTTTTACATTTCACACCTACTGCCAAGGAAACCATTATATAAACTGTAAATTGAGACACCTTGGCACTGCCAAATCTGAAGTCTGGAAAAATCATCATACTGTATTAAATGGCGTAGCTCCCATTACACATTTACGCATGTGCGTAATAAAAATAGTAACATTCAAGGGAGGTCACCTAATGTGGTAAACTTGATTTTCCATGCCATAAGGAACTGCTCTTAAAGGAAAGAATTCGCTCCCTCTGTGAGCAAATTCTTTCCTTTTAGAGAAGTTCCCATTATGAAAAGGGATGCAATTGAAGAGAATCACTGCTTGATCCAGTAGTCTCCCTTTGATGTGCGTAACTTTTTCAGCGTTCTGGCTACGCCATTGGTATTCAACCTCATAGCTGAACATGCTCCTTCAAGTGCACACTGGGAACTTTTTGTGTTGTCTATACTAAATAAACTTCTAAGTTTCAGATTTCATAATCAATATGCAGTCATCTGTGGATTATGCAGGCTTCCCCAAAGACTATGAGGTGTGTATTCCCAAAGACTATATATGATTTTATTGCATGATTGCATTCCCATTATGACTATGAGGATTGTATTCCTAAAGCTATGGGAATTGCATTCCTTAAGACTATGAGGGTTATATTTCCAAGGGTTGACTTGTATTCCCTAAGACAATTAGGTTTGTATTCCCAAAGACTATGAGCATTGTATTCCCAAAGACTACGAGGGTTGACTTGTATTCCCAAAGACTATTAGGTTTGTATTCCCAAAGACTACGAGGGTTGTATTCCCAAAGACTAGGACTTCATTGTGTGGTTGTATTCCCAAGAATAACAGGATTGTATGCCCATTAAGACTATGAGGGCTGCATTCCCAAAGGCTATCAGAATTGAATTCCTTGAGACTATGAGGGTTGTATTCCCAAAGGCTATGAGAATTGTATTCTTTAAGACTAGGAGGGTTGTAATTTCCCAAAGACAATGAGGGTTTTATTCCCAAATACTAGGACTTCATTGTGGGGTTATATTCCCAAAACTAACAGGATCGTATTCCCATTAAGGCTATGAGGGTTGTATTCCAAAGGCTATGGGAATTGTATTCCCAAAGGCTATGGGACTTGTATTCCATAAGACAATGAGGGTTGTATTCCCAAAGGCTATGAGAATTGTATTCCTTAAGACTATGAGGGTAGTATTCCAAAAGACAATGAGGGTTGTATTCCCAAAGGCTACGAGAATTGTATTCATTAAGACTATGAGGGTTGTATTCCCAAAGACAATGAGAGTTGTATTTCTAAAGACTATGAAGTCTGATTCCCAAAGACTATGAGGGTTGTATTCCCAAAGACTATGAGGGTTGTATTCCCAAAGACTATGAGGGTTGTATTTCCAAAGACTGTGGGAATACAACTCTGGTATCTAATAATAATGAAAATCAAATGCTACTTTTCTGAGTTAAAAGGTTTGCTATAGTGTGATGTGCTGCCTTCACTGATGAAGCAAACTCTTCCGTTTGGCAAAAATTAAAGCACGAAACTGTTTTATTTTCACTTAAAATCTGTAAATTGAGACACTTTGGCATGGCTCAATCTCTATGTCTGGAAACTTCATTAACATGCTTGATCTTTATAAAATAAGAGAATTTCAATACTTACACTGGTTTTCTTGGGATTACATTATCAAAATTCTTGAAGAAAAGATTTTTCCTGATGTCATGTTGTGGACTGTAATCTTTGCTTATTCTGAAGATGGAGAAATTTGCTGGATAGATCCTCCCGACCTCTGAAAATATAAGATAGAAAACATGATAGAAGATGTATTCACACGGATGCTTAGCAATCCATCTCCTCATCACATATACTGTTCTGTTTCCCCGTTTCTGAGAGCAAAATTAAGAAATGCTATTTGACGAGGCATTGAACTTTTGGACACTGATATCGTTCTTAAATGGATATTCTGCTCGACAGTTTATAATGTTATGTAATGAAGAAATAGGGCATTTTTTCAACTTCAACACAGATTCTAGAATTTAAATCGAAAATGGTTCCAGGTCACAATGTTTAAGGAATGCAATGGCGTAGAAAAGTTGCCGCTTAAGACAGGTTTTACTGTATATCCAGTTGTGTTATTATTGTCTCCATCTGTCCATCTTATCCATTTTGGTATCTCCTCCTAACCTGCTGAGCCAAATCCAACAAAATTTGTTGAGAAAGCAGCTAACTTGCTTACACAAGCAGGGCATACAAGCGCACATTTTTTCTAAAAAAAAATTTTCAATTCAAGAAAGTAAAACTAAAATTCTGAAGAAGACAAACCTTTCCGAGCATCATAAATCCTTATAAAGCACAATAGCAGAGAAAAAATTACAATTAAAATGAAAAATTTCTCCATTTTACTTCAAAATTTCACAAAAACATCAGAATTTCCATAAAATCACCACATTTTAGCTAAAGCCAGCATTGAATAACTGATGTTCAAAAATGCTTTCTTAATCCTGGCTTCAGTGGTGTTTGTTTAGTATGGAAGAAAAATAGGATTACTGTACTCTATTATTTTTATAAATACCATGATAATCTTTTAATCTGATAAAATGAATTTCCAAATATTGAGATATATTGTCAGAGATGTGATAATTACCTTCACAAAGGAATTAATAACTCTTTGCATGCTGATTATTCCTCCCCTTTTTTTGACAAAGTGTTAGTAGATCGGTTTTTAAGCTTGAGACTGAATTCCAACCACAGCTGACTTTCCGAGACCTCTTTCCTTGCTAGCGGCGACTTTGTTGTCTGCTGATAACCTCTGCAATCAGTTTGTATCCAGATCAGGAATGACAGAATGTCGGTCCTGATCTAGATCCGAACCATTTGACACTTACTCTGATAGTGTTTTGAAAAAGTTAATTTTGAAAAAAGTCAGCTTATGATAACAAAAGCAAGAAAAATTACCCAGCACGCAAAGAAGTAAAGAAGCTCTCTCTTTTTCAATTACTTCTAATAGTCCCTGCCCTGTTTAGAAGGATTGGAACCAGGTCCAATAAAGTGTTTTAAGACAGAGAATTTATACCGAATCAGGATTGGAACATTAGACTTGGATCTGTCCGGGTCCTACTGTTGAGGTGGTCCAGGTTGTACGATACCCAGGTTCAGTCCAAGTGTTTAGACAAACTATTTTGTTTTGCTCCAAACCTTTGGAGTGGTCCTGGCTCCAAGGTCATAACACTTTTTTTCATGCTCAACTCAACTGAGCACAAAATTTCAACTGCTCATAAAAACTAAAATAAAGGAGTTTCTTGCTTTAAGTGTCTCAGATGTTGTATTTATCCTGCTTATAAATGTTAAAATGTTGGCATTTTAACATTTATAAGCAGGATAAATTTCTGAGTTGAGCATGGAAAAAGTTTTATAACCTAGGGGCCTGGTTTGGAACAAAGTCATTGACTGTCTAAGCAGGTTATTAGTTTTCAAGCCCGTACATTATCTTGGATCAAGCTTTAATAGATCTGATATTAAATGGGTCTGTTCCGTTTTTTCTTTTTTGGGGGCATTACATGACTTTCAACAGTTTTTTTAAGCTTCTTAAATTCTCTTTTCATCCCAAAATTTCTACCACTGGTACCAACATGTTTACATAATCTTTGTGATAAAGTGATAAATGGATATCTGACAAGGAGATTATGCACATTTTTGCACCTGCAATTTGTTTACATTAATGCACAGTAATTAAACCCTTTTGTTGTTGCTCAGACACCTGAATACTTTCACCAGTAGTGGTCGACCTTACCCCACCCCATAGGTGCTGAAGAAAGTATGATTTAGCTCAATGATACAGTCTCAGTCTGTTGTTTTCAAATTATGTATCTTAGTGGCAACTCAAAAAGAAGACCAACTAGAGCAGAAGTCGATGGTACACCATCGCAAATACCCGCTTTTTGACCTATAACCTTTACCGTGGGGTCAAGGTCACACAAAATGTTGCTCAGTACCTTCAACATAATATGACCTATGCACCTGTAAAGTTTGAAGTTGCTATGTCAAATGGTTAAGGAGAAGAAGCATTTACAAAAAATACACTATATGACCTTGACCTATGGGTCAAGGTCACACCAAATGTTGTCTAGTGCCATCCAAATCATATGACCTTTGCACCTGCAAAGTTTGAAGTTGCTACGTCCAACAGTTTAGGAGAAGATGCATTTACAAGAAAGTCGTTATTTGACCTTGACCTTCAGGTTAAGGTCACACTAAATGTTGCCCAGTGCCCTCTACATCATGTGACTTATGCACCTACAGAGTTTGAAGTTACTACGTCAAAAGCTTTAGGAGGAGAAGCATTTACAAGAAAATTCAATATTTGACCTTTGACCTTGACCTTGGGGTCAAGGTCACACAAAATGTTGCCAAGTACCCTCTACATCATGTGACCTATCCAGCTACAAAGTTTGAAGTTGCTAGGTCTAACCGTTTAGGAGGAGATACATTTACAAGAAAATACATTATTTGATCTTTGACCTTGACCTTGGGGTCAAGGTCACACAAAATGTTGCCCAGTAACCTTTACATCATGTGACCTTTTCATCTACAAAGTTTGAAGTTGCTACGTCAAAAGGTTTAGGAAGAGATGCATTAACAAGAAAATTCAATATTTGACCTTTGACCTTGGGGTCAAGGTCACACAAAATGTTGCCCAGTACCCTCTACATCATGTGACCTATTCAGCTACAAAGTTTGAAGTTGATACGTCTAACCCTTTAGGAGGAGATACAATTACAAGAAAATACAATATTTGGCCTTTGACCTTGACCTTGGGGTCAAGGTCATACGAAATGTCGCCCAGTACCCTCTACACCA
This sequence comes from Loripinus fragilis, assembly GCA_964019695.1. Classification (NCBI taxonomy): domain Eukaryota; kingdom Metazoa; phylum Mollusca; class Bivalvia; order Lucinida; family Lucinidae; genus Loripinus; species Loripinus fragilis. The sequence goes on from OZ026525.1 coordinate 77,771,257, forward strand.
TGTGACCTATTCACCTATAAAGTTTGAAGTTGCTACCTCTAACGGTTTAGGAGGAGATACAATTACAAGAAACGTGACGGACGCACAGACGCACGGACGCACAGACGCACGGACGCACAGACGCACGGACAGACGGACGACGGACCGACTTTGGTACGAAATTAATATACCCTTTTTTTCTAAAGAAAAAAGCGGGTATAAAAATGGTTTTCAAGACTGATTATCAAAGGGGAGCATTCTGCAATACTTTCGACCTGCATGATAAGCTACTTTTGTCTATTTTGAGTGGCCTTGACCTCTGACCTTTGCTTTTGTGGCCACTTAAGACAGGTTTTACTGTAGGTTCTCTATTTCTACACAATTTTACACCCAACTTTTTTGTTTATTTGAACCAATGATTAAGTTTCTTTATTTTGATTCTTTACCTCACAGTCAACAAACAAATTTTCAGTCATGTCTCGATGGGTCGTCCTGGGTTGAACCAGAACGAAACCGAGAATAAAGTGTCCTGCTCATTAGGACACAATAATATTACAGTGACTACGCCAGTAGTGAGACTCAAGCATAGCAACCTTTCAATCCCCAGTCTAACGCTTGATCTACCAACTGAGCCACCGTGCTCAGCAACATGATTATGTTTCAATTCTATCTCAGCATAAGAGTCTTGGAACCGGAGGATTTAACCAAAACACCAAAAACTCACCCGTTGGATAGTACAAAAAAAGTCATCATATTGCATAACAGCAGGGTAACACAAGCTGACCCTCTAAGATTTTTAAAAGCTGAACCTTGTGCCCTTTTAAAGTATAAAGTCACTTTTATGTAGTATGATGTTCCAAACACTTTTGACATAATACCATATCAGTGCTGTCATATTTAACATCTAAACCCAAATTTTTTGAATATCATATCTGGGACACAACAATACCTGGATCCGAGATCATATTTACACTGAATATTCAAACAAACAAGGCTAATTTAGAAGTCACAACAGCTGTCATTGTGCCAAGTGAAGATGGTAGACCTTCTCCAAATACAGTTAATACTCAGACAAAATATTTACCGAAGAGTACAAATTTGATAGACTAAAGCAGCCATGAAGATAACCAATAACAGTAAAACCTCGAAAATTCGAACTTTGATTTTTCTAAATACTCGCTAATTCGAAATGAATTTGGGACATGCTGAATTCAGAGAATAGGACATATTCATGATAGCTGTCTATAATAACATATGTTTAGGGTGCGTAAAAGAAATGTCTCGTTGAGATGTTTCTTTTACGTGCCCAAAACTTTATGTTTGATTGAAAGAAAAAAATGCATGATAATGCTTATTTTTGGGATTTTTATATTTTATGTCTACCTCCCTATAATTCGAACATTTGATACTTCGAAATAAAATCTCTAGTCCCTAGGACTTAGAAATTACAAGATTCATTTACAAGATTCGACTGTAGATTTAAAAATGTTATACAAAAACTAGCAGTTATGATGGACTATATAATAAGTATGGAAAGGGCCGTATAAGTAATGTTGGAAAAACTTGTGGCCCGCCCCTTGCTTTATATTGGCAATAATACATTTATTGCACCTTTGAGAGATATTCCAATGGTCTACATCAAATATCAGTGCACATGCATGCCAATGCAATAAGTCAGTTATTGCATGGTTGTGCATATGTAAGGAAGCTAACCCACTCGCTATTAAAAGCTGATGGATTATCCTCCAGTAAATACGCACAAACCATACAATAACTTACACTTAAGCTATATAATAAGTATTTAGTCCAGTGTTACACATTTTTGGAATTCTGATGGAGGTGTTTGGACAAACTGGAACCACCACTAGCGCCACTGAATTAAAGTCAGCAACCTTTGGGCTAAAGCTGAATCATTATGTACTATTACTGAAAAATTATCCCTATATTTTTGCAAGTCACGAAAAGATCATTCAAATGCCATTTTAATACAATTGGGAATGATTATATTTTAATATAATGCCACTGTGTAAGAAATGTTTCAATATAAATTTCAACAATTGTAACTTTACACCACCTGGAAGCACCTATCACCAAATTATGACCACCCTGAAATTATTTAAATTCAAAACACAAGCATGATGGAATTGAACACTTCAACAGCCATATAAAGATAATTTGCTACATTGCTTTTTTTCAGGAGGTAGTTTTTTTTGTTTTTGTAAAATTATTAAAGGGCAATAACCTCAAGTAGAAACTGTACCAGTCCTGAAGTTTATAATATACCAGTAATCAGGCCAGAATTTTTTTTATTAGTTGATTTACGGGATTTTTTTTTCAGATTTAGGGTAGGGTAGGGGGTGGGGGTGGGGGGTGGGGGGGGGGGGTGGGGGGTGGGGAGGGGGGGTGGGGGGAAGTTGACTGGTAATTTTCAGGATCTTTTTTTTTTTAATCTCCAGAACAAACAGTAAAACTAGTAAAGTAAACCAACAGTCTGCAATAAATCTTTAAATATTTCATAATTTTCCTGATTAGGACAATCACTTTTAACAGTGGCACTCTCGAAAATACACAATCAGAACCTCAAAAATATATCATTTTTTTCAACGAAACAAATAATGTTTACAGTCAGCGGATAAAATAGAAAGATTTTTTTGAAATTAATATTTTTTTGTTCTACTTTCCGGAAAAGTACAGTAGGAGGGTTTAAAAAAATTCTGGCCTAATCAGTGAACACTCAAATAGACTGCATGACAGTCTCCTGTGATCATGCCCGTAAATTTTGAGATCAATGAAGCAAGTGGCTATGATTTCCTTAGAAATACTAAATTGACCCCTCAAGAAGCAATTGGACCCCTTAAATTGTGTGGAGGTTCGAACCACCCTCTGTGAAAAATGTTTTTGCAACAATTTAATAAAGTCAACAATATAGAAGCACCATGCAATGTTAAGATTCTTTTCATTGACACTAAAATTATTTTGGGTAAACAGTATTTTGCTGTGCATATATGAATTTACGCAGCCGGACAGATTATAAGCAGATAATATTTTCAGGACAAAATAAGATTAAATCCCGCCGCAACTGTGAACAGAACTTTGGCACTAGTTTACTTTGGTAAAATTTCAGTTTACAGTGAATTTCTGAAAGGATGAATTCATTTGTCATCAGCCAACTCTGGCATATCCCAGATATCCCGTGGCCATAATCTAACCCCCTTCAATATAGGTGGGCCACAATCTCGCTCCCAGATATCACAGGCTTGGCCATACATGACATGTTTTGTGTTGTTTGTTGTGTTGCTTTACGTCCCAAGTCAACAGCTATGGTCATGGCGGGACGGTCAGTTCACCTAACCGCACTTTTTTTCTGGGCAAGCTTGAACAAGCTTCGTGCACATACTTTCGCTTGTAACTGACAACAATCCTTCTTGAATGATTCAGTGGAAGGGAGGAGAATGACCATAGAAATTATTTCATAATCACTCTCCACGAAAGTATGGGACCGGGCCGGGATCGAACTTGCTACCATACATGACGTGAAGTACAGTGTCATAATTATTTAAATGTGGTCATACAAATAGTTTAACTTCTACATGCTTTCTTCATAAAAGTTAATAAATAGCGGTACAAAATCATACAAAAATTGTGTATGCTGTAACTTAAACAACAATGCTTGGCCATACAAGATATGTGAAGTACATAATTATTAAAATGTGGTAGTATGAAAAGTTAAACCTGCGAAAGAATTTTAATGCAAAAGCGGCTCCTTTTTGTACCAAGGAAAGGCGAATTGGGTCGGCATAAGCTTTTAACTTTAAACACTAGCTTAACACATGCTTTCTTCATAATAGTCTAATAAATAGAGGTAGATAATCATACAAAAATTGTGTATGCCATAACATAAACAATAATTTCTATATAATGTATATCCAAATTATGCATGGCATCCATTCTGATAATTCATGACTAACTTTTATATATCAAATAATCATCTACAAAGTCTATGCAACCTGGAATGCCCAGATTAGACTGCCCCATTGGGCAGTCTGATCAGAACATTCCATGCTTGGATGTCTCTTATAAATATATTTTTGAATGCCACGGCGGCACCAATAGTTTAACAGGGAATAACAGAAAAATCTGAAAATTAGATTAATTTAATCGACCGACAATAAGCCGAAGTAATCGGACTGAACTTCACAGAAAGATCAAAACAGTGGTTAAAAGGCTCTATTAAATATGATTATAATACTAGGTCAGAGCGGCATAACTTGGTCAAATCTTATTACCGACCCAGCCATGTCTCGCAATAAAAGCCGTTTTATGACAACAGGGAAATTGTCCAATACAGACTAATTCGTTTTCATTATTTGCCCATTATTATATTAAGACAATTTTTAATATTGTGAAATCTTGTAGTGCCAATTTTCTTATTCACCATCATAAACAATCATCATTTTAGAGGTGTTCTGTCACAAAAGAAGAAACTTATCCGCACTAGGCCTTGAGCTGGCTATAGACCCCCCTCCCCCCCCAGGGGGAATTTTGTACACTATGATTTTCTGAAACTACATTATATAAGAAACAAAATAAAAGATGTTAGCCCTCTGAGAGTGGCAGCGTTAACGTGTAACAGCACGTTATATACGTTACCCCCCAAAATAGGATTAAACATCCCTGATAATGTCTCAACCATGACATGTTAGTATATATTTGCATGCTGACACAGGTTTATGAGCTTCTTATAACACAGTTACATATTTCTTGCATTAATTTTATAAATATCTTGAGTTATTATCGTTGTATATGTTACTTAGTGTTTCCTGCGTTATTTCCGAGTATCAGTATGATTTTATTGACTATACCTGTATTACATCTGTCACAGAATATAGTAAATCGATAAGGCTGCTACTTAAATGATTTAAAGTTCTTTATCATGGTCTCTTACACTATTTTTCAGGTCCATGTTATGTATGTTACCTTCAAAATAGCATTAAACATTTAAATTAATGTCTTTAACAAGCCCTGTTTATACTTATTTGCATGCTTGCACAGGTTTATGTACTTCTTTTAGCAAGATTTACCTATTTTAAGTATTCATTTAATAAATGCCTTGAGCTTTAACTGTTACGTGTGTTACCAATGATACATAAGTTATTCTGAGTATCTGTATAGAAGTTGTTGACTATACGTGTATAAAGTCTGTCAGAAAATTTAGAAAATTTATAAGGCTGAAATAAATTGAAGTTCCTTATTAATTTATGGTGACTTAAACTAATAATATAATGTGACCTATCAACCTTCGCTGTTTGCTCACACAAACAGTATAGATACCATGCATTCAAATCGGCAGTTCTGAAAGACAGTCACTGTGAAACAGCTCAGTTCTGGGCAAGGTATATCGATATGATTCAGATGGTGTTGACACTGATTAGGGCTACAAGGAAAACAACTTTGAATTGCATGTCATCTCTAGCTGTATGCCTTGTTCCCAATGTTCATTGCAAACAATCACAATAACTACGCACAATATGTACCTGTGTAACTGATTACACTCATAAATTTGATACACATCGCAGATACAAAGAGCTTCTCGAACAAAATGGGTTTAGTGTTTTTTGCTTGAGAAATGCTTTTGACATGACTATCAGGCAAACAATAAAGAATTATTATAGGCTTCAGCAACTAGCACTACGCTTCGTACTACAGATGGAATGGTGTATTACTCATCACATCAGAGCTCAATACATTGAAACAACTCTTCAATGCACTGAAATGAAATATTCAATCTGCTCAGATGCAAAGTAGAATGAGTACTAGAGGCAGTTTCAGGCTTCACCAATCCTTTTAGTTCTAGTTTTGAAGACAAGGAACTGTACTTTCTGCCTTTCGGTGTGCCCGCTAATAAGCGTGGCATAGCTTAGGATCTTATTGAGGCTGATGACATTGGCAGGAAGGCTGTTGCAGACTTCATTGACTCTCTTTTAGTTAAAAAAATATGTCTTTTGCATCCCCCATAAAATGCTGCAAGCTACATGTAATAAAGTTTTGATGCTAAATGCGAGGCCAAGCAAGAAGAAATTCCCCAATTTACAAAACGTAAACAGCCAGATGAGAGCTTAAAGGAGCGTCTTTGGTCAGCATGACCTACTTTCTATTGGACATAATGTTGACCTTGATTTGACACAGCGGTTCCTTCTGGCACATGTACCATGGTCACTGTCAACTCCTCATAGAATTTCCACCAAAACTGACAAGTCCAAACTTCAGCATGGCTTGCAATCACACATTGAACCAACATTAGATTGGCCATGTAGTGCTGCACATAATGTTGATGTTAATGCCGTAACCAGGCACTAAAGGCAGGGCATGTTGGCTTTGCCACTGTTACATATATACAATGTAAAAGCAGCAGTCTATAAAGTCTTACAAACATTCTCGCAGAGGATAACTTGGGTGTTTTGTTCAACAATGGTGTATGCAAGAAAATGTGCTCCTTCTGAATGTCAACAGCATTGGCCAGAATATGGGGGAAGAGATCTACAGTCATACACTGTTTAACAGATAGTGACACTACCAATGTGTTAGTACCAGGGAAAGGTTATTCCTATCAAACTGATAGAGAACCCCTCCCCCACTAGTTCATCAACATTCTAAGAAGGGTAGGAAAACAAATAAAGAGTTGCTCTAAGCACTCATCAGTGATATGAAGCCCTTACATGTGCTATTTATGTAATTGTGAATAAGCTGCAGTATGACATATTTCTGAAAAAAGTACCAAAGCCATACTCATATACTGACTATTTCAAATGGCATGAACATGAGCTTACCTCCACCCTGTTTTTCTGTCATTAAGATGTACATACAAAGATTGAACTATCAAGTCTTTCCCATGAAAACAAGTGAGGCTTTCCAGATATGGACAACATGTGTGGAAAATAAACGGGAAGGAAATCGAATACCTCTGAGTGAAAGAAATTTTGATTGCACCCTAACAAAAGAGCCACAGAATGTTATTTCACATTTTGTGTGATATGGGGTTACGTTGTTCAAAACTCAACAACTCAAACTTTATAAAAGATAGAAACATAATATTTGCAGTTTCTAAAAGGTACATAAACATTCTTGAATACAAAATGAGTTAGTAAGCACATTCACATTAAAAAAATATCAAACTATATTAGTTTCATAAATCATTTATATAGAAATAATGAAAAAAGTAACATACGTAACACTTTGGGGTGCATATTTGTTTTCAAAGGTCCATATCTGTGATGCAAAAATAGCTTACTTGGATGATATAGCCAATTTGGAAACCTTACCTTATGGTTTGCACTTTTCAGAAGTCATGTCATTTACTAAAACTATCAAAGATGTTGTTGGGTAATATATATAATTGGCTGTTGGTATAGGGTAATGGTGCCATTACCAGAGTGCTAGCATAATGCAAAATCCTTGCAAGATAAATCTGATAGAGGAGTAATAAGTTGTATAGGAAAATTCTTTAAAACCCTTGGATAATATATAAAGATTTGCTCTAGAACTTCTACCTAATGGGTTTTCTTTGATCTTTTAAGTTGTTACTTGCACATTGCACTGAAGTTTACAAACTTTCTATGAGTATTATGTCAACTATATTTGATGTCTCTATAGAAGAAAAGGGGGTTTATGTAGTATATGTTTTCAGTTACTTCCTTAACAAATGAGCCAGAGTAAAAAGAAGTACATGGACCTGTGCAAGCATGCAAATAAGTACAAGCAGGTTGTGTTGGAGACCACATCTTGAATGTTAAATGGTATTCAGAGAGTAACGTATGTAACCTGGGCTGTAAAATAGTGTAAAACACCATAATAAGGAACTTTTAATTCATTTGAATAGCAGCCTTATAGATTTACTATATTCACTGACGGATGTAATACATGTATAGTCAATAACTGTCATACTGATACTTGGAAATAACATATGAAACACTTTAAGTAACATATACAACAGCAAAAACTCAAGACATTTATAAAATAAATGCTAAAATTATGTAACTATGCTATAAGAAGTTCTTAAACCTGTGCCAGACTTAAAAAAAAAAAAGTGTGAATATGTCATGTTGGAGACATTATCAGGAAAATTTAATGTTATTTTGCGGGTAACGTATGTAACATAATGTTACCCTCTAACGCTGCCATTCTCAGAGGGCTAACATATTTCATTTTGTGGCTTATATAATGTAGTATCTGGAAATCATAGAGTACGAAATTCCCCCTTGGGGGAAGTGGGATCTATAGCCAGCGAGAGGCCTGGAGAATTACATTTTACATTTTTCTGTGATATGGGGGTACCATGTTCATCATCTAATAACTCAAAAAGTATATAAGATAGAAACGTGATGTTTGCAGTTTTGAAAAGGTAAATAAAATATCTTTAATGTAATACCAAATTAATGAACATAAACTGGTTCAATAAAATTTTAAAACAAACTATATTAGATACATTTATCATTTAAAAGGGGGTTCAATGAAAAAATGTAACATACACTACATCGGGGGTGACTATATTTGTTTTCAAATGTCATAATCTGTGGCCCAGTAATAGCTTATTTAGAAAATATAACCAATTTGGAAATCTTACCTTATCTTGTGCACTTTTCTGAAGTCTTAAAAAGAATTTTAATTATCAAATATTTTGTAGGGTAACGTATGTAACAGGCTGTTACAGCTTAACGCTGCCATTGTCAGAAAGCTAACATGTTGCAAAATCCTTGCAAGACATTGGGCTTCAAGAAAAATATGGTCTACAAAATTCCCCCTGGGGGGGAGGTAAACCATATCCAGCCAGTGGCCTACACCTACGGTTACTACCAATCCACCTTCATTTGCATCTGGATTGTTGACATCTCATCATTTCAGTTCCATTGTTAACCCTTAAAGCGCCACCTACAATTTGAAGCAGACAACAATTTCAAATTTTGCTGTTTTTTCAAAAATAACAAATAAGACATGATATTTCATGAGAATCGTCTGCTGGCAGACGATTCTCATGAAATATCATGCCTTATTTTTTTCATAAATTAGAAAAGATGTCACAAAATTTGTCGTCTGCTGCAGTCGTGATTGGCGCTTTAAGGGTTAAAGGCCCTGTCATACTATGACCTATAGCACCAACGTTTGAGAAATTCAGCAAGTACATTGGTGTACGCTGAATAAGTTAGAGATAAGTTATAAACAAATTACAATGTACAAATACGCTACAATACGGTGGTATATGTTGTCATATGGCGAGTGGTTCCCAAAATTTTGTGCATGCATAAAATTTTCAGCGTATGCCAATGTATCATGCTTATACGTTAGACATAAGTTAGATGTACTCAACGTGTAAGTTATGAATAATTAAGTTAACCTACGTTACCTGTAAGTTACTCACTCATTTACATACATTCTAATACGTAACACCCTGTTGAACGCTTGAGTAGTGTTTGTGTAGGTTATGTGTAACATATTTCTAACCTACAGGCAACATACTTCTAACTTATGTGGAACTTTTTTCAAACATTCAATGGCATATATTAACGTTTGCCTGGCGCACTTAGACCTTACCAAGCGTATTTAAAATGTGTGTAGAACGCACTAAATGTGTTTATAACATACTGGTTAGCGTTCTGAGGCTCACCTTTATAAAGTAGGTACATACTGAGCACAGCATCACTCTTGTTGATGAGATGCAGAGGTTCACAACCATCATGGAAGACTCTTTGGTAGAATGCTTATTGATCTACATCTACTTTCATAATGACTTGGGGTTGTCGAGAGCTACCACGTTTCATTATATATGAATTCAAATAATAATCCAAATTCCCTCCAAACACGCAATGTGTAAGTTCGGCATAAGTTAGACAATCATGTCCATAAGTACCCCAAAAGTCAAGAACGCTCAAGGTATGCTAGACATACACTGTTTTACGTTTTCATAAGTTATGTTACTCCAGAAATAAGTTATGAATAAGTTACTTTAGACAGACCTTATATATTGGTTCAGCTCGTTTAGCATATATGTATATGTTCAGAGGGAGGCTTTCTTTCTTAAATTGGAGTATAGTGTATGAAAACGTACTAGATAAAATTTTCATACGTTGGTATAAGTTGGCTAAAACGATGTAATGTGACAGGGCCTTAAATTAAACAATCAAAAATAAATTGATTTCACCTTGATACCTTTATCTATATATTTTGACACAATTAAAACATTTTTCAATCAGCCTGCTCAGCTACAGAGACTAGCTAGAAGACTGACACTTAAAGCTATTTTACTTTCTAGAGAGCAATTAGCAAAGGTGCTTATCAGACTTACTTACTGGAGGTAGACGTCTTATTAAGCAATTTCACTTCAAAGAGGCAGATTGCCTATAGTGGTTGGGGAAAGCTAGTGCAGTTGTCCCCCTACAGCCGAGAAATATCCTGTAAAGCCGCCGTAATCAGGAAGGTGACAGTCGAACCATTGATACATACCGCTGCAGGAACAATTGGACATTTCTTCACTAATCAAAATTTTTTGCCAGCATCCCTAGTGGGATTCGAACCTGCCAAGTTTTTTTGGTTCCATAACCACATTATACCTAAGCATATGTCAAACTGACACAGATTATTTTTTACGCCACATTGATTGGAATGGTGAAAAGAAGATAATCTTTAAATCACATGATCAGCAATGCTCCACGCTTATCAGATCTGATTTTTTTGGCTTGATGCTGGCATTTTAGATTGTTCTGGTCTAAATACTTTACTCATTACCTACTAGTGTCATCTGTTGATAACTTTGCAAACAGTTTGGACCCAGATCAGGCCAGACAAAATGTCGGGCCTGATCTGGATCAAATCTGTTTGACACTCTGATGGTATTCCTGAATTCGAAAAAGTTGATTTTGAAAAAGATCAGAAGAACCATAAAAGTATGAAAAATTACACAGGGGGCTAAAGAGTTAACCATCATACAACAGATATACAGACAGGCCTCCAGATAAGAGTGCGTACCAGAAAATCATTTTGCTTATTTTTAAATGTATAGGTAAAAAAATAGTCACAATTTTACGCTAAAAATTTGCTTAACTGGCCCTATTTGTTTGTTTGTTTTGTTGCTTTACGTCCCAAGTCAACAGCTATGGTCATGGCCGGACGGTCAGTTCACATAACCACACTTTTTTCCTGGGCAAGTTTGAAGCGTTTAACCAGTACTTTCGCTTGTAACTGACAACAATCCTCTTGAGGGAGGAGAATGATCGTAGAAATTATTTCATGATCTATGGGACCGGGCCGGGATTGAACTCGAGACCCCTGGATTTGCTTGCAGTCAGACACGCATCTGCAGCCAGACATGTTACCGTTTGGGCAAACTGGCCCTATGTACAGAGTACTATTTTATCTTATTTCTCTGTAAAAACCTATGTTGTGGGGGTACTTATTGGCTAACTAGCCTCTCACTGAGATCCTTTGATCAACAACTGTTTTCATGGGAAAAAATAAATAAATAAATTTGTAGTATGACCGATGCTTTTTTCTTTGATCTTTGCTGATGTTTAAATCAGACACCCTCATAGCTCCAGATAAGGATTGGAGGCAATTGGGTATTTACCCACCTCTTTTTGGCTTTATTGGGTATTTCAAATTTTAAATTGGGTATTTCAAGTTTTTGTATTGGGTATCCATCTGAAAGTAAATAAGCAATAAAAGCGGGCCTCGTTTCTCTTGATTGTTTTGTTTACTTTCGGTTTCATTTTCAGAAAACACACTGGCAATATAAGTATATCTGAGATCGCTATTTCATACTTATTTCGAATAACCAACGTATCTATCAAGTCATCTTTGATTCTTCGAACGGTCAATGCGGTATTAGGGTTAGTTACTATACGATATTATTCAATTCTCGGGACCGCACTTCCGGTTAGCAACAGTTGCCAAGGCTCGCCGAATATGACAACGACGCCATTTTGTTTTTTTTATCGATATTTTGATTTTTGTGTTTCCTGCAAGACAATCTTCAATAATGGCCAAATCGTAGTTTGCAGTAGGTTGCAACAAGCATAACACGATGAAAGACAAGAAAATACAGAGTTTTAGCTTCCCAAATAATAATGACAAACACTTAGAAATATCGATCTTTGCAGTCACGTTAGTAACTTACGGGAATCCGCTGGCACTATTATGTCAACAGTTAAGCAACAAGACTGTTAGACAACAAAAGAACATTTAAGTACCGATATGTTAATCACGCATAGACAATAAAGCATAGACAATTAATCTGAATACTAATAATATCTCAAAACACTCAGTCAATGAGGGTGTCGCAGATGGATGGATGTATGAATAGATAGATAGATAGATAGATAGATAGATAGATAGATAGATAGATAGATAGATAGATAGATAGATAGATAGATAGATAGATAGATAGATAGATAGATAGATAGATAGATACATAGATACATAGATAGATAGATACATAGATAGATAGATAGACAGACAGACAGAAGAGAATATTGATTACTGAAATGACCTGACCTGAACTTTCAGTGCAAAGTGAGTACATTATGGGTATGGACTTATGATGTCAGAATGTCAGGCCTGATCTGGGCCCAAATATTTTGAAAAGGTTATCAGCAGATGACAATGTCAAGTAAAGGTTTAACGCAAAGTCAAAATATATCTGTTCAACTTGTCATAACCTTTAAAGTGTCAAACAGTCTGGACCCCGATAAGGTCTGGACAGAATGTCGGTCCTGATCTTGGTCCTGATCTCTGTTTGCAAAGAGTTATCAGCAGATGACAATGTCACGTAAAAGTTTAACGCAAAGTTTAAATATATCTGTTCAACTTCAGCTTGTCAAAAGTTATAAAGTGTCAAACAGTCTGGACCCCGATAAGGCCTTGACAGAATATCGGCCTGATCTGGGTCCAAATTGTTTGTAAAGGGTTATCAGCAGATGACAATGTCATGTAAATGTTTAATGCAATGTTAAAATATATCGGTTCAACTTCAGCTTGTCATAACCTTTAAAGTGTCAAACAGTCTGGACCCTGATAAGGCCTTGACAGAATGTCGGGCCTGATCTAGGTCAAAATTGTTTGCAAAGGGTTATCAGCAGATGACAAAGTCAGGTAAAGGTTTAATGCAAAGTTAAAATACATCGGTTCAGCTTCAACTTGTCATAACTTCTAAAGTGTCAAACAGAATGTCGAGCCTGATCTAGGTCCAAACCGTTTGCAAAGGTTATCAGCAGATGGCATGTCAGGTAAAGTTTTAATGCAAAAGGTAAAATACAATGGACTTTACCCAAATTGTCAGAACCAGGAAAAACATTTTTTTTATTTGATTCTTTACGTCCCATCAACAATCTTTCAGTTATATAGGGACGGGCCATCATGGGTTGAACCAGTTCTAAGCTAAGATAAATGTGTCTTGCTCAAAAACCACAACACAGTGACACCAGTGAGGCTCGAACCCGTGGCCCTTCAGTCTTGAGTCAAGCACTCTACCACTGAGGCACTGTGCTCCCATTAAAAAATTCAAAAACATTTTGGATCCTGGTCAGGCCACTATGGTTGTTTTCCCAGACACCATGTATACATTTAGGAATACCCAGGGGAGGGGGGTCAAAATTGATAACTTTTTCTCATAGCTAATTTTTTTCACAGCAAAATATTGCATGCACTGATCCAGAGGGGGGGGGGGGGGGGCAAGGGGCCCGGACCCCCCTGGAAAAAGCACAAGTTATATATGTGATTCAATAGGAAATAAGCAATTTGACCCCCCCCCCCCCCCCCCCCTAGAAAAAGTTAATAATTATTACTTGGGACTTTTCTGGAAAAGCTTAGCGCTTATGACAAGCTGCATATTGTACCAATTAAAGGTGTTGAGTGTCAAACTTGGAGGTGTGATGTGTCAGAATTTAGATTCAAAAAAGGCATTTATCAATCTGGAATTTGATAATTTCTCAAGGTATATGGAATTTAAAGACCGTTTTAATGTGTTAAAGCTCCTAAGATATTAGTGACACTCATTTCTTTCACGTCTAAATGATCGCAAACCGATGGCCGTTCACCCCACCCACACCCGATTTTTTTCAATAATTTGTAAAAAACCGGTGCTATTATAATCAAAATAATCGTGGCGGGACAAAAGACAATGTTTTCCCTTCGAAATAAGCGCAGACTGATGAAGAAATCGGTGAATTTGAATAAATACGGCCCATTTTTCATCATTTTCCCGTTACGCGTAATGTTAAAATTCACCGTTCACATCGGCGCGGTACATTTGTTTACATGTGTCGCTAAGGTTGTGACGTCACGGCGGTCCCGAGAATTGCTGTGGGGCTTTTTCGCCCACGTTTCGCCATTGTTACTGTAAAGCGAGACGAATGTCGTAATCGTGTAAATATCGGGTATAGCTAAACAGTGCCAAGAATGTTCTTGGACTGGTTTACAATTTAATAAACTAGATTCGGCGCCTCGTCGTCTATAAATTTGTACCCAACAACAGCTTGAGATGCGAAAAACGACAATCGGAAACTGAATATTATAGCGTCATACGCTACGAAAAAGTTTGGTATTGGATATCAAGGATTTTTATTGCGTTTTTGTACGCACAGAAATGAATTTAATTGCGTTTTCACGTTCACGAAATTGCGTAAATACGCAATACGCAGCCTTATCTGGAGCTATGCACCCTAGAATAACAACGAAGGAGGAGCTTAAAACCGTACTCTAACTTCCAATTTTAGTTAAACAGCCATTTAGGCGGGAACTTCCTAAATAGCGACAATTTAACCCGTAGGTAAATATAATATAATTGACAGCTTAGGCCAGATGCAGGGAGGAGCGAATGTAAATTTAGTCAGGTGTCAGTAACACGTGTTTACATATTACCAGCAAAATAAAGGATTTTTCCTCTGCTTTCTGTTTAAACTGCTCGTTGGGCTACGCCCACCTCGCGGTTTAAACAAGAAAGCCTCGGAAAAGTATCCTTTATTTATTACAAATAGTGCCATTTTCAGTTGAAAAAAAAGTGTTTGCCAATATCAGACTGCCTTCAAACTCAAAAATCTAGGACAGATCAAGATTTTGGGGAGATTAGTTTTTTCTATATATTTTGTTGTTTTCCAAACAAAAAACTAGGGCAAGGTGTGAAATGCCATAATTCGTTAATGCAGACAAAATGTTGACACTGGTCAAATGGCCAGAAAATCCTCTTAGCCACTAGTTAATGCCAACACTTTAACTGTAATTTAGCTTTAAAAATATTTTGACTATTTGGATATTTTGTTATTTTATTATTTTTGTATTGAGAAGAAATATAAAGAAAAATGAACCTATCAAAAGAAAAGAGTGTAATTGAGGGTCATATGGGAAGTAGTAAGAAAAATGTTGTCATTTTTTGTTGAAAAAATTGTATTTATTAAATTTTGTATGATGGTTGTCATTTTTGGTTGAAAAAAATTGCATGTATCTATTAAACTGTATCCTGCCAATAAAATTTTTGTCCTGAAAATGTTGTCTGCTTATTACATTTGCTGCAAATATTCTAATGATCTTTACATTACATTTTATCAGGGAAGCAAACACTCATAATGCACCATGATCAGATTGCTCTTTCAATTCAGAAGCCGTCTGATCTGGGTCCATATTTTTTGCAATATAGGCTACCAGATTACACAAGCAGATGTCCTAGCAGGCAACAATTGTGGAGAATGGTAGAAACATTTTTGAAATTCATTATTATCTGCAAATTAAGTATTATCAAAATTGTCCTATTCACACCTTTATTCGGTGATAATTTTGAAGAAGCAATATTTCATGTTTGAAAATGTCGTCTGCTTCACATTTTAGGCGGCATTTCAAATTGTTTAGGAATAGTATGAATGCACCCCTCGGGCTGATTTCTGTCTGTCAGACTGGGTTTGGACATTTTTCGCTGGATTAGAAAGAATAATATCCTTTACACCTGCCTTCAACACTAATCCATTTCTAATGATTAGAAATCAAGAACTATTGTTAGATTGTGATAAGCACATTTCTAACTATTTGCATGCTGGGTAATTTTTCATGTTTAAATTGTCGTCTGCTGACTTTTTTCAAAATTAACTTTTTCGAAAAATTCTTTCGAGAACACTATCAGAGTGTCAAACAGTTTGGATCCAGATCAGGACCGACACTCTGTCGGTCCTGATCTGGGTCCAAACTGTTTGCAATGATTATTATCAGACGACAAAAGTCACCGCTAGCAAGGAAAGAGCTAATCATACTGTATTAGTTACAGATTACTTATGCACTACTGGACTTCAAACACCAACCCTTTAGCTCTTGTCGATAGCATGGACCCATATCGAGCAAGACAAAATGTACAGCCCTGACTCTGGATCTAAACTTTTTCGTTTTCACTCTGGTCTGGTATTCCTGAAAGATCTTTTATAAAAAGTTGAATTTAAAATAAATCAGCGGCTACTAGCTAGACAGCGAAAAAGATGTACTACCCAGCGTGCAAAGAGTAAAGTAAAGGCAAGAAAAGTAAACTTTTTTGCCGGAAATTTAAACCGCCGTCAAAAAAGCGAAAAAGTTTTGTTTTTTGTTTAATTTGATTCTTTACTTCCCATCAACAATCTTTCAGTTACAAAGGGACAGGTCTTCCTGGGTTGAACCAGTACTATGCTAGGATTAATGTGTCTTGCTCACGGACACAACGCAGTGACGCCGGTGAGGCTCAAACCCCCGGCCCCTCGGTCTCGAGTCAAGCACTCTACCACTGAGCCACTGCTCCTCCTAAAAAGCGAGTCATCTGTATCTCAGAAAGAACAGTGTAGTGCCAGATGAACTACCACTATTCAGTGTCTGCACTGTCAGAACTTGGTAAAAACTATGTTTGTTTGTTTTGATGATTTGCATCCCAGTCAACTTAACACTTTACCTGAGGAGAGTGTAACAATGTAAGCGCTTTAAAGCGCTTTAAAGCGCTCATTGTACTGATGTCAGGCTTAACACATTACGAATAAAGATAGGTATCAGAACAACAAGCTCCCGCGAACACTCTCATTGTTGAACTCGCCTCTAGTTATATGGTGTTATTTACTGATAATCTTTGCAAACTGTTTGACACTCTGATTCCTGACAGAATTTTTTGAAAAAAAAGAGTAATCATCCTGCGTGAAAGGAAAGGAGGTTGGTGGCATAAATACCTATTTAATAAAAACATAAAAATATAAAGATTAATGTTGATATGGCAACCATAAATTTCAGCCAAGAATTATATTATAGGCCAAAGAAAAGAACCTTAAATTGGGTTACCCCAAAATGTATTTCTCTTTAATCTAAAAGGTTAAAACCCAATATTTATGTTCACTGGCCCTATAATCATAATCCAAAACCACATCAAAGGCCCCAGCTAATTCTTGGTAAAACATTTATCTTGATTTATAAGAAGTTTAGTGGTGTTTATCTCCCCAACATATTAGTTTATTAACCTTAACCCCTGCTACTGTGGCGGGGAGTTCACCCTTGTCCTTCTGAACCCAATAATGGCTCTTTAAAAAACAGTGTAAATCCTGATCAGCTGGCTTCTTCAGAAGCCAGCTGATAAGGAACCACACTGTTTTCTATTCTAAGAAGTTTAGTGGACTGTTTAATCTCCCCAACATATAAGTTTATTAACCCTAACCCCTGCTACAGTGACGGGTAGTTCACCCTTTGTCCTTTTGAACCCAATATAACTCTTAACAAAACAGTGTAGATTCTGATCAGCTGGCTTCTTCAGCTGATCAGGAACCACATTTTTTTTCTATCCAGCATGTAAATTCATGTATTGTGAAATGAAATTCAATATGAACAGAACTACATGCATCCTATAGTGGATTTGGCGTATTGATATATCTGGCGGGGAACGGGTTAAGTTGTGGCTGATAAGCCTCCAACACACACATAATAATTAATTCAATTACCAAAGAAACTCTAAATATTTATACTCTTCTGTCCATGATTTAGACATGACATGGCTGCCGGCAGCTGCCCACTGTCAGTTGCGTACAATGTATACTGATATGTCTCAGACTTCATAAGAGGGGAATCCCACCCCTATTTTGTCTTCTTCTTCAGAAAAATGTACCATATATGACCTAATAATATAAGTTCCATGCTCCGTTAAGGGTACATGAGTACTTAATAATGGATTGTTAACAGTAGTTTGCTTGATTTGATTCTTTATGTCCCATCAACAATCTTTCAGTCATGTAGGGATGTGTCTTCCTGTGTTGAACAAGTACTAAGCTAGTGTTAATGCGTCTTGCTCAAAGACGCAACTCAGTGATGCCGGTGAGGCTCGAACCCATGGCCTCTCGGTCTCAAGTCAAGCGCTCTACCACTGAGCCACTGCGCTCCTCCAAATTCAGTGTGCTTGCCCGTAAGAATCATCATGTGGAAGAAAAGAAACTGTGTGGATTCTGATCAGCTGGCTTCTGAAACCTGCAATCTGGATCAACACTGTTAATAAAGAAGGATCACCCTATATAATAAGTATTTCACTTAATTCTTGACTCTTTGCATGCTGGGTAATTTTTCATGGATTTGTAGTTTCCAAAAGATTATTTCAGGATTATCATCTGAGTGTCAAACAGTTTGGATCCAGATCAGGCCCTACATTTTGTGGAGCCTGATCTGGGTCCAAACTGTTTGCAAAAAATATCAGATAACAGAAGCCCCACCAGCAGGCAAAGAGTTAACAAAAAGGTACATTGTGCTTATATACCCATTGAACGTGTCATCATCAAAAATCAAATGCAACTGTATCTGCTATTTGACAGTTTCCCACAAAATAAAATTTGAAAATTCGATGAAAAACTTGACTTGCGAACATTTTTTACAAAACACCTGCATACCCAGTAATCTTTATGAACTTTATGTGGTTTTAACTGCATTTATAGCAGATATAAATTGTGTTTAAATTGTTTATGAGCCTGTAAATATATGATAAGAGTGGAGCGAATACTGCAAATAAATTTTTGTAGACAAATATATTTCACCCTTTGACTGCTAAATTTTCTATTTGAAATTTGTCTTTGACCTTGACATTGGACATATTAATCTAAATCATATTCCCAAAACATCCTCTTGTTATGGTGGACACTTGTCTAAAGTGGACATGATAAATGGGGGGGCAAGTTATGTCTGGTAAATTAATTTTTAAATTGATTCACCATTGACCTTGACCTCGACAAAAAGAGTTGGATCATATATGTGGCACATCGTCTTGTTGGTAATTTGATAATTGGACAAAGGACGTGAGAGTTATGCTCTGAAAACAAAGTTTACACTTTACCTTGGCTTGTGACCTTGACTTTGGACATTCAGACCTGAATTAACATATTTTCTAACACATCTTCTTGTCATGATGGACACTTCAGCCAAGTGATATAATTGATTGAAGGCTGTGAAAGTTATGCTCCAGAAATGGATTTCTATTCAACTTTTGTCGGTGACCTTGACCTTGAACAAACAGATCTGGGTCATATACACAACACATCTTGTAGTTTTGGCATACACTTGTGCAAAAGTGATATGAAAATCAAGGGATGGATGTGGAAGTTAGGCTCAAAAAAAGAATTTTCCCAACAAATTTTCTATTTCACATTGGCATCTGACTTTCACCTTGGACATACAGACCTGCACATTCTCTGGTTATAGTGGATACTGCACCAATTGATATGATGTTACAGGAAGTTATTCCCAGAAACCATTTTTCCATTTTACCTTGACCTGTGACCTTGACCTTGGACATACTGACCTGGGTCATGAATGTGTTACATCCTCTTGTTATGGTGGACACATCCTATCTAAAAGTCCATGAAATTTAGTAAAATTTCTGTGAAGATAATTAAAAGGCAAGAAGTGGTTTTAAAAAAAATCCCTTTCGAGTAAAATAAGGTAGAAATAACATGCAAGTATAAGGTATCACACCTTATTACTCTTTGTAGACCAGAACCCCCAAAACGAGTACTTTGGCAAACAGAGAAGACCCAGAGCCTTCAGGCAAAGAGCTAACAAAACGGCCTTCACTGTTTGCAAAGACAAAATAGATCTTCAACAAGAAATGTCACAGTCACGTGACGAATGCCCCCAAAGGAATTGGTCTAGCATAAGACACATTTGAGGAAAGTTAGCTGTAATATAGGAGATATGCTTCAGACACGAAAAACCTAGAAATGAGGTAAGAAGTCAATGTCAAGGTCAAAGTGACCCAAAGTGGTATGCACCACTCCGCCATCCCAAGAGGAATCAACACACCAAATTTGGGATTCCTACATCAAATAATATAGGAGATATGCTCCAGACACGATTATTCTAGAAACTAGGTCATAGGTCAAGATCACAGTGACCTAAAAATGGTATGCTACACATCAGCATCTAAAGATGTATCCATACAGCAAATTTGGGATTCCCATCTCAAATAATATAAGAGATATGTTCTGGACACGATTATTCTACAAACTAGGTCAGAGGTCAAGCTCAAAGTGACCCAAAAATGGTATGTGACACTCCGCCATCCAAAGATGCATCCACCCATCAAATTTGGGATTCCTACCTTTAATCATATAAGAGATATGCTCTGGACATGATTTTTCAAAAAAACTAGGCCAAAGGTCAAGGTCAGAGTGACCTGTAAATGGTACAAGACACTCCACCATCCCAAGATGCATTCACACACCAAATTTGGGATTCCTATCTCAAATAATAAAAAGAGATATGCTCCTGACACAATTATTATTAAAACTAGGATAGAGGTCAAGGTCACAGTGGCTCAAAAATAATATATGAGACTCCACCATGCCAAGATGCATATACACACCAAATTTGGAATTCCTACCTCAAAGAATATAAGAGATATGCTCGGAACACAAAAATTCTTACAACTAAGTCAGAGTTCAAGGTCACAGTGACCCGAAATGGTATGTATGACACTCGGCCATCTCAAGATGCATTTGGACACCAAATTTGGAATTCCTATCTTAAAGAATATAGGAGATATGCACCAGACTCAATGCAGCTTCTAGAAACTAGGTCAGAGGTCAAGTTCAAGGTCACAGTGACCCAATTATGGTACGCAACACTTCCCTATCCCAAGATGCGTTCACACACCAAATTTGAGATTCCTACCTCAAATAATATAAGAGATATGCTCCTGACACGATTATTCTTAAAACTAGGTCATAGGTCAAGTTCAAGGTCACAGTGACCCAATTATGGTACGCGACACTTCGTCATCTCAAGATGCATCATCACACCAAATTTGAGATTCCTAGCTCAAATAGTATTAGAGATATACTCCGGACACGATTATTCTAATAACTAGGTCAGAGTTCAAGGTCAAGGTCACAGTGACCCGAAAATGGTATGTGACACTATGCGATCCCAAGATGCATTTACAAACCAAATTTGGAATTCCTATCTCATAGAATATAGGAGATATGCACCGGACTCAATGCAGTTTCTAGAAACTAGGTCAGAGGTCAAGTTCAAGGTCACAGTGACCCAATTATGGTATGCGACACTTCGTCATCCCAAGATGCATCCACACACCAAATTTGAGATTCCTACCTCAAATAATAAAAGAGATATGCTCCGGACACGATTTTTCTAAAAACTAGGTCAGAGGTCAAGGTCACAGTGACCCGAAAATGGTACGCGACACTCCGTCATCCCAAGATGCATCCACACACCAAATTTGGAATTCCTACCTCAAAAAATATAGGAGATATGCACCGGACACGAAGCCGGACGGACGGACACACGGAAGGACGGACAGTGCGATTACTATATGCCTCCCAAAGTTCCTTTGGGGGCATAAAAAGAAAGAAATACAATATTTTTGGGGAAATTATAACCTATGGCCCCTCAATATATACAATGGAGCATCCTGACTTTAACTGTCAAACTTTATGGAAAATTCCATAGGTCTGAAAATTAAGGGTTTAAATGTCGTGAGCCACACATTATAGG
Organism: Loripinus fragilis; assembly: GCA_964019695.1. Taxonomy (NCBI): domain Eukaryota; kingdom Metazoa; phylum Mollusca; class Bivalvia; order Lucinida; family Lucinidae; genus Loripinus; species Loripinus fragilis. The sequence goes on from OZ026525.1 coordinate 77,793,253, forward strand.
TGGCGTTTTAGGAGTTAAAAGCGTAGATTACCTCCACATTAACCCCAGGGCCTTGCATGGGTAATTACACCTTAAAGATTTTAACCTAAATGACATTCTATTTGAATCGTAATACGAATAATCGACCGATAAATTGTTCACAATGAGATATCAAGTGCAAATTTTAAATCTCAACAACAATTTGCTGTCTTCGACAAAATAAATCTGCTCATCTTTTACAAACCTTTTGACAGCAATTCACAACATTAACTCCTCTTCCTTGCTAGAGTGGAAACTTTTGTCAACCTTTGCAAACAGTTTGGACCCAAATCAGGAGTGACAGAACGTCTGCAGTCTGACGTTTTCATGCCAAAATGCAATTTCAAAGCATTTTAATTCATATGACAGAATAGAATAGAATAAAATAGAATCCTCCTGTATTAATGATTTTATTAAACATGCGAAAAAGCGATAAAATGCTTCGTAAGTCTCACAATTTATCTCCTATCCTAAACTTGTTTAATAAATTCAATAAGACATGAGCATGAATGTATGATCCTCTATATCAATCCCGATTTGAGATATTTAGTGCTAAAGTTGGTTTAAATCCAAATCTGTGTTATAATAAGGTGTGTTATCAAGGGAGAGCACTGTATCTGCGTAAATGTAGATTTCACTTACCCAAGATTTCTTCTCGCGAGTATTCTACACTTTGTTGTAAACAGCCATATTCTCCGTGACACGCCGATTTCTGTCTCCTCGGTCCTCGACAGCGCTTTCCGCCGAACATTCTTTCTTGTATAATGGCACGTTTTCTGTGTTTGCTTCCTTTTCCGCAAGGATTACTGCACTCCGTCCAGGCACTCCATTCCCCCATTTCACAATCTTTTGCTGAAATAAAGCATAGAAAATTATGCTATAGGGTTTCCATAATCTTAATTTGTGACCAGGCCCAGAGGTTTAAAACTTTTTTCAAGCTCAACTCAACTGAGCTTAAATTTATCATGCTCAAAATGTTAAAATGCCAACATTACCATTTATAAGCATGATAAATACAACATCTGAGAGACTTAAAACAATAAACTTCTTCATTTGTTGGTATTTTAGTTTTTATGAGCAGTTGAAATTTCATGCTCAGTTGAGTTGAGCATGAAAAAAGTTGTATAACCTCGGGGCCTGGAAATCTATTGCTGGACAGTCAGTCATACGTTCATGTATTTCCTAGAATTAGTCTATTATAGGCTATCTTTGTTGTATCAGGGATCCAGCCTGAGAAAGGCTCAACTCCCATAGCCTGGGAGAGGCCCACCACAGCTAGCATCTGACACCCAGAGACCATTGTATGGTCAAAAAACTCCCAAAAAAACTAATGGGGTTTCCTGAAATCTGAATTTTTGGCATGACAAAAAAACAAATAACCCTTGTATCACTGAGATATATAGGTAGGTATGAATTAGGTGTTAAGTTGTTCAAAAGACTAGCCCAATTTCGAGTTTAGATAGTACAATTATGTAGGGGAAATATGGTATGTCAGGAGCTAATTATTCAGCTAATTTAAATTTAAATGAATACAGAAAATGATTATACCATATACACCCTTATAAGAGCACTGTGTGCATATAGCTATTTCAACGTTTTAGACCATTTTTTTTAAAACGGTCACTGAGTTTAGATGAAACCAGCTGATCAGGTTCCACACCATTTTTCATTTACTAGATGAATACATCTGAGCCGCGATATGAGATTTCCTACAATGTGGTATGTGTGACTGGCAAAGGCTCAGACCAGACTGCGCATATGCGCAGTCTGATCTGAGCCTTTGCTAGTCGCTTGAATATTCCATGAGTGTTCAGCTACTGACTGAACGGCATTTGGAGTTTCTAAGCTTAAAAGGAGGCTGCACATGCTTGTCTGAGTCTACACTTGTCAAAATGCTACATTGTTGGAAATCACGTGGCGCAGCTCAATTATCATATTCAGATTTTTTAAAATCGTACTTCCAGCCAATAATACATTCCTTGGCAACAAATTTATTTCTACAACTGAACGTGGCGCTGTCGTGGTGTAAATTGTGAACCAGGGGTCAAAAGTATGATCCTCTGCTTCACCAGTCTGTTGCCGTGGCCCCGTTGCCATTTGACCTCAGCAGCTGTTGGTGGGTTGTTTAAACAAAACAACAACAATAACATCATCTCTAGCAATAGCGATATTTTATTGAAAAAACATAAACTTCATACGCGGATCCACAAAGTTTTGCAAGAGGGGGCCCAACTTTGCAACATTTTATTTTTTTGATTAGAGGATCAAAATAACACTATAAGTGGGCCATCATCGGCCCCAAGCAAAACGCCATTTAAATAGCATTTTGCTGGCGTGCCGATGATGACCAGACATTGAATGCTGGCTTGGTAGTTTGTCATTTTGGGGGATCTGGACCAGTATTGCTAAGAAACCCTATATTTTTGTGATTTTTCCTGATTTGTCCTGACCCCCTGTCCCCCCCCCCCCCCCCCCCCCCCTCTTGATCCGCCCATGAACGTCATCTAAAACTTTGAGTGGGAATGAGGCACCAGAACCACATATACATTATTTTTTGCCTCAGTAAATAATTATAAGCCAGAGTTTTAGAGATAGTACTGTATATTTTACAACTGCCATCTCACACATGAATGAAATATGACTATGCATAATTGCTAATAATTAATTATCTTGTCTCTAGATCTTCAAAATGGCCCAAAACTCAACTCTAATCTCCATTAATACCTCCCCCACCAATATATAAAACCTTGATAGGGGGCCAATACCTCCTCCCCTCCCAAAGAAAACAGCTTAAGAGGGGGTTTAGACACAAATCATTTTTAGTGTAACCTTTCATAACTTCAAAGATAATATCACCTTAATTACCTGTAAAGTGTCATCAACATGCCCTGCTGTCTAAACCCACATAACATTCAAACCTGATCAACTTTATACAGACCTTAACAACTTTAGCACGAAATATCTCATAATGTGCTTGGTCTACACTAATGTGGGTGGTATAAAAGTTATACCATGGGTTGTCCACCTGTACGTAAGATAATCCACTTGCTATAGCTCGTGGATTATCTCCACGTACAGGCCGACAACCCATGGTATAACTATTACGTCGACACTTGCCAGAGTTGTAGCTATCAAGAAAGAGAACAACGAAGGCAATGATCAGACTGTGTTGATATGCATACTTTACACCATGCACAAACTACAAGTTCAGCTCTGATCAGTTCTACGAAATGATTGTGTGCCATCTTTTATTTGGTGGCATTTCTTCCTTGTTCTTCTTTAGGGTGGCTTTACAGGCCAGATCAGGAGCGTAGCCAGAGGCTTTATCATGTTGAAGCCCACCAAAATATTTGGAGAATTCAGAGATATCTGACCTTGTTACTTTACTTTTCAGATAGCGAATGATAAAGGGGCTGATCAGAGATTGTGTGGATGCGCAGGCTGCTCTGCGCCTTTGTTGTTCACAATCAAGAAAAGTCAGGGTTTCTCGTGTCTATTCCCATATGATGTTGAAGCCCAGGGTTCCTGGCCTCCGCTGGCTACACTCCTGCAGATATAGCTTCCTTTAATTTATAATATAATAGAAAATGAATAGACACGCTTGTCATGTTCCATATTTCCTAAAGTATAGGAGGACTCTATAGTATGTTTTATGCTGGCTGATGATGCCCTCAGCAGGTTTCCTCTTGCAGTTTATTGGATTACTTTAATCCTTCCCCCCCCCCCCCCACTGCCATTCACAAGAATACAGTAAAACCTGTCTTAAGTGGCCACTCAAAATTAGTCAAAACAAAGGTCTTAAAGACAAATGGTAGGTAAATGGAGGTTGAAAATTTGCAGAATGCTCTCTTGGAGCATTCTGCAATACTTTTGACCTGCATTAAGCAATAATTGGTATTGAAAACCAAATTTTGGTCTTCTGTTTGAGTGGCCGCTTAAGACAGGTTTGACTGTATAGTCATCTGCTCATTTATCTGCTTATACTTTTTGGAAGGTGCTCCATAAAAACCACAATACAAAGAAACAAAGTTGTATAGATATACAATGTACAAAGACAGAAAATAAAGAAATAAAAGCCAAACAATCTAGGTTAATATGAAGGGTTCTTAGAACAGACACAAAAAAGCTTCTTCAGTAATAAGTGACCTACAAACAAACCTAACAAAAACATGCTTGTCTGTGGAAGAAAAAAGCATAACTGATATCTCCATGAGAAAAGAGCCCTTAAAGTAGAAATCTCGAGCAAGACCAGGCATCATTTTTCGATGAGGAAGAAATTTATCCTGTTCATAGATGTTAAAATGCCAACAATGGATGGAGAGATGGATGGGCCGAGGGAAGGATGGAGGGAGGAGATGGATGTGACCCACAGAGTTGTAGTTGTTGGGCAGGCATGTCTAATTCTTCTTGGACAAAATTGTTGGGTATTGTCCAAAAATTTGTTGAGTAGTTTTTTGTCCAAATTAATTTGTTTCCAAAATATTGGATAGTTTTGTGTGTCCAATCTAAAATTCTTTTGTTGGGAATAGTAAACTACGGACAATCAGATGGATGGATGGACAGACAGAAAGATGGATGGCCAGACAGACACACACACACACACAAAGACATACACACAGACAGACACACACACAGATACATGTAAATAGATGCTATGGGTAGCGTGGTACCAATACATTTTACCAGAAAGCTACTCATGTATAGATGAATTTGCAATGGAATCAAAACCATTTTTTGTCAATGTGCCGTTACTATACAGTAAAACCTGTGTAAAACGGTCACTCTCAAAAAGTTCAAGACCAATAATCACTTTATGCAGGTCAAAAGTAATACTGATTGGCAAGAAAATATTTACAATTTTACGCCCAAAAATCGTGTTTAACTAAACATATGCATTTGTAAGAAAAGAAGCAAAATAGTTACCCCTGTACAAGAACATCACGTACACATCTGTTTCTTTCATCTTTTACATGATGGTTTAGACACTGGATAGGCAGGAATCGAAAACACTCTTTACAATCAATGATTGCTGATCAAAATTGCTAGAAACAGTGTTTTTAATTGCCATTTGTTGCCAGTCAGGTGATAATGGTCGTCAAAATTTACTTATGAGCAAATTGTACTTTACAGTTTGCTAAAGGGGGAGTTTCCTTTCCTTCAAAAGCCGCTCATCCCCTACTTGTCTACAATCATCTAATTTACCTTTTAATTACAAATAATAAAGACCTACATGGAAAAGTCTTAGTTTCACTGACAACCGAAAAGCATTAACAAAAGCTTACATGACTTAAGTTAATGTGACCCCACCTGCCTGACAGTCACAATTGACAGGCTACAACAGACATGTCATAATGCTCATTAGCAGAGAAAAATTGAAAATATTTTCTTTTACAAGGGACAGGTATAATATATGCATTATATTTTAAACTAAGTAACTGCATTAAATGTCCGAGTTGACAGTACTTCAGTCTCGGAAGAATAACATCTTTAAAAGCAAACAGTGGCCTTACATCTTGTAAAGGTATCCAACAATATTTTGGACATGTTGACTTTTGTTGATCGATCAGTCATTATCTACATAAAATCAATCTGCTACAAGCAGGAGCATCCCAGCACCGAAAGGTACTGGCCAAACATCAGGAACATATGAGCTGCGACATGTGATTTCCAACAATGTGGTATTTTGACATGTGTAGACTCAGACATGCCTGTGTAGCCTCCTACTCCAAATGGTGTTCGGTTAGTAACTTAACACTCATATAATATTCAAGTGAATAGCAAAGAATCTGATCAGACTGCGCATATGCGCAGGCTGATCTGAGGCTTTGTTGGTCGCACCTACCACATTGTTGGAAATCACATGTTGCGGCTCATATGAAGAAAAACCTTAGCTATAACTCTACTTAAATAGGCGAAAATTCTTATCTACTTTAGACTTCTTTGAATAACCAAAGAAACATGTTGATGCCATATGGCAAATAGCTGCTAGTAACATTTTTTGTTGTCTTTCAAAACAGTTTAGATCCAGATCAGTTTTCCTAATATCTGGTGGAGCTTTGGGACATAGTCAAGTTCCTTTGCCTTGTTTACAATCGGATTAAAAAAAATGGTCATGCTCCAAAGAGCTAATGATTCATAATTCCCCTCAATTACTTTGTAGCACTCTCAAATAATTAAGAAGGCAACAAAAGCCTTTGAAATGGAATAGGGTTTAATTAGATCAGATTCCATTTCCAATTCCCCAACCAATTAGGGATCAATATTTTCAATCTGCTTCCCTATTCTGAATCATCAATGCTAGGGTTGGACACAAAAGCTGGTCCATCCAAACAAATTTCCAACAAACAACCAAGCCGATATTGTTTGGTATGATTTAGTCATTTCAGAGTTTAAAAATACATTTTATCATATGATGTCCCATCTGAGAATGATTATAATCTTGCCATGTATTCGATGATACATGTAGTAACCATATGGTTCTGCTGTTGTTGATCTATTGTGTTTAATGTACTTACCATTGTTTGTGGGAGTTCTGTGTTTGTCTTTGTTTTGTATATGCATTACTTTGTGTCCATTTATAGTTTAGAGGAAGAGAAAGCTGGTTGCTTTACTATTATTGTCTTACAGATTTGTTGTTACTATAAATGTTCTGTCACAGGCTCTTCCTCACAGTGCTGTAAGTTGGTCTGCAGTATGCGATTGTGGTATTTCCTGATCATACTCGCTTACTTTTTGTGTCACTCTAGCATCAAAAAGATTGCTGGACCGCTTGATTCAGATCGCTGAAAAGTCAAGAAGTGCAAAATTGCCATTTTAATGTCATAATGGAACGGTAAAACTTGGCATAAACCGGCATCTGAATCTTTGATGTTTTTAACGTTTTTCACCAGTAAGAACCTTTTACTTTACGTTAAAATCAAAAGTTTTAATTTCCAATGTAGACATGTATCCTTTACATGCCCATGACATCAAATTTAAAGTCAGTGGATGCCTAATCAGATTACATTTTTCAGACGGGTACAAAAAAAAATAAATTTCAAGATCCCCATGCTTGTTGATTACATCAAATAAAATGTTTCATGTTCATTCAAAGTGGGGCATGATATTAAAATCGGTGCTAAACTTTTGTTGAGCAGTATATTTAGGGAACCAATTTTTGCCAAAAAACCTGAGGAAGTGTTCCATCCCATTTTACTCTGCACAGGTAGGACAGAAATCAAGTGCATTGAAACAGAACAGAACATATCTTTATTGACATAAAACTCAGGCAAAAGGTGAAAATTGAAATGCGAGCAAAATCAACCCTGAAAGAGCCTTCTATAACTTATAGTAGGCCGACTGTTGTTGCTTCACTAAGAAACAAAATAAGGCTTCACATTATTGATTATAGACAATTCACATGATATGACATATCATGTGAGTTGTCTATAATCAGGCAATTCCCATGAAATATTAAGCCAAGACATAGTAAGATGTATATTATCACAATGATTGACTCTTTTAAGGTTAGGCTGCACATGAAAATTTATTCATAATAATTTCTACAAAACGTCTTTGCTGAAGCACTCCGGTGTACTGCATCTTCTGAGTTGGTGTGGTCAGAACAGTTCACATGACCTGTTCTGAGATAAGATATTGGAGCGTGTACTACGGAGTGCCCGCATGTATTGAGATATTATTTCTGTCTTTAGAATAGTTTTATTTTTGAAAAAAAAATTAGTTCAATTGCAAAATAGATAGAAAACACATGTATCAATTGTATATATTAATCTTTTTTGTTCGTCTTATCCATCTTTTTGTGTGAATCTTTTCACCATTCAAACATCAATCATTCCAATCATTGGATTTACACTGGAACATCTGGCAGTACTCCCTCACTGGAACATCAGGGAGTACTCCTTCACTGGAACATCGGGGAGTACTCCTTCACTACTTGTTTTAGGTGGCTGTTCTGGAGTATCCAGTGTAGTCTTATTATCAAATCAAGTGGGCCCCTGATGAACAATCTGATGAGTTACTTTGATCTATCAGTTCTAACAAGATTCCATATTGTTAACCTGTTTTCCTGGTGCAACTCAATGGTGCAGTTAGGAACATTATCCAAAGCCCTAGATAAGACGGGTACCGGTGCCAAGATTGCTAATTTTCCCATTTATTCAAGAAAGCATTTGCTGTGGCACTCATTGGAAGTGTTTCAACGCTTCCGATGAGTGCCACAGCAAATGTTTTACTGTAAAATAACAGTAATTTTTATCAATTTTTACATAAACCCTTATTGCCCCAATCACGACTGCAGCAGACGACAAATTTTGCGACATCTTTCCTAATTTTCAAAAAAAAAATAAGGCATAATATTACATGAGAATCGTCTGCCAGCAGACGATTCTCATGAAATATCATGCCTGTTTTTTATTTTTGAAAAAGCGGCAAAATTTGAAATTGTCGTCTGCTGCAAATTATTGGTTGCGCTTTATGGGTTAAAAACAGTTTCTGGTGCTCCAGTTCTGGCTACCTACTGTCTTATCTTGATAAGACAAACACAATCACTACACATTCTTACAGACTGCTTGTTGATGCTGATGTATACATAGTGTCTGATAGGCTTACTCTGAACATTCCATGAAATGCACTTGCAAATATGTGAAATATCCTGTAAGAGTGCAGTCCCTATATATTGCTACATGTATATGTTTGGGGTCCAGAGTTATAAGAATGGACTGTGTTATAATATAAAGGGACAATTTTACAAAGGAACTTTAGAAAAATGACCATTTTCTGTAATTCCTTTGCAAAATCCCATGGTAAAATCATTTGGAAGCCAAAACATGAAAAGGTGAGTTATAAAGGGACTGCACTGTGAAATTTTATTGGAGGATATCTACAAATGTACATGTGTATCTATATCTATCCATAAAGTAATGATTCTAACAGATGTCCTGCATGTGTTTTATTTCTTTGTGCAAAAATATTTCAGCCTTGGTCCTCAGATCTGGATCCAACCCTATCGTTTCTGAAAGAATTTTTCAGTCAGCCGAAGGCAACAAAAGCATGAAATAACCCAGCATGCAGAGAGTTAAACTTTGTGCCATTGAAGCCACTACTAGCCCAGAGACTAGCGCACTAGTTGCCAAGGTGATATAAGTTCCATTTTCTTAGGAGCCCCAGGTTTGCTTATCAAGAATATGATCTAAATCTAATACACATCTCAGATACAACATATTTTCCTAATTCTAACACTGTGTGTGTGTGTATTACCCTATAATATTCTTTGCATTTCCTACCAGGCATTTAACCTGCTTTTACCATCTGAAAACTTGTACCTTCTCATGTCCCCAGGTGTAAGTAAGGCCCAGTCTCACACTATCCGATCATACAGTATTTCCCTGGCAATCCATTACAAATTTTGTCGCAAATTTCGATAAAGAGATCGAGCTATGTTAGTTTCTTCCTTTTCAATTTCTTTTCTTGCTTTGGATTCGGGTCCCTTGGAGGGTGTGACATTTTAAGTCTTTTGTCAATAACCGTTTCTTTCCCTACACAATAATTGATTTTACCTTATGAGCCAACCATTTGAGCTAGACTCAATATCATACTTCCACATCATCGTAGTATAAGTTACAGAATGAAGCACACTGAGTTCCATCCACGTGGAGCGGGTGCTCGGACATTTCGGCCACGGACATTTCGGCCTAGGACATTTCGGCCCGGACATTTCGGCCACGGACGTTTCGGCCACAGAAAATGCCAAAGGCGGACGTTTCGGCCAGAACCATAAATTGTGGGTGGGTGATGGAATTAAGTACTATATTAAGTGATTTTAGTTCCCTTCAAGATAACTTACCTCAATTTTGTGCTTCTTTACTACCCTTCAAGAGTATTTCGATCATTAAAATCCAACACAATAAAAATATTTTAAAAGGCAAATTCATTTTATTTATGATTAACAATTGATGGATGTTAACTACTATCATGCTGAAACTGGATTTTTTTGTTCAAAACACTGAAGATCCAGATCAGCTAGCTTCCAAGCTGATCAGGATCCACACTGTTTTCATCTCTGCTTGTAAATTCATCCGTTTGGATAACTAATAAAAATTTGGGAGGACTAAAGTACAACAAACATTCAGACGATTATTCAGCATGACAAGGGTTAATCCATTGAGTGATCAGTAACATTTTTCCTGCCCAATGCTTCTAAACAGTAAGATACTATATACTGTTAAACCTAAGAAATACATTACGCATGTATGCATGAATACAAGCATGGAATCAACACCCTCCCACAATTTATGGTTCTGGCCGAAACGTCCGCCTTTGGCATTTTCTGTGGCCGAAACGTCCGAGGCCGAAATGTCCTAGGCCGAAATGTCCGTGGCCGAAATGTCCGTGGCCGAAATGTCCTACATTCGTGGAGCGATATACTGACACAAACTGTAATGGTTATTAAAAAGATCCAAAATATTATTTGTATATTGCATAAATACGATGATGATCACAACATCATAGCGTACACTGTTTTTTTGTTTGTTTGATTTGATTCTTTACGTCCCATCAACAATCTTTCAGTAAAACAGGGACGGGTCTTCCTGGGTTGAACCAGTACTAAGCTAGGATAAATGTGTCTTGCACAAGGACCACAACACGGTGACGCCGGTGAGGCTCGAACCCGTGGCCCCTTGGTCTCGAGTCAAGCACTCTACCACTGAGTCACTGCACTCCCTAGCGTTCACTGTACTATTGAATATGTGAGGAATACAGATTCGAATAAGTCTTCTGACTTCCTTCTGAATCCAGTTTGTATGATGCTTATATAATTAATATAATGATAACAAATTATTAATAATGTGTTGCTTTGTAAGTATTTATGTATTGTACAAATGAAATAAAGTTTAAACTAATAACGGTTTCTGGCAAAGGCAACATATCACTCAGACTTTTCAACAAATCTTTTTCGCTCTGTTGATTTGAAGAGAGGTATCTGCACTTCAGTTCCAGAGATTATCGAGTTGCACATTGGGTTTGTGACCAAAACAAGAAAAAAGTCACCAAAATATCATTTTGTCAGACTGTACGCTTAGTCAGAGCCACAAAGTAAGCTTCAGTGTACAGTTCGACAAAGTGCAAAGATATGTATGGGATCATGATGCATTCCCATTCTGCAAAGGTAGAATTGTACAACAAAAGTCAAAAGGGTAATATATGTGACATGTAGTACAGTTAAACCTGTGTAAAATGGCCACTCAATAATAGACAAAACAAAGACATTATGACAAATGGTAGCTTCATGAATGTCTTGGAGCATTCTGCAATACTTTTGACCTGCATTAAGTAAAAATTTGTATTGAAAACCAATTTTCGATCTTTTTGAAAGTGGACGTTTTACACAGGTTTTACTGTATGCAATGTCCCATATAATGTAACAAACCCAGGCCAAGTGCATGCTCCATTTTCAGACCTAGATTATCAAACTGCTTGACCATTAAATGAATACATGTAGATTTCTTGAAAGTTGTTACAAATTGACCATTTTGTACAACATCTTTCCCTGTTATTTATTTTTATATCTTTTTCTGTGTCTTTTACTGTCAAGAAAAACATTTTCAATGATTTGTGACTAACAGACAGGTTATATGTCATATTAATTACCACATTAGTCCCACATAGGTCATGATCTAGTCTGACTTCACACCTTTTAGTTCAGCTGACAGGTGCAATAAATGGCTGTCTTTTCTGTGTATCATTCAAGAACCTTAACTCTTGTCCTGATGAACACAGAATGATCCCTTTTTGACTAAACTGTAGATAGCTGGTTTCTGGGGAAACCATACTTCTGCACAATTATTCAAGTGCCTAAAAATTGCCTGGGGTGCTCAACTGGGTACCAGGTAGTTGCTCACGGACATGACCCATAATGTGTTCGGCGTGGCTTAAACCGGTGACCCCCCCCCCCCCCCCCCCACCCCCTCCCATCTGACGTCTAGCACTCTTACTACTGAATCAAATGAAGCTTGATATTTTGTGTGAACTGTCTGCTGCTGACAGACTATCAAGCCTTATTTGTAAATTTAAAGAAACTGCAAGTTATATTGACACTTATCCTACAAGAGTTAAGAACCAATTAGAATTCTTGATCTGTTCATGATGGATTTTAAGAACAAATGCACTTGAACTGTTCAATAAACATGCTTCAAGAACAGTTCAAGAATTTTTTTAAGTACCTGGGATGTTCTTATATGGTTCTTGACATATTTTTGAATGTTTTAAGAACTTATCTTGAACATGGTCACAGTTGTCTCGGGTATTCTTTAACTGTTCTTAAATATTTTACAACTTTTTAAGAACTTTCCTTGAACATAGTGCTGCCACTGGTGTTCTTGAACTGTTCTTACACATTTTAAGAACTATTCTTGAATTATTCTTTACATTTTCACATGGCATGGCCTGGGCCCTGCATTATTTAGCACGGGAACACTCTGTTGCCTGAGACTGCATGGAAAAGGGAGAGCAATAGTTCAGTGGTAGAGTGCTTGACTTGAGATTGAGGGGATGCGGGTTTGAGCCTCACCGGCGTCACTGTGTTGTATCCTTGGGCAAAACACATTAATCATTGCTTAGAACTGGCTCAACCTAGGAAGATTTGTCCCAACATAACTGAAAAAATGTTGACTGAGACAAAAAGAACCAAATCAAACAAAAAGAGTCTGGATAAAGATTTAAAATGAAAAGGCCCTTTTAGATACATTGAACATAAACGAGTTGCAGGATTTATTATCATTATATACCTGTATAATACAAGATTTTTCACTCTGCTTGCTTAGAAAGTGATTAGTTCAAGAGATACTCACAAAGACCCGCCCTTTACGTACATGCTGAGATGCACTGCTACAGAAAAATAACAATTTTTGAGTACAATGTACAGTAAAACCTGTGTAAAACAGCCACACAAAAATAGACAAACAAAGGTCTTAATGTCAAATGGTAGCTAAATGAAGGTCAAAAGTATTGCAGAATGCTTTCTACAATACTTTTGACCTGCAATAAGCGGTAATTGGTCTTGAAAACCAATTTCGTTCTTTTTGAGAGTGGCTGTTTTACACAGGTTTTACTGTATATTATTAAACCTTTTACCCACCAGTCTCGTCTTTTGTCGTCAGCCCTCTCGTCTGCTTATGTCCTTAGGTAGCCTATTTTGAAAACAATATGGACCCACATAAGACTGCTCCCTTAGTGTTTACATTCCTGATCAAAAGTAGTCTGAAGTGCATTTGCATATACACAGCAGATGTAAAAAGCAGACAACATTTACAGGACAAAAATTTTTTGGCAGAATAAGGGTTACATGTAACTTTGCTGAGTGTGTTCTGCTGCTAACTTTTGCAAACAGTTTTCAACTCTTTTGCATGTTTTTTGTCGTCTTTCAAAAATACCATTAGCACTCCAACAGTTGTGAGGCAAATCAGCAAAGGTTTCGTAATGGCCTGATCTGGGTGCCACTTGTTGGCAAAGCTTATCAACAGATGACACTAGCAGGTATATAAGCAACTGCATTATAGGTAGCTAGTTCTTTCCTCTGCCGCAGTCAAGGCGAAAATAAGCCTGCCCATCGAAATGCAGGCTGATCATGATCTTTATCTAACTGTTTCGTCATGCAGTTCTGTGTGATGTGAATGTTTTTTAGCTATTTTCCCACTTTGCCATTCAGGTAAACATGCTGAATTAATTACAGGTGTATTCAGTGGGCCAAGATGAGGTCAGGCCACATGAAAGTTTTGAGACATCCCCTCCCCTCGGGACCCCAGACTAAATCTGAAATTAGCTAGGCCCATTAAAGATTCTAACAAAAGCCCTGTTGCTCTTTGCATTATCATTAAATGCTGCCTTCCATGCGCCCCTCACACTATAAATGTCCTACAGTATATAGGGTTTTCAGGTACGTGCTCATTACGTATAGCACAAAATGAACGGCTATTTAGGCACACCTTATAAGGAGGCAATGCTGCAGTTCCAAAGCTTTTGTGCTTTTGGCTTTTATAAGAAAAGTAACTCTTTGCATGCTCAATGGTTATTAAATATTGCAAGCTTTTTAGTTATCTGGCGATTTTTTAAAAATCAACTTTTCTAAAAAAAATCCTTTAGGAATAGCATTTACAAGAGTTGCGACCAGTTTGGATTGATTGCTATAAGGTTATTGGTCAACAACACAAGCAGGCAAAGAGTTTTTAACTTAGTACCAATCTTGCAGAGAAACAGGTGTTGTGGGTTGTCTTATCAAGCAATTAAGAGCTAATTAATTACCTCGTACCTTTCTAACTGCAAGTGTTGTCTGCTGATAACATTTGCAAACAGTTTGGACCCAGATCAGGTTTGACAAAAGTCAAACCTGATCTGGGTCCAAACCTGTTTGACTCTCTCAGATGGTAACTGTAAAGAATTTTTCGAAAATGTAAAGTCTGAAAACAATGGCAGACAAATTAACCAAAACTCATGTAAAATTATACAGCATGCAAAGAGTTAATATTCTTTTATCTGCTGTGGAGATGTTATATGCAAGCTTGCAGTCAAAGATAAACCCATCAGCACTGGAATCAAAGAGCACTTGAATAATAGTGCCCTGATTCCTGGTTCTGATTTCCTAACTTTCCTTGTTTTTATAGATTAAACAATGCCAGCCAATAACCATATCATTTCTCAAGCAGCCGCTGTGGTTTAGTGGATAATCCACATGCCTTGTATACCAGGGTTTGCCAGTTCGATCCCTGGCCTCACCAGTCTGTCAGATGAGACTTTAAGCTTTTTCCCCCGTTACATGTAATTACTTTGAAAGAAAACATTAAAGAGAGAGCACTCAGGTTTTAAAAGTATAACTGCAACAGCAAAATTAAGTCTATAACAAGTGTAAGCTTTCATAAAATACTTTGTCTACATAAAGCATTAATGAAATTGCTATTCTAAACAAGTTAAAACAAGAACTTGTTGACCAGTGCAATCTTTCACTTCATTCCCTACAATTAAGTCTAATGATTTATAATATGATAATCTGTGTAATATTGCTTGATTTTATATTTTTTTTCAAAATTAACAGTTTCAAATAAAGGTTTTTTTATGAATACCTTTATACTGTCATGCAGCTTGGATCCAGATCTGTTTGAAAAGGTTATCAACAGACAACTTGTAGGCAATAGCAGGTTTGTAGGCACTTATAAGCATTATGCAGGGAAAGAGCTAAAATTCAACATACCTCCAAAGAAAAAACATCTGTTTGGATGCTCACCCAGATCTGAGCTTGTGGGGATCTGAGAGTGCATCACTTTGCTGGTTTTGTATGGGACGGCTGAGGGCTGATCATTCAATGTCATCTTTTACCTTTACATGTACTAAGTCTTACTTTTTTCTCATGATAAAAGTTTCTGTTCAGAAATACCCACTTGACCAAATTTTGTGTAGATCTTCAACAATAAAGAAGGTTGTCTGAGTACCAAAGTTATGTCTAAAGATGTAACAGAGATAAAATGTCATAAAGACTCAATCAATGTAGGTGCGCACGCCCTATTTACAAATGAAAAATAGCTCCATAACATTGTTTTGAAAGCTCTATATCTGTTAAAAATGAGCATTTTTTACCATCTGATAAAATTATGTTACTCTATGCATGCCTATAGTTTGTTTGTTTTGATTCATTACGTCCCTGTCAACATTTTTTCAGCTATGTCAAGCCAGATCTTCCTGGGTTGAACCAGTACTAAGCAGAGGATCAAGTGTCTTGCTCAAGGGCACAATGCAGTGCCTCCTGAGAGACTCGAATCCCGCAACCCCTCTATCTCGAGTCAGGCACTCTACCACTGAGCCACCACTTGCCCCAATATGCGTGCCTAGTAACTTTTGAATGCTTTTTATATCTGTGGATTTTGTTGTCGTTAAATAGAAGTTAATTTGGGAGAAAATCAGAAGAGGACACAAAATGGCACACATAAAGTAAGATGCAGGCCTCACATTGCAATGCTTCATGAGACCAACAGTACTAATTTGCTACATGCATGTATTAAACCTAGGAAATGAAAATTTCCAGCACGTTTTCAAGGATTAGGGTCAACTTTAATGAACAACCAGTCCAGGAATAAACCTACATCAAAAGAATCATGCTTTTTCTTAGATCAGCATCTAGTTGGTTAATTTGGTTTTGGTGAATCTGAAAGTCTTAGGAGTTAGGCCAAAGTTAGTAAATCTTGGTTAATGTTCTAAAATTTAGAACACTTCTCTTTCTGTTCTCAAATAAAATGTTGGTTATCAGGGCTGAAGAGAAGAAGCCTGATCTCAGTCTGCATTTATTTCGCAGGCAACTAGCGTTAACAATATTAGAAAATTTACTGTAGTGTTTGCTTCGTGTTGATACTTAATGTCCCAGTCAACAATTTTTCAGTCATGTCAAGCCATTTCCTGGGTTGGACCTGAGTTCTGTAAACGGGGGATAATTGTGTCTTTTTCAAGGACACAACCAAGTGCCTACAGTGAGTCTCAAACCAGCAAATCCTTGATGTCTGACATTCAAGTCTAGCTAGGGCTCCTCACTCAGAACATTAGCGTTTCCTCTGGGTGGTGTACCAGTGTACTGAAATCTGGTTTCAACCTTTTTTCTTCACGCAGTTCAGTTCTATCTGCAACTTTTTTCAGATTATCTCAGACATATGTACCTCTGCCAGATCAACAGAATTAATGACAACATTACAAGGCCATAATGAGGAGAAAAGAAAGAATAAAAAATTGAAACAATGTTAACAACAATATTTGAAAAAGAAATTAATGTTTAATCAAGATGATTAGGCATTTATATCTTTGTTTTTGTTTTGCAGCATGCCAAAACATAGTTCTTTCTGTTAGCTCTGCTAAAAGACCCTTCAGAATCAAAGATAAAAGTAGCTTAGAAACACTAAGAATGCAGTTAATAGTGCCCCTATATTTAGGTTAAAAGCAGGAACAATTAACTATTGTCTGCCAGTTCTGTTATTAGCTCTTTCAGCCTCGCAGACCAAACAAATTGTGGATTTTTTTTTTTGCAAAAATCCAAAAATCCTGATGAGCGGAAAATATTTCGGAAACAGAAAACAGATGCTGAAATCAGACAAAAATCATCTCAACAGAAAAAGTACTTCCACTATGCAGCTATGTATACCAGAGGCGAGTTCAACAATGTGAGCGCTTTTAAACGCTCATTGTACTGATGTCAGGCTTAACACATTACTAATAAAGATAGGTACCAGAACAACAAGCGCCCGCCAGATCTCACATTGCTGGAACTCATCTCAGTATATGAGATCTTACTCTTTGCATGCTGGATAACTTTCATGCTTTTGTTGTTTGTTGACTTCTTAGCAAAAAATTCTTTCAGGAACATTATCAGAGTGTCAAACCGTTTGCAAAGATTACTCAGCAGATGAGAAGTCGCCGCTTTAGTATTATAGTCACTGTTTGAGAGGTCTCTTAACAGTTTTATTTTCATTGCCGCTGCAAGCTGCACGGGCTTTGCCAAGACATTTTTTGTCCAGAAAGTATGGTATTCAATTTTTGTCTGAGATATTATAAGGGGCATTTCAGTGACACTAATATCTAATATGCAAAGATATTGTACAATAGTGCATCACAAAATAGATAAGAAATGTAATTCTCTCAAAATTAGGTATCATTACTTCTCCAAGTCAAAGCTTTTCTGTAAACAAACCACTATGACACCAATATTGGAGCCTTATTTTATCTTTTCCACTTTTTGATTGGATAATACAATGTCAATTGTTGACAATAATATTCTTCAAACGGGCCGAGGGGCTGGGCTTCAATGTTGAACACAAGCAATGCGACCAATTACATGTAAATGCCAATTTTTAAAGTATTTCCTGTTACTGAACCACCGGTGATCGAACTCACAACTTCTGTGTCGTACTGAGTAGGCTATGCAGACTGCAGTTTTGTCCTTTTACTTGACTGAGCACACACACCGGCAAATATTATTGGTATGACAGATTGTTCCGACTCTCAGATTGATAGTAGGCCTTTAAGTGCGAGTGTCAGTGTCACTGTGTGTGCGTCCCATCAGTTAAACAGGAACGGGTCTTCCTGGGTTGGACCAGTTCTAAGCTAGGATAAATGTGTCTTGCTCAAGGACCGCATGGCAGTGACTCCGGTAAGGTTCAAACCAGCGGCCCCTCAGTCTCGAGTCAAGAACTCTACCATTGAGCCACTGCGCTCCCATGTGTCAATTAATTTTCTTATTTCTCAATCAAAACATATGTTGTTGGTACTCAAAAGAACCGTCTCAATGAGACGGTTCTTTAGGGCACCCAAAACATATGTAAAATTGGTAAATAAGAAAATATTAACAATTTTACGCTTAAAGTATGAGTACCAGATTCCTTACTTTAGTTGGTTTTGCCATGCACTGGTCCATATTTCAAAACAAAACCCTCGGGTTTGGTAACATGACATACAAAACGTCAGAAAACTTCATGTTGTATTCAGATAGCAACCAACAACATGATATCTGTATTTATTGTGTGTTGATGGCCAACATGTCATCACTTGATATGTGCATTAAGGGGGTTAAAGGTCAACTGTAGCCCCCCCTTTAATAAAAAGACATAAAACCCAACAAACAAAAGTACCAATTTATTGTCTTTCCTTTTGGTGTCAAGCGGGCACCCACTCTGTATGCCAGAGTACTTGTTAAAACGAAGAAGCCAGAGTTTCTGACAATGTAGGACTGCTTCATTTTTTCTATTTTTCTGTGATATTGATAATGCGGGTATGTTTATTAGAATTACCTTGTTGAAGCAATTCTATTATGTACCAGCAGTGTACGTTTCCCATAGTAATCTAAGGATGAATCTGGTCCGATTTAGCCCTTAACAAGACCTGGGATGTACGCTTAAACTAGACACCTGTGGTCAACCAACATTCATTTGTCCTCCCTTGCGGTTGAAAAATGGCTGTTGTCAGTAGCTTTATTATACTATTACCCCTCCCTTTAATTATCGTTATTATTTTTTGCCGCTTCATTTTTCACTGTTGACAATTTATGGTCCTTGCTTGAGCAGGTGAACAATGGGTAAATTTTTGGGCCAGGGACCTAAAGTGTACAGTAAAGAATTTAATGGTAGTTTTAATGGTTGTGCCATGTGACCCTTTAAACTCTTTGCATGCTGAGTAACCTATGTTGTCTGCAGAATATTTTTCAAAATTTACTTTTTGAAAACGTTCAGGAATATTTGATAAGATCAGAATGTCATTTTTACAGTTTGGATCCAGCTCAGGTCGACATTTTGTCTGGCCTGATCTGGGTCCAAACTTTTTGCAAACTTAGGTTATCAGCAGACAAGACTTAACATGCTTGAGCACAATCAGATGGTATTTTGAAAATTTACTCTAGAAGTGGTGCTGAGGATGGTACGTCACCACGTGGGTTGCTCAGGGGGTTAGAGCACCCACAGTGCCTGGTAGTTCATTTGTGGGTTTGATCTGGCTCAGAGTGCCAAAAAATAGGTTTGATCTCAAGCAGCTTCAGAATCGTTGGATGATGCAGATTTTGTCAGCCAGCATGCACTTCATCAGCAGCCATGCAGGTAAAACTAGGTCAGCACCTTATACCCTTGCCCTGCCGAACCCAGTTTTATCATTTTATTGGAAACAGTGTACATCCATTGAGATCAGCTCGCCTCTGATGAAGCTATCTAATCAGGATCCACATTATTTTCCAGTCATGCTTACAATTTACTGGAATGCTGCAGGTTAATGGCAGGACTTTCGTTAAGGGTGCGAAACAAAAATTTAATTTTCTTATTTCTCAACCAAAGCATATGTTGTGGGTACTCAAAAGAACCGTCTCAATGAGACGGTTCTTTTGAGCACCCAAAACATATGTTAAAATTGATGGGTAAGAAAATATTTAGAATTTTACGCTAAAATTTTTTGTTTGATATCTAAACCTGTGTAAATGGGATAAGAAAAGCAGGAGGAGTGTAGTGCGTAATAACATTCAGCATGACAAGGGTTGAGATGCTACTTGATGCAGGCAATTATGTTTTCAACAGCTGAGAAGGAAGCTAAGATAAACATACATTAGCCATGTGTACATAGAAATAAAGATATGCTGATTCAGCACTATAACCAACGTTGGACACCTATGCAATAATACACCAGTGTAACAGCCTAACAGGCGGAGGCTTCAACATCATATGTGCCTTGACGTGAGAAACTTGGACTTTGTTGCTTGCGAACAACAAAGGGGCAGACCAGCCTGCACATCCGTGCAGTCTGATCAGTGCTTTTGTTATTCGCTATAACTAGGTCAGATATCTCTTAATTCTCCATTTTTATTTTGGGGGGGGGGGTGCTTCAACATGATAAAGCCTCTGGCTACGCGCCTGGTAACTAAACTCGCCTTTTGGGTAGGGAAGCCGGTTTGAGATGGATATTGGCACCAGCCCTTTTGATGGTAAAACACAGTACTTTTTGAAGCACCCAGCCGTGACTGACGGGTAAAATATGGCAGTGAACATACAAAAGCAGGCCACCATTCAAATGTCATTTCCCTGGTGGGCCGATAGTGGCCCGACATTGTTCAGTATTGTCGCCCTTTTATCTGAAGCCCTGGGTACCTGACACTATCAAGATAGAAAATTCAAAATCAAACAAAAAACAAATAGTGTATCATTCATTACCAAATAACAGGTTGCTGAACTATTTAAGTGACTTCCTGAGTCTTAAAGTAAATCATGTCAATATTTGCTCTAGCTTTTAATGATAACTCTCATAAAACCCCATTATTGCCCAGTCCAGACACAATTGCGTAATATTAGCCAATTCGGGGATTCTAAACTTGACCATTTTTGTACCCCGTGTTTACTTAATTTACTAGCATTCTAGTCTAAGATCAGGGCCTTATTGTTTGACATTGTGCAAGGCTTGACAGCGGGATCCGATTTAATATACTGCGGATATTCCTAGGATGCAAAAAAAAACATTTTCCTGGGTTGAACCAGTAAGTTCTAATGGTGGGGTTTGAACATGTGGCCTCTTGGTCACGAGACCCACATTCCACCAAATGAGCTATGCTGTGCTTGAAGATCCTGTAAAAACACAGGTATTGACTTTGGGCTGCAACCACAGGTTTAGATAAATTAAAATTCTGAACATAAAATTGTAAATATTTTCTTACCCATTAGTTTTTACATATGTTTTGGGTGCTCAAAATTACAATCTTATTGAGACAATTCTTTGGAGTACCCACAACATATGTTTTGGTTGATAAATAAGAAAATTATTTTTTGTTACACACTACTATATATACGTTTCCAACAAAGAAATTTTAAGTTTGGCCTGTACAGGTTTGCAGTCTGGACACCCAAGTGTGAAAACAAACAAGTATTTATGGGAGTTCTAACTATAAAGCCCTTTTTATTGTCCCCACTTGAAAAAGGCCTCTTATTTATATTTGTGTAACCTGTAAATATCAGCCACACCATGAGTGAAGGGCCTCAATATATATGCCAGCAAATGGCACAGTTAATGGTAGCGCACTGACACTGAGCATGGCATAAAGTTGGACCAGGTTAATGCACTAGTCATTTGAAAACACTGCCCCCCACCTACATGCAGGCCTTAAGTTAAGAGTGTGTACCAAAAAAAATATTTTTCTTATTTCTCAACCAAAACATATGTTGTGGGTACTCAAAAGAACCGTCTCAATGAGACGGTTCTTTTGAGCACCCAAAACATATGGTAATATTGATGGGTAAGAAAATAATTACAATTTTACGCTGAAAATTTTTGTTTATCTAAACCTGTGTACATGTATGAGAGAAGATGGCAGGGGCAATAACTTTTCATTATTTATGCAGCCCTGCTAAAAGCCCTACACTGCGGGCACCATCCAATGGTCACTACCCTCGTTCTTTACAATGTATTACAACAGTTCTAAGTGGTTATTTTTTGCCCAACATTTGCCCAGCACTGTGGAGGAACTCCAAGAGGCCATTGCCCTGCTCATTATCCCCCCTATCTTCATAGAAAACGTGGGGGACAGTGGATTGGTCTTAAAAGACAGGTTTTCTCAAGACATAAGGTCTCTATTACATTAACCCATTATGCAGCACTCACTTGTGGCCAAGTCTACCCCAAGGGCCTAGGGAAGTGCAGTAATTACAATTATTAAAAGTGGTCCTTAAGTTGTTGTGTCTATAAAGGTGTTATTGCCCAGTCAACAATACTGCAATCATACTGAGCCACATCAAAATACCGTAACCCATGTCTTGATGACGGTTCTTTTGAGCACCCACAACATATGTTTTGGTTGAGAAATAAGAAAATTATTTTTCTAGTTCGCAATCTTAACTAAAGGCCTGATCAAATGAATGTTTTTGACTAAAAATATGAAAAAAAATACTGAATTCAACCATTCAACTGTTGTACTGATGTACATACTATGGTAGCCAATATTGCAAACAATATGGACTCAGATCAGACTGCCATAATGTCTGCTTAGAATTCTCAGGTAGAGGCCTAATGCTCAAAATTTAAGGAGTAATTTGGTAAAACATACAAATGGAATTCAATTATATAGGGTATATACGGTAGGCATCCAGTGGGTGAAAATTTCAACATCATGATCCAAAATGAAATTTCTGATCAATGTTTTCACTTTGGGCCAAAGTTCTCACAAAACTCGCATTACTATTAAAGAAAAGAAAAGAAGGTAAAAACGTTATCAAACCGACTTTTCAAATGTCATTGGGCTAAATTTCACGACTCAGCAAGTCTTTTATCTATCTTCATGGTTTGAAGTTAGTTAAATATAAGCAATTAAATCAAAACTAAAAAAAATATTAACAGTCTACCATGTCATTAACCCATTCTTGCCTGATCGAATCTTCCACCAAATGTGGATGAAAGTGTGGATCCCAATCAGCTGTTCTGGATCTACACCACAATTTCGTTAAAATAGTTGGTAATGCATAGGTTTAGATAACAATTTTTTGAGCATAAAATTGTAAATATTTTCTAATCCATCAGTTTGAACATATGTTTTGAGTGCTCAAAAGAACCGTCTCATTGAGACTGTTCCTTTGAGTACCCACAACATACCTTTTGGTTGAGAATTAAGAAAATTAAAATTTTGGTACCACTCTTAACTAAAGGCCTGGTAATGACATTCAGCTACGTTTAAGACATATTCTAATTTATAAATCATGTTAGACCTATCATTTTAATAATTGGGGGTTTTTTTTCATTATTTTCTTTCACATATTTCTTAGATATAGATCTATTTTTATTATTTTTAACTCTTTGCCTGCTAGTCTTGTCTGCTGATAACCAGTTCATCGAGATCAAACCAGACAAAACATTAATTGGGTCTAATCTGGATCTAAACTGTTTAATTGGACACTGTTGGTATTCTAAAAGGATTTTTTTAGAAATAAGTTTGTTGGTTTTGTTAGTTTTTTTTAAAATCAGTAGACAACAAAAAATCATGAAAAAAAAAATACCCAGCATGCAAAGAGTTTTAAAAACTTTTCTTAAGTAAAATTTCTCACCTTCACAATATTCTTGGAAATCGCTGCAACAATCTCCTGATTGGAGACATTTCCCATCACAGTAGCACCGTCCATAGGACCCATCAAGTTTCTGTGCATTTGGTACATAGCAAGTATTATTCACACCCTGGCAGCAGAGCCTAGCTTCCTGGCAGTTTCTTATTGGTCTGGCTTGATACAAGTCATACTGTGCAAGAACTGAAATTGCTCCAAAACCAAGAAGAATAAACGCAAAATTTAATACTCCCATTTTTAATAAAATTGTGTGAAAAACATCAAAGTTAAAACCAGAAAATTAAGTAAAATCCAAGTAGAATCTTTTATAAGAAACTTAACTATTTTTATTGCGCTAGCGTTTCCAGAATGGATAGAGTGGCAACAGAACTTCTTAAATAAGCAAAACTCCAAAAATATTTTCTTTGTTTAAGGGTCAAAGAGGAAATCCTCCCACTTGTTTGAACTAATCCAAAAATAAATTATTCCGTTTTTTCTGCCCAAAGAAAACCCCGTTACTGTCCGTACCTGTACAGCGATGCGGACCTAACCGGAGTAACAGTAAATGTGCAACCGTTTACCCCCTTTAGCCACAATGGTTTAAACCTATATTTACCACTGCGCGCGCTGAATATTAAATGAGTCACACGGTAGCCGTGTTAGAGGGGTCGTTTCAAAGGTATACACATGAACGGGAGCCCAGTTTAATGCCGGACTCAACGGGTCGAATCTCGGCGCGCTAGGCTATTCCATGAGCAAAACAGTGGATACTAATTTAAGTGCTTAATATGCCCTGGTTCTTCCAACATGACTGTAACATTGTAGATTCGGATAAAACAACTAAAAAGAGCACCGGTAATCATCGTAAGATCAGTAGCCTCGCGGTCGGTCAAAACTCGTTCAGAGTTAGCCTAGCGCAAGCACCAAAAGAGGTCCAGAGCCGGGGGGGGGGGGTACTTTCACTTTTTCTTCATACGTAGGCATATACCCTTCACCCCCCCCCCCCCCCCCTCCCCCCCAAAAAAAAAATATCAGGAATTTCAAGCACCGCAAAGAAAAAATTTGAACGTTTAGCAACCGTGCTCAAAAAATATCCCCATTCTGTACAATGACATTAAGAAAAGACCCTAAAATGCATAGAAATAGCCCCTAAACATCCTGTTTTGTGATGACCCCAAACGTTTTTTCCACAAAATCTTCATATTAGTACCCCCAAAAATATTTATTTTTTTTGAAAACCACAAAAAGTATTGAAATTCAGAATTTTGAACTTAAAAAAATGACCCGAGCCTACGTACGTATGAAAATATCAAAGTAACCCCCCACCCCCTGGGTCAAGAGGCTGGGCCTGTAAAATTTTGTAAAACGGTGCAATGTCGGTCTGGAGATAGCGTGTGTGTTTTTTGTTTTGTTTTTGTTTTTTTTTTGTTGTTGTTTTTCGTCTTTTTTCAGATTTTTGCGTGTGGTAAAACAGAAACTAGAGTCTATGTTTAAATCTGAAATAAAAACAGATGCACTTGTAAGTTTGTGATCAAATAAACGCACGACACTCAGAAAGTGTCTAACCTCTTTAGAGGCGGAATCAGGTGAAGGTTACCTCTGATCTCCAAAAACAATTCCCTTCGTCTTTTATCTTTGTATCAGACTCGGACCCAGTATACTGGGTTATACTGGGTCCGAGTATCAGAAATCTTATTTTAGAAACAAGATCAAGGCGATCAAGCACATTGACATTATTAATCTGTTAAAAAAATCGGTTCCTCTGTTAGAGCAATCGGCCCCCGTGTAAGAAAGGCCTACGACAGATTCGACCAGTCTGCAAAACTCTTTCAGAATCCTGAAAATTTTACAGCTGCAACTGCAATTTCACACTACATTTCCACATCGGTCAATTAAATCTAATTTAATCATGTATTCTTACGATTGTCTTCACTACAAAATTTGATCTTATTCCCAGCACGGGTCATAAATTACCCAACATAGGGTCCGTGTTCCCAAGAAATAAACGCCCTGTTCCCCGAACCCCTGGGAGGACTCAAGGATTGCAATCAAGTTTTTAATAATGGGTGTGTGTTTTTTATCCAGGGACACTTTGGAAATTTGCTAGGGGGCTAGTGTAAGGGAGACAACACCGATAGATAAGTGCGCTCAACAGTTAATGGACGTTTTCAGATTTACTGCCATGTAGCCAACCAAATAGTCTCAAGTGCCAACACTCCACAAACGGACCAACAATGTTTCGAGCAAACAAGAAGAGGAGTGCAGTTACCCTGGCTTCTGGCAAGGTCTGATACCAGCCCAAGTGGTAGTGTACGCGACCCAGCGACTTGTCCTTAAGCAAAACGCTTTAACCCTTAAAGCACCAAGAAAAAAATGCATCTGAAAATGTCGTCTGGTGAAGTAGTCTGCTGCAAAAAATTGCCTAACATTACTGACGAATTAAGTATATAAGCAAACAGCGTGGACCCAGAACAGACTGCTCCTATAGGAGCAGTCTGATCTGGGACTACACTGTTTGCCATAGAGACTACTTAAACATTTCAGCAGACGAAAAAAACAGACGACTTTTGTTGTGATTGGCGCATTAAGGGTTAAACATACAAGAGATAGATACATATTCTCTGCTCAGTACTGGTTCAACCAAGGAAACATACTGACATGACTGCAAAACAGTTGACTGGGACGTAAAGCATCATATGCAAGCAGCTTGCTTATATGTGTTGTATTATCCATGTTCATGTATATACCATGGCAATAAACAATGCATGCGGTTCCACTGGCATGCAAAAGTTCGCTTTTCACACATGATAGGGTGCTTGCTGACTTTCTTCTACCTTTACTCAGTTGCATGTACTTGTCTGATCTATTTTTGTTAACAATTTAATCACTTTCTCAGATGCAGTGTTGGATTTATGCATCATTTATTTTACAGCTTGTTTCAGTGCTCTGGATGTGGATGCAACATTGCATCCACTTTGGGTTGCTTTGAACATGATGAAAGGTATCAATTTACATACCTATTATTTATTTATAAGAGAAACCCCTCGTTTCGGGGACAGTAACCCGGGGGGGGGGGGGGGGGTATTCTGATATTTTCATACATACGTAGGCTCGGTCCATTTTTTTGGGTTCAAAATTTTGAATTTCGATATTTTTGGGGGTTTTCAGAAAAATATATATTTTTTGGGTATGAAAATTTTGTGGATATTTTTTGGGGTCATCACAAAATTGGACTATACAGTTAACTGACCTGATCAACACAAAAATGTGGTTGGTACTGGAATCGGTGCATGCGTTTGTCTAAACTCAGAATAATTTCAGCTCTCTCTCTCTCTCTCTCTCTCTCTCTCTCTCTCTCTCTCTCTCTCTCTCTCTCACACACACACACACACACACACACACACACTTAGACTCAGTGTTTAGATTGATAGGTAAGAAAATATTTATATATTTTTGCGCGCAAAAAGTTCCATTTCTCGATCTATGGTTTATACAAGTATATATTGCACCCTCTTATTAGTCGCATACGGTTTGTACCTATTTTACCCTGATACACTGCTTGCCCTAAATATTATAAGTAATGAAAATAATGACAAAACCTATAGTGTGACATTTCTAAAAGTGTAGTGAAATTATGGTTTGCGCCAGATGAGTGTCATAACTTGTATATATTCATGTGGTTTTCGATGAATATTGTAGATGCTTCAAAACCACAAAGAAAACGAACTTGATCAACCCAATACATGCGTAGTAGTGCGTAGTACCCAATATTTGAATACTTTCTTAGCTACAATAATGCACATGTCGAAGATACCCTAATGTTAAATATCATATATTTCACAATTTGCAGATGCACGCTGGTGCAATAGATAAGTTATTCTATTTTATACTTAGCAGTGAAATCAGTGCATATCAAAAACAAATAAAAGTGATATCAATCACTGGTGAAATGATATGATATCAATCACCAACACAAGTGATTGATATCAGCCTACAAATTCACTGCAGCGTTTTTTGGAATACCTCTGACTTTTGCATTCACTAAATGCATTTCACATCAGAACTTCAAACGCCCACAACTTTCTTATTTGTGAACGAAAACATCCAGTGTGGGTATGCATTTTCTTAGTTAGAACGTGATAAATATTTTGGTACCAACATTATTTGGGTTTGCTTACCAATTTCGTTTTTGCATTTCAGCTCCTTTTTCAGCGGGTGAGACATTTCATGTAGTCTATAAAAAGTATAAAATAAAAAGAAAGTTTACCTTTTTTTCGGTAAATACCAAATATATTTCATTCCCGGATTTCATCTCGTGAGTTGAAAACATCAGAATTTTCACTCGTGCTGCGCACTCGTGAAAAGTCTGATGTTTTCAACACACTCGAAGAAATATATTTGGTATTCACTTCAAAAAAGTAAATTTCATCTGTGTATGGTATGTGCTGCTGTACGGCCAACAATGCCCTCGTACTGATGCACAATTTCAAACCATACAATTACCAATGTGTATTATCATTATGCAGTAAAACCTGTGTAAACGGCCACTCTCAAAAAGACCAAAAATGTTTTTAAGACCGATTCTCGCTCAATGCAGGTCAAAAGTATTGCAGGATGCTCCAAAGGCAGTATTTTGCAATACTTTCGACCTTCGCCAGTTTTCATTAAGACCTTTGTTTTGTCTATTTTTGAGTGACCGTTTCACACAGGGTTTACTGTACTCTGGTGTTTATGTGTTCGATATCCATACAGACGAACGTATCCCTATCTGTCTGACAGTTTAGTTCAGTAACTACATGCCAGACCATCAACACTGCTTGTTCTTACCAGCCTGATTGTTGCTTGACAAACAGTGCTCCTGCTTGGTTGTCGATTGTCTGTCAGCATTGATTTACTGCTTGCTTATCCCTCTAGTGCCCGGTGTATCATATATGCTACATTCTTCTTTTTTGGTGCCGTGACCAGGATATTGGCTTGAAAATTGAGTTAAACAGCTAGAAAGACAGTTAAGATGTTAGGCCACTAGAATAAATCATTTCCGTTGAGACCATTTAACTAAAATGGGTTTTATCAGCCACCAAAATTCGCTAATGTTCAAAAACGAAAATGTATATGATACATTGGGCATCAAAAAAAATTAGAATTGAGATATTAACTTCACCTTTTTTGATAAACATGATATACATAATCTAATAAACTCTTTTTCTTACTGCAAATTGTCATCCAAAAAGGTTTCCTCAAATTATAATTGGAACTTGAGTTATTCACCTTTAAAAATCATGTCATGAAAACTTAATGCCAAATGTAGCATATATGCTACATGCCGATCTCGGCAACCTTTGACCTCAACGAAAACTCAAACCCTGTTTTCTGTTTGACATCCAAAAGCTAGTATCTGGGTGGAATATAATGTTTTCTGATAGTGCATTCTATGTTTGGACACTAGAGGGTTATTTATCAGTCGATATCTCACTCTACCTGCTTGTTATGCTGTCTGCTAGACTTTCCCTGTGTTTCTCGCATATTTGACTTACTGCTTGCTGGTTTATCTGTCGATATCTCACTCTATATACCTGCTTGGTATACTGTCAGCTTGACTTACTGACCCACAGCCCGGTCTGTGTATTTTCTAGCTGTCTTCTTGCATGTTTGGCTACTGCTTGCACTCTACCTGCTTGTTATGCTGTCTGCTTGACTTACTGACTCACAACCTTACCTGTGTATTTCCCAACTGTCTTCTTGCATGTTTGGCTTAGTGTTTGCTGGTCTCACTCTACCTTCTTGGTATGCTATCTGCTTGACTTACTGACTCACATATTTTCCAGCTGTCTTCTTGTATGTTTGGCTCACTGCTTGCTGGTTTATCAGTCGATATCTCACTCTACCTTCTTGGTATGCTATCTGCTTGACTTACTGACTCACATATTTACCAACTGTCTTCTTGCATGTTTGACTCACTGCCTGCTGATTTATCTTTCGATATCTCACTTTACCTCCTTATTATGCTGTCTGCTTGACTTACTGACTCACAACCAAACCTGTGTATTTCCAAACTGTCTTCTTACATGCCTGCCTCACTGCTTGCTGGTTTATCAGTCGATATCTCAATCTACTTTCTTATTATGCTGTCTGCTTGACTTACTGACTCACAACCCTACATGTGTATTTACCAACTGTCTTCTTGCATGTTTGGCTCAATGCTTGCTGATTTATATGTCGATATCTCGCGCTATCCGCTTATTATGCTGTCTGATTGACTTACTGCTTGCTGGTTTATCTGTCGATATCTCACTCTATATACCTGCTTGGTACACTGTCAGCTTGACTTACTGACCCACAGCCCGGTCTGTGTATTTTCTAGCTGTCTTCTTGCATGTTTGGCTACTGCTTGCTGGTTTATCTGTCGATATCTCACTCTACCTGCTTGGTATACTGTCAGCTTGACTTACTGACCCACAGCCCGACCTGTGTATTTTCCAGCTCTCTTCTTGCATATTTGGTTCACTGCTTGCTGGTTTATCTGTCGATATCTCACGAAACCTGCTTGATATGCTGTCTGCTTGACTTACTGACTCACAACACTACCTGTGTATTTCCCAACTTTCTTCCTGCATGTTTGGTTCACTGCTTGCTGGTTTATCTGTCAATATCTCACTTTACCTGCTTGGTATGCTGTCTGCTTGACTTACTGACTCACAACCCTACCTGTGTATTTCCCAACTGTCTTCTTGTATGCTTTGTTCACTGCTTGCTGGTTTATCAGTCGATATTTCACTAAACCTGCTTGGTATGCTGTCTGCTTGACTAACTGACTCACAACACTACCTGTGTATTTCCCAACTTTCTTCCTGCATGGTTGGCTCACTGCGTTGGTTTATCTGTCGATATCTCACTCTGCCTGCTTGGTAGGCTGTCTGCTTGAATTTCTAACTCACAACCCTGCCGGTGTATTTCCCAACTACCTTCTTTTTTTGCATGTTTGGCTCACTGCTTGCTGGTTTATCGGTTGATATCTCACTCTGCCTGCTTGGTATGCTGTCTGCTTGACTTACTGACTCACAACCCTATCGGTGTATTTCCCAGCTGTCTTCTTGCATGTTTGGCTCACTGCTTGCTGGTTTAACTGTCGATATCTCACTCTAACTGCATGGTATGCTGTCTGCTTGACTTACTGACTCACAAACCTACCTGTGTAATTCCAAACTGTCTTCTTGCATGTTTGGCTCACTGCTTACTGGTTTATCTGTCGATATCTCACTCTACCTGCTTGGTATGCTGTCTGCTTGACTACCCACCTCACAACCCTACCTGTGTATTTCCCAGCTGTCTTCTTGCATGTTTGGCTTACTGCTTGCTTGTTTAACTGTCGATATCTCACTCTAACTGCATGGTTTGCTGTCTGCTTGACTTACTGACTCACAAACCTACCTGTGTATTTCCCAACTGTCTTCTTGAATGTTTGGCTCACCGCTTGCTGGTTTATCTGTCGATATCTTACTCTACCTGCTTGGTATGCTGTCTGCTTGACTTACTGACTCACAGCCCTACCTGTGTATTTTCCAACTGTCTTCTTGCACGTAAGACTTACTGCTTGCTGGTTAATCAGTCGATGACTCAGTCTACCTTCTTGGTATGTTGTCTGCTTGACTTACTGACTCGCAACCCTACCCATGCATTTCCCAACTGTCTTCTTGCATGATTAGCTCATCGCTTGCTGGTTTATCTGTCGATATCTCAATCTACCTACTTGGTATACTGTCTGCTTGACTTACTGACTCGTGTATTTTCCAACTGTCTTCTTGCATGCCTGGCTTACTGCTTGTTGTTTTTTTCTGTCAAGATTTCACTCTACCTTCTTGGTATGCTCTCTGCTTGACTTAGTGACTCACATCTCTTCCTGTATATTTCCCAACTGTCTTCTTGCATGCTTGCCTCAATGATTGCTGGTTTATCTGTCGATATCTCACTCTTCCTGCCGCTTGACTTACTGACTCACAGCCTACTTGAGTACTTCCTAACTGTCATCATGCATACTGCTTGCTGATTTTTCTGTCGATCTCTCATTCTATCTCTTTTATTACGAATTCATGGGACATGTTGAAATTGGTATGCTCCCACTGCTAGTCGAATCGAATTAATTTTTTTTCTCTGTGAACTTAGGGGGTTGTAGGTTAGAGCGGTTCAGTGCTGCCATACCAACTAGTAACGTACAACAAGAGCCAAGGCATATAATGGCCTAAGTGTGTGTGTGTGTGTGTGTGTGTGTGTGTGTGTGTGTGTGTGTGTGTGTGTGTGTGTGTGTGTGTGTGTGTGTGTGTGTGTGTGTGTGTGTGTGTGTGTGTGTGTGTTTTACGCTTTCTAACAGTTGATAATGCATTATTGATAACTCACCATAACTCATCATTACCAAGGTTGTACCAAGCTGCTAGGCAACTTCTAAAGACCCATTTGGATTTTTGGTCTGCTGTGCTTGCCACACTGAGCATCTCTCTCTCTCTCTCTCTCTCTCTCTCTCTCTCTCTCTGATGGAGAGACATGGTGCTACAGCAGCTACCTGCTTGCTCTGGCAATGATTACCAACTAGAACACTCATAAGCCACATTATAAGTTGGAATGCCTATGAACAATATGGGATTTTAATAGTTTTCTTTGTTCTTGTTTTTATGAATAAGAAACAACAGAAGTGACAAATTCTGAAACATAAAAAATATTGCCGCTCCATGGAAAGAAGTTCTTCATCTATACGCCAACCATGTCGGGACGCCAACCGTGTCGGGAGATAACTGTTTTATAGCAGTCATATTATAACAACAAAGACCCAGATCAGTCTGCGCATCCGCGCAGTCTGATCTGCGTCTTTGTTGTTCGTTACTTAGGCAGTATAATATCTGAATATGCAACCTTCATTTTTTCAAGTTCTAGTTCGTCTCTTAAGCTGAGCAGGCTGGTCAGAGACTGCCAAATATACCGTATTCGCCCTAATAAGCGCCCAAGCTCATATAAGCGCACATGAGTACTTTTTGCTTTGTTTACAAACGCAATTCTGATTATTCAGTCTGTCCAATAGTGGAAGTTTTATTAGTAATATGGATTAATTAGTGTTAATCCTGATCAGACGACTTCAATAAGGTTAACTTTTTTTTGAGAAAAAAACGGTTCCAGTCGGATACGGTCCGTTGTGTCATGACGAAATTCATATTTAGATGCTTTGTAAAATATAAGGGTGCCAACTCTTTGATATTTAGGGAGCGACTTGGGTTAGGTCATCATGTTGTTGAGGTTTCGGACAGCTAATCCTCCTCGCTGCATTAATCCAGTGTCCGAATCGTTTTGTTGTTATGACCGCTTACGTGGTTTGCGCATTTCACAAGAATAATACTGTCATTGCGGACAAGAGAAATTCAGCGTGAATAAAAAAGTGCGAATGGATTAGTTTAACACCCAACTCTTTGCTTACTGGGTAATTTGACATGCATTTTTGTCGTCTGTTGATTTTAAAAAATATCTTTCAGGATCAAACAGTTTTGGTTATTACATTTTCAACGGGGGGGGGGGGCGCGAGGGGGGTTCAAGTGAACCCCCTGAATCCCCTCTATATCCGCCATTAGAGTTGAGTCACCTTAAAGTTTGGTCAGTTTATTTATACAAAATTTATGGAAAGAACAACATCCCCATTAAAATGATAATTTATATTTCTACAGTATTACAAGTTATATATTTCTTCACTATTTAAACAAAATTTATGGATAGATAACATAGCTATTAAAATTGATAATATATTCATAAATCATAAATGTTTATTGGAACTGGTCAATAGAAAAAGGGCATCGGTGACTTACAGCTGACTTTGCGTAGTATGAACTTTCAATTACATCCAAATAGCATACATCGTCGGGCCACCATCGGTCCGCCAGCGATACGCCATTTCAATGGCGTATCGCTGGCGAGCCGTTGGTGGTCTACTGTTAATTGTGTGCTAGCTCGGATTGGCGTAGCGCCAATTTCGCACAGTACGCACTGCTACGCACGTGCATAATGAAAAGTGTAAGCATTCAAGGGAGATCGCAAAATGTGAAAATATTGTCCTCCCATGATAACATAAGTGATTTTCTCTTTAAGGAAAGAATTTGCTCCCCTTTAAAGCGTTTTTTTCCCATTTTGATAGGGGACGGACACAATTGATGATAATCAAGGCTCGATTCAGTAGTCTTCCGTTGATATGAGTTTTTAACACAGTTCTGGCCCCGAAGTCATAAAACTTTTTTCATGCTCAACTCAGCTGAGCACGAAATTTATCCTGCTCATAAATGTTAAAATGCCAACAATTGTTGACATTTTAACATTTATTAGCATGATAAATACAACATCTGAGAGACTTCTTCATTTGTCGCTATTTTTGTGTTTATGAGCAGTTGAAGTTTCGTGCTCAGTTGAGTTGAGCATGAAACAAGTTTTATAACCTCAGGGCAAGGACAGAAACCTTTCGATATTCCAAAGCTCAATTAGACTAATAGCTGATTTGGATTCAGATGAAAACACTTATCAAAATATTGACTGAACAATAGCATTGCGTTTCCTCTTCAAATAACGCGCTATCTGTTGCTTTCAATCAGGAACGTGATGCGTTTGATGCCCTCCTTCACGTCCGATAAGCATTAACTAGGTCAAACTCGCGATGATCTTTGTTAAACAATATTTTATAGACGGAAATGGCTTCCGTTCTGAAAAAGTTATGTCAACACTACAATCAGGCTGTGTCATAAGAAATCACCTCTCAGGTGTGAATTCGCACGCCTGAAAAGGGCCTTTTGGAGGTGTTAACTGGTGTTCTTTTTCGGGATCGGTTTCCAGCACAAGTGGTCATTATCCTATGATTACTTTTTAAAATACTAACTAGTGATTCTAAATTTCTTTGCAAAATTATATATCGTAGTATGATTAATTTTTCAAAAAAAGATACTAGTGATCCTACAACTTCTTTGCAAATTATCCTATGATTACTTTTTAAATACCAGTGATCCTACAATTACTTTGCAAATGATCCTATGATAACTTTTTAAAAATACCAGTGATTCTACAATTACTTTGCAAATTATCCTT
Organism: Loripinus fragilis; assembly: GCA_964019695.1. Taxonomy (NCBI): domain Eukaryota; kingdom Metazoa; phylum Mollusca; class Bivalvia; order Lucinida; family Lucinidae; genus Loripinus; species Loripinus fragilis. Next base: position 77,827,941 of record OZ026525.1, read on the forward strand.
TGATTACTTTTTGAAATACCAGTGATCCTACAATTACTTTGCAAATGATCCTATGATAACTTTTTAAAATACCAGTGATCCTACAATTACTTTGCAAATGATCCTATGATAACTTTTTAAAATACCAGTGATCCTACAATTACTTTGTAAATGATCATATGATAACTTTTTAAAATACCAGTGATACTACAATTACTTTGCAAATTATCCTTTGATTACTTTTTGAAATACCAGTGATCCTACAATTACTTTGCAAATGATCCTATGATAACTTTTTAAAATACCAGTGATCCTACAATTACTTTGCAAATGATCCTATGATAACTTTTTAAAATACCAGTGATCCTACAATTTCTTTGCAAATTCTCCTAAGATTGCTTTTTAAAATACCAGTGATACTACAACATCTTTGCAAATTATCCTAGGATTGCTTTTTAAAATACCAGTGATGCTACAACTTCTTTGCAAATTATCATAAGACTGTTTTTTTCAAATTAAATTTCTTTGCAAAATCGTGTTTTTATTAAAGCAAAGCTCAAATCATGAAGGTACTCGGGGATAATGACATGATGACTCCTTAATGTGTTCATTGGCACACGATGAAATGTCACAAAACGCGGTTTTCATCAGGGTCAACACTGTTTGCCAGGACTAAAACGATCTTCAGAGAAAAGTATAAACTGTGATCCCTTAATAAATACAATGGGTCATGTCGTAGTTGTACCATGGCTTGTCCGCATGGACATGGAGATATTCCACGAGCTTTAGCGAGTGGATTATCTTAGGTACAGGTGGATAAACATTGTATAACCATTTTATACCACATACATCAGTGTAGACCTTGCACATCACCAGATATTTCGTGCTAAAGTTGGTAAGGGTGGTATAATAGTAGTATGGTTAATATTTGTGATTTATCTGTTGTGGTTTTGTGGCTTCTGTTTTGGTTTGCTATCAATCACAACTCGTTTATAAATGAAATGATCATTTTATCCAAGAACCAAGAAAAACTGCCCTGGATAAAATTTGAGTAGATATGGGAGGTTTTAACACGTTCACTGTTGTTTTGACTATCATAAAATTCGTAAAGCATTGTCTAAATTCAACCACAGACACAGCCTGGGTCCCAGTCTGATCAATTTTTCTTCTACTGATCGAAATATCAATAACAGACAACCGATACTTTTGATGTCTTATCTTTTTATTATCTTAATTCTTAGAATAGTTATTATATGAAATATTGACAAACAATAAATTGACAAAAAGATAGATATTGACGGATGGACCTAGGCTACCACAGACACTGAGTTGATTGTAAAATACAATATTGGTTTAAAACTCTTCTGCAACAGGGCATATCAGAGCAGGGATTTTATGGTGATTTAACTATTGTTGGATAACCTTATTTAGTGATCAATTCAAAAAGAGAATAAAACGTTATAATGTTGTTGTTTTTTTATATAACATGGATATTATGCGGCAGTCTGCATGTCTAATTGTAAACCCAATCATGCTTTATAGCTATGGTTCCACGTTGGGTCAAGCCTCTAACTCAACGACGGCCCTGACGTAATGCGTTAATAGGTCGTTTGGTGCCTGCATGATACTTATCTTTGGCTGGACCCACCGTGGCTCAACTTGAGGTTTCCTTTAGCTATGAATATCTGTGAGTCGTGAGCCATTTTCTATGCTTCTTCACCACTGTGTGTTAATTTGTTTAGATTGTTTCTCTGGATGAAACATTGCAATAGTTCGGCAGCGTCAGTGCGAGCTAACTAAATTTGTATTTTAACAATACATGTAACAGAATCTAGGGCGAAGATTTGGTACCTGTAAAATGCATTTAAGCCCCCCCCCCCACCCCACCACACACACACACACCCCAACGCGGTGCCTTAGGCTGCTGTCCGTTCTGTTGCTGATATTGTTGTTGATACCTTGTTAATTGTTGCTCCCACTGTTCATGGGGATTCTGAGTTTGGTCATTAAACCGTTTTTTCTTTAGAAAAAAAGGGTATATTAATTTCGTACCAAAGTCGGTCCGTCGTCTGTCTGTCCGTCCGTCACGTTTCCTGTAAATGTATCTCCTCCTAAACCATAAGAGGTAGCAACTTCAAACTTTGTAGCTGAATAGGTCACATGATGTAGAGGGAACTGGGCAACATTTTGTGTGACCTTGACCCCAAGGTCGAGGTCAAATAATGTATTTTCTTGTAAATGTATCTCCTCCTAAACGGTTAGACATATCAACTTCAAATTTGTAGCTGAATAGGTCACATGATGTAGAGGGTACTGGGCAACATTTCGTGTCATCAAGGTCAAAAACGTATTTTCTTGTAAATGTATCTCCTCCTAAACGGTTAGACGTAGCAACTTCAAACTTTGTAGCTGAATAGGCCACATGATGTAGAGGATACTGGGCAAGATTTCGTGTGACCTTGACCCCAAGGTCAATGTTTGATGTGGAATTTTCTTGTTAATCATCTCCTCCTAAACCTTTTGACGTTGTAACTTCAAAATCTGTAGGTGCATAGGTCACATGATGTAGAGGGCAATGCTTAAATATTTCTTGTAAATGCATTACCTCCTAAACCGTTGGACATAGGCGCTTCAAAGTTTGCAGGTGCATATATCATATGATGTAGGGGATACTGGGCACCGTTTCGTGTTTGTTCTCGACCTAAGGTCAAGGTCAAAAGTGAAATAATGTACTTTCTTGTAAATGCATCTCCTCCCAAACCGTTGGGCGTAGCAACTTCAAACAGATGCTTTATTTAGGTCAAAAGCGGGTATTTGCGATGGTGTACCATCGACTGAAGTCTAGTTATTTGTTATGCAGTGCTTAGTGTCCTTTCTAGTTTTGCAATCATTTTGATGTGGAAGAGGGAGCTGATTGCTTTGCTTTAATTGTCCTCCTTGTGCATTGTGGCCGTTGGTGCTCTGTGACTTATCCTCACGGTGCCGTGTTTTGGTTGTGGTATTTCCTGATCACACTCACTTACTTTTGTAAACTAAAAAACAGACCATTCTAGGTTTTTTCATCGTTTGAGATTTTTCCAATCAATCATACCTCTTTGCCTACCAGTGGCGAACTTTGTCGTCTGCTGATAATCTTTGCAAACAGTTTGGACCCAAATCAGGCCCATGAAAACGTCGGATCTGATCTCGATCCAAACCGTTCGACACTCTGATGGTATACCTAAAAGAATAATTCGAAAAAGTTGATTTTGTAAAATATCAGCAGACGACAAAAAATACCAGTTAAGAGGCAGGTCGAACTTATCAGAGAGCCATAAATCACTGATAGCTTCTTTGTGACGGACTGAAGGAGTTTTTGCATAAAAATCTGTCTTTGAGCGTCAAGTGACTAATGTAGAATTGATAAAAAAATGACATTGGTGTGACAATTTGTCACAATTTTGACTATTATACCTGACTCACTATTAACCCATAAAGCGCCACCTATAATTTGCAGCAGATGACAATTTCAAATTTTGCCCCTTTTTCAAAAATAACAAATAAGATATGATAGTTCGTGAGAATCGGCTGCTGGCAGACGATTCTCATGAAATATTATGCCTTATTTTTTCTGAAAATTAGGAAAGATGTCGTCTGCTGCAGTTGTGATTGACGCTTTAAGGGTTATCATGACTGGCGACTGATGGGCTTATCATATTAGAGTGGGACGAAAGGGCACCTGGGGCATACGTGGTTTTCCTAACAAACAGGTGACGTCATGCATGTATCATCGTTTATTTCATGTGCGAACAACAAATGCGCAGATCAACCTGGGCGTTTCGTAAGGTTTCTCTCCAGTATGTAAACAAACCGAAAGAAGGATTTGGTGTCTCTATCAATAATCAACTGCACCAAACACGAGACTGAATCATTAATAAAAGCAACTAGAATAGCAGAACAAATATGAGCCGTGATATGAGATTTCCAACATTGTGGTATGTGCGACCTGTAAAGCCTCAGACCAGCCTGCGCATACACGCAGCCTGATCAGAGCCTTTGCTAGTCGCTTGAATATTTTATGAATATTAAGCTACTGACCGAACATCATTTAGAAATTCTAAGCTTAAAAAGAGGCTGTCCAGGCTCGTCCGAGTCTACACTTGTCAAAATGCCACATTGTTGGAAATCACATATCACGGCTCATATATATATATATATATATATATATATATATATATATATATATATATATATATATATATATATATATATATATATATATATATATATATATATATATATATATATATATATATATATATATATATATATATATATATATATATATATATATATATATATAAGTAGTTGCTTACCTTGTGCATCGAAAGTGACATAGTACATCCCTAACTGGGTCAAGGTCGAAGAACTCGGTTCAAGGAGACTTGCAGACGCCGTGATGAAATCACCAGTAACAACTCTGGATTTATACCAAGAGTAACGATACACAAAGTCCGACGCCTCAAGCCGAGGAAGAATATCCGACATGTACTGAAGCTGTTTGTCAACACTTTTGGTGTGGGGACAGGCAAACTCGGTCAGCCAGATTTTCTTTCCATATCTTTGAAATAGTGTTTCCAGAAACTGAATAGTTTTATCAGCGCTGCAATAGTAGGCGTGTGTTGCGAGGTAGTCAACCCGGCACCCGGAACAGTATTTGAAGAATTTATCAAACCAGTCCATCGTGTTGCCATGACAACCAGTCTTTGACCCACAAGGGGCTGCAGATGGGCTGACCAAAGGAAGTCCATGGGTGTCATTTTCCAGTATGCGCCAATACTTAGCTGCCTTGTACGCTGTCATATTGGATTGCTAAAGGTAGAGATATACTTAGAGCTTGTGCTCAGTAGAGCGGAAAAGGTCCACCCCTCCCCCGACACCCTCCTGAACTGTTTGCATTTTTACATTGTTTTTGTACTTTTCTGTATGCATGCTTGAGCACCTACATAAACCGGGAACAAATGATTAAAGGGGCACTCTTTTTAATATTTTGAAAGAATGACCTTTTTAAATGCTTAAGAAATATGTTTTTAAGCTATTTTCCGACTTTCACTTTTGTACAGTGTACACGTTCATACAATAAAGATGTAAAAAAAAATGCAACAGCTCACGAGGGTTGTCGGGGCTACTGATCACTTTAGGTAGTTATTAAATGGCATTATTTTAAGGTTACATCACAACCTAGGCTTTTTTTCTCATAGACCAACATTTAATGAAAACTCTTTACAATTTCATGCAACTTCTGCAGCGTGCATGGTAAACTCCGAGTTTTGAAAACTAACTAAATGGGTTCACCGTTATCTTATTAAGAGATGCAATGTCAATAAATAATAAAGAGTAAAAAGCCATCCTATATGAGACATATGAAATAGATGTCGCTACTTATCACAGAAACAAATGTACACGATATCATTTCGTTTGTATCGATACCAGCATCTCATGTATGTAGTAATGATAGTACCAACTATATGTACCTTGAAATGATTGGGCTCATTGAATCCCAAGATATACTTGGCTGACTGGCTGATCTTTGGAAATTCTTTGCCCTTGTGCCAACCCCAGATCATGGGAACATGGCTTGATTCGTACTTGCCGACATTCGTACAATTCGTGTGGTTCTGAAAGTACGAAATACTCGGCGACCAGTCGTACCTGAAAAAAAGAATGTTGGCTGCCGTTTAGATCCTTATCATGTAGGACTGCTACAGTGGCGGATCCAGAGGGGGTTCGTTGAACCCCTCTCCCTGCCCCTTTTTCAAATATCCTATGCAAATGAAATAATTTGGTCTCAGTGAGACCAAATTATTTCATTTCCATGGGAAATTTAAGAAAAATTAGATAAAATCAGCAAAGCGAACCATCCCCCCCCCCCACACACACACACACACACTCACCTATATGAACCCACTTTCAAGAAATCCTGGATCCGCCCCTGTGTTACATTATTCAATGAATTGATGCGAAATTGATTGTTTAAGAATATGGTATAAAATATATTTTCATTTTTAAATGACTACCCCGAAAATAGACTGGTGGGTTTCTTTTGTAGTTCAGTATACGTTGAATCTACTAAAAAAGTATGAAGAAAACAAACAAAAAACTCACCACCAGCTAAGCTGTTGTAAAGCATCAAGGTCGTCGCATAGAAAGTCGGAATGTCCCACTGCCACGCCTCTCTTTTCAGAACCAGCAATCACTCCGGCTGCAAACAGTCCGATCAAATACAACACTACTACGTCTGTAGGCCTACACAACAAAAACGCAGCCATAACTTTGTTGCAGATAAGTTTCATATGAGTTATATTGCAGTCTTCGACAAATTAACATTTGCATGCTGGGTAATTCTTCATTCTTCTTTTTTTTCAAAATAAACGTTTTTGAAAAAAAAACAACAGAAATACAATCAGTGTAATACAGTTCAGATCCGGATCAGGCTGTCGATATTTTTGTCGGGCGGTTACAAATTGAACGGTGCATATGTAACAGGGCAAAACTAGTACATAATTTTCAGCATGCCAAGAATTAATTTGTTCCCAATCTGCTTCATTGTACCAATGGTGTTCTATTCAGCACCCAGCCTAAGCATGAATCCTATAACTGCACAACCGTCTAAAGATTCGGTCAATCTGAAAGCGGACATAACTACGATGTGCGTTTAAAGGCATTCTGTTCGTTATAAAATGCCTGTAGTGCTTTAAAATAGAAAACTTTAAGGCACACTTGTTGGCAATGCACTGTCTTTATCATGTCAAATACGGTATTAACAGCAACTGGAACTTGTTTAATGATTAGAAATGGTATATACTACAAGAGGGCCAAGTGGCCCTGAAACTTGGCCCTGAATCGTAAGTTTTGTTGCTTCTTATAAATACAGGTATCAAATGGAAATTGGCAACACCCTCTCGTGACAGGTTTTTGGTTATATCAAATTCATTGAAGCTATTTTGTTGGTCATTGATACAGTGGACTTATGGTTTGTTTAAAAATTCCAAAATAGCCCTATGCTATTGTAGCCATTCTGGATTCATGCACGGATCCCGTGAGAGGGGGTCCTTTGGCAACGTTTTTTTTTCAGTTCATCGGCCCGCCACCGAAATACCATTTAAATGGCGTTCAGTCGCTGGCGTGCCGATAATGGCACACCATTGAATGCTGGCTTGGTAGCTTTGTAATCTTTCAGGGGATCCGGACCAGTATTGCAAAGAAACCCAATATCCCCCTTCTGGATCCGCCCATGGAATTTCCACACGGACCCTATATTTTAGGATACGTGATTTCCACGATAGTGGCCAAATTGGATATGTCAGATTTTAAGAACTTCAAGATGGCACTGTCATCTTGGATAACATGACAAATTGTTTAGCATTTCTGAATCTCCATGTTGCCACATGTACCTTTAACAAGTTTTGGCCCAATCTAACATATGGTTAGGGAGATGTCTTTGAAGAATTCCAAGATGATGGTTATGGTAGCCACAAGGGATATCAGAGCATTTCTCAATCTCCATATCGCTCTGAGTTTGCGAACAACAAAGGCGCAGACCAGGTATCATAAAGTATCATATACAAACTTGATACTAGCGAAATTTCTATTTTCTATGTAGTCTCTGTAGATGAGCAGGTTGGTTTGGGTATGACCATTTCGGAAACCCCAAAGACAGGTTTTCTCGCGCCAAGGCCCATATAATGGTCAGGGAAAAGACGCATTGAAGAATTTCAGGATGGCTGCCATGGTGGCCATCTTGAGTATCAGAATAGAACAATTTTAGCAATTTGCCCCGATGCCTCCCACCAAATTTCGGTTCAATCTAAAATAATATGGGCCTCGTCGCAAGAAAACCTGTCTTCATTGTTTCCACAAAGCGAGTTTCAAACAAGTCTCCCCAGCTACAGGGACTAGCTAGAAAATTGGCGGATGCGCAGGCTGGTCTGCGCCTGTGTTGTTCGCAAACCCCTGAAGAGTTTTTTTCGCGTTGCGGCCCATAGATATCATTTAAAGAGCCATCTTTGATATTTGAATGAAATAATTTTAACAATTCTGCATCTCAATGTTGCCCTGATGCCTCCAACCAAGTTTCAGTTGAATCCGACATATGGTTCAAGTGCCTAAAAATATCATCATAAAGTAATGGAGCGCACAAAGTTTTGTCTAAGCTGATGACTTTATTACCCTATCTTGTCGGTCATTGTATAAAAATTAGAAGACGAAAAAAATGACTTAGGGTTAATGCTCAGCTCTGATAAAAAAAAGTTTATTGGGTCCAAGTGCTCAGCTACAAATTAGAAATTAGCACAAAAATGGTATAATGAGAAAGCTGTGCACTTATTAACTTATGGCATTTACTCCACTTCCATTCTGGTGAGCTGAATAAAACTGTTCATTTAAAATGAATATGGAACTATCCGTAGATGGAATATGCCCACCCTTAATTGGATACAGTAAAACCGGTCATAAGCCGTCATTCAAAGGAAGGCCCAAAAATATGTTTTCAAGATAGATAATCGCTTAATACAGGTCGAAAGTATTGCGGAATGCTCCATTCTGCATTGCAGAATTCTGCAATTCTTAGACCTGCACTAAGATACCACCTGTATCTTAAAGACCTTTGTTTTGTCTATTTTTGAGTGGCCACTTTCACGGCCACCAATCCATCTCCTTCGTCGCATAAAATCAATAATGTGTAATGAAGAAGAGGGACCAGTTTCCTATGAATGAGATGGACCATAAATTCGGCAAAATTGTTATTTTCTCTTTAAACAATGCAAAATTTTAGAAATCCGAAAATGCTATTCGATGGTCTTGGTGTTTACCTTCGACATACCTGAAATAGTGTCCCCTGGCACATAAACTGATTCTAGAATATGTGTTGAAGTTGAAAAAATGTAATTTTTCTTCATTATAAAACAGTTTAAGCTGTCAAGCAGAATATCCTCTTAAAACAAATATCAGTGTCGAAAAGTTTAATGAGTGTCTCATCGAATAGTATTGCCCGATTTCTAAATTTTGCTCTCAAAATTATGAAACAGAAAGTTTATTCCAACTGGTATATGCCATGAAGGAGATGGATTGGTGGCCGTGACTTTAGACAGGTTTCACTGTACATTGGTAAACTGTGTAGATAAGATCAGATGGCATATAAGCTTCTAGGAGAGAACACCTGGTTGTGTTGCATGTGAACAACAGAGGCTAACAGAGGCATAGACAAGCCTGTGCATCCACAGTTTCTGATCAGCGCCCTTGTCGTTTGCATCATAGAAAGTATAATAGCTAAACTCGCTACATGCAATATTTCAATATTCCAGCTAGTCTCTGTATCTGAGCAGGCTGGATTGGACCTCACCAAGCTGCAAACCCCAAAGTTAGGTTTTCTAGTGATCAGGTCCAATTGTTAGAACAAGTATCAGGGCCTACACAATCTGACTTAGGGAGATTCCCAAATAGTCACAGTGGCAGTAATCTAGGATATCAAAACAAAGATTTTAGAAAATCTGAATCCAAACTCCCACCAAGTTTTGGTTCAATCTGACATTAGCCTAGCTCCCAATACGCAGTTACGCATGTGCGAAATAAAAATAGTATCATTCAAGGGAGGTCACCTAATGTGGTAATAGTGATTTTCCATACCATAAGGAACTGCTTCTCTTTAAGAGAAGTTCCCAATTTGAAAAGAGAAACAATTGAAGAGAATCACTGCTTGATCAAGTAGTCTCCCTTTGATGTGCGTAACTTTTTCAGCGTTCTGGCTAGGCTATTGTCTGATATGCATTTTTCCAGATATTGTTTGAAGAATTTTGTTAAAATGGCAATCTTGGATATCAAAATGGAACACTTTTAGCAATTCTGAATCTCCATCTTACTGGGGTGCCTCCCACCAAGCTACAGTTCAAACTGACATATGAGCCGCGAAATGAGATTTCCAACAATGTGGTATGTGCGACCAACAAAGCCTCAGATCAGCCTGCACATAGGTGCAGTCTGATCAGAGCCTTTGCTAGTCGTTTGAATATTCTAGCAGTGTTAAGCTACTGACTGGACATAATTTGGGGTCTCTAAGTTCAAAAGGAGGTTGCACCAGCTCGTCTGAGTCTACACTTGACAAAATGCCATATTGTTGGAAATCACATTTCGCAGCTCATATTATAGTTAGATGTCATTTGAAGAATTTCAAGATGGCTATCATGGTGGCAGGGTTCACACAGGCAAGTATGAGTAAAATTCAAGGACTTTTCAAGGACTTCTCAAAGCATATACAACAGTTTTCAAGGACTTAAATTTAATGCAAAATACTGATCTAAGTGTTAAAATTCGGCTTCAGAAATGCTAGACTGAGATAATGGAGACATTAGTATTAGAAAATTAGTATAAAATTGTTGTACCTATATTTGGTGCAGCATATGCTGCATCAAATAAAGGCACAACAATTTTATACTGATTTCGGTCTCTATCAACAGTGCTAAGTCCTACAGAAAATAGAATTTAAGGACTTTTCAGGGCTTTTGAGTGATTTTCCAGTACTTTTCAAGGCAGATTAAATTTTCAAGGACTTTTCAAGAAAGCCCTCTAAATTCAAGTACTTTTCAAGCCTGTGCGAACCCTGGGTGGCCATCTTAAATTTATGCAGGAAGCTCTAGCGATAAGGCGAATATTTTTCCTAGTTGACACGATTACAAAAGCTAAATTTTCAAATAGCCCTAATGATTTTAAAATTCGTCTGTTTGGGTAGTATAATAAGTATACTTAGCATCAAAATACGTTTCAAAGCGATTCACCATTTACAAAGCCTTGAAAACTTGCGCTTTCTACTCCCACCCCTCATTTTACGTCTTTATACTGGGTGTCGTTTAGACCAGACTTTTAGTAAATCCATTGTAGGTTTTCAAAAAGGAAAAGTACTGAATTATTAAGGATATTAATGCCCTTCGTTTCCAAAACTTTGCAGTATTCCTACTGCGTATGCGTACGAAATATACTTAAAATTGTGATGTTTGTCGTTGAAAAGATGAAACTGGTGTCTTTCAGTTTGTTTTTAGATGCTTTCCCCCCCTAGACCTAAGATGCCCTTTGGAAAATTGAACGGCATTATATAAATATACAACATGTGTAAAGGGCGTCTTGGGTCTAGGGGGGAAAGGGGTTGTATAAGCGAAAGAAGACATCAATCATCTGACAAAAATAGACCACTTTGCGAGATGGTCGTTTTTATTGTACATCAACTGTATAAATATATATGATATACTCTATCGTGATAAATGTATGGCGATTGTTTACCTTAGTTTAACGGTCTATTTCCCACACAAGTAACTGAATAGCGAGCACAGTTAAAGATCAAAATAAATTCCCATTCAAAACGAAGTAGATATATTACATGCATTTAGGAAAACCCGTTTCAAATATACGAACTAGCGGGCAAGGGTACATAGACTCGTCTATATGTATTTGTTGAGTGTGCCTAGTGTCTCCAGTCGTTATTTCAACAAAATAAAACATACGTCTTATTTAGGGAAATAGGCAGCCTTATCGCTAGAAATTCTTTCCATGCTGCCCTGATGCCTCCCATCAAATATTGCTTCAATCCAACATACAGTTTGAGAGGAACTAACGTTGGAAGAATTTCAAGATAGTTCCGACATACAGTTTGAGAAGAGCTGGGGTTTGAAGATTTTCAAGATCGTTCCGACATACAGCTTGAGAGGAACTGAGGTTTGATGATAGTTGCCTTGTAGACCATCTTTGACATTGGAACAGAATGATTTGAGCGATTCTGAATCTCCATGTTGCCCTGATACTTGCTACCAAGTTTCAGTACAATCAGGATACTTGCTACCAAGTTTCAGTACAATCAGAATACTTGCTACCAAGTTTCAGTACGATCAGGATACTTGCTACCAAGTTTCAGTACAATCAGGATACTTGCTACCAAGTTTCGGAACAATCAGAATACTTGCTACCAAGTTTCAGTACGATCAGGATACTTGCTACCAAGTTTCAGTACAATCAGAATACTTGCTACCAAGTTTCAGAACAATCAGAATACTTGCTACCAAGTTTCAGTACAATCAGGATACTTGCTACCAAGTTTCGGAACAATCAGAATGCTTGCTACCAAGTTTCAGTACAATCAGGATACTTGCTACCAAGTTTCAGTACAATCAGGATACTTGCTACCAAGTTTCAGTACAATCAGACATATGGTTTAGGAGTAGATGTTTGAAGAACTTTAAGATTGTCATCATGGTGGCTATCTTGAATGTATCAAATTCTGAATCTCCATGTCGGCTCAATACATGTACTTACTACCAAGTTCCAGTTCAATACAAAATCTGGTTGGGGAGATGTCTTGGAAAGATTTTAGCAACTCTGATTCTCCATGTTGCCTAAATGCCTCACACCAAGTTTTAACTAGAATTGTTTTTCCACGAAAAAACAGATGTCTCCCCCCTTTTGATGTCAAAAGCATGAGTCATTGAATACAATTTCAAACAGAAACATTAAATACAATTTCTAACAGAAATTCTAGTCATTTCTTGCAGACAATCTGCTCGTATCTAGTAAAGATATCTGTCAAATAAATTAACTATTGCACAATCTTAACCTGGTATAAAATAGTCATAGATAATTGTTTTTGTGATGCACAAAGTTCCAAGGGAAATAACACAAAGAGTATAAATGACAGAGTTACCATTCTTGCACTCTGCACGTCAACTCATGTTGGTTGATACTTGTATAAAATTTCGTGAATATAGCTTAAGCAGTTTTCAAGTTAAAGAGCTGACACGGTTTTTGTGATGGACACTGTTCCAAGGGAAATAACTAAAAAAGTATAAAAAGTAGAGTTACCATTCTTGCACTCTGCACGTCATATCATGCTGATTGATATTTGTATAAAGTTATGTGAATACAGCTTAAGCGGTTTTCAAGTAATAGAGCGGACACGATTTTTGTGATGCACAAAGTTCCAAGGGAAATAACTCAAAAAGTATAAAAGGCAGAGTTACTATTCTTGCACTCTGCACGTCATATCATGCTGATTGATATTTGTATAAAGTTTCGTGAATATAGCTTAAGTGGTTTTCAAGTTATAGTGCGGACACGATTATTGTGATGCACAATGTTCAAAGGGAAATAACTCAAAAAGTATAAAAGGCAGAGTTACCATTATTGCACTTTGTACGTCTTCTCATGCTGATTGATATTTGTGTAAAGTTTCGTGAATAGAGCTTAAGCAGTTTTCGAGTTATAGAGGGGACACGATTTGTGACAGACAGACGGATGGACGGACAGACAGACAGACGGACGGACGCCCGGGGAAAAACAATGTCTCCCGACCCTGAAGGGGGGAGACATAATTCAATCTGACAAATAGCTCCCGAGGAGATGTGGTTTGAAGAATTTCAAGATGGCCACCTTCACGACTAAAGTTGGGCCTCGTCGCGACAAAACCTGTCTTCGGGGTTTGCGTCAAAGCGTGACTCAAACTAATCATTTTCAGTTACAGAGACTTGTTAGAACATTAAAATTTTGCTTGTAGCAGGCTTAGATATGACGCTTTCCAATAAGTGAATAATAAAGAGGCTGATCAGACTGTGCAGATGTGCAGGCTGGTCTGCACCTTTGTTGTTCCCAAACCCCTGAAGACAGGTTTTCTCGCGAGGAGGCCCATTTAAGAGTTTGTAACAGAGACATTATTTTCTTATTTCTCAACCAAAACATATGTTGTGGGTACTCAATGAGACAGTCCTTTTGAGAATCCAAAACATATGCAAAAGTATGGGTAAGAAAAAAATTTCAATTTTACGCTGAAAATTTTTGTTTATCTATATCTATAGGATATTAGCAATTTTGAACCTCTATGTTGTCTTTTTTAGCTCAAACCTACTGATGGCTCTGGAGGAGATGTTGAAAATGTTAACCAGGAAGGACGGCCGGTCAATGAAGGCCATAGCACAAGCTGACCAAAAAAAATATTTTAAGGAATATCATCAGGGTGTCAAACAATTTGAATCCATATCGGTCTGATTTGGGTCCAAACTGGTTGCAAAGAATATCAGCATATGGCAATTAACCCACTAACAATATCTGAAAAGAGTTAACTGATCAATATGCATGACAGAAGGGTCTTATAGACGATACAATTATTCAATTAAGCTAAAAGAGGCTCAGAATGAGCCTGGATTTTGAGGCTGTGCAGGAGTATAAACACAGATTCATAAAAGACACATCAGATTTAGATCAATTTTATTTTAACTTCACCATCTGTACTCTTATGTTTCCATGTCATTTTTAGGCCAAATTAAAATACATTTGTAGATCAGGTTTAAACTTGTAAAAAGTAGTTTTGGGAAATAAAATTCTGAGATAGTCAGCATGTTTGAGATAGTCAGAATGTTAAGTTTAGATCTTCACTGGTACGTACATTCTAGTGAAGATCTACGTTTTCTGAAAATAAAACAAAAAAAGGAAATAAGTTGCAATAAAAAATGTTTTTGCACTTTTTAACAATATTAACCATTTTCATTCTGGATATAAGTAAATGAGGACTTTGACATACAGTGAAGATCCAGATGATATGACAGCATTTCATCAGGGTCTGTACTGTTTGCAATAAAAACAATTTCATGGATAGAAATACATGTTCATCATTTTCTAGAAATTTTGACCAACAACCCCTCAAATACAAAATGGATAATTCCATACTTATTGTATCAATATGTATGGGATAACTCATCAAAATGAAAAGGGGTAAGAAAGGGATTTTTGCTTTCACATGACCATTTTCAATGTAATGTTCTGATGATTTTCAAAAAACTTTCAAAATTTGTAGAGAAAAAAAGTTTTGGGTAAGGTGAATTTTAGGGTATTAATTAATGCTTGGTAATTTTGCATGCTTTTTTTGTTGTCTGCCGATATATTTTTTTCCAAAATTAACGTTTTGTAAAAAAATCTTTTGGGAATATCATCAGTTTCAAATGGTTTGGATCCATTTTTTCCATGGACGTTTTGTTGGGTTTGATTTAGGTCTAAACAGTTTGCAAAGATGATCAACAGACAACAAAAGCCGGAACTAGTGGGTAAAGAGTTAAAGTAGGGAAACCTGAGCTATACTTATATTTCAATTTGGCCTAAAATCAGGGCCTATACAGACATAAGTCCATTAGCAATAACAGAAAACTACTACCATGTCGGGATAGTTTGACAAAATGTACACAAGCTGTAAACATCGATCAGATGCTGCATCATACATGCAGCCTGATCAGTATCTCCACTGTTTACATTTACCCTATTGCACTCAGAATGTCTCAATGGAGTGTATGTCATTCTTAGTCTACCGGTAATAGCCTTAAAATAAGGAGCATCTGCAGGAAATCATATACATGTATACGTAAATGATGCTAGATATCACATAATTGGAAAATAGGCCTATCCAAAATGAATAGCAGGTTCACTTGAATTATAATACTTTTAGATCTATTAAACAGTGCAGTTCTTTTATAACATAACTCTTTATAATACATTCATGTTGTGGCTCCAAAATTTTTTTTACCGTGGAATTTTCAAAGGAATTACAGGAAAATAACCACAATTCCTTTTTAAAATTGGCGCTTTATAATGTGATTCTCTTATAACACTATCCATTCCTATGTGTATGACAAAACCAAAATATTTCAGTACGTTGAGGAGACTGATACTGGTCACTAGATAAGGACCCTGTAATTAAAAAATTATTTTTCTTTTTTCTCAACCAAAACATATGTTGTGGGTACTCTAAAGAACCGTCTCAATGAGCCGTTTCTTTGAGCACCCAAAACAAATGTTAAAATTGAGGGATAAGAAAATTTTCACAATTTTACGTAACATTTTGTACAGATAACCCTGGTCAGGTCAGTCCCTGCATTGCCCTCAAAGGGTAGCTCATGGCTTATGATTTCTTCATGGCAACAGCAAACTCTGATCAGACAAGACACATGCCTAGGCTGATCTCAGTCTTTGCTAGGGGCACAATTCTTCTTTTGTGTTTCAATTATTCCTCAGTTGGTTACTACAGTAGGCTCTAGTGGTTGGTCTCGCTCAAAGTTTATGGTCAATGTAAAATGTATAGAAAAAATGGCTATTAATGGTGATTTTTCTATACCAGACAAAGAAAGAAACGCACTACTTAGAACTGTTCAACTCTCAGGATGATCACAAGTGATAGGCTAGTTTAGTTTATATCAGTGCAAAGGTATGTCATGTATGGTTGCGTCAAACGTCTTTTGCAACCTGGCGTCGAACTTGTGTTAAAGAAAATTGGTCATGAACAAAGCGGGGGTCAAATTGTAAAAACACAGGAAATAAGCGTTTTTATTATGCTCTCTTGCTGGATGAGTTCAAGCAATTGGAATCATCTCAGTAGACCAAATTGTACCCAGACACTTATTCGTTGCAAATTCTATCTTTAAATTCATCATACGCGAAAATTGAACGCTAGGTACCCCATGTATTGTGGCTACCCTTTGGATAGCGATTCCACACTGGAGATAAACCTTACAAAACATTTGAAAATTCCAAAATTGTTTTCATCAATTTAAACTGTCCTAACTGATGAAAATGGATTTTGGAATTACAAAAGAGCATCAATAACCACATTGGTCGTCTCAGATAACAACAACATACCGTTTTCATACTTTGCAAATGTAAAATATACTTGGAATTCCATGCAGACAGTAGCGGTTAATTAACGCTTCCAAAACTCGTTTACCATTCGCCTTGATGTGTTTTGTGCCTACACAGGGAAAGTACAGATACTCATCTAAGTCTCACTTAAGTTTTAGTAAGATTTGATCAGAAATTAATATTTCATGAAAATTTACATTTTCGTATTAAAAGGAGATCTTAATGGGGAAAATCGTAGTGGTGCGTTTCTTTTTTTGTCGGGTATATATAACTTATACATTTTACTAACAAATTTCCAGTAATATTTTATCCAAAACCATAAATAAATACATATCTGTGGTCTCTGATTGTGGCATTTCCTGGTCATACTCACTTGTTTTTTTAATAGCCGATCATCAGCTTATTCAATGATCTATTCAACACCAATCAAAAAACTTACTAAATATTTTAGAGATTTTTTTATTGATGGTTTTGAATATAATAGAACTGGAAATTTCTATAAAAGCAAAATGTATTATGGTAATTTTGCATGTTTTTTTGACATCTACTTTATTTTTCTTCTTTTCTATATATCAACCTTTTTCAATGAAATAAATGATTAGCAGATGACGAAGGTTGACACTAGACGGAAAAAGAGTTGAATATAACAATCCACCATGAGTGTCCATGTAGGATAGAGATATCTCACCTGAGGGGTCGGAAATTTTACCAGGGACGAGGCTTGCCGAGTCCCTGGTTAAATTCCGACCCCGAGGGTGAGATTTCTCTATCCTACATGGACAGGCTCATGATGGATTGTTTTTCTCCCACTTTTCGAAGGTTTTTTTCAGAACACGAAAAACTCTGTACAAAACGGAAATTTTTAACTTTTTACTCGTTGGTTTTACATTATTTCTGAGTTCATGAGTGTTTTTATCGGGCATTGAAATGGGTGTAAACGTAGTCTGCACCTTGTTATTGCCAGGAACACACGATTGGAGCTCTAGTTAAGTTGCAATATGCAATAAAAAATCCTGCTATGCCTCTCATGCCATTAGCATCACATTGCCTTTATCGTCAAGCGGTGCACGTTCGGTGACGTCATTAACGTTATGTGACGTCAGTAAGTTACGCTTATCCTTCTTTGGTGCCTTTGAGTTACTTATGCGCAATATATTGGTCCTTTGATTATCCTTTTTCGGTATAAAAGAATATTTTACTCTGCCCATGTAAGAAAGCAGTCACGTGGTCATGTAAGATAGAATTTTCTTACATGAGCTGACAGCCTATCTTACATGGGCAAAGGTGGGAGAATCATACATCCACTTAATTCTTTTATTACTCTGCTGATTTGTACAACAAGGGCCCATACACTCATTACAATTCATCTTCTACACTGAGTCACTGTTCAAATCATTCACTGTCACTGCCCCCTCCCCCCTCAGCTCCCCCACCCCCAGTGTCCATGTCTTCCTCCCCACCTACGGGAGTCCCTCCTCCCCCACTACCCCCTTCTTCATCTGAACTTTCTACTACTCTTGCTTTCTTCTTCTTGGGACCAGTATCTGAACCAGACTCCTGAAATAGTAATAAAGTTCCATGTTGATTCCAGCATTAACATACTGTATGGAAGCCAGGCCTCAAAGTTATAAGACTTTTTTATGCTCAACTGAGCGTACATGAGATTTCAAACTTAAACAAATCAAAGGTTAATTCTAAGTATACCCATGGGAATTATTTTTGTCTTAGCTAACAATGCTGAAACACTACACTAATACTGAACATTGGCCCTATTTCCTTCATGAATATTCATGCTAAACTCCACCCATTATGAATAATTATATAAACTTTCACGTTTGTTCATAGAACAAAGAAATTACTTGTCAGGTCCATTAGTGTAGGATCATATCTAATCATATTTTCAAAAGCAAACAAAGTAGATCCTGATCAGGCAGTTCTTACAAGAGCTGCCTGATCTGGGTCTGCTCTGTTTGTAAAAGTGTTAAAAGGCATCTCTATCAGGTAAAGGGTTAAAAGGTTAGTTTCTTTCAAACTCATGTTAGAGAGTCACCTAATAACTGATCTATAAATACTTTTGAATAAGCCCTATGAGATCAGAATTAAAGACCTAAATTTGTACACTATAAAAGTGGTACCATGTCTGAGGGCTATTCCAGAATAATCAAAGGCTAATTTTAAAGAGGTGATTATGACCTCCTTCCAAGGGGTAATAAAGTGGTCCCATGAAGGATTTAGGTATTTTCTGCTAAAATATTGATATTTATCTTGGTGAAAGAAATTTTGTTTTATACAGGTAAGTCTACTCTTGGGGCCCCTTTAGTCGAGTGAGATATTGAAATTGATTTAATTTGTCCCTTATTTATCAGTTAATCCGCTTTTGACTCCTCATGGACAGAAATATAGGCCTTTAAGAGCTATCACTAACCTCATCATCACTAATTAATTTTTTAGCCTTCATCAACCGTTTCGCTCCTTTTTCTTCTTTATCAGAGTACCCCCTGGGGGCCAATGGTGGTCGACTTTTAGACGTTTACTAGAAATGTTACGTTATGTATGGTGAACAGAGCTTTAACTTACCTCATCATCACTGATTAATTTTTTAGCTTTCATCAATCGCTTCGCTCCTTTTTCTTCTTTATCAGAATCATAAGCATCTTCACTGTCCGATGAATATATATTGGGACGATCTGAAATAATAACAGCACCTCTAAACACATGTTAACTCTTAAAGGGGACGGCAACCCTGATGATTACTATGTTTTATATGAAATATCTTAATAAACCATGAATTTTGATACCAGTTTCATCTAAATTGGTTGAAAAACGTAGAAGTTGTGGGAGTTTGAATATTTTCAAATGGACTGTAATGGAAGCGGCCATATTGTAGGCTTAGTGACGTCACACAGCCTAATTAAATATGCGTAATCAAATTAAAAGACAAACCAATGGATTACTTGCAAGTATCTTTAATAAAACATTTTCCTTATGTATAAAGTTGCATATCTGCTGAAATTCAGATGCTGTGATAGTATTTATAACTAAAAATTAAGCAGTTGAAAATATTCTGTAAACTAATTAAATATTCAAAATGGCGGCTTAATGTTGGCCATATTGAATTATTTAGATGCCCATAGCTTCTCCATTTTTTGAACCCGTTTTGATGATACTTGTATAAAAATTCATGGTTCATAGAGTTCTTTCTGATAAAACCTACTTTTCATTAGGGTTGCTGTCCCCTTTAAAGCGACAACCGCAACAAAAGTCGTCTGCTGAAATGTTTAAGAAGCCTCTATGACAAACAGTGTGGACCCAGATCAGACTGCTCCTATAGGAGCAGTCTGATCTGGGTCCACCCTGTTTGCTTCTATACTTGAATTCGTCAGTAATGTTAGACAATTATTTGCAGCAGACGACTTCAGCAGACATCATTTTTCAGATGCATTTTTTCTTGGCCCATTAAGGGTTAAAACGGAAGGGTGAGAAAATAATTCTAATTCTATGCTCAAAAAGTTTGCTATCTTGACCTTTGAAAATTTTTTACAGGCCAACTCATTTGAACTCAAATTATCTGATCATCAGCTCAGATAAATAAAAATAAAAACACAGCAGGCACTGCTTAATATCCTGCCACTTCTGGGCATCTTAACTTATTTTGTGAGATTTATAATCTATAGGCAGTTAGCCACAGAACTGGGATATATAGAGATATGATGTCCTAACTGTAAATAGATATTAATATAAACCACTCATAAATGAGGAGTCTTGTGAGATTTCTAACAATATGAGGCATTCTGACAGTTGGTCACGATATATAACATGCAGTGGTCTAAATACCTGTGAAGTTTCAATAAGATATTCCATATATCAAACTTACTACAGATCATTTACCCATTTTTAAAAGATCAAATAGGATCAGATTACCTTTAGTAACTTGTTTTGATGCCTCCAATCAAGTTACAATGTTAGTAGCCGACTAGCGTTTCGGTAGGAGATGTTGTTTGAAGAATTCTAAGATGGCCTTGGTATGGGCGGGACGATGTTGCTTGAAGAATTTCAAGATGGCTGCAATGGTGGTCATCTTTGATATTGCAACCAATTTTAGCAAAAAGGTTGTGTAATTCTGTCCATTTGTTCTAAAGATATTGAGCGGAAACAAAATTCTAACATCAATCAAGGGCCATCTGTTAGAAATTTGCGAATAATGACAGGCAACAATCCCAACCTTGATCTTGTCAATATCAATGCATATACAATATTTGGTTAAAATAATGTCCATTCTTTCTGTTTCCTAGGCAACAGATATTGAGGGGAAATGAAAATCTGGCATCAATCAAGGTCCATAACTCTGTTACAAATTTGTTAAATATGACAGGCCTAGATCTTTTCAATATCAATATATGTTTATACAAAATTTGATTAAATTCTGTCCATTTGTTCTGAAGATATTGAGCAGAAACGAAATTCTTACATCAATCAAGGGCCATAACTCAGTAACAAATTTGTGAAAAATGACAGGTAATAATCCCAACCTAGATTTTACCAATATCAATGCACATACAAAATTATTTCAAATTCTATCAATTCGTTTAATATACTGAGCAGAAACGAAACTCTGAACGAAATTCTGATATCAGTCAAGGGGCATAACTCTATTATAAATGTGTAAAAAATGATGTGCAACAATCCCAACCTAGATCTTGTCAGTATCGATGCATATAGAAAATTTGGTAAAATTCTATAAATTTGTTCTCAAGATATTGTGTAGAAACTAAATTATGATTGACGGAGTGACGGACAACCCAAATCCAGTATAGCCCTACTTTTTCAAAGTGGGACTATAATAATTGCTATAGGTAGATATTGACCTTAAACAGATCAAAAGTTAGAACGATTTCATGGTGTAGCACATGATGGGAAAGTTTTGATGAAATAACGATTATATTTTTGTGTTCTTCAATTAAAGGTCGATGGAATGAACAGTAACATTCTGAGTAACCTTTCACATGCTACTAAGTAAGAGTCATTCAATCCTTGATCAGTCTGATGTCAAAATTTACCTGTACCTTTCTTGCCAGTCTGTTTATATTTATTTTTGATTGCTGATATTGAGATATCTTCGTCCTCCTCATCCTCCTCATCTCCCTCGAGATATCCTGCACTCAACCCCTTAGCATGGGCCCGCTCTCGGACCCGCCGCTTAAGACTTTCCCGTTTTGTTGATGCTCTTAGTCTCTCCTCTTCTTTCTGCAAAGTTCAAAGGTCACATGTTACATTAACCTTTTATATACTGAACCCAGTTTTAGATAAACAAAATTTTTCAGCATTAAATTGTAATATTTTCTAACCGATAATTTCTAGAATATTTTTTGGGTGCTCAAAAGAGCCGTCTCATTGAGACGGTTCTTTTGAGCACCCAGAACATATGTTTTGGTTGGGAAATGAGAAAATCATATTTCTGTTACGCAGGCTTGACTAAAGACCTACTGAAGACTCCAAAATGAGTTGTTTGGCAAACAGTGAATACCCTGATGAAATGCCACTAAATGTGGCATTTCATCAGGGTCTACACTGTTTGCCAAGACAAAAATTTTCATCAGAGAAAGAAATATTTATTTGGAAATTAAAACATGTGACCACTCGCTATATACAATGGACCATCCCAAGTTTTTAGTTTTGTTTGGTGGTTTGACGTCCCAATCAATCATCTCTGTCGTGTCAAGATGGTCAGTTCACCTAACCAAACTTTTTCCTGGGCAATCTTGACTAAGGGATTAACCAATACTTTGTGCACATACTTGCCCCTGTCACTGACAACCTTACTTGAATCAGCAGAAGGAGGAAAATGACCATATAAATTATTAATTTATGATCAATCTCCATGCAAGTATATATTATGGTAATTTTCCTATAATTCAAATGTAAAAATGTCCCTTTGTAAAACAATTCACTGATAACACTGTCTTTTCCTACAGATCAAAAATGTAGCATTATTTTGTTTGTTTGTATTGATTCTTTACGTCCCATCAACAATCTTTCAGTTATAAAGGGACGGGTCTTCCTGCGTTGAACCAGTACTAAGCTAGGATTAATGTTCTTACTCAAGGAAACAAGGCAGTGACGCCGGTGAGACTCAAAGCCGCCAACCCTCGGTCTCGAGTTAAGCACTCAACCACTGTGCTCCCTTGTAGCATTATAGAGGGACTTCACAATACCAGGAAGTTCACAAGAAAACAACCCCTACCTTGATCATTTCACTTCTCTGTGATTCAGGGTCGCGACCCGAGATTGGTAAGACCTTGACCTTCTGTTTCTTTGTTGACCTATCTGCTAAAGATAGTGTCATCTTTCTGTGTGTGAATGACTCTGTCGAATGGGGCCTACAAGTAGGTGAGCTATAAACCTACCTTGATCATTTCGCTCCTCTGTGATTCAGGGTCGCGACCCGAGATTGGTAAGACCTTGACCTTCTGTTTCTTTGTTGACCTATCTGCTAACGATAGGGTCATCTTTCTGTGTGTGAATGACTCTGTCGAATGGGGCCTACAAGTAGAACATTCTTCATTAAGGACTAACATGGCAGAAAGTTGAAAAGGGGCTCTTGCATGGTATGGGAAATTAACATGGGAGTCTGCCCACGCTTGGATTTTGAAAATATTATGTTATTTAATTGTCTTGGGTATAACTTTAATATTTATGGTGCGTTTGAGTTTTTATGCAATTGCATTGCTAATTTATGACGTCATGAATGATATCACTATAATACCTTAGGGTACCCAGTTATTATTATTTCTAAAGTAATTGACATATCATGAAACGGGCGGAAAAAAGTTTTATTAAATAGCTATATTATTGATAAGTTCGCTGTTACTTAAAATGGCTTTGTATGTATTAGGATATTGGGTAGGCATTCATTTTTATAGCATGGTACCACAATTTTCGACTGTATATTTTGTATTCAGTCAAATTTAGAATTAACATTTTTACAGGTTGCGGTCTTTGTCAAGATACCATTTCAACATATAAACTATCCATATATGTTAAGAATAAGTAGACCAAATTTCATGAAATTCAAGGACCGGTAACATATTTTTTTAACTTGATGTAAACACATGGCCCTAATTCATCGAAATGTAAAAAAATACAATAATTAAGTTTCAGTGTAAAACATACTTGAATACTTGCTTAGTTTGAATCATCATGCTAGTACGTTTATTGGTAGAAGTTGATATGTTCAGTGTTTTCCCCTATTATGGGTTGGAAAAAGAATAAAACAATATTCTTTGATATTAAGTGACACGATTCTTATTTAATGAAGTACTCAGACAATAATATTAGCCAAAATGATACAATATGTTGACACCTGTACTTAACACATCCAGTTTCTAACATTAAAACTACATCTAGCCAATGTTGCACTTAATATGTAACATTTTTAAGAATTTTAACTCATACAGAAGAGAAACCTTATGACAAGTCAGTTCATACAGGAGAAGAACCTTATATCTATGATCTTACAATTGTAAGACTCGTTAATAAACCTGCTTCACAAAAATAACCCCCTGTCAAACCTATTGGTTAAAAGTAACCTTTTTGGTCACAGATAACTCTTGGCTTCAAAGGTATAGCTAATTTAATGCTTAAATCTTCTCTGTTCATTCTGTTTTGTGAAAATGATGCCGATTTCCATCTAACAGCAACATTTATATCTTAGCTGGCTGTATATTCTAGGCATACATATTTGTTTCTTGACCTCACTTATTCATTTAGAACACTGTTTTATAATACCTTTGATAAGACTCTGTTACATGTTATCCTGGTCACGGCACCAAAATGTGGTTCCTCTAGTTCAGTTGGGATGTAAAGGAAATATTTAGTCTTCTTGTTTTCACATGTTTATTGTTAGGATAGTATGTTTCTTAAACAATATCATGCAGGACTTGAGGAAGTGATACATATTGTCTTGGCCCCATAGTGCCACGACACAGGGCCATGACCTTCGGCATTTCTGACCATTGAATCATTTAAAATTGTCTAAACATGTCTTTCTTTAAGAAAAGAGGAAGTAGATTAAAAAACAACCTCCTTATGTCGAGTCATTTATTCATTTGAATTAAATAATTAATTTTGCTAAAACTGACCTATACCCATAAGAGGTAGGAAATGACAAAGTTACCGGTTTCGGATTTTCATGATATTTTGCTCAGATCAGCAGTATATATATGGCATGTTTTTGTGATAATATGATATCTTAACAAAGACTAGAACATATCCATCTTTTGAATTGAATGTTGAATGTTTTGTAAATTTTTGAAAAAAAATATTGAAATTTTACAATCACTTCTTCTGGAAACGTAAACCATAACTTATCCAAATGGTTTTGTGGTATTAAAATAATGTCTATGGTATTTTGGATTCATTCTAGATGACAAATCATAGAAATAAACAAAACTATTGATTTAGGACATGGAAATTTAGAGACAGGTACCACCTCAAAGGTGGAGTACGTCAGGGTTGCTTCCTAAGCCTTATTCTTAACTATCTAATTCGATAAATACATTTTCATAGTTCGTATATAATGAGTTATTAATATGCAAAGTTTGAAGAAAATCCATGCGTGGGCACAGATGAAAGTACCCCTTTCCTAAATCCTGAAATTTTGAAATACAAATCTTGAAACATGCAGTCTACCTGCAAAATATTTATACAATTTCAAGAAATTTTTCCCGCATTTTTGTTGTCTGCTGATTTTTTTCAAAATCAACTTTTAGGAAAAATTCTTTCAGGAATACGACCAGAGTGTCAAACAGTTTGGATCCAGATCAGGCCTGACTTTTTGTCGAGCCTGATCTGGGTCCAAACTGTTTGCAAAAGATATCAGCAGACGACACTTAAATGGTTTTTAGATTACTCCTAAAGCCAAGTGCATAAAATCACACATTAACCATTTGTATACTGATGGATTCTTTTTTCTGGTTTGATAAAATACACTTGGAATAGTCCCTTGTACATTATCTAGGGGTGTCGGGTTATAATTTTCAAAAAAATATTGTATTCTTCTGTCTGAATATCTTTTTAAACTTTGTAAACAGTGTAGACCATGATGAATTGCAGCTTAATGCTGCATTTCATCAGGGTCTTCACTGTTTGTAAAAGTACCCATTTAGGAGTTTCCCCGAATACAAAGGGTTAACCAATGAATACTAATGTTACATATTTAATCTGAGCTTCCGAAAAGAATTACATACTGATGTTGGGTTTTCCAAAATATTTTGATGTTATCCAATCAGAAGACATGATAAATTATCAATAGCATTAACTCTTATCCCGCCACTATTTTGTCCAGAAAATGTGCTTTTTACGTCTGCTGCATAATTTCAAGTGCACTTCTAACTAGATTTTATCACAGAAGCAAGCAATATGGACCCTGATCAGACTGCTCTCTGATCTGAGTCCATATTGTTTGTAATATAGGCTACCTAAGAACATGAGCAGAGGACGAAATTTGTGACAAGCAGGCTAAGAGTTTTAATATAGATTACCTAAGAACAAACCAGAGGAGAGAGTAGACAACAAAAGTTGTGACTAGCGAGCTAAGGGTTAAAATGTATAATTATCAGTCCTACCTGAATGAAAGTTTAGTTTTAAATATGGATTGTCCTTGTAGACCTGTACCCTGTCGAACAAACAAATGGTTGAAATCTCCAGCTATAGGCATGGTATGTATGTCAAAGATTTCTTCGCCAAGATGTAAAGACATGCTGCAAAATATGAAATAAAATTTAAAGGCATATATTCTATCCAATTTTGTGGATTAACTGATAAGGGACAGTTTCGGTACCTCACTGGATTAAAAGGGTCTCAAGAGAGGACTTACCTATACAAAACAAAATTTCTCTCACTTAGATAAATATCAATATTTTATCAGAAAATACCTAAACCCTTCATATGACCACTTTATTTCTCCATGTAAAGAGGTCATAATCACCTCATAAAAATTAGCCTTTGATCTGTCTGGAGTAGCCATCAGGCAGTGGTACCACTTTATTGCCTAAATATTTAGGTCTTTGATTACCAGGCTAAAATAAAATTTTGCAGTTTCCTACTTGCCCAGCTCATACTTGAGTGATTTCCTTATCTTTTTCTGACAATATTAGGCTATTGAATATTAAAAAAAAAGGTTGTTTCTGAGTATCCAAGTCAGGGCTAGAGAAATCTTCAAATCCAATCGGTCCAGTCGAAAATATGGTCTTCCAGCCCCATATCAGTTAAACAATTGCCCCCATCCCCCAACACACAAATGAACTTGATAAATTTCAAAAAATATAATGCCATTTTATGGCCCAGACTGTAGATGAATGGTAAGGTTATACCGGCATCTGGAAATATAACAGCTGTTTGCAATAAATATCACCATGAAATACAGAAATGGTTATCATTTCAGCTGTTAGTTTGGTTTGTTTCGAGGTGTTTATCTTTAATCGGTCTCGGTGCATAATTGACCCAGCAGAGTTTATCCGCCTGAATACGATGATAAACTCACATTATTACTTTAGTAACTTGATCTGATGAGTCTGATCATGTCGAGTGGGTGTGCCAGGAAGGACGGGATCACACCTAGTAACCATTTCTGCGGAATTATTTTGAACTAAATGTAGTATTGTTTTCAGAGAAAACATAATCTGATGTCCCCTCATCTCCCAACCTCAACCATATATCTTGCACTCAAGCTATGATTGGCTTAAATCAGACCTATTCAGCTCCACTGTGACCTTGAAAATTAGAGCAAGGTCACCAAGATCTAATCAAGTCTTCATTATGCCCCATTGTCATATCCATGCAATTTCAATTTTGTTCTACCCACTAGTTCTTGAGACATCTAGCATATAAGAAAGTGTCACACCCACGCCATTGCCAACAGGATCATCTTCAAGGTTCATAAAGGCAAGTATATGTAAAATTCAAGGACTTTTCAAGATCTTCTAAAAGCCTCTCCAACAGTTTTCAAGGACTTAAAGTTAATGAAAAATACTGATCCAAGTGTTAAAATTCTTCTTCAGAAATGCTAGACTGAGATATTGGAGACATTAGTACTGGAAGATTAGAATAAATTGTTGTGCCTATATTTGGTGCAGCATATGCTCCACCAAATATAGGCACAACAATTTTATACTGATTAAGTTCTCTATATACAGTGCTAAGTCTTACAGAAAATAGTAGAATCCAAGGACTTTTCAAGGCTTTTGAGTGATTTCCCAGTACTTTTCAAGGCAGATTCAATTTTCAAGGACTTTTCAAGAAAGCCCTCTAAATTCAAGTACTTTTCAAGCCTGTGCAAACCCTGAATTCTTGCACACAAGAATGTGTTAAGCCATATGCAAAGAGCTGATATGGGAATATAACTACCACCCTGTTTGTTCTGTTTTGTTTGTTTTGTTGCTTTACATCCCAAGTCAACAGCTATGGTCATGGCGGGATGGTCAGTTCACCTAACCACACATTTTCCTGGGCAAGCTTGAACAAGCAGTTAACAAGTACTTTCTATGTGCACATACTTTCGCTTGTAACTGACAACAACCCTTCTTGAATGATTCAGCGGAAGGGCGGAGAATGACTGTAGGAATTATTTCATGATCAATCTCAACGTAAGAATGGGACCGGACCAGGATCAAACTCGCGTGCCCTGGATCTGGAGTCAGACTCGCATCTGTTGCCAGACACGTTACCGACTGCACTAGGTGGCCACCACCCTGTAATAAAACCTACCTGCCATCTGACCACCTTACAACTCTAGCGTTACTCTCTCTCACTGGTTTGTCATTTTCATCTTTCAGGTCATTCCCGTCGTCATCCTTCAACGTCCGCCAGCGGATCGTGTTCTCAACCTTTAACTTCATTCTAGTTCTACCTTCCTCATCCAGCACTTCATCTTCGTCTATCTCATCTTCGTATGTCTGCTCGTCAAACGGTCTAAACAGAAATAAAAAATTTCAGGCTCAAATCAAGTGAGCATGAAATTTCAACCGTCAGTAAAAACTAAATGGCAAAAATATAAATATTTTCTTGTTTTAAAACTCTCAGCTGTTGCATTTATCCTACAAATAAATGCTAAAATGCCAACAATTGTTGGCATTTTAGCATTTATGAGCATGATAAATTTCATGCTCAGTTGTGTTGCGCATGAAAAATTTGTTCTTGTTTTAAAACTCTCAGATGTTGCATTTATCATGCTAATAAATGTTAAAATGCCAACAATTGCTGGCATTTTAACATGTATGAGCATGAAAAATTGCATGCTCAGTTGTGTTGTGCATGAAAAAGTTTTACATGAATAACCTTGGAACCAAATGGGTTCTTGAAACACTGATGCCCATGGAACATATGCTATTCACTGTATAGCTATATTGGACTCTTTATTTATGTATATTCTTATTCATAAAGTCAAAGGTCATAGCCATAAATTATATAAATATTACATTCCCTGATTGCTTGATAGTCGAAAATATCATTCTGAGGAATGTGATTATCAACTGAGGTGCACCAGAGGTTGATAATCATATTTCAAGGGATGATATTTTCGACTATCACCCAATCAGGGAATGTAATATTTATTTTATTATACCAAACATTATATCCTTTATTTTCTACCGTCTAAGGCCTACCATGGTGAGGGCAGTTCCAAAGGGAAAATAATGCACAGCCTCTTATCTATGTGCAGGAATGAAAATACATCTTTCACAAAAATGGTTCTTTTGAACAGTTTGAATGCTCGAACCGATTATGACGTTCGGTTTAATAAATTATGTCATAAAAAGTGGATGACTTCAAACTTAAAAACCAAGCAGCGTCATTTACTCCAATACCTTAAATTTCATTACCTTATGTAAATTGCATATCACTTTTATATGTCTGCCATGACCATTCATTGTGGATGTGTTTGCGTAATAAATTCATTGTCATTGTCATTTAAATGGGATACTGTACAAAATGCGGTTTTGTTGCAAAAATAGAAAATTTCGCCAAATCGGCTCAAATTTAGTCTCAACAAGTTCCTCTCGCACTAAATAAGAAAACGAGTACCCAGACTTCATGTTTCTGACCATAAACAACGGAGTTATAGGGAGTTGAAAGTGGCCAAATCGTGCCTCATGTCCACCATTGCTGTTGAATGTCTCCTGACGTGAAGGAACGGTACCCACAACAGCGGTGCGCATCAGACTAACTACTAATATTTTCGACTGTCACCCGCTGCTATGGCAAACGAGTGACAATTTTCGTCGTTGCTATAGCAGTGGGTGATTTCGTCTATGGAAGTTTTGTATGGGAAATTCACGTGAGGTATAATAATTTGGTAAATTTGAAGAGCTCTTCCTACAAGGTGTACACTTGGGAAAGCACCAGGACCTGTAAATCAAAAGTCATTGCCAATATTAAAGCTTGTTGCATGCACACACAGGGGCCCTGTAACAAACCATCCCTAATCGTAGATACTTGGGCATAAAAAACAGATGAGCACAAAGTATGAAAGTAAATGAAAGTTTAGATCAGCGTCTAAAATCAGGCCTCAAGAATATGTAACTTTTTTACACCCAATCACTCATCCTGTTTTATCAGTTACCATTCATATTAACTGCAGCGTTGCATGTTGCCTGATAAACGTCTATCTCACGGCATGTGCCTTTATCAGGTCATGATGATGTTGCACTTTTTAAAATGACGTCGCTAATGATGCTAAATCAACACAAAAATCGAAAATTACGTCATAATCGCTAGTTTGAATAGTGAAACAATGGGTAAACTGATAAATAGAATACCAGGTTCACGTCTTTTGATATCAAGTTTACCAGGCTCGCCTTTGAGAATGCATGTTGAATCGCTCGGCAAGCCTTGCAATGTCAACAAGCATTCTCAAAGCTTAGCCTGGATAACTTGATATCAAAAGACACTCACCTAGTATTCTCATTTTCCATTACCATCAACAACATTTCATTCATCTCTCATTTATTTTCAAAAAAATTCTCCCGTCACTTAATTCTGAAGCTAGAAACATCTTCACTATTGTCTATGCAATGACATATAAATGCTCTAGGGTAACTAATGCTGGTAAAAAACTTGCGGCAAGACTCCCTTGTTTTATATTGGCAAGGCAAAATTAAAAAAAATACTTGTGTTTAGAGTAACCCGACCCCACCTAAATTTACTGGTGAAACCTAGAATTTTTTTAAGTTTTTCTGGAAAAAAAATAGTATTTTATGCATTTTGAAAGGTGAAATGCCTTTCAAAATGCATAAAATTATATTTTTCCCAGAAAAAAAATAATTAAAAAAATATTTGTTCCTGCCCTACCTAAAATTTTCGGACCTGTTACCTGAAACACTTCTTTTTTTATTTGGCCCAATAAATATGTTTAAATTACCTTGTTTCAACGCTGAGGAAATTTGGCAGTTTGACATAGTGTACAGCTTTGCCAAGGTTTGTTGTAATTCTTGGGATTTCCACTTCAATTCTGGTTTCCGGCAATTCTTCTGGTTCCTGTTCTTCATCAGAGCCTTCTATCATAGGGCGCTGCAAAAACGTTGACGATCAATTTATATTTCATTAATCCCTTGCCCTCTTATCATTGATATTATATTGAAAGTCCTATATTTGTATAAACAAAATTAACTCTTACCCTAGGGAGCCCAGTGGCTTAGTGGCAGAGTGCTTGACTCGAGACCGAGGGGCTGCGCGTTCGAGCCTCACTGGCATCACTGGGTAATGTCCTTGAGCAAGACACATTAATCCTAGCTTAGTACTGGTTCAACCCAGGGAGACCCGTCCCTATATAACTGAAAGATTGTTGATGGGGTGTAAAGAATCAAATCAAACAAAAACAAAACTCTTACCCTGCTAGGGGTGACATTTGTTGTCTGCCTACAACCTTTTGCAAACAGTTTGGACCCAGATCAGGACGGGCAGAATGTTGGTCCTGAACTGGATCCAAAATGTTTGAAACTCTGACAGAGTTCCTGATTTTTTTGATTTTTTTTTTCGGAAAAATGCAATTTTGAAAAAAGTCAGCAGATGACAGTAAAAGCATGAAAAAATAGCCAGTATGCAAAGAGTTAAAAGTGCAATTTACATTAAACAGTACAACAATAAATGTTCACCCAAATTGTTTCAGCCATTGGCCTTGTTTAGTTTAATGGAACAAACTTACAAATTTAATCAGTGAATAATGTTGGTGCTGATTAGACTGCACAAAATATTCAAATGATGTGACATCAATGACTTTAGTAGTAGTCATTTATGAAGAACTGACAAGCCCTCCAGATAATAGTGTGTAATTAAAACATTATTTTCCTATTTCTCAGCCAAAACATATGTTGCAAGTACTCAAATGCTATGATCTGGATTCAAACTGTTTGAAATTCTGAAAAAAGGTGATCTTGAAAATTTTTTGCATACTTCAGAAAAAGCATGCCAGATTACCAAGCATGCAGAGTTAACTCATATCCAACCACTATATGTTTGTCCTGAAAATGTTGTCTGATTTTTACATCTGATGCATAAATTAAAGTGCACTTCAAACAAGATATTATCATGAAAGCAAACACAATGAACCCTGATCAGACTGCTCCTTGGGAGCAGTCTGATCAGGGTATATACTGTTTGCAATACAGGCTACCTAAAAACATAAGCAGACGAGAGGAGCAGACGACAAGTCATAAAAGGCGAAAGAGTTAACCCTTTGTATACGGGAAACCCCTAAACGGAAACTTTTACAAACAGTGAAGACTCAGATGAAATACCACATAGTGTGGAAATTTCATCAGGGTCTACACTTTTCGTTAAAGCAAACAAGATCTTTAGACAAAAAAGTACGATTTTTTTTTATTATACCCTGACACCCCTAGATATGTACAATTGACTATCCCAAGTTCATTGTATCAAACCAGAAGGAAGAATCCATTAGTATACAAAGGGTTAAAGTATATACCCTCTCTGAAGTCTCTTCTCCCTCCTCTTTGTCACTTTTCTCTTCTTTCTTCTCTTCTTCATCGGAGCTGATATCGTCAGCATCTCCAAACAGATCATCTAATGTTGCTGTAGAACAGGAAACATTAACTAATTAATATCCAATTAAATCAGTGTTTTCAGAGGTAAACTATGCCCTCCTCTCCCCATCCCACCCCAACAAACTGTGAATTGAGTGGAGCAGGCTTACCCAAATTCTAATCTCCTCATTAATGTGTCACAATAATATAATATATAAAGTTTGGCCAGAATCCACCATTCCATTTAATATACAACCTGCAGGAACACTATTCTGGTAAAAATTTGGCATTTCAAAGTGCTGGTGTGACCTTGAAAATAAGGTCAATGTCACCAAAATCTTATCAACACTTCCCCATCCACTCCCAACACTGGATCTATGCAAGTTTGGCCAAAATCCATCCACTGGTTCAGAAGAGAGCAGGAAAGAAGCTACATAGACGAGGATGCAGATGGGATCCTAACCAAAAGCAATATGCCCCCCACACACACCTTAGGATGTTTGGGGACAGAATCAACTGGCAGGTTTTTCGTTATATGAATGAACTTACCAGCAGAGTGAAAAACAGTGTGAACAAGATATATCCACGTTTGGCATAGTAAATGTTAAGGTCTTTTACCAGAATATAGACTGACTTATAATTGCAAACATTTTTCAACAAATCTCCAGAAGATTTTTTAATCCCAAAATATGTCATATAGCCCCATAATTGAAAGGATTTTCTTGAGTAAGCTGGGCAAAAGGCCCACCCAAAGTAAAAAATTTACCATTAATTTTGAAGCTATCTAATTGCGTAAGTATCTTTTGAACAAACAAATGGGGTAGTTTACAGATATCATATGATCATAATCTAGGTGTTACCTTGGTCAAAATATTAACAAACATATTCAAAATCCATAGACAGAAATTAAACAATACTGTCCAAAATCTGCAAAAAGTGTAGATGCTCAGATAAGCATTTGCACAGTCTCGCCAGGACCTTTGCTGCTCAAAGACACAGCGAACGTCTCAGGAAAACTCAGACCAAAAGTTAGATCTCTAGTCCCACTAGATAGCTATGTATGCACTTTTAAAGAATGACTTTACTTTACTTGTATGCGATGAGTGCAAA
This sequence comes from Loripinus fragilis, assembly GCA_964019695.1. Classification (NCBI taxonomy): domain Eukaryota; kingdom Metazoa; phylum Mollusca; class Bivalvia; order Lucinida; family Lucinidae; genus Loripinus; species Loripinus fragilis. The sequence continues at coordinate 77,861,753 of OZ026525.1, forward strand.
AATCTCATGAATTGGCCCAAATACTTTTTGTCTGAAAATTATAGGTGGTGCCTTAACCTTTAATTTACTAATGGATTCTTCCTTCTGCTATGATGGTCCATTGTATATAGCGAGGGATCACAGCTTATAATTTACAAATAGAATTGTATTTCTTTCTCTGAAAATCATTTTTGTCTTGGCAAACAGTGTAGACCCTGAAGAAAAGCCGCATTATGCAGCTTTTCTTCTGGGTCTTCAGTGTTTGCCAAAGTAGTTATTTAGGAATCACTTGTATACAAAGGGTTAAGGATTATTATATACATGTATTTTTATTACCTTCTACTTTTGTTCCTGCTGGTTCCAAGTCTGACAAGTCATCATCATCGTCATAGTCTACCAGTTTCTTTGTCTTCTTCCCAACCACTGAATCATCAGAATCTGATTGGTCACCTTGAAAATTACACCAAATTTGATTGGTTAGTTACAATTGTTATACAGCCAATAGAAACAAAACAGTCGACAAGTTTCTTTGTCTTCTTCCCAACCACTGAATCATCAGAATCGGATTGGTCACCTAGAAAATTACAAAATGTTTGATTGGCAAATTATTTCGGTCAATAAAATAGATGAGAAACTTCCACTGAGTACAGAAAGTGTATTATTAGTTATTGTTGTCTTTTAATAGCAATCCAGATCAAGTCTCCAGATAACCAAGACATATGTTGTGGGTGCTCAAAAGAACCATCTGATTGAGTCTCAGTGAGACGGTTCATTAAAGCACCCACAATATATTTTAAAGCTTAAACCAATAGGCAAGAAAAAAAAAATCACAATTCTCCAATTAAGAACATTTTACCTGCCAAATTTGATACTTACACAGACTTGAAATTTCAAGTTCTTTTTTATAATTACATTTTCACAACAGAAAGTCTTTAATGGGTTTTTGTAACATTCAAAACCTCATGAACAATAGAGATATGACTGACAGCAACTTAAGTTCACTTGCATGTGCAATACGCTTCAAACAGCGAATTCATTTGACAGAAGTGACACTCCAGCTTTAACGGCAAATTCATGACTGGTTTGCTTCACTGGCTGAAAAGGTTATCCACAGGCAAAGAGTTAATGTTGTTGTTTTGATCTCGATGTTATGGTAAGCTAATCAATTACACTATTCCAGGGCAGATTCAAAAGAACCAGCCGACGACTCACAGCAGACAGTTAGTCCCGATTAGCAGCCGAAGAATTAACAATATTTCAGTCATATCTCGACATAAATGTTATGTTACATACAGGTAGATTACAACCTATTTTACCACCCTTACCATCTTTAGCACGAAATATCTTGTGATGCGCAAGGTCTACACTGATGTAAATGTTATAAAATAGCTATACCATGTTTGTACACCTGTACGCAAGATAATCCACTCGCTTAAGCTTGTGGATTATCTCCACATACAGGTGGACAACCCATGGTATAACTATTACTTAAATTACTCCAGGACAGATTCCTTATCATTAAATTATTAATGAACTTACCTTTCTTTGGACTAGCACTTCTTGATTTTGACCTGGAAATAGATAGCAATTCATTCAGAAGAAAAATATTGAATCTTATTTGCGTAAATTCCTTAATATATTCCACATTTTAAGCTGTACTTCATCACAAAATCTACCAGGCCTCCAGATAAGAGTGCGTATTTTGAAATTATTTTCTTTATTTCTCATCCAAAACATATGTTGTGGGTACTCAAAAGAACCATCTCAATGAGACGGTTCTTTTGAGCACCCAAAACACATGTTTAAATCAATGGGTAAGAAGATAATTTAAATTTAGCGCAAATAAAATTTCCTTATCTGGACCTATGATCTACTTCACAGTCACTAATTATTACTCATCTTAAAACATGGGCCTCATTTCGAAAAAAAATAATAAAGTACCCTGAATAATGAGCTGTGTTTGTTTGATTGTTTCATTTCATGCTTCATGTCCCAGTCAATATTTTTTCACTCATGTCAGGATGGGTCTTCCTGGGTTGAACCAGTACTAAGCAGCAGATAGAGTGACTTGCTCAAGGATACAACACTGACTCCATCGGCAGTGAGTCTCAAACTAGCAACCCTTAGATCCCCAGTCTAAAGCTTTACAGACTGAGCCACTGCACTCAGCATAATGGGGTGTGGCTTAACTGTTAAAATGCCAATAAAATAAGCGGCAGAGGACATTTTCAAAGTATTTTGCTGCTGGTATAAGAAAACAAATAATGCTAGATATTTCATGTGGATCCTCTGCAGATGATTCATATTCAATTTCAAGCCATAATTCGCAAGTAAATCACAATCACCATCAAAATTGTCATCTGCTGTAGTCCTCAATAGACTAAAATGGATAATAGAACCTCCACAGTACAGTCCCTTTAATATGTTAACAATCTTTTATAGGAAAATGACCATTTTATGGTCATTTTTCTGTAGTTTCTTTGTAAAATTCCATGATAAAAAAATTTAGGAGCCACAACAAGACTATGCTATATCCTAATCTATGTTATAATGAGATGTGTTATAAAGGGACTGCACTGTGTTTTCTTAACTCTAAGTAAGTTCCATGAAGTACTCAAGGTACTGTTATAACATTTAAGAGTATAAACAAGCTGATCAGAATCTTACATTGTCAAATATAGCATAAATAGTTAGCTTATAATTATTTTTGTACCTTTTGGGGCTTCCAGAAGCATCACTCTTAGCTGGACTTGCTGACCTTGACCTACTTCTAGCATGGCTTCCTGACCTACTCCTACTCCTGAGACTTCCGGCAGGGCTGGCCGACCCTCTGGACTTAGGACTACCCGACCTACTCCTGTCACTGTGGGCAGGGCTGTGTGATCCAGCCCTTTTAGGGCTCCCTGACCCACTCCTTTCACTCCTTGCTGGACTCTCTGACCCCTCCCTCTTTGGACTTCCTGACCCACTTCTGTGACTTCTTGCTGGACTGGAAGAGCCATCCCTTTTTGGGCTCCCTGACCCGCTCCTCTCACTCCTGGCAGGGCTGGCTGACCCCTCCCTATGAGGGGATCCTGATCTACTTCTAGCTGGACTGGCTGATCCCTCTCGACTTCCTGCAGGAGTGTGTGATCTTCCTCTTCTGGGTGACCTTGACCTATATATTAAACATAGGCATAGTTAAGGAATTATTTTGAGCTAAAATTGTTATTATTTTCTTACACATTAAATCAAACATGTGTTTTGGGCGCTCATGTGTTTTGGGTGCTCAAAAGAAATGTCTCACTGAGACCATCAGACGGTTCTTTTGAGCACCCAAAACATGTTTTAACTACTTGTGATTAGATAGTACAGTAAAACTGTCTTAAGCAGCCACTCAAAAATAGACAAAACAAAAATCTTTATGACAAATGGTTGCTTAATGAAGGTCAAAAGTATTGCAGAATGCTCCAATGCTCCCCTTGATGCATTCTGCAATACTATTGACCTGCATTAAGCGATAATTGGTCTTGAAAACAAATTTTCTGTCCTTTTGAGAGTGGCCGTTTTACACAGGTTTTACTGTAGTCCTATAATTGGCATCCATATGCATGACCTGTGCTTCTGGTGAAATAAGACACAAAGGGACAATTTTATAAACGCAATTTCTTTATTCATTATTTATATGGATTCTTCTTGTGGATGAAAAAGGTAAATCCTTATCAGCTGGCTGAATCTTTACCATTTTTTCAGAATTTTAAAAAAGTTGCACAGTGTACTTTTATTTATATCAAATAAGCCAACATAGATCCAGTTAAGGAAATTTTATGGGCGTAAAATTGTAATTATTTTCTTACCCATCAATTTAAACACGTGTTTTGGGTGCTCAAAAGAACCCTCTCATTGAGGCGGTTCTTTTGAGCACCAACAACATATGTTTTGGATGAGAAATAAAGAAAAAGTTTTCCAATAAACACTCTAGTGTGGAGGCCTGGCTAATAGATAATTTAAGATTTTTCCAAGAAATTATACGGAGGATCTTACATGAGTGCTCATGTTTTATTGAATTTATTAAATGTATTGAGGAAAAGTGATAAAAGGCGAGGCTTGCCTCACATTTTATCGCTTTTTCACAGTAGGTTTAATCAATTCAATAATACAGGAGTACTTATGTAAGATTCTATTTTATCATATGACATCAAAATTATTTTGAAATCTCTTTTTTGGCGTGAAAAGCGTCATATCATAACGTTACCCTAAAATCTGTAAACCACTAGTGGCTTATCGATTTTAATGCATGGCGTTATTTCACTCCCAGGCGCAACGTCATATGATAAAGAGAATTTAAATTTTACAAAAAATTGTGAAATAAACACGCAGAAAATGTGATATACAATAACAAACACATACCTGCTTCTTTGTGGACTATGTGACCTACTTCTTGATCTGTGAGGAGACCGTGACCTACTTCTGGGTGAACCTGTAACAGTTTGGAGCAAAATTGTCAAAATAATGCACTGAAATAGTTGGCAATCATGTTTCTTCCCATACTCTTTCCTTTTTTCATTTCAAAGACAAACTACAGTAAAACCTGTGTAAAACCACCACTCTCAAAAAGACCAAAAATTGGTTTTCAAGACCAATTATAGCTTAATGCAGGTCAAAAGAATTGCATTCTGCAATACTTTTGACCTTCATTAAGCTACCAATTGTTATTAAAATCTTTGTTTTGTCTATTTTTTGAGTGGCTGTTTTACACAGGTTTACTGTTAATTGCCATAAATAAAATATTCTTTGTTTCCTATTACCTGGCCAATCAAAAAAAAAAAAATTCTGTTTCTAAGATGCAGACTGTCTAGTGGTGGGGGAAGCCGTTGCAGTTCTCAATGTTCTGCCAGGAAATACCCTGTGAAACCACCACAACCTGTAAGCTGACAGTCAAACCATTGAAGCATTTGCTGCACCAAATAAGGACACAACAATTTTTACTAATTTACTACGCTATCAACAGTGTTAAGTCCTACAGAAAACAGTAGAATTTAAGGACTTTTCAAGGGTTTGACAGATTTTCATGTATTGTTCAAGGTAGATTTAATTTTCAAGGTCTCTTCAAGCAAGCCCTCCATATTCAAGTACTTTGCCTGTGGAAACCCTGTCTTATATTACATGGTAGTTTATGATGATAGTGTACATATGACAAATAAGTAAGTCAGGTGCCTTATTGGTTGGTGCATTGGGAGTGACATTACGGAAATATGGCAATATGACACCATCATAGTTTTAATTAAACACAATTTTTGAGCGTGAAATTGTAAATATTTTCTTATCCATCAGATTTAACATATGTTTTGGGTGCTCAAAAGAACTGTCTCATCGGTTCTTTTGAGTACCCACAAGGTATGTTTTGGTTGAGAAATTAGAAAATTATTTTTTTGGCACACACTCTCAACTAAAGGCCTGACCATGCTTAATTGGTCAGACCACTCATGCCACTGCTTATAGCTCAAACTTGGGGAGTTAATGAGAATCAATATAATGAGATTTCCAACAATGTGGTATGTGCGACCAGCAATGCCTCAGATCTGCGTGTATGATCAGAGCCTTTGCTAGTCGCTTGAATATTCTATGACTGTTAAGCCACTGACTGAACATATACTGAGGGACTTTAAAAACGCACCATTTTATATTTTCTGTCTCTTCCACATGATTTAGTTGAGGATGTTTTCGTTATCATTTTTTATCCTCTTGCAAAATGGACCATGATTTGCCATGATTTCGATTTGCTCATGCTGTTCATTCTGACATAATATTGACGTAAGTGTTTTTCAACGATTGTCGTCTAACAAATGTGAATTTGATTCAATTTGAAAACAAACACTTTTAGGTGGTAGCCAGATGTCTTAACAAATGGAAAAACACAAAAGTTTTCAGAAATAATTGTTTTATTACACTCCCACTCGCAGCGTTTCTTTGCTAACGTCAGTCGTAAATTTTCAAACATCAATAACAGACGTGTGAAGTCCGCGCATGTCGCGATACTTTTGTCTTTTATGCAACTGATTGAGGAGTATCTGTTGGCAACAAAAACAATTTGATTATTCTTGATCCCTATAAATGGCCAATTACGTCAAAAATCAATGACGTCGTGTAGACGCAATGAATGTTGCCAGAGGCCTAAAACTTCATGTTTTGATTGTGACTTTCCTTTTGCTTTCAAGAACAAACATCGATTCGAAAACTTTTTTTCGTTCATTATGGAAGGTATGGGTACTCTGTGACTTTTTGAATTTGAGTTGTCTCAGAATTATCGCATTGCCAAGGCAATCATAAGCCCCAGCGTTTCGATTTTCTTATTGAATGTAAGCTACGTGACGGAACTTGTCAATTTTATCTTTCACATAGTGAAAATATCCAATTTTCGACATAAATTAGCATTAAAGCAGGTGGTGCGTTTTTAAAGTCCTTCAGTATAATTTGGAGTGTCTAAGCTTAAAAGGATGCTGTACAGGCTCGTCTGAGTCTACACTTATCAAAATGCCACATTGTTGGAAATCACATGTCACGGCTCAATATATTTTGTGTACCTGATCTGCTTCGAGCACTATGAGCTGGTGATGCTGAACCACTCCTGGTGGGGCTTGGGCTGCCACTGTGGGCACTGTGTGCTGGGGACACTGAACCTTCTCTCATTGGTGTGCCTGACTTATGGCTGTGAGGACTGTGTGGACTTTCTGATCTGTGGCTGTGCGGACTTTCTGATCTGTGACTTTGTGGACTGCCAGATCTGTGGCTGTGAGGACTTTCTGACCTGTGGCTGTGAGGACTGCCAGATCTATGGCTATGAGGACTTTCTGATCTATGGCTGTGAGGACTTTCTGACCTGTGGCTATGTGGACTGCCAGATCTGTGGCTCTGTGGACTACCAGACCTGTGGCTGTGAGGACTTTCTGACCTGTGGCTTTGTGGACTACCAGATCTATGACTGTGTGGACTTCCTGCAAAAAACCCTGTTCAAATTAATATTGATTTAAACTCCCTTCCATGTGTAAATTTCCTACTAAATCATTGTTTGATCAATATGCATATGACGTGTTATAAAGGTACTGCAATGTATATTTCACTAGCAATGTTTTCCCATAGATTTACAGAGGCCAAGTTAGCTGGAAAAATAGCCAGTATTTCTGATACTACGGTAAAACCTGTGTTAAACGTCCACTCAAAAATAGACAAAACAAAGGTCTTAATGACAAATGGTAGCTTAATGCAGGGTAAAAGTATTGCAGATTGCTCCCCGTGGAGCATTCTGCAATACTTTTGACCTACATTAAGTGATAATTGGTATTGAAAACCAATTTTTGGCCTTTTTGAGAGTGGCCTTTTTACACAGGTTCAGAGGATTTTCAGCCTTTCACTAGGGGCAGAACTTCGGCCCCATTCCCAATCGAAAATAGACACCTTTTTTCCCCAATACCATGTCTGTTTTTCCAAATTAAGAAAAGTAAAAAATGTTTTTTTTTGTGTTTTTTTTACTTTTTTTAGAGACCACTGCTACCTATGAGAAACAATGACCCATATCAAAAAGATATTTAAACACTTGTGCTTAAGTGGTATGCTTGGCATAATACAATCTAAAATAATTTGATTTTGAGGATATATTTTGCTTCTCTTCTTGTTATGTTCTATACTTAAGGAATCTTCTAACGCATACAGTAAACAATTTACTACAAAATCTTAATTATGTTTAACAATTTCAATATTCTGTTTTCAAAACAAAACTTCAAACTAATTCACATCATGTGTGAACATTTCAAAACAATACGTTGGGTATTATGCAAAATACAGCTTGTTTAATTTGAAAGGGTCGAAATTGAAAGTCACAAAAATGGAATTTAGGCTCAAATCTGTGTTTCAGTGAGATTATTTTAATTCAATCTGATATGCATATATAAACAATATAAACACAAAGTCATTCAACATAAGAAATGCATGAAATTCATGATGGGTCAGACTTCAGACTCCTTGATGACTATGGCACATCACTTCCATCGGTTGGTCAGTGCCTGATGGTCACTGTCTTTAGCTGAGCCCACTGTGACTCAATTGGGGCTTTTCTTTAGCTCTTGACTGTCAGTGAGTTGAGAACCATTTTCTTTAATTCCTGACAGTAAGTTTATATATTTGATGGTTTCCCAGTGATGATAAATTGGAAAAGTCAGGAAGCCTTCACGCGAGCATTACATTTTTTTCTTGTACTGGCGAAAATTCGGCAGTAAAATTAACTTAAGCCCCAGTGTCTTCGGCTGAGCATTCTAAGGCGGTGGTTCTGAACTGTTGTTGATTCATTATTTATTGTTGCCTCTATTGTTTTGTGGGGGCTATGATTATTCATTGTTTTGCTGTGCACTACTTAGTTTCTAGTTTTGCAATCCACTCGCTGGCAAAGAAAGATAGCTGGTTGCTTTACTTTAATTGCCTTTTAAGGTCATTTGACAGTCAGTGTTCTGTGAGTCTTCCTCACGGTGCTGTGGGCTGGTCTACAGTGTGTGATTGTGACGTTTCCTAGTCATACTCACTTACTTTTTCATGTTATTTGCTTAGTTAAATTTCTAATATCCCCACTGTAAGCATCGTCCGCACGGTTCTGCTATAAGCTAGCATGATAAATGTTTTACCATGACCATACTGCTACACTGATCGTAGCCCGTTCAAGCACATATGCGATGCGATTGTCAGGGATCATCTGCATATTGTCTGTATAATTTTATAGATAAAGAAAATAGAAATTGGAAGATTTTTTTATTTTGTGAATAATAGAATGCAAACTGACTTACGTTTGAAAATAATTCAGAATCATATCTCACAAAAATGGAATACAGTGAAAATTGCTATTCAGTTTTTCGTATTGATTTATTTGATAAATAGTAAATTTGTGACTTTCGTTTTTTGAAGTTTTCAACTCAAACTTCCATATTTTAAAAGTTCTGAGTCAGATATCTCTGAAAATAATCATGTATTACCGGAAAACATTGTTCTGATAAATGTATTCCAAAATATTTTTAAATTCAAAAGTCAAGTTTTCAAGAAAATGCCAAAACAAAAGTGTATGCGTTAGAAGATTCTTTAGGTGTATGCTGTTAATTTCTCACAATTTTGATGTTTGTTTTTTATTTGTTTGATTTGATTCTTTACGTCTAATCAACAATCTTCCAGTTAAACAGGGACGGGTCTTCCTGGGTTGAACCAGTACTAAGGTAGGATAAATGTGTCTTGCTCAAGGACCACAACGCAATGACGCTGGTAGGGCTCGAACCCGCGGCCCCTCGGTTTCGAGTCAAGCACTCTACCACTGAGCCACTGCGCTCCCTCCAATTTTGATGTTAAGTTGGATCATCTTTTCCCAATTTTGACCAGGGGCCTTTTCCCAAAATTGCTGGAAAAAGCCCTGAGGTTTTACTGTAAATAGAAATTTTAGCATTAACCCTTACTGTGCTTGATATCTTTATTTTATGTACTACACTCCTCCCCAATTTAGAATTAATTTGCAGGATTCCGGTAATAAGCATGCATTTACAAGCCCAGTGGAAAACAGTGCAGCAGATCCAGATCTACACTGGTTTCAAAAACAGCATATACAGTAAAATCTGTTTGAAACGGCCACTCTCAAAAAGACCCAAAACTGGTTTTCAAGACTAACATACTCAGAAGAAAAAGTTTAGTCAGTATTTATGTGTTCTCATAAAATCAACAATATTGAATATATCATTGTCAAATTGTATACATGAGTTGACTTATCATGCCTTTACATGTATCTGTTTATTGCGTGATAAATAATGCCTCTAATAGACTGTATCAACCAAATTTCAAAATACATGATGTGCACCTGCTACGGTAAATCGAGCGGATTATTTTCTCATATGCTGTTCGATATTGAAAAAGAGTTGTTCCTATTGCAATAATCCGGAGAAAATTCAGTGTTAGCAAACTAAAGTCCCCGTCCAGGCTATCGACAAATTACAGGAATACCACGTTTGGACATCTAGAAGCAGGAACACCTGTTGCTGATGTGCCATATAGTTTTGGGTGTAATAACGAATCATTTATCCTCTGCAAACATGTTTTCGACATTCTGGCAGTAAAAATGACAACCCGCCATCAGGTAGACCACGGATAACAACGCCATTTAAGGAGGTAGGGCCATAGTGACGTCAACGTGATGTAATCACTTCATGGCCGCTCCGAAACTTCTTAAACGCCTTAGACATGCAACAGGTACGAGAATTTCCGTCTATACTGCCAGAAATCGTCTGGGGGCGGTACATGGATTTTTGCGCTTTGAAATTTTAATTTTGTTATTGACCCCTTTGTGTGATTTTGACGAAGAAAATGGGTTTATTTTTAGAATGTTTTGTTGAAAATGTTCACATTTATAGGAAATTAAATAAATTACATGTTGAGCAAGGTTTTTGTCAATGTTAAGACTGTCTAACAAAATTAACGCACACAGTGTCTGTACTGACTAAACTTTTTCTTCTGATCATATTATCACTTAATGCAGATCGAAAGTATTGCAGAATGCTCCAAGGGGAGCATTCTGCAATACTTTCGACCTTTATTTAGCTACCATTTGTCATAAAGATCTTTGTTTTGTCTATTTTTGAGTGGTCATTTTACACAGGTTTTACTTTTAAAAAAAAAATAAAAAATATGTTATGTTATATCAGGTTCTAGCATGGTAAGAGTTAGATCAATGTGTTTTTGGAAGCTCATTATTAAGACGGTTCTTTTGAGCACCAACAACATATATTTTGGCTGAGAAATAAAAGTTATTTTCAAATACGCATTCTTATCTGGTGGCTCGTCTCTAAATACTATTCTAGTGTAGGCAAGGGTGAGAGTTCAAATTTCCATACTCCTGAACTTTAGAAATTCAAGTCTAAAAACTTGCAGAAAGCCTTCAAAGTATTAACAATTTAAATTTAAAATTATCAAGTGTCTTTAATAAAACTGAATATAAAGCAGAGAAGCTATTATAAGCTGCATAATTCAGCATTTTCCTGCTGACTTTCTATGGAAAGTCAGCCTCAAAATCCTGAATTCAGGAATAATCCTGAAACTTTCACCCGAGTGTATGGCTATGGTTTACCTGAAGCGCTTCTGTGAGACGTTGGAGAGCCTTGTGGACTTCCTGCTTCCTCGTGAGCTTCTTCACCTTCTAGTAATATAAACAAAATCAACATCAAACTAAGCGTTGACCATAGGCAGAGGTGGAGAATACTTAAAATTGCTACTCCTCCTACATGCCTATAATTGAGCCACTACATGTGATTACCAATAATATGGCATTTTGACAAGTGTAGACTCAGACGAGCCTGTGCAGCCTCCTTTTAAGCTTAAAAACTCCAAATGGTGTTCAGTCAGTAGCTTAACAATCATAGAATACTCAAGCGACTAGCAAAGGCTCTGATCAGACTGCGCGCATGCGCAGGCAGATATGAAGCTTTGCTTGTCGCACATACCACATTGTTGGAAATTTCATTTTCTGCAGAGGATATTGCACATATTTGACTTAAGGTCTAAGCTAGGATCATCTAGGCAAGACTAGGCAAGATTTATTTTGAGTTAGCGAGGCAAAAACATTTATAACATAAATTTAAGCTCCGAGGAGCTTTTAAACAGACAAGCGACCTCTAAGTCAGTGTCTCAGTGATGTCATATATTTTTTATACAGTACTTCAAATGTAGCTTTCAACTACAATAATTGAGCCGTGACATGAGATTTCTAACAATGTGGTATGTGCAACCAGCATAGGCTCAGACCAGCCTGCGCATACGTGCAAACTGACCAGAGCCTTTGCTCGTTGCTTGAATATTCTATGACTGTTAAGCTACTGACTGAATATCATTTGGAATGTCTAAGGCTTAAATGAAATGTATGTGTGGTTCCTGTTGCCTACCTACCCTAATTTTTCTAACCCTACCCTAAACATTAAAATGGTCTTTGGAGAAAAAATACCTAAAATGGGTACTTTTTCAGATTTTGTCACTATTTTCTTTGTTAAATGTTATAACAAAATTTAATAATTTCCCTACCTTCCTACCCTAATTAAATTTTGTTGGTATGCAACAGGAACCACACATATATTTCATTTAGGCCTAAGCTTAAAAGGAGGCTGCACAGGTTCATCTGAGTCTACACTTGTCAAAATGCCACATTGTTGGAAATCACGTGTCCTGGCTCATATATGAGATGTTGTTGTTTTTACCTGAATGAGAGTTCGTCTCCATCCTTTCTTCTTCTTCTTCTGCACCACCTTTATCTATAATCAAAACAAGCTCAGATTCATAAAAAGTATTACGCACACACAGTACAGTTGACAAATTAGTGAGTACAAACATCAGCCTGGCTATATGATGAACATAAAATTAAAATCCACCATATAGCAATTTTTTGTATGACTTTTGGAAATTTTAATGCCTCTAATAAAAGCCCACTGCAAAATAAATTGAGAAAAAATGATCCATCCTTAAGCTGTACTTGTAAGAATTTGTTGCTTGATCGCTAAACGTATGGGGAATCGCTCTGTCACTATGTTGCTTTTCAGTGTCTTTTGTTCCCCCAATGATCACTGATGATAAGAAAGCAGGTGTACACGGTGATTTTATAGATACATGTGCTTTAATTCCATGACAAATCTATCTATCTTCCAATACGTCTTTACCCCCGAAATGATGATATGCGTAGTGGCTCTCGCGAAAAATAGAGCCAGCGTCTTTAGTGAGTTTTGATTACTATATAGCCCTGGATAGCTCCTTTGGTAGAGCATCCTCTTTCCGAATGGGAGGTCGCAGGTTCGAATCCGGCGGCCGCACCATACCAAAAGGTGTAAAAAATGGTACTAGCAGCTCCCTTGCTGACGCTCACATCAAAAGGGGTTGCATAGCCCCAGATAAGGCTGCGTATTGCGATTTACGCAACTAATTGGACCTGGAAACGCAATTAAATTCATTTCTGTGCATACAAAAACGCAATAAAAATCCTTGATACTCAATTCAAAACTTTTTCATAGCGTATGACGTTATAGTTTTCGGTTTGCGATTGCCGTTTTTGCATACAACACAAGCAATTGTTGGGTACAAATTTATACACGGAGTGGTGCCAAATATTGTAAACCAGTCCAGGAACATTCTCATCGCTGTTTAGCTATACCCAGTATTTACACAATTACGACATTCGTCTCACATAACGATAACAATGGCAAAACGTGTGTGTAAAAGCTGAAGAGCAATCTCGTAACTCAACTTTAATACTGCGTTGAAGGTATGACTTGATAAATACGTTGGATTTTCGAAATAAGTCTGAAATAGTGGTATCAGATATACTTAGCAGTATTGTCAGTGGGCTTTCTGAAAGTGAAACAGAAAGTTACCACCGCTTCAAGGAATCATTGATTTTAAAGTATCAAGTAAACATAAAATCGGGAAACTAGGCACAGTTTCATTGCTTACTTATTTGCTTTCAGATGGATACCCAATACAAAAACTTGAAATACCCAATTTAAAATGGCACTGTCTCCGGGTCCGGTACCGGACCTCTAGACTACGGGGCTACGGGTCCGGTACCGGACCCCTAGACACTGATTCTAGGGGTCCGGTACCGGACACGAGCCACGCCTATGAGGACTGTCTCGGAGTCCGGTAGTTAGTAAAACAACTACTGACAAGTCTAGTGATACGGGTCCGTACCTGCACGTATATGTAGTAACAGTTATTTTACCAACAAAAACTCATGTTGAAGTTTCACTTTGCTTCGTCCGCCATCTTTGATCCTCAAAGGGAAACCAATCTGTATTTACTGTCATGCGTCACACTATTCAACCAATTAAGCTTATACAAAAGGTATATAAATAATAACGGTAAAGTAAAACAAGAACTTAACTCACCTGTAACAAATCAATTATCTTCTCATCTTCAATTAAAGGAACCAGTTAAACTATTTGTTGGCAGCTGATTAGTGATATGAGTGAGCAGTGTCAATAAGCTTACATAGTCTGTAGTGTAGATTCATTATTCAACTATAGCATTCAAAGAGACTCACTACTTGGACAACGTCAGTGGATCTTGCTGGTATCTTCTGACATTCGGACATAGCTTTATAAGAAGACTCTGAGTCTTTTTTCTGTCTTTTTTTTAAACAACTGATATGGTCAAAGGAAATGACTTTTTAGCATAAATACAAACAAGATCAGACTGCTCATACGATAACAGTCTAATCTGGATCCACACTGTTTGCTAGAGAGACGTTACAAATGGATATACTAAGGTTGAAGACTCGATCGCGGAAATGCATCTAAAATAATGACAAACAGTGATGAACAAGATCAGACTGCTCCTATGATAACAGTCTGATCTCGGTCCACTCTATTTGCTACAGAGACGTTACAAATGGATCTACATAGGTTGAACGACTCAATCGCGCAAATGCATCTAAAATTTACGTCTGCTGGAGTTATCTGCTACATGTAAATGCTTACGCCAAGGGCTAATTTCGCCGTGGACCCTGATCAGACTGTTCCTAGGAGAGCAGTCGGATTTGTGTCCAAACTGTTTGCTACAAAGACGTCTTACGGACAGACAAACATTGCGAATCCGGTTCAGGCCACTCCTAGGATAGCAGTTTGATACGGGTCCACACTGTTTGCTACAAAGACGGCTTATGGGTCGTTATGTCAGGGAAATGCAACTTTTGCTTACGTCAATGGCCAATATCCGCGTACAGACAAACATTTGGGACCAGGATCAGACTGCTCCTATGAGATCTCGGTCAATATTGATTGCTTCAAAGACGTCTTTAAATAACGAACTAGTAGACGACATATGGGTCGTTATGTAAGGAAAATGCAACTTATGCTTACGTCAATGGCTAATTTCCGTAAAGACAAACATTGTGGACCTGGATCAGACTGCTCTTAGGAGAGCAGTTTAATCCGGATCCACACTGTTTGCTACAAAGACTGGACTGGAATAATCTAGCAGAACATAAATGGCGTTTCGCTGGCATGCTTATGATGGCCCAACATTACTGGCTTAGTAGCTTTTTAATTTTTCACGGGATGCTGATCAGTATTGCTAAGAAACCCTATATTTCTTATGATTTTTCAGAGGGAGGGGGCTACGGAGCTCCTGCCCCCCCCCCCTCTGGATCATCGCATCATGAATATGCCCAACTGATGTTAGATCCCTATCATAAATTTCTGAGCACCACATTTCATAGAGCTCAATAGTCATATATAGCGGTTTTGTTGTGAAAAACGTCGTGTGCCAGCATGCTATTGCCGTGCCACCATCGGCCCATTCGTTTGGCTGGTGTTCGACAGTGGTCTGATTTTGTGTGCTTATTTGGTCTTAAGCTTTTTGGTGCTCAAAAGAACCGTCTCACCGCTGTGAATAACTTCCCGTGCTAGCATGTTATATCGGGCCAAAATCGGCCCACGTTTTAAGCTGTTTTATTTTGAATAACTTCGGACCACCATCGGCCCCTGCGTTTCACTGGTGGTTGTGGTGGATGGACGGGCGGACAGACAGACATGTGACCAATTAGCCGGTAAGAAAGCAATTAAAAAATGCACCTGCAATCACCGTTTGCTTACTTCAATGAAAGTGCAAATTGGTATTTACCTTTAGGTTAATAATCAAGTAGACAGATACCAACAATAAATTAATAAGAACATTAAGACAAACACCAATTAAAGGACATCAAACCCTGCGCCACTGATGCGATAGTAAGTTCCCCCTGGCATTAATTACCTTTATTCATGACCTTATTGAAAAAATAAGGATAAGAAAAATAAAAACAAAAGGAATAAAGTAAGACAAATTATATCTAGTTATGTTTTTTTTTTCACTCTTGTCCGTTAAAAATCTTATACCTTTTGTATAAGCTTATACTTGTTTGAAATGCAGATGATCAAAGATGGCGGACGAAGCAAAGTGAAATTTCAACACAAGTTTTTGTTGGTAAAATAACAGTTACTACATATACGTGCAGGTATAGACACGCATCCTTGTATCCCTAGACGTGCCGAGTAGTTGTTTCACAAACTACCGGACCCCGAGACAGTGCCATTTAAAATTTGAAATACCCAATTAACACGGCCTCCAATCTCTGCCTCCTTCTCCAAAAAGAGCAGAACGTAAAGGGAGGCTAAGGCCCTTCCGGGAAGCAGGCAGTGGGCATAAACAATGGAACACGGTAAGTTGTGTTGACACATTTTCAATCATAAGTAAATTTTCAGCGCAAAACTCGAAAATCTAAGAATGCTATGCTTCGGGCAATTGTTCAAGCTATCCGTCGAGCATGCTGTTTGCACATTTGAACTTTGTTTGTAAGCGTGAGAGCTTTTCTCCCGTTGCACAGTTGTCCAAGAAACGGTGGTTCCCGCATGGTTTTGCCTTCTAACCAAACAAATAGTAGCGTTTGGACCCTTATTCATACTACCGAGGCCCCTCCACACCCATGTTGTCCCAAATGCAATTTTTCGAGATATTTCAATGATAATTGAGTGATTTAGAGCCAAATTTCTTTAGGAGCAGGAGGCGAAGGGCAGGAGAAGGAGGCTGGGAGAGGAGGAGCAGGCGGCGATGATATCAAAATTTGCATTGATTTTGCTTATTTTTAATAATATACTTATCCAATCTATATCAAACTTGCATGTATGATACGAATGATTACGCTTATTCTCCCATTGTGTTGTTTGTTTAACCCAGAACGTCATGAGCTTGCTAGAGGTATATATATTATAAGAGAGGTATATATAGCAATGTTTGTGATCAGAATAATTCAGTTAAAAATAGCGTTTAATCATTCGTATCATACATGCAAGTTTGATATAGATTGGATAAGTATATTATTAAAAATAAGCAAAATCAATGCAAATTTTGATATCATCGCCGCCTGCTCCTCCTCTCCCAGCCTCCTTCTCCTGCCCTTCGCCTCCTGCTCCTAAAGAAATTTGGCTCTAAATCACTCAATTATCATTGAAATATCTCGAAAAATTGCATTTGGGACAACATGGGTGTGGAGGGGCCTCGGTAGTATGAATAAGGGTCCAAACGCTACTATTTGTTTGGTTAGAAGGCAAAACCATGCGGGAACCACCGTTTCTTGGACAACTGTGCAACGGGAGAAAAGCTCTCACGCTTACAAACTAAGTTCAAATGTGCAAACAGCATGCTCGACGGATAGCTTGAACAATTGCCCGAAGCATAGCATTCTTAGATTTTCGAGTTATGCGCTGAAAATTTACTTATGATTGAAAATGTGTCAACACAACTTACCGTGTTCCATTGTTTATGCCCACTGCCTGCTTCCCGGAAGGGCCTTCGCCTCCCTTTACGTTCTGCTCTTTTTGGAGAAGGAGGCAGAGATTGGAGGCCGTGAATTAAGCTAAAAAGAGGTGGGTAAATACCTAGCACTGAATTCAGGGCCATATGATGGATTTTTATTTTATGTTATCATATAGCCCTGATTTTTTAAGCCTCTATCTTTTCCCTTACTGTTAGCGTGGACGTAAACCAAGTTGAAAACACATTTCCAAACAGTGTCTTCCTCAAACACTTCTCCTTTTTGTATGTTTATAGGTTTATTTATATGTTGCTATTTGGTTTGCCGCTGATGCATACCTGATTAGTTCTAAAAAGATAAAATACTCCTGTCCACACAGAATGTTTACACTATTTGTTTTCAAAACATGGCGTCATTTTTGTCTTCTGAGCTGAAGAGCATGCTTTTTCTGTGGGAAACTAAAGTCACGCACGAATTTGTTTTGGTATTTTATGTACCGACAATGACCCGTTCACTTTCCGTTTTCTGAATACACAGATGTTTTAACAACATTAAATACCAAAATCAGACTTATATAATGTTTTCTTTTACCTTCCTTATTATCATAATTGGCCAAAAATTGATCATACCTGGTCTGTTGAGATTAAAATAATCCAATACCATCTCACCATACATTTGTTACATATAGATATTTGCAAAAAAGATGACCATTTACCAATCTAACTGGGGCCGCTTTTTACCAATTTGTTGACATCGAGAACTACCCAGTTGGATATGTACAAACTGTGTCCGAGGAGTTCTTAATGGCAATGGATGGGGTCCTTTTTTGTGCATACAGGTTGATTTTTATGGTGACCTCTCTCACCATTTGTAATAGGTTTTCTTTTAATATCTGATGAATGTCAAAGAATAAAGGTCAATCTTCAACCTAGTATGCAAATTTTTCACCCTGGTTCTGTATTCCGACGGATGTCACTGGATAGAAAATTGACTATTTTCAGATAAGGAATTCCCCCACTTCCACTAACAGGAAATACATAGAAAAAATGCCAAATGATTTTGCATATTCAAAAAATGACATCATTCTACAATTCTAATCTTAAACCATTGCGCACATGTTCAAAAAGAAGGTCAAAACACCCAATGTCTCTATATAAGATTCACGTGGCGCCTTAAAAACGATGGGCACCAATTGTGTGTATTGACTGAGAGCCTAATTGAACATAAGCGTGTGCTAGTAAAGCTATTCAGCTTGCAGCAAGGTTAGCCATGATATAAAAAAATATTTTCCTTCACTAATATCTTACTGATCACTGTGCAAAAGTAATTTGATTCTGATCTTTCCAATCCATTGCTTCTTGTCGTAAACAAGCTGACCCCCTCTCGGTTCAGAGGTCAATGTACTCTTGCGTTAGCTTGCTTCGTTTGGCAGGAAACTTGTCACGTGAGCACATGATCAGAATAACAATTGTCCGCCATGTTGGAAAAGTCCATTTTCAGCCTGATTATGACATTTTGGAACATGACAAAGCTTCCTTTCCGAAAATTGGATTTATATAGTGTAATATGGGTGGGGTATGTGATTGTGAAGGATTTCTATCAAGTAAGTATCTCATTTTCTTTGGCATGCTATATTAAATTGAAATCAAACCATTCTTCGAAATCGACTTTCATTTTCTGAAATAGGTCATTACTCGTTATAAATTAATAGAAAATAGGGGGCGCTACAATGCACGAGACTGCTGCGAGCGTACCAACATTGAGTAAGTTAACAGAATCGATAACTTTAACAATTTTGCGCTGATTTTCAAAATTCAAACACCTACTTGTTTCTTATATTGTCCAAAATCCACTGTTAATGTTATTCTTATAATGTACTGAGTTTTGAAAAAGCGCTGACATCCCTCACCTAGTCATGGGGAGTATAACCAGTACGGTTTTTTTTATAATATATTCTCAACGTTTTAATAAGTTCGTCTCATCAATTTAACATCCGAAATTTATCGCAAAAACGTCATCACCCCTAATTCGTGAAAAGCATGCAAAATGGCTGCGATGTGCCGAAAAACAACAACAAGAACATAATATTACAGATTGCATTGATCGTGTCACAAAAACGAAGCAAATGGTAACATTTTTATGACTTTGGTTGTGTATGTAAAACACATGAAGAAGTCTGAATGGTTGGATTGTCAAAGAAACGAGTTTTTCCCAAAACAAAAGGGGATTCCATCACTGGTCAAGATAGAGCACAAAAACACTGCGACTTTAGATTCAGCCAGATCGAAAAAAAAAATCTAAAGTCGCAGTTCTGCAACTAGGTAAATACCCAATTGCTTCCAATCCTTATCTGGAGCTATGGGGTTGTGCTATGAAGATAGAGTAAAGCAGGTAAGCATCCGTTAAAAGATATAAGTGTTATGTCGCAGAATAGCTCATGAGCTAATGATGTCTTTAAGGAACGAACCGGAATGGGTGCGAATCAAAATCGAAAATAAAGAAACAAGATATTTGTGTACCTGTTCGTATTGTCTAGCCATTTAGGATGGTCAAATAAATATCTGAATCTAATAACTACCCTCTGAAAACTATGTAAATTACCTTCACTTTCGGCATCGCTGCCAAATAAATTTTCAACATCTGCCATGCTTCAAAATGATAAAATCAGAAGCGTTCCGCAAATATGAAAACAAGTTCTGGTTAAAAGCATGGGCTGTCTTACTTTCATCGAATTCTGCCACACAAAATCGTTTATTTTATAATATCTTCGTGTAACTTCATATGATTAAACAAATTTGCCTTATAACTTGATATTTCTGTTGCCATATGTAATTTCATATTGGAGAGATCCGTTGAATGGAAACAAGAAGTCAATTGACCAGAAATTAACAGATACTTATTATTGGAAATGGGTTCACGGGCAATTTTAAGACAATTCATCGATATAAGTTATTACACTAGACAGAAATTAATGAAAAAAAAGTCATTCTTTTAATTTACGCATTGAACGCAAGGTCTAAAAAGACAAGAAATGTCACAGTAACGTGACGAATGCCCCCAAAGGAATTGGTCTAGCATAAGGCACATTTGAGAAAAGTTATTTGCAATAAAAGAGATATGCTCCAGATATGAAAAACCTAGAAATAAGGTCAGAAGTCATGTCAAGGTCAAAGTGACCAAAATGGTATGTACCACTCCGCCGTCACAAAAAGGAATCCACACACCAACTTTGTGATTCCCGCTGAAATAATATAGGTGATATGCTCCAGATATGATTATTCTAGAAACTAGGCCATAGGTCAAGGTCAGAGTGACCAAAAAATGGTACGTGACATATCACCATCCAAAAATGCATCCACACAACAAATTTGGGACCCTTACCTCAAATAATATGGGAGATATGCTCCTGGCATGATAA
This sequence comes from Loripinus fragilis, assembly GCA_964019695.1. Lineage (NCBI taxonomy): Eukaryota > Metazoa > Mollusca > Bivalvia > Lucinida > Lucinidae > Loripinus > Loripinus fragilis. The sequence goes on from OZ026525.1 coordinate 77,882,470, forward strand.
TTCAAGAAAATAGGTCAGGGTCACAGTGACCCCAAAACTGATACATGACACTCTACCATCCCAAGATGTAACCACACACCAAATTTGGGATTCCTAGCTCAGATATAATATATAAGATATGCTCTGGACACGATAACTCTAAAAACTAGGCAAGAGTGACCCAAACATGCATGGGGACACTCCGCTATCCCAAGATGCATTCACACACCAAATTTGGGATTCCTACCTAAAATAATATAAGATATATGCTCCTGACACGATTAATCTAAAAATAGGTCAGAGGTCAAGTTTAATGTCACAGTGACCCGTAAATAGTACACAACACTCCACCATCCTAAGATGCATCCACACAGTGAATTTGGGATTCTTATCTTAAATAATATAAGAGATATGCTCAGGACATGATTATTCAAAAAAATAGGTCAGAGGTCAAGATCAAGGTCACAGTGACACGAATATGGTAGGCGACATTCTGCCATCCCAAGATGAATTCACACTCCAAATTTGGGATACCTATTTCATATAATATAGGAGATATGCACCGGACACAAAGCGGGACGGACAAACTGAGGGGCCGACAGTGTGTTTACTATATGCCTTCCAAAGTTCCTTTGGGGACATAAAACAAACTAGCATACATGCCATAAAATGATGACTGAAATCTGTGAGATGAATCAAATTTTAAGGGAGATTTGATAAAATTCTGTTAAATTTTCACAAAAATCACTTTCAGCCAAAGAGCTTTTATTTTAATGCAAGAAACTTGTGATAAACACAATAAAGTGTGAATTATGATTATTTCTTTATAAAAAGTGTTTTAAGATGTTCTGAAAATTCTGTGAGATTTGAAAATCTTATCGGAATCCGCTTTCAGAAGGGCCAAAAGATATGTAAGAACTAGATCTATACTAAAAGTAAGAAAGGCAGCAAATATCAGAAATCGATACAATCAAGTACCACTACTGACCCAGGATACCACATGGGAAAGTGACAAAACACAATTAAACATCACAAACAAGAGCCAAGTGGTCAGCCTTTTTCCAGCAGGTGACCACAAGGCAGCAATTAACCGACATAAATAACATAAACGATCCACAAAAGAAGCACCGCCTCGCAACGGTCAGTAAAAATATTTTACTGAAGGGCTTAAACAGGTTTCATGGCGCCAGAGAGAGGGAGAGAGAAAACCAGAATGTGATAGGTTTAAAAGGTGCATAACACCCAACCCAAACTTGACTCAAGTGAGGCAATTTTCATCCTGTCAACAAGCCAAATATGGCTGGGTCAGCTCTCTAAAAGCTCATCATATCTATGCAATATACTGCGATTTTCATAAGTATAAAATAAAACGACAATTTTCTCCACCAATATAGCTTTCACATTTAGTAGCTTTCATGTGGATACAGAACAGCAGTTATATGCAGAAATGTTGTCCATTGACACGATATATTTTATGGTCACAAATATATCAATCTAGATTAATCTTGACCAATGATTATCCCTAATTGCACATGGTTACCAATTATAATCATCAGTTATAGGTCAATTGACTTCAAATAGTAAGAAGGAAAAGATCATGAAGCGATACAATCAAGTACCACACCTAACCAAGGACACCACATGGGAAAAGCCTCCAAGTTGTCTATAAATCTACTGCCGAATTGTCTCGGAAATTGTGTCACCAAATTGGAAATACCACAATATCACACACTGCAGACCTATCCACATCACCATGAGGATAAGTCACCGAACTCTAACAGTCACCAAGTCACCAGGAAGGTACTTTAAGTAAAGCCACGAGCTCTCTCTCCCCCACCCCCATCAAGATGACTGTAAAACTAGAAAGGACACTAAGTAATACATAACAAAACAAGAACCAAACACAGAACCCCCACAAACAATGAAAGCAACAATAAACGATGAATCAGCAACTAGAAAGGACACACTAAGTACTATATAACAAAACAAGGCACAAAACACAGGACCCCTACAAACAACGGATGCAACAATAAACAATGAATCAACAACAAAAGAACCAGAAAGGGTGCTATGAGCCATATGACAAAACAAGTACCCAAAGCAAACCCACATGTAATGGGAGCAACAACAAACAATGATTAACTAACAATTAAACCACCACCTTATAATGGACAGCAACCAATGCCACAGAGGGCTTAGATATATTTTACTGGCCAAATCTTTGCCCTAGATTCTGCTGTTATTTTAGTATAACACAATTGTTTTAGCTCTCATGGATGTCTCCTAACTTATACAATGCATCATGACAGAGAAACAATCAAATCAAATTATCATATTGTGATGAAACAAAGAAAAGGTCTCTTAACACACAGACAGTCAGACCTAAAGAAAATCCCAAGTTGAGCCATGGTGGAACCAGCTGAAGACAAGCATCAGGCACCTCCCCATCAATGAAAGTTTTAGTTCACCTGTCATTGGAGTCTAGGTTTCTTATACTAAGATAAAATGTGTTGTTTTTTTTAATTTTGACGTTTTGTGAGTATTTATACATATGTTATTTTAATAGCGACCATTCTTTCTGTGCCCATTTGTCAGTTGTAGTAATTGAGCTGAAGCTGACGGCACATGAGTACTGGTCGCAGTTAAAACTCAATTGGCCTTGCAAGAGTGGTTATTTCGTGTGGGGTTCATGAAAGGAGCCTTTGACTAGTTTCAGGAACTTCATAGTAGTTGATCTTGGGAGTAAATGTTTATAAAAGGAGTCTTTTGATTGTTACTCTGTGATGATACATTGCATTAGTTAGGAAGCCTCCATGTGAGCTAAACAATTTTGTGTTTTAACATCAACAGAATCTAGGGCGAAGATTTGGCGCCAGTGAATACACTTAAGCCCCCCCCCCCCTGGTGGCTTAGACTGCTTCCGTTTTAAGGCGGTGGTTCTGTTGTTGTTTTTCTATTATTAAACGGATTTCCCATTGTCTGTGGGAGTTCTGTGTTTGTCTTTGTTTTGTTATGCATTACTTTGTGTCCATCATGGTGTGTTAATTTGATTAGAGTGTTTCTCCATGATGATACATTGCATTAGCTTGACGGCCTCCATGCTAGCTGAACATTTCTTGTACTTCAACAACAGCAGAATCTAGGGCGAAGATTTGGTACCAGTAAAATGCATTTACGCCCCCCCCCCCCCCCCCGATGGCTAAGGCTGCTGTCCATTCTAAGGTGGTGGTTCTGTTGTTGTTGACTTTTTGTTTTATTGTTACTCCCCTTGTGGGAGTCTGTAATTGTTCTTTGTTTTGTTGCACGTTACGTTATGTCCATTCTAGTATTGCAATCATCCTGATGGGGAAGAGAGAGAGCTAGTTTCTTTGCTTGATTTGTCTTCCTGGTGCCTCGAAATGGTTGAGCGGCTCTTCCTCGCGGTGACATGGGGTTGTCTGCGGTTTGTAATTGTGGTATTTCCTGATCATACTCACGTACTATTTTTGCAATTATCTTTAAGAAGAAGAGAAAGCTGGTTGCTTTGCTATCATTGTCTTACAGATACATTGTTACCATAAATGTTCTTTGGCTCTTCCTCACGGTGCCGTGGGTTGGTCTGCAGTGTGTGATTGTGGTATTTCCTGATCATACTCACTTACTTTTGCCTAGTTTCAGGAATTTCATAATAGCTGATCATGAGAGTAAATGTCTTATACTGCGATAAGGTTTATTTGTATAGGGTATTGAGGATGTTAGTATGGTATGGTCAATTGACTAATAGAGCTCATTGATAGGACATACTTAGCTACTTAAACGTAACGTAGATCATAGTTGTATGTCCAGACCTAAATATGTTTTAATGGACATGCAAATCACTATAGCATGGGCTCAACCTATGACAGGGGTTTGTGGACATAAGTATGGTGTGGTCGCTCTCACTGATAGGACATATACTGAACTGGTTAAATGTAATGTAGATCATATGTGTATGTCCAGACCTTAATATACCTTAATAGTACATATGTATTTTCTTGTTTTTGTCATATGATGTTCCGGGTCAGGTAAGGTACTAGATTGTAATAATTCTGATCTTTGCCTTCCTCTCTACTTTTATGTTTCTGTGTTGTTTTTGAATGTGTCAAACTAGTGAGTACTCTTCACTCGTGGTCCTGAGGAAATAAAGAATACCATAGTATTATATCAAAATATCCAATAAATAACAAAGTTATGCCATTTTTATTAAAGTGATAATTCCGACTTTTTTTAAATATACATTTATTCTTGAGCTAACAGTATACAGTGAACCATATGACCATTAATTTTGTTGAAACTGCTCAAATTAGCACATAATTTAATTGCTATCACATGCCACAGGGGATCGCCATTAATCACTTGAATACTCCAAGAAGAATTCCTCAGGCAGCACTACAGAAGGTGCAGTTATCAGGTCAAGCAGGTTAATTACAGTCAGTGTATAATGTTCGGTCTGATCTATTTCTAAACTGTTTGGAAAGATTATCAAACAGTGTCAAACAGTTTGGATCCAGATCAGGCCGGACAACATGTCAGACCTCTTATCAATTTTTTTAAAAAGCCTATCAGCAGACGACACAAACAGGTTTAAAGTCAAATGGTATGAGCATCAAGCACCGCATCTGCGTTTGATTATAGTCTGATCAGAGTTTTCACAGCAACATAATGGGTAGCTAAAGTATCCAAGCTTCGAGGACTCTGGCTAGAATTGGCAAATTCATGAACAAACAGCCGAGACTCAGATCAGCCTGGATATAGACACTGTATGGTCAGAGTCTTTGCTGTCTGCATGGATCAATGCTTAAACTGATACGAGTCTGTTAGGCTTGCAAGCCATTTTGTGCGATTGGACCTAATAAACTGGACTTGGTTTGAATTTTCAAGAATTTGCTCAGATTTATGGAAATGATAATAGGAATGATAAAAATCATGACATTAAACAATGCAAATACATGTACTCTTTGCGAATACATGATTATTTTGAAAGTTTTAATTGTCTGCCTTTTTCTTTAAGAAATCACTTTTCCAAAAAACTCTTTTCAGGAATGCGATCAGAGCACCAAACAGTTTGGATCCTGATCATTTTGGTGGGCCTGATCCTGGTTCAAATGTTTGCAAAGCAGAAGATATCATAACAGAGCTAAATGTTACAATTTCAATTAATGCTATTAACTATTACTTATTTAGGGGCTCTGAACCAGACTGCTTATTTCTGTTGTGCAAAAATGTAAGGTAGCCCCTGTCTAAAGTAATTCTCATTCTTATCACTTGAAGCCATTATTACTCAATGAAATAATTGAATGGAAGCATAGCCTAATTGTAAGCTCTCTCCACTGAGATGTGGTGCCATTAACTCACAGCTGAGGTGACCAGACGCTCGAATGCAAGCTAATTGGCAACCATGAGGGAAAACATGTCAGCAGCCAGTTATTTGTTTTATGGGCAATAAACTTGCTTTTAATCACCTTAGCTGATGAAGAAGCAGAATGGTAAAAATAAATTAGTAATTAATGAGGAATTTATTTTTGATCAAGATAAATATTAGTAGGGCCGGAATATTCCCTTTAAAGTTTTTTTTCATTTGTACAAGTCTTATAAAAGGTTCTACAGCTAATTATACTGTTCACAAAAAGTAAGGGATATTGGGACATAAAAAAGTCTAAAAATTAAATCCCTAATTTGTTGTATAAATAATTTTGTATTTTCATAGAGCAATATGTAAGCCAGTTTTCCTGCTTAATTTGAGGGCTGAAAATTGGGTAATGTGATCTTAAGGACGTGCCAACGAAACTAGGGGTCAAGACCCAAATTTCACAAAAAAGTATCAAATTTTTGGGCATGCTTTCGATAATGCATGCTAAAGATGCATTATGGATATCTTTGTTTTTTAAGATTTTTTTCGCGTACCATATTTTTTATTTCTAGGAGATAGAGCCATGACAAATCTGTAAAACATGACACAATTCACTAAAAATTGACAGATTTTAGCCTCACATTCCTGAAATTTAGGCCAAAGAGATCAAAACAATTTCTGAACATAAAGAATACTGAATAACGGATATTTTCTTAAAAAAAGCATAGCCATTGCATAATCCGTCACCGTGATATTCATGTGTGAAAATTGAAAGGCTACCCCTGGTCTAATTATGGTTGACTGAGAAACATGCGACCAGATTAATCCTTGAAAATTTTATTCATATTGACTGTGAAATGACTTTGATAATTAATACTAGCTGTTTCAGGTTTATGACATTCGTTTGGTAAATGTTATAATTTTTAATATTCGAATATCCTCTACTTTTTGTGAACAGTATATTATACATAATACTTATAAATAACATCATATGAGTCTTTGAAAAAATGCTATAACTTTATAAAGCGAAAATGTGTATTTTAATTTTAAATCTTCAGTTTGAAATAATTAATTGCCTAAATAAATTTTTATGTTTAAATTGAAAAAAAAATGAAATAGAGTAGATCTGTAGGCCAGAAAATTAAATTTTAAACTTTTAATTGAAAATTTAAATTTTCTCAATTAACTAACTTTTTTCAGTTTTTTTTTTAAATATTTCCCCGAAGCCAATATTCTTTCAAGATATTTCAAAGTAATTAAACATACAACTTAATATTATTTTATTATTATTATTATAAGTGTTTATTATTATTGTTGTTGTTGTTGTTCAACATTACAAGTAAAATTCTGGAAAAATATGAACTCCCATCCTTAAGTCAGCTCCTATGTAGCTCATATAGTAAACTACAGTGGAAACATACATATGTGAAAGCAGTTAACAAGTTTTGGTCAAAGCAACTTGTTAGTGAAATTAAAACCAAGAAAAGTCTTAAATATCTCCCAGTTGAAAACTTAAGGATCGGTTCAACACATCTAGTGTGGCGCAGTCTCGACTCAACAGTATTGGACGTGAGAAAAGGGATCACTAAGGCCAGAATTCTAACAGGGACCTACTTACTGCAAAAAACCAGGAATTCATTCAGTGGTGGAACAGTAGATCCAGTATGCCGCATTTGTCGATTGGAGGATGAAGACCTGCTGCATGTGTTGGCTCGATGCCCGGCCTATTTCGAAATTAGAAAATACACAGTACAGTTATTAAAGGACATTGTTGTCAGAAAAACAAATTTAGAAACCTGGTATAGTTACGCAAAAGACTGGTCAGTTATCCTTAAAGTCCTGGTGTGTTCTGAAACATTGGTTAAGGCGTTGCCTGCTCTTCAAGGAACAGAAGATGAAATAGAACGATTATCAAGAAACTGTTTTCACAAAATCCATGTTAGAAAACTACAACTGGAAAATATAGAACGGTCGGTGAAAATGGCTGCCCACAAAGGCTAATCCAATGTACATAGACTTTTATCTAGTTTGAAGTTAGTTTTAAAACGAAGTTTTTACAAGACTTTTAACCATACATTATTTTAAACTCCTGTTAACGCAAGAGGTGCTTCTGTACAGAAGGAAAATACATTCGAAAGAAAGAAAGAAAGAAAGTTGTTGTTGTTGTTGTTGCTGTTGTTGTTGTTGTTGTTATTGTTGTAATTAAACTTGTAATCACAATCAAGATGGTAGTTTAAAAATTATTTCCTTTATTCAGGATTTGCCGGACATATATATATACATATTTACATGCCTTGCTGGGGAGGGTGACCATGCGCTCACAACTGTATACGGGGGAGAACTGGGGTTGTCGTTATTGAATTATGGAACCTGACATCGACAACCCCTTATTCACGAGTGAAGCATGAATTCAAACATTCATTGGAATCCTCACCCATGAACAGCCGTGAGTGCCCCACCACAGCACTGCCATACGGACAACTTAACCAAAGAAGCCGCTACCCTGGATAACACCAAAGGCCGAACTGCATAGAGAGAAAATTGACCACCCATGAGTGTCATGTACGTATAGTTAAATAGGGTGGATGCGGGCGGGTGAAATTCTGGTGCCGAAGTGTCACAGACGATGTCTCACCAAACTATGAAATAAATTTTGTTTGGCGCTGTAAACCCGCCACATAAGGCGGGAATATTACAGCAGCCAATCAAATTTGGAGTCTCTATGCAGATCGGCCAATGAATGAAGGGCTTTCTGTCCGTGCTGACGTCACATGGCGCCACTAAAGCACGGAATTTCGTTTAATTCCGTAAGGAACTGAATAGAACAGAACAACTAAGCACCGAACCGGACTTCCCTCGTTTAATTAACAGTTATGGAACATAACTTCACAATTAAACTTGTAATCACAATCAAGATGGTAGTTTAAAAATTATTTCCTTTATTCAGGATTTGCCGGACATATATATATACATATTTACATGCCTTGCTGGAGAGGGTGACCATGCGCTCACAACTGTATACGGGGGAGAACTTGGGTTGTCGTTATTGAATTATGGAACCTGACATCGACAACCCCTTATTCACGAGTGAAGCATGAATTCAAACATTCATTGGAATCCTCACCCATGAACAGCCGTGAGTGCCCCACCACAGCACTGCCATACGGACAACTTAACCAAAGAAGCCGCCAAACCGAAGGTCCGCCAAACACCAACCAAAGGAAAATTGCTAAATTTCGAAGAGGGTCCGGTCCGGGTTAGCGTACTAGTAACACAAGCAACAAAAAAAAATTAAATCAGCAGACAGAGCAACATAAATGCATCACAGGACAAACTTGAAGCCATGCCAACAAAGGAGCAGTTAACTTAACAACATTTAACAATTCTACTTACAGTTTGCCTTCAATCATGCTGTTATTACAATGAGATAATGATTGCTGTCTAATTAACTGAAATTAAACACACATAAATAATTTGGTAACCAATTACCAATCGTATATACATATAATAAGATACACCTCATTGTGCTACTGCAGAAAAACTGCACAGCAGACTCAACACCTTCATACCACTCGCAGCCTGGCAGGGCCAGGGAAGGTCTTGCTGTGCCGACCCCCACAAGTCCCCCAAACCGAGGAATAAAGCTCGCTTCCTCGAGAGAGAGCAAAAACGCTCAAGGAAAGTGATTCGCCAAGAGTCATTCCATTGCAACCAGACTGCGAGTGAGCTGAAGGGACTAATCTGCGAACCTCCTAACCTCTCAACAAATGCACAATGGTGTTAATAAAAAATAAGCTTAATCTACGTAACCCTGCCAAATTGAGGTGCAGTCCATGATCCCTTATCGCAAACAACTCACGTATAGGCTTGCCAAACTTGAGGAAGGGCCTGTAGGGGTGTAAGAATTTAATTTTACGCTGCTCACACAATTTCATCAGATCCTTATTAACATGTTTAACTTTCTCACCATTAGACTCATGATCTACAGGCCTGGGAAGAACACTGGAAAACACTATTTTTGTCTTACTGAGCCCCCTTACAATGGTAATAAGATTATTAAAGGAGCTCAGTATTGCCCCCTTGTCCAAGTGCGGAATATCGTTAGTACCCACATGAAAAATGGTGAATTCTTTATCCAATATCAATCTTTTGTTCTGAATCTGAGCGGATACACCATTAATGTTAATTCCCTTGAATGGGATAATTTCCGCGCCCCGAATATCTGTCACATATTTTGGGATTGAATCACACACTATGGCGACTCTGATGGGAATATCTGAAATAAAAACAAATTAACGGGAGTGGGAATGATGTAGATCAACTCCCCTTAACCCTACTCCAATTTTTCAAGTATTTGCAGAGACATATGTTTGCTAACAGACAGTTTTTGACTGAAGTCAAAGGATAGATAATTCTGATAACACTCGGACAGCCAATCCCCATGCTGCTGAATCAAATTTACTGGTACACCCGCTTTAAAGGCCAAGCTACACCCTCCTCTTCTAAAGGAGTGTGAAGAATAAGCCAGTGGGTCTCGACCTGTCTTGTGAATTAAATATTTATCTTCTCTTGTAACTGCTTATACGACAACGGTGCTTGCCTAGAGGCTCCTGCCTTCCTTGCGTCCACAATGAAGGCAGGACCTGTTTCTATAGCTGGATTGAGCTTCACCATATTATGATATGCAGTGACTGGACACAAGACAGAGCCTGGAATGGCTGCCAAAGGTATCTTTAAAAGCCTGTTACCAAACTGATTAGTTTTCGACCATTTTATAAAAACCACCAAAAGATTACTGAAGACCTGAACATCTTGTCTCAATAATTGTTTATGTGGATCAAAATCTGCACCCGAATTTGGTACCATGTTTGATTTTCTGGCCATGAGAAAAAACATGAATAAAAACACGCACCAGAATGTAGCCCCCGCTGGTGCTAAAACATCGAGGAACTGATGCATGTCAAGTAAAATCTGTGGCGTTATCGGTAAGGCTCTATGTGGTAGATGTGGTTTGCACCTAGCTAACCCTTTGAGCATTAATTTAAGAGGGTGAGAATCCTCTGAAGGAAATTCAACCTCCAATATGTGGTGCAAAGTTTTTATGCCGGAAATATAGTTCCTTATCGAATCCACAGATTTAAATGACCTACCCAAAAACTGCCCATAAAGGCAAAGTGTTTCTACTGTAGTTGGAATAACAGTCAAACCATAGAATTTACAGAATAAAAAGTAGGATTTCCACTGAACTTTTAAATTCTTTGCAGTGCCATCTGAAAATGCAGCCTTCATGGACTGTCGCACTTCCGTTTTCAAGGCAGACAAGGAAATTTCTGTAAAAGAATTTTTTAAAAAAACCCAGATAAAAACTGAACACAAACTAAGCCAGTTTGTGTCCGGCCTACCACGGACCTGTTAAACTGAATAAAGCTTCTGGTACCTGTATTCTATGACAACACTGTCCAGACATTTCCTTGGCAAACAGCTCTACTGAATTACTATTCAAGTGCCAGCGGGATAAAATATCAGCAGCCCTGTTATCTTGGCCTTTTGTGTGCTGAGTTTTTAGACAAAATTCGTTTACAGCAGCCAAGTAACATATCTCTCTGAGACAGGCCTGATGAAATTCATCCCGGGCTGTACCCTTATTTATCAGGTTACATGAAGACATGTTATCAGAAAATATCAGGACTTTCTTTCCCTTTAAGAATTTCCCAAAAACCTTTAAAGCTACAACAATAGTCAGTAATTCCAATGCATTAATATGCAACCGTAGCTTTGTAACACCTGGTGGAAACTGCTCATGAAAATAACTGGTCTGCATTATACCCCCACATCCTGAAATACATGCATCACGTGCAAATACTTCATCAGGAGAAGACCAGTCTTCCAATAACATCATGGAAATGCCATTAAAAACTTTCAAAAACCGTTTCCACCACATCAGGTCCTTTGTTATATGAGATGGAACTGGCTGAGCAGACTGCTTCTCTGGAATTGACCGCAACCAATTCAAAAGTCGGGCAATAAATATGCGACTGGAATGCACACATGAAGCAATAAAGGAGAGTTTCCCGATGAGGGACTGTAGCTCTTTTAAAGTTGCTGTAGATTTGAGCAACCATATATTGACCAACTCTAGAATTTCTTTGACTCTTTCTGGAGTGACACTTAAAGTCAAGTCTTGGCTATTAAATAGCACTCCAATGAAAGTCATCTGGGTATTGGGAGGGCAGGCTTTCTCACTTGACTCTTCCAAGCCGCATGAACTTAGAATATTTCCCAGCTCTGAATAGGACCTCCAAGCTGATTCTGGCTCGTCTGCGCCAGCCAGATCATCCAAATAATTTAAAATGGCAATATGCAAAATATGACACATATACTGTATGGCATTTGTGACACGTTGACAAATTTGAGCTGCAGACCTGAGCCCCATTGATAGAAATAAGTCAAAATAATACTGGTTCTCAAAGGCATATCCCAATAGAGGCACGTCTGTAACATCAACTGGGATCTGCCTATAAGCACGTTTTAAATCTCGTTTAAACAAGAGACAATTTCTTCCTTTCTTTTTGATCAAATTAACAAAATCATCTACTTTAGGAAATTTCAAATTCACGAAGGAGTCTAAATACCGATCTTTTGGAATATGCTCGTTTACCGCATTCCCCTCTGGAAAACTCAAATCAAGAATGACTCTCCTCTCATCTGAATCTCTTTTACTGACAGTATTCAAAGGGGAAATACAAAATTCTTGTTCAAAGGGAATCTCCCTGAGGGGCCCTAAAATGGCACCATACTGCTTTTCTTTCACTAAGTATTTCCTGACCTCTGTAGGATAATCAGTAACCCCCTTATGATTTTTTGTTGTTGTTGTGAGCCGATCGAGCTTGCCCACGAAACCGATAGGGAAACCAAACTCTAGCAAGTCTGTTATTTCTCTGTCCTCATAACCATAAAGCATAAATTGAAAAAATGGAATATTTAAACGAGTGCTCAACGGGCTGCGGACACCCTCAAAATTGTATTTTCCAGAAGCCAAAACTTTCTCGTACAATTCGAGAAATTCTTGAATCTGAATGTCTTGTGAGGACTTTGGCGATTCATATGTATCACTGACCAGCGGGCCGTAAATCTGCAGAGTTTGATTTCCCTTTTTGGGAGTCTGTGTAATAGATTCAGATGAGATGAGTTGAACTGCAGGGAGCTGGGGCTGCTCAAGGTCCCTATTTTCCGGTAACAGTCAAATTCGATTATACGGGCAGGCTGAGGAGCTCTTGGGATGTTCCAAAAGAGCTTTATCAGCTCTGTGGCATGCACTGCAAATATGACGTACATTTCTCAAATGACCTTTCACAGACTTCTGGTGAGAAGAAGTTGAAAAGGAACACGTCTGATTATTATAATCAGCACACCACCATACCTGTTCCTCTGGCTTGACATAATCACGCTTTGATTGCATTTTGGGCTTTAGGGGAAACTTGGTTAACAAATTCTGGTGCCGAAGTGTCACAGACGATGTCTCACCAAACTATGAAATAAATTTTGTTTGGCGCTGTAAACCCGCCACATAAGGCGGGAATATTACAGCAGCCAATCAAATTTGGAGTCTCTATGCAGATCGGCCAATGAATGAAGGGCTTTCTGTCCGTGCTGACGTCACATGGCGCCACTAAAGCACGGAATTTCGTTTAATTCCGTAAGGAACTGAATAGAACAGAACAACTAAGCACCGAACCGGACTTCCCTCGTTTAATTAACAGTTATGGAACATAACTTCACTATTATTATTATTATTATTATTATTATTATTATTATTATTATTATTATTATTATTATTATTATTATTTTGCATGTACTATTTTCTATTATTTAGAAATAAAAATACATCTTAAAAATGAATTTAGATTTTTATGTCATCTATTTTTGATGCGTGTTTCTGAAGTAACACTATTATCTATAATAACTAGTTAAAATACTTTATTTGGTATTTCATTTCATTCACGTGCGCATGACTAGACGTATTTTGAGCGTTCTATATTATTCGTTCCAGGATTTATACCAACACCAATTAGTGTATGTTTACATTTTCTGATTGTGACAACAAAATTGCATGTGCCTGGTGTGGGTGATAGGGTACAATCATGTCATCCGACTGCAGCGATGCTGAATCGTCGGATTCATTGGAAGCAATTGAACCTATAAGAACCATTCGTCCCTCACCAGCCGTGCGTTCGAGCAGGAAAGTGATTCCCTCAGCAAGACATGTTCAGCAAAACAACACAAGTGCAGCAAGATCACTCAGCCCTCCCACCTCCGTTTTGAGTTTAAGTGGAGATAAAAGTTCACTACAACTTTGCCTGAATGTAAGTGTTTATGGGGGCCTGGATTGGGGTCTGAAAATCGCTTGGCCTAATCATTAAAACTTTGGCCACTTAATTAATCATGCAGTTGAACTATTCTCTAACATGTAATTGTCGCAGAGCCGTTTAGCCAGGGATCTCAACGACAGATGTTGTTTTAAAGGATTTATTTTACAGTTGTAAATAAAAAGGGTGTCCTGCTAATAATAATGTTTCCATATCATTTCCTTGAAGGAATAATATAAATAATAATATATATAAGTTCTACAGCCTGTAGATCGATGGAGTCGATCTAACTGCAAAAATGAGAATGCCTTTTCCCTATCTGGCGCGCATATGTAATTGTGAGGTTAGGCGCATGCACAAAGTAAGTTAATAGAGGTGTGTTCGTTAGCAACCAATCATCCATCATCTTACATCCTTATGTCTAACTAAAACGGCTACTCATTGGACGATAAAATAGAACAACTCAGTTTCAAGGTACCCCATTAGAAAACAATGCAAGACAGGTTAAACCTGTTTTTCCCACGCTTGGTATGATTTAAGTAAATATCAACACTACTCACTGTGGCACTAAAGGAGAAAAGGTAATTTATGCGTTAAGCAAAATAATCACAAAGTTCACCTCTGTGACATAATTAATAAAATTTGTGATCCTTTACATCCCAGTCAACAATTTTTCAGTCATGTCCAGAAGGGTTTTCCTGAGTTGAATCAGTACTAAGCATAAGATAAAGTGTCTTGCTCAAGGACACAACAGTACCTCTGTGAGGCTCAACCCCTAGGGTCAATACCGGTACCTTTGGACACCTTCCCGCTTCCCAGCTTGTAGCGTTTTCTTGGTTAATCTGGCACTATGAAAAACTACTTGGCTGAATAGACCAATGTCTCATGTAATAGTTTACACTAAGCCGGGGTCCAGAGTATAATTATTTACTATAAATACAGACCAATAGTAATGTTTTGTCGGGTGTATGGTATCTTCGGACAGGGTCTGGTACCTTCGGACACCCATGATGGTACGATCGGACAATACCCTTACCTTCCCAAAACAATAGTTAGTATGAATTACAACGAGTGCTACAATTACATTAAGCCTTTGTATGCTTGAGAAAACGATTCTGAATGTTGCAATAAACACATTTTACCTCGGACCCAGTATAAACGGTGTTTATTGGGTCCGAGATTTTACTAACAAGTTTACAGCGACTTGCCCGATCATTTTCAACTTAAGCTAGTACCGTCATCTGTGGCTCGGCATTATAATAGGTCCTCTCTTGACAGTATGAGAACGAGAGATAAAGTTTGTTTGTATATGCATAACTTCATTTTCTTCATGTATAGTAAGTTCCTGGCCATTGTCCGTACCTTTGTTTCCTTCCGGGGCTAATGCCGCAAGTGATATGCTTGGCTAATGCCGCACGTGATATGCTTGTTGAATTTTAATATTTTAAGCGGGGTGGGTGCATGTTAATTGATGTTAGGCAATTTGATATCAATGCTTGAACAAACAACTGTAGAAATTCATAACAGTTACCATCACTGTTCTTGGGTTGTAAAAATGACCACTATTGAAAGTCCTACATTTCCAAAATATGCCCATCACAGGTTTTAAATCAGGCCAAAATTTAATATAATATGCAACACACACCTTTTAATCAATCAAATGCCACGTTTTATTAGAATTAAGAGCCTTCCTTGAGCCTTTATAGGATGTTTGGAGCAATTTGTCACTGACAAAAATTTACATTCTAATTGAGCCAGTACACAAGAGTTTGTTTCTTATCCCATGACCATCGACCGACGGAGGCTCGGACAAGCCAGCGCTAGCTGATACGCAGACTCGTCGGAGACTATTGATAAGTTTCGGCTAGTATAAATAAAGCATATTGGGAAAGATGGAAAACTGGTCTACTCGCACACTTTCCTATAGTTTCATATCAACCTCGGACCCCTCTGGGTCAGAGCATCAACGAGTATACAGCTCACTTACGGAAACTGAACAGGTCAGTCTTTGCTTTCATGAGCGGATCCAGAGGAGGAGTAGGGGGTCCGGATAACTACGGTTCAATATAGAGTCTGTGATATACCTATTAAAGGACTGTGGGCTTTGAGTGTGCGGATGCGCCCGCTGACCTGTCACCTGAGTCATCACTTTGCATATGTGAAATGCCATTCTTTGGCTTATTTTTTTTATAAAAGGTTAAGCTGCTGCGGGGTGGGAAAGGGAGAGGGGGCTACGCACTGCAAAGTTTAATTATGATAACCTTATAATATCAGCCGATCCTCAGGATGACCCTAGAAATCATATGCATTGAGGTAAATGAGCATTATTAATGTTTCTTGTATAAAAAATTTGGTATACAGCTCCAGCATACATTAAGGCTAGGTTGCGCATGGAAAATAACATCTTGTAACCTGGTGCAGCACTCTTGGGAGAACAAAAACATGTGTCGGATTGTACCGGTATGTGATTTGTCAATAGTCTGGTATCTTTGGACAGCTAAATTGCATCTCATTATTGCCATTTGACTCAAATGTAAACTGAAAACTATATATTTTAGTTTACACAAATATATCTTTGACTCAACGGATACGAAAATAATCGGTTTGCAGATATTTGATTGTGGTTTAAGCAATTTTTTAATATGCACCCCCTTGGTGCTTTCGGAATTGGTTTGGTTTATTTTTGCGCCAAAATGGTTGCTGTTTACGTATTGGATTTTCGTCCAATCAAATAAGGTCTTATATACACGCTGCAAAAGATATACAGCTAGTTGCAAACAGGTATTTTATTGGTCATTTTGGATAATTAGCGCCTGATTGATGTCACTGAAGCGCATTTGTGTCAGGAAAGAAAAGCTGAAGTGTCCGAAGATACCCCACTGTCCGAAGATACCGGTAATGACCCTAGATCTCAAGATAAGCACTCTACCACTGAGCCACTAGCTGCACTCCTCTACCTGTTAGTTAATCAGTAAAACCTTAATAAATTCACCATTTTTTGCTCTGCTTGTTAAATTTTAGAATGTGTTTAATTGGTAATCACACCTTTTTTTATCATTGTGTTTTAGGCAGAAATCCTTATATTCTTATGATTTTAATGACTATAAAAAACTTAAATACATTTGTATTGCCAAAGAAAGCTAATCAACATACCATGGGCCACCCATCCAGGCCCTTGTTTTAATATCCAAGTCTTGTAATTTAGAGGAGCCATGCTGAAGACCAAAAATGATAACTGGCTCCAGTCACAAGCATTATATATTTTTCAAAAAAAAAAATCACGTAAATGTATCATATTAGACCTAATAAGAAATAAGTACTCCAATTTTTAGGGTTCGCTCTCGGATGTTTTTTTAGCGAATATTTAAATTCTGCCTGTCAATGTAAATATAAACATAAATGTAAAAAGACAAAATGAAACTGTAAATGTAGATGTGAACAATAATAACTGAATTTATAAGTCTCATTTCATAGGGCCAGTTAAGCAAAGATTTAAGCGTAAAATTGTGATTATTTTCTTATCTATTTGTTTAAACATGTGTTTTGGGTGCTCAAAAGAACCGTCTCATTGAGACGGTTCTTTTGAGTACCCACAACATTTTTTTTGGTTTAGAAATAAGAAAAATAATTTTCAGTTACGCACTCTTAGCTGGGGGCCTGTCATTTAAGAGGGTCTGGATGGGGTATAGTGATTAGTGAATAATGGCCCATTTTTATAATGAATGGTGAATAATGAGCCAAAAAATAATGAATAGTGAATAATGAGAGCCTAAAAAATAATGAATAATCCTATTTTTTAATGAATTGAAGAAAAAAATAATGAATATAGTGAATAATCAGATTTCTTTGCCACCTTTCTTACTTATAATGAATAATTGGTCTTATTTTAATGAATAACCCAAAATTTAAAGAGATGAATAATAGGCTAAATTCTTAATAAATAGTGAATACCAGACCCCCCCCCCCCCCATCCAGACCCTTATTTAATGGGACTAGTAATTAATTAGGGTTGGGAGATATTATCGATAAACCGGTACATTGCCATATTTATTTCTGTGATCATTATCCCAATGCAGTTGACCGTATCATGATATTTGTATGTTTTTATCTGTTTATATTCTTCACATCCCAGTCAATAAATTTTTCAGTAATGTCAGGATGGGTCTTCCTGGTTGGGAAGTGCATGGAGGCTTTAAATTTGTTTACCCTTTTTTATACAGGAAACCCTAAAACGGTTAACCGGTACTTTTACAAACAGTGAAGACCCAGATGAAATGCCACATAATGCAGCATTTGATCAGCGTCTACACTGTTTGTTAAGGTAATAAAGATCTTCTTATGAGCAGGATAAACTATGTGCTCATTTGAGTTGAGCAAGAAAATGAAAAAAAATTATAACGTCAAGGCCTGGTGCATTCTGAGACATAATAATTTACAATTTTTTTTTTTTTTGTTCTTTTAGAATTACACATCAGAAAACAAGAGTGAGCAATTCCCATCAGTTATCCCGCTCAATGTTGGAGGTATAAAATATATGACTAGGCTGTCTACTCTAAAAAGATACCCAGACTCTATGTTAGCAGCGCTCTTTAGTGGACGATACTCAGTTGATAAAGATGCAGATGGGAACTATTTTCTTGACAGCAATGGTATTTTGTTTGGATATATTTTAGAGTATTTACGGAATGGTCTGATTCCGCCAAAGGAGCATGCAGTGACGCTGTATCGTGAAGCAAGTTACTACGGACTTCACGAACTTGTCGAAAAATTACAGTACATGCCACCAGTAGTATCTGTGATAGTAAAAGAGGCTCATATTTCACAGTTTCCAAACTTCCAAGAAACCAAAGAAGAGGTTTTGAAAGCAGCAATTGACAATGCTACTTTTACGAAAATAGGAGAGGTCATTATTTATGCTTTCAAAGTAGAATTTACGCCAAAGGTTAATACTTTTAATCCTAATCATGGATGTGTGATAGAAAGCGCTCACGTGAAGTTTGGGCCTTGGACGGCCTCAGTCGATGAAGAAGTGTTTATTAAATGCCTAGAGAATGACCTGATTGATGACGGATTCAACGTAAGACCTCATGAAGCGAAACGAAAATGTAAATATTACCACGGACAAAGTTGCCAAAAGTTTGTGTATCGGCTACAAATTATGTTCTAATTCAACACATTGTATGCTGCTGGATTCTTCCATCCAAATTAACACAATAAATTTTGGATGGTCAGTTATACAATTTGAGGGGTTAACAGTTAGAATTTAACCCTTTGCATTTGGGAAACCCCTAAATGAGTACTTTTGCAAACAGTGAAGATCCAGATGAAATGCAGCATGATGCTGCATTTTATCAGGGTCTACACTGTTTGTAAAGATAAAAAAATCTTCAGACAAATCAATACAATATTTTTTTTTTTTAATTATAACCTGACACCCCTAGATATGTACAATGGACTATTCGAAGTTTATTGTATCAAACCAGTAGGAAGAATCCATTATTATACAAAGGTTTAAATATATGCGCCTGCACATGAGATTTTGATACTTACATGTATTGCATAGGTAAGCAGTGAAGGCTCAGATGAGCCTGAGCTTCCGTGCAGTCCTGCTAGAGCCTTTGCTTAGACTCGCATACATAAAGTAGGGATGAAGTTTAAGACTCAGACTAAAACTTAGACCTTAAGGCTTACATGGGTGTTTAACCTTTACATCATAGAGACGCCTTTTAACACTTTTGCAAACAGAGCAGACCCGGATAAGGCAGCTCTTGTAAGAGCTGCCTGATCAGGGTCTACTCTGTTTACTAATGGAAGTATGATTAGATATGATCCTACACTAGTGGACCTGACATTTAGACAAGTAATTTCTTTGTTCTATGTATATGATTATTCATAGTGGGTGGAGCTTAGCATGAATAATCATGAAAGAAAGGGTTGAAGGAGGTTTTTGCATATATATATGATAAGAACAAAAATCTGATGTCTTGGCCCATATACTGTTTTCCTGTCCTTGAAGATTGTTGATGATATTAGCAAACAATGCAAATCCGGATGAGTTTTCACATTTATTTATTACAAATTTCATAACAAATACATATACAAACATATATAGACTAATATATAGAGAATAACATGACATAAACTCGTTGCATGCTGGGTAAATTTTCATGATTTTTGTCGTCTGCTGAATTTTTTCAAAATTTTTTTTCCAAAAAATTCTTTTAGGAATATCATCAGTGTCAAACAGCTTGGATCCAGATCAGGCCCAACATTTTGTCGGGCCTGATCTGGATCCAAACTGTTTGCAAACATCATCAGCAGATGACAATAGTCGCCACTAGCAAAGAGAGTTAACAGGATTAAGCAAACGCGGATGATTTTCACATTTATTTATTCGTTAGGTTTCTTGACAATTGTATTTATGTTAAAATTTTTGTTTTTTCATTTCCTAGTCCTTTTTAATGTAAGTTTATTGTTAGTGTGTCTTGTTTTATGATTTTTGTTGTTGTTTCTATTATGCATGCATGCACATTTCGAGAGGGGTGGGGGGGGGGGGGAACAGAGGGCCCAACCCCCCTGAAAAATCACAAAGCTATAGGGCTTCTAAGCAATACTGGACTGGATCCCCTGAAAAATAACAAACCTACCAAGCCAGCATTCAATGTTGAGCCATCATCTGCCCACCAGCAAAACACCATTGCTTAATGGCGTTTTGCTGGTTGGCCAATGATGACCCACTTTTTAATAGTGCTATTTGGATCCTCTTATCAGTTAAAAAAAGTGTCAGAGTTGGACCCCCTCTGACAAAACTTCCTGGATCCTCGTTTGGCATGAATTTTTCATTATTTGTTTTTTGTGGCATTGACTCTTTACCTACTAGTGTCATCTGCTGATAGCCTTTGCAAACAGTTTGAACCCAGATCAGACCAGACAAAACATCACACCTGATCTGGATCAGATAAACTTTCAAACTGTTTAATATGATGAAGGTATTCCTGAAAGTTTTTTTTTTCGAAAAAGTGATTTGAGAAAAATCTGCAGATGACAAAAAAGATTAAAAAATCATCCAGTAGGCAAAGAGTTAACCAGTGAAGGACCGGGTGGGTTTTGTGATTTTATGTCCAGGAGCACCTGGCCCAGAGGTTATAAAACTTTTTTCATACTCAACTCAACTGAGCACGAAATTTCAACTGCTCATAAACTGTTCGAGCATCACTGGTGGCCCTGTGTTGTGTCTTGAGCAAGATAATTTATAGTCTACTAATTATGGAAGACAGACAATTGTCCTGATATGACTGAAAAAATGTTGTTGTCTGTGCACAAAATTCTTACCATTTGGTGTTTTCTTACAACAATAGAGACCTTGATTAAGCGCAAACATACGTCTGATGATGTAAAATGTGGTATTTGAATGGCGACAGTGTTTGCTCTGTCTATCTGAATATCTAGGGTAAATACAGTAATTGTGCTCTTTTAGTATTATTCCTGAAAACAATCTGTGATATTTATAAATTGCTACTGTCTTGCCAACCAAGAGTGACAGTGACGTAATATTTTGTTTACAATTGTTAAGTAAAACATTTACTGGAACACAACACTTGAGCTAACGCGAATCTATATATCACTTGTGTATTAATCCTATCCAGTGGATAGGATTAATACACAAGTGATCTATCAATTGTTAGTCCCTGATAACTTTGTAAACAAAACATGATGTCACTCTCACTCTTGGCTGGTAGGACAGTAAATACTTGTACACCACATTCAACCTTATAACCACACATGCTACTATTAGTGCAAACTAAGCAGTTTTTGTGTTGTTTATACTATGAACCGTGACATGTGATTTCCAACAATGTGGTATTAAAACAAGTGTAGACTCGGACGAACCTGTGCAGCTTCCCCTTAAGCTCAGAAACTCCAAATGATGTTCGGTCAGTAGCTTAACTCCAAATGATGTTCAGGTCAATAGCTTAACAATCATAGAATATGCAATTGACTAGCAAAGGCTCTGATCAGACTGCGTATGCGCAGGCTGATCTTAGGCTTTGCTGTTTGCACATACCACATTGTTGGAAATCTCATGTCACAGCTCCTATATGAACTTCTAGTTTTCAGTCAATCTGGCAGTGCAATATCATAATCAATATGGATTCAGAGGGTGGTTGAAAAACAGTGTAGATCCTGATCTGCTGGCTTCACCAGAAGCCCCAGCTGATCTGGATTTACATTGTTTTCTGTAAAAGAAAACTTAGGCACACAGTGTTGTTATTAACCCTTTACTCCATAATAGCGCCTTTTGACACCTTTGAAATATCATGTATTTGAAAATTTTATGGAAAATGGAGCATTTGCTCCAAAAGAGCAAATGCTCCATTTTCCATGATATTTTCAAAAGTATTCAAAACTTAATTTAAATTTTTCTTGAATTTATTCGTGTCTAAAAATAGATAATGATGTCATGATCTAAAAATAGCCTAGGAGTAAATGGTTAAGATGAATATGGTACTTTGATAAGTATGGGAGGTCAGGTCTGGTTTTCTATTTTTGTGCTTCCGTTAATGTTTTTATGCTTTTCATGTATGAACAAGACTTGTTTCATCTCTTGAAATGAAAAAAATGTACTGTATCTTTCCTGGCTTCTGACACCACTCTGTGACATATACAATTTCGGAAATGAAATAGTATTACAGGACTTTTTGGTTACTGTTAAAGCGTCACCTCAAGAATGCGTAATTAGGACTAGTCTACTTTAGACATAGGTAAAAGCTGAAAATGAGGTGTGATTTTATTAGAAAGATCATATTGAGCCATAACACCTCAGTGAAGGCAGTAATGATTTAACCTTTAAAACGCCAGCAAAATAACTTAATTTGAAAGTGTCTGTTTATTGGTTAACATATTTTTGAGGCAAACAGTGTGGCCCCAGACCTACAGGAGCAGTCTGGTCTCGATCAACACTGTTGTTAAAGAGGCTTCAAAATATTCCAGTAGACGGCAAACACATACTTTTTGTGATGCATTAATGCGCTTTATGGTTTAATAAATGTGAGGTCATTGAATATACGGTCAGGATTTTCATGGAATGCACGCTTTTTTGTGTGGCTTAAACAGCTTTACGTATTTTTGTCACCAAATAGATGGAATCTGATTTCCCTTTTTGAGCAGATGAAAGCACGAACCACGCCCAGATACAAATATTTAAGTTACAGCCTTTATAGTAACCAAAAAGTTCTATAATATAGAGTTATTTCATGCCTGCAAAACTATGTCCCGGAGGTGCTGTGGACGACCTGATGCACTATTGCACGAGGCCGAAGGCCTACTTGTTGATGATGTTAAACTGTAGTTGGCTCCAATGGCTTAGACAAAAATGCTTCATTGAAAGGGAAACGCACAGAAAATATTAATGTAACTTAAGCTGAAAGTTTTTTACAAACCATGTTGCTTGGTAAAAATTTCATGAAAATTTGACAAATAGTTTGGAAGATACAGGATTTGAAATGTTTCAAAATTACTGTGATGGGCGCCTCCATTTTGATTTGGTAGTCACATGACCAATTTCTAAAAGTACACAAGAGTATTAGTGTTTGTGAAGCTTTCCTTTTAAGTTTCCTTTTAAGATCATAGGCAAAATTTCAAGTCAAATAGAGCACAGGCCTTATTTTATGGTTTAAATCAAATTTTGTTAGCTTTCTTTTGTTGTTATTTTAATGCATTATTTTATTTTCATGTTTTCTGCCAATTTGATTTAACCCTTTTTGCACTCGGAGTGCAAGAGGTTATCCCTTTCCCTGCCAGTCAATCCAAAGGTCATCTGCTCTCACTTCTGCGTATACACTTTGGTGGCCTATTCTGCAAACAATATGGACCCAGATCAGACTGCTCCCTAGGGAGTTTACTTCTATGGTAAAAGTGTTCTGGAGTGCATTTGAATATATACAGTAGATGTAATAAGCAGACAGCATTTACTGGCAGGATAAGGGTTAAAAGGTGTATTTATTTATTGTTATCAGATTAGGATATTTATTGTTTATTTTTTCAGAATTTATTTAACTATGCTACTATAGAGACTAACAGAGTGATATCTTATTATATGTATTAATTTTCCAATGCTATAGGGATCAATCACCTTCTCTAGCCAAGGGTATGGTAAGTCCATATGCTTGGCTTGGATAGTGAGGGAATCATTGGCTGTGTTTCTTTGGTACCAAAACAGCGTATGCCGCTGCCTCGCCTGCGCCTCCGGCTTACGCCGATCAAATGATCGGGGATGGGTAGGAAGCCGCTGCAATCGAACAAAAATGGCACAACAGTACTTACTTTGTGGTACTAACCATTAAGAGGCGAAACAGGCCTCGCCGCTTCCATGCCTTGGTTGAAATTCAGCAAGATTGGCGTACGCTGGTAGTGCGCTTATCGGATGAGCCCCCTCGAGATCCAAATCAATCGAGTGCCCCGCCGGTTATAGACTGCAACCGGTTTACGCCCTGCAAGGCCAAATAAATGCACCCAATATCATTTGAGTCACATTCTTGAAAGACCAGGCCCCTTTTTTCATTCTCAACTCAACTGAGCACGAAATTATCATGCTTATAAATGTTAACCCTTTTTATTCGGGAAACTATTGTTGGCATTTTAACTTTTATTAGCATGCTAAATACAACATCTGAGAGTTTGAAAACAAGAAAAATCATTCTGTATTTTTCAGCAGGGGCCAGTTTTTGCTGTGTTAAAATAACAAACCTGTAGAACAGCCTGTGCTTTTGTCATACTGAAGATGCAAGAACAGGTCCAGAGGTTATAAAAACTTTTTTCATGCTCAACTCAACAGAGCATGAAATTTCAAATGCTCATAAAAATTAAAATACCGACAAATAAAGGAGTTTTTTTTGCTTTAAATCTCTCAAATGTTGTATTTATCATGCCAACATTTTACCATTTATGAGCAGAATAATTTTCGTGATCAGCTGAGTTGAGCATGAAAAAAGTTTTATTACCTTGTTGTGTTCAAGTATCAAAGGCGTAGAACAGCCTGTGCATTTGTCATACAGAAGATGCAAGAACAGTCCAAGGTTATATAATCTTTTGAACTTTTATCATTCTCAACTCAACTGAGCATGAAATTTCATCTGATCCTAAAAACTAAAACGCTGTATTTTAGACTTTTCTTGCTTTCAAATTCTCAGGTGCTGTATTTATCATGCTAATAAATATTAAAATGCCAACAGTTGTTGGCAATTAAACATGAATGAGCATGATGAATATTTGGCTCAGTTGAGTTGAGTATAAATAAAGTTTTATACCTCAGGATATGCAACAGACAAGTTATTAGCTCACCTGAGTCAAAAGTAACCAAGGTGAGCTAATAATATACCAAAGACAATTGGGTCAGCCTACCTGTTTATACTGTAAATACAGAAATTTTTGAGAAAATTTTATTTTTCGCGAATAGCGTTAAAAGACATATTTGCGACGCTCAAAGTTCGCGACTAAGGCATGATTTACAATGTACATGTATCAGTTTACAACAGACTGAATTTGCTATTTCGCAAGGGTTTTATTTTCGCGTAACTTCGCATATGAGAAGTTTCGCGAAAATAAAACCTTGCGAAAATTTCCGAATTTACAGTATTGTCTGTACTTGTTAAACCTTGTCATGCTGAATATTTTTATGTACTACACCCCTCCCCAATCTTTATCCTGACAAACTGCAGCATCCCAGTTGTAAGCATATATTTTCAATCCGAGTGGAAAATGCTGTGGATCCTGATCAGATGGCTTCATTAGAAGCCAGCTGATCTGGATCTGCAGTATTTTCAAGAAAGGATAAATCCAGTTTCAACGCTACAAGGGTTAACACTTGTTGATTATCCTCAAATACAAACACAAGAACAAAACTTGTATCATTACTTTGCCGCCTTTTCTTTGATCTATGCTGTACAATCATTTCAACAAGACCCTGTCAAGGGTGGAGCTTATAATTGACTTGAATATCTGATAAATAAATGAAAATGTGGTTGTTTTATTGGTCTTAATACAAGAATTTTATTGTACAAATACTCGTGAATATATACAAATATTCCCTGCTGTAGGGGGAAACTCGTCTTTGACTCGTCCGGCCTACAAGAGAGAATATTTGTATATACACTCGTAAAATTGTACAATAAGCTAACATAAACTTACATTTACAACTGATATGTGTTGTTAATTTATACCAAACATAGAAATTTTTGCTATACATGTATATATTGTTCAATAAATGTTCTGGGCATTATTTCTTTGTGTTTGTTAAAGATGATGAGTTACATTGTAGATATTGTCATTCAATTTAAAGTCTGATGAGATGGCATCAAGATAATACATGGGAGCCCAGTGGCTCAGTGGTAGAGTGCTTGACTTGAGACGGAGGGACCCTGGGTTAGAGCCTCACCAGCGTCACTGTGTTGTGTCATTGAGCAAGACCCATTAATCCTAGCTTAGTACTGGTTCAACCCAGGAAGACCCACCCTGACATAACTGAAGGGTTGTTGATGGACATAAAGAATCAAATCAAACAAACGAAAGATAATACGTCTTCTCTAACTCTTTCCTTGCTTGCAGATAACCTTTACAAGCAGTTTGGACCCAGATCAGGACTGATAGAATATTGGTCCTGATCTCGATCAAACTGCTTGACACTTGATAGTGTTCCTGTAAGATTTTTTGAAAAGGTTGACTTTGAAAAAAATCAGCAGATTACAACAAAAGCATGCAAACTTTCCCAAAAAGCGAAAAGTAAATGTACAGTAAAACCTGTGTAAAATGGCCACTCAAAAATAGACAAAACAAAGATCTTAATGACAAATGGTAACTTAATGAAGGTCGAAAGTACTGCAGAACGCTCCCCTTGGAGCATTCTGCAATTTCGGTCTTTTTGAGAGAGGCCGTTTTACACAGGTTTTACTGTACTGTTGAGAGAAAAGTTATACATTACATGTACTTAGGAATTAAGGGAGCTAAATGATTCAATTTTTGCAAAAAGGAAAATCCCTTTTCAATATACCATGCAATGCATGCTAAGAGCTAATATAGGGATCATTATACCAGTTTTTAGCTCACCTGGCCCCAGGGTTATAAAACTTTTTACATACTCAACTCAGCTGAGCACGAAATTTATCCTGCTCATAAATGTAAAAATGCCAACAATTTTTGGCAATTTAACATTTATAAGCATGATAAATACAGCATCTAAGAGATTTAAAGCAAGAAACTTCTTTATTTGTCAGTATTTTAGTTTTTATGAGCAGTAACTGTTGAAATTTCATGCTCAGTTGAGTTGAGCATTGAGCATGAAAAAAGTTTTATAACCTCGGGGCCTGAGCACTTACAATACGTTCAAAGGTGAGCTTTTGTGATCGGTCTTTTTCTGGCTTGTGTTGTAAACCACTGATTCAAATTAAAAACAGTTCTGCACAAATGTTTCCCATAATTCTCTCTTCTAAAATCACTTTAAGGTTTTGATATTTGAACGAATGGCCATTAGAGCTAGTAATCGAAAAATCTTTAAAAGACATCTCCTCTTGAAAACTGGCCTAAATTCTAAAGAACAAAACAGTCATCTACTTATAGGTGTTTCCCACAATGCCTTCTATCAAAAACGTCTCAAACATTTACCCTCCTTTGAACGAAATAGCCATCAGAGCTTAATGAAATAAAAGCTTGACAAAAAGAACATTTTCAGTCTGTTCTGGGATACAAACTGGTGAAGCATTGTTCTAGGAGATTCCCAGTAGCGCATCATCAATTTTGAAGCTGTATCTATATATCTTCTAAAGGATGCGGCTGTGTAGGATATATTATAGCTGTTGACGATTAACAGTAAATGTTCTAAAATTTCAAACACTGTTTATTTTACCCGCTTTTTTTTTTAGAAAAAAAGGTATTTTAATTTGTATCTGCGTCTGTGGGTGTGTGCGTCTGTCACGTTTCTTGTAACTGTATCTCCTCCTAAACCATTAGACTTAGCAACTTTGTAGCTGCATAGTTCCCTGGATGCACAGGGTACTGGGCAACATCTCATGAGACCTTGACCCAAGGTCAATGTCAAATACCGTATTTTCTTGTAAATGCATCTGCTTCTTAAATGTTGGGCGTAGCAACTTCAAATGTTGCAGGTGCATAGGTCAAATAATGTAGAGGGTACTGGGCAATATTTTATGTGACCTTGATACCAAGGTCAAAGGTCAAATAATGTATTTTCTTGTAAATGCATCTCCCCCTAAACCGTTGGACATAGCAACTTCAAACTTTGCAGGTGCATATGTTACATGATGTAGAGGATACTGGACACTATTTTGTGTAACCTTGACCCCAAGATCAAGGTCAGAGATAAAAGCGGGTATATGCGATGGTGTACCACCAACTGCAGTCTAGTTCTGAAAAGAATATTATAAAAAGTGAAGTTACAGTAAGTGTTCTAAAATTTCGAACACTAGTTTCCTGTCCCAAAGGACTAGACAAACAATGCAGATCCAGATCGGATGCCACATATTAACACAAAACCAATTTTTCAGCAGTGATGTGCCATTGCAGACAGGTCGATCTTTTAATATCAACGCATGCGCAGACAAAAAAAAAATGAATCTTATTCTCCAGAACCAGAAGGCTGATGACCTTGGGACTTTGTATGTAACATTTGGGATGTGGGGACTACCAAGTTTGTTCAAATGATGATACTAGGTTGACCTTGACCTACTTAACATCAAGGTCAAATTTGCTCCCTAATGCATTTAAATTGGAGAAATTTGGAAAAGTTGATTTTTTGAAAACTGTTGAAGCCAAAGTCATTATTCTCACTTGATATGTTAAACCTAATGAGACAATGGCTATAAATAAGTTCCAAAGGTCAACAAGGTCGCTCATATTGGGGTCCTAGCCACTTGAACTCAAATTTCATATGGAGACTCTTTAAGTTGAGGGGAGTACATTTATAACAAATGTTAATGGTCACATGACCAAGATGGCCACCATGCTCATATAAGTTAAAAACTCTTTAGATATTTTCTTCTCTGGAACCAAACGGCCAATGGCCTTGGAACTTGGTATGTAGCATTGACTGATGAATCTGGGGTGACATTGACCTTTCTTATGGCAAGGCCAAATTTGATTACTATTGCATTAATATTGAAAAAATCTTGAAATGTTAATTTTTCTATAACTGTTTAAGTGGAAATCATAATTGAAAGAAATGCTAAACCTAAATGAGAGACTGGTTTTATATAAGCATCAAAGGTCAAGATGATCTTTGACCTTTCATCCAAGGCCACTCATTTTGGACTGCCACATACATGTACATATCTAAACATCTTTTTTCTCAGAAATCACTGGGCTGTTTGAACTCAAATTTCATATGGAGTATTCAGTAGATTAAACAATATAAATATGATGTTTGTTTTAGGTCACTTGACTAATATGGCCACCATGCCCATTATGGTTAAACAAAATACCATATTATGTGTAAATAATAAGTCTTAAGTTGACCTTGACAGCGCTTCAGGAACTTCAGGTCCTCCAGTTTTGTTATCTGCTGACTTTTTTCAAAATTAACTTTTTTTCAAACAATTCTTTCAGGAACACTATTAGAGTATCAAACGGTTTGGATCCAGACCAGGCCCAACATTCTGGGTCCAACATGTTTGCAAAGATTATCAGCAGATGAAAAAGTTAGCCGTTGGCAGGCAAAGAGTTGATGCACTAGGGAGAAAAAAAAGTCTAGGGATTGAGGGAGCTAAATGAATAATGTTTCAAAAAAATCCCTTTTCAATTTACCAGCTAGGCTTTAAAAGAAGCGCAGGTGCATGTTTTTAAAGGTATTTCATGTAAATGTTCGCAATAATGTCCTCTATCAATGACACTGGTATTACCGGACACATTAGATATGGCAGGAAGACAGGAACGTCTTGAAGAAGACTCACCAAGCGCTAAGGATACAGAGCAAAATGGCGGAAACCTACTGAAACATGCAGGTATGTGGTGCGAGACCACAATTAATTTTACTATATAATTTAATCATTCATTACAACACTTTCTATTATACATGATGAAGCTGGCTTTCTTCTGAAGCTTTTCCCCACTCAAACATGGCCTGGGAGTCATTCTAATCACTGACTAGATAGGGCAAGTCCGGCTCGTTTTGGAACCACAGCAGTTTAGACAAACCCTATGTGACACAGCAGTCGTGTTGGCTATCTTAACAGCATTTTACTTAGGTGTGCAGAGGCCTCAATTTTCCTAGAATTACCAGTTATCGGGACAGAAGCAACATTTTCTGAAAGCTTATTCATTGGGCAGTTCAGACATACCCAATAACAAGGATGTTCACATGAATTGGTAGATTTACAGCCCACTAAAAGGGGAACTATTTGCGCGAAATAACATCCTTATTCTATTCAACCAATCAAGGGACATAATTGTGGTCTGATTCCTATCGCTGGCGCGAGACCACAATTAATTTTACTATATAATTTAATCATTCATTACAACACCTCCTATTATACATGATGAAGCTGGCTTTCTTCTGAAGCTTTTCCCCACTCAA
This sequence comes from Loripinus fragilis, assembly GCA_964019695.1. NCBI lineage: Eukaryota > Metazoa > Mollusca > Bivalvia > Lucinida > Lucinidae > Loripinus > Loripinus fragilis. Next base: position 77,912,762 of record OZ026525.1, read on the forward strand.
ACATGGCCTGGGAGTCATTCTAATCACTGACTAGATAGGGCAAGTCCGGCTCGTTTTGGAACCACAGCAGTTTAGACAAACCCTATGTGACACAGCAGTCATGTTGGCTATCTTAACAGCATTTTACTTAGGTGTGCAGAGGCCTCAATTTTCCTAGAATTACCAGTTATCGGGACAGAAGCAACATTTTCTGAAAGCTTATTCATTGGGCAGTTCAGACATACCCAATAACAAGGATGTTCACATGAATTGGTAGATTTACAGCCCACTAAAAGGGGAACTATTTGCGCGAAATAACATCCTTATTCTATTCAATCAATCAAGGGACATAATTGTGGTCTGATTCCATGTGATTTTTTTATCAGCTAGGTGCTGTGTTGATTATACCTGCTTGCTTTAGCGTGTTTGGGCACAAGTTGATAACTAGCCAGGGAGTTACTTCCCCAAATGGGCTTCTAAAAATGCCCATAGACTTATAATGAAGAAACTGCTCACTATGAGTCTTGGATAATTGTTCAATATGATCGGATGTTTGACCTCAACGTAAAAGTAGATCACCATGACCAATATTTCAAGGTTCGATGGTTTCGATGCTAAAGATTATAAGATGCTTGCGCAAGATGTTTTGGGATAATGGTCCAGTATAATTAGACATTTAACCTCAATATTTATGTAAGTCACTGTAATCTACATTTCATGATTAAATGATTTTGGCCTATTTCTTTTTAGCTATTTGATTTTGATGTATGCTTTCGACAGTTTGTGATAATTAGAGATTATCTTGTGGCGTTTTGGTTATCGCCCGAAGTATCAACCCGAGACCCCATTATCAGCCCAAGAGCTTTAGCTCGAGGGCTGATAATGGTCAAGGGTTGATACTGAGGGCGATAACCAAAACCCCATGTTATAATCTGTTTATCACATATTTCATTTCACTATTTCAACGTGTTTGGCGTGAAAAAATGTAAGTAAAACAGAGGAATGGCGTAATTTTTGTGTTACGTCACCCCACTTATTTACATCTGACGTCATCAAATGATCAACGTTACGTGCCGGGCATGATAACCTCTCTCCGTTCAAAATACATGACTTCCGGTTATCATCACGGCAGGCTGATAACCAGTTGGCGGGAAAGAGCTTATCGCATATGCAGAGTTTGGGTTATCACGGCAAAATTTGTCTTAAATATATGATAATGGTTTATATGACCAGACCCAGAGGTTATAAAACTTTTTCATGCTCAGCATGAAATTTCAACTCATAAAAACTAAAATGCTGAAAATGAGGATCTCTGTTGCTTTCCAGCTCTGGTATACTGTATTTATCATGCTAATAAATGTTTGATCTCAACATTATAATGACATTTTATACACCATAATAGTCTTCAACATTTATAAGCATGATAAATTTCATGCTCAGTTCAGTTGAGCATGATAAAAGCTCTATAGCCAGGGGGCTGTAACTTTGACCTCAAAATTTAAAGTATATATATCACTGTGACCTATACTTCATGAGTCGGTGAACTTTAAATATGTCTTGGGGACTTTTGATGTATGAACAGTAATACTTTAGATTTTTATATGTATGATACAAAGCTTGGCCAAAAATTAAATAAAGGTAATGGTTCAGGTATGATGTCTGTTTGATAAATCTAAACCTTTAAAGCTCTGTCAAAAATGCATCTTAAAATGTCGTCTATCAAAGTTGTCTGCTGCAAATATTTGCCTAACATTATTGATAGATTTAAATAGAGAAACAAACAATGTGGACCCAGATCAGACTGCTCCTACAGGAGCAGTCTGATCTAGGTTTACACTGTTTGTCGAAGACACTTGTAAAACATTTCAGCAGACGACAGAACAGATGGCATTTGTTGCGATTGGTGCTTTAATGTCCCTCTTTCAGATAAGGAGACAATGTGGACCAATTTTTTTACTTGTATGTCCTTTATTTCATGATTTTGGCATTCAGTTAATCATACTGTGGACTGCTGAAAAGTATTATGTATCAGTCTGACTCAAAGCTTAAACACTGAAAATATTACAAGATCTTCTGGCCCATGGGATTCAAGTAAATGATAAATGTCATGCGCTAATCCAGAGGTGTGGGGACAGGGGGTCCAGTGGGGGTGGGGGGGTGTCAGTCATTTTCTTGACAGGAAAACAATGGCCCAAACAAGATGCTACATCTACATATTTAATTTACACCTTGTCAGTCACCTTTGGCTGCTGGGATTACACTGTTGGCTTAAAAGACAAGACTACAAGGTTTTGATACTGGATGGGAGATTCCATCAATAAATATTGGAAATAAACTGGATTAATCTCCCTTTGACTGCAAATTACTTCCCATTTTGTACCTGGGAAAACCAGTTTTACCGCGAAAGTATAAAAATAGAATGTAAACTTGTCAAACCAGTTTTCACAGTCCAGTGACTCTACACATTCTATCATAATACAGATCTATTTTTAGAAGAAGGTATAGCAGTCTACAGGTGTAAAATACATGTTTTGGTGTGGATGGCTTCTCAGGGCAGGGCAATGTGTTTTCAATAAGGCGCATTGGAAACGAATTGGGCACGTGCATTAATTAACAGGTGTCATTTTGACAGCGCCCTAATTTGGATTAACAGCTTCAAAGTAAAATGAGGTAATTAATATTGTAATTGATTAGCGAAAACCGGGTGGGTCGGAGCAGTGGGTGGGGGTTATTGGTTTGAGGGCTTATTATTCAAATATAACTTTCAAAATCAAAAGCTTTTGTTTTAATAAAATTGTAACATTGTTAACTCACTAAATCATGCCAACATGATACAAAGATTATGCTTTTATACCCCATTGTTTCATTTAAAAAATCTTGTCTTTAGAAGTTGGTGAGTAAAAGAGTTTTACTGGCTTCATTGGTGAAGGCGGAAAAATGAGCCATGACATGAGATTTCCAACAATGTGGTATGTGCGACCAGCAAAGCCTCAGATCAGCCTGCGCATACACACAGTCTGATCAGAGTCTTTGCTAGTCACTTGAATATTCTCTGAGCGTTAAGCTACTGACTGAACATCATTTTGAATTTCTAAGCTTGAAAAGAGGCTGCACAGGCTCGTCTGAGTCTACACATGTCAAAATGCCACATTGTTGGAAATAACATAATAACATGTCACAGCTCAAATGTGAGAACTGCATCATGATGCTGGACTTCAACATCATGAACTGACCCAAGACCTGCAAATCAGTTTTTCCAAGGATAGAGTGTCCCTGATTTTTCAAACCATTAAATTTAGCCACAGACTCTGATCCGCAATTCCCTGCCAGCGTTCCAGCATTGGCCCGCCAGCAAAATCAGTTTCGCTGGGCCGATTGTGGCCCGATTTGTTTACTGGGTATAGATTTTCTTAGGAATACTGGTACAGACCCCCGCTCCCCTCTGTAAAAAAGTTGATGACTATTAAAAAAAAGATGAAAACTTTGGACCTGGACCCCAACAGACAAAACTTTCTGGATCCGCGCATGTATCAAGTCTTATATTAGTCAGAAATCAAGACAGATGTCACAAATTGTCATCTGCGGTAGTTGTGATAATACCCGGTCGCTTATACCAGATTTTCTCAGGCATATGTTAAAAGAATAAATATGGAATTGTCCATTTTGTATTTAAAGGTGTCACAGGTAGAAATTTCTAAATTATGATGCATTTATGTCATGATGATTTGTTTTTATCTTTGCAAACAGTGCAGACCGGGATGAAATGCCGCATGGTGTGGCTTTTCATGATCTTTCATCTGGTAGTACAAAAGGCATCCAGAATGAAGTGTTAAACACATTTCTTGCCTTGCCTTTTTTACCTGCATCTGCTGAAGAGTGTCAAACAGTTTTGATCTAGATCAAGCCCGGGGTTTTGTCGGGCCTGACCTGGGCCCCAACCATTTGACATTCCTATGGTATTCTTAAAAGAATATTTAAAAAAGTTGATTTTGAAAAACCAGCAGACGACAAAAAAGCATGAAAAATTACCAAGCATGCAAAGAGTTAAGGGAAAAAAATTGCTGATATGGCCAAATAAAAAAATACCTGTGTTTAGGGTAACCTGACCCTACCCATTCACTAGTGAAACCTAGAATTTTTCAGATTTTCCTGAAAAGATAGAATTTTATGCATTTTGAAAGGCGAAATGCCTTTCAAAATGCATAAAATTATATTTTTTTCCAGAAAAAATAATTAAGAAGATATGTGTGCATTCCCAGGGCTCTCACACCCCATTTTGGGAATGGGGCCAGGGCCCATGGAATTGGGAAAATTAGCGGCATTTTGACTAAAATTTGGAAATTTGACATCATCCTTATGTATGACGTTTCCATTGCTAGATTGATTCCAATAATTAAACTTACCTTAGTGTACTATGAGAAAAGGGAGAGAAAGAAGCAAGTGTGATTGTATTCTATTATTCTGTGAAATTGTAAATATGTAACAAAATGTTCTGTATTTACATTATTTGAAATAAAGATGGAGAACCCCCCCAAAAATTTTTTTGGGGCTGTCAAATTGGGAATTTTATGTCTGGAATTGGAAAAAAAACATACTTTTTGGCATTGGGAATGGGGCGAATTTCGCCCCCAAAATTGGGTGATCGAGAGCCCTGCTACCCTACCTAAAATTTCTAGACCTGTTACCCGAAACACATTTTTTTATTTGGCCCATCTTAACTCTATTTCAGGCTGTTTACCCTTATTGCGGTAATTTCGTTCCTATCAGCTAACCAAGCCCTGAACTTAGAGAGGGAAACATGTGACCCTGGTCGTATGAAGGTAGACGTTGACGTCGTCAACGCTGATGCTGTCATCGGCGGCATATTTGACTTGCGATTGCCAGGGGATGATGATTATGGCTGTGGGAAGCCTCATGCAGGTAAGGCACTATAGATCCAGACAAACAGATTATATTCAGGTACAGTAATGCTATATGTTTGAGGTCCATAGGAATGGACCGTACATGTTACAAAGGGATTATGTAGCATTTCATCTGGGTCTCCAGTGTTTGCCAAAGTACATATTTAGGGGTTTCCGATCTTCAAAGAGGTAGAGGCTTGCTTTGAAAAAATTTAAGTGCAGGAAGTGAGGGGTATAATGAGTTTCACAGAGATGAACTTGTGATATTCTTTTCTCTTGTTGTAGATTGCCCATTGAAGCCGAATGGAATTTCCCACTGTTATCAATTGGACCAGTCCATTACTGTTTTAAGGGTTGTTGGGTGGTATTTTTCATTTTTATTCAATTTTTAAAAGAAACTGCTGTAAGCAAACAGTGAAGAACCCGATCAGACGCTGCATTTTGCGGCGTCTGATCTGGTTTTGCACTGTTTGCCGATGTCCCACAAAAAAGACACTAGATGCATATAGGTTAATCAAGTTCTCTTTTGTTTCAGAGATGATACTGGTTTTTGAAGCAGCCAGATGGGCCCTTCAAAGAATCAACGACAGGAATTACATTCCAGGAATAAGACTAGGTAAGTACATGTACCATAGGTTTAGTTAAGCAAAATTTTAGAGCGTAAAATTCTAAATATTTTCTTACCCATCTGTTTTAACATATGTTTTGGGTGCTCAAAAGAACCGTCTCATTGAGACGGTTCTTTTGAGTACCCACAACATATGTTTTGGTTTAGAAATAAGAGAATTAAGTTTTTGGTACACACTCTTAACTAAATGCCTGAAGTACAGTACAGTACAGTCCCTTTATAATGCAGTGTTTGGGGTCCATACGAAAGGACTGTGATAGAAGTGAATCGAGTTAAATACATACATTATAAGGAGACAATTTTACAAAGGAGTTATGGACAATTTTCCTAATGAATTTGCAAAAATTTTAGGCGCCACAACATGACTATGCCATGCAGAGCACAAAGTCAATGGCTCAGTTGGTAGAGTGCTAGACTGGGGATTGAAGGGTTGCTAGTTCGAGACTCACCGCGGGCGGAGTCACTGCCTTGTGTCCTTGAGCAAGATACTTACGAGTCCCTCAGGCTGCAGGGCAAGTGAAAATTTTGATATTTATAGTGAAAATTAATTTTTTTCCCATATATGCAAATTTTTTTTGTGATGCAGGGCAAGTTCCTATTTTAAGAAATTTCGAGGGCTGTGCTTAGTACTGATTCAACCCAGGAAGACATGAAATCCTCCGCAGATGACTGAAAAATTGTTGGCTGGGACATAAAGCATCAAAAACGAACCAAGTCTTTATTTATTTTTTTAAACTTAAAAATTTAAAAATGTCATCTTCTGCAAATTTTAGGTGCCACTTTATGGGTTATTGAAATAAATTTCGTATCTTTTCCAGGAATGACAGCCTACGACACATGCCATTCACCATCAAGAGCCATGCAAGCTGCTATGGACTTTTACCCACAATACTCAGCTTCTACTATGTACTGTAATGAAACAGGAAAATTAAACTTAGGTAAGTTGGTTTATATTTGCGACAAGAGGTTTACAGTAAAACCTGTCTTAAGTGGCCACTCAAAAAAAGACAAAAAAATAGGTTTTCAAGACCGATAATTGCTTAATACCGGTCAAAAGTATTGCAGAATGCTCCTGCGGAACATTGAATTTCTGCAGTACTTTTGACCTGCATTAAGCTACCACACATTGCTTTAAGACCTTTGTTTTGTTTATTTTTGAGTGGCCACTTAAGATGGGTTTCACCGTATATGTATGTATTTGACCTTTGAATATGTTGCATGGACAAGAGCAACTTTCTGTATTTGTCAGCTTTTACTTTTACTCCAATATCAAAAGATGATATCATATGGGCTTCAACCCGATTAGTAATATGATTAGTATTTATCCTGCTCATAAATGTTTAAATGCCAACAATTGGCATTTTAACATTCATGAGCAGAATAAAGAGCTACGTGCATTAAGAGGCTATTTAGCCCCCCTTATGAGGCCAAAAGGCCAAAAAATTAAAAGTGTTCAAATTTCACCAAATTCTTCCAATTAGTTTATTAGAAGAATAGTCCAAGTGTAAAACTCTGGTATTGCCCAAGTGTAAAAGTCTGGTATTAAATTGACTTTTATGGTTGCTATCGTAACAAAAATTTGGCAACCAGTGAAAACCAAGTTGCCAGCTTTCAGTTTTTGGCTCCAGAGGGGGCCAAACTAGCCTGCTAATGCACGCAGCTCTTTCACGCTCAGTTGAGTTGAACATGAAAAAAAGTTTTATAATCTTGAGGCCTGATCAGCCTGCAGATTCACTCAATCTGATCACAGTTAAATATTACTATTCACTGCTTTATTACACGTGAATTATTTTATACTTACATTTTCAAAGCAAGCCTTAAATGAATCTTTAGAATTTTGCAACTGTTCATAGCCCCATGAGCGACATAAAATTTGACTGACAGCTGCCAAGCTCACTTGCGTGTGCAATTCACTTCGAACATTGAATTCATTCGCCCGATTTGACACTGGTGATGTGATTGACAGCCAGCCACCTGAGTTGCACGTGCAAAACAACCTTCTTGTTTGCTCCATTGGTTCACACGAGCTGTTCCGCTTTTCCGTTTTGCACTCAAACAAAACCGTTAATATGATTAAATGTTAAATACAAAATTGTTTTATCTCCTAAATTATAAATAATTTCTATATATTAGTAATTTATTATAGAATGTAAATATAAGCAATAAATTCCATTTTTGGAAGGTTCATGAAATCATGAATACTTCGGGTCTCTTGCAAAGTTAATGTGCAAGAGACCCAAAGCATTCATGATTCCATGAACCTTCCAAAAATCAAATTCATTTTTCTTAAATAGCTACATTTTGTATTTACAGATTCTAGCTCAGCAGACTGGTTTGAGTTGTATGTTCTTCTCTTTTACAGGAATTTTAGGCCCAATCACAAGTTGGACGACAAAACCAGTCGCTGAGATGGTAGGACAGTTTCCAGCGTCACAGATATCGCCAAGTGCCTCCTCACCAGCATTGAGTGATAAAGCCAAGTATCCCTACTTCCTGAGGACTGGACTGTCATCATCTGATCAAATTGAGGTACACTGTTTATAATAGGTGATCCTTAGCGCAGTTGGTAACATGTCTGGCAACAGATGCGATTCTGACTGCAGATCCAGGGGTCACAAGTTCAATCCCGGCCCGGTCCCATACTATCGTGGAGATCGATCATGAAATAATTTCTACGGTCATTCTTCTCCTTTCCGCTGAATCATTCAAGAAGGGTTGTTGTCAGTTATAAGCAAAAGTATGTGCTCGAAGTACTGGTTAACTGCTTGTTCAAGCTTGCCCAGGAAAAGTGTTGTCAGGTGAACTGACCGTCCCGCCATGACCATAGCTGTTGACTTGGGACGTAAAGCAACAAAGCAAACAAAACAAAATGATAAGCCATTCTATATGACCTGCTTATCCAATCCACATGACATGCTTATTCCATCGATGTTACTTTGTCGTAACAATTAAGCCTCTTTATTGAGCAATTTACACCAAACCATTTTGTTGAAATATCAATATTAGTGTGCCCTGCATTTTCATAATGTTGAATAAGATTAAAAACATTTCTGATGTCACTAAAATGCCTCAACAAATTGACCCGCATTATTAACTGTGTTTGGCACCACAGCATCTGTGGGGTCAACGGAATATCTAATTTCCTTATAACATGTACATGGACTTATTGCATAGCTACAACAGTGTTGGGTTGAGCCCATGCCAAGGCAGTAGTAGTGTATTAAATACCTAGACACAGTGACACATGATATGCGACCAGCAAAGCCTCAGATCAGCCTGCGCATACACACAGTCTGATCAGAGCCTTTGCTAGACACTTGAGTATTCTATGATTGTTAAGCTACTGACTGAACACCATTTGGAGTTTGTAAGTTAAAAGGAGGCTGCAGAGGCTCGCTGGAGTCTACACTTGTCAAAATGTCAAATCAGTGGAAATCTCATGCTGAGGCTCATTTTTATATACACTTAACCCTTAAAGCGCCAAGAAAAAAATGCATCTGAAAATGTCGTCTGCTGAAGTCGTCTGCTGCAAATAATTGCCTTACATTACTGACAAATTAATAATAGAATCAAACAGCGAAGACCCAGAACAGACTGCTCCTATAGGAGCAGTCTGATCTGGGTCCACACTGTTTGCCATAGAGGCTTCGTAAACATTTCAGCAGACTAGCAAAGCAGGCGACTTTTGTTGCGATTGGCGCATTAAGAGTTAAAATTCCTTATAATTCCTGTTCTCATTCTGTGACTTGATGTTAATTTCAGACAATGATTGCTCTCATGAAGGACCTCGGCTGGGAGAGAATCGTCCTTGCATATGGGATGAATGATTATGGCCAAGATGCCATAACTGAATTCATACGCCAGTCCCAGAACTCAGACGTCTGTGTCGTTGAAACCATTGGAGTACCGCCAACTGGTACCCCTCTGGAATATGGCAACAGCCTGGACGATATTCACCGATATGATGTCAATGGTGCGGTCTATTTCGGAGACCATTACAGCATGGCGAATGTCATGAAAGCCCTGCAGCTTAAAAATCTCACCGCGAACATCCAGTGGATGGTGAGTCTGGTGAATATGAATGACGATGTTTTGTCGGGGAGAATGCGTGGAAGTATCTTTGTGACGCCTCAGTTTACGGAAGTGACGGAGTTCTACGATTATTTTACGACTAGTATTGATGAGAAGATTCCACCACCAGAGAATCCATGGTATCAAGATTGGTTTATGGAAACTTTTGAGTACGTCTTTTTAAAATTTTGTTTTCTCATCCCTCCGCCAATATAATGGACCAGCCCATGTGATAATATAGGTACAATATTATATAAATATTACATTCCCTGATTGGGTGATAGTTGTAAATATCATCCCGAGGAATGTGATTATCAACCGAGGCGCAGCCAAGGTTGATAATCATATTTGGAGGGATGATATTTTCGACTATCACCCAATCAGGGAATGTAATATTAATTTTATTATACCGTACATTGGATTCTTTATTTTCTACCGTCTTAGGCTTACCATGGTGAGGAGAGTTCCAAAGGGAAAATAATGCATAGGGTCTTATCTATATGCATATAATGGACCAGCCCATGTGATAATATAGGGACAGTATGGGCCTCGTCGTGTGAAATCCTGTCTTTGGGTTTTCCGAAAAATGGAGTTTCAAACCAGTCTCCTCAGCTACAGAGACTAGCTAGAAGATTGAAATTTCACCTGTAACAAGATTACGTATGATACTTTTCAAAAAGCGAATAACAAAGGCGCTGATCAGACTGCGCAGATGCGCAGGCTGGTCTGCGCCTGTGTTGTTGGCAAACCTCCGAAGACGGGTTTTCTTGCGTTGAGCCTCATATTATACCATTATTAGTGCAATTTCCCTTTTATCGTATAGCTATAAATATTTTATGTCCTTTAAAGAAATGTTAAGCCTTAACAATAAGATTTTATAGCATGAGAGTCAAATTTTGCACAATCTGATGACAATTTTTCATGCAACACCATACACATTTGAAGTCATCAAAAACAAATTCAGACAGCTCCATAATTGCACCAACTATTATCTTTTTTGTCTACTGGGTAGTATCGCATGTTTTTTTTTTGTCACCTGCTGATTTATTTTTCAAAATTATCATTTTCGTAAAATTCTTTCAGGAATACTATCAGACATTATGTCGGTCCTGATCTGGGTCCAAACTGTTTAGGAAGTTTATCAGCAGATGACAAAATTGTTGCTAGCATGCAAAGAGTTAATTTGTTAACTAAACTTCTTTTTAGACAATATATTTATGCTTCATTTATGTTTGTCTTCATATATTCTTTAAAACATTATTTTATGATTAATTATAACAATATTACTATGATGTTCTTTCAGATGTAAGATCAGAGACATTAATTACCTCCCTTATGTCGGATATTCCGACTGCACAGACAGAACCCCTGCGACCAAGAGAGCGGCAACAAACACCAATTTTGCTTTTGTGGATTCTACCATCAAGGCTGTATATGCCTATGCGAGGGCCTTTCGGAATGCGCAGTCAGCTCTTTGCGGATCAACCACACTTTGTCCACGTTTAAGGCAGATGTCACCGTCAGAGTTCCATGGTTACTTGGAGTCTGTTAATTTCAATGTAAGTTATGCCAGGAATATCGTTATCTTTTAATTCTTTACTCCATAGGCTATTTTTAGATCATGACATCATTTTCTAATTTTAGACAACATTGAAAAAAAAACAAGAAAAAATTCAGTAAAGTTTTGAATACTTTTGAAAATACTATGGAAAATGGAGCATTTGCTCCAAAGGGAGCAAATGAAGGTCCCCCCCCCCTAATTTAAAGAAGATAGGGGGATATTTTTATTCAGACAAAGAAGAAAAAATATTAAGATTTAAGTAAAATGCTCGCTGTTAGGTAAAAATCCCCCCCTGGTTTTCAAATCCTACATGTATTTTTATTAAGGCACTAAATAGATGCAGGAACTCTTTTTTTCAGAACCCAGAACAATATTTTTTTTAAGTTTTGCTTGTAATTTAAATTTCTTCCAACATTTAATCAGGCAAAAATAGATAGAGAAAAATAGCAGATTTGATTCATCTCACACTGTAGTCCTTTTATGAGACACCTTGGTATAACACAGAGTTTCGATATAACATGGTCAAGTTGTGGCTCCCAAATTATTTTACCATGGAATTTTAGGGAGTGCAGTGGCTCAGTGGTAGAGTGCTTGACTCGAGACCGAGGGGCTGCGGGTTCGAGCCTCACAGGTGTCACTGCATTGTGGTCCTTGAGCAAGACACATTTATCCTAGCTTAGTACTTGTTCAACCCAGGAAGACCCGTCCCTGTTTAACTGAAAGATTGTTGATGGGATGTAAAGAATCAAATTAAACAAAGTAATCGTAGGAAAATGACCATAAAATTACTATTATATACTTTGAAAAATTGTCCATTTATAGCATAACTTCTCTTATTACATTACTCATTCCTATGGAAGCCAAATGTAGCATTATATATGAAGGGGTTGCACTGTTACACAGGCCTCCATTGAGACTTCATTAGGTTTTGGTGAGCTTGCCCTACTTTTTAAGTACTAAGCGGAGGTTAATAGGTCAAATTTAAATCAAATAGAGCTTAATTGTGTGCAAGATATGTGGCGGTGGCGAACAGCTTTTTTCTTCTTTCTGAAAACAATACTAATTATTATTTTTAGATGAACGAAGTTGGCATCAACAGTCTTCAAGATCAGCCCGTTAGATTTGACGGTAACGGAGACTTCATGTACTCTGCTCACACCATATGGAACTACAACAACCAGCCATCTGGACCATTCCGCTACAAACAGGTTAGTACTGGATTTATACTGAATAATTCTGCTACAAACATGTTTATCCTGGACCCATCTTTGGTTACCCAGGCATGACCCATTCCGTACCCACTGCATTTGAATGCAGTGGGTACGGAATGGGTCACGCCTGGGTTACCGAGGATGTCCTGGACCATTCTGCTACAAACCAGTTAGTACTGAATAATACTGCTACAAACATGTGAATCATGGACCATTCTGCTACATCCCAGTTAGTACTGAATAATACTGCTACAAACATGTTAGTCCTGGACCCTTCTGCTACAAACCAATTAGTACTGATTAATACTGCTACAAATATGTTAGTCCTGGACCATTCTGCTACAAACATGTTAGCACTGAATAATACTGCTACAAATATGTTAGTCCTGGACCATTCTGCTACAACCCAGTTAGTACTGAATAATACTGCTACAAACATGCTAGTCCTGGACCATTCTGCTACAAACCAGTTAGTACTGAATAATACTGCTACAAACATGTTAGTACTGTACTTTTCTGCTACAAACCAATTAGTACTGAATAATACTGCTACAAACGTGTTAGTCTTGGACCATTATGCTACAAACCAGTTAGTACTGAATAATACTGCCATAAATATGTTAGTCCTGGATTATTTTGCTACAAACCTGTTAGTACTGAATAATACTGCTGCAAACATGTTTGTCATGGACCATTCTGCTACAAAACAGTTAGTACTGAATAATACTGCTACAAACATGTTAGTACTGGACTTTTCTGCTACAAACCAATTAGTACTGAATAATACTGCTACAAACGTGTTAGTCTTGGACCATTATGCTACAAACCAGTTAGTACTGAATAATACTGCCACAAATATGTTAGTCCTGGATTATTTTGCTACAAACCTGTTAGTACTGAATAATACTGCTGCAAACATGTTTGTCCTGGACCATTCTGCTACAAACCAGTTAGTACTGAATAATACTGCTACAAACATGTTAGACCTGGACCATTCTGCTACAAACCAGTTAGTACTGAATAATACTGCTACAAAAAAGTTAGTACTGGAACATTCTGTGCCAAACAGTTAGTACTGAATAATACTGCTACGAACATGTTAGTCCTGGTCCATTCTGATACAAACCAGTAAGTACTGAATAATACTGCTACAAACATGTTAGTATTGACCATTCTGCAACAAACCAGTTAGTACTGAATAATACTGCTACAAATAGGTTAGTACTGGATCATTCTGTGCCAAACAGTTAGTAATGAATAATACTGCTACAAACATGTTAATCCTGGACCATTATGCTACAAACCAGCTAGTACTGAATTATACTGTTACAAACTTGTTAGTCCTGGACCAATCTGCTGCAAACCAGTTAGTTCTGAATAATACTGCTACAAACATGTTAGTCCTGGACCCTTCTGCTACAAACCAGTTAGTACTGAATAATACTGCTACAAACATGTTGGTCCTTGACCATTCTGCTACAAACCAGTTAGTACTGAATAATGCTGCTACAAATATGTTAGTCCTGGATCATTCTGCTACAAACCAGTTAGTACTGAATAATACTGCTACAAACATGTTAGTCCTGGACCTTTCTGTTACAAACCAGTTAGTACTGAATAATACTGCTACAAATACGTTAGTCCTGGACCATTCTGCTACAAAACCAGTTAGTACTGAAAAATACTGCTACAAACCAGTTGGTACTGAATAATACTCACACTGGTAAATGTATACGTCGATTTGGTGGTATTTACGCGTATTCCCGGTACTTCATAGACCGGAAGTGGTAGATATTGGTGTTAATACTATATAGAAAAACATGCCATATGCCTAAAGGACTATATAATTAGATCATGTTTAAGTATTTGGCATGCACATGGCGATTTATGTAAGCATTTAGGAATAGATTTGAGTACCGATCTGGATGATCGGTACTGGAATCTTTTCCTAAATGCTTACATAAATCGCCGTGTACATACTGAATACTTAAACATGATTGAAGTCTATAGGCATATGGCATACTTTTCTATACAGTATAAACACCAATATCTACCACTTCCGGTCTATGAAGTACCAGCAATACGCGTAAATACCATCAAATCGACGTATACATTTACCAGTGTGATACTGCTATAAACATGTTACGAGGGTCATCCAATAAAGAATGAGACTTTCTTCATAGTTAGAAAATCAGTGTGTATTTAGTTAAAATTCACCATACTAACCGTATTACATCTTAGCAATTCAGGAATATAAACAATATGCTTGTGATTGATCAGTTGCCGTAGCAACGGAATGTTTTGTAGAAGGACTTGAAGATGCATGGCCACGTTTACACTATTTTTTGCATACCCAAGGTAAACCAACGTCATTTATTTTCGTTCATAGGTAGCATTTAACCTATTGATATCATTTTTTCTACTGAACAATCTTAGCGTTACATAAAATGAAATGAAAGAAGAATTAATTTTGCATAACCTTTACTTTGGTTGCCTAGCAACCGATTTACTCGATTTTTTATAAACACTCTACTTTGCGTTGCTATGGTAACTATGTTAGTGAAGGATATCCCACAAAATGTATCACTATGTGCAGCTGATTATAATTAGGTATAGATGAACAGAGCCCTGTTTACTTAAATTTCCTTCGACTATTTGATATTAACGTTATAAGTCATGAGGTCAGTGGAAAACACCAATTTTTTCTTAAAAACCTGATTTTTTAAGCTTTGTTTCCATGGTAACAGCTCAAGACTTTGAAACATTACTTTCTGCTATTGGTTATAGATAGATTGCATGAGCATATATAAGTATTCATAAAAAAATAAACTATCCATTTTAACCTGTTGCCGTGGTGACCACCTATACTGAGCCGGCCACGGATGTTTGCCTTGTCTTCTAATATTGCCTAGCAACAAAAGTTGGAACTGTGTAACTCAACGAATATGGTTCATGTGAATAGCCAAAAAGACATGCTAGCGTTGAAAGAGATTTCATAAGTCTAGCATGTAAATTCACTGTACTATAGAAAAAGTCTCATTCTTTATTGGATGACCCACGTAGTCCTGGACGATTCTGCTACAAATCAGTTAGTACTGAATAATACTGCTACAAATATGTTAGTCCTGGATCATTCTGCTACAAACCAGTTAGTACTGAATAATACGGCCATAGACATGTTAGTCCTGGACCTTTCTGCTACAAACCAGTTAGTACTGAATAATACGGCCATAGACATGTTAGTCCTGGACCTTTCTGCTACAAACCAGTTAGTACTGAATAATACGGCCATAGACATGTTAGTCCTGGACCTTTCTGCTACAAACCAGTTAGTACTGAATAATACTGCTACAAACAGGTAAGTACTGGATCATTCTGTGCCAAACAGTTAGCACTGAATAATACTGCTACAAACATGTTAGTCCTGGACCTTTCTGCTGCAAACAAGTTTATACTGAATAATACTGCTATAAACAGGTTAGTACTGGATCATTCTGTGCCAAACAATTTGTACTGAATAATACTCATACAAACAGGTTGGTCCTGTGGACCATTCTGTTACTGACCAATGTGTACTGGATAATACAGATACAAACAGTTTTATACTGAACCACTCCATTACAAACAGGTTTGTACTGGATTATTCCATAGGTTAGTATTTGTATCATCTTCTACAATGCTGATGAGATTATACTTTGTTTCATATTTGAAATTATAGCTTTTGAAATGTATATCTTATTCTGCTAACATTTACTTGTACCAATATTTCACTGCTTTGAAATAAATACAGTAAAACCTGTGTAAAACGGCCACTCTCAAAAAGACCAAAAAATGGTTTTCAGGATAGATTATCGCTTAATGCAGGTCAAAAGCATTGCAGAATGCTCCAAAGGGAGCGTTCTGCAATACTTTTGACCTTCATTTAGCTACCATTTGTCATTAATACCTTTATTTTGTCTATTTTCTTGAGTGGTCCTTTTACACAAATTTTACTGTAGCAGCAAAACTTAACTCCTTCCTTGCTAGTGGTGACTTATGTCATCTGCTGATAACCTTTGCAAACAGTTTGGGCCCAGATCAGCATCAACATTCTGAACCATTTGACACTGATGGTGTTCCTGAAAGATTTTTTTTAATAAGTTAATTTTGAAAAAAAGTCATTAAATGACAACAAAAGCATCACATGGATGGTGCGTGCAAGAGGGAAAAAAATTGGCCCCGTCCCTTGGCACCCTGGGGAGGGGTCAAAGGTCAAATAGCATTAAATTACAATAACAAACTCAATTTTCATTCTTTCGCATGAGTCATATCCCAAGGGTGGGACTTGTGGGTGCTGGGGGTCAAAAACTTAAGCATGGGGATTCAGAATGGCCCCAATTGACTGCGCCTTCTAGTCATTAAGTTTAATGTTGGAAACTCTATAATTGCTAATTTGTATGTACAGTAGAACCTGTCTTAAGCGCCCACTCAATAAGAACACAAAAAATTGGTTTTCAAGACCAATTATCACTTAATGCAGGTCAAAAGTATTGCTGAATGCTCCAAGGGGAGCATTCTGCAATACTGTCGACCTTCATTAAGCTACCATTTTCCATTAAGACCTTTGTTTTGTATATTTTTAGTGGCCGCTTAAGACAGGTTTTACTGTATTTTTATATTACTGCAAGATTGATTCTCTCCATCGTAGGTTGGAAGTTACACCGCACAGACCTTGACGGTGGACATGAGCCAGATCTATATGTATGATTGGAACAGAGTGAACGTTCTTCCCAATCTCCCATCTTCACCATGTCCCCAAGAGGGCTGCAGAAACTGTATAGTGCCAAGGCCCATGGTACATTTTACATTTACACCAGGTTAGTGAGGTCCTTGGACCAGATTAGCAAAATGATTGAGAGTAGAATTGTGATTACAGGACGCCTGTCTTAAGCGGCCACTCAAAAAGGAAGACCAAAAACTGGTTTTCAAACTGAATTATTGCTTAATGCAGGTCAAAAGTATTGCAGAATGCCCCAATGGAAGTATTCTGCAATACTATTGACCTTTATTAAGCTACCATTTGTCATTAAGATCTTTGTTTTGTCTATTTTTGAGTGGTGGCTTAAGACAGGTTTTACTGTTGTTTTCAAATCCATCAGTGTAAACATGTTTTGTGGGCTCAAAATATTCATCTAATATTGCTTTAGATTTTTCTTTTGAGCACCCTTAACATATGTTTTGGTTAATTTGAGCCGCGACATGAGATTTCCAACAATGTGGTATGTGCGACCAGCAAAGGCCCATATCAGCTTGCACATATGCACAGTCTGATCAGAGCCTTTGCTAGTCGCTTGAATATTGTATGACTGTTAAGCTACTGACCGAACATCATTTGGAGTTTCTAAGCTTTAAAAGAGGCTGCACATGCTGGTCTGAGTCTACACTTGTCATGGAAATCACATGTCACGGCTCATTTGTATGATCCTATAGGTCAAGATATGCTCATTTGAACATTAAAATAGCCATTTTCTTACAGTGGAACTCATTATACAAAATTCCATCAATGGCTTAGCCAGAATGTTGAAAAAGTTATGCACATCAATGGGAGACTACTGATACAAGCAGTGATTCTCTTCAATTGTGTCCCTTTTCAAAATGGGAACTTCTCTTAAAGAAAAGAATTTGCTCCCACAGGGAGGGAATTCTTTCCTTTAAGAGCAGTTCCTTTTGTATGTAAATTCACTTTACCACATTTGAAGACCTCCCTCAAATGTTACTAGTTTTATTACGCACATGCGTAGCTGGTAATGGGAGCTACGCCAATGTGCATCATAATTCAAGCTTCTATTGCGCAAAGGTTTGTAATCACAAAATGCAAATGAGCCTGTACACACGATTTTGTACTAATTGCATCGGCGGGCAGCTTTGGCTCAGACAAGTCAGCACATACGCACAGTCTCACCAGAGTCTTTGCGACTCACATACATTAAGTATGGATGTAGATAAAGACTCAAATTAATATTTAGAGCTCTAACCCAGCACAAGCATTTTAAGAAGGCTTTTGCGCATATGCAATAAGTACCAAAATCTCACTAAATAGATATTTGACTCTTTCCGTTCTAGTAGCAACTTTTGTCATCTGCTGATACATTGACAGATCCAGAGAGGAGGGGGGGGGGGGGCAGGGGGTCCAGACCCCCCCCCCCCCTGAAAAATCACAAAAATATAGGGTTTCTTAGCAATACTGGTCCGGATCTCCTGAAAATAAGTGACATAGCTACCAAGCCAACATTAAATTTTGGGCCATTATTGGCACGCCAGCAAAATGCCATTTAAATGGTGTTTTGCCGTCGGGGTCATTATGACCCGCTTTTAGTTGTACTTGGATCCTCTCTCCCCTGTTCAACTAAAAAAAAAGATCCCATTTTAGAGTTGGGGCCCCCTCTGACAAAACTTTCTGGATCCGCGCATGTGATAACCTGTGTAAACAGTTTGGATCCAGATAAGGCCCGACAGAATTTTGGTCCTGATCTGGATCAAAACTGTTTGACACTCTGATAGTGTTCCTGAAAGAAATTTTTGAAACTGTTAATTTTGAAGAAAAATCAGCAGACCGCAAAAAGTTCAAGAGCCAAGTGTACATACATGTATTCCTAAACCTAGCTCTTTCACTGTTTCTTTGCAGGAGATGTCATTATTGCTGGATTGTTCGACATTCATGGAATGGGCTCGGAGGTCATGACCTGTGGCATGCTGAAGCAGACGCATGCCCTCGAAGCCGCTGCTTTCAAGTTTGCAATGAAGCAGGTGAAGACACACTTTGGATCTGGATTCCTTAATGGCGTCGAGCTTGGGTCTCTAATTGTCGACCTTTGCGACAGTGGAGAGACTGGTCGTCTGCTCATGAATAATATCCTCGCCAATCGCCATGTTGTGAGAGATAAGTATGGAAGAGTTATTGACCCTTACAGGATCAAATCAGTGGTTGGTACCCTGGACAGTACTGAAGCTATCTCCATGGCAACCATGCTGGGTCAGTTCATGATGCCACAGTTGGAAGCAGCGGCGACAAGTCATCTACTCTCAAATCGCATGCATTTTCCATACTTTAGTCGAGTGGTTCCCTCAGATAACGCTCAGATCCAAGCCATAGTAATGTTGCTAATGAGATTTGACTGGCGATATATTCAAGTGATACACTCGGGAGATGCGTATGGTCGCTCTGGTGCCAAGATGTTGCGTGACCTTGCAGCGGAAAGGTCAGTCTGCATTGCTGCCAAACATGAAATTGGAATGGACGGTGACTATGATAGGATTGTGCAGAACTTCCGAAAAACACCAAACGCAAATATTGTTGTTGGTATCATGGACAGCGATGACTTCAGGGGCATTCTTCAGGCTATGAAAGACCATGGAGTTTCACCGCTTGAGTATAAGCTGATAGGAACCGAGACTTGGGGAACCAAAAGATCAGTTGTTTCAGGTAAGGTATTTTTATGTGGGTGGGGGGTGGGGGGGGGTGGTTGCTGGTGCTTTAAGGGTTAGGCTCTATAATTAGAAAAGGGATTGTTCTTTTGACCTTATTAAACATAGATTGACCCAAACTAGTAGAGTTTTGGCCACTCAGAGTACAAAAGGGTCAGAAAAAAATACAAAAACCTATATTTATCCCAAACTTAGTGTATAAATTAAAGAAAATTGGTTCTTGATTGTATCTATTCCTGATCTTTGCCTTCTTCTTTACATTTATTAAATGTGGAACCATAATGCGCCAATCCCAGCAAAAGCCGTCTGCTTTTCTCGTCTGCTGAAATGTTTAAGAAGCCTCTATGGCAAACAGTGTGGACCCAGATCAGACTGCTCCTATAGGAGCAGTCTGTTCTGGGTCCACATTGTTTGTTTCTATACTTAATTCGTCAGTAATGTTAGGCAATTATTTGCAGCAGACGACTTCAGCAGACGACATTTTCAGATGCATTTTTTTCTTGGCGCTTTAAGGGTTAATATGGAAATTAAGCATTACAAGGTCAAGATTTATTTTCCAAAAGCCAAATTTTGGCTAAAGACATGACAGTTTGCCGATCTTACATGATGATTCATTATTTTGTAGCTGTGACTTTTATCAGACTTATGTGTTTTGAGAAGCTGTCCATTGTACAGGATTGCAAGCTTGCAAGCCTGTACAATGGACAGCTTCTCGAGACTACAAAAAATGATGTTGAATTTCTTAATATGTGTAAGTTACAGTGTCTTAATGTTACACTGTGTAGCATATACTCAGAAAAACAATTGAAGGATATCAAAATTCTTTTGACTCTATAGCATTTGAGAAAATTTCCAAACAAAGTATTTTTGTATCTGATGCAAATCAGCAAAATGCAAAATAAAACTTATGGGTCATTGGTTATGATACTGTACTACGCAAAATGTACCAACCCTCTTTACCAAACGTTCACAAGCAAAATATTTAGCGTGTATATTTTTTGCTGCAATATTTACCTGGTCATTGCTTATGTTCTAATTCCGACCACAGACAAGTGTTCACACCCATTTGTCAGTAATTACACCTAATAATGTGACAACTTCTTCAACAAAAATGCACAGATATGGCATACCCCAGCCAATATGACAACAAATTGGAAGTTTAACACTGACAACAACTACAAAATTTGGTGGCATACTTTTGACTGAGAGCCAGCAATGATTTGGGGCCATTCATTGTACAAACGATAAAAATGGGTTTCAATCATTTTTGAATGTTTGTGACTTTTCATTATAGAGGCTTGCACCTTTTGGACCTGTACTGAACTTTAATCATTGAAGCGTGACTTAAATCAAACATACATTTTTATTGCAGATATATGGAACTATGAAATGCATACATAATTAATTCAATTTTTATTATATTGAATGTTATGGATTGAACTGAATCTAAATATCCTTCAATTGTTTTTCTGAGTATATTACTCTGTTATAGTGTAACATGTTATTCTGCTTTCATGTATAAACTCAAGTCTCGTGGACTTTGAGTCAACAAAAATTGCCAGTACAGTAAAACCTGTCTTAAGTGGCCACTCAAAAAGAAGACCAAAAATTGTTTTCAAACCCTATTATCGCTTAATACAGGTCATAAGTATTGCAGAATGCACCAAGAGAGCATTCTGCAAAACTTTTGACCTTCATTAAGCTACAATTTGTCTTAAAGACCTTTGTTTTGTCTATTTATGAGTGGCCGCTTACAACAGGTTTTACTGTATTTTAATTTTTTATTTTCAAGGTTTGTCAGATGTTGCAGAAGGTGCAATTTCTATGGACATCATACCCCCACCGATGACTAACTTTAGACGGTGGCTTGATGGACTTAACCCCTCAAATATGGACACAATGAAAGAAATGCCTTTTTTTGTGGAGTGGTACGAGCACGCTTTCAACTGCTACATCGACGCAAATCAGCGCGGCATCTACACTCAGCAGTGTCAGTACAACCAGGGGATCACGCAAGCACCAAACTACGAGGAAACATCCTACACACCGTTTATAATCAGCGCCACCTACGCAGTCGCCAGAGCCATCGACATGGCTCTGAAGGACTACTGTGGCCCGAACTATAATGGCGTCTGCTGGCAGTTCCGTACGGCGTCACATCTTAAGAATAAGATTCTTGGTTACATCAGAGATGCTGAGTTTAATGTGGATGATTTCAATCCGAACAGTCTGTTCAAGATCATCGACGGTGAAGGGGAGTCTAACTTTGCAATCTATTCCTATCAGTCTGGTGTTTATTCACAGGTGAGTTGCTATTTTTAACCCTTAACTCCCCGCCACTCACCACTGCAGCAGACGACCAATTTTGCGACATCTTTCTTAATTTTCGAAAAAAATAAGAAATGATATTTCATGAGAAGCGTCTGCCAGCAGACGATTCTCATGAAATATCATGCCTTATTTGTTATTTTTGAAAAAGCTGCAAAATTTGAAATTGTCTTCTGCTGCAAATTATAGGTGGTGCTTTAACTCCTCGCCAGTGAGTTGCTATTTTAACCCTTAACACGCCACCTATAATTTGCAGCAGATGGAGTTAATTCTTAAAGCACCACCTATAATTTGCAGCAGACGACAATTTCAAATTTTGCTGTTTTTTCAAAAATAACAAATAAGGCATGATATTTCATGAGAATCGTCTGCTGGCAGACGATTCTCATGAAATATCATACCTTATTTCTGTCAAAACTAGGAAAGATGTCCCAAAATTTGTCGTCTGCTGCAGACGTGATTGGCGCTTTAAGGGTTAACTCCCCGCCAGTCATGACTTTTGTCATCAGCTCCTTTCCACTGCCAATGTTTCTAGGTAGCATATATTGCAAATAATATGTACCCAGATCAGACTGCTGCTTTGGAAGCAGTCTGATCAGGGTTCATATTGTATGCTTCCATTACATGGAAAATTCTAAAAGGTTTTGGCCAAAATGGGATGGCTCAAGTTGAGAACTCCGTCAAGGCCCAAACTAACACACAGGCCTCTGTAGGTAATGTGTGTAATTATTAATTAATTTGTTTTATTTATTAAGGGGTACTCAGAGTCAAGAGTGCATAGAAAAAAAATCTTATTTCTCAACCAAAGCATATGTTGTGGGTGCTCAAAAGAACCATCTCAATGAGCCCCCAAAACATATGTTAAAACTGAGGGGTACGAAAATATTGCTGATTTTACGCTTAAAAGATCTGTTAATCCCGACCTATGAGACAGCATAAGTACCCAAATCTCATCAACCAGGCCCCAAGATTATCAAAGTACATTCTCAAGCTCAAAATAAAGTGCAATGATTAGCTGATTGCGGACATATGTCCGCAAGCAGCCATTTATTGCGCTATATTTTGAGTATAACCGTGGCGCCAACTTATATGCTTGTTCTATTCGTTTGCAGATTGGCACATACAACACAGAAAGTAAGGAGCTGGTTAACATCCCACTCAACGTTCCTTCCCTTGATAACTTCATTTCCCGATGCCAGTCTGTGTGCGGGGAGTGTGTCTACTTGCTTCAACAGGCCCCATTCAGTGTCTTCGGTCGTGGCAACTTGATGCTAGGTGTAAACGTTGCCATACATAACCCGGACATGTCGGGAGATCCAATCAGATGCTCCGACATGCGACTCACGAATGGCTTCCAGACTGGTGTAGCAATAATGTATGCTCTGAATGAAATCAACAGTAGAAGAGGACCAGTCATTTTGAATAATGTTGAAGTGGGTGGGTTGCTGTTTGATCATTGTAACAGTCCTGCAAGAGCATATGGCTTGCCGTCGGCTCTCTATTCTGGGATACTGGAGTCTAGAGATTACAGTCCCGATTTGAACAACATCAGAGCATGGTTGACGGATAATACTCTTGTCACTGAGGAGATGAAAGGTTTCTTCAAGGATCTGAATCTTCCGGTTATCAGCCCGATGGCTCTCAGTAATTCGTTCTTGGACGAAGATGAGTACCCAACGTTCCTGCGGACAGTCCAGGGTGACAGTACAGTTGCGGCAGCTCTCGCCGTCCTTGTCAAATCTCTCGGCTTCCAGTACGTCACCATTGTGCATTCTGCCAACAGCTTCGGTGAAGGTGGAAAAGAGGCTTTCTATCAGATTGCACAGCAGGAAGGCATCTGTATCATCAAGGCATTTGAATTAGGACCGTCAACTGATACCGGTGCCCTGATGGCCGAACTTGTGGCTCAGACCACACACGTGGTTGTGACCTACTTAGGAATGAGCGACATGGAAACCTTTATTGATGCAAAGGCAGGTAATCCTGCAGCTCTGGACAACCTGGTGGTATTCTCCCCTGAACCATATGCAGCCCTCTACAGAAGCAAAGGCTCTGCAGCCAGGAATATTCTCAGTCTAAGTATGAAGGCTAACAATATGGCTGGCTACAAGGCGTACATTGACAATGTCGGAGAGGAAGCTTTTATGCAGCATTCTGGGCTTACCTACTACTATCAGGATCTCTTCCAGTGTAATCTTCCTGGTTATTATCGGTGAGTTGATGTTATACCCAGCCCATATCTCTTTCCTTGCAAGCAGCGACTTTTGTCCTCTGCTGATAATGATAACCTTTGCAAACAGTTTGGATCCAGATCAGGCCCAACAAAACATCCAGCCTGATCTGGATCCAAACTGTTTGACACTAAAAGAATTTTTTGAAAAAGTTAATTTTGAAAAAAATCAGCAGACAACAAAAATGCATGCAAAATTACCCAGTGGGCAACTCTTTGCATAATGGTAATTTTTCATGCTTTTGTTGTCGTCTGCTGACTCTTTCATAATTAACTTTTTTAAACAATTTCCTCAGGAACCCTATCAATGTATCAAATGGTTTGGATCCAGATCAGGACAGACATTTGTCTGGGTCGAAACTGCTTGCAAAGGTTATCAGCAGACAACAAATCTCAGCTCCAGATCATATTATCAAGCAGGGAGTTTCTGACTCCTTGCTTTGAAGGCAAGGATGTTTTTTTCTGTAATATCTGGTGTTTTATTTCACTCCCAACTTTTGCCATATGAGAGTTTTAAACTCACTTTATTGCATAAAAACAAGTGCCTAACACTATTAACACATGAGCATCCATGTTTTAACAAAGAAATGAATGCGCTGTTAATAAATGGTTTAGCCATTAAATTTTATGACAGCTGATCTGTTAATCACTCATATATTTGGCTTGACAGATGAAAACGTCTATCCATGTGTTGACTTCGAAACGGTGACAAAATATAGTTCAATATTTTTTTGACAAATTTTGATGAATATTTCATTGAATTTATGCAATAACAGCAATCAAACATTTTTCAATGCATGAAAATTCTCTGTGTCCTTCAGCTTTAACATCTCCCTTGGGACATGGCGAACATTATACAATAAAACCTGTGTAAAACGGACACTCTCCAAAAGTCACAAGATGGAATATTGCTTAATGCAGGTCAAAAGCTTTGCAGAATGCTCCAAAGGGAGCATTATGCAACACTTTCGACCTTCTTTAAGCTACCATTTGTCATTATGATCTTTGTTTTGTCTATTTTTGAGTGGCCGTTTTACACAGGTTTTACTGTATTGTTGGTACTTAAAAGGTGTACTGTCCCGATGATGCTCAAATGAAATGTTAAGGAGTGCAGTGGCTCAGTGGTAGAGTGCTTGACTCCAGAGAGTCGAGACTGAGGGGCCTCGGGTTCGAGCAATACCGGCGTCACTGCTTTGTATCCTTGAGCAAGAACATTAATCCTAGCTTAGTACTGGTTCAACCCAGGAAGACCTACATGAGGGTCTAGATGGCGTATAATGATTAGTGAATAATGGCCTTATTTTATAATGAATCGTGAATAATGAGCCAAAAAATAATGAATAGTGAATAATGGGGGCCTAAAAAATAATGAATAATCCTATTTTTTTAATGAATAAAAGAAAAAATTAATGAATAGTGAATAATCAGATTTTAATGAATAATGAATAATACTAAAAATTCGTCAACGCATTTTTGCCTATGCTTGTAAAAGATTGACCCCCTTTGTAATTGACTGGTTATCAAATAACTACACTATAACAACCACAAATGATAGGTAATTCTACAATTTATAAAACCCAGTCAACTAAGGAGAATCAGTACAAAATGGCATCTGAAATAGAGATAGAAACAGAAAGTGCCAAAAACTCAAGAAAAAGACACAGGAAGTAATAATGTGGTTCCTGTTATGCTAGCGTTCTGTAATACTGATCGCAAAACTGTGAAAGAAAGAAGTATATATAGGTCCAGAGTGTGTATAAATTCCAAAGAACACGAAAATGTAATGAGTTTTCGCAGGCATATTATTGGCCCCACCATGGGTTTTGGGGATCTGGGGAGAATGGCTATTTATTTTCAGGGAGCTGGGAAGCACTGGTAATTATTTTTGGGATTTGAGGAGCAAGCTCATAGTTTTGGGGATTTAGGGAGCCCTGCAAAAAAGTAAGAAATTTAATTTAAACAATCTCACCTTAAAGGAAAAGCCTTCATTTCATTTGATTTTTTTAAAAAAAATCTTCGGCCTCTGGGTGGAAGCCCCCCAGACCCCCCTTGAGAAATCTCAGTATATTTACTTTCGTGTTAAAATGCTAATCGGATTGGGGTAGAAATTTATTAATCAGGCTTTCAGATAGGCCCTACTTTTCATTGTGTTCCTACATTTCCCTACTTTTTCATGTAAACTTTCTACTATCCCTACTTATTCACTCTAAAGTGTCATTTACACAATAAAAATACATAAATTTTTCCTCGGTCGCTTTGCTCGCTCGGATCTTAAAACATTACTATATTTTTAAGCATTGTTTGAAAGATTGGTATTTTAATGAATAATTGGTCTTATTTTAATGAATAACCCAAAATTTTAATGAGATGAATAATGGGCTAAATTTTTAATGAATAGTGAATACCAGACGCCCCCATCCAGACCCTCCTACATAACTGAAAGATTGCTGATGGGATGTAAAGAATCAAATCAAACAAACAAACAGTTAGAAATTTAATTTATCTGGATCTATGATTAACCCTTTAGAGATGCCTTTTAACACTTTTGCAAACAGAGCAGACCCAGATCAGGCAGCTCTTGTAAGAGCTGTCTTATCAGGGTCTACTCTGTTTGTTTATAAGTCTTATTGAAATATGATTAGATTTGTTCCTACACTAGTTGACCAGACAAGTAATTTCTTTGTTCTATCGACTAAAGTGAAAGTTTATTTATATAATTATCATAGTGGGTGGAGCTTAGCATGAATATTCATGAAGGAAAGGGTTAACTGTGATTACTTGGTTTAAACAATACTTATTCATTTTATTATAACTGTGATTACTTGTGTTGTAGATATGCACAAGACTGCACAAGGCCACTACAGAAGATTACCAACAGTCCAAATTTCTTCCTGGATAACTACGTTCTGTCAACGATCAACGCTGTCTACACATTTGTTGCGGCGGCCCACGAGACGCTGAAGGAGAAATGTGGCGAGGACTACAGTGGAGTATGTGCAGACTTCTCCTCTGGTAAGTGCCAAAACCAAATTACAATAACAAAATCAGCCTGAGCAAAAAGAAATAGTCCTGAGCTTTCTGCTCTTGAATAACAACATGACTTTTGGCAAGTTAGTCAAAATCATGAATTATATATGGAAGATAAAACATTCTTTTCTGTGCTTGAACATTTGCCAAGTCCAAATGTGATAACATGTTGCCGCCTGAACCGTGAATCGGTGAGGGTTGCAACACATTATCACACGAGGGCTTGGCAAATGTTCATACACGGAAAGGAATGATAAATTGTCATTGTTATATACCTTCCTTTCCAGCACAAGCATTTACAGAACACAATGCCAAATACCCATGACCAGTCTTAAATGGCAATAAAGCCATCTGCTGCCATGTATTAATGTGAATGAAGCCCCCGGCCACTGGTTGCTGCATTGCTACACATTAAATTTAGATGAAATGTACAACTGTCAGTGATTGAAACACACCAAGTTTCTATAGTAAACACTTCTTAGGTATATAACAATGCCTGTTAAAACATTTTCCGAGATAATTAGTTTGCAGATAACCCACCTTCATAGGAGAGGATACACAGATTTCACTACCTGCAAAATTTTGCAAAAAAAATTGTTTTGTTTCACAAAACCTGCATGTAATATTTCTAACAAAATATTTTGGATGTATTTGTCACAAATTTTAGCTAACAATGGTTTTGAACATTATAGTCCATGCTTGATTGTATGGTTATTTTGATATACTCTAGGAGATTTGGTTGTTATTTTCTTTTTAACAAGTTTTACATTCATGAAAATCTGTTCAACAAATTGACTAATATGATCATCCTTAGAAACAGTGAAAAACTGTGTGGATCCTGCTCAGCTGATCTGGGTCTACACTGTTTTTAAAAAATGGTATTAAATTTTGAAAAAGTTATAGAACTTTATACTCTTAGTGCACTTATCAGAATGAGTATGGTATTTGCATACCAAAAACATAATTCACTTATTTCTCAACCTAAGCATATATTGTGGGTACTCAAAAGAACCGTCTCATTGAGTCGGTTCTTTTGAGCTCCCAAAACATATGTTAAAACTGAAGGGTAAGAAAATATTAACAATTTTACGCTCAAAAAATTTGTGACCTGTTTTTCAGATACCGACACTAATACCATTTTACTAAAGAAGATGAAGGAGGTGAATTTCGTGGACCCCAGTGATTCCCAGTTCTACTTTATTGGACAAGAGGGCACTGCTAGCAGAGATATACAGCTGTTTAATGGCAATTCGATGACAAAGGTATAATACCATATTTGATTTCCAGTCTATCTAGTAGTGCACTTCCATTATCAATATGTAAATTTTTCAGTGAATTTACAACATATTTCAATAGCTTTGGTGACCTAGTCATACAGAAACAATCAAAACCTAAAACCTCTTTGGCTAAGAGTTCTTGCACCTTCATCTGTTTCGGAAAAGAGAACAATATCATCTGCATACATAAGTAAAAACAACTTAAAATAATCTAAATCTAATCCTGCTATATCTTTGGAGATCATCTCCTGCTCAAGATCGTTGACATAGAAAACAGAAATGGAGATAAACACTCCCCTTGACGGACTCCTGTATAGCAGACAAATTCTTCACCTTTAGCATTATTAAATTTTACCCGTGATTTTACATTTTCATACATAGACATGATGATATTTAAAATTTTACCTCTTATTCCTAATTTAATGAGTTTGAACCAAAGATTATCTCTAACTACATAATCGAAGGCTTTTGAGAAGTCAATGAACGCACAAAACAGTCTTTTATTATTATTCAGATAATGTGTAATATACAATATTTGTTATATGTTTTGGGACAGAAGTATCTGGGCAAAAGTGTAGACCCAGATCAGGAGCAGTATGAATGTATGCACCGTTTGCCATTGCACCAACTCCCGGCCTGGTCCCATACTTTCATGGAGATTGATCATGAAAATAATTTCTATGGCCATTCTCCTTCTGCCCGCTGATTCATTTAAGAAGGGTTGTTGTAAGTTACAAGCAGAAGTATGTGCACCAACTCCATGATGCTTGTTCAAGCTTGCCTAGGAAAAAGTGTGGTTAGGTGAATTGACCGTACTGAAATGATCATAGCTGTTGACTCGGAAGTAAAGCAACAAACCAACCAACTATTGCACCAACTTTCGGCAATGTTTGGGGATAGTAAAAGCAAATTGTCATAACTGCATAATTTGCTTTAGCTAATATTGTACTGAATGACTTTTATAATTTTGGTGCTGCAGAGATTTATCAAACTTCAGCATCAGAGTGGTACAGTATACAGTTATTTCATGCCTGTTTGTAGTGTAGTCAAAACTATTACCCCGAGGTGCCATGGACGACCTGATGCACTACTGCACGAGGTCGAAGGCTGAGTGCAATAGTGCATCAGGTTGTCCACGGTACCGAGGGGTAATAGTTTGACTATACTACAAACAGGCATGAAATAACTGTTTTATTACCCAACCCATTTTATGAATTACTTAGCAGCGTTTTTTGAATGGAGTTGCTGTAGACGATGCGGTTTTGTTGCAAAACGGAAAATTTCACCAAATCTGCTCAATTTTGGTCTCAAAATGTTCCGCTCGTTCTAACTAAGAAAACGAGTACCCACACTTTATGTTTCTGACCATAAACAACGGAGTTATTGGAGTTTAAAGTTGCCAAACCATGCCTCATTTTCACCATTGTTGCATAACGTCTCCTTTCATAAACGAACCGTACGCGCATTGCCGTCGCGCATGATAATAAGCGCCTGTGTGTTTTTAACAGGAAAGCGGGAAACCAGGCCCATGGTATAGTGCCAGTCTATAGTCATATTTATTGACCGGTGGAATAGTTCAGTGGCTCATGACAAAGCAAAAAATAGACAATTACTCCGTACATAGACGGTTGGGTAATAATAACTATTATTTGATGACCATGCATTTGTGCCACCAAGTAGGTTACTTTTGCTACTTACTGCAAGTAATTGCTACCAGCAAAAAAGTTAATTTCTGACCCTGACTTTGGCAAATAGTGAAGTATCTAATGAAAACAATGACATTTCATCAGGGTCAACACTGTTTGCTTGCTAAGTCAAAAAATTATTTCTAAAAAAACAAGAAATACAATTTTTTATTTTTGGAAATTATAACCAACTCAATTTATACAATGGACCATCCCAAGTCTATTGTATCAGACCAGAAGGAAGAATCCATAAGTACATTAACGGGTAAACTCTTTGCCTACAAGGTTCGTCTTCTGATAACTTAAGCAAACATTTTGGATCCAGATCAGGCCCGACATTTTGTCCAGCCTGATCTGAATCCAAACTGTTTTATACTCTGATGGTATTCCTGGAAAAAAAATTAAAGAACAAAGTTGATTTTGAAAAAAAAATCAGCAGATGACAAAAAAGCATGCAAATTAAGAGTTAAAATCATTGTTTTTTCAGGTTGGTGAGTTTGCAGGTGCCTCTGTGAATTTCTTCAGCAATACGTTCCGAGATACCTTTTCTCAAACCAAGTCCATGTGTGTTCTTCCTTGCTCACCATGTATACAGTCAGCTATGAACTTCACCTACATTCCCGGGGATGTCCTTCTTGGAGGTTAGTCAGCTTTAACCCTTCGTATCCTAGTGACTCCTGAGTACTTTGGCAAACAGCAAAGACCCAGATGAAATGGCACTTCATCAGGGTCTACACTGTTTGCTAAAACAAAAATGATTTATAACCTGTGACCCCAAGATATAAACAATTGACCGTCCCAAGTTTGATGTATCTAAACAGAAGGAAGAATCCATTAAACCTTATCTGCTAGGTATACACTCAGATTTTTTATCTCGGTACTGCTGATTTAAGTAGGCTAGTTTTGGGGTTAACCCTTTCATTCATGAATATTCATGCTAGGCTCCACCCACTATGAATAATTATATAAGTAAACTTTCATGTTGGTACATAGAACAAAGAAATTATTTGTCAGGTTCAGTTTTGTAGGATCATATTTCAATAGCAAACAGAGCAGACCCTGATCAGGCAGCTCTTGTAAGAGCTGCCTGATCTGGGTCTGCCCTGTTTGCAAATACCTTAAAAGGTGTCTCTATGAGGTTTAGGGTTAACAGTGAAACTAGGACCAGTACCTTAATTAATTTTTTTTAACAATTAGGTATGTTACCCACTCCTTTTTCATTCATTTGGGTATTGCAAATGTTAATTGGGTATTCAACATTTCTAATAAATACTTATTTGGGTAATTTGGTTTTTCAATTGGGTATTTTTGTAAATGTTAAAACTTTACTCACCAATTGATACATTTATCTAATTGCTGCTATGAACATAATGTGTTGC
The DNA here is from genome assembly GCA_964019695.1 of Loripinus fragilis. Lineage (NCBI taxonomy): Eukaryota > Metazoa > Mollusca > Bivalvia > Lucinida > Lucinidae > Loripinus > Loripinus fragilis. Next base: position 77,944,503 of record OZ026525.1, read on the forward strand.
TCACAATTGACTTTGTTCTCTCAGATCATATTGAATAAATGCTTAAAACCAGTCAGTTGGCTGTGTACATTTAGCCACTCTGAGCTAAACTGAACTGCGGTCGGCAAAGTGATAAAATCAGGTACCCATGACTATTTGATTGTATTGGGTATAGTTAATGTCTTCTGCTTTTTGTTACCCTACCAGATCAATTTAAATTGCTTTTTGGGTAAATAAGCAAATACACACACTAATTAAGGTACTGTAATAATGACTACCCTATGTACTCGTAAACCCGAGGGTAAACCACTTATGAGAAACCTGGCCAGGAAGAGTGTGATCAGGATCTCCACTGTTTGCTCACAGAATGTTCTGTTCAAGTTTTAATAAAAATGAAAAATACCACCCAACAACCCTTAAACCAGAAATGGACTGGTCCAATTGATAAGAGTGGAAATTCCATTCAGCTTAAATGGGTTAAGATGGTTTTGGTAATTTTGTCAGTGTTTCCAGGCCTTTAGTTAAGAGTGTGTACCAAAAAATGATTTTCTTATTTCTCAACCAAAACATATGTTGTTGGTACTCAAAAGAACCGTCTCAATGAGACGGTTCTTTTCAGCACCCAAAACATATGTTAATACTGGTGGGTAAGAAAATATTTGCAATTTTACGCTCAAAGATTTTGTTTATCTAAACCTATGGTGTATCTTATTTTCTCTGACTGGAAACCATGAATAGAAATGGGCCAGTACAAGAGATTTTGGTGCACAACCCATGAACAGAAATGGACCAGTACAAGAGATTTGGCATCATCGCTCATCCCATCAGTGAGCAGCAAATGCCACTAATAAACGTCCACCCTGACGTATCCAGCAAAGCTAGATGTCTAAATTTTGGTCTGAGCCTTCATCTCATGTACATCTATACTTTGTGTATGCAAACAGCGATATTTTGTGTATGTGAGTAGCAAAGACTCTGGCAAGTCAGACTAGCCTGAGCCTTCAATGCTTGTCAATGTGATAAAATCTTGTGCAAACAGTGTAGACCCAAATGGGATGACACCGAATGAGACATACCATCAATGTCTGCACTGTTGATTAAAATAGAAACAATCTTCTTTTTTTCCAATCTTGTTAAATTTATTTTTCATTTGCCCGTTACAATTTTCCCCCCCAGAGATCCGGGCATTCTCTGGAGTTTATTTGTAATTGTGAAGTTCAAAAAGACAATAAATACCTATCATACATCAAGAACTCTCTCACCAGTTTTACACTATGTGATCATAATATGATTTGCATGATACAATTACAGATGAATCTAAGAAAAATGTTTCTAGCAAAAAATGACACAGAATGAGGCATATCATCATGATCAAGGTCTGCACTGTTGATTAAAATAGAAACAATCTTCATGGACAGAAATAAAATGGTGTTTGGAAATGTTTACTTGTGATCCCTTTAATGTGTAATGGGCAATCCAAACTAAAGTTTTGGATTTTCCATTACAGTAAAACCTGTCTTAAGCGGCCACTCAAAAAGATGACCAAAATTGGTTTTCAAGACTGATTATTGCTTAATGCAGGTCAAAAGTATTGCAGAATGCTCCAAGGGGAGCATTCTGCAATACTTTCGACCTTCATTAAGCTACCATTTGACATTAAGATCTTTGTTTGGTCTGTTTTTGAGTGGCCACTTAAGACAGGTTTTACTGTATATATTAAGGCATCATGTGAGATTCTGTCAAGAAACGTGGTTAAAAAGATATTTTTGATTTTCAGGTGTATTTGATGTCCATGAGGCAGATATATTTCCATTCTCTTGTGGTGAAATCAACACGTTACGTGGGTTCCAACTTCTCGAAGCATTCCATTTTGCCATCCAGAGAGTAAACGACAAATCAGGAATGTTTGCTGACATTATGAAAAATATCCGATTGGGAGGTATTGGTTTGGACGCATGCGAAAGCGCCATTAAAGGTGGCTACTTGGTGTCAAACATACATAGTGGCTTATCAGTCCTGCAGCGCAACAGCCATGTTATCGACCCCGATGACATTGATGCCTATATCGGGCCATATTCTAGTGGCAGATCCATCTTCCTGGCTCGTCTGCTAAAAACACTCAAAGTACCGCAAGTCAGTTTTGGATCAACAAGCGTCTCTTTGAATGACACCGATAGATATCCGTACTTCCTGCGTACAGTCCCCGCTGACAATCATCAGGCAATGGCGATGATCAAATTTTTACGAAGATACAACATACGCTATGTGCAGATTGTCCACACTGCAGATAATTACGGAGAACAAGGTGCCCAGATCTTTAACAGTTTGGCAGAGGAGAATAAGATTTGTGTTGCACAGACTGTATCATTCTCTGACAAGAGTGTTGTTACTGCTGAGTCGGCAAATGATGTGATCCTGGCTCTGCTGGAAAAACCAATCGCAAACACTGTAGTTGTTTTTGCCTCTTCTAGTTTTATCAATGAACTGTTACAAGCTATTCGTAGAAACCCAGAAGCTCTTAACAAGTTCAAGTTTATCGGGTCTGACTCTTGGGCGAATAACAAAGAAGCGACAGATTCTGTTGAAGATCTAGCCGTTGGTTCAGTGACCTTTGACCTTGATACGAGAGATTTAAGAGCCTTTGATGAATATCTGTCTTCAAAGACACCGGGCAACTACCCAGAAAACCCATGGTTTTCTGAATACTATGAGGAAATACATAACTGCTATCTGACTATTCCCGACAAAAGGTATCCCCGCCGATGTCACGCCACCTCTATAGACGTAACAACCTCTGGCAGATACAAGCAAGACACAGCAATCATCCATGTTATCAACGCTGTGTATTCGTCTGCTATTGGTATTGATATGGCTCTGAAGGAAGTTTGTGGAGTAGATTATACGACTGTATGCGAGGCATTTAAAAATATTCAAAACAAGCGTGATTTGATACTGCACAAGATGAAGGATGTGACGTTCACAGATCTGTCTGGACACGATTTTAGTTTTAACAGCCACCGAGGATATACAGTCTACTCTATTGACACGGAGGCAGTCTTTGGTTATGTTTACAATCCAGTAAGTAACCACCTTTAACCCTTAAAGCGCCAATCACGACTGTCACGACTTTCCCAATTTTTAAAAAAAATAAGGTATGATATTTCATAAGAATCGTCTGGGGGCAGACGATTCTCATGAAATATCATGCTTTATTTTTTATTCTTGAAAAAGCAGCAAAATTTTAAATTGTTGTCTGCTGCAATTTATAGATGGCGCTTTAAGGGTTAAAATTTTTTTGTTTCCCTTTACTGAAAAACATTGTCTTAAGCGGCCACTCAAATAGAAGACAAAAAATTGGATAATGCAGGTCAAAAAGATTGCAGAATGCTCCAAGAGAGCATTCTGCAATACTTTTGACCTTCATTAAGCTACCATCTGTCTTTTATGTTTTGTCTATTTTTGAGCATCTGCTTAAGATAGTATTTATATTTCCACTGCAAGTCTTTTAAGTGAATCTTTACATTTGAGATGTTGGTCATATCTTTATGAATGGATTGATTTAAGCACATGCACACATGTGCCATTCGATGGACCAACAACAATGCCATCCAATATTATACAATTATTGACTAATGAGGCATTGGATATGATGTGATATCAATAATGACCGATGCGAAGCCGAGGTCAATATTGGTATTCTCTGGTCAATATTACATCATATCCAATGCCTCATTAGTCAATAACTGTTTTATTATATAACATTTAGAGAAAGAAGTACAGGTATCATTGCACCTGGAAAAAAATACTGAACTTATATACACGTTTTGGGACAGTCAAGCATATAGCAGAAATGGTGCAAACCTAAATAAGACCACTCTTTTACTATTGCATATATGTTGTGCATGAGTGTCATCATTCAACATTTACAAACAAGAATTCTAACACACTTCGCATGTAGAGCCGATGATAAAATAAGTGTGATATGCCAAACAATAATTCACAGCTTTGAAAGCGCAGGGAAAATATGTGATAGCTGACGTCATATGTTACTGGTAAACGACGTCATTCATGGCGTTAGACGGTGTAACGTCGTTTTTACCCTTGAAAAACGTTACAAATACATGTAAACGTATGCGACGTGGTCTAAGTATTGGCGGGAGTTCTTCAGTGCAAAGGCGGAAAGTTGGAAGAAGCTGAAGACTTCAAATTTGTTTTCGTCGTTTTATTGTGCATTAAAACCGAAATAGATCAACTCCAGTGCGTGATTTGTTGCGTTTTCAGTAACTACGATATGATTATTAGCCACGCTTTAGAAAAGCAGAACGGGAAAGAAAAAAAACCCAAAAAACAAGGAGTCTAATTTTAGTAACTAATATACACTGGCAAGCGCGCGCAAGCCAGTGAATAAGACAATATATTGACTGGCCACGTGAGCGCTCTTAGCCAATGAAAATCAGTCTTTTTTCTTAGTTATATAATAATGTTGTTTGTTTACTGACATTTGCATGATGATGAATATGTATCACCATGATGTAAGTGTGGAAATTTAGTGTTTTTGCTATTCCAAAACCTCAGTTATGTCTGATTTAATTCGAAATATCCGGAAAATCAGCCAAGTTAGGTGAAAATTGATACTTGACTGATAATGCAAAATATAGATATAAGTAATAAATTCAATTTTTGGTCTGTTCATGGAATCATGAACATATTGGGTCTCTTGCAAAGTAAGTGCTTCGAGTTAACTGCAAGAGACCTGATGTGTTCATGATTCCATAAACAGACTAGAAATTGAATTTTATTTCTTAGGTAACAAGAATACCAAAAAGAGGAAGGTTGACATTCCAAGCCTTGCTTTATTCATGGAAGGATATTTCTTTTCTTTAAATTGAAACACATTTCACAGAAAAGCAAAACTTTTGAGCTTAAAATTGACAATATCTTCTTATTCATCAGTTGTAATATTTCTTTTAGATGCTCAAAAGAACCATCTCATTGAGATGGTTCTTTTGAGTATCCACAACATATGTTTTGGTTGAAATATAAGAAAAATAATTTTAAATTTCACACTCTTACTTGAGGCCTGTAAATTCCTAATCACAGGGTATTATCTATTTTCCTGCTGATAACCTAAGGTCCTTTGTTTAGACCAAGATCAGGCCTGAAAAATGTTGGCCCTGATCTGGTTACAAAATATTTGCTCCTAATATTTTCATGCCAAGAGTTTAAGTAGGTTGATTCCACTGCAGTCCAATGGAGTGCTATAAATAGCTCAGACCCTACACCTAGGAGTGATAAATCCAGACAACAAAAAAGGAGATATATCATTATGATTTGTAATTCAGATTGGAAAGTATGGTGGAGATGGAGAATTGACAATAACTGCTCCCACCTACAGACCAAGCTGGGATGGTAGCTGTAATAGGGAAGACTCATGTACCGAGTGTCCGACTATTAGAAATCTCATCACAAGGTCAGTCAACAATGCTTACTGTCATGTCAACCAAGAGTGACAGTGACATGATCTTTTGTTTACAATTGTTAAGTAAAGCATTAACTTGTACACCCAACTTGCGCTAATGTGAATCAATAGATCACTTGTTTATTAATACTATCCTGTGGATAGGATTAATGCACAAGTGATTTATCGATTATAAGTGCCTGATAGTTTTGTAAACAAAACATGACATCACTGTCACTCTTGGCTGGCAGGACAGTAGGTCTAGATATGGGAACTTTATCAGCATAGAAGTGTGATTCTAATGCACTTTAATTTGTAACTCGACTTCTGATTGGATAAGGTCAAAAATTTGTGACAGTATATCCTGTGATATACTGTAGGCAACAGTTTGACGTCATGAATTATATGTCACATATCACTTGATGACTTGCGGCATTATGCGGCTTGCAACGCTCCAATTTGCGACGAAACTGCAGAATGCATTAGAATGCGGATAACCATATTCAAAAATTTCATTTGGGGGGGTATAAAGTCAGATATACCTTCGGAAATCACGTTTTACGGCTCCGCTCACGCATCGCCCTAAAGCTAAATTTCTGGCCGTATATGCGATTATATAACTCCCCAAATGAAAATTTAAAATACATTTCTCCCCTAATCATTTTCTTATCCCTCAATTTATACATATGTTTTGGGTGCTCAAAAGAACCATAGCATCAAAATGGTTCTTCGTCGCAGTGAGTGATTTGCATAAAATGTTGTCGCCAACTGCATTTTTAATTCCCACTGAAACTTTTATTGAAGTTGAAAAGAAAATTTAAAGGTTATCTACTATCTAGTGCAAAAGGGACAGGTTGGGTGCATTGAGCCCAATGTAAATCTCTATAGTGATGCTTATCAAAGTTGAGTAGCATACATTCTTATTTTTGTTACAGTCTATCTAACTATTTTCAGCCTCTTTCAAATGTTTTTTTCTTTTATAATCAAATAAAAAAAAAATAGGGTTCGAAGGTCCTCCCCAATTTTTTTTTTATTTGCTTTTATTTCATAGGGGCCGGTGGCGATGAGAATCCATAAATTTATTTGGCATGGCCTAAGACACATTCTTGTTTTTGTTACAGTGTTTCTTTTCATCATGCATTTAGAAAAACCTTGAAAATTTGAACTCCGATGTTTTGAAATACTCACTAATTCGAAATAAATTTTGGACACAATGGATTCAGGTAATAGGACCTATTTTTGAACTACTTTAATAACAGTTTATAAAATCATAGTTTATAAAATCATAATATGTTTTGGGTGCATAAAAGAAACGTCTCTCTGAGACGGAGACGTTTCTTTTACATAATAATGATATCAATTATATTAATAATAATAATATTAATACATAATAAAATTTCTAGTCCCTAGGACTTCGAATTAACAAGATTCGACTGGATTTGTAATTTCAGGTATATGCTTCCAAAGCGTTCAGATGTTGAAAAAGCAGACAACCCCAATCCTGCAACTCTTGTTGCTCTCATGAATATTCATGGACAAGGAATTGACCAATACAGATGCGGGGAACTAAATATACATACTTTCCTTCGAGCTTTGGCAGTGAAGTTTACCATTGAAAAGTTAACGGATGAGCCATTCGGTTTACGGTCATTAATATTAGATAACTGCAACAATGAGCTCCGGATTGATCAGGACTTGTATAATCTCTTAGCGAATGGTCAACTTTGTAATGCCGAATTTGATCCTGATGGTTCCCAAATTGACATAGACTCTGTTATTGGTGTATTTACGCTAGGTTCGAGATTCGTGGCTGCAGCTAATCGTGTCACTGCCCCATATAAGATCCAACTTTTAAGTAGTTATGCAACATCTCCTGCACTAAGCGATAAGTGGACATACCCGTATGTTGCACGAACAGTCCCACCAGACGACATGGAGATGGAAATCATTGCTAAAATATTGAAAGAAAATGATTGGAGCTATGTAGGAGTAATACATAGTGATGAAAGCTACGGAATCGGAAGCTATAAAAAGTTACAAGACATTATCAACACTGGACTGTACTCTTGTATTGGTTTTGATGCAGCCATACCAGCAGCCGCGACCGTAGAGGATCTTCGACCAATCGTAAGACAGCTGGCAGATGTGCAAGGAATCGGAGTCATAATTACGCTAGTGGTTGACCCACGTCCACTTCTTGAAGCAGCTGTCCTGGAGGGAGTCGCTGACAGATTTGTCTGGATTGGAACCGACTCGTGGGGAAATTTCCAATCAACAACGGCTGGATTGGCTCAACATTTCAGAGGTGCCATAACTGTGTATTTCAGAGATGCTATAATGAATGAATTTGTCAAATATGTCAAAGAAATTGACTACGTAAATAGAAAGGAAATTCCGAATGACTGGTTCGAGGAATTTTATCAACAGATACATGAATGCCACCTGCCAGATGCACTTGTCATAATGTCAAAATACGAACGAGAGTGTAAACTTAATGAAAACATCACGACTGATATGGTTTTGAAGCAAGGTGTAGGTATATACGACATTGCTGCCGCTTATGCTATTGGAAATGGCCTTGACAAATTTTTAAGTGATTGCAGCAACCAAGCAATCATTGATTGTATGCAAACGATATTGAATCCACGAGACAGGCTTTTTGCTCATACTCTAGCAGAGACATGGGAAATCCACAAGAAGACTCTGTTAAAGATGAATGGTGACGTCACTACGGAAAAGTTTAACCTGGATATCGGAGAGAAGAGATACTGGAACGCTGGGTACCGGATCTACAACTTGAAGCATGATGATGATAATGACAACAATTACGTTCCTGTAAGTTAACAAACTCAGGGCTTTTTCCAGCAATTTTGGAAAAAGGCCCCTGGCCAAAATTGGAAAAAAATGATCAACTTAACATCAAAATTAGGGGAAATTGACGATATAGAATATAACAAGGGTAGCAAAATATATCCTCAATATCAAGTTATTTTAGATTGTATTATGCCAAGCATACCACTTAAGCACAAATGTTTAAGTATCATTCTGATATGGGTCATTGTTTCTCATAAGTAGTAGTGGTCTTAAAAAAAAAAAAAAAAAAAAAATTTTTTTTTTTTTTAGTTTTCTTAATTGGGAAAAACAGACATGGTATTGGGAAAAAATGTGGCTATTTTAGATTGGGAATGGGGCCGAAATTCGACCCCTGGAGAAGGGCAGAAAATCCCCTGAAACTAAATGCTTAAAGTTCAAAAAAACACTGTGTAAATAAAGATCCACATGTAAATAAAGATTCCCATGTAAATAGCTAAAGATTCCCATGTAAATCATAAAGATTCCCAGGTTTTATAATAAAAGAAATGATTAAAGATTCCCATGTATATGGTTAAAGATTAAAATGATTAAAGATTCACATGTAAATAAGTAAAGATTCACATGGAAATGTAAAAAGATTCCCATGTTTTTTAATAAAAGATTCCCATGGAAATGATTAAAGATTCCCATGTAAACAATAAAAGATTCCCATGGAAATGATTTAAGATTCCCATGGAAATAATAAAAGATTCCCATGTATATGATAAAAGATTCCCATGGAAATTATTAAAGATTCCCATGTAAATGTTTAAAGATTCACATGTAAATCATTAAAGATTTACATGAAACTTGTCTTCTGCTGGAGTGGTCTCTCCACTTTTGAATGCAGGCCAAAAATATTGCAGAATGCTCTAAGAGAGCCTTTGCAATACTTTCGACCTTCCTTAGGCTATCATTTGTCATTAAGATTGTTGTTTTGTCTATTTTTGGGTGGATGTTTTACACAGGTTTTACTGTAGAAATGATTTTTGTTTGGTTTGATGCTTGAGATCCAAGTCGTGTGAACAGATATGGTCATGTCAGGACGGTCGGTTCACCTAACCACACTAGAAATTATTTCGTAATCAATCTCCTTGAAAGTATGGGACTAGGCCGGGATCAAAGTTGCAACCCCTGGATCTGCTGTCGGACTCGCTCTGACTGGGCTACACGTTTGGTTTGGCAATAGAACTAATGTTTGGGGCAATGGAAAATACAATTTGCATTTTCTCCAGAGTGTGTGTATGGTTTAACATTTTTCCTAATTTTATTAACAGATTGGCAGTGTTGAAGATGACGTATTAACCTTTAACAAAGACGACTACACCAGCTACAAGACGGTCGTCTCTAAATGTCCTGAAGACCAATTCTGCGAATGTGCTATTGCCGCAGGAGGAGAACCGCAGGTTCAGGTGAGAATATGTTGGTTTTCCAGTAACGTAAAGTCATTTAACTCTTAATGCGCCAATCGCAACAAAAGTCGTCTGCTTTTCTCGTCTGCTGAAATATTTAGGAAGCCTCTATGGCAAACAGTGTGGACCCAAAACAGACTGCTCCTATAGGAGCAGTATGTTCTGGGTCCAGGCTGTGTGTTTCTATACTTAATTTGTCAGTAATGTTAGGCAATTATTTGCAGCAGACGACTTCAGCAGACGACATTTTCAGATGCATTTTTTTCTTGGCGTTTTAAGGGTTAACTATTTATCTCATAGTGTCGTCTGCTGATAACTTTTGCAAACCATTTGGACCAAGATCAGGGCAAACATAATCTTAGGCCTGATCTGGATCCAAACTGTTTGACCCTCTGATTGTATTCCTGAAAGAATTTTTCAAAATAGAGGATTTTGAAAAAAATTAGCAGACCACAAAAAACAGGAAATTTCCCAGCGGCAAAGAGTTCACTCTAATCACGCTAGTGCAGGTGAGAAAATAACATGTCAGTCATATAACTATTTCCTTGCTAGCGGTCACTTCTGTTGTCTGCTGATAACCTTAGCAAACAGTTTGGACTCAGATCAGGCCCGACAAAATGTGGATAAGACAATAATAACAATTATACGCTTATGTATATCATACATGTCAATGTTTAACCCATTTTAGACAAAAAACCTAAACTGGTACTTTTAAAAACAGTGAAGACCCAGATGAAATGCTGCAAATACAACATTTTGTCAGGGTCTGCACTGAGAGAGAAATACATTATTTTTTGGAAATTATAACTTGTTTTGTTTGTTTGATTTGATTCTTTACGTCCCGTCAACAATCTTTCAGTTAAACAGTGACAGGTCTTCCTGGTTTGAACCAGTACTAAGCTAGGATAAATGTGTCTTGCTTAAGGACCACAACCCAGTGACGCTGGTGAGGCTCAAACTCGCGGCCTCTCAGTCTCGAGTCAAGCACTCTACCACTGAGCCACTGCACTCTCTAATTATAAATTGTGTACCCTCTTTATATAATGTCCTATCCCCCGACTTTATATTGTATGTATCTTTATGGAATATTCCAATGGTCTGAAAAGAGTTACTGTATGGGTGAAAGTTTTCAGGATTATTCCTGGATTCAGGATTTTGAGGCTGACTTTCCATAGAAAGTCAGCCTCAAAATACTGAATTAAGGAGATTATAATAGGTCCTCTTGATATATTTTCAGTCCATCTTAACCCTTAATTTTGTAGCAGACAACAATTTCAAATTTTGCTGCTTTTTCAAAAATAACAAATAAGGTATGATATTTCATGACAATTGTCTGCTGGCAGACAATTCCCAATGAAATATCATACCTTATTTTCTTCCAAATTTAGGAAAGATGTCGCAAAATTTGTCGTCTGCTGCAGTCGTGATTGGCGCTTTAAGAGTTAAGGCAATGGACCATTTAAACTTGAAACTGTTAATACTTTGTAGGCATACAGCAAGTTTTAAGATTCAAATTTAGAAAGTTCAGGATTTTTTAAATTTTAAACTTTCACCTAGGTTAATGTTATTATTATTTTTATTTGTAGACAACGCCAAAGTACATGGGTGATCATGAACCAAGGAACTACTTCTTGTATGATGCAGAAACTGGCAAACAAGTCTACACCTGGCCAATTTGGGCGATTGCCGTTGCTGTCTGCACGTGTTTCTGTCTGGTTATCGGCATACTTCTCTTCTTCTACTTCCTCATCTTCTACCCAGTGAGAGGGGGAACCACTGTCCTCGGTTTCATCATGATGCTTGGTCTGTTTGGAATCTACGCCATCAACTTTGCGTTCTTCTTTCAGGCGTCAGCAGCATCGTGTGGAATTCGAGAGTTCTTCATGGGAGTTGTGTATACCGTCGTATTTGCTGCACTGTTTGTGAAAGCTGTAGATAACTGGAGGTTTAAACACAGGGAATACAGTGTCAATAACTACAAGGGTATTTCCAATCCTTGTACCCTGGTCCTTATAACATTTGGTATCATCCTTGTACAGTGTATCATACCCATCGAGTGGCTAATAGTTAAAAATCCATCGGCGAGCCTCATGACAGACTCAACTGCCAAACATGATTGGATGTGGTGTGATCCACACGATTTCTACGACGTGTCACTCGTCTTATCGATGATTCTTGTAATATTCCTCGTTATTCTGACGGGGGTCTTTGCAGCCTTGGCATGGGACAGCGAAAGCAACTATTACGAGTCTCGGTGGATCTTCGTTGCCTGTGTATGTACAGCTGGCTGCTTCCTGGTCTGGATGGTTGTTATAACGAATGCCGGGCCGCCATACCGGGATCCAGCTGTTGCTATTGGCAACTTTATGAATGCTACAGCTATACTTATATTTATACCTATTAGAAAGCTGGTGCTACTTGTTACAGTTAAATCCGAAGAGGAGAAACAGAAAGCAGTAATGCCATTAGACGAACAAGGTAGGTAAACTTACTGTCTACGGTAAATGTTCTAAAATTTTGAACCCTTTTTTTCTGTTCTCAAATACAATATTGGTTATCAGGGCTGGAATTCATTAAATGCTTGTCTGAATAGCACACAGGGAAGCAGTCTGATCTGGGTCTGCACTGTTTGTCTAGGCCTTTTTATAAACAACTAGTGTCCAAAATTTTAGAACATTTACTGTAGATACCATGTTTATAGCTAGGGGATAACTGTATTCAAAATTTTCATTTGTGGAGGCATATAGTCGGATATACAGTGGGAAGTTTAGTTTTAATGCGACGAGGGGGCGGAGCCATAAAACGTGATTTCCGAACGTATATCCAAGGATATACCTCCCCAAATTAAAATTTTGATTATGGTTACCCCCATTCTAATGCCCCTCTACAGTCTTGTCTCATCAAGCCGCACATAGGCGTACCCCATCAAATGAATTGTGACGTAATTAATGACATTAAACTATTTCTGTCCGCATATTGCAGTTTTTTACGTTATCCAATCAGACGTCGTGTTACAAAAGCAAGTGCATTAGAATTGATGCTTTATGTCCCTGTCAACTATTTTTAGCCATGTTGGGACGTTTTCCTCGGTAGAGCTAGTATCTAGCAATGAGGATAAACTGTCCTGCTCAAAGACACAATATCATGCCATCAGCGGGACTTCAACCTGTGACCTCTTGGTTGTGAGTCTGGCACTATGATGATTTACCTGAAAGAATACTTTGAAAAAGTTAACAATTTAATTAAATCAACGGAGGACGGGAAAAAAAGAGCAAAATTTCCTAACATGCATAGTATTGAATCCTAAATTCAACAGAACCATGAATTTAGCTTGGAGCTGCCAGTAGTTGAGATTGAGTTGAGCTGTAAATTTATATATAAAAAATTATTCTTGCATAAAAACCTATTCACAGAGCTTAGGGAGCGCAGTGGCTCAGTGGTAGAGTGCTCGACTGGAGACCGAAGGGCCGCGCGTTCGAGTCTCACCGGCATCACTGCGTTATGGTCCTTGAGAAAGACACATTTATCCTAGCTTAGTACTGGTTCAGCCTAGGAAGACCCGTCCCTGTTTAACTGAAAGATTGTTGATGGGATGTAAAGAATCAAATCAAACAAACACATATTCACATAGCTGTTTGAAGTCAAGTTACATCATCATAACATGTAAGTCTTTGCCCACTGGTGTTGTCTGCTAATAACCTTTGCAAACAGTTTGGACCCAGATCAGGCCTGACATTTAGATCTAGATCCAAACTATTTGACACTCTGAAGGTACTCCTGAATTTTTTTTTGATAACATTGATTTTAAAAAAAATCAGCAGACCACAAAAAGCATGGAAAATTACCTAGAAACGGATTTCAGATTAAGAGATTCAATCAAATGTATTCAAGAGCCCTTAAAGCGCCAATCACGACTGCAGCAGACAACAAATTTTGCGACATCTTTCCTAGTTTTCAACAAAAATAGGGAATGATATTTCATGAGAATCGTCTACCAGCAGACGATTCTCATGAAATATTATGCCTTATTTGTTATTTTTGAAAAAGAGGCAAAAGTTGAAATTGTCGTCTGTTGCAAATTATAGGTGGCGCTTTATGGGTTAACTCTTTCATGTCAATTTCATAACTCATTTCAGATCGTGAAATGTATTCAACTGTGTTCACGAATCAGACATATGAACCCGATGTTTTCCAAGCAACAGACTCTAAACACTCGGGATCAGCCTACTAGATATGGTAAGTCTGACAGAGATCCAAATGGGCCTTGACGCAAGAAAACCTGTCTTAGGGGAGATTCAAACCAGTCTCCTCATCTGCAAAGACTAGCTTAAATATGGAAAATTTGCTTGTAGCATGTGGGGTCATTGTACTTAACAGAAGGCAAATAACAGAGGCACTCATCAGATGTGCAGGCTGGTCTGCACCTTTGTTGTTTAAGAAATAGATCAGCTCTAGCAGTGAATTGTTGTATAATAATTCACTGTTTGGAGGTCAATTTAAAGAAGATCAAATCACGAGCGCACAGCACTCGTGATTTTTCTTCGTACAACTGACCGACAAACAGTGAATTATTACTCAACAATTCACGCACTAGAGCTGATCTATTTCGATTTAAACACACAGTAAACTACGAAAACACATTTGAAGTCTTCAGCTTCTTCCAACTTACCGCCATTGCACTAAGAAATCCCGCCAATAGTTGAACTGTGTCTGATATGTTTACATTAATATGTAGCGTCTTTCAAGCGAAAAAACGACTTAACACCATCTATCGTCACAACTGACGTCATTTTGCAGTAATAACTGATGTCAGCTAGTGCGTGCTCGCCAAGCACTTTCAAAACTGTGACTATAATGTTTAATATAACACTTTTTTATAGCATTGGCTCTATAGGCGAGGTGTGTTAGAATCGCATACAACAGTCAGGTTTTCTCATGTCGAGGCCCAGATAAAAGGGGCAAAGTTGATTAAAGCATTGATTCTTAAAGGCAACAGATAAGAGGGGGTTAAGGGGATTTCAGCATTGATTCTTAAGGGCTACAGATGTGAGATGGTAAGGGAGCGCAGTGGCTCAGTGGTAGAGTGCTTGACTCGAGACAGATGGGCTGCGGGTTCAAGCCTCACCGGATGCGTTGTGGTCCTTGAGCAAGACACATTTATCCTAGCTTAGTACTGGTTCAACCCAGGAAGACCCGTCCCTATTTAACTGAAAGATTGTTAATGGGACGTAAAGAATCAAATCTAACAAACAAAAAAATAAGAGATGGTAAAGGGGATTTCAGCATTAATTCTTAGGAGTTACAGATAAGAGAGGGTAAAGGGGATTTCAGCATTGATTCTTAAGGGCTACTACATATCAGAGAGGGTAAAGGGGATTTCAGCATTGATTCTTAATAGTTACATATAAGAGAGGGTAAAGTGGATTTCAGTATTTATTCTTAAGGGCTACTACAGATAAGAGAGGGTAAAGGGGATTTCAGCATTGATTCTTAAGGGCTCAAATAAGAGAGGGTAAAGGGGGTTTCAGCATTGATTCTTAAGGGCTACAGATAAGAGAGGGTAAAGGGGCTTTCAGCATTGATTCTTTAGATGAGTCTTGAACTGTCTTTGTGGCTACAGAATTTAGAGTGCTTAAAAGAGATTTTAGCATTGTCTTGAGTTGATCCACATGAGAGGGGGAAAAAAGGATTTCTGCTTTGATTCTTAGGGGCGGGTCCAGAAAAAGAGGCGATATATCTAATATCTGCCCTGAAGTCTTTCATATGTTATGTAATTTACTCTTTGCTTACTAGTGTCATCTGCTGATAACCTTTGCAAGCAGTTTGGACCTAGATCAGGACTGACAGAATGACAGAATGTCAGCAGACGACAAAAAAGCATGAAAAATTACCCAGTTGGGCAAAGAGCTAAATAATGCATGCTTGCCATTGTGTGGATGTCCAGTGCTAATCTTTCATATGATGTAATTAACCCTTCACTCCATAGGCTATTTTTAGATTATGACATAATTCTCTATTTTTAGACAACATTGAAAAAATTCATAAAAATTAAGTTAATTTTTGAATACTTTTGAAAATATTATGGAAAATGGAGCATTTGCTCCAAAAGAGCAAATGCTCAATATTCCATAATGGAGCATTTGCTCCAAAAGAGCGAATGCTCCATTTTCCATAATATTTTCAAATACATGATATTTCAAAGGCATCAAAAGGCATCAAAAGGCGTTATTATGGAGTAAAGGGTTAAAAAATCATTTTTTTTTTCAGTAGCTCTTCATGGACATGTGTCTTGGAGATCAACTTTGTGATAATCTCACTACAAAGGAGACCAGAATCTACTGTGATCCAGTTAGGACTGATCCAGACAAAGACTTCATAACTACCACTTTGGCCAACTAATTGATTAGATATTACACCTGAAACCTGATTATATTCAAGTTTACTAGAAGAAAGAATCAGGTTTAATAGCAAAATATGATCTATGTATTTTAGAAGATTAATTCTGCATGTTTCTGTCGAAAAAAGGAATATAAAAGAAACTAACATGTCTCTATACCCTACGTAGGATTTTCTGATCAGTCACCCTAAATGCACATAACAGTCAATTAATTAATTTCGGAAATTATTTTTTGTTCGGAAAACATCAGGTTTTACTGATTAACAAAACGTATGCCAGGAATGGGTAATGTTGATGGCAAAGGTCGATTAGTTCTGTCAGTCAGTAAAACCTGGCGTTTTCCGGACAAAAAAATAATTTCTGAAATTCAATAATAGGCTGTTTCATATATTTTTATTTGGCCTTACTCAAAGCCGCCACAATTCTGGTCCCCCAAAATATCAGTTTATCACTCAGCTGTCATATTTACCCAAAAAACATTTGAACATCGTAACTCCTCACCATGCCTACACTAAAAGTGGATGAGTCCATTTTACAAGGTTATTTGATGTGTAAAGGATACTGATGGCCTGACAAACAGTGTAAACCCTGATCAGACTGCTCCATCAGGAGCAGTCTGATCTAGGTTTACACTGTTTGTTCAGACATATCTGTCTGAATATATATGGGAAATATGGTAAAACATTAGTGGCATGATGAGGAAAGCGTTTTTTTGTGGTTTATGACCAGGTTGGACACAAACCAGCCTGTTCAGTTACAGAGACTAGCCATAATCACGAAAACATAGTTCTGTAACTGCTCACAAAAATAGAAATCCTCAAAACGAGTTTCTTGATGATTTAATGTGTACCAATGTGTCCAGCATACCAAGCTAGGGGCTGAGGAAAATATAGAATGTATGAATATTTTTTTATAAATAATTGGAGAGAGAATGTAGTATGAATTCATAATAATAGCGAGAGGTTACTGAAATATAATGATCACTTTGACATTTCCATTAACACACACAGTCACTATTCCTTATCATGCTTATTAAAATTTAATGGTTCCCTCAGCATGTCCCTCAAAATATGTATGTCAACCTCGATTAGGCGAAGACATAATATATAAATTGTATATCTATTCTGTTCTGTTCTTGCCATCAATTTATATCTCTGATACACCTATCTGCATGTAGGTAATCTAGGTCGTTATGCCACCCTAAACTTATAAACATTCATGTATGCTTAAGGCCATGCATAAGACTATGTCTTGATACTCTTATCATACTGAATATTTTTCAAAAGAGGATAAATAGAGAATACTAGGTGAGTGTCTTTTGATATCTAGTTTACCAGGCAATGCTTTGAGAATGCTTGTTGACATTCAACATGCATTCTCAAAGCCGAGCCTGGTAAACTAGATATCAAAAGATGCAAACCTGGTATTCTATTTATCAGTTTACCCATTGTTTCACTCTTCAAACTAGCGATTATGATGTAATTTTTTTCGATTTTTTGTTGATTCAGCGTCATAGGCCACGTCATTTAAAAAGCGTCATCATGACCTGATAAAGGTACATGCCATGAGTTATACATCGTTTATCAGGCAACGTGCAACAACATATTTAATAATCAAGGTAACTGATAAATTCTGGTTCAACCCTTTGTATTCGACAAAACTCCTTGTATGGGTAATTTTGCAAACAGTGAAGACCCCGATGAAATGCAGCATAATGCTGCATTTCATCAGGGTCTACATTGCTTGTAAAGGTTAAAATATCTTCAGACAAAAGAATCAAATATATGTTGAAAATCATAATCGGACACCTTTAGATTTGTACAATGGACTATCCCAAGTTTATTGTATCAAACCAGAAGGAAGAATACATTAGTATACAAAGGGTTAAAGACAAGTTTGGCTTTTGTGTTCTGGAGTCTTCCTCTCAAATCTTATACCCATTGGTTTGTTACTTTATCTGCTGTATAAAAATGCTGTTATGTACTGATGTATGATTGTTTTAATGTAATTTTTATGAATGGTATGAATATGCATAGGGTAAATTTGAGCCATGCCCAACTAAGATATTAAACATTAAATGTTTCTTAATTTCTTGAACAAAAGCATCGGCGTAGCTCCCATTATGCAGTTACGCGCATGAGTAATAAAAATAGTGACATTCAAGGGAGGTCACCAAATGTGGCAAAAGTGATTTCATGCCATAAGGAACTGCTCTTAAAGGAAAGAATTTGCTCCCCCTGGGAGCAAATTCTTACCTTTAAGAGAAGTTCCCATTATGAAAAGGGACGTAATTTGAGAGAATCACTGCTTGATCCAATAGTCTCCAGTAGTCTCCCTCTGATGTGCGTAACTTTTTTAAGGTTCTGGCCAAGCCATTGAAAAGGCATGCTAAAGTTTTCTTGTTATGTTTGATGCACAAGTTATTTTATGTATGCATATTAGCTTTTTATATGGAATGTTCAAATTAGGATATTATAACATCAGGTGTTGGCTGAATTTTTGTTTTGCTATAAAACTGTCATTTTGAATAATTTACAACAAGTTCATTTGAGGCATGCTACTTTACTTCTGTTTAGACAGTGGAATGCTTCTTCGGGGCATCACTGTATGTCTGGTACCAGCAATACATGTTTGTTTGTTTGATTTGATACTTTACGTCCACTCAACAATCTTTCAGTTATGCGGGACGGTTCTTCCTGGGTTTAACCAGTACTAAGCTAGGATAAATGTGTCTTGCTCAAGGACCACAACGCAGTGACGCCGGTGAGGCTTGAACCCGCTACCCTTCGGTCTCAAGTCAAGCACTCTACCACTGAGCCACTGCGCTCCCTCCAGCAATACATGTATTTTAGAGTCATGTTAAAATTCAGCCTGTAAGAAGGGTACTACATTGTACTTGTCTTTATCTATAGACCCAATATTCTATATTATCTCTTCCTCCAAGTGTGGTCTGCTGATAACCTTTGCAAACAGTTTAAATCCAGACCAGGCTAGATAGAATGTCGGGCCTGGTCTGGATCCAAACTGTTTGACACTGATGGTATTCCTGAGTGAAATTTTGGAAACAATATCTTAACAACGAAAAAGCATAAAAATTATACTGTAAAGAGATAAATCTTGTTGAAAAAATGAAAAAGAAGAGGTTCATATCCTTATACTAAATAGTCACATTTCATATAAAAAGTAAATTACATCTATAAAAGTATCTTGTGTTCTAAGGATAAATGTGTGCTATTTTTATAAATGAATGAAGTTTGATTGTTAGTGCTATGAATCATTGTTGCAGAGATGACACAAATTGTTTGACCCAGAGTTGCTGATGCAAACCGAGTTGTTTTCCTTGATTCATAAGATTCAAAGGGAGATAACATACTGCATACAGTAAATGGGTTAAGCGTTCCCACATATACTCATTGCTTATAAAACCATATATAGAAGGTTGCTATTACACATACTGAGATTTTGTCTATTATAAAAGTTATATTTGTAGTGTACAAATGTGAAATAAAAATTTGTATATATTTTTAAGCTGACTTTAGTTCTCTGTTTGTACCACAGGCCTTTAGTAAAAAGTGCGTAACAGAAAAATAATTTTTATGCACCCGCCATGATAATGGCCGGGGCATAAAGTGTTACCCCTGTCCGTCCGTACTTTATGTACTTTACGTACGTACGTACGTCCTGATCGACGTCCGCTCTCTAACTCGAATATTTTTGATCAGAATTTTATGAAACTTGGTCACATTGTTAAGTACCATAATGTCTTCTTCAAGTTTGATAATGGTCCATATGGCACCAGGTTTTCAGTAGTTATGGCCCTTTGTTTATGAAAATTCACCATTTTAAACGATGTCCGCTCTCTTACTTGAATATTTTTTATCATAATTTTATGCAACTTGGTCACATTGCTTAGTATCATGATGTATTCTTCAAGTTCGATAATGGTCCATATTGCACCATGCTTTCATTTTGATTATAATTCTATGAAACTTGGTCACATTATTAAGTACCATAATGTCTTCAAATTTCAGAATGGCCCATATCGCATCATGCCCTTTGTTAATGACAATTCCCTATTTATGCGAATTTGGCAATAGCGGGGGCACCCGCGTCCTATGAACACATTTCTAGTCTTATTTCTCAACCAAAACATATGTTGTGGGTACTCAAAAGAACAGTCTCAATGTGACGGTTCTTTCCGGCACTAACCTTCGACAGGTCCCTCGGGAGATTTTTTAAACCTAGGGCAACAGATCTTGTGGTTATAGAGGGACACTTGATCAGTCTCTCTCACATGGATGAGGTGTTGAGGCCTGTTGTCTTAACTTTCTTATGAGAAAAACCAGTGACAGTACCAGGCCTAGGATGATAACGCCAGAACACGCCTCCAAGAATCTGTAAAATTTCTTTCGTCCTAACAATGTTGTACGCATTGACTGGCCAGTGTGCTCATCAGACATGTATACAATTTGAACATGCCCATGACATTTTTGGACAGAGGGTCCAACGCATAGTAATGTCATCAAGAAACCCCCAGCCTCTCGATGCAACGAGACAGGAGATACTCAGCACCAAATCACCAAAATCATACGGAGTATGCAAAGCCGTTGCTAGTCCTAATTTGCTGCTGACTGGGGACACACTGGTTACTGAAGGCATTCACATCTTCTAAATGTGATGCTAAAGGCAATCACATTCATTTCATGTGAAATTCAAGGGAATTGCATTTCAAGTTTTGAAAACTTACGTGTTATCATGTGTTTATGAGGAAATACTATGTAGACATTTTTGTGAAAAATGACTTTGACCCCTAGGTTACTTGACATTCTGCCACAATAAAGGTATTAGTGCTAGCAAACTAAAGAAAACATTTTTCACCCGATGACATGAATCTAAATAAATAAATAAAAATTAAATAATTGCTTGTTTTGGTGTTCTTATGTTGCATGGTTTTCTAAGTTTTCCTTAATTTTTTTGGTTGAGTATATAATTAGATGAATGTGACCTATTTTCTAGTTCAGTGATTTTGCCTGTATATGTTGAAGAATATTTTATGTTTGATAGGTTCCCACTGTCACACTTTCCAATTGTTCAACCTTGTCTTATGAGTCCACTGTTGCTCTCTCCCATGTTCTCCCTTTCTGATAAGCACCTACCCTTGCACTCTCCCATTGTTCACATCTGTCTGATAAGCACCCACTGTCACATTCTTCA
The DNA here is from genome assembly GCA_964019695.1 of Loripinus fragilis. Classification (NCBI taxonomy): domain Eukaryota; kingdom Metazoa; phylum Mollusca; class Bivalvia; order Lucinida; family Lucinidae; genus Loripinus; species Loripinus fragilis. Next base: position 77,965,816 of record OZ026525.1, read on the forward strand.
ATTGTTCATCTTTGTCTGATAAGCACCCACTGATACATTCTTTAATTGTTCATCTTTGTCTGATAAGCACCCACTGTCACATTCTTATTATTGTTCATCTTTGTTTGATAAGCACCCACTGTCGCATTCTTCAATTGTTCATCTTTGTCTGATAAGCACCCACGGTCACATTCTTTAATTGTTCATCTTTGTTTGATAAGCTCTCTGACTGTTCATCTTTGTCTGATAAGCACCCACTGTTGCATTCTCACATTCTTCTCCCTTATCTGATCAGCGTCCACTGCTAGTTTCTCCAATTATTCTCCCTTGTCCGATAAATGTCCACTGATCCACCCTCCCATTGTTCTCTCTTGTCGGACAGATTAATCATCTATGTCAGCATCCACTGTGTGTACCTTCCCATCATTCACCTTTGACATCATCCACTGGCACATCTTCCTGTGATTCATATCTGCCAGCATCCACTGGATGCACCATCCCATTCCTCATCAATATCAGCATCCACTGTGCGTCCTCATTGCTCAACTATGTAAGCATCGACTGTGTGCACCCTCCCATTCTTCATCTGTGACATCATCCACTGGTGCACCCTCCCGTTGCTCATGTATATCAGCATCCACTGGTGGACTTTACCATTGCTCATCTATGCAAGCATCCACAGGGTACAACAGAATAGAATATAACATGCCAGCATCCACTGGGTGCACCTTCCCATCCACATTAATGTCAGACCCCATTACTCATATGTGACATCATCCACTGGTCACCTTCCCATTGTTCATCTATGCAAACATCCACTGGGTGCACCTTCTCATTCCACATCAATGCCAGACCCCATTACTCATATGTGACATCCACTGGTGCACCTTCATGTTGCTCATCTATGCGAGCATCCACTGGGTGCACCTTCTCATTCCTCGCCCTAATGTCAGCATTCATTGGTGCACTCTCCCATTGGTCATCTATACCAGCATCCTATTTGTGTACCTTCCAATAGCTCATCTGTGTCATCATCTGGTTTATCTTCCCATTGCCCATCAATGTCAGCACATAATGAAGCATCCTCCAATTGCTAATCATTGTCAGCATCCACTGTGAGCACTTTTACATTGCTCATCTATGTCAGCATCCACTCTGTTCATCTTCCCATTGTTCATATATGTTGGCAACAAATGCTGCTCCCTCCCATGGTCATCTATGTCAGCATCCACTGTGTGCTCCCTCCCATTGCTCATCGATGTCAGCATTATCTTGTGCATCATCCCATTGTTCATCAATGTCAGCATCCACTGTGTGCACCCTCCCATTGTTCATCAGTGTCAGCATCCACTGTGTGCACCATCCCATTGCTCATCTATGTCAGCATCCTCTGTGTACACCCTCCCATTGTTCATCTATGACAGCATCCACTGTGTGCACCCTCCCATTATTCATCTACGTCAGCATCAACTGTGTGCATCCTCCCATTGTTCATCAATGTCAGTATCCACTGTGTGCACCCTCCCATTGTTCATCTATGTCAGCATCTACTGCGTGCACCCTCCCATTGTTCATCTATGTCAGCATCCACTGCGTGCACCCTCCTATTGTTCATCTATGGCAGCATCAACTGTGTGCATCCTCCCATTGTCCATTAATGTCAGCATCCACTGTTTGCACCCTCCCATTATTCATCTATGTCAGCATCAACTGTGTGCATCCTCCCATTGTTCATCAATGTCAGTATCCACTGTGTGCACCCTCCCATTGTTCATCTATGACAGCATCAACTGTGTGCATCCTCCCATTGTCCATTAATGTCAGCATCCACTGTGGGCACCCCCCCCCCATTGTTCATCTATGTCAGCATCAACTGTGTGCACCCTCCCATTGTCTATCAATGTCAGCATCCACTGTGTGCATCCTCCCGTTGTCCATTAATGTTAGCATCCACTGTGTGCACCCTCCTATTGTTCATATATGTCAGCATTAACTGTGTGCGTCCTCCCATTGTTCATCTATGTCAGCATCAACTGTGCATCCTCCAATTGTTCATCAATCTCAGCATCCACTGTGTACATCCTCCCATTGTCTATCAATGTCAGCATCCACTGTGTACACCCTCCCATCGTTCATCTATCTCAGCATCAAATATGTGCAACCTCCCATTGCTCATCTATGTCAGCATCCACTATGTGCACCCTCCCATAGGTCGTCTATATCAGCATCAACTGTGTGCAACCTCCCATTGCTCATCTATTTCAGCATCCACTATGTGCACCCTCCCATTGCTCATCTATGTCAGCAACAACTGAGTGCACCCTCCCATTGGCCGTCTATGTCAGCATCCACTGTGTGCACCCTCCCATTGGTCGTCTATATCAGCATCCACTGAGTGCACCCTCCCATTGTTCGTATATGTCAGCATCCACTGAGTGCACCCTCCCATTGGTCGTCTTTGTCAGCATCAACTGTGTGCACCCTCCCTTTGGCCGTCTATGTCAGCATCCACTGTGTGCACCCTCCCATTGGCCGTCTATGATAGCATCCACTGTGTGCAGCCTCCCATTGGTCGTCTATATCAGCATCCACTGAGTGCACCGTCCCATTGGTCGTCTATGTCAGCATTCACTTAGTGCACCCTCCCATTGGTCGTCTTTGTCAGCATCAACTGTGTGCACCCTCCCTTTTGCCTTCTATGTCAGCATCAACTGTGTGCACCCTCCCATTGGTTGTCTATTTCACAATCCACTGTGTGCACCCTCCCATTGCTCAGCTATATCAGTATCCACTGTGTTCATCCTCCCATCCCAATGTGTGCACCCTCCCATCGCATCTATCTCAGCATCAAATGTGTGCACCCTCCCATTGCTCAGCTTTGTCAGTATCCACTGTGTTCATCCTCCCATTGCTCATCTATGTCAGCATCCACTGTGTGCATCCTCCCATTGGTCGTCTATGTCAGCATCTACTGTATGCACATTATTGCTCATATATGTCAGTATCCAATGTGTGCACCCTCCCATCGTTCATCTATCTCAGCATCAAATGTGTGCACCCTCCCATTGCTCATCTATGTCAGTATCCACTGTTATCGCCCTCCCTTTGGTTGTCTATGTCAGCATCAACTGCGTGCACCCTCCCATTGTTCATCTATGTCAGCATCATTTGTATACACCTTTTCATTGCTCATCTATGTCAGCGTCAACTGTGTGCACCCTCCCATCGGTCATCTATGTCAGCATAAACTGCGTGCACCCTCCCATTGCTCATCTGTGTCAGCATCCACTATGTGCACCCTCCCATTGGTCGTCTATGTCAGCATTAACTGTGTGCACCCTCCCATCGCTCATCTATGTCAGCAACAACTGAGTGCACCCTCCCATTGGTTGTCTATTTCACAATCCACTGTGTGCACCCTCCCATTGGTCGTCTATGTCAGCATCAACTGTGTGCACCCTCCAATTGGTCGTCTATGTCAGCATTAACTGTGTGCACCCTCCCATCGGTCGTCTATGTCCGCATCCATTATGTGCACCCTCCCATTGGTCGTCTATGTCACTTTTCACTGCTCATCTATGTCAGCAACAACTGAGTGCACCTTTTCACTGCTCATCTATGTCAGCAACAACTGAGTGCACCTTTTCATTGCTCATCTATGTCAACAACAACTGAGAGCACCTTTTCGTTGCTTATCTATGTCAGCATCCAATGTGTGCATCTTTTCAATGCTCATCTTTATCAGTATCAACTAAGTACACTTTTTCATTGCTTATCTATGTCAGCATCCACTGTGTGCATCTTCCCTTTATCCATGTCTGTTTGCACCGAATGGTCCATCCTCCCATTGCTAATCTATGTCAAAATGTACTGTATGCACCCTCCCATTGTTCATCTATGACAGCATCAACTGTGCATCTTCACGCTGCTAATATATGTCAGCATTTATTGGTGCACCCTTTCATTGCTCATATGTGTCAGCAATAACTGTGCACCCTGCCGTTGTTCATTATGTCAGTATCCACTGATACACACTCCCATTGCTCATCTGAGTCATCAGCCACTGGCGTTGCTTCCTGTTGTTCATATCTGACAACATCCACTGGAGGCACCTACCCATTCCTCATCAATGTCAGCATCCACATGCGCACTCTCTCATTGCTTATTTGTGTCATCATCCACAAGTGCACCTTCACGTTGCTCAATTAGGCCAGCATCCACTGGGTGCACCTTCCCTTTCCTCATCAATTAAATAATTCACTGGTGAACCTTGCCGTTACTCATTCATGCAAACAGCCACTTTGTGGAACTTACCATACCTCATCAATATTAGCATCCACTGATGCACCATTTCATTGTTAATCTATGTCAGCATCCACTGTGTGCATCTTCAGGCTGCGAAAATTTATTTGCATTCACACTGCTCGCCTATGTCAGCATCCACTGTGTTCGCCTTCCCATCGTTCATTTTTGTCAGCGTCCACTGGTATATCCTCCAATTGTTCATCTGTGTCATCATCCACTGGCGAACCTTCCCGGGATTCATATAAAATCTGCCAGCATCCACTGGATGCACCTTCCCATTCCTCATCAATGTCAGCATTCACTGAGTGCACCACCTTCCCCATTTCCCATCTATGTCAGCTTCAACCGTGTACACCCTCCCATAATTTATCTACGACAGCATCGACTGTGTACACTCTCCCATTGCTCATCTGCGTCATCATCCACTGGTACATCCTCCCTTTCCTCATCAATGTCATCATCCCACGTGTGCACCAACCTTTCCATTGTTCATATACGACAGCATTAACTGTGTGCACCCTCCCATCGCTCATCTATGTCAGCAACAACTGAGTGCACCCTCCCATTGGTTGTCTATTTCACAATCCACTGTGTGCACCCTCCCATTGGTCGTCTATGTCAGCATCAACTGTGTGCACCCTCCAATTGGTCGTCTATGTCAGCATTAACTGTGTGCACCCTCCCATCGGTCGTCTATGTCCGCATCCATTATGTGCACCCTCCCATTGGTCGTCTATGTCACTTTTCACTGCTCATCTATGTCAGCAACAACTGAGTGCACCTTTTCACTGCTCATCTATGTCAGCAACAACTGAGTGCACCTTTTCATTGCTCATCTATGTCAACAACAACTGAGAGCACCTTTTCGTTGCTTATCTATGTCAGCATCCAATGTGTGCATCTTTTCAATGCTCATCTTTATCAGTATCAACTAAGTACACTTTTTCATTGCTTATCTATGTCAGCATCCACTGTGTGCATCTTCCCTTTATCCATGTCTGTTTGCACCGAATGGTCCATCCTCCCATTGCTAATCTATGTCAAAATGTACTGTATGCACCCTCCCATTGTTCATCTATGACAGCATCAACTGTGCATCTTCACGCTGCTAATATATGTCAGCATTTATTGGTGCACCCTTTCATTGCTCATATGTGTCAGCAATAACTGTGCACCCTGCCGTTGTTCATTATGTCAGTATCCACTGATACACACTCCCATTGCTCATCTGAGTCATCAGCCACTGGCGTTGCTTCCTGTTGTTCATATCTGACAACATCCACTGGAGGCACCTACCCATTCCTCATCAATGTCAGCATCCACATGCGCACTCTCTCATTGCTTATTTGTGTCATCATCCACAAGTGCACCTTCACGTTGCTCAATTAGGCCAGCATCCACTGGGTGCACCTTCCCTTTCCTCATCAATTAAATAATTCACTGGTGAACCTTGCCGTTACTCATTCATGCAAACAGCCACTTTGTGGAACTTACCATACCTCATCAATATTAGCATCCACTGATGCACCATTTCATTGTTAATCTATGTCAGCATCCACTGTGTGCATCTTCAGGCTGCGAAAATTTATTTGCATTCACACTGCTCGCCTATGTCAGCATCCACTGTGTTCGCCTTCCCATCGTTCATTTTTGTCAGCGTCCACTGGTATATCCTCCAATTGTTCATCTGTGTCATCATCCACTGGCGAACCTTCCCGGGATTCATATAAAATCTGCCAGCATCCACTGGATGCACCTTCCCATTCCTCATCAATGTCAGCATTCACTGAGTGCACCACCTTCCCCATTTCCCATCTATGTCAGCTTCAACCGTGTACACCCTCCCATAATTTATCTACGACAGCATCGACTGTGTACACTCTCCCATTGCTCATCTGCGTCATCATCCACTGGTACATCCTCCCTTTCCTCATCAATGTCATCATCCCACGTGTGCACCAACCTTTCCATTGTTCATATACGACAGCATCAACTGTGTGCACCCTCACATTTATCATCAATGTCAGCATCCACTGGTATATCCCCATTGTTCATCTGTGTCACCATCCACTGGGGCACCTTCCCATGATTCATATCTGCAGGCATCCTATGGATGCACCTTCCCAGTCCTAAGCATGTCAGCATCAACTGTGTGCACCCTGCCATTGATCATCTATGCCAGCATCAATTGGTACATCCTCCCGTTGCTCATCTATGTCATCATCCACTAGCGCATCTTCCTGTTTTTCATATCTGTCAGCATCAACTGGATGCATATTCCCTTTCCTCATCAATATCATCCACTGATGCACCTTCCAATTGCTCATCCACTGGTGCACCTTCCTGTTGCTTATATACGCAAGCATCGACTGTGTACACCCTCCGATTCCTCATCTACGTCAGCATCCACTGGTGCATCCTCCCATTGTTCATATATGTCAGCATCAACTGTGTACACCCTCTCATTGTTCATCTATGTCAGCATCAACTGTGTACACCCTCTAATTGTTCATCTATGTCAGCATCAACTGTGTGCATCCTCCCATTGCTCATCTATGTCAGCATCCAATGGTGTCTCCTCTCATTGCTCATCTATGTCAGCATCCAATGGTGTCTCCTCTCATTGCTCATCTATGTCAGCATCCAATGGTGCCTCCTTTCATTGTTCATATATGTTAGCATCCAATGGTGCATCCTCCCACTGTCCATCAATGTCAGCATCCACTGGATGCACCTTCCAATTCCTCATCAATGTCAGCATTCACTGAGTGCACCACCTTCCCAATTTCCCATCTATGTCAGCTTCAACCGTGTACACCCTCCCATAATTTATCTACGACAGCATCGACTGTGTACACTCTCCCATTGCTCATCTGCGTCATCGTCCACTGGTACATCCTCCCTTTCCTCATCAATGTCATCATCCCACGTGTGCACCAACCTTTCCATTGTTCATATACGACAGCATCAACTGTGTGCACCCTCCCATTTATCATCAATGTCAGCATCCACTGGTATATCCCCATTGTTCATCTGTGTCACCATCCACTGGCGCACCTTCCCGTGATTCATATCTGCGGGCATCCTATGGATGCACCTTCCCAGTCCTAATCATGTCAGCATCAACTGTGTTCACCCTGCCATTAATCATCTATGCCAGCATCAATTGGTACATCCTCCCGTTGCTCATCTATGTCATCATCCATTAGCGCATCTTCCTGTTTTTCATATCTGTCAGCATCCACTGGATGCATATTCCCTTTCCTCATCAATATCATCCACTGATGCACCTTCCAATTGCTCATCCACTGGTACACCTTCCTGTTGCTTATATATGCAAGCATCGACTGTGTACACCCTCCGATTCCTCATCTACGTCAGCATCCACTAGTGCCCCTTCCTGTTGTTCATCTGTTTCAGCATCATCTGTTCAGCATCACCTGTTTCGTCTGTGTCAGCATCCACTGGTGCACCCACCCATTGCTCATCTATGCCAGCATCCACTTGGTGCACATTCCCATTCCACATCAATGTCAGACCCCATTAGTCATCTGTGACAGCATCCACTGGTGCACCTTCCCGTTGCTTATCTGTGTCAGCATCCACTGGATGCACCTTCTCATTCCTCATTCTAATGTCCGCATCCACTGTGTACACCCTCCCATTGCTCATCTATGTCAGCATCAACTGTGTGCACCCTCCCATTGCTCATCTATGTCAGCATCAACTGTGTACACCCTCCCATAGCTCATCTATGTCAGCATCAACTGTGTGCACCCTCCCATTGTTCATCAATGTCAGCATCAACTGTGTACACCCTCCCATTGCTCATCTTTGTCAGCATCCAATGGTGCCTCCTCTCATTGCCCATCTATGTCAGCATCAACTGAGTGCACCTCCCATTGGTCGTCTATGTCAGCATCCAATGTGTGCACCCTCCTATTGTTCATCTATGTCAGCATCAACTGTGTACACCCTCCCATTGCTCATCTATGTCAGCATCAACTGTGTACACCCTCTAATTGTTCATCTATGCCAGCATCAACTGTGTGCACCCTCCCATTGTTCATCAATGTCAGCATCAACTGTGTACACCCTCCCATTGCTCATCTATGTCAGCATCCAATGGTGCCTCCTCTCATTGCTCATCTATGTCAGCATCCAATGGTGCCTCCTCTCATTGCTCATCTATGTCAGCATCCAATGGTGTCTCCATTCATTGCTCATCTATGTGAGCATCCAATGGTGCCTCCTCCCATTGCTCATCTATGTCAGCATCAACTGTGTACACCCTCTAATTGCTCATCTATGTCAGCATCAACTGTGTGCATCGTCCCATTGCTCATCTATGTCAGCATCCAATGGTGTCTCCTCTCATTGCTCATCTATGTCAGCATCCAATGGTGTCTCCTCTCATTGCTCATCTATGTCAGCATCAACTGTGTACACCCTCCCATTGCTCATCTATGTCAGCATCAACTGTGTGCATCGTCCTATTGCTCATATATGTCAGCATCAACTGTGTACACCCTCTCATTGTTCATCTATGTCAGCATCAACTGTGTACACCCTTAATTGTTCATCTATGTCAGTACCAACCGTGTGCATCCTCCCATTGCTCATCTATATCAGCATCCAATGGTGTCTCCTCTCATTGCTCATCTATGTCAGCATCAACTGTGTACACCCTCCCATTGCTCATCTATGTCAGCATCAACTGTGTGCATCGTCCTATTGCTCATATATGTCAGCATCAACTGTGTACACCCTCTCATTGTCCATCTATGTCAGCATCAACTGTGTACACCCTCTAATTGTTCATCTATGTCAGCATCAACTGTGTGCATCCTCCCATTGCTCATCTATGTCAGCATCCAATGGTGTCTCCTCTCATTGCTCATCTATGTCAGCATCCAATGGTGCCTCCTTTCATTGTTCATATATGTTAGCATCCAATGGTGCATCCTCCCACTGTCCATCAATGTCAGCATCCACTGTGTATCTTCCCATTGCTCATCTGTGTCAGCATCATTTGGTGCATCCTCCCATTGCTCATTTATCTATGTCAGTATCCAATCGTGCACCCTCATGTCGCTTATCTGTAACGGAATCTACTGGTAAGCAATCCCAGCGCTTGTCTAAGCTACATCAACTCGAATACCCTCCTATTGCTAAATCTGACAGCATCCACGGGTCTACCCTCCCGGTGCAGCATCGACTGGTGCACCATCCCATTGCTAATATGTGCCAGTATCCTCCCATTGCATATCTGTGTCAGCATTCACCGATACACCTTCCCACTGCTCATCTAAGTCAGCTTCCACTGTTTGCACCCTCTCATTTCTCATTTGTGTCAGCATCCACTGGTGCACCCATATATTGTTAATATATGTCTTTATCCACTGGTGCACCCTTCCATTGTTCATCAATGTCAGCGTTCACTGTTGCTCCCCCCTTCTTCGTCTATGTAATCTTCCACTGGGTATACCTTCCCATTGCTTTTCTGTGTCAGCATCTACTGGTGCACCTTGTCAGTATTCGGTATACCTTCTCGTTGCTAATCTCCATCAGCATCTTCGGAGTGCACCATCACATTGCTCAGCTATGTCAGCATTCACTTGTACACATTTCCGTTGCTACTAGTAATACATGTCAATATACACACGTGAATCCTCCCAGATGGCAGTGCTAATCAAAGTCTGCATCCACTCATGTACTCTCTGTGTCAGCATCTTCTGGTGCACCTTCTCATTGCTCATATGTGTCAGCATCCATTGGTGCACCCTCCCGTTGCTTATCTGTGTCAGCATTTATTTGTGCACCCTCCCATTTCTCATCTGTGTCAGCATCCACTGTTGCACCCTCCCATTGCTCATCAATAGCAGAATCCACTCGTGTACCCTCCCATTGCTCATCTGTGTCAGCATCACTGGTACATCTTCCCGTTGCTCATATCTGTCAGTATATACACGTGCATCCTCCCATTGCTTCCACTGGGTGCACCTTCCCATTTCTGACATGTGTCAGCCTCCACTGGTGCACCCTCCCATCGCTCATCTATGTCAACATCTACTATTGCACCCTTCCCTTTGCTCATCTATGTCAGTATCCACTGGTGCATCATCCCCTTTCATCTGTGCCAGGATCCACTGATGTACCCTCTCATTGTTCATCTGTGTCAGCATCCCCTGGTGCACCCTTCCATTTTAGACTGGGATCGAAGGGTTGCTAGTTGAAGACAGCTGACGTGCCGATGAATGCTGGGTTGATGGCTTTGTGATTTTTCAGGGATCCGGACCAGTATTGCTAAGAAACCCCACATTTTTGTGATTTTTCAGGGGGGGGGTCTGGACCCCCTGCCCCCACCCCCTTTGGATCCGCGCATGTGGCCAATGGCCAAGGTAAAACATTGATTAGCTAATGATCAGGCAAAGGTGGTCAATGTGAGGTTGCAACAGTGGTTAAGGAGCAGGCAAACGTGTTCAACGCCTTGCATGGGCGGATCCAGAGGGGACATGGGATCCGGACCCCTACACACACTTACACACACAGACACACTAAAAAAATTCACACAAATATAGGGTTTCCCGGATCCCCTAAAAATCACAAAACTACCAAGCCAGCATTCAATGGTGGGCCATTATCGGCACGCCAGCGCCGATGATGGTCCACTTTTAGGGGCATTTCGATCCTCTCTTTATCCCCTCAACTAAAAACACACACACAAAAAACGTAGTCAGTGTTGGACCCCCTCTGACAACTTTCTGGATCCGCGCATGCCTTGCAGTCCCTATGCTCACCTTTGATTGAGTCAGCACTGTTGCATCCTGTCATTGATCACAATAAGTGATCAATGGCAGGCTGCAACAGTGCTCATCAGTGCTGATGCTGCACTGTTGAACCCTATCGTGCTGCACTGTTTAATCATGTCATTATCACCTTGTCTGAATTGCACCCCACTATTGAACAAATTGTCTGGACATTTCCACTGTTGAACCCTGTCATAAAAATTACCACAAATGCATACCCTGCAACCTATATGTGAACAGTATACATTATATTGCGTACTTTAAAGCCTACTGATCAGAACATGTCTCACCATCATGCTGCGTTTGGTCATTCTCCTGTTTTGCACCAATCTCGTTTTCACCTGTAGTGGCATGCATATGGAATGTTTACTGTTTAAAATTGGTTACCATTTGGCATCTCTACGCCATGTAATATGTGCTTCTTCATGAGATTACGCCGACGCTGATAGATCAAGAAGGGCTAGAGGTCTAAATTTCTAATGGTCTGAGTCTTCACTAACGTCCATACTGGTCTGGTCCCCTCCCCTAGATCTACCTGTCGAATTTAAATAGTTTACGTCTACATTTTGTGTATGTGAGCATCGAAGGCTCTGGTGAGTCTGTAATTTGTGCAGTTTACGTCTACATTTTGTGTGTGTGAGCATCGAAGGCTCTGGTGAGTCTGTAATTTGTGCAGGCTCGTCTCGGTCTTCGTTGCTCGACACTGCGATAAGTACCAACATTTCACATGCTGACTCATATGTAAAAGCTCATACTTGTAAGATTTGTACAAGGGGCGTAATAGTTAATGGAATTATGGCAAATAACAACCCCAAAAAATATATTATATCTCGAAATATTCTCTCCAGGATTTTAAAATGTGCATTGTGCATAGAACTTGTACATGGTTCTTCTGTTTTCAGCTGGGGTACTCCATATCAAAAGATAAATGGATCAGAGTGCTGTCAAAATTGCACATACAATTTGAATTACTCCCCTTGCATTAACCGCTACTTTCGGTTTTGGTATGTAAATTCGCTGAGGCGCACTCAAGCATGACACAACCGGTCTGACAGGATTTGGATTTTTACAGTTCTAAAATTAGACAAGTATTGACAATACACAGGTAAGTTATTTTTAGCGGACCTGAGCAGCCAATACTACACCCAGTGTGTTAGGGGTTCTGAAGTGTGAGTGACGGATTGTAAGAGGGACAGACAGACACACGGACGATCAAGTCTCAAGGTGTGCCTGCAGTATAACCCTCTTGGATGAATGTTTCGATGGAAATACATTAATTAAAAAATACAGGTAAATTCAAAACCGGTTGCGTTTATTTTTGGGCATGTGTGTGTTTACAAATTCAAGGTGGGGTGTTTGAAAGCAGTTTGTTGTTTTTGGAATGGTAAATTCAAAGTTCTTAGAATATTATTTTTGAGGATTAATCATTTTATAGCTGTTTTACAGTGTATTTTCACCTATTAAATGTCATGAAACGAATTCCAGAAGATGATCCAGGACATTAGTAAATTGGTCTCAGAGAAATTGGTAGTTCAAAACAGCTTATTCCAGCACTGTTTGAATATTTGAATAGAACGATAAATTGAGGCTTGATGCGAAACAACCTGTCATCAGGGTTTGCGATCAGGTAAGGCTCAAACCAGCCTGCTCAGCTACAGAGACTACGGTAAATGTTATAAAATTTCGAACACTTTTCATTTTCTTCTTTTAAATAAAGTGTTGGTAATCAGGACTTATAAAGCACAAATCTCAAACAAATGTTGTATGCTTATAAATGTGGTCATAGTCAAGCAAAATGCCCTAGAAATATCTAGTTGAAACAGTATGGTCCCAGATCAGACTGCTGCAGCTCATATAGGAACAGCCAGATCTGAGTCCACACTGTTTGCCTCCATATCTAAGTTAGTCGATAATGTCATGAAAATATGCAGCAGATGACTAAAGCAGACAGCATATATCAGATTCTTTTTTTCGTATCTTTGGAGATAAAGACCAGTATTGCTAAGAAATCCTATATTTTTGTGATTTTACAGGGGGGGGGGGGAGGAGGTTCCAGACCCCCTGTCGCCCCCTCTGGATCCACCAATGCAATATGAAAATAGATTATGCTGTGCACCAACTACATAGCATCTTATGATCCTTCATGTGTAGTATAACTTTGCTTGAAGATTATCAGATCCACGCATGCAATATGAAAATAGATGATGCTGTGCACCAACTACATAGCGTCTAATGATGCGGGATGTCTAGTATAACTTTGCATGAAGATTAGCAAATCATTTCTATTGTACAAAATTGCAAGAGAATCTAGAGTGCAGTGCCTTAGTGGTAGAGTCCTTGACTATAATCAAAAGGCCCCAGGTTCAAGTCCCGGGGCCCAAGTCTTACCTGAGGCTTTGTTTTATGTACTAGAGCTAGGCACTTTATCAGGAAAAGGTCCCACAACGACCAAAACAGGTGGACTTGAGCATTAAGCTATAACTTTAACTAAACAAGTGAGACAGCTCTTATGGAATCTGGCACCCATCTCATACATGTAGGTGCCCAACAAATTATGCTTTCATTAAATTCTCCATAAAAGTGATATACCAGGGGCGAATCCAGGATTTCTTGATAGGGGATTCAAATTTACAAAGGTGGTTCGATTTTTTAATTTTACCTTATTATTTATCATTTTTTCCTGATTTTTCGAAAATTCTCTATGAAAATTAAATAATCTTATCTCAAATGGGGGTAAGAGCGAACTCCCTCTGGATCCGCCACCCTATACGTAACTTCTTGACATTGAGTAGGTACTAACTCTCAAAGAATTTTTCAGACCCTTAGATAAGAGTTTGTTATTAAAAAATATTTACTTATTTATATATCAATCAAAGCTTATGTTGTGGGTACTCAAATCTTAGAACTGTCTCAATGAGACATTTCTTTTGAGCACCCAAAACAAATGTTTTAACTGATGGTTGAGAAGCTATTCACAATTTTACGCCCAAATAACTGTTTATCTGGACCAATTAATGTTTCATTATGTTTTATTCCTATTTCAGTAGGTACTTGGACCCAACATGAAAACTCCACTGGTATTGCTAGTGCTAGGAACCATCTTAAATCATGTGACAAGTCAAACAATTGGAGGGGAGACATGCTCAAGAGCTAAAGGTCATGAAGCTGTCATACAGCCAGATGCCCAGGCTTTTATTGCCGGGTTCTTTGCCATGCACAATTCGCGAGAAGGATCAGCATTTGGTTGCGGGGACATCTACTCTGGTCGTATGTATATCTTTTTTGTATTTTTGCCATTTTCCTAGCAAATAATTGTACAGTGTAGTCCCTTTATAAAATATCTCATTATGGATTATGATATAACACAGTCACGTTGTTTTTTGTTTGATTTGATTCTTTACGTCCAAGTCAACAATTTTCAGTTTGTCGGGACAGGTATTCCTGGTTTGAACCAGTACTAAGCAGGGATTAATGTGTCTTGCTGAAGGACACAACACAGTGCCGTCTGTGAGGCTCAATCCCACAACCCCTCGGTCTTGAGTCAAGCACTCTAATAGGGAGCGCAGTGGTTCAGTGGTAGAGTGCTTGACCGGTGTCACTGCGTTGTGGTCCTTGGGCAAGACACATTTATCCTAGCTTAGTACTGGTTCAACCCAGGAAGGCCTGTCCCTGTTTAACTGAAAGATTGTTGAGGGGATGTAAAGAATCAAATCAAACAAACAAAAAAGGGGACATAATCAAATCAAACAGACAAAAAAGCACTTTAACACTGAGCCACTGCGCTCCTGTATATATTCATCTATTAATTTTCACAAAGAAATTATAGGAAAAAATGATCATTCCATGGTTATATTCATTCCATACACTTATAACATGTACAGTCCATTTACTGTGAACCCCAAACATAGCATTATAAATGGACTGCATTGTACATTGTATTTGACCCAATAAATGCACATTCCATCGGGAGGCGGTGGGGGGGGGGGGGCTGACAACACTGCTTTTTTTAGTCATCAACTTGTTTCACAGCGTGCCATACGGACCTCCCTCGAGAAGCAAAGGGGTCCAATTGCTTCTGGAAAGAGGTCCGTACCAGAATTTCTAAGGAAACTTACATGATCACTTGTGATTTTTCAGGTTTAAAAACTATTGCGATAGTGAAAAGGCTATTGCCGATACTATTGAAGCTTTGCAACTTTGCTATCAATCAATATAGTACATGTAACAGTGCCTAGGCTACTACTGGGATACATTGATAGTTTGATATATTGTTACACCCCTACTCAATATATAATTCAAATTCATCAAGCCATGATTTATTAATTTTTGATGTTGATTGTTTTAGATGCAAGAAATGGTAAAGTACATTATTTTAGTTATACCCTGATCTTCCCCCTCTTACTTTTTTGCATGAGTTGTTGAATCACAGAAGGGTTTTCTCTTAATTTTCATTTGTTTTCTTGTGTGTGCTTTATTTGTCATTTAGCTCATATATGGGTTGCGATGTGAGAAAACCTGGCCACAATGTTATAAAACTTTTTCATGCTCAATTCAGCTGAGCATGAAATCTCAACTGCTCATAGAAAGTAAAATACTGAAAAATAATGATTTTTTCCTCTCAGATGGTGTATTTATCTTGCTGACAAACGTTACAATACCAACAATTCTTGGCATTTTATAAACATTTATGAGCAGGATAAATTTCATGCTCATTTGAGTTGAGCTTGAAAAATGTTTAAAACCTCAGGGCCTGTCTTTGGAGTTTTCAAACAAGTAAGGCTCAAACCAGCCTGCTTAGCTACAGAGACTAGCTAGAATAATGAAATTTTGTATGATGCCAGCTTAGATAGTATATTTTGCAGGTAGTGAAAAGATAGGTGCTGACCAGACTCTGTGGATGCTCAGGCTGGTCTGCACCTTTGTTTTTCCGCATGCAACAAAGTCAGGTTTTCTTGTGGCAATGCCCATATGTAGTAGCGGTGATTTTTCGTGAGTCGGAATTCAGCTTCAATGGAAATACACAGGTGAGTTTGATAAGGTGAGTTTGATATGGTAAGTTGGTAACCATTTTCTAGGCTATATGAGGTATTTGCAACACTGGCACATTTTATACCCTGTGTTGTTGCCTAACTAAAGAGTGCCATAGGATGACTGTCAAAGATTTTTTTCCCAAAGCTAAACCTTGTTTATTAAAAGTATGATGGTGCCTCCACTAGCCAACATGACAATAAAACATTTACAAATACAAGTGAACATTATGAGTAGAAAGTGAATGATGTAAAATGAAAAGTTTGAACGAAAATCAACTTTTAATAATGTACGTGTAAATACATTTAAGTTCTGTAACCACAGAAGCTGATTCGGCGGTGGAGGTATGTGAACACAAATATAAAAACTAAAGATCTTTCATCCATGTTAAACATTTCTTAACGAAAGCATCAATCGTGTTGGCATTTCTTACTTCAACTGGAATGCTATTCCAAATTAAAGCACCTGAATAAGACATGTTTAACTTTGGCTTGGTTGGGAGGTTAGTTTAATATGCCTGAATGTCCTCATAATATTAAAATGTGGTTTATCACGACCTATATTTCGTGTGCAGTGGTTTTTCCATCAAAAATTAAAGTTTCGTCACAAGGTTTTGACAAGGTGGAGGGATTTGTGTACTGTTGGCACATTGCTAATTAAAGGCAAACACTCAGCAAATAGTAAATAGGTCGGAAATTACGGTACTTTCTAAAGTCAATTGAAAAATTAACAATTACATAGTAATTGATAATTGAAGTTTAGTCATTGAATGTTATTAAGATATTTCCACTTGACCCATGAGCGGATCCAGAAAGTTTTGCCAGAGGTGGTCCAACTTTGACGTTGTTTTTTTAGAGCGGAGAGTATCCAAACAAATACCACTATAAGAGGGCCATCATCAGTCCTCCAGCGAAACACCATTTAAATGGCCCCAAATGCTGGCTTGGTAGCTTTGTGATTTTTCAGGCGATCCGGGTCAGTATTGCTAAGAAAAGTAAGTAAGGTTGCAAAGATCAGGAATCGATACAATCAAGTACCACACCTGACCCAGGATACCAATGGAAAAGTGACAAACTCACAGAAGACACCACAAACGAGAGCCAAGAGGTCAGCCTTTCCCAGCAGGTGACCACGAAGCACATATAAACAGACGCGCACAAAACATAGCAAACACAAGACAGAACAAAAACATAAAAGATCCACAAAAGAAGTACCGCCTTGGAACGGTCAGTAAAATATTTTACTGGAGGGCTTAAACCGGTTTAACGGCGCCAACCTCACCCTTAATTCAGATGTGGATCAAGACACATAGATATTTGGTTTGCATGAAAGACCCCTAACTTATCAATGCATCATCTCCTAAAACATATAAATCAAGATATAACAAGGAGATAAAGCAAGGATAAGGACTCAACAGTAAATTAAACTGAATACCGGAGCAAAAGAAATCCAACAGGTAAACCCCGGTGAGCCCGACAAACAGCCAAAGCATCAGGCCCCTACCATCTCATCAATAGATAAGTCTTTAAGTCGGAACCATCATAGAGTCTGAAGTCCGACCCACCGGCGTGCAATTAAAGAGGAAAGCAAAGTTGCCAACTGTGATTGGGTTGACTACCAAGCATGCAGTCTGTTGCAATACATTAATGTTATAGCCAATCTTTTTATAATGGGAAATTATTTTAATGAACTGCGCTGAAAAATTATTAGAGCCAACAATCTTCTTCAACTTATACACCAAGTCACCATAGAAATCAGGTTCCGAAAGTCCTTGGCGCAAGAGAGATTTAAGTCCAACTTGGAATTTAGAAATCAAATCAAAGTATCGTCTATAAAATTTTGAAAATGTTTTGCGAAGTTTATGATACCAATAGCCCTGTTTAAGAAGTTTCTGAGTTAACAATTTATTGCGAGTGTTGAAGTCAGTAACATAGCTAGATGCTCTAGCAAAACGAATGAGTTGAGAGATATAGACTCCATAGGATGTAGAACGAGGAACATCACCATCTAAAAATGGGAAATTGACAATTTCAAAATCAAAGTCGTCACGTTTATCATAAATTTTGGTAGAAACAATACCATTAGAAATTGACAAATGCAAGTCTAAAAATGCGGTTTCGGTATCAGAGGCATTGGCTTTATTAAGTTGGAGCTCTGAAGGGTATATTTGACTAACCATATTTTCAAAATAAACATTATTAATATTTAAAATATCGTCCAAATATCTGGAAGTAGTGTTAAACGCATCAATAACATCAGCCTGCTTATCATCAGAAAGAGACATCATAAAGTCCCTTTCATAACAAAACAGGAATAAATCTGCAACCAGGGGAGCACAATTAGTGCCCATAGGAATCCCAACTACTTGTCTATAGAGCTTGGTGCCAAATCGAATAAAAATGTTGTCCAACAAAAAGGTCAGCGCATCACATACATTTTGACATGACCATGCATGATATTTTTTAGGTTTTTCTGAAGTAAAAAATGCATTTCTGTCACTACATGCAAGGTAAGGAGAGCCTTCTCTCTGGAAGGTTCTTTCAATAAGATAAATAAGTTTATCTTTAATTAAATTATGAGGTAAAGTAGTGTAAAGAGTAGAAAAATCCTAAGTAGACAAACTGGTCGCATTGAAATCTCTAGCTTTAAGTTTATCTAAAATTTCACCTGAATTTTTAATCGACCAAAATAGGTTTTTACCGGATCTCTCATATACTTTTCCACAATATTTGATAACATGTTTTTTAACAGCTGTAAGACACGAGGTTAACAATTTAGAAAGTTCTGTTGTCGTACAAGAACTAGAATTTGCAATAAATCTTGCTTTATAGGGTTTTTTATGGAGTTTAGGTAACCAGTACAACGTAGGAACTTTGTCTTGATTTTCTTTAGCTTTGACACCAAAATGTAGGGCTGTATGACCACCATGCCCATCAACAATTACCCTTTCACTTAAAGAAGGCTGCAGTTTATAGGCATTAGTGTCAACAAGCTCACGCTTAAGAGTATTAATATAATACAATCGTCATACAACTACAACATTGTTAGCAGCTTTATCTGCTGGAACCAAAACATAGTTCATATGAAAATCCTGGAAACCTCGTTTAAGATGACGAAAAGAAGATTTAGGTTTAGGGGGCAAAAGATGTGTATTACGAGAGTAAAATGAAATACGAGTATCAATAATTTTAAAAATGTTAATCTTCCATTCCTTCAAAGCATCAGGTTCAACATTTTCCCTTTTGCACCATCGATTACTGAAGTCATTTAAAGAAGCAGCGATCTCTCTAATAAACCCTTTAATTTTGTGATTTTTCAGGAGGGGTCGGACCCCCCGTCCCCCCTCTGGATCCGCCCATGCAACCCTTGTCTTGATGAATGTTTTATGTACCTCTTGCCAATTTTTTATCCTGCTAAACGACAGCATTCCAGTCTGCTTTTTTAACGAACTACTCTTACATTTTATTTGATGGAGTGTGTTTATACTTGGCACATTGATTGCATATCAATGTGACCTTGGAGTCAAAAGGTCAAGATCAAAAATATGTACTATGCAGTATTGAATACAAGTGTGGATATCTGCGATGAGCCCACCCACGCTTAGATTGGTCCCACTCTAATTATAATTTGGATCCTGCAAGTTTATTAAAGGAGTGTGTTTCATGAAAATATCCAGTCGGCTAAAACACAGTATTGGTGCTGATTAGTGTCTCACTAGGCAAAAAATTAAACACTCGATACGATAATATATTGTCATTTTCTACATTGTTTTTTACACATCCTACCTAAAACCAGTCTTTGTTTTTGAAAATATTCCTTCATATGATTTTTTTTATACTTTTACTTTTGCCTGTTAATAGGTTACAGACACTACACCTAAGGTATAACATGCAAGATAAAAGCAAAAATATAAATATCTGCAGCTCTTTTTCTCTGAAACAACAATGGGAGATATTGGTTAGCATTATGAGAGGCCAAACAAAGAAGATAAACTCTTAAATATGCAAAATATAAGCATATCTTTACGACAACCATTGGCTGAATTTGTCATAAATTGTCCTCTATCAGATTGCAGCTCTTAACTTTTACCAGAAGTATATCTCAATGCTTAAATCATTTTCTGAATACAGTAAACCATACTTATATACATCAAAGTAGTTACAGTAGTCCAAAAGGTCAACTATCAAAAAAATATTCTTTGTCAAAATGCACTTAAATCTGGTCCAAAGTTCCTTGTAGTGTCTGTAACTTTCTGATGCTAATTTCTCATAGATACCAATTGTCATGACAATGAAACTTTGTCTATCTGATATTTATGTTGAATGACATAAAATCTTAAAAGGAAGTTATTCTGAGGTTGAAAATCTTCAGGATTTCGCTTCATGAAATGTCACGGTTACAGACACTACAAAAATTGACTTTTTTGTTCCTGACAGAAGTGTTCCATGGTGCGAAGCATTGGACTAACCTGGAATGCAAACTGTATTTTTTGGAAACTATAGTCTTCATTGATATAATGGAAATTAATTTTACTTAAATTAACACATTTCTTGTATAATCATGGGTATAGTACAGTGTATTAGTGTCGTTCTTGCAGTTTTTATCAAAAACACTATCTTTAGGAATTTGAGGAGAAAATACACAATTTTTGACCAATTTCTTCAATTCAAAATGGAGAAGATAGGTGTCTTTATAAGATGCAAACAGTTCTGTATCAATATTTAAATAGGAAACATGAATTATTTGGATTTTAAATGATTTGAGTTTCAAAATGAGACTGCATAACGTTTATAAATGGCCTTTTTGGGAGCACATGATTGACCATATCTCCAAAACGGGCAATGTTAGCAGCTTGATATTTTCGGGCAAAGAAGATCTGACAATGCCTTTCTGCATAATTCTTATAAAGTGTTCCTTTATGTTACAGTTCTTCTGTAGCATAGATATAACATGAAAAAAATTAAATCAGCACCAATACCGTGTTTTAGCCGAGTGCAGTAAGGGTAAATACGATAAATGTCCTAAATTTGAACACTTTTCTCTTTCTGCTCTCAAGTAAAATGATGGTAATAAGGGCTGGGATTCACCAATTGATTGTCAGAATAGCAAACAGGAAAGATCCTGATCAGACTGCTTCTTCAGAAGCAGTCTGATCTGGGTCTGCCTTGTTTGTTTAGGCCTTTTTGGCAATGTATGACCCACATCTGGGGTTTTCACAACTAACAAATCATATTGAGGCTACATTCATCTAAGGTTGCACTTAATTGATACATTGCCATATTAGGGACCAAACGGGAAAAACCAGGGCATTTATCGTTAAGTGCGAATTGTCATTTTCACAAAGAAAGGACAACTTTTTGTAAAAAAAAATCATTTTTGTTACGAACAGGACAATTTTTGTGGAAATTAGGCAAAGATCATCTCCAATATGTTCCTTAAGCTTATATAGCGATCTAATTTTTTACTTAATTAATGGTCTAGTATGAAATGTTTGACAATAGCTTTAAAAAAGATACTTCTTGTTAACTATTAAGCGAGTGTTTTCCTTATTATTTCTGTTTGATTTTTGCATGTTTGACTTGCATGTTGAACTCTTTGTCTGCTAGCCATGACTCTTGTCATCTGCTGAAAACATTTGCAAACAGTTTGGATCCAGATCAGGACCAACAGTATGTTGGTTCTGATCTTGATCCAAACCATTTGTCACTGAAGATTTTTTTGAAAAGAATGCGAAATTACCCAGCATGCAAAGAGCTCTTTGATTGAGTTTTTTTGGTGTTCTGATTCTTTACCACTTCTCATCCCTTTACCCCTTCTCATCCCTTTACCCCTTCTCATCCTTTTACCCCTTTTAGCACTGACGAAACCTTTCTTTCAGGTTGATACAGGGGAGTTTGGTTAGTCCATTGCATTGGCATAGCTCCCATTATGCAGTATACGCACATGCATAATAAAAATAGTAACACTCAAGGGAGCTCACCTGATGTGGTTAAAATTATTTTCCACACCTGAAAGAATCGCTCTGGGAGCAAATTCTTTCCCTTAAGAGAAGTTCCCACTTTGAAAAGGGATGTTATTGTAGAGAATCATTGCTTGATACAGTGGTCGCCCTTTGATGTGCGTATCTTTTTCAGCGTTCTGGCTACGCCATTGCATTATATATTTTGGGGGGTATCAGATTAGATTTTCAAAATAGCTTTAGCTTAGCAAGCAGTGGTGTGACATTCTCTAGGTTCACACTGTTTGACAGAGCACTGCTCTTTTTGTCATTAAACCCTCAACCTGCTAGTATTTTTCCAGAAAATGTCGTCTGCTTATTACATCTGTTGCAATGGGAGCAGTCTGATCAAGGTTCATAATGTTTGCTTCCATTACAAAACCCAGTCTGAAGCGCTGCAACAGACAACATTTTCAGGACAACAAGGGTTAACCCTTAAAGCGCCAAGAGGAAAATGCATCTGAAAATATCGTCTGCTGAAGTCGTCGGCTGCAAATAATTGCCTAGCATTACTGACAATTTAAGTGTTGAAGCAAACAGCGTGGACCCAAAACAGACTGCTCCTATAGGAGCAGTCTGATCTGGGTCCACACTGTTTGTACTAGAGGCTTCTTAAACATTCAGCAGACGAGAAAAGCAGACGACTTTTGTTGCAATTGGGGCATTAAGTGTTAAAATGGTGAGGTGGTATGTACTCTTCTTTTACCCATATGTAAAAATGTTTGACTTCTTTCTTAATTTGCAGGTGAAAATAAGACATGATATATTATATGAATTGTCTTCCAGCAAATGATTCACATTTAATGTGATGCCTTACTTTTCTTTAAAGCTTTTCTTTTAGAAGCAACAAATTAAATGTCTTTTGTAATTATATAGATGGCATTTTAGAGGTAAAACTGCAAATAGAATATCTCATTTATTTAATGTAAATATGGGGGGTCATTTGAAATCAGTAGCTGTACAAATGTAAGGAAGATCCTTGATGAATAATAGTAAGTCCAATAATCATACCTCATTTGAGTTCATAAAAACTTACCAAGAAAGGATAGTAATAATTTTCAAAGGCGAGAAAATGATGACCGCAGTGTGTGATATTTATGTAATTATATTGTCAGGCATTTGTCACATCGACTGATCAAAAATATATCACATGCATGCGCAGATCCAGAAAGTTTTGTCAGAGGGGTTCCAAATTGGACAACTTTTTTTTTAGTTGATGAGGGGACAGCCTTGGATCGAAATACCACTCCTAAGTGGGTCATCATCGGCCCTCCAGTAAAACGCCATTTAAATGGTGTTTTGCTGGCGTGCCGATGATGGCCCAACATTGAATGCTGGCTTGGTAGCTTTGTAATTTTTCAGGGGGTCCGGTCCAGTATTGCTAAGAAACCCTATATTTTTGTGATTTTTCAGGGGGTCCGGACCCCCTGTCCCCCCTCTGAATCCGTGCATGACATGTGTTGTGCTGATGCCCATATGGTTTGTTTATCCCAGAAAAAAAACATTTGTATTACAATGGTGGATATGAAGCATGGACTCCACTGTTTATGATCAAAAACAAAGCTGAAGAATATTTGAATGATATTCAGTATGTGTATAAGAGACTTTTGAAAATAACCTCTCAATGTAAGATACCAACATTTTATTTATATTATGTATATATTTGCAGCCCTTGATATGATGAGATCAAAGTAAAACTCTCCCTGCCAAATGAAACCGATAAGATGATAGTTTAAAGGGTTTATGAGAATGAAGTGAAAGGCATCTTCAATGTCTGTTTTAGCCATTAAAATCACAAGTAAGATCAATGACTGCTGCATAACTGTTACCATACTCTACTTTAGAGTATTCTTGGACTTAAAGCCACTAAATCTGTTAAAAATTAAATTTTTATTGGACACAATCAAAATGCAAGAAAATGTAATTGGTTGTATTTAATTAAACACTTAAGCAAAATACTATATATCTTTATATTTTGGTACTAAACAGTTTTCTCTTCTGTAGAATCAATGCTCTAATTAATAATCATATTAATGATATTAAGTGTTTTATTTTGACTTTGTTAGATGAAATATTCCACTATCAAATTTGTAATGTGCCTTTAGAAAGATAATACTTGTTTTATTCTGTTCCAGATATGCAGGCCTATGAAGCTGTCCGGTGGGCCCTGGACAGATTAAATAAAGAGAAAGAGGAGTTGAACGGAGATTATCTCAACAACACATATGTCCCTGGTGTGAAACTGGGTGAGTAGACAATTTTAAGCACCTCTTTGGTGGAATATTCTATCCAGCTCAATATGGGGACAATAAAGTGTGGATGGTAGGGTAAAGTTGGGTATATTCGAACAGACAGCTAAATTCGGACAGCCACTTTGTTTGTTTCGTAGTTCAATTATTGGAAATAAAAAATAACTAAGCAAACAGTAAAAAGCCTGATGAGACGGCTCATAAGGAGCCGTCTCATCTGGATTTCCACTGTTTGCAAACGTGTGTCCGAATTTATCTGATGTCCGAATATACCCGACTTTACCCTACTTCATGTATTGTATCCCATAGTCTGCCAGTCATGACTTCAGTCATCCGCTCCTCTTGTCGGTTTATGTTCTAAGGTAGCATTTATTGCAAACAATATGGACCCAGATCATACTGCTCCCATTGAGACTGCTCCCAATGGGATCAGTCTAATCAGGCTTCATATTGTTTGCTTCTATAAAAACTAGTCTAAAGTGCACTTGTAGATGCAGCAGTCTTTGACACACAGGGTTGAACCAACAGTCTCACACACAATGCTCAACAAACCCACAAACACATACAGGTTCTTGGGATGGTTGAGTAAATTTGTAAGACCAGGGCTCCAGATAAGAGTGCGTATTGGAATATTGATTTCTTCATTTCCCATCCAAAACATATGCTGTGGGTAATCAAAAGAACCGTCTCAATGAGACGGTTCTTTTGAGCACCCAAAACACATGTTTAAATTGAACTGTAAGAAAATAGTAACATTTTTACGCTAATAAAATTTGATTATCTGGATCTATGAAGACTGTGGGTATTCATGTGTTGACTGAGCCCTGTGTATAGGATCATGGAGGTTCATGTGTTTGTTGAGCACTAGCTGTGAGTGAGGCACAGCAAGGTGGCCAATCACGTGGTCTGCCTGATTAGGTTCACAGACTTTACGAACCAGTAATCGGACATCACAGGTAAGGAAAATCGTTCATAACTTTCGTTATACTAAGTTGAATTTCATGCGGTAAAGTGCAAAACCCCCCTCATATTTTTATGCACAAAACTGTACACAAAAGTTTCTCCTGGTTTTGCTGCAGTTTTCCAGATTACTTCGACCAACTGAAGTGTGTACCCAATCGCGGAGAATTTATAGTTTTTCTTCAGTTGGTCGAGGTAATCTGGGAAACTACAGCAAACCGAGGAGAAACTTTGACACAGTTTTGTGCAGAAAAATATGAGAGGGTTTTTGCACTTTACTGCATGAAGTTTGACTTAGCATTACGAAAATTATGAACAATTTAACTGGTTCAGGAAATCCGTGAACTCAATCATGCTGATCACGTGATTGGCCACCTTGCACAGTTGATGTGTTGGAACTTGGTTGGGCCCTGTGCCTGAGACCATGAAGGTTTATGGCCTGGGTATGGTACCATTTGGGTTCATGGCTTGGTTGAGGCCTATATTGAGAACTGTGGAGGTTCATGGGCTGGTTGAGGGTTGTGTGTAGGGATGTGTTATGGGTTGGTTGATTCCTGTGTCTGAGACTGTACTCATGGAGTTAATGGGTTGGTTGAGCTCTTTATGTAGCAGGGTTTGCACAGGCTTGAAAAGTACTTGATTAGACAAGACTGTCTTGAAAATTCCTTGAAAATTAAACTTGCCTTGAAAAGTACTCAAAAAGCACTTAGAGGCCTTGACAAATCCTTGAATTTTTACCATTCACAGGAGGATTAAACTGTGCGTTTGAGACCTAAATTAGTAAAAAAATTGTGGTGCCTTTATTTGGTGCAGCATATGCTATGCTGCACCAAATAAAGGCACCACAATTTTATACTAATTATCTAAAACTAATATCTTAAGTAATGGACTAGCATTTCAGAAGTAGAATTTTAAAGTGTAAATCAGTATTTTTCTTACTTTTTCATTCCTTGAAAACAGTTGGAAAGGCCTTTAGAAGTCCTTGAAAAGTCCTTGAATTTTACACAATCTTGCCTGTATGAACCCTGTGTAGGAATGCATTATGGGTTGGTTAAGTCCCGCGTCTGTGACTGTGTTCATGGATTGGTTAAGCCTTTTGTGTGGCACTATAGAGTTTTTTTTGGTTGGTTGAGCCCTATGTGTGAGATGGTGGAGATTCATGGGTTGGTTTTGCTTTCTGTGTGTGACTGTGGACTTTATTTGGGTTGGTTGAGCCCTATGGGCGGGGCTGTGGTGGTTCATGGGGTGGTTTGGCCTTACTAACTTAAAAATAATCTGGAAAAAGGGTCCTTCAGAAATAGAGAACCTACAATATTAGAAAACAGCATACTCAGTTTTATTGAGTCTGTTCATGAGAACTAATGGAAACTGCAACCAGACCTGGGGCCAAATACTTTGAAAAGTATTCAAATACATTACAATTACTTTGACTTATCAATGATTACAATTACATTACAATTACAGGACCTGTAGAAATGTAATGATTACAATGACAATTACTTTAGAAATGTAATCAAATACATTACTAATTACTTTTGAAGTTTTTATGTAAAATTGCAATGCTATATAGTACTCACATTTAAAATTATAAAGACGGGTAGGGTCTTTGAAGTTATATATAAATAGCCATGTCCTATACTGTTATTTCTAAAATAAATGAGAAATAATTAGCTATGAAATTTTATTTAAGTTCTTATTAAAGTTAAACATATACACTATGCACAGGTTTTAAAGTTTAATACATCATACATTATATCTGCCTACATACTTTATAGATCTATTTCACTATACAGTAAGATTTATAAAGTATGTAAAATAGAAATTGTATGTTACACAACTGCAACCTTTTGCTCAGTCAGCTATTTTTAAATTGTTACTTTGATGATTACATTTAATCATCATAAGTTTTTCAATGTGTCATCTTTGCGGGAACATCTTTCAGGCCTAAAATCTTTGCATGCTATGCTGAATAAGCACTCTACATTTAGCCTTGATACATGTATTTCCTGAAGATTCTGGTGGGAATACAAAATGGCTCAAAACTAGTGCTGTGGGAGCGCAGTGGCTCAGTGGTAGAGTGCTTGAATTGAGACCCAGTGGCCGCGGGTTTGAGCCTCACCGGCGTCACTGTGTTGTGGTTCTTGAGCAAGACACATTTATCCTAGCTTAGTACTGGTTCATCCCAGGAAGACCCGTCCCTGTTTAACTGAAAGATTGTTGATGGGACGTAAAGAATCAAATCAAAAACTAGTGCTGCCATTGTGCATTGATTTAATGATGTGATGGAAATAAACACTTGCAACACACTATTGGATGAAAAAAAGTTATTTAGAAAATGTACTTTTGAGAAATAACCTTTTTCCAGTTTGCACACATATACAGGTAGCTTTTAAGAAGGTCATAAGTACCTTTTCACATGAGCTAGCTATATTCAATAACAACAGATTTAACACCTTTGAGTAGTCTTCTTTTTATGGTCTGGATTTTATGAATTTACATATGAAATCAGCTAAGCATGTCAAAATGAACAGAACTAGTTTTGTTTCTCAAAATTTCTTTAAAGGCCTCCAGCAAATAGGAGAAAAAGAAATGCTGTCAAGAATAAATTTTGGGAGAAATGTACCTTTTTCCATGTTAAGTTGTCTATTGCCATATTTTTTAAATTTCAATTTTGAATAAAAAAAAAGTTTGGTTTTAAATTTTTATACAAAATGCAATTAATCTTAAACACTATGTTAAGTCTGAAATCGACTAAATATTTTAAAGTGTGCTACTTTTATTGTCCACAAAAGTCAATATGTTTTATTTATCCTGTGTACTTTTTCTCATTCATAGATCTGAATTAAAATATTACCATAAGTCACCATTTTGTTTCTTGTGTTGGGCAAATTTTCTAAGTAAATAGCCAAATGTATTTGAAAAGTATTTGAAAGTAATTATACTTACAGCTTAAATATTTTCAGTAATCATTACAATTACATTACATGTATTTGAAAAAAAAACATGATTACAATTACATTTGATTACTTTGAAAATTGTATTTAATTACAGATAATTACAATTACTGATTACGATTACCCCAGGTCTGACTGCAACAATTCTCACATCCCCTAATACCCGCTTAAGCGGTATTCTGCTTTCTGTCAGAACCCAATATTCCAGAAGGAACAGAATATAAAAAAATATCAACACTTCATTGATGCAAGGGGTGAAGTTTTACCAACTCCACACAAAAACAACGACAGCTGTTGAGACCTCTAAATAATCTGGAAAAACAGATCCTTCAGAAATAGAGAGAACCGACAATATTTGAAAACTGTAGACTCGGTTTTATCAATAACAAATCGAAAGTGCAACAATTGTCATGCCCCCTAGCACTGTCTTAAACAGTATTCTGCTTTCTGTCAGAACCCAATATTCCGGAAAGACCTTGCAAATGCCTACAATGTAACAAAGCACTTTTTCAATGACATTATCATGACTTTAGTTAAGAGTGCGTAACGAAAATTTAATTTTCTCATTTCTCAGCCAAAACATATGTTGTGGGTACTCAAAAGAACCATCTCAATGAGATGGTTCTTTTGAGCACACATAACAGATGTTAAAACTGATGGGTAAGAAAATATTTACAATTTTACGCTGAAATTTTTTGTTTATCTAAACCTGTGCATTATCTTATCATTTCAGGGATGGTTGTTAATGACTTTTGCTCCAATGCCATGACAGCCATCAGTCAGGCAGAAGAACTGTTCCCTCAGTTCGGTTCCTCAGCAGCTCAGTGTCAGAAAGATTCCAATCAGCTGATGTTAGGTATGTATTGACAAAACAGTATTTTGAGCCAGTACGGTAAATGGTCTAGGGAGCGCAGTGGCTCAGTGGTAGAGTGCTTGACTCGAGACCGAGAGGCCACGGGTTCGAGCCTCACTGGCATCACTGCGTTGTGGTCCTTAAGCAAGACACATTTATCCTAGCTTAGAAATAATTTAACCCAGGAAGAATCGTCCTTGTTTAACTGAAAAATTGTTGATGGGACGTAAAGAATTAAATCAAACAAAGAAACGGTAAATGTTCTAAAATTTCAAACATTTTTCTAATTCTGTTCTCAAATAAAATGCTGATTATCGGTAAATGTTCTAAAATTTCAAACACTTTTCTCATTCTGTTCTCAAATAATACACTGATTATCGGGGGTTGAAATCGCAAAATGCTTGTCAGAATAGCAAACAGGGAAGACCCAGATCAGACTGCTTCTGAAGAAGCAGTCTGATCTGGGTCTGCCATGTTTGTCCGGTTTTTAAAAGATTTACGGTACATGATTTTTTGGTACTTATCACATTGTGGTGCAAGGAAGGCTCAGGCTAGCCTGCGCAAATGCACAGACTATTCAGAGCCTTTGCTGCTCACATACACAAAGTATGGAAGTTGATGAAGGCTCAGACCAAAAAAAAAACCTCTTATTTCACTGGCTGGCTACACATGCATGGTTAAAGAGTGACTTTGTGCATCTGTGACAAGTACCAAAATCAAGCAGGCTGGTCCCAGCATTATATCCATCAAAAATGATTTCTTTTCATTCAGCACAATCAAAAAACATTTTATATCATTAAAATGAGCATTAAGAATATCAATGTCATAAAAATATAAAAATCACTAAACTCCAGCTGTTAAGTTTTTAGAACTAATTTTTCGTAATAACTTTTTTACTGCGTCATATATTGAAAAACTTTTCCCAATGAAAATTATTCAGGAACATCTCCGCCAACTTCTCCAAAAAGTTCCAACATCCAAGATGCTGCAGGTTCCTCTGTGCTTAGATGCACTCTTTGAACATTTTAAGCAAAGCGCAAATAAACCAAGTCCAAGATGTCTGTCAAAAAGTTACACTGCACCGCCCTAATTCAATTACTAAAGCGATGGATGGCTTGTTCAAATATAATGAAAATCGGGCCTGAATTGCTTGTGCGTTAAGCTAGTGGGGTCATCTCAAAACCATTCATTTCATAGCATGTGCATAAGAGAAAAATGGCGCGTCATGCGAAAACCCAACCTTGGTTCCTACAAATGAGCCTGCTTAAAGTTGATTCTGCATATGCAGGATAAATCATGAGTATGCAAACGGCAGTTTTATGTTATGTACGAGACCTGTTTCATGTTTATTTGAACAAATGTGAATTTCTTATTTCAAGATTGCATGTAAATAAAACAAATAACTTTTGCTGTCTCTTAAATAACAGATGTGTCCCTTGTATGACCAAAAAGAAAATAAGCAATTTAAAGCATAACCATAACACGGCGTCCCAAAATACACGCCCACCCCGTTTGACTGATTTCAAGAGCTAAAATGGATGCATTTCTAATAAAAACGCGTATAAAAGTGTTCAAATTTCTTTTAAAGTTAGAGGAGCAGTCAGTCTGTCGTTCAAATGAATAACAGCTTCTGTGCGCCTGCTTTTGCTTGACAACTGGGCTTTATAAGTTCTACCCTACAAGTGCCCAAATGGGCATTCTATGTATAAAATGTGTTCTGGAAGAATTGTGAAAAACAAATTCTCAAAACTCACTGCTGAAACAAGTTTTTGAATAGTTCAAGTATATATCACCGATAAAACTGATCACCAAATATTGCATTCATGTACTTTGCTTACAATTTAGTGTTGGTTTGGAAACTGTAAACCCCAAATTTTGATGTTTAAATTGCTTCAAAAATGTAAATATCCAACGGAAATGCTTTTTTTTCTTGGCAGAACACACTTAAACCATTTATGTACAATTTATAATAGGTTCCATGAGTAAAACTTCACCCCTTTAAGAGAAATCGTTCGAAAACGATTTTGAACATTTCGTTTCATACAGCAATTTTAAACGCTTTAATTTTGACTACTCATCTTCAGAGACTGTTTCAATCCAGTGCATAAAGTTAAGATATATTTTCTTGGTGGCTGCGCATTGCTGGAGATCAGATTAACCAATTTAAATCGATCTTTACTAAATATAATAAGAAATAAATGAGGTACGGCAATTTCAAATTTGTTCAAATAAACATGAAACACCTCTTGTACTACCTTTGAATAGCTGGATATGCACCGCTTAGGAATATTTTTTGAGACTACCCTTTTCTGCCACGCCTATACATATTTTACATGTCAATAAAATACTTAGAAATTTAGGACAAATTCAATTTACTGCAAAATCTTCATCTATTTACACACAAATCTGTTTGTACCACAAGCACCAGACCTTTTGGAGAAGCTGGCAGAATGTCTCCTCTACAAATTTCATCGCGAACACATTTTGCTAACATTGAATATAAAAAAAAGTTATTGCGCAAAATTAGTATTAAAAACTTAACAGCTGAAGTTTAGCTTTGCTTAATTGCCGAAAAAGGTAATTCTTTTAGTCATATTTGATTAAAAACTTGCTAAATGTGTTATATATTTGACTAAATGTATTCTTGTTTCGGCAATAAACAAATGACACCGGTGCCTTGAACACTTAAATCAAGTAAAATTGGCCAATTACAAGTCTCTTGAGACTCTTTCAAGGGTTGAATGCAAATCGAGCTAACAATATGATTCTGCAGATAGCACGGTATACAGTAAAACCTGTCTTAAGTGGCCACTTAAAAATAGACAAAACAAAGGTCATAATGGAAAATGGTAGCTTAATGAAGGTTAAAAGTATTGCAGAATACTCCAGTCGGAACACTCTGCAATACTTTTGACCTGCATTAAGAGATAAATCAGTATAGATAGCCAATTTTGGTGTTTTTTTGAGTGGCCCTTAAGACAGGTTTTACTGTACATTATTTAACTTATTGCATATCAGGCATGATGGGACCAACTTCAAGTGATGATTCCAAGTTGCTGGCAAAATTTGCTGAAACACGCCATCTTCCGTACATCAGTTACACTGCCTCGGCTCCAGAGTTGAGCGATGCGGAGATGTATCCTAACTTTATGAGGACAGTTGCCCAAGATGGTCCTTTGACACAGGTGAGCTCTATTAAACCTTAATGCGCCAATCCCAATAAAAGTTGTCTGCTTTTCTCATCTGCTGAAATCTTTAAGTAGCCTCTACGGCAAACAGTGGGGACCAAGATCAGACTGCTCCTTTAGGAGCAGTCTGTTCTGGGTCCATGCTGTTTGCTTCTATACTTAATTCGTCAGTAATGTTAGGCAATTTTTTGCAGCAGACGACTTCAGCAGAGGACATTTTCAGATGCATTTTTTCTTGGTGCTTTAAGGGTTAAACCTTATCCTGGCATAATTTTTTGTCTTTAAAATGTTGTCTGCTCATTACCACTGCTGCTTTTATACTAAGCCAAAGTTCTAACGCAGCTTCGTTTTATTTTGATAATGTCCTTGTCAGAATGAATGCCCTATGCCCATTGGTTTGCCTAAACGAAAGTTCATTAAGTTAGGCATCGAAACTTACTTTATATTTAACAATATGCCTCAAACTGTTTAAGAAACAAAATATTCCATTGAGGAAGGGTGGTTGAAAAAAAAAAGAAATACATGGTAATGTTCCAATTTTCGATATGTGACATGAATTTCGGCATCATGAAATCTGAGTTGATTTTGAGGATTTCTGTCGGAATTAATTCTTTAAGATTTTAGCGATAAATTATTCTTCCTCAAATCGGCTAGGCGTCAGATCCTGTTGTTTGCCAATAAAAAGAAGAATTTAGTCAGAATTGAGCTAACCTTTTTACAGGAAACTTCAATTATTGTCATAGTCAATATGAAGCCGCGTCGGTAAATTTTTTATCCATTTTTGCTCTTCGCCATTTCTAAGCAGCAGAAGTAACACATGTTAATCATTCTTTCAATGATATCCATGCTTTTAGTAAGTTATGCGATATTAATTTTACATTGAGTTGTATGTAAACGCTCAAGTCTCAATTAACTGAAACTCGACGCTTAATTTTGTGAAATTCAACAGAACAATTTTCAAGCAATACCCCTCATCTTAATGGTCTAGCGTTGGAGTGTGGGTTAATATGGACTTTTTAACGTTATGACCACTCACAAGGTCCTGAGACCCAAAATAGTTTTTGACCAATCAGACAACAGCTCACAGAACCATGCTCCAGACAACATATTCTCTGTGCGATAAAGATTCTTCAAGACTAGTTGAGCAATTTTTTAAACATAAACTGCCCTACAGCAATTGGTCGTATAAAACTCTGGCCCTTTGCACATTGTATTAGAACTTTCGCTCAGTATATTTAAATGAGTTCCACAATTAAATACTGTAACCATGGAAGCAAACACTATGAATCCTGATCAGACGGTCCCTAAATGAGCAGTTTATTCAGGGTCCATAGTTTTGCAATATAAGCTGGCAAAGTACATAAGCCAATGAGAGAGCAGATGACATAATAAATAGAATCTAATATTCATGCTCCTGTAGTATTGAATTTAATTAACTTGTTATGTTGCGAAAAAGTGATAAAATGCTCAGCAAGCCTTACATTTTTCAATCTTTTCCCCAAAACAGTTTTTGTCAGCTGATCAACAAAAACATCAAGTCCCTCTTAATGCATACTCAGTAACCCAGTTGTAACTCATTCAATTGAATTCAATGAATGAAGAGTAATGGAATGGGTCACACCTGTGTTACCAAGGATGGTTATAATTACTGTAAATTCAGAAATTTTCGCGAGAATTTTATTTTGGTGAGTGGCGTTAAAAGACATATTTGCGATGTTAAAAATTTGTGACTAAGGTATGATTTACCTATATCAGTCAACGACAGAGTGATCTCTCCATTTCATGAGGGTTTTATTTTCACAAAACTTCGCATATGCGAAGTTTCGCGAAAATAAGACCCTCGTGAAATTTTCCGAATTTACAGTAATGTAACTCTGGTATAAATGTTGTTTTACTTTCAGACAATTGTGGATTTTGTGGACCATGATTTTATTGGTTGGAAATATGTGGTGGTTGTCTACACAGACACTAGCTACGGCCGAGGAGCGTACAATGAAATACGACCCCGCCTAGCGGCAGCTGGCATCTGCCTGACATCTGCAATAATGGCTGATCCTTCTGACACATCAGAGGCTACCATGGATGGTATTCTAGACGAAGTTTTAAGAACCAATACAACTGGAGTCATCTACCTGGGTACTAACGATCTACTCCTATCACTTTTGGATCGGGGAGAATCATTCCCGGGGGCAGGCAAGCTTCAATGGATTGTCACAGACAGCGTATCTATTACTGATACATTCCCTGGGCAAAAATACCCACGAGGCCTAATCTCTGTTGTACCTGCAGGAAGAAAAATCATAGAGTTTGAAGATCACTGGGTACGAATTGATAATAATAAATCGTCATCAGAAAACCCAGAAAACCCCTGGTATAAAGACATGTATATGGACATGAATAAATGTCGTCTGCCAGATACGAACTCCCCATACACAGTAGACTGCCCATATCTGTCGGAGGCACAGAGGAGAAATCAGTATGTGCAGGATCAGTTTGTCGAACCTGCTGTTCATGCTGTCTTCATGTACGCACATGCCCTAAAACTTGCTCATCAGGATTACTGCGGTGGTGTACCTGGACTCTGTGAACCACTACGTAGACTAAACACCATGGATTTCTATCGAAGATACCTGCGTAACTTTGACTTGACTTACGGAAAAAAAGAACGGGTAGAAAGTTTAGCGTCAGTGAGCTTGGATCCTTATAACGCCGCTGCACATGTGAAGTTTGTGGGGAATGATGTTGTCAACCCATCTTTTGAGGTGTACAGTTTTAATGCTTATCCATATGGGACCACCTATAAATTCCAGAACGTAAGTTTACCTTATATTTGACAGAAATCTGGAACATTTCCAGTTTGTCATTGATTTGTATGCAACAAAAAATTGACTGTTTTATTGAGTGATGTGAAAAAAAAAAGAGTTAATATTGCGAGTGACACAGATAGTTTGGATATTTTATGAGTGGCACCAATGATTTTTATGTCCTATAGTTATCATGCTTTATCAAAAATTTCAGAGACTATTTACCCCCCCTTCAACTTAGTTTTCAATACCTGTACTGGTTTCTTAAAATATTAACACTTTTTTCTTATCCATCAGTTAAGATTTGTGTTTTTTGGTGCTCAAAAGAATAATCTCTATAAGATGGATCTTTTGAGTACCCGCAACTTAATAATATTTGCTTGAGAAATAAGAAAAATAATTTCAATTATAATCTTATCTGGAGGCCTGATGCTGAACTACCTGACTTTATTGATTTTGAGTTGGGATTGTGAGTTTGAGCCATAGTCAAGCCACATTTAGTAGATATTATTATCTGCCTGTCTCTGATTCAAGAAGGGCAGTTTTCAGTTACTGGTGAAACTGTATTCATGAGCCAGCACATGAGAATTTGCTTCTTGCATACGCAGAGTAAGATAACTATCATATTGTGTCTTCAAGTCTATCCCACCCTCATATGATGGATTCGTATAATCTGACAGAATATCAAACCTCCCAGAGTCTTGGAGGTTTGATATTCTTTCAGATTATACGAATCCATTATATGAGTGTGAGGGTGGGATATAAAAAATCCATCCCAAGGATCACCATTTGGCATCACAAGGCTTGCCGAGTGATGTCAAATGGTGATCTTGAGGGGCGGATTTTTATATCCCACCCTCACACAAATAATTAATGAATTCTTTTTCTTATTCACCATTGGCCATTTATTTTAAAACAAGCTTCCAGGAGTCCCTGAATATGCTTAAATGCAATATCACATGATGATATCATTTTGACTGAACAGTGACATCACTTGACCACCATGTGCATGAGTTTACATACAATCAATGAACAGTTTTCTTGTGACAGCCTGGGTAAGATAACATGGGTAGAATAAGAATTTCTATCTAAGAGTAAAATCTCAGACGTCCGTATCTGGTGTGCAAGAGTAACTGTTTTCCCATCAGTCATGACTTTTGTCATCAGGTCTTATAAGAATATATCATGAGTGTTAGGGTAGGATAGAAAAATCCGTCCCGAGGATCACTGTTTGGCATCACAAGGCTTGCCCAGTGATGACAAACGGTGATCCTGAGGGACGGATTTTTCTATCCTACCCTCACACGAATAATAGATTTTTTTTCTTGCTCACCACTGTTTTTTATTTCAAAATAAGCTTCCAGAAGTCCCTGAATATGCTAAGATGCAATTGTAAAGGATGAGGTCACTTAAACATAACAATGATGTCACTTGACGACCATGTGCATGAGTTCCAATACAACCAATGTATGTAGCCCTCACTTGACAGCCTGGGTAAGATAAGAGTATCCCAGGGTAAAATCTCAGATATCCGTATCTGATGTGCAAGAAATTATGCTATATATAGCCTATATTGCAAAAACAGTATGCACCTTGATCAGACTTTGGGAGCAGTCTGATCATGGTTGATAGTGTTTGCTACAATGATTAATTCTAGTCTGAATTGCAATATGATCAGAAAATGCAGATGTAAAAGCAGACATCATTTTCAGGATAAGAAAAAGTAAGTAGGCTAAGGGTATACAAGACAGTTTAGTATATGTGACCCGTCACGCGAAAAGGGACGAGTTGGGTGTCATATAGTGAAATTCACTTTTTCCGCGTTTTGAATAGAGAATTTTATGACGAATCAAGAAATATTAACATGTTGGTGGGTTCTTGATCATTTTGGGTCTCAAAATGTCCAAAGAAGATGGGTACCGCTCTGAAGCGTCACAAACTTTCTATTGAGATTATTGTAACGTTACATGTACATCATAAAATCCAGCAGATTAACACACGTTATAAAATATTGCAAAAGGACATTACAATGTATTTGTTGTAATCAATTTTCTTTTCTCTTTTTCTAATTATTATTCCTCTCATTCTTCCTCATCTATTTCTTCTTCAAATGTCGCACCAGATATATTTTCAAGCCTTCAGCTATACTATAGTGTCAACACTTAGTCAACTTAAAAAAACAACTTCACGCTGACATATTTTATAGGTTGTTTAAAAATTATTTTTCTCGTTGTTAATGCATCAAACTTGATAATAAGGATACCATTTGAAAGGAAATTGAAAAACGCAATAAACAAAATTTATTTATTAGCCAAGGTGTCTTACTTCCTGAAAAATGATATAGTAAAACTGCAAAATACTGAAAAACTGGGTTTTCGTTGACGTCAATGGGAACGTCGCAGAGCCATGACGTAAAAGTTTTTTTTTCTCAAACATGTGTACATTTACTACATTATCCGTTGAATGCATTTAGCAAATATTAGAATATGTATTCATTGTTATGCTATTTCCACCAGCTATCTGCTAGTATATTGCTTATTGCCGTCCGGCTTTTAGAGAAAGTGATAAGCATAGTATCCGTGGTGTCTCGTTTGTGGAGCGTGGTTCAGCTCGGGTGCCAGGTGTGTGCAGCTCCTTCTACAGTTTAAGTGTACCGATAGAGTTGAAACTTGTCATTGCTTACAGATCATTTAGATGCGCAAATGGTTTATAGTCACATTGATTTCAATTACTTTTTTTAGTTGTGACCATCGACTGCTACCAATGTCTCATGATATTGATTGTTGGTATGTGTATGGGTTTTAATATGATTCTCAAATTTTTGTCACTATTTTATGTTTTGCACTTAAGCACAAGTCTGGGGCTTGCTTAGTGACTATACTATAAACATGTGAAAAAACTTTACCTATACGGTTTATAGCCTACTGATTGTTTGAAACTATGCATGTACAGTCACGGGACATAAGTATTCGCCTACTTGGGAAAGTATTCGCCTACTTGTGACGTCGCCGTTTAAATTAGCGTAATTCCAGATTTTTTGCAAAAATTATTGTCGCAAAACTACAGAAGCTACAATCATGGAAAAAGTACCAAATGAAAGCAAATTGATTTACGCAATAAACAAATTTATTGTAGCTTCCTGGTGTCTATTGTTTTCGCTTGGTAGTCATTTAAACACAAAGACAAATTAAAATTTCATTTTTTCGGTGACGTTAACGTCAGCGTAAATGGGAATCGTGATATTTGAAATTGTACGTCCAATTTAAACGCGTCCTCTTGAGAACCAAAAGCATAATTATTTTAATATTTAATTGTATCTTTCTATTTTCTATTTGCTTTTCATCAGTGTAAGTTTTGTAAAAATGCACCCATTAACTTCGTCGTAATAATTTTTGCAATGCATCTGGAAGTGCACAGCTTTAAACGGCGACGTCACAAATGTATGTACAGGCAAAGTATTGCGGGCCAGATCGTCGCTGCGTGGTACATGTATATACATATGCGAAGCTCTTCGGGACTGTTTCACGTTCATATCAATGCGAAAAGCGTCAATCAATTCCCGGCAGGTAAGCGTAAATTTACTCCGCCTAGTTTTGGGAAGGAATGTAAACGGCAATGCCGTGAAATTATAGCCCGCTACCCTTAGTCCCAAAGGTGCCGTAGATCCTAATGAAGGGTGCATAACCGGTATTTTTTTGTATATCATGACGGAGGGGAATTAAATAAGCAGATACTATTGGTCTGTCAATATCATTTTGTCTACAGCAAAAAAAAGAATATAAAAAAGCCTAGAAAGAAGCAAAAATTAAATTAGAATACCGAAGCTCGGAATCGAACTTGGGCCGTTTGCGTGAGAGTCAGGTATCGTAGCCTTACACCATTGCAGAAATTTTAATGAATTTGCTTATAATTATTTCAAATCACATTGCATAATCATGAATTATTTTTTCATATGTTTTTTTTTATTATTCACTTTATTCCAAAGGCCATTTTGAAACACTTCTTATGCCTCTGCTGTACTAATATTACACTAAATTATTCGTTAAAGAAAAACTGTAGCAAAAATTCGTTCTTTCCCGATGACATCATCACTACGTCGTCATATAAACTTAAATATATCATTCAGTATCTTGCCACGGCTTGGGAAAAGAAATATTTTTAACTTTTCCTTAGAAGCTTGGTGTCGTCCCAGGGGGGTACTCTGAAATTTGTGTACATACGTAGGTTCGGGTTATATTTTGGGGTTCAAAATTTTGAATTTCAATATTTTTTGGGGTTTTCAAAAAAATATTTTTTTGGGGTGTCACCACAAAAATTAGCCTATATTTAGGGGTCATTTCTATGCATTTTAGGGTCTTTTCTTAGGGGCAAGGTACAGAACGGGGGATATATTTGGGGATTCCTAAAATTTCAAACATTTTTTGGGGTGCCCGAAACTCCTGATATTTTTTGGGTAAACGGTAGATGCTGGACCCGAGCCTACGTATACAGAAAAAAAATAGAGTAGGCCTACCCCGAGTAATAATTGAAATTAAAATAAAGATTACAATTATTTCAACTTAATAATCAGGACATCGGTTTTTTGGGGGGTTTTTTTGCAGAAAATTTGCAAAATGCTGAAAACTTCCAAGTGAGATTATGAAAAATCTAGCGCGATGACATATCCTTTTTATTTCATAAATTGACAGTCCATACATAGAACAAACTGTATGCAAAGAATTAAAAAGATTCTAATGTGGGAAGTATTACCCGCAACTGCACTTAAATTAGTAGGCCTAAACCATGTAAACCAGATGAGAAATAGATCTAATCATAAACTGAACTGCGTGGATGATTCTCGACCCAACTTTAACTTACGAACATTCAAAAGGGAACATTTAATATCGTACAAAATGTTTGACAGTCTGGTGGCAAAAAACTCAACATGAAAAACGCTTTTGATCCGGTTTTATAATAAGTTAAACTTCTCTTTAAAACACCCTTAGGTGTGCTATTTTTGCGCGACGCGACGTTAACTTTAAGACGTATTTTCTCGAAATGACGTCGTCCACCCAACTCGTACCTTTTTGCGTGACGGGTCACATATATTAGAAAACAATGAAAGCAGAGATCAGCATGTATTAGTGTTGTGTAGGCTTATCAGGGTGGTCATTTTCTGCATATGCTTAGAGGACTACAGTAAAACCTGTCTTAAGCGACCACTAAAAAGAAGACCAAAAATTGGTTTTCAAGATAGATTATCGCTTAATGCAGGTCAAAAGTATTGCAGAATGCTCCAAGAGAGCATTCTGCAATACTTTCAACCTTCATTAAGCGACCATTTGTCATTAAGATCTTTGATTTGTCTATTTTTGAATGGCCGCTTAAGACAGATTTTACTGTATTAGTATTTTTTGGTTTGGTGCTTTTTTACGCAGGTTGGTTCCAAAATCAACAATCTTCTTGAGATCATAAATGCTCGTCTCTGGATGTATGATGAGGAGCGAGAAAATCGTCTTGATGCAATTCCACGTTCTGACTGTCCGTCCCAGCCATGTTCTCCTTGCCTCGGTGCCCTAGTAACAACCAAGTATCTCTATATTCCAGGTAAAGTATACAACACATAGGTTTAGATAAACAAAAAATGTCAGCGTAAAATTGTACATATTTTCTTACCCATAATTTTTATCATATGTTTTGGGTGCTCAAAAGAACCGTCTCCTTGAGACGGTTCTTTTGAGTACCCACAACATATGTTTTGGCTGAGAAATAAGAAAATTATTTTTCTGGTACGCACTCTCAACTAAAGGCCTGCAACACCATAGTCAAGATAAACAAAACTTTTGATCATAAAAATAAGGGGTAACATACTGTATTAACCCTTAAAGCGCCACCTATAATTTGCAGCAGACGACAATTTCAAATTTTGCTGCTTTTTCAAAAATAACAAATAAGGCATGATATTTCATGAGAATTGTCTGCTGGCAGACAATTCTCATGTAATATGATACCTTATTTTTATCGAAAATTAGGAAAGATGTCATGAAATTTGTCGTCTGCCGCAGTCGTGATTGGCGCTTTAAGGGTCAAGATAAACAAAGCTTTTGAGCATGAAAATAAGGGGTAACATACTGTATTAAAAATTTTCATTGGGGGAGGTATATCTTCTGATATACGGTCACTCGGTCAGAAATTTAGTTTTACAGAAGTTTAGTTTTACGGCCACACACAAGCTGAGCCCTAAAAAAGTATTTCCTATGATATACCTCCCAAAATGAAAGCTTTGAATATGAGCCGCGACATGAGATCTCCAGCAAAGTGGTATGTGCGACCAGCAAAGGCTCAGACCAGCCTGTGCATAAGCGCAGTCTGATCAGAGCCTTTGCTAGTCCCTTGGATTTTCTAGGAGTGTTAAGCTTCTGACTGAATATCATTTGGAGTTTCTAAGCTTAAAAGGAATCTGCACAGGCTTGT
The DNA here is from genome assembly GCA_964019695.1 of Loripinus fragilis. Classification (NCBI taxonomy): domain Eukaryota; kingdom Metazoa; phylum Mollusca; class Bivalvia; order Lucinida; family Lucinidae; genus Loripinus; species Loripinus fragilis. The sequence goes on from OZ026525.1 coordinate 78,007,396, forward strand.
TTGAGTTTACACTTGTCAAAATGCCACATTGTTGGAAATCATGTGTCTCGGCTCATATAGTAATTCAAATTCAAATTCACTTTGCAGTTTTTGTCTCAAATTGGAGTGTTGCAAGCTGCATAAAGCAGCATGTTATCCAATGAAATGTGACATAATTAATGACGTCAAACTATTTCTGACGGATATACTGTCGCAAATTTTTGAGGTTATCCAATCAGATGTTGCATTACATAAGCAATATGTCTTATCCAATCATTTAAAGTTTGTATTTAATTTTAAATCCAGGGGACAAAAATATTTCAATACTGAACTTGTCCTGCAGGATGAGTGACTTACAATTTTAATTGGTCCTGTAAACACATGTACTTGTCCTTTAAATGCGTAAACAATAAAGAACATAAGGAAGAAATATGTAATATGACTTATAAAGTTCCTTATATCACTGTTAAAATGATATTAACCCAGTCAAATTCATAACTGCATCCCATATACTGACAAAAAGATTTCACAGTCAATACCCAGAAAATGCTAGTTTTACCCTCAGATTTTAGGGTGAAAGGACAAGTAATTCTTCACAAAGCACTTGTCCTCCTGTAGGATGAGTACTTTGGGAAGAATTACTGGTCCTTTCTAGATTTCACTCGTAATTACGAGTGGACGAGTGGAATTTTTGTCCCTTGAAATCACTAAAATATACCAGTTACAGTAACATTGGATCTTCGTTCAGATTTATCATGTTAGCAGTGGTAATGAAAACAAAGAATGGAGTAACATGACTGTGTACACAGGCTAAAGGAATATGTAATTATTATTTTGTCTGATTCTGTCTTAATTGTGGGATAAACTGTTTTCAAAATTTTCATTTGGGGAGGTATATTATCGGATATACAGTTGGAAATTTAATTTTACAGGAATCATTGAGGGGAGCTGTACGATCATATATCTAATGATATACCTCCCAAAACGATATGACTTTGAACTATTTCCAGTATATCTCAATTGGGGGTGGGTTGGGGGTTAATCTATCCAACTGGGTATTCGTTTTGGGGTACAAGGTAGATGCTTGGGGGAATTTAGATGTTCATTTAACGTAAATAATTTTCAGTATCTACTGATAGGGGCATGTGTGCATATTATGACAAAAATGGTTTGTTAACTTTCCCTTGTTAGGGAGCGCAGTGGCTCAGTGGTAGAGTGCTTGACTCAAGACCGAGGGGCTGCGGGTTCCAGCCTCACTGGCATCACTGCGTTGTGGTCCTTGAGCAAGAACATGAATCCTAGCTTAGTACTGGTTCAACCCAGGAAGACCCGTCCCTTTATAACTGAAAGATTATTGATGGGATGTAAATAATCAAATCAACAAACAAACAAACTTTTTCCTTGCTAGCAGCAACTTGTGTCATCTGCTGATAACCTTTGCAAACAGATTGGACCCAGATCAGGACCTGATCTAGATCCAAACTGTTTGACACTCCTATAGTGTTCCTGAAAGAATTAAAAAAAAAAAAATAAGTTTGAAAAAAGTCAGCCGGCGACAACAAAAGCATTCAAAACTACCCAGTACACAGAGTTACAGTAAAACCTGTCTTAAGCGGCCACTCAAAAATAGACAAAACAAAGATATTTATGACAAATGGTAGCTTAATGAAGGTCAAAAGTATTGCAGAATGCTCCCTTTGGAGCATTCTGCAATACTTTTGACCTGCATTAAGCGGTAATCTGTCTTGATTTCACAACATGGCTGAATTTGTCTTTTTTAGGTGATGTGGTTGTGAATGGTCTGTTCAGTGTCCATGGTAAAGGGGACCACCCGCTGACATGTGGGGACCTTATTATGACCCCTTCACAAGGAATCCAGTATGTAGAAGCATTCATTCACGCCATCAATTACATCAACAACGACTTCGCACCTCGATATGGGCTGCTTGATGGGGTCAAACTTGGAGCCCTTGGTTTCGATGATTGCATGAGCCCAGTTTTATCCAATCAGCTCATCACAGAGGTTCAGAGATACGCCTACAGAGTGACGGACGAGAATGGTGAAAATGAGCTGCATCCGAGAACCATCGAAGCTTACCTTGGTGGAGCCAATGATCCTCTTGCTCTCGCTGTAACAGAACAGATGAACCAGATTCATAGACCGGTAATGATCTACCATGCGTTAACAGAGACACTGGACATCAATGATATGTACCATTATCATATTCGCCTGCATTACAATATTAGAGTTCTCGCACGAACCATCGTACAGGCGTTAATAAAACAGGACTGGAAATACGTGCAGTCTGTCTATGAAGATGACATGTACAGCGAAGAGTACAATGACGTGTTTAGACGGGTAGCTGCAGAGGAAGGAATCTGCGTCGTTGCCTCCTATAAGATCGCAATGGATGGAGGAGCTGAGGTTGTGGATCATTTGAGAGGAAGGTCAAATGTCAAACCAGTCATAGTTCTAGCGGGTTACCATGGAGTTCGTACATTGATGCAGGGAATGAGGGATAGATCTGCTACCGGGGAGTTCCAGTTTATCAGTGTGATAGGTGACTCTACCAGAACAATCGCCGGATATGAGACAGAAGCTGATGGTATGATAAGCATTGGTATGTTTGCCCCCACCATGAAGGACCAGTTTGAGAAGTACCTCCGAACAATTGACGTGTTAACATACAAAACTAATCCATGGTTCAGAGAATGGTACGAGAAGTTGTATAGCTGTTCTTTTGATTCTGTAGATCCGCAGAATAAGTGTGAGGTGGAGAGATTTTATGATGACATCGAGGTGAATGCTGGTGTGACAACCATCTTGTTTGGAATTGAAGCTCTCACTCGTGCCTTGGACGATACACTTCAACACTTCTGTGGAGCTGGTAAGAGTATACCTTAACCCTTTCCTTCATGAGTATTCATGCAAGGCTCCTCCCACTATGAATGATTATATAAATAAACTTTCATGTTGATACATAGAACAAAGAAATAACTTGTCAGGTCCTCTTGTGTTGGATCAGATATATCATATTTCTTTATGGCTAAAAAAATAAACAAGTGTTTCTCAGCCCACCTTTTTGAAAAAAACAGATGAAGCAGGCAGGTTTTTATATTTTATTTCTAAAAAAAACAGATGAGTCCACTTTTTTTTTTAATTCATCGAAAACTAATGAGGCACCTTTTTTTCATTGTAAGTATAAAAATGTTGATATTTTGATTTTGACATATGAATAAAATAAATGAGGCCACTTTTTTTATTCAAGTCTGAAAAAAAGACAGATGAGGGGCATTTGAAACAGATGAGGGAGGGCCTGAGAAGCAATTTTTTTTTATTTGGCTTAAGCAAACAGAGCAGACCCAGATCAGGCAGCTCTTGTAAGAGCTGCCTGATCTGGGTCTGCTCTGTTCGCAAAAGCATTAAAAGGTGTCTCTATGAGGTAAAGGGTTAACTCTCTCCCCATTTGTGGCAACTATCATCATCTGCTGTTAACAAATGCAAATAATCTGTAAAGCCTGATCTGGAACTAAACTGTATGACACTCTCATGGTATTCCAGAAAAAAGCAATACAAAATGAGCTGGATCATATTAATACATTTTTAAGCCTTATCCTGCCAATATATTTTAGTCCTGAAAATGTTGTCTGCTTATTATGTCTGCTGCATAGATTTCAATGGACTTGAAACTATTTATAACACACGTCTTTTAAATGAAAATTCATCAACAAACATGATTTTATGTTGTGCAAGTTTTTTAAAAAAAATAATGTTCGAATTATAGGGAGGTAGACGTAAATGTATATAACCCCTAAAATGATTATAATCTTTTTTTTTTGGCTATCAAACATGTTTTGTGTCCGTAAAAGAAACATCTCAGGTCCTATTCTCTGAATCCGTTGTGCCCGAAATTAAATATGAACTAGTGAGTATTTTGAAAAAATCATTCAAATTTTCGAGCTTTTACTGTACTTTGACCGCAGCAATTGAAATAAGAAACATAAAATGTCCGTTTAATTCATGTTCATGCCATATTAAAATTTGTTCTATGAAATTGTCACAGGAAACGGGATTTGTCAAATATGGCTGCAACAATACCACTTTCACTTCGGTGAATAACGTTTCAAAAACAGTTATTTCAGTATTTCTTTTTATAAATTTTAATAAACTAGAATGCTCATTTTATTAATTTGATGTTTGTAGGGGGCTCAGAATATTGTTAAACAGTTCTAAGCAAGTTCATACTGTATACAGTAAAACCAGTGTAAAACAGCCACTCTCAAAAAGACCAAACAATTGGTTTTCAAGACTAATTATCGTTTAATGCAGGCCAAGAAGAGCATTCTGCAACACTTTTGGCCTTCATTAAGCCACCATTTGTCATTAAGATCTTTGTTTTGTCTATTTTTGAGTCGCCGTTTTACACAGGATTTACTGTATTGTAAAACCAGGAGTGAAGTGAATTTTGCGGATAAGAATATTGATTTTCCCTCTTATTGTACTTGGGTATAAGATGCATGACAAAGATATTTAAAAAAAGTATTTTTCAACTGTTAGGTCACCGTATTGTCATGTGGTATGCAAAATGTCCCGGTCTCTTGTAAGGCTAAGGGAGATAGAAACCATTTGGGGGCGTGGCTAGACAGTGACCTAATAGTTGTATAATACTGATACTTTACTGGAGTTTACAGTCACTGTAATATAGGTCACTGATCAAGTACACATGAACTCTAGGTCACTGATCAAGTACACATGAACTGTTGGCAATCAGTCTGCTGTGATCATGGTTTGGCAATGGCAGATCCAGAGAGGGGATGGGTCTGCTTGAACCCCCCTCTCTGGCCCCCATTTTTAAATATCCTATGAAAAGAAAATAATTTGGTCTCAGTGAGACCAAATTATTTCATTTTCATGGGATCTTTAAGAAAAATCAGAGTAAGTCAGCAAAGCGAACACGCAAACATCCCCACACTTTATATGTAATGAACATCCTTTCTAGAAATCCTGGATCCCTGTTTGGTGCTTCAAAAGTAAATTCTGTCAAAATAAGGCAATTAAGAATGACTCGAGACCGAGGGGGTTCAAGCTTCACCGGCATCACTGCGTTGTGTCCTTGAGTAAAACACATTAATCCTAGCTTAGTACTGGTTCAACCCAGGAAGACCCGTCCCTACATAACTGAAAGATTGTTGACTAAATCTGTTTTCTTCGCTTAGGCTACAATGGTGTCTGTGGGGACTTCCTGAATGCAAAAGATAAAGGGATGATATTGCTGGAGAAGCTGGAGCAGACACGATTCCAGGTGCCTTCAAACCAGCCAGACTACCGCTTCCTCGACAAACAAGGGAACATTCCATATAGATATTACGTCTACAACAAGAATTTCCTCATCTACTCTGTGGTAAGCTTTGCATGCTGGGAAATTTTGCATGCTTTTTTTGTATTCCGCTGAATTTTTTCAGAATCAATTTTTTTGAAATATTCTTTGAGGAGTATCATCACATCACAGGGGAACAGGGTTTACACTTCAAGTTAACTTTGATTATCTAACCAAAAGAGTGAATATTTTCTTTTTTCTTGTGGGTGCTTTTAAAAAAGGGTCTCAGTGAGACCTGCAACATGTACTTTGTTAGGAAATAGGAGCACAATCAAGGAGAAAATAGGAGAAAATGCCCTATAATCTGTGTTCAATGTGTCAGTAAACACATAGGCCCTGTTAGATTTTTTCATCCTCGGTAACCCAAGTGTGAAGCATGTGAAAAATTGTGATGAATTGTCGCTTATTGTTCACTCTAATGTGGCATGTGTTTTTTTACATATAATAAAAATATTTTTCCCATTTGCAGACTCGCCATTTGTCTAGGCTTTTTATGCCATCAGTATCCAAGCTCAAGAACATATTTTTGGGTCTGTGTGTATCCATGTGTGTGATTGTGCCTGCAAAAAATTGGTGGCAAATTTCGTCCTCTCGTGTATGTGGGGGTCAAAGCAAGCCTTTAATGAATTTTTAGATTTTTGCAACCATGCATAACCTCATGAAAGATATAAATATGATTGACAGTTGCCAAGTTAACGTGAAGCCCTTACTTTGCAAGAGAACCAATGAGTTCATGATCCCATGAACAGACCAAAAAGTGAATTTATTTTTTAAATATCTTGTTTTGGCAGGTATTTACATGTAACTTTCAATAACAATTCTTATAATACTTGTGTTATATTTTCAGCTAGGAGACTATCAGCCAGCTGATGATATTTTCACTTTCTCGGCTACAGACACTCTCGCCATGCCTCTTGGAGCGATCATGTCAGAATGTCCCGGGGTCTGTATGGAATGCTTGTATCTGTTCCGCTACCAAAAATTCATGTACGTTGATGGAGACATACTCATCCCTGGTATATTTGACGTACATTACCGTGGTGATTCTCCCTACACTTGCTCAGCTTTCCGTGCTGTCAATGGTTTCCAGTACACAGAGGCCTTCAGATTTGCTCTTGATAGGGTCAATAACGGGGCTATAGATCTACATGGTGTCAAACTTGGTGGTCTAGGTTTTGATGGTTGCTCTGATCACATTCGGGCATCCGCCATTGTAACTGGTATATATTCTGGTGCCTATCCCCGTCCTGATACCAATATTGCTGGAGTAGACTTTGAAATCCAGGATCTTGCTGGCTGGCTTTCCTATGACAGTGACAGCACCGTTAGCGTGGCAAGGTATCTTCAAAGATTTACTGTCCCGGCAGTCTCACCAGGGGCCACAACTCCATTATTAGATGACAAAAGTAAATTTACAACTTTCTTCCGAACCATTCCTTCAGATGGTGTTGTGGCAGAGGCGATGGCAAAACTATCTAACCAGCTTGGATTTGATTACATCATCACTTTGAATGACCCTGATGCTGGTAGTCGAGATTCCGTTAGAATTTTCCGAGAATATGCACAGAGCCTTGGAATATGTATTGGAGCATCTTACGAATTTGAGACCGACGGAGATGCGGAGCAGATTCTTCAGTACATTCTTCAGTCAACGACGAAAGTTGTTGCCGTCTTCGCTAGTCCCGATCGCTACATTCCAAGTTTATTACGGCAGCGACAGATCACCCCAGGTGCTTCAGACTTGATCTTCGTTGCCAATAACCCATGGACTGCCCCTGTCAGTGATCCATTCATCAGGGCTCCTAGGAACACAATTATGTTTTACCGACATGATTATGACAAACTAACTTCTTTCCGTTACTATTTAGCGAGCCAGCAGCTAAGACCAGATGAAGCACATGTTAACCCTTGGATAAGGGAATACATTCAATGGCTGAAGAACTGCACACTGCCTGGATCTAAAAACTACAATAGTAACACAGCTTGTGATGCAACAATCACTATCTCGGAAAGTAAGTTGATTACCATATTTATATTAACCCATATAACCCTTTACTCCATAGGCTTTTTTTAGATCATGACATCATTTTCTATTTTTAGACAAATTTTCCATATTTTAATAGAATGTTCTGAAGGCAAACAGTGATCAAACACTGCATTATTGTAAATGTTCTTAAATTTGAACACTTTTCCCTTTCTGTTCTCTAATAAATTGGTTATCAAGCCTGGAATTTTCAAAAAATGTGCCTGTTAGAATTAATAGCAAACAGGGAAGACCCTGATCAGACGGCTTCTTCAGAGATGAGAGAGCAGACTCCAGGGCAGATGGCATTTGTTGTGAACAAAGGGTTCTGGTGCATTTTTGGGCTGATATTGATAGATTTATAAGTGAAAATAGGTATAGATTTAAATTATATAAATAGGCTCTATTTATATAATCATGCCTATTTTCATTTATTAAATATCTTTCAATACCACCCCCAAAACACACCGGGCCCCCTATGGTTGTGAATGGCAAGAAAAGGGTTAAGATTCTTTATCACATTATGTCGCGTCTGAGAGTGATATAGCCACATGCATTAGTGTGATTTTAAAGTAATTCTAATGTCAAATGCTAATAACATGTGTGCTCCTATATTACTGAATTGATTAAATTCATTGCAAAAAAGGGAATAACTGCTCGGCAAGCCTTGCATTTCAATTTTATCCCTTTAATAAATTCAATAAATCATGAGCACTCATGTAAGGTTCTCTAATTCTATGTCAACTGTATAGGTAGGTTTGAGCCTACTCTGGTCACTGCTTACATTGTACCATGAAAATATATTATTCTAACCTAAAAACATATATTTTCAGATGAAATCACCGAAGACATCTGGGTCATACCCACTATCAATGCAGTATATTCTTTGGCTGAGGGAATACGTAGAACCTTAGAGTCGAAATGTGGCATCAACTTCAACAGCATCTGCGCTAACTTCATCAGCGGTTCAGACACATACGATATGATTATGTCTAGCATGGATGCCATGGTGATTGATGACATCACTGGCCTGCCCTTCAGGTTTATAGAGCGGGAGGCTGACACAAAAATCCATTTTAAGAGATTTGACGATTTGGGACGTGAACAAGAGGTAAGATTATTTTAGCCATGGCATGTGATTTCCAACAATGTGGTATTTTGACAAGTGTAGACTGAGGCAAGCCTGTGCAGCCTCCTTTTAAGCTTAGAAACTCCAAAAGGTATTCAGTCAGTAGCTGAACAGTCATGGAAAATTCAAGCGACTAGCAAAAGCTCTAATCAGACTGTGCGTAGGTGCAGGCTGATCTGAGGCTTTGCTGGTCATACATACCACATTGAAGGAAATCTTATGTCGCAGCTCAATTTTTTTTTACTGGCATAGCACTGGCATTGTTTGAGGTGGAGTTTAATGTCACGGGGCCCCGTAGCGCAGTCGGTAGCTAGTCCGACTTCAGATCCATGGGTCATGAGTTCAACCCTGGCTTGGTCCCATACTTTTTATGGAGATAGATCATGAAATAGTTTCTATGGTCCTTCTCCTCCTTAGGGTTGTTGTTAGTTACATGCGAAAGTATGTGTATGAAGTACTGGTTAATCGCTTAATAAAGATTGCCCAGGAAAAGTGTGGTTAGATAAACTGACCATCTCAACATGACCATAGCTGTTGACTGGGACGTTAAACCTCAAACCAAACAAATAATGTCACTTTAAACACAGTTTCAATAATATGGGCCTCAACAGCGAGAGACCTGACTTTGTTGCATGTGAACAACAAAGGCGCAGACCAGTCTGCACAGACTGATCAGCACCTTTGTTTTTCATGCACTTATTGGAAAGTATCTAAATAGAGGATCTTACATGAGTGTCATGTTTTATTCAAATTATTAAATGAATTAGGGAAAAGTGATAAAATGTGAGGCTTGCCCAGTATTTTATCTTTTTTTCCCCAACCAGTTAATAAATTCAATAATACAGGAGCACGAATGTTAGATTCTATTTATCACATCAAATTAAAATTACTTAAAAATCACATTTTTGGCGTGAAAACGCCAAGATTTTGCCATCTTTTACGCAGTGTTATAATTGCTTAATGTCATTTAATCTGTAAACCACTAGTGGTTTATTGATTTTATTGCATGGCATTATATTGCTCTTAGACGAGATGTCAGGTGATAAACTTGCCTCATGCAAAATTTCAACATTGTAGCATGTCTCTGTATCTGAGCAGGTTGGTTTGAGTCTTGCACAGTTGGAAACCCCAGAGCCTGAGGTGAGGTGAGGTACATTCTGCAATACATTTGACCTGCATTAAGCGCTAATTGGTTTTGAAAACCAATTTTCGGTCTTTTTGAGAGTGGCTGTTTTAGACAGGTTTTACTGTACTTACTCTCAGGTTGTACTGTACTTACTCTCAACATGGGCGGATCTAGAGGGGGGAACAGGGGACTGGACCCCTGCTGAAAAATCACAAAATATAGGGTTTCTTTGCAATACTTGTCTGGATCCCCTGAAAAATCACAAAGCTACCAAGCCATCATTCAATGTTGGGCCATCATCGGCTCGCCAGCGAAATGCCATTTCAATGGCGTTTGATTGGTGGGCCGATGATGGCCCATTTATAAAGGTATTTGGATCCTCTATCCCTTATCTGCTAAAAAAAAACATTATCAAATTTGGATCCCCTCTTAAAAAACTTTCTTAATCTGTGCATTCTCAGAACTTCTATTTTTGTTTATTCAGGAGGGTAGTTACGAAGATAGCAATCTGAAAATCAAGAATGGCGATGCTTTCACTAACATTTACCTAAACGTTCCGGCACAGTGTATCGGTCAGTGTGCTCAGTGTGACCTCACCAGAGCAGGAGATGAGGAATTCATGTACAGTAATGGTGACTTCCATATTGCAGGTATGGCATTATAACATAAATCCAGATAAGGCCAAATAAAAAAATACCTGTGTTTAGGGTAACCCGACCCTACCAAAATTTACTGGTGAAACCTAGAAATTTTTTCAGGTTTTCTGAAAAAATATATATAATTTTATGCATTTTGGAAGGCAAAATGTCTTTCAAAAGCCATAAAATGGTATTTTTTTCCAGAAAAAAAAAAAATAAGTGTGCCTACCCTACTTAAAATTTTCAGACCGAAGCCTGAAACACTTATTTTTTTATTTGGCCTAAAGAATAATTTTGAGCGTAAAATTGTGTTTTTTATCCATCAGTCTAAGATGTTCTTGGTGCTCAAAAGAACCATCTCATTGTGTACTCAGAATTTTTTTAAGAAAAGAACATAGCTTACAGTCCCTTCACAATGCTATGTTTGGGGTACATAGCTTTCGTGGAGATTGATCATGAAGTAATTCTATGATCAATCTCCTCCTTCCACTGATTCAAGAAGAGCTGTTGTCAGTTACAAGCGAAAGTATGTTCTAAAGTACTGGTAAACTGCTTATAGTCAAGCTTGCCCAGGAAAAATATGAAGTTAGGTGAACTTATCATCTCGATATGACCATAGTTGTTGACTGGGATGTTAAACCGTAAATCAACCAAACAAAACTTATTAAATGGTCCATTCCTATGAGTCTCAAAAATAGTGTTAAAAAGAAACTGCACTGTAGGACTATTTTTTGCAGCATATTGCAAGTAAAAATTCAGGATTTTTGGAAATTTTCAGCAATAGCATAGCAAGAACGCTGAAAAAGTTATGCACATTTAAAGGGAGACGACTGGGTCAAGCAGTGATTCTTTTCAATTGCATCCCTTTTTCAAAATGGGAACTTATCTTAATGGAAAGAATTTGCCCCCATGGGGAGCAAATTCTTTCTTTTAAGAGCAGTTCCATATGGTAGGGAAAATCACTTATACCACATTAGGTGACCTTCCTTGAATGTTACTACATGTATTTTTATTACGCATGTGGGTTACTGCGTAATGGGAGGTACGCCAATGTTCAGGATTACTGTTGTTATTAGGGAGCAAAGTGGCTCAGTGCTTGACTCGAGACCTGGGAGCCGTGAGTTCAAGCCTCACTGGCATCACTGTGTTGTGTCCTCTAGCACGACACATTTATCCTTGCTTTGTACTGGTTCAACCCAGGAAGACCGGTCCCTGTTTATACTGTAAGATTGTTGATGGGACGTTAAGAATCAAATCAAACAAACAAAGGGAGACTTCTGGGTCAAGCAGTGATTCTCTTCAATTGAGTCCCTTTTCAAAATGGGAACTCCTCTTTAGAGCAGTTCCTTATGGTATGGAAAATAACTTATACCACATTAGGTGACCTCCCTTGAATGTTACTATTTTAATTACCGTAATGGGGGCTATGCAAATGTTCAGGATTACTGTTGTTTATATTTCAGGCTTGTTTGACATCCATAAGCAAGGCGCAACCCCGTACACATGCGGTGAAATCAACGACGTACATGGCTTCCAGCTAGTGGAAGCCTTCAACTGGGCTCTAGAATATGTAAACACTCACCAAGGAATGTTTAAGGATCTACTACCCGGTGTTCACCTAGGATCCATCATATTTGATACCTGTAGTAGTCCAGTACGTGCAGGTAATCTCGTCGCCAATTTCCACGCAGGAAACGTCGAGTATCGCACAGATTTCTACAAAATTGATCCAAATTGGATAGACATGTACGTCGGTCCGCTTAGAAGTGAGGCTGCTATTAGAGTTGCCGATGTTCTGAATGAGCTTGGGGTTCCGCAGATCAGTTACGGTGCGTCAAGTTTGGAGCTACGAGACCAGAGGAAGTACCGCTACTTCATGAGAACTGTCCCGGCAGACGACAAGCAAGCCCGAGCACTCATCTCATTCTTGAAGAAATATGAATTTCACAATATCCAACTGATAACACAGTTTTCAACTGTTGGAGAGAATGGGAGAGAGGAATTTTTAAGACTTGCACCACTCAATAAAATCTGTGTGTCAGCAGAATTCGTAATTGGTGAAGAAGGACCTATATCCGAGTTGGAAGCAAGGGACATAATTGATGCATTAAGGAATAAACCTGATGCAAGAGTGGTGGTTCTTATTATGGATGACCCATATGTATTACTGAGAGAAATCAACAAGTATGACAGTATCGTTGGCAATTACTCCTTTATTGGAACTGATAAATGGGGTTACGGCATCGCTGGTTATGAGAATCTGAAGGGACTTGACAGAATCATAGCAGATCATAATGTTGTGACACTTGACATTGAAACTGCTGACTATCCAGAGCTCGACAAGTACCTGGAAGACAAGACTCCCGAGACTTATACCAAAAACCCTTGGTTTAAAGACTATTACGAATACATCTTTAACTGCTCTTTGACGGCAAACAGTCCGAATTACCTACAGCAATGCAACTCCTTTTTACAAGGCTACCCAAGAGCAGATAACTACATTCAAGATCCCTATGCGCTATATGTGATCAATGCTGTTTTTGCAACAGCTATTGGTATTCATCATACAGTCTACGACTGGTGCCAGGAGAGCGGTCGGTTCTTCGGCGTCTGCCCTATTTTAAGGACGTACGGTGAGCGGCACGAAGAAATCATTGAGAGGACAAGGAATGTCAGGTTTGTTGACCGAACCCTGCAAGATTTCTTCTTCACGGAGGATGGCGAGAGTGATCGAGGGTACCATATCTACGAACCAATAGAAAATGGATTAGGAGGATATTACTGGTACAATGTAAGTTAACCCTGAACCTGTTGCTGAGGACAAAAAAATGATTGTTTACACATTTTCAGTATTTTCATACAGCCAAAACAACAAAAGTCGTCTGCTTTTCTCATCTGCTGAAATGTTTAAGAAGCCTCTATTTCAAACAGTGTGGACCCAGATCAGACTGCTCCTATAGGAGCAGTCTGTTCTGGGTCCAGGCTGTTTGCTTCTATACTTAATTAGTCAGTAATGTTAGACAATTATTTGCAGCAGACGACTTCAGCAGACGACATTTTCAGATGCATTTTTTTCTTGGTGCTTTAAGGGCTAAGTTGAAACTCACATTCTCAAGCTTTACCCTTATCCTGCCAGTATTTTTTGTCCTGAAAATGTTGTCTGCTTATCACATCTGCTGCATATATTTAAAGGTACTTTATCTCGGAAGCAAACAGTATGGACACAGATCAGACTGCTCCTATTTGCAATATAGGCCATCAAAGTACATAAGCAGATGATAATTGCGATAGTCATGAAAAACATGAAAAAGTTTAAAACTTTTACAATCAGAATTTCCTGAATTCCATTTCTTGGTAGTTTCAGCCATTCTGAATGAAATGGTCTTGAAAATACACTGTCTGTGGAACATCATTAATGAAATATGTAAATTTAACATGTCTTTTGCATTTTGTAAACTAGTCCAAAACTCCTATTTGATGCAAATTTTATGTGGGAAATTTTTCCCATTTTTTTTTGTCGACATCTACTTTTCTTCAGAATTCAATTTTTAAAAAAATCTCTCAGGAATAGTTTCAAGAGTGTCAAACGGCAGGTCTGATGTCTAGTAGGGCCTGATCTGGGTCCAAACTGTTTGCAACGATTATCAGCATACAACAAAATTCGCTGCTAGTAGGCAGGGTTCATATGTGGTTTTGAGGAGCTTCACATCAAGCAGGTTTAATGCATTAAACCTATCCTACGCACAGCTACTCAAAAAAGCAAGTTAGTATGAACAGGACATACCCAAATCACAGACCAGAAGACCAATCCATGAAACATAGAACACTAGCAGCCATAGGACAGCAAGAATACAAAATTAAAGTAAAGCAATCCGCTCTCTCTACCTCAGCGAAATGATTGCAAAACTAGAAAGGACACCATAAACTTCTACATTGATTTTAAATACATGTTACATGTGACATCTCATTTCAATTTTCAGACTGATTTTTAAAAAAGTTTCACTGGAGGTTAAAGCCCAAATTTGACTGGAAAACTTATACTGATGTATTTGTATTTATCATATTCCATATTTAGCTCTTTCATGGCCACCAATCCAGCTCCTTCATCATATAAAATCAATAGTGTGTTATGAAGAAGAGGGACCTGTTTCCTATGAATGAGATGGACCTTAAATTCTGAAAAATCGTTATTTTTTTCTAACCAATACAAAATTTTAGAAATCTGAAAATGCTATTGGATTGCCTTGATGGTTACCTTCAACATACCTTAAACAGTGTGCCCTGGCACATGAACTAAACAGAGATATTAATGACAAATGGTAGCTTAATGAAGGTCGGAAGTATTGCAGAATGCTCCCTTTAGTGCATTCTGCAATACTTTTGACCTGCATTAAGCGGTAATCTGTCTTGAATACCAATTTTGGTCTTCTTTTTTAGTGACCGCTTAAGACAGGTTTTACTGAAATGTGTTTTCTACTTATCTGTTATAGATTGGCCATTACAACGACAGCCATTATTTGAAGATGGACGTGAGATACGAACCTGAATGGGTGTCTTCTTGTGACGCGCCTGGATCCTGTCAATGTGTCTTCCCCGGCTACAATCCATCTCGGTACTTGAAGAAAGAATCCCCGCAGGATCTCAACATAGCTTACGTCGGAAACATTCATGCAAGAGATCCGTCGGCACCATTTGGCTGTGGCGCCATTGATACCGGTAGCGATATGCAAAATCTTTTTGCCTTCTTGTTTGCCATCCAGATGGTCAATGAAAATCAGGATTCCGTATTTCCGTCGTCGTTGAAACTTGGTGGAGTTGCTCTCGACACCTGTTCTGAGCCGAGCCGTATTGGACAGGATGTGTACAGTTTGTTAAGCGGAGAACCAGTATGTGGATCAACTATTGGACAGGTCGTGCCACCAGCCTCGATTGTTGGATATATGGTAGGCGATAGCCAAAACTCTATAGCAGTTAGCAGCATGTTGTCTCCCTTGAAAGTGACAACAATAAGTCGTAGTGCTACGTCCGTTGAACTTAGTGATAAATTAGCACACGATTATTTCCTCAGAACAGTTCCCCCAGATAATGTACAGGCCAAGGTGGTTGGTGAGATTTTGAGAAAATTTGGTTGGGACTATGTTTCAGTGGTGTATGCAGACAACAGCTATGGTCGTTCTGCGGTGGCTACTTTGCTTACAACGGCAGAATATTCATCTCCACAGCTGTGTGTTGGCAGAATAATACCTCTGGCACCGGACGCTTCTCTAGATGAAGCTAAAACTGTCATTGATGAACTTAACAAACAGATTGGTGCTCGTGTTGTTGTTGTTTTTGTCATGTCCAAGCATATTCCACTTATACTCCAAGCTACCACTGAGAAGGGATTAAACCACAGGTTCCTCTGGATTGGCAGTGACACATGGGCAGATAACTCACTGCTAACAAAGGATTACCAGGAAACCGCTGACGGTGCAATCACAATACAGATTCAGTCCGCTTTCAGTAAGAAGTTCCGTGAATTTATGAAATCAGTAACATTCAACGATCGTAAAGGTTTGCCCGACGATTGGTTTGAAGAGCTGTACCAGACGCTCCATCAATGTAGAATTCTGAGCAGCGTCATCAAGAAGAGTTACACTAGAATCTGTACCGGGGACGAGGTGTTGACAGACGACATGATCCCTCAAGATCCATTCGTACTGCACACCATTATGTCTGTATTCCAGTATGCCTATGGTCTGAGTAACATAGATGCCTGCAAGTTGACCGATCTGACTCTTTCGTCATGCTTGTCACTTCTGTCTGATCGACGACAACAGATTTATGACAACATCCTTGGAGCCCAGCACACTGTTTTAGCAGGTAAAATAACTCTGCATGCTATATAAAATATTGCATGATTTTTTTTGTCGTCTGCTGACTTTTTATCAAAATTAACTTTTAAAAAAAAATATTTCAGGAACGCTATCAGAGTGTCAAACATTTTGGATTCAGATCAGGATCCAAACTGTTTGTTAAGGTTATCAGCAGACGACAAAAGTCGCCCCTGGCTAGGAAAGAGTTTTTGCAATACATGTACAGTTTTTGACTGTTGAGTCCACAGGTACTAAATTCCAGCTGTTAAGATTTCAGAACTAATTGTTCGCAATAACTTTTTAATGCGTCATTTAACGAAAAACCTATCCCAATAAAAAGAACATCTCCAAACAGTTCCAACATCTAAGATGCTGCAGGTTCCTCTGTGCTTAGATGCACTCTTTAAAGATTTTAAGCATAGCGCAAATAAACCAAGTCTAAGATGTCAGTCAAAAAGTTACATTGCACCGCCCAAATTCAATTACTAAAGCGATTGATGGCTTGTTCAAATATAATGGAAATTGGCCTTATTCCCTCGTGCGTTAAGATAGTGGGATCATCTCAAAACCGTTCATTTCATAGCATATGCATAAGAGATAAATAGCATGCCATGCGAAAACCCAACCTTTGTTCCTACAAATGAGCCTGCTCGAAGTTGATTCTGCATATGCATGGTAAATTCTGAGTATGCAAACGGCATTTTTGTTATGCACTACCTTTTAATAACAGGATATGCACCTCTTATGAATATGTTTTGAGATACCCCTTTCTGTCACGCCTTTAAGAATTTTATCTGTCAATAAAAGACTTAGAAATTAATGATGAATTGAATTTATTGCATAATTTTCATCTATATACATAATAATCTCTTGGCACTGGAGAAGTTGGCGGAACGTCTCCTCTACAACTTTCATCACGAACACATTTTGCTAAAATTGAAGATAAAAAAGTTGTTGTGAAAAATTAGTTCTAAAAACTTAACAGCTGGAGTTAAAGACTTAAAAAACTGGGCATAAGTAAAAATATAAATGGTCAACAGAAAAAAGTATACCATAGATTTTAGTCATTTTACCCTCTTACCATGGTTCAAATCTAATATATATTTTCTATATATTTTTTATTTATTCGAAAAAATTCATAATAAAGCAAGTCTTTATTTAATGTATCTTTAGATTTTCACAACTGTTAATAACCTCATGAACCACAATATAACTGCTAGGCTAACTCTGCGCTCACTTACACATTCAATATGCTTCAACCAGCAAAACAGTATAGACCTAGAGCACATGATAAATCTTGTCTGAAATGAACTTGTTTATAATATTATGCAGCAGACCTAAATAGCAGATGTCATTTTTAGGGCATAAACCATTGGTGGGATGAAACATTGGTGGGATGAAACATTTTAGTGATTAACTCCGGTTAACATGACAGCCAACCGATAATCAGTTGATTGTTGACCAACTATTTCCCTGTCTCACAAAATTCAACAAATTAACCGATTGTGGGTAGCACATTCTGTCTGCCTATCATGTCCTCAGCTCAGGGGGGGCACTAACATTTTTTCTTCATATGTAGGCTCGGGCTCAGCATCTACCGTTCACCCCCCAAAAATATTGAAAATTTCAAGTACCCCAAAAAAATATATGAAATTTTAGCAACCCAAAAAGAAATCCCCCATTCTGTACCTTGACCTTAAGAAAAGACCCTAAAATCATAGAAATGACCCCTAAATAAAGTCCAATTTTGTGATGACCCCCCAAAAAATATGCACAAAATCTTCATACCCCCAAAAATGTTATTTTTTCGGAAAACCCCAAAAAATATTGAAATTCAAAATTTTGAACCCAAAAAAATGACCTGAGCCTATGTATGTATGAAATTATCAGAGTACGCCCCCTGGGGTCCTCAGTTAGTTGAGGGTCACCAAATCTGAGTGCCCACAGTATTTTGTGGGGATATTATTCTTTTAATTATGCACTCATCAACCAATTTAAATCACATATACATAAAGCCATGCTTTATAAAGATACATATGCAATTATAAAATGGGGCTATATGTTTATGAGTCCTGTTTGACCCAGGCCCCCAGATAAGAGTGCGTAACTAAAAAAATGTTTTTATATTTCTCAACCAAAACATATGTTGTGGGTACTCAAAAGAACCATCTCAATGATATGGTTCTTTTGAGCATCCAAAACACATGTTTAAACTGATGGATAAGTAAATAATCACAATTTTACATCGAAAAATTTGCTTAACTGGCCCTATGTTGACCTCTTGTTACAGATGACCTTGGAGATGAATCCTTTGAATTCCGGTTCACATCAGATGGCTATGGAGATATTGACTATAACATACTGAACTTTATACAGAATGCCTCATCAGGACAATATGAATATACAAAGGTAAATGATGGCCTCCATATAACAGGGGGTAATTATTAATTGTAATGCACTTGCTTTTGTAACCTGACATCTGATTGGATAATGTCAAAAATTTGCGACAATATATCCTGTGATATACTGCCGGAAATAGTTTGATGTCATTTATTACGTCACATTTGGTTAGGTGACATGAAGCTTTATGTGGCTTGTAACGCTCGAAATTGAGATAAAACTGCAGAAGTTTATAAGAATGGGGATAATCATATTCAACATTTTCATTTGGGGAGGTATATTGTCCCTGTAAAACTAAATTTCTGACCGTATATCTGACGATATACCTCCCCAAATGAAAATTTTGATTATAGTTATTCCCTAAATAAATTTCTTATTTTTAGATTAAAACATATGCTTTTGGTTCTCAAAAACAATTTTTCTTGTGAGCACTTTAGATGTGTGTTATGATGCAAAAGGTTTGAATTTAATTCTTTGTGTACTGGGAACTCCTAAAAGAGTACTTTGGCAAATATTGAAGATCCATATCCATTTGAAATGCTACATAATGCAGCATTTCATCAGGGTCTACACTACGAGTATTTGCATACACTGTTATGTAAATTTTGAGCATTTATAAACAAATGGTAGGTTGATAAACAGAATACTCTCTTGGAGCATTCTGTAATACTTTTGACCTGCATTAAGCAATAATCCTTTTTGAAAACCAATTTTGGGTCTTCTTTTTGAGTGGCCGCTTAAGACAGGTTTTACTGTACATATAAACTCGGACCCAATAAACACGGACTGGTCACTTACATTCAGGTAAATGTATATATTGGAAACACGTTGTCGTGGCTCAAGGGTGGCTGAGCTTTCAAAACTGACGTATATTGAAGATTAAATAATCATATCTCCTTTATTTCTCTGCATATCTTTGAATTTTCTGCAAAAAACAATGGTTCAATATACTATCTTTAAGGCTGTATTGTTATATTTAGTGAAAGTTTATCCGTCTTATGAACATCAGCAAGAAACCTAGGTACCCTTTTCAGCTATTTTCAACACTTTTAGCCGAAAATCGTCAGATATCAACATAAAAAGATGAGAAAACTTCAATTCTTTTCACTGTTACCCGTAATATTATAGCTTCACATACCAGGAGTAATCTCTTATAATATTGTGTATGTTCAGAATCAATTTTATTGGCTGTAGTACATTGAAATAGCGCTAAAATAAAGCCTTGACAACATAACTTTGTATTTCAGTCAGTGACCAGTCCGTTTATACTGGGTCCGAGATATAAAAAGCTCCCCAGTTGTGGTACTTTATAATATTTTTTCATATTTGGCATAAATAAATGTGAAATTTTAGAATGTTTTATTGTATGACGCACATCTGGGAGTGTAATTAATAATAGCATGTATTAAAATTAAAAAAAACAACAATTGTGATTCACATATTTTGGTAACGTTATGAAAGGAAGCCCATAATAATGTCACATTTATGTGGTAAAATCTTGATGTTTCCCACAAAATCTTCATTTCAAAATAATTTTAGTGTTATATGATAGATAGAATCTAACATTTGTGCTCCAGTATGACTGAATTTATTAAACTTGCTGCAAAAAGGCAAAACTATACTCTTTTAACCTGTTTAATAAATTCAATAGTACATAGCATAGCATTTTTATCTCTTTTTTCGCAACAAGTGATAAATTAAATTGTACGTACAGGAGCACTCATGTTAGATCTGATTTGTCTTCTGTAATGAGAAGTCTTATTAGAATCAACAACACTCTTTCCCATGCATCCTGTGGTTTTAACCCTTAAAGCGCCACCTACAATTTGCAGCAGACGACATTTCCAAATTGTGCTGCTTTTTAAAAAATAATGTATAAGGCATGATGAAATATACCTTATTTTTTTCGAAAATTCAGAAAGATGTAGCAAAATTTGTCATCTGCTGCAGTCGTGATTGGCGCTTTAAGGGTTAAGTAATGAATGGAATCCTGGAACTAATTTTATCATTGAAGCAAACACTTTGAAACTGTCTGATCTAGGTCCATATTGTTTGCAATATAGTTCACCAAAGTACACTAGCAGAGGATAGAGCAGACAACAATTGTAATGAATAGCCGGAAAATTATTAAATTTTTGAGTTTTTCCTTTTAGCCCCTGTATGTCTGCCTTTGTACAATAACAGTATTTTTTTTTCTAGATTGGAACACATTCTGGTGTCCTTGACCTTGAGAGACGTAACTACCAGAGCTACATGATAGACAAAAGTATTCCAGCCTCACGTTGTTCATATGGCGGCAGCTGTCGTTGCATGCGTCAAAATGGCACAACTTACCCATATCCACGGAAAAACCAAGGTGTGGCATATTATGAAACTGACAAAGAAGGGGAATATGTCGATCCAAAAACTGGCGAGGTCGTGAGAATTAAAAATGCACCCGAGGTGGCTGATAGGTTCCGAGACATCTGGGGTATAATCGTCGCAACACTAGCAGCGATGGGTACTTTCTCAGCTTTATGCTTGTTTGTTTATCTTCTCATCGTGTACCCGGTGCGAGGAGGAACATCGGTTCTGGGATACATGCTGTCGTTCGGAACAATCCTGATGTACGCGCTTGTATTTGTCTTCCTTCTGCATGCCAATGATCAAGTCTGCGCTATTCGAAGATTCTGCTTGGGACTCATATATTCTATTGTGTATGCAGCTCTATTTGTGAAACTTGTGGATTGCTGGCGTACTCGTAACACAGACGATATTTACGACGTGAAGTACAAGAGAATCGGGCAGCCGTGGGGCTTGTTCCTGGTCGCATTGCTGCTAATCCTGGTTCAAGTTCTAATCAATACAGAATGGTTGATTTTAGAGCCGCCAGGCTGGACACGAGTGATTTATAACGACAGGCTATGGCCGAGATGTACGCCTGATGATTTCTATGACGAGGGTTTAATATTATCAAATGTTTATATCATGGTCTTAATCTTCCTGTGTGTGATGACGGGGTTGTTAGCCTTCGGCAATGAAAAGAATCACTGGGAATGCAGGTATAGTAGATTTTTAACCCTTAATGCGCCAATCGCAACAAAAGTTGTCTGCTTTTCTCGTCTGCTGAAATGTTTAAGAAGCCTCTATGGCAAACAGTGTGGACCCAGATCAGACTGCTCCTATAGGAGCAGTCTGTTCTGGGTCCACGCTGTTTGTTTCTATACTTAATTCGTCAGTAATGTTAGGCAATTATTTGCAGCAGACAACTTCAGCAGACAACATTTTCAGATGCATTTTTTCTTGGCGCTTTAAGGTTGCCAGGGTTGAGCCTAAGCCATTGGTCCAGTTAAGCAAACTTTTTGAGTTTAAATAGAGAATACTAGGTGAGTGTCTTTTGATATCAAGTTTACCAGACAAGGCTTTGAGAACGTTTGTTGACATCGCGAGGCTTGCCGAGCGATTCAACATGCGTTCTCAAAGCGGAGCCTGGTAAACTTGGTATCAAAAGACGCAAACCTGGTGTTCTATTTTTCAGTTTACACATTGTTTCACTCTTCAAGCTGACGTGATTTTCGAATTTTATGTTGATTCAGCATCATTAGCGACGACATTCAAAAAGTGCAATGTCATCATGACCTGATAAAGGCACATGCTGTGAGATAGACAACATTTATCAGGCAATGTACAACAATGAAATGAATATTAGAGGTAACTGATAAAATTTATTTTATTCCTTACCCATTAGTTTAGTCATATGTTTTTGGATGCTGAAAAGAACCGTCTCAATGAGACAGTTCTTTTGAGCACCCACAACATATGATTTGGTTGAGAAATAAGAAGAATCTATTTTCAAACTCTTATCTGGAGGTTGGTTGGGCTGAGCAAAGTGTCCCCACTCCAATTTTTATCCTGTTAACCGGCACCATTTCAGTTGTAAACATGTACATGTATTTTCAATCAAAGAGGAAACAGTGTGGATCCTGATCAGAGATGATTTAGATTTACAGTGGTTTTCAAAAAAAGGATAAATCCTGGTTCAGCAGGACAAGGGTTAACAGATATAAGAACTTAAAAGGTAGAGACCAGGCTGCGTAGCGCAGTCTGTAACGTGTCTGACTGCAGATCCAGGGGTCCCGAGTTCGATCCCGACCCGGTCGCATACTTTCGTGGAGATTGATCATGAAATAATTTCTACGGTCAATCTCCTCCCTTCTGCTGAATCATTCAAGAAGCGCAAAATTATGTGTACAAAATACTGGTTAACTGCTTGTTCAAGCTTGCCCAAGAAAAAGTGTGGTTAGGTGAACTGACCGTCTCGCCATGACCATAGCTGTTGACTTGGGATGTAAAGCAACAAAACGAACAAACAAACAAACTTTAAAGGTAGCCATATAGATCTTTTTTAAGGTTGACAGGGCAAAACTTAAGTTTGTATCCGCCCGCAGAATGTCTATCCCTTTCAAAATGGCCTAATCAGTTCAGTTCAGTTCTGCAAGCTGAAATTTCCACCAAATATGGGGAACAATATGTTTTTTTATGCACTTATGTTGGCCAGTTCTGAGGGAGAAGTTGGAAGTGAGGGCAAAGCTTTTGGCTTTCCCTGTCATTCCTGGCAAACGTAAATGCATTAAAAACTTTGCCCTCGCTTCCAATATTTTTTTTTAATTTATGAAATAATAGTGATCAAACATTTTTCAAAAAATATTCACCAAAATTGGTCAAAAAATGACACTGTTTTGTCACAACAGTCGACCCACAAGAAAGGAATACCTGGAGCTGCTATGCGTGCAGCTAGCAAGCTACCTGGAAGGGGGCCCACTGATGTGGATGATGCCCCCGCACCTGCATGTAAATAAAAATCCAATTATGATGCTTGCTTGATTCTAACAGTCAACAAATGGTTGGACAATTTCATTTATGGAAAATGTTCTAAACTTTCAAACACTTTTCAGTTTCTTTTTACAAATAAGATGCTGGTTATCAGGACTGGAATTTATAAAAAGCTGGTCAGAATAGCAAACATGGAAGACCCTGATTAGACTGCTTCTTCAGAAGCAGTCTGATCTGGGTCTGTTCTGCTTGTCAAGGCCTTTTTGGCAGGCAACTGAGTTCAAAATTTTAAACAATTTACAGTAAATCCATCTTCCATGGCCTAGCTACAAATAAGTGATTAAAGGATAAAGTGTTGTAAAATAAAGTGGCCCAGAATGTGTATATTGAAAGTCACAATCAGGCATGAATTACCTTTTTAATACATGATTTTTTTTTTGTTGATATATGACTAAATTAAAGATAGAAGAGAACCATTGTAAACCAAAAACCCAACTGTTATAAATTATTATCCATGTTACGGACGCTACTGGTAATAGAGAGTATACCCTATGGCAATACCGTATCTCTCTTTTTCCAAGATACGCCATCAATGACTCTAGAGTAAATAGGTATTGATTACCATTATTCACTGTTTCTATGAAAAATGGTATAATAATATTACTATGCATCTTTTAAAGTACAGTAATAGCATGTGACACCGATATCTCTGCAATAATAGTTATGTATTAACAAATTAGAAAATTCATTGATATATTTTTCTTTTTCACAGGTGGATTCTGGGATGTGTTGTTTTAACGATACCAGGCTGGATGGTGTGGTGTCTGGTCGCTGGGCTCGGCGAGTATAAAATGCGAGATGCTGCAGTTGCCATTGGTCTTTTATACAACGCCTCAGTGATGTTACTCTGTGGCCCACTGCGGAAACTTTATTTACTAAATAAATACCAAGCAATAATGGATGAGGAAGAACGGAAGTCTCAGTTGGTGCTTTCTAATGGTGGAAGTGGAGGTAACTCTTGCTGTTTTGCTATTTTATTTATGGTTCTTGACTGACAGAATATTAACCCTTATCCTGCCAAAATATTTTTTTCCCTGAAGATGTCTTATGCTTTTTACCTCTTCTGTATAAATTCAGTTGCACTTCAGACTTCGGATCATGGAAGCAAACACTATGAACCTTGTGTGATGTGCTGCTCCTCAAAATCACAAAAATCTGAAACCCTTATCCCGGCAATATATTTGTTGTTGTGAAACGGTTTTCGCTTTTTTCATATGTCGCATGAATTCAATTGCACTTCAGATTTCTTTTGATCTTGAAAGCAAACACTATGAACCTTAATCAGACTGCTCCATCAGGGAGCAGTCTGATTAAGGTCCATAGTGTTTGCATCATAGCTGGCTACTAAAGAACATAAGCAGATGAGGGAACAGAGAGCATTTTCTGTGAATGGCGGGAAACGTTAACAAGGTTTCACAACCACTTATTTTACAATATTTTCTTTAAAACACTTGAATAAATCTTTGCATGCTGAGTAATTTTTCATGATTTTGTTATTGTCTGCCGACTTTTTTTGAAACTGTCAGAGTGTCAAATTATTTGGATCCAGATCAGGACCAATGTTTTGTCAGTGTTCAATTCAAAGCTTTTGTCATATGATAAATAGAAACTTAAATTCATGCACCTATATTAATGAATTTATAAAGCTCATTGTGAAAAAACTATGACATGCTCGACAAGCATGCATTTTATCAGTTTTCCTTAACTTTTGTAATAGACTTATAAAGTCTGATGAGATATGATATTTATTCATATAGATGGTTTTTTTTATTAATAATATTGACAGATGTCTTTTAACTAAATCTGTCATTCCTCTCAAATACTTTTTCTTCTTCTGCTATCTCATCATGATGTTTGAGCCAGCATAAAGTAAAATTCTGGAGTGGAATATGTTAGCAAAAGATAAGATGTGGAATGGTAGTGAATGGTTTTGATTCATTGAAGTGATATCAACATCTACGACTGATATAAGTCTACTTTTGTAATAAATTCAATAAAGCATGATCACTCATGTACGATCCTCTATTTCCTGTTTTTCAGTTGATTATAATGCTATGTATGGACAGCAGTATGATAACGCTCCACGAATGCATGAGTCTGACTCGGTTCGGGACAGTTCAGGTCACGATGATGTATTTCTATATGAGCCGAAAAGCTAGAACAGATGTAACTTAGATAGTTATAATATTATATGAAGGTAAGTGTAACAGAGGAAGTATAGGTTAACCCTTTTCTTCATGAATATTCATGCTATGCTCCACCCACTATGAATAATGATATAAATACACTTTCATGTTGGGATGTAGAACAAAGAAATTACATAGTAAGGAAAAAAACAAAGATCAAGAATCAATACAATTAAATACCACACCTCCTCCTGACCCAGGACACCATATGGGAAAGTGACAAAAACACAAGAAAACATAACATACAGGAGAACCAAAAAGGTCAGCCCTTTCCCAGCAGGTGACGAAAAGGCTTTCAGGAACAAACAAGACAGTATGGCAGACACACATAAATCTCAAATAGCAAAAAACAAAAAGGATCCACAAAAGAAGCACCGCCTTGGAACAGTCAGTAAAAAAAATACTGGAGGGCTTAAACATGTTTGACGATACCATTAGTGTAGGATAAGATTATCATATTTCTATAAGCAAATAGAGTAGATTCTGGTCTGCTCTGTTTGCAAAAGGGTTAAAAGGTGTCTCTATGAGATGAAGGGTTCAATTGAGAAACTACTTTCAAGTTAGAGATAAGCAAATTGTGACGTCACCTAATTGCATAAACAAAACAGGTTTTGGGTCTTCAATATTTGTTGCAGTCCTCTTTTGATATTAATGCCCTCCATGTTCCTTCATGAGTCGCACGGCATCTTAAACCTGTATTTGAATCTAATATTATTGGACCCCTGGAATATGTAAAGAAATTTTGGTGTTTAGTTATGCCGATGAAAAGAGGACTTAGTCAAGTTGTTGAAAATGTTTATATCCATAAGCAGTTAGGCCAAAAAAGAAATATCTTGTTTCTGGAAACTCTACTGACCCTACTTTTTTGGGGCCTACTCTAAAAAAATTGAGACATCTGAGATTTTTTCTAATTTTAGTGTATTTTGAATGATTTTTATGCTTTTCCCATGTAAAAATATATTTTAAAAAAATTTGCCTACCTACCGACCTTTGTTTACGGAAACAAGACATTTTTGGGGGGCCTTAGACCTTATCTTTCCCAGCAGTGATAATAGGTATTTAAAAAAATTAAGAAGGAATAATACTGGTAATAAAGATATGTTGAAAGATTTTTTTAAATAGTTTGTTTGGTTTTTTGAAAATCTGCTGGCTTTTTCATTACTTACACGGAAAGTTGACATCCAAAATATACAAGCATGCATGATTTGCAAAATTAAGTTATCTCATGGATTTCATAAAATCAAAGCCATTCCTATGGAAATAAAGTTCAGTCCCTTCATAATGCTATATTTGGAGTACATAGGAATGGACCATGATATAAGTGAATTGTATTATAAAGGGAGAATTTTACAAAGAATTTTACAAAGAAATTATAGGAAAATGACCATTTCATGGTCATTTTCCTATAATTCCTAAGTAAAATTCTATGGTAAAAATAAATTGGGCAGCCACAACATGACTGTGTAATATCCTAATCTGTGTGTTATGAAGGGACTGTACTCCGGTATACAACTAGACTTTCTATTTCAGGAGAAGAGTTATGTTTTCAAGTAGAGGGAGGAGTTATCAACCTTGACACAAAGAGTGTGAAACTTACAAATCAGTACCTGAAAAAATCCTCATGACATATGCCCGAAGTAATCCCACTGTAGGGACACTACTGTAACTGAAGCGTGTTCTCACAGACCATTGAAGCAGAATCATTCCATATTTTACTCCCCCAGTTTACCATCACCATACAGCTCCAGATGGGCAGAAAATTGTAACCAACAGATTTTTTAAATAACATTTAATCAACTTTGATTTAATGTTTATCCAACATTCTTTTGGAAATTTTTGATATCATTATTCATAATTTTGGACATCTCCAGCTGGCTTGAAATGCATAATATAACTACGTTTGTGCAATATAATATATTACTCTTTTTCATTTTAAAAAGCAAAATTTTGCTGTTAACTGGAGGAAACACTCAAATTTCCTAATGTGTCAGCATGGGCTTTTAAAGGAGGCTCTTGTGCTGGATAGCTGTGCATGCATGCATGTTTCAAGCATGGCTTTACTGATATGCAATGAGTACCAAAATCTCATGACCCATTTAATACAGTGCATAAAATAGCATATGATAAAGCATCAGAGTGACCCCCTCCCACACACACACCAAGTGATCAATTTTATTTCTTTTGTTGTTGATATTTATGTTATTGAATCTCTGTTCTGCTTCAATGGTTTGTGATCTGCGGATATGTAAAAGTAGCATAAGATTTTTGAAATATGGAAATTGCCTATAATTGTAACATTCCATATATGGAAATGGTAATTTCTGTGATTAAAAAGTCTTGTGATGTTAAGTTTGAGAGTGTGAGAGTGGAGCTAGATGTTTATGTGCTCTGTAAATATCTTATATATAATGAGAGACTGTTTTTGATTTGTTATGTTGGCTGTATGAAAGTACAGTAAAACCTGTCATCAGCGGCTACTCAAAAAGAAGACCAAAATTGGTTTTCAAGACCGATTATCGCTTAATGCAGGTCAAAAGTATTAATACTTTCGACCTTCATTAAGCTACCATTTGTCTTTAAGACCTTTGTTTTGTCTATTTTTGAGTGGCCGCTTAAGGCAGGTTTTACTGTATTGACAATTAATGTGTAAATGATCATTTTGTTTGTCTTCCAATTTTCTTGGTGTTGTGTAAAAAGCATTGAAATGTTTTACATACAGGATCTTACATAAGTGTTTATGTATTATTAAATTTATCAAGCTATTTGAGGAATAGAGATGAAACGCAAGGTATTGCTGTCAGATAATTTTATTGCTTTTTTGCAACAAGTTAATGAATGCAATAATACAGGAGCACATATTTAAGATTATATCATATGGCACTAAAATTAATTTGAAATCACATTTTGGTGTGAGAGGGGCAAGATTTTGCCATATATTATTAATTACATGTTACTAAATTCGTGATGCACAAGTGTATTATCAATTTTAATACACCGCATTATATCGCTCCTAGAAGTGACATATGACAACCAACTTTTGTCATGTATTTGCATTTCGATCCACTTATTCCCTGAGGTTTGGAAGACCATTAAAATTTTCATTTAGCGGTATCGTATCATAATATAGTACGAAAGTGTTGAATATATGTGGTCCTGGAAAAATGTGAGATTATTTCACATTTTACCTGTTTCACATTCCAGTCTCAACAGAGACTTTATGTGTTAAAATGCCTGTTTGTTTATATTGTATATCACTGTATATTTGTCAAACCCCTCTTAGAATCTCACACAGTTCAGGGTAGATAATGACTATAATAAAAGTTAGCTGTGTTTCATCATGTCTTGCCATTTAGAGCCATAAGTACATGTTTCTCTACATATCAAAAATTGATCTTATACCTATAGATTTTTAACTCTGATGTTCTCCATAAGCCAAGATAAAGATTTTTAGAATCAATTAAAATTATTTTCTTACCCATAAATTTCAGCATGTGTTTTGGGTGCTCAAAAGAACCGTCTCATTGAGACGGTTTTTTTGAGTACCCACAACATATGTTTTGGTTGAGAAATAAGAAAAATAATTTTCAATTACGCACCCTTATCTGGAGGCCTGTTACTCACCCCTAATTTTGTTATAATAATATATATATCCAAACAAAATGCAATATTCATGCAATCACAATGGGTTCATGAAAATTTGGATCTGAGTTTAGATTGTTTGATCTGGCCTAATATATTGCCAACTAAATGATGCTTTTAATAAAGTCAATCAAAAGTTGTCTATATATAAGATAAACTTTTAAACATTTTCCATGCGTAATTTAAAACCCTTAAAAAGGGCCATCACAACTGTGACAGATGACAAATTTTGTAAAATCATTCTTGATTTTTTTAGGAAATTAAGGCTTGATATTTCATGGGAATCATCTACCAGATGATTCAAATGAAATTTCAAGTCTCATTTCGTTTCTTAAAACTAGACACAAACTATAAAAATGTATTTTGCAATTTTTGATGGAGCTTTAAAGGCTAATACTATGTTTGTTGATAACAAATGGGCTGAGAGACATATATTAGGAACATGCTTAGCTATATTTTATAAACACTAGAATTGTTCATACAGATCTTAGCTTTTATATAAAGTGCTTATATTTTTTGTATAAAAGTTACAAAACATTAAATTTTGTAAATATCGCCTAGTTTCTGGTTGTATTTTCATTCCTTTTCTGTTTGCGCTAGCCTGAGTGAAAGAATGCATCTGTTCATAAGCGAGAGCTACTGCTACTAAACAAGAAATTTGTAATTTGTGATGGAGTGAGGCATGCGACCAACCCATGTGGATCTGCCAGATTTCATTTCACCATATGTATTTTTCTGTATTTTTCTTCTATATACTGTACCTTTCCCCCAGCAATTGGCCATGGCATAGATCAATTTCCAAATAAAGTTATATGACGTCCAATCAACATGGATACAACGTCACCGACGTTGGCTCGGTGGTGATTCAAGGTAGCCAGCTGGTTAATGATCTAGAATAAGCAGAATAAGCAAACCACGGCTCTAGGTGGTAGCAGGTGAACGGCTGAATGTGTTGTATGTAATCTCCCTAACTAGCGCTTATCTGAAATTTGTGTGTGTGTATGTTTATCCTTTTCCCAAAATGTAGTACCATGGTTTGGAATTGCATATTCCGTTCTACACACGTTAATCATTGAAACACTTTTATGAATGAAATACTTTCAAACCTGTACACATACAGGTGACTAATCTAAAATAGTATATGAATACATTCAATACACGGATAGCTCGTGATTGGTACAGTTTTAAGCTACCCAAAATCACGAAGCGTGACTTTCAGTATGTAAATCATCCAAGCCAATCGTTTGTATCTCTCTTTCCTCTCTCTCTCCTCTCTCCTCTCTCTCTCTCTTCTCTCTGTATGCATAGTATTATGATGTCTATATACTGAATGCTACTGGTGTAGAGACTGTGGTTACTGGTCTAGCTCTCCACTGCTAGTTCTTTGATTAACTATTTAAAATCAAACCAAACTGATTTGATTTGAAATGCTTTGCTGAACAAGCACATTATCTTGACACAGTTACCCTCGATGGTAAAAGATGTGCGTTCGTGTGTGTGTATGAATGTATGTAAGCCGCCGCCATAACGTAAATTATATGCTATTTTGTATGAACTGCTGTCACATGTATCATGTAACTGAGAGAATAAAGTTTGATTGATTGAAACCACACATACTGTAAATGTTCTAAAATTTTGAACACTAGTTGCCTGCCAAAGGGCCTAGACAAACAGTGCAGACCTAGATCAGACTGCTTCTGAAGAAGCAGTCTGATCAGGGTCTTCCCTGCTTGCTATTTTGACAAGCATTTTGTGAATTCCAGCCGTGAAAATCAACATTTTATTTGAGAACAGAAAGTGGAGTAAATTTATTTCAACTTACCCATCTGCTATATACAGGGTATTGATCTATTTCCTGTGCCTGTTATGACATGGATCATATACATGTATACTGAAGCACTTTAAAAATGCAACACTAACTTCACTTTATATCTTTCAAAAGACAGTTGTATGTAAAATTTCTTTGCTTCCATAATGTCATCATGAGTTGGCTTCTTCAGCAAACAATTTTGTTTTAATTGTACAACTAAACTTGACAACATTATTTGCTCCTTATGAATTTAGTCACTGAAACTTTTCTTAAAGCTGCATAGTCTGTAACTTTTTATATTCTAAATTTGGAAATAAAGTTTCTATTTTTTAAGAATACAGTAAAAATACTCAAATTCAGGTAAACATTTTACCATTTCATAAATTTTAACAAATTATATCTATCAAAACAACAGCATTTATGTTAAAAATCAACTGTCTAGAATTATTGGAGGGACGTAAATCATTCCTAACATGAGAAAAATCACCTGTTTTTTATTAGATAATTCACTGTTCCATGCAGCTTTTAGCTGTTCTGAACATATTTATTGTGAAAACATAACTTAATTCTTATTTTACAAATAATTTAAAAAGAAAATATTTGTTTTCGAAAAATGTTCATAGTTACAGATCTAGTCTCTTTAAAGCTGCATAGTCTGTAACTTTTGATCTTTTAATTTTAGAACTAATGTTTCTATTTTTCAAGAACACAGTAAAAAAAAAAATTCAGGTATACATTTTACCAATTTCGTAAATCTTAACAAATTATCAGTATCAAAACAACAGCATTTATGTTAAAATTACCTGCCTATAATTATTGGAGGGACGCAAATAATTACCAACAGGAGAAAAACACACCTGTTTTATAAGATAATTCACTTTTTTGTGCAGTTTTCAGCTATAGTGAACATATTTATTGTGAAAACATGGCTTAATTCCACTTTTACAAACAATTTAAAAAGAAAATAAATAAAAAATTGAAAAATGTTCATAGTTGCAGACTTAGTCTCTTTAAGTAGAGGAGATTTAAAATTCATCGAATGAAAGGGTACAAACAGATAAACGCGGAAGAGGCAAATAAGCTGTATCGCAGAGCTAACAATCAATATGTGAGTGATTCCTCAATGGTTAGTGTTTCTTGATTTTAAGAAGTAGGTAATCTTTCACTGATAACATTTTGTCACAGTAAACAGTTGACCCCTATCTAAAAAAGTTTACATTTTTATGCATTAAATTCATCTTTATTGGACAAGTTTTCCATGTGTTACTTAGAAATGAATACTCTTTAACATACAGTCAAAATAATTGTTCTGCCATCTTTTTCGAAGCTGCTATCCAAGTGTTGTGTTTTTCAAGTCTGTCAGTATATTACCGTTCAATATAGGGTCCATGGTTAAGATAAGCACTTTGAACTAGACTTGGTGATTGAGTCCGTGGTTAAGATAAGCACTTCGAACTAGACCGATATAGTTTTGACGATTGCATGGTTCTATTGCATTGGCAGCATGTTTTTATACATATGCTGTATTAAGTATTGTCACCATTTTTAGGAAAACAACAAACGCCATTTCCAATATTTGTTTTTGAAATGGTTTTGTATGATAAAACAGTTATATCATGCCATCTTATGTTCTCAGAGTTTGTACCATTTAAAATGTAACCATTAGATGGCATAATTTGTTGAGCATGCAACAACATATCAAAAAAATATTATGGAAAGTGGGGTCACTTGTTGCTTAGCAACGAAAAAATGTTATCAAACCTAACCTGGCCGGATATTCTTCATGCAAAAATTTTATGCTAAAGAAACGTAGTCTGACATTTAACTATCATGTATCTGAACATACATATTATTAATTTATTATTTACTTTGTTCTTGTTTAATTGCTCTCAATGTTACATATAAACTATGGTCATGAACATGTAGAAGTTAGTTACGGTTGCCTAGCAACCATGCAATTGCAGAAAATTGGACTATTTGCATGGTCTATATTCTTCTGTTGCTAGACAACAAGGGACATATTTGATAAAAGATTATGTTTAAAAAAAAATAGAATATATATGATAACTTAAGGGTTATTCAGAACTTTTATTCCAACCAACAATAATTTAGGTGCCAATTCATGACCCCTACCCCCATTTCTGATGCCACAAATTTGCACTTTTCCACTTTTTAATGCTTAATATAACTGCCACTTTGACATTTTTCAGAAGAAGTCATTGAGTTTTACAGATTGGTTACTTTATTTTGTAGTTTATAAAATAGATCTGTTTTGGAACTGATCTACACATGCCAGTAACCATGACAACAATTTTAAGACATCTGGCCGGGTTAGCTTTGACAACTTTTTTTTTTGTTAAGCAACAATTGACCTCACAATTGACCTGTCTTTCCATCAAACTTCTGGATTTGTTGTTGTATGCTCAACAAGTTATGCCACCTTATAGTTACATTTGTGATGTTTAAATGGTACAAATTCTTACATTATAAGGAAAATCACTATATTATTGAATGACCCTGGTATATATAGATAAATATACAAGTAAGAGCAAAAAAGTTGCTCAAAGAACAGAGGGCATTATGGGGAACATTCCTGTGAACTGATTTTAAATTTGGACCAGTGGTTCAGGAGGAGATATTGTTTAAAGAAAAAGTTTAAGGACACATGATGGAAGGATGAGCCACAAAGATCGATCACAATAGCCCACCTAGAGCTCGCCTTGAGCCTTTGCCTCAGGTGAGCTAAAATGGTAAAGACCTACATGATATTTGTCATCTTTGTGTCAAACTGATACCTTGCAAAATCAAGCAAATCACTAGACCATGAAATATAGGTCATACAGGTCAAACTAACAAAGTTCAGAATGCTCTATGTTTGTTTGTTTGTTTGTTTTGATTCTTTACGTCCACTCAACAATCTTTCAGTTATGCGGGACGGGTCTTCCTGGGTTGAACCAGTACTAAGCTAGGATAAACGTGTCTTGCTCAAGGACCACAACGCAGTGACGCTGGTGAGGCTCGAACCCGCGGCCCTTCGGTCTCGGGTCAAGCACTCTACCACTGAGCCACTGCTCTATGTACCTTTAAAAATGAGTTTTAATTAGCTATAAGGACTTTCAACTACCTTAATAACCCCGAATTAATTTTAATTAGCTGTGTTTCATCATGTCTTGCCATTTAGAGCCATAAGTACATGTTTCTCCACATATCAAAAATTTATCCTATACCTATAGATTTTTAACTCTGATGTTCTCCTTAGCTCAAGATAAGGATTTTTTAGAGAAAATTAAAATTATTTTCTTACCCATAAATTTAAGCATGTGTTTTGGGTGCTCAAAAGATGAGGTGTGAAAAAAGCGTGCAAATGATATGCAGAATCATGAGCAAATGAAGAAATCAAAGTGCGCAAAAGATATACTGAAATGCGCAAATGAAAAGCGCTGCATTTCACAGTACTTGAATTGTAATTAATTACAAGTTCAAAGATGAGAGTAATTAATAATTACTTTCTATTACTTTTAAAGGACTGTATTACTGTATTACAAAACAATGACCACAAAACTCAACTCACACAATGGAAGCAGTAATAAACAATGAATCAACATCAAGAGAACCACCGCCATAGAAAGGACAGCCATAGGTTGAGATAAACACAACATTTGAGCATAAAATTGTAAATATTTTATAATCCATCAGTTTGAACATATGTTTTGGGTGCTCAAAAGAACCGTCTCATTGAGACGGTTCTTTTGAGTACCCACAACATATGTTTTGGTTGAGAATTAAGAAAATTAATTTTTTGGTATGCACTCTTAACTAAAGGCCTGAAAGCAATGACACAGAGGGACTTAAATTTTTTTTACTGGGCAAATACTACCTATATTCTGCTGTTAATGAAACAAAAAAAATGACTTGCTTGTTTAGTTATAGATATTTGTGTTTGAAAGTGTAACAGAGGCCATGCCAATGTTATAAACTCGCCTTGTGAACCTTCTGCTCAGGCTCGAAGCAATATACATTGTATATTGCTTCGAGGCTCAGGTGAGCTAATAAGCAAAGCAATCAAGTGAGATGGTTGTAAATGCTAGAGATAACACAAAGCATCATAGAACAGAACAGAACAGAATTTTATTCGAACTCCAATAGGCTATAAAGCCTGTGAGGATACAATCAACGGCGTATAAGGACAGTGTAATCTTTCAGAGGTGTGCTTATTTTCTATCTTACCAGTCTATTTTTTCCGGTTTCTATACAAATAGATAAACATAGTACAAGATTGAATACGATTAAAGCAGGTTTTCATTTTATGAAGGCGGTATTGGAATCATAACCTCAGCGACAACGCTACTTTCAAGTAATCTTGCCAGCCAGCAAGGTCAGGTGGAAGCAGCAATGCGGCTATGAAACTGGTATGATCAAGAAATCCCGTGCACTGCCTTGTCGAAATGAAATATAAAACAGGAACCAGCTAGGATGCTTGAACATGATTTCTAACAATGTCGTATGTTTGAATAACAAAATATTATAAGCCCAAAAGATTAAATTGAATTTCTCATCCTTATCAAATCAGTTTAGTCCATTTCCCTGTTTAAGGATTGTAGGTGGTAATTTCCATTGTTCTTTTTATTATTATTATTATTATTATTTTAAAAATTTGAATAAAACATTGTGTAAACAAACTATGGACACCCTGATCAGATGCCGCAGTTTGTGGTGTCTGATCTGGGTCTAAATTGTTTGTATATCTCTCGTAAAAACAATCATACAACATCTCTTCTGGTTAAAATGTGGAAAACACAGCTGAAATTATCACCAATTGCTTACTTTTATGTTTATGAATAGTTTCGCTCATATTGCCTGACAATTACACAGACCCGGATCGGGCTGCTCGTTGGAACAGGCCGATCAGGGCCAACGCAGTTGAAATATAAACCAACTGGATGTTGAAACTTTACCCCCTTTTGTTGGATAAAATAACCCATCATTACCACGTTGATCGTTTTGAATTAGGCTAATATGCACGCCTAGCCGATACTGTTAGAACTTAACCCTTAGCCTGTCAGTCATGATGTTGCTGTCTGCTCTTTCACCAGCTTATGTTCTCAGGAAGCATATATTCCAAACAAAATGGATCCAGGTCAGACTGCCCCCTCTGATCAGGGTTCATATTGTTTGCTTCCAAGACACAAATCTAGTCTGTAAAGTGCATTTGAATGTATGCACTAGACGTAAAAAGCAGACAACATTGGTAAACATGGTACCTTTCGACACAGGGCAAAAACAAATAGTGATAGGGCTAAACACAGGGTACCTTATCATGTTATGTAGGTCCCTTTTGACTTCAGACCTATTCACTGCCTCGAAAAAAAAAACAGGTGCTCAGACGAAACAGCAAAACATTTTTTAAATATATAACATAAATTTATATTTGTTATTATTATCACGCTGTTGTTATATCGTCGCGGACCCAGTTATACATTGTTGTGCTGAATGTCGTTTCGGCGGGAAATCGTGAAGCCGGAGCGACGCACTGAACCGTAACTACACAGGTATTTGTAAAAAGTGTAGACGCAATGTAGAAATATTACATAGATTTTTCTTCAAATACTTATAAAATTGATACTGGCGACGACCAATGTCTGATCATGCTTAGTGTTGCGCGAGTTTTAAAAAACGTTTAAATATTTTATTAAACTTGAAAAGAGCTAATGAATATTCATCTGAAAATACCTACACATTTATTTTTAAGCGCGACTATTTTTAGAGCCGTCAGACCAGTTTTGCAGGGTTTTTCAATACTATAGAATGTTGAGGTTCACCAACCGTGTCCAACTTTATTCAGGTAAAGTTTCCACTGTGTATTTTTCGTTAGCCGTACAGGGCAGGGCTTGGAGCACACAGACGTGCATTTTTGATTCCACGGGGCTGCTAGTTGAGAACAGACAGACCCTAGAACGGATAGGCTCGCCCTCGGACGGATTAGATCCAGTCTAATGGTAATATTTCTTTTATTTGTAATCTAAAGATCACACCTGTGAGATCGCATTTGAAGTCGCCGACTTTCAGGTGTGTTTGTTTTGATGTCAGAAGTGGAAGCAGGTGCTCTTGTTTTTTTTTAGTGAGATGATCCAGCCATTCGTTGCTTTAAAAAAATACAATAAACAATTAATCAAATCATAGGATAGAATATTATGAAACTTACAAACAAGGTTGTGGTCCCAGAATTGATCTTTGCTCTTTGTTGGATCAGGGGGGACCCAAAAGTAGTGATCATGACATAGTCTAGAGGCTATTTTATCACCTATTCTGCTGAAGCTTTGTCCACATATAAATTCCAGTAGGGAGCGCAGTGGTAGAGTGCTTGACTCAAGACTGAGGGGCCGCGGGTTCGAGCCTCACCGGTGTCACTGCGTTGTGTCCTTGAGCAAGAACATTAATCCTAGCTTAGTACTGGTTCAACCCAGGAAGACCGGTCTCTTTATAAGTGAAAGACTGTTGATGGGACGTAAAGAATCAAATCAAACAAACAAATATAAATTCCAGTCAGCCCAGTATTTTACATATCAGACAAATTTGCAGTCTGCAAAGTGTCAGCCCAGATTGCCTGGTTTGTCTATCCCCAGCAGGCACACAAGCTTCAATCAACGTCGATGCGACGTCACGAAGTCGATCCAACATTGTTTTGATGTCAGGTGCCTGCTGGAATTTATGTTGTTACATTAAGCCGTCAAGCTTCGAAGCCAGCTGATCTGGATCTGCACTATTTTCAAATCGAGATCGTATGGATCTGCACTATTTTCAAATTGAGATCATATGGATCTGCACTGTTTTCAAATCAAGATCAATCTGCATTCAGCAGGACAGAGTGATGAATACATGTATAGTGCTTTTGTACTGGGCATTTCGTTCTCAAACTAGGCCAAATAAAAAATAAAGGTGTTTCGGGTAAAGGGTCTGAAAATTTTAGGTAGGGTAGGCACACATATTTTTTTAAAATATTTTTTTTCTGGAAAAAATATAATTTTATGCATTTTGAAAGGCATTTCACCTTTCAAAATGCTTAAATGCCTTTCAAAATGCATAAAAATATACTTTTTTTTCCCAGAAAACTTGAAAATGTACTAGGTTAGGTAGGGTCGGGTTACCCTAAACACAGATATTTTTTTATTTGGCCATAACATCCAATTGTTAACATGCTTATTACTCACTGTAATAAAAAGGAATACAATCCGAAATTTTGGTATAACAGCATATTAGGTAATTTTTGTAACATTTGAAAACAAAGGAAATCTGTTGTTTGATTTGATGCTTAGCGTCACAGACTGTGACATTCAACAATTCTACAGTCATGTTGGCACATTTTTCTTGGTTGAACCTGTACTAAGCAGAGGATAAAGTGTCTCACTCATGGACACAACATAGTGCTTCTAGTGAGGCTCGAACCAGAGATTCTTGATCTCAAGTCAAGCACTATATCACTGAACCACCGCACGGACCAACCTGAAGGCAGAAAATAATTTTTTTTGCACTTTCTTTTCTTGTCCCTCTAATTTGGTTCTGGCACTTAGAGCGCCAATCGAAACCACTGTCAACTGTTTTTCTTGTCTGCTGAAATGTTTAAGAAGCATCTATGCTGAAGTCGTCTGTTGCAAATAATTGCCTAATGTTTAGGAGCAGTCTGATTTTGGTCCGAACTTTAGCCATAGTGAGTCTTAAACATTTCAGCAAACGAGAAATGCAGATGACTTTTGTTGTGATTGGCGCATTAAGGGTTTAGGTCATTGTGTAGTATGTAAATTGTTTCTCTATGATGGTCTGGATGGGGGGTCTGGTATTCACTATTCATTAAAAATTTAGCCCATTATTCATCTCATTAAAATTTTGGGCTATTCATTAAAATAGACCAATTATTCATTATAGGTAACAAAGGTGGCAAAGAAATCTGATTATTCACTATTCATTAATTTTTTCTTCAATTCATTAAAAAAAATAGGATTATTCATTATTTTTTAGGATCTCATTATTCACTATTCATTATTTTTTGGCTCATTATTCACTATTCATTATAAAAAAGGGCCATTATTCACTAATCATTATACCCCATCCAGACCCTCCACTATGATCTTCATAAGAGTGGACTTAGTACCTTTGGTTTCCGAAGATGTGTTACCATATAAGACATATAGCGGGAACCATCCCTAGAATCAGAGCTACATTTTGGTACTTGGACCTTTTTCAAAAGAGTTGGTAGCACTAGTCGGGAGTGCATGTACATGCCTCCACTATACACTTTATCTTAGAAGTAAACCATAAAGGGAGACCATTCTTAACTTTTTCCTTGCTAGCGGCAACTTTCCATGTTGTCTG
The DNA here is from genome assembly GCA_964019695.1 of Loripinus fragilis. Lineage (NCBI taxonomy): Eukaryota > Metazoa > Mollusca > Bivalvia > Lucinida > Lucinidae > Loripinus > Loripinus fragilis. The sequence continues at coordinate 78,046,798 of OZ026525.1, forward strand.
CTAATGACCTTTGCAAACAGTTTGGACCCAGATAAGGACCAACAGAATGTCTGCCCTGATCTGGATCCAAACCGTTTGACACTGTGATAGTGTTCCTGAAATTATTTCTTAGTAAATAAACTTTAAAAGAGTCAGATGACAACAAAAGCATGAAAAATTTGCCAGCATTGCAAATAGTCAAGATAAATGAGCCAGTGCGTGAGATTTCCAACAATTTGGTATGTGCAACCAGCAGAGCCTCAGATCAGCCTGCGCATACGCGCAGTCTGATCAGAGCCTTTGCTTGTCGCTTGACTATTTTATTAGTGTAAAACTACTGACCGAACTTCTTTTAGAGGTTCTAAGTTTAAAAGGAGGCTGCAGAGGCTCGCCTGAGTCTACACTCGTCAAAATTTCAAATTGTTGGAAATATCATTAATCACTTTTCATTTACTTTTTTGTTATTTCAGATGGCAGCTTTTTATTGGATAGTCCTAGTTGGTCTTATCCAATCAGTGAGAGGGCAGGATACATGTGTGGCCAATGGCTGTAGTGCAGACAATGTTCCTTTGTTACCAGCGTCCGGAACTGGCTCCGCGGACCATTACTACATTGGAGGCATGTTTGGCATGCATGACAAGATAGATAATAACCCCTATGAGTGTGGGCCTATCAGGTTACGAGGATTATTAAATTCTGAGGCTTTCTTTTGGGCTATCAGAAAGTATCAAGTTGAAGCTGGTTTGTCTGGTGGGGCTAATCCAGTTTCTGTTGGGGGCTTCGCCCTGGATTCATGCTCCCGCCCTGAGAGGACGATAGAAAACTTGTACAGCTTTGATACATGTAGGCAGCAGTTACCAAACGTTAGTCCGCGTAACACTGTAGCATTTGTCGGACCCGACACATCAACGGAAGCCTTAGAGGTTGTTCATCTTCTGCAAGAAATGGAACGTACCCAGGTAGCGCACTCTGCCACATCACCGATGCTTAGTGACAACGATTATCAGTATTTCCTCAGAACTGTTCCTGCTTCTACAAACGAGGCTGAAGTAATGGCGAAATTCCTCGATTCAAGATATAAATATGTACAGGTCATTTATGAAGACACAGCATACGGCAAGGGGATTTTTCATATATTTAAAAATCATGCTGAAACAAAAGATATATGTATAGTAGCTGAGAATGCCATCAACACTGATGATCTAGCAGAAACTGTCAGCAAGGTGAATGAAAATGAAGAAACAAGAGTTGTGCTAGTGTTTGCTGTCCACGATACTGCCCGAAAAGTTTTGGAAGCTTTCAACCCAACAATAAGCAACAGAAGGTAAGTTCACTCAACACAATAATCTATTATGCTGGTAACGTACCAGTTTTCGTGGTATTAACCCATAAAGTGCCACCTATAATTTGCAGCAGATGACAATTGCAAATTTTGCCGCTTTTTCAAAAATAACAAATAAGGCATGATATTTCATGAGAATCGTCTGCTGGCAGACGATTCTCATATAATATCATACAAAATTTTTTTTAAAATTGGGAAAGATGTCGCAAAATTTGTCGTCTGCTGCAGTTGTGATTGGCGCTTTAAGGGTTAACGTTTCAAAGTACATCTAATTATAGCAAAGTATCAATTTTTGAATAAAAGTATTTGGAAAACAAAACAATTGTGGACACTTTTCTGCCATACCACGATTTCTGGAGCTCGTAACCACAAATACTGGTTCATCTACCAAACACTGTAAAACCTCAAAAATTCAAACTCTAAATTTTGGAAATACTTGCTGTATCACAGGTTTAGATAAACAACAATTTTCAGTGTAAAATTGTAAATATTTTCTTACCCATCAATTTTAACATATGGTTTAGACGGTTCTTTTGAGTACCCACATGATATGTTTTGGTTGAGAAATAAGAAAAATGTTTTTGGGTAGGCACTCTTAACTAAAGGTCTGTATATATTTGAAATAAATTTCTGACACAATGGATTCAGAGAATAGATTTATTAACTATTTAAAACATAATTATGTGGTTTGTCTTGATTTCAGGTACATGTTTATCGGCACTTCCTCTTGGGGCAACTCCAATTCTGTCATCAAGGACATGGCAGTTGCCAATGACTCCGTCACATTTCAACTGGATACAGATGACTACCCAAACAGTGACGATGTTCGACAGTTTTATCGAGACTTCCGTGCAATGAAACCAGGTTCTGGTGCCGGGCAAAACAACTACAACCCATTCTTCCGGGCATTCTGGGAGGCCAAGTTCAGCTGCTCGTTTGAAGGCGGGACTTGCGATATCAGCAACAAGAATTTAGACGATGTCCCGGAAGATCCGTATGTGCCATTTACGTTGATGGCGGTTGAGGCCATCATCCGAGGAACTAAAGCTGCCTCTATGAGATATTGCGGTGGTATCCATGTATGCTCTGAGTTGCTGAACCGAGATGAGAGCCGTGGATTGAAGATTTGGAACTGTAAGTGCGATATATGGGATATTTTCCTTCACACTTTAAAATTCCAAATATTTGCGGAGATACAACAGCAAACAGTGTAAACCCAGATCAGACTGCTCCTGAAGGAGTAGTCTGATCAGAGTTGACACTGTTTGCAATTCCAGCATTTACTTCATCAGGAAGTAAATTTTATTAGAATTTTATAATAATTTAAGACCCGGACACGTAGCGCAGTCAGTAACGTGTCTGGCAACAGATGCGAGTGTGACTGCAGATCCAGGGGTCGCGGGTTCACTTGCCCGGTCCCATACTTTCGTGGAGATTCACCATGAAATAATTTCTACAGTCATTCTCCTCCCTTCCACTGAATCATTCAAGAAGGGTTGTTGTCAGTTACAAGCAAAAGTATGTGCACGAAGTACTGGTTAGCTGCTTGTTCAAGCTTGCCCAGAAAAAAATGTGGTTAGGTGAACTGATCGTCCCGCCATGACCATAGCTGTTGAATTGGGATGTAAAGCAACAAAACAAACAAACAAAATACATGTGATGTAGTATGAATTTTTGCATGCTGGGTAATTTTGCATGCTTTTTGTTGTCTGATTTTTTTTTTTCAAAATTAACTTTTCAAAAGAGTCTTTCAGCAATACCATATCTGAGAGTGTCAAACATTTTTGATCAGGTATGCTTTATGTTTTGTCTGGCCTTCAAACTGTTCACAACAGTTATCAGCAGAAAACAAAAGTTGACTCTGGCAGGTAAGGTGTTAATTCTTCTTGCTGCTAGCTATAGAGCGGCGACTTTTGTCGTCTGCTGCAAACAATTTGGAACTAGACCAGAATGCCTGTCCTGATTTGGATCCAAACCTTTTGACACTCTGATAGTGAGCTTGAAAGAATTTTAGGAAAAGTTCATTTTTAAAAAAAGTAAGCAGATAACAACAAAAGCATGAAAAATTACCCAGTATGCATTAAGTAAAGAGTTTAAGGAGCAACGTCATCTGCTGCAATTTTTTTCGCAATGCTTTAGGTGTTTACCCTTCGTCCGTTACGAAAAAAAAAACATTTTTTTAAAATGGTGTCTTCTGAAATCGTCTGCTGCATGTAAATGCTGACATCTTTGACTGATTTTAGCATACAGGTAAAGAGGGTGGACTCTGATCAGACTGCTCCTCTATGAACAGTCTGATCTGGGACCCTGGGGCCACCCTGTTTGCTGCAGGTGTTTTAAAGAACCAGCAGAAGACTTAAAGCAGACGTCATTTAACATGTAGGAGGGTCTGGATGGGGGGTCTGGTATTCACTATTCATTAAAAATTTAGCCCATTTTTCATCTCATTAAAATTTTGGGTTATTCATTAAAATAAGACCGCAATTATTCATTAAAAGTAAGTAAGGTGGCAAAGAATTCTGATTATTCACTATATTCATTATTTTTTTCGTCAATTCATTAAAAAAATAGGATCATTCATTAATTTTTAGGCCCTAATTATTCACTATTCATTTTTTGTTGGCTCATTATCCACTATTCATTATAAAAAGGGCCATCATTCACTAATCATTATACACTATCCAGACCCTCATGTAGCAGCCAAAGAGTTAATACAGTCAAAAAGACGAAAAATTGGTTTTCAGGACATGCTCCCCTTGGAACATTCTGCAATACTTTTGACCTTCATTAAGCTACCATCTGTCATTAAGATCTTTGTTTGTCTAATTTTGAGTGGCCATTTTACACAGGTTTTACTGTATTTTGAATTTCAGATATCCTCAATTCTACCAATGAGGATAACCAGCGCTATTTTGACGTATATGGAGATTCAGCTTCAAGGTACATTCGCTACAAGGTTCATCAAGTCAAGAACGGAACATATCATCATGTAAGTATATCAGCCACATGGGCGGATCCAGAGGGGGGACAGGGGGTCTGGACCCCCCCCCCCTGAAAAATCGTGAAAATATAGGGTTTTTAGCAATACTGGTCCAGGACCTCTGAAAAACCAAGCCAGCATTCAATGTTGGGCCATAATCGGCCCGCCAGTGAAAAGCCATTAAATGGCGTTTCACTGGTGGGCTGATGATGGCCCGCTTTTAGTGGTATTTGGATCCTCTCTCCCGCATTATCTGGAAAAAACGTTATCAGAGTTGGACCCCTTCTGGCAAAACCTTCTGGATCCGGGCATGAGCCTTCAGCAGTGACATGTGATTACCAACAATGTGGCATTTTGACAAGTATAGACTAAGACAAGCCTGTGCAGCCTCCTTTTAAGCTTAGAAATTCCAAATGATGTTCGGTCAGTAGCTTAATATTCATAGAATATTCAAGCGACTAGCAAAGGCTCTGATTAGACTGCACATATGCACAGACTGGCCTGAGCCTTTGCTGGTCGCACTTACTACATTGTTGGAAATCTTAAGTCATGGCTCAATATTATGTCATTTCATCCATAGGGCCAGATAAATGAAAATGAGACTAAAATTGCATAATTTTCATATCCGTCAAAATTCTTTCCTTTAACCTACACTTGACAACACTTATAACTGTGCACACATATAAAATGGGCTCATATCTCCCATAATAATTGTCAGATCATTTTCAAATTTTCAACAAAAACAAACAACATATATTTTATTTCGAATAAAATATGAAGTTAAAAAATTCCAACACAAAATTCTTATTTATGGTAAAACCAAAGTTCAATATTTCAGACCATTACTTTAGAATGTATAAAAATTTAATGAAACCGTTTAGAATGTAGAACACTCCATAAATACTGGTCCGAGCAGTATGAAATTATCAACGAATACAGAAAACGTACCAGGCATGATACTCCATTCAAATGTATTGTAAAATCCAAGTTCACAGTTTTTCTAGTGTTATAGAATTCATCTAAGTGGCACATTATCTGTGCATATCTTTTTAAGTGTATTAATAAAAGTTTGAATAAAACTTTATGTGGTGAGTTTCGTCTCAATTCCAAGTAATATTCCGTTGTAACTCTTATTGATAAGGCTTTCAGGGTTCAATGAAGTGCTCAACTAAAAAAAAAAAAAAGCAAGACAAAATTGGAGAAATTTCAGCACACCGGGTAGGTGGCAATCGAAAACGCTCTTAACAATAAATGAAGGCAGATCAAAAATTGCTAGAAACAGTGTTTTTGATTGCCATTTGTCGCCCAACTCGCGACAAATGGCAATCAAAAACTCTTTTTCTAACTATTTTTTATCTTCGTTCCTCGATAGTATTAATGTTTTCGATTGCCACCTACCCGGTGTGTTCAGGGAAAGGTATTTGTCTCCTCACTGTGCATTGGACGTCACAAAGTTTCCATACGTTAGTAAAACACAAAAGTGGGTCTGATGTCCATCAAACAATATGAAATAGCTGTTGTCTAAGTGAACACTAAAGTGCCACATGCGGAGGTACATCACAACACTCACTTTTCAATGGAATTCTTTTCGAAAATAGTTTAAAACAGTTTCGTTTAAAGTTTGATAAATTCCTAAGTATTGGAAAAAATGTGAACTTTGATAAATTTGAAATTTGTGTTCACATCTTTTACCTTTTTATTTTATTCAAAATTAAATGAAAGGATTATCATGGCATGCATGTCATTTGTATTTGTTGAAAAATTTCAAATTGATCTGATCATTATCAAGGGAGATATGGGCCTATTTATATGTGCACAGTTATAAGTGTTGTTAAGTGTATATCCTGCCAATATTTTTCTTGTACAGAAAATTTTGTTTTGGCTGGCTGATCTGGATCCGCACTGTTTACAAGGTACATTGTATAACCTACATGTGGGTTCAGAAAAAAGTTTTAGAAACAAACATTCTACGCATAAATCAATCACACTTGTTGAAGTTCAATTTTAATACTAACTAAGGCCTTAAAGTGCCAAGTAAAAAATGCATTTGAAAATGTCGTCTGCTGAAGTTGTCTGCTGCAAATAATTGCCTAACATTACTGACTAATTTAAGTATAGAAGCAAACAGGGTGGACCCAGATCAGACTGCTCCTATAGGAGCAGTCTGGTCTGGGTCCACACTATTTGCCATAGAGGCTACTTAAATATTTTAGCAGACGAGAAAAGCAGACGACTTTTGTTGCGATTGACCCATTAAGGGCTAATAGTGATAAATTGAGTTCTTACTCAGCAAATAAGAAAGTTGATCATCACCTTTAGCAAGTAAAAAATAATCATATAAAGTTCTTAACACTTTGCCTAATGTCTACTTGTGATCACTTGTGTCATCTGCTGATAACGATTGCAAACAATTAAAACCAACGTCAGCTGACGCCCGACAAAATGTCAGGCCTCATCTGGACCCAGGCTGTTTGATGCTATAAGAATTTTTTGAAAATGTTAAATTTGAAAAAATCAGCAGACAACAAAAAAACAAAAAAAAAAAAAAAAAACATTCAAATTTACCCAGTAGGCAACAAATAAGGATGACAGGTCTTTAGATACGACTATGTTAAAATTAATTTTCTTATTTTTCAAACAAAACCTATTTTGTAGATACTCAAAAGAACCGTCTCAAGGATAGGATTCTTTTGAGCACCCAAAACACATGTTTAAACTGATGTGTAAGGAAATAATTACAATTTAAATTATGCTCGAAGGAGTCAGGATTTATGTGTCTTATCCTATCTAAGACCCGTCCCTGTTTAACTGAAAGATTGTTGACGGGACGCAAAGAATCAATTCAAACAAAAACAAAACAAAGCTTATATATGTATCTTTCAGATATACGATTACAATCCTACCAATGGTTTCTACAACCCAGAGGGTCAAACTCTTATTACTGTTCCATCTATCTGTGAAGCTGATCCTTGTTCAGTGTGTGGAGAACTACCTGTGACTGAACCACCGCAAACCACTTCTGAAACGGAAGCCACCTCCACAGAAGCTCCAAGAACTACAATGGACCCAGCGATGGTCTTGAAACTATTAAGAGAGCATTATTTTGTAGCGGGTCAAGAATTTACAGGGGTCTATAGGGATAATCAGGAGCGTGACTCTGAGGATTCAATGACTCGTTTTGAGATCGGACATCAGTGGATCATCGCCATTGGTGTTCTGGCGGGTTTGGGCATTGTATGTGTCTTTGTTTTTGAGATTTACATCTTATACAAGTTGATGGGAACTAAGATCGGGAAACAGTGGCGTACCATGTGGCTTGGTCAGCTACTACTGTTTGGCTTATTCCTCTGCTATTTGACCCTGATTGCATACATTTTCACCCCAACGAAAGCCACATGTGGTATCACCCGATTTGGTGTCGGCGTGTCTTATGCTTTCTGCTTTGCAGTTTTATTGGTCAAACTGATGGTACTGCTTACGTCAAAATCCTCTGCTGAGGATCTAATCCCCGGGGATGTTGATTCACCAAACTACCTGCGTGGTATCTACCAATTCCTCATGTTCATATTTGTTGTTGGTGTCCAGGTTGTCATCGCAATCATGTGGCTCATTTTTGTTCCACCGGATGCGGTGCAGGTGAGAAGCAATAACAATGAGTTGGTCTGGATTTGTAACCACTATACATGGACCCTCGAGGACGGATGGATGGATATGCCGTTATTTGTTAGAACCAATTTCGAAAACCATCTCATTTCTCTTACCTATATTATGTTTCTTATCCTCATCACTACCATTGTTGCCATGAAAGCCCATGGTATCATTACCAACCATAGGGAGAGCGTCTTTATCGGTATTGCTGCCGGTTTCTCAATCCCAGTCTGGATTGCATGGGGTCTAGTAGGGGGACTTAACAAAGATCATGAATTTGCGCAGGAATTTGGAGACGCTAGCATAGCATTTGGGCTTTTCATCACTGCAACTCTGATCATGTTTTCAATGTTCTTACCGAAAGTTCGTCAGCTGGTTAATATGGGTGTGGAGGGAATCTATTTGGAAGATGACCGTGATACATACTATGCTGCAACTGGGTCGGTGATCATGGCGCCACCTAGTTATAAGAGTCGGCCAAGCTCGTTGGTGTATGTCAACAACAATGGATACAATGAGCCTGTCGTTATTGGAGATCAAAGTAAGTGCTTAATATTATACCATATTGGACTTAATGAGCAAAAATGCTCTTATAAGTGCACACAGAAAACCTTAGGGTTTTGTTTGCACTTAATGAACATCTGAGTTCCAGTCAATCAACTTCACTTTATCTGCATTGCTTAGTACTGGTTCAATACAGCAAACTGTCCCAATATGACTGAAATATGTTGGCTGGGACATTAAATTGTCTCTGTAGCAAACAGTGTGGACCCAGATCAGACTGCTCCTCTCGGAGCAGTCTGATCTGTGCCAACACTATTTGTCTGTATGCCGAAATTAGTCATTGATGTAAATATTTAATTGCAGCAGATGACTTCAGCAGATGACATTTTTTTGCAGCAGGGGAAGAGCTAGCTTTATTTTGACAGAATTACACATTGAGTTACAAGCCTAATGACGTTCATAAAAATTCAACTCTGTACCTGCTTGTGGCCAATTTTGCTGGATCCAAACTGTTTCACACTCTGCTGATGGTATTTCCTGAAAGATTAAAAAAAATATACATATTTTTTACAAAATCAGGTGACAAAAAATCTTGCAAAATTACCGAGTATGCAAAGAATAAATGTACATCCGGAAAAAAAGGCTGCATTTTAAACTAATAAAAAAGATTGTATTCAATCCAGGAAGTTGCAAAATTTATAACAATGCTTGCATATAATTATGAACACTGAGATAATTTTCATTGAAATGATTCTAAAAGATAGACATGTCTTAGGTTTCTTCCTCATTATTGTAATACCATACTTGTACTATACTATGTATGAGCAAGCTCATGATGAGACTTCTACAAAATAATCTTGCAGTTTGTATATAGCAACTACCTAGTGGGAATAAGGCCTAAAATTTGGTCAGAGCCGTCATCTACTTATTTTTTTTGTCAATGCGAGTAGTGAAGGCTCTGGCAAAACTAGGCAGAGGGGCAGGCTTGCCAAAGCATTTGCTGATCTGACTGACTCAACCTGGTTGCATGTACAAAAATTTATGATATTAACCAAAATTGAGCCATCTGATTTCCAACAATGTGGTTTATGCGATCAGCAAAGCTTCAGATCAGCCTGCACATACGTGCAGTCTGATCAGAGCCTTTGCTAGTCGCTTGAATATTCTATGAATGTTAAGCTACTGACTGAACATCATTTGGAGTTTCTAAGCTTAAAAGGAGGCTGCACAGGCTCTGCGTCTATTCATATCAAAATGCTACATTGTTGGAAATAACATGTTGCAGCTCAAATTATGTGTCGGCCCATAAAAAATCTTGCCCTGGAGACCTGAACATAACCAAAGACTTTGCAAGCCTGGTTACTGGTTAAGTTCTGAATTCTCGGGTGGGATTTCTCTATCTTATATGAGCCGCGACATGTGATTTCCAACAATGTGGTATTTGGACAAGTGTAGACTCAAATGATCCTTTGCAGCCTCCTTTTAAACTTAGAAACTCCAAATGATATTCAGTCAGTGGCCTAAGAGTCATAGAATATTCAAGCAACTGGCAAAGGCTCTGATGAGACTGCGCATATGCGCAGGCCGGTCTGAGCCTTTGCTGGTTGCACATAACACATGGTTGGAAATCTGTCGTGGCTCAATTATTATATAAACTCATGATGGATTCTTATAATCTACTTTTCAGACTCCTTACATGTAAAACACAATACTCTAAGTAACTATAGTGCACCAGTTTATATGAAGAGACCAGACTCTACCATTGGTACTCACAGTGGGAAAGTTCTGCGAATGACCGGTGATTTGACCGGTAAACATCCAAGAGACAGCAAGAAAGCCATTTCCGAAGTAGGATATACATATGCCGGTTCCGGTTATGGTGGATATAAAAAAGCCGGATCTGAAAAGGGTGGAACTCTTCGAAGTAAGTTAATCTATTTTCTTCTAATAAAAAAAATTCACACTGTCTATTTAGTACCCTCCCCACCGCTCATTTTATGCAAAAAATGGCTTCCAAGATATTGCAGTTTAGACTTTATCTTGCCAATAGTTTTTGGTCCTGAAAATGTCTGCTTATTATGTCTGCTGCAAATATTTGAATGCACTTTAGATAACATTTTATCATTAAACTTCTAAGCAGTCTGGTTTGGATTCATATTGCTTGCAATATAGGCTACATAAGCTGATGATAACAGATGACAATAATTATTGTTGTGAATGGCGAGAAAGTTTATTGGCCCACATAATTTCAGAATAGAATATAATTTAAGGATCTTTCAATCTAAATTTTACATTTGTATACCTTGTGGGAAGTGCTTGTCAAATGTATAAAAATATACAACCTGACCTTGACCTTTGACCTACTTTTGAAAATGAATAAAGGTTCAATATAGCTATGAATTGCATTATGTTCTAGGGACATAAGTGTGTGTGTTTCACAAAGGCTTCTTGTTTTTTGCGAGAAATATTACTGCACATTTTTGTAATACTGCCACTAAATTTTAGTCTTGAAAATTTCATCTGCCTTTTATATCTATTGCATATATTCAAGTGCACTTCATACTAGATTTTATCATGGAAGCAAACACTATGGACCCTGACCAGACTGCTCTCTAGTCTAATCTGGGTCCATATTGTTTGTAATATAGGCTTCCTAAGAACATAAGCAGACAAGAGAGCAGTCCACAAAAGTAGTGACTGACAGGAAAAGGGTTAAATATCAGCTGCAATTTTCATTTCACATTATCAGAGTGGCAAACGTACATCACAGTCACATAATGTTTTTCAAAAGGAGCACATAAGAAAATTAGCTCATGTGCTGTGCATACATTACAGAGCTAAATACTGTAAAGTGCAGTTACCCCACATTGATTTCTAGTATTATTTGCATGTTTGTAATATACGTCACTACCTTCAACAAGGCACTTTATCCCCTGCTTAGTACTGGTTCAACCCAGGAAGACAGGAAATCATCCCACGATGACTGGAATATTGTTGACTGGGATGTAAAACATCAAAACGAACAAACAAGCAATGAAAATGGTGTGAAGTTAAGGTTACCATAAGGTAAATACAGTGCATATGTTTTAGCAACTCTACCCATCAGTACTCTCAGTGTTTTGATTTTTGTCTTTTGCAGGAGCAAGATCACAGTCTGAACTAGGAGCTCTATAAATAACCTCAACGGATCTGACCAGTGCTGTCAGGATTCATTAGCTTCTGTTTCCATAGAAATCATTTTCATAAATCATCCTATCAGAATCATGTTTACAGTGACTATGCAAAGGTGTTGTAAGACTGTTTATGATTGGATGATTTTTAGATGAAGCATTTTTTATACCGGAAGTTTAAAATTTAAAGATATGACTTCAAAAGTGTTTGGTTGTTGGAAAACGGTTAACTCAAAATGAAATTCAATAATTTAGAGACATTTTAAGATATCATTGTTAAGCATAATTTATTTAAATTTCCAATTCAAAAGTCTCCACTTATTTGAGGGCAGCATAAAAATCTCTAGCCAGCTAATATGTCTACAGGACATGACATTTGCATTTTGCCAATCAAACTTTGTGGATGTGATTTTGTTTGTACCATTGCTATACGGACATCATGGCTATAAAAATATATTGTAAATTCTTGCCACAGAAGTAATAGCCATAGTATCAGGTATGTCAAAGTTTACTATAAGATAGGCGATGGCAATGATTTGTTGCATGGCCCTATTGCACTTTGAGTGTAATAGTTTTAATGTCGAATACTAAAGTTTGAAGGTCAGTCATAAATGTTGATAAATTATGAGCACAGTGTGAGTAATCTATTTACAAAATGATTTATCTTCAATTATTTATCATGCAACAAAATATGATGCAGTTGCAGTCTATTTTGTTGGCCTCTTATTCTCCTAGTCATTTCCAGGGGAATATGGATAATCCTATAAACATTTTTGACTGTATCACTGATCATTGCATTTTATAGTGATCTATTGTGCAACAGATCACTGCAATTATATATTGGCTATATAAGCTGTTTGTGTTAAAATCCCTCAGTAAGTGAATTCAGGAAAGCGCTAGAAAAGTTTCCCCACATGACTGATTGCACCATGCATGTATCATGCTATCATGCAGATAAGAAAGTTTGGGCATCATTACATGTGAGCATAACAAATTGTTTTGATGTAAATTTTCCCTCAATATTGTATCATAGTGTAAGTATTTGTTGATGTATGTATATTAGATCCTGAGAGTAGATCCCTTTAGGGGATCCGTGTATATTTCACCAATTAAGATATATGCACAAATTGCTTTTGCCATTAAATAGGAATGAAGGCATCTTGTCTTGCTGACAAACCCAAATTAGCTTCCATATGTTTGCTACATTACTTGTATTCTTAAACATGTCCAAAGTGTCCTTACATCATATACATGATAGCTATCGGAGAAAACACAGATTAAACTGAAGATTGGAGTCTGCTGTTGCTGCTGCAAGCTTATTTTCCAAATATTCAGCAGAAAGAGAATTTAAGTTTATACTGCATATGGGAGCTTATTTGGGTAATGTTGGTAGACGGGCCTTCATCAATTAGTTCATTATTACTTTTGTAATAAATACAAGCTCCCTTGAGTTGTGAATTACAGCCTGATATAAGGCACCATTTTGAGTACAATAAAGGTGATATTATTTTTTAGTGAAAATGTTTCATGTGGTCCTCACTGGAATGGTCTAAATGTGACCATTTCAAGGGAAAACCATAACATACGTTTTCTTTGGAAAATAAGTAAGCTAGATTCCTTTTATTAAGGTCTTCAGTGAGTGATCAGATGAGTACTTGACTTTTTGCCTGGGGGGGGTGGAGGGGGGGGGGGGAGTGCAGTGACTATGCTGTAAAGTTTATGACTTCAGATTGAAGGGTCACCCACTCACCGAATGTACCATGTTGTATCCTTAAGCAAGACACTTTATCCTCCACTTAATACTGGATCAACCCAGGAAGTCAGGCAAATGTCCCAACATGACTAAAGAATTGTTGACTGGGACATAAAGGATCAAAACAAATCTTGCCTGTGTTTCATTACTATGTAAAGTGTTTGTTCAGGTCTCTGTCCCAATATATAACTTCTATAACAATATAAAGGTAGATGCCCAACTTAAATATGTGATAATAAGCAATTTTTCCCCAAGGATTGTGGCATGCTGTCAGTTAGGTAGTGAGTATTTACAATATGTAAATTGGTGAGTGAATGCAGTGTTTTATTTCAAATTGACTGAAACTTTACAGTGTGTGTGTGTTAGTGCTATAAAAATTTGCGCTGTGACATGTGATTTCCAACAATGTGGCATTTTGACAAGTGTAATCTCGGACGAGCCTGGCAGCCTCCTTTTAAGCTTAGAAACTTCAAATGGTGTTCAGTCAGTAGCTTAACAGTCATAGAATATTCAATTGACTAGCAAATGCTCTGATCAGACTGCATATATGTGCAGGCTGATCTGAGGCTTTGCTGGTTGCACATACCACATGCCTCATGTCACAGCTCATTTTAATGAAAATTAAGACTGGGTTGTTTAAAGTTACTAAGATGTCTGATAAAGATCTGATCTTGGGTGCTATGTTTTTTATACAAGCTAGATTATAACCCAGAAAGATGTTTTCTCTATATATTTTCAAACTGCTTTTGTTTAAGTTGTCTCATTTTTTTACTTTAACTTTACACACCTACTTTTGTCATTATTTACACACATCTACTGTTCCAACTTTTTACACACTCAATATATAACATTTTAAAATTTATTTAACTATGGCAGTTACCTTTTTATATGGAATGTGGGAATTAATTTTCTGACATTTTCAGTTTTGGTTTCTGATGTGACTACAATATCTGTTTTTCAATGTCATATGGAAAAGATTTCATTCATTTCTTGTGCTATTGTTCTATATTTGGGCCTCGTCGCGAGAAAACCTATCTTCGGGGTTTCCTACAAAGCGAGATTCAAACCAGTCTGCTCAGCTACAGAGATTAGCTAGAAAATTGAAATTTCTTTCGAAGCAAGTCTGGATATGATACTTTCAAATAAGCGAATAACAAAGTCTCAGATCAGACTGTGCGGATGCACAGGCTGGTCTGCGCCTTTGCTGTTCGCAAACCTCCAAAGACAGGTTTTTACGCGTCAAGGCCCATTTAATATTATGGCAGATTCCATATTAAAACAAATCTTATGTGATAACCCTCGTCAGTTATAACGGTAATGAACCTGTAGTTTCATAAAATGTTAAATTACATTTAAAATCATTTTTATAGTACTTTATTCAAAAATTCTGTTCAGATACCTTGTTCAAATTTTTATAATCTCGATCTAGCAATATCGACAATGTGCAAAGACTATATTTTCATACTTTATACAGAGAAAATTAGATGTGGATTTTTTTTACTTGGTTGAGTGATATTTTGAATGCTTCCAAACTGCTTCAGATACAACTGTTCATTTGGGAAATGATTCTTTCTGCTCTATCTTCTGAATGAATCATGATTGTGTGGAATTTTATTAACGTGAAAACTGCAGCAAATTACTCAGGAGCTTAGGAAAACCCAAAGGGCATAGCTCTAATCTCGTGAGTCACCAGTTTATGTGTTGATAAGCTCCACAATAATAATTCATTCCTTATAACCAAATTCTATGGTCCTTGCTTATGGAATTTATTCATTTGATTTTCTTATGTCTTGACAACCAGTGTAGACCCAGATCAGACTGCTCCAAAGAGCAGTCTGTTCAGGGTCTACACTGAACGTCATTCCAGCTTCATCAACTCGATATATTATAGAACACTATAGTTTTTAAAGTAAATTCAGCAGTTCTTGGCAAAATGTTTGAACTCATTTTAGGAAATAAATTTTCCAAAAAGCTGGCTATCTGAAGCTTGTTTTGGTTTCTGTTCGTTTTTCTATGAGCAAATGAGATTAACCTGATACATGCTTACATGATAAACATTGTATTTTATTGTTTATCATATATATATTATTATACAAGGCTATTGAATAAATTGTGTATATTATTATAACATGTGTTTGTTGTTCTTTGAGCTTCAGCAGATTGATGCTGTAACTAGACCTTTTTTACTGGGAAAACAAAAAACGACACATTAACCCATTTAAGCCAAATTTCCCATTATCAATTTGTCCACTCCATGTCTGTTTTGAGGGAAGTTGGTTGGTATTTTTCAATTTTATTCCAATTTTGATAGACCATTCTGTAAGCAAACAGTGGAGAACCTGATCAGACGCTGTGTTCTGCTGCTTCTGACCTGGTTATGCACTGTTTGCGGATGTCCCATAAAAAGGATGCAAATCTTAAATGGTTAACAAATTGTGTTGACCCACCAAATGGCATCAGACGTGGATCTACAAAGTTTACAAGGACAAAACAAATTACAGGACAGAAATATAATTTGGAACACCACAAAAACAGCCTTGTGAAGGTGCAGCATCATCAACTAGAAACATGCTTTGAAGTGAAACATTTACTGTAAATTCCGAAAATTTTTGCGAGAATTTTATTTTAGCAAAAAGAGTTAAAAGATATAATTGCCACGTTTAAAATTCGCGACTTGGACATGATTTACCTTCATCAGTAAATGACAGTGATTTTGCCATTTTGCGAGGGTCTAATTTTTGTGAAACTTCGCATATGTGAAGTTTCGCAAAAATAAAATCCTCGCGAAAATTTTCGAATTTACAGTAGGTCCTATAATTCAATGCACAAGAACTTCACATTGAACAGAAGTTATTCGGCCCTCATTTATAAAGTTGCCTCACATTTCTTCAACAAAACTAGTGACCAAATAATAACCACATCTATTCATTTCATGGTCCATACATAGACATATTAAATGAGCCAGCCCGCCAAGTTGATAGCTTGCCAAATTTGAAATCTCACGAAGGGACACACATGGGCCAGCTCATTAGTTTTGAATTTATTAAATAAGTAGCTGAAAAGCGATAAAATGTGATGCTTGCCGAGCATTTTATTGCTTTTTCTCAACTAATTAAATATATTCAATAATACAGGAGCACAAATGTTAGAAAATTACATTAAAATTACTTGAAAATGGCATTTAGGGTGTGAAACGAAAGAATTTTGCCATATTTAAGCGACATTGTTATGGATGTCATTTTATAATGTTACCTAATTCTGTAAACCACTAGTGGTTTATAGATTTTATTGTATGGTGTTATATCACTCCCAGACGCGATGTCATATGATAAATATGTGCAAAAACCTTATTTAAACTCCCATGCTGACCTATCCAATGTTTGTCTCTGGTGAGACTGAGGCTTTACTACTCCTCGAGGCCATAAGTAGCAAAATCTAGTCTTTATATACTTAAAACCAAAAGTAACTTTACACTGTTAATGTATATACCTTTTCCGGTAACTGGTGAGTGGTATATTAAATGTGTTTGATTTATATTTAAGTCTGATCAATTACTCATATGACAGTTGAATTTCATGGTTTTTGTTGTCATAAATGCAGCCACAAGATCCTAATGAAACAGGCAAGGGGGCAAAATAAACTTTTCCCAAACGCATCACTTTTGAGGTGTTACTGTAGGTTAGAAACTGGAATTTGAAATACTCAGTCAAGTTCAAATCAGTCTGGATCACCAAACAAATAACACAAATTAAAGTAGTGGTTTTACATCCATACCCTTTTTGTGAACTTAACAGTGCTTTCGATGGAATTTCCCATTACAAATTGTTTGCAATTTTTCTTCCAAACCGATGGGAATTGTTATCAGATTATCTTGTTACATACTCTGGCCAGACGTCTTAACAAATCACTAATTAAAAAATTCAATATTGGTCATCAGAGATAAAGCTTTGAGACAGGACTTGAGTATACTATTGTTTTAATGGGAGCTTTGGCAAACAGTGAAGACCCAGATCAAATGCCCCAGAATTCAGGATATGACACTTAAACAGAGTCTGCACTGTTTGCTAAGGTAAAACTCTTACTCAGGGACTGAAATTAATTTGAAAATTATAACCTGTGACCCCTTGATATAAACAAAGAACTTTCCCACATACATTGTATCAAACCAGATGGAAGAGTTCATTAGTACACAAATGGTTAAAGGAATGGAAAATTAAAGAAAGAAAGCATTTACATTCTGAGAAATAATTTAATATGAAAGAACTTGTGTAAAAATCTCTAGAACTTTGTTCTTCAGCTTTTTCCACGAAGAAAGTATATGACAACATATATATATATATTACTACAAATTAATGAGGAAAAGTAAAAATATGGAAAAGTCACTGGTAATTCTAGTCAGTTTTCAGAGAAAACAGAAGCCACCCAACACACAAGTTCAAATTTGACCTACATGTATTTAGCTTGACTGTGACCTTGAAAATTAGGGCAAGGTCACCAAAACCTAATCAAGTCTTCATTATGTGCTGTTGTTATATCCATAGGTTTAGATAGGCAAAAAATTCAGTGTAAAATTGTAAATTCTTTCTTACCCAAAATTTTTAGCATATGTTTGGGTGCTCAAAAAAGCCATCTCATTGAGACGGTTCATTTGAGTAGCTACAACATATGTTTTGGTTAAGAAATAAGAAAATTATTTTTCTGTTACGCACTCTTAACTTAAGGCCTGTGACATAATATCCATGCAAATGTGGTTCCAATCTGCCCACCAGTTCTTGAGCTATCTTTCACACTATAAAGCATGCAGACTCCAATGCAGAAGCTGACGGTATCCACACCAAAAACATTAAGCTCCACTTTCCTTTGGTGGGCATATAAGAACAATGTTACGGGTCAGATATAGATCATTATTTAAAAATTCTAACATGTGACCCCTTGGCTTATCATCAATGAGCGCAAATGAATTTTTTTCCATGTCATCGATTGAGCACAAAACATACTCATCGGTTGAGCGCAGATTCAGTGTTCACTCACCTACATGTATATAGTTATTTTGTTATGGGCTTACATGTAGTAAATACAGGTCTGGGCGGCGGGCAACATTAGCTTGTGTGCCCCATAAAATACTTAATGATTTGATGCAGAAGCCAAACAAAGTGATTAGGATAGAGTTGGTCAAATGACTTCAGAGACAAGTTTGCTCCCAACAGACTTACAGAACATACATCAGACTGTGCACAGAAACAAGAGAAAAATGTTTCCTAAACTGCCTAAGAGCCGACATTAGTTGTATGCATGCCTGAATGCCTTTGAAGAAAAAAAATGTAAAGAAGAACTATTTCTCTTGGCAATTGACATAGAAAATGAAATGGTTATTTTTAAGTGCAAACAGAACTAGATGGCTAACAGACGGTAAATAAACATACCTCCACAGGTACATGTAACTGGCCAAAATGTTTGCGCTCAACTGAGGAGCAGGGTGTCTGAACTCTATAGAAATCCTGCGCTGAATCGATGGCATTTTCTGCGCTAATTGATGAGCATTTGCGCTCAATTGATGAATCACCGACTCCTTAACTCTTTACCTGCTAGTGTCTTCTGCTGATGACCTTTGCAAACAGCTTGGACCTAGAACAAGCCGGACTTTTTCTTAGGCCTAAACAGATCCAAACTTCTCGCAAAGATTATTAGCAGATGAGACTAGCAGGCGAAGAGTTTATAGCTCTTTTTTGTATTAATGAAGTCTTTTTAAGAGATCAATTGACATAAACTGAAACTTACACATTCCCATGCAAGTAATTCAAAATTATCCTACAGACCTTTATAATTATCTTGAAATTTTTCAACATAGATCCCAAATGCCTGTGGCAGTGATGTTTTTTCTAAGGGAGTCCAGTCTGTCTCAGGATAATTTACTACTGGGGAGTTTGGGTAAAACAATAAAGTCATGGGTATGGTAATGTTCTAAAATTTCGAATACTAGTTGTCTGCTAAAAAGGCCTTCACAAACAGTGCAGACCCAGATCAGACTGCTTCTGAAGAAGCAGTCTGATCAGGGTCTTCCCTGTTTGCTATTCTGACAAGCATTATGTGAAATTCAGCCTTGATAACCAAGATTTTATTTTAGAAAAGAATGAGAAAAGTGTTCAAAACTTTAGAACATTTACCATAAACACTGTACCTGACTTCAAAGTCTTTAATCCCTGATCTACCCAACATGCATAGGATATGATAAATATAGTTTACCAGTACCAACAGTCATGATTGTATAAAAATGTATAAATGCAAACAGAAAATAACATCAAAAATATTTTACAAACAATATCATATACTAAAAATATAGAATAGCACTGGAAATATGTAGGAAAAACCCAACACACCACAAACTTATAAACAATAGTACATGAAAATGAACATCGGTACATCACAGCTCATTTTCACTGATCATGCGTTTGAGCATTAAAGGTCTAGGTTACACACTTCCCAGCCAAAACGAGTTACATTCACCAATTCAGTCTTTTTTGTGTCTTATCCCCATTTTAGCATGTAAACAGTGTATTTTCTAATGCTTTATGGTTTCTAAGTTTAGTTTAGGTATATGTCTAAACAAACAAGCTAAAGAAAACCAACGGAAATGGTCAATAGTCATTCCTTACAACGTTTATCAACAGCAAGTCAAAAATGCTGTCCCATCGTCATAGTATGTAGTTTTAAGAATGTATTATGCTCAAATGGTTGTTTTTATAAGCAGTTTTCAACTTTATTTAATTGACACACATATATATTATTCATTTGTGACCTCTCAGTATTGACCTTTGGTTGAGTCCATGTTCTTGGGTTGAGCAGATAATTTACCGTTAACTGTTTATAAAAAAAAAATCTTTATATCCTGAAAATCTATATTCAATTTATATCTGTCTCATTGGTTCAGTGGTTAAAACGCTCTCCTGAAACACACGAAGTCTTGAGTTCGAGCCTCCATTCGGACCTGCTTTTTTCTTGCAATTTTATTGCATGTATTGATGTTTAATTATTTTAATATAGGAAAGTAAATGATTTTTTCGTGCGTTGGGTACGAATCCCTGTACCCAGCATGGAGTATGAGCATTCTTTCACCTGAAAATATAAGTTAAGCATATTTAGTACATAGAAATTAATTTTATGTAAAGAGAAATCAACAGACAGTAATATGCACGGCCAACGTTGAATGTTTGCCAATTTGAATGAAACCCTCTTCCATAAAAAAAAGTGGTTTAGCATGCCAGTGGTTAGGGAATGACATATGCATGCAAAATGTGATCAAAATATACTATGTGGTCAAGAGCTATGAACATTTTCACGAACTGACGGACGAGCGGACGAACTCAAATAATGATTATAGTGCAGACCCAATGGTCGTACAATTCCACTATTCCTAAAATACCTTTAGAAAATGGTATCTTTAGTCCAGCAGTACTATCTTGCCAGTATTTCGGGACAGCGTGGCTGGTATGAACGTAAGTTTCATCTGTGTAACCCGCCTCTCTCAACTCCCTGACCATGCGAAAGTATCTGATCCTGCTGAGGACTACATCTTGTCTCTCCATCAGCACTTTTTGATTCACCAGTAAACTTCATATGAAGGAGATCTATGCGAAGACGACCCTTGCTGCCAGTGTAACCAATACTATGTTTGAGCTATGTTCTGATGTTATCTAGGGTTGGCAGAACCTTCTTCAAGGAGTACATTCTGGTGATGGTCCACCATACAACACCCTGGTCAAAGTCATCCAGTGACACTTTTGACGTAGATGACGGTGGTTGCTTTGGCTGTTGCTGCTCGTCATGTGCCTTCTTCTTCTCTTTCACAATTTTCTGAGCGGTGGATCTGCTAGCGCCAGTGAGTGCTGCAGTCCTGTCACATATACGATTCAGTGACAGTTTCATTCCAGACTTCTTTTCCTCCATGCAGAACTTGTACACGTTTGCAATAATAGCTCCTGCATCGTCGCTGTATCTGCATACAAGCCTCGCCATTTTACTGAGTGAAGTCGCTTTTCATGTGCATAATACATAAAAACATGCTTTTTTCTGCAAACATGTAAATTGCGAAAAATTTCCTGCTTCTTTGCGAAAGCAAAAAATAAAAAATAATAAAGGTTTTTACTGGGGCTCGAACCCTCACCCTCAACTTTGTTTTCAGATTCTTGAGTACAACCGTTATACTTACTGCGCCATCGAATCGCTTGTAAACTGAAATCACTTGTAAATACGAATAACTGCATGGCATAACACCCCTATTTTATGGAGCAGTTCATTATTGTTAGTGCAGTCACACCCTGATGCTTTTAAGGCTATTATACCTTTCATTTAATGTCCCTCATTTGATTGAAAAATGAAAAACAAATTTTTTGTTATATTGTTGATTAATGTCCAATAATCTAATACGAATTACGTTACCAATTTAACCATCTCACAAATTACAAACCATGCATGTTAAGCTCACATCAAACAGCTCTATGTCAAGAGGATTAATATGTGCATGGACAAAAGAAATGAATTTAGAGACACATTTGTTTATTTTTCTTAGATTAAAAGATATCTGAGGTTGTTTAAAAAATCTGAAGTTTTGTGAATTACGTTACCCTATGTGTATTATTTGTATAAGAAGAGGTACACATATTTCAATTAAAGCCAATGTAAGAGCTATAACCTAACTATATAACGAACCATACAAGAACTTTACAAGAAGTTGTTTGTATAGTAAAAAAAAAGTGGAAACAAAAATTTGTGAATATGTTGCTGTGAATTATGTTGCTACAATTTTACTAAAATCCTAATACCTCTCTAAATGCATACACTAGCTGAAACAAAAGTTTTGTTTTTAATCAAAACAAATCTGTCCCAGTTAATAAAGATCAGATCAAACCATAAATAGTTTGTCATTTTATTTTATGAAGGATTTACCTATATGCTCTGGGTACATCAACTCCCCTGTTCATGTAACTTACAAAGATACTCATTATATCAACACAACATATACAAAGTTATCTGGTTGAAAACCAAAATCGAATAGTGTAAATCTCTAAGGGATAGTTTGTATGGTCTTTGAAATGAGCTGGATTAAACATACGTAACATAATTCACAAGTAGGTAACGTAATTCAGATTCTACAAAAAATCAAGATTAGTCCAATCAAAGGGCCAAAGGCAACAAATCAACGGTGATAATAAGTTTCTGACTTGTTGTTCAATTGTTATTTTCGCTTTTTCAAACTTGCTGCTACAACTGGAGGTTTATTGGTGAGTTTATGTGTATACTTTGAAATTGGCACTCTTGCTTTTGCATCCTAATCCATTCCAGTTGATCACAGTGACCTCATATGTTCTCATGACTTACTATGCTGATAACCTCTATGGTTTTATGATAGGTAAAATTGTTAACTTGAATTTATAACTTCTTATCTTCAATTGAAGTGAGCAAATTGGCTATGTGAATTACGTTACCATGAACATTTTGCCATTTTTCTGAGAAGGGCGTACCTTTGTGACTGATGCAAACTTTGCTTTTTTGTAATATATGTACATGAAAAGGCCTTTATTGAAGTTTGATTATTTATTCTGCACGGTCTTAGTTTGCAGTGAGCCACAACAAGTTTTCAAATATATGGAATATTTTAATTCATTATTCTAGAATCATATTTTAAAGTGTTATTCCAACAAGAATAATGAAGCTAGATGCAACAGCTTACTTCCAATGTGCAAAAGATGATATAAAAAGTGTTCAGCAACACACTAGAGCCTGATATTTTGCAGAAAAATATATGTTTCTACGGAGGAAATAAGACCAGAGTGTAAGGTATGTGAATTACATTACCGATCTATTGCACATTGTTCTTTATACAAGAATACAATTTATTATTTCCAATACCAAAGAAGAATGTAATTTTGAATATTCATCATCTACTGTTTCAAAACCAATATTTTTTTCTGGTCAGCTCTTCAAAGTTGATGGATACAATTAAAACAATAATTGTTCTCATAGAATTACAGTTGAATTCCACTGTTAATCCATAACAAACCTGCTTAGAAGCATAAACATGCTATAAATTCTAAAGAATAGGCTTATTTGATCAACAAGAGATCAAAGTAGAAGTGCATGCTATAAAAGTTCTTAAATATTTCAGTCTTGTAAAAAATTTGGTATGTACAAGTATATTTCATCACAGTAACGTAGTTCACATTCACATTCAGTGGTGCTCTTTGTGAGGCTGAATGAATTGAAATTTTTGGATGCACACTTTTTTATACATCATTATCTAATTGGCAAATACCAATAAGTAAAAAATAACATAAAAATGAAAATCTAAGCCAAAAAAATTGTGGGACAAAAATTGGCTGCATTTGGTGAACTTAACTTGTTTTGGCTGTTCCATGAATTGCAAATAAACTTGTGAATAAGTCACACTTTATCCAAGGTTATTATGCCCCGAGTTTATTATTATCACATGCATTGTTACATACTATAAATATAGAAGCTGTGGGCCTCAAGGCTTTAGTGAAGAAGATTTTTTTAAAAAGTTTTTCCCAATTATAGGTCTATGGAATTTGATCACAAAAACTGGCCAACTGACATTAGAAATAATACTTCGTTGAAAATGTGAACAGACAACCGATGACTGACACCGGACCATTGCCATACTTATACCTCACTTAAGGCTTGTGCTCAGGTGAGCTAAAAATGTAACCTTCTGTGTTAAAACGAGGTGTTTTATAACAGCAGTCTTATAATACATGGAATGTTTCTTTTATTATGGCAGCAAATCTAAGAGGTTATGATAAAGGGCTTCTTCCGATCAATCTAATAAAGGACAAAAAAGGACCCCTAATCTCATGGCCTTGCTTTATGTAAGCAAGGCCATGAGATTAGGGGTTCTTTTTTGCCCTTTATTAGATTGATCTGAAGGGGACCACTATGTATTGCCACCAGGTAGATAAAAAATTTGATCGTAAAAATGTTAATATTTTCTTATCCATACGTTGTAACATATGTTTTAGGTGCTTAAAAGAACCATCTCAATGAGTACCCACAACATATGTTTTAGTTGACAAACAAGAAAAATATTTTTCATTACACACCCTTATCTAGAGGCCAGGCCTGCGGTTATAAAACTTTTATCATGCTCAACTCAGCTGAGCAAGAAATTTCAACTGCTCATAAAAACCAAAATACCGACAAATGAAGAAGTGTCTTGC
Source organism: Loripinus fragilis (assembly GCA_964019695.1). Lineage (NCBI taxonomy): Eukaryota > Metazoa > Mollusca > Bivalvia > Lucinida > Lucinidae > Loripinus > Loripinus fragilis. The sequence goes on from OZ026525.1 coordinate 78,071,405, forward strand.
TTTTAGTCCATCAGATGTTGTATTTATATTGCTAATAAATGTTAAAATGCCAACAATTGTTGGCATTTTAACATTTATGAGCAGGATAAATTTCGTACTCATCTGAGTTGAGCATTATTTTTTTTATAACCTCTATGCTTCTTCAATAAACTCAGTGAAAATGATACTCTTTACAAAATAACCTACTTGTTAACAATTTGAGCATAACAAAATACAGATTGTTCTTACATTAAATAATAAAATAACATATAAATACATCAATGAGAAATAAATAGGAAATAGGGAGCTATTAAACTTAGAAAATAACATAATAACATGTAACATCAAATATAATATATAAGGCACACTTATGCTATATATAATATGCAAAAAATAACAAATAAAAATTTACATACAAATTGTGAGTGTGTACATGTGCATAAATGCAGTCATGCATACGTGTGTGTGTGTGTGTGTGTGTGTGTGTGTGTGTGTGTGTGTGTGTGTGTGTGTGTGTGTGTGTGTGTGTGTGTGTGTGTGTGTCACTACTATGTTAATCACATTATCTTTGATCCAACCAAACATGTTATTTAAAGTCTATTGAGATTTCATCTAAGCATGTCACATTGGGGAGCGCAGTGGCTCAGTGGTAGAGTGCTTGACTTGAGACGTAGGGGCCACAGGTTTGAGCCTCACCGGCGTCACTGCGTTTTGGTCCTTGAGCAAGACACATTTATCCTAGTTTAGTACTGGTTCAACCTAGGAAGACCCATCCCTGTTTAACTGAAAGATTGTTGATGGGACGTAAAGAATCAAATCAAACAAACTAAGCATGTCCCACTGCACACGGCTGCCTATCTCCAAATGCTTAACACCATGTATTTTAATTATATCAGATTGAACCCTCCTAATTTCTTTAGCAAAAAAAATTCTAAACTTATTTAGGTTTAGTAGACCTTTCTATCTTGCATTTTAGCCAAGGCCCATGTTTAATTTTAGCAGTGTCTCTGGCAATTCTCATTTTAGATTATTTTCTAAAGAAGCTATTTCAATGAAAACAGTGAAGCCTTTGATATGATGACTCACTATGCTGCAGCTGCATGATCTGGGTCTTCACTGTTTACCAAAGAACCTGATCATACTGAGCATAAAGGAGCTTGACTCATTTGGAATTGAGATAACATGAGTACAGTCAACCCTCTTTATAACCACCAAGTTTGTTCCAAGCTATCTCTGACGTTTTAAGTGAATTTGCCGTTATAACGAAATGCCAACAAGTACCAGGTTTCCACATCATAATCATTTGATAAAGAAAATATTGTACATGTGAGTTTAAATGCTATTATTCCAAGTGTATACATTAGTTCACTTTCATATTGCATCAAAATTCCAAAAGTATCCCTATTATCAAATATGACAGAAGCACTTTCATGCAAAAGACCATATCCTGATCACCAAATTGACTGACAAACGGTAAAAATTCTGTTATAAAGAATATTTTTTCAATAGAAAAATGTATGTCTGTTCCCAGAACTTACTGTCGATGTTGTTAAGTGAATATTCTGTTATAACGAGGGAATTTTAATGGAAATAGATCCGTTTATGTCAGATAGTGAATATTCTGTTATAAAGAATGACGTTATAAAGAGGTTTGACTGTACAATACAGTTTAGTCCGTTTATATCACAATGTTTGAGATCGGGGTCAATTTTACAAAGGAATTATAGGAAAACGACCATGAAATAATTTTACAAAAAATGGTTGAAAAATGTACATGAATTCCTAAGTTTGTAAAATTCCATGGTACTTTTTAGAGCCACAACATAACCATGTTATATCCAAATCAGTGTTATAAAGGGACTGCACTGTATCACTCAGAAGTACATGTACCTTTTTCAATCAGAGCTTAACCTTTTTGGAAATGAACATGACATTTTGAGATCTTAATGGCAGCATCAATGTAAGAGTAAGAAAATAATCAAGACCAGCATAAGAGTCACTCTCTCAACCAACAGGCTCTTACAACATCAGACTCTTTAAAACTTAAACAATACTATACTTAATCCAGATATATCCATCTTCAGGGTGGGTGGTCACATGATTTGTGTTCGGATACACTGCACGGATGTTCGAATGCACTGTATGGACATTCTGTTCAAATGTTAGCAGATTTCTCTATGTTTTCTCATTTATAACCAGAAAGTTATACACCATTTTCCAGCCCACATTTTCCCTGATCAGACAATACCAGGATATCCTTTTTAAGCTTTTTACTTTGAGTACAAACTCTGTCACAAAGAAAGTAATTGTTGTCCGTACAGTTTATTTACATAATTCAGGCTAGATCTTCGCCACTAAATATTTTGTGACAGAGCCTGTACTCAAAGTAAGAAGCTTTATGAGGGATATCCTGGCATCGCTAGATTGGGGAAAAATGTGGACTGGAAAATTGTGTATAACTTTGGATCTGGATCCACACTGTTTTCAACTCTGCTGGTTAATACATGTTTATTATTAGAATTATGCATGTTAATTGGTTAAAAAATTGGGAGAAGAGTATAAACTATCCAGCATGATAGAAAGTAATTATAACTTGTTAGTAAGCACCAAATACATAAACCACAGTTGATATTTATACATATAGAAAAAAGAAAACATAATCATAACCCAAGCTTACTATACATGGAACATAACTGACAGACAACTGGAAACTAGGGACTTTTGTACCTTTTCAATTTGAGCCCAGGGACCCTATCTCTGTGTATAATTACTGGCCTTTGTTATATCTAAACTAGTTATTAGTATCAATTAATGCTCTTGCAGTGTTATGCAAGCACCTGCATGAAGCAAAAAGATTTTTGACAGGCTTTTAGATGAAAAGCAAATTCTGCCTGTAAAAAGTGTACAACCACATGAAATGTACAAAATAAGAAACCTGTGCAATTTGCACAGGTTTCCTATTTTGTCAATTCCCCGCGATTGTGTCAGCAAAATAAAACTATCACATGCATTTTCAGCAATTTATTTTTTAACAAGTTGTCTACTCATTCTTGAAAGTAACAAGTAACTCTGCTCTGGACCTGCGTCGCCGGTGCACATTGGTGAGTGAACAGTCGATATGCAAAATTAAAATATACAGGAATGAAATCAGATTACATCCAAATTACACAATGTAATCTACAGTAGAAGACTTAACAAGTTCTAAGTTAAACACTCAAAAATATATTATCAAATGTGTATAAATATAGAGTGTACATGTTCAATGTGTGAACAATCATAATACAAAGTTTGAATATAAAGGAATGAAAACTGCTTGAGTTACAGATTACACAAACAAGACACCCACTAAGCATTTCGGATGGAAAAAAAATGTCTAAGTATCAATAGCCTTAAAAATAAGAAAACGTTTATCATGTTTGCATAAAAAGGGGAGGCACATGTTCAATGTATGAACAATCATTATGCAAAGTTTGAATATTAAGGAATGAAAACTCTTGGAGTTACAGATAACACAAACCAGAAACCATAAACATTTCTAACGAAAAAATTTCTAAGTTCAAGACCCCCCAAAAATGAAAAAGATATTCATGAAATGTGCATAAAATACGAGCCGCACATCTTCAATGTATGAACAATCATTAGGCAAAGTTTGAATGAAAAAGAATGAAAACTTTTGGAGTTACAGATTACACAAACTTGGTACCCCTAAAGTGTTGCGGGTGGACGGACTGACGGAGTGGACCCACTACTAGACCTGCTTTCGCTAAAGCGATGCAGTTAATAGTAAAGTGTGTTTGGAATCATACTGCACAATTATACAGAAGAGCAATCTATGCAAATATCGGATAGCAGTGATTAAGTGATTTTGAACATTGCTGATGTTCTTTTTTGTAGAAAAATTGCAATTATGGTGGAAACACCATCTGTGGTTTGAAACTTTTGAACATTATTTTTCTGCTTTACCAAGACAGGTTTCTGTATCCATTCTTAAGTTGTTTACCTCCTTTTCATTAACAAATAGAGGATATTTACTATTTTGAGGTGAATACCAAATGTATTTCATCGAGTGTGTTGAAAACATCAGAATTTTCATGAGTGCCGAGCATGTGTGAAAATTCTGATGTTTTCAACTCATGAGGTGAAATATATTTGGTATTTACTAAAAAAAAGTTTTGTTTTTTTCTTTTATACTTTTTATAGGCTACATGCAATGTCCAGTGACCTATATAAGAGTGACTAGAAACTCCAATGAAATACCAATACTCAACTAAAATAACACTGTCTTGTATCTTACACAGGTAAATGAGAGAAACTCGATATCATTTATCTACACGATTGGCCTTTACCGCTGTTTTGGAATACACAGCGTAATTTCTCTATTGTTTACCTAAACTTTTAACACCTTTATAAACACCAAAATTATATAATAACAATAATTATGAATCATTGGGGATTTTAGTTTATGAATATTGATAAATAGAGACACAGATATAGCCATGTTTGAAGCTTTATTTGTCAGAGTGATAGAGGTATTTTTGAAGCCATTTTTGCCAATTTCCGCAACTTTCTTAAAAACGGCCGATATTTACACGGTCATAACTCAATCGGATTAGTTTTTACATTGCAGAAACATAGCTTTTAGCAATATTTCATATATGTTTTTTCGATTGTCATTAACAATATTTACCAATAAGCGATATTTACGACGAAGTAGGCTCTTTAAAGTACCTATTAATGCAGCGGTCTCACAAGCTGCATTGCCATTTTGAGTGTGTACGATAAAAGGGGCACCAGGCGTTAGTCACATGATACATGCCACGACATACCTATATGGCTGAAAAATGAAGTGTCCAGTCACTCTAATATAGGTCACTGCAATGTCTTAGGAGTGCTGAAAATGCAAAAACAAAATTTTTTAGCAAACCCAAATAATTTCGGTACCAAAATATTCATCACATTCTAACTAAGAAAATGCATATCCACACTTGATGTTTTCGTTCACAAATAAGAAAGTTATAGGCGTTTGAACTTCTGAAGTGAAATGCATTAAGTGAATAAAAAATCAGAGGTAATCAAAAAAACGCTACAGTGAAAATATAGACTGATATCAATCACTAATGAGATGTTTTTTGGAGCACCCAAAACACATGAATTGATGGGTAAGAAAATAATTACAATTTTACGCTATAAAAAGTTCTTTATCTGGACCCATGTTGCATGCTGGCCTATATGAGTATCACGCTGTTGATGTTTGATGAAAATAATTGATTCTTTGGTTCTCAGTGCAATGTTGAGCACCAATTAGACTCTCCTGAGATCTTTTAATTAAATGATGAGTATTTTTGTCCCAGAAATGTTGTGTGCTTTTTAAGTCTTCAGCATATATTCAAGTGTACTTCAGACAAGATTTTATCATGGTAGCAAACAATATGAACTCTGATCAAACTGCTCCAGTCTGATCTAGGTCTATATAATATTGTTTGAAATATAGGTTACCTAAGAATATAATCAGATGAGAGAGCAGACGACAAAAGTCGTGACTGGCAGGAAAATGGTTAAGAAGGTGCCTTTGAAATCAGTAAAAATTTCAAGGACAATTCATCCATCAGTTCATAGTGTTTGCTCAGTGATAAAAATAGTTTGGAGTGCATCTGATTATATGCAGTAAACTTAGCATAAAAAGCAGACATTTTCTGGACAAAAATTTAAGCATGATAAGGGTTTAAATGGCTAAAACCAGCCTGCTCAGCTACAGAGACTAGTTAGAAAATTGAAATTTTGTATGGATCAAATTTGACTTCTATAGTTACATATAGCAAATAACAAAGGCACTGATCAGTCTGCGCGGATGTGCAGGCTGGTCTACGCCTTTGCTGTTCGCAAACCCTGAAGACAGGTTTTCTTGCATCAGGGCCATTTTATGTGAAATGCTAATACCATTTACTTATGTATATGTTTTTATTTTTTTTTTTATTTTTGTGGTATTTAATCTTCATGTGAAATGTAAATATCACTTTCTAACTAATACACAATATTAAATGTTAAATATTTGAAGGCATCCTTTGGAAGAAATTAGCACTTATGTATGCCCTGTGGATTTCTTTTTTCTATGGCATGATTGATATAGATGCATCTGTGGCAGCTAGAACCTGTCCAAACTTTACGTCACAATCTGAAAAAAATCAACAATGAAAAAAGTCAATAAGCAATGCTTATTAGATACCCAGCACAGTAAATGTCAGTGAAAACACTTAATTTTGGCAAGTGATAGTTCAAATCAGCAGACCTTAGTTTTGAAAACGAGATTTCAGTAGAATCTGTGCATATCAGATCTTTGAGTTGGCAATCTGAAACATTTGGTAAGAACAAATGTACAAAATTATTCACACCCGAGAGCTATATTTCAAAGCTTAAATCGGAAATATTGTCTAAGTTCTAATAGCTGTCATTTTGTAAAAGGATCTTTTATTTTTTGCACAAAACTTCTTCATGCATATGTTTAATATGTCTACATTGTGTAAGTGAAGTATTGGATTAATTCATCAAAAGCAGTGTTAGGCCAGAATTTTCTATTAGTTGATTTACAAACCCTCCTACTGCAATTTTCGGGAAAGTAGAAAAAAAAAAATTATTTCAAAAATTATTTTTTTATTTTATCCGCCGACTCTAATTATCATTTGTTTGGTTAAAAAAAATAATATATTTTTGAGGTTCTGTCTGTGTATTTTTGAGAGTGGCACTGTTAAAAGTGATTGTCATGTCCAGATTTTTAGGAAAATGATGTAATATATAAAGATTAAATCCAGCTTCAATAGTTTTACTGTTTTTTTCTGGAGATATTGAAAAAAAAAAAAAAAAAAGCTCAAAAAAAAAAGCTCAAAAAAAGCTCTGAAAATGACCAGTTTAACTGGTCATTTTCAGAGCTTTTTTATTAAATTTTTTTCGTCCCCCCGACCCTAGATCTGAAAAAAATTTCCCGTAAATCAACTAATAAAAAAATTCTGACCTTAGGACTTGATAGGCCCATGAAGGTACTATCTGCATATACAATTATACAGGAAAAAATATCTAAGTTCTCATAGATGTCATTTTGTCCAAAAAATTTTTTTACCACCAAACTTCAAGCATATGTTCAATATGTCTTCATTGTGTATGTAAAGTTTTGGAATAAATCAGCAAAAGCTGTGGCATAAGTTGATCCGCCCATGAAGGCACTATCTATGCATATATAAAAGCCATATTAGGGGAAAACTGTCTAAGTTCTCATAGCTCTCATTTTGTTAAAAAATTTTTTTTTTTGAACCAAACTCCTTCATGCATATGCTCAATGTGTCTACATTGTGAAGGCAAAGTATCAAATTGTTCTATCAAAAGCTGTGGCAGGAGTCGATCGGCCCATGAAGACACTATATATGAATAGACAAAGCAATATTAGGGAATAATTGTCTAAGTTCGCATAGCTGTCATTTTGTAAAAAAAAATAATTTTGGAACCAAACTCCTTCATGCATAGGATTTCTTTTTCCTACTTTATGGAAAATTACAGTAGGAGGGTTTGTAAATCAACCAATAAAAAAATTCTGGCCTTAAAGCTGCATACTCTGTAACTATGAACATTTTTCGAAAAAAATATTTTCTTTATAAATCATTTGTAAAAGTAGAATTACGCTATGTTTTCACAATAAAAATGTTCAGTACAGCTGAAAACTGCATGGAAAAATGAATTATCTTATCAAATAGGTGTGTATTTCTCTTGTTGGTAATTATTTGCGTCCCTCCAATAATTCTAGACCGTTGAATATTAATATAAATGCAGTTGTTTTGATACTGATAACTTGTTAAGATTTACGAAAATGGTAAAATGTTTACCTGAATTTTAGTATTTTTACTGTGTTCTTGAAAAATGAAAACATTATTTTTAAAATTTGAAGATCAAAAGTTACAGATTATGCAGCTTTAATTAACATTTTTACTGTCTGGTGGATATCACATCATTTACAAAAACTTAAAAATTATTTGTAGAGTAATGCAGCCAGGCCTTTAGTTAAGAGTGCGTACCAAAAACAAAAATTCTTATTTCTCAACCAAAACATATGTTGTGGGTACTCAAAAGAACCGTCTCAATGAGACGGTTCTTTTGAGCACCCAAAACATATGTTAATTTGTTTATTTGTTTGTTTGATTTGATTCTTTACGTCCCATCAACAATCTTTCAGTTATAAAGGGACGGGTCTTCCTGGGTTGAACCAGTACTAAGCTAGGATATATGTGTCTTGCTCAAGGACCACAACGCAGTGACGCCGGTGAGGCTCGAACACGCGGCCCTTCGGTCTCGAGTCAATCACTCTACCACTGAGCCACTGTGCTCCCAAAACATATGTTAAAACTGATAGGTAAGAAAATATTTACAATTTTACGCTTAAAATTTTTGTTTATCTAAACCTGTGAATGCAGCCTAATTAACCTCTTTTCAGTCTGAGCAAGGAAACTTAGGGCATAGAAGATTAACAAGTTTTACTATAACATACCTCAAACACATTACTCATTCCACGTAGCCAGCCCTTGTATTTACTGATGTAGAGAAGCACATATTTCCCTGGTGGAGTCTTCAAGTAGCCGCCTTTGAAAATCAGAGTCACTCCCTTTTCCCCTAAATTTTCTGCATTGTTTTTGCCCCTAACATATGTCACATATTCATCATAATGTTTAAAGTCAGCCTGAAATGAAACCATGAAAAATGTGTAAGAATATGAGTAGGCCTCCAATTAAGAGTGGCCCTGAATGGGTATTAGCAAAAATTAATCATTGGCGTAATAAAAATAGTAACATTCATGGGAGGTCACCTAATGTAGAAAAAGTGATTTTCCATACCATAAGGAACTGCTTTTAAAGGAAAGAATTCGCTCGCTCTGGGAGCGAATTCTTTCTTTTAAGAGACATTCCTATTTTGAAGAGGGACGCGATTGAATAATATCACCGCTTGATTAGGTAGTCTCCCTTTGATGTGCATAACTTTTTCAGCCTTCGGGCTACGCTCATGTTAATTTTATAACTTCTCAACCAAAAATATGTGGTAGGTACTAAAAAGAACTGTAAAAAGAACCGTCTCAAAGAGAAGGTACTTTTAAGCACTTAAAACATGTTTAAACTGATGGAGGGGAAAATGATTAAAATTTTACTCTCAAAACTTTTGCTAATCTGGGCCACTGAGTACTATGACTGACACATGAATGGCTGAAAAAAAGGCTGAATCCTTTCTTGTTGGAATACCTGTAAATGCATATACACTACAGTAAAACCTGTGTAAAACGGGCACTCTCAAAAAGACAGAAAATTGGTTTTCAAGACCAATTATCACTAAATACAGGTCAAAAGCCTTGCAGTATGCTCCAAGGGGAGCATTCTGCAATACTTTTGACCTTCATTAAGCTATCAATTGTCATTAAGATCTTTGTTTTGTCTATTTTTGAGTGGCAGTTTTACACAAGTTTTACTGCATACCAAGAGTTCCAGACAGTCCCAGAATGAAGTATCTGCTTGAATACCATACCAGTCCACACATAACTTTGTAGTAGAGTTTTTAAAACCAGCTGGATTTATACTCTGGTGAGAAACTATATACTATGAAGGAGTGTAGCTAAGAAAACTAAAAGTGCAGTTTAGAGATGTTTCATAGTAAAACAAACCTTGAAGAGTCCTATCCAGTCCCAAGGTGAAGTATCTGGTAGTATCCCACACCTAACTTTGCAGTGAAACTCCTGGGTCTGTCCATATTTCCACTTTTTAATGGGGTCAAAGATCACAAATGGGTAAGGTTAATTCATTTTACTTTCTATAGAGCGAATAATAAAGGTGCTGACCAGACTGCGCATTTGTGCAGGCTGGTTTGCACCTTTGTTGTTCACATACAACAAAGTCAGGTTTTCTCGTGATAAGGCCCAAATTATTCATGGTATTAAACACAAACCTTAAAGAGTCCTATCCAGTCCCAAGGTGAAGTATCAGGTAGTATCCCACACCTTACTTTGTAGTGAAACTCCTGTGTCTGTCCATATTTCCACTCAAAGGTCACAAGTGGGTAAGGTTAATTCATTTTACATTCTATAGAGCAAATAATAAAGGTGCTGATCAGACTGCACATATGTGCAGGCTGATCTGCACCTTTGGTATTTGCATACAACAAAGCCAGGTTAGCTCGCGACCAGGACAAAATTATTCATGTAAACACAAACCTTAAAGAGTCCTATCCAGTCCCAAGGTGAAGTGTCTGGTAGTATCCCACACCTAACTTTGTAGTGGAACTCCGCCGTCTGTCCATATTTCCACTTTTTAATGGGGTCAAAGATCACAAATGGGTAAGGTTCATCGTCAAATGTCTAAAAACAGAAAATACCTCATTTAATCCTACATGTATAATGCTCTAATCTAAATAGCACTTTTAGCAGTCACTTTTATTTTGGTATAAAACATCAAGATTGCATAAACGGTAAATGATCTAAAATTTCAAACTCTTTTTCTTTCTGTTCACAATTAAAATGTTGGTTTTCAGGGCTGGAATTGACATCTACAAATATGATTCTCGTTTAACGTGTGCCAATATCACGCTTTCTGTACTCGAAAGGTGCAGTCATCGTGTGGTGGTTGCAGTCGACGAGTGTTCAAAATTGTGTACCAAGCTGTTTAAAACGGTAATATTTTGGTCAATATTTTACTTCTGAAAATATTCATCGTGAAATATTGTCACTTATAAATCAAGCTATGTATCTGCTTAACAAAATTTTTGTTGGTTGAGTGATAGTCGCTACAGCGCCACAGTTATGTCAAAAATGTGATTTTTTCTTGAAATAGTGGATGTAGGAAGTTCTGCTTATGTTCTGGAATTTATGCTTACTTCAGCTAAAATGCAAGATGACAGTACTTTAATGTGAAAAAAACATTGAAAACTGAGGCAAGAGCAATTTGAAAGTTATTCAAGCTTTTCATACTGTACGCATAGTGCTGTATATCGGGTGTTCTGGCCCAGTGGTTGGGTTGTTGACTGTTTCATATTGATTTTATTTAGACACTCAACTACTGGGTGAGAACACCCGATATACAGAACTATGCCTACAGTATGAAAAGCTTGAATAACTTCCAAAATGCTCTGTCCTCAGATTTCAAACTGTGTGCACATTAAAGGATTGGTATTTTGCATTTTATCAAAAGTAAGCATAGATTCCAGACCATAAGCAAAAATTTCTTTCATCCTCTTTTTCAGGAAAAAATCACATTTTGGCATAACTCTGGCGCTGAAGCGCCTATCACTCAACCCACAAAAATTTTGTTAAGCAGATACACAGGTGGATTTATAAGTGATAATAATTCGCGATGAATATTCTCAGAAGTATACAATTGACCAAAATATTACCTTTACTAACAGCTAGGTACTCTATTTTGTGCACTTGTCGACTGCAACCACCATGCGATGACTGCACTGTTTGAGTACTGTGGTTCTCTAGCGTGAAAATGGACCCTGAACATATCTTTTTAAAGGGCAACAAAGCCTGATCTGGATCTAATCTGTTTGATTCCTGCAAGATTTAAAAAACAAACAAACAAAAAACAACATAATACAAACAAAACATCAGCAGACGACAAAAATGCATGCAAAGTTACCCTGCGGGCAAAAAGTTAAACAAGGGTCAGGTGTTGCCTGCAACACGTAAGTCCCCACCGGTTTGCATATGGAAAGTATTTGGGGGGATAAATGACATGCATAATCAGCACATTGCAAGCTTGAATTCTTTTTGAGTCATGTCAGGATCAATATGTTTTTGCAACATTATGATTATTTCTGTTACCAAAGCAACAACAATTTCATGCGACCGCAAAAAGAAAATGACATGCATAATCAGCATATTGCTCCCTGTTCACATACCAAGTTTCATCAAGCTAGCCTGAATACTTTTTTAGTTTTCTAGGGATCCATATGTTTTTGAAACAGTTTGACTATTTCCGTTACCATAGCAACCACAATTTCCATGTGATGACATGCCTAATCAGCACATTGCCACCTGTTTACAAAGTTAGATTGAAGAGTTTTTGAGTGATCTTGTTAAAATACTGTTGAAACAAGCACATCCCTACCGGTTATCCATTACCATAGCAACCACAATTTTCATGCGACTGTAAAAATAAAATGATGTGCATAATCATCACACTGTGACCTGGTCACATACCAAGTTTCATCAATCTAGCTTGAATAGTTTTCGAGTTATCTCGGGATCCAGACAGATTGGCAAATGGGTGGCTAACCTATAGTCCCCTCCGGGGTGAACACTGGTAGTGGACTAACAAATGAAGTTGAATAATTCATCTTATATCATGCTTATTATGGTATAAAGAAAATCGTATAACTAATTTTATAGTTTGCACATGATCATAGTAGAGTTAGTAATCACTTGATCGGAAAAAATTATGTACATGTATTTCTTTCATATTTTAACAGTAAATCTGTTTTGTCACTCTACTATAAATGTGTGCAAACTCTAACTGATCTTGCCTGGTATGACCTGAACAGTGGTAACATTAACCATTTAGGCAAACAACAGAATAACAGTAAGAAAACTGAATATTATAAGCTATAAGTTTGAGAAGAAATGATACTAAACTAGGGGTGGAATTAGCATAAAGCACATTTATCAATGTACACTAAAACTGGAAAAAAGGTAGTTTAACTCAAGTTTCAAGACTAGCTCTTATATTGTTTTCAAGATATCCTGCTAACAGGGTTCGATTTTGTGTGTTTGTTTGGTTTGATTCTTTACATCCCAGTCAACAATTTTTCAGTCATGGTTCCTCGGTTGGACCAGTACTAAGCAGCGGATAAAGTGTCTTGCTCAAGGACATAACATAGTGACTCGGCCGGTGGTGAGACTCAAACCAGCAACCCTTCGATCCCCAGTCTAACACTCTACCAATGTAAACACTGCACTCCTCAAAAGGTTTGATAGAATCAGGGGCAATAACTCTGTAATCAGTTGATGCAAAGTTATGTCACCTTCACTAAAATATCTTCATATTAAAATACTCCAAAGTACACCAAAAATAGGTTTTCTAGGGCAAGTGGGTCAGAAGTATGGAAAATGAAAAAGTCTAAAGAAGCATTTTTTCATTAAATCCAACCAAACACTAGTCAGTTTATCTACTCTTTAGCCCAAATCAGTGTAAAAAAAAATAACAAAACCCTGGCTCAAATAGTTTTTGAGCTACATTGCTAACAAGCTTGCATTCTTATTTTAATCAAAGGGCAGAACTCATGAATGGGAGATAACTCGGACATAAAAAATAATAGTCAGCTATATTTTATAGGGAATCAACATAATGAAATTTCAAGAACCTTGCATGCAGGGTTCCAATGATGCTGGAAATATAAAAAGTGTGATGGATGGAAGCAATATGCCCCCTCAATGTTTTTCAAAGTTGGGGAATAAAAGCATTAAATTAATTCCATCGAAATCTATATGGAGAGTTTTTCTGTTAGAACAGGTTAATCTTGGTGCGTCTTAGCACTTTTTTCTCATCAACTGACTCTTTGCCTACTAGTGTCATCTGCTGATAACCTTTGCAAACAGTTTGGACCCAGATCAGGCCTGAAATAATATCGGGCCTGATCTGGGTCCAAACTGTTTGACAATCTGATGGTTTTCCTGAAAGAATTTTTCACGAAGTTGATTTTGAAAAAAAATCAGCAGACGACAAAAAAAGCAAGAAAAATTACCCAGTAGGCTAAGAGTTAAATACAACTTTAGATCATATAAAGATAAACCAAAAGCTTTGAAGTGTGACTCTATTTACAATATTGATATGTTTTCTTGAAAAAAGGGTTTCAGGCGTTTATTTACATTTACTATAAAAGCTTTGACATGCACATATGTTCTAGTCGGACTGGCTCATTTTACGCATTCTGCATCAATTGGACTGGCTCATTTTACGCATTCTGCATCAATCGTTTGAAATAGAAAGACTCAAAGGTCATTGGTCAGAGGTGGTGGTACATCTGTACATAGTATGATATTGGTGTAAAGATATTAATACATGTATCAACTATAAGTCTATGATCTCATGCATATGACATACAAATATATAAGAGAACAATATAAATAACACTGAACCATAGCAAAATCATATGCCGGTTTAACTCTTTGTATGCTGGGTAATTTTCATGCTTTAGCTGTTGTCTGCTAACATTTTACCAAAAACATTTTTCTAAAAAATTCTTTTAGGAACACTATCAGAGCTTCTAATGGTTTTGATCCCGATCAGAGCCAACATACTGTTGGTCCTGATCTGGGGCCAAACTATTTGCAACGGCTATTAGCAGATGACAAAAGTCATCGCTAGCATGGAAAGAATTAATCTACAGCAGACAACAGTTTCAAGCTATCTTTCTTCATTTTTGCAAAAACAAGACTTTTTTTTTCAAAATTCACTTTTTCATAAATTCTTTCAAGAACACTATCAGTGTGTCAAATGGTTTGGATCCTGATCTGGGTCCAAACTGTTTGCAAAGGTATTATCAGCAGACTACAAAAGTTGCTGCAAGCAAAGAAATAGTCAAAATAGCTTTAAAAATAAAGAATGTCATCTGCTACACATTTTTGGTGGGGCTTTAAGGGTTAAGTTTGGAATATATAACCCTTTGTATATGGGAAACCCCTAAACAGTAATTTTACAAATAGTGAAGACCCAGATGAAATGCCGCATTATGCAGCATTTCATCAGAGTTTACACTGTTTGGTAAGGTAAAAAAAGATCTTCAGATAATAAAATACAATATTTAAAAAAAATAATAACCTGACACCCCTACATGTATACAATGGGCTATCAAGTCTGTCATATCAAACAAGTAGGAAGAACCCATTAGTATATGTTCTCTTGTTAAAATTCTAAATCCTTTTTCTGTCATCCAAAAAAACTCTCTGATAATTATCACATTTGATCTCTACTCCTCAACTCATTTAATAAATTCATTATTCCTTTGTATACTGGTGTCATACAATAAACATGGGATAGTCCGTTGTACAAATCTATGGATGTCAGGTTATAAAATTTTAAAAATATTTTATTTGTTCAACTGAAGATCTTTTTTACCTTCATAAACAGTGAAGACCCAGATGAAATGCCGCATTATGCAACATTTCATCTGGGTCTTCACTGTTTGTAAAAGTACCCTATTAAGGGGTTTCTCCATATACAAAGGGTTAATACAGGAGTACTCATGTAAGATCCTCATTTTATCTTTAACACTAAACTACAGTTATCACCCCCTGTATTTGGACTGTAGAACACAATCCTATACAATGTCGACAGTCTTGTATGCCTGGGCACCAGTGTTTTGGCCAAAATTCAGTTTAGTCAGTTTTCAGCCATTTAACAAATCATGATGGGAACCCGATGAGTCAAAATGATCCTTGTTGCAGTCAGCCATTTAATAAAATACAATTCTTTAACAAGCATGCTTGTTAAAGAATGATATGTGAAAACGTTACTATGAAGTATGTTACTTTAATAGCCAGTCCAATCAAATGTTTTGGTATGGTACCTCCCAGTCTGAGGCTACGATGGCAAATAGTCACAAGGCATATTTTAACAAATTCTTCAACAAAGAAACAGTTTGGATTCAATCTACATGGGCATGACATAAGGGGAGTATGAGAGAATACTCTTTGCAAAGTTTCAATAAAAAGGACAATGGAAAAGAAACAAAAATTAAGATTTTTACTTTCCACAAAAATACAGGTGCCCCGGTAAAAAAGACTAGGGGTATCATATTGGACTGTCTGGCTACGGTTCAAATGCAGAAGTTCGGTATATAGAACAGAAAATTCTAGGATAAATAAAAGAATTGAACGCCACAATGTGCCACAATAGTTACACAAAACCTTTGTCTTGATGACAATGCTTGTTTCCTTTGATTCTCACCCAATCAAATCATCTTATTCCATCTATCACTAGATATTTAAACAGAATAGATCCTGATCAGACTTAGTGAGCTTATCTCTATCTTAATTTTTTTTGTCCATTTCCCACCATTCACAACAATTGTCATCTGCTCTTTCATCTACTTATGTACTTTGGTTGCATATATAGAGAAAAATATGGACCCAGTTCAGACTGCTCCCTTAAGTCTGATCAGGGTTCATAGTGTTTGCATCCATGGTAAAAAATTTGGAGTGTATTTGAATATATGCATCGGACATAATTACAGTAAAACCTAAATAGACAAAACAAAGATGTTAATGACAATCTGTAGCTTAATAACGGTCCAAAGATTCTGCAATACTTTTGACCTACATTAAGCGATAATCGGTCTTGAAAACCATTGTGTGGTCTTCTTTTTAAGTGGCCTCTTAAGACAGATTTTACTGTAGCAGACAAAATTTTCTGGACAAAAAGTATTCATGATAACCCCTATTCATCAGGACAATGGTTTTTATTTGACAGGCTGAACTGCATAAGAATCACTGGATATTGACACTATTTGATTATCCCTTTTGTGTGTACCAGAAACCCCTATACAGGTACTTTGGCAAACAGTAAAGATCCAGATAAAATGCCACATTCTTTTATTTTAGTGATTCAATTTCATGAATCAGTTTTTTACAAAGGGGCTGTGGCATGAGATTTCCAACAATGTTGTATGTGCGACCAGCAAAGCCTCCGATCAGCCTGAGCTTACACACAGTCTGATCAGAGCCTTTCTTGTCGCTTGAATATTATATGACTGTTAAGCTACTGACCAAACAACATTTGGAGTTTCTAAGCTTACAAGGAGGCTGCACAGGCTCGTCTGAGTCTACACTTGTCAAAATGCCACATTGTTGGAAATCACATGTCGTGGCTTAAATAGCATTTTAAAGGGGACAGTAACACATTAATTGAATCTGAAATGAAAGTTGTAAAGTCGTCTGCTTTTCTCGTCTTCTGAAATGTTTAAGAAGCCTCTATGGCAATCAGTGTGGACCCAGATCAGACTGCTCCTATAGACTGCTCCTATAGGAGCAGTCCGTTCTGGGTCCAGGCTGTTTGCTTCTATACTTAATTCATCAGTAATGTTAGGCAATTATTTGCCGCAGACGACTTCAGCAGACAACATTTTCAGATGCGTTTTTTTCTTGGCGCTTTAAGGGTTATAAACCATGCAAATTATCATTGAACTATTCAATCCCCATAAACGGGATCAAATTGGATGCAAAATAAGAAAGTTATAGAAATCAGAAATCACAATTTATAATTCTAATAAGCCAATGGAAGCAGCCATTTTAAATATTTAATTAACTTTCTGTAAATTTTGAAAAACTGCTGAAATCCCCATTTTCATTGCAATCTGAACAGATTTTTTCCAAATTCAAACATTTTCCACAAAAGAATCAATAAAAATGCAAAAAGTTAAATAAATAGCATGAAAACTGTTGCACTTATTCTAGGAGACAGTTTATGCATATTTAATCAGGGCTGTATGACACAGCCCTGAAATGGCTTCCTCAATAGCTTTCCATTCTCTACTATAATACAAACATTGTGTAACTTTGTTTTGTTTGATTTGATTCTTTACGTCCCATCAACAATCTTTCAGTAAAACAGGGATGGGTCTTCCTGGGTTGAACCAGTACTGAGCTAGGATAAATGTGTCTTGCTCAAGGACCACAACGCAGTGACGCTGGTGAGGCTCAAGTCCGCAGCCCCTCCATCTCAAGTCAAGCACTCTACCACTGAGCCACTGCGCTCCCAATGTAACTTTGGTATTTTTAGTCAATTTTGATTCAGTTTGAGGGAGATTGCATGGTTAAATAATGGCTTGCATCTCAGATTCATTCACTTTCAATGTTGCTGTCCCCTTTAACCCTTAAAGCCCCACCTATAATCTGCAGCAGACGACAAATTCAAATCTTGCTGCTTTTTCAAAAATAACAAATAAGGCGTGATATATCATGAGAATCGTCTGCTGGCAGACGATTATCATGAAATATCATTCCTTATTTTTTTCGAAAATTGGGGAAATTTCGCAAAATTTGTCGTCTGCTGCAGTTAAGATTGGTGCTTTAAGGGTTAAAGTTACCTTTGGTGAATAGTCACACTTTCTCAAGAAATTATTTTGGGAAAATTCAGATTTCAGCCTGTCAAAAATGGACATCACAAAGAAAAGAAAACAACTATTCTTTATAAGCAATATAAAATTACAGGAAGTAATCTAAGTCATGCATGAGGTCATATGACACTACTGAAGTCATGTGACTTACTTTGACATCAAACGACCCTGTCATTGGTTTGTGGTCACTCTCCTTGTAGATGGGGTGACTTTTGTAGTGTAGCCGCTAAAAGCCACAAAAATAAATAAAATAACAAGACTCCAGATAAGTGGTTGCATTTCGATGTTTAGCGTAACCTTCAAGCATCAATCATGACTGCAGCAGTAGAAAAATTTTATGACAGCATTTTTTTTTTTTAAAAAAAAGTCTTGGCAAAAGGCCTATATGTGAAATTGTCTGCCAGTAGGGCTGAGTTCGCTTGTGGCTATCGCCCGGCTATTAGCCAGCAATAGCTGTAGCTCGGCTATAGCCACGACCTTGCTTTAAAGCATGGCGGCCGCTATAGCCCAAAAATACTTGGATGAGAAATATTGACCAATCAGAAAGGTCGTATCAAACCAATCTGGAAAATCTTAATAACCTACTCGCCATTTGATTGGTTGGTTTTATCAGAGGAATACTAAACAAGTAAACAGCAGCCATAGCCAGGCGATGGCAACAAGCAAACCTGGCCTAGATGAGTCACATGGAATCTCAAGCCTTTTTGTTTTTTTTCAAGCAGTTGTCAAATTTGAAAATGTCGTCTGCTGCAAATTTTATGCGGGCAGGCTCAATCGAAACAAACTCTGTATGTTCTTAAAAGTTCAGTCAGACTAAATAAGGCTTGATATTACATGTGAATCATCTGCCAGCTGATGATTCAAACAAAATCTCAAGCCTTTTTTGGTTTCTTAACCCTTTACTCCATAGACTATTTTTAGACCATTACATCACTTTCTATTTTTAGACAACATTGAAAAAAACAAGTAAAATTTAATTAATTTTAAAAGTTTTTAGTACTTTTGAAAATATTATTGAAAATGGAGCATTTGCTCAAAAAGAGCAAATGCTCCATTTTTCATAATATTTTCAAATACATGATATTTCAAAGGTGTCAAAAGGTGCTATTATGGAGAAAAAGTTTAAAGAAGCAGTAAAAATTGAAAACGCCGTCTGCTGTAAAGATCAATTTAAAGGTTAACTCTCAACTGAACAGAAGTTGTGTGTTCTCAAATAGTCTGTCTCAATGAAACCCAAAACTTATATTTTACTTTTGCACCCAAAGCTTAAATGGAGCAATGTAAATAATATAATCTAATGCAGTACTTCAAATCAACTATCTGCATGCTGGGTAAGTCTGCATGCCTTTTTTGTCGTCTGCAGACTTTTTAAATTTGACTTTCTCAACTAAAAACTTCCAGGAAAACCATCAGAGTGTCAAACAGTTTGAATCCAGATCAGGCCAGACATTTTGTCTGGCCTGATCTGGGTGCAAACTGTTTGCAAGGGTTGTTAGCAGGGGACAAAGTAGCTGGGGGGGGGGGGAGTTCAAATGTATCTGAAGTACTGCGAATACTATACACATACATGCTTAATTAACAACACTGTGCCCATGTGCATTTTCAAACAAGATTAATATCCCATGTTTAATAGGTCCATTATTTTATGGCTATAGTGCCTTTGAGTTAAACCCAACAAAAGTAATATGCAAATGGCTGCATGACATTTGGTCTAAAACCATTTTGTCGAATGACCATTATGTCCCAGAACAATTTGGTTGAATGATTGTTTGGTCTAAAGTTTCTTTGGTCAAATAATCAGTTTGTCTAAGCGTCATTAGACGAAATGGTCAATCGACGATAGACGAATAAACCTTTCAACGTAAATGACAGTCAACCAAAATGACCCTTTGACAAAGTGGTTTTCAACAAAATGGTTTTCGACAAAGTGTCATAGATCCCTGCAAACAGAGCAGTCTTACACAGTATTTTTGCAGTTGCAATCCATAATAAAATGATATGTTGATCATTGGCAGGGCAGTTTCCTTAAAGTTAGTGAGAATGAAAAATATCATAACAATGTTAGGCCAGAATTTTTTTTATTAGTTGATTTACGGAATTTTTTTTTCAGATCAGGCAGAGTGGACGAAAAAAAAAGCTCTGAAAATGACCAGTTGACAGGTCATTTTTAGAGCTTTTTTTTTTAATATCTCAAGAACAAACAGTAAAACTAGTAAGATAAACCAACAGTCTGTATTAAATTTTTACATATTTCATAATTTTCCTAAAAATCTAGATAGGACACTCACTTTAAACAGTGTCACTCTCAAAAATACACGGTGGTTAAAATAAAATAAAAAAAATTAGATTTTTTTTCCCTACTTAACGGAAAATTACAGTAGGAGGGTTTGTAAATCAACTAATAAAAAAAAATCTGGCCTTATGTTGACCCTTATCTACAGAACAATGCAGTTATGTAACAAACAATGCTGCGTGGAAGATAACCAATTCATGCTCATATGCCTCCTATAAGCTTAGCTATTATACCAATAATATCACAAGAAACCTGTTTATGCCGTATACTGTAGGTGATGAGATAAGAACCTAACTGAAAATCAATTTTCTCCTTTGTCAACCAAAACATTTGTTGTGGGTACTCAAAAGAACCGTCTTAATGAGACGGTTCTTTTGAGCACCAAAAACACATGTTTAAATTGATGAATCAGAAAATAATTACAATTTAATGCTCAAAAAAGTTTGCTTATCAGAACCTATGCATATGTGAAAACAAAGCCGCAGTATAGCCTGCACACCCTTACAGTCTTATCATAGCCATTGTTGTTCCCTGGTCACTCAGTGGCGGATTCAGAGGGGGGTTCAGGGGGTTCGCTCGAACCAACCTCGCCGCCCCCATTTTTAATTATCCTATGAAAATGAAATAATTTGGTCTGAGTGAGACCAAATTATTTCATTTTCATGGGATATCTAGGAAAAATGAGATAAAATCAGCAAAGCAAACCCCCTTCACCTTTATGTATATGAACCTTCTTTCCAGAAATCCTGGATCTGCCCCTGGTCACTTTGTATAATTGCTATACAGTCAAACCTTGATTATTTGAAGTGCCAGGGACTGCAGGAAATCTGTAGTTTTCGGATATGTTAGGATGCATTCATTTTATATCGTTGTTTGATCAGATTACCCATTGTATACTCAAAGACGGGCTTTTTTAGGTTATGCCTCATATGGGCCTCCTTGCAAACAACAAAGGCGCAGGCCAGCCTGCACATCCACTCTGTCTGATCAGCACCTTTTTTATTCACCCTCTAATGTGTATAATAGCTAAACTTGCAACATGCAAAACTTTCAATATTCTAGCTAGTCTATGTAGCTGAGAGGCTGGATTAAGCTTTACCTGGTCGGAAACCCCGAAAACAGTTTCTTTGCGACAAGGCCCATATAATGATACAGGGGAGACAATTATTTTTGTGAGGACTGATAATTAACTGCAACAGTCTGTCTTATTATGCTGATGAACATAAATTTGACCAGCAAAGTCTAAAAGAACATAGGCTCTAAACCTTTGTTGTTCACAACACAAAGCTTAGATGTTTATGTTTATTAACAACAAAATCTTAGCTGCATATGTGTGTTTAACCCTTATCCTACTAATATCTTTTTTGTCAAAGAAATAGTGTTTGCTTATAACATCTGTTGCATATATTCAAATGCGCTTCAGACTTATTTTATCACATATGTCATCGCTATGAGTTCTTATCAGAAAAAGAGCAGACTGATCTGGGTCCATATTGTTCGCAATACAGGCTACCAAAGTATATAAGCAGAAGAGAGAGTAGAGCAGACGACAATTGTAGTGAAAAGCGTTAACCCTTAATGCGCCAATCGCAACAAAAGTCGTCTGCTTTTCTTGTCTGCTGAATTGTTTAAAAATCCTCTATGGCAAACAGTGTGGACCCAGATCAGACTGCTCCTAAAGGAGCAGTCTGTTCAGGGTCCACACTGTTTGCTTCTATACCTAATTCGTCAGTTATGCAAGGCAATTATTTGCAGCAGACGACAGTTTCAGATGCATTTTTTTCTTGGCGCTTTAAGGGTTAATTTCACTGCACTTGTCTGGTAAAACAATGTTTGTGATTGAACCATAGTTTAGTGATATTGGGCCATGAATATAATTTGGAAATACCATAACTATATTTTTGTACCTTAGGCTTTAATTTGTTGATTGTCTTTACCGGTATGTTGAGGAAAAGACTGACCAGAGAATAGTAAACCAGGAGTAAGAAAGATTGTTAGAACAGCAGCCAAAGTATATACTGTTAGAGCATGAACAAAGCCATTAGAAACTAAAATATAACCTCAAAGAAAAGAAGCTACATATAATCTCTGACCAATATAAATTGCAATTTGTTTTGGTTTGAGATTGTGTGTATTTTTTTTACATTGAGATTATACAGAACTGAAGTGTAATCTCAAAGAAAAGAACCACAACATTTAAACATTTTTAACCTCAAACCAAAACAGGAATACTTACATTAATCTCAAAACTGGCTACTACTGGTTTATGGTCCCCTACTTTGTAAGCTGGACTGGCATATTTCTTCTTTCTGGCTTCCAGTCCTGGTAAATCTGTCTGAACTTTGTATAATATCCTATCACACCAGGCAGGAATTCTCTTTTTCTCACTGCATAAAAAGAATGATATCTGCAAATGTGAGCATTACTGTGAAAGGGGGACCAGAGGTTCAACTGAAATATGATAAACATGATGATATAGGCCAAGTTCACTTGTGGCTATCCCCCCCCCCCCTATTGGCCAGTGAAAGCCTCAACCCGACGGCTCAACCTTGGCTATAGCCGCGACCAAACTAAGAAGTGCGGCTGCGGCTATAGCCCAGAAATACTCAGATGAGAAACATTAACCAAGCGAGGTTGTATCAAAACCAGTCGGAAAAATCTGAAGAGACATATCACCATTTGATTGGTTGGTTTTATCAGAGGGAGACAATGGAACAGCAGCTATAGCCAGGCTATCCCCACACGCGAACTCGGCCAGTTTATTGGATGGGATATCCTGCTAACAAGGTATGCATACGGGATGAACAAGCTGAAGATAGAACAACCCCTCAATTGAAATACACATTATCATACAAATGCCTGTTTTTTCAAAGGCGATACTACTATCTCAATCAGGCTAAGGTGGTGGTGGTGGTTTTGTTCCTTTAGGTCCCAGTTAACAGCTGTGGTCATGTTGGGACGGTCAGTTCACCTAACCACATTTTTTCCTTGGCAAGCTTGAACAAGCGGTTAACCAGTACTTCGTGCACATACTTTCTCTTGTAACTGACAACAATCCTTCTTGAATGTGTCAGCGTAAGGGTGGAGAATGACCGTAAAAATTATTTCATGATCAATCTCCACGAAAGTATGGAACCAGGCCAGGATCAAACTCGCCACCCCTGGATATGCAGTCAGACACGCATCTGTAGCCAGACATGTTACAGACTGCGCTACGCTGCCCGGTCAATGAGTCTAAGGTACCTTTTATAGGATACATCTGTACATAGTTTCTAAACATCTATACCCCTTTTCCAGAGCCATATGATCAGGATCCACACTGATGTTCCTCCACACCATAAATCCATACTTATAATGAAATTGCACCACTACTTTAAACTGGAAACCAGAATTTTCAAGTGTGTAAACAGCTCATAAACACAGGTTTAGATAAACAAAGATTTCCAGCGTAAATTGTAAATATTTTCTTAACCATAATTTTTAGCATATGTTTTGGGTGCTCAAAAGATCTGTCTCATTGAGACGGTTCTTTTGAGTACCCACAACATATGTTCAGTTGAGAAATAAGAAAATTATTTTTCTGTTACGCACTCTTAACTAAACTAAAGTCTTGTCATAAAGCACTTAGCATGCGCTGGAAGGAGCATGATTGTGTTTTCATTTGGTCAAATACAGTAACAGAGTCATGTCTTGGCTCCCAATTTTACAATTTGTCAAAGACTTTGTCCATTTAAGACATAAATTCACCCAAGGCACAAGTCATTAATATGCACTCCAAGATTTATAAAGGGAGCAAACTGTTCAACCATCCAGTTCACACCAAATCAGTGCTAAAATTAACATTTTCCTTTCTCTAGTATACCTTGTATCATATGTGTCAGTCCCTGGATCAAACTTGTAGGTAGGTTTAAAGGTGATTGGTCCCTCTTGGAACCCAGGAAATATAAGCCCTTCTTCCTGGGCTCGCCGTAACTAGAACAGAAAATTAGATGTAAATAGAAAAACCTGTCTTAAGCGGCCACCAAAAAAGAACACCAAAAATTGGTTTTCAATACCAATTATCGCTTAATGTAGGTCAAAAGTATTGCAGAATGCTCCAAGGGGAGCATTCTGCAATACTTTCGACCTTCATTAAGCTACCATTTTCCATTAGGACCTTTGTTTAATCTATTTTAAAGTGGCCACCTAAGACAGGTTTTACTGTATCTGAGAAAAACATATGCTGAATCATTCTAATGCACTTGCTATTGTAATGCGACATCTGATTGGATAGCGATATAAATTTGCAATAGTATAATGGGATATATTGTCAATAATAGGTTGACATTAAATATGTCACATTTTGTTGAATGACATGCAGATTTTTGCGGCTTGTAACACTCCCATTTGAGACAAAACAAAGCTTTTAACGGCAAACAAGCACACCAAAGTACATTAGACTAGGGATAACCATATTCAAAATGTTCACTTGGGAGGTATATCACACAGAGCCTTAAAATGTGATTTCCACTAGAGTGAGATTGAGAGTGCTAGCTCAAAAGCCCATGGATGTGTTGAGGGAACAAATTTCTGACTATTTTTGGAGCTAATTTCACTGATAACCACCCCTGTTATAGCTTATTTCATACCAAGTTTTCCTGACATGTTCCGATTATCTCCAAGCCCTCCCGTATAGAAAAATATGTGGCCCAACAAAAAACTTCCCAACAATGTGACGTATATTTAAATAAGCATTGCAGATACCAAATGTTGACAAGTAAAAACGTGCAAATTTATGTAGTTTTCGGTTATATTAGGAATTTCTATCACCAGATTGACTTGATAGCTCGATGCTACACTGCCAATTATGTTTTTGACGAGATTTTGAGTCATTCTTCAAGTGGTGAAATGTTTACATAAACACCGACTCAGTCAGTGACACCGGTGCTGTGACATACTCAATACTGATGTCAGAATGTAAACAACCACAGGCTGCTTCTTGTAAAACATAAAATTGGTTTTTGAGGTAAAATGAACATACAAAGCGGCGCTAAGTGGCCCCTTACAACTAATCCTACCTTCGTATGCCATATATACAGACTGGTTTGCTTACAAAACATAATTTCTTTTGGTGGTTTGAACCTGACCTCGACCACATGGATGCTCGGTCTCATTGTAACAGAAGTAATTTTGATTGGCTAAGGTAGTCATGTGATATAAGTACATGTGACTTGAGACCCGATGGAAATCCGAAAAAGTATGGAATGTCTATGAAATCAGCTATTACTGGCAGATGAATGAAATGTACATTATTTTGTTATCACAAGGGATGTCAATTCACACGTACCTGGTCTAATTTGAGCAATTTTTCCATCTCATTTTTCTCTATAGCATTCACCACAGAATCTCTTGACGTGTCATCTAACCTACAGTTCAGATCTCCCATCCAGAATATATAGCTAAAAATAGAATAGATACGGTAAATGTTCTAAAATTTTGAACACTTTACTCTTTCTCTTTTCAAATAAAATGTTGGTTTTCAGTATGTCATTCACAAAATGCTTGTCAAAATGGCAAACGGGGAAGACCCAGATCAGGCTGCTTCTTCAGAAGCAGTCTGATCTGGGTCTGCACTGTTTGTCTATGCCTTTTTGGCAGGCAGCTCGTGTTCGAAATTTTAGAACATTTACCGTAGATACTATACCATGAATATTTGTCAATTCAATATACTGATACAGTGTAGTTCCTTTATAACTTACCTAGTAATAACACAAAGTAGGATGTAACACAGTCAAGTTGTGGCTCCCAAATTTTTCTAACCATGGAATTTTACAAAGAAATTATAGGAAAATGACCATAAAATGGTCATTTTCCTTTAATTCCTTTGTAAAATTGCTCTTTATAACATGGTTCACTTATAACATAATCCATTAGTATGGATGAGGGTCTCAATGGGGAAACTCTGAAATCGGTAATCAGTGAAATTTAACCCAAAATCCGGTAATCAGTAAAATTTAGGCCTAAATTTGATAATCAATAAAATACAGGCCCAAAAAATGGAAATTAGTAAAAAAAACAGGCCCCAAAATCGTTAATCAGTGAATTTTAGGCCCCAAAACTGTTAATCAGTAAAATTGAGGCCCCAAAATCATTAATCAGTAAAATTTATGCCAAAGTAAAATTTAGGCCAAAAAAATCAGTTTACAATAAAAATTTGACCAATTCAGTGAAACATATTAAAAATCTTTTTTAGGGTAGAAATATTCATTTTATTACCAATCTAAGATGGCATACTGTAAAATGGAATTTTTGCTCGAATTCGCTAGCGTCATTCCACTATTCTGTATTTTTTCCGCGCAAAATTCCCTAATCATTATAATTTCCCCCAAATTGGCTAATCACTAGCAATGCTCATTCCTTAATTTGGTAAAATTATCCTTATAAAATTGCTGATCATTAAATTTAGGGCCTTAATTTGCTAATCGTTAAATTTTAGGGATGTAATTCGCTATAAACCCCATTGTGTCGTAGATTCTAAAAGGACTACACTGTATAAGTGAACAAAAGCACCTTACATAAAATGAGCCTGCTCCAATCAAACAGTTATCTGATCCTGGTCTGGATCTTAACTATTTGACTCTCTGATAGTTTCATTTGATGCTTTACGTCCTAGTCAATTGCTATGGTCAAGTCAGAACAGTCAATTCACCTAACCACACTTTTTCCTGGGCAAGCTTGACTAAGCAGTTAACCAGTACTATGTGACATACTTTCGCTTGTAACTGACAACAACCCTTCTTGAATCAGTGGAAGGGAGGAGAATGGCTGTAGAAATTATTTCATGATCAATCTCCACTAAGATATGGGACCAGACCAGGTACATATAGGGATGTAGATGAAAAATTAGACATCTAGCCCCACTAGGCGGCTGCACATACATGTTTAACTCTTACAATGTCGTCTGCTGATAACTTTTGCAAACAGTTTGTACCCAGATCAGGCCGGACAAATGTCAGGCCTGATCAGGATCCAATGAAGGTATTTCTGAAAGAACTTTTCAAAAAAGTTGATTTTGAAAATAATCAGCAGACAACAAAAAAAGCATGAAACATTTCCCAGGAGGCAAAGAGTTAAAGCATGACTATGCATATACAATAAATCCAAAAAAATGTCTCATTTCTGGAAACCCTACTGACCCCCCTTTCTTTGGGCCTACTCTAAATTTTTTGAGACAACTAGATTTTCTCTCTCTGTTTTTAGGGTATTTTGAATGATTTTCATGCTTTTCCCATGTAAAAATAAATCTTTAAAAAAATTTGCCTACCTACAGACCCTAAAAAATATTTAGATAACATTTATTTCTTTTGCCTAACAAAATCTCACACGTTGGCCTAAAAATAATTATCCACCCTTTGATAACCCATTGAGGAATGAATAATGAAGATAGATACACTTCAGTCAGTATATTGAGGGGTCACAGGTTATAATTTCTAAAAAATATTATATTTCTTTCTCTGAAGATTGATTTTGTCATGGCTAACAGAGCAGACCCTGATGAAATGAAGTTTAGGGGTTTGCGGTCTTTAATGTGTTAATACTTACTCATGGTCGAGAATATTTTCAACATCTGGGTCTCGGAACTTCTGTGTGCTCAGTATGGTATTTGTATCCTGAAACATACCCACATATCAACAACTAAAATGAGCCAGCAAATGAAACGTTGGTACAATGTAATATCACATATTTGTTAACCCTTTACTCCATAGGCTATTTTTAGATCATGACATCATTTTCTATTTTTAGACAACATAGACAAAATTCAAGAAAAATTTAAGTTAAGTTATGAATACTTGTGAAAATATTATGGAAAATGGAGCATTTGCTCCAAAAGAGCAAATGCTCCATTTTCCATAATATTTTCGAATACATTATATTTCAAAGGCGCCAAAAGGCGTTAGTATAGAGTAACGGTTTAAGTCATTTGTAGAGCACTTATATACAGCTATCTAGTGGGGCTAGAGGCCAAAATTTTGACTTCCTCTAGGTCCATACTATGAGTGTGCGAGCAGTGAAGGCTCTCGCTGCTCGTTGATGCGTTAAATATCCAAATCTCATGTGCTGGCCCAAGTATAGGACGATTTTCATAGGCACAGATAAGCAGCAATAGTAAGTTTGTTTGTTTGATTAGATTCTTTTTGTCCCATCAACAATCTGACGGGTCTTCCTGGGTTAAACCAGTACTAAGCTAGGATTAATGCGCCTTGCTCAAGGACAAAAGGCAGTGACGCCGGTGAGGCTCGAACCCACGGCCCCTCGGTCTCAAGTCAAACACTCTACCACTGAGCCACTGCGCTCCCATAACAATTGTAAGCATGTTCTTATCCAACACTCCAACACTTTATTGTAGGAGCCTCTTATGAGACCAAATTATTTCATCTTCATAGGATATTTAAAAAACGGGGGGCAGGGAGGGAGGGTCAAGCGAACCCCCTGGACCACCTCTGGATCTGCCACTATAATACATACCTCTATTCTCTCCGCCATTTGTTCCATGTGAGCAGCCAGATGACAGTTGACAATGATCAGGTTTACCCCACCGATATCAAACCTGATACTCACACCACCTTTATTTCCCTGAAAACAAATAGACAACCAACTAGCAATAGTCTACAGGCTATCTAGCAATAGTCTACAGGCCAACTAGCAAAAGTCTACATACCAACTAGCAATAGTCTACAGGCTATCTAGCAATAGTCTACAGGCCAACTAGCAATATTTTACAGGCCAACTAGGAATAGTCCGAATACCGAAAATTGGTTTTCAAGACCAATTATCGCTTAATGCAGGTCAAAAGTATTGCAGAATGCTCCAAGAGAGCATTCTGCAATACTTTCAACCTTCATTAAGCTACTATTTGTCTTTAAGATCTTTGTTTTGTCTATTTTTGATTGGGGGCTTAAGACAGGTTTTACTGTAGCATACAGGCATTGTACAGGCAAGGTTGTGTAAAATTAAAGTTCATTTTAAAAATCTCTATGGGACCTTTCAACAGTTTTCAAGTACATGTACATGTACCTCTGTGGTACTTTTCAACAGTTTTCAAAGACCTCTATGGGACATTTCAACAGTTTTCAAGAACTACAACTTTATGAAATATACAAAATTATACTTTAAGATTGATTTTTGCGTGTGAATTGAAGTGATAGACAAAATCAATGATCTTATATGCTTTAAAATGAGTTTTGCCCTTAGTTGCCTTCATTTTATACTGATTTTGTTTCCATTAACAAGTATTATCTAAACCATCAAAAATAGCTAATAAATTCAACCTGACAAGTCACATGAATACCTCAGCTATGCTTCATACTTGTTTCAGCTTCCATGTCATATAGGTTAATACTTTTAACTTCACATAACTATTTAGATACATACCCACCAACCCCCCATGCCAGCCTTGGAGTACTCTGACTCTATACTTGTGACAGTCAACAACATTGACCTCTTCAAGAACACCTGGAGAGAGATGGCCTGCATCCTAACAACCTTAATCTGAAAGGGATACAAATAAGCAAAATTTTATATAGAGGATCTTACATGAGTGCTCATGTTTTATTGAATTTATCAAACGAGTTGGGAAAAAAATATAAAATGCGAGGCTTCCCGAGCATTTTACCCTTTTTTTGCAACGAGTTTAATAAATTCAATAATACAAGAGCACGAATGTTAGATTCTATTTATCATATGACATTAAGATTACTTTGAAATCTCATTTCTGGCGTAAAAATGTCATAATCGTGTCACTATGTATGCAACGTTGTTGACCGTTGTTATATATGTCATAAAGTTTCCCGTAAATCTATAAACCATTAGTGGTTTATCGATTTTATTGCATGGCGTTATTTCACTCCCAGACGCAACGTCATATGATAAACTGTATTTTCTTACCCATCAGTTGAAACGTGTGTTTCGAGTGCACAAAAGAACTGTCTCATTAAGACATTCTTTTGAGTACCTACAATGTAATATGTTTTCGTTGAGAAATACTTTTTTTTTTCACACTTTACTTATTGGTGTATAAACATCAAGGCTTTGCCATATATAGGTGATTTTGTTGTGGGTATAAGTTCATATGTTATCCAAATACACTTTATCACATGACGTCTCATCTGGGAGTGATATAGGGCCATGCATTAAAATCAATAAACCACTAGTGGTTTTCAGATTTCTGGGTGAAGTTATGAAATGATGCGTTAAACGTCACACATGACATATGGCAAAACCTTAACGTTTTCAAACCAAAAATGAAATTAAAGAATAATTTTAATGTCATATGATAAATAGAATCTTACATTCTTGCTCTTGTATTATTGAATTTATCAAACTTGTTGCGAAAAAGCAATAAAATGCTCAGCAAGCTTCACTTTTCCTCAACTCCTTAAATAAGTTCAATAAAACATGAGCACTCATGTAAGACTCTCAGACAGGACACTCACTACACTATATGGGCCTTGACGCGACAAAACCTGTCTTTGGGTTTTTGAAAAAGCCAGACTCAAACCAGTCTCCTCAGCTACAGAGACTAGCTAGATAATTGAAATTTCGCCTGTAACAAGTCTAGATATGATACTTTCCAAAAAGCGATTAACAAAGGCACTGATCAGTCTGCGCAGGCTGGTCTGCGCCTTTGTTGTTCACAAACCTCCAAAGACAGGTTTTCTCGCGTCGAGGCCCATATAATAAATCATGTTGACTCTTTGCATGCTGGGTAATGTTGTATGCTTTTTTGTCATCTGCTGATTTTTCAAAATTAACTTTTTCAAAAACATGTTTCAGGAATACCAGCAGACTAAGTATCAAACAGTTAGGATCCAGATCAAGACTGACATTTTCTTGGTCCTGATCAGGATCCAGACTATTTGCAAGGGTTATCAACAGAGAACAAATGTGGTCAGTCACTAGCAAGAAAATAGTTAACACTTAAAACGTCAATCATGACTGCAGCAGACGTTAAATTTTGTGACAGTCTTCTTATATATATATTTTTTTAAATATGGCATGAAATGAAAAGCCTTAAATGGTTTGTTGACAGAAAGTCAATCCTGAACTGGATCCTAACATTTTGACACTCTGATAGATTTCCTGAAAGATTTTTTTTTGAAAAGTTAATTTAAAAAAAAAAGCCAGCAGATGACAACAAAAGCAAAATGAACAACAAAAAACAGCATGTATCTCTCACTTACTCTAACATAGTCTAGGGCTCCTAGCACATCAGTTAATTTACTTGTCCACATGTTATCACTTACTCTAACATAGTCTAGGGCTCCTAGTATATCAGTTAATTTACTTGTCCACATGTTATAACGTGTTATCACTTACTCTAACATAGTCTAGGGCTCCTAGCACATCAGTTAATTTACTTGTCCACATGTTATCACTTACTCTAACATAGTCTAGGGCTCCTAGTACATCAGTTAATTTACTTGTCCACATGTTATAACAGTTATCACTTACTCTAACATAGTCTAGGGCTCCTAGTACATCAGTTAATTTACTTGTCCACATGTTATAACGTGTTATCACTTACTCTAACATAGTCTAGGGCTCCTAGTACATCAGTTAATTTACTTGATCACATGTTATAACGTGTTATCACTTACTCTAACATAGTCTAGGGCTCCTAGTACATCAGTTAATTTACTTGTCCACATGTTATAACGTGTTATCACTTACTCTAACATAGTCTAGGGCTCCTAGTACATCAGTTAATTTACTTGTCCACATGTTATAACGTGTTATCACATAGTCTAGGGCTCCTAGTAAATCAGTTAATTTACTTGTCCACATGTTAAACGTGTTATCACTTACTCTAAAATAGTCTAGGGCTCCTAGTACATCAGTTAATTTGCTTGTCCACATGTTATAACGTGTTATCACTTACTCTAACATAGTCTAGGGCTCCTAGTACATCAGTTAATTTACTTGTCCACATGTTATAACGTGTTATCACTTACTCTAACATAGTCTAGGGCTCCTAGTACATCAGTTAATTTACTTGTCCACGTCATAACATGTTATCACTTACTCTAGCATAGTCTAGGGCTCCTAGTACATCAGTTAATTTACTTGTCCACGTCATAACATGTTATCACTTACTCTAACATTGTCTAGGGCTCCTAGTACATCAGTTAATTTACTTGTCCACATCATAACATGTTATCACTTACTATAACATAGTCTAGGGCTCCTAGTACAGCAGTTTATTTACTTGTCCACGTCATAACATGTTATCACTTACTCTAGCATAGTCTAGGGCTCCTAGTACATCAGTTAATTTAATTGTCCACGTCATAACATGTTATCACTTACTCTAACATAGTCTAGGGCTCCTAGCACATCTGTTAATTTACTTGTCCACATGTTACTGATGGCATCAGAATCATTTGGATCCATTTCTTGAAACCTGCAAAAAAGAAATTGTAACTAACACTTCTTTTACTTAATCCTTGTCCTGCTGAACCTAGAGTTATCTTTTTTTTTGAAAACATTGTAAATCCAGATCAGCTAGCTTCTGGCGAAGCCAACTGATCAGGATCCACACAGTTTTTCACTCTATTTGAAATTACATGCTTACAACTGGAAAGCTGCAGGCTAACAGGATAAAAACTTAGGAGGAGTGTAGTACATAAAATATTCAGCATGACAAGGGTTAAAGTCTATTTAGCCTTCAAAGCATGTATTTTGAATTTATAGCTTTCACTTTGAGTTAATACTTGCGATAAAAGGTGCAAGTCTCTAATATTTAAAACCAGTTTAGATAAGCAAACTTTTTGAGCGTAAAAGTGTTAATATTTTCTTACCCATCATGTTTAGCATATGTTTTGTGTGCTCAAAAGAACCGTCTCATTAAGGCCGTTCTTTTGAGTACCCACAACATATGTTTTGGATGAGAAATAAGATAAATAATTTTTTGGTACACACCCTTAATTAAAGGCCAGTTAAAACTTTAAATGATAAATTATTTCCAATCAAAAGATAACTACAATGCAGCCCCAGCCATAATGCTATGCTTCGGTGTTATAAGAGAATCATACTATAACAGGACAAAGGAAGTGTATGGTCATTTAGGGGATAACTGTATTCAAAATTTTCATTTGGGGAGGTATATCGTCGGATATACGGTCGGAAATTTAGTTTTACGGTGACGCATAAGCGGAGCCGTAAAACGTGATTTCCGAACGTATATCCGACGATATACCTCCCCAAATGAACATTTTGAATATGGTTATCCCCATTCTAATGCACTACTAACATTTTCCCTTCAAAAAGACAGTGAAAATGTACTTTTTGCACCTATACATCCAGCGACGCTAGCTGCATAAAACCGCTTGCCAGCTGCATATATTCACTTGTCAACCAATGGAAAGCATCGTTACGTAATGACGTCGGGTTTCCGACAGTATATCGCAGGATATACTGTCGCAAATTTATGACATTACCCAATCAGACGTCGCGTTGCATTTGCAAGTGCATTAGAATTTCCATTTAACTCCTTTGTAAAATTGCATGGTCATTTTCTTATCATTCCTGTGATATTCCATGGTGAACAAAATTATGAACTAATTTTGTTACTTCTAAAATTAAAACATACGTTGTGAGTGCCTAAATGATGGATATAAAGAAAATAATTGTAGCTTTAAGCCAGCTAGGCCTTTAGATAAGAGTGCATAATTAAAAATTATTTTTCGCATTTCTCTACCAAAACAAAGTGCTACAGGTACTCAAAAGAGCCATCTCATTGATGTTTACACTGATGGAGAAGAAAATATTCACAATATCATAGGGCCAGTTAAGCAAAAAAAACAGCATAAAATTGTGATTATTTTCTTATCCATCAGTTTAAACATAAGTTTCGGGTGCTCAAAAGAACCATCTCATTGAGACGGTTCTTTTGAATGCCCGCAACATATGTTTTGGTTGAGAATTAAGAAAATAATTTTCAGTTACACACTCTTATCTGGGGGGCTGCAATATAATGCCCAAAATTATCAGGACCTCTATTAAGCTCCAAACTTTTACTAATCTGGACATTTGTAAGAGTTTTGTAAGATGACGATAGTTCTATTCAAGGACTTGCTCTAGGTAATTCAACATTTTTTTTTAGTTCTGTCGGTCCTGATCTAGGTCCAAACTGTTTGCGAAGGTATTCAGCAGATTTCAAATGAGCCATGAAGTGATTTCCAAGAATGTGGTATTTTGACAAGTGTAGACTCAGACTAACATGTGTAGCCTCCTTTTAAGCGTAGAAACCCCAAATGATGTTCGGCCAGTAGCTAAAGAATCATAGAATATTCAAGCGACTAGCAAAGGCTCTGATCAGACTGCACATATGCGCAGGCTGGTCTGAGCCTTTGCTGGTCGCACATACCACATTGTTGGAAATATCATGTCGCTGCTCATATGCTACTGCTAACAAGGAATGAGATAAGATTTCTCTTTTAGGAACAATCAGTATTACTCACCCAATAGCAAATATTTCTGGAAGTGGACTGGCTTTGAGATCCAGCAATTCTGTCAAGTCCTTTGGTGGTCCTGTACCCCCCACATTCCAGGTGCACAGATACAAGCTGAAAAATATGCAAAATAATATCTATAACTCTTTGCATGCCAGGTCTTTTTTCATGACCTGAGTAGTATTCAAAATATGCAGACCAGACAATAAGGGGTGAATAAACCTGTGTATCTGTCTAGTCTGATAATGCATGGTCATCACTGAATCTTTGCAATGAATTTCACTTTGAACACACAGTACACACACAAGTGCATACACATAGAGGGGGAACGGACAAAAGCCCACTGGGACAAAAGCCCACTGGGACAAAAGCCTACTAGGACAAAAGCCCACTGGACAATATCCCACTGGACAAAAGCCCACTGGGACAAAAGCCCACTGGGACAAAAGCCTACTAGGACAAAAGCCCACTGGGACAAAAGCCCACTGGGACAAAAGCCCACTGGGACAAAAGCCCACTGGGACAAAAGCCTACTAGGACAAAAGCCCACTGGACAATATCCCACTGGACAAAAGCCCACTGCTTAATCTGACAGGGTGGACAAAAGCCCACTCCTTTGAAAAAAAAACTGTTAACCCTGATCAGACTGCTCCTTCAGGGTAAATTACACCTGTAGTGTGTTTTCGCTTGTATGTTGTGACAAACAACTTAATTTGGGTGTTAAAAGCCTTTGATATTTGAAGAAAATCAATTTACAGTTTGGGTCAAACAATCTAATATAATTGGGAAACCTATCATAACTGGGTAACATATGTTTAATTAATCCAAATGACCTTTGATCTGGTAGTAACCATTAGCCTGCACTTTTATGAGAGGTGCCAAACAAAAAAAATGTTTGAAATTTCAGATCTGAGAAAAAGGGAGATTCTTAGGTCCATCTGTCTGTTTGTCCCCCAGGCTGGGGGTGGTACTCTGATATTTTCATGCATGCGTAGGCTCCGGCTATTTTTTTAGGGTTAAAAATTTTGAATTTCAATATTTTTGGGGGTTTTCAGAAAACTGAATATTTTTGGGGGATATGAAGATTTTGTGGATAATTTTTGTGGTCATCACAAAATTGGACTATATTAACAGGTCATTTCTATGAATTTTAGGGTCTTTTCTGAAGGTCAAGGTACAAAATGGAGGATATTTTTGGGGTTGCTAAAATTTCAAATATTTAGTTGGAGTGCTTGAATTCCTGATATTTTTTGGGGTGTGGACAGTAGATGCTGGGCCCGAGCCTACATATGAAGAAAAAATGAGAGTACCCTCACCCCACCTCTGGGGTATGTCCATCAGTTCAGACATATCCCTGTTAAATGCATATAAGTGGGCTTTTGTCCTAGTGGGCTTTTGTCCCAGTGGGCTTTTGTCCTAGTGGGCTTTTGTCCAGTGGGCTATTGTCCTAGTGGGCTTTTGTCCCAGTGGGCTTTTGTCCTACACTCCACATAGAGTGGAAATGTCAACATAGAATTGTTCTACATTTGTGACTTATGTGACATTGACATCTTACTTGGCTAATAAGCCTATATGGATGCTTTTCTTCCCTGTTTTTGTTATATAAACTTCAAACTATCGCATGTTACCTTTGAACCATGGGCATGACTCATGACTTTGAAGGGATCTTGCTACACATTTAATGATTTTGGACTGGGGCCTGGGGCCAATGAAATTGGGAAAAATACCGAAGTTTTATATGAAATTGGGAAAATTAAATATGACATCATTCCAAAACACATTAATAGTTTTGTGATCTTTATACGCAAACTTGAATTGCAGATTGATAATTGAATACTAAGGTGTCCATTTTCAAACTTTTATACCGGCTGTACATTAAGAAACAAGAAGAAGACATGGCCAAAAACAATCGGCAGAATTCTAGCAGGGCATGAATGGCAAAAACGACTGAATCCTCAATATTTCGTTAAAACCTCTCTTCAAATGATAGCAATGAATATGCTTATTTGTGTTTATAGAGCAAAAAAATAAATTGATATGATTTGTTTGTTTGTTTGATTCTTTACTTCCCATCAACAATCTTTCAGTTATATAGGGACGGGTCTTCCTGGGTTGAACCAGTACTAAGCTAGGATAAATGTCTTGCTCAAGGACCACAACGCAGTGACGCCGGTGAGGCTTGAACCAGCGGCCCTTCGGTCTCGAGTCAAGCACTCTACCACTGAGCCACTGCGCTCCCATAAATTGATATGCACTTTACCTCAGCAATGTTTAATCATGTTAGCCGTGCAAACAGACAGAACACACTGATTGAATCGATCTCTTTAACAGAAAGGGAAGTAACTCATGCATTTAGAAAATGGTCATACTAAACACTGAAAGGTTAGCAAGATACAGCAAAGTCTGCATTTTGGACCAAGTAGGCTTGGGCAGATCAGGAAATTTTCATCTGGAATTGGGAAAAAACGTACTTTTTTGCATTGGGAATGGGACAGAATTTTGGATCCAAATTCAGGCAATCCAGAGACCATGACGTATACATGAATAAATGCCCTACAATTGGTGCTTACCTTATTCTAAATTGCATATCATGCTGAATTATCTTTTTTTCAAGAGTTACTCATGTTTTGTTGGTTATTTCTCAGGGAAGTTTTCCCAATGTTTAATTCAAACACAGATCATGCGAGTTTTCTATGATAAGAAAGCTCATGATTGGAATGGAAGTTATTTTTAATAAAAATTAAGCACTCAAAGGAAGCTACCACAGCTGCATAATGTAAACTAACAGATGAATATGCTTCAAACTTGAAATGAGTAGGATAGTAAAAAAAGTCTGTGTGAATTTGGCGAAATAATTGGGTATTTAGAAGTTTTATTTGAGTAAAATATGCAGCCTATCTCTTTCTCTGATTATTTTCAGATTCTAAAGCCAAGGATATGTACCTCTCCAGTAAAAAGATGGTACCTAAACTTCATTATGCCCCTGCTATCCCAAGGCCCAAGGGCCATCATGGCTGCAAATGACAGAAGCACCGCCTCGATAGCTCAGTTGGTAGAGCGTCCGCTTTCGGAGCGGGAGGTTGCGGGTTCAAATCCCACGGCCGCACCATACCTAAGGAGTGAAAAAATGGTACTAGCAGCTTCCTTGCTGCCGCTAGCATAAAAGGGGTTGTTCTAGGAAGATAGAGTAAGGCAGGTAAGTATCTGTTAAAGATATAATTGTTATGTTGCAGAATAGCTCGTGAGCTAATGTTGTCTGCTACATTATAAGCGATGTTAAATAAGGCTTCTTTATCTTTTATCTTTCCCATGCTTATCTAGGACAGGGATATTTCTCAGAGTTCTCACAAGGATTTTGAAAAAATGAGTAAAAATGCTGTTTGCCAGAAAAAAATGGAGTTTTACCATACTTTTCTATTGGCACTTTTGAAAAAGGTGGAGTCAGAATCAAAAGTTGGAGTAAAATAATCCAAATTTGGAGTTAATGAGAACTCTGTTTCTCAAAAAATCTGAATCTGCTAAGTACTCCAAACACCTCTAATGAGTATTACATGGAGTGTGAGTGTCTGCTCACAAATGACGTTTTTCAAAAAGACAATGAAAAGAAATCAAAACTTATTTTTTTTATTCAATAAAGTAACACAGATGATGATGATGATGATGATGAGTTGGAGTTTAACGACGCATCAACCCTTTTGGGTCATTAGCGTCATCAAGGTTAGGTAAGAGAAGTATTACTGAACATTAAAACTATAATAGATGAGCTAAAATATAAACAATTTAACACATTAAACATATGAGTATAGCAAAGACGATAAAATAGTAATCATTTTACAGCGAAAACCATGTACAATATCTGACAACAACATAGGCTAATCAGATGACTATACATGATCTTCTCCTGCAAAAAATAGTAACACAGACTTTAGAGTTTAGGTATTTTCTAGTTTTTTTTAAGCTGTGAAATCAACATAGGTAAATGACTTAGTGGAAGGCATCATGATGGAATGGCGATGACTGTATAATGGAAACGTTTAATGGGGTCTAAATTCAGAGAATATGGTGATGATGAAGTGATGTTTTCAGCTACCTAGAGTTTTTAGGGGCCCTGCTGGGAATGATCCGAGGTCAGGACTATTACAAATGTCAGGTGGGAGATTGTTCCAAAGTTTGGCAATTCTTGGGGGAAATGAGTGTCTATGTACATTTATTCTTGATCGGGGAAATGTATATCAGGATCTCAGGGATGGCTGAATATTGCTTGGAAATTGAATATTAACTATCCGGCTGCGAACATTTCTATTTTGATCTATTATAGTTCAATCTATCTAAAATAGACCGATTTGTCTACTTAAAGGCATGGAAATAATGCTTTATATGCTCTGCGCAGGTGTTGCCAAAATATTGCAAAATCATTCTCCAGCCAGACTGTAGCCTTTGTTGATGTGATCTTTATGGTGTAAAAGTTTTGATTTTCAACGAGGAAATTTTTTGCAGAAAACCCTTTTTTATAAATTTGTCTGCTGATTTTGTTAAAAATTCTGTTTAACAGATGAACTTTCAATAAATGCTGTTGAAGCTTCCAGACTTCTTGAGACCAATATGTACACTACCATTTCTGGAGCTTTTCTTTGACAAAGTCATGATATTTAGGTCGATTGAGCTGCTGCAAATCAAATTTCGAATGTGCATGCGCAATAAATAAGGCAGTGGCTAAGGATACGGATTCGTATCCCTAGCTTGGGAGGCTAGGGGTACGGATCTGTATCCCTAGTCTCCCAGGCTAGAGGTACGGATCTGTAGGCCTAGCATACATGTATTTCACCATGTGAGGCTTCAGATACAGACAGATAATCCTGATGTGAAATGGCAAGTTATCATTATTATATGTGTTAGAAAATACCAATCAAAAATATGCCTCCAGTAAGTCGCCATTTGCAATGCGGAATAACTCTGTATAGTAATGTAAAAAACAGAACACGAATTCGGAACTGGGACAAGGGGCAAGGGATCTATGTTGTATTATCTTCATTTCTAATATTTTACTATTATTATTATTATTATTATTATTATTATTATAGATTAAAACAG
Source organism: Loripinus fragilis (assembly GCA_964019695.1). Lineage (NCBI taxonomy): Eukaryota > Metazoa > Mollusca > Bivalvia > Lucinida > Lucinidae > Loripinus > Loripinus fragilis. The sequence continues at coordinate 78,111,386 of OZ026525.1, forward strand.
TCTGTCACGATTTTTTTTGCTGTTTTCACTTTTGGTTTGTGTCATTATCGAGGGTGTGCCTTTTCAATGGTTCGCGAATTGCGTTGTACATTTTGTACTTCCAAAGAGGAAAAGTCCTAAAACTTTTGCCCTATGTTCAGTTTTTGAGCCATTCTGACAAAGTGACCCTTAACATTATTTTATTGGGCCGCATAGCTCCAGATAAGGCTGCGTATTGCGTATTTACGCAATTTCGTGGACCTAAAAACGCAATTAAAATAATTTCTGTGCGTACAAAAACGCAATAAAAATCCTTGATACTCAATTCCGAACTTTTTCATAGCGTATAACGCTATTGTATTCTGTTTGCGATTGTCGTTTTTCGCATCACAAGCTGTTGTTGGGTACAAATTTATACACGGCGTCACGCTGACTCTAGTCTATTAAATAGTAAACCAGTCCAGGAACATTCTTATCGCTGTTTAGCTATACCCAATATTTACACATTACGACATTCGTCTCGCTTTACAATAACAATGGCGTATAACGACGGCGAAAAAGCCCCAGCGCAATTGAATATCTTATCGTAACTAACTCTAATACAGCGTCGGTGGTTCGAAGAATCAAAGATGACTTGATAGATACGTTATTTTCGAAGTAAGTTGGAAATAGCGATCTCAGATGTACTAATATTGCCAGTGTGCTTTCCAAAAGTGAAACCGAAAGTAAACAAAAAATCAGGAGAAACAAGGTACGGTTTCATTGCTTATTTGCTTTCAGATGGATACCCAATACAAAAACTTTAAATACCCAATTTAACATTTAAAATACCCAATTAAGTCAAAAAGAGGTGGGTAAATACCCAATTGCCTCCAATCCTTATCTGTAGCTATGTGGGGTTTATAAAGAAGCAGCGAGAATATGCGGTTACATCATAAAGTTATTATTATAATACATTTCAGAATGTTTTGCACCGAAAGTGAAAACAGCAAAAAAAATAGTGAAAGACAAGTTTTAATAATAATAATAATAATAATAATAATAATAATAATACAACATCAATCCCGTGTCCCTGGTCCCAGTTCCGAATTCGTATTACGTTTTTTGCATTTACTATACAGAGTTATTCCGCATTGCAAATGGCGACTTACTGGAGACATTTTTTTGATTGGTATTTCCTAACACTTATAATCATGATAACTCGCAAAATCTCATCAGGGCTATCTGTCTTTTCCTGTAGCCTGACATTGTGAAATATGCTAGGCCTACTGATCCGTACCTCTAGCCTGGGAGGCTAGGGGTACTGATCCGTACCCCTAGCTACTTCCATAAAATAAAAACACACACACACACACACATATCATGTAACATGGTCTTTCGAATCTTTTAGATTAGTTGAACTATAATAGATCAAAATAGAAGTGCTCCCAACCTGACTATATTATAAGTGATGTTTGATTTTCTAAAACATCACTATGAATGAAATCCGGTCAGTGCATTCACCGGATCGGGCTTGATCACCGGATAGGACCGAATCGGGGCAGAAATTGGTCATTTTTGCTCTTTTTTTAAACTTTTCTATTATTATTATTATGTTTGTAAAGTATGTATATATAATACAAATCTTTTTCATCTCCTACCCAGGGGCGGATCCAGGATTCCATGGTATGGGGGGGGGGGGGGGGGGGGCTCAATCCCCTTCCTTTCTGTTAGAAGTGCTGCATTTGAGCCGCGCCATGCGACAATGTGTCTTCGGGAGATTAATTACGTCATGAGATATGCCGTCGTAAAGTCTGACGTAATTATTTCGCGCCGCACGTAATCAAATAGAGCGTCATCAAAGATTACGACAATTTAGACAAGCCATGTTTAGAATAAAATGCGATTAAAATCAAGGAATTTTAGGCCGATTTTATTCTGTTGTAAATTAGTCATGGTCTGATCCAGCACGGGTTCCTGCTGAAAAATAAACTGTCCAAAAAGACGCGGCTTGGTAAACGCTAATTGACCCTCGATCCTAAACATCTTTGCACTCCAAAGACACTCTAACAAAAGCAAATAATAAACTAAAATAAAAAAAATAAAAAAATAGATAAATAAATAAACGCCTGATACATCCCAGCTTTCCTTAGTCGACCAACCAGTGTGTCTGAACCTTTCGTATTCACATCCGAGCCTCTGAACGAAAGCAGTTACCGGTACACAAAGCCACATTTACAACTGGGCAAAGTATCCAACGAGATTGCTAGATGCGCATACTTGTTTGATCCATCGCTGAGTGACCGTGTGTGAATTAAACTAAAAAATCTCACGAGGTAGCTCTCATGTATAAAAAAATAAGTATAATACACGATTAAGTTTCACACGAGAAACAACATTTATTATTTACCACCTTGTTACGTCGCCGTTTAAATCAATGTATTTCCAGATTTCTCGCAAAAATAGTTGTCGCTAAACTATTGAAGCTACAATGATGAAAAAAGCACCTAACGAAAGCAAATTGATATACGCAATAATTATTTTTATTGTAGTTTCCTTGTGTCTGTTGGTTTCTTATGGCAGTCATTTAAACACACAGACAAATTAAAAATGTCATTTTTTCGGTGACGTTAACGTGCGTCAATGAGAATCGTGATAAAAAAAACATTAACTATAAAACGTTTTTTTTTTCATCTTTTGAAGTGTAATTATCTTCATGTTTACTGAATATCGCTTTTTTTCTATTTGCTCTTCATACCTGTAAGTTTTGTAAAATTGCATCCTTTAATTTTGTCATGGTAGTTTATACCAAAATAAAAATTCTTGAAGAGCACTGTTTGAAACGGCGACATCACTGATAAAATTAATTGTAATTTCTTTGAGTTGGGGAGAGTAGTACTCCCCCACTACACGAAATTTTAGCTTAATGGAACTAAATAACTGATGAGGCAGTAACATTTTCACTAAAGGTTCTCACTAGAAATTGAAGTCCTCTTTCCCAGTAACACCTATAACCTACGCGCATGTTTATTGTCAACAAAGACGGAGATGCGGAATGAAACGCAGGGTAATGTTACTTTGTTTTCAAAATCAGCGTACAGTTCAACAATTTAAGAGCGGCGAGCTTTAACAAACTTAACCCACCTCCATTCTCAACTTAGTATCTGGAGATACAGCGAAGGCAGTGTACATACGGAATTGCCAAGTCAAGACCTGTGCGGTTGGGCCTGATTTAGAATTACACAATTCAAACTACATGTTTTCAAATGCCCCACTTTTTATACAGCCAGAATCCCTGTCTTAAAGCTTACGTGGGTGCATAAAACTGGGGGTAATGTGCACACTCTATATATATGTATCAAGAGGCAAGGACGCACTACGCCGACATAAAACTACAAAATCGAAATGAATGCACTGCCATAGCAACCAGTTTTTTTATGTCTTGATTTTTTTGGTAGACTGAATATCTTTTTTTCAGTGAGAAGTATTTTCTGTACATACGTTTAAGGAATGATGAGGCATTTCGCTCCGGATAACAAAGTCGGGTACAGTGAGGCAAATAAGCAAACCTGCTTCTGTAGGCTGAGATTGTGAGCTCGAGCCACTGTATGGTGAAACATTTCATCAAGATAATTATCCTCAAGCATTGCCCCGGTTCAAGTAGGGTAGTTGTCAGTTCCTGGCGAAATATGCATACACTATGAACTGGTCGCCGTGATATGCTGACTGATAATGTTTTGAAATTATGTTAACAATTTATATTAGCCTATATAGCGCCCTTTTTGTGTGACATGGGCAAACACTGTAGAACCAGGCCCCGAGGTTATAAAACTTTTTACATGCTCAACTCAGCTGAGCACAAAATTTATCCTGCTCATAAATGTTAAATGCCAACAGTTGGCATTTTAACATTTATCAGCATGATAAATACAACATATGAGAGACTTAAATCAAGAAATTTCTTCATTTGTTGGTATTTTAGTTTTAATGAGCAGTTGAAATTTCGTGCTCAGCTGAGTTGAGCATGAATTCGGGGTTTAGGAACGGATTTTCTACTAGTGCAACATTTTGAGCATCGGTTGAACAAATGAGAAATCATTGCGAAAATCCTCGATATGTAGTGTCACACTCCGTTGGCCAATACTTTTTTTCTTTATTACTTCATGCTGATGTACTCGTCTAAATCGTCATTTGCGGCATTTCCAGTGAGCTGAAAGGCAACCACTTCTTTGAGAAGAAAATGCCATCTGGTTTTAAGTCACAACCTATTCAATTTAATTTTGATCTGCCTTTTCCACATAACAATTACCATGCTGATTCTGCTGTTTGTTTGAGTTTTTACGTCCCATCAACAATCTGTCAGGTATGTGGGGACTGGTCGTATTGGGTTGAACCAGTACTAAGCTAGGATTAATGTGTCTTGCTCAAGGACACAACGCAGTGACGCTGGTGAAGCTCGAACCCGTGGCCCCTCCATCTTGAATCAAGCTCTCTACCACTGAGCCACTGCGCTCCCTGGATTCTGCTGTTACAACGTGAAGGACAGTCCCTGCCAAATGCCCCAGAGTGCGTACATAGTATACAAAGTATCAAAACTTGCCCCAGGTCCCGAAGTTATAACATCTTTAAGTGCTCAACTCAACTGAGCATGGAATTTATACTGTTCATAAATGTAAAGAAATGTTGGCATTTAAACAGTATATTTAAAATCAGCGAGTTCCTCCATGTGAACAAGAAAACATTTACGTTCAAGTTAACAGGGAGGCCCAAGCAAACATGGAAGAAACTGACAGAGAAAGACTGCCGTGAGTGGAAGCTCACCACAGTTGACCCTCAAGAAAGGAGCACCTGGAGATCAGGTGTGAGATCTGCTATGCGTGCAGCTAGCCAGTTACCTGGAAAGGGGCCCACTGATGTGGATGATGCCCCTGCACCTGCACGTTAATCAAAAATCTGATTATGATGATATGATGATTAACATTTTAGTTTTCCTGGACAGTTGAACATTATAATGTCGCGGCCAGGTTTTTTCCGAATTTCAGAAGTCAATGTGCAAATTTGTGCCCAAATTTATTCGAAGATATGTCCGTGATGATCCATATTTGTGCTGGCAAAATATTGGTGCAGGAAAATATCGCACCAGTCGACGGCTACGGCCATTTAGTGCACATTTTCAAACAGAGGCTGACATGGCATGGCACCTCAAGGAATCATTTATATGTCAAAATTGAAGAATACTCAAGAAATGAAGTACGTTTGTGTCAGGATAAACTGCATTGTAAATATGTTGTTTCATTTTTGGTATCATTTTTTTTTTTTTGTGAATGTCATATACTTGTTTTGGTCTATGTAAGGGAAGTAATAAAATCATGTTAAATCCCTGCTTTGCATTTTATCGTTTATGCTATCTAGGTGTTTGTTTTAAATATATTTTTGTCTCATAGTAGATAAATCATTTAGTTGTATATTTTCACCGAAAGGTTATGCAAGATGGTTGGTTTGTTGTTTCAAAAATTTTAATTAATAAATTTGACTTATATATAGTCAATTTTAATAAGTTAATAAGTTTACAGGCGCGATACTAAATCCCGGCTTCCCGGCGATGACAAGTGATATAACGCTCTTAAAATACAGCGCACAAAACCGGTAAAAAAGAAGCATTGTGCCCTGTTGACGCGGGAGAAAAAAAAAGACAAGGTCATATGTAGAAGCTTGAAACATCAGGTTGGAAACGCTATATCTCCAACCTAATTCGCTTGCATAGTTCAGCTAGGCTGAACACATACGGTTCAGACAGGCAGGTCGAAGCCCATACGAGTTGGTGCTTATAACGTTATATGCTTGGAGCATAACATTTATAGATTGAGCCAAGCTGAACGCATGCGTAGGTTGTCTCTATTGTCTCAGACAGGCAAACTAAAGCCCATACAATTTGGTGCTTGATAACGTTATTGCTTGGAGCATAACGTTTAAACTCATATAAGTTGAGTTACGTTCCTAGCACTGAGGCTGGAACGTGTTTCAAACCAGGGGTTTGAAACGATTAACCAGGGGTTCGAAACCATTAAGTTTAGTGTTACCGGTAGTATAAAATTGCTCAGCGCTATTGTAAAGCTGAGAATACCTCCAGCCATCTTGCTGGCGTGGCGACCGTAGTTGATTTGTGTTGTTGGGTCCCATGCCAAGAATTTGTGTTGATCATTTATGATCGAATAGCTCATGTTATGAGCGTTTTGTCTGTGCATATTACTGTACATATTACTGACGTTTATAGACTATATTAGTCTTGGGTTTTCATAGTTTCATAATTCATATGCTGAACTTTGGCTGTCCAGCTAAAGACATTGTCGCTTCATAGCACACCCATTATAAACATTGTTCAGGCGTCGTCATAGGGCTCTAATGACAAGGTTATAGCCAGACCTCACCACCAACCTGACAGTTTGACTTACCATTAAATTCAATTATTTTGTTTTACCAGCACCAGTAGGGGTAAGCTACGTCGCTACCCAGTTTCATGTTAGTAACAGGGATGGTCGGATGTCTAAAGGCGTAAAAACTTCGCAACGTTGTGAATGACTCGTCGCTACGTCACGCAACATTAGTTCTAAAGTTAACGCCAAGCCGTCCAAAGTTCAAATTCCAATATCTTTTCAAATAATTGGAATATTTTGATCAAACAAAAACGAGTTTACTAGTCATATAATGACCTGTCTAAAAGTTACAGAATCTCAAAATGGCCAAATTTACCCCGAAGACACATTTCCCATGGAGCGGCTCATTTATATTTCAAAAGTATTCGACATAGATTCTGATTATACATGTAGTTAATCATTTTACAAAATAATTAACTGCAGTATATATCTATGAATGTCATCTATGAATATAACCATGGACGTATACTTTACCTGGACTCGAAACACCAATAGATTTACCGATAATTGTTATTCGATCTTTGCCGTGCTGAAATCCAGGTAAGCGGCAGACAATTTGCAATAAAGTGACGGATCGCTTTAATAGAAAGAGATGCGCATGTGTATGGGCATTTGTTTCTTCGCCACTAGCATCTCAGTAAGAAGCGATAGGTCTGAAAGAATAGTACTGTTTTATGGAGAAGCTTCTTAGCTGCAATTTGATACCAAGCACGATGTTGTTCCGGTAAAAAGTAAAATAATTCCGAGGAAGAAATGAACCTAAGATTTCCATCTTATCCGTGTCCTTTGATGACACGGATCTTAAATTTACCCCCCCCCCTCCAATATACGTCCTTGGTGATGTGCGCTAACTAGCCAAACATCGCTTGGTAAAACAAATGAAATGTAAAACTATTCAACAAAAGAGAATGAACTTTCGATGAGAATTAAAAAAACAAAAAAACAAAAAAAAACAACGTGGGTTTACAGTTCATTTACTATTGCACAGATCATAAATACAGCTATAATATGGGCCTCGACGCGAGAAGCCCTGTTTTCGGGGGTTTGCGAACAACACAGGCGCAGACCAGCCTGCGCATCCGCACAGTCTGATCAGCGCCTTTGTATTCGCTTTTTGGAAAGAATCATATGTAAACTTGCTGCAGGTGAAATTTCAATTTTCAAGCCAGTCTCCATAGCTGAGGAGACTGGTTTGAAACACTCTTTGTTGAAACCCCTCGAAGACAGGTTTTCTCACAAAAAGGCCCATATGATACCAAACAATCTAGTGTTCTCAGAAAAAAATACCCAAGAAAAAAAGATAACGCATCAGCCTTTTCTTCATTTCGCAGACATGGAAGAAGGCATTTTTTTCATACAACGCAATTAACCCACATAAGCCTGAGCCTAACATCCTTTTTGTGGGGCATAGGTAAACAGTGCTGAACCAGATGAGACCCAGCAGAACACGGTATCTGATCAGGGTCTCCACCGTTTGCTTACAGAATGTTCCATAAAAATTTAAGAAAATTAAAATGACACCCAACACCCCTTAAAACGGAATCGTCTGGTCCAGTTGAGTGGAGAGGGTGTAACTGAGTTAAATAGAAATTCAGTATCTTTTGTTTAATTCTTTAATTGGCTATTATTGTCAGTTGTTGAGAATACCACTTCTAAAATAAGTCGTTTTGGTTGAAGAGATATTTAACGCAGTCGCAGAAATAATTACTGCTCACAGCCGTCTTACCAACTACATTGTTAATTGTTAAACAAACGCTTTTTAAGGAAATGAAATAAAGTGTATCTATGGTTGACAAAGCATCATTTGTAATTAAATGTATGTTTTCACGCTTTTAAACCATGCAATGTGGCTAAATTCCTGGTGTACATTAGCGGCAATGTTTAGGTTCCCAGTGTTGGGACACCTCCGTAGAGAGGAACGTTTATGCGGAAATATGAAAGAAAGACGATTTTGCTAGCATCTTATCTGCATGATTTCATTTTGTTTTTGCTAAAAAAATAAAATTTTAGTTCGGAAATGTGTAATTTATGTATCAAGTGTTAAGTATATCAAAAATACTCACATCAATTAACTCTACAACCGACAATTTCGATGGAATAGAATATACAGATGTAGTACGAAAAGTTGAAAATTTTATCATTTTTGCCTCTTCTTCATATTGTCACTGTAACAAAAGTTTGCAACATAAAGATATTCTACACAATGCAAATTTAGGACAAATATATTAACGTTCAGGAATTTAAAGAATTACACTCATTGAGCGCTTCATATTGCCACAGTTCAAGATGGCGGCTTGTAAACAACGCAATCTGTCCAAAATAACACAAAATTAACCATTATCTACTGATTTTATTCCAACATAACACATATGATATGTACTTAAAAACTTATTCTCGTAAATTCCGTAAGAATTTTCTCCACATATATTGAATATTCAAGGTTTTAACATTGAAAACTTTCCTATGGATCATCGCTATGAACAGCCTCTTTGAAAATGGCGGCAGAAAGGTATTTTTCTCGGTGTGTACCCGATTTACGCGTAGGAAATAATATTGATGAAATAAGATAAGAAGCCAATCCCTTCAAGTATACATCCGTGATATAGATGTAAGTAGACGGTCATTCGGTTGAGTATGTTTTTTTGCCGTTTTTTATCAATATTAATATATTCATATGCATACAAATTGCACTAAATACATTATTCTTTCCTATACATCATTCTTGTAAAGAAAAAAAAATCATTAAAGCAAAGGAATCTATAGGACAAATCCGGGCCTGATCCGGTGAATACATGGACCCAATAAAATCTGTCTGATTTCTCGACATCGGAAGGTCGAGGCCACACACACATACCGTGTAACATGGTCTTTCGAGTCTTGCTCTGGTGTTAGTTTCACTGTCTCCAATTTCTGAGACACCTGTTGAACACCTGAACAATCTTTAGACATGTTTTCGGCTCGGTTCCAGGAGTCTTCAGTTCCAAGAACAATTATGAGTATGCAAGTAAAGTATATTAAAGACCAACGCATTCGATAATAAGCAACATTTCCATTAATTTGATGAGAAGTTCAGCCCACTTCCTGAAAACAATCAACAACCAACAGGTGCTTGCGCTCTACGTCATCAAAATCGATGTCAGACTGGTTTTAAGATTATTTCTCTTTTTTAAGCTGTTGGTAGGACTGTCGTGTCGCTGAACTTGGACCCAGTCCCCCGGCCCAGGCCTGTATATCAACATTATTTGCTTGTTCCCGGTTTACAGGTGGTCAGTAATGGGGAAAACAGTGTAACACGTCAACTCGTACCTAATTGTAAAAGACACATTTTGGTGGCAGCCGGACTGCCACTGGTCTCGATGAGCTGTTTTGTAATAACAGGGATACTTGTTCAACAACTATCACTGGTTAAATGTTAGCCACTGGTAGCATTGTCTTAGTATGAAAGTGTATCTAAATAAACATCCAAAATGGGTGGCAACTACGCCGCCACATCAACTTACAGGAATAGCACATTACAAACTTATCATCGCAAAAGGCACAGGCCCCATCGCAAAGCATACAACCTGTATTTGTTGCATGCAAGCAATAAAGCTGGAGACTCGATCGTATAGACCAATCTGAACATCCGAGCATTTGTTATTCGCTCTCTAAAAACTATAATAGCTAAACTCACCATGCGCATAATTCAAATTGAAACCTAGTATTTGTAACTGAGCATGCTGGATTTGTCCTTATAGGGTAGCTAACCCCTGACGATATGTTTTCTCGTGACGCAAGTTTTGTGTAAATAAAGCCGCTTTACTATCGCGTGGATTGGCAGGGTGTGAAAAACGGTGCTTGTTCTTCTTCTGATCTGTATAAGCCTCCTCTATCTTTATCTCCGCTTGTTACCTAATTGATGAATATGTGATTGGATTAAGCTGCAATAAGAAATTAGCATGGTCTGACAGTGTAAAACTCGAATAATTAAACAAAGAGTACAATCTTATCAAAGAAAATTCGGCAAACGCAATGTATTAAACCAGTGACCTATATTATACAGGTCACTGATTAAACTGAAATCTACCTGGTTTTTAAAATAGTGCCAGCTCACGTCAGAGATTTTTTTAAATTTAGAAAGTCCAAGTGAGTCTATCTTATCATGCAGTCTCATCTGAGCCTTCGCTACTTGCTTACAAGATGAGGACTTAAATGACTCCAAATTATGCATTTTGTTATGTCGTCAGCTGACTTATTTAGAAACGAGTAGTTCAAAATACATTTCAATATTTTTAAAAAATCAAGGATTCTCTATTTAGAATGTCCCTTGGAAAATATACTGCGCGCAATTGTAGCTCAGGGCCTATGTCCGAAATTTAAAACTTTGTGTATATGAGCAGCGAAGACCCTGCGGAGCCATCGTTATACATAAAGGTCTAGGATATTGGAAAAGGCAGGCCAAAAACTCCCCTAATCACAGCCTTGAAGGTCGTAATTTATAGGTTTTTGAAATATTTGAACAGGCTACCCCGAATCTCGCTTATCGGGGCGATAAGCACAACGATTCTGTGGCTACTCTATAAGCTGGTGCTGACTTCTGCGACCAAACAGAAGGCCAATACATTTAAAGACTAGCAATGGACACAGTGGGCATAACCATTTAGAAAGAAAACAAATTGTATTACTTACAACACTTTTATTAACAGACTAGTAGCTAGTCTACAGGGAACTGAAACTTTCATCAATACATAGAATATGTTTAATCACATACGATATATAAATTGCAAATAAATTATTGATGTGTCTGACATCTGTAAGTACATCGATTCACCAAAAACTTCCATCCCTCCTTCCATCCAACACATATCAATCTACCCAACCCATCTGACAATCCTATTGACTCCTACCACAATACCCTTCCAAGATAGTTTTCTTTTCAAAATAATCTTTAAAAAGAGTTAAGGCAGCCACGGCAGCCATATCTTATTTATAACACGTTGGTGAATTCGGAAAAAAATGATGCTGATTTCTTTCCTGCAGAATCTCTTACGATTGCCTTAAAAAGGTTTCAGCTCGTGAGATATTCATGCTTATTGCATATGCGAAGAGTTCTCCATTTAAGCGGCTCAAGAGGTCTAGATTTTGTTCTGAGTCTTCATCTACATACAAACCCTGTGCATGTGAGAAGCGATGCTCTGGCGAGTCTATGCATGTGCGCAGGTTCGCATGTGCCTTCTTTATTCGACAATGTGATAATTACCAAAGTATCATGAATGTGCTGCCTCATAAACATATACATTTAAAAAATACTCTTTGAAGTAAATTTAAATCAACATGGTAAATTAGAAAATAAGCCAGAATGATTTTTATGCCCCCAAAGGAACTTTGGGAGGCATATAGTAATCGCACTGTCCGTCCGTCCGTCCGTCCCGCTTTGTGTCCGGTGCATATCTCCTATATTCTTTGAGGTAAGAATTCCAAATTTGGTGTGTGGATGCATCTTGGGATGACGGAGTGTCCCGTACTATTTTTTGGTCAATGTGACCTTGACCTTGACCTCTGACTTAGTTTTTATAGTAATAACAATGTCCGTCCGTCCATCCCTCTGTCGTGTCTGGTGCATATCTCCTACATTCTTTGAGGTAGGAATTCCAAATTTGATGTGTGGATGCATCTTGGGATGGCAAAGTGTCGCGTACCATTTTTGGGTCACTGTGACCTTGACATTGACCTCTGACCTAGTTTTTAGAATAATCGTGTCCGGAGCATATCTCTTATATTATTTGAGGTAGGAATTTCAAATTTGGTTTGTGGATGCATCTTGAGATGAGGAGTGTCGTGTACTATAATTGGGTCACTGTGACCTTGAACTTGACCTCTGACCTAGTTTCTAGAAACTGCATTGAGTCTGGTGCATATTCCTATATTCTTTGAGATAGGAATTCCAAATTTCGTGTTTAAGTGCATCTTGGAATGACCGAGTGTCACAAACCATTTTCGGGTCACTGTGGCCTTGACCTCTGACCTAGTTTTTAGAATAATCATGTCTGGAGCGTATCTCTAATATTTTTGAGCTAGGAGTCTCAAATTTGGTGTGATGATGCATCTTGGGATAAGGAAGTGTAGCAAACCATAATTGGGTCACTGTGACCTTGAACTTGACCTATGACCTAGTTTTTAGAATAATCATGTTGGGAGCACATCTCTTATATTATTTGAGGTAAGAATCTCAAATTTGGTTTGTGTAAGCATCTTGGGATGACGAAGTGTCGCATACCAAACTAGGTCACTATGACCTTGAACTTGACCTCTGACCTAGTTTCTAGAAACTGCATTGATTCTGGTGCATATCTCCTATTTTCTTTGAGATAGGAATTCCAAATTTGGTGTTTAAATGCATCTTGTGATGACGGAGTGTCACATACCATTTCGGGTCACTGTGACCTTAACCTTTGACCTAGTTTTAAGAATTATTATGTTCGGAGCATATCTCATATATTCTTTGAGGTAGGAATTCCAAATTTGGTGTGTATATGCATCTTGGGATGGGGGAGTGTCACATACCATTTTGGGTCACTGTGACCTTGATATCTGACCTAGTTTCAATAATAATTGTGTCAGGGGCATATCTCTTATATCATTTGAGATAGGAATCCCAATTTTGGTGTGTGAATACATCTTGGGATGGTGGAGTGTCTTGTACAATTTATGGGTCACTGTGACCTTGACCTCTGACCTAGTTTTTAGAAAATTGTGTATGGAGCATATCTCTTATATTATTAAAGGTAGAAATCCCAAATTTGGTGTGTGGATGCAACTGTTGATGGCGGAGCGACGCCTACCATTTTTGGGTCACTTTGACCTTGACCTCTGACCTAGTTTGTAGAATTATCGCGTCCAGAAGATATCTCTTATATTATTTGAGATGGGAATCCCAAATTTGCTGTATGTATACATCTTTGGATGCTAATGTGTCACCTACCATTTTTAGGTCTCAGTGATCTTGACCCATGACCTAGTTTCTATAATAACCGTGTCTGGAGCATATCTCCTATATTATTTGATGTAGGAATCCCAAATTTAGTGTGTTGATTCCTCTTGGGATGGCGGAGTGGTGCATACCATTTTGGGTCACTTTTACCTTGACATTGACTTATGGCCTCATTTCTAGGTTTTTTGTGTCTGGAGCATATCTCCTATATTACAGCTAACTTTCCTCGAATGTGTCTTATGCTAGACCAATTCCTTTGGGGGCATTCGTCACGTGACTGTGACATTTCTTGTTAATTATAGATAATCGATTTAAACCCCTCCAGCAAAATATTTTACTGACCGTTCCAATCCGTTCTTTGTGGATCATTTATGTTATTTCTGTCGTGTTTTTATTATGCTTTCGCGCGGGTCTGTTTATTGATGCCTTGTGGTCACCTGCTGGGAAAGGGCTGACCTCTTGGCTCTCATTTGTGATGTCTAATTGTGAAGTTGCCACTTTCCCATTGATATCCTGGGTCAGGTGTGGTGCTTTATTGTATTGATTCCTGGGGCGGATCCAGAATTATTGGAAAGGGGGGTCGTATGTATAAAGGTATGGGGGTTCGCTTTGCTGATTTTATCTATATTTTCTTAAAGAAATAATTTGGTCTCACTGAGACAAAATGATTTCATTTTCATAGGCTGTTCAAAAGGTAACAAGACGTTTCGCCCCCAAGACGTTTCCCCCCTAGTTGTATCGCCTCTATTTTCAACCCTAGTCTTTTCGCCCCCATACCCTAGTCGTTTCGCCCCCTATACCATTTCCCCCCATTGTCATTTCGCCCCTATTTTTTTTAATTATTTATTTTTCATATGTAGCTAGGTGGGTGGATGGAAGGGTGGGTGTGTGGATGGATGGGCGGATGGGGGATAGGCAGACTGGATGAATGGGCGGGGTGTCGGTCTGATTATCGCATGCTACCCCCGGATGCTGCAGGATACCTTAATAGATACATGTATGTTTAATAGAAATTTAACATAAAGTTGCATGGTAAATTAATTTTGAAATAATGAAAATACAAATCTTCAACTGTTTTGGTTTGTTGATAGGATCACTGGACAATAGGGCCAATAATGGTCAATGGTGACAAACGATACTTAACTATTAGATGTAGATGTAGATAACCATATATAGTCGCCGTGTTGTAGTGGATAGGTAATCCACTCGCCTTGTACCCAGGGGTCCTGAGATCGATCCCTAGCTCCTCTAGCCTGCCGTACGTGACCTTGTCTCCATATGACCTACTGAGCTGTTGGTGGGACGTTAAACACAAACTCGCTCACCTTATCAACCAGATTCCACCGACCTAAGAATTTTAATGTGAATTTTATTTTCTTGGCACATGTATATACACCCATGCTCAATCACCTTGGCTTATCCCGTTCTCGCTGGTTGGGACTTGTCACTTGCAAACAGTTTGACTCAGGTCAGACATGAGAAACCTGGGCTAAACTGGATCCAAGTCATTTGACATCGGTTACAGGAATTAAGGCGTGGGTCTGGCATTTTCTTTGTCTTTCCCGAGGTTTTCAGTTTGTCAGACTTGGCGAACATTGCAGAACCAGACCCAGACCAGGTGTTGCGTCATACTGTGTCTGCTTGGACTCTATAATGTTAAGAAATGTGCCTATTTTGTAAAATTTATAAAATAATGTTTGCAGACAGTGAGAACCAAGGTCGCAAAAGTATGTAATATTTGGGGAAATGCAAAGAGTACGGACCCCGATCCGACATCGCCTTGTTTATTATAGTAAGTAACAGTCATGTCATTTAAAAAGTTTGATATCTTTCAATTTAGACTGTAAGAAATCCAGTATCATGATTTTGGATTTTAATTTTACATCGCATTATGTGACATTTCATCAGGATCTGCACTGTTTCTAAAGACAAAAATGATATACAGAGAAAGAAAACATTTTGTTTGTTTGATATATACACTGTCGGACACGCTCATGGCAGGCACGCGACATTCAATAAACACTAAGTCTATCAATAATCGATAAATTTTATAGCTTAAGCTAAGTCTATTTCTATAGAAAAAATAAATAAACAGACAATGAAAAGTTTTTCTTTCTATCTTTAGCATGTTTAATTTGCATATTTTTATTCAGTTTCCATCAGAGGATTGAAAATCGCGCAGTCAGAAACATGCACTGAACATTCAAACTTGATTTTATTTTCTCTTGGTACTGGCTCGCTCAATTTGGAACATTATGCCTTTATGCAGTCTCGCCAGAGCCATTGCAGCTCATATACCTAAAGTAGGGACGTAGATGAGGACGATATATAGGCCTGTAGTCCAACTAGGTTGCTGTGCATGCAAGTTTTACGAGTGACATACTCAAATACACAAACATTAGAAACTTGCGCGCCTTTAAAATACGTGGCGATTTTTGCCGTATGCAAACAGTTTAGACCCAGATTAGACACGCCTGAACTTCTTATACATACTAGGAGCGAATCGTCTATGGGGGTAAAACGACTAGTGGGGCGAAACGACTAGTGGGGGTGGCACGGATATGGATGTCCATGTGTTTTTATCGTACGACAGCTGTAATAGTAGTTTCATAAAATTATATGAGAACCCGTCAAAGGTTGCATGTCCGATAACTCGAAATGACACAAAGTTTCAGCAACGCGCGAACTGTCAAATTTTTGCAGATTTGCTGAGAATTTTAGGTCGCAGCAAAACCTTTGGCAGAAAAATATATTTGGCTTGTGTTGTAAGTCTATCGATATATTTAACTCCATGAAATCAGTTCTCTCATGGTGTAAATTTATGACAAATGTTGAAATCGTTCTCTTTCCCGTTCAGAAGTGAAAGTAGAGTTGTCTCGACATGAAATCGGATCCAGTTTCAGCAGCTGGCAAGATGCGCAAATAATTTTGGCTGGGAAGTGTCTAGGATTTCCAGACAATTAGAATGGCCATATTGTTTGTACTTATTTTTACAACAGTCCAGGCTTTGGAATATCCACATGGTTCAAGAAATACTGTACTAGAGCATGTAGAAAAAACAGCTTATCACCCATTTCTTATCCGTGTTCATTACCATGAGTTTGATCAGCAGTTGAATGAGCAGGAAAGTTCCATACTGCATCAGTCAATTAATACTGCAGTCTCCTATTTGAGATCTCTTATTGCTGTTTACACAGGTTACAGTAAATTACTATTGAAAAGAAAAGCTTGTCAAAGGTCTTGGCTAGATGGCCCAAACATTGGGAAATGTGCTTTAAAAAGAAGAAACTACGTGGGAGAATTCTGTAAAGGAGACTTTAAAATCCCAGATGAGCATTTAGAAGGATTACAGGTTTGGCAGTACAATGCCTCGGAGCCAAGGACATGGTTTGAGAACGGTATTGGTGTAGCAGATGCAGACTATATCCTGTATGTGCAAGCTCTCACAACAAATGAGTGTGTTTTAGCTAACTACAAATCCAGTGGAAAATCTCTGATTGCATATTCTGCAGATTGTGGAATGACCAGTTATGATAGAGCTGATGAAAATGGTAGACCAGTTGCTGGCTACATAAACTTTTGCCCGCCAAAATTAAGAATGTTTAAAAAACAGAAGCACAAACTTATTCTTACCATTATTCATGAAATCATTCATGTTTTGGGTTTCTCTAAAGACCATTTTGCTCTGTTCAAAGATTGCTCAAGCACAGAAATAGGTTCCAAGTGTCCTCCCCAGAGATCTCCAATGTTTAGAAAAATGGGAAATTATACCAGACTTTTAACAAGTAATGTTGTCAAGCATATGCAGAAGCAGTTTAAATGTAATAAGACTAATTTTGGTGGACCTTTGGATTTGAAAAGGCACAAATACAGTGATATTTATGTTCTACAGTCTCATTGGGATGGTAAACTCTTGTATGGATCTATCATGGCACCCACCATGGGTCCTCCAGAGTTGACCTTTGTAGATACAATTTCGCTTGCTCTACTTGAGGATTCAGGCTGGTACAAGGTTAATTACTCATATGCAGATGCTTACCCATGGGGCAGAGAAAAGGGCTGCAATTATTCAAGTATGGACTTTGATATTGGTACCTGCAAATATGGAAATGAAATAGCCTATAATGGATGCAATATATATCACACACATAGAATAGCTTGTGCTGGTATAAACACACTTGATAGTGAGATTTTGGAGTCCAACAGTTGTAGGCAAGTGATTGATGATGATAACAGCAGTTCAGAAAGAAATGATGGTTTCCTTTTGCGTTGTTTATTAAGTAACATTTCTAACAGTGGTTCTAGTCAAGAAATTTCAGATACAAAAGCTTTAACAGGAACTTGTTTCAAAATTAAATGTTCAGAATTGAAGAAAGTTGAAGTAATCATTGATTCGTTAAAGTTTGACTGTCCCATTGGTAAAACTGTTAACATTGAAAAAGCAGGCTTTCATGGGATTATTGTATGTCCGAGGAAATTGGACTTGATTTGTTTTCAAAGAGAGGAGCCCCTATATTCTAAAGTTCAGTTAATAAAACCAACAATATCTACAACGGAAGAATTAAAGGAAGACACTATGTTTCCTAAAATAAATATATTTAATACAAGTTCAAGTAAAGCAGAAATTGTTGTCGTGTCACATGGAAGTTCCTTTGTACACATGGAAAAACTATGCCAGAAAATATTCTGTACTGTCATCTTCTGTTTACTGGTGATACATTCGAAAATGAATGGCAAAATTCTGTTTTGTATGTTCTAGAAAATATACACTATATCAAAATTAGAATAAACCTGTTCAATGTACTTTTTCATATAACAGTTATTCTGTTCATATTTGAAAGGTTACTAAACTCATTATGTTAGTGACAATTTTTTTAATGAAATTATTTCAAAGTTAAAGACTTGCTCATCAGATGCTGTGAGATGCATCATTCTCTCAAGAGGAAACAATGTGAACACTAAACTGAATAAAAAGTTAAAAAACAGAATGAAATGATATAAGTATTCTTTGAAGATTATGTGAAATTCTGGAAACAAACCCTCGTGGAGAACAGTATTATCAACATGGGCAAGTGAGTTGTTTGCCCTGATAAATGAGTTGGTTGAATTTCAGTGAGTCAATTCTATAATTATGAGTAGTATTATATTCATGGCTGCAGTGTTCTTCCAAGGCTGCATTTTTAGCACCATTTGACACATTAAATTTCCAAATGTCCCACTTAGTTTCAAACTTGGATTCAGTGGGACATGGTCCCAAGAAATTTGTGTATGTTTCTCAATACCTGTATTTCCATCATTTGTCCCTTGTTTTTATGGGGCTGTCCAAGGCCTAAATTAAAATTTTATTTGTTTCCCCTTACCCCACCGACCCTGAAAAAAAGCCCCTACTCAAAAAATGTTATTTCAATTTTCAGTCAAGATTTTTTTTTAATTTCAAATGTAAACAGTGTTATCTTAGCAAATTGTTTGTGTATTTAATTTTATTGCCTATAGTAGGACTATGCAGTAAAACCTACCTAAACCGGCCACTCAAAGATATACACAACAAAGGTCGTTAAGACAAACAAGCGCTAAATGCAGGTCAACCGTATTGCAGAATGCTCCCTGGGAGCATTCTGCAATACTTTTGACCTGCATTATGTGATAATCGGTTTTAATGGGTATCCAATTTGAGAAGTTAAAAAAATAATTTTCCGACCGACCGACCCATACCGGTAAAACAGGGTCGGTTAAGGGGAAACAAAAATATTTTTAAGGTTGGCCCAACAATATTTTGAGGACACGGGCTATTTGTCCCCTCCTACTAAAGACATAAAATTTCTTGACAGAACACTATTGACTGTGATAAATAAAATCACTGTGGGAAAACCATGTAAGCAGTTATATTTTGGTGAGCATGCTGTTCAACGTGATGGCATTCAATAAAAAGTCAAGATTTAAGATTAACATAAATAAAATATTAGCTGTTGGCATAAATTTCTCGTTGAACTTGGATCTCATTTATTTTTAAAAAAATCATTATTTTGATGATTATGTATGAGCCTCGACATGATAAAACCTGTCATTGGGGTTTCCGACAAAGTGAGAATCAAACCAGCCTGCTCATCTACAGAGACTAGCTAGAAAATTGAAATTTTGTTCATAGTCTAGATATGATACTTTCCAAAAGCTAATAACAAAGGCAATGATCAGACTCTGCGGCTGCGCAGGCTGGTCTGTGTAATTGTTGTTCGCAAACCCCCAAAGACAGGTTTTCTTGTGTCGAGGCCCATATTTAAACTGTAATTTCAAACTGTAGTGTATTCAATATGATTTTGCTAGTACTGATATTTTTAGCTCACCTGAGCCAAAAGCTCAAGGATTGGTCTCCGTAAATTTTTTCTTTATTCATCTCCTCCTGAACCACTGGTCCAAATTTAAAATAATTTTACATGATTGTTCCCATTAATGCCATCTACCAAAATTGCATAAATGGTTCCAGTCCATCAAACATGAGAGCCACCAGAGCTCTAGATAAGAAATCTTTTAAACAACATCTTCCTGAACCACTTGTCCAAATTCAAAATAATTTCACAGAATTGTTCCTCATGATGCCTTCTACCAAAATTGCACAATTCTATCAAAGATCTAGACTAAAGTGGAAAACAACATTTTTATAATTGTCTTAAAATCATCTTATTAACTTTTCTTTGCTAGTGGCTACTTTTTCAACAGCTGATAACCTTTTCAAATAGTTTGGACCCAGATCAGGCGTCACAGAATGTACATCTACCAAACCCTCCGATTCATAACAACCGCTGGTGAATTTGAAAAATAACTGTGTTAGGAAGAGAATCGAAAATCAGCGAATGTCATGCAATAGCCTATGGTTTCCTACATGTACGTTTATGGTATAAATATGAGGTCAGAAAGTTCACTCATTTTGTCAGATTGACGTAACAAAGGTGTACCAGAATCCGACAGGAATGTGTTTATCACATGAAAAGTGAATATGACATAATGAGAAAACTTTCTGAGCTATAATTTATACCACAATCCATAGGCATAGCATGACATTCTCCGCTTTTTTTAAACCTCTTCCTAGTGCAGTTGTTTTTCATGTTCAACCAGCGGTTGAGCAATTGGTAGCCGTAGTGTAGGTCATGAATGGGATCCAAGTTCTGTTTCTGAGAATTAACACTTAATGCACAAAACCCAACAAAAGTCGTCTGCTTTTCTCGTCTGCTGAAATGTCTAAGAAGCCTCTATGGCAAACAGTGTGGACCCAGATCAGACTGCTCCTATAGGAGTAGTCTGTTGTGGGTCAACACTATTTCCTTCTATACTTAATTCGTCAGTAATGTAAGGCAATTATTTGCAGCAGACGACTTCAGCAGACGACATTTTCAGATGCATTTTTTTCTTGGCGCTTTAAGGGTTAACTTTTTCAAAGAAGTCAGCTGATGACAACAAAAGCATGAAAAATTACTCTCTCCTTGCTAGTGGCTACTTTTGTCATCTGCTCATTACCTTTGCAAACAGTTTGTACCTAGATCAACAAAAAGTCGGTCCTGTTTAGATCAAAACCATTTGACACTGATACTGTTCCTGAAAGATTTTTTTGAAAAAGTTTAATTTTGAAAAAATTCTGCAGACAACATCAAGAGCATGACAAATTACCCAGTATGCAAAGAGTTAATTTCCTATTCCAGATCTTTGAAAGATGAGTAGTGAGAGATTACAGAGATCTCACAGAGAGATGTACAAAGCCAGGACACCACCTTGGAAGGAAACCTACAGAAAAGTAAGCCATATATGTACATGTAGGTCCAGATAAACAAAAGTTTTAAGCATAGAATTGGGATTATTTTCTCATCCAAGAGTCTTGTAGAATACTGTATTAAAATAATGAAATAAATCTAAGCCTTGTGATACATGTATAACTGAAAAAAATGTTGAAACCGAATTTTAAGTGATGACATTCATTTGAGGTATACATTTATAAGCATGCATGTATGTATCACATGTTTAGATATTAAATCAACATTTTTCAGCATAAAATTGTAAATATTTTATTACCCATCCGTTTTAACATATATTTTGGGTGTTCAAAAGAACTGTCTCATTGAGACGGTTCTTTTGAGCACCCACAACATAATTATGTTTTGGTTGAGAAATAAAAAAGATAGTTTTTCCTTGCAGACTCTTAACTGAAGTCCTGCATGTATGTCATTCTAGAAATTGAAGTGAAAATTTGAATCACTGAAAATTACTGATGACCTTTCATATCCATATTAAATGGTCAATCTCATTATCATATTTAAAATAGTTTTGTATTTAATGCTAATCTTTTTCTATGTTGTTCAGACGAGCATAATTAAAAAATAATTTTCTCATTTCTCAATCAAAACATATGTTGTGAGTACTCAAAAGAACAGTCTCAATGAGTTGGTTCTTTTGAGCACCAAAAACAGCTTTTTTAAACTGGATAATAAAATATTCACAATTTTATGCTCAATTGTTTACCTGGAGTTTTGATTGTTTCAGAGGTGCTTGGAAAGACTAAAAGGGAGCCGAGAGAAGCTGAGGGATCATTTCAGGAAAATAAAAGATGATAACAAGGAAAATGACAATTTTGTTGAAGACCTTATGAAAGAGGAATGGAAATGTCTTCGGAGGGAACACATGTCAGAGCCCGGAGAGTCAGATATTGAGGTACCATATGGGCAATGACGCGAGAAAACCTGTCTTCGGTGGTTTGCAAACAACACAGGCGCAGACCAGCCTGCGCATCCACACAGTCTGATCAGCACCTTTGTTTTTCACTTATTGGAAAGTATTATATCTAGAGTTGCTATGAGTGAAATTTCAATTTTCTAGCTAGTACCTTTAGTTGAGCAGGCCGGTTTGAATCTCACATTGTCGGAAACCCCGAAGACAGGTTTTCATGTGACGAGGCCCATATACTATACATGTATAAAGTTACTTATATTTTTCTCTTTCTGTTCTCAAATAAACTGAGAGTAGCAGACAACAATACTTGCGACTGGCGGGCTAAATGGTTAAAAGATAGCCATCTTTCCATCAACTTGCAGACACTCCCTTTCAGGGTGTTGCCCTACCAGAATTTTCTCAGATGCTTGCTGGATTCACCACAATGGCCTGACCCTGTGGCAGCCTGTTAACCCAGAGGTCGGGGATGCAGTTAAACATCATAGCCTGGTAGCCCAGGACACTAGGTGTGAGATCTGCTGTGCATACAGCTAGCCAGTTACCTGGAAGGGGGCCGGATGAGGTGAATGATGCACATGCACGTTTATCAAAAATCCATTTATATTATGATGACATAGCATTATGGGCCAAGTTATTTTTTGCCTTGGATAAGAGAGCGTAATTGAAGATCAATTTTCTTATTCCTCAATCAAAACATATGTTGTGGGTACTCAAAAGAACCGTCTCACTGAGACGGTTCTTTTGAGCACCCAAAAACAAATGTTAAACTGGATGGGTAAGAAAATATTTACAAATTTATGCTCCAATGTTTGTTTAACTCAACCTATCATAGGTTTAGATAAACAAAATTTTACAGCGTAAAATTGTAAATATTTTCTTACCCATAAGTTTTAACATATGTTTTTGGTGCTTAAAAGAACCGTCTCAATGAGACGGTTCTTTTGAGCACCCAAAACAAATGTTAAACTGGATGGGTAAGAAAATGTTTACAATTTTATGCTCTAAATTTTTGTTTATTTCGACCTATCATAGGTTTAGATAAACACAATTTTTCAGCGTAAAATTGTAAATATTTTTTTACCCATAATTTTTAGCATATGTTTTCGGTGCTCAAAAGAACCGTCTCATTGAGACAGTTCTTTTGAGCACCCACAACATATGTTTTGGTTGAGAAATAAGAAAATAATTTTTCTGTTACGCAAGTCTTAAATAAAGGCTATTTACAAATTTATGCTCGAATTTCTGTTGTTGATCTCAACCTATTCCTGGATATTTCAGATTGACAGTAGTCTTGATATTGACGAGATCCTGAGTATGTTTGAGGATATTCAAGATGAACTCAGAAAGGAAGGTAAGGCCCTTTTATAATATGACGTCACGTTTGAGAGTGAAATAACACCATGCATTAAAATCGATAAACCACAGTGGTTTACAGATTTTCGGGAAATGTTATGAAACAACGCTTTAAACGTCAGGCATATGGCAAAACCCTAACGTTTTCACACCAAAGTATGATTTCAAAATAATTTTAAATATCATTTGATAATTAGAATCTAACATTGGTGGTCCTGTATCATTGAATTATTAAACGGCAAGCTCTTTTCCTCAACTCGTTTGATAAATTCAATAAAACATGAGCACTCATGTAAGATCCACTATGTAATTAAATTAACAATGAACTTTCGTTAGATCAACAACATTCCTTAATTGCCCTTTAGAAGCAGAAAAGGCAATATTTCAGGTGTTCAGGTTGGAGGGTTAAATTTAAAGGTATTTTCCTAGCTAGTCTCTGTAGCTGGTTTCAGCCATATCTGTTCAGAAACCTCACATATGGTTTGTGGATATAAGCCAGCTCATCACATACTTGTAGGACCAGGCCTCGGTTATAAAACTTTTTTCATGCTCAACTGAGCTTGAAATTTCAACTGCTCATAAAGACTCAAATACCGACAAATGAAGAAGTGCCTTGCTTTAGGTCTCTCAGATATTGTATTTATCATGCTAATAAATGTTAAAATGTCAACGATTGATAACATTGCGTCTAGGAGTGTGAAAGACCAGAAAACACTGTTATTCTTTAATAGTTAAGATGATGCTTTTGAGAATTGACTATTTTCTTACAGCATGTATCAAAATTAATGAACCACCAGTCGTTTACATATTTTGTAAGGTTATGTAATGATGTCCTGGACTCCTGGACTCCATAACAACATTTAATGCATAATGACAAAATGCCAAAAATGTGATTTCTAAGTATTTTTATGGTCATATTATTAATAGAATCTTAGAATCTATCTTTCTACTCATATATTATTGAATTTATTAAACTTAATGCATTTTGTCTCTTTTCCCCAACTTTTTTCATAAATTCAATAATACATACACTATATTTTTAGAGTTGCGTATGCTGAACGAGTTTGACAGATATGAACACAGTTTAGAGTTAGAAGAGCAAAGGTTGTGCAATGCAATAGAAAAATTAACAGCTGAAGAGGTTATCTGCCCTTTGTGTCAAAAGTAAGTATGCTAGTTGTTTATCTCCTAGTGTTGTCTGCTGATAACTTAAGCAAACAGTTTGGACCCAGATTAGGCCCGACAAAACGTCTGGCCTGATCTGGATCCAATCTGCTTGACACTCCAATGGTATTCCTGAAATACTTTTTCGAAAAAGTTGATTTTGAAAAAATTAGCAGACGACAAAAAAGCATGAAAAATTTCCCAGAGGGCCAAGAGTTAACAGGAATGTTTTTAGATGGAGTCGGTAATTAGGCTTTTCATTTACATAACAAAACACTATCATAAGCTCACATACTGTAAGTTATTAGTTTGTGAAGGGTCCCTCGTCTGTCAAAGCCCGTTCACATTTTCAAAGAAGCATATAGTTAACCAATTATATTCAAATTTCATGTAAAGCATCATCAGATAGGGGAATGGCTGCATAAGTGTTTTGGGCTGATCTGGTTGCCATGGCAACAAAGCTCCCATGGGAAAAAACATCAAAAACCATAAGGCCCATATTTTTGTGTGGCCTGCCAAGCATGGTCAACACATAGGGATCATGTTGGCGTCGGCGTTGTCACATTTTGACTTTTGGAGGGATTCATCAATTTCATATAAACTTTACAGTAGGGTAAAGCATCATTAAATACAGGTCAAGTTCGAAAGTGGAGGTTGCAAAATTTTGATTGAGTTATGGTTCTTTTTTGACTTAGATTTTGGCTAAATTGTGGTTTCTGATCAATAACTTTTGAAGGGAAGTAACAATTTCATTCATTCAAATTTTACAGAAATGTAAAGCATCATCAAATACAGGTCCAGTTAGAATTTGGAGGTCATTCACATACTTTTGATTGAGTTATGGCCCTTTTCCGACTTAGGTTTAGGCTAATGCAAAAGCTATATTGGCCTTTTTTGTAGAATAAACTTCACATTTCTCCAATATCTGACATATCTGACAACTTCTGACTAGTTATAGGCCATGATTACCCAGTGCCTGTAGATAAGCATGACAGCGATTAAAATTTTACCCCACCCCCTGGCTTAGGTGTGGTCAAGGTCAAATATTTAAATTTCGCAATAACTCAGTTCACTCAGTTGTCAATATTTTTTACTGAAATTTCGCATGCAGACAGAGGTATAATAAATAAATATGTAACATATCAAATGTGCAGCAAATGTTGTGGGTACTCAAAAGAACAGTTGCCATGATGACACATGTTTAAACTGATGGATAAGAAAATGATCACATTTTTAACACAAAATATTTTGCTTATATGGACGTATGATATTATTTTTCTAACTATCTCTTCCAGGAACCCTCTGTTTATCAACATGTCTGTGATCTTTTGTAAGTGTGGGCTTAGGATAAATACAGAGGTAAGCATAGGTTTTGATAAACAAAATTTTTGAGCGTACAATTTTAAATATTTTCTAATCGATCAGTTTGAACACACGTTTTGGGTGCTCAAAAGAACCGTCTCATTGAGACGGTTCTTTTGAGTACCCACAACATAAGTTTTGGTTGAGAAATAAGAAACATGTTTTTTGGTACACACTCTTAACTAAAGGCCTGGGTAAGAGATGGAAAATATATTCACAAAACATTACTTCTTTATGAAATATTGGTTCCTAATCATAGGTCTCAAAACTGGTTCATGTACGAGATATTCTTAATATGATATTTAATATTAATTTCTTATTTGCGATTTAAACAAATGTTGTAGTTCCAATTAGGGGTGTAATGATATATTTATCATTATTGTGGTTGCCTTGATAGTGCACTGTGCTATCTTGATAGTGTTTTCAACTATTGTTAACAATAGTTTCCTTCATATAAATTTGTTCCCTGTTGAATGCATTTTGAAACTCTCCTTCCAAATAAAGATCATTTAGAATAATTCATAAGAACCTCTTCATTGCATAAAAAGCATGTGTTTACCCTTAAAGTGCCAGTCACAACTGCAGCAGACGACAAATTTTGCAACACCTTTCCCAATTTTCAAAAAAATAAGGTATCATATTTCATGAGAATCGTCTGTTAGCAGATGATTCTCATGAAATATCATGCCTTATTTGTTATTTTTGAAAAAAGCGGCAAAATTTGAAATGTCGTCTGCTGCAAATTATAGGTGGCGCTTTCAGGGTTAAGATGGTGGTTAAGCTTGCATTCAAATAGGACATCAGTGATAGGCAATTTAGAGATCAAGGGCTTCCTTAAATTGTCTAAATTCATTTTAAAAATGCAAGATGTGGATAGTAGTTCATTGTGAAGTAAGACCATTTATAGTTAAAGTATCTTGATAGGGATTTTTACCGATAGTGATAGTATCTTGATACTCAAAATTTTGCTAGATAGTCAGCCCTAGTTCTAATAAAACGCCATATTCTATATAATTTACTTGAAACAAAAAATAGACACATGTTTAGAGAAACAAACACTTTCAGCGTAAAATTGTAAATATTTTCTTACCCATCAATTTTAACATATGCTTTAGGTGCTCAAAAGAACTGTCTCATTGAGATGGTTGTTTTGAGTACCAACAACATATGTTTTGGTTGAAAAATGAGAAAATTAAGATTTGGTTACCCACTCTAAACTAAAGTCCTGATAGACCACTTCTTTAATTCTGTTTTCAGCAAGATTGTTTGTCCCTCTCCAATGTGAGGCAGATATTAGAACAAGGTGTTCAGGAGCACAGTGGTAAATGTGATTATAAACCGTGTTTCTCTGTGATGTCAGAGATGGGAACCAGTAATCTACTCATGACCTGCCAGGTAAGAATTCAACTGTGATTATAAACCATGTTTCTCTGTGATGTCGGGAACCAGTAATCTACTCATGACCTCAATTGTGATTATAAACCTTGTTTCTCTGTGATGTCACTCAGAGATGGGTACCAGTAATCTACTCATGACATGCCAGGTAAGACTTTGAATTACTGCTCTATTCTTCCAGTCAATCACATGTTACAGAGGAGCGAGCAGGCGCGGATCTAGAAGGGGGACAGTGGGTCCCAAACCCCTCTGAAAATTCACAAAATATAGGGTTTCTTAGCAATATTGAAAAATCACAAAGCTGCCAAGCCAGCATTCAATGTTGGGCAAGCATCGGTGCTAGCAAAATGCCATTTAAATGGCATTTCGCTGGCGGGCCCATAATGGCCTGCTTATAGTGGTATTTGGATCCTCTCTCCCCTCATCAGCTTAAAAAAACCCCAAAAAACAAAAGGTCAAAGTTGGACCCCCTCTGACAAAACTTTCTGGATCTGTGCATGGAGAGGATACCCATGCAGTCTCTCCAGAGACTTCACCTCTCTCACACACAAAGTACGAAGGTAGATGATGGCTTGGATGAAACTTTAGATAGCTGGGCATGTATGCTTTAAATATGACCATGCAGGGATTTTCCTACTTTTCTGAAGTCAGTGCCTGTTGACTTTGGGAAAAAAGCATTTCAACCATCAAAATAGGGGGGAGCCGGACAAAACATCCCGGGACAAAACATCCCATGCCATTTTTTGACACCCCGGACAAAACGTCCCACAAAGATTTGCCACCCCGGACAAAACATCCCATGCAGTTTTTGTCGCCCCGGACATAACATCCCATGCTGTTTTTGTCACCCCGGACATAACATCCCATGCCATTTTTACCACCCCGGACAAAACATCCCAAACTCAGACTGCTCCTTCAGAGTAAGTCTCATTTGGGACCTTCATCTTCTATTACATGTGGTAGCAGTGAATGCCCTAGGAAGACTGTCCAAATGATATGAACTAGATCTTAAATTGATTGAAAGGCAGTTTCACAGTGTAGATAAAATTTAATAAAAGATAATTATATCTTTTTGTGACAAACAACTAAATTAAGGTGTTAAGAAGCCAATTACATCTTTACAGTATGGGTCAAACAAACTATTATAATTGGGAAACATATGTCTAATTAGTCTAATTATCTATATACCTTTGATCTCCAATCATTTCGATAGGTATGGTACTTTAAGAATATTAACCCTTAAAACTCTAAAAGAAAAAAAAATGCATCTGAAAATGTTGTCTGCTGAAGTCATCTGCTGCAAATAATTGCCTAACATTACTGACAAATTTGGTATAGAAGCACACAGCGTGGACCCAGATCTGGGTCCACACTGTTTGCCATAGAGGCTTCTTAAACATTTCAGCAGATGAGAAAAGCAGACTACTTTTGTTGCAATTGGCGCATTAAGGGTTAATAATAGTGACAATTAACTAAATTGGATGTTTTATGCACTATCATAGGCTTTAAACAGAGTGTGGGATGTTTTGTCCGGGGTGGCAGAAATAGCATGGGATGTTTTGTCTGCGGCGGCAAAAATGGCATGGGATGTTTTGTCCGGGGTGACAAAAACTGCATGGGATGTTTTGTCCGGGGTGGCAAATCGATGCGGGATGTTTTGTCCGGGGTGTCAAAAAATGGCATGGGATGTTTTGTCTCGGGATGTTTTGTCCTACATTCAAATAGGGAAAACTTTATACAGCCATTTAAAATGGATTAAAAACCATATAAGAAATAAGCAGTATAAAGCTGTATAAAAATGTGATTGAAAACCTGTTTTCAATCACATTTTTATGCAAATTTTCATGCATCTGTAACTTTGCTATTTTTGTTCGATTTTCGTGACATTTTCACCAAAATGTCGACTTAAGAAATTAAGAATGATATGCACCATTTTGGGAAGTTTTTGCACATTTTTTAATCAGGAAAGGGCCAATATTCGACCCCAAATCAGGCCTAGGAAAATCCCTGTGCAGACACAATAAGTACCAAAACATCATGATCAAGCTCATTTGTTCTAATACCAATCTGAAACAATTTGAGCCTTGACATGTGATTTCCAACAATGTGGCATTTTGACAAGTGTAGACTGGGACAAGCCTGATCAGCCTCCTTTTAAGCTAAGAAACTCCAAATGATGTTCGGTCAGTAGCGTGACACTCATAAAATATTCAAGCGACAAGTAAAGGCTCTACTGCGCATATGCCTTTGCTGGTTGCACATACCACATTGTTGGAAATCTCATGCCGCAGCTCATTTAGGTAAAATCTGTAGGTAAAGTAGAAACTACCCGTAGCATTGTTTCTCACATGTATTTTTTTCTTGAGGAGCTTTAATCAGCAACCATATTTGTTAATAATGGCACACTGTATGCAAAGCTAGGAATACAGGAAGTGACAGTGGCCTTACAATCTTACACACACATGGTGTCCGAGATGGTATGGGCACATTTCATGTGCGACCTCATGCATCAACTCCATCATGAGTATGGACATTCCAAGCTCCAGAGGACCTGAGAGGTCAAAGATGACATGGTCTGAATGTGTCAGGGCTGAAATGAGGGCATGCAGACTTGGTGGCATTGATCCACAGAACAGAGAAACCTGGAGGCATGGTGTCGGAAACTAGCCACCTGCTGCATACCCCGATGTCAGGGAAAACCCAAGAATTTTTTTTTCAATTTTGAGAAGGGGCCATATAGCCTTTCAGATTGGGAAAATTAGCGTGGTAAATCCCTAAATTGGGAAATTTGTTAAGTGCGCAATTACGGCATTTTCGGTCAATTAAAAAACAAATTAGCTATTACACATACTTTTTCCATTAAATTGAGGGAGAAATAAGATGCAATGGTAGTAGAATGTCACCATGTAGCTTATGAGTGTGGTGACTGAATGAAAATTCTAAAAAATTTTTTTTTTTTTTTTGAAGATTGGGATTTTTTTTCAAAATTGGAAAAAAAAGTCACCTAAATTCCATTGGGAAGTGTCCGAATTTCAGGCCCTGAGAACACACAAAAAATCCCTGCTCCTGCAGCAATTAAATGAACTCTCGATCAAGTCAAGAGTAAAAACACGGGTAATCATTCACATAAATTACTCTTTTTTCAATTTACAGTATTTTATGTTAATTACATTTTTATATTGACAAAATTGTCTCTCTTTCCAGGAATGTGACTGGATGTCAGTGATTATCTGAAGGTAGCTGTCATGTCAAGTTCTCCAGCTTCCAACTTTACAGCCAGCCAACGAAAGAAAATCCTTCCAAATTGATATATATTTATTAACAGACATCAGTTTACTTCTGAATTGATGTATATTTATTAACAGACAGATCAGTTCTGTTGTGTACATGTATGTGCTATATAGAGGGTCTTACATGAGTGCTCTTGTTTTATTGAATTTATTAATCAAGTTGGGGAAAAGTGATAAAATGCGAGGTTTGCCGAGTATTTTATCGCTTTTTCTCAACAAGTTTAATAAATTCAATAATACATGAGCACAAATGTTAGATTCTATTTGTCATATGACATTAAAATTATTTTGAAATCATATATCTGGTGTGAAAAACGTGGGGATTTCGTCATACGCGTGTCGTTAAAAGAGTTATTTTATAACATTTCCTCAAAATCTGTAAAACACTAGTGGTTTACGGATTTTAATGCATGGTGTTATTTCACTCCCAGAGGCGACATCATATGATAACTCAGACTTTCGCCTTCATAGTGACCCGGCAAATGGAAAACCTCTAAGCTTGATGGGCATATAAGATTTGTTTTGCACATGTCCTATTTCCTGTGGATCAAATCATTATGATGTAAATACTTAATACTTATAAATATTTACTATGCCAAACTATTTATGCCCAGATTAGACACGGCATAATGCAGTGTCTGGTCTGGGCATTCATTGTTTTCATTTAATGAAAAGATACATCAGCGAAGATACATAAGAGCCGCGACATGAGATATCCAAGAATGTGGTATATGCGACCAGCAAAGGCTCAGATCAGTCTGCGCATATTCGCATCCTGATAAGAGCCTTTGTTGGTCGCATGAATATTCTGACTGGTAAGCTACTGACCAACATCATTTGAAGTTCCTTAGCTTAAAAGAAGGCTGCAAAGGCTCGTCTGAGTCTATTCTTGTCAAAATGCCACATTGTTGGAAATCACCTGTCCCGGCTCATAAGGATTTTTTTTCATGAGAAAAATTGGGATGACTTTCTTATTACTCAACAAAAACACATGTTAAGGTGTTCATTGTAAGCGTCTCCATGACAGGGTTTGCACATGCTTGAAAAGTACTTGAATTTAGAGGGCTTTCTTGAAAAGTCCTTGAAAATTAAATATGCCTTAGAAAGTACTGAAAAATCATGAAAAGGCGGTGAAAAGTCCTTGAATTCTTCTATTTTCTGTAGGAATTAACACTGTTGATAGAGATCTAAATCAGAATAAAACTGTTGTGCCTTTATTTGGTGCAACAAATGCTGCACCAAATAAAGGCAAAGCAATTTTATACCAATTTGCTAATACTAATTTCTCAATTATCTCAGACTAGCATTTCTAAAGTAGAATTTTAACATTTAAATCAGGATTTTTCATAAACTTTTAGTCCTTGAAAACTGTAGGATAGTCTTTAGAAGTCCTTGAATTTACTCCAACTTGCCTGTAAGAACCCTGTATGAGATATTTCTAAAGAACGCCCTCAACATTAAATTTGTGGGGAAATATTTAGGATTATTACCCAACCATCTATATACAGAGTAATTGTCTATTTTTTGCTATGTCATGAGTCACTGAACTATTCCACTTGTCAATAAATTTGACTATTGACTGGCACTATAACATGGCTTGGTTACCCCCTTCCCTGTTAAAACACACAGGCGCTTATCGAAATGCGCGACAACGATGCGCGTACGGTTCGTTTATGAAAGGAGACGTTATGCAACAATGGTGAAAATAAGGCATGGTTTGGCAACTGTAACTCCAATAACTCCGTTGTTTATGGTCAGAAACCCAAAGTGCGGGTACTTGTTTTCTTAGTTAGAACAAGGGGAACAATTTGAGACCAAAATTGAGCAAATTTGGTGAAATTTTCTGTTTTGCAACAAAACTGCATCGTCTTCAGGAACTCCATGCAAGAAACGCTGCTAAGTATTTCATCAAATGGGTTGGGTAATAAAACAGATATTTCATGCCTGTTTGTAGTATAGTCTAACTATTACCCCTCGGTACCCTAAACGACCTGATGCACTATTGCACTCAGCCTTCGGCCTCGTGCAATAGTGCATCAGGTTGTCCATGGCACCTCGGGGTAATAGTTTTGACTATACTACAAACAGGCATGAAATAACTGTATAAAATTTTCACTTGGATACCTGTCATCTAGGGCTATAAAACCCTGTAACTTAAAATTTCATAGACCCTTTTATTCCAGTAACTACACTGGAATATGGTATTCCAGAGCCACGATTGACGACCATGATAATAGCTGGTCAGATTTGGTATCCTCAGACAAGCGTTAAACATGACAATAGATCAAAATTTATTAAAGGGAAAAAGGGAGTTGTGAGAGAACAGCAAAACGGGCAATGGTGCTGTGACAATCTTCATTGCGTTATTACTTTTTCACAGAATTGCATAGCAAACGAGAATAGTGCTACATACCACCAGGCCCGAGGTTATGATACTTCTCATGCTCAACTGAGCATGAAATTTTAAGTGATTCTTAAAACTACAATGCTGAATTAAAGAGACATTTCTTGTTTTAAAACTCGGATGTTGTATGTATCATGCTAATAAATGTTAAAATACCAACAAATGTTGGCATTTTAACATTTATGAGCAGGATCAATTTCATGCTCCAGTTGTACAAAGGGCCAGATAAGCAAATGTTTGAGCGTAAAATTGTGATTATTTTCTTGTTCATTAGTTTAAACATGTTTTGATGGATATTGAGATGTTTTTTTTGAGTACCCAAAACATACAGTAAAACCCGTCTAAAGCAACCACTCAAAAGAAGACCAAAAATTGGTTTTCAAGACCGATTATCACTTAATGCTGGTCAAAAGTATTGCAGAATGCTCCAAGCAATACTTTTGTCCTGCATTAAGCTATCATCTGTCTTTAAGACCTTTGTTATACCCCCCGCAAACTTAGTTTGTAAGGGGTATACTGTTTTCACGTTGTCCGTCCGTGCGTCCGTGCATCCGTCCGTAACGCTTTGTTTCCTTAATAACTCGAAGAGTCATTGCTGGATTTTAATAAAACATTGCAAACATGTTCATATATGCAAGACAAATACTTTAGACAAAAAAGTAAGGGCTAGGGGCCAATTCTATTAGAGTTATTTCCCTTTGTAGTTCTAAATGGCTTTTAATATAGTGCTTTATGCTTATGCTATTATAGGCCATACACGGGTCGATCAACTCCTACCACAGCTTTTGATGAACAATTTGATACTTTTCCTATAGAATGTAGACACATTGAACATATGCATGAAGGAGTTTGGTTCAGAAAAAATAATTTTTGACAAAATGACAGCTGTGAGAACTTAGACAATTTTTCCCTAATAAGGTGTTTGTATATGCATAGACGGTGCCCTTATGGGCCGATCAAGTCCTACCACAGCTTTTTATGGAGCAATTTGATACTTTGCCTATACAATGTAGACACATTTAACATATGCATGAAGGAGTTTGGTTTAGAAATAATATTTTTAGCTCACCTGAGCCAAAGGCTCTGAGGTGAGCTATTAGTATACCAGTGACTCCGGCGTCCGGCGTCCGTCCGTCCGTCCGTCCGTCAACATTTTCAAACATCTTCTCCTCTGAAACCACTGGGCCAATTGAACTCAAATTTCATATGGAGACTCCTTAGGATGGGGGAACGAAAGTTTGTTCAAATGTTCCTGGTCACATGACCAAGATGGCCACCATGCCCATATATGGTAAAAACCCTTTAAAAATCTTCTTCTCCGGGACCAGAAGGCCGATGACCTTGGGACTTGGTATGTAGCATCAGGGATGTGGGGCCTACCAAGTTTGTTCAAATAATGATCCTAGGTTGACCTTGACCTACTTAACGTCAAGGTCAAATTTGCTTCCTAATAGATTTAAATGGGAGTTATTTTAGAAAAGTTGATTTTTTGAATACTGTTAAAGCCAAAGTGATTATTCTTACTTGAAATGTTGAAACTTATGAGACAATGGCTATAAATAAGTTTCAAAGGTCAAGGTTGACCTTTCAGCCAAGGTCGCTCATAATGTGGTCCAATCAATATATTAAAACATAGTTTTCTCACAAACCATTGACCCAATTGAGCTCAAATTTCATATGAAGACTCCTTATGATAAGTCAGTCAAAATTTATACAAAATGTTTTGGTCACATGACAAAAATGGCCACCACGCCAATATATGGTAAAAACCTTTTATAAATCTTCTTCTAAAGAACCAGAAGGCCAGTGACCTTGAGACTTGGTATGTAGTATTGGGGATGTAAGGCCTACCAAGTTTGTTCAAATCATGATCCTAGGGTGACCTTAACCGACTTAACGTCAAGGTCAAGTTTGCTTCCTAATGCATTTGAATGGGAAATTTTTTGAAAAGTTGATTTTTTGAATACTGTGGAAGCCAAAATCATTATTCTCACTTGATATGTTCAATCTAGTGTCTATAAATAAGTTTCAAAGGTCAAGGTTGATCTTTGACCTTTCAGCCAAGGTCGCTTATATTGGAGTCCCATCAACATATTAAAACATATTTTTCTTGGACAATTGTTGGCCAATTGAAACCAAATTTCATATGACAACTCCAAATGACTGGTTAGCCGAAACTTCTACAAATTGTTATGGTCACATGACTAACATGGCCACCATGCCCATATATGGTAAAAACTCTTTAAATCTCCTCTTCTCTGGAACCAAAAGGCCATTGGCTTTGGAACTTGGTATGTAAGATCGGGGATGTAGGCCCTACCAGGTTAGCATAAATGATGATTCTAAGTTGACCTTGACCTACCTTATGGCAAGGTCAAATTTGATTCCTAATGTATTTATATGGAGAAAATTTAAAAAGTTTATTTTCTATAACTGAGCCAAATTCATAATAGTTAAACCTATTGAGACAATGGTTTATTAAGTACCAAATGTCAAGCTGACCTGTGACCTGGATTCATTAGATTGTTTAGGTCACTTGACCAAAATGTATATGGTAAAAACAAAATTTGTTCCATTATAAGTTGACCTTGATCTATTTTAACATTATTAAGGAGATCAGGTGAGCGCCTCAGGACCTTCAGGTCCTCTAGTTTGACAAAATGACAGCTGTGAGAACTTAGACAATTTTTCCCTAATAATGTTTTTGTATATGCATAGATTGTGCCTTCATGGGCCGATCAACTCCTACCACAGCTTTTGATGGAACAATTTGATACTTTGCCTATACAATGTAAACACATTGAACATATGCATGAAGGAGTTTTGTTCAGAAAAAATAATTTTTGACGAAATGACAGCTGTGAGAACTTAGACAATTTTTCCCTTATTAGGCTTTTGTATATGCATAGATGGTGCCTTCATGGGACGATCAACTCCTACTACAGCTTTTGATGGAACAATTTGATACTCGGTAGATACAATGTAGACACATTGAACATATGCATGAAGGCTCTTATATGGCTTTTGTATATGCATGGATAGTGTCTTTATGGGCAGATCAAGTCCTACTACAGCTTTTGATGGAGCAATTTGATACTTTGCCGACACAATGTAGACACATTGAACATATGCACGAAGGAGTTTATAATTTTTGTTTGCACAGATTCTACTGAAATCTTCTTATCAAAACTAAGGTCTTCTTGTTTGAACTATAACTTGCCAAGTTTTTTCACTGACTCTTATTGTGCGGGGGGGTATCTAATAAGCATTGCTTATTGACTTTTTTCATTTTGTCTATTTTTGAGTGGCCCCTCAAGACAGGTTTTACGATATGTTTTTAGTGGAGAAATAAGAAAATCAAATGTGCACTCTTTTCTGGAGGCCTGGCCCCCGAGGTTATAAAACTTTTCATACTCAACTCAGCTGAGCACGAAATTTATCCTGCTCAAATGTTAAAATGCCAACAATTGTTGGCATTTTTACATTCATAAGCATGATACATACAACATCTGAGAGACTTAAAGCAAATCACTTCTGTATTTTAGTTTTTATGAGCAGTTGAAATTTCATGCACTGTTGAGTTGAGCATGAAAAAGTTTTATAACTTCGGGGCCTTGTTGTATGTCATTTTCACATTGATGCATGCTATTTTCATTATTACATTTCAGAATATGTTATAATTTCATGCTAAAATTTGTAAAATAATTTATAAGAAATGATTTGTTGTTTATTTGCTTATCTGAGCAGAAGGCTCATGAGTGAGCTGTTACACAGTCACTGCTGATAATCATTTGAATGCGTAACCGCGGTTAAACAAAGAACTCCGTTCGCTGCACTTCTGGTGTCACAGAAGATAATAAAAAAAGGTAAATAAAGCGTACCCGTTCTTAACTTATCGATGGATATTTACAATAATATACACAAAGTTTGTCAAAAATCAAAGAATGCTATTTTGTGAGTTAAAAATCAGTGCTTTGACACACCGTAATGATTTACTCAATTTTGGTAAGGGTTTCACGAAATTAATTCCCTCTTTCGAAAATCGTGTTTCAACACGGCCTAGGTCTCCAATAAAGCAATTTGCCGTTTAGATTATAATTATACAGTGTCTTGAAAAATTTCACTGTCCAATTGTTTGAATTATATTTTCAGAAGGCTGTAATTGTGTCCCACTACTACAGTATTCAGCATTTTATTGTGATCAGTCTTCGTCAATCAAAGAGGAAAAGGATGTGTGCATTGCCCACCATTTGCAAAGCTAGATAGCTTTGCAAATCGTGGACAATACTCACATCCTTCAAACATCGTTGCACCTGTAAGAATTGACATTATTAAATGTCCGTGATCAAACCTGTAAAAGTTGGCTCTGACAAAAAAGAACAACACACAACCAAACAAAATTTA
The DNA here is from genome assembly GCA_964019695.1 of Loripinus fragilis. Lineage (NCBI taxonomy): Eukaryota > Metazoa > Mollusca > Bivalvia > Lucinida > Lucinidae > Loripinus > Loripinus fragilis. The sequence continues at coordinate 78,148,832 of OZ026525.1, forward strand.
GATCTTTGAAAAAAAATCTGTCAATAATTAAAACAGCTATTCAGTTTCACAGTCAACATTGTTACCTCTTAGTATTCAAACAATCAAACACACAAATTAACATCATACACATATTTTTCAACACTTTCTCAACCTAAAAATTGCCATGATAATTTTTCTTACTGTAAATTAAGAAATTTTATGAGAATCTTATTTTTTTTTCATGACATATTTGTGACTGGAACTTGATTTACATACATCAGTAAACGGCAGACTGATTTCGCCGTTTGATGAGTGCTTTATTTTCGCTAAAGTTCACATTGGCGAAGTTTTGAAAAATAAAACCCTTGCCAAAATTTCTGAATTTACAGTATTCCTCCATTGAAATATCTGCTTTGGTGCTAAATAGAATCCTAGACAAGACAATGTACTAATGGGTACCAACAAAATGAGTCTGGTTTTGATATTGCATAAGTGAGCAGTGAAAGCTAAGCCAAGCCTGGACACATGTGGGCCTTGACACGACAAAACCCGTCTTCGGGGATTTCTGACATTGCGAGACACAAACCAGTCTTCTAAGCTTTAGAGACTAGTTAGAAAATTGAAATTTGGCTTGTAGCAAGAATAGTATGATCAGGAATTACTACCATCACAAACTGCAAGTTAAGATATGATACTTTCCAAAAAGCGAATAACAAAGCACTGATCAGTCTGCGCCTATGTGCAGGCTGTTCTGTGCCTTTGTTGTTTGCTAACCCGGAAGACAGGTTTTCTTGTGTCGAGGCACATATGTGCAATCTTGCCAAAGTCTAATGCATATAAAGAATGAAAGTAGATAAATTTTCAGATTGAAAAATTATGTAGGATTTACGTAGGGGACCACTAAAAATTGCTACATAGTTTGTTTTGATTCTTTACATCCCAGTCAACAACTTTTCAGATATGTCAGGCTGGGTCTTCCTGGGTTGAACCAAAACTAAGCAGAGGATAAAGTGTCTTGCTCAAGGACACAATACAGGGCCCACGGTGAGGCTCAAACCTGCAACCCCTCGATCTCGAGTCAAGCACTCTACCTTGCAACATAGTTAATTAGTAACCTGTAATCCCTTGATATGTTTTGATTCTTTACGTCCTAGTCAACAATTTTTCAGTCATGTCAGGATGAGTCATCCTGGGTTGAGCCAATGGATAAAGTGTCATTGAGCAAGACTCAACACAGTGACTTAGCCAACAGTGAGGATCTCTCTGGAAGGAGTTTCAACATGACTGAAATATTGTTGACTGGGACTTTAAGCCTGAACTCAATCAATTGAACTTACAACCCTTCAATCCCCAGTCTAACACTCTACCCATGGGTGAAAGTTTTCAGAATTTTTCCTGAATTCAGGATTTTGAGGATGACTTTCCACAGAAAGTCATCCTCAAAATGCTGAATTAAGCAGCTTGTATTAACTTCTCTGAACTATTTTCAGTTTATCTAAACTATCATATTTTGACTTGTGGATCATCCAATAAGAGTGAGCATATGCATGAAGTTAAATGATGTTACAAGTCACCACAATAATAGTACAAATCTTACCAATTCAGAAATAGAACCAATGTGTTGTGATTGTTCAGTTGCCATAGTAAACAGGATAGTTTGCGGAAGGACTTGCAGACGCATGGCCATGATATTATTACTTTTTCATACCCACGACCATTTAAAACATATTACATTCGAACATAGATGGCATTTGACCTTTTTATATCATTATTTCCAATAAATAAGGTTTGTGCTACATATTATATTTTAAAAGATCAAATTATGCATATTCTTTATTTCAGTTACCTAGCAACAAATTTACTCAATTTTTCATAAAAAAAGGTTTGCGTTGCTATGCTAACCGTTACCAAGGATATCCTATGGTTCGATAAAGCCTATTCTAATGCACTTGCGTTTGTAACGCGACGTCTGATTGGATAACGTCAAAAATTTGCGACAGTATATCCTGCGATATACTGTCGACGTCATCAATTATGTCACCTTTCACTGGATGACGTGCGGCTTTATGCGGCTTGCAATCCTCCAATTTGAGATCAAACTGAAGAAATGCATTAGAATGGGGATTACCATATTCAAAATTTTCATTTGGGGAGGTATATCGTAGGATATAAGTTCGGAAATCACGTTTTACGGATCCCCTCGCGCGGAGCAGTAAAACTAAATTTCCGACCATATAGTCAACGATAGACCTCCTCCCCAAATGATAATTTTGAATCCAGTTATCCCCTAATTGTATTGAACTCTACATAAACAAAACCTCATTTAGTTCAATTTACTTTGAAAAATAATTATTAAATTTTTAAGTAAATAGGTCGGTGAAAAATAGGAAATTTTTCAGAATAGGAATTTTCTTTTTAGCTTTTTTTCCATGGTTCCTGTTGGATGCAACAGAATTTATTTGGACATAAAGTAAGATCTCAGTAACTGTTGAAAGGATGTAAAGTAAAACCTGTGTAAAATGACCACTCAAAAATAGACAAAACAAAGATCTTAATAACATTGGTAGCTTAATGAAGGTCGAAAGTATTGCAGAATGCTCCATTCTGCAATACTTTTGACCTGCATTAAGCAATACATGTAATCGGTTTTGAAAACCAATTTGTGGTCTTTTTGAGAGTGGCCGTTTTACACAGGTTTTACTGTACATGGAGTACTGGTTATTATACCGCTTTAGTATAGACCTGTCCAGAAAAAAAGTAATTAGTTTAACCGACCATCTCGACAAGACTGACCATGACGTTAAATATCAAAAACAAAAGTAATATTGATGAAAGACTTTGATGCATAGCTTGATTAAAAGATGCAAGACTAAGAAAATTTAGATGAATTTGTGCTGGTTCAAGAGAAAACCTATTAGGGTAAAGTCGAGCAAATTTGGACAATCGGCTAAATTCGGACAGTGACTTTGTTTCTTTTATTTTTGAATTATTGGAATAAAAATTAAATTAATGAGCGGTCTCATCTGGATTTTCACTGTTTGCTAACCTATGTCCGAATTTACTCGTTGTCCGAAGTTACCTAACTTTACCCTAGTCATGTTAGTATAACTATAAGCAACAGATGTGCATTGAAACAGGCTGATCAGGGCATTGACCTGAAGGAAGTGTAAACATTGACCATAAAGCATGCATGATGATTGTCACAATTTGCCTATTAACGTCGTCTGCTGATGACCTATGCTAACAGTTTTACCAACACAACGTTGGGAACTGGATACTTATGGTATTCTTGAAAGAATTTTTAGAAAAAGATGATTTTGAAAAAAAATCAGATGCCCAAAAAGCATGCAATTTCCAAGTAGGCATTGAATTTATGTGTATGAAGAAAGGTGCAGTAATATTAATTTATGAAACCATATCTTGAATGAAAAAAACAACAATAAGATGCATCAGATGATATACTTATGATCCTAGCCTTTGTGCTCTAACCATAACCTTAAAAACTACTATTTACCATAACCCTGAAAATTAACCTTACAAACAGTGCAGTCCCTTTATAATGCTATGTTTGGGGTCCATCTGAATAGACTGTTACAAGTGAAGAGTGTTATAAAGTGACAATTTTTAATTATTTTACAAAGGAATTATAACGAAAGGACCATTTGATGGTCATTTTCCTATAATTGTTTTGTAAAATTCCATAGTAAATATTTTTTGAGCCATAACATGACCAAGCTATATCCAAATTCGATTTATAATGAGATGTGTATAAAGGGACTGCATTCTAGTAGTCTTATGATTAATATTTCTACTTAAGTTTTAACTATATCACTTGCATGCTTCATGATACTAAAACAATAAAAATGTTTTCAGAGAAACTATGTTCCCCAAGTGTCCAAACAGTTATAGCCTAACAAACATGATTTAACGTAAGTGGCAACTTTGATACTCTTATTAGGTGTGTCTATCTCCAGGAGTTAATTGTTGGAAACAGATGAACAGTTAAGTTTTTAATGGTGTTCAGTACAACAGGGAGATAGTAACCTCACTCCCCAAGCATGCAAAGTTAACCTTTTGTCTACTGAATACCCCTAAACGGGCACTTTTGCAAACAGTAGAGACCCTGACTTTCCATAGAATGTCCGCTTCAAAATGCATGGGTGAAAATTTTCAGAAACTTAAAAAAAAAAAAAATCAGGATTATTCCTGAATTCAGGATTATGAGGCTGACTTTCCATAGAAAGTCGGCCTCAAATGCTGAATTAGGCAATTTTAATAGCTTCTCTGATTTATTTGTTGTTCACATTAGGGTAATTGATCATTTAAACTTGAAATAGTTAACACTTTGTAGGCATAGATTTGAATTTGGAAAGTTCAAGATTTTTGAACTTTCACCCATGAAAATGCTGAATGAGGAGATTATAATAGCTTCTCCGATTTATTTTGATTTTTCAGTTTATCAAAAGACAACTCACAGACCATTTAAACAGGAAATTGTTAATATTTAGTAGGCATACTGCAATTTGCATGTTCACTTTAAAAGCTGTTACAATACAATTAGTCTAGTCTCCGTTGAATTTCTAAAATGGAACCTCACAGCTAAGCTTGACTAAATCATCCTTGTTATCAAATAATTTTTTGAAAGCAAACAAATATTCCCAGATCAGACTGCTCCTCTAGGAGCAGACTGATCAGGGACTATTCTGTTAACACATCTTTCAGTTAATTATCTAGACTAATCCATTCTATGAATGAATTGCTGAAGAATGCAAACAAATAGTCCCTGATCAGCCTGCTCCTTTAGGAGAAGCCTAATCCGGAACTGTTTTGCTAGGATGTGCTACTTCTGTCTGTCAAACAGAGTAATTTGGTCCTGGAACTTTCAAAAAGATTAAAAAGAAGATCAAGACAGGCCCAGATCAGAAGTGGCACTCTGATCAGGCCTTTCACTGTGAGACTTTGCTAATCCAAGACATGATCATCAGGGAGACTTTGCTAATCCAAGACATGATCATCAGGGGACTAAAATATTTCAACATTGCACTTGTCCTGCAGGATGAATGACTTACAATTTTCACTCACCCTGCAAACCCAGGCACTTGTCCTTTAAAGTGTATGCAATAAAGAATATATGGGAGTAATGACTTCCTTGAGTAATTCTTCCCAAAGCACTCCTACAGGACGAGTGCTATGGTTAGAATTACTCGTCCTTTCTAGATTTCACTCGTAATAACGAGCAGATGAGTGGAAATTTTGTCCCCTGCTCATCAAATTCTAAATCTTGGAGAACAATGTTCTAATATTTTTTAACCTTTACCATATCCTATCAGAAGGTAGAGATGTACTGAATTCAACAAAAAACTAAAGAAAACAGCACACAGAGAAACAGACACATACATGTATCTATGTACAATAAACATTTGGTAATTTTTCTATGTACACAATTTAAAAGTACAATTTTAACCCTTAAAGCGCCAAGAAAAAAATGCATCTGAAAATGTCGTCTGCTGAAGTCGTCTGCTGCAAATAATTGCCTAACATTACTGACGAATTAAGTATAGAAGCAAACAGCATGGACCCAGAACAGACTGCTCCTATATAGGAGCAGTCTGATCTGGGTCCACACTGTTTGCCATAGAGGCTTCTTAAATATTTCAGCAGACAAGAAAAGCAGACGACTTTTGTTGCGATTGGCGGATTAAGGGTTAAGACAGTGTAATCACATGATTTGTTTAAACATGTAACAAAATCACAGACCTGATTATTAATTAATATGCATCCATCTTAAACAATCCTGGTAAAACAGCACAATAGCATTTACAGCAGTGAATTATCTGAGGATTTCTTTCTGTTTAAAGGGTAAGAGAACTACCATATTCCGCCAATATTTTTTTGTCATGCGTTATGTTGTCTCTTTTTACGTCTGATGCATATATTCAATGGCACTTCAGACAAAAAAATTCACGGAAGCAAACACTATAAACCCTGATCAGACTCCCTTAAGGTCAAGGGAGCGGTCTGATCTGGGTCCATACTGTTTACAATATAGGCCGACAAAAGTACATAAGCTGATAAAATTCATGACGGGCAGGAAAATGGTTAATCTAACTAATCCTAAAAGATTGAACATGAGCCAGCACGCATGATTTTGGTACTTAACACATATGCGACCAGGCTCGTTCCTGAGGCATTTTATAGAATGCGCATTCTTGAAGGTGTCTGGGGGTATTCCTCCCTGTATGGGGCGAGGGGTGAAGCCCTGTGGCAGAAAATGGTTTTAGGGCATTTCAAAAGGCTAAAATGAGTCGTCAAGACACTATTTGTTGCAATTTTCTTCAAAAAAACAAACAAATTAAATACGGTAAAACCTGTCTTAAGCGGCCACTGAAAAAGAAAACCAACAATTAATTTTCAAGACGATTATCACTTAATGCAGGTCAAAAGTGTTGCAGAATGCTCCAGGGGGAGCATTCTGCAATACTTTTGACCTTCATTAAGCAACCATTTGTCAATAAAAAAAATTCCCTATTTTTGAGTGGCCGCTTCAGCTGAAACTGAAAACCCTATACTTGCAGCGTCAAGTTATACGCACATGCGTATTTACGTACATGTAGGTACACCCCTGGCGACCAGGGAATGCTCAGATAAGCCTGCACATGCACACAATTTGGCCAGTCTTCACTACCCACACACACAAAGAAGGCATATACATGAAGATTCCGACCATAATTTAGGTATCTAACCCCATAAGATTATTATAAGAATCCATCATTAGTGTGAGGGTAGGATAGAAAAAATCTGTCCCAAGGATCGCCCTATGGCATCACGAGGCTTGCCGAGTGATGACAAACCACGAGTCCAATGGACAGATTTTTCTATCCTACCCTCACATGAATAATGGATTCTTTTTCTTGCTCACCACTGTTTTTATTTATTTTTTATTTATTCTAAAATAAGCTTCCAGAAGTCTCTGAATATGGTAAGATGCAATTTCACATGATGGCGTTACTTGACGTCCTGGGTAAGATAGCACGGGTAAGGTAAGATTTTCTATCCCAGGGTAAAATCTCAGATATCCTTATCCATTGTACAAGAAAGCTGTGTATGCATCATTAGTGTGATGGTAGGATAGAAAAATCTGTCCCAAGGATCGCCCTATGGCATCACGAGGCTTGCCGAGTGATGACAAACCACGAGTCCAATGGACAGATTTTTCTATCCTACCCTCACATGAATAATGGATTCTTTTTCTTGCTCACCACTGTTTTTAATCTATTTTTTATTTATTCTAAAATAAGCTTCCAGAAGTCCCTGAATATGGTAAGATGCAATTTCACATGATGGCGTTACTTGACGTCCTGGGTAAGATAGCACGGGTAAGGTAAGATTTTCTATCCCAGGGTAAAATCTCAGATATTCTTATCCAGTGTACAAGAAAGCTGTGTATGCATCATTAGTGTGATGGTAGGATAGAAAAATCTGTCCCAAGGATCGCCCTATGGCATCACGAGGCTTGCCGAGTCATGACAAACCACGAGTCCAATGGACAGATTTTTCTATCCTACCCTCACATGAATAATGGATTCTTTTTCTTGCTCACCACTGTTTTTATTTATTTTTTATTTATTCTTAAATAAGCTTCCAGAAGTCCATGAATATGGTAAGATGCAATTTCACATGATGGCGTTACTTGACGTCCTGGGTAAGATAGCACGGGTAAGGTAAGATTTTCTATCCCAGGGTAAAATCTCAGATATTCTTATCCAGTGTACAAGAAAGCTGTGTATGCATGCTTAACTCTTTGCATGCTGGATATTTTTGCATGCTTTTTTGTCGCCTGCTGATTTTTCCCCAAATCAACGTTTCTTTTGGGAATACATGTACCATCGGGGTGTTAAACTGTTTCATTCCAGGCTCTGAGGTTATAAACTTTTTTATGCTCAACTCAATTGAGCATGAAATTTCAACTGCTCATAAAAACTTAAATACCGACAAATGAAGAAGTTTAATGCTTTAAGTCTCTCAGATGTTGCATTATCATGCTAATAAATGCTAAAACGCCAACAATTGTTGGGGTTTTAACATTTATGAGCAGGATAAATTTCATGCTCAGCTGAGTTGAGCATGGAAAAAGGCTTATAACCTCCGGGCCAGATCAGACAGATGACTAAAGTCCCCTCTAGCGGTGAAAATGAGTTAAAAAGAAAACTTAAGTATGGTAAATGTTCTAAAATTTCGAACACTCTAAAATTACGAACACCTAAAATTATCGCCGAAAATAATTTTCAAAACATCCTAAAAAATCGAACACCGACATTTTTTTGAAAAGTGAATTTCTAAAATTACGAACACAAGTTATTTTCGGCGGAAAATCGACGTCCGTTTATGCTCAGTTTACTTATACCGTACAGCGACATTTGGAAGGTTCCATTTTGCTTAAATGGGTAGTCTGGCATGTGACGTTCTTTTTCGCATGCGAGCGCAAGACTATACTTTTTGTCTGCTAATTGTGCGATACATGCTTTCAGATAAGATCAAAGGCAATAGCGCATTAAAAGCACGGACTTTTCTACATGAACGTGACAAAAAAGTTCATGTATGTTTAATATTGGTTTTGTATCGACGGAAAACAGTGCAGGCTCAAATATTTTTAAAACCCTTCATTGGCGAAATGTTTACCTATAAGAAGCATTCGATCCATCGGAATTCTTCAGCAATGGTCATCAACATGTTCACAGACATTAAACAGACATGCCTCAAGCAAGGATTAGGAGTTACATTTACCGCGAGAAAACGCCCATCTAAGCTTATGTTCACCATGAAAGACTAAGGTCATACGCTGCATGGTCGTCAAAATTGAACATTTGCAAGTAACAGTAGATGTTACTACTTTCAAAAAAAAAAGAAAAAAAAAGCCATGCAAACCACAGCGTTAAACAACTGAGTAAATTTGCTAAGTTAGTTTGCTTATACAAACTTATATACAAAAGGGCCTTTTTCCAAAGTGTGGTTTGAGTCATGAGACACAAAATTAATCCATTCAACATAAAAGCGGTGATGCTTGACATACCAGAGCCATCAATGCTTGAATTGAGAATGCTCGTCTGAGCCTTTGTCGCATTATGAAATTATGTCCGTTGACAGTTTAATTTCAATCGAGCCGGTTCACGCGCACTGCATGCATGCGCGGATCCAGAACATTTTGTCAGAGGGGGTAGTGAGAGGACCGAAATGCCACTAAAAATGGACCACCATCGGCCCATCAGCGAAACGCAGTTGAAATGGCGTTTTGCTGGCGTGTCAATGGCCCACCATTGAATGCTGGCTTGGTAGCTTTGTGAATTTTAGGGGATCCGGGAACCTCTATATTTCTGTGATTTTTCAGGGGGGTCCGGACCCCCTGTCCCCCCTCTGGATCCGCCCATGGCATGCATCTAAAAGAAGGCACTTGTCTGAAATGTTCCGTGATCATCGGACGCAAAGTCGGACTAGATTATAACTCTTGGTATGCTTGTTTGCCCCTGATCAGGCACGTCGGACGATTTTCGTTGGCAAACTTTGATAGCAGGTCGTAAAAGTAGAGAGAGAGAGAGAGAGAGAGAGAGAGAGAGAGAGAGAGAGAGAGAGAGACTGCACGGTGTTTGCACATGTATCTTTTGTTTTGGCTTGGTTTCTTAGAATATCGAAACACAATGTTTGGGTCAGTCAATCAATCTTGTTACAACTGCTTCCGATGAGGACCCAAAACCCAAACTTATCGTGCACATCGGCTTTTGTACGGCAAAGTCGGACATTCCACAGTATTAACGCTTTGTGTACTTTATATCGCATGCACATATTTTTAAATTGACGAAACATTCTATCCTGAATACCATTCGTGTCTGATCTTGATCCAAACCGTGTTTGCAAATGGAGAGAGAGAGGGGAAAGAGAGACTGGTGCAGGCACGTCAAGGTAAACATTGCATCGGCGGATCAACAAGTAGAGAGAGAGAGAGAGGTGTGTGTGTGTGTGTGTGTTCTTTTAGAATTTCGTCAGTTTGTTTTTTTTTACTCTGGGAACTCGTCTACGTATTTCAAAGTTTTGTGTCGATCTTTGCAAAAAAAAAAAAAAAAAAAAAAAATCTGATCGTATGAGATGTCTATCGGTATCAATTTTTGAGTACAATCTCGGACCCAAAATTACTGGGTTCGAGGTACAATATTAGCTGGAATTCGAAGTCGGCAGAGCGAGCGAAAGCGTTTTATTTTTCTGAAAGAAGAACAAAATAGTGTAGTGATTCATCGGTAGTCCGAGAAGAGTGAACATAGGAGACCCGGCTTATCGAATAGTTTAAATGACTTGTAAGTAAATTGAGTGACATAATATGCACGTGCCTGGCTCTCGACTTGGGGAATACCGCATGCGCTGGACATTTTACTGACTCAGTCCACATGAATTTAGCGGCGGTTTTAATAAGATTAAAGTTTAGAAAAAAAGAGGAGATAGCACAGAATCATATCGCCATGTTTTCACCACGTTTCTACCACATTTTGACATGCATATATACCGTTTTTTCTCATGATAAAGCCCACATTCTAAAATTTCGAACACTAGCATTTTTTCACAAACGTAACTTCTAAAATTACGAACAACGAAAAAAAATAATTATTTTTAAGTCTTCGTAATTTTAGAACATTTACCGTACCACAGTCTCATGAGCTGGCCCGTCATATTTGAGCGACATTTCATTGTCTCCTACAATATGATTGGATAATAATGGTTTAACACTTTCACTGTCATTCAATTCAATAGTCATCCACTGTTGTATCTTGATAGCAAACAGCATGGATTCAGATCAGACTTCTCCATATGGAACAGTCTGATCTGGGTCCACACTAATCTGGGTGAAATTTAAGAAAAAAGTGTTATTTATTTTTTTTTAGCTATTGCCCTTCGCAAATCTTGTTAACAAGATACTTGGAAAATTATTATAGATAGGAGCTTCAAATTTGGTCAGCTGATTCAGAATGATGAGTAGAACAGTCAGAAGAGCACCATCCTCATGGGCAAGCAAACGGTTGGGGGCACAGTGTTTCATAAACACAATTTCTAGTTCGTATAAAATCCATACTTTTTATATCCATATTTCATGTATAAATTGTTAACTAACATTTTTCTCAAGCAGGTTAGGCTTAAAGTGCTTTGCATATTATAATTTAACCCAGTATACATCATTTCCTAATTATATTATTTTTTATTTCCTGTCTTTAGAAGTCTGAAGGAATGCACAGATTTTGCACAGGGGGTCCCAAACAGGGTTTTGGGAGTCTGGGACAGGGAAAACCCAAATAGAGAGAATGACTATCTAATTTCAGTAGGGTATAAATTATGGTAAAGTCTTTGATCTAGCAGGCCAAGCTGGAGTGTATCATACAACTTTGAGCTGCTCACTTGGAGTCTTTGAAGGGAGCAGTCTGATCTGGATTCATATTGTTAGGAATATATGATACCAAGGTGCATCAGCAGACAACCTTTGTCATAAATGTTGAGAAAAAGATTAAAACAGACACTGACAAAGAGTAACCCTTATCTCACCAATATTTTTTGACCTGAAAATGTTCGGGGGACAAAAATATTTAAATAATGCACTTGTCCTGCAGGACGAGTGACTTACAATTTTCACTCGTCCTGCAGACACATGAACTTGTCCTTTAAAAGAGTATGCAATGTTGAACATTAGGGAGTTATATGTAATATGACTTCCTTGACGAGTGCTTTTGGAAGAATTACTCGTCCTTTCTAGATTTCACTCGTAATTACGAGCGGACGAGTGGAATTTTTGTCCCCTGATGTTGTTTGCTTTTTACATCTGCTGATTTAATATATTCAAGATTACCTCAGGCTGGATTTTATCATGGAAGCAAACACTATTACCCTGATCAGACTATTCCTTTACTGCAAACAATATGGGCTCAGATCAGACTGTTCCTAGAGCAGTCTGGTCTGGGCTCATATTGTTTGCAATAAAGGCTACCTAAGAACATCGGAAGATGAGAAAGCAGACAAAAAGTAATAGATATTTAATAGCTACAGGAGCTGCTACTCTTTGTAACTGGATTTATGAGAATAGGTAGCTAAAGTTTCCATTTATAGTTAACTGCAAATTTTGCAGCTGTGAATAGCACTGATGCTAACACAAGATCTTAGCTTCAGTTGAAAGAAATCATCAAAAGATACATTTTCAAAATTTATTTTGTGTTTTAGAGGAAATAGGTTGACAATTAAACAGGAAGAAGGATGGGTTGATAATGTTAGAGAAACTAAATCTCAAAAGAAGAAAATGAATTAATACTGTATTTGCATTATTAACTCTGCATGCTAGGTGATTTTTCACACTTTTGTTGTCATCTGTTGACTCTTTTCAAAATTAACTTTTTCAAAAAGTTCTTTTGGGAACACTATCTGAGTGTCAAACAGTTTGTATCTAGATGAGAACCGACGATCTGTCGGTCCTGATCTAGATCCAAACTGTTTGCAAAGGTTATCAGCAGACGTCAAAAATCGACCCTAGCAAGGAAAGAGTTAGCTCTTTTAGTGCCAGAATCAAATTACTCAAGATGGGAAAAGCATGTGCAAACAAAAAAGTTCCAGATCAGACTTCTCCAAGAGGAGCAGTCTGATCAGGAACTATTTGTTTGCTTAATTCAGCAAATTGTTTATTGATAACTAGGATGAATAAGTCCAGACCATCAACTGGAAGATTCCATTTTAGAAATACAGCGCTTCAAGAGCTAATCATGTTGTCTGCTTTTTGCGTCTGCTGCATATATTCAAGTGCACTTCTGACTTGATTTATTATGGAAGCCAACACTATGAACCCTGATCAGACTGCTGCCAAGGAGCGGTACAATCTGGTTCCATTTTGTTTGCAATAAAGGCTACCTAAGAAGTTATGCAGACGAGAGATGCAGATGATAACTTCTGATTAATGAGAAAATGGTTGATAACTGATGAGTTGGCTACCCTTTGACAGAGTCATTGGAAAACAGAGTCAAAGCTCATACAGGCAAGTACGAGTAAAATTCAAGGACTTTTGAAGGACTTCTAAAAGCCTCTCCAACAATTTTCAAGGACATATTTATTAAAAAATTCTGATCTAAATGTTAAAATTTAATTCCAGAAATGCTAGACTGAGATCATGGAGACATTTACTAAGTACTGGAAAATTAGTATAAAATTGTGGTGCCTATATTTGGTGCAGCAAATGCTGCAACAAATAAAGGCACAACAATTTTATGATTTCGGTCTCTATCAACAGTGCTAACTCCTACAGAAAATAGTAGAATTCAATGACTTCAAGACTTTTGAGTGATTTTTCAGGACTTTTCAAGGCAGATTAATTCTAAAGGACTTTTCAAGAAAGCCCTCTAAATTCAAGTACTTTTCAAGCTTGTGTGAACCCTGAGAGTACTCCCTGATCAAACTGCTCTTCTAGAGCAATCTTATCTGGGTCTTAAATGTTCATTCATGTCAGCCTGAATATTTGGTAAAAATTTGGTGTTTATAATTTGCTCTTGTTAACCTGAGTATACCCTGGTTTAACTTAATTCTTTCCCTGCTAGTGGCATGGTTTTGTCGTCTGCTGATAATCTTTGCAAACAGTTTGGATCTAGATCGGGACAGACAAAAATAAATCAGGCCTGACCTGGATCCAAACCGTTTGACACTCTGATAGTGTTTCTGAAAGAATTTTTTGAAAAAGTTAATAATGAAATTAAGTCAGCAGATGACCAAAACATGAAATATTACCCAGCATGCAAAAAGATAAGGGTCAAATAATCCTTTTATTTGAGCATGAGCAGGTACCTAAATGAGCATGTAAGCAAGGTATGTGCAATGTGCATTTATTAACTTGAATATGATAAATCCTGCTATACAGTAAAACCTATTTTAAGCGGCCACTCAAAAATAAAAACAAAACAAAGGTCTTAATGGCAAATGATAGCTTAATGAAGGTCGAAAGTATTGCAGAATGCTGCCACTGGAGCAGAGCATTCTGCAATACTTTTGACCTGCATTAAGCCATAATCGGTCTTAGAAAACAAGTTTGGCCGCTTAAGACAGGTTTTACTGTATTTTCATCTCTTAATCCAAACTTTTAACACTGTTGCACTCAGAGCTGCAAAGACTGTATGGTGTTTTTGCCTTTCTGAGAAAAAATGTTTAAATGGTGCTTTACCCTTTGTATTCTGATGGACTTTCCCATACTGATAAATACATTTAGGAAGGGATTGTCCATTATATATTCTAAGGGGTCACAGGTAGAAATTTCAAAATAATTATGGACTTCAGTACCTGAAGATTGTATTTATCTTAAGCCAATTAAAAAAAAATAACTGTGTTTAGAGTACCCCGACCTTACATAAATTTACTGGTGAAACCTAGAATTTTTTTTCATGTTTTCTGGAAAAAATATAACTTTATGCATTTTGAAAGGCAATGCCTTTCAAAATGCATAAAATTATATTTTTTTTCCAGAAAAAAAAAATAAAAAAAAAATATGTGTGCCCACCCTACCTATAATTTTCAGAACCGTTACCCAAAACACACTTATTTTTTTTATTCAGCCTTAGCAAACAGTGCAGACCCCGATGAAATGCTGTGTTTTGCAGCATTTCATCTCAGTCTTCACGGTTTGCCAGAGTACCGCTTTAGGTGTTTCCAGTATGCAAAGGGTTAAAACAGCTTTTTTTAAAATGGCTATAACACAGATATCTGATAATGTTTCAGAAATATGCAGGCCTCCAGATAAGCATGCGCATATGAAAATTATTTTTCTTATGTCTCAACAAAAACGTACGTTGTGGGTACTCAAAAGATTCTTCTCCATGATACGCTTTTTTAGCACCCAAAACATATGTTTTAAATGATGAGTAAGAAAATAAATACAATTTTTTTACGCTCAAATGATCTGCTTATCTGGACATCTGAAATGGCGCCTTTTCTGAAATTCTTTCCACACACTGGTAATGTATACGTTGATTTGCTGGTATTTACGCATATTGCGGGTACTTCATAGACCGGATGTGGTAAATATTGGTGTTAATACTATATAGAAAAACATGCTGAATGCCAAAGGGACTATAGGATTCAATCATTTTTAAGTAGTCGGCATGCACATGGCGATTTATGTAAACATTAAGGAATAGATTCGAGTACTGATCTGGATGATAGGTATTCAACCGGTACTCAAATCTATTCCAAAATCCTTACATAAATTGCCATGCCCATACTGAATACTTAAAATGATTGAAATCTATAGTCCCTTTGGCATATGGCATATTTTTCTATATAGTATTAACACTGACAAAATGAAAATACCTACCGCATCCGTTCTATGAAATACCGGCAATACACGTAAATACCTGCAAATCAACGTGTACATTTACCAGTGTGTTCCAGCACAAATTGAACAATTAGCTAATAAATTAATCAAACATGATTCTTTAAGTCATTGTGACAGAATACAGGACTTTCTGTTCCTGCAAAAAGAACATAAAATTAAATTAATTAATTAAAATAATTCTTTGACTAATTAAAATATTAAAATTGGGTCCTAATCAGTTCATTCGTAGATGGGGCGGTCTCTGTTTGTTGACTATAGGCATCGCCGACTGTTTGTAGACTGTGTTCTTTGTATTTATGGCCGGAGACGTAGATCGTTTTGGACCCATTGTTGAGGGGCTGGATGTGTCCATGGCTTCAAACCCTCCTTCAGCCCCGTTTGAGAAGCCATCAATACAGGGACTGGAATGAAGATAAATCAAATGTTATTAACATGGGTGAAAGTTCACAATTTCCAAAATCCTGAAGTTTATAAATTTAAATTTTAAAACTTGCAGGATGCCTACAAAAATTAATAATTTCAAGCTTAAATGATTAATTAAGTTTAGATCATCTGAAACCTAATCAGTGAAGCTATTAAAATCTGCCTAATTAAGCATTTCTATGGAAAGTCAGCCTCAAAATCCTGATTTCAGGATAAAATCCTGTAAACTTTCACCCATGTATTAAGGCATGGAAAAATGAAAAAGGGTAGCTAGGTCGGATTTTTTTCCCTTATAATTCTTATAATTGTATATTTTTCATATGGAATGAATGAGAAAAATATGGCCGAAAAGGGATTTTCCCAATAATCTGTCACAAATCACTAAAAAAATTTTTAGCATCAGCAGCAAAGTAATATGATGGTTTTGTTTGTTTGATTTGGTTCCTTACATCCCAGTCAACAATTTTTCAGTTATGTCGAGACGGGTCTTCCTGGGTAGAACCAGTACTAAGCAAGGATTAAAGTGTCTTGCTCAAGGACACAATGCAGTGATGCTGGTGAGGCTCAAACCTGCAACCCCCCGGTCTCGAGTCAAGCTCTCTACCACTGAGCCACTGCGCTCCCTAATATGATGGTTGGTTAATAGTTAACGCACACTTTTTTTTTTTGCCTAAGCTACACAAATTTAATTCTGAATTTGAAGCCTGAAGTTTCACTTATTTTTTAATTCTTATGATGGTTGGTTAATAGATAACGCACACTTTTTTTTTGCCTAAGCTACACAAATTTAATTCTGAATTTGAAGCCTTAAGTTTCACTTATTTTTTAATTCTTATTTTATCAACCATAAGGATCATCACACATTGACATTTCTATTTACATGTTCAGGGACAGGTTCAAAAAGAAAATAGACGTCAAGCTGTTTCTCTTGCATTCTGGACACATTTTGTTTCATTTGTTTGTTTGTATTGATGAGCCATTAAAGCAAGAAGGGAACTATACGTTTGAGAGAATAATATGTTTGAGTGAATACGTTTGAGCGAACTTTGTGTGCATATGTTTGGGCGAACTTTTAGCAAGTTTCATAGTATGTTTGAGCGAGTTTTTTTTTATCCGAAGGTACTTTGTGATAAGACACGACTCCCTACTTCTACAGTCAAAATCCTGTATGCCTATGCACGTGTGAACATGTACTTTGTTGAAACAGACATATATATATGTTTTTTAAATTGAAATGAAATATCAAACCTGTTCAAATCCTATTTCCACCTCTACGATTGGTGAGCAGGAGAAAACAGACAAAATACATGTTACCTGAATACCTTTGAAAAAAGTTGCTCAAACGTATTCGCTCAATTGTATTGTAAAATTTCGTTCAAATGCATGGTTGCTCAAACGTAAAGGACCTCGGACAGTCTTAATGAAGGATTGCCCATAAAATTACCAAAGAAAAGTTTCAAAGAAAATGATATTTTTTCTATGAAAAAGATAGTAGGCTCTACCCTCGACTTATCCACAAAAGCCGTTTTCTCATTGGACAAGTACCAATTGAAAAATATGGGTTGAAAACTCCGTTTTTGCTATTAAACATATAGAAAAAAGTTTTACTGAGGTGCTTTCCCCCCCGTGACCAAACTAATCCTTTGGGGGGGGGGGGGGGGAACGCTGTCAAAATGCTCAAAAACGCTTTATTATAAAAACTTATTAGAAACTTATTTTGTAAAAACCTGTAGGTAAATCTCAATTTGCAATGGCATATATCAGGGCTTTAGTTATGAGTGCTTACAAAGACATTAATTGTCTCATTTCTCAATCAAAACATATGTTGTGGGTACTCAAAAGAACCGTCTCAT
Organism: Loripinus fragilis; assembly: GCA_964019695.1. Lineage (NCBI taxonomy): Eukaryota > Metazoa > Mollusca > Bivalvia > Lucinida > Lucinidae > Loripinus > Loripinus fragilis. The sequence continues at coordinate 78,166,457 of OZ026525.1, forward strand.
TGCGACGGTTCTTTTAAGCACAAAAATTATAGGTTAAATCTGATTTGTAAGAAACTATTACGATTTTACGCTAAAAAACTGTGTTTATCTAGACTATGATTTATACAGTATACAGATATGATACACCTCAGTGCACAAGACGAACTGGTTGAACTCAAAACTTTACAGGTAATAGTCAAAAGTAATTGACAGCACACTTCTTTAGACGAAACAATGAAATCTTCTCAACCCAAATTTTATGCAAACGCATCACTTTCGTCTCAAGTTTTATGCCGCAAACATTACATTAACATGTATTTAGGTGAATACTTGACGAAACTTTGACTTTCTGTGAAATAAAATTTGGTCACAAAAAATACTCCCACCCCCTTAACCCTAAAGTCCTGGCATAATTATGCAATATTTTCAAAATATTTTTATTGTGTTAGATGCACTAAATGTAAGGGTTTCATTTAAGCACAAAACTACAGTTGTCAGTTATGCATTATGCTAGCCACAGGCTGTCAAAATTTGGGCAGATTGAATAGGAAACTGTCCGAGGTCCTTTGGGAAAGTCGCTCAATCATACTGCGCCCAACAAGAATTAATATTATGCTGTGTTAATGTGCTTTCATACAAGGTTCCTAAAGAAATTCAAAAACACAGTGCCATGATTTTTCCACGATCAACAATGTAATCTCCATGACTATCTAATGGATGGCCACCAACCTCCCCTTTTAGTGACATCTTCGTCACGCTGAGCATAAATTTGGAATGCAGCAGCAGTAATGTATTTAAATGAGCATGCTTGTAGGCCATGTTTGCATTTTGAAATAATTAAAACTTAAAACCAACAGTAGCCAAGAAACTAGCTGTCGGACACACAAGTTTTGTGTGTCTGACAGCTAGTTTTCTGGCTACTGGTGGTTTCATATTATTTCACAAAATTCCATGATTTTTCCATGATCATTCAAGTTTTTTTTTCAAATTCCATGATTTTCCCATGCATGGAACTTTTTTTTCGTGATTTTCCAGGTTTTCCAGAGCTTGTGGGAACCCTGTTAAATTGTAACATCTGTTTGCCTAGCTGTTATTTTTCCTCCAGCCAAAACCTGACATGTAAAAGTAATAATGTTGCTGTCTGGAATTTCCAACTGTCTCAATATATCTGGCCTGACATTGTGACATTACCTAGCATGGCCTCTGAAGGAGTTTCCATGTTTCCTGGGGGATCTGGGATTTTTCTCTGAAATCCAGGGTTTATTAATTTCTTCTAGAACAGAAGGGGCTACATAGGAGAATCCCTGAAATAGAACAGAACAAGCTGTGTAGGTCCAGCTAAGCAGAGCTTGTAATTATTTTCATACCCATTAATCAAATCATATGTTTTGGGTACTCAAAAGAACCGTCTCATTGAGACGGTTCTTTTGGGTACCCATAACATATGTTTTGGTTGGATATTTGGAGGCCTGAGCCAGGGATATTTTTGGTGTTCTCAGGGCCCGAAATTCGCCCACATTCCCAATGGAATTTAGGTGCCTTTTTACCCAATTCTGAATAAAAAAATCCCAATCTTCAAAAAAAATATTTTTGTTTTTGTTTTGAAGATTGGGATTTCCATTCACACACAAGCTACATGGTGACGTTTTCCTTCAATTTAATGGCAATAGTATGTGTAATAGCTAATTTGTTTTTATTTACCAAAAATGACATAATTGTTCGCTATAACAAATTTCCAAGTTTAGGGGTTTGCCACACTAATTTTCCCAATCAGAAAAGCCCTTGAGCCCCTTCCCAAATTGCAAAAATCTCTGTGAGCTCGCTTTTAGATATGAAAAGGAAAAAGGAGCATAAAATCATAATTTATTTCTTATCCGTCAGTCTAAAGCATGTTTTAGCCTTTCAAAATGCATAAAATTCTATTTTTTTGTCAGAAAAACTGAAAAAATTATAGGTTTCACCAGTGTTACCCTAAACACAGGTATCACAATTTTCATAACCCCCCCCCCCCCCCCCCCCCCCCCCCGAGAAAAAAAAATAATGTTAAAAATCCATAATCCCCCCTGAGCCTCTATCCATATTTAAGTTTCATTAACCAAGCTCACTTACTTTCTGAGCTACCACAGTATCCAGATATTATCCCAAAATCAGGATACCATAGCAACCATGATTTTTTGCGGTTATATATGTATATGCGGTATCTATGAACCAGCTAAACTTTATTGTATGCAGCTGGATAGAAGAATCAATCTGTCTAGAGAGGGTTGAATGATGTTTTTGCCTACCTTGAACACTTGGTTCGCACTCTCGCTAAGAACAGAGTCATCTGGTGAATCTACGGGGGTCTGTTTTGTGAACTTTGTATCAAACTGGCTCACATCTTCATCTCCTGACTGAAAATATAACATACAGTAAAACCAGTGTAAAACTGCCACTCTCAAAAAGACCCAAATTGGTTTTCAAGACTATTAATCACTTAATGCAGGTCAAAAGTATTGCAGAATGCTCCAAGGGGGAGCATTCTGCAATACTTTCAACCTGCATTAAGCTACCATTTGTCATTAATATCTTTGTTTTGTCTATTTTTAGTGGCTGTTTTACACAGGTTTTACTGTACCATGTTCAACCAGAGGCCAATCATAAAAATTCTTGTTTGCTGTCACAATGCTGTGCTCCTACCTAAGATTCAGTGTCATCGGATCACCAAATGAGTACACCTTCATACATTCAGGTTGAGACATTATAAAAGTTTAATTTATATAGAAATTTGATAAAAAAAACATTGGTCACATCATTTGTAGGCCCATTTTGATACCTGCACTCCTCACTCAATTAAAGAATGCAAATTATATCCATTTACTCTCCAGATAATTACCGAGGATAATTACAGATAATAAGGTTATAAGCACCCGTCAAACACTTTAAGTTATACCTGTTTAAAGATCAAAAGATATGGTATTGAGCTAAAGACTAATTAAGCAGTCACTAGTAGATTTAGTCTTCCTTGTTTACCTGTCACTCATTCTATTTGCGGTCTCTGAAATATTTTCGTCAAATGGTTTTCAACAACTACCAAAATTGATATTTTCTGCCTTTTTAATGAGAAAAAGATTGGAAAATGAGATTTATCAATATTTTTATCAAATGTCATGTCTGGGAGTGAAATAATGCCTTGCAATAAAATCGATAAAGTTTATAGATTTTCAGGAAACGTTATGACGTCCATAGCAATGTTGCGTACATAATGACAAAATTATAACCTTTTTTTACAACAGAAATGAGATTTCAAAGTAATCTTAATGTCACATGATAAATTTAATCTAACATGAATGCTCTTGTATTATTGAATTAATTAAACCTGTTGCGAATAAGAGATAAAATTCTCGGCAACCCTTGCATTTGATCTCTTTTCCACAACTCGTTTAATACATTCAATAAAACATAAGCACTCATGTAAGATCCTCTATATCTAGTACTGCTGCATAGGGCTGCCACGTTTATTTTCGTCAAATGGTTTTGGGCAACTACCAAAATTTATGTAAACAAATTGTCAGGTAGTATTTTCTGTCTTTTAAGGAGAAAAAAAATACACTAAACCCTTAAAGCGCCAAGAAAAAAATGCATCTGAAAATGTCATCTGCTGAGGTCGTCTGCTGCAAATAATTACCTAGCATTACTGACAAATTATGTATAGAGGCAAGCAGCGTGGACCCAGAACAGACTGCTCCAATAGGAGCAGTCTGATCTGGGTCCACACTGTTTGCCATAGAGGCTTCTTAAACATTTCAGCAGACGAGTATAGCAGACGACTTTTGTTGCGGTTGGCGCATTAAGGGTTAAATGAGATTTATTAATATCTATATTAAATTTATCTAGTACTGCTGCATAAGCAAAAAAAATAAAGATGATTACTTACAATTGAAGGTTTAAATGGAGGATCCACTCGTCTGCGAAGCAAATCATTCCAGTCCACATGGCGGAAAAAGGAATGGCCCTGAAAAACAAAATAACAACTTGGATCTTATGTCCTTTTATACCCTAAACTGTATTTTTTCTTACCTATCAGTTTAAAAATGTTAGAGTAGTGGGTGTTCAAAAGAAGCATATTTTGAGCACCCACAACATGTTTTGGTTCAGAAATAATAAAATTTCTCCTATCTGCTTATCTTCTTAGGTAGTCAATATTGCAAACAATATAAACCAAGATCAGACTACTCCCAAGAGAGTGTTTGCTTCCATGATAAAATCTAGTCTGAAGAGGACTTGAATATATGCTGCAGACGGTGTAAAATGCAAAAGAAAAATTATTGATTAAGGGTTAATATATTTCATCCTTTCTGAAGAGGGTCACCTAATAACCATTTTTGCCAACTGCAGTAAAACTTGTCTTAAGCGGCCACTCAAAAAAAGACCCAAATTAGGCTTTAAGACTGATTATTGCTTAATGCAGGTCAAAGGTATTGCAGAATGCTCATAGAGAGCATTCTGCGATACTTTCGACCTTCATTAAGCTACCATTTGTCCTTAAGACCTTTGTTTTGTCTTTTTTTGAGTGACCGCTTAAAGCAGGTTTTACTGTACCTTTATTTGAAAGCTTCCTCCTCAACTGATGATCAGAATAAGTAAGAGTGCAAAGATCAGGAATCAATACAATCAAGTACCACACCTGACCCAGGATACCAATGGGAAAGTAACAAACTCACAGTTAGGAACCACAAACGAGAGCCAAGAGGTCAGCCCTTTCCCAGCAGGTGACCACAAGGCACATATAAACAGACTTGCACAAAGGCATAGCAAACACAAGATAGAAAAAAACATAAAAGATCCACAAAAGAAACACCGCCTTGGAATGGTAAGTAAATTGTTTTAAAATATCAAAATAATTTGACAGATTTTGTGGCCAAATTCATTGACAGATCAAACACAATTTGGCTATTTTACCATGGGTCACCTAGTGACCATTTTAGCATTCCATATTTTTTTCAATTGTGACTTTGGCTTCCTTTTGAGAAACTGTTTAAAATTTCTTAACTCTTTGCTCCCTGTCGTCTGCTTACTTTTTTAAAAATCAACCTTTTCGAAAAATTCTTTTTAGGATACCATCAGTCGACAGTGTCAAATGGTTTGGATCCAAATCAGGCCGGACATTTTGTTGGGCCCGATCTGGTTACAAACTGTTTGCAAAAGATATCAGCAGACCACACTAGGAGGTAAATTCATTGTTCCAACAAGCATGCACAGCTACACAGTGGGTCTACACAGCTACAGGTAACATTCCTGTGAAGCTTGGTTAAAGTTGACCCAGTGGTTTAGGGGGAAAGTTGTCATTTAAAGCTGCATAGTCTGTAACTTTTGATCTTTTAATTTTAGAACTAATGTTTCTATTTTTCAAGAACACAGTAAAATAACTAAAATTCAGGTAAACATTTTACCAATTTCGTAAATCTTAACAAATTATCAGTATCAAAACAACAGCATTTATGTTAAAATTAACTGTCTATAATTATTGGAGGGATGCAAATAATTACCAACAGGAGAAAAACACACCTGTTTTATAAGAGTGTTTACTTTATCGTGCAGTTTTCAGCTATAGTGAACAGGTTTGTTGTGAAGACATAACTTAATTCTACTTTTACAAATGATTTAAAAAGAAAAGAAAAAATTTCGAAAAATATCAAAAGTTACAGACTATGCAGCTTTAATTCTTTACCTCCTAGTGTCGTCTGCTGATAACCTTTGGAAACAGATTGGACCCAGATCAGGTTCCGACAAATGTCGGGTCTGACCCCGAGGTTAAAAAACTTGAGTAAAGTCTCAGGACTCAAAATAAAGCGCAGTGATTGGCTGCTTGCGGACACCTGTCCGCATGCAGCCAATCATTGCGCTTCATTTTGAGTCTGAGAAAGAACTCAAGTTTTATAACCTTGAGGCCTGATCTGGATCCAATCTGTTTGACACTCAGATACTATTCCTGAAATAATTTTTTAAAAAAGTCGATTTTAAAAAAATTCGGCAGACACCAAAAAAGCATGAAAAACTTCTCTGGGGGCAAAGAGTTAAAGCAAATTGCTGACAATGGACAATGGCAGACACTGGAAATGGATTTATACAAATAGCTCAAGGTGAACTAAATCTGAAACATTGTCTGCTGCAAGACGGTTTAATTGTAAATTTCAATCAAGGCTATTCATACCTTAACTGGGATTCCATCATCAGGTCCACCTCCAAGTCTTTCTAAAGGGTTCTTCCGTAACAGCTATAAACAAAGAAGATAGAAAAATAGATGAGTTTTAACCCTTGTCATGCTGAATATTTTTATGTACTACACTCCTCCCCAATTTTTATCTTGTTAACCTGCAGCATTCCAGTTGTAAGAATGTAATTTTAATCAGCATAGAAAACTGTGTATACAAAGCCTAGTGTTTTCAAAAAAGGATAAATCTAGGTTAAGAAGACAGGTTAACTTGTACTGCTATGAACTGAAAATTAAGTCAATGTCTCTAAAGTATTACCCAGTGATTCATTCACAATTTTGGGCTTATGGGTCCTGAGACTCGCTGTTTCCCATATCAATGGGTCCAACTGCAAACTTACTAGTCCAGAACACTATTTTTCATGACAAGTCTGCAATACCATTCACAGAGACAAAATTATGAGCAAAAAATGCAGGATGCGCAGGTAAAAAAATCACTGATTACCAGCCTTATCTGATTGATGCATCCATGTTAATCTGGTAGAAGTCCTGCTTCTGGTTCAGGATATAACATGCACACAATGGAAACTTTCAACAGAAACCCAGTATATGCCTAATATCATGTGGTTACGAATAGCCTCAAAGTCCTGAATTTTAGTAATAATTCTGTAAAGTTTCCTCCAAGTGTTTAGAGTACAGTGCGGTCAGTCCCTTTAAAAATACTATATTTGGGGTCCATAAAAATGGTCATTTTCCTGTAATTCCTTTGCAAAATTACATGGTAAAAAAATTTAGGAGCCGCAACATGACTGTGATATATCCAAATCCCAGTTATATTGGGGGTGTGTTGAAAAGGGGGTCATTTTCCTATAATTCCTTTGCAAAAATTACATGGTAAAAAAATTTGGGAGCCACATTATGACTGTGATATATCCAAAACCCTGTTATGTTGAGGTGTGTTATAAATGGACTGCACTATAATTCTACAAAGGAAACAACTGCTTACCCTTTTGATAAGTCCTCTTGCTTCATTCGTTAAATATGGAGGTAAACTGAGCTTGGCTTTTAATACCTGAAGAATAAAACAAACATATACTACCTTGTGAGTTTGTTGTGTTGTAGCTTGATGGTTCAGTCAATACTGTTGAGGCAATGTGGTCACTTATCTCACTGTTCATGGTCAGGTCGAGATCCCCTGGGACATTAGCCAATGGTTCGAACACATTTGGGACCATGAAAAGTTGTTCGAGATAGTAGTTCGATCCGCTGAGAGTTAAATATAGCATCAGATTGGGAGGCATACTAGGGATAATATTTGGGTCTTCCATCAAATAAAGGTATGTTGAGTGTAATCATTAGATTCTAATAATTATACACAACATACCTTTTGAAGATGAAGTGCGACAAAACCTGCTTAAACCGTCATAAATTAAATATATGGGTATCTGGAGCTTTGGAAATCATTTCTAGGAACTTAAGGAAGTTCGAATTAATCATGGTGAATGAGCCATTGGTAGTAAATAATTTCAACAGTGACTGACACCTGCCCTACCTGAATCACCAGTTAGGAGAGAATGAAGTCAGTAATTCTTCTAGACCCATGCGACTTGATACCATTCAATTTCATTAGCTGTTAGGTATTCAATCAAACATGGTATCACCTGCTTTACAGTTTATGCTTAATCTATGGCAAATATCATATCTAAATATGTTAACCAAAATCAGCACTAAAATAATGAAATCAAAAGCATTATGTGGGAATGCTCATCAAGGAATGCCTGATCAATCCTGAACTCTCTTACCCCTGTCACTAGAGCATGTTTTAGCCACAATTCAGCCATGACAAAATGTCTTTGCACAGAGCATAAACAGTGTTAAACCACCTCCAGTCAAGTGTTAATGCTCTAAACCAGCACAAACTTTTTATCCTCCAAACTCATTATTTTATCTGCTATTCAAACAAATCCCCAGTCCAAATTTCATCTCTGCATGTTTTTTTTTTTATTTTATCGACAGCAGTAGGAAGCATGCGTGGTGACTCTAGAGTAGGCTGTTTTAATTTCCTATCTGACTGACATGAGTAGACATGAAACACACATGCTGAAGCTGAACACCCAGCTGTCATGCACAACTACACACGCCATTCTTGTCAAGTTAAGTAGAAATCGAGCCAGCGTTTCTCACAGAGTTGTGCTGACATCCAGATGGATGGTAGGACAGCGCTAAATCTGGCCCCAATGTTATTAAACTTTTTTCATGCAACTTGACTTAACATGAAATTTATCCTGCTCATAAATGTTAAAATGCCAACAATTGTTGGCATTTTAACATTTATTAGCAGGATAAAATACAACATTTGAGATTATTTAAGCAAGAAAAAACCTTTATTTTTCACCAGTTTACCTTTTATGAGCGATTGAAATTTCATGCTCAGCTGAGCCTGTATATCTCTGCACTCTTTGGACGAAGACAAAGTTTCAATAGAAGATACATTGGTACATTCAAAAACATATTTCAAATTGGGAAAAAATAAAATAATCAAATGTTTTGGCTACAAAGGCATGTATACTTACTTTATCTATTGTTTTCTTTCTATTTTCCCCTGTAAATGGTGGCTGGAACAAATAAACATGTAAATGATTTACTTTGCATTTTGGGTAATAATGGGCAATAGCTGTTTTATAGCTGAATACATAGGCCAAGTTAAACATTTCTTTTGAGCATTAATTTTTTCAATATATTTTCTATCAATAAATTTTAACTTATGATTTGGGTGCTCAAAAGAACATCTCGCTGAGATGGTTCTTTTGAGCACCCGCAACATACTGTATGTTTTGTATATGAAATAAGAAAATTGATTTTTAATTATGCACTCTAATCTATCGGCCTGGCTGAATACATACCTAAATTGTGGACGTCATTGATTTTTTAGGTAATTGGCTGTTTATATACTAAGGATCAGGAATAATCAAAATCTTTTTATTGCGAACAGATACTCCTCAATCAGTTGCACAAAAGACAAAAGTATCGCGACATGCGCAAACGTCATCTGTTATTGCTGTTTGAAAATTTAAGACTGACATTAGCAAAGAAACGCTGCGAGTGGGAGTGTAATAAAACTATTACTTCTAAAACCTTTAGCGTTTTTCCATTTATAGTTAAGACATCTGGCTACCATTTCAAAGTGTTTGTTTCCAAATTGACCCAAATTTACATTTGTCAGACGAAAATTGTTGAAAAACACTATGATCTTTTTTACGTCAGAATGAACAGCATGAGCAAATCGAAATCATGGCTAATCATGGTCCATGTGAAAGAGTATAAAAAATGATAAAGAAAACATCCTCAAATCAACAGCAGCCTAGATAAGCAGCGTATGTGCGTAAATACGCAATTAAAATCATCAAAAAAGCAATTAAAATTAAATGTGTGCGTACCGAAAAGCAATTCCGTCGATCGGTATGCAATTACATGCGATGTCATTGCATACCATTTGGTCCGTTTCGTTTCCATTTGTGTAATATACAAATGCCAGTCGGGTATTGATTTTTTTCTACTAGAGAGCGCACAGTATAATTTCAATTTTATGAATAAAATATCGCAGCCAGTCAAGTATTTTAGCGGAAAAACTTTGTAAAACTAATGTCAACAAGGCGATGAGATTTGCTCCACATACAATAAAACCGCTAGTTTGATACTCAGAAAGGCAGACGATGAGAGTAAATATGTAGGCACATCCGCGATGGCTTCATCTATTAATAATAAGAAAACGTATGTAAAAAAAAGTGGCGTAAAAAAATATAAAAAATACGCAATTGTTTTTGCAAGTACGCAATTGATGGTAACCAGGTTGCGTAAATACCCAATTTACCCAAAAGCTTATCTAGGGCGCTGAATCAACCATGTGGAAGAGACAGCGAATGTAAAATGGTGCGTTTCTAAAGTCCCTCAGTATATTTTAAACAGCAAGACCCTGTGTTTAGCCATTACCCAAAATAAATTTGGCACTGAAAGGTACGTTTCACCAGAAAGTTGTCAGCGAAAGAGTTTGTTTTAATGCTTTACATCCAAGTCAACAATTTTTCAGTAAAGTCAGTATGTTTACCTACTTTTCGTGCAGTACTAAGCAGAGGATACAAAGCCTTGCTCAAGGACAGAACACAGTGCTTCCTGTTAGTCTCGAACTAGCGACCCTTAGATCAAAAGACTAAAACTCTTATTAATGAGCCACTGCGCTCCCAATCTTACAATAACAGTAAATTGCCTGCCTGTTCACCTATATTCAACAATGAAAAAGATAGAATACGCCCAAACATCAATCAGACCTGGGGTAATCATAATCAGTAGTTGTAATTATCTGTAATTGTAATCATGGTTTGGCTCAAATACATGTAATGTAATTGTAATCATTACTGAAAATATTTTAGCTGTAATTATAATTACTTTCAAATACTTTTTAAATACATTTGGCTATTTACTTAAGAAAATTTGCTCACCACTAGAAACTAACTGATTAGTGATGACTAATGTGGTACTATTTTAATTCAGATGATTGAGGAAAGGTACACTGTGGATATTTTAATACATAAAACAATATTGCCTAATGTGGACAATAAATTTATAAAAGCAAACTTTAAGGATTTAGTTACTTTCAGAATCAACATCAATTTTATTCAGATGTTTGAGATTAACACACATTATTCAATTAAAATATTTTTTAAAATGCTTCAATAAATTTTGTAACATGGTATAAGGTACATTTTTCTGCTAAATTTTACTCTGACAGCAGTTTAATATCTCCTTTCATTTGTTGGCAAGCTTAGCTGATTTCACAGGTAAATTCTCAAATTCAGACCATAAAAAGAAGACATCTCAAAGGTGTTAAAATCTTTTGTTATAGAATATGGCTAGGGCATGTGAAATAGGACTTATGACCCTCTAAATAGCTACCTGTATAAGTGTTCCAGCTTAATTAAGATAATATGACACAAATATGCATTTTTTTGTGAAATGACCAAATTATAATGAGTTACAAGTGTTTATTATAACCAGACCACTTAAATTTCTAAATCAATGTTTGTGCACCAGTTTTAAGCCATTTTGAATTATGTTCCCTTAAATACGACACTTTTGAAAAACTTATGATGATTAAAAAAAATCTGTTAACAATTTAAAAATAGCTGACCGAGCAAAATATTGAAGTACCAGACAATCTCCATTTTACTGTATCTTACTATGTGACATCCTCATCATCTAAAAAATATATAGTCAGGTCTGATGAATGATCATGAATCAAAAATTTGAAAACACATTGGTATGAACTGAGCATTATGTACTATATACTTTTTTAAACTTTTATAAGAATGTGAGTAAGACTTCATAGCCAGTTATTTTTCATTTATTTAAGAAACAGCAGTATAGGACATGGCATTATATATGTATAAAACTGCAAAGACCCTACTCTCTTTATAACTTTAAAAGTGAGCACTAAATATAGCATTATAATTTTATACGAAAATTTCAAAGTAATTAGTAATTATTTGATTACATTTCTAAAGTAATTGTAATCATTACATTTCTACAGGTCCTGTAATTGTAATGTAATTGTAATCATTGATCAGTGAAAGTAATTGTAATGTATTTGAATACTTTTCAATGTATTTGGCCCCAGGTCTGACATAAATAGCACAGTTGCTGCCTGCATTAACATAGACTGGTCCTATCTGCAATCTCAGGGCCTTTCCAAAATATACATTTCGAAGGAATCAGTTTTTTACCTTAAGCAGGCATTCAATCTATTTTTTTCTCTCTTTCAGTAAAACTAGCATGTAGAAATAAAAAAGTTTTCACGCAGTTTCAGTATGTACCTGAATAATTGACGGCCACTTTTTTGTTATTGACTGCTTAATACCTTAAGGATATCATCTACATGAAATGCTAAATTTGTTCTTGTGTGGTTGTAGTGTTTCCACAGTGTATGATGATTTCTAGTGTGAATGTAGAGATGAATTTTATTTTAGACTTTTACAGGCCAACAAATGGATATATAACAATCTTGCGTCGGCTATAAAATATGTGCACCAAAGGTTTGACTTACGGCCCCTGTCAACATGTCATACATCAAAGCCCCTAAACTCCACCAATCCACAGCTTTACCGTGACCCGTTCTGGTTAATATCTCTGGAGCCCTAAAAAGTACAAACATTTTAAGCCCTATTAAATTATTTGTCTACCATAGATTATGGTATCTACAAAAGTCAAACAACAAAGGCTCAGATAGAGCCTTCGCTTCTCTCATACACAAATAAATATGCAAGTTGATGAAGACTCAGATCAAAATTTAGACCTAAATCCCATTATGACACTGAGCACGCTTGTTTAACCCTTTCTATACTAGTGACTCCTAAATGCCTTCTTTGGCAAACAGTGTAGATCCAGATGACATGCCGCATAATGCAGCATTTCATCAGGGTCTACACTGTTTGTTATGACAAAAACAACTGTTTGTTATGACAAAAACAATCTTCAGCTAAAGAAAAACATTTTTTATGTGGAAATTATAACCTGTGACCCCTCAATAAGTACAATGGATTGTTTATATATACACAATGGAAAGTTTTTTGCAACGGACCAAACATAAGAATCCATTTGGGCATAAAGGTTAAAGAGTAACTGCACATATGGGCTAGAACATAAAATTTTGAAACTTAATGCATTGGCCAGCAGCCATGGCTAAGATGAGCCTGTGCATACATACAGTTTAGCCAGAGCCTTACCTCCTCGTATACACAAAGTATGGATGTAGAGGAAGGCTCAGTCCAAATAATATTGCTCTCATGGGACCTATAGCCCCTTGGGAAACCTCAGCATTGTAGCGCATATGCGATAAGAGTCAAAGTCTTGTATGCTGGTCCATATATGATTAGAACCAAAATCATGTGTGCTGACCTACTTACAATAAAACCTGTGTAAAAAGGTGACTCAAAAATAGACAAAACAAAGATCTTAATGACAAATTGTAGCTTAATGAAAGTCGATTGTATTGCAATTCTGCAATACTTCTGACCTGCATTAAGCGATATTTGATCTTGAAAACCGATTTTCTGTCTTTTTATATACAGTGCAGTCCCTTTATAATCCTCCCATTAAAACACAAATCTGGATATAACACATTCATATTGTGGCTCCCCAATTCATTAACCATGGATTTTTACATAGGAATTATAGAAAAATGACCATGCTATTAGTTTTCCCTGTTTTCATGCTTTTCCCCCTACTTTTTGTATTACTTTTAATGGGATTTGTTCAGCCAAAGTTTATGGAATACAGTATTTATTGTATTTTCTTTGACTTACATGTATTCTATGGTTCCACAGAATGTGTGAGTAACTGCCCCTTCATTGATGGATTCTTTGCATAATCCAAAATCTGTTAACTTCACATGCCCTGCAATTTTAACACATATGTAACATTTCGTGAAACTTACAAGGGAACACGATATTCATAAACGATATAGACATTATAAAAGGAATTATCAGATTGTGCATTTTAAAGTCACTAAGTCTGCAATTTATGGACATTTTCTGAAAAAATTCCTTTCTTTGGAAATCATTTGAAAAAATAGAATTAAGGTATTCTTTCACAATAACTCTGTTCACTACAACTGAAAACTGCATGGAAAAGTGAATTATCTTATTAAAAAAGGTGTGTTTGTTCTTGTTGGTAATTAATTACTCCCTCCAGAAATTCTAGAAAGTTAATTTTTAACATAAATGCTGTTGTTTTGATAGTAATAAAAAAGGTTTACGAGGCTGGTAAAATGTATACCCAAATTTTAGCTATATTACTATGTTCTTGAAAATTAGAAACACTATTTCCAAAAGAAGAGGATCAAAAGTTACAGACTTTGCAGCTTTAATGCAAATTTGATCATAATGGATGTAAAATAAATAACATGTATTAATGGTGGGATAAGAGTAAATATGATGACGCTATAATTACCCCATATTGTATGCAAAATAGGCTACCTAAGAATATAGGCAGATGAGAGAGCAGGCGCCAAAGTCGTGACTGACAAAAAAGGGTCACTATGATGGGGAGAGAATAGACATATCTGAACAAAGCCCAGAATGTCACTCAAAAGTCACCTGATAGTGTATAACTGACCCATGCAACGAAAACTTAGCATGTGACATAGCCCCACAAACAAAATAACACGTGTTCATCCTCTCACATTTATTCTGAGGTTAAACTTAGTGGATGGATGCACACCTGTTTAACTCTTTGCATGCTGGGTAATTATACATATTTTTTGTTGTTCAAAATCATTTTTTTCTTTTCGAAAAATTCTTTCAGAAATACCATAAGAGTGTCAAACAGTTTGGATCAGGACCAGGCCTGATCAGGGTCCAAACTGTAGCTAAAGTGTTAAAGTAGGCGTGGTTTTCGGAAAGGTAAATTAGTTTAAACATACTTTATTTGTATACTTTGTATTGTCCGATTTTATTAACCTGACACAGGTGCATAATTTCACCGTTAGTGCACAAGATATTTTTACCTTCCGTTGACTTTCGGTATTTACCGTAAGTTTTACAGGAATTTTGCAAATACTTATGCAGATAATGAAATGTTTTGTACCGTCCTACTGACTAGACAAGTGGTTATGATACAGAGTTTACAACCAAAAGGTTCTGAGTTCGAGTTAACGTGTGTGTGTTTTTTAATTTTTACCTTTATTCGATTCGTTTAATTTTAATTATTATAGATGTACCACGATCTCTGAGGAATGAAATTTTGGATCATTCTATTTCAAAAGGTTGATGCGTTATGCATAAAATGAGCCAGTCTGTCCGAAACATCTTCAGAGATTATTGGAAAATATTGTTCCATATTATAGTCAAAATATATGGTAAGAAATGTATTCACTATACAAGTTGTTTGAACTTAAGTTCACTGGGAAAACGTCTGAAGAAAAGTATGCAGCAAGTCTTGGCACTAAGGCAATTTTTTTTATAAATATCTGCGATTGCTTTAAAAAATATGTCAAAAGCACAGAGATTCAACATCACATATCAAGCGTACGGTAAACGTTCTCGGTGAGGGTCCTACAAAAATAACAATAACAAATGCAAGTATAGATAAGCAAAAATAACTTTGAAGCGTGACTATATTTACTAAATTGAAAATACGGATCTAGAAATAGGGTTTCAGGCGTTTTATTACGTATACTATTCTATTTTGAAGCACGTAGATGTTACAGACAGACTGCCTCAGTGTATGCATTACGCATCACCCATTTGAATATAATGATCCAAAAGACATTACTATGAGGTCGTGATACATCTATAATAATGAAGTTAAACGAATCAAATAAAGAGGTTAAAATACAAAAAAAAGAAAAAGAATTTACGTGGACTCGAACTCAGAACCTTTTGGTTGTAAACTCTGTACCAAAACCACTTGACTAGTCAGTAGTACAGTGCAAAATGTTTCATTATCTGCATTAGTACTTGCAAAATTCTCGTAAAACTTACGGTAAATACCGAAAGTCAACGGAAGGTAAAAATATCTTGTGCACTAACCGTGAAATTATGCACCTGTGTCAGGTTAATAAAATCGGACAATACATATTATAAAGATATAAAGAGAGATATACTAATACAATGCTAGTACACAAATGGGATTCAGAAGAAAGTTGTGAATTACCTTGGAGGTCTAATAGGATATTTTCTGGTTTCAGATCTCTGTACACTATTCCCTGAGCATGGAGATGTTCTATAGCACACGTTATCTCCGCCAAATAAAAACTGAAAAAGTAAAAAATGTATCATTATAATTTATAACAACAATTAATTAATTGGAAAACAATTCTGATCCCCTAAATATGGATAATATTTGTTTGTTTGTTTGTTTTGATGCCTTATGCCCCAGTAAACTGTTTTTTAGTTGTGTCCCGAAGATTTCCTGTCTTCTGTCTGAACCAGTTCTAAGCAGCGGATAAAGTGTCTTGCTCAAGGACACAATACAGTGACAAGGCTCATACAGGCAAGTTTGTGTAAAATATAAGACATACAACTTTATGTGATTTTTGCAGCATGGAAATTGAAACACTTGACCACCTATTCTGGGAGTGCATTCATGTACAGCTTTTTTGGGCGAATTTATCAACACTTTTGCAAGATTATAATGTATTCATTCATTTTAACTTAAGAAACATAATGCTTGATATAACGAAAGGAACAAATCAAACAGAAGTTCAAACAAAGAATTTTATAATTTTACTTAGAAAACATTTCATTTTCAAAAACAAATATAAAAAACAACACCCGAATTTATTTCATTTCAAATTATATCTAAAACATCAAATCAATATAGAAAAACACATTTATTTCAAGAAAGACAGACTTGCCCAATTCAACAAAAATGAGGAAACCTTAGAACACTAACGGAGTAAAACGAAAATTAATTTAACATTTCAAACACGCTCGTACAGTAAAGGCGACAGTACTCTCTCTCTCTCTCTCTCTCTCTCTCTCTCTCTCTCTCTCTCAAATGGTTATCACCAGGCGACTTTTGCCATCATGAAAAAAGTTGATAGAAATTCCTTACCATGCTGTGTCTTCCATGAAAATTCCCTCCCTTTCTAGCTGCATAAATAACTCTCCACCAGGGAGGTACTCTAATATAAGATACAATTTCCCACCAGTTTGGAATGCATAGATTAAATCTACAATAAATGGATGCTGAAAATAAAACAAAAAGAAATAGATAGTGATGATCTGATGACTAATCGAGCATTAAATATATAAATTGATTATCTCTGTGCATGCAGGGTAATTTTTCATGTTTTCATTGTCGTCTGCTGAATTTCTTCAAAATTAACTTTTAAAAATTGTTCCAGGAACACTATCAGAGTGTAAAATGGTTTCGATCCAGAACAGGACCAACATTATGTAGGTCCTGATCTGGGTCCAAACTGTTTGCAAAGGCTATCAGCAGATGATAAAAGTCACCTCTAGCAAGGAAAGAGTTAATAAACGTCTCTAAAATCTCTAGTAGGCAGTGAACCGTATACAATATGGAATTCTTCACCTAATTATACTGAAACAGTAAGTATTTGCCTTCAGTGGGGCAGGTGAAAGCCATGATGTAAACAAGAAAGGCGTTTCAAATTGGTTGATTGCACATCTTTTCATTCTGGTATTTTGGCCGAATGAACTTTTCCACGTGCAGGGGTGTTGGGTAGTATTTTCATTTTTATTTAAACTTTAATAAATCATTCTGCATAATACAGTCACTGATCGGAATCTGCATTGTTTGCCTACAGTACATTGCACATCCCATAAACAAAATTGTAGGCTTATATGGGCTAAAAGTTACATGTAATCATCAAAGTGCTTCTTTCAAAATTTAAGGATATAAATTTACCATAGTTAACCCTTAAAGTGCCAAGAAAAAATGCATCTGAAAATGTTGTCTGCCCAAGTTGTCTGCTGCAAATAATTGCCTAATATTACTGACAAATTAAGTATAAAAGCAAACAGCGTGGACCCAGAACAGACTGCTCCTATAGGAGCAGTCTGATCTGGGTCAACACTGTTTGCCATAGAGGCTTCTTAAACATTCAGCAGACAGGAAAAGCAGACGACTTTCATTGCGATTGGCACATTAAGGGTTAAATATAACAAAAAGCCAAGCAATGAGTGTGAAAAATATGCAGACAGAAACGCAATGTCATCTTTTGGGTAAAATCCCACTTCAGAGTGTGTTTTTTTTATTTCATAACTAAAATTAGGCATACAAGGAATGCAATTTCAAAATATATGTGTCGTAATAAAATTAAGCAATTGTTTTTGAAAAAAAAACAAGTGATAAAAATATAGCCTTGTATGGCCAAATATAAGTGTGTTTTGGTTAACAGGTCTGAAAATTTAAGGTAGGATTGGCACACATATTTTTTTCAATTATTTTTTATCTGGAAAAAAAAATATCATTTTATGCATTTTGAAAGGCATCCCCCTTTCAAAATGCATAAAATTACATTTTTTTCCCAGAAAACCAGAGAAAAATTCTAGGTTTCACCAGTAAATTTAGGTAGGTTCGGGTTTACTCTAAACACAGGTATTTTTTTTATTTGGCCTAAATACCCAATTTAAGTGAAAATTTAACAGGACCCTGCTGTTCAATATATTATAACCAACTCAATGCAGAGGAAAGCTGATTCTCTTTGGACCCATATAGTGCAGAGATCCTTCTAATGCTGCTGCAATGTGGCTCCAGTTTTTTTTCTGCAGGAGTCTTTACAGTGCATCGTTCGCAGCTCCATTTTGCCCCCAAATATTGTCTATTGTCAGTTTTAAGGCCCCCTGAGTTTACCTAGACAGCGCCCTAGATAAGCTTTTGGGTCAATTGGGTACTTACACAACCTGGTTATCCTCAATTGTGTACTTGCAAAAACAATTGCGTATTTTCATATTTTTACGCCCTGTTTTTTTTCTGTGATTACACCTTTCCTTATTGCATGAAGCCATCGGAAATGTGCTTGCATATTTATTCACTCCCATCGTCTGCCTTTCTAAAGTATCAAACTCACGGATTTTATTGTTCCTGAAGCAAAGTTGACATTCGAGCGTGATTACTTCGCATCACTTTCACTTTATTTTTTCCGCGAAATACTTGACTGGGCACTGATATTTTCATAAAAGTGGAGTATATTGCGTGCTCGCTAGTAAAAATAAAATCAATACCCGACTGGCATTTGTTTATTAGCCGAATGGAAAAGAAATGGACCAAATCGTACGCAATGACATCGCATGTAATTGCATACCGATCGTTAGAATTGCTTTTCGGTACGCACACATTTCATTTCAATTGCTTTTCTGGTGATTTTTATTGCATATTTACGCAAATACGCTGCTTATCTAGGGTGCTGCCTAGAGCTGTCACTATTGAATAAACTGAACTGTCTAATCGTTAAAAGTGCATCTAATTAACATTGGTGCTAAAATAAATAGGCAACTTCAATATTGTATAAAACTGCTCACCTTAACACATTCCAGTATATTTCTTTCAGCTTTGGTATGGGCTGTGTCCTTGGCATTTCTGGCAATGGTTGCCTGTAGTTGAAAAACAAAGATTCATGTGAACAGTTTTTTAAGAAAGTAAATATTGGCCAATGAACTTATTGCATACATGCAAAAGCGTCATAAAATGGCAATTTCCCTATAATTTCTTTGCAAAACTATCCCTTTATCACCTCATAATTATGTCTTTTAACGCTATTCCCGATTTTTTTTTTTGAATTTACAGTATTGCTAATAAGATTTTGCCCCCACTCCCATCTCCCAAGCATAGATGTAATTGGCTGACCATATCAGAGTGTAAAATGGTTTCGATCCAGAACAGGACCAACATTATGTAGGTCCTGATCTGGGTCCAAACTGTTTGCAAAGGCTATCAGCAGATGATAAAAGTCACCTCTAGCAAGGAAGAAAAGTGCGCATGCGTAGCGATCAGCTGTTTTTTCAAAACAAGGAAACGGAAAAATGTCAAATTAATTCATATCTTTAGTTTTTTGGCCAATTTTGGATTGTAAATGCATAAGGAAGGATAAAAAATAGTTTTTAATCGATTGGAAGTGGTTTGGAACCAAGATAAAGTTTATTTTGTGGAAATTCATAGTGCGGACATTGTGCTCAAGTTGAGGTCAACCGTTACGGGTCATTGAATGGAGAAGTCAACATCGTCAAGGAGTAAAATGGCTGTTTTCGGGGGGCAGAGCGTAGAAAAGTTGTAGAAGAAAGAAGATCAAGTTTAAGGGAAGTGATTTTTTCTTATTTAGTCTTCATTATCTTCGAGAAGCAGTTGTTATTGATCCTTAGCAACGGTATCTAAGAAGTGTTAACAATGAGGTAAACTTGAAAAACAGATATTTGGTGTAATTTTATAGATGCATTTTATCTGGAAATGAAAGGAAAGAGGAAAAAAGTTGAATCTAAATCAAAAACAGACAGTTTATCTATTTGTCCTTGTGATAAAACACTGAAAGGTAGGCCTTCTTGGATAGCATGCGATAAGTGTAAACAGTGGTGGCATGGAAGTTGTGTAAGCTTGACAAATGAAATTTGTGCAATATTTAGTGTGGTAAAACTGGGTTTAAAACCTCGGGGGCGTAGCCACAAACCCTTTTGGATACCTATATACACATGTCAGGATGACACCACAGATTGATTTTAGCTAAACGGGCCCCGGCTCAACCTGATAGCCGGATAGAGACCAATGGCCAATACTCAGTGTACCAAAATACCTTAAAAAGGGAATTTAGATAATGACAAAGGCAAGGATAAATTTTAGATGTTTATATAGAAAAGCCTCTTTTTACAGCGTACAGACAATGATGCATGCACAGTACATATCCTAAAATAACTAATTAACTATGTAATTATTTAGCCAAAGTTACCAATTTATCAATTTTAGATTTAGATATTTAATTGTTTAACTAATGCCAGCTCATTTGCATACGGGTAGGGAAAAAAGGGGGGGGGGGGGGAATGTAACAGGTTCAAACAAATGGTTCACCCACAAATGTGTAGCTGAACAATCCCTCTGATTTCCTGCACCTTATATACTTGCTAAATGAACAGTCTACCACAAAGCACTGCTCAAAAATTACTAATAATCACTAATTTAGTAATTCCAATAAAATTTGAATGTCAGTAAGTTCACCATTCAGGTTCCCGAGACAAACTTGGGTATCTCAGAGGTGAACAACTATCACCTCAAAGAACCTGCGGATGATTTTACTGGAAAGCACCCAAAAAGGCAAGCATATGCACGATCAGAGCCATATCAGAGACAAGAGACAGACCAAAGAAAGAAGGATAGAGGGGTCTAATTCTATAATTGTCCTTGATAAAATCCTCATTCAATGCTACTGAGAAGAATTCATCCTTAACCGGGAAAAACTATAAATTGTATGTACCCTTTTTAGAATCTCAAAGTCAAAGTATTTACTTTATAGGCGTATAGCAGAACAAATTTGAAGTTAGAGATTTCAGAATCTGTTCAGCAGACTGAGCACATTCAGGGCAAACCCTTATTTAGGCTAGAACCAATGTATATCCGGCCTTCATTAGTACCAAACCAGCAGAACAGATTAACCAGACTCAAATGTCTGTTATCACCCAAAATATGTCCTTATATTCTGCTAAGAAAACCTACTAAAACATAGTCCCAAAACATCAAGGAAAAATCTAATTTCGCCTAATTTTTAGCATATAGCAGAACACATTTGAAGTTAGAGATTTCAGAATCTGTTCAGCAGACTGAGCACATTCAGGGCAAACCCTTATTTAGGCTAGAACCAATGTACATCCGGCCTTCATTAGTACCAAACCAGCCGAACAGATTAACATGACTATAAGTCTGTCATCACCCAAATATGTTCTTGTATTCTGCTAAATGAATTTGCTATAGCATACACATATTTCATGTTAGTTTTAGAAAACACCCAAAGCAAATATGCTCTAAGTCCAAAGATGTCAAAATAAGAACTATAAAAAATATTTATTTCTGCAAAAATATCAGTGCATTTTTAGTACATCACACATCCCCTCAGAATCAACAGAATGAGGAAATGGCAAGAGTTTTCTGGTTTTATAGACAGCAAAAGTCACATGACAAAATAAATTTGTTTTCATTGGCTACCTGAAATCTAGCTGGACTAGTCCATTTCTACTCAGGGAACTCAACATAAGATTTACAAGGAAATGACATCATAATTACCCAAACCTATTAATAAACATCACTTCCTGTCTATTGCGCAATACATCAATTTTTACCAAAATATCAATACATTTTACTTTCTAGATTAAACAAATGCATACAAACAGTATTTTCATGTGAATCCTCAATAAAACAGTCAAATTCACCTCTAAAATAATAAATTCTTAGCCAAAACAACTCTAAATAAGGTCTTTTACAATCTAAGTGGTCTAACTATAACAGATTATATGGTAATGCTTTACTGAAGTGTGATTAGGTCAATGCCCCTACACTGAAACAAAATAGTCCTTAAAAACTATTGAATAAAGTGAAGCCAGATAGGCTTAACTCACCTAATATATAATCATTAATTAGAATTTATGAAAACCTATTTCATTTCAACAATTAATCAACGAAAAAACCCAAAATCATTGAATCAAAAAGTGTATGTAAATGTCAAATTCTGACTTGCCTGAACTTCTTTTTAGCTTTGAAGCAATTCCCAAATAAAAATATAGTATATTTGGATAATATCAGTATTTTCAAAGGATCAAAGAGATTGGAAATATTATTAAATTCATTTTCAAGTAAGCTCCTTTACTTTAAACTATTTGTAAAGCTCATTTCTTTACTTTATAAAAAGATGGGTCAGTCCATTACAACATAGGAACCAGTTTGACCCTTATGAAACTCTCTTCACCAACAATGCAATTACTCTTTAACCCATGGAGACACGAAAAACAAAAGGTCCCCACAGCCTCACATGTGTAAAACATAATAAAGCATACCCAAAACCACAGCTTCAAAATGATCTCAGGCCCAAAAGAGCTTAAAACCCAATTTGTGATTCGCCAGTAGCATGCAAAAACATTGAATCTGACATTTCCACTATGGTGAATCATATGTAGGCCAGACCAACACACTTAAATGCGCAAATGTTCATGTCAGTCTCATATACGGATGTGATAGAAATATAGAAAATTTTACACTGTCAGTAGCAATGCTCTAAATAAAGTGACCAGGGTTTATCATTTTTCTAATTTCAGGCTACTCTGGGCTTATTTTGTAAAATTCCAAATTTTACTGATAAAGCATGCAAAGGGATTTTAAATTACACCACTATGAGTCATTATATAAACCTGCTGTTTGTAAAGGGATTTTAGAGTCTGAAAAATACATACATGACCATTCAAATGCACAATTCTTACATGACAGTCTCATTTTGCATATGGCAGAAGCACACAGAATATTGCAATGTGGCAGTATAAATGCCCTATTCTAATTAAGTGGCAAAAACTCAAAACCACTAATTTCAAGCTGATCTGGATCCACTCAGAAAAACTCCAAAATGCGATTCTTTTTAAAGAGCATGCTAAAGGAAATCTATTACATTGTTTCCACACCAGTATCAAATTGCAGACATTTGCCATGATTCGGATAAATTGGATGTATGTAGTCTAATATCAACAACTAGCAGACGACAAAAAATTATTTAGCAGACAACAATAATCAATACCAGTTGACTCAAAAAATGAATTTTACCACACTACACCCCTTTCAGAAAAATAAAAATTCTAAGCGAGAATTTTTATCAATTTCATCCCTGAAATCAATATCAATATTTCAACTTCGATTGCCAGCCTTCTTGAGAGTCAACTGTCACATGAACACAATGGATACATGAACGGAAGACATAAATGATAGAGACCCAAATAAATGATTGAAATCATTCAATGTTACTCCCTAAACATTAGCATTTTTTAGTCATCAAAAATATTACTCAGTGATCATTTTTACTTAAAACCTTAAATCTTTTATCACTGACCCTAAGTCTCTGGCATCAATTGACAAAATCATCATAAAAATATGAAAAATACAAAGCACATATGTGTATACATGTATATAGAGATACATAGCAAAATACTAATAGATTTCTATTATCCACTCAACCCTAATAAAGTAATTTATGAAGCTTGGATTTAGCCTCTCAGTATTATTGAATATTACCATTAATATTATCACTTTAAGTTCACAATTAAAGTCCTACAAAATTTCCAAAAGGATTCATATTCTCATCAAAACTCCTTCATTGTACATATATTTTAGCAAAGTTATTCAAAGTGCTAAATAATTTTAAATTTTAAGATAAAATACCTATAAGAACCCTGTTCTTCTCAAACATTAAAAATCAAAACACTCAAAAGTATTTTAGACAGTGCCTTCATGACAATTATGAAGTTCTAAGAATTCCTTTTCTGTCTTATCTTATTTTAATCTTTATAAATCAAAGTATCAAAAATCCATAACTTCTAAATATCTTAAATTTTGAAATCAGTTCAAAATAGCATCGAGCAAAATTGTTAATCTTAGCAAATTAAAACAATACAAAACTACACAGTCTACAAAAACTAAAACTAGAACTAACCTATCTTATCAAAATCTTAAATCTAATTGGTTACATGAACAAATCAGGTGCCATCGTAAAAAAAAAAAATTTTGGACATGTAAAACGATTGTGAAACTTTTTTGCACTATTAACTTAAATTTCATGAATCTATACTCAAACGTATGGCCAAATTGTCATACAATAGTCCTTGTTGCTCATTTCCACAGTCTATAAAACTTAAAATTGGACAAAATGTTAATTAAATGAGATTATTTAATTTAATGATCACTTGTAACATTAATAAGGCTATGTCACTACTTCTTAATTTTAATAACTGAAAATACCTTCAATGTCCAACTCCACGTTTCACAATTATTTCACCTCAAAAATACTTGAAAACATAAACATGTAAAATATGAAATGGATACCTTGGTGACCTGAACAGGAATTGAACTGATCATCTTATTTCAATAATAATTGCCTATTTTAATCCTGTACAAGAAACCCAGGTGATGCAAAACTAAACTTTCACCAAAAATGAAACCATAGACCTGAACTGATGCAGCTTATATGGACATACAACTGCAAGGCTATTACTGCACAAACCCAAGCACATGCACCTGTATATACCCTATAAGTCCTTCAAAATAAATCAGTTCCAGTCTACCGATTTCATTTGTTCCTATATACAGCAAAAGCTCAAAAATTATAAAAAAAAAACAAAGCAAGAGTAAAAAGTGATATACCTATTTACATTAGAACTATACCTGCACCTGAACTTAATCAAAACCATATTTGATCCCATTTAATTTTAATTATCAGTGCCACAGAAAAATGTCCATTAGGATCCATCAGTTCTCCCCTCATTTTGTACTACTCACAAAAACAAAAGAGAACCAAAACATCTCTATACTGTTCTCATTTTAAATCCCTGTATGAATAATGGATATGAATTAAATACAAATAATGACCTACTGCCTACAGGATGGAAGAATGCATTGATATTGTGCAACATATTATTATATGTAATAATACTAAAACGAAAATATAAAATAGTTAAGGTAATATGTAACATGTCTTCACATACCGTCAACCATTAGTCCCCATGGTCCCCAAGGCATCATATGAGAACTAACCCATGCAGTGACCTCTATGTTTCCGAACAGTCTTTATACAAAAAGAAGTTACCCAAGACAAGACACAACTATCTACCTCTACCTGTCATAACTAGAAACAGTATAACAGTGGACCCAATAATAGGTAAATACCCATGGAACTAGAGTTATGCTTACTAAGGGGCTAAATATATATCAGGACAAGAGCTTGGTACTCAAACCAATCCAGACCTAAACCAGAAATCACTCACATAAGACAATTCACACCAACCAAGGTCACCACGCAAGTCAAAAGGTTGACCCAAAAGAAAACATGTATGTCTTACATCCCGTACACACTAGCAGAGGATCATGTATTCACAGTGTAATCACAACTCAATTACCATGCACCATGTGATGGCCAGTCACAAGGTACATGTATACAAATTTCAATGTCAAATCATGTGAAACAAATGATATATGTCGGTGTAAGCTACCCAACCTTACACATCTTTAAAAACCAAAACCATAACTCTTATATCCCTGCACGATCTTCAACCATGTGGCACTACTATTTAATATACACATATATCTGAATAACATGTGCAAATTGTGCCCAGTGTCATATCCATCATGCGTGATACCCACTGCTGGAATTTTTCACCCTGGACAGATATTAGAACCTGTCAAACTACCCCAACCACATAAAAAGGACGTATAGGCAACCCAGGTCTATACACACATAAAAAAGAAAAAAGAAAAGCATAACATGAGTTTATACTCTAATTCACAACCTTGGAATCTATTTTGGCTTTTGCTCTCTAGTTCCAAATCCGGTGACATCAGAGTCTGCAAGAAGTGCCAGGCCTTTACCTCGTATCACTTCCCAAACGGTTACTTTTTTCCAGCACTGTGCATCACCCAGAACAGACATAAAACTAATCACAATCCATACAAATAAAATATAAATGCATGGTCACCTGCATCCAAACAAAGTGCCTTACAAGTAAAAACAGTGTAATTACAAACTTAAACTCCAGTAAAACCTGTCTTGGTGATTACCTCTACTAAGCAATCAACCTGTCTTAAGCAAGCACATTTTAACTATCCGATGAGTGCTTGTCTAATGCAGATTGAACCATATCATTATCAAAAACCATAATTTAAATTGTATCTTAGCTTTTGAATTTCTATGATTTCTTTTCATATTATATAACATCAAAAATTTCTTAACTCAAACCAAAGATTATAACTGAACCTAACAGATGCCTGGAAGCAGAATCATGAGACTACACTTACCAATGTAAGCGAAAATATCGTCTGAGCAGCCTACTAACTATAGTCTTGATTACCTCCGCTCTTCTCTGTATCCATACCATAGATTCCTCGTCAGACCGTCACTGTCATCAGTCTGATAGCAATGTTCACCGCTGCCTCTCTGAACATCAAGCGTAGGGGTACCTCATCATGGCCGTCAAGGGGTTTGGGGGCTCAACATGTACAGCTAGTACCGGTTCACTGCACAAGTCTCCCCAACTGATTCTCGGTCATCAGGTGATATCCAGATCTACACTGCATTGGCGCAGGACATCATAACTGTGTAAGGAACAGGTACAATGAAACCAATTCCAGGTATCAAATAGATCCAGATAAGATGGCATGCATAATTTCTCATCTCGTCTTGCTAACTAATTGGCTTCACATCTAAAGAACCTTTCCCAAAGAAGACATCAGGTTTTTACAAAATTGAATTAATCTCTCATAGGTACACATCTCACTTCCGTCTCAGGGAAGTCCTCAGATAGCTATGTTGTCTGGCTAAGTTCACATCCATATCTATTTGCTTCAAATCCTGGAGTGACCTACGAGCTAAGTTCTGTCCTCCAGGTCCACCTCCTGTGGAAGAAGTCTTTCATACTGAAAATCTCCAAACCCATAGTTGCTACAATCATCCACTCCTGTAGGTCTAAAATGATGTTGTCTTGGCTGTATGTTTACATCTGGGCCATAAACTCAAAAGTCCCACTCTTCTGTATATCCCTAATAGAAGAGAATAAATGCTGTTGCTGTCCACGACCTCTCTCCAATGGTATATCCTGTCTTCTTGATTAAAACTCTGGGGACATCTTTCCCACTCCATGAACTCTCTCATGGGAGTATCCAAATCATCAACAGGATCACCCTTTACCACTGGCTGCCTTGTCAAGCAAACATTTAACCAGGTTCCTCCCAAGGAACTCTATCAACATCTTAGAAGTACACGGCCCTCTGGTTGGCACGTCTCTTCTGCATCAAAAAGTAAACTAAAGTCCTCATCTTCTTCATCAAAAATTATTGTTCAACCATGTTCTTCTCATACACAGAGCCCTCACTTGGTTCTGGGTTAATCGTCCATCGTTCAGGTACAGTTCTAGAAAGCAAATCCATCTTTTGAAAGATTTTCACCGTCTACAGACAATATGAGAAATGATTTACTACTGGCTGGCTACAACTAAGCCAAAAGACTACAACTCAAGTCTTTTTACCAGAAGCTTATCACTCTCAGCCGTGCAAATAGGTTATGCCAACAGACAAATTTGCTCACCAATTTTTTAAGCTGCCACTGCTAAAAAATCAGTGTTTCTTTCCTCTGAAAGAGATGCAAGGTTTAATTTTAGAATTTATGATTAATTGCAGCTTTAGGACAGCTCTCACGTTAGCTGATCTCAAACTCGAATCACGTAAGCTTAATCTCAAGCCTACTACTAACGCTTAAATGATATTTTAAAGCATCAAATTTTGCAACTTTTGCCAGATTTCCAACCAAAATACTTCACAAAGAAAATGTGAAATCTGACAAATTTCAAAACTCAAACTGTCTATGATGGTAGGTCTCACAACTGTGTCCACCTTATTCATCAAATTTTGATCTAAATTTTAAAATCAAAATTACTAAATTACTCAGTGGTGAACACACAAACAGACCAATAAAATAATAGATCAGAGGACTAACTCAGAGAATTATAACTGCTACAACCAAAGTAGTAGCCTGACAATACTCAGTTGCAGTCCTCTAACCGATTCTGTGGATTCTGAGATTTAATTTAAAAGATAGAAGATAGATATTGGGGATAAGGCCTTGCTTGACACCAGTTAAACTCAACTGACTAATGTTACAGCATAAAATATTGCATATTAAAATAAACTCAAACCAAAAATTTAAGCAATTTACTTAAACACTGATCCAATAATAGACATCACCATGCACTGTAATGCAGCATCGTCTTAATTAAGACCAAGTATTCTTGCTTCCAAATCACAGTTATGACTTGCAAGCTTATCAATTTGTCCTTCCTGAACAACAATAAGTTGCTCCACCCTTTCCACAAATTGTCTAAAGGGGCTGCATAATAATCTTCTTGAATTTGCAAATGCTGAATAAGATTTCTCCTCCCAAGCTCCAGCTGGTTAAAAGATTCTTTCAAACTCTAAATTTCCTCTTTAAGTGTACTCATACCGAAATACCTTGCCATACTTTAAAGAAAGTATAAATTTAAGTTTTAACCCAAATCTGAGTTCATTTTAAAACTGGGGATCCACTCCTGCTCGTTTGCAAGATGGATCCCACTTCTGACACCAGAAAAAACAGTTGTGTGGTAAAACTGGGTTTAAAACCTCGGGGGCGTAGCCACAAACCCTTTTGGATACCTATATACACATGTCAGGATGACACCACAGATTGATTTTAGCTAAACGGGCCCCGGCTCAACCTGATAGCCGGATAGAGACCAATGGCCAATACTCAGTGTACCAAAATACCTTAAAAAGGGAATTTAGATAATGACAAAGGCAAGGATAAATTTTAGATGTTTATATAGAAAAGCCTCTTTTTACAGCGTACAGACAATGATGCATGCACAGTACATATCCTAAAATAACTAATTAACTATGTAATTATTTAGCCAAAGTTACCAATTTATCAATTTTAGATTTAGATATTTAATTGTTTAACTAATGCCAGCTCATTTGCATACGGGTAGGGAAAAAAGGGGGGGGGGGGAATGTAACAGGTTCAAACAAATGGTTCACCCACAAATGTGTAGCTGAACAATCCCTCTGATTTCCTGCACCTTATATACTTGCTAAATGAACAGTCTACCACAAAGCACTGCTCAAAAATTACTAATAATCACTAATTTAGTAATTCCAATAAAATTTGAATGTCAGTAAGTTCACCATTCAGGTTCCCGAGACAAACTTGGGTATCTCAGAGGTGAACAACTATCACCTCAAAGAACCTGCGGATGATTTTACTGGAAAGCACCCAAAAAGGCAAGCATATGCACGATCAGAGCCATATCAGAGACAAGAGACAGACCAAAGAAAGAAGGATAGAGGGGTCTAATTCTATAATTGTCCTTGATAAAATCCTCATTCAATGCTCCTGAGAAGAATTCATCCTTAACCGGGAAAAACTATAAATTGTATGTACCCTTTTTAGAATCTCAAAGTCAAAGTATTTACTTTATAGGCGTATAGCAGAACAAATTTGAAGTTAGAGATTTCAGAATCTGTTCAGCAGACTGAGCACGTTCAGGGCAAACCCTTATTTAGGCTAGAACCAATGTATATCCGGCCTTCATTAGTACCAAACCAGCAGAACAGATTAACCAGACTCAAATGTCTGTTATCACCCAAAATATGTCCTTATATTCTGCTAAGAAAACCTACTAAAACATAGTCCCAAAACATCAAGGAAAAATCTAATTTCGCCTAATTTTTAGCATATAGCAGAACACATTTGAAGTTAGAGATTTCAGAATCTGTTCAGCAGACTGAGCACATTCAGGGCAAACCCTTATTTAGGCTAGAACCAATGTACATCCGGCCTTCATTAGTACCAAACCAGCCGAACAGATTAACATGACTATAAGTCTGTCATCACCCAAATATGTTCTTGTATTCTGCTAAATGAATTTGCTATAGCATACACATATTTCATGTTAGTTTTAGAAAACACCCAAAGCAAATATGCTCTAAGTCCAAAGATGTCAAAATAAGAACTATAAAAAATATTTATTTCTGCAAAAATATCAGTGCATTTTTAGTACATCACACATCCCCTCAGAATCAACAGAATGAGGAAATGGCAAGAGTTTTCTGGTTTTATAGACAGCAAAAGTCACATGACAAAATAAATTTGTTTTCATTGGCTACCTGAAATCTAGCTGGACTAGTCCATTTCTACTCAGGGAACTCAACATAAGATTTACAAGGAAATGACATCATAATTACCCAAACCTATTAATAAACATCACTTCCTGTCTATTGCGCAATACATCAATTTTTACCAAAATATCAATACATTTTACTTTCTAGATTAAACAAATGCATACAAACAGTATTTTCATGTGAATCCTCAATAAAACAGTCAAATTCACCTCTAAAATAATAAATTCTTAGCCAAAACAACTCTAAATAAGGTCTTTTACAATCTAAGTGGTCTAACTATAACAGATTATATGGTAATGCTTTACTGAAGTGTGATTAGGTCAATGCCCCTACACTGAAACAAAATAGTCCTTAAAAACTATTGAATAAAGTGAAGCCAGATAGGCTTAACTCACCTAATATATAATCATTAATTAGAATTTATGAAAACCTATTTCATTTCAACAATTAATCAACGAAAAAACCCAAAATCATTGAATCAAAAAGTGTATGTAAATGTCAAATTCTGACTTGCCTGAACTTCTTTTTAGCTTTGAAGCAATTCCCAAATAAAAATATAGTATATTTGGATAATATCAGTATTTTCAAAGGATCAAAGAGATTGGAAATATTATTAAATTCATTTTCAAGTAAGCTCCTTTACTTTAAACTATTTGTAAAGCTCATTTCTTTACTTTATAAAAAGATGGGTCAGTCCATTACAACATAGGAACCAGTTTGACCCTTATGAAACTCTCTTCACCAACAATGCAATTACTCTTTAACCCATGGAGACACGAAAAACAAAAGGTCCCCACAGCCTCACATGTGTAAAACATAATAAAGCATACCCAAAACCACAGCTTCAAAATGATCTCAGGCCCAAAAGAGCTTAAAACCCAATTTGTGATTCGCCAGTAGCATGCAAAAACATTGAATCTGACATTTCCACTATGGTGAATCATATGTAGGCCAGACCAACACACTTAAATGCGCAAATGTTCATGTCAGTCTCATATACGGATGTGATAGAAATATAGAAAATTTTACACTGTCAGTAGCAATGCTCTAAATAAAGTGACCAGGGTTTATCATTTTTCTAATTTCAGGCTACTCTGGGCTTATTTTGTAAAATTCCAAATTTTACTGATAAAGCATGCAAAGGGATTTTAAATTACACCACTATGAGTCATTATATAAACCTGCTGTTTGTAAAGGGATTTTAGAGTCTGAAAAATACATACATGACCATTCAAATGCACAATTCTTACATGACAGTCTCATTTTGCATATGGCAGAAGCACACAGAATATTGCAATGTGGCAGTATAAATGCCCTATTCTAATTAAGTGGCAAAAACTCAAAACCACTAATTTCAAGCTGATCTGGATCCACTCAGAAAAACTCCAAAATGCGATTCTTTTTAAAGAGCATGCTAAAGGAAATCTATTACATTGTTTCCACACCAGTATCAAATTGCAGACATTTGCCATGATTCGGATAAATTGGATGTATAACAACTAGCAGACGACAAAAAATTATTTAGCAGACGACAATAATCAATACCAGTTGACTCAAAAAATGAATTTTACCACATTAGAAAGAAAAACTTACCTTATTTATGCCCAGTTTGTACTCTTTCAAAGGTAAACCATAAACAAAATGAAGATCAATCAGATAAGCCCATGTTAAATGAGGAATGTATTGATAGTAAACAAGAAGATACAGAGAGTCGGGATTTGATAAAAAGTCAAGTTACTACTGGCATTGACCCAAACAAAGTTAAGGAGGATTCAGGGAGTAATTCAAAAAGGGTTCTACTTGTAGATGGCTTGAAAAATCCTAGTGATTATCAGAATAGTAGAACTATAAAAGAAGAAATAAGAAAATTCAAAGGGAATATAAAAATAAAGTATGCATATCCATTGAACCGGGGTGGAATAGCAATTCATACAGAATCTGAAGAAGATATTGAATTACTGAAATCTAATTGGCCAAAAGATGCGTTTAATGGTAGTTCTTCGCTTTCATTTCATGAAAATGCTATAAAACCAAGATGTATCTTCAAAAATGTTTCAGTGTATCTTAAAGATGAGAATATTGTTTCTGAAGTTGAAAAACAACTGAAAATAACAGTTAATATTAGGAGACTCAAATACAGAGATACTGGGAGACCTATGCCAGTTGTTATAGTGTTGTGTAACTCATTCGAAGATTTGCAAAAGATTTTCAAAAGTGAGATAATTTTAGGCAAAAAAGCAGTCCAGATCAATTCCTATAAAAGCAAGAGAAATACCCCAGTTAGATGCTATAATTGTCAGGAATTTGGTCATGTTGCAGCTCTGTGTAAGAATGTAAGGAGATGTGAAAATTGTGGAAGAGATCACACAGGATCATGTAGTAGTGAATCGAAATGTGTTAATTGTGGGAATCATCACCCAGCCAGCTCACCAGCCTGTCCTGTTTTTATAGCAATTAAAGAAAGGCTTTTAACAAGAAATTAGAAATACTGTGGTACATTACAGATAGAGACTGTTGGTGATTTAACAGGTAGAGACTGTTATTATATTTGTTATCATTTGTATAGGAATAGACTCATTAGTGAGGACCCTTCCCTAAGTGTAAGTTATATGCTACAGATATTGACTGTATAAATATAAGTACTTATACTCAATCCAAAGTTGTTAATACAATTATGACTGTGAAGTTATTATATATGTGGAGTATTTTATTCCTGTTAATTATAAAAGTAAGAGTTTCATTAAGACTTGAGGATTCTTTCAACATGAAAATAGGTTACGCAAATGTGAGATCTCTTAATACTTCATTTAATCTAGTTGAATCAGCATGTAACAAGCAAAATATACAGGTTCTTGGCCTGTCGGAGATTTGGCATCCAGATAGTAATATAAAAGATAATGTAAAGAAGTCATGGAATTGGATTGCTACAGAGAGGAAAGGAGAAAGAGGTGGAGGTACGGCATTAATGATTGCGAAAGATGTTAAGATATATGAAAGAAAAGATTTAAGGAGTGATGGAGTTGAGGCAGTTTGGAGCAATGTATATGCCAGAGAAGGAAGTTTTGTGGTTGGGTCTATCTATGTTCCACCAAGTGACTCGAAAAGTTTGAAGGTTTTATTCATGGTGATAGAAAAGGTCCTTAGAGAGCCATTACCGATTGTATTAATAGGGGACTTTAATGCGCATCACCCTTATTGGTTTGATAAGGATGCCAATAAGCTAGGTACCGAACTGTTTGATTTTCTAGCAGATAAAAATCTGCAGGTTATTAATAACAGTCAACCTACACGGAAAGATAGAATTATTGATTTAACTATAGTTAGCAATAGCATACAAGAAAAAGTTACATCATGGAAGGTACAAAAAGAAGTATACTTGAATACAGATCACAGTCTGATTACTTTCAATATTGGGGAAAGAATTATGGAAGAACCAGTAACAAGATGGGATTTCAAAAAAACAAACTGGACGGAGTGGAAGAAGTCTTGTACTGATGCTATAGATAAGTAGCTAGAGGTGAGAGGACCTGACTCAAGTGTGAATGAGGACTATGAGAGTTTTGTATCATTAGTACACGAAAAAGCGGAACAGATCATACCTAAGAAACAAATATGTAGGCATAGTAAGGGGTGGTGGAATCAAGAGCTGTCACGTTTGTCAGTAGAGTTTAAGAGGGCTAAGCGGCGTTTCGCCAAAAGGAGTGATGAAGCTAATGAAAGAAGATTAGTGGAAGTTTTACGTGAATTTAAGAAAGAGGAAGTTAGAGCTAGAAATCAGTATTTGGAAGAAATGGTGAAGTTAATGGATCCACGGAAGCCGGAGCAGTTTTGGAAAATTGTAAACAAAGAAAGAAAATCTACCAATCAAAGTGTTGTGCAGCCGATATGTAGGGAAGATGGATCATTAGCGGTTACAGATGAGGAAATATTCAAAGAACTTAAAAAGAGATATGGTAAGGAATCCCTAGATGTGAAAGATTATGATATAGATTGGTATGAGTCAGTGGAGAATGATGTGTTACTCAAATCAAAAGAATATGAGGAGGAGATAAGCAAGCCGGATTTCAAAGATATGTGCGGACACGAAAATAGTGACCTTTATGTTGAAGAAATTGAAGCTGCTATATCAAACTTGAACAATAATAGTGCACCAAGTCCGGAAGAACGTATCTTTAACATTTTGCTGAAGAAAGGAGGAGAATCCATGGTT
Source organism: Loripinus fragilis (assembly GCA_964019695.1). NCBI lineage: Eukaryota > Metazoa > Mollusca > Bivalvia > Lucinida > Lucinidae > Loripinus > Loripinus fragilis. Next base: position 78,201,292 of record OZ026525.1, read on the forward strand.
AGAGCATTGCACTTCATTTTTCAGAAAAGTTGGTCTTCAGGGGAGCTTCCAGTTGCTTTTAAAATTGATCCAAAAGTCATGATGCCAAAGCCTGGGAAGTCAGATTATAATGCAGCAAGGGCTTACCGACCAATTACTCTTGAAAGTGTAATTGGGAAGGTGATGGAGAGAGTTATCTGCAAAAGGTTAACATGGAAACTAGAAGTCGAAGGTGGTTTAGCTGCTACACAATATGCCTACAGGAAACAAAAGTCTTGCGTACAGTCCATGGTTCGTCTATGCAATTCTGTAACAGAAGCTAGGAACAGGAAACAGCACACTATTATGACAGTAATGGATTTTGAAAGCTGCTACGAAAGAATTTGGAGAGCCGGCCTACTGCATAAAGCGTCCAACAAGGGAATTCGTGGTAGAATGTGGTTATATTTAAAGAACTTTGTAACTGATAGAAAATATTATATTACAGTCAACAATTATAAATCACAGTTATATCCATCAGCAGTTGGGATACCACAAGGTTCTGTCATAAGTCCGGTTTTGTGCAATTTATATACTAGTGACTCTATGGATGAGGTACGTAGTAATCATGCAGAATATGCCGATGATTCTGGAGTGTGGTCAAGTGATGAATCATTACCAGCTGCTGCAAAGGTAGTCAATCAAGATCTTGTTACGGAAAAGAAGTGGTGTAGTAAGTGGAATATGTTGATTGCAGCAGATAAGACAGAAGTGATGATTTTTCCTTGGGATGGAAGGCAACCTTTGGAACCAATAGCAGTTAAGTATGGGGAGGATGAACTTAAAGTGACAAGTTCAAAGAAGGTTCTCGGAGTAGTACTAGACAGTTCATTAAATTTTAAAGACCATGTTCAGGAAAAAACAAAAGCAGGTTTTGCGGCTTTGAGAGGAATAGATAGCTTCGTATCGGGACATAGAGGGTGCAGTCAATCAGTTTACATGAGATTGTACAAGGCTTTGGTTTTGCCAGTTATGGAGTATGGAGCTCCGGTGATTGTCTCAGCTTTACCAGAATGTAGCAGGGAATTTGATAAAATACAGAGATATGCAATGATCAAGGCTTCAGGCTGCCTAGGAAGCACAAGTACAGAGACCTTGGAAATATTGACGAACACCCCGCCGATAGATCTACATTTAAAGATGAGACAAGCGCAGGAGGTGGTGAGAATAAGTGCTAAACATGAGGATGATCCAATCAGGGAGGAGTTTAATACATGGATAGGAGGAGGAAACACAATAGGGAGGAAACCAACAATTTTTCACTTATTGATGTGCAGGTTCAGAGAGATGAGTGGTAGGTTGCAGTTTGATTCAGTTGAAAAGGATTTTAAGTATAGCAAAGATTTGATGGGACTGATAAAAGTAAAAGGAAAAGTGGAGGATGAGGATTTTGTTAACACTAAGAGTGACCAGGTGAATAACGTGATTGAGATTTTAAGCCAGATAAAAGAGAATGAAGTTGCTATCTTCACGGATGGTTCGGCATAAGGAAATCCTGGACCAACAGGGGCAGGTGCAGCAGTATATTTAAACGGTTACCAGTCTTCGCCCATACTACTTAAAAAAGGTGTAAGTCCCCTTAGCAACAATTACACAGGGGAACTAGTAGGTATACAGATTGCCCTTGATTTCATGATCGGATTAGAAGAACAGATAAAGGACACACAAATCCATTTTTTCACGGACTGTCAACCCGCAATCAAAGCAGCGTTCAATGGTGGAATACCGTCAGGAAAAGTTGATATCATACTACAAATCAAAGAGTCAGTTAACTGCTTGTCAGACAGTGGTAATGATATTATAGTTCACTGGGTTCCAGGACATAGGGACATAGAAGGTAATGAGCTTGCAGATTGTCAGGCCAAAGAAGCTGCTAATGAAATGGTTGGAGCTGATACAGAAGATTTTCCAGTAATGATGGATAAGAAGGAAGCTGTGGCGGAAATTAAGAGAAATCTCAAGGACAAATGGAAAAGAAAGTTTGAGTTATCTGATAAGGCATGTCGTGTTCAGGAGGTGTTTACAGAGGTTGGAAAAAGGAATTGCATTGGAGAAGAAGACAGGCATAATTTCTCTATGTTAAATCAATTGCTTTCGGGACACACCTTACTGAATCAGCATAGAGCTAGGCTAGATGAAAATGTCTCAGAGATGTGTCCAGTATGTCTGTCATGAGAAGATCCAGAACACTTCTTGTTTTACTGCAAAGCATATGATGAAGAACGACGAGAGATGGTAGAGAAGGTGGAAGAGGTGTTAAATAGAGAGGGACTAGATTCAATTGGGGATATCAATTTGAGGGTATTGACAGGAAACATTGAGAATCTGAGCATTCAGGGTCAAACTGAAATGTTGAGTGCACTTATGCAGTTCATCAAGTGCACTAATAGGTTCAGTCAAAATTAAGTCAGTAGTCACTACGCATGCGCACAGTGTATCAAGTGTTAAGTGCTTTGAGTTATATTGTACCGAAGAGATCCGATTGTACCAGGCGGCCATATGCAGCGAGATAATGCATAACAGATTAACAACAACAACAACAAAGGTTTGTTCTGCATGTGCACACACCAATAACAGGGGGCCCCTGTGGGCATAATACAGTTAATTCATTTTTTGAAAATTACCTGTCCAGCCATCGTTATGAAACTAACACCAGCAGGAATTTCCCTTAAATTCACTAGGTTTTATTTTTGGGGCCAAAAGCTCATGTGAAACGTTCACTGAGTACTCATGACAATGAAATTTTTATTTTTTTTGTTTGATTTGATTCTTTACGCCCCAGTCAATAATTTTTTAGTTATGTCAGGATGAGTCTTCCTGGGTAGAACCATTACTTAGCAGAGGATAAAGTGTCGTGTTCAAGGACACAATTCAGTGCCTCTGGTGAGACTCGAGTCATTCTAGTCAACCATTGAGTCACTGCGCACCTCACAATGAATTTATCACCAGCACACAAGATTTTGATAATCATCTCCTTCAAACATCCATGCTGACATATCCAGTGGGGCTAGGTCTAAAATTGGGTCTGAGCCTTCATCTGCTTTCATATTTTGTCACCCTGACTTTTGCGACCAAAAATGACTATTGGCGGGCCTTACATGTAATTGTTTGTTTGTTTGATTCTTTACGTCCCATCAACAATCTTTCAGTTATATAGGGACCAGTCATCCTGGGTTGAACCAGTACTAAGCTAGTGTAAATGTGTCTTGCTCAAAGAAACAACGCAGCGACAACGGTTAGGCTCGAACCCGCAGCCCCTCTGTCTCGAGTCAAGCACTCTACAACTGAGCTACTGTGCTCCCTTCACATATGTAATTGTAATAGTATTGACATTGCAGAAAGTATAATTGCAATACTATTACTATTGTGGACTACCATTGCAATACTATTGCAATAATATTGTCTGAAACATATATGCTTGCTTGAAGGATGGTAGCATTCTGACTTTATTTTCTGTATGTACGGGTATCAATTATATAAGGCATTAAAAGAAAAATATCAGAATATTGTCAAACTCCACTAATTACAGTGGACAAAAATTCTACTCATCCGCTCGTAATCACAAGTGAAATCTACAAAGGGTGAGTAATTTTCCCCAAAGCACTTGAGTAATTTTTCCCAAAGCACTCATCCTACAGGACGAGTGCTTGGGAAGAATTACTTGTCCTTTCCAGTTTCACCCTTAAATCTGAGGGTAAAACTAGCATTTTCAGATTATTGACTGTGAAATCTTTTTGACAGTATATGGGATGGAGTCATGGATTTGACTGGGCAAATAAAATTTTAACAGTGATATAAGGAACTTTATAAGACATATTATGTAAATATTACCCCCTTATGTTCTTTATTGTATATGCTTTTATAGGACAAGTACATGTGTTTGTAGGATGAGTGAAAATTGTAAGTCACTCGTCCTGCAGGACAAGAGCAATATTAAAATATTTTAACCCCTGAATTGTATGGAAATGCATGGAAAGCAAAAACATTTACATTATATTACCATTTAACTTTCCTTTTGTGCCTAAACCAAGCAATTTAAAGAGAAAATCTCTTGGTTTAAAAACTATTGCGATAGTATAAACTATTGCCAAAACTATTGACATTGCAGCTTTCTTTTTGATTTAGTAACAGGGACCAAGCTAGGGGGCGACTAGGGCGAAATGGTCGCCCTGGGGGCCGAAATTTCGCCCTAAATGGGACCCAGGGAGAAGTGGGAGTCTCCCTAAAAAAAAAAAAAAAAAAAAAAAAAATTTTTTTTTTTTTTTTTTTTTTTAAGGGAGACTCATTTTCATTCTATCACCACACAAATACAAGCTGTGTTGACATTATCAGACAATCTACTACCACTGCATCGTGTTTCTCCTTCCATTAAATGGCAATAGTATGTGTAATGGCTGATTTGCTTCTAAATTGACAGAAAATGTCGTAGTTTTGCGCTATAACTTCTCCCTATCTGACTGTCACTTCTCCCTAATTGTCCTGCAGGGAGAAGTCACTTCTCCCTAAAATTCTGGGCCAGCTTGGTCCCTGTAGTAACATTGCATAGTTTACTGTTGCTATATATTGATAAAGTCCGATGCATTGTTTGTTTGATTTGATCCTTTAAATCCCATCAATAATCTTTCAGTTAAACAGGAACGGTTTCCTGGGCTGAACCAGTACTAAGCTAGGTAAAAAGTGTCTTGCTCAAGGACCATAACGCAGTGATGCCGGTGAGGATCGAACCCGCGGCCTCTCGGTCTTGTGTCAAGCACTCTACCACTGAGCCACTGCGCTCCCTCAGATGCATTGTTAAATCCCTAATATTTTGTGCATGCCAGAAACATGGTGCTGACAAGACTGCGTGAATGCAGAGGCTAGTCTGAGCCTTTGCTGCTGGCCAGTCTGATGAGTGCCAAAAGCTTATGTGCTGGCCAGTGGCCATATCATTTTGCATAGATCTAAGGCTACGTCAGAAAATTTTGCTCAATAGAAAATATTATCAGTTACCTCTCATATAAACTGTACTGCTGCACGTTGCCTGATAAACATTGTCTGTCTCACAGCATGTGCCTTTATCAGGTCATGATGACGTTGCACTTTTTGAATGATGTCGCTAATGACGCTGAATCAACACAAAAATTGAAAATTACGTCATAATCGCTAGTTTGAAGAGTGAAACAATGGGCAAACTGATAAATAGAATTCACGTTCGCGTCTTTTGATATCAAGTTTAGGAGGCTCGGCTTTGAGAATGCGTGTTGAATCGTTCGGCAAGCCTCGCGATGTCAACAAGCATTCTCAAAGCCTTGCCTGGTAAACTTGATATCAAAAGTTACTCACCTAGTATTCTCTATATAGAGTAACAAGGAAAGGCAGCTTACCTTTTTCAACACTTTCATAGCAAATATATGACCTTTCTCTGGGGCTGATATCTTTCGTACCTGGAAGACCTGAAATTACAAGGAAGACATTTTTGTGAATAATTTTTGAGATACGACAATAAATGCAGAAAATTATTGCTAGTCATGCAGTGTTCGTTCTTGGGTTTGAAAATCAGCGAAGGAGAGGGGGGGGGGGGGGGGGGGGGGGGGGGGGGGTAGCAAAAATGCACAACTTATATTTGGCATAGCTGATATTTAGATTTTATTTTTATCTCATCTGTTATGGGTTTTAATTATTGTTTATGTCAGATTAAATCCAAATTTTAGCTGGGGGCAATTTCCAAAAACACCTGATTAAGGCCCTATAATTTGACATTTGAACCCTTGTCTTTCTGAACTCATACATGTATTAAAAACTCAATAACAGCAGCGTTCTTCTTTAGCAGATCAGTATCAGCACTGTTTTCAAATTTCAACTTGTAAATCTATTGCAATAACTTAACCCTTTACCCCATATGATGCCTTTGAAATATCATGTATTTGAAAATATTATGGAAAATAGAGCATTTGCTCTTTTGGAGCAAATGCTCCATTTTCCATAATATTTTCAAAAATATTCAAAAACTTTACTGAAAATTTTCTCGAAATTTTTCAATTTTTCTAAAAATAGAAAATGATGTCATGATCTAAAAATAGTCTATGGAGTCAAGGGTTAAATCATGTAACTCAACTGGCTGGAAAACAAGCACATATGACATACATGTACCATATTGGATAAGTGCACACTGGGTACTTTTATCATTGTTAATAATATGCTGTATAAATTTCTAGTTTTCAGTCAATATGATGGTGCAGCTTCATAATCAGTATCAATCATGGACTTATCATGTGGAATCTGGATGAAAACCGTGGCGATCCTGATTAGCTGGCGTCATCAGAAGCCAACTGACCTAGATCTATATTATTTTCTATTAATTTTTAAGAAATTTGAAAAGCTTATGAAAAATTATTTAGTTTATCTACTGTAGATTCGGAAATTTTCGCGAGAACTTTATTTTCGCGAATAGCATTTAAAGACATATTAGTGATGTGAAAAATTCGCGAATAAGGCAAGATTTACCTTTATCAATAAATGACAGAGTAATTTTGCCATTTCGCGAGGGTTTTATTTTCACGAAACTTCGCATATGCGAAGTTTCGCGAAAATAAAGTCCTCGCGAAAATTTCCGAATTTACAGTAATAGATAAGGGTTACATGTAACTGTTTATACAATGAAATGGTTCCAAATAACTACCCATGTAGAATTCAGTCCCCTTATAAGGTATAACGCTATCTTAGGCATTTATAGGAATCATGCTATAAAGGGACAATTTTACAAGTATTAATGGAAAATGACCATTTTGTAAAATTCCATGGTAAAAATTTTGGGAGTCACATGCAGAGCTCTCACTAACTGCTGATTTGCAGTTCTGAACTCCCAATATTTGGTGCTGGGACTCCTATCTTTTGAAGGAGGCTATATTCATTTGTATGCTGGGACTCCCACAGTTTAGCGAAGAGTGCTCTGGGACTCATTGCTAAGACACTGGGACTGTTTTCAAAATTCTAGTGAGACCTCTGCACATGACTGTGTTACTGTAAATTCGGAAATTTTCGTTAGGGTTTTATTATTCGCGAAACTTCGCACATGCGAAGTTTCGTGAAGATAAAATCCTCGCGAAATGGCGAAATCACTCTGTCGTTTACTGATCTAGGTAAATCATGCCCTAGTCACAAAATGTTAACGTCACAAATATGTCTTTTGACGCTATGCGAGAAAACAAAATTCTCGCAAAAATTTCCGGATTTACAGTATATCCAAATCTGTGCTATAATTGTGTGTGTTATAAAGGGACTGCACTGTATTACCTTTCCATAGCCACCTTTCCCAAGGACTTTAAGCAGTTCAAAATCATATGTCCCTACTTTTCGTTGTCCTGGATTTACTGTATTTTCGGATAATTCCAAAGTTTCCATTCCATCTTCCCTGAAATAGCAGATAACAGTTAACTCTTTTCTTTATACTCCTTCTGGTTTAATACAATAAACTTGGGATGGTTGATTGTAGTTTGTATAATTTAAGGGGTCACAGGTTATAATTTAAAAAAAAACAACGTCTTTCTTTCTCTGAAGATGGTTTTTGTCTTCAACAAACAGTGTAGACTGGACCCTGATGGGAGCGCAGTGGCTCAGTGGTAGAGTGCTTGAGCAAGACACATTAATCCTAGCTTAGTACTGGTTCAACCCAGGAAGCCCATCCCTTTATTACTGAAAGATTGTTGATGGGATGTAAAGAATCAAATCAAACAAACAAACAAAACCCTGATGCAATGTTTCATAATGCGGCATTTCATCTGGGCTTTTACTGTTTGCCAAAGTACATGTATGCATATAGGAGCCACTTGTATATAAAGAGTTAAATAATACAAATAAATGCTTTAATATTTCGAACATGGGTCGAATAAGAATCTTAAGCCTTAAAATTTAGATTATTTTCTTATTCATCAGTTCAAACATATGTTTAGGTGTTTTAAGAAAAGTCTCATTCAATTACAGTCAGAAAAGTGCCCTTGTTAATTTCTTTTTGGAAAGTATGATGTGCAGTCCCTTTATAACGCTATGTTTGGCATCCATCAGAATAGACTGTCATGTGTTATAAGTGTTTCATGTTATAAAGGGGACAATTTTACAAAGGAATGTTAATTTTCCTTTATAAAATTCCATGATAAAAATTTTGGAAGCCACAACATAACTGTGTTGTATCCAAATCTGTGTTATTAAGAGGTGCTTTGTAAAGGGACTGCACTGTATAATCACAAGTAGTAATCACTATCATAGGTTTAGATAAACAAAAAATTTGAGCGTAAAATTGTATTTCTTACTCATCAATTTTAACATATGTTTTGGGTGCTCAAAAGAACCGTCTCATTGAGACGGTTCTTTTGAGTACCCATAACATATATGTTTTGGTTGAGAAATAAGAAAAAACTCTACACAAGAATGATAGCAAGAAAATGCTTGCAATACTATAGGTTCAGATAAACAGAATTTTGAGCACAAAATTGATGTTATTTTTATCTCACTGAGATGGTTCTTTTGAGTACCCACAACACATGTTTTAGTTGATAAAAAGAATATTAAATTTTAATTATGCAGCCTTAGGCCTTTATAATCTACATGTAGAGGCCTGTCAGATACATATTTATGTTTTTGTCTAGTAAGGTCAAGAGAGCTACTGGCAAAGCATGAGCTAGATTTTGAGAGACAATGTTTTGGACCCAGTATACTACACAGACTGGTAACTGGCATACAGGTAAACGTAATGTATATATTGGAAATACGATGTCGAGGCTGAGCTGTCAAAACCTATGTATGTTGAAGATTAAATAATCATATCTCCATTATTTCGCTGCATACCTGTGATTTTTCTTCAAAAAGCAATGGTTCAATATACCATCTTTAAGACTGTATTGATATATTTATTGAAAATGTATCCGTCTTTATGAACATCAGCAAGAAACCAAGTTACCCTTTTAAGCTATTTTTGGCACTTTTAGAAAACTTCAATTTTATTGACTGTAACTTGAAATATTTCAACTTTGCATACCCAGAATAACTTTGTATAATCTCGGGTATGTTCAGATATAATTTTATAAGCTGTAGGACTTTGAAATAGCGCTAAAACAAAGCCTCGACAACAAAACTTTTTATATTTCTGTCAGTGACCAGTCTGTTTATACTGGGTCTGAGGACATGTGGAGCGTTCTAGTGGTGCAATAAGAACACATTTAATATACAGGTTGATAGAAGGTATGAGCCAGGGAGGCCTTAGATGTGATATGGAAGAATTTGACAGAGAATGACTGCCGTGAGGGGAAGCTCAAAGTGGATGATGCCCTTGCATCTGTATGTTAATCAAAACCATGATAAAAATGAATGAGAGAAATAAAGAGACTATACCGGTAATGGTAGCTTTATGGAATCCAAATTGCTACACCATATTTGACCGTATAAGCACAATGTGCATACAGTTTTTTTTATCAAAATTCTTAACAGTTTAGATCCTTATCAAGTGGTCACATTAAATCTATGTTAAAATACATGTAAAATTACCAGTATACCAACCAAACTGACCGACAAACAGAAGCTCAATTAGTGTATACAACCTACATGTATAAAAGTACTCAGGTGCACTTATACATGTACATATATGTGCACTTATCAAGTAAAATAGGGTAAGCATTTGCAATTATGCGATATTTAGAAATGATCACAAAGAGTTTTGTTTATCACCCTAAGTATCAATCTGAGACCCCATCACAAGTAAAACAGAAGATTCTGATTGATATAAATTGTCAGTGACACAACCCACTAACTTGATTACAACGAACAATGTCGCGAGTTGAGCATGATAACATTTCTCAGTTCAAAATACCTGACTGACAGTAATCAGCCGGGCAGGCAGATAACGAATGTGGGTCAACTCGGCCTTGGGTCAAGTCAGCCTGGGTCATCTCGGCCTGTTCCTATATAGCCTCCTGTTTCAATTCAGGATGTCAGTACCATTCTGGTTGGTATGTGTTTTACTAATATAGACATAATTTAGTATAAAATGATAAGACTTAAAGAGTTTCTTTCGAGTCGCTGATCCGACTTTTAATCGCAATCACCTTTTTTACTAATTCAATGGTAATAAAACGATAATTGCCTTGTTTGCAAGATATGGGAAGTCAGTGCTTGACAAAGTGTGAAAACTTTCATTAAGTTCAAGACAGTCAATACCTTTAATCAAGTTGCAAGTTCACCCTCGAATTCAATTCAGAGCTTAATTGCAATGTTTGTCAATAATTGTTTAATATTTGTTTTGCCTGAAAGATTATGCTCAAAATAATCAAAATGCAAACCATACCAAACCATAAATCATATATGTAACTGAACGCTCTGAAAATACACCGGGCCAAAGTTGACTCAGGCCGAGTTGACTCAGGGGCTGACTTCACTTCAGACGAAGTTGACCCGTTACCGCAGATTAGAAGTTGGCAGGAAAGAGCTTATCATGTATGCACATTTTGGGTTATTGCGGCAAAGAGTGTCTCAAATATGTGATAAATATACTTACAACCTGTCACTGGCTCTTGATAAATCAACATGATCCTGAAAGAAAACAACAAAATGAATTCATAGGCCCAGATAAGGAAATTTTATTTGCATAAAATTTCAATTATTTTCTTACCCATTAGATTAAACATGTGTTTTGGATGCTCTAAAGATTCGCCTCATTGATACGGTTCTTTTGAGTACCCACAACATATATGTTTTGGATGAGAAATAAGAAAATAATTTTCCAATACACACTCTTATCTGGAGGCCTGTGAATTCATGACTGAATGTTCAAAAAATTCCCAAATCCTGATTTTTTGAAATCAGAAACTTCACCTAAGACATTTAGCAGTAATGTGCCAGTACATAACTATGGCTAAAACTTTATAGATTAGCGATTTTCAGAACCCCCCATCCAGGCCCTCATGTTAGGACTGGAATCAAACGCATGACCCTTAGATAAGCAATCTGACTAGCTACCGATTAATAAGGTCGGGCTGACATCACAGCCTCCATATTGTTTCAAATGCAAGGTACAAAACTCGGATATCCTTGCTTTTTATCACCATGATTTCATCTTTATAACCATTTTCCGAAAAGTTTGATTGACAAAAAATCAAAACCAGAGGAGAAAAATCACAAACTAGAAAATTATGTTCTGCGACTCAGTATACACAGACGGGTCACTGACATACATGTACAGGTAAATGTATATATACATTGTATGTGAAATATGTTGTCGAGGCTGAGCTTTCAAAACTAACATTTGTTGAAGATTAATTAACCATATCTCCATTATTTCCCTGCATACGAGGGTTAGTCAAAAATAACTGAGCCCTACCTTATAACATTTAATTCAAGTAAAATGGACACATATTTAAAAGATATTTCATCGCAGTTATATGTCATCTATTCAATAACCAAATTTATATCTGTTGGTAGGCTTCATATACTGGTTGCTAGGCAACCGAACATGACCTGTCTAACGGGTGTGTTCACGCTGTAATACATCAATATCTAAGCGTTGCCATGGTAACGATAATGCCAATGTAATGCTGCATTCACTGTTGTTAAATACCTTTTACATTTACCTACTCAGTGCCACAGAAAAAAAAACAAAAAACAATTGACCCCAAATGATAGGTGCTGTGGTAGTTTGATTTCAGAATTTAGCTAATTTTTATGTGCCTCAAGTCCTATAATTTACCCCACCCACATTCACCAAGGTTGGCAAAATGCCGGCAAATAAGCATATTTGCCATGCCAGTGGCATTTACCGGGAAATAATGGCAAATAATGGAAAACACTGGCAAATATGATTTACAACCATTGGTAATTTCAAGAATAGAGGTTATTTGTCTTAATATTTCATTTCTACTAGTTTATCAGGTTAACAGCTAAATTATCTTAGTTTAAGGTAAAGGTCTCATTATTTAAACATTTAAATATAAGAAATGAATTTTAGATGATTAAAAACCCCTGTTTCGTACTTGCCAAAGTACTCATCAGTTGGCTTGTGCATGGTTACAGATAAGATTGGGTGAGTGACCCTTATCTGTACTATAAATCAATTAAAGACAATCCTGTTTGTGGTCACCTGGACTTTAATTGTCTTAAGTTAAAATATGAAGTATTAAAGTTGGGTGTTTGGATGAGTGACCCTTATCTGTACTATAACTCAAATAGAGGCACCCCTGTTTGTGGTCACCTGGACTTTAATTGTCTTTAGTTAAAAGACATCCTATTGTTCATCCTGGCCCCTGGCTATACTGTATCCACTTGGGGATGTGTTGTTTTAACAGTTTATGGCAGGCACAGGTGTCAAACAATTGCAAGATACACAGGTAAATTTTTTCACCATTTAAAGGTCAAATCAGAATTTACCCTTGTCCTGCAGAACCAAGAATTAACCCTTGTCCTGTAGATTCCATTTTTGAAAACACTAGATCCTGATCAGCTGGTTTCTTTCAGAGGCCATCTTATCAAGATCTACACTGTTTTCCACACTAATTGAAAATACAGATTTTTAGCTGAACAGGATAAAATTTGGGAGAAGTGTTACTGTGTAGTACATAAAATATTCAGCAAGAAAAGGGCTAAAGATACTATTTACTAATATTTTTTTTCTCAAAATTTCAGTCTAAGATTCATTTTTTGCTGTTTTAATCTGTTTAAATGTATTCAAAGGTTTTATGCTGATACTGCAGCCTCATATTCAATATTTACATTTTCACTCATTTAGTTAAATTACTATTTTAAGTCAACTTCCTAAAGATATCTGCTGCATTTTACAGCTAAAAATTATATTTGCCAGTATTTTGCGGCAAAAAAGTTATATTTGCCATTATTTGCCAGTTCTCCAACTTGAGCCTTATTTGCCATGCCGGGAAATACCGGTAAATTCCACTGGGAAATACCTGGGGTGGAATTTTCCGCCCAACCTTGACATTCACATTAACACACTTTTAATAGAAAACATAAAATAATAGCCTAATAATGCTTTTGGAGTATTGCATACACATACAAACACTCAGATATATTAAATTCCTTGTTTGGAATAAATGATTCTGTTTCCATAGCAACACAATCCTCATGTATTTGAAAATTAGTGAAATTTTGACTTATTTTGTTGCTAGGCAACGCATGCAATCAGTGTTCACCTAAACATTTACGAACCAAGTGTAATGGAAAGACAATGACATTTGTTATTCAAATAAATGTCAAATATGTCTTTCTCAAAAACTATCAAGCCCACAAGCTTTTTTTTATGACATACTGTATATTTCTGGTGGCGGAGATCGTGAACGCATCGCTCTGACTGACGATCTTTAGTTGCCTAGCAACCATAATAGAAGTTTCACCGGGGTAATTATTATGGGCCAAAACGTCTATGACATGTTATACTTATAAAAGATAATCAAATTTCTTGTCTACAATGTGAGGCTAAGATACAATTAGGTAGGGCTCAGTTATTTTTGACTAACCCTCGTATCTGATTTTTTCATCAAAAAGCCAAGGTATAATATACTATCTTAAAGACTGTATTGTTATATTTATTGAGAAAGTTTATCCGACTTTATGAACATCAGCAAGAAACCAAGGTATCCTTTTAAGCTATTTTCGGCACCTTTAGCCGAAATTCGTCAGAAATCTGCCTAAAAAGATCATAAAACTCCAATTTCATTTACTGTAACTTGTAATATTTCAACTTTGCATACCAGGTTTAACTTCCTTTAATCTTGGGTATGTTCAGAATCGATTTTATTGGTTGTAGTGGTTTGAAATAGCACTTAAAACAAAGCCTCAACAACATAACTTTGTATTTCCGTCAGTTACCTGTCTGTTTATACTGGGTCCGAGCAGGGACTCTCTAAGTATAGAAAGACCCTGGTCCGAGTTTTGTTGAAGAAAACAACCTTTTCTGTATGGTTTACATGAGAAATTCTTTATTATGGAAATATTAAAGCCAAAAGTTGGCATCTTTCAACGATAAAGACCAAAGCTAGTACATCTATCTAACTGCGCTAGGTGGCGCTTTAGATAACTGTTTGTGTTTTCTTTTGCCAGAAGAGTTCCTTTCTCTTTCTTCTTTTCTCTGTATACTGCCAGACCCTCTTTCCAGTATTATCGGCAGGAGTACTTTGTACACTCCGGGTTGCAGGATGAAAGCCTACAAGTAACCATATCTAAATTCCTGTAGGGTCTTTAACCTGCACAGGGAGTGACTTTCTCTGCACAGGGGACATCCAGTTAACGTCCAGATCCGAAGGATGGTGCACTTTACTAGTGTCATACCTGCAAATGACACTAGAGAAAGCATGTTTGGACACCAAAATTTTCCTGGCCGCTAGGGGGGATCGAACCTGGGACCTCTAGCACCAGAGGCAATAGTCCGAGTTTTCTCTGACGTTTTAGTGGCTTTACTTTATTTTGATATTTGCCACTATCAAAATATGGAAAAGCCACTTAAACACCAGAGAAGGCTCGGATTACAGAGGTAAGTGCCTAACCACTGAGCTACCACGCTTTAATTCCTTTGCCGACCGATTCAATTGCGCTACAGAGGATGACTTGAGTGGTACACATCTGAAACACCCTTCAGGACACAACTGTAAGAGACCAATTGATAGCTTTGATGAAGCAGAAAATGAGAGTTGACCTGTACTAGAGTCAAGTATACCAACTAACTCCAACCCAGTATAAACGGACTGGTCACTGACGGAAATACAAAGTTATGTTGTCGAGGCTTTATTTTAGCGCTTTTTCAAAGTACTACAGCCAATAAAATTGATTCTGAACATACACAAGATTATAAGAGGTTACTCTCTGTATGCGAAGCTGAAATATTACGAGTTACAGTAAAAAGAATTGAACTTTTCTGTCTCGGGGTCCGGTACCGGACCCCTAGACTACGGGGCTACGGGTCCGGTACCGGACACCGAGCCACGCCTATGAGGACTGTCTCGGGGTCCGGTAGTTTGTGAAACAACTACTCGGCACGTCTAGGGATACGGGGATGCGTGCCCGTACCTGCACGTATATGAAGTAACTGTTATTTTACCAACAAAAACTCGTGTTGAAGTTTAACTTTGCTTCGTACGCCATCTTTGATCATCTGTATTTACTGTCACGCTATTCAAACAAGTATAAGCTTATACAAAAGGTATAAGATTTTTAATGGACAAGAGTGGGAAAAAATAACTAGATATAGATCTAATTTGTCTTACTTTATTCCTTTGATTTTTATTTTTCTTATCCTTATTTTTTCAATAAGGTCATGAATAAAGGTAATTAATGTCAGGGGAACTTACTATCGCATCAGTGAATTGGCGTAGGGTTTGATGTCCTTTAATTGGTGTTTGTCTCAATGTTCTTATTAATTTATTGTTGTTATCTGTCTACTTGATTATTAACCTAAAGGTAAATACCAATTTGCACTTTCATTGAAGTAAGCAAACGGTGATTGCAGGTGCATTGTTTAATTGCTTTCATACCGGCTAATTGGTCACATAACTGTCTGTCTGTCCGCCCGTCTATCCATCACAACCACCAGTGAAACGCATGGGCTGATGGTGGTCCGAAGTTATTCAAAATAAAACAGCTTAAAACGTGGGCCGATTTTGGCCCGATATAACATGCTAGCACGGGAAGTTATTCACAGGGGTGAGACGGTTCTTTTGAGCACCCAAAAGCTTAAGACCAAATAAGCACACAAAATCAGACCACTGTCGAACACCAGCCAAACGCATGGGCCGATGGTGGTTCGACAATAGCATGCTGGCACAGGACGTTATTCACAACAAAACAGCTATATATGACTATTGAGCTCTACGAAATGTGGTGCTCAGAAATTTATGATAGGGATCTAACATCAGTTGGGCATATTCATGATGCGATGATCCAGAGGGGGGGGGGGGCAGGGGCTCCGGAGCCCCCTCCACCTGAAAAATCATAAGAAATATAGGGTTTCTTAGCAATACTGATCAGGATCCCCTGAAAAATTAAAAAGCTACTAAGCCAGCAATGTTGGGCCATCATTAGCACGCCAGCGAAACGCCATTTATATTCTGCTAGATTATTCCAGTCCAGTCGTTGTAGCAAACAGTGTGGATCCGGATTAAACGGCTCTCCTAAGAGCAGTCTGATCCAGGTCCACAATGTTTGTCTGTACGGAGAAATTAGCCATTGACGTAAGCATAAGTTGCATTTTCCTTACATAACGACCCATATGTCGTCTACTAGTTCGTTATTGAAAGACGTCGTTGAAGCAACCAATATTGACCCAGATCTCATAGGAGCAGTCTGATCCTGGTCCCAAATGTTTGTTTGTACGGGGATATTGGCCATTGACGTAAGCATAAGTTGCATTTCCCTGACATAACGACCCATAAGCCGCCTTTGTAGCAAACAGTGTGGACCCGTATCAAACTGCTATCCTAGGAGTGACCTGAACCGGATTCGCAATGTTTGTCTGTCCGTAAGCCGACTTTATAGCAAACAGTTTGGACACATATCTGACTGCTCTCCTAGGAACAGTCTGATCAGGGTCCACGGCGCAATTAGCCGTTGGCGTAAGCGTTTACATGTAGCAGATAACTCGTAAATTTTAGATGCATTTCCGCGATTGAGTCGAACAACCTATGTAGATCCATTTGTAGCGTCCCTGTAGCACATAGAGTGGTCCGAGATCAGACTGTTATATAGGAGCAGTCTTATCTTGTTCATCACTGTTTGTCATTATTTTAGTTGCATTTCCGTGATCGAGTCTTGAACCTTAGGAGATCCATTTGTAACGTCTCTCTAGCAAACAGTGTGGATCCAGATCAGACTGTTATTGTATGAGCAGTCTGATCTTGTTCAACACTGTTTGTATTTATGCTAAAAAGTCATGTCCTTTTTGGACCATATCAGTTGTTTAAAATAAGGACAAAAAAAGACCCAGAGTCTTCTTATAAAGCTATGTACCAATGTCAAAAGATACCAGCAAGATCCACTGCCGTTTTCCGAGTAGTGAGTCTCTTTGAAAGCTATAGTTGAATAATGATTCTTGCATAAATACCTATGCGCATAGCTGTTTGAAGCCGTTGTCAAATCAGACAAAAGCCATGTTCAAATCATGGAATTCACGCGCTGTTTGAACATGGGTCTGAACTTGAAAATACTTAAAATGAGCCCTGCATTATTTACATGACGTTATATATGGAAAGCGTTGAGGACCGGACTGATCATTTCGTCGACGTTTTTGTTCGCGAAAACGTTGCGTGCGGTTATGATGTCATGACGTTCGAAAGTACACAGCCGACGCCATTTTGTTTAGAGAAATCCAGTGTAAGAAAATGGACAATTTAATGTTTTAGCAGCGTTTTCCATGCGAATTGGGTTGGAATAAGGTAAAATATGCAAGAATAACGATCACACATGTTTGTTTCATTGCATTAACACTTGCCGGGTCCCTCGGAAGATGTTTGAACACTCGGCCTATCGGCCTCGTGTTCAAACAGCATCCTCGGGACCCGGCAAATGTTAATGCATGAAAAAACATGTGTGATCCCTATAATCTACACTACAGACTATGTAAGCTTATTTGACACTGCTCACTCATCTCACTAATCAGCTGCCAACGAGTAGTTTAATTGGTTCCTTTAATTGAAGATGAGAAGATAATTGATTTGTTACAATTGAGTTAAGTTCTTTTTTTACTTTACCGTTATTATTTGTATACCTTTTGTATAAGCTTAATTGTTTGAATAGTGTGACGCATGGCAGTAAATACAGATTGGTTTCCCTTTGAGGATCAAAGATGGCGTACGAATTCAACATGAGTTTTTGTTGGTAAAATAACTGTTACTACATATACGTGCAAGTACGGACCCGTATCCCTAGAATTGTGAGTAGTTGTTTCACAAACTACCGGACCCCGAGACAGTCCTCATAGGCGTGGCTCGGGGTCCGGTGCCGGACCCCTAGAATCAGTGTCTAGGGGTCCGGTACCGGACCCGTAGCCCCGTAGTCTAGAGGTCCGGTACCGGACCCGGAGACAGTGCGTATCTTTTAATGTTGATTTCTGGCGAGTTTCTGCTAAAAGCACCTAAAATAGCTAAAAAGGGTAAATAGGTTTCTTGCTGATGTTCAAAAAGACGGATAAACTTTCAATAAATATAACAATACAGTCTTAAAGATAGTATATTGAGCCATTGCTTTTTGAAGAAAATCCAATGATGTGCAGAGAAATAACGGAAATATGATTATTTAATCTTCAATATACGTCAGTTGTGAAAGCTCAGCCATCGTTCAGCCACAACAACGTTTTACCAATATATTCATTTACCTGTATGTAAGTGACCAGTCTGTGTTTATTGGGTCCAAAGTGAGTGACAGATTTTTATGACAAGGCCTAAAGAAAAGTAACTCCTATGAGAATTCGCATTGGAATTTTATTCTTTTCACGTCAATAAGGAAAATAACATATTTCAAGACTATCTTACTTTCGCCGTTAGTGCTTTGATAGGTAAAACTGATGTATTTCAACACAAAATGAAAGAACACAAGTGACAAAACAGCCAATTTAACGACAAACTTATCTCCCTTGCTTACCTGATGCTGACTTTCGGCGGAGTAAAACTCCTCATCGGTTAACTCTTCATCGAGTTCCGGGTCATCCCGTAATTCTAAATTAAATACTTCAGTCATCTCTATGTTTGAATAATTAAAAATGAATGTAAAAAGTCTGTAAAACAATAGAAAACCCGATACATATTCTCGGAAACAATCGTCGTGAACGAGGGAATCCTGTGACGTAGAAAAAATCACGTGATGAAAGGCACATCCCAAAATATTGACCAATGAAAATCTCTGTTAGAAAACTGAGTCGAATGATGATTAGGTATGACTAGTTTACGATAAAAAATATGCGAAATTAGACATCTCTATCTAGAAGGCTATTGGCCTGTGAGTGACTGTGTATTTCTTACTTTATGTGGGTCTGGTCCGGTTGCGATTTTCGCTCTAGTCAAATTTGTCCCTGTTCACACCCCAATATGTCCAGTTTTAATTCAAACGCTTTTACAGCCACGGTTTTTGCTAATATGACAGTGTCTGGTAGTGAACTCGTACAGATGTCACAGATGATTCAAAGATGCATGATAATAGGATTATACCATTTTTCATCGAAACAGGTAAAATACGGTGTATATTATAGTGTAGTAAATAATATATACATGTATCTACATCTACATCTTGTCATTAAACTGTCAAACTTGACATTTCTTTAATGGTGCACAAGGGAGAAACTAAAGAGAAAAAAGTGAAAGTGAGAAGTATAGTTGCAGTCAGATAAGGAGAATGCAATTAAGTAAAAAGGAAGAAGTAGGAGACAGTTGTACCCAGGCCCTTTTCGCCTATGATCTGGGTGTGACCAATCCGCCTTCCCTGGGGGTACCTAGGCACCAGGCCCGACTGCACAGCTCAGCACTCGTCATTTAGGTTTACTTCATGGCCAGGCTGAAAACCCCATTAAGAAGGTAAGGCTCCCCAACTCCCTCTTGAATGATACCAAAGAGAAAGCCTCAGCAGCAGCTGCTTGCAGTCTGTTCCATACTGGGATGGTTCTGGGGGAAAAGCTGAATTTGAAACAATCTGTAGGTGTAGGGTACTGTTGAAACTTGAAGGAGTGTGCTGCTCTTGTCTTCTTGCTAGCTGGTATCAAGTATCTCGAGTGTGGTATGGCTATCAGGTCGTGAACGATTTTGTAGAAGACAGTATGTTGTAGCTTTGTTCTTCTGGATCCATGTGTCTCCCAACATATCCGTCACGCTACTCGTATTTCTGTATCTGCCTGTCAGAAATCGGGCCGCCATACGCTGCAAAATCACCACTTGGTATTTCTGATCTCTTTGATGAGGGTTCCAGACGGTGCTGCAGTAGTCGGTGTTTGATCTGACCATGGACATGTAAGCTTGGGCCTTGGTTTCTTCACTGGCCTTTCGCAGATTACGGCGTAGTAATCCGAGCATGCTGTTTGCCTTTTTGTCACTCTGCTTACATGCTGATTCCAAGATAAGTTGTTTTGCAGGTCCATACCAAGGTACTTGGATGTTGCCTCCTCAGCTAAGACTGTGTCTTTGAGTCTGTAGCTGAATGTCATAGGTGATTTACCTAGGGGAACACGTAACACATTACATTTCTGAGGATGAAAGTCCATTCCCCGCTTCTGTTCCCATGCTGCAAGTGTGTCAAGGTCCTCTTGTAGGGTAAGTTGGTCTTTGCTAGACTTAATCTCTCTGTAGACGATGCAGTCATCAGCAAATATTCGTGCCTTTGAGTTTAGGTTGTCAGGTAGGTCGTTGATGAAAATAAAAAATAAAACGGGTCTTAACACTGAGCCTTGGGGACACCACTTATCAAAGGTACTTTCTCTGATGACTGGCCTTCCACTAAAATTGCTATGTTCTCTGACTGAGGAATGTAGCTATCCACTTGTATGTGTTGTCACGTATCCCATAGTGATGAATCTTCTTCAGTAGTCGCTGGTAAGGTACGCGGTCGAAAGCTTTACTGAAGTCAAGGATCACCATGTCAGTCTGTGTCTTTTTGTCGAGGGATGAAGCCAGTTCATGATAGAGTGTGAGGATCTGGGTTTCACAACTCCGCTTGGCCCTAAATCCGTGCTGGCAGTCGTTGAGAATTACATGTTTCTCATGGTGTTTTACAGTGTTACTCACAATGACATGTTCAAGGAGCTTACAACACAGACTTGTGAGGGAGACCGGTCTATAGTTGGCAGCATCATGACGGGCACCCTTTGTATATATAGCTGTTACGTTGGCATGTCTCCAGTCATCTGGCATGGTGCCCTCTTGTAGCGACTTATTATAGATGACAGTCAAGATTGATGCTATCTCGGTGGCGAAGTCATTCAGGATGCGAGCAGGAACAGAGTCAGGTCCTGTTGCTTTCCTGGGATTCATCTTGTAGAGCATCTTTCGAACACCTTCTTCTGTCACTTGTACGGCGTCCATGTCAGGAAAGGGTGTGCCTGAAGGACTGGGTACTTGGTCTTGATCTTCATGAGCATGTACTGATACATATTGACTGTTGAGAATGTTGGCCTTGTCTTTTGGGTTGTTAAATAGTCTTCCTTTATCTTTTAGTGGTGAAAATCCGGAGTTGTCTTTTCTTAGAGATTTAATATAGTTCCAAAAGCGTTTCTGTTTTGTAGGTTTCTCATCTTCTGAGTCCCCCACATCGATGATGGTATTTATGTAATGGTGGTAAGTGTGCTGTTCCAGTTTCTGTGTTTCTGACTTGCAATGCCTGTATTTTCTTATATCTTTTTCATTCTTGCTTCTCTTCATTCTCGTGTAAAGTCTGGCTTTCTTTATGATTGCAGCTTTTACTTTCTTGTCGACCCATCCTAACTTTCTGTCCATTTAGTATCTTTGAGGGTATGTGTTTATCCATTAAGCAAGTTATTCGTCTCTTAAATAGGTTCCAGAGGCTGTCAGTGGTAGGTGATGGTAACTCTTGCAACTCTTGGTGTAGCTTATGTAGGTCTTCCTTCATGCTAGACTGATCTCTCTTATTGTAGCAATATACTTTCCGCGGTTGGACAGGGTTACAATGCGGGCGCAGGCTGGCTTCGATGTATACCGCCTCATGATCAGAGATACAAGGAATGACCTCCACATAACTAATAAGGGAACTGTTGTTTGTGAATAACAGGTATAAGATAGATTCTGTAGTTTCGGTGATCCTGGTCGGTTCTGTGACTAGCTGCTGGAGGAACCGGTCATTTGTAATATCAATAAGCTGTGAGCAGAGTGCAGGTTTTGTTGCTGATGGGCAAACACTGTTATCTGTTCAGTTGATATCCGATATAAGAAACATGTATAAAGTACCCATTACCTGGATTGGTTCATATTTTTTTGCTACAACGATTCTCATCAATCTTTGAATCAACAGTATCATATATCATCTATTATGTATGTAAATGCATACTTTCTTATATTCAACCTTGGTATTTTTTGTATGATTTTAGGGAATTTCCTCGGGTGATAAATTTTTCAAAGACAAAAAAAAAACCCCAACAAAAAACATGTTCTGGTAAGGATAGGTCTCACCTCAAGCGGATCAAACATCTTGTGCAGCAAAAAAAAATCCTATGAAAATTGCTTGGCAGACATACTTAGGGTGGGTTCTAGTGATGAGAATGAAGGTTCCGGTTTCCCCCTAAGAAACTTTTTAGCCTGATCAAAAACAGTAGGCAGGATAATCGGGACATATCCACCTTAAAGGACAAATATCTTGCAAAGTGGAAACGTACAAAAGGCAGATCTTCTAAATTCCATATTTGATTTTCAGTCCGATTTCTCAAGCTTATCCCCACTTAAATTAGGGCAATTGTACACTTATAAGATACACAACTTCTTTCAAGAAAATATTCCTGAAAATTACCCCCATAGGTTCCTCTACGCCAGAAATCAAAATTGATCTCAACGGTGTTCTGAAACTTGTATAAAATCTGAAACCTGACAAAGTTACTGGGCCTGATATCATCAAACCAGTGGTTTTGAAACAGTTAAAGATAGAGATTGCTCCTGTTATATGCCTCTTGTTTAAAAAAACTTTACAAACTGGACAACTACCCTAAGACTGGAAAAAGGCACAAGTCTGTCCCTTATCTAAAAAGGCGACAAAACGGAGCAACCAAACTACAGACCCATTTCTTTGACATGCATCTTATGTAAAGTTATGGAGCACATAATTGCTTCCAATCTATCCAATCACATAAACAAGCATAATGTACTCTATGAGCTTCAACGTGGGTTTCGTGAAAAACGCTCATGCGAGACCCAATTATTTCAACTAGTAGAAGACTTGGGAAGGCAACTATCTTTGGGTAAACAAAGTAAGTAAGGGTGCAAAGATCAGGAATCGATACAATCAAGTACCACACCCGACCCAGGATACCAATGGGAAAGTGACAAATTCACAGTTAGACACCACAAACGAGAGCCAAGAGGTCAGCCCTTTCCCAGCAGATGACCACAAAGCACATCTAAACAGACGCGCACAAAGACATAGCAAACACAAGACAGATAAAAAACAACATAAAAGATCCACAAAAGAAGTACCGCTTTGGAACGGTCAGTAAAATATTTTACTGGAGGGCTTAAACCGGTTTAATGGCGCCAACCTCACCCTTAATTCAGATGTGGGTCAAGACACATAGATATTTGGCTTGCATGAAAGACCCCTAATTTATCAATGCATCATCTCCTAAAACATATAAATCAAGGTATAACAAGGAGATAAAGCGAAGAAAAGGACTCAACAGTAAATAAAACTGAATACCGGAGCAAAAGAAATCCAACAGGTAAACCCAGGTGGGCCCCACAAACAGCCAAAGCATCAGGCCCCCACCATCTCATCAATAGATGAGCATTTAAGTTGGAACCATCATTGAATCTGAAGTCCGACCCACCGGCGTGCAATTAAAGAGGAAAGCAAAGTTGCCAACCGTGATTGGGTTGACCACCAAGCATGCAGTCTTGCAATACATTACTGTTATAGCCAATCTTTGTATAATGTGAAATTATTTTAAAGAACTGCGCTGAAAAATAATTAGAGCCAACAATCTTCCTCAATTTATACACCAAGTCACCATAGAAATCAGGTTCCAAAAGTCCTTGGCGCAAGAGAGATGTAAGTCCAACTTGGAATTTAGAAATCAAATCATAGTATCGTCTATAAAATTTAGAAAAGGTTTTGGGAAGTTTATGATACTGATAGCCTTGTTTAAGAAGTTTCTGAGTTAACAATTTATTGCGAGTGTTGAAGTCAGCAACACAGCTAGATGCTGTAGCAAAACGAATGAGTTGAGAGATATAGACTCCATAGGATGTAGAGTGAGGAAATCACCATTAGATTGACAATTCAGAAAATTGACAATTTCAAAATCAAAGTCGTCACGTTTATCATAAATTTTGGTAGAAACAATATCATTAGAAATAGACAAATGCAACTCTAAAAAAGCGGCTTCGGTATCAGAGGTATTGGCTTTATCAAGTTGGAGCCTGAAGGGTATATTTGACTTACCATATTGTCAAAATAAACATTATTAATGTTTAAAATATCGTCCAAATAACTAGATGTAGTTTTAAACGCATCAATGACATCAGCCTGATTATCATCAGAAAGAGACATCATAAACCGATTGGTATCCTGGGTCAGGTGTGGTACTTGATTGTATCGATTCCTGATCTTTGCACGCTTACTTACTTTAATACTTTTGGATTTTAACAAAGCATTCGACAAAGTAAATCATCTTAAACTCTAATATAAACTTTCTTGCTATGGTGTTAAAGGAAATACATTAAACTGGATTAAGTTATTCTTGATAGGTCACATCATAACTGTTGTACTGGATGGGGAGTCACCAGGGGAGGTCTGGTGTTCCTCAGGGCTCAGTACTGGACCCACTCCTCTTTCTATTGTAGATCAATGACCTACCCGATAACATTCAGTCCCAGGTCAGGTTATTTGCTGATGACACTGCTGTATATTTGACAGTCTCCGCCTGCACTGCTTAGTTTTGACAGGCACTTATATATATAATTTTACGAAGGGAAAAACTTACTGTGTAAATCAAAGATGGCGCCATACTACGTGTTTGGAACATCCATGATATGACGTAGGTTGTTACCCCTGGAAGAATAGGGCTCACAACTCACAGAAAGATTATTATTACTTTATGGACTATCATGTCTATAAAAAATTCTTAAATGTCTAATTATCCCTATATAATCTAGATTAACGAACCCTTCAACAATAGAGGCTCGGTTTAATTAAGTATTTAACCCTTAAAGCGCCAATCACGACTGCAGCAGACGACAAATTTTGCGACACCTTTCCCAATTTTCAAAAAATTAAGGTATGATATTACATGAGAATCGTCTGCCAGCAGACGATTCTCATGAAATATCATGCATTATTTGTTATTTTAGAAAAAGCGCAAAATTTGCAATTTTCGTCTGCTACAAATTATAGGAGGCGCTTTAAGGGTTAATGGAAAGTGCAACGACTGTTACACCCTCTAGCACCAGCTCTGGTCATGGCCTGTGGTATTCTATTGAAAGAACCTAATATTCACGAAGGAGCAGAATATGTGATGTGCAGGGGAATCATAGTTCTACCAACTCCAAACGGCGCAACAACAGCTGCTGCGACCTCTAAATAATCTAAAATAGTAAGTGAGTATGATCAGGAAATACCACAATCACAAACCGCAGACAACCCCGTGGTACCGCGTGGAAAAGCCGCTCAACTATCACGAGACATCAGAAAGACAAATTAAGCAAATCAACCAGCTCACTCTTGCCCATCAAGATGATTGCAATACTAGAATGGACATAAAGTAACGTACAACAAAACATAGAACAATTACAGACTCCCACAATGGGAGTAACAATAAACAAAAGGTCATCAACAACAGAACCACCGCCTTAGAACAGACAGCAGCCTAAGCCACCGGTGGGCTTAAATACATTTTACTGGTACCAAATCTTCGCCCTAGATTCTGCTGTTGTTGAAGTACAAGAAATAATCAGCTCGCATGGAGGCCGTCTAACTAATGCAATGTATCATCATGGAGAAACACTCTAATCAAATTAACACATCATGATGAGACAAAGAAAAGGACTCATGACTCACAGATATTCAGAGCTATAGAAAAACTCAAGTTGAGCCACGGTGGGTCCAGCTGCAGATAAGCATCAGGTACGTCACAGCCGTCATAGTTGGGTTTAAAACTAGGCATGCAGACTGTCGCATGATATCCAAGTTGAATTGATCACTAAAATTAGGTTTTCCAACAATTCGTTTGAATTTATAAACTAAACCACCATAAAATATAGGTTCTGATATGCCTTGTTGCAGAAGAGTTTTTAACCCAATGTTGTATTTAACAATTAACTCTGAGTGTCTGCTGTAGAATTTAGAAAATGCTTTTCGAATTTTATGATATCTATAACCTTGTTCTAATAACTTAGCAGTTAAAAATAAGTTTCTGCTGTTGAAGTCATCAATATTAGAACATACTCTAGCAAAACGAATAAGCTGAGAAGTATATACACCATAGGAAGGAGAGCGAGGAACATCTCCATCAAGAAATGGGAAATTTACTATTTCAAAATTAAAATCATCCCGTTGATCATAAATTTTAGAAGAAACTATGCCATTTGTTATTGACAAGTTAAAGTCCAAAAACGGAGCTTCAGTATCAGAAGAATTCGCCTTAATTAACTGAAGTTCAGTGGGATATATCTGACCTACCCTTTGTTCAAAATAAGGATTATCAATATTAAGTAAGTCATCAAAACATCTGGAGGTTGAGTTAAAAACTTCAATAATATCAATTTGATTATTGTCTGACAGAGACAACATAAAGTCTCTCTCATAACAAAACAGAAACAAATCTGCAACAAGAGGAGCACAATTAGTACCCATTGGAATACCTACAATTTGTCTAAATAATTTCGAGCCAAATCTTATAAATATATTGTCCAAAAGATAATGGAGCACATCACACATTTCCTGGCATGACCACAATTTATATTATTTAGGGAGTTCAGAAGTAAAGAAGGCATTTTTTATCATTACAAGCCAATTAAAGTGAGCCCTCTCTGTTAAATGTTTGTTCGATTAATTATGTTAATTTTTCTTTGATTAGATTATGAGGCAATGTAGTATAGAGAGTAGAGAAATCATATGTAGACAAACCAGATGCTAGAAAACCTCTAGACTTCAATTTATTAAGAATTTCACCTGAATATTTTAATACCAAAATAATTTTTTTACCATTTCTTTCATAAACTGTTGTGCAATATTCAATGACATGGATTTAATCGCAGCGAGGCAAGAAGTCAAAAGAATAGACAACTCAGTAGTTGTACGTGCACTAGAATTAGCAATAAAACGCGATTTATAGGGCCGTTCATGAAGTTTAGGTAACCAGTATAACGTAGGAAGCTTGCTATGGTCCTCATCAACAAACAACCCAAACTTAACTGCCATATGGCATCGATGCCTATCAACGACAGACGTCTCATCAAGCCTGTTATGCTCAAATGCTTTTGTAGTGCTAAGTTCTTGCTTTAGGGTGTTAATATAGTATCTTTTTCAAACGACCACAACATTGTTAGCAGCCTTAATTGCGGGGGCCAAAAAAAAAACCCCAACAACACCAAAACATAACAAAACAAACAGACAGATAAAACCAAAACGTCAGCAAAAACAAACACCCGGATCCTTAAGAAAAGGAAATAACCTACAAAATTTGAGGAAAAAAGCAACAACAACAGACTTTTATTGAATCAGTTTATAAAAATTGATGGAAAGTTCTATACCTCACATGCCCTAACACCAGCTCAAACAGGTTTCTGCTTTCATTCCCGAAGGACCAGAATATGAAAAATTATCAAAAATAGTAAGTGAGTATGATCAGGAAATACCACAATCACAAACTGCAGACAACCCCGTGGCACCGCGTGGAAGAGCCGCTCAACCATCACAAGACACCAGGAAGACAAATTAAGCAAAGTAATCAGCTCTCTCTTCCCCATCAAGATGATTGCAATACTAGAATGGACATAAAGTAACGTACAACAAAACATAGAACAATTACAGACTCCCACAATGGGAGTAACAATAAACAAAAAGTCAACAACAACAGAAGCAACGCTAAATTGATGTGCGGGGGGAAGTTCGACCATTTCCACAACGCGTACGACAGCTGTAAGACCTCTGAATAATCCAACAACAACAACAACAACAACAACAACAACAACAACAACAACAACAACAACAACAACAACAACAACAACAACAACAACAACAACAACAACAACAACAACAACAACAACAACAACAACAACAACAACAACAACAACAACAACAACAACAACAACAACAACAGCAGCAGCAGCAGCAGCAGCAGCAGCAGCAGCAGCAGCAACAACAACAACAAAAACAACAGTAGCAGTAGCAGCAGCAGCAGCAGCAGCAACAACAACAACAACTGGTGTAGTTAAACTGTGATACTAATTAAAGTTGTTTTAACCCTTAAAGCACCAATCACAACTGCAGCAGACGGCAAATTTTGCAACATCTTTTCAAATTTTGGAAAAAATAAGGTATGATATTTCATGAGATTCGTCTGCCAGCAGACGATTCTCATGAAATATCATGCCTTATTTGTTATTTTTGAAAAAGAGGTAAATTTGAAATTGTCGTCTGCTGCAAATTATAGATGGCGCTTTTAAGGGTTAAGATATGACCTGATCTAAAATTTCCATTATGGAATGTCTATATGCGTAGTACTGTTTATACTATATCAATTTATTTGAATTGTTATGATACTTGAATGTTTTATGTGCTATAAAATGCATATACACGAACAGATCTTATTTATTACCACAAACATGGTTCTTTTCTTTTATTTAGTCCATTCAGGAAACATATAGATACCCTGTTTCATTTAACTCTTAAACGAAGGCATCAAAACCTAGAATCACAGCCAAGATGGGCTCATATTTAAGGAGCATAAAATGCATTGAGCCTCATTTTGAGAAACCATGTCTTCGGGTTTATATCAAGGCCTCAAGGCTATAAAACTGTTGTCATGCTCAACTCAACTGAGCATGGTATTTATCATATTTATAAGCATGATAAATACACTATCTGAGAGTTTGAAAGCAGGAAAAGTCTTTATTTTATTTCAGCATTTTTAGTTTTTAAGAGCAGTTGAAATTTCATGCTCAGCTGAGTTAAACATGAAAAAAGTTTTGTAACCCTGGGGCCAGGTAACACTCTAACATATATACTCAGCTGGAGAGACAATAGAGTATCGAACTATGGGATGTAACACGTTTAGCTATTAAGCTTGCCAGGAAGCAAATAACAAAGCACTGAGAAGATTGTGTGGCGGTGCAAGCTGTTCCGAGTCGTTTGTGTTTACATACAGCAATGTTTCTTACTACTGTAATGCCAACCAAAAGTGACAGTGACGTATATTTTGTTCACAATTGCTAAGTTCAACACTATCGTGTACACTTCACTTGAGCTAACGCGAATCGAAAGATCGCTTAATAAACGAGTGATCTGTCGATTCTAAGCCCCTTATACTTTGTAAACAAAACATGACGTCACTGTCACTCTCGGCTGGCACGACAGTGAGTGGCTCATTTGTGCTGCTTTAAGCTTCTTAAGTAGCCATAGGAAACTGTCTTTAACTTCTTTCTGACTATGAACGGTGTAAACGTCGTGTCTAATGAAACGAAACTCATACAGGATACTGAAATGATCGACATGTATTTAGTAATCATTTCATCTGAGACGGTTTGACGAATTCGGGAACTCTTCTGACTATGTTAATAGAAATACAATGGATCAATTGATCATAATGACATGTTGAATCACATTTTTAAAGCTCATTGAACAAAGTCTATAATATAAATTTCAAAATATTTATTTTTTAAACAATAATTTTTAAATATCTGAATGACAGATAGTGCAAATTTTATCACAAAGTTATCTTCTCACTGTTAATCGATTTGTTAAAATCACAGCATGCTTAAAATATGAACTCGCAGACAATCGAAGTCGCGAAAAAACATAATTTCGGTAACTAGTCGTATCACAATCAGTTACAATGCATTTTATTGGAGAAATAAATAACCGGATGTTAGCGCTTGATTGATTGCGCACTGGTTTGCAGCAACACCTTAGGTCGATGGTGAAATATCCAGCCCCATTCAACCAGCATTCTTCTCCTATTCCACTATACTGGGGAATATCACAAAACTAACTTCAAAGGAATGATCTTGGGTGGTTCCCTTTCAAAGTTGTTCAAAGTTTCCTTTCCATGCAGAATTCTGGTTGCCATGTCAACAGAAACTGGGTCAAAACAATTGCATGGCCGTTTATTGTCTGCGCAGGCGCGATACTTAAGATTAGCCGAATAAGTATTTGAAAATGCTTCCCGGCGAAGACAATGTATGGCCGTCTTGGTCCATCCTGACTGTTTGCAAAGATTATCAGCAGACGACATTGTTAGGCAAGGGGTTGAATAGAAACGCACTTGCATTCCTAATAAAACAATTGAGGCCCACATTTATTTAGTGATAAATGTTAAAACATTTCTACCTGTTATTGTTGTAGTTATTTCCGGATCAATACAATAGAACATGCCATAGCTTTTAAAGCAGTTGAAAGGTTACACCAAGATCAGTTGCAGTTCATCTGCCAACGAATTTGGTGTAAAGTTACATATTGGCACCAACTCTTATTTGAGCCGTGGCATGTGATTTCCAACGATGTGGTATTTTGACAAGTGTAGACTCGAACGCGCCTGTGCAGCTTCCTTTTAATCTTAGAAGCCCAAACTGATGTCCAGTCAGTAGCTTAACACCCATAGAATATTCAAGTGACTAGCAAATGCTCTGATCAAACTGCGTGTATGCGCAGGCTGATCTGAGACTTTGTTGGTCGCGCATACCAAATTGGTGGAAATCTCATGTGACGGCTCATTTTATATTTATGTCAGTGTATATCTTAATAAGGGGTATAACTTGATAAAATTACAACTTTTCTGATATTTTGATACTTTCAAAGTGTGGCATAATTGAATAAATCAAAGCGTACCAAGATGGTTTATTCCATTTAACAGAATAGTATGTCGGTGTAAATAATCAAAAAGATGGTTATATTTTGAATCAATCATTGAATAGTTTAGGGGTAAAGTTAAGTAATGAAAAATAGAATAAATATAAAATGAAAACGCATGATGATTTTCTTTAATTTCATTATTTAAGGAAAAGTTAAAAGCAGTGGTTTTGTGTAGGCTTCAAAAAACGAAATAAGCGTTTTGATTTGGCAGTATCTTTTCTTACAGAGCTATGGGTTTAGAGCTTATTTATCAATCTCACATAAACCATGCGCGCTAAACAAACTTTGTGCTTTATTCTAACACACCTCGCCTTTAGAGCCAACGGTAACGAACTGTGATATATCGCACAATAATTCACTGCTAAGGTGTGTGATAGCTGACGTCACTGGAAAATGACGTCATTCATGGTGTTAGACGGTGTAACGTCGTATTTACGCTTGAAAGACGTTACAATTACATGTAAACGTATACGACGTAGTCTAAGTATTGGCGGGAGTTCTTCAGTGCAATGGCAGAAAGTTGGAAGAAGCTGAAGACTTCGAATGTGTTTTCGTCGTTTATTGTGTGTTAGAATCGAAATAGATCAGCTCCAGTGCGTGAATTGTTGAGTAATAATTCACTGTTTGTCGGTCAGTTGTACGAAGATAAATCACTCGCGCTGCGCGCTCGTGATTTGATCTTCTTTACAACTGACCTCCAAACAGTGAATTATTACTCAACAATTCACTGCTGGAGCTGATCTATTTCTTAAACAACAGTAGAATCAATGGTGAAGTTAAGGCCTGAATGTATATCTAACCCATATAAGCCTAACGTCCTTTTTGTGGGACATAGGCAAACAGTGCAGACCCAGATCAGACGCCGCACAACGCGACGTCTGATCAGGATCTCCACTGGTTGCTTACAGAATGTTCTATTAAAATTTGAATAAAAATGAAAAATACCCTCAACAACCCTTAAAACAGAAATGAAATGTCCCAATGGATAATAGTGGGAAATTCCATTCGGCATAAATGGGTTACAATCCCCTCTCGATGGCTGCGGCACTTGAACGATGATTTTTGTTGCTCCCTTTTGTGTGTGTGGTTTTTGTGTTTTGTCCTGGCTTTGGTGATGGTTATTTGTGTAGCAGACTCGCAGGAGCCATCGCTGCTACACAATTCGATATATAAGTGTCAACATCTTATGCGCTGACTCCTACAATCTCATAAATATGGGTTCTCTATAGCACTCAGAGCGGCGAATACTCCACCAATTAGTCGTTCGGAGGGGCTCCTTCTATGTGGCATGCTGTCCAGTTGTGGCTAATCTTCTTATACACACTCTGACCGCTTTGTGACCGCAAAAAGCTTCTTATCTTTGGAAAATTTAGAACGAACGTTCATAATTCTCGAGAAAAACGCCCGTTCATTTAGATATAACGTACTTTTAGCACTTTTAAGTACTTGCAAAGCTGAGTTTTAAGTGTTCAAATGGCTCCGAAACCACTTGACCATTCAGATTCATTGATAATGCTTCGGATGGGTGAATAAAAGTTTGTGTAAATGGTCCTGGTCATATGACCAAGGTAGCCATGCAGCATGCCCATATATGATCAAATATGTTAAGATTTCATAGCAAAAATACCAATGGCATTTACTTTAATATAAACCACCATTTCACTAAGGATTCTTTTTTTCCCAATAGGCCCAATCTGGACCAGATTGTCCCCGATCAATCAATCTCTTTTGATCTGCCCGTTGGTCGTCCTGAATCGCCTCCTATGGCCCAGCTTAATTTTGACCCGATATTAACGAATCATAGTAAGTAAGGATGCAAAGATCAGGAATCGATACAATCAAGTACCACACCTGACCCAGGATACCAATGGGAAAGTGACAAACTCACAGTTAGACATCACAAACGAGAGCCAAGAGGTCAGCCCTTTCCCAGCATGTGACCACAAAGCACATATAAACAGACGTACACACAGACATATAGCAAACGCAAGACAGAGCAAAAACATAAAAGATCCAAGTTGACTTTTTTGCCAGCTAGGGAAAGCCATGACATTGTGCGGGGCTTGCTTTTGCTCTTAAATTCGTTCTACCAGAGCGCTGTAAAATGGTATTACATTAGGAAATATGCTGAGTAGGAGGTCAAGAAAAAATATTCCAAAAAGATGTAAACTTGTGAGTCTTTGAAGGGCTTTCAATTGTGTTTCGTTTCAGTTTTTTTTTTTAAAAATGGCCAATTTTTAAAAAAATATATTTGGTTTATAATTCTCTGGTTTTGGTATTTCTTTTTAAATCTATATATTATAATTCATAGTGATTTTGCGTAAATATAGAACCATATCTTGCTGTTGTATTTAGTAACTGTCGATTCTTTGTGTCACCCATCGCACGATCCTTGGCAGCTGCAGAGGGTATACGAAAGCTCCCGAGGGTAGAAGAGAGCTCCAGAGGGTATACGAAAGCTCCAGAGGGCAGGCGAGACAAGGCAACCTTCAGAAGAGCCTCGGACGACCAAGACGACCAGCGGCCGACGGGTTTTGATCGGCTACTGTTTTTGAACATGTTTAAAATCAGTAGCGGATCACTTTTTTCGGTACCCGACTCTCGTAGGACTGGGGCGATTGCGCCAGACCTTTCCAGACCTCCGTGATAGTCTGCAAGTTCCCTATTGTTTCGCGGATATGCGGCCGATTAATCGGGTACACTCGGGACCAAAATAATCCTGGGTGAAATGGGGTAATACGCACAACCAAAAATAAAGGAATGCTTGTATTTCTCCAGAAACTGTGTGTTGCACTTAAGGGGGAATGGCAGCAGATTCCAAGAGCAGAGACACGCCGTATCATATTTAGTATGTGCATGGGTTTCTGGCTCCTGCACCTGGCATACAGAACAGTGCGAACTTCCTGTGTAAATTGCATGCATAAAGCTGAATTTCTACGATTTTAAAAGCAGCTGGTAGTGTGTCTCTTCATTTTATAACGTAACAGAAAAGAGGAGTCCGAGTGAAGCAAAACATTTGAATCGTTTTCGTCTTTAATGACGGCAGTCAGAAACATCTTCAAACAAACAAAAATATAAATGGATAATGTCTCTGTGGAATAGTGCATATTGCAGAAAAATGTGACTTTTTGAAATGAGGGTACCTTTACTCTAGCATCGTCTGTGCAAGAAGTACAAGTCATTTTTAAGTGAAATGACCTACAGAGTCTCAGCAAAGCCTTGGTTGATATATAGAAGCATGTATTTTGCACAACCGAGTCTTGCTTTCAAAACTAGCGTAAAAATGTAAGGTGACCAATTAGAAATTTTGCTAAGTGTATATAATACCACGTGCTATTTACAGGTTAGTTTCATTGGCTGATGGTGGCGGCTCGTATACAAAGTCATATGGCTCTTGTGAGCAAGATTGAGAGAAAAAAAAGAACTAGGAGCAAATCACCTGCGCATCCGCATAGTATGGCCCGCATTATACTGCCTTGATACAACGACTAACTACCAACCGCTTCAAATATTTCAATATTCTAGCTGACCCCATCCCCACCCCCATGCAAGCTGGTTGAGTTTTGCCCCCCCCCCCCCCCTCCAAAAAAAAGTTAGTGAGTATGATCAGGAAATACCACAATCACACACCGCAGACACCTATAGGAAAGTTATATTGCAAAGCCCGAAATGATTTACTGGTGATGACCTCACTGGCGGAGTGTAGAACTTTTAAAGTTACATCATAGTTATCTGAACCTAGTCACGACCCCAGGTCTTGGTGTCACTGTCCCTTAGCTCTTGATAAAAAGTAATCCCATAGTTCCAACATTTCAGTGGACGTGTCACTGGTCAGGACGCAATTAATCGTACGTCAATTTTTATTTTATTATTTATAGTCGGATCTCATTAACTAAATGTACATGTACAAGGTACGATCATGCTTATTTTGTGTGAGCAGTGGTTTGAGTTATATATAAATGTGTCGGTTCTTTCAGAATATATGAGTCGGTACATGAGATTTGCGCCAATGCCTCTAATAAACAAATATGCTGGCGTATCAAACAAAACGAGCGGTCTAAATTTAAATCTGAGCCTTTATCTACACCCATGTTTTGATAACACGAACAGAGAAGGCTCTGGCGAGTATGCGCAGACTCGATTACCAGAGCCTTCTCTGCTTGAAGGGGCTACATGTTTGCCCCCTCTGAAGCTAAAAACTGAAAGTTACTTTTCACTAATTTCTGCGATTGGTTTATTAAAAGAATAACCAAAGTGTAAAAGTATGGTATTTATTTTACTTTTACCGTTGCTATAAAAGCTGCTTGTTGGCCCCCTCTGAAGCCAAAAACTGAAAGTTACTTTTCACTAATTTCTGTGATTGGTTTATTAAAAGAATAACCCAAGTTTGTTATTTATTACGGCGGCCAAAAGGCCGCCGTTCTAATATCGCTTTAGCTCTAAATTATTCACCAATCAGAAGCATTTTTAAATTGTAATATTCATCACACCGACTGGAAAAAGATGCTCTCATTGGTTGATACTCAGAATGTCCTTACAATCTTATTAAACATGAAACTAAACTTGAAAACATACATGTAAATGGCAGAGAACCAGTCTGTGCACTTGGTCTAAAAATGCAAATGTATTAACGACCTCGTCTCGAATATAGGTCAACCCCCGATGTACAGTATTTGTAAATTGCTGTCACTATCATTGTTTACATGCCTTGCACACAGTAAAGAAGTGCATTATACAATAACCCACTAAATTCGAAAGGACTTTACAGTAATATTACTTTATCTAAATAAAATATTTGTAACTTTTCCAATTCCCATATCTGGACATGATTATAGTCTGTTTCATATATTTCGACAATAGTCTTTTTTGGCCGTTATACGGTTATATTCCCAATGCCAAAACGTTTTTTTTCTCCTATGTTCGGATGAAAAATCCCCTTTTCAAGTCGGAAAATATCAAAGAAAAAATCAACTTTTTTTCGAGTAAATTGTGTTAAAATTGTTTGTTTATAGGACATTTTCAACCGACCGACTATCGGCATATCAGTCGTGCTACTACCATGTAAATCCTCTCGTTGCACTATAAGGGCCCAAGGGTGTTGCGCCCTCGTCTAAACCAGCGAATTTGGTTGCGTTTATCGTCAGTATTTGAGAGCCGCCGAATATCTTTTTTAAAGATATTTCTTGTTTTACTTTTACCGTTGCTATAAAAGCTGCTTGATGGGGCTAAATGTTTGGCCCCCTCTGACGTAAAAAAAACTGAAGGTTACTTTTCACTAATGTCTGCTAATCGGTTTATTAGTGTACAAGTCTAGTATTTATTTTACTTTCACCGTTGCTATAGTTACAGAAAATAGCTGACAAAATAGGCTTAAGATAGAGAATACCGATTTTTTTAAAAAAAGAATTAGCTATGAGCACAGCTAAAACTCTTAATATGCGATGTGCACTGATAAAGTGATAATGCTTATCCAGTCATCTGTTACAATATCTTTTTGGTTTTTGCTTGTGCTCTATGTTAATTCCTCTGTCAAAAGTATAAAATTGGTTCCAAAATGGCCACTTTCCCAAGTTCAGCCTATTTTGGCGGCCATTTTTGTAACCAGACTTTTACACTTAAGCTATTGTTCTAAATAAGTAATAAAAAGAAATTGGTGAAAAGCAACTTTTATTTTTGGGCTCTTAGGGGGCCAAGGTAGCCCCTTAACACACTTAGCTCTTTAACTAAATTTCCTACCGTTTATCCGACGATATACCTCCCAAAATGAGACTTTTAATACAGTTATCCCTTAGAAATGAGACAGAGACAACCAGAGATAATCGGAGTCGCAACTTAGGCCAGATGTTTTTTGATTTACGGGATTTGTTTTCAGATTTAGTGTCGGGGTAAAGAAAAAAAAAAACCTTTGAAAATGACCAGTTGACTGGTCATTTTCAGAGCTTTTTTTTCTTTTCTTCTAAAACCCCCAGTAAAACTAACAGTCTGCATTAAATCATTTAATATCTTATATTTTTTTCTAAATATCGGGACAGGACAACCACTTTTAACAGTGTCACTCTCAAAAATACACAGACAGAACCTAAAAAAAGGTTGTTTTTTTTTCAACGAAACAAATAATATTTAAGAGTCGGTGGATAAAGTAGAAAAATATTTTTAGAAATTAAATTTTATGTTTTCTCTTCTTTCCGAGGAGGGTTTGTAAATCGACTAATAAATCAATTCTGGCCTAAAGGCGCTCTTTATGCTTTTTCAGAAGATGATAGCCGCTGTGGTGTTTGCTGTACTTGTTGGTTGTTCACATGGGTAAAAAGTTTAAAACTCTCAGTATATGAGCCGTGGCATGAAATTTCCAACAATGTGACATTTTGATAAGTGAAGACTAAGACGAACCTGTGCAGCCTCTTTTTAAGCTTAGAAACTCCAAATGATTTCAAGCAGTGGCTTAATACTCCTAGAATATTCAAGCGACTTGCAAAGGCTCTGATCAGACTGCGCACATGCGCAGGCTGGTCTGAGCCTTTGCTGGTCGCACATACCACATTGTTTGATTTTCATGTAGTGGCTCATATTCTATATGTTTCGACCGGCCGAAAGATGATGGTATATTAGCATTTGCGTAAAAGCATTCTTTAACTCTTTGTACACTAAAGGATTCTTCGTTATGGTTTAATACAATAAAAGTAAGAAAGACGGCAAAGATCAGGAAACGATACAATCAAGTACCACACCTGACCCAAGATACCACATGGGAAAGTAACAAAATACAATGAACATCACCAACAAGAGCCAAGGGGTTGCCCTTTCACAGCAGGTGACCACAAGGCAGCAATGAACAGACGCGAAAGCAAGAGAAACACAAGGCAAAAACACACAAATGATCCACAAAAGAAGTACCGCCTTGGAACGGTCAGTATAAATATTTTACTGGAGGGCATAAACCGGTTTCACGGTGCAAGCATCACCCTTACTTCAGATATGGATCAAGACACATAGATCTTTGGTTTGCATGAAAGATCCCTAGATCTTGGATTGTACATATCAAAGGATCAAAAGTCAGACTTTCTCATGTCAAGTCACCCATGGTGATCGTTGCAATCATAGCAAAAAGTGCAGATCATAATGAAATGTTGCATTCCGGGGTTTAGTTCTGTAACAGCTAACATCATAATCACGCTTAGGGATGTCTGTTACTACACAAGATGGTTCTGGACGACAATCCGTTACTGGCATATGACGACTGTGTTCTTGTGCTGGACGGCAAGTTACAGGATTTAGATGACAGATTTCGGGTTTTGGACGACATTGTAAAGGGGTAACATACAAATACGTCGCAGAAAATGATAATATAGTATTATTTGCTTGTTTGGATTATTACTATCATTTCAGTGTTTGTTGGATTGGTATTAGAAAGACAAGCATCGTAGATATTTGTAGTTAAATTGTAAAACTATGGTACGGAATAGAAATTTCAGAAATACGTAATTTGTGGTCAAGTACTTGTATTTCCGCCATAGCATTAGCATAACTCGTCTAACAATATAATCCACATGATTTTTCAGTCAATTTTAACATGTTTATATTAAAAGAAAACTGAAAATCTCAGATTTAATTTTTTCAAATGATACTGGTCAGAGACGACTGTGTAACAGGTAATAGACGATGTCAAATTTTCTGTAACATGTTAGAGACGACAATTTTCTGTCTTGAGCAGATGTAAATACTGCTCTGAAACCTTTTAAACGCTGGTCAAATACAAGGCCCGGGTCTTCAAAATACAGGGGTGCGACATTAAGTGTACTCTTGATAATATAGCTCTTGATTGAAATCAAAATCGTTAATATTTTAATGTTTTTGTTGTTGCTGCTGCTGCTATTGTTGTTGTTCTGTGCAAATAAATTCTATTCTACCTTGATGACAATGTATATACCTGGTGTAATTTTATGCAGCAATGTACCATAACAATTCATCCATGCATAAAGTACACCTGCTCAGGGGCCATGTAGCTTATTTGTAACTGTGTACAAAATCATCTTACAACAGAATGTAATAACGTTAAAAGGATAATTTTCATAATCTAAGACAAATATGATAAAGCTGATATACATGTATTTCAGGACTAAGGAGCTACATGTATGTACAGGAAACTTACTTGTAGTAATTTAAACATCATATTTGAAGAAAAGAGTTTCAAAAGAGTACAGACGAAAACCTATTTATTAGGTTAGGGAGGAATGGTGCTAAAATATTTTTCCATTTTCCTTTATATTTAATACAAAACATGACAATTTTAGCTCAAAAATAAAGCTGTATATCTATTGAAATAGAAGCTAACAGCGAGACTATATATGTAGACGAAAACATTTTACCAACTTTGATTTTTTCCAAACATACAGGCAGTAATGCACTGTGAATTAATTACCACTGTCAGAGGTCCTTTGAACCAGTATAGTTAGGGTTTCGCAAATGATCGAATCACTGTTCACATTCTCAGTACATTCAAAGACTTCTTCAGCAGGTCCCTCATCAGTAAAAATATTAAAGGGAATTACACCTTCACCCAAAATAGAAGATATTTTGTATAACAGAAATCCAGAGAATCCATTAGACTGTGGTCTCTACCTGTAACGCTGTCGACATTAACCTGTAACAAAATATTTGCAGTCGTTACACATCTGTAACATTGGAAAATGACTGAGGTAGCTGCAGTTTGGTTTTAAAAACTTGATTGTCTAAAGTAACCTGATTTATAAGAGAAAACTTATTTCGCCTATGTGATTGACAATGCAATGCCTCATCATATCAAGCCATAAAAAATACAAAGAAAACGAAAGTGAATATACAAAATAAGCATATGCGGGCATATGTAATAGCAAAAATACAGTTTCAAGAACAATGATTGTATCAGATAAGCGTAAACTGGATAAATTCGCCTTGCTACAGGATTAATTAAGTTTTGATAATAATCCTGAACAAATATACAACGGCACAATAAGATTCTTGCGATTTAGTATGCGCCAAGGCTCCCAAACACATAACATATTCACTACAGAACTCTTTATTTCGTCAAGAACATATTGTCGTCCAGAACCAACATACTGTCGTCCAGAACCACTTTGTGTAGTAACAGACATCCCTAAGCGTTATAATATTATGAAAATTAAATCTGAAATATGAGTGATGACCGGAAAACTGTTATTTGAAAAAAAAAACGAAAAAAGTTGACCACTTAACCATTTACCCCATATGCTATATTTAGAACATTGCATCATTTCTATAAATAATTCAAATTTTCAAATATTTTCGATTTTTTTTTCAATTTTAATAGTTTTTAAAATATGAAAAATGGAACATTTGGTCCTTAGGAGCAAATGTTCCATTTTTCATAATCTTCTCAGGAGCAAATGTTCCATTGTTCATAATATTTCAAAAAAAATTTCTCAAAGGCGTCCAAAGGCGCTTGTGTGGGGTAAAGGGTTAAAGACAAAACGCTGTACGCCATGATATTATTTCAGCCTCTTCTTCCCGCCATCAACTGTCACGTGCACCAATGACCCAGTTGTCAACGCAGCCACTGGCTATACACTCGATGACATCATCAATCTGATTATTCAAGACACAGACACCAATGGTAACGGTCTCTTGGACCTTGAGGAGGTCAGGAAGGAACTGCTTTCTAGGTGGTCTGGTGGAGGTATGTACAAATTAGCATTTCTTGCTAACGATTTGTGTTGTTAAACAAAAATGGAATTTAGGGTGTACTATTCCACAAGTCGTTTATGACAGTGACGTAAGTACAATATACCGGTATCACTTTCAATGACTGTAAACTTAAATTCAGTACCAATCATATTACACCTCACAGTTGGAATCTGCACTCGACCAGTTGGAATATTTATTCCTATTGACTGTATCCCAGAAAGCATTTAAAAGTGGGCCACGATACAGTAATTTGTTGCTTTACATGTACATGTATACAGCAAAACTTGTGTAAAACGGCCACTCTCAAAAAGACCGAAAAGTTGTTTTCAAGACCAATTATCTCTTAATGCAGGTCAAAAGTATTGCAGAGCAGTTGGGGCATTCTGCAATACTTTCGACCTTCATTAAGCTACCATTTGTCAAATAAATTATTTGTATTTGTATTTGTCATTAAGATCTTTGTTTTGACTATTTTTGAGTGGCCGTTTAACACATGTTTACTGTACATGTATCTCTGAATGGAGGTCGGTCGTTAAAAGTGGATAGATACGAGCGCGAATCGCGAGTGATATATCCACTTACGACTGACAGACAGACAGTGATATATTAAGCAACAAATCACTGCCAGCGCGAATCTTTTTCTGTTCTTATCTGAAGAGAGTGGGCAATTTCAATATTGCGTGCTTATATTGGGGAATATTGGCATCACTGTTCCTCGATTTTTATTCCTTATTTCTAATAATTTAATATTTATACATGTACCTAGTATATAAATCTACACTGCTCAAAATATTTAAAGGAACACTGCGTATTTTGCCATTGATCACAATACAAATGCACTCATAGTCTGACGGATAGCATGAGTTGGAATAATTTGGCGAAAACATGTTTGTCCTGTGATTAGTTTGGTTACCTATCAAGGATGATGCTTGTTGATAAAAATGAAGTAATCCCTTTCCAGGAATCTCCATGGAACGCTTTATGTAAAAATGGAGTTTTGTTAAAATACCCCCTTTTTCAAAACCAAATGTTAAGACGAATTTTATTAATCGAGCACCACAACAGCATCATTTTTGTACTGTCCATAGCCTTTTAATGTTGCAGAGATCACTAGGTTACACTATTAGCACATTCGGAAGACTCTACAGAGTTCCAGGAAAAATTGTAATTTTCAAGAAAATGAAAAATTACAAAACTTTAGCTGTGAACTTAAGCAGCGATCAAGACCTTTTTTGATCCAAAACTTTGACTATCATAGCAAAATAGCAAAAGAAACTGGGTTTCTGCCTTATTGTCTAGTGAAATGCATTACTTGTCTATTGGACAGGGGTTAACACTATCACCAATGGAAAATTATCAGGTGTTCCTTTAAATATTTTGAGCAGTGTATTTTCATATTTATCTATTTTCTTTTCATGTGAAGATGACATAGTCACTGAGGCTGAGTTCGTGAACGCTTTTAGTACCATGTATAAGGAAGATGCAACCATAACAGCCCAGTTCTTCCACAGCATGGACATGACCGGGGATGGCTTGCTCGAGGAAGTAGACTTCATCTTACAAGTTCTCTCACTTGACCCTAACTGTAAGTACTGCGACCTTGACCTATCCGAAAGTACAATGACCTTGACCTATCCGAAACATGCGCGAATCCAGAGAGTGTTGTCTGAGGGGATCCATTGAATGCTGGCTTGGTGCATGTAGCTTTGTGATTTTTCAGGGGATCGGCAGCAGTATTGTAATTGGTGATTTTTCAGAGAGGGAGGGGGTGAGGTCTTGACCCCCTGTCCCCCTCTGGATCCGCACATGCAAAAGTCCAATGACCTTGTATAATTCTAGTTTCAATGTGTAACGGGAAGGAAGGTAACCTTAGCCTAACCGTAAACACATAAGCTGAAATAAATAAGGGATAGTTAACTAGTTAACACCAACTCAGGCCAACATTTTGTTGTAATCATCAAACGTATGGTCCTAATAAAACAACTTGAGGACAATAATTTGCCAATGATAGATATTAAACATTTCAACATGTTATTGCTGTTGTTATTCTCCGGATTAATCCAATCGAACAGCACTTGTACTTTAAAGCAGTTGTTAAAGTAATCTCTCTTTCTTTTCAGTGAGTGGAACAGTGGACAAGGCTGAGTTTAGACTATTTATCCACCAGGTGAGATAGTGACCTTCATTAACACATTTAAGTCAAATGGACTTTCCCATCCATAATATTTGGTTAAATCCATTTTAAATTTTAGGGATGTGTGGTATGTTTTCATTTTTATTTAAATAATTATAGAATATGACTCAGTTCAATGACTGCAATTGATTAGTAACTTAAAGAGATATATAAACGCGTAAAATGCACAAAATACGAAACCTGTGCATATTGCATATTGCACAGGTTTCGTAGTTTGTGCATTTTACGCAAGTTCCACACAAACTTGTACAATCACGTTATTTAAGATATAAACACACATACACACACATATAATTATAAAACAGATAGAGAGAGAGAGAGAGAGAGAGAGAGAGAGAGAGAGAGAGAGAGAGAGAGAGCGTTTTATAACACCAACTGCTACAATATGTACATGTAATATGCATTTAGAGTCACAAGGTTAATTGGCTTGAACGCAACTCATATTTTTGAGTTTCGGTGGACATAATCTTAACTGTGCACCCTTTTCTTCAAAGGGACTCGTATATTATTCATTTGTGACCTCTCAGTATTGACCTTTGGTCGAGTCCATGTTCCTGGGTTGAGCAGATAATTTACCGTTAATTTACCGTTAACTGTTTGTAAAAATTCTTTATATCCTTAAAAGCTATATTCAATTTATATCTGTCTCATTGGTTCAGTGGTTAAAACTCTCTCCCGAAACACGCGAATTCGTGAGTTCGAGCCTCATTTCGGACCTTCTTTTTTTCTTGCAATTTTATTGCATGTATTGATGTTTAATTATTTCAATATTGGAAAGTAAAATGATTTTTGCGTGCGTTGGGTACGAGTCCCTCATTATACCCAGCATGGAGTATGATCATTCTTTCACCTGAACATATAAACGTTAAGCATATTTAGTACATACAATGTATAATAAATTAATTTTATGTAAAGTGAAATAAACAGACATTAGTATGCAGGGCCAACGTTGAATTTTTGCCAATTTGAATGAAACCTTCTTCCATAAAAAAGTGGTTTAGCATGCCAGCGGTTAGGGAATGACATACGCATGCAAAATGCGATCAAAATATACTATGTGGTCAAGAGCTATGAACACATTCACGAACTGCTAACGGACGGACGAGCGGACGAACTCAAATAGTGATTATAGTGCAGACCTAAGGGTCGTACACTTCCACTATTCTTAAATTACCTTTAGAAAAGGGTATCTTTAGTCCGGTAGTACTATCTTGCCAGCATTTCGGGACAACGTAGCTGCTATGAACGTAAGTTTCATCTGTGTAACCCACCTCTCTCAACTCCCTGACCATGCGAAGGTATCTGATCCTGCTGAGGACTACATCTTGTCTCTCCATCAGCACTTTTTGATTCACCCCACAGCGTGTGTAAGCAGACTTCGTATAAAGGAGACTTTGCGAAGTAGACCTTTGCTGCCAGCGTAACCATTACTCTGTTTGAGCTTTGTTCTGATGTTATCAAGGGTTGGCAGAACCTTCTTTAAGGAGTACATAATGACGATGCTCCTCCGTACATCACCCAGGTCTAAGTCATCCAGTGACACTTTCGACGCAGATGACGGTGCAGTCCTGTCCCATACAC
Source organism: Loripinus fragilis (assembly GCA_964019695.1). NCBI lineage: Eukaryota > Metazoa > Mollusca > Bivalvia > Lucinida > Lucinidae > Loripinus > Loripinus fragilis. The sequence goes on from OZ026525.1 coordinate 78,245,510, forward strand.
GATTCAGTGACAGTTTCATTTCAGACTTCTTTTCCTCTATGCAGAACTTGTATACGTTGTCAATAATAGCTCCTGCATCGTCGCTGTATCTCCATACACGCCTCGCCATTTTACTGAGTGAAGTCGCTTTACATGTGCATAATACATCAAACATGCTTTTTTCTGCAAACCTGTAAATCGCAAAACATTTCCTGCTTCTTTGCGAAAGCAAAAATAAAAAATAAAAAAAAGTTTTACTGGGGCTCGAACCTTGGGCTAAAACCCTCAACTTTGTTTTCAGATTCTTTGAGTACAACCGTTAAACTTACTGCGCCATCGATTCGTTTTTTAAAGTTGTCTTGTAAATACGAATAACTGCATGACATAACATTGTAACACCCCTTTTTCATAGAGCAGTTCATTATTGTTAGTGCAGTCACGCCCTGATGCTTTTAAGGCTATTATAGTAAAACGTATATTTTTGTATATAACTATGTATATTAAAATATGAATAAATATGTTTAAGCCAAGTCCTGTTGAGACATCAAGGCATCTTTACTGTTTTAATCAGATCAATCTAATACTATACAAATACCATGACCAGCATAAAAGGACCAATATATTAAAATACTTTTTGTATGACCCTCATGTTCTATAAATTAATCATATAGAAATGGGCTAGCGCACGGGATTTTTGGTCTTATCACGTAAGTGAGCACCGAATGCTCAGGCGAGAACCGCCAGAGCCTTCGCTGCTCGCACACACAAAGTATGGATATAAACGAAGGCTCAAATCAAAATTTTGACCTCGAGCCTAGCCGGATAACTGGCATGGGTATATACATTAGAGGAATTTGCGCATATGCGATATGCACCAAAATCGCATGCTCTGTCCTATTTTTACCTTTACACACCGGACAGGCGGCAATCGAAAACGTTAATACTATCGACGAACGTAGATAAAAACTAGTAAGAAACAGTCTTCGATTGCCCTTTGTCGCCCAATTGGCGACAAATGGCAATCGAAAATACTGTTTCTAGCGATTTTTGATCCGCGTTCGTCGATTGCTAAGAGCGTTTTCGAATGCCGCCTATCCGATGTGTTGTACCCATATAAGGGTAAAGTCGGGTAAATTCGGACATCTGGTAAATTCGGACACACATTTGCAACCAGTGTAAATCCAGATGAGACGGCTCCTTATGAGCCGTCTCATCAGGATTTTCACTGTTTGCTTAGTTAATTTATTTTTCATTCCAATATTTGAAACATGAAACAAACAAGGTCGCTGTTCGAATTTAGCTGTCTGTCCGAATATACCCGAATTTACCCTAATTAGCGTTCTTGTTATTTCAGCATCACCCCAATGGCTGTGTTTAATGTGCTATATTCCTATTTCTTGTTAATGGACTTGTTAAAATAAATTACAAAAACCAAAATTTTTAGTTGTATTTCATTCATGTAGATGTTCTAAATTTTGGAAAGCCAGTTGCCAGGCAAGAAGGCATACACAAACAACACCGGCCGGCCCAGATCAGACTGCCTCTGAAGAAGTTTAAGCATATTATATAATTATTACCAGGTTGAATGCAATACATATGGTCGAAAATGTCAGTGTTCGCAACAAAATACACGAAAATATTTTGATTTTAAAAAAGTTTTAAAAGTTTTTTTTGTGCCCAACAAAATTAACACCAACAATACACATTAACAGAGAGTATCATTAAAAAAGGTAGTATGTTGAGAGATTCAAATTTTAGCGTTTCCAAAGACTATCCTGCAGAGATAACGAGAGCTCGTAGAACACTGTGGCCAAGTTACAAGCAACTAAAGCAGCAGAACCCTGGTGCAAAGGTTACAATTGTCTACCCTGCCAAACTGATAATGAACGGAACTGTAGTAAACGACCTTTTCCCTGAGTGGGACTCAATCATGAGAGGTAGTCGAATCGACCTCAATCATCCAAGTCAACAAAACTATTCACGTGCTTCTAATTCTAATTTCGGCTCCAGTACACGATTCACTGAAGCGTTTCAGTCTACACCTATATCGAACACGGCGTACGCGTCTCGTAGTGACAAGAATGAAACTCTAATGAATAACAAACATAGTAGTACGCACTCTGAGAGCATGCAACGTCAATCAGACCCACCTAAGAACCTCGGCGTCGACACAACTACCATCAGTGTGGGTGGCGATCGAAACAGGGCTGATGAATTCAAGACTCCCAAAACTACACGTTCGTCTAGTCAGCCAAGATCAAGACCCCGGGCACGATCGATGTCAAATTCGAGAACAGGAACGAAAACTAGGTCTGCGTCTATAGTGACCACAGCTAAAAAGCAAGACACGCCACAAAACCCCACTGTGGCCAAAGACACTGCATAGGATGTAGGGGGATCAGATAACCTGCTTTACTCGAAACCAAACGGACAGTGTACCCGAAAAGTAAACAATAACAAACAGTTCCGAATAGCAAGCCTTAATGTGTGTGGGTTAAAAACCCGAGCCCAATATCCTGACTTTACTCAAATGGTAGAAAAATATGATTTGCTTATTTTCTCCGAATCTAAGATATCAGAAATCGACATTATCTCATTTTCTGGTTACTGCTCCTTATCTCAACCAAGGAAGCAAACACATATCCGTCGATCAGGTGGCATATCTGTTTACTTCAAAGAAGAGCTTTCAAAATCTATTAATAAAATAGCCACAGAATCCGACTATATACTATGGCTTGAAATCGATAAAACTATTTGCAGCACAGATCAAAATATAATTATTGGTGCTGTCTATATACCACCCGAAAATTCAAATTATTTTAATGATGACGAATTTTCCAATCTTGAAGCTGAGATAATGTCGGTCTGTAGTTCACACAAATATGTGTTACTTGCCGGAGATTTCAATGCTAGAACGTCTGAACTAAGGGATTTTACGGAAAATGATGAATTTTTAGCTGATATTTTTGACTTTGATTCCGAAACATGCAATTTTTTCTCCCAAGCCAATAGTTTAGAACCCTACGACATAGCAATAACAAGACAATCCCATGATAAGCATACGAACAATCATGGATATAAACTAATTGATATTTGCAAAAACAACAATATTTTCATCTTGAATGGACGATTTGGCAATGACAGGGGGAAGGGAGGCTATACATTCAGAAATGTATCCGTTATTGACTATATGCTGGCAACTGCAGACATGTTAAAAATCTTAAGCAGCTTCAGCGTTGTTGAAACCGATCCTTTGTTTAGTGATGGCCATTCGTTATTATCCTGTTTACTCACATTCGTTGAGCAGGACGACAAACACACAACAACAACAACATCAACAACAACAACAACATCATCAAAAACAACAAGTCAACACCAAGATACAAAACCTAAATGGAATGATAAATTTGCTCACAATTTTCCCCGCCACATCGACACAGAAGCTGTTGACAGTATCATAAACTCACTTGAAACAAGCATGCCCAATAAGGATAACATAAAAGAAATAATTGAACGGATTTCATTCATTTTCGAAAATGCGTCTGAAGCAGCATTCCCAACCCCGCGAAACAAAAAGAAATCAAACGACAAACCTTGGTTTGGATCGTGTTGTAAAACCGCCTGCAGAAAATATCATTTGGCTAAAAAGCAATACAACCGTAATAACACCCCCACGAATCGCGCTAATCTTACTGAGTGTAGTAGGCAATACAAAAAAACGATGAACAAATTTATTGCGAAACACAAGAAAACCACACAGCAAAAACTTCGAAACTTGCAATCAAAAAACCCCAAAGATTACTGGAAATTCATTAACAGCTTAAAAAACAAAACAGCCACAAATACACCTACATTAGAGGAGTTTTATGAGCATTTTAAAATGCTAAATATGGCGGAATCAAGCGAATTTGACACACAGCATCGATTTCCTAGTAGCGAAAATAATGCCTCGTTAAATGCAAGAATCACACCAGACGAAATTTTAAGGGGCATCAAAAACTTAAAAAATGGAAAAACGTCGGGTTTAGATAACATATTGAACGAGCATATTAAATCCACAAGTAACATATTTATACCTGTATACGAGAAACTTTTTAATATTATATTGGACACAGGAATTTTTCCAGAACAGTGGTCTACTGGATGTATTCTCCCTATTTACAAAAGTAAAGGTGACCTTGGCGATGTCAAAAACTACAGGCCCATTACGATCCTTAGCTGCCTAGGTAAATTATTCACATCCATAATCAATACACGGCTTAATGACTATTTAGAGGAATACATGTTGCTGGCAGAAGACCAGGCAGGCTTTAGAAAACAATATTCTACCCTTGACCATATATACTCACTTCATGCACTCATAGAAATGCTAAAGATTAAAAAACAGAAGTTATTTGCCTGCTTTGTAGATTTCTCGTCTGCGTTTGATTCTGTTTGGCGAGCAGGTTTATGGCATAAACTTGTCCAACATAACGTTAATGGTAAAGTGTTCAATGTTATTTTCAATATGTATGAAGATATTAAATCATGTGTTTCGCTAATGGGCAACAACTCTGGTTTCTTCGGCAGTTTTGCTGGTGTAAGACAGGGTGAAAACTTATCTCCTGTTCTTTTTTCTATATATTTGAATGATCTAGAAAACTTTTTGCTTCATAACTCTGATAATGGCTTAAAAATCTATGGTGAATCAGAAGATTTTATGATATACCTCAGGCTCATTGTATTACTGTATGCAGATGACACAATAATACTAGCCAATAGTGAGAATGATCTCCAGGCAATTCTAAATAAATTTGAAACCTATTGTCAAACCTGGAAATTAAATATTAATAATGATAAAACGAAAATTGTCATATTTGGAGCAAAAAAGACAGATAGCTTTCATTTTAAGCTAAATGGAAAAAATGTACAGATAACGGACAAATATAAATACCTAGGCATCTATTTCTCCCAGTCACGTAGCTTTCTTACAGCCAGAAAACATATAGTCGAACAAGCAAAAAAAGCTATGTATCTCTTGTTTTATCGAATACACAATCTCAATTTACCTGTAGATTTGCAACTGAAACTTTTTGACCATACAGTTTTACCTATCCTAACATATGCCTGTGAGATATGGGGCTTTGAAAAGCTAGATATGCTTGAACAAATCCATACAGATTTTTTGAGGAAAATTACTAAAAGCAAGAAAAGCACCCCTTTGTATATGCTGTATGCCGAACTCGGTCGTTTTCCGCTTGAGATCATAATAAAATCGAGAATAATTGGTTTTTGGAACAAAATTATACTGGGCAAAAACACAAAAACATCTTACCTGCTGTATCAGGTCCTAAGAACCATGGACCACTCATGCACGAAATGGATTTCTAATGTTAAAAATATACTTGCTCATACAGGCAATAACAATATCTGGATAAATCAAAACGACATTCAATCACTTTCAATCAATCAAATTATTAAACGTACTTTAATCGATCAGTTTTTACAGGAGTGGGCATCAAAGTTAAACAATTCGACAAAAGGAAGAAATTATAGCATTTTTAAAGATAATACAGATTTAGAGAACTACTTCATACTGTTGCCTAAACATCTCTACCTTAATATGGTAAAATTTAGAACATGTAACCACAAGCTTCCTGTAGAGACAGGCCGTTGGAATGGCATCGACTACGCAGACAGAATATGCAGGCTCTGTGACAAACAAACAATAGGCGATGAATTTCACTATATCCTAGAATGCAGTTTTTTTCAATCAGTAAGGCAGAGACTAATTCCTCATAGGTACTATACAAGACCCAATATTTTAAAATATCATGACTTACTTAACTTGCAAGACGAAACGAATCTTTGTAACCTAAGCAAATTGATGAGCCTTATAATGAGTCACTTCAGGAACACTAACTAATTATCACAACCATCCATACAAATTATTATTATTATTATTATTATTATTATTATTATTATTATTATTATTATTATTATTAAGCGAAGACACTACGAGGTCCCATTAGGGTTCTTAACGGCTGCTAATGTAAAAATTACCCATTCTGCAGACAAATCAGATTATATACGCTCATGCAATCTCAAAAGGACCGTCTCATTGAAACGGCCCTTTTGAATAGCCTCAGCGTGTGTACTAACCGATTTCAATATATCTAAGCTTCTATTTGAGCAAGAACGAGGCAATTAACAAAAATCAAAAACTAAATCGCATGTTTGTCATAATCAATGTCCAAGTGTGACGAAAATACATTCAGTGGGGACCCAGACGACGTACCGAATGACGTGGTACGTCGTCTGGGTGCGCACTGTCTGCCCAAGATGTATGTGGGTTTTTTTTGTCATTTTTTTGCCACGGTTAACGTAGTAATTTATGTCATAAGATTAACTCCATGTTTCCTAAAGCCTGCTTTATATACCCAACAAAAAAAGAAACGCACCACTTAGAACTGTTCAACTCCTAGGAAGATCATATGTGATAGGCCAGTTTAGTTTATATCAGTGCAAAGGTATGTCAGTTACTGTCGTGTCACAAGTCTTTTGCAATCTGGCGTCGAAATTGTGTTAAAGAAAATTGGTCATCAACAATGTGGGGGTCAAATTGTAAAGTCACAGGAGATAAGCGTTTTTATAATGCTCTCTTGCTGGATAAGTTCAAGCAATTGGAATCATCTCAGTAGACCAAATTGTATCCAGACACTTATTCTTTGCAAATTCTATCTAAATATTCATCTTACGCGATAGTTGAACGCTAGGTAGCCAATGTTTTGTGACTACCCTTTGGATAATGATTCCACACTGGAGATAAACCTTACAAAACATTTAGAGGTTTCAGCATTGTTTTAACCAATTTAAACGGTCCTAACTGATGAAAATGGATTTCGGAATTACAAAAAGCATCAATAAACACATTGTTTGTCTCACATAACGACAACATATCGTTTTCATACTTTGCAAATGTTAAACATACTTGAAATTCCTTGCAGACAGTAGCGTTGAATCAACGCTTCCAAAAACTCGTTTACCATTCACCTTGATATGTTTCGTGCCTACACATGGAAAGTACAGATACTCATATACGTCACACTCGAGTTTCAGCAAGATATGATCAGAAATGAATATTTCATGACAATTAACATTTTCGTATTAAAAGGAGATCTTAATGGGGAAAATCGTAGTGGTGCGTTTCTTTTTTTGTCGGGTATATTTCATTTTCGATAAAGCAGGTGGCAGGAAAAGCAACTTTGCTGATCGTAACCTGACCAGCGCCAAGGGCTATCCTTGCCAATACAAGGGTATCCTACGCGCGCTGGATAGTTATATTTCATGACATGGTACTGTCATATACACGTTTATATTATAAACCATTGGAAAGCGAAATTTCGAACCCATATGTGCCGATGCCCATGCGGATTCGGAACTTCTCCATTCAGTGCGTCAACTCTGGTTGCGTATGTATTATCCACGTAAAATAGCCCCCAATTTAACTTATTGCAGAGATAAGTTTAATATTGTTATTGAGAACCTGTATATGGTGTCCATATGGAGATTCGCATGAGAAATGTCTAAAAGAGGCAAATCTCACGTGAATCGCCATTTTAGAGAATACGCTCGTGCAGTGCAGTCTCATTAAACGCTTAACCCAATGAATACACATCTCCACAAATACCACTGTGCGAGATCTAAACCGTCATGAGACGTGGCGCGTGTGAAGGACCGTGCCGAAATTGGATAAAAATTGACTGCCAGAATGTCCCTTTACACGCGCCGCAGCTCTGAGTCGGGTGTCCGGTAGACGGATCTAGTCGTAGTATAAATTGGGAACAATTGGATTGTCAATATGCAAACAATGGGGTCCCGGATGGCGTGTTACAAAATGTGGCGTTTCATCTGGGTCCCCAATGTTTGCCAATATTTTTGTTTTCAAAAAACTGAAACAAGTTTGTGCAATCTGGTATCAGGCATCTCTGTGTGTACAACCGACCACTCTAAATGCAAACAGTGGGGACCCGGATGACGTGTTACAGAACGTGGCGTTTCATCTGGATCCGCATTGCTTGTTAGGAATTTATATTTAATCCTTTGTCTTGCCAATTTTCATGATCTTAATACTCGGTCCCTCGAAGTGTACAAGCGAACATCCCAATCGCAATCTATGGGGACCTGGATGTCTTGTTGCAAAACGTGGCATCTCATCTGGGTTCGCATTGTTTGACAACGTATACATTTACAAAACTGAATGGAGTTTTGGCATACACGATGTGTAAATGTACAACTGATCGCCCTGTTGGCAACATGTTGGTGCCTGGATGATGTATTGCAAAGTGTGGCGTTTCACCGGGACCCGCATTGTTTGCCAAACTATAGCTAATTATCTTCAAAAACTGAAATGAGTATGGCTATCTCTATATTTTTCACAACTAGCCTAACCAGTTATCTACTCCTGATGGCCCAAAAATTATTAAACTATTTGTGATAATGACGACGTGTGTCGGCGGCACACGAGAGTAACGTCTCAATCATTGAGACGTCTCACTGGTGTACCGGCGACATACTACATGTCTGTTTAAAATTATACCACCTTTACCAACTTTAGCATGAAACATTCCATGATGTGCAAGGTCTACACTGATGTAGGTGGTATAAATTAGTTATACCATGTTTGTCCACCTGTACGTAAGATAATCCACTCGCTAAAGCTCGTGGATTATCTCCACGTACAGGCGGACAACCCATGGTATAACTATTACTTATATCCTACTGGTGGTGTTTAAACAGTGATCACTATAGCCATGGCTGGCACCTAATCCCATGCTGAGATAAATATTGTTATACTTACAATATGTGATAAATACTGAGCTAGTCCTCTGTTGAATGAATATTATTATCCAATCACAAGCTAATCTTTTATTATAAATTAAATTTCATGGTTGAGCCTTGCTGATGTGCCGCACTTTCGTTTTTGAGCACAATGCAGGTTCGAAAACCCAGGAGCGACATAGTCTGCTGGACTCAACTAGAAACATTTACCCCGTACACATGTGTACTACATTTATTATAATCGGCGGTTCTATCATATCGTTAAGCAGACCGTATCCTGCACGTGATACACGCTATAGATGGGTTTACAAACGGTGTAGTATTGTAGTGTCTGTGAGTGAATGAAATCAATCAACAATTTTTTCATCATCATCATCATCATCATCATTATTATTATTATTATTATTATTATTATTATTATTATTATTATTATTATTATTATTATTATTATTATCATTATTATTATTATTATTAGAACTCCTGTTTTATTATGAGCGAACAAATTATACGAAGATCAGCCGTGCACGTTTGTGCAGGCTGATCAACGCTATCTAATGTTTGCTGTCTAAACAGTGAAATGATCGCAAGAAATTTTTTAATATTTAGGTGATTGTAAGCACTTCTTCCTGGCTCCAAGAAATGTTAACTAAGCTTTTCTCCATTCTGATATTATGCAAGAGGCATGGGTTGTGATTCTATATAAGATTTCTCTGGTGTAGGCCCACAGCCCACGAATCTATGCGCCTGAAAACTATGATTGAAAATAATGAACTCATAAAGCCAGTGATCCATGTATTTGGATGGTATACACTATTTGGTAGAAATATGTTTTGGTGTACAAGATAGCCGTTCAATTGTCTAATGCCCTTGTGTGTTGTTATACTATATTCTACATGTCAGTATATTACATGTACGGGTGTCGAATTTTTTTCGAGTACCATTAACTCCATTACTTGAAGAGTAATGAATAAAATAAATACTACATGGTTGTCGACATTTTCTTGGCTCCAGACGACGATGTTCTGGTCTCTGTGCAGAGCAGGACACGCCGTTTTGAGACTGCCAGTAAAAGCTATAAAAGGGAGGTAATCATTGCAAGTACATTTTGCAAGGGTATGCTCGGTTATTTACCTTTGTTACCTATAGCCTTATTGGGATGTTATAAAACTTTTTTTTTTTTTTAATCTGCTCCCCAAAAAGCTTAGGAAAAATTGTACTCGCACTTTTCGTCTCCTTGTTAGTACTCCTCAAATATACAAATTAACACATGAAAATTCTAATAAAATAAAATTCAGAATAAAGTGAAGATAGCCATGACAGTATTTGACATTAAGCAATTACATGTTCCTTTCCCGCTAATTGAGAATTATGATTGTATTTCTATTTCAGTTACCTCATATGTCATGTTGTATGACCTGAGAGTTTAATAAAGTATATGTTCTGTTCTGTTCAACACTGAACATTAGCATGATTGTTTCTCTACATTGAGAAGGCATCAATTTTTTTTGGGCTCAGGTGTGTTTAAACATATTTCACATCCAATATTTTACAGCCTGTAAATGTTTTCCATTGACCTCTATTATAACTTTTAACCATTTGTATGGGATTTCCCGTTTTGTACTTTAAGGGATCACAGGTAGAATTCTCTAAATTATGATGTACATATATCCCGAAAGGTTGTTTAAATGTTAGCAAATAGTGCAAACCTTGATAAAATGCAGCGTAAAGCTGCATTTCATCTAAGCATTCACTGTTAGCCAAAGTTCCCGTTTAGGGGTTTCCGGTATATAAAGTGTTAAGCAAGCTGTGGTCTTCACAACTCTTAAACCACAACCCGCCTGTCATAGAAGTCTTAGTTTAGTCAATAAACAAGGATAAGATACCATGGCTTCCACCATGTTTCCCCACTTTTTGTCCCCTGAAGGTGGGCACCCTACACGGGAGGAACATTTCATTGAACTAATTAACAATATGCAAGATCCTTTTATCTGAGCCACAACTGTAAAGCAGTAAGACGCTGTTTCAAACATTGCAATAAATGTATTACCATTTAGTTATAATTATGATTGTCTATTATTGACCAATCATGGATTTAAACTTCCCTGCACAGCTAAGCAGTATAGTAAATAGTTCCATTTACTGTATATTCCACTTTTCTGTGTTTAATTATTGAAGATACTCCGTAAATGAACATGCTAATTGGCGTCTCTTTTGAAATTAAAATTCATACCCATATGCTTATGGAATTCGGGATGTAAACTCTATGTAAGGGATTCATAGCTCATTCCTCATATCAAAAACAGTTAATTAATGGCGGCTTGCAAATCGCCAACAAAAGTATAACTAATTGTGATTTAGAAGAAACAAGTGAATACCACTAGCAAATGCCAAAATCATATACAGTCAACCCTCTTTCTACTGACACTCTTTTTAGCCGGACAGCGACTGCAGATCCAAGGGTCGCGAGGTCTATACCGGCCCCAACCCCATATTTCATGGAGATTGTTCATGAAATGATTTCTACGGTCATTATCCTTCTTCAGCTGATTCAAGAAGTTACAAGCGAAAGTATGTGCACACAGTACTGATTAACGGCCTACAGTAGGGTTACTTTCAAGGCTCAGTTGAAGGTGGGACGGTGACCAAAGTACAGCATTAAATGTTATATACCAAAATGTTTTTCATACCCTGAAGTTTATGAATCTGCCAGGATACAGTGGCCATTGTTGGCGCGGGCTGAGAAATCCAAGATGGCATCCAAGATGGCCACCAGAAATAAATGCAAGGGGTTGTTGTGTAAGAATTGTTGTACTGATTTGATGTATATTTTTTCATCAAATTATTTATTTTTGTAGTGTATGTTTGAACTTTTTAATGATACATTTAAATATGGTTTCAAGTTCAAGGTCAAGGTCAAATTCAAGGTCAAATACGAAAAATAGCAAAAAGGGCTAATTTCATAATTACCTTTTGCTATTGTACCAAAGTTTCCTTAAATGGGAGTAAGTGTTATATAACTAAGTAAATAAGAATGTATAGGCTTTAAATAAATTAAATAAAAAATAAACTATGTTGCATTTCCATGGAGATTTTCAAGATGGCGTCTTGAGACCCCTTATCAAAATAATTGAAAAAATAGATCTACCACTTAAGAAGTAGGCTTTTTTTCATCTTCGTTACAAATATCTCCATCATAGTATATTTCGCTAAATTATTTAAGCAGCATATTTCTGACACCATGAAGTTTATACAACTAACTAAATTTTTTTTATTGTTACGTGGAAAATCCAAGATTGCGTACAGAAAAGATGAAAAAGTAGACCCATGTAGAAAAATGAAAATGATCCTGAAAAATCTATTTATGTGACCGTAGAAAGCAAAATGAATTAAAAAATAACTATATTAAATATACTTCAGCATTTAAATCCTGTGAAGTGAGCCTCAAATACTATTATTTATGTCAAATATTATGTCATACAAGTATTAGCTTTTAAAAAGCCTGACATCAATTGGCACTTACCTAAAGTGGGACGTTGTCTACATGTACAGAAGATCCATGTTTCTTTCTTCCTTTCCAATCTTCTTTCTGTAAAGTTCAACTATGACCATAAAAACAGGTTTCTGGTATGGCACATAAATTACCAGGGAAAAAATCTTAGCTTGTCAGATGGATTTGTCGTTTTTTTCCTTTTAAATGCCCTGTTTGCTGAGTTGTTTTTATCCTAGCATGTCTCTCCGTAAGGCCAGTGTTTCGCATGGTTGGTCGTGTACCCCTCTAGAAGAACCATGCTCCTTGTAAACCAAGTTATGACCCCTCTGTGAGGTAGTACATGGCCTTCCCGTGTGTGTCCTTAAGGTTGTGCGTATGTAAGGTTGGTCGTAGTCCTGGAGACCTATGTGCCCTTAGTAAAGCTGGCCTCACTCCATTTTAGAAGGCCCTGCATTACACATATGTGACCAGTCCTTTCATAAAATACGGTGTGCTTTATCCCCAATAAGATGTGTTGTGACCATCCTCTTTGGGGTCATGTCATAGTCAACTTTGAGGTGGATGATGGTCTCCCTGTGAGATGTGTTGTAGGCCACCTGTGAGGCCACCTGTTCATTTTGTGAGATATGTTGTGGCCATCTTCTTTGAGCAGGTTATTGTATGGATTTTGCTTGCGCTCCACCCCACCCCTGTGAGTTGAGTCGTGATTTTGAGCAAAGTAAAAGACTTAGAGAGAAAGGAAAGATCAGGAATCGATACAGTCAAGTATGACACCTGACATAGGACACCATACAGTGAGCCACTTTAGTTACGCACCACTTATACGATGTACAATTACTCGGAAGGGAAATAAGCTATTTTTTTATTCTGAGATTACCAGCGTAAAGCGCATCTACATTTGCATAAGCCATTGAAATTTTGTTGTGATCAGATGAGAAGAAAGTGAGAAAATGGATCTTGTAGGGCACTACCCTCAAAACACCATTTCACATTGCATTATTTCGACTGAAACTCACATCACATTGCACTTTTTCAGGGTCGAATTTCTGCTATGCCAGAGATAAGAGCTGATTTATTCTTGGCATATATCTAAAACTGGAATGTGTTTGTTAACTTTATTAGTTTTTAAGCGTTTTACTATTCTGTTTCATAGCTGACCAAGATGTGAATAAATTTTCCTTTTTAAAAGGAGGGCTTGCCTAGTTGATTATTCAGAAATAGTGAGTATGATCAGGAATTACCATAATCACAAACTGCGTACAAACCCATGACACCGCAAGGAAAAGCTACACAATAATTGCAAAACACCCATGACACCGCAAGGAAAAAGCTACACAATAATTGCAAAACACCAAGAAGACAAACTAAGCAAAGCAATCAGCTCTCTCTTCCCCATCTAGATGATTGCAAAACTAGAATGGACATACAGAAACGCACAACAAAACATAGAACAATTACAGGATCACACAATGGGAGTACTAATCAACTACAACAGAACGACTCCCTTAGTGGGGACAGCAGCCAAAGTCAAAGGAAGGGTCTTAAATGCATTTTACTGGTACCAAATCTTTGCTCTAGATTCTGCTGTTGATGAAGCACAAAAACTGTTCGGCTTTCATGGAAGCTTCAGGCTGCTAAGACCTTAGTAACTAGTCACAAAGTACAAAAAGTGGGCAAATATCAAGAATCGATACAGGGGAGTACCACACCTGACCCAGGATACCACATGGGAAAGTGACAGTTTTTCTATTTATGTTTTGTGTTTGTCATGGTGTCTTATCTGTTCATTGCTGCCTTGCTGCCACCTGCTGGGAAATGACTGACCTTTTGGCTCTCGTTTGCAATGTTTCATTGTGCTTTTGTCACTTACCCGTGTGGTATCCTGGGTCAGGTGTAGCACTCGATTGTATCTATTCCTGATCTTTGCCACCTTTTCGTACTTTGTTACTAGTTACTATGGTCTTGACAGCCTGAAGTCACCATGCGAGCTTAACATTTTTGTGCTTCATCAACAGCAGAATCAGAGCGAACATTTGGTACCAGTAAAATGCATTTAAGCTAAGGCTGTTGTATAATCTAAGGCGTAGGTTCTGTTGTTGTTGATTAGTAGTTCTATTGTGGATCCTGTAATTTTTTAAAGTTTTTTTTTGCGCATTACTTTATTCACTTACTTACTAACTTGCTGGAGATTGACGGCAGACTTAAGCAATTCTGCTTCTTAGACGCTGACTGTCTAGTGGTTGGGGAAAGCCAGTTCTCGGCTTTCGGATGGGAAATACACTAGAAACCACTGCAACCCAGAAGGTGACAGTCAAACCATTGAGATACATATCATTTCACTAATCGATATTTTTGCTAGCGATGCTAGCGAGATTCAAACCTGCGTGGAAGAGGTATCCAGCTAGTCAGAGCTAATCATGATACAGACTAAGCTATCTGGCGCCCATGTCCATTCTAGTTTTGCAATCATCTTGATGGGGAAGAGAGCTGATTGCATTGTTTAGTTTGTCATCCTGGTGTCTTTTGATTGTTCTGTGGCTCTTCCTTGCGGTGTCATGGGTTTGTCTGCAGTTTGTGATCGTGGTGTTTCTTGTTCATACTCACTATTTCTGAATACACGCATGCTAAGAATAAGAAGATTTGCACGTTTTTGTAACAATCAACTAGTCAAGCCCTCCTTTTAAAAAGGAAAATTTATTTTCAATTGATTATGTGTTTACTTGGGGACGTTTTTTAACTCTTAAAAGTCTACGCCCAACGTTATGCTAACAGTACTTCAGTTTTCGATAGTTATCCTTACTTGCGGTTCAATATTGGTTCCTTAAGCGTCTTCTTCCCACAAGTCTTCTGTAGTACAAGAATAAACTTCATTTTTTAAATATTATTAAACATACATAGACGTAAGAAACAGTTATGCAATAATAAAAGTCCTGTAATGAGTCCTTTACGCGTAGAGGGGTCCTTTACACATTTAGTGTTACCCTTTCCGGTGAAATGTCTTGTTCCCCCCTACACACGACCGGTATGCTAACAGTATGTTATATAAATAGACAGCCAGCTAGAGGGTATCACTATTCCAAAACAAATGCTTGCGGCGAGAGCGCCGCAAGCAAAAAGTTGATTTTATGACTTTTTTTAAAGATAGTTTAAAATTTCGTATGATTCTGAGTAAACTAGTTATCAAAACACTTCTTTTATAATTTCATTTTAAAAGAACCATGTATCCGCCGTTTATTGTCGTAAAAAAATAAATGGATTTATCGGCGTCATGGTGTTGACGTTAGTGATTACGTCACTACTACCAAGGCTATAAGACGTGTCAATGCTTAGATGTCTTAGTGTTTTGATACTTCTATGTCAACAAGTGACTCATAACAAAACGATTTGCGACTAAAAACCTGTTTGATTATTGTAATTGATGTTAATATGACGTCAAAACGAAGTTTCTTCAAAAAGTAACAGTGTTATTAACTTCAACGACCAAAAGAAGGGGTTTATGTGAATAAAATAATTGTTTTTGATGTTTTTCTGACACAACGATCACCATGGATAAGTCCTAGCGCAAAACGCAAATAGAAAATATAGACGTTCAGGTTGCACGAGCATTTTTTGTCAAAATTGCCTTTGACGTTGCAGAATAATTCGCATGAGTGATAACGATATTTTTCGATTTCATCAAACAGATAAAACGTCAATACGTAAATTATCATAGAGAATGTTTGATTCCAGCATTTTCGTCAAAAAATGTGGGCCGTGAAAAGGTGGTGCGTAACTAAAGTGGCTCACTGTATGGGAAAGTGACAAAAGCACAATGAAACATCACATACAAGAGGGCCAAGAGATCAGCCCTTTCCTAACATGTGACCACAAGGCTGCAAGAAACAGACACCACAGAAGGAAAAGACAGCCACAAAAAATATACCCACAAAAGAAGAACCGCCTTGGAAAGGCCAGGGAATGAAATTACTGGAGGGCTCAAGCTAGCTTTGTGCAAAGCGACTCGTGCACCACTGTTATTGGGACATGCTCATCAGTGAAGTTGGCCAAGGGAGGTTCCCCATGAACCAGGTCTCAGTCGCCTGTGAAGCAGGTCATTGTCCACATGAGGCTGGTATAGGGTCATGGAAATCCTATGAGGTTGGCTGAGACATCCCGTAAGGCCTATAGTGGTCCTAGTTTAAACAGACTGTGCCTCTATGCTGATGGGTTGGTGGTGTTTCACTAATAAGTGCTCCCTCCTAGTTGGTTGATTACGTCCCAATGTAAGTTGTGACCCAAGTTAAGTGGGTGATGGACCTCTTCGAGTAGGATAGATGCCCCCTATGTAAAGATGGTAATGCATTTGTGACAAAGGTTATAGACTTGTGATGCCCGTCATCTCCCTAGTGAGGCCAATCATACCTCCACGTGTTACTAATGCATGCATATATCTGTATTATACCTCTTGTTGTTAACTTTGTTGACCTAGAGTGAAAAAAGAATTAAATTGAATTTTGAGGCAGGTTCGTGTCCCCTGTAAGATACATAGTGGTTATCCTTTTGAAGTGGGTCATGGTTTTTATTGTGAGATGAATGTGTGACCAATCATTTGACTGCTAAGTGCTTTTGCCGTGCAATGGATGAACATCCTAAACTGATTATACTGAACAAATATTTGGATTGATCTAGGTCATAGAACTGAGTCATTGATGGCAGTGCTTGCACTAACTGTGAAAGTCAGGAAGTCATGCAGCTTCCAAGGTTCATCACCTGGAAGTCAAGCTAAATCATAAATTTGGTTTCCTTCGAAATTGTAAGTCACTGACTTCCTAGCATCCAGTTTTGGAAGTCACATACCAATTTTTGGGAGTCTCTACACCCAGACTTCTACTAATACTAGCACTGGAATGGTCAAATGTAGCTGAAATGTACCAAAGGGCCATACAATATGAAGCACAATAAAGATCTTTAGCCATGGACATATCCATCTGTGACGATTTCTATATCTTGAAAATATTAACCTGATCCTGGCCTTTATCATTAACATAATTTTACAGCCGAATGAGCTTCTAAATATATCTTCGGCGTTCATCGTATAACTAATACGAAAATGCACGTGGTACTTTTTAACACAATATATATATATATATATATATATATATATATATATATATATATATATATATATATATATATATATATATATATATATATATATATATATATATATATATATATATATATATATATATATATATATATATATATATATATATATAACTAATACGAAAATGCACGTGGTACTTTTTAACACAATATATATATATATATATATATATATATATATATATATATATATATATATATATATATATATATATATATATATATATATATATATATATATATATATATATATATATATATATATATACCGCTATAATGCTCAATTGGCTATCAGTTGCCTGCGTGGCTCAGTGGGTAGAACACGTGAATATTGCACACTTATATTTTTAAGCTCTGCGTTGTTAGTTCGAATCCCATACGCGACGTTTATTATTGTAGCTATTGAAAAGACTATTTTTTTATTACATTTTCTCCTTTTGCATTATCGTTTCTCTATTTTAATTAGTTTGATCTCTTTGGTGACACCAACATTCTCTCGTCGGATCCCTAACACTGTACTTCAACTATCACCTGTCATCTCTTCAGTTTTTAAAATATGAGATGCGACATAAGATTTCCAACAATGTGGCATTTTGACACGAATAGGCACAGGTGAGCCTGTGCACCATCCTTTTAAGAATTGAAACTAAATGTTGTTCATTCAGTAGCTTACCAGCCATAGAATGTTCAAGTGACTAGCAAAGGCTCTGATCAGACTGTGCATATGCGCATGCTGGTCTGAGACTTTACTTGTCGCACATGCCACATTGTTGGAAATCTCATGTCGTGGCTCATATATGGACCTCCTTGCTGCTCTTTTAGAGAAATGCTTCGACCTGCTATAACTGATTTATTTTGCTTTTGAGCCAAGAGCAGGGGTGTAGGCCTATATTCACAAACTAAATTCTAACTCCAAGCATCAAGAAGTTGTCAGTCATTACATTTTCAAAGAAAGCGTGAACTTACATGTTTTGTGTTTATGTGCATTTCTTTGACATGAAAACAAAGAAAAATGTAATAAAAAAAGTTGGGTCGACCAGGATTCGAACCCACAATTGACGTATCTGGAGCTACTCTGACTAACCACACGACTATCTTGGAAAGTACAACTTAATGAGTTATCAACGGATCTCATCGCAATTGTACCAAGACATTTATTTCCGTAATTGCTCGAAACATACCGATTGTACACGATCCATCACGAAAAACTATATATTCACTGTTAATACCGTAATAATTTATTCATGCATTAAGGTCAGGATCAGGTTAATTTTGTAGAGGTATACTTTAAAAATAATAGAGATACACAGCAGTCGAAGGTTGATTTACACTAACATGTTAGTACCACCTGTCTGTCTCAAACTTCATCAATTGATTGTTTTTAAATGGGTCATCATTCATCAATTCTTTCGAATTAATAACTAAATCACCATAAAATACCAGCTCCAATATGCCCTGTCGCAGAATTGGTGTTATTAGAAATATGCTCACATATAACTCAGCAAGAAAATATTTAATGACCACATTAGAATAAAATTGAAAAAAAAAAAATGTTGACAAATATTATTTTCTTTTCTAATTATTTTGGCAAACGCATGGTCTCTAGACGCCCTCTTAAAATCTCAGTTATAAATATATTAACGTTTGATTTTCATTTAAAATCACCATAGCCAACATGTTGTAGCTGAGCTTGTTATAGAACTGTTTTTCCTATTTTAGTTCTTGGTAAAATAAGAAAAGACAGCTGTGCAATTAGCCCTTTTCACCAAATATTTTGTATTTGATCTTGGCCTTGAAATTGAAACAATATTCAAGTGTATTATGAGTCCATTTTTGACGCTGTCTTGGATTTTCCAGGTAACAACATAAAATACCACCATTTCTTGGTAGTTTTATAAATTCTATGGTATTAGAAATAAGCTGATATATAATTCAGCATGTAATACTATAATGGCCACACTTTAAATGATAAAAAACAGTCAAGTTTTTATGAAAAGTATTTTTTAATTATTTTGATAAGAAGCCTCAAGTAGCCATGTTGAAAATCTCCACGGAATGCTAAAGAGTTTATTTTTCATCTAAAATGACAAAATTCTATACATTGTAGTATACTTTGCTATATAATACTTCCTCCCATTTAAGTGAACTTTGTTGAAAAACCAAAAAGAACTGTCCATTTAGCCTTTTTCACAATTTTTTTGTATTTGATCTTGAATTTGACCTTGACCTCGAAATTGTAACCATATCTAAATGTATCACGAAAAAGTTCAAATAAACACTACAAAAATATTAATTTGATGAATCAAGATAAGTAATACTATAATGGCTACATTTTAAATGAAAATGGAAAAAAATCACTTTAAATAAATTGTAGATCTGTTTTTTCTGTTATTTTGATGAGGGGTCTCAAGACGCCATCTTGAAAATCTCCATGGAAATGCAGCATCATTTAATTTTCATTTGATTTATTTAAAGCTTATAAATTCTAGGCTACTTTGCTATAAAGATTTCTCCCCATTTAAGTAAACTTTGATACAATAGCAAAAGATAGTTATGAAATTAGCCCTTTTTCACTATTTTTCGTATTTGACCTTGACCTTGAAATCCAAACCATATTTAGATGTATCATTTAAAAGTTCAAACATACACTACACAAATAAATATCATAAATTTGATGAATTATGATACATGAAATCAGTACAACCATTCATATACCACAGCCCCTTGCATTTATTTCTGGTGGCCTTATTGGACGCCATCTTGGATTTCTCAGCTCACACCAACAATGGCCACTGCATCCTGGTAGATTAATAAACTTCAGGGAATGACAAATATTTTGGTATATAACATTCAATGCAGTACATTGGTCAACACCTACTCTATGAAATAGGCCACTTTTTGGGCCATAGTCACTCCACTACTAGTCAAACGTGCCCAGGAAATAAGTGTGGTTAGGTGAACTGACAATCTCGACATGACCATAGCTGTTGACTGGGATGTAAAACCTCAAACCAAACACACTGGCACTCTTTATGATTATAGCAAAATTCTTTACAACGCAGGTTGTATTTGCAGTTCCGATTGCACGAGGAAGAGACACTAGAACAAATATATACAGCGTCAAAAGTTACGCACCACTGACATCGTGGCTATTTTTTCAGAGCAATGTAATGTTATGTATATTAACATAAAGCAATAAGATAGCGAAACATTCATGCTATTTTGACAGAGTATGTGATGATGAGTTCAACAAAAACACATAGGGGTCAGCTTATTTTCATTGCAACTTTGTGTACATGAATAAATATTGAAAAATCGGTGTGTAAAAGGCACAACATTTGTTTCAAGATGTTTGGGTTACTTCTTGAAGATTCAAGGCCAATATATAGCGAGAAGTTTTTATAAGTCGCGAAAACTCATGATTTTATAGCAAAATGCGAAAATCACATTTTCATTTAGATATTTATGCAGCGTTTCACAACAGATAAAGATTTATCACGTTCAATAAACTTTCTTCACGGTAGTTTTAAAATTGTTTCAGCAAAAATATAGGTGGTGCTTTGACGCCATGAAAACAAACCCAGACGCAAAACCAGCCAGAACACAGTAATCAAAGTGACCACACCTCGTTAACCCATCGAGATTATTGTTATCTTACTAGAAAGGAGCTCACAAACCCCATCACAGAACCAGGACTTAACCAGTTCCTTCATGAATATTCATGCTAAGCTCCACCGACTATAACATAATTATAAATATACTAAGCGCAAGTGAAGTTACCATTATTTCAATTTCGATATTTTGGAAAATATATAATACAGTTCTATGGCTATTTTTACGTTCATGTTTCTGGACAACGATAAACTGGTTTGGAGAGATAAACAGTTACACGAGCCCTGGAACTATGGTGCGCGTGATGTATCTGCTTTTTAAGTTTTTCGCAGTTTTTAAGAATTTGAAATCATCATTTTCAGAAGACAACATGCCAGTACATGCCCTAGACGTTTTCATTGAAAACGCCACCAAAATGGTTATCCAATTAAACACGAAATTTGAGGATCAAACTTTAAGGTAGCACTAACACTTTACATTTTCCTATACAATGAAATGAAAACTATTTAGGTCCGTCAAGGAATGGGTATAAAGTATCCAGATGTGATGGATACCGTTTTCCATAGTGGTGATAATTTGAACTCTATGCCATAAAATTGAGTGCTGAAGTATCCGCAGTTCTTCGTTCAGAATGAACTAGATATATCCTATGTTAAGTGTATGGGATTAACTGGTAACTTTTCACTGACGCTGAGTAAACTTTCATGTTGGTGCGTAGAACAAAAAATTACTGTCAGGTCCAATTGTGTAGGATCAGATATATCATATTACCATAAGCAAACAGAGTAGACCCTGATCAGCTCTGTTTGCGAAAGTATACTTTGAAAGGCGTCTCTTTGGTAAAGGGTACACTCCGCAACAGTAACCAACACAGCTGTATTATTCACTCACAGAGAAGTATGATAGCTAATTATTTGACATACTATATAGGATTCAATATTATAGCCAGTCTCTGTACCTGTGAGAATTGGTTTGAGTCTTACTTGGTTTGAACGCAGTTCATTAAAATAATTTCCCATTATAAAAAGATTGGCTATAACATTAATGTATTGCAACAGACTGCATGCTTGGTGGTCAACCCAATCACAGTTGGCAACTTTGCTTTCCTCTTTAATTGCACGCCGGTGGGTCGGACTTCAGACTCTATGATGGTTCCGACTTAAAGACTTATCTATTGATGAGATGGTAGGGGCCTGATGCTTTGGCTGTTTGTCGGGCCCACCGGGGTTTACCTGTTGGATTTCTTTTGCTCCGGTATTCAGTTTAATTTACTGTTGAGTCCTTATCCTTGCTTTATCTCCTTGTTATATCTTGATTTATATGTTTTAGGAGATGATGCATTGATAAGTTAGGGGTCTTTCATGCAAACCAAATATCTATGTGTCTTGATCCACATCTGAATTAAGGGTGAGGTTGGCGCCGTTAAACCGGTTTAAGCCCTCCAGTAAAATATTTTACTGACCGTTCCAAGGCGGTACTTCTTTTGTGGATCTTTTATGTTTTTGTTCTGTCTTGTGTTTGCTATGTTTTGTGCGCGTCTGTTTATATGTGCTTCGTGGTCACCTGCTGGGAAAGGGCTGACCTCTTGGCTCTCGTTTGTGGTGTCTTCTGTGAGTTTGTCACTTTCCCATTGGTATCCTGGGTCAGGTGTGGTACTTGATTGTATCGATTCCTGATCTTTGCAACCTTACTTACTTTGAAACCCCAAAAGGACCCAGATAGAGATTAGAACTGTACTGTATGTTTGTGGCATTTACAATATAAAAGTAACCAGGTTTCTGAGTGACTGTCAATCACGGGCCAACTCATGGGACTCCAGATGACTCAAGTTGATCACCTGGCCCTATGGTCATAAAACTTATTTCATGCTCAACTCAACTGGGCACGAAATTTCAACTGCTAATAAAAACTAAAATACCGACAAAATTTTATAAGGAATCTTCTTGCTTTAAGTTTCTCAGGTGCTGTATTTATCATGCTGATAAATGTTAAAATGCCAACAATTGTTGGCATGTTAACATTTATGGGCAGGATAAATTTCGTGCTCAGCTGAGGTGAGTATGAATACAGTTTTATAATCTCGGGGACAGAGTTTAATTCACCGGCCCTTCAGGGACTACAAAATAAAGTGACACAGCAAATTGTTTTCCCTTTATCAGCATCATAAATGTCAATCGATCACCGACTCCCATGTATATGATGACTAAAAAGTGTAGCAACCCTCACCCCTCCTACTAGTCAAGCTGCGAAATGGAACTAAGTGAACCAACTGGTCATGGAGCCGAAGCTTCACACTGCATATGGTAACTGATATATACAGATATTGCTTTTGGGGCACTCGGAAGGTATCTCTACATGTATAAAAGTAGCTGCTAAACTCGCTATTTAGAAGATATAACATTTTCCACCCCCAGGGGGTACTTTGATATATTCATATATACTTTTTTGGGTGGTTCTAAATTTCGAATTTCAATATTTTATGAGGGTTTTCAGATAAATGAATATTTATTTGGGTGAGAAGATTTTGTGGATATTTTTTGGGGTCATCACAAAATTGGACTATATTTAGGGGTTATTTCTATACATTTTAGGGTCTTTTCTTAATGTCAAGGTACAGAATGGGGGATATTTTTTGGGGTGGCTAAAATTTCAAATAATTATTGGGGTGCTTGAAATTTTTGATTTTTTTGGGGGGGGGGGGGGGGGGTTCCGAACAGTAGATGCTGGGCCCGAGTCTACGTACGAAGAAAAAAAATGAGAGTACCCCACCACCCCCTGGGTTCTCACCGTCCCAACCCAAGTACACAATTGGTCTTTTCGGTTGTCGCGTTTACTACATTCCTTTCCAACACTCAGATACGAAGGCGGAATGACCCACCCTCCCAACAACAGCGTCACTTGGTATATGGTAAAATCGAAAGTCCTCTCATGTTCTAAGGTGCATTTTGGGCCACGACGCGAGAACACCAGACTTTGTTGCATGCGAACCGTACAAAAAGTCGCAGGCCAGCCTAAGCATCTACGTATTTGCTATCGGGAAGGCATGTATAAGAATAGTCAAAATATTTCCTTGCAAAAACATTTCAATATTCTAGTAAGGCTCTGTAGCTGATGAGCCTGGCTTGAGCCTTACTTCGTCAGAAACCCCGAGGTCAGATTTTCTCACGTCGAGACCCTTCTCTTATCTGAATCACGACGTAAGTTTTTTTGTGCCCCATATTCTTTAGAACTGATAAGAAGCCGACTTACTACACCGCACTTTCTTGTAAGGCAAGGAGAAGAAAACCACGTAAGTATTAAAAAAAAATTTTCTCGATAATTGGAAGGCCAGTTATATTCGCTAATTCGAATTAAATTGGGAGGCCCTGGATTCAGAGAATAGAGCCTTATTATGAACTTTTTAATAACTGTTTATAAAACTGTTTTTGATGCGTAAATTAACGTCTCTGAGACGTTTCTTTTACACGCTAAAGAACCACTGTATTCGAACAGTGCATTCATCGCATGGTGATTGCAGTCGACGAGTGCACAAAAAAGTGTACATAACTGTTAAAAGGGTAATATGTTGGTCAATATTTTACTTCTGAAAATATTCATTGCGAATTATTGTCACATATAAATCCATCTTTGTATCTGCTTAACATAGTTTTTGTGGGTTGAGTGATAGTCGCTACAGCGACAGAGTTATGCCAAAAATGTGATTTTTTCCTGAAAAAGAGGATTGAACAAATCTTTGTTTATGTTCTGGAATTTATGCTTACTTTAGTTAAAATGCATATATTTTTCATTCATAATAAGTAATTGTGCGACAATCTAAAGCACACATTTTACGAAGATTGCCGAAGATTGGAAGAAAGGTCGTTGAATATGCATACGTCTCAGGTCAATGTAGACACACAATAATAATAATAATAATAATAATAATAATAATAATAATAATAATAATAATAATAATAATAATAATAATAATAATGATGATGATGATGATGATGATGATGATGCTGATGATGATAATAATAATAATAATAATTTATTTGAATTTTTCAGAAAATGCTAATTGTTCTTCAAATTGCACTGTTTGTGGGTGTTGCCCGAGGGTAAATATTATTTGTTTCGTTTTCTATTTATGCCCCAGAAGGAACTTTGGGAGGCATATAGTAATCACACTGTCCGTCCGTCCGTCCGTCAGTCCGCCCGCCCGTCTGTCTCGCTTCGTGTAAGGTACATATCTCCTATATTCTTTAAGGCAGGAATCCTAAAGTTGGCGTGTTGATGTATCTTGGGATGGCGGAGTATCGCGTACCATTTTTGGGCCACCGTGACCCAGACCTTGACCTCTGACCTAGTTTTTAGAAAATTCGTGTCCAGCATATCTCTTATATTATTTGGAATGTGCATTCATCTTGGGATGACAAATTGTCGCGTACCGCCACTGGGTTACTGTGACCTTGACCTTGACATCTGACCTAGTTTCTAGAATCGGCATTTATATGTTTTTCGTATCTGGAGTATATCTCCTTTATAACAAATAACTTACCTCAAATGTGACTTATGCTAGACCAATTCCTTTGGGGGCATTCGTCACATTACTTTGACATTTCTTGTTAATGTATACACATAGACAGCTTATTGGTGGCTGTTTAAGTGCACAGTGTGAACTCCAGTGTAAGCATCAGGTCTCAGATTAATCAAAATAAAGCACAATGATTGGCTGCTTGCGGACACGTGTCCGCAAGCAGCCAACCATTGCGCTTTAATTTGATTTAGTTTAATTTGATTTAATTTAGTCTGAGTGCTTTATTTTGAGTCTGAGAATGAACTCAAGTTTTATAACCTCGAGGCCAGTACTAAGCATTGAGAATAAAGAAATTTACAAAGACACTGTTGTTTTGCATTTCAATTTTTGTTTCATACAAGGCAATACTAGTCGTGTCATGTAGAATTCAATCAGAAACGACACTATGGAGAATGAGCAAAAAATACCACAATCACAAGCTGCAGACAAACCCTTGGCACCGCGAGGAAGAGCCACTCAACAATCACGAGACACCAGGAAGACAAATAAAGCTAAGAAACCAGCTCTCTCTTCCCCTTCAAGATGATTGCAAAACTTGAATGGACACAAAGTAACGCACTGCAAAACATAGAAAAATACCACGGTGGGTAGCCATGACG
The DNA here is from genome assembly GCA_964019695.1 of Loripinus fragilis. NCBI lineage: Eukaryota > Metazoa > Mollusca > Bivalvia > Lucinida > Lucinidae > Loripinus > Loripinus fragilis. The sequence continues at coordinate 78,271,731 of OZ026525.1, forward strand.
GCAGCTAAGTGACCAAAGGTCCTGTTACGTCACCTTCATGCTAATAATGTCCCTACATGTGTAGTAAAACCGATAGGAGTGGTGGATGCCAAGTCTGAACATGTCCCTGGGTCTCAGAATTATGTCAAAGGTCAACTGGGTGCAAAATAACACATACATGTAAATAGACAAACACTCTTTCCTTGTAATCTTCTTACCATATGATGCCCATTAAATTCACTGAAACCATCCACGGTGTACTTAAGATACATGTTGCATTTAATACACAACCTAGACAAGAACTGAGCATATGCCAGTAAAAGGTTAAAGGTCATTTAAGTGCAAATTTCGCAAAATCAATGTACGTAATGTTAATGCTGCATTTTTTATCAGTATCATACCAATCCAACAATACACAATTATAAAAATGTATGTGAATGGTTTAGAAGCAACTTCAAGCAATGCATAGTAATATTTATAGTGCAACTACAGGCCAGGTCAGGATTAAAGATCTCTTTTAAGTACACAGTCTAGAATATTAAGCCAGCAAATTGAATTAAATTTGCCAATTAACTTGTACCCCCTTTTCTCTAGAGTAATTCTTGGAAAAAATCCTGCTTCTTCAATAAAAACATTAATACAGCAGATGAGGTGATCAGGTTTCAACTTTCTCCCAGTATTTTCAAAGTTGTATATACTGACCATTTGTAAGCACTTTTGTTTTAAGCCCGGATTTATTCTGTTTAATTGTAGATTTGATGTCCCCTCAGTTTCTTAATATGCATCAGGGAACTGTTGCATACAAAGTTGTTGCTTTAAGAATAAATAAAACAGACTTTCTCATGCAGCTGATCCTTGTATATTTTCTTACTTTTTTCTCAGTTTGTTCTTGCAAATAGTTATTGAAATGATTTGACCAGCTCTGAAATTTTCTCTCAGGTCTAAACTAAATTTAACAGCAGGGGCCAATTACAAGGTAACAAGTTTATGCTCAGAAAAAGAGTAACCAGAATTTTTGACAATCTGGGAAAGTCGGTCTTATATTCTAGACTGTACACAGCCTACGTAAAAATCGCAAGGAAAATAGCTGTTTTTTGTAATCAGCATACCCAACATGTCCATGAAAACAACATAAAAGGGTAGAATGTATGAGCGCAGCAAACATCCTCACTGATGTTACTTAAAATAGATCTAGAAATAATTCACTATTTGAGTTTTGCGATTCTTACAGTGAGTTATCACTTCGCAACTTACACAAAACAGCTGATCTATTTTGATTGTGATATGAGCCGCGACATGAGATTTCCGACAATGTGGTATGTGCGACAAGCAAAGGGTCAGACCAGCCTGCGCGTACGCGCAGTCTGATCAGAGCCTTTGCTGGTCGCTTGAATATTCTATAAGTGTTAAGCTACTGACTGAACATCATTTGGAGAGTCTAAGCTTAAATGGAGGCTGCACAGGCTCGTCTGAATCTACACATGTCAAACTGCCACAATGTTGGAAATCACATGCAACGGCTCATATAGAGATTATTTATGACCAAAATGGAGCTGTAGAATACGCAAGCATGTATATGTAGTGCTTGCTTGATCATAATTTTGCCCTGTCAGGAGAAAATTTATTTTCAATAAGGCATGGCTCAATCTGACCCGCTCAGATACAGCGCTTAGCTAGAGTCAGGAAGATGAATACCTAAATCCGCGAACAACAAAAGTGCTAGTCAGACAGCACAGATGTGAAGGCTGATATGCACATTTGCTGTTCTTATTTGCGTAAAGCAGCGGTCCCATAAGAGGCCCAAGAGTTTCTTTGCTGCTAGTTTACAATTGGATACCTATATCCTTCAGAAAAGACCTATATTGCATTCAGTTTGCTGCGCTCATGCGTCCTTCTCACATAAAAGTTTTGTTTAATGGATGTGTTAGGTATGCTGATCACAAAAATCAAGCATTTTTATGTATTTTCTTCACAAAGTGTGCATTTAAGTGGCCTGCAATCCTAGCCTGTTCTGTTGTGACACTATTAATATATAATACATATGCATAACTTCTTAACCATTCACATGCAGTTTTATTATAATTATTTATCATATGACGTCGCGTCTGGGAGTGAAATAACGCCATGCAATAAAATCTGTAAACCACTAGTGGTTTATAGATTTTCGGGAAACGTTATGACGTCCATAACAACATTGCGTAAATAATGACAAAATTATAACGTTTTTACGGCAGAAATGAGATTTTATCATATGATAAATAGAATCTAACATTCGTGCTCTTGTATTATTGAATTTATTAAACTCGTTGCGAAAAAGAGATAAAATGCTCGGCAAGCCTCGCATTTTATCTCTTATTCCCAACTCGTTTAATAAATTCAATAAAACATGAGCACTCATGTAAGATCCTCTATGTATTGTTGGATTGGTATGGTGCTGACAAAAATGCAGCATTAACATTTCATACTTTGGTTTTGCAAAATTTGCACTTAAATGACCTGTAACCTTGCACATGCATATGTTCAGTTCTTGCCTAGGTTATTATTAATTGCAACATGTATCTTAAATATATTCTGAATAGTTCCAGTGACTTTAATTGGTATCATGTGGTCATAAGATGACATAGAAAGGAGTGTTTGCCTAGTTTTGTTAGTTTGCACTCATGCAGTTGACCTTTGACCTAATTCTGAGGCACAAGGACATTTTCAGACTTGGAATCCACCCCTATCGTTTTTACTTCACATGTAGGAACATAATTAGCATGGATGGATACCAGCTTCTTCTCCATTTTGCCAACAGAAGTTTTTTCCCCATAATATGGACTGCCTATATAATCAGAATAATCGATTTTAACTGAGCTGAACCCACATGCAACAGAACTAATTTTCACCTCGAACTAATTTTCACCTCGCCATTTCCGGCGAACAAAATGGAGCTTTTTGGTATACAGTAATACGCATAATGCTCCTTACATACACCTGAGCACATTCGGGAAAGTCCGCCACAATTCGAGGATCGTATCGGGTGTATGTAAGGAGCATTACGCATAGTACTATGTACCAAAAAGCTCCATTTTGTTAGCCGTAACTGGCGTATGCAAAAGAAGTTTTGTAGCATGTGGGTTCAGCTCTATTAAAATCGATTATACTGATTATCCGAAAAGTTTAATCAGCAGAATAAATGAAGTTTATTTATTTTTTATTGAAAAAACATAAACTTCCTTTAAGCGGTTTGTTGTGCTGCAATTACACTTGTTATTGTGTTAATGTGGTTTCTGTGACGTCACGTTATATAACGTCAGAGTCACGTTATCACCCGCGTAGATCAAAGTAGATCCTCGATGTACATCAGTGGTATGATTCCACGGAAATTTCGCGGAATTGGCCGAGGCAGTTCCGATTGTACCCAATGGGTCCAACTGCTTCTCGCAGAGAGGAGTCGGTACCAACATTTCTATGAAAACCTATAGCCACTTGTGATTTTCCAGGGGGTACGTGGCGCGATTAAGGTTAAATATAGGTTATAAGATATATATTTACATTTCCACTGCGAGTCTTTAATTGAACCTTTACATTTGAGATGTGGTTCATACCTTCATGAACAATTCGATTAAAGCCACACCCACATACGCGCCATTTGAGCGGGCTATCGTCAAGTCCATCCAATAACATTGCTTGTTTACTGACGTTTGCGTGACGTTGAACACGTATCGCCATGACTTTAGGCGCGATAAATTGGCGTTTTGGCTATTCCAAACCCTACGTTATGTCTCATTCAATTCAAAATATCTGGAAAAGCAGCCAAGTTAGGTGAAAATTGAAAATTGATACTTGAATGATAATATAAAATGTAAATATAAGTAATCAAGTCAATTTTTGGAATGTTCATGGAATCATGAATACTTCGGTCTCGTGCAAAGTAAGTGAAGTCCGAAGGGCTTCACGTTAACTTTGCAAGAGACCCGAAGTATTCATGATTCCATGAACATTCCGAAAATTGAATTCATTTCTTAAATGATTGTCTTTACCCGTGTCTTGTATTTCAGTCTTTTCTTTGGTCCTTCTACTGTCCACTGTGACCAGGACCCAGTTATCAACCGCTCCACTGGAGCGACGCTGGACGACCTTGTTGCTGATTTGGTTAGGTCAATCGATTACAATGGAGATGGTATTCTGGACATTGATGAGGTCAGAAAAGGGCTTATTGGGCAATTTGCTGGCCCGGGTAAGTACAAGCCAAACCAGCATACAATCTCGGGAAATTATAAGCCCGTTTTATACATGCTTTGTTGCAGCACGTTTTGAAATAATGCACTAATTATTTCATTTTGATTTTTTTAAATTTCATTTTGCGTTGCCAATGTCGACGCAATATGAAATAATCTTGATTTTTATTTCATTTTGCGTCGATCATGTGCAGTTGGTTCAAAATGAAATAATTATTTCATTATGCGTTGATAGTAGGCATTTTTTTTTATTTCATTTTGCGTAAATGGCATCAGATCGGTTTCAAATGATAAACATTTTGTTATATGCTATGGTAGATAGCATAATAATTCAATTGTTTTAATTTTCGATGAACTGTTGAATGAGTTTTTTTTAAATCAATATTGCCTTGGGATTTTGCCTGTTTGTTATCTACCGACGAAGTCAGAGGTACATATTTTTGCGTCGTCTGTGCATCTGTCCATCCATTCCGCCCGTCCTTCCACACTTTTTGTCCATCCGGAACCATATCTCAGTACTTATTTGTTAGATCAGAATCATTCTTTGTACAAATAATATGTACCATGTATTCTCGATATCCTATAAGTTTTGTCAAAATCGACCCTTTAGCACTTGAGTTATTGCCCTTGTTTATGTAAAGGAATTTATAATGCAAAACCTATATCAGCTTTTTTGTATGATGATCTTCACATTTCATCAAAGCTATTATATCTAACAACTTCTCACTATATACCATAATTGCTCAGTGCATGTGGCTTAGAATGGCAGTATCCAAATTTTACCCTACCCCTTTTGACCCCACCTTAGGGTCAAAGGTCAAATATTTAAATTTCGAAATAACTACGGCAATTGTCAATATTTTTGCTGAAAGTTTGCATGCAGGCAGAGCAGCAATATTTATGAAACAAATCAAGGGGGATTTTAGTTTGAATGCCTGGGTCCGATCCCCTAGTGTGTACTTAGTGGGTGGGACCAAGGCAAAAATTAATCTTTTTTCGGAATATGGTTATGTTGCATATCATCTGACACGAAATGTACTGCATTAAACATAGTCTTTTTAAATAAACCACCTAATACAGATCAAGGTTTAAAACTCCTTAAGATTAATTCCATATTATTACATTGTTTCATTTCGCGTGTTCCAAGCACAACACATAATGTAATGATTGTGACAAATTGAGCATTTGAATATTTTTACAGCATTTCGTACAGTGTTTTATACGAGCACACAACGCCCTTGACATAAAAATGCTATTGAATAAATCTTATAGTATGTACAAAATACAACCAGAATTCATGTACTATTGTATTTATATAGCATTTTTAAATGGACCATCGATGCCAACCATTTTTCCTTATTGCTTAAACTTGATCCTATAATAAATCACCTGACATGAAAGTTGCTGCATTTAACATAGTGTTCATAAATTAACCACCTACATGTAATACAGATGAAGATTTTAAACTGCTTACTTCCATTTTATTACAATATTATATTTTGAGTTTTCTAAGCACTACGCATAATGAAATAATGAATAGTAAAAACGATTGATTAATTTTATCTAGAGCAATTATAATAGTGGTTGACAAACATGCGAAAACGACCTTTATGTTATGGTTATAAAATGTTCGTAAATGATCCCATGAACTAAAAAAATATAATGTTGTATTAATAAAAAAAATCAACATTTTAGTGCAAACTTACTTGAAAACCAATAAGAATTAATGACATATTATTACATTATTTCATTTCTTAATTGACATGCACAACGTATTATGAAATAATGTAATAATTCTGAGAAGTATGAACAATTGATTATTTTATAACAATATTTTTACAGAAGTTTGCTCTAGTGCAAACCGCCATAATGATTTAAAATATTCGTAATTTTATTCAATGAAATGCATCAATATAATGTTATAAGAAAAAGTATCCAACATTCTAATGCAAAACTTGCTTTCAAAACACTTCAGATTTATTTCACATTATTACATTATTTCATTTTGCGCTGTCTTAGTTCAGCGCATTATGAAATAGTGTTAAAATTTGACGAGGTATAAATATTAATTATTTTTATAACAGCAATTCTAACAGTGGTATATTCACGTACAAAACGCATATTTTAACATGTCTGTAAATGAATCCCATGAACAGAATTTATATAATGTATACAGCAATCTAATGCAAAAAGACTTTAAAAATCCTTAAGCTTTATTTCATATTATTACATTATTTCATTTTGAAGTGTTCTAGTAAAACACATAATGAAATGGTGTAATAATACTGACAAAGAAAGAAAGCGGGCAAAGATCAGGAATCGATACAATCAAGCACCGTACCTGACCCAGGATACCAATGGGAAAGTGTCAAGTTCACAATTAAACATCACAAACGAGAGCCAAGAGGCCAGCCCTTTCCCAGCAGGTGGCCACAATGCATCAGTAAACAGACGCGCACGAAAGCATAACAAAAACAAGACAGAAATAGCATAAATGATCCACAAAAGAAGCACCACCTTGGAACTGTCAGTGAAAATATTTTACTAGAGGGCTTAAACCTGTTTCAAAAGTATGAAAAAATGTTTAATGTTTCTTACAGCAATTCTTACAGTGGTTTATTCTCGTGCATAACACCTATTTTTTTTGATTATGTCTGTGAATAAATTTGATGAACTGAATTAATATACAGAAGTATTTACATATTTATACAGTAGTCAACCATCTAATAAAAGCATTATACTTTAAAACCCTTTAAGATTAATTTCATATTATTACATTATTTCACTTTGTGTTGTCCTAGCGCAAAGCATAATAAAATAATGTAATAATTTTAATAAGAATGAACAACTAATTTAAGTTTCTGACAAAAATTCTTACAGAGGTTTATCCACGTGCAAAACGCCCTAATTACTTTAAATATGCTCTTAAATAATAATAAATAAATCCAATGGACAGAATTGATATAGTGTTATATTTAAATAGTATACAGCCATCTAATGCAAATATACTTTAAAACCCCTTAAGCTTTATTTCATATTACTACATTATTTCATTTTGCAGTGTCAAAGCACAACGCCTCATGAAATAATGTAATAATTCTGAAAAGTATGAAAAATGATTGATTTTTCTGACAGCAATTCATAAATAGTAAGTGAGTATGATCAGGAAATACCACAGTCACAAACCACAGACAACCCTGTGGCACCGCAAGTAAGAGCAGCTCAACCATCACTGAGACAAGTGGTTTATTTACGTACTAAATCCCTTTTTTAATGTGTCTGTAAAGGAATCCCAAGAGCAGAATTTATATTGTGCTATATTTGAATAATATTCGGCCATCTCGCGTTAAGCACGCAAAAAAATGAACTGAATTTATATATACCTCTACAAAATTAACCTGATCCTGACCTTTATGCATGAATAAATTATTACGGTATTAACACTAAATATATAGTTTTTCGTGATGGATCGTGTGCGATCTGTATGTTTCGAGCAATTACGGAATTAAACGTCTTGGTACAATTGCGACCAGATCAACTCAATGAAATTGTACTTTCCACGGTAGTCGTGTGGTTAGTCAGAATAGCTCCAGATACGTAAATTGTGGGTTCGAATCCTGGTCGACACAACTTTTTTTTAATTTCATTTTTCTTTGTTTTCATGTCAAAGAAATGCACATAAAGACAAAACATGTAAGTTCACGCTTTCTTTGAAAATGTACATGTAATGACTGACTCCAAAGCAAAATAAATCAGTTATAGCAGTCAAAGCATTTCTCTAAAAAGCAGCAAGGAGGTCCATATATGAGCCACGACATGAGATTTCCACATTGTCCAGAACCCAGCTGTATTATAGATCATTTTACCCTCTAGTATAAGAGCTTGGAACGATTTATCTCTTGAAGTAAGACAGTCAAACTCGATTCAAAGTTTTAAATATCAACTAAACAAAAATTTAAAGAAGCCCCCTAAACATTATTACATTGGCAACCGAATATCTCAGATACAACATACCCGACTAAGAACCGACTGTAGTTTTCTCAACCATCATCTTTTTTTCAAAAAATATTGTTGACAGTCCTCACTGTGCCTGTGGTGCAGTTGAAACTACAAAGCATTACTTTTTTGAATGCCAAAGATATAACGAGACCAGGACAATAAAGCTTAATGAACTGACAAACTACTGTCAACCAGATTTAAACACTGTGTTATTTGGTATACCTGAATCTGACTTTCATACTAACTATAGTATTTTTGTAATAGTACAAAAATACATATTGGATAGTAAACGGTTTGAGCGTTGAGGATGGAATCTCTCTCTCTCTCTCTCTCTCTCTCTCTCTCCACACATCCACTCTCCCACACACACAATACATTTAGAGTAGAAAAGTTATTTGGTTTGAATACAAGTAAGTAATGGTGCAAAGATCAGGAATCGATACAATCAAGTATCACACCTGACCCAGGATACCAATGGGAAAGTGACAAACTCACAGAAGACACCACAAACGAGAGCCAAGAGGTCAGCCCTTTCCCAGCAGGTGACCACAAAGCACATATAAACAGACGCGCACAAAACATAGCAAACACAAGACAGAACAAAAACATAAAAGATCTACAAAAGAAGTACCGCCTTGGAACGGTCAGTAAAACACCCTACTGGAGGGCTTAAACCGGTTTAACGGCGCCAACCTCACCCTTAATTCAGATGTGGATCAAGACACATAGATATTTGGTTTGCATGAAAGACCCCTAACTTATCAATGCATCATCTCCTAAAACATATAAATCAAGATATAACAAGGAGATAAAGCAAGGATAAGGACTCAACAGTAAATTAAACTGAATACCGGAGCAAAAGAAATCCAACAGGTAAACCCCGGTGGGCCTGACAAACAGCCAAAGCATCAGGCCCCTACCATCTCATCAATAGATAAGTCTTTAAGTCGGAACCATCATAGAGTCTGAAGTCCGACCCACCGGCGTGCAATTAAAGAGGAAAGCAAAGTTGCCAACCGTGATTGGGTTGACTACCAAGCATGCAGTCTGTTGCAATACATTAATGTTATAGCCAATCTTTTTATAATGGGAAATTATTTTAATGAACTGCGCTGAAAAATTATTAGAGCCAAGAGGTCAGCCCTTTCCCAGCAGGTGACCACAAAGCACATATAAACAGACGCGTTTAAAACATAGCAAACACAATACAGAACAAAAACATAAAAGATCCACAAAAGAAGTACCGCCTTGGAAGTAAGTAATGGTGCAAAGATCAGGAATCGATACAATCAAGTACCACACCTGACCCAGGATACCAATGGGAAAGTGACAAACTCACAGAAGACACCACAAACGAGAGCCAAGAGGTCAGCCCTTTCCCAGCAGGTGACCAAAAGCACATATAAACAGACGCGCACAAAACATAGCAAACACAAGACAGAACAAAAACATAAAAGATCCACAAAAGAAGTACCGCCTTGGAACGGTCAGTAAAATATTTTACTGGAAGGCTTAAACCGGTTTAACGGCGCCAACCTCACCCTTAATTCAGATGTGGATCAAGACTCATGTTTTTATTGATTTTCACCGGATATAATTTCAAACTGTGCACCATTTTGTTCAAGGGAAACAGATTCGTATAAGTCGCATGACTTCTTTCTGAATCCCATCATGATGATATTGTAAAATGTATATTTGAATATTTGTATATTACTGTAAATGGAAATATGAATAAATATGTTTAAACCAATTGGCTAACAGTTGCCTGCGTGGCTCAGTGGGTAAGACAAGCGAATATTGCACACTTATATTTTTAAGCTCTGCGTTGTTTGTTCGAATCCCGTACGCGATATCTATTGTTGTAACTATTGAAAAGACTATTGTTTTATTTTATTTAGATTTTCTCCTTTTGAAATATCGTTTCTCTATTTAAATTAATTTGCTCTCTTTGGTGACACCAACATTCTCTCGTCGGATCCGTAACACTGTACTTCAACTATCGCCTGTCATCTGTTCAGTTTTTAAAATATGAGCTGCGACATGAGATTTCCAATAATGTGGCATTTTGACACGAATAGGCACAGGTGAGCCTGTGCACCCTCCTTTTAGGAATTGAAACTATGTGCGACAAGCAAAGGCTCAGACCAGCATGCGCATATGCACAGTCTGATCAGAGCGTTTGCTAGTCACTTGAATATTCTATGGCTGGTAAGCTACTGAATGAACATCATTTAGTTTCAATTCCTAAAAGGAGGGTGCACAGGCTCACCTGTGCCTATTCGTGTCAAAATGCCACATTATTGGAAATCTCAATTTTTGCAGTGATTTTATTCTCATGCAAAACGCCCCAAATATAAATATGTTAGTAAATTAATCCCCATACAAGAACAAGAAACGAATTGAATTAATATAATGTTATATTTATAAAGCATACATTATTTAACCATCTTATACCAAATACATTTTTCTCAATGCTTTAATTTGATCATAAACAATTCACCTGACAAAAAGGTACTGAAATTATTTTTTGGGCGGCTGCCGCATTAGCTGGCATATCAGTCGGTGTCTTCGTAATTGCCCTCGGGACTATTTAATCTCTGGCCTCAAGGCCCTCACGCAAATAAGGAGACACTTGTCCGATATATGGTATCACTGGTAATGCGCTGGTGACCATTGTGCGAAATTGTGCTCTTCTCACAGTCCCAATCTAAGGGGCTGTTTCATCCTGGTTTGGTGATCAGGAATGAACTGTTGTGAACCATGCCACAATAGTGGACAACCTTGGCAAACCAGGATGAACAGTGTTAAACCGGTTCATTCTCTGTTTGTTCTAAGATGTTTAAAACAACTGGGAGTCAACAGGAGTCACCAGGAATGCTGTCAAATACCGTGGTAAGCCGGGACGACAGCCACAACGTCCATGTCACCACGGTGATGAGCGGAGCACGTTGAAGACACCCCCACGGTTTGCCCCTGTGTTAGGACGGTAGAGCCCAAAATTAAGAACGGTAGCGTCACAGTTCGCACCGGTTGTGACAGGTATTAGCATGGTTTGAGCCAGTAAAGCCCCGTTTATACCCGAAAACTCGTTGCTTCTTCGGTTGGGCCCGGTAGATGCCCTGTCTGTCCCAGTTTAACAAATTCTGCGTATGTATATAAAACAATATATAAAGTCAAGAAAAAAATAGGGCTATACCAGGGTAACATCAGTAAGGTGAGAATGAAATTCATTTTTCATGAAATATGTCCCGGTGCATCACGGTATTGGGATGTACCGTGGCTACATAAGTACAGTCAGAACGAGGCTTAAACGTTCGTAGACTTAAATGAGAGCATAAGTTCAAAAATGGCAAGGAAAGAAGAACAAAATAGGTCATTTCAATTTCAAACTTATTCTTTGAAATTTCAAGATTCTATCTCTAATCTAACTCAAACGAGTGAAGAAAGCTAGCTTATTCAAACATTATTTCATTTTGCGTTGATATGCACCTTATCGACGCAAAATGAAATAATCGCATTATTGCATCTTTACTTCATTTTGCGTCGACGTTGACGACACAAAATGAAAAAAAAATCAAAACGAAATAAATTATTAATTATAAATTATTTCAAAACGTGTTGCAACAATGCTTATTTGGAGCATTCACACATACCAGCACGCATCCATATAGTCGGTAGCGGGTCACTGACGGCAAATGATCGACAACGTGGATGCCGATTTTAAGAGCCTGTCGAAAACTCTGGATCGAAGCACACCATAATAAGCAAGAAAATTATAAAATGTTATAAAACATGTTGTTAGAGGCGGTCCGTAGAAGTTTATGATTGATATAAGGTATTAAAGCAGAATGGTTGAGTAAAATGACATAAACATGATTGACAATGCCATTGAATTATCAAACGTCTCATAGGCGCGTTGCTGAAATTCAAATTTTCGAAAAAAAACTTACCTCATCGTCATAAAGGATGAAACCGGTCTTAAATTCAAGATCAATGACTCTTCTTTATTTCTGATTGGGTCGTACGCTCAAAAATTGGTAGCATCATATTAAAAAATGGGAAGATAACTCAATGTTTGCAAAAAAAGGAAACGTAAAGTACGTTTTTCAAACTGATTTTGTATTGACAAAAAGACGTTCTTTTTCGCAAATTATTTTATTTTCTAAAAGTTAGTTTACTGGCATTTATATTTGTATGAGTTTTATTGATTTTTATAAACTTGAACATATCATTTTGGGGGATAACTCTTACTGCCCTATAGAATTAAATATTTTCCTCTATATCATTCCTTATTATACCGTTATATTTAATCAGAACCAGCAAAACTTCATAATTTCTGAAGCAATTGTCTTTTCGCTTTTCAAAAACATGATTTGCCGCATTCTGATATGCCTGACGGTTCAGAAGTTTGCTTCTAAAGTCGCCACCCCTGTGTGGAAAAAAACAGCGTTTTAAAGCATTTTTCCAATACACTTGATACGAGCATAGGAGATTCACTGATTTACTTTTGGAGAAAACTTACATTAGCGTCCTAAATGATGATACATGCCTCAATTAAAGATAAATATATCTGTACTGTCAATTTGTGAGGATTGTACGTTAAAATCGAGTAACGTCATTCATAAAATGGGGGAGTAACTCTGGTACTAGAAATAATGTAAAACCAGCATAGATGAGCGTCGTTAAGTACCTCCTGTAAATATTGTTTGTCTGTTTTGTTTTTTTTTACTTTTACTTACACATAAGTATATCTGTTTGAAATATCTAGTCTTTCTTCCTTGAATAGATAAAATAGAATTTCAGAAACAGCAATATGACGCTCTTATTAGATATTAATATTATCTAACTTGCATACTCAAGAATATTTATGAAAACGTAAGAAATGAGAAAAAATGTAGAATAAATTAAGAGGTGTCACCTACAAAATTACATATTTGTCGCTGTTTATCATTCTAGACTAAGAATCGTGGTACCAAATTAAACTTGAGACATTGGCAAAATGACCAACTGAATAGATATACGAATTATCTAATTTGCATACTCATGAATATTAATAAAAACATACGAAATGAGAGAAAATTGGTCGAAAAATTAAGGGGTATACCTACAAAATTACCACTACACCAGCTGCTAACTAGCTCATCCTACAAGATTTGATACCTAATAAAAGTTGAGACAAAAGCCATTTGACTAATATTATTAGATATATGAATTATCTAATTTAAATATTCATGAATATTAATGTAAACGTAAGAAATAAGACAAAATTGGTAGAAAAAATAAGGGGATATACCTACAAAATGTCCTATACGTTTGCTGCGTACTAGCCTAGACTGCAAAACTTGGTTCCAAATAAAAATTGAGACATTGCCATTTGACTAAAATGATTAAATATGCGAATCATCTAATTTAAATATTCAAGAATATTAATGTAAATATAAGACATAAGACAAAATTTGTAGAAAAATAAAGGTGGTATACTTTCAAAATTACCAGGACGTTAGCTGCTAACTATCATATCTTACAAAACCTGGTACCAAATAAAAGATAAGACATAGCCATTTGATCAAAATGATGAAATAAACGAATTATCTAATTTAAATATTCATGACTATTAATGAGAGCATAAGAGATAAGAGAAAATTGGTAGAAAAATTAAGGTGGTATACCTTCAAAATTACCTATATATCTACTGTTAACTATCGTAGACTACAAAACTTGGTACCAAATTAAAGCTAAGGCATTGTATTTTGACCAAAATGATTAAATATACGAATTATCTAATTTGAATATTCATGAATATTTATGTAAAAATTAGAAATAAGGGAAAATTGGTAGAAAAATGAAGGCGGTATACCTACAAAATGTCCTATATGTCTGCTGTTTATTAGACTAGACTTTAAATGTTGGTACCAAATAAAAGTTGAGACTTTGCAATTTAGCCAAAATCATTTAATATGTGAATTATCTAATTTAAATATTCATGAGTATTAATGTAAACATAAGAAATAAGACTAAATTGGAAGTAATTAAACTCTAACAAATTTCCCTTGGGTTTTATACCCTACTGGCAATCCACAGAACAAGAAAGTATGGGTCCCCTCAGAATGTTATGTGATGACTTATTTACATGTGTCGCACTTCATCACAGGGGAACGCATGCAATCAGTACTGTGTGTTGACACGCACGACCTTTCTTGTAAAGAAAAACTACTAGTGTGCGCCCGTAGCAACGTCACAGCAGAGAAATTTGCCAATAAAACCTCAAAAATCCCACTTCTGACACCATTGTTACGACATAAAGCCGGTCAGGAAGGAAGAGGGGAAATCTTATTGACAAAAATTCCTTTATGCGATGACGATGCTACCAGGGAAAAATAATGCACACAACCAGCAAAAACTTTTCAGTACTTTATGTACTAAGAAAACATCAACAACACATTAATATACAATGACACCACCTACGCTGTTATTTCTGGCTAATTGACCATCCTATACTAGAGCAAGTTGCCACTCCAAGATCATTTTAATTAGAACCAATCTTGGACTGTCCTGTTCTAGATGTACGTCAACTAGTCAGAAATAAGAGACGTAAAGAATATGATTAACATATAGCTTAAGTTCTCATAAATAAAAAAAAATTGGGCCCTTTTATATTTCAGTTCTCGTATTGACGAGAAATCTCGAGATGATACGCGTCTCGCGAACACTATGTCTTCTAAGCTGCACATGTGTCTACTTCAGACCATCGGCGCTGAGGTGATCGAGCCTGTACTTTGGTCGTCACTGGTTTCACGTAATATTTCTTACGCGTACTGCTGATCGTCGTTCAAGACGTCAGGATTAATATAAGTAGTTCTTCCTGATCATATCCCCACGTTGGGGTGTCAGATTCAAATATAACAATTCAAGCCGGTTGGCTTCCCATTCGATTGTGCTACGTGGTAACGATTGGGCCTTGATCCACGCTGGTCGTGGCCTGAGGGGGACAGCTAATATGTGCCCTCAGGTTATAATCATACGGCTCACCAACATTCAGCCTCCAACGTAGGAGGGGACACAAGACACGATTCTGCAAAAAACAATCTATATTTAGAATCTCAGAATCACTCTTTTGCGTCAATAATGGGGTTGTTCGTTCCAAGTTAACAAAAATAGAAATAATTTCAGTGGTCTTACTCTTTTAAATTACATCCTAACCCTATAAACGCGCGATAAGCCCTCACCTGTGGGTGTATGGCTAACGGCTCCCATGCGGTTAGGATGGATCGGCTCTTCTAAATATCCACACTTAAAATTATATAATAGAGAAGTATTTTTAGTGACTGGCCTATGTCAGCGCTAAACAATACCTCTTATGCCAAACGAACAAACCCATACGTAACAAACTTTCTATACACTGTCGTAACGTCACCCTGGTTGAGACGCTATCGCAGCCGAAACATCAAGATCCCGTGGCCTTTTTTCCCTTCAAGGTCATGTTATCTAGATAGTTTCGAGGTTTACAAATACTGATACCAATTCTCTTAAAATTCCAGGAAAAAGGTTGAACAGTGTGGTGCCGACGTAACGTTTGGACGTTTACGTCGGACATCACGCTGCCCTCGCACTAATTTCGTACATGTATAACGTATCAGTTGTAAACAACTAATTATGACCTCTCTGCAAAAAATATTTACATCAATATTGAGAGATTACATTCTGCTGTTTTATGTGTGTAAAACCGTACAATGCTTTCTTACATTTATTTTGGTGTAACAAATATTTTTACATTTACTTTGGTGTAACAAAAAATATTTTACATTTACTTTGGTGTAACATTACACCTACCTAATCTCTAAACATACATGTCAGCTATCACCTTATTTATGTAAGTGTGTTGTAGTGTATGCACCTAACCCTTATTCTTATATGCGTCAGATATAACTCGAGGCGACACATACAGGTCGCTACAGAAAGTCGATTATCACTGGCAGTTAAATCGTCTTTCCAACAACGCCATATAAAATCACAACAATTTAAAATCTAGCTGCTAAAATTGTTTTTCACCTATCGGTCCCTGGTAAATCTTTCAGCATACCATTTTAGTTTTATGTGCAGGCCCGACATGGCCTGTGACTACTTTTGTCCGAAATAACCCGACGAGTCCATCCGGACAGCTTTTACTATAGCCGCAAGAATGGTCCCAGCAGATTTTTAGGCCATACGCATGTGCCTAGCTTCATACGCAAGTGCGTAACAATCGCTATTTTCACCGAAAAAACGGGACGTTATTGATAACACCCGAAAGAACTCATACACGGAATGCTGGCCGATTCAACAGACGACAAAATAGAAAACGAGTGACTTATTATTTCAATACAATGTGACATGCTAGAGACATCGCGATTCAATGCAATTACACGAATCGCCATCGCCCTGTCATGTACAATTTCAACACAGTAACAATATATATAACTTCACGTACCTTTTATAATAATGAATAGCGTCTCTATATCGAACCTTTCAACGGTATGTTTAAAATTTCCCCTAACAAGAATGGGAAATTCCATCCTTTATATATTGAAAAACGCACAAGATTTACGAGATATTCAAGAAGAGTAAGGAAATCGTGCAAGCGTTGATAAATAAAGACACAATGAATTCCATCTCAGACAAACCAACCTTTTATTGAGACTATCAATGGAAAGAGTACCGTATCATGGTTCGAATAGGTGACCAGGTGCATACCTAAACCTCTGCGTATTTGTGCGTATACGCAACCATCGCTGATTCTGTTATTCCAGCCATTCTGCATCGTAACACTATGAATGAAACATTCATTACAATAGCTGGGCACTAGAAACGCAAAAAGTAAGTGAGTATAAACAGGAAAAACACAATCACTACTGCAGATCAACCCACTGCATCGTGAGGAAGAGGAACCGAACACTTACAGTCACAAGACATCAGGAAGACAATTAATGCAAAGCAACTATCATTCTCTTCCTCGTCAAGGTGTTAACAAAAATAAAAAGAATACAAAGAGATGCATAACAAAACAGAGACCAACACAGAACCCCCACAAATATTCCGAGGTACATTAAACAATGAATCAACAACAATCTAAGATTCTGTATGATTTTGGCGGCCATCTTGAAAACATGCAAATAAGCTCAATAAGACGCCATTTCTCAGCTTGCAAACATTGGTTTTCGGATTTAGAATACCAAATTACTTAAAGAAATGTGTCAGACGATTTGTCTTCAGAAAAAAGTCCGTACTTGATACTTTTAAAATTCGTATTTCGTGATTCTGTTTTCTGCGAGTATAAAGTTATCTCCCCTTTTTCAATATGACGCTTCCCATTTCTGAGTGTGCGACCCCCAAAAAATTAAGTGTAGACATTTATCTTCAATTGAAAGCTAGTTTCATCCTTTAGGATGATGAGGTAAATTCTCTCAAAAGCATTCAGAGACTGCGCCTAATAGTATATCAAGTATATTGGTGAAATGCACGAAAACAGAGTATTTTTCACACGGGGGGTAGCAACTTTGCAAGCGATTTTCAGAGCCGTCAAGCATGTCAAAATGCTGATGATAATGTTTTTGAATAGCAAATTTATATGTTTCTACGAATTGATCAAGTTTAACGCATTTGTACTAAAATTAACGGTATTATTAGAAACGATATCGAGGGAAATGTTCTATTTTATAGGGTAGTAAGAGTTATCCCTCATTAGCTATATCTGCAAATGAAGAAATTGAGCCAAATTTGATTTAAAAATAAATAAAAGTTAAATTGAGTTTAGAAAATAAAATACTTTACAAAAAATAATGTTTTAACACTGCAAAAAATCGATTCGAAATTCCCTTTTTTGCAAGGATAGAGTTATCTCCCCTTTTTAAGGTATGACGCTACCAATTTTCGAACGTACGACCCAATCAAAATTAAAGTAGAGGCATTTAGTTTTGATTTGAGACCGGTTTTATCCTTTTGACGATGAGGTAACTTTTCTCAAAAAATAAGCCTTATATGAAATTCAGCAACGCGCCTATCAGATGGCTTTTAAGTTTCGGTCTAGAACATATTTAATTCAAGAGTTTTGAAAATATTAAATTCGTAGTAAAGTTAAAACTGCCTCCCCCTAACTCGCCTTATCGATATGGACTTGTTATTAAAGGATCTCAGACAGTCTTAATAAAGGATTGCCCATAAAATGTCCGGAGAAAGTTTCAAAGAAAATGATTTTTTTTCTGTGAAAAGAATAGTTGATTCAACCCTCGAATTATCCATAAAAGCGTTTTCACATTGGACAAGTCAAGACAGAAAAATATGGGCTGAAAACTCTGCTTTTGCTATTCAACATACGGAAAATGTTTTACTGAAGTGCTTCCCCCCATGACCGACTAATCCTTTTGCATACAGTTGTAGTTTTACATTTCACACACCATATAAAAACGGCATGATTGGTCACGGGGGGGGGGGGGGGGGGGGCGTTGTCAAATTGTCAAAATTATAAAAACTTATAAGATACTTATTTTGTACAAACCTTTAGATATTTACAATGGCGTATGTCAGGGCTTTAGTAATGTCAGTGCGTACCAAGTAATTAATTGTCTTATCTCTCAACCAAAACATATGTTGTGGGTACTCAAAAGAACCGTCACAATGAGGCGGTTCTTTTAAGCACACAATTATAGGTTAAATCTAATGTGTAAGAAAATATCAACAATTTTATCATATGACGTCGCGCCTGGGAGTGTAATAACGCCATGCAATAAAATCTGTAAACCACTAGTGGTTTATCGATTTTCGGGAAACGTTATGACGTCCATAACAACGTTGCGTACATAATGACAAAATTATAACGTTTTTACGGCAAAAATGAGATTTCAAAGTAATCTTAAGGTCATATGATAAATAGAATCTAACATTCGTGCCCTTGTATTATTGAATTTATTAAACTCGTTGCGAAAAAGAGATAAAATGCTCGGCAAGCCTCGCATTTTATCTCTTTACCTCAACTCGTTTAATAAATTCAATAAAACATGAGCACTCATGTAAGATCCTCTATTTACGCTCAAAAACTATGTTTATCTAAGACTGTGATGTATACACTATGCAGGTATGATACACCTCAGCGAACAGGTAAAATTGATTGATCTTGAAACATAACAGGTAATAGTCAAAAGTCATTGACAGCATACATATTTGAGAAACAATGGAATCTTCTCAACCCGAATTTGATGCAAATGCATCACTTTCGTCTAAAGTATTATGCCGCCAACATTATATTTCCATGAATTTTGGTGAATACCAGACGAAACTTTGACTTTTTGTGAAAAAAATGGTCGCAAAAATACCCCCACCCCCGAAACCCTAATGCCCTGGCATAATTATGCAATATTTTAAAAATGTTTCTATTTTGTTAGGTGCACTAAATGTAAGGGTTTGGTTTAAGCACAAAAATATAGTTGTCAATTATGCATTTATCTAGCCACATGCTGTCAAAATTTGGCCAGATTGAAAAGGAAACTGTCCGAGGTCCTTACAAAATCAGACTATACCAGTGCTTAGTTTTTACAGCAAAGTATTTATGTCATAGATTTCTTCTGTTTGTGGGTCCTGTCAAAAAGACAGATATTTGGGTCTTCTTCATTAAAGATACAGTTGTGTTTATCTCACAATCGGTTGTGTGTCGCCAAAAACAGCTTTGAAAACAATCCCTCTGATTCATATATAGCGACAGGATGCTTATATTTAAACATGGAATGGCGTACTTAATATTTATTTATTTGTTGTTTATTTATTTATTTATTTATTTATTATCTATTTATTAAAGGTGAAATTCATAGTTACTTCTCTAAGAGGCCAGAAGTTGACCTCTATGTGACTGGGTAGTGATCTGAGAGAAACTAAAAGACTACGTCAAAAATAGCACTCCACTCCATGCTCCACTACGCTCCATGTCTTACAAAATGCACACAAACGCATGACAAGTAGACATCCACTTTTTATAAAAAATCAACAGTGGGTCGCATTTGTTTGCTTAGACTTCCAATGGGTGAAAATTCCTTTAAAAAGTCTTTCTTTCATGAAAAATCAATACTTGTTATTTACAGTCTTTTATGAAAATCAATACTTGTCCGCGGGGAAGTTAAAGTGACAATCCTGAAGATGCTTGCAGAAAAAAATTACATAATCTTATTTCAATCTCCAGTAAACATTCACGTTTGTGACGTCATTAAATTATGATAAACGTAATTTTGAGCTATCTACTGGTGATGTAATAATGAACATCGCTGTGTCGTTTTCTTTGCGTTTTGCTGAAAACATGCTAAATATGTCATAAGGGAGTTTTCAAAACGCGCTGTCCTATATTTACAGAATAATCACATTTCATATAATTTCAAGCATTTTTTCTGCCTCTTAATAACGTGTTTACGTTAATTAGAATATGTTAAATGTGTCTAGTCCTCAAGACCAGGTGAATAATTTTATTGTAAAAAATGCCTATTGTGGTCAAACTTAAAGTTTACGTTCAAATATAGAATAAAGCCGCTGAGATATGACAAAAAATTAAGTATAAATCCTATAACACCTTCACCTAAGCAGTGGAGGAGAGATGCCCGATCGGGCTCCATTGACCTACTTAAATTGAGATAAAAATACAGTTTGACAAAATTGTACAACCGGGCAAACTTTTTCTTAGATCCGCATATAGATTGTTGGGTACTCGTGATTGTTGGGCTAGCAAAGTTTGCTTATCTACTGAGGTTGTTCGCGAGCTCGAGTGGTGGTTACACTCAGTTGATCAATGGAACGAGCGTTTAATATGTTCCGAGCAAGTACAGGGACAAATTGTCACCGACGCAAGTCACCTTGGTTGGGGCGCAGTGTACGATGGACAAGTCGCGTCCGAGGATTGGAACGTCTGAGTCTCATTTCTGTCGTCGAACGAACGCGAAATGCTCGCGATTCTAATGGCTTTGAAGGCGTTTTCCAGTCTGATACGAGGAAAGAACATTCAAGTTCTAACAGACAACATTTCTGCGATGGCTTACGTGAACCACAAGGGTGGTCCGAGCCCAGCTCTTTCAAAGTTAGCAAAGGCCATCTGGGCCGAGGCTATCGAGATTGGTGTCTTGATAAAGTGCGCGCATATAGCCGGAGTAGAGAACCAGGAGTCAGACTTCTGGTGCAGGAGGGCCGACAAACACAATTGGAGGCTTCATCCCAGACTTTTTGCTTACCTGGACCGTTTATGGGGTCCACACACAGTAGACAGATTCGCGAATTGTCAAAATACACAGCTTCCGCGATTCAACAGCAGGTATTGGGAGCCGTTGTCCGAAGCGGTAGACGCGTTGTCCCAGGACAACTGGGGCCCCAAAAACAATTTTGTCAACGCACCGTTTTGCCTACTGCACAAAGTTTTAGACGTAATTCAAGATCAGCGCGCTCAAGCAACAGTTATTGCGCCAAAATGGTTAGCTCAACCGTGGTACAGTCGTCTGCAAAGTATGGCAATCGCACCGCCGTTAAGGCTCCCGAACAGCCCAAGAGTATGTCTAGCGATGGGTGTGGCTGAGCCGTGCCGGAACCCGAAGTGGTCCCTATTTGCCTGGAGGGTATGTGGCAATCCGACCTGAAACAGAAAGGTTGGTCAGCAGACTGCATAGAAAAGTTTCAGTATTGCATTGCTCCCAGTACTTTGAACTCTTACAATGGCGCATTAGAAAAGTTATATGTTTTCTGTAAAGATAAAAGTTGCCCTTTTCCTCCTATCGATGTTAGAATTCTGGCAGAGTTTCTTGCTACTGTAGCGGAAAAATCGGCCAGACCCAGGTCTGTATTGAACACTACTACTGCTGCCCTAGGTCATATGTACCGGGCCTTAGACTTGCCTAACGTTATAGAGAGATATGAGATTAGGATGTTCATTACCGCACTTGTAAAGTCTGGTACGTCAGTGCCTATGTTGAGGTCTAAGGCTATGCCTGTTGGTCATTTTCACGATTTGTTCATGAACTGGGCAGACAATGATGCCCTCGACTTGAAATCATTACGTCTTAAAGCTATTACGCTTTTGGCCCTTACAGCAATGCTCAGGCCCTCGGATATTGCTCCGAACGAACGACAGTTGAACAGTCATGGCGAATGCAGGGTAGTTTTCTCTGTCAATCAGCTGATTTTCTCAAAACACGATGTGAAAATCACTTTTTTCGGCATTAAGAATGATACGGCGCGTACAGGGTTCGACGTTCAAATACCGCGCAGCAGAAATGACAAAGTGGATCCTGTGCAGACCCTTCAGGATTATATTGTGCGCACAGATTCTCATAGGTCGGGCAACGGGCCGGTTTTTCTGACTCTAAGATCTCCGTATACAGCCTTAGAGGCCACTTCAATCGCGAAAATTTTGGAAGAGTCCATTATCTTAGCAGGTCTTGGTGGACAGGGCTTCTCAGCCAAGTCGTTCCGGCCTACTGGCGCAACGTCCGCGATTGAACAGGGAATAAGTCCGGAAGTTGTCAGGGAGGTCGGTTGCTGGAAAAACTCAGAGGTATTTTTTGAGCATTATGTACATGCCAGAACCCCAGAAAGTTTCTGTGACAATGTGCTGCAACATAATTCATAGATCTAATTCATGCGCATATCTGGAGCAGCCGCTATACTAGACTTTAGGTTTCTAAAGATTTGACAGTTTGTTACTGTTTCGTGTATTGATGTTTTTTTTGTTTTTTCTTTAATTCAAACTTGCCTACTCATC
This sequence comes from Loripinus fragilis, assembly GCA_964019695.1. NCBI lineage: Eukaryota > Metazoa > Mollusca > Bivalvia > Lucinida > Lucinidae > Loripinus > Loripinus fragilis. The sequence goes on from OZ026525.1 coordinate 78,294,687, forward strand.
ATTATGGCATATTGTAATTTTGTTTAACCTGTATTAAACAATTAACCTTTCGTTTGTAGTCATTGATCTCAGTGACGTAGAGTAAATGTTACTATAAATATGAACTTGTTACTCGATCGGGCTCCATTTTACTGTTTTTATAGTGGTCTCAGAAAACGAAAAATATGTGTCACAGTTTTTAACCGATTTTCACCAAATTTTAGCAGTTTAAAGATAAATAAATTCTTAAACTTTTGACCGTTCAGATTTTTTAAAAATGTATAGAAAAAAAGTTATTAAGGTTTAAAATTAGGCTTTTTTTTCTAGAAGTCAGTGGATCCCATTCGGGACCAACAGAATGTTGTGATGCCCAATCGGGATACAGTGGCTCCCGTTTGGGAACACATTTGATCCTACAACCACAGAGTATTTTTGGATGACATTACTATCTCTCCAGGAAACATTAATCTGATGGACAGTTTTATTCATTTTACAGCTATTTAACCCCAAAGCAGGGCCTCCCCAGTACCTTTTTAGTGTTAGAATGTTTGTGAATGAAAGAAAATTTCTCAGAAAAATACAAGAGTGAAAGAAGGAAGAAATGAAAAATTGAAAAAAGAAGGCAAAATGAGGATAAGCATCTTAATTTACATTTACACAGTATACTTTGCCTTCCTGAAGGTGTACACAAAATTTGAAAACATTTGCTCCAATAGGAGCTGAGAAATCTGTGACAGAAATTTACATTGGAGAGAAAGAAAAATGAACAAATAAAAGGACTGATAAGCAATATGTGGCTGTTCTTTTGTTACACAATACAACTCATCACTATCAAGCTTTGTACTAAAGGGGGAGTTCCACCCTATATGGAATTTACATAGGGTTCTGCCCACGCACAGAAAGTTATAAAATTTTGTAGAAAGATTGTCTATAACATGTGTGTTCTATTTGTGAGATATTTACCCATTCATCTATTTCAGTTGTTAAATTTAAATAATTTTAAATTTTAAAATTAAAAAATGGACACCCTAATTAAAAGTGGCCCTAGGCGACAAGATTTATTTATTTTCAACCTAATTTCTTCTCAACATGATGCCTAATAATTTGTAATTATGTATGTACCATAAATGTATTTCAATGTATAAAATAAACACGTCCACATCAAATTTTGTTTGAAGGTACCCCTAAAATTAACATTTTGAAAATATTTTCAACAAATTAAATTGTCAATTTTGCCTAGTCGCTGTTCTTGTCAACCTATGAAATTTATATCAAATTTGTCCACACATGTGTTTGTTATAATCATAAAATCTCAAGAAAAAATAAAACCGGTAAAATGTAGTTTTCTGAATTTCAATCTTAATGGTCAAAATTTTGCAGAATGTAAAAATCAAGATTTTATGTAAACTTCCAGCAGTATGCTCAATTTACATAGTGTTCTGTTCTGCACAGGCATAGATCTTGATGATATTATGCAAATTGACTGTTTGCCTTATAATTATTTTGTTTTCAATCGCTTTTAATTGGTTGGTTACAACATTTGGTATTGTGTAGTATGTGCTTATAGGGGTACCCCCCCAAATCAGCCAAATTTGCATCTATGTGAAATAAGAATGTCTATAAATGATAATTATTAGAATAATCTGTAAGTTCTAGCTTATTTGTGCGATACACACATTACCATATCTTATCACATAAATTGTTTAAAATAATGTTTCTTTTTGAATATTTACTCAAATTCAGCTCTACAAATTATATCAACAATGTTTGGGTTTTAATTATGGTGTGTTACCTTTCCCATCTATAAATTTGACAATATGTATAAGGATAATATTCAGAAATATATTTTGTTTGAATGGTGAGCCAGACTTTTGTTAAATGAATAAATATTATTGAATTCATCATAAATATTTATGCCCAGTTTTACAGAATTGTTTTGTATGTCAGCATTATGATTATGAGGTCATTTGAGAATCAAAATCATGATTCTATAACCACGATGGAAATAACAGCACAAAGACTGTTTCACCTTCTCAGATGTTCACTATGTATACCATCAAAAATTCGCTAAGCGTTTCTTAATATTTGAAAACCCATTTATAGTCTTAAAAAGTATCATTTATATTTTCATCAACTCCATTTCTATTTATTGGAGCAGTTTTAAAGCTATCGTTGGTATATTAATGATGTTAAATGGGGTTTATGATAAGTATTTTTGGATACGATTTTGAAATGTTTTGGGGGGATAGAACTTTATGCAGGAGAAATAACAACAATCAATGCCAATTAAGATACAATGCAATTCAAATAAGATTCTGTAAACCATTCACTAAAATGTACACATTGAGTGACTAAGGGACTGCAAAATAAGGATACTCTTAATAAATAATGTGGGAAAATGGATCATTCCATAATAGAAATGAACTATAAAGTTTTTAAACTTAAGACTCAGTTTCACTCAGTCTCTGCACGACACTAAGTGGAAAGTGCTGCAGCTCTCATGCCTCCTAGCACTGGCTTAAATTGTCTTCTACTTTCTGCTGAAACTAAATATTCCAGAAGGAACAGAATATGAAAATGTAACAACACTTTATCAATGTAGGGGGAAGTTTAACCCAATACGAAGACAGCTAGTGTGAAATCCATGTTCTCTGAAAAAAGAACCTACCAAAATAGTCAGAACATACACAATTTCTTAAACACTTGACCTGGTTTACTTTAGTTTATAAGAGTTAATGAGAAGTATGCACATAGCCCTAAACCAATTTACCCTCAATATTTGATTCGGAGGGACATAAGATAGAGGCAATTCTAGGTGCAACAGGAAATAGAATGTAGATGGATACGGTGAATTACCTAGCATTAATCCTAATCTGTTTGATTTTTTTCAATGGCTGATAGACATTAAGAGCATAACCACTTGTTGGCTTCAGTCCAAAAATAATTTGGAAACCAGTGAAAGATCAATTTACAAATGATACCTGCTGGACATCCACCCGTACAACTAAGTTCTAGACCAAGTGCTACTTATCAAGTGCTGCTTACAAAAATGCCAGTTTTATGCTATTGAATTAGTTAAAACTTCTGACACCAAAAATATTTTGGACCTAATTTTGATGAAGATACTAAGTAGTGATAGTCAATGTGTTTTTAGAATGATACTGGTTGAAAGACTGAGATTTGTAAGACCTAACTGGAATATTTTATTTGATTTCACTTAAGAATCAAAACTGACTTAACTCATTTCATGCAAATTATAACACTTTTACCGGTGTCCAAATTTTATGAAAATTTACATGCATAAAGAAGATGTATTTGACCTACTTTTCTGAAAATATTATGGGTTGACAAAAACTGGAACATGGTAAATTTTAAGACAGAATCCCCTATAGACACTAACTTTAGTTTTCAATATGGGGATAATTCAAATTTTGATGGGTCAGAAAAAAATTATCTAGATGTATTCATATACATTAATGGTAGTAAGGTATACCCTGGGAAGTCTTCTTTCATATTCCATTCAAAGAATGTAGCAGTCAATAATGTTAATGATTTGAGACTGATATTTAATAGGTCATGTATTAGTACAAAGAGGGTGTACATCAAGGTGCCCCCCTGTGGCCTAACAGCCTTCGAGGAATGAAACAATTTCATTTTGTAGTTGCTATAACGTAGGTATTTAACATACAAAATATTATCGAAATCCATGCGTGGGCAGATTTGGAACTCCCCCTTTCAAAATTCTAACTCAAGTGGGTGCTGAGAATTCTTTGACAGAAAAAAAATGTCCATATGTATTATAAAAGAGAGAAAGAAGGAAAAAATGAAAATTTGAAAAAAGAAGGCAAAATGAGCATTAGCATCTTAATTTCCATTTACACAGTACACTTTGCCATCCTGAAGATGTACACAAAATTTGAAAACACATGCACCAATAGGAGCTGAGAAATCTGTGATAGAAATTTCCATTGGAGAGAAAGAAAAATGAATAAATAAAGGGACTGATAAGCAATATGTGGCTGTTCTTTTGTTACACAATACAACTCATCACTATCAAGCTTTGTACCAAATTTCAGAATCATAACCCAAGTAGTTGCTGAGAAATCTTTGACAGAAAAAAAGTTTACAGACAGACAAACAGACAGACAGACAAACATAATTACAGAAAAGGCAAAAACTATATACCCCCTATATACTTCGTACCGGGGATATAAAGATATAGCAAGAAGTGAGCAAAGCTCACATACCCTCGTCGGTAGCCATCAGAGGTTGTAACACTTTCAGAGAAAAGACAAAATTGTTGAATATTTAATAATCCTAAATCAAGTAGTTGCTGAGAAAACTTGGACAGAAGGCAAAGTTGAAAAATTTGAAAAAGAAGGAAAAATGAGGATTAGCATCTTAATTTTCATTTACACAATACACTTTGCCTACCTGAAGGTGAATACAAAATTTCACGCTCCTAAATCAAGTAAATTCTGACAAAAATGTCCATATGTGTTATGTAGGAGTGACAGAAGGAAAAATTGAAAATTTGTAAAAGAAGGCAAAATCAGCTTTAGTATCTTTTTTTTATTTACACATTAAACTTAGCCTACCTGAAGGTGTACACAAAATTTGAAAACGCTGGCTCCAAAACGAGCTGAGAAATCTGCGACAGAAATTTTCATTGGAGAGGAAAAAAAAGAACAAATAAAGGGACTGATAAGCAATATGTGGCTGTTTTTTTGTTATACAATACAACATCACTATCAAGCTTTGTACCAAATTTCAGAATCCTAAGTCAAGTAGTTGCTTAGAAATCTTTGACAGAAAAAAGTTCATTGGAGAGAAAGAAAAATTTATTAATAAAGGGACAGATAAGCAATATGTGGGTGTTTTTGTTACACAATACAACTCATCACTATCAAGCTTTGTACCAAATTTCAGACTCCTAACTTAAGTAGTTGATGAGAAATCTTTGACAGAAAAAATGTCTATATGTATTATATAAGAGTGACAGAAGGAAAAAATGAAAAAATGAAAAAAGAAGGCAAAATGAGCTTTAGCATCTTAATTTTCATTTACACAATACACTTTGCCTACATGAAGATATACACAAAATTTGAAAACACTGGCTCTAATAGGAGTTGAGAAATCTATGACAGAAATTTCTATTGGAGAGAAAGAAAAATAAACAAATAAAGAGACTGATAACCAATATGTGGCTGTCCTTTGCTACACAATACAACTCATCACTATCAAGCTTTGTACCAAATTTCAAAATCCTTAGTCAAGTAGTTGCTGAGAAATCTTTGACAGAAAAAAAGTTTACAGACAGACAAACAGACAGACAAACAAACATAAATAAAGCAAGAAGTGAGCAAAGCTCACATATCCCCAGCATTAGCCATCAGAGGTTGTAACACTTTCAGAGAAAAGACAAAATTGTCAAAGATTTCATAATCCTAAATCAAGTAGTTTCTGAGAAAACTTTGATAAAAAATGTCCATATGTGTTATATTAGAGTGACAGAAGGAAAGAAAATGAAAATTTGAAAAAAGAAAGCAAAATGAGGATTAGCACCTTAATTTTCATTTACACAGCACACTTTGCCTACCTGAAAGTGTACACAAAATTTCATAATCCTTAATCAAGTAGCTGCTGAGAAAACTCTAACAAAAACATCCATATGTGTTATATAGGAGTGACAGAAAGAAAAATTGAAAAAAGGCAAAATGAGCTTTAGCATCTTTATTTTCATTTACGCAATACACTTAGCCTACCTGAAGGTGTACACTAAATTTTGAAAACACTGGCTCCAATAGGAGCCGAGAAATCTGCGACAGAAATTTTCATTGGAGAGAAAGGAAAATGAACAAATAAAGGGACTGATAAGCAATATGTGGCTGTTTTTTGCTACACAATACAACTCATCACTATCAAGCTTTATACCAAATTTCATAATCCTTAGTCAAGTAGTTGCTGAGAAATCTTTGACAGAAACAAATGTCAATATGTATTATATAAGAGAGAAAGAAGGAAAAAATGAAAATTTGAAAAAGAAGGCAAAATGAGGATAAGCATCTTAATTTCCATTTACACAGTACACTTTGCCATCCTGAAGATGTACACAAAATTTGAAAGCACTTGCTCCAATAGGAGCTGAAAAATCTTTGGCAGAAATATCCATTGGAGAGAAAGAAAAATGAACAAATAAAGGGACTGATAAGCAATATGTGGCTGTTCTTTTGTTACATAATACAACTCATCACTATCAAGCTTCGTACCAAATTTTAGAATCCTAACCCAAGTAGTTGCTGAGAAATCTTTGACAGAAAAAAAGTTTACAGACAGACAAACAGACAGACAGACAAACATAATTACAGAAAAGGCAAAAGCTATATACCCCCTATATACTTAGTAAGGAGGATATAAAATATAGCAAGAAGTGAGCAAAGCTTACATACCCCCGGCGGTAGCCATCAGAGGTTGTAACATTTTCAGAGAATAGACAAAATTGTTGAAGATTTCATAATCCTAAATCAAGCAGTAGCTTAGAAATCTTTGACAGAAAAAGGACATTGGAGAGAAAGAAAAATGAACAAATAAAGGGACTGATAAGCAATATGTGGGTGTTTTTTGTTACACAATACAACTCATCACTATCAAGCTTTGTACCAAATTTCAGACTCCTAACTTAAGTAGTTTATGAGAAATTTTTGACAGAGGACATTTCCTTATGTATTATATAAGAGTGACAGAAGGAAAAATGAACAAAAAAATGAAAAAGAAGGCAAAATGAGGATTAGCATCTTAATTTTCATTTACACAATACACTTTGCCTACATGAAGATATACACAAAATTTGAAAATACTGGCTCTAATAGGAGTTGAGGAATCTATGACAGAAATTTCTATTGGAGAGAAAGAAAAATGAACGAATAAAGAGACTGATAACCAATATGTGGCTGTTTTTGCTACAAAATACAACTCATCACTATCAAGCTTTGTATCAAATTTCAGAATCCTTAGTCAAGTAGATGCTGAGAAATCTTTGACAAAAAAAAGTTTACAGACAGACAAACAGACAGACAAACAAACATAAATAAAGCAGCAAGAAGTGAGCAAAGCTCACATACCCCCAGCGGTAGCCATCAGAGGTTGTAACACTTTCAGAGAAAAGACAAAATTGTCAAAGATTTCATAATCCTAAATCAAGTAGTTTCTGAGAAAACTTTGATGAAAAATGTCCATATGTGCTATATAAGAGTGACAGAAGGAAACAATGAAAATTTGAAAAAAGAAAGCAAAATGAGGATTAGCACCTTAATTTTCATTTACACAGCACACTTTGCCTACCTGAAAGTGTACACAAAATTTCATAATCCTTAATCAAGTAGTTGCTGAGAAAACTCTGACAAAAACATCTATATGTGTTATATAGGAGTGACAGAAAGAAAAATTGAAAAAAAGGCAAAATGAGCTTTAGCATCTTTATTTTCATTTCCGCAATACACTTAGCCTACCTGAAGGTGTACACTAAATTTGAAAACACTGGCTCCAATAGGAGCCTAGAAATCTGCGACAGAAATTTTCATTGGAGAGAAAGAAAAATGAATAACTAAAGGGACTGATATGCAATATGCGGTTGTTCTTTTGCTACACAATACAACTCATCACTATCAAGCTTTATACCAAATTTCAGAATCCTAACTCAAGTGGTTGATGAGAATTTCTTTGACAGAAAAAAGTTCATTGGAGAGAAAGAAAAATGAACAAATAAAGAGACTGATATGCAATATACGGCTGTTCTTTTGTTACACAATACAACTTATCACTATCAAGCTTTGTACCAAATTTCAGAATCCTAACTCAAGTAGTTGCTGAGAAATCTTTGACAGAAAAAATGTCTATATGATTTATATAAGAGAGAAAGAAGGAAAAAATGAAAAATTGAAAAAAAAGGCAAAATGAGGATTAGCATCTTAATTTCCATTTACACAGTATACTTTGCCTTCCTGAAGGTGTACACAAAGTTTGAAAACACTGGCTCCAATAGGAGCTGAGAAATCTGTGACAGAAATTTCCATTGGAGAGAAAGGAAAATGAACAAATAAAGGGACTGATAGCAATATGTGGCTGTTCTTTTGTTACACAATACAACTCATCACTATCAAGCTTTGTACTAAATTTCAGAATCCTAACTCAAGTGGTTGCTGAGAATTATTTGACAGTAAAAATAATACCCATATGCATTATATAATAGAGAAAGAAGGAAAAAATGAAAATTTGAAAAAGAAGGCAAAATGAGGATAAGCATCTTAATTTCCATTTACACAGTACACTTTGCCATCCTGAAGATGTACACAAAATTTGAAAACACTTGCTCCAATAGGAGCTGAGAAATCTTTGGCAGAAATATCAATTGGAGAGAAAGAAAAATGAAGAAATAAAGGGACTGATAAGCAATATGTGGCTGTTCTTTTGTTACACAATACAACTCATCACTATCAAGCTTCGTACCAAATTTTAGAATCCTAACCCAAGTAGTTGCTGAGAAATCTTTGACAGAAAAAAAGTTTACAGACAGACAAACAGACAGACAAACAAACATAATTACAGAAAAGGCAAAAACGGTATACTCCCTATATACTTCGTACTGGGGGTATAATTACAGAAAAGGCAAAATCTATATACCCTTTATATACTTCGTACCGGGGGTATAATTACTATAAAGTACAGATACAGATTTCAGATAGATATTGCTTAACCCTTGTCCTGCTAATAGACATTTTACCCACAGGCTGACACCTTACGCTTACACCTTACACTGACTTTATGGGTGCAGTGAATTGTGCATTTGCGGTCAACTTTTTAATTTTTACCAAGCAAACTTTTATGCAGATATGTTGTCTTATATGCTTTAGTGCATTATGAAAAGGCTGTATCTATAGAATATTCTGCTATATATATCGTCACTGAACCTAATGTGAATTAAGAGTGATGACCGCAAAACTCAAATGACATTTTTCTGCGAATTACAAATATTTCAGCCACTATTTTCATGTGCTTTATGCGAATAAAGAACTTCATATATATGGACAACACTCTGCCCTGGGTTACATATAACAACCTCCGAGCAAACAAGACATCTTGGGGTAATAGGAGTTATTGACCACAAAAACACAATCGCTATATTACACGCTCTGTTTAAGATATTGGGGGATATTCTCAGAATACGCAGGATAACTTTACATGTACATCGGTACGGTCTACGCGTCTGCAGTTTTAAGTTGTCGGACACTGTATTGCAGAGTATATCCGTTGTCTATACGCTCATCATTTCACATGCTTTACAGTCATGACTATATCCTCCGATTTATGGCGTTAAGAAAGGCGTCAATTATATTGTCCTTATAAATTTCGCCCATTCTGTCTAGGACACATTTAAATATGAGATTCTTCCATTAAATATTGACTGCTGCACCGATGATTTCTCTCTTATGTGGAATATCCTACATGTGCATGTACCTCAGCGGATGTATATAGAATATGTGGAATAACCTACATGTACATGTGCCTCAGCGGATGCATATGGAATAACCTACATGTACATGTACCGAACAGCTGTACATAATTAGATGCTGAATTCACTTTTTTAGAAATGGCGACCTCGAATGCCTCAAGAATTTGCACCATTCCACACATGCTTCTATCTTGCCAATGTAACTGACGAGATTAAGTCTTTCCGCGTTAGTGGCGAGTTGTGTCTTCGGCTAAAGTTTAGAGCCAGATCAGACCAACAACATGAACTTTGTAACAATTTGACATTCTGGTGGTATTCTGGATTATGTTTTAAAATTACCAATTTAGAGAAAATGTGCAGACTTCAAAAAAGCATACAAAATTACCCAGCATGCAAATACGTTAACTGAATTAGAATTATCACAGACAATGTGGATTAAGGTGCTTTTGAACTTCAGCTACGGTCTTTTTGAAGTTATCAGACTGTTCCATGGCATGTAAATCATTGACAGTCATATATGTGATGATCTGTGGGGCTCATGAAATAGCAGGCACATAATGGTGGCGTCAACTATTTTTTGCATAGAATATATTTGTAAGCGCAGTTCAAGATTTAAAAGCGATATTTGGTCCATCTTTCTTTAATCTTAAGGCTATTCTGTTCACGATATGTGAGGTATAACATCGGGCAGGCGGCGATGCTGAGCGCAATTCTTAAACCGAAGAGTCCAGAAAATACCACAATCACATACTGAAGACCAACCAACCACACCGTGAGGAAGAGACACGGAACACTTACAGTCGCATGACTGCAAGTTGACAGCAACCAGCTCTCTCTTCCCTAGCGAAATGGTTGCAAAACTAGAATTGATAATGTACCAAGTACTGCATAGAAAAACTAGCACAAAACACAAAACTCCCACAATTAGAGCAACAATAAACTGAGCTTAATGTGCACGACACGTGATGAACGTATATCTTAGAAACAACATTTTAAAGTTAAATAAGTTTTTACTGCTCTGACTATGCCGAGATTGAAGAATGCGAGAGCATTATTGGGGATATATTGCAATTGCGGCTCACATACATTCGCCTGAGGTTCGAATTAGTTTTCTATCTTCCTGTGACTGGTTGAGAAAGGGATAGTGTTGAATTTGGGAGTGAAATAGTTTTAAGATATTCTAGTATAGGGGTCCAAAATATCATATTTGAGTTTAAACTCATGATAAATGAGTAAATTTCAGCTAAAGAGTCTTGTTTTCTTGATTTATATGGTTTAGGACATGATGCATTGATAAGTTAGGGGTCTTTCATGCAAACCAAATATCTATGTGTCTTGATCCACATCTGAATTTAGGGTGAGGTTGGCGCCGTTAAACCGGTTTAAGCCCTCCAGTATGCTATTTTACTGACCGTTCCAATGCGGTACTTCTTTTGTGGATCTTTTATGTTCTTGTTCTGTCTTGTGTTTATGTCTTTGTGTGCGTCTGTTTATATGTGCTCTGTGGTCACTTGCTGGGAAAGGGCTGACCTCTTGGCTCTCGTTTGTTGTGTCTAACTGTGAGTTTGTCACTTTCCCATTGTTATCCTGGGTCAGGTATGGTACTTGATTGTATAGATTCCTGATCTTTGCACCCTTACTTACTTTGTAGGGTGAGTATTTCTACAAGTTGAAATGAAAGGCGAAACTCAGCACTGGTACAAATGCAAAATAATTTCGCAGAAATGTTCCTCATAATGCTCTCTAACAAAATTGCCTTTAAGTTTATAATTTTGCTCTGCAAAACAATCCGACTGCCAGAGCTGTAGATAACAAATATCTCTAAATGGCATATTCTCTCGAGCCACTGGTCCAAATTCAAAAACAAATCACACGAAGGTTTATTATAAGGTCATCTTGTAAAATTTCTCAATCGGTTCTGATCAGCTGAACAAAATGACTACCAGAGTTAAAATAAGAACACCACTTAACACAACATCAGATTCTCAGCTATTTTTCAAGATTAAAAATAATTATATTATACCAGTGTCAAGGCTAAGTATGAATTTTTGTTATCAAAATACATGTATAACATGCCGTTCAAAGTTATGAGCATTTTCACTAAAATACCTCGACCGACCAAAATGGTGCTTGACAAAGCGTCGTCACCGTTTTGCATACCAGCGTCTAAACAATGTTGAAATGAATGATCGAAATATACCATGTGGTTTAAGATTCATGAGCATTTATACTAACTGACCATTACCTACTTGACTGATGCTCGGCAAAACCTTGTCTGTCAAACGAAATTGTTACGCATGCCAGTGTTCGGACATTGTTGACATGTATATGTAAGCCAAATTTGATCAAACTATACCATCTGGTTATAAAGTTAGGAGCAATCAACAACGACAGAACCACCGCCAAAGAATGGACAGCAGCGGAAGCTACTGGTGGCTTAGATGCGTTATGGCGCCAAATCTGTGCTTTGGATTCTGCTGGGTTTCTTTGAAAACACAAACGTGTTAAGCTCGAATAGAGGATTTCCAACTTATGCAAAACATTATCACAGAGAAACAAACTATCAATGATTTGGTGAAACAAAGAAAATGGCTCACAGAGAGTCAGAATTTAAGAGTATCTCTCAAGTTGAACCACGGTGGGCCTAGCTGAAAACAAGCATAAGGAGCCAGCATAGAGACGAAAGTATCTGAGACTGAGGTCTGCTCCATCGTCATGCAATTAAAGTGGAAACCATAGTTAAACCGTGATTTGGTTTTCTACCAGGCATACTGACTGTCGCAATGTATTGCATTGCTGACCTCCAATGCAGTGGTAATACATTTTCAATAAATAGACTACCTTCCACTGATTCTGGCGTACAAGCAAGGTCCTGGCCAGCCCAGCTTACCTTGATGGTTAATGACTTGTGATAAAGAAAGAAGTACGAAACTAAAACATATTTACCACATGACACTCTGCCATCTCAAGATACACATGCACACCAAATTTGGAATCCCTAGCTCAAATAATATAGGTGAAATGCTCTGGACACAATTATTCTAAAACTAGGCCAGAGGTCAAGGTCATTGTGACCCAAAAAGTGGTACGCGACACTCTGTCATCCCAAGATGCATCAACACACCTAATTTGGAACTCCTTCCTCAAAGAATATAGAAGCTATGCACTAGATGATGCCAATCCTAGAAACTAGGTCAGAGGTTAAGGTCACAGCGACCAAAAATGGAACAGGACAGTCCGTCATTCAAAGGTGCATTCACACACCAAATTGCCACCAGAGATGCATTTACACACCAAATTTGGAATTTCTACCTCAAAGAATATAAGAGATGTGCTCCAGACACAATAATTCTTAAAACTAGGTCAGAGGTCAAGGTCACAGTGACTCGAAAATGGTATGTGACACTTTGCCATCCCAGGATGCATTTACACACCAAATTTGGAATACCTACCTCAAAGAATATAGGAGATATGTACCAGACTCAAAGCAGTTTCTAGAAACTAGGTCGGAGGTCAAGGTCAATGTCACAGGGATCCAAGGATGGTGCGCGACGCTTTGTCATCTCAAGATGCATCCAAATGACAAATTTGGGATTCCTCCAAATACCAAATTTGGGATTCCTTCCTTAAATAATATAGGAGATATGCTCTGGACACGATTATTCTGAAAACTAGATCAAGGTCAATGTCACAGTGACCTGAAAATATTACGAGACACTTTGCTATCTCAATATACATCCACACACCAAATTTGAAATTCCTACCTCTAAGAATATAGGAGATATGCACTGGACAGGAAGCAGGACGGACGGACTGATGGGCGGACGGCGGGAAAGGCAGTGCGATTACTATACGCCTCCCAAAGTTCCTTTGGGGGTATAAAAACAGTTTTGTTAAAAAATTGAACTCTTGATTGCCGCAAACCCAGTGTGAATAAACAGTACGTCATTGAATAAAGCCTGAATCGCAGTCCGATGGTCGGGGTTGTAATTTTGGTATCAAAATGAATGTTGAGATGTTCCCTAAATTTAAATCCGCAGTCAGTTATCTGCTATCAGCAGTTCGCTTTGTGGGTAAAAATGTCTAATAATGTGTCCAGAAACATGTCATCTTCGTATGATGTCGGCTGTATATATACAAATGCACTTCAGTCTAATTTATCAAGGATTCATACACTATAAGCCCTGATCAGACGGCACTTAGACCTCAAGGAGCAAGCTGATCAGGGTCCATTTTTTGCGATATAGATCTCCAAAGTATGTCTTTTAGAGCAAGAGAGAGAGAGAGAGAGAGAGAGAGAGAGAGAGAGAGAGCGTAAGACAGTAGTTTTAAATAGCAAGAAAAGGGAAACATGTAATTCCTTTTGTCAAAAGTAACAAAACATATGATCTGATTTTATACATTTTTAGCTCACCGTCTTCGTCCGTAGTCCGTCGTCGACCCTCGTGTGCACAGGGACTTGAACTTATGACTTTTTGCGTGATTTTAGCCCTATGGAAGCGTAATATGTACATCGAAAACGATAAAAGACCGATAATTTAAGGATTTGAAAAAATGGTCAGATCGAGTATAGTAAAAAAAAAAGGTTTTTCATGATTCAGTTGGTCAAAATTTTCATTTTTTTCTTGGCTTGTAATTTTCTCAAAATTTTCAGATCGAATCAGAAAATGTAACACATATTCATAAATTCAAGCACCTGTGTCAATATAGGCCCTTTAATGCACATTTAAATGACATAATTCAACGCAAAGACCCGCATGTAACATGTAATAATTTTATAAAATGTGGCTATTGCCATGGTACCAGGCATATCTGCCTGGCACCCACTTTTGCCCTCAGGCCTTAAGGTCCTCTGGCAAAATACTGAGACAGCGGGCCGGCATGCTTGGCAATGAGGCAGTGGAGAATTATTTCAAGGTTCTCAAACTTGTTATGGAACTTGTAAGCATTTGCGATTATACAGGTATTTCATGCCTGTTTGTAGTATAGTCAAAACTATTACCCCGAGGCGCTGTGGACGACCTGATGCACTGTTGCACGAGGCCGAAGGCTGAGTGCAATAGTGCATCAGGTCGTCCATGGTACCGAGGGGTAATAGTTGGACTATTATACAAATATGCATTAAATAACTGTTTTATTACCCAGCCCATTTGATGACATACATAGCAGCGTTGCTGTAGACAATGCGGTTTTCTTGAAAAAACAGAAAATTTCATCTAATCTGCTCAAATTTGGTTTCAAAGTGTTCCGATTGTTCTAACTAAGAAAACGAGTGCCCAAACTTTATGTTTCTGACCGCAAACAACAAAGTTATGGGTGTTGCAAGGTGCAAAACCATGCCTCATAAATAGTAAGTGAGTATGATCAAGAAATACCACAATCACAAACCGCAGACAACCCTGTGGCACCGCAAGGAAGAGCCGCTCAACAATCATGAGACACCAGGGAGACAAATTAACCAAAGGAACCAGCTCCCTCTTCCCCATCAAGATGATTGCAATTCTAGAATGGACATAAAATAACGTACAACAAAACATAGAACAGTTACAGACTCCCACAATTGGAGTAACAATAAACAAAAAGTCAACAACCACAGAACCACCGCCTTAGAACGGACAGCAGCCTAAGCCACCGGGGGCTTAAATGCATTTTACTGGTACCAAATCTTCGCCCTAGATTCTACTTTTGTTGAAGTACAAGAAATGTTCAGCTCGCATGGAGGCCATCTAACTAATGCAATGTATCATCATGGAGAAACACTCTAATCAAATTAACACACCATGATGAAACAAAGAAAAGGGCTCATAACTCACAGATAGTCAAAGCTAAAGAAAACCTCAAGTTGAGCCACGGTGGGTCCAGCTACAGATAAGCATCAGGCACCAACCCACCGATTAAAGCTTTACGTCAGAGCCGTCATAGAGTCTGAGGCCTGACCCACCGTCGTGCAATTAAAGAGGAAAACATAGTTATAAACCGTGATTGGGTTTAAAACTAGGCATGCAGACTGTCGCATGATATCCAAGTTATATCCAACCCTTATATAACGTTTTACTATCTTTTTGAATTGATCACTAAAATTAGGTTTTCCAACAATCCGTTTGAATTTATAATAAACTAAATCATACCCGCCATTACTGCATAACGTCTCCTGGCATAAACGAACCGTACGTGCATCTTCGTCGAGCAAGACGATGAACCCTTCGTGTTATAAGCAGCGAAGCGGGAAACCCAGCCATGATATAGTCCCAGTCAATATCCAAAACTATTGCCTTGGCAATAGTTCACTGACTCATGACATGGAAAAAATACACAATTGCTCCGTATATAGGCGGTTGGGTAATAATGTGAAATATGGAATAGCTGTCAACCAAACATTCAGTTAACTTGTACTCTTTGTACATGCCTAGCGTGGCAAACATTTCATACCCAGATCAGATGCACAAGGGACTTGAGACCTGAGAATAAGGTGCAATATGGCTTGGAAGATCTAAAATCATTCTATTCCAATATCTAAGATGAAACCAAAGACAGCCATCCTGTTGTATATTATTTTTTTATCATATGACGTCGCGTCTGGGAGTGAAATAACGCCATGCAATAAAATCTGTAAACCACTATAGGGATCACACATGTTTTTTCATGCATTAACATTTGCCGGGTCCCGAGGATGCTGTTTGAACACGAGGCCGATAGGCCGAGTGTTAAACGTCATCCGAGGGACCCGGCAAGTGTTAATGCAATGAAACAAACATGTGTGATCGTTATTCTTGCATATTTTACCTTATTCCAGCCCGATTCGCACTGAAAACGCTGCTAAAACATTAAATTGTCCATTTTCGTACACTGGATTTCTCTAAACAAAATGGCGTCGGCTGTGTACTTTCGAACGTCATTGCGTCATAACCGTACGCAACGTTTTCCCGAACAAAAACATCGGCGAAATGATCAGTCTGGTCCGCAATGCACGTCATGCAAATAATGTAGGGCTCGTTTTACGTATTTTCAAGTTCAGACCCATGTTCAAACAGCACGTGAATCTCCTGATTTGAACATGGATTTTCGTTCATTTGACAATGGGTGTAAACAGCTATACGAATAGACATCTATGCAAGAATAGTGGTTTATCGATTTACGGGAAACGTTATTATGTCCATAACAGCGTTGCGTACAAAATGACGCAAATATAACGTTTTAACGCCAAAAATGAGATTTCAAAGTAATCTTAATGTCATATGATAAAAAGAATCTAACATTCGTGCTCCTGTATTATTGAATTTATTGAACTCGTTGCGAAAAAGAGATAAACTGCTCGGCAAGCCTCGCATTTTATCTCTTTTCCCCAACTCGTTTAATAAATTCAATAAACATGAGCACTCATGTAAGATCCTCTATTTCATTCCTCTTTATTCATACTTTCCCTAATGACTGTTCACAATGTGAAGATGTGCATTGGCGACACAGGTACTCCAGAGCAGAGTTTGGTCTTGTTATAAGTAAAAGTTATCTTAATTTTTGTCAAAAATACAAGTATTGGTGTTCACAAAAAAAAACTTAATTCTCATCTATCAAAAAATCTCTGAATTTACGCACTAAAGTGTTTTAACGTTGCGGAACAGTTGTGACAGTTTTTACCAGATCAAGATAACAAAGTTTGTGTATGTCTTTAATCTATAAGCTTAAATTATCCCATGTGATCCAGTACAAATATATGCGCTAAACCCTCTGGTAAGAGTTGCATATGGTGAGCGCTTGTAATGCTTTACTCAATGTTATACAACGACTACGTCTTAAAGAGAAATAATAGCTGTTTCATTGATTATGAGCACAAAAAGAGCCTCATAGCAGCACACTGTCTATGCATAGGCTTGTTTCACGTAGTTATGAAGCGTTTTTTTTTGTGTTTTTTTTTAAATATAAAATATCGTTGCATAACATTGTGCAAAAAACAGTATGTGGGCCTCGCATTTATGCAACACATCCCAGGTGTGTTCATTATGATGATGACATGCTAAAAGCCATGCTATGTCTGTGGTGAGCAAAATGCATGTATCCCGTTCTGGTTCAAAGATTTTTGCATATGTTCCCAAACGGGAGCCACTGTATCCCGATTGGGCATCACAACATTCTCTTGTTCTCGAACGGGATCTACTGACTACCAGAAAAAAGCCTAATTTTAAACCATAATAACTTTTTTCTAGACATTTTAAAAAAAATCTGAACGATCAAAAGTTTGGAAATTTATTCATCTTTAAACTGCTAAATTTTGGTGAAAATCGGTTAAAAACTGTGACACATATTTTTCGTTTTTTGAGACCACTATAAAAACAGTAAAATGGAGCCCGATCGAGTAGCAAGTTACTAGTTATAGTAACATTTACCTGTATTTCTCTCAATTTAAGTAGGTCAATGGAGCCCGATCGGGCATCTCTCCTCCACTGTTAACACTTTTGCTGCCAAGCACCTCAAAAAACCAATACCCGAGTGCCAGGCATGTTTCAAGAACTCCTGAATATTAAGGGTATATGGGTTCAACGCAAAGTATATCCAGAACCATTCAACCTATCACTGTGAAACTTTCACAGAATGTTGCTGAATATAAATTTTTTATTTGCACTAATAATAAAAAGATAGTCACGTGACCTTTGGTGGCCATTTTGGATGCCATATTGAAAATATGAAAAATGCCTATAAACAACTATTTTATGCAAACCATAGATAAACATCCATCCACATCAAGTATAACACATTCAGAATTTATTCTGATATATTATTTCATCAGCAATAAATCAAAATAAAGCAGTTGAAGGGCTTAATGCGTCCTGTATGTCGTCCCCATAGACATGTTTTCGATATAGTTGATTTCCGCGAAATCTAATGACATCACAAAAACATTTGTAAAGTCAATTATTGTACAGAAAATTGCGTAAACCTCCATGTACGATAATAATACGTTCCCTGGACATTTTGAAATAACGAACAAAGATTTGCGTCCCTAATAACGGTTAAAAAGACAGCTATCAACTGTGCCTTTAAATTTCGACTGTAGTTGCGCTTGGCAGTGAACGGTAAATTCGACTACAGTCGCGTTTGGCAGCGAAAGTGTAAAGGAATTTTCGACTTAATAAAACTGTTTTTCTGCGTTTAAAAATTACCCACTATCCATCAATAATTTGTAGCAACAACTCAGTATGAGCGATCAACATATTCTCTTTGATTTTAAACTAGTTTAAATGATGCTTAGTGCATTTTGTTAGAGATAAGTTAAACTGAAAACTGAAAGGTGGTGTTTTCTTAACCATTTATTAACAAATATAAGGAGACTTAAGTGAAAACGATTCGTTGTAATATAACAAAAGCATGTCGGATTTTCGCAACTTTCACATAATCATTATATAAGAATGTGGATATACTTCCATATAAATTTCAAGAATATTCACCTGTTTATCGAAGAATTACACGCTCATCTATATCACTGGTATATGTTCAAAGCATTGAGTTTGTTAGTATACTAACGTGACCGTCATTCGAAGGGCTATAGCTCTATAAGTATAATGTATTTTTCTTTAGGTCTGGTGCCATTTTAAAGGTCGCATATAGTGCTTTATAGAAACGTTTACCATTTTGTCGTAGCATATATGTGAAGAAAGTTATGAAGCTACTTGCATTCATATTTGAACAGCCCTCGTAGTAAGGTAAAACTGCTTTCAATACAATGTCAATATTAGCAAATCTATTGAAATGGCAGTGGTTTTGTATTACCCAGTGTTCAAATATACCTAACTTAAAAAACACAAAATAAAACAAAAAACACAATAAAAAAAACAGCTTTGCTACTAAATGTATTTCGGGGTAAGATTTGACGACTTTTTTTTTCGAGGTACGCTGGTCTGGGCTAGGCACCTGAGACCAATTTTGGACGGTTTGATCTTTTAGGCCCTTTGTGATTCTACCTGCTGTATTTCATTTGCAGATGAGATTGTGACTATGGACGAATGGAGAAACTTTAGTCGAAAGTACCACGAGGACATAAGTATAGCTGATCAATTCTTTCTCAGTATTGACGTGAACGGCGATAAGGAGCTTAGTGAAATGGATTTCATCTTCCAAGCCTTTCATTTAGATCCTGATTGTAAGTACAAGTTTTAGCCAATCGTAACTGCCTTGGCCAATTCCTTAGAATCAATCCTCGGATTTACTTCGAGGGTCTATTTTGACGACGTTACGCTGACATTACATAACGTGATGCTGACGTCCTAGAAACCATGCCAATTCAACAAAACAAGTTCGATTGTAGAAAAACAAAGGGTTACAAAATGCACAAGATGCACGTGACATAAACATTGAAACAGCCTATAAAATTCGGATATTTTGGGTAGAAGGTCGCCGCTTCATATTTTTTACTGTTATTTTGTTTTAAAACTAAAAATGACACTCAAGACACCTATTATTCTTTGAATTCTGTCTAGCCTGAACTGCCACATTATTGGAAATTTCATGTAACGGCTCATATGTTTAGTATGGTAAGAATAAAAAAAGTTCAAGAGATAGCGTGGGGAAACACTCTTTGGCGCCAGTAAAATACACCCTAAGTGTTTTCAACTGCTAGGTATTTTATATTGGTTATTATTCTCTTTACGAGGGTCATTTTTTATGTTCGTAGAATTGGGCTGTATCTCTACAAATATAGAATTTACGGTACCATAAGTATATATATTTTGAAAGGTCTAGCTTTTGGCTATCAACTGATACAAATATTACATCATTAGCGTTTATTTCGGTCAAGATATATAGCTTTGAATATGGCATGAAAAGGACACTGGTCGAAATCCATGCCATTTTTACCACGCAGCAAGCAGGAAATTTTACGCCGTTAAATTCCATTCACCATGGTGATATAAGCATTTTTCAAGCCGATTTTTCTTTTGCACCATCAAAATTAATTATTCAAACGCTAATCGTAGACAAGTGCAGCAAAACTAAAAGCATGTTGTTTGCTGTGCTATAACAATTTTAAAACACCCATCAATATACCAAAATAATCACAGTCAAGAGCTAGTTATTATATCTGTTAAAATTACGATTATGAACGAATTTTAAAATTTCTTCTGGTTTTGCATAGCACACGTGTAGCTGGCAACTTCCGGTACTGGCATACCCCCATGTTATAAAAGTGGGTGGGGTAAATCAACCCCGGGTAGAAAACATAATAACAATTGGATCTGCATAGTTTTCTTATTGTAGTATATTCAACACATGTTTAAAGGCACAAGAACAGTTTTAATGTATTTTCTAAATATAGTAACGCTCCGTGACGTCATTTATGTACATAATAAGGGATTTTTGCACCCCCCTAGGCTATGTATTTTGCAGTTCATTTCTAATAAAACAAAAGCATTAACTTTGTTTTTGGATATAATACTACTTTACAGCTAACATATTAAGCCACATTTCAAAGCCCGTTTCCAACTTCCACTTGTGTCACATTTTTACAATAAAAGTTTATATGCCTACTGTTTACTTTGCTGAGGTTCCAAACACATCTTCCATGTCGAATAATTGCTGCGTATTTGCTATAATGTTTATATAATATTGTAGCACGTGGTGTCCTTGATCTAAAGCCAAATTTTCAGAAGCTGTGTATGGCTATGGACCCATTTTCATGCAATTGTTGCTGACGTTCTGTCTGAGACTAAGTCCATAAATGTCATATTTCTGCCATATTTCCAGTGTGCGATATATAGGTATGTCTTTGCCTCTTAGAAGACATTAAAGTAATGCATTTTGAAATAATTTTAGGCTGCGTGTATAGATTAAAGCTCAATCTTTCCAAATATATGCATGATTTATGCATTCACTTTCGCCGTTTTCATTAAATCTACCTCTCTACGAACATAAAAAACGTCCCTCGTATGTTACTTCATAGTCTGTTGTTAGTGCTTCATGGTGAATTGTTGTTCTCATTGTGTGCAGCACTATGTGGCCTTTCTCGTTTTGCAATAATCTCTCTAATGATGAGAGAGCCAGTTGTTTTACTTTAATTGTCTTCTCATTACCACGTGGCTGTCAGTGCCCTGTGTCTTTTCGTCAAGGTGCCTTGGTTAAGATTATTATAAGTGTGGCCTTGGTCAGCATCATGCCGCAGCATAGCATAAACAGAGCAGATAAGTGGACCTTGTGACTTGATTATTCGAGACCAGTAAGTCAACATTCTAATCAAACATACATGTATGAGTGAGCAAAATTAGGTTTGACATATATTTTTCTGAGAAGCAATAGTTTTGACATCAAGGTACAGGAGCAGATAAATTTCGTAATACATATAGTGTAACTATGTGGGATTTCGTTACCTGCAAAATAAACAAATTTACTTAACACTTTCACTGCCAAACGCGACTGTAGTCGAATTGACCGTCCACTGCCAAACGCGACTACAGTCGAAATTTAAAGGCACAGTCAATAGCTGTCTATTTCAAACGGTTATAAGGGACGCAACTCTTTGTGCTGTATTTCAAAATGTTCAGGGGACATAATAATATCGTATATCGAGGTATACGCAATTTTTGGTACAAGAATGGATTTTACAAACATGTTTGTAATGTCATTAGATTTCGCGGAAATTAAAAATATTGAAAACATGTCCATGGGAATGATATATAGGACGCATTAAGCCCTTCAACTGCTATACTTTGATTTATTTCTGATAAAACGATATATCAGAATAGATCCTGATGTTTGATACTTGATGTAGATTGATGTTTATCTGTTTTTTTTGCATAAAATAGTTGTATAAAGGCATTTTTCATATTTTCAATGTGGCTTCCAAAATGGTCGCCAAAGGTCACGTGACTTTTTTTTTATTATTGGTTCAAATAAAAGTTTTTTTAATAAAATCAACATTCTGTGAAAGTTTCACAGCGATAGGTTGAATTGTTCTAGAGATACTCTATGTTGAACCCAAATACCCTCAATATTCAGGAGTCCTTGAAACATGCTTGGCACTGAGGTATTGGTTTTTTGAGGTGCTTGGCAGCAAAAGTGTTAAGTTATTCAATATTTTCTTAGAGGTAGCTGACATAAGATGATCAAACTTGGTTAGAGTTGGCCAGCTGCAAAAGTAGTTTTTAAAGTATCTTCTACGTAGCTCAGTATAATAAGGGCATACTAGCAAAAAATGGTATTCGTCCTCTTTTTTTCTCATATTACAAAACATACAGAGGCGATCTTCCCTGGGGGTTCTATTGTATTGACCAATTTCGATCACAAGACTGTGAGAAAAATTGATTGTAAAGTATTAATTTCTGGAAGCCATTAGCAGCAGTAATAATAGACTGAGTACACTGGTCAAATAAACGTTACCGAATCTGTGGTAGAGGGGATACAGATTAAATCATCTTGGTCCAGCCAGACGGTGGAAAAACCAAGCTGATCTAAGAAAGATTTTATATGTGATGCCCAGTTAAGATTATTATAAGTGTGGCCTTGGTCAGCATCATGCCACAACATAGCATAAACAGAGCAGATAAGTGACCTTGTGACTTGATTATTCGAGACCAGTAAGTCAACATTCTTATCTCTCAAAAACAGCCAATGGCATCCTGCCAAGCTCCATGTACAGACGAGAAAGATTTGTGGAGCGTTTGACTCCTAACAGTGAACGACAAATACGTGTATGCACTCGTTCTATGTCGTCTGCTTTGCTATATCCCCATACTTCCGATGCGTAACTAATAGACCTTGATGTGCCAATAGACCCTGGTGCACCATACGGGGGATTTTTTAGACATATATTTTCTAAATTCCTATTCAATTCCCTTCAAAATGAAGCTTGTAAGCACTCTGAACATTGCAGCATTTTGCCGTGGCGGCCTGTTGATTACGTTACCTATATAAATTGTCATAACACGTATAATAATCGCCATAAAAATTATATTTGATACATTTTTATCATTTAGATTATGACTTTTGCACCAGATTATAAAGCAATTGTTAACCAATACGCTAAAATAGCTATAGTCTTGAATTTATGATTGTATGGTAACGTATACTACACATTCTAATGAATATTACAACTTAAATTTTTTTGTCTAAAATAGTCTGGTTATAAACATTTAATTGTAAAGCTGTCCCAAGTATTATTTTATTATCACAAATTTACATTTATTATCTTTACAAAAAAAGTATGTTTGTAAGTCATACCTTGCATATGATATCTGTAATTGCCTTTAAAACATGATAACCCCACGTAAAAGCTATTTTATTCACATCAGTTCAAGGGTAATAAAAAGCAGGTAAATGTTCCAAATCAATTTGGTCATCATCCTTTTTCAGTGTATTTATCAATTTAACTAAGATTCCAGATAAATAGCAGTATGTAGGGAGGTATCTTTCCAATAACTGAAAGTAACGTATATTACAAAACAAATATATAGTAAGATTTCCACCTTGTTTGATTCAGACATTATAATGAGCAAAATGCGCTCTACGAAATTATAGTATTTTAACTTAACATTTTTATGTCCTTAAAAATAAAAAAAGATTTGCATTTTGCTGAGGTGACTGCTTGTGTACTTTTATTTAAGTTACTTGTAAAAGTCTTTAAATCTAAAGTATATTCTGAGCATCTCATATAGCTAAATTAAATTATTAATTCTCTAAATGGTCAAATACTCTTTTAGATAAAATGATAAGCTGGGTCCAACAGTTGAATGAAGATATTTCCTTCCAGAGGTGTTGTATGCGTTACCATATTATGCTCTATTTTATTACATAAATAATATTCATTCAATTTAAATATATTTATTGGACACCCTTACACTATCAAAAATAATATTCTATATGCAGCTGTATACATGGTATATAGAGTTGGTACATTTTATGTCCAAAGTACTAGCTTAATAAAAATAGATAAAGTAAAAAAACTAAAAAAAACATTAAATTATGTAGTATCCCATTATCTTGAACAGGCTTTAGCTGTCCATCTGCAATATCATGTAATTCATGCTACATGCCAAATCATTTCGGGTTCTCACCTTATTAACATATTTGAACTAATTCAGAATATAACAGCCTCGTTTCAGGTTGAAATAGGTATTCTACATATTTAATTCTTTGTGAATGCATTTTACCATACTAAAAGGTTGAAATCATCCAAACACAAGAATATTTATATAAAAAAATACTTTGAAAGTATATCAAGTATCTTTTTATCTTTCCTCGATCTTCAAATCTAAACAACTGAATGGGAAACCACGTAAACTGTGGACTTTAAAATAAGTACGTGTATAAAGCACTTGACATTACAGTAATGTTAGGGTTGGTAACATATTTCTATGTAAACAGTGATATATTAAGTTTATAATAAACAATAAACTGCATATCATATGATAAATATTTGTTTATGTTCATTTGAACTGTGTTGATGGAATATCTTGGGTATTGCTGTATTGTTTGGAATCTATTCAATATTAAAGTATATGATGAAATATCACCAGTTCTATTCTCACTATACAAACACGTACTTTTGTGAATAAAGTTGGCTACCAATTGCATTAATCAAATTTCCAAGGCATTATATTTCCCTTTTTATAAACGAATCGTTGAAATTGACTGATTGAACAGGTACTTTTTTGTAGAAATCAGCACCCTATTTATTTAAATTGCCTGCTTATAATTGAATTAAGAAAAACTATGAAATTTCATCACGGTTTATGCAATATCGTCTATCAAAATGTATAATTGAATCAAATACTAAACGTTTTTAAAGGTTTTAAAATGACAGTTTATAGTCTTCTCTTATATTTTGATCTTACAAAGTAAAAATTAACTCTATATTCATGCAAAATTATCATATGATGTTCTTAGCCTTAACACAAACACATTACAACCAGATAAATTATGGCTGAAATCATGCATATCTCCATTATTTTCTAATAAGATACTCTGCTTACAGCAAGTGTATTCATAACCATTACTTAATGTTATAATTATGTTTCTTGATCATACTCACTTACTTTTTTTATGCATTTTAGATAAAGATGAGTGCCAGTTTCTTCATAAGCACCTGTCAGATCAACCGATTTTAAATAGAAGTACATTAATAGAATGTAATGTTTTGGTTGTTTGAAAAATCTCATCAAAAGTCAACGATATTCGCAGTGAAAAATTTCAGCATAGTGAGAAATACATAATACTTGTTTTTATTATATATTTGAATATTGAGTACTTGCATATAGCAAACAATATTTCAGAATTTTCTTAGAAAAGCGTTGCAACATTTAACTAAAAACAATTCATGGCGTGACATATCACTAAATACACATAACTGTGAATCCTCATACATAATTATTTTACTGTCTTTAATACAATTGAAAAGGCCAGTGCTCCATACTTATTAAAGTATACTGTTTACTTGATTACATGTAGCCGTTCAGTTTTTAAGATTGTAATACCATAGAATATTTCAACATAACGTTACATTTGGGGTTTTCTGGTGGAAAGATTTTGATCTTTGAGAATTATGTAGAATACTTATTCTAAACTGAAATGTGATTTATGAATTAGAATTAACACAAATATGTGATTTGATATGAGTTTATGAATATAATGCACATAAAAATCGAATATTTATTTCCAATGAGCGTATATAGTATCATAGTGTCTTATAATGTTTCTTCTATTTGGACACAGAGATAACACAGTGATGTATTACCAATTTCCTCAAAGTAGTAAACTTCAATTTTCTTTTTTGTGAAATGAAAATGAAATATATTCTGAACTTATTCTGAAATGCACTCTGAATTAATCCCAAAATGCTTGTTAGGTCAATGCTGTGCAAGCAGCATGGATTACAGATTATAGCAGATTGCTAACATAAACAGTTAAACTCTCATTTTAGATCACGCAAAATTGCATGCTTTGTAATTTTAAGGTTTTTTTCTGTATCAAAAACCTTTTATTAAGCTG
This sequence comes from Loripinus fragilis, assembly GCA_964019695.1. NCBI lineage: Eukaryota > Metazoa > Mollusca > Bivalvia > Lucinida > Lucinidae > Loripinus > Loripinus fragilis. Next base: position 78,321,139 of record OZ026525.1, read on the forward strand.
TCCGTTTGGGTAAATGCTGATGGCGTATAGTGGATGTTAGACCATTATTAAGCTTTATATTTAAAGCAAATTGTTTTATTTAATTGTATAATGCTATCAATGATTATATTACATTGGCTATATTTCATTGCATATGGAAACGTATTCAACACTATTGGACGTTTATATCTTATTTAATTGTAGAACATATGTAATCAATTATGTATTTAAATTAAATACGACTATTTGGAATATAAATATAGACATAAACAAACAAACTATTAAACGTGTTCAGACAATATTTTAACTTCAGAAGCATGGATTGGCAAGTAACGTAATATATTTCAAGATACAAAAAACATCAGTGTCAAATAAGGTAGGTTCAGAAAATTATAAGCTAGCTAGCTTTATATTTTTGTTAAAATCAAGAAATTAGTCATTTCATTTTTTGGAGAGTAACATAGTTCACAATCATATAAAATGATTTGCAACAGACTTCATGCTTGGTGGTCAACCCAATCACGGTTGGCAACTTTGCTTTCCTCTTTAATTGCACGCCGTAGGGTCAAACTTCAGACTCTATGATGGTTACGACTTAAATATGTTCTTAAAAGGGTATCATTTGGAAGCAAAGACTGCACCAAAGAACTGAAACTAGAGTGTGCATATTTCCTGGGCCAGACTATCTAGTTTCTGCCATTTAGGCTTCATCAGTGACCCTCTAATAGTTTCAAAGTTCCACAATGAAACCCATGATCCCAAAGGACAAGAAAATAAAATCTACACTATAGTGAAGGGCAGGGAGAAGTTCTACCGCCGCCACACAGTCCCAGTCACCAGCTGTAGTGAAGTCAAATATGTTCTTAAAAGGATATCCTTAAAGACTGATCTATTTATGAGATGGTGGGGGCCTGATGATTTGGCTGTTTGTCGGGCCCACTGGGGTTTACTTGTTGGATTTCTTTTGCGCCATTATTCAGTTTTATTTACTGTTGAGTCCTTATCTTTGCTTTATCTTCTTGTTATATCTTGATTTATATGTTTTAGGAGATGATGCATTGATAATTTAGGGGTCTTAGGGGTTCTAAAATGATAATATTAGTGAACAGCATGCTACTCTCTGATTTGTCTTTACACAATTCTAACAGCCTGTGACTCTGATGATGCGATGCGCTGAGCATTCTAATGTCGTTAGATGAAGTTAATGAGGACGAGACTGATAACGAGGCCAATTACTAGCCGAATCGTTCTCATACTACACACATTTTTCTTTTTTTTTTGTGGCAGAAATGTCACCATATATTTTCTTAATATTAGGGTTTCTGTTATAGAAACTATAAGAATGTCACTTACGTTACTTTTAAGTATCATCGATACGTTACCATTGCACTTCGTCTGTATTTGGAATCCCTAATGCAACCATCACAATGAATTGGTTACCTCATAAACTTTAAAAGTTATTTGGACAGAAAGTTCACATGTCCTATTTCTTTGGGACATGCGTGTTAGTGGCCATTAAAAAAAGGGGTTGGGGTAGATAATCTTCATTCATGAGGTGATGGAAGGTCACAGCGGGCTCAGCTACATACCAATTTCAAGGCAGTAGACCTTTGTTTACTGAAATTCTAGTTTTAATGCGACATCTGGTCAGAACTGATTTCTATAAGAATGGAAAAGAGGTAGAAACGTTAATTTACATAGGTGATGCATGTTACTTGTGTTATACCAGTGGTCAAGATATTCAGATGTTATTGAATTTGATGAATTTAGAACAAGTAACTTCTAAGCTTAATATCTAAAGGCAAATAACCCTAAATTATATCGCTTTTACCATGAAGTCTGGTGATTTTATTACAGTCTGAACTTACAAATTACATATAAGTAACGTATTTAACACCCTCTGAAACGATAAAGCCCCCACAGCCAGAGAGCTCACAAGTTGGATTAAGAAGCTGAAGATACGCGCTATAAGAAAATATATGTCTACAAAAATCTGCTGTATGGTGCACCTTCACCATATACTGCCTCATAGTCTATGTTTATTTAGTTAGACTGGAAACCTTCATGCCTGATGCAGCGATGCCTTTATTTAAAAAAGGAACATGTAGTCGCTGTGTATTTTGATTTGGAAAAAAGCTTATGATACTATACTACATGGAGATACTCCATTTTAAAAGATATCCACAAACTAGGATGAAGAGGTAGACTTCCTACATTCATTGGAAACTTCCTTGCAGACCGCACCATGCAAGTCCGAGTTGGATCCTCTTTGTCTGACTATTATGACCAGGAGCAAGGTGTACCTGAAGGGGGCGTACTGTCTACAACACTTTTTAATATCAAAATTAATAATATTGTGAAATATTTAGGTAATCTTACTGATTGCTCATTATATGTTGATGATTTCTGTATCTGTTATCACTCAAAAAGCATGGAGACAATTGAACGTCAACTGCAACAAAATTTGAATAAGGTTGAAAATTGGGCAACAAGCAATGGCTTCATGTTTTTCAAATCTAAAACACAGTGTGCACATTTCTGTCAGTTGCGCAAGCAACATGATGATCCTGTTTTACATTTATATGGATCACCTATTCCAGTTGTTGAGGAATCCAAATTCCTTGGCATGATTTTTGATAGAAAACTTAGTTTCATACCCCATATTAAATATCTCAAAGCTAAATGTTTCAAAGCATTGAATCTTTTAAAAGTGCTTTCACAAACGTCTTGGGGCGCAGACCAAACTACACTTTTCAAGCTTTATCAGTCTCTAGTCAGGTTAAAATTAGACCATGGCTGTATTATAAATGGCTCTGTACGAAAATCATATCTTCAAATGCTTGATCCTATACACAATCAAGGACTTAGGTAAGCTTTAGGAGCTTTTAGAACTTCTTCTGTTGCTAGTCTCTATGTGGAAGTAGATGAACCATCACTGTACTCACAAAGAGAGAAATTCTCTTTGCAATATGCTATAAGACTTGCTGCTAACCCATCAAATCCTACTCATGAAGTTACATTCCCACCAAATCATGTTGATTTATATGGACAAAAACATAAAGCTATTAAATCATTTGGCATCAGAATTTAACCACTCTTAGGGTCTGCCAATATCAAACCACAAAATATTGAAAAACATTTTACACCAAATATTCCAGCTTGGTGTATGAAACAACCTGAAAAACTTTTTGATTTACATTCCGGGAAAAGAAAAATCTGAATCAAAGACACATATTAACAGATGATATCAGAAAGCTGCAAAGTCGTTATAAGAATTACCAACAAATATACTGATGGGTCAAAGGAAGACTCTAAGGTTGGTTGTGCTGTTGTATCAGACAACCATAGTAATATCCAACGTATACCTGATGATTCATCAATTTTCACTGCTGAAGCCAAAGCAGTAGATCTAGCTTTAGATTTCATGAGCACTTGTGATGCTAACTATAAATTTATTATATTTTCTGACTCGCTTTCTGTTTTGAAAGCATTGAACCATACCAGTTCAAAGAATCCACAGATTCAGAAACTTTTAAAAAAAATGTCAAGAGCTTTTAACTTATAAGGAAATTGTTCTCTGTTGGATTCCTAGTCATATAGGTTATTCAAGGGAATGAGATTGTAGTTAAGCAAGCAAAAACATCGCTTTTATTAAAACCTACTTCTTTGAAGATTTCATTTTCTAATTTTAAGCCATCTATCAATAAATATATGTTTGATCAATGGCAAACTTCATGGAATAACAGCATTGGAAATAAACTTCTTGAGATAAAACCAACTATTGGTGAACATGAATCAGTTGTGCGAAACATTAGAAAAGACGACGTTGTTTTGTCTTGACTCCTTTTAGGTCGTACAAGAGTCACACATTCATACTTGCTACTAGGTGAAGAGCAACCACAATGTGTTGATTGCGATGTTCCATTCACTGTATGTCACTTCCTTTTGCAGTGTGGCGATTTTGTTCAAGTAAGAAATAATTGCTTCCATGTTTAGAACATGAAGCAGTCATTTTAAGATATACATATTTATAGTTTTATGACATTTTTAATAAAAATAAATTTTTTTAACAAAATCTTATTGCTATTTTTAAAATCGTGTTTTGTTTTACATTTGTATCAGACCATAATTCAGATTCTTTAATGTTGTATTCTGTTCAGTTAAAGAACATGTACAGTTATCTGAATAGCTCTTTGAAACTGTCAGATATTGTACATGGTCTCTCCTGTCAAAAATGGTATTGCAACTTGTTATCATTATACAAACTCATAATCATTATTCCTTTCATTTTATCTTACGAATTTTTCCTTTTTCCTTTTACATATGTTTAGTTTAATACCGTCTGACGCTAATGACCCACAAAGGTTGATGTGTCGTTAAGCACCAAACAAACAAACAAACAAAAGCTGGCTGATGTCAGTGCCACTGAGAAGATGTTTGCAATAAAGAATATTATCTTTCAGAAACAAATGTCCCAGTCTTTCAGGACTTTTTGACAAGCAGGTGGCTCAAGAGCAATCTGATGCTTTGTGGGATTATGTTCCGAGGTTAACAGCTGCCTAACACGATTTAATGTGATATCAACTGTTTGTTCAGCAGGCCAGTCAAATTGACTTAAATTTAATCCTGCATTTGTGTCTGGTTCATCTACGTTCAGAGAAGCACTCTGTGTAAGCAATACACATTCTGCAACTGGTGCTTCCTCACAAGAAACCAAGACAGCTTGAGAAATGGCCTTAATGACATCATTAAACAACGTTTCTTAATCCGTGGAAGGCACAGACTAGGAGCATTAGCATCTTGGTTTTCCTTCTAGCTCTGTATACCAAAAGAAAGTTGTAGCTGTAGCCTGACAGTTCAGCAAGCCAACGATGACCTGCAGCATCAAGTTTTGCAGTAGTCAGGACATAAGTCAAGGGGTTGTTATCCGTCCTTACTGTGAACTTGCTACCATACAGGTCACCATTAAACTTGCCACAAACAGCCCACTTAAAGGCCAAAAAACTCAACTTAATGTGCAGGATAGTTGCATTCACTGGCAAGTAAACCTCGGCTAGGGTATGCTTTGACATATTCTTTACCATCTTGCTCTTGGAACAGAACAGCCCCTAGACCATCACCACTTGCGTCTGTGTTTAGCACAAAGGATTCTGTATAATCCGTATATGCTAAAACAGGCGGAGATGTCAGCTTTTCCATAATGCAATCAAATGCAGTTTGCTGCTCAGGACCCCAATTCCAATGAGTGGCCGCCTTCTTTTTCTTTTCTTGTTTGTAGGATGGCCCTATCACTGACTATATGACCTAGATATTGAACCTGTCTCTTAAAAAACTCACATTTAGAACCCTTATGCTTCAGTCCATGGTGTTCTAGCTGTCTGAAAACATTTTCTAGATGCACAAGATGCTCATCAAAAGTTTTGCTAAAGATGATTGTAGGTAGATGAGACATTCCCTTAAATGTAGCTCTTCCCGGCAGCGTTCCATAAGCCTTTGAAAGCCAGATCTTAAGTTCAACTTAGAAAAATATTTGGACCCTGACAGTGTATCAATGGTCTCTTCTATTCTGGGTTTAGGAATAGGCATCCCTTACAGTTCTGCCATTCAACTTATGAAAGTCGATACACAATCTAAGAGCACCATCTTTTTTGTGGACTAGAATCACATTAGAGGAAAAAGGACTTTCAGACTACCTGATAGCCCCAGCTTTAAGACTACCAGCATCTAACATTTCCTTTTGATGTTCACAAGCCTCCTCAAATAATGCAGGGGGTATTCTCCTGTAGGATACTTTAAATGAAGTCTCATCAACAAGTTTTATCTCATGTTCAATGAGATCTGTAAATCCAAGATCTGTAGGACCAGTTAAAAATATCTGTTTCCAACTGCCTAACAGATATTTGGCTTTATGCATTTAACTCTGAGACAAATTTTTCTTGGTAAGTTAATACCTAAGTCCTCAAAAGCCTTTGAGGGAGAACTCACAGATACACTGTCAAAAGATGGGTCCATAGTTTTAATAACATTGACTTCTTGTAGGCTACACAACTGAGTCTGGACTTAATTGTAATAGGTCGAGCTAAGATATTGCAAACCTAACTGGTATTCTTGCTGTCTTACTATTTGCTTTTACAACAACAACACGAGGACAGATATTACGATTATACTTTCATCTATATTTTCAGTGACAGCATTCTCATAATGAGATGTGCTCCTAACCATACCAGTAATAGTTTTACTTTCTTTAGGGTATACCACTATGATTTTTTTTGTTTTTGTACTTAACAAGCTTCCTATTGATACAGGAAAATGCTGCAAAAGCAGTGCTCCAAGCTGAAAGCAAATCTGCCTCATGAGCAACCTCACTCAACCCACCAATAATGGTCGTACCAACAATAATGGGCACCTGGCCAGAGAATCTTGTTGTTGGCACAACCAAAATTGGCATGAATTCAGGTTTATGCTCAATTTGAGGCAAGCAGACCTCAGCTTCAAAATATCCTATACACAGAATTGATGAGCCACTGGCTCCTGTAATATTCAATTTAAAATCTGACATGCTTCTAAGCTCAGGCCTTGGGTCCATTGAATTTAAACAAGTATCACTCATGGTGCTAGTGTCTGACCCTGTATCTATGAGTGCACGAATAGCTTGGCCATCGATAATTACAGTAAACTTATTTGTCCGGCCAATCATTCTATCAATGAGGGGTTTCTTTTCTTAAGAGAAATGTAATGTATGCACTGAGTTCTCAGTCTGCTCCGCTATAAGGACTCTTTCCAGGTTTCCTGATTCAATTTGGAAAAGCTATTCTCATTTTTATTTTGGTTCTAGTGACCGGTTTGTCTGGAATAGAAGCTTCTTCCAGATCCACCTCTGCCCCTACCCCTTCCTCTATGTTGGTAGTTGTAACTACCTCTGCCTCTTGGGGTATAAGAAGCTTGAGAGGAAGTTGTATTGGCTGAGCCATCACTGGAAGAAACAGCTTTTTGCAGCCTAATACTGTTTTTCAAGATCATCAAGCTTTTGCCGCAAGTTTTTTCATATGATCAACAAGATGGTCAATCTTTTTGTCCATTGTACTAGGACTTGTTTCATTTTGGAGTTGCTGTTTTGGCTCCTCAGTTGTGTGCCTAGAAGTTAAAAAGTCTTGTTCTTTAGCCCGTATATCTCACTTGAGAATGTTAATTTTTTTAACTGTTTCAACTTATAAAAGAATGAATTTTTCAATAAAGGATCCCTCAGACCATTCCATAACTTGGAACAAAGCATTCCATGTTTCACACTATAAGCTAGTGTATTTGAAACTGTTGCACTCCTCAACAAGTTTTCAATCCTAACACTGTAGTCAGCAACAGATTCATGGTCATGCTGTGCTTCAAGGTAAAATTGTTGTAATTAAAATCTGTCTGGAAGACACAATACCATATATACCCTCAAGTTTGTTAAGAACATCTGAGGGGGCAGCACTGGCCTCCATGATTAAAAGTATGTCCCTTGCTCTACCCTTCAGTGATCTTCTAACTGACTGAAGAATAAGGGCATTGGGATATATACCATCATTTATGGCTTAAAGAAGTTCATATTTCCATACCTCAAGTGTCACATCCCTTTTCTGGCTTTCACCAGAAAAAGGTTGAAGTTGAGGTGCTCTCATGGAAGTCAAAGCGGTGCTATTTATACTGAAGGACTTTAAAACGCAAAAGTCGAAATTCATAATATTTACTAACTTTTAATGTCTCAATTTTATTGAGATTTGGCAAAAATGAACATCAATATGTCAGCAAAACATGTTCTAATTTTTTTATGTCAAAATAATAAGTAATGTTAGAGCAACAGTCTATCAAAAAGCAATACCCTATGACTCTAAAGTTACAATTTGAAATTTGTCTGGAAATTGGACACGATTTTAAGTTATTGTGAATTTTTTTTTTGTTAAAAAATCAGAAACAATTTACACTTGGAGCCCTACTGTTTGCCTGGCACTGACAGTAGTAGTCCAGGCGCTGATTTCTGTACAGGCCTTAGTTTTTGACCTGTCACAACTTACCTGCCAGAAAAGGTTTGACTGCAGAAATACAATCCTGAGGTCTTCTGCAATACTCCTAGGTACGTCGTACAGTCAAATTTTGGTGGCAGTTTTGCTGTAGGACGCCATCTTTGAACGTGCCCTATGCTAAATGGGGCTTAGGTAAATTGAGAGGAAAACACACCTCACGTTCACCCATTGCTTCCTATTCAGCGTATTTCCCTCTAAATCTATACATTAGATGTATGCAATGGCATACGACAGTAAAGCAATATAAAATGTTTGTATATATGTTATATTATACACAAAAATGTCCAACGGAAGGTGTAATTCACCCCACCTCCTGAATATAATATATCCAAATTCAAAAAGAAATGAAATCTTCCCCATTTCTAAATTTATTAAGTAAAATAGCATATTTATAATCATATTTAAACATAATTCTTGTAGTATGTTTGACATGTTTTACATTTGTTACAAATCAAAGAAAGAACATTCCACCTGAAATGGCAATTCAGGAATGCGTGTATTACACAATTTTCAGTGTACATTTTCTGCTGCAATATATTGTATCTGCGACCTATACTAAATTTCTATATATGGACATGACGATAGCCTTAAAATCATTAAAAGAAATGCAGCAAACAGCCAGTATGCGTTTAACCATTATACCACATGAAATTACAGTTGTATACGTTACTTACTTTCAAATATATTACTATTTACTGCAGTTATATCATTTGACTATGGGCTAACGAACGACCTTCACGAAATGAGGTTTGTAGATTGTTATTTTCAAAAGCCAAATTATATTAGCCACACAATTAAGTATGTAAGCTTTTTAGCGGATAAGGCGTTACCCTGCAATAGCCAAATTCACTACGTTACCCCAAAATAATGGGATCTCCTATATTGTTAATATCCAGTTATTTCTCATTCTTGCGTATCAATATTATCTCTTAATTGAAAGAAAATGACTATCAATATGATTATAAACTAATTTTGGCACCTGTTATTATAGTTATATATGTTACGTTCTGCTAAATACAATATTGAATGCAATGAAAGCACTATATAATCCATTGTGTAAGCCACTAAAATACATTCAATTATAGCTTGTTAGCTATTGACTACAATATATATATTGATAACTATGATTCGGGGAAAAACATACACTAATTCCTAAAATTACCTTTTTTATTTACAATAATAGTTGAAATCGAGAAATAAAACATTAAAGCAGACGTTAATACTTGCCTTAGTAAAATGTTTCAATCATACCAGTTTCTGTCCTATATATGACAAACGCCATGCCGATTCATGTGGTTAAAGCCATTGTATATCCAATCATTATCCAGTTCGAAAAAGAAACAATACAATTGGTGTGAGTAACATAATACAGTAGTATTTAACCCACATTAGCCTAGCGTTCTTTTTGTGGGACATAAACAAATAGTACAGACCAAGATCAGACGCCACAGATTACAATGTCTGATCAAGCTCTCTACTGCTTGCTTAAAAGATGTTCTATTAAAATTTGAATAAGAATGAAAAACAAAACCCAGTAACCATGGATTCGAAAATGGACTGGTCCATTTGATAAAAGTGGGAAGTTTCCTTTGATGTAAAAAGGTTAAGGAGATGGTGACATTTATCATACGATTTGTCTGGTTATGCAATGTTATAGGGCATTGAAACAGGACAATTTTTCCAAGGTTTTTATGGTCATACATTTCAGAGATCAAGGCTTATCACTTAGAAAACTCACTTGCATTGTAAAGATTATACTGTAGCTGTTGCAAAATGAATGGACTCAAATAAGTTTTTGGAAATTTTGTTTTGCATTATTTCTATCAATTAGAATGAGTCTAAACGTGAAATTTGTTCATATAAAATCATTAAGATAAGCAGCATGTCAAATTAGGACATAATCATTGATGCAAAAATGGCATCCCATTAATCCTTTGTATGTTCCAAATTAAACTAAATTGATGATAAATAGCAACGTAAATAAAAATCAAATTAGTAAGCGCATTTGATTTTTGTTCAGCAATGAAGGCTCATGGGAGCCTGTAAAATATGTCATTAGACACATCAGAGCATTTGCTGCTGGTATATGTAGATGAAGACAAACGCTAGCTCCACTGCATCAGGTTTGGGGATTAAAAGTGTACATTGCCCATGTTAGGTAAGTACCAAAGGTGGAGATGTCAGCTTTTCCATAATGCAATCAGATGCAGTTTGCTGCTCAGGACCCCAATTCCAATGAGTGGCCGCCTTCTTTTTCTTTTCTTGTTTGTAGGATGGCTTACAAGCAAAGCATTTAGAGGCTTCACTTTGCTAGAATAATTGAACACAAAGCGTCTATAATAACCAGCAAAGCCTAAGAAACAATGAAGTTCCTTTAATTTGGAAGGAGGTTGCCACCCTTTCAATGCAGCGACTTTATCAGGATCAGTCTGCACACCCCTATCACTGACTATATGACCTAGATATTGAACCTGTCTCGTAAAGAACTCACAGTAAGAACCCTTATGCTTCAGTCCATGGTGTTCTAGCTGTCTGAAAACATTATCTAGATGCACAAGATGCTCATCAAAAGTTTTGCTAAAGATGATTATATCCGTAAAGGTCGTGTAGAAGTCTTATTTAGGTTTTATAAGTGACTGATTTTGATACTGCTGTGTATAATTCTTTAAAGAGGCATAAAACAAATAATTTGAGTTATTCAACCTGCAAAATAGATGAAAAATATGTATCTTGTGTTCGTTTGTTGACATGTACCACCTTGTACGCGGGGCAGGTATCAAAATTCACAATTTTAAAATTGATAGTCATGACATGATTCTTAATATCAAATTAACAGGATGGCCCCTGTTTTTAACTTTTGTTTCACTGATGTAGGTGAACATATAAATGATGTACTGAAAATAATGCGTGGGTGTGAAGTGTTTTGCTAATTTTGTAGGCTCATTTCCAAAATAGCTGTTGATTTGATAGGGCTATCAAAGGTAAATGTTAGTGTCAGCAAAAACAGGCTACCCATAGAATTATGGATTCTTATTCAAACTATACCTCTAAATGTATTCAGGTTGAGGTAAATTTATTTTTTATAACTTTATAGTTTGTAAATATGTGTTAAAATTTATCAAATAAGTTTCCATTTGATATTCTAGCAACCCATCGTCACATACTACCATTTTTGTTCAAAACGTCTTGCAAATAGCCTGGAACAGTACCAGGTGTACTAAAATGGTATTTCTGTGCATAAACTTAAACTATTTGTGATGATTAAGCAGACGAAATATGCTAAGTTGTTCCTTTAATTGAAACAAGCAACAAAAACGTTAAATAGAAATTATTTTTTATAACATAAAGGAAAAACTTCAGGGCGAGTATAGTATAAAAATAGGGACGTCGTGATGATTACAGACACCTGCCCCGCGGATACCATGGTGCCTATAGAAAAACTGTTGAAAATGACATATCGCTTGTCATATCTTCATCAATTTTCACACATGTATTCCTGATACATTACTGAATATAATGATATAGCTGAAAAAACTAGTAGTTGTTTATATTGAGCTGTGAACAGGCTGTCCACGAGCTTTAAGGACGTACCTTGTAGGTAGATGAGACATTCCCTTAAATGTAGCTCTTCCCTGCAGCGTTCCATAAGCCTTTGAAAGGAGGCAGGGGCATTGCACAAGCCAAATGCCATTCTATTACATTCAAAGAAGCCCAGAAGACCCACAGAGAATGCGGTCTTATGCTTGTCTGCTTCCTTGATACGGACCTGCCAATAGCCAGATCTTAAGTTCAACTTAGAAAATGTATGGACCCTGACAGTGTATCAATGGTCTCTTCTATTCTTGGTAAGGAATAGGCACCCCTTACAGTTCTGCCATTCAACTAACGAAAGTCGATACACAATCTAAGAGCACCATCTTTTTTGTGGACTAGAATCACATTAGAGGAAAAAGGACTTTCAGACTACCAGCATCTAACATTTCCTTTTGATGTTCACAAGCCTCCTCAAATTATGCAGGGGGTATTCTCCTATAGGATACTTTAAATGAAGTCTCATCAACAAGTTTTATCTCATGTTCAATGAAATCTGTAAATCCAAGATCTGTAGGACCAGTTAAAATATCTGTTTCCAACTGCCCAACAGATATTTGGCTTTATGCAATTAACTCTGAGACAAATTTTCCTTAAGTAAGTTAATACCTAAGCCATCAAAAGCCTTTGAGGGAGAACCCACAGATACACTGTCAAAAGATGGGTCCATAGTATTAATAACGTTGACTTCTTGTAGGCTACACAACTGAGATCTGGACTTTATTGTGATAGGTTGAGCTGAGATATTGCAAACCCTAACTGGTATTCTTGCTGTCTTACTATTTGCTTTTACAACAACAACACGAGGACAGATATTAGGATTACTACTTTCATCTATATTTTCAGTGACAGCATTCTCATAATGAGATGTGCTCCTAACCATACCAGTAATAGTTTTACTTTCTTTAGGGTATACCACTATGATTTATTTGTTTGTGGACTTAACAAACTTCCTATTGATACAGGAAAATGCTGCAAAAACAGTGTTCCAAGCTGAAAGCAAATCTGCCTCATGAGCAACCTCACTCTACCGACCAATAATGTTCGTACCAACAATAACGGGCACCTGGCCAGAGAACCTTGTTGTTGGCACCACCAAAATTGGCATGAATTCAGGTTTATGCTCAATTTGAGGCACACAGACCCCAGCTTCAAAATATTCTATACACGGAATTGATGAGCCACTGGCTCCTGTAATATTCAATTTAAAATCTGACATGCTTCTAAGCTCAGGCCTTGGGTCCATTGAATTTAAACAGGTATCACTCATTACGGTAGTGTCTGACCCTGTATCTATGAGTGCATGAATAGCTTGGCCATCAATAATTACAGTAAACTCATTTGTCCGGCCAATCATTCTATCAATGAGGGGTTTCTTTTCTTTAGAGAAATGATATGTATGCACTGAGTCCTCAGTCTGCTTCGCTATAAGGACTCTTTCTAGTTTCCTGATTCAATATGGAAAAACTATTCTCATTTTTATTTTGGTTCTGGTGACTGGTTTGTCTGGAATAGAAGCTTCTTCCAGATCCACCTCTGCCCCTACCCCTTCCTCTATGTTGGTAGTTGTAACTACCTCTACCTCTTGGGGTATTAGAAGCTTGAGAGGAAGTTGTATTGGCTGAGCCATCACTGGAAGAAACAGCTTTTTGCAGCCTAATACTATTTTTCAAGATCATCAAGCTTTTGCTGCAAGTTTTTTCATATGATCAACAAGATGGTCAATCTTTTTGTCCATTGTACTAGGACTTGTTTCATTTTGGAGTTGCTGTTTTGGCTCCTCAGTTGTGTGCCTAGAAGTTAAAAAGTCTTGTTCTTTAGCCCGTATATCTCACTTGAGAATGTTAATTTTTTTAACTGTTTCAACTTATAAAAGAATGAATTTTTCAATGAAGGATCCCTCAGACCATTCCATAACTTGGAACAAAGCATTCCATGTTTCACACTATCAACTAGTGTATTTGAAACTGTTGCACTCCTCAACAAGTTTTCAATCCTAACACTGTAGTCAGCAACAGATTCATGGTCAAGCTGTGCTTCAAGGTAAAATTGTTTTGATAAAATCTGTCTGGAAGACACAATACCATATACCCTCAAGTTTGTTAAGAATATCTGAGGGAGCAGCACTGACCTCCATGGTTAAAAGTATGTCCCTTGCTCTACCCTTCAGTGATCTTCTAACTGACTATAGAATAAGGGCAATGGGATATATACCATCAATTATGGCACAAAGAAGTTTATATTTTCATATCTCAAATGACACACCCCCTTTCTGGCTTTCACCAGAAAAAGGTGAAAGTTGAGGTGCTCTCATGGAAGCCAAAGCGGTGCTATTTAGCATACTAGCAGAATATGGGCTTGGTACTGAGGGATATGTCACTGTTTGATCACCACCTGGTTGTTGTTTGCACATCAGGATAGTGTTTTAAAATAGGAGAGGGTACACTAGAGATAATCTCTTGTTTCACATTTTGAGAGGGCACTGTGTGGGGATAACTATATTGGGGTTTGGGGCTTGGCATTGAGGCTGAGGGGATTGATATGATGGATGAAAGGGAAATGCAGAGTTGCTTTAATATAGCAAGGGAAATAACTCAATTTGTACAAATCTCTCACAACACATCAAAGTAATACTTGTACTTTGAACAGAAATAATCTCTTTCAATATAAGCTATTCCAAGGCAAGAAATACTTTGTAATACAAGGGAGATAATTCACTGTATCAGGTGACCGCTAATGGACAAGTGTCAAGTCTATTGGCTGAAGATCAAAGAATTTCTGTATCAACAGGTAATAAACTGTAATACTGGGTGATTAATAACCCCTGTCACACCAAATATTTTCATGTGCCACACTCCTCTGCAATTTTTATCTGAAACAAGTATGCATACAAACAAGTAGAAAACTGTGTTGACTCTGATCAGATGACTCTGTTCGAAAGCATCCTGATTTATGTCTATACTGTTTTCAAAACTGATTAAATAATTCAGCAGTACAATGGTTAAAACGATCTTCCTTCAGACCCGTTGTAAGAAAACAATTCTGCATACAAGCAAGTAGAAAACCGTGTTGACTCTGATCAGATGACTATGTTCAAAGCAACCTGATCTGGGTCTATACCATTTCAAAACTGAATAAATTTTTAATTCAGGAGTCCAAGAGTTACAACATTGCCCTTCAGACCCGTTGTAAGAAAACAATTCTGTTTGTGATTTCTTTAGACCAAGCAGAGATTTGGGATCATAAATTCATTATAGAAATTGGGACGGGGGAAAATGATTCATGAATGATGATCCCAAATGAAATAATATTTACAGTAAGCATTTGAAAATTTTGATCTTACCAGAATTCCTCAAAGGCTGTCATTCTGTGAAATCATGCAGGCTGTGAAACTGTTAGTATATGAAATATGTGCAAGGTGCTTTCTGACTGAAAAAATAATACATAACTAATAAATGAGCCGCGGCTTGTGATTTCCAACAATGTGGCATTTTGACAAGTGTAGACTCAGACGAGCCTCTGCAGCCTCCTTTTAAGCTTAGAAACTCCAAATGGTGTTCTGTGAGTAGGTTAACAATCATAAAATACTCAAGCGACTAGCAAAGGCTCTGATCAGACTGCGCGTATGCGCAGGCTGGTCTGAGCCTTTGCTGGTCGTACATACCACAATGTTGGAAATCTCATGCACTGTCTCAAATATCAGAATACATAGAACTAACTTAACACATATAAACTATGTAAAACACCTGCATTTTAAGAACTTAACTATTAACTATTATCACATTTGTGAATGTTTTATGACCCTTACATCAAGCTTAATAATATAGTTCCTGATCAAATATTTATGTTGGCTTGTTTGTTTTGATGCTTTACTTCCCAGGCAACAATTATCCAGTCATGTTGGATATATTTCCCAGTCTTCCTGGGTTGAACCAGTACTAAGCTGGTGTTAAAGTACACAAAAACACAACACAGACTCCACAGAGCGGTGTGTCTATAGCACCTAGATTTCCAGTCTAACCACCTACCAACTGAACAACTGCGCTCCCGTGCAAATGTTGATGTTGTGCGGCAGCTCAGAGTGTACCCAGTGACTAAACAAAAAATGATGCTAACTGCATAGGCCGTAAAAGGTGGTTTCATTATTCATGACCTTTGAACACAGTTAATGTTCCAATATCAATATGTGACATGCGTTTCAGCATCATAAAATCTGAGTTGACTTTGGGGATTTCTGAGCTAACGTTTTTACAGGAAGTTTCATTTATTGTCAGAGTGAATATAAAGCAGGGTCTTTATTTTAAGCTCACAAGAGCCGAAGGCTCAGGGTGAGCTTATAGTATGGGACTTGAGCACGCGTCCGTCCGTCTGTTTTCCATGGAAACAGATAGCTCCCATAGCGTTATTATGGGGAAAATCTTGTGACCACTCTAGCCCCTTCATTTTTTATTGGTTCATCTTTATTCTTGCAGGTAACAAGAACAACTATGAAATCTTGGACGGATTCAAAATTCGGCAGGATCCGATCAAGGACTTATAAGTTAGCTGCCCTTGAGCGTTTGAAAAAATCTCCATAGACTGGTAATGGGAGAAATATTCTGACCACTGTAGTTCCTTCATTTTGGATGGATCTCCTTCATTCTTGCAGGTTACAAGACCAACAATAAAAGTTTGGATGAGTTTGAATTTCAGCCAGATTCCTTCACCAACTTCCGAGTAAGCTGCACTTGAGCGTCTTAAAACCAATGAGTAATGTTGTAACCACTATAGCGCCTTCATTTTAATTGGATCTTCTTCTTTCTTGCAGGTAACAAGGACAACTATAAAGTATCGGGTGGGTTCAAAATTCGGCAGGATCCGACCAGGGCCATATGAGTTACCTGCCCAAGAGTGTCTTGAAAAATCCCCATAGACTTATAATTGGAGAAATGTTGTGGCCTCTCTAGTGCTTACGATTTTAAATGGATCATCTTCATTCTTGCAGATAAGAAGGACAACTTTAAAAGCTTGAATGAGTTTGAATTTCGTCACGATCCCATCACCTATTATGGAGTTAGCCCCCTTTGAGTATCTTAAAATTGATGGATAATGTTATGACCACTCTAGCATCTACATTTTTGATTTGATCTTATTCATGATTGGATCTTTTTCATTCTTTCATGTAACAAGAGCAACTATAAAAACTTGGATGAGTTAGAAATTCTGCAGGATCCAACCAGGGACGTATGAATTAGCTGCCCTTGAGAGTCTGGAAAAATCCTCATAAACTAATAATGGAAGATATCTTGTGACCACTCCAGTGCCTTCATTTTCAATTGGATCATCTTCATTCTTGCAGGCAATAAGGACGCCTATTGATACTTGGATGGGTTCGAAATTCGGCAGGATCCACCAGGGACTGCGGAATAAGCTGCCCTTGTGCGTTTGGAAAATCTCCATAGACTTCAGAAACTTCTTAAACAAGGCTATCGGTATCATAAACTTCGCAAAACATTTTCAAAATTTTATAGACGATACTATGATTTGATTTCTAAATTCCAAGTTGGACTTAAATCTCTCTTGCGCCAAGGACTTTCGGAACCTGATTTCTATGGTGACTTGGTGTATAAGTTGAAGAAGATTGTTGGCTCTAATAATTTTTCAGCGCAGTTCATTAAAATAATTTCCCATTATAAAAAGATTGGCTATAACATTAATGTATTGCAACAGACTGCATGCTTGGTAGTCAACCCAATCAGGGTTGGCAACTTTGCTTTCCTCTTTAATTGCACGCCGGTGGGTCGGACTTCAGACTCTATGATGGTTCCGACTTAAAGACTTATCTATTGATGAGATGGTAGGGGCCTGATGCTTTGGCGGTTTGTCGGGCCCACCAGGGTTTACCTGTTGGATTTCTTTTGCTCCGGTATTCAGTTTAATTTACTGTTGAGTCCTTATCCTTGCTTTATCTCCTTGTTATATCTTGATTTATTTGTTTTAGGAGATGATGCATTGATAAGTTAGGGGTCTTTCATGCAAACCAAATATCTATGTGTCTTGATCCACATCTGAATTAAGGGTGAGGTTGGCGCCGTTAAACCGGTTTAAGCCCTCCAGTAAAATATTTTACTGACCGTTCCAAGGCGGTACTTCTTTTGTGGATCTTTTATGTTTTTGTTCTGTCTTGTGTTTGCTATGTTTTGTGCACGTCTGTTTATATGTGCTTTGTGGTCACCTGCTGGGAAAGGGCTGACCTCTTGGCTCTCGTTTGTGGTGTCTTCTGTGAGTTTGTCACTTTCCCATTGGTATCCTGGGTCAGGTGTGGTACTTGATTGTATCGATTCCTGATCTTTGCACCATTACTTATTTTTATAATTTGTTGTGACCACTCTAGTGCTTTTAATTTTCAATGGATCTTCTTTATTCTTGCAGATAAGAAGGACAACTATATAAGCTTGGACGAGTTTGAATTTCGTCAAGATCCCATTGCTTATTATAGAGTTAGCTCCCCTTGAGCATCTTAAAAATTGATGGATAATGTTGTGACCACTCTAGCGCCTTCATTTTTGATTGGATCTTCTTCATTCTTTCAGGTAACAAGGACAACCATAAAAACTTGGATGAGTTTGAACTTTAAGTAGAACTTACCTCAGACTGTTGAACTAACTGCCCTTGAGCGTCATAAAAATCTGCACTTACATTGGGAGATATTTTGTAACCACTCTAGCACCTTCATTATTGAATGGATCTTCCACAGTCTTGCAGGTAACAAGGACTCCCATAAAAGCTTGAATGAGTTTGATTATCTGCCACACTCGACCACCAATTACAGAGTTAGCTGCGTTTGAGCGTCTAAAAGATAGCTGTATAATGTTGTGACCACTCTATAGCCTTCATTTTTCATTTGACGTTTTTCGTCCTTGTAGATTATCAGGAAATACATTTAAGTATGAATCGGTCAGATCCCATCGCTGATTACAGAGTTAGCTGCCCTTGACCATCTGAAAATACACTTTCATCGATTTATTCAGATTTTTTTAATACTTGCAGATAACCAGGACTGCTATAATATCTTTTGTTTTTTAATAAGCTCTTGGTCACTGCTTTAAGTTCAGAGTCACCTACCTTTGAGCATCATAAATAATAGTATCTCCAAACATTATGCTGGCTCCCAGGTGAGCGATCTTCGCCCATTGGGCTACTTGTTTTTTTAATCCATTTTTGCTCCTCGCAATTTCTAAGCAGCAGAAGTAACACATGTTTATCATTCTTTCAATAATTTCCACGTTTATGGAAATTTACGCGGTATTAATTTTGCATTGAGTTGTACGGACGTCCTGGCAATAAACGCTCAAATCTTATTTAACTGAAACTCGACGCTTAATTTTGTGAAATTCAACAGAACAATTTTCAAGCAATAGCCCTCATCTAACTGGCCTAGCGTTGGAGTGTGGGTTAATACTTTTTTAACTTTATTACCACTCACAAATTCCTGAGACCAAAAAAAGCGTTTTTAACCAATACCATGCTCGGCCAGACAACGTATTTTCTGTGCGGTAAAGCTTCTTCAAAATTCTGGCGTTAGAACTTTGGTTCAGTATATTAGCATGTGTATCCTTATAAATTAAGTAAAATATACATTTGTATTTGCATATCCAATTATCGAATTTGTTCGAAATAGCGGTAGTTCAAAGGCTCAGGGTGAGCTTTTGTTATCTTTCGACGTCCGTCGTCCGTTGTCAGCAATTGCTTTAAAGGACATTTCCTCTTTAACTACGGGCTGGATTTTGACCAATCTTGGCTAGAGTGATCCTAATATGACCCTCTTCAATAAGTGTTCAAAGGCTCCAATCCGTTGCGTGCGCGGATCCAGAGGGGGGGGGGGGGGTCAGGACTCCCTGAAAATCACAAAATATTGGGTTCCTTAGCAATATTGGTCCGGGTCCCCTGAAAATCGCAATGCTACAAAGCCAGCATTCAATGTTTTGCCATCATCGGCACGCCAGCGAAACGCCATTTAGGCGTTTCGCTAGCGGGCTGATGATGGCCCGCTTATTGTCGCCTTCCCTTATCAACTAAAAAATAGTAATAATAAAACGTTGTCAAAGTTGTGGACCCCATCTTACAAAACTTTCTGGATCCGCGCATTCGTCGCATAACTTGGTCACATTGGCTAAAATAGATTTTCTCGCGAGATGAAAACTTAAAAACTATTTTCTTATCTAAATCCACTAGGCATAGAGCCTTAATATTTGTATGTTTCCGAGAGAGATTTTGTAGGCCAAGGGCGAGGACTTTCTAGATGTTTACATGGTAAATGGCGAGGACTTTCAAGAGGTTTACATGGTTAATGCATAGAAATTCAGGTTTGGCCCCTTTAAATTTCATTGGATTGTCGATGTTCCACACATTTGCTGAGGCTCTTGTTCTATCCTCACGTACGTTGCTTTTTATTGCAGATAGCGGCTATGTGACTGTTGATGAATTCAGAAGATTTATACACATGGTGAGTTTATAATCGGCTGACTTTTGTCGTCTGTTGATAACCTTTGCAAACAGTTTGAACCCATATCAGGCCTGACTAAATGTCGAACCTATCTGGACCCAAGCTGTTAAACGCTGATGGTGCCATGCTCGTCTTTGTTATAGAAAATCTGCAGGCAGCAAAATATCATGCAAGATTACCCATGTATTTAAACCCATTTCTCCCATCCTAATCAAAAGACCAAGTTCAATTTTGGAACTGCAAAATGTATAGACAAAGAAGGAAACGTGGCTTGGAAACACGTAATTGATAAAGTATGCCTCTACCGTCAACAGAAGCTCAGAAAACTAAATGGGCCTCGCCGCGAGAAAACCTGTCTTCGGTAGTTTGCGAACAACAAAGGCGCAGACCAGCCTGCGCATACGCGCAGTCTGATCAGCACCTTTGTTATTCGCTTAATGGAAAGTATCATGTCTAGACTTGCTACAAGCGAAATTTCAATTTTCTAACTAGTACCTGTGCCTGAGCAGGCTGGTTTGAATCTCGCTTTTCCGGAAAGATCGAAGACAGGTTTTCTCGCGTCGCGGCCCAAATAATGGTAGACTGGCTGTCAGCTTTACGCTTGAGCAAGCATAAGACAATCAGACCTAATGGAAGGAAAAATATCGCAAGAGATATTAATGAGGTTCTACAATCAGAAAATAATTCAAGATGTCTGCTATTTACTGCAGGTAGTGCTGAATAGTTGTCATTTTCCTGTAGAAACAACTTTGGATTATAAAAATTCTGATTAAGTGAAAAAGTTTGATAAAACATTTTTGAAATGTAGGAAAATTTTAGTCTGAAGTTTACCCTTGCTGTAACTGTCGAGCTCCAGAACATTTTTTTTATAATTTAATATTTATTTCTGAAACATACACATTATTAATAAAGATGAACATACATATATCAAAAACTAGTAAACAAATATATGGCATACAGCATTATATACATTTAAATGAGATAGCATTGATCATCTTTACACAATTTATGCTGTCTCTTTCCTAATGCTTTGTATCTTCTACAAATAGGTTCAGAAATATTTTTTAAATTGCTAAGAAAATAAAATAGAGAAAAACCCAAATAAATAGCAAGTACTGTATCCAAAGTATTAAATAAAGTAGAGAAATAATTTTAAAAAGGCACAATTTGTGCCATAAACAATTAGAATTATTCGAGCATCTATGCTATATCAAATATGTAGTATGGAGAGAGAGAGAGAGAGAGAGAGAGAGAGAGAGAGAGAGAGAGAGAGAAAGAGAGAGAGAAACTGTCGCCTTCTATTTATCTAAAGTGTTATCGTATAGAGTTGTTTTATAATTAATACTCAATCAAAACTCTTAGAGTACCCCATTTGTTATTGAACTGGGCAAGTCTGTCTTTCATGAAATAAATCTGTTTTTCTATTTGGATTCGTTGACATAGGTGTGATTTGAAGCGTATTAAAGTTGGATGTTGTTTCTGATATTTTGTTTTAAAAATGAAATATTTTCTAAGCAAAATTATGAAAATTTTATGAACATTTTCCCATGTTTATATTTTCTAATTGCCATCCTCTGTGCAAGAGGGTAAGTATATTGACTACGTTTCCAATCTGTATGGTAGCACCGGCTAAGTGATATAGCATGAGAAAGGTCTTTCTGTGAAAATAACCTGTATGTACTGCCTCATGGTGTCACATTAAAACGACACATCCAGCTTATCGCCATCTCCGTGAGCGAAGATGTCGATGAGCTGGATGAGCCATTCATTGGATTACCACCTGCATTTAAAACAATTCCTGAAATTTTACTTACAAATGGCTACTGTAGTTTCAGTCAGTAGACAATAACCTACTTAAGTCAAGTGCTGAAAGATGACAAGCTTTTTTTGAAAAGCTTATACTTGTGTTCTTTAATAATTGATCCTTGATAATTGATCACTTCTTTTATTTTCAGCACCATCCCCATGGCTGCCGTGTTTCTTAAGCCAACCAAGTCAATTTTCTTTGAACCTGAAATGTTATGTAATTAAAGCATATAAAACGGTGTTTTGTTAGCTTTATTGCTCTCCCTTCTGAGGTTGATCTCCCTTTTGAGGCTGCTCTCCCTTCTGAGGCTGCTGATCCCTGATATTCCTTCGATTTTTTTTGTTTAGTAAATTCTAGAAAGCAATTTTTTTAAAGTCATATCCTTTTTAAGAATGGACATGGGCGGATACAAAGAGGGGGAGGGAGACAGGGGGTGCACCCCTGGAAATTACAAGGGCTAAAGGTTTTCATAGGACTAGGCATTTGACCCACTGGAATAACGTAGACCCCCACCGGAAAATTTGGTTTTTCTTGGAATAAACCATTCTTTAATTGCACGACGGTGGGTCAGGCCTCAGACTCTATGACGGCTCTGACGTAAAGCTTTAATCGGTGGCTTGGTGCCTGACGCTTATCTGTAGCTGGACCCACCGTGGCTCAACTTGAGGTTTTCTTTAGCTCTGACTATTTGTGAGTCATGAGCCCTTTTCTTTGTTTCATCATGGTGTCTTAATTTGATTAGAGTGTTTCTCCATGATGATACATTGCATTAGTTAGATGGCATCCATGCGAGCTGAACATTTCTTGCACTTCAACAACAACTAACCGACACAGTCAAGATTGTCACAGTGTGTTGGTCACCATATTTAAACATATATGTACAAAATTTAAGCATAATTGGTACATTACGAGGGGGTTTAATATGTAATGAAAACAGTCCAATAAATCCATTTTTTTAAATATTTGCACGCATTATAATTACTTTTATGAAAATATCTGCTTCTTGGCTATGTTATGGTTAAATTGCAGTTGTCCAGTCCGTTTTTTAATTCACACAAGCCGCTTTCAAGATAGGGTACGGAAATACACTTCGATGTGAAATGAAACAGTGCTTTCAAAAACAGAAAACAACGTGAGCTAACGATATTTACTGCCTTGCCTGTTTCTTTGCGTGGTGAATATTGGTGATTAATTACTGCAAAAAATCTTTAATATTGCTATATACTCTACGAAAACATAAGACCGCTAATTTGGTTAGAATCATCCTAAATGCCACATTCTCTGGTGTTCAGTGTACAAAGGTATTTTTGCGTGAACGATTACATTGCAAAAATGTATACGAAAATCATTTGTAACATTTCTTCTGATCGCTAGGAGTAATGCAGCCATTTTGAAATATCCTTATTTTTTCATTCATTAAGTACATCTAAAACAATATTTGAATTATGGAAATCACTTAAAAGTATGCAATCCCTTGCTTACATTGTAATTAATCAAACAAAACACGGCGTTATATCGATGTTAGCATTCGTATGCATTATTTGGATAATGTGAAACGTATTTACATGTAAATAATCTGACTGGACAATTTCAGACTATAAAATTATCAGAAACTAAAATTGCATACCACTCAGATGAGATACCCTTAGATACTGGTTTCAGTTAAACTTGTATGTTGCCTTTACGCTGTGCGTATTCAAACTTCGATAAAATGAAAATTGTCCTTTCCTGATCCAAAGTCAAAAAGCTAATTTCTAGTTCCTGAGACGAAGGCTCTCGGTGAGCTTATAAAATGGGACGCGAACCGGCGTCCAGCCGTGCGTTCGTTCACACTTTCAGACATGACTATCTCTAAGACCATCTAAAGCATCATTGGGATAGGGGATTGGCTGCATTAGGTTTTGGGCTAGATCGGATTAGAACTCTGGTTTCCATGCAACAGATAGCTCCCTTAGGGTTATGTTATAATGGGAAAATCCTGTGAGCACTCTAGCTCTTCTATTTTTCATTGGATCTTATTTATTCTTGCAGGTAACAATGACAGCAAAACAAAGCTTGGATGTGTTTGAATTTCGGCAAGATTGGACAAGGGTCTGTGAGGTTAGCTGCCCTTGAACATCTGAAAAAATCTGAAAAAATTTCCATAGACTTATAATGGGAGAAATGTTATGAGCACTCCAGTGCTTTCATTTTTAATTGAATCTTATTCATTCTTGAAGGTAACAAGGACATCCATAAAAGCTTGAATGAGTTTGAATTTCCGCCAGATCCCATCACCAACTACTGAGTTAGCTGCCCTTGAGCTTTTGAAAAATGAATGTATAATGTTGTCAGCACTCTAGCACCTTCATTTTTGATTGAATCTTATTCATTCTTGCATGTAACAAGGACAGCCATAAAAGCTTAGATGGGTTCGAAATTTGGCAAGATCTGACCCGGGTCTACGGAGTTAGCTGCCCTTGAACGTCTGAAAAAATATCAACAGACTTATAATGGGAGAAATGTTTTGCGCACTCTAGTGATTTCATTTTTGAATAGATCTTCATCATTCTAGCAGGTAACAAGGACATTCATTAAAGCTTGAATGAGTTTGAATTTCTGCCAAATCACATCACCAACTACTGAGTTAGCTTGCCTTGAGCATTTCAAAAATTAATGTATAATGTTGTGAGCACTTTAGCACCCTCATTTTTAATTGGATCTTATACATTCTTGCATGTGACAAGGGCAGCGATAAAAGCTTGGATGGGTTTGAAATTCGGCAAGATCTGACCCCAGGTCTACGGAGTTAGCTGCCCTTGAATGTCTGAAAAAATCTCCATAGACTTATAATGGGAGAAATGTTGTGAGCAGTCTAGTGCTTTCAGTTTTGGACGAATCTTCATCATTCTTGCAGGACAACTATAAAAGGGTGAATGTGTTTGAATTTCTGCCAGATCCCTTCACCAACTACTGAGTTAGCTGCCTTGAGCATTTGAAAAATGAATGTATAATGTTGTGAGCACTCAAGCACCTTCATTTTTGATTGTATCTTATTCATTCTTGCAGGTAACAAGGACAGCTATAAAAGCTTAGATGGGTTTGAAATTCAGCAAGATCGAACATGGTTCTATGGAGTTAGCTGCCCTTGAATGTCTAAAAATATCCATAGACCTATAATGGGAGTAATGTTGTGAGCACTCTGATGCTTTTCTTTTCTGGATGGATTTTCATCATTCTTGCAGGTATCAAGGACAACTATAAAAGCTATAATGAGTTGATTTTTGGGCACACTTGCCCAGCAACTATAGTTAGCTGCCCTTGAGTGTCTAAAATATAGCTCTGTTTTGATCATTCTAGAATATTATATTTCATTTGATCTTCTTCATTCTTGTAGGTAACCAGGACATACATAAAAACATGGACGCAGTTATCTGCCCTTGAGCATCTGAAAAATATAGTTTCACCAGGTCTCCTCTGCAAGTTTTATTCTGATCTTTTTAATAGTTGCAGATAACCAGAATTGGCATAATATATTGAGTGTTTGAATATATTCCTGATCGCTGTATCAGGTTCAGAGTTACCTGCCTTTGAGCGTCATAAATTATGGTGTCTCCAAACCTGGTGAGCGATCGTTGCCCATTGGGCTACTTGTTAAGAATTATTCGTATTTTAGCGTTACGTCTCCAGTTTTAAATGACGTCAACTTTAGAGGGGGTAACGTAATAAAACCGTCACACAAGGAATATGTACTGATGCAAAGTTGAGAGCCTTTAAGCAGGTAAATGGGAATTCTAATGCACATGCAAATGCAACGCGACGACTGATTGGATAACGTCATAAATTTGCGACAGTATATCCTGCGATATACTGTCGGAAACCCGACGTCATTACGTAACGTCGTTTTTCATTGGTTGACAAGTGAATATACGCAGCTGTCAAGCGGTTTTATGCAGCTGGCGTCGCTGGACGTATAGGCGCAACAAAGTACATTTTCATTGTCTTTTCCAAGGGAAAATGTTAATAGTGCATAAGAATGGGGATAGCCATATTCAAAATTTTCATTTGGGGAGGTATATCGTCGGATATACGTTCGGAAATCACGTTTTACGGCTCCGCTTACGCGTCGCCGTAAAACTAAATTTCCGACCGTATATCCGACGATATACCTCCCCAAATGCAAATTTTGAATACAGTTATCCCCTAATTGAATCGAAAATCAATAGATATGAATTGGTGTATAAGTTGAAGAAGATTGTTGGCTCTAATAATTTTTCAGCGCAGTACATTAAAATAATTTCCCATTATAAAAAGATTGGCTATAACATATATGTATTGCAACAGACTGCATGCTTGGTGGTCAACCCAATCACGGTTGACAACTTTGCTTTCCTCTTTAATTGCACGCCGGTGGTATGATGGTTCCGACTTAAAGACTTATTTATTGATGAGATGGTAGGGGCCTGATGCTTTGGCTGTTTGTCTTACCTGTTGGATTTCATTTGCTCCAGTATTCAGTTTTATTTACTGTCGGGTCCTTATCCTTGCTTTATCTCCTTGTTATATCTTGATTTATATGTTTAAGGAGATGCTGCATTGATAAGTTAGGGGTCTTTCATGCAAACCAAATATCTATGTGTCTTGATCCATATCGGAATTAAGGGTGAAATTGGTGCCGTTAAACTGGTTTAAGCTCTCCAGTAAAATATTTTACTGACCGTTCCAAGGTGGTACTTCTTTTGTGGATCGTTTATGCTTTTTTGTCTTGTTTTTGCTATGCCTTTGTGCGCGTCTGTTTATATGTGCTTTTTGGTCACCTGCTGGGAAAGGGCTGACCTCTTGGCCCTCGTTTGTGGTGTCTACTGTGAGTTTGTCACTTTTCCATTGGTATCCTAGGTCAGGAGTGGTACTTGATTGTATCGATTCTTGATCTTTGCATCCTTACTTAATTTGTAAAATGTTTGTTTTAGAAAAAAAAACAAAAAAAAATACTTTCCTAACTTTGTTGAAATGCTTCTTTGCAATCAGGAGGGAAATATGTACGGTGTATATGAGTGTGAATTTTTAAAAGTCTGTAACTTAATAAGTAAGAAAGATAAGATAAAGTTTTTGGCATAATTTGAATGGTCAAGTTTTGTTCTTATGTTTCGCATATAGTTTAAAATCCTAACGCGTTTATAGATGGAGTTGTGAATGCATTCTCATTACATATTGAACGCCCCTCGTAGTCAGCAATAAAACGCGTCCTCAAGCATGGCCAGTGATTCAAATGATTTGTTTTCGTCGAATTCGGTTGTTACGTAAATTTTACTATTTGATAAATATCTTTAGTATGAAACACGATATGTGCATGTGTAATATATCAATGGAACGGAAAATGGGTCGCCTACATGGTGGCATAAAAACAATAAGATGGTGTGATTTGATAAATCAAAATCCTATCTAAAGTGACCCATGGTTAAGGACACTGGAACAAAAACTCTTTTCAGGCATGTTGGAAGCTCTCAGAAAGTAAAGCTTTTAACAAATTTTCTGTAATTTTTCAATTAATATCCAAATATAATTTTAGATACATTTTTGTCAAAATAGAGGGGAGTAAAATGTCTCAATTCTCAATTTTTTACAAATTAAATTTGCATTTTTAAGGGAAAATGTAACTATCAATTTTGAACACTTTGAATTTTTTCAAGAGCACTGAAAGTTATTCTCATTTTAAAAAAAATAACATTCTATTCTTTTGGTTTCAATTATAACTCAGTCACAAGTAAAAAAACCCTTGCAATTTGCCGTTTGAAAATGACTCTCGAACATAGTAGTGTTGCGTATTTTCAAGTCATTACGCTCACTTTAAATGGTAGCTATATATTTATTAAGTAATAAGATAATATTTTTTTTCACACATTTTTGAGTATCTTGCAAGAGAATTATTTCATAAAAGAAAAAGCGATCTATCTCGATCGGAAGTAGGTTAGGCTGCTTACTTATTGAATGACCTTCGTATGTATATTGCCTAGTACTCGATTTGAAGAATATATTTTACTATGTATTGCTGCTATCATGGTCTTAATGTCTCGACTGAAAAATGAGTGATATTTTAGAAATTATATCCCTAAGCTACATTTGTATTTGCAAAAGCCAAATAGAGGTTTAAAATCAAACATCTCACCTCAAACGCTCCTACGCCAGTATAACTTCAGCCCCAATGTTCTTTCTTGACCAGAAGAAATTTCAGAAAAAAATCGATTTTCTGAGAAATATTCCAGATTTTGAACTGTCTCCTGAAAGTAACACACGTCCACTCTTCTCCATATTCACGTCTCTACAAAGTAAGTGAGGAGGCAAAGATTTGGAATCGATACAATCAAGTACCTCACCTGACCAAGGACACCACACGGGAAAGTGACACACACGCACATACACGCACACACACACACGAGAGCCAAGAGGTTCTTTCCCAGCAGTTCTGTTGATTCCCCGTATTTGCCCACTTCAGTGTGCATACTCAAAAGAATGCTATTCTTGTACACCCAATAAGAATATCTGAGATTTACCCTGGGATTGAAAATCTTATCTTACCTATGCTATCTTACTCAGGACGTCAAGTAACGTCGTCATTTGAAATTGCATCTTAACGTATTCAGGGACATCTGGAAGCTTATTTCAAAATAAATAAAAAAAAACAGTGGTAAGTAAGAATAAGAATCCATTTTCAAATGAAACACACACCTGAACTAAGGATGAGGTTGGTGCACCGTTAAACCGGTTTAAGCCCTCCAGTAAAATACTTTTACTGACCGTTCCAAGGCGGTACTTCTTTGTTTATCATTCATGTTATTTCTGTCTTGTTTTGTTATGCTTTCATGCACGTCTGTTTGTTGATGCCTTGTGGTCGCCTGCTGGGAAAGGGCTGAACTCTTGGCTGCTCTCGTTTGTGATGTCTAATTGTGACGTTGTCACATTCCCATCGGTATCCTGGGTCAGGTGTGGTGCTTGATTGTGTCAATTCCTGATCTTTGCCCTCTTTTTTTTACTTACATTATATATCCGCTCGTATTTACATTTATAACTTTATTTCCAAGTTAATTAAGAGATTACAAAAAAACAACAAAATAAAAAAGAATCACCTTTATAAAAAAAAACTTTTTGTGGCTTTTCCATGGGTAAGACCAGTACTGGGCCGGGAGGGTTTATGATTTGTGTGTTTATAATATGACGGGAACTCCCGAAGGCTCAACCGAAAGTGGTTTTAATATTGATAGTTTTCTTAAACATATCTGGACACCATAAAGATACGCATATCATGCGTTTTGATTTTAATATGTTTTATATGAAAAACAACTCAAATAACACAGGTTGCAGATTTAAATACCTAGGAATTCAGATCTTCTTTAATAATGATTGTAAAAGAATATAAAATGCAAATTGTTTCTGTTTCATTCGACTTTTTGTAAATATATTAGCAGATAATATTTATAATAATAATAATAATAATAATAATAATAATAATAATAATAATAATAATAAAAATAATAATAATAATAATAATAATAGTTATAATAAAAATAAGTCATTATTTTCAGAGGGTTACACATTTAGCGAAAAAAGCTACTCTTCCATGAGGCCCTCTTTTAACTACCGCCAAAAAAGAATACAAGTATAAAGTACAAAGATGACGTTATATGTATACAAAATAATACAAGCAGCATGGAGCACTTTCAAACCTACATACACACAGGCCCACTTTATATACATAAATAAATATAGACATTGTATTGTCCCTCTAGATAAAAAAGCTTTAAATATTTATACCAATTTTTAAACACATGTTTTAGGTACTCAAAAGAAGCGTATCAATGAAACAGTTCTTTTGAGCACCAAACTAGATGTTAAAACTGAGGAACAAAACATATTCACAATTTTACACTCAAAATTAGGTTCATACGGACATAATGCTTCAGTTTCAAAGATTGAAAGATAGACTGGATTTCATCCACTTAATACAATGTCTATGAAAAGAATCAACAGTTTCTAAATTCTTTAAACAGTCTGGTAAATTGTTCCAAATGACTGGACCTGAATAAATTAAGCTTTGTTTGAAAATTTCTTTCTGTGGCCTTGGAGTATAAAAATCTAATGCACCTGTTGATCTAAGAGACTGAAGCGTTTCATTAAAAGGTCGAAAAGAAAACATTTGATTTACATATGAGGGTAGGACAGATTTTGAAATTTTAAACAAATTCAGCCTCCCTGAGGAAAATGCGTTCATGAATGTTTCAAATTGTAAGCTCATCCATACTGTTAGCAATGTTATCATTAGCCTTCCTATCTTAATGTCAGTTATATTGATAAAGCACCAATGAAATTGTCAGTAAAATAAAATACAAACCTGAGTCGCTTCCTACAGAACCGCTACCACCTGAACCTATAAATTAAATAATAGAATATATTAATGATCTTATTTAAGAAACTTAATTCCTTTTCGTTTTAATTCAAAGAAATGTTTTGTATGTAAGAAATAGATATACCAACTGATAAAGTCATTTTAAACCTTTCATTTTAAATCTTTCTATATTAGTATAAGTAATAGCTATGCTAGTACCATAGCGGTATAGCTTATAGGGCTATTTTGATCCGTACTTGAAAAAACAAAAAGCAACAACAAAAAAAAAACAACAACAAAAAACGTTGGACCCCTCTGACAAACTTTCTGGATCCACGCATGATTTTCTTTGTCAGATGTCAGACACTAACAACATTGCAATGGATCTCTGTCGTTCCATGTTGTCTTAGGCTGTGTGCTCCAACATAAGCAAACGGGTTAGAAGAGTTCTACCCCCGTTTCACGGTTCGAGCATCAGAAGGTCAGTCTTTAGAAGCCTGCCCTGCCAAGTTGCTGTCAATTAGGCTGTCTCGGGCTACACTTTAAAACACTTAATATTTCCAGTATCAAAAGTTGGCCATAATTAAAATTTTAAGACCTTTAAAGGTTTATTACGTTCGTGCACCATTATCTATTTTATATAGCTGTTTAAAGTAAGAAAAAGGGCAAGGATCAGGAATCGATACAATCAAGCACCGCACCTGACCCAGGATACTAATGTGAAAGTGACAACTTCACAATTAGACATCACAAACGAGAGCCAAGAGATACGCCATTTCCAAGCATGTGACCACAAGGCATCAATAAACAAACGTGCACGGAAGCATAACAAAAAAGACAGAAATAACATAAATGATCCACAAAAGAAGCACCGCCTTCGAACGGGCGTAAAAATATTTTACTGGAGGGCTTGAACCGGTTTCACGGCGTGCCAACCTCACCCTTAGTTCAGATAAGGAACCCAATGTCAAACGAACGAAAATCCATGCTCAAAATGGGAGATTCACGTGCTAGTCTGGTGTATGGAATTCATATTTATGCACCCATCATTCTAAAAACGACAGGTGTCTGAAATTATAGCTAGTCACCTTTAATTTCAATATCTAGGTGTTGACACTTCGAAAAGTGTAACGCGATGGCGTGAACTGGAGAAACAACTATATACTATGATTGTCTAAATCTATGAGGAAAAATGTAAACTTGCTTACCCATTAAACAACTTGTGTTTTTATATATGTAATTTATTGATAATTGTAAAAAGAATATTAGCTATTTTTATCTTGCCTTTTGCCATCTTCCAAAATTTAGAAAATGGTCAAGGTCAAAATTCGGATTTTGATTGGTTAACAGATTCTTATAAAACTATATCTAAAATATTCCTTGACATATATTACTTTGACAAACTGAGCTTACCTTGAACCCCCCCCCCCTCTAGGTCAATTTTAATGGGTGCCATATTGTTCATTAGGACCCAAAAATGCGAATCAAAGATGTTCAAACAACTGAATGGGCTGTGTGAAAATGTATGGTTTATATGGCAAACCATAACAGATTCAAGAATGAGTGTGTGCCTACAAATTGACCTATATCTCAGCTGCTACTTGTCCTAGACAAACTTGGTTCCAAATGAAAGTTTTGTTTGTTTGTTTGATTTGATTCTTTACGCCCCATCAAAAATCTTTCAGTTAAACAGGAACGGGTCTTCCTGGGTTGAACCAGTACTAAGCTAGGATAAATGTGTCTTGCTCAAGGACCACAACGCAGTGACGCCGGTGAGGCTCGAACCTGCGGCCCCTCGGTCTGGAGTCAAGCACTTTCCCACTGAACCACTGTGCTCCCTACCAAATGAAAGTGCAGAATTTGCATAATCATTACTATTGATGACCATTAAAATGTGATTCAAGAATGGGAGTGTATCTACTAAAATAAAGTAAGTGAGTATGATCAGGAAACACCACAATCACATAATGCAGACCAACCCACGGCACCGTGTGGAAGAGCCACACTACATTTATAGTTACAATACATCTGTAAGACAATAATAGCAAAGAGAGGGACTGCGCATGCGCGGCGAGAGAGACAGCCAATTTTTCCAAGCCTTTCAGCCGGAATTTTCAACATCTTTATCACCATATTTTGGTCAATACAGCTTCCAGTATATAGTTTTGGTCACAAACCACCTATAAAAATCAATTTCAGGAACGATCCGCCTGTTTTTCATGTAAATTGAGAAATTATTCCATACTCAGGGTCAGACAGATGCTTGCCAGTACCGGAATCCCCCCTCGGTGACGAAGATCATCGTATATTGAAACCAGTCTAATGTTTTGACCGGATATGGGTATTACACTTCCGTTTTGAGCTTCCAAGATGTAAACATCAATGATTTGTACTGGTCTCCTTCAAGTTTTGGCTTTATTCACTACATTATGCCATGCTGGATTCGTCCATTCAGTGAATCATAGGTATGACATTATATCTTCCCAACGCAATGCCCACATAGAGGTTAACATATTGATCTCTTGTGAGAGACTAAGCCCTGACTACACGTGTGTGACAATGTCTGCAGACGTAAGCAATGATGATACTGCTAGATTCCCATGCGATGTGTGTACACAGGAAGTTATCGACTTTGATGCTCGTGCTGTTGCATGCAACACTTGTGATCGCTGGATACATAAGTCGTGCGTTGGAATGTTGACAGAGGAGTATGAGACGCTAGCTGAATCTTCTATGCCATGGTATTGCCCCGATTGTGGTACCCCAAACTACTCAACTGTGATTTACGACATACCGGTATCTGACAGTAGTCATTCGAATTTCAGTTTCTCAAGCTTCAGTAGTAACCTTAGTCCTACCTCACCTGAGACATGTGACCCATCCATTCACACTTTTTCCAATATAAGCGACACTAGCCTACACTCGGTTGGTTCTCCTGGAGCTACATCCTCGCCTAAACCCTCAGCCACACAAGCGAATAATAAGAAGTCATTGAGAATCCTTGTGATTAATTTTCAAAGTGCGAGGAAGAAGGGCAAGAATATTGATGTACTAGTGGAATCCACACACCCAGATATCATCTTCGGGACAGAAACCTGGCTTTCCGGAGACATCCCATCAACTTACTTCTTTAACCCACAATTGGGATACACTGTACATAGACATGACAGACCTAATGATCCCCATGGAGGTGTACTTATTGCAGTGAAGAATGATCTTGAACTGACAAACATACAGAAGGGTAAGGAGGTGGAGCTGATCGCAGGAATAGTCAACATCAGCAAGACCAAGAAGATGTTACTTTGCTCCTACTATCGACCACCGGATAAAACTAGTGAAGAGTACCTGAACATGGTGAAGGAAGAGTTCACAGACCTCAGAAAGAAATACAAGAATGCAGTGTTCATCATCGGTGGAGACTTTAATCTGCCAGACATTGACTGGAACAAGAACACAGTCGCCAACAAGTCATATCCCTATAGGGTGAGTCAGACCTTCCTAGACATAGCTCAAGAACTAGGCTTAGAGCAGATGGTAGATTTCCCGACCAGGCAGGATAACACCTTGGACTTAGTCCTTACAAGTCACCCAGGTTTCAAAATCAGATGCAAACCTCTCCCGCCGATTGGACCAAAGAGCGACCACGACATTGTATTGTTTGATACGTCACACCAGCCATACTGTGCGAGACCGACTCGAAGAAAGATCTTCTTATGGAAAAAAGCAGACTTAGATGGCCTGAGATCTACTGTGGCAGAAGCAAGCAGATCATTCCTCTCCACGCTATTCGATGACATAGAAGTCATGTGGACAGCTGTCAAGACAACTATTACCTCAGCTCTCGATAAACATGTCCCTACAAAGCTTACCAGTACCCGACACACTCATCCCTGCGTTAACACGAATTTACGCAGATTGATGAGGAGGAAGCAAAGAGCTCACCGTAAGGCCAAACAGACTGGTCAGCCCAGAGACTGGGAACGTTTCAAGAGACTACAGGCAGAGGTACAGAGATCTACAAGAAAGGCCCACAGATCATACATGCAAGATGTTGTCAGTGCTGATTTGAAGGAAAAGCCCAAAAGATTCTGGTCCTACATAAAGAGTAGACGGCAAGAAGCTTCTGGTGTTGCACCACTGATAAATAAGGATGGTTTCCTGCAAAGCAATACCCCTGCCAAAGCTGAGATCCTAAACGATCAGTTCCAATCTGTCTACACGCAAGAGGACACAGACAACATTCCTGGCAAAGGTCCGAGTCCCTTCACTTCAATGCATGAGATATCTATCAACTCAAACGGTGTGAAGAAATTACTGAAGGACTTAAAACCCTACAAGGCACCAGGACCTGATGGTATACCAACTTTCATCCTTAGGGCTGCATCAGAAGAGCTAGCACCAATACTGAGTAGAGTCTACCAGTTTTCCCTGGATAATGGAGAAGTGCCATCAGAGTGGAGAGAAGCCCTCATTGTTCCACTTTTTAAGAAAGGACAAAAGCAACAGCCATCCAATTACAGACCTGTATCTTTAACCTCAGTGGCCTGCAAAGTACTTGAACATATTGTTCATAGTAATGTTATGAGGCATTTTGACCAGAACAACATCTTGACAGTTAAGCAACACGGTTTTCGGAAAAGAAGGTTCTGTGTTACCCAGCTAGTTACAACCGTCCAAGGCATAGCAAGTCAGCTTCGGTCAGGAAGAGACCAAGTAGATGTAATCCTGTTGGACTTTGCCAAAGCCTTTGACAAAGTACCCCATCGTAGACTACTATACAAACTAGGATACTACGGAGTGAGAGGACATACACTGCAGTGGATTGAGTCTTTCCTTGGCCACAGAAAACAGCGCGTGCTATTGGATGGGTGCAGATCTTCCCAAGCAGATGTAATCTCTGGTGTACCACAGTGTTACGACATAAAGCCGGTCAGGAAGGAAGAGGGGAAATCTTATTGGAAAATTCCTTTATGCGATGACGATGCTACCAGGGAAAAATAATGCACACAACTAGCAAAAACTTTTCAGTACTTTATGTACTAAGAAAACATCAACAAC
Organism: Loripinus fragilis; assembly: GCA_964019695.1. Classification (NCBI taxonomy): domain Eukaryota; kingdom Metazoa; phylum Mollusca; class Bivalvia; order Lucinida; family Lucinidae; genus Loripinus; species Loripinus fragilis. The sequence continues at coordinate 78,356,478 of OZ026525.1, forward strand.
ACATTAATATACAATGACACCACCTACGCTGTTATTTCTGGCTAATTGACCATCCTATACTAGAGCAAGTTGCCACTCCAAGATCGTTTCAATTAGAACCAATCTTGGACTGTCCTGTTCTAGATGTACGTCAACTAGTCAGAAATAAGAGACGTAAAGAATATGATTAACATATAGCTTAAGTTCTCATAAAAAAAAACAATTGGGCCCTTTAATATTTCAGTTCTCGTATTGACGAGAAATCTCAAGATTATGCGCGTCTCGCGAACACTATGTCTTCTAAGCTGCACGTGTGTCTACTTCAGACCATCGGCGCTGAGGTGATCGAGCCTGTACTTTGGTCGTCACTGGATTCACGTAATCGTTATATTTGTTACGCGTATTGCTGATCGTCGCTCAAGACGTCAGAATTAATATATATAGGTCTTCCTGATCATATCCCCACGTTGGGGTGTCAGATTCACATATAACCATTCAAGCCGGTTGGCTTCCCATTCGATTGTGCTACGTTGTAACGATTGGGCCTTGATCCACGCTGGTCGTGGCCTGAGGGGGACAACTAATATGTGCCCTCAGGTGATAATCAACGGCTCACCAACATTCAGCCTCCAACGTAGGAGGGGACACAAGAGACGATTCTGCAAAAAACAATCTATATTTAGAATCTCAGAATCACTCTTTTGCGTCAATAATGGGTTTGTTCGTTCGAAGTTCACAAAAATAGAAATAATTTCAGTGGTCTTACTCTTTTAACTTACATCCTAACCCCATAAACGCGCGATTAGCAGTCACCTGTGGGTGTATGGCTAACGGCTCCCATGCGGTTAGGATAGATCGGTTCTTCTAAATATCCACACTTAAACTTATATAATAGAGAAGTATTTTTAGTGACTGGCCTATGTCAGCGCTAAACAATACCTCTTATGCCAAACGAACAAACCCATACGTAACAAACTCTTCTATACACTGTCGTAACGTCACCCTGGTTGAGACGCTATCGCAGCCGAAACATCAAGATCCCGTGGCCCTTTTTCCCTTCAAGGTCACTTTATCTAGATAGTTTCGAGGTTTACAAATACTGATACCAATTCTCTTAAAATTCCAGGAAAAAGGTTGAACAGTGTGGTGCCGACGTAACGTTTGGACGTTTACGTCGGACATCACCCTGCCCACGCACTAATTTCGTACATGTATAACGTATCAGTTGTAAACAACTAATTATGACCTCTCGGCAAAAAAATATTTACATCAATATTGAGAGATTACATTCTGCTGTTTTATGTGTGTAAAACCGTACAATGCTTTCTTACATTTATTTTGGTGTAACACAAAATATTTTACATTTACTTTGGTGTGACAAAATATCTTACATTTACTTTGGTGTAACAAAAAACATTTTACATTTACTTTGGTGTAACAAAAATATTTTACATTTACTTTGGTGTAACATTACACCTACCTAATCTCTAAACATACATGTCAGCTATCACCTTATTTATGTAAGTGTGTTGTAGTGTATGCACCTAACCCTTATTCTTATATGCGTCGGATATAACTCGAGGTGACACATACAGGTCGCTACAGAAAGTCGATTACCACTGTCAGTTAAATCGTCTTTCCAACAACGCCGTACAAATCACAACAATTTAAAATCTAGCTGCAAAAATTGTTTTTCACCTATCGGTCCCTGGTAAATCTTTCAGCATGTCATTATAGTTTTAGGTACAGGCCCGACATGGCCTGTGACTACTTTTGTCCGAAATAACCCAACGAGTCCATCCGGACAGCTTTTACTATAGCTGCAAGAATGGTCCCAGCAGATTTTTAGGCAATACGCATGTGCGTAACTTCATACGCAAGTGCGTAACAATCGCTATTTTCACCAAAAAAACGGGACGTTATTGATAACACCCGAAAGAACTCATACACGGAATGCTGGCCAATTCAACAGACGACAAAATAGAAAACGAGTGACTTATTATTTCAATACAATGTGACATGCTAGAGACATCGCGATTCAATGCAACTACACGAATCGCCATCGCCCTGTCATGTACAAAATCAACACAGTAACAATATATATAACTTCACGTACCTTTTATAATAACGAATAGCGTCTCTATATTGAACCTTTCAACGGTATGTTTAAAATGTCCCCTAACAAGAATGGGAAATTCCATCCTTTATATATTGAAAAACGCACAAGATTTCCGAGGTATTCAAGAAGAATAAGGAAATCGTGCAAGCGTTGATAAATATAGATACAATGAATTCCATCTCAGACAAACCGACCTTTTATTGGGACTATCAATAGAAAGAGTACCGTATCATGGTTCGAATAGGTGACCAGGTGCATACCTAAACCTCTGCGTATTTGTGCGTATACGCAACCATCACTGATTCTGTTATTCCAGCCATTCTGCATCGTAACAAAGGCCCTTCCTTTTGGGAGAAAAAGGAATGACTTTTTCTTACGATACACGATGCAGAAAAGAAGGAATAATACAGAATAAATATATAATACAATATATATACACGTACGACTTAAATGGCGGACTACCTAGAAAGATAGTCTGCTCCCACATTGTCTTGTCCTCGGATTGCCACAATTATATAGACCTGTTATAGTTGAAGCTTTAATGCTCAACACTTTAATATGGGTTTGTACCCCTTTAAACTTTTCCACAAATGGGGTTGTACCCCTTTAACTTCCCATGAAGTTTTATGTCTTATGACATTTAATATATAAGGCTTAATAGCCAATAACCTTTACAAAGATCCGTAGGTTACGCATTACCATGCCAAGTATACCTATTAATAACTTCCTCCATAATACAATCTTTGCTCAAATTAATTAACGTGACCCTTCACGTTGAAGCCAACCTCTGTTACAAAATTTTATTATCGTGACTTGCTCACGTCAACCGTCTACCGTCATACGTCATGACTTAATTAAATTCCGTGACTCCTCACGTCAAAAATACACCTATGTGACTACTACTATGCTATCATAGCTAAAATATAGGTCAACAATCCGAGACAATTGGGTCATTACACTGTCGCACATCTTTAACACTAACACTGACTACTGCTTTCAGTTCCAGTCATATTGCGCCAATAATATGGTATTGGGCAACGTCTACCACTACCATATGAACGTCGTCGTTCTGTCTGGTTGTCAGTCCGTCTTGGACGGCTAACTACTGCCTCCTTAGAGGATATGTTTCTCTGGGGTACACTACAACAAGGAGTACTTGCGACCTTTATATTTTGAGTTGTCCTTTGACAAATGGCACAAGACCTACAAAATTGAGTTACCTCCCTACAAACACCGGGCCAATAAAATTCATCTAAGACCTTAGATATAGTTTCCTTTCTGCCTCTATGATTTACCACCTTTTGTGATTCATGGGCTAAATTCATAACGCTATGCGTTAAACTCGAAGGAACTACTAACTGAAGTGAAACATTTGCATTTTTCTTAAAATGTCTATAAATTAAGCCATTCCTGCGAATGAACTTAGTTTCACCAGTAGAGAAACTGCGACTTTTAGTCACACTACCAGACTCTACCCTTCTTCTAATCTCTTTCAATTTAATATCTGACGCTTGCTTCAATACTAATTCTTGCCTGTTCTGCCTAATAAACTTATCTGCGACCTTGACCTTTCTATTCTTTCTCCTATCTTTCCTTGACTGCTTATTCTTAACTACCCCTGATGAAAAATGGGTCATATCGGGAAATTTGGACCCCTCGATATTACCAATGACTAAGTCATGTGCTGGATCATCAATGCACAATGCATCCGTAGTCCCACTAAAAAATGGACAATCAATATCAATACGGGCCATAGGACATCTCTGATAATAATTGTTAATAAGAGTCACACCAGACTGCTTATTTAACATCTGACCATCAGAAACTAAACTTCTCCTAACGACTACCCCTGTACAACCTGTATCTCTCAAGACCCTAATCTCTCTACCATTTACGGTACCAATCGCTGTCGGCAACCTTGACCTTGGGAAATCACAAGTGCCCTTACTATCCTTACGGGGTAAACCTTCTAATGAAGAATGAGGATTTCTAAACTTAACCTGACCCTTTCCTACATCCAAACTATTCGAATCAATTTTACAAAAATTGACCTGATGGTCGGTCCTGTAATTGTTGTTATAATGATTGTCACGCTGGTCACTGTGACCAAAATTCCTATCTTGACCCCAATTAGAATTATCTCCCTTATACTGGGCATTAAATTCAGCACTGGAAACAACTTTCTTATTATCAGGGTTGTGCCAACATTTATGCGTGGGGTGGGGCTTGCCACAAATCATACATTTGACAACGGGCCGTTGATCTTGCTTGGGCTCTACATTAGGCTGGGCTTGACCTACAACTTTACTTTCACGCTGCCCCTTTGATACACACAAGGGAACACCCCCTTTGGCATCGGCGAACAAATCCGCCTCATGGGCTAACTCACCCAGGACCTTAAACGTCTTAGGTTTGAGATACAAATAGAGCTCATGACTGCAACAGTCAAGGACTGGTCTCGGGCCAAAAAATCACAAACTGCCTCGTAGGTCTTTTCGACCTTAGCCAAACCCAACCATTTATCAAGGTAGCTCGCTAGCCTACCGCTAAATTGTCTGAAAGTTTCGGCTTTCTCGGGCCTACAATCCCTAAATTTCTTACGAAAAGATCGTTCGGTGAGGTCGAAATTAGTAAGCAGAGCCTCCTTAATCTGACCATAATCCGACTGGTCATCTCTGGAAAGCCTAACGAAGACTTCCAAAGCGCGTCCCTTCAACAAGGCACTTAAGTATGATGCCCACATGGACGGGTCCCATTTATTTGACAAAGCATAACTTTCGAACCTAGTTAAATAGCTATCCATCTTATCCGTATGTTCGTCAAAGTATGGAAGCTTGGGACTCCTAGGATTTGAACTTTTCTCTTAGGGCCCCCAGGGATGTGAAGTGGTCTCGGCCTCGATATTTTTGAGTTCCACTTCGGCCTCAATTTTTTTTAGCGCAATTTCCTTTTCCATTTCCATTTCCTTATCCTTGCGCGCGGCCTCAATTTTCAATTTTTCCGCCTCAATCCTTAACTTTTCCAATTCCCGATCCTTATCTTTTTGCTCCCTATCTTTCTCTTTTTGCTCCCTTTCTTTATCTTTTTGCTCCTTTTCTTTATCTTTTTGCTCGGCCTCCCTTTTCTCTTTTTCATATTCCCTTTGGGCCAACCTTTCCTCCCTTTCTAAATCTTGTTGCCTCTTAAGATAATCCCTTAGTTCTTGCCCTTCATATCCTAATTCCCGTGCTAATGAAATATGTTTATTCATTTTAGCCTATTGTTGGGAATGGTATAAGTCAACTATACTGTTAAAAATAAATAAGGGTTCGCTTTGTCCCTTTTAGATAGGTATGGGCTAACCAACGTTCGCGCTGGTAAACTTATAATTTTACTAGGGATTTAATGACGTTACATATGAGTAACGTAAAGTACAACGTATAAGAGATCACCACAGAAAGGTGCCTAGGATATATATCAACTTTAAATAGGCCTTCACTGAACGTATTTGACTAAAAAACGTCATTCATTTTCTCGCATTTATGTCAATAAATGTATACCTAAGCGATATTAAAATAAACGCGTTACCGTCAAGTCAACAGTCACCTGTCATAGCAAGACATAATAATTGACTAAAATAATCTTTCTATGGACTTCTTCTAATAATAGAAATCAGTTGAGTGGCGTCACACACTATGACGTCACTGAGTTGATTTAAATTATTAGTACCCTCAAACGATATGAAATTTTCCACATCAGTATCCTTAATTAATAGGAATACAGGGCATAAGCCAATACACAATGATATGAGTAAAGTAAAGGTGGACAAGTCTAATAATTAAACTCTGTCAAATTTTCCTTGGGTTTTATACCCTAATGGCAATCCACAGAACAAGAAAGTATGGGTCCCCTCAGAATGTTATGTGATGACTTATTTACATGTGTCGCACTTCATCACAGGGGAACGCATGCAATCAGTACTGTGTGTTGACTCTCACCACCATTCTTGTAAAGAAAAACTACTAGTGTGCGCCCGTAGCAACGTCACAGCAGAGAAATTTGCCAATAAAACCTCAAAAATCCCACTTCTGACACCATTGTTACGACATAAAGCCGGTCAGGAAGGAAGAGGGGAAATCTTATTGGAAAATTCCTTTATGCGATGACGATGCTACCAGGGAAAAATAATGCACACAACTAGCAAAAACTTTTCAGTACTTTATGTACTAAGAAAACATCAACAACACATTAATATACAATGACACCACCTACGCTGTTATTTCTGGCTAATTGACCATCCTATACTAGAGCAAGTTGCCACTCCAAGACCGTTTCAATTAGAACCAATCTTGGACTGTCCTGTTCTAGATGTACGTCAACTAGTCAGAAATAAGAGACGTAAAGAATATGATTAACATATAGCTTAAGTTCTCATAAAAAAAAACAATTGGGCCCTTTAATATTTCAGTTCTCGTATTGACGAGAAATCTCGAGATTATGCGCGTCTCGCGAACACTATGTCTTCTAAGCTGCACGTGTGTCTACTTCAGACCATCGGCGCTGAGGTGATCGAGCCTGTACTTTGGCCGTCACTGGATTCACGTAATCGTAATATTTGTTACGCGTATTGCTGATCGTCGCTCAAGACGTCAGAATTAATATATATAGGTCTTCCTGATCATATCCCCACGTTGGGGTGTCAGATTCACATATAACCATTCAAGCCGGTTGGCTTCCCATTCGATTGTGCTACGTTGTAACGATTGGGCCTTGATCCACGCTGGTCGTGGCCTGAGGGGGACAACTAATATGTGCCCTCAGGTGATAATCAACGGCTCACCAACATTCAGCCTCCAACGTAGGAGGGGACACAAGAGACGATTCTGCAAAAAACAATCTATATTTAGAATCTCAGAATCACTCTTTTGCGTCAATAATGGGTTTGTTCGTTCGAAGTTCACAAAAATAGAAATAATTTCAGTGGTCTTACTCTTTTAACTTACATCCTAACCCCATAAACGCGCGATTAGCCCTCACCTGTGGGTGTATGGCTAACCGCTCCCATGCGGTTAGGATAGATCGGTTCTTCTAAATATCCACACTTAAACTTATATAATAGAGAAGTATTTTTTAGTGACTGGCCTATGTCAGCGCTAAACGATACCTCTTATGCCAAACGAACAAACCCATACGTAACAAACTCTTCTATACACTGTCGTAACGTCACCCTGGTTGAGACGCTATCGCAGCCGAAACATCAAGATCCCGTGGCCCTTTTTCCCTTCAAGGTCACTTTATCTAGATAGTTTCGAGGTTTACAAATACTGATACCAATTCTCTTAAAATTCCAGGAAAAAGGTTGAACAGTGTGGTGCCGACGTAACGTTTGGACGTTTACGTCGGACATCACCCTGCCCACGCACTAATTTCGTACATGTATAACGTATCAGCTGTAAACAACTAATTATGACCTCTCAGCAAAAAAATATTTACATCAATATTGAGAGATTACATTCTGCTGTTTTATGTGTGTAAAACCGTACAATGCTTTCTTACATTTATTTTGGTGTAACACAAAATATTTTACATTTACTTTGGTGTAAGAAAAATATCTTACGTTTACTTTGGTGTAGCAAAAAATATTTTACATTTACTTTGGTGTAACAAAAATATTTTACATTTACTTTGGTGTAACATTACACCTACCTAATCTCTAAACATACATGTCAGCTATCACCTTATTTATGTAAGTGTGTTGTAGTGTATGCACCTAACCCTTATTCTTATATGCGTCAGATATAACTCGAGGTGACACATACAGGTCGCTACAGAAAGTCGATTACCACTGGCAGTTAAATCGTCTTTCCAACAATGCCGTACAAATCACAACAATTTAAAATCTAGCTGCAAAAATTGTTTTTCACCTATCGGTCCCTGGTAAATCTTTCAGCATGCCATTATAGTTTTAGGTGCAGGCCCGACATGGCCTGTGACTACTTTTGTCCGAAATAACCCGACGAGTCCATCCAGACAGCTTTTACTATAGCCGCAAGAATGGTCCCAGCAGATTTTTAGGCAATACGCATGTGCGTAACTTCATACGCAAGTGCGTAACAATCGCTATTTTCACCGAAAAAAGGGACGTTATTGATAACACCCGAAAGAACTCATACACGGAATGCTGGCCGATTCAACAGACGACAAAATAGAAAACGAGTGACTTATTATTTCAATACAATGTGACATGCTAGAGACATCGCGATTCAATGCAACTACACGAATCGCCATCGCCCTGTCATGTACAAAATCAACACAGTAACAATATATATAACTTCACGTACCTTTTATAATAATGAATAGCCTCTCTATATCGAACCTTTCAACGGTATGTTTTAAATGTCCCCTAACAAGAATGGGAAATTCCATCCTTTATATATTGAAAAACGCACAAGATTTCCGAGATATTCAAGAAGAATAAGGAAATCGTGCAAGCGTTGATAAATATAGATACAATGAATTCCATCTCAGACAAACCGACCTTTTATTGAGACTATCAATAGAAAGAGTACCGTATCATGGTTCGAATAGGTGACCAGGTGCATACCTAAACCTCTGCGTATCCAAAGTATATCTCTACAGTATTTGAGAAATCTCAAATTTTGTATGTGGATACAACTTGGGATACTAGACTGATGCATATCATTTTTTGGTCACTGTGACTTTGATCTTGACGTCTGGTACCATTTCTGGCATAATCATGTTCAGGGCATATCTGCTATATTATTTGAGCTAGGGATACCAAAGAGCTATGTGCTAAGGGGCTATTGGCCTCCCATGAGGCTAAGAAATAAAAAATTGTTCTCACCAATTTCTTCTGATTAGTTTATTAGGACAATAGCCCAAGTGTAACAGTTTGGTATAAATTCTACTTTTACCGTTGCTATAGTAACAAACATGGCTCCCAAAATAGGCTGAAAATAGTAAAGTGACCATTTTGGAGCATAATTGAGACGTTTGACGGAGAAATTAACATAGAGCACAAGCAAATACTAAAAGGATATTTTAAAGCTGCATAGTCTGTAACTTTTGATCTTTTAATTTTAGAACTAATGTTTCTATTTTTCAAGAACAAGTAAAAAAATAAAATTCAGGTATACATTTTACCAATTTCGTAAATCTTAACAAATTATCAGTATCGAAACAACAGCATTTATGTTAAAATTAACTGTCTATAATTATTGGAGGGACGCAAATAATTACCGACACGAGTAAAACACACCTGTTTTATAGGATAATTCACTTTTCCGTGCAGTTTTCCGCTCTAGTGAACAGATTTATTGTGAAAACATAACTTAATTCAACTTTTACAGATGATTTAAAAAGAAAATAAAAAATTTCGAAAACTATTCGTAGTTGCAGACTTAGTCTCTTTAACAGGCGATGAGAACTATCAAGGTTCACAGCATATTAATTTTTTTTGTATTTAGCTGTGCTGATATCTTATTATTAAGAATTCGGTCTCCCAAAGCCTTAAATTTGGTTGAACATGGCAATTTCTGTTTTTAAGCCTATTTTGTCAGCCATTTTTGTTACCATATCAACGGTAAAAGTTTAATAAATGCCAGACTTTTACTTTTTGGTTATTCTTCTAATAAACCAACCAGAAGAAATTGGTGTAAAACAACATTCTGTTTTTGGCTCCAGAGGGCCCAAATTAGCCCCTTAATGCCCCCTAAAAATTACTGTGACATTAACCTTGACCTAGAGCTGCCTTATTTATAGAATATTCATGTCCTGAACATATGTCATATATCAAATACTGTGACCTTGACCCCTGACCTCATTTCTAGAATAGTCATGTCCGGAGCATATCTCCTACATTATTTGAGGTGGAGATACCAAACTTGATGTATGTTTGTGTGTTAGGGTGGCAGAGTGTCGTATGACGTTTTTAAGTAACTGTGATCTTGACCTTTACCTCATTTCAAAAGAAAATGTGTATGGAACATATCCTCTGTATTTTTGAGGTGGGGATACTAAATTTGGTGTGTGGATGCACATTTGGGTCGCAGAGTGCCAGGTACCATTGTATATTGCTGAGACGTTGACCTCTGATCACAATTTTCGAACAAATATATTCGCAGTAGATCTCAATATTATTTGACATAGGAATCCCAAATTTGGTGGGTACATACATCCTTAGGTTGCAGAGTACCGCATGCTGTTTCAGGGTAACTGTGACATTGACCCTTCCCTTAGATATTATAAATTCATGTCAGGAGCATGTTTAATAATATATGAGGTAGGAATCGCTAGTTTGGTGAGTTGCCCACAAATTCATGATTTCCTAAAAAAGAATTGCAAGAACTGACAATGAACACTATGATTCAGTTAATAACTTCACGAACTTAATATAATTCAGTAACAAATCCTTAATTTTATAAAATTGTGGTTATTCATTGAACTCGTGGGCTAAGTGGAATAGGGATTTAAGCAGGACGTTGAGCAGGGAACATGGAAAATAGTAAGTGAGTATGATCAGGAAATACCACAATCACAAACCGCAGACAAACCCATGGCACCGCGAGGAAGAGCCACACAACCATCACGAGACACAAAGAAGACAAACTAAGCAAAGCAACCAGCACTCTCTTCCCCATCAAGATTATTGCAAAACTAGAATGGACATTAAGTAACGTACAACAAAACATAGAACAATAACAGACATCCACAATGGGAGTAACAATGAACAAAAAGTCAATAACAACAGAACCACCACCTGCGAACGAACAGCAGTCTAAGCAACCGGGGGGGGGGGGGGGGGGGGCTTAAATGCATTTTACTGGTACCAAATCTTCATTCTAGATTCTGCTGTTGTAGAAGTACAAGAGATGTTCAGCTCGCATGGAAGCCTTCTAACTAATGCAATATATCATCATGGAAAAACACTTTAATCAAATGAACACACTATGATGAAACAAAGAAAATGGCTCACGACTCACAGATAGTCAGAGCTAAAGAAAACCTCAAGTTGAGCCATGGTGGGTCCAGCTACAGGTAAGCATCAGGTAGAGATTTGTTATTTGAGACTATTTATTTTTGTCGACGCTATGTCAGAATAAACTGCACTGAAAATACGCAGTTGTGTGATTTGAGGTATTTGATTTTTATGTTAGTTATATAGTACTTGTTTTCTAAAAATATATTGCAATCAAAGGTAGATAGTTAATTTGAAATTCTAGTTTCACATTTTATCCAATATGTTACCTGACTGGTTGTTTTAAAGATTTTAAAGGTGATTTATGTTGGATTTACAGGAGATAAATAATTATGTTGTAGATATGACCCAAAAGGTATGCAAGGTAGCTTGAGGTGCAAACATTTATAATCAATATGTTGTTTGACAGTATATAAGCTGGACATATACTGAGCGAAACTTCCAAACCGCCACTCGATATTTTCTCATATATTTTAACATATATGGTACATACCTGGCTAAAATTTACACTCAATATAAATAAATCAATTAAACAGAACCTGTCAAAATTTCATTTTCATAAATTGAAAATAACATGCTCAGTTGATGGACTGTATAAAGGACTATCGCATTTCATTTTCACACAAACGCTAGAATTTGAACTCATCGCTTAAAACCGAGTATTCCAGGGACATAAAGTGAAAAACACAAACTTTATGGTGTTATAAATGGACATTATTGATCATTTTTGGGTTTTGCTTTTATTTAGTAGCAATTTTCAGGTAATCCACAATGTTGCTATGGAAGCCCATATGACACAAAACAACACAAGAATGCTTTATGGAGATGACATGTTTTTGTCCACAATATTATTGAAACTCTCTGGTGCTGTAAATGGGCATTATTGAACACTATCATGTTTATTTTGTAATAAAGTAGCAATGTTCATGCAATTCAGTGCTCCTATGGAGGCCCATATGGCCTAAAATAACACAAAAATGTGTTTATGGTGATGAAATGTTTTTGTCTTCAATATTATTTAAACATCCGTCACACATTAACAGTGTACTGCACATCAATCTCGACACTTCCGACGTTCCAATGCAGCACTTGTGCATCACCGCACCAAAGTATGGTGGACTATACAGGAAATTTTATGACATACGTAATACTCAGTTTTTGTCGATTTTTTTCGTCATACGAGTGCAAAAATGAAAAATGACCGACAGTTTGTGGTGTTAACTTTCGGCTCTATCAAAACAGGTCAAACTTTATGATAAATTATGAATCAGTCTCAGCGAGGCCCCGTTTTCGATTGAACCCAGAGCCCAACCCCTTTACTTTATACTCATACAACCCAAACTTTGGCATTTTTGTGATAAAATAAAGTTGTTGGATAGTTGTTGATGAAAATACAAGTATACACATGGCGAAAAACATTTAGCATTTGTGTGTCACGTGCAAAACCGGTATAAGTACTCTATCGTTACGCATAAATGAACATCCTTATTGAATCAAACTTTGTTATATTCAATCGACGGATACATGTGCCCAAATATACTGCGTAAAATATCTTTTCTAACAGTTTAATAATAAATGAGCTATATTGAAAAATGTGTTTTGTTAACTGGCGGTTTAGAAGTTTCGTTCAGTATAGTTTGTTGAAAATACCGCAAATGTTAATCTGTCTTTGCCAGTCTTATAATCGCCGCCGGCTTCTCCATAAAACCACATTCGGTTGAGCCTTTTGAAGTTCCAGTCAGAAAATACACACACAAAACCTAAACCCTCCCGGTCCAGTACTGATTACTACCCATGGAAAAGCCTTGTAAACCAATTTTCGGTCTTTTAGAGAGTGGCTGTTTTACATAGGTTTTATTGTACAGTCTTAAAGTGACATACTCTACTAAACTGGTACTTTCTATCACATATTGCACACTCATATATATTTCTATGGTTATAAATTGATAATTGTAAAATGGTGTGGATGTGAAAATGAAAGATAAGATGGGCGTTCTTATATACTCTAGATTCCAAATCGAGATTTACATTACTACATTCTGACTGGTTTACAAAAATAGCTTCCTGTGTTGCAACGAGGCCTGAGGTCACGCGACTCAGACCACTAGAAAAAACATGATCACGTGAGCAATATGGGGAGCGCAGTGGCTCAGTGGTAGAGTGCTTGACTTGAGACTGAGAGACCGCGAGTTCGAGCATCATCGGCGTCACTGCATTGTGGTCGTTGAGGAAGACACATTTATCCTAGCTTAGTAATAGGTCAACCCAGGAAGACCCGTCCCTGTTTAACTGAAAGATTGTTGATGGGACGTAAAGAATCAAATCAAACAAACAAACAAACGTGAGCAATATACTCTTTAAAAGCCCCCTGACAGTTTCCTATTCAATCTGCCCAAATTATGACAGCCTGTGACTAGGATAATGCATAATTGACAACTACAATTTTGGGCTTAAATCATTCCCTAAAATTTCGTGCACCTAGCAAAATATAAAAAAATTTGAAAATATTGCATATTAATGCCAGGACTATAGGGTTTAGGGGGCGAGGGTATTTTTTGTGACCAAATGATATTTCACAGAAAGCCAAAGTTTCACCGGGTATTCACCTAAATACATGGATACATAATGTTCACAGCTTAAAGCTTTAGACAGAAGTAATGCGTTTGCATAAAATTTGGGTTGAGAAGATTTCATCGTTTCTTCTATACAAGTATGCTGTCCATGACTTTTGTCTATAATTCTGTCATGTTCAATCAGTTTGATTTGTTCACTGAGGTGTATCATAACTGCATACTGTATACATCACAGTCTTGATAAACACAATTTTTGAGCGTTAAATTGTAAATATGTTCTTGCTCATCAGATTTAATCTATAATTTCGTGGTCAAAAGAACGGTCTCATTGCGACGGTTCTTCTGGGTACGAACAGCATATGTTTGGTTGAGAAATGAGAATTAATTACTTGGTATGCAATCATAACTTAAGCCAGGACACATGCCATTAAAAATTGATATTTACCTACAGGTTTTTGTACAAAATTAGTTACTAAGTTTTTTTAAAATTGTTTTTGAGCATTTTCACAGCGTCCCAACCCCTTGACCAATCATGCCATTTTTATATGATGTGCAAAATGTAAAACTACAACTGTATGCAACTGTATGCAAAAGGACTAGTTTGGTCACGGGGGAAGGGGGGAGCACTTCGGTAAAATATTTTCTTTCCTATATGTTGAATAGCAAAAACAGAGTGTTCAACCCATATTTTTAATTGGTACTTGTCTAATGAGAAAAAACACTTTGCTGGACAATGAGAGACTTGAACCTACTATCTTTTACATGGAAAAAAAATATCATTTTCTTTGAAACTTTTCTCTGACTATTTTTTTAACCAATCCATCATTAAGACTGTCCGAGGTCCTTGGTTAACAGAAAAGTATCCTAGGTTGTCTCTTGGCAAATGGTCACGTGAATTTAGCCATCAATGAAAACAGTCAATAAGCAATGCTTATTAGATACCCCCCGCACAGTAAGAGTCAGTGAAAAAACTTGGCAAGTTATAGTTCAAACCAGCAGACCTTAGCTTTGAAAAGAAGATTTCAATAGAATCTGTGCAAACAAAAATTATAAACTCCTTCATGCATATGTTCAATGTGTCTACATTGTATCAGCAAAGTATCAAATTGCTCCACCAAAAGCTGTGGTAGGAGTTGATTGGCCCATAAAGGCACTATAGTCAGGGCCCTCAGGGACAAAAAATAGGTCCCGTGCGAATTGTGCGCCGATTTATGGTGACCTATATCAAAACCTTCAATGGAGTCTTACCTTTAATTTAAAGGTGGTTACCCATCTCAAATCCGCGTCTGAGGCTAGTTATGACGTCATTACTATGGCGACCATAATAAGAAACTGCCGTTAATAAAAGCTATAGTTTGTGTTGGTATGGTCATATATATCCAACACGAACGTTTTTTTTAACATAATATCAATTATTTAAGTCATATAATGGTTACATCAATGCTTTACCTGACTTTGACAACGATACTTTTATCGATTACTATATTTTGCACGCTAAATACCGTAGATTTCCTATAAATACCCAGCTTATTGGGCCACCTTTAGACTGATATTGCTACCCCCTGGGGAATTTTGCAAGCTTATCCTATCTAAAAGAGGATTCCAACCTGCGTCTTTTAATAGATGTTTGCGCTATGTTCGCCGGGGCGTTAGTCTCTGACAGCCTGTTACATATGTTACCATATCAAATTTAGAAAAAAAGTATTAAAAGTTTGAGCTACAGAAAGAAGGCTAATTATTTAAATTACTCATATGGTCTGCATATTGACTACTTTAGCTAAATATAAATTCTTTTGGAGCAAAATTACAGCTTCCTGTGGTGTTATGTACGTTACTTCAATTAGATTACCCTTTAAACATGAAAATTGTGACCAATATCATTTACTTTTTAGCTGATATGTGCATTTTCCAAAATGTTTTGATTATTTTGTACTAACAAACTCATTTTGGTTAGAGAAAATCCAAAGTTTGCTTTTATACTTTAAATAGAGTGTCTTATACGTGCAATTAAACAACCCAAAGGCTATACCCAATTTTAAGGAGCCGAATTTGGTAGGCATCATTGAAGTAAAAGTATATGAAAACATTTGCTGCTGCTGGATATCTTGCATATTTGGAATTGTCTTGCTCACATTATTAAGAATTATAGAATTTGCAGGTTTAACAGCAAGATTGAAGCACTTGTTAAAGGCTGTAACATATGTTACATGACATAATATATGAGCAAGGACATTGACTTGATGTAAGAGATGATATTTCAGGATAAAATGAATATATTTCGCATGTTTTCCTAGCTAAAGTCTCCAGCCTCTGGTGCCTCAATCTTAGGTATTGGTGATTATTAAGCTCCTGTACCTTTGTTACAGATGTTATGAATATTTGTTTTCAATATTTCCTAATATGAATAATTCTAAAATAAAGATACATCCTAGAGGAACATAGAAAATAATCGTTTCACATTTAAATAGTACAATTTAGTAAATGTCCATTTCTAATGTAAATATTCTAAACCAATCCTTATCCAAGTCATATACAATATCGATTATAATTTCTGCTTCTCTGGTAAAATAATTGTCCTCCTCAGCATAAAAAACCAGAATAATCATCAAACAAGATTTTGACTGCATGCTGAGTAATGACCTGCTCCATTCTCAACTCTTTTAGATATACTCTATCGTATGAACCAATTCAATGTGCATCGAATAGGAGATGTTTGCACACTGTAGGCATGGGTGTTAGCCTGTAACAGCTTATTACATATGTTACTTTATCAATTTGAGAATAAGAAAATTGAAAGTTTGAGCTATAGAAAAAAGACATTAAAACTAGCTAATCAATAAACATTCTATAGTCTGCAAATTACTGGATGACTTTACTACATGTGACAGCTGTTCAGGGCTACATGTTGTATTATGTGCGTTACAGGAACTTAATCATAATTTAAAAGTGGTAATTTTGGCTATCGTCATTTAGTTTAATGACTGCTCTGAGTCGGATTTAAACCGTTTTAGATTATTATGATAATTTTACTCTTAATTCAATATTCGGCCAAAGGCCATTATCAAGAAAAATATGCACTTCAATGTCAACTACAAGATGGTGGAACATAGACTATGTAGTTGACATTGAAGCGCATGTTTTTCTTGATAAAGGCCTTTGGCGGAAATATTGAATTAAGAGTAAAATTATCATATGTGTTTAACATTGTTCCCTATGGAATATAAACAAATATCGTTTTAGATTAGGTTTAACAAACCTATACTCAATTGACGAATACAAAAACCAGAGTTTGCTTTTCTATCTTAAATATTTTGTCTTATATGAGCTAATGCACAACCCTACCCCCAGTTTTGCAGAGGAGCAAATTTTGTTTTCGCCGCTTAAATAAAACACATATAAAACAATTGCAGAGTGTTGATATTTTACATTTTCTTAAACAGTCTTGCTCATATATCATCAAGTTTCTAAGATCAGAGCACTTATTAAAGATGTCAATGTGCCATTGGTGATGTCACAACCAGGACTCTGATTGAATTCCATGCACTTTCAGATGCTGATATTAACTAGTTCAATGTCAGGAAAGAGCAATAAATCATATTGGCAGGCATTTAGCTATGCTGGAGACGCTATCCACGAAGCATTCTTTCACCTCGGCTCAGTGCCCTTAGAAAGCACTGTGGCGAATGCACTAGAGTAACTTATCTGTAAATTGTCCTGACTTCTTAGCTCTCGTCTGTGATGTCTAACTGTTAGTTTGTTACTTTCCCATTGGTGTCCTGGGTCAGGCGTGGTACTTGATTTATCGATTCCTGATCTTTGCCGTCTTTCTTACTTTGTATTAGCCAGTCACCGATGTTGTTCGACTCACAGCGTTGACCTAGTGGATATTTTGGAGAGAAAAAAGGCTGAATTGCAAAAACTACCACTTCCAAGAGCTGTGTTTCTCGAAGGTGTCAAACGTGCGCAGTACCAGTGCATCATTTGGAAAACCTCATCTGTCATTTATCCTGACAAATCAATGCCTGACAAGTATGATTAGAAGTGGGACTGTGATAAATATTGTCCCGTTATGATGATATTGCCCATGTGCGGTTCCAGAGGGGGATAGGGGGTCCGGACACCCCCCCTGGAAAATAACAAGTACGTATAAGGGTTTCTAGAGAAATTAGGATTTAGACCACCCCCCCCCCCTGGAATAAGTTTGACACCCCCCTGGAAAATAATGGAACCCCTCTGGATCCTTGGTAAAGTATAAGTATAGTTTTCTCAGCAACAAAACCATTGGACCCCCTCTGTAAACTGTAAAATAAGCTGAGGACTAAATAAAACTGACAAAAATTCCTGGATCCGCGCATGTTGCCTCCTGCCCCCGAAGCCCCTCTGCAGCTGATAAAATGTGGTTGCAGCATGTCTGTATGCGAAACATCTCGGTGTAAGTACAAAGTAAACCATTCATATTGTACTGATTTGAGAAGAGGACTCATGTAAAATATTGCCAGTGGTCAATATGTATATGACTTTTGAACAACTATTTTCATGTGGATTCAGATATTTCTTTAGCCGTATCAACAAGAATGCCTTATTGTCCGATTTTGACCTTTGAAGAAGATTCTACCTATAAGCATGCGAAAGATAAATCAGATTGTAACAGTTTTCTATTGGCCGTGCTATCGAAGTACAATGGGTAACTTGTAGAGGGTTAATCCTTATTTCCATATCATGAATTTACTACTAAGTAGACTCTTCTAACGCTTGATCCTTTAGGGGTCAAAATCGGACTAAAATGAGTTTGGTTGATAGTGTATGCAAATGATTATAACTACTATTTTTTCTTTGAGTGTAGGATAAGCAGCTACAGATAAGTCAAAAGTTTTGAAGCGTGACTCTATTTAAAATATTGATATGTTGTACTAGAAAAAAGGATTTCGGGCATTTATTTTACATTAACTATAAAAGCTTTGACATACACATAGGTTCTAGACGGACTGGCTCATTTTACGTATTCTGCATCAATCGTTTGAAATAGAAAGACCCAAAGGTCATTGGTCAGAGGTCGTGGTACATCTATATATATATAAGCATAAGAGATTATATTTACACCGTTCATTATCAAAAACACTGTGTGTTTTTCATTCACTCCACTGTCTTTTTATTCGTAAATCGTGACGGCATTTACGTCCCACCCTCGAACTGACTTCACACTATCTGAATATATTTTGTATGTTACGATTTAAAAGAGTTTCTATTCAGTCATGACAAGGCTGCCAGTTTATTAAAGGAATATTTCCATGCGTTGGAAATGGACAAAACGCATATATATGTGGTATTTACATATAAGGCGTCATTTCAATGACGTCATCTTTTTGTTCTGGTGCGAAAACACTATAGGCGACATGTCAATTTTAATTATTAACCTCCTAAGATTAAATTTGGTGCATTTCGACTGAAATTGGCAAACAAAATGCAAGAAAGTCCTGATCGCCATAGACTACAATGGACATACCGTTTAAATTGCACTGATACAATATACGTTATTTTGATGACGTCATAATGACGTCCAGACGTGAAACCCAGATGGGTGACCAGGTGATTTTCATTAGTTATCCCCTAAAGTTTGATTTGGTATAGGTCACCATAAATCGGCATCAAATTCGCACGGGAGTCCCGATCTCCCCTGACTACTATCAATGCATATACAAAAGCCATATTGAGTGACAGTAGATAGATTCGTACAGTAGACAGATTCGTCCACTCGGCAGTTCTAGCCCTCTGCTGCCTTTAGTATGCTAATTAAAAGCCCATTAATTACGCCAGCAATCAATCACGCATTTCTGTCATTCATTTTCAGTGCCGATTTGCGCGTGCTTGGCAGTGCGAGAGCTTTGCAGACGACTTTTTCGGACCAGCGAAACAGACATTGTGCTGAATCGTAAACCGTTTTTGTACATATTCAGAATCCGCAACCAATACAAGGCTTATTTAAGCACCAGATGGTAAGAAAATAATCCTTTTTTGTATTTCAGGTACCTACATTTCTGCCCCTTTGCTTATTTCTGTACAATTTTTATCGATCTGCTGACCTCCGGTCGCAGCTGTCATTGAGTTATTATTTCCCTTTGCAACAACAACAACTTAGAGGGAGACCTCATTATTTCAATTTGAATTGACTGCTTGAGACGTTACTGCCATAACCATATAATTCAGCATTTTAGAGTAAAATTGGTTGAATTTTATATATTTTATATTATTTCATCTCTGATTTGCGTGTAAAGTCAGATAAAAAAGGTGTACGAATCTACATACTGTCATGTCCAATTTTTCCCAATTTTCCACCAGTTAAATAATGATAGCTCCTTAGCTAACACTGGAAAAGCTGAAAACGAAACTAGGTCAGCATAATAAACGAGACATGTGTATTTTCTTGGTTACGACAGATGAAAAGGCTAGTTAAAAAGGTAAGCAAGTTATAATTAGATTTATTGTAAAACTGTACGAATCTACCTACTGCCACTCTAAGGGAATAATTGTCTAAGTTCTCACAGCTGTCATTTTGCCAAAAACTTTTTTCAACCAGACTCCTTCATGCATATGTTCAATGTGTCTATACTGTATAGACAACGTATCAAATTGCTCCATTAAAAGCTGTGGTAGAAGTTGATTGGTCCATGAAGGCACAACCTATGCATATACAAAAGCCTTATTAGGGAAAAATTGTCTAAGTTCTCACAGCTGTCATTTTGTCAAAATTATTTTTTGTGAACCAAACTCCTTCATGGAAATGTTAAATGTGTCTACATTGTATCGGCAAAGTATCAAATTGTTCAATCAAAAGCTGTAGTAGGAGTTGATCCGCCCATGAAGGCAACATCTATGCATATACAAAAGCCTAATTAGAGAAAAATTGTCTAAGTTCTCACAGCTGTCATTTTGTCAAATATTATTTTTTCTGAACCAAACTCCTTCATGCATATGTTCAATGTGTCTACATTGTACAGGCAAAGTATCAAATTGCTCCATTAAAAGCTGCGATAGCAGTTGATCGGCCCATGAAGGCACCATCTATGCATATACAAACACCTTATTAGGGAAAAATTGTTCTTACTACTGTCATTTTGTCAAAAATTATTTTTTCTTAACCAAACTCCTTCATGCATATGTTCTATGTGTCTACATTGTATAGGCAAAGTATTAAATTGTTCCATCAAAAGGTGTGGTAGGAGTTGATCGGCCCATGAAGGTACCATCTATGCATATACAAAAGAGTTATTAGGGAGAATAGTCTAAGTTTTCACAGCTGTCATTTGTTCAAAAATTAGTTTTTCTGAACCAAACTCCTTCATGCATATATTTAATGCGTCTACATTGTATAGGCAAAGTATCAAATTGCTCCATCCAAAGCTATGGTAGGAGTTGATCGGCCCATGAAGGCATCATCTATGCATATACAAAAGAGTTATTAGGGAGAATAGTCTAAGTTCTCACAGCTATCATTTGTTCAAAAATTAGTTTTTCTGAACCAAACTTCTTCATGCATATATTTAATGCGTCTACATTGTATAGGCAAGGTATCAAATTGCTCCATCCAAAGCTATGGTAGGAGTTGATCGGCCCATGAAGGCATCATCTATGCATATACAAACACCTTATTAGGGAAAATTGTCTAAGTTCTCACTGCTGTCGTTTTGTCAAAAAAATATTTTTTCTGAACCAAACTCCTTCATGCATATGTTCAATGTGTCTACATTGTATAGGCAAAGTATCAAATTGATCCATCAAAAGCTGTGGTAGGAGTTGATCGGCCCATAAAGGCACCATCTATGCATATACAAACACCTTATTAGGGAAAAATTGTCTAAGTTCTCACAGCTGTCATTTTGTCAATTTTTTTTTCTAAACCAAACTCCTTCATGCATATGTTTAATGTGTCTACATTGTATAGGAAAAGTATCAAATTGTTCCATCAAAAGCTGTGGTAGGAGTTGATCGGCCCGTGTATGGCCTATAATAGCATAAGTATAAAACCCTACATTAAAAGCCATTTATAACTACAAAGGTAAATAACTCTTATAGAATTTGCCCCTAGCCCTTTCTTTTTTGTCTAAAGTATTTGTCTTGCATATATGGACATGTTCGCAAGGAATGATGAAAATCCAGCAATGAATCTTCGAGTTTTTAAGGAAACAAAACGTTTCGGATGGACGCAAGCACGGACTGACAACGTGAAAACAGTATAACCACCACAAACAAAGTTTGCGGGGGGTATAATGATATAGACAAACATGTGACCAATAAACGATTTTCATTAAGTTACAAAAATTGCTTTTATGGTTGTCACATGGCATAGAATCATATGATTTTGGCCATAGTAGATTTACATGTCTTTTTGTTTGTTTGTTTGTTTGCTTTACGTCCCAAGTCAACAGCTAAGGTCAACAGCGGGACGGTCAGTTCACCTAACCACACTTTTTCCTGGGCAGGCTTAAACAAGCGGTTAACCAGTAATTCATGCACATACTTTCGCTTGTAACTGACAGCAACCCTTCTTGAATGAATCAGCGGAAGGGAGGAGTATGACCGTAGAAATAATTTCATGATCAATTTCCACGAAAGTATGGGACCGGGCCGGGATTGAACTCGCGACCCCTGGATCTGCAGTCAGACATGCATCTGTAGCCAGACACGTTACCGACTGCGCTACGCGGCCCGGCTCATGTCTTTTTGTGAATTCATGTTTGTGGATGATTGCGAACTTGTTTGCATGCACATTTTTGTTTGCATATGTTCTTTCATGTTTATGTGCATTAGTGTGTGTGTGTGTGTGTGTGTGTGTGTGTGTGTGTGTGTGTGTGTGTGTGTGATAAAACGACTGTATACTTTGAAAACGAACACCACAGCTACCAGTAGAAATGTTACAAGTGATTTTCATATTCATTATTGCTATGTAATTGTTCACGCAAAAACACGAATGTGGCATCAAGAAGGATTTAAACCGAAATGACAGCCTCAATATTACGTAGAATATAAAGCAATATGAAAGATTTTTTGCAGGTATTAATCACTAATATATAGATATTCACCAAACGAGGAAACGAGCTGACCATATCTTAAGTTTATGTAGGTTATGTAGGTAATGAAGCTCATGTAGTTTATGAAACCACTGTTTCATTTAATATCACAGTGTATTGCAGTAACTTATCTTGAAAGCAGCTTGTGTCATTTAGGAAAGGAGCTGGACAACTGCAATTTACTTTGTCATAGCCATGAAGCAGGTCATTTTATGAAAGTAATTACAATGGTATTACAACTGACAGTGCTCCTGAATCTGAAAAATATTTTTTTAACTTCTGCGACTGACTCATTTGCATGACAGAGTATTTACTCTGAGAAGACTGCCTTCTGTGGTCTAATCCAATCCCTGAATGAGTTAATAACATCTATTTAAGCCTCCAAATCGATTGCAATTTAGTTACAGTGCCTAAGAATGCATAATAATTTTGTTACAAATGAAGAACACTTTTTTTTTGATTGTAAGTTTGTGCACTAAAGTTTGAACATTTCAAAAATTTAGCCACATATTCATAATTGCCTCAACAATTGCAAAATAACTAATTATGGACTATATGATTCAGTTAAGGTAGTGCGGGACCCATGTCAAAAGATAACCTTACTTTTACTTAAAAGTAAGAGTGTAAGAGTTATCGTTCCTGAATCTTGTTTTTTAAAAGAGAATACTTATTTGTAAGACGGTAGATATTATTCTCCCCTGACAACTCTTTGATGCTTGAAACGTAATTCTGTAAGTATTTTGCTTTCACAAAAAGAAGGAATGCAAGTATTAGCTTTTAAAAACATCACCCAGAGTATGAAGTCATTCAGTATTTTGATGGTTAAAAGTTGCGGACCGTATAAATATACATACTATATACATGTCTCGGTTGCTATTTCGGCATGCTGCCACTAACCTAAGACCCACCCCCACCCCAAAAAGGGGGGGGGGGGTGTGTAGACGTGCACATGCCTTGTATGTGACATTATCATGTTTTAGGTCCCATGGAGGTACATGGTCACTAATGTTTTATGGAGAAATGACGTAACTATTTCAATTACCTTATCACACCGGATAGGCAGCAATAAAAAACAGTCTAAACAATCGATGAATGCTGATAACAAATTGCTAGAAACAGTGTTTGTGATTGCCATTTGTTGCTTATCGGACTATAAACAACAATCCAAAATTCTGTTACTTACAATATTTAACTACGTTCGTCGATAGCATTAACGTTTTCGATTGCCGCCTATCTAGCGTGTTTTTGATATACTGAAGACGTAGCCAAAACAATCTGATACAAGGGCTAGGAGTTATTTCATGTTTCTGTTGAAAAAATTATTTTGTTTCGTTGCATGTTTCATGATGATAAAATGGACATTTCTGCATACATTTTAATAAAATTAATTGGAACTGCTAGTGCCTGAAAGGAAGATATATGACAATATAACATTCTTTTCTGTATATTAACGGTTGGCAAGCATGGTACAGATGCGCAGATCCAGGAATTTTCATCATGGGAAGGGGAAGGTCCAGGTCAGTTTGACAAAAAAGCTCTGACAACGATTTTTTTAGTCCTCAGCTTATTTTACAGAAGTCAAATGGTCAATTTCAAAGAAATCTATCGTTTTTCAAGGCTCCAGATGGGGTCAAATTTTTTCCAGGAGGTCCAACTTTTTCCAGGGGGTGTCCAATTGCTTATTCCCTATAGAAACCCATATAATTTGTGATTTTCCAGAGGGGGTCCGGACCCCCTGCCCCCCCCTCTGGATCCGCACTTGGTGCAGCCCTCACACCTTCATGGTTAAGGCTACAATACATTATCTCATTTGGGCTTGGCAAACGTTTATAGACAGAAGAATGTATCATCCTTTTATTGTTATATACCTTATAATAAGTGTTTACTATAGAAACTTGAGGTGTTTCAATCGCTGACAATTGTACATTTTATTTAATAATGTGTCATATTTTGGTTGATCGTTGACCAATCACTGACCGCGGGCTCCATTTCCGATATAACATGACTGCAGAGGGCTTAATTGCCATTTCAACCTGCTCACGGATATCCTCTGCGAGTTAAGATACCGTCGCTTATGCTTTATTGAGAAATGACCAAAATATTCAATTATCATTAGATACGCTACTATATTACATCGGATAGGCGACAATCGAGAAGGCTCTGAACAATCGATGAACGTGGATCGCAAATCGCTAGAATTTACCATTTGTCGCCAGTCAGGCAAACAAACTACAATCCAAAAAGTCTGTTTCTGACGGTATTTGATCTACGTTCGTCGATAGCATCAACGTTTTCGATTGCCACCTATCCGGGATGTGTATTGATACAATGAATACGTAACCAAAACAATCTGAAACAAGAGCTAGGAGTTATCTACATTTTTCAGTCATGTTTCTGTTGAAAAAAAAGTTTGTTTCCACACCGGATAGTGAGCAATCGAAAACACTCTTAACCATTGACGAACGCGGATCAAAACTCGCTAGAAACAGTGTTTTGATTGCAAAGTGTCGCCTGTTCGATGAATGATGGTAATAAAAAAAACTATGATTCTAACTATTTTTGGTCTATAATCGTCGATAGTATTGATGTTTTCGATTGCGCCTATAAGGTGTGGTTTTGTTGTATGCTTCACGATGTTACAGTGGACATTTTTTTTTGGAAATGCTTTTGCTTGAAAGGAAAGTATTCTAGAACTTTTTGGATACTGTAAAGGCGCCACATCATGCCTGCCTTATTAGTCTACTTTAGACATAGGTAAAATCTGAAAATGAGGCGTTATAACTACATTCGAAAGTGTTTGTTTATCGTTTAACATTAGTATAGAGGCAAACAGTGTGGACCCAGATCAGACTGCTCTAGGTGAGCAATCGAGACATGCTATAGCCATGCTTTAATGAGAATCATAATGTAATGTGCTGGGTCACATATGCTAGGTCAAAATCTTTTTTGTCATTTTCTACGCCCATTTGTCAGTGCTTAATCTATAATAGCTATGTCTCCGCCCAGTGATATACATAGGGCGTAGACAAACAAAAAAATTGGTTGAAAGGGGAGACAACACTTATTATAGTCTTTATATTTTTCAGGATTTTCCAGAAAAGTCACCAAAACAAAAAACGAGCACGGTGACACATATTTTTTATTCAATCATTAGATTCTTCATGAAAATATCTTTGTAAAAATATGTTTTTTGTTGTTCCAGTTACATTCTCTGATATGTTTTTTTTGAATATTAATGTTTTTTGGCATTTATTCGTTTGACTTAATTAGGATTTTGCTTAATAAATTGTGTAAATACATCTTATTTCACTATTTTTTGTTTTTATTTATATCTCTGGTGTGAGTAGTATTTGTTCTGAAAAAAACTTTATTGCGTTTCTTGTTTATTTGTTAACAAAATCTGTGTTTGTTTATTTCAAAAACCTGCGATTTTGCAGTTTTCGACATCAAATAACTTTTTAAAAAGAACGGTGAGGTATTGTTTTTTGTCTTAGATTATAAGTATAAGTCTATATTATAATATATTAAAAGATAAAACACTTTTTGACATATGTCGGTGAGTCCGGTACTACCTTAAGAACTACACAAACTGAATATGATTTAGCTACAAATCCTTGATTTTATGCGATCTGGTGATGGTCAGTGTAATAGGGGTATAAGCAGGACGTTGAGCAGGAACATAGTATTCAGAGATTTGTCATTTGAGTTTACTTTTGTCGCCATTATTTATGATGTCCTACTCCTACTTTTTTCAAAGGTTCATTATTTAATCATTGTAAATAAAAACCATTATGCAATCTTATACTATTCTTATGTGACAATGCCGAGTCCCTGTGAACAAGCTCTAGATTGAGTATACAAGGCAGCTATTATCTGTTAACTTTTGGAAACAAAAGTACATTATTATATAAATTTATCATATTCTCATACTATAACAAAACCAATGATCAAATCTCAAAAATAAACTAATATGCTAATTTTAATTATAAACCGATGATCTCATTCTAAACATAATTTTAAACATATATGCCGACGTCATCCATAATGATGACTGTGCATGCTCAGAATGTGATGCCAAACCGCTGCATATACTACTGCTTTGTATCGATAATTTCCTGCCGAACCAATTTAAATCATTAGGACAATTTGAAACTTTAATGCCATCATGTTAAATAGGGAACATGTATGCCCCATCGAGAGAACTCCTTTGCACAGGCTCCGAGGTTAAAAACTTTTTTCGTGCTCAAATCAACTTAGCATAAGATATATCATGCTCATAAATGTTAAAATGCCAACAATTGTTGGCATTTTATCATTTATTAGCAAGAAATATCCAACACTTGAGAGTCTGAAAGCAAGAAATGTCTTTGTTTATGAGCATTTTAATTTTTATGAGCAGTTGAAATTTCATGCTCAGTTGAGTTGAGCATGAAAAATAATTATCTCGGGGCCTGTTTCATATTATGTGCTCCTTGCGCAAGTGAAACAGCACATGCGAACAAAGACTTGCATATTAAGAACTTTATTGATGTGTACATATTATCAGATCATCAGTGAAAAGTTAGGTTAAATGCATCTAGTCGGGGAACTAAGGTTGGAAAATGTTAACCCTTGCACCCGAAAGGTATACAGCTGGGTTTTGTATGGTTGCAAAGGTAATTTTATGGTGTATCTGAAACCACTGTATAACAGACTCGATCGACTTGCACAACGCCAGCACAGCAAGAACATGTGAAAATATTATTTTTCAAAATATCATATATTTTTATCAAAACAGATCAGGACTAAAAATATTGCGTATATATAATACACGGACATCCGTGTAGACCCCAGAAGCAGTGGTTGTCATTTAAGAATACAGCTTATTGAATTTTAAAGCATGTAGAATAGGACACCCCGATTTTGAAATTAAATTTATAGATTTCTTTGCTTCAAATGTCATTACAAATGCATTTATTGTCCAGGAATGTATTTGATAAACTTAGAAGCACATCTAAAAAGATGCGTGCTTACATATTTCATTTTATCCTCCCACCAAAGAGGTCTAAATCACAAATAAATACATTTTCAATTGTTTGCGTTTAAACACTGCACACAGTTAGACAGACGATTGGGGCATACTTTAAGACAATTTATTTTTATTTTCTATGAGAAACTAATGAAGATAGCTAAAAAGAAAGAAAAAATAATCCACGAAAATTTGATACTTAGTAACTTAGTCCATGTCAGCTGGCTTGCTGTATGGACAACTTAAGAAACATTTACCTCATAAATACAATTTATCAAGATTTAAAGGACATTTATCTTCCATATTTATAACAGCTTTGATACAGAGGGTCATTGCAGAGACCGATGTTTTTTCTGCTGTAAACAATAGTTTCATTTAACAGTGGCAGAATAAAGATGGAACAAATCGTATGAGTATTATTATAACCATTAAACCCCTATCTGTCTCCATTTGAAATGCAAATATATTATTGCATAACATTTTAAAGAAGAAAAGAATAATACCAAGCATGACTTCAGACTACATTGGTGCACACAAGGCTGCTTATACCATACTTTTTTATGCATTTGATAGTGTTTTATTGTAAAGCGGCATCTCATACCCGACCTCCAGATAAGATTGCGTAATGGAAAATTAGTTTGGTTATTTCTCAACCAAAACATCTATTGAGGCTAATTAAATGGATCTTTTAAATGAGGTGGTTCTTTTGCAGACCAAATCACGTTTAATCTGATTGATAAGTCTTTTCACATCTGAAACTTTGTTCGGCCACTATAATTAATTTACATGGAGTTTCTGACTATGCCCTTTTTAGAAACCACTTAAAAGTTCGTCTCTCACCTCTTAAGTCACTTGTACTCAGGAACTCTAGGAGTAAGTATAGAAGAAGTGTAGTGTATCCCTCTATTTCTAAGTGCAATGCCAAGAGGTGTAACTGTTGCAAACACTTATGTTGTAAATCAACTATTAAATCTAATGTTAATGGAAGACAATTTTCTGTAATTACTAATTCTGATCTCGATTGAAGATCAACTGATGTTATTTATGTTTTATCTTGAGAAGAGAAAGATTGTGGCATGCAATATGTTGGCCAAACTTGTAGATTTCTAAAAACTAGATTTTCTGAGCACTATCGTCGAACAAAAAAGCCTCGCAAAATTGATAATTTTCTTTATAGGCATTTCAAGCAAACTAATCACTCTACTAGCAGTATTTCTATTCAGCCTGTTGAAAAGATAATATATGGTGATAATTCCATTAAAAGATATAGAAATACTCTTAGGCATGAATTAGAATTAAAGTGGACAAAATTATTACAAACACCACATACACTTGGTTTTAATGATAATATTTACCATGAGGGTAACATTTCTAGATTACCTGATTTTGATTTTTTTTCTTTTAGATATCCGTAAACATAATAACCGATCTCATGGTAAACGCAAAAATGGAAATTTAAAACGCAAAAATAAACATGTTTTAACTCTTTCAGAATTAAGTATCATCTTAAAACATTCTGGCTGACATATGGCCCTTTCACGTTTAGTAACTCTTTCTATATCTTCACTTCGTAATTTGGATATTGAGGCTAATAAATTCTATGATAGAGCTCATCGACTTTATGATGCAGCAATTCTTACCTGGTGTTACACTCAACATGCTCTTCGTCCATATATAGATTCAGAAATTAATCATATTAGACATTTTATTAAAATTCAATTCGTCAACAAGGGGATTGAATTCATTAACTTTCCCAATATATTTAAAGATAAATCTGTTATCTCTTCTATTCCTACTTATTTTGAAAATAAAGAATCCCCTATCATTTGTTATAAGTATAATAAACCTATTCGTAGTACTGTTTTTAACTATAACAAATCAGTAACAGAACTTGATATCGAAAATTCTATTCCTGATTCCTGAGATTGCATAGACTCTAAGTATTGCTATCAACCTGCTGGTCATATAGTCACAGGGGATTTAAAAATCATAACTGATTCAAGAATTAGGTCTATCATATGTAAGGGACCTAAATATAGGTTTCCTGTGCCAATAGACTTCAGATTATGTCGTGATGAAATTGCAGGAGCCTTACAAGAATTTTGTAATCGCTGGTGTAAACGAGAGCATGTTGAGTCTAATGCCTTAAATAGTTGGAAACTAAATATTTTTAAAATTATTGATGGTAGAATTTCATTTTATTGCAACAATTTTGATCTTCTACCACCTAAACCTAAATTCACTTTTAGACACTTGAAGAAAAGGATCCAGGAATTCCATAGGAAAGTAAGTAAGGGTGCAAAGATCAGGAATCAATACAATCAAGTACCACACCTGACCCAGGATACCAATGGGAAAGTGACAGACTCACAGTAGACACCAAAAACGAGAGCCAAGAGGTCAGCCCTTTCCCAGCAGGTGACCACAAAGCACATATAAACAGATGCGCACAAAGACATAGCAAACACAAGACAGAACAAAAACATAAAAGATCCAGAAAAGAAGTACCGCCTTGGAATGGTCAGTAAAATAATTTACTGGAGGGCTTAAACCAGTTTAACGGCACCAACCTCACCCTTTATTCAGATGTGGATCAAGACACATAGATATTTGGTTTGCATGAAAGACCCCTAACTTATCAATGCATCATCTCCTAAAACATATAAATCAAGATATAACAAAGAGATAAAGCAAGGATAAGGACTCAACAGTAAATTAAACTGAATACCAGAGCAAAATAAATCCAACAGGTAAACCCCGGTGGGACCGACAAACAGCCAAAGCATCAGGCCCCTACCATCTCATCAATAGATAAGTCTTTAAGTCGGAACCATCATAGAGTCTGAAGTCCGACCCACTGGCGTGCAATTAAAGAGGAAAGCAAAGTTGCCAACTGTGATTGGGTTGACTACCAAGCATGCAGTCTGTTGCAATACATTAATGTTATAGCCAATCTTTTTATAATGGGAAATTATTTTAATGAACTGCGCTGAAAAATTATTAGAGCCAACAATCTTCTTCAATTTATACACCAAGTCACCATAGAAATCAGGTTCAGAAAGTCCTTGGTGCAAGAGAGATTTAAGACTAACTTGGAATTTAGAAATCAAATCATAGTTTCGTCTATAAACTTTTGAAAATGTTTTGCGAAGTTTATGATACCGATAGCCTTGTTTAAGAAGTTTCTGGGTAAACAATTTATTGCGAATGTTGAAGTCAGCAACGTAGCTAGATGCTCTAGCAAAACGAATGAGTTGAGAGATATAGACTCCATAGGATGTAGAACGAGGAACATCACATCTAATAATGGGAAATTGACAATTTCGAAATCAAAGTCGTCACGTTTATCATAAATTTTGGTAGAAACAATATCATTAGAAATTGACAAATGCAAGTCTAAAATTGCGGCTTTGGTATCAGAGGCATTGGCTTTATTCAGTTGGAGCTCTGAAGGGTATATTTGACAAGCCATATTGTCAAAATAAACATTATTAATATTTAAAATATCGTCCAAATATCTGGAAGTAGTGTTAAACGCATCAATAACATCAGCCTGCTTATCATCAGAAAGAGACATCATAAAGTCCCTCTCATAACAAAACAGGAATAAATCTGCAACCAGGGGAGCACAATTAGTGCCCATAGCAATCCCAACTACTTGTCTATAGAGCTTGGTGCCAAATCGAATAAAAATGTTGTCCAACAAAAAGGTCAGCGCATCACATACATTTTGACACGACCATGCATGGTATTTTTTAGGTTTTTCTGAAGTAAAAAATGCATTTCTGTCATTACATGCAATGTAAGAAGACCCTTCTCTCTGGAAGGTTCTTTCAATAAGATCAATAACTTTATCTTTAATTAAATTTTGAGGTAAAGTAGTGTAAAGAGTAGAATAATCATAAGTAGACAAACTGGTCGCATTGAAATCTCTAGCTTTAAGTTTATCTAAAATTTCACGTGAAATTTTAATAGACCAAAATAGGCTTTTACCGGATCTCTCATATACCTTTTCACAATATTTGATTACATGTTCTTTAACAGCAGTAAGACACGAGATAAACAATTTAGAAAGTTCTGTTGTCGTACAAGAACTAGAATTAGCAATAAATCTTGCTTTATAGGTTTTTTTTATGGAGTTTAGGTGTAGTTTGTGAAGTTTGTTTTGGCCCCCGCAGATAAGGCTGCTAACAATGTTGTGGTCGTTTGAAAAAGATACTATATTAACACCCTAAAGCAAAAACTTAGCACTGCCAAAACATATGAGCATAACAGGCTTGATGAGGACCATAGCAAGCTTCCTACGTTATACTGGTTACCTAAACTTCATAAACGGCCCTGTAAGTCGCGTTTTATTGCTAATTCAAATGCATGTACAACTACTGAGTTGTCTATTCTTTTGACTTATTGACTCACTGCAATCAAAAACCATGTCATTAGATATTGCACAACAGTTTATGAAAAAAATGGTAAAAATTTATTTTGGTCTATTAAAAATTCAGGTGAAATTCTTAATAAATTGAAGTCTAGAGGTTTTCTAGCATTTGGTTTGTCTACATATGATTTCTCTACTCTATAATACTACATTGCCTCATAATCTAATTAAAGAAAAACTAACATAATTAATTGAACAAACATTTAACAGAGAGGGCTCACTTTATTTGGCTTGTAATGATAAAAAAGCCTACATGTCTACAACGTCTACATATGATTTCTCTACTCTATAATACTACATTGCCTCATAATCTAATAAAAGAAAAACTAACATAATTAATTGAACAAACATTTAACAGAGAGGGCTCACTTTATTTGGCTTGTAATGATAAAAATGCCTTTTTACTTCTGAACAACCTAAACGATATAAATTGTGGTCATGTCAGAAAATGTCTGATGCGCTCCATTATCTTTTGAACAATATATTTATAAGATTTGGCTCAAAATTATATAGACAAATTGGCGGTATTCCAATGGGTACTAATTGTGCTCCTCTTGTTGCAGATTTGTTTTTGTTTTGTTATGAGAGAGACTCTATGTTGTCTCTGTCAGACAATAATCAAGATGACTTACTTAATATTGATAATCCTTATTTTGAACAGATGTTAGGTCAGATATATCCCACTGAACTTCAGTTAAATCAGGCGAATTCTTCTTATACTGAAGCTCCGTTTTTGGACTTGAACTTGTCAATAACAAATGGCATAGTTTCTTCTAAAATTTATGATAGACGGGATGATTTTAATCTTGAAATAGTAAATTTCCCATTTCTTGATGGAGATGTTCCTCGATCTCCTTCCTATGGTGTATATATTTCTCAGCTTATTCGTTTTGCTAGAGTGTGCTCTAATGTTGATTACTTCACAACAGAAACTTATTTTTAACTGCTAAATTATTAAAACAAGGTTAAAGATATCATAAAATTCGAAAAGCATTTTCTAAATTCTACCACAGACACTCAGATTTAATTGTTAATTACAACATTGGGTTAAACACTCTTCTGCAACAAGGCATATCAGAACCTATATTTTATGGTGATTGAGTCTATAAATTCAAACGAATTGTTGGAAAACCTAATTTTAGTGATCAATTCAAAAAGATGGTAAAACGTTATATAAGGGTTGGATATAATTTGGATATCATGCGACAGTCTGCATGCCTAGTTTTAAACCCAATCATGGTTTATAGCTATGGTTTCCTCTTTAATTGCACGACGGTGGGTCAGGCCTCAGATCTTTGACGGCTCTGACGTAAAGCTTTAATCGGTGGGTTGGTGCCTGATGCTGTAGCTGGACCCACAGTGGCTCAGCTTGAGGTTTTCTTTAGCTCTGACTATCTGTGAGTCATGAGCCCTTTTCTTTGTTTCATCATGGAGTGTTAATTTGATTAGAGTGTTTTCCATGATGATACATTGCATTAGTTAGATGGCCTCCATGCGAGCTGAACATTTCTTGTACTTCAACAACAGCAGAATCTAGGGTGAAGATTTGGTACCAGTAAAATGCATTTAAGCCCCCCGGTGGCTTAGGCTGCTGTCCGTTCTAAGGCGGTGGTTCTGTTGTTGTTGACTTTTTGTTTATTGTTACTCCCATTGTGGGAGTCTGTAATTGTTCTATGTTTTGTTGTACGTTAATTTATGTCCATTCTAGTATTGCAATCATCTTGATGGGGAAGAGAGAGCTGATTGCTTTGCTTAATTTGTCTTCCTGGTGTCTCGTGATGGTTGAGCGGCTCTTCCTCGCGGTGTTACGGGGTTGTCTGCCGTTTGTGATTGTGGTATTTCCTGATCATACTCACTTACTATTTTTGTTTTTCAGTATTTTAGTTTTTAAGAGCAGTTGAAATTACATGCTCAGTTGAAGTTAGCATGAACTAAGTTTTATAACCTCGGGGCCTGGGCCCGGAATTACAATGCCTCCTTAGAAGACTTAAGCTAAGTATTGATTTTTCAGGATGCGAAAAATAACGTTTCAAACTGATTAAAATAAAAATAGTTTCATTTTTTCTGTAGATCACAAAGATATCTTTGACCACAAGTACTGCATCGATCCTGACAATTCATTTAGCATTTAATATAGTATGGTGAAATATCAATACTTAACTTATGTCTTCCTTAACTTTAAGGAGGCATTGTAACTCCGGGCCCAGGTCACCATATTGCACCATCAGTTCTTAATTAGTCTACCAGCTTAATTGCAATTTTATTAGTTTATCTGTGAGAAGCGATTTACTCACGTTGGACTTCATTAACCCATTAAAGCCGAATGGACTTCCCTACCTTAATCCGAAGGACGAGCCCATCTCCATTTTAGGCGTGTGGGGTGGTATTCTTCATTTCTGATCAAATTTTAATAGAACATTCTG
The DNA here is from genome assembly GCA_964019695.1 of Loripinus fragilis. Taxonomy (NCBI): domain Eukaryota; kingdom Metazoa; phylum Mollusca; class Bivalvia; order Lucinida; family Lucinidae; genus Loripinus; species Loripinus fragilis. Next base: position 78,391,057 of record OZ026525.1, read on the forward strand.
TAAGCAAACGGTGGAGACCCTGATCGGACGCCGCGTTGCGCGGCGTCTGATCTGGGGCTGTACTGTTTGACTATGTCCCACAAAAAGGAATTTAGGCTTAAGTACGACAGCCCTCATATCACAAAATTGAGTACATATGAAGAAAAAAATACTTTATAGGGAAAAAGAACAACTGACGTTACCACAAGGTTAGATAAGGCTCATTCAAGCAGCTTTCAGCGAAGTCATTTTGCTGCACAGATCAGCCAAAACATTAACACAAGGCCGATCAAGAACTTCATTGTCCGTAATTTCAACACACCATAAAGAATAATAAAGGAAACAGAGAAAATTGCGGTGGCTAACTTGAAAATCGAAATTTTCACTCATGTCCGAGCATTGTCAAAGGGTCATGACACGAATATATTTGACTTTGTAGCATGCTAACAACAAAGGGACAGACTGGTTTGCAAATCCGCGCAGTCTGATAAGGCCTTTTCTGTTTGTTATCGGGAAAGTATAGTAATAGTTCAATTATTTCCATTCAAAATTTCAGCATTCTAGAAAGACTCTGTTGCTGAAGAGGCTGGATTGAGCCTTGTTTGGTCAGATTCCCGAAAAAAGGTTTTCTCACGTCGAGGTCAACTTCTTATCTTAATCATGACATTGGATTATGTGACATATGTTCTTTAGAACTGATAAGAAGCCTATTTTTGCCACATTTTTCTGCAAGCTTTCAACTGAAGCACAAGGAGAAGAGAAACACGTAAGTAAAAAAAAAAAAAAAAAAAAAAAAAAAAACCTATAAAGACAAAAGTTATTGTGTACCCAAACATATGTTTGAAAGGATAACAACTTTTAATAATCATTTTGGCATTTATGTATATATCTACCTCGAACTTCTTTAAAAAAACAACAACAAATGCGCACATACAAAAAAAAGCAAAAACAAAAAACAAAAAACCTTTGAATCCACGAGAAACAACTTTGAACAGAACAAAATAAACTTCGAGCATTTTTTATTTGGAATTTACCTTAAGATGTGGGATTTAAGAGTGATGTGATTTATTCAGCTTTCAGCTCAAATGTTTAATAACAATCAATGACAAAAAAGAGATCCACTATAATTTCACTTTTTTCAATCTTTGTGGCTTTGAGTAGCCTTGAATCACAAATGCCCAATGCATTAAGCAATTACGTTGGGACACGTTAAATTCATTAATATATCTAACAAAAAGTTGTAAGGGGCAAAGGTTTAATGAAATTATTTTAATTATACATTGAACCTTGCCCTGAGATTATAAAACCTTTTTCATGCTCAACTACTGAGCAAAAAATTTCAATTGCTCACACAAACTAAAGAACGGCTAATGAGAAAGTTTCTTGCTTTAAATCTCTTAGATGTTGTATTTATCATGCTATTGAATGTTAAAATGCCCACAATTGTTGGCATTTTAAAATCTATGAGCAGGATGAATTTCGTGCTCGGCTGAGTTGAGCATAAAAAAGTTTTAACAATGCACAGCTCTGCAAACTAAACCCCAAACTCTTACCTACTTCAAAAGCACGTGGTTATAAATTTCCCATATGATATTTAGCAGTTTTTTCTTGAAAACTTTACATGAGTTCTCATGTATCATTGGATCTTTTAATCGAGGTTAGGAAAAAGGGTAACACGCGAGGCTGCCGAGCATTTTATTGTTTTTCGCAATGAATTTACGCAAACAAATAAAGATAGTGACAAACAAACATTAATACTGAAATAAAATTTGGATGTAAACGGCGTCCTCTGCACGCAATATGTTTCTGAAATTCGACGTTGGTGGTGCTTTAATAATAATAATAATAATAATAATAATAATAATAAGAATAATAATAATAATAATAAGAATAATAATAAAAATAATAATAATAATAATAATAATAATAATAATAATAATAATATTCTTATATAGAGTTTATTAATCGTTCTATTTAAAATATGGGATTTATAAACCGAGGAAGGTGAAAAATCCGATAAAGAAACGAGTGCGCAAGCACGTTTTTTTTTTATATCGGATTGTTCACCTCCATAGGTTTATAAATCCCATATTTTAAATGGAATGATTCAATGAAATGTATAGTACATATATTCTGCTTGAACTGCTAGCTCAAATCAAGATAATACTGCGGTAGGCGACGGTATCATAACATGTCAAATTCTAACAGGAGTAGTAATACATCAGCTAGCTATTCCCTGCTGAAAAATTAAAGGCCGCCATTTTGGAAATCTTCTTCATCATGTCCTCCTTACAATTTCAAACGTCAGTAACTTTTTTTTATTGGTGAACGAAAACATTAAGTGTGGGTAATCATTATCTTAGTTAGAAAACGAACATTTTGGTACTATTTATTGTGTTTTTCTAGAATTTTTCTTTTTTGTTCTTCGATCCCCCAAATTCAGTGTTGGTAGATAGAAACGTTATGCAACGTCTTCGCATGTGTAAATGACGTAATTTGTTAATGTTTGTGACGTCAAAGTACAGAGAAGTGTTGTGCTTGTTTAAAAATTGTAAATAATAAAACGAAAATGAATATCTCATCGAAGCCTTGGGTCACTTGTGGTCAGGAAAAAGGAGTTCTGGCTAAAGGGATGTACTTTCCTAGATGAAATAAATACAAAATAACCGATTTTATTTGTTTGGTAAATCATGGTATGTTTCGCCATGTAAAATGATGATGATGATGATGATGATGATGATGATGATGATGATGATGATGATGATGATGATGATGATGATGATGATGATGATGATGATGAAAATAATAATAGTAAAAAATAATGATTAAAGAATGTATTCGATTTTTCAGAAGATGCTAATTATTCTTCAAATTGCGCTGTTAGTGGGTGTTGCCCGAGGGTAAATGTTATTTGTTTTGTTTTCTATACAGTCAGAACAAACTACAAAAATGTATATGCATCGACGTATCGACTGTGCAGATGTACAGTGTAGACTCCAATGTATATGCCAGAACTAAGCATTGAGGACAAGGTGCTTTGTTCAGTGACCCAACATAATAGCTATGACGAACTCCAAACCTTGGACATTGATCTTAAAGTAAGGAAGAAGGCAAAAATCAGGAATCGATACAATCAGATACCACACCTGACATAGAACACCAATGGGAAAGAAAGCACTGAGCTACTGTCAAAAACAACATAATATCCTCTTTAATTGCCTGACATCATATCAGCGAACCGTTTTAGTTCTATCTAATTTGAACAATATGTTAGCAGCTGTTATAATCATATAAACAACAACTGGGTGTTCCTCCTCAGACAATGTCCGGTCCCCTGATATATCTTCATAAGCTCAAATATTTATTCAAAACGTTACAAGACATTTAATAGACTGGCTCCAGTCCTTAAAGCAATTTTTCATCAATGTGCCATATCATATACTTGTAGCCAGTCTAACGCTGGTGGCTTTGTTTAAAACAGAGCCATCAGAGTTAAACTGGCTACAAGCATATAATATGGCACATTGATAAAAATTGTTTTAAGGACTGGAGCCAGTCTAGACAATCAATCAAACTGTCTCAATTTGGGTAGTTTGTTTGTTAGTGACCAAATGCATTAGAGCCATGACACGAGATTTCCAACAATGTAGTATGTGCGACCAGCAAAGGCTCAGACCAGCCTGCGCATACGCGCAGACTGATCAGAGCCTTTGCTAGTCGCTTAAATTTTCTGTGACTGTAAGTCTACTAACCGAATATCATTTGCAGTTTCAAAGCTTAAAAGGAGGCTGCCGGGCTCATATGAGTCTACACTTGTCAAAATACCACATTGTTGGAAATCACATGTCACGGCTCATTATATTTGGTTTGCTTTGCTGCCATAAGTATTTTCATATTTCTTTGGTATCTGTTTTCTCATGTTAACCCTTAACGCGCCAATCATAACTAAAGTCGTCTGCTTTTCTCGTCTGCTGAAATGTTTTAGAAGCCTCTATGGTAAATAGTGTTGACCCAGATCAGACTGCTCCTGTTGGAGCAGTCTGTTCTGGGTCCACACTGTTTGCTTCTTTACTTAATTTGTCAATAATGTAAGGCAATTATTTGCAGCGGACGACTTCAGCAGACGACATTTTCAGATGCATTTTTTCTTGGCGCTTTAAGGGTTAATGTTCATTTCACCAACTATTCACCTCTGTCAATTATTGGCCAACTATTAGTTACTTGGTATAATGCTAAATATAAACAGCACTATTTATTCCATTTTCATTTTTTATTTAAAAAAACTTAATGGTTACAATGAGATATAATAACATTTTGTCTAGTAGGCCGTTAAATACCCATTTATATTATTTCAGCCTTTTCTTCGGCCCAGCTACTGTTCACTGTGACAGTGACCCTATTATAAACTTCTCCACTGGTGCGACGTTGGACAACCTTGTTGATGCTTTAGTTAAGGAAATGGATCACAACGGAGATGGAAACCTCGATATTGATGAGGTCAGAGATGGCCTTCTTGGGCAATTTGCTGGTCCGGGTAAGTACAAAAATAGTAAGTATGATCAGGAAATACCACAATCACAAAGCGCAGACAACCCTGTGGCACCGCGAGGAAGAGCCGCTCAACCATCACGAGACACCAGGAAGACAAACTAAGCAAAGCAACCAGCTCTTTTTTGTCGTCTGCTTTTTTTTCAAAATCAACTTTTTTCTTTAAATATTCTTTCAAGAACATCACCAACAGAGAGTCAAATAGTTTTGTTCCAGATCAGATCCAACGTTTTGTCGGGCTGATCTGGGTCCAAAACGTTTGCTAGTTGATATTGCAGCAGCACACTTTTAAGATACATGTAAATGAACAGCCGTACTATCACCCCTGCTAGTGTAAACTTAAACTTTCACTTATTTTCCTACTAAAACAACTTGAGACCAATATTTCGCCAGTTATAAATGTTTAACATTTCTACTATCCTGCCAGCCAATAGTGAGAGTGACGTCGTGTTTTGTTTACACTTGTTAAGTAAAAGATTATCTTGTACCCTCCACTTTAGCTCATGCGAATCGATAGATCACATGTGTATTTATCCTATCCTGCGGCTAGGATTAATACACAAGTGATCTATCGAGTCTAAGACCCTGACAACTTTGTGAACAAAACATGACGTCACTCTCACTCTTGGCTGGCAGGACAGTACCTGTTTTCGTTTGAGTTATTCTCCGGATAAATGCAATCGAAAGGAACATGGATTTTAAAGCAGTTGAAGGGTTTCACCTAGACCAGTGGTAGTTCAGCTGCCACAAAATTTGGTGTAAGGTATTATTATTACGATGCAGCTCATGTATTTGTATGCCTTGCATGCCATACTTGAAGGAGTAGAGCTCAAGGGTGTAACATATTGCATTCAAATATTCCATGCGTTTAGGAGAAAGTTTTTGTGTGTATCAGTATTCATTAGCAGAAAAAGCGAAGAAATAACATTAAATTATATCCCTGTGAATGGGAAGAAGTAAAATTTATATTACGACAATAGTGTTTTGCAAGGGGTATTCTATACGAGAAAATACTTTAAATTTGTAGATTCAAACAAATGAAAATAAAATTATTTGTTCCTCATTTAAAAAGGTATAATGGAGACTAGGAAATCAGAAGTTGTTTATAAGATATAATGTGCATTTCTTTTCGTCCATGTTTGTAATATTCAAATGAAGCATATCAATCACATGTATGCAATACACTTGCATTAAACATCTCGACATTACATGTGAATCATTAATAATATATTAATATTCCAGAAAAAATGCCTCAACTTAATATTGAAAGGCAAATACCATTATGAATTTGCATCATCAGACCATCTATTTACATGTAATATCTATGTCAATGCTTGAAACATATACTGAATATATACACAACATCATGTATCTAAAATACAAGAATCTCTAATTAAAAGACATCTGATTGTAACCTTAAGCACTTTGATATCACTCAAAGGACTGTAACATATGCCTAAATGTTCCATGGCTTGAACCACATAAGAATATGCGACAGACCACCAGAGAAATACCAGAACTTTCAATGTTATGAAACAGAAAGCAAGAGGCGGGTGGGAGGGCAAATATTTACTTCAGAAACATGGACTTTTGCTGTTTTTCTTTGTCAAACTCTATACGAACTGTGCGCGCCCCAATTTAAATCCGATATATATACAGACTCATTATCCAATGAGTATAAAGCTCTGATTTTACGTCACATTATTTATCATTATTATTTCAACGAAAAATAAATTTTCAAGTACCTTGCTGAAGGTAAGGGACAAGAATCGTCCTCATAATTAAATATTTTTCAATAAAAATATACCAATAAGTTTTGAAAATACCTATAATAAGCCAAGAAGTAGCATGGCCCCTCTTTAGCGTCGCTGACGTCATGAAATCCAAATCCAAATTTTTGATAAGAACAAAAAAAAAGTCAGTGAGTATGATCAGGAAATACCACAAACACAAACCACAGACAACCCCGTGGCACCGCGAGGAAGAGCCACTCAACCATCACGAGACACCAGGAAGACAAATTCAGCAAAGCAACCAGCTCTCTCTTCCCCATCAAGATGATTGCAATACTAGAATGGACATAAAATAACGTACAACAAAACATAAAAACAATTACAGACTCCCACAATGGGAGTAACAATAATCAAAATGTCAACAACAACAGAACCACCGCCTTAGAACGGACAGCAGCTAAAGCCACCGGGGGGCTTCAATGCATTTTACTGGTACCAAATCTTCGCCCTAGATTCTGCTGTTGTTGAAGAACAAGAAAGTTCAGCTCGCATGGAGGCCATCTAACTAATACAATGTATCACCATGGAGAAAGACTCTAATCAAATTAACACACCATGATGAAACAAAGAAAAGGGCTCATGACTCACAGATAGTCAAAGCTGTTGAGCCAAGGTGGGTCCAGCTACAGATAAGCATCAGGCACCAACCCACCGATCATAGCTTTACGTCAGAGCCGTCATAGAGTCTGAGGCCTGACCCACCGTCGTGCAATTAAAGAGGAAACCATAGCTATAAACCGTGATTGGGTTTAAAACTAGGCATGCAGACTGTCGCATGATATCCAAGTTATATCCAACCCTTATATAACGTTTTACTATCTTTTTGATTAGGTTTTCCAACAATTCGTTTGAATTTATAAACTAAATCACCATAAAATATAGGTTCTGATATGCCTTGCTGCCGAAGAGTTTTAACCCAATGTTGTATATAACAAATATCTCTGAGTGTCTGTGGTAGAATTTAGAAAATGCTTTTCGAATTTTATTATATCTATAACCTTGTTTTAATAACTTTATGGAAATTTTCAACAATATTATGTCTACACCTTATTCCTATGTCAAAGTGGACAACACAACTGATACACCAGCTAGGAGACAAGTCATCATAGGTATTCGGAAACTGTGTGTCTTATAATATAATGGAAGACGATTGTACAGTGTCTGTCACAAAACAGACGACAAAAGCACTGGCATTTGAGTCCCAAACCTCAATTAAAAAGTTGGAAGCACCATCGGCATATCAACGAAGCTCAAAATGCATGAAAACATCGAAAAAAAATAAATTTTATAAGGATAGTGTTCGTTTCTATAAGTATAAATAGAGACATGGTATTGAAGTGGAAACTGGGTCAACTCGTTTGGACAGATCTCTTACCCCTCAAACGTATTAGTTTTTCTTCAACCCACCGTCGCTCGATAGTACAGTGATTACTCGATTTAGGGATATAGTCCACAAGTTTGAAAAACTCACCTTTGCAGGAAAAAAGTAGACAGTTTGTACTTTTCTCGCAAACAGACATCATTCGACAAGCTAGCTACTTCTGCTTTCTTTTACTTTCGTTTTCGTGTTTGTTTACGTGTTATCTGATTGGCCGAGATCAGATTGCGTCATTTTCGCGGTTCAATTAGCTGAAAGCGGGGAAATGCCGCATTGCGTTTCGGCCAATCAGAAAATCCGTAAGAAAACAAGAAAATGAAAGTAACGGAAAGCGGAAGTAGTTAGCTTGTCGAAAGATGTCTGTTTGCGAGAAAAGTACAAACTGTCTACTTTTTTTCCTGCAAAGGTGAGTTTTTCAAACTTGTGGACTATATCCCTAGATAGAGTGATCACTGCACTATCGAACGACGGTGGGTTGAAGAAAAACTAATACGTTTGAGGGGTAAGAGATCTGTCCAAACGAGTTGACCCAGTTTCCACTTCAATACCATGTCTCTATTTATACTTATAGAAACGAACACTATCTTTATAAAATTGATTTTTTTCGATGTTTTCATGCATTTTGAGCTTTGCTGTTACGCCGACGGTGCTTCCAACTTATTAATTGAGGTTTGGGACTCAAGTGCCAGTGGACAAAAACTATCGATTTAAAAGAAGACAGCGTGAGGTTTTACAAAACAGACCATTCCAAAATTTATTGAAACCAAATGACCAAAAGGTCCCATTGTTGTTCACCTGGACAAACGTGAGTGGGCCACTGTTCAATTTGATTTTCGAGAAGCAGAGTGTGGTGGGAATCTTCCAGTTGGCTTGGCATTGTGGCGTTTATATTCTGTAAGCATTCCAGGCTTCTACAAACCAAAGATTATTAAAAAGTCAGACTCAGAAGAGACTACATTTTGTAATTCTGAATTTTATCGAGTGTTTGCATTTTGTCCATAAAATATTAAGCGCAAAAATATGACATGTTTGCATATGCCTACCCCTCAAAACTTGCCCATTTGATGACATCATCTAAAATGGCTGCCTCGCATGTGCAGTACCTACATTGAACAATTTAATTAAACAACAAGATTTAGGTCTTTACCGCATATACGTATTTTCTAATAAACTCCCATGTTGATGTAGGCGCAAACCTTCATCAACATCCATACGTTGTGCATGCAAGAAAAAACGACTCAATTATTCTTTGAGCCAATATCTTTTGTCCTTATCATAAATGAGTGAATGTCTCTTAATAAATGCCCATGTACCCAAAGAAACTGAAACTGAACCTTCATCTACACCCATACTAGATGCATGAGAAAACTCATACTTCTCCAAGAGAAATGTTATTTTTTGTCAATCATATCATGTTAATTACGTTCCTTCCATTATTAGGCCCTGTAGTCAAAACAATGGATGGACATTTTTAACTGGTTTGTTACCGTTTCGTCTCGTGTTCAGAAGAAAACCTGCAGACCGAAGTATTCTTTCCTCAACGGTGTGTATACTGGAAACGTTAAAACGGGTAGTTTGGAAAACAATGAAGACCCAGATGAAATTCAGCATAATGCTGCATTTCATTAGGGTGTGCAATGTTTGCTAAGAACCAGGGAAAGAAAAAACCCTCATAATTTGGAAAATCTACTCGTGACCCCTTAACATGCACAATAGCTGAGCGGAATGGCTCAGCTGGTAGAGCGTTAGACTGCGGATCGAAGGATTGCTAGTTGGAGAATCTCCTAGGGCAAAGCCATTGTATTGTGTCCTTGAGCAAGACACTTTATCCACTGCTCAGTACTGGTTCAACCCGGGAAAGACTGAAAATTGCTGACTGGGATGTAAATGATCGACAACAAAAGCACAATGGGCAGTCCCATATTTATTATATCAATATGTTTCGGGAAATTCATCAGAATAAAAAGGGCTAACCCTTAATGCAACAATCACAACTGCAGCAGACGACATATTTTGCGAGATCTTTCCTATTTTTTGAAATTTCATGCCTCATTTTTATTTTTGAAAAAGCAGCAAAATTTTAAATTGTCGTCTGTTGCAAATTCTAGGTGGCGCTTTATGGGTTCATGTTCTACGTCATTTTCTTTAATTGAAGATGGGATGGTGACACTGCAGTCGTTTTCAAGCTTCAGTCGAAAATACCACGAAGACCTAAGTATCGCTGACCAATTCTTTCACAGTATGGACATGACGGGCGATGGGAAACTAAGTGAATTGGATTTTATCCTCCAGGCACTTACTTTGGATCACGACCGTAAGTACATGTACAATGTAGACTGAACTTAACTCGATTCCTGATCTTTGCATCCTTACTTACTATTATTAAGGTTACACAAAGTGCACTTGCTGTGCGCATGATGAACACCATATTTGCTTTTAAATGATAGTAACCTTGCACTTGTAGTGCACATCACATGGGTGTATCTTAAATTCAGTCTCCACTGTACTACAAGTATTAGCCATTACAATTTTAGAAGCTTGTGTGATCGCTTAGCACACATTAAAAGTCTTTCATTGCCGGAAATTACATTTTTCGCCTGCTGCTAAGCTTCGATTACAGTTCGTAGAACTGTAAATTTATTGAAAACAGCTAAAAAAATAAATGCATACGTTATATATATACTGAGGGAAAAAGTTTAGCAATTTGTTATAATGGGTTTTCCCATAGGCGAATTTCAAACCCTGTTTGAAATTTTTACCCTAATTTCAAACAGTCACATTTTTCCTACAATATAAAATATTCCACAGAGATGCCATTCATTTGTATTTTTGTATGTATGAAACTGTTTCTGACTGCCGTGATTAAGGACGAACACACTTCAAATGATTTGCTTTAATCAGACTCCTCTTTTCTGTTACGTAATAACATAATGACAAACACTACCAGCAGCTAAATCATTGAAATTCAGCTTTTTGCATGCAGTTTACATAGAAAGTTCTCATTGTTCTGTACGCCTTATTATCAGTGATACGGTATTGAAATTTTCAGCGATTATGTATTACTACTAGACGTCACTATTTTAGTTTGGAAATTGAAAGAAAATAATGCAAAATACCGTCTAATTGACTTTTTAAGTTTTACATTCAAACCGAAAGTGCGCAGCAGCAGTGAAATGTTTGTCATCACAAAATGGACGAATCTAGTTCTATTTTGTTTGGGCTATCTTGTTAAGATAAAATAAATGCATACAACAATTTTTGCACAAGCTACTAATGAATTTCAAAAATCCACAAAAATCTCGAAAAATGTGATATTTTAAATTATGCGTAAAAAGTCTACTTTAGTCAAAATTTCAAGTGTTTGGTGTTTTTTGAAGTCGACTAGACCAGTCTTTTACCAACTGAACTTAAATTTGATATAAAACTTCAATCAAAACCATTTTTCTTCAAAAAGCATTTTTTTGCATTTTTAACCAAAAAACGTGGATTGAAAGACACCTTTTCAAAAAGACCTCTAAACTTTTGCCCATTGAACTGCAAATTGATAGGCAAAAATTTATTTCAATGTTATTAGGGCTTGATCAGAAATATTAAGTTTAAGAAGTGACCAATTAGAAATTTTGTTCAGTGTAAATATGGTATAAATATCACAATGTTGGACTTAGTCTCAAACAGAACGTTAGAATTGACTGCATGGAAATGGATACATATAATGGATACTAAGTGTTGAAATATTCTAAGGCCATTATAGCACATACTAGTAGAGGAGCCAGGGTCGAGAAATGTCAAAAATAAGCACTTTGGTATGTCCCCTTTTTAGCAGAATTTTCACTTGTTTTATCTGATAGTATATAGCTTAGGCAGTATGAAACCAGATATTGCACTCAATTTAAGTCTTGCAAACATACCTTAACAGTGTGTTTATTACGTTACTCATCATTTTCTTGAAAACAAAAATATGTAGTAAGGTCTTTTTAGGTAGTAGTTGAACTGCTTAAATGTCCAAATCAGTTATGCAATCTGTAAGAACATGTTATTATCTACACATATTGACATTTGTTATAACTGTTTTGGTCCATTATAATGTCAATTACGTTACATTTTCAACTATACGCTTAAAACCAATAATATTTTGTTAAATAGTTTCCGTTGATAAAAGTATTGACACATATTTTCGTTCATGATAACATGTATTTAAATACTGACCATTTCAAAACTACAAACAGATATGTTCTAACATAAATACTATTTCAGTTACAAGCTGTTCAATTAGATGGCCATCAGTAAAATGTTATATAAGTTTAAACATTTAACGTCTAAAATTAAGCATGTAATTCTTTTTGTTAGCTTTTAGACACCGTCTGATAATTGTAATTATATCACTCCACATTAGAGTAATACTTAACAACATTTCTGGTGTAAAATATCATATTGATGTCCAATGTCCAATAGGTCACGTATATCACAAAGTTAACGAAAACAAATATTGCTTAATCCTTAAACTATACATCACTGGGTAGCTTCTTTCATCTAAAAAAAAGAGAGTTGCGTTTGATAGGCATGAAGTAACTATTTTTCAAAAAGAAAAGGTATCAGTTGTAATAAAGAGACTATGTGTATATGCGTGCATATTTTATAATGGTATATATATTGGCTTCAAAACAATACCACATTGTTTGCTATTATTTTCTCATTTATATGTAATAAAATTTACAAACTAACAAACTGATAAGTCTGATGCAACATTTCAACTAGAAAACATTCCTTTGTAATGTCAAATTATCTAAAGTAACATATATAACTATAGAACTTTATATCATGATTAAATATTTGACTCAACTGTTTTCAGTATACAACTGAGCTTGTAAATCTAAAACAGAAACAGTATAGATGGTTTTTTTTATATTTTCCTTTCTTTAAATGGAAAAAATGAATCAGATTTTTTTTAAAGCAGCCAAAGCTTTGTGTCGAACCAGTTCACATTTAATCGTATTCTACTAAAAAAGTAAATAACAGATTTTACATTATCAAATATATTAGGTTCATTTACGATATCTACAAATTACTAAAAGACTGTAAGAGTTGTGGAAACTTTGTTTGCTGTTGCTCTGCTGAGGAACAGGGCTGGTTGCTTTGCTTTAATGTGGTGTGGCTATCCGTATTATGTGTCCTTTCCTCATGAAGCCATGGGTCAATCTGCTGTCTGTGATTGTGCAATTTCCTGGTCATATTCATTTTTAAAAAGAAGACGTTTACTGGTAATCCAAGTATCATCAAGCCTTTATTAATATATGAAGTAAAATGTTGTATACGATGCATGAAATATAAGACAATATTTGTATATGTAATCATGTATTCTATAAAAAGAGTAGTTCGATTAATCAAATTGGGCTACTTTTATCAAATTCTTTCGCACATCGATTTGTGCATGTATTTAAAATCAGAACGTGACTTTTTACTGTATTCTATAGCTATTAAATATGATTTCAGCTCAATTCTAACATGGCTTTTATTGTTTAATTAATAAAACGGATAATCCTATTGAATTAATACTTCTAATCGCATTCTAAAGCAAAGAAAATGTGCAATTAACGCGTTATTAAAAAAAGAAAGAAACATTCCTATTAAAATGGGGGGGGTGGAATATCATTCACAATGATGGCTTTTACATGGCAAGACAGTTTTGATATGATGAATTCCTATGAATCTATTAAACTGTTATTTATGATACCACTTTTACTATATAAGACTACAACAGGCGAAATAAGTTTTCCATCAATTTGGACCAGGTTCTCTTCAATTACCATAAAATTGATTTTACAAGTTTATATTAAAATATTCGAAGGAAGAGCAAATGCTAATAGTAACAAATGCAGTCACAATATCGTACTTTGTTTAAGCAATAAGTGGTAATGTAGCTGATGTTAATTTTCTACCATAGTACCATGGCAGTAGGTGAGTCATTGGACCTCATTTTGAACAAATAATTGCAGGAGACCTGTATATTGATTCACATATATCGAGTTTAATGTACATTTAAATATAGATGTATAATAAACACATCTGGGTGTAGAGAGAAAAGGCATGTACTAAGAAATCAACTGTCCTAACGAAACTTAATAATTAATGTTAACACAATAGCGACAGATCTCTATTTAGTACGATATCTTTCACAAACCATATACTTTCTAGTAATGTTAAAGAGCATAAAAAAGTTAATATTAAGTATTTATGCATGTAAAATTTGTCTGCGATTCCCTTTATATCAATCTTCTCCAAAAAATCATAACTGTTTTCTTTTTGAAAAATATCATGATACATCTCAGATGGCGATAAAACATTGTTTCTATCGCCAAATGCGCTAAATGTAAGTATGATATAGCATATCATGTGTTGAATGTACTATTTAAAAGTATTCTTTTAAATACAAATTTTATTTGTAACAGATGAACTGTCAATATACTGTACATTTAATATCGTTTAACAAGTTGATGCACATCTTATGAGTATAATTTGGTTCCAAGGGCTGAATGGTGGTCGCTTTGAGGCTTAATAGTTGGTGTAAACATTCCAGAGTGTACTGCTGAATAAAAAATATTTAAAGCAGATTCTATCACATATGCTGATAATCTCAATGGCCAAAAAGCAAACGTCTGAACATACTTTCAGGTCATTCTGTCGTATATGATCAGTCAAGTCATAGTAAGATTTAGGTCCTGCTATACTAACAATGCAGGGGTCAGATTTTCCAACTAATTAACAAACATGTATCTGTTTCATATTCATTGAAATGGAAATTTAAAGTAAATGACACCCTGTTTAACAACATCAAAACCATATTAAAAGTAGAATTCTTCTCTTTAGTTATATACGTCACCAACATATTTTATACTCTTTTTCATCAAACTGTACACGCTGTAGGTACCTGAGATATTATAGCTACGAAGATATGTATGGTGGGTGCTAAATGTGAAGCAGAAATCATTACTTCAGTTGTTGGTTTTCAAATGACCAGGGTGAAACATTTTTATTTTTTTTACTTCTTGATTTGGACTTCTGCTTGGAATGACTTACAGCTTTTAAGGTTGTCAGTTAGCGATTGTGCCTTATTTTTATAATCATAGCTGTTGTAAGCAATAGCTGATTTTCAATGCAAAAATTTGATGGCTTATACGATGAGTGATTGAGCTTATAATGTTACTTCATGCGTTTTTATTGATATCATCTGAATTAAGCTGTTTACAGTGAAGCAAAATGCCTTGTAGATGTTATTTACTGCATAAAAAGAAGTAAATACATGGTAGTGCACCGAGATAAAAGAATCATTCGAACTTTTTGAAACAAAATGTTATTATGAAAACAATTCTTTTTTACACGATTCCAAAAACATATTTGATGGTGTTGCCATGTGCTTTAAGTTCAAATTCTACCCTTTAAAGCAACCATGCTTTTGTTTAAGTTGAATCTCGTTCATATTAAATGTTTAAAATGACAATATTCAGAATTTCTGTAATTAAGAGCACTTAGATAGCAGTCAATTTGTTTTACCCACTAGCTTTTTTACTCATATAGTCCTAACATTGCACAAAAAAATAATGTTTTAAGTGAAAGTAACGTACATAACAGAAATACAAGGCGCCTAAGCTATATAATATTATTCTGCTAGTAAGCTGCACCCAATCAAAAGACCAAGATTATATGAAAGAAAACCAAACAAATGAAAATAAATTTAAATAGGAGTTCCCCCATTTTCTGATGGTAACGTATAAGACTAGGCCGTTTCGTGATAATGTACATATTTGTAAAGAGCTAGCATGCATTAAATAGTGTTCCATATAATATGGTTAATAAAATCTTAATGTACAAAACTCTCTCTCCGCTGGTATTTTATCAACTCGTGGTCAAGTAATCAACAGTATAGGATGCTTGAAAGTTAGTAACGTATGTAACAGTTATCATATGCGCAAATTATTCTAATCTTTTTTTGCAATTTGCTGCACTGAATAAGTGCTTTTAAGGAAATATGCAGAGGATTAAAAATGTGCATTATGTTGTCAAAATTGCTTTTCTTTCAAGTAATGCAGTGAATAGCCCGCTATGAAGCCTGCATGAGGGTAGCTACGGTTACCCTATGATTAAACATCTTTTGCAAGACTTAAAATTTGTGCAATATCCGTTTTCACACTTCTGAAACATCATATTAACCCAGGATATAGTCTAAAATTCTGCTACTTCCCGGCCACTTTTTTCCATTTTTTAATTCTCTGGCTCCCCTACTATACTCAGAAAGCATTGGATATGGAAGCTTTATTTTGAAGCTTAGCAAATTCTACAGTAGGCATATAACTTTTATTGAAAAAAGTTCATACATCTTGTTTATAAAGTAGATTGAAGTGTTATGGTAACTTTCAACCCAAAACAAAATTAATACTTTTTTATTAGAAGCGAACTGCAAAACGAATAGCATAGGGTTTGCTAAATCCCGTTTTTGTACATAAATGACGTCATAAAGCATTACTATATTTACTACATTAAAACTGTTTTATGCCTCTTAGCAGATGTTGGAATTACTGCAATAAAAACATTATGCAGAACCGTTTTTTCCTCATGGAATTAATTTACCGCACCCACTTTTTGGGGACGGATGCTGGCATCCGGACTCAATTTTAACACTTACAGTTTTTCAGTCACGTCAATTTTTCACCCTTGCCAGGCCATACATTAAATATATGCTATACTCCTTGCAAATTTTTAGACATATAAGTTGCATGGTTTCAATATTAACAATTTAATTAGATGCATGATAAACAGTCGTATAGATCCTGATTAGTTTGTTCCTGAGAAGCCAACTGATCCGGATCTACAATGTTTTCCAGAACGTGGTATATCCGGATTCCGCAGGATAAAGGCTTAATACAAACCGAACAACTTTCTGGAAAATATTACGCGTAAAAAGTAGTTCATTTTTTGTTGTTTTATTATTGTTTTTTATGCTTTGCAGTTTAGAAACTTCAATTTGGGTATCGAAGCAATGATTTATTGCCAATTGCTAATTCAAATACAAATATATTTAAAAAATAATACCTTGCGCAGTAATATAATAATGATAGGCATATCGTAAAAGACATGGTGGACTTGCCATTGTAGTCTGCTTTCATTGACAACAAACAAACAAGTCGGCGTGTTTTTTTACGCGGCTATGTATGTAAATAATATAACATTCATATGAATCAAGAATTATCTCAGTTGACCCCAGAAGGTCGCTTGGATATTGTGGATTAATAATCTTACTTGCATGAGTTCATTTGAAGTTTTACTTTATGCCTATCCCGCCAAAACGATCACGTGATTTATACATTTGCGAAAGGACGCTATCTGTTAGACTGGTCTCCCTTTAATAGTATTGCGTCTATTTATAGCATACACTCTGGCGCAGTATTGGAATTTTGAGTCCATCCGCGGTATTAAATAAAAGGGCATTTGCTACCGGGCCCGTCATGAGCCACTACCATGAGGCCTGCCGACGAAGCCTCGCACGAACCACAATCCGCGGATGACGGTTTCATTGACGGATTCAAGTGGCAGGGGGCGGGCGCCCCCCCCCCTAAAATCGCCAAATCAAAGTTTTTAATATGATTTTAGCACCACTATTGTTTTTTGTTGCTGATTGTTTTCAATTTTAAATAGTCTGGGGTTTTTCTGATCTGGGCCCGCAACCAAAACGCTTTCGCTCGCTCTGCCGACTTCGAATTCCAGTTTATATTGTATTCAAGAAATGAAACCGCTAGACATCTCGTGCGATCAGATTTTTTGCAAAGATATACACAAAACTTTGAAATACGTAGACGAGTTCCCAGAGTAAAAAATCAACAAACTGACGAAAATCAACACACACACACACACACACACACACACACACACACACACACACACACACACACACACACACACACACACACACACACACACACACACACACACACACACACACACACACACACACACACACACACACACCTCTACTTGTCGATCCGCCGATGCAATGTTTACTTTGACGTGCCTGCACCAGTCTCTCTCTCTCTCTCTCTCTCTCTCTCTCTCTCTCTCTCTCTCTCTCTCTCTCTCCTAACATTTGCAAACACGGTTTGGATCCAGATCAGACCCGAATGGTATTCAGGATAGAATGTTTCGTCAATTTAAAAATGTGTGCATGCGATAGAAGTACGCAAAGCGTTAATACTGTGGAATGTCCGACTTTGCCGTACAAAAGCCGATTTGGATTTTGGGTCCTCATCGGAAGCTGATTGACTGACCCAAACATTGTGTTTCGATATTCTAAGAAAACAAGCCAAAACAAAAGATTCGTGTGCAAACACCGTGCAGTCTCCTCTCTCTCTCTCTCTCTCTCTCTCTCTCTACTTTTACGACCTGCTATCAAAGTTCGCAAATAGTTTGGATCCAGAAGATCGTCCGATGTGCCTGATCAGGGACAAACAAGCATACCAAGAGTTATAATCTAGTCCGACTTTGCGTCCGATGATCACGGAACATTTCAGACAAGTACCTTCTTTCAGATGCATGCCACGGGCGAATCCAGAGGGGGACAGGGGGTCCGGACCCCTGAAAAATCATAAAATATAGGGTTTTCTAGCAATATTGATCCGGATCCCCAAAAAATTACAAAGCTACCAAGCCAGCATTCAATGGTGGGCCATTGACACGCCAGCAAAACGCCATTTCAAAGGCGTTTCGCTGATGGGCCGATGGTGGTCAATTTTAAGTGGCATTTCGGTCCTCTCTGACAAAATGCTCTGGATCCGCGCATGAATACAGTGCGTGTGAACCGGCTCGATTGAAATTAAACTGTCGACGGACATAATTTCATGATATTTTGGTACTTACAACGTGCGACAAAGACTCAGACTAGCCTGCGCAATGGTGCATTCTCAATTCAGCATTACAGTACTTAAAATATGCGAGAAAAATGAACGAGTACTTGAAATCGGGATACTTTGGGATTGATCGACAATTACACA
This sequence comes from Loripinus fragilis, assembly GCA_964019695.1. Lineage (NCBI taxonomy): Eukaryota > Metazoa > Mollusca > Bivalvia > Lucinida > Lucinidae > Loripinus > Loripinus fragilis. The sequence continues at coordinate 78,409,791 of OZ026525.1, forward strand.
TTTTTCAGAAATGGTTTCTATATTTTTTTCGTTTTTGGTGAAACGACATTTACTTGTTTTACCTGTATGTTAATGATTTGGTTTAAATAAGCGTTGATTGTTTATGAGAAATACCCCTTCAACGGTTGCAAGTCTTAACCGCGGAGGTGTGTGACAAAATACTTCAGCATCCGCGGGGTTTTGTTATCTGGCCGCGGGGCAGGGCTTTTTAGAACCGTTTTTTTTCACAAATTAATTAAAGCGGCAGGAACTAACTATGGGCTCAAAGGCACTAACATTTTGATAGCCTGTTAGTTTCTACCAGCAGGGACAGCCGATACTGGTTCTATTGCGAGTTTGACGCGAATCTGTACCACAGGGTGAGAGCATGCTCCTAATCTTAGTGCTAATGTGACCATTGTCGTCGTTGTTCATGGCCGCGGGGTTCTGCAATATGCTTTCCTGTCCATGGAAATCCTAAAACTCAAAACATCAGAAACATCTATGACAAAAGATAGGTAGGTGGTATGCTGAAACCACTGGGTCAATTACGGTTAGATCAGAATGTAGCCATTGGGTTTTCACTATTTTTATTTCTCTGTATGCTGATTTAGCCAAATTATCTAGTTTTACGGTAGTAAGATCGCCTGACCAAAGTGCCAAGGTTGTGAGCAGCAAAATCTAGCTGTTTGTCTGTCTGCCCGTTAATCTGTCCATCCGTCTGTCTGTCTGCATTGGTTCTTCGTTCTTTTACTTATATGCTCGTTAAACCAGCTTACATGTGTCTAGTAGCTCAGGTGGTTTGAACGCCTGTCCATTGTTCTGAAGGCTGTGAGCAGCATAATCTAGCCTTCTGCCTGCCTGCATACTTGTCTGTCTACTTGCCACTGGCTGTCTGTCTCCCTGTATCTGTTCTTTGCTCTTTTGATTTTTTGTAGGCCTGTTTTGCTAGATTAATATCTAGTAGTTCAAGTGTTTAAGGTGCCTGACCCCATTGAGGTTACTTTTAATTTTTCTAAATACGTAGGCTTGGACCCAGCATCTACTCTTTATCCCCAAAAATATCAAGAATATCAGGCACACCCCAAAAATATTTAAAATTTAGCAACCCCAAAAATATTTTTCAAATCTGTACCTTGACCATAAAAAAGCGCCAAATTGATAGAAATGACTCCACAAAACATAAAAAAAAAATCAAAATTTTCATCATACTCCCAAACATATTTATTTATCTGACCTTCCCGACCCCTCCCCACTCCAAAAAATGCAATTCAAAATTTTGAACCTTCAAAAATGGACCGAACCTACTTATATATGATAATATCAAAGTACCACCCCACCCCTCGCCCAAGAAAGCTGGCCAGTGTTTCAGAGCAGTATGCAGCAAAATATAGCTGTCTGTCTGCTTGTTTCTCAGTCAATCAACCAGTCAGCCAGCCAGCCCGACCAACTGCTTCGATTTCTTAGTGTAGACAGAGCCTCTTTGTAAAAGCGTATTCTTGTTACATAAAATTATTTGCATGTCCTTTTTTTTCTTCATACGTAGGGTCTGGCCCAGCATCTACTGTTCACCCATATCCGGAAATTTAAGGACCCCAAAAATATTTGAAAGGGGTAGGTGCATTAAGAGGCTATTTTGTCCCCCCCCCCCCCCCCCCCTATGAGTTCAAAAAATAAAAGTTGCTCTTCACAAGTTTTTTCTTATTAGTTCATTAGAACAATAGCCAAAGTGTAAAGGTCTGGTATTGATTCGACTTTTACCGTTGCTATGGTTACAAAAAAGGCCGCCAAAATAGGCTGAAAATAGGAAAATGACCGTTTTGGAGCAAATTTGAGACATGTAACAGAGAAATTAATATAGAGCACAAGCAAATATCAAAAAAAATATTTTAACATATGATGCGAATTATCATGGCACACAATATACTAAAAGGTTTTTTTTGTATTTGCTTGTGCTGATAACTAATTCTTAAAAAAAATCGGTCTCAAAAAGCCTCAAATTTGGCCTAAAATATCAATTTCTCTATTTTAAGCCTATTTTGTCAGCCATTTTGGTTACCATAGCAACTGGTAAAAGTAAAAAAAAAAATGCCAGAATTTTACACTTGGGCTATTCTTCTAAAAAATCAATAAGATGAAATTGGTGAAAAGCAACTTTCATTTTTTGGGCTATAGAGGGGGCCAAAATAGCCCATTAATGCACGTACCCCTTTTAGCAACAAAAAAAAATATCCTTTACCTAAAGAAAAGACCCTAAAATGCATCATATCCCCCAAAATATTCACGTTTCTTGGGCTAGAGGTCAAAATCTAGGACATCTTGTTTTTTTTTTTTAGAATCATTTGTATTTGAACAACAGTGGCGATTTCAACAAGGTGAGCGTTTGCGGGCACACTTTCATGATCTTTATTAGTAATGTGTAAAGTCTGGCATAAGTACAACGAGAGCGCTCACATTGTTGAACTCACCATGTCTCTGTCACTTTTAACCTGAGGGTTCATTCCCCCAAGGTGGGGCTAGAGGTCATAATATAGGAAACCTTTCAAAAGAGCTATTCTGTTTTTCCAACCTATGCAGATATCTTTCCAAACATTTATAAGAAAACATTCATATTTAGGCATTTGGTATCATATTCATGGAAGGCTTCCAGTCATCAGCTTCAGAGCCTTGCGTCCATACCTCAGGGTGGGGCTAGAGGTAAAAATCTAGGACATCTTTTTTCTTCTTTTAAAGAACCATTTGTATTTGAAGAACATATACTATTTCATTTTCTGACTTTCTGTGACTTCAGGTCTTCTGTTCAGGACCTTTGAGCAAAAGACTGCCAGAGCTCTAGCTAAGAAACTTCTTTTAACAGAATTTCCTCCTGAACCACTGACCCAAAAGCAACTTAATGTCACAGATTTGTACCCAATGGTGTCTTCTACCAATTTTGCACAAAAGGTTCCACTCCACTGAACAATGGATCTGCCTAAGCTCCAGATAAGAAATGTCTTACAATGACTTCTCCTCCTGAACCAATGGTCCAAAATTTACAATAATTTCACAGAATTGTCCCTAACGATGCACTCTACCAAAATTATACAATTGCTTTGGCTCTGCCATTAAGAGACTTTATTCAAGCTTGCACATAATGTCTCTGATGGCGATTAAGTAAAAGTAAGAAAAACATATACAAAAAAGGACAGAACTTTATCAAATCAGTTTTTGATCATCATTAATTTCTTTGAATATGTGGGTGGATTTGTCTTAGGTAATATACTAGGAAACACTTTCCCTAATCCTCGTAAGATCTTTAACCAACAGAAACCAAAAGAAAATCTGAAGGGAAAAAAAACGTGCCACGGTATTTGGGATCAAATTACACATGTTTAGTTGGGGTTGTGCCAAAGAAAGTTAAGAGAAAATTGTTACCGCTTACCTGCCTGAAGAGCTTCACCAACATTTATTGAGGGATTATTTTTAACACTGTAAGCTCTATAATAAAAGCATTTGACATAAAGTTTGATTATTTACTTCTTAAGTTAGTTATTAATCAACTGATTTCTTGCACTGTTCATATATTGATTACATTTATTAAAGGCTGGTTTTGTCCAATGAACAAATGACAATGTCGCCAGAAAGATTGCTTTCCCATTTCACTTTGTGGCAATATGTTTGACCCTACATCAGAGACTTCCAGTTTCCATTTGCATGTTTTAGAAAAGGTATCTAACTAACAACCTCCCTATTTGAACGCTTTAATGCAGCCGTCCCCATCAGTACTCTCAGTGCTTTGATTATAACATGTGGGTATGACAGTATCGGAAGTTGCCAGGTACACACATTACTAGGTACACCAATATGACTGCTGATGAATAATCACATGTATCATGGGCCATGTAAAATCAGAAGAAATTTCAAAACTGGCTCATAATTATGATTTTAACAGATATTTTAACCAGCACCTGACTGTGATTATTTTATATATTGATGGGTGTTTTCAAATTGGTAAAGAAGAGCAAACAACATGCTTATAGTTTTGTTGTACTTGTCTATGATTAGCGTTTTAACGTGTAATTTTGAGGTGTGAAAGATAATTTGTCTTCGCAAATACATATTTTTCCATAGCGAATTAAACATAAATACATTGCCTTTTAAGCTTGGCACAAGAGCGATATTGGACTGTAGTTGCTTGGCAGGGACTTGTCGTCTTTTTCTTAATAGAAGAAATATTGGCTTCTTTCAAGAACATATATTGATAGAAGATAGTACATATTTATCTTTCCTTACACCTAAACCTCTGAGGAGGACGTAAGGTGTTGTTCGGGTGTACACCAGGGGCCAATTTCATCAACGAGTTTACGACGTGTTTTTGTCTTAAAAACATCGTACGAAGTTCGTACGTTAAAAATCGGGTTTCATCAAACTATTGAACTTTGCGAACTTCTTACTTTTTGTCGTATATTTAAGACAAATATTTAGGTGTCGCAGCTGACATCTTTGTCTTAAATATTACTAACTTACTACTTAGCTACCGAGGCTGCTGCATTTCACACGATTATAGCGGCTGAAGAGCAAAAAATCGACAAAGGTTTAAATACCTCGAAAGCACTACAATCAAGACCACCCTTTACATTTACCAAAATGAGAAAATAAGACCCCTTTCCTTGGTGCTTATGAGTTATTTATTTGTCCAAGTAACCTCTCCCACCCCTTCCCCTACCACGCTGAATACTGTCACCAAGAGATTCGCATATGGCCTCCGTCATTATACCACCTTTACTAACTTAAGCATGAAATATCTCGTGGTGTGCAAGGTCTAAACCGATGTAGGTGGTATAAAATAGTTATACCATGTTTGTCCACCTGTACGTAAGATAATCCACTCTCTAAAGCGAGTGGATTATCTCCACGTACAGGCGGACAACCCATGGTATAACTATTAGTAGCTAAATTTTATGCACAACCATCACGTCTAAGGAAATGACCATAAGGATATTTTTGTACTTTTTCACATGTCACCATTGCTTAAACATACTATTGAACACATTCAAATGTATGGGTAAGTCATCGTCCATTTGCATGACTGCCAGGGACGACACTGATGAGCTCGAGGGTGCTTTCGTCAAAAAACCATACGTTTTACATTCGATAAACTTTCAAAACGTACATGTATGTCTTTGTATGAGTATGAATATGTGAGAGCTGTTCACAAGGGTTTTTAGTAAAACTTTACATTCTCCATGAAGGGACATACATCCGGGTTAGCACAATCTCAGTTCCAACCGTATTACAAGTTGCATTCATGAGATTTTTACGTTTTCGCAAATTTCGACTTGTTATCTCAAGCACCCGGGGTGTGATGTTTAACTCATTTACACATTGCCTCCATTTTGTTGGACATTAGCAAACAGTGTTGATCCAGATCAGACGCCGCATGACCAAGGTGGCGTCGGATCAGGTTTTTCGCTGTTGTTCGCTAGAAATTTGAATAAAAAAAACACCACCAAAAACAACACCCCAAATGTGGTTATGAGCTCGTCCAAAAGATTAAAATTGGGAAACTCCATTCGACATGTATGGGTGAACATAAAGTGTGAAAACGAGTACTTTTCGGGACACAGTTTCATGAAATGTTACATGTACCATTTTGTTATGAATACAATATGATCTATCTCTTTTATGTTCAAATGATAATAGTATGTTCCTATATTGAGTATTACAACAATCAAGAAATTAGAAGTTAGTTCGATATTCGATATTCAAATTGAGAAGTTAATTCGATATTCGAAATTCAAATTGAGCAGTTAGATCGAAATTTGATATTCGAGATTCAAATCGAGAAGTTAGTTCGATATTCGATTTTCAAGATTCAATTTAGTTATTCAGACTATAAATGTTTTTCATGCTATTATGCTCAAAACCCTTCCTTGGCATCCAGAAAATTACCGCATATCAAGTTTTCAATATCAAACACGATTTTGAATATTAAATTACCAATTCGATATTCGAACTGCCGCTTTTTTCATCTTATTAGGGTCAAAAACCTTCTTTAGCATTTGGAAAGTTACCGAATATCAAGTTTTTAATATCAAAACTAACTTTTAATGCACGATTTCGAATATCAAATTAACAATTCGATATTCGTAATTCGATATTCGAACTGCCGCATATATCTGTGGAAACCTATAGAACTTGTAATTTTCCAAGGGGAGGGAGGTCCGGACCCCCTGCCTTCAATCGGATCCGCACATGCTTTTTCTTTAAAACTTTCTTCACATACCTCCGTTTTTTACCACTTTACACGGCTATATAAAGTCCGCACGTGACCAATCACATTATATTTGGAGACGGAAGTTAGGCAAAATTAAAAAATACGACGTTTTTAGTGAAACGCAAATTTTTGTTCTTACGAACAATTTAAGATGTTTTGATGAAACTGACGTACGCACTTCTCAGAAAACAACGTACACACAATTTAAGATATATCGTACGACCTTTATTGATGAAATTGGCCCCAGGTGCTGATGAAGGGATTAATTGAAAGAAAAGTTTGGTGAGATAACTTGTTGAGTGCGATCATGAGTGTCAGTTTAGATAAAAGATTGTGCTTGTTTGTTTGTTTTGTTGCTTTACGTCCCAAGTCAACAGCTATGGTCATGGCGGGTCGGTCAGTTCACCTAACCACACTTTTTTCCTGGGCAGGCTTGAACAAACGGTTAACCAGTAATTCGTGCACATACTTTCGCTTATAACTGACAACAACTCTTCTTGTATGAATCAGCGGAAGGGAGGAGGATGACCGTAGAAATCATTTCATGATCAATCTCCACGAAAGTATGAGACCAGACCGGGATTGAGCTGAAAACAGATGCTGATATTTAAGGAGTTGACTGGGCTAGCTGTGCTAACTGTTCCAGGGTAAACAGTATGGGTATATGGTATGGTAGGGCGTTCGAGTGTATGTCAGGGGGGAAAATGTTAACTTTTAGAAGCCTTTTAGAATTGTGATCTGCATTTATGCTAGATAATCCACATGACCACCAAGTCCGTCTGACATATATTTATAATTAGTCATATACTGCAAAATATACCCAAGACGAAATATGGTGGCTTAGTAGGTGTATATACGGTTGGAGAATTCCATTTTGCTTTAAGTTGTAAATTATGGTATCATTTTGTAGGAGTCAGTCAGAAGGAAAAGTTTGAGATACTTTTGTAAATCCAAAAAAGATTGTGTAAATTCAAGATTTCTTTCTCTGTCCGCTTATTGAGCCGCGGCATGAGATTTCCAACAATGTTGTATGTGCGACCAGCAAAGTCTCAGATCAGCCTCCGAATATGCACAGTCTGATCTGAGCCTTTGCTTGTCGCTTATATATTCTTTGAGTGTTAAGCTTCTGACTGAACATTATTTAGAGTCTCCAAGCTTAAAAGGAGGCTGCAATGCTCATCTTAGTCTACACTTGTTTAAGTGTCACATTGTTGGAAATTACATGTCACGGCTCAATTATTATAAGCAAACCCTAGTCACAGAGTCACAAGAAGTCACATGTCATATTTTCACATGGAATTGAGAGAGAGTACAAGTTGTTAACATTCACCTTTCACAACCGGAAATAACTTTAACATGCCATTATAAAACGGGTTTAGCACATTACTTGAACCCATCTGGGCCGTCATATAATATAATGCCAACACCAACTGGCCTTTTTAGGTATTAATGTTTAAAAAACCCATGTTTGACCCATATATAATTCACTGGATTGTCGATGCTTTAAATTTGTTGTCTTCCTTGTTCGATCCTCACCCCCATTGCTTTTCATTACAGTTAGCGGCATTGTGACTGTGCAAGAATTCAGGAGATTTATACACATGGTGAGTTTATAATATGACGATTTTGTCGTCTGGTGTAAACCTTTGCAAACATTTTGACATCATAAACAGCAGCTACATATAGCGAAAATTACTAAATCAAGCTATTGATGGTAAAATGTTTGAGATAATTCACAATCTGTATGCAAATGCTAAATCATGTGGAAGAGTGGGAACTATTTTTATGAGTTATATCAGAGTGTGGCAAGGCAAAAATGACCACCATTCCAGGGCCTTTTCTGCCCTTCTCTAGGGGCCGAATTTCGGCCCCATTCGCAATTGAAAATAGCCGCTTTTTTTCCCAATACCATGTCTGATTTTCCCAATTAAGAAAAGGAAAAAAAAAAATTTTTTTTTTTTTTTTTACTTTTTTAGGGACCATTTTTTTTTTAACTTTTTTAGAGACCACTACTAATTATGAGAAACAATGACCCATTTCAAAATGATACTTAAACACTTGTGCTTAAGTGGTATGCTTGGCATAGTACAAAGTAAAATAACTTGATTTTGAGGATATATTTTGCTAATCTTGTTATGTTCTAGGTCGTTAATTTCTCCCGATTTTGATGTTAAGTCGATCATTTTTTCCCAACTTTGGCCGGGGGCCTTTTCCCAAAATTGCTGGAAAAGGCCCTGCATTTCTTTTTTACTGCTCCCTTACTAAATGTATTTTACACGTTTATGATGGCCTGAAAGATAATTTGACATGTCTAGAACTCTGCTTGGAAAACATGAAATAGATGGAGCAGTTTTCTTTCAAGCTGTACAGACTACTGTATGCGGACGGCATTGCGATACTAGCCAAATCTAAAGATAAACCACAGACAGCTTTAAATGCCACGTATCTCTACTGAAATTGGTTGGACCTGGAACTTTACCCTTACAAAACCAAAATCACAATATCTTGCAATAGAAAATGTCAGTAGAGCTATTTCTCACACATCAGATCGGGATTTCTGTTGCTTTGCATATGAGATAAATAGAATCCATCATTGGTGTCCAGTGGGGACAGAAAAATCCCAACCCGAGGGCCCACTGTTCCAGTGGGAAACGAGGCTTGCCGAGTTTCCCACTGAACGGTGGACCCGATGGTTGGGATTTTTCTGGAACCACTGAACACCAATGATGGATTCTTTTTCTCGTATACCAATTCTGAATTTAGCGACCGTACAATACGGCACAGTACAGTATAATATCTGTTGGTGACGTCATTGAGGTCGATGTTTACAGTCTATGACGCGCGCTGTACAACTCAACTTGAAACAGCAAATAAACAGCGCATTAAACAATGAACGAACGGTTATTTCATCAAATGGATTTACAAGAACTAGCCTATCAGCCACAGTAATTTGAGTGAGTAATTTTGTTGAGGAAAATGTGTTTCTTTTTTTACATCGTCAAGGCTCCCCATCCTGGTGCATTTAGACTCAGTCAGTCATTGCCCAACGCGCGTCAAATATGTCGCAATACACCCAACATGTTCAAAGCTTTTACGTTTTACTTTATACCAAGTTGAAGGCCGACTTAAATTGCTGAAATTTCAACATTGACAAATTTCTGACAGTCAACAATTCAACTTTCATTTTCGAAGGAATACAGTCATAGGCCAAAATGTTGTGTGTGTGTTATCTCGCATTAGTAACCAGCCGCGTGTGGCTTATTTCGTATTAGTTACGCTTATCTAACATGGGTAGCGATGTGGGACAGATTTTCCCCGACAACAAGCTAACATAGGGATCACTCAATCTTGTATGAGTTGAAAATTCTTTCTCTAGGCTCGTTTCCCACTTGAATGGTAGGCCCTCCAGTTAGGATTTGCCTGTCCCACCCAATTATGAATTCCTTTTTTCTCATAAACCGGTGCATACAAAATAGAGTGATCCCTATGTTAGCTCACTGTCTTAAAAATCTGTCCCACATCACTACTCATTTGAGATAAGGATAACTAATACGAGATAAGCTCAACAAGGCTGGTTACTAAGTAATAGTTATACCATGGGTTGTCCGCCTGTACGTGAAGATAATCAACGAGCTTTAGCGAGTGGATTATCTTACGTACAGGTGGACAAACATGGTATAACTATTTTATACCACCTACATCAGTGTAGACCTTGCACATCAAGTGATATTTCATGCTAAAGTTGGTAAAATGGTATAATGCCAGATAACCTACATGTAACATTTAGGCGCATAACTGTATTCTTTCAGAAAACGAAAATTGAATTGTTTTCAATGTTGAAATTTCAGAGATTAAACTCAGCCTTCAATGTTGTATAAAGTAATACTGGGCATATTTACTTAAAACATTAATTCAATGCTTTGAACATGTTGAGTGCATTGGGATTGCCATATTTTGACGTATTGGGCAATACTGGGCCAGGAGTCTTGACGATGTAAAAAAAAGAAACACATTTTCCTCAACAAACTTATTAACTGTTACTGATAAGCTAGTTCTTGCAAATCCATTTTGTTGAAATAACCATTTGTTCATTGTTTAATGCGCTGTTTAATCGTTGTTTCGAGTTGATTTATACAGCGTGCATCATTGACTGTAAACATCAACCTCAGTGACGTCACCAACAAACATTATACAGTACATCGCTAAATGTAGATTTGGTATGCTAGAAAAATGATTGATCATTACTGTTAAGTGGTTTCAGAAAATCCCAACCTTTGGCCCCACCATACAGTGGGATTATCATGTCCCCACAAATGATTGATTTTATTATCTAACATTACCATCCAAGCCAGTGGGAAATAAGCACAAAAAGAACGATCAGCTGCACGTGGGCCGCACGTCGATCAGTAACGTCACTGTAATATTAAAATAGCGTCACCATGTCGCATCTCAGCGGATTCAGGACTTTCTAGAAGCCTTTTTTCATGTTTTTTTTCCCAATATAAAATGCGGTACTTAGTGGTGATCAAAAAATTAATTATTTATGTGAGGATGTGATAGAAATACCCATACTTCGTGATCACCATTTGTCATCACTCAGCAAACCTCATGATGCCAATTTGTGATCCTCCGATGGATTTTTCAATCCCACACTCACATTCGTAATGGGTTCTTATGGTGTTCACTTATAACGGCCAAGCTTTAGAAAATAGAATATTTTGTGTATTTGGAAACTCTCAGTCAATTTCTTAAAAATAACTAAGAATGGTTGAACAAGCTCCTAAAGCAATTTTCTCTGTTCAAAGGAAATCTCGAAAATTACTGAAGTTGGCTTTCAGAGCTCTGATATACTTGAGAGACTGTGCACACAATTCTACAAAATTATTTTGAATGTTAAGAAAACAACATCTTATTGTATTTTTAATGGTGAATTTGGGAGATATCCAATAAGTATGCTTATTGAATCAAGAATGCTGGGCTTCTGGAAACGAATTATTATAAATGGTAAACAAGATCAGATAGCATTTCAATTATATAAAATGAGCCAGTGCATGAGATTTCCAACAATGTGGTATGTGCGACCAGCAAAGCCTCAGATCAGCCTGCGCATACGCGCAGTCTGATCAGAGCCTTTGCTAGTCGCTTGAGAATTCTATGATTGTTAGACTACTAACTGAACACCATTTTGAGTGTCTAAGCTTAAAAGGAGGCTGCAGAGGCTCGTCTGAGTCTACACATGTCAAAATGCCACATTGTTGGAAATCTCATGCCGAGGCTCATATCATACTCTCAATGCTTGAAATGTGATTTCTTTCATTCCAAACGCCTGTTAAGTCTGATTCTGATTGGTAGTCAGCACGCATGGGATTTACATTTAAATTTACCAACAGGATTTGCTAAATCTGCCAAAATGAAGCTCCATGCACATTGAAGAGAACAGAACAGAACAGAACAGAACAGATTGTTTATTTGACATAAACCATACAGTTTCTAGTCAATCATATATACATATTACACAATATATCTGTCACGTTTCATGAATATTGTACGTTCATATTTTCGCTCATATAAAGGCATAACTGTTTGCTTTTATGTAATTGTCTTCCTGATGTCTCGAGTTTTTCAGTGTTCGTTGTGCTATTGGTTGGATTGCAGTATGTGATTGTGGTACTTCCTGATCATGCTCACTTATTTTTTTTATTGAAAATTACAAGCAAAATTGGGGTGAATATGTTTCTTAACTCATCTATATGTCTGAGCTACAGAGCTTGTCTTTGTGCAAATTTTTATCATATGACGTTGCGTCTGGGAGCGTAAAGCATCAACAGGAGCAAACAAACATGTTTCATAATTAATGATTAGTATGTCCACAGGTTTAGATAAACAAAACTTTTCAGCGTAAACTTGTAAATATTTTCTTACCCATCAGTTTTAACATATGTTTTGGGAGCTCAAAAGAACCGTCTCAGTGAGACGGTTCTTTTTAGTACCCACAACATTTTTGCTTGAGAAATAAGAAAATAAATGTTGATAAAAATATATCCCCCAAAACAACAACAGAACATCAACAGCACCAGCAAAATATCAACAGCAACAACAACAACAAACAAAAACAAAAAAAATCTTGTCAGAAATTAAGAAAGATATGGTCCACAAAATTCTCAGGCATTTTCGTTTTAATTCTTTATATTTTATTGGTTTTGTGCGCTTTTGTTTTGAACGCAATCATCGTTTGTTTTTTTTATATTTTTTCTGTTCCTTAATTATTGACCACTTCTTTTACTTTCAGCACCATCCAAATGGCTGTCAGACAAATTAATTTTCTTTGAACTGAAATGCTTTGTAATTAAAGCGCTTAACAACTTATTTTGTGACCCTTTATTCCTCCCAACCACGTCTGAGATTTAGGGTAACGTCATGAAACTTCGGACACCAGGTCAATTCGGACACACATTTGAAAACGATGGATATCCAGATTAGACGGCTCCTTATGGGCCGTCTCATCAGGATTTCACTGTTTTCTTAGTTGATTATTGTTTTTATTCCAATAATTATAATATGAACCAAACAAGGTCGCTGTCCGAATTTACCTGATGTCCGAAGTTACCTGACTTTACCCTATAGCTCCTGGAATTGTTTTTATTTACTTAAATTAGAGAAGTCAATTTACTTTGAAACTATAAGGACCGGGACATGAAATTTCCAACAATGTGGTATGTGCGACAAGCAAAGCCTCAGATCAGCCTGCGCATACGCACAGTCTGATCAGAGCCTTTTCTAATTACTTGAAAATTCTATGAGTGTTAAGCTACTGACCCAACAGCATTTGGAGATTTTAAGCTTAAAGGGAGGCTGCACAGGCACGTCAGAGTCTATACTTGTCATAATGCCACATTGTTGGAAATCACATGTCGCGGCTCATAGTATTTTGCAATTAAAGCGCTTAAGCCTGTTTTTTTTTTGTTACCTTTATTTCCTCCCTCTCCCCACTTGAGACTGATGGCTCTAGGCAGCTCGAATTCACCTTTCCGAAAACCACGCCTACTTTAAGTCTTTGTCTGTATATGTCATCTGCTGAAAACCATTGCAAATAGTTTGGACCTGGACACTAAGATGGTATTCCTGAAATAATTTTTTCGAAAAAGATGATTTTGAAGAAAACAAATCAACAGACAAAAAAGCATGAAAAACTACCCAGCACAGGCAGTAGCATCTATTCACTTATTGTGAGGTAAACCTTTGATCATGCGCGGATCAAGGGGGTCCGGACCCCCCCCCCCCCGGAAAAGCATAAAATATAGGCTTGCTTATCAATGCTGGTCCGGATCTCTTTAAAATCACAAAGCTACCGAGCCAGCATTCAATGTTGGGCCATCATCAGCACGCCAGCGAAACGCCATTTAAATGGCGCTTCGCTGGCGGGCTGATGATGGCTCGCTAAAAGTGGTATTTGGATCCTTCCTCCCCTCATTTATAAAAAAACCTTGTCAAAGTTGGACCCCCTCTGACAAACCTTCCGCGCATGTTTGATTACATGTGTGACATATAAATTGTAAATATAATTGTTTGTGGGACTATGTCACGTAGAAGCTCTCGTTCCCTTTGTCAGTTAAACTTTACCAGATGACATTTGGGTGGTATTCTGGGCATGGTTCGGAAGCTCTTATTCTTATAACTCCATCGATGTTTATTTGGTAAAAGCTAGATGGCAAGTTTGTATAGTTTCCTTATTTCTTTAGCACATGATGCAACGTATTGTTTTGTTTTTTCATTGTTCAAAAAGCAGTCCAGTTGTGGTGTTTTGTCTCTTATTGTTCATTTTTGTGTGGCATAAGTTAAATAAAACAAATAACGCCAATATGCTTCTATATGCCATATGGGACCCCTAACAGGGCCTCACCATCCGCGGATCGTGGCAAGAATGAAGTAGGATAATAACACCACACCTATTCAATGTTCCACATCATATGTTATCTCCCTTGGCATTGGTATGTAAAATAATCTGCAGGAAATAAATACACTGTTTGCTAAAATAAAAAAAAAATCAGGGATAGAAATACATCAATTTTGACTAGTAGCAACTCTTATAAATGTACCAAATGGACACTTTTAGAAGCATTGTATCAATATGTAAAGTATATATACTGTAATCAACCAGAATCAGTGAAACCCCCATCATTCCACTTGACGGCGATACCGCTACGATTCGAAATTTTGGTCAAAATGACACGAATCGTAACAGAAACGGCAAGAGCGCAGTAGAAGCGCCAAGGTCGTAGTAGAAGCGTATCGGAAATTAAGATTCTATATAAAAAGGATACAAAAGCGCAACGAAAACGTAGCTCTATCGCCAAGGTCGTAGCGAGGTCGCAGCTACATCGCCATCAGCGTAGACTAAGCGTAGCTCTTCATTGTCGTAGTGGGATCGTAGTAGGAGCGTAACGGAAGCATAGTAGAAGCGTAGTGGAAGCGTATTGGAGGCGTCAAGTCCCCAAATCGTGTGGCCGTCTACGCTTCCGCGGCGATTTTGAATAATTTAAAGAAAATCCTAGATCGCCATGAGTGTAGCGGAATCGCCGTCCAGTGGAATGGGGGGTTTAACACACTCTTAATCAATGGCAAATGGGCAAATTGTGTGTTTCGGAATATAATACAGTAAAGCCTGTGTAAAACGGCCACTCTCCAAAAAAAGAAACTCGGTTTTCAAGACCAATAATCGCTTAATTCAGGTCAAATGTATTGCAGAATGCTCCAAGGTTCTGCAATACGTTTGACATGAATTAAGCTACCAGTTGCCATTAAGATTATTGTTTTTGTCTATTTTGAGTGGCCGTTTTACACAGGTTTTACTGTAGGGAACATTGCACAACGTGCACTATTAAAAGTTTTATAAAGAGCATGCATAAACGATGGCCAGGTCCCAAACGGCGGACAGAGCTCGAGGTTTTCATCATCTTCCTTCTCAGTATTAAGCATTTGAACGTTGTATTTGATTGATTCAATTATATATTAACCTAATTTAAAAAAGTCGTCTTTTTCACAGTCGACAAGCAATTGAACGTTTTCATTGATCATCGCAATCCCGGGCTAAGACGTATAAACGCGATAAATGGACGGTGGCCCGGAACAAGCATATTTAAGGTACCATCCGTGCCTTGTTAAGACAATCCACGTGCTGTTAATACATGACTTGGTTCTGTTGAGATATGACTGTTAAACGCGTTTTTAAAGTCCGATTTTATGCAATAATAGCTGGATACTTTTCATTTTTGACGTTTCAAAAGATTAGGATTAAATAAAGAAGTCGTTTGTTCTATATCATAAATCTGATTAAAATATCCTTGAAATAATGGCGATAAATTACATTGCATGCTGTAATATCAAAAGTTATGTTTGTTTAGATTTGTGCAAAGATTTAATCTTTTAAATCGCCTTTGACTAAAAGTTGGGTGATTCAAAACGAGCACTTATGACAAAATTTGAGGTGAACACTTTTCGGTTATACCTTAGCGAAAGCAGGAATTTTAGTTTATTTGGTTTGGTTTAAACTTTCACATTATACGAGTAGACTCGTCCAATCGCTCTTGCGTTTAAGGTCAAAATTTACATATACCAAAAGGACATAAAGCCACGTGATGTCACATATGGTTGACACCTTCCAATCTGCGTTGACTCTGTAAACGCTATGATATAACTTTTCCTAATTCTGTTTTTGTTGATAACCAGCACTGTTATGGGTTTGTAAATAAGTGTAACGTAGAAGTTGATTCCAATCTTCTAAGTTCGCGTTGTGTTTTCAAAGTAAGTAAGGGTGCAAAGCTCAGGAATCGATACAATCAAGCACCACACCTGACCCAGGATACCAATGGGAAAGTGACAAACTCACAGTAGACACCACAAACGAGAGCCAAGAGGTCAGCCCTTTCCAAGCAGGTGACCACAAAGCACATATAAACAGACGCGCACAAAGACATAGCAAACACAAGACAGAACAAAAACATAAAAGATCCACAAAAGAAGTACCGCCTTGGAACGGTCAGTAAAATATTTTACTGGAGGGCTTAAACCAGTTTTACGGCGCCAACCTCGCCCTTAATACTGATGTGGACCAGGACACATTTGGGAAAGTGACAAAACACAACAAACACGACAGACAAGAGGTCAGCCCTTTCCCAGCAGGTGACCACGTGGCGACAAGGAACAAACACTACAGCACAACACACAGCAACATGAAGCATACCTGTAACTAACAAAAAACGATCCACAAAAGAAGTACCGCATTGGAACGGTCAGTAAAGTACTTTTTCCTTTTAGAATTTCTTAAATTACTGTCCAACAACAATTTCCACAATTTCATAATTCAATAGAATCTTTTAAAGCTAAACTAAATATTTTCTAGGAACTAAACCAAAGTTCCAAAATCTCATCCTAATATAAACTTCTCCCACTGGGGGATAGAAGCTGACCACAGCGCCATCTAATGACATCATTATTAACCAATCATATTTCAAGCATATCATAAAGTGCCCTCTACATAGTAAGATTCCGTTTATAATAACCATACAACCAAGATAAAAAGTGACTCATAGTCATACCAGTTATGCAAATTATTTAAGGTCCTATAACTAGATGTATTGCACAATCCTCCCAATCAATGTCAGATTTGACATGGTCTATTTGTTTGGGTTATGTAGTTTTACTCAACTAAATAACATTTATCAACATGGCCTTTCTAAAGTGTTAAAGCATCCCATCAGAATTGACAAACTTCTGACACATGACCTTTAAGAATAACAACAAACTGGTGTCAGACTTTCCAATCAAAAAATGAACGTGTCAATATCAAATGTCAATAGCACATTTGGTATGAAAACCTGTAGCTGAACAAAACTAAGTATTCACAAATACTGCAAATCCCCACAGGCTATTAATAATTATTGTGAACCATCGTAGGTGAAGCCCATTATCTTACATTTGTGTTTTCAATGTTTTCAGCATAAAAGCACAAAATTTTAAATATACACAATCAATAGTGAACGCCACTTGATTATGATATTTATTAAAATAGTGTGGTAGACATAATATGATACTTTGACAACTATATAACAACGATACAAACAGTGACAGTGACATGACTGGTTTTACAAAGAATGACCATTACATTATTATGACAATGATACAAACAGTGATAGTGACATGGTTTTGTTTTGTTTGTTTTGTTGCTTTAAGTCCCAAGTCAACAGCTATGATCATGGCGGGACGGTCAGTTCACCTAACCACACTTTTTCCTGGGCAAGCTTGAACAAGCAGTTAACCAGTACTTTGTGCACACACTTTCGCTTGAAACTGACAACAACCCTTCTTGAATGATTCAGCGGAAGGGAGGAGAATGACTGTAGAAATTATTTCATGATCAATCTCCACGAAAGTATGGGACCAGGCAGGGATCGAACTCGCGACCCCTGGATCTGCAGTCAGACTCGCATCTGTTGCCAGACATGTTACCGACTGCGCTACGCGGCCCGACTATAGTGGCATGGTGGTTATTGCAAAGAGTGATGGTGGCATGATTATGTCAATGATTCAAATGCATGCAATGATAGTTTCATGATAAAGTCATGCATTAAATAATAAAAGTGGCATGATAATGAAGGATGCATCACAAATAGTAATGCCAACATTATATGACAATTATACAAGTTGTGATGTTGACCTGATTATGACAATCATTAAAATAATGACAGAGACATGACTATTAGAATGAAGTAAATCATGATATTGGTATGATAATGACAATGGTTTAAATGAAATTGACATGATAAATATTATAGTGACCTGACAATGTAAATGATACAAAACGTTTAGGTGACAACTATGTAACAACGATACAAACAGTAACAGTGACATGACTGGTTTTACAAAGAATGATTGTTACATTATTATGACAAGTATACAAACAGTGACAGTGCCATGACTGGTTTTACAAAGAATGACCATTACATTATTATGACAAGTATACAAACAGTGATGACCGCATGGTGGTTATTGCAAAAAGTGATGGTGGCATGATTATGGCAATGATTCGAATGCACGCAATGATAGTTTCATGTTAATGACATGCATTAAATAGTGGAAGTGGCATACTTTTACAAGGTGTGATATTGATTTGATTATGGCAATGCGCCAACAATGATAGTGAAATGATTATGATAATGATTCAAATAATGATAGTAAAATGATTATGAGAAGGATTCAAATAGTGATCCTTTATCTAAGTTTTGCCAGAGGGGTCCAACTTTGACAACGTATTTGTTTTTTGATGAGAGGATCCAAATAACACAATAAGAGGGTCATCATCGGCCTGCCGGAATTCGCTGGCACGCCGATGATGGCCCAACATTGAATGCTGGCTTGGTAGCTTTGTGATTTTCTGTGGATCCGGACCGGTATTGCTAAGATACACAATATTTTTATGATTTTTAGAGGGGTATGGACCTTCTGCCCCCCCTCTGGACCCTCGAACGCACAAACACTTATGTGTTTGCTACTGTAACATCTTTTCTCTTTTTTTTTTAAATATCTTTTCTACCCCGTTCCACGCTATCAATATTGTAATTATAGTTAAACAGGTTGAGATGTGTTGACTGACATAGTCCGCATTTTTCAGTGTTATTTGAGAGATTTTATGATATCGCTTGTGTCATAAACTGCAGGGTACAAGGTACATGACAAGTCACGTGATCTTAAACGGGTACGGTGTCATTTGATCCACCAAGTAACTTTATGACTCTCATCATCTGATCCAGAAATTGGGAAAAGCGCCTTCTGTAGCATGTAGACCGCGTGGACCGACCCATTCAACTCGGTTGTAGTGATGACAAACTTCCAGATTCCTCTGAAACTCTACCTACTGTCGTGTCAATCAAAAGTGACAGTGACGTAATGTTTTGTTTACAATTGTTAAGTAAAACATTAACTTGTTCATTCCACTTGAGTTAGCGCGAATCGAGAGATCACTTGTGTATTAATCCTATCCTGTGGATAGGATTAATACACACTTAATCTATCGATTATGAGCCCCTGATAAATTTGTAAACAAACATGACGACACTGTCACTCTTGGCTGGCAGGACAGTAGCTAAACTAACAGACAGGATTCTGTGCATTGATGTTCGAATGTAGACAAAAAGGCCTTTTTCTGACTCTGTGGCTTATACGGAAAATCCAAAACCATTAGAAAATCTACTTGTCAACATGAAAAATAACTATAAATTGTACATGTGTGAATAGGGATGGTTAATATACCCTTCCATAAAGAGCCACGTTTCTAAATATGGGCTCTACACCTTATTTTTGAGAAAATAATGAATACCCAACTGGAAGTAATCGGGGAATAAATAAGTGACCCATCATTGGTTGATCTAGTTTTTGAATATCTTATATGTGCATTATGGTCCCATTTTATCACTACTGTTTTCCCATTAAAGTTCCATATCGCACGCATGAAGCAATCATAGGGGATTGCCACCGTAAAAAAAACGTGGGTCTGAATATTTTATGGTCGTTAGGAGAGGTTTTTTTTTAATACAAACGCAGCAATCAATATTTTTATCAAAATGGTGACTGTCATCGACATGCAGGTAGTAGTATTGACTAGGTCATAAATCATTAACTTAATGTGTAGAACCTTTCCAAGGACTATTTGAATGCACTTAAACATGCTTTTTCATAGACTGCAAAATATAAGTGTAAATGAAACCCAAAATAGGTGGCAGTTGAGCAACTTAAGGCGAACATGTCTCCTGTTAAAACATTTCTACCTGGTATTAGACATTTTTCAGTTGCACCTTACATTACGATTTGTCCGTCAACGGAGACTTACTTTGGACTTAATTTAAAAGGGGCGATGTCAGCAGTAACTGGAATCTATCTTTTTCGTCTGCTACTAAACTATTATATTTTTTGCCCTGAGATCTTTTTTACCTTAACAAACAGTGCATACCCTGTTGAAATGCCGCATGATGGCATTTCACCAGTTTGCAAGTGTAAAAAACATGTACCGAAAAATATATTTCACAATTGAAATGCAGCTAAATAGCTTTTTAAAAGTTATTTCTTGTTTCATACATGTATGCATTCACTTGTTGTAACTTGCGAGTAGGTAAATTCGATGTTCTGCGTCCAATATGATTGTTTTTTGGCGTCAATATTTCACAAAGCTCAGGTTAATGGACAGTGGAAATGCATAAGTCGTTCGCAACTTGTGCAAGCCAATATAGCTGGACCACAATAATTGAAAATCCTTCGAATATAAAGGAGATATTGAGCGGACATGGAATTCAAGCATAAAGGTCCATATCTTGTTATGCATGTTATGATGATCCATGTATCGAACTACTAGGGAATTTGGGTTTCCCCTTGACCCTTAAGAGGACTTGAATATATGCACTAGTCATTTCTAACAAGATAACAGCGGGGACTTTGACTTGGCAGTTATCTCCACCGTCTGTCATGTTTTACTTTATACTGCCATATTTGCCTTTGTATATCAATTGCCCCACACGTGGCTATATCCGGGCCATGTCAGAGGATGGGGTGTTTGGTTAAAACCGACTAGTACATTATACTAATTGGGAGAGAGTTCACTTGCAGCAGAAAGCTGATGCTTGAGATATAAGGATAAGGCATTTTATAGAGTTCGCACTCTGGATAGTCCCCATTTATGAAGCCAGGGGTTTTGCCCTTTTGTGGAAAATGGTTTTAGAGAATTTAACAGGGCTAAAAAGAGCCATGAAGACACGCAGCATAAACACAACAAACTGGATTTTCTTCTAAAAATCAAATTTAATTAGCTAAAACCCTATACTTGCATCGCACAGTTGTACGCTCATGCGTATTTTCGTACACTTAAGTACCCCCCTGAGTCTGCAAAAAGCTTCCGCCAGACATTCAGACAAAAATCTTGTTTTCTATGTTTCAGAATCTAAGAAGCCATGGCGCATACTGGGAAATTGCTAATGTTAAGTTATATCAGTGATATATCTAGATGGGGTTCAGGGGGTTCGCTCTAACGCCCCCCCCCCTGGTTTTAAATATCCTATGAAAATGAAATAATTTGCTCTCAGTGAGGCCAAATTATTTAATTTTCATGGGATATTTAAGAAAAATGAGATAAAATCCAAAAGCGAACGCAGCACCTTTTCACACATGAGCCCCCTTTCCAGAAATCCTGGATCCGCCCCTGTAAATTCACCAAAAGTCAATAAAGTCTAGTTAAACTCGTAACTATTTTTCCGCTAGTGGCGACTGTTGTCATCTAATGATTAGCCACATTTTGGAACAAAATTAGGCCTTGATCCAAATCCAAACTGTTTGGCACTGTCATGGTATTCCCCAAGTATCTTTTTTAAATGAGTTAATTTAAATATAAGAAAAGATAAAAGAAACTGCAGACAATGGAAAAGCATGCAAAATTACCCAGCATGCATATAGATAATTGTTGAGTCGATTTGGGTGAACTTTATATAATATTGATTCTTCATGGTAGTGATCATAAAAATCAAAATGCAGGAGGGACAGGTAGACGGGCTAAA
Organism: Loripinus fragilis; assembly: GCA_964019695.1. Taxonomy (NCBI): domain Eukaryota; kingdom Metazoa; phylum Mollusca; class Bivalvia; order Lucinida; family Lucinidae; genus Loripinus; species Loripinus fragilis. Next base: position 78,431,619 of record OZ026525.1, read on the forward strand.
TCATGTATGTGATTAAGTTGTATCCTATCATATCAAGCTCCTTATCTTCAACATACTGAAAGATTTCACCAATCTATTATAATTATTATTAATCATTATTTCCCACCTTCGAAAATGCTAAAACTGTTCAATTCAATACATGCTTAGTAGATCACCCTTAGAAATTCAGAAGGAGTAAAATACGAAAAGAAAATAAGCATAGTTTTCTACCTCATGATATTAATTTGGTGAAGTGGGTTGGGGATGGCACCACAGATTTTTATGACAAGCTTGACTAAGCAGTTTAATAGTACTTCGTGCACATACCTACGCTAGAAACTGACAACAACCCTTCTTGTACCAGCAGAACTCAGTTCCGATCAATTAAAATTCCCTAGGAGTAGAGCTGTAACAAGGTTTTGATTTAATGTAGCTCAATGCAAGGATAGAGGTTGTGCCTTCTGGCAAACTTTTTGCTACCATGTTGCTGCATATACCATATTGTGAAAAGTTGATTTTGTGGCCAACGCCCCACCCCTAAGTCCATCCAAAGGGTTTTACCCAGGCCTACAAACTAAAATTACACTTGATATGTTTCAATATCTATTGCACCTCTGCCTGCATACTAAAGAAAGATAAAAAATAATTACAGTCTGACTAAGTTATTGCGAAATTATTTCATGATCAAATTCCCCAAAAGCATGGGGCCAGGTCAGGAGTGAGCTTATAACCCCTGGATTATAGATCTGCAGTCAGACTCAATAGATTGATTATAATTTTGGTTTCTAGTGCAGAAGTGGAGGTTGAAATATTTCTCTCTAACAGAGTCAAACCCATTGCATGAGTTGCAGTCTGTTCTGGCTTCATTATGTTTACTTCCATCATAAAAGTAGTCCAGAGTCCATTTTGATATAATCAGCAGACATAAAAGCATGCAACATTTTCACAACTACAATACATAAGCACTTTAAAAGAAAATATAAGTTTGCTGAAGATGACTTTATTAAAGCACTTCGTATGATTTCCTAACAAGAAATTAACCGAGTCGCAAGTTACAACTAATGAAGTTGTTAAACGTTTCTGAATTACACTGCTGAGATCGCCCCTCTTAAATAACGTAAGTCTAAGGTGTGCTACATCTTACAAATCCTAAGGTCCGCGGTAACTGAAAAATGTCTATTAAACTGTAGTGATTCTCTGCATCAAACGTAAACGTAAACGTAGTTATTCTCTCGATAAAGTATCTTGCTCAATGACATCAATTTTTACGAACATCTTGATTAAACAGATATATGGTCTATCGTATAATTATGCTAGTGAAAACACTAAAGTGTAAAATAATAGGTCACCGACACGTATTTTTGTTTTATACGACCAATTTAAATGTCAGACTGAAGGAGCGCAGTGGGTCAGTGATAGAGTGTACAACTTGATATCGACAACTTACCAGAAGCACGATGTTATCAAATCGAGCAAGAAACTTTATCCACATTGCTTACCACTGGTTCAACACAGAAAATTGCTCTAAATGACTACAATGTTGACTGGGATATAAAGCATCAACTCAAATTACATAATGTCAGACTGTTCTAGTATTGGCCAATCGATGGGCGGGCACATTGCAAATATCCACTGACCAGTGTGTAGATGTGCAGGGCCGGATACAGGATTTCAGGAAAAGGTTCACTTTGAAGATTTTACATAATTTTTCTGAAATATCCCATGAAAATGAAATAATTTGGTCTCAAGACCAAATTATTTCATTTTCATAGGATATTTAAAAACGGCGACAGGGTGGGGGTTCGAGCGAACCCCATGGATCCTTCTGGGTCCTCCACTGATGTGACAGTGTATCAGCATACTTGTGTTCGTGTAATTATCTAGTCACTACAGATTACCAGCGACTGTGTCATTATCACGTCACCGGTGGTACTTGTGCCTGTGTCGTTCGTGTCATTATCAAGTCATTGGATGTGACAGTACATCAATACGTGTGTCAGTCTCACTATCAAATCACTGGTGGTGACAATGTATCAATACTTGTATCGGTGTCATTATCAAGTCACTGGAGATGTCAATGCATCAATACTTGTCTTTGTGGCAATATAAAAAGTAAAGACGAATTAAGGCAAATATCAGGAATCCATGCAATCAAGTACCACACATGACCCGAGACACCATATGGGAAAGTGACTAGTGGCGATAGTGTATCAATACTTATGTTGGTGTCAATACTAAGTCACTGGAAATGTCAATGTATCAATACTTAACTTGGTGTCATTATCAAGTCACTTATAGCGACAGTATATCAATAAGTATGTTGGTGTCATTATCAAGTCACTAGAGTCGACAGTGTATCAATACTTGTCTTGGTGTCATAATTAAGTAACTAGTGGCGACAGCGTATCAATGTTTATGTTGGTGTTATCATCAAGTCACTGGAGATGTCAGTGTATCGATGCTTTCGTTGAATCATTATTAAGTCACTAGTGACAACAGTGTATCAATACTTATGTTAGTGTCATTATCAAGCCACTAGCGGCGACAGTGTATCAATGCTTATGTTGGTGTTATTATCTAATCGCTGGAGATGTCAATGTGTCAATGTTTCGTTGTGTAATTATTAAGTCACTGGTGGCAACAGTGTATCAATACTTATGCTGCCGTCATTATCAAGTCACTACAGGTGACAGTGTAGCAGTACTTGTCTTGGTGTCATCGTCAAGTCAGATCACTAGTGGCAACAGTGTATCAATGTTTATGTTGGTGTCATTATCAAGTCACTAGAGGTGACAGTGTATCAATGCTTGTCTTGGTGTCATCGTCAAGTCAGAGCACTAGTGGCGACAGTGTATCAATACTTATGTTGGTGTCATTAACAAGTCACTTGAGGTTACAGTATACCAATAAATTTGTTATATGAATCCTATAAAAGACCCCCTGACGCTTTGACTGGTTGTGACAGATGTTGATATGTACCAGTGATGAGCTTAATTTAGCCCTGGAAATGTAGACATGAGGATTTGGCAGTGCTGACAGATCGCTAAAGAAGAATGAATTAAATTTAGCACAGGACAGGTAGACATTAAGTTTTGTCAATGACAGCTAAAAATAGATATGTGCATAGGTTAATTGACTCAAGAGATAAAGAAATCAGGTATATCACAAGCCAAATTAATGTTTGAATTAAGTATGTTCATTTTATGAGAACAATAATTTTAAAATGCAATTCTTTTGAACATCTCATAAGAGTTCCAGAAACTTGAAAAAGCAGTTGTTGAAATAATCTTGTTTTCAGTGCACAGGGACTGTCTGACTTGAGCAAATTTATGAATATGAAAAGACTTTATATAAAACTAGGAAAAGAGAGACATGCAGTGTCCTATAACAAAACAATTGGTTCATTCTTATTCGATAACATCAGGATTAGTCAACCTTCGAGAAAGTGATGTTCACCTGATATTAACCTCAAAAAATTGCATCAATTGTATAGTGTAGTTGTCATGATCAAGTCATTAGTGGTGACAGTATGCCTGTCATTATCAAGCCACTTGAGGTGACAGCATACCAATGGATACTTGTGTCGGTGTAATTATCAAATCATTGGTGATGACAGTATATGAATACTAAGGTTGGTGTCATTATTAAGTCACAAGTGGCGACAGTGTATCAATATTTAGCCCATGACCCGCCCACTTCCTTTAGTTTTCAGCCAAATAGATGCAAAAGAAGGACCATTTTCAATGTTGTAAATTTTCCATAACTCACACTATTTAAGATCACCTCCCATAATTTGATGAGAGGAAATTGCAATCTGAAAATGGCAATTTCACCAAATAGAACCAAAAAATAAAACTCAGTGTGATATCGACAAAAATGATGTGAATTTCAAATTTTAGATGTTTCACTGAAAAAAGTTGCAACAACAGAAAAAAAAATGACCAGGCTGTACATTGTAGCCTGGTCAGAAATTACACTGCTTGCGCCTAAATTCTATTTGATAAAGACATCATGATTAAACATATATATACGCTGATCTGAACGAGTCTCCACTGTTTGTGTATCAGAGTAGAAAGCACAAACAGTGGGGACTGATCAGCATATACATCTGTATCGTGTGATTAGTGAAATATTTCTCAGATTATTTTGCAAAAATTATAAAAAATGCTGCTTATAAAAATCATTTGTCCCATCTGAACCGCGTCCATGACTAAAAACGAAATGACATACTCCTAAAGGAAATGCAGTTATAAACTGCATAATATGTATATTTCACGATGTGAAGCCTGTGTGTCAGCAACATATGAAACAGCAGGTTATACAATGTTTTCTGTTCGTTATGAAAAATACACTCGGAAGCTTCGCTCCCTCGTATATATTCCATAACAAACAAAAACATTGAATAACCTATATCTATCTTGTTGTCATTATCAAGTCACTAGAGTCGAAGTGTGTATCAATACTTGTCTTGGTGTCATTATCGAGGCACTAGAGTCGACAGTGTATCAATGCTTATGTCGGTGCCATTGTCAAGTCATTGGAGATGTCAGTGTATCAATACTTTGTATCAATACTTATGTTGGCGTCATTATCAAGTCACTAGATATGTCAGAGTACAAATGCTTACAAATATTGATACACTGTCTTAGTGATTTGATTAAGATAGAGATTATAAAGATACAGAAGCTTATTCGGAGTCACGCTAGCATAATGCCATTAGTAAAACAAATAATTATGTCCCTGGTTGAAATTTATGCAATACAGGCCTTTGGTGTCTACTTTTTGAAATTCTTGTAAGCAGCATTTTTGTTGCTTTTTAACTTAAGAATTTATGACATTTTGTAAATTTCACAGTTTGTGAGCAAATAGAACACAACAAGAATCCTTCTACAAAATTAATCCATCTATCAAATTTGCATAATTTACATATATAATGATTAGCTTGCGTTGAGAAAAGAGACCGTAGTGTAAACAAAACACGAGTCATTTGTAAGTGTACCGAATACGCTAGCAAAGAAAGACGTATGTATTGAATCTAATCATACTTTAAGAAGTTCAAAAAAAAATCGCGAGGGTTTTATTTTCGCGAAACTTTGCAGGTGCGAACTGTCGTGGAAATGAAACCCTAGCGAAATGGGAAATCACTCTCTCGTTTACTGATGTATACTGACGTCAACTAAAAACGCCTCACTCATTATCACTGATTTCATAGCGATGTTATATGAAAATGAACAGCCATGTACTGCTTCTTTATGTAGAGGTTGGGCGATGTTGGAAAATGACTTTAATTTGATAGGCAGGTGACGCGTTATTCCGATGACGTCATATAAGCTCAACGTACACATGACGGCATTGTGCATCGATCGCTTATGATTTCAATTTGAATTTGCACCCAGTTTGTGCCGCTAATGTTTTGCTAATCAATGAACAAACTTTGGATCATTTTTTCAAACAATTGTGCTTGCGAGTTATTACTTTATGAAATTATGACGTCATATTAAAGACAAAATGTAAGGTCCGTTTACGAAACTTGCCAACATTCTCGTTTTGCTTTAAGTAATGGAAAAAAATGATAGGGGAGTACATTAGGTAATGTACACAGAATATGCCTTCATAAAATTACGTTATTTAAGATGAGCTGTAACGCCCAATGGCCAGTCGTTGGTCCACGTTAACGTCACCCAAAACGGCCGTCTGGAACACGTGCCAGATTGCGTTTCCTCAGCAATCGTCGCTGGTTAAAGACTTAAGACTTTTGCAAACGATTCGTAACGATCTTTTCACCCACTTTGCAGAGTCATGACATTTAAGTTTTACTGAAATGCATGGCGAAAAGGTGGGTGGGGTAAGTTGTTTCGTTCAGCAGAAGCATACAAACATTGTCTGAACATTATAAACGCTTTTTTGGTAATATAGAGACTGTTTTAAAATGGTAAAACACGTTTTACCTGTCAACGGGTTGTGTCTGGAAACAAAGCAAATGTGGCTAAAATCTTGTGTCGCACGAAATGGTGACCCCTGTCTCAAACCGAGGTCGTTTTCTAAGCCGCTAATATTCTTTCAGCAATTTTGTTTACATGAGATATGCTTGACTGATAAGATGTTATAATGCACTAAAATTCATAACTTTAGTCTGATCAGTCTAAGAGATATTCACGTTTATTTTTAGATGAGGCGTTTTTTCTTGACGTCAGTATAGTTAAATCAGCCGCGAAATTTTAATATCGCAAATATGTATTTTAAGGCTTTTCGCGAAAAAAATTGAACTTACAGTTGAAGGAGAGTGCAAGATCAAATTCACAAAATATGATATTTTCTAGGATCATTTCACTAAAACTTCAAGGTTTGAACATGGATTTCGCTTCGTTTGGCTTTGAATACCTACCCAGCTATTTATGTAAGAATTAGTTGATTAAGCAGTCTGATGCGGACTATTTCTTTTGACACAACATGCACACTCAAAGTTTGTTTATAGTCAAATATTTGAATAAATCAAATTTAAATTTGTTTATCAGATTTTCGTGACGAAATGTTATAATTCAATTAACCATAATACGCGTATATTATATGCGTGTGCACAAAAAAGGGAGCCGAGCCGATGATGTTGTTGCGGGTTTTCGTGGGCATTCCAATGTCTTGAGATGCAGATCTACATCGAATGTACATCGCAGGATATAAACAGAATATGACACCTGCGCATTTTCGCATAGGTGTCATATTTTGTACGTTTTCTGCTATTGTGAAAGCACAATAAAACTATCACAAGCACTTAAAAAAACAATTTTGTTTTTGAAAAATATTCTCATTCTTAATAGTCACGCGCGGGTCCAGAAAATTCCGTCAGGTGTGTGTGTGTGGGGGGGGTCCTAAATTTGTTTTATTTAGTCATCAACGTATTTCACAGAGGGCCATATGGACCTCCCTAGAGAAGCAATTGGACCCGAACTGATCTAAGTCTTTGCTTTGCACACACTCATTTTTTTAGGTTTTGTCATGGCATGGCTCAACTTTTACGCTGGCATTGGTGTTGGTGCTACAAGGGGCGTGGCTAGCCTAAAATTCAAAGTACGCACTACTGGAACAGTATGCTGAATATTATTATACAAAAAGCGTAGACCCAGATGGACGCCGCAAAACGCGGCGTCTTATTAGGGTATGCGCTGTTGGCCAAGATAAATACTGTACATCCAAGTTGGTTATGGTAGATTATAAAATTCTAATGATACCCTCAATTGGTGATAAATCATCAAAGGGTGCCTATGAGGAGGTGATACCAACCAACATCATCACAAATTCTGTCAAAATTGGATTTAGAGAGATTAATATTAGTTCTACGCTCACCTAATCACTGTCAGATATATAAATATTTCCATAGTTTCAGTCCAAATGTGTGCACACTTGCGTTTTTGCGTACATGTAGCTACACCCGTGACGATTCTAACTCTTTGCACGATGGGTAATAATGCATGTTTTTGTCGTCTTGTTATTTTACTAAGATTTTTAGAAACCTATTTCATGCGAACAGTTTTGATCCATAACAGCCAAATAAAAAACGTAGCGCCTGAGCCGTTGCAAATGTTATAGGCAGTCGACTAAAATCATCACCAGCGGGCAAAGAATATAATTGAAAAGCTGTGTCCTCGTGTATCTTTTTACGTACAAACACTGCGTTATAAAATGATTCATGATGTTACCAAAATTTCTACATTTTGTAATGTTACTTTTCAAAAAACTAATAATAATGATATATAAAGTTGGTCAGGTCTGACGAATTTATGACATAATTTGCATGTAAAATTACCGCCTAGGGCTTTCATACTTTTATGACAGTCCGCTAGAACAGAAAGTGAGAAATTATGTCCCCACACGCAGTTTCTTATCAATATTTACAGCCGAACTTTCACGGGACTTGTCTTAAACACTTTGCATGCTAGGTATTTTTTCATGATTTTGTTGTCGTCTGCTGACGTATTATAAAATTAACTTTTTCAAAAAGTTTTTCAGGAACACTACCAGAGTGTCAAATGGTTTGAATCCAGATAAGGACTGGGTTCAAAAATGTTCTCAAAGGTTTTCATGGAAGAAATGAACAGTTGTGAACTAATTAGAGGATCATGTCGACTTATTGCTTTCCCACTAGCATTCGGGTAACGTCTGGAAACATACTGCCAAATCGAGGGTACCAATTAATGTAAACAAGACTGTTTGGAGCGTAGCAGATAGTTTGGCCATGGCTCGAATACAGGGGATGCTGTAGCTAAGCACCAAAATCAGCGCCAAAGCCCATACCTAACATATATAAAAAAGAGGGATCGAACACCTGATTCTTGGTTCATGATGTCAAATGTATTTTGCTCTGGAAGTAAGTAAGTAATGACTTTATTATGTTTTATGAGGGCGACTCTGTTGGAAAACCCAATCTTCGCTGAGGCCCTCTTAACACAAGCTTAGCATAATTCATAAGAGTTTCTGAAACTTGAAAAGCATTTGTTGAAATAATCTTTTTTTCAGTGCCCTATTGACATCTGACTTGAGTAAAATTATAAATATGAAAAAGACTTGATATAAAATTAGGAAAAGAGAGACAGTGTCATATAACAAAACAATTAGTGCATTCGTTTTTGGTTAACATCAGATTTAGTCAAACCTCGAAAGTGATGTCCACTGTTCTCAGCTTGACATATCCTGATGTTAACCTCAAAAGAATGCATAAATTGTATATTGTCTATTCACAGTTCGGGACAGTACAAAATAAGACGATTTAGATAAGTTGTTGATTAAATGCGTGCCAGAGAAAGTGTCAATCAAGTTTTTGAAAAATCTTACAATTAAACAAATAACAATATGATAACTAGACTACAACAAAACCGATCTTGGTAATGAAATGTTTTTACTTTATTTCATGAATTGTAAGGAAATAATATGTACATACATAGAAATTGTATACTCATTTTAAGTGTAAAAACAATACATGGAAATTGAAACTTAAATATCCTGCAGTGCCTTCACACACGTAATGTATAGTATGGTCACAAAACGCGGTCCTGACACAGTGTAACACAATTCCCACCACCTGTACTGTCGAACAAACCTACTGAAATACCAACTTCGATATCATACAACACTTACTCGTACTTGGTTATGCTAAGCATTGCACATACGACGTCATGTGGAATTAGGCTAGGGTCAGTCATGAGCACTGGTTAATCATCAGGTTTCCTGCTGGACAATCCCTCCAACGGTAGCTTAGGCTGCTGTCCGTTCTAAGGTGGTGGTTCTGGTGTTGTTGATTTATTTTTTGTTTTACGTACCTCGCATTGTTTCAGTTTGTGGTGGTTCTCTGTTGGTATGTGTTTGGTATGCATTACTATATGAGCCGTGGCATGAGATTTCCAACAATGTGGCATTTTGACATGTGTAGACTCAGACGAGCCTGTGCAGCGTCCTTTTAAGCTTATAAACTCCAAATTGTGTTCAGTCAGTAGCTTAACAAGCATAGAATACTCAAGCGACTTGCAAAGGCTCTGATCAGACTGCGCGTATGCGCAGGCTGATCTGAGGCTTTGCTAGTCGCACATACCACATTGTTGGAAATCTCATGCACTGGCTCATATGTCCATTCTAGTTTTGCAACTATCTTGAAGAGGATGAGAGAGCTGGTTGCTAAGTTTTATTGTCTTTCGGATGTCTTGTTCCTGTAAATGTTCTGTGGCTCTTCCTTATGATGCCGTGGCTTGGTCTGCAGTGTGTGATTGTGGTATTTCCTGATCATACTCACTTACTTTTTGTAGGTACCCAAACGTAAAAACTAAATCATAACAAAATATTTAAACAAAAAAAACCCTCTAAAATCGTGTTTTTCAATGTAATCAGCGAGAGGATTGCTCAACAAGATAGGACAACTGACTATAGAGTTTCACTCCCAACCTGCTATTAATGAACCGTTAGGACACTTGAATAAACGTTCTACAAATACTTGACTGATATTTCAGTCAACATCAAATCATGATATTTCAACTTCAAGGTTATATAATGTTTATATTTAATTATGAATTCATTTCGAAAGAATCATCATAAACCACTGTACGAATTCGGCGTACGGTAAATTAAAGTCTGCCTATATAAACATCCAAACCTTTTTTTCAGGGACGAACGTTTTACATATCCTGTAACATGGTGTACGGTTTGGTTTATTTTCAGTGTGCGGTATGTATGTATGTATGTATGTATGTATGTATGTATGTATGTATGTATGTATGTATGTATGTATGTATGTATGTATGTATGTATGTATGTATGTATGTATGTATGTATGTATGTATGTATGTATGTATGTATGTATGTATGTATGTATGTATGTATAAGTGTATTTAAACCAAACCGTACACCTATCACACACCAAACTGTACATAATGTTTCTGGATGGTTTCATATCGAGCAAAATTTATGTTGGGATAAAATCACATACCGACGTTAAACTAAACAATTACAAATATGGGGTGTACTCTTTGGCGGCAATGTTTTGACGGATCCAAAATCATGAACTTAAAGACGAGTCACTACAAGAACATTTGTATTAGATTAATTTCAAATGAAGCAGTAGTTATCAAAAGTTTTCCTTTTGGTTACCATGGCAATCGGAATTCATATCTGTTATTTTGGAGATGTTATTGACTGACAGGACATCAGAGGATCATAAAACTAAGCGCGCATTGAGCTCATGGGTTCAATGTGAGCTAAAATTCGGTCACGCTCAGAAAAAAAATTGGGTTGTCTTCTATACCACCAAACCAACTAAATCAGTAGTTATACATCTATATTTATCGCCACATTTAAAACGGATTTTAAAGAAAAGCCCTGTACAGACTGATTTGGACAAGATAAACAAGTGTTGTAGGGAAATCTAAACGTGTTTGTCTAGCTGAAGGACCCGCGGTCATTTTGATTAACAGATAACGAAATGGTTCGACATCTAAAACAACCAACAAACCAGGGGCGGACCCAGAACATTTCGTCAAGGGTGGGGGTAGAGGGGTCCTGACAGAGGTTTTTTTTCTTAATTTTAGTCATCAACGTATTTTTCAGAGGGCCGTGCGAACCTCCCTCGAGAAACATTTGGACCAAAGAAGGTCCAATTGCTTCTCGAGGGGGGTCCGTACCACTATTTCTAGAGAAACCTATAGCTATGTGATTTTTCAGGGGATAAGGGGGGGGGGGGGGCGGACCCCCTGTCCAACTTGGATTCGCCCATGCAAACGATATTTGCACCAGTTCGTGGCAAAACCAACAAAATGATATGTGCGCCCATTAACTACTCAGATCAGCCTGAACATCCAACCTGTCTGATAAGTCTTTGCTGTCCGCCCGAAAATACCGCTAGTAATGAGCTACCCATAGAGCACACAGTGCAGAATTATTAGATAGGACGAATGCCCATGCTGCTCTTTTGTTTTGTTGCTTAACGTCCCAAGACAACAACTATGGTCATGGCGGGACGGTCAGTACACCTAATCACACTTTTTCCTGGACAAGCTTGAACAACTTCGTGCACATACTTTCGCTTGTAAGTGACAACTCTTCTTGAATGATTCAGCGGAATAGAGGAGAATGACCGAAAAATTATTTCACGAAAGTATGGGAACAAGCTGGGATCGAACTCGCGACACCTGTATCTGCAGTCAGACACGCATCAGTAGCCAGACATGTTACCGACTGCGCTCCCATGCTGCTCTGATTGATTCTTTTTTGGGTGTAAATGCTACTGTGGTGTTCGTTTTGTCATGCGCAGAGAGAGAGAGAGAGAGAGAGAGAGAGAGAGAGAGAATCAGCATGTGAGACTTCGTCACTTATCGCATATCTATGCGCATAGGCCTCCTTTAAGCCCCCATTTTGAGAGACGCTATAGGCTTAATATTGGTTTGGGCGTTCCTGTACTCCCGTACTCTACGTATGCGAGAAGCGACGGCTCTGGCGAGGCTGCACATATGTGCAGACTCACCAGGGCCTTCGCTGCTCGCCGATGCGATAGGAACCGAAATCTCGTGCACTGACCTATAGTTTGTTTGTTTGTTTGTTTGATTTGATTCTTTACGTCCCTTCAACAATTTTTCGGTTAAACAGGGACGGATCTTCCTGGGTTGAACCAGTACTTAGCTATGATAAATGTGTCTTGCTCAAGGACTACAACGCAGTGACAACGGTGAGGCTTGAACCCGCAGCCTCTCGGTCTCGAGACAAGCACTCTACCACTCAGCCACTACGCTCCATATAGGAAACCAGGAGTATAATTTAGAAGTGTGTCCTTTGATCTGCATTCTATGTACCTCAAATTTAATTCCACTTAAAAACAGGAACTTTGAGTTATCAGGCTTCAAGTTACTGATAGACAATCTATATTTTGGATCGACCGAGATGCTTTATATCGACCGAATGCTTGTAGCATCATGAAACAAACATTTATGCTCATTAATGGGAAATACAAATGTATATGAAGATGTCCTTGTAGCATTCAAGAATCAGCCTTTATACAGTTTATTTTGCATATTTAGCAGTGACCAAGAAATACCAAATGCAATCGCAAATTCGTGCTCTATGAGGCATATAACAGCTTAAGGTGCATCTTCTATAATCTAAGGATAGACTTTTTTTAACGTATTTTCCCTTTTCTTTCTGTGTGTAATGATTAATGGTCCTTTTTTCTTCTTTTCAACATGAATGATCAATATTCATCAATACCCACCAGCAAAACTAAATCGTGGACGCGAACAAAATGCCCCACGATGAGAGCAACTCGATCAACATGGTCTGACCTTAGTGGTTATTTAGAAGGAGCGCGGCCACGGGGTACATCGTATCCTGTTTTACTGGTCAACAGTTCGATATTTTTTCAGATAAAATTTGTTTGAATATGTGTTGTTATATATGACATAGTACATGATGTAGAAACTGTATTTGACCTTTGTTTATGGAAGTATAAACTGGCCAAAATATGGGTGATGCCCGGAAACTGCATTACTCATATTAAAGTCGAAATTTCTGGGCATTCTCGCGTTTCTTGCCAATTTTGGCTTGGTTCTAAATTAAATCTTGCTAACATAACCTAGTACAATGCAGTGCTATTTTCACTGCTTACAGAATATCGAATTAGTGTTTGAAATATCGGTGATTCCCGGAAAACTGCAATTTGAATTTACATTGTATTTCAGTTCAACATCCGTTTTACACTATACAGAAGCAAGATTTAGAAGAAGAAAAAAACTCAATCCATGTTATAAATAAGTTACACGGGCTTTTTAACCTAATGCCCCAGTTGTTCTTTTTCCACTCTGATTGAAAGCTTTCAACTGGAATGCTGCAGGTTAACGGGATAAAAACTGGGGAGGGGTGTAGTACATAAAATAATCAGTATGACAATGGTTAAATAGATGCACTCTAAACGAGAGGTATCTAAATACAATGATACTCGTAAATACTTAAAAGTGCAAGCTGAATGTGCAATAGGTCGGCAAATAGTTATCTTCCGGGTAAAATGGTAAACAGAAAAAACCCCCACAAAAACCTAAAGGAAAATATTTCCTTTTCAAAAACGGGAGAACAGAAAACTTGATTCAATATGTTTTGAGTACTGATAATTTATTAGTTACCTCTTTTGACATGTATATACCTATATGGCTTCACTCTCTATTACTCCACCACACTGTAAAGTACGTGCAAGTTTACACAAAAAGCGTTGGCAGCTAAGCTGCCACCGCTTTTTGTGTAAACTTGCACTTACTTTCCTGCTAAAGCAACTTGAGGCCAACACCTTTCCAGTGATTTTGTTTGTTTGATTTGATTCTTTACGTCCCATCAACAATCTTTCAGTTAAACAGGAACGGGTCTTCCTGGGTTGAGCCAGTACTAAGCTAGGATAAATGTGTCTTGCTCGAGGACCTCAACGCAGTGACGCCAGTGAGGCTCTTACCCGTGGCCCCTCGGTCTCGAGTCAAGCACTCTACCACTGAGCCACTGCGCTTCCTACCTCTCCAGTGACACATGTTAAACATTTCTACCTGTTATTGTTGCAGTTATTCTCCGGATCATTGCAATCGAATAGAACATATAGTTGAAAGATTATACCAAGATCAGTGGCAATTCAACTGCCACCAAATTTGGTGAAAAGTCAAAACTTACTTTGTATAGTGGAGCAAGCATATAAGAGCCTCGAAGTGAGAAATTGGAGCCTGATGCGAGAAATTAGAACCTCGATGTGAAAAATTGGAGTCTCGATGCGAGAAACTAGAGCCTCGATGCGAGAAACAAGAGCCTCGATGCGAGAAATGCGAAAAATTGGAGCCTTATGCGAGAAATTCTGTCTTCTGGATTTAGGCAAAATCTAGCCTGCTCAGGCATAGAGTTTTAAGCTAGAACATTGGCATTTGTTAAATATTAAGTTTAGCTTTAATGCTTTCCAATGATTGTATTATATAGGCAGCTGGAAAGGCGAGTGGCCATTTGGCAACTTGGCAAGTGGCAATGCCAGAAACAACACCGCCACCCGTGTCTCTGAGGCAGGTCGACACACAAATTTGAACCAATGTCGTAACAGCATAGATTCGAATGAACAATACTTTGTATCAACGTTGATTCGACATTGCTTAAACGTTGTGCGCTTGTTAGTACTGTGTGTGCTTGGCACAAAGAATAATAGCACTTCGTGCGTCTGAAAATTCGAACCCATTCTCCATCAAGGTCAAAATGAATGAAATACAAAAACAACGAAATTAAAACCTCGCCATGCTAAACCTTGACATAAACTGTTTTGAAAAAAATGTAGATCCAGATCAGCTGGCTTCATAGAAGACAGCTGATCAGGATCCACTATGTTTTATACTCTACTCAGAAATACATGCTTATATCTGGGCTCCTGTGTCTTAATAAGATAAAAAATAGGGGAGGAGTGTAGTATAATAACGTCCCCAGCATGGCAAGGGTGAAACATACAATTTAGAAATCAATACCTTTCTCGGAGTACATTTAGAATACGTCTTTAAGATATATATTTCATGTAGATATATATTCCATGTACATGAAACGTATAGCTAGACAGTTTTATACATTAAATACAAAATACCTGTGTTATTTTCAACAAAGGAAATGAACATCGAGTTTTATAATACATTGTTCACTATTTGTCACCTCTAACATACCGAATACTATGAATGATCAACAGATGCAGATCAGATCGCACATGCTCGCATGTTGGTCAGTACCAAAGTTCTTCGCTAATTAAAATAAAAACAAATCCTATGATTGTTTCGTGTAAGGTTATGCAAGGGTCTAGCTAGTCTCAGTTCAGAGCTGAGCAGGCTGGTTTGTACCAAACCTGGCCTAAAACCCAGGCCAGAAAACAGATATATGGACTAGTTATTCCATGGGGCAGTGGTACTTATCACATTTTAGCTGTACCCCTGAGTAAACCAAGAAGAAGGTATTGTCGAGCTAAGCCAGTTTATGAGGTTTGGGTACTCATTGCGTGTATGCGAACAGCGAATGTTCCGGCGAGCATGCGCAAACGCACAGTCTCATCGGAACCTTCATTGCTGGCACACACAAAGTAATGATGTAATGATGTAGATGAAGGCTCATGGCAAAATTTAGACACCTTGACCGGCTACATAGCTGTACATACACATTTAAACAATGCCTATGACATAATGAATGAGCGTATGAGATCATAAAGTATACAAAAATCTCATGAACTGGTTCAATTAGCCCTCTAGTGCCCAAACATAGAATGCACATTCAGAAAACCTTTATATTCCACCCAGACACTAGCTTTTGGAAGTCAAATAGAAAACAGGGTCTGAATTTGTGTTGAAGTCTAAGGTTGCCGAGATTGGCATGTAGCATATATGCTACATTGGGTATTACGTTTTCATGACAAGATTTTTAAAGATGAATAGCTCAAGTATCAATAAAAGTTTCAGGACACATTTTTGGATGGCAATTTGGTGTATGAAAAATAATTTATTAGCTTATATATATCAGGGATATCTGAAAAGGTGAAGTCAATATCTCAATTCTTATTTTTGATTTTAATGCCCAATATATCATATATGATACATTTTGGTTTTTGAACTTTGGAGAACTTTGGTGGCAGATAAAACTAATTTCAGAAAAATTGTCTCAACTGAGATGATATATTCTAATTGCCTAACATCTAAACTATCTTTCTAGCATTTTAACTTAACTTTCAAGTCAATATCCTGGTCACGGCACCAAAAAATAAGAATGTAGCATATATGATACACTGGGCACTAGAGGGTTAGTTAAGATCAATGGTGCTGATCAGCATCTGAAGATGCACTATCTGATGCGCATCTTTGTTATTCGCATATAGTATAAACAGATAATCTCACAATGATAATAATTGAAATACACGTATGCACAATCTATGCTTTAAGCATACAAATTAACAAATCTTTATATACATGTATATCTATACAAAACAATGCATTGTTTCAATACCGAACGCAGCCAGCATGCAATATCGAGCTGCTATTGGCACACCAGCGAAACGCCATTTGCATGGCGTATCTCTGGCGGGCCGATAGTAGTTCGCTTTTCTTTGCCTCCTGGGTAGCAGCTAAATACAAATGTAGATGATATTTTGATTATTATTTTAAAAAAAATGTTATAAATCATAAATGGTGAAGAGAGGTCCCGGCTTAGAGGATGTTGAAGGGAAATGGTCTATTTTGATCATATAATGGGCCTTTTTGAAGATTGTGCTACGCAAAAAAACAATATTTACAATTTAAACACCCAATGCCAAACGTTCATAAAGAAAGAACATTGGTTTAGGCTAAAGAACTAGTGTAGACACAAATGCAATGCTAAAATGGCATCTCATATATGTCTACACTGTTGCCTAGGATAGACTTATTTTCAGAGCAAATAGAACTATGGCCCGGCTTAACAGGGAAGTTGTGGTTCTTGATCACCTAGATAATCGATAAGACAATTGTCCCCCTTACACCGCGGCGACTATATCGCGAAATCGATTGTATCTGAGTCCAGGTATCCATTATATTAGTCTGGCATTCAGTGTATAGTATTTGCTGTATAGTTTTGTGTGCTGACGAAAAAGGTCAAAGAGGGTACCCAATTTCATTTATGTTACATAAATAGTTCAAATTGGAGTATGCATGCTCAACTAATTGAAATCAAGAAAAATATTTTTCACCTCCAAATGTAGAACATGTTTGTCCACTATTCGTGTGTTCTGAATTGAGTACATGAGCACTTGAGTACTGAATTTACTGGATAAGCAGGATGATAAATTATCATTAACAATTAATCAACGGTCTAATTAACGAAGATATTCTTATTTTTTTACCACAAAAATTATATGTTTTGCTCTTAGTAACATTTCCTTCCATATTTTATTGGATTTGGAACTTTAAAATGTGCCCTTCAATGTTCAGAAAACATAATATCGGCCTCGATGTGAGAAAACTGTCTTGCGGGGTTTTGCAAACAACAAATGCGCAGACCAGCCTGCGCATCCGCAGTGATTTAGAAATAACACAGCTTCACCAAACAAGGCCGTCGGCGGTATGGTCAAATGTGCTTATTTGGTCTGGTCTGGTCATTTTTTTTAGTTTCCTCTAGACTTTTTAATGCGGTGTTTTTTCATGTTTACCCGCATCAGTATTGTAGATGCGCAGCTTGATTTGGGTCTTCTCTCGGCAAAGGTCTTGATAAGAGAAAATCCAGCATAATATTGTTCCAACATTTTAGGCGTTTGCTTAGAGCGCTCAAAAGAACCGTCTCATTGAGGCCATTCTTTGAGTTCACGTACCCACAGTATTTTCATGTTCAGGTTGAAAAACTGAGAGTGGGTAAGCGGATAATTTCTCAGGCTTAATTTATCAAAAATAATCAGTAAACGAATTATCAGAAATGTGGTGAGCTCGATCTTTATCTGGATCCACACTGTACACTTTTTTCGAAAATAAAATCAGCCGACATCTGTAAAGACTCGGACTGGGTCCGAGGTAAAGAACATTGAGTTTGACAAAAAGGGTCTGATCAGCGTCTTCGCTTCAAGTTAAAAAACATAATAGTCGCTTTAGGCCAAATCCTTATCAACTATTTTCACACTTTTAACACAGATGAGCGAACTCCCACTGAGTTCCCGCTGCGTCAATAAGATGACCACATCAAAAAACGACTGCATGATTTTATGTTTCAGCTCTCCATTAGCGAACATTAATGGAGCAGGCATGTCTGTGCATATATTTTAATGCTCATCGCAGTTTCTTGTGTTCACTGCTCAGATTCTACTGTTAAGCATGAATTCTCGGAACAACATATGCGCATAGTAAATCATCAGCGCAGTCTGATCAGTCCCATTGCTGTTTACGGTTGAAATTATAAATTGTTTTTGGTCAGGTCTGGTTCTTACTGGTCCCGATCAGCTCGGTGTGAAGAGATTTGTTTAAATCTGTGTATTTTGGGAATTTTTAACTGAGAGATATGGAACGCAAACAGCAATGGATCAGGCCTGACCGCGCTGTGCCATCTCACCCGAACCTTTGCTGTTCGTTTAAGTTTAACCTTCTCCGGAAAAATTAAATGGCATCACTTAAAACTTAAGTATTAGTTTACAATTTATTTAAATGTTCAATTCTTACAAAAATACAGGCACGGAGAGACATCTTGTTATAAAGTATCTGGATCTACACTCTTGATTTTGCTTCATTTTTAGTACTCTTCGTCATAATATATGCATGTCTTTTACTGTAATTGCAAAGCCTAAACATTATTAGAATTCAAACGACACCATTTGCGCAGTCTGAGCATCTACCCATGAAGTGACAGTTTTGGTAGTATGGCCGAAAAAGGTTGTTATACTGAACAGTAAAGACCCTGACGAGACGCCGCATGACAAATCTAGTAAGAAGGGTGTACAGAACACGAACACTGTGATCAGCCTGGGTATCTGATACACACCATTTTATTTATGCATAAGTTTTTAGTAGAATGCCAAGGCTTCCACACAGGACACTTTATGCAGAGTCGTTTATTCGGTGAAAACCGTAAAATCAGTATTTTATGACCGAGATAAGACCTTAGCCCGAGGGATTATCTGACACCTAGGATTATCGCATATCCCGTTATGAACGTCTCAAAATCGTTTCTCACCAGAGGCACACCGAATAGGTGGCAATCGAAAACGCTCTTAACAATCGACAGACGCGGATCAAAAACTGATAGAAAAAGAGTTTTAAATTGCAATTTGTCACCATTCGGGCCACGATTAGCAATCGAAAACTCTGGTTCTAAATATTTTGAGCTTCGTTCGCCGATTATATAAGTGTATTCGATTGCCGCATATCCGGTGTGAGAATGAAGTACGAATATACTGCCAGATGAAAGTCTTCGAATAAATTTAGGCATTATTAATAATAATAATAATAATAATAATAATAATAATAATAATAATAATAAAATAAGTATTATTATTATAAAAATAATAATTGTTATATTTAAAATAAAAAATAAATTGAAGCAACTTGTAATAAAATGATTTTTATTTCGGTGTGATAAGTTATGGTAATGTTATTTTCTATCAATTTCCTTTAAGATTTTTTTTCAGTATCTTGTCTCCCATTCAGCTAAGTTTTCCCCTTAAATTTCTATTTAAAAATGATGTTAGGTTTCTCGACATTATCCGCATATTGAATAGTGCGGAAGCATAATAGACACAAACTATGAGAACTTAGTCATTTTCTCCGCCCTTTCAAGAAGGCGCTTAAACTCAATTTTCAACCTAAAAATGACAGAACTAAAATTTATTTTATTTCTGTGAAACTTATATGGTTGATATCGTTGGGTGATCGAGATACCATTTATAACTTATAAAACATCGAGAAAATATCAGAACATGATTATTATGGGGTCATAAAAGGCTCACCAAGGGCATTTGCAGTCAGTTTACATAGAAATGAATGGGATTTTACCAGTCAAAAAGATGAACAATTTGACAAAACTAAATATTAAGTTATTTTGTATTTGTTTATATCATTATAAAGATAAAACATTAAATTTTCTTTTGATAACTTATAAAATAATGGCAGCTTAATAATAAGTTAGTTATTAATAATTTATTTAAAGGGTTGCATACTTTTCTGTGTAATTCATGCCACAGTTTTCAACAGGTAAGTTGCGGGAGTGGTCAATATTCAAGGGAGATAATCGGGGAGATAAAACCGATAACAGCTAATATTGTCCCATATGGGCAGTTTATTTCAATTTCCTTTATTGACTAATGGACTATTTCGAAGTAAGGAAATTTATCAGGATAAAAGTTTTAGGCATAAATGGATTAAAACAATAAAAAATGATTGCAAATGACGTCATACATCATAATAAGCAATACTGCATCTTCGGAGGTAAACAACCATTTTTTCAACAACATAATTGTCACCCCGGATAGGCGGAAATCGAAAACGCTCTTAATAATCGACGCACGCGAATCAAAAATAGCTAGAAACAGCGGTTTCGATTGCTATTTTTCGCCCGATTGGCGACAAATGGCAATCGAAAACACCGTTTATAACGATTTTTGATCTACGTTCGACGATAGTATTAACGTTTTCGATTGCCGCCTATCCGGTGTGATTGTGCTCTCCTTTTCTGTACCGTCAGCTTCTAGAGACCGTTCCTTAAGGGCTACACATAGCACATCTTTTGGCTTGATTGAAATAAAAAAAAATATCTAAACCTTTTGATCCAATTCATCTTTTAAACTCAGACTATTCCTAACTCGAAGTGGAATCTCTTGTGATATACTTTGACCTAATAAAAATCGATTTTATAAGATAGATTCTTTACATAACAGCTAAAAACTGATCTTTTTACAAACAAAATTGAGATGTTTCTTTAATTTTGAAACTTGAAAAGTTCAGCAGACATTCTAAAATGTGTAACTGGGGCTTAATAAGGAACTTTTTAAGAAATATGACCACTTAACTGAAGCCACAAAAGTGAAAATCTGATATGGCAATCCTTCAAAAAGGTTTGTATTTCATCAAAAACGGACCAAGATACGATCAGATTACATATCTAATTACAGCGATTAAACTGGTGTTGGTTGGCCTTGCATGCAATTTATCCAATTTGCACGATCTAATATCAATGTTCCCTTTTTGGCATACTATTTATTTATCATTTGTAAATATTCCCAAAACCAAACAGCACCTTTTTCCTCGACTGATATTAAATGTTGGCAAAAATCAGCAATACTCGTAAGAAAAAGCTACGAGTTCCGGAAGAAGGCACATGAAACGACTGTTGTGTCAATAGCATAACTGATGATGATAATGGCGACTACCCATTTATATATGTATATTAATGTTCAAGTATTGTCATATATGACCAAGTGCACAATGTGGAGGCTGTATTTGGCCTGTGTAAACAGCCATCAGAATATTGAAATTATGTCTGAAATATGGGCGATCCCCAAAAAACTGCAGGTTGCAGTTTCCCGGGCATCACTCATATTTCAATCGAGATTTCAAGATGGCAGCTTTGCATAGCTAAATAAGTCTCCATAAAGTTAACAAGGCTATATGTTACAACATATGTCCAAACAATTACGAAGAAAATTGACAAACCCAAATCCGTTGCACCTCATGTCTCGCCCCCTCACTCTCACTGGCTTAATCGCCATTCCTTTAGTTATATACAGCCACCTCTCACTTAATCAAAATCCACCAGAGATTCATTCTGAGTTAGAAATAGTTTGAGTAAAAACGAGTTGGTCTGAAATTGACTGAGCTATTGAAAAACGTGTAGTGAGTGCGTATAAAAATCATACCACTGAGGCGTGTTTAAGTACATAAACTGTACTACAGTTACCGGAAGACAACAATATAAGGGCATCGTCGCAGCAGTAAAAGCTGATTTTGTTGCATGCGAATAACAGAGTCACGGACCAGCCTGCGGATCCGCACAATCTGCTCAGTGCCTTTATTAATCCTTCTCTAGAACATGTAGAAGGTATAATAGGATAACAGGCTACGTGTCCAATTTCAATATTCTAGCTTGTAGTAGCTAGTCTCTGTAACCGAGCAAGCTGGTTCGAGTTTTACTTGGTCGAAAAACTCGAAGACATTTTTTTCGCGTCGAGGCCCATATGTTACTGAGATAGTCTTGGGAAAGTCTGCCTCTTGGGTTTGCGACCATTGTAGACTAAAATCAGTGTGCTCAGCTACAACGACTAGCTAGAATATTCACATTTCGGATGCTGCAAGTCCAGTTATTATATCACACGTAACATTACATAACCCTTAAAGCGCCAAGAAAAAAATGCATTTGAAAATGTCGTCTGCTGAAGTCGTCTGCTGACATTACTGACAAATTAAGTATAGAAGCAAACAGCGTGGACCCAGAACAGACTGCTTCTAGGAGCAGGCTGATCTGGGTCCACACTGTTTGCCATAGAGGCTTCTTAAACATTTCAGCAGACGAGAAAAGCAGACGACTTTTGTTGCAATTGTCGCATTAAGGGTTGAGCTGATGCGCAGCCAAATGTACGCGCTGTTACTCGCATATTGCGTAAACAGGGCTTCCCCAGCATGGTTCAGTTTATAATCCCAATTATGTCTCTCTGAACTCAACATGTCTTAGGTCTAGTCCCCACGTCTATTGTCCTCGTCCGGAACATTCCTCCGAGTTCGAATCCCTTTTCACGGCATGCGCCTTTATGTTAGCTGCGAGCTGAATACAAGGTTCATCTGAAAAAATGCAAAACATAATTAGTATTGGGATATTTCAAAGAACCCCTCTTTTGCATTTTTTGATCGGGATGGGAGTAATGAGACCCATGGTTTTATCAGGAACGCGAAACGACAGTTACATTTACAGGTGTACATAGACAGGCATAGGGCCAGATAAGCAAACTTTTAGCGTAAAATTAATATTTTTTTCGTCAGTTTTAACATTTGTTTTGGGTGCTAAAAAGAACTGTCTAGCTGCCACATCTTTTGGTGTAAACTTACACTTGCATTTTACAGTTTGGCGCTAACTCTCGTTGTCTGATGAGAAATTAACAAGCTGACAATAATAACATGTAAACAGACAAGTGTGTTGTGATTTATAATCATAATATGCAATTAAGGTGTCTCTGACCCCTGTTATTACCTGTTGTCACCATAATGATTACTTGATACATTCTTTTTATCTTTATTTAATGCATTTTCCAGTTATCTATATATTGTTTTTGTTATTACAAAGCATTTCCTTCATAACGACATGCGACCATAGAGTGGGATCAAAGCTATTCCATATTATCATCGAAATATTTGCAATTTGGAGCAAGTGTCCCCAAAATTCAAGAAACACTGCATCCCCCCCTATCCCTAAAAGCTGAACTCATTTGAGCCGCGACATGAGATCTCCAACAACGTGGTATGTGCGACCGGCAAAGGCTCAGACCAGCCTGCGCATACGCGCATACAATTTTTTTTCTTTTGTTTAAAAACTTTGACAAAATAAAAGACGGCGATTGCTCTCTTCAGACTGTCCCTTTAGCAGCAGACTGGTTTTTGCCTGCATTGCTCGCTTAAGCATTTTGTCGGATTACTACAGTAGTGTTCGAAATTGTAAAGCTTTACCACAAAAAAACCCAAAATAGTTGAGAAACAGAGCGCAAAATTTGATGGATAAGTCAGTAATAAACATTAAAGACAACACAAATCGATCACAGTCTAACATGATCAGTGAAGTTAATGAGTTATAAATGTATTGTACAAAATGTTTCAAATTTCTGTATTGTTTGTTTTAAAGGGGGCACTAGTGGACACATAATAAAGGTAATGGTGGCCTACAGGTTGATGTCCGTTCAAGGAGGCACTTCTGTTGTTGTTGTTGTTGTTATACTCGCATTTTCTTTAGAAAAATAGGGCATATTAATTTCGTACCAAAGTCGGCCCGTCGCCCGTTCGGACGTCTGGCTGTATGTCCACGTATGCGTCCGTCTGTCACGTTTCTTGTAATAATATTGTATCTCTTCCTAAACCATTTGACGTAGCAACTTAAATAGTCACATGATATAGAGGGTACAGGGTATCGTTTCGTGTGAACTTGACCCCAGAGTTAAGGTCAAATAATGTATTTTCTTGTAAATGTATCTACTGCTTAACCATTGGACGTAGTAACTTCAGATTTTGCAGGTGTATTTGTCACATGATGATGTAGAGAGTACTGGGCAACGTTTCGTGTCCCATTGACCCCAAAGTCAAGGTCAGGTCAAATAATGTATATTTTTTGTAAATGCATCTCCTGCTAAAACGTTGGACGAAGCAACTTCAAAACTTTGAAATTGTATAGGGCACATGATGTAGTGGGTACTGGGCAATGTTTTGTGTGTGACTTTGACCCCAAAGTCAATGTCAAAGGTCAAATAATGTATTTTCTTGTAAACCCATCTCCTCTTTAACCGATTGACATAGGCCACATGATGTAGAGGGTACTGGGCAATGTTTCATGTGACCTTGAGCCCAAGGTCAAAAAGTGTATTTTCTTGTAAATGCATCTCCACATAGCCATTAGACGTACCAGCTTCAAACTTTGCAGGTACACAGGTCACATGATACAGAGTCTACTGGGCAACGTTTCACTAAATTCATATGACATTAACCTCAAGGTCAAAGAATATATTTTCTTGTTAATACATCTGGTTAACCGTTAGATGTAGCAATTTCAAACTTTGTAGGTACATATGTCACATGATGTAGAGGGTACTGGTCAACGTTTTGTGTGCCTTAACCTTAAGGTCAAGGTCTTAACCCTAAGGTCAAGGTCAAAGGTAAAACGCGGGTATTTGCGGTGGTGTACCATCGACTGCAGCCTAATTGATCCATTGTTTGTTGTTGCTCCCATTCGTGTGGGTTTTTTTTGTGTTTGATCCTTGTTTGTGATGCAGTTCTTAGTAATAGTTTTGCAATCACGCACCTGGTAGGCGGCAATCGAAAACGCCATTACTATCGACGAACGTATATAAAAATCGTTAAACAGAGTTTTCGATTGCCACTTGTCGCCAGATTGGCGACAAATGGCAATCGAAACACTGTTACTAGCGATTTTGATCTGCGTTCGTCGATTGTTAAGGGCGTTTTCGATTGCCGCCTGCCCGGTGTGAATCATCTCACCTGGCTGCTTTCACGTTAGCTGTGTCCTTGCTGTCGTGCGGATGTCTTGTGTTCGTGGTGTTGTGGGTTGTGCGTGGTCAGTGATTGCGGCATTTCCTAGTCCTACTCACTTGCTTTTTCTTCTTATATACCATAGGGTAAAGGCGGGTATATTCGGACAGACAGCTAAATTCGGACAGCGACCTTGTTTGTTTCGTATATCAAATATTGGAATAAAAAATAAATTAACTAAGCAAACAGTGAAAATCCTGATGAGACGGCTCATAAGGAGCCGTCTCATCTGGATTTACACTGTTTGCAATCGTGTGTCCGAATTTACCTGATGTCCGAATTTACCCGACTTTACCCTATATTTTCTATAATGATCACATTCATTATATATAGGGAGCGCAGTGGCTCAGTGGTAGAGTGCTTGACTCGAGACCGAAGGGCCGCGGGTTCGAGCCTCACCGGCGTCACTGCGTTGTGGTCCTTGAGCAAGACACATTTATCCTAGCTTAGTACTGGTTCAACCCAGGAAGACCCGTCCCGCATAACTGAAAGATTGTTGAGTGGACGTAAAGAATCAAATCAAACAAACATTCATTATAGGGAATGTTATTTTTTGTCAAAATTACATAGATCCCGATAAGGATTTTGAACCGTTAAATTGTGGAAATTTTCTTACCCAACAACTTATAACATTTGCTTTGGGTGCCCAAAGAACCACCTCACTGAGACGATTCTTTTGAGTACTCACAACATACATGTTTTAGTTGAGAAATAAGAAATATAATGTCCAATTACGCACGCTAGGGGCATGAATGAATTTACACGGGGTACAACGTATTGTGATTTTGCAGTCATTTTAAAAAATATATATTAAAATTGCTTGCAGGAATGTTGTCATATGCCACGACATGAGATTTCCAACAATGTGGTATGTGCGACCAACAAAGTCTCAGACAGAACAGCCTGCGCATACGCGCAGCCTGATCAGAGCCTTGCTAGTCGCTTGAATACTCTATGACTGTTAAGCTACTGCCCAAACAGCATTTGGAGCTTAAGCTTGAAAGGAGGCTGCAGAGGCTCGTCTAAGTCTCCATTGTCAAAATACCACATTGTCTAGTGCACGCTACTGCATTTGACCTTCAAAGCTGCATATTATATATGTTGTAGTTACTCAAAAGAACCTCAATGAGGCGGTTATTTTGAGCACCCACAACATATGCTACAGGATCCATCATATATGACAAATTCTATTCGAAAAATCTAAAAACACAATACGTTGCGACCCCTGCTTTTAACAGCTCAGTATAAATACCTTAGTATAACGTAAAATCGCCCTCTATTTCGTCCGCGGGAACTTTTGACTGTCTGAAGGCTTCATTAAGTTCATATGCTGTAGGCTGGGGTTTAGGCTGATTTCGGCTTTCTTCAATAATACTTCGAGAAAAGTTCCTTTCATTCATAAACTGATTTTCGTCTCGTCTAAAGTCTCTTGGTGGGTAAAACTCGTACCCGCTCGTGGCTCGCTGCCTAACTGGTATCTCCGAGTGGTACCCTGCGTAGCTGTCCGTGGAAACGTCACTAGCCATGTTTTGTCGTTCGTACAATCTACGGTCCCTGTGTTTCCTAGATCTGTGCTTCTTTGTCTTTTTGCTCTTTTTCTCTTTCCGGCGCGGGGATTTAGAGCTATATCTTGCTTGTGGGGGTACTGACCTTGACCTCCCATGCGGATTATACATCGTGAATGGGGCATAGCCGCCATGGCGTGGTGGATAAACGTAGTAATCATACGGCGCAGGTGGCGGTGGTGGGGCTCGTTCAATACCCACATAAATAGGGGGTGGAGCAGGAATTGTGTACTGTCTGGTAGGGGTTCTATTTCGGTCCCTATTTCTTATCTCGTACTCATCACGTCGACTCTGTCGCTTCCCTTTGAATCGTTTGTCGTAGTCGGTGGGTGGGGAATGTGGTCTATCATGTGAGCTATTGCTTGACGTATCGGCATCACCGTTTGGCATGTTCTTTGGTATATTTATTCCATTTGGTATGGGTGCTTCTGGGCTCTTTGACCTTGAGCCACGTGACCCAGTAGGAGTGACTGATCTGGACTTGCTACCTGAGGATGACCTTGAACCTGGTTTACGCCGTCTAACGAACACCGGAGTTGCATACATTGGCGGGGGAGGAGGCCCTCCATACGGAGGCATCATGCCGGGCATTGGTCGCATTCTTGGGGGCGGTGGTGAGAAGAAACGAGGCCGCATAAACATTGGAGGTGGTTGCGGTGGTGGTGGGCCGACAAATATCGGTCTAGGTGGCTGTCGGGCATGACGAACAAATACTGGCGGTCGAGGTGGTGGTGGTCCTACGAGTATTGGGCCTCCGTTCACAATATGTCTTGTTTGTGGCGGCACAGTCGG
Source organism: Loripinus fragilis (assembly GCA_964019695.1). Taxonomy (NCBI): domain Eukaryota; kingdom Metazoa; phylum Mollusca; class Bivalvia; order Lucinida; family Lucinidae; genus Loripinus; species Loripinus fragilis. Next base: position 78,459,208 of record OZ026525.1, read on the forward strand.
GCCAATAACAGGCGGTACTGTCGAAGCAATGGCTGGCTCTGGTTGGACACCCGCGTCGCCTCCAAGCTTGGTTATGTTGTACTTGCGGACTTCCGTCTTATCACTGCTGTAGAAATAGCCTTGTTGTGACACCGGCTCAAAGAACTCGGGGCCCGCTGCCACGTTCATTCCAATAGGTTCGCCTGGTATCAGACGCATTGACGGACCATTTACGATTCCATTCATACGAGGCTTTTCTATGGACGATGTACGGTTTAGTATTGGGGAACCTTCGGGGCTTCCTTTAGAACTTGCCCTGAAGCTCATCCTTGCTTCTTGTGTAGCTTCACCTCTCGCACTGAACCCTCGGACTGGACGAGTGATGGTTGACCTTGAAGCTGTACCCTGTCTTTTCAGCCTCTCACCTGCGGTTGCAGCAGCTTTGACCAAATCTAAGGCGTCTCTCGGTGAAGCACAGACGAAACCATGACACTCTAATACTTTCAGACCTTGTGATCGCCGTGTGATAGCTGTGAAAATAGCAGGGCGGTTCGGATCGGCATTTCTGACTTTGGAATTAGTTAAGGACACGAACGAGGGCATTCTCTCGCCAGTAGTCCCATCTACCGTGACCAGACAGCGCACGGCAGCACACAGCGTTAGGGAAGATATAGGGAACTGAATAACAGTGTCTGATTGGTTCACATACGATAGCTGTAGATCGTGACTGGTAACACATAACTCCGCGTCTATCCCCTCTATCTCCGCCTCGTCATCTACAGGGTACCGCTCTCGGAGGGGCAGCTGAATGGCATCAAGTCCCGTGGCAGTTTCTAGAGGTACCGCACTCCCAATATATAACACTCGACATTTACACAGTACGTTACTCTCACTGAGAACCCCCATGGTAATTCCAAGTTAACAGAAGAGCACTCAAAGTGCACAGACCGCACGGATAATATATAATCCTATTTCAAACTCGTATTTTAGAAATCCGTTTATTTAGAAATGTTTCGGGCCTTCAATGGCGCCTGATCTAAACTTCCTCAATGCAGGTGTGCAATGTAAGAAACACTATAGCTATCAAACGCATTGTTTGTTGAAATGGCTACACGGGCCTTCAGAAAATGACACTCAATCCAATGAAAATAACACCCAACTATCAGACCGTGTACATTTCAAACGGTACAATCTGTTCGAAAATACTATCAAAAATCAGTAATATCCATTTGTACTGTGGGAATATCGCACTGCAAATGTTCATTCATCTGTTAATCACACATTCAGTGAAGTATATCTCGAAACGCCGTAAGTAATTTGTCTTCAAAGGCATAAATACTGTTCGACCCGTCAAGGATTATATGTTAATAGAACCATGAATCTAGCCATGCGCAAACACTCCTATTGAAAACCGGTTTTGTAGTAACTTTGCCGTGAAATTATGTACTGTTTCTTAAAATAATCGAGAGGCCTCCAGGGGAAATTAACTAATACAAACAGCTGATTTGGAATCTGTGTATTTCAATACTGCGTTTAGTTGAACAGGTGAATGTTTACCTGAATACGTCAATGCATTGTGTCTATTTTTACCCAACGTCCGATCAATGTCTAGGATCAAATCATTAATATTGATGAGCGATCGGTTTGACAGCTCCTTAATGCGCCACGTGATATATTTATTGACCTGACTTTTTGCCTATTTGTGCACCCAACTGAATCCTTTAAGGCCCTGTGCCACTGAAACATAAAGCAAACTCCATTTCAGATCGGAATGACAAAAGTAAGTACGCAAAGGTGTCTCTTTAAAATACTCGACAGCAAAAGAAACGCGTATCTTTTCAACATTTTGAACCCTTTTATATATATCACAACTGTTACGCTTACCAATTGTCAAATGTATCTGCTGTAGAAAATAATAGTAATACCTCATGGTCGAGGGGCCATATTTCAAACTTTAAGATTTGTTGCACCCCCAGGAAGAAACACTTGGTTACTATTTTCAGTCAAGGACATGTCTTGGTACCTTAGAAACCCATATTTTACTAAGTTTTCTGGGGCCAATTTTCTGTAAACGTTACTCCACTACCATTGAAAATAGCAGTTCACAAAATAAAAGACAAATAATATATTTGATAATAATATCAATGAAATTATTTGAGCTTTAAATGTTTGATCTAGATATAAACATCAATTGCAGTAGTCTGTGAGATGTATTGCAGCTCGTCAGCGTTACGTATGTTACATTTTATACGAAATGGCAGGTAATGACTTTATAGATTGCATATAAGAATGCACCATGTTCCACAATAGTAGGAAGAATTTTCAGTCAAGGACATGTCTTCGGGCCTTCATAACCCTTGTTTACTACTTTGGTCAGTTTTCTATAAACGGCCTGTAATCAATGTTACCATACTAACATTGAAAATAGCAGTACTCAAAATACATGACTTAGTCTGATATTTCAAATAGCATAAATGAAATATTTGAGCTTTACATGTTTGAACTAGACATTAACATCAATTGCAGACATCTGTGAGATGTACTTCTGCTTGTGAGAGTTATTCATGTTACATTTTTTACGAAATTGAAGATAATGTCGTTAGAGATTGTATATTAGATTAAACCATGTTCCCCTAAACTCAAATATGTATTAATGTTCTCTAGTCTAATGATGACTTTCCTTTTTTACATATTTGAAGCTCTTTAGAACTTGTAACTGGCGATAGAGGTAGAAAAAATAATATTTAAACATGTTTATTAGCATGCCACTTCTACTGGTGTACATATTTTCTATCTGACCATTTACAAAGAGAAATGTACACTGTCTTCTTATTCTCTTTCACAATGAAATAAATTGATAACTATATAAACAAATTTAACTATGATGGATAATTTGTTGCTGTTAATATATAAATCAGGTAACGTAGGGTACAAAATTATCCTTGCATAAATGAATAAAATACTAAAATGTGTGGAAGTAAGTCCCAAATATGACCTCAGCCTGAAGACATAGCCTGACGACAAGCCAGGCTTAGATTATATTTGAGTCTACTCTCCACTTTTTATTTAAATATGTTCAATCATAGACACATTAATCTAAATAATTAATTGAAGATTTTTTTGTAATTTTGATTGATTATGTTACTTCGATATGACAGTTTGCAGATTTTTTTTACCAATGGCATATAGCAATATATAACGTCAACTTCATAATTATTTTGGCTTAATGTTTTACTTCGTTTAATGTTGTCAAATTTTCATAATATATACCTGTAAACTACGTTACCGTTTATAATCAGGATAGCAAATGTGTAAGCCAGTACAAGTTACATGCTAAAAGGCATTTTTATAAATAAATTTCACTATAGTTACAAGCAATAAACAGCTGTAACTATGTAAAAATGGAATTTCACCATTAGAATAGGATCTATATTATAATTTAAGGTTGGGTAACAAGTTTTATTCTGATATGCAATCTAGAAAGTCATTTTATGCAATTTAGTATAAAACGTAACATAAGTAGTGCTGATGAGCAGGAACATATCTTACAGATGTCTGCAATAATATTGATATTTGTGTCTAGGTCTAACATTTAAAGCCCAAATAAGTTCATTGATACATTCGGGGTAAGTGTGTCTTGACTGCTCTTTTGGTGACGAAGGCTCTTAACAAGGTTATTCAATGATATATTCATTCTGCGTACACAGCTGTCATTCACCTTATTGCAGCAGCTAATAGCTTGTGTGTTCACCCAGACCATCTTCAGTTAATTTGAGGTCATGTCTAATGTTTGGAGAAATTGCATTACGAATATTTATCTAATACAAATCTACAAGCACAACCAATTGGTCTAATATGCCTGATTTGCTTGATGTAGAAAAAAAAATCCTGAGGTGGGAAACTCGCCTGCCCTAACATAATATTATAATGTATCTTGTTTTTAACCATATCAGTTTGCTGAAACAATGATTCTTTGCATATAAGGTTCGCCTTTACATTAAAGTTATCTACTACGTGTATAAACCAGTGCAGTATGCGAGATTATCATGCACTTGTTACTTGTAACAAACTCAAAATTTTAATCTTAATATGGCATTACAAATAAAATAAAACTGAAATGATTTCCTTTCACTGTAACCAGAGATGGCCCTCAAACATTGTTAGTATTAACAAATTTCTCTACAAGGATATGGGTACAATAATGAGTCAGTTTATGACGTAAATGATGTCTACAAACTGATGTTCGCAGTATTGCTCACAATTTTGGATGGTTTTGCAGACAATAAGCATAATTCAGTAAATCTTTGAAACCAACAAACTGATCATATCATAGACCATATGTAAACATTTATTGGTGTTACAAACAGCTCAGCATGCAAAAACACAGAATACAAAAAATACTTCCTTGTGAACAATGTAAGAAAACCAACAGCTGCGTATGAGTCATGAAACTACTTTTTCAACAGACACTCAGTCGACAATTTAATCTGTGAGTTTCAGAGTTTTAAACGATCTTGTTGATTTTTTGTGAGTCGTGTTTTATGATTAAAGCTCTAGAATAACTCCTGAAAATCTACTTTAAAGTCTTAAAGATAAACTTGCTACTAAAAGGGACATTCTATAGACCACCCACTGCTTCTCCTGTTGTACTATCTAATATAGAAAATTCAATTGGTCTTGCTACTGATACTGGTGTTGAGGATATAGTTGTGACTGGAGACTTAAATCTAAACATGCTAAATCAACATTCGCGGATGAAAGCTAGAGATCTATGCAAAACATATGATTTAACACAACTATTAAATGATCCTACCCACTATAGGGAAACTTCTTTTTCCATTATAGTCAGGGCCCTTAGGGACAAAAAATAGGTCCCGTGCGATTTGTGTGCCGATTTATGGTGACCTATATCAAAACCTTCAATGGAGTCTTACCTTTGATTAAAAGGTGGTCACCCATCTCAAATCTGCGTCTGAGGCTAGTTATGACGTCATAAATATGGCAACCATAATGAGAAACTGCTTGTTAATAAAAGCTATGGTTTGTGTTGGTATGGTCATATTTATCCAACACGAACGCTTTTTTAGCATCATATCAATTATTTTAGTCACATGATGGTTACATCAATGCTTTACCTGACTTTGACAATGAATTATTTGTCGGTAACAATATTTTGCATGCAAAATACCGTAGATTTCCTATAAATACCCAGCCTATCGGGCCATCTTTAGACTGATGGCTGAGAATGTTATTGCTCCCCCTCCGGAATTTCGCAAACTTATCCTATATAAAAGAGGATTTCAAGCTGCGTATTTTAGTAGATGTTTGCTTAATGTTCGCCGGGGCGTAAGTCTCTGACAGCCTGTTACATATGTTACCATATTAAATTTAGAAAAAAAAGAAAATTAAAAGTTTGAGCTACAGAAAGAATGCTAATTATTTAAATTACTCATATGGTCTGCATATTGACTACTTTAGCTACATATAAATTCTTTTGGAGCAAAATTACAGCTTCCTGTGGTGTTATGTTCGTTACTTTAATTAGATTACCCTTTAAACATGATAAGTGTGACCAATATCATTTACTTTTTAGCTGATATGTGCATTTTCCAGAATTTTTTGATTATTTTATACTAACAAACTCATTTGGGTTAGAGAAAATCCAAAGTTTGCTTTTATACTTTAAATAAAGTGTCTGATACGAGCAATTATAAAAAACAACCCAACGCTACACTCAATGTTAAGGAGCCGAATTTGGTAGGCATCATTTAAGTAAAAATATATGAAAACATTTGCTGCTGTTGGATATCTTGCATTTTTTTTTTTGGGATTGTCTTGCTCATATCATAAAGAATTATAGATTTTGCAGGTTAAACAACAAGATTGAATCACTTGTTAAAGGCTGTAACATATGTTACATGACATAATAAATGAGCAAGGACATTGACTTGATGTAAGAAATGATGTTTCAGGAAAAAATGAATATATTTCGCATGTTTTCCTAGCTAAAATCTCTAGCCTCTGGTGCCTAAATCTTAGGTATTGATGATTATTAAGCCCATGTACCTTTGTTACAGATGTTATGAATATTTGTTTTCAATATTTCTTAATATGAATAATTCTAAAATAAAGATACACCCTAGAGGAACATAGGAAATAATCTTTTCACATTTAAACAGTACAATTTAGTAAATGTCCCTTTCTAATGTAAATATTCTAAACCAATCCTTATCCAAGTCATATACATATCGTTTATTATTTCTGCTTCTCTGGTAAAATAATTGTCCTCCTCATATCATAAAAACCAGAATAATCATCAAACAAAGTTTTGAATGCAAGCTGAGTAATGACCTGCTCCATCCCAAACCCTTTTAGACATATTCTATCGTATGTACCGATTCAAGGCGCATCGAATAGGAGATGTTTGCACACTGTAAGCATGGGTGTTAGCCTGTATCAGCTGGTTACATATGTTATTTTATCAATTTGAGAAAAAGAAAATTGAAAGTTTGAAGTACAGAAAGCAGACATTAAAACTAGCTAATCAATGAACATTCTAATAGTCTGCATATTACTGGATGTCTTTACTACATATGACAGCTGTTTAACATTAATACGGCTACATGTTGTATTATGTGCGTTACATGAACTTAATTATAATTTAAAAGTGGTAATTTTGGCAATCGTCATTTAGTTTAACGACTGTTCTGAATTGGCTTCAAACTGTTTTAGATTAGGTTTAACAAACATATACTCAGTTGACGAATACAAACCCAAAGTTTGCTTTTCTATCTTAAATATTTTGTCTTTTATGAGCTAATGCACAACCCTACCCCCAGTCTTGCAGAGGAGCTAATTTTGTTTTCGCCGCTTAAATAAAACACATATAAAACAATTGCAGAGTGTTGATATTTTACATTTTCTTAAACAGTCTTGCTCATATATCATCAAGTTTTTAAGATCAGGACACTTATTAAAGATGTCAATGTGCCATGATGCCACAACCAGGGCTCTGATCGAATTCTATACACTTTCAGGTGCTGGTACCAATTAGTTCAATGTCAGGACAGAGCAAGAAATCATATTGGCAGGCATTTAGCTATGCTGGAGACTATCCACGAAGCATTCTTTCATCTCGGCTCAGTGCCCTTAGAAAGCACTGTGGCGGATGCACTAGAGTAATATATTTGTAAATTGTCCTGACCTCTTGGTTCTCGTTTGTGATGTCTAACTGTGAGTTAGTTACTTTCCCATTGGTATCCTGGGCCAGGTGTGGTACTTGATTGTATCGATTCCTGATCTTTGCCGTCTTTCTTACTTTGCATTAGCCAGTCACTGATATTGTTCGACTCACTGCATTGAGGTGGTGGATGTTTTTGAGAAAAAAAGCTGAATTGCAAGAACTACCACTTCGAAGAGCTGTGTTTCTCGAAGGTGTCAAACGTGCGCAGTATCAGTGAATCATTTGAAAACCTCACCTGTCATTAATCCTGACAAAGCAAGGCCTGACAATTATGGTTAGAGGCCGGACTGTGATAAATATTGTCCCGTTATGATGACATTGCCCATGTGTGGATCCAGAGGGGGATAGGGGGTCCGGACACTCCCCCTGGAAAATAACAAGTACATATAAAATTATGTGTTTCTATAGAAATAAGCATTTGGATCCCCCCCCCCCCCCCCCCCCCCCCCCCCCGGAAACAAGTTGGACACCCCCCCCCCCTTCGGAAAATAATGGACCGCCTCTGGATCCTTTGTAAAGTATAAGTATAGTTTTCTCAGCAATAAAGCCATTGGAACTCCTCTATAAACTGTAAAATAAGCTGAGGACTACATAAAACTGACAAAAATTCCTGGATCCGCGCATGTTGCCTCCTGCCCCCTGAAACCCCTCTGCAGCTGATAAAATGTGGTTGCAGCATGTCTGTATGCAAAACATCTCGGTGTAAGTACAAAGCAAACCATTTATATTGTACTGATTTGTGTTGCTGTGGAGCAGAAGAGGACATATTTAAACTATTGCCAGTAATCAATATGCTTATGACTTTTGATCAACTATTTTCATGTGGATTCAGATATTTCTTTAGCCGTATCAACAAGAATGCCTTTAAGTTATTGTCCGATTTTGACCTTTGAAGACGATTCTACCTAGTAGCATGCGAAAAATAAATCAGATTGTAACAGTTTTCTGTTGCCCGTGCTATCGCAGTACAATGGATAACTTGTAGAGGGGTTTATCCTTATTTCCATATCATGAACTACTAAGTAGACTCTTCTAACTTTTGATCCTTCAGTGGTCAAAATCGGACTAATATGAGTTTGGTTGATAGTGTATGCAAATGATTATTACTACTATCTTTTATTTGGGTGTAGGATAAGCAGCTACAGTTAAACCAAAAGCTTTCAATCGTGACTCTATTTACAATATTGATATGTTGTTCTAGAAAAAGGGTTTCAGGCATTTATTTACATTTATTATAAAAGCTTTGACATGCACATATGTTCTAGCCGGACTGGCTCATTTTACGTATTCTGCATCAATCGTTTGAAATAGAAAGACCCAAAGGTCATTGGTCAGAGGTCGTAGTACATTATATATATATATAAAAGGATTTAAATCAAAAAACAGTGCTAAATTTTTTTTGAAACTAAGCGCTTTCGGCTTTCGCCTTCATCAGAGTTTCAAGACACAATAGATTAGGTGAATAGTTAACAAAATATAACTATATACATGAATTATGTGATTATTTAAGCCCTAAGAAGGGCCCAGCTATTGTACGTGTATTTTCGCAAATATGACTGCACAATATTAATGAATTAAATACAGCGTACAAAATTGGCGTTCTGGCAAGAAATGTCTTGTACGAAAATTTGTGTAGGCATGTATTAGACTTCTGTTCTACACAAATTTTCGTACAAGACATTTCTTGCCAGAACGCCAATTTTGACAGTAGATAAATACAGTAGATAAATACAGAAGAATATATTGAATCAACTGAGCCGATAGATGCTGTAAATATTTTGCCTCTAGCGAGATTCGAACCCACGACTTCGGCAACACCGCCTAGCACTACACCAGTCATCAACGCTACCAACTGCGCCACTGAGTCATCCCCAAAAAAGTATGTTCAGGAAGCGCTGATATTGATGACGACTGATGCAGTACACGTCGTATATTGGTTCTTTTTCAATGGATGGCATCTATTTCGTTCGCAAGTGAAAGCCTGATGGATCCAAGGATACAAGTGAAATTAGATACTAAATATCAGAAGTGCGGAAATATAATTTCACAAACATCATTGCTTTCGAGCTACACACAATCAGAAACTGATGCAGATTCAGACAGTAGATAAATACAGTAGATAAATACAGCAGGATATAGTGAATCAACTGAGCCGATAGATGCTGTAAATATTTTGCCTCTAGCGAGATTCGAACCCACGACCTCGGCAACACCGCCTAGCACTACACCAGACATCAACGCTACCAACTGCGCCACTGAGTCATCCCCAAAAAAGGATGTTCAGAAAGCGCTGATATTGATGACGACTGATGCAGTACACGTCGTATATTGGTTCTTTTTCAATGGATGGCATCTATTTCGTTCGCAAGTGAAAGCCTGATGGATCCAAGGATACAAGTGAAATTTGATACTAAATATCAGAAGTGCGGAAATATAATTTCACAAACATCATTGCTTTCGAGCTACACAGGATCAGAAACTGATGCAGATTCAGACAGTAGATATTTACTCCGTTTAACATCAAAAACACTGTTTGTTTTTCATTCACTCCACTGTCTTTTTATTCGTAAATCGTGACGGCATTTAAGTCCCACCCTCGAACTGACTTCACCATATCTGAATATATTTTGTATGTTACGATTAAAAAGAGTTTGCATTCAGTCATGCTAAGGTTACCAGTTCATTAAAGGAATATTTCCAAGCGTTGGAAATGGACAAAAGGCATATATATGTGGTATTTACATATTAGGCGTCATTTCAATGCCGTCATCTTTTTGTTCTGATGCAAAGACAATATGGGCGACATGTTAATTTTAATTATTTACCCCCTAAGATTAAATTTGGTGCATTTTGACTGAAATTGGCACACAAAATGCAAGAAAGTCCTGATCCCCATATACTACAATGGATATACCGTTTAAATTGCACTGATACAATATACGCTATTTTAATGACGTCATCATGACGTCCAGACGTGAAACCCAGATGGGTGACCAGGTGATTTTCATTAGTTATCCCCTAAAGTTTGATTTGGTATAGGTCACCATAAATCGGCATCAAATTCGCACGGGAGTCCCGAGCGCCCCTGACTAATAGGTCTAGTGTTGGTCAGTAATTTTCGTTAAATTGTACTGTCTGGTGTAAGCGAACCATTTTTATCACCAGATGTCCGATACCATTGTCAAGTATATAGTCCATTTGAAATTTTAAGAACCTAGAAATGTTGTGTACAATGAAGTTTTTTTGCTGATTTGTGATGAAAATGTGTTCTAGAACAAATTTGGCTTGGTTTCCGGACCGGCAACTTTGGGCAACTCCTACAATTTGCATAAATCCAAGATGGCCGCCATAAACGCAATAAAAATCATTTTTTTTATCTATTGTCATTAAATGGTGTTCAATATGTCTATATAGGGCTTTTTGGTATGCAGAATCCATTTCTGGTGTTGTTTTTGCAATTTAATGCTCCATTATAGACATATCGAAGATGGCGGTCAGACGCCATCATGAACATTGACTATTCAACTGATTATCATATAATATATGATATGCAATATAGGTTTCTATCAGGAAATCAGAAATAATATAACTGACAGATGGATTGGACTGAAAGATTTACAAAACAAACAAAAATAACGTATAATTTCTCATATATTTCTTTATCTTTATTACTTAGCATCCAAATGATCCAAAATTGGGTCGTGAGGAAGATCTCCATCCTCATTGTTTTATTCAAGACCATCATCAGAACCATCTGGAAGGTTGCTGCCAATGTAATCTGTTTGAAATTCACAGTGTCGTCTTCAGATGATTTGGAAATATCCGTGGTTGCAGTGCATGGATTCAAGCACTTCTGTCTACCATGACAGTTGCAGAATGGAGTACTGCTTGTGGCATCCAAATACCTCCTTAGAACACTTATAGCCCTGTACTGAATCACATCAAGTAATTCAGGTGGAGCAGGATCGCCTTCAGCAATGGCCGGTATATAAATATTGATTTGAAACAACCATCCAAAGTTTGTGATATATCTTGACTGACCTGCAGTACCTTCACAAGTGGTTGCTTTCCACAACATGATTTGAAAATGAGCCAAAAGCATGTGTTGCAGAAGTTTTCCAGATGTTGGGGGTGAAGCCATCACTTTAGAATTTTCTCTTCTTTTTTGTGAATATATTATAGCAAGTAGATCAATGGATTTTTCTCGTGGCTAACTTTAATGAAACAAAGGAAGGCATTGCTGCATTCATCAACTCTGTGTGTGTGGTATCAATGTCATCTATGATAGGTAAACATTGGTAGTTTTCGGATACCATAGTATTCAGTGTAGTGACATTTCCTTTGTCGTAAGGATGGGAAGTTGTATCACAACCATTGAGAGCACACATACATGGTAGCTCCAAGCATTCTGACCAAGTTCAGCACAGATGGCATTGATGTGAAGTACGAATCCATGCCACCTTGCATTGCAAGTCTGCCCAATTCACCCAATATGCATGTAGAACAAACACATCTGTGGTATGCAGATCACATTTTGGCCAGACTAAGCTGCTTCCAGCAAGACCGATTGATCAATAAGCTTTACCATAAAAATACAATCAGCCCCTGTCTCTGATGTAGCAATCTCGCCAAGATTGGAGGGACTTTAGACTTTGGCAAATGCTTGCTTATTGGATTTAATTTTCATTTTGGCATCTCTCTAAGGCAGGTGACTTGCAGTGAAGAGGTCATAGTGAAGTACAACTCCACTAGCTTGCGGAATCCTGTCATGGTCTTTGGCAGAGATGTCTGGGTACTTGTCAAAAACAACAATCTTCATAGTAGCTTCAATATAGTGACTAGAATGTTGTTCTTCATGATGCAATAAGTTCAAATGGACTACTGACATATGGCTAGATAATGTGATAGAAGAGCTGTGAGGCCACTTCTTTAGAATTTTTCTTCTTCTTTGTTGAAATATTTTAGGGAGCAGATTCCATGGATGTTCCTGGTGGCTGACCATATGATGCAACAGGGAAAGGCATTGCTGCATTCATCATCTCTGTGTAAGTGGTACCATTTACACCTAAAGTAGTTTCACCTAAGTATTTTCCTGATACAATATTATATTCAGTGCAGGGTGATTTCCTTTGCCATAAGGGTAGGAAGTTGTATCACAATGACTGAGTGTAAGCATACCTGGTAGCTGCAAGCATTTCTGACCAAGGTCAGCACAGGTGGTATTGGTGTCAAGTACTGATCCATCCCAGCCCTTCACCTGTACCTTGCAATGCATGTCTGCCCCATTCACCCAATGCAAAAGTAGGACAAACACATGTGTGTCATCACTAAGGATGCAGGTCACACTCTGACCAGACTAGCACAATTGTCATATCACCTTCATCAAGACAAAATCTACCATCATCTGTTTTTACTGAAGTAATCTTGGCAAGATTGAAGGTACCTATCATACTGGTAAGTTTTCGTTTATTGGATTTGCTATTCATAATTGCATCGGTCTAGATGACTTGCAATGGAGAGGTCACTTCACTAGCTGGCCACATTCTCTTGTTGTCTTCGGCAGAGATGTCTTTGTACTTACCAAAGCCAAGGATCTTCCTAGTAGCATTTGTATAGTGATCAAAACATTCTTCAATGCATGCAGATAAATCATAGTGCCTGCCACCATGAGGCCAGGTGTCAAGAATATCTTGACTTTTGATCAGCCAGGTTTATAATCGATGCTTTCACAAAGACATCTCTGACCATCAATAAATGCTTGACAGTCTGTAAACAACTCGTAGGCTAACAGAGGACCAAATCCTATCTTCTCTTGTTACCTAATCAGAAGCAGTGGGAGAAATATGGTTTTAAGATATATTAGTACATGTTTGAATTTGATACTTTCTGCCTGTGAGGCTGTTCCTTAAGAAAGCACATTGTCTGAGTCAGGATGCTAATAGCTTTGTAGAAACCATCAGGGAAACATATTATGAAATTGCTTTCCACCTTTTCCCCAATAATAATTGAATCATCTATGTGTATGTCTAATGAAGCAATCTGATAAGTAACGGGATTGTATATGTTTAGGTGAGGCTGATTATCTCTAGAGGATGATGATATTTTTACATTGGAAATGCAAGGCTTGTCGGTATTGCATTTTTGCCTTGTGCAGTTTCTGTGATATTAAACCATGCTCTAATAACGAGTAGATACTTTTCATCAATCAGAAACTGTACATATGAGATACACTCATTTAGCTGATCTTAGTATGCCTTTTGGCACCCCCTAGCCCATTCTAATGGCAGTTGGTCACAGAACTTATCTGATGTTACTGCACACCTGTATGCATCAGACAAACTCAACATTGTAGTGGCATTTCCATCAAATAATAAGTAATGTAGTGTGAATACTTGACATATCCAACAAGCCTTCATCTTCAGCTGTTTCAATTGGACTTCACCCGCCCACTCTGTGGGCTCAAACTGGTGGATCAGAAGTGTTGGCAGGAGAAAATTGTCCACCCAGTGAGGAGTAGTTGGATGTATATGAGCTGTTTCGAGTACTGCTCATTTGGCTAATTGACAGAAATCATTGTAAGAGTGCAGCTGCTACAGTCTTTAATAGTCTCATAGCTTTTATCCATGATTTCCCATTGTAAATACCTCTTATTCCTCCATAAACTTCAATGACATAGAATTCCAAGGCTGAGCATTTTGTTACGATTCCAATGCAGGCAAAATGACTATTATATACATATGAGCTAGATGGACTACTATGTTCTGGAACTTTCTAGGCTGGTTCCAGCACACTTGTTTCATCCGCTTATACAACTGCCTGTCAAAGCAAAAAAGAAACCTTTTCCATCCCCATATCAACCATTGATCTCTGCATTAATATTGTTAGGGACTTAGGATAATGCTGCCCAGGGGACCAAACACATTCACATATACATGTTTGCAGGGTGGAGTATATTCTGTTCGACAATTCATTGTTAAGCCCATTCCAGAAAACACAAAAGCGAGATATTCCATAGGCTCTATATGACTATAAATAACATTCTTTTAAAGATGACGTTCGGTGGACATCTTGAATTTGGTTATTTATGACTACATTCAGAATGATTTTGCATACCAGAAAACGCCTTAAAAGACATATGTTATAATTTTCCATGGCGTACAGTGAGTTAAAAATATTTTTAAAGGCCATCTTTGCTATGGTTATTCCAGGTCCTCACAATGCAAAAATACATGCAGAATTGGATTCCTCATACCAGAAAAACTGTAAAATGACATACTGTACAGTATTCTGTGACAATCATTTAGAAAAGTCAGGTTTTCAAAGATGACATCTGGTGGCCATCTTGGAAATGGTCATTTGGGGACCTCAAAATGCAAAACTACTTGAAGAAATGGATTCCTCATACCAAAAAACCTATAAAATGACATATTGTACAACATTTTGTGACAATTATTTAAAAAGTTAGTTTTTGAAGGTGCCGTCTGGCGGCCATCTTGGATTTATGCAAATTTCGGGAGTTGCCCAAAGTTGCCATTCTGGCAACCAAGCTAGATTATTTCTAGAACATCTCTAAAGTGCAAAGAAACAAAAAACTTTATTGTACTCAACATTTCTCGGTTGATGTATAGGACATATAGGAGAGTGAAATGGACTAATATGTGATATTCATTTTTGATAAGCAGCTGTTAAAGTCCTTTTACGTGAACTATGGTTGTATAACCATGGTGATTTCAATTTGTTTCAACAATTTGTAGCTGACTTTAACTGGGATTCTATCAAAAGTGAGGACGTTAACCAATATGCTTTAAACTTAACTGATAAGCTCATTAACTTAGCTCGTGACTGCATTCCACACAAACATGTTAGAATTAGGCCACAATATTTACGTGGATTAATGGCACAATGCGCAAGCACATGCGAAAATGCAGTCGACTCTATAAAAAGTACAAACGTAATTAAACTGTTGACAATAATGTATTATTTAAGGATATAAGAAACAATGTAACTTCAAGTCTTCGTAAATCTAAGAAAACATAAAATAATCAAGTCTAGCTACGTCAGACTACTGGAAACCCCTTAAATCGTTTATACAACCATTATCTGACACGTCAATTCCATCTCTCTTTCATAATGGGTCTTATATTTCTGATAACAGCGATAATATAAGAATCTATCATGAGTATGAGGGTAGGATAGAAAAATCCGTCCCGAGGATCACCAATTGGCATCACAAGGCTTGCAGGGTGATGGCAAACTGTGATCCCGAGGTACAGATTTTTCTATCCTACCCTCACACGAGTATGGATTCTTTTTCTTGCTCGGCATTTAAAAATAGACTTCCAGAAGTCCCTGGATACTTTAAGATACAATTTCACATGATGACGTCACTTTAACATAACAATGACGTCACTTGACGACAATGTGCGTGAGTTCCAATACAACCAATGTATGTAGCCCTCGCGTGACAGCCTAGGGTTAGATAGCATGGGTTAGATAAGATTTTCTATCCC
Organism: Loripinus fragilis; assembly: GCA_964019695.1. Taxonomy (NCBI): domain Eukaryota; kingdom Metazoa; phylum Mollusca; class Bivalvia; order Lucinida; family Lucinidae; genus Loripinus; species Loripinus fragilis. The sequence continues at coordinate 78,474,940 of OZ026525.1, forward strand.
AGGGTAAAATCTCAGATACCCGTATCCGGTGTGCAAGAAGACAAACTTATTAAATGATTTCTTTGTCAGTCAAACATCATTAGACGATTCAACTCCCACGCTTCCAAATACTGATCTACCTGACAATAACACACTTCACAATATAATAATTACAGTAGAGGTCTCAGGAAGTTCGATCTGTTCTAGGTACTCAAACTGGGATTCTTCTGTTCCTGATAATACATGTATTTATAATAGACTTTTGAAAGAAATAGCATATCCTATATCCAAACCCTTGCATGATCTTTTCAATTATTCTTTATCACATGGTATCTTTTCCGACTTAGGGAAACAAGCAAATTTGTCTCCGCTGTATAAAACAGATGACCATTCTCTTGTATGTAATTGTAGACCAAACGATACAAACATAAATGTGTCAATTCTACAATTGATCACTGATTCAACACCTACCTTCTTACCGTCTTTAGTTCCTCTAACTGTTGAAAACACACCACGGTATAATCTACGAGACTCTCAAAACATTATGCCTTTACTTACAAGAACACATTTATATTATAATCTTTTTTTACAGTCATGCTTTAGAGAATAGAATGGAATTCTCCTTCACATTCGAAAGTCAACCTCTCTCTCAAGTTTTAAACAACAGCTTAACAAAAACAACATTAAGGTATCAGTCTATTACAGTTCAGGCAACAGATTGCTACACATACATCATACTAGGTTAGGAACTAAATGCAGCTCTCTAAACCAGCATCTTCACTCTACAAATATCATTGACGACCCATCATGTGCATGTGGCAGTGTAGAAACAACAAACCATTTTCTATTAGAATGTCCACAATATATTCAAGCTAGAAGAGATGTGATTATTACATTGTCTCCTTTTTGTGTTCCAAGTCTAAATAACTTATTATTAAGAGAAACAAATTTTAATAACCATCACAAGTTAATATTTCAAACAGTCTAGAAATACATTTCTGACAGCTAACGTTCTGTTTTAGATTAAGGAGCGTCTCTCTCTCTCTCTCTCTCTCTCTCTCTCTCTCTCTCTCTCTCTCTCTTAACTTCTTTACAGACCAATATGTAATGCATTTTGAGTTGTCTAAACGTTTTGTTGTGAACATGCCTATATGATAATAAGACAGTGTGTTCTTATAGAAAATTTCTATCAATATGACCGATGATCCTTTTATTGTTTTCACCAGAATTTATATATAGCAACTTATATATGTTGGGAAACGGATTTGAATAAGTCGTCAAAACTTCTTTTTGAATTCCAGTTTATAAACTCTGTAATGGATTAGTATGTATGCTCTTGTTTGTACATATGTAAAGAGTTTATCAAACAAAATATGTTTCAACTAACTCTAATTCAATAGTGACACCATTAAAATTAGATTAAGCATCATTGGATTGATGAAATGAGGTATTTCTCTTTTATATACAGCAGATACACCTGACTATTGGTTGACATTAAAATTTTGATACTTTTTTTTGTTTTGTATGATGAAAAAATATTGAAAAATTGTGCTTTATTTTGCTGTCAAGTATACAAAATACACGGCATACGTTTTTAATATACTTGTCGTGTAGCATCTCGATTAAAACTAAGGAACTAGCGTTAATGTTTCTGAGAGATATCAGAAATGTATAGAATGAAAAATTAGCTACTGTTATGCATGTTGCACCAATATCGGTCCCAGAATTTAACTGATTTTACTAAAAGATGCAAATTTGGGGTCACCTTTTATTTGTATGGAGATGTTATCAAGCTATGCATTGTAAATGACACATTTTCGTGTCATTTTCATCGTTTATGACAAGGTATAAGATGTATATTTTGTAATCAACGTGATCATATGTCATAAAACACATGAGGTCCGCTGTAGGTTACTGAGGCAGTTCTGATAGAAAACGATGTTCACAGTTGATAGCATGTCGTCGTATGGTTGTCAGGAGCGCGCAAAGGTTTATTTATTTCACCAATTTATATTGTCCTCTTCATTTTTTTTTACATTTCTAGTTTAATATGGTATCAGCGATTTTTGCAATATTAATGTTCTGACACCAACGTCCCTTGCTCTTTTAAATTTACACCACTTTCAATGTGGATTGACCCAATGGCAAAATGTCATGCAACTTAAAACAGATCATTTTTAATCGAGAAACAGTGACCAACAGCTGTGGGCTGTGCAGAACCTTTTGTTGGGTATATATGTGAATGGATCTCGACAAAGGACATCCTATATAGTCAATTCCCACACTGCCTGTAAAAACATGCGTTACTTTACACCAATTTTGGTGGCAGCTGAACTGCCACTGACCATGGTGTACTCATTCAACTGCTTTAAAAGCTATTATATGATCTGTTCGACTTTACATGCATTGACCCAGAGAATAACTATAGCAATATCCAGTTGTAACTGGAACAAATGTTGGCTTCAAGTTGTTGCGCTGCGGTAGGAAAGAAAGTGCAAGTTAACACCAAAAGAGGTGGCATCTTAACTGCCACCTTTTTTGGTGTTAACTTACACTTATTTTCACAGCGTATATGTGAATGGTTCTCCGCAAAGGACATCTAAGGCAAGAGTCATTTGAATGGGACACATCATATTGATGTTTAAAAAGGATCAAAGGGAATAGAGGTTGGAGTAAGGGGAGCGGGGATATAGGGAGAAATAGGGAGAAATATGGGAAGGAAGTGGGGTAAAGGGAGAAGGAAATTGGGCATGGGTACCCTGTTTAGCCCACACAGAAGCAGGGTGCTTCTACAAAGGATGGATAGGTGGAGACTTTTCAAACTGTTGACTAGCTGAGAGGAGCCGATTTGTCCCTGGACATGAGGGGATGTGGCTCAGTGGTAGAGCGTTCGCTTTGCATGTGAAAGGCCCCGGGTTCGATCCCCGGCATCTCCATTTTTGTCTTTTGTTAGCTATTTTTTTTTTATGCCTGTGAGAGTATGGGCTCATATTTGCCCACATTTAAAACATGGTATATTTACTGAAAAAGGACCGCGTTCTAGTTATGCGAGCATCTGCGCATGCATCCTTAGTACTAAACATGTAGTAATAGATAGTTGATTTATACCGTAAGGAGATTTTATCTGCTGCTTACCAGGACTTGATGCCCCAGTCACACACACACTTACGGACTCTTGTGGAGAGTTTCGGATCAAACCGCATAGCAGTCACCCGCTGAAAAAAATGAGGGCGGGACCTAATTTCTTGATGTGTTCGCAAGACGCAGCTACCTATAGTTGCGGGCAGTAACGGGTCATTGCGGATAAATGCGAATGTCAGCGGATTGATGCGTTCCATTGAACAGACACAATACGGACAGATACCAATAGATACGGACTACATCCCTTTCATTACCTTCCCTTACCTTTTGATACGAGTAAATGCGAATATATACCTTTAGTTGCGAACTGTTGCGTATATATACTTAGTGGGTCTGATTGTGACGTTTGCAACCACAGACTTTGCACCCTATCGTTCGTTTTAAACATTATGCCTGGAAAGAAGAAGCAGCAATTAAGAAGCAATGTCTCTAGAATGCACATTCTCAACCTCAAACATTTCAACAGGATGACAACTATTCATCTAGCTATTTCCTACGCCTCAGACATAGTCATCAAGAGATAGCGGATAACGACGCAGATGTCACATAATCTAAGAGGAGGTCATGCAAATAATATGATAATCCATTGTAGATATAGACAAATAAGTTACACATACGCTGCTATATGACAACGGTTTTTGAGTAATATTAGGCAAGATTCTTGACAGTTAGGACTTTTATCTACATGTATACATGCAAAAATGTCATATGACAAATAGAACATTGCATTTGCGTTCAAAAATTATTGAACTATATTCCATTTATTAATGATAAATGATAACATCCTTGGCAGAGCCTCACATATTATCAATTTTCCTCATCTCATTAAATAAATGCAATAATACATGAACACTCATGTAAAACAATCTCCATGGTTTAAATCTTAGAACATTCAGTCTTTCCCCTGCATACACTTTCTGCGGATATTCTATTCGCCCCCTTGGCCAGTATGCCAAAGGCATTCTCAACACATCGTCTGGCACGAGAAAGACGATAGTTGAAGACTCACTCTCCTGTTCCAGAGGCGCTGTAGCAAGGAGCTTCATCATCCACCTAAGGGGTCGTAACAATACGTATTTATCCGCATATGAAATCAACCAATCGCAACTATCCGCAACGATCTGCGTGTACAGGTAAAAATACGCCGAATGCGATATGTAACTAAGCGTTATTAAAGGTAACGACCCGAATGAGACCGTACCAGTCCGCAACTTTGGGTCGACTGCTGAAAGATACGTTTTGATACGTTCAGATACGAATGAGATACGGATACGATACGAATACTTACGTATTTTTTCCTTGCGTTACGTAACATTGCGTTGTTTTCATCCGCAAAACTTTTTTGATATTTTTTAAAATTTGGGCGCGGATGGAAAGGGCCTTGCGGTAAGTTGCGGATAAGATACGAACTGTTACGTACTCTGCGGATGTGATACGTATCGTTACGGAATGAACGGATAGATGCGGACGGGCTTTACGTACCGTCCGCAGAGTCCGTATGTGTGTGACTGAGGCATGACTCACCCAGGTAAACCGCATGTCTAGATCTCGGAGGGTGTTGGCTATCGGAGGTAAACATTGCGATTGTGGATGGACAGGGTCTATATTTATCCGTTTTTATTTCCTATAGAAAGTTTCTTGGAGACGAAAGCAGCAAACAGGTTGCTTCTGTATTGAATGATAAGGACTTGGAATGTGTTAAATGCTTTTGACCCATGTCCGTAGGACCCTGGGCGACTTTTCAAACGACGATTGTGAAATTTTCAATACAAAAAAGATATTCGTTTGATCATAGCTGGATTTACATCAACCTTTGACACAATTTGCTTGTGTCGCCACAATTCTATATCATTCTTCTGCATGATTTATAAGAGTCGTGTCTCAAATGCTAATAAAACATCAATATTTGAAATTTGCTTACGTTGATATCGTTTTGATGGTTAGCAAAATGTTCAGAGGAAACTTGACAGCTGACATGCTTGCTATCGGAGTGACAGTGGTTTTGATTACGGAGATTGATACAAACTGCCGCACAATTAGTGCCTGATTCTGATATATTTTAAGCATGCCATGATACAAAAAAGATATGTAATGCTACAAATGGAAGACTACCATGGGGGCGAAATAGAGAAGGGAATTTGAGAGGTTTTACAGTTGTGATGTGTTGTGAAAAGCGCTCATCTTCAGTCGGTGTCATTATGCATGTTTTTGTCTAGTGAGTCTGGAAAAACATATTTATTTAAAGTCTGGACTGATACATTTTTGGTGAAACCAGTATGCTTGATATAGGAAGGGGATATGATGGCTGGGTGGGGGCGAGGGAATGGTCCCTGAAAGAAGGCAAGAACATGTGCCATATCTATACTCGTTATCTTACCTGGCAACGCAGTGTATTAAAAACATGAACAGGGTTACAAAATGCAGGTTCACATTGAGGCGCATTTTGTTGTGTAAATGGAGTGTCAAAATGCGAGGAAACTATTGGTTAAGATGCCAAGTGTACATGATTAGTAAACCTTTGATCCAAAAATATATACACGTAGGCCACCCAGACAATGGGAACACCCATAACCACCAGTCTACTGAATCTCCACAGAACACCCAAACGCACATAGTACACTGAAATACACAAACCAGCCAACCCATTGAAACTCCCAAACTCCCTAGGCAACTGAAACACCCAAACCGCCCAGCCCAGGGAAGCACTCAGACCGCTCAGTTCACTGAGATACCCTGATCAAATCCATTGAAACATGCAACTCACCTATTCCACTGAAACACCCTTCTGTTGCACCGTCCGTTAGGATTCTATTCAATGAAACAAACTATACCAACAGTTGACCCCCCCTCCCAAACCGTACAAAAACAACACCTGCAAAAAAACACCACAAAAATTGAATGGGTTTCACCGAGGCTCTCTAGCCGGTCGCCAACTCCCCCACCTTCCTTTTTTGCTATGCAACATCTAAAACATTTGAATGGCATATCGCTGGTTGGCCAATGGTTGCTCGACATTGTGTGCTGGCTGGCATAGGGTATGTCCATGTCTTGTACCGCCTTCTGGTAGCTTTGCACTGGTACGCTTTCTTAGGTTTTGTAAAACATTAGTGAGAAAAATGCACATGAATTATACAGCAAAACATCTCATGTGATGTTGTTATTATCGCTTTATCATGCGCGGATCCAGAAATTTTGTCAGACGAAGTCCAACTAAAATCTGATTCACTTTTGTTTTAGATGATTGGAGTGAGGAATCAAAATACCACTAAAAGCGGACCATCATCAGCCCAACAGCAAAACGCTGGCGGGGAGATAATTACCCAATATTGAATGCTGGCTTGGTAGCTTTTGATTTTCCAGGGGATCTGGACCAGTATTGCTAAAGAGCCCCAAAGGTTTCCAATTTTCCAGGGAGGGGGTCAGGACCCTCTGCCACTCCCTCTCTGGATCCGCGCATCTTAATCTTAGTTAAATGCGACGACATAACTGAAAATTTGTTGACTGGGATGTTAAGAATAAAATCAAACAAAATAAAAACCATTATAATGAACCTGTACAGTTTGCATACGTTTTATAGCTGTACTCTTTGCGTCATTGCATACCACACGTATTTTAAAGCAATTTACCTTTTTCAGACTAAAATCTTTCACCTAAAAATCAGCTCCGAAGCGTTTGTCTGGAAAACACATTAACTTTGATTTAATTGCTTTTACTTGCAGTGAGCAAGGGAGTCTGAAATCTAGTTTATAAGACAGTTCATAATTAAGTTATTTTTCATGCTTAGGTTCTATTGTTTATCTGTCATTTAGCTGTGTATAAACAGAACACTAAAATGCAAGACTTTTAATGAGTTGTTCAGAGCTATAGATCAGTGGAAGATTTGGGGATAGATTTAAGTCTGTTTTGGTCTGTTGTCAGTTCATTCTTAAAAGTATTAGTATACATGTAAGCTTATCTGGATTTTCACTGCATATTCGTATAGGTGGACTAAATAAATCATATAACAAATACCCGTAAAATATTGAAGATATTGCAGTTTCGGTGGTAATCCGTTTTGTTATTTTATCTTTTAACGTTTTTAAACTTTACATACATGTAATAGTACAGGGCCCGGAATTACAATGCCTCTTTAAAGTTAAGGGAGATTAAGTTCAGTAATGATAGTTCAACATGCTAAATATATTGCCTGGATAGATGCAGTACTTGTGGTCAAAGATTCCATTGTGATCTACAGAAAAAAATGAAACTATTTTGATTTTAATCAGTTTAAAACGTTATTTTTCGCATCCTGAAAAAATAACTTTAAGGAGGCAGTGTAATTCCGTGCCCAGGTCCTCATAATCCGGTAACAGCAGCCCAAGCCCCACAATGGCATCTTTTTAACCAATATTATTTGAGCCGCGACATGAGATTTCCAATAATGTGGTATGTGCGAACAGCAAAGGCTCAGACCAGCCTGCGCATACGGACAGGCTGATCAGAGCCTTTGCTTGTCGCTTGAATATTATATGAATATTAAGCTACTGAGCGAACAGATTTGTAGTTTCTAAACTTAAAAGAAGGCTACACAGGCTCGTCTGAGTCTATTCACCTCAAAATGCCACATTGTTGGAAATCACATGTCGCGGCTCATTTGTCATTCTATAAGAAGCAATAAAGATGAGTTGTATAGCTTTAAGATATTTTTAAAAGTTGTACACCGGATAAGCGGCAATCAAAAAACATTAAACTATCGACAAACGTAAATCAAAAATCGTTGGAAACATTGTTTTCGATTGCCATTTGTCACCCGATTTTTCGATTGCCATTTGTCGCCCGATTGGCGACAAATGGCAATCAAAAACACTGTTTCTAGCGATTTCCATATGCATAAAACAACATGTATTTGTAACATGTTATATATTTGTACTAATAAAAGCAGATAGCTTCCCATTTCTGTAATATCGAATGTTTAATTAGATCTTTCTGCAACTATTTGCAGTACGACTTTAAATTTTCTTTAGTTCAAGAAATGTACCTGGGTGACGTCCTTTTCAGAAAGAGATGGACAATCGGATTGTAAACTGGCTGTTACTCGTTTGGAGGTTGGGTACAATATTTTTTTAAACAGATCAAGTTTAGTAGTTTTATAGTTGTGATGTTTGTTCTTGTATCTATACTAGAGGCCCTTCCAGGAGGTACCTGTTCCCTTGTTCTTCTTAAATATTGGCTTGTTTCCATGTTTCATGTTTTATTTATTTCCCTGTTCTCTGACAATTTTGTTCCCCTCCATCTGGCTTTTTCCCTTTCCCTAGAATAAAATGGCTTGTACAAATACACCCTTACTCGTGAGAGGGCCTCATTGTTAAGGCATACAGAGAACTCCTCTGTCGATTCCATGATAAAATGTTCCCTGCTAACGTTATTACAGTTCCTTACCATCGGATGACGTACTTGGAATTTGACAGAGGAGGACTTAGTCTAGCTCCTAGACCTTGATGTTTTTGTCAATTTTACTTGACTTTTCATACAGTATTATTTGATCTCATATAGCTGGTCTCATCTCTTCTAATTTAAAATGAAATTATCATTTATTGAAAAGAATATGATATCAGGCTAGTGGCTAGTCTAAGGAGGACTGAACATGGGAGTCGAACACTCATTTCATTATATTGATATTTTAAGTTAATTACCAAATACATTGGAGAGAGAGAGAGAGAGAGAGAGAGAGAGGCAGAGAGAGAGAGAGAGAGAGAGACAAAGACAGAGAAAGAGAGAAGCAGCGAAAGACAGAGAGAGAGACAGACACAGAGAAAGAGAGACACACACAGAGACAGAGAGAGACAGAGAAAGAGAGAGAAAGAGAGAGTAGAGAAAGAGAGAGTAGAGAAAGAGAGAGTAGAGGAAGAGATAGTAGAGAAAAAAGCGAGTAGAGGGAGTGCGAGTAGAGGGAGTGCGAGTAGGAGTAGAGGGTGTGCGAGTAGGAGTAGAGGGAGTGCGAGTAGGAGTAGAGGGAGTGCGAGTAGAGAAGGAGTGCGAGTAGTAAAGGAGTGCGAGTAGAGGAGTGCGGAGTAGAGAAGGAGTGTGAGAAGAGAAGGAGTGCAAGTCGAAAAGGAGTGTGAGTAGAGAAGGAGTGCGAGTAGAGGGGAGTGCTAGTAGAGAAGTAGTGCTAGTAGAAAAGAGAGAGTAGAGAAGTAGTGCGAGTAGAGAAGGGCTGCGATTAGAGAAAGAGTAGAGAAAAAAAGTAGAGAAGAAAGCGTAAAGAAGGGGTTCGAGTAGAGAAAGAGTGCGAGTAGAGAAGGAGTATGAGTAGAGAAAGAGTGCGAGTAGAGAAAGTAGAGAGAGAGAAGAGAAAGAGAGAGTAGAATAGGAGTTCGAGTAAAGAAAGAGATAGTGGAGAGAGAGAGAGAGAGAGAGAGCTAGTAGAGAAAGAGTGCGAGTAGAGAAAGAGTGAGAGTAGAGAAAGAGGGAGTAGAGAGAGAGTAGAGAAGGAGTGCGAGTAGAGAAAGAGAGAGTAGGGGTTGCGAGTAGAGAGAGAGAGAGAGAGAGTAGAGAAGGAGTGCGAGAAGAGAAAGAGAGAGTAGAGAAGGGTGCAAGTGGAGAAAGAGTGAGTAGAGAGAGAGAGAGAGAGATAGATAGAGTGGAGAAGGAGTGCGAGTAGAGAAGAAGTGCAAATAGATAAGAGAGAGTAGAGAAGGAGTGCGAGTAGAGAAGAGTGCGAGTAGAGAAAGAGAGAGTAGAGAAGGAGTGCGAGTAGAGAAAGAGAGTAGAGAAGGTGTGCGAGTAGAGAAAGAGAGAGTAGAGATAGAGAGAGAAAGAGAGAGAGAGGGGAGTAGGGAAGGACTGCGAGTAGAGAAGAAGTGTGAGAAGAGAAGAGAGAGTAGGGAAGGAGTGCGAGTAGAGAAGGAGTGCGAGTAGAGAAAGAGTGCAAGTAGAGAAAGAGAGAGTAGAGAAGGAGTGGGAGTAAAGAAAGAGTAGAGAAGGAGTGTGAGTAGAGAAATAGAGAGCAGAGAAAGAGTGCGAGTAGAGAAAGGGAGAGTAGAGATGGAGTGCGAGAAGAGAAAGAGAGAGTAGAGAAGGAGTGAAGTAGAGCAAGAGAGAGTAGAGAAAGAGTGCGAGTAGAGAAAGAGATAGTAGGAGAGAGAGAGAGTAGAGAAGGAGTGCGAGTAGAGAAAGTAGAGAATGAGTGCGAGTAGAGAAAGAGAGAGTAGAGAGGAGTGCGAGTAAAGAAAGAGAAAGCAGAGAGAGAGATATATATAAGAGGAGAAGTGCGAGTAGAGAGGTAGTGCGAGTATAGAAAGAGGGAGTAGAGTATGAGTGCAAATAGAGAAAGAGAGAGTAGAGAAGGAGTGCGAGTAGAGTAAGAGAGTAGAGATGAGTGCGAGTAGAGAGAGAGAGAGAGAGAGAGAGAGAGAGAGAGAGAGAAAGAGTGCGTGTTGAGAAAGAGAGAGTATAGAGAGATTATAGAAGAGTGCGAGTAGAGAAAGAGAGATTAGAGAAAGAGAAAGTAGAGAAGGAGTGCGAGTAGATAAGAAGTGCGATTAGAGAAGAAGTGCGAGTAAATAAGAAGTTGGAGTAGAGAATGAGTGCGAGTAGAGAAGGAAGTAGAGAGAGAGAGAGAGAGAGAGAGAGAGAGAGAGAGAGAGAGAGAGAGAGAGAGAGAGAGAGAGAGAAAGAGAGAGAGAGTAGAGAAGGAGTGCGAATTGAGAAGGAGTGCCAGTAGAGAATAAGTGCGAGTAGAGAAGGAGTGCGAGTAGAAAAGGTGTGTTAGTAGAGAAGAATGCGAGTAGAGAAGGAGTGCGAGTAGAGAAAGCGTGTGAGTAGAGAATGAGTGCTAGTAGAGAAGGAGAGAGTAGAGAAGGAGTTCGAGTAATGAAGGAGTGCTAGTAGAGAAGGAGTGCGAGTAGAGAGAGAGTGCGAGTAGAGAAGGAGTGCGAGGAGAGAAGGAGTGCTAGTAGAGAAGAAGTGCGAGTAGAGAAAGAGAGAGTAGAGAGTGCCAGTAGAGAATAAAGTATAGAGAGAGAGAGAGTAGAGAGAGTGACAGACAGAGTAGAGAGAGAGAAAGGGAGATAGAGAAGAGAGACAGACAGAGTAGAGAGAGACAGACAGAGTAGTGAGAGACAGACACAGAGAGAAAGAGAGAGAGAGAGAGAGAGAGAGAGAGAGAGAGAGAGAGAGAGAGAGAGAGAGAAAGAGAATAGAGAGTAGAGAGAGACAAAGAGAATTGAGAGCAGAGAGTTACAAACAGAGAGAGAGAGAGAGAGAGAGAGAGAGAAACGTAGAGAGAAAGAGAATAGAGAGTAGAGAGAGACAAAGAGAATTGAGAGCAGAGAGTTACAAAGAGGAGAGAGAGAGAGAGAAATGTAGAGAGAGAGAAATGTAGAGAGAGAAAGAGAATAGAGATTAGAGAGAGACAAAGATAATTGAGAGCAGAGAGTTACAAAGAGGAGAGAGAGAGAGAGAGAGAGAGAGAGAGAGAGAGAGAGAGAGAGAGAGAGAGAGAGAGTAAAGAGAAGAGCGAGTAGATAGTAGAGAGGAGAGCGAGTAGAGAGAGAGAGAGAGAGCGTAGAGATTGAGTAGATGGGGAAGAGAGAGCTGGTTGCTTTGCTTAATGTGTCTTTTTAGTGTCTCGTGATTGTTGTGTGGCTCTTCCTCACGGTGCCATGGGTTTGTCTGAAGTTTGTGATTGTGTTATTTCCTGATCATACTCGTTATTTTTGTTGTATTTGCTGGGGGTTCGTGTTAAGCACTTCGTGTTAAACGCTTATATTGTGTCATTTCTAGTTTGGCAATACTCTCACTGAGATAAAGGGAGCTGAATGCTTTGCGCATTGTATTCTGACTTTTGAGCGTATTCCTTATCTGTCTGTGTTCAAGTGTCCCTGTCTCTTGGAGACATGTGTCTGTCTATGATTGTGGCATTTCTTGGTCATTTACACTTGTTTTAACCCAAAGGCCGTTTTTGAAGAGGATTATCTTATGTTGGTTAATGCAAAAACACCTAGTTAAATTTATGCATCAAGTGAAGACGGATTAGACTCTACAGTTGCTCGTCGAAACATCTGGTATACTTATTGCATTGCTAGGGAGCGCAGTGGCTCAGTGGTAGAGTGCTTGACTCGAGACCAAAGGGCCGCGGGTTCAAGCCTCACCGGCGTCACTGCGTTGTGGTCCTTAAGCAAGACACATTTATCCTAGCTTAGTACTGGTTCAACCCAGGAAGACCGTCCCGCATAACTGAAAGATTGTTGAGTGGACGTAAAGAATCAAATCAAACAAAAACAAAAATTGCATTGCTACTTGATCCGTCACCTTCACAAAAAGTATGTGTCAATTTCATAGTATAATGCTTTGGCATGTTATGTTACTGCCAGATCGTTTCTTTAATGTGATGCAAATGGCTAAATAGATATGGTAGGCCAAAACAAACAAAACAAACTAGTGCACAAAAACACACATTCAATGTTGAACAAAAACTCTAACAAATTGGTTTATTTAAGCTTGTTTCTCCTTTGATATATTCCTCCCAAATCGAACCACTTGTTTTTGAAAGTGTTTGAGTGTTACACTTTTGTTTCCGTATGCGAGAGCTTTTGTAAATAGCATTATCAATTTGCCCTTCTCCGAATCAATGTTAACATGCACATGCCTTCCCGCCGACAGCTACCCAACATACCTCCGAACGGAAAGCTACCTATAAACATGATACCACCGTCATAAAATTGCAAATAAATAAGTGTTTTACATGTATTTTTGAATTGTATTTGACTGAGATCTAGACATGCGGTTCACCTGGGTGTGACTGAATGAAAAATTGTTGACTGTGATGTTATTGTTAGATTTGAATCTTTACGTCTCATCAACAATCTTTCAGTTATAAAAGGACGGGTCTTCCTGGGTTGAACCAGTACTAAGCTCAAGGATACAACGCAGTGACGCCGGTGAGACTCGAACCCGCGGCCCCCGGTCTGCAGTGTTGACTGCACATGATGTAAATAATCAAATCTAGTTTGAATCAATATGTGACAACAGTTGATTTATCTTTTGATGGTTTTCAATTGTGGTTAGGACTGGGGATAGATTGGTAGAGCTTTCGCTTTGCATGCGAAAAGCACAGGGTTCGATCCCAAGCATCTCCATGTTTAATTTTTGTTAGCTATTTTTATTTTTTACTTGGCTAACCACTTATGTATGTCTGTAAGTGGCAGGCCCCCACATTGAAGCAGTGTTACAATGCGTTTTGAAATATTGTAATAATTTGTTTCATTTTGATTTTTCTATTTCATTTTGCGTTGCCAATGTCGATGCTAAATGAAATAAAGATGTAATGAAGAACTTATTTAATTTTGTGATGATATTCTCCATATAAACACAAACTGAAATAATGTTAAATTATGAAACAATGTTATGCTGTTTTTCATAGAGTGTTTCTGTGGATAAATAGTTTGTGGTATTTCAGTGGACTGAAAGGCTTGGTGTGTTTCATTGGAATGGAATGTTTTGGGTGGTTCATTTGACTACGTAGTTTCATAGTTTCATAATGGATGATTTCGGGTGTTCAGTAGATGGTTTTGGTGTTTCAGTAGACTGTAGGGTGGTTTGCAGTGTGACAGTGGCTAGTGTGTATAAACATATTCATCATTTACAACAGACCTCATAATGAAATAAGAAAGATGGACGTAAGCGCAAAATGAAATAATTCTTTCATTTAGTACCAACCGCATACTATCGACGCAAAATGAAAAAAAATAACATGTTATAATTCATATTGCGTCGACCCTGACAACGCAAAATGAAATAAAAAAAAAGTTTCAAGTGAAAGAAGTATTACATTTATTGAAAATGTGTAGTAACAAAGCGGGGTAATTTCCACCGCATACCCTAAAAAGTGCCCTTTTCTAATGTTGGCTAGTTTAAGTCAATTTTGATAAGAGTTGAGATCTTTATATGCCTATACATGAATGGGGATGTGGCTCAGTGGTAGAGCGTTCGCTTTGCATGTGAAAGGCCCCGGGCTCGATCCCCGGCATCTCCATGGTAATTTTTTTATTGGTTTGTTTTTTATTGTAAAATTATCAAACACAAATTGCCCCTGGGAAAAGGCGTAAAGGTGAAATTATCCGCTTCATGATCAATCAAGAAGAGCATAGGTTGAAGGATAAGATAATAGGCTATGTTTGCTTATCGTTGACTTTGACGACGTGGTAAGGGGCAAAACCTAAGTCAACTATTAGATTGAACCATAGTAGAGTTATCTCCATATTAAATACTATAGAAAGTTGGTTTCATGGAAAATTACAACATTCAATCTAGCTAGTCCGTATACCAGAGAAGACTGAATGAAGAGGGGAGGGAGGGGATGAGGAGAGGATGAGGAGAGTAGAAGAGGGAGAAGAAGAGTAGATAGATGAGGAAGGATGAAGAGGAGGGAGCTGTATAGGAGGAGGAGGTTGACAAGGAGGAGAAGGGAAGGAAGAGGAGGAGGAGAAGGAGGAAGGAGTAGGAAAGGAGAGGAGTAGGGGAGTAGGGAGGATGATGAGGAGGAGGAGGAGGGAGGAGGGTGGAAGTAAGAGGAAATGGGACAAGGGAATAACGAGTAAGATGAGAGGAGGCGGATGAGGATGAAGATGAGAAGGAGGAGGGGTAGGAGGAGGAAGAGGAGCTGAGAATGAGGAATAGGGGGGAAAGAAGAGGAGGAGGAGGGAAGGAGGAGATCTAATTTATTATCAAAAAGAATATTAGAGTTGACCATTGTATGTGAGGAATAGGAGGAGCTGATGATGATGATGATGAGGAGGAGGAGGAGGAGGAGGAGGAGGAGGGAAGGATAAGAAGGAGAATGAGGAGGTGGCTGAGGAGGAGGAGGGGAAGGAGGATAATGAGGAAGAGGACGACGGCAGGAGGAGGGGAGGAGGATATGCTCTAGGACGTGAGGCTAACTTCTCGTGGTCTAGGGCGTTGGCTCACCCCCGTGGTGGTACCGAACGCATCACAGGGTCATCCGAGGTCAAAATGGTCTCCTAAACCACAGAGGGCATGCCCTTAGTCGAATGGCGGCCATCTTGGATTTCATGTTATTTGGATTTAAATTTCGTGACGTCATTTACCCTTAAGAGGGAGCCATACTACTTAGGGGAGTGGAATCGGAGGATAAAGGGAGAAGGAGCGTGAAACTATGCATGGGTGCCCTGTTTTGCCCACACAGAAGCAGAGTGCTTCTCCAAATGATGGATAGCGCCACGCCCTAGTAATGAGAAAATATGCATCTATAGATAGTTTTTTTTATACCGTAAGGTGTCTTTTCAAAAGTTGGCTAGTTGAAAACGGTTGCTTTATGTTTTGAAGCTTTTGAAGTGTGGATATTAAAGATAGGGGATGTGGCTCAGCTTTGCGTGTGAGAGGCCTCGGATCGATCCCTGAAATTACCATGTTGAATTTTTATTTGCTATTTTGTTTTACTTTGCTTTCCATTTTTGTATGTCTGTAAGTGGCTGTCCCCCATTAGCCCACATTGAAGCAGAGATGAATAGTACTGTGCTCCAGAGAGCAGCCATACTTTTCTAATGTCGGATAGTTAACAGCTTTGACGCTTATAACAGTCAGGTATGAATGGGGATGTAGCTCAGTGGTAGAGCGTTCGCTTTGCATGTGAAAGGCCCCGGGTTCGATCCCCGGCATCTCCATGACTTTTATTGGTTTATTGTCTTTATTATATTATCAAATACAAAATGCAAAAGGCAAAATTACTTTTTTTCACAATCCAAAAATCAAGAAAACCGTTTCAACGAGAGCATAGATTGCTCGTCATAAGATAATAGGCTACAGATTACATATCTCGCGCATGCATTTGCTTATCTGGATGTGTGACGATGTGGTAGGGGCCAAACCTAAGTCAACTATAAGATTGAAACCGTAGTAAAGTTATCTCCATATTCAAAAATCTCATCACGAAAAAACCCATTTTGCTTCATGTGAACTACAAAGGTGCAGACCAGCCTGAGTATCCTTGAAGTCTGGTCGACACCTTTTGCTATTCGCCCTCTAGAAAGTATAATATCTATGGCCGATATTTTGTTTCACACTATGCAAGGCGATAAAAATGCAGCGGCATGATAAAAATCCAGCGGCCATTCCGCGAAAATTTTAGCGACGTAAGTCAAAAGTAAGTTCATTTTTATCTACTTTTGGCTTTACTGTAGAACGTTTTGAAAGAGACATCGACGTAAAACTGTTCAGCATTACTGAAAGAACCACTGTGTATATTTGGTTCTCTAGTGGATCATGGCAGTAGATTGTAGGTGCTAAAATCGCATTCTTTAGATCGTCGCCGTCAAAATGTTTCTCAAAAACATAAATTTCCATAAGATATTACCTTTTCGTTGTGGCAGAATAGAAACTAAGAATGCATAGCGGCCGCCGTCTTACCACACAAATCATTCAATGCATTGTTTTTGATAAGGTTGGCAACGAACCCTTCAACGACACTGGGATTGGGTTTTGAAGATAAAATGTCCAGTCACATCCATTTTTCGATGATAACTGGCACAGCTGAGATGACGTTTTCAGTGACGAAATACTGAACAGTTTACCATCGATGTCTCTTTTAATACATACAGAAAAGCAAAAAATAGATAAAATTAACTTACTTTTGACTTGTTTATGTCGCATGCATTTTAGCGGAAAGACGGCATGTCACTGGGCTTTTTAACGCCTTGCATAGTGTGAATCTAGCTAGTCCGTATAACAGAGCAGAATGAATCACAGTTTACACAGAAAAAAGTTGCTTATCTGAACCTATGGGTATCTTTTACCTAATTTCCACACATTCTAATAAAATAGCTATTATAAAAGATTGTTTTGTTTGCCGTTTCCTGCCTATCAAGCAATTTACCCCCCTACCTAAAACATCTTACGACTTCAGAATTTGGAATTTTATTTGAATTACATCTCTGCCCACTGACACAATGCCTATATTCTATATTTTATATTTCACTTGTATAAATGATGACTTCTCTCATTTTTCTGACACTATTTGGCTAAAATATTAGAAAAAAACTTTTGTCCAGGTATTTATGATACCCAGATAAAAGTGTTTTTGCTAATATTTTTACATATGCAAATAAAGTGCTAACGGCCTACCCAGCTCTACAATCCAACCCTACAGCCTCCCAGTATAGTAGGAAGTAACAAATGAACTATTTTTAAGCATGGCCTAGCACTACGCGGGCATCTAGCCATACTACTGAGCCAGAAGAGCAGCAGTCAGATGTGAACTCTCCCCTTGCAGTGGCGCAGCCAGAGTGGGTTCAGGGGTTCGCTTGTACCCCCTAACCACCCCACCCACCCAGTTTTAAATATCCTATGAAAATGAAATAATTTGGTTTCAGTGATACCGAATTGTTTTGTTTTCATGTGAGACCGAATAATTTCACTTTCATGAGATAATTAAGAAAAATGAGATAAAATCAGCAATGCCATCCCCAATACCTTTATACATACAAACCCCTGCTCTATCTTGAGCATTATTTAATCAATTTTCTTCAAATTTTGCATGAGAATTGATATTAGGAAAGAGTCTTGTGGGATTACAAATGGTCTAATTTTGTCAAAAAATACAGAGTTACGGCCCTTGATTTGAAAATATGATGCAATTTTGTATCTAAAATCCTGGTTGAGACAACTGCATTTAATTTTTCATAAATATTGCCCTTGATTTATGGATTGTCTTTGTAATAAAACTATTTCATGGTAGGGTATGATGCATGTCTGCAGCGCTTTAATGGCTGATTTGTTTTAATTGTTCAGGAAAAGAAGGCTTTCTAACAATTCTTTTGAGTTAAAAACTAAACCATCATAAAATACTGGCTCGGATATGCCGAAGGTTTTCAAACCAACATTGTTACAAACAATGAACTCTGAGTGCATGCGTAGACTTAAGAAAATACTCAAGTTATCAAGTTTATGATATTGATAGTCTTGTTCGTTCACCTGAGCCATTGGCTCAAGGTGAGCAATCGTGATCATTTAATTTTCATTGTTCGTCGTAAACAATTGCTTAAAAAGTCATCTCTTCCTAAGCTACTGCCTGTATTTTGACCAAACTTGACAGAGGTCAGATGAACTAAAAATAAATTTTTGGAATGAAAAGCTATGGTGTATTTATCATAACATTATCACGTTGCATCTGAGAGTGAATTATACAAACCAATTTCTGATTGCTAAATTACTAAAACAAGGCTCTCCATATCCTGATCTCAGAATTTATTGTTAAATACAATGTTAGTTTAAAACTATTTTGCCTATCAGAGCTAGTATTTTATGGTGATTCAGTTTATAAATTAAAACGATTTGTTCTTTTCCTGAGTATATTGCAGTCTTTGGAGCGTTTTCTTAAAGTAGGACTTGTTGTTTTTGCAGCATTTGTATTATAGAACTTACATTAATGCTACCTACATTCTGGTATAAAGATTTGCTGGAAGCTTACTTATCCAGTTTTTCAAAGGCGCTGGATCTGTTGTTGTTGATCTACCGTTTATTGTTTCCATTGTTTGCAGGAGGGGGGGGGGGGCTTGTGTTTTCTATGGTGGTATCGTGTTTGGTCCTTTTTCTGTAATATAGTACTAAGTATCTTAGAATCATTCTGGTTTTTGCTATCATCTCGCTGAGGAAGACAAAAAGCTGGTTGCTTTACTGTTATTGTGTTCTTGCGGCTGCTAGTGTTACATGTATGTGTCCCTTCCTCAAGATACCATGTACCTGGCCATGTAGCACAGTCGGTGGCAAGTCCGACCACAGATCCAGAGTTCGCGAGTTTGATCCTGGCCCGGTCCCATGTATTCGTGGAGATTGATCATGAAATAGTTTCTAGGGCCATTTTCCTCCTTCCGCTGATTCAAGAAGGGTTGTTGTCAGCTACAAGCGAAAGTATGTGCATGAAGTACTGGTTAACGGCTTAGTCAAGCTGACCGTCTTGACATGACCATAGCTAACGACTGAGATGTAAAGTATCAACCAAACAAACAAAATCAAGATGCCGTTGATTAGTCTGTGGTCTAAGATTGAGACATTTAAAGGTCATACTCACTTAATATTTGTTTACGCGTGTGGATATCTGTCCAGAGGCAAATCCAGGATTTCACAAAAGGTGGTTTACTGACCGTTCCAGGGCGGTGCTTCTTTTTAGTTGGCAATCCGAATCGAAAAAAGATGCATATTTTTGGTTTTGTTGGCATTTTTGAGTACATTTGTTAGACCACTTTTAACTTAATATTTAGCATGTGTACAAAGCCATAGGGGTGGATGCCAAGTCTGAATTTGCATATGAAGGCCAGAAACTAGGTCAAAGGTCATTGAGTGCAAAAATGAGAAAATATGTACTACTGTAAAACAACTCTATCTTTTTATATGTAAACATATTTCATTTCAAGCCAAATTTTGTATGCTTATAGTTATAAGTCTGAAAAACATTAAAAATATAATTGTTCATATGTCGACTTTAAAATGGGGTCAAAGGTCATCAAGTGCAATAATCGGAGCATTTTTACAAACTGTGTTTCTTTTTTCTCTGGTCCAACAACAAGATGCTTTTTAAACTCTAAAAAGGGTAGAAGTCTTTCAGGAGGCTTAAATTAACATGTTTATCATTAAAAGAACCCCTTTGGAAGCATCCTTTTATGAATTTTACAAAGACAAACATCGTAAGTTTTATGCAATTCTGACGGAAATTCTCCCTCAATTGGGCTAAACTGAGATATATGGGCTACCTTGAAAGTTTGCTACTCCTCTCAGAAAGTAAAACTATTTTTAGTTTGGGACATGTCTTGGAGCCTTAGAAATCTATAATTTAATAACTTTTCTGTGGTCATTTTTCTATAAATCACCTGTAATCAACGTTACTATACTGGCATTGAAAATAACAGTACACACAGTACAAGGCTAATGTTGATTTATTTTAATAGTATTAGTGAGACAGTTTAAGCATTAAATGTTTAAACTAGACATAAAAATCAATTGCATACATCTGTGATATGTATTTCTGCTCGTCAGCGATACGTATGTTACATTTTATACTAAATTGCAGATAATGACTTTACAAATTACAAGTATTAGAATAAACCATGATACCTGACCTGAAATATACATGATATTGATCTATATTCTATTTGAAAATGTTCTTTTTCATATATTTGAAGTTGTTTATAACTTTTGATTTGCAATGAAGTGAAATCAAGTAAATATTTAAATATGCTAATTAGTATGTAATTTGTACTGGCTCCAGCATGTAACACATAGCTGCTTACATATTCATTTTTCTTTTATTTACATTGCACTGGAATTGGCAAACTATCTTTCATAATGAAATCAAATAATGACTATATTAACAATAATGGATCTTAAATTGCTGCACATATATTAATGAGGTAACGTTGGTGACAAAAGCAGCCTTAAATAAATTGATAAAGGTAGTAAATTGTTGTTAGGCTTATATAAAATTTGGGTCTGCTCTCCACAATTCGCTTACATATACTACACACATTTTATTCTATATAAGACTTAATTTGAAAGAGTGCTATGGGTTGGTCTGCAATATGTGAATGTGGCATTTCCTGGTCTAACTCAATTACCCTATGTAATTTGCTTGGTTCTTTTACATTCATGTGCAGTTTTCAGAGTTCTACAAATGGTACATAACGATAAGCATGCAATCTACATCGTGATTTAAATATTGACTTGATATCAATAATTTACATAAAATAGCATAGCAATATTTCATACATCCAGTGGCAAGGCATGAATTAAGGCAGGGGTAGTGCTGAGTGTCTTCTATAGCAGGTATAGGTTTTTGAAGATTGCAAATATAACATTGTAGTACAGATCCAGCGTGGTTTATGTCCAAATATAGGATGTTACATAGATCTATTATTAAAGATTTTCCTTGTATGCTGAATTCTTTTAATTTTCACTTTTCTCTGTTGACAATTACATTATAAAATTAATTTATCATCTGTCCACATTAAAATCTTCTATGTTTTGTTGAACTAGATTTCATATCATATTGTAATGATGATTATCTTATTGTATTCTATTGCAATTCTGATAGAAACTATTTTGCTTGTTAATTATCTTAGACTAAGGTTGGTTGAGGTAAGATTATTTGAGCCATGTACATGTAGCAGTCTAGTAAAACATCTGAACATATTTCATGGTAACATAAACAACAAATCATTCGAACGTTAGTGATGCTTTATTTTACAGATCAGTTTACTGTTTTATTCTTAAGCATAAAACAAAAACATGACTCCCAAAATTCACTAGTATGGTTTGCACCTCTAAAACTCACAGATTAAACTGAATGTTGAAAAAGTAGTGTCACACGCAGCTGTTTTCTTTGCTTTTCTTATTCACGAGGTAGTTTGTTTTTAGTTTTATTTATGCACTATTTGATTTTGTTGAGCTATTTATAACCCTAGTACATGTTTTATATATGTCCTACGAAAAGTGAGTTATGGTCTGTTTGTTGGTTTTAAAAGGTTTACTAAATTAGGCTTATTGTGATAGTCTTAAATATATATGCAAAACCATCGAAAATATGAACAACATTGCTGACAACAGCTTGCAGAAATCATTTTAAGCATAAACTTGCTCACTCTTGTACCTATATCCTTGTAGATATTTGTGAAGACTAACACTGTTTGAAGACTGTCTTGTATATAGTGAAAGGAAAGAAGTTCAGTTATATTTCAAGAGTAATGCCATATTAAAACTACACATTTCGAGTATGTTGCCAGTTACAAGTGCTATCCAATCTGATATATTTCACTTGTATCTACGATCAGTAGATGTATACATTAATGCAAGTCACCTACCCTATGTGCAATAAATCCCTGTCTTAGCAAATTGTCATGGATAACAGATAGATTCTACACTAAAACAGGCGAGTTAACTACCTTAGGATCTTATATACATCAAGCAAATCCGAGATGTTAAACCAATGGATTATGCTAGTAAATGGACATATTAGATAACCATTTCAGGACACATTCACTCTAAATACTAAGAAATGACCCCAAACTGATGGAAAACTATGAACACAATCAAATTAATTGGTGCTCCAATATGGTGAATGCCTGTGTTCCCAAGAAGTCACCAGAAATCTGTTTTGGGGGAATTTAATTTGGAATAAAACTTGCATTGGCATTTTACACTTAAAAAGAATAACATAAAGAAACACATGCCAATAAGCTCATAGCATTTGATCTCTATCATCATTGCAAAAAATAATAAGCGAAATATGTTTAATAATGATACTCAGAATCGAATTTATCGACACTTAAACAATTACAATGTATAAAAAGTTGCGCTGTGAAAGACATAGATATATATTTTATGGTATCTTAAAATCAGAGGTTACCTTTAATATCATATCTATAGTGCTTATATATATGGATGAATACGTTTACACAAGCATCCTGATTTCAAAGAAATGACGCTTTTGAATCCACATCATTTCATTAATATCTGCAAATGAAAGGACACCCCTACAATTAAATGTTTAAAGTTATATGGAGGATTACCCTTAATGTCAGGGCTATTTCCATGATATAGGCCACAAAAAGTTAACAATGTTTTCACTGGATGGTCATTATTAGAAATATACCTGTATATTAGCTTTATGTTATGTATGCTACCATCTGCTAACAGGCCAATATGAAGACCAATGTGAGGTTATATTCCTTCCAGTATATGGTTTTTACCATATTCTATCATAGTTTCAGCACGCCTGATGTTTTATGAGAGGAGGCTTGGTCTTTGTGTTTTCACGAGGCCATGCTTAGTATATGCAATTAGCAGGTAGTGACCTTGTAAAGAGTGTTTTACAATTACTCAAAGATGGGAACAAATACAACAAATGTGTGAAATGAGAAAAGAAATATATTTTAGTCCTATAAGCATGAGATCATGGTCAAGTACTTCATGAAAGCTGTAGCTAGGAACATATACCGTTGAGAAATGACTCAATTTCAGATAGTAAAATGTAACGTAAGTAACAACTTAAACACATCTTATGTATAAAAGGATAGATAATTGCATAAAATGACGTATTCATACAAAGCATTAAGCAAAAAAATAGTTCCTTACAATGAAATGGTTATTCTTAGTTGTATTACATTTTAATTGATTTTATACAGTAACGTACTTTACATGCATATTATGAATATTTGACCGCAGGAAACTTGGTAAATCATTGCTTTCCAAACATGATAGACACACACCTAGCAGGATAGCAATAAAAAAATTCTTACATTAGGATAGAAGGGAACTTTAAATTTGAATTTTGCCCCTATATAAATAAAATATTGATACAATTTTCAACGATTTTGCACTTAAATGACCTTTGATCCAAAAACACATCATGCCTTGATGATGCTGTTTGTTTATATAGCATGGCTTTATGATCCAAAAGAGATTTTGCATTCTTTTGAATCATAAATTTGGATAGCTAATTGATAAAAGCGCTAAAATCTGACATATATACAAGAATTTGCACTCAGTTGACCTTTGACCTAATTCTTGGACTTTTGGGCATTTCCAGACTTGGCATCCACCCCTATCCTTCTTAAAACACATCAAGATACACTTTGAGCATGGATGCCAAAATGTACTCAAAAATGCCAACAGAATTTTTTTTTCAGGCTCTGGATGGCCAACTATTTGTGGATCTTTTATGTTTTTGTTCTGTCTTGTGTTGGCTATGTTTTGTGCGCGTCTGTTTATATGTGCTTTGTGGTCACCTGCTGGGAAAGGGCTGACCTCTTGGCTCTCGTTTGTGGTGTCTTCTGTGAGTTTGTCACTTTCCCATTGGTATCCTGGGTCAGGTGTGGTACTTGATTGTATCGATTCCTGATCTTTGCAACCTTATTACTTTGTATGTATAAATGTATGGGGAGTTCGCATTGACGATTTTATCTCATTTTTTCTTAAATATCCCGTGAAATTATTTGATCTCACATGAAAATGAAATAATTCGGTTCATTTTCATAGGATATTTAAAAACGGGGTGGGTGGGGCGGGTAGGGGGTACAAGCAAACCCACTGAACCCACTCTAGCTCCGCCACTGCCAGGGAGATTTCACATCTATTAATTTTTGAGATCTGATTTTGCTTTGGTGAGGCTTGTACTGAGTAAGAACCCGTGTCTGACTGCTGCTCTTCTGGCTCAGTAGTATGGCTAGATGCCCGCGTAGTAATAGGCCATGCTTAAAATAGTTCATTTGTTACTTCCTACTATACTGGGAGGTTGTAGAGTTGGATTGTAGAGCTGGGTAGGCCGTTAGCACATTATTTGCGTATGTAAAAAATATTAGCAAAAACACTTTTATCTGGGTATCATAAATACCCGGACAAAAGGTTTTTTTTCTAATATTTTAGCCAAATAGTGTCAGAAAAATGAGAGAAATCATCACTTATACAAGTGTTAGAGATGAAATACAGAATGTAGGCATTTTGTCAGTGGGCAATCAATAGATGTGAACTCTCCCTTGCAGTGGCGGAGCCAGAGTGGGTTCAGGGGGTTCGCTTGTATCCCCTACCCGCCCCACCCACACCATTTTTAAATATCCTATGAATCTAAAATAATTTGCTCTCAGTGAGACCGAATTATTTCATTTTCATGTGAGACCAAATAATTTCTCTTTCATGGGATATTTAAGAAAAATGAGATAAAATCAAAGACAATACATTGAACGATTTGTGTGGTAAGGCGCTATGTATTCTTATTTCATATTCTGCCACAAAGAAAAGGTAATATCTTATACCCTTATTCCACACAGGCCACGAATCGCCCGAATTGCCACGAATTGATTTTTTTCTTATTTTCGGGGGAATTTGTAATTTTTTTTTCTCCAATCGTGATGAGCTACGAGTCATTTCCGATTCAGATACGATGTCGTTATGAATATTCGGGGGAATCGGCTCGATTCTGCTGGAATCGCGCAAGAATTCATTATGATTAGAAAATAACATTAGAACATGCTGCACGAAAGTTAAGGATTCAATTACGAATCAGTTAAGAATATGCGGAATGCAGCACGAATTGGGCACGAATAAACAGAAATCCGCGACGATTCGACACGATTTGCGAGATTTTCTCACACGATAGCTATAAAAAAGGCCCTTACATGCTTCCGGGCATCAGTTCCAAAATGAAAGTTCCTCGTAAAGCAGCAGTAGAATTGATCCTGCAACTTGAGTGTTGAAAACGGCTTCTTATATAACTAGAAGAAAACAACTACGTTAAAGTCGAGGGGGCCTGACCCAGACTCTTTGACTTGGCAAAAATATGGCAGTTCGCCATTGGCAAAATCGCCAGCCAGGAGCTACTGACTGATCTTGATTGTGCTCCAGAATCTGCCAAATCTGTTTCAACTTCTAGGACTGCTCACATGCGCGAGACGGGGTATTTAACCTTAGGGAAAATCCTTCTGCTATCTCTTCCTTGGTTTTATTGCTTGGCTTGATCTCCCGATTCCCCACGAATGAGCTAAGCGTAGCTACGAATGCTGAAAACAATGCAAAAACGCCCCCGAATTGATTACGATTCAGTTACGATGTCCAAGAATGCCTTAGGAATTAGGTATGAATCACACACGATTTTTCGAATCGGGGAATTCGTGGCCAGAGTTTTGAGTTCAAAACTTTTGAGCCGAATTCCCGATAGACCTACGAATTGCAAGAACTCACTACGGACTAAGCAAATCAGTTAAGACCATCACGAACTGAGTACGATTCAGCCACGAATCCAAATATTTGTCAATCGTGTCAATTCGTGGGATTCAGGGCCTGTGTGGAATAGGGGTATTATGGGAAAATATGTTTTTGAGAAGCATTTTGACGGCGACGCTCAAAAGAATGCGATTTTAGCACTTTTGATGAACTGCCATGACCCAGGCAGAATTATTTCAAGGGAACCAAATACACACAGTTGTTCTTTCAAAAATGCTGAACAGTTTTACATCGATGTCACTTTCAAAACGTTCTACAGTAAAGCAAAAAGCAGATAAAATTAACTCGCTTTTGACTTGCATACATCGTGTGAATATCGGCCAAAATTGTAAGAATTTCTAGCGATAAGGCGAGCAATCTTCCTAAACGAGACGTTCGTTTTATTTTGTTGAAATAACGACTGGAGAAACTAGGCACATTAAACAAATATATATAGACGGGCTGTCGATGCACCATTGCCCCCGAATTTGTATATTTAAAACGGGATTTCCTTAATGCATGTAATAACTCTACTTCTTATTGAATGGGAATTTATTTCGATCATCAACTGTACTTGTTATTCAGTAATATATATGGGAACTAGACCGTTAAACAAGGGTACCAATCGTCCAATCACGCTATGTACAGTAAAACTATTTATACAGTTGATGTACAATAAAAACGACCATCTTGCAAAGTGGTCTATTTTTTGTCAGAAGTTTGATGTCTTCTTTCGCTTATACAACCCCTTTCCCCCTAGACCCAAGACGCCCTTTACATATGTTATGTATTTGCATAGCGACATTTTATTGTCCAAAGGGCATCTTGGGTCAAGGGGGTGGGGGAAGCATCTAAAAACAAACTGAAAGACGCCAGTATCATCTTTTCAATGACAAACGTCACAATTTTAAGTATATTTCATACGCATGCGCAGAAGGAAAACCGCAAGGTTTCGAAAATGAATGGCACTTATATCCTTAATATTATAGCACTTTTACTTTTTGAAAACCTGCAAAGTAAAGGATTTACTAAAACTCTCGTCTAAATGGCACCATGTCTAAAGACGTAAAATGAGGGGTGGGAGTAGAAGGCGTAAGTTTGAACAGTTTTGTAAATGATGAATCGCTTTGAAACCTATTTTGATGCTTTCTATGTAAATTTTACTACCGGAACAGACCAATTTTAAAAACATTAGGGCAATTTCAAAATTTAGGTTTTGTAATCATGTCAACTAGGGAAAATATGCGCCTTATCGCTAGAACTCCTTTAGCATGTAACAAATTTATATATAACACTTTCTAGAGAGCGAATAGCAAAAGGCGTCGATCCGACTTCACTGATGCGCAGGCTGGTCTGCGCATTTGTTGTTCATATGAAGCTGAATGGGGTTTCTCGTGATGAGGCCCAATTATATGGAGATAACTCTACTATGGCTTCAATCTAATAGTTGACTTAGGTTTAACCCCTTACCTCATCGGTACAGTGTAGACACAGGACCAAGAGCATAGATCCAGAAAAGCAAACACATGAGCGAGATTTGCTGTACAAGCTATCACGAGCAACATATGCTCTCGTTTAAACGTGTTTTTTTTTATTATTGGATTGTGAAAAAAAGTAATTTCGCCTTTTCCTTTTTTCCCAGGACAGGTACATTTTGTATTTGATAATATACCTAAAGAAAATAAACCAATAAAAAGGCATGGAGATGCCGGGGATCGAACCCGGGGCCTTTCACATGCAAAGCGAACGCTCTACCACTGAGCCACATCCCCATTCATGGCTAAGCATCATAAGCGTCGAAAATTAAAATGTCAGCTGTGACCAGCTGTTGTCAAATTGATTTAAACTATCCAACTCTAGAATAGGACACTTTTAAGGTATGGCTGCTCTCTGGGGCACAGTCCTATTCATCTTATATGGAAATACCCTGCTTCAATGTGGGCAAATTGGGGCCATTTACAGACATACAAAAATGGTAAGCAAAGTAAAAAAAATAGCTACAATAAAAATAATAAAAATTCAACATGGAGAGGCCTGTCACATGCAAAGCGAACGCTCTACCATTGAGCCACATCCCATGTCCTATCCACACTAGAAAAGCCTCAAAACGTAGAAGCATCCGTTCTCAACTATCCAACATTTGAAAAGGCACCTTACGGTATAAACTAACTATCTATAGAGTACTCAGCCAAAACGAGTTAAGTTCACCAATTCGGTCTTTTTTGTGTCCCATCCCCATTTTAGCATGTAAACAGTGTATTTTCTAACGCTTTAATGTTTATAAGTTTAGTTCAGGTTTATGTCTTGACAATCAAGTAAGAGAAAAGCAATGGAAATGGTCAATAGTCTATCCTAACGACGTTTATCAACAGCAAGTGCCCCCAAAATTGCCAAAAAAACGCTGTCCCATCGTCATAGTATGTAATTTTAAGAATGTATAATGCTCAAATGGTTGTTTCTATAAGCAGTTTTCAACTTTATTTTATTGACACATATATATACCTTTCATTTAATGTCCCTCATTTGATTGAAAAGTGAAAAACAATTTTTTGTTGTATTGATGATTGATGTCCCATAATCTTATGTAATTACGTTACCAATTTAACCATCTCACAACTTACACACCATGCATCATAAGCTCACATCAAACATCCCAATGTCAAGAGGATTAATATGTGCGTGGACAAAAGAAACGAATTTAGGGAAACAATTGTCTATTTTTTGCAGATGAAAAGATATCTGAGGTTGTCTAAAAAATCTGCAGTTTTGTGAATTACGTTACCCTATGTGTCTTATTTGTATAAGAAGGGGTTCAAATACTGCAATTGAAGCCAATGTAAGAACTATAACCTAACTATATAACAAACCATACAAGAACTTTTCAAGAAGTTGTTTACATAGAAAAAAATAAGTTGAAACATAAATTTCTGAATTACGTTACTGTGAATTACGTTACTACAATTTTACTAAAATCCAAATACCTCTCTAAAGGCATACACTAGCTGAAAAAATGTTTGTTTTTGATCAAGGCAAATCAGTCACAGTTTATAAAGATCAATTTAAACCATATTGCAGTTGTCATTTTATTTTAACAAGGATTTACCTATATGCTCTGGGTACATCAACTCCTCTAATCATGTAACTTACAAAGATACTCAATATATCAATACACCATATGTAAAGTAATATGTTTGAAAAATAAAATTGAATAGTGTAAATCTCTAAGGGATTGTTCGTATGGTTTTTGAAAAGTGCTGGATTAGACATAGGTAACGTAATTCACGAGTAGGTAACGTAATTCACATTCTACAAAAATCCAGATTAGTCCAATCAAAGGGCCAAACGCTACAAATCGACAAGATTATAAGTTTCTGACTAGTTGTTCAATCGTTATTTTCTCTTTTTCAAACCATTTTTATTTCATTGCTGCTACCATTGGAGGTTTTTTGGTGAGTTTATGTGTGTACACTTTGAAATTGGCACTCTCGATTTTGCATCCTGACCAATTCCAGTTCATCACAGTGACCTTAAATGTCCTCATGACTTACTATGTTGATAACTCCTATGGTTTATATGATGGATAAAATAGTTAACTTGAATTTATAACTTCTTATCTCCATTTGAAGTGAGCAAATTAGCTATGTGAATTACGTTACCATGAACATTCAGCAAATTTTCTGAGAAGGGTGTATCTTTGTGAATGATGCAAACTGTACTTTTTTGTAATATATGTACATAAAAATGCATTAATTGAAGTTAGATTATTTAATCTGCATTGTCTTACTTTGTAGTGAGCCACAACAAAATTTCAAACATATGGAATATTCAAAATCATTATTCTATAATCATATTTCAAAGTGTTATTCCAACATGATTAATGAAACTAGATGCAACAGCTTACTTCAAATGTGCAAAGGACTATGTAAAAAGTGTTAAGCAACACACTAGAACCTGATGTTTTGCAGAGAAATGTATGTTTCTACGCAGAAAATAAGACCCGAGTGCAAGGTATGTGAATTACGTTACCGACCTATTGGCACACTGTTCTTTATTCTTTATACAAGAGTACATTTTATTATTTCCAATACCAAAGTAGAATGTAAGTTTCAATATTCATCATCTACTGTTTCAAAACCAATATTTTTTTTGGGTCAACTCTTCAAATTTAATGGATACAATTAAACAATAATTGTACTCATAGAATTACAGCTGAATTCCACTGTCAATTCATAACAAACCTGCTTAGACCATGCTGAGAAGCAAAACATGATATAAATCCCATATTCTAGGATTATTTGAAAAACAAGAGATGCAAGTAGAAGTGCATGCTATTAAAGCTCTTAAATATTTCAGTCTTGTAAGAAATTTGGCATGTACAAGTATACTTCATCACAGTAATGTAGTTCACATTCAAATTCAGTAGTGCTCTTTGTGAGGCTGAATGAATTGGAATTTTTGGATGAGCACTTTTTTAAGACATCATTATCTAGTAAAAATATAACATAAAAATGAAAATCTAAGCAAAAAAAATGTGGGACAAAAGGTGGCTGCAATTGGTGAACTTAACTCGTTTTGGCTGTACTAAAGATGATTGCATCTTTTCTCACTACTAGGGCGTGGCGCTATCCATCATTTGAAGAAGCACCCTGCTTCTGTGTAAGCTAAACAGGACACCCATGCATAGTTTCCCTCTCCCTTTACCCTCTGATATTTTAAATGTTCCCATATTTCCACTACCCTTAGTAGTCTGGCTCCCTCTTTAGGGTAAATGAAGTCACGAAATCCAAATCCAAATTAAGACATGAAATCCAAGATGGCCACCATTCGACTAAGGGCATGCCCTGTGTGGTTTAGGAGACCCCTTTAGACCTCGGATGACCCTGTGATGCGTTTGGTACCATCATGGGGGTGAGCCAACGCCCTAGACCACGAGAAGTCAGCCTTACGTCCTAGAGCATATCTCCCCGCCCTCCTCCTGCCCTCCTCCTCATTCTCCTCCTTACCCTCCCCTCCTCCTTCTCATCATCATCATTATCAGCTCCTCCTCCTCCTCCTCACATATAATGGCCAACCCTAATTCTTGTTGAGAACAAATTAGATCTCCTACCCTCCTCTTCCTCCTCCTTCCCTCTTATTCCTCCTTCTCTGCTTTTCTCTTCCTCCTTTTCCTCTCCTCCCTCTTCTCTTCCACATCTATCTGATCTTCTTCTCCATCTTCTCCTCCCCTCCTCCTTTCCTCTTCCCCTCTCTACCCTCTTACTCTTCAATTATGCCCTCTTCTTCTTACTCCTCCTCCCCTCCTCAATAGTCGACTCTTAGATTCTCATTGAGAGAAGGAGGGAGGAGGATGGAGGAGGAGGAGGGAGATGGATGAGCATGAGATGAAGAGGGGGAGTAGGGGGAGGATGGAGGGGGAAGGAGGCAGAGGAGGAGGGAGGAGGAGTAGTTGAGGAGGAGAAAGTGGAGCAGGAAATATAATTCTCAACAAGAAATTAAGAGTTGACCATTATATGTGGGGAGGAGGAGGAGGAGAAGAGGGGGAGGTGGAGGAGGAGGTGGGAAGGAGGAGGAGAATAAGGAGGAGGCTGAGGAGGTAGAGGGGAGGTGGAGGGAAGGAGGAGGGGAAGGAGGAGAATGTAGAGGAAGAGGAGGCAGAGGGGAGGAAGAGGTTAGGAGGAGATGCTCTAGGACATGAGGCTACCTTCCCTTGGTCTACCCAGATAACATGAAATGTTTCTGAACGTTTGTGTTTGGTTGTATGAAAGTTTGTTTAAACGTACCATTTTAGAAACGCTATATAAACGTTTCACATAGGTTTGTTTAAACGTAACCTTTAAGAAACGTTATATAAACGCTTCACATAGGTCTTACAATGATGTTGTGGAAACAAGTGTTTAGAAAACGTTATTACAACATAATATATTTTTGATAAATAATTTCCTTAAGCCATATTTGATATGTGTTGCAATTTATTGACACATTTCTTGCGCATGGAATGTGTACAGATATGTGATTATTTAAACTCCATTCATAATTTTAAGTTTTTAATTCTAAATATGAGGGGCATTTGAAAAATCCATAGCATGGTTTTTTATCTCAATTACCCATTTACAAACCATATCATGTTTGGTACCATTTTACACAGCTATCTTTCAATTATGTTATAGCACAGCTTTCATGAGGATGTAATAATGCAAACACGAAAAGTATTATTGTGAATACATGCACCGTTTGTATACTGGAAAACGCAAAATTTCAGTGGAAAATGCAGATTTGTACGATATGAAAAAGCTGTAGAACATTAACAATAATTCATGAAGTTAGATAATGTTGTACGATTCGGTACAATCTGGTACAGTGATTATACAATTGATGACCGATCTTGATGCTTCTCATAACTAAATACCATAACAACATTACCAAAACCATTTAGAAAGCAAAGCAATGCGCTTGTTTGTATGACTAAAAATCACATGTCACAATGCACATATTTTGAAAATATATGACCGACAGTATCTTAAAATGCCCTATGTTGATATTTTTGTCAAGCACACTTTATGCTCTTTGTATTGAAACCAAAAGAAACTATGTTAACCAGAACAAAGGGGAGATAACTCTTATAATCTTCCCATGGGGCAGAATAAGTTTAGCCAAGTGTTGACGTTCTGGTTCTTTTCAATTGAAAAGTAAAAATACCTTGAGAGTAGAAATCAACCAATTTTGAAGCTTTTAACTCCACCTCCAGATATATAGATGATTTACGTAATATTAATAATCCATATTTTGAACAAATGGTATGTCAGATATATTCTATTGAACTACAGTTAAATAAGGCGAATTCTTCTGATACTGAAGCTCCTTTTTTAGACTTGCCTGAATTTGTCCATAACAAATGGCATAGTTTGTTCTAAAATTTATGATAAACAGGATTTCTTGATGGAGATGTTCTCGCTCCCCTTCCTATGGTGTATGTATTCCTCAGCTTATTCTTTTTGCAGAGTGAGTTCTAATGTTGATGACTTCAACATTAGAAACCTATTTGTGACTGCTAAGTTATAAAAACAAGGTTACAGATATCATAAAATTTGAAAAGCACTTTCTAAATTCTACCACAGACACTCAGAGTTAATTGTTAAACACAACATTTGGTTATAAACTCTTCTGCAACAGGGCATATCAGCACCTTTATTTTATGGTGATTTAGTTTATAAATTCAAAAAAATTGTTGGAAAACTAAATTTTGGTGATCAATTCATAAAGATTATCAAACGTTATATAAAGGTTGGGTAAAACTTGAATGTCATGCGACATTCTGCATGCCTGGTTTTAAACCCTATCAGGGTTTCTAGCTTGCATGACTTTGGGTCAGGCCTCAGACTTAATGACGGCTCTGACGTAAAGCTTTTATCGGTAGGTTGGTGCCTGATGCTGATCTGTAGCTGGGCCAACCGTGGCTCAACTTGAGGTTTTCTTTGGCTCAGACTATCTGTGAGTCGTGGGCCCTTTACTTTGTTTCATCATGATGTGTGTTTACATGCAGCATTCCAGTTGTAAGCATATATTTGCTGTCAGAGCAGAAAATGTGGAACCTGATCAAATGGCGTTGTCAGAAGTCAGCTGATCTGGATCTACAGTATATTCGAAAAGAGATAAACCCGGGTTCAGAAGGAAATGGATTAACCCTTTTAATCCAAATGGACTATCATATTCTTACCAGTTACACAAGTATTTTTTTTAAGTTTGGGATTGTTGGCTGATATTTCTCATTTCCTTTCACGTTTTAATAGACTATTCTGTAAGCAAACAATGGTGGTCCTGATCAGACAACGGCGTCTGATCTGGGTCTGGAATATTTGCATATTTTCCATAAAAAGGACGCTAAATTTGTATGGGTTAAATGATAAAAACGTAATACATAGAATAGAAAATAGCCATTTTTTAGAAAATGAAATATGTATTTGATACAAAATGTTGACAATATATTGAAACTATACATAAATACGTTATTAACAAATTATGGCATTTTAAGACAGTACACATTTCATTCACCAAACATAATGCCTTTAAAAGAAACAGATTGACATTAACGCAGAAGGACCAAACTAAAATCATCAGAGTTTATTTCCTTAACCACATAAATAAAAGAGAGAAATTGCCATTTTGGTCCAAATTTAAGGCTTTGGGAGACCATTTTTAAGAATTAGATATCAGCACAGCTAAATAAAACAAACTTTTTGATATGTTGCGCGCCGTGATAATTCTCGTCATCTGTTAAAATATCTTTTTGGTATTTGCTTGTGCTCTATCAAATGTCTCAACTTTGTTCCAAAATGGTCAGTTTCAGCATACTTTTACAACTATTTTTGTTGCCATAGCAACGGTAAAAGTAAAATTAATACCAGACTTTTACACTTGGGCTTTTGTTCTAATAAACACGGAAGAAGAATTGGTGAAAGGCATTTTATTGTGTGACCTCATAGGGGATGGGGGTGGGGTAAAAAGTCCCCTAGTGCACGTAGCTCTTTAATCCTCTTGTCCTACTAGAAAAGATGCGCATGCACGAATGAAGAATGCCTTAACATGTACATAAAAGAAATATACAGTAAAACCTGTCTTAAGCGGCCACTCAAAACTAGACAAATCAACGGTCTTAAAGACAAATGGTAGCTTAATGAGGGTCGAAAGTATTGCAGAATGCTCTCTTGGGACATTCTGCAATACTTTTGACCTGCATTAAGCAATAATCGGTCTTGAAAACCAATTTTGGACATATTTTTGAGTGGCCGCTTTAGACAGGGTACACTACTTGACTTTAAACAAAAAAATATATTTACCAACTTTTTCAGCCTCAAGCTGAAGAACCTTTTTCTTAAAGGATGAGCTTGCTCCCAGAGAGAGAGAGAGAGACAGAGAGAGAGACAGACAGACAGACAGACAGACAGACAGAGAGCAACAAATATATTTCTTATTAAGCCTATACCCCCTTTGCAAAAACCGTAACTAAACACTGACTGAAATTGATACAAAGAAAAAACGAAAACGAAATCTTTGTAGAGTTGTAATAGATTGGTGGTATTATACCCAAACCCGCTAGTGTTGAGTTAAAGTGGATCACAGTGCATTTGGAAGTTATAGAAGACAAACATGACTTGAGGGGAACATTTATTTTCCTTTTGTGGGGCTGGACTTTGGTTGGGTGGCTTCATTTATCAGTGGAAATTATTATCTTTCTGATTACCCATTAGTGTGGATTAACCCCAAAAAGGGCACAGATAAAAATGTGTAAGGGCGAGAAATCAATGAATGCGGCGTCTCCATGATATCCGATAGCGTAGCCAGCCAGAACGCTGAAAAGGTTACCCTCATCAAAGGGAGACTACTTGATCAAGCAGTGGTTCTCCTTAATTGTGTCCCTTTTCAAAATGGGAACTTCTCTTAAAGGAAAGAATTTGCTTCAGAGGAGGCGAATTCTTTCATTTAAGAGCAGTGCCTTATGGTATGATAAATCACTTTTACCACATTGGGTGACCTCCCTTGAATGTTCCTATCTTTATTACGCACATGCGTAAATGAGTAATGGGAGCTACGCCAATGATATCTCGTAGCGTTTTATATTGGCAGCAATTCCACGTCATGAAACGATTGGGCTATTCCATTCCAGTCCATGCTATTCCCTATTTGACACATGCCATACTAAACTGTGACAATTTCGCTGTTTTATTCACATATTTTACAGGTGACAGTCTGAATAATGGACTCTGAATATTTTTCTTTACTTAAGAAAAGAAAATAGCTTCCTCAAAAAGAGGAAAATTATACAGGGTTCACATTTCAAAGTCTCATTTTACATAAACATCTTTTGACATAATTTTAAAAACGATTGCAAAGAATGGCGGGCATAGTTTCTTTGGCTATCCACCAGCCAGGGACATAACCTCAAAAGGTTAAAATATATATCACACAAAATCTGACTTTTCAACAATGATTTCATAGTAAAGCGTCAAGAAGCAACTTAAATCGGTTATGTCTGAAATTGCTTAGGCCAAGGTCAAAATTTTAACTGGTTAATGTAAAAAATATCTTATTTGCTGATCTTCAAGCTTCAAGTGGTATATTTTTAACTTTTGGAGGTTATGCACCTGGCTGTCTATTACACGTATTCCTACTGATGGAATCCATCCAGTGTTCTGCAACATTTTTTTTTCTTATTTATAAACCGAAACATGTGTTATTGCCAGCCCCTAGCTGGAAATTATTTTCTTATTTCTCAACCAAAACATATGTTGTGGGTGCTCAAAAGAAACGTCTCAATGAGACGATTCTTTTGAGCACAAAAACACATGTTTAATCTGATGGATAAGAAAATAAAAGCAATTTTACGCTGACGTTTTTTGGTTAACTTGCCCTATGTGGATGTTGGTACTCAATAGAAAACGAGGGAGCGCAGTGGCTCAGTGGTAGAGTGCTTGACTCGAGACCGAAGGGCCGCGGGTTCGAGCCTCACCGGCGTCACTGCGTTGTGGTCCTTGAGCAAGACACATTTATCCTAGCTTAGTACTGGTTCAACCCAGGAAGATCGTCCCGCATAACTGAAAGATTGTTGAGTGGACGTAAAGAATAAAATCAAACAAACAAACAATAGAAAACAAATGTTAAGATTGATGGGTAAGAAAATATTTACAATTCAACACTAAAAATTAGCTTATCTGTACCTATATAATTTTGAGCCGTGAAATGTGATTTCCAACAATGTGACATTTTGACAATTGTAGACTCAGACGAGCCTGTGCAGCTTCACTTTAAGCTTAGAATCTCCAAATAAGGTTCGGTCAGTAGCTTAACACTCATGGAATATTCAAGCGACCAGCAAAAGCTCTGATCAGTCTGTGCGTATGCGCAGGCTGATCTGAGGCTTTGCTAGTCGCACATACCACATTGTTGCAAATCTCATGCCACTTTCAAGAGTCACAGATTAGAGTTACCGATGATGGTGTGCAGAGCCTGATGAGATGTCGCGTTCTGTTAGGCTGAATGTGCTATGGACAAGGGGTGCAAAGGATTGTGTTAAGTGAAAATTGAAGCAGCAGGTGCACCTCTTTTATGTTTTTATGTTTATAGATTTTAACCTTTGTTAACAATTTCATTTTAACGATTGGAGGCCAGGCGCGTTGTTCAGTAAAAGGGACCTACCACAAGCTTGAACGTTCGGATGCAGCTGGTAAAGATATAAGACATCTTAGAGTTTTGTTATGTTTCGTTATTTCACGTCCCAAGTCAACAACTATGGTCATGGCGGGACGGTCAGTCACCTCACCACACTTTTTTCCTGGGCAAGCTTGAACAAGCAGTTAACCAGTACTTCGTGTGTAACTAACTGACAACAACCCTTCTTGAATGATTCAGCAGAAGGTAGGAGAATAACCGTGGAAATTTAAAATTTCATGATTAATCTCCACGAAAGTATGGGACCGGGCCGGGATCGAACTCGCGACCCATGGATCTGCAGTCAGACTCGCATCTGTTGCCAGACATGTTACCGACTGCGCTACGCGGCCCGGTACATCTTAGAGTGGTGAGCCAGAAATTTGTTGATCGGACAAAACGGATGCGCAGGCTGATCTGCGTCTTTGGTGTTCGCATATGTCACACAGAAGTTTTCATATAACGTAGACAAAATAATAGACGTGTGGTCTACACCCAGAAATGAAACACCTAAAAAATTTAAAAGAGATATGCAATGTTGAGTAATATTAGTTCAAACCGGGTAATTTGATGCAATTTTGATCAAAATCACACAGAAAATAAGTGCCTTGTGATATCCCCATAAACTTCAGTCAAGTTGAACCGAGTTTACAAATCCCTAACACACACACAATTCGATCAGGAAAGTCATGATGGTCCATTCTATATATCAAGGGGTCACATATAAACCCATATACGCCTGGTGTCCTATTTGTAGGACATAGACAGACAGTGCAGACCCAGATCAGCCGCCGCAGAACTACACTGTTTGCTTGCAGCATGTTCTATCGACATCTGGATAAAAATGAAAAATAGCACCAAACAACACTTAAAATGGAAATGGAATGACGCAAGTGATAAGGGGTGCAAATTACATTCGGCATATATGGGTTAAAATAGTTTAGTACCTTAGTAAACAGTACAGACGCTGATGAAATTTTGCGTTCTGTCACATTTTATCTGAGTTTTCACTGTCTGCCAAACCATCCGATTACAGTTTTCCTGTATAAGCATGTTCAACCTTACATAATAAAGGTTTAGATAAGGTAACATTGCGCATAAAATTGTAATTATTTTCATAAACATTGATTTAAACATGTGTTTTTGCGTCCACATGATATATGTTTTGATTGAAAAATAAGAAAAAAATAAAGTATTTTTATCTGGAGGTCTGAATTTAACTCCAAATCCAAGGACATACGAAAAGGCGGTGCTAATGGTCTGTTGGAAATTTAAGCTGAGCTTAAAACATTATATCATGGAGCCGTCATTTTGAATATTTCTTAAGCAAACATTATGAAATATTTAAGCGACAAACACAAACAAAAACATCTTTGCAACTTAATATCAAAACTTAACAAGCTAAGCTTATCAAATTGTGATAACATGGAATCATTTCGATATCTCTAAAACACAATGTATGTGTTTATATTCCGGTGTGTAGCCCTACAAATAAAAAAACACATACGTATCCCGACCTACTTATGATGCCATCCCAGGGGAAATATCTGTTCCCTTATTCCTCCGAAATAAAGAGTCTTTGTCCCCTGTCTCAACATCACAAATATTTACATATATATGTTCTCTGTTCCCCTATTTTCCCCCATTATTGCCTTTATTCCCCTGTTCCCTTCAAAATTTGGCATTTTTTTGGTGTATCTGGCTGCTACAAGCAGAGCCTGAGCAGTTGCAGCATTTCCTAATATCCAATTGTGGGATGCCCATCCGATCGCAAGTCAACTTCTTTCAATATGGATCAGAATATGAAAACAAAATCGATCCTATACCAATGAATGGTGAGAAGCTATACCAACTTCAAACGGCACAACGACAGCTGTAGCAATCTCTAGAAAATCTGAAATCTGATCACATGGAAACTAGCAAAATAAAACGGCAAAAAGGTTTAATTGGGCCTAAATCACGAGAAAACTTGTCCTCAGGGATTGGAACCAAGTAGGGTTTAAACCATCCTTCTAAGCTACGGAGACTAGCTAGAAAAGTTCGCTTAGAGCAAGTTTATATAATGATATTATTCAATTTTTAGGTCACTTTCTAGCCCCGCCACCAACTGGTTCACACCTCTTTTAGCTTTCCAAGAGACCGGGACATTGCATACAAGTACCAATTGGCGATGCAGTGAATTTGTACATTGTAAATGTATAATACCTTCCACTACGCGAATAACAAAGGCGCGGATCAGACTGCGCAAATGCACAGGCTGATCTGCACCTTTTTTGTTCGGAAACCCAAAAGACATATTTTCTCGCTTCGAGGCCCACTTTGTTACTGTTAACAGGCAACTCATAACGAATCATTGGCCATTCCGATATTATAGAAACAGAGGAATAGATGGTGTGTCAATCTTTGGCGGC
The DNA here is from genome assembly GCA_964019695.1 of Loripinus fragilis. Lineage (NCBI taxonomy): Eukaryota > Metazoa > Mollusca > Bivalvia > Lucinida > Lucinidae > Loripinus > Loripinus fragilis. The sequence continues at coordinate 78,514,413 of OZ026525.1, forward strand.
CAATATTCTACAACCAATCCCAACTGTTGGTGTCTACCTTTGACAGCCAATATTATATAGCCAAGCACAAAGGTTGTGATTGGCTATAGAATATTGGCCACCAAAGGTAGACACCAATCTTGTCACAATTTGAAAGAAAGGTACGAAAATCCCTCAATATATGAATTGCAATCTCTCATGACATGGAATTATCCAGGATCCACACAACCTTGAAACAAAATTGAATCAAGCTTTGGTAGTTTGATTAGACGTACATGTAGTGTTTGCTTGATAAGTATAGTCGTGACTTGCCAACAGGCACAGAACTTCGAAACAAACAACGTCGAATCAAAATTGATGCAACGTGACGAAAGTGCATTTTGAGACTTAATGTTCGTCGCATGTTTACAGTTAAACGACAGTTCCACGATATGACATAAACACACGATAAGACGTTCAACCTTCAGACGTTCAAAGAATATACGCATGTATACAAGTAGTTCACATATGATAGAACACAATGGTACACTATAAAAATAAAGTTAAGCTTTACACGAAATTTAGTGGCAGCTGAACTGATCTTTATGTATTAAAGGGGACGGCAACCTTGAAGGCAAATGTATCACAAATACAAGTCCTTATTGAATCATGCAATATGCCGGATACCTTATCAAAATCAATTGAAAAATGAGAAAGTTATCATAATGTTTATATAGTAGACAATTGAAATCGATGGGAAGCTGCCATTTTTGGCCGGGTGACGTCACACAGCCCTAATCAAATATGCATAAACAAAATAATTAGTTTCCTGCTATTCATTTCAAATTCAAAAGCAGTTTTATTGATTCTTCTGTTGAAAATAGTTGATTTTGAAAAAAAAATATCTGTAGTTTGCATTGAAAATAGGGATTTTATTGGCTTTTCCAAATTGACAGGAAGTTAAAAATTTATTCAAAATGGCGGCCTCCATTCACTTAATAGATGTCAAAATTTTGATTTTCGAATTGCTCTAACTTTCTTATCTTATATCCGATTTTGATCAGATTTGTGGCAGAATGCATTGTTTAATAATGGCTTGTATTTCAGTCTCACATTCTTTTAAGCTTGCTGTTCCCTTTAAACCTTATCCCACCGGTCACGACTTTTGTCGTCTGCTTTCTGTTCTTCTTATGTTCTTAGGTAGCCTATATTGCAAACAATATGGACCCAGATTAGACTACTGACAAGGGAGCAGTCTGATCAGAGTTTTTCGTTTTTTTGCATGATAATATCTAGTCTGAAGTGAATTTTATGTATGCAGCAGACGTAAAAAGCAGACATTGTCGTGACGAAAATATTGGCGGAATAAGGGTTAAGCTTATCATTTTGATTACTGAACCATTTTCCTCCGCAATGACTTTCCGATTATTATTAATTGGGCGAAACCATGTCCAAATTAAGGGGTGTAAAGTACATTTTTTAAATCTAAATTTCATTTTGTAATGAAAATTGTGAAAGCAAAAAGTGGAGACCCTGATCAGACGCCGCATTTTGCGGCGTCTGATCTGGATCTGCACGATTTGCCTCAGCCCCACCCCTAAAAAATAGGTAGCGGACATTGACAGATTAATGGATTAAAGTTTTCCATTACCAGGGTTAACCATTATTCGCATGGAAATAAAAATTGCACGTGGAAACCATTCTCATATCCGATCACATCCGTTTGCTCCTTCGTTTGCTGAATCTGTGGTCGCGTTCGGTCGTACTACCCGAGCTACTGCTGTACTTTGGATTCGATTTATAGGTCACCTGTTCAAGGCCCAAGGCATCCTGCATCTCGTAAGCAGATGGGTGATTGTATGGCGCGGTAAAACCGGATATCCGCTGATCTGTATTCATACGCCTGGAGAATGCCCTCTCGTTGAGATACATGCCGCCGGATGTCCCGTAATGCTGGGGCTGCACGTAATGGCTGAAGGCGCCGTGTGGTTGATAATCAATGATTCCGGGATCGCTTGCGTGACCTGTCACATTTGGTTGATAGTTGGCGCGTCGCATGTGCACTTCTGAGCTAGCATAGCCTGGTGATGCTGATCTGCTTCTTACGTAGGTCTGACGTACCCCTACGGGCTGTGGTGATAGAAAACGTCGTTGATAATGAGGGGCTATGTGTTTGGCATACATTCGCTGTGGTCCCGGTTCCATTCCGGCACGGATAACAATAGGTTTCGGCGGTGGAAGAGGGACAGGAGTACGATATGCTACCGGCGGTGGAGGTCGCGGAGGCAGAGGGCGCTGATATATAATTTGTGGCTGAGGCTGTGCTGGGGCCACAGGAACCTGGCGGGGGTAGTATTTTGGAACCTCAATAACCATTGGCTGCTGGGGAGGTGCCGGTGTATCGACATCCACATATACCGGCCTCTCAACAATAATTGATTTATCGGAGGCTTGGATGATTCGATCTTCTCCTGCATATTCTTTTCTTGAAGAATCTACCTGCAGTGTGGAACCAGATTTGTTGAGTAGATTCGACTTGTCAAACGAAATGTAAATGGTGTCAGCCTCTTTCTTGATATTTACATTAGCTGGTTCCCTGTTAGTTACAACTTCTCCCTGCTCAACTGTATTTTTGATGAGCAAATTCTGATCTCGTGGTTCGCGGTACTCAGTGCCGTAACGGTTCAAGCTTACGTCGACAGTACGTTGTTCCTCCGCACTGCTGTAGCCATTTTGTTGCGTCATATGTACAACCGGAATCTCATCTTCGTACTGGTTCTCGCTTTTTATCTTCTTACCGTACATTCTCTTCAGCGCCATGTTTGCAGTTCCGGTAGCGTTCACAAGATGCAGTGCATCCCGGTTCGAGTTACATATGAATGCATGACACTCCAATATTTGCCTCCCTTGACTTCGTCGAACAACGACAGAAAACACAGCAGGGTGCTTAGAATCACTGGAAACAACGTTCACAGGGACAAACTGTTTTGTTTTTTCACCTGTCGCTCCGTTCAAGGCCGTGATACAACGAACAGCGGCACATATGTTTAGATTACGTAGCGGAAACTGAACAATCTGTCCTGTAGAAGTATAAGTCATTTGTATACAATCCGGCAACACTGCGAGATTCGCGTCGATACCCTCAACTTCTGACAAATCTCCGGGGTATCGTTCGAACAAGGGGCGTTGCATGGCCTCCACCCCTCTAGCGGTCTGTATGGGCACCGCACTCCCAATATACAGCACCTTGCACTGGTACAAAACCTCCGCATTTCTGTACACAACCATGGTTACTGATCGAAATCTACACAAAGTCCTCGAAATTGAATATCAGTTTGAACAGCTTTAAGATTAAACTTGAAATCCAGCCATTTGTACACGAAATATCCCACTTTGTTATTCTTCTTGCAAACTCTTTTATGACATAAATCTATTTTTCACAATAAATGAGGTCGGTCTATAGAAATCCGATAATCGCTATTCAATATCCCCAACAAACAAATTCTATATAAACCCACTTAATCACTGATCTATTTCTATTTTGCGAAAAAATATAACAATTTCCTACGGGCACCGCACCCAGGTGTAAATTAAGCTATACCCGCTGCTGGTATAGTATAGAAACTGTGTAAGATAAAACGTTACATTCGTTCATGCCTGAAGTAACGAAACATTAAATTATTGAAAAATATTTGGATTGCGCGGGTGGCTGGCGATGCGCTCAAAGATTCACCCGATGTAACCGGGATCGTTATGGAGTACAGTCACCTGAAAAAGAAACGCTCCATTGTAGATCCCTTTGCAAGCTAGATAATTTTGCAAGCCTATCAGTTTAATTTCTGTAGATGTCTTTAAACTAGCTTAATAAATCTTTAAGAAATATACAATCAGAGTTTCAAACTGTTTTGATCCAGATTAGACCCGACATTTTGTCGGGTCTGATCTGGGTCAAATCTGTTTGCAAATGTTGTGAAAACAAGATAAAGGTTGGCAATATCGGAGGAATATATTTATTTAGGTTGAATACTTTGTTATTATTAAACTACGTCAAACTTAAAGAAACATACATTATAATGTTTTGTATAAAGCGCAACAAGTTAGGTATACAAACACTCGGACCCAGTATAAACGGACTAGTCACTGACCGAAATACAAAGTTATGTTGTCGAGGCTTTATTTTAGCGCTGTTTCAAAAGTTCTAAAGCCAATCAGTAAAATTGATTTTGAACATACACGAGATTATAAGAGGTTACTCCCGGCATGCGAAGCTGAAATATTATGAGTTACAGTAAAAATAATTGAAGTTTTCTCATCTTTTTATGTTGATTTCTGACGATTTTCGGCTAAAAGTGCCGGAAATAGCTAACAAGGGTACCTAGATTTCTTGCTGATGTTCATAAAGACGGATAAACTTTCAATAAATGTAACAATACAGTCTTAAAACTGGTATATTGAACAAGTGCTTTTTTGATGAAAATTCAAAGATATGCAGAGAAATAACGAATTATGATTATTTAATCTTCAACATACGTCAGTTTTGAAAGCTCAGCCACCGTTGTGCCACGACAACGTATTTCAAATATATACATTCACCTGTATGTAAGTGACTGGGACCGAGACAAACAGTATACAGACAAACAGACCTGTTGTTATAAACCAGATGACCATATGTCATAACAACGTCATAAGAAAACCTACTTTGTATAATGCTGACAACAAGGTTGAAGATCAGCCATGCGGATCGGCGCAATCTGGCCAGCACAATTGCAGTTAAGATGGTGTATTAAATTGTAGCTTTGCATCCCAATGTCAGAATTCTAGCTAGTCGTTGTAGCTGATAAGAGAGATTTCGTCGCAAACCTAAAAGACAGTTTTTCGCGATATGGCTAATATGCCAACGGGTAAGACTCACTCTCCTGAGCCCCTTAGGCATTGATTAAATCATTAGACGATATAACCAGAGCATCGGAAAATGAATACATGTTTGGTTTGAATATATTTATTTCTCAAGCACAAATAATTTACAAACAATAGAAAAAGTATTTGAACGAAAGTTAAAACATATTTAGCTCGTCTCCTAATTTGTTGATATACTGTATACTACATGCATAATAAGTGATGTGGTAGTATATCATATAATATGGAAAATACAAAAAAGGTTTCGGACATCCAATTCATATGCATAAGTAGAAAAGGGGACTTGGAGATAGGAAATATAGAGGTTTAGATGGAAGGGAAAATAGCAACATATATAGTAAATAAATTACTTACGAATACCTATTTGCCTCCAGGTTTACAGCAACACATTCACACTTGAATTTAACCGACGTATTAAGGCCTTTTTGTGGGACATTGACAAACAGTGCAGAGCCAGATCAGACGCCGCAAAACGCGGCGTCTGATCAGGTTGTCCATTGTTTGCTTACAGAGGTTTCTTTTAAATTTAGAATAAAAATGAAAATACCACCCAACAACCCTACAATTGGAAATGGACTCGTCCAATTGACAAGTATGGGAAAATACAAACGGCATAAATGGGTTAAGCATATTGATGTCTTTCAACAATCGTCGGACTGTTTCAAAAATAATGGCCCACTTAGAATCGAACTAAAGCTCCTACCATAGTAACTATAGTTCGATTCGAACATCGATAGTCGCTACTATGATGGCGCCTCGAACCTACTAGAGATCAACGGTGGGTTGGAGCACCGTTACTCTAGTAGATAGTCTGGTTCCCTGCTCTAGACCTATCTAGCAAGATGGTTTCTAGATCTGTCGGTAGCCTCAAAATGATTGTTTTTACAAAATAAATAATTGATTTGCTCTATTTGCGGTCCCACTTATAAATTCGTAGTTGTTAATTAGAGTAGGCTGCGCAGTATATACACATCCTTTTCGTCTACGATGAAGAATTGAAAGGGGACATACAATGCTATTCACTTCGGCCCATATTTGTTTACTTTCCAACCAACTAAAGTTGCAACTGTAGCCGTCCGGGTGTAAACGTGCGCGCGCTTCTTCGGTATTACGCCAGAACTTTAGTATGAACTATAGTTTGATTCGAAGTGGGCCACTATTAGTCGAGTGCTATTATTACCGTACAGCAGAGTATCCACTGTCGTCTCACATAAATGTTAGACGGTTTGCATAAGAGTTTACCCCGGTTATTGTAGAAAGCCAGAAATGCTAAATACAGTTCGATATTGTTGCTACGACAGAGTGGGGACCCGATTATATTTTATGTATACTCAACTACAAAAGAAACCCATCAGCCACTTTTTAGAGCAATTATGGTAAAATAATTAAGAAATCAAAATATATTTTATACCATATTCTTTAACAATCAATTATGCGTCAAACTATTGAATAATGGAACAGTTTTACTTCAACCCATTCATGTTGTACGCCAGTGTATAGACAATGGGTCATTTCTAAAAATGACAAGTTTCAGACATTTGGTTTTCACTCGCGTTCTAGTCTTAATCAGTTCACTTCGTCCAATAACCGATATGCCCCTCTCTGACGAGGCAATCAAGTATGTGCAGAAGCCAAAACAAACCCCGGAAGCTTAGTTCGCCCGAATGTCATCACGATAGAGCAGTTATGGATGAGCTCTGGCGACGCATCAGGGATTCTTCATTGCAACCTCGGAATCTTCGACAGCTTCAGGTTGCTCTCCATCAAGAATGGGCGTGGATTCCCAAGAACGTTGTGCGACGTCACATGCTTTTAATTCGACCTCGTAATGAGGCAGTTATTGCTGCAGGAGAGGGTCGTGTCTGTTTTTGGACGAATTTAACTAAAGTGAACTGAACTAGACGAGATCGACATATTCATTCTCAAGTGAAAAACTTGTCATTTTTTAAAATGACCCCTTGTCTAAACACAGGCGAATAACATGAACAGATTTATTTAAAACTGTTACATTATTCAATGATATGATGCAGAACTGAACGCTACAGAATTTGGTATAAATATATTTTCTGTTCTTAATTCTGATTTCCATAATTGTCCTGAGAAGTGACTGATGGGTTTCTTTTGTAGTTGAGTATATAAATCATAATATGGTTCTTAGACGTGCATGAAGGATGTGTTCTTTCCAATTTCCAAAAAGGTGTGTTTAGGAACGTGAACTGGTTTGTCACGACTTATTTGTTTTGTTTGATTTGATTCTTTACGTCCCACCAACAATCTTTCAGTTATATAGGGGCGGATCTTCCTGGGTTGAACCAGTACTAAGCTAGGATAAATGCGTCTTGCTCAAGGACCACAACGCAGTGACGCCGACGAGGCTCGAACCCACGGCCCTTCGGTCTTGAGTCAAGCACTCTACCACTGAGCCACTGCGCTCCCTTTGTCACGACTTAGATAATTCTGAAATACCAAGACATTATCTACATTTCTTTGCTCACCTGATATGTTATTCCTGCCACGAATTACAGAGGGAAATTTGAGAAGTTGTCAACTGTTGCAGACCTCGCAAGATATGAATGGTACAGAGGAGATAGGCCATCTGAAAGAAGAGGGACTCAGTATACACAAGAGTGTTCCTTCATATTTCAAGGGTTTCCCAGCCTGTTTCTTCATATAATGAGTGAATTGATACTAATTTCGTTGTGCCAGTGGCTATTCTGGCTGCTTCTCAATGTCCTGTTTTTTCTCCTTCTGGGTACAGTTATCCCAAACAACATCTCCTTTTCTAGTATTGGTCTGATGAAGGATTAACCGATTGTTTCTGGTAATGTGTGATCAAATATCAATTTAAATGTGTGCATAAGATTAATTCGGTAACCATAAACAAGTCAGTCTGAACAGGAAATGAAACCCTTTCCTCAATATATTCGATAGGTCTGTTCCAAAAAAAAGCCTTTTGATATATATAAACCTGGGTGTTTGTGAGAGGTGGCCTCAGTTAATTGCTGATTATCTGAGCAGAACTAGATTTTGTAACTTTGGTGGATGGATAGCAGGAAAAGACAAACTTTTTATGGTTAAATATGACAATCCATAACTTAGTCAATTTGATTATTATCTCAAGATCTATGTTTAATAGGTGTACTGTGGCATCCAGATGTTTATCAATTAGATATAAAATTGTATTGCCCAAAAAGAGCCAACGATTGGTATCAGCCAACGATTTGCATGGATCTCATTCACGATATTATCTATATAAAGTGAAACAAGAGTGGTCCTTATATAAAACCAGTGCTTTTTTGAGAGTCCATAACGATTCAATGCCAAGTTACACTAATCTCTGTCTACATTTGAAGAGATAGTTGCTAAACAAATCCAAAAGCTTTCCAGAAGTACCAGGTTTTTTTTTATTTATGAATAAGACCTGCTGCATGCCAGACTTGATCAAAGGCTTTTCTAAGGGAGTGACCATTTGATTTGTAGGTGGGGTGAAGAAATTGCTTTGGTCTTGTATTTTCTCTCCTGCTTTTTATTTTTTGTGTGATGTAGCCCTGGATTTTTTGTTTTACATCCATGATTGCATATAAAAAAGAAATAAAATGTTATTATATAAGCGTGGATGATGGCTGGGAGATGGATACGAAAATAATTAAAATATGTGTTAAAAATGTTATCCTTAGGTAGCATATAATACACCAAGCAACTGAAAGTGTAGAGTGTGCAAGTTTTTGTGCTTCGGCCATTTAGACCTTATCAGTGACCCTCTAATGGTTTTGAAGTTACACAATGGAATCCATGATCCGTTGTCAGTTTAAATATCAACAGTAAAAGAGGGATAAAATTTGAGTTATTGGCATTTCTAAATGTACATCAGCGCTATTTGTTAGCTATCCAAGAAACAACAATTGACAGCTCAATTGCAACTTCAGAATTGTTTCTGGAATCTTGTGCATGCAGTGATTATGGAAAAGATCAGAATCTTCATGGTGGTGGGGCACAAGTATATTGAACATATGCCTATCTCAGAACTAGATAATAACTCTGATTCAGTTTGGGTCAAAGTGTTTGTAAACAATTCTTCTCATCACTATATTGCAAGTTGGTATTGGCAACCTAATGGTACTAGTGAAGTCTTCCAGCTATTTAGAGACCAGCTTGAGCAAATAAGGAATACGTATAAAGGTTTAAAAACACCCATCGGTTCATGTCCTAGGAGATTTCAACTTCAAAGATATTGATTGGCCAGACAAACTCAATAAATAAGGTGTAGCGTTGTGTCAGTCGGAGGAAAAATCTTGCAAGACATTATAAATGATCATGGCTTAGAACAACATGTACACTTCCGAACTTGAGAAACGAACACATTGGATGTAATATCTACACTCTCTGACTCCCTGGTCAGTTTCAAGATATTTACTCTCTGGACAAACTTAGTGATCATGATTTTATTGCTGGAACTTTTAAATTTACTATTGACCCTATAAAGAAACCTCAGAGGAAGGTATATCAATATAAGAAAGATGACAAAGATCAGGAATCGATACAATTAAGCACCACACCTGACCCAGGATACCAGACAGGTGATTATGAATCTACGAGAAAAGTTGCATTCAGATTTGCTAAAAGAAAAATATTTCACTGGCCGTTCAGATTCTCACTGGGTGCAAGAGAACTTCAACCTTATTTCGTCCTTAATTCAGGATTCAGTAGATGCGCACACTCCATCAAAAAAAAACAGTCGTTTGGTCAGCCCAGTTCGATGGATAACCCCTGAAAAAAGTGGGAGGATTTGCAGGAAAAACAAAACTAACGCAAAGGCACAAAACAGGCGGTAGCAAGCTTCGTTCAAAATTTTAATCCTCTTGAAGAGAAATCAAGGCTGATGTTCAGAAAAAACATGATTTGTATGTAAATGACTTGGTTGGTGACGTAAAGGCTAATCCCAGAGACTTCAATTGGTATATCAATGGTAAAAAAGACGCCAAGGTGCGGAAGTGGTGTTGCATAGTCGGATCTTGAAAAGGCAGAGGAATGTAATGGTCTGTTCATGGATATGTTCAATAAAGACGAAATAGTCAGGTCCCTTTTCTGGACAGGTCTGTCCCTTTCATGGACAATATTTGCGTTTCCAAGGAAGGACTAACTAAATTTCTCAAAGGATTAAACCCCGCCAAAATTTTACGACCTGATGAACTTCATCCCAGAGTCCTTAATGAGTTAGCAAAAGAGTGAGGTCCAGTGTTTGCTCACTTATTCCAGCAGTCAATGGAAATGTGTGAAATACCAAAGAAATGGTAGATTGCAAATATCTTCCCATTTTTCAAGAAAAATTACAAGACGCTTGCATGCAAGTATCGCCCAGTTTCCTTGACTTGAACATATTGTGCTTCCAAATAGAATGGCTCATCTGGATGAACATAAATTTCTATCAGACAGGCAAAATGTTTTAGGAACAGACATAGTTGTGAAACTCAATAAACTGCGGTTATAAATTGGACAATACGAGACAGGTAGATACATTTATATTGGATTTTGAGAGTGCAATCGATACTGCCCCTCGTGAACGCCTTAAAAGTAAACTAATCAGTTGTGGAATTGGTGGAGCAACGTTGAAATGGATAGACTCTTTCCTGTGCTTTAGACAAAGGTGGGTTGTTGTAAACGAAGTGAAGTCAGAGTTGGCTCCAGTCCCACAGCGCACCGTTCTTTGTCCTTTGCTATTCTCCTTGTATATCAACGATATATTGAGTCAGAAATAAGACTATTTGTTGACGATTGTGTCTGTTATTGTCAAATTAAGGAAAAAAAGGATACAGTGAAACTTAAGAATGACATAGATAGGACCGACTATGAGCATGGACAAAGGAAATGGGGTATAGAGTTCCAATCCGTCAAATGCAATATGATGCAGCTGACTAGGAAACAGACCGAACAGATCAATGCTGAGTACACTTAAGAGCGTACCATTATTCAAAATGTTAACACAATAAAATACCCAGGAGCAACAATTACAGAGGATTTGAGATGGAATACACATGTTAGCAATATAACAGAACCCATGGTTTCCTCAGACGAAATTTATATCCTTGTCTCCAAGACGTAAAAAAAGCACCGGGCCGCGTAGCGCAGTCGGTAACGTGTCTGGCTACAGATGCGTGTCTGACTGCAGATCCAGGAGTCGCGAGTTCGATCCCGGCCCGGTACCATACTTTCTTGGAGATTGATCATGAAATAATTTCTACGGTCATTCTCCTCCCTTCCGCTAATTTATTCAAGAAGGGTTGTTGTCAGTTACAAGCGAAGGTATGTGCACAAATTACTGGTTAATCGCTTGCTCAAGCCTGCCCAGGAAAAAAGTGTGGTTAAGTGAACTGACTGTCCCGCAATGACCATAGCAGTTGACATGGGACGTAAAGCAACAAAAACAAAAACAAACAAAAACGTAAAAAAGCAGCTTACAAAGGACTGGTTCGTCCAGTCCTAGAGTATGGTGGTTCTGTTTGGGATCCACAAAGTGTTGGTCTTCAAGATGAAGTAGAAAGTGTGCAAAAGCGCGCTACCAAATTTATAAAGGGAACTAGAACTATAAAGCTGGGCGTATGACTGGCATTCTTGGACAATTAAAACGGGAATCCCTCAAGAAACGGGGGAAAGACAAGGCTCATCCCATAATACGAAGGTCTAAAAGGTAAAACGAGTTTACCTATAGATGGCCTCATCCCTTTAACCCAGCGCGGAAGAATCACCACTCAATGGCATTTCAGACACATACAGCTGGCACAGATATTTACAAAGGCAGCTTCTTTAATAAGGGATTGTAACGCCCTCACAGAATCTGTAATTTCCTCTGCTGAAGCTGCAGATGATTGTTTCGCTAAGTTTACTTCTCTGGCGAGAGCTAGGCACTAATTTTCCCAACTACAGGTCCTGGTGAATTATTGTAAGTGTGGCGTTTCATCAGTAGCCTAAATTGATCTTGATCTTGATCCCAACAAGAAAATATAATATACACTATAGTTTCAAAGGGCAGTGAGACGTTCTAACACCGCCATAAGTCCCATCCACCACATGTAGTAAAAGTAGAGATGTAGGTAGGCGAAGACCAGGAATAATATAATCAAGTACCACACTTGACCCAGGACACCATATGGGAAAGTGACAAAACACAAGAAAATACACCAAGAGGCTGCAAGGAACAGACAGGACAGTGTAACAAAGACAAACATGAAATACAAATAACAAAAAAGATCCACAAAAGAGTGGATGAATAGTATAAAATCACTGGAGGGCTTAAACATGTTTAACGGTACCAACCACACTCTTAGTTCTGATGTGGATCAAGATACATAGATTTTTAGTTCGCATGAGAGATCCATAGCTGATCGATGCATCATCTCCATTTACAAACAAATCAAGATATAAAAAATGAGATAAAACAGTGATAAGGACTCAACAGTACATACAACTGAATACCGTAGCAAAAGAAATCCAACAGTCAAATACGTTCTTAAACAGTTATCCTTTGGAAGCAAATAATACACCAAGCAATTGAAAGTGTAAAGTTGGCAAGTTTTCTGTGCCAGACTAGCTAGTTTCATTAGTGATCCTCTAATGGTTTAGAAAATCCAGAATGTAATCGATTATCCCAAAGGACAAGAACATAAAATCTACACTATAATGAAGGACAGGGAGACGCTCTACCTCCGCCACACAGCCTCTCTCACCAGCTGCAGTAAGTCAAAATATGTTCTTAGAAAATAGTATCCTTTGGAAGCAAAGAATACACCAAGGAGCTGTAAGTATAGACAGTGCCGTTTTGGTTTTGTAAAAATCTGATACACGAATTAATTAAAGTCTTGTTTTGAAAATCAATATCACTCAGTAAACACAAATGAAGGTTGCTTATATTCAATAGATCATTTTTTAATCGCTGAAATTATTCTGTTCACTTTGACTTAATTTGGGGATTTGAATTTCTAACCCGGAGTGTACAATGTACACCTTCCGATAATGCTCGAAAGCGAGCGCCAGGCAGTATATAGAGAAAGAAAGAAAGAAAGGATTGCTCCTCTGCAACAGGCATATCGGAGCCAGTATTTTAAGGTGATTAAGTTTATAAATTCAAAAAATTGTTGGAAAACCTAATTTTAGCGATCAATTCTAAAAGACAATCAACCGTTATAAAAAGGTTGTATATAACATGGATATCATGCGAGAGTCTTGTTTAAACCCTATCACGGTTTATAGCTATGATATCATCTTTAATTGAATGATGGTGGGTCAGGCCTCAGACTCAATTATGGCTCTGACGTTAAGCTTTAATCGGTCGGTTGGTGCCTGATGTCTGTCTTTGGCTGGGCGCACCTTGGCTTTAATTGAGGTTTACTTTCCTTAGCTCTGGCTATCTGTGAGTCGTGAGCCCTTTTCTATGTTTCATCAGAGTGTCTTAATTTGATTAGATTGTTTCTCTGTGATGATACATTGCAATAGCTAGGAAGCCTCCATGCGAGCTTAACATTTTGTGTTTTAACAACAACAGAATCTAGGGCGAAAATTTGGTATCAGTAAAATGCATTTAAAGTAAGAAAGACAGCAAAGATCATGAAACGATACAATCAAGTACCACACCTGGCACAGAATAACAAATGGGAAAATAACAAAAATACAATAAACATCACCAACAAGAGCCAAGAGGTCAGCCCTTTCCCAACAGGTGACTACAAGGCAGCAATGAACAGACGCGAAAGCATGAGAAACCCAAGACCATAAAACACAAATGATCCATAAACGTGGCTTCTAATGCGGTGGTTCTGTTGTTGTTGGTTCGTTTATGATTGTTGCTCCCATTGTGGGGTTCTGTGTTCATGTTCCATGTTTTGTTGTGCATTGATTCGTGTCCTTTCTAGTTTTGCAATCATCTTAATGGGAGAAGAGAGAGCCGGTTGCTATACTTTGTTTGTCTTCCTGATGTCTTGTGTTTGTCATTGTGCTGTGGATCTTCCCCATGGTGCCGTTGGTTGGTCTGTGGTGTGTGATAGTGGTATTTCCTGATCATATTTACTTGCATTTCCGACTCATTTTGATATCATTGTGTGCCAAAATTATTCTTATCAACAACTTATCTTCAACAACAGCAGAATCTAGGGCGAAGATTTGGTACCAGTAAAATGCATTTAAGCCCCCCGGTGGCTTAGGCTGCTCTCCGTTCTAAGGCGGTGGTTCTGTTGTTGTTGACTTTTTGTTTATTGTTACTCCCATTGTGGGAGTCTGTAATTGCTCTATGTTTTGTTGTACGTTACTTTATGTCCATTCTAGTATTGCAATCATCTTGATGGGGAAGAGAGAGTTAATTGCTTTGCTTAATTTGTCTTCCTGGTGTCTCGTGATGGTTGAGCGGCTCTTCCTCGCGGTACCACGGGGTTGTCTGCAGTTTGTGATTGTGGTATTTCCTGATCATGCTCACTTACTATTTTTTATGTTTTGACAACAGAAGAATCTAGGGCAAAGATTATTTGGTCAGTGAAATAAATTTAAGCACATCCCAGTGGTTTGGGATGCTGTCGTGGCTCTGTTGTTGTTGATTCTTTGCCTCATTGTCTATTGTTTGGTGGGAGTTTGTGTTTGGCCCTTGTTTTGTTGTGTAGTACTTAGTGTGGTTTCTAGTGTTTTGCAATCATGTCGCTGGGGAAGAGAGAGAGAGAGAGAGAGAGAGAGAGAGAGAGAGAGAGAGAGAGAGAGAGAGAGAGAGAGAGAGGTGAGAGATCTGGTTGCTTTACCTTAATTACCTTTCGATGCCAGGTGACAATTAGTGTTCTGTGGCTCTTGCTCACGGTGCCGTGGGTTGGTCTGCAGTGTGTGATTGTGACATACCCTTGTTGTACTCACTTATTCAACACGTGACTGACTGTTTAATCACCTCTTTCTGTGCAAGGAACTATTATAAGATTGAAAATAGGTATCAACTTCTAATCGTTATGTTATGTGTGCTGTTTGCTGTTATACATGTTAGCTTTATAAATTCAGTCAAAATTCAAAAGTTAATGATTTTCAGTTTTTCAAAAATAGAAATAGAGTCTTTCCGTCTCAATTTATGTCATTACACAATGAATAAAGCTGAAATATGTAAAAGATGTTCAAAGTATGCAATTGTGATTTTCAACTAACCTTGTATTCGTCTGAATGTGAGGATAAGTACATTTCAGGGTTTTTCATCTTCCTGATGTCTTGTGGCTGTCAGTGTTCTGTGGTGCCGTGGCTCGGTCTGCGGTGTGTGATTGTGGTATTTCCTGGTCATAATCACTTACATTTTGGGCATTGAAAATTTGTAATCAAGATATTTCAAAACTATTATAAAGGTTGTTAATAAAGTTTCAAATCACCGAAAAGGAAATGATGCATTTCCTATGCACTTGTCATTGACTGTGGTATTTATGGTGTATGGCACTATGCATGTATTATAATGACGTCACAAAGCTATATTTTCAATGGAAACTGTCTTTCAAACGTTCTGAAAAGTCCAATAGTTTTTTTTAATGATATGTATGATTCTCGATGGTTGTTTTCAGCCGTGCAGTTTATGAATATCCTAAAGGTTTATATAATATCCATACAAATGCATGAAGAGTTTTTTAGCCGATTGGGAAAGAATTTGATCACTAAGGCTATTGCATGGCAATGGTTGTTTGTAGTATACCCACATTTTAACCTCCGAGCCAAACAATTTTAATGGGGTGCTTGTTTTGCAGACCATATTTGTTTCGTGGTAAATCATTTGATTGAATATCCAATTGTTTAATTATTTGGAAGTATGTCTACTATAAAGAATATAAAATCAGTGTCATTTATGTGATTTAACGAATTATTACTTAAACCCTTTTATTTCGGAACGAAATTTATTAACACAGGGAGCTTCAAATTGTGTCAGCGAGTCAATTACCCAGTGATTTTTCTTTAAAGTTAATTTCTGATGTTATTACCCTTTGCAAATTTGCCATTGAAAACTTGTAATCAAGATATATCAACAAAAAAATATAGCTATAAGAGCTTCAAACTTGGTCAGCTGATAGAGGATGAGGAGTAGGATAAAGTCGGGTATATTCGGACATAAAGCAATTTTGGACACACATTTGCAAACAGTGGAAATCCAGATGAGATGGCTCTTTCACTGTTTACTCAGTTAGTCTATTTTTTTATTCCAATAACTGAACTATGAAACTAACAAGGTGGCTGTCAGAATTTATCAGTCTGTCCGAATATACCCGACTTTACCCTAGTATAGCTAGTAAAATTACACTTAAGATGTCTTAGAAAAAGAGCACCATCCTTATGGATAAGTATATGGTTGGGGCAGTGTTTCAGAAAAAACAATTTTAGTTTGCTTTATAATTTGACGTGATATGATAAATATTCAGTGGAGAACGTTTTGTGATACAATATGACCACATGTAACATCACGATATCTGTGCTTTTCGTCATAACGTTAAGTAACACAATTTCGTGTGCTGGCCTCTGATATACATTTTTAGTCTTCCCAAGTACACTTTTGAAACGAGCAGTATATACGAATACGTATGGTTACCCAACGTGAAAAACACGAATAATCCTATTGTATGAAATGGTCTATATAAATCTCAGAAATATGCGCATTGTGCTTTCTCCAACCTGTATGCTAATACCATGCTTACTTAAATATTTGTTCATTAAATATTCTGTTGGGACAATACAAAGTGTGATGTTTTAGCATTTGATGACTCACGCGATGTTAAGCCATGCTTATAAACAGTGAAAAGACCAGCATGCGTCGTTGTGCATCCAAAAGAAGACAACATTTTTGACTACCTGAAAAAGTAAGAAAGGTGGCGAAGATCAGGAATCGATACAATCAAGTACCAAGGCTGCATTCCAGCCAGCATCCCATCACGGGCCACTACCGGCCCGCCAGCGAAACGTGATTTTACGTGCTTAATGGAATACAATATACGTTCATGTGGCCATCACTAGCTTAGACATCGTAAACACTTTTCTTTAAACACAATCGTCAACCAGCATGAATAGTTAAGGTCAGAGACCTTATGTCACAGAAATACGGTTTTAACGATTTTCCCATTAGTGTTGAATAGAGTAGAGAAACACAAACAGTCTCCATTTTATTCAAAGGAATGCACAGCAGTGATTTTATATCAAATCTCTGAGCCTCGGGGGTCTTCGAGGGTTTGCCAACAACAAAGACGCAGACAAGCCTGCGCATCCCTCGCGAGACTGATCCGCCCCTTTGTTATTCGCTGTTTTGAAAGAATCATATCTAAACTTATTACAGATGAAATATCAATTTTCTAGCTGGTCTCTGTAGCTGATGACACGGCGCTTATGGCATACCCATGCCCTCTAATAAACACCCATACTGACGTATCCAGCTTTGCTGGAGGTCTAACATTTGGTCTAAGCATTCATCTTAATCCATACTTGTGATGACTCCATAAAACCATAACGTGCTTTGTGTTTTAACAACGACAGAATATAGGGCTACAATTTGGCCAGTTAAAGTATTTGTAATTTAGTGGGCCAGTGGGCCCTCGACTGCTGTCCGTTCTAAGGCTGTGGTCATGTTGGGTTGGTCAATTGTCGGGCGGGTCCAGGATTAATGGAAAGGGGGATTCATATGTATAAAGGTGTGGGGGTTCACTGTTGATTTTATCTTTCCCATGAAAATGAAATAATTTGGTCTCACTGAGACCAAACTGTTTCATTTTCATAGGATACTTAAAAACTGAGGCGGGGAGGGGTTTCGAGCGACCCCCTGAACCCCCTCTAGATTCGCCACTGATTGTTGCTGCTCCTATTGCGTGTTAGTGTATGTGATCTGTCCCTGTATTGTGATATACGCTCGCAGATGCAAAAATAAGGGAGCCCTGTTTATGGATTCATCTTGCTTGATAGGATAAGGTGTCTTTGCCACTCAATAGTTCGCAGACTCTGAGAGCATGGCATCTCCAGTATGGCCGACAAGTGTCGTGCATTTGTTGCTGCACGTGGACGTCACACCAGATACTGACTTGGACTTCATACATTTTATGTAGTTTAGATGAAATAAAAAAAATACCTCAAAATGAAATATAAAGGTTCACTTATTTTTTGTTCTGTGAATATAGTTATTGTCCTTTATAGTTGCGCAATTATCTCGCTGGAGAGAGAGAGAGAGAGAGAGAGAGAGAGAGAGAGAGAGAGAGAGAGAGAGAGAGGTGGATTTTGTTGTTTTGCATTATTTGTGTTCTTGGTTGCGTGAGGGTGTATATGTTCTGTGTCTCTTTCTCACTGTGCCGTAGGTTGGTCTGTAGTACGTGATTGCATTTTTGCTGGTTATACATGTATTCACTTGTTTTCTGTTACTAAAGCAACCACGATTTTTGTCTGACTAGCAAAGTTAAACATTGGACAGCAAATGCATGCCTTATTTTTTTCCAAAAATTCAGAAAGATGTCACAAAATGTGTAGTCTGGTGCAGTTGTAATCGGCGCTTTAAGGGTTATGGTTTGATTCCAGTATTTATCCCTTTATGTTCTAAGTTTGCACTAACATAGAAAATACATTCGGCATAAATGGGTTAAATGTATTCTTGCTTTTATGTGTGTGTGTTTGTCTGTGTACTATTGCCTCTTCCTAATGGTGCCATGGGTTTGCCTGTGATCTGTGATTGTGGTATTTCCTTGCCCTGGGTTTATAAAACATAGTTCATGCTCAACTTAACCAAGCAAGAAAATTTTACTGCTTATATAAACTAAAATGCCGACAAATAAAGAAGTTTCTTGCTTTAAGCCTCTCAGATGTTGTATTTATCATGCTAATAAATGTTAAAATGCCAACAATACAACAATTGTTGGCATTTTAACATTTATAAGCAGGATAAATTTCGTACTCAGCTGAGTTGAGCATGAAAAAAGTTTTATAACCTCGAGGCTTGATCATCCTCACTTTAACTTTATTCAGTGAATTAAGCAAAGAGAAGTTCGTTTAGTTTTCTTTATTCAATATATATTTACATAATTAAAAGTAGTTTCCTCTATCCACCCTCTAACCCTCCCACTCACTTTGGGTGTAAACTTACACTAACTTGCCTACAAAAACAACTTGAGGAGTGATAAATCATAAATATTTCTACCTGTTATTGTTGTAATACTCGTATATTTCTGGATCAATACAAATTTTAAGTTAAGTTCTAAATACTTTTTAAAATTTTATGGAAAATGGAGCATTTGCTCCAAAAGAGCAATCGCTCCATTTTCCATAATATTTTCAAATACATGATATTTCAAAGATGTCAAAAGGCGCTATTATGGAGTAAAGGGTTAAAACATTTCAGTCCATTATTAAATCAGTTATTCTCCGGACCAATACAAATGAACAGAGTACAGCTTTTAAAGCAGCTAAAAGGTTATACCATAACCAGTCGCAATTAAGCTGCCACCAAATTTAGTGGTGCAAAGGTACACTTATTTTTTTTTTTACAGTTAAGAGTTACACTTCAAAAATATATCGCCCATCAAACAGGTCACTGTACTTGGAAGCCCAGTGAATCGTATTAAAATGAAAAATTCGTTTTTGCATAATAAGCACAAATGTCGTCAGAATCAGCGAAGCGGGCTGATTTATATTTTAACGTATGATTGCTTTGAAATTAATGATATGCGCTAATAGCTGAGAAACACGCCCATAAGTAGCTTTTAAGAGACAACCATGCGACGAAATGATGATCGAACAGGCAATGCTCAGGCGAGCTGCCTGCGCATGTGTGCAGTCTCACCAGCGCCATCACTGTTGGCCTACATACACGGATAGTTTTTAAAAATGAGCCTAAACTCGTTTCTTTTAGTGGACACGAGCTCTGTAGAAGAAAGCATGTAATCAATTCAGTTTCCCTTTTTATGTATCATGGCTCCAAGTTGAGCCAGAATGTGAAAAAACCCCACTCAAGAAAAGACTATGGTCTAAAACCTACCTAAGACTATGGGTACTAGTGAACTGTCTTAAGTTTGAGGCATTCAAGAGAACATAGATTGTGATTGTGTACGCTAATTATGATCGCTACAATGAGGTGGTCTTGATGAGCTCCCACCATCCAACAAGCACGACGTGTTACTATTCTAAAAAAGAGGTTATGTGAATGATATAAATGGGTTGATAATTCAAACCCTAAATGCCGAAAATGATATTTACACTCTCAATACGCCAGTAAAACATTAACAATCCCTTGGTTAAATGATCAACTGTCATTATAGTCTGATAAATCAAACAACCGCTAACGCATGCTTAATTCAGCATTTTAGGCTGGCTCTCTTTGGAAAGTCAGTTTTGAAATCCTGAGTTCGGGTATAATACAATACATATAGAGAGTGGAAATAATGTCAACCAAATACTTAAGATTGTCAGAACGATGCTTGCACCGTTATAATCATATTGTAATTGCAAACCTGTTACATATGAACATGTATAGATAGTGTCTCACTTAATGGTTCCACTATATAGAGGTGTTCCTGATGTGTTATCACATCCCGTTACTCTAACGGTTAACTATCAACATGGACCCTTATATTGTATTAAGCCGTATATAATGCCAGCACGATGCTTGCTTCATAGAATATCTTATAATTCCAATCGACAAATTAACAGATGAATAGCATACACGATAGACCAAGAAGTGTAAGTACGCATCTTGCTTTGTCCTGTCTGCTATGCTCAAAGTTAATGTAAATATGTAACACGCGCACACACACACACACACACACACACACACACACACACACACACACACACACACACACACACACACACACACACACACACACACACACACACACACACAGAACGAGTCATGTTATTAGTCAAAATATATAATGTATAATCATAAGTCAATATGTCATATATATCGTATATGTGTAGTGAACATACTTTCCTTTAATCTGTCTTGTATTTCGCTTTTCGGACAAGGCAGACTTTGGGAAATCTAAATTCTTGACATACGGAACGGAACGGAACCAACGCGATGGCGTGGCCTTGTACTATATAAGGCTGCAGTCAGCGTTCGGATTCCCTGCTCACCGCTGATTATTAACAACTAAAGGTAAAATAAAAGTTGACCGCATTTTGTTTTGGCAGACAGAGTTGACCCCTGATGAAATGCCGCATCGGATGCGACATTTCATCTGGATCCTCACTGCTTGCCAAATACAATGTAATACACAAAAGCTAAAGCCATTCTGTGAAAACTGCGATTGTTGTTTACCTGAATTTGAACGGATATCCAGTGATCCCAATTTTTCAAGCGAGAATCTGTGAACTCAACAGTTACGCACGTGCAGCGTGATGTACAAAGGGAAATAATTATGCCATACCGGTCTTGAAGCTTTAATCAATAAAGCCGTCGGGTTTATCTCCCTTGCGACCTACACAACAAGTAATAATGACGATGTCGCTTCAATATGTTGAATCCCTTTTTGGATATTTCTGCTCCCCCCAAAAAATACTTTAGCTTGCTGCTGTACAAACAAAATCACGAAAGAGTGCGAAACATGGGTTGTCCGATAAGTCGACCGAGCAACCTATGTGTCTCAGTTTTGCGTGAATACATAGAAAACTCGGTTTAATATATTTATATCCTTATGCTTTTTGACCTCCTCTCCCCCACCCTATCTCTTTTACCTGTCTAATAGTTACATTTGTAAGTACCGCCTTTCAATATTGTATTGTATTCATCATATGTCATGTTTGTATGACCTTAGTGTAAAAAAGAGATTTGTATAGCATTGTATTGTATTGTGGTAACAAACAAAACATTTCTCAAATTTCATACATTTAAAATCAAAACTGAATTACCATGCTTAACGCACTACTTTGCCCTGACGCCAATGTGGCGCAAAAGCTCCACATTGACGCCATTGCAAAGTAGGAGCCTTTTCATAAGGTGCATGACTAAAACGGAAGTTCATTGGGTATGGTTATGAAAATTAGCTATGTAAAGTAAAGAGAATCTGTTGTGCTCCACCAGATAACAGGGAATTATGATTAGACATTATATATATGGAATCTAATAACTGAATAATATGACCGCCATGATGTATTTTCATGCATGCAATTATCTGTATTATACCTCTTGTTGTTGACTATGTTGACCTAGAGTGAATAAAGAATTGAAACCTAATACAGTAAAACTTGTGTAAAACGGCTACTCTCAAAAAAGATCGAAAATTGTTTTTCAAGACCAATTATCGCTTAATGCAGGTCAGAAGGGGAGCATTCTGCAATACTTTCGATCTTCATTAAGCTACCATTTGCCATAAAGTTTTTGTTTTGTCTATTTTGAGTGGCCGTTTAACACAGGTTTTACTGTAATACTCATACATGAGGCAGCATGGGGGAGCAGTGAAGTTTCCGGCGAAAGACTGCGCTTCAGTGCAGTCTCATCAGAGCCCTCGCAGCTTAAAGCATGGTAGTGGGTGAAGGCTTAGACCAAACATTAAACCTTTTAACCCACTGGGGGCAGGGAGGGGGTACTCTCTTATTTTTCTTGTTACGTAGGCTCGGCTACAGATGCGTGTCTGACTGCAGATCCAGGGGTCGCAAGTTTGATCCCGGCCCGGTCCCATACTTTCGTGGAGATTGATCATGAAATAATTTCTACGGTCATTCTCCTCCCTTCCGCTGATTCATTCAAGAAGGGTTGTTGTCAGTTACAAGCGAAAGTATGTGCACGAATTACTGGTTAACCGCTTGTTCAAGCCTGCCCAGGAAAAAGTGTGATTAGGTGTACTGACCGTCCCGCAATGACCATAGCTGTTGACTTGGGACGTAAAGCAACAAAAACAAACAAACAAACAAACGTAGGCTCGGTCATAGATACTGCAGGTTACCCCCCAAAAATATCAGGCATAACCCAAACATTATTTAAAATTTTAGCATACCCCAAATAATATTTAAAATTTTAGCAAACACCAAACAATATTTAAATTTTTAGCATACCCCAATTAATATTTCCATTATGTATATTTACCTTATAAAAAGACCCTAAAATGACCCCCGAAAAAAAATTTAATGACGACCCCCAAAAAGTATCAACGAAAATTTTCGTATCCTCCCCCCCCCCCAAAAAAAAAGTATTTCTGACCCCCCCCCCCCCCCCCACCCCCTCAAAAAAAATAAAATAAATAATAATAATACCGAATTTCAAAAAGTTTCCCTCCAACCCCACACCCCAATTAAAAAAATGCGCCAAGCCTACGTGTATATAACAATATCGGAGTACCCCCACTTGGGGATAGCTGTTCATGAGTGATTTTACGCAAATACGATATGTACCTCTATTTCATGAATAGGTTCGTCCTATTAAAGGTATTGCAAGATTTCCCCTTGTTTGGCGAACATCACTCACATCACCTGTCCGAAAAAACACACACTATTTTAGCTTAAAGCATCAATCATAATTTGATCAGACGACAGACGGACGCTCACACGTTGTAAGGTGTCATGTAGCGGAGTACAAGACTTACATGTAAATGTATGCAGGTGTCAGCAGTGTGCGAAGGATTTCAGTGATTGTGGACGAATGCTCGAAACCATGCCATCTAGAGAAGAAAAAACACCCTACAAATCAAAACCGTACAAAAACATAAAAGCAACACATTTTTCAAATAAAAATATATTTTATTAGCTATATAATAATATAGAACATTCTGATAAATGGTTTTATAATTTCGTCTATAAACGTACCAGCCCATGAGAAAACGGTACTTAGCACATGTTCGAAAACTCATACCTAAAACGAGCATGCGCAGTTAGCTACCAGTGCTAGCTGTCTATATTTTTTGTCTGAGCATTCATCTGCTTCTATACTTTACGTATATGAGCAGGGAAGGTTCTGGCGAGACTGCGCAGGTGCGCAGGCTCGCCTGAGCCTTCCTTGCTCGCATAATGCGATAAGTTCAAAAATCCCAAGTGCTGGTTCAACTCAACTGTACAGTATAATGTAATTATTATGCAAATGACACATGTTAATAAGATGACAATGTAACAGAGGGTCTTGACAACAACAAAAAATATCATGAAAGCCCGAATGTAGATGTACTAATATTTTATGATCTTATTCAGGTCTTTTAATGTCCAACTACATGATCAGAACAAATGAAAAGCATATTTGAGCCGCGACATATGGTTTCCAACAATGTGGCATTTTGACAAGTGTAGACATAGACAAGCCTGTGCATCATCCTTTTAAGCTTAGAAACTCCAAATGAAGTTCGGTCAGTAGCTTAACAGTCATAGAATATCTAAACGACTAGCTAAGGCTCTGATCAGTCTGCACAGGCTGGTCTGAGCCTTTGCTGGTCGCACATACCACATTGTTGGAAATCTCATGTCACGGCTCATTTCGATTCAATGAGTGAACAAATAAAGCTGTGAATACAAACAGAGGGTGTGAATACAAACAACCTCATCTGAGCAATCAGTTGACTTATACGATATGTATTTTCTTTAGATGTGTCCTAACAAAATACGCATACACAGCTTTTACTATTTATTCATCTATATCTATCAATATCCAGTTAACCATATGAACAAAGCTATTCGAATTTTTAAAATAAAAAAAATCGAATAATTCGAACTGGTGTTCGTAATTTTCAAATTGTTCGAACTGCTTTTCTAAGAAACTACCAAAATGCTAGACTCAGCAGTAAGTTTTAAAAGTGGTCAAATTACTCTCTAAATTACTCAGATAGGACAAGCATCTACAAACAAGCTATTCCCAATTCAGCTTGCTCCTAGAGGAGCAGTTCGAGGAGAGATTATTTGTTTACGTTGATCAACAAATTATCCATTGATAACTGGAATGGATCGGTGTAGATCATCCGCTGGAAGATTCCATTTCAGAAATTCAACTATATTTAAGCCAGTCTTTTAAGCTGAGCAGGCTGGTTTGAGTAGGTGACACAGAGAAGACCCAGATTAGCATGTTTCAGCATTCACACCAACAATGTTTTAAAAATGCAATTTTCATAAGGCCCCTTTCCTATAAATTCTCCATATCGTATGTCCCATCTTAAAAGCATAATAAGTTGGCGACATTAAATTAAACACCCGGCAGCATACCTATAACCCTTGTCCTGCTGTCGGCATTATATAATTATACCACATCACGAGAAACTATGTGTGGGTGTTAGCGACAAGTAAGCACGAAAACCAATCGACTCAGCTACACAGACTAGCCATATGATGAAGCGAGTGTATATGAACCGGTATAAAGCATAAGATACACGCTGACATGTGCTTTCAGCGAAGATTCAAATCAGTCTGGGCATCCACGCAGTCTGATCAGAGCCTTCACTTTCAATATGAAGAGTCATTGGGACCTTGACTACTCATAGAGAGCCTAGCAAAGACTCCGATCAGACGGCACGGATGTGCAGGCTGATCTGAGTCTTCGCTTGGCATATATACCAAGTTGTTCAATATGAAGAGTCATTTGGACCTTGGCACCTAGCAAAGACTCAGATCAGACTGCGCGGATGCGCAGGCTGATCAGAGTCTTCGCTGGGATCATATACCAAGTTGTGGTCAGCTTAAATATACAATACTAACTAAATCTCAAATGACAATGTCACTGGTCTCGAAAAAAAAAAAAGAAAACACACACATTCCTTGATGATTTCATCTCCAGCACGTTAAAGTTTAAATATCTGTTCAGCCGTTTAACCAACCATGAAAAACTTGAACAGAACTCATCAAGCATATATTCTTACGATTAAAGTGATAAAAGTCTTTCAAAATTTTCTACTTTTGCAACCGGAGTAAGATATATAATGTTCTTTCAAATAGGTACTTTGTGCACCGAAGAAATTCATTTTATACCACAACCTACTTGCATTTTCAAGGGCGTACCTATATTGCATTATAATTGCCAAAACTTTATGGTTACTAGTATACTGTCAGTACATCAAGATGAAAACCCTGTTTTTTGTCATACACCAAAAGTAAATTGCATATTAGCCTGCTCACCTAAGCAGGCTGGCCAGCGATTTTGCCATTTGCAGCAACTGCTATTTTTAAATAAATATAGCTAGTCTTTGTAACAGAGCAGATTGGTTTGAGCCACAAGATTTCCCGAAGCATGACTCAAAATTACCTTTAGGTCTTAGCCATGCAAACTATTTTATTTCGGAACGGCAAACATCGTCATAACTTGGTAGATATCGTCGAAACCCATTTTACATCGGCTCTGGTTATAAATGGAGAAAACATGGTTCTCATTTTTTTTATCAATGCCATTGTTGGTCTAAGACTTGCATATACATGTAATTCAACCGTCTTTACAGTGCAGACGCAGATCACCGTGCTATGAAATCAACAGTTTTTAGATCTTTCATTTGGACGAGTAACTTGGGACCCGTCTTCAGCAAACTCCTTCTTCAAGAAACAGAATCGTTTTCTCTCAAAGAAACATAAAATCTGCTTGTATATAACAGGTGCATGTTGAGCAAAGTTGCTTTCCGATAGGAAACGAAACGTCACAAGTCCAATCACGCTTGCAACATGGTCTTTACAGTGGTTAAGTGATATGTAAGGTTGCCAAAAAAATATGCTCATGTCGATATGTGTGTTTTCTCCTAAGGTGGATTTCTAATCAATAGTCAACACATTAACGACATTCGTGACAATAGTCGGCATAGCATTTAATTATAAATGGGTTGTTTTGATAGATCAAACTATTGAATGTCTATTGGATCAATGAGTTTCGTTCAGAAGTGTGCTTTTAGATAAGCATGCGTGATCAAAATTCGTTTCCTTTAGTCTGAACCCAAACATATGTTGTGAGTACTCAAAAGAACCGTCTCAATAAGACGGTTCTTTTGAGCACCTAAACAAATTTTTAAACAGATGGATAAAAGAATAATGACAATTTTACGCTCAGATATTTTATTTATCTGTACCTGTCTGTGTTCAATATAAGATTGATATAAAATGCTGCTATTATAAAGGCCTGGCTGCAAGTAAATCTGTCTCCAGGATTTGCGACCACTTAAGGTTCAATGCGCTACAGAGACTAGCTAGAATATTGCAATGTAGGTACTCTTGTTTCAAGAGATGCTGATCAGCCTACGCACCTATGCAGGCTGGTCTGTGTCTTTGTTGTTCTTATGCAACAGAATCTGGTTTTCTTGCAACAAGGCCTAAATCAAATATCATTTCTAACTGGTCTTCAAATCAGCATTGCAGCTATGCAATGACAAAATCTGACAGTACAGAAAATTCTGTGTAAAACGGTCACAAAATTAGACAAAACAAAGGTCTTAATGACAAATGGTAGCTTAATGAAGGTCGAAAGTATTGCAGAATGCTCCCCTTGGAACATTCTGCAATACTTTTGACCTGCATTAATCGATACTTGGTCTTTAAACCAATGTTCTGTCTTTTTGAGAGTGGTCGTTTTTCGCAGGTTTTACTGTAGGTGAAACTAACGCGGAATTAACACACCACTGCTTAGGGTTTGAGAGGGCAACAGCCAACACGGACCATTTAAAATGCAAAATCATCACTGCTTTTTAGACAGGTTTCGATTGTCGCGTACCCCGATGTGTACATCTATGACATCGAACAAGGACATAGAAATGAGCACAAGTGGTTAATATGATTATGTACAACACTATTTTTGTGACTGTACGACGTGAGCACCTGGTAATGCACATGTGCATGAACAAATACGTGTTTTGGTCACATGAAATGTACGTGACTGTGTATATCCTGTATCCTTTTCCCAAACATTTGACATGCGTGTATTACCTCAAGCTTAAGGGCCCGACTTAGTACCCCTAGTGCTGGATATATAATCTGGAGCGAGCACTCAAGATAACATGTGATTCGCTTCAGATATTAAATCAAGCGCTCGAGATAATATGTCGACCACTCAAAATAGTAGGTCGAGACTTCAGGATTAGCTCTGAGCGCTAAAAATATAATATGTCCAACGCTTCAGATCTTTAAATGGACAAAACAAATAGGTGTCCTAAACATACCACTACTTTAAATTATCAGATACATTGTATATATACATTTTAAGATTTGCATTACAATCAGTATTTTACTACAAGTTACATGTGTTTTGTACTATTTACACGAGTATTTGACTACATGTCACATGTATTTGCTAGCCTATACATAATGAATATTTGACTATATGTCACATGTATTTGCTAGCCTATACCATAGACGTACAGTATATAGGTCTATGCCTATACGTAATGAGTATTTGACTACATAATCCATGTATGATAGCCTATGCATAATGAGTATTTGACTACTTGTCACATGTATTTGCTAGCCTATACGTAATGAGTATTTGACTACATAATCCATGTATTTGATAATCTACACAATGTACTTGTAACCCTTTACTAGGCTCACCAATCATTTGCAGCAGACGACATTTTAATTTTTGCTACCCCATCCCACCACTAGCCTATAGAAAACCAAACAGACTTGATATTTCATGTGAATTGTCTGCTGGCAGACGATTCACATGAAGTGTCAAGTCTGAATTTCGGAGAAAACAATGAAGTTATTACAACATTTGTGGACGGCTGCAGATGAGATTGGCAATTTAAAGGGACACTTAAATTAAAAGTAAGTAAATCTAAAATGCAAACCCAATCTGCCACAAACCCGATCAAAATCGGATGTAAAAAATAAAGAAATCAGAAAATCAAACTTCTGATTTCTAATAAGCCAATGGAGGCATTGTCGCAAAAAGAAAGCATGCTAACACGAACTAACCTGTCGCCTTTCGCTCGGTGCACACAGGGATTGAGCAGCTTTTTTTATTAAAAATATATAATGGGATAACTGCTTGAGTGACTCAGGGCTTTACATCCAGAAAATATTGACTAAAAGAGAAATGATAAACTGTCAAAAATTTAACTCCTTGCTACTTTAACAATAAATTCTGGCACTACAGGAGTGCGAGAATTGAACGGGACTAGCCAAATATCGCTAGTTACCCTTAATGCAAAGGGCGAAATGCGAGAGATCTAGACGAGGTATCGTCAGGTCTCGCGAGTATGCCAATGGAGGCCGCCATTTAGAATATTCCTATATCAACTTCCTATAAATTTTATAAAGCCAATAAAATCTCTAGTCTCTCTTGCAAACAGTACAGATTTTTCTCAAAGACGACTACGTATTTCAACAAAACAGTCAGTAAAATGCAAACAAAGTTAACATTAGTGACAGGGAACTAGTAATTTTGTTTATGCATATTAATTTGGGCTATGTGACGCCAACGAGCCTAAAAATGGCTGCTCTCCATAGCTTTCAATTCTCTCCTCTAACATTTGTAACTTTTTTAATTTTCGTTCGATTTTGATCGGGTTGGCGGCAGATTGCATGGTTTAGTGTAAACACTATTTTATTAACTTCAATTCAAGTACAAGTATACAATAGCATGATAAACAGAGAAAAGATCAACTGATTGCATGGTTTAATAAGACCTTGCATTTCAGAGTCACTTGCTTTCATTAAAGGCATAATGTGTCGCAATGAACGAAAATATTGCGTAACCATGGTAATCATTCATTTCACTAACATACACACTATTTTCCGAGCCCTTGTGAAAGCAAACCCATGTTACTTAGATTTATTCACATGTGCTGTCCTGTCAGCTAAGAGTGACAGTGGCGTCATGTTTTGTTTACAAAGTTACCAGGGACTTTTAATCGATAGATCTTTTATGTATTAATCCTATCCGCAGGATATGATAAATACACAAGAGATATCTCGATTCGCGTTTGCTCAAGTGGAGTGTACAAGTTAGTGTTTTACTTAACAATTGTAAACAAAATATTTCGCTACTTTCATTTTTGGTTGGCACGACAGTAGTTGCTTATACGTGCTCTTGCTTTAGTCATTGTCTGCGTTCATTAAAATATCTATAATTTCACATATTTTCAGAAATATGTCCTAATTAAACAACACAATAAGTTTTCCCTCTATTATTTGTTTTTAAACACATTTTTTTTCGAACAAAAACATTTCAGAGAAGCTTTATTCGTCCATCCAGTTTAAGTGATGCCATCCTACAACATTATGGCTATGTTACAGAAAAAACAGAAATATGTTGAAATTTTCTGTTTGAACACAAAAAAACGCAAATCACAATACAATTTGTCTGCTTTTGTTGTCTGTTGAAATGTTTTTGAAGCCTCTTCGATATACAGTGTTGACCAAGATCCGGGTCCACACTGATTCCGTATATAATAACATTAGTCAATAATACAAGCAAATATATGCAGCAGATGACTTGAGCAGACAACCTTTCAGAGTCGCTTTTAATTTTCATGAGGGACAGCTTTAGTGACTTTAAGGCAGCATGTTAACTCATAAAGCGCCACCTAAAATTAGCAGAAAATGACACTTTCAAATTCGGCCAATTTGCTTAAAATAATAAATAAGGCTTGATATTTCATGTGCATCGTAAGATCCCAAGCCTTATTCTCAGAATCACAAAATGTGTTGTCTGCTGCAATCATGATTGACGCTATAAGAGTTAAGCTTTTTTTTGTCCTAGGAATGACGTCATGGCAAAGATTCGAAGATTAACTAGCTACTAACTGATCCACGCCTATCCCTGGGGCTTTCCCTAAAATCGTTCAGTCTATAGGCATCACCTTGTGTATAAGAGTGAGCTCCCCTTGTCGTTCTCATTTCACCATTTATCGTTCTTGCAAAACCTCTTTCGTTCAAAAATTGGTTCTCCGTATACCGGAAGTCACGTGGTTGCCCATATAAGCGTGGTCCCCGGGTGTATCGGCCGTGATCGGTTCGTGTTTCCCATCTTGTTGCATATCTGAAAGGAGCCGCATTATTAGAATACAGTCCATATTGCACTTGCGTTTACATATCTTTGTTCTTTGGTCCACAACATGAGAAAATGACACTTTACACATTGTTCAAATTTGCCTAATTGCTATTGTCAACTTTCCTTGACGTCGCATCGCGCCAGGCATTAACAAACACTTTAAACTCGTGGTTGAATCTTATATTATTACATGCCGTGCCTGCTCAACAGATATAAATGTTTCTGGTGCATTTATCAGTCCGATACTTAACCGTAGATACTGGTAATGCCTATATCTCTGATCAGTTTACATAAACCCAGAATTTTCTTCATGAAAAACTTAACTTTTTTGGTAACCCAGGATTTTAAAGATTCTTACATTCAATGCATTCCCACATATTCTGTGCTCAGAATCACAATCTCAACAAATGCCTGTCCTACCTTGCATAAAATACCTATGCGCATAGATGTGTGAAACCATTATGAAATGAAAGCAAATCCATGTTCAAATCATGAGGTTAATGTACTGTTAGAACATGGGTTTTAAACACGTCAATACTTAAAATGAGCCCTAAATTTAGGGCTCATTTTAAGGATTGGCAAGTTAAAACACATGCATAACGTTTTCACTGGAAGAGTTGTAGCCAGGCGTCTAGGTTATAAAGCTTGTGTTCATTCACAAGCTCAAAATAAAGTGCAATGATTGGTTGCTTGCAGACACGTGTCCACAAGCAGCCAATTGTTACACTTTATTTTGAGTTTGAGACTGTTCTCAAGTTTTATAGCCCCAAGGCCTGGACTGGTCATTCTGCCTATGCTTTCATCTGCGGAAGCGTTGTGCGCGACTATGACATTGTGACAATATTATGGCGTTCAAAGATTGACGCTTACGCCATTTTATATGGAGAAATCCATTGTATGGAAAATGATATTTTAATATTTAACAGCGTTCTCAGTGTAATTTTGGTAGAAAAAAACAAAATATGGAAGAATAACGATCACACATGTTTGTTTCAATGCATTAACAATTGCCAGGTCCCTTGGGAGATGTTTGAACACTTGGTCTGGTTGCCTTGTGTTCAAACAGCTTCCCTGGGACCTGACAAATGCAAATGCTGTGGTCCCTATATTCTTGCATAAAAACTATGTGCATAGCGGTTTAA
Source organism: Loripinus fragilis (assembly GCA_964019695.1). Classification (NCBI taxonomy): domain Eukaryota; kingdom Metazoa; phylum Mollusca; class Bivalvia; order Lucinida; family Lucinidae; genus Loripinus; species Loripinus fragilis. The sequence goes on from OZ026525.1 coordinate 78,546,318, forward strand.
AGTCATTGTCATATGAACGAAAATTCATGTTCAAATCTTGAGGTTCACGTGCTGTTTGAACAGGAGTTTTAACTTGCAATAACTAAAATGAGCCCCCATTTGTTTGCATGATGTTTCATTTGTTTGTTTGTTTGATTTGATTCTTTACATCCCATCAACATTCTTTCAGTTATAAAGGGACGGGTCTTCCTGGGTTGAACCAGTACTAAGCTAGGATTATTGTTCTTGTTCATGGACACAACACAGTGACGCCGGTGAGACTAGAACCCACGGCCCCTCGGTCTCGAGTCAAGCACTCTACCACTGAGCCAATGCGCTCCCTGCATGATGTTTCATGGGAAAGTATTGTGACCTGGAATGATTATTTAACTGCTGGTTTTGATTGTGAAAGCGTTGTGTGTGGCAATGACACTTTTTATTCTTAACTATTGGAAACGGTTGTTTTTTCAACTCAGAATCACACAGCCTACTACTATACTAAATACCTGTATATATTGTACATTAACATATCTTAATAAAACTACGGATTGTCTGCACGTATCACAGTCAAAACAAATACTGGCATAGATATAAATGAGCATTTGAATTACATATATATCAACATATCTAAAACTACGGATTGTCTGTCTATATGAATAATCACTGACCTAGATTTAAAAAATATGGTATTTGAATCACAACTTGTCTCAATTGTCAAAACTACATATGTTTTGGATCCTCAAATTAAGCATCCATATAAGCCGTTTCCTTTAAATATTACAACTATTATTATTTATGGAGAAGAAAAATATGTGTAAAAAAGTGTTTTCATAGGTTGAGACATATACAATATAGGACTCGTCAGAAAAAAAACCCTGATATTGTACCATTGCATGTGAACAACAAAGGCACAGGCCAGGCTGATTAGCGCATTGTTGATTCGTTTGCTGTAAAGCATTATATCGAGGCTTGATTCATACACAATTTCAACATTCTAGATTGTCTCTGTAGCTAACAAGCTAGTTTTAACCATGCCTGGTCGGAAATCACAAAAACAGTTTTTCTCATGAGGCCCATATGATGTTGCTAAAATAAATACCATTTATCATATGATGTTGCGTCTGGGAGTGAAATAACGTCATGCAATAAAATGGTAAGCAACTAGTAGTTTACAGATTTTCCGGAAACGTTATGAGGTCCATAACAATGTTGCGTACATAATGACAAAAGTATAACGTTTTTACGCCAGAAATGAGATTTCAAAGTATTCTTAATGTCATATAATAAATAGAATCTAACATTCGTGCTCTTGAATTATTGAATTTATTAAACTCCTTTCAAAAAAAAGATAAAATGCTCAGCAAGCCTCGCATTTTATCTCTTTTCCCCAACTCGTTTATTAAATTCAAAAAAACATGAGCACTCGTGTAAGATCCTCTATTCATACAGGATGAAGATGCACTGCAAAATATGGCTTTTCCTCATAGTGCAGGTAGATTAGTAAACCAGAATTCTATGGACTGAGGGAAATCAGCCACATATTTTCCTAGAGATAATTTTCTCACTACTGCTGATTCAAAATGAAGTGAGTATGACCAGGAAATGTCACAATCAAGCAGGTCAATTGCAAGTTACTGCATAAATATACTTCCACTATATACTGGTTGACCTCTTAACCATTTTCGTTCTAGATGCCCATAAACAGGTACTTTGGCAAACAGTGAAGACCCAGATAAAATGCCACATAAGGCTTATTTTATCAGGGTGTGTACTGTTTGCAAAGATAAAATCAATCTTCACTGTTTTATAGAAAATTTGATCGACAACCCCTTATAATGCAATATTGACAATTCCATACTTATTGTATCAATATGTATGTGAGAATCCATCAGCATGAAAAGGGTTAAAACCAGCCTACCCAGGAACAAGTAATATAATAAATGATCATGGTGATATGTGAAAGTTACGTTAAGCCCCTTTACAAAAAAAACCAACAAAGTACTATGCATAAAAGCAGTTGCATTACAAAATGTCATGCACTGATGCACTTGCCCAACACCATTCAATCTGTATATCCAATTGCACACCTAACTGTCATGTTTACGTGAAAATTACACAACAAAATTACATGTAAACGTTGTATAGAATAGGGAACATTAGAATATCATGCACAACAAAATACAAAAAAAATGCTTTTTTGATTATTTGGTTTCTTGTTTAATGTCCCAGTCAATAGCTATGGTCATGTCAGGATGGTCAGTTGACCTAACCACACTTTTTCCTGTGCAAGCTTAGACAAAATGCTTAACCAGTACTAAGTGCACATACTTTTGCGTGTAACTGACAACAGCCTTTTTTGAATCAACAGAAGGAGGAGAAAAAAACATATAAAATATTTCATGATCAATCCCCACAAACGGATGGGGCCGTGTTGGGATTGAACTTATCACCCCTGGATCAGCAATCCAACTTGCTAATAATTGCGCAAAAAACACGGTGTTGCACAACTTAATACCATATATGCATTACGTTGCACAACACAATAGCAATGGTTACAAGTAGTTGCACAAGCATGTATACAAGTAGTTGCGCAACAAAATACAGTAACTGTGAAACCAGCATTTAACGCTGTTATCATTACTATAGTCCTTTGGTTGCACAACGACATACCATTTATACAAGCAAGAGTACAACAAAATGCCATGAATAAATGCAATAGTGCGACCAAATGGCATTTGTTATGAAATGACGCCCAATAAGAACGTTGCATAGCTTCGACAAAGTCTTGACGTTTTTGCACTAAAACGAGATTACAAAATAATTTAAATGTCATATGATAAACAGAATTTAACATCCAGGCTCCTGTATTATTATTTATTATTAAACTCTTTGTGTAGAAACGATAAAATGCTTGGCAAGCCTCACATTTCATCACTTTTCCCAACTAGTTTTTTTTTTAAATTCAATAAAACATAAGCCCTCATGTAAGATCCTCTGTATACATTTAATATTATCAATTAAGTATTCCAAGGTATTCACTGTATCACCACGTGGTATGCTATGTCCTGGTTTCCTGTAAAGCTAACGGAAATACATGGAGGAACCAGTTGGGAGCGTGGCAAGACAGTGACCAGGCAGTGACCGTATTGTACAATTATACAATCTTACACACAAACCGGCTTCTTTCCCTTCATGATTTATTTCACTAGTTACTGGGGTTTGGAACAGCCAGCTAGCGAAACACATTAACACAACTTCATGGTGATACATGAATGACGTCACGCAAATGCAGATAATCAGACGTTAACGTTAGCTCGCCTATAGGCGTGATCCAGGCCATGTAATTGTTCAATGTTCAGCATTGAGAAATGCAAACAACTGAATGCTTTAGTTTCATCTAAGATAACAACATGTCTTTGGGGTTTCCGACAAAGCAGTTTTCAAACCGGTCTCCTCAGCTACAGAGACTAGCTAGAAAATTGAAATTTCACCTGTAGCAAGTTTACATATGATACTTTCAAAAAGGCGAATAACAAAGGCGCTGATCAGACTGTGCGGATGCACAGGCTCGTCTGCGCCTGTGTTGTTGCAAACCACCGAAAACAGGTTTTCTCTCGTCGAGGCACATATATAGTAAATAGAAATGTAAATACATGCTATGTATACATACATGCAATTGTAAAACAAAATGCTCTGTATATGTATGCAACTATACATCCAAATGCCATGTATACATGATACTGTACAACCAAATGACATGTATACATGCAATTGTGCAAGTAATCACATGTATTTAGTTGTAAAAATACAACAGGTGTATTCGTTCTGAGATAATAAAGTACATGTGTATGCAAAAAATAGAACAATTAACAGTAATATAATCTTACTGATCTCTATCGCCCACTTCAGACCAAGCATATCTTCTAAGTCCCCGGGGAGCTTGCTGTTGCTGTTGCGAAACGATGTATTGGGATCGAACGTTTGTAGGGCGACTGTACTGGTATTGATATGCGTAGCCCGGGTACTGGTAGCGTCGTGAGGTAATCACTGGCTCTTCAGCGTACCGTCGGTAAACTGGACGCTGAACGACCTGCCTCACAACTGGTTTCTCTACAACGATTCGCTGTGGCTCCGGAGGTGCCTGAACTGGGATATCAACTGGAACGGGTTTTTCGATAATGATTGGCTCAGGCTGCTTTGGGGGTGGACCACGAGACCTAAATATGGGCCTCTCTACAACAATGCGTTGAGGCACTGGTTTGGGCCAGGGAGGGGGGTTAACATAAACGTCTTTGTATTCAATTATTGGTGGAGGCTGAGGAGGAGGAGGTCCTATGTCTCTCACAATAGGTCTTTCGACTACGAGGCGTTGGGGCTGTGGCTGGGGCCATTTTGGAGAAGGGATTTCGATTGGTTTATCAATCACAATAGGCTTGGGCATGGGAGGAGGCGGGCCTGGGTCTCGGATAACGGGTCTTTCCACAACTATTTTCTGCGGTTCTTGCTCAGGGTATTTGGGTAAATCAATGAACACGTCCTTCTTTTCAATTATAGGCATTGGGGGTGGCGGTGCGGCAGGTACTGGTCCAAACTTAGGCATTTCTACAACAATTTTATGTGGTTTCTGGGGAGGGAACTCTGGACACTCAACCTCAACGTCTCTAACCTCAATTACTGGCTCTGGGGCTGGGGGAGGTGTCTTAGGTGGTTTGATGCATGGTCTATCCACAACGATGTGTTGGGGTTTCTGCTCTGGGTAGGGTGGACACTCAAGGTAAACAGGGTTTACCTCAACTATCGGGTCAGGAGCAGGGGGCATGGGAGGAAACTCTTTCACAATAACTTTATCTACAATAATCTTCTGAGGTTTTTGCTTAGGTGGTTTAGGGGGCTCAATAACAACCGGTCTTTCTATTACATGTGGTGCTGGGGGTGGGCTGGGTGGGGGAAACTTTTTAAATATAGGCTTGTCCACATAAATGGTTTGCTGTTCCACTTTAGGGGGCTTTGGTGGTTCAATGAGAACAGGGTTGACCACGATTTTTGGTTTGGATGGGGGAGCAATTGTCTGCTGTTGGATAATGGGCTTGTCTATGACAATGGTCTGTTGCCTTTGTGGTACTTGGACTGGGGGAGGATCGGGGGCGTCCAGTTTTACAACCACGGTGTCTGGATTCGGAACATTTACAGGTGATGGGACCTTCACATCTGAAACAACAAAATATAGGGTAAAGTCGGGTATATTCGGACAGACAGCTAAATTCGGACAGCGACATTGTTTGTTTCATATTTCAAATATTGGAATAAAAAATAAATTAACTAAGTAAACAGTGAAAATCCTGATGAGACGGCTCATAAGGAGCCGTCTCATCTCGATTTACACTGTTTGCAAATGTGTGTCCGAGTTTACCTGATGTCTGAATTTACCCGACTTAACCCTTATCAGTGTTTAACAGAACCAACCGAATGATATGGTCGCATAGTACGATTTGTAGTTGTTGATCTGCAGCATTAAAGTTTTAAGCATGCATTTACAGGGGTTAAGTTAAGAGTGCGTAACGAGAATTTAAGTTTCTTATTTCTCTACCAAAACATATGTTGTAGGTGCTCAAAAGAACCGTCTCAACGAGACGGTTCTTTTGAGCACCCAAAACATATGTTAAAACTGTAGGGTAAGAAAATATTAACATTTTTACGCTGAAAATTTTTGTTAATCTAAACCTGTGATAAGGCTGTAGTCTACTCTTCTGTCTCAACATTATAATGAATAAATATATTAAGCCTAGATGTGTTCGTAAAACACACATTGAAAGGCAGACTTTCCATTTAGAAGGGCCAACAGTTTCTAACATCCACCGAAAACAATCAGACTATCATTTATCTCCCTAGTGGCTAGTCTAGAATTGAGGGCTGTGCAAAGAGTCAGACCAGCACCAAGATAAGAGTGGGTGAATGAAAACTAATTTTCTTATTTTTCAACCAAAACATATGTTGGTGGTACTCGAAGTAACCATCTCAATGAGACGGCTCAATCAAGAAGCAAAAAGTGAAAACTGACAGGTATGAACATATTCACACATGTTCACTCAATTTATTATGTGGACCTACATGTATCAATAAATTGAGTGAAAAATGTGAATACAAGGCTATTACAATGTGTACTGTCTCCAAGGTACGACGGCGTTCATAAGAACCAGGAGCTGATGCATGCGCGGATCCAGAGGAAGGGGGGCAAGGAGTCCGGACCCCCCCCCCCTGGAAAATCACAAAAATATAGGATTTCTAAGTTAGCAATATTGGTCCGGATCTCCTGTAAAACCACTAAGCTTACAACTCAGCATTCAGAGTTGGGCCACCATCGGCCCACCAGCAAAACGCCATTTAAATGGCGTTTCACTGGCGGGCCGTTGATGGCCCGCTTAAAGTGGTATTTGGATCCTTCCTCCCCTCATCAAACTTTAAAAACAAACAAAAAAACAACATCAAAGTTGGACCCACTGTGACAAAACTTCTTAGATCCGCGCATGTGATGTTTGTTAAAAAATCAGGGAAGCGATCACGTGGTGACTTACCTCCGGCCTTAATATAATAAGTATTATCTTTCACATCTGTGGTATAATCTTTGACTTGTGTCTCGTACTGATAGTCCCTCTTGTCCATGGCTACAGTGTACACTTTTGATTCTCTATTCTGGTTGAGGTTGTAGGTCCTCTCTTCACCGCCCAGTTCCACAGTGTAGCTTTTGGACTCGCCCCGGCTTAACCCTCGGGTATCATAGTCCTCGTTGTATAAGTACATCTTGTTTCTGAAAGTACAGTAAAACCTGATTTAAGCGGCCACTCAAAAATAGACAAAACAAAGATGTTTATGACAAATGGTAGCTTTATGAAGGTCTAAAGTATTGCAAAATGCCTTGGAGCATTCTGCAATACTTTGGACCTGCATTAAGCGATATTCTGTCTTGAAAACCAATTTTTGTCTTCTTTTTGAGTGACCGCTAAAGAAAGGTTTTACTGTACCGCATCCCAGTTAGTTATTACAATCTCTCAAGCATGTGCATACTGTTTATCAGGTAGTCCTAAATGAAGAATGTGGTAGCTTACGGATGAGTGTTTGATTACTTAACTATTTCCTTGCTAGCAGCAACAATTGTCATCTGCTGATTTATAATACCTTTGCAAACGGTTCGGACCCTGTTTAGGACCGACAGAACCGTCTGCTAATAACCTTTGCAAACTGTTTGAACCCTGATCAGTACCGACGGAACGTCGGTCCTGATCTGGATCCAAAATGTTTGACACTCTGATGGTGTTCCCGAAAGATTTTTCTGAAAGTTTCATTTAAAAAAAATAACGGAGACAACAATAAAAGCATGAAAAATCGCCAAGCATACAAAGAGATAACGCATTGACTGCAGAAGCTTCCAGTGGTCATCAACATTTACCAATGGAAGTCAGAATGAACTAGATTAAACAAGGGTTTATGAAGGCCCTGAATTGTGTACCTGAGTTCAGCGGGATATATTATTAAAGTATGTTTCTTTTTTTCTTTTCCCCTTGGTCTAGCAGCCATTAGATATTAAACAGCTACTTCATGCATGTTTGTAGTATAGTCAAAACTATTGCCCCGAGATGTCGTGGACGATCTGATACACTAATGCACGAGGCCGAATGCAAATATGGTGTACCAGATTTCGACAGGAACGTGTCTATTGCGCGACAAGTAAATGTGACCAAATGAGAATACCTTCGGAGCTCATATTTATACCACAAACGTAGGAATCCATCGGCTGATTCATGACAATCCCGGATATTTTTTTTTATTTCCTTTATAGAGCAGTTGTTTTTCATATTCATACAGAAAATGAAAATTGGATCGTTTGGCAGGCGTAAAATATATTGTCCAATAGACAATGGAGAGCGTCATAACTCTAATTTTACTGTATAGGGAAAGAAACTGGGTGTTTATATGTTCTGAAACGTCCATGCTACTATTTTTACACTGAACATACCTTTCTATTTTTTGTTGTGAAACTCCGCCAGTAACTTTGATTGAGTTTGATTGGTCAATGAAAAACTTCTTGGTCCCAATAGCACCAAATCCCTGACGAAGGGCCGTATGAGCGGTTTGTGTAGCGTTAACCAAGTGGAGGGCGTCTCGTGTTGAGTTGCAAATGAATGCATAACAATCTGCAATGAAACAAAAAATTGGGCCTAGATTAACTTTTTATTTGTTTCCCCTTACATACCATACCGACCCTGAAAAAAGGCCCTACTTAAAAAAAATATTTCAATTTTTAAACAAGATTTTTTTAAAAATTTCATTGCAAACCTAGAGAATTGTCCAATGTAAACAGTATAATCGTTAAAAAAGATTCTAAGCAAATTGTTTGTTATTTAATTGTATTGCCTATAGTAGGACTATACAGTTAAACTGGAAGGTTAAATGAAGGTCAAAAGTATTGCAGACCATGGAGCATTCTGCAATACTTTTGATCTGCATAATGCGATAATCCGTCTTGAAAAAACAACAACATTTTTTTCTTATTTGAGTGGCCTCTTAAGACAGGCTTTACTGTATACAATTAAGTTTAATGGGTATCCAATTAGAGAAGTTAGAAAAAAAATATCGGTTAAACAGGGTCGGGTAAGGGGAAACAAAAATATTTTTAAGGTGAGCCTTGAATCCTGGTCATCATGCACCAAAAATTTATTGCAGAATGCATGAGAGATTTGTGTATTATTCACTACACGGACAGGCATGCTGAGGCGCTGATCAATGCACAGAGTAAGGTATGGCATAAATAAAAATGGGCAAACCCAGGCTTCGAGGTTATAAAACTTTTTCATGCTCAACTCAGCTAAGCATGAAAATTATCCTGCTCATTTAAGTTAAAATGCCAACAAATGTTGGCATTTTAACATTTATTAGCTGGAAAAATAAATCACCGGAGAGCTTAGAAATACCTATATTTTTTCAGCATTTAATTTTTTATGAGCAGTTGAAATTTTATTGTCAGTTGAGTTGAGCAGGAAAAAAGTTTTATAACCTTGGGACCTGGTTTTATGAAATTGGTAATAAACGTATAGTGCAGTATATGAGGGTTTTAGCATGCTCAAGTATTTTACCATATGTAGATCTGACAGTCATCATCGTCAAGCGGAAACACATTTATTTATTATTCTCCTATTCCCAAGTATGGCCCAAATGAAATTTGAATTTGGTTGCCATATTAGTTTCTTGTAATGACCAATGTCATTCGCATATCTGTGAAACTAAGCATACCAATTTGACCTTACCATATGTCACTTTCTTCATCGATGGCCCACGATCATGTAATGGCGTTTAAGTTTATCGTGAGATATTGTCGTATTTATTTGACCCTGAAGTTCAAAGGGCGTGGCATATGCTAATTTTATCTCCGATCTGTTATCGGTAGTTTTCGCCGAATATACGGAACTAATTAGGTTATTTGAAATGGAATGTCTGATTTAAGTAGCAGTTCAACAATATCGTCCGCTGTGGTGTAGTGGGTTAGGCGCAGGACTCGTAGCGTATAGCAGGTAAGTTCGAATCTCACGAGGAGCCGTTTCTTTTAATTTTATTTTCCTGTAAGGACCGGTATGCGCTAAAAACAGGAAACGCGCTAAAAACAGGAAAGCGAGAAAATGATGACGGTATGTGCTAAAAACAGGAAAGCAAGAAAATGATGTTGTTTCTTTTGTTTTATTTTTAAAGTACACAGGATAACACTGCAGTTGCTGCTAAATCAAGAATGTTGGACAATCAATCTTGGCTCTGAGGCGAAACAGTCTCGATTTACCAGCGACTACACGTGTAACAACGTGTACATATACACAATTGCACAAAAATAAACGTTTTCACGCTTTTCTCATTTACTGGGAAAATAAAAATAAAAACACATTGCGGGATTCGAACTTGCCTTCTCTGTAATTAGAGTCCAAGGCTTAGGCCACTACACCACAGCGGATGATATAGTCATCCTACTACCGTTACGATACATTGCGCTCAGAAAACCTAATTTATTCCCGTATATTTGGCGAAAACTATCGATAACAGGTCCGAGATAAAATTAGCATAGGTCACTACCTTTGAACTTCAGGGTCAAAAAAATACGACAATGATATTCCGAGACATTCTTATACGTGTTACATACATGCGGAAAGTCATTCTTTAAACGAGCTAGTAAAGTCGGGTAAATTCCGGACACCAGGTAAATTCGGATACATATTTGCCAACAGTGGAAATCCTGATGAGACGGCTCCTTATGAGCCGTCTCATCAGGATTTTCACTGTTTGCTTGGTTAATTTATTTTTTTATTTCAACAATTGAACTATGATACAAACTAAGTGGCTGTCCGAATTAGCTGTCTGTCCGAATATACCCGACTTTACCCTATAGGTGTAAAATTTGTTCTGAGCATTCATTGACTCCCAAGTTTTGTGTATCCCAACAGTCAATGCTCTGGCGTGCCTGTATATGCAAAAACAAAGCCCCAGATTGCACAGTTTGACCAAGACCATTTAAAGATTATTAGAGATGGTCTCACGGCTGATAATGGTCGTGGGTTGATACTGAGGGGCAATAACCAAATTATCAGATACCTTTCATTGGACGTTGACCTGATAGACATTGCATATCTCACAGCATGTGCATTTATCAGGTCATCATGACGTTGCACTTTTTTAATGGTGTCGTTAATGACGCTAAATTGACACGAAAATCGATAATTACGTCATAATCGCTATTAAAGAGAATACAAGCCTCGTGATTTAACAAACGTTCCCGAAGCCTTGCCTGGTAAACTTGATGGTTCCGCCTTGAAGACTTATCTTTTGATGAGATGGTAGGGGCCTGATGCTATGGCTGTTGTCTGGCCTACCGGGGTTTACCTGTTGGATTTCTTTTGCTCCGGTAGTCAGTTTTATTTACTGTTGAGTCCTTATCTTTGCTTTATCTTTTTTTCTTCATTTGGATGTTCTAGGAGATAATGCATTGATAAGTTAGGGGTACTTCATGCAAACCAAATATCTATGTGTCTTGATCACCATCTGAACTAAGGGTGAGGTTGGCGCGCTGTGAAACGGATTAAAACCCTCCAGTAAAATATTTTTACTGACCGTTCCAAGGCGGTGCTCCTTTTGTGGATCTTTTATGTTATATTTCGGTCTTGTTTTTGTTATGCTTTCGTGCTCATCTGTTGATTGATGCCTTGTGGTCACATCAGCGGCTGGGAGAGGGCTGACCTCTTGGCTCTCGTTTGTGATGTCTAATTTTGAAGTTGTCACTTTCCGATTGGTATCCTTGGTCACGTGTGGTGCTTGATTGTATCGGTTCCTAATCCTTGCCCTCTTTCTTACTTTGATATCAAAAGACACCTATTACCGTTGCTGAGCAGACATTTCGAGTCCTACCTGGTCGCAAATACCCCAAACCTGGCCTCGAGGCTATACAACTTTTTCACACTCAACTGGACATGAAATTTTGTTTGCTCAGTACAGGTAAAATTGTGAAAAAATATTTGTTCTACCTTTAACTCTAAGTGGTAGGGGAGCCAGAGATTCAAAAAGTGGCCGGAAAGTAGCAGAATTTTAGACTATATCCTCAGTTAGTATGGTGTTTCAGAAGTGTTAAAACAGATATTGCACAAATTTCAAGTCTTGCAAAAGATGTTTATTTATGGGGTACCCATAGCTACCCTAATGCAGGCTTCATGTAGTAGGCTATTCGCTACATTACTGAAAAGAAAAGTTATTTAGACCAGATAAGTCACATTTCCTACTATCTGCATATTGCTTTACAGTAACTTAATTAAAAGCACCAAACTGACAATACGTTTAAATATGTTACGCTTACCTTATTGTTATATACGTTACTTACATTCAAATATATTACTATTGTTTACTTGGCCATTGGCTGCCAAAAGACTTGTGGAGGGAGATTTTTGTACATGAAGATTTTCTTAGCTACTTTATATATTATAAAATGTCTGTTTGCTTTTGATGAACATGTGCATTTACCATGCAATAGCCAAGTCTAGTACGTTACCATTAATCATAATAAGGAAACTCCTAGTATAGTGTTATTATGATTTACATCGTTTTCTTATATATAGTTATGATTGATATTCTAATTAGATGCAGCTTAACAGCAGAATAATAATATATGCTTAGGCACCTGGAAGCTCTGTTATATGCGTTACTTTCTTTTAAAAAAATATTTTTGTGCAATGTTATGTGCATATGCGTTCAAACAGCTAGTGGGTGAAAATAAATTGATTACCATCTAAGGCTCAAAATTAGTCTTGAAATATTGTATTTTTAAACATTTAATATGAATGAGATGCACCATCAACAAAATCATATTTGGTTTAAAGGGAAAAACTTGAAAACAAAGCACATAAATGCCATTAAGTGTATGTTTTAGGAATCATGTAAATAGGACAATTGATACCTATTTATTATTCATATCTGAATGGTTTCAAAAAGCTTAAATGATTCTTTAAAATCTGTGCCACTACCATGTATTTGCTTCTTTTTATGTATTAAATGGCGTTAAATGACATATAAAAGACATTTTCTTTCACCGTCAACAGCTCAATGAATAAATAAAAAGCAAGCAGTAACATAGTCAGATCCATCACACATTGTAAAAGCCATTAAAATATGCATTTATAAACAGTTATGCGTTAGAGCAGCTATATTTAAAACAATAAGGCACGAAATAAACCCTAAAACTCTAAAAAATGTAAGAAATTCCAAGCAGAAGTCCAAATCAAGAACTGAAACATTAATATTACTTTCATCGGTGTCATATGAAATAAAACTGAAGTTTTTGGAAATCGTGATGATTTCTGTCTCCGATTTAGCACCCGCCTTAGCTATCCTTTGGGTTATAACTTTTTAGTATCTACAGCGTGTCCGTTTTGGAAAAAGAGCATTATTTATGTTGGTAACGTATATAATAAAATATAAAGATCATTACTTTAATCATTGTGTTGCCTGGTTCTACACGTTTGTGAAGCAATGAAACAGGACAGCTTTTATTCTATTAATTACCATTTTAATACTTTAGAAACAGACACATGTCTGTTAATAAGTTGGAAAAGCTCCCCTGCATTGTTAGAATTGTAGACATTTCTAAATGATTAGACTTCGATAATCAGGACCTTGAGCAAACAACTTTCTAGAATAGGACTTGATTGATCATATATTCCAGAATGTTTTCAGACGTTTGCTTTTTAGCTATATAGCTTATCAGCATACATGATAGAATCTGCTATAATGTTTGTTTTATTCAGCAGGACACTATTATTTTTTTACACTCACAATAAGTAATCATTACAACCGTCATTCAGTCCTTAAAACTAACTAATTAATATCCCCTTAAAACATGTACCAACTCGTTAAACGATGCTTTATTTATGGTATATTGATAGTTCGTGTAATAGAAACAAAATCCATACTTATGCTACTTTCAAAGAATACTTTCAGATAGTATACTCAACAAATGCTATGCTGTATCATACTTACATATAATGCAATTTGCATTAGAGACAATGTTATCACTATCTGAGATGTATCATGATACTTTTACAAATCGAAAGAAATACAATTTGTTATGCAGACGATTGATAAAAAAGAGCGACAGACATATTAAACATGCATACATACTATTTGTTAAGTTTATGCATACTTTCTTAGCATAACATGTAAATCGATTATTTGTGTAAGTAATGATACTAACTATTGTGCCTTCTCTATTGTCCATATAATTATTATTTTATTAGCAGCGTAGATAATTTAATGTATGTATTTGTCTCATGTGCGTGAAGTTGGCTAGTCAATCAACAATCAACAATCGACATTCAATGTCTAGCTAGACAATCGACATTCAGCTCAACATTCAATGTCTAGCTCGACAATCGACATTCAGCTCAACATTCAATGTCTAGCTAGACAATCGACATTGGGCTCAACATTCAATGTCTAGCTCGACAATCGACATTCAGCTCAACATTCAATGTCTAGCTGGACAATCGATTTTCAGCTCAACATTCAATGTCTAGCTAGACAATCGACATTTGGCTCAACATTCAATGTCTAGCTAGACAATCGACATTCGGCTCAACATTCAATGTCTAGCTCGACAATCGACATTCAGCTCAACATTCAATGTCTAGCTAGACAATCAACATTCAGCTCAACATTCGAGTTAGCAATGCGTCCGAACTTCTGAAGCCGAATCTTGGCGAATGTTGAGCTAGACAATCAACATTCAGCTCAACATTCAATGTCTAGCTAGACAATCGACATTCGGCTCAACATTCAATGTCTAGCTCGACAATCGACATTCAGCTCAACATTCAATGTCTAGCTAGACAATCGACATTCGGCTCAACATTCAATGTCTAGCTCGACAATCGACATTCAGCTCAACATTGAATGTCTAGCTAGACAATCAACATTCAGCTCAACATTCGAGTTAGCAATGCGTCCGAACTTCTGAAGCCGAATCTTGGCGAATGTTGAGCTAGACAATCGACATTCGGCTCAACATTCAATGTCTAGCTCGACAATCGACATTCGGCTCAACATTGAATGTCTAGCTAGACAATCAACATTCAGCTCAACATTCGAGTTAGCAATCAGTCCGAACTTCTGAGGCCAATCTTGGCGAATGTTGAGCTAGACAATCGACATTCAGCTCAACATTCAATGTCTAGATAGACAATCGACATTCAGCTCAACATTCGAGTTACAATGTGTCCGAACTTCTGAAGCCGAATCTTGGCGAATGTTGAGCTAGACAATCGACATTCGGCTCAACATTCAATGTCTAGCTCGACAATCGACATTCGGCTCAACATTGAATGTCTAGCTATACAATCAACATTCAGCTCAACATTCGAGTTAGCAATGCGTCCAAACTTCTGAAGCCGAATCTTGGCGAATGTTGAGCTAGACAATTAACATTCAGCTCAACATTCAATGTCTAGCTAGACAATCGACATTCAGCTCAACATTCAATGTCTAGCTCGACAATCGACATTCAGCTCAACATTCAATGTCTAGCTAGACAATCGACATTCGGCTCAACATTCAATGTCTAGCTCGACAATCGACATTCAGCTCAACATTCAATGTCTAGCTAGACAATCGACATTCGGCTCAACATTCAATGTCTAGCTCGACAATCGACATTCAGCTCAACATTCAATGTCTAGCTAGACAATCAACATTCAGCTCAACATTCGAGTTAGCAATGCATCCGAACTTTTGAAGCCGAATCTTGGCGAATGTTGAGCTAGACAATCAACATTCAGCTCAACATTCAATATCTAGCTAGACAATCGACATTCGGCTCAACATTCAATGTCTAGCTCGACAATCGACATTCAGCTCAACATTCAATGTCTAGCTAGACAATCGACATTCGGCTCAACATTCAATGTCTAGCTCGACAATCGACATTCAGCTCAACATTCAATGTCTAGCTAGACAATCAACATTCAGCTCAACATTCGAGTAAGCAATGCGTCCGAACTTCTGAAGCCGAATCTTGGCGAATGTTGAGCTAGACAATCGACATTCGGCTCAACATTCAATGTCTAGCTAGACAATCGACATTCGGCTCAACATTGAATGTCTAGCTAGACAATCAACATTCAGCTCAACATTCGAGTTAGCAATCAGTCCGAACTTCTGAGGCCAATCTTGGCGAATGTTGAGCTAGACAATCGACATTCAGCTCAACATTCAATGTCTAGATAGACAATCGACATTCAGCTCGACATTCGAGTTACAATGTGTCCGAACTTCTGAAGCCGAATTTTGGCGAATGTTGAGCTAGACAATCGACATTCGGCTCAACATTCAATGTCTAGCTCGACAATCGACATTCGGCTCAACATTAAATGTCTAGCTAGACAATCAACATTCAGCTCAACATTCGAGTTAGCAATGCGTCCGAACTTCTGAAGCCGAATCTTGGCGAATGTTGAGCTAGACAATCAACATTCAGCTCAACATTCGATGTCTAGCTAGACAATCGACATTCGGCTCAACATTCAATGTCTAGCTCGACAATCAACATTCAGCTCAACATTCGAGTTAGCAATGAGTTCGAACTTCTGAAGCCGAATCTTGGCGAATGTTGAGCTAGACAATCGACATTCAGCTCAACATTCAATGTCTAGCTCGACATTCGGCTCCATATTGAATGTCTAGCTAGACAATCAACATTCAGCTCAACATTCGAGTTAGCAATCAGTCCGAACTTTTGAGGCCGAATCTTGGCGAATGTTGAGCTAGACAATCGACATTCAGCTCAACATTCAATGTCTAGCTAGACAATCGACATTCAGCTCAACATTCGAGTTAGCATTGAGTTCGAACTTCTGAAGCCCAATCTTGGCGAATGTTGAGCTAGACAATCGACATTCAGCTCAACATTCAATGTCTAGCTCGACAATCGACATTCGGCTAAACATTGAATGTCTAGCTAGACAATCAACATTCAGCTCAACATTCGAGTTAGCAATGCGTCCGAACTTCTGAAGCCGAATCTTGGCGAATGTTGAGCAAGACAATCGACATTCAGCTCAACATTCAATGTCTAGCTCGACATTCGGCTCCATATTGAATGTCTAGCTAGACAATCAACATTCAGCTTAACATTCGAGTTAGCAATCAGTCCAAACTTCTGAGGCCGAATCTTGGCGAATGTTGAGCTAGACAATCGACATTCAGCTCAACATTCAATGTCTAGCTAGACAATCGACATTCAGCTCAACATTCGAGTTAGCAATGTGTCCGAACTTCTGAAGCCGAATCTTGGCGAATGTTGAGCTAGACAATCGACATTCGGCTCAACATTGAATGTCTAGCTAGACAATCAACATTCAGCTCAACATTCGAGTTAGCAATGCGTCCGAACTTCTGAAGCCGAATCTTGGCGAATGTTGGGCTAGACAATCAACATTCAGCTCAACATTCAATGTCTAGCTAGACAATCGACATTCGGCTCAACATTCAATGTCTAGCTCGACAATCAGCTTTCAGCTCAACATTCGAGTTAGCAATGAGTTCGAACTTCTGAAGCCGAATCTTGGCGAATGTTGAGCTAGACAATCGACATTCAGCTCAACATTCAATGTCTAGCTAGACAATCGACATTCAGCTCAACATTCGAGCAGAATGTGTCCGAATTTCTGAAGCCGAATCTTGGCGAATGTTGAGCTAGACAATCGACATTCGGCTCAACATTCAATGTCTAGCTCGACAATCGACATTCGGCTCAACATTGAATGTCTAGCTAGACAATCAACATTCAGCTCAACATTCGAGTTAGCAATGCGTCCGAACTTCTGAAGCCGAATCTTGGCGAATGTTGAGCTAGACAATCGACATTCGGCTCAACATTCAATGTCTAGCTCGACAATCAACATTCAGCTCAACATTCGAGTTAGCAATGAGTTCGAACTTCTGAAGCCGAATCTTGGCGAATGTTGAGCTAGACAATCGACATTCGGCTCAACATTCAATGTCTAGCTCGACAATCGACATTCGGCTCAACATTGAATGTTGAGCTAGACAATCAACATTCAGCTCAACATTCAATGTCTAGCTAGACAATCGACATTCGGCTCAACATTCAATGTCTAGCTGGACAATCAACATTCAGCTCAACATTCGAGTTAGCAATGAGTTCGAACTTCTGAAGCCGAATCTTTGCGAATGTTGACCTAGACAATCGACATTCAGCTCAACATTCAATGTCTAGCTCGACATTCGGCTCCATATTGATTGTCTAGCTAGACAATCAACATTCAGCTCAACATTCGAGTTAGCAATCAGTCCGAACTTCTGAGGCCGAATCTTGGCGAATGTTGAGCTAGACAATCGAAATTCAGCTCAACATTCAATGTCTAGCTAGACAATCGACATTCAGCTCAACATTCGAGTTAGCAATGTGTCCGAACTTCTGAAGCCGAATCTTGGCGAATGTTGAGCTAGACAATCGACATTCGGCTCAACATTCAATGTCTAGCTCGACAATCGACATTCGGCTCAACATTGAATGTCTAGCTAGACAATCAACATTCAGCTCAACATTCGAGTTAGCAATGCGTCCGAACTTCTGAAGCCGAATCTTGGCGAATGTTGAGCTAGACAATCAACATTCAGCTCAACATTCAATGTCTAGCTAGACAATCGACATTCGGCTCAACATTGAATGTCTAGCTCGACAATCAACATTCAGCTCAACATTCGAGTTAGCAATGAGTTCGAACTTC
This sequence comes from Loripinus fragilis, assembly GCA_964019695.1. Lineage (NCBI taxonomy): Eukaryota > Metazoa > Mollusca > Bivalvia > Lucinida > Lucinidae > Loripinus > Loripinus fragilis. The sequence goes on from OZ026525.1 coordinate 78,564,617, forward strand.
TGAAGCCGAATCTTGGCGAATGTTGAGCTAGACAATCGACATTCAGCTCAACATTCAATGTCTAGCTCGATATTCGGCTCCATATTGAATGTCTAGCTAGACAATCAACATTCAGCTCAACATTCGAGTTAGCAATCAGTCCGAACTTCTGAGGCCGAATCTTGGCGAATGTTGAGCTAGACAATCAACATTCAGCTCAACATTCAATGTCTAGCTAGACAATCGACATTCGGCTCAACATTCGAGTTAGCAATGTGTCCGAACTTCTGAAGCCGAATCTTGGCGAATGTTGAGCTAGACAATCGACATTCGGCTCAACATTCAATGTCTAGCTCGACAATCAACATTCAGCTCAACATTCGAGTTAGCAATGAGTTCGAACTTCTGAAGCCGAATCTTGGCGAATGTTGAGCTAGACAATCGACATTCGGCTCAACATTCAATGTCTAGCTCGACAATCGACATTCGGCTCAACATTGAATGTCTAGCTAGACAATCAACATTCAGCTCAACATTCGAGTTAGCAATGCGTCCGAACTTCTGAAGCCGAATCTTGGCGAATGTTGAGCTAGACAATCAACATTCAGCTCAACATTCAATGTCTAGCTAGACAATCGACATTCGGCTCAACATTCAATGTCTAGCTGGACAATCAACATTCAGCTCAACATTCGAGTTAGCAATGAGTTCGAACTTCTGAAGCCGAATCTTGGCGAATGTTGACCTAGACAATCGACATTCAGCTCAACATTCAATGTCTAGCTCGACATTCGGCTCCATATTGATTGTCTAGCTAGACAATCAACATTCAGCTCAACATTCGAGTTAGCAATTAGTCCGAACTTCTGAGGCCGAATCTTGGCGAATGTTGAGCTAGACAATCGACATTCAGCTCAACATTCAATGTCTAGCTAGACAATCGACATTCAGCTCAACATTCGAGTAAGCAATGTGTCCGAACTTCTGAAGCCGAATCTTGGCGAATGTTGAGCTAGACAATCGACATTCGGCTCAACATTCAATGTCTAGCTCGACAATCGACATTCGGCTCAACATTGAATGTCTAGCTAGACAATCAACATTCAGCTCAACATTCGAGTTAGCAATGCGTCCGAACTTCTGAAGCCGAATCTTGGCGAATGTTGAGCTAGACAATCAACATTCAGCTCAACATTCAATGTCTAGCTAGACAATCGACATTCGGCTCAACATTGAATGTCTAGCTCGACAATCAACATTCAGCTCAACATTCGAGTTAGCAATGAGTTCGAACTTCTGAAGCCGAATCTTGGCGAATGTTGAGCTAGACAATCGACATTCAGCTCAACATTCAATGTCTAGCTCGATATTCGGCTCCATATTGAATGTCTAGCTAGACAATCAACATTCAGCTCAACATTCGAGTTAGCAATCAGTCCGAACTTCTGAGGCCGAATCTTGGCGAATGTTGAGCTAGACAATCAACATTCAGCTCAACATTCAATGTCTAGCTAGACAATTGACATTCGGCTCAACATTCGAGTTAGCAATGTGTCCGAACTTCTGAAGCCGAATCTTGGCGAATGTTGAGCTAGACAATCGACATTCGGCTCAACATTCAATGTCTAGCTCGACAATCAACATTCAGCTCAACATTCGAGTTAGCAATGAGTTCGAACTTCTGAAGCCGAATCTTGGCGAATGTTGAGCTAGACAATCGACATTCGGCTCAACATTCAATGTCTAGCTCGACAATCGACATTCGGCTCAACATTGAATGTCTAGCTAGACAATCAACATTCAGCTCAACATTCGAGTTAGCAATGCGTCCGAACTTCTGAAGCCGAATCTTGGCGAATGTTGAGCTAGACAATCAACATTCAGCTCAACATTCAATGTCTAGCTAGACAATCGACATTCGGCTCAACATTCAATGTCTAGCTGGACAATCAACATTCAGCTCAACATTCGAGTTAGCAATGAGTTCGAACTTCTGAAGCCGAATCTTAGCGAATGTTGACCTAGACAATCGACATTCAGCTCAACATTCAATGTCTAGCTCGACATTCGGCTCCATATTGATTGTCTAGCTAGACAATCAACATTCAGCTCAACATTCGAGTTAGCAATCAGTCCGAACTTCTGAGGCCGAATCTTGGCGAATGTTGAGCTGGACAATCGACATTCAGCTCAACATTCAATGTCTAGCTAGACAATCGACATTCAGCTCAACATTCGAGTTAGCAATGTGTCCGAACTTCTGAAGCCGAATCTTGGCGAATGTTGAGCTAGACAATCGACATTCGGCTCAACATTCAATGTCTAGCTCGACAATCGACATTCGGCTCAACATTGAATGTCTAGCTAGACAATCAACATTCAGCTCAACATTCGAGTTAGCAATGCGTCGGAACTTCTGAAGCCGAATCTTGGCAAATGTTGAGCTAGACAATCAACATTCAGCTCAATATTCAATGTCTAGCTAGACAATCGACATTCGGCTCAACATTGAATGTCTAGCTCGACAATCAACATTCAGCTCAACATTCGAGTTAGCAATGAGTTCGAACTTCTGAAGCCGAATCTTGGCGAATGTTGAGCTAGACAATCGACATTCAGCTCAACATTCAATGTCTAGCTCGACATTCGGCTCCATATTGAATGTCTAGCTAGACAATCAACATTCAGCTCAACATTCGAGTTAGCAATCAGTCCGAACTTCTGAGGCCGAATCTTGGCGAATGTTGAGCTAGACAATCGACATTCAGCTCAACATTCAATGTCTAGCTAGACAATCGACATTCAGCTCAACATTCGAGTTAGCAATGTGTCCGAACTTCTGAAGCCGAATCTTGGCGAATGTTGAGCTAGACAATCGACATTCAGCTCAACATTCAATGTCTAGCTCGACAATCAACATTCAGCTCAACATTCGAGTTAGCAATGAGTTCGAACTTCTGAAGCCGAATCTTGGCGAATGTTGATCTAGACAATCGACATTCGGCTCAACATTCAATGTCTAGCTCGACAATCGACATTCGGCTCAACATTGAATGTCTAGCTAGACAATCAACATTCAGCTCAACATTCGAGTTAGCAATGCGTCCGAACTTCTGAAGCCGAATCTTGGCGAATGTTGAGCTAGAGAATTAACATTCAGCTCAACATTCAATGTCTAGCTAGACAATCGACATTCGGCTCAACATTCAATTACTAGCCCGACAATCAACATTCAGCTCAACATTCGAGTTAGCAATGAGTTCGAACTTCTGAAGCCGAATCTTGGCGAATGTTAAGCTAGACAATCGACATTCAGCTCAACATTCAATGTCTAGCTCGACATTCGGCTCCATATTGAATGTCTAGCTAGACAATCAACATTCAGCTCAACATTCGAGTTAGCAAACAGTCCGAACTTCTGAGGCCGAATCTTGGCGAATGTTGAGCTAGACAATCGACATTCAGCTCAACATTCAATGTCTAGCTAGACAATCGACATTCAGCTCAACATTCGAGTTAGCAATGTGTCCGAACTTCTGAAGCCGAATCTTGGCGAATGTTGAGCTAGACAATCGACATTCGGCTCAACATTCAATGTCTAGCTCGACAATCGACATTCGGCTCAACATTGAATGTCTAGCTAGACAATCAACATTCAGCTCAACATTCGAGTTAGCAATGCGTCCGAACTTCTGAAGCCGAATCTTGGCGAATGTTGAGCTAGACAATTGACATTCGGCTTAACATTCAATGTCTAGCTCGAAAATCGACATTCGGCTCAACATTGAATGTCTAGCTAGACAATCAAAATTCAGCTCAACATTCGAGTTAGCAATGCGTCCGAACTTCAAAAGCCGAATCTTGGCGAATGTTGAGCTAGACAATCAACAGTCAGCTCAACATTCAATGTCTAGCTCGACATTCGGCTCCATATTGAATGTCTAGCTAGACAATCAACATTCAGCTCATCATTCGAGTTAGCAATCAGTCCGAACTTCTGAGGCCGAATCTTTGCGAAAGTTGAGCTAGACAATCGACATTCAGCTCAACATTCAATGTCTAGCTAAACAATCGACATTCAGCTCAACATTCGAGTCAGAAATGTGTCCGAACTTCTGAAGCCAAATCTTGGCGAATGTTGAGCTAGACATTCGACATTCGGCTCAACATTCAATGTCTAGCTCGACATTCGGTTCAACATTGAATGTCTAGCTAGACAATCGACATTCAGCTCAACATTCGAGTTAGCAATGCGTCCGAACTTCAGAAGCCGAATCTTGGCGAATGTTGAGCTAGACAATCGACATTCAGCTCAACATTCAATGTCTAGCTAGACAATCAACATTCGGCTCAACATTCAATGTCTAGCTCGACAATCGACATTCAGCTCAAGATTCGAGTAAGCAATGATTCCGAACTTCTGAAGCCGAATCTTGACAAATGTTGAGCTAGACAATCGACATTCGGCTCAACATTCAATGTCTAGCTCGACATTCGGCTCCATATTGAATGTCTAGCTAGACAATCAACATTCAGCTCAACATTCGAGTAAGCAATCAGTCCGAACTTCTGAGGCCGAATCTTGGCGAATGTTGAGCTAGACAATCGACATTCAGCTCAACATTCAATGTCTTGCTCGACATTCGGCTCCATATTGAATGTCTAGCTAGACAATCAACATTCAGCTCAACATTCGAGTTAGCAATCAGTCCGAACTTCTGAGGCCGAATCTTGGCGAATGTTGAGCTAGACAATCGACATTCAGCTCAACATTCAATGTCTAGCTAGACAATCGACATTCAGCTCAACATTCGAGTTAGCAATGTGTCCGAACTTCTGAAGCCGAATCTTGGCGAATGTTGAGCTAGACAATCGACATTTGGCTCAACATTCAATGTCTAGCTCGACAATCGACATTCGGCTCAACATTGAATGTCTAGCTAGACAATCCACATTCAGCTCAACATTCGAGTTAGCAATGCGTCCGAACTTCTGAAGCCGAATCTTGGCGAACGTTGAGCTAGACAATCCACATTCAGCTCAACATTCAATGTCTAGCTCGACAATCAACATTCAGCTCAACATTCGAGTTAGCAATGAGTTCGAACTTCTGAAGCCGAATCTTGGCGAATGTTGAGCTAGACAATCGACATTCAGCTCAACATTCAATGTCTAGCTAGACAATCAACATTCAGCTCAACATTCGAGTTAGCAATGCGTCCGAACTTCTGAAGCCGAATCTTGGCGAATGTTGAGCTAGACAATCGACATTCGGCTCAACATTCAATGTCTAGCTCGACATTCGGTTCAACATTGAATGTCTAGCTAGACAATCAACATTCAGCTCAACATTCGAGTTAGCAATCAGTCCGAACTTCTGAAGCCGAATCTTTGCGAATGTTGAGCTAGACAATCGACATTCGGCTCAACATTCAATGCCTAGCTAGACAATCGACATTCGGCCCAACATTGAATGTCTAGCTCGACAATCAACATTCAGCTCAACATTCGAGTTAGCAATGAGTTCGAACTTCTGAAGCCGAATCTTGGCGAATGTTGAGCTAGACAATCGACATTCAGCTCAACATTCAATGTCTAGCTAGACAATCGACATTCAGCTCAACATTCAATGTCTAGCTAGACAATCAACATTCAGCTCAACATTCGAGTTAGCAATGCGTCCGAACTTATAAAGCCGAATCTATGCGAATGTTGAGATAGACAATCGACATTCGGCTCAACATTCAATGTCTAGCTAGACAATCGACATTCAGATCAACATTCGAGTTAGCAATGTGTCCGAACTTCTGAAGCCGAATCTTGGCGAATGTTGAGCAAGACAAATAAAGACAGATGGACGAATTAACGGATGGTCAGACGGAAATTTGAAATGTTGGGCCTGATCTGGAGCCAAACTGTTTGACACTAGCGGGGAAATAGTTAATTCTGTGATCAGAATCGACTCAGATCAGGGTCGACAAAACGTATGGCCTGTTCTGGATGCAAACTTTTTGACACGCTGTATAGTATTTCTGAAAAATGATTTTGAAACAATTATGTTATTGGGCCATTAAAGGATTATTTGTGTGAAATCCTTTCAAAATCGGACCGGTGGTTTAAGAGAAGATGATTTTTTCACATTTCCCTATATAAGCCTATGTAAAACATGTGACCCCGGGCGTGGCCATTTTTTGTGCCAGGGACTTAATTTTAACAAACATGGTAGAGATCCACTAGATGATGCTACATACCAAATATTAAGGCTCTAGGCATTGTCGTTTCAGACAAGAATATTTTTTTCACATTTTCCCTATATAAGCCTATGTAAAACATGTGACCCCCGGGGCGGGGCCATTTTGGGCCCAAGGAGTAAAATTTGAACAAACGTGGTAGAGGTCTACTTGGTGATGCTACATACCACATCACAAGGCTCTCTCTGGTTTCAGATAAGAAGATTTTTAAAGTTTTCATCTCGAAAATCTATTTTTAGCCTCTTAGACCTAGAGATGCAACGGACCAGAACCATTTGAACAATTATGGTAGAGGGCAACGCAAAAATCATTTGTGTTAAATTATTTTAAAATTGGACAAGGGGTTTAGGAGGAGTTGTTATTTAAGTCAATTGTTGACGGAGGACGACGACGACGGACAAAGACCGGTCACAAAAGCTCACCTTGTGGCTACGTGACTGGTTAGCTAAAAAGTTAGGCAAAATTACTCTGCATGTAAAGAGTTGAGTAAAAACCAGCTAGAGTTAGAATCTAGGTAGACCTTTCACTTATGGCCACAGACCTGTAATTGTAAAAAAGGCAGTGATTGGTTCAAAAGGGTGGTGGAAGCTCAGCACTACATTTAAGTTGTAAAGTGTTTCATGATAAAAATAATAAACATACGGGAAAAATCATATTTTAGACGGAACTATGTTTGCTGCATCTTTTGAAACAACACCTCACTGCTTTTGATGATGTTGTTTACAGGTGTGGCTTAGAACAAAGGATATTGTATTTTGATAATTTTTTCAATGAAATGTTCATCCCATGTAGGGTGCCCACCTTCAGGGGCCGAAAAGTGGTAAAACATGGCGTTCTCCGGGGTATCTCATTCTTGTTTATTGATTGAACTAGGTCCAATCAGTAAGTCTAAGGCTGCCTCATTGTGAGTTAAGAGTTGTTAGGACCACAGCTTACATACAAGCTATAATGGAGGTCTATGGAAAACATTTACAAATCTGGGTCCTAAATAGGAATATCAGGCATGTTTTGTTGGATATCCTGGCTTCTATGTATGTGACCTGTTTTATGCTTTTGATACTTTTATTTAATCAATAAGTTCTACAATAATTTCAACTGTCAAAAAAAATCCATCTTTTTAAAACAAAAATCATCTAGACTGCAGAAAAAGAGCCCGATTAGTGGGTAGGGGTCGATGGGTAACTTACTTTGCACTACATATTCAGGGCGGCCAATCACGTGATACGCAATTGGTAATCTCACATTTTATGATCGTTTTCAGAAAAGACTTTAAGTGTGGAGTGACCGGATATACAGGGGATCATTCTATCGTTTACCATTTTCAGCTAAAACATGCAGTTCTTGTGATAAGCCGTGCAAAGTCTGCCGGAGTGAAATGGCAGGAATCACACTTTTGTCAGTACAGGGTCATGACGAAAGCTAATCAGCTAATTTATTCAATTTAAGGCTTATTAATATATTTCGGTCATTGCTATAAGTGAATAGTAATCAGTTTTCCACAAATTGAGCAAAAGATTGCTATAAAAATGGCAATTGAAGACGATGATAGGAATCACAAAGTTAGGTAGGAGTCACACTTGAATCTACGATAGCAAAATAGATAGGAATCACACTCTTTTTTTTGCTAGCTCAGCTAGCATTGATCAAAGTCAGTCTTTGATACGCCATGTTGTCTGTTATTGATCTGCTAATGGTCCGTCTCAATCATTAACTTAATTTGTTATATGACTGGAGAGAATCCTGTCTCCTGATTGGCCCAATTTGTCTTCATAAATCTCTATGTCTACCTGGAAACTTGTCTAAACCAGTCCACAAGTTAATATTGCATGAAACCAGCTGGAAATAGTTTTTAGAAATTAATATTTTTGACACTTCTGCTATATTACCCTCTAGAGAGCTAAAAATAACATGATGAGTGTGAAACTAGCATGTGCTACATGAAATTGACATGATTTGCTGTTTCACCTCCCAACAGGTAAATTAAAGACTTTCATGAATTTTTACAACAGTTTTGGTATGTTTTGTCTGCTTATTTATCTTTGTTTGAATAAACAAACTGTAAAAACAGTTTCATGATAACATTTTATATTCCCCATTACAAGAATTAATATACATTTGAAATGCAAAATACTGCATTAAAACATTTTTATAACAGTTGCTAACACTTGCGAGAAAGTCCTTAGGCTTAGATGTCTTAGATTGAAGGTTGAACATGTCTTTAACAACAAAAGTGAAAGTAGCAAAATTTTCATTCTTAAATGAAAAGTCATATAACAAAACAGTTATTGATTTCAATTTCGGTAGACATAAGGATTTATCTACCCTTAAAAGTGATATTCACCTCTGCCTAGCGGCCTGGGTGAATTATCACTTTTTCGGGTAGATCATTTCTTATGTCTACCTCACTGAAGTCAATAATTGTATAATACTCTACATCTACCCTAGATGCATCAATGAAATTGAAGTGAAATCATGCGAGGCATCAGGCCAACAAAAGATAAGATTTACTGAAACACTCACACTTTTATTTGCAAAATTGCCATCATGGTTGCCAAATTGACACTCTTCAAAAGATTTGTCACAAACCATACTAAGGTCTTAAATGAAGCTTGGTATGGTAGGAGACATAAGGGATAAATTAAAATTTAGACACCATGGCAACATGGCAGCCATATTGAAATTATTTATAACGCATTTCATCCCAAACAATACATTTTAATTGAGCCAGGCTATGGGGAACATGGTGTCTTAGGTTTGAAATTATGGCTCTGTTCTGGTATATAATATGTCATCTATTTTGAAATTCTTCAAATTTCATCTAAAAAAGCTATGCTGTTTTGAACAGTACTTTTGTGGAAGGCATCTGGGCAATATGGATGTGAAGTTTTGCAAAAAGAATATATGGCCACAATGGAATCCATATTGGAATTCTTAAAATGACTTCTAGACCCTGAGTTGCTAATAGACTTCCACTGTTCACAGGGAATCTAGTTAATTAGGATTTTCTAAAACTACACTATATCACACGTAAATTGTCACATGATAGCCCTCTGGTAGTTAGGAGCTTTACTGCATAACAGCCATGTTTACTGCATTTAATATCCTATTACAGTTACACATCTTTTTTATGCATGTACAAAGCTATATCTAAATTTTATTTATCATCATGTTCATTGCCTTAAATCACTTAACTAAGTGCTGCAAATAGGTGTTATGAGTTCAAACAGTGTAAGTATATAGTACTGCAGTTATATAAGTTCCTTACCCTAAGTTTATACCACTATTTATTTCTGTGATGTCACTAAACCATGGGCTGCCAAAATATATCTGAGGGGAATTTTATACACTTTGATTATCTAAAACCACATTACTTAAGCCACAAAATAATTAAATACCAGAGTTTGATACACCACCCTAAAATAATTAGAATTTTATATTAGACATATCAACTGCTGGTTATTCTTACATATCAGTTTGATCTTGAAATTGAAAGCATATGACTAGCAGTATACTTTCAACTTTTTTATCTAGCTTTTATAACTGTTACAGGCGAAACATTATACTAGATACATTAAGTAATATCAGTCTTTTGGATAAGTATTACAAAAAATTAAATTCACTTTATAATTTACCATTTTATACTCAATTTTATATTGTCTTTGACAATATTTTGGATACACATAGTACTTTATGATAATATATGTTATGTTAACACTTGTACTTTTTGGAATTTGCTATATTTCTTTTTTGCTAGTGAAGATTAAATCTATAAATTTTGCCATATTGGTAAAAATATTTTGTATTTTTCAAAAGTTAAAAATATTTTCCCCAAAAGCAAATATACTTTGACAATTTAACCTTTTTTTAACATTTTTTTTTGGATTTAACTCAAAATCAGCTTTGAACTGAATATAAACCTTATGATATAATATTTAATTCTTTAAGCACTATATAGAATGCCTTGAAAATTGTAACATACGTTACATATTTCCAATCAAACAACAAACTTGATTTTTACACCAGAAACAATGTTTTCCCCTATGAATAAAACACTCTATGTATATCATATTTTAAGCATACAGATAGGATTACATGGGTTATTCAAAAACGAAAAGATTCCAACCTTAAATAACGTTTTTCTTCGAGGCGGTAACATAAAAAAGTTTATAAATTGCGATAGAAGCAAGCTGTTAGCACTTTTGAAATGGTAATTAAATTGTATCTTAGATACATGTTATTTTAACCTAAAATATTTATTGAAAAATATATATAATGAAACTATTTAACAAAATATTAATGATTTATTAGGGGCTTAGTAAAAAATGTAACGTAAATTGCACCATAATGAGCAATTCAAGTTCCACTGCATTATGATAATGGTATGGCCTAGTTTTTATCTCTTAAGGATCAACGATAAGGAGAGTCTATGGTGTTGCACTATATAAGTTAATTGCATTGGAATAAATGTACCATAAATATCCATTGCACTTTGACAGCATTTGCAGTATGTATTTCCAAACATAACTGTTACAATCTGATTAACAATTCACGTCTGGTTTAATCTTTGTTCCTTCGATTGTAAAAATCTGACTGTACCCACAGCTTTGTAAACGTTTGAATTCTAGCAAGCTCAATGGATAAACCACTTGTACCGAGGTGCCCCAAGTTCAATCGCATCTCCTCCAATTTGTAATGGCGCAGTCTCTATAAGACCCTAGCTGTAAGTGGGACAGAAACACAATCTCGCTTGCTTAGTCTATATTATTCAATGTTGCTTGTCATTGTGAATGTTAGATTTGCCAACGAAATTAGCATGGATTGACTTCTTTCAGACTATGAAAGCCTCAATACAAAATATGATCTATAACATGTTGGAATTTCACATTCCTAATACATTTATCGGGCCCCAATTTATCAATCTAAACATCTGTTGTGGGTTCTAAAAGAAATGTGGTAATAAGAGTCCGGACTCGTATGTTAAAACTTATGGATAAGAAAAAACAATCAAGAGTTTACACTTAATAACATGTTTAACACAAGCGTTGAATATAAGTAAACAATGTAGACCATGATCACATGTCACATATGTAGCTGTTGATCAATGTACACACTGTTGGCAACAACAAATGCATAAGACCTTTGTTACCCTGGCCCCATACCTGGGAGAGGGCAGGGATAGTGGTGCTTTAGTACCTTGGTTTTACTTTTGGACCAGTGGTTCATAAGGAGTCGTTCAAAGTTTTTATTCTAATTTTAGCTCTGGTGACAGTGTTCAGTGTTAGTTCTAAATTAAAACAAAATACATATTAGCTTCCCTCTCATTATAGTGTGGCGATGTGGTGTCAAGTGTATAATAGGGTTGTGTATTTTATTATATGTACTATGGGAACTACAAACCTTACTACATGTATGTGAAACAAGTATAGGGTAGCCATAAAAGTAATAAAACTTTCATAATGGGTGAGTATGCTTTTCGTTGATGAAGTTTGTTGGCTAGATGACTTTGTTGGAAGCTTTTGAATAATGTCAATTGCCAGGCCAGAGTTATCTTACCCATGTGTTTACATCGCCAAGTGGCGTGCCAATACTGATCTGAGGGGAAGGCTATGTGACCATATAGTGTCACGTGTATTATACATTTTTAACGTATAATATGTAATGTACTGTATGGACTATGCAACTTCAAACCTTACAATACGAGATAGGAGTAAAGGTAGCATGTATGATTAATAAATCAGGCTTTGTGGGTGAACCTGCTTTTCCAATGTTGGATATTGTTAGCTGGATGGCTCACTCTACAATAACATTCATGAACAGCAGCTGTGTAGTATAAATTCCATGTGATTTTCATTTAACAATTTACAAGTGTGAGGCCTATCCATTTTGATTGAAAAATTACGTGTGATTCCTACCAACTCAAATTGCACAACCTTGCGACGAATTTCAAGAGAACTATACCACCCTAGTCTAAAAGAACAGCGTCATGAGGAAGAACAATCTAGTTCCGGTACTGTTCACTAGGTGTCATTTCTGTACTCCAGCATTAACCAAGATAATAATTGCTAAATACGCCTTCAATCAAGCGCAAAATGTAATCAAAACGTGTGAAATTGCCACATGTATATCACGTGATTGTCCCCGTTGATATTGGGCTGTGAAGCATGTGGGTTGCACTTCTGCACGGTGAGGCTCAAATTTAAGCATCTTTTCATTTATCTAAAACTCACTGGTTCCCATATCAAAGCATGAGTATGATTCATTGTTATGCTGAAGCATTTTTTGGAGTATATGTATAGTTCATAAATCACATTTTGTGGGTGAACCTGCTTTTCCACTGACGAATATTGTTAGCTGGATGGCTCACTCTACAATAATATTCATGAACAACAGCGGTGTAGTATAAAATCCATGTGATTGTCATTTAACAATTTACAAGTGTGAGGCCTATCCATTTTGATTGATAACTTACGTGTGATTCCTACCAACTCAAATAGCACAACCTTGCGACGAATTTCAAGAGAACTATACTACCCTGGTCTTAAGGTACAGCGCCATGAGGAAGAACAATCTAGTGCGGGTACCCTGCACTAGGTGTCATTTCTGTACTTCACCATAAACCAAGAAAATAATTGCCAAACACACCTTCAATCAAGCTCAAAATGTTAACAAAACGTGAGAGATTACCACATGTGTATCACGTGTTTGTCCCCCTTGATATTGGGCTGTGAAGCATGTGAGTTTCACTTCTGCACTGTGAGGCTGTACTTTGAGCATCATTTCGATTATCAAAAATTCACTGGTTCCCATATCAAAGCACGAATATCATTCATTGTTATGCTGAAGCATTTTTTGGAGTATAATAAATTATACTTTGTGGGTGAACCTGCTTTTCCACTGACGGATATTATTAGCTGGGTGGCTCACTCTACAATAATATTCATGAACAGCAGCTGTGTAGTATAAAATCCATGTGATTGTCATTTAACAATTTACAAGTGTGAGGCCTATCCATTTTGATTGAAAAATTTCTTGTGATTCCTACCATCTCGAATAGCACAACCGTGCGATGAATTTCAAGAGAACTATACCACCCTGGTCTAAAGGTACAGCGTCATGAGTAAGAACAATCTAGTTCCGGTACTCTGCACTAGGTGTCATTTCTGTACTCCACCATAAAACAAGAAAATAATAGTCAAACACACCTTCAATCGAGCGCAAGAGGTAAACGAAACGTGTGAGATTACCACATGTGAATCACGTGATTGTCCCCCATGATATTGGGCTGTGGAACATGTGAGTTGCACTTCTGCACTGTGAGGCTATACTTTGAGCATCATTTTATTTATAAAAACTCACTGGTTCCCATATCGAAGCATGAGTATCTTTCATTGTTATGCTGAAGCATTTTTTGGGTTTATGTATAATTATCACACTTTGTGGGTGAACATGCTTTTCCACTGATGGATTTTGTTACTTGGATGGCTCCCTCTACAATAATTTTCATGAACGTCAGCTGTGTAGTATAAAATCCATGTGATTTTCAGTTAGCAATTTACAAGTGTGAGGCCTATCCATTTTTATTGAAAACTTAGGTGTGATTCCTACCAACTCAAATAGCGCAACAATGCGACTAAATTCAAGACAACTTTCTCACCCTGGTCTAAAAGAACAGCGTCATGAGGAAGGACAATCTAATCCGGGTACCCTGCACTAGGTGTCATTTCTGTACTCCACCATAAACCAAGAAAGTAATTGCTAAATACGCCTTCAATCAAGCGCAAAATGTAAACAAAACGTGTGAGATTATCACATGTGTATCACGTGATTGTCCCCGTTGATATTGGGCTGTGAAGCATGTGAGTTGCACTTTTGCACTGTGAGGATATACGTTGAGCATCATTTTATTTATCAAAAACTCACTAGTTCCCATATCAAAGCATAAGTATCTTTCATTGTTATGCTGAAGCATTTTTGAGTATATACTAGGCCAGAAAAGAAACGCCGCACATAAAGATTAAAATATTGACCGTTAAATGAGTTAAAAAAATTATCTGATATATATGTTTCGCGACTATTCCTGCCACACGTTATTCCCATTGTTTCATTGAGCTCAGTCAACCCAAACCAGTGTACTGGCTGTCTTTTTATTTTCAAATTTTTCACGTGCAAATTCATTTTATTTAGATTTACACATGTAATAACTACTGAAATCACTAGTCTAATATCCAATTTGCTGAAAACATTTTAAAACTTTAAAATGAAATGTACACATTGCTAATTTACGATGCCAAAACGGACACATGTTGAACGCAAAAAGGCGATAAGAAGGTTATAAGCTAACGTGACGCCATCGGTGATAGCCCAACAATTTCGATGCCAGGCAAGGATGATTGAACGTCTTAGGAAACGTTTCTGATAAATTGGAACAATGTCAGACCGTACACATTCATGACGTCATCGCCTTATGACGCGACGTCAAAATCGATTAAAACGGAGGTTTTAACTTTTGAATCAATTTCGTCCGGTGACAATGATAGCTAGCACAACCCACAGGAACTCATTATCCAAGAATCAGCGATCAAACTGTGACTAATCGTTTGCGAGATATTGGATGAAAGACCCCCATATACAATATATGTTTTATATGCGGCGTTTCTTTTTTGGCCTAGTATATATATAAATAATAAAAAAACACTTTGTGAGTGAACATGTTTTGCCACTGACGGATATTGTTAGCTGGATGGCTCACTCTACAATGATATTCATGAACAGCAGCTGTGAAGTAAAAAATCCATGTGATTTTCATTTAACAATTTACAAGCTTGAGGCCTATCCATTTTTAATTGAAAACTTACGTGTGATTCCTACCAACTCAATTAGCACAACCTTGCGACGAATTTCAAGAGAACTATACCACCCTGGTCTAAAGGTACAGCGTCATGAGGAAGAACAATCTAGTGTGGGTACTCTGCACTAGGTGTTATTTCTGTACTCCTAAGAAAATAATTGTCAAACACACCTTCAATCGAGCGCAAAAGGTAAACAAAACGTGTGACATTACCACATGTGTATCACGGATTGTCCCCGTTGATGTTGGACTGTGAGGCATGTGAGGTGCACTTCTGCACTTTGAGGCTCAACTTTGAGCATCACGTCATTTATCAATAACTCACTGGTTCCCATATCAAAGCATGAGTATGTTTCACTGTTATGCTGAAGCATTTTTTTGAGTATTTGTTCTTGTAATTATCAAAATTTCACAAATGTTCATAAGATGTAATAGTGGTCACTTGATTGAGTTATATCAAGGCGGACAAGCACATGATACACATGTGATAATCTCACATGATTTGCGTACCTTTTGCGCTCGATTGAACGTATGTTTAACAATTATTTTATTGTTTTTGGTGGATTGCAGAAATAACATCTAGCTAGTGCAGAGTACCCGGATTAGAAGTTCTTCCTTATGACGTTGTACTTTTAGACTAGATTGGTATAATTATCTTGGAAATCGTCGTAAGGTTTTGCTATGTGAGTAGTCTGGTTTGTCAAGTAATGCGTTGTTTGAGCGTTTTAGCTGCATACAATATCCTGCAGCAACAGTATTATATTGGTAAAATCAAAATTGGTAAATAAATGATGACAGACAATTTTATTCTATGCAGTAAACTTGAAATTTGCAGTAAACTAGAAAAGAAAGACAATGATAGAAATAACACCATATGATAAGAATCACACTTAAGTTTTCAATCAAAAATGGACAGGCCTCCCACTTAGTCAAAATGGACAGGAATCACACTTGTTTATTGTTATACGAAAATCACGTGGATTGTATGCAAACGACTGTTGTGCATGAATAATATTGTAACATGAGCCATCCACCGTCAGTGGGAAAACATGTTCACCCACCAAGTGTGATTTATTAATATATATACTAGCTTTACTTTTATCACATATAGTAAGGTTTGATGTTGCATAGTGCATATAGTACATCTTATGCGTTACACAAATGTATTATACACCTGAGGCTACATTGTCACATAACTTTCCCTCTGAGAAGTCTCGTTCCATGATTTGGAACTTTGGCCTGGCAGCTGACATTATCCCAACGATTCCACCAAATTTAGTTTGAGTCATCTAGCCAATAAACTCCATCTGTGAAAAAGCATACTCTCCAATCAAGGCTGGTTTATTACTAACAATGATAACCTAATAAATAGCGGAAATTTCTTTACAATGTAAGGGTTTGTACCATTTAAACATCACAAATAAAAAAAATAGATTGCATAACTTGTTGTGCATGCAACAGTATGTGTATCCAAAAGTTTGAAGAAAAGTGATGTCACTTGCTGCTTAGCAACATAAACATGTTATTAAATCTAACCTTGCAGGATGTCCTCAAATGGTTGCCATGGTTACTGTCATGTGCAGATCACTTCCATAATTAATATATATTTCTATACTACAACATAAAATAACTATTCTGTAAAACTCATTGAATTCTTTGAAAAATGTTAAATTGGCAGGTACCTTTAGCATGATAAAGGGGCAAAATGCAAAATTGTTGCATCAGAAATGGGGAAAGGGGTCCAAAATTGGCCTTTAAATTATCGTTGGTTGGTATAAAAGATTTGAATCATTTTGTTCTTATTACATTGGGGCTATCTGCCAAGTTTCAGTTCATTCTTGAACACGACGCTTGCGAGGAAATATCATTTGAAGAATTAATAAGGTCACCATTGAGGCCATCTTGTATATCAGAATGAAACTAGCTGGGCAATTCTGACTTTACATGTTTCCATGGTGTCTATATCTTAATTTTCCCTGATGTCTCCCACCAAGCCAAGTTTAGTTAAATCCAACATATGGTTTGTGAGATGTCTTTTGAAGAATTTCAATTGGCCAATGTGATTTTTATATACAAATAAGTGTATTTTAAAAATTTTGTATCTGCATATTGGCCTGGTGTCCCGCATGATTTCATCTCAATCCAACTGTTGCTTCTAGGGGAGGTGTCAAATATATCAAGTTAATGATAGAGAGATCAGTAAAGGACAAAGGCAATGTCATAAACTGACTTCGATCAGCTCCAGATGAAGTAGCAAGTTTTTAACTAGAACACATTCGATGGCGCGCCATCGCAAATCCCCACGCTCTCGAAGAAATCAAATGGTAATTGACACTTTGACCCCATCCCAAGGTCACCAGTTTGATCGTAGGTTAAAATTTTTCAGTGTATCCTGGTATACTGCTCATCCCCGTTAATTTGATATGCCACATGACCATGTTCAGAAAATTAAATTTTTGACCCCTACCCAAGGCCCCAGGGGGCAGGACCCAAAAAATTGTGCGGGTGCATGTGCCATTCATGTGAGTAACTCACACACGAAATCTGGTTGATTTTCTAAAAAAAAAATTTTTTGACCCCCCAGCCCCCCCCCCCCCCACGGTACCCCTAAGTCCCACCCCCGGGCCATGACCCAGGCGGCCTAATGAAAATCCCATCTGATATGTTTTATATCTTTCATTTGTGAGAAGATACACAAAGTTTGGTTTAAAAATCTTTGAAATTGACCTATTAATTCAGATTTAATGATATTTGACCTTTTGGCCCCTCCCTAAGGCCCCAGGGGGTGGGGACCCCAAAAATGGCGCCGGTGCATATGCCTTTCATGTAAGAAACTCACACACCAAATCTGGTTGAATTTCGGAAAAAAATTTTTTTTGACCCCCCAACCCCCCACGGTACCCCCAAGTCCGACCCCTAGGGCATGACCCAGGCCGCCAAATGAAAATCCCGTCTGATATGTTTAATATCTTTCATTTGTGAGAAGACACACAAAGTTTGGTTAAAAAATCTTTCAAATCGACTTTGTAATTGAGTTTTAATGATATTTGATGATATTTGACCTTTTGGCCCCTCCCCAGGGCCCCAGGGGGCGGGGCCAAAAAAAAATGTGCCGTTGCACACCCCATTCATGTGAGCAACCCACACACCAAATTTGGTTGGATTTCGTCCAATGGTTTAGGAGGAGATAGCGTGACGGACGGACGGACGGACGGACAGACGGACGGACAGACGGACGGACGGACGGACGGACGGACGGACGGACGGACGGACGGAGGCGATTGCAATATCCCCGACGCTTTTTTAAAAAAGCGTGGGGATAATTACACAAAGGAGTGTGATTCCTATCTATTTTGCTATCACAGATTCAAGTGTGACTCCTACCAAACCATGTTATTCGTATCATCGTCTTCAGTTGCCATTTTCCTCTCAAAGGAATAGCAATCCTATACTCAATCTGTGGAAAACTGATTTCTATTCACTAAAGGTAGTATTTGAAATGCATAAATAAGCCTTAGATCACCTGCTGGGAAAGGGTTGACCTATTGGCTCTCGTTTGTGATGTCTAAATGTGAAGTTGTCACTTTCCCATTGGTATCCTGGGTCAGGTGTAGTGCTTGATCGTATCGATTCCTGATCTTTGCCTTCTTTTTTACTTAGATTGATTAATTAGGCAATTAGCTTTCAACATAAACATGTACTGACATAAATTTGATTCTTGCCCAATCACTGTGGCAGACTTTGCACAGCTTTTCACAAAAATTGCATGTTTTAGCTCAAAACAGTCAACGACAGAATGATCCCCTACAAAACCAAGGTACTTTTCTGAAATCGATAAAAAGCACCTACGAAAAAAAGTATTCCTTACTTTGACATACCTTACATCGATAAGAAAACCTCCATAAAATGTGCGATTACCAATTGCGTATCATGTGATTGGCAAACCTGTATATGCAACTGAGTTGAAAAATATTACATGTGGTAAACCCACATATGCATGCTCATTTATTGTCATGCTCATCTGTCTTGGTTAAACTTAGAGATAGCACAGGAGGCTGTCATATTACCCAATATGACCTTGACCTTTTAAAGATTGACCTTTCAATGGAGCAAAAGTGTAGAACAACTTGGAAACCTGTCTGATGTTGCACTGTCCACATTGTTCAGTTGGGTCAGATTGTATTGATTTTCTGTCTAAATTGACCCTTGACATTAAAGATGACCCTGACCTTGAGTTATTTCAAATGTATATATGTATGCGTATTAGTCGATTTTAATCTTTACTATTATATCCTGCAATAGTCATGACACTTTGAAAAAAATGGCATAATGAAACAGCAGCAACATACCAATTCACAGGCATGCTTTTACCAAATTTAAAGCCTGCCATTTATAAAAAAAGTAAGTTGTGCTAGTATTTTCAAATTTTGTCAATAATTTGATGTTTTTCTGTCGATTATCTAGCTCAACATTCGCCAAGATTCGGCTTCAGAAGTTCGGACTCATTGCTAACTCGAATGTTGAGCTGAATGTCGATTGTCGAGCTAGACATTGAATGTTGAGCCGAATGTCGATTGTCTAGCTAGACACTGAATGTTGAGCTGAATGTCGATTGTCTAGCTCAACATTCGCCAAGATTCGGTTTCAGAAGTTCGGACGCATTGCTAAATCGAATGTTGAGCTGAATGTCGATTGTCTAGCTAGACATTCAATGTTGAACCGAATGTCGAGCTAGACATTGAATGTTGAGCCGAATGTCGATTGTCTAGCTCAACATTCGCCAAGATTAGGCTTCAGAAGTTCGGACGCATTGCTAACTCGAATGTTGAGCTGAATGTTGATTGTCTAGCTAGACATTCAATGTTGAGCCGAATGTCGATTGTCGAGCTAGACATTCGCTAAGATTCGGCTTCAGAAGTTCGGACGCATTGCTAACTCGAATGTTGAGCTGAATGTTGATTGTCTAGCTAGACATTCAATATGGAGCCGAATGTCGAGCTAGACATTGAATGTTGAGCTGAATGTCGATTGTCTAGCTCAAAATTCGCCAAGATTCGGCTTCAGGAGTTCGGACACATTGCTAACTCGAATGTTGAGCTGAATGTCGATTGTCTAGCTAGACATTGAATGTTGAGCTGAATGTCGATTGTCTAGCTCAACATTCGCCAAGATTCGGCCTCAGAAGTTCGGACTGATTGCTTACTCGAATGTTGAGCTGAATGTTGATTGTCTAGCTAGACATTCAATATGGAGCCGAATGTCGAGCTAGACATTGAATGTTGAGCCGAATGTCGATTGTCTAGCTCAACATTTGTCAAGATTCGGCTTCAGAAGTTCGGAATCATTGCTTACTCGAATCTTGAGCTGAATGTCGATTGTCGAGCTAGACATTGAATGTTGAGCCGAATGTTGATTGTCTAGCTAGACATTGAATGTTGAGCTGAATGTCGATTGTCTAGCTCAACATTCGCCAAGATTCGGCTTCTGAAGTTCGGACGCATTGCTAACTCGAATGTTGAGCTGAATGTCGATTGTCTAGCTAGACATTCAATGTTGAACCGAATGTCGAGCTAGACATTGAATGTTGAGCCGAATGTCGATTGTCTAGCTCAACATTCGCCAAGATTCGGCTTCAGAAGTTCGGACGCATTGCTAACTCGAATGTTGAGCTGAATGTTGATTGTCTAGCTAGACATTCAATGTTGAGCCGAATGTCGATTGTCGAGCTAGACATTGAATGTTGAGCCGAATGTCGATTGTCTAGCTCAACATTCGCCAAGATTCGGCTTCAGAAGTTCGGACACATTGCTAACTCGAATGTTGAGCTGAATGTCGATTGTCTAGCTAGACATTGAATGTTGAGCTGAATGTCGATTGCCTAGCTCACCATTCGCCAAGATTCGGCCTCAGAAGTTCGGACTGATTGCTCACTCGAATGTTGAGTTGAATGTTGATTGTCTAGCTAGACATTCAATATGGAGCCGAATGTCGAGCTAAACATTGAATGTTGAGCCGAATGTCGATTGTCTAGCTCAACATTCGTCAAGATTCGGCTTCAGAAGTTCGGACTCATTGCTAACTCGAATGTTGAGCCGAATGTCGATTGTCGAGCTAGACATTGAATGTTGAGCCGAATGTCGATTGTCTAGCTCAACATTCGGCTTCAGAAGTTCGGACACATTGCTAACTCGAATGTTGAGCTGAATGTCGATTGTCTAGCTAGACATTGAATGTTGAGCTGAATGTCGATTGCCTAGCTCAACATTCGCCAAGATTCGGCCTCAGAAGTTCAGACGCATTGCCAACTCGAATGCTAAGCTGAATGTCGATTGTCTAGCTAGACATTCAATGTTGAACCGAATGTCGAGCTAGACATTGAATGTTGAGCCGAATGTCGATTGTCTAGCTCAACATTCGCCAAGATTCGGCTTCAGAAGTTCGGACGCATTGCTAACTCGAATGTTGAGCTGAATGTTGATTGTCTAGCTAGACATTCAATGTTGAGCCGAATGTCGATTGTCGAGCTAGACATTGAATGTTGAGCCGAATGTCGATTGTCTAGCTCAACATTCGCCAAGATTCGGCTTCAGAAGTTCGGACACATTGCTAACTCGAATGTTGAGCTGAATTAGGATTGTCTAGCTAGACATTGAATGTTGACCTGAATGTCGATTGTCTAGCTCAACATTCGCCAAGATTCGGCCTCAGAAGTTCGGACTGATTGCTAACTCGAATGTTGAGCTGAATGTTGATTGTCTAGCTAGACATTCAATATGGAGCCGAATGTCGAACTAGACATTGAATGTTGAGCCGAATGTCGATTGTCTAGCTCAACATTCGTCAAGATTCGGCTTCAGAAGTTCGGACTCATTGCTAACTCGAATGTTGAGCTGAATGTCGATTGTCGAGCTAGACATTGAATGTTGAGCAGAATGTCGATTGTCTAGCTAGACATTCGCTAAGATTCGGCTTCAGAAGTTCGGACGCATTGCTAACTCGAATGTTGAGCTGAATGTTGATTGTCTAGCTAGACATTCAATGTTGAGCCGAATGTCGATTGTCAAGCTAGACATTGAATGTTGAGCCAAATGTCGATTGTCTAGCTCAACATTCGCCAAGATTCGGCTTCAGAAGTTCGGACACATTGCTAACTCGAATGTTGAGCTGAATGTCGATTGTCTAGCTAGACATTGAATGTTAAGCTGAATGTCGATTGTCTAGCTCAACATTCGCCAAGATTCGGCCTCAGAAGTTCGGACTGATTGCTAACTCGAATTTTGAGCTGAATGTTGATTGTCTAGCTAGACATTCATTATGGAGCCGAATGTTGAGCTAGACTTGAATGTTGAGCTGAATGTCGATTGTCTAGCTCAACATTCGCCAAGATTCGGCTTCAGGAGTTCGGACTCATTGCTAACTCGAATGTTGAGCTGAATGTTGATTGTCGAGCTAGACATTGAATGTTGAGCCTAATGTCGATTGTCTAGCTAGACATGAATGTTGAGCTGAATGTCGATTGTCTAGCTCAACATTCGCCAAGATTCGGCTTCAGAAGTTTGGACGCATTGCTAACTCGAATGTTGAGCTGAATGTTGATTGTCTAGCTGGACATTCAATGTTGAGCCGAATGTCGATTGTCGAGCTATACATTGAATGTTGAGACGAATGTCGATTGTCTAGCTCAACATTCGCCAAGATTCGGCTTCAGAAGTTCGGACACATTGCTAACTCGAATGTTGAGCTGAATGTCGATTGTCTAGCTAGACATTGAATGTTGAGCTGAATGTCGATTGTCTAGCTCAGCATTCGCCAAGATTCGGCCACAGAAGTTCGGAATGATTGCTAACTCGAATGTTGAGCTGAATGTTGATTGTCTAGCTAGACATTCAATATGGAGCCGAATGTCGAGCTAGACATTGAATGTTGAGCCGAATGTCCATTGTCTAGCTAAATATTCGTCAAGATTCGGCTTCAGAAGTTCGGACTCATTGCTAACTCGAATGTTGAGCTGAATGTCGATTGTCGAGCTAGACATTGAATGTTGAGCCGAATGTCGATTGTCTAGATAGACATTGAATGTTGAGCTGAATGTCGATTGTCTAGCTCAACATTCCCCAAGATTCGGCTTCAGAAGTTCGGACGCATTGCTAACTTGAATGTTGAGCTGAATGTCGATTGTCTAGCTAGACATTGAATGTTGAACCGAATGTCGAGTTAGACAATGAATGTTGAGCCGAATGTCGATTGTCTAGCTCAACATTCGCCAAGATTCGGCCTCAGAAGTTCGGGCTGATTGCTAACTCGAATGTTGAGCTGAATGTTGATTGTCTAGCTCGACATTCATTATGGAGCCGAATGTTGAGCTAGACTTGAATGTTGAGCTGAATGTCGATTGTCTAGCTCAACATTCGCCAAGATTCGGCTTCAGGAGTTAGGACACATTGCTAAATCGAATGTTGAGCTGAATGTTGATTGTCGAGCTAGACATTGAAAGTTGAGCCGAATGTCGATTGTCTAGCCTGACATTGAATGTTGAGCTGAATGTCGATTGTCTAGCTCAGCATTCGCCAAGATTCGGCTTCAGAAGTTCGGACGCATTGCCAACTCGAATGTTGAGCTGAATGTTGATTGTCTAGCTAGACATTCAATGTTGAGCCGAATGTCGATTGTCGAGCTAGACATTGAATGTTGAGCCGAATATCGATAGTCTAGCTCAACATTCGCCAAGATTCGGCTTCAGAAGTTCGGACACATTGCTTACTCGAATGTTGAGCTGAATGTCGATTGTTTAGCTAGACATTGAATGTTGAGCTGAATGTCGATTGTCTAGCTCAACATTCGCCAAGATTCGGCCTCAGAAGTGCGGACTGATTGCTAACTCGAATGTTGAGCTGAATGTTGATTGTCTAGCTAGACATTCAATATGGAGCCGAATGTCGAGCTAGACATTGAATGTTGAGCTGAATGTCGATTGTCTAGCTCAACATTCGCCAAGATTCGGCTTCAGAAGTTCGGACTCATTGCTAACTCGAATGTTGAGCTGAATGTTGATTGTCGAGCTAGACATTGAATGTTGAGCCGAATGTCGATAGTCTAGCTCAACATTCGCCAAGATTCGGCTTCAGAAGTTCGGACACATTGCTTACTCGAATGTTGAGCTGAATGTCGATTGTTTAGCTAGACATTGAATGTTGAGCTGAATATCGATTGTCTAGCTCAACATTCGCCAAGATTCGGCCTCAGAAGTTCGGACTGATTGCTAACTCGAATGTTGAGCTGAATGTTGATTGTCTAGCTAGACATTCAATATGGAGCCGAATGTCGAGCTAGACATTGAATGTTGAGCTGAATGTCGATTGTCTAGCTCAACATTCGCCAAGATTCGGCTTCAGAAGTTCGGACTCATTGCTAACTCAAATGTTGAGTTGAATGTCGATTGTCGAGCTAGACATTGAATGTTGAGCTGAATGTCGATTGTCTAGCTCAACATTCGCCAAGATTCGGCTTCAGAAGTTCGGACGCATTACTAATTCGAATGTTGAGCTGAATGTCGATTGTCTAGCTAGACATTCAATGTTGAACCGAATGTCGAGCTAGACATTGAATGTTGAGCCGAATGTCGATTGTCTAACTCAACATTCGCCAAGATTCGGCTTCAGAAGTTCGGACTGATTGCTAACTCGAATGTTGAGCTGAATGTTGATTGTCTAGCTAGACATTCAATATGGAGCCGAATGTCGAGCTAGACATTGAATGTTGAGCTGAATGTCGATTGTCTAGCTCAACATTCGCCAAGATTCGGCTTCAGAAGTTCGGACTCATTGCTAACTCGAATGTTGAGCTGAATGTCGATTGTCGAGCTAGACATTGAATGTTGAACTGAATGTCGATTGTCTAGCTCAACATTCGCCAAGATTCGGCTTCAGAAGTTCGGACGCATTGCTAATTCGAATGTTGAGCTGAATGTCGATTGTCTAGCTAGACATTCAATGTTGAACCGAATGTCGAGCTAGACATTGAATGTTGAGCCGAATGTCGATTGTCTAGCTCAACATTCGCCAAGATTCGGCTTCAGAAGTTCAGACTGATTGCTAACTCGAATGTTGAGCTGAATGTTGATTGTCTAGCTAGACATTCATAATGGAGCCGAATGTTGAGCTAGACTTGAATGTTGAGCTGAATGTCGATTGTCTAGCTCAACATTCGCCAAGATTCGGCTTCAGGAGTTCGGACTCATTGCTAACTCGAATGTTGAGCTGAATGTTGATTGTCTAGCTAGACATTCATTATGGAGCCGAATGTTGAGCTAGACTTGAATGTTGAGCTGAATGTCGATTGTCTAGCTCAACATTCGCCAAGATTCGGCTTCAGGAGTTCGGACTCATTGCTAACTCGAATGTTGAGCTGAATGTTGATTGTCTAGCTAGACATTGACTGTTGAGTCTAATGTCGATTGTCTAGCTAGACATTGAATGTTGAGCTGAATGTCGATTGTCTAGCTCAACATTCGCCAAGATTCGGCTTCAGAAGTTCGGACGCATTGCCAACTCGAATGTTGAGCTGAATGTTGATTGTCTAGCTAGACATTCAATGTTGAGCCGAATGTCGATTGTCGAGCTAGACATTGAATGTTGAGCCGAATGTTGATTGTCTAGCTCAACATTCGCCAAGATTCGGCTTCAGAGGTTCGGACACATTGCTAACTCGAATGTTGAGCTGAATGTCGATTGGCTAGCTAGACATTAAATGTTGAGCTGAATGTCGATTGTCTAGCTCAACATTCGCCAAGATTCGGCCTCAGAAGTTCGGACTGATTGCTAACTCGAATATTGAGCTGAATGTTGATTGTCTAGCTAGACATTCATTATGGAGCCGAATGTTGAGCTAGACTTGAATGTTGAGCTGAATGTCGATTGTCTAGCTCAATATTCGCCAAGATTCGGCTTCAGGAGCTCGGACTCATTGCTAACTCGAATGTTGAGCTGAATGTTGATTGTCTAGCTAGACATTGACTGTTGAGCCTAATGTCGATTGTCTAGCTAGACATTGAATGTTGAGCTGAATGTCGATTGTCTAGCTCAACATTCGCCAAGATTCGGCTTCAGAAGTTCGGACGCATTGCCAACTCGAATGTTGAGCTGAATGTTGATTGTCTAGCTAGACATTCAATGTTGAGCCGAATGTCGATTGTCGAGCTAGACATTGAATGTTGAGCCGAATGTCGATTGTCTAGCTCAACATTCGCCAAGATTCGGCTTCAGAAGTTCGGACACATTGCTAACTCGAATGTTGAGCTGAATGTCGATTGTCTAGCTAGACATTGAATGTTGAGCTGAATGTCGATTTTCTAGCTCAACATTCGCCAAGATTCGGCCTCAGAAGTTCGGACTGATTGCTAACTCGAATGTTGAGCTGAATGTTGATTGTCTAGCTAGACATTCAATATGGAGCCGAATGTCGAGCTAGAAATTGAATGTTGAGCCGAATCTCGATTGTCTAGCTCAACATTCGTCAAGATTCGGCTTCAGAAGTTCGGACTCATTGCTAACTCGAATGTTGAGCTAAATGTCGATTGTCGAGCTAGACATTGAATGTTGAGCTGAATGTCGATTGTCTAGCTAGACATTGAATGTTGAGCTGAATGTCGATTGTCTAGCTCAACATTCGCCAAGATTCGGCTTCAGAAGTTCGGACGCATTGCTAACTCGAATGTAAAGCTGAATGTCGATTGTCTAGCTAGACATTCAATGTTGAACCGAATGTCGAGCTAGACATTGAATGTTGAGCCAAATGTCGATTGTCTAGCTCAACATTCGCCAAGATTCGGCTTCAGAAGTTCGGACGCATTGCTAACTCGAATGTTGAGCTGAATGTTGATTGTCTAGCTGGACATTCAATGTTGAGCCGAATGGCGATTGTCGAGCTAGACATTGAATGTTGAGACGAATGTCGATTGTCTAGCTCAACATTCGCCAAGATTCGGCTTCAGAAGTTTGGACACATTGCTAACTCGAATGTTGAGCTGAATGTCGATTGTCTAGCTAGACATTGAATGTTGAGCTGAATGTCTATTGTCTAGCTCAACATTCGCCAAGATTCGGCCTCAGAAGTTCGGACTGATTGCTAACTCGAATGTTGAGCTGAATGTTGATTGTCTAGCTAGACATTCATTATGGAGCCGAATGTTGAGCTAGACTTGAATGTTGAGCTGAATGTCGATTGTCTAGCTAAACATTCGCCAAGATTCGGCTTCAGAAGTTCGGACTCATTGCTAACTCGAATGTTGAGCTAAATGTCCATTGTCGAGCTAGACATTGAATGTTGAGCCGTATGTCGATTGTCTAGCTAGACATTGAATGTTGAGCTGAATGTCGATTGTCTAGCTCAACATTCGCCAAGATTCGGCTTCAGAAGTTCGGACGCATTGCTAACTCGAATGTTAAGCTGAATGTCGATTGTCTAGCTAGACATTCAATGTTGAACCGAATGTCGAGCTAGACATTGAATGTTGAGCCAAATGTCGATTGTCTAGCTCAACATTCGCCAAGATTCGGCTTCAGAAGTTCGGACGCATTGCTAACTCGAATGTTGAGCTGAATGTTGATTGTCTAGCTGGACATTCAATGTTGAGCCGAATGTCGATTGTCGAGCTAGACATTGAATGTTGAGACGAATGTCGATTGTCTAGCTCAACATTCGCCAAGATTCGGCTTCAGAAGTTTGGACACATTGCTAACTCGAATATTGAGCTGAATGTCGATTGTCTAGCTAGACATTGAATGTTGAGCTGAATGTCTATTGTCTAGCTCAACATTCGCCAAGATTCGGCCTCAGAAGTTCGGACTGATTGCTAACTCGAATGTTGAGCTGAATGTTGATTGTCTAGCTAGACATTCATTATGGAGCCGAATGTTGAGCTAGACTTGAATGTTGAGCTGAATGTCGATTGTCTAGCTTAACATTCGCCAAGATTCGGCTTCAGGAGTTCGGACTCATTGCTAACTCGAATGTTGAGCTGAATGTTGATTGTCGAGCTAGACATTGAATGTTGAGCCGAATGTCGATTGTCTAGCTAGACATTGAATGTTGAGCTGAATGTTGATTGTCTAGCTAGACATTGAATGTTGAGCCGAATGTCGATTGTCTAGCTAGACATTGAATGTTGAGCCGAATGTCGATTGTCTAGCTAGACATTGAATGTTGAGTTGAATGTCGATTGTCTAGCTAGACATTGAATGTCGATTGTTGATTGTTGATTGACTAGCCAACTTCACGCATATATTTGTCTCTATACCCTGATGTGTTTACAACTCATCTATTATTTACCGCATATAAAAGGAATCAACTGACAGGATTCCTGCAACAGTTTGTTTAAAATGGGGTCCAATGACAGCTATGGTATTACAATAGAACTTAACATCAGCTATATTAGCACTAATTGCTAAGACTAAGTTTGATCTTATGACTGCTATTTTTACTCTAAGATATTGCTATTCCTATCAACATTCTGATCAATGTAACTAATCTTTTAAACGGTAATTTTAATGCGTCCTAGTTAAATTTGGCTTAAACATTTTCTCTCTGTTGAAATTTTATAAAGTAAATTTGGTATCGTAAATTACAACTGAAGAAATCTAGATTTCTTGGATATGATCACTGCCTTGCCATGTAAAACCCATCCTTAAGGATGATTTCCCCGATTTCAACGGCAATAATTCATTTTGAATAATCCATTCAGTTTAAAGTTTGCATTGCTTTGACAATGATTAGTAGTGTCAAGTTAAAAGGACTATCAGTTTCATTATTCAAACAATGAAAGCCATGTTAAAAATGAGCTGAAATTAAAGTTCATAGCTTGAATAAATTCAAAAGTCACCTGCTGAGTTTTGATATATGCATAAATAGATGTGGCTTAAACAATTTACATAATAGAGCTACTCTCTTAAAGAATAAATGATAACAAATGATTATGTTTCCTTAAAGTTAATGTAACGTAAACAACATTTTATTTTATATATTCATAGAGGAGTGATGCTGTCTAGATTGCCGGCAAACGTCCTCTTTCTATAAGAGAACATGACTAGGAAATGTCACAATCACAGACTCCTGACTGACCCACTGCACCTTAAGTAAGGGACACGGAACACAGATATCTACAACATACTTAAAGTGAAGCAACCAGCTCTCTTCCTTGTCAAGATGATTGCTGAACTAGAAACAAATTAGAAAACAAAGGCCCAATACAAAACTCCCACAAATAATAGGAACAACAATAAAAAAAATTTCCAACATCAACACATCATTTAAGAAATTCTTAGATATTTTATCATAAATGAAGCTGATTTGATAGAACAGATATGTTATTTACTATTTTATATATTGTGATGAGTATGAACAGGCTCGACAGAAAGCTTTGGCTGCTTCTGAATAGCTTATTAGATTGTTTTGTTCAATTAAAAGAAAAATGCACAAATATCTAAATTTGTGTTAGGATTTCAGGCTCAGTTGTATATGGAAAACGGTTGAAACAAATATATAATCATGATATATATTTTGTTTATTTATAGCTATATATGTTACTTTTGCAAATTTGACTGAACAAGCTTAAGGGAATGTATCCTAGTTGATATGTTGCATTATACTTATCATTCTAAAAGTTTATAAATTGCATAACATAACATAGAAAATAAGCAAACAATTTGTTTTGTGTTTAAGTCAAGAAGTAAACCATTTCTTAAAAGAAAAAAATAAAACCATATACACAGTCTCCTAATTAGTACTGGTAACTTCTTCTTTTGGAACAAATGCTCTTTTATGCCTATCAAACACAGCCCCCCTTTTTAAAGAAATAAACTTTCCAGTGATGTATAATTTAAGCTATTAAGCAATATTTGTTCGTCTTCAACTTTGTTTTATACGTTACATATTTAAAATCGCACCACAAAATGATATTTTACCTCAGAAATGTTGTTAAGTATTACTTTAAAGTCGGTGATATCAAAACAATTATCATAAGGTGTTTAAAAGCTAACAGAAAAATTGCATGCTTATGTTCAAACTTAAGAGGTTCTAAACTTATATAAAGTTTTATCTATGTTTATCTAATTAAACAGCTTATAACTGACAAAGTATTTATGTTATACCGTATCTGTTTACAGTTTTGAAATGGTCAGTTAACGCTCCTTTAAATACATGTTATCTTGAAGTTAAAAACATATTGAAAATTTTGTCAAATGAAACTTTTTAACAAAATATCAATTATTTTAAGGGTATAGTTGAAAATGTAACGTAAATGACATTATAATGGACCCAAACAACTATTAAAAACATCAATGTGTGTAGAAAATAGCATGTTCTTACAGATTGCATAAATGTTTTGTTCATTTGAACATTTCAACTTATACCTAAATAGACTTAATTACATATTTTTGTTTTTGAGAAAATGAGGGGTAACGTATTAAACACACTGTTACAGGTATGTTTGCAAGACTTAAATTGAGTGCAATATCAGGTTTCATACTGCCTATACTATGTACTAAAGGATAAAACAAGTGAAAATTCTGCTAAAAAGGGGACATACCTAAATGCTTATTTTTGACATTTTTGAACCCTGGCTCCTCAACTAAAGGTGTATTTAACCTTTTTATAAATGTTCAAATCCCAACAATTGTTGACATTACATGTATGTGCAGGATACAATTATTGCTTTCATTTAACGTTTATTAGCAGAATACAACAATTGTTGGTATTTTAACGTTTATGAGCAGGATACAACAATTGTTGGCATTTTAACATTTATAAGCAGGATAAATTTCATGCTAAGGTGAATAAAGCATGATAAAAGTTCTATAACCTTGGGACCAGGTCCCGAAGTTATAAAACTTTTTTCTTGCTCAACTCAACTTAGCACGAAATTTCAACTGCTCATTAAAACTAAGATACCGACAAATGAAAAAGTTTCTTGCTTTAAGTCTCTCAAATGTTGTATTTATCATGCTAATTAATGTTAAAATGCCAACATTTGTTGCCATTTTAACATTTTTGAGCAGGATAAACTTTGTGTTCAGCTGAGTTGAGCATGGAAAAAGTTTTATAACCTCGGGACCTGGCCTCGAGGATATAAAACTAGAGGTTATTCTCAGACTCAAAATAAAGCGCAATGATTGACTGCTTGCGGACACATGTCCGCAAGCAGCCAATCATTACGCTTTATTTTGAGTCTGAGACTGTACTCAAGTTTTATAACCTCGAGGCCTGGTTTACACGTGATGTGGATCATACGATATGACCAAGGCTTTTTTCGTGACAAACTCACCTAGGTGGCCGTTTCCCTCCGCACCTCGCATCATGCATGCAAATATGGCAGGATGGTTGGTGTCCGGCTCAGCTGACGACAAAACAGAATGCACGGGTATGAACCTCAACGTTCGATTTCCTTCGGAATCCAGCTCATTGTCCACGCACCGCACAGCTGCACAAATGGACAACGACGAAATAGGTAACTCCAAGTCCACCTCACCGTCCGAATCGAAGTCGACGTAAACCGTGTTCGGTGTGATCGTCACGGAGACGTCATAGCCTTCTGTTTGTTGCACGTCTCCCCGATAGCGTTCCTTGAGTGGCTCTTGTAACCCTTCGACTCCCCGTCTGCTGTCGAGATTGACGGATTTTCCGATGTAGAAGGCCTTGCATTTGTACATGATGTTCGTCCTTTGAACGACCATCTTGCCGCTCTTTCTGGACTCACTTCTGTTTACGTTGATATCCGGTCCCTTGTCGGGCTCTCCGAAAGTTTGAGTACCCCCAACTCCCTAAAATGAAAAACAAAGCATCAGTCATCAGTAAAGTTTGGTTTACGGGATAACCTGGTTACAACATATCAGCCTAGCGTCTTTTTTGTGGGACATATGCAAAGAGTGCAAACCCAGTTCAGACGCCTCTGATCAGTGTCTCAGATTTTGACAAAACGAATGTTCTATTGAAATATGAATAAAAAAAGGAAAAATACCACACAACAACCCTGAAAACGGAAATGGACTGGTCCAATTGATAAAAGTGGGATATTCCATTCGGTTTAAATGGGTTAGCGCGGCATTGAAGTCAGTTTCAGCAAGGACCTCGGACAGTCTCCCATTCAATCTGCCCAAATTTTGATAGCCTGTGGCTAGAATAGTACATAATTGACAACTATATTTTTGTGCTCATATCAAACCCTTATAATTAGTTCACCTAGCAAAATAACAATATTTGCATATATTGCTTAATTTTGCCAGGACTTTAGGGTTTAGGGGATGGGGGTATTTTTGTGACCAAATTTTGAGACAGCAGTTTAGGGAACATTTTTGAGCTATGGTGGCCATTTTGTTCGGCGTGGCAATTTTAAGCATGTTATGTACAGTCAGGTGCATAACTTCCAAAAGTTAAAAAATATATCACTTAAAGCAGTTAACTTTTTAAGCAACAAAAACAAAAGTAACCTGTTTGAGTGAAACTGTCTTTTTTTCATCTGCATATTCCGGAGTTACCGCAATTTTCACGGCCATGTGGGTAATTTTATCTGAAAGACCTATTTCATAGCTTTACGATTATGCAATAAAATTGTGTACGCATCGTCTAAAAATTTGTACGCAAGGTCATTGAAGATCAGGAAAATAAACTACTTTTTAACTTGAATAAGTTATATTTTGACGGCCTAAAATTTGGCCTTGGCGTAAATAATTTCAGATGTAACCTAAATAAGTTACTTTCGATAGCCTCACTTTGAACTCATTGTTGAAAAGACACAATTTTAACTTTTTCAAGTGATATAAATTTTAACTTTTACAGGTTATGCCCCTGACTGATGTATGAGGAACATTAGGGTAAAATTAATCTGAATGTGGACCAGTTCAAGAGAAAATATCGTTTAAAAGTTTAAATGTCGTTTAAAGAACAAGATTACTGACGACGGACTACGCAAAAGACCGATCACAAAACACCTTGAGCACATCGTACTCAGGTGAGCTAAAAAGGTTTAAAAACTTTGGATTTTATGAGACGATTTGTAAACTGCACTTTGCTATGGTTATTCGCTTACTTTTCTGTAAATTTTGCCGCACAGAACGACCGCTAAACTGATTCCAGTATCATCACCATCCTATACCTTTCAGACAATTGTTTATGAAAAGGAGGTGCAACTTTATACAAATTTTGGTGGCAGCTGAATTTCACCAAAAGCTATTTTCTTTTCGATTGCATTGATCCGAAGGATAACTAGAATAGTAACAGGTAGCAATGAGCCCCGACATGTGATTTCCAACAATGTGGCATTTTGACAAGTGTAGTGTCAGAGGAGCCTGTACAGACTCCTATTAAGCTAAGAAACTCAAAATATTGTTCGGTCAGTAGACACTCATAGAATATACAAGCTACTAGCAAATGCTCTGATCAGACTACGCAGGTGCGCAAGCTGGTCTGGGCCTTTGCTGGTCGCAAATACCACATTGTTGGAAATCTCATGTCGCGGCTCAAATGTTTAATAGTTATCGCTGGAGAAATGGTGGCATCAATATGTTTTAGTAGTAAAGTAGGTGTAAGTTTACACCAAAAGAGATCTGAACGGGGTATTTTGGTGTAAACTAACACGTATCTAACAGTGCTGTATCACCCCACTACTCCTACCCTTACGAATAAATAGTTTGCGGGGGGTGGGAGGCTAATGAAAAGGGAAGGCAATAGTATACACGTATCATCAATATCAAGTTATTTGAATCTCAGGCCATTGTAACTAAACTGTATTTATGGTCAGATTTATACGGTTTATACAGGTATGGGTGCATTCATGGAAGAAGACAGCGAAATTGTAATTAAAAATCCTAAAATCCCTCCTTTGTGTTATGTGGAGTGGAGTAGCGACTTGACCTGGTCAATTTTACCCATCCGTATTTAATTTTTGTAATGAAAGATTTAATTTCAAAAGGAATGTCTCGGAGAATACACACGAGGCCATTCGGTGTTTAGCTGACCGCAATGATCGCCATTGTATATGGGCCTGATGACCGTCGTCGGACAACACACGAGCCGGGTCACAAGAAAAAGCAGTTGATATCATATGCCGCAATAAAGGCGCATACCAGGCTGCGCATCGATGCGATGTGCAGCTTGATATGCGCCTTGTTGTTCGCTATTTAAACACTACAATAAGTATTTTTGCTACAACTATGAATTCATGATTTCAGCTCGTCTATGTTTCTTAGCAGGTTGATTTGAATGTGACCTTGTCATGGACACTTGTTCTTCCTTGGCATGGGTCATTTATGTCAGTGAGATATCTTATTTGAGAGCAACAACCAACTTTGGAGTTTGACAAACGCCCCTTGCATAACAGCAAAGACTGAAGACACATACAGGTTCTGTATTGAATTTAAACAATTTTGAAATTTCAACCCCTTATAATGAGAAATATGGAAGCATTAAAAATACATATAAACCTGAAAATTCTGACAGATATATAAGTTTAGTAGGAGTATAGCAATTTGTGTATGCAGATGTATCGCTCATGCTGCCAAGTAACTTTTCCTGCTTGGGCGTCCATCAATGTTCCGCAGCCCATGGTCAATACAGTCAAACAGAACATAGCTTTTACAACAGTTGAAAGGCTGGTAGTAGTTCAGCTGCCACTAAATTTGGTGAAGAATTACAGTAAGACGTGTCTAAGGCCGCCACTCAAAAGAAGTACCAATAACACTTTTTCAAAACTGATAATCGGTTAAAAGCAGGTCAAATGTGTTGCAGAATGAGCATTCTGCAATACTCACGACCTGCACTAAACTACAACCTGTCTTAAAGACCTTTGTTTTGTCTATTTCGAGTGGCCGCTTAAGACAGGTTTGTACGCTTATTTTTGAACATTGCAACCTTGTTCTGTCGTACATTTCCCTGTTTGTGGACCTATCCGGTTTCTCATTGGCTTTCTCTGTTTGTGAACCCAATCCCGTTTCTCATTGGCTTCCTCTGTTTGTGAACCCAATCTTGTTTCTCATTGGCTTCAAATGTTTGTAACCCCAATTCTGTTTCTCATTGGCGTCCTCTGTTTGTGAACCAAATCCTGTTTCTCATTGGCTTCCAATGTTTGTAACCCCAATTCTGTTTCTCATTGGCTTCCTCTGTTTGTGAACCCAATCTTGTTTCTCATTGGCTTCAAATGTTTGTAACCCCAATTCTGTTTCTCATTGGCGTCCTCTGTTTGTGAACCCAATCTTGTTTCTCATTGGCTTCCAATGTTTGTAACCCCAATTCTGTTTCTCATTGGCTTCCTCTGTTTGTGAACCCAATCCCGTTTCTCATTGGCTTCCTCTGTTTGTGAACCCAATCTTGTTTCTCATTGGCTTCAAATGTTTGTAACCCCAATTCTGTTTCTCATTGGCTTCCTCTGTTTGTGAACCCAATCTTGTTTCTCATTGGCTTCCTCTGTTTGTAACCCCAATTCTGTTTCTCATTGGCTTCCTCTGTTTGTGAACCCAATCTTGTTTCTCATTGGCTTCAAATGTTTGTAACCCCAATTCTGTTTCTCATTGGCGTCCTCTGTTTGTGAACCCAATCTTGTTTCTCATTGGCGTCCTCTGTTTGTGAACCCAATCTTGTTTCTCATTGGCTTCAAATGTTTGTAACCCCAATTCTGTTTCTCATTGGCGTCCTCTGTTTGTGAACCAAATCCTGTTTCTCATTGGCTTCCAATGTTTGTAACCCCAATTCTGTTTCTCATTGGCTTCCTCTGTTTGTGAACCCAATCTTGTTTCTCATTGGCTTCAAATGTTTGTAACCCCAATTCTGTTTCTCATTGGCGTCCTCTGTTTGTGAACCCAATCTTGTTTCTCATTGGCTTCCAATGTTTGTAACCCCAATTCTGTTTCTCATTGGCTTCCTCTGTTTGTGAACCCAATCCCGTTTCTCATTGGCTTCCTCTGTTTGTGAACCCAATCTTGTTTCTCATTGGCTTCCTCTGTTTGTGAACACAATCTTGTTTCTCATTGGCTTCCTCTGTTTGTGAACCCAATCCCGTTTCTCATTGGCTTCCTCTGTTTGTGAACACAATCTTGTTTCTCATTGGCTTCAAATGTTTGTAACCCCAATTCTGTTTCTCATTGGCTTCCTCTGTTTGTGAACCCAATCTTGTTTCTCATTGGCTTCCTCTGTTTGTAACCCCAATTCTGTTTCTCATTGGCTTCCTCTGTTTGTGAACCCAATCTTGTTTCTCATTGGCTTCAAATGTTTGTAACCCCAATTCTGTTTCTCATTGGCGTCCTCTGTTTGTGAACCCAATCTTGTTTCTCATTGGCTTCCTCTGTTTGTAACCCCAATTCTGTTTCTCATTGGCTTCAAATGTTTGTGAACACAATCTTGTTTCTCATTGGCTTCAAATGTTTGTAACCCCAATTCTGTTTCTCATTGGCTTCCTCTGTTTGTGAACCAAATCCGGTTTCTTTTTGGATTCCTCTGTTTGTGAACCCAAACCTGTTTCTCATTGGCTTCCAATGTTTGTAACCCCAATTCTGTTTCTCATTGGCGTCCTCTGTTCGGAACCCAATCCTGTTACGCATTGGCTTCCCCTGTTTGTGAACCCAATCCTGTTTCTCATTGGCTTCCCCTGTTTGTGAACTCAATTATGTTTCTCATTGGCTTCCTCTGTTTGTGAACTCCATCCTGTTTACTAATGGCCTCGTTTGTTTGTGGCTTAGTGGCTTTCCAAACAAGTGCATCCAACTTGCTTCTGATCAATACGCAAAGGCGGAGAAATTTTTAATTTTCAATGAATGACAGGTGTTATTAGATGTGCCCTCTTCCGTTATTATGTTATGCTTCCTCTTTTGTTGTAGCTGCCCTTATAAGTGCATACAATCTCTGAGCTCATTTGAGCCGCAACATGAGATTTCCAACAATGTGGTTTGTGCGACCAGCAAAGCCTCAGATCAGCCTTAGCATACGCGCATCCTGATCAGAGTCTTTGCAAGAATTTTGGATATTCTATGACTGTTAAGCTACTGACCGAACAGCATTTGGAGTTTCTTAGCTTAAAAGGAGGCTGCACAGGCTCGTCTGAGTCTATTCATGTCAAAATGCCACATTGTTGGAAATCTCAGGTCGTGGATCAATTGTGCTTCTGATCAATGATGCGTGACTGTAGAGAAGTCTAACTTCTGTTTGGGTCACTGAAAACTATTTCACCGCAATAACCTGTCATCCATTGATTGCTTAGGAGGTTCAGTGCTTTATTTATATAAAAGGCTTCCGCCTACATGTTATAATAATACAAAATATTAATCCAGATTAGGCTATGGTATTTATAAGAGTTCCGAATAGCATAACCAATCGTTTAGGAAACATGTTTTGACTAGTGTAATAACCGCCTCAACTACATTTATCTAGCATCGACTAAAAAAAGGTAGTAGTCCATTATATATTGGCTCTTGTCCTGCTGAACATACCAAACGTGCATGCTACAGTAAAACCTGTGTAACACAGCCACTCTCAAAAAGGCCAATTATCGCTTAATGCATGTCAAAAGTATTGCAGAATGCTCGAAGCGGAGCATTCTGCAATACTTTCGACCTTCATTAAGCTACAATTTGTCATTTTCCATTTCTGATTTTCATATATGTGCTTCCATGATATGTCATTACTGCACAGCGAATTTGATAGTAAACAGTGCAGATATTGGTCATCGGACTTCGAGGTTATTAAACTTAATGCATGCTCGACTGAAAAGAGCATGAAATTTTTCCTGCTCAAAATTGTTAAAATGCGAACTATTGTTGGCATTTTAACATACATGTATTATGAGCAGGATAAATACAACATCTGAGCGTTTTAAAGCAGAAATAACTTTATAAGTTCAGCATTTTAGCTTTCATGAGCAGTTAAAATGTCATGCTCAGTTGAGTTGAGCATAAACAATGTTATATAACCTCGGGTCTGGATTGCTTTTGAAAAATAGTGTATACACCATTTTCAAAAAGGATGTAGCTGAGTTTAGCAGGTCAAGAGTTAATCAATGTTTACATTTACTGTTAAACTACTGAAAAGCCTTATTGTAAACAAATGGGAACTAACAGTGTTAAATTCATAGTTAAACACAGTTGAATCTGCATTGTACCAATTGAACACAAACGGGTGGAGCGAGCGAGTGTTCAAATTGATACTGTAAATTCGGAAATTTTCACGAGGGTTTTATTTTCGTGGAATTTTCGTGAAATTAAAACACTCGCGCTCGCGCGAAATAGCGAAATCACTGCCGTTTACTGATATAGGTAAATCATACCTTATGTCGTTGCAAATTTGCTTTTTACGCTATTTGCGAAAATAAAATTCTCTCGACGATTTCTGGATTTACAGTATAGCAAAGACTCAGTTTTGCTTTATCGAGGGCATTAAATTGTTGAGCGCTGCTACATATGGTTTATGTCATCTATCCAATTGTGCTCAAATGCCATAGATAAAGCAAGGCTAGAAATACAAAGACAGTATTGTGAAACGTGCACGTAGGATGTAGAAGTCTAACTAACACTATCGAGTAAAGCGACGTAACATGACGTTGACTTTTTTGTCTGGTTTGTAACTTAATGGCCGTTCTGTTGATTTAAAAAAAAACTAGCGTATATGTAGTCCTTTTTGCTAACATGTAGCCTTATACGTTACTATCACCAGATAAAGACACACAAAGATGTAACAATAGGTAAAAACTCTGATCTTTATCAATTATAACAACAGAGTTCTCTTGCAAGTTTACACGAAGCTCTCGGAGTTAGCTTACATTGCACACGACCGGATGTCAGGAGGCACATGACAGCGGGCGACAATCGGCCCATCAGCGAAACGCCATTTGAAAGGCGTTTCGCTGGTGGGCCGATAGTGGCCAGAGACTCTATGATGGCTGCTGCTGGCAGGGATGTTGCTTTACTTCGATAACTGCATTCGTAAATCAACCTGTTTATATCTAGCTGCCCCCCCCCACCATAAAAAAACAAACAGAAATAAAAACGGTGAAATCAGTGTAGACTATTGGGCGTCTCGTCATGACACGCACTGTTCGATTAATACACAGAACAGCTCGTCGATCGATTCCAACGTTCCCATTCTGTGACAATCACAATGGAAGAATAAAAAATAAGTGGATGTACGCACCTGCTTTGGATTTTGCCAAAACTCATTAATAAAAAGGTTTTTGCTTGTAGTGAATATTTTGTCTTTGATTTGGGTTGCTGCTTAAACATATGGATGCAAGTATAAGCTTTCAAAACAGCTTGCCTCACCGTTATAAACTTATTTCAATAAACAAACAACCTATATGGGTATACCCTGCCTTTCGCTCGTTTTTGGGTCGTCAAGATGTTAAAACAAAGTTCAAAAAATGAATAATGCATACCGGGTTGATGGGGCAGGAAATGCATACTGTTGGGGTGCGTGATTTCAGTAATTAGTGATACCTCAAAAGTTTGTGTCGGTCTATTTTCTGCCACTTTTGGACCATTTCTAACCAATGTTTCGTATGTTTGTCGATCAGCATTAGGGTACCTGTCGAAGCGATTCTTAGAATACCTCAACGCCCTGGTTGTGAGAAATAATGTACCTCACCGTCCTAGTTGTGAGAAATAATGTACCTCACCGTCCTGGTTGTGAGAAATAATGGATGTCCAGAAAACAGAAAGTGCATTTTTCTGGGTTAGACAAGATTTCAATATGCTGCAAGCGTTGTCCGATAACCCCCTCCCCCCACCCCCAAATGACCCCCGTCCCACCTACACCCACCATGACTTTCGAATGAGACACATTGACGTCACTGACATGAGTGTTTCATTGTTCCCACACTGGTCAATGTAAACGCACCGGTGGTTGCTACAAAGAGCTGGTGGTTGCATTTTTCAGCACAGGTGGTGACTTAAAAGGTAAATAAATCTATACCTGTTGACTTTATGATTTATTTATAAACTTGCATTTATTTTATTTGTGATGACACCTGGCGCATAGAC
Organism: Loripinus fragilis; assembly: GCA_964019695.1. NCBI lineage: Eukaryota > Metazoa > Mollusca > Bivalvia > Lucinida > Lucinidae > Loripinus > Loripinus fragilis. Next base: position 78,604,699 of record OZ026525.1, read on the forward strand.
CACCGGTAACATTGTTGTTTATGGCTCTGCCAAGCAATTGGTGATTTAATTCATGGTTTGGACTGCAAATCCAACAAAGTTCTGGAGTTTTGCCGTGACAGGTGTTTTTTTTCTAGTGTAACTGCCTAAATTGAGGGGAATATGCATGTCTAAGCACAGCTGTTATCATATTTGCATGTAATAACCTCACAAAAACGATTACCACTTTGTATCTTTTTTCTTGGTAAACTAGCTAACATTTTATTAAGGAATTTTATTACAAGGCACCGGGAGCATTTTTTGACGCATTGATACAACGCACTGATGGTTGCCTAGGTGTACCATGGTTGGTTGTGCAGCCTCACCAAAGCATTCACTGTTCTTATAAACGGTACATAAATCGTTATTTGGTTTAAACATATTTATTTCAAATCAGTTTATACAATACAATACAATTTTCAAACATACAAACATTAGGATTAGAACGGAAGCAAAAGCTTATCAAGTTCTTCTCCTTTACAATATTTTGACTACGTATAAGAGGCAATGACTTCAGTTTTGCATAATACAAGTTCATGGGCTAAAACGACATTTCCATCAAGTTGGCTGTATTTAACAGAGGCTAAGGTTTCTTACAACTATTACACCTGACTGGTTATTATGCTAAAAAATCTTCAAATTTGAGAACAACATTTAACTAACAAGATACGAGTTAATGGGTTTGTCTCTAACTTTTAGTACCAGTCAAGTGTCGCTTTTAGCAGTTTTAAGCTGAGAATACAAATTATTTGAAGATAATTAAACAATAGAGGCTAAACCATAATTAAGAGAGAGAGAGAGAGAAAGAGAGAGAGAGAGAGAGAGAGAGAGAGAGAGAGAGAGAGAGAGAGAGAGAGAGAGAAAGAGATGTGGTGGATATAGTCTGAATTGTCCAGGTTGGATAGGAGCTGTTTGGGATATTGGCAATGGTTACATTTTCCAGTATCACTTTAGTATCTTAGATACAGACAGTTTATATTGCTTTTTGTGTTTTTACCATGAATCAATCTATTTAGATGCTCAGAATCGCTTACTTTTCTGAATGTATTTATGCACAGCTTCAAATATGATTGAGTTAATGTTTGTTGCAAGTCTTTCATCACCACGCAGAAGTACATCCAGAGTCATGTTACAGTGCTGTGATATTGATTGACGAAGTTCTACCCTAAGGTGATTGTATAGTTGACAAATAAAGAAGAAATGGTAGGCATTCTCAATTTCTCCTGAATTGCAAGTACATAGTGGAGAGTCAATAATATTTTTTAGGAATAAGTCATTTTTAAGTTAGATACAACCTGTACGAATTCTTGTGTGCCATATTTGGTATTTCCTTATCCCAGAGTAGTAATGTTTGGGTATAACAGGCAAGTTTTGATTTAGTTTATGTTTGAAAGCATCTAGCGTACCAGCATTTCTGAATCGTTATTTGAGCTAGTACATGATATTTCAGTACAAGGACGAAGGCTCAGATGAGTCTCTGCAAATATACAGACTCGCCAGAGCCTTCTCTGCATAGAAAAATAGAGAGTAGTAATCGTTTTTGGATGTTATTTCATGGGACTATGATAACATAGCTGCAGCTGTGCTAAGACATGCAGAATTTCCCTGAAGTTAGGCTGTCACAATAGAAAAAAACACCTGTCACTGTCAAACTCCACAACTGTGTTGGATTTGTCGGTCAAACCATGAATTAAACGCCAATACCATGGCAGAGCCATAAACTGCAATGTTACTTACGGTTTGTGCGCATTGGGTCATCAAAATAAAATAAATGCAAGCTTATAAAGAAAATATACAGTCAATAGTCATTGAGTTTGTGGTTTTTGTACACTGATGAAGGCTCAAGCGTGACTCTGCAAATGTGTAGCCACACCAGAGACGCTCCAGAGCTAGCCATGTTCCCACTTTGAGAGTGTTCCGCCTATTTTTCAGATTGTCCCCGAAACTTTTAATTTAATGAGATTGACTGAATAGTTTAGAAGCCTCCATGCGAGCTTAACATTTTTGTGCTTCAACAACAGCAGAATCTAGGGCGAAGATTTGGTACCAGTAAAATGCAATTTTAGCACCCCAGAGATATAGGCTGCTGTCTTTTCTAAGGCGGTGATTCTGTTGTTGTTAATTCGTTGTTGATTGTTACTCCCATTACAGGATTCTGTAATTGTTCTATATTTTGTTACTTTATGTCCATTCTTGTTTTGCGATCATCTTGATGGGGAAGAGAGAAAACTGGCTGCTTTGCTTAGTTTGTCTTCCTGGTGTCTCGTGATTGTTGTGTGGCTATTCCTCTCAGTGCCATGGGTTTGTCTGCAGTTTGTGATTGTGATACTCACTTACTATTTTTGGATGTCATTCATGCGATCAGCGATGGCTTTGGCGAGTTTGCACATTTGCTTGGTCTAGTCTGAGCCTTCGTCACAGTTCAAAATTCTCGTGTGGTGACTCAAATGGCGATTGAATGCCATTTTGTGCGAGCAGCGAAGGATCTGGCGAGTCTGGCGAGTCTGCACATTTGCACAGGCTTACCTTAGCCTTCGTTACTGTACAAAATCTCTTGTGCTGCCTTAAATGGCGATTTGTGTGCTATTCACACCAACAGCGAATACTCTGGTGAGTCTGCACATTTGCGCAGGCAAAGTTACTGGACAATGTTATAAATATCAAGATCTCTTGTGCTGGCAGCAAAGGCTCTTTGGAGTCTGCACGTTTGCACAGGCTCGCCTGAGCCTTCTTCACAGTATCGAAATATCATGTGCTGGGTGAAATGGCGATTTTTGTAACGTTTATGTGAACAGTGAATGATGTGGTGAGTCTGCACCAGCAACCACTGGGCGTATGTGCAACCATCAGTGCGTTGTATCAATGCTTTAAAAAATGCTCCCAGTGCGTTGTAATAAAATTCCTCAATAAAACATTTGCTTGTTTACCAAGAAAAAAAATACAAAGTAGTAATCGTGTTTTTGGATGTTATTTCATGGGAGTATGACAACAGCTGCGCTTAGACATGCAGCTTTCCCTTAATTTAGGCAGTTACACTAGAAAAAAGCACCTGTCACGGCAAAACTCCAGAACTTTGTTGGATTTGCAGTCCAAACCATGAATTAAATCACCAATTGCTTGGCAGAGCCATAAACTGCAATGTTACCAGTGGTCTGTGCGCCAGGTGTTATCACAATTAAAATAAATGCAAGTTTATAAACAAATCATAAAGTCAACAGGTATAGATTTTCTTACCTTTTACGCCACCACCTGTGCTGAAAAATGCAACAACCAGCTCGTTGTAGCAACCACCGGTGCGTTTACATTGACCAGTGTGGTTCCCAGCTTCAGGAAATATTTCAATAATTGATAAGAAGAGATGGCGCTTACTCCCCAGCTCCATAACACGAAACGAACTAACTCCCCGGCTCATTATCATCAATTGGTTTAAACAGTGTTTTATTTGATCATTCACTATTACAGAAGTACAATATCTGACAGTAAGAGACGCTGATAGCTGCCACTTGCTGTAGCCGCCAAAACCCGGACCAAAACCCTCAAATATTTAACAGAATTCCAAGCAAATATGATATAGCCCTATTAATTTCTAAATCAGGAAGTAGAAACAATGGTTGGTTAATTGCGACGTATGATCTCGCGAGGAAGTTTTCGCACGAAAAGGTGCAGTAACTTGGTAAAGAAATATATCACATAAGTGTCTGGGATATAGTTAGAAAAAATATAAGGGTTTGGGGGTCCAAAAGATGGTACATGTAGCTATAAAACAATACACATTTGGGCCATCACATGATAATTTGGTGCTTATCGCATATGCGTACATGCAAAGGCCTCTTTTAAAACGGCTATGCTGACGTAGTCAGCTGGGCTTCTTGACATGAGCCTTTCTCTACTTCCATTATTTGTATATGCGATAAGTGAAGGATCAGACGAGACTGCGTATATGCTCAGACATGTTTGACCCTTCGCTAGTCACCGACCGTGACATGTTCCGAACTCTCGTGTCAACTTTCCAAGAAATTTTTGTTAACGTGTCCCGTACAAGCTGAGTGAATGTACCGCGAAAACGAAAGTGGGTTGAGCGTTGCTTGAGCATTTGCTGCCTTTTTTTTATTTTGACAGATTGTAGAATCGTAGACTTGTGGACGACCGCGAAACGAACACACCCAAAGTGACAACCACTCAAGCGTTATCACATCTATCCACGGCCTCTTTAAGGCATTTCGAAGGCACGGCTACACGGAGCGATTACAACAATTATCACAATCAGAAATGAAACAATATAACACACTTACATCGAAATAAAATCCGTCCATTTTGCAATTTATTTACCATATGAAATTCATATGAATTAACCGGTTTTGTTAATATGCGTATACAAACTAGTGTAGAAATTCAATGTCAGGTGTAATCCTGTATATTGTTAAGACTGGTTACCTCATTTTCTATTATGTTATTTCAACAGTGGGCGAACTTTGGAAAACTATTGTCCGGCAGAAAACATGTTTTCATCCACTATCCATTGATATAGTTAAATCGATATGTTATATGTGTTTACAGCGAGTCTGATCAATGTCCTCATTGAGCGTGTAAAAAATAAGTGTAAGTTAACACCAAAAAGGCGTGGCAGCTGAGCTGCCATCCCTTAGGTATAAACTTAAACGAGAGTGATAAATGTTAAAAGTCCCCCCCCCCCCCCCCCCCCTATTATTGCTGTAGTTATTCCCGGGATCAATAAAATCGAACAGAACAGAACATAGCTTTAAAAGCAGTTGAAGGTTACATCAAAATCAGTGGCAGCTTAGCTGTCACCAAATATGAAGTTCAGTTACACTTATGTTTTACAGTGTATGTTCATACAGTAGATGTACTAAAATTATGCCAGCTCATGATAGCTTGGTACTGTAAATTCAGAAAATTTCGCGAGAATTCTATTTTCGCGAATAGGATAAAAGACATATTAGTGACGTGAAAAATTCGGGACTAAGGCATGATTTACCTAAATTTGTTCTTATCAGTAAACGACAGAGTGATTTTGCCATTTCGCGAGGGCTTTATTTTCACAAAACTTCGCATATAAAGTCCTCGCGAAAATTTCCGAATTTGCGGTACTTATCGCAAATGCGAGAAGAGAAGGCTAAAACGAGTCTGTGCCATTGTACATGCTTACTGGAGCCTTTATTGTTCGCACACACAAAGAAGGAGCGTAGATGAAGGCGTGTGCTAAACTTTACACTTCCTGCGCATAAATGTATAAAAGATGATTACGATAAGAACCAAAATCTCATAGGCCTAAATTGGCTCCACAACACGAGTGGACCTGCATTTGATGTTTGAGACCTGGGCCCGAGGTTATAAAACTTTTTTCATGCTCAACTCAACTTAGCATGATATTTCAACTGCTCAAAAAAACTAATATGCTGAATGATATAAACTTTTCTTGCTTTCATTTTAGCAATCTTTATTGACTAATTTCACACTATAGGACCCTGGCCATAAACAATGTATTTTTTGAGCAATAATGGCGGACAATACAAACACGCTTGGAGTAGCTGCTCCAAAAGAAGGCTATAATAAAAGCTTTAATGCCCTATTTCGATGTTCATACTCAGCTATGTTTAAGGAAATAAGTTATTTTAGGTTTTTGACGTCTTGATTAAATGAATTATGGTTTGATTTTAGCAGAATAGTTTCAAGTTGCATGGACATGTGGTTTGCTCGCCATTTGAATCGAGGACATGTTTTATACAACCGTTCAAAACATGAAACTGAATACATTGATCAGGGTCCTTTGCACGCGAGAGTATAATAGTCAATGCAGCAAAGATTTTGTGAGACTTTTATCTATAATAAATGTGTACTTACGAGAAAAAACAACAATTTAGTCCACTGTACTCATACTAAAAGTTTCCGAGATCTGGTCAAAAAATTCGAGAAAGATCACAAGCCACTGAACGGGTATTTTGAGAAATAAATTATCCAAAAATTTGAACGGGTAGTCTGAGTGCGGTAGATCTGGGAGGCCATGCACATGCTTTGGACAAATATTTGGCACAACGCAACAAACCAGTGCGTGTGAAGCTACCTAGCAGGAAGCATTTCTGCCAAAGCCTGAAAACTCTCAAAGTTTAGTAAAATGCTAATACCACAAGCGAATTTGCGAACAAAAAGTTCCTACCCCATATCAGTTATGATTATGACAGGTGCACCTAATCGACAAAATCATCATGTAAAACCCTGAAAATAATTGTTGCTGACTGATCATGAAAGGGAAAAGCTTCTACATATCTGAAGAAACTATCAACATTTACCAATATGTGTTTATGTCCTGTGGTAGTTTTATGCAGTGGACCAACGAGATCAATGTGCAGACGATCAGAGACCTTATAGGCCACTGGCTGGATATTGTTTACCTCCCCCTCCAAGGGGAATTTTGTGGACCATATTTTTCTTGAAGCCCAATGTCTTGCAAGGATTTTGCAACATGTTAGCCCTCTGACAATGGCAGCATTAAGCTATAACAGCATGTTACATACGTTACCCTACACATTATTTGATAATTAAAATTCTTTTAAGACTTCAGAAAAGTGCAAAAGATAAGGTAAGATTTCCAAATTGGTATTTTCTAAGTAAGCTATTACTGGGCCACATATATTGACATTTGACAGCAAATATAGTCACCCCTGATGAAGTGTATATTACATTTTTTCATTGAACCCCCTTTTAAATGATAAATGAATCTAATATAGTTTGTCTCAGATTTTATTGACACCAGTTTATGCTCATTAATTTGGTACTATATTAAAGATTTTTTATTTACCTTTTCAAAACTGCAACGATTACGTTTCTATCTTATATACTTTTTGAGTTATTAGATGTTGAACATGGTAGCCCCATATCACACAAAAATGTAAAATGTAATTCTCTAGACCTTGTGCTGGCTATAAACCCCACTCTCGCCCAGGGGGAATTTCGTACACTATAATTTCAAGGTACTACATTATATAAGCCACAAACGAAATATATTAGCTCTTTGAGAGTGGCAGCGTTAGCGTGTAATATCATGTTACATACGTTACCCGCAAAATAACATAAAATTTTCCTGATAATGTCTTCAACATGACATATTCAAACTTTTTTTGAAGTCTTGCACAGGTTTAAGAACTTCTTATAACACAGTTACATAATTTTAGCATTAATTTTATAAATGTTTTGAGCTTTTTGCCGTTGTATATGTTACTTAGTTTTTTTATGTGTTATTTCCAAGTATACGTATGGCAGTTATTGACTAAACATGTATTACATTCGTCAGTGAATATAGCAACTCTATAAGGCTGCTATTCAAATGAATTAAAGTTCCTTTTTATGGTGTCTAACACTATTTTACAGCTCAGGTTACATGTGTTACTCTTCGAATACCATTAAACATTCAGGATAAGGTCTCCAACACAACCTGCTTGTACTTATTTGCATCTGGCACAGGTCCATGTACTTCTTTTTACTCTGGCTCATTTGCTGAGGAAGTAACTCAAAACATAAACTACCATAAACCCTCTTTTCTTTTATAGAGACATCAAATATAGTTAACATAATACTCATGGAAAGTTTGTAACATACAGTGCAATAAGGGAGTAACAACTTAAAAGATCAAAGGAAACCCATAAGGTAGAAGTTATAGAGCGGTTTCTTGCCAAGCTAGAAAATCTTCGTATATTATCCAAGGGTTTAAAGACTTTTCCAATACAGCTTATTAATCCTCTATCAGATTCATCTTCTAAGGGTTTTGCAATATGCTAGCATTCTGGTATGTCTGTCTGTCTGTCTGTCTGGTAATGGCACCATTACCTTCTAACAGCCAACTACATATATTACCCATCAACATCTTTGATAATTTTAGTAAATGACATGACTTCTGAAAAGTGCAAACCATAAGGTAAGATTTCCAAATTGGCTATATCATCCAAGTAAGCTATTTTGCATCACAGATTTGGAAATTTGAAAACAAATATGCACCTCAAAGTGTTGTGTATGTTACAATTTTTTCATTATTTCTATATAAATGATTTATGAAACTAATATAGTTTGAAATTTTTTAATGTGAATGTGCTTACTAATTTATTTTATATTAAAGAATATTATGGAAAATGCAAATATTATGTTTCTATCTTTTATAAGGTTTGAGTTGTTGAGTTTTGAACATGGTAACCCATATCACACAAAATGTGAAATATAATTCTGTGGCTTTTTTGTTAGGGTGCAACCAAGTTTTCTTTCACCCAGAGGTACTCGATTTTCTTCCCATTTATTTTCCACACATTTTGTCCATATCTGGAAAGCCCCATTTGTTTTCATGGGAAAGACTTGATAGTTCAATCTTTGTATGTACATCTTTAGAACAGAAAAACAGGGTGGAAATAGACTCATATTCATGCCATTTGAAATAGTCAGTATATGTGTATGGCTTTGGTACTTTTCTAGAAACATGTTGTGCTGCAGCTTATTCACATTTACATAAATAGCACATGTTAGGGCTTCATGTCACTGATGAGTGCCTAGAGCAATTCTTTGTCTGTTTTCCTACCCTGCTTAGAATGTAGATGAACTAGTGGGTAGGGGTTCTTTATCAGTGTAATAGAAACAACCTATCCCTGGTACTAACACATTGGCACTTTGGTAGTGTCACAATCTGTAAAACAGTGTATGACTGTAGATCTCTTCACCCATATTCTGGCAAATGTTGTTGACATTCAGAAGGAGCACCTTTTGTTGCATACACCAGTGTTGAACAAAACACCCAGGTTATCTATCCTCTGCGAGAATGGTCGTAAGACTTTATAGACTGCTGCTTATACGCTGTATATATGTATCAGTGAAAAAACCAACATGCCCTGCCTTAAGTGTCTGGTTGAATACTGGTTCCATCAGATCCTTGAAGGTGACAGGAAAAGCTATTATGCTTTGAAGTATGGCATTACCATCAAACTTAAGTGCAGCACTACATGGCCAATCTTATGTTGGTTAAATGTGTAATTGCAAGCCATGCAGAAGTTTGGACTCGTCAGTTTTGGTGGATATTCTATCAGGAATTGACAGTGACAATAATACAGGTCCCAGAAGGTATGGCAGTGTCAACTCTAGGTCAACATTATATACAATATAAAGAGGGTCATGCTGACCAAAGACGCTCCTTTGAGCTCATATCTGGCTGATTATGTTTTGTAAAATGGACAATTTCTTCTTGACATCGCAAGTCTCAAAACTTTATTAGTTTGTAGCATTTTATGGGGGTTGTAAAAGATAGACTTTCAACTAAAAGTGTGTCAATGAAGTCTTCAACAGCCTTCCTGCCAATGTCATCAGCCTCAATAAGATCCTTAGCTATGCCAGGCTTAGCAGGAACACACAAAAAAAAGTACAGTTCATTGTCTTCAAAACTAGAACTTAAAGGATTGGTGAAGCCAAAAACTGCCTCTATTACTCATTCTACTTTACATCTTAGCAGATTAAATATTTCATTTCAGTGCAATGTAAAGTTGTTTCAACATATTGAGCTCTGATGTGATGAGTAATACACCATTCCATCGGTTTTATGAAGTGTAATTCTAGCTGCTGAAGCATGTAAAACCTCTTTATTGTTTGCCTGATAGTTATGTCAAAAGCATTTCTCAAGCAAAGAACCAATGATTGTGACACACTAAGCCCATTTTGTTCACAAAGTTCTTTGCATCTGCGATGTGTATCAGACAAATTTATGGGTGTAATCAGTTACACAGGTACATATTGTGCATAGTTGTTGTGATCGTGTGCAATGAACATTGGGAACAAGGCATACAAATAGAGCTGACATGCAATTCAAAGTTGTGTTCCTTGTAGCCCTTATCAGTGTCAACACCATCTGAATTATATCCGTTATAACCCAGAACTGAGCTGTTTCACAGTGACTGTCTTTCAGAACTTCCGATTTAAATGCATGGTATCTACTGTTTATGTGAGCAAACAGCGAAGGTTGATGGATCTCATTATAATAATAGTTTAAGTCACCATAAATTAATAGGGAACTTCAATTTATTTCAGCCTTAGAAAGGTGCTAAATTCTCTGACAGACTTTATACATGTATAGTCAACAACTGCTATACAGATACTCAGAATAACCTATGTATCATTTGGTAACACGCATAACAATTAAAGCTCAAGGCATTTATTAAATGAGTACTTAAAAAAGATAAACCTTGACAAAAGAAGTACATAAACCCGTGCCAGCATGCCAATAAGTATAAACAGGGCTTGTTAGAGACATTAACTTGAATGTTTAATGCTATTTTGAGGGTAACATACGTAACATGGGCATGAAAAATAGCGTAAGCTACCATAATAAAGAACTTTAAATCATTTGAGCAGCAGCCTTGTAGATTTGCTATATTCTGTGACAGATGTAATACACGTATAGTCAATAAATCGGAAATAACGCAGGAAACACTAAGTAACGTATACAACGGTAATATCTCAAGACATTTATAAAATTCATACTAAAAATATGTAACTGTGTTATAAGAAGTTCATAAACCTGTGTCAGCATGCAAATATGTACGAATATGTCATGGTTGAGATGTTATCAGGGACGTTTAATGCTTTTTTGGGTGGTAACGTATATAACGCGACGTTACACGTTAAACGTTAACGCTGCCACTCTCAGAGAGCTAACACCTTGTATTTTGTGTCTTATATAATGTAGTTTCAGAAAATCATAGTGTACAAAATTCCCACTGGGTGGGAGGGGGTCTATAGCCAACTCAAGGCCTATAAGCCATGGGAAGTGGGTTTAAGGGAGTTTTGATGGGACGAGCCTCCTGTTTAGTCCGTTAGCACCTGTCACATGATTTTACAATGCCAGTATTTTCTTGAAACATATGAGGCCAATAATACTTAGCATGAGTGGCAGCATATTTCTTCTATAAGCCAAAATGTCCATTGCGATCATGAAAATACTGCAATATCTAAAGTCTCAATAATTTGGGGAATGCAGTTTGCAAAAATGAATTTTCTTCAATTGGTTTCTTTCTGCTTCTAGGTTGGAACCTGTGTATAAGAATACCATCTACTAAGTCATAATATTCCTTCTTTTCTACAAGATCAATGTGCCTTAGTCTTCTGGGAGCTTATTTTCTGCCAAATAGTTATAGATATGCTTAAGTCTGTGCATTGTTTTTTAGCAAACTTATTTAAGGTGAATTTTCATTAAATTTTGTTACATGGTCAGGGCGTTATAATCATTTTGCTGTTAGCTTATTGAGAAGGTTTTTGCAGGGTTTTTCATATTAAAGTGTTATAGCCTTCAAGTAACTACACTTGTTTTGATTCTACTTTATCTGTAATAAATGAATTATAGTTTACCCTAAGTTCATCGTCCATGGATTAAATATAAATGCTTCCTGATTAATTGTTAATGAGATATATACCACTGGAGAAACTTTAACCAAAAACTGTGTCTTAAATTCCAAGAACGAAACAGAAAACGAACAAACTACTAAACGAATGAATGGACCTACGAACGGAAAAACTGAAAGACAAAACTATATACCCTCGGCAGTTATGTCGTAGGTATAATAAATCATGTAGTGCTGTGGTATGCAATAAGGATACTGTGGATTTACTGCTTTTTGCTGACGACCTTGTTCTTTTCGCTGATTTAAATCCAAACAAGTATCAGGCTTAATTTAATATTTTAAATATTTGGTGTTAGCTGATCTTAGATCATATTCGACCACATAGATGACTTTTTCATATTGGCGGAATGGATTTGGAAAAAAATAACATTTAAAAATTTCGGACTCATTCCATTATTAAACATGTTCCGAGTCACTGCGGAAACAATACGCAGCTATGACTACAGTTAGAACATTAGGCTTGATTAACTGCTCCCTTGTTTGCAGTGACTTTCGTCGTCTGCTAATAACCTTTCCAAACTGTTAGGACCCAGATCAGGACTGACAAAATGGTCAGCGCGTCTATACGGGAAGATAATCCACGAGCTGCTATAGCTCGTGGATTATCGCTCGTAGAGACGCAAAACCATACAACAAAATGCTTATTGCACCAGCATGCATTTTCACCTCGTACATTGCAAGATCCAACAATGTGGCATGTGCGACCAGCAAAGGCTCAGACCAGCCTGCACATACGTGCAGTCTGGTCAGAGCCTTTGCAAATCGCTTCAGCATTCTATGACCCGAACAGCATTTGGAGTATCTAAGCTTAAAAGAAGGCTACACAGACTCATCTGAGTCTACACTAATCAAAAGTTCACATTGTTGGAAATCACATGTCATGGTTCATTTAATGTTAGACATTGGAATATCAATGGAAGGTGCAATGAATTGAGTTTTGTCGATACATTTTTTTCTAGTTTAGCCGCGTTTTGTTTCACACCTGTGATATTTTTGCACTTTTTGCAATTTTCACACCCATCAAATTTCTTCTCTGTACGCTAATCTAACTCACAGATTACTTGTCAACCTATACGCAGATGCAAGCAGCGAGGGTCTTATAAGTTTGCACAGGTTGATCTGAACCATCACTTCGCAATCTAGAAGCTGTCGGTTTTCCAGTGTTCCGGCGTAAAATAATTTAACTAGATACCTTACGGATAGATCGATGATATTGTCAATATAATTGAAACGGGCTCAAGGAAAGCAACCCACATTCATACCAACTTAAGCCGAATGGAAATTCACACTCTTCTCCACTGGACCAGTCCATTTCGGTTTTAAGGTTGCTGGTTGGTATTTTACATTGAAATCTAAATTTTAATGGAACATTCTATAAACAATAGTGAAGACCCTGATAAGACGCCGTGTTCTGCGGCGTCTTATCAGGGTCTGCACTGTTTGAATATGAGCCATGACATGATATTTCAAAAAATGTGGTATGTGCGATCAGCAAAGGCTCAGACCAGCCTGCGCATACGCGTAGTCTGATCAGAACCTTTGCTAGTCGCTTGAATATCCTATGACTGTTAAGCTACTGACCGAACAAATTTTGAGTTTCTTAGCTTAAAAGGAGGCTGCACATGCTCGTCTGAGTCTACACTTGTCAAAATGCCACATTGTTAGAAATCACATGTCTTACAAAGAGGGTGATATGGATTCCTCAGGCTGCATAGATTTAAGGTAGAACTACGTATAAGGAACATACCACCGCCATCCCCGGGTGGAGCTTAAAGTGGTGCCACAAGGATATTCCTTGTTTCTTGTTCCTTGTTGCATTACGCAAAGCTGTCTCCTCACCCCGCAGTTCAATCTCTTCTACACACAGTTAGGTCACAAAATATCGTTTTACGAGAAAACGGTACTTATTACATAGTGCCTAATGCCATTCGCTGTACGTGTGTGCTCGGACCAGTGTCAAGTGTTTCGTCTCAGAACCATCCGAGCGTGCGAACAGCGTAGGCCCTTTTAAAACCGTCGCCAATTTTTACAGGTACCAGAATCTCGTGTTTGGTTCTGATACTAATCAAATTGATTGGAACCAGCACGTTAGTTGTACATGCACCATAAATGGCTATGAAATACATTTGCATTAATGATAAGTCGTGTCGTGCATAGCAATTAGTTCATGAATTGCGGAAACGAATAAATAGATGTATACCAGACATGTCCCAGTAAACTATATTCAAATAAAAGTTTGTATATTTTACGGTTCTGAATATTGTATAATGTGGCCTGAAAAGTATTCTCATATGCCATGTTCAAATCCAGATTTATAAGAATACCCCTGAAAGCTTATCAAACCCAGCTTTAAAGCTGAGTAATTGATAGAAAACACGACGGCAGCATTTTATTTTTCGTTTTTTAATTAACTTGACAAGTTTGAGTAATATAGGGTAAAGGAAACAGTGCGCGACATGCTTGCAGGATTGGCGTTGATACGCGATTCCTGCATACATGTCACGTAAAAGAATTGCCCCAGAGAAGAAAGCATTCCTTTGCAAGCTGTTTGTTACACTGTCGCTTTAAGGCCCGGGCTGATGTTTGGCTAGTGTTGAGTAAAAACAAAGATCTGCAATGATGTATATGTTGTTGTACGTCACTATGACATCATGACTGCACCGACACCAACACATTGTAACTTCAAAAATCGACCCTAGATTTTGGTCAGGGAGAACCCCTTACTAAGGGGTTCTCCCTGACCAAAATCTAGCGCCTAGCTAAGGGGTTCTCCCTGACCAAGATTTAGGGTCGATTTTTGCAGGGACATCACCGTGGACATCGCGTTGCTTGGTGCAAACAACGCGACGCCAATGGCAACTTCATGTACTGTGCTGTGTTTCTCGCGACGTTCTACTGGGGTGGTATACAACTGTAGTAAGTTAAAAAAATATGTAACTTTTTCTCTAGATTTGGAAGATATTCACTTGAAATACACACATACAAAAACAACAGGCGAAAAAGAAACAAGAGTTACCTGTCCTTACTTGAGCTGTATCAGCTACTTCCGGTCAGTAGATGGTCGAAATGACATCGATTCGTCCAGCTGTCGTGTTTATTTCCTTGCTCAGCAGGTAGGAGAAATCCGACACTCTGTGTTGAAGTTAGTTCGCCATATTTTTAATTGCATAGAAATTGGTCACAGGCAGATGATCGCTGAAATTATATTTTCATAACTATAACCGGTTTGTGAAATTTACACAGAAACAGTAAATTTTCCAGCCGCACCCGGCTCGTAATCAGAATCACTGAACGTTGCAAGTAGGGTATATCTGTGTAAAGTATAATAAAAGATTTAGATTTTCTAAACGCTTCACTGGCGAAAATCTTTCTATTGAAATTGATGTATCAAGGTATACGAAGCGCTATTGGCAAAACATTTTCTCGCTACTCAATACCACTTAATTGGTCTCCTGATGAAACTATTACAGTTCACGTTTAGAAAGGACGAACTATTTTAACGATTCAAAACTATAATGGAGTCGGTTCATGTTTAAATCAAACGGTGGGGAGTTCACAAACAGTGGTCAGACTGCATTCTCTCGAAAAGTAAAACTGACAAGAGGACGCTCCATGTAAAGTTTACGCTGTACAGCCGCTACAGTACTTGCAATGGTTGAGCTTAATCAGTGTTTTAATGTACAAGAGGAAAAAGTATGTGCATAAAAGTTATGCTCAACAACACAACCAAAACTGTAAAGAAATTGTGACCTGTTGCCCCTAAAATAGCTACCCTAATTAAAATACATGTTGGTCGGTCAAGTACATGTAGTCATCAAAATCACATGGGAACAAACCAATAATTAACCTGTACACACATATTTTAAAATCTAACCAAATAAATACGTTACCATGGTTACCAAAGAACTATATTTTGGTCTAATCTGACCAACTAAACATAGATTAGGGCACCGTCTACTTAAGTTTGCCTCTGGTGATATAATCTATATTTTTCACATGAACATGAGATTTCCAACAATCTGGTATGTGCGACCAACAAAGACTCAGACCAGCCTGCGCTTACGCGCAGTCTGATCAGAGTCTTTTCTTGTCGCTTGAATATTCTATGACTGTTGGGCTACATATCGAACATCATTTGGAGTTTCTAAGCTTAAAAAGAGGCTTCACAGAATCGTCCGAGTCTACATTTGTCAAAAACCACATTGTTGGTAATCACATGTCGCGGCTCGTATATTCTATACTAGTATTGTACCATCTACAATCTTCCACAGAAATTTGACTGCACATTGTGATGCATTTCTTCTGGATTGTATATATTGGAATCGTCCATTAGCTTTGTTACGGATTTCCAGCTAAAACAAACTTTTCAGATTAAAGCAAACATTGCAAGTTCTGATCAGACACCGCGTTCTGCAATGCCTTGTCTGAATCTACATTGTTTACCAGTCTGAAGTGAGTCACGCTAAAGTGAAAACACACCTACCCTTTTTTTCAAACTATCCATTTTGACATTTCCATTTCACTGATTATTTTGAATTATTTCCCTTCCATCATAAAGTCCCCGTTAACTGTCGTGCACTTTCGCCAACACTCAACAAAGTCGACGATGTTATACGAGCTATCTCGCGTTGATGGTCAGCATTATTGACCAATCTACGAAGTTTGCCGAGACAGACTTCAATCAGTGACAAAAGCTCACGAGCACTGCCACGTGCATTTAATGACTGACACATTCATGAAACAGTATAGCTTCGTCCATTGAAAAAATCACGAAACCATTTACATGCCAATATTTCGCGAACCGATGCATTGATCGAGGCCTGGCCCTGAGGCTATAAACGTTTTTCATGCTCAACTCACCTAAGCATGAAATTGCAATTTCTCATAAAAACTAAAGTGCTGAAAAATAAAGACATTCCTTGCTTTTAAAACTCTTTTTATCATGGTTATAAATGTTGAAATACCAACAATTGTTGGCATTTTAACATTTATGAGCAGATACATTTCATGCTCAGTTGAGTTGAGTATGAAAAAAGTTGTATGACCGCGGGGCCTGAATTACAATATTTTGATCCCCTATCGAGCTTTTGCTCGTGTATAATCTCACTGACCACCCTGATGCCAAGTCTATAGTAGTCAACAGGAAAGGCGTATTGAAACTGCCGAAAGACATCAATCCCTATAAACCCACAGGGCCTGATGCTATTCTAGGAAGACTGTTAAAGACTCTATGTGGCGAGCTGGTAGACACACTCTGTACCATATTGCCAGCCTCCATTGACCAAGGCATCATACCTCAAGCCTGGAAGAAAGCCTATGTCTCGCCAATATTAAAAAAGGAGATCGACACAAATCTGCCAAGTACAGGCCCATATCACTCACCTCAATCTGTTGCAACATATCGGAACATATTGTACAAAGCCATGTGGTATCCCATCTTGACTCAAACCGTATGCTAAATACAGCTTAACACGGCTTCCGCAAGTATAGATCACGTGAGCCCCAGCTGATCCTGCCAGTCCAAGACCTAGCAAATGGCCTTAATGACGTGGAACAGATCGACGCCATACTGCTAGATTTCAGCAAGGCCTTCGACAAAGTACCGCACCAGCGCCTGCTTGGGAAGTTAGAGCACTATGGGGTCAGAGGGATCCTGAATAGGTGGATAGCAGACTTTCTCACACACAGATAACAGGTAGTGGTACTAGAAGGTGTGCATTCCAAGGCTACTGAAGTCACCTCAGGAGTGCCACAAGGAACAGTCCTCGGACCCTTGTTGTTCCTTGTCTACATCAACGACATGCCAGAGACAATCTCTTCTACTGCAAGACTCTTTGCCGATGACTCTCTTGTCTACAGGATCATCCGCACCGAAAAGGACAAAGCCCTACTCCAGGAAGATCTTTATAAATTACAGAAGTGGGAAAGGGACTGGCTCATGCAGTTTAATCCGGACTAATGTGAGGTCATAAGGATCACCAACAAAAGGAATCCCCTCACCAACAAGTACTACGTACATCCATGACACTTAACTACTGACTGTCAAAGATGCCAACTACCTTGGAGTTACAGCCAGTTCAGACCTATCATTGAACAAGCATGTGCACAACACAGTCAAAAAGGCCACAACAAGCCTGAACTTTCTGAAACGGAATCTACACGGTTGCCCTACAGGTATGAAGAACCAGTGTTACAAGTCGCCCGTGAGGCCCATATTTGAGTACTGTTCCTGTGTATCGGACCCTCATGCTCAGCGTAATGTCACCAAACTGGAGATGGTGCAACGAAGAGCCCCCGGTTTGTGAAAGGTGATTATGAAAGGACCAGCAGCGTGACATCGATGTTGACTGGAATACTCTCCAAGAAAAGAGGATGCAAGTCAAGCCAGCCATGCTCTACAGGATTGTGCACAACCGAGGGATGAACTAAAATGGGAAGAAGAAGAAGAAGAAGAAGAAGAAGAAGAAGAAGAAGAAGAAGAAGAAGAAGAAGAAACAATCAAATCAAAATAAAACAATAAAGGTCCATGGGGCACATATCTAGAGAGACAGAGGTAAAGAACACCACATGTTGCGCCACGCTCCCACCGATGTAAGATTTTTGGTTAGTTTAAGTCACCGTTGATTCTGACGCCTGACATACCGTCATGTAACTGAAGAGTTTCCGATAGATATCATTCTTCAATACTGTTGATCTTCGGCGAATATGACATTGGGAATATAACTAGACATTGAGTATCAGTGTTAGCTGCTACACGTATTTATTTACAAAATTATATAGTAAAACTAAATAAACAGCATGCTTCCGAGCTTATCCTTTATATTGTCTATTGGTACATTGTGAATTATTTGTAATGAAAATAAAATGAATATGTTTAAACCAACGCATTCATCTTTTCTCTCAGAATGCATTGTAAGAAAGGTGGCAAAGATCAAGAATCGATACAAGCAAGTCCATACCTGGGTCACGATGGGTCACGATTGACCCAGGCGTGGGAAAGTGACAAAACCCGATTAAACACCACAAACGATAGCCAAGAGGTCAGCACTTTCCAAGCAGGTGACCACAATGCTTCGACGGGGATGGATGTTCTTTTGTTGCTCTTAGCTAACGTTTATTTCGGCGAGAATTGTGCATAAGTCATTGAGCAAACAACCCGCCACACATGATTCATAACTATCATTTAAACGGGTGTAACCATAAGTTAAAATGTTATTATAACAACTGGGTGTAAGTAAGAATTAAAGGCGTTAAACTTATCAAGTTTTTAATGCGTGGGTTTCTAGATGACTGAACAGTGCTATCCAAAAGACACTAATCAGCTTGTCAGTTTACATCACAGGGTTTATATATGAGCCGCGACATGTGATTTCCAACAATGTGTTTTTTTGACAAGTGTAGACTCAGACGAGCCTGTGCAGCCTCCCTTTAAGCTTAGAAATTCCAAATGTTGTTCGGTCAGTAGCTTTACAGTTATAAAACAGTCTAGCGACTAGCAAATGCTCTGATCAGACTGCGCGTATGCGCAGGCTGGTCTGAGCCTTTGCTGGTCGCACATACCACATTGTTGGAAATCTCTTGTCGCGGCTCAATTATGGTTTGATAGGAATTTTCTTTTGTGTATTACTATCCAGCTCATACTGCTATAAAACATGTGCACAGTCTGGTGTTTGTTTGCATTGGCCATATTTTCGAGGCTACGCCTTTGTGCGCAAGGCGAGACTCCAAAAGGATATGATTCAATAACAAAAATATTTGAAAATGCGCAGGTCCACCCTGTAGGGATAGTAATGACGTATAAAATGTAAACTGGCCTCGTCGCGAAAAAACTGGGTTTTTCTACGTGCGAATACAAAAGGCGCAGACCAGCATTTTCGCACAGTCAGGTCTGTAATAAGGATTAAAAGTTAAACTGGGCCTCGTCGCGAAAAAGATGAGTTTTTTTCTACGTGCGAATACCAAAGGTGCAGACCAGCATTTTCGCACAGCTTTGGTATTAGCTTACTGCAAAGAATAATGACTGCACTTTCTACACACAAACTTGATATATTATAGCTTTCGCTCTGTTCATTGCTGCCTTGTGGTCACCTGCTGGGAAAGGTCTGACCTCTTGGTTCTTGTTGGTAATGTTTATTGTATTTTTGTTACTTTCTCATGTGGTATCCTGGGTGAGGTGTGGTACTTGATTGTATCGTTTCCTGGTCTTTGTCGTCTTTCTTACTCTGATCAGACTGCACGTATACAGTCTGGTGCATAAGGAGAGCATGACATAAACGTGCATTGTAGAGCCACAAAATGCTCCATACACAATATGTATGTAAATACAATTTGTGTTTTATGGTCTATCATACACATGTCAAATGAGCAAAGTGCTGATACGTCCAAGGTTAATCAAAAGACGTAAAGGAAAGCTAGTATGGACCAAACATGCTATTTATTTTGTTGTGTTGAAAAACATACATTTTGATACAAAAATTGTTAAAATCTGGATGTAAGCACAAAACTGTATTTTCCTTCTGAAAATGGCAGCCATCTTGAAAAATGGCCACCATTTTGAATTTTTGAGTGGCAAATGGTTTTTTACTAAAATTTATGACCTGACAAGTTTCATGGTTGCATTATTAAATGCATGATTTTTTAACTTATTTGCTCGGCTATTTACAGCATTCTCTTACCTATTCAAAATAACACATTGTAAATTTTTCACAAAAATAAAAACCAAATGAGGGGAAATAATTTTGAAAAGGACGAGTAAACGGGATACAGTACTAGAGATTGATCAATATAGTGGCTTCCCTTATGCCAGTGAAGACGAATTGACGTTCCATACGTCAGCGTTGTGTTATCACAGTAGATCCTCGATGTACATCCGAGGTCTGATTCACGGAATTCCTTGGCCGAGACAGTTCCGATTGTAAAACCCACGTAATTCCCCACCCTGGTTACTATAGCCTCAATGGAACAAGCCATAATACGTCGATGAGTTCTGGGGCTAAGAAACTAAGTGGACCGTGAAACTGGTTTAAGCCGTACAGTAAAATAATTTTACTGACTATTCCAAGGCGGTACTTCTTTTGTGGAACATTTGTGTTTTTGTGTCTTGTGTTTCTCATGCTTTTGCGTCTGTTCATTGCTGCCTTGTGGTCACCTGCTGGGAGGGGGCTGACCTCTTGGCTCTTTTTGGTGATACTTATTGTATTTTTGTTACTTTCCCTGTGGTGTCCTGGGTCAGGTGTGATACTTGATTGTATCGTTTCCTGATCTTTGCCGTCTTTCTTACTTTTACGTGTACAACAGAAGCAAAATTAGTATTGTTTACACTACATTATGTTTACAAATGTAAATTGTAAGCATTTATTCATGGTTTCTTCAATTCTGCGTACTCTGTAAGCAGGGACAAATACTGCACATATAAATGAATTAAAATGCATAAGAAAATTGAAACATAAAAATGTACAACCAGAAAGATCAACAAAGTTTGCAATATTTAGGAAGTCTCCGTGCGAGCTTAACAATGTTTGTGCTTCAGCAACAGAAGAATCTAGGGCGAAGAATTGGTACCAGGAAATGCATTTAAGCCCCCCCCCCCACACCACCACTGGCTTAGGCTGTTGCCCGTTCTAAGGCGGTGTTTCTGTTGTTAGTGATTCGTTGTTGATTGTCACTCCCATTGTGGGGTTCTGTGGTTGTTCTGTGTTTTGTTGTGCGTTGCTTGGTGTCCATTCTAGTTTTAGAATCATCTTGATGGGGAAGAGAGAGCTGGTTGCTTTGCTTTGGTTGTCGCCCTGGTGTCTCGTGATTGTTGTGTGGATCTTCCTCACGATGTCACGGCAGTTTGTCTGCAGTTTGTAATTGTGGTATTTCCTGATCATACTCCCCTTTTTTTCTAGAAAATATGCATTTCCTGACCTAGCTTCCATTTTTAGGGCAAAGATTATTATCATTTGCCACTGGTTCCCTGCCTCTTAGTGCTATAAATTTGGAGACAGGAATCAGTGAGCCACATCAGCAGATATACATGTATAATGTGACCAACAACCAATGGTCTTACGGATTTCTCTGCATGCTTTTTACCCTTACTCCTCAGCCATTCATAAACCTGTGATGTCACAGTGTCAACATATGCGTTTTGGAAACATTTGTTTGTAAACAAATCATTTTTGCTGCTACAGAAAAGGATTTTCAATCTTTTTGATATATTTTTGTGTGAGTATCAACTAGAGGTAATGGCTTACTGTAACAATAGGTTTTATCACCAGACAAATTGTTCGATATAAATACGCTTTTGAGTCCAATGTTAGAGTGTTCCTCTATGAACAAAATGTAACCGAAATCATTAGGCCTAAGAATGGGACATAATAGAAAAATCCGTTCTTAGGCCTAAAGTTAGGTCTAAGTTCAATATCTTTGCCAGAAATTTTGACCGTTACTGCCGTGCATACCAAAAGTGACAGTGGCGTAATATTTTGTTTGCAATTGTTAAATAAAACTTTAAATTGTACACTCCTGCGGATAGGATTAATACACAAGTGATCTATCGAATATAACTTTGTAAACAAAGCATGACGTAACTGTCACTTTTGGCTGGCAGGACAGTAAGCACGTTAACGTTGCCTTGCTTACCGTGAGAAGATAAATTTGAAGTTATATACACAGGTTTAGATAAAAAAAAATGTAAAAATGTAAATATTTTCTTATCAATCTGTTTTAACATATGTTTTCGCTGCTCAAAAGATCCGTCTCATTGAGATGGTTCTTTTGAGTACCCACAACATATGTTTTGGCTGAGAAATAAGATACGCAGTCTTAACTTAAGGTCTGACTTTACATGGTTAACCTCTTAGCATGCTGTGTAATTTGGTATGCCTTTATCTTAGTACCTATATGTTGAATTTTATGTTCAAAATTAACTTTTAAAATACAACCAGAGTAAAACAGTGTCAATACAGATCAGGTATGATATGGGTCCAAATTGTTTTCAAGGGTTATCCGCAGATGGATAAATTCGCCACACGTAGGTAAAGAGTTAAAGAAAGATATGCCCCTTAGTCTAATGCAATTGCTTTTGTCACAGGACGTCTGATTGGAGAACGTCAAAATTTTGCGACAGTATATCCTGCGATATACTGTCGGAACTAGTTTGACGTCATTTATTAGTTCACATTTCGTTAGATGATATGTGGCTTTTTGCGGCATGTCACGCTCAAAATTAAGATAAAACTGCAGAAGTGCATTGCAATGGGGACAACCATATTCAAAATTTTCATTTGGGGAGGTATATCATCGGATAAACGTTCGGAAATCACGTTTTACGGCTTCGCTCGCGCGCCGCCGTAATACTAAATTTCGGACCGATTATCCAACGATATACCTTCCCAAATGAATATTTTGAATACAGTTATCGCCTAAATTATGCATAATAACAGTTTTCCAGCTGTAGTACAATTTAAATTTAAGGATTCAATTTGTAGCTTTTGAACTTAAGATCAAAGAAATATAAGTCTTAAAAGGTCTTACAGGACGTATACAAGAAGCGTAATTATTCAAAACTTTAATTACTTAATTTAATCCGAAATGAACTCATTAATATCGAACATACCGATTTTGTATTAAACATAAAAGCTTCGATTTATCAAACGAAAAATGTTCCCGTCTTTTTAACCTAAATAACTAGAAATATGGAATTCTATATTTACATGTATAATGAATCATGGTACTGTCGTGCCAACCAAGAGTGACAGTGACGTATATTTTGTTTACAGTTGTTATGTAAAACATTAACTTATACACATCACTTGAGCTAACGTGAATAGATAGAGAACTTGTGTATTAATCATATCCTGTGGATAGGATTAATACACAAGTGATCTATCGATTATAAGTTATTGATAACTGTGTAAACAAAACATGAAACCACTGTCACTCTTGGCTGACAGGGCAGTAGCTATTTTATTCTTTCTAAA
This sequence comes from Loripinus fragilis, assembly GCA_964019695.1. Lineage (NCBI taxonomy): Eukaryota > Metazoa > Mollusca > Bivalvia > Lucinida > Lucinidae > Loripinus > Loripinus fragilis. The sequence goes on from OZ026525.1 coordinate 78,628,121, forward strand.
GTTATTTAAACATTAAAGTTTGTAATGGTATTCATTGACAGCATCTTGAGAAGCTCCCAATGAACGCATTAACATGTTAAAGTGTTCTTGGGAAATCAGAAAAAATATATTGACCCGCTTAAAAAGATTTTGGTATTCCCGCATATGCGCAGCCACCTTCTTCAAACGCCTGTGCTTACGTGTCACACTGGGTTAGAGACTAAGGCTTAATCTACATCTATAGTTTGTGTATGCAAGCAGCGAATGATCGCCTGAGCATTCGTTGCTCGACAGTGCCAACTGTAGATCCTGGAGAGCGGCACCTTCTTCCACAGTAAAACCTGTCTAAAACGGCCACTTGAAAATAAACAAAACAAAGGTCTAAATGACAAATGGTAGCTTGATGAAGGTCTAAAGTAAGTTAAGGAGGCAAAGATCAGAAACCGGTACAATGAAGAACCACACCCCTTGAAGCATTCTGTATTACTTTTGACCTGCATTAAGCGACAATCGGTCTTAAAAACCAATTTTTGTTTTTATGGTGGCTGTTTTACACATGTTTTACTGTACTTTATTGTTGCAAACGTGTCCATCTATTAAGAACAACGTGATACCAGCAACAAATATCATAAACAAATAGAACAGCTACATGACATTTACCAAATTATTTTTGTAAATGCTATTTCTTCCATGCGTTTCATCATTGCTTTACTTTTGAAGGCTATTTCTTTCATGCTTCACTTGTGTTTGCTGTTTCTTTCTTGCTTTACTGTGATTGCTTTTTCTTCTTTGCTTTACTGTGATTGTTATTTTTTCTTGCTTACTTGTGAATGTTATTATACCCGCTTTTTTCTTTAGAAAAAAGGGTATATTTATTTCGTACTAAAGTCGGTCCGTCGTCCGTCTGTCCGTCTGTCCGTCCGTGCGTCTGTCCGTCACGTTTCTTGTAAATGTATCTCCTCCTAAACCGTTAGACATAGCAACTTTAAACTTTGTACCTTGATAGGTCACATGATGTAGAGGGTACTGGGCAACATTTTCTGTGACCTTGACCCCTAGGTCAAGGTCAAAGGTCAAATAATGTATTTTCTTGTAAATGTATCTCCTCCTAAACCGTTAGATGTAGCACTTTCAAACTTTGTACCTAGATAGGTCACATAATGTAAATGGTACTGGGCAACATTTCGTGTGACCTTGACCCCTAGGTCAAGGCCAAAGGTCAAAAAATGATTTTTCTTGTAAATGCATCTCCTCCTGAACTGTTGGATGTAGAAACTTCAAACCTTGCAGGTGAATAGGCCATATGATGTAGAGAGTACTGAGCAATATTTAGTGTGACCTTGACCACAAAGGTCAAGGTCAAAGGTCGAAAAATGTATTTTCTTGTAAATGCATCTCCTCCTTAACCGCTGGACGTAGCAACCTCAAACCTTGCAAGTGAATAGGCCACATGATGTAAAGGATACTGAGCAACATTTGTGTGGCCTTGACCCGAAGGTCAAGTTCAAAGATCAAATAATGTAATTTCTTGTAAATGCATCTTCTCCGAAACTGTTGGACGTAGCAATTTCAAATTTTGCTGGTACAAAGGTCATATGATTGGGAGGGTACTGGACAACAATTTTGTGTGACCTTGACCCATAAGTCAATGCCATATAGTGTTTTTTTTGTAAATGCTTCTTCTCCTTAACCATTGGAAATAGCAACTTAAAACTTTACGGGTGCATAGGGTCATATTATGTAGAAGGTACTGAGCTACATTTTGTGTGACCTTGGCCCCAAGGGAAAGGTTATAGGTCAAAAAGCGGGTATTTGCGATGGTGTACCATCGACTTCTGCTCTAGTTTCTTCCTTGCTTTACTGTGATTGTTATTTCTTCCTTGCTTTACGTGTGAATGTTATTTCTTACTTATTTACTTATTGTGCCTGTAATTGCAAGAGCTTTTGTGTTAACGCTGTTTCTGTCTTGCTTAACGTGTTACTGCTCTTTCTCTTTGCTTGTGAATGATATTTCTTCATTGCTTTAAGCGAGAATGTTATTTCGTCCTTGATCATACTAACTTTCTAATTGCTGGCGAACGCAATTTCTTCCATGTTTTGATTATGAATGCTACTATTTATTTGCTTTGCTTGTTAATGTTAGCGTTGTTTCTTCCTTGTGTTGCTTTGGAATGCTCTTTCTTCCTTTCTTAACTTGTTGATAGTAATTATTCATTCTTTACTTGTGACTGCTATTTCTTCCTTTCTTTACTTGTGAATAGTTTTCTTCTATCTTTACTTGTGATTGATATTTCTATCTTTCTTTCTTTACTTGTGCAATGCTTTGTCTTTCCTTACTTTATGTGTAAATGCTATTTTTTGCTTTCTTAACTTGTTAATGGACTTTTTCCACTTCTTTGCTTTCGAATGTTATTTCTTGTGTACTTCTTTCGTTGAACATTTGGGGTTTTGTGATTTGTGTTTCTCATGCTTCCGCGTCTGTTCATTGCTGCCTTGTGGTCCCTGCTGGGAAAGGGCTGGCCTCGCGGCTCTTGTTGGTGATTTTTTTGAATTTTTTGTTACTTTCCCATGTAGTATCCTAGGTCAGGTGTATATCGTTTCCCTGATCTTTGCCGTCTTTCTTACTTTTATTTCCTCCTTGTTTTACTTGTGAATGTTATATCTTCCTTTCTTTACTTGTGAAATGCTTTTTCCTCATTTCTTTGCTTGTGAATAATATTTCTTTGCTTGTGAATAATATTTCTTCATTTCTTTGCTTGTGAATAATATTTCTTCATTTCTTTGCTTGTGAATGCTATTTCTTCCTTTCTTTACTTGTGAATGTTATTACTATCTTCTTTACTTATGAATGATATGTTTTCCTTCTTTACTTGTGATTGCTTATTCTTTCTTAACGTGTGTAATGCTTTACCTTCCTTTCTTTACTAGTGAATGCTATTTTTTCTTTACTTGTAAATGCTATTTCTTGCTTTCTTTACTTGTGAATGCTAATTGTTTCATCCTCTCTTTACTTGTGAATGCTATTTCTTCCTTTCTTTACTTGTGGATGCTAATTTTTTCTTCCTCTTTTTACTTGTCAATGCTATCTATTGCTTCCTTATTTTACTTGTGAATGTTGATTCCTTATTCCTCTCTTTACTTGCCAATGCTATCTATTGCTTCCTTTCTTTACTTGTGAATGCTGATTCCTTATTCCTCTCTTTACTTGTCAATGCTATCTCTTCCTTTCTTTACTTGTGAATGTTATTTCTTCCTTTTTTACTTGTAAAAGCTTTTTCTTCCTGTCTTTGCTTGTGATTTCCATTTCTTCCTGGCTTTGCTTGTGATTTCCATTTCTTCCTGTCTTTGCTTGTGATTTCCATTTCTTCCTGGCTTTGCTTGTGAATGCAATTTCTTCATTTCTTTGCTTGTGAATGCTATTTCTTCATTTCTTTGCTTGTGAATGCATTTTCTTCCTTTCTTTGCTTGTGAATGTTATTTCTTCATTTCTTTGCTCCGGAGCGCTTTTGCTTTGGAACCAAGACCACGGTTGTTCTTTTCGTCAGACATATTTGCGATCTAAATTCTGACTCGGAACACCAAGAAGTTGTTAGTCATTACATTTTTCAAGAAAGCATGAACTCGTGTTTTTACGCATTTCTGCGACATGAAAACAAGAAAACTTGAAACTAAAAATAGAGGGGTTAGCAAGGATTCGTTTGCATGTTATTGTTTTTTCTGCCTTGTTTTTCTTGCGAATGTTATTCTTTTTATGCATTGCTTATGAGTGTTATATCTTCCTTTCATTGCTTGTGTATGCTATATGCTCCTCGTTTAGCTAGTATATGCTACGCTTGTGAATGATAGATCATTTGATTTGATTGGACATTCAAAATTTATATGAAATTGATTAAATATTCAAATATGTCGGCTTCCAGTGGATTTTTAGCAGTAAAATATTAGATTTTTGAATTGTTATGACTTCTTTACCCTACGGCCAATTTTGATCAAATTTGCATTAAAATGCGCGATCTGACAGTTCCTTTTATTTTATGTATATTATTAACGACCTTTAAATGTCAGTAGTGATGATAAAGTATCTTGCTATAAGACTCGGCACAATGGCTTTAGTGTGACTCGAGCCAGGGACATCTCGATCTCGAGTCGAGCACTCTACAGTTGAGCCACTGCGCTCCATTTCTTGGTGTAAAAGAATTATTATGATAGACGTCAATCATGAAGCCAGTGACTTTACGTCTTTTTGATGTATATGATATTTTATCAGAGCGATCTAAATTTTGGTGGCGACATCATTAAAAAATGTCTTATCATCATGCGGCCAGCGTCAACTGATCTGGACCTTCGTTGGCTGTTAACGCAGCTTCCACTTTATATACATGAAGGTTCTAAAACGGATCCATTCGAACAAGTAATACTGTGTTTTCATTGTTTGCGTGCATAAGCAGGCTTGCATATTTTCTTTATTATGTGTTTGATAGTTCCATTTAAGTATGGGCTAGTACAAATCAAGCTTTGAAATGTGAATTCTTAACTCTGTGCATGCTGGGTAATTTTTTCATGCATTTGTTGTCGCCTGCTGACTTTTTTAAAAAAATATTTCAAAACAATTCTTTCACGAGCACTATCAGGGTGTCAAACGGTTTGGACTCTGATCAGGACCGACGTACTGTCGGTCCTGATCTGGGTCCAAACTGTTTGCAAAGGTTATCAGCATATGACAAAAGTCGCCGCTAGCAAGGATAGAGTTAACAGGACCTTCATTTTTCAGTTATGGTTTCATCGGTTAGTGTACTTTATATAATATATTTTTTTAATTTTAATCTGTCACCCGTAACTGATGAAAAATAAAATTCAGTAAAATGAATCAGAGATATGTAATGAGGTTATTAAACCCGGGTCAGTGTCCCTATAAGACTGCTCATTGACTAGTATGCAAAACTCATTAACATATTTTCTGAAAAGGAGCACGAATGTTTTCACAGTATGCTCACTAAACTAAAGGTTATTTGTGGTCAACATAAAATTACAAACGCTATTGGACGCAAAAATAGCTGCCATACCGCAAAAATAGCTGCCATACCGAATAACCAATGACCAAAATTAGAATGCCTCCTTAAAGTAAGGACGACCTTTGCTAATCATTGCTATTTCAACATGGAATTTTAAATGTTTAATAAATGCCAGGATCGGTGCAGATCATATGGTAAAATATTTCATTGTGATATACAGAATACATGAAGCAATTATGATTTTATATCTACACAATGTACATCTGAACTAAGGACGAGGTTGGCGCGCCGTGAAACCGGTTTAAGCCCTCCATTAAAATACTTTTACTGACCGTTCCAAGGCGGTGCTTCTTTTGTGGATCATTTATGTTATTTCTGTCTTGTTTTTGTTATGCTTTAGTGCGCATCTGTTTATTGATGCCTTGTGGTCACCTGCTGGGAAAGGGCTGACCTCTTGGCTCTCGTTTGTGATGTCTAATTGTGAAGTTGTCACCTTCCCATCGGTAGCCTGGGTCCGGTGTTGTGCTGAATTGTATCGACTCCTGATCTTTGACCTCTTTCTAACTTTAATAAGGTTTAAAAATTATTTTTTGTGTCCTGAATTTAATACTTCAAAGGTCGACCTTAACTTTAAGGTGGCGTTGTAATTTTGGGCAAAGTCCTTCATTATAGTAGTTAGGTAACCATGGAAACCAATCTGAAAGTAGCTAAGTATCCACAAGTCAGTATTATATACATTTCTGCTTCACGCCTAACATGTATGTACACGTGCTTTCATCGACGACGATATTAAAGCGCATCGCCATCAGCTCACAAGCAAGGCGCCATTTAGATGGCATTTCACTGTTGGGCCAATAACGGCCAGAGACTGTATGCTGGATGCAATATTTGACCGGTATTTGACCAGTATTTGACCAGTATTTATCCCTTAAAGTGCAAATCACGACTGAAGCAGAAGAAATATTTTGTGGCATCTTTCATAATTTTCGAAAAAAATAAGGTATAATATTACACGAGAATCGTCTGCCAGCAGACGATTCTCGTAAAATATCATGCCTTATTTGTTATTTTGAAAAAGCAGCAAAATTTGAAATTGTCGTCTGCTGCAAAATATAGGTGGCGCTTTATGGGTTAAGGTGGAACTTTCCCAGGTATAGCGTCCTCTTTGCTCGGCGTTGATTCATCAATGGTGTCGATGGACACCATCTCAACGCTGCCGACCACCAATAGTTCCACCCATATGTAAGGGTACGTAACTCCATCGTTCATTACTGACATGTACTTCCGCCTGTCACGATCTAAAATTAGAATTTCGTTGTCCACCATGTTAAGTCGACGCAAGCACCGGGCGTTACACCACTCTGTTTCCTTCTCATATTTAGAGGCATCCACCAAAATCAATCTGACAATCTGGTTCTTTGGAGAGGACGAATGCCAATAAAATGATTCGAGAAACAATCTTGGACAAACCATGGTTTGAACAATAAACTGGCATGGGATTTTAAGCCTGTTCTCTCCATACTGTGACACTGCCGGAAGTTCGCTATGGTACAAGCTGGCGCTAAACCAGACGCCGATTGGTGAATTCTTATCTCGTGCAAGTCTCGTCTAAAATGGCGTGTCTGTTTCTCGCGGTGTCATGACGCCATCGTCCAGTATTTTCCTTATGCAATGTGTTGTAGTCATGTGATAAAAGTACCGTATTGTTTCTAGTGCTCTGTGTTGGAGAGAATCCATAAATGCCTGTAATAATAAATAAATAAGTAAATTGAGTTTTAAAGAAATACGTGCATGTCTGTATTTAACTGAGTTGTCAGCCTTTTCTTCAACCCATTTAAGCCTAGCGTCCTTTTTGTGGGATATATGCAAACAGTGCATACCTAGATCAGACGCCGCAAAGCGCGGCGTCTGATCAGTGTTTCCACTGTTTGCTTGCAGGATGTTCTTTTGTAATTCCAATAAAAATGAGAAATTCCACCCAACAATCCTTAAAACGTAAATGGACTGGTCCAATTGATAGGATTAGGAAATTCTTTGCGATTCTTGTTCAACGAAGAAATTGTTTAGCCAATGTAATTTTCCTAAAGCTACATACAATAAACTCAGGGTGGTCCATTGTATATATTAAGTAGAGGGGTCACAGGTTATAACCCACCAACAACATTTAAATATCACTGGACACTGTATCGTGGTACGGGATGAATTTCGACATACTTCACGTGGCACAACGACAGTTGTTGTGAACTTTGAACAATCTAATTTAAGCCTCAATATGTGACTTTGTCTAAATTCAATCATGACTGAGTTGATCCGATAAAAACCTATTTAATTCTATTAAAAATTCAGGTGAAATTTTAGATAAACTTAAAGCTAGAGATTTCAATGCGACCATTTTGTCGTACTTATGATTTTTCTACTCTTACTCTACTTTACCTCATAATTTAATTAAAGATAAACTTATTGATTTTATTGAAAGAGCTTTCCAGAGAGAAGGCTCTCCTTACCTTGCATGTAATGACAGAAATGCATTTTTTACTTCAGAAAACCCTAAAGAATACCATGCATGGTCATGTCAAATGTATGTTTTGTTGGACAACAATTTTATTCGATTTGGCACCAAGCTGTATAGACAAGTAGTTGAGATTCCTATGGGCACTAATTGTGCTCCCCTGGTTGCAGATTTATTCCTGTTTTGTTCTGAGAGGGACTTTATGATGTCTCTTTCTGTTGATAAGCAGGCTGATGTTATTGATGCGTTTAACACTACATCCAGATATTTCGACGATATTTTAAATATTAATAATGTTTATTTTGATAATATGGTTAGTCAAATATACTCCTTAGAGCTCCAACTGAATAAAGCCAATACCTCAGAAACTGATACCAAAGCCGCATTTTTAGACTTGCATTTGTCAATTTCTAATGATATTGTTTCTACTAAAATTTATGATAAGCGTGACGACTTTGATTTTGAAATTGTCAATTTCCCATTTCAGATGGTGATGTTCCCCTTCTACATCCTATGGTGTCTATATATCTCTCAACTCATTCGTTTTGCTAGAGCATCTAGCTATGTTGCTGACTTCAACACTCGCAATAAATTGTTAACTCAGAAAATTCTTACACAAGGCTATCGGTATCATAAACTTCGCAAAACATTTTCAAAACTTTATAGACGATACTATGATTTGATTTCCAATTTCCAAGATGGACTTAAATCTCTCTGGGGCAAGGACTTTCAGAACCTGATTTCTATGGTGACTTGGTGTATAAATTGAAGAAAATTGTTGGCTCTAATAATTTTTCAGCGCAGTTCACTAAAATAATTTCCCATTATAAAAAGATTGGCTATAACATTAATGTATTACAACAAACTGCATGCTTGGTGGTCAACCCAAATACGGTTGGCAACTTTGCTTTCCTCTTTAATTGCACGCCGGTGGGTCGGACTTCAGACTCTATGATGGTTCCGACTTAAAGACTTATCTATTGATGAGATGGTTGGGGCCTGATGCTTTGGCTGTTTGTCAGGCCCACCGGGGTTTACCTTTAGGATTTATTTTGCTCCGGTAATCAGTTTTATTTAAGCCCTCTAGTAAAATATTTTTCTGACCGTTCCGAGGCGGTACTTCTTTTGTGGATCTTTTATGTTTATGTTCTGCCTTGTGTTTGCTATGTCTTTATGCGCGTCTGTTTATATGTGCTTTGTGGGCACCTGCTGGGAAAGGGCTGGCTACTTGGCTCTCGTTTGTGGTGTCTAACTGTGAGTTTGTCACTTTCCCATTGGTATCCTGGGTTAGGTGTGGTACTTGATTGTATCGATTCCTGATCTTTGCACCCTTATTTACTTTCATGTTAGTATGTGATGGTGCGAACTGGTAAAACATCAAAACATACTTCACCCAGCCCTCTTGCGGCCGATCTCAGCTCTACCCCATAATGCTGACCCACCAAGCAATTGAGCAGCTAATGCAGCCTTTCGGTTCCAGAACTGCACCGGGCTCGTTTAAGACCACAAGTATACTGATAAAGAAACGTTACATATATTGTCCCAACAGGTTTAACTCTAAAATGATATCTTCAAACATTGCAACTTGTGGACAAAAGGGACATTTCAAACTTTAACCCTTGCCATGCTGAAATATTTTATGTACTACACTCCTTCCCGATTTTCATTCAATCAAAATGCCAGATTCCAGTTATGTGCATGTATTCACAAACATATATGCAATCAGTGTAGGTCCTGATCAGCTGGCCTCTCGGAAGCCAGCTGATCTTGATCTACACTGTTTTCAAAATAGGATATACTCGGGCTAAGCATGACATAATTTAATTTCGAACATTAAAGCATGTAACGTTACTTTTTTTGTCATTATATCAATACATCAATGTAATGTGTTAAACGTACCTCAAGCTCATTGGCTTCATGTCCATGTGCTTGGCTCTTTCTGAAGATTCCAGACATGACCAATGTATACTGTTGATCCTACAGTCTGATCATCAAAGCGTCACGTGCTTTCAGAATCCTTCTAAAATTCCATGCATCACGTGACAATACTTCAAGAGTTCTATAAGAACAGTATTAAACAGCACAATCCGCATCAAGTTCCATGACGATATGCAGCCTGTTATTTTTTGCTGGTCAATATTCTGGACTCAAAATGGGCCAGACATGAGATTCTGGTACTTTTCGCATATGCTAAACGCCCACGCTGACGTATCGAGCGGAGTAAGAAGTCTAACTTTTGGTCTGAGTCTTTATCTACATCCAAACTGCATGTGTGCGAGAAAACATTAACTATGCTTTATGTATGCGAGCAAACATCATGTATGCTTTATGTATGCGAGCAAACATTATGTATGCTTTATGTATGCAAACAAAATTACCATTCACAAGCATTGTCATCGATACATTGTCAAATTCTCATGCAATTACCTATATGGTGTTTCTGTATAAACAGTAGTTTAGTTATTTATAATATATAATCCAAGTTACTTTTTGTTGTTTCTAAATTAATAGTCCATAATATAAATACTGAACTTCACAAGAAGAATACATGTTTTGTTATTTAACTCTTTGTCTACTAGTATCGTCTGCTAATAATCTTTGCAAACAGTTTAGCCCAAGATCAGGACCGACATTCTGTCGGTCATGATCTGGATCCAAAGCCTTTGTCACTGTGATAGTGTTTCTGAAAGATTTTTTGTTAATTTTGTTAAAGTTAATTTTGAAAAACAACAACAGCAGACGACAATTGCCCAGTAGGCAAAGAGTTCAAACAATATGATAGCAATACCAGGAGATAACGGCAGATTAATTTTCGGACATTCTAAAAATATTTCAGTAATACCACCAGGGTGTCTAATAGATTGGACCCAGATCATGTCCAACATTTTGGCGGGCTTTTTCTGGGTCCAAACACTTTGCACAGGTTATCAGCAGACTTCAGAATAGTTAAACTTAGTTGAATGATGATGCCTTTGTCATGATACCATTCTTTCTCTTTATTTTGGTATGTATGATATCAATTTGTGTAACACAAATTGATATCAAACATACTGTATTTAAATTGTATGTTGACCATGTTCATGAAAATATTTTGTGAAAACCTCTTAAATGTGTTGAGATGAAACAACAAATTCATTGTATTGTATTGCTTTGGGTCAACGTGTCCCCGAACAGGGTAATACTCATGGTAATCTTTGCATGTATTGTAAGGGACATTATTTCAAGGGCTGACATGGCAAGTTGAAAGTTTAAACAATGTAAAAGCGACTAATGGAAGAATGAGCACAATTTGATAAAACATAAGTGAAGGGAAATAAACCAAATTTCAGAGGAAATAAGCAAAGGATTCTCTCTATATGCATCGACCTTATATAGTGTAAGCCTCAAACCAGCCTGCTGAAAAACAGAGGCTAACTAGATTATTGAAATTTGGTCCGTATCATGTATAACTATTATAGAGAGCGAATAACAAAGGCGCTGATCAGACTGCGCGGATGCGCAGTCTGATCTGCGATTTTGTTGTTCACGTGCAACCAATCCGGTTTTCTCTCGACACAGTCCATATGCAATTAATATTTCGCATAAGCTTGAAAATCATTGTCTACGTCACGAGAAAACCCGTATTTTTGTTAAATTCAAAGCAACCTGTCCAGCTACCGAGACCAGCTAAACATTCGATGAATTTGATGTAATGACGCTATCCTGATTGTGCTTTTCTGTTCGCATATGCAGTCGACTCGTGTAACCTAATATAAAATCCACGTGATCAGAATGTTTCGCAATTTGACTATAAAGAGTTCACAGTTAATTTATCCATAATCAAACATTTGCTTATTTCTTTTTAAAAACTTGAGTTGTGGGTAAGTAAAAGAACCGTCTCGCTGAGATGGTTCATTTACGAATCCTCAACACATTTTTGATGAGAAATAAGGGAAATAATAATTATTTTTTTTTTGGGGGGGGGGGGTGGGGGGTATTTTGTATTCAGAATTTAGTTCGAATAAAGCGGACACTTCGAATTATCTGATTTCGAGTAATTGAAGTGGGGAACGTGCCTTTATATTAATAAGATAGTTTTTGTTATTTTAATTACAAGAAATCTTACTTTAAGCCCATTTTAGTAAACTCTTTAGTGATGTTCATGGACTTTAAAATACTTAGCGAAATCCTTTGGCTGATTAAGATAATTATGACTCTCTTTAGGAACGTTCCCTTTCGAAAAGAGCTATTTGTTGAGTTTCTTTAGCCAATGCTCTTATAGTATACATATTAACCCATAAAAGATTATCCGAGCCAGTATCCACCATAAGGTACAAGTTGGCATATACGTACAGCGAAGATTGAAACCAGTCTGCGCATCTGCAAAGTATGATCAGAGTCTTAGTTTTCCGCCTGAAGAAACGCTGGGCCTTTGACTACCCATAGAGAGCCCATCGAAGACTCTGATCAGACTGTGCTGATGCACAGGCTGATCTGAGTCTTCAATGGGCGCACATGTCAATGTGTACCGTTTCCTGTACACCGGCTCATTTAATGTATTAACCCATATAAGATTATTTTAATGCGCTTCCTAGTCCGCTTATGAAAACTTGAGATTGAACAAGAGCTTACGAGATTTGGATACGTTTCGCCTATGCGAGTAGCGAAGGCTCAGCCAAGACTGTGCATAAGCGCATTCTCGTCTGAGCCTTCACTGCCCGGACTCACAGAGTATCCTTTCAGACCAAAACAAGACATGCTGATTCACTGGAAAGCTGCGAAATGGATGTTTAATGATTGATTTAAAACACGTGCGATAAGTGTCATTATCAAATGCGACGGCTTATTTTGTATATTTTATAGTATATTTTATAAACATGCATGTACAGAAGAAAATTCCTGTATGACCAGAAAAACTACGAATAGAAGTATTGACCCATATCCCGCTAATATTTTAGAATCAATTTTGAAGAACTAGTGCAATATCAAGAATGTCAACAAAAGCACACATCTGGGTCCGGAATTACAATGTCTCCTTAAAGTTAAGGAAGACTTAAGTTAAGTATTGATATTTTACCATGCTATATTAAATGCTAAATAAATTGCATGGATCGATGTGGTATTTGTGGTCAAAGATATCATTGTCATCTGCAGAAAAATTAAAACAATTTTGGTTTTAATCTGTTTTAAACGTTATTTTTCGCATCCTGAAAAATTAATACTTAACTTAAGTCTTCCTTAACTCTAAGAATGCATTGTAATTCCGGGCCCTGATCATTAATTGCGACAAATCAGTTGCACTTAACAAAAGCATATTTATTCAGAGAGCTGACATGAAGAAACCACACGAAAAGATAGATAACACTGTTGTTCAACAGATGGTAGCTGCAGCCGTTGAATCGTTGAATCTATGTCATCACGACAGAATTAGTCTCTCTTGTATTATGCATCATCTCTGGTATGTATTCTCTTGGTGTTCTCAGATATTATCTTCTTAAGTAAATTGTCTCTCGGTATTACTGTTAAACTGGAGGTGCACATTAAAACCTAGCTGTCCGGGTGATGAAATAACCCAGCGCGGAGAAAATGTTCATTTCATGGCTTTTTCTGAAGTCACTTTTTATACAGCTGAGTAGGAACTCACAAGAAAGATCTGAAATTCCAGTGATACTGAAGATATGAGTTCTTAAGGCCTCTCTTTCGTTGAAGTACTTTTCGCAGTGTAGGAGGTAATGTTCAACTGTTTCCATTTGGTTACATTCACATAAGTTGCTGTCAGGAATGCCCAATTTAAGCTGGTAGTCCTTTAACTGGTTGTATCCTAATCTGAGCTTAGCAATGTTCCTGTATGAAAAGATATTTCGAAAATCAATTTGAAATCTATCTGTAACATGAGGTTTGTATCTGAATAAAGATCTTCCCGTTTCGGAAGATTCCCATTGTCTCTGCCACTGGGAAAGACCCATTTTGACTGCTGCTTGCTTGATATCTGACATTGTCACTACATCTGTGTCACTGGTCATAGCTGCTGCCTCACAAGATGCCTCTTTGGCCAGTCTGTCTGCCTCCTCGTTCCCTTTAATGTTAGCATGGCCAGGGGTTCAAGATATATCTACCTTGATGTCTTTCTGTTCCAACCGTTTAATCTTTGTCTTATTTCAGCTACTGGCTGCTTGTGATGTGTTGGCTGCCACCCTAACTGTAGGATCCCAATAGCAGATTGGCTGTCCGAAAAGATAAGCACCTCGGAACTGTCTATCTTGTTGATTTCCTCGGCTACATAGTCTATGGTTATGAGAACAGCAACAAGCTCTCCAAGGAGGATAGAACTGTGTCCAGATACAGGTTTCTTTAGGCAGATGGGATTATCTTGGTATGGCATGAAGATGCAGGAGACGGCCCCACAAAGCCCAGGGTTAGGTTGACAGGAGCCGTCTGTAAACTCAATGATGGAGCTTGGTGAACAGTTATCAAGCAGGCCTTGGATGATTGATTCATTTTGTTGTTTTTCCGTTCTGCATTTTGATGAGCCTAATCGATCCCAGTATTCTGGCCGTCTTTTTGAAAACTGAAGTGAATCCTCAAATGAAAATTCTGGTTCGATGTTGAAGGTTGTGGTGCCTATTTCTGAAGTCATATCTTCTAGCTGAAGTTGTTATCTTACCAAATGGAGATAAGAATTTTTCATTCTCAATTTCATCTTTCCGATTGAGCCAAGACTTTTTGACTAGAATCTAGTCACTTATGCTTATTATCTTGGAGCCCTCTCAAAATCTTGCATTCTAATATGCAAAGGTTTAATACCAAGTTCAACCTCAAGGGCCTCTCTTCCACTAGTTGCATATGCATCCAGACATAAACATAAGGATTTTCTCTGTCCCTCATCTAAAGGTTTCGCATCATCAATCTGCCAGACAGCACAGGCACATTATAGAATAGGACATATTAAAGATTTGTAGAGCTGTAACAATCCTGTTTTCTCTAAACTGATGTTCATTCTCCACTTTAGTGTATTCAGAAGAGGTTTATGAAGGTTTTACAATGAGAGCATTTCTGTGTTGACGGACAAAACAGATGTATTCGGGATTATTCTCTACAATTATCTTGCACATAAGCTTAAAATCTCTGTTATATAATGGAATCCTCTGTAAAAAAAGACAGTGAAACTGTAGATACACATGAGAATGTACAGAAAAGAAGGACTATTATTTCTGACTTGATATCTGCCTATGCTGTCTCAGGCTTTGACACTGTGAAGCTTGATGTTATGGAACTGGTACAGAAAACGTTCTCAAGACATCAGGACAGACACTCGTAAACTGGGTGAAATGCACCCTAGATTCAGATCCGCAAGACATGTCACCAAACGAGTTTGGATGGCTTTGTGAAGAAACAACTCAGTCTCTTTCACCAGTAACAGTACCTTGGTGTATTGCTCTTACACCTGAAGATATTCTACAACTCATTAAAATTAATGTCAGTGTGGTACTGAGGGACCATGTGTAGCAATGCGCTGTGGGTGTAACAGGGCATGGCCGTACTGCATATTTCAGGGAAGCAACAAATATCTGCAAGAAACGATTAAAATTTAACCTTGAAATGTTTAAATATTGAATGTATTCCCATTGATAATTAATACATTTGCCAACATTGATATATGCTGAGCCAACGCACTGGCGAAAACTTAACAGTGTACCTTTATGTTGATGTATTTTGTTTTCATTTTATGGGCTGGATGTGTTCTAAAGAAGTTTGAATACATTTATATGGGGCTTTACCTGTTGGATTTCTTTTGCTCCGGTATTCAGTTTAATTTACTGTTGAGTCCTTATCCTTGCTTTATCTCCTTGTTATATCTTGATTTATATGTTTTAGGAGATGATGCATTGATAAGTTAGGGGTCTTTCATGCAAACCAAATATCTATGTGTCTTGATCCACATCTGAATTAAGGGTGAGGTTGGCGCCGTTAAACCGGTTTATGCCCTCCAGTAAAATATTTTACTGACCGTTCCAAGGCGGTACTTCTTTTGTGGATCTTTTATGTTTTTGTTCTGTCTTGTGTTTGCTATGTTTTGTGCGCGTCTGTTTATATGTGCTTTGTGGTCACCTGCTGGGAAAGGGCTGACCTCTTGGCTCTCGTTTGTGGTGTCTTCTGTGAATTTGTCACTTTCCCATTGGTATCCTGGGGCAGGTGTGGTACTTGATTGTATCGATTCCTGATCTTTGCACCATTACTTACTTTTATATTTTTTATATTTCATTTAATACTGTTTGTTACGCGGCTTGAAAAACAAAAGTCTGGGTTGAATTTGCCAATTGGCAAAATAGTTGATTATAGCATTAATTGGTCAAACTTTTGCTATGTACACATGTCTTTGTTGTAATTTGACCACAAATCACAAAACTTTACAGATTCAGATGTTTCAGTTCAATGATCTAAAAGCATATCTACATGTAAAACGACAATGTCTGTTCAACTTAAAGATTCGAAATAACACAATAGAGTCTTCTTTTACACTATAAACTATGCAAAAGAAATCCATTGGCTGACAGCCATCATGGATGCCATACTTTTTTCACAATCATTCTAGGCATTTATTTTGTCAGGTCACTTCCAATTCATGGCTTAACAGCAAAGTAAATTCTTAATGTTATAGCCAAGGCAGAGCAAGGAATAATATATATATATATATATATATATATATATATATATATATATATATATATATATATATATATATATATATATATATATATATATATATATATATATATATATATATATATATATATATATATATATATATATATATATATATTGCTACCATATTGTTCTCTTGTTTATCTCAAAATGCTGAATGATGAAAAGGTGTCATCAGTCATACTCTTGAACAGCAAGGTCTGGGCTACAAGAATCAATCAAGAAAAATGTTGAACCTATTTGCAGGTTCCAATAAACTGTTAAAATATACTATTTAATTAATGGAATGTGTATTGAGAGGAAGTGCAAAATAAAAACTCAAATGGACGGACGTTCTAACAAGAAGGTACATACATGTTTGTGGCTACCCTATAACATTGACACTCAACCTACGCAAAACCTTGACATCCTATCATACGCACATGCTGGCAATTTAACCGCATGATGAAAGTTACACTCCCACCAAAGGCCTTCAGATCCTTGCATAGAAGTGACGCTGATCAAATTATTTCAAAATATATACGCTACCTCTAATTTCGATTTCCATATCGGGGGAGTTGTGTCCGGAATTAGTTATCTGTGTAGCGTGTCTGAAATCTGATATTCTGTTTGAACAATTTCAGGGTTGGGCAACGGAAGACGTGCAGGAAATCGGGTATGCCAAGGTTTGAAGAGTCGTATTTTGAAATAACCTGTCACTTTGGCGGATGGTTTAATGAATCAAGAGTTTTACATTCTTGTGTAATGGTTGAAATTCTAGACTTAGGGTGGTTTCAACGCCTACATAATGATAATATTTGGTATACGTTGAGGCGTAAATTTAAGTCTTCTATCAAAATAATCCTTATACCTTTAGCATGTTCAGCATGTCTCTAGATTAATGCACGCGTTTTCTTAATTCTCAACCAAAACACGTGCTGTGGGTACTGGAAAGAACCATCTCAGGGAAACGGTTCTTTTGAGTAGCCACAAGACATGTTTCAACTGATTGATAAGAAAATATTTACAATTTTGCGCTTAAAATGTTCACTTATCTGGACCAATGCTCAACCTGGATTTTGAAAACCTTGTAGATCTAAATCAACTGGCTTTTCACATTGTTTCCAGTCTGCTCGTAAAATACTTACTTGTCATGCAATTATTTTCTCATTCTACATGTATGTAGGTCATCTCTCTCTCTCTCTCTCTCTCTCTCTCTCTCTCTCTCTCTCTCTCTCACACACACACACACACACACGTTTTTTGTATTTGACATTAAATTAGGCCCTGCCAGGGAGTATCCGTACCCTTGAGTTCTGAAATAATTGACTTTCTACATATTTCTTATCCCCACAACCCACTCTCCCCCTCCCACCCTCCTAAAAAAGATAAACACATTACCTAAGGCTTATGTTCTTTGCTCCCAATATTGTCTTTGTTCACCTGTTATCCTCAAATTTGGGCATTTATTCCTCTCCTCCCTGAAAAAAGGCCCAGGAGCAGGGCTGTTTCCCTGTTCCACAAAACCCCATGGGAGCACCTCAATACTTCTCTCCCGCCTTTCAGATGCACGACTTTTTCCTTTTTTGCACTTGACTTAAAAGAACATATAAACTTTAAAGAGCATTAACTCTTTGCCTGCTGAGTTATTTTGCACTTGTTTAGTCGTCTTCTGATTTTTTTCAAAAGCATTTTTTTTAAAAAAAATACTTTCACGAATACCATCAAGGTGTCAAACAGTTTAGATTCAGATCAGGCCCGACGTTCTGTCGGGCCTGATCTGAGTCCAAACTGTTTGCAAAGGTTATCAGTAGAGCAGACACAGGGTTAAGAGTTTGTCTCTTTTTAAAGAAGTAGGGTACAGCAGTTGGAGGTGGTTAGGAGCACTTTAAAATATTGAAATTAATAATTGAGCCACACCATGATATAGGGACACTTATCATATTGGTGTTAGGTTATTTTTAACTTTTACCACGCTAGTGGCCATTTTTTCGTCAATTGCCGTTTTGATTTTTGCTAACAACTTGGACCCAGATCGTTTTGTCAGGCCTGAGCTGGATCCAAATTGGTTGACACTGGTGGTATTTTTTAAAGCTGCATACTCTGTATCTATGAACATTTTTCGAAAAATTTTCTTTTCTTTTTAAATCATTTGTAAAAGTAGAATTAAGCTATGTTTTCACAATAAAGATGTTCACTACAGCTAAAAATTGCATGGAAAAGTGAATTATCTTATCAAATTGGTGTTTTTTTTTCTCTTGTTGGTAATTATTTGCGTCCCTACAATAATTCTAGACCGTTGAATTTTAACATAAATGCAGTTGTTTTGATAGTGATAACTTGTTAAGATTTACGAAAATGGTAAAATCTTTACCTGAATTTGAGTATTTTTACTGTGTTCTTGAAAAATAAAAACATTATTTTTAAAATAAGAAGATCAAAAGTTACAGACTATGCAGCTTTAAGTATTTAAGTTTATGTGAAATCTGCAGTCATCAGAAATTCAAGTCTACACCATTGCACAACATGTATCTAAACCATAATCTTCTACCAGCCTTTGTGTGCGTGAACATCAGAGGCTCTGGTGAGACTGCATGATTTGCAGGCTCGTCAGAACCAACGCTGTTCGCCTTTGCGATAGGTTATGCCCTTAATCTCATGAGGTGGCTAAACGTTTTTGTTGATGTTGTTTTTCACCTAATTTATATGTATCCTAACACTAAAGTTCCAACTCGACGTCTACCTGGATAGACTGGCTCCAGTCCTTAAAATATTTCAATGTTTCATCAATGTGTCATATCATATACTTGTAGCTAGTCTAACTCTGATGGCTCTGTTTAGAGCCATCAGAGTTAAACTAGCTACAAGAATATGATATGACACAATGAAGAAAAAATGTTTTAAGGACTGGAGCCAGTCTAGCCTGTTGGTAGAACACACAGCATGGCGGTTACATTTCAGTTTTACGGCTTACATCCGATTACGTTTTTTCTGCAAAATGTAGTGTTCGAAAAAAAAACCTCAATCGGTGTTAGTCCAGAATCGGTGTCAGTCCAGAGACCAGCCAAACGTACTTTTATACATAAAGCGATTCAAGGTCACCTAATATCGTGTTTATGTGTTCGGTGCTTAGTAGCCGAGTTCACATACTCTTCACTTTAGCGTTTTATTACATATTTTCCTTTTTCTTAAAATAGATTCAAATGATAAAAAGTTATGCATAAATTTTCGTATCTCTATGATAGATGCGAATATAATGCTAATGATAAAATGATGACTCCGATTACTGAGTTCATATTGCAGGTGCTCACAAAAGACACATAGGTGAGCCACCGTACCAAATAAAACCTAATAAATATTACCTTACATATCGCAAGATAACTTGGAGATACTAATTATTACACCTCTACTTTCTCCTTGACCTTGGGTCTCCTTTCGCATTTCAAATTTCTGGAAGTTTTTTATACTGAGTTGATGAAAACAAAAACAAATGTGGCGTAAGGCAAAAATTTAAGTAGCTGTTGTTATGAAGTAGAAAAGCAAAGAACCCATATAAGCCTAATGTCCTTTTTGTGGGACATATGCAAACAGTGCAGCCCCGAACCAGACGCCGCAGAAATCAGTTTCTGATCAGGATATCCTCTATTTGCTAACAAAACCTTCTATTAAAATTTGAATAAAAATGAAAATTACCATACAACATCCATTAACACGGAAATGGAAGGTCCAAATGATAAAAGAGAGAGACATTCCGTTTGGCTTAAATGGGTTATCTGTTGAAGGTCTCTGATTTGTTTCATTATAATAAGCCATGTTTGTTGATTTACTGATTTGGCTGTTATATCATAAGACCTGTGTATTGCACTAAACGGCATTGTCGTCTGATTTGGTTTTTATTATAAAACAGGCATATTACATCACATTACAATGCTGTCTAATCTGGTTGTTACTATAAAAAAGTAAACGGATAGGATCATGAAATATCACAATCACGCATTGCAGACCAACCCACAGCACCGCGAGGAAGAGTAAACAACGATAATAGCCACATGGCATCAAGCAGACAAGAAACAAGAAAAGAACAGCAGCCAACACTCTCTTCCTCAGCGAGATGATTTAACCATTTATATGCTAATTGCATTATATTGCAGTGCTGTCTGATTTGGTTGTTACCATAAGCCATGTTTATTGCATTGTCAGATAGGGCCCTCTAATTTTGTCACTTATTATTAGTCATAAGTAATGCATTATCTTATGTATTTACCTTATGATGTCATTTAATAATCCATCTATCATGCATTGTCTGGCGGAGCTGTCCGGTTTTGTCTTTTTACAAGCTATGCGTATTGCATTTTCTGGTACAGCTGTCTGACTATGCCGATTATCAGGTAATACCACAATCACAAACTGCAGACAAACCGGTGGCACAGGGAGGAAGAGACACACAACAATCACGAGACACCAGGAAGAGAAACAAATCAAAGCAACCAGCTCTGTCTTCCCTATCAAGATGATTGTCAAAGTAGAATTGACACAAAGTAACGCACAACAAACATGGAGCAATTACAGAATCCCACTATGGGAGCAACAATTAACAATGAATCAACACCAACAGTTCCACCGCCTTAGAGTACTCAATTTTCGCCCTAGATTCGACTGTTGTTGAAGCACAAAAATGTTTAAGCTCGCATGGATGCTTCCTAACTATTACAACGTATCATCATAAGGAAACAATCTAATCGAATTGACAAACTATGATGAAACAAAGAAAAGGGCTCACGACTCACAGATAGTCAGAGCTAAAGAAAATCTCAAGTTGAGTCACGATGAGCCCAGCTGCTTCAGACATACATCAGACACCAACCCACCGATTAAGGCTTAACGTCAGAGCAGTCATTGAGTCCGAGGACTGACCCACCGTCGTGCAATTCAAGAGGAAACCATAGCTATAAACCGTCATTGGGTCTACAACCAGGCATTCATGCTGTCGCATGAAATCCAAGTTAAACCCAACTTTTTTTTATACCATTTGATTATCTTTTTGAATTAATCACTAAATAATCATGAAAACGGATCCTTCAGAAATACAGAGAACCTAGAACATAAGAAAACAACAGACTCTGTTTTATTGAGTCTGTAAATGAGAAACTAATGGAAAGTGCAACAATTCTCACGCCCCCTAGCAACGGCTTACGCAGTATTCTGCTTTCTGTCAGAACCCAATTTCCTGAAGGACCAGAATATGAAAAATATCTTTACAATATCTATGTATTGGGAGGGGTTTTACCAACTCCGCGTGGCACAACGACAGCTGTTGCGACCTCTAAATAATCTAGAAAACGGATCCTTCAGAAATAAAGAGAACCTGCAACATAAGAAGACAGCAGAATCGGTTTTATTGAGTCTGTTCAAGAGAACTAAAATTAGGTTCTCCAACAATTCTTTTGAATTTATAAACTAAATCCCCATCAAATATTCAAAGCCTTACATATTGCATTATCTGGTGGAGCTATCTGATATACATGTAGCTGTTATTGTAAGTCACACGTACTGTATTTTATAATCTGATGCAACTCTTATTTTACCATTATTTTCCGCATTTTAAATTTTAGAGACGATGGAGCTGTCTGGTTTGTCACCCTCATAAGCCATGTATCACGTATCAATCCATTATCTAATGCAGTTATCTGATTTTGTTGTTAATATAAGCCATGTGCATTGCATCATCGGTGTAACTACCTGATTCTGTCATTATTATGTCATGTTAATTGTATTGTCTGATAGAGCTGTCTGATTTTGTCGTTATTATCAGCCATATATATTGTATAGTCCGATTGAGCTATCTAGTTTTGTTATTTTAAAAGCCATGTATAATACATTATCTGATGTAGCTGTCTGATTTTACCATTATCTTAGCCATGTATATTGCATTATCTGGTGTAGCTGTACGATTTTATGTTTATCATAACATACTTGGGGTCAAATACTTTGAAAAGTAATTAGTTAGTTAATTAATCAATTAATTAATTAATTAATTACAATTACATTGGACTTTTTCAATCAAATTACTATTACAATTATATGGCTTTTGCCCAAAGTAATTAATTACATTCAATTAATTTGGCCAATGTAATTAATTACCTTACAATAACATTAAACTGCCAAATTTGGGGTTTTAACTGATTTGTTTTATATATTTCAAATAAGTTTTACAAAGGAGCAATCTTGGCATTCTAAACTGAACATGTCCATTAGCTTGATTCTATTTTGTGATTTTTTTGTATTATTATGTCAGGTGGTGCAACTTAAACACAATGAAGCATACAATTTCAGTTGTTTTTTGTAGCTGATGACTTTGCCTCTTTCTTACTTTGATAAAAAAGAGAATACATGTAAATATTTTTCTATTTTCTGACATCTGTAATTTGCCTGTATTCTCAAACTAGTAGCTCACGATAGAACAAAATTTAGGAATACGTGTTGATTGACCTGAGCAAAGTCTTACAACTGTGTAGGATAAAATCGTGGAACTTCTTTTGTCAAACTTTTCCCAAATAAGATCAAAAAGTAAAGCGTTTAAGCCTTAATGCCAGAGAATAACTGTTTTCAGAAAATGTTTGAAAACATCTGTGTGATACGATAAAAGACATGAATGTTGGCTTTCAAAGTGTACCTTATATTACAACAAGGAATACGAGGGACGTTTTTTTTTATGTTCGTAGAATGGTAAATTAAATGAAAACAGCGAAAGTAAATGAATACATCATGTATATATTTGGAAAGATTGAGCGTTTATCTATACATGCAACCTAAAATTATTGCAAAGTGCATTACTTTAATGATTTGCAAGACACAAAGACATACCATATATCGGAAATATGGAAGAAATATGACATTTATGGACTTAGTCTCAGACAGAACGTTAGTAAAAATTGCATCAAAATGGGCCCATACCCATACACAGCTTCTGAAAATTTGGCTGCAGATAAAGGACACAAAATGCTACAATATTACATAACCATTAAAGCATATACGTAACAAATATTGGATATGGAAGATTTATTTGGAACCTCAGCAAATAGTACAGTAGGCGCATAATCGTTTATTGTAAATAGTTAACACAAGTGGAAAATGGATACGGGCTTTTAAATGTGGCTAAATATGTTAGCTGTAAAATGCTATTATAAGTTTTCTTATTTATATGGTAGATTGAAGTGTTAGGGTAACTTTCATCTCAAAACAAAGTTAATACTTTTGTTTTATTAGATATGAACTGCAAAATAAATAGCCTAGAGAGTGCTAAAATCCCTTATTTTGTGCATTAATGACGTCATAGTGCGTTAATAAATTTAGAAAATACATTAAAACTGTTTTTGTGCCTCTTAACAGGTGTTCGAATTACTGAAATAAGAAAAGTATGCAGACCTGATTGTTATTGTTTTTTCTACGCGGGGTTGATATACCCCACCCACTTTTTATAACATGGGGGTATGACAGTACCAGACGTTGCCAGGTACACGCTTTAATCGATACATCAATATAACAGCCGATGAATAATGGAGTATATCATGTGCTATGCAAAACCAGAAGAAATATAATAATTGTAATTTGAACAGATATAAAAAAAATACACTTGACTGTGATTATTTTGGTATATTGATGGGTGTTTTAAAATTGTTATAGAAGAGCAAACATCATGTCTATAGTTTCGCTGCACTTGTCTATGATTAACGTTTGAATAATTCATTTTGATGGTGCAAAAGAAAAATCGGTTTGACAAATGCTTATATCAACATAGCAAATGGAACTTAACAGCGTTTAACTTCCTATTGTCTGCGTGGTTAAAATTACATGGGTTTCGGTCAGTGTCTTTTACTACGCCTTTTCAAAGCTATATATCTTGACCAAACAAGTGCTAATAATGTAAAATTTATATCAGTTGATAGGCAGAAGATAGACCTTTCAAAATATATATACTTATGGTACCGTACATTCTATATTTGTAGCGATACAGCTCGATTTTACAAACATAAAAAATGATCCTCGTATATCAGTGATAAACTGAAATATTACTCATGTGTTAAAGTGCTGGCTTTGCAAGCAAGAGGTCCTTATTTGGATCCCCACAAGGACATCATTTTTCTTTTTCTTCTTTTTTCATTATCATATAACAATGATAGGCCCCAGGTTCACTGAAATTCAAATTTATTTTCTGAATCTCATCATTATCATTATTATTTTTATTATTATAATTATTATTATTATTATTATTATTATTATTATTATTATTATTATTATTATTATTATTATTATTATTATTAATGAGAATGGAATTTGAGCAGTTTGAGGGATTAAAGTAATCTAGTGGACAAATTGGGTCAGTATGTTGATCCTATATGTGAAAATGTAACAGAAAACCTTAAAGTAGTCAATTCACTAATCACTACTCTCTGAGTAAAATACTATTGTTGAGGTTTTCACACTTTCTTTGTTTTGTATTGTTTCGGTATCTTAACTATTAAATATTGACTTGTCACTTAGCAATATCTTTTAGAAACAGATCAACAAAGAATTTCTAAAATTCATTTTTATTTACTTTTTTAAAAAAGGGATGCGTTCAAAGTAGTAGAGGTAAAGGACTATGTGCATTAAGGGGCTAATTTGGCCCCCTCTGGAGCTCCAAATTGAAATTTGCTTTTCACCAATTTCTTCTGATTGGTTTATGAGAAGAATGACTCAAGTGTATATTTCTGGCATTTATTTATTTTATCGTTGCTATGGTAACATAAATGGCCAACAAATAGGCTTCAAATAAAGAAATTGCCATTTCAGACTAAATTTTAGGATTTGGGAGACCGATGTTTTAAGAATTAGATATCATTCCAGCTAAATAAAAAGACTTTTAATATGTTGTGTGCCGTAATAATTCTCTTCGTCTGTTAAATTGTCATTTTGGTATTTGCTTGTGCTCTATGTTCATTTCTCTGTCAAATGTTTCAAATTTGCTCCAAAATGGTCACTTTCCCATTTTCAGCCTATTTGGACGGCCATTTTTGTTACCATAGCAACGGTAAAAATCAAATTAATACCAGACTTTTACACTTGGGCTATTGTTCTATTAAACTGATTAAAAGAAATTGTTGAAGACAATTTTAATTTTTAGCCTCATAGAGGGCCAAATAGCCCCTTAATGCACGCAGCTCTTTGTTCTATGTTATTTTATGTCTTCTAACATGACAAGTTCCAGTTAAATTTCACATTTGTTTCATGTTGCATTGAACTTTCCATAAAATGATATGAGCAGAGCAAATGATACGCATTTACAACAGTCAAGAACAATCCATTTAGCAATATTTTAAGTATATATGATGATCTTAACTGGAGTACATAACTGATCTGAAAAGTAATTAAAAATGAAAGTATTTGTTAATTAATGCCATTTTTACCTTGTTATTAATTATATTCAATTACAGTAATTCAAGAGATGACTCAATTACAATTACGTGCAATCACTTTATAACATGTGATTAAATTACAATAAATTAAAATTACAATTTTGATTACCCCAACTCTGTATCATAACCAAGTACATCATCGGTGGGTTGGTGATTGGTTCATTTGTTGGACTGGGCCCTCCATGGCTCAATTAAGGGTTTTCATTTGCTCTGCCTGTAAGTTAGGAACCCTTTTCTTTGTTTCATCACAATATGTTAGTTGATTTGAATGTTCCTCTGTGATGATGCATTGCATAATTTAGGAAACCTACATACGAGCTAAGCAATCTATCTCCTCACCTTACACTCCCTCCCACTGTGGCCCCAGCTGCCATCCTTTCTAAGGATTTCTAAGGTTTTCATTTGCTCTGCCTGTAAGTTAGGAACCCTTTTCTTTGTTTCATCACAATATGTTAGTTGATTTGAATGTTCCTCTGTGATGATTCATTGCATAATTTAGGAAACCTACATACGAGCTAAGCAATCTATCTCCTCACCTTACACTCCCTCCCACTGTGGCCCCAGCTGCTCTCCTTTCTAAGGCGGTAATTCATTTGTTCTTTATCCATAGTTTGTTGATGCTCCCATTGGATGTGGGGTTTTGTTGCTTTATTAGTGTCCATTCTAATTTTGCAACCAATTTGATGAGGAAGAGAGAGCTAGTTGCTTTACTTTTTATTGTGTTCTTGCTGCCGTGTGGCTGTCAGTGTAAGGCTCAAACCTGCAGATGATGTATCGTTGTTCTAAGCAATGTATATTGGATTATAGTGTAGCTGTCTGATTATGCCGTGGCTATAAACCACGTATATTGCATTATGATGTAAACGCATGATTATGTCGCTGTTATAAGCCATGTATATTGCAATATTATGTAGATGCTCGATTATGTCGTTGTTATAAGCTACGTATATTGCATTATGATATAAAACTGACTATGTCGTTGTAATAAGTCACTTATATGGCATTATGATATAGAGCTGATTATGTCTTTGCTAGAAGTCATGTGTATAGCGTTAAATATTTGGCAGATTATGTCGTTGTTATAAAAGTAAGTAAGGTTGCAAAGATCAGGAAACGATACAATCAAGTACCACACCTGACCCAGGATACCAAAGGGAAAGTGACAAACTCACAGAAGACAGCACAAACGAGAGCCAAGAGGTCAGCCCTTTCCCAGCAGGTGACCACAAAGCACATATACACAGACGCGCACAAAACATAGCAAACACAAGACAGAACAAATACATAAAAGATCCACAAAAGAAGTACCGCCTTGGAACGGTCAGTAAAATATTTTACTGGAGGGCTTAAACCGGTTTAACGGCGCCAACCTCACCCTTAATTCAGATGTGGATCAAGACACATAGATATTTGGTTTGCATGAAAGACCCCTAACTTATCAATGCATCATCTCCTAAAACATATAAATCAAGATATAACAAGGAGATAAAGCAAGGATAAGGACTCAACAGTAAATTAAACTGAATACCGGAGCAAAAGAAATCCAACAGGTAAACCCCGGTGGGCCCAACAAACAGCCAAAGCATCAGGCCCCTACCATCTCATCAATAGATAAGTCTTTAAGTCGGAACCATCATAGAGTCTGAAGTCCGACCCACCAGCGTGCAATTAAAGAGGAAAGCAAAGCCACGTGTATTGCATTATGATATAGAGCTGATTATGTCGTTGTTATAGGCCATGTATATTGCATTATGATATAGAGCTGATTATGTCGTTGATATAGGCCACGTAAATTGCATTATGATGTAGATGTCTGATTATGTCGTTGTTATATGCCACGTTTATTGCATTATGATAGTGGGCTGATTACGTCGCTGTTATAAGCCATGTATATTGCATTATGATATATAGTTGATTATGTCGTTGTTATAAGCAACGCTTATTGAATTTAGATGTAGATGTTTGATTATGTCGTTGTTATAAGCCACCTTTAATGAATTATGATATACTTAAAGTTCGTGAACACATCTTATTAGGGTTTTAAAAGTACCTGATTTCGATACTGTTATATTTATTTCTTTAAAGAGAAATAATACAACTAATTTGAGTTAACAATATTCATTTATAGATGTCTAGATGTCTGATTATGTCTTTGTTATAAGCCACTCACATTGCATTATTATATCGAGCTGATTAAGTCGTTGTTATAAGCCACGTATATTGCATTGTTATATAGAGATAATTATGCCGTTGTTATAAGCCATGTATATTGCATTATGATGAAGATGTCTGATTATGTCGTTGTTGTAAGCCATGTATATTGTATTATGTTGTTGTTATAAGCCATGTATATTGCATTATGATGTAGGTGTCTTATTATGTTGTTGTTATGAGACACGTATATTGCATTATGATGTAGATGTCTGATATTGTTGTTGTTATAAGCTA
Source organism: Loripinus fragilis (assembly GCA_964019695.1). NCBI lineage: Eukaryota > Metazoa > Mollusca > Bivalvia > Lucinida > Lucinidae > Loripinus > Loripinus fragilis. The sequence goes on from OZ026525.1 coordinate 78,656,182, forward strand.
TGAATATTGCATTATGATGCAGATGTCGGATTATGTCCTTCTTATAAACCACGTACATGTATAATGCATTATGATAGTGGGCTGATAACGTCGTTGTTATAAGCAATGTATATTGCATTATGTTGTAGATGTCTAATTATGGCGTTGTTATAAGCCATGTATATTGCATTATGTTATAAAGCTGATTATGTCGTTGTGATAAGCCACCATTGTTGAATTATGATGTACTCAAAGTTCATGAACACATCTTATTAGGGTTTTAAAAGTACCTGATTTCGATACTGTTATATTTATTTCTTTAAAGAGAAATAATACAAATATTTTGAGTTAACAATATTCAATTATAGATGTCTAATTATGTCGTTGTTATAAGCCACGTATATTGCATTGTTATAAAGAGATAATTATGCCGTTGTTATAAGCCATGTATATTGCATTATGATGAAGGTGTCTGATTATGTCGTTGTTATAAGCCATGTATATTACATTATGATGTAGATGTCTGATTATAATGTTGGTATAAACCATGTATATTGCATTATGATTTTGATGTCTAATTATGTTGTTGTTTTAAGCCATGTATAATGCATTATAATGTAGATGTCTGATCATGCCGTATTTATAAGCCATGAATATTGAATTATAATATAAAGCTGATCATGTCGCTGTTATAAGCCACGTATATTGCATTATGATATAGATGTATGATTATGCCATTGTTATAAGCCATTTATATAGAATTATTTTATAGACCTGATTATGTCGCTGTTATAAGCCATGTATATTGCATTATGATGTAGGTGTCTGATTATGTCGTTATTATAAGATATGTATATTGCATTATGATGTAGGTGTCTGATCATGCCGTTTTTGTAAGCCATATATATTGCATTATTATATAGGTGTCTTATTATGTTGTTGCTATAAGCCAGGTTTATTGCATTATGATATAGATATCTGATTATGTCGTTGTTATAAGCCACGTATATTGCATTATGATGTAGATGTCTGATCATGTCGCTGTTATAAGCCATCTTTATTGCATTATGATGTAGGTGTCTTATTATGGTGTTGTTATAAGCCACGTATATTGCATTATGATATAGATGTCTGATTATATCGTTGTTTTAAGCCACGTATATTGCATTATGATGTATATGTCTGATCATGCCGTTGTTATAAGCCATCTATATTGCATTATGATGTAGGTGTCTGATTATGCTGTTGTTATCAGCCATGTATATTGTAATATGATGTAGGTGTCTGATTATGTCGTTGCTATAAGCCATTTATATTGCATTATGATGTAAATGTTTGATCATGCTGTGTTATAAGCCATCTATATTGCATTATGATGTAGGTGTTTTATTATGGTGTTGTTATAAGCCACGTACATTTCATTATGATATGGATGTCTGATTATGTCGTTGTTATAAGCCATGTATATTTTATTATGATGTAGTAGTCTGATTATGCCGTTGTTATAAGCCACGTTTATAAAATTATTATAAAGAGCTGATTATGTCGTTGTTATAAGCCATGTAAATTGCATTATGATAAACATAAGACAAATTTTATTTAAGTTGGAAAGAATAAACAGAGATAACATTAGCTATGTTTAGCTATTTACCAATGTAGATGTCTGATAATGCCGTTGTTATAACAAAAGTTATTTGAATTATAATATAGAGCTAGTTATGTCGTTGTTATAAGCCATGGGTATTGCATTATGATGTAGATGTCTGCTTAGTCGTTGTTATAAGCATTGTACATGGCATTAAGATGTAGCTGCCTTATTATGTTGTTGTTATAAGACACGTTTATTGCATTATGATGTAGATGTCTGATTTTGTGGATGTTATAAGCCATGTATATTATACAAATGATACATTTTTTTTAGGTTAACAGCAAGATTTGTCAACCAAAGAACAGTGATGCTCGCCGAGGCGAAGCCAAGGTGAACACCACTTTCGAGGATTGACTAATCCTGATGTTAACCAAAAATGAATGCACCAATTGTTTTGTTACATGACATTGTCTCTTTTTTTCCTAATTTATTTAAAGTATTTTTATATTTATAAATTTGCTCAAGTCAGATGTTTCTAGTGCACTTTCATTACGAAGATTATTTCAACAATATACTTCCTAAATTTCAGCAACTCTTGTGAGATTAGCAAAATAATTGCATTTTAACCCATATATGTCTAGCGTCTTTTAACTGGGACAAAGGCAAATAGTGCAGACCCAGATCAGACGCCGCAGTCTAACATGCGATCTGATCAGGGTCTCCACTGTTTGCTTGCACAATTTCCTATTAAATTCAACACATTTTACCTTTGAAATATACATAAGAACCAGTCAGTGTTTCAAAGTCTATTTTTAGCTGTCAGGCAACAGTGACAAAAACCATGTCACCTGGGCTAGATTTAGTTCAATCTATTTCTAGCTCTCTGTAAGCGCTGACAAAACTAATGTTGGCCTGTCTTCAGCTCATCACTGTTTGACATTATGATCTGTGACAACCAGTGCATCTAGTTTCACCCAATCAGAGGAGATTTTTTTTATAGGAGTCATATAACGATGCATTATGATGTAGCTATCTGATTAAGTCGTTGTCATAAGCCATGTATATTGCATTATGATGTAGATGTCTGATTATGTCAGTGTTATAAGACACGTTTATATACATTATGATGTAGATGTCTGATTATGTCGCTGTTATAAGCCATGTATATTGCATTATGATATGGATGTCTGATTATGTTGTTGTTATAAGCCATGTATATTGCATTATGATGTAGGTGTCTGATTATGTTGTTGTTATAAGCCATGTATATTGCATAATGATAGAGATGTCTGATTATGTTGTTGTTATAAGCAATGTATATTGCATTATGATGTAGGTGTCTGATTATTTTGTTGTTATGAGAAACGCATATTGCATTATGATATAGATGTCTGATTATGTTATTGTTATAAGCCATGTTTATTGCATTATGATGTAGGTGTCTGATTATGTTGTTGTTATAAGTCACGTACATTGCATTATGATGTAGGTGTCTGACTATGTTGTTGTTATAAGCCATGTATATTGCATTTTAATGAGGTGTCTGATTATGTTGTTGTTATAAGCTATGTATATTGCATTATGATGTAGGTGTCTGATTATGTTGTTGTTATAAGCCATGTATATTGAATTGATGTAGGTGTCTGATTATGTTGTTGTTATAAGCCATCTATATTGAATTATGATGTAGGTGTTTGATTATGCTGTTGTAATAAGCCATGTTTATTAAATTATGATATAGATGTCTGATTATGTTGTTGTTATAAGCCATGTGTATTGCATTATGATGTAGATGTCTGATTATTTTGTTGCTTTAAGCCATGTATGTAGACTTAAGTGTAGCTGTTTAATATAATATCTATTGTTATATGACTCCCATAAAAGACATCCTCTGATTGGCTGAAACTAGGTTGCACTGGTTGTGGCAGATCATGATGTCAAACAGTGATGAGGTTAACATTAGTTTTTTCAGTGCTGACAGACAGCTAAAAATAGATTGAACGTAATCTAGCCCACTTGACAGGGTAACATGACTTTTTTTCACTGCTACCTGACAGCTTAAATAGCTATTGCTACACTGACTGATTTCTTATGTATATTTCCCAGGTAGAATGTTTTAATTCAGAATTTGTTCAATATACAACATCAGTAATTAAAAAAAGCAATTATTTTGCATATCTAATAAGAGTTTCAGAAATTTGAGAAGTTAGTAGTGAAATAATCTTCCTAGTGAAAGTGCACTATGAACCTCTGGCTTCAGCTGTATGGGATAAGCCTATGCATTGTAAACCAGGGGTCGCAGGTTCAATTCACAGCTTCTACCAGTCTGTCGAATGAGACTTTGAGCTGTGGCCCTGTCTTCTGAGACGCTTTAAACCCAGAACCATTGCTGGTTGAGCCTTCGGGTGCTCCTCGACATATAACCATAAACCCACCTGGCCAGTACTGGTTATAGCCAATGAACATGGCCACAACCATTTTTAATAAATATGAAAAAAAAACTAGGAAAAGAGAGAAAGTGTCATATAACAAAACAATTGGTGCATTCTTTTTTGGTTAACATCAGGATAAGTCATCCCTCAAAAGTGATGTTCACCTTGGCTTTGCCTCTGTGAACATTACTGTTCTCCGGTTTACAAATCCTGATGTTGACCTCGAAAGAATGCATCAATTGTATATTGTTATATGACTGGAGAAATCCTGTCTCCTGATTGGCCCTATTCGCCTTCATAAATGTCTATGTCTGCCTGAAAAATGGTCTAAACTGGCATACAAGTTAATACAGGCTTGAAACAAACTAAAAAACTGAGTATGATCAAGAAAAACTACAATCACAAACTGCAGACCAACATCGGCACCGTGATGAAGGGCTACAGGACATTTACAGTAGCAAGACACCCAAAAGACAATAAAGCAAAGCAACCAGCTCTCAAATAGCTTACAGAAGTTAAAATTTTTGACACGTTTCCAAAATCACCCTTGAGAGAGCTAAAATAGCATGATAGGTATGTAACTAACATGGGCTGCATGAAATTGACATTACTTGCTGTTTCACAACAGTTTTGTTTAGTTTTGTTTGTTCATTTTTTTGAATAAACAAAATGTAAAAAACTGTTTTATGATTACATTCCATATTCAGAGAATTTATATATACATTTAAAGAATGCAAATACTACGTTAAAATATACTAATAACAGTCGCTAAATTTTGTGAGAAAGTCCTTAGGTTGAGGCATGACAAAATTGAAAGTAGAAAAGTTTCATTTATGTAAAAAAAACAGTTATTGACGTCAATTTCGGTGGAAATTAGGATATATCTACCCTTATAAGTGATATTCACCTCAACCTTACGACCTCGGTGAATTTCACTTTTTCGGATAGATAAATCCTCATGCCTACCTCGTTGTAGTCAATAATTGTATAACATTGTTAAAATCGAAAGTATATTGGTAATATGAGTGCGTCTTGGTCTCAATTACATCCTCTTGGTGCGATGGGTTGGCTTTTAATATTCACGTGTGTTTTTAGTAAAATATGTCATTTTGTTTTCCTTTTATGATAAGGCCGCACGTTTGTTTATCAGTTACCTCTCATATCAACTGCATTGTTGCGCGTTGTCTGATAAACGTTGTCTATCTCACGACATATGCCTTTATCAGGTCATGTGACGTTGCACTTTTTGAATGACGTCGCTAATGACGCTGAATCAACACAAAAATCGAAAATTACGTCATAATCGCTAGTTTGAAGTGTGAACCAGTGGGTAAACTGATAAAGAGAATACCAGGCTCGCGTCTTTTGATATCAAGTTTACCAGGCTCGGCTTTGATAAAGCATGTTGAATCGCTCAACAAGCCTCGTGATGTCATCAAGCGTTCTCAAAGCCTTGCCTGGTAAACTTGATATCAAAAGACATTCACCTTTCTGTTCTCTATATACTGTATGCATGTTTAAGATAAATTATGCAAATTACTCATCTCTTGTTTCGAAAAATAAACTGATCAGCAACAACGAGACAAAAGGAACATTCCAGCATATGCCTGCAAGCAAATGAGACGGAGAATACTAAGTGAATGTCTTTCGATATCAAGTTTACCAGGCAAGGCTTCGAGAACGCTTGTTGACATCGCAAGGCTTGCCGAGCGATTCAACATGCGTTCTCCAAGCCTAGCCTGGTAAACTTGATATTAAAAGACCCGAACCTGATATTCTACTTATCAGCTTACCAAGTTGATTCACTCTTCATTCTTCAAACTAGCGAATATGACGTAACGATCGATTTTTGTGTCGATTCAGCGTCATTGGCGACGTCATTCAAAAAGCGCTACATCATCATGACCTGATAAAGGCACCTACCGTGAGGTAGCTTGGGTATCACATAATGCATTAGGTCAAGTTTGCATTCTGGGTAATTTAGCATGTTTTAGTCGTCTGTGGATTCTTTTTTGCTTAAATTGGACTTTTTTTTTTCAAAAACAACATTTTAGGAAGACCAATAAAGAATCACAAAGTGCTGAGCCAGATCAGGCCTGACTGTTTTTCGGGTCGTATCTGGATCCAGATTGTTTGCAAGGACTGTCGGCAGACGACAAATACGTAACAAGCAGGCACAATGTTAAGTTTCCCGCATAATGTCCGATTACTAGTGAATAAAGTTCTCACGTGATGTGCAAAAAAACATGAAATATTAACTTATTTATGGAGAAATATTCACAAAACAACCACATAAATCATTAGGTTTTATATCACAAATGCAGCAGACGGATTAAAATGAGTTTTAATGCACGGATATGTACATCAGTGTAAAAGTTTACCCTTAAAGCGCCTGCAAAATATTAGTTACGAGAATTATGAATTGGTGGAAAAAAATCCGTAATTTGCTGAGCTATTTTAGTAAGAATATTAGAAATCCCAACATCAACCCTTAAAGCAATGTAGATCCAGACTGATCAGAATGCTTTCACCCTGCTTGTTTTGTTTGATTTGATTCTTTACGTCCCATCAACAAACTTTCAGTTATGTAGGAACGGGTCTTCCTGGGTTGAACCAGTACTAAGCTAGGATTAATATGTCTTGCTCAAGGACACAACGCAGTGACGCCGGTGAGGCTCGAACCCGCGGCCTTTCGGTCTCGAGTCCAGCACTCTACCATTGAGCCACTGCGATCCCTAATCACCCTGCTTGTAATGCATGCTAATAGCTGTTTGCTAAAATTAGTGTGATTTTACACTAGAGTTGGTGCCAGTTGAAATGCCACTAATCTTGGTGTAAATGCTTTAAAAACTATGTTATGTTCTATTATTTTGATCTGGAGAATAACTAGTCTAAGAACACTAACAAGTAGACATTAAATATTTATGACTGATGAAATGATGGCCTCAATGTGCTTAAAAGTAAGTGTAAGTTAACACCAAAATGGGAGGAAGCTCAGTTGCCATCTATTTTGATGTTAACTTGCACTAATCTTTCACAATGTATGACGTCTTCCACAATACACTTTTTGCGACAAAACAGGAATTATAGTGGATTTGATCTAAGTTTAGACTCCAATGAATCACTGTTACCAAATCAAACAAGCAGATTCGACAACGAATTAATTTCCCCGCCTACTCTGTTATTGTCATGGTTTGTTATTTTGTCCGTATCAAGTCTGAATTATTCTCTAAAATAATAAGCAAATCAGGGGCAATAACTCATGTTTGTGGAAGGACTTGCTGACAAAATTTCAAAACACAACACCATACACTTGCAATAAATATTCATTATGTTCATCCATTAAAATGTTATGGCTCTAAGAAAACACAAATTCAACAGAACTTAAGCAAGTAAAGGGCAATGATTCCTCTATTTTGGAGGATTTACTGATGAAACTGCTCAAGTACCACCACAAAATGGTGATACATATTTAGCATAATTTTCGTGAAAATCCATTCATCTCTTACAAAGTTATGGCTCTAGATGGGCCAATTCATTGAAATTAAGGCAATCAAAGAGCAATAACTCCTGCACATCTAAGAGCATTCTAATGAAACTTCGTGTGTATCACCCACTTCATATTCAGTTAAGTTTCATGAAAACCAATCCTTACCAAGTTATGGCACTGTAGAGACCGATTCATTGAATTGTAGGCAATTAAAGAGCATTAACTCCTGTATATCTGAAACCATTGTGACAAACGTTGATGTGCATAACCATACAATTGTCAGATATAGTATAACTATAAGATTCATGAAATTCCAGCCATTGGTGACTAGCTTATAGCTATGAATGAACAAATGCATTGATATTAAGGCGATCAAAGAGCAATAACTCCTCTACAACTGATCACTGCCTCATGAAATTTCACATGCATCATCACACTATGGCCTCATATACTCAGTATAATTATCATGAAATTCAATCAACTGCTTACTAAATTATGGCTGGGGACGGATAAATTCATTGAAATTTAGGCAAACAAAGGATAATAACTCCTATACAACTGATGGCATCCTCATTAAACTATACATGCATCATCACAATATGGTCATATATACGACCATATATACTTGATATAAGTTTTATGAAATTCCATCCATCACTAACTAAGTTATGGCTCAGGGCGGAAAATGTATTGAAAGGGGTACTTTCATCTGTACCCACGCATGGATTTTCTTTAAACTATGCGTATTAATATTTCATTATATACGAACTATGGAAATGTATTTATCGAATTAGATAGTTAAGAATACGGCTTAGGAAGCAACCCTGACGTACTCCACCTTGAGGTGGTACCTGTCTCTAAATTTCCATGTCCTAAATCTATAGTTTTGTTTATTTCTATGAATTGTCGTCTAGATTGAATCCAAAATACCATAGGCATTATTTTAATACCACAAAACCATTTGGATAAATTATGGTTTACGTTTTCAGAAGAAGTGATTGTAAAATTTCAATATTTTTTTTTCAAAACTTTTCAAAACATTCAATCCAAAAGATGGATATGTTCTACTCTTTGTCAAGATATCATATTATCACAAAAACATGCCATATATATACTACTGATCTGAGCCAAATATCATGAAAATCCAAAACCGGTAACTTTGTCATTTCCTACCTCTTATGGGTATAGGTCAGTTTTAGCAAAATTAATTATTTAGTTCAAATGAATCAATAACTCGACATAAAGAGGTTGTTTTTTTAATCTACTTCCACTTTTCTTAACGAAAGACATGTTTAGACAATTCTAAATGATTCAATGGTCAGAAATGCCAAAGGTCATGGCCCTGTATCATGGCACTATGGGGCCAAGACAATGTGTATCACTTCCTCAAGTCCTGTATGTTATTGTTTAAGAAACATATTATCCTTACAATAAACATGTAAAAACAAAAAGACTAAATATTTCCTTTACATCCCAACTGAACTGGAGGAACCACATTTTGGTGCAGTGACCAGGATAACGTGTAACAGAGTCTTATCAAAGGTATCATAAAACAGTGTTCTATTTGAATAAGTAAGGTCCAGAAACAAAACTGTATGCCTAGAATATACAGCCAGCTAACGTATAAATATTGCTATTTGATGGAAATCAGCATCAATTTTACAAAACAGAATGAACAGAAAAGGTTCAAGCATTAAATGAGCAATACCTTTGAAGCCAAGAGTTATCTGTGACCAAAATGGTTAATTTTGACCAATAGGTTTGACAGGGGGCTATTTTTGTGAAGCAGGTTTATTAATGAGTCTTACAATTATAAAATCATAGATATAAGGTTCTTCTCCAGTATGAACTGACTTGTTATAAGGTTTCTCTTCTGTATGAATTAAAATTCTTAATAATGTTACATATTAAGTGAAACATTGGCTAGATGTAGTTTTAATGTTAGAAACTAGATGTGTTAAGTACAGGTGTCAACATATTGTATCATTTTGGCTAATATTATTGTGTAAGCACTTCATTAAATAAGAATCGTGTCACTTAATATCAAAGAATATTGTTGTTTCCTTTTCCAATCCATAATAGGGGAAAACACTGAACAAATCAACTTCTACCAATAAACGTACTAGCATGATGATTCAAACTAAGCAAGTATTCAAGTATGTTTTACACTGAAACATAATTATTGTATTTTTTTATTTCGATGAATTAGGGCCATGTGTTTACATCAAGTTAAAAAAATATGATACCGGTCCTTGAATTTCATGAAATTTGGTCTACATATTCTTAACATGTATGGATAGTTTATATGTTGAAATGGTATCTTGACAAAGACCACAACCTGTAAAAAATGTTAATTCCAAATTTGGACTGAATACAAAATATACAGTCGAAAATTGGGGTACCATGCTATAAAAATGAATGCCCACCCAATATCCTTATACATACAAAGCCATTTTAAGTAACAGCGAAATTATCAATGATATAGCTATTTAATAAAACATTTCTCCGCCCGTTACATGATATGTCAATTACTTTAGAAATGATTATAAGTGGGTACCCTAAGGTATTATAGTGATATCATACATGACGTCATAAATTAGCAAAGGAATTGCATAAAAACTCTAACGCACCATAAATATTAAAGTTATACCCCAGACAAGTAAATAACATAATATTTTCAAAATCCAAGCGTGGGCAGACTCCCAAGTTAATTTCCCATACCATGCAAGAGCCCCTTTCGGAAATCTAAAGTAGCCAACAAGGGTCTATTCGTGAGTACGGACGAACGGACGGATGGACGGACGGAGAAAGCCAAACCTATTGGGCGGGGGATAAAAAGAATCTTGCTAATGGTATCGTTTTTCTTGCTTTTTCATACCTTCTGTGTCGATGCTTTCGATAGTTCATGGTACTGGGTAGTTTTGCACACTTTTTGTCGTCCGCTGATATTTTTCAGAATCGACTTTTTCGAAACATTATTTCAGGAATTCCATTAGATTATCGAACAGTTTGGATCCAGATCAGGCCCGACAAAATGTCGGGCCTATTCTGGGTCCAAACTGTTTGCAAAAGCAAAACTTATCAGCAGATGACACTAGTAGGTATTGAGTTGGATAAACAATTAAAGATTATCTTTGGAACCGCAACAAACTCTCACATGCTACTCATTTTGAATAGTTTATTGATGAGTAAATTCATGCGAATACCTCTCAAACTAGACAGTTAACATTTAGGCCTCATTACAAGAAAACATATCTTATTGGCTTAGCTCCCATTACGCAGTTACGCACGTGCGTAATGAAAATAGTAGCATTCAAAGGAGGTTACGTAATGTGGTAAAAGTGGTTTTCAACGCCATAAGGAACTGCTCTTTAAGGAAAGAATTCGCTCCCTCTGGGAGCAAATTCTTTCCATTCAGAGAAGTTCCCATTATGAAAAGGGACTAAATTAAAACAATCAGTTCTAGATCGAGTAGTCTCCCTTTGATGTGCGTAACTTTTAAGCGCTCTGGCTACGCCATTGTATCTTCTGTTTTTTGTTGTTGTTTTTTGACAAGATTAGGCTAAAACAAGCCTGCTCAGCTACAGAGACAATTCAGAAAAAGAAATTATGTATGTGCAAGGTTAACCCATTTAAGCCGTATGGCATTTCTCATTCGTACCAATTGGACCAGTACATTTCCATTTTAAGGGATGCTGGGTGGTATTTCTCATCTTTTATTTAAATTAAATAGAACATTCTGTAAGCAAACAGTGGAGACCCTGATCAGACGCCGCAATGTTCCGCAAAAAGGACACTAGGCTTATATGGGTTAAATATTATATTTTCCAGACAGCACATATTAAAGGCGCTGATCAGACTGTGTGGATGCACAGGCTGATCTGCCCCTTTGTTCTTCATCTGCAACAAAGATAGGTTTTCTTACGACGAGCACCCACTTGTCTTTTTTTATAAAATTCACAAAAATTAAATGTTCTTTCATAATAGCGTCAGATGAAGCGATTATTTTATATGACTGTAAACACATTATACACACATATACATCTGTACATGGAATAACATATATTTAAAACTACATGTAGTATTTACTAAGTTTAGTAGATAGTCTACCAACAACGCTTCACAATATTAGCAGCATGTCAAGCGAAATTACATATTTTTTTTTCAGAACAAGGCTACTCATAGGTAGCATAACAGCTTAGATATAGTCTGCAGGGCTCACCCTGCCATTAGCCATTGTAGCCATAAATGTAAAGTGGCGCCAAATATGCCATTGGCTAGAAGTACAATCTACTAAGGTGGCTCAAAAATTACATATCTACCAAAAAGTGTATTCTGATCAGCATTCGGATTTTCCAATATCGCTTTTATCATTCCTTCACACTTTATTATTGTGCCACAACTCTTTGAATGCTGGCTGTTTTTTTTTTTTTTTTTTTTTTTTTTTTTTTTGCAATACCAAACTGTTAGCAAAAGTTATAAGCAGATATGACAAAAGCCACCGCTAGCGGGCAAAGACTTAAATACAGAACAATTTCTTGATACTACTTTCTGTCTAAAACATTTCATTTGGCTCCAACTTTTTTCTATTTGGCTAAGGAGATGGCTACAACAAATTCTGAGCCAGGGTAAGCCCTGAGTCTGGGCACTGTTTTAATGTAAATAGATCTGGTACCATTATATAACTGGGCCAGAGATTTCCGCATTTATCGCATCAGTGAGCAGAGCATTCGCAGCTCGCATACACGATGTACGGATGTCAGACCAAAATTTAGACCTCTAGCTATGCTGGACACGTTAACATACTAGGCATTTATCAGAGGTATTAGCGCGTATACGATACGTACGGAAATCTCGTTCATTGGTCCATGTGTCTTTTTCTATCAAAAGCTCAAACTCATCCAGTTTGTTTAAATTGCTTCATTGAAATTCAAACTTCAATGATTTACACACCGGGTAGGCGGCAATCGAAAACGTCAATACTATCGACGATCGTAGATCAAAATTATTCAGAAACACTGTTTCAATCAATTATTACGTTCGTCGATTTTTAAGAGCGTTTTCGATTGCCGCCTACCCTGTGTGATTAATGGCTTATCACAAATATCGCTATATATGGAAGTTATATACTATTTTGATACAAAATGGATTTGCGATATCACAATAATGTGGTTTTTTTGTAGTAGGGAGTCCATAAAGAATGCATCTTCTCATAAACTGTAGGACGTAGCAACTTCAAACTTTGTAGATGCATAGATCAAATAATGTAGAGGGTACTAGGTGATGTGTTGTGTGACCTTGACCCCAAGGTCAAAGGTCAAAGAATGTTTTTTCTTGTAAATGAATCTCCTCCTAAGCTGTTGGACGTAGCAATTTCGAACTTTACAGGTGCATAGGTCACATTATGTAGAGGTAGCTGGGCAACATATCGAGTGACTTTGTCCCCAAGATCAAGGTCAAATAATGTGCTTTCTTATTAATTAGTGCATCTTATAAATTATTGGACGTAGAAACTTCAAATTTTGCAGGTGTACAGGTCATATGATGTGGAGGGTACTGGGCAACATTTGTGTGACCTTGATCCCAAGGTCAAGATCATATTATGTGCTTTCTTGTAAGTACATCCCCTCCTTAGCCATTGGCCGTAGCAACTTCAAACTTTGAAGGTGCGTAGGTGACATGATGCAGATGGTACTGGGTAACACTTTGTGTGCCTTGATCCCTAGATAAAGGTCAAAAGTAAAAAGCGGGTATGTTACAAGGGGGATAATTTGAAAAATATACATGCAAGAGTTATGATTCATATGCCTAAATGTGCTTTACAAATGTATTAAGTTTCATTGAAATATCTTTGAAATATGCTTGACGGTTATCAAGTTATAGAGCGGACACGATTTTTCGGTGGACAGACCCACGATCAGGGCAAGGGGGAAATATAAATGCAAGAGTTATGGTTCTTGTGCATGACACGCCGTCTTAATGTGCTTTACAAATGTATGAAGTTTCGTTGAAATAACGGTTAGCAATTTATAGAGCGGACAGAAATAGCATTGCAAATGATCAAAGGGAAATACTCCAAAAACATCCAAAGCAGAGTTATAGTTCTTGTGCATGACACATTGTCTCATTGTGCTCTAGAAGTGTATGAAGTTTCAACCAAATAGCTTTAACAGTGTCCAACTTACAGAGCGGACAAAAATGAATTTAGTTGTATTATAAGGGGGATAATTTGAAAAATAAACATGTAAGAGTTATGTTTTTGTGCACGACATGTCGTCTTAATGTGCTTAACAAATGTATGAAGTTTCGTTTTAAATACCTCTAACGGTTATCAAATTTTAGAGCGGACACGAAAAAGCATCGCAAATGATGAAAGGGAAGTAACTCCAAAATTTCCAAAGCAGAGTTCTGGTTCTTATGCATGACATGCCGTCTGAATGTGCTTTACATGTGTATCTAGTTTTGTTGAAATATATCTAAAGGTTTTCATGTTATAGAGCGGACACGATTTTGTGACAGACAGACGGACGGACAGACAGAAGCAAGGAGAAAAACAATGGGTCATAATTACGTCAGTAATTTTCCAAACAATGACCAATTAAACATGCCGATATATATATAGTCCAGTCACAATCTACTTCATATAAGAATTTAGTAAAACCATATATCGATGCATCATGTTCACAACTTCACAGTCCTAACGTAGAAATAGTGAAGAGATAATAGTTAATCCAACTAAGTCACCGTTCGAATGTGCACACATTCAACGTTCCTGATGTCACATATTTTCTGATTTTATGACGCCATTGAGGTCAGTTTCGTGACGTCATTTTGTCTATGTTGTGTGCGATCGATGTGCTTAATGAAGTCGTATCCTCAACATATTTAGCTACTTAAAGCTTCCGTCGCATACTTTCCAAACAAGCACCTTAAGCTTTTCCACTGTATACAGCATAAGGTACATATTGGCATATGCTTACAGAGAAGATTCAAATCAGTCTGTGCAATCAAACCGTCTGATCAGAGTCTTGGTATTTCGTCCGAAGGAACGTTGGATCCTTGGCTATCCATAGAATCCCTATCGAAGACTCTGATCAGACTGCGCGGATGGGCAGGCTGATCGGAGTCTTCGATAGGTGCACATGCCAATGTGTATACCTTTACCTGAATACAGGCTAAATCTTGGTTTAATCCAGCATAGAAATCGTTACAATGCACGATAACCTAACTTAGTGTTTTGCGCTTAATCCGATTGATATATACAGTTTTTCTTTTTTTAATACGAAATTGATCACATATTATCCATTTGCTAGCATGTGTTAAGTCGTCCCATTATACGGATTGCTTGTAAAAAGAAAGAAGACATACATTGTCGTCTAAAACCATGGACATTTTGTCTGATGTTGCCGTCTGCTTATAATCATTGCAAACAGATTGGACCCACACCAGGCTAGACACAACACCCGACCTGATATGAATCCAAACTGTTTGCCCCTCTGGTTGTATTCTCGAAATGTTCTCTCGAAAACGTTTTTTACAGCAACAAAAACTAGAGGACGAAAAAACGCAGCTTTGGAAAATTACTCAGCATGCAGAGTTATTCTTATCTCCACAGCTTTATTGCATGCAGAGTGCTAAACTTTTCCATCTCTGAACATATTTGGTATATACAGTTCGACGTCAAATGACGTATTACGTACGGATTACAGCTTGCTGTGACGTTGTGTGTAACGTCGGCGTTTCCTTATACAAGTCTATTCCACTAACGTCTAGCAAATCAGTGTCAGAATTTTCAACTTTCACAACATTGTTATTCTGCTCAGTTAGTCCGTGGTGCACGATTCCATTCGGAACTGGCTCATTCTGCATTATTAACGCAGGACGAACGTTACCCGAGTGCGGACGTAACACAAGACTATGACGTCCGCTATCTCTGACGTAAACCTTCTCTATGGGTTTAGCGACAGTAGTTGAAACTCCTCGCATCCGTAGGGATTTTGTTTTCCTCTCATGCACGCGGGGATCAAATGACACTCGCTGATATGCGGGAACTAGATGTGTTGTATGGTGACGAACGTACTGCGAACTATCTGTGACGTCACTTGAGAAACTCGGGATTGTGGTGCGCGGCCTTGGAGTAGTATTCGAACGTGCTCTCCACTGAATACGTTCGGACATATCATTTCCCATGTTTTGACGTTTCCAGTTATCGTACGACATTGTTGACGTTCTTGATGATATCGACCCATAACCTGACGTCTCGCCCCTTTTTGCAACTATACGTATCGGCCCGTCATTTTCAACAGACTTTGACGTTACCGTCGTTGATATACGTTCGGCTGGCGTGCGGTAGTCAGGAACAGTGACACGTATTACGTTCTGGTCTTCCTCTGAACGTCTTATGTATGCTTTAGCCGCCTCTCTGTCGTCTTCTTCTTGAACGACCGCATCTAACGCCGCTAAAACATTCGGCGTTTTTGGCGACTCCACTTTGTATACGTCATCCTGGGATACCGTTGTTTTATGAACCTTAATTTCTAGAGGTTCAAACTCTCGCCGTACCTTAGCTTCTGCTGTTGTCAGACCTGTAGACTTTTCTATGAGATATTTTATATCCTTAAGCTCCTGTGATAGAGATTCTAATTCCAGTCTAAGAGCACTTTCAGAAACTTCAGAATGGCTGTCTGAAATGTCCCCATTTCTCATTTCAAATTCATGACTTCTCTGAACTTGGGGTGGTTTTCCTTTTCGATACATATGAACCTTATATTCGTGTGGTGAAGCTTGGCCATTTTGTAGTGCTTGATTTTGGTTTACCATCACTCGAACTCCGCCATTGCTCTGTACCACCCGGCTGTCACCATGGATATTCACTAATTGATTAAGTTCCCGTTTCGCGTCATTACGTTTCTCATTCTCACGCAATGTCCAATTTATTCCATCGTGTGTCTTTTTAGTGGCTGGATTGAATCCATGCCCTGGTTCTATGGACCTTGTAATCGAACGAAACCCTTCTATAAACATGGATGCGTCCATTGCATTAGCACACCTAAATGCAAAGAGCTGGTACTGATAATTGGGATCACGTGATTTGGCAATGACGACTAGAAAGTCCGGAGTGTTTTGACTCACTGTAAGAAAGTGTATGGTTGGAAAGGGAATGAACTCGTGCAACATTTTTCCTTGAATTAAACTAGTTTTATGAACACGCATTCCGTCAGACCACAACTGCAGCTTAACTTTGTGCCCGGTCTCATTTCGGATTTTGTTGTTAATCTGTTTGATCACGTTGTCGTTGACTGTTTTCTCAGACCAAGATCCCACGTATCGAACTTTCTTTTCTACTATGTAACCCGCCATCTTGAATTTCTTTAACCGGAACCGGAAATGACGTTTACTTCAGAAAACAACTATGAAAAATCGTTGGTCTTCAAATCACATTTTTTTCTGAAATAGAAACAAAATGAGATAGTTAATCATAGGCCCAGATAAGGAAATTTTATGAGCGTAAAACTGTAATTATTTCCTAACCCAACAATTTAAACATCTTTTTGGGTGCTCAAAAGAACCGTCTCATTGAGACGGTTCTTTTGAGTACCCACAACATATGTTTTGGGTGAGAAATGAAGAAAATAGTTTACCAATACGCACTCTTATCTTATTGTCCAGCTCATGATAAAAATTCGCAAAATTCTCCTTCAAACGTCCATGCTGCCGTATCGCATGGGCCTAGGTTTCAATTTTGGTCCGTCTTTCATCTGGCCCCGAGGTCAAAATACTTGATCATGCTCAACTCAACTGAGCACGAAATTTCAACTGCTCAAAAAACTAAAATACCGACAAACGAATAAGTTTCTTACTTAGTCTCTCAGATGTTGTATTTATCATGCCAATAAATGTTAAAATACCACAATTGTTGGCATTTTAACATTTATGAGCAGGATAAATTTCGTGCTCAGCTGAATTGAGCATGAAAAAACTTTTATTCCTCTTGGCCTGATCACCAATAACTTAGATGGTAAAATTGCCATTGGTGCTATTAGTGAGCCAATGAGGTTCTTGGATTCACCCGGATCAATCACCAGAACTCCAGAGTGGATATGGTTTTTAGAGAGAATGGAAATGTTCCTCCTTACTTCAAAGCAACCTGGGCCCCGGGATTATAATGCTCAACTCAACTGAGCATTGAATTTCAACTGCTCACAAAAACTAAAATGCCGAAATATAAAGACGTTTCTTGCTTTCAAACTCTCAGATGTTGTATTTATCATTCTAATGAATGTTCAAATGTCAAATATTATTCGTATTTTAGCATTTATGAGCATGATCAATTTATGCTCAACTGAGCATGAAATTTCAACTGCTCATAAAAACTAAAATGCTGAAAAATAAAGACTCATCTTGCTTTCAAACCCTCAGATGTTGTATTTGCTTATAAACATGATACATGTTAAAATGCTAACAATTGTGACATTTTAACTTTGATGAGCCTGATAAATTTCATGTTCAGTTGAGTTGAGCATAAAAAGGTTTTAGAACCTCGGAGCCAGGACCTGGTAGAAAACAGGAGAATTCCTGTAAAATTTCGATTATTTTCTTATGCATTAGTCCAAATGTATGTTAAATCCGCTGCTTAGTACTGTTAAGCCCAGGAAGACAGTAAATTGTCCCGACATGACACTGAAAAGTTGTTGACTGGGACGTAACGCATCAAAACAAACAAACTTACCAACTAAAAATATGCTGAACTGTATCAGTTAGAACCGACAGCACATGTTTTGGTTGAGAAATACATGTAAGTAAATTAATTTGAGCCAGTGCATGAGATTTCCAACAATGTAGGACGTGCGACCAGCAAAGCCTCAGATCAGCCTGCGCATACGCGCAGTCTGATCAGAGCCTTTGCTGGTCGCTTGAGTATTCTATATTTGTTAAGCCACTGACTGAACGACATTTGGAAAAGGAGGCTGCAGAGGCTCGTCCGAGTCTACATTTGTCAAAATGTCAAATTGTTCGAAATCTCATGCCGCAGCTCAAAATTTTACAATAACCCATTTATCTGCAGGGCTTTCGCCACAGGCATGTCACGAAAACTGGTCACACTGACAACTACATGGTGAGTATAGATAGCTTCAACGCTTGAACAACAACAATCAGACAATCAAACAGAAGAAACAAAATTGTTAGTATCGAATAACACTGATCGACATTTAATTTTCGGTAAAATAAGTTTATACATTTACCTTTAGTTTACCTTTCATTAAAATCCAACCGAAGTACACAAAGATATACTATAAAAGTAAAACATGACAGTTTACATATTATTAATCGGACCAATATTAAAGATACGGTTCAATACCCAAGGTTTTAGCATAAAATCCGACTTAAAACCGGTTTTGTGAATGACAAAGGATTAATTCTTTGGAAGACAGCGCACCGCTAACTGTTAAATCAAGGTACCTCACGAAAACAGACCGCATTAACATGCGTCGACAGTAGACACAGTGATAATGTAAACATATTACCCATGTCAGCACACCGTGAAACTTTTAGGGTATTTCGTACTATAGATGGAATAGTCTATTCAGGCCCCGAGCTTTTGTGTGTTTCTTCATGCTCAACTTAACTAAGCATAATATTTACCATGCTCATTAATGTTAAAATGTCAACAATTGTTGACACTATAACATTTATTAGCGTGATACATGTAATTACAACATAGAGTTTGAAAGCAAGAAATGACTTTTATTTTTTCAGAATTTTAGTTTTTACGTGCAGTTAAAATTCCATGCTCAGTTGAGTTGAGCATTAAAAAATACCTCGGGGCCTGGCTCCGAGGTTATAAAACTTTTTTCATGCTCAACTCAACTGAGCACGAAATTTCAACTGCTCATAAAAACAAAAATACCGAAAAGTGAGGAAGTTTCTTGCTTTAAGTCTCTCAGATGTTGTATTTATCATGCTAATAAATGTTAAAATGCCAACAATTGTTGGCATTTTAACATTTATGAGCAGAACAAATTTTGTGATTAGCTGAGTTGAGCATGAATTTTTTTTATAACCTCCGGGCCTGATTTTTGATGTACTGCCGCAAAACGAGAATTAGAGTTTGATGTACAAATGTACCTGCCGAAATTGATCCCATGCACAGTGTATTCGATTCAGCGGAGCATTATGCTCCTGTCAATATGATAAATCCATTACCAATGATTGGCAAAAAGGAAATGAACTAGAATCAGTGTTCATTGCGACAGATTTAATGCGACTTTGTCACGAAGATTGTACATAAGAAACGAACCGCACCAGTGTTATGAAACATGGGCGGATCCAGAGGGGGGCAGGAGGTTCGGACACCCCCCCCCCCTGAAAATTCACAAAAATATAGGATTTCTTAGCAATACTTGTCCGGATCCCCTGAAAAATCACAAAGCTACCAAGCCAGTATTCAATAAATGGTGCTTCGCTGGCGGGCCCATGATGGCCCACTTTATCTGGTATTTGGAGCCTTCTAAAAACTTAAAGCAAGATATTTCTTTATTTGCCGGTATTTTAGTTTTTATGAGCATTAGTTTCGTTCTCAGTTGAGTTGAGCACGAAAAGTTTTATAACCTCGGTACCTTACTGCTGATTGCTATTAACGATCACAATTTTCATTGCAGTATATTACTTAAAACAAATATACTTTAACTCAAACTAATTTTATCTCAAAGTGAAAAAAATGGTTCCAACATCAGTGTACTTTAAGTGACTTTTCTACCGCTTTTCATCATATACAGGTATACCTTTACCAGCTTTAATTCAATTTTAAAAGCATTTGAAGATGAGCCCATTACATGTATTAATTAAATCTCGTATTAGCCTAAAGCAAACATAATAAAGTTTACAGTAGGAATTCTAAATGTTTACATGTCAAGAAAGTTAAATGTGGGGTCACGTTGAATGCACTTAATTTCGACATCCCCGCGTGACAATGGTACTTATCGCAAAAACGTAACTCTTTGCATGCTGGGTAATTTTTCATGCTTTGCTTGTCGTCTGCTGACTTTTTAAAAATCAACCTTTTCATAAAATATTTCAGGAACACTATCTGATAACCTTTGTCTGCATTGTAAAGCCGCACGACATATAGTTTGCACACGTGACGAAACAGACTTACCACTAAATATGAAAGAAATACATAATCATATTTGTCCAGTTGAGTGAATACAGTTGCAGAACATGACCAACTACGTAACTCTTCTGCGATCGTGCGCAAACTAGAGTAAAGACTGATTCGTACCAGAACGTGGGCTATGAACGAGTTTTTTTGCAATATACCTTAATGAAAATTTCATCAGGGTCTGCACTGTAAGTGCATGTCTCTGTTACATTGTTAAAGATCGAGCTAGGGTTCGCCATGATTCCACAAATTGTCCTAGTGGCAATGGTCCCTGTTTAACATTTATTCGCATGATAAATACAACATCTGAGAGTTTGTCGGAAAGCAAGAAAAGTCTTTATTCTTCAGCATTCAAGTTTGTTTTTGTGAGAAGTTGAACTTTCATGCTCAGCTGATTGAGCATGAATAAAGGTAAGCCGGCGTTCCAGGGTAACTATGGTTTAAATATGTTACGGAGATATACACCACATGAGAAACTTTCACCAAGACTTTGTCGTACCTTTTAAAGGTGTCCTAGATTTTGACCTCCAGTCCCACCCAGGGGCAAGGACCCTGGGGTCTGAAGTCATGATGTGAATGCCAACCCTCCAGGATAGCTATGGTCTAAAAATAATGCTTTATGTTCAGCGGTTACTGAGATATACACCACTTCAGATACTCTAACCAAAACTACTAACAAACCAACGAACAAGCGAACGAACGAACGGAAAGACGAAACTATATACCAGTAAATTCCGGGTAGAAAATAGACAAATTAAACCCTGCTGATTCCTAGTGGTCCGAGAAAGCCCAGGGAAGTCAGTCACGAATTAATGATAGAAAATAGACAAACTAAAAGTGCATCTTATCCGATGCTTTCGCGTCACACAGGCTGAAAACAATGTGTGATAATACGATACTATTATATTATCCCAAAAATGGGGAAGTTAGTTTCATTTATGAACATTTTTCAGGTTATCTGTTACATTTAGTTTTCTCCAGTTTCTTTTTATTACCCGCCGTCGTGTCACATAATTGCATTTTGGCAAGATGACATCACCACCAAAATCCTTGTTGTGCCCATTTAGAAATAATTTCAATGCATTTCCCGCGCTCAGAAAGAAAACATGAGAAAAGCGTCAGTAGTTATATGTGTGAGGGTTCTAATGAGTACCTGGTGCTAAGTCAGATAACTCCAATACAAAACTCAACTTCGCTATTTTTGATATACGTGTTTCATTGGTGTAGCTCCCATTTAGGCAGTTACGCACGTGCGTAATAAAAAGGTAACATTCAAGGGAGGTCACCTAATGTGGTAAAAGTGATTTTTCATACCAAAAGGAACTGCTCTTAAAGGAAAGAGTTCGCTCCATCTGAGAGCAAATTCTTTCCATTAAGAGAAGTTCCTTTTTTGAAAAGGGACGCAATTGAAGAGAATCACTGCTTGTTCCAGTAGTCTCCCCTTGATGAACGTACCTTTTCAGTGTTCTGGCTACGCCATTGCGTTTTAACCCTTTTGTAAACTGATGACTCCGAAAAGCAGTGAAGACCCAGATGAAATAAAGTGACGACCTGAGATCGAGTGTTATATTGTGTCCTTGAGCAAACCACTTCAGTATACTCTCTGCTTAGTACAGGTTCGACCAAGGAAGACATTGACATGACTGAAAAAATGTTGACTGGGACGCAAAGAATCAACATAAAAAGGAAATAATAAATAATGGAATCCTCTTTTCGGTATAAATTGATTTGAGGTCCTCGTACATCAACTAACTGCGTGTGGCCATTATTATTTTAATCAATCGTTTTTTTTTCTTTTCAAGTGAAGTTCTACCATCGAGATAAACGCACATCAGACAAATGAACTTTAGAACCATGTAGATGCATTTTCATATAAAAATGATCGCCATCTCTTGTTCAGAGAAAGTGAAATGTGGAAAAAATTAAACCTCTAGAACTATGAAGACTTTTGAAAACTCAAAGACATATATTTTTGTAACTTTCGTGCGACCCTTATGATTATACAGGTAGTCCAGTAGTGTCAAGAGAAAAGTGAGCTTGTTTGTCTCATCCCGTCCATGCACAATCGGGCCAGTCCATATCCATTTTAAGGGTTGGTGGGTGGTATTTTTCTATTTTTTTTTCAAACTTTTAAACATACCATACTGTAAGCAAATAGACGAGATCCTGATCAGACGCCGCGTATTGCGGCGTCTGATCATGGTCTGCTCTGTTTGCCCGTGTCCCACAAAAGGACGCTAGGCTTACATTGGTTCATATCCAGTGGGCAGGTTCTTGCTTTACTGGTACAATTCCCATATAGACTGGGTTAAAATATTTTGAGCTGTCAGTAAAAAAAAAGCTAAAATTAGTACAAGCATTTTCTTTTTATTTCCTGTGAACTTCGGAAAGAAAATACGAGAGGTAGTTGACATTGGGAAATCTTTTCTATTAAATACTTCGACTATTAAGGTGGTCGTGTTTCACCTTTGGTCCTAAAAGAGGTTTAATTTGCTTTCAGCTGTTAACCATGAAAATCGAGGCATTGATTTCCTAAATTTTGCATGGATTTTATGTGAATAAATCCGATTGATGCTGGGCGGGATGGTGCTTTCAATATTTTTAGATATATGTAATTACATAGGTTTAGCTAAACAAAATATTTCTGCGTTAAATTGTAAATATTTTCTAACACATACTTTTTAGCATATTTGTTGGGTGCTCAAAAGAACTGTCTCATTGAGACGGTTCTTTTGAGCACCCACAACATATGTTTTGGTGCTCAAAAGGTTCTTTTGAGTACCCACAAGATATCTTTTGGTTGAGAAATAATTAAAAGAAAATTCCTGTTGCGAACTTTTAACTAAAGGCATGCATGTATATATCAACCCAAGGGGATGGACCGATAGTGGCCCGAGACTCTATGCTGACTGGGTAAGTGTCGCTTCAGCCCTAACAAAATCCTATCCATACAGGCACACAACCTGAATTCGATGTGGAATCTGTGTCAATTTGGAATTCCTACCTCAAATAATGTAAAAGATATGCTCCTGACACGATTATTCTAGAAATGAGGTCAAAGGTCTAGGTCA
Source organism: Loripinus fragilis (assembly GCA_964019695.1). Classification (NCBI taxonomy): domain Eukaryota; kingdom Metazoa; phylum Mollusca; class Bivalvia; order Lucinida; family Lucinidae; genus Loripinus; species Loripinus fragilis. Next base: position 78,679,901 of record OZ026525.1, read on the forward strand.
CCAAGGTTCCAGTGACCCAAAAATGGTACGCGACACTCCACCATCTTAAGATGCATCCACAAACCAAATTTTGGATTCCTACCTCAAATAATGTAAGAGATATGCTCCGGACACGATTATTATAGAAACTAAGTCAGATGACAAGGTCAAGGTCACCCAAAAAGGGTACGCGACACTCCGCTATCCCAATATGCATCCACAAACAAAATTTTGGATTCCTACCTCAAATAATGTAGGATATGCTTCGGACAAGATTATTACAGAAACTAGGTCAGAGGTCAAGGTCACAGTGACCTAAAATGGTAGGCGACACTCCGCCATCCAAAGATGCATCTACACACCAAAGGGATTCCTATCTCGAATAATATACGAGATATGGCCCGGACACGAAAGCCTGACTGGCGGACGGACAGAAGAGCGAACCGACGGACGGGTGGACGGAATCGAGCAAACATATAGTCTCGACCGGTAGGTGACTAAAAATACTGTTTGTCTACTTAGATAAACTGCTCACTTTTTTCAATGTACCCCGTACACTCCTGTTGTCACTAGAAATTGTTGACGTTGTCACCTGAAATTATTTTATTTTTTTCAACTATGCCCGATCTTTCACCTTCTATGTCTACCTAATACATTTCTAAATTATAGGTAAATGGAATTCAAATTTAAACAAATGTAAAGAAATCGGATACAGCTTTTTGAATTATTCAACCCACAATTAAGATGAGTCACAGCATGAAAAACAACCTCTTCAGCTCTTTAAAATATGTGTAAGGTGTCACCAAAAGAGGTGACAGACACCAAAAGAGGCTAAAAGTAAACCCTGTCAAAAGCGGCCACTCAAAAATAGAAAAAACAAAGGTATTTAAGACATATGGTAGCTTAATGAAGGTCGAAAGTATTGCAGAATGCTCTCTTGGAGCATTCTGCAATACTTTTGACCTGCATTAAGCAATAGTCGGTCTCGAACCCCAATTTTGGTCTTCTTTTTTAGTGGCCGCTTTCGACAGGCTTAACTGAACTTGCTCGTCTTTTCCCATTCTACAGCTTGATAAGCTTCTGAACTGGGGAAGGACATCAACTCCATATCCAATCACCTATGATCAAAGTTCCACATGGTAACATTTACAACGATGGAAGAACCGTTCGTATGCAGCAACCCATTTCTGCTCGCCCATTGACCATTCATGCGGATCTGAGAATGTCTATTCTTGACAGGCTCAGAGTATTTAAACTTTTTGCATGCCCAATTCAGCTGAGCGTAAAATTGCTCATAAAAACTAAAAAAAAGCTGAAAAAAATTACTTTTCTTGATGTCAAACTCTCAGGTGTTGCATTTATCCTGCTAATAAATTCTTAAACGACAACAACTGTTAGCATAAAAAGGATGGATTTTGTGATCAGTTGAATTGAGCAAGAAGATCTGTCACAATATTTATCTGTAGACTTGACAAAGTGCATTTTACCTTGATCTCGCCACGAATATTTGAAGAAATAACCAACTGACGTGCACCCACGTTTTAGTACTACATGCACTCTGTTATTGAATTCAGTGGTTAATTTGGCAAATTTAGTATTCAACTCAAACAATAATAGTAGACTGTGTGCGTGGGTACTTGTGTGTGGGAGAGTAGATCATTGGGAATAATGGGACTCTTCCAGTAGACTAGACTTCTAATAGTCAACACCTAACAAAGCACACCTATCTTGTCATACGCTCTTTTTTCACTTTATGGACTTTAGTACTCTGGCCTTAATCACAAGAAATATAAGTGTAAATGTTTTGATTATGCTACTTACTTGTCATTCAGTCAGATAATGCGTTTTGCTTGCCCAATACGACCCAAACCATATTGTTTTATTAAAGAAGCAAAATTAATTAATAACAGCTAGTTTGACCATTTTTAAAAGCCAATACTTGTGGAGCAATGTAAGCTATTGATATAACAATCGTACCATGTTCAGGAAGACAAGGGCTTTACTACTACTACTACTACTACTACTACTACTACTACTACTACTACTACTACTACTACTACTACATTACTACAGTAGTAGTACTGCTGCTGCTGCTGCTGCTGCTGCTACTACTACTATTACTACAGTAGTAGTACTGCTGCTGCTGCTACTACTACTAAGGGTACGTAGCTTTCACAGCTGGTTAAGTAGAGCGTACTGTATCATTCTCTCTCTCTCTCTCTCTCTCTCTCTCTCTCTCTCTCTTAATAAATCAATTGTCACAAGACGTAGGGGTCATCGTTTTATTCACATATGGGTATTCTAGACTTCACAAATGAAAATTGCTATTTTTATTTCTCAACCAAAACATATGATGTGGGTATTCAAAAGAACCGTCTCAATATGCACCCCAAACATATGATTGACTGACTAAACTCATCACAATTTAACAAATATAAAGTGCGCTTATCTGAACCTGTGTTAAATGAACTACAAATATCATGTATCCAAATTCTCGTCGTTTTGTTGTCTCTTGTAAATATCCACAGGTTGCCCAGTTGAATTGACAATTTACATGGGCAATGGTCACAAAATCGCAATCTTTTCAAGATAGTTCAGGCGAGAAGAATTTAGGCGATTAATAAATTGAAACAGTGATGTTATCAGAGCAGTCGAAATGGAAAACTAGCTCCGAGAATAAACAAGCCTTGACTATGTAATAGTTATACCATGGGTTGTCCGCCTGTACGTGGAGATAATCCACGAGCTTTAGCGAGTGGATTATCTTACGTACAGGTGGACAAACATGGTATAACTATTTTATACCACCTACATCAGTGTAGACCTCGCACATCACGAGATATTTCATGCTTAAGTTGGTAAAGGTGGTATAATTCAATTTACGACAAAGCGGCCACTGGACAATTAAAACTCAGGGCCATCATCAAAATCAAGTTTTGGCTGTTTTGATTTGGGACAAAGCGTCCACAGGACAATCAAATCTCAAGGTCATCATGACCCACTTTGGAAAGTACATTTTATTTTAATTCTATACGAACTGTTTCCATTTTGTTTTGTTTGTTTTCGAATGGTGTTGTATTGTATTCCAAAGTGAAAGATGCGGAAACAGTATTTGACCCTAAATAACTGCTCGCAGCTTATGAAATCATTGCCTGAAATATGAGTGATGCCCGGAAAACTGTATACTATCTCTATTTTGATGGTTCCTTGATTAATGAAGGTATACTATCTCAATTTTGATACTTTTGATGACTGAACGTATATATATACTATTTTAATTTTATGGAATCTAGATGACTGAACGTATACTATCTCAATTTTGATGGTTTCTTGTTGACTTCAATTTTGATGAAATTTTAATGTCTGACCGTAAACTATTTTAATTTTAATGGTTTCTTGATGACTGAACGTTCACACGGGCACCCATCTAGTCCCTTCATCGCATAAAACCAATACTGTGTTATGAAGAAGAGGTAGACGGATGGCTGAGAATGGGTTTGCTCCCCCCCCCCCCTAGGGAATTTCGCAGACATATCCTATCTTGTAGAGAATTGAAAGCCGAGTCTTTTAAGAGATGTTTGCACTCTGTGCTCCGGGGCGTTAGTCTCTGACAGCCTGTAACATACGTTACTTTATCAAATTAAGAAAAAGTAAATTGAAAGTTTGGGCTACAAATTAAAGACATTAAAACATATTTTTTTAAAAATCATTCATAAAGTCTGCATACTGGATCTCTTAACTACCTATGACAGCCATTTGAACAAGATTGTGGCTTCCTAAGGTGTCATATGCGTTACATAAATCAGGTAACCCATTAAAATTTGCAAGTGTGGCTAACACCATTTACATTCACAATCTCTCTGTGTGTTTTGCAAAATGTTTTTAACCATGTCTGACTAGCTTATGCAATTGGCTAACAGAAAGATTAAAGTTTGTTTCCCTATCTTAAATATTTTTACTGGAATAAGCAATTAAACAACCCTACCCCTACCCAATTTTAAGGTGAAAAGTTTGGTATTAAAACTAAAGTAAAAATAGTTAAAAAATATTTGCAGTTGATGAATATGTTTCATTGTTTGGCATTTATTTGCTTATATGAAAAGACTTATAAATCTGCTAGTTTGTTGCAAAATTTTTAGTATCAGAGGCTGTAACATATGTTACCTGATGTAATAAATGGGCAAGCTCATTGTCTTTACGTAAGATATGCCTAAAAATGCTTTAATCTCCTCGAGGGAATTTTGCAGACATATTCCTTCTTAAAGTACAACTCAAACTGCATCGAATAAGGGATGTTTGCACTCTCTAAGTTGGGGCGTTAGTCTGAAACAGCATGTTACATGCGTTACTATATCAAATAAAGGAAATGTAGTTTGAAAGTTTGAGCTAAAATTGTGAAAAAAAACTTGCAGCTGCTGGATATCTTACATTGTTTAGGGATTTTAAGCTGGCTCGTATGATAAAGACTTATAGATCTGCTAGTTGTCACCAAATTTTAAAGATCAGGGAGTGTTACATATGTTAACGTGATAAGTAAAATCATCAAACAGTATTTTGACATCAAGCTGAGTAAGGGCCTGCTCCATCCTTATCCCCTTTGGAATTCTGCAGACATATTACATCTTATGTAACCATTCAAGGTGCATTTAATAAGAAATGTTTGCACTCTGTAAGTCGGGGCGTTAGCCTGTAACAGCTGGTTACATATGTTACTATATCAATTTGAGAATAAGAAATTTTAATGTTTGTGCTACAGAAAGAATACATTAAAATTATCTATTAAATTGACATTCTTATAGTCTGCATACTGGATGTCTTTACTACATATGGGAGCTGGTCAACATTAATACAGCTAACTGTGGTGTTATGTGCGTTACATGAACCTAATTATAATTTAAAAACCATAATTGTGGCTATCGTCATTTAGTTAAACAACTACTATGACTTGGTTTTAAACTGTTTTATTAGATTTTAAAAACATATACTCAACTGATGAATAGGAAAAACCAAGTTTGCTTTTCTATCTTAAATATATTGTCTTATAGGATCTAATACACAGCCCTCCTCCCAGTTTTACCGAGAAGCAAATTTTGTTATTACCGTTTAAGTAAAACACATGAAAGCGATTGCAGCGTGTGGATATTTTACATTTTCTTAGTATGTCTTGCTCATATATCTGCAAGATGTCATTGAGTTTAAGATCAGGACACTTAATGTGTACTTATAAGTCTTTGGTGCGAAAACACTAGAAATTATATTCATTTCTGATTATCAAGCCCATGGACTGTTGTTATAGTAACTGATGTTTTCAATGACCTTTTGGACACATTTCCTAATACTGTGCATATAATGTTAAATATAGAGCCACAAATAGAAAAGATAGTTTTACATTTGTACAAGACAATACAATAAATGAAATGGTCCAAACTAATTCTCATTGATTTAACACTCATGTTAAACGTTTGTCGTCGTCTGCTTCTGTGGTAATCATTATTATCACACGCCCCCTTGCAACTAGTAGAATCATCACTCAATATTTCAATTATTTACTCTTATAGTTCACTCAAAATTGATGAGCCATTATCAACTTACCAATTTTGCCAGTCATGGCTTGGAACATTAGGAAACTGATATGAATTCCTAATAGTTGGCTCTTTGAGTATGTGTTTCAAGTGATACTCTGCAAGTCGGAAAAAGCCTAAAGCTTTACAAAGAGGAAAACTATGCCATTAAAAGCAATGAGTACCTAGACTGATGTACCTTGATATTTCTGTGATAAAGAATCATATCTTAGCTGGTTTATTTTTATAAATGTAGCCTTTCCATACATGCAACAAACATATTTTCATCTAATAATGTCTCTGAACTTATTATCTTCCCAAAAGCATTCAAAAACTTATTTGAAGTCTTAGTACTTCTGAAGTGCTGAAACCGAGGTAACTCTTTCGCTTCAGATAAACGAACTAGATGTATCACAGCAGGTAAAGCAATGAAATGCAGGATGAACAGAGCGCAAATTAGACTCTTTCACTTCAATGATTCACTAAGTTTCTAAGATAAGAGCGCTTATTAAAGGATATAACATATATAACTTGTCATAATAAATGAGCAAGGGCGTTGTCATGACATCCTTTTTTGATTACACAGTGAGAGGCAAGTGTTTAATTTCACTGTTTTCAATGTTATGAAATGGGGCAACCTTATCAACTTGTTAACTCTGTATAAATCTTCCATAGAGCATAATATAGAACTACTGGTTATCCTATTCTACCCATAGTCCACTTTCCTTCTTTTGAATGCAACAGCTAATGATATGGCTGCAAAAACTGAGAAATCAAAGGTTTTACATTATTTTAAGGCTTGCTTCAATGTACTGACATAAAAAAACAACCAGCTGCAAACATAATTGATGGCAATGTCCAACTTTATGTTCTTTCTCATATACCAGATAACTTACAAGGTGTAACAGAAATTGTTTCAGACGGTCTGCCAAAACCAACAAGAGTCAACATTGTAACTAAAGAAAACTTATTAAGTTCTTTGGGCGCAGCAAAATACTATTGACCTAAGACCTGAGGACTTAAGCACCAAATGACTGGAAAGGTTCCATGGCAAATGATGCAAAACAGCAGCCTATCAAATTTCTGTTTTACCAATGTCAGAAATCTTACAGTTTTCTTAGAGGTAAACGGTAGAGACATAGCTTTTGCAAAATCAGAGCTAAGTTATCATTTGACTAGCACGGATGCAGAGGCAGCTGCAGTAAGATTGCTCTTGCCACTTCACAGGAAGAGACATATACCAGAGCCATACTCCATTGTATGCATATATGTGAAATGGCATTAAACCCATATTTAATCAGGTGTTTGGTTCCATGACACTGACATGCTGTTTCTGCTTTTGAAGAATGCTAAGGATTCAAGTTATTGCTGAGTCAATTTGTTTGATGCTGGCACTGGCAACACATACAAAGAAAACTAAGTATTTTGATAGCAAAAGAGGAGTATCACACGAAATGCTTATAAGTGATGTTTGTCACAATTACCAATTTTAAAAAAATAATCTTAATTAATGTAACACATGTAACACCATAGGAAGCTGTATATTTGTTAAAAAACCCCACTTTCTTATGTATCAAAGGTATTCAGCATGCAAACTACATAAATAATTCAAATAGATAGATAGTTTTATGCTTTCATTCTGTTTCTCAGACTTTGAATTCATTTATTTTCTTAAATTGATATGGTAACATACATAACATACCATTACAGGCTAACCCCCTGGTTAATAGAGTGCAAACATCTCTTATTTGATGCAGCTTGACTTGTTCTTTAAGGTAGGATATGTCTGCACAATTCCCAAAGGGGTGGAGAGGAACAGGATTGTACCCAGTTTGCAGTCCTAATACTATGCCATGATTCTACTGGCTGTGATGAAATGGTTGATTATTTTGCAATAGAAGCAGACACAATGATCGACATTGTGAGGGTGACTTGAATAAAGATTGTTTTTGAATAAATATATTTAATAGGAATATTTATTAAATTGTGTCATTTAAATGAGAACTATTATTTTCTATCTATATGTCTATATATTTAAATATTATAGGCATTAGGAAATATGGGATAAAAAGATTATATATAACATCTATAACACAATTCCATGGGCTTATTATCAGCAATGACTATTATTACTAAGACTAAGGCACCAGAGGCTAGAGATTAATAGGAAAACATGTGAAAATAGTATTAAATATATTTTCTGAAATATCATCTCTGACTTCCAAGACAATTTCCTTGCTCATTCATTATGCCATGTAACATACGTTACATAGTTTAATGAGTGCTCTGATCCTGATATCTAACTTGCAAATGTATGATTCTTAATTGCATTAGCAAGACAGTGCCAAAAATGTAAGATATCCACGAGCGTTAAATATTTTCATACATTTTTCTTCAATAATAGATACCAAAATTGGATACTTAAAATTGGGGTAAGTGTTGTTTAATAGCTCATATAAAACAATGTATTTGAGATAGAAAAGCAAACTTTGTTTTTTCTATTAGTCGAATAAGTATTTTAGCGAACTAAGATTAAAAACACTTGGGAAAATGCACAAATCGTCTGTAAAATTAAATGATGTTAATCAAGATTTCAACTTTCAAAGGGAAATTTAATCTATGTAACGCATATAACACCATTGAAGGCTGTAATTTTGTTTAAAATTATGCTTTTATGTAGCTTGGGCATCCAGCTTGCAAACTACATAAGAAATTTGAATAATTAGATGGTTTAATGTCTTCTTTCTGTAGCTCAAACTTTCATTTTGATTTTTTCCTTAGTTTGTTACAGTAACATATGTTACAGGCTGTCAGAGACTAACGCCCCGGAGCACAGAGTGCAAACATCTCTTAAAAGATGCGGCTTGAAATTTTCTTCAGGATAGGATATGTCTGCAAAATTCCCTAGGGGGGGGGAGCAGGACCTTTTTTAGCTCGAAGTCTAAGGGGCCTGTTTCAAAATCGTTATTTTAATGTAACCAATACAAAAATTCGAAATTGCTATTCCATGGTCTTGATTTCTACCTATAGTGTGCCCTGTCACATAAACTAATTCTAGAATCTGTGTTGAATTTGAACGAATGTCATTATCTTCATTACAAAACATTTTAAACTGTCAAACAGAATATCCTCTTAAAACCGATATCAGTGTCGAAAATTTCGATGAGTGTCTCATGGAATAACATTACCAGATTTCTAAATTTTGCTCTACAAATCAGGAAACGGAAAGTTTAATACAACTGGTATAGAAGCTGAATTGGTGGCCGTGGTACAGTCATTAAGAAACTATCAAAATTGAGATTGAAGCATCTCCTATTTTCGATTCGTTTTCGCGTATGCTCTGCTAATGATAGGCAATTGCTTTATGCATTAAAAATAACTGTGGACGGCTAAGAATCCATTATGATTCACTCAGGTAAACTAAATGGTTATTTGACAGTACTTGTATTCCAGTGACCTGGGATTTATATGTTATAATTAAGATTTTCGATATTTGTACGTTTGACCTACCCTCTTCAAAGCCATTGAAGTGGTCTTTAAAGATTTGCTTGTGTAACCGAAGGTAAACATTTTTGACACAAAGATTCGCCAACTGGATAGAAAGCGTACTCAAATTCCTTTCAATATTAGTAAAATCGTAAAAGTTTTAACCTAATTAAAGTATTTATGTCGTTCCGAACGGTTAGCCCGATTTCCCATTGATACAAATGGCCATTAAAGGGAAAATGACATATATTTAAAACAGATGTTGATAATAAGCTAATTATTATGAATCCCTGTACGGTTACTGTATATCTCTAAAGTGGCTTGTTATAAATCATACTGAGCTATTGTGAAAGAGATGTGAATCCTTGCGCAAAGATCGTATCTGCAAGTGAATTACTGAAATCAGTCAAACATATGACAACTGAAATCGTAATGGCCTAAATGAAACTGTTCATGAGATCTTGATGCTCAACACAATCGGGAGCAGTGAGGGCGAAGGTGAGCCTGCACAGACGGACAGCCTCGCACAGCCTTCACTGCTCACATACAAGGTACAGGCCAAACATTAAGTCTCTATCTCGAAGAATTACTTTATATAAGAACCCAAATCTCATGCACTGGCTAAAATGTTAAATTTTTAAACCGTCTTCATAGCTACGTAATTTTGGCTGGTTGGTGTCTCAAGAATCACTTCACCAGGAGATGGCCTTATGGATATAAGAGCAAATTTCTACATAGATAGGTCAGTATCTTTAAAAAAAATGAACATAACAGATGTCGCCATGATGTATTTTGTATTTTCCGCCGTTGACTTATCAGCGCATCCCTTCAAACCACAGGACAGTAAAGGTTGTCCGCATGCATTGAACGTAACCAGCATGCTGGAACAATATTAACTATTTATAGTAATTGAACCATAACGGCTATGACGAGATTTCACTGATACGCAGGTTGACCTCTACTATTAAACTAAGAATTTTCTCCTGACTTGGCGCAATATTTCAAGGATATTCATATTAACATAGTTAGCATAATCAGGAATTAAATTGCAGGTCAGGGACCTCGGTAGAGCATCGTTACGTAGAAGTGCTCACAAGAGGCTCGCATGGCAAATATCCTATCTCCAGTTAGTTAGGTGTTAATGCAAATACCTGTATCACAGGGGGTTAACTCAGTCACAGTGCGGGGTGATTCTTTATGAAAGTTGTCAATGATGCTTTATGAAAGGGTTACAGGTGCTTTATGATTTCCTTAATCAGTATAAGGTAGGTGATGGGAAACCGCATTTAACGTAAGATTTTTGAAGCCCGAAAGTATTTTATTTTTATTAATTCATATAATTGAAAAGCTAATGGTTTTACTCTGTCAGTCTTTGCGATGATGGTTTATGTGTCAGGGATTAATGACCGGTTTAATTCAGATATTGTTAAAACCCATAACAAAAATCAGTATATTTATCAAAGTACATACTCCATCAAAGATAGTGTGCATACAAGTTCAAGTTCAATCTAAATGTGTTTGAAAAAATCTATTTTCTTCTCATGTAAAACTATAAAGGGCTTATTTTAAATGACTAATATTGACAAGCCAAAAAAAAGTGGTAAAGAATCAGTAACATATTTTGGTAACAGGTTCTTTACCTGTACGAATGATGGATAACTGGTTCTTTATGAAAGGGTTCGGATGCTTTATGAAAGAATTTGCAAAGATGTTAATGGTTTTAGAATCAAATATCAAGGCAATTAGACCTTGTACTGAAGCCCTGACTTATTTATTGATTGAATTAAGACTTAACGGTCCAGTCAACAATATTTTGTCATGTTGAGACTCCTCCAAGAGACAGGGAGAGACTAAAAGGGCCAAATCCCATCCAAATTTGCCGCAAGTCAAGCAAATCACGCCCTATCATTACGATTAAGGTTAAGATTTATATCAATATTATATCAGTGATGCCGAGACATAGTCTCTGATTTCGTTTAATTTAACTGTTGTTTAATTTGATTTGTTGTCTATGGTATACAGCTGATCAACTTAACAACAGTGTTCCTATGCAAGACTACTGTAGGGCAGTTAACCATTACTTTTGCTCATTCTTATACAAGTAACTGGCAACTTGGTCTTCTTGAATCATCAGGGGAGGAAACAACTCTCCATGAAAAATATGCTAGGTGCGATCTCCTGTCTGCTAGCATATTAAGCAGATAGGCAACTGACTGAGCTACAGAGTTCAGATTGTTAGCTAAGCATCGCATGTGCGTGTCCCGAGGGTGGGGGACAGCGGGTTTGCATCCCACCTGGAAGATCACAAGTTGTTATATGTTTCCTTAGAAATAATGTTATTGACAACCTCGAGAAGAAGTAGGACCCCTTGGGTCCAAATGCTTTGAAAAGGAGGCCAGGTCCGCACTGCTCTCTGTGAAAAAAAATAAAATAGAGTTTTCAGGACACACAACCCCCCAGACAGAATTTTCTGGATCCTCCAATGCATCATAAATATCCAAACCCTGCTATCAGCATCCAGTACTGTAGCATTGTATCCGGGACATCAATATGTCTTTTTTGAAACTCCCAAAAGGAGCATGCGGTGGATTGTTGGGTTTGGGGTGGCTCAGCATATTTGGAGGGACTTCACATGAATTAGTGAGAGTTGAGCCTGACAGGGCAGAGTAGGAGCATTTGGTTTGTTCGTTTGCTTGTTTTGACTTGCATGGCTTGATTCTTTACGCCCGAGTCAACAATCTCTCAGTCTTGTAGGGATGGGTCTACCTGGATGGATCCAGTAATAAGCAGCCGGTAAAATATCTGTTTGCTTTAATATTTATCATCCCAGTCGGATCGGGACGATATCTTGTCCTTCTGTTTTATACCAGTTTCGGTGTCTAGTTCTAGGACACAACACAGTGACTCTGACGTCTGTGAGTCTCAAACTAGCAAACCTTCAATTGAGCCACTGCACCCCACACAGGCATGAAAGATTAAGGCAAACATCGTCCATAATAACTTTAATCTTACTTGTTAGTCTGCTCTTGATAAACAAAAAGAGACATGTAGACAACAACTATTTACATGTTTTGATTCTCAAAAGAAACGTCTCATTTAGACGGTTCTTTTGAGTACCCAAAGGAAATACCAATGATTTTTTATTCAAAATTCGCAAACTTGCCTCGCCTAATGATATATCCAATCATTAGAATCTAACAAATAACCTATAAAAAGCAGACTATTTGTGAACCCTGTCCCAGACGCCAGATACCTGCAGTTGCAATTATAGTTCTCTTCGCTGGAGTTGTTTACTCATAATTTGAAAACGAAACAACATCTAGCAATGCACAAAGCTCGTGCAGTATTGAGATTAAACATACCGGGTAGGCGGCAATTGAAAACGCTCTTAACAATCGACGAACGCGGATAGTAATCGCAAGAAACGGTGTTTACGATTGCCAATCGGGCGACAAATGACAACAGAAAACCCCGTTTTGTCGATTTTTGATCTGCGTTCGTCGATAGTATTAACGTTTTCGATTGCCACCTACCTGGTGTGAGAAAAGAAAAGTGTACGGCTTTTGTGTCTGTACGGGCGATAATCCTCACTTACGCTTACGGCACATCTAAAGTTTTGACCATTAAAAAGCCAAGCTTCATTGGTTCCTTCATGTATATGCGAACATTATCCTTATATGCATTATCCAAGTCACATACCTCGGGAAAAGGGTGCGTGTGATTTTGGGGAGGGGGTACCCTCAAGTACTCTTTCTACAAAGGCTTGGTCCCGCATCCCGACAAAAATTTCAGGATCCGCCCTTGAATCGCGTTTGATGTAGCACGAAAAGTGATTAAAGCATACAAGCCGGCTCCAAGGCGCCCCGTGCAATTTCTTCTTGAGCTATAAAAGCTAGCTACACTTGAAATATTGGATGTAGTTTTTAAAATTGACAGAAAACAACATAGATGCGGACAAATCTGCACTATCTGTCTGCAAAAAACGCAAAAACACGTCTTCATTCGGTGAGTGACAATCAAGCATAAAAGTCAAAGGATAGCTGGACTTACGTCTGATGAAACCTCAAAAAGCTAGCCAAAAACTGCATTTGACCATTACACCCAAGTCGGCTGCTGCATATATTTGTTTAGATTATTGACAATAATATTAGCACAGAAGCAAACCACAACAGTCTGTTCTGGGTCTACATTGTTTGCCTAAGAGGCTTCAAAAACATTCAGTTTACGACAAAAATAGACAGCTTTTGTTGTAATTGGCAAGAGGATCAAATTATCGATGTCCATGCACGTTAGAAGAAAATATTTCTAGTCTTACCATATAATATGTTTTTTGAGCGAGGTACTTCTATTACAGAGCGGACACGATTAAATTGCAAAATCTACAATTTTCCGTTTTAACGGGTCATATATATATTTTTTTTTAAAAAAGGGTAAAACAAAGTTAAAGTCCTTGTGTATTACACGTCGTCTTATGTTGATTGATATCTGTTTCATGAAGATGTCTTAAACTGTTATTGAGATACAGAGAGGACTCGAAACACGTATGATCGATGGACAGACATCTGAGTTGAAGTTGTTACCTTGAACTTGGGAGATGGTGGCTGAGAGTTGTGCCAATACATAAGATTCCGGACCAGGTTTGAGCCAAAGTTGTGTCCTTGACTTTGGGAGTTGGTGGTTAAGTGTTGTATGCGACACACCTTCGTGGGATCAGTTATAACCATGTGAAGTTATAATCAAAATATAATGAGATTGGCCTATCCGGGCACGAAACCCATATTTACAGCGTGGCTCACAGATTTTGGGTCAACGCTGTAACTTAATTGAGCCGTGACATGTGATTTCTAACAATGTGGCGTTTTGACACGTGTAGACTCAAACGAGCCTGTGCAGCCTCCTTTTAAGCCTAGAAACTCCAAATGATGTTCAATCAGTAGCTTAACGCTCATATGATATTCAAGAGACTAGCAAAGGCTCTGATCAGACTGCGCGTATGCGCAGGCTGATCTGAGGCTTTGCTGGTCGCACACACCACATTGTTGGAAATCTCATGTCACGGCTCAATTATTGATATCGATACAAATGCGCTTCCGAGAGTAACCCTGTCTTTGGTGGTTGCGAACAAGAAAGGCACAGACCAGCTAGCGCATCCGCGCAGTCTGATCAGCGCCTTTGTAAATCGCTTATTGGAAAGTATCACATCTAGATGTGCTACAAGCAAAAATTTAATTTTCTAGCAAGTCTCTGTAGCTAAGCAGGATGGTTTGAATCTCACTTTGTCGGAAACACCGAAGACAGGGTTTCTCGCGTCGCAGCCCATGTATAAAGTCTGATGAGATATGATTTTTTATTCATATGTTTTTTATTTTATTTTTATTGATGTATTTTAACTAAATCATCATTCCTCTAAAATACTTCTTCGTTTGCCTTTTCTTCTTCTACTATCTCAAAGATGTTTGAACAGACATAAATTAATTTTCTGGACAGCATAAGATAAGACGTGGAATGGAAGCTCTTGCTTGTTTGTTTGATTTGATTCTTTATGTCGCAGTCAACAATCTTTCAGCTATGTCAGGACGGGTCTTCCTGGGTTGAACCAGTATTAAGCAAGGATAAATGTGTCTTGCTAAATGACACAAGGCAGTAACGCCGGTGAGGCTCGAATCCGCAACCTCTCGGTTCTGAGTCAAGCACTGTATCACTGATTTGGAATGGTAGCGGTTGGTTTTGATTCATAGGGGCATTATTAGTATCTACGACGGATATCAGTCCAGTGGTACACCTTCATGCTATCAGTAATATTCATATGAGAGAATAATTTTATTGGGTCCCGTAGCTCAGTCGGAGGCAAGCCCATCTGTTCATCAAGGGTTCGTGAGTTCCATTGCGACCCAACCAAAGTTCATTATTTCCTGGAGATTGGTGATGGAAACAGATATATACAAGTACGTTCATTCGCCACCTTCCGCTGATTCAAGAAGGGTTCTTGTCAGTTTCAAGTGAAAGTATGTGCAAAAAGTACTGTTTTATACCCCTATTCCACACAGGGCCCTAATCCCACGAATCGCCATGAATTGACAAATATTTGGATTCGTGGACTTAAACGTACTCAGTTCGCGACGATCTTAATAATAACTCAATCATACAATCCGTATTCAGTTCTTGCAATTCGTAGGCCTATCGGGAATTTGGATCAAAAAATTTGACTTTCAAAACTTGGCCACGAATTCCCCGATTCGAAAAATCGTGCTTGATTCGTAACAAATTCCTAATGCATTCTTGGACATTGTAACTGAATCGTAATCGATTCGGATGCGTTCTTAGGCATTCGTAGCTACTCTCAACTCATTCGTGGGTAATCGGGATATTAAGACAGGCAATGAAACCAAGGAAGAGATTGTAGAAGGACTTTCCCTTAGAGTAACTACCACATCACGGGCATACATTCGAGCCAGTCCTGGAAGTTGAAACAAATTTGGCAGATTCAGGAGCACAATCAGGATCAGTCAGTAGCTCCTGGCTGGTGGTTTTGCTGATGGTGAGCTACCATATTTTTCCAAGTCAAAGAGCCAGGGCCAGGGCCTCTCGACATTAACGTAGTTGTTTTCGTCTAGCTATATAAGTAGCTGTTTTAGACACTCAAGTTGCAGGATCAATTCTACAGCTGACAAACGAGGAACGTTCATTTTGGAACTGATCCCCCCAAGCATGGATGGGCTTTTTTTATAACTGTCGTGAGAGGTGAGAGAAAATCTCGCGAATCATCACGAATCGTCGCGGATTTAAGTTAATTTGTACCCAATTCGTGCTGCATTCAGCGTATTCTCAACTATTTCGTGATCTATTCTTTAACTTATTTATAGGGTTATTGTACATCGTATTGAATTCGGCACTCAGGCTGAATCCAGACGAATCCCACGAATATGCGTAACTGTTTCTTACCTATTTCGTAACTGAATCGTAGAACATAACGAATGAATTGAAAAAAAAAAACAATTCTCCACGTATCCTTACATCGATTCTTGATGATTCGGGGATTTGTGGTCTGTGAGGAAATAGGGCAAGCTTGCCCAGTAAAGTGTGGGATGCCCTAACATGACGGAAAAATTGTTGACTTTCCCCTCTGCTACCTCCCCAGACCCTGGGGATGGGGTCTTAAGGTCGAAATTCAACTCTTTTCCAGTACAGCATTAACACAACCCAACACCACCAAAGATATTTGTACCGGGACACCATGCGTGGATCCAGGAATTTTTTTTCAGAGGGGGGGGGGGGTGGGGGGGGTCCAGGCTCCTCAACTTATTTTACAGTTTATAGAGGGGATCCAATGGTTTTATTAAACATTTTCCAGGGGGGGTCCAACTTTTTTCAGGGGTGGGGGTCCAATTGTAACCCATATAACTATAACTTGTGATTTTCCAGGGGGGTCTGGACCCCCTATCCCCCCTCTGGATCCGCACATGGACATTGTGGGATTTCGGCACGAATAGGCTCAGACGAGCCTGTGCGGCCTCCTTTTAAGCTAATAAACTTCAAATGCTAATCGGTCAATATTTTTTAAGCGACTAGCAAAGGCTCTGATCAGGCTGCACATTATGCGCAGGCTGGTCTAAGCCTTTGGTGCTCGCACATACCACATTGTTGGAAATCTCATATTGCGGCCCATTAATTGGTGCAAAAATGCATTACGGCTGTATATCAGGACGAAATTGCATTTGTCTCATAAAGAACCTGTAACTTTTTTCATAAAGAATATGTAACAACTTTCTAAAAGAACCTGTAACCCGAATTTTAGGCTCATAAAGCATTTGTAACCTTTCATAAAGAACCATTAACTTCGAAAATTTTTGAAATTGGCTAAAACGTATATTTGAGGAAGAATTTAAGCTTCATATACCAAATATATAATATAATGGTTCGTTTCCAGGCATGTTTTGCTCGATAAAACTATGAAATATACGCATATGGCATTTGTTGCAACTTAGCATCTTTATTGTAATTGGTGAATTGTTGGACAGCTAAACTGTATGATAAATGCATAGACTATCATAAAACATGATGCTTATATGTCTTTTAACAAAATTTGACTCTAAAACTGTCTAATATAACCATTTTCACCCCATTTCTGGCATGAGCATCGCATCTTGTCAAGAATCATTAACCCAAAGTAAAGAATCTGTAACCATTTTCATAAAGCATCATTGACAACTTTCATAAAGAATCACCCCGCACTGTGACTGAGTTAACCCCCTGTGTGTATGGTTTATTTGACTAAATGCCTATTCACACCAACGAACGTGGCATGCCTTTCTTGCTGCGTCTAACCGAAAAATAAAACCCTATATATCACCCAGGTGAACCGCATGTCTAGATCTCGGAGGGTATTGGCTACCGGAGGTAAACAAAGGATTTTTGGGTTGGACATGGTCTGTATTGAGACGATTTTATTTCATTTAGATTCGTTTTGAGGGATAAGAACAACATATAGGTCGATAGTATACAGAACTAGGATAACTCTGAAATCATTACATGTTTTGGAACTTACTCTGTTCGAGTTTAAATCGCATTTGAATTCGGAAATGCAGTAATTTGGACGAATATTTTGAATTCATCAGTTAATATTCATATCTATTATTTTATTTTTACATGATTCACAGCCACCACTGGAATGTATAACCTCTCTTTGGAATAAATCAGTCAAATACAATTCCAAAATACATGTAAAACACTTATTTATTTGCAATTTTATGACGGTGGTATCATGTTTATAGGTAACTTTCCGTTCGGAGGTATGTTGGGTAGCTGTCGGAGGGAAGGCATGTGCATGTTAACATTGATTTCGGAGAAGGGCAAATCGATTATGCTCATCATACGGAAACAAAAGTGTAACACTCAAACACTTTCAAAAACAAGTGGTTGGATTTGGGGGGGGGGGGGATATATCAAAGGAGAAAAAAGCTTAAATAAACCAATTCGTTAGAGTTTTTTGTTCAACATTGAATGTGTGTTTTTGTGCATTAGTTTGTTTTGTTTGTTTTGGCCTGCCATATCTATTTAGCCCTTTGCATCACATTAAAGAAACGATCTGGCAGTAACATAACATGCCAAAGCATTATACTATGAAATGGACACATACTTTTTTGTGAAGGTGACGGATCAAGTAGCAATGCAATTAGTATACCAGATGTTTAGATGAGCAACTGTAGGGTCTAATTAGTCTTCACTAGATGCATAAATTTAACTAGGTGTTTTTGCATTAGCCAACATAAGTTAATCCTTTTCAAAAACGGCCTTTGGGTTAAAACAAGTATAAATGACCAGGAATTGCCACAATCATAGACAGACACATATCTCCAAGAGACAGGGACACTGGAACACAGACAGATAAGGAATACGCTCAAAAGTCAGAATACAATGCGCAAAGCATTCAGCTCCCTTTATCTCAGTGAGAGTATTGTCAAACTAGAAATGACACAATACATGTATAAGCGTTTTACACGAAGTGCTTAACACGAACCCCTAGCAAATACAACAAAAATAGCGAGTATGATCAGGAAATAACACAATCACAAACTTCAGACAAACCCATGGCACCGTGAGAAAGAGCCACACAACAATCACGAGACATTAGGAAGACAAATTAAGCAAAGCAACAAGCTCTCTCTTCCCCATCTACTCACTCTCTACGCTCTATCTCTCTCTCTCTCTCTCCCTCTCTCTCTACTCGCACTCCTCTCTACTATCTACTCGCTCTCCTCTTTACTCTCTCTCTCTCCTCTTTGTAACTCTATGCTCTCAATTCTCTTTGTCTCTCTCTACTCCTTATTCTCTTTCTCTCTCTACTTTCTGTCTGTCTGTCTCTGTATCTGTCTCTGTCTCTCGCTCTCTCTCTCTCTCTCTCTTCCGTTTCTCTCACTCTCACTCTACGTCTCTCTCTCTCTACTCTGTCTGTCTCTCTCTACTCTGTCTGTCTCTCTTCTCTATCTACCTATCTCTCTCTCTTCTCTGTCTCTCTCTTTCTCTCTCTCTCTCTCTCTCTCTCTCTCTCTCTCTCTCTCTCTCTCTCTCTACTTTTTTCTCTCTCTATACTTTATTCTCTACTCGCACTCCTTCTCTACTCTCTCTTTCTCTACTCACACTCCTTCTCTACTCTCTCTTTCTCTACTCACACTTCTTCTCTACTAGCACTACTTCTCTCCTCGCACTCCTTCTCTACTCGCACTCTCTCTCTTCTCGCACTCCTTCTCTACTAGCACTCTTTCATTACTCGCACTCCTTCTCTACTCTCTCCTTCTCTTCTAGCACTCCTTCTCTACTCGCTCTCCTTCTCTACTCGCATTCTTCTCTACAAGCACTCCTTCTCTACTCGCACTCCTTCTCTACTCGCACTTATTCTCTACTCGCACTCCTCAATTGGCACTCCTTCTCTACTCTCTCTTTCTCTCTTTTCTCTCTCTCTCTCTCTCTCTCTACTTCCTTCTCTACTCGCACTCCTTCTCTACCCACACTTCTTATTTACTCGCACTCCTTCTCTAATCGCACTTCTTATCTACTCGCACTCCTTCTCTACTCTCTCTTTCACTCTAATCTCTCTTTCTCTATCATCTCTTTCTCTACTCGCACTACTTCTCTACCCTCTCTTACTCTAATCTCTCTTTCTCTACTCGCATTCCTTCTCTAATATCTCTATACTCTCTCTTTCTCGACTCACACTCTTTTTGTCTCTCTCTCTCTCTTTCTCTACTCGCACTCATCTACACTCTCTTACTCTACTCGCACTCCTTCTCTACTCTCTCTTTCTCCACTCGCACTCATTCTCTACTCCCTCTTTCTATACTCACACTACCCCTCTACTGGTACTTCTTCTCTTATCTCTCTCTCTCTCTCTCTCTCTCTCTCTCTCTCTCTCTCTCTCTCTCTCTCTCTCTCTCTGCTCTCTCTTTCTCTACTCGCACTCCTTCTCTACTCTCTCTTTCTCTACTCGCACCCCTTCTCTTCTTTCTCTACTCGCACTCCTTTTCTACTCTCTCTCTCTCTCTCTCTCTCTCTCTCTCTCTCTCTCTCTCTCTCTACTCCCTCTTTCTCTACTCGGACTCTTTCTCTACTCTCTCTTGCTCTACTTCACTCCTTCTCTACCCTCTCTTTCTCTTCTCGCACTCCTTCTCTACTCTCTCTTTCTCTACTCGCACTCTTTCTCTACTCTCTCTTTCTCTACTCACACTCCTTCTCTACTCTTTCTTTACTCCCACTCGTTCTCTACTCTCTCTTTCTCTACTCGCACTCTTTCTCTACTCGTACTCCTTCTCTACTCGCACTCATTCCCTACTCTCTCTTCCCTTCTTACACTTCTTCTCTACTCGCACTCCTTTTCTATTCGTCTCTTTATCTCTCTATCTCTTTCTCTCTCTATCTCTACTCTCTCTTTCACTACTCGCACTCCTTCTCTACTCTCTTTCTCTACTCGCACTCCTTCTCTACTCTCTCTTTCTCTACTCGCACTCTTCTCTACTCGCACTCCTTCTCTACTCTCTCTTCTCTACTTGCACTTCTTCTCTACTCGCACTCCTCCCTACTCTCTCTCTCTACTCACTCTTTCTCCACTTGCACCCCTTCTCTACTTTCTCTTTCTCTACTCTCTCTCTATTCACTATTTCTCTACTCGCACCCCTACTCTCTCTATCTCTACTCGCACACCTTCTCTACTTTCTCTCTACTCCCTCTTTCTCTACTCTCACTCTTTCTCTACTCTCTTTCTCTACTCGCACTCTTTCTCTACTCTCTCTTTCTATACTCGCACTCCTTCTCTACTATCTCTCTCTCCACTCTCTCTTTCTTTACTCGAACTCCTATTCTACTCTCTCTGTCTCTTCTCTCTCTCTACTTTCTCTACTCGCACTCTTTCTCTACTCACACTCCTTCTCTACTCGCACTCTTTCTCTACTCGAACTCCTTCTTTACTCTTTCTTCTCTATTCTTTCTTCTCTACTCTTTCTCTACTAGCAGTCCTTCTCTACTTGCACTCCTTCTCTACTCTCTCTTTTCTACTAGCACTCATTCTCTACTAGCACTCCCCTCTACTTGCACTCATTCTCTACTCACACTCCTTCTCGACTCGCACTCCTTCTCTTCTCACACTCTTCTCACACTCCTCTACTCGCACTCTTCTACTCGCACACCTTTACTACTCGCACTCCTTCTCAACTAGCACTCCCTCTACTCCTACTCGCACCCTCTACTCGCACCCTCTACTCGCACCCTCTACTCGCACTCCCTCTACTCCACTCCCTCTACTCGCCCTTTCTCTACTATCTCTTCCTCAACTCTCTCTTTCTCTACTCTCTCTTTCTCTCTCCTTCTCTGTCTCTCTCTGTCTCTGTGTGTGTCTCTCTTTCTCTCTGTCTGTCTCTCTCTGTCTTTCTCTGCCTCTCTCTTTCTCTGTCTCTGTCTGTCTCTGTCTGTCTGTCTGTCTGTCTGTCTCTCTCCCTCTCTCTCCAATGTATTTGGTAATTAACTTAAAATATCAATATCATGAAATGAGTGTTCGACTCCCATGTTCAGTCCTCCTTAGACTAGCCACTAGCCTGATATCATATTCTTTTCAATAAATGATAATTTCATTTTAAATTAGAAGAGATGAGACCAGCTATATGAGATCAAACAATACTGTATGAAAAGTCAAGTAAAATTGACAAAACATTAAGGTCTAAGAGCTAGACTAAGTCCTCCTCTGTCAAATTCCAAGTACGTCATCCGATGGTAAAGAACTGTAATAACGTGCTAGCAGGGAACATTTTATCATGGAATCTACAGAGGAGTTCTCTATATGCCTTAACAATGAGGCCCTCTTACGAGTAAGGGTGTATTTGTACAAGCCATTTTATTCTAGGGAAAGGGAAAATGCCAAATTGAGGGGGAAAAAATTGTCAGAGAACAGGGAAATGAATAAAACATGAAACATGGAGACAAGCCAATATTTAAGAAGAACAAGGGAACAGGTACCTCCTGGAAGGGCCTCTATTATAGATACAAGAACAAACATCACAACTATAAAACTACTAAACTTGATCTGTTTAAAAAAAATATTGTACCCAAACTCCAAACGAGTAACAGCTAGTTTACAATCCGATTGTCCATCTCTTTCTGAAAAGGACGTCACCCAGGTACATTTCTTGAACTAAAGAAAATTTAAAGTCGTACTGCAAATAGTTGCAGAAAGATCTAATTTAAAAACATTCGATTTTACAGAAATGGGAAGCTATCTGCTTTTATTAGTACAAATATATAACATGTAACAAATACATGTTGTTTTATGCATATGGAAATCGCTAGAAACAGCGTTTTTGATTGCCATTTGTCGCCAATCGGGCGACAAATGGCAATCGAAAATTCGGGCGACAATGTTTCCAACGATTTTTGATCTACGTTTGTCGATAGTTTAATGTTTTTTGATTGCCGCTTATCCGGTGTACAACTTTTAATAATATCTTAAAGATATACAACTCATCTTTATTGCTTCTTATAGATTGACAAATGAGCCGCGACATGTGATTTCCAACAATGTGGCATTTTGAGATGAATAGACTCAGACGAGCCTGTGTAGCCGTCTTTTAAGCTTAGAAACTACAAATTTTGTTCGCTCAGTAGCTTACTATTCATATAATATTCAAGCGACAAGCAAAGGCTCTGATCAGCCTGTCCATATGCGCAGGCTGGTCTGAGCCTTTGCTGTTCGCACATTCCACATTATTGGAAATCTCATGTCGCGGCTCAAATAATATTGGTAAAAAGAAGCCATTGTGGGGCTTGGGCTGCTGTTACCGGAATATGAGGACCTGGGCACGGAATTACACTGCCTCCTCAAAGTTAATTTTTTCAGGATGCGAAAAATAACGTTTTAAACTGATTAAAATCAAAATAGTTTTTTTTCTGTAGATCACAATGGTATCTTTGACCACAAGTACTGCATCTATCCAGACAATATATTTAGCATGTTGAACTATCATTACTTAACTTAAATCTCCCTTAACTTTAAAGAGGCATTGTAATTCTGGGCCCTGTACTACTATGTTAAGTTTAAAAACGTTAAAAGATAAAATAAAAGAACGGATTACCACCGAAACTGCAATATCTTCAATATTTTACGGGTATTTGTTATATGATGTATTTAGTCCACCTATACGAATATGCAGTGAAAATCCAGATAAGCTTACATGTATACTAATACTTTTAAGAATGAACTGACAACAGACCAAAAAGGTAAATTGCTTTAAAATACATGTGGTATGCAATGGCGCAAAGAGTACAGCTATAAAACGTATGCAAACTGTACAGGGTTCATTATTATGGTTTTTATTTTGTTTGATTTTATTCTTAACATCCCATTCAACAAATTTTCAGTTATGTCGGCGCATTTAACTAAGATTAAGATGCGCGGATCCAGCGAGGGGGTGGCAGAGGGTCCTGACTCCCTCCTTGGAAAATCTGAGGCCTTTGGGACTCTTTAGCAATACTGGTCCAGATCCCCTGGAAAATCAAAAGCTACCAAGCCAGCATTCAATATTGGGTAATTATCTCCCCGCCAGCGTTTTGCTGTTGGGCTGATGATGGTCCGATTTTAGTGGTATTTTGATTCATCACTTCATTCATCTAAAACAAAAGTGTGTCAGAGTTTAGTTGGACTTCGTCTGACAAAATTTCTGAATCCGCGCATGCTTAAGCGATAATAACAACATCACATGAGATGTTTTGTTGTATAATTCATGTGAATTTTTCTCACTAATGTTTTACAAAACCTAGGGAGTTTAGGAGTTTCAATGGGTTGGCTGGTTTGTGTATTTCAGTGTACTGTGTGCGTTTGGGTGTTCTGTGGCGATTCAATAGACTGGAGGTTATGGATGTTTCAATTGTCTGGGTGGCCTACGTGTATATATTTTTGGATCAAATGTTTACTTATCATGTACACGTGGCATCTTAACCAATAGTTTCCTCGCATTTTGACACTCCATTTACAAAACAAAATGCGCCTCAATGTGAACCTGCATTTTGTAACCCTGTTCATGTTGTTAATACACTGCGTTGCCAGGTAAGATAACGAGTATAGATATGGCACATGTTCTTGCCTTCTTTCAGGGACCATGCCCTCGCCCCCACCCCACCCAGCCATCATATCCCCTTCCTATATCAAGCATACTGGTTTCAACAACAATGTATCAGTGCAGACTTTAAATAAATATGTTTTCCCAGACTCACTAGACAAAAACATGCATAATGACACCGACTGAAGATGAGCGCTTTTCACAACACATCACAACTGTAAAACCCCTCAAATTCCTTTCTCTATTTCGCCCCCATGGTAGTCTTCCATTTGTAGCATTACATATCTTTTTTATATCATGGCATGCTTAAAATATATCAGATTCAGGCACTAATTGTGCGGCAGTTTGTATCAATCTCCGTAATCAAAACCACTGTCACTCCGATAGCAAGCATGTCAACTGTCAAGTTTCCTCTGAACATTTTGCTAACCATCAAAACGATATCAACGTAAGCAAATTTCAAATATTGATGTTTTAATAGCATTTTGAGACACGACTCTTATAAATCATTCAGAAGAATGATATAGAATTGTGGCGACACAATCAAATTGTGTCAAAGGTTGATATAAATCCAGCTATGATCAAACGAATAGCATTTTTATATTGAAAATTTCACAATCGTCGTTTGAAAAGTCGCCCAGGGTCCTACGGACATGGGTCAAAAGCATTTAACACATTCCGAGTCCTTATCATTCAATATAGAAGCAACCTGTTTGCTGCTTTCGTCTCCAAGAAACTTTCTATAGGAAATAAAAACGGATAAATACAGACCCTGTCCTTCCACAATCGCAATGTTTACCTCCGATAGCCAACACCCTCCGAGATCTAGACATGCGGTTTACCTGGGTGATATATGTAGCATTCACACCAACCGAAGCGAAAATTATCTAACAACGCGTAGGACAATTATCGCTGAGTACTATAAAATCTATAGGGGTTAGACGCAGCTTTACTTGACGTTGGGCAATTATCGCTGGGGGGGGGGGGTGAATGCTACATTAAAATTTATAGGGTTCTATTTTTCCCCCTTAGACGCAGCAAGAAAAGCATGGCACGTTTGTGAGCCGACGCATCGCGTTGGTGTGAATGGACCTTAAGACGTGAAAAGTTACATATATCTAACATTTACACAGCTTCAAAATAGGATCAATGGGTTTAGCATGGTCTCAATGAGAGCCATTGTACTGATTACTGCTAGATTGCCTGATCCTAAGGAAGTTTGCTCAATCAATAGGGTGACTCTCTTTTTTGCTGACCATTCCAAGGCGGTGCTTCTTTTGTTGATCCTTTATGCTATTATGTTTCATATTTGTCTTTGTTATGCTATATTGCATGTTCCCTGCCGCCTTGTGATCACCTGCTTGGAAAAGCATTGGCTCTTGTGTGTGTGTGTGTGTGTGTGTGTGTGTGTTTTGTGTGTGTTTTGTGTGTGCTTTTATCACTTTCCCATATGGTGTCCTGGGTCAGGTGTGGTACTTGATTGTATAGATTCCTGGTCTTTGCCTTCCTCTCTACTTTCTTTTCGATCTGGCATTACATGAGTTACGTCAATGGCATTCCTTCAAGGAGCAAGCCCTTGTATGTATTTTAAATTTTTAAAAAATATATACAAACTTGAGTACGATAGTTGATCCTTTAAAAGTGTTAAAATTTGAAACGTAATCGCCTTATAGTCCGGTATAATTTGTAATATTTACATTCACCTGTCATTTAAATAAAAGGATTTTATGAATATAATGTAAAATACTTTATTAAAGCCTGGATATAGTGATGAATGAGCCCAAACATAAGTATATTTGAGCCAGTGCCTATGAAAACGTTACTTAAGCTCAAAATTCAGTGGCGCATGACCTTTTGCGTCATTTGAAATACTCTGTATGCGTGTGAGCATATATTTCTTTGAAAGATAAAATTCCTTCGTATTACTGCCAGCACGCTGGAAATTCCTACAATTTGACGTGGTCGAGTGACGTGGTATGCCAAGGTTAATAGACACGTGCACATTTGGTAACAAAATTGTTGTTTCAGTTATATAATATTTTGGATCAGGCGTTATTTCATTGTTAACACAGACGGCGCTGTGCGGATGCAAATGTGCCCTATACTGTAGCTGTCAACATATCATTTCTGTATTCTAAATAAAGAGAGTCTGCCAGCCAGCACGCAGTATCGTGTCAATATCGACCCACCAGCCAAATGATATTTCAAGTCTGCCAGCCAACACACAGTATCTGGCTGGCACGGGCGGTTTCAAATCAAAAGGTAGAATTGCTTCTCAAGGGAGATTCGTACTTCCCTCTGTGAAATACGTTGACGACTAAAAAAGAAAAAAAGTAATCAGGACCCCCCCCCCTTATGGAATTTTCAGGATATGACCATGCTATGGACGAATCCAGAGGGGGTAGGTCTGCTTCCCCCTGGAAAATCACGCCTATATATAGAATATTATGATTCTAAAAGTATGTAATGGGGTCAGGGTGTGGTTGTTTTCTCTCTACTTAAGAGATCGTTCTAGCATTTAGTTTCGGTAAGGACAGAGGTAAGTGGGGAGAAAATAACAGCTTTCCGACGATGGACTAGCCCATCTCTGTCAGTTTCATATTCTGTTCAGTATATGGATGTGCTCAACCACATCCATTGCTGAATATGTATTTTTAGATAACATACATTGCGTATATTTTGATTTCAGGAGGCTCTGGGCAGAAGTGGGGTGTGTTGCATCTGGTGTCATTTTTCTCTCTGTCAGTTGGATACTTGTAAATGCGTTGTCTTATTTTTCATGTACATTTGTTAACGTTCTCTCATGTGTTCATGTATGTATTAATTGTAAAACAATACTCTCCTATGTGGAGGAAATAAAGAATACTTATCTAGTTATGGTTTGAGAAGAAAAACACGAATGAACTGCAAAAGAGTATCTGATTCAATTGTTCAAATCGAAGTGTTCCAATCTCATTTTCTTTCAAATCACCTTAAAAATAATAAAAAATAAAAACGAATACAATATTTCGTTAAATTATATTTTC
This sequence comes from Loripinus fragilis, assembly GCA_964019695.1. Classification (NCBI taxonomy): domain Eukaryota; kingdom Metazoa; phylum Mollusca; class Bivalvia; order Lucinida; family Lucinidae; genus Loripinus; species Loripinus fragilis. Next base: position 78,707,048 of record OZ026525.1, read on the forward strand.
AGTTGAGGTTGAACCTAAAGTAGTATTATCAAGCAAATGAAATGACAAGTTCAGTTCTAAGTACTGTATTAGTCAGGCGTATTACTGGTCAGACTGCCCAGTGTGTTATTGATTCAAAAGGTTTCAACCTAAATTTAGTAAATATGACCTGGTAATGAAAACATTGGTGCTACAGAACTAATTCACGTTCATAGACGATTATATAGTTTGACTGCTTAGTAAATTTTCAAACTCGAAATAAACCCAATGATTGGCTACTTGCGGGCACGTGTCTGCAAGCAGCCAATCATTGCGCTTTTTTTAGTTTGAGAAGGTACTCACGTTTTATAACGTCCGGACCAGGTTCATGGACGATTATAAAGTTTGTGTGGACATATTGAATGAATGGCCGTTGGGCAACTCTGGACATAAAGGGTGTCGTTTAAGATAAACCGAAGAATGTCTGACGCATTCAATAATATTGAAGCGTTAATTGTTCACAAGTGTATCTGGTCCGCCCTTGACCTGGGTTTTACCTCGTCGTCTAAAGAACACACCTGACACCCAGGCTCACCTAAGTTGAAACATGTATTGAAATTTTGTGTGTATGTCTTTATAGGGTGATAATTGAGTCAACACCAAAAATTTAGTTGCTTATCGTATAGGCGAGCAACGGAGACTCAGAGAAGCATGTAGATCTATCTGCGTAGTCTCTGCTGAGACTTCGTTGCTCGTAAACACTAAGAACATGCGCGGATCCAGAAAGAACTGTCAGAGGGGGTCCAAACTTGATTTTTGTTTATTGAGTTGATGAGGGGATAGAGGATCCAAAATATCACTATAATTGGGCCTTCATCGGCTGATGATGACCCAACATTGAATGCTGGCTTGGTAGCTTTGTGATTTTCAGAGGATCAAGACCAGTATTGCTAAGAAAACCTCTATTTTGTTAGTTTTCAAGTGGTGCGGACCCCCTGCCCCCCCCCCCTTTCGATCCGCCCATGAAGAATGTTTGTAGATGATGGCTAATATAAATTAACATGTATCCAAAAGGTGAGCATGACCAGGAAATACCACAATCACTCACTGCAGACCAACCTTCAGCACCGTGAGGAAGACACAGAACACTAACAGTCACATGACACCAAGAAGACAATAAAAGTAAAGCAACAGCTTTCTCTCCCAGCGAGATGATTGCAAAACTAGAAAGAACACAAAGTACTGTATAACAAAACCAGGATCAAACAGCAACAGTAGCAACAATAAACAGCGAATCGAATAAACAACATCAGAACCACCGCCTTAGAACGGACAGCAGACTAAGCTTAAATGAATTTAACTGGCTAAATTTTCGCCCTATCTTCTGCTGTTGTAAAACCACAAAATAGATTAAGCTGGCGTGGATGTTTCCTATCTTATGTAATGTACATTTGTATTATCACTAGGAAACGACCTGCTTAAATCCAAAATGGATAACTGCGCATACAAATTAAAGTAGTGACTTAAAGCATAAGTGATAAGCACAGTTTTGTCATAAACTGGCCTATATTATTTGAGCCATTTCATAAACAAAAGAAGTTTTCGCGGTTTGTGGTTCAGACCAGCCTGCTCAGTTTCAGAGACTATAATGCTAGTAACATGACAAAATGGGTCTTTAGAAGTTACCAGATAGCTTGGTACGACCTCGGTAATGTTGAGTTAATGTACAATGTATGTAGTATTTATAGCTCTCCACTAAGATGCTATTGAGAACTGGTCTAATCTGAGCTGCCTGTACACCTTTTGATTAGCAGTTAAGTGTATCAGAAACAAAATTATGACGTATCATGCTTTTCTAGTTCTATCTTGGCAGCGAACACTAAAAGAGCACATCAGCCTGTGTAGTTACGCAGGTTGATATGCTCCTTTGTTGTTCGCATATGACATAAGCATTTTTCTCATTAATATGGATCACTGTCTGTTGTTGGTTTAAATGTTCAACAATATTTGCTAACCATCTCAAGCGTAATTGCATAATACCATTACTTAGACACCCATATCACTCAGATCTCCGACCAATAAATAATACAGAAAAACTGTAGTTTGGCGAATAGTTCAGCGTGCATAAGTTCTTAAGAAGAGTGTATTAGGAGGACATGAACATGTAAGTGTATCATCAGGTAAGAGAGGCATCAGTGAACGGACAGGGAAGGCAGCCATCAGTGCAGAAAAAGAAAAAGCACCAATGCATTCGAGATATCATTGCTCCAGCAGTACAAATACTAATGGAATTGAATCAGCAGAATTGGAGAAAGAAGGTGCCAGTTAACAAACAAGAAAATAATGTGTCCGTGTAACAACAGGAAAGGTAGACATCAGTGCTCGAGTTGGAATAGAAGCCACCAGTATACAAATAGGGAAATAATGCGTCAGTGCACCAGCAAGAAAAGCAGGCATCAACGCACCATATGGGAAAGGAGACATCAGTAAACACTCACAGAATTAAGGCATCAATGCACCAACAGGACAACACACATCAATGCACCAACTGGGAAGGAAAGCATCAATCTATAAGCATTCATAGAAGATGTTAGTACAGCAGCGGGGAAATAATACATTGGTGCACCAGCAGAGTTGACGCTGATACAGTCAAACCTGTCTTAAACGACCACCCAAAATAGACAAAAAGGGCTTGAAGATAAATGGTAGCTTAATGAAGGTTGAAAGTATTGCAGAATGCTCTCTTGGAGCATTCTGTAATAATTTGACCTGCATTAAGCAATAATCTGTCTTGAAAACCAATTTTTGGTCTTCTTTTTGAGTGGCCGCTTAAGACAGGTTTTACTGTGCATAATTCAGACCTTAAATATTTTGAAATATTTGCAAAAAATGCACATAATTTGGTCATAGTTTCCTCAGGATTGCATGCCCTGGGCGTGGAAAAATTAATGATCTATCTATTTACCATATTAATAATACCAAATGTTAATTTGATTGTGTCGCTTGAAAATGCTAAATTTTAATGGATATGTAGTCCCTTTTAATGGTTTTCAACACAAACCAATAGGTGTGTTTAAATACGTGACTACTGTGTGCTTTATATGCTTTAATACATTTTGTCAACAAAACACAGCGCATGTTTAAAGAGTTTTAAATAAAGGCAACCAGTGTTAAAGGGTTGAATACTGGGTTGATTGAAGATTTGGTTTATACATAATTAAATTTTTCTGAAGTAGTTTTATACCTATTTGTGGTATGTGTAAAATACTTTTACATTTTTTCCTCCATGCCTGTAAACTTAGATATGTTTTCATATTTGATGTCCTTTAGTGTCGTGGGTGGGCTATGATCTGTGTGTATAACATTCACCTGTCGTATTCACTTTGCCTACTAGGTATTTCTCCATGCTTTTTGTCGTCTGCTGATTTTTTAAAAAATCAACTTTTTTCGAAAATTTCTTTGTGCACGTCTGGTCTTGGACTGCACTCTTTGCTTAGGTCTCATAAAAAGGACGTCATGTTTAAATGCCGCACTGTAAAACGGGCCTCCAGATAAGAGTGCGTATTGGAAAACTATTTCTTCATTTCCACCCAAAACATATGTTGTGTGTACTCAAAAGAACCGTCTCGATGAAACGGTTCTTTTGAGCACCCAAAATACAAGTTTTAATTTGTGGGTAAAAAACAATCACAATTTTACGCTAATTTGTTTTGCTTAACTAGCCCTATGACCGCTGAGTTGTCGCCCCTTTTCGTGTAAAATTACACTTACGTTCCTACTAAAATAACTAACGGCCACCATTTCTCCGGTTATAAATATGAAACATTTCTACCTGTTATTGTTTAAGCTATTATTCCCTGGATCAATACAATCGAAGAGAGCATAGCTTTTAAAGCAATTGAAAGGTTACACCAGATCAGTGGCAGTTCAGCTGCCACCATATTGGTGTAAAGTTACACTTACCTTTTACAGCGTGGATTGACATGGTAATTTTAATAGACAATGCTACTCATACCTATAAATGTGTTCAGTAAACCTTGTCTAAAACGGCCAATCTAAAAAAGACCAAAAATTGGTTTTCAGACCAAATATCGCCTAATGCAGGTCAAAAGTATTGCAGAATGCTCCAAGGGGAGCATTCTGCAATACGTTCGACCTTCATTAAGCTACCATTTGTTTATAGACCTTTGTTTTGTCTTTTTTGAGTGGCCGCTTAAGACACGTTTTACTGTAACAAGTCAATATAAAACAAAATTAGCACTGCTTACGGTCACGGAGATTTGCGTTTATTAAACTATTTACGTTTTTGAAATTAGATGGAAATAATTGAAGCATGAATTTCGTTTTTATAAAATGATTAACTTATAAATAATTTGAAGGTCATTACGACATTACATACTCTAATAGGCTTTTAATGTTGTTGGTGCGGTATTTTCTTCACCATTTGATTACTAATGCCTTCTCCCATATTGAGAAGTACATACCAAGGGGTTATAGTTTCGAATTTCCAAATAAAGATGTATTTAGCGCCTGTGCTTCTGAAGATTGTTTTTATCTGCCCATGATCAAATGCCATGTTCTGCGGCATCTAATCTGGGCCTTTATTTTTTATCCCAAATAATGTGGTATTTATCAGGGTTTGTATTGCTTATATACTGGCTCCATTCCTTAAAACAATTTTTCATCAATGTGTCACATCATATCCTTATAGCCGTTCTTAATCTGATGGCTCTGTTTTAAGGACCTTAAAACAGGGCCATCAGAGTAAGACTGGCTACAAGTATTTGATATGACACATGGATGAAAAATTGTTTTAAGGACTGGAGCCAGTCTATATTGCTTACTGAGATACAAATAATTTAGAAATTTGGTTGAGGTGTTACAGGCACTTCCTATGATTATATTCTTGGATAACTCAGAAAAGTAAAAGTGTTGAAGTAAGAAAGACAGCAATGAACAGGAATTGATACAATCAAAAACCACACCTGTCCCAGGATATCAAATGGGAAAGTACTGAGAAAATCATCATAAACATCACAAACGAGAGCCAATAGGTCAGCCCTTTCCCTTCAGGTGACCACAAGGCAGTAATGAACAAACGTGAAAGCATGACAAACACAAGACATAAATAACATAAATGATCCACAAAAGAAGTGCCGCCTTAGAACGGCCAGTAAAATGTTTTACTGGAGGGCTTAAACCGGTTTCACGGCGCGCCAACCTCAGCCTTAGTTCAGATGTGGATCAAGACACCTTGATGTTTGGTTTGCATGAAAGACCCCTAACTTATCAATGTATCATCTCCTAAAACATATAAATCAAGATATAAAAATGAAATCAAGTAAAGATAAGGACTCAACAGTACATAAAACTGAATACTGGAGCAAAATAAATCAAACAGGTAAACCCCGGTGGGCCTGACAACAGCCAAAGCATAAGGCTACTACCATCTCATCAATGTATAAGTCTTTAAGTCGGAACCGTCATAGAGTCTGAAGTCCGATGTCCACTTTCGGAAATGATCTTCAAATAACAAAACGTCGAAGACCCATTGCTTTTTTGTGATATCGTATCTCTACGACGCTGTTAAATAGTGGGTGCCATGGGCGCTTCCATAAAATATTTTAAAAGTAATCACTGGAGTGTGTAGTGTGTGAAATAATGGTGGCATTAAGTTCATAAGCCGTACCAAATTTCTGAAATCAACCATGATTTTATTGTGCGAATTACATGCATTGCATAGAATTTGATGTTTTTATGATAAGAACTTGTTGCAAAAAATACGTACCATACTTGCGCTGAAATAGTAAGACTTAAACCATTCTACTCAGCTAGGGACTAGCTTGAATTTTGAAATTTTGCATGTAGCTAGTTAAAACTATCGTAATTTCCAGAGAGCAACTATGTGCAGGCTGATCAATGCCTATGGTGTGTAGCGACATAAAGCCTTTCCCGCCATTAACGGCAAATGTTGCCCGCTCTCTCATCTGCTTATGTACTATGGTTTCATATTGTTTGTATCTGCTTATGTAATTACAAACCGAACGAATCCAGATCAGACTACTCCCTCATACTGTCCCTTAGGAGCAGACTGGTTGGGCATGCGCGGATCCAGAGAGGGAGGCAGGGGTCCGCCCTTCTCCCCTGGGAAAATCACAAATTATATGGGTTTCTTTAGGGAAAAAGTACTAGGATCCCCAACCCCCTGGAAAAAGTTGGACCCCCCCCCCCCCCGAAAAATGCTGGACCCCCTCTGAAACCTTGGAAAATTATAGTTTTCTTTGAAATAAACCATTAGACTTCTGTTAAATAAGGTCAACTTATTTTGTAAGTCTTCAGGAGACTAAAAAAAGAAGAAGAAAAAAGTGTTTTTTTTTTGTGTCAGATGGACCTGGGCCACCCTTACGAAAATTTCAGGATCCGCGCATGTCAGGATTCTAGGCAGGGCTCATACTGTTTGCTTCCACGTTAAATGTTTTCTGAAGTGCATTTGAATTTATGCAACAAACGTTTGAAGCAGTCAGGGTAAGGGTTTTTTATACCCTTTGTATTCGGGAAACCCCTAAACGAGTACTCTTGCAAACTGTGAAGACTCAGATGAAATGAAGCATAATGCTGTATTTCATCAGCGTCTACACTGTTTATAAGGGTAGAAGAGATCTTTAGACTACAGAATACAATATTTTTAATAAGCACCTGACACCCTGGTCCTAGATATGTACAGCGGACTATCCCAGGTTTATCGTAACAAACCAGAAGAAGGAATCCATTAGTATACAAAGGGTTAAACTGTGCACTTAATAAAAAGAAAAATGATACCTTACCTGTATTAGAAGACAGGTATTTCCGAGCCTCAAACAATCTGTCAACCACCAAACGACATTGGCCGACTACCAAGTTAAGGGTACCCTGAAATGATAGGAGGCGTATTAGTAATTTCTAGCAAAACATTCGTGGTACGTATATATAGCATTAAAGGTATATTTCATCGATTGCATATAGAGTACCTGGTAGAGAAATAGCTATCTGTATGAGGCAGTAAGTGGGAGGAGCTTCAGTAAGTGGGTGTAGCTAAGCTACTGACAGATTAGTTAAGACCACTGAGCTGATTAAGCTGATGAGCAACATGGTCACTGCTCTGATAACAGGTGTTAGTCATTTCACAGGTAAATTCCACATGAAAGCAGCAACAAATTAAAGAAGAATGCAAATATCCCGAATCGATACAGTCAAGTACCACACCTGAGCCGGGACACCACAAGAACACAAGAAAATATCACAAATAAGATAACCAAGAGGTCATCAGGAGATCACAAGGCTGCAAAGAACAGACAAGACAGATTAATAAATAAAAATATGAAACATAAATAACAAAAAGGATCCACAAAAGAAACACCGCCTTCGAACGGTCAGTAAAAACAACGGAAAGCTTAAACAAATCAACCTAGAGAGCCCAGGAGCTGCCAGTATTTACTCCTGGGCGGTTATTAGAGTTGTGAGAAAATGTGGACAACCTTGTCTTGTATAGTCGACTTCTGCCTATAACCTAAAATTTGCAGCAAACAACATATTCAACTGCATTGCTTCTTTAAGAATCTAAAGACAGTTTATTTTTCCAAGTGAATCGTCTGCTGGTTGCTGTTCTGGCCTCGAGCTTAAAAACGAGTTCATTTCTCAAACTGCCAATCATTGCGCTTTATTTTGAGTTTGATACTGTATACTCAAGTTTTATAACCTCGAGGCCTGGTTTATATACAGACCAAGATTGTCCACTGACGAACCTAAATAAGCCATTCCATAGCAGGTCCTTTTTTGTCAAACTCCAAACCACTTCTCATCTACATAATTTGATATTTAATTTAGATATTTAGCCTGTTTGTATAACAAATAAATATCATTCATACGTTGATTATCCCCTTCTCCAAAATGCACTCTTAGGTGCATGGAGAATGAGGCTAATCTTATAACGTATTAAAAACAAGGATTACATTAGATAATTCACAATTTCATCAATCAAGTTAACTCCGGCATTTTTTCTTCTTCCCTTGTTTGAGTATGTATATCAATGGTATTTTGAAACCTTCCAATGTTATATATGAAAAATAAAGGTTGCTAATACCTTTGTGGATGCAATATGCTATACCATCATAAGGAGTGCATAGCATGCAGCCAACTCCTACTTCGGAGTGACTTGTGTACGAGTAAACGAAACGGATTTTACAACGTGTTCAACAGAAAATCTGGTCCATTTAAGTTTGTTGTTTAAAACAACCATAAATGAAAAGAAAATAATGAAATGAAATTCTCCTTTCGCAAAATTATAGTAGGAATTATGATACCAAAAAGGTCCAAATTGAAAACTGAATCTAAATCGACAGTATACTGAATGGGCACTGGGAAAATCAAAATAAGTTATGAAAAAAGTGATCCACTACCTAATATTTCACACCAAAATCCGCCTTGATGCGTGAAATTGAAATTCTATTGGCAAAATCTCGATAAACACTGTGGATGGAGACACTCCTATAGTCATATGTTAATGGTATTATATCATAGCCTAGGTTAAATGTTCACTTAACGAGGACACAGGCCAGCATGTGCGTCCGTGTCGACTGACGACCATGATGGCATAAACGTCGTAAAACGGGCGGCCAGAGCAATAGGACAACACTTTTCTGAACCACCCTGTAAATAATTCCTTTATTTATTTTGGCTCGCCCACGGGTGGCAGAATATACATATACTGCTCAACAAAAGTTTAGCACGGATTTTAATACGATGTCCCACTTTGAATGAACATGAACCATTCTATTTAATGTAATCAACATGTATGGGGATCTTGAAATTTACATTTTTTCTTGTCCGCCGGACAAAAAGTTATCTGGTTAGGCGTCAGTGGATCGACGTTTTTGATGTCATGGGCATGCAAAAGATACACGTCTACATCTGAAATTAAAAATTTTGATTTTAGAGTAAAGCCAAAGGTTCTTAAAGATGAAAAACGTTAAAAACGTCAAAGTTTGATACCCATTTATGTCACGTTTTGCCGCTCCATTATGACGTTAAAATGGCATTTTTACACTTCTTGACTTTTCAGCGAACTGAATCAAACGATCAAGTAATCTGTTTGATGTTAGATTGGCACAAGCACCCGGAACATTTCTGTAGTTTGTCCTTTGAAAACGTCTTCTTTAGATAGCGTCATCGCCTTAATTTAGCCTCAACTTCAAATTAACGTCACTTTTTATGAATTAAATACCATGGGACAAAATTTTATAAACTTACCTTTCCTTAAACTGTCTCTCTTTTGGCATCCTCTTAAACACGAAAACCCTTTCAATTAAGCATGCCTACACAGCGAAAACAGTACTGTGTTTGACTTGTAAACGTCATTTTAACAACGACGTTAGTTGTTTTCAAGACTCAACTTTTGCTACTTATGCTCAATGGAGACGACCTTTGTCTTTTTTTTCAGAAGGGCCTATTCGATCAAGCTGTAAAACACGAGACTTTATAAACCGATGCTGCATCAATTTTGTATTGCCATTAATGGAGTTGAAACACGTTTTTGACCCCTCTCTTGTTTAAAGCAACGAACGACGCAGTAGAAATCTAATTAAAGTACACCCATTGCTTCCTCAACTTTATCACATACCAAACCGTCATTTTAGCAGATATTTTATAACTTTAAACCATTTGCTCAAATAAAAAAGAAATTTTATTTATCCGTGCTAAACTTTTGTTGAGCAGTATATATACGAAAAGAACTTGCTTCAAATTAAGGGAAATGATCGAATCGTTCCAATTAGAGAAAGGATTTTTTCGGGTTTACCTTCTTTCCAGAATCATGTTGCACGAACCTGCGCTTATTGAAAAACGCTCAACCATTAGTTGTGTTTATCTTTGACTAATAACTGCCGCTGTCTCAAAATAGAGAAAATACACAACATGAGGTATTCTGAATGACGAATCCTACTTTTGGTTTCAATTTAATGCTTATCACTCCCCAGTGGTCATTACTCCCAAACAGTCGATAATATTGCACATTTGTGCAGGGGAGGAACGGGACACTAGCATTATTGGCGGGAACGTTGATAAGGCTACTGTATATAAATGGGTAAACTAGCACAAATTTGGGAGTGCTTGAAAGGCTTAAGAATACTTCATAGCTATCTTAGCAGAGACCTATCTGGAGTCGATCATTATATATTTAATTACTTTAGAACTCTTTAGCTTGAAAAGTAGCAAAAGCTGCATCTACCATGACCAGCTAATATTCTAAGTAATAGTCAACACATGGACTACTAGGATACCCAATGATGAACAAACACCCGTATTTTCATAGTGAAGTGTTCTGAGTATATCTAACCCTGACTGCTGCACCACTTTTTCCAATGACTGGTTTTCTGGCTATCTTTTAGACACACACATAGCCTGTGATGACCTCTCAATAAAAGACTAGTTCTATATAAGCCAGTTCGTAGCTTTTTAAAGCTGCCCTTGTATAGCTTTTCAGTTTATGTGTGATTCTCCTGATGTTACTACCACACACCTACAGATAGGACTAACTTTGAACTCTTTTACAGGCCAGGTTACTTTTCATGCTTTTGTTGGACACCGTCTAATGACTATTTTCAAAACTAACCTTTCAAAAAATTCTTTCAGGAATACTATCAGTGTATCAAACGATTTAATTTGGATGAAGATAAGGACCGGCGTTCAATAGACCTCTTGGTCTGGTGGTCAACGTTTTGGACTGAAGAACGTCACCCCAAGCATTCCAATAGCTTTCACTTTTTTTTAGCTTTTAAGCAGTTTTTAGAGGGAGGGAATGGATGAAGATGTGTGTCTGTAGTTTTTCAAAAGTCAGGTTTTAAAAATGATCTTGCCCTGGTCTACATTCAATTACTTCTGCTTCTTTCTAGCCATTTCCAAGGTGTCAGTAGGGTAGTAACATTTAGATACCTTAAATACCCCAAATTTGGTCATGTGACCAACGTTTCTGTGTTAAGTGGTAAATATTTTCCAGTGTACATAATTTACCACCAGTTATAGACACATATGTATGTATGTTTCATATATTAGCTAAAGGCAATAGTTATCAAACCTGAAAATATTCCTATCACATTTAGGGGGTTATTCTGTTTGAACTCATCCAGCAGCCTCTGGACCAAACACACAACTACCTTACTTCCAGGTCTTTGTGAGCAGATGGTAAGGTTGCTCTTAATGTACATTAGTACCAATATGAATAATATAACGGTTGCAAAACTTGTTTTGAGTAGTAAATATTAGTATGTCTTTTGTGTTTATATTATATCGAGAAAACACTGCTTAAGTCTTGAAGAACAGCAAAACTCATGACTAAGAACTTCTTACCCCAAGTACAAGACTTAGAACTGTTTAAAATCTTGAAAATGGTGTGTGTGTGTGTGTGTGTGTGTGTGTGTGTGTGTGTGTGTGTGTGTGTGTGTGTGTGTGTGTGTGTGTGTGTGTGTGTTGGGGAGGGGGAAGTGACGTCCTGTTGACTCTACTGACAATTTTATATTTTTAATAAAGACATAAAACAGTATATAAGCCTATTTTATGATATGTTATTATATTGATATGATTTTTCTGATTTTTATCAGCCACATTTCTTCACGCTCGTTGAGTTCGGAAGCAGGAAAACATTAATGCGCCATTAAAAAGACAAAAGGAAACTGTGTTTTGAAAATAAATCGTTCCATACATATAGCTCGATATGAAAATTCCTCCTTTAGAAATAGATGCTTTGTGAGTGATAACCATTTGTATATCACATAGAAGCCGCCTCATCCTCAAGTGAATATATACACCCCGATACTAGATCGTCAAGATACCCACTTTTATGACAGTTTAAAACCTACTAAAACAGCAATAAAAGGGAAGAAAAGGCGACAAATATGGCCAATAAACTGTCTATACGTTTCTCTTGCAGCTATTCACAGCTTTAAACTAATGCAGCTACAAAGGATCACATTAACACTCGCTACCCAGAGTTTCTGAAATTTTACACAATTTGGGTCTCGTCGCGAGAAAACCTGTCTTCGGGGTTTCCGAAAAAGCGAGTTTCAAATAAGTCTCCTCAGCTACAGAGACTAGCTAGAAAGTTGAAATTTCAGTCATTTATAGCAAGTTTACATATGATACTTTCCAAAAACGCGAATAACAAAGGCGCTGATCAGACTGCGCGGATGCGCAGGCTGGTCCGCGCCTGTGTTGTTCGCAAACCCCCGAAGACAGGTTTTCTCAGGTCGAGGCCCATTTAATGTTACATAGTGTACGTCCTGATACAACAACCCTTTTTCTTTTTGTAAAAAGGTATACACATTGATCAAGTAGCTGATAGAGCTCTGGCTTGAACTAAACTGCTAAGGGTGGATGTTGGTAAGGTTAAAAGAATTCCCAATCGCTTTAAATTGACTGATGGCCAATTCTTGACTCCAGGAACATTTTGGTGATCATGCTTCTGGTTTTCTTACTCGTTGATGGAAGCCAATTAGCCAATATGCATATTGTGTATAGGGATTTCAAAGTGTCATTTATATGCTAAATTCCTTTTAGTCATAACGCATAGAAACACTTTACAAACTTAGAAAAAAGACATTAACGTTTCTGTATTTTATAAGAGTAAATTTTTCCACTTAAACATGCACGTTTGGTTCTAGGCTATGATCCTGATTTTGTTGCATGTGAACAACAAAGACACATATCAGCCTGCGTATCCACACACTCGAATCAGCGCCATTGTTATTTGAGCCGCGGCATAAGGTTTCCAACAATTTGACATTTTTTACAAGTGTAGACTCAAACGAGCCTATGCAGCCTCCTTTTAAGCCCTGACACTCCAAATGATGTTCAGTCAGTAGCAAAACAGTCATGTAAAATTCAAGCGACTAGCAAAGGCTCTGATCAGACTGCACGTATGCGCAGGCTGGTCTGAGCCTTTGCTGGTCGCACATACCACTTTGTTGGAAATCTCATGCCATGGCTCAAATTTTAAAACAGTTAAAGATGCTGCATGCAAAAAATCATTATTCTAGCTAGTATTTGTAGCTGAGTGACACAAACTCCCAAAACAGGTTTTATCGCGACAAGGTATCTAGATATTTTCTCTAGGCCTTCATATACTCCCAGATGTTCTGTATGTCGCCTATGCGATAAGTACCAACCTTACATGGCTGACTCTTTGTTTATGCATGTTCTGTAACAATGGCAAGTACGTGTATCTTTTTGCGTTATATTGCATTATATAGATTTGAAACTATCAAAAGACAAGTAATCCTTTGATAGACATAGACGTGTACGTTTGAGGCTTTGGCCCGCTGCCATCCAAAACTATCAGTCTGATTTTAATTATCTGTTGTCTGATATAAATTTCAACACCTCATTGTTGAATTGTCAAGTATTATAATCAAAAGATAATCAGAACATCTAACAGCCTTTTAAATTGTACCTACCGTGCTTGTAATGGCTGTCCACAGGTTTAGATAAAGCATAAAAATGTAAATATTTTCTTACCAATCAGTTTTAACATATATTTTGGGTGTTCAAAAGAACCGTCTCATTGAGACGGTTCTTTTGAGTTTCCACAACATATGTTTTGGTTGAGAAATAAGAAAATTAACTTTCCGTTACGCACTCTGAACTACAGTCCTGCAGTGTCCCTTCTTAAATTTACGTACATTCCTTGAAAGGACGAGTAACCCATCTTAACTTTAAAGATACATTGGTAAAGTAATGATGAGTTTGTGTGTTTGCGTATGTGTATGTGCTCTTTCAGTTAGTATTTTATTTGTCCCTTGAACAATAGTCCTATACGAGTACTTTTAACGTACACGTTGATGGTCACAAAATGGAGCAATAACATATATATTAATAAAACGAATGTTTTGTCACCAACATAAAACAGCAACAAAAACAGTGTTGATAAAAAGTTACAAATAAACTTAACTAAGTTTTGCATGCGTCTCTTAGAGCGAAAACTGGTCTATCCGTCCGTACCCACAAATGACCGGTTAGGTGGCTATGAACAATGTGACTAAAACATAATGTGGCTACTAATTTTAAGTGGCATTATTCTTTCCATGAATTTAAGTGGCTATATTCTTAAGTGACTAAATTTTTAAGAGACTACATTTTAATGTGGCAAATCATATACTTGACCCCCAGGGGATTAAGCTGTAACAGAATTTTGTTTTCATTATATCAGGGTTACCCCAATACACCAGCTTTTGGAAAGTATTAATGGGCAATGAATTCAAGTTTTTTTCTATTTCAGTAGGTATGTAAGATCAAGGCACATACTGTATGGACAAGGAGTTGCCACGTAAGAGCAAGGCACACGGTGTATGGGCGTGTTAATACATACAGCCAAGCCACATAAAGTATGACGGACAGTGTTGGGCTTCAATTTGATTTCCAGCCTTAAGTGCCTTGGTGTCAAAACTTGCAGGGGTTACCCCCTAGCTGATTTGTATATCCATCTTAACTCTCTTAGGTGGCTATCCTCTGAAGATCAATTTACCACTGAAGTGTAAAAAATGCATATTGCTAGCCACGTATGTACCTGCACATGGGAACGTCGATCCGTCTGTCCATCTATCACTTTTGGGGTACCTAGTTTGTGTAATCTGTAACTCCAACAGTTTTTATTCCTTTTTATTCAAACTTTGCATATTGATTGTCCACATATTGAAGTTGAGCACTTTCTATTTTGTAGAGCGAAAATAATTTACTTGCCTCAGCCAGGAATCGATCCCAGGTCGCTGGATCTACAGGCAAACACTCTAAAACGTCGCTGTAAAAGCCGGCTTCTACCACAAGGCAGTAGAAGTGTGAGTGATATTTCTAGGTCTTACTTTTTGTCAATTTCTAATGATATTGTTTCTACCAAAATTTATGATAAACGTGACGACTTTGATTTTGAAATTGTCAATTTCCCATTTTTAGATGGTGATGTTCCTCGCTCTACATCCTATGGAGTCTATATCTCTCAACCCATTCGTTTTGCTAGAGCATCTAGCTATGTTACTGACTTCAACACTCGCAATAAATTGTTTACTCGGAAGCTTCTTAAACAAGGCTATCGGTAGCATTAACTTCGCAAAACCTTTTCTAAATTTCATAGACGATAATCTGATTTGATATCTAAGTTGGATATTAAATATTCCAAGTTGGACTTAAATCTCTCTTGCGCCGAGGACTTTCAGAACTTGAATTCTATGGTGACTTGGTAATTAAATTGAAGAAGATTGTTGCCTCTAATAATTTTTCAGCGCAGTTCATTAAAATAATATCTCATTATAAAAAGATTGGCTATAACATTAATGTATTGCAACAGACTGTATGCTTGGTGGTCAACCCAATCACGGTTGGCAACTTTGCTTTCCTCTTTAATTGCACGTCGGTGGGTCAGACTTCAGACTCTATGACGGTTCCGACTTAAAGACTTATCTATTGATGAGATGGTAGGGGCCTGATGCTTTGGCTGTTTGGCTGTTTGTCGGGCCCAACGGTGTTTACCTGTTGGATTTCTATTGCTCCGGTATTCAGTTTTATTTACTGTTGAGTCTTTATCTTTGCTTTATCTCCTTGTTACATCTTGATTTATTTGTTCTCGGAGATGATGCATTGAAAAATTAGGGGTCTTTCATGTAAACCAAATATCTACGTGTCTTGATCCACATCTGAATTAAGGGTGAGGTTTGCGCCGTGAAACCGGCTTACGCCCTCCAGTAAAATAATTTACTGACCGTTCCAGGGCGGTACTTCTTTTGTGGATCTTTTATGTTTTTTCTGTCTTGTGTTTTATATGCCTTCGTGTGCGTCTGTTTATATGTGCCTTGTGGTCACCTGCTGGGAAAGGGCTGACCTCTTGGCTCTCGTTTGTGGTGTCTAACTGTGAGTTTGTCACTTTCCCATTGGTATCCTGGGTCAGGTGTGATACTTGATTGTATCGATTCCTGATCTTGCATCCTTACTTTATTTCATTAAACACCTTGGTGCCTATTCAAATTTTTCACTGGTTTGTATACAATAAAAATATACTTAACACACCTTGGTAAGTATTTAAAATTATATATTTTGTAAAAATATATACATCATATTCATCTAACATTTTCCAGTATTTCATATTTTTATAAAAAAGACTATACTACATACCTTGTTAGTATTCAAAAAGTAGAGCTTGGTTGTATTTCCCATTCAATGAGCATGAATAACGTATCCCTTTTCACCATGGCCATATAAGTACACAGTTTTAGTTCAGTCTACCCCGGATGCCACCGTATTGACAAACTGAACGTCCTCACTATACTTGGCACTGTCGCAGATAGTTTACATACATCAACACTGGGCCGGGCACCAACAATCCTGACACGGACCTTTTTTGAAAATCGAAGCCTCAGGTTTGCCTTCCTATCCCTACAGTCTAAGCTGCATATTCACCATTCAGTCTTTCGATCGCATATAGCTCTATCAATCACTATGTGAACAGCCAAACTTCAGATCAGCCTGCGAAAATCTCGCAGGCAGATCTGAATCTTTGCTGTTCGTCTATAGCAAATGTTGGTTAGCTGCGTCCCGGCTTCCAAGTCTTTCAAGATCGATGAGACGAAGTGTTTCAGTGTTTTGGTATTGATTTTCGATCCATCGATTCAGGGTTATATTTATATACTAAATTAAATGAGCCAGTCCATGCAATTTTGGTACTTATAGCTACTTTTTCTTCCGCCAAGTTACGCAGAAATTAGGTACATTTCCTCGATGAGATTGGCCAGCACGTGAGATTTTCGAACTTTTCGTACATGCGCAAAAACCTCCTACAAACGACCATGCTGACGTGCACAGCAAGGCTAGAGGTCTAAATTTTGATCTTTATCTACATCCATACTTTAACATGCAAAAAATGTGAATGCGAGAGGTGAACTAAAGAGATTTATAATGTATTTTATTAGATAATGAACGACAACCCTTATCCCATAGAATATCGTCTGCTTATTGCGTCTGCTGCATATATTCAAATGCACTACAGACTATTTATCACGGAAGCAAACACTATGAAAGTAAGAAAGACGACAAAGATCAGGAAACGATACAATCAAGTACCACACCTGACCCAGGATACCACATGGGAAAGTAACAAAATACAATAAACATCACCAACAAGAGCCAAGAGGTCAGCCCTTTCCCAGTAGGTGACCACAAGGCAGCAATGGACAGACGCGAAAACATGAGAAACACAAGACACAAAGACCCGTCTTGGGACGGTCAGTAAAATATTTTACTGGAGGGCTTAAACAAGTTTCACGGCGCCCATCTCGCATTTAATTCAGATGTGGACCAGGACATATTTTGGAAAGTGACAAGACACAACAAACACAATAGCTAAGAGGTCAGCCCTTTCAATCGATCAGTCTGGCCTTGTTGCATTTTGTTTGCAACATAGGCTGCCACTAGAATGTATGGGAAGAAGAGAGAACAGACGGTGATGGGGAAAAGGATTATTTCAAATGACTGAACCATGTGCAGATCCAGAGGGGGGACAGGGGGTCTGGACACCCCGCCCCCTGGAAAATCACAAAAATATAGGTTTTTGAACAATACTGGTCCGGATCCCTGGAAAATCACCAAGCCACCAAGCCAGCATTCAATGTCTGGCTATCATCAACTAAAAATACGTTGTCAGAGTCGGACCCCCTCTGACAAAACTTTCTGAATCCTCGCATGTGAACACAATCAGTATAAAGGAATAGGCAAAAAGAAATATCTTAGTTTTATTGCATAAAACATATATACAAGTATGCTTATGATATATACACATAACAGTTAGTAATTGTTCTTTTTTAACAAAATACAATTTTATTGCATAAAACATAAATGTATGCTTACAGGAAATATTAACACTATGTTCTGAATAGCGGGAAAGGGCTCAATCAAATTACTGAACCCGATAATGTACAAAGGAGTAGACAAAAAGAAATGTCAACACTATGGTCCTTACTTTTCATGCTGAGTATATTACAGGGTTGTTTCTCACATCTCATTGTTCAAGATAACGTCAATATAATGATTGTCATCATGGTTCCACACCATCAAAGTTAAACGTGCTGTAAATAAGTCATCACATATGTAAAAGGGCACTTATCACCCATCTTTCACTTCATCATAGACTTGCATAATATAGAGTAGCCTAGCCACTAGGCGTTAAATGAAATATCTACAAAAGGGGTGAAATTTATAAAAAAAAAAAAAAAAAAAAAATAAGCTGTACACTATATGGATAATCTACTCTTCTGTCTCAATTTTAACAAATCTTAGCCAATGTTAGTAAAAAGAACTAACTTTACGTTTGTGTAAAAAGACAATTAAGTAGACTTGCTATCAAAAAGGGCCAAACAGGTTTTAACTTTTACAGAAAAAGTCAGACAATTATTAATCAGATTAGTACGAGTAGCTAGTCCCATATATAGTGGCAGTATGGAATTCCATACGTTGCAGAGTTTCATTTACAGGACTTATGAAAGTTGGCAATAACGTGATCAAGTTATATGGCGGTTAAGAGATAACAATACAACTACACACATTTTATTTTTGTTAAAACTATATGAATTAAATCTGTGTACACTGGAAACCCCTTTACACTGCGTTTCATCAACGTCTGTACTGTCTTGTTTGTTTTATATATTATGTGTTTGTCAAGGAAACCTTTCTTTTATTTATTCATCTTCTAAAAAATTGTTAAACTCTCACATACAAATAGCATCAGATATTTATTGCAAGCACTACTGTCGTGCCAACCAATAGTGACGGTGACGTAATATTTGTTTACAATTGTATAGTAAACATTAACTTGTACACTCCACTTGCGCTAACACGAATCGATAGATCACGCGTGTATTAATCCTATCCTGTGGATAGGATTAATACACAAGTGGTCTGTCGATTATGAGATAACTATGTACATGTAAACAAAACATGACGTCACTGTCACTCTTGGCTGGCAGGATAGTAGTTAATTCATTCCTTGGTATGTATCCATACTAGAAGGGCACACATCAAACCAACTGCAGTGCACTTATGATCAATGTTCAGTGCACTGCAGTTGGTTCAGCCATGTAGCTACGGAAGTATCGAGAACGCCAAGCACGTCTTTTTCCATTGTGTTCCGTCGGCTGCAAATTAAATATTTAAAGACATGTATTCCTGTCCAATAGAGATCATTTAAGAATTAACTGATAAGGGACAGTTTCAGTATCTCACAAAATTCAAGGGGCGTCAAGAGGGGACTTACCTGTACACAACACAATTTCTTTCACTAAGAAAGAGATCAATATTTTATCAGAAAATTCCCAATTCCTTCATGGGACTACTTATTGGCCCTGTAAGGAAGTCATAATCACCTCATTATGACTGTCCTTTGATCTACCCAGTATGACCCCTGGAGAGAGTAATAATGAGTGATACCACTAATATTGCTCAGGAGTTTACCTCTTTAAGGAAGAATAAAACGATGCATAAAGCATACCCAGTTTGGCTCAGGCTAAAATTCCTAAATTTTAATAGTTGAATAATCATATTGTGAGAAAATAAATATAGACTATTTACTTTAATAGTTGTATAATTTGAAGCCTTTTACGCTTTACTTAGTGGAATAAACAGGCGTAAAAGCAATAATTATTATAAACCCTTAGTTACAAAAGCCGCTCTGTGACAGTGTCCATATGCAGCCAATAAGCACATATTTTACAGCTACAGTAAAACCTGTCTTAAGCGGCTACTCAAAAAAAAGACCAAAATTGGTTTTCAAGACCGATTATCGCTTAATGCAGGTCAAAAGTATTGCAGAATGCTCCAGCACTCTGCAATTCTACATTCATTAAGCTACTGTTTTTCATTATCATCTTTGTTTTGTCTATTTTTGAGTGGCCGCTTAAGTCAGGTTTTACTGTACATGTATTTAATGTTGATACCATTGCATGCATGAAAACTCTCTCCCTCCCTCTTTTGTACGCGTTAATGCGTGTGTGATTCGGTTCGACTCAGAAAAAAAAATGGCGTGACGTGAAGACATAAAGGTGAGACCAAATCTAGCATACTCAGGTACAGCCATTAGCAGGAATGCTGATTATGCGAGGGGCAAGGTATGCTTTTTTTAGAAATCGAGTAACCAAATGCGCTGATCAGCCTGCTGGCATGTGCCTTTGCTGTTTGCAGGCAACAAAAGCAGGTTTTCTCACGACACGGCCAATATTATCATTCTTAAAATATTATAGCATATTTCTATAAATGAGTATCTGTATTTGAAAAAGGTGCATATACATGATCCCACCTGACAGAAAATAACACCAGTATTGTCGTTTTCTGGCTTTGAAAAACAATGATTCCATATAGAGTGACCAATCCACGGGTGGGCATCAGCGGAACTACCGCGAAATCGCGTCAACGTAAATTTGTTCCTTCATCACATCCGGTGTCATATAATATTTTGACCCGCCTAAAAAGTGACCCGCGGGTCATAATATTATGACCCGCGGGTCAAAATATTACTGTAATATTTTGACCCCCCCTATAATATTTTGACCCCCCCCCCTACTAACTTTAAAAAGGAAAGATGAAATATATGTAATTATGGTTGATTTATCATAACGACACAGAGCCAATATTCTAAAATTGTTTCGTCAAATTTTACTAAATGTGGAGGGGGGGGTCAAAATATTATACCATAATATTTTGACCCCCCCCCCCCCTCCATCTCATAAAAGAGATGTAAACCACGGAATAGTATTGTCTGTGATATGTAAATGTTTTGTGTGTTGAATCTAAGTTGTCACTGGATTCCATTTACAAAATACTGTTCTTGAATATTTTTTGGAGGGGAGGGGGGGGGGGGGGTCAATATATGATACCATAATATTTTGACCCCCCACCCACCCAAACTTAATTTTAAATATTTACATTGATATTGTGTCACCAAAGATCTATAAATGGTCGAAATGATAACGCAAAGCTGTAATTTGATTCTGCTTTGAAGTTGTCTTTCCTTTATATCGTCGAGGGGGAGGGGGGTCAATATATTATACCATAATATATTGACCCCCCCCCCTCATCCCATAAAAAAGGAATGTCAACCATGGATTTGTATTGTCTGTGATATGTAAATGTTTTGTGTGTTGAAGCTAAGATGTCACTGGATTCCATGTACAAATACTATTCTTGAATATTTTTTGGAATGGGGAGGGGGGGGTCAATATATTATACCATAATATAAAGACCCCCCCCCCCCACATCCCATTAAAAAGAAATGTCAACCTCCTAATAGTATTGTCTGTGATATGTAAATGTTTTGTGTCTTAAAGCTAAGTTGTAACTGGATTCCATTTGCAAAATACTGTTCTTGAAAATTTTTTGGAGGGGGGGGGGGTCAATATATTATACCATAATATATTGACCCCCCCCCCCCTCCCATTAAAAAGAATTGTCAACCATGGAATAGTATTGTCAGTGCAGTGATATGTAAATGTATTGTGTCTTGAAGCTAAGTTGTCACTGGATTCCATTTACAAAATACTGTTCTTAAATATGTTTTGGAGGACGGCAGGGGGGGGGTCAATATATTATACCATAATATATTGACCCCCCATCCCATTAAAAAGAAATGTCAACCTCCTAACAGTATTGTCTGTGATATGTAAATGATCTGTGTCTTAAAGCTAAGTTGTAACTGGATTCCATTTGCAAAAAAATGTTCTTGAATATCTTTTGGAGGGGGGGGGGTCAATATATTATACCATAATATTTTGACCCCCCCCCCCCCTCCATCCAAACTTTATTTGAACTATAAACATTGATATTGTGTCAACAAAGACCTGTAATGGGGTCGAAATGATAAAGCAAAGCTGTCATTGGATTCTGCTTTGAAGTTGTCATTCCTTTATATCATTGAGGGGGGGGGGGTTAATATATTATTCCATAAAATATTGACCCCCCCCCCCCTCCCATAAAAAAGAAATGTCAACCATGGAATAGTATTGTCAGTGATATGTAAATGTATTGTGTCTTGAAGCTAAGTTGTCACTGGATTCCATTTACAAAATACTGTTCTTAAATATTTTTTTTTTTTTTTGGGGGGGGGGGGGGGGAGTCAATATATTATACCATAATATTTTGACCCCCCACCCACTCAAACTTATTTTTTACTATCTACATTGATATTGTGTCACCAAAGACCGATAAATGGTCGAAATGATAAAGCAAAGCTGTAATTGGATTCTGCTTTGAAGTTGTCTTTCCTTTATATCATTGAGGGGGGGGGGGGGTCAATATATTATACCATAATATATTGACCCCCCCCCATCCCATATAAAGAAATTTCAACCATGGATTTGTATTGTCTGTGATATGTAAATGTTTTGTGTGTTGAAGCTTATTTGTCACTGGATCCCATGTACAAAAACTGTTCTTGAATATTTTTTTGGAGGGGGGGGGGTCAGTATTTTATACCATAATATATTGACCCCCCCCCACATCCCATTAAAAAGAAATGTCATCATCCTAATAGTATTGTCTGTGATATGTAAATGTTTTGTGTCTTAAACCTAAGTTGTCACTGGATTCCATTTACAAAATACTGTTCTTGAATATTTTTTGGAGGGGGGGGGGGTCAATATTTTATACCATAATATATTGACCCCCCCCCCCCCCCATCCCATAAAAAAGAAATGTCAACCATGGATAAGTATTGTCTGTGATTTGAAAATGTTTTGTGTGTTGAAGCTAAGTTGTCACTGGTTTCCATGTACAAATACTGTTCGTAAATATTTGTTAGAGGGGGGGGGGTCAATATATTATACCATAATATATTGACCCCCCACCCGCCCACACACACACACACACACATCCCATTTAAGAGAAATATCAACCTTCGAATAGTATTGTCTGTGATATGTAAATGTTTTGTGTCTTGAAGCTAAGTTGTCACTGGATTCCATTTACAAAATACTGTTCTTGAATATTTTGGAGGGGGGGGGGTCAATTTATTATACCATAATATTTTGACCCCCCCCCCCCCTCCCATAGAAGAAATGTCAACCATGGAATAGTTTTGTCAGTGATATATAAATGTTTTGTGTGTTGAAGCTAAGTTGTCACTGGATTCCATTTGCAAAAAAAAACGTTCTTGAATATTTGTTGGAGGGGGGGGGGTCAATATATTATACAATAATATATTGACCCCCCACATCCCATTAAAAAGAAATGTAAACCATGAATTAGTATTGTCTGTGATATGTAAATGTTTTGTGTGATGAAGCTATGTTGTCACTTGATTCCATGTACAAAAACTGTTCTTAATATTTTTTTGGAGGGGCGGGGGGGTCAATATATTATACCATAATATATTGACCCCCCCCCCATCCCATATAAAGAAATTTCAACCATGGATTTGTATTGTCTGTGATATGTAAATGTTTTGTGTGTTGAAGCTTATTTGTCACTGGATCCCATGTACAAAAACTGTTCTTGAATATTTTTTTGGAGGGGGGGGGGGGGTCAGTATTTTATACCATAATATATTGACCCCCCCCCCCACATCCCATTAAAAAGAAATGTCATCATCCTAATAGTATTGTCTGTGATATGTAAATGTTTTGTGTTTTAAGCCTAAGTTGTCACTGGATTCCATTTACAAAATACTGTTCTTGAATATTTTTTGGAGGGAGGGGGTCAATATATTATACCATAATATATTGACCCCCCCCCATCCCATAAAAAAGAAATGTCAACCATGGATAAGTATTGTCTGTGATTTGAAAATGTTTTGTGTGTTGAAGCTAAGTTGTCACTGGTTTCCATGTACAAATACTGTTCGTAAATATTTGTTAGAGGGGGGGGGGGTCAATATATTATACCATAATATATTGACCCCCCACCCGCCCACACACACACACACACACATCCCATTTAAGAGAAATATCAACCTTCGAATAGTATTGTCTGTGATATGTAAATGTTTTGTGTCTTGAAGCTAAGTTGTCACTGGATTCCATTTACAAAATACTGTTCTTGAATATTTTGGAGGGGGGGGGTTAATTTATTATACCATAATATTTTGACCCCCCCCCCCTCCCATAGAAGAAATGTCAACCATGGAATAGTTTTGTCAGTGATATATAAATGTTTTGTGTGTTGAAGCTAAGTTGTCACTGGATTCCATTTGCAAAAAAAACGTTCTTGAATATTTGTTGGAGGGGGGGGGGTCAATATATTATACAATAATATATTGACCCCCCACATCCCATTAAAAAGAAATGTCAACCATGAATTAGTATTGTCTGTGATATGTAAATGTTTTGTGTGATGAAGCTATGTTGTCACTGGATTCCATGTACAAAAACTGTTCTTAATATTTTTTTGGAGGGGGGGGGTCAATATATTATACCATAATATATTGACCCCCCCCCCCCACATCCCATAAAAAAGAAATGTCAACCATGGATTAGTATTGTCTGTGATATGTAAATGTTTTGTGTGTTGAAGCTAAGTTGTCACTGGATTCCATTTATAAAAAAACGTTCTTGAATATTTGTTGGAAGGGGGGTCAATATATTATACCATAATATATTGACCCCCCCCCCCCCCTACATCCCATTAAAAAGAAATGTCAACCTGTGAATAGTATTGTCTGTGATATGTAAATGTTTTGTGTCTAAAAGCTAAGTTGTCACTGGATTCCATTAACAAAATACTGTTCTTGAATATTTTTTGGAGGGGGGGGGTCATTATATTATACCATAATATATTGACCACCCTCCCCACACATCCCATAAAAACGAAAGTTCAACCACGGAATAGTATTGTCTGTGAAATGTAAATATTTTGTGTGTTGAAGCTAAATTGTCACTGGATTCCATGTACAATACTGTTCTAAAATGTTTTTTGGAGGGGGGGGGGGGTCAATATTATACCATAATATTTTGACCCCCCACCCACCCAAACTTAATTTGAACGATCTACATTGATATTGTGTCATCAAAGATCTATAAATGGTCGAAATGATAACGCAAAGCTGTTATTGGATTCTGCTTTGAAGTTGTCTTTCCTTTATATCATTGAGGGGGAGGGGGGGGTCAATATATTATACCATAATATATTGCCCCCCCCACCTATCCCATAAAAAAGGAATGTCAACCACAGAATAGTATTGTCTGTGATATGTAAATGTTTTGTGTCTTGAAGCTAAGTTGTCACTGGATTCTATTTACAAAATACTGTTCTTGAATATTTTTTGGAAGGGGGGGGGTCAATATATTATACCATAATAATTTGACCCCTCCCCCCCCCATCTCATAAAAAAGAAATGTAAACCACGCAACAGTCATGTCTGTAATACATAAATGTTTTGTGTCTTGAAGCTAAGTTGTCACTGGATTCCGTTTGCAAAATACTGTTCTTTAATATTTTTTGGAGGGGGGGGGGTCAGTATATTATACCATAATATATTGACCCCCCCCCCATCCCATAAAAAAGAAATGTCAACCACAGAATAGTATTGTCTGTGATTTGTAAATGTTTTGTGTGTTGAAGCTAAGTTGTCACTAGATTCCATTTACAAAAAAACGTTCTTGAATATTTTTTGGAGGGGGGGGGGTCAATATATTATACCATAATATTTTGACCCCCACCCACCCAAACTTTATTTGAACTATCTACATTGATATTGTGTCAAAAAAGTCCTGTAAATGGTCGAAATGATAAAAGCTAAGCTGTAATTGGATTCTGCTTTGAAGTTGTCATTCCTTTATATCTTTGAGGGGGGGATGGGAGGTCAATATATTATACCATAATATATTGACCCCCCATTCCATAAAAAAGAAATTAACCATGGATTAGTATTGTCTGTGATATGAAAATGTTTTGTGTGTTGAAGCTAAGTTGTCACTGGATTCCATGCACAAATACTGTTCTTGAATATTTTTTGGATGGGGGGGGTCAATATATCATACCATAATATATTGACCCCCCCCCCCACACACACACACACATCCCATTAAAGAGAAATGTCAACCTCCACACACACACACACACTTCCAATCAAAGAAATATGTCAACCTCCGAATAGTATTGTCTGTGATATGTAAATTTTTTGTGTCTTGAAGCGAAGTTGACACTGTATTTCATTTTCAAAATACTGTTCTTGAATATTTTGGAGAGGGGGGGGGGTCAATTTATTATACCATAATATATTGACCCCCCCCCCCCTCCAATAAAAAGAAATGTCAACCATGGAATAGTATTGTCTGTGATATGTTAATGTTTTGTGTCTAAAAGCTAAGTTGTCACTGGATTCCATTAACAAAATACTGTTCTTGAATATTTTTCGGAGGGGGGGGGGTCAATATATTATACCATAATATATTGACCACCCTCCCCCCACATCCCATATAAAGAAAGTTCAACCACGGAATAGTATTGTCTGTGAAATATAAACATTTTGTGTGTCAAAGCTAAATTGTCACTGGATTCCATGTACAAATACTGTTCTAAAATGTTTTTGGAGGGGGGGGGGGTCAATATATTATACCATAATATATTGACCCCCCCCCCACCCCACATCCCATTAAAAAGAAATGTCAACCTCCTAATAGTATTGTCCGTGATATGTAAATGTTTTGTGTCTTAAAGCTAAGTTGTCACTGAATTCCATTTACAAAATACTGTTCTTGAATATTTTGGAGGGGGGGGGGGTCAATTTATTATACCATAATATATTGACTCCCCCCCCCCCCATCCAATAAAAAAGAAATGTCAACCATGGATTAGTATTGTCTGTGATATGTAAATGTTTTGTGTGTTGAAGCTAAGTTGTCACTGGATTCCATTTACAAAAAAAACGTTCTTGAATATTTGTTGGAAGGGGGGGTCAATATATTATACCATAATATATTGACCCCCCCCACCCCCCCTACATCCCATTACAAAGAAATGTCAACCTGTGAATAGTATTGTCTGTGATATGTAAATGTTTTGTGTCAAAGCAAAGCTGTCATTGGATTCTGCTTTGAAGTTGTCATTCCTTTATATCATTGAGGGGAGGGGGTCAATATATTATACCATAATAAGGGGGTCAATATATTATACCATAATATATTGACCCCTCCCCCCCCCATCCCATAAAAAAGAAATGTCAGCCATGGATTAGTATTGTCTGTGATATGTAAATTGTTTTGTGTGTTGAAGCTAAGTTGAAACTGGATTTCATGTACAAATACTGTTCTTGAATATTTTTAGGAGGGGGGGGGGGTCAATATATTATACCATAATATATTGACCCCCCCCCCCCCCCACATACCATTAAAAAGAAATGTCAACCTCCTAATAGTATTGCCAGTGATATGTCAATGTTTTGTGTCTTAAAGCTAAGTTGTCACTGGATTCCATTTACTTTTTGCTTCTGTTTTATAAGAAATGAAAGTGGAGATGGGGATGGAACAAACAATACTATTCCATGGTTGACATTTCTTATGATTGGGGGGGGGGGGGGTACAATATATTGACCCCCCCCCCCCCTCCAACAAATGTTAAAGTACGGCATTTTGTAAATGGAATCCAGGAACTTAGCAAAACATTTACATATTACAGACAATACTATCCCTGGTTGACATTTCTTTTTAATGGGTGGAGGGGGGGGGGGGTCAAAATATTATGGTATAATATTTGACCCCCCCCCCTCAAATAATAAAGGAAGGTATTTTGACAATGGAATACAGTGTCAACTTAGCTTCATTACTCAGAATATGTAAATATCTCAGACAATTCTAGTCCATGGTTGACATTTCTTATTGATTGGGGGGGGGGGGGTCAAAATATTATGGTATAATATATTGACCCCCCCCCCCTCAAACTAATATTTAAGAATGGTATTTTGACAATGGAATACAGTGTCAAATTAGCTTCATTACTCAGAACATGTAAATATCTCAGACAATTCTAGTCCATGGTTGACATTTCTTATTGATTGGGGGGGGGTCAAAATATTATGGTATGATATTTTGACCCCCCCCCCCTCAAACTAATATTTAAGAATGGTATTTTGACAATGGAATACTGGAATACAGTGTCAACTTAGCTTCATTACTCAGAACATGTAAATATCTCAGACAATTCTAGTCCATGGTTGACATTTCTTATTGATTTGGGGGGGGGGGTCAATATATTATGGTAAAATATATATTGACCCCTCCCCCCTCAAACTAATATTTAAGAATGGTATTTTGACAATGGAATACAGTGTCAACTTAGCTTCATTACTTAGAACATGTAAATATCTCGGACAATTCTAGTCTATGGTTGACATTTCTTATTGATTGGGGGGGTCAGTATATTATGGTATAAAATATTGACCCCCCCTCCAAAAAATAATCAAGAACGGTATTATGTTAAAGGAATCCAGTAACAACTTAGCCTCATTACACAAAACATTTACATATTACAGACAAAACTTTCCCTGGTTGACATTTCTTTTATTTCTTTTAATGGGTGGAGGGGGGGGTCAAAATATTAAGGTATAATAATTGACCCCCCCACACCTCCAACAAATATTCAAGAACGTTTTTTCTGTAAATGGAATCCAGTGACAACTTAGCTTCATTACTCAGAACATGTAAATATCTCAGACAATTCTAGTCCATGGTTGACATTTCTTATTGATTGGGGGGGGGGGGATGGTCAAAATATTATGGTATAATATATTGACCCCCCCCCCCTCAAACTAATATTTAAGAATGGTATTTTGACAATGGAATACAGTGTCAACTTAGCTTCATTACTTAGAACATGTAAATATCACAGGCAATTGTAATCCATGGTTGACATTTCTTATTGATTGTGGGGGGGGGTCAATATATTATGGTATAAAATATTGACCCCCCCCCCCCTCCACAAAATAATCTAGAATGGTATTATGTAAAAGGAATCCAGTGACAGCTTAGCTTCATCACACAAAACATTTACATATCACAGACAATACTATCCCTGGTTGACATTACTTTTTAATGGGTGGAGGGGGGGGTCAAAATATTATGGTATAATATATTGACCCCCCCCCCTCCAACAAATATTCAAGAACGTTTTTTTGTAAATGGAATCCAGTGACAGCTTAGCTTCATCACACAAAACATTTACATATCACAGACAATACTATTCCTGGTTGACATTTCTTTTTTATGGGATTGGGGGGGGTCAAAATATTATGGTATGATATTTTGACCCCCCCCCCCCCCCCACGCACCCACGAAATATTAAAGAAAGGTATTTTGACATTGGAATACAGTGTCAACTTAGCTTCATTACTCAGAACATGTAAATATCTCAGACAATTCTAGTCCATGGTTGACATTTCTTATTGATTGGGGGGGGGGGGGTCAATATATTTTGGTATAAAATATTGACCCCCCCCCCTCCACAAAATAATCTAGAATGGTATTATGTAAAAGGAATCCAGTAACAACTTAGCCTCATTACACAAAATATTTACATATTACAGACAAAATTTTCCCTAGTTGACATTTCTTTTTAATGGGTGGAGGGGGGGGGGTCAAACTATTAAGGTATAATATATTGACCCCCCCCCCCTCCAACAAATATTCAAGAACGTTTTTTTGTAAATGGAATCCAGTGACAGCTTAGCTTCATCACACAAAACATTTACATATCACAGACAATACTATCCCTGGTTGACATTTCTTTTTAATGGGTGGAGGGGGGGGGGGTCAAAATATTATGGTATAATATATTGACCCCCCCTCCAACAAATATTCAAGAACGTTTTATTGTAAATGGCATCCAGTGACAGCTTAGCTTCATCACACAAAACATTTACATATCACAGACAATACTATTCCTGGTTGACATTTCTTTTTTATGGGATTGGGGGGGGGGTCAAAATATTATGGTATGATATTTTGCCCCCCCCCCCCCACGCACCCACCAAATATTAAAGAAAGGTATTTTGACATTGGAATACAGTGTCAACTTAGCTTCATTACTCAGAACATGTAAATATCTCAGACAATTCTAGTCCATGGTTGACATATTTAAGAATGGTATTTTGACAATGGAATACAGTGTCAACTTAGCTTCATTACTTAGAACATGTAAATATCACAGACAATTCTAGTCCATGGTTGACATTTCTTATTGATTGTGGGGGGGGGGGGGTCAATATATCATGGTATAAAATATTGACCCCCCCTCCACAAAATAATCTAGAACGGTATTATGTAAAAGGAATCCAGTAACAACTTAGCCTCATTACACAAAACATTTACATATTACAGACAAAACTTTCCTGGTTGACATTTCTTTTTAATGGGTGGAGGGGGGGGGGTCAAAATATTATGGTATGATATTTTGACCCCCCCCCCACCCACCCACCAAATATTAAAGAAAGGTATTTTGACATTGGAATACAGTTTCAACTTAGCTTCATTACTCAGAACATGTAAATATCTCAGACAATTCTAGTCCATGGTTGACATTTCTTATTGATTGGGGGGGGGGGGGTCAATATATTATGGTATTATATATTGACCCCCCCCCCTCAAACTAATATTGAATAATGGTATTTTGACAATGGAATACAGTGTCAACTTAGCTTCATTACTTAGAACATGTAAATATCACAGACAATCCTAGTCTATTGTTGACATTTCTTATTGATTGTGGGGGGGGGTCAGTATATTATGGTATAAAATATTGACCCCCCTCCCCAAAATAATCAAGAACGGTATTATGTAAAAGGAATCCAGTAACAACTTAGCCTCATTACACAAAACATTTACATATTACAGACAAACCTTTCCCTGGTTGACATTTCTTTTTAATGGGTGGAGGGGGGGGGTCAAAATATTAAGGTATAATATATTGACCCCCCCCCCCCACCCTCCAACAAATATTCAAGAACGTTTTTTTGTAAATGGAATCCAGTGACAACTTAGCTTCATCATACAAAACATTTACATATCACAAACAATACTATTCCCTGGTTGACATTTCTTTTTTATGGGATGGGGGGGTCAATATATTATGGTATAATATATTGACCCCCCCCCCCCCCTCAATGATATAAAAAAACGACAAATTCAAAGCAGAATCCAATTACAGTTTTGCTATATCATTTCAACCATTTATAGATCTTTGGTGACACAATATCAATGTTGATAGTACAAATAAAGTTTGGGTGGGTGGAGGGGTCAATATATTATGGAATAATATTTTGACCCCCCCTCCAGATTTAGTATAATTTGACGAAACAATTTTAGTAGATTGTTTCTATGCGGTTATGATAAATAAACCATAAATAGTTATATTACATCATATTTTTTTACAGTTACTATGGGGGGGTCAAAATATTATAGGGGGGGTCAAAATATTACAGTAATATTATGACCCGCGGGTCAATATATTATGGGGGTCAAAATATTATCTCACACCGGGACCTTTCGCGTTAGTGGCATCGCCACACAAAAGCCAAACAAAGGTAGGTACTCTCGCTTGTTTTAATGTTTTGTAAAAGAATGATCAAACTATGTAAAATTCCGGCAATGCTATTCCATGTAGATATGATTTACCTTGCTAAACAGGCCAAACGCGATGTTGCAAAAAGCTTTGCTCTGAGAGGAGGACCGTAACCAATTCGAACCCAGTACGGGATTTCTTCAGTTTTATGTCAAAACGAAGAAAGTTTGCAGATGTTTTGCCAGTTTTAGCTCAGAGCACGAGCATTTTACACATGACATGTACATAACAGTCCTTATTCGTCCTTCGGACGTAAAAAAATCGAGCCGATCATGTACTATGAAGGAATGATGCCAACGTTTTCAGGCGCGGAGGCTCCTTCGCCATCGCGTTAGTTGTAACGTCACGCTCTAGTTCCTTGGAGGATACCATGTCAGTACATGCAGGCGCGGAGAGAAATGTGAGTATTATTAAAGTATCTGCTGAAACACCCCAAACGACCACCAATCCATCTCAAACGCTGCTCCCCATGTACAAACTAGCCCACTTACCCCTGTCTCACCCACAAAGCCTCCCACAACCTTTAGCTTATGCCTTTTGCGCAGATGTGCTACAGATGCAAGTATCAGGTATCGTCCACTGGTCCAAATAGACTAGAAGCGTGTTTATATAATTTATCTGTCAGTACATGCGAGTTTGTCACCACGAATCCAATAAGCCTGCGCATTTTTAAAATTTCACAAGAGCTTTCGCTGCTCGCACACACAAAGTATGGATGTAGTAGATAAAGACAAGACCAACTTTTAGACCACCAGCTGGATACGTCACCATACGCTATAAAGACGGCTTTTGCGATACATACCGAAATATTGTGAGCTGACCCATACCCTTTTAGGATTGGTTTGGGTTGTGTTGGGGTGTACATGTATATTAAAGAGCTATTCAGTCACTGCAGAGGCGGCAACTTTCATATGGCTATAGAAGGAAAATCAGGTTCTATCTATTTGGTACAGTTAATAAGTTGTTTGAGCTGCGCAAACGCGTGTGCGTTCAATGGAATTCCTGACCGTTACACTAATTTACCCTTACAAAGATCGTAATGGTAATGAAGCTGAAAATGAGGCGCGGTTTAATAAGTAACTGTATCATCTTGCGTCATTACTTCAGTAAAGACCCAAAACATATTATTTAATCCTTAAAACACCAGCAAAGTGACTGCATCAGAAAATGTCTGATTATTGGTTAGCGAAAGAATAGAGGCAAACAGTGTGGACCGAGATCAGACGGCTCCAACAGGAGCCACCTTATCTCTATCTACATTGTTTGTCGAGTGGCTTCATACGACACAAGCAGACGAGATTTGTTGCATTGGCACTCTAAGGGTAAATAAATGTACGGTAACGCACGCACGTTTGCGCAGCTCAAACGAGGTATTAACTCTACCAAATAGATAGAACCTGAACCACGACGAGATATGAAAGTTGCCGCCTTTGCAGTGACTGAATAGCTCTTTAATATACACCCCAGCACAACCCAAACCAATCCCAAAAGGGTATGTTCAGCTCACAATATTTCGGTACGTATCGCAAAAGCCTTCTTTATACGCTTATGCTGACGTATCCAGCTGGTGGACTAAAAGTTGGTCTCGTCTTTATCTACATCCATACTTTGTGTGTGCGAGCAGCGAAAACTCTTGTGAAATTTTAAAAAATGCGCAGGCTTATTGGATTCGTGGCACTTGCGACATGTACTGTCGCATACATACGTGTAGATAAATTATATGAAGTAAAACCATGCTTCAAGTCTATTTAGACCAGTGGACTATACCTACGGAAGCCCTGGAGGGACATTTTTACTTATTACTTATCACTTATTACTTACTACTTATTACTTATCACTTATTACTTATAACTTACTACTTATCACTTATTACTTACTACTTTTTACTTATCATATATATAACCCCAATAACGGCGGGAAACTCCACTATACATTCCCTGTAAAAGTCGTAGTAGTAGTAGTAGTAGAAGCAGTAGTAGTAGTAGTATATGTGTAGTTGGTAGTTGCTGTTTTTGCTGTAGTAGTAGTAGGAGTAGTAGCAGAAGTAATAGAGTAGTAGTAGTAGTAGTAGTGGTAGCAGCAGCAACAGTAGTATTAGTGGTGGCAGTGATTGCAGTAGTAGTAGTAGTAGTAGTGTATGTGTTGTTGGTGTTGCTGTTTTTGCTGTAGTAGTAGTAGTTTGATTTGTTTGTTTGATTTGATTCTTTACGTCCCATCAACAATCTTTCAGTTATATAGGGACGGTTCTTCCTGGGTTGAACCAGTACTAAGCTAGGATAAATGTGTCTTGCCCAAGGACCACAACGCAGTGACGCTGGTGAGGCTCGAACCCGTGGCCCTTCGGTCTCGAGTCAAGCACTCTACCACTGAGCCACTGCGCTCCCCAGTAGTAGTAGTAGTAGTAGTAGTAGTAGTAGTAGTAGTAATAAAAGTATATGTGTTGTTGGTGTTGCTGTTTTTTTTTTTTGCTGTAGTAGTAGTAGTAGTAGTAGTAGTTGTAGTTGTAGTAGTAGTAGTAAATTGTAGTAGTAGTAGTAGTAGTAGCAGTAGTTGTATTAGAGCTACGTCTTTTACTATAGCTATTCTACTATTACTACTTATTTGTTATTACTTATTACTTATTTGTTATTACTTACTACTTATTTGTTGTTACTTACTACTTATTTGTTATTACTTACTACTTATTTGTTATAACTTACTACTTATTTGTTATTACTTATTACTTATTTGTTATTACTTACTACTTATTTGTTATGACTTACTCCTTATTCGGTAGTAGTAGTAGTAGTAGTTTGTAGTAGTAGTGGTAGTAGTAGTAGTAGTTGCAGTAGTAGAAGTAGTACCACTACTACTACTGCTACTACTACTACTACTACTACTACTACTACTTCTACTACTATACTACTACATTAATACTACTACTTCTGCTACTACTACTGCTACTACAATCATTACCACCACTAATATTACTACTATAACAAGGGAGCGCAGTGGCTCAGTGGTAGAGTGCTTGACTCGAGACCGATGGGCCGCAGGTTCGAGCCTCACTGGCATCACTGCGCTGTGGTCCTTGAGCAAGACACATTTATCCTAGCTTAGTACTCGTTCATCCTAGGAAGAC
This sequence comes from Loripinus fragilis, assembly GCA_964019695.1. NCBI lineage: Eukaryota > Metazoa > Mollusca > Bivalvia > Lucinida > Lucinidae > Loripinus > Loripinus fragilis. The sequence goes on from OZ026525.1 coordinate 78,741,723, forward strand.
CCGTCTCTGTTAAACTGAAAGATTTTTGATGGGACATTAAAAATCAAATCAAACAAACAAACAAAATACTACTACTACTACTACTACTACTACACCTACTACTACTACTGCTACTACTGCTACTACTACAGCTACTACTTTTACTAGCAATTCTATTATAACAATAATTACGTCAACATCAACTATTTTCTGCTCCTAAAACCACCGCTTCTTCTACTACTAGTTCTACTACTACTACTACTGGTTTTACTATTACTACTACTAATACTACTACTACTACTACTACTACTACTACTACTACAGCTACGGCTTTTACTATAGCTATTTTACTTTTACAACTACTACTTCAACAAAAATTTTAATTCTACTACTACAACCACCGCTTTTTCTTCTTCTGCTACTACTACTACTGCTAACACCACCACTAATACTACCACTACCACCACCACTACTACTACTACTATTACTACTTCTACTACTACTATTACTACTACTACTACAACTACTACCATTACTACTACTACAGCAAAAACAGCAACACCCACTACTACTACTACTACTACTACTACTACTACTTCTACTACTACTACTACTACTACTACTACTACTGCTACTTCTACTACTACTACTACTACTACGGCTATTACAGGGAATGTACAATGGAGTTTCCCGCCGTTATAGGTGTTTATATATGATATGATAAGTAATAAGTAGTAAGTAATAAGTGATAAGTAGTAAGTAGTAAGTAATAAGTGATAAGTGCTAAGTAGTAAGTAATAAGTGATAAGTAATAAGTAATAAGTAATAAGTACAAATGTCCCTCCAGGGCTTCCGTAGATACCTGATACTTGCATCTGTAGCACATCTGCGCAAAAGGCTAAGCTAAAGATTGTGGGAGTCTTTGGGGGTGAGACAGGGGTAAGTGGGCTAGTTTGTACATGGGGAGCAGCGTTTGAGATGGATTGGTGGTCGTTTGGGGTGTTTCAGCAGATACTTTAATAATACTCACATTTCTTTCCGCGCCTGCATGTACTGACATGGTATCCTCCAAGGAACTAGAGCGTGACGTTACAACTAACGCGATGGCGAAGGAGCCTCCGCGCCTGAAAACGTTGGCATCATTCCTTCATAGTATACTCAGAAAAACAATTGAAGGATATTAAAATTCTTTTGACTTTATAACATTTGGGAATATAATTTTCAAACAAATTATTTTTGTCATTGATAGAATTATTACTATGCAATTCACCAAAATGCAAATTGAAATTCACGGGTCATTGGTTACGATACAGTACTACACCAAATGTACCGACCCTCTCTACCCAAAGTTCACAAGCAAAAAATTTAGCGCTCTCAATTTTTGCTAGAACCTTTACCAGATTATTGCTTATGTTCTAATTCTGACCTCAGACAGAAGTTGACACCAATTTATCAGTCATTTCTCCTAATAATGGAACAACTTCTTCAACAAAAATACACGAATATGGCATACCCTGGCAAATTTGACCACAAATTTGCATTAGAACACTTACAACAGCTTCAAAATTCGGTGCCTAGTTTTAGAGGGAGAACCAGCGATGATTTTGGAACCAGTCATTATGGAATGCAAACGACAAAAATGGGTTTTAATCATTTTTGAACGTTTGTGACTTTTCAGTATAGAGGGTTGAACCATTTGGATTTGCACTGTACTTAAACCATTGAAGCGTGACTAAAATAAAGCATCCATTTTGATTGCAGATGTCTGGAACTATGAAATGCATGCATAATTAGTAAAGTTTTTATTGTATTGGATGTTAGAGATGGGACTGAATCTAAATATCCTTCAATTGTTTTTCTGAGTATACATGATCGGTTCGATTTTTTTACGTCCGAAGGACGAATAAGAACTGTTTTGTACATGTTATGTGTAAAATGCTCGTGCTCTGAGCTAAAACTGGCAAAACATCTGCAAACTTTCTTCGTTTTGACATAAAACTGAAGAAATCCCGTACTGGGTTCGAATTGGTTACGGTCCTCATCTCAGAGCAAAGCTTTTTGCAACATCGCGTTTGGCCTGTTTAGCAAGGTAAATCATATCTTCATGGAATAGCATTGCCGGATTTTTACATAGTTTGCTCATTCTTTGACAAAAAATCAAAACAAGCGAGAGTACCTACCTTTGTTTGGCTTTTGTGTGACGATGCCACTAACGCGAAAGGTCCCGGATGTGACGAAGGATCAAATTTACGTTGACGCGATTTCGCGGTAGTTCCGCTGATGCCCACCCGTGCAATCGTACCTAAGACCAGGGACTCTCTATGCAAATACTGTTATAGAGAGACCCTGCTAAGACGTGTCTTGTAAAAAACTATTTTCTTTCATATTAGTACAAATATTTTTGTGCGTTTTTTCACCATCAAGTTTACTGAATTCTGCAGAAAAGAAAATTCAATTACAATAATTTGGTCCGTATTTAGGTACTTTTTCGTTGTGCCGCGTCAACTTCATATCTAATTGGTCTTTTACCTGGACGACCCCAATGCAACAATACATGTCAAACAAGATGGATGAAATATCTCTAATTCGACATTTACAAAAGGGCTGTACCAGTTGTGTCACAAAACATATCTCTTTTGAGACCTTGTTTTTGGACACACGAGTGACACGACTGTATCAATTGACATTTCGTCTTGTAATAGTTCATCCTTGACCTCACTGTTTTTAAAACACTTAACTATGTTAATGCGTTTTGTCTTGAAACGTTCGTGTGCTGCCGCATATGTTACCCAAGAACACTTTTATCATGGAAGCAAACACTATGAACCCTGATCAGACTTCAGTCTGATCCGGACCTATAAGCTACCAGAAAAGTGTATAAGCAGATACGATAGATCACAATTGTCGAATATGGTTGAAAATGTTTTAACCCTTTGTATACCAGTGGAGGAGAGATGCCCGATCGGGCTCCATTGACCTACATAAATTTGAGAGAGAAATACAGGTAAAGTTACTATTAATAGTAACTTGCTACTCGATCGGGCTCCATTTTATTACATTTGTATTTTAATAGTGGTCTTAGAAAATGAAAAAAACGTATCACAGTTTTTAACGGATTTTCACCAAATTTCAACAGTCCAAAGATGAATAAATTTACAAACTTTTGACCGTTCAGATTTTTTTAAACTGACTCGAAAAAAGTTATTAAGGTTTGAAATCAGGCTCTTTTTCTGGTTGTCTGTTATTCTCGTTCGGGAACTTGAGAAAGTTGTGATGCTTGATTGGGAAACAGTGACTCCTATTTGGGAACACATGAAAAAATATTTGATTCCAGAACGGGATACATGCAGATTGTTCACCACCTTCATTAATGACATAGCATCATGTAGCATGGCTTTTAGCATACAATGTAGTGTTACCTAGTAGACACACCCGGGATGCATTGCATTATGCTAGCTCTAGGTCGTGATTTAAGGCACGATGCTATGCAAAGATATTTTTTTAAAAAAAATCCGCTTCATAGCGCTACGTGAGGACTCTCGAGCTGACCTGTGTAGAGCGCTTTTGAAAGAAGCCTCTGCATAGTCAAATGGAATGTCCTTTTTGCTTGAGCGCATGGTCAATGATTATCTATTGTTGTGCAACGGATAACCTGTCCTGCGTGTGCAACCCTTCCTACAGTATACGGATTTGTTTTAAACTTTGCAAGTATTTTTCACATGGTCTGAAAATATTTACATGGTTTGTGTTAGTTCTGGGACCATAACCTAGTTTGTAAGGTTCATCATGGTCGAACTAGGTTATGCTTTTTTGTACAATAAAGGTCTCTTTAGGCGTAGTCGTTGTATCATATTGTAGAAAGCATTACAAGCGCCTACCATATTAATTCTCCACTCATTTTGTTTAACATTTATATTGTAAAAACATGTAGCAACCGCCCCCATACACAAAAATACAATAATCAAGATACCTTTTACACTGTAATATGCCCGGAGGTCAAAGTTTGTTAATGAAATCAAACAGGAATCAAACTGAAACAATGACAAACTGCGTGTAGTAGAGGACCCAGGGTTAAGAAATGTCAAAAAAGAGCATTTTGTTATGCCCCCTTCTAGTACATTGCTTAGGCGGTATGAAGCCAATGATAAAACGTTATACTTGTATAAGGTAAGATCTTTTTAACTTTGAAATTAAACCTGCAATTCTTTTTCGTTAATTTTCAAACGCATTATGGTAAGTGTTTTGATATAACCGGGTTAAAAGCCATGCTAAACAACATTTCATGGTGAAATATATCATTTTGTTGTTCACATTCTAACTTTTTTAATAAAGTTAAAGAGAAACAAATATAGGCCGCTGTATTTGACAGGCATCCAATTACTTTTTTCAAAAGAAATTGTATCAGTCCTGATTTAGAGGCTATGGGTAAATGAGCATGAATGACATTTTCTTTTGTGAAGTGGTATGCCTCTATGCCTATTCGCTTATAAAACACAATATACTGCTTGCTATTTTTCTTGGTTATATGTTATAAATTGTATTAACTAAGAAAATGATAGGTCTGGTGCAGCATCCCAACTCAGACGCATTTACTTGCTCTGTCTTATTTGAAAACGTAACATATATAACTTTACAAATATATGATGATTATATATTTGTCTTAACAGTTTTCAGTAAAAACTGAGCCCCAACAGCTAATAAAGATTAAGACTTTTGTGATATTTTATTCTTTTAAAGAAATCTATTCAGCTATTTAAAAGCAATCAAAGAGGTATGTAGACCCAGTTCACACTTGTTCACATTATACAAATATAGTAAATAACATATTTGTTCTTCTTGTAGGTTCTTTTATGATAAAATATCCACAAATTACTGAAATGATGTGTGGTTGGTTGACATTTTGCTGGTTGTTGCTCTCGTTGATTGCAGATGTTTTGTGTTGGATATGTTCTTAAAAGGTGTTCCTTTGGAAGCAAAAAATGCACCAAAGAACTGAAACTAGAGTGTGCATATTTTCTGTGCCAGACCAGCTAGTTTCGACCAGTTAGGCCTCATCAGTGACTCTCTAATAGTTTCGAAGTTCCACAATGAAACCCATGATCCCAAAGGACAAGAAAATAAAATCCACAAGTGAAGGGCAGAGAGATGTTCTACCGCCGCCACACAGTCCCAGTCACCAGCTGTAGTGTAGCTGGACCCTTGTTTTGCTAATTGATTCTAGATGTCCCACAAGTTAATATGTGTCATAGAACAGAGAATTACTTTAAATGTGTTGTGAAGTCCGTGTTCTGTCTCTTCCACAGGGTACCATTGGTTAATATGCAGTCTGAGATTGTTGCATTCTCTACTCATACTCACTTTATGAAACATTCGCTTGCAATCCAGACAGTATCAAACGTTTACAAATGTAGGAGGAAAAATGTTGTAAAAGTTACATTACATTTCAGTATACAGTAATCCCCAACAGTTAACACGGATTCATACATTACGTGTGTGAAATTAGTCATTGATTGAAGAGAACGTTTCCAATGCAAATTGTTTGCCAACATCAATTTATGTATATCAAAACTAATGTGGGGACCTTCTTCCGAGTCTTTTTAGTTTCCTTATATGATTTCAGCTTATTTCTAACGTGGCTTTTGTTGTTCAATTAATGAAATTGATAATCATATCAAGTTTGTACTGCTAAAGATTTGCTAAAACAAGCACTACATTAACCTTAAAAGTGAATGGTTTATTAACAATGAAACATTCCTGTGAAAAAAAGGGAAACAATCTTGTGTTGGGTCTTACAAGGCAATGATTTATTTCAAATGGTATGATTATATCAAAGGAATCTGTTTAACTGTTATTCACGATGCCTTTTTTACTTTATAAGACTTAAACAGGCAGAATATGTTGAAACAAAATCTTTCAAGATAATACATAGTAATAGCAATTAGTACTTACATAGCTGATGTTAACAAATTGGCTTTTACCATAGTACCATTACATAAGTTGAGTGATTGAACCAAGTTTGACCAAATTATTGCCGAAACCCTGTGAATAGATTACTTAATTTTAACAGAGTTTAGCAAACGTTAAATGATACATAAGTTTAAAAGACGTCAGGGTATAGAGAAAAACTGCAAATGCAAATATATCACGTTTTCTAGTAAGCTTTATATGGAAGCACAATAGAGAATGCACTATGCTAATAATGACCATTGCCACTAATGATATAATTAGATGTAATGTTAGGAAAGTACGGCCTTTGAAACAGAGTAAAAATTGTGTGATTTGCTTTTAAATACCTGAGACAAAATATTGACAACGTTACATAGAATACAAATGGTAAATTTGACAGCAAATTTTATGTAGGAAAATTGTGATATGTGTCAAGAATCTGTGCTTATATAAAAAAAATACGGGTCAGTTATTTTTTGATGCCGAGTCCATCTATGAAACTTCAAAACCCTATCTTAAACTTGTAACGGACAGACGCACGGAAGCACAGACAGACAAGCCCAAAGCAATATGCCACTTCAACTTTTTCAAAGTTGGGGGCATTAAAAAGTAATAAAAAGGCTGTTTACTCGATTTGCTAAGACATATTTAAAGGCATTTTGTGTGCCCAATACATTCAGATTTTGTTCCATTTAAAGCATCCATTCTTCTTTTGAAGTAAAATCTCAGTAATATGTTAGGTTTAAAAAGACAATAATACATATTTTGTGATTACTGAGCACATAAATGATAGTCGTTTTCACACTGTAGCGGTTTAGCTTCATAATAATTAGTCCTAATATTGCACTATAATAACGTTATTTATAAAGAAAGTCACATATATATCAGTAATACCAGATGTCTAAACTAATTATAATCATTTTGCTACCAAGCTGAATTCAATTAAAAGATACGGATGATATTTTTTATGATATATAAGTAGTACAGAACACGGAAAATGACAATACCACTATGAAAGGAGTTCCTTTTAATTATTAACAATTGAAAGTTGCATGGTAGTTACCTAATTTCCAAAGAATCTACATGTATTTATTTTGCACGTATTATGTGGTTTAGAAAATCATAGTCTACAAAACTCTCTCTTCATATGTCGTTTTGCAATCCACGGTCTTGTAATAAACAGTAACATATTTTAAAGTAAGTAATGTTTATAGCTAATAGAGGAGTAAACTATTTCAACTTATACAGTTCGTTTGCCACACTGGATTAAGTGATTTTAATACAATATGCAGATTGTAAGAAATATGACTTATCTGGCCAAAATTAACTTTTCTTTCAATTCCTAAGAAGTAATGCAGTCAATGGTCTAGCATGGGGGTAGCTATGGTTACCCAATAATTGAACATCTTTTGCAAGACTTTAAAATTTGTGCAATATAAGTTCTCACACTCCTGATACATTACTCTAACTCAAGCTATAGTCTAAAACTCGACTCCCTTGCTGCCACTTTTTCCAACTTGCAACTCTCTGGATCCTTTTCGAATGTGTCCCGTTCTTAATCAAAGATTTTTTCATATGTTCCCAAACAGGAATCACTGTTTCCCGATCGGGCTTCACAACTTTCTCAAATTCCTGATTAGGAATCACAAACTACTAGAAAAAAGCCTGATTTTAAACCTTAATAACTTCTTTCTTGACAGTTTAAAACAAATCTGAACGGTCAAAAGTTTTGGAATTTATTCTTGTTTAGGCTGTTCAAATTTGGTGAAAATCCGTTAAAACTGTGATACGTTTTTTTTTCATTTTCTGAGACAATATGGAGCCCGATCGAGTAGCAAGTTACTATAAAAAGTAACATTTACCTGTATTTTCCTCTAAATTTATGCAGGTCAATGGACCCGGGCATCTCTGCGACAACTATATACTGGAAACCCTAGACTAGCCACTAGTGTTTGATTTTTTTTTCTGTAAAAATAGAAATGTTTTGGCCCTTTGTTATAGCAAGTCTACCTTTTGCAGACCCTGGCTAAGAGTTAATATTGAGACTAAATGCTAGACTAGCCATATTGTGTACGTCCCAGATTTTACAGATTTTACCCTTTTTGTGGTATATTCATCTTAACGCCTGGAGCCCAGGCTATGGAAACCCCTAAAAGGGTACTTTGGTAAACAGTGAAGACCCAGATGAAATGCCGCATAATGTGGCATTTCATCAGGGTCTTAACTGTTCGCTAAGACAAAAATGATCTTCAGAGAAAGAATTACAATTATCATTCAGGAATTACAAACTTTGACCCCTTGATATATACAATAAACCATCCCAAGTCGATTGTATCTGTTTGCATGGGAAAATCCATTAGTATACAAACGTTGAAAGCGTTAAAAAGTAAAAGACTATTTCTTTACATTTTGAATTATAACAGTTTGAACAAGCAAATTCGACAACGAATATAAAATATTCCCCGCTGAACATTTTTGCAGGATTTACATATAAATTTTTGCCATCAAATGGAAATAACACATGCAACACAACAGACACGTTGACAAAGCGTCAATGTAATTCTATGTAGTTTGGTTCGCCATTTACTTACTTCTAGTTCATATCAAGTCTGAATTCTCCAAAATATAATTAAGTACTGAGCAGAGGATAAAGTGTTTTGCTCAATTTGCAACCCTTTGATTCCAAGTTTTAACACTCTACAACTGAGCCACTGCGCTCCTACAATTAATTATGAGGGTTTTAAATTTCTTCTGAAAAATGTCAGTCCGTGTCTGCTTAAAACACATTAAAGTAAGTAAGGGTGCAAAGATCAGGAATCGATACAATCAAGTACCACACCTGACCCAGGATACCAATGGGAAAGTGACAAACTCACAGTAGACACAAGAGGTCAGCCCTTTCCCAGCAGGTGACCATAAAGCACATATAAACAGACGCGCACAAAGACATAGCAAACACAAGGCAGAAAAAATAAAAGATCCACAAAAGAAGTACCGCCTTGGAACGGTCAGTAAAATATTTTACTGGAGGGCTTAAACCGGTTTAACGGCGCCAACCTCACCCTTAATTCAGATGTGGCTCAAGACACATAGATATTTGGTTTGCATGAAAGACCCCTAACTTATCAATGCATCATCTCCTAAAACATATAAATCAAGATATAACAAGGAGATAAAGCAAGGATAAGGACTCAACAGTAAATTAAACTGAATACCGGAGCAAAAGAAATCCAACAGGTAAACCCTGGTGGGCCCGACAAACAGCCAAAGCATCCGGCCCCTACCATCTCATCAATAGATAAGTTTTTAAGTCGGAACCATCATAGAGTCTGAAGTCCGAAGTCTCGTGTAACCTTTCCTTCATGTTTATTCATGCTCAGCTCCAGCAAACCATGAAAAATTATATATAAAAACTTTCTCGTTTGTACATAGAACAAAGAAATTACTTGTCAGGTCCTTTAGTGAAGGATCATATCTAATATTTTTTCCATAAGCAAACAGAGTTGACCCTGATCAGGCAGCTCTTACAAGAGCTGTCTGATCTGGGTCTGCTCTGTTTGTAAAAGTGTTAAAAGGCGCCTCTATGATATAAAGGGTTAAGGGGATGTTGCTTTCAAAGGCTCTTACTTGTATGAATTTTTTTCTGTAAACGAAAATGGCTATTTTATCAAAGAGACGCATACCTTTGGCTATGCTGTTCTATGGACAATTTATACATGTACATCTCACACAGATCACTTTAAGTCTTAACATACAGCTTTTGAGCACTCGGTAGCATGCTTATCAGTCGTCTTTGAGTTACTTCCTGGTTTTATTCCGTTTGCAATATTGTGACACACTGGGTGAACTTTAGTGAGAAAAACATTTGCATGAACATGAACTACAATTCTTGCATAAATACCTATGCGCATAGCTGTTTGAAGCCGTTGTCAAATCAGACAAAAGCCATGTTCAAATCATGGAATTCACGCGCTGTTTGAACATGGGTCTGAACTTGAAAATACTTAAAAAGTGCCCTGTATTATTTACATGACGTTATATATGGAAAGCGTTGAGGACCAGACTGATCATTTCGCCGACGTTTTTGTTCGCGAAAACGTTGCGTGCGGTTATGACGTCATGACGTTCGAAAGTACACAGCCGACGCCATTTTGTTTAGCGAAATTCAGTGTAAGAAAATGGACAATTTAATGTTTTAGCAGCGTTTTCCATGCGAATTGGGTTGGAACAAGGTAAAATATGCAAGAATAACGATCACACATGTTTGTTTCATTGCATTAACACTTGCCGGGTCCCTCGGAAGATGTTTGAACACTCGGCCTATCGGCCTCGATTTCAAACAGCATCCTCGGGACCCGGCAAATGTTAATGCATGAAAAAACATGTGTGATCCCTATATTATCCGACTACAATATGGGATAGTATTTTCGCCTAAATGTACAAATTTCTGGTAGAATTATTTTTACATTTTTTGCTTCTAAATTTTTCATTGGAAAAATATTAAAAAGTGTTAATAATACCAGAAATACAAATACTTCCCATAGTGTAGTTCGATAACTGCGGTAATGACATACGTACAAGACGCATTAAGCCCTTCAACTGCTATATTTTGATTTTTTTTCTGATGAAACAATATAATATCAGGATAAATCCTTATGTTTGATACTTTGTGTAGAGGGATGTTTTAACTATTTTGCATTTTCCATATTTTCAATATAGCTTCTAAAGGTCACGTGACTATTTTTATTATTATTACGTTCAAATGAAAGTTTTATATATTAGCAACATTCTGTGAAAGTTTCACAGCAATAGGTTGATACTTTATTTTGAACCCATATACCCTCAATATCCAGGAGTCCTTGAAACATGCTTGGCACTGACTGAGGTATTGTTTTAGGTGCTTGGCAGCGAAAGTGTTAATAAAAAACAAAATAGCAGATTAGAAAAAAAACGGGCCGCGTAGCGCAGTCGGTAACGTGTCTGGTTACAGATGCGAAGCTGACTGCAGATCCAGGGGTCGCGAGTTCGATCCCGGTCCGGTCCCATACTTTCGTGGAGATTGATCATGAAATAATTTCTACAGTCATTCTCCTCCCTTCCGCTGAATCATTCATGAAGGGTTGTTGTCAGTTACAAGCGAAAGTATGTGCACGATTACTGGTTAGCTGCTTGTTCAAGCTTGCCCAGGAAAAAAGTGTGATAAGGTGAACTGACCGTCCCGCAATGACCATAGCTGTTGACTTGGGACGTAAAGCAACAAAACAAACAAACAAACAGACAAACAAAAGATTAGAAAAAACTATGCAAAATGAACAAGGGCGCAGCAATTGCAACTGATCACCATGGGGATGTGGCTCAGTGGTGGAGCGTTCGCTTTGCATGTGAAAGGCCCCGGGTTCGATCTCCGGCATCTCCATGGAATGGAATGCTCAGAGTCTCATATCCACAATACAGTATTCAGACAGTAATTAGTTTTTACACAAGCATAGATCCAGATAAGGAAATTTTATGAGCGAAAAAATTGAAATTATTTTCTTACCCATTAATTCTTATTGAGACGGTTCTTTTGAGTACCCACAACATATGTTTTGGATGAGAAATAAAGAAAATAGATTTCCAAAACACACTCTAATCTGGAGGCTTGAACAAGTACTTCCAATTTTGTAGAACACAACTGATATTTTCTGCCACCATGCATTTCTGGGACAATAAGTAAATTATTTTTTCTCTCTTCAGGTAACCCATCGACCTATGTACACCACACCATTCAAGGGACGGATCTGTAGATCATATATATTTTTCTTGCTATAGTATTCCAACAAACCAATATATATGCTTTGAAAACTGTGGTCACAAACATAAAGAAAAAACGCTGAACACAACTGGAGTACCAGTTCCATTGTTACCCCTAAATAAATAGGAGCAAAGTGGCTTAGTGGTAGAGTGTTAGACTTAAACTCGAGGAGTCGCCAGTTCGAGACATACAGAAGGTATTGTGCTGTGTAATTGAGCAAGATACTTTATCCTCTGAGGTTCAACCATCGTCTCGACATGACTGTAAAATTGTAGACTGGCACGAAGAGCATCAAACCGGGAAATATATTGGCTCTCCCACACACATACACAAAACGTAAAAAAACACACGCACAAAAACGCGCGAATTAAAAATGACCACATGCATATTTTTTCATCATGTGACGAGTCCAGTGTTACTGTCCTGCCAGCCAATAGTGACGGTGACATCGTGTTTTGCAAACAATCGGTAAGTATACAACTTGTCTTGTACACTCCCCTTGAGCGTATTAAGTATACAACATAACTTGTACACTCCACTTGAGCGTATTAATCCTATCCTGAATCGATAGATCACATGTGTATTAACCCTATCCTGTGGTTAGGATTAATACACATGAGATCTATCGATTTTAAGTCCCTGATGCCTTTGTAAACAAAACGTGACGTCACTGTCACTCTCGGCTGGCAGGACAGTAGGCTTGTTTAAAGCGTTTCCCGGAAATCTTTGCATGCTAGTATCGACTTCTGTAACCTTTTCATATAAGGTTGATAAACAACAACAAGTTGATAGTATATATGAACAAAAAATCATGAAAATCAGACATCAAAAGAAATCAATTTGACAACAGCTGACTTAATTATTGGAGTCCTCATTCATGTACTTATGATAACGTGGGGATGTGGCTCAGTGGTAGAGCGTTCGCTTTGCATGTGAAAGGCCCCGGGTTCGATCCCCGGCATCTCCATTCATACTTTTTTGTTAACTTTCATGAGCATAAAATGCTCAGTGAGCTATTGGATAGTCAATATCCGTCATACGTCGTCGCGCGTCGTCACAATTTGCCTCAAATGACGACTTCTAAACCACTGGACCCATTCTAACCAAACTTCACAGGAAGGATCTTTAGAAATTTGATCAAAAATATGGCCAACAGGGGCGTGGCTTATCGCGATAACAAGAACGTTATATTCTCCTCTGATACCTAAATATAAATTGGTAGAAATGATCATTGGATGACCTACTACACAAAAAGCTAAAACGGATTTGACCGTCAAAGACATGGCCTCCAGGGTCTTGGCTCTCGTTTGTGAAGACTAATTGTGAAGTTGTCACTTTCCCACTGGTATCCTGGGTCAGGTCAGTGTGGTGCTTGATCGTATCGATTCCTGGTATTTGCCCTTTCGTACCTTTACACAAAACTTGATTTTGGAATTATAACATTCAAAATTATGTCGTTCATTCTAATTGTTTGTGATAAAGTTATTGACAGTTACAGAGATATTTACGAAAATTAAACAGTTTGAACTTGTATATGTTTTATTTATTTAGTTAATTCTCAATCTACAAAAACCATAATAAAAAGGATATTTACAAGGTGGAAATCCAGGTTATGAAGAATCTAACACTTTTGGAAGTGTCTGCTGACAACCGGTTGTCACTAGACATTTTGGTCTGGTGACAACCTGTTGTCACTAGCAAAAAGTCTGATGACAACCGGTTGTCACCAGCAAAAAGTCTGCTAACAACCAGCTGTATTTTTTCCTATACTACTGTGCACTAAGGCATATTTCTAGGAAATCTACCTAAGTCTGGTGACATTTTCAATACAGTTATACAAAAACTGCAATAAATATTGATTACAAAATAATAAGTTACATTTCAGAAAAAAAACTAGATATTAAAGATTTATTGCTTATGGTTTGCATATCAAGGTTGAAGGGTCGTTAATCTTCTATCAACTTATATAATACTAGCATAATCTTTAAGGGAATAGATATATTTATATTTGTATCATGGTCTATTTTTTTCTTCTTTGATCTTTTGAGGCTTTATTTAAATAAAGAACAGCTTTGATTAACCCAGTTTTCTTAGTGAAATAGGCGGAGCTTAAATTTTCCATTTCGTTGTATTGAGTCTAGATCTAGATATGCTCTAACAGAATATGATTTTAGTAAGCGCACGGTGTCAGATTTCATCTGTGACCAAGATTCTTCCTGTTACCAGAGGTTTTCAAGTGAACAATGTTAACCCTTTAATCGCTAACAAAATGCATCCTAAATGTCATAAGCTCGAGTTTTCTGATGCTTTATATTTGCTAACATCGACTAATGCAATTTAGAGACAACCAGTGCTGATCCAGATCAGCAGCAGTTTATTCTGTGTCTTCACTGTTTGACCCAGAGGCTTTTAAAATATTTCAGCAGACGATAAAATGACAAGCGCTTAAAGGATTAAATAAACTAGGGAAAAGTTTGTGAGTTTCTGGGTCAGACAATAAAACCCTTAGCAGCACATCTAGTCTGCTATTGTTGTTTACTCAAATGTTTTAAAAGCCAAAAGTCTAACTTTGTCAAACAGTGTAGATGCAGATAAGAGTGATAGGAGAAGTCTGACCTGGGGCTGTACTGTTTGCATATACACCCACACTAGACAGTATAGCCAGTAATGTGTTAGCAAGTAAATGCAGCAGACGACATTTTCAAATGCATTGTGAGGGTTAACTTATCAACAGGACAGGAGGTTGGCCTGCCAGGCTTGATTAATATCAATGATGAGATGATGGGAAATTTAAATACTTAATTCTGGTTGGACAATGATACAAAACATTTAGAAAATGCTTTTACTCGTAATTTTTATAAACTGACTCGGGGCTCCGCCCCCATCAGTTTTATAAAAACTATTTGTACAAAGCATTCTCTAAATATAACATACCCTATATATTGCTATTGCAGTTTTCACATGACCAAATAAATGATGGTAATAGATTGACAATATTAGCACTAGAATCAAATTTAATAGTCATTTATTATGAGGAAAAATTTTCGCACATGGATCAGACACAGATCAGAATGCTAGAAGAGCAATCTGATCAGGGACTATTCGTTAACTTGTCTTTTGCAAATAAATCATTAATAACCAAATTGGATTAGTAAAAGTAAAAAAAAAATCAACATGAAGATTCCATTTACCACAGTTTTACAGTCAGCTAAGAAGGCCAGTTAAGAATATATGCATGTGCTATATGTATACACCCTCTCTAAATAAAGTCACAACATATTGAAAAGGAAATAAGTTTGAAATAAAACTGATATTTCATCATTATTACCGTAACTCTTTAAGCACCAGAATCTAATTGCTCGAAGAGGAAAAGCTTGCGCTTGTAAACAAATTTGTCATGGATCAACATGTCCCCTAAGAGGAGCTGAGTGAGTCTGATCAGGGGCTATTTGTTACCTTTTCTTTGGAAAAAAGTTAATAGCTAGGTTGCGTTTGTCCAGATATTCAACTGGAAGATTCCATTTTAGAAGAGTTCAAGGAATAGTACCTTCAATTAACTATTATTACCAAGCATTGCGTAATTTAAACTTAATATCATTACATATACAAATAATGTTAAAAAATATCTATATACATACATGTATAATGTATGAGAAAAGGTAAAAAACAATGAAAAGGACGATTGGGACAATTCGGTGGCAGCTTTCGAACTGAATTATTGTGTGGAGAACACACCAGTTCTCCTTGTTGAGACAGAACCATTTTCGAACTTAGAACTGTAACCTCATCAACATCTTGAGGACTATTATAGACAGGTGCTCGAAAAGGGAAGGAAACTGGCGAAATCTGACCAGCAACAGTTGTTAAAGTTTATGCAGGGCTTACCAGCTCAGCTAGCACTTTAATCAGAGCTGGTACACCCAGACATTACATCAGCGATGACAGCGGCCAAGATGGGCGAAGCGTTCGGGTACAGATCCTATCCAGTACTGGACGGGTCAATACAAGGTCTGTGGCAGGAGCCCAAACTACCAGGGACATAAGTAGGATAAATTCGTTGGAGAAAACGGTTCAAAACTTGTGTTCCGAATTGGATTCATTACTTTCAGTGCAAAAAAGTGAATCAAGTAATAGGGATATTCATGAAATAGGACGTGGTCATGCTTTTTATGTTAGGGCGAGGACACATGAAGCTTGTGTGTAATTGGGGACAGACTCTATCAGCCAGCCCTACTACACTATGCAGTTTTGTTCACAAAATGGACATTCTCTAAATGACTGTAAGCAGAGCCAGGGAAAGAGGGGGCGTTCCCCTGGGAGTCAGCAGTAAGCCTACGACAGCGGAGTAATCCACAAGAGAGACCAAGAGATGGCCCTGTGACTAACTGTGTGAACTGTGACGAGGATTTTGAGCATTTGAGTAATAGCAATTTTCTATATGTGCATGCACAGTTTCCTAACTGCAATATCTCAGCAATGCTAGATTCTGGCTCTTCAATAAATTTAATGTCTAAGGAATTATATGAATTTTTGCCTGCCAGAGCCTAGTCAAAATTGATACCAATAACTGATGATAATATTGTTTTGGCTAATAGCCAATGGGAAAATTCAAGGCCAGCAGGACTCAGTGGATGTGTATGTTTTAGCGGACACGTCTCATCCTTTTGGGTGCTAACTATATGCAGCAACATGGCTTAAAGCTTGATTTTTCAAATCAGACAGTAAGGTCAAATACGCTCGTACATGCAAAGTTTGGGCAAAGAAACGCACAATCATTCTGAATGGGGGGAAGTTCTAAAACATCTTCATACAGGTTATCAGTGTGTCTGTTTAGGTAGTTCCTAAGCTCACAAGAAGAAATTGCTTGTTGCAAGATCAGTAGATGCTGTGTCAACTTGAAGATATTAAATCCTAACCCAACTCCCCTAACCATTCATAAGGGAAAACCTGTAGGTGAATTTCAAATACTTGATGGGGAAAGTCAGATTCACAATACTGAACCTAAGAAAAAAAACTCAGGTATGTCACATTATTGTTCTTGTGCCAGTTTTCAATCCAATGACACAAAAAGCAGAGTAATGTTTCATTTTTGTCCAATTTCGACTTTCGCACAAATGAATGGTCTAGTGATGAAGAAAAGAAAATCACACAGTGATTGCTGAATAATCGAGATTAGTTTGTAACCCCTTACAATCCTGACTTAGGCCTGACACGGGTAGTTGAGCATAAAATCCATCTAAAACCTGACGCTATTCTAAAGCACCAGCGACCATACAAATTGACCCCTGATAAATGAGAAGTGCTAAGACATCATTAAGACCAACTGTTCAAATAAGGCATAATCTCGACAGTTAGTGAAACTGAGGACATTCCCATCGCAAGTCCCAATTTACTGGTATCCAAACGAAATTAGCCAAACTGGGAGTTAAACCAGGGACCCTAGAGGTTAGTTTGTCTATGTTTAGATTTTGTGTTGATTTTTTTATTTGAATTCTCAGAAACAAGATTTTTGCTATGCAATACCAAGTGTTGAGGAACTGAAAAAGTCTTTAACACATAAAACACCAAATTACATAAGTGGCCTTGACCTCAGCAGTGGCTTCTTCCTGATGGGCATTTCATCTGACAGTTTGCGGTTCATTGCTTCTAATACATGCTTTGGTACCTACAATTTTCACATTTACCACAAGGTTTAAAACAAGCCAAATAGTTGTCAATTTCTTATGGACAAATCGATGAATGGTTTGTCTTTCAAAAGTGTTTATGTTATTTAGATAGCATTCTCGTTGTCTCTGAAACATTTGATGAGAATATCTGTGATTTTCAGGAAGCTTTTGACAGGTTTCTGAAAGCAGGTCTAAAATTTTCCTCGCAAAAATGTAAATTTGAACTATGTGTGTTATTGGTGTGATAGTATCATAACAAGAAAAAATAAATGGTCAAAACGTATACATGGAGATGCCGGGGATCGAACCCGGGGCCTTTCACATGCAAAGCGAACGCTCTACCACTGAGCCACATCCCCTGTCTTGAGCATATCCAGCCTCTGTCAGCTTTGCATGCTGGGTTGTTGCTAGGCTGTGCAGATTTTCACAAAACATTTCAACGAATTAGCCTATGTCTCCCCCGTTGTGGTTTACTGGTAAGCGAATGGCCATAAAATTTAACGGTTAGCGAATTTTTAGGGTTATTTTTTTCCGAATAGCGGAGAGGTGCTAGCGTTGAGCGAATTTTGGCCTAAAAATATAATCATTAGCGACCTTGGCGGAAAAATTACCGAAAAGCGGAAGGAGGCGTTTTAACGGTTAGCGAATTCAATCGAAAAAAAGTTATTCCTTTTTGTTTTTACAATATACCGTCTCACTGTGTCCCTTGCTTCTTTAATTTTTTACTGATTACTGATTTTTGGGGCTCATTTTTCCCGATTTCTGATTTTTGGGCCTAAATTTTACTGACTACTGTTTTTTGTGCCAAATTTTTACTGATTAGCGATTTTTTGGTCTTAATATTACTGTTTAGCGATTTGGGTCAAAATCATACTGATTAGCGATTTCAGAGTTACCCCGTTGAGACCCTCCGTTAGGGTCGGGAGACATATTGGAATAGCACGTGCCTCCGGCTGTCTGTCTGTCCGTTTGACTGTCCGTCACAAATTGTGTCCAATATTGTGAACGGCAACTTTTTCTCAGTGACAATTTTAGCTGGATCTTTTTGAAACGTTGCATGTGTTTTATCAAGGTCTATTTATTTATTTATGAAGTTGTGCTAAAGGTTGGTTGTAATCCTCAGATTAATATTTGTCACTTTTATCGCAGAATGAACTTAATCATTTGTTGGCTCAACTTCTACCAAAGCAAATAGACACTGTATATCTTGTGAACGCAAATCCTCCTACATAGCCTAACAATTTTACCCGGATCTTTTGAAACTGTTCCAGGTATTTTTGTCAAGTTCTGAAGATGTGCTTAATCTTGGCTGTAATACTCGAATTAATATTTGTCACTTTTTTGTAGTTTAAACTTAGTCATTTGTTGTTGTTGCTTAACTTCATCCACAGCACAAAGACACTGGGTATCTTGTGAACGCAACGCCTCCTACAATTTTACCCGGATCTTTTTGAAACTTTGCAGATGTTTTTGTCAAAGTCTGAAGTTGTGCATGAGTTTGGCTGTTATCCTCTGATTAATTTTTGTCACATTCTTCTGATTTTAACTTGCTCATTTTTTAGCTCAACTTCTAACAAAGCATTTAGACGAACGCAACTCCTGCAATTTTACCCGCCTTGCATGTGTTTTTGTCAAGGTCTGAAGTATGCATGAGATTTGGCTGTAATCCTTAGATAAATTTTTGTTACTTTTTTCGTAATTTGAACTTAGTCATTATTTGGCTCAGCATCTACCAAAGCGTATAGACGAGTAGTATAGGTGCCACTTTAGCGTTTTTGACGTCACTTCCGGTCCAAGATGGCGGCCCCCACGACTTCCGATCCAAGATGGCGGCCCCCACGACTTCCGGTCCAAGATGGCGGCCCCCAAGACACCAAGATGGCGGCCCCCACGAAATCAAGATGGCGGCCCCTGTGACGCGTTCGGTTACACCTCGGAGGGTGAGTCAACGCCCTAGACCACGAGAAGGTAGCGTCACGTCCTAGAGCGCGGTGTCGTTCTTCTATATACAAGGGTGAGGGGCCTCTCGAACAAACACGGATCTGGAGGAGTCTATATTGAGGTTTTTTTTACGCAGTTCAGAACGAGATCCAGTCTTTAATGGTGTAGCGCGTCGCAGCGCTCGGTTTATCCCGTTCCCCCGGTGGGCCCTTTTTTTTCAGCACGGTCCTTTCACGTCTTTTGGGCGGGTTCGGCGTTTTCTTCTCCATTGTTTTGCCATCCAATAGCCTCTGGTACTTCTCGTAAGGGACTAGGACTAGCTTTTCCATTATTCTAGCTCCGATTTCAAATGGGTCAACGTTATCTTTAGAAGCGTACGAATAAACTTTTGTTTACCGCCAAGGGCCTCCACCTTTCTTTGGTAACCCAGCGTCCTATCACCCAAGATGTACAGTTGGCGTCTGGAGCGTCTCAGGAGTACTTTTTCGGGTTAGGGGCCTCTCATTTATCGAACGAACACGGATCTGGAGGAATCTATATTGAGGATTTCCGGGAAGGTAGCGTATAGGATCAAGGTGGCGCTTTCCGGTAAGGGCTTGGCAAACTTCATTTCTAGTCGGCAGTGACCTTGTCTCTTGACATTGAATGAGTAGTAAGGATCGATCTCCAACGCGTATAAGCAATAGCCTTTAACATAGTCATTTCGTTTAACGTAAATATCTTTCCGAAAGCACGTCAGCGTTCTGTAACAGTCCACGTACTGATCGGCTTCGTAATTGGGTCGTAAAGGCTGAGAGGGATATGATTGTCCATCAACGTAGAAGCC
The DNA here is from genome assembly GCA_964019695.1 of Loripinus fragilis. Taxonomy (NCBI): domain Eukaryota; kingdom Metazoa; phylum Mollusca; class Bivalvia; order Lucinida; family Lucinidae; genus Loripinus; species Loripinus fragilis. The sequence goes on from OZ026525.1 coordinate 78,761,875, forward strand.
CACCGAACTGCAATCGTAATCTCGAAAGTAGTAAGGACTTTTCTTGTAGTCTCCCATGTAGGAGGCACTAGCCACTAGTCCTACGATCAATTGACAGGGAACCAAACTTTGAAAGATATCATCGGCGCTGAAACTGTATTGTCCAGATGGGATCGATGTTGTCTTGATTTCCGAACGTAAATATGGATAGATGGCTGGCTGTATTTTTAACATTTTCTCGTTCGACACTATAAGTCCTTCGTCTAATCGTTGTACACACAGTTTGAAAGAAGCGTCTACAATTTGGACCTTTTCGGAAGGTGACAAACTGTCTGACATGAGTCTGAACGCGTCAAGACTAGGCCACAGCTTGATACCGATGCCAACGCCATTTAATAGCAACCTGGGTTGTTGAAATACGTCGATGAGCAAAGGCCCTTCTAAGTCTACGATTTTTCCACCTAATGTAGCCGTACATCTCGCAAACAGGCCACTGTTTGATCCAGTTTTAGCGTCACTAGTGTCTTGTCCGTTATCTTTGTAAAATAGTTGACTGGTAAGTATCCCCGTTTGATCAATCTCATTGGTTTTAAGGATGGTATCGATATAAGCTTTGTAAGGGTAATTGTTACCGGAGTGAGACAGGGGAGTCTGCTGAAAGGTCACGTCCACTTGACGGATATGCTGTGTAAGGGCGCATTCACCAATCCGACGACCTCGTCTTTGTTCAAGGGGGTTCCATCACCATCCGTCAGTCGAAGCTTTACGTTTAAAACGCTATTCTTTAGATCAACATAGGCCGACGACTGCGCCGTAATGGTAAAGTTGATGGCGGACGTGTCATTGATTTGATTGGTCGGTTTATATTCGATCCATTCTTTCGATTTTAGGGAGGAGTCTCTGGGTGCTTCTACAAATAAAGCTAACTGTTCTCTATACCAGTCGCTCATCTTAGAGTTTGGTCTTCCGGTCTTCGTCTATATTTTCTTTTAAGTGATGAAGGGGGTATGGCCTCCTTCTTACGCTTTCCGTCCTTCTTACGATCTCTTTTTATTTCCGACTTAGCCATCTCTGTGGCCTGTGCTACCGGTGACACCAAATTGAACACCGGCCTTTGCGTTTCCATTTTGCTTTCTAAAGATTTCATTTCTTTCAACTCTCTGTATTTCCGTCCGCTACCCACAATATAATGACCATGACTGTCGCGTTCCGCGTAGCCATCTCTAACATCCAGCAAGTGCTGAAACCATTTGTCGGGATCCGAGACGTACGGAATCCACTTCTGCTGCTGGTAATCGTAAACGAGTCTAGTACCCATCTTTTTTGAAATGTAAGACGCAATGCAGGTCGTTCGAGTTAAAGTCCACCGAGTTCAGATTTTCGTCTTTTAATTCGATTCTTATACTATCTAGAGTTGACACTTTTACTGACACGTAAATGGGTCTCACGTAGGACTCGGACTTTGTTTTTTTGTATCTGGGTCCGATCTCTATATTTCTAAGTAACTCGATCAGTGAACCTCGTACGTAGGACTCTTCCACTATGTCAGAACACAGATATAATCGGGAACTTCTGGGTTTAAAATCGCAGTCGAGAGTTATATCGATTAATCCGCACATCCACTTTCCTTCCAGTATGTAGCGTTTAGGAAATTGAATCCAAAACTCGGACGGAGAGTTATTCTTACGTATGCCGGAAGAATCTCTGCTATTCAGGTACAGATAAAAGTCATTCATCTTTAATTCGCTACATCCCCTTTCATTCTTACTATGTCGCCTACAATGGTTTTAATAAGATAAATCATTTTAAGCATCACTGGAATTAGCGAATGATGACGATTTAGAAGCCGTTTCTTCCGTTCAAAACTTATTCGTCGGGATGACAAGGTCTCTAGTATGCCCTTTGACCTTTTCAAGAAAGTTGAGTCTCTTTTTAAAGGATTAATGCGTCCACTCAATAGACTTGTTGCAACAACGGAAATCGCTCTTAGTTGACGTCGAGTGATATTACATAACATGGTTTTACGACCTGTAAGAGTCGTTTCTCTCAGAATTACCAAATAGTTGATTAAGGGGTACACCTGTGACCGCTCCATATCGATGCCTTTTTCCCAATACTCATTCTTACCTCTTACTGTTATAGAATACAAAATCAAAAATAGTCTATCGCAATGCGTATTCGAACCACTGACCCTCTCATTAACGGTCAGATGCTCATTGGGCAAGCCATCCTTTTAAATTGAAACTATTATAATACAAACGCGAGCCATCCTTTTAAAACGACACTTTTACAATCGTTTCAGCTACGTCCTTAAAGCGCACAAAGCAGCTTTCTCATCAGTCTAATTATCAGACAGACATCCATCCATCCATCCATCCATCCATCCATCCATACATACATACATACATGCATGCATGCATACATACATACATACATACATACATACATACATACATACATACATACATACATACATACATACACACACACACACACACACACACACACACACACATACATACATACATACATACATACATACATACATACATACATACATACATACATACATACATACATACATACACACACACAGGGAGCGCAGTGGCTCAGTGGTAGACAGGTCATCTCGAAAATTGACATTTTTCTACACCATCGAATTTCCCCCAGCTTAAGTCAGACCAGACCGTCCCAGGCCCTATGAGCACATTTAGTTAATAACAAGAGATTAAAGACACCATTTTTTCAGGAGCCAACCAAGCAACGCAATAAGCGCGGTAAGGTTCTAACGAAAAACTGCTGCGGTATCGAGTTAAGCAATATTCACCTACATCCATACTTTTTCTATGTAGCCTCTACCTACAACCACCAACATTAACATTACCAATTCAACCAACAACGCTAAGCACCCCTATATCGCTCATATATAAACTACATCCATAATTTTTCTATGTCGACAATGCATTTTCGTGGGCGACTCTTCCCTTCAAAACCTTGAAAACATTTAAGTATTATACATACCAGACATTCATACAGGGAGCGCAGTGGCTCAGTGGTAGAGTGTTTGACTGGAGACCGAGGGGCCTCGGGTTCGAGCCTCACCGGCGTCACTGCGTTGTGTCCTTGAGTAAGACACATTAATCCTAGCTTAGCCAGGAAGCCCCGTTTAACTGAAAGATCGTTGATGGGAGGTAAAGAATCAAATCAAACCAGCAAACAAAATACATACAGGAGAAGGGGGTAACACTTATACACGTATAAAATGAAAAATGAGATTCTGATCGCTTGACTCAATAGTCGCCTATCCAGGCCAAACCAGACTATCCCAGACCCGACTAGATCCTTTAATACATTCCAAACTGCAGAAAAACAAATAGGCCACCTGATCACGTACTCAGACACCCACTCATTTACCCTGGCACCCTCAAATTGTCTTCTGAATAACCATATGAAATATGGATTGTAAACCAAGCCGTTTTGTAAAAGCTCGTTTTCTAGACAGCTTATCTGATGCTGGAACTATGACTGATTATCAATGATGCCATTTTAATTATGGGAATAAAGAGACACTTACGATACTTTGATACGTATCAATATAATTAACTGCTGTTTCTTTGATCGCTTATCGATTTTACAATTCAGACAGGCCTACGGAAAACCCACCTTTTCAATACGCACGACCTTGCTGTATCATTGCGTTGGGTCTTCGCTGTTCAACATCGATTTTACAATTCAGGAGTATGCCCACGGAAAACCTACCTTTTCAATGCTGTTCAACATCGAATTTACTGATCAGAGTGCGGTATTCAAGCAGATGAGCCTGTCCATCTGACCAGACGTGTTATGTTATGTACTAGGAAAGTCCCTTTTCAAAGGTCTAAGGCATATAAATACTTCTTATTCGGTCGTCTGCACATTTACCTGAGAACTCATTCACAAAGTACGGAAATAGATGAAGTGACTAGATCCATCCATCCATCCATCCATCCATCCATACATACATACATACACACATACATACACACACACATACATACACACACACACACACACACACACACACACACACACACACACACACACACACACATACATACAAACATACATACATACATACAGGGAACACACATACTAGGCACTGATATTATATTTTACGCCCAAATCTGAGCGTTTTTTATGGGTTTTCACTTTTTTTATTGATGAGGCGTTTTTTTTGTTTGTTTTTTTTAATTTTAAATATATTTATAAATTTACGTGTTATGTACACGGAAATGCCGAAACGACAGTGAGATGATGCCGTTCAATACAGAAAACAACTTTGATCTTATTTGTGGGGCGTTTAGCAAAACCAAGGTGCCCCACACTAAATTGAAAGTGTTTTATATGAACATATTTACCGTCTTTTTCCCTATAAGAAAAATCAGGTAATTCAATTGCCATATTAATACACTTTTTCATGACATTCTCACAATGAAATTTTGAGAGGGTGTCACCCCTCCCAAATAAATGCCTCTCTCTAATGCGGTTTAAATACGTGATACCCATATTTTGTTTCTAAGCACGAAGGTTTCTCTTTTTATACTGACCGATCATAATGAAATTTTGGAAATCAGGCGCCCTTAATTAATCTCTCTAATGAAGCGATAAGACCAAAGACATTGATAATTAATATTAATGGTACATATCTGGAACCTAATTATTAATATAAATATCTAGAACCTATGCAATTTAGCTCATTTCCGATTTTGGAAGCGAATTACAGCAATGGTTTTTGAATCTTTCTTTAGCCTGGCAAATTCAACATGTTTCAGCATTTTAATTCGCATGAGCGAAATATTGTTTATACTCATACATTCTGGACAAGACGTGTTCTGTTTTCAGGAAATTGACTTTACTATTAAATATGGAAATAATGTCCTGAAAAAATATGAACAAGAATCTTTTCAATCATTGAATATGGAGCAGTTTAATGAGATTGTTTTCTCAAAACGCAAAAAGTCCTCATTTACACGAGCGAGAAGAAATGCATTAAATATAGAGATGTCAGCAATTTTAATTCAAGAAATTGTTTCTCAACTCACAAAATATATAGGAAAGAGAATGACGTCCTTTAAAAAAATACACATACTTTTACATGATGAATGGAACGCCGAGTGTTTCGGTAGGACACGTTTTGTCGAAGGGGTACCAGTGCGTATAGATTTGTACATTCGAAACCATTCATCTATGGACCAGTTGGTTTCTACGTTTTTGCACGAATTGGCCCATTCTTTAACCCATCTCAACGTGCGACATGGGCACCAGTGGGTGGAGACGACAGCACTATTATTTGCGTTGGTAGAGAAGATATTGGAGAGACCACCTGGTACTAATGTGTGTTGGACCCCTTATCAATTTGGACTGAATTGCGTTCGTTTGCCTAACGATTGTGATATTTTCGTATTTTAACATTGTTGTATCAATTTTATTAACAATAAATGTTTATGCGTTATTTATATATAGTTTTAGATTAATGTAAAAACCCTTAATATTAATTAATCAGCTGGTTTCTGGAAGCCAGCTGATCTGGATCTAAGCGATAGACATTTAACAGTTAAAACATTATACCACCCTTACCAACTTTAGCACGAAATAGATGTAGGTGGTATAAAATAGTTATACCACCCAGAAGCCAGCTGATCTGGATCTAAGCGATGGACATTTAACAGTTAAAACATTATACCACCCTTACCAACTTTAGCACGAAATAGATGTAGGTGGTATAAAATAGTTATACCATGTTTTGTCCTCCTGTACGTAAAATACTTGTTTAACATTTATGAGCATGATCAATACAACATCTGAAATTAAAAAAATGTATTTTTCAGTATTATAGTTGAAATTTCATGCTGAACGTTTCCTGATAAGTCTTGCAGCTGCCGCTAATTAGCACTGATTATGAAATGGGCAATATAATTGATATTAATGGATTTTTCTCTGGGATAATCATTTTAGATAGCTGGGGTCCCTCTGGGATCAAATATCGCTGATAGAACGTTAGATCAAAGACAATGCCACAAAGTACGGGCGTAGATGTAAGACCCGTATAATTAACCGTTAAATTGGTAATTTTAAAAAGTCTTCATGCTCTAAGCAAACAGTCTATGTATCACAAAGTTTTTTCCTACCAAATCTCTTCTGGTTTTGGTCAGTATGGAATTACGTGCACGGACTCAGTGACAGCAGGTTTCATTGAGTTCATTATCGTAAAACGACAACATTACGGTACATGGTGCGAAACAGGTGATGCTCTACATTCAAAAACAATACGATATCACTATGATTTATGCAGGTGGGGACTTGACACAAACGGTTTGGACCCATGCCAATGTTTTGGATCCGCGCAGGCTGATCAGCACCTTTGCTGTCCGCTTTTTGCAAAGCAAATTTTTATTTTAGCTAGTCTCTGAAGCTGAACAGACAGGTACCCAAACTCACAGGACAAATTTTCTCGTGGCATCCATAATTTGTGTTTGCGAGCAGCGATGATTCTCGCTATCAAATTAATACACTTTAAATGCATGCGTCAAATATATGTTTTTTATATTATGTATTGTTGTGAAATAAAATTTCTATTCCGTTCTGTATGTTATACGATCAGCAAAAGCTCAGACCAGCCTGCGCAGTCTGATCAGAGCCTTGCTAGTCGCTGACTGAACATCATTTGGAGCGTCTAAGCTGAAAAGGAGGCTGGGCTTGTCGGAGTCTACACTTGTGTCACGGCTCACAGCATTTTTGTGCTCTAGCAGCTAAGGGGAAAGTACTCCTATTTCAATACGAAAAGTAGCGGTAGTGAATTAAGACGCCTGATCGTTTAAACTTTTATAGCTAAGGGGAGAGTTCTCCTATTTCAATTCGAAAAGTAGCGATAGTGAATTGATTTGATCACTTAGCACCAATAATTGCGGACCAATGAAAACCGGGTATCCGTTTCTAATAGAGTAGGGACTATATTTTCTTATTAAAAACGAGTCTCACTTTACTTTGAAACATTGTTGCGTTAAGAGCCCCCAGCTACACCATGCTCATTATTTCAAATCATATAAATAAACACTTAGATATAAATAACCGAGACGCTTCAATCTTTGTCAGTAAAGAGATTATGCATCAGTGCGTGGAAGAATGTCTCAAAGAACCCGATACCCTGACGAAATGTGGACAGCGATATAAAGTGACGAAGTCATTCAACATGCCCATAGGACTTCCTAACAAACACGAGATTAAGGTCGTGTTTAAGCGAACGAAACGCGTCACTTTTGTGATAACGGCCTACCCCATCTAAAAGACTGTTTATTGGTGGAATTGAATCGATGATGTAATAATTACAAATTAAACGTTAATCTTCCTACCTCACACGTGAGTGTAGTAGTATGTAGGATGCCTTGGGTTCAATGATGACCCCAAAAGTTCGAAAAAGAGCTTCCAGAGACAACACGAGTACTTATCATAGGCATTTATAACGATGTTACTAAAAATAGAACTGTTATTAAACGGACCAATCAAAAGACGGTACTGTTACTTAAAATAGAAAGTGACACTGTTACTAAAAATAGAACTGTTACTAAAAATAGAAGATGGTACTGTTACTTAAAATAGAAAGTGACACTGTTACTAAAAATAGAACTGTTATTAAAAATAGAAGATGGTACTGTTACTTAAAATAGAAAGTGACACTGTTACTAAAAATAGAACTGTTACTAAAAATAGAAGATGGTACTGTTACTTAAAATAGAAAGTGACACTGTTACTAAAAATAGAACATTTATTAAAAATAGAAGACGGTACTGTTACTTAAAATAGAAAGTGACACTGTTACTAAAAATAGAAGATGGTACTGTTACTAAAAATAGAACTGTTATTAATCTGACCAATCAAAAGGCGGCACTGTTACTAAAAATAGAAAGTGACACTGTTACTAAAAATAACGGACCAATCAGAAGAGACCTTGAAGAGAGCCAAGTATATAAGAAGGAGTGAGAAGAGGTTGTCTCATTCTTAACATAGAATTTCAACAATCGACATCATGAACTCTGAGAATCTGTCGGAAGAAATCCAAGAAAGCGGTCGTCTACTGTTGGCAGACGGCCCCTGGGATCCTTTAGGGGACGAACCTAGACCCCTGGAATATACAATGAGAAAGAAAGGGGAGAGAACCTACGCAAAAAATGCGGCCGTAGACACCACCTTTCAAGTCAAAGTTAACGATAGATACCGCGGCCAACGCCTCAGAGACATACGACGAGGTCTTCACGGTATGTTCGAAGACATCCTCCAAGAGGCGCGCGGCGATCTGGCGGGCAACGATTTGGGACGTGTGGTGATTCATCACGACGGGTTACACGACCCCATCGTGGTTCCTTTAAGACCTTGGGACCGTTTAAACGTCGACGTCGTGATGGAACATATAGAAAAGGTGCTGAACAGTCATCAAGAATTGTCCGTGAATGACAGTTTTGACATCACGATTGGGACAATAGACTTACCCAAAGGGAACGGGAGAAGACCCATTACCAGCCTTCAGGGAGACAAGAATTCGATACAAATCAAGACATCTCTCGTCACTATAGACAATAACGACCAATTGTGTATGGCGAGAGCCATCGGAGTGGGATGGGCCAAACTCAACTTATGTACCCAAGAAGAATGGAACGATTTGACCCGATACCAGAAGTCCAAGAGTAACTCGGAATTAACGTTAGAGCACCGAAAAGTACCCGAAAGTCACTACAAAAACCTGAGAAACAAAAAGAGTAAAGAACAAAAAGACCTGGCCGTGGCTATCAGCCGATTGGCCGGGGTACCTTTAGACCGACCAGCGAGTTTGAACGATATAGAGGCGTTTGAAGAAATCCTGAACACCCGAGTGATGGTGGTGAGCGCTCGACTAGGCAACAAATTTATTACAAGCCCGAGCACCGACGAGCGACCCTGTATCTACATTTACTTGGTCGACGATTGTCATTTTCATACCATCTCCAACATAACCGGCTTCTTTTCGTCGAGATACTTTTGTTCTAGATGCCTGAAACACTATGCCAACAAAGAGAGACACGAGTGCGAAGTGACCTGTATCGTGTGTAAAACGACAAACTGTCCCAAAACCGAGTCACCGGTCACGTGCGACCAGTGTCACATGACGTGTAGGTCGACGAAGTGTTACCAAGAACACAAGAAAGTACCCCTACACGAGAAGGGGTCAAAGAAGGGACAAGTTAGGGGACCTTCTGAATGCGATAAATGGTGGAAATGTCCGACGTGTTACAAAGTCATCAACACCACCAAAAGAGAGAAAAAAGACCATCGATGCGGAGAATACCTTTGTACGTCATGCGATAAATACGTACTGAGAGATCATCTTTGGTACCTGAGATCCATACCGGCCAAACAGGAATTTATTCCCAAGTTCATCTTCGCCGATTTCGAATGTAGCCAAGATGAGAGATCCGAGTGTACGGAGGGGTACGCGCCACTGATGAATCCCGATTGTACGGAATGTCAACCAAGTAGGACGTGTACTCCCTGTTCGAAATGCCAACGATGTAAGACGTCCTGGTGCGGAAAAGCCTCCCACAAACCCAATTTCGTGGTGGCCCATACGTCTGTCCTACGTGTATAGATAGACCTGTCACTTCCGAATCCAGGTGTCAAGATTGCGGTACCCGTTGCTCCAGATGCGAAGACCTAGATGTCCCTTGTACCGGAACAGCTTGCGGTTTGAGAGAGGTCGTCTTCCAAGGACAAGACACAGCTCGTACGTTCGGTAAATGGTTATTTTCGAGTCAACATAAATACTTTAAAACCGTCTGTCACAACATGAAAGGATACGACGGATACTTCCTATTGGAGTACTTGATAGACCAATCGATGAGACCGGACAAGATTATCTACAATGGGTCCAAAATCATGTACATGACGGTAGAAAAAGACCTTCACATCAAAGTCATAGACAGTCTGAATTTTCTACCCATGAAGTTATCCAAGTTACCCAAAGCCTTTGGATTGAAAGAACTAAAGAAAGGTTGGTTCCCCCATTTCTTCAACACCCGGGAAAACCAAGAGTACCTCGGACCGTACCCGGATCCTAAATATTACGGATGTAACTTTATGGGAAACGAGGAAAGGGAGGAATGCCTAGCATGGCTCAAATCCAAAGAGAACTGCGTCTTCGATTTTAAGAAAGAAATGTTGGACTACTGTCGAAGTGACGTGGACATTCTACGTCAGGCCTGCCTCAAGTTTCGAGAACTGTTGATGTCCGCCACCGGCGATTGTGTGATGGACCAAGGAGGAAAACCTCAGTGGACTGGGGCGGTGGATCCCTTCGACTCTGTGACCATCGCCTCGGTGTGTATGAACGTGTACAGAACCAAGTTTCTAGAAGAAGAGTGGAGGGTCAAATTAGCGGAAGACAAGAATTGGTTGACGGCCAAGTACAAGGATGGCCGCATGAAAGTTTTACGGGGTGACCGGTGGGTGTCGGAGGATGAGGTGGTCATCGGGGAGAAAGAATTCGTTCGTTCCCCTATCGCCAAGATTCCACCAGGGGGGTATAAGACGGACCAGTTCCGTAAATCGTCCATCCAGTACTTAGAATGGGTATCCAGAAGGGACAATATAAAAATACGTCACGCCCTGAATGGGGGAGAAATACGTCTCCCGGGAACCAGATACAGGTTGGACGGCTATGCCTACGAGACTAATACCGCTTTCGAATACCAAGGATGCGTCTATCACGGATGCCCCCGATGTTTTCCATGAGCGAACTCTACGCCCTAACCATGAAAAAGAAATCTTATATCGAAAGTCTAGGAATGAAATACGTGTGTATGTGGGAACACGAATTCAGAGAAACCTACCGAAACGACCCGGAACTTAGACACTATCTCCAGAATTTAGACATCACGGACAGATTGGATCCACGAGAGAGTTTCTTCGGCGGTAGGACCAACGCGAGTCAACTGTATTATAGGACGAAAGAAGATGAAAAGATAGAGTACGTGGACTTCACCTCCTTATACCCCTGGGTCAACAAGACCTGCAAGTACCCCATAGGACACCCGGAGGTAATAACGTCAGACTTCAAAGAAATCGACCAGTACTTCGGAATCGCCAAAGTGCGAATATTACCTTCTCGTGGACTGTATCACCCCGTGTTACCCTATAAATCGAACGGAAAGTTAAAGTTCCCATTGTGTAAGACCTGCGCCGAAAAAGAGAGTCCATCTCTCTGCGGGTGTTCTGACGAAGATCGAACCATGACCGGGACTTGGTGTACTCCCGAACTTCAGACAGCGGTACGACTGGGATACCGAGTCCTCAAAATATACGAGGTATACCACTGGAAGGACACCACCCAATACGATGCAGAGACGAAAGAAGGAGGACTGTTCGCCTCTTATATCAATACGTTCCTGAAGTACAAGCAAGAGGCGAGTGGCCCTCCCAACTGGATCAAGACTCCCGAAGATGCCAAAGAGTATATCGATCGGTATTTCGAAAAAGAAGGGGTATCCCTCGACGGGGAGAAAATCGAAAAGAATCCGGGAATGCGGGCATTGGCCAAGCTCTGCCTAAACAGTTTCTGGGGGAAATTCGGTCAGCGACTGAACCTGAAACAGTCCCAATTCTTTCACGAGACTGAGGTGGATGCCTTTTTCCGAGTTCTTTCCGATCCTACCAAAGACGTCCAGGATTTTCACATTGTGGCCAACGATACCATTCAGGTAGAATTGACCTATAAAAAGGACTGTCAACCGGAAGACAACAAGACGAATATCTACTTGGCGACCTTTACTACGTGTTGGGCCCGACTAAAACTCTACAGCATCCTTGAGAAAATAGACAGAAACGTTCTGTACTACGATACAGACTCGGTGATTTACGTGAGTAAGACGGGAGAGAACGATGTACCACTAGGAGACTACCTGGGAGAACTCACTAACGAACTAGAAACTGGAGAACATATCATAGAGTTTGTGTCTGGAGGACCAAAAAACTACGCCTACAAGACCAATAAGGGAAATGAAACGTGTAAAGTGAGAGGGTTCACCCTCAACTTCACTAATAGCCAACTTATAAACTTTGAATCGGTGAAGAACCTATTGATAGACCCCTCCGAAAAATCGACCATTACCGTCACCAATCCTCATAAAATATGTCGTGATAAGGGGAAAAGAAAACTGTATAATAGAGAAGAAGAGAAAAACTATCGAATGGTGTACACAAAAAGACGACGATTGGACAATTACGATACTGAACCCTATGGATATTGAGAAAAAGAGACAATAAGGTCTAAATGGCCATTCAATTTTTGTTACTATCAAATACATTTTTGTCATTGTTATTTCATTTTTTGTCCTTGTCAATTCATTTTTTTGTCATTGCTATTTTATTTTTTGTCCTTGTTAACTCATTTTTTGTCCTTGTTAAATCATTTTTTGTCACTGTCAAATCGATTTTTGTCCATTTACACGTATTTTTCCATAGACTTCGTTTCAATTTTTGTCACTGTCGAATCATTTTTTGTCATTGTCAATTTATTTTTTGTCATTGTTATTTCATTTTTTGTCCTTGTTAATTCATTTTTTGTCGTTGTTATTTCATTTTTTGTCGTTGTTGAATCGATGTTTTGTACTTGTAAGAATGCTTGAATGTTTAAATTTGTAATAAAGATGACAAACTGGAAAGAGTATCTGTCTTCTTTGTATTTTAATCCCAAGTTACCATCCAGTTACTTAGGGCCGGAAAAGCTATATCAACTGGTCAAATCCCAAGCCAAATTTAAAATAGGTAGACACCGTATACGTAAATGGCTACAAGATCAAGAGGCTTATTCTCTAACCAGAGGTGCCAGACGTAAATATATCAGGTCCCGCGTCATAGTAGCGGGCATAGATAGCCAATGGGATGTGGATCTCATGGACATGGTTGACATAGCCAAGCTGAATGACGGTGTCAAGTACGTCCTGGTTGCCATAGATATTTTCTCTCGCTTCGCTCACTGTTGTCAGATTAAAAGTAAAAAGGGTGAAGATGTCCTAGGAGCCCTCAAGCTGATATTATCTGGAACGCGAAAACCGAACGCTATGAGAACGGATCGAGGACAGGAATTTCGTAGCAAAGTTGTCAATGCCTATTTAAAGAGTCAAAATATTCATCATTTTTACGCCTTGAACACGGAAACTAAGGCCAATTACGCCGAAAGACTCATCAAGACTTTAAAACATAAGCTGTTTAGATATATGCTAAAAAACAGAACTCAACGTTACATCGATGTCCTACAAGATATAGTACACAGTTACAATCATACCGTACACCGAAGTCTGGGTAAACCCCCTGCGTCTATCACCGAAGCGAACGAAGGGGAAAGTAGACTACAGCAATATTTATTGAGACCAGGTACCTCTAAACCAGGTAAAACGAAGAAAAACAAGAAGTACAAGTATAAGATTTACCAGACAGTGCGCTTGTCCCACGTGAGGAGCGTGTTTGACAGAGAGTATTCCCAAAAGTGGACCGGGGAACTGTTCAAGATTGACACTCGGTTTAGAAGAGAGGGCGTACCCGTTTATACCATACTGGACTGGGATGGTGAGAGAGTCGACGGTACATTTTACGAACCCGAATTACAACCCGTGACTATCGACCCTACAACGGAATACCGGGTGGAAAATATACTAAAGAGACGCGTACGTAACAAACGGAAAGAAGTCCTGGTGCGTTGGTTACATTGGCCCAAGAAATACAATAGCTGGATACCGGAAGCAGACGTGAAAGACTATAATTAGTCACGTGACTAGGACACTTATAAATACGTTAACAATTCCCGTTGCAACTCACTCCACCATGAAAATTACCAACGTTGTATGTGGCGCTCATTTGAACTGTACCATAGACTTGATATCGTTGTGCCAACGTTTGAGGAATTGCCGATATGAGCCGAGGTCATTTCCCAGCCTTATATGGCAACATAGGAACATTGGCGGCAATTGTTTAGTGTTTGCCAATGGCGTCATCAATTCTAATGGAAAAGCATCTAGCTTCCGTGAGGGTCGACAGAGACTTTGTAGATATGCCAGGCTGTTGCAAAAATATGGATGCCCAGTGTACCTCACAAATGTCAAGATCATCACGGTCTCGGCCAGCCATACCTTAAGTGGTGGATTAGACTTATATAGGTTAGCTGAAGAAAGAAGCCTTCTCTACGAACCGGAAATATTTCCAGCGCTAAACTTCAAAATAGAGGGAGTCAACTTTTGCTGTTTTCATACCGGTAAGGTGGTCATCACTGGTATAAAGACCACGACTCAAATCGATGACGCGGTCTACCCCACCCTGATCGAATTGGAACTCTACGTACGTGAGAAGTGATCTAAAGTAGTAAGAATAGCAGTTTGCAGGATCACCTAAAAAGATGAACGATATCGAAACCAATACGAGGGAAAATTTTCCTTATCCTAAATCAGACAGCGAGACTCGATCATCGGAGGAAAGGTGGCACTTACTAGGGACTAGAGTGCCTAAAGCCGAAATTGTGTACTTTTCTCAAATGCTCATCGTGTACGTCATTATCATCACGTCAATCACCAACATATCCCTACAGAACGGCTCGACGGAACTTTGGATCAGTCTACTGAGTAGTTGCATAGGATACGCCCTTCCGAATCCTAAGCTAAAAAAATGAAGTGCACCTTGCCTTTTGAACCCTGCTCCAGGATTTGCGTCAGTGGACAGACGGGAAGCGGAAAAACGAGATGGGTTTACCGATTCTTGACTCACATTCGGAACATGTATAGTAGAGATCCGCCTTGCCAGATTCTCTATTGTTACGGAATTTACCAACCCTTATTCGACGAGATGGAACGAACCTTAAAGAACTTTAGGAGTAAACAAGGATTACCTTCTTCCGAAGAGTTAGAAGAGTTCACCGCGGACCGCCGTCACAAATTGATCGTGATCGACGATCTCATGCATAGAGTGGTAGAGGACAAAGAGATGGAATTATTGTTTACGCAGGGAACCCACCACAAATGCGTCAGCGTCATTTTAATTACCCAGAATTTATATCCGAGAGGGAAACACGCCAGGACCATAGCTTTAAATACGTGGTACTTGGTGTTGATGAAGAATTTGAGAGACGTTTCCCAAGTAGGTATACTTGGTCGACAGCTATACCCGGGCCGTGTAAAAGGGTTCATAAAAGCCTACGAAGACGCTCTCGGTTCCAAACAGGGTTATTTGATAGTGGATACGAGTCCTCACGGGGACGACCAATACCGTTTGAGGAGTAGAGTGTTTCCCGGGCAAGATCCCTTGGTGTATCGACACTGTAAGAAGGAGACCCTAACGCGTAAGAATGACCATAATGAGACTCCTCAAAGAACACAGACATTTTCTAAAATTATTCGGACAGACCGACTCTGCCCAGAGAAAAGCCCTGTTAAGAACGATTACGCCAGGTCAGATCAAAGCATTGAGCGAAATCGCGCACAATATTATCAAATTTAGAATCGTGTTGACACCTTCGGAAAAAGTACTCCTGAGACGCTCCAGACGCCAACTGTACATCTTGGGTGATAGGACGCTGGGTTACCAAAGAAAGGTGGAGGCCCTTGGCGGTAAACAAAAGTTTATTCGTACGCTTCTAAAGATAACGTTGACCCATTTGAAATCGGAGCTAGAATAATGGAAAAGCTAGTCCTAGTCCCTTACGAGAAGTACCAGAGGCTATTGGATGGCAAAACAATGGAGAAGAAAACGCCGAACCCGCCCAAAAGACGTGAAAGGACCGTGCTGAAAAAAAAGGGTCCACCCGGTGAACGGGATAAACCGAGCGCTGCGACGCGCTACACCATTTAAGACTGGATCTCGTTCTGAACTTCGTAAAAAAACCCACCCGGAAATAAATGAGAGGCCCCTCACCCTTGTATATAGAAGAACGACACCGCGCTCTAGGACGTGACGCTACCTTCTCGTGGTCTAGGGCGTTGACTCACCCTCCGAGGTGTAACCGAACGCGTCACAGGGGCCGCCATCTTGATTTCGTGGGGGCCGCCATCTTGGTGTCGTGGGGGCCGCCATCTTTGACCGGAAGTCGTGGGGGCCGCCATCTTGGATCGGACGTCGTGGGGGCCGCCATCTTGGACCGGAAGTGACGTCAAAAACGCTAAAGTGGCACCTATACTACTTAGACGAACGCAACCCTTACAATTTTACCTGGATACTTTTGAAACCTTGCAGGTGTTTTGTCAAGGTTTGAAGTATGCATGAGGTTTGGCTATAATTTTCAGATTAATTTTTGTCACTTTTTTGCAGTTTGAACTTAGTCTCTTTTTTTTGCTTAACTTCTACCAAAGCATATACACTGGATATCTTGTGAATGCAACTCCTCCTGCAATTTTACCCGAATCTTTTTGAAACACTGCATCTGTTTTGTCAAGGTCTGAATATGTGCATAGCGCTTAACTGTAACCCTCCGATCAATTCTTGTTACATTTTTCACAGTTCGAACTTAGTCAATTTGGGCTCAACTTCTTCCTTTTAGCATATAGACACTGGGTATCTTGCGAACGCAACTCCTCCTACAACTTTAGCCGGATCTTTTTGAAACTTTGCTGGTGTTTTGTCTAGGTCTGAAGATGTGCTTGTGATTTGGAGGTAACCTTATAAAGAGAACTATCTATGATCATTTACTTTTTTTCCAAAAAATGATTGTGCAATAGTTTACTGCATTGGCAGGATATCTTTGCTGGATATGAAATCGATTTTTGCTAAAATGAATTCACTATTATTTCAGTTGGAACTTGCATTTAATGACATTTGGATCTTTCTGACATCAAAGGGGTAGGGAAAAACCCCAATTCTAGCTATTTCATGAATACAATCAGATTTTTAAATCGTTTTGATCAAGATCAGGTCAAACATCATGTTTCCATACGTTTTCCAAAGGTAATCAACAGACGTCAAAAGCCGTCAGTAGCAGGCAAAGGGCTAAATAATCCCAACATCATAAAATGAATCTTCACTGTAGACAATAAAACATATGGACCAGACTTCGGTTCTTATCGCATTAGTAAGCAGCAAATGCGAGTCTGCACCAGAGCTTTCGCTGCTATCGACTCAGACCAAAATTTAGACCTCTTGCTTCGCTGGATATGTCAACAATTGTTGGCATTTTAACAGTTATGAGCATTACTTAAGCTTTGATCGGTGTGTCAGTGGCTGATCTTTGTCTTTGGTTAGACACACAGTGGCTCAACTAGAGATTTTCTTTAGCCCTGGCTATCTTTGAGTCGAAAGCCATTTTTTTTTTAAATTTGTTTCGTCACAGTGTGTTAATTGATTTGATTTCTTCCCCTGTGATGATACTTTATATTAGTTAGGAGGCCTCCACGCGAGCTAAGCAAACCTAAGTCTTTGTGTTTTGACAACAGCAGAATTTGTGGCGATGATTTGGCCAGTAAAATTATTTTAAGCCCAATGTGGCTACGGCTACTGTCCGTTCATAGGCGGTGGTTCTGTTGTTGGATATTGTTCATTGTTGTGTCCATTGTTTGTGGGGTCTAGAGTCTGGTCCTTGGTTTGTTGTGCAGTATTTAGTACTCTTTCTATTTTTTCAATCATCTCGCCGAGGAAGAGAAAGCTGGTTGCTAAATACTTTAATTGTCTTCTTGGTGTCATGAATGGCTGTTAGTGTTCTGTGACTCTTCCTCGTGGTGACGTGGTTTGGTCTGCAGTGTAAGATTGTGATATGCCCTGGTCATACTCGCTCACTTTTTGAAATGATCAGTAAATTGTCTTTTAGGGGTATGCTATTGAGAACTAAATGGTTTAAACTGAAACTATTGTACAAAACATCGTTGAATGAGCCAGATAATTACCTTAAGCGTGCCCAGACTCAATAGTGATTTAACTGTATAGCATGTGCGGGTCCAGGTAAAAAGTTTGATGACAACGTTCTTCTCGTCACCAACTTCATTATTTTACAGTGGGAAGAGGGGGTATACCTGTATTTCTAACAAACCCTATACCCAGTAAACAAATCGGACAACCGTAGGCCCGCCAGCGAAACGCCGATGGTGGACAGATACTGAATGTTGGTTGGATAGCTTTGTGATTTCCAGGGGATATGGGGTCTATACCAGTATTCCTAAGGAACCCTACAGCTTTGCGATTTTCCCAGGGGTGGGTCTGGACCCCGAGTTACCCCTCTGGATCCGCGCATGGTATATGACGGTTATGCGTAGAGAGAGTTTCTTACGTTAGGTTGGTGTCATCAGTTTAAAGGTGCATGGGCTCCAAGTATTCATTTGGAGTCCTTTGCATGATTTCTTACAGCGAATGCACTACATAATAGAGTTCACTGAGGTTGCACTTTGACTTAAAAATAGACTTTGATAGTACATCTGCTGCTTGCACTATCTGTTTATCAAGCATGGCACTGTATAACTTGGTCGTTTCTAAGGTATGACTGTCACCACTTCCCGGGTATCTATTCAACGTATTTTCACGGCATTTGCTGTTTTAAATATTTGTCAAAATCATATTTTGTAAATGTGTTTCGTTGCAAATAAATCATTCTAATCGTCATTTTGGTCAATTTTCTGCTCACTGGGTGCGCAACGGTTGCAGTGCTGTTAGGAAGACACTGTAGCCTACACATAATACTCCTCTGAAATGCTTCTAGCTGCATAGCACGACTATGTCTTAACTTGGAGATCCCCATGTCATACATAGTAAAAGTTTTACACATGTATGAAATGAGATTAATTAGTTCATATCCGAGTTTACATAGGCACAAGCTCCCATCAACCAATATATAGCTCTTTTGTCAAGCTGAACTTGCTTTTAACATCAGTCTTGGATCCTAAGTTTCTTTCGATGCCAAGGTTATTTGACTAAAGTACGAGTTGACCAGTAACCAGGTGAATGTTCTCTGCTCATGCCACTTGGAATTGGCAGATGGTAGTGTATTTTTAAATCGCTGCTGATATGAATGGATAGGTTAGATGATAAGTTAAGTACAGTATGAATACCATATCGAGACATACAGCTACCTATGAGATTACAAGAATATATCATTAATGTGAGGCTGGTTTCCCAGGGAGGCGGGGGCGGGTGGTGGTACTCTCATTTTTTCTTGCTACGTAGGCTTGAACCCAGCAAACTGTTTACCCATCAAAACTATCAGGAGGCTCAAACATATCCCCCCAAAAAAATTAAATTTTATCAACTAAAAACTCGAAGCAATATATTGCTTCGAGCTAAAAATAATAGTTTTGTAATGACCCCGAAAAGATGGCTACAATTTCTTCGTATCCTCCCAAAAATTCATTATCTGACTCGACCCCACCCTTCATTAAAAGTTTTGAAAACCCCACAGATTTGCGTATATATGAAAATATCATAGTACCGCCCCCACCATCGCCCCTGCCACACAACACACAAGATCAAATTTTTTAAGAAAGCCGCTACTTGTGTAGACATGGGCACGGCTGTTATACTACTAGCAACTCGTCATGCGCACCACCCCGCCACCTTTCAAACTGTAAGACTTGCTCAGACGACCACACTGTACTGTAGCCTTTAGGGTTTGGTTAGCAATGGTGAATTTAGATTTTATCTTAGTATTTTAAAGAGCACTAACGTTTGGTATTGTTTTAAGTGGAGAATTAATGCAGAATGAATGGAAAAACTGTTCAAAAACACCATCAGGAGAAAAATGCCATCAAAATGCACACACAGAAGTTTGTAAAATTTTACAAGTAAATTGTAAGGCAGTTTACAGTTCCATGCTTTCTTTCTCTATATACTGTCAGACCCTATATTGGCAGGTGTACTTTGTTCACTCCAGCTTGCAGGATGAAGGCCTACAATTTAGTACAAGTAACCATATCTAAATTACTGTAGGGTTCTTTAACCTGCACAGGGGGTGACTCTTCCTGCACAGGGGACAGCCAGTTAACGTCCGATCGGAAGGACAATGCATCCCTGCAAATGACTAGAGAAAGCATGTTCGGACACAGAAATTTTCCTCGCCGGGATCGAACCTGGGACCTCCAGCACCAGAGGCAAGTGCCTAACCACTGAGCTACCATGGGTATCCGTGGTTTTGTGTGAGACCCAACACATTCAAATAAGTGTGTTGAAATGCCCTGTGCTGTGCAGAAGCGTGGTAGCACAACCTATATAAGTTCTAGCTTTAAAATTAAATGACACAATTTCCTTTCTACTAAATAAGAAATTCATAATAAGTGTTACAGCACAAACAAAAATTGTCTCCCCAAGATCTTTCATTAGTGTGTTAAGCTATGTTGAATGTTCTTTCTCTAAATGCCTAAACTGATTGCAAATAATATTTTCTTCTCTAATAATTTTAGAAATTGAACACTTTTCTGTATGTAACATACATTAAATACCTTTAACTAGCTACCAAAGGGAGTAAAAAAGTATGCAGTGATTTTATTTGGCCATTTTTGAGGCCGTATATGGGAGTCATTCCCAATCCAAAAATGGCCTTTATTTTCCCAATTTCATGTATTCCCAATTTTAATACAATATTTTCCCAAATGTGTAGGAAGAGGTAGCTTCCCAAAATCCCAAATAAAATCACTGGTATGGTTGCATACCAGTTTCTGATATTGATACTCACATCATGAACCAATCTAAAAGGTCCCTTTATATTAAGTTTCTAAATGATTTACCCTAAATGCTTATCAAGATTCAAAAAAATGTATCAAAAGAAATGTTCTAAATCTTGGAAATGAATGGTCAAAGTCAATTAAAAGTGAAATGTTGCTGGTTTGGAAAAGAAAAAAACTCTTAAAAGGCATTACAACAAAAATCACTAAGGAGTGTAACGCTTTGTGCCGTGATGTCATAGCAAAACATTAGCTTGGTTAGAAAATAGGATTATATTGGTCTATTTTATCTTTTTATATTTATCAGAACACATGATTTTCAAGAATAAATGTTGTCCTGAATGCCTAGATAGGTAAAATTTCAAGAAAATGGATTGTCAAAATCACCAATTTTTAGGTGATTTCAACGCAGTACAGCTTTATTTATACTTTAAACATAAAATGGTGCTACTAAAATTGTCAGAGGGACATTGCTCTATAGTAATAATGGTAAATAAATTGAAATTATACTGCTACTGGTATAGAAATAACCCACAGAAGTGTTTTGCAAGAAAGTGTTACACTCCTTAGTGGCTTTTATGGATGATGTGAAGAAAATTAACACCAAGATAAAAACTCACACTGTATGAATTTCTATTATGGGTCATACACTTTTCATATGAGGCATATTAGCTCACAAAACATAACCTTGGAAAAGGCTATGATGCTTGAAATGTCAAGTGTTACACTCCTTAGTTTAAAGGGTGCTCTACAACCAGTTCCGCTCATTCTTTTATGAATGCTTATAAAGCAGCTGTAAAACTTGAAATAACATGTATTATGATTGGTCAGTGCTGCAGACCACATTATAGGTTATAATCTTTTCAAATATTCATGTCAAATCACCTCTTGGCAAAATCTCTTCATTTTTACTGCACCTGAATTTCAGACTAGTCCTGTTGGACAATGCAAAAAAAATAACATAGGTAATGATGAAAAGGCATGATTTTCCTATTTTCATTAAGTTGAAAGGAATGGGTAATCACAAAGTTGGCTAATAACTATGGCAACAGCCACAGTTTTGTATAAATGCACAAGTGAAATTCAGTAATGAAAAAAATGTCACGCAAAAAGTGTTACACTCCTTAGTTTTTTAGCTAGTTTTACTGGCATAAATTTTGTATTACTTGTTCGATTTTAATAAAATTTTGCATGATGAACAAAGGGACCATACCACATATTTTAGCTATGTTTGGTGCTTAAAATCTAGGCAAACGTGTGCATAGGATGCCATAAAGTGAAAAGCTTCATTATTTTTGAACATGCCCATATGTTTTACCTGACAAGCAATTTTGCATTCAAATTTTGCTTAATAACTGGACCTATGTTGAGTCATGAATGGCATTTTTTTTATTTAACAGGCAACTGGTGGTAGTGTGTGTCGTTTCTATGGCAGCCCTGGTGGGTGTTGGTATGGGGATGACTGTAGATTCATACATGATTTGAACCAGAATAATTCAAACAAAAAAGCAACAAGAAAACCTGGTTATACAAGATGCAGGTTTTATTTGTAAGTTTAACTTTTTACTCTTTTCTTGTTGAACATTGCTATGAGGGATTTTTCTTTATAAAAATCAAATTTTCAAGATTTTTTTCTATTTCATTGCTGTCAGCAAAGATCAATTTTCAAGATTTTTGCCATTTAAATGCTGTCAGCATTAAAATGGAGAAATCCTGATTTTTTTCTATACTTTTGAAGTCAACGTTATTCATTTAATACTTAGATGCAATGTCATATATGAGTTTAACCTAATGAAACAATGACTATAGATACATGTACATGTAAGTACCTTAGGTCAAATGTGACCTTTCAGACAAGGTCCCTCAAATTGGATGGACTGCCATCGATATATTTATGTCCCACCACCGAAAAGAAGGGGAGCAAATTATTTTCTGTGCAGATCCTGTTGGCGTTGGTGTGATGCTTTCTTGTGTGCACTAGTTGGTACATGTATATTGGAACCAAATTTGCATGGATATAACATTGGGACATGATGATGCACAGTATTGCCCGAGCCTCTCCTGGTTTCAGGTGCAATAAGTTTAAATTCTTTTCCCGTCAGTCATGACTTGTCATCTGCTCCTCTGGTCTGCATATGCTCTTTAGCAGCCTGTATTCAAAACTATAATGGGTTCATATTGTTTGCTTCTACAGGGTTCGCACAGGCTTGGAAGTACTTGATTTTAGAGGGTTTTCTTGAAAAGTCCTCGAAAATTAAATATGCCTTGAAAAGTACTGGAAAATCACGCAAATGCCTTGAAAAGTCCTTGAATTCTAATTTCTGTAAGAATTAACACTGTTGATAGAGATCTAAATCAAAATGAAACTGTTGTACCCTTATTAGGTGTAGCAAATGCTGCACCAAATAAAGGCACAACAATTTTATTACTAATTTCCCCATTATCTCAGTCTAGAATTTCTGAAGTAGAATTTCAACACTTAAATCAGTATTTTTTGTAAACTTTTACTCCTTAAAAATTGTAGGATAATCTTTGGAAGTCCTTGAAAAGTCCTTGAATTTTACTCAATCTTGCCTGTATGAACCCTGTTCTATTGAAAACATCTAGTCTGAAGTGCACTAGAATATATCAAGCAGGGGTAAAGAGCAGAGATTTTCAGAACAAAAATTAGTGGTGAGCTAATAGGTAAATGCTTTGGAAAACAGGAATATAGGCCTATGCAGAGATACTTTTCTCAAATTTTGAGGAATGATAAGATCACAGGTTTAGATAAACATAAATTTTCAGCGTTAATTGTAAATATTTTCTTACCCACCAGATTTAACATATGTTTTGGGTGTTCAAAAGAACCATCTCATTGAGACGGTTCTTTTGAGTACCCACAACATATGTTTTGGTTGAGAAATAAGAAAATTAATTTTTCTTTACGCACTCTTAACTAAGTCCTGTTAGATATATATGTATATTCTACATCAGGCCTTCAGTTAAGAGTGTGCAACAAAAATTTGTTTTTCTTATTTCTCAACCAAAACATATGTTGTGGGTACTCAAAAGAGATGGTTCATTTGCACACCAAAACATATGTTAAAACTGATAGGTAAGGAATTTTTTTACAATGAAAAATTTAGTTATCAAAACCTGTGTACATGGAAATATTTATCATGGAATTTTTTACAGATTTCCCGAAAGATGTCATTTTAGAGATGGCTGTATCTTTAGACATATCAGTGATGACACTCAACAGGATGGGTCAAACAGAGATGTGAGTAAATGAGTAGCTCAGAGTTTATGCACGGCAGGGTAAAAGCTAGGGGGATGGAGTATTAGAAACTGTATTCTTATGGATGATCAGTCCTACTTTTAGTGTGTACATCATAATCATCATCATCAGGTTTTGATTAAAGTACAGGTGGAGGAGCATCTTCCATATCAATGTGCCCCTCTCCAGGTAACTGGCTAGCTGCACACAGAGCAGACTTCACTTTTACCCTTTGTAAATTTTGATTGGTCTAAAGATTTATATCTCTTCCCTTGCTAGCAGCAACTTTTGTCATCTGCTGATAACCTTTGCAAATAGTTTATATCCAGATCAGGACTGATAGAATGTTAGTCCTGATCTGGATCCAAACCGTTTGGCACTCTGATAGTGTTCATGAAAGAATTTTTTGAAAAAAGTCAGTAGATGACGACAACAACAAAAGTACAATGTATGTAGAAATACCCAGCATGCAAGGATTTAATGTATTTCAGATGTAATGACAACTCGTGTAACATCCTTTCTGTAAAATGAGCCAACAGTTAGCTAAATTAATGAATTTGGCACACAATTATCTCACTCAGATGCAAAAATCAACTTTTATGCAGCATTTTGAAATATCAGACTGGGGATCAAAGAGTTGCCAGGGTTCGCACAGGCTTGAAAAGTACTTGGAATTTAGAGGGCTTTCTTGAAAAGACCTTGAAAATTAAATCTGCCTTGAAAAGTACTTGAAAACCACTCAAAAGCCTTGAAAAGTGCTTGAGTTCTACTATTTTTTGTATGACTTAGCACAGTTGATAGGGACCTAAATCAGTGTAAAATTGTTGTGCCTTTATTTGGTGCAGCATATGCTGCACCAAATAAAGGCACAATGGTTTATATTAATTCTCTAGTCCCTACTAATTTCTCCATGATCTCAGTCCAACATTTTCAAAGCAGAATTTTAATGCTTAAACCTGTATTTTTCATAAACTTTAGCCCTTGAAAAACTGAAGAAAAGTTTTAGAAGTTCCTGAAAAGTCCTTGAATTTAACTCAAACCTGCCTGTATGAAACCTGGTTGCAAAATTAAAGACTGACCGGAATCACTATGTTGTGTACTTGAGCAAGACACCATAGATCCGCTGTTTAGTACTGGTTCAAGCCAGGAAAATGGAAAATTGTCCCAACATGATTGAAAAAGTGTTGACTGTAACGTAAAACATCAGCACAAACAAAAGTATCTGAAAGTCAGGGTTTTTACATCTTTAGAGCTTTTATATATTTGCATCTTTTTCCTTAGTTTTTTTTTTTTTTTTATGCAGTTTGCTTTTAACTTGATCTTTATTCCTGTTCCTAGAATTTTATCAAGTTATTTTAGACCTTCAGTGTTGTGCCTAGGTCAAGATTTCTGGGGGACACTGGTGTCCCCCTACCTGAATTTTAGAGGGACATTTGCAAATTCTGGGGGACACACTGAATCCGTCTGCTTTTTACCTGTAAAATTGAAAACAGTTTTCCAGAAATTTCTGTTCATTTTTATTTAATTTTGAGCTCGATGTTGATAGTTTGGCACAAGAAGTGGTGCAGATTACAGTGAAGTAGTTTCTACATTGCCGTAGTATTGAATTCCCCAGCAAATATTCTATTTCTTCATTAAAATAGCTTTGTCTGGCCTTCAGCTGAATAAAATTTGGCTTTTCCACCATTGTTGATGTAATGGACTGGTTGAGAAATCAATATCCAACGCAACATTTATCATCATTAAAAACATGTGCACAGTCTAAATTACTTCCCTTTACTGGGTTACGCTAAATACGGAAACAAGGTTTAAATAGTGAAAAATCTGCGGATTTTTTTAGGGCGAGCCCCTGAGCCCGCACTGGGTGCATTTTTAAGGGACATTGATGGTAAAATCGTAGGAATCCCGCAATGCCACGCTCTAGGCACAACACTGGACCTTATATCCAGTTGATTTTACCTTTTGTTCAGTTGCTTTAGACCTTTTATCCAGTTGCTTTAGAACTATTCCTTGCTCACTTGCATTTACAGGACTTGAACCAATATGCGACCGCTGGAGAGAAGTACGAGCAGGAGATACCAGAGAAATTACAGAATGATCATTCCTATAGAACATCTACAACAGAAACTGACACAACCTATTCTTTTGATGAAGAAGGCTACAGTTACGAGCCAGGTCGGAGAGATGGAATTCATGACTGTCTGGAACAAGATGATGACGAGGAATATGGTGATGAGTATGGTGAGGAGGAAGAATACAATGAAGAGGGTGAGGAGGAAGAGTATGGTGATGAGGCCTAAATTTAAATTTTATTTGTTTCCCCTTACCCGACTGACCCTGAAAAAAAGCCCCTACTCAAAAAAATTTATTTCAATTTTCAGTCAAGAATTTTTTTTTTTGAATTTCATTGCAAACTTTCAGAATTGTCCAATGTAAACAGTTATCTTAGCAGATTGTTTGTGTATTTAATTGTATTGCCTATAGTCAGTTGGGGAATTCCCTAAAAACCGTCCCATTTGCAGTGACCGGGAAAGAATTTTTTTCTATGTGACAATGGCCCTTCATAATCCAAAATCAATGTGACATTTTGAAAACCAATGTGACATTTTTTCTCTTGGAATCAACACAAATTCGACAAAAAAAGTACATCATTCTCGACATAGAGCCATGGCCAAATTTTCAACCAATTATCTTGTATTTTCCTAGTTTTCTTAGCCTTATGACCCGACTGCTCTGAAGACGATGGTGACAAATTCTCATCTGACGTAGATGGCAAACTTTGTTCAGACGACGACGACACTCGGTCTACAATTTGCGTGGAGTCAGATTCTGTGACATTCGTGGCAGGTTGTTTATCGGACTCGGGGCCGGGCAATGTTTGAGATGAAACTGGGTTAAATGGCTTATCTTGAGTGGATGATTTAAATAAGTTACTGATTAGGCCCTGATTATCCGGTCTTTTCAATTTTTTTTTAAGGTGGCATGGTCAAAACAAAAGTAAATAACTCTTGATCCGCGATCGTTACAGTGCAGACGATGTTTACTATTTGCAGCGTTCGCACAGACCAATGACGTCATTAAAACATGTGTAGTTACTCGGGCGCTTTATTGTAAATGAAAAGCGTGAATCACAGCGTCTGTATTTATTTATTCGTACTCACCTATTTCGTACTCACCTATTTCGTACCGAAAATGATCGTAAAAATCGGAAAGAGACCTGGGCGCATCCATTGCAAAAAACGATGTGACATTTCCGTTTTTAATGGGACTATGGCGCATGGCGCATGCCTTTCCCGGTCACTGCATTTGTTTTGGGACCAAAAACCGTTCCATTTTTGACCATTTTTCATTGTGCTAGTTTCCCACCTTTATCATCAATTTTCTCCATGCATAGCGTAAGAATCGTGTAAAAACAAACTTATAAAGCTAGGAGTTAATGTTACCCTCCTGGTAACCAGTCAATATACGTGTACTTGTTAAAGCAACTATAGAAAAATGGCTTAAAACGTCTCGATTTGTGACCTTTTGGACATGTTTTTGACCAAGGATATCTGGTGGTTGGCGATGTGGAGGACCGCTTGATGTTATTCAACACATACCTCGATGATTAAAATAATGGAAACTGTTCTTACATGTTAAGTTACGCCAGGATAAAGTCAAAGCTACGCGGTTTTAAAACTTTAAAAATGACAAAAATGGGACCATTTTCTGTCCGTTTTTTTACTGATAGGGACGAAAAACCGTCCCACTTCCGGTAGTTAAGAACGTGACCAAAAACCGTCACACTTCATCTAGCAAATTCAAAAAGGACGATTAGCCGTCCCACAAAAGTGGACGGTTTTTAGTCTCAAAACAATGGGACGGCTTTTAGGGAATTCCCTTACTGATAGTAGGACTATGCAGTAAAACTTGCCAAAAACAGCCACTCAAAGATATACACAACAAAGATCGTTAAGACAAATGAGCGTTAAATTCAGGTCGAAAGTATTGCAGAATGCTCCCATTCTGCAATAATTTCGACCTGCATTAAGTGATAATCGGTCTTGATAAAACAAACACTTTTTTGTCTTTTGTTGAGTGGCCTCTTAAGATAGGTTTTACTGTATACGATTTTGTTTAATGGGTATCCAATTTGAGAAGTTTTTCAATTTGAGAAATTTTCCGAACGACCGACCCATACCGGTAAAATAGGGTCGGGTAAGGGGAAACACAAATATTTTTAAGGTTGGCCTGAGGAGGGTGAGGAAGAGGAGTATGATGATGAGGAGGGTGAAGAGGAAGAGTATTGTGATGATGAGGAGGATGAATATGGCGAGGAAGAGGACGATAGTAGCCTCTGGCCTGATGATGAAATGGATAAGAAAAAGAAAAAATGGGAAACGATGAAAGCAGAGAAAAATGACAAAGCTAAGCCAGAGATTACTGAAGCTGTTTGTGGTAAGTCCTGGCCCCGAGGTTATAAAACTTTTTATGCCCCCAAAGGAACTTTGGGAGGCATATAGTAATTGCTCTGTCCGTCAGTCCATCCCGTTTCGTGTCTGGTGCATATCTCCTATATTCTTTGAGGTAGGACTTCCAAATATGTGTGGATACATCTAGGGATGGCGGAGTGTCGTGTACCATTTTCGGGTCACTATGACCTTGACCTCTGACCTAGTTTTTAGAATAATCGTGTCCGGAGCATATCTCATATTATTTGAGATAGGAATCTCAAATTTGGTGTGTAAATGCATCTTGGGATGACTAAGTTTCACATACCATAATTGGGTCACTGTGACCTTGAACTTGACCTCTGACCTAGTTTCTAGAAACTGCTTTGAGTCTGGTGCATATCCTATATTCTTTGAGATAGGAATTCCAAATTTGATGTGTAAATGCATCTTGGGATGACGGAGTGTCACATATCTTTTTCCGGTCACTGTGGCCTTGACCTGACCTAGTTTTAAGAATTATTGTGTCCGAAGCCTATCCCCTATATTCTTTGAGGAAGGACTTTCAAATTTGGTGTGTGGATATATCTTGGGATGGTGGAGTGTCGCGTATCATTTTCGGGTCACTGTGAATTTGACATTGACCTCTGACCTAGATTTTAGAATAATCGTGTCCGGAGCATATCTCTTATATTATTTGAAGTAGGAACCTCAAAAGTGGTGTGTAGATGCATCTTGGGATGATGAAGTGTCCCAAACCATACTTGGGTCTCTGTGACCTTGAACATGATGTGTGACATAGTTTCTAGAAACTGCATTGAGTCTGGTGCATATCTCCTATATTCTTTTAGATAGTAATTCTAAATTTGATGTGTAAATACATCTTGGGATGACAGAGTGTCACATATCATTTTTGGGTCACTGTGACCTTGACCTCTGACCTAGTTTTAAGAATGATTGTGTCCGGAGCCTATTCTCCTATATTCTTTGAGGTAGGAATTCCAAATTTGGTGTGTGGATACATCTTGAGATGGCGGAGTGTCCCATACCATTTTAGGGTCACTGTGATCTTGACCCCTGACCTAGTTTTTAGAATAATCACGTCCGGAGGATATCTCTAATATTCTTTGAGGTAGGAATTCCAAATTTGGTGTGTGGATGCATCTTGGGATGGCAGAGTGTCACATACCATTTTCCAGTCACTGTGACCTTGACCTCTGACCTATTTTTAAGAATTATTGTGTCCGGCGCATATCTTCTAATATTCTTTGAGGTAGAAATTCCAAATTTGGTGTGTGGATGCATCTTGGGATGGCGAAGTGTCATGTACCATTTTGGGGTCACTGTGAACTTGACCTCTGACCTAGATTTTAGAATAATCGTGACCGGGACATATCTCTAATATTATTTGGGGTAGGAATCTCAAATTTGGTGTGATGATGCATCTTGGGATGGGGAAGTGTCAAGTACCATAATTGGGTCACTGTGACCTTAAACTTGACCTCTTACTTAGTTTCTAGAAACTGCATTGAGTCTGGTGCATATCTCCTATAATCTTTTAGATAGAAATTCCAAATTTGGTGTTTAAATGCATCTTGGGATGACGGAGTGTCACATATCCTTTTGGGGTCACTTTGACCTTTTCCTCTGACCTAGTTTTAGGAATTATTGTGTCCGGAGCATATCTCTTTACATTCTTTGAGTAAGGATTCCAAATGTGGTGTGTGTATGCATCTTGGGATGGCGGAGTGTGGCATACCATTTTCCGGTCACTGTGACCTTGACCTCTGACCTAGTTTTTAGAATAATCCTACCCAGAGCATATCTCTTAGGAATCTCAAATTTGGTGTGTAGATGCATCTTGGGATGACGAAGTGTCCCAAACCATAATTGGGTTACTGTGACCTTGAACTTGACCTCTGACCTAGTTTCTAGAAACTGCATTGAATCTGGTGCATATCCCTTATATTATTTGATGTAGGAATCCCAAATTTAGGGTGTTGATTTCTCTTGGGATGGCAGAGTGGTGCATACCATTTTTGGTCACTTTTGCATTGACATTGGCATCTGGCCTCATTTCTAGGTTTTGTGTCTGAAGCATATCTCCTATATTACAGCTAACTTTCCTCAAGTGTCTTATGCTAGACCAATTCCTTTGGGGGCATTCGTCACACGTTTGTGACATTTCTTGTTTCATACTCAACTCAGTTGAGCACGAAATTTATCCTGCTCATAAATGTTAAAATGTCAACAATTGTTGGCATTTAAACACTCATTAGCATGATAAATACATCATCTGGGAGACTTATAGCAAGAAACTTCTTTATTTGTCGGTATTTTAATTTTATGAGCATTTGAAATTTCGTGCTCAGTTGAGTTGAGCACGAAAAATGTATAACCTCGAGGCCTGATCACAGTTACTGAGTGGTATATAACGGGAATTATATTTGTTTTAATAACTTGGATATCTCCTCTTTTGATAAACGGTGTAGATCCTAATCAGATAGCTTCTTAAGAGGTTATTTATGATAAGTTTCCAACCGAATGAATTATCCATGTTCAGTTGAACTTGGATATACATGTTACTTTTGATAAACTGTGTTGATCCTGAAGAAGCCAGCTGATCAGGAGCCATTCTATTTCCTATGCTGTGAATCCATTGTGTAATAGAATTAAAGACAGTGTTCTGCCAACATATTTTATTGGAAGCACAAATTTATGATCGACCTTAAAATCTTTTAGGACGAAGCAGTAAAAACAAGGGACAACCAATAAAAAGCATTAAGAAACAGGTACCAATTTCTTGGGCCATTTTCCCACCATGGACAAATAGACCCCTTTCACATTGTTATCTCCCTTAGCAATCGCTCTTCAATTGAAAAATCGATAAAGCCGTTTTTGAAAATGAAGGGGCAGATTGCTTATTAGTTGCATTGGCAAAACACATAATGATGGTTTATAAGTCGACGTTTTGGCTTTTCATCGCTAGAATGAGATATCTTATTCTAGAAATTAGATAAATTAACGTTTTCTTATACATTTTATAAGTCTTTAGATTTTTTTCACTTTAATTCGTGTAGAATATTCTTTGATATCGAGCTTAAATCGGCTTCTTCTTCAAGCACAAAATCACAAAAGCTATCTGAAACACATGCCAACTACATGCCAACTAATAAGACAAACTAATATGTTATGCGAACATCGACAACTCAGACGAGCCTGTGCAAATGCACAGTCTCATCAGGGCATTCCCTGCTCGCACACACCTCGGATCCATTTTTGGATCCATTGTTGTTTCCGAGCGCACATAAAGAAAGGCGATGCATGTAGACGGAGGCTCAGACAATAAATAGATCTTAGGCTTCCAGTCCCACCAGATAAGTATGCAGTAGCGCACGCTACCAAATAGATGTGCATGTATGCTGCTAGATATTTGCACATAATGACTAAGCATATGCGATAAATGTCGAAATTGAACTATACACTGTAAATAAAGACCCATTAAATTACATAATTTCTACACAACGTCCGCTTATGCACAGGCTGGCAAGAATCATAGCTGCTCGCACACACAAATTATGGATGTAGATGAAGACCCAGATTATTTTTTTAAAACACCAGTCTACTGGTTAAGACTGTCTGGGCCGTACATATTGACGCCTTTTACATATATGTGATGATAAGAGCGACATCAATCATACCGTCGAATTACAAACGTGTGTCAGGCACGTGTGCTTTTATTGCTTTCACTAGGGCCCCGGGCATAGGATTAAAGGACTGGATGCACTGTAGTACATATTAAAATTGGCCTTGACGCGAGAAAACCTGACATTGGTGCATGGGAACAACAAAGGCGCAGGCCTGTCATCGTATCCACGCAGTCTGATTAGTGCCTTTATTGTTCACTTACTGGAAATTATATCTAAACTTGCTTTATGCAAAATTTCATTTTAGCGAGTCTATGTAACTCAAACAGACTGGTTTGAGTCTTACTTGGTAAGAAACCCGGAAGACAGGTATCTTATCCCTTATTTAAATCAGAAAGATTGTGTTTAGACGTCAAGTGTATGGAATGTAATCATAGACCATGTAGACCTTGATTAAATAAGAAGTTTACCAGACTAGTCACTACCCGCATACGCATAGTATTGAAGGAAATTATTGATACAGTGTATGTTTAATGTTTGACCAACATAGTAATGCACCCGCTTATTTGGAAAAAGTCAGTCTTGGATGCTTAGAAATCAACTATTCTGATATCAAATATTCAGAATATTGGAATTAATCACTTATTTTGTTACATTTATATCATTTAATTTTACTATTCGTCTAATCTTTACTTGCAAATTTATTTTTCTTTTAATAGTTTTCCATATTCCATAGTGTAATGTAAGGTAGCCATATAACGGTTGCCCCTTCACGTGTAATCTCGCGGAGATAACGCGGAACGAGACAGTTTGGCGCATGCGCACTAACAATGTGAAAGGAGTCTATTAAGTCAGACATTTGAAAGTATATATGCTAAATGGCCCAAAAACGCAGCCTCAACAGAACTCTGAAATATGCAACTGATATGAACAGGGTTCGCACAGGCTTTGAAAAGTACTTGAATATATAGGACTGTCTTGAAAAGTCCATGAAAATTAAATATGCCTTGAGAGTACTTGAAGAACACTCAAAGGCCTTGAAAAGTCCTTGAATTTTATCATTTACAGGAGAATTCAACAGTGTTTTGGAGACCTAAATCAGTATAAAATTGTGGTGCCTTTATTTGGTGCAGCATACTAATTTTCTTAAAAATGGACTCTAGCATTTCAGAAGTAGAATTTAAACTGTAAATCAGTATTTTTCTTAATTTTTTCAGTCCTTGAAAACAGTACGATAGTCTTTTAGAATTCCTTGAAAAGCCCTTGAATTTTATACAATCTTGCCTGTATGAACCATGTATGTATTAGTGGATGGAGCATTCATCAAAAAAATGTGACGTCATTTATACAGGACTATGGATCAGAAGACATATCATCCTACCAAAGGAGAGGTTAATATATTGTTTTGGTGCAGGTCCTGTTTGCATCGTAGTTTGAGTTGACATCTTTGTGAAACCAGATCATCCAGCTTCTTTGAAGCTGGCTGATCTAGATCTATATTGTTTGTTAGGTACCCTAAATGTCTCAAACTGTAGGATTCAGTTACTACAATATCAAGAATGTATGTGACATGTATTTCACTTGCTAATTTTGCGGGCCCCATATCCCATTCTGTAGCGAATCAGATAGCTGATGCAGGGGTTGACGATCTACGATCATTCTCCTCCTTTCACTGATTCAAGAAGGGTTGTTGTCAGTAACAAGCGAAAGTATGTGCACTGAGTACTGGTAAATCGCTTAGTCTAAGCTTGCCCTGGAAAAAAATGTGGTTAGGTTAACATGACCATAGCTGTTGACTGGGATCTTAAACACGGCTGACAATCTGTCGAATGTGAAACCGGGGGTTCAGCAAAGACATCCGGGCCATTAATTTCCGGTTTCGCAAAGAGGATCCGCAAAAGGTAAGCAAAGTGTACCTGTTCCAATTTTAATGATGGATATTTACTAATACAGAAAGTAAATCAAAAATCTTAGAATGCTATTTTGTCAGTTAATAATTAGTGTTTTGACACGCCAAAGTAATTTACTTGATTTCGGCAAGGTTTTCAAGGAATTTATTCCCTCCTCTGAAACTCCTGTTTCAACACGGTCAAGGTTGCCAAAAATACAAAGTAAAATAAAGCATTTGCCATTATCAGTGAGTCTCGATGAAAAAATTCACTGTCTAATTGTTTGAATTATATTCTCGTAAGTCGGCGATTGCGCCCCAACTAACACAGCGTTTAGCATATTTTAGAATATTGAATGAAAGGGAAGATTGTTCCTGGTTCAGCATGTAATCATTAAAATATGAAGGAATTATTTCAACCCTTATTTGTTTCGTTTGTTCTGTTACACGCTAAAGTATTGCTACGTAACAGACTATTAGATGACAGAAAAACGTAAAACGCATACAATATAATTTTCCGGTTAAGAAAAGCTAAATTTCAGCTTATCTGTATGCTAGACACCACTCTCCATTTCACGATTGTTTTACAGCATAAATTGCTTAAGTTCAGATAATTAATTAACACACATACATTGTACACGCGTTATAATGCCCCTCTCTACTGATTTTATCCCCAGTTGGATTTGCCTGTCCGATTTTTCCTGGTTACGCATTATAACACTCGGTTGAGCATTGGAAGATACATCATATGAGTCACGATGTCAGAAAACCGGTCTTCGGGGTTTCTGACCAGGTCCGACACAGATGGGGCTGCATAATTACTGAATATGGCTAGAGGCTTGAAATCATGATTTTTAAAGAAGTAGAGGGATTGTACTATCTGTGTTGCAAAAACAAAGGCGACTTTGTTTTCGCACATGCAAAATTCTGGTTTTCTCACGTCGCGGCCCATATTATGTCCTACCTCTATGCAAACACTTTATAGAATAAAAAGTGGGGTTTCCAGGAGTATAAGCTCTTTTCTGATTTCCGCTATATAACTTAAAGACAATAATTACACATTACAACGCCTACTAACAGTCTGTGTTTTTTAAGCAAAATTAGAAAATAATAAATCATTTTCAAGTGAAATGGTCAATTTACAGCCATGAAAGTGTGTTGTATATTGCATAGGTGTTTTATCTTAATCATAGCCTCTAAAGTGTCAAACAGTTTGGACCCCTATCAAGTCCAGACAGAATGTCAGGCCTGATCTGAGTCCAAATTGTTTGAAAGGGTTAGCATGTAAAGGTTTAGCGCAAAAATAAAATACATCGGTTCAACTTCACATTGTCATCTGCTGATAACCTTTGCAAACAGTATGGACCCGATCAGGCCTGAACAGAATGTTGGGCCTGATCTGGGTCCAAACCGTTTGCAAAGGTTATCAGCAGATGACATGTCAGGTAAAGATTTATAGCAAAAAGGTAAAATACAATGGATTTGATTTATTAGTTTTTATTTGATTCTTTACGACCCATCAACAATCTTTCAGTTATATAGGGACGTGTCTTCATGGGTTGAACCAGTACTAAGCTAGGATAAATGTGTCTTGCTCATGGACCACAACCCGCCAGTGACGCCAGTGAAGATCGAATCTGTGGCCCTTCGGTCTCCAGTCCAGCACTTTACCACTGCGCTCCCATTAAAAAATTAAAATACAATTTTGATCCTGGTCAGGCCACTATGGTTGTTTTCCCAGACACCATGTATACATGTAGGATACCCAGGGGGGGGGGGGGGGGGGTAGGGTCAAAATTGATAACTTTTTCTCATATCTAACTTAAGTCACAGCAAAATATTGCATGCACTGATCCAGAGGGTGGCAAGGGGCCCGGACCCCCCTGGAAAAACACAGCTTATATGGGATTCTATAGGGAATAAGCAATTGGATCTCCCCTGGAAAAAGTTGGACCCCCCCCCCCCCCCTGGAAAAATGTTTGAGCCCCTCTGGAACCTCGAAAAATTATAATTTCCTTTAATAAAAAAAACATTGACATTCTGTAAAATAAGTGGAGTACTACTAAAAAGAACTTAAAGAAACGATGTCAGGTTATGACGGACCTGGACGAAAATTCCTGGATCCGCCCATGTCTTGATACAAATCTTGACGCTATTGTTGCTTCATCTATGCTGGAATGCCATATAATAATTGGTGGAGACTTTTCTTGAAAAGGATAGCACTTATGACAGGCTGAAATTAAAGGTGTTGAGTGTCAAACTTGGAGGTGTGATGTGCCAGAATTCAGATTCAAAATAGTCATTTATCTATCTGGAATTTGATAATATCTCAAGGTATATGGAATTTAAAGACCGTTATATGTGTTAAAGCTCCTAAGATATTAGAGACACTCATTTCTTTCACGTCTAAATTTATCGCAAACCGATGGCCGTTCACCCCACCCCCACCCGAGTTTTTTTTCAATAATTTGTGTAAAATCGATGCTGTTAAAATCAAAATAATCGTGGCGGGACAAAAGACAATGTTTTCCCTTCGAAATAAGCGCAGACTGGTGAAAAATCGGAGAATTTGAATAATTACGGCCCATTTTTGATCCTTTACCCGTTACCCATAATGTTAAAATTCACTGTTCACATCACCGGGGTACATTTGTTTACCTGTGTCGCGAAGGCGGTCCCGAGAATCTGAAGCTCAAATCAGTATGCTGAAAATACATCGAATGCTAAACCGAGTTATCACATGCGAAACTTACCCAAAAATGGAACATTTACATGCGAAACCAAAATTTGAGACCGAATTAGCCTACAAATCTGCAAATTGTAATACCCTACGCCAATGTGGAGTTATTACAGACCCCTGCATTATATACACACTCAGCATGGCGTCTTGTTTGTAGCCCACAAGGCAATAATTGTCAGAACTAGCAAAATATCGTCGTGTTATCCCATATTTTCCTCATATTAACAGGTGTTTCACAGGACAAATGAAAAATCACAACAATGAGGAAACACCTAACCATATCCTTTGGTGCACGAAGAAACTGATATAAAACTGACAAAATAGCATTCTTTAATTTCAAAAATATTCATTTTAGTTCAAATAAACGGCTTTCAAACGCCAGCACTCGTTGTTTGCTTACCTTCTGCGGATCCTCTTTGCGAAACCGGAAATTAATCACCCTGATGCCTTTGCTGAACCGCCGGTTTCGCATTCGACAGATTGTCAGCCATGTTAAAGCGCCACCTGAAGTTTGCTGCAGATGACAATTTCAAATTTTGTTGCTTTTTCAAAAATATCAAATAAGGCATGGTGTTTCATGAGAATCGTCTGCTGGCAGACGAATCTCATAAAATATCATGCCTTTTTTGTTCGAAAAGCAGAAAAATATCACAAAATTTGTCATCTGATACAGTTGTGATTGGCACTTTAAGGGTTAAACCACAAACAAACAAAACTTGCTAATTTTAGCCAATGATGTTAACTTCTACTTGCTTTCTGAAGAAAACCACCAGCATTTAGCAAGTTAGCAAACTTGTGCTAAATTTGATTAGTATACTGAAGGAATTTAAAAACGCACCACCTGCTTAAATGCTAATTTATGTCAAAAATTGAATATTTTCATTATGTGAAAAATAAAATTGACAAGTTCCGTCATTTAGCTTGCATTCGATATGAAATTCTAGACGCTGTGGCTTATAATTGCCGTAACGTCGCGATAATTCTGAGACAACTCAAATTCAAAAAGTCACAGAGTACCAATACCTTCCATTATGAACGAAAAAAAGTTTTCAAACTGATGTTTGTTCCTGAAAGCAAACGGAAAGACAAAATCAAATCATGAAGTTTTAGGCCTCTGGCAACGTTCATTACGTCTACATGACGTCATTGATTTTTTACTTAAATGGCTGTTTATATCCTAAGGATCAGGAATAATCAAAATCGTTATATTGCCAACAGATACTCCTCAATCAGTTGCATAAAAGACAAAAGTATCGCGACATGCGTGGACGTCGCCGGTCTGTAATTGATGTTTGAAAATTTTAGACTGACGTAAGAAAAGAAACGCTGCGAATGGGAGTGTAATAAAACCATTATTTCTGGAAAATTTTGTGTTTTTCCATTAGTTAAGACGTCTGGCTACCACCTAAAAGTGTTTGTTTTCAAATTGAATCAAATTCACATTTGTCAGACGACAGTTGTTGAAAAACACTTACGTCGATATTACGTCAGAATGAACAGCATGAGCAAATCGAAATCATGGCAAATCATGGTCCATTTTGCAAGAGGATAAAAAATGATAAAGAAACCATTCTCAAACTTATCATGTGGAAGAGACAGTGAATGTAAAATGGTGCGTTTCTAAAGTCCCTCAGTATATAATTGTATGAGAACATAATTATTGCAGGAGAGTGCAACTCAAAATTTCTTGGTGACGATGCCTTTGACATTCTTCGAGCACACTACATGGAGCATTTCAAGAAATTCAACCCAGAGCATCTGAAGTTTTTGAAGAAGCATCATCGCTTTGATCACACCACGTGTTGCATCATCTGTGACAAGCTGTTTGGCCGCTCCAAGGACCTTCTACGCCACATTGTCGACAAGTCTAAACATGCAAACGAAGAGGGGGAGGAACACAATGAATTTCTTGAAAACGCCTTAGTTCTTCCATTTTGTCGTAAGTATTGTACATTTTAGCCGTGACATGTGATTTCCATTAATGTGGCATTTTGACATGAATAAACTCAAACGAGCCTGTGCAGCCTCCTTTTAAGCTTAGAAACTCAAAATGATATTCAGTCAGTAGCTTAACAGTCATAGACTATTCAAGCCACTAGCAAATTCTCTGATCAGACTGCGCATATGCGCAATCTGGTCTGAGCCTTTGCTGGTCGCACATATCACATTGTTGGAAATCTCATGCACTGGCTCATTTACTCTTTGACTCCTAGTGTCATCTGCTGATAACCTTTGCAAACAGTTTGGGCCCAGATCAAGCCCGACATTTTCCGACAAAATGTCGGGCTTGATCAGGATCCAAACTATTTAATACTCTGATGGTACATGTATTCCTGAAAGAGTTTTCAAAAAGATGATTTTGAAAAAAATCAGCAGACAACAAAAATGCATGAAAAATTTCCAAGGGGGGCAGAGTTAACCCTTAACTGAATAATTTTATCCACTCCACTCCTCCCCAATTTTTATCCTGTTATCATGAAGTATTTTAGATGTAAGCATGTATTTTCAATCAGGGTGGAAAACAATGTGGATCCTGATCAGGTGGCTTTGGCAGAATCCAGATGATCGGAATCTACATTGTTTTCAAAAAAAGGTAAATCTGGATTCAGCAGGACAAGGATTAAGGGTCTTCAGGCTTAACTCTTTCCCTTTTGTCGTCTGCATGATAACCTGTGTGAAAAAAAGTTTAGATCCAGATCAGGCCGGACAAAATATTAGGCCTGATCTGCATTCAATCTGTTTGACAATCTTATTTTTAAATAGGTATTTATGAAAGTCTTTTTTTGGAAAAAGTTAATTTAAGAAAAATTGCAGACAGCAAAAAAGATGCAAAATTACACATGATCAGAGTTGAAGTATTAACCAAACTTACAGCAAATACATTATTTAAAGATATTTAGTGCCTTTCAATCCTTGCATGAATTTATAGCTATTCTGAGTGCAGTAGAGTGAATGATAGGTCTATACCATACTGTTTAATACAGTGCAATCCCTTTATAACAATGCTTGAGGTCCATAGGAATGGATTGTGTTATAAGTGAATTGTGTTATAATGTGACAATTTTACAAAGGAACTACAGCAAAATTTCATTCTATACTTTTATGTATGTGCCATTGTGGAAAACATACAAAATCTTGTCTATAGCTACTGGCCTTATTTTAATGTAATTTAGTGACCTTAACCCCTTTTCCTGCCATTCTTGACAATTGCGTCTACTCTCTCATCTGATTATGTACTTTGGTAGCCTATATTGCACAAAATATGAACCCAGATCAGAGAGCTCTTTTAGGAGCAGTCTGATGGAAGTTGGAGTGCTTTTGAATATATGCAGAAGACATAATATTGATGATGACATGTTCAAGACAAAAATAATAGCAAGATAAAGGTTAGACTAAATTTTTCCTTGATGAATATTCATGCTAAGCTCCACCCCTCTATGAATAATTATATAAATAAACTTTCATGTTGGTACATAGAACAAAAAACTACAAGAGCTGCCTGATCTGGGTCTGCTTTGTTTGCAAAAGCGATAAAAGGCATCTATATGGGGTAAAAGGTTAAGGCTTAACTTTATATTAAAATATATTTATCATCCCGCCAATATTATTTTGTCATGAAAATGTTGTCTGCTTTTTTTATGGTCGCAGCATATATTAAAATGCACTTCAGACTACTTTTGATCATGAATGCAAACACTATGTGCCTTAAGGGAGCAGTCTGATCTGGGTCTGTATTGGTTGCAATATAGGCTACTTAAGAACATAAGCAGACAAGCAATGCAGTATTGACAGGTGGGAAAAGAGGTACAGATTAATTTGTTTACAAATAGAAGGAAAATAGCTAGCTCAAGTTGTGTCAAAATTGACATGGGGGAATTATGGGCAGCATAGCACAGTCGGTAACTTGTCTGACTGCACTGACTGCAGACATGTGTCTGAATGCAGATCCAGTGGTGACAAGTTCGATCCCGGCCTGTTCCCATACTTTTGCGGAGATTGATTCTAAATTCATTTCTAATACACTAGCTTTTGTAACGTGACGTCTGATTGGTTAATGTCAAAAATTTGCAACAGTACTGTCGGAAATGCTTTGATGTAATTAATTTCGTCACGTTTTGTTGGATGATGTGTGGCTTTATATCGCTTGCATTGCTCCTATTTGAGACAAAACTGCAGAAGTGCATTAGAATGGGGATAACCATATTCAGAATTTTCATTTGGGGAGGTATATTGTCGGATATACGTTCAGAAATCATGTTGAACGGCTCTGTTGTCATAAAACTAAATTTCCGACTGTATATCCGATGATATACCTCCCCAAATCAAAATTTTGAATACAGTTATCCCCTTAATAATTTCTATGGCCATTCTCCTCCCTTCAGATGATTCAAAAAGGGTTGTTATCAGTTACAAACGAAAGTATGTGCACGAAGTACTGGTTAACTGCTTAGTCAAGCTTGCCCAGGAAAAAGTGTGGCTAGGTGTCACTCAACTGACCGTCCCAACATGTCCATAGCTGTTGAACTAGACTGGGACTTAAAAAAAAAATCCAAAACATGTGGGATTATCATGCCTTGTGATGTTCCAGGCCCCCAGATAAGGGTGTGTAATGGAAAATTGTTTTTCCTATTTCTCTATCAAAACATATGTTGTTGGTACTCAAAAGAACCATCTCACTGAGACGGTTCTTTTGAGCACCCAAAACACATGTTAAAACTGATGGATTATAAAATAATCGAAATTTTAAGTTGAAAAATTTTGCTTGACTGGCCCTATGTGTTCTTATTTCAGGTCGTGACACAGTTGACCATGATGATGAGGAGTTGATGGAGGAACTGTTTCTGTCCCTCGTACATAACTACGATGGCTCTGACACAGACTCGGAAGATGAAGATTTCCTCAATTTTATGGGGTATGTCTACTTCAAGAGCTTGAGCGCTTGATCAAACACTTGTTTCATCTCAATAATCAAAATCAAGCTGAAGATTGGTTATTTTATTTCCTTACCAGTTATTAACGCTGAAAACATAGTTGAAATTTAGAAATATGAGCTGCTTCGTGAAATTTCCAAAAATGTGGAATGTGCAACCAGCAAAGGCTCAGACCAGCCTGGGCATATGTGTAGCCTGATCAGAGCCTTTGCTAGGCGCTTGAATATTCATAAAAGAAGGCTGCACAGGCTTGTCTGAATCTATTCATGTCAAAATGCCACAATGTTGGAAATTTCGCATCACAGCTCAATATTATAATGATTCTTTCCTTGTTTACAGTCTTGATCTTCACATATTTTAACTCTTTGCATGCTGGTTAATTTTTCCTGCTTTTATTGTTGTCTGCTGACTCAATTTCAAAATTGACTTTTTCAAATAGTTCTTTCAGGAACACTATCCGAGTGTCAAAAGGTTTGGATCCAGATCAAGGGTCAAACTGCTTGTAAAGGTTATCAGCGGATAACAAAAGGAAAGAGTTAACAAGTATAAATGGCCGGCATTTAAAGGCATAAAGCCCACGTACACTCCTCAGATTTAATTGGGGTAGCATAAACATTTGTTTTGACCTACTTTTCAAGATCACCATCCTTTAAAGATTGTAAATAAGCCTGTTTGGAGCTGTATCTTATGAACCAGCGGGTGGATTTTTATCAAACTTGCATAGATACCTTGTTTTGAAGGGTTAATTAGATTTTGGTGACCTTGACCTTATTTTCAAGGTCACTGCAAATTTTGATAAAAAATGTTTTTTCGCATGCTTTCTCTTTAAATAGTAGATGGAGTTCAGCCATTCTTTATATATTGTAACATTGTGACACAATAATGAGCTGATCAGAATTTGAATAAGCATGCTTGCTGACTCCTTTTAAGGGGGGGGGGGGTCATAGTTTTTCCACTGAAAACACTGCTTCAATTTTTATTTCAGCCTGGCCCACATGCTAACTAAAATGCCCCATGCCCATTTCCTGCACATGGGGGCAGGGGACAGTGATGAAGACAGTGATGATGGTGGAATGTTTGGGTTCTCCGAAGACGATTGTTTTGAACTTGCCTGTCAGGGGATCAAGCCCTGGGACCCGGAAGCTGGTGCAGCTCTGGCAGTACTGAATGGAGATTATTATTAGCTTTTGAAAAGGAAATTCAAAGGAGGATAAGGAACCTCAAGCCTGCAGGGTTCCCACAAACAAAATCATGGAAAACCTGGAAATTCACAAAAAAGGTTCCACATATGGAAAAATCATGGAATTTGAAAAAACCCTGAATAATCATGGAAAAATCATGGAATTTTATGAAATAATTTGAGGAAACCAACAGTAGCCAGAAAACTAGCTGTCAGACACACAAGTTTTGTGTGTCTGACAGCTAGTTGTCTGGCTCTGGAAATCATGGAAAACCTGGAAAATCACCAAAAAAAGAGTTCCATTCATGGAAAAATCATGGAATTTGAAAAAAAAACCCTGAATAATCATGGCAATATCATGGAATTTTATGAAATAATTTGACGAAACCACCAATGGCCAGAAAACTACCTGTCAGACACACAAGTGCTGTGTGTTTGACAGCTAGTTGTCTGGCTACTGGTGGTTTCACCAGAAAACTAGCTGTCAGACACACAAGTTTTGTGTGTCTGACGGCTAGTTGTCTGGCTACTGGTGGTTTCAAGTTTTAATTAATTCAGAATGCATGCATGGTCCTAAAGCATGCTTATTTAAATACATTACTGTTGCTGCAATCCCCATTTATGCTCAGCGTGGTGAAGATGCCGCTAAAAGGGGAGGTTGGATGCCATGCATTAAATAGTCATGGAAATTACATTGTTGATCATGGAAATTCATGGAAATATCATGGAAATTTGTTTTTGAATTTCTGTGGGAACCCTGAGCCTGTTGTCGCCATTCATGACAACTGTTGTCTGCTCTCCCAGCTATGTATTTTGGTAGATTATATCGCAAACAATATGAATCCAGGCCTTGAGGTTATAAAACTTTTTTCATACTCAACTCAGCTGAGCACGAAATTTATCCTGCTCATAAATGTTAAAATGCCAACTATTGTTGGCATTATAACATTTATTAGCATGATAAATACAACATATGAGAGGCTATGAAAGCAACTTCTTTATTTGTCGGTATTTTAGTTTTTATGAGCTGTTGAAATTTCGTGCTCAGTTGAGTTGAGCATGAAGAAAGTTTTATAACTTTGGCGCCAGATCTGACTGAGCTGTCTGATCAGGGTTCATAGTGTTTGCTTCTGTGATAAAATTAGTCTGGGGTGAGTTTGAATATATGCTGTGGAGGTAATAATCAGACAACATTGTGGATTAAACATATTTAACCCTTAATGCCAAGAAAAAAATGCTCCTGAAAATGTCGTCTGCTGCAAATAATTGCCTAACATTACTGACGAATTAAGTATAGCTGCATACAGTGTGGACCCAGAACAGACTGCTCCAATCTGGGTCCACACTGTTTGCCATAGAGGCTTCTTAAACATTTCAGCAGACGAGAAAAGCAGACAAC
Organism: Loripinus fragilis; assembly: GCA_964019695.1. Taxonomy (NCBI): domain Eukaryota; kingdom Metazoa; phylum Mollusca; class Bivalvia; order Lucinida; family Lucinidae; genus Loripinus; species Loripinus fragilis. Next base: position 78,806,006 of record OZ026525.1, read on the forward strand.
TTTTGTTGCGATTGGTGCATTAAGGTATAATTGATTTTTGCACATGATATGTATGGGCTAGATGCAAAAGAAAACTGACTTTGTTGCATGCAACCAACAAAGGTGCAAACCAGCCTGCACATCTCAGTCTGATCAGTACCTTTATTATTCATTGTCTGGCAAGTATAGTAATCAAACTTGCTCCGTGCAAAATTTCAATATTCTAGCAAGTCTCTGTAACTGAGCAGGCTGCTTTTTTGTCTTGCTTGGTCAGACACCCAGAGGATAGGGTTTCTAACATTGAAACAATGATAAATGAGTCGGAAAGGAAGCCTGTGGCTTAACATATGGGCCTTGACACGAGAAAACCTGTCTTCAGCGTTTCCGACCAGGTCATACCCAAACCAACCTGCTCAGCTACAGAGGCTAGCTAGAAAATTAAAAGTTCGCTTGCAGCAAGTTTAGATATGATACTTTCCAAGGAGTGAATAACAAAGGCGCTGATCAGGCTGGAAACACTGTAGATGGATGGTCTCACATCGACTCATATTGCAGTTTCAGACAACACTTACTATGTAAAATTGCCATTTGAAAACAGAGAATTTTATTTTTTTTGTGATTTGTGCTTTAATCTGAACAATTTCTAGTCTTTATTTTCAATCATACTAGTGATCATATTTTTCTTTTCAATGATGTTATTCATCAGTGGCTATAAAGCTATGTTATAAAAATTTACACCAATAAAAATTGTTTCAATATTGTTTTCCAGTTTAATTTGTTGACCATGATGAGGAAGGGTTCTCCCATCTTCAGACAATACAGTAAAACCTGTCTTGAGCGGCCTCTCAAAAGACCAAAAATTGGTTTTCAAGACTGATTATCGCTTAATACCGGTCAAAAGTATTGCAGAATGCTCTCTTGGAGCATTCTGCAATACTTTCGACCTTCATTAAGCTATCATTTGTCTTTAAGACCTTTGTTAAGTCTATTTTTGAGTGGCTGCTTAAGACAGGTATTATTACCCAACCAACAATATGCAGAGTTATTAAGCATTTTTGACTGTTTGGCAATTTTTCCGTCTGCCGTTTTTTCTGAGGAACTGTTTCCAGTCACGTGATACTGTTGCACAGGCAGGTGACTTCTGAACACTGATGACGTCAAATGTATTACTTAGCAGCATCATGCTGAAGGAAAGTTTTGATTTGATTCTTTACGTACCAGTCAACAATTTTTTAGTTATAGCGGGATTGAACAAGTACTAAGCAAGGATTAATGTGACAATGCAGTGACGCCGTTGATGCTCAAATCCGCAACACTCAAGCATTTTACCACGGAGCCACTGCGCTCTCTACGCTGTATGAGATGCGGATTTGCTCCCTCATCTGTTCAATTTTGGTCTCCAAGTGTTCCGCTCATTCTTACTAAGAAAACGAGTACCCACACTTTATGTTTCTGACCACAAACAACAAAGTTATTGGGAGTTTAAAAAGTCCATCTGCATGGTCTTCTGTCGTAAACGAACTGTATGTGCATCAGCATCACACTTTTTATTACCCTTTGTAAGTTCTGAGTTGGGTAATAAAACAACTATTTCATACCTAACTGTGCCAAAGTCAAAACTATCACATCCGAGGTGGTGTGGATGACCCGATGGTACTGTTGCACGAGTCCAAATATACTATACTTCTTGACCAGCGATTTTCATAACCCTTTTGTACTGATGAATTTTCACAAACCTATTGTTGAGGAGCTCCATGGTAGTGGTAGACTTGGGATAGGAGGTTAAAGACTTAACGGCAGCAGTGTGTTGCGTCTTTGAGGAAGACACTCTATCCTCTGCTTAGTACTGGTTCAACCCAGGAAGACGGGATAACATCCCTAAATGACTGGAAAATGGTTGACTGGGGCATACATTATTGGCACAATCAAACCCAAAGGCAGTGTGTTGTGTCCTTGAGCAAGACACTCTATCCTCTGCTTAGTACTGGTTCAACCCAAGAAGACGGGAAAACATCCTGATATGACTGAAAAATTGTTGACTGAGATGTAAAGCATAAACACAAGCAAACCATACCTATTGATACAATGAGGATGGGCTCACCCCATTATTGATTTTAAGGGGCCGCAGGTCAGAATTTCCAAATTTTGATGTATACTGAAAGGATAAAGACAGGGTTCACATTTGAGCTGATTGAACCCATATAAGCCTAGCATCATTTCTATGGGATACAGCATGGGTGAAAGTTTTCAGGATTATTCCTGAATTCAGCATTTTGAGGCTGACTTTCTGAATTGGGGAGATAATAAGAGATTTCCTATTTATATACAGTCTATTTAAAGACAACTGACCATTAAAATTGAATTTATGAATATTTAGACTAGTGGGTATACTGCAAGTTGAAGATTGGAGTTTCAAAAGTTCAGGATTTTGGAAAAATTGAACTTTAACCCATGATTCAGTCAAACATTGCAAACTCTTATCAGAAGCCACAGAATGCAGCATTTAATTAGGGTCTTCACCATTTGCTCAAAGGGATTTCAAATCAAACTGAAAAGGTAATGAAAAAATTTGCCCTACAATGGATATGGGCTCGTCCAGTTGACACAGTAAGGGAAGTTCGTTCAGCGTATATGGGATAAAAGTGATATTTTATGTTATGTTCAAGATGTTTAGCTGACCAGATCACAAGGCGAGACTTTAGGCATGGTCTGGCGTCTGGCCACACTTTCAAACCGAATGATCTCCTAAACTAGTAGGCTAATCTTCATCAAATTTTTTGTGTAGTGTTGTTGGGTTGGGGAATTGGCTACATAGAGTTTTGGGCCAGATCCAGGGGTGTCAAAATACCATGCCTGACTTGTCTGACCTGGTTCCAGTTCATTCAAGTCAAGTTAGAAATTTTAGTATACTTGTCCTGGGACAAGTATAAAGTAAATACAATTCTGTATTTCATATTTTGATTCATTATTATTACATGTTGTATTGAAAACAGTTGTGGATCCTGATCAGCTGGCTTCTTCAGAAGCCAGCTGATCCGGATCTGCACTGTTTACAAAAGATTTGATATCTGGTTTCAAACTGTTTTCAAAAGAGTAAATTGTTTAAGCACAGTGATGTTACAAGCTAATCTGTTCTTTAGGACGAGTAAAATTTTCTTTGGACAAGTACATTATGAAAATTTACTTGTCCCTGGGCAAGTATAAAATTGTACAATTTCCACACCCCTGAGATTAGATTAAAACTGGTTACCTTGGCAACAGAAAGGTCACATAGACTTATAATGGGGAAAAGGTTGTTCCTGGACCAGGCTTAAGACCTTCAGTTTTGACCAAACTTCTAAAAACTTGCAGATGTTCAGGACAGGCATAAAATGCCAAATTTCGTCTCCAAACAAAGAATGGTAGGGGACAGCTTTAGACTCAAAATGTTTGCTTACCTGGACGTATAAGTACAGTGTAGTTGCACCCTATTATAGATATTGAGCAGAAACAAAATTCTTATACCAATCAAGGGCCATAACTCTGTTACAAATTTGAGAAAAATGACAGGTAACAATCCCAACATAGATCTTGTAAATATCAAAGCATATGCAAAGTTTTGTCAAATTCTGTTAATTTCTTAAGATATTGAGTGGAAACAAAATTCTTACATCAATCAAGGGCCATAACTCTGATACAAATGTGCCAGAAATGATTTGCAACAATCATAACACAGATGATGCCAATATAAATGCATGTGTGAAATTCTATCAATTTGTTCTCAAGAAACTGAGGTTCTCAAGATACTGCATGGAAATGGAAATCTGACATCAATCAAGGGCCACAACTGTCACTAATTTGTGAAAAATAACAGGTAACAATCCCAACCTAGATCTTGTCAATATCAATGCACATACAAAATTTGGTAACATTCTATCAATTTGTTCTCAAGATATTAAGCGGAAACTAAATTCTGAACAAAATTCCGACATCAGTCAAGGGCATAACTCTTACAAAAAATGATGTGTAACTATCCCAACCTCGATCTTGTCAGTATCAATGCATATATATACAAAATTTGGTAAAATTCTATCAATTTGCTCACAAGAGATTAAGTGGAAACAAAATTATGATGGCTGGACAGAATGACAGACAACCCAAATCCGGTATAGCTCCAATTTTTTAAGTATGGCTATAATTACACACTCTTATCTACTATCTCCTGGCTGCAGATCGATTAAAAACCCTTATCCTGCTGAATCAGATTTATTTTATTTTGAAAATGTAGATCCAGATCAGCTGGCTTCTAATGAAGCCATCTGATCAGGATCATAGTTTTCCACTCTGTTTGAAACTGAAATGCTGCAGATCAACAGGATAAGCATTGGGGAGTGTAGTACATAAGTGGCAATGATTAATAATAGGGCCAATAAGAATGTACACATATACAGGCTGAGCTGCCCCTTTTTTGTTCACAAACAAAACCAGATTTCCTATCACCTGGCTCAACTTAAGATTAAAGACGTAATGTCCTCTGTTGCACAACTGGTAATAGTAGGGGAACCAAAAAGTCTAAAAAGTGCTTGATATGAAACCACTGTATAGCAATGCGACCAGAATTGCGTTTCGCGGAAAAATGCATTTTTTGTATGCCACATAGGTCATGTTAAGCAACTTTCATAGCATAAAAATGGTGATGTTTCCCTAATCAATAAGTTAAAGAATGTGCTTTGGTCTCCAAAAGAACCGTCTCATTTAAAAGGTCCATTTAAATAACCCACAACATATGTTTTGGTTGAGAAATAACAAAACTTATTTTCGATTACGCACTCTTATCTGGAGGATGGGTATGAGAAGCCGTTTGACTGTTCGATAATACAATAATACACTATCAAATGCCTTTAAAAGTATGGGCAGTCATTTGTGCACCAAAATAATCTTCTTAGGGACAGTTTTGTCTCTACTAATACTATGCGGTTACATTTCTGCATCTCAGACGGGGACAGACAGGTTTTTCATCGTGATATGATAATAGTTATACGAGTTTTTTCATATTTATTTTACCACTGTTCAATGAAATTAGTGCTTTCAGTAGATAAAAATCCCCTTGGTCCATACAATGACCCTCTGTTTCAAAGCTGCTGTAAATATGGAAGATAAACATCCTTTAAAACCGTTATAAATTTCATCTATGTGTTAAACTGCTCTTAATTTGTCCTGGTATTTAACTACGAACCAGCTGGCATGGACTAAATTACTAAATATCAAATTATCGTGGTTTCATATTTTTACTTTTCAGCTACCTTTTCTAGTTTGCCATAGAAAATAAAATAAATTGTCTTAAATTTTGTCCCAAACGTCTGTCTAACTGTATGGAGTGATTAAACACATTCAATTTAAAATTTATTTATGTAAAAAAATGCAATTCAAACCACTTCAGCGGGAATACAAAAGTGAATAAGTAAGCACACAATTTTTTACGAGATATGCTTCCAAGTAATGTATAAATGAAAAAAGTCAATAAGCAATGCTTATTAGATACCCCCCGCACAGTAAGAGTCAGTGAAAAAACTTGGCAAGTTATAGTTCAATCCAGCAGACCTTAGTTTTGTTTTGAAAAGAAGATTTCAGTAGAATCTGTGCAAACAAAAATTATAAACTCCTTCATGAATATGTTCAATGTGTATACATTGTATTGACAAAGTTTCAAATTGCTTCATCAAAAGCTGTGGTAGGAGTTGATCGGCCCATAAATGCACTATCAATGCATATACAAAAGCCATATAAGGGAATAATTGTCTCTAAGCTGTCACTTTGTCAAAAAAAAATTTTCAACCAGACTCCTTCATGCATATGTTTAATGTGTCTTTATTGTATAGACAAAGTATCAAATTGCTCCATCAAAAGCTGTAGTAGGAGTTGATCGGCCCATGAAGGCACCATCTATGCATATACAAAAGCTTAATTAGGGAAAAATTGTCTAAGTTCCCACAGCTGTCATTTTGTCAAAAATTATTTTTCTGAACCAAACTCCTTCATGCATATGTTCAATGTGTCTACATTGTATAGGCAAAGTATCAAATCGCTCCATCAAAAGCTGTAGTAGGAGTTGATCTGCCCATGAAGGCACCATCTATGCATATACAAAAGCCTTATTAGGGAAAAATTGTCTAAGTTCTCACAGCTGTCATTTTGTCAAAAATTATTTTTCTGAACCAAACTCCATGCATATGTTCAATGAGTCTATGTTGTATATGCAAAGTATCAAATTGTTCCATCAAAAGCTGTAGTAGGAGTTGATCCGCCCATGAAGGCACCATCTATGCATATACAAAAGCCTTATTAGGGAAAATTTGTCTAAGTTCTCACTGCTGTCATTTTGTCAAAAATTATTTTTTCTGAACCAAACTTCTTCATGCATATGTTGAATGTGCCTACATTGTATAGGCAAAGTATCAAATTGCTCCATCAAAAGCTGTAGTAGGAGTTGATCGGCCCATGAAGGCACCATCATTGCATATACAAAAGCCTATTTAGTGAAAAACTGTCTTAAGTTCTCACAGCTGTCATTTTGTCAAAAATTATTTTTTCTGAACTAAACTCCTTCATGCATATGTTCAATGTGTCTACATTGTATAGGCAAAGTATCAAATTGCTCCATCAATAGCTGTGGTAGGAGTTGATCAGCCCATGAAGGCACCATCTATGCATATACAAACATCTTATTAGGTAAAATTGTCTAAGTTCTCAATGCTGTCATTATGTCAAAAATTATTTTTTCTGAACAAAACTCCTTCATGCATATGTTCAATGTGCCTACATTGTATAGGAAAAGTATCAAATTGTTCCATCAAAAGCTGTGGTAGGAGTTAATTGGCCCGTGTATGGCCTATAATAGCATATAATTGTCTAAGTTCTCAATGCTGTCATTTTGTCAAAAATTATTTTTTCTGAACAAAACTCCTTCATGCATATGTTCAATGTGCCTACATTGTATAGGAAAAGTATCAAATTGTTCCATCAAAAGCTGTGGTAGGAGTTGATTGGCCCGTGTATGGCCTATAATAGCATAAGCATAAAACCCTATATTAAAAGCCATTTAGAACTACAAAGGGAAATAACTCTAATAGAATTGGCCCCTAGCCCTTACTTTTTTGTCGAAAGTATTTGTCTTGCATATATGAACATGTTTGCAAGGTTTGATGAAAATCCAGCAGTGACTCTTCGATTTATTAAGGAAACAAAACATTACGGACGGACGCACGCACGCACGGATGGACGGACAGACGGACGGACGGACGGACAACGTGAAAACAGTATACCCACCACAAACAAAGTTTGCGGGGGGTATAATAATTATCGAATACATTTTTGGGCAATAAATGCAGTTTTAATGAGATTTTAAGAAAAGAAAACTATAAATTTAATTTCAAAATGGGGGTGCCCTAATCTACATGCTTTTAATATCAATACGCAGTATTCTTAGATGACCACCACTGCTTCTGAGGTCTACGCCGATGTTGTATTATTATACAAACTCAATATTTTTCAATCCTGAACTTTTTTGATAAAAATATATAACATTTTGAAAAATAATATTTTGACATCTTGCTGGGCTTCCGTAGAAAGTTGACTGCTCTGGCGTTATGCAAGTCGATCGAGTCTGCTATACAGTGGTTTCAGATACACCATGGAATTACCTTTGCAGCCATACAAAATCCAGCTGTATACCTTTCGGGTGCAAGGGTTAGCAATTTTTCTACCTTGGTTCCCCGACTATAAGGGGTGCAACGATATACCGATAAACCGCGATTTAAATAAATATTGTATCGCGATACGCTTTTGGCTGTACCGGTACAGAAGCCTTCCCTATGTGTCATCAAGCCAGTTTTCATCTAAAATTTGCAAGAAAATATCTACTATTGGCTTTGAAATTGCCCGAAAATCGGGTCGTTTTCAAAACTGGAATCGGTAAAAAAAAAGGAAAAAAAGAAGCTGTGGTATAATTCCTGACACGAACTACACAAACATTGACTGTGTCTAACGGCATATTGCGGACTTTCAAGCATTGGAAGATGTTTATTCTGTACGACAGACATCAATGCGAGCCATAACATATTGTTTATGGATATTTTACACATTTTCTATCAACTCCTTCAAGTTATTTCCGCATTTCAAATACCGACGCTTTATTGTTAAAACTTGTACATATCTGTTCGTGTTGCAAATTAGACCAACAGGCCACAGCTACTTTTGGTTTCAAAAAAGATGGCAGACAGTGAATATCTAAAAGGGAAAAGCACAAATTCGACCATTTCTACTTGAAAAGCAGCAGAGGGACATATGACAGTGTGTAATAGATGCCAATTTCATTGCACTTTATTATTATATTATATATACTGAATTAAGGGCATTAATAGACAGAAATAAAGATACCAGGTGTATCGCAATATGTATTGCAATACAGGTTTTCCATATCGCAATACGCTTTTTGGCATATCGTTGCTCCCCTACAACTGGCTAAAATTTTGGTGAAAATAGACCTGAAGCCTGAGGGTATTGAGTAAAGCTAACACTTCTTGTACCGTAACAGTCTCTTTAATAGCAACATTAAATAGAATCACTTATATTTACAGTCATTTTATCACAAATATTTACAGTCATACAATTTAATATACAGAAATCTCGCACAAAAATATACAAACACTGCATTAATTAAAAACTGAAGATCAATTTAATTCTGCATGCTGGGTAAATGTTCATGCTTTTGCTGACAAAATGACTTTCCAAAATTAACATTGTGCAAAAAAATTTCAGGAACACTATCAGAACGTCAAACGGTTTGGATCCAGATCAGGACTGACATCCATCGGTCCTGATCTAGGTCCATCCTGTTTGCAAAGGCAGGGCTCATACAAGCAAGTATGAGTAAAATTCAAAGGATTTTTCAAGGACTTCTAAAAGCCGCCAACAGTTTTCAAGGACTTAAAGTTGATGAAAAATGCTGATCTAAGTGTTAAAATTCTACTGGACTGAGATAATGGAGACACAAGTACTATAAAATTAGTATAAAATTTTTGTGCCTATATTTGGTGCAGCATATGCTGCACCAAATATAGGCACAACATTTTATCCTGATTAAATTCTCTATCAGCAGTGCTAAGTCCTATAGAAAATAGTAGAATACAATGACTTCAAGGCTTTTGAGTGATTTTCCAGTACTTTTCAAGGCAGATTTAATTTCCAAGGACTTTTCAAGAAAGCCCTCTAAATTCAAGTACATGTACTTTGCAAGCCTGTGCGAACCCCGAAAGGTTATCAGCTGCTGTAGTAGCAAGGAAAGAGTTAAACATATGTGCAAGCACATGAGATTTTGGAACTTACTTCATAGGTGACTAGCGAGGCACAGACAAGCTGATCGATGCATACGGGCAATCTGGTCATCATGCTGATCATCCTTAGCCATAACCCTGCTAAACACCAAGTCGGATACATCCTCTTTTAAAAACTGTAAATCTAGATCAGCTGGTTCCACAGTAAGAAGCTAGCTGATCAGGATGCACACTGTTTTCCACTCTGCTTGTACCTACAGTAAAACCTATCTTAAGCAGCCACTCAAAAAGACCAAAAATTGGTTTTCAATACCGATTATCGCTTAATACAGGTCGAAACTATTGCAGAATGCTCCATTCTGCAATACTTTCAACCTTCATTAAACTACCATTTCTCTTTAAGACCTTTGTTTTCTCTGTTTTTGAGTGGCCGCTTAAGACAGGTTTTACGGTACATACTAATAACCGGAATCAATTAATGGAATAAATGGATTTCCTTTTTTTAGGTGAAAACCCAATATATTTCATAGAGTGCTGTGAAAAATCAGTATTTTGCTCAAGTGCGTAGTGAGTGAAAATTCCGATATTTCACCACTCAAGATGAAATGAGCTAAGCATGTGATTTCCAACAATGTGGCATTTGATAAGGGTAGACTCAGACGAGCCTGTGCAGCCTCCTTTTAAGCTTAGAAACTCCAAATGATGTTGGGTCAGTAGCTTAACATTCATAGAATATTTAAGCGACTAGCAGAGGCTCTGATCAGTCTGCCCAAATGAGCAAGCTGGTCTGAGCCTTTGCTTGTCGCACATACTACATTGTTGGAAATCTCATGTCATGGCTCAAATATATTTGGTAATTACAAAAAAAAAAGGTCAATTTTCTTTTTGTTTTATACTCGAAGGAGAATTACAGAATGCACAACTTAACATTTTAGATTTGACTTTATTCAGTGTGTTTATTGGGTATAACCTTAGAGGTTAACAAAATTTTAACCTATATGATTGCTTAAAATTACATTTTAAAGAATGAAACATGTGAAATCAGCATTTATAGAAAGCCAATATATAATAAGTGTGCCTCAGGACAGACAACACATATTAAGTAGTGCTACGCTGGGCAAAAAGGTGACAGTATTGGGTTGAAAAATGACTTCATAGCTTTATTTCTGACAAATGCCTTTCAAGTCTCAGAATTATCAAATAGCCATGCTTGGCTACAGTGAAAAGAAAAAAATATGTCTCTTACTAGTGAATTAATAAGAAATCTACACTGTAGAAAATATCAGTTTTATTCACATTTTGATATGCATTTAATTCAGGGCTAAGTATGATTTATAAAATAAAAATGTTATTATTGAACTACACTGCATGAATTTGAGTTGCGACATGAGATTTCCAACAATAAGGTATGTGCGACCAGCAAAAGGCTCAGACCAGCCTGCGCATAGGCACAGTCTGATCAGAGCCTTTGCTTGTCGCTTGAATATTGAATGACTTAAGCTACTGACTGTTAAGCTACTGACTGAACAGCATTGGGAGTGTCTAAGCTTCAATGGAGGCTGCACAGAGTCTATTCATGTCAAACTGCCACATTGTTGGTAATCTCATGTCACGGCTCATTTTTGTAGTGATCAAAGGTCAATATTATCCTGAGTTGAACTGTAATAGTCTCGGGTCAGCTGTATTAAGCTGAGGTCAAAAACCAGCATGTCACAGACACATTTGCCTGTAAAAGTGCTATATTATACAGTTTATTGATAAAAATGTCATTAATAAAGAGATTATATTTGGCCCAGTTTACAGGTCCGAGGTCACCGTATTGGCCTGATAACTAAGCCAATACAGAATATCTTTGACCAATACACTGACCTTGGACCTGTTTGATTTGATTCTTTACGTCCCATCAACTATCTTTCAGTTATAAAGGGACGGGTCTTCCTGGGTTGAACCAGTACTAAGCTAGGATTAATGTGTCTTGCTCAAGGACACAACCCAGTGACGCCAGTGAAGCTCGAACCCCCGGCCCCTCGGTCTCGAGTCAAGCACTCTACCACTGAGCCACTGTCACTGTGCCGTTGATGGAACGTAAAGAATCAAATCAAACAAAACTGAGCCACTGTGCTCCCTAGACCTGTAACTGGGCCAATATAAAATCACTTTATTAATAATACAATAGTAAATTTATCCAGTAAGGGCATTAATTAGTCTTATTACCCTGAAAACTTTCACCATTGGTATATCTAGCGTGAATCTGTGCCTGAACAAGCAAACATTTCAACAAAATGATGTCCCCACACCAAAGGGGAGGGGGACATGTTGTTTTTGATGAAGATCCCTTGTGTACAAGACATTTCATTAAGTAGTGGGCAGACTGGAATCAAAGTAGCATGTATATCAAGTGCGGATCCAGAGGGGGGGACAGGGGGTCCGGACCCCACCTGGAAAATCACAAGTTATATGGGTTTCTATAGGGAATAAGCAATTGGACCCCCCCCCCCCCCCCCCCCCCCCCCCCCCCCCCCCCCCCCCTGGGAAAAGCTGGACCTCCCCTGGAAAATGTTGGACCCCCTCTGGAACTTTGAAAAATGATAGATTTCTTTGAAATTGACCATTTGACTTCTGTAAAATAAGCTGAGGACTTAAAAAAAAAAAAAAAAAGTCAGAGCTTTTTTTTGTCAGACTGACCTGGAGCCCACCAGACGAAAATTCCTGGATCCGCGCATGTATATAACATTGGGACATGATAAAGACTTTATTATGTTTTGGTGACCTTGCCCTAATTTTCAAGGTTCAGCAGGGCTAAGTAAGTAAATTTGAAACCAAAATGAACTTGAGGGCAAGACATATGGAGGGGGGACATCTGTTTTCTCAGAAAACAATACTATATTCTTTAATGTTGTTGAAAAGACTCTTTATATAAATATTATTGAAACAACATCCGCTGAGTGTGCCATCACGTTTTCAACCACATATTGGTACTTGAATGAACTGTCTGTTTGCGGTGGGTATCTAAATGAGCTGGTTGTTTTGAATACCCACAACATGTGTTGATTGAAAAAAAATAAAAATGGTATTCCATCAAAGTAGCGCATTGAGTGCATCACTTTTTCAAAATTATATATCATATTTTGAAAACAGTGTAGATACTGATCAGCTGGCTTCTCATGAAGCCAGCTGATCAGGATCCACACTGTTTATCATCAAAACAATGAATCCATATAATTAATGAATTTACAACACTGAATTGATTGAAAATCAGAAGTTCATATATTATCAACCCTTTGTAGTCTGATGGACTTTCCCAAACAGATAAAAGCAATAAAGATGGAATGGACCCATGATATATTTTAAGGGGTCACAGGTCGACATTTTCAAATTATGCATTTCTGTCACTGAGGATTGTTTTACCTTAAACAGTGTAGACCCTGATGAAATGCCGCAATAATGCATTTCATCTGGGTCTTCACTATCAAAGTACCCATTTTGGGGTTTACAGTATACACAGGGTAAACCATAAAGTACCCAGTGTGTGCTTAATATAAGAGTATGCTATGTTCTCTTAATAGGCTAAATTAATTCAAAAATATATAGAGGATCTTACAGGAGTGCTCGTGATTTATTAAATTTATTAAACAAGTTGAGGAAAAGAGATAAAATGTGAGGCTTGCCGAGCATTTTATCTCTTTTTTGCAACAAGTTTAATAAATTCAATAATACAGGAGCGTGAATATTAGATTCTATTTATCATATGGCTTATTTGAAATCATATTTTTGAGGTTAAAACATTGGTGTTTTGCCATATGCGCGATGTTAAAACTTTTCCTGAAAATCTGTAAACTACTAGTGGTTTATCGATTTTAATGCATGGCGTTATTTCACTCTCAGAGGTGACTCTAATTGATAAATCTCTTATCTGGAAGTGAAGATCAGATTTACTCCACTTGTTGTACAACATCAGCTATTTCTGCCACACTTGCCATGTTCGCCAAGGTGGCCAGCGTTTCCTGATCTGCCGAGTATGTGACCTGCTGATCTCCGAGCACCGTTATAGTTTCACCTTCCCCGTTCTGTACCACTTCTCCTTCCTGAAACTGTTGAAGATCCGTGGACTCAATCACCTGGAGCTCCTCGCCGGAACCAGCAATAATGTAGCGAGTGCCGTCAGGACCTTCAATTACCTGTGTCTCCTGAAGATAGGTTGTACCACCACTCCCCTCATTGTTGAGACCTATTAGGAAAACTTGCGGCGAGTTTTCTTGAATCACGTCAACATGCAACTCGTTCGCTTGTCCATCCCCGCCATCCTGAACGATCTGCAGTTCCCCTTGCCTTGCAAGTTCCTGTTCTGTTTTTATAATGATGGGGGCTCCATTGCGTGTATCTCTCCGCGTGGTGACGATGTGTGCTGCAATGCTCTGTGCAGTTGCTTTGTCTCCTACCCTGTTGTGTCGGGACTTCATGTGCCGTTTAAGTTTATCATTGCGATGGAAGGCCTCGCCACATATATCACACTGGAAAGGGGTTTCTCCTGCAAGAAGAACATATTATTAGATGTAAATAACTCCTTAACCCTTTACTCCATAGGCTAATTTTAGATCAAGACATCATTTTCTATCTTTAGACAACATTAAAAAATTTCAAGAAAAATTTAAGTTTTGAATACTTTCGAAAATGTATGGAGAAGGGAGCGTTTGGAGCAATTCTCTATTTTCCATAATATTTTCAAATACAGTTGACTCTCGTTAACTGAACAATGCAAAACTCAATACTATCGCTTATCTCGACTCGATGGCCCGGTCCCGGTATTTTCCCCTATATATTATTGCAATTTCACAACGTTTATCTCGACAACGGCTAAGTCAATAAAACTGATAACTCGTTACGAAAAATTGGTCACGCCGATCAATTTTAGTGTATTTTACAACGCCTAACCCGATTCTATTTCAAAAGAAAAAGACAGTCATTAATTAACTTACCTTTTTATCTGTATGTGTCTCCAATTAATCCACGGTTTTGAACGTTAATTATCCCCATTTAATTTAAAACCCAACAATTGTTTGATCACTTGGTCCACGTGTGTGACACATGCAGTTGTAAATTAGTGTGTTATAAAATTACATAATTGACCACGGTCGGCGAATTCGAATTCTATTGATCTATTGTGTACAACTTCAAAGCGAGCACATGTCTATCTCTGTAAGTGATGGTTTGAGCTAATGTGTCATATTTAAGTAATCTATTGAGTATTAAGCCTGTCCTATGACTGCTCGTTTTAAATAAGGCTAAAGTATAAATTAATTGTTTCTCAGGCCATTTTTTGATTTTGAAAACAGATGCAGCGTTTTATTTCAGGCACTGGACAGTTGTGCGTGTAGTGCTATTTTCGGACATTGGTCATGTCATGACAAAAGCTAACGAAAATTAAAACGTGCATGTACACTGTCTGTTGGGGCTTAAACATATGACGACGTACGAAAGGGTAAAACCTGCGACCGCGGGACCAGTCGCCAATACTTACTTAGGACTGAAAATGCTTTGTTTATTTTGCCTTAGAAAGTGAACAAAATATCAAATTGCTCCATTAAAAACTGTGGTAGGAGTTGATCGGCCATCGAAGGCACCATCTATGCATATACAAAAGCCTTATTAGGGAATAAGTTCTCACAGCTGTCATTTTGTCAAAAATTATTTTTTCTGAACCAAACTCCTTCATGCATATGTTCAATGTGTCCACATTGTATAGGCAAAGTATCAAATTGTTCCATCAAAAGCTGTAGTAGGAGTTGATCAGCCCAAGAAGGCACTATCTATGCTTATACAAAAGCCTTATTAGGGTAAAATTGTCTAAGTTCTCACTGCTGTCATTTTGTCAAAAATTATTTTTTCTGAACCAAACTCCTTCATGCATATGTTCAATGTGTCTACATTGTATAGAAAAAGTATCAAATTGCTCCATCAAAAGCTGTGGTAGGAGTTTATCGGCCCATGAAGGCACCATCTATGCATACACAAACATCCTATTAGGGAAAATTGGATAAGTTCTCACTGCTGTAATTTTGTCAAAAATTATTTTTTCTGAACCAAACTCCTTCATGCATATGTTCAATGTGTCTACATTGTATAGAAAAAGTATCAAATTGCTCCATCAAAAGCTGTGGTAGGAGTTTATCGGCCCATGAAGGCACCATCTATGCATATATAAAAGCCCTATTAGGGAAAAATTGTCTAAGTTCTCACTGCTGTCATTTTGTCATAAATTATTTTTTCTGAACCAAACTCCTTCATGCATATGTTCAATGTGTCCACATTGTATAGACAAAGTATCAAATTGTTCCATCAAAAGCTGTGGTAGAAGTTGATCGGCCCGTGTATGGCCTATAATAGCATAAGCATTAAACCCTTTAGAACTACAAAGGGAAATAACTCTAGTAAAATTGGCCCCTAGCCCTTACTTTTTTGTCTAAAGTATTTGTCTTGCATATATGAACATGTTTGCAAGGTTTGATGAAAATCCATCAATGAATCTTCAAGATATTAAGGGAACAAAACGTTACGGACGGACGCACGGACGGACGGACGGACAACATGAAAACAGTATACCCACCACAAACAAAGTTTGCGAGGGGTATAACAAAGAAATTGGGTTCTGGCACTCAAAAGCTTGCTATATGGGCCAGCCCAAGATTTTACCGTACTTATCAAATATGTGTGTTCAGTGATTCTAATGGGTGCATAAACAGCTATGTAGTGGGCCTAGCTTTTTAGATACAAGGTTGAAAGTTAAACATTTGTTTCTTTACTTTAATGCCCAATGGTTTATTGTAAGGTGGCTGCAATGTTGTGTGAGAATTATTCAATAGATTATGTCACAGTAGAAAAGTATTTCCTCTTCAATGCAAAGTGATGCCTAATGTAACTTGCAGTTGACATCAAATTCAGTATTTACAAACTCTTAAAAGTGGTGAGTTTCAGTCAATGGAAATAGCTATATAGGGTTCATACAGACAAGATTGTGTTAAATTCGAGGATTTGATTTTCTAAAAGACTCCTCAAGGACTACAACTTTGTGTAAAATACTAATTTGCATGTTAAAATTCTACTTCCAAAATGCTAGACTGAGATAACGAAGAATTATTCAAAGTGCTATTCCTTTATAATAATTATTTGGTGCAGCAGCACCAAATAAAGCCAAAACAATCTTATACTGATTTATGTCTCGGTTAACAGTGTGAAGTCATACAGAAAATAGTAAATTTCAAAAACTTTTCAATTTCTAGTACTTTTCAAGGTAGATTGAATTCTTAAGGACTTTTCAAGAAACACACTATTCCCATGTACTTTTCAAGGCTGTGCAAACCCTGCTGTACCACTTGCAAATACACCAGACCAGAACAGAATAGGCTGAATCTGTAACATTTTGTGAACATGAATTGTAATGAAAAAAAAAAAAATAATAAGTGAGTATGATCAGGAAATATCACAAACCGCAGACAGCCCCATGGCACCGTGAGGAAGAGCCACTCAACCATCACGAGACACCAGGAAGACAAATTAAGCAAAGCAACCAGCTCTCTCTTCCCTGTCAAGGTCAACAACTACATAACCACCGCCTTAGAACAGAAAGCAGCCTAAGCCACCGGGGGGGGGGGTGGGGGGGGGGGGGGCTTAAATGCATTTTACTGGTACCAAATCTTCGCCCTAGACTCTGCTGTTGTTGAAGTACAAGAAATGTTCAGCTCGCAAAAAAAGCTAAGAATCCCATCCCTGTATCAAATACTTTGTTTACACCATGCCACATTTCAACAGAAGAGGTTATAACCTTTTATTGCATTCAAGACAACTGAGCATGAAATTTCAACTGCTTATAAAAACTAGAATGCTGAAAATTAATGACTTCTTGCTTTAAAACTATCAGCTGCTCTATTTATCCTGTTAATATATGTTAAAATGCAAACAGTTGTTGGCATTTTAACATTTATGAGCAGGATATATTTCATGCTCAGTTTGAGTTCAGCATGATAAGTTTAATAACCTCAAGGCCTGAATAAGTTACCTGTATGTACTGATCTAAGATGATGTTTATATCCTGTCACTTCGGTATACTCCTTCCCACAGTAATGGCACTTATATGGCTTTGGTCGCTCCTTCGGGTCTATATGGGTCAATGCATGTCTTACCAGACTCCTGAAACAAACATCATATTACAAAGGATATTACACAAGTGCTCATGTATATGTGAATTTATAAAACAAGTTGAAAAAAAGAGATAAAATACCAGGATTAAAATCGATAAACCAGTGGTGGTTTACAAATATAGTAACATTATACAACCAGCTAATGATGATTATTACAAACCCGCGTATATCAAAATTTTTACATGGGTGGAAGTTCAAAAACCCTGAACTTCAGAAATTCATCTCTTTAAAACTTGCAGTACGCCTTTAAAATTTGATAAATTTCAAATTTAAACGGTTGATTGTCCTTAGATAACCAAAACACCAGAGAAACTTATAATCACCCTAATTTCAGTATTTCAAAATCCTGAATTCAGAATTAATCCTGGATACTTTCACCCATAACTTTATAAGTTCATAACAAGTGCAAGCCCCCAAAGGAGCACAACCACCAACTGCCAGAGTCAAAACTTGGCCCTCATTTTTCTTTCGAAGTGACAGTGTTGGAGTATACATGCTTTTATCAAATCATGAGAAAACCCTGTTGCTACCATACCCAAGGTTCATGCAGAAGGCTATACAAAATCCAAGGACTTTTCAAGGACGTCAGATAATTGCCTTCAATTTACAAGTATATAAAGTTTATAAAAAATGCTAATTTACTCTTTAATTCAACTTTAAAAATGTGAGCCAGAGCTGATGCTTATAAATACGTATAAAATTAGTTTGCCTTTATTTGATGCAGCATGATGCTGCATCAAATAAAGGCAAACCAACTTTATACTGATCTTTATCTCCATAAAAGTGTTTGGGCTTACCAAAAATAGCAAAATTCAAGTACTTTTCAAGGCCATAATCCATTATATTTCAGGGAGTGTAGTGGCTCAGTGGTAGAATGATTGACTCGAGACCGAGGGGCCGTGGGTTCGAGCCTCACCGGCGTCACTGCGTTGTGGTCCTTGAGCAAGACACATTAATCCTAGCTTAGAACTGGTTCTACCCAGAAAGACCCATCCCTGTTCAACTGAAAGATTGTTGATGGGACATAAAGAATCAAATCAAACAAAACAAAAAAGACAGTCCTGTATATTCAAGTACTTTTCAAGCCTGTGTGAACCCTGCTGTTGCTATGGTAACAGTATCTATGACAAAAGCCTACCTGAAGTATATAAAATCTTTCCCACAAGTTTCAAATATGATATGTGTGGCTGTTCACCGTTGAGTATCCGCATGTGGTAATGGAAAGGTTATACATGTTTTTATCAAATCATGGGAAAACCTGTTCAGGGTTCATACAGGCAAGATTGTGTAAAATTCAAGGATTTCTCAAAAACTTTCCTGCTGTTTTCAAGGACTGAAAACTTAAGAAAAATACTGATCAATTTACATGTTAAGATTCTACTTCTGAAATGCAAGAGTCCATTACTAAAGATATTAAGTTTAGATAATTAGTATAAAATTGTGGTGCCTTTATTTGGTGCAGCATAATGCTGCACCAAATAAAGGCACCACAATTCTATACTGATTTAGGTCTCCAAAAATACTGTTGAATCCTCCTGTAAATTGTGAAATTCAAGGGTTTTTCAAGGCCTTTGAGTGTTTTTCAACATAATTAGTATAAAATTGTAGTGCAGCATAATGCTGCACCAAATAAAGGCACCAAAATTCTATACTGATTTAGCTCTCCAAAAACACTGTTGAATCCTCCTGTAAATTGTAAAATTCAAGGACTTTTCAAGGCCTTTGAGTGTTTTTTCAAGTACTTTTCCAGGCAAATTTTATTTTCAATGACTTTTCAAGACAGTCCTGTATATTCGAGTACTTTTCAAGCCTGTGTGAACCCTGCTGTTTCTATGGTACCAAATCAGGGCCTTTTCCAGCAATTTTGGGAAAAGGCCCCTGGCCAAAATTGGGGAAAAAAGATCGACTTAACATCAAAATTGGGAGAAATTAACGACATATAACATTATATGGGTAGCAAAATATATCCTCAAAATCAAGTTATTTTAGATTGCATTATGCCAAGCATACCACTTAAGCACAAGTGTTTAAGTATCAATCTGATATGGGTCATCAGTGTTTTTTCATAAGTAGTAGTGGTCTCTAAAAAAAGTAAAAAAAAAAAAATTCTTTTTTTTATTTACTTTTCTTAATTGGGAAAATCAGACAAGGTATTGGGAAAAAAGATGGCAATTTTTGATTGGGAATGGGGCCGAAATTCAGCCCCTAGGGATGGGCAGAAAAGGCCCTGCGAATCTACGACAAAGCCTACCTGTAGTATATAAAATCTTTTCCACAAGTTTCACATTTATGCGGCTGTTCACCGTTGTGTATCCGCATGTGGTCGTGGAAATGTTTGCGGCTCATAAATCCCTTGCCGCAAATATCACATATATACGTCTTGGAGCCCCAGTGGACAACCATGTGCTGGTTACGGAGGGACGTAGACGTGAAATGTTTGTCGCAGACTCGGCATTTGAACGGTTTCTCCCCTTTATGAACCCTGAAAACAACAGAAATGAACATGAATGAGCTATGGTCTGCATGTATCACAAATAAAGGTCTTGGAGCCCCAGTGGACGACCATGTGCTGGTTACGGAGGGATGTAGATGTGAAATGTTTGTCGCAGACTCGGCGTTTGAATGGTTTCTCCCCTTTACAAACCCTGAAAACAACAGAAACAAACATGAATGAGCTATGGTCTGCATTTATCACACATATACATCTTGGGGCCCCATTGGACAACCATGTGCTGGTTACGGAGGGACGTAGACGTGAAATGTTTGTCGCATTTTTTCAATAGATTTGGAGAAATATGAAGTTTATTCAACAAAAAGTCAATATAGCTTTTGCATTAGCCTAAACCTAAGTCAACAAAGGGCCACAACTCAGTCAAAAGTTTGGGAATGACTCCTTAATTCGAATTTGACCTGTATTTTATGATGCTGCACCCTTCTGCAAAATTTGAATGAAATTGATGCATCCCTTCAAAAGTTATTGACCGGAAACCACAATTTAGCCAAAATACGAGTTAAAAAAGGGGCCATAACTCAGTCAAAATTTTGCGGATTACCACCCCCCCCCCCCCTTTTAAACTTGGCCTGTATTTTATGATGACTGACCCTTCTGTGAAGTTTGAATAAAATTGATGCATCCCTTCAAGAGTTATCTATCAGAAACCAAAAGTGTGACGACGCGGACGACGATGCAGACAGAGACATGATCCCTATGCGTCGACCATGCTTCTCAGGCGACACAAAAAAACAGATGCGGAAGAGCCATGCAATAAACAAATGTGAGAACTTTTTTTTTGAAAATCTTAAAAGTTGCGAGCCTATTTTTTTCGATATTGATCATGTCCCGCCAAGCATAGATTGGGTAAAGCATCTGCACATCAAGAAGATTTGACTCGATAGTTACTCGATATTTAACGTTGGTTAGAACTGAAAAACAAAAATAATTTTCTTATCTCAACCAAAACATATGTTGTGGGTACTCAAAAGAACCGTCTCAATGAGACGGTTCTTTTGAGCACCCAAAACACATGTTAAAACTTATGGGTAAGAAAATATTTTCAAGTTTACAAATTTTCCCTAATTTTTTTTTTATCTAAACCTGTGAGCCTAATATGATCAAGAGAACTTTAACTGTTCTGATAAGAGGTTCCCCATATATCACACTGATGTGGCTTATAACACAGTCCATTTGTAGCGTGTTAAAGGGACTGACTGCAGCAAGACTGCACTTTATGGAGGGAAACCATGTACGCTGAATCTATCATTTACCTGATATGATCAAGAAGCCGTTTACTGTTCTGATAAGATGTTCCACATATATCACACTGGTGTGGCTTATCCCCACTATGATTAGCCATGTGTTGCTTCAGATAACTCCTGTACTTGAGAACTTTTCCACAAATTGGGCAGGTACACTGCTCAGCCTGGGGTGTCAGAGATTCACCACGCGCAATCTTGTCCGCTCGGTTCTGATGATATTTCATGTGGTACTTCCATTTCCCTCTATCCATGAATGTCTTGTTACAGCCCTCCCAGTCGCAGGCTAGTAGATCAACTGTCTCCTCACCTGGCTATGAAATAAAGTACATGCCTACAGATAACAGTATGTATTATGTGTGTCTTTGTTTGATTCTTTACTTCCCAGTCAACAATTTTTCAGTTTTGTCAGGACCGGTCTTCCTGGGTTGAACCAGTTGTCCAGTACTAAGCAAGATAAATGCGCCTTGCTCAAGGACACAGCACAGTTTTATCTGTGTCAAAGAAGATGACAACATATATTAAACCCGACCCTACCTAAATTTACTGGTGAAGCCTAAATTTTTTTCAGGTTTTCTGGAATATATATATAATTTTATGCATTTTAAAAGGCGAAATGCCTTTCAAAATGCAATAAAATGATATCATTTTCCAGAAAAAAAATAATTGAAAAAATATGTGCGCCTACCCTACCTAAAATTTTCAGACCCATTACCTGAAATGCACTTATTCTTTTATTTGGCCTTACTGTCAAGTAAGAAGCATTTGGAAAAGTTTATCACAGTGTGATGGGAATGCGGACTCAGACATAGATGTTGAAGATGATAGTTCTCCATATGCATTGCACCTGTAGGCGAGCTAAAAACCCTAGACAGTGTGGTCGCAGTTCAAACTGAGCACAATCAGGAACTTCATATATACTTTATTAAGCATATTGAAAATGAAAACCTTCAATAACCAGTTGTAAACAGTAGGGGTAAAGTGTTTTAACCCTTGTCATGCTGATTATTTTTATGTTCTAAACATTTTTATCCCATTAACCTGCAGCATTTCAGCTGAAAGCATGTATTTTCAATCAGAGTGAAAAACATTGTGGATCCTGATCAGATGGCCTTGTCAGAAGCCAGCATATCTGTTACTGTATCTACAATGGTTTCAAAAAGATAAATGAGCTATGACATGAGATTTCCAACAATGTGGTATGTGCAACCAGCAAAACCTCAGACCAGCCTGCACATACGCGCAGACTGATCAGAGCCAGTGCTAGTCGCTTGAATATTCTATGACTGTTAAGCTATTGACTGAACATCATTTGGAATTTCTGAGCTTAAAAGGTTGCTGCACAGGCTCATCTGAGTCTACACTTGTCAAAATGTCACATTGTTGAAAATCTCATGTTGCGGCTCAAATCTGAGTTCAGCAGGACCACGGGTGGTAAACCTAGGAACTACCACGAAATTGTGTTAACGTAATTTTGTTCCCAAGCCACATCCGGGACACGTCGTGGTAGTTTCCAGGCCGAAAATTGGGTAAAGAAAGGTTGGTGTCACTTTTATTTTTGTTTTATTTTACAACTTAGAACAAACAATGGTGAAATCCGACAATGTGGTTCCGTGTAAGTATGTCTCAGCGTCCCCTCTAGCCCAAAATTTTGTTTGAAAAGTTATTTTCTTTCTTTTGGTACGTGTTTCCCCACTGAGCATCGGACCAACTTTCCCCAAAGTTCGAAGGATTTTAGCCCATATCTGTCAAATTGAATGGAATTTGATATCATTTGACGATGGAAATGATAAAAAGACCCTGAATAAACATTTCTACACAGAAAAAAAAATCTGAGCATTTACTCGTAAACGATTCATGCTCCATTGGTCCTGTGTGGTAGTTTCCAGCTCATCGTGGTAGTTAAAATGCTATCGTGGTAGTTTCCAAGACTTTGTAGGAATTTAGTAGTAGTTCGCATCAGCAGATTTCCACTATTCAGGGGCTACT
Organism: Loripinus fragilis; assembly: GCA_964019695.1. Taxonomy (NCBI): domain Eukaryota; kingdom Metazoa; phylum Mollusca; class Bivalvia; order Lucinida; family Lucinidae; genus Loripinus; species Loripinus fragilis. The sequence continues at coordinate 78,829,233 of OZ026525.1, forward strand.
TCATTTTTATAAAGACAGGGTGTGCAGGCCGAACCTTGAATACTCCTCTTATTCATACGAAGACCTTTTCAAATAACCTTTTGTCAGATAACAAATGACGACTGCCTGAATTTTAATTTTAGTTGGCTATTGAAATGATGAGAAGAATGAAAAGAAGGGATATTCACATTTTTTGTTTTTGAATAAACATGCTTTTTAATTATCAAATAACATGCCCGTTCATCGTCACACTCGCATGTATATAAAAAGTGTCCCAACCCGAGGATATTTCCCTTTTTTCCGAAGCGCAAGTACTAACAATACTTTGAGCCAGTAGTCTTAGCCTGCCATTTTATCTTAAAGCTGACTGAACATGGAACAACGTGGCGAGTGACGCAATTTTTTATATCATTTTTTTTGTCTGTTGCTTGGTCCACCACGGCTCAACTGATGACCTTCTTTTGCTTTAGATTTCCAGAGGTGTTGTTTGGCAGTCCAGGGCATGGTCTCCACCTGTCAAGCATCACATTGAATCTCGAGTCCTCAGCTTAGCTTCCTCATGGTGTTGAAATGTGGTTTATTTGTTTACCGTGGTAATTAATTGACGAGTTCGAGGATTATCATGCGAAACAAACAACCACTATAATGTTTTGTAACACTTCAGAAACGTATCCTATAAAGTCTTGGAAACTACCACGATAGCATTTTAACTACCACGATGAGCTGGAAACTACCACACAGGACGAACGGGGCATGAATCGTTTACGAGTAAATGCTCAGATTTTTTTTTCTGTGCAGGAATGTTTATTCAGGGTCTTTTTATCATTTCCATCGTCAAATGATATCAAATTCCATTCAATTTGATAGATATGGGCTAAAATCCTTCGATCTTTGGGGAAAGTTGGTCCGATGCTCAGTGGGGAAACACGTACCAAAAGAAAGAAAATAACTTTTCAAACAAAATTTTGGGCTAGAGGGGACGCTGAGACATACTTACACGGAACCACATTGTCGGATTTCACCATTGTTTGTTCTAAGTTGTAAAATAAAACAAAAATAAAAGTGACACCAACCTTTCTTTATCCAATTTTCGGCCTGGAAACTACCACGACGTGTCCCGGATGTGGCTTGGGAACAAAATTACGTTAACACAATTTCGTGGTAGTTCCTAGGTTTACCACCCGTGAGGACAAGAGTTAAAATTTACCATGTTAAACCATAACGCACAACCAAATATTTGCAGCAGACATTTTCAAATCTTGACACTTCATTGAAAAATTAAGAAACTAATATAAGGCGCAATATTTCATATGAATTGTCTGTTGGCAGACAATTCAGATGACATGTTAAACCTTATCTTGCCCCTAATATAAAAAATATATCACAAAATTTGCCATCCAATGCAGCAAGGATACTTCTCACTCAGAACATCGCGGGAGAAAATATCTCATTCAGCCAAAAACTGGGGAGAAATTATGAATTTTAGTCATGAAATTTTTATCAAGAAATTTTAGCGAAATCTCCTGCAAATTTAACGCTTCTCCTTGAGATATTTGGAAGAAAATGGGGAAACCTCTCAATATCTCGGCCCAATATAATCTCTGCTGCAGAAATAATTGAAGCTTTTTAGTGTTTAACAATACATTGGGTGTTAATTCCTAAGTCTTTGCATGCTCAGTAATTTTTCATGCTTTTGTTGTCATCTGCTGACTTTTTTTTCAAATATAACTTTTCAAAAAAATTGTTGAGGTCATGAACACTATAGATCGGAGTGTCAAACGGTTTGGATTCAGATCAGGACCGACATTATGTCGGTCCTGATCTGGATCCAAACTGTTTGCACAGGCTATCAACAGATGACAAAAATCGCTGCTAGCATGAAAAGAGTTAAACAATGCATTGGAGAAGAGAACTGTACCTACCCGAGCTGACAAGAAGATCTTATGCTCTTTACGACAGTGAACAATTAGAAGGCTCCGAGAAAAGAACACTTTCTCACAATGATCACAGCGATGTTCCTCATTGCCGGCCGAGTGTCCAAGCATGTGTTGAACAAATGTATTTTCCGTGGGCATTACAATCCCGCAGAGAGTACATTCATACTTCACGGTTTCCCTTTCTGTTTCTGTTTCCTCCATATCCTCATCTTTTACCGATACACCGACGACCGACACAGAAGTCAACTTCACACGCAAATGGACTCTCCTGTGATCAATGAGACTCTCCCTCTTCTTAAAAGTCTTTTGGCAGAATTCACACTTGTAAGGACGTATAATATGCGCGGCAATTCTATGCACTTTCAGGTCCTTTTCGGATTCAAATCCCCGCCCACACATTCTGCACACGTGCGGACTATGTATTGGATGAGTATCAATATGTTTGTTGATTGCGTGTAATCTTGAGTACTTTTTACCACAAACATCACATTTATATAAAGCTTCCTTGTAGCGACAACTCGTCTGAATATGAGTTTCAAGCTCGAGAAAGTCAAAGAAACCTTGCCAGCATCGGCTGCAGAAACAGTCGTAATCAAAATGGAGCTTTCTGTGTTCCATCATACTATTGATGTCCACGAATGTCCTTTCACAAACGTCGCATTTCATCCCTAGCTCCGGGTTATGGGAACCTGAAAATAGAAATAAATTAACCCTTAATGCGCCAATCGCAACAAAAGTCGTCTGCTTTTCTCATCTGCTAAAATGTTTAAGAAGCCTCTATGGCAAACAGTGTTGACTCAGATCAGACTGCTCCTATAGGAGCAGTCTGTTCTGGGTCCACGCTGTTTGCTTCTATACTTAATTCGTCAGTAATGTTAGGCAATTATTTGCAGCAGACGACTTCAGCAGATCACATTTTCAGATGTATTTTTTTTCTTGGGGCTTTAAGGGTTAACCCTTTTCATTCTTCCACCTGTCCGGTGACCTAATATGGAACAATAAACTTGGGATGTTCCATTGTATATATTGTGGGGTCATGGGTTATAATTTCCAACTAAAATTGAATTTCTTTTTCGGAAGATAGTTTAATTCTAAGCAAATAGTGTAGACCCTGATGATAATAATGCAGCATTTCATCTGGTTCTTGGCTGTTTGCCAAAGTACCTGTTTTGAGGTTTCCTGTAAACAATGGTTTGAATAGTGATGCACAGGCCCCCAGATAAGAGTGCGTAACTGAAACTTATTTTTGTTATTTTTCAACCAAAACATGTCATCGAGACGGTTCTTTTGAGCACCCAAAACACATGTTTAGACTGATGGATAAGAAAATAAAGGCAATTTTACGCTAAAAAATTTGCTTAACTGGCCTTGTGGATGCGCAGTGACTGTGTTCTGCCATGAAATTTTATAGGAGGGGACAAATGTCCAGTGCCATGTTGTGGGACAGTGCCGATAAAACGAAGGACAAACGATAAAAAAATTAAGAAACATATGCAAATTTCATGGGACAATATCCCACTGAAGTATGGAAATTTTATGTGTCAAATGGTGCAAAAACACAACCTTGGCAGAACACTGGTGTTGTAGTACAAATGTTATTAAATAACCCTTATAGTTATTATCCTGCCAATATTTTTCTGCCTTGAAAAGTCTTCAGCCTTTTACATCTGCTGAATATATTCAGGCCTTAAGTTAAGAGTGCCTAACAGGAAAATAATTTTCTTGTTTCTCAACCAAAACATATGTGTGGGTACTCAAAAGAACCGTCTCGATGAGACGGTTCTTTTGAACACCCAAAACAAATGCTAAAAATTATGGGTAAGAAAATTTTCTACTCAGAAAAGTTTTGTTTATCTAAACCTATGATATTCAAGTGCACTTCAGATTCAGAAATTATCATGGAAGCAAGTACTACAAATACCCAGATCAAACTGAAGCAATCTGATCTGGGTCCATATTGTTTACAATGTAAATAATAATAGACTACCTTGGAGAATACGCCAACTAGAGAGCAGATGATAAAACAGATGTAAATGATGAAATCCCTAAAAAGGCCGAGCACAACTGCAGTAAACGTAGACAACAAATTGTATGTGTTTTCTTTCTTGGTTTTACTGAAAAATAAGGCTTAACATTCACTATGTAATTTACCTGAAACATTAAGCCTTATATGAGCAATGTCATGAGAAAGCCTGTATTCAGGCCCCCTAGCAGACTCTAATGAATTTAAAGGTTTTTTATAAAGGCTATTTTAGGCAAAATAAAGGTCGTTTCATTGAAATTCTAACAAAAATACAGAGCAAATTAACATCAATTTTTCTAGTACTTTTATTGGATCATGATCTTTAAAATCCATTTTTTATGATAGATGAATGTTACTCTATAATAAATGTATAGCCCATTAATCACATATTAGAATATTATCAATATGAAATCACTCTTGTTGTTTACACCCTAGTTAAAAACCTCACTTTTAACTAAAGGCTTGGGTTGATCAGCAGTGTCAAACTGACAAATTAAATTGCTTTTTTTCTATAAATCGCATATTTTGTAATCTGAAAGGGGGGTACGGGGGTCCTCCCCCGGAAAATTTTGAAACCAAGAAAGCAGGAGAAGCCATCTCAGGTCATTTTGTAAGGACAATTTTACCTTCAGTAAATGAACTATTTCAGAGGATATTGCTCCCATTTATTGTATGCTCTTTTTTAAATATAAAATTTAGACAGATATGCCTATTGTTTGTATTAGTCTTGGGGTGTAGATATCACTGTTTAGATTTGTCAACCTTAGACAATAACCTTAGAAAATCAGGACATTATTCAGAAGTCAATAAACCCAACAGATGATATCCATTAATATTTTTTGGCGCAGTTATTGCATGTGGTAAATTATAGCTATAATTTGTAGGGTGTCCAACCTAATGTTTGGAATTTTGCACGTTCTATTCCAAAGTCGGACTCTTTCACTAGTCGTCAGTTTAGCATTCCTAGTGAAAGATAAGCATTGAGTAATTGTAAAAGGATATGGGTTAAGCCAACCTAGGAAAAGGGTGGTTAGGATCACTTAGTCATTCTGACATTACCTCAGCTGTTGAGCAAGAAATCAACCCAAAAGCATTTATATTTACCTTACCTCACTCTTTTTTATTGCTGCCTAATCTGAAGCATCAGAAAAAATGACTATTATATATAATAAGAGTCACCCTGGTGCAAGAGGTAGGTATAGACACATAGTGGTCTGAGGATGACTACAGCTCAAGATGTCACAGACATTACTTGTCAACACACGTCTTGTCTATTTCTTATGTTCAAACTGATCTTGCAAAATTTTAAAGGTTTATTAATCAAAATAAAGGTTATTAAAGGTTTTTCAGCCAAATTAAAGGTTTTAAAGGATTGCAACCAAATTAAAGGTTTCTAAAGGTTTTATAGGTTCCACTAGGGGGCCTGCTGTATTTATTGTTTGAGGCCAGGATAGACTAAACTCTTAGCCCCATAGGAGTATTAGGACCAGTTAAGCAAATTTATTTAGCGTAAAATTGCTAATATTCTTACCTATCAATTTAAAGATGTGCTTTGGTTGCTTAAAAGAACAGTCTCATTGAGACAGTTCTTTTGAGTATCCACAACATATGTTTTGGATGAAAATAAAGAAAATAGTTTTTCAAAACGCATTATTTAGAGGCCTGTTGCCCCCTTTGAAATTTTTCATGTTTCTTTTGTCGTCTGCTGATTTTGATCAAAATCAACCTTTTCGATAGCTATTCCAGAAAAAAATACCTGGAGGGGGAAGAAGGCACATTTATTTTGACCCCACCACCCATGGAATTAAATTTCCACAGATACCGAACACCCATGTAATCAGAAAGGTTCATATACCAACTACCCATAGAATTAAATAAACTATGAATAACGATACAAAATGTTCGATAATCGATAAAAGAGTAAGCAAGTCTAACTTCTATCCATGTAAATTATTTTAAATAGCTTCCGTAAAAAAAAGGAAAGTACAAGTCATGCTCATTTTCCTATACCAGCGCCCTAGATAAGCTTTTGGGTCAATTGGGTATTTACGCAACCTGGTTATCCTTAATTGTGTACTTGCGTACAAATGCGTATTTTCATATTTTTTTACGCCACGTTTTTTTTCTGTGATTACACCTTTTCTTATTGCGTGAAGCCATCGGGAATGTGCTTGCATATTTATACACTCATCTGCCTCTCTAAAGTATCAAAATAGCCGATTTTATTGTACCTGAAGCAAATCTCATCCCCTTGTTGACATTCGCATGATTCGAGCGTGTATAGTTTGCAAAGTTTCACTTTCATCATAATGTTTTCCGCGAAAAATACTGGACTGGGCACCGATATTTTCATAAAACTGGAGTATATTGCGCGCTCGCTAGTAAAAATAAAATCAATACTCGACTGGCATTTGTTTATTAGCCGAATGGTAACGAAATGGACCAAATGGTACGCAATGACATCGCATGTAATTGCATACCGATCGTTAGAATTGCTTTTCGGTACGCACACATTTCATTTTAATTGCTTTTTTGAGGATTCTAATTGCGTATTTACGCAAATACGCTGCTTATCTAGGGTGCTGCTATACTGTGTTGTCTACACCCATCAATTTATGACATTTCCAATAACCACCTCTACAGAAAAAAGCCACTGTCAATGTATGAAAAGCTCCAATGCTTTTTAGCTTTAAGCCAATGGTTTGAGCTCAACTTACTAAACTTTATGAATTGTGTGTGTATATTTTTCTGTCTGATATCACCCTCATTGGTCCCACTCAGCTGTTAATACAAGCGTGATAACAGGAACAGCCAATGTTTTATCTAATCCTACACCGCTAGCTATAGATGTTGCATTTGAAAACTTTCGTAGGTTATCCTGTTGCTTTACCAATCGTGTTTGACATGCAATTACAGCTTAATATTACATGGAAAACTTCTTTTTTTTCACAAAAAATAAATTAATTTATACGTAGATTGGACGATTTCACACAACAGAAAAACAGGCAGATTTGGATTCAATATTTTGATTGATACAGGAACATCCCATTTGATATATGTCAGTTACCGATTTTCCGATAAAACCCCACTGCCCATGTAATCAGATTTTTTCAAACACCAATGACCCATATAATTTGAAAAGTGTCAGCACCAACAACCCATAGAAAAATATATCGTTTGCCTTCTTCCCCCCTAGGTATTTTTTTCTGGAATAGCCCTAAATTCTTTCAGGATTACCATTAGTGTCAAACAGTTTGGATCCAGATCAGGCACGACATTTTGCAGGGCCTGATCCGGGTCCAAACTGTTTGCAAAAGTTATCAGCAGACGACACTAGGAGATGAAGAGTTAAACTAGGCTGCTCAGGTAGAGACCAGCTAGAATACTGAACTTGTTGTAGCAAGCTTAAGTTTAGATATTATAATAATTCCTGTCCCTGGTCAGAAAGCTCCTAAGAGAGCAGTTTGGTCTGTGTACATATTGTTTGCAATATAGGCCATCAAAATACATCAACAGATGAGAAAGCAGACACTATTAAATGTGTTTGCTTGGCTTGTGGTTTAACCTCCCAGTCAACAGCTATGGTCAAGCAGGTCAGTTAACCTAGCCACATTTTCCTGGGAAAGCTTAGACCACAGTAGATTGAAGTTCTGTCTTTATATCACCTCTATAGCCTCAAAACCAAAAGCTCACGATGTCATTACGTAATTACATTATGAGAGTTTCGGTTTTAAAGGTATAGTGGTGATTTAAGGATCAAACTTCAAGCTCCTGTGCTTAGACTAAGCTGTTAACCAGTATTTCGTGTACATACTTTGGCTTGTTGTAACTGACTTCAACCTTTTTTGAATGAGCGGAAGGAGAATGACCATAGAAATTATTTCATGATCAATCTCCATGAAAGTATGAGACCGCGATGGGATCGAACTCAGACACAAATGTGACCATTTGATGTGAATTTGAGGGAAATGATTAAAAGCATAAAAACGTACTAGCTATATGATTATCCAGGTCTTCTTTGCTGATAAAATCCATCACACATGTGTCACAGAGAAACTTGTTCACATTATCTACACTGTGAGCATCAAGCATGTGTCGCTCAAGGTTCTTCTTGGCAGTGAAGACACGAGGACATTCTGTACATGTGTGGTCTCCCTCGTCATGAACTGTCCTCTTATGATCCTACAGAAAAATAAAGTACAGTAAAACCTGTCTTAAGCGGCCATTCAAAAATAGACCAAACAAAGATCTTAATGACAAATGGTAGCTTAATGAAGGCCGAAAGAATTGCAGAATGCTTCTCTTGGATCATTCTGCGATACTCTTGACCTGCATTAAGCGATAATCGGTCTTGAAAACCAATTTTGGTCATCTTTTTGGGTGGTCGCCGAAGACAGGTTTTACTGTAAACAAGTTTATTTAATCCACTTTTATTTGGTCCATTTCAAAAAAGTTTATTATAGTCCCTTCACAAACAAGAATTCAGTGGAAGGGAGATTCGAAAGGCCAAAGACAATCTCTATGGAAGGTTTAACATTTGCAGATGTGAAAATTATGTCAAAGTTTGTAGAATACAATAACTATGCATGGTTCAACTCACAAAACACAGGTATTGAGCATTGAGTCCGAGATAAAACATTTACCAGTTTAAATATAGTTAAGCATGATGAAAACTCATTTGAAAACCCTTACACCAGGGGGAACTCTAAGAAATGAACTTCACATCATTGAAGAGAATCATCATCAAAAGTGTCAAGGCTACATCAACAACAAAATGTTATAACACATTTTGAAGGCGTCAAAACAAACTTTTAAATTGACACTTAGGTCCTACTAATGTGGAGATTTTAGGCAGGACTTGTGAAGGTAAGTGCTTTCTAAGACCTGTCGATCCCTTGTAGGGCCTAAATCTAAATGTTCTTCAATGAGCCCATTTAGCTGTATATTTGATTAAAAAACAATTCCAAACTAAATGGAGTTGTTGTTGAGCTCATACTCACATATTCGCTCCCAGTAGAAGCCATTTTAAATACTGTTTAGCAAAACAAAATTTTGAACTGACAGAATTTTCAAGGTGGTTGCCCCATCTTTCATGGACATTGGTCACCAACTATTTTCATTCAACAGGCTTTAAAAATTTGAATTATTGTTAACTGTGCTGTTTTGCTCCAAAGTTGGAATTATAAGGAATAAATTGTTATTTTTGTGGATTTTTTCGATGTGTAAACTCCGGCTAATCACTTTACATAAAGCCGGAAAATCACTCACAAACTTACATAAAGCACTTCAGGCTTTACTCAGTTTGTGAGTGATTCGCCAGAGTTTACACATCGATAAAATCCACAAAAATAAAATTAATTCCAATAATAAACCAGGTCACTTTCATGTAACACAATCCATTCTCATGGACCCCAAATATAGCGTTATAAAGGGACTACACTGTAATGTATATACGATTTAGGTGAAGCAGGGGTGCACTAAATTTAGGGTATTCATACAGGGGTTTTTGTGTTCTCAGGGGCGAAATTTGGCCCCATTCCCAATGGAATTTAGGTGACTTTTCTCCCAATTTTGAAAACAAATCACAAACTTCAAAAATAATTTTTTTTTTGAAGATTGGAATTTTCATTCAGTCACCACGCACACTATCGACATCATGACAATCAACTACCATTGAATTCTATTTCTCCCTTTTTTTTGGATGGAAAAAGTATGCGTAATAGCTGATTTTTTTTTTTGTTTGACCAAAAATGACATACAGTAGAACTTCAATGGCTCGAACAGGCTTGGGACCATGAAAAATAGTTTTAGCCAAGGGTAGTTCTAGCCATCCAGGGTGGATTATGCATAAAATGGCCTCTAGGGACCTTGATCATAGTTCTAGCCAGCCCAGGTGAATGAGCCATCAGAGATCAAGCCATTGAAGTTCTACTGTAATTGTGCACTATAACAAACTTCCCAATTTAAGAGTTTACTACGCTAATTTTCCCAATCTGAAAGGCCCTAGGGTCCACTTCCCAAAATTGCAAAAAAAACAATTGCCGTAACACTTACCTTTAGCAATTTCAGATTTTTAAATACATCTTTACAGATATCACATAGGAATAGAATGTTTGTCTTCGGTGGTCTATCCTTATCTGGCTCCTTCTTTGCGGCCCCTTCTGACACCGCCGGCGGATGTACCTTCTTACTCCCCTCCTGCATGGTGTACTGATGATCCACTCGCACCTTCCCAGTGGGTAAATCTTTCTTCATGACAATCACCTTGGGTGCCACTGGTAGTAGTGGAGGTGAATGGGGATCTTGAAACTAAAACAAACAACAGAAAATAAGACGAGAGATCTTGAGCCCTGGCTCCGAGCTAGGTTATAAAACTTGTTTTATGCTTAACTGAGTATGAAATTTCAATTGCTCATAAAATCCTAAATGCCAAAAGATTCTCAATGCTATATTTATCATGCTAATAAATGTTAAAATGACAACAAATGTTGGCATTTTAACATTTATGAGCATGATATATTTCATACTCAGTTAAGTTGAGCATGAAAAGAAGTTCTATCACAGAGGAACCTGGGTAGTTCACCTGAGAATGGCTGCTTAACAGACCAGCCCCCTATCATAAATTTATTCTAGGTATAATTTATGATGGATAAGCAGTCTAAACATGTCTTTTGATGGAAAAGTTTAAATAATACTGATGTAGGTAAAAATAAAAGCCCTGCAGGCATGCAACATACCCCGCCACGGGATATTTTCAATGTTTCTAACGTCATTCAAGGGCTATAAGTCTTTTATTATTTGTCAAAATTTACCCATCTGCAATCAAAGAACACTCCTTCACAATATCGACTCTCATACCAAGTTTGAAGAAAATTGGTAAAGAAATGCCAAAGATAGAGAGTGAAAACCAATTTCCAAAGTCAATCAAGGACTGTATCTCTGTACTTATTAGCCAAAATTTACCCATCTGCAATCCCAGGACACTCCTTCCCAATATCAACTCTCATACCAAGTTTGAAGAAAATCGGTAAAGGAATGCCAAAGATAGAGAGTGAAAACCAATTTCTAAAGTCAATCAAGGACCATAACTCTGTACTTATTTGCCAAAATATACCCATCTGCAATCCCAGGACACTCCTTCCAAATATCAACTCTCATACCAAGTTTGAAGAAAATCGGTAAAGGAATGCCAAAGATTGAGAATGAAACCAATTTCTAACGTCAATCAAGGGCTGTAACTCTGTACTTATATGCCAAAATATACCCATATGCAATCCCAGGACACTCCTTCCAAATATCAACTCTCATACCAAGTTTGAAGAAAATCGGTAAAGGAATGCCAAAGAAAGAGAGTGAAACCAATTTCTAACTTCAATCAAGGGCTGTTACTCTGTACTTATATGCCAAAATTTACCCATATGCAATCCCAGGACACTTCTTCCAAATATCAACTCTCATACCAAGTTTGAAGAAAATCGGTAAAGGAATGCCAAAGATACGGCTAAAACAAGATCAGATAGGGATTTTGAAATGAGCTTATGTTATACCCCTAAAGCATTTTCCTGCTTAGAGGAAATAAAATACAATATAAACCACTGTTTAGAGCTTGCTCCAAGCTTTCCGAAAATGTATAACTTTACAGTCAATGTTTTGATTTGATATAGCAAAATTACAATCCTAAATACACCTAAAAATTAGGCGTTTTTCAACGTTATGCCCTGTCATTTCAAATTTGTTAATTTTTGAAAATTTGTATTTCAAATATGTGTGTTAGAAACATATTTTTTTTAAAAAGAAATCTTAAATTTCATTTATGAGCTAATGTAAGATAACCATAAAAAATGTGAAGTCAGAGCCCAGTAATTTTAAGCAATTTTTGTCTTTTCATAAGAATTAACTTTGCTGTATTGTTGTCACTTGTTCGGTCACACGTATGCATAATTTTTTGCAATTTGTTGAAGCTATGGGCATGTTTCTCTGTAAAAATTACAACCGCTACCAATGAATTGTCTTTTCCAGGAATGGTTTCATCAGTTTAAAACTACACTGTTTCAGGTAGTGTCTGTAGATCACATATTTTGCATCTAGCATTTTGCTGTATTAGAAAATTAATGAACATGTTTCTGCTATTTTATATTTTAGTGAGTGGCACTGATTGAGAAAAGGTCTGCTTCTTCAGTTGTCTTTCAGCAGCACTTGTGATATGAGCGGCCAAAGTCTGTCCGTAGAACGTAGTGTCCGTAGATCACACTTTTCAATGTTAAAAAATAACAGAATATGTCATAATGGCCCATATTTTTAGATTGTATTTATTTATTTCAACCAAAAAAATAGTATGTAAATTAATATTTGGGTTATATTTGTCTAAATTGTGAAAGGAAGAGGTACACATGGCTCTGAAACAATATGTCCTTTAGAACCTCTTCCATTCACACATAAGGTAAAAATTGCCCAAATACTGATTTACATACTATTAATTTGGTTGGAAGTAATAAATACAGCTTAAAAACATGGGCCATTATGACATGTTTTTGTAATTTTACGACATTAACAGGTGTGATCTACGGACACTACATTCTACGGACAGACTTTGGCCACTCATATCAAAAGTGCAGGTGAAAGACAACAGAAAAAGCAGTGCATTTCTTAATCTGTGCCACCCTCTGAAATAGAAATAACCCCATTATGCCAAATTAAGTATTTCTAACCCACTCAACTCAATTTGTAAGAGCGGACGGATGGACTGACGGTAGACATCCTATGATCACAAAAGCTCACCTTTTCGGTGTAAACTTACACTCACCTTTCCTCCACCAACATTTCACCAGTGATAAGTGTTAACCCTTTACTCCTTAGGCTATTTTTAGATAATGACTTCATTTTCTATTTTTAGACATTGAAAAAAAATCAAGAAAATTTTAAGTTAAGTTTTTGAATATTTTTGAGCTAATGCTACATTTTCCATAATATTTTCAAATACATGATATTTCAAACGCGTCAACAGGAGTTATTATGGAGTAAAGGGTTAAAACATTTCTACCTGTTATTGAATCAGTTATTCTCCGGACCAATACAAATGAACAGAACATACTTTTTAAAGCAGCTGAAGGGTTACGCCAAATTCAGTGGCAGTTCAGCTGCCACAAAATATCATGTGAAGTTACACTTATTTTTACAACTTATACCTCCAAGGAGCACAGTGGATCAGATGGTTAGACTGGGGATCAAAGGGTTGCTAGATCAAGAATCACCGCTGGGGGAGTCACTGTGTTGTGTCATTAACAAGACACTTTATATGCTGCTTAGTACTGTTCTAACCCATATATTAGTATAATTACCCAGGAAGACAGAAAATTGTCCCAACATGACTGAAGAAATGTTGACTGGACAAAAAGCAAAAAAAAACTAGACAAAACAGTGTACTATTGTGCTAGCCAAGAGTGACAGGGACTTAGATTTGATACATCACTTGTGTATTAATCCTATCCTGCAGATAGGATTAATACACAAGTGATCTATCAATTCGCATAAGCTCAAGTGGAGTGTACAAGTTAATGTTTTGCTTGGTACTGGTTTAACCCTTATATCACCCAGGAAGACAGAAAACTGTCCCAACATGACTGAAGAATTGTTGACTCAACATTTAGCATCAAAACAAACGAAACAGTGTACCTCCATGTCCTCCTCTTCCTCCTGGCCTTCAAACTCTTCATCTTCTTCAGTATCTCTCTTCTCATCCTCTTTTACTTCATTATCTACTTCCTCCAGGTCTATAGATGGTACAACTTCCTCTCCATCCTCCTTCTTATCCTCAATACCTTTATTTAAATAAGCAAAGAAACAGTAATTAACTTCATAATCTACTTCCCCCAGGTCTATGGATGGTCCACCTTCCTCTCCATCCTCCTTCTTTTCCTCAATACCTTTATTTATATTAAAAACAGGGAAAATTGGGGAGAAACTTTAAAATTTGTCCCTCACTTTTATCTCAACCATACTTTCAGTAGCTACAATGTATATAGATGCAATGTTGCTACATTTAAGAAATGAATTGGGCTTCACTTACAAGTCAGTCCTGTTAGTACTCATCGCGTTACTACGCGAGTATGCTTATAGTGCGAATCTGCCTTGGCTCCCAAATATTAAAAAAAAAAAAATTTGAAAAAAAATCTCTCATCTATCCAAATTGCTGTTTACTGATTAAAAACGTGTTTTTCCAAAACATTACACTATTCACTATTAAATAATGCATGCCTAATAAATCTCTTGTTGTTGTAAAAACGCCAGTGAGTAGAGTCTGCACAAAAAGGTTGACACGATTTCCACTGGGAAATTTGAAAAAAAGATACTGTTGTGTGTTTTTTATCTTTCTGCCCTGTCACTTGTCTAAAGGTTTGTCTGAATAGTTTCCTGTAATTGCAGCAATTAAAATCAATAAAATTGACACCTGCTGAGCTCACAACACAAGCCAGTCATCCAATTTATCTATTTACCTCAGGGCTTTAAAAATGGTCATTGACCTGTTACACAGCCTTGCTTAATTGAATATTCATTATCAATAACAAAGATATTAAAATATCAGTCAATCAACATGAAGCTCATTGAAGTTGACCTTTGAGGTCAGTTAGGATTATCCAATCAATATTTATTATAGTTATTCGACTCTACTGCCAGACTCTCTAGCAGGTGTAATGTTTACCATAATGCCGCATATACTGTAACACCAATGTGAAGAAATCTTCTCAAATATTTGAAATGCCTGATTTTTGTTTATTTGTTTTGTTTGATTTGATTCTTCAGTGCTTGCACTAACTTTTGAAACAGGAAGTCATGACTTCCACCCTTTAAGATATGGAAGTCATAGGCCTGATTTGAGGAAGTCAAATTGTGCGTGCAGTGCCAAAACTGCTACTCGAGATCTATTTTTAAAGCATGATGCTTAGTTACACAGGTTTTTGTATTTTATGTTTTTTTGCCTACTGGTCAATAACTATCAAAATAACTGCCCTTATGCACACTAGACTTTCTGAAGTAGGCGGCGAGATCAAATGGCCAAATACGGATGTATATGCCACAGCTATTGCTGACGGGCGTACAAGATTTTATGGGAAAATCAGAGTATGTCCAATCTTCGGATTTTTTGCGTACTGAAGCCAATTTCAGACGTAAAAACACCCAAAACTTCCACTAGTGCAAGCACTGGATTCTTTACATCCCATCAACAATCTTTCAGTTATAAAGGGATGGATCTTCCTGGGTTGAACCAGTACTAAGCTGGGATTAATGTTCTTGCTCAAGGACACAATGCAGTGATGCCGGTGAGGCTCGAACTCGCGGACCCTCAGTCCGACGGTCTTGAGTCAAGCACTCAACCACTGAGCCACTGCGCTCCCTAAGATTTTTGTTTAAAATTAGTTATTTTGGTGGGATTCGAATGACATTACATACGGAGCTTGTGTTTATTTATATATCTGAATAATAAACAGTAAGTGTTATTGGAGTTTAAATAAACTCAGAACCACTCCTGAAAATGAACATTCCCCACCCACACTGACTAAGGTACAGCTGTTCGTGCTTCCTAAACTCGTTAGTGCCCGTCCCGTGTATATCGCGAGTGAGATTGGTGGACCACAATCAGCCCATGGTAACAGGACTGACCGACCCAAAATATCCATGATTCCATAAACATTCCAAAAATTGAATTTATTGCTTACATTTTTGTTTGTTTGTTTGATTTGATTCTTTACGTCCCATCAACAATATTTCAATTAAACAGGGACGGGTCTTCCTGGGTTGAACCAGTTCTAAGCTAAGATAAATGTGTCTTGCTCAAGGACCTCAACACAGTGACGCCGGTAAGGCTCAAACCCGTGGCCCCTTGGTCTGGAGTCAAGCATTCTACCACTGAGCCACTGCGCTCCTTTGCTTATATTTACATTTTATTATAAATATCTAAAATTATATAAAAAAGTATTTTTATATTACGAATTAAAACAGTTTTGTATTTAAAATATAATTGTATTGACGGTTCAGTCAACGTGTAAAATGGAAAAGCTAGCTTGAACAAGGACAGCCAATGGAGCAAAGGAGAGACTTGTTTTGCACATGCGACTCAGGTGTGGCTCACTGTCAATCACAACACCAGTATCACATTTTGCGAATGAGTTTGATGTGGAAGCGTATGGCACTGGCAAGTGAGCTTGGCAGCTGTCAATCAAATTTTGTGCAATTCATGAGGCTATGAACAGTTGCAAAAATCATTATGCATCAAAGCTTACTTACCTAAACAAAAGTTTTGGAACTCTTCCAGAATTTCTTGTCTCAAGAGACAAAAGTGATCTCCTTTGATGGATCCCAGATGATCACTGGTTCCATCACGAATACGAACTGTCACCAAAAAACTTTCCTCTCCAAAATCAGCCAGCTGAGTACACTGAAAGATAGTTAAAAGCAAAAACATGTAGTATACGCAATACAAGGCTTTGCTGGTCACAAGCAACCAATATTAAAGACCAAAATAAAATTATCCTGTTAGCCCTAAAAAGTATGTATACTTCCTGTCAATGAAATGAAATTATCAACTTCCATATTGTCAACTAAATTATCTTGTTAGTCTTAAAAAGTACTTATACTTCCTGTAAATGAAATTTTACCAGGAAAATAAATTTGATGAGCACACAAGATTTTGGTTCTTATCTCAAGCAAGTCTCATATTGGGCCTCGAGGCAACAGGGTTTTTGACAAAGCGAGCCTCAAACCCACCTTCTCAGATTGAAAATTTCATGTGTGGCAAGCTAAGGTATGTTTATTGAATAACAAAGGCGCTGATCAGTCTGCACAGATGCACATGTATGACCACTCTGAAAATGATGATATTTGGCTTATTTTTTCTTGAATACATTTGTCGTGGGTTCCGGCAACATTATATATGATTTGATGAGAAATAATGTGGAAACCTCTTACTTAGGGCTAAAGTCTGAAGAAAAAAATGATATCATTCCAAAGTTACTAGCTAATAGTTTTAATTAGCCTCCCAAACACTAGCATTTACTATTACTTGGGCCAAATAAAAAAATAAATGTGTTTCGGGTAACAGATCTGAAAATTTTAGGTATTAAAGGGTAGGCATACATATTTTTTCAATTAATCTTTTTCTGGAAATAATATGATTTTATGCATTTTGAAAGGTATTTTGCCTTTCAAAATGCATAAAAATATATTTTTCAAGAAAACCTGAAATAAATTCTAGGTTTCACTAGTAAATTTAGGTATGGTCGGGTTACCCTAAATACGGGGTATTTTTTTATATGGCCTTCAGGACTCTAGTTAAAGAGTGCGTAACGACAATTTAATTTTCTTATTTCTCAACCAAAACATATGTTGTGGGTGCTCAAAAGAACCGTCCCAATGATACGGTTCTTTTGAGCGCCCAAAACATATGTTAAAATTGATGGGTAAGAAAATATACTTAAACGCAAAAGTTTCGCAACTCTTACTAAAATGCTACTTCCTTCGTTTTGAGACAAAAATTTTATTCCATGATATGGTGATTAACAAGTCCAATTATTCGCCATCCAAACAACATGAAAATCAGACCAGTGAGACTTATGATTGCCGATCTGCAACAAGAAATGTAAGGCAACCCAAATTTGAATAGTCACAGAGTTACAACACCTTACATTTTATCGAGTCACAGTGTTACACCACCTTACATTTTATTCGGAAAAGGTGTTTAACCATTATCTGTTTTCAAAAGCAAAAGGGCAGACAACTCAAAGCAGGTTATTTTATGCATTTGTTAACATTCATTACGTCACCGTAAAGCCTTCAATATTTGACGTAATTGGCCGTTCAAGCACAACTGAATATCAATAATTGAATTTTTAATGTCACAAGTAAAAGCCTACAACACTTTGCATAGAAGACAGAAGATCGCGCAACAAAACGGAATAAAATGAACAATTTTGATAAATTGGTTGACGTTAACAAAGAAACGCAGCGACTTTGAGTGTTGATAGACGTTAATTGTTAAACCTTAAAATGTTTTACGTTAGATACGACATCTGGCTATCACACCACACCGTTCGTTTTCAAATCAAGATAACTATCTTTATGCTAGACGTAAATTGTTGAAAAACACTGACGTCATTATAACGTCAGAATGAAGAGTATGATTAAAAACCGATCAATGGTAAATCATTCCATATTCAACAGGGGCATAAAATATGATTATATGAATATTCTAACATGGACCATACTGAAGAAAACACAGATATTAAACGGTTGCGAAACTTTTGCGCTTAAGTATATTTACAATTTTACGCTGAAATTTTTTGTTTATCTAAACCTGTGGCCTTGGTATATACATACCAATTCCCTGATCTGATGTTTGATATCTTCAACTATATCCTTTCTTTCTTCCTCCAGTGGTTCTTCAGCTTCTTGCTTCACCACCCCCACTGACTGGTCCACCAGTAACAACTGACCTCCATCACCGTCCCTGCCACTGGCTTGTTGTAGTGCCTGCAACTGCTCAGCATCTATATGTAACACTGTAGCCTAAAACAATATTATAACGTAAATATTGGGCCTAAATTTTAAAAATGTTTGCCGTTTCCCAGCAATTCACCGTCCCCGCCACTGGCTTGTTGTAGTGCCTGCAGCTGCTCAGCATCTATATGTAACACTGTAGCCTAAAACAATATTATAACGTAAATATTGGGCCTAAATTAAAAAAAATGTTTGCAGTTTCCCAGCAATTTACCTCCCTATCCAAAACTTTTTATGGCCTCTCTCAGAATTAGCAGTCAGGGCACTTACTTTAAAAAGTGATTTCTATCAATCACTTATAGGCATAGTTTTTCACAAGAACCAAATATGGGCCTCGTCTTCAGGGTTTTCGACAAAGTGAGACTCAAACAAGTCTCCTCAGCTACAGAGACTAGCAAGGAAAGCAAGGAAATTGTAAATTCGCTCGTATCATGTCTAGATATGATTATTTCCAAAAAGCAAAATAACAAAGGCGCTGATCAGACTGCGCGGCTGGTCTGTGCCTTTATTGTTCTCAAACACTGATGTCAAGTCAGTCGAAGTCGAGGCCCATATTCTTAAAGCATGTCCTTGTAAATATTGGTGTCATGCTATTATAAGTAGCCATGCATTACCGGAGAAAGAATCCATGTACATGTACTATAATCCTATATCCCTGGAAGTAAAATGGTGAATATCCTGTATCCCTAATAGGCTAATACCCCTATACAAGCCACAGTAACTGGCTCAATTTCTTATCTCAAGATTTCAAAAATCCTCAACATTAGAAATTCAAGTTTTAAAGCTTGCAGCATACCTTCAAAATATTAATACAGTTGTATTTCAAGTTTAAATGGTCGATTGCAGTGTGCAATCTAGGAAGTTTAAATGGGGACCATTTTCATTTGATTTCATATAAAAATTTAACACTGTCCAATATTCCCCACTCACAATGTTAAAGATGGCCCACTCTAGTTTTAGCCATTTGATAAAGAAGAGGGTCAATGGCCCCCTCTAGATTGAACACTGCACTTGTCTGTAGATACACTGTAAATATATCAGAAAAGCTATTGTAATTTGCCTAATTCAGTATTTTGAGGAATAATCCTGAAAATGCTCACCCATGCTATGTACAATTCGGCCAAATAAAAAAGTGTGTTTTGGGTAACAGGTCTGAAAATTTTAAGGTAGGGTAGGCTTGTGCCACACATATTTTTGTTATTTTGTTTTTTCTGGAAAAACTATAATTTTTATGCCTTTGTTTGTTTATTTGATTTGTTATGTCCCATCAACAATCTTTCAGTTAAACAGGGACGGGTCTTCCTAGGTTGAACCAGTACTAAGCTAAGATAAATGAATTTTTATGCATTTTGAAAGGCATTTCACCTTTCAAAATGCATAAAATTATATATTTTTTCCAGAAAACCTGAAAAAATCTAGGTTTCACAAGTAAATTTAGGAAGGGCAGTGATTCATTTACAATTTTTGGCTTATGGGTCCTGGGATTCACTGTTCCCAATATCAATGAGTCCCAACTGCAAACTTATGAGTCCAAAACACTATTTTTAATGACAAGTCTGCAATAATATCGCATCCCGGGACTCGCCGGGACTCGCTGAAATAAAAACTTATGCGCAAAAGATGCAGGATGCGCAGGTAACAAAATCACTGAAGGGTTGGGTTACCCTTAACACAGCACCAGGTATTTTTTTATTTGGCCTTACCTGATCAGAAGTTATATATCCCTCTGGCTGAGAAATATTGAGCAATGTCTCTGCCACCCCTGGCACATCCACATTGTTGAGGACTGTAGCTGTAGCTGGTTGAGACACTTGCATTGCTGTTGAGTCAGAGATAATCTGAACTGTAATTCCACCTGGCACCTCCCCAGCCTCTATGAGCTGTCCCTGGGCCAGGGACACAGGGGCCCCGTCCATAGCTACCTGTCACTGAAAAATAAATCATCAGTCCAGTTAAGCAACACTTTTGAGCGTTAAATTGTTATTGTTTTCCTAGTATCAGTTTAACCCTTTGCATAGGTCGAGTTAAGAAAATTTTTTGAGAGTAAAATTGCAATTATGTTCTTAACAAGCAATCTAAACATATGTTTTGGGTGCCCAAAAGAACCGTTTCATTGAGACAGTTCTTTTGAGCACCCACAACATATGTTTTGGTTGAGAAGTAAGAAAAATAATTTCAGGTACGCACATTTATCTGGGGGCCTAATAAATGGCCCTGGGGATCGGTCAAATATAATTGAATTTCAATTACAAAGTCAATTTCAAACCAAACTTTGTAAGTCTTCTCACAAACAAAAGATATAAAACATATCAGACGGGATTTTTATTTGGTCGTCTATGAGATGCACCAGGGGTGGGACTTGGGGGGTCTGACTGTTTGTCTGTCATGCTATCTCCTAGACTATTGGACAACATCCAACCGAATTCAGTATGCAAGTGGGCCCTGGGCCCTGGGGAGGGGTCAAAAGCTCAAATATCATTAAATATCAATTACATAGTCAATTTCAAAGAAAACCGAACCTTGTACGTCTTCTTAAAAATAAAAGATATAAAACATATGATCAAACGGAATGCCCTGGGTGGGACTTGGGGTCAAAAGGTTGTTTTTTAACATGGTTATGTCACTCATGGGTAGAACAGGATACAAGTGAAAGTTTTACCCTACCGTCAAACTGGTGACCTTGTGTGGGATCAAATAGTCAAATACCATTAAATTTCTTTGAGAGCGTGGGGATTTGCGATGGCATGCCATCGACTGCTCACTCTAAGATACCTTCAGCTTCACAAACAGTGTAGGGGTTTCCCCAAATACAAAAGGATAAAACATATTGGGTGGTGCTCAAAAGATGATGGTGCCCAGAACAACCATCTCACTAAGATGTGGGGAGGGAGATAACAGTTTCCTTTCTTTCTTTCTTTCTTTCGGATGTATTTTCCTTCTATGCAGAAGCACCTCTTGCGAGCAGAAGTTTAAAATATACGGTAAATCTTGTATTAGTTCGTACACTCGAATAGTTCGTACACCATAAATTATTCATGACCGGTCAGCTCAAAATGTCATGTATTAGTTCGTACAGTGGTCATTTTTCCTATTTGTAATTTTAATAGTTCGTACACAACGTTTTTTCCGTTCATTTGGTCAATCAGTGTGTCTGTCTAAGATGCTTTCGTTTTTCGTCGAGCACGTCAGTTAACAAACATATCAGCGGAACAGGAGCGTTTCGCCTGTCAGTGCGATCGTCAGCGTCGCTTATGCGCATGCATCCAGCATTGATGCATGCCAAATTTTTATTCAATGATAAACGCTAGGTTCAATGAACGTCGGACTGATGCAAATCGCGGAGATATTTTGTCCAGTCATGACAAAAATCAAATACATGTACACAACCACGCGCGCGTGCACACAGTGTCCTACGTGTCTGTGATCATTGAGCCTTTCTGGTCTTCCTGTGTCATAAATATGCCCAAGCGTCTTTTTTTTAATCACTGGATCCGAGCATGATGAAACCATATCGGCTGGTGTTTATCACAAATGTTATCAGCGAAGGCTCAGGGGAGCCTGTGCTTTTGTGCAATCTCGTCGGGTAACTCAAAGTTTTGGAGTGGATGAAGAATCTAGACACCAATTAGCTGTGCTTTAAATGTGCGTCCATCAATTTCATTTCTAAGTTTCACCAAAACGCGCACGCGATAAGCGTAATAAAATAACTATATACATTGTATATCCGATGGAACTTTTTATCAAAGACGACACTGATGAGCCTAGCGCGGCGTCCTCATGAAATTGTATTATGGGTCTTACACATTAAATGATTCCTGTGGATCATCACACGTACGCACAGACGCACGAACCAAGATGAAAAGTGATTTATGCATGCTTCTGCATCATGCTTTACATTGGGCTGTCGATGAAACGAGCCATTTCATGAGATTATGGTACCTCTCACACATGCAACCAGGGAAGGCTCAGACGAGCCTGCACACCCGCACAGTCTTGCCAGGGGCATAAATGCTCACATACAAGGATGTAGATGTAGGTGCAAGTCTAAAGCTTTTTTACCCAATTCCGCGAGAAACTTTTTTGTATGCAAACAACAAAGGCGCAGATCAGCCAGAGCACCAGCGCAGTTCTACCAATTATCTCTAGAAAGTATGATAGCTAAACCTGCTACATGCAAAAAAATAAAATTCCTGTCAGACATGCGTGCGCGGATCCAGACAATTCCAACGGGGGGGGGGGGGGGGGGGGGGGGGGGGGGGGTCGAATTGCTTCTCGAGGGAGGTTCGTACCAATTTTTCTTCTAGGAAACAAATGGCAACTTATGATTTTCATGGGGAGGCCCGGACCCCCTGCCCTCTCTGTCTCCGCCCATATCAGAGTTTCAAACAGTTTCAATTCACATTTTATTTAATTTTTTTGCTGGGCCTGGTCAATTCACAAAACGTCTGCTAATTATATCAGCTGACGCCAAGGGCAAAGACAGCATGATCCTTTTTAAGATCAAAGAGACCGCGCACATCAATTCCGACCATGTGTTGTTTTAAAGTTTGGGGTCGCACGTGATGATGGCCTTGACGCAAGAAAATGTACATTACACATTAAACAGTGACCCAGGCGTTATGAACAAGTCGAACAGGATTCATGCGCGGATCCAGGAATTTTTGTCAGGCGGGGGGGGGGGGGGGGGAGTTTGGTCGAGGCCCGACGGCCAGAAAACGGTCTGGACAATGTTTTTTTAGCCATCAACTTATTTTACAGTTTACAGAGTGGATCCAATGGTTTTATTACAGAGGGGAGGAGAAGGGGGTCCAACTTCTTCCAGGGGGTGGGGGTGTCCAAAGAAACCCATATAACTTGTGATTTTCCAGGGGGTTCAGACACCCTAACCCCCTCTGGATCCGCACGTGGGGTCGCCTGACGCCACTGTTTACTTACAGAATCATGGTCTATCAAAATTTAAATAAAATTCGAAAAATACCACCCAACGACGGCTAAACGGAAAAAAAGCTATCTTCTGCTGGTCAAGATAGCAAGTGCGGATCCAGAGGGGGTCAGGACCCACCTGGAAAATCACAAGTTATATGGGTTTCTATAGGGTACAAACAATTGGACCCCCCCCCCCCTGGAAAATGTTTGACCCCCTCTGGAACCTTGGAAAATGACAGTTTTCTTCGAAATTAACCATTTGACTTTAGTAAAATAAGCTGAGGACTAAATAAAACGTTGTCGGGGCTTTTTTGTCAGATTGACCCAGACCCTCCCCCCCCCTGACGAAAAATCCTGGATCCGGGCATGGAAAGCAAGGTGTACACGGGATAGCATGGTGTTCAAATAGCAGTGCAAAGACTAGCATGTGCATCCAACCCTGTTTCTGGCTGTAAAAGAGTCAGTCAGCCTCAAATCACGAAAGACAGATTTTCTCATGTAATGGCTTTTCCATGGTCAAGCGACCGAAGATGACAAAGTACGGGAATCTGGTTTCTACATTGATTGCCATCATCATAATCTTAGAATGCTAACAGCCTAACCTAGCTATATTGGGTCCGAGCTAACACGTAAGGGGGTGTGCGAACAAGCTGAGCATGTTATGTCGCCACAAGGAATACTATGTATGATGAAGACTCAAACCAACCAACCTATGCAGAAATAAAGGTGTTCATACAAAGCCTTTAAATGGAGTAAGCAATCGCAAAAACGTAAGTTGTTGGTCTTTTTACAATATGAAGGCAGAGAAATGTACTACTCTGATTCATGAGAGTTCTGCGTTCCAGTTGTTCATATTTCATATTTAGAAGTCGCCATTTTCATTCCAAATCAATGAGTGTACGCGTACGTCTAACCTGTAGGACTGAATGTACGTACATGTATTGTCTTGTCTACTTCTATGCTGCATTTTCGAGGGTTCTAAGAAAATAAGAATCTACATCATGACCAAAAACGAAAGCTGCGATATACATTGCTCTGTTACGTTATTGAGCTAGCCGTCGGTAGTGAACAGAAGTTGTATTTTTGTTATGATTCCTTGGACCCAGTGGGTCCGAGTATGATTCCAATCAAGACAATTGTCATAGAACAAGTCCGAAGTGACATCTCTTCCGTAAAGCAGGCCTATGTAAAGTTGGCCTGTAACCGGGTGATATTGCCGGGTATATCGCACATTGCATGTGAGTCGGTTGAAACGGCAATCCGGACTTTTATGTTTGGTTGTTTATTTTCAATCTTTCACCATGCTATTAAGAATGTCAGTTTAATTGAAAATACTGATCAGACATTCAGCCTGTAATTAGGCTAAAAGGATAAACAGAAATTCCTCCCTCTTTGGAAATTTTCGCATGTTTTGGTCCCGTTTTTCGATCTTCAGAATTTCATTTTATTAGTTCGTACAGTCCAGTTTCTCAGAAAAATAATTTTTATAAGTTCGTACACAGCGAAAAATAATTATTTTTTACTGTACGAACTAATACAAGATTTACCGTAGGTGTATTTAAAAAGTCTTGTAAAACTTCTTTAAAACTGAACATCAAACTAGATTAAAGTCTATGTACATTGGGTTAGCCTTTGTGGGCAGCCATTTTCACCAACCGTTCTATATTTTCCAATTGAAGTTTTCTGACATGAAATTTGTGAAAACAGGTCTTGATAATCGTTCTATTTCATCTTCTGTTCATCGAAGAGCAGGCAATGCCTTAACCAATGTTTCATTACACACCAGGACTTAAAGGATAACTGACCAGTCTTTTGCGCAACTATACCAGGTTTCTAAGTTTGTTTATCTGACAACAATGTCTTTTAATAACCGTACTGTGTATTTTCTAATTTTGAAGTAGGCTGGGCATGGAGCCAACACTTGCAGCAGGTCCTCATCCCCCAATTGACAATGACGGTGCACTGGATCTACTGCTACACCACAGAATGAATTCCTATTTTTTTTTGCACTGCAGCCATAAGTAGGTCCCTGTTAGAATTCTGGCCATTGTGATCGCCTTTCTCATGTCCAATACTGTCGAGTCGAGACTACGCCACATTAGATGGTTTCCGAAGTCAGAGGTCACGTGAAACCTAGTTGGTCCAGTTTGTGCACGACATCATCAGCAACCAGAATGGGGCTGTGAATCTTGGACACAAACAGACAGATTTGATCATAATGGATTTTGCAAAGGCCTTTGATAAGGTGCCACACAGGAGGCTATTACATAAGTGGACCATTATAGAATAAGAGGGTCCACCACCAACTGGACTAATTCATGACTCTCTGGGCGCACTCAACAAGTAGTTTTAGATGGTCAAGCCTCAGATCCAGCCCAAGTGTTATCCAGTGTACCCCAGGGGTTGGTTTTAGGATCGATCCTGTTCCTTATTTTTATAAATGACTTGCTGGATAACATCAGGTCTTCTTTTCGCCTGTTCGCAGACGACTGTGTCCTATATAGGAACATTCATTCAAATCAGGACAGCTTGACCCTGCAAGAAGACCTCACTAGCTTAGTGCAATGGGAAGCTGATTGGCAAATGAAATTCAATGTGGCCAAACAATACTCTATTAGAGTGTCACAAAGAAATACTCTTTGACTATTCCCTTCACAACCAAACTTTGGAAAATGTTCAGCCAGCAAAATAGTTGAAAATACCTTGGTGTAACTATCTCTGATAATATGGATTGGGGTCAACACATTTCTGAAATTTCTTCAAAAGCAAATAAGGCACATGGTTTCCTTCGCAGGAACTCGGCTTTGCACCTTAGAGTACTAAGGAAGCTGCATACAAAACTTTGGTTAGGCCTAAACTAGAGTATGCAGCACCCATTTAGAGCCCTTACTCAAAACTTCAGATTAATCAGGTAGAGTAAGTTCAGAGGACAGCAGCCCACTGAACCTGCAGGAGATGGTGAAACACAAGTAGTGACGGCAAGATGCTTGATGAGCTTGAGTGGCCATCTCTTGAGGCCCGTAGGGATGGGTCCTCCCTGCTTCTCTTTCATAAAATACATTCTGGTGCAGCGGTGCTGTGTCTATAGAAAAAGACAAGTATCTGACCCCTGCTCACATTTTGAAAACTACCAGGTAATCACACAGAGGTACCAGACATACAGTGATGTCCTGAAGAACTCTTTTTCCCCCCAAACTATTCCACAGTGGAATAGTCTTTCTTCATCAGTGGTCAATTCCCAGACTACTGGGGAGTTTAGGGCGCTCCTCATTTAGTCAAAAACACAGCAGAAAAAAAATTTGTTTTGGTTTTTTTCTTCAAAAATTCCAAATTCGCACTCCCTGGTGTAATGATCGAATTCAATTGTGCCAGATTGCTTGTTTGATTTGACTCTTTACGTCCCATCAACAATCTTTCAGTTAAACAGGGACGAGTCTTCCTGGGTTGAACCAGTACTAAGCTAGGATAAATGTGTCTTGCTCAAGGACCACAAGGCAGTGGAGCCGGTGAGGCTCAAACCCGCGGCCCCTCGGTCTCCAGTCAAGCACTCTACCACTGAGCCACTGCCCTCCCTTGTGCCAGTATGAAAAGATAGATAGATAGTTGCTCTGATCCTTAAGTTATCAACTGGGAGATATATTAGAATTTTCTTAGATAAATTTCACTTACAAACTGCTCTGATCAAAATTTGTTAACTGCTTTCACGTATGTGTGTTTCCACTGTAGTTTATGCATGAGTCTTTAGTATCCACTGCTCCCCCACCTACAGGGATAGGCAGGGAAAGTGAGTCACCCTTGAGACCCTTCACTTTTCAGAACCCTGATATAAGCCCTGCCCTGTGGGAACAAGCTGATGGTAACAAGTTAACAACCCTACTCTTAGCCTCGCCCTACACTACAGAAAATCTCAGCGGGGCAGATGTCCCAATGTTATAACCCCCGCACTTCCCTGGCACTGTGAGGACAATCAAAAAGTACTTGTCCTGCACCGTAGCCCAGCTACTCCACCGCTATCCCCGTACCTGTACTGTAGGTGTGGGAGGCTGTGGATACAAAATTGAAATGACTGGTGCCTTACTATATGAGCTACACATGAGCTGACTTAAGGATGGCAGTTCATATTTTTCAATAATTTTACTTGTGATGAAGAAGCTGCTTTGGATATTAAATGAACAGACAAGTTGTCTCTGAACCAGACCCTCGAGACACTCATTATTACTGGTTGTATCACTGTTTAGTAAACCAAAACGTCTCTTATGTAGTTCTGCCTCCAAAAGGTAGAGCTCCAAGGAGCATATACACTGCACCACATGCTGTATGTTGCAGTAAAGACTGAATATTACGTAATGTCTGTATGTAATATCTGGATAATTGGTCCACCTGACCCTGCGTGAGGCTCAATATGTTAAGACAGTACAGTAGACGCGCTTTTGTTTGTTTGATTTGATTTTTTACGTCATATCAACAATCTTTCAGTTATTCACCATATCCAGGGCTGCGGAAATACCATGCCTGACTTGTCCGACCAGGTCCCATTTCATTCAGGACAAGTTGAAAATTTCTATTTACTTGTCCTTGGACAAGTACAAATGTACATAGTTAATAAAATTCTGAGTATCATATTTTGATTAATTATTACGAGTTCACATGTTGCATTGAAAACAGTGTGGATCCTGCCAGCTGATCTGGATCTACACTGTTTACAAGAGAGTTGAAATCTGGTTTCATACTGTTTTCAAAAGTGTAAATTGTTTAAGCACAGAAAGGTATAAGCTAATCTGTTCTTTCGGACAAGTAAAATTTTCTTTGGACAAGTACATTATGACCAATTACTTGGCCCTGGACAAGAAGAAAATTTTACTATTTCCACACCCCTGACCATATCTACATTAATCAAGGTTGGCAATCGACCGGCAATATGCATATTGACCAGACCAGTGGTCATTACTGGCTTTAACCGGTCATTACTGGTCAATTGGTGGCCGACTGGTCGATTGAAGAAATCATGGTCGATGTGAAGATACTAAGCATTAGTTATCCCAATTTACTGGACTCTATAAACAGACTTAAAATAGTTTCAATATAAGATAATACAGGCTTAATTGAAAATGTGTTTCATGAGTTGCTATTGCTTTAAAAATTGTATTGATAAATAAATGGCGAGGTCTGCTGACAACAGGTTGTCACCAGACTTTTTGGTCTGCTGACAACCGGTTGTCACCAGCAAAAAGTCTGCTGACAACCAGCTGTATATTTTTCAATAACAATGTGTACCCTATTCAACAATATCAGGCATTTAATGATATACTCTGCCAGAGGAACAGATAAGCCACTTTTTGGGGTATTAAAGCAATTAAATTTGTGAAAAAAGCAATTATTTTCAAATGAAGGGGTAATAAAAAGCAATTTAATTTTGGAAAAAGCAAAGAAAAACTTCAATAAACTCTTAAATATGAATACACTCCATCACGGTCGCACACCTCATGTTCTGCATCATACTTTTGTTGTGATGTTCTCCTTTGTCACAGTCATTTGTGTATTCTACTTTGATACAAGCAAGTCATTTGTCAGATACTGGCTTAAGTTTTTGCCCAAAGCACTTCAATCTGTGTGTTTATTCCATTACTAAGATTAGTTACTTATAAATAAGCAATTTAAAAAAATATATGTGGGGTAAAAAATGTTTTTAAGCAATTGTTTTTGAAAAAAAAAAGCAATTGATAAAAATCTAGTGGGGTAATACCCAATTGAACTGAAAGCTTATCTGGACCTCTGCTCTGCTATAAATTGTTTTTCTATACATATGTATGTATATAGAGATTTTTATACAAAAAAAAAAAATATACAATTCTGCATATGATCAAATGATATTAAGTTTCAATTATACAGTGCTTGGTAATTATTGGTAAATTGACTAATCATTATTAAAGGTACTATTCTTTTAACTCTTATAAAATGGAATCGTCCAGTGGATAATCTGAACTCTTACAGCTTATTTACGAGGGTTAGTCAAAAATAACTGAGCCCTACCTCATTATTGTTTAGCCTCACATTGTAGACAAGAAATGTGATCATCTTTTATAAGTATAACATGTCATAGACGTTTTGACCCAAAATAATTACCCTGGTGAAGCTTCTGTTATGGTTGCTAGGCAACTAAAGATCGTCAGTCAGGGCGATGTGTTCATGATCTCCGCCACTAGGAATATAAAGTATGTCTTAAAAAAAGCTTGTGGCCTTAATAGTTTTTGAGAAAGACACATTTGACATTTATTTGAATAACATATGTCATATTGTCTTTTCATTATACTTGGTTCGTAAATGTTTAGGTGAACACTGATGGTATGCGTTGCTTAGCAACAAAATATGTCAAAGTTTCACTAATTTTCAAATATATGCGGATTGCGTTGCAATGGAAACAGAATGATTTATTCCAAACAAGGAATTCAATATTTCTAAGGGTTTGTTTGTGTATGCAGTTCTACAAAAGCATTATTAGGCTTTTGTTTTATGTTTCCTATTAAAATTGTGTTAATATGAATGTGGGTGGGGTAAATGAAAGGACTTGAGGCATGTAAAAAATTGCTAAATTCTGAAATCAAATTACCACAGAATCTTTAATTTTGGGTCAGTTGTTTTCTTTTCTGTAGCACTGAGTAGGTTCATGTAATAGGTATCAAATGACAGTGAATGCAGCATTACATTAGCATTATCGTTTCCATGGCAACGCTTAGATATCGATGCATTACAGCGTGAACGCATCTGTTCGACAGGTCATGTTCAGTTGCCTAGCAACCAGTATATAAAGCCTATAAACAGATATAATTTAGGTTATTGGATAGATGACATATAACTGCGATGAAATATTATTTAAATATGGGTCCATTTTACTAGAATTAAATGTTATAAGGTAGGGCTCAGTTATTTTTGACTAACCCTCGTATTATAAAAGTTAAGAAATAACCCCCTGGTCAGACTCACTCAGCTCCCCTTAGGGGAGATGCTGTTCTATGATTAATTTGCTTGTGGAAACTTTTCCTTGTCGAGATATTTGATTTTGGTGCTTTAAGAATTACGGTAATAATGATGAAATACATGTTTTATTTCAAGCTTATTTCAAATTCAATATGTTATGACTTTATCTAAATAGCTGTAATTCTTAACTAGGCGTTTTAGCTGAAGTAGCTACATGTATTAGTGCTAGCCTGCTAGGTGGACAAGTGTGGTAAATGGAAACTTCCAATTGATTTATTTGACTAATCCAATCTGGTTATTAATAATTAATTTGCCAAAGATAAGTTACAAATAGTCCCTGATCAGATTGCTCTTTATCTAGTATCAGATTGGTCTTCCAGGTACCTGATGGTGTGGGAAAACTTTTCCTCTTCAAAAAATTGGATTCAATTTTATTCTGGTGCTTCAAGAGTTTGTACTGATAATGCTAAAATAATATTGTCCAATCCATTGTGAACAATGCAATTATAATATATAAGTTTATAATATATTTGTTCCCTTAAAGCTGCGCTAGTATCATAAAAGTTGATAAGATAAATGAACCTTGATATGCAAACTGTAAGCAATAAAACTTTATCTGGTATTTTTCTGCAATGCAAACTATTTAAATCTTTTTCTGTAATAAAATACCAAATTATTTAATATTTAATCAAGTTTTTTTATAACTGTATTTAAAATGCCACTAGACTCAGGTAGATTTCCAAGAGACCATGCTAAGTATACAGTAGTATTGGAAAATACAGCTGGTTGTCAGCAGACCTTTTTGCTGGTGACAACCGGTTGTCACTAGACCTTTTGCTAGTGACAACCGGTTGTCAGCAGACACTTCCTAAATAAATAGACCTAAAACAAACAAAAATGAATGCCAATAGTAAAGATCTTCAGTCTCAATTAAACTGAATCATCACCACAACTTTAAGTTCAGACTTAAACTTATTTTCTATTATTCATTAATAAAAAAAAAAGTAAAGCAAATGCAAGCATTGAAATTAAATAAATTTTAAAACTAGCTTTTTATAGTCATGTTTTTTTTTAATCAGTGACTTATTAAATGAAAGAAAGTACAAAAAGTCAATCAATACTTCAAATTGATCATCAAAGGGGTCATCATGTACAAATTAGTCTTTGCTCTATTAGTTAAAATGCAAATTGAATTGGCTTCTCACCTGAAAAGACAAAGGTGTGAAAATTGTAAAGAAAACACTGAATGTTTTACAATATATCGAGGAGTTAGAAGAAACAAAACTGTCAAAATACTGGACATGTCTCTCAGACTTAAGAAGGTGTGTCCAGTTTATCAGACCTATCCAATCACTGAGCTTAAAATGCATTGGCTTATTCACAGGCATCTGTGTTAATACAGAGGTGTGAAAGTGTGGTCATTCTGTTATCTGCTGTTATCAGTTAAGTTAATAATTTAACCAGTGTCATAATTTCATAAAAGTTATTGCCTCAAAATGTTGAAAAAAGACCCTGTTAGGCTGTATGGATCTGCCCTTGATGATTAAAAAAGACTATGTTAGGTGCCTGGACTGTATTGCAGAAGACAGTACTAAGGTAAAAAGTGCCCTTGGCAGGGACGAAACAGTATTTTATTATATTTTTTTCAATATATAGAACGTAACACCTATCGACCACCAAAACGGCCATTTAAAAAATTCAATCCACCACTCGGATTTGTATTGACCAGTATTGACCACTTTTTGGCATATTGACCAGGGCGGTTTTAACCGGTTAAAAACGGGGGGAGGTACTGTAAATACAGGTAACCAGACCCCCCCGATTTCCAGGGGGGTGGGAGTACTGGTTACCTGTTTATCCATTACGGACCACCTGTAAACCAGTAATAAGCAATTTATGTAGAAAAGGTGAATGTAGGGGACGGGTCTTCCTGGTGCTCAGGGACACAACACAGTGATGCCTGTGAGACTCGAACGTGCGGCACCTCTGTCTCGAGTCAAGCACTCTACCACTGAGCCACTACGCTCACTAAAGTAGACGCAGTAACATGTATGCTCTATAGGAGGTCTCCAGCCTAAGTCTTTTTTCCCTTGACCTTGTTCCCCCCCATTCACCCAAAAATCGAAAATTTGTTTTCTTATGATCATGATCCCTGTTCTCTATCAGAACCACCCTACCCACCATAATGTTGATGACCAAGGTATATATATGGTAGTGGTTATTGGATCCACTGTACCCAGGTCCCTGAGGCCTCTAACATTTTGTTCATAATGACTGCCTTTATGTTTAGCAGGTCGGTAACTACATATTATCTCCCTTGAGTAGAACGCGTCCCGCCATGTTTTTGTCAAATGACCTGATTAGACTGGTCTCCGAATACAATGGTCATTTAAATGCATTTTACCGATAAATACGGAATGATTACCTAGCCAAAATATTATACGCACGATCTCAATCTGTTTTACTTTTGTTTTAGTTCGTTATTTGGTTTAAACAGTCAATAATCTACACAAATACTGAGACTTTCAATCCGTTCTCCGCGTCTGTGTAGTTCAACTTCCGGTACAATCTGGGCGTAGACACTAAGCAATACGTAATTTGACCTGATTTTCCATGGACGCAAGTCAAAACGTCCCCAAGCCAAAACGCCTCCTACCTACGAAACGGATCAATCTGTCAGTTGCTAGATTATAAGAATCTATCATGAGTGTGAGGATAGGATAGAAAAATCCGTCACGACGATCACCGTTTGGCATCACGAGGCTTGCCCAGTGATGACAAACGGTGATCGCGAGGGACAGATTTTTTCTATCCCACCCTTACACGAATAATGGATTCTTTTTCTTGCTCACCACTGTTTTTTTATTTTTGATTAGCTTCCAGGAGTCCCTGAAAACGCTAAGATGCGACTTCACATGGTGACGTCACTTTAACGTCACTTCTGCAACAGGACCTTGATCACCTCCATCTATGGGAGCTGGACTGGGATATGGAGTTCAATCCAAGTAAATGTGTTGTAATACATATTACAAGATCTAGAACTCCAGTCCCAAGCCAGTACCTGCTGCATGGCCAAGTACTGGAATCGGTTGCAGGCTCCAAGTACCTGGGCGTGGAAATCAGCAGCAACCTATCCTTCAACGGCCACATTCAGAATATAACTACCTCGGCAAGTTGGTCCCTTGGCTTCCTCAAGAGAAACATAAGGTCCAAAAATCCAGAATTAAGGGAAATGGCATACAAAACTCTTGTTCGTCCATTAGTGGAGTATTCATCATCAGTCTGGAGCCCCTACACCAAAAGTAATATTGCCAGGCTTGAAATGGTTCAACGTAGAGCGGCCCGCTAGATTCTTAGTGAATACTCCCCATACGCAAGTGTGACACAGATGCTCCAATCCCTGGGCTGGCGGTCCCTTGAGCAGAGAAGGTCCGACTCCCGACTTTGCCTATTTTACAAGATCATATATGGTCTTGTAGCCATTGACATGCCTCCATATGTTGTACACCCATTGAGAACTCCCAGGAATTCACACACCCTTTGCTTCCGTCAAATTCAATCCACTGTAGATTACTACAAATACTCATTCTATCCCCTCTCAATCGTGCAATGGAACCGGCTGCCAGCACACATAGTACTTCTGCCCACCTTTGATTCATTTAAGAGGGCAGTGTGCACAGTCAGTCACCCAATGCCATAAATGTCAGTGTACTGTTTTTAAACTTTTTAGCCTATCACTGTCAGCCTGTTTCTGACTTTTAACATTTTAACCCTATCATCTTTTATTCCACTCCAACTAACAAATCTTATGGGAACTTTTTATTTTTAAAAGCATTTCTTCCACTAACACCGCACTGACGCGCACCTGCACGTAATCTCCGAGAGGGGGTGATGCAGTAGAGATAGATAGAACATAATAATGACGTCACTTGACGACCATGTGCGTGAGTTCCTATACAACCAATGTATGTAGTCCTCACGTGACAGTCTGGGTATATGAGAAAAAGAATCGATCATTGGTGTTCAGTGGTTCCAGAAAAATCCCAACCCGAGGGCCCACCGTCCCAGTGGGAAACGAGGCTTGCCGAGTTTCCCACTGAACGGTGGACCCGAGGGTTGGGTTTTTTTCTGGAACCACTGAACACCAATGATCGATTCTTTTTCTCATATACCACGACTGTACGGTACATTTCTGTGTCATATTTGTTGGTGACGTCACTGAGATCGATGTTTACAGTCAATGACGCGCGCTGTATAAAACAAAGTGAAACAGCGAATAAACAGCGCATTGAACAATGAACAAATGGTTATTTCATCAAAATGGATTAACAAGAACTAGCTTATCAGCCACAGTAACTCGAGTTGTTGAGGAAAATATGTGTGTGTGTGGTGTGTTTTTATATCGTCAAGGCTCCCCGTCCCGGTGGATTCAGTCACTCAATGCCCAACACAACAGGTTAAATATGCCAATCGCAATGCACTCAGCATGTTCAAAGCATTGAATAAAGGTTGTAAGTAAAAATGCGCAAATTTACTTTTAAACCAAGTTGGAGGCCGACTTAAATCGCTGAAAATTTAACATAGAATTGTTTCCTGACTGACAACAATTCAACTTTCGTTTCCGAAGGAATACAGTCATGCGCCAAAAATGTTATCTCACATTAGCAACCGGCCGTGTGTGGCTTATCTCGTATTAGTTAAGCTTATCTCACATGGGTAGCGATGTAGGACAGATTTTTCCGACAGCGAGCTTACATAGGGATCACTCGATCTCGTATGCGATGGTATGTGAGAAAAGATTTTCTATCCCAGGGTAAAATCTCAGATATCCTTATCCGGTAGTGTGCAAGAACTATCTATCTATCTCGTGATACTGGCACGATTGACTTTGATCATTATGCCTGGGAGTGCGAATTTGACATTTTGAAAAAAAATCTTGCAGCTGTGTTTTTGACTGAATGAGGAGTGCACTTTAAACTCTCTGTGGACTGGGTATTGGCCACAGAATGAGACAGACTACTCCAATGTGGAATAGTTCGGGGGGGGGGGGGGAGGAATCTTCAGGGCATCACTGTATGTCCGGTGCGAAGATTAACCGAAATCACCAGAAATCACCAAAATCTCCAGGAAATCACTGAAATCACCAGATAAAAATAGGAAATCACCATTTAATTGTTATTTTAATGCCATAATATGATAAAAAAAATCAGTATAATTAGCTTATTTCTACTTTAATTTTAAAAAGAAATAATGAAAAATAACGTAATGATTTCACTTTCGAATTCAGTGTATGATAAATTTACGGAAATCAACAGATAAAAATAGGAAATCGTCATTTTATTATTGATATAATGCCATAATATGATAACAACTTGTATAATAAGCTTAATTCTTCATTGAATAAAAAAAAATGTACATGTAGTAATTTCAATTTCAAATTCGGCGCATGGCGAAATCACCGAAATCACCAGCAAATAAAATAGAAAATAACCATTTTACTTTATGCCATTATATGATATGAATTTGAAAAATTGATAAGAGTTTACAAAAGGCTCATAGTATAATTTAAATGTGCTATTGATCGCTGATCTGCTTGTTCCTGATTCTGTCTACTGGTTCGACAAAGGTGGATTGCGTGCTGTCTTCAAGAAAAGAGATGGTAAATGAATAGATACCCACAGTCAATAGATAAATTGGCAAATCATTTTAGAGATAAACTAATTAAATTTCACAATAATAAGTTCTCAAAAGGACTACTCTTCCGTAGCCATGTTTATATTTCAAACAAAATATGAGTAATTACCTAGCCAGCAAACCTTGGGCCACCATCGGCCCACCAGTAAAAATGTAATTTGATTGAGGTTTTGCTTGCGGGCCGACGGTGGGCCAATTTTGTTTGCTTACTGGGTACAACCACATCAGTCTACATAAGCAATACTGTTATATATAGTTTAAACTGTCTTTTGGTGCTCAAAAGAACCGTCTCATCGAGAATATTCCTTATTGTACAAACAACAGAGGACAAGTGAATTACTCAAACAACTATAGGTAGAGCAATTACATATTTATTGCAAATGCGTACTTGCATTTAATGTCGTTATTATTACTTAAGTCAGGATTTACACTTGACAATCATTTATTGCATTAACTTCCCTATTGGAATCACTTTAATACCTCATTTAAGGAGCAGTGTAGACCAGCATTCGTATCTTGTTGATAACTATTGCTTTCTCTATGTTTCTTTGTACTTGTATTAGACTTAGTTATATGTTGAGAGCTTTAGCTATTTCACAAATGCAGCAGCTGGATATTGCTATAAATAACCGATATGAAAGCTGCTTTTCAATGTATGGTATAAACTTAAAACTCAATTATGAATAGCCTAAAAACAGTCAAAATTTTACTTTCTCTTCTTCGGTTACATTCTGCTTCTTCCATACAGATTCCCCAGTCCACCAATAGATATAATTCTATGTTACCATCTGTATACGTTTCACCTCTGAAACTTCATTCGGCCACTAAAATTAATTTACATGGAGTTTCTGACTCTGCCCTTTTAAGAAACCACTTAAAAGTTCGTCTTTCTCCTCTTAAGTCACCTATACTTAGGAACTCTAGGAGTAAGTATAGAAGAAGTGTAGTGTATCCCTCTATTTCTAAGTGCAATGCCAAGAGGTGTAGCTGTTGCAAACATTTATGTCGTAAATCAACTATTAAATCTAACGTTAATGGTAGACAATTTTCTGTAATTACTAATTCTGATCTTGATTGAAGATCAACTGATGTTATTTATGTTTTATCTTGAGAAGAGAAATATTGTGGCATGCAATATGTTGGCCAAACTTGTAGATTTCTAAAACTAGATTTTCTGAGCACTATCGTCAAACAAAAAAGCCTCGCAAAATTGATAATTTTCTTTATAGACATTTCAAACATACTATAATCATTCTACTAATAGTATTTCAATTCAGCCTGTTGAAAAGATTACATATGGTGATAATTCAACTAAAAGATATAGAAATATTCTTAGGCATGAATTAGAATTAAAATGGATAAAATTATTACAAACACCACATCCACTTGGTTTTAATGATAATATTTACCATGAGGGTAACATTTCTAGATTACCTGATTTTGATGTTTTTTTCTCTTTTAGATATACGTAAACGCAATAACCAATCTCATGGTAAACGCAAAAATGGAAATTTAAAACGCAAAAATAAACATGTTTTAACTCTTTCAGAATTAAGTATCATCTTAAAACATTCTGGCTGACATATGGCCCTTTCACGTTTAGTAACTCTTTCTATATCTTCACTTCGTAACTTGGATATTGAGGCTAATAAATTCTATGATAGAAATCATCGACTTTATGATGCTGCAATTCTTACCCGCTGTTACACTCAACATGCTCTTCGGCCATACATAGACTCCGAAATTAATCATATTAGGCATTTTATCAAAATTCAATTTGTCAACAAGGGAATAAATTCATTAACTTACCCAGTATATTTAAAGATAAACCTGTTATCTCTTCTATTCCTACTTATTTTGAAAATAAGGAATCCCCTATCATTTGTTATAAGTACAATAAACCTATTCGTAGTACTGTTTTTAACTATAACAAATAAGTAACAGAACTTGATATCGAAAATTCTATTCCTGACTCTTGAGATTGTAAAAACTCTAAATATTGCTATCAACCCACTGGTCATATAGTCACAGGGGATTTAAAAATCACAACTGATTCAAGAATTCGGTCTATTATATGTAAGGGACCTAAATATAGGTTTCCTGTGCCAATAGACTTCAAATCATGCCGTGAGGAAATTGCAGGTGCCTTACAAGAATTTTGTAATCGCTGGTGTAAACGAGAGCATGTTGAGTCTAATGCCTTAAATAGTTGGAAACTAAATATTTTTAAAATTATTGATGGTAGAATTTCATTTTATTGCAACAATTTAGATCTTCTACCACCTAAACCTAAATTCACTTTTAGACACTTGAAGAAAGGGATCCAGGAATTCCATAGGAGGTTTGTTTTGGCCCCTGCAGATAAGGCTGCTAACAATGTTGTGGTCGTTTTAAAAAGATACTATATTAAAACCCTAAAGAAAGAACTTAGCACTGCAAAAACATATGAGCATAACAGGCTGGATGAGACGTCTATCGCTGATAGGCATCGATGCCATATGGCAGCTAAAAATAGTAAGTGAGTATTATCAGGAAATACCACAATCACAAACCGCAGACAACCCCATGGCACCGTGAGGAAGAGCCGCTCAACCATCACGAGACACAAGATAGACAAATTAAGCAAAGCAACCAGCTCTCTCTTCCCCATCAAGATGATTGCAATACTAGAATGGACATAAAGTAACATACAACAAAACATAGAACAATTACAGACTCTCACAATAGGAGTAAAAATGAACAAAAAGTCAACAACAACAGAACCACCGCCTTAGGACGGACAGCAGCCTAAGCCACCGGGGGGGCTTAAATGCATTTTACTGGTACCAAATCTTCGCCTTAGATTCTGCTGTTGTTGAAGTACAAGAAATCTTAAGCTCGCATGGAGGCCATCTAACTAATTCAAGGTATCATCATGGAGAAACACTCTAATCAAATTAACACACCATGATGAAACAAAGAAAAGGGCTCATGACTCACAGATAGTCAGAGCTAAAGAAAACCTCATGTTGAGCCACAGTGGGTCCAGCTACAGATAAGCATCAGGCACCAACCCACCGATTAAAGTTTTACGTCAGAGCCGTCATAGAGTCTGAGGCCTGACCCACCGTCGTGCAATTAAAGAGGAAACCGTGATTGGGTTTAAAACTATGCATGCAGACTGTCGCATGATATACAAGTTATATCCAACCCTTATATAACGTTTTACTATCTCTTGAATTGATCACTAAAATTAGGTTTTCCAACAATTCGTTTGAATTTATAAACTAAATCACCATAAAATATAGGTTCTGATATGCCTTGTTGCAGAAGAGTTTTTAACCCAATGTTGTATTTAACAATTAACTCTGAGTGTCTGTAGTAGGCTTTAGAAAATACTTTTCGAATTTTATGATATCTATAACCTTGTTTTAATAACTTAGCAGTTAAAAATAAGTTTCTGTTGTTGAAGTCATCACATTAGAACAAAACGAATAAGCTGAGAAATATATACACCATAGCAAGGAGAGCGAGAAACTTCTCCATCAAGAAAGGGGAAATTTACTATTTCAAAATTAAAATCAAGCTCGTAATGTCACTTTGAATAATATAAACCATACGTCACAAGATCAGGACGGGAAGCAATTAAGAAAAAACACACAAAATGGCAAAAATATACAAGCATTGCAAAACAACAGACATATTCCATTTAAGAGAGACAAATGTCCGTCAAAAAATTGCACAGCTTATATTTTCTTTACATAGAGATATTTTGTTTTGCCAAGTTATTATTCCTTATAAGGGCCAATTTAAGGACCTAGAATACACAATAAAATGTGATATATTGCAATTTGAGAAGAAAAAAACAAACAAACAGACAAAGTCAATTTGTTGCAATTATTTGACGGACACTACTCCCGCAAAAGTGCTTGCATTTAGATCAACAAATTTAGCTGACTTTTTTTGTACATGCTATCATACTTAATGGTTCAAAAGAGTAAAAACCACTGTATAAGAATTTTAGAGCTATTTCGTCTAATGCATGGTAATTTTTATGAAAAACATATGCTTTTGTGACGTCTCTTCACTTTCCCATGTCCGTCAAGAAATGTGACGATCACACAAGTTGCAATAGTTTGTCAATATAATTATATTTTCTATCTGTGAGGCACTATTTATTTAGCACTGATCAGTTAATTGGCATTCATTACTTAAAATAAAACAAAAGAAGGAAAAAAAACAACGTTAATTTTGCGACTCGGATGTTGAGATCGTCACTTCCGTCAAACTACCCTGGGTATGATCGCAACATTAACAATAATTGTCTTGGAGAAAATACCCATTTTAAACAACTTTGGTTTTCTTTGTAAGATAGATGCTTGTATAAGAGGTAAACTGTAATAGCAGGGAGTTGACAAGGCTGGCCATGGGATGAGCAAATGGTCATTAAAGTTTGTCTGTCAATATTTTGTTATGATCGCAACATAGGCAGGTCGATGGCAACCTATACGGATCACATCAAAATAATGAGTTATCACGGTTTGAAGAGCATGTATCCTGCTGGAAATTTCAAAATATTGTTTTTAGATGTTGCAAAAAGGCGCTTATAAAGTTCATTTGATATCTGGGTCGTTAATTTTGCAAATTGCTGTTGCGATCATATTTGTTTGACAGACATATGTAGTGATCTTTCATTTTGTCCGCCAAAAATGACAATCACAACAAAAACAAAGTGATATTATTCAGAAATGGAAACTTATATCAAAGTAATTTTCTTTTATTATTGAAGCTTGCTGGATGCTTCGTTTAACGCCACAATTTCTCTGTCTGTTTTACAATAGTTTGACCTTCAGCATGGTTTTTGATTTTGTGATCGTCACTTAAGTCTGTCAAATTGTCCATCAAATCTTAAAAAAGACAATCACAACATTTAAAACGGCTGTTATTGTAAAATAGAAAAAAAAATATGTCAAAGTGATCTTATTGCATAATGCAAGCTTGATCTATGTTCTCACACTGGTCAATGTAAACGCACTGGTTGTTGCTACAACGAGCGGGTGGTTGCATTTTTTCAGCACAGATGGTGGCGTAAAAGGTAAAAAAAATCTAGTACCGCCTTGGAACGGTCAGTAAAATATTTTACTGGAGGGCTTAAACCGGTTTAACGGCGCGCCAACCTCACCCTTAATTCAGATGTGGATCAAGACACATAGATATTTGGTTTGCATGAAAGACCCCTAACTTATCAATGCATCACCTCCTAAAACATATAAATCAAAATATAACAAGGAGATAGAGCAAAGATAAGGACTCAACAGAAAATAGAATCTGTAAATTATGTAAAGTTGAAGTAGAAGACGAAATGCATTTCTTACTTAAATGTCCTAAACTTGAAGAAACAAGATCGGCCATTTTAAATAGTATTTATTTGAAATATAAAAACATACCTGTTTTAAATACAAATCAAAAATTTGTCTGATAATGAGCGCAGAGGATCCTTATATATTATATAAATATTACATTCCCTGGGAGGGTGATAGTCGAAAATATCATCCCGAGGAATGTGATTATCAACCGAGGCGCAGCCGAGGTTGATTATCACATTTCGAGGGATATTTTCGATTATCACCCTAGCAGGAAATGTAATATTTATTTTATTATACCGAACAGAACATTAGATTCCTTATTTTCTGAAGTAGAGCTGCTTCTCTTACTCAATAGACCTATCATGGTGAGGGGAGATCCAAAGGGAAAATAATGAACAGCCTCTTATCTATATGCTTGAATGAAATTAAATCTTTCAAAAAAAATGGTCCTTCTTTAACAATCTGAAAACTCGACCTGATAACTGACGTTCCTTTTAACAAATTACGTCATAAAAGCTGATGACGTCAAACTTGATACCAGGCAGCGTCATTTAAAGGAGATATTGTACATGAGGCTGTTTTGATGCAAAATAGAAAATTTTGCCTAATCTGCTTAAATTTGGCCTCAACGTGTTCCTCTCGTCCTAACTAAGAAAACGAGTGCCCACACTTTATGTTTCTGACCATAAACATCGAAGTTATTTGGAGTTTAAAGTCGCCAAATCATGGGTCATGTCCGCCATTGCTGTTGAATGTCTCCTGACGTGAACGAACTGACGCGCATTGGCGTTGCGCATCATGTGACCGCCCTGATATTTTATAATATCACCCGCTGCTATGGCAAACACGTGGCAGCATTCACCGTCGCTGTAGCAGCGGATGATATTATAAAATATCAGTCGTTCGTCTATGGAAGTTTTGTATGGGGAATTCACGTGAGGTATAATAATACGTAATATTAGCAAAATACTCATAGCATTATTTAGTGAGAGGGATAGGCTATTACATATTAACAGTAAGAATAATTAATCTTGATCATTGAACTTGCACATCCACTTGTGAACCCTTAAGATGTCCTATACATATTGCTGTGATAATACTAATCCGTGTTCGGTACTTCATCATCATCATCATCATCATCATCATCATCATCGTCGTCGTCGTCGTCGTCGTCGTCGTCGCCGTCGTCGCCGCCGCCGCCGTCGTCGTCGTCGTCGTCATGATCATCATCATCATTATCATCATCATCATCATCATCTTCAGTAATTGCCTCCCTCAGTACTTGAGTATTCTCCCAATGTGGTGGAGGATGCCCACGCACCACGGATAAAAGACGTATGTACAGTAGTTAAAATCGGATAAAACAAGGTGTGGCGTTTAGAAGGTGTGGGTTGCCAGCTGGTTCTGAAAGGCCTCCAG
The DNA here is from genome assembly GCA_964019695.1 of Loripinus fragilis. Classification (NCBI taxonomy): domain Eukaryota; kingdom Metazoa; phylum Mollusca; class Bivalvia; order Lucinida; family Lucinidae; genus Loripinus; species Loripinus fragilis. The sequence continues at coordinate 78,872,081 of OZ026525.1, forward strand.
CGTTGTCTGGCTTACTGCAGCCTGAGGGAGTTGGTTCCACAAGACGATAGTTTTTGGGAAGAAGCTCTGTTGGAAGGTGTTGTTCGTGGTCCGGATTTGATGAAAGGGAAAGCTGTGGCCTCTAGTCATGCTAGTCGATGAGTCAGGTAAGGCTCTACTGGTATTTCGTCTAAATTGTATACGATCAGGTACATCATGTTGAGTCTGGCAAAATCTCTACGCTTTTGAAGAGTGTCCCAGCCAAGGTCTGCTATCATTTCTGTGACACTGCTTTTTCGACCGTAGTCATTTGTAACAAATCTGGCTGCTCTTCGTTGGACCATCTCAATCTTATTGGTGTTTGTGTCGGTGGATGGTGCCCAGGTTTTAGCGGCATATTCCACTATAGGGCAGACAAACGTCTTGTAGGCAGTAGCCTTTGCAGCTTGTGATGCAGATCTAATGTTTCTCTTGAGAAATCCCATGGTGGAATTTGCCTTCTTCGCAACATTGTCTGCATGCCTGCTTTAGGATAAATCACTGCTGATGGTCACTCCCAGATACTTTGCCTCAGCACTTTTGTTCAACTTCTGGTTGTGTATGGTGTAGTCTGAGCAAAGGGGCCTCTTTTTAGTAGTAATGCGGATAACCTCGCACTTGTCTGCATTGAAGCCCATCTGCCATCTTTGTTCCCATTCTCGGAGCTTATTTAGGTCTTCCTGAAGCTGGTGGCCATTGGCAATTGGCAATGTTCTGTATTCTCCTATATAGCAGGGTGTCATCAGCGAAGAGTTTAATCTCTGGTTTGACGCATTCTGGCATGTCATTTCTAAGGCCAGGAATAGGAGTGGACCCAAGACTGTGCCTTGAGGGACACCTGACATAACTGGAGAGGGTGATGACTTTGAGCCTTCGATGATGATCTCTTGGGTTCTGGCAGACAGGAAGTCTTCTATCCAGCTAAAGAATGTTCCCCCCGTACACCATAGTGCTTCAGCTTGAGTAACAGCCGTTTGTGGGGGACACGGTCGAATTCTTCAGAAAAGTCGAGCAGTACCTAAACATGAAAGATGAGGTCTACCTACCATACACTCGCTCTGATGAAACCTTTACCTGTTTTAACTGCGGTATTCCAAACTTCTCCAGTGGACTTTTTGATACAGTCTTTGGGGATTCATTCGCCAACCAGGTTGCAAATAACAGCCATGGCCCTTCAGAATCATCCATCTGGAGCAGTGACATCCCAGAGTCGACCCGTAGCAGTGCCTCTTGCAATATCTCCAATCTTTCAAGCATCTCAAATGCATCAGTCTATGACTCGTCTCTCATAGAAGATGATGGAAGACAGCCATTATGCTCAAGCCCCACAAAGAAGAATCCTCAGAAATTAAATTCAAGCAACGTCAAACTAGCATCACTTAACATCCAGAGTGTCATGAGTGCTAAAAAGAAACCCAATTTTTGGAACTCCCTTGATAGTGTGGATGCAGATATCGTTTGTGGATGCGAGACCTGGTTATCGCCCTCTGTGGGAGACAGCGAAGGGCTGCCTAGCAACAGCCCCTACAACATTTACAGGAAGGACAGATCTGATGGCTATGGAGGATCACTATTACTGATTAAAAGTGACATTATAAGTGAGCCTGTTGACATCCAGACAAGTTGTGACCTAATTTTTCGGAAGATTCATTGTTCAGACTCACAGACCCTAGTCATTGGCTCTGCATACAGGTCAACGAACAACGACATAGACTACACAAACGAGCTTGTGGAGGTCATCCGGAACATATGCCACAAATACAGTGATGCAGTGGTTTGGCTTGCAGATGACTTCAACCTCCCAGACATCGACTGGTCAAAGAATTCCATTACTGGACATCAGTACAGAAAACACATCAATGAGACCTTCCTTACTCTCGAAAGCGACCTAGGCCTGCACCAAGTCATTGACGCACCCATCAGAGAGGACAATATCCTGGGGTGCGTTGCTTAACGCGAGCGTTTTGTAGCGCTTTGTGGCACTTTGCTATGCAACGGTATGTTACAATAAAGCGCTTCGTACCGCTACAAAATTATTCTTGAGCAGTCTCGCGGAAAGCGATATGTGAAACGAACCGTTGCATAAGCAGAGCGCTACGAAGCGGTGTATGTGTATGCATATCTTGAATAGGAATATTATCGTTGCGCAACGGACTGTTACAAAAAAGCGCTTTTTTGAGGCATAATCGTTGCATAGAGTTAGGAAAGCGCTACGTAGCGCTACATTATAGCGCTCGCGTTAAGCAACTCTCGCCTGGACTTGTTCTTCACAAACAGACCTACCTTAGTGAACAGATCTACAGTGATACCTGGAATCAGCGACCACCATGCTGTCTACATTGACTCTCATATCACCATGTCAAGGAAAAAGCCTGTTAAACGGACCATCTTTATGTGGGACAAGGCAGACATCCAAGGCATAAAAGAGATGTGCAAGGAGCTTTCCAACTCTGTTTTCCATGAATTCACATCCATGAGCAACATCAACGACGTATGGTCATTTTTCAGGGATGGATGCCAGAGGATAATAGAGGATAATGTACCATCACGAACAACCTCACAGAGATTTACACAGCCCTGGATCAATAGAGACGTGCGACGTATCACCAACCTGAAACAACGCTGGTTTAGACGGGCCAGGAGATCAAAACATCCCAATGACTGGCTGAGATACAAGGCTGTGAAGAAACAAGCCCAAAAGACCTGCCGGGAGACACAATGTCATGACAAGCATACGAATGACATGTTGACAAACGACAACAAGAACCCAAAGCGCTTTTGGAATTTCATCAAATCTCCCAAGAAGGACAGCACTGGTGTTGCCCCTTTGAAGAAAGGCGGACTTACCTTCTCTTACAGTCTCAACAAGGCCAACATCATGGGAGACCAGTTCTGCTCAGTCTTCACCCAAGAAGATACATCAGAATCACCAGATCTTGGACCAAGCCAAACTCCCAGTGTTCCACCCATAAAGGTTAATAGGAAAGGAGTCCAAAAGGTGCTAAAGGACATCGAACCCCACAAAGCGACCGGACCTGATAACATCCCTGGAAGATTGCTGAAAGAAGCCGCAGAAGAGTTAGCTCCTGGCCTGGCCCATATCTTCCAGATCTCAATAGACAATGGCAAGATCCCATTGGATTGGAAATCAGCCCTCGTCACCCCGGTCTTCAAGAAGGGAAATCGTTCGACTCCATCCAACTACAGGCCAATCTCCCTTACGTCAATCGTATGTAAAATCATGGAAGATGTCATCCACTCAAGCGTCATTTCCCACTTTGAGAAAAACAGCATCCTCACCGACTGCCAGCACGGCTTTCGTAAGCGTAGGTCGTGCCAGACCCAACTCATCCTCACCATTGATGACCTGGCCAGAGGACTAAATGACAAGCAGCAGATTAATGCCATACTCCTGGACTTCTCCAAAGCCTTTGACAAAGTACCCCACCAACGCCTATTACTCAAGCTGAAGCACTATGGGGTACGCCGCAACATCCTCAGCTGGATAGAAGACTCGAAGTCAACACCTTCTCCAGTCTCATCAGGTGTACCTCAAGGCACAGTCTTGGGTCCTCTCTTGTTCCTAGCCTATATTAACGACATGCCAGAATGCGTCAGATCAGAAATCAAACTCTTTGCTGATGACAGCCTGTTATATAGGAGGATACAGAACAATGCCGACCGTTGTCAACTCCAAGAAGACTTGGATAAACTCCAAGAGTGGGAACAGAAGTGGCAGATGGCCTTCAACGCAGAGAAGTGCGAAGTTATCCGTAAAACCAACAAAAAGAGGCCCCTTTGTTCTGACTACTTCATCCATAACCAGAAGTTGGCCCTACGGACAGAGGCAAAGTACCTGGGAGTGACCATAGGCAGCGACTTATCTTGGAGCAGACATGCAGACAATATCACAAAGAAGGCAAATTCCACCATGGGTTTCCTCAAGAGGAATGTAAGATCTGCGCCACAAGCTGCAAAGGAAACTGCCTACAAGACCTTCGTCCGACCAATTGTGGAGTATGCCGCTACAACCTGGGCACCATTCACAGATACTGAAACCAGCAAGATTGAGATGGTCCAGCGAAGGGCAGCGCAATTTGTGTCAAATGACTACTGACGCACCAGCAGTGTCACAGAGATGATATCAACCCTTGGCTGGGACACTCTGCAGAAGCGTAGGGATCTTGCCAGGCTCAGCATGCTGTACCGTATTATACACCACCTAGTTGATATTCCAGTAGAGCCATACCTGACTCCATCAACTAGTATGACTAGAGGCCATGACTCTCGCTTCTTCCAGATCTGGACATCAAACACAACTTACCAACAGAGCTTCTTCCCAAGAACCGTCATCTTGTGGAACCAACTCCCTCAGCCTGCAGTAAGCCAGACAACGCTGGAGGCCTTCCAGAACCAGCTGGCCACCCATACCCCCTAAACGCCACGCCTTGTTTTTAACCGGTTTTAACCATTTTAACTACTGTACATACCTCTTTTATCCGTGGCGCGTGGGCATCCTCCACCACATTGCGAGAATACTCAAGTACTGAGGGAGGCAATCACTGAAGATGATGATGATGATGTACGGCTTCAATCTGCTGCTTGTCGTTCAGTCCTCTGGCTAGGTCGTCGATTGTAAAAATGAGTTGTGTCTTGCATGATCTGCGCTTACGAAATCACTTGAAATATGGGGAAAATACCCCATCCAGAGTGTTGTCAATGGTGGGGAGTTTGTTGTTTTCCAAAGAATTTTCGGGGAGTTCATTACAGCGAGTCGCATGGGTATTGGTTTTTATTTTAACCCCTTTTTGATTAAAAAGTGGACCCCATATTATCGACCAATCAGGTTGCAGAACTTGGTAATTAGTTCCAGGGTACTTTGCGGGGAAGCCATACTGATAAGCGGCGAAGAAACAGAAGAATGTTAAACTTTTAAACAAAATATTAAATTGCTTGGTAAGTTCTCTGTAAAATAGATTGAGATTTTATTTACCATGTCCTTATATCTTGCAACTGCACAAGCGAGATCATGTTCGTCGTGTTGCTGTTGTTTTGGCGTCAGTTTTCTGTTTCGTGCTTGCAAAGGGCCGGCCAGAACAGAAATTGGAACCTAATTCTGCGGCAGTCGTAGTCCGCAGCAAAATTTCAGACTACTGCTGAAGCTCAACCCTGCCAAAGCCAGTGGTTCTGACCTACTTCCAGCTAGGGTCTCCATGAACTACAAAACTCTGTCAGCCAGGTGAGGAGCCACATGCAGTGACAATGTATGGGTTCTGGGTGATTTCAACCTGCCTAAATTGACTTGGTCCAAGAGCTTCCCTGAATTTAGACCTGACTGTTCCCACAAATTTCCACAAACAGGTGGGCACTTTCATTTTAAATTAGCACTGAATTCAGGGCGATATGATGGATTTTTATTTTATGTTATCATAAAGCCCTGATTTTTTAAGCCTCTATCTTTTCCCTTACTGTTAGCGTTAGTTGCAGAACTGCGACTTTAGATTTTTTTTCGATCTGGCTGAATCTAAAGTCGCAGTGTTTTTGTGCTCTATCTTAACCAGTGATGGAGTCCCCTTTTGTTTTGGGAAAAACTCGTTTCCTCGACAATCCAACCATTTAGACTACTTCATGTGTTTTACATACACAACCAAAGTTATAAAAATGTTACCATTGACTTTGTTATTATGACACGATCAATGCAATCTGTAATATCATGTTCTTGTTGTTGTTTTTCGGCTCATCGCAGCCATTTTGCATGCTTTTCACGAGCTAGGGGTGATGACGTTTTTGCGATAAAATTCGGATGTTGGATTGATGAGACGAACTTAATAAAAAAACGTTGAGAAATATTATAATAAAACCCGGTACTGGTTATACTCCCCATGACTAGGTAAGGTATGTCAGCGCTTTTTCAAAAACTCAGAACATTATTATAATAAGATTACGGTAAATCTTGTATTAGTTGGTACAGTAAAAAATAATTATTTTTCGCTGTGTACGAACTAATAAAAATTATTTTTCTGAGAAACGGGACTGTACGAACTAATAAAATGAAATTATGAAGATCGAAAAACGGGACCAAAACATGCGAAAATTTCCAAAGAGGGAGGAATTTCTGTTTATCCTTTTAGCCTAATTACAGGCTGAATGTCTGATCAGTATTTTCAATTAAACTGACATTCTTAATAGCATGGTGAAAGATTGAAAATAAACAACCAAACATAAAAGTCCGGATTGCCGTTTCAACCGACTCACATGCAATATGCGATATACCCGGCGATATCACCCGGTTACAGGCCAACTTTACATAGGCCTGCTTTACGGAAGAGATGTCACTTCGGACTTGTTCTATGACAATTGTCTTGATTGGAATCATACTCGGACCCACTGGGTCCAAGGAATCATAACAAAAATACAACTTCTGTTCACTACCGACGGCTAGCTCAATAACGTAACAGAGCAATGTATATCGCAGCTTTCGTTTTTGGTCATGATGTAGATTCTTATTTTCTTAGAACCCTCGAAAATGCAGCATAGAAGTAGACAAGACAATACATGTACGTACATTCAGTCCTACAGGTTAGACGTACGCGTACACTCATTGATTTGGAATGAAAATGGCGACTTCTAAATATGAAATATGAACAACTGGAACGCAGAACTCTCATGAATCAGAGTAGTACATTTCTCTGCCTTCATATTGTAAAAAGACCAACAACTTACGTTTTTGCGATTGCTTACTCCATTTAAAGGCTTTGTATGAACACCTTTATTTCTGCATAGGTTGGTTGGTTCGAGTCTTCATCATACATCGTATTCCTTGTGGCGACATAACATGCTCAGCTTGTTCGCACACCCCCTTACGTGTTAGCTCGGACCCAATATAGCTCGGTTAGGCTGTTAGCATTCTAAGATTATGATGATGGCAATCAATGTAGAAACCAGATTCCCGTACTTTGTCATCTTCGGTCGCTTGACCATGGAAAAGCCATTACATGAGAAAATCTGTCTTTCGTGATTTGAGGCTGACTGACTCTTTTACAGCCAGAAACAGGGTTGGATGCACATGCTAGTCTTTGCACTGCTATTTGAACACCATGCTATCCCGTGTACACCTTGCTTTCCATGCGCGGATCCAGGATTTTTCGTCGGGGGGGGGGGGGGGGGGGGAGGGTCCGGGTCAATCTGACAAAAAAGCCCCGACAACGTTTTATTTAGTCCTCAGCTTATTTTACTAAAGTCAAATGGTTAATTTCGAAGAAAACTGTCATTTTCCAAGGTTCCAGAGGGGGTCCAACATTTTCCAGGGGGGGGGGGGGGGGTCCAATTGTTTGTACCCCATAGAAACCCATATAACTTGTGATTTTCCAGGTGGGTCCTGACCCCCTCTGGATCCGCACTTGCTATCTTGACCAGCAGAAGATAGCTTTTTTTCCGTTTAGCCGTCGTTGGGTGGTATTTTTCGAATTTTATTTAAATTTTGATAGACCATGATTCTGTAAGTAAACAGTGGCGTCAGGCGACCCCACGTGCGGATCCAGAGGGGGTTAGGGGGTCCGAACCCCCTGGAAAATCACAAGTTATATGGGTTTCTTTGGACACCCCCACCCCCTGGAAGAAGTTGGACCCCCTTCTCCTCCCCTCTGTAATAAAACCATTGGATCCACTCTGTAAACTGTAAAATAAGTTGATGGCTAAAAAAACATTGTCCAGACCGTTTTCTGGCCCCCCCCCGCCTGACAAAAATTCCTGGATCCGCGCATGAATCCTGTTCGACTTGTTCATAACGCCTGGGACACTGTTTAATGTGTAATGTACATTTTTTTGCGTCAAGGCCATCATCATGTGCGACCCCAAACTTTAAAACAACACATGGTCGGAATTGATGTGCGCGGTTTTTGATCTTAAAAAGGATCATGCTGTCTTTGCCCTTGGCGTCAGCTGATATAATTAGCAGACGTTTTGTGAATTGACCAGGCCCAGCAAAAAAATTAAATAAAATGTGAATTGAAACTGTTTGAAACTCTGATATGGGCGGAGACAGAGAGGGCAGGGGGTCCGGGCCTCCCCATGAAAATCATAAGTTGCCATTTGTTTCCTAGAAGAAAAATTGGTACGAACCTCCCTCGAGAAGCAATTCGACCCCCCCCCCCCCCCCCCCCCCCCCCCCCCCCATTGGAATTGTCTGGATCCGCGCACGCATGTCTGACAGGAATTTTATTTTTTTGCATGTAGCAGGTTTAGCTATCATACTTTCTAGAGATAATTGGTAGAACTGCGCTGGTGCTCTGGCTGATCTGCGCCTTTGTTGTTTGCATACAAAAAAGTTTCTCGCGGAATTGGGTAAAAAAGCTTTAGACTTGCACCTACATCTACATCCTTGTATGTGAGCATTTATGCCCTTGGCAAGACTGTGCGGGTGTGCAGGCTCGTCTGAGCCTTCGCTGGTTGCATGTGTGAGAGGTACCATAATCTCATGGAATGGCTCGTTTCATCGACAGCCCAATGTAAAGCATGATGCAGAAGCATGCATAAATCACTTTTCATCTTGGTTCGTGCGTCTGTGCGTACGTGTGATGATCCACAGGAATCATTTAATGTGTAAGACCCATAATACAATTTCATGAGGACGCCGCGCTAGGCTCATCAGTGTCGTCTTTGATAAAAAGTTCCATCGGATATACAATGTATATAGTTATTTTATTACGCTTATCGCGTGCGCGTTTTGGTGAAACTTAGCAATGAAATTGATGGACGCACATTTAAAGCACAGCTAATTGGTGTCTAGATTCTTCATCCACTCCAAAACTTTGAGTTACCCGACGAGATTGCACAAAAGCACAGGCTCCCCTGAGCCTTCGCTGATAACATTTGTGATAAACACCAGCCGATATGGTTTCATCATGCTCGGATCCAGTGATTAAAAAAAAGACGCTTGGGCATATTTATGACACAGGAAGACCAGAAAGGCTCAATGATCACAGACACGTAGGACACTGTGTGCACGCGCGCGTGGTTGTGTACATGTTTTTGATTTTTGTCATGACTGGACAAAATATCTCCGCGATTTGCATCAGTCCGACGTTCATTGAACCTAGCGTTTATCATTGAATAAAAATTTGGCATGCATCAATGCTGGATGCACGCGCATAAGCGACGCTGACGATCGCACTGACAGGCGAAACGCTCCTGTTCCGCTGATATGTTTGTTAACTGACGTGCTCGACGAAAAACGAAAGCATCTTAGACAGACACACTGATTGACCAAATGAACGGAAAAAAACGTTGTGTACGAACTATTAAAATTACAAATAGGAAAAATGACCACTGTACGAACTAATACATGACATTTTGAGCTGACCGGTCATGAATAATTTATGGTGTACGAACTATTCGAGTGTACGAACTAATACAAGATTTACCGTAACAGTGGATTTTGGACATTATAAGAAACAAGTAGGTGTTTGAATTTTGAAATCAGGGCAAAATTGTTAAAGCTATTGATTCTGTTAACTAACTCAATGTTGGTACGCTCGCAGCAGTCACGTTTCTGTATTATTGTGCAATGTAGCGCCCCCTATTTTCTATTAAATTATAACGAGTAATGACCTATTTCAGAAAATGAAAGTCAATTTCCAAGAATGGTTTGATTTCAATTTAATATAGCATGCCAAAGAAAATGAGATACTTACTTGACAGAAATCCTTAACAATCACATACCCCACCCGTATAAATCTAATTTTCGGAAAGGAAGCTTTGTCATGTCCCAAAATGTCCTAATCAGACCGAAAATGGACTTTTCCAACAAGGCGGACAATTGTTATTCTGGTCATGTGCTCATGTGACAAGTTTCCCGCCAAAAGTAGCAAGCTAACGCAAGAGTACATTGACCTCTGAACCGAGAGAGGGTCAGCTTGTTTACGACAAGAAGCGATGGATTGGAAAGATCAGAATCAAATTACTTTTGCACAGTGATCAGTAAGATATTAGTGAAAGAAAATATTTTTTTATTTCATGGCTAACCTTGCTGCACGCTGAATAGCTTTACTATCACACGCTTATGTTCAAATAGGCTATCGGTCAATACACACAGTTGGCACCAATCGTTTTTAAGGCGCCACGTGAATCTTATATAGAGACATTGGGTGTTTTGACCTTCTTTTTGAGCATGTGCGCAATGGTTTATGATTAGAATTGTATAATGATGTCATTGTTTGAATATGCAAAACCATTTGGATTTTTTTGCTATGTATTTCCTGTTAGCGGAAGTGGGGGAGTTCCTTATCTGAAAATAGTCAATTTTCAATCCAGTGACATCCGTCGGAATACAGAACCAGGGTGAAAAATTTGCATACTAGGTTGAAGATTGACCTTTATTCGTTGACATTCATCAAGATATTAAAAGAAAACCAATTACAAATGGTGAGAGAGGTCACCATAAAAATCAACCTGTATGCACAAAAAAGGATCCCATTCATTGCCATTAAGAACTCCTCGGACACAGTTTGTACATGTCCAAATGGGTAGTTCTCGATGGCAACAAATTGGTAAAAGGCGGCCCCAGTTAGATCGGTAATTGTCATCTTTTTTGCAAATATCTACATGTAACAAATGTATGGTGAGATGGTATTGGATTCTTTTAATCTCAACAGACCAGGTATGATCATTTTAGTAAGTAATGGTGCAAAGATCAGGAATCGATACAATCAAGTACCACAAGCTGACCCTCTCTCGGTACCCAGGATACCAATGGGAAAGTGACAAACTCACAGAAGACACCACAAAGAGAGCCAAGAGGTCAGCCCTTTCCCAGCAAGTGACCACAAAGCACATATAAACAGACGCGCACAAAACATAGCAAACACATGACAGAACAAAAACATAAAAGATCCACAAAAGAAGTACCGCCTTGGAACTGTCAGTAAAATATTTTACTGGAGGGCTTAAACCGGTTTAACGGCGCCAACCTCACCCTTAATTCAGATGTGGATCAAGACACATAGATATTTGGTTTGCATGAAAGACCCCTAACTTATCAATGCATCATCTCCTAAAACATATAAATCAAGATATAACAAGGAGATAAAGCAAGGATAAGGACTCAACAGTAAATTAAACTGAATACCGGAGCAAAAGAAATCCAACAGGTAAATCCCAGTAGGCCCGACAAACAGCCAAAGCATCAGGCCCCTACCATCTCATCAATAGATAAGTCTTTAAGTCGGAACCATCATAGAGTCTGAAGTCCGACCCACCGGCGTGCAATTAAAGAGGAAAGCAAAGTTGCCAACCGTGATTGGGTTGACTACCAAGCATGCAGTCTGTTGCAATACATTAATGTTATAGCCAATCTTTTTATAATGGGAAATTATTTTAATGAACTGCGCTGAAAAATTATTAGAGCCAACAATCTTCTTCAACTTATACACCAAGTCACCATAGAAATCAGGTTCCGAAAGTCCTTGGCGCAAGAGAGATTTAAGTCCAACTTGGAATTTAGAAATCAAATCATAGTATCGTATATAAAATTTTGAAAATGTTTTGCGAAGTTTATGATACCGATAGCCTTGTTTAAGAAGTTTCTGAGTTAACAATTTATTGCGAGTGTTGAAGTCAGCAACATAGCTAGATGCTCTAGCAAAACGAATGAGTTGAGAGATATAGACTCCATAGGATGTAGAACGAGGAACATCACCATCTAAAAATGGGAAATTGACAATTTCAAAATCAAAGTCGTCACGTTTGTCATAAATTTTGGTAGAAACAATATCATTAGAAATTGACAAATGCAAGTCTAAAAATGCGGCTTCGGTATCAGAGGCATTGGCTTTATTAAGTCGGTATCAGAGGCATTGGCTTTATTAAGTTGGAGCTCTTAGGCCAATTATGATAATAAGGAAGGTAAAAGAAAACATTATATAAGTCTGATTTTGTTATTTAATGTTGTTAAAACATCTGTGTATTCAGAAAACGGAAAGTAAACGGGTCATTGTCGGTACATTAAATTCCAAAACAAATTCGTGCTTGACTTTAGTACCCACAGAAAAGGCAGTGGCTAGAGGTACGGATCCGTACCCCTAGCCTGGGAGGCTAGAGGTACGGACCCGTACCCCTAGTATATTCTACCATGTCAGGCTACAGGTACAGACATATAACCCTGATGAGAAAGTCTAAATTATCATGATGATAAGTGTTAGAAAATACCTTGTTGTTGTGTTATGAAATACCAATCCAGTAAGTCGCCATTTGCAATGTGGGATAACTCTGTATAGTAAATATAAAAATGAAACACGAATTTGGAATTGAGACAAGTGGCGCGGGATTTATGTTGTGTTGTTGTTGTTATTATTATTATTATTATTACGTGTAGTATTATTATTATTAAATCAAATTAAAACTTAGTATTCATTATTTGTTTTTGCTGTTTTCACTTTCGGTTTGTGTCATTGACTCATTAGCGAGGGTGTGAACAACATTCTGTGATTAATTGGTCGGCATAACGCACCACAAAGACATCTTTAGACTTAAAAGAACAAATTACAATGATTGGCTGAATGTTTTAATGTCAAACCTCAAAGACATCAGAAGAACTTAAGAACGTCCTTAATTAGTTTTGATATAATGCATAAATCAACTATTATATTTTTAGATAAACATTTTTTGTGCACAAAAGAGTCTTCACGATGGGACGGTTCTTTTGAGCACCAAAAACTTACGTCAAAAGTGATAGAAAATACAATTTTACTCACTACCACAGGGCTCCAGATAAGAGTGTGTATTGGAAAACTATTTTCTTTATTTCTCATCCAAAACATATGTTCTGGGTTGTCAAAAGAACCATCTCAATGAGATGGTTCTTTTGAGCACCCAAACACATGTTTAAATTGATGGGTAAGAAAATAATTACGATTTTTAGCTCATAAAATTTCCTTATCTGGACCTGTGCCACCCGTCTGTCTGTCCGTTCGTCAGTCCGTACAATTTTATTATTTGTTTTCGTGCTTAGAAGTAACATAAGTACCTTAAGGATCTAAAAAAATATTAAGTTTGTCCATACGTCTAAAGGTCCTAACAAATAAACTCAGCCAGCACACAATGTTGGACCAATATCGGTCCACTAGCAAAACGCCATTCAAATGGCATTTCGTTGGCGGGCCGATCCCTGGCCCGCTTTTTTATGATTAGCTGGATATATAATGCATAGATAAAAGACATTAGACATAAAGTTGGTGCTAAAAAGATGCTTTTCGATGAGACGGTTCTTTTGAGCACCCAAAATCAACGTTTATTTAGAAAATACAATTTTATCTATCTATCTATCTATCTATCTATCTATTCTTCCAGCCCATCCATGGGCTAACATGGCAGGTCGACGTAATAAAAAAACGCTTTTATATTTGTTCTGAAGTTATTGATAGTATCACAGATGCAAATTCTGGATGTTTAGGACGTGGTTTGGGGTGGTTTAGATGTGGTTTGGTCGTGGTTTGGGGCTAACATGGCAAGTCAACGTAATAAAAATGCTTTTAAATTTCTTCTTCAATTATTGGTACTATCATAAAAAAACATATTCTAAGTGTTAAGAAAGTGGTTTGGGATGGTTTAGAGGTGGTTTGGAGGTGGTTTGTGGTGGTTTGGGTGTTTCCGAGGACCCTGACAGGTCGTATCATTTCAAAAAAAAATCCTTTCGAGGTTAATCTTCCTTTTATAGGATGATAATAATAATAATAATAATAATAATAATAATAATAATAATAATTATTAAATAATAATAATAATAACAACAACGCAACATAAATCCATCACCACTTGTCCCATTTCCGAAATCGTGTTTCGTTTCTATATTTACTATACAGAGTTATCCAGCATTGCAAATGGCGACTTGCTAGATTTGTATTTCATAACACAACAACAAGGTATTTTCGAACACTTACTATCTAGCCTGACATGGTAGAATATACTGGGGGTACGGGTCCGTACCTCTAGCCTCCCAGGCGTACGGATTTGTATCCCTAGCCTCCCAGGCTAGGGGTACGGATCCGTACCTCTAGCCACTGCCGTAAAACAAATTCGTGCTTGACTTTAGTACCCACAGAAAAAGCATGCTCTTCAGCTCAGAAGACAAAAATGACGCCATGTTTTGAAAACAAATAGTGTAAACATTCTGTGTCGACAGGAGTATTTTATCTTTTTAGAACTAATCAGGTATTCATCAGCGGCAAACTAAATAGCAAACTATAGATAAACCTGTAAACATACAAAATGGAGTAGTGTTAGAGGAAGACACTGTTTGGAAATGTGTTTTCAACTTGGTTTACATCCACGATAACAGTAAGGGAAAAGATAGAGGCTTAAAAAATCAGGGCTATATGATAACATAAAATAAAAATCCATCATATCGCCCTGAATTCAGTGCTATGTTAGCGTGGACGTAAACCAAGTTGAAAACACATTTCCAAACCGTGTCTTCCTCTAACACTACTCCATTTTGTATGTTTATAGGTTTATCTATATGTTGCTATTCGGTTTGCCGCTGATGCATACCTGATTAGTTCTAAAAAGATAAAATACTCCTGTACACACAGAATGTTTACACTATTTGTTTTCAAAACATGGCGTCATTTTTGTCTTCTGAGCTGAAGAGCATGCTTTTTCTGTGGGAAACTAAAGTCACGCACGAATTTGTTTTGGTATTTTATGTTCCGACAATGACCTGTTCACTTTCCGTTTTCTGAATACACAGATGTTTTAACAACATTAAATACCAAAATCAGACATATAATGTTTTCTTTTACCTTCCTTATTATCATAATTGGCCAAAAATTGATCATACCTGGTCTGTTGAGATTAAAATAATCCAATACCATCTCACCATACATTTGTTACATATAGATAATTGCAAAAAAGATGACCAATTACCAACCTAACTGGGGCCGCCTTTTACCAATTTGTTGTCATCGAGAACTACCCAGTTGGATATGTACAAACTGTGTCCGAGGAGTTCTTAATGGCAATGGATGGGATCCTTTTTTGTGCATACAGGTTGATTTTTATGGTGACCTCTCTCACCATTTGTAATAGGTTTTCTTTTAATATCTGATGAATGTCAACGAATAAAGGTCAATCTTCAACCTAGTATGCAAATTTTTCACCCTGGTTCTGTATTCCGACGGATGTCACTGGATAGAAAATTGACTATTTTCAGATAAGGAATTCCCCCACTTCCACTAACAGGAAATACATAGAAAAAAAATGCCAAATGATTTTGCATATTCAAATAATGACACCATTCTACAATTTTAATCTTAAACCATTGCGCACATGTTCAAAAAGAAGGTCGAAACACCCAATGTCTCTATATAAGATTCACGTGGCGCCTTAAAAACGATGGACACCAATTGTGTGTATTGACTGATAGCCTATTTGAACATAAGCGTGTGATAGTAAAGCTATTCAGCGTGCAGCAAGGTTAGCCATGAAATAAAAAATATTTTCTTTCACTAATATCTTACTGATCACTGTGCAAAAGTAATTTGATTCTGGTCTTTCCAATCCATCGCTTCAAGCTGACCCCCTCTCGGTTCAGAGGTCAATGTACTCTTGCGTTAGCTTGCTACTTTTGGCGGGAAACTTGTCACGTGAGCACATGATCAGAATAACAATTGTCCGCCATGTTGGAAAAGTCCATTTTCAGTCTGATTATGACATTTTGGGACATGACAAAGCTTCCTTTCCGAAAATTGGATTTATATAGTGTAATATGGGTGGGGTATGTGATTGTTAAGGATTTCTGTAAAGTAAGTATCTCATTTTCTTTGGCATGCTATATTAAATTGAAATCAAGCCATTCTTGGAAATCGACTTTCATTTTCTGAAATAGGTCATTACTCGTTATAAATTAATAGAAAATAGGGGGCGCTACAATGCACAATAATACAGAAACGAGACTGCTGCGAGCGTTTCAACATTGAGTAAGTTAACAGAATCGATAACTTTAACAATTTTGCGCTGATTTTCAAAATTCAAACACCTACTTGTTTCTTATATTGTCCTAAATCCACTGTTAATGTTATTCTTATAATGTACTGAGTTTTTGAAAAAGCGCTGACATCCCTTACCTAGTCATGGGGAGTATAACCAGTACCGGGTTTTATTATAATATATTCTCAACGTTTTAATAAGTTCGTCTCATCAATTTAACATCCGAAATTTATCGTAAAAACGTCATCACCCCTAGCTCGTGAAAAGCATGCAAAATGGCTGCGATGAGCCGAAAAACAACAACAAGAACATAATATTACAGATTGCATTGATCGTGTCACAAAAACGAAGTCAATGGTAACATTTTAATAACTTTGGTTGTGTATGTAAAACACATGAAGAAGTCTGAATGGTTGGATTGTCAAAGAAAGGAGTTTTTCCCAAAACAAAAGGGGTTTCCATCACCTGGTCAAGATAGAGCACAAAAACACTGCGACTTTAGATTCAGCCAGATCGAAAAAAAATCTAAAGTCGCAGTTCTGCAACTAATTTTAAATTAGAGAAAAAATTCTCACAGGGTGTCCATAAAAAGTACCCCTATATAATCTTGATAAATGTTTTTTCACTTTGTATATACCCTAAATTACATGGGAAATACTTTTGAATGTACCTAAATTCATCTATTCTCGGGACCGCCGTGACGTCACAGCCTTAGCGACACAGGTAAACAAAAGTACTGCGGTGAAGTGAACGGTGAATTTTAACATTACGGGTAACGGGAAAATGATGAAAAATGGGTCGTATTTATTCAAATTCTCTGATTTTTTCACCAGTCTGCCTTTATTTCGAAGGGAAAACATTGTCTTTTGACCCGCCACGATTATTTTGAATAAATAGCACCGATTTTTCACAAATTATTGAAAAAACTCTGGTGTGGGTGGGGTGAACAGCCATTGGTTTGCGATCATTTAGACGTGAAAGAAATTGTGTCTCCGATATCTTAGGAGCTTTAACACATTAAAAGGGTCTTTAAATTCAATATACCTTGACATATCAAATTCCAGATAGATAAATGACTATTTTGAATCTGAATTCTGACACGTCACACCTCCAAGTTTGACACTCAACACCTTTAATTGATACAATATACAGCCTGTCATAAGCGCTATCCTTTATAAGAAAAGTCCCCAGCAATTATTACATGTATATGGCATTCCAGCATTAGAGCTGCAACGATTCACTGAAATCGTATCGTATCGCGATACTTTTTCTGACGATACGCATATCGTATCATGAGGTCAGTTCACAATACGCTAACGATACAGCACTTAGTGTTATATATTAGAAATGATTTTTTAAAAAAATATGTTTCGTACAACAGAAATGTTACCATTTTCCCATTTAATTGCTCTGCTTTAATCAGTAAACCCTTTTCCATGCTAAACTCTTGCTTTCATCTGTTTTGAAACAGTGTAGAACAAGATCAGCTGGCTTTTGAGAATGCAGCTGATCTAAATATACACGGTTTTCGGCTCTGCTTATAAATACATGCTAATAATTGAAATATTATAAATGAGTTTGATAAAAACTGGGGAAGAGTGTAGTACATAAAAACATCCAGCATGACAAGGGTTAATTATTGAGTATTTACATCTCCTAATGTCATAAATCTATGTCATTTCTAAGGTTCTAATGTTGTCAAAAATGTATCGCAATATGTATCGTATCGTGAGGCAAATATGGTGATACATATCGTATCGTGAGGTAACTGTATCCTTGCAGCCCTATCCAGCATAGATGAAGCATTAATAGCTCAAGATTTGTATCAAGGCATGCGCGGATCCAGGAATTTTCGTCGGGGGAAACCCCCCTCTGGATCAGCGCATGCAATACTTGGATCAACTGGATGCTGTGACAAAGGTTAGATATGAGAAAAGGTTATCAATTTTGACCCCCCCCCCCCCCCCTCCGGGTATCCCTAAATGTATACATGGTGTCTGGCAAATTAACCATAGTGGCCTGACCAGGATCCAAATTGTTTTTCCAGGTTCTGACAACTCTTGGTCAAATCCATTGTATTTAACCTTTTTGCATTAAAACTTTACCTGACATTTCATCTGCTGATATCCTTTGCAAACAGTTTGGACCCAGATTAGGCCCAACATTCTGTTCAGGCCTGATAGGGGTCCAAACTGTTTGACACTTTATAGGTTATGACATGTTGAACCGATGTATTTTATTTTTGTGTTAAACCTTTACATCATGACATTGTCATCTGCTGATAACCCTTTCAAACAATTTGGACCCAGATCAGGCCTGACATTCTGCCCGGACCTGAAAGGGGGTCAAACTGTTTGACACTTTAGAGGCTATGACAAGTTGAAGTTGAACCGATGTATTTTAACTTTGCGTAAAACCTTTACATGACATTTTCATCTGCTGATAACCCTTTCAAACAAATTGGACCCAGATCAGGCTCGACATTCTGTGCGGACCTGATATGGGTCTAAACTGTTTGACACTTTAGAGGTTATGACAAGTTTAAGTTGAACCGATGTATTTTAACTTTGCATTAAACCTTTACATGACATTGTCATCTGATAACCCTTTTAAACAAATTGGACCCAGATCAGGACATTCTGTCCGGACCTGATCGGGATCCAAACTGTTTGACACTTTAGAGGTTATGACAAGTTGAAGTTGAACCGATGTATTTTATTTTTGCGTTCAACCTTTACATGACATTGTCATCTGCTGATAACTCTTTCAAACAAATTGGACCCAGACCAGGCTCGACATTCTGTCTGGACCTGATAGGGGTCCAAACTGTTTGACACTTTAGAGGTTATGACAAGTTGAAGTTGAATCAATGTATTTAAACTGCGTTAAACCTTTACCTGACATTCTGTCCGGACCTGATCGGGGTTCAAACTGTTTGACACTTTAGAGGCTATGACAAATCGAAGTTGAACCGATGTATTTTAACTTTGCGTTACACCTTTACATGACATTGTCATCTGCTGATAACCCTTTCAAACAAATTGGACCCAGATCAGGCTCGACATTCTGTCCGGACCTGATCGATGTCCAAACTGTTCGACACTTTAGTGATATAACAAGTTTAAACTTTGCAAGCATGATGCACCAGTTTGCGAGCATATCTACAGAAGGCAGTCTGCTGAGATGTAACATAATGTGGTTTGTAGTCATTTCTGCACCTGAGATGGGACAATATCTGTCTGTCTATCTATCTATCTATCTATCTATCTATCTATCTATCTATCTATCTACCCTCATATGACAGAATGTTTTGAGTTATTATTATCATTATTATTATTATTATTCCGATAAATCGTGCATGCTTTATTGTCTATGCGTGATACATATCAGTACTGAAATGGTATTGCTTAACTGTTGACATTTAGTGCCTGCCGTGAGTGCAAAGATCGATATTTCTGAGTGTTTGTCATTATTATTTGGGAAGCTAAAACTCAGTATTTTCTTGTCTTTTATAATGTAATGATTGTTGCAACCTAGTGCAAACTATGATTTGGCCATTAATGAAGATTATCTTGCGGGAAATGCAAAAATCAAAATATGGATAGAAAACAAAATGGCGTCGTTGTCATATTCGGCGAGCATTGGCAACTGTTGCTAACCGGAAGTGCGGTCCCGAGAATTTATGAAATATTGGAGATCAAACTCAAAACTGTGATTTTTAAAGAAAATGAAACCTTTTATTTCGATGGGGCTTTTGAAAGCTTATATTGGTCTTTGGGTGGAGATTAGGTGCCAAAATGGTAGACAGGTATCATATACATTAGAACAAAAGTCCATAATTTGTTCCGTTCAATTCTACTGAATGTAATTTACATTACAGATTAAAAGCTATGATAAAAGATGTATTTTACCTCCTCTTTTCTCTTGTAGTTTTTGCCATGTGCACTTCAAGTCAATGATTTTTTGTATACAATATAGCTGCAAGGTAATAACAGAACTGCCAAATTCTCCTTTTGATAGATTAAGTGGTTTGGTCATTGGAAGATGTCCAAAAAGTATGTCCTCCAGAATTGTTCTGGAGAGGACAAAAAACTGGGACAGGGTCTTAAACAAAACCAGGAGTGTTTGGAGTGAAAACAGAACAATTTCTATTTAGATATAACACAAAATTAAGTAATAGATAAAGGATGCTTTTCCTCAGCTTTCTTGTTTAAACCGCGAGGTGTGCGTAGCCCACCGAGCGGTTTTAACAGAAAGCCGAGGAAAAATCCTTTATTTAGCTTGTAGTATGGCGCAGGCGCAAATAAACACGTGACTGACACCTGACGAAATTTACATTCACTCCTCCCAGCATCCGGCCTAAGCTGTCAATTATATTACATTTACCTACGGGTTAATTTGTTGCTATTTAGGATGTTTCCGCCTACATCGCTGTTTAAATAAAATTGGAAGTTAGAGTACGGTTTTAAGCTCCTCCTTCGTCGCTATTCTAGGGTGTCTGATTTAAACATCAGCAAAGATCAAAGAAAAAAGCATTGGCCATACTACAATAAAATACATCAACCTAAATACATTAGAACTTTAAGAAACTCTATTTATAACCCATAATGTATAATGTCAAAAAAGCATTTGACAAGTCATTTAAGAATAAAAAACCTGACTATCATGATATCCCTTTGCACTTAAAGCACAATGTAACTTTATAATGTATATAATTTCACCCTGCAAAGGTAGATTTACCACATCTATACTTTTTTGTTGTATGTGTATGGCTTTTAAATCTAATCCTCATTTTCGTTCTGGAGAGGACATTTTTTGGACATAAGAGCAGACCTCAAGATATAATAGAAAACATTCTTTATGTTAGCACTGCTCATAATTTAAAGACTGTACTA
The DNA here is from genome assembly GCA_964019695.1 of Loripinus fragilis. Lineage (NCBI taxonomy): Eukaryota > Metazoa > Mollusca > Bivalvia > Lucinida > Lucinidae > Loripinus > Loripinus fragilis. Next base: position 78,892,975 of record OZ026525.1, read on the forward strand.
CAAGTTTCTTAACTATAGCTACTTTTTTACATATTGTTCAACCTAATTTAATTGTTCATATACAGATACATGTACTTTTTGAAACTTTTGAATGGGGAAATCATTCAAGAACAAACTCAAATGATCATGATATCCCTCAGTCTTTAGCATAATATTACTTTTAAATGTATATACTTTCATCTTTCAAATGTAGATTAACTCCAAAATATCTTTGCTTTATTTGTATGACTTCAGTGATTTTATTTGGCCATTTTTGAGGCCGTATATGGGAGTCATTCCCAATCCAAAAATGGTCTTTATTTTCCCAATTTCATGTATTTTAGCTCTTATTTTCCCAATTTTTATAAAATATTTTCCCAAATGTGTAGGAAAAGGTAGCTTCCCAAAATCCCAAATAAAATCACTGAACTTGTAAAAATAATATTCATTCTTGTTCTGGAGGGGACATTTTTTTGGACAGAAAAAATAGACCTCAAGATATCATAAAAAATCAGGAAATGTGGAAAAAAACCCATGAAAAATGACCCAATCACAAATAAATATATCCAAATGCTTAATGCCAAATTTTGTGCCATCCATAAAAATGTGTACTAACCAATTTAAGAATGAGTGCTACATTGTAAGTCATTTTTTATGAATCACTCGTAATTTCATGACATAAATTTACTATCAGCAAATGCTACATACAAATCAAAAAGAATTTGATACAGCTTTTGCTTCATGTTAAGTTTAACTCAGCCTCCTAGTGTTGTGTACTGATAACCTTTGCAAACAGTTTGGACTCAGATCAGGACCAACACTTTGTCAGGCCTGATCTCCATCCAAACTGTTCGACACTATGATGATATTCCTGAAAGAATTTTTTGAAAAAGATAATTTTGAAAAACAATCAGCAGACGACAAATAAGCATTCAAAATTACCCAGGGGCAGGGGGCAAGGAATTAATGGAATTTTAGAAGTTTGAAAAAAAAGATTTTTGGTAGAGCAGTCAGGAGCACAGCAAACCAACAGCTTCATTATTTAAAGTCAGCTTAAAAAATATCAGAACTTTTCTCATTGTCTGTACAGGTGCGATACTCAAATAATCCACCACTAGCAAGCACTGATCTGAATGGCTATAAATAATCTGTTTGTGGGGACATCCAATAACCTTTGTTAGCTAAACAATAACAATGACAATTTGGTATTACAGTATTTAAAGACAAAATGATAAGATTTTCTACACTAAAATATTTTTGAAAACATTTCCCACATGGCCAGGTCAAAAAAGCAGTTTCAGTGACATGTGATGGCAAAGATTGATAACAAGTTTGAATCAACCAATCAGGCGAATCACATGATTTGTAGGGGTGTCTATTGCAGCCAAAAATGACAATTGCGATAGTATTGACATTGCAGGAAGTACCATTGCGATACTATTACTATTGTGGACTACCATTGCAATACTATTGTGATACTATTGTCTGAAACATTTATGCTTGTTTGAAGGAGAAAATTAAGAATATGGTAGGACTTTTCAGCACGTACAGGTACCAATTTTTGTATAGTAACAAGAGAAAATTTCAGAATATTGTAAAAGTCTACTAATTTTGCTGTAATGAATTGGAGGCAACAATATATACATCCTATTGCCATTTAACTTTCTTTTGGGCCTAACCAAGCAATTAAAAGACTATTGCTCAGTGTTCAATCTAGAGCGCGCCATTGCGCCATTGACCCCATTTAAAGGCAACTGGCGCAAGTTCGATGTCTACTGGGGCCGAAATGGCGCGTTATGAATCCTATGAGGTTCGAAAATATGCAACGATTTTCAGCTAAAAGGCGTAAAATTCGCAATGAAACATCGTGGTGAAAAGCGGAATTTTGCAGTTTTTACTTGGTTTCTTTTTCATTTAACATGGAAGTAGAGCTTTCAATGAAAGAGGGGAACCAATCTACTACGACTGTTAGCATACTGATCGTGTAACTACGATTTTTTTTAAAAAAAAAAACCCTTCCGTTGCATTATCTGGCCCCCCTGGGTGTTGTGTCGTCTAAAGATCTGCAAAACAGCCGTGGTTTGCTTCTTTTGTTTTAACAGATAATTCCCATGAAAGTGTAACATTTAAAACTTGTCCAGATAAATTTATCAAACAGCTAATTAAAAAGCTAGCTTTGTAGTACACATCTGTGTAATAAAATGGGACTCAATTGAGGTGGAAAATTAAAGAGGTAAGATTTTACTTTGGCTATCTTCATCTTTCTTGTCTATCAGACCTGAAGGAGCTGGTACTTGGTGTAGGTTTCAGTAGTTCCAAGTACCCCACCCCCTTCTTCAGATTTTCTATCTTACCCCCACTTTATGTTGGCCGGGGAAAAGGGCTGGAGGTGAACAAAAAATCATTATGTATAGGGGAACCCCTGCCCAATTTTTTTTTTCAGTCTGTTTAGTCATTTTCAAGCAAATTCTATAAAGGGGGAGACCCTGCCCAAAATTGTTCAGGATGGGTTGGCCTCTAAAGTCATTATTCAAGCATTTAATTTGTGCTTCCCCCTTCCATTTTAATGGTTGCTGCAGATAGTATACACCAAAAATATTTTCAAAATCAACAATTAACTAGGTATAATGTACCATGGGCATTCTCTTTCGTACACCCATATTCTATACACTGGGTATTGTTAAATATAACAGTCTTATAAGTAATTTACTGTTTTATCACCTATTTATGTGAGGGCCCCTTCTTTTTCTAAATGGCCCCCTATTTTAGGTTGGATGGGCCCGATCGGCCCCCTTTGCTGCAATCCTAGATTGAACACTGATTGCTGATACTACTGACATTGCCACTTTCCTATCGATGCAGTAACATTGCCTAGGTTACTATTGCGATGTATTGATAGTCGGATGTATTGTAACATCCCTAATGATTTGGTGACATATTTGGTAAACAAGTATGCCGCATTTACCCACAATGCTCAAATCAGATTGGTCAGTATACGAGAGTCATGCCACCTATTGTAAGATATTGGGACTTTTCTGTCTTTAAAATCCAAGGTAACTAACTCAGGATAAAGTGCCGATAAACAATACAAATTTATATCAACAACTGCAACAAAAATCATATCATGTATACCTGCAATAGCACTAATTTAACCAATTGATGAAAACAATAGAATTGGGATTTGGGTTCAAATTTAATACTCAGCAGATAACAGACAGATACAAAATTACCCTTAGGCCTAAATGAAATATATGTGTGGTTCCTGTTGCATACCAACAAAATTTAGGGTAGGTAGGTAGGGAAATTATTAAATTTTGTTTTAACATTTTACAAGGAAAATAGTGACAAAATCTGAAAAAGTGCCCATTTTAGGTATTTTTTCTCCAAAGACCATTTTAATGTTTAGGGTAGGGGTAAAAAAATTAGGATAGGTGGGCAACAGGAACCACACATATATTTCATTTAAGCCTTAAAAGGTGTATGAGATAAGAAGTAATAAAACAATTTTAAAATATACAAATATTACAAAGTACCAAGTTTCAAGATAGTATATGTTGTGTAACAAAAAACAGTGCTACTTTGAAATATGTCCAAAAAATGTCTTTTCCAGAACAATACTACCCTATGGATAATATAAGATTTAACATGTTACATACAGCATCAGGGATTTTGTTTGGCGTCGGCCGTCGGACTTAGTCCAAAAATAGTTCCAGATGTCCAAGAGCTTGCTGTCCAGTTTGGACAGTTTGTCCGAGACGATTTTCGGAAGTGCAGACGATACGGTAATGCACAGTGATGCAATAGTATTTTTGTCTAATAATACGATCGCTGATTGGCCAAACTTCTGTAAGCGTGAGACTGGTTTGCATAATTTTACCCCTAAAATACTTATTCACTAAAGCAAACCAGTCATAGTGTTTTGTTATGAGTGTCTGAAAAATTGTCCTAAAAAATTCCAAATGTCCCAACAATATTTGGACTGCTTGGACAAAATGTCCGAAGTAAATTTCAGTCCAGCTGAAACTCTGAGCATTAGTTGCAATAAGTTCATGTTACATGACAAGATAAATAAATTGCACTATTTTGTAGCTAACAACATGTATGAAAGATGTCTTTCTACGTGTTATGTTCTTATTTCATATCAATATAGCTATATTATTTAGAACAAATCCTTCATTTTATGAAAATTTAGCAGAAATGAAGCATATCTGGGAACATATGTAACTGTGGAAACATTCCAGCAAAGATATAATGACTTAAAACAGTGTTTTATGAGTTATATTTTTCTAAATTACTTGATTACTTATGTTAGCCAAAATGTTCTGGAGAGGACATTTCTTGTTTTCCATGTATTCTGTGACATTACTGTCGAAAGTGCAATATCAGACGACAACCAGTTTAGCAGAACAGGAGAAAACCTCTAGATTTATCAACTTCTAATAACTTTTTGCAGCAGCCAAGCTGTATTACAGAAAAAAATCTCGTTCTGGAGAGGACATTTTTTCGGACAAGGCAATTTCAGGTTTTTGGAAGGCTTAAAATCATACATTAATGAATGAAAACATAAAGGTGTACGTTTATTCAGTAGATGTGGTGTGTAAGTTTATCCGAAGCACAAAATTGTTGATAAATCTTGCATCTGTTGTCCTCTTTTTAACCCATGTTCTGGAGAGGACATTTTTTTTTTGACAAATTCAAGATTTTCTATGAAAAAGATTTTTTTGCAAATATTTTTGGCACATTTATGATTTTTTGTATGCAATAAATGAGGCATATAAGCTTCATAAAAACACCCTATTTCATGAAGAAACAATCACCATTTTAGAATAACAATTTGCTGCAAAGTGCATTTTATATAATGAGAATTTTATTTGTCCGAAAAAATGGACGTTTTTTACTATTGCAGAAGAATGAATTGACCGATCTTGCCCACATTTTCACAGAAAGTTGCTGGCAGCCAGCTGCATAAGTAGTTACCAATTGATTTGTCCTGGACAATGTATTAAGGGTTTTGTTATGGTCAATATGTCCAATTTTCATTTCTCTAATTTAACATGAAAGTGCCCAGGTTTATGACTTCTTGAATCTTAAACATGACTACAACTTTACACAAGAGCCCACACGACAGTATTCCGGGACATCCCTGCCCCTAACAAACTCGGCCCCCATATATTCAGGGACCAAATTTGACCCCTTCGGAGCAGCAGGTTGATCCATCTCGTTGACAAGAGTAAGGTTGAGGAGGAAGGAATGGCCCAGCAGGAAATCCATAAGGCCAAAAATAAAAAGATTGTGTGTTTCAGGTTACCAACCGTGCCTAATTTTTTGTCCCAGACCCTAGTTTTTAAGCATGTTTAGAGGATTTCCAAGGGATTTCCCAGGTCGGGCATCTTGTTTCCCAATCTTCCCCATGTAACAATATTTTACAAAACAAAAAATATTTTCCTACCTACTTTCACTGTTTTAAAATTTCATGTAACCTGAAACACATGTTTTTCTTTAGCCTAATGGTCACCCCCGCTTGTTTTGAAATCCGTCAGTTTTTATGACAGTGCATGAGCACCCCTCAGGTGATTATTTCTAGAATCATCTCTGGGTCTCTTTGGAGTCTTTCACAATCTTAGTGCCCTCAAAAGGCAAAAACACTGTGGTAATACTTAAATAGATATTATGTTTGTTTCAGAGGTATTAATAAGGTGTGAAACATGTCTGGAAGGGCAAGAGGAAGAGCTAGAGGAAGGGCTAGGGGTGGCACTGACGGGCAAGTGAAACGCCCAGGTGAAGAGCCAGCACCACCATCAGCACAACAACCACAGGTATGACAAAATCTTGATTACCAGATACAGTGCAGCTTGAGTGTTTTTTCATTGACCCATAGAGTCGGTGGGTAAGGTCTTTTTTGCCCACCGCAACCCCACCCAATGTTCAGCCAAAGTTGCCGCCGTGAGAAGGATTTTTCCTACTGATATCCCACCGTAACCCCACTTCATGTTATCTATTTTACCTGTATTACCGCGTTTGGGCAAATGGTCGTGTAAATGCTTGGCGTGTGACGTCAGAGTGATTGATGGCTGTTAAATGAGACGCTGTTTGTGTAAAACTAAACTCGATTTTTTATGTTTTTCACATTGATTTTCCGGGATAACTTTTTTATTATTGACTTTAGTAAACTGTGTTCGCGATGAAAGTTGTAGAGAAAAATTAGCGCCGACTTCTCCAAGCGGTTCCAACGTCATAGAGGCTGCTATTAACTCTGCGCATAGATGCACTCTTTGAGCATATTGAGAAAAGCCCAAATAAACTAAGTCATCATTCAAAAAGTTACATTGCACCGCCCGGTTCAACAAGAAAGGCGACAGATAACTTGTTCCAGACATGGGGCGAATTAATCGTTAATGCTAATGCATTAATAATGCATTCTTTTTTTTTCCAGTAATTCAAGGCAATGATTAATTCACCAGTTTTTGCATTACTTTTGTCAAAAATTCAAAATTCACTGAATTACTTTGAATTACTGTCTAACAGAAGGTTTACCATAATGATACAGATTGTACAGTAGAGAGCTAGCTCCACAACAAAAGGATAATTAAATTCTGTATACAGTTATTTCCATTCACAATGTCCTTTTGTTCAGTTTACTTTTAAAGACTTGTGTTACTGGACTAAGGTTATGAACATGCAAATTGAATTGTGAAGCTTTCAAGTAAAGGTATTGTGATATATCAATAAATTGAAACAGCTTACAGTTTCTAGTAAATATAAGTACTAGTATAGTGACAATGTACCGTTGAATATAAGATATTTTTACCTCACAATACTAAGTCAAATGTTATTATTTAATATTTATACATCATTTTAAGCCAATTAAATGAGCTTTAAGATGGTGCAAATTTTGTTACAACCCATTAATAAAAGAAACAATGTTTTGACCACAATACAATTATTGGAAAACATAAGGGTCAGGGATTTTTTTTTTGTGTCCTCAGGATTTCGGCCCCTTCCCAATGGGATTTAGGTGACTTTTTTTTCCCAATTTGAAAAAAAAAAATTCCATATCTAAAATTTTTTTTTTTTTTTTTTTTTTTTTTTTTTAGAATTTTCATTCAGTCACCACACACACACTCACAAGCTACATGATGACAATCTACTAGAATTGCATCCTATTTTCCTTCAATTTAATGGCAATAGTATGTGTAATAGCTAATTTTGTTTTTAAACTGACCAAAAATGCTGTTCTTGTTTGTTTAGAAAATTTCCCAAAATATTGGTTTACCGCGCTAATTTTCCCAATCTGAAAGGCCCTAGGGCCCCTTCCGAAAATTGCAAAAAAAATCCCTGAGGGTAATTGACACTCAATTGTACTTTTCACACATTTTAACTTGACCGCTGACAGTGAACAGTTTTGCTACAGGGTAAATTTACTGGGGTCATAAATTAATTGACATGTATTAGTCTTTTTATTGGATAATACAGCCCAGGAAACTTCTAATGTTTATAATTTTCCTAACCAAAAATATACTTTCTGATATACATTTAGATCTTTCCAGTCATATACAGTACGCCCGCCGCGAAGGTTCTATGAATTTCGTACTCGCGTGATGCGAGAAATTGCGGGTAAAGGATTAAAATTCACGGAAAATCCCTGCGAGACGCATGCGAGAGCCATGAGAAATCCATGCGAAGTTTCTCGCGGTTCCCGCAGCTCACGAAAATCGGCAAAATTCGCGCGGGGATTTTTACAATATCCACGCATGATGGGTGAAAATTTTCTCCATAGATGATCGATCTACACTGTATTGTTTGTCACTCTGATTGAAAGAAAAGAACATTGTTTTGTCACTCTGATTGAAAGAAAAGAAAAGAGCAATTATGAGGGCCAATTAAAGAAATCTCCTTACCATTAAATTATCTACCAATTACTCCTTATTACGTCGCATTTAAAAAAAACTGACACCTTTGAAATGCAAGCCAATTGCGCTCATTAACTTCGCATATGATAATGACGCCAGCTGAAAGCATTTGCAATCAGTTTGAACCCAGATCAGACCCTAATCCTCATTCAAATTTTGATGCTCCGATGGTCTTCCCAAAGCTAACTTAGAAAAAATAAACAAGCCACAAAAAGTACGCAAAAGGTTAGAGAGGTTTCGTCATTTCCACAATTAGCACCATGACTCAGAAGTATGTGACGATAATTTCCTTTAACGCAACCATAGTTTGAGGGTGCATGTGAAGGATACTCATTAGAAAATCACTGGATATGCGATTCTAACGAATATCATCAACATGCATTTCAATAAAAAAAACGTTATACGATGCTAAAATACATCTCCCATGTACATGATGTATGTTGACTTATGCACGTTTATCCAGTTGTCTACGTGACTAAATGCATATAGCATCTCGCATGGGCTACCAAGAGGGTAGTTGGGAACCGAGAAAATTAATTGTTAATTATAGACTCTTATCTAGAGGCCCGATTATTTTGTAGAGTTTGCTAATGATTAATGTAATTTTAAAAATCTAGGCGGCTAATAAAAAAACTGAAATCAGTTTGCGTAAATCAAACTAAATGCGTAGACGCATCTGCATGCATACGTCGAGGGTTTTATATTATTCGCGCATGCGAGAATTGAGTTATTTCCGTTACAGACAGAATCTTGAAAATAAAATTCAGTATAGTCCTTGTATGGTCTTTGTTTATTTTGACCCTTCCCAGTAAGCAGTAAAACTGGGCCACTGCCTGTCTGCTGCGTTGGTGGATCGTAGTCGCCCAGTTTATGTGCTGGCTGGGTTTATGTTCCAGTCAACAACAATTTTTCAGCCATGACGCTCTACTAAACTAACAGCACTAACAAATTGCATAGCGACGACAAACTTTCGTCTTTGCAAACGTATTGGACCCAGGATCAGGACCGGCAGAACGTCGACTCTAATCTAGATCCAAACCGTTTGACTCTCAAAAACTGTTATGAATAGCAGACAAATGGACAAACCAAATTTAATTGCCGTTTCGAGAAAAAACACTTCATTTGCAAGGTCTATACGGTTCACTATCACAAAACATCAACACGCCCAAAGAATGACGTGTCAAATAATGAAACAACAGTTTTTTTTCTGTTTCCCATGGTCATTTTATTCAGCGAGATAGTAAAAATTCTGAGCCAGCTTTTGCAATCAAGGAAGGCTCTGACGAGTCTGCGCACATGTAGATCTACAATTTCCTCAGACTCTTCACTCCTCTCCACCTCAGACGCACAGTACTTGTAAGGCCATCGATGAGTGCTCAGGCAAAAACGATTTTTTATCTTTGCAAATTCGAGATAACTTTTGTATGGGCGTGCTTTTGTGACATGACGTGTCAAGCCAGATTCGGCGACGCAGATAATAAATTTTAATCAATTACGCATTCTTATCGAGAGGTCTGTTTTTTTCTGTGCCCTTCTCCAAGAAAATATTGCTACGAAGACAACGGATCCAATTTGAATGCCCTTCGATGCTCTTTGTTTAAAATTCTGAAATCTGTTTTCATAGCTCCAGATAAGGAATGGGGGCAATTGGGTATTTACCCACCTCTTTTTGACTTAATTGGGTATTTCAAATTTTAAATTGGGTATTTAAAGTTTTTTTATTGGGTATCCATCTGAAAGCAAATAAGCAATGAAACCGGACCTTGTTTCTCCTGATTTTTTGTTTACTTTCGGTTTCACTTTCGGAAAGCACACTGGCAATATTAGTATATCTGAGATCGCAATTTCCAACTTACTTCGAAAATCCAATGTATCTATCAAGTCATCTTTGATACTTTGAACCACCAACGCGGTATTAGAGTAAGTTACGATATGATATCATTCAATTGCTCTGGGGCTTTTCGCCCACGTTACGCCATTATTATTGAAAATCGAGACCAATGTCGTAATCGTGTAAATATTGGGTATAGCTAAACAGCGATAAGAATGTTCCTTGACTGGTTTACAATTTAATGAACTAGATTCAGCGCGACGCCGTGTATAAATTTGTACCCAAAAACAGCTTGTGATGCGAAAAACGACAATCGTAAACAGAATACAATAGCGTCATACGCTATGAAAAAGTTCGAAATTGAGTATCAAGGATTTTTATTGCGTTTTTGTACGCACAGAAATTAATTTAATTGCGTTTTCAGGTCCACGAAATTGCGTAAATACGCAATACGCAGCCTTATCTGGAGCTATGCTGTTTTGTAAACCAATGCGTATGATAACAGAACCCAGACACCTTCTAAGCATTTTTCGTCGGAAAAATGCCTAAGTGCAACACCCCTCAAAAGTGAGAAAATATTCATGAAAAGTGCACAAAAAGAAAGTGCACATCTTCAATATGTGAGCAACCATTATGCAAAGTTTGAATAAAATCGAACGAAAACTTTTGGAGTCTGATGCGTCTACGCACCTGCAGTTGCATTCGTTTGGTGGAATGTACAGTTCGCATACATGCGATATTCAGACAACATTTTCAAACAAAACATTCAGTAATGTCATCGTATGATCTTTGTTTGTTTTGATCCTTGCCAGCAAGCACATAAAATCGGGCCAGTAAAACGCCATTCGGATCATCGGACTAGCGAAACGTCATTTGGATCGGAATGGCGTGATAGTGGCCCGATTTTAGGTGCTGGCTCGGCTTATGTGACTGTCCCAGTAATAAAACATTTTTTCAGTCATGTCGAGACTTGGTTGAATTGGTTCTAAGCAGCAGAAACATGTCTTGCCCAAGGACACGACACAGTGCCTCTGCCGGCGTTGAGTCTCGAACTAGCAACCTCAAGGTTCCACTAACCTTACAGCACCTTCAAAATGTAATACAGTATAGCGTCGCCTGCAGATACAATTTGCAAAAATATTGTACCCAGGACCGTCAGAGCGTCGACCCTGATCAGAGAAAGATGGAAGAAAGAATCATATAATCTGCACCCTATCACAAAACATCGACGCGTAAAAAGCCACTGACGTGTCAAATAAAATAAGAATAAAAAACAACATTTTTCTCTCTCTCTTTATCGTCCATTTTACTTCCTGCAAGCACATGCAAAATTTGAACCAGCGCATGAGATTTGTGTACTTATCGAATTTGCAACCACTGAAGGCTCAGATGAGCCTACGCACATCATGTAAAATTTCCACCGAGCCCCCCCCCCCCCCCCCCCCCCTCACACACAGTGCATGTTTAATGTTCAGTTAGAAACAGATAACTTTTTACGGAGATGTTTTGTGATAAAATGTTGCGACAAAACTCCACTTTACTTGGGGGGTACCGTCAGTGTTCACATGTGTTTTGGGTGCACAATATGACCATCTCATTGAGACGGTTCTTTTGAGCACCAACAGAATATTAAACTAATAATTACGGACTCAATATTATCAAGGGATCAGGTCTGGTTGTATTATCAGTTTATGCGGGAATGGTGGTCCGCAGACAGCTCTCCGTATCGTCATCAACCTGCCATATGAGTTTGTGACCAATCATGCTCTAACCAGCCTGATGATCCACTCATACTGTAATTTTGCACTACTGAAATATATAAAGAGCGGCTATCCAATGCGAGAATCAGACTGCGGATGCGCAGTCTGGTATGCGCTCTTGTTCGTGTGCAACAAAATAAGGTTTTCTCGCGATCGTCCCAATAAGTTTTTCACCTAAATACTTAGAACTTTCCCTTCTGCAAATCATAATCTGTTAGCACTTGTTATTCGAATTGGAAAGAATCTAATAGTACTAGCGAAATTTAATTTTTCTATGTAGTCTCTGTAGCCGAGCAGACTGGTTGGGGTATAACCTTTCCGGAAACCCCGAATTCGCATATCCGTAAAGACGCTTCGTAACTTCCGACCAAGTAAGAATCAAAAAAGCCTTTTTAGCTACAGAGACTAGCTAGAATCTTGAAATTTCAATGTTGAAGGTTAAGTTCCAGAGAAAATTTTTCAAAGACGCTGTTCAGACTGCGCAGAAATTTAGGAGGAGTTGCGCGCAGAAAGTACCCCTTCATTGCCAATACGATCAGACGGACGAAGAGACGACTCATCGACATACTGTATACATCTTGGAAAACAATTAAAGAAATCTCCTTACCGTGAATTTATCTATCATAATATAATCCCATAAAAATGTCCATGATTATTTATTTAATGTACATGTCAGCTAAATGCACTCATTTTCTCCTCACATGCTAGTGGCGCTAGCTGATACATGCCAACCATCCCAGTTGGACCCAAACCAGACACGAACATGTCGGGTCTGATCTGGATCCAAACTGTTTGACACTTAGATGGTATTCTTGAAATGAGCAGACCACACTGTCCGTTATTCAATCACTGCATTTTGTCACGTTCAGTATATACATATCTTCTATTAGCTTTGAAGTTTGAAGCCGACAAAGACTTTTTTAACTACAAACATCAAAGGTCATGTCAAACTTATTTCTCGTGTTGTGGGCACTCATAAGAAACGCCTCTCCAAGGCGATTCTATCGAGTAGATCTAAGGGGACAATGTCAGTGTGTATACGATCTTCGGTCGTCCATTTCTCTTAACCAATTTTATAGTGTCGACATAATATCTTCCAACCAAATGCCATAATATGTTTTTCCGAGAATAAGAGAAAACATGTTGTTTGATGGAAAAGTAAAAAAAGTTACGGATTAATGGATTAGTTAGTAAATCATTTCCAGGTAAGAAGCATGTGCGGATCCAGAGGGGGGGGGGGGGGGGGAGCAGGTGGTCCGGACACCCCATGAAAAATCACAGTAATATAGGGTTTCATAGCAAAAGTGGTCCGGATCCCCTGAAAAAGCTCAAGGCTACCAAGCCAGCATTAAATGTTGGGCCACTAGCGGCACGCACGCGAAACGCCATTTAAATGGCGTTTCGCTGGCGGGCCGTATTGGTCCGCATATTGTGGTATTTGGATCCTCTCTCCTCTCAACAACTAAAAAAAAAAAAAAAACCTCAAAGTTTGACCCTTCTGGATCCGCGCATGAGAAGATAGCTTTTTTTTGAGGCGACGAAATGAAGTACATGTAGGAACAGTTAGACTCAGATAACATTGGTGGGTGGATCCAGGAATTATCGTCAGGGGTGGGGGTCCGGGACATACTGACAAAAAAAATGACTTTTTTTAGTCTAACTATTTTACAGAGGGATCCAATATCAAGGAAAACAATACTGTTCAAAGTTCCAGAGGGAGGGGGGTCAACTTTATTCAGGGTAGATCAAACTTTTTCCTGGAGGGGATGGGGTCCGTTTACTTAATCCAATGGAAACCTGTGCTCTCATGGTTCTGAAATGCAATAAACAATTGCGTGTCTACGTCTCCTAAATGTACTGACGTGGCAGAGGCTCTGCCGAGACTGCTGTAATGCGCAGACTCTGAGCATTCGTAACATGCACCAAAACGGCTATAAAAACCACCGTCGATTGTGTGTTTTTGTCTTCTAAATGCACTTATGTTTTGAATGGGAGTTGCAAAGGCTCTGGCGAGACTGCTCAAATGCGCATACTCGTCTGAGCTTTCGTTGCTCGCACATGCAGTCGATTGATTGCGTGTCTAAACTGTTGCACTTATGTTTTGAATGGGGGTAGCAAAGGTTCTGGCGAGACTGCTCAAATGCGCCGACTCGTCTGAACTTTCCGGTTGCTCGCACATGCAATAAAAACCACCGTTGATTGCGTGTCGATGTCTTCTAAATGCACTTATGTTTTGAATGGCTCTGGCGAGACTGCTAAGGTGCGCAGACTCGTCTGAGTTTTTGTTGCTCGCACATGCAACAAAACCCACCGTCGATTATGTTTTGAATAAGAGAAGTAAAGACTCTGGCGAGACATTTTTGTGCAGACTCGTCCAAAGTTGGCAGCCCGTGAAGAGACTGCGCTTTTTCTCAGAAGTTGAGCGAGCGAATACATTCTTAATTTGGAAAAAAATGTTAGAAAGATACAAAATGCGGCCGTCATTCCCGCCATTTTTCTAGACCTTTGCGAGGCATGAATAAATTACTTTATATTTAGCTTTAATTTCCAGGAAAACGTTTACTTTCGCTTTTTGAAGTTGCATAGGGGAAAGCTGTTTATGCTCTCAAGGAAAACGTAAGCTCTTTTCGTAGATCTTTGTAACGCTATTCAATGAGTTGATATAATGACCCTGATTACAGACTGAAAACTGGTCAGTCTGTGCTGAATTTAATTTCCCACTTATTGAAAGACCAAAAAATGTCAAGCAGGTTATCAACAAATAGACATTGTTTTGCGTGCGTTTTTACAATTTTGCTTGCCATTTTCAGACGACTGATTCTATTCATATTTTCATTCATTCAAGCATGTTACAGGTTGTCGTATCGAACGTGAGTCATACATGTATAAAGCATATTCCTCGCCTGTCACGAGTGATATTTTTATGTTGGGTTGAATAAGATCGTTCTTGGAGGTGCAACTGCAACTAATTCCCGTGTCATGCGTGATGACCCGGGAGCGTCTCGTGGAAAATACCCCCGACTCGCAATAAAAACCGCGCGGGACTCGTGCGAGGTTCACGCGAGGCGCACGCAAAATCCATGCGAGTTTTTAGTTTTTCTTCCGTGAAAAGGATTAAAAATCCCTGCAAAACACAGGGTTTATAGAACCTTCCTGGCAACTGTACTGTAATATTCAATGAATATGATCATTTGAAAAAAAGAGCTGTGGTTGCCACAGTTACAAATCATTTCTGAGTGTTATTTCCTCAGTTTTCAAAAATTAAGAAATTAAAAAACATGTTATTGACAAGAAAACAAAATTCAGTGCAAAATTCAGTGCAAAATGTGTACATTGTAACCCCCGGTTTATGTGAAATATTAATTTATATATGAATTTTACATATGTATGCACACATTTTGTTCAATGTTTTGAAAATGTTCAGAGTTCACAGAATTGGAAGATTATGTTCCACTTGAAAGTAATGCTTAATTCAATGCATTACTTTCTTAAAAAATGCTAATTCAATGCATTATTTTTTCAAAATCCAGTAATGCTAATGCTAATTCAATGCACATTTTTGACAAGTAATGCTAATTCAATGCATTTCTTTCCAAAGTAATTCGCCCCATGTCTGGCTTGTTCAAATATATTGGAAATCGTGCCTGATTCGCCCATGTGTAAAGCTAGTTGGGTTATCTTGAAACTGTCTATTTAGGAGCAGGTGCATAGGAGAAAAATGGCGCCTCATGTGATATCACAGCTTCTGTACCAACAAATGATCATGCTCATAGTAGTGTGAATATGCACGTTACATTCTGAGCCTACATATGGCAGGATTGTGCTATAAACAACCGTTGAATAATTGTATATACATCCCTTGTAAATATTCTTTTGAGACAAATACTTTCTGTCACGCCTCTACGAAATTTACCTGTCAGTAAAAGTCTTAGACAATTTGGCTGAATTCAATTTATTGCAAATTCTTCATCTATGCAGTGTTTCCGCGAGAGTGCGTTTCTTGCGTTTTTGACGCAATAAATTGACTGCTGACGCACTGACAGTTTGTCTGTGCGTTTTTCGTGACGCACAAAAAAACAGCAGCGAGAACGAAACTCCGTCGTCTTTATGTGCCAAAATCTACGGATGTCAAGTTTACCTCGGTGATAACGCTTCTATAAATAGTTTTCCTGTGGAAAATAGGCCTGCGCACAAATAACTTTGCTGGGTAATTCCATGACGTATCTGATTTATTTCAAAAACGACGACTGCGCATGTCAAAAGTCATTGGCGATTCGCACAGATGGGGTTTCGTTCCAAATAATTTCGGCTTATTTTGCTCTCACTGCTATTTTGGGGCATTATGTAGCATAAATTTTAAAGAAGTAGTCTTGGAAAGAAAGTTTTCTTTGCTCCAATACACCAAAATATATAAGACAACGATTTTAAAAGAAATGAAACCAATGCATCACGTCTATATTTAGACTGACCGTCTGCGCATGGGTAAAGCGCTCAACTGTTAAACAACAATGGCTGCCCCGACATGAAATTGGTGAGCAGACACTTTTATTTTTTGTCCTCTGAATAATAGGGCTTTAACTACAAGCAACACAACATTGCATAATTCCCATGAAACAGAAAATGTCACAAAAGCCGTCGATCACAAGCCTACCGATAGTTAAACGTGCACCGAATTTCGAGACAACCATTATCTTACGATAGGGGACATTCTTCAATTACCTTTAATATCGACGCATGCGCAGACAAATAAAAAGTTATTGTAATATATAAAAAAAAGTTCTGACCCTCTAAATTTGCCAATGACCCCCAAATTTTCAAGCAAGGGGTCATCAATGACCCCCTAAAATTCTGGTCTTGCAGAAACACTGTCTATGTACACAAAAATGTGTGTCACAAACTTAGGATCTCTTGGAGAAATCGGCGCTAATTTTTCTCTACAACTTTCATCGCGAACACAGTTTGCTAGAATTAATAATAAAAAAGTTAACGCCGAAAACCAATGTGAAAAACATAAAAAATCAAGTTTAATACATTGAATTTCTTTCAATTTCTTTTTCTCTTTTGCTTTGGTTTGTGTTTTGGGTGATAAATAAATATATTTTTATACCAGACTGCGAATTTTGCTTATTTCTCAGAATCTGACACGTGATTGATGAACGATTATGTGTCACTTTGTATTTCACGCAATCCCTGGCGTTGACAGCTAATTACAAGATTAAATAAATAGTTAAACACATAAGCCGACCCCCACCCCCTGAAAAATACAAAGTTTCTTAGCAATGTTGGTCTGGATCCCTGGAAAATCACAAACCAAGCCAGTATTTATGTTGGGGCATCTGATCTGGATCCAAACTGTTTGACACCCTAATGGAGTAATGGTATTGAAAAAAATCAAGCACTCAAAGAGTTGTATATGGCACAATAATAAAGAGAGAAGGAATAATAAAAGCAATATTGGAAAAACCGAAAGCTGATCAAAATACACATTTTTGAACCTCCTAGAGTGTACTTTTAGCCAATGATGTATTTGTAGCCACTCAACATTTTTAGCAGGAAATGGTTAATGCCTAATTACAGGGTGAGCCCTGTAATCAGATGATGCATTACCAAAATCTTATCTTGTAAGGTGTTCTTAGCAGGCATTGGTTATATGAAATGATTTAAATAGGCTCTTCATTTGGGTTGCAACATGAGATTTCCAACAATGTGGTTTGTGCGACCAGCAAAGGCTCAGACCAGCCTGCGCTTATGCGCAGTCTGATCAGAGAGCATTTGCTTGTCGCTTAAATATTAAGCTTTTGACCGAACAGCTTTTGGAGTTTATAAGCTTAAAAAGAGGCTGTAAAGGCTAGTCCGAATCTACACTTGTCAAAATACCACATTGTTGGTAATCGCATATCACGGCTCATTTGATATTTTTAGCAGATGCAGCAGCCCATAGTTCAACAGCAGCAGGTTGAAGGTGGTGGTCCACCACCAGCTAGTGGTAGAGCTTCCTACAGGGGTGGAGCGAGAGAACCAAGGCCAGGAGCTGCCGGAGGCGAGGGCTTCAGGGCCCCTGTTGAGGAAATGAAGGCAATGTCGATTGGAACCGGGGATGCACAGGGCAGGCAAAGAAGAGCTAGATATGTTGAGCCTCATACACGCCCAGCTCATATAGCTGACAAGAGAGGTAAGTGTCGCAGTGTTGTGCCAAGGTGACACACTAAATCTAACCACAGGGCTCTCGATCACCTGATATTTGGGGCCGAAATTCTGCCCTAATCCCAATGTACTGGGCCCTATAGCGCAGTCGGTTACGTGTCTGGCAACAGATGCGGGTCTGACTGCAGATCCAGGGGTCTTTAGTTCAATCCCGGCCTGGTCCCATACTTCCCTGGAGATTGATCACGAAATAATTTCTAGGGGTTCTATCGAATCATTCAAGAAAGGCTGTTGTCAGTTACAAGCGAAAGTATGTGCACAATGTACTGGTTAACTGCTTGTTCAAGCTTGCCCAGGAAAGTGTGGTTAGGTGAACTGCCCGTCCCACCATGACCATAGCTGTTGACTTGGGATGTAAAGCAACAAAACAAACAAAAATATTCCCAATACCAAGAAGTGTTTTTCTTTGTTTTTTTTTCCCAACTTCAGCCAAAAATTAGGGAGTGCAGTGGTAGAGTGCTTGACTCTAGACCGAGGGGCTGCGGGAACGAGCCTCACTGGCGTCACTGCGTTGTGGTCCTTGAGCAAGACATTTATCCTAGCTTAGTACTGGTTCAACCCAGGAAGACCCGTCCATGTTTAACTGAAAGATTGTTGATTGGATGTAAAGCATTGAATCAAACAAAAAACATCACTGTCATGTACAGCTCTGAACTGTTACTTTCTCTTTACAGGAGCTTCAGGAACACAGATTCAAGTCATAACAAACTACTTCAACCTTGAGCAGGCCCCAGATTGGCATCTCTACCAGTACCATGTAGATTATAGTCCGGCGGTGGAATCCAAGAAGATGAGGATAGCGTTGCTATACTCAAATGAAGAATTAATTGGCAAGACGAGGGCTTTTGATGGCATGGTCTTGTTTTTACCGTTTAAATTACAAGATCAGGTATATCTTAAAGAAAATATCCTTGGCCCCTTCATAGGTTAAGAAAAGCAACATATTTGAGCATAAAATTGAAAATACTTTCTTACCCATCAGTTTTAACATATGTTTTGGGTGCTCAAAAGAACCGTCTCATTGAGATGGTTCTTTTGAGTACCCACAACATATGTTTTGGTTGAGAAATAAGAAAATTATTTCTTCATTACGCACTCTTTACTAAAGGCCAGCCCCTTGTTTTTGCCCATGCAAATTGAGCATCATTTCATACTTAATACTTTAATCTTATAGTTTATGTTGTTTGCTCTACTTGCCTTTTAATGCTGCCCCAACTCTGTACCTGGCTTTACATATAAAACGATGAAAAGTAGGTGTGTAAAACTGTCCCTCTCAAACCTCAACACTACTAAAATAGTGCTGTTTTTGCCTGATTTGGCCAAATTTGAATAAGTAGATAAGTGTGTTTCGGGTAATGGGTCTCAGTGTTTTATTTTCTGCTGTTTTTGGGGCGGCCCCATTCCCCTCGCCAAAAAGTATGTTTTTCCCCCCTATTTTGAAAGAAAATTCCCCTCAAAATGAAGTATTCAAAAAAAAAATCGACAAAATGTGACCACAGCGTGTCGGAAGTGCGTATAAATTCGTTCCGTGCATTACCCATGCCGTGAATTTGCGAGTAGCGTCCCTTGGTGATCGATAGAAGCTTTCATGAGGTTTTCTCAAGAGCGTCTAAGGGAGAAGTTCAAATCGTGTCTATGCGAACAAAATGTCGCACAATAAGCGTTGTTACGTGAAGAAAATTAATAAATCGGCGGCGCAGGGATCAAGAAGAGTGGACTTAGTGTTTAAGCAGGCTTCCCTGAAGGCCTTTACCAGTGACTTTGATGTTTGTGACAAGGATTTGGGGATTGGCTCAGTCTCTTCGGGGACATGTATTGAGTCAAACTAATCAGTCCATCAACCTAATTTGTCTGCGACCCTAAGCACTTATGTGAAACAAATCCAGAGTCTTTGTTCATCTTTGTTCCATGTAGCAATATGTTTTGGACTTTGGTTCAAAACATTTATCAAAAATGACATGTTTTAACAAATCATTTAGGATAAATGTTTTGAACAAATGTGGCACAAAAGTTTAGGGGATTCGTTAGTTAACAAGCATTGTTTGGTTAAATGTTTTGAACAACTGACCCACAGTGCACTGAATGGATTTAATTAGTTAAATAAAAGTTAAATACTACAGTGTTTTATCCTTTAACAGACTTATCATGGTACAATACAGTCAAACTTAAATAGAATGGAAAACATGGATCCAGTTTGGCTTGTGTTGTACCATAAGTCTGTCAAAAGATATAACACTTTCATTTTTAACTGCAAATGTTTCAATAAAAGATGCTATTGTGTTAAGTTAATAGTTTTCCCCTTTATGCCCCTACGCGCGCTAATTTTCCCCTTTTGAAAGGCCCTGCCACCATTCCCCTAAAACAAAGAAAAAAACGTCTGAAATTTTAGGAAAACCTGAAAAAAATCTAGGTTTAACCAGTAAATTCAGGTAGGGTAAACCATAAACAGTTATTTACCGGGCCGCCGGTAACGTGTCTGACTACAGATGCGTGTCTGACTGCAGATCCAGGGGTCGCGAGTTCGATCCCGGCCCGGTACCATACTTTCGTGGAGATTGATCATGAAATAATTTCTACGGTCATTCTCCTCCCTTCCCCTGATTTATTCAAGAAGGGTTGTTGTCAGTTACAAGCGAAAGTATGTGCACAAATTACTGGTTAAGGGCTTGCTCAAGCCTGCCCAGGAAAAAGTGTGGTTAAGTAAACTGACCGCCCCGCAATGACCATAGCTGTTGACATGGGACGTAAAGCAACAAAACAAAATAAACAGTTATTTTTCATTTTGGCCTTAGCAGTATGACAAGCTCATATATATGGAAGAGTGCACTGAATTAGTGCCCAACTTTGAGGGGTTGCTGGTTCAAAGGTTCGCCAGATCAAGTGTGTTGTTTTTGTTTGATTTGATTCTTTACGTCCCATCAACAATCTCTCACAGGGACGGGTCTTCCTGGGTTGAACCAGTACTAAGCTGGGATAAATGTGTCTTGCTCAAGGACCACAATGGAGTGACACTGGTGAGGCTTGAACCCGTGGCCTCTCGGTCTCGAGTCAAGCACTCTACCACTGAGCCACTGCGCTCCCTTCAAGTGTGTTGTGTCCATGAGCATGCTGCTTACGGGAAAGAGTTAGAAATTTTAGAGCATTTCCCGTCTCATTGAGAGGAACATTTGAGTGAAGTTAAATGAAAATAGTGTTCAGGAGATCTGGAGCAGACACGCAAGTGTTATGAACGGACTGACAAAGGCCATTTCTATTATATATTGCCCCATCTGCTTTGCTGTGGGGGAGTAATCAGTGGTCAAAAGAGCAAAAAAAAAATTGGTTGAAGCAGAATGCTAGCCTGTGGTAAAATTATATGGGGTGTAAGGAAGTTTCTGTGTTTAAATTACTTACGGCAGTAGCTAGGGCTGGCTAATCGAAGCCACAATGCTAATCGATAATCGGTCCTTGCATTTCGATATATAACCGATTAGTAATCGCTCAAACTTGACAGAGGGTCTCGGAACGTTTTGACAACTCTTGCATGGCCAACGACATTGATTTTCCCATCATTTCGCAAAACAACACTAAGTAGCACGTGTTATAGATTCAAAAGATAATAGGTTTGAAATAAAAAGTGGCACCTTTGCTCAAAACAAGTCGTCATCCACTCTGTTGGAAGAAAATTGAAAGAAAGTCGGTAATTGAACTCGCAGTCCGCCATTGTTTGTTGTTAATTTTGGCACGTTGCGTGACGTCATACAAAAGGAAGTCAAGTATGCATGACACGAACATCTTAGTGTAAAAGAAGATCCGCTGTAAACGTCGGTAAAATTGAAAGCTTCTAAACTCGAATTTTACCGCGGAGAAAAACAACTTTCATGCTAGATTATTCATCTGATGAATTTTCGTGATTTTGTACTACTTTATTTAAAACAGAGGAGCGTAGGAATAACTTTTTCTAACAATCAGTTGTTGAGTTAGCCTGCAGAGTACAACGTTTTACTACTTCGTTACAGCAATTTATACGCATCTACTGTTTACGACAATGCACTTTACGGCACTTCCAGTTGAAATAGAAAATAAAAGGAGGCAATTACGCTTGGATTTTAATTGAATAAATAAGACAGAACATCCATTAAAAGTAACCGATTTTTGAATTTTCATATCGATAATCGTTTTTCTTTTGTATATCGACCGATTAACCGATATTTCGATTAATCGTGCCAGCCCTAGCAGTAGCTGAATGTGCATTCTAATCCTGCTTTTTGCATTGTCACACAGCCTCAGCTTTATATTGATAATGATTGTATCAATTTCTTACAGGTCACAGAGGTGTTCAAACAAAGAAATACAGATGGTGCAAATATAAAGGTTACTATCACACTGACAAATGAGTTGCCGCCTAGTTCACCGCAGTGCCTTCAAGTTTACAACATTGTGTTCAGAAGGTAATCAAATCAGTCTATTAGACTCGTAAATGACAGCATTTTTGTCCATCTCTTGATCACTCGATAAACGTGGCAACCAGGGTGTGTGGCCACCAGGGTGTGGTCCAGTGGAGTTCTTTCCTATAGATGCATATGGAAACCTTAAACTTTCCTAAAACTACTGGCCCAATTTGAAAATATAATGGCTGAAAAATTGTTCTTTGTTGAATGTCTACCAAAGTTTGGAGGGTTTTTTTTATTCCCCAGAAAACCTGGCTGCCAGGGACTTGAGTAAGCATATACAAATAGGGAAACCATAGTCTTAAACTACTGGCCCAATTTGAAAATATTCCTTGAGCAAGACATATTTATCCTTAGTACTGGTTCAACCCAAGAAGACCTGTCCCTGTTTAACTGAAAGATTGTTGATGGGACGTAAAGAATCAAATTAAACAAACAAACCAATTTGAAAGTGATTTGGCAGAGAAATTGTCCATTGCTGAATATCTACCAGTTGTTTGATTTTTTCACTCCCTCCCCCCCCCCCCTCACAATGGGAACAACAGTGAATCAATAACAGAACCACTGCCTTAGATTTAGGCATTTTAAGTGTTTTCACCAAACAAAATTTTGGAATTGGCAATCTCTGTTTTTATGGCAATCTCTGTTTTTAAAACAGAGATTAAATTATTTAACAATAAAGTCAAACACTTCACCAATCATTTAGTAGGGTATTAAAATGAATTATCAGGGCCTAAGAATAATAGACACAAAATTTCAATGTTTATATCTTTTATGGGTTTTTTTTTTGCAAAAAAAAAAAAAATCATTAAAATGGATAACCAATAGGCAGAGATGACCTATTAGAAATTTTGTGTATATACAATATGACTTGTTGATGACGTCTTGGTCACAGGCATTGATTAGCTAAGGCCATCCTTAAAAAATTATTTGCCGTCACTCAAAGGACTCGCTCAAAAAGCCACCTACTCTCAAAATATTTTATGGCTGTTTCAGAGAAATATTTTTATTCTAATTTTAGACATATTTTCTTTAATTTTATTGTCTTTTTAACAAATCTGTGAAAAAAAAAAGCGTGTCTGACATGAGTGACTGCAGATTCATGTGACTGTCCTACTGCAGATCTAGGGGTCGCGAGTTCGATCCCTGTACAGTTACATACTTTTGTGGAGATTGATCATGAAATAATTTCTACAGCCATTGGAACAAAGAAGGGAAGCGAAAGTATATGCGGGAAGTACTGATTGACGGCCTTTAGTCAGTCTCCCTGGAAATAATTGATGGATTTCAGACACAATAAAGGGCAGTAAGCATGCTTGCCGACTCAATTTGCAGTTTTGGGGACAAAAGTTTCCTCTTAAAACCCTGCTTTAATTTCATCGAGTGAAGCGCGAAAAAGTATATTTCTTTCGTGGCTTGGCCACTCATGAAATATGCATTTTTCGCTTCACTCGATGAAATAAATGGTACATTCATTCCCAAAATTTGAATATCCTCTATGTATTACATGTCATTTCAGGGTCCTCTCCTGCATAGAAATGAAGCAGATTGGGAGAAATTATTACAACCCATCACTGGCTGTATCGATCCCACAGCATAGGTAAGTAGACAAAAATCCCATTTTGAATTAACCATGAACTATACCATAAGTCTTAATTTTTGCGAATAAGATTTAGAATAATTTCATACCCATTCATCTTTACGGTACAGGTCAGAAATCCAAACTGAAATGTAACCCTAGACTACGGGCGAGGTGTGGCTTGTTAAGCTGTGCATGAGCTGGACTGCTACCGAGGTGTGGAGGGTACTCGTGGTAGTCTTGAAGGCCTTGACTGTCTGAACATTCGTAGTTGCAGGTGGCAGTTTGTTCCAGTCATGTTTGGTCCATGGAAAGAACGACCTCTTGTGCACTGTGACATTGGTGTACGGGAGGAAAAGCCTCTTTATGACCCTTCTGCTGCAATAAATATTCAAAGGCGTTGTCTCATCCATCAGCTCCAATAACAAACTTCTATTTCCCAGGGAGCTCCAGCTGATTTTAGAGGCTGTAAACACGAATAGTTGTGACACTCCGGTCCCCGCCTACCCACCCCATTATAAAAACTCAGATTTACACCATAAAAATCCCTTAGGGTGCCTCAAAATCTGGTCTGGCTAAAGTTGAGGTCTGAGAGTCGGGTAGGACATGTAAAAAGGTATTATCATTTACCGTCAATTTGGAAACTCCAATAAATACACCAGAGGCAATACATTTGTGTGTTGTACAGTATTTAGTCACACCTTCATTTGGAATGAAGATGAAACGCTTGCATAAACACAAAAAGTGTTTGAAAAACAATGAATTGAGCTTGTCGGCCTGACTGGTTGACTATCTGTTTTACAAGAGTGGTTACCGATGTTTTAGCAGCGATTTTAGTGAGCAGTCCAGGTTTACTCTTTGGAAGGGGAATCCTAAATACACACTTCAACAAACATGTGAACTGATATGAAAGATTTTTTTTTGCATATTCTGAGCATTTGAATGTGTCATTTTGGCAAATGCGAAGCTTATCTGGCTCTCAGTAAAACCTCAAACCAAATCCAAAAAAAAAAAACAATTCAAAATGAAAATAAATCCATTTTTCGTTCAGTATCTCTGTGTTCTGTTTCCTTAAACTGTGATATCCTTTTCAGGTTACAGGTAATGCCAGGGTTTATAACCTCCATTCTTCAGTATGAGAGCTCTGTCCTCCTGAACTGCGACATCTCCCATAAAATTCTTCGTTCAGATACTGTTCTTGACATCCTGTACGAAATGTTCCAGAGAAGTGGAGAAAGATTTTATGATGATGCAATTAAAAAGTTCGTGGGATCCATTGTCCTCACAAGGTTTGTAGTTTGAATGTTACATGTGTTACTCTGTCTATCCAGCTGCACAGGACTTTAAACACAAACTTTTTTTATATTTCTACACCAAAATATGCAGGTACTCAAAAGAACCGCCTCATTGAGAAGGTTCTGTTGAGCACCCAAAACATATGTTGAAACTGAATGTTGAAACTGATAGGTAAGAAAAGATTTACAATTTTACGCTCAAAAGTTTTGTTTATATGCCTGTGCCGCTTCAGAAGTCGCACAGATTTAGATAAAAATGTTCAGCGTAAAATTGTAAATATTTTTTACCCATAATTTTTAGCATTTATTTTGGGTGCTCAAAAGAACCGTCTGGTCAAGATGGTTCTTTTGAGTACCCACAACATATGTTTTGGTTGAGAAATAAGAAAATTATTTTTCTGTTACACACTCTTAACCAAAGTCTTGAGTCATGATCTTGATCTTGCAATAGCGTAAAATGTATGAACATGAATCCAGCCAAAGGTACAAGTTGGCATGTGTTCTGTGACAATATACATGTACATGATGTTTATTGGTTAATGACTGAATATCACATTTTGTTGCACTGAATAAAAGTATAAGGGTACAGTCTGACGGGAGAGAGTTAAACAAGACTTTGCAATGCATACAGTTCACCACAAGAATAGAAATATATATAATATACCAAGCACCATTTGTGTTTCATTGTTTTTTTGTTGCTTTACGTCCCAAGCCAACAGCTATGGTCATAACGGGACAGTCAGTTCACCTAACCACACTTTTTCCTGGGCAGGCTTGAACCTTGAATAAATCAGCGGAAGGGAGGGGAATGACCGTAGAAATAATTTCATGATCAATCTCTACGAAAGTATGGGACCGGACCGGGATCGAACTCGCGACCCCTGGATCTGCAGTCAGACACGCATCTGTATTGTGTTTCATTGTAGCGTTTGCTTTGTATAATCTGGAAAAATGGATCCTTCAGAAATAGAAACTACAATATAAGAATTAAGAGCCGCTGTGGTGTAGTTGATAATCCACTTGTCTTGTAAACCAGGGATCGCAGTTTCGATTCCCGGCTCCACCTGTCTGTAGGATGAGACTTTAAACGGTGGCCCAGTCTCCATGTGACCTTTAAGGCTTACCTTTTGGTGGGACGTTAAACACAAACACAACAATATAAGAAACAGTAGACTCCGTTTCATTGAGTCAGTCCATGAGAACTAATGGAAAAGGGGGGGATATGCAGGAAAATGCAGTAAGCATAAGTATTTTGACCTCTTGTGCCCTATGTTAATTATTGTTGTCAAAGTCTCGCAATTTCTTCTAAAATGGTCCTTGGTCTAAAGGAACTCATTTGTGCATAACCTCTTGTTTTGGACAAGTAGAATATTTGACAAGCACATTGTGACCATTTACTTGTCCTGGGCAAGTGTCAAATTTCGATATGCCACGCCAGTGGTTGCAAAAAATAGTATGCATTATACTAGGTCTGTTTTTATGCCCCCAAAGGAACTTTGGGAGGCATATAGTAATCGCACTGTCCGTCCGTCCGTCAGTCCGTCCGTCCGTCCCGCTTTTGTGTCCGGTCCATATCTCCTATATTCTTTGAGGTAGGAATTCCAAATTTGGTGTGTGGATTCATCTTGGGATGGCGGAGTGTCGCATACCATTTTCGGGTCACCTTGACCTTGACCTCTGACCTAGTTTTTAGAATAATCCTGTCCGGAGCATATCTCTTGTATTATTTGAGGTAGGAATCTCAAATTTGGTTTGTGGATGCATCTAGGGATGAAAGTGTCGTGTACCATAATTGGGTCACTGTGACCTTGAACTTGACCTCTGACCTAGTTTCTTGAAAACTGCATTGAGTCTGGTGCATATCTCCTATATTCTTTGAGATAGGAATTCCAAATTTGGTGTGTAAATGCATCTTGGGATGACGGGCTGTCACATGCTATTTTTGGGTCACTGTGACTTTGACCTCTGACCTAGTTTTAAGAATTATTGTGTCCGGAGCATATCTCTTATATTCTTTGAGTTAAGAATTCCAAATTTGGTGTGTGGATGCATCTTGAGATAGCGGAGTGTCATGTACCATTTTCGGGTCACTGTGACCTTGACCTCTGACCTAGTTTTTAGAATATAGCATATCTCTTCTATTATTTGAGGTAGGAATCTCAAATTTAGTGTGTGGATGCATCTTGGGATGACGAAGTGTGGGGTACCATAATTGGGTCACTGTGACCTTGAATTTGACCTCTGACCTAGTTTCTAGAAACTACATTGAGTCTGGTGCATATCTCCTATATTCTTTGAGATAGGAATTCCAATTTTGGTGTGTAAGTACATCTTGGGATGACAGGGTGTCACATACCATTTTTGGGTCACTGTGACCTTGACCTCTGACCTAGTTTTCAAGAATTATTGTGTCCAGAGCATATCTCATATATTCCTTGAGTTTGGAATTCCAATTTTGATGTATGGATGCATCTTGGAATAGGGGAGTGTCATGTACCATTTTCAGGTCACTGTGACCTTGACCCCTGACCTAGTTTTTAGAATTATCATGTCCAGAGCGTATCTCTTATAATATTTGAGGTAGGAATCTCAAATTTGGTGTGTGGATCAGACATGGGGCGAATTAATCATTAATGCTAATGCATTATTAATGCATTACTTTTTTCAAGTAATTCAAGGTAATGATTAATTCACCAGTTTTTGAATTACTTTAATGCTAATTCAATGCATTACTTCGGTCAAAATTCACTGAACTACTTGCATTACTTTGAATTACTGTCTATCAGAAATTTTGCCCTCAATATTATTAGAGGTGCAACGATTCACTGAAATCGTATTGTATCGTGATACGTTTTCTGACGATACGCGTATCGTATCGTGAGGTCATCTCACGATACACTAGCGATACAGCAGTTGGTGTTATATATTAGAATTGAATTTTAAAAATAGAAGTTTTTGTACAAAAGGAATGTTACCATTTTCCCTTTTGATTGTTCTGCTTTAATCAATTAACCCTTTTCCATGCTAAACACTTGATATATTCTGTTTTGAAGCAATGTAGAACAAAAGCAGCTGGCTTTTGAGAATCCATTTGATCTTAATCTACACAGTTTTCGGCTCTGCTTGTAAATACATGCTAATAATTGAAATATTTTAAAAGAATTTGATAAAAACTGGGGAAGAGTGTAGTACATAAAAACATCCAGCATGACAAAGGTTAATATTTGAGTATTTACTTCTCCTAATTTCATAGATCTATGTTGTTTCTAAGGTTCTAAAGTTGTCATAAATGTATCGCGATACGTATCGTATCGTGAGGCAAATATCGTGATACGTATCATATCGTGAGGTAAATGTATCGTTGCAGCCCTAAATATTATACAGACTGCACACTAGAGAAATTAGATACCAAACAAAAGGATGTGTTTCCATAACTTATTTCCATTCACAGTTTTCTTTTGTTCAACTTGCTTGTAAAGACTGTTATTTGACTAAGGAACATGCAAAATGAACTGTGAAATTGTGAAAAGGCTTTGATTTTATATCAATAAAGTGAAACAGCTTACAGTCACTGGCAATCCCAGATGAACCTTGAATAGTGAAAATGTAGCTGGGAAGTGTTGATATGTAAGGTAATTTATCACACTTAATTTAAGTCAAATGATTTTTTACCTATTAATAATTTTAAAGCTAATTAGATGGGCTTTAAAATGGTGTGAATTTCGTTACAATCCAATATTAATTTCAAAGAAATAAATGTTTTGATCACAATAAGGGTAATTATCACTTGATTGTTCTGTTCATACATTTTCACACTTGGCCACTGACACTAAAAACAGTGTGTCACTGTGGTCAAATGAGCTATAGGGTAAATATATTCGAGTCGAAAATAAAAGAAATTAAAGATTAAGATACAGCCTGCACTTTGTTGATTGGATAATCCAATCAAGACTCAAAATGTTTATAATGTTCCTTCCATAAAATAAGCTTCCAAATAAGAAATATTTTGGAAAGCTTCCTAGTTGTATGATAATAATATACATAGAAATATGATCACTTGAAAAAAGATCTGGGGTTGCTACATCTGAGTGTTATTTCCTCCAATTTTAAAAAATTATGAAATTCCAATAAATGTTACTGGCAAGAATACAAAAGTCACTACAAAAAGAGTACATATTGTAACCTGTGGCTCATTTGAAATTTTCATATATTATATATAAAATATCTATATGTGAAATTCACATGTTTACGGTATGCACACATTTTGTTCAATGTATCAAAAATGATCAGAGTTAACAGTATTTTAGGATTCTGTTTCATGTGAATGAAAGTAATGCTTAATTCAATGCATTACTTTCTTAAATAATGCTAATTCAAAGCATTACTTTTTCAAAATCAAGTAATGGTAATTCAATGCACATTTTTGGCAGTTAATGCTAATTCAATGCATTACTTTCCAAAGTAATTCGCCCCATGTCTGGTGTGGATGCATCTTGGGATGACGAAGTGTCACTTACCATAATTTAGTCACTGTGACCTTGAACTTGACCTCTGACCTAGTTTCTAGAAACTGGTGCATATCTCCTATATTCTTTAAAATAGGAATTCCAAATTTGGTATGTAAATGCATCTTGGGATGCCTGAGTGTCACAAACCATTTTTGGGTCACTGTGACCTTGACCTCTGACATAGTTTTCAAGAATTATTGTGTCCAGAGCATATCTCCTATATTATTTGATTTAGGAATCCCAAATTTGGGGTGGTGATTCCTCTTGGGATGGCGGAGTGGTGTATACCATTTTGAGTCACTTTGACCTTGACATTGACTTCTGGCCTCATTTCTAGGTTTTTCGTGCTATATTATAGCTATCTTTCCTCAAATGTGTCTTATGCTAGACCAATTCCTTTGGGGGCATTCGTCACGTGTTTGTGACATTTCTTGTTGAATTATGCCGTTAGAGGGAGGCAATGTTTTATAGAAAAAATCTGAGAATTTGATTTTCACAATTTTGTGGCCACCTTACTGTCCTGCCAGCCAAGAGTGACAGCGAGGTTTTGTTTTGTTTACAATTGTTATGCCCCCGCCATTTGTAATGGGGGGGGGGGGGGGGGGGGGCAGGGCATATAGCATCACCCTTGTACGTAAATACATACGTACGTCCCGTACGTACGAAAAATGGTTTCCGGGCGATATCTTTTGAAAACATTGGTGTATTGGATTCATATTTCATACACAGGTATATAATCATAAAATACAGGTCAAGTTCGATTATGGGCAAAATCCACCAATTATTATCAGAGTTATGGCCCTTGATCTCCGAATGAAAAATGGTTTCCAGGCGATATCTTTTGAATACAATTATGTATTGGATTCATATTTCATACATAGGTATATAATCATAAAATACAGGTCAAGTTCGATTAAGGGTAAAATCCACCATGTCATCAGAGTTATGGCCCTTGATCTTGGTACGAAAAATGGTTTCCGGGCGATATCTTTTGAATTCATCGGTGAAATGGATTCATATTTCATACACAGGTATATAATTATAAAATACAGGCCAAGTTTGATTACAGATAAAATCAACCAATTATTATCAGAGTTATGGCCCTTGATCTTGAATGAAAAATGGTTTCCGGGCGATATCTTTTGATAAGATTGGTGTATTGGATTCATATTTCATACACAGGTATATAATCATAAAATACAGGTCAAGTTTGATTATGGACAAAATCCACCGATTATTATCAGAGTTATGGCCCTTGATCTCCGAATGAAAAATGGTTTCCAGGCGATATCTTTTGAATACAATTATGTATTGGATTCATATTTCATACATAGGTACATAATCATAAAATACAGGTCAAGTTCGATTAAGGGTAAAATCCACCATGTCATCAGAGTTATGGCCCTTGATCTCGGTACGAAAAATGGTTTCCGGGCGATATCTTTTGAATACATCGGTGAAATGGATTCATATTTCATACACAGGTATATAATTATAAAATACAGGCCAAGTTTGATTACAGATAAAATCAACCAATTATTATCAGAGTTATGGCCCTTGATCTCCATATGAAAAATGGTTTCCGGGCGATATTGTTTGAATATGTTGGTGTAATGGATTCATATTTCATACACAGGTATGTAATCATAAAATACAGGTCAAGTTCGATTACGGATAAAATCCACAGATTATTATTAGAGTTATGGCCCTTTGTTAATGACAATGCCCTATTTATGCGAATTTGGCAATAGCAGGGGCATCCGTGTCCCATGGACACATTTCTAGTTTAGTAAAACATTAGCTTGTGCACACCACTTGAGCTAACGCGAATCGATAGATCACTTGTGTATTAATCCTATCCTGCGGATAGGATTAATACACAAGTGATCTATCAATTCTAAGTCCCTGATAACTTTGTAAACAAAACATGATGTCACTCTTGGCTGGCAGGACAGTAGTACTAGTTACACATCTTTTCCTTTCAGATATAACAACAAGACATACCGAGTAGACGATATAGATTGGGACAAGAAGCCCCATCACACATTCAAGATGAGAGACGGCTCGGAAATTTCCTATAGTGCATACTATCAAAAGGTAATTGTTAACCCTTGTACTGCCAAATAAATTCTGCAAGTCGTCCGAGATGTGTGTTTTTGCATAAATACGCAATTTAAATCCCCAAAAAGGTCATTTAAATTACATGCTTGCATGCGTAATGCGAACCCTCCAATGCATATACATTTACAGTAGAACTTCAATGGCTCGAACTCTGATAGCTCATTCACCTGGGCTGCCTAGAACTATCATCATGGTCCCTACAGGTCATTTTATGCATAATCCACCCTGGATGGCGATCTACCCTTGGCTAGAACTATTTTTCATGGTCCCAAGCCTGTTTGAGCCATTGAAGTTCTACTGTATATGTGATTTCACATGTACCATTTGGCTTCTTTGCTTTCCGTTTAGGTAATACACAAATGAGAGTCTATGGATTTTTCAGGCCACCTGAGTACGAAGTTCTCGAAAGTGGGCTTTTGTGTTTGGTCTGTCCATCAGAACTGGGTGGCTTGAAATTTGTTTTAAAACAATCACATATAAGATGAAAACAGTTCAATATTTAATCATTTAAACAAGTCATTTCTCACATTTGTAGAGGGTCTCAGAGAAAGACTCTTGACTCTCAGTTGAAAATAATTTTTGTTTTTCAAATCTTCAGGCATACGGAATTGAAGTAACAGACTCTGAACAACCCTTATTGGTAAATAGACCCAGTAAGAAGGACATCAGACGTGGAGATACTGAAAATAAATACCTCTTGCCTGAACTCTGTACATTGACAGGTATGACTTTAGAACGCTAGAACTCAGTAGGGACACAATTCTTGCCCCATGATATACCATGCATCAAACTGACTGTCTGTGGGATAGCTTTTTCCTATGAAAATCTGCAAAACTCCCCAGGTGCATAAAAAATTAATGTTAAAATATTTTTCAGTATAGAAAAACAGCAGGATTATGCCATACACAGCCGCTGAATAACCGTATATTTACCGCTTGTGAATAATATTCTTTTGAGATAAACCCTTTCTGGTCACGCCTCTACGAAATTTACCTGTAAATAAAAGACTTAGAAATTTTGGCTAAATTCCGTTTATCGCAAATTCTTCATCTATGTACACAAAAATCTGTTTGCCCCACAAACCAGTGATTTTATTTGGGATTTTGGGAAGCTACCTTTTCCTACACATTTGGGAAAATATTTTATTAAAATTGGGAAAATAAGAGCTAAAATACATGGAATTGGGAAAATAAAGGCCATTTTTGGATTGGGAATGACACCCATATACGGCCTCAAAAATGGCCAAATAAAATCACTGCAAACTTCAGACCTTTTGGAGGAATTGGGGCTAATTTTCCTGTACAACTTTCAATGCGATCACATTTTGCTAACATTGAAAATAAAAAAGTTATTGCTGAAAAACAATGTGAAAATATAAAAACTAGAGTTAAGTGCACATAAGCAAGCCATCAGAAAACCCAGCACACTGAACAGTTTTTTAAACCAGTCGAGAAAACTGAAGTCTGGTCTCAGCCTGCAGTGTTTTGGTTAAGAGGCTACAGCCGGCAAAAAAAGCCACCTGCTTTGCCTTCTGTGCCAGCTACTTTGATAAATTGGTCCATAGGTTATACTAAAAAGCAGTGAATTTGGCCAGGTTCATGACAATGTCTGCCGGCTACTCCAAAACTTAAAGATATCCTTTTTGGTTAGATATTTGATATTTGGAAAAAGATCTAAAATGATGGAATATTGAAAGGTATAAGGTAAGAAAGACATGTGCTAATAGCAGTCTTAAATCATGCTCAGCATGTTGAAGAAAACTGAAGATGTCACAAAACGGGGAGGTTGGAGGCCACATGTTAAATGATTATGAAAATTATATTGTTGATAATGGAAATATCATGGAATTTTGAGCGATCCAGGGCCCTGGGGCCCTCTTGTATTATTATTTCACAGTTTGGCGTCATGGAAAATCATAAAATATGGAAAAATCATGGACTTTTGTTGTCTAGAGTTTGTATGATTCGTGTATAATATTTATTCAGGTTTAAGTGATGATGTTCGTGCAGACTTTACTGTGATGAAAGATGTAGCAGTTCACACTCGCATTGCTCCTGCTGGAAGGCAAAAAACACTTCTAGATTTTGTTCAGCAGATCAACAGGTAAGTTTTGGGGTTATGCTGAAGAATGTATTGACTATTCAATAGACGTTTCCCAACCACTCTACCAGGCCAAGAGCTCAGTTGGTACCGTCGGGGTTCCCAGAGGCTTGAAAAGTTCATGAATATACAGGACTGTCTTGAAAAGTCCTTGAAAATAAAATTTGCCTTGAAAAGTACTCGAAAAACACTCAAAGGCCTTGAAAATCCTTAAATTTTACCATTTGCAAGAGGATTCATCACTGTTTTTTGGAGGTCTAAATCAGTATAAAATTTTGCCTTTATTTGGTGCAGCTTATTTTACACTGATTTTCTAAAACTAATTTTACTAATATCTTTAGTAATGGACTCCAGCATTTCAGAAGTAAAACTTAAACGTGAAACCAGTATATATGTTTTCGTGCCTTGAAAACAGTGGGAAAGTCTTTTAGAAGTCCTTGAAAAGTCTTGAATTTTACAAGAACTTGCCTGTATGAACCCTGACCGTGTCTGACTACAGATGCGTGTCTGACAGCAGATCCAGGGGTCAAGAGTTGGATCAGGGCCTGGTCCCATAGTTTTGTAGAGATTTTGTGAAATCATTTCTATGGTCATTCTCCTCCCTTTCGCTGACTCATTTAAGAGGGGTTGTTGTCATTTACAAGTAAAAGCATGAAGTACCGTACTGGTTTAACCGCTTGTTCAAGCTTGCCAAGGAAAAGTGTGACTGTCTGGACATTACCATAGCTGTTGACTGGGATGTAAGGCCTAAATGAAATATATGTGTGGTTCCTGTTGCATACCAACAAAATTCAGGGTAGGTAGGTGGGGAAATTATTAAATTTTGTTATAACATTTAACAAAGAAAATGGTGACAAAATCTGAAAATGTGCCCATTTTAGGTATTTTTTCTCCAAAGACCATTTCAATGTTTAGGGTAGGGTTAAAAAAAGTTAGGGTAGGTAGGCTACAGGAACCACACATACATTTCGTTTAAGCCTAAAGCAACAAACCAAACCTAACCACTCCAAAAATGTCAATCAAAAGTAAGTCCATAGTGTATAACAGATCAATGCATCTACGACTTTGTCCTTGACATAGTCCAACAAACTACTTGACGCACATGTTCAATCTTCCACAATATAAATCGAGTTTACCTTAATCAGGATTTTTCCTACCCATTTTAGGAACATGACCCGACCCCCAGAGTTCGGAATTTTTCGTGAACATATGCATGAAGGAATTTGGTTAAAAAAGATATACTGTCCACAAAAAGTAGGGGATATTGGGACGCAAAAAAATCTAGAAATTAAAATCCA
Source organism: Loripinus fragilis (assembly GCA_964019695.1). Lineage (NCBI taxonomy): Eukaryota > Metazoa > Mollusca > Bivalvia > Lucinida > Lucinidae > Loripinus > Loripinus fragilis. Next base: position 78,927,990 of record OZ026525.1, read on the forward strand.
GATTTGTCGCATAAATAATTTTGTATCAGGATATAGCAATATGTCTGCCAGCTTTCCTGCATAATTTGAGGACTGAAAAATTAGTAATGTGACCTTAAGGGTGTGCCAAAGACACTAGGGGTTAAGACCCAAATTTCACAAAAAAGTATCAAAATTTTTGACATGCTTTGGAAAATGCATGCTAAAGATGCATTTTGGATATCTTTGTTTTTTAAGATTTTTTTCATGTAGCATAATTGTTATTTCTAGGAAATAGGGTGGTGACAAAAATGTAAAAAATGGCCAAATTCACTTAAAAGTGACAGATTTTAGCCTCACATTCCTGAAATCGAGGAAAAAGAGTTAAAAACAAATTTTAAACATAAAAAATAATGAATAACAGATATTTTCCTTTTTAAAAACATAGCCATTGCATAATCCGTCACTGTGATATTAACGTGTGAAAATCCAAAGGCTACCCCTGGTCTAAATATGGTAGTCTCAGGAACAGATTATTCCTAGAAAATTTTATTCATATCGTCAGATAGATGACTTGGCTAATTAATATTAGCTGTTTCAGGTTTATAACATTAGTTTGGTAAATGCTATGATTTATTATGTTCGAATATCCCCTACTTTTTGTGAACAGTTTAATTAAAAATTGACAAAATGACAGCTATTAGAACTTTAATAGACAATTTTTCCCTATTAGGGCTTTTTATATGCATAGATAGAGCCTTCATGGGTCGATCAACTCCTACCACAGTTTTTGATGGAGCATTTGATACTTTGCCTATACAATGTAGGCATATTGAACATATGCATGAAGGAGTTTGGTTTAAAAAAAGTTTTTTGACAAAATGACAGCTATGAGACAATTTTCCGATATAAGCTTTGATAGGACTTTCAGGTGTGAATATTTTTGTGTATTTGATCTGAACAAATGTTCCAGATTGTAAGCTTAAAGATCATTTGCACAGATTCTACTGAAATCTTTTCGGAACTAAGGTCTGCTGGTTTGAACTAAACAATATTCAAGTGACTAGCAAAGGCTCTGATTAGACTGCGCAGGCTGATCTGAGGCGATGCTGGTCTCACATACCACATTGTTGGAAATCTCATGCCGCGGCTCAGTTTTCATGCAGGAAACTTATTTTAGTACAAACTTATGTTTTGGGTGCTCAAAATCAAAAGAAGTCTTGTGGTGATCATTAAATTTTTTAAGAACCCCATTGCATGATTAATTTGAAATAAAGAAGAAAAAAATGCACTCTTATGCTAGGTGAGAGGATTCATCTGTCTCACTGAAACCAGCTATTCTCTGTAAACAGTAATGTGCTTATCGCCTTATCGACACTTTGATATTTCCCTTTTAGAAATCCCAAGGTGAGACAGGAGATGCAAGGGTGGGGACTGAAGTTCTCCGACAATCTTGTCACAGTCAATGCAAGAATTATGCCTCAAGAAAAGATCTTCCAAGCTGGTGGTGCTACAGTAAGTTTGTTAATGCTTTAAAAATTATTTCAATAGTTTTGATATTTCTTGCAGAAAACTCATTAGCCTGTTGTATACTTGAAAGTAAGAGAGCAGGCAAAGATCAGGAATTGATACAGTCAAGTACCACACCTGACCCAGGACACCACATGGGATAGTGACAGGGTTGGCACAGGCTTGAAAAGTGAAAAGTCCTTGAAAATTAAATCTGCCTTGAAAAGTACTGGAAAATGAAAAGTCCTTGAATTCTACTATTTTCTGTAAGACTTAGCACAGTTGATAGGAACCTAAATCAGATTAAAATTGTTGTGCCTTTATTTGGTGCAGCATATGCTGCACCAAATAAAGGCACAACAATTTTATACTAATTCTCTAGTACTAATTTCTCCCTTATTTAAGCCTAGCATTTCTGAAGTAGAATTTTAACATTTAAATCTGTATTTTTCATAAACTTTAGTCCTTGAAAAACAGTCCTTTAAGTCTTTGAATTTTACTGAAGCCTGCCTGTATGAACCCTGAGTGACAAAAGCACAAGAAAACATCAGGTGACTACAAGGCTGCATTAACAGACATCGCAGAAGGCACAGACATTCTAACCTGTTATCTAAACCCTTAAGAGCCACCTATAATTTGCAGCAGAAGGCAATTTCAAATTTTTCCGCTTATTCAAAAATAACAAATAAGGCATGATATTTCATGAGAATTGTCTGCTGGCAGATGATTCTCATGAAATATTCCTTATTTCTTTCGAAAATTAGGAAATATGTTGTGAAATTTGTCATCTGCTGCAGTTATGATTGGCGCTTTAAAAGTTAAGTACAAAGAAGCATTCTGTCATACCTATAGATCCAGATAAGGAAATTTTAATGGCGTAAAATTGTGATTATTTTCTTAACCCATCAATGAGAAATAAGGAAAATAGTTTACCAATATGCACTCATATCTGGAGGCCTGAATTACCAGAGTGAAGACTTGGGAGGCTTACAGTGGTAGAATCCTAGACTTTAAAACGAGGTTGCTGGTTTTAGCCTCACTGAAGGTACTGTGCTGTGTCCTTGAGAGAGGCACTTTTTGCCTTGCTTAGTATGTGGTTCAATCCAGGAAATGCCCCGCCCCTATAGTTCATAAAAATAATTTGGGTCTAAAAATGTTAAATATTTTGAATAGCTCCCCTAAGCTGCAGACTCAAGATGAGCTATTGTGATCGGTCTTCGTGCATTGGACACAAGTGTTTTTAAACATCTCCTGAACCACTGGTTCCAATTTAAAATGATTTCACAAGAATGTTTCCCATAATGCATTTTACCAAACGGACCACCAAACACAACAGTTGCCAGAGCTCTAGATAAGTTTAGAAATAAAAAAGCAACTACATCTTAATCACTGGTCCAAATTCAAAATAAATGCATTTTACTTGTGCCAAATCTTCGCCCTAGATTCTGTTGTTCTACCACCATTTTTGGTTCTACCACCATTATTTTCATTAAACTGCTTTATTTTCTCTAGCTTAGTTACAAGCAAGAAGACGCGGATTGGTCCCGCGACATGCGGGGCAAGCAACTTATTACCTCTATCAATCTGGGAAATTGGCTAATAGTGTATTTTAAACGGAATGCTGCACAAGCAGGCGACTTTGTCCAGACGCTTAGTAGAGTTGGTCCACCTATGGGTATGACTATTAGACCACCTGTAACGTAAGTACATTTGAACCAGCTTTACATTATCTGAAATTTGGACTTGTCCATAGGCCCAGAAATTGAAGTTTTTTGAGTGTACAAGTGTAATTATTTTCTTGCTCCTTAATTTAAGCATGAGTTTTGGGTGCTCAAAAAACCTCATTGAAACTTTTATCGTGAGTACCCACAATATAATGTATTGGTCGAGATTTTTTTTTCAATAACACACTCTTATATTGAGGCCTGTTACCTTGTATGCACAACAGACCCAAATCGTACTGTGTCCGTCCCTACCTGGTGGGTAACCACCCATTAAGAAAGACTGAGGCAGAGATGATTCTGGAGTGCGCGTTTGCAGGAATTGCACAAATTTGATATTTCCTTGCGCATCTGTCAGAACAAATCGGATGGGTAAGAACTTGCACAAAAAATATATTCTCCCGCATTATAAGAAAAAAAACAAAACCTTGCAAACAAGGACTGCTATGAAATGTAAAGCAAACAAATCCTAAAATTGTATTGTGATTTCTTTTCGTTTTCCATGCTTAGTTTGAATAAATAAATTGGAGACAGATTTGAGTATGCTTTGGCTTGGTTACCAAGGCAGTCCTGGGGAAGTAACCCAAACACTTTTTTCGTATTTTCACAATTAACATTGTGTGTCGTCTTATATTGATTAATATGCAAGCCGATTTGAATTTTGTTAAGCTTGGAAATAACCACCCGTCCTAGAATTGTCACTGGAAATGAAAAAAAAACAACTACAGAATATGAATTCATTCTGCATGTTAATGGAAAAAATTTAATGTAATTTCTGCAACTTAACATTTGAACAGCTTTGTTGGAAAGAACTATTATTACTAATAAAAACTTGTCCTGAAGCAGAATGAAATAGGGACCAGGTCAGGCATGGTATTTCCTCGCCTTGATATTTGATGTTAATACCATTAGCTGGGCTGGCCCAAATATTGAAAGGTTGTGATGTGTGCAACCAATGACAGGGTTTGCACAGGCTTGAAAAGTACTGAATATACAAGACTTTCTTGAAATAATGGACTCTAGCATTTCCGAAGTAGAATTTTAACGTGTAAATCAGCATTTTTCTTAAGTTTTCAGCCCTTGAAAGCAGTAGGAAAGTATTTTAGAAGTCCTTGAAAAGTTCTTGAATTTTACACAACCTTGCCTGTATGAACCCTGAATGAATTTTTGTGACCCAGGACCCTGTACTGACTGTAATCTGGACTAAGGCCGACCTTTAAAAAATGTTGGTTTGCTGTGCTCCTAGCCTCCTACCTACCCACCCAAAACAGGCCCTACCCCAAAAAAATATTGCCTTTTTGTTTTATTTTTCTCTAATTTTGTATAATTATTAAAAGTTGTATATTAATTGAAAAAAGGTTACAGAGTCTGTTATTATATGCATCCTTGCCTTATATACAGCATGTAGGCCTCTAAAAGTGATAGTAAGAGGTCATAAAATTATGCTGAATTTCTAAAAAAATAAATGATGTGTAGGAGCACGGCAAACAAATATATTTTTAAGGATGGCCTAATAAGTAACTACATTAACCCTTTGTATTTGGGAAACCCCTAAACAGGTACTTTTGCAAACAATGAAGACCCAGATGATAATGCCGCATTTCATAAGGTTCTACACTGTTTAAGTGAAAATAACAATACTGTACTTCTGAAAACTATAGCCTGACATCTCCCAGATATGTGCAATGGATTATCCCAAGTTTATTGTATCAAATCAGAAAGAAGAATCCATATGTATGCAAAGGGTCACAGAGACAAATACTGTCATTTCAAAGATGCATGATAATAGGACTATACTATTTTTCATTGAAATAGGTAAATATCGGTAAATGTTATTATTATAGTTATTGCATTTAGAGGCAGTTTAGGATATATACCTGTATAAAATGCCCATCACCTGGATTAGTTCATATTTTTGGTTTACAACAATTCTCATCTATTTATGAACCAACAATACTTGCACAGGGTGACCACAGACTCCTGGAATATGGTCAGAAAAAATTCCCTGCAGGGAAAAATCAGAGAATTTGAAAAAACAACATAATATTGCTTAATATCAAAATATTTAAATTTCAACCAGTTTAGTTGTGGCTTCTGGAGATACCCTTCTGTTTTATAGGAGCCGCCGTTGTGTAGTGGATAAACCGCTTGCCTTTTAAACCAGGGGTCGCAGGTTTGACTCCTTGCTTCACCAGTCTGTCGAATGAGACTTTAAGCCGTGGCCTCATCTCCATATGACCTTAGCTGTTGGTGGGACGTTAAACACAACAACAGCCTTCTGTATTATGCTTAGAGAACCTTAGGTTGTAATGAGATTTTAACTGTAATATCCAATTTCTGAGCATGCCTGTGTAAGCAAAAGCTTAATCTAAAAGTACAGTTCTAAATCTAACCTTGCATTACATGGCAGATTAAATAGTTTCGGAAAAGCTGAGATATAGAGACTTTGCAACATTTACCCTTCAGCTTCCAGGGGCCTAGGCAAGCTGGGGTCTAGGCCACTCCAGCCTTATAATCTAAAATAGGCCAGGGAAAATCAGGGAATTTGTTTTCTAAAATTGTATGGCCACCCTGTTACATACACAAAAATTATGAACGAAAAATTGTAAATTATTTATCTGATCAGTTTTAATGAAAAGAAATTCTCAAAATCATATTTTGCAGATGTGAGTTGAATGACGATCGTAATGATAGCTATTTAGCTGCGATGCGGAATTATATCACACCAGAGACGCAACTAGTGATGTGTGTGGTGCCTACAAACAAAAAAGATCGTTATGATGCCATCAAAAAATTCACTTGTGTGGACCACCCAGGTTTGTATAGCAAGATCTTTTATCAAAGATTGACTTGGGGGGTAGGAGAAACAATGTATATTTTATATTTTGTGATTTACTCTCTAAAAAAATAATCTGTTATGGGTGGGGGATGGGGGGATGAAAAATCGACAAAATTGCTTTGTTACCTCATATCTTGAACTCCCATTGGTCTGATTATAATAATCTGGTCAAGGCCACCTCATTGAGACTATGCACAAAACACAGATCCTAGACACCTTGCTGTCAATGGGAGGAATATAGAGTTTGAGGCAGCTCTTTATCTGAACCTGTAATCAGATTCTGTATTATAGCTGTATAGAGATGTTTCAGTGCCCAGTCAAATGATTGAGGCTTAAAGAGAGAACTCTGTAACTGTATAAATCTAAGAGATATTGTTTCATTGCCTAGTCAAGTATCCAGAATTTTAGCTAAGTGATTGTCATTTTGTCCTTGAGCAAGACGCTTTATTCTTTGCTATTAAAAGTACTGGTTCAACCCAGGAAGACATGGCCGTACCAACATGGCTGAAAAAATGTTTGGCTTGGATGTAAAGAATCAACCAAATCATGTGATTGTATCCAGAGCTTGAGCTAATCAAGAGGGAACTTTTTTACTGTATTAGAGATATTGTTTCTGTGCCTTGTCAAGTGGTTGTAGTCAGAACTTAATTGTTTCTGATTGTATCCAGAACATTATTGTTTCAGTACCTAGTCAAGTGATTGTATCCAGAACATTAGCTAAGAAGCAGATGATGATGTCAGTAGCTACTAAAGTTGCCATACAGTTGAATTGTAAGCTAGGTGGAGAAGTGTGGACTCTCGAAATCCCAGTAAGTAAAGACAGATATTTGAAGTAGATCATTATGGCTTCACCTTTAGGACCTTAAAATTAGCTGTAAAACCGATCCTTCAGAAATAGAGAGAACCTACTTAATAAGAAAACAGCATATTCGGTTTTATTGAGTCTGCTCATGAGAACTAATGGAAAGTGCAACAATTCTCAGACCCTTAGCACCAGCTTAAGCAGTATTCTGCTTTCCATCAGAACCCAATATTCCTGAGGGACCAGAATATGACAAAATATCGAGACGGGAGAAGTTTTACAAACTCTAAGCGGTCCAACGACAGCTGTTGCGACCATGAAAAAGATTGCACTTAAAATATTGCCCCCACCCCACTCACCCACTGAAGGAAAGATTTGGTGCAGATTCTGGTGGTGTCAGCACGACACTATAATTAATGTTTGATTGCCATGTTTTAACGGTACATTGTTGCACCCCTATCCTCAATATATGAAATAGTGAGCTCAGTGGTAGAGTGAGGGGTTGCTGGTTCCAGCCTCACCGGCATCACTGGTTTCAGTGGTTTGTGTCCTAGAGCAAGACTTTAATCCTTGCTTTGTACTGGTTCAACCTAGGAAGCCCTGTCCCCACATAACTGAATTATTTTTTTGTCTGGGACGTAAAGAATCCAAACAAACAATATATGAAATAATGATCCTACGTTTTGGTTGACTCAGTTGAGGATTAAACAACGAAAATAATTTTAAATCGAATTTTGTTTTCTAGTTAAAAAATCTAATGGTAGTAGGCATAGACTCCTACCATGATTCATCCAAGAAAGGACGATCAGTGGGTGGTGTGATTGCATCGATGAACCAAGCTTTAACGAGATATTACTCCAGATGCACATTCCAAACCTCGATGCAGGAACTTCTTGATGGGCTTAAAGTTTGCATTAAAGGTCTTGCTTGCATGCTAAGCTTTTACTGTTACACATGTTCTTTTAGCAGGGTTGCTGAGTTTATAATAATATTAACCCTTTGTATTCTGAGGAAATTTCCACAATTAATATTGGTACAAGTATGGGACAGCACATTATGTACTTTAAGCGGTCACAGGTAGACTTACCTAAATTATGATGTATTATTAAATGTCCCTGAAGATTGTTTTAATCCACAAACAGTGCAGACCCTGATGAAATGCTGCATTTCATCTGGGTCTTCACTGTTTGCCAAAGTTAAGTATCTGTTTATATGTTTCCAGTATATAATGGGTTAAAGATAGTTAATACATTGCATAGCCTTACAGAAGAGTTGGATAAAATTTTGCAATTAAAATGGAAAAAAAGAGATTTACTTGTTCTGTAACGCTCATGAAATCATTTTTTATGGAGATTATGTGAATACCATCAGGTATCGACAAGCTGAATTGTTGGACAGATAATATTGTAAGAAATTTACCACTTTGGTTGGCTTAATTATTGTCAGAAGAAATTTGTGTCAGTCTGCTGATTTATGTTCATCACTTTTCAGTGTTCTTATGACTGTTCCATAATACAGGACATTGGACATTAATCTCCCTATAAACATTCTCTGAAGAACATGAGAGCACTGTATCAGGCCTTAGTTAAGATTGCATACCAGAAAATTAATTTTCTCATATTTCTCAGCCAAAGTAATATTGTTGGTCCTCAAAAACTCGTCTCAATGCTCAAAAGATGTGTTTATTTAAACCTATGTGTATAGATCTCCTCTTGTGTAAGGCTTTTCCTTGTTGAATTGTTTGTAATAATAAAGGAATGTATTTGTTAAAAGTTGTATTTGGTGGCTCAAATTATCATTTAAAAAAATCGACTGGGCCCCTTAGTGTAGTCGGTAGCAAGTCTGACTGCAGATCTAGGGGTCCTGAGTTTGATTCCGGCCCAGTCCCATACTTTCATGGAGATTGATCACGAGATATCTTAACGTTATTCTCCTTCCGCTGATTCAAGAAGGGTTGTTGTCAGGTACAGGCGAAAGTATGTACACAAAGTACTGATTAACTGCTAAGTCAAGCTTTGCCAGGAAAAGGTATGGTTAGGTGAACTGACCGTCTTGACATGACCGTACCTGTTGACTGGGATGTAATACCTCAAACAAAACAAAATTTTGATCTACCTTGCACCACCTATATAATAGACACACTGATTTCACTAATCTGTTGTACAAAGAGGGTTCAGTGTATGACATAAGATGTAAGTTCAGACCAAAAATTAGGCATTTGGATGCACTGGAAAGCCTTGGGTATATGTGTGAAAGAATGACTTTTTTCATGAAGGAAAGGGCCATAGCCTGCCCAATATCCAAGGATGATTTGCTGAAACTATTGAGATTGCAATATGATTTAAATTTCTCACTTAAGTTCATATTACTAGATAGTTTGAGCTAAATGTGACATTTTAAGCCAGAATTATCCCTGCTGAATATTGATTTCATTTTTATCATAAAGCTGGAAAAGGGAAATTAACAAGCTTAACAAAAATATTCCTCTATTTGACATATTTTGCTCTCAGGGAAATCCTAATTATGCTGAATGGTCCATTGATCAAACTTGCCAGATTCTTTTAACTTTTTCACTGCTTTTTTTGACCTGCTGATAACCTGTACACATAGTTTGGACCCAGATCAGGACCGATAAAAGCTATTTGTGGATCTGGGTCCAAATTGTTTGACTCTGATGCGATTCCTGAAAGACTTAAGAAAATGCATGCAGAATTACCCAGCATACAGAGCCTGGGAAAATCCGGTTTAGTTTAGCGCAACCAACAAAGATACAGAACAGCCTGCTCATTGGGGTAGTCTGGTCAGGGCCTTTGTTAATTGCTTTCAAGAAAGTTTATTGGATCCAAATTTACATCATATAAGCTAGCCACAGTAGCTAAATAGGATGGTTTAAGTCTCCTGGCCAGTTTTATCTTATTATGCGACTCGTAATCCGACAGAGATGAGACATTGGGGTAGCATTTCCTGTACGAGATGCTTTGCAAAAATGGCTGTCATTTGCAAAATATGCTCGTTTTTGGATGTTCAGCATAATCTGTAATTTCACTCTTATTTCCTTTTTGTTACTTTTAACCCTTTTAATGTTGATGATTTTTTCCATCCAGATTTGCAGAAAATGATTTGTGTGGTCCACAGTCCACTATTCATAGTTATAGTGGGTTGCTGCTTGGATTTTTAATCACTTTTGTACATTTCTTTCAAAAACTGTAGATCCAGATAAGTTGCTCTGAAGTAGCCACCTGATCTAGATCAACACGTCGTTGCTTTCGCCTGCCAGTCTGTTCAGTATCTAAATGTGGAATATTTCTTATTCAGTATTGAAAGGGTTAACTATTTTATTGCAGGAAAGTGACCTGCGTATTCTAAATTCAATTTTTTTTTTGCATGCTGTTTTATGTTCTTGTTAATTGCTGTTGTCACATTTTGAAAGGAATGGGGTCTTAAGCTTTAAAAATTTGAATTCTCTGTAAATTTATTAATATGTATGAGCCAGCAGGCCTCCAGATAAAAGTGTGTATTTGAAAATACATTTTTTTGCAGTTTGCTTGCAGAATATAGTTCCGAAATTAATAATAATATAAAAAAAATAATAAAAAAACAACAGTAAACTTGTTACCTAATAACCTTCCAATTCATATGAATAAAATTTGACAAATGAGCCCCAACCTGAGATTTCTAACAATATGGTATGTGCGACCAGCAAAGGCTGATCCATCCTGCACAGTCATCAGAACCTTTGCTTGTGGCTTGAATATTCTAGGACTCGTTGGCTACTGACCAAACATCATTTTGAGTTTCTATCTTGAAAGTAGGCTGCACAGGCTCGTCGGAGTCTACACTTGTCAAAATGCCACATTGTTGATCGCATGTCGCTGCTCAAATGTCACATACCTTTGTCTTGTGGGGTGATCTATATGTTACAATAAGACAAAACAACTACGGTAAAATTTCAATGGCTTGAACGCTGCTGGCTCTTTTATCACATTTAATTTGAACTAGTTGTTTGGCTCGGTACCCTCTTAAGAGCTTCCATTGAACAAAGTTTTTAATTGTTGGTCACGTCACCAAATTACATATTTACTGTATGCAAACTAAGGAGGCTCTAAGAGGATTGCATCCTGTGGAAACGCCTCGGCGCATCTGAGCATCCATTGTTGGTTTCCTGTGCGATAATAAAGAAGAGTACATTGGTGAAAGTTTTCAGGATTATTCCTGAATTCAGGATTTTGAGGCGGACTTTCCATAGAAAGTTGGCCTCAATATCTTAAATTAAGCAGATTCTAATAGCTTCTTTTATATATTCAGTGTATCTATAGACAATTGACCATTTAAACTTGAAATTGTTGATATTTGTAGGCATACTGCAAGTTTTAAGATTTGATTTTAAAAGTTCAGGATTTTAGAAATTTTGAACTTTCACCCATACCCATGAATGTATCATATGCTGGCTCATACACTTTGGAATTAGACTCTGATGAGTGTTGAACAGTTAATTACCTCTACTTCTTTCAGTGACCAATACAGTTTTGTTTTTTGTTTCTGTTATAAAATTTATCTTTTTTAACAGTTAAAAAACCTAATGGTGGTTGGCATTGACACGTATCACGACTCTGCCAAGAAAGGGCGTTCTGTTGCCGGCTATGTAGCCAGCATGAATAAGAATCTGACATGTTATTACTCGAGGGTAGCATTCCAACATAACCATCAGGAGCTAGTTGATGGATTGGTTGTATGTACAAAAGGTAGGAATATGAAACCACTTTCACATGGGTGAAAGTTTTCAGGATTATTCCTGAATTCAGGATTTTGAGGCTGACTTTCCACAGAAAGTCAGCCTCAAGATGCTGAATTAGGGAGATCATAATAGCTTCTCTGATTTATTTTCTGTCTGTCTAAGGCCATTTGACCATTTAAACTTGAAATTGTGAATATTTAGTGGGCATATTACAAGTTTTAAGATTGGAGTTTCAAAAATTCAGGATTTTGGAAATTTGAACTTTCACCCAGGGTTTTACACCAAGTTGAATGTTTGGGGGTCCCTGGGACTCAACTCTGATTATAATGGGGGTCCCATCATTGAAAATGGGGGTCCAATCTTTTTATATAAGCGTAGAATTTTGGAAGGTAGTACATCCTTCCATGAAGGGATTGGAACAGGCCTTAGCTGTCAAACAGGTGTCGCAAAACATCAGGTCATTTTCGCATCTCAACCATTTGTAGCGACCTAGCCAGCTAGATAGGAATTTTCGATCATTTTTGGGGGCTGTTTTTTTAGAAGATTTGGACTGATCTGACTCTGAACAGCCGCTAGAGGATGGTTCTTGGTCCGTTCCTGCATTTCTTTTACCAAAAAAGTTTCTCAGATCGCTCTGTTTCAACATTTAAGCAGCCGTTTTTTTCTAGTCATTTACACGCTTGACCGTAAGAAAACCCAATAGGTTGACAAGCGTCTATGTTGATCGATAAATCAGAGCAGGTGCGAGACATGAGATTTCAAAGCACCATAGCAACGCGAATTTGATTGGACTGTTTTGACACACCTTCCGATATTATTGGTTAAACGACAGCACCTGTCCTATTTATTTATAGATAGGCTGTAAATATGGGAAAAACCGAATTGTTACGAAATAACTTTGGAATTTGGGATTTTAATGAAAGGCACAACAAACACGTCTGCGTCCCAGCGGACGCAGCTAAGGTAAATTGAGGGGTCCTACCTAATGATTTATGCGTATAAGACGCAGGATATTGCGTCCTGTAAAACCCTGTTTCATGCTTTCATGGATCGGTTGTATGTAATAGGTAGGGATATAAAACCACTTTCATTGATTGGTTGTATGTTTCTGTAATAGGTAGGAAGATGAAACCACTTTCATGGATTGGGTGTATGTATAAAAAGTAGGAATATGAAACCACTTTCATGGATTGGGTGTATGTATAAAAAGAAGGAATATGAAACCACTTTCATGGATTAGGTGTATGTAATAGGTAGGAATATGAAAACACTTTCATGGATTGGTTGTATGTAATAGGTAGGAATATGAAAACACTTTCATGGATTGGTTGTATGTTTCTGTTATAGGTAGGAATATGAAACCACTTTCATGGATAGGTTGTATGTTTAAAAAGGAGGAATATGAAACCACTTTCATGGAACGGTTGTATGTATAAAAAGTAGGAATATGAAACCACTTTCATTAATTGGTTGTATGTTTCTGTAATAGGTAGGAATATGAAACCACTTTCATGGATTGGGTGTATGTATAAAAAGTAGGAATATGAAACCACTTTCATGGATTGGGTGTATGTATAAAAAGAAGGAATATGAAACCACTTTCATGAATTGGGTGTATGTATAAAAAGTAGAAATATGAAACCACTTTCATGGATCGGTTGTATGTACTTTAGTTGTAGGTATAATTTAAGGTAGGAATATGAAATCACTTTCATGGAATGGTTGTATGTACAAAAGGTAGGAATATCATATGAAAACACTTTCATGGATTGGTTGTATGTATAAAAATTAAGAATATGAAACCACTTTTATGGATTGGTTGTATGTACTTTAGTTGTAGGTATGATTTAAGGTAGGAATATGAAACCACTTTCAAGGATTTGTTGTATATAAAAGGTAGGAATATGAAACCAATTTCATGAAATGATAGATAGATTGTGTGTACAAAAGGTAGGAATATGAAACCACTTTCAAGGATTGGTTGTATAACAAAAGGTAGGAATATGAAACCACTTTCCTGAAAGAGAGGTCTTCAGGCATATTTGGCAATTAAGGTCTTTATAGGTCAAACAAGTTTTACAATTTATCAACTAATAAGTAATTTGTTGCCTTCTCTCACTTATTGACGGGGGCCCATAAAGTTAAGAAAATATAGCGGAGATGTTCAGTTGTGCTTAAACGGCCAATTACGTCAAATATTGAAGGCTTTACGTTGACGTAATGAACGTTAACAAAATAACCTGCTTTGATTTATCTGCCCTTCTGCTTTTGAAAACAGATAATGGTTAAACACCTTTTCCGAATAAAATGTAAGGTGTTGTAACACTGTGACTCGATATAATGTAAGGTATTGTAACTCTGTGACTTCAAATTTGGGTTGCCTTACATTTTTTGTTGAAGATCGGTAATCGTAAGTCTCACTGGTCTCAGTGGTCTGATGTTCATGTTGTTTGGGCGGCAAATCATTGGAGTTGTTAATCACATTATCACAGAGTAAAATATTTGGGTCAAAAAGAAGGAAATGGCATTTTAGTAAGAGTTGCGAAACTTTTGCGTTTAAGTATATTACAATGAATGTATACAAAAATGTTAACAATTTAATACGCAAAATAAATCTTACCAGTTGCCTCTCATATTAACTGCATTGCTGCACTTGCCTGATAAACATTGTCTATCTCGCAGCATTTGCCTTTATCTGGTCATGATGACTGACGTTGCACTTTTTGAATGACGTTGCTAATGACGCTGAATCAACATAAAAATAGAAAATTACATCATCAGGGTTCGTACAGGCTTGAAAAGTACTTGAATATACAGGACTGTCTTGAAAAGTCCTTGAAAATTAAATTTGCCTTGAAAAGTACATGAAAAACTCTCAAAGAGCCTTGAAAAGTCCTTGAGTTTTACCATTTTCAGGAGCATTCAACAGTCTTTGGAGACCTAATTCAGTATAAAATTGTGGAGCCTTTATATGTTGCAGCTGCACCAAATAAAGGCACCACAATTTTAATCTAATTTTCTATAACTAATATCTTAAGTAATGCAGTCTAGCATTTTGGAAGTAGAATTTTAACACTTAAATCAGGATTTTTCCTAAATTTTTAGTGCTTGAAAACTAAGAAAGTCTTTTAGAAGTCCTTGAATTTTATTTAATCTTGCCTGTATGACCCCTGGTCACGTAATCACTAGTTTGAAGAGTGAACAATGGGTAAACTGATAAATAGAATACCAGGTTCACGTCTTTTGATATCAAGTTTACCACCAGGCTTGGCTTTGAGAACGCATGTTGAATCGCTCGGCAAGCCTCGCGATATCATCAAGCGTTCTCAAAGCCTTACCAGGTAAACTTAATATCAAAAGAAACCTATTAAATATTCTCTATTTGCAGTTCTGTCACTGTGTAACCTATGCGAGCCGTGATATGAGATTTCCAACAATGTGGTATGTGCGACCAGCAAAGCCTCAGATCAGCCTGCGCATATGCGCAGTCTGATCAGAGTCTTTGCTAGTCACTTGAATATTCTTGGAGTGTTTAGCTACTGACTGAACATCCTTTGAAGTATCTAAGCTTAACAGTAGGCTGCACCGGCTCGTCTGAGTCTGCACTTGTCAAAATGCCACTCTTTTGGAAATCACACGTCATGGCTCATGTTGCTTTTATATAGGTGCACTTGAGAAATATCATGAGGTGAATGGTCTGCTCCCAGAGAGAATTATTGTGTTCAGAGATGGTGTAGGAGATGGCCAGCTGGCTGCTGTCTTTGAACATGAGGTTCAACAGATGTGTGAAGCGTTCCAAAAAGCAGGAGGACAGGGTTACCAGTATGTACAAAATTGCTGTTAAAGTTCTTATCAGCGCCCCAGATAAGCTTTTGGGTCAATTGGGTACTTACGCAACCTGGTTATCCTCAATTGCGTACTTGCAAAAACAATTGCGTATTTTCATATTTTTTTACGCCACGTTTTTTTTTTTTCTGTGATTACACCTTTTCTTATTGCATGAAGCCACCGGGAATGTGCTTGCATATTCATTCACTCCCATGTCTGCCTTTCTAAAGTATGAAACTCGCAGATTTTATTGTTCCTGAAGTAAATCTCATCCCCTTGTTGACATTTGAGCGTGTATACTTTGCAAAGTTTCACTTTCATCTTAGTGTTTTTCTGCGAAATACTGGACTGGGCACGGATATTTTCATAAAACGAGTATATTGCTAGTAAAAATAAAATCAATACCCGACTGGCATTTGTTTATTAGCCAAATGGAAACGAAATGGACCAAATGGTACGCAATGACATCGCATGTTATTGCATACCGATCGTTAGAATTGCTTTTCGGTACGCTCACATTTTATTTTAATTGCTTTTTTGATGATTTTAATTGCATATTTACGCAAATACGCTGCTTATCTAGGGTGCTGTCTTATATAATTTTTTAAAGAGAAAAAAAAAGAAAAACTTAAGTACTGTATGTAGCATAGCTTCAGTCTGGGAGCAGCTTCGACTAAAATTGATTTTTTTTTCCATTTCCCTGACTGACCCTTTATAGAAACGGGGGACCCTACCACTAAAATAATAATGGCTTGCATATATATATCTAAAAAATAAAATGCTGCATTCAATAAATTGTGAAGAGGGACCAATCCCATGTCTTTCTGATGGCATTATGTAAAGATGGACTGTCCCGTGCGATGCAACAGCTACCCAGTTTCCTTTCCTGTTGGCTTGGCAAAATATAATTGCCCCAGTGATTGAAAGTCCCCGTCAACATTCAACAGTTTTTGGCTTGTCAGCCATACTTTATTAGCATGATATCTAATTTAATTGTTTTCAGCAGATGCCAATAAAAAAAAAAACCTAGTACTAGGCATAAAGAGTAAAAAGATTTTGTTAAAGAGTAACTTGTTAACCTAAATTCATTAACTTAAATTTGATGGATGTAATTTGTTATTTTTTAGGCCAAGAGTAGGAGTTGTGGTAGTCAAGAAAAGGATCAATTCACGATTCTTTGCTAAAGTTGGACCAAATCTTTCCAACCCCCCTCCTGGAACAGTAATAGACACTGAAGTTACGAAACCGGAATGGTAAGATAGCATACACAAAGTATTGAGGTAGAGGAAGGTTCAGATATAGATCTAACCACATGGGTGAAAATTTACTGGATGATTTCTGAATTCAGGATTTTGAGGCTGACTTTCTTTAGAAAGGCTTCAAAATCCTGAATTAGGCCGATTATATTGGCTTCTCGGGTTATTTATAGCTTATCTGAAAGACAATTGATCATTTAGATGTGAAATTGTTACTATTTTGTAGGCATATTGCATGTATTAAGGTTTGAATTTCTATAGTTCAGGATTTTAAAATTTGTATAACTTCCACTCATGTAACCACTTCAGTCTTCTAGATAGTTATGTAGGGCTGTGGAAATACCATGCTGGACTTGTCCGACCTGGTCCCATTTCATTCAGGACAAGTTGAAAATTTCTATTTACTTGTCCTTGGACAAGTACAAATGTATTAAGTTTATACAATTTTGTATTTCATATTTTGATTAATTATTACGAGCTCACACCTTGCATTGAAAACAGTATGGATCCTGATCAGCTGGCTTCTTCAGAAGTCAGCTGATCTGGATCTACACTATTTACAAGAGAAGCCAGCTGATCAGGGTCCATACTGTTTACAAGAGTTAATATATATCTGGTTTCATACTGTTTTTGAAAGAATAAATTGTTTAAGCACTGTAAGGTATAAGCTAATTTGGTCTTTCGGACAAGTAAAATTTTCTGTGGACAAGTACGTTTTGGCTTTTTACTTTTCCCTGGACAAGTAGAAAATTTTACTATTTCCACACCCCTGTAGTTATGCATACTTAATGAATGACTTTATGCAAAAACGTTAAGTAACAAAACCTGGCTCATAATACTCTGGTGTGAACAGGATAAGGTGTACATACATAGAGTAAAAAACTTTGTCACATGGTATTCTGTTAAAATCATTTGATCCAACACAATATTTTCACATTGTTGAGCAACGAAGACTGGCAAGCCTGGGGGAACATGCCTGAGCATTTACTGATTTGACCTCATACACAAGTAATGAAAGTAGATGGAAACGTGGAGCCTAAATTCAAACATCTTGTTAAACTCGATGCAAAGTAAAGCCATGCTGGGCTGTTTAAATGGAGATAAGTTCTAAAATTGTCCACCAAACGGGTTTTGACAAATAGCAGATACCCAGATCACTGCCTTACATAGGGCCAGTTAAGCAAAATTTCTGAGCGTAAAATTGTGATTATTTTTTTTTTGTTTAAACATGTTTTGGGTGCTCAAAAGAACTGTCTCATTGCGACTGTCAACAACAATTTTTTTTTTTGAGAAATAAGAAAAAATAATTTTCAGTTAGACACTCTTATCTGGGGGCCTGGTCTTTGTCTGATCCGGGTTTCCCTGAAAAATGCATTTAAGATGAGCATTTTGTAATGTCTAGCTCTGATTGCCAACAGTTTATTTGCGAACAGAAAACGAAAGTTGTTCTATATTGAAGTTTAGTGCCAATATCTCATGTGCTTGCCCATTTATGTATTTTGATCGTTATACTTGCGTTTTCCTCTAGGTACGACTTCTTCCTTGTATCACAGTCAGTACGACAGGGAACTGTCACACCAACCCATTACAATGTGATCTTTGACCAGACTGGACTAAAACCAGACCACATCCAGAGACTAACATACAAGCTTTGTCATCTCTATTATAATTGGCCGGTAAGTTAAAATATGGAACATATTTCTATCTTCTGGTTTGTAGTGTTATGACAAATTAATGATCCATCTTCTTTTAATTCCCTGTTGAAGGAAGAGGGTATAATGTTTAGCTTTGTCCTACATCAATAACCAAAGGATGAAATTTGATGTTTTCATAGCATATACATCATCACAGGTAGGAAACTTCATGAATTGAGTAGCCAGCTCTGTATATGGAGAGTGAAAAAATGGCCTAAAAACTAAAAAAAATTCTTTTATCAAGTAAAATAGAGAAAAAAAGGAGAATGTAGGGCTCGGCTCTGGTCTTTCAACTTCAATCAAAGCTAATGTGAGCTGCAAATTGTGTATGTTTTGTTTTTTTTCTGAATCTTTTTTGTGGTGGGATAAACGACCTTCATGTACCTCATGGCTGAGAGGATTCAAACAAAACCATGCTCAATTTGCAGCTCGCATTCCGCATTTATGCTCAAGCATGGTGAAGATGCTGCTAAAAAGGGAGGTTGGGGGCCATGTATTAAATAGTCATGGAAATTACATTTTTGATCATGGAAAAATCATGGAATTGTGTTTTTTAATTTCTGTGGGAATCCTGTATGTAGATGTGCACTTTGAAATTTTTATCCTGTTCCTGCTGGCAGGGTCCAGGTGGTAGGGATTTTCATATTAAAGGGCTTATACTGATTAAGGAACAATTCATCTTATAGATTTGTGTAGGGATGCAGCCCTAAGATTTTTAGTACCTTTATGTCTTCTGATGTCCCTGTCGTTCTGTCCGCTCCATATTTCCTAAATATTTTCAATTTTTTTTCATTGGTAACATATTTTACTGCAATTTGGTAAGCTACACCTACAAATATATAAATACAAATTACTGAAAGTAAAAGGATTAGAAAGAAAGCTATTAGAAGCTTATGTTATTCTTCTTTAAACTTCACCCAAATGTTTTCAGTGAGACAATGTGCAGAACCCATGATTGCTATGCAGACTCAAAAAAAAATGTGGAAATGTGATCCTTCAGAAAGAGAACCTACAACATTAGAAAACAGCAGACTCCGTTTTATTGAGACTGTTCATGAGAACTTATGGAAAGTGCAACAATTCTCACGCCCCCTAGCACCGGCTTAAACCGTATTCTGCTATTAATCAGAACCCAATATTCCCCAAGGACCAGAATATGAAAAAAATATCGACACTATGAATTTTGTGTCCGCTCCCTATCTCCTGAACCCTTTCATTAATTTTCATTAAACTTCACCCAAATGATTCTCTCAGTGGTTAATGTCAAAACCTCATGACTCCGCTACACAGACTCGACAAAGGTCACAGACTCAAGGTCGTGCTTCAAGGTCATGGGATTTGCCCTTGCAGGGTTGCCACGCTCAGGGAAAAAATTCTGGAAAATGAAAAAATTTCCAGGTCAGGGAAAAGTCAGGGAATATCATTTTCAGTCAGGGAAATTAGAAAAAATGAAAAAAGTCGGGGAATTTCAAAATTTTCCTAAAAAGATGCTAGTTAACAGGCTTCTGGAAATTTTATTTTCCATAAATTGCAAGCAATATCATAAAAGGAATGTTTCTGAACATATGTTCAGAAACATTCCTTTCCTAATATTTATGGTTTAAGATTTTTCTTTTAAGATGAAATCAGCAATCATAAATATTTGTACAAAATCTTCGAATCGCCGATGGATGAAAATGGCTAAATTGGCCTCCCAAAGGGTCTGGAAAATGGTGAAAAGTCAGGGAATTTTAAAAGGATATTGAGTGGCAACCCTGCCTTGAGTTTCATGTCCACTACATCACCTGAACCATTTCAATGATTTTCATTAATAGACTTCACCCAATGATCCTCTCAGTGAGAAGATGTGCAGAACCCATAACTCAGCTATGCAGACTTAAGGTCAACGTCAAACTTCGACGTAATAAAATTCACCTCGCTTCAAATCTCCTGGTCTTTGGATTTTGCTGAGGGGGATCTAGCTGTCCTTTAGATTGCTGCTTTCCTGTGTAAATTAGATTCTTACTATATATCATTTCATCATTTCATACTATATATCATTTCATACTATATATTTCAGGGTACCATCAGAGTTCCAGCACCATGTCAATATGCCCATAAACTGGCATTCCTTGTTGGTCAGAGCATCCATAAGGATCCTGCCTTAGAACTGTCGAACAGATTGTATTTCCTGTAAAAGGTGTTAAAGTGTTTAGACAGTGTACGTGCAATAAACAAACTTCAGAGACTAAACTGGAAAAATGAATGTGTAATGCATGCATATAGCAAACTATTAATTGAATGAAAGTGCTATATAGCCCGGTGCTGAAGAGGAGAAGCAACCCTTTAAGCGTTTTAATTCATGTGTTAATGATCTGTGTTCTTAAAACAATATATGCAGGATCTGTAAACATTGATCTCAATTTAAAGTTTAGACAGTTGAAAGAGGAGAAAAGTGCCCCTAGAACATTGGGTTTATAAAATGGTGATATTTCACTGTAAGAACAGATAAAGTTGATCTGACATTATTAACTATGCTGATTGCACATGAAGCCAAATTTGAACCTCCAACTCACAGACAAATGTGATATTAGTCATCCTGCATTTATATCATGGCATTAATGTTTTTATACCAAGTAGAATTACTGTTGCATCTTTTAGTCCGTTTTAAAATTTCATGAAAACGACAAGACCTCCGTATATCCCTATTATTCTGCCAGCCAAGAGTAGAAGTGACGTCATGTTTTGTTTACAAAGTTATGGGACTTGCCTTTCATGACAGGATTAATACACAATTGATCTATTGATTCGAGTTAGCTCAAGTGGTAGCGAGGAGGATTACTAAACCACAAGGAAAATTTTTAAGGTTCGAATCTCACTGGCTGCTCTGTTTTATTCATTTTTTTTTATTTTTTGGGGGAGGGGGGTCTGATTTTATTATTCTTTTCATGTCTTATTAATTTTCTATTTTTTATTATTTTTTTTATATTTATTATCCCTCTTTAAATGGCGAAATCACTATGTTGTTTTCGTTCTAATCCTTTTACATTATGTAGCTTGTATATATTTGTATGTGTACCTTACCAAGTTGAAATAAAATATGTTTAAACTAAATGGCGAAATCACTATGTTGTTTACTGATAAAAGTTAATCATGCCCTAGTCACGAATTTTGACGTCGCAAATATGTCTTTTAATGCTATTCACGTATATTTCCGAATTTACAGTAGTTTGTGTTGTTAAAAATGTTTTGTATATGTGCCTTATACCTGTTAAAGGCATACGAAATAAAAAAAATAATAAAAAAAAAAAATAAAGAGAAAATAAATGAGACATAGAGAATAATAAAATCAGACCCCCCCCCCCCCCCCAAAAAAAAAAAAAAAAAAACTGATTAAAAAAAAAATGCAGCCAGTGAGATTCGAACCTTAATTTTTTTCGTTGTGGTTTAGTTATCCTTTCTCGCTACCACTTGAGCTAACTCGAATCGATAGATCAATTGTGTAATAATCCTGTCATGAAAGGTAA
Source organism: Loripinus fragilis (assembly GCA_964019695.1). Classification (NCBI taxonomy): domain Eukaryota; kingdom Metazoa; phylum Mollusca; class Bivalvia; order Lucinida; family Lucinidae; genus Loripinus; species Loripinus fragilis. The sequence goes on from OZ026525.1 coordinate 78,949,838, forward strand.
GTCCCATAGCTTTGTAAACAAAACATGACGTCACTTCTACTCTTGGCTGGCAGAATAATAGGTGCTCTTTAGAGCGACCGACCTGCTGTTGATTATGGAAAGGCAAATACTTTTTCTAGAAATCTTGGTAGTTGGATTCTCTTTTGAAATATCTTGAAATTTAATGTCAGAGAAACTGCAGTATATATCTTTGCAAAGAATAGGATCGGTTGATGCAATGGCAAACTAAATACCATGCTAAGTGAAGTAAATTTGGGGTATACTGGGTTTATACTTGGTAGTCATCTCTAAAGTTACTATTGCAACAGGATTATACCAATCTAGTTGCTATGTTTAGGGCTATGACTGGCCAGACAAATTGACAGAAAAATAATTAAATCAAGAGACCTTATGGAATTGTCCCAGTTTAGGCATTTAAAGATCAGATTTTTTTATTGCAGAAATATCTAGCTGATAATGGTTCAAATCTTTTTAAAAACCTCCAAAGCGAGCTTCATTGAAAGATTTTTTATATTTAATGACATTTTGTGTAATAATTGGAGAGAAAAAGAAGATTTTGACAGTTGGAAACACAGCTTTGTTTAAAACTAAGCTTTAAAGTTTTATTTAGACAAGGTTGTTTTTTTCCCATGCTGTCATTTAGTTGTTCAGACCAAAGGGTATATATTGACATAGAAATAAATTTTCATGATAAAATTAATAAAGGCTGCAAATACGAATTGAAAGTCACTGCTAATTTTTTGGTCAATTTTAACTGGATTGGAATGGAACTGTTGTCCAGCTTCTAATTAAGTCTTGAAAATCTGACAGTGGAACCTAGCAAGAGCTATTTTCAAATCTGCAACATTTGAGCCATAACATGACAAAACCAACCTAATGATTTGCTGCCAAGCAAATACTTGGGTTGACCTGGTCATCCACCCAGTCCAATTAGTCTTTGTTTTGTTCTCATTGGGTAACTAAGGGCCCACGCTAAGTCTGATCAAGGTCTATGTGTCCACGGAGCTTTCTTCATATGGACAGCAGAGCCCCTGATCAGCGTAGGCTGATCTAATAATGTTCGTAATGCACAGTCACATTAGTGGTTTTCTCATGTGGCAGCTTATTTCTATGATTCTATCAACATGTGTCATATTTTACAATTATTAGTGCCTTCATACATTCAAAACAGACTCATCAAAACCCAATTGTGTTCAATGTACAGTTATCAACAGCAAGGAGCTGTTGAATGTTTTATATATTCTATTAACACTCAGAACCGCTAGAATTTTAGCCCTTCTGAGTGCAATGTATGTAAGTATTATTCATGTACTGGTACAAGGTTGTACCAAAACTGTATTCACTGTGACAATAGCACTGGCTCTTGCCTAGTAAACTTCTAAAAGCGGGCCACCATTACTTTTTTCTTCTAGCTATTATATAGTGCATGTTACAGGCAAAAAGAAATCTGTGAACCTCTTATCATGGGTGAAAGTTTTCATAGTTTCCATAGAAAGTCAGCCTTAAAATACTGAATTCTGCCGGTAATAATAGCTTTTCTGATTTAGTTTCAGTTTATCTAAAGGTATTTGACCATTAAATTTGGAATTGATATTTTGGAGGCATACAGCAAGTTTTAATTTCTGATTTTCAAAAGTTCAGGATTTTGGAAATTTTGAACTTTCACTCAAGTCTTAATACCAACAAACGTTTTCGTATAAACCATATTTAGGGCTCGCACGGTAGAATTTTCAAAAATCTAGATGTACTCTGGGTTATGTAGATTGATTTTTTTTTCCTTGGCAAACAGTAAAGATCCTGATAAAAATGCAGAAAATATGGAATTTCATCCCAGGATGAAATGCATGGGTGAAAGTTTTCAGGATTATTCCTGAATTCAGGATTTTGAGGCTGGCTTTCCATAGAAAGTCACCCTTAAAATGTGGAATTAGGGAGATTATAATAGGTTTTCCTATTTATATACAGTAAAACTACAATGACTCAAACAGGCTTGGGACCACGAAAAATAGTTCTAGCCAAGGGTAGTTTCAGCCATCCAGGGTGGATTATGTAAATGACCTGTTGGGACCATTGTGATAGTTCTAGCCAGCCCAGGTGAATGAGCCACCAGAGTTCAAGCCATTGTCAAGTTTTACCATACAGTCTGTCTAAAGACAATTGACCATTGAAATTGTGAATATTTAGTGGGCGCACTGCAAGTTTTAAGATTGGATTTTAAAAAGTTCAGAATTTTGGAAATTTTGACCTTTCACCCATGGAAATGTGACAATGGGGATGAAATGTGACATTTCATCTGGGTCTACTGTTTTCTAAAGGTGTGTTAGGTGTGTTAAGTCTACAAAGGGTTAAGGCCAAAAATAAACAAAAAACAACAGTTTCCTATGTCTCAACCTAACCTATATTTTGCCTGCGAAGCGAAGCTTTAGGGTTCCCACAATAATGTTAATTGAGCATTGGCCCTTGTCAAGGTGAAAACAGTATGATCTTTAACCCTTTCTTGACAGATAGTTGCTTACTTTCAGCTGGATACAAAAAAGAATTGACAGTTCCACAGGTTTGGATAAGCAAAATTTTGGAACTTAAAATTGTAAATATATTCTTACCCATCAGTTTAAACTTATGTTTTGGGTGCTCAAAAGAACCGTCTCATCGAGACGGTTCTTTTGAGTACCCACAACATATGTTTTGCTTGAGAAATAAGAAAAATCATTTTCAGTTACGCACTCTTAACTGGAGGTCTGAGCTGGATACAAAAAAGAATTGACAGTTCATTATGTGGGCCATGTCAAAGAAATGTCCTTTAATAGGATTCACACATTCTTGAAGTATATTTGAATACAGAGTGCTTTCTTGGGTCTTTGAAATTTGCCTTGAAAAAATGATGGAAATTCACTCTTTAGGCATTGAAGAGTACTGGTGCACCAAATAAAGTTAAAACATGTTTTGCCAATTTATAAGTAATAAATTGGGAGATTTAAATAGGTTTTCTGATTTATATTGGGCATACTCTTTCACCCATGATACTGTCAATGAATCCATATACAGCAACTGTCAAGAAAGGGTTGATAACGGGATTAGTACCATCACCCATAAATGGACTGAAAAGAATTTTTGGAATATATGGAATGAAAGGCTGGTTATTTTTATAAATTTTTGTGTATGCAGTTGGTTTGTTAATGTGAATTTGTTACTATATTATGTGATTCTGAAAATGTTAACCTTTTGTAATTAGTATCGACTGACAGATCATGTTCTCTATCCAAATTTAAGATGCTGCAGACCAGGACTTTAGTTAGAGTGCGTAACGAAAATTTAATTTCTTATTTCTCAAACAAAACATATGTTGTGGGTACTCAAAAGAACCATCTCAATGAGACGGTTCTGTTTAGCACCCCGCTAACAATTTTTGTTTATCTTAAATCATGCCGCAGACAAAACAAAGGTATAATACTTTGACTTTCCTAACCTATTTCTCCATAATTGAGCCATGACATGTGACTTCCAACAATGTGGCATTTTGACAAGTGTAGACTCGGAAGAGCCTGTGTAGCTCCCCTTTAAGCTTAGAATCTCCAAATGATGTTCAGTCAGTAGCTTAACAGCCATAGAATATTCAAGCGATTAGCAAAGGCTCTGATCAGACTGCGCATATGCGCAGGCTGATCTGAGGCTTTGCCGGTCTCGCATACCACATTGTTGGAAATCCTATGTCACGGCTTTATTTTCTAAGGGTTGCCACAGTCAAGAAAAGCAGGGAATTTGAAAAATTGATGAAAATGGGGAATTAAAAAAAAAAACGCTGAAAAAATATCAAAATATTCTGCTGAAAAAATATCAAAATATTCTTAAAAACTTCAAATTGTTTAGTTGTGACTAAGATTTCCTTCAGTACTATGCTTAGGGAACCTTCTCCTTAGGTTGTGATCACCATTAACTATAATTTCTGAGCATCCAATCAGATTGTGAAAACATTTAGGAATTCTGAATATTCTCTTAGTTGGTAACCCTCCTTTGTGGATTTCTACTCCAGCATAGCTACAAAATTGGCGTCCACATGAGAAAAACTGTCTTCATGGTTTCGACTAGGTGAGACTAGAGCCAGTCTTCTCGGCTACATAGGCTAGCCAGAAAATTGAAATTTCGCTTGTTGCAACTTTCCAACAAGTGAACAACAAAGCCACTTTTCAGATTGCACAGATGGGCAAGCTGGTCTGAGCAAACTCCCGATGACAAAATTTCTTGCGTTGAGGCCCAAACCAAAATAACATTTTAATGCTTTAAATATTTTTGCTGCATACTCTTTAACCAAAGGCTTTACCATATAAAGTCCTGATGAAGCAGCTAATCGATCAAAAAATCATAGCTGCAATATTAAGATCGTTAATGCTTTCCTGACCTTATAAATGAGTGACCCTTTTGTTGCATTTCAGTGAACAAAGTTTAGAGTTTTTTTTTGCGTTAAAATGTATCTTGGTAATTTGAGCTATACCGTGGAGTGTTATACCCATCAGCTGGCCCAAATAATAGCTTTAAGCCTGTAACCATGAAGCGAGCTCTGGACAAGCAAATTGTTTTTCCATAATGATGGTAACTGGGAGTACCTGCATCGAAACGGACAGTCTCTAAATAGGAATGATGTAGGATAAATAAATTCAATAGGACCAAATGCAGCACCAATAAAAATCATAATGTAATAATAAATTCATAAAACTCCTAAATGGCATCTTTTGAATTCAATAATTTGGAAAATCGAGTATAAATGAGCCACAACATGAGATTTCCAACAATGTGGTATGTGCGACCAGCAAAGCCTCCGATCAGCCTGCGCATACGCGCAGTCTGATCAGAGCCTTTACTAGTTGCTTGAATATTCTATGAGTGTTAAGCTACTGTCCGAACATCATTTGGAGTTTCGAAGCTTAAAAGAAGGCTGCACAGGGTCATCTGAGTCTACACTTGTCAAAATGCCACATTGTCGGAATCACATGTCACGGCTCAAATCTAGATTCTGTGTGACAAAAGTTGACAATCCACATAGAGAATTACCTTAAATGGACCAGTTATGTTTCAGCTTCTAGTTTTGTTTAATTTTAAATTTAGTTTATTTCAGTCCATGCCAAAAGGAAATAAAAAATCAAAATTGTCAACTTGTGTCATATCTTTATTTCACTGTTCCCACACCTTAACCCTTTACTTTATATTGACACCTTTGAAATGTCATACATTTGAAAATATTACAGGAAATGGAGAATTTGCTCTATTGGAGCAAATGCTCTATTTTCCATGTTTTCAAAAGTATTCATAACTTGACTAAAAATTTTCTTCAATGTTGTCTAAAAATAGAAAATGATTTCATGATCTAAACATAGCCGGGTTAAGTTGAAGTTAATCTACCATCAGTCATTTGACCTCTGGGGCAGGGCCATTTCGCCCCCAGGGACATAATTTGAACAACAGGGTTCCCACACAACCGGGAAAACGGGAAAAGTCCGGGAATTAGATACTGGTCGTTCACGGCCATAAAAAGTCCGGGAATTAGTACAGTTGGGGATTTGAGCCGTGAATTGTCCGGGAAAATTTGCAGTCTCGCCCATCCACAACGCCATAGCTATGCTTGGATGTTGAACTTAGTCTACCAACTTTTTTTCGCGAGAAAACGGCTCAATTGTAGCTCAACTACGGCATTTGTGATAAGGCAAATGAACGACGGGATAAGTACTGGGGAGTATTTACTGGTACCGGCCAATATCATAAGATAGACAAGGGAAGTAACTCTAAGTGGAATAGACTACACATCAAAACAAAACTTTACCGTTCTGAGCATTTCTTCCCACATGTTTTAGATTTTTTTGTCCACATTGAAGGTTTGTATATTACATATCATGAAATTATCTAACATTCTCACTGAATATTATATATTTAATCCCAATTCTTTCTGTAACAAATTGATAAAAAGAATGAAAGATCGAGGCTTGGTCAAAATCTTATGATTTCGTCGTCTGCTATAAACTACCTGAGCGACTTACAGAGTGCATGATCTGAATGTTGACAGCTTCAAAATACCCATTTTTGCTGAATAACAAGTCAGCATTCAAAGTTTGCATCTGTGGAAGGATCTGTTGATAAAAAAGCTGCATCTGTGCGTAAGAATTGGACTCAAATGAGATGGAAAATTAAAGAGGTAAGATTATTTTGACTATCTTAACTGTCTCTCTTCTATCAGACCTGAAGGAGTTGGTACTTTGGTGTAAGTTTCTGTAGTCCCAAGTACTCCACCCCACTCCTTCATTTTTTTCTATCTTATCCCCACTTTATGTTGGTCGGGGAAAGGGCTGGGGGTGAACGAAAAATTATGTGTAGGGGAACCCCTGCCCAATTTTTTTTCAATGTGTTAACTTAGTCATTTTCAAGCGAATTCTGTTAAAGAGTAGCGTTACTCAAATCTGTTTAGGGTGGGTTTGCATAGTTATTTTTAGCAGTTTGAAATCTAGGCCTACTCTGCACTTCCAAAATGTGTAGCTGTAGGATTTTTAGTGGCTCCATGTACCCTCTAAAAATGTGTACACCCTCAAATAATATGAGAGGGAACCTTGGGAATATTCAACATTGTACAGTCCCATATAATCCATCATGTGCAGTGGTGATTGTAAGTTAAAAATACAGCTAAATGCATGTACAGATAAATATATTGATGTATTTCATGATTTGTCAATAAAGTTAAAACCACAATTGAATTAAAAATGCCCAGGGGTATGGGTCACCGTCCCGAAATGGTGAAAATAAGCCCTACATGTGTTGGACATAATAAAAACCTGTCCCCACTTGAAAACATTCTATTACTCCTCTTTGTGGAAAAGGTACAAAGGGGTGCCAGGACGAGTAGGTTGGCTAGCAAGGGCTTTGGAGAGAAGGAGATTAAAGTATGATTATATGCCTCACATTTTTATGACATGTGCAACCAGTGTCAAACAATTGGGATCCAGATGAGGCCCAACATTTTATCCTGCCTGATCGGGATCCAAACTGTTTGAAGAGCAGACTACGCTGGTACATGTTTACGTCCATAGTTCCAGACATGGGTGAAGACTGAAGAGGATTTAAAAATAGGAAAAAACATGCGGAAATGTAAAGAGCACTTCAAAGCAATTTACATGTAGCTATATGTAGATGCATTATCCTGATAAGTTTAGGCTTTCATGCCACGAAAAACATCAATTTAACCTGGAAAAGTCCTGGAATTTTGCATTGATGAGACCTTGAAAATCACCTGTTTAACCTGGAAAAGTCCTTGAATTTGAAATTGAAAAAAGTGTGGGAACCCTGGAACAAACTTCGTAGAGGTCCACTAGGTGATACTACATACTAAACACTAAAATATCAAAGCTCTTGGCTTTGTGGTTTGTATCTTGAAAACCTACTTTTAGCCTGTGTGACCTTGAAAACCTACTTTTAGCCTGTGTGACCTACATATGCAATGGACCAGAACAATATATTTTTGTGAAAGACGTCATGTTGCATATCAAACAAGTATGTTTTAGTGCTTCTTTTAATAAAAAAGATATACTTACATCTGCACAATTTCAATATCTTGACCTTTAAACCCAACCTCTGAGGTCAAGGGTGTGTGTAAATTTAAAGTGTTACCTTGCATGTAGGTCTACACTTTAATTTGATATGCAACATGAACACTTTTAGAAGAATAAATGACCTTTTGACCCCACCCCAGGGGTCGTTGGTGTGTGTAATGACAGCACATTTGCTGTCATGGTGCTTTGTGCTCAATTCCCTTTAATTTGATTTGCAACATGACTACTTTCAGAAAAAGATATAGTTTGACCCCACCCCCTGGGTCGAGGGTGTGTCTGTGGGCAAAATATCTGCTGCCAGCGTTGTCAGCTTTAATCTGATATGCAACATGACTACTTTCAGAAAATGATGTTTTGACCCCACCCCCTTGGTGAGGGGTATGTCAATGGGCAAAATATTTGTTACCATGTTGCTGCCAGTGTGGATAGCTTTAATTTGATATGCAACATCACCATATTCTGAAAAAGTTTAATTTTGGTCTCAGCCCCACCCCCTAAGTCCAGCCAACGGGATTCGGACCCAGGCCTTCAAACGAAAATCCCCTTTGATATGTTTCATATCAACGCAAAATTTCAGCAAAAGTATTAACAATTGCCTTAGTTGAGAAATTTAAATATTTGACCTTTGACCCCTTAGGTGGGGTCAAAGGGGCCGGGGTAAAACTTTGACACTGCCATGCTATCTACAGGCACTTGACAATCATGGTATATAGTGAGAAGTTGTTAAATATAATAGCTTAGATGAAATGTGAAGACCATCACACAAAAAAGCTAATATAGGTTTTGCCTTATAATTGCCTATACTAAAATCAGGGCATTAACTCATGTGTAATGAGGTCGATTTTGACCAAACTTATAGGATATCGAGAGTCCATGGTACTAATCATTTGTACGAAGAATGAATCAAATCTGACCAATAGGTACTGAGATGTGATTCCGGACAGACAAAAAGTGTGGATGGACGCACAGACGGCGCCAAAACTACCCTCCAACTTCGTCGGGGGATAATTAAAGGGAATTGAGCACAGAGCACCAACGACCCCTGGGGTGGGGTCGAAAGGTCATATTTTTTTTCTTTTCTAAAAGTGGTCATGTTGCATATCAAATTAAAGTGGAAGAAGTGAAGACCTACATGCAAGGTAACACTTTGAATTTACACACACCCTTGACCTCTTGGGTTTGGTTGAAAGGTCAGATATTGAAATTGTATATTGTACTTTCAAAGATAGATGAGAATCGATGTAAATAAACACTGGCAAGTTTACCTTGATTTAGGGCATGCAGGTAGTCTCAGTTTACAGTTATATTGAACCTACCACAGATTATTGCATTTGCGTGTAGCAGTGAAAAGTCATGCTTTACCTGTTTATAAGAACAATAGAATAGCCTCATTATTATGCATCTTTGAAAGTACTATAGAGGTAAGTATATTTTTTTTATTAAACTAAGCACTAAAACATACTTGTCAGGCGTTTGTTATGATCTGAATGATACCAAAGTGAACTAAGGGTTAGAAAAATGGGATTATATTTTGTCATTTACAGGTTTCTCTCACATGACCCTTCGTCGAGGGGATATTAATTCGTCGAATTTGTCTTGTTAATAATAACCTTTACAGATGAAAAATGTGATTACTTTGGAGATGAATGAACAAAAAGACGCATGGCAAATAGGATACGCATATATATACATGTGGAAAAAAGTTAAGGAACACTTGAAACCCTCATTTTGTTTGAATACCGAATTACGTGAGTGCTTGAGATTCTGGATTTTCGATAAGACACTTTGGAAAGCATTGCCAACTTACAGCTTGAATTGCTGAATTCCACTGAATTTCATTTTTGTGCTACAGAGAATACAATATGCCGCACATGAATGATCTCAGTTTTCATGAATACACATTTGCCTTTTAGTTTCTGCACACCATAGAAGACAATTTTGGAAAGCACAAACAGTATAAAATGAAAGAACTGAGCATAACTAATGTATAAATGACTTTGGTTTTGAGAAAGAGTGTATCAGCTTCGAGTAACATGACGGTATACGATCTGCATTTTGCACTAGTTCCTATGGAAACCAATATTCTTAGATAATTTCCAAAATAAAAGAAATTCGAATACTTTTGCTGTGATTTTATGATAAGAAAGAATGTTTTGAAAGTCTTGAATGGTCATATTCAAAATCTGGCTTAATCATAACAACCTGCAAAATGTATAGACACAGAAGGAAATGTGGCATAGAATCTTGCCATTGGTAAAGTATGCCCCTCCTCCGACAAAAAGGCTTGGAAATTAAAAGATTATGATCAAAGTTCAACACACAGACTATCAGCTAAGAGGACAATCAGACTTCATGGGAGGATTTTTTGCTAGAATTGACAATAGGGCCCTAAAACCAGAAATTAAATTTCTGTATCCAAAATGGCCGCTTCTAGCCACAGTAATTGCCTGATACTCATCATCTTCTCTTTGAAGCAACTAGATAATACAGAAGTTGATTATTTAAAAAGATACGTTGATAAACTTTAAGAATGTAAGGAAATGTTAGTCCAAAGTTTAGCCTCGTAACACAAGAGGTGTACCCTAACTATTTTCCATGTGTATACTTTCATTGATTTTATGTACACTACTAAACATTGCATGCAAGTCTATCATTGGTGACAATGGCTGCACTGAAGAGCGCTCCCTCTTAGTGTTTGTTTGCATGTGTCTGTAAATCAATATACTCAACATTTTTGGCGCTTTGATATCATTTTCTATTTATGAAGTGCACATGTTTACTGTCTGAGGAAGGAATGCATTTCCAAAACGTTACAGTAGAAAAGCTTTGTAATATACTTATCCCACTTGTTCACAGAATCCGTACCCTACTGAGTTTACAAGTCATTCTAATATGTTATATACACATAAGGCTTTTTTTTATCAGGTATTACATTTACAAGGCTCTTGTAATAAGGATCATTGACACTTGCTATGGGAAAATGCCTATGGTTTTCAGTAAAAATAAAAGTGTGTCAATCGTCCCTTCCTTCACATTGAAGCTACCCTGACCTGAGTACTTTATGACTGTGAAATCCGTTTTTGATATTAATGCTTTAAAGATGTAAAATTTGGGGTAGAACAATCAGTTTTACATTAAGATATATAGGAATCCGAAAACATTTTTTAAAATATCATTCCCCCCCGTGTGCCAACAAAAGCTTTTGCATGTATATGTGTTACCATATTTTACACATTGTATGGAAGTGGCTTGCTGGCACAAGGGGGGGAAAGATGTTCAGCAGCCCAAAAGCCAAGGGCCTTAGCCCATAAAATGCCTTTTCTACCAAATAAGAAACAGTGTCACCAAACCACGTGGTGTGTGACGTAAATTTTTGGTACCACCGGCAGCTAAATCATCAACAAGAAGCATCGCCTCGGAACTTCAATCAATCGTAAGTATTTTATTTTCCAGCCGATTTCAACGACATATAGCCTATTCTAAGGGGAAAAGTGAGTTCTTTACAACGGTGTTAATGGATTTGTCACCAGATTAATACTTTAGGCCTGAAAACGAGGCAAATGTCTTGGCAATATTTGGGACTGGCTTGCCGTGGTTGCACGGTGTTTTTCACATTTTCTGGACATTTGCCTCGTTTTCAGGCCTAAAGTATTAATCTGGTGACAAATCCATTAACACCGTTGTAAAGAACTCACTTTTCCCCTTAGAATAGGCTATATGTCGTTGAAATCGGCTGGAAAATAAAATACTTACGATTGATTGAAGTTCCGAGGCGATGCTTCTTGTTGATGATTTAGCTGCCGGTGGTACCAAAAATTTACGTCACACACCACGTGGTTTGGTGACACTGAGAAACTAATGACAGTAATGAAGTTCTCTAGAACCAACCCTCCAAATTACTTTGTATTCTGTGCTAGTTTAATATAAAGTACTTGAAGATTAAAAGTAGAATTAGCAAGGTTTTATGCATTTTTTCATAAGAAAAAATCTCACTGTTATTAAATGACACATTATTTTGCAAACGTCCTGTACTTATCTATTTGCATGCTAGGGAATTGTTCATGTTTTTATTTTCGTCCGCTGACTTTCTTCAAAATTAAGTTTTAAAAAAAATAAACCACCAAGGACCACCATCAGAGTGTCAAACAGTTTGGATCCTGATCAAGACCGACATTCTATCGGTCTTCATCTGGGTTCAAACTGTTTGCAAAAGGCTATTGACAGACGACAAAATTATCCACTGGCATGCAAAGAGTTATCAGAGGTAAATACTTTAGTGTTCAATAATTGTCTCACATATGGATATACATGCATCATGTTTACCATGAATATTAGGACACTTTAAATACATTCAACATTCTATGCCCTTTAAACAAAGCAAAAGTAATATTCAAAGGATCTAGTTAGAATCAGTTTTACTTTCCAATGCTAAATGGGACACTTTCATTCCTTCAAAAATATTTTTTCTTTTGTTGAGCTTTCAGTTTTGTATTATTTACGGTACATGTAGTCAAAAATGTACAGGTAACTTCTAAATTACCTCCCCAAAATCATTTTATTACAAAACATATTTTGCATTTAAAACAATTTCATCAATTATCGTGATTCGTTAATACTCTGCATATGGTATGTTTAATGGATATCACCATGCCTACCAAATAAATCAAGAAAACGTGCAGAAATCACTTTTTAAAGCACTTTTTATTTTCATGAAATTTCAGACCCCCTCCCCTTTCTACCCGCCATAACTCTCGAGTGCGGAGGAATTTTGAAAATATTTTGCTAGCTGGCTCTTGCCATTAGATTCACCTATTGCGCTGATACTACATGCACCACACCAGAAGCTCAAAAGCAGCGTTCTGGGAATCAGAAAAATAGGCGTATAAGGCCCAAACCGTCAATGATCCTTTGGCCATACCACATTCTGTGTAGTGGAAATTAGCATCAGCTATATAAGCATTGGTTACCTAAAATAAGTAAGATCTTATGACTGCACAATCCTTTAACGTTTAACATTTCCATCCAACATTCTGTAAGAACATTGTAAAATCTGTTTTAAATTAAGTTCTTGAAGTCACAATCTAATTCGGCCTGGGGTTAATCTGACTGATAAAACCTTATAAACTTATAATGGTTTCGTAAGTAACAACTGGCCTTTTTGTTGGATATGACCTTAATCATAAAACCATTGACATTAAAACTCATCATTTAAACTGATTTATTCTTCTTAAAAACAATTCCTTATAAAGTGTCATAGGTTAAGCAAATGATCTGGACCCGGTTGTACGAAGCTCTATTAAATTTAATCATGGATTAAGTGTTAATCAATCATTTAAATCATAACGATGGATTAACTAATTGATGTATTTAAATGTGTTGTACGAAGCCTCATTAAACGGTTGATTAGTTAATTGACCTTTAATCGAGGGTTCGTAATTAATTTCAATAGAAATCATAAGACCAGTCTCCCATAATTCAGCCATGTAAACAAAACGCCGCCATATTAAAAAAGAGAAATTCTCGAGTCAAAACTTACAAATCAACTTTAGGACGTAAAGAAAGGGGAGGAACCAAGCTGATCGGGATGGTCGATTGTTACCCGGGGATCGTTACTCCTGTAACGTTCTTTTCGCAATAAAAGGTTAATTTTCTATGAAACACAGTGAGAGTGTTTCGTTTCTTGGGGGTACTGTCTTAGAATGTATTAGTAAAGCTCAATAAAGAACTCAACACAGCGTGTTGTATACATACATCTACTTTAATGAGTACCTAAGTAAGAACTGGCAACAACAAGAGATGCGCGTTACTGAAGCATGCAGTATGTAAATATGCAAGGTCATAGGTAAAGCTATAGCATTGATGCTATACAAAACGTTACATTCCCCTTGTTTAAAAAAGATGTCCTCATTGATTTCTAAACCAATGTCCATTTATATAATCCACTACGGTATTGTTGTCTCATTGATTTCTAAACCAATGTCCATGTATCTGATAAACTAAGGTAATGTTCCAGAAAACAAAATCTGATCGTTTTTATCTATAACACAGCATCACAGTTCTTTAATCTTCAACTGTTCTTAGTGTCAATTACAGCCTGGGTACAAAAACAAATTAATTTCTAGTGAGAAATGTCAAAACTGTTTACACCACACACGTGTGAAACAAATTCTACACTTCTGTTATCTTTTTTCATTACTGTCAAAATTACTTATGCCACACTGGATCACTTAAATATTTGTTGGGAATGACCTTCCTCCCAGACCTAGTGATATATCTGTCAGAGTCAAGTTTAGAAGGGGGGTTTATCTCTCGCGAAGTAATTAATTGCGGAGGCTCTGTTATTTCGCTGTGTGCTTGACTCATCGGCATTCCTGACAATTCACAACTTTTTTCCTGAGATTTCAGGAGCGGCATGAGGTCGCTGTCCTCACGTGTTTGGTCTTTTGACTTGTGAATGAATTTTCGATTTCTGCGGTAAACATTACTATCATGCGTTTGCAAAATGTATGAGCGGTTGCTGTGCTGGTCTGTTATAACTGCAGGCTTCCATAGTTTGTCAAATATTTGAACACGCACTTTATCACCTTTTTGCAAAGAAGATAAGTGTTTTGCAGATCTGTCGTGAAATTTCTTCTGCCTTTCACGATTAGCTGACAATTGTTTTCGCACATCATTCAATTTAAGTGGCTGCGGTTTCAAGCGATCGTTTGTGCATGGCAAATTGGATCTCAATCGTCGCGACATGCATAATTCTGATGGAGACAATTCACATGATTTCAGAGGTGTTGTGCGGTATGCTAATATTGCAAGATAAGGATCCTTTTTGCTATCTCTAGCCTTCTTAAATATGCGTTTTACGATGCTAACTGTCTTCTCCGAAAGGCCATTACTTTGAGGGAAACGTGGAGAACTATGTACAACTCGAAAATTCCATTCCTGTGCAAAGGAATTGAAAGCTTCAGACGTGTAATAACTAGCGTTATCGCATACGAGCTTTTCCACGATGCCATGTCGAGCGAATATGGTCTTTAGCTTCCGTATGATTGAGATACTTGTCGTAGTAGGAAGTAAATCTACCTCAAAATATCTGCTAAAATAGTCTACCGTAACCAAGTAGTCTTTGTTGTCAAATGTAAACACGTCTGTCCCGGCAACCTGCCAAGGTCTGTCCGGAATTTGGTGTGATTGCAAAGGTTGTTTAGTGTTTGATGCTCTGTATTGAAGACAAATGTCGCATTTCAACACAAAGTCTGTTATGTCACTTGTCATGCGTGGCCAAAACATTATATCTTTAGCACGCTGCAGACTTTTTTCCACACCCATGTGTGATTCATGCACAGCCTGTGTCATGTTGAGTCGAAGCGAAGTAGGTATTACTATCTTCTGTGCTCTAATGATTATGTCGTCTGCTACTGATAATTCGTCTCTGTGATTCCAATACTCTAAGATTGATGGTGGACACATTTTTCTTGTCTCAGGCCATCCTTCAAGAATTGTACGCTTTAAAGTTTGGAATTGCACATCGTTTTGCGTTGCTTGTCTAACCTGTTCAAGCTTTCGGTCAGAAACGGATATTGTCGAGAAAACTGTATGAACGTGTAAGTCTAAGCCTTCTGACAATTCAGGATAAGTATCAGGTAGAAATTTTCTGCTAAGGGTGTCTGCTAAAGGTATGTCACGACCACTAACATGCTTAATGTCGAGATCATATCTTTGAAGCTGTAACAGTATTCGTTGTAACCTTAAAGGTGCACTACTGAGAGGTTTCTTAGCAATGGACGAAAGTGGCTTCGCATCAGATTCCACTGTCACGCGTCTACCGTATATATACTCGTGAAATCTCTTTGTCCCGAAGAGAATTCCCAACATTTCTTTCTCTATCTGCGCATAACCTATCTCGGTTTGTGTCAACGTTTTGGATGCATATGAGACTGGTCTACCTTCTTGTAGTAACGTCGCGCCAAGTCCGTATTTGGACGCGTCAACCTGCAACGAAACGTCAAGCTTTGGGTTAAAGTACGCTAGTACAGGACTGTCCGTCAGTACGTCTTTGATTTTTTGGAAAGCCTCGTCATGAGATTCATTCCACACAAATTCTACGTCCTTCTTGAGCAAGTTTCTAAGTGGTACAGTCAAGGTAGCTAAGTTTGGTGCAAAACGTGTAAGATACGTCATCATACCTAATATCGTCTGTAGCTCTGATCTGTCCTTCGGTGCATCCATTTGTCTAATTGCAGAGAGTTTTTTGTCATCGATTTTCAAACCATTTTGGGTCAAAATATTGCCAAAATAGCGAACTTCTGTAACTCCAATTTTCACCTTATCCGCGTTCAGCTTGATGCCTCGTTCATGAGCACGTGCCAATACTTTAGACAAGTTTTGATCATGTTAAGCCCTTTTTAAACCAAAAACAAGTATATCGTCCACGATTGCTGTGACACCAGTCATGCCTTCAAAAGTCTCGTCTATTTTTCGCTGAAAAACGTCCTGAGAGCAGTTGAGGCCAAAAGGGACTCGCAAATAGCGATAGCGTCCAAAAGGTGTGTTAAACGTGGTCAGATATGAAGACTTATCTTCAAGCTTCAAGCTCCAATAACCGCTTGTGACATCGAGAACTGAGAAGTAGGCAGCTTCTGACAGCTCTGACAATACCTCATCGAACGTTCGCATAGGATAATGCGGTCTGCGGATCGCGTCATTCAATGCTTTTGGGTCTAAGCATATTCTGAGACTTTTTGTCTTGGGTTTTTCGACAATTACAAACGAATTGACCCAATCTGTCGGACATGTAACTTTAGCAACGATGCCTGCGTTTTCCATACGCGTAAGTTCAGTCCTAAATCTTTCACGTAACGCAACAGGGATTCGCCTGGGTGCATTTATTACTGGAACTGCATCTGTCTTCAAATGCAACTCTACATCACCAGGGATCAGACCCACGCCTTTGAATAGGTCTGGATATTCGCGCATAATTTGTTCTTTGGTACAAATCTCATTTTGACCACCGGGATTGTCAACCGAGTAAATGAGTTGTATCAGACTTAAATCAAGTGAAATTTTAAGGCTCATCAACGGAGTTCTACTTGTTTCTACAACGTAAAACAACGTTTCAATTTCCTTGGCCTTATACCGACAATTCAGATTAATTGTGCCTCTGACATTTAAAGGGTTACCCGTATATGAAGAAAGCTGAGTTTCAGGAGGTAAGAGCGGGTGCTTGATATTTAATTCACGAAAAGTGCTCAACGGAATGATGTTTACTTGTGAACCTGTGTCAATTTTAAACTTAATGGGCGTTTTCTTTGGACCGATGTTTACTGTGGCAAAAACTTGATCGTAATGAGAAAAAGATGTATTTACCGTATCAACATAAAAATCCGAATCCAAATCTGAATCCTCAGACTGAAATTGGTCACTTTTCACTTCATGCACTGATTTTGATCTACACACGCGTTGAAAATGATTAAGTTTATTGCACTTTCTGCAAATTTGTCCTTTGGCTGGACACACTTCATTTGACTTATGAGCGTCATATCCACAGTTCTTGCACTTAGCGTCCTGTTCACGTCTCGTCTTGTTCGTCCCCGTCTGTGGTTCGTAGCCCTGTGGTGTGTAACCCGTGGCCCCATACGACTGTCGCTGACCCATCGTAGTACCAGATCGGTTTGAACGTTTGACTCGTCTCTTGGTCTTCGGTTTGACCATGTGAACGTCATTAGGTGTCATCTGCTTCATCTGCTCCTGGGCGTATTCGTAATTTTGCCCAATCTGAATAGCTTTTTGTAACGTTAAGTCTCTTCCAGCGTTAATGAGTTTCTCACGTATTTTGGGTGAGTTAGTCCCAAACACAATTCTGTCCCGTATCATTTCTTCAGGATCATGATAGTCACAGTCTCTAGACTTCAGTCGTTATCTCGTGACAAACGAATCAATGTAACTTCCCTGTATTTCGTTATTAAACTGGTAACGAGCAAATATAGGGTTCAACGTCGGTCTGACGTGCTTCTTGAAGCGTTCATAAAACGTATCAAGTTTCTTGGCGTCGTCTGCCGATATGTCAGTCCAGGTATGACAAATATCTCTCCCTTTGTCGCCAACCCATAGTAACAAATATGACACTTTTTCTTCCTCTGTTTTAGCTTTAAGAGGTCCAGAAAACATTAATGCAGTGTGTCTCATAAATTTCTCCCACTGCTCTGGCAAGTTTGTATCGTCCCATCGCATAGAGGGTGGTGTTATTCCTGCTAATTCCATTGTCACAATTTGTGCATATAAATTCCAAATTTCTAGATCGAACAGTTTTCAAAATGTTTATTAAATTTCACTTCTGAACACCATGTTTCGTTTCTTGGGGGTACTGTCTTAGAATGTATTAGTAAAGCTCAATAAAGAACTCAACACAGCGTGTTGTATACATACATCTACTTTAATGAGTACCTAAGTAAGAACTGGCAACAACAAGAGATGCGCGTTACAGAGTATAAAGCTATAATCAGGCTGTCTACTCTATGATTGTTTTTTTGACAGAGTCTGTTGAAATATCTGGTAAGCGTCGCCAATGATAATGTAAACAATGACGTCATTGTCTTGTTGCTATTTTCATCACGCCAGTTTTATCTGACTCACTGGGGCACCTGGTATAACTATGCAAGAACACTCCTCGGGGGGGGGGGGGGGGGGGGGGGGTGCTCTGATATTTTCATATATACGTAGGCTCGGGTAAAATATTTTTTGGGCGCTTGAAATTCCTGATATTTTTTGGGGTGAAAGGTAGATGCTGGCCGCGAGCCTACGCATGCAGAAAAAAATAGAGACCCCCCCCCCCCCGGGAACACTCAGGCTTCGCAAAAATCTGGCGTTTGAAAAACCCAGCTAGCAATCTATATGGGACCCATATGGGTCCCATGTGGGCACCCATATGGGACCCATATGGGCAGTGCAACCGGGTTCCATATGGGTCCCATATGGGCTGGCTCATGTAAATAAAATAAAATAAATGGTAGAAGCAGGGGCGGATCCAGGATTTCTTGCTAGGGGGTTCAAATTTACAAAGGAGGTTTCGATTTGAAAATTTTACATGATTGTTTAATAGTTTATGCTGATTTTGCTTGAAATTCCTCATAAAAATGGAATAATTTTGTCTCAAATTGGGGTTCAAGCGAACCACATGAATCCCCTCTGTATTCGCAACTGTAGAAGCTAGCCATGCATTGTAAACAAGGAAATCTTCATGGGACTGTTATATGGGCTACCCGCATATGGGCTAACCCATATGGGACCCATGTTAGGAGCGCAGTGGCTCAGTGGTAGGGTGCTTGACTCGATACCGAAGGGCCGCGGGTTCGAGTCTAACCGGCGTCACTGCGTTGTGGTCCTTGAGCAAGACACATTTATCCTAGCTTATTACTGGTTAAATCCAGGAAGACTCGTCCCTATATAACTGAAAGATTGTTGATGGGACGTAAAGAAACAAATCAACAAAAAAATCAATATGGAACCCGGTTGCATGAATTTAACATTGCTAACAACAAACAGTAAGGCGACGAAGCGATGGGGTGCGGAGGAGGGGGTTAATTATTACTCCCTGCGCTTCTCGCATACCTGCAAACCCTCCCACACGTTACTAACACATGTAACTTAAGCGAAGCTCAAACTTGTTGGCTACAAAATCATGCGCGGATCCAGGAATTTTTTTTCGGGGGGGGGGGGGGAGGGGGGGTCCATGATGGACAACGCATATTTTTTTATTTTTATTTTGCCCCTAACTTATTTTACAGTTTATCGAGGGGGTCCAATACTTTTCCAAGGATCCAGAGGGGTCTAACATTTTCCAGGCGGGGGGGGGGGGGGGGGCAACTTTTTCCAGGGAAGGGGGGGGGGGTCCTAATCATAATATCTAAAGAAACCCATATAACTTGTGATTTTCTAGGGGGGTCCGGACCCCCTATCCCTCCTCTGGATCCGCGCATGCAAAATTTCTATTTAGGTCTGTTTTGAGCCATGCCATGCTCGAGCGGCGCCCATCCCCTGTAAGAGTGAGCCCATATTCCCACTGACTATAGGTCATCAAATGGTTGGTTTGGAGTTAAAATTAAAACTAAATTGCAAGTGAGTTTCCTCCCAATGGATATAATCACAAGTTCTCCTCCTCACTCCACAAAGTCTCAAAATAAGAGAAAAAAGACTATTAATTGGGTATTTATTTCCCTTAGTTTAACACACAGAGCTTGGGGTATTATACAAGATCAGGACGGAGATGCGGATTGCACTTTTATACAGAGGGGACAGGTGTCCACATTCAAAGGGGCAAATGTCCATCCTCTCATATAAGTTAGATACGATTTTTTTAAGTAGGGGACAAACAACCCTTGCCATGAGGCATATGTTCGCATAATCGATCAAAAAAGTATTTTAGTTAGGGATTAAAGCAATGGGAAGGGTTTTAATCTGACATACATGTACATGGGCATTATGATTCATATATCATATTTATTGCTTCTGACTGCTAAACAGTAAATGACTGTATAAGCTTTTAAACCAAGGACATTATGAAGCACCCGCTCTCCCCCCATCCCCTCTACACCGTCACTCTTGACAGAATATTTCCGCCGGCGTAAAATGTGGCATCTTCCAAAATATTGTCCAAATGGGAATGGCATTTTTCATGAAAATTTTAAACGATTTGTGTATAGGATATGTGTATTGGAAGAACAAGAAAAAGTAACATAGCAATAAAACAATGCTCTACTTTAAACGGGTGTGCCAGCCCGCACTTTGCAACTTAGCTGGGTAGTTCCATGACGTCACTGCGGTCACTAAGTAGAACGAGAAGAAAGATGACATTTCACAATGAATGTTTTATGAAAAACAATGTTTTGGGGATTCACTCGGAGTTCCGCACTGATGGGATTTGATCTCTGTGTACTTTGGCAGGTAGTTTCTTTGATCAATCTTAAGATGAAAAGGATGTTGACCTTTGAGAAGCGGTATCTCCGGCGCAATTCCACGTCTGTCATCTCTACATGCCATGATTTGCTCTTTCTCTCACGTTTGTTTTCATTTCTTTGCCTTCCTGAATGGACAAACGCTATGTTGGCGGCCATTTTGTTTTTGGCTAATGACTGATTAAATCGGTTAATTCACCTCCTAGACGTCGATTAACTTTAATTGAGGAATTGGGGTTAAATCGATGGTTTAATCCATGATTAAAAGATAATTGAGCTTCGTACAACGCGATGTAATAAGGCGCTAATTAATCGAGGTTTTAATCCATGATTAAAAGATAATTGAGCTTCGTACAACCGGGTCCTGAAGTACTTAGTTGGTGTGATTAACTATTTCATGAATTATACCATGAAAGTTATGATGAAAAAATATCAGTTTAAAAGCTAAAAACAAGGAATATGTCATAATCTGCATACGCATATAGGTGTCAGTATACAATTTGATTTTGAGACAGCTCCTTTAAAAAGTAATTGGTTACAGACACGAATAATGTATACTATCTAATGTGACGTCTATCAAATTTTATTCAACCAACTCTTAGATAATTGATTCTAACTTAAATGTAAGCAAAATTCTACCATCTTCATAGAAAACCTTCAGTAATTAGCAGTCTTTTGATTTAAAATTAACATACATATGCAACGAACTAGCATGTATCATGTTACTGACTATGTTTACGTGATGTGAACAATAGTTTACTGGGTACACATTTTTTCAATGCGAGCTAAACAATTATATATTTTAGCAACAACATAATCTAAGGCAAAACTTTGCATCCAGTAGAATGCATTTCAGCCCCCTATGGGCTGAAACCGTTGTCTGATTTAAGGCGGTGGTTCTGTTGTTGTTGATTCATTGTTTGTTGTTGCTACATTTGTTTGTTGGGGTTCTGTGTTTGGTCCTTGTTTTGTTATGCAGTACATAGTGTCATTTCTGGTTTTGCAATCACCTTGATGAAAAGTAGAGAGCAAGCTGATATCATGTTCAAGACTATGTTTAGGTGATGTGAACAAAATTTATGATGAAAACACTCTAATCGATAGAAATAATGCAAAGCAATGAGATGTCCAACAATGTAGTATGTGTGACAAGCAGAGGATCAGATCAGCCTGCGCATATGCGCAGTCTGATCCGAACCTTTGCTAATCGCGTGAATATACTATGAGTGTTAGCTTCAGTTGTATTCCTGATGTCTTGTGACTGATAGTGCTCTGTGGCTCTTCCTCATGGTGCACTTATCTTGATGGGAATATAAGTATCCATCATGAGTGTGAGGGTGGGATAGAAAAATCCGTCCCAAGGATCACCGATTGGTATCATGAGGCTTGCCGAGTGTTGACAATCGGGGATCATGAGGGACAGATTTTTCTATCCCATTCTCACACTCATGATGGATACTTTTTCTTGCTCACCACTTAATATCTCATTTATATTAGAGAGACATGAAACGGCTTCCAGAAAATCCTGAATTCGCTGAGATGCGACATGGTCACAGATTGACATGCGGCAAGCGTGCGGACGACCTGCGGCTGTACGTTTTTTTATCTCTCCCTAGGGCTGGTATGGGTGTGTGAGATAGAAATATCTCATATGGGTAAAAACAACAGAAATCCAGATCTGGTGTGAGAGAATTATAGAGCTGGTTGCTTTACTTGAATTTGTTTCCCTGATGTCTTGTGACTTAGTGTTCTGTGGCTCTTCCTTACTGTGCATTACATGGGTTGGTCAGCAGTGTATAGTTGTGGTATTTCCTGATCATACTCACTTACATTTTAGAATTGCTAGATTTCATTTTTATACATCCTGCATGCAATATGCGTTTTAAAGGATTATTCATGTACTGATACCAGGTAGTACTAAAATGTATTCACTGTTACAATAACACTGGCCCTTGAATAGTTAATACTATATGGGAGAATCTTTTTTCAAAATTTGTCAATTTGTGATATGCAACAAATCCTATAATTTACTCCATCCACATTCACACTAATACATCACAAAATAAACCAAATGCTTTATCAGTACAGCGTTAACAAACAAAACATAGACATATCAGATTCCTTGTTTGAAATGCACATTTCTGTTTCCATTGCAACAAAATCCTCATGTAGTTGAAAAATGGTGGATTTGTTTTTACTTTTTTGCTGCTTGGCAACACATACAATAACTGATTACCAAAACATTAACGAACCAAGTGTAATTAAAGGCAATCTGCAGTACCTTCCAACACACTTAACATTGGAAATTGGCTTATCTTAGTCATAAAACAGTCATAAAATATTCAAGCGGCTAGCAAAGGCTCTGATCAGGCTGCGCGTATGCACAGTCTGGTCTGAGCCTTTAATGGTCACACATACCACATTGTTGTAAATCTCATGTCGCGGCTCATATTTTTCCCCGGTCTTGTGACTTAGTGTTCTGTGCCTCTTCCTCTCTGTGCATTGGTTGTCTGCAGTGTATGATTGTGGTATTTCCTGATCATACTCACTTACCTTTTAGAATTGCTAGATTTCATTTTTATCCATCCTGCATGCAATATGCGGTTTAAAGAATTATTCATGTACTGATACACGGTTGTACTAAAATGTATTCACTGTTAAAATAACACTGGCCTTTGAATAGTTAATAGTATGCGAGTGTCTTTTTTCAGAATTTGTCAGTCCTTTAATTTACTCCATCCACATTCATACTATAGTGTTTCCAGAACGTAAATGACCCCCGTTTTTTTGCTAATTATTCTTTAATGGTGATTTTAATTGAAAAATAAATTTGAGAAATGAATTTAGATATAGACCGCGTAATTGAATTAATTTTTCCCACATAAATGTGAGTTTTTGTATAGGCTGGGATTAGATGGAATTTTAGTGTGTTTTTGCCGCTCCTCTTTGAATTAGTCCCCAAGTGAACCTAACGATATAAATAAAACATGGCTTATACGGGTCAGTGGAGGTAATTCGTCAGTCCTACAGATAGAGTGCGTAACAGAAAATTATTTTTCCTATTTCTCAACCAAAAAATATTTGCAAAAATATTTGGTGTGTACTCAAAACTACCGTCTCGATGATACGGTTCTTTTGAGCACCCAAAACACGTGTGTAAACTGATGAAGACAGTTGCAGCTTCACGCTAAAATTGCTTAACTGGACCAATCTTTGCGCATTAGGCTAAGTTTCACTGCTAATACATACTTATAAACTTCACTGTACATCTAAAACCGATGCATTGAAATGGCCTGTTTTAAAAAGCGATTCAAGTAATAGTATTGTCTAAACCTTAAATGCTGAGATGTTGTTGTCCTCTGCTGAGTTTTCTTTCAAAATAATTATTTTCTAAAAATATGTCTTTCAGGAATACAAGTAGGTTTTCAAACAGTATGGATCCAGATTATGCCCAACATTTTAGCCTGAACTTGGCTTCCGCTGTTGTCAAAGTTAATCAGCGAAATATCTTAAGCAGGCAAATATTTGATGCTCTTGAAGTTTAATGTATATCCCCCATTCGCTATTTCTCGTCAACTCTCTAATT
This sequence comes from Loripinus fragilis, assembly GCA_964019695.1. Classification (NCBI taxonomy): domain Eukaryota; kingdom Metazoa; phylum Mollusca; class Bivalvia; order Lucinida; family Lucinidae; genus Loripinus; species Loripinus fragilis. The sequence goes on from OZ026525.1 coordinate 78,973,954, forward strand.
TGTTTGAATTGTCGTCATAAACTCTTTGCTTACTAGTGTCGTCTGCTGATAACCTTTGCAAACAATAAAGACCCAGATCAGACCCAACGGACATGATCTGGATCCAAACTGCTTGACACTCTACTGATATTACCGAAAAAAAAAGAAAAAAACAACAACAGCAAAAAAAATGATTTTGAAAAAAATATTAGCAGACGACAAAACCATGGCAAATTACCTCGTAGGCAAAAAGAGTCGATGAATTGAAATGGAAGGTGCTACATGTGCGTGCAGGTTTCATGCTGCCTGCTTTCAATACGGCACGGTCTAGGACCCATATAGAATTTTACAATTGCGTGTGTGCGAGTGTGTGTGTCAAAGTGATGACGAGTGAGGTCTGCGGAATAGATTTTCGTTGAATCAGCGGATATAGATATTCCTGTAGACTAGTATATATCATAGCAATGCAAATATACCACGTGTATCTATAGGGGCACACATGGGTATATTCATTAGGAAAAACAACTAAGTTATTCTTTTGTACAGGGGTTTTGGGCTTTATTTACAAATGAGGGCGTCTCCTAAAAATTAGTTTTAGTTTCGCGGTGTACATTTAAATCCACATGCTCAGTGCCGTTCTTCTAGGTTCAATTTAAAGCTGTTTAAAAAAAGAAAAACGGGGGTCACTAAATCTCTGGAAACACATTAATACAATTTTAATAGAAAACACACACTATTAGCCAAATGCTTTAACAGAACAACGTAAACAAACAAAACATAGACATATCAAATTCATTGTTTGAAATGCACATTTCTGTTTCCATGACAACAACACCCTCATGTATTTGTTAAATGGTGGATTTGTTTTATACTTTTTTGTTGCTTGGCAACACATAAAATAAGTGATTACCAAAACATTAACGAACCAAGTGTAATTAAAGGCAATCTGCTGTACCTTGCAACAGACTTAACATTGGAAATTGGCTTATCTTACTGATAAGGATAGGCAAAAATAGTAAGTGAGTATGATCAGGAAATACCACAATCACAAACCGCAGACAACCCCATGGCACCGCGAGGAAGAGCCGCTCAACCATCACGAGACACCAGGAAGACAAATAAAGCAAAGCAACCAGCTCTCTCTTCCCCATCAAGATGATTGCATACTGGACATAAAGTAACGTACAACAAAACATAGAACAGTTACAGACTCCCACAATGGCAAGCCTATTCGGCTTAAATAGCTTAACTCTTAATTCGCCAATCACAACAAAAGTCGTCTGCTTTTCTCGTCTTCTAAAATGTTTAAGAAGCCTCTATGGCAAACAGTATGGACCCAGATCAGACTGCTCCTATTGGAGCAGTCTGTTCTGGGTCCACACTTCTTGCCTATATTTGATTTGTCAGTATTGTTAGGCAATTATTTGCAGCAGATGACTTCAGCAGACGACATTTTCAGATGTATTATTTCTTGGCGCTTTAAGGGTTAAATGCATACTGGGGAGTGTCCTAACTGATCATATAAGGTTCCATATCAGCTTTAAATCCATAATCTAATTCCCCACCAGCTGAACAGTGCAGGTTGTGACCTGTTGTATACGTGGCGTCTGTTGCCAGGAAGAGACACGCCTTGCCAATTTCATCAGGTTGTCCATTTCTACGCATAAACTGAAAAACAAAAACAGCATTTCGTATAGGTTATAGATCATATAGTACAATTATAAGGGAATTAAGTGGGAACAAGCTACGAGCGTAGCTCGTTCCCACTTAATTTCTTTATGACTGTAATGTGTGAGCTATGACCTACTTATAGTTTCTCCTCTGTTTTTCTGACTGCTCCTTTGGAAATGATCGCATTGATCACTTAACATATTTACTTAATGGCTTTACTTTATATATATATTTCAAATTTTGACAAAATATGTGATTAAATTGGCCCAACAGTAAAATTTCCATTGATTGGTTGTGAAGCACAGGAAGGAATGGAGTAAACTGTATAGTCAGTCAGATATCTACAGAGATGAGCACGTTACATATTCGAATACATGTAGTTCTACCACATCGTTGACACGCAAAAACTTGATTTAGCATGTCTGTCTGAACACATTCTTGTCTTAATTATTCATAGCTATATATGTAATAGTTGAGCTGACGCCCCTTTTGGTATGAGACTTCACTTACTTTGCTACAAAATAACTTGTAGCCAACATTTCTCCAGCGATAAAAGTTAAAACACTTCTGCCTATGATTGTTGTAGTTATTTGCCGGATCTAAAACAATCAAACAAACATAAGTTTTTAACTCTTTATCTCCCAGTGTCGTCTGCTAATAACTGGTGCAAACAGTTTGGACCCAAATCAAAACAAAGGGCCTGATCTCATCCAAGCTAATTGACATTCTAATGGTATCACTCAAAGAATTTTTCAAAAAAATGATCTTAAAGCTAGAGGACCTGAAGGTTCTGAAGCGCTCACCTGGTCTCCTTAATAATGTTAAAATAGGTCGATGTCAACTTAGGCTTATTATTAAAATATTGCTTGTTTTACCATATATAGGCATGGTGTCCGTTTTTATCAAGTGACCAAAAGCAAACTTCATATTTATATTGTTTTAAATATCTAATGAATACTCCATTTTTCATTTGAGTTCAAACAGCCCACTTATTTCTGAGAAAAAGATGTTTAGATAATGTATGTGGCAGTCCAAAATGAGTGGCCTTGGATGAAAGGTCAAAGGTCGGCTCGACCTTTGGTGCTTATATAAAACCAGTGTCTTATTAGGTTTAACATTTCTTGCATGTTTTATGACTTCTGCTTAAACAGTTATAGAAGAACCAACATTTCAATATTTTTCCATTTTACCAACACGATACAGGTGCATTTGCTTGGACTTGTTGTTTGTCAGCTAACATTGCTAGTAGATACCCATAAATAAATAATCTGGAAAAACAGATCCTTCAGAAACAGAGAGAACCTACACTATGAGAAAACAGCAGATGTCGATATTTGGAGTCAGGGAAATTTGAATTTAAATTTGGTCAGTGAAAAGTCAGGGAAAACTCAGGGAATTTTACTTTCTATAATTTGTGGGAACCCTGTTTGACCTTGACGTTAAGTAGGTCAATGTCAACCTAGGATCATCATATGAACAAACTCGGTAGAGCCTACATCCCTTTTGCTATATACCAAGTCCCAAGGTAATCAGCCTTCCTGTTCTGGAGAAGAAGATTTCAAAGGAGTTTTACCATATAGAGACATGGCGGCCATCTTAGTCATGTCTCCTGAACTATTTATATAAACTTTGGTTACCCTTCCCAAGGATGCTCCACATAAAATTTGATTTTGATTGACCAAGCGGTTTCAGAGAAGAAGATCTTTGAAAATGGTAGACGATGGATGGACGATGGCTTGATGGGTATACTATAAGCCTACCATGTGAGCCTTACGGCTCATGCGAGCTTTAAGCGACTGTCACACCTTTCCGGATAGCACTAACGGATGCGTAATGGACAGTAAAATTCTCTGTCCGTTCGTGTCTGTTTGCATGCATTTCTTGTCCGTTCCCCATGCGGTGAATGCGTTCCGTGTCAGGTGATATCCGTTTTTTCCGGTCCTATCCGTTGGCAAGTTTTGGACATGTTCAAAACTTTGAACGGAAGCCAACGGATAAATATGTACGGTGGATGAACGTTACTCATGCGTTGGTATGCGGTTTGTCCAATTCTCGTGTGGTTCGTCCGATTCTCATTGTTTCGGCATCCTGTAGGTATCCTGTAAGTATCCGTTGATGTCCGTTAGACCTGAGCTGTGAACGGTCAACTACAGGACAGGTAAGAGAGTTTCCTGGACGAGTACCGCATGCGCATTCTGTGGTCGCTCAACGAACGTTTTCTTATAAGGTACATGTTCGTTTTGTCCGTTATACATCTGCTACACGTACGTTAGTTGACCGTTCTTTGTCTGTTACTTGTTCGGTACGTATGCGCTCCTTACGACTTCTGCATTGACATTCATCGTCACTAAGACGACTTCCATCACCGGATAAACATTTTTTGCATTTTTTCTGTCCGTTCGGCGTCCGTTACCTTTATCCGTTAATGTGTGACAGCACCATAAAGAACAGCAGAAGAATAAAAGCATGCAAAATTTTCAAGAGGCAAGGAGTTAATGCAAGTGAAAGGTTCTGCCCTCACCAAAATATGGTCCAAAGTTACATTTATGTGTATGCATTAAAAGAAGAAAGCTTACTTGTGAGTGTTCAGCAAACCATTTGAAGTATTTGTCTCCGTGTGGCAGTGTAGCCATAGCTGATCGATGTAGCGGGGTGTCAATCGGTCCAGGGGAAACACTGAAATTCAAGCCGAAGATATAATTGGATCAGCTGACTATATTTTGGTGCTTATTGCATATTTGCAAAAACAAAACCCCTTAAACGTCCAGCGCTGGTGTATCCATCGGTTTTAGAGGTCTAAATTTTGACCGGATTCCTTATCTACATACATATAATTGAGCCATGGCATGAGATTTCCAACAATGTGATATGTGCGACCAGCAAAGCCTCAGTCACTTGAATAATTTATGAGTGTTAAGCTACTGGCTGAACATAATTTGGAGTTTCTAAGCTTAATAGGAGGCTGCACAGGCTCGTCTGAGTCTACACTTGTCAAAATGCCACATTGTTGAGTTTATCGTGTCACGGCTCATATGGTGGAAATGAGCGTCGGATGCTCCAGCGAGTATGTGTACTCCCAATGGCTCACATGAATATTCATTGCTTGGCAATATGATAAGTACCAAAGTCTGTTCAGTTTATGCTTGCAACAAAAAAGAGCGCATCAATCATTTTGCTATTGAACCTTTTGTCTAATTAGTTAATCCTTATATATTATTAATTGGAAAAAGCAGTTTTAAGAGGATGCTTCTACCATGTTTGGACATGATGGGTGTCTTGTCAGAATTATTTTCAAATAAACCTTTTTCATGTTCGCCTCTACCATATTAACCAAACTGATTCTGTTCTTATAAGCAAAATATTAAACGATCTGTTGCGCCCAATTTCAAAATAAATTTGCACAAATCCTTCCCCATAATTCCAGTGGCGGATCCAGAGAGGATTCAGGGGGTTCGCTTGAACCGCCCACCCCACCATCCGTTTTTAAATATCCTATGCAAATGAAAAACTTTGGTTCTACACACCTTTATAGGTATGAACCCGCTTTCCAGAAACCGTGGATCAGCCCCTGAATTTTAATTTGGCCAGTGATTCAGGAGGAGATATCATTTTTATATTTAAGACTTTTAGCACTAGCTGTCATTTGTCAGCGGCGCCATATAGTTTACGCAACTTTTGCATATGGATACATGGATAACATATGTGAAATATTGTTTTGTTATTTGGTCATTAGATTGAAAAGGGTGAAGGCAAAACGGATCGTGAATTATGTGAAGACAGACAACCAACTCACGTTGATCACTATATTCTCAGCTGACCTAGGATCAAGTTGTTGACCATCTCTATTTGCCCATGAACGCCAGACCCAGAGCTTACGGAATTTTGTTCATGCCTAACTCAACTGAGCATGAAACATCAACTGCTCATAACAACTAAATGCTGAAAATTAAATGAGCCATGACATGTGCTTTCCAACAATGTGGTGTTTTGACAATTGTAGACTCAGACGAGCCTGTGCAGCATATTCTTAAGGCTAGAAGCTCCAGGTTATGCTCTGTCATTAGCTTAACACTCATAGAATATTCAAGCGATTAGCAAAGACTCTGATCAGACTGCGCATACGTGCAGGCTGATCTGAGCCTTTGCTGGTCGCACAAACCACATTGTTGGAAATCTCATGTCACGGCTCAAATACTTTTCTTGCTTTGAAATTCTCAGATGTTCAATTAATCCTGCTAATAAATATTCAAATACCAATAATTGTTTTCTTTAAATATCATGTTCAGTGGAGCTCAGAATGAAGATGCTTTAAAACCTTGGGGCCTGGATAGCAACATATGTATAAATTGCGCGTATAACAAATATACTTATTACGTAAGCATTACGTTATTCATTGAAGTGCATATGCAGCTTACCAGGTTGATATCCTCAAAACCCTCTACTTGCATGCTTTAAGCATATGGGCAGTGAATGCTTTGATAAGACTGTCCGGATGCACAGTCTTCTCTGATGTTAAATAAATCGCAAATGGAATAAATTTCATTTCTGAATTCTGCTAGGTCCCAAAGTTATAAAACTGTTTGATACCCTACTCAACTGAATACTAAAACTAAAATGCTGACAAATATAGATTTTTATTTTTAAACTCTTAAATGTTGTAGTTATCCTGCTCATAAATGTTAAAATGCCAACAGTTGTTGTCATTTTAACATTTATGAACAGGATAAATTTTATCCTCATTTGAATTGAGCAAGAAATCAGTTATCTAACCCAGATGCCTGATTGTTTGTTACCTGTTCACTCTGACACCATACTTTGATTCGTCCACTGCCATTGTCTTCGTAAGACCAATCAGTCCTGCCTGTGAGGATAGAGGAATAGTAATGTGTTTATCCAGGGTCGGATTCAGGATTTCTAGAAAGGGGTTCATATGTATAAAGCTGTGTGTGTGTGTGGGGGGGGGGGGGGGGGGGGCTAAGAGACCAAATTATTGAATTTTTATAGGATATATAAAAACGGTGGCCGATAAGATAGGCAGTTTGAACTTTAAGGGTTAGTTGAATAATCTAACGACTTATACTGATCAAAAAGTTTGTGACATAATCTATCATCGCAAGATGGATGCGGTTGGACATTTTATCTTCAAAAACATACCCCAGTTCATTGCGTATACATGCAGAATCATAGATAATGCATTGAATGAGTTGTGTGGTAAGACGCTAGGTATACTGAGCTTCTAGTCTGTAACAAAGAAAAGGTAATATCATATGGGGAAAATATGGAGAGACATTTTGACGGCGATGATCAAAAGAATGCAATTTTAGCACCCTTTGATCGACTGCCATGATCCAGACAGATCTGTTTCAATGCAACCAAACATACACAACGGTTCTTTTAATAATGCTGAAAAGTTTTTCACCGATGTATCTTTTAATATGTTCTACAGTACAGCAAAAGTAGATAAAAAAAATTAAAATTAGTCGGTTTCTTGGCGCTTGATGGGTTGGTTGTCGGTTTGGAGTAAGTGTGATATACCATAAAAAGGTTTGATGAGGATTGTATGAGGGTCTCAATTCTAAAATAGGTTAAAACTGAAGGATGAGAAAATAACTACACATTTACGTTGAAAATGTTTGTTTTTCTGGACTTAGTGTAGACAATATTTTATTCAAATATTAATACATCAAGATACAAACAAATCATATACACAATGCAGTAAAACCTGTCTAAATAAACGGCTACTTAAAAGAAGACCAAAATTGGCTTTCAAGACCGATTATCGCTTAATGCAGGTCAAACCAAGAGAGCATTCTACAAATACTTTCGACCTTTATTAAGCTACCGTTTAGATCTTTGCTTTGTCTTTTTTGTGTGGCCGTTTTAGACAGGATTTACTGTACATAACATTTGAAAGGGATACAGAAATAAGTCAAAGACTTTATCTGGACTTATGCGAAATGCATTTACAATCGGGGCATCAATTGCTAACTGACCTTCGAACTGACGTAAGATATAGCATTTCCTTGTCCCAAAACCCCTGACATACTAGCTATATTGATGATGTTTCCTTTCGTCTTGCGCAAATGTGGGATAGCTATCTGAAATATATTAGAATTATGCATGGGTCCAGATAAAGATCGTTTGTGCACCTAAAATTGCATTTATTCCCTTACCCATCCATTTAAACATCTGTTTTGGGTGCTCAAAAGAACCGTCTCATTGAGACGGTTCTTTTGAGTACCCACAACATATGTTTTGGTTGAGAAATAAGAAAAGTAATTTTCAAATACACAGTCTTATCTGGAGGCCTGATTATGGATAGTCACACAGTCAATTTACACTTTATTTTAATTCCTACTAGTTTTTCATCCAAGAAATGTCTGCTTTAACTGTTATTGCATATACCGAAGTGCACTTCAGACTAGATTTTATCATGGAAGTAAATGTTATGTACTCTGATCAAACTGCTCATAGGCCCATATCGTAGGACCCATATTGTTTGTAATTTTGGCTACCTATACCATAAAGTGGACAAAAACTGAGACTGCTTGGAAAATGGTTTTGAAACCTAAGATATACATGTATGTGCTGAAATGCACTTTGACATCCTTATCATTTGGATTCCAACATAGACTTGTTTGGTAATGGCGTAGTCAGAACGCTGAAAAAGTTACGCACATCAAAGGGAGACTACTGGGTCAAGCAGTGAGTCTCCCCAATTGCGTCCCTTTTCAAAATGGGAACTTTTAAAGGAAAAACTTTGCTCCCAGAGGGAGCGGATTCTTTCCCGTTAATAGCAGTTCCTTATGGTATGTAAAATCACTTTTTGACCTCCCTTGAGCGTTACTATTTTTATTACGCATGTGCGTAACTGTGTAATGGGAGCTACGCCAATGTTTGGTGTTTTTGTACACTTATTCATATATAAGTAAAACATTCAAGCAAAGAGTAAAAGCTAAGATGTCGAAGATTGGTCAATATATGATATATGTTATATCTCGATCAATTAATTGCCAATGCATATTTGCTCAGATATATGTAGAAAACACAACAAAGATGGCGGTGTATCCAGTACTGGTATAAATATTAATTTCATTAAAACGACTTGACACACAATTGAAACCACTCACCGCTTAAAAACACCCACTAATGAGCCATCTGAAAATCTAAAAGCGATTACCTTGGAGAGATGGAAGGGTGCCACTAAGTTTAGGTCCAGAATTGATTTATATTCATCCACAGAAGTTGTGTCCAGAGTCCGACCGCCTGGACCTAAAATTGAGCATTTTATTAAATTATCGTAACAACCTACACTCCACAAAAAAGGTGAATATGACCAGGAAAATTCACAATCACGGTATGTCACACGCCAACATAAATGTTGTTAAGAAAGTTCATTCCGCAGTTCATTATATAATTTCAAATAAATGAAATGGTAATTAAGCTAAAATGTATTTTCTATGAACAGGTCGTTACTTGTGATATTTTATTAGTGTCTGCCGTACAGTTACGCCACAACATATTATTTGGGCCTCGTCGCGAGAAACCCTGTCTTCGGAGGTTTGCGAACAACAATGGTGCAGACCAGCCTGCACATTCGCGAAGACTGATCAGCACCTTTCGTAATCGCTTTTCGAAAACTATCATATCCAAACTTGCTTCCAGCGAAATTTCAATTTTCTAGCTAGTCTCTGTAGCTGAGGAGACTGGTTTGAGTCTCGATTTGTCGGAAACCTCGAAGACAGGTTTTGTCGCGACGCGGCCCATTTTATATGGATATTGTACGTGCGACAGCTATGGTTTTAGATGGTTGTTTTCAGTCTAATCGTTTAGGAATTGACCCAAAATTTTATGTAAGACGCATACAAGCCCATAAATTAGGAAAAATTCTGATCACTTATGCCATTACATGGCAATGTTTGTTTGTTGTATACTCGAGTCCAAACAATTCAACGGGGTACTGGTTTTTACAGAAAAAGTTTTTGATTAAATAATAATATCATTTAAGTATGTTCACTATAAAGAGTGTCAGTGGCTTTACATGTTTGTATATTGGTCGGAGTTGGGGGTGGTCTTGTTTATCCTGTTCCTCACTCTCATTGAAATTTCCCTTATTCATAAAAATGAATTCAATTATTCTTTCAAAATACTGATATTTAATTACGTCATCTCGTTAAATTTTTTATCATCTGGTTTTCGCCTACACAACATGCAAAGAGTTTATAATTGACTTACTATAGCCAGCGTTGTTAATAAGACAATCAATCTGACCAAATACATCAACTGTCTTCTCAACCAGCATCTGAAATTAGTCAATTTTCCTCCAGTCACGAATTTTGTCGTCTGCTCCTCTCGTCTGCTTAGTTTCTTATGCAGCCTATATTCAAACAATATTTACCCAGATCCGACTGCTCCCTTGTGAGCAGTCGGATCAGGATTCATATTGTTTGTTTCCATGAAAAAATATAGTCTGAAGTGCACTTGACATAAAAAGCAGGCGACAGTATTCATGACAAAACATATGGCGGGAAAGGGTTAAACTAAAACTTCCATAATAATGCAATGGCTCGAAAACGATGGTATATCATCATACATTTAAAGGCCTAAATTTCGGTTTATGATATTAATTGATAAGGGCCAGTTTAAATCAATTTCAATATCTCACTGGACTAAAGGGGCTTCAAGAGGGGACTTTCCTGTATGGTTCCACAACTGTCAATCAAAGTATTTAATTAGCCCTTGAGATCACTGCTGCAGCCAGTTATAATGTTGCTTTTGCTGACCACATGGGCAATAACACCTGGAGATAAGATAAGGAACTGTCAGCTTGTCATCGGACACCTAGGTTGAAAATGATTAAAATATATAGTAAATTGACGAATTGAAAGCTGAATAACTTAAGAACTAATGATCACATCTTGCTGAAATTTTCAGAACTATTTCACTTTGCCATTAACAAGCAATAACTAAAAATGTGTGTCTTATTTGCAATAACATAAAAAAGTTCAAATATTAATGAAGAGGGTGGAGGCTATCTCATGTTGGGGATTCATGATATTACATCATTAAAAACAATGCTTTGTTTATATTTACCAAATTAAACAAAACACAGGTCCTTTTTCGAGAAAAAATGTGACATGAACAACCCTCGCCTAGATTTGCATAAAAGCCCCCAGACAAGAAAACAGTTTGAAATTTGTCATCACTTTTTTCCCAGCCAATGACGACTATTGTCCTCTGCTGATAACCTTTCTAAACAGTTTGGACGCACATAAGACCTAACAAAATGTCAGGTATGAGCTGGATTCCTACTGGTTGACGTCATGTGCGGATCCAGAGGGGGGGGGGGCAGGGGGTCCGCCCCCCCCCCCCCTGAAAAATCACAAAATATATAGGGTTTCTTACCAATACTGGTCTGGATACCCTGAAAAATCACAAAGCTACCAAGCCAGCTCTCAATGTTATGCCATCATTGACCCGCCAGCGAAACGCATTTTAAATGGCGTTTCGCTGGTGGGCCGATGAAGCCCATTGATAGTGGTATTTGGATCCTCTAACCTATCATCAACTAAAAAAAATAAGAAAAGTTTTCAAATTTGGACCCCCTCTGATAAAACTTTCTAGATCCGCTCATGGACGCTCTGAGAAGATCTTTTTAGAAAAAATATGTTTGAGAAAAGCACACAAAACACACAGACCTCTTGAAAAAGGGTATGCAAAAATACACATAATGTAAAATGTTAATATGAATTGATTACCTTTACTTACCTTTACGTCATCTGCTTTAGTGACGTCACATTTAATGAAAACTGCTTTTCCCGGATATCCTGATTTTGATAACTTCTCTTCTAGTGCTCGACCAACATCATCTGTAAAAAGCTTGATATTAGAGATGCTAAGTACAAAATTATAAAGTCAATGAATAGTATTCACTGTTTCTCAAATTTTCGGCCTTGGGCTTTCTTCAGGATGTTAGAAACAACTCAAATTTTCGGCCTTGGGCTTTCTTCAGGATGTTAGAAACAATTGTTTCTAACTTGGGCTTTCTTCAGGATGTTAGAAACAATTGTTTCTAACATCCTGAAGAAAGCCCAAGGCCGAAAATTTGAGAAAGAGTGAACACAATTCATTTACTTTATTGTTATTATTCCCTATGGAATTTTTATATTGAATTTACAAAATTATAATTTATAATTCGTAAAAAAAGCAACAATCATAAACTAAAATCAAAAAATGAACAAAAAAAACTTAACGCCCTCATATCTCGCTGACTCAATACCACAGACTGTAGGCCCAGCTTCTAGATACAATCTTGCTGCTCGATCCCAGAGCAACACAGTATTTCAATTATTTCTTCCTTCCACTATATAGGGACTGGGATCAACTCCCCCAGGAGCTTTCCAATCTGATTATGTTGACTCTTTTAAACAGTGTAAACATAACATCAGCCGAGGGAAATGAGCCGCGACATGTGATTTCTAACAATGTGGCATTTTAGCAAGTGTAGACTCAGACGAGCCTGTGCAGTCTCCTTTTAAGCTAAGAGACCTCAATAGAAGTTCGATCAGTAGTTTAACAGTCATAGAATATTTAAGCGACCAGCAAAGGCTCTGATCAGTCTGCGCGTATGCACAGGCTGGTCTGAGCCTTTGCTGGTCGCACATACCAAAATATTGGAAATCTCATGCCACGGCTCAAATTATAATAGTTGGCAATCCAAATCGAAAAAAGATGCATATTTTTGGTTTTGTTGGCATTTTTGAGTACATTTGTTAGACCACTTTTAACATGATATTTAGCATGTGTACAAAGCCATAGGGGTGGATGCCAAGTCTAAATTTGCATAAGAAGGCCAGAAATTAGGTCAAAGGTCATTGAGTGCAAAAATGAGAAAATATGTACTACTGTAAAACAACGTTATCTTTTTATATGTAAACATATTTCATTTCAAGCCAAATTTTGAATGCTTATAGTTATAAGTCTGAAAACATTGAGAAAATGTTTTTAAAACTAAATGTTCATATGTCGACTTTAAAATGGGGTCAAAGGTCATCAAGTGCAATAATCGGAGCATTTTTACAAACTGTGTTTCTTTTTTTCTCTGGTCCAACAACAAGATGCTTTTTAAACTCTAAAAAGGGTAGAAGTCTTTCAGAAGGCTTAAATTAACATTTTTATCATTAAAGGAACCCCTTTGGAAGCATCCTTTTATGGATTTTACAAAGACAAACATCGTAAGTTTTGTGCAATTCTGACGGAACTTCTCCCTCAACTGGTCTAAAGTGAGATATATGGGCTACTTTGGAAGTTTGCTGCTCCTCTCAGGAAGTAAACTATTTTCAGTATGGGACATGTCCTGGGGCCTTAGAAATCCATAATTTAATAACTTTTCTGTGCTCATTTTTTCTATAAATCACCTGTAATCAACGTTACCCTACTGGCATTGAAAATAACAGTACACACAGTACAAGGCTTATGTTGATTTATTTTAATAGTAGAAGTGAAACAGTATAAGCATTAAATGTTCAAACTAGACATAAAAATCAATTGCATACATATGTGATATGTATTTCTGCTCGTCAGTGATCCGTATGTTACATTTTATACTAAATTGCAGATAATGACTTTACAAATTACAGGTATTAGAATAAACCATGATACTTGACCTGAAATATACATGATATTGATCTATATTCTGTTTGAAAATGTTCATTTTCATTTATTTGAAGTTTTTTTATAACTTTTAATTTGCAATGAAGTGAAATCAAGTAAATATTTAAATATGCTAATTAGTATGTAATGTGTACTGGCTCCAGCATGTAACGCATAGCTCGGCTTACAGATTCATTTTTCTTTTATTTACATTGCATTGGAATTGGCAAAATATATTTCATAATGAAATCAAATTATAACTATATTAATAATAAGGAATCTTAAATTGCTGCACATATATTAATGAGGTAACGTTGGTAACAAAAGGTGCCTTTAATAAATGGATAAAGGTAATAAATTGTTGTTAGGCTTATATAAAATTTTGGTCTGCTCTCCACAATTCGCTCACATATACTACACATATTTTATTCTATATAAGACTTAATTTAAAAGAGTGCTATGGGCTGATCTGCAATATGTGAATGTGGCATTTCCTGGTCTTACTCAATTACCCAATGTAATTTGCTTGGTTCTTTTACTTTCATATTGCAGTTTTCAGATTTCTACCAATGGTACAAAACGATAAACATGCAATCTACATCATGATTTAAATATTGACTTAATATCAATAATTTACTTAAAATAGAATAGCAATAATTCATACATTTAGTGGCAAGGCAGGAATTAAGGCAGGGGTAGTGCTGAGTGTCTTCTAGAGCAGGTATAGGTTTTTGAAGATTGCAAATATAACATCGTAGTACAGAACCAGCATGGTTTATGTCCACAAATAGGATGTTACATAGATCTAGTATTAAAGATTTTCCTTGTATGCTGAATTCTTTTAATTTTTACTTTTCTCTGTTGACAATTACATAATTAAATTAATTTATCATGTGTCCCCATTTAAATCTTCTATGTTTTGTTGAACTAGATTTCATACCATATTGTAATGATGATTATATTATTATGTTCTGCAGCAATTCTGATAGAAACTATTCTGCTTGTTGATTAACTTAGACTAAGGTTGGTTCATGTAAGATTACCTGAGCCATGTAATGTAGCAGTCTTGTAAAACATCTGAACATATTTTATGGTAACATAAACAGCAAATCATTCGAACGTTAGTGATACTTAATTTAAAGATCAGTTAACTGTTTTATTCTTAAGCATAAAACAAAAACATGACTCCCAAAATTCACTAGTATGGTTTGCATCTCTGAAACTCACAGATTAAACTGAATTTTGAAAAAAGTAGTGTCACACGCAGCTGATTTTTTTGCTTTTCTTATTCTGAGGTAGTTTGTTTTTAGTTTTATTTATGCACTATTTGAATTTGTTGAGCTATTTGTAACCCTAGTACATGTTTTATATATGTCCTATGAAAAGTGAGTTATGGTCTGTCTGTTGGTTTTAAAAGGTTTACTAAATTAGGCTTATTGTGATAGTCTTAAATATATATGCAAAACCATCGAAAATGTGAACAACATTGCTGACAACAGCTTGCAGAAATCATTTTAAGCACAAACTTGCTCACTCTTGTACCTATATCCTTAAAGATATTTGTGAAGACTAACACTGTTTGAAGACTGTCTTGTATATAGTGAAAGGAAAGTAGTTCAATTTTATTTCAAGAGTAATGCCATATTAAAACTACACATTTCGAGTATGTTACCAGTTAGAAGTGCAATCCAATCTGATATATTGCACTTGTATCAACGGGCAATAGATGTATACATTAATGTAAGTCACCTATATGCAATAAATCCCTGTCTTAGCAAATTGTCATGGTTAACAGATAGATTCTACACTAGACCAGGCGAGTTAACTACCTTAGGATCTTATATACATCAAGCAAATCAGAGATGTTAAACCAATGGATTATGCTAGTAAATGTACATATTAGATAACCATTTCAGGACAAATTTACCCCAAATACTAAGAAATGACCCCAAACTGATGGAAAACTATGATCACAATCAAATCATCAGGTGCTCCAATATGGTGAATGCCTGTGTTCCCAAGAAGTCACCAGAAATCTGTTTTGGGGGGATTTAATTTGGAATAAAATATGTTCTTAAAAGGGTGTCCCTTGGAAGCAAAGACTGCACCAAAGAACTGAAACTAGAGTGTGCATATTTACTGGGCCAGACTAGCTAGTTTCTGCCATTTAGGCTTCATCAGTGACCCTCTAATATCATTGGCATTTTACAGTTAAAAAGACTAACATAAAGAAACACATGCCAATAAGCTCATAGAATTTGATCTCTATCATCATTGCAAAAAATAATAAGCAAAATATGTTTAATAATGATACTTAGAATTGAATTTATCGACACTGAAACAATTACAATGTATAAAAAGTTGCGCTGTGAAAGACATAGATATATATCTTATGGTATCTTAAAATCAGAGGTTACCTTTAATATCTTATCTATACTGCTTCTAAATATGGATGAATACATTTACACAAGTATCCTGATTTCAAAGAAATACTGCTTTTGAATCCACATCATTTCATTAATATGTGCAAATGAAAGGACACCCCTACAATTAAATGTTTAAAGTCATATGGAGGATTACTCCTTAATGTCAGGGCTAATTCCATGATATACGCCACAAAAAGTTAACAATGTTTTCACTGGATGGTCATTATTAGAAATATACCTGTATATTAGTTTTATGTTATGTATGTTACCATCTGCTAAGAGGCCGATGTGAAGACCAATGTGAGGATATATTCCTTCCAGTATATGGTATTTACCATATTCTATCATAGTTTCAGCACGCCTGATGATTTATGAAAAAGGCTTGGTCTTTGTGTTTTCACGAAGCTATGCTTAGTATATGCAATTAGCAGGTAGTGGCCTTGTAAAAAGTGTTTTACAATTACTCATAGATGGGAACAAACACAACAAATGTGTGAAATGAGAAAAGAAATGTATTTTAGTCCTATAAGCATGAGATCATGGCCAAGTCCTTCATGAAAGCTGTAGCTAGGAACATATAGCGTTGAGAAATGACTCAATTTCAGATGGTAAAATGTAACATAAGTAACAACTTAAACACACCTTATGTATAAAAGGATAGATAATTGCATAAAATGACATATTCATACAAAGCATTAAGCAAAACAAAATATTTCTTTACAATGAAATGGTTATTCTTAGTTGTATTACATCTTAATTGATTTTAAACAGTAACGTACTTTACATGCTCTTATGAATACTTTACCACAGGAAACTTGGTAAATCATTGCTATCCAAACATGATAGACACACACCTAGCAGGTTAGCAATAAAAATTTCTTCCATTAGGATAGAAGGGAACTTAAAATTTGAATTTTGCCCCTATATAAATGAAATATTGCTACAATTTTCACCGATTTTGCACTTAAATGACCTTTGATCCAACACACATCATGCCTTGATGATGCTGTTTGTTTATTTAGCATGGCTGTATTATCCAAAAGAGATTTTGCATTACTTTTAATCATAATTTTGGATAGCTAACTGATAAAAACGCTAAAATCTGATATATACAAGAATTTGCTCTCAGTTGACCTTTGACCTAATTCGGGGACTTTGGGGCATTTCCAGACTTGGCATCCACCCCTATCCTTCTTAAAACACATCGAGATACACTTTGAGCATGGATGCCAAAATGTACTCAAAAAAGCCAACAGATTTTTTTTCAAGCTCTGGATGGCCAACTATAATTGTTATCTCGAAAAAAAAGAAGAAACAATCATAAACTAAAATGAAAACCAACTTAACCCCCTCATATCTCTCTGACTCAATACCACAGACTGTAGGCCCAGCTTCTGGATACAATTTTGCTGCTGAGATCCAAACGTTCGATATTAGAACATTCATTTTTTCCTTACACTATATAGGGAATGGAACTAACTCCCCCATGAGCTTTCCAATCTTATTATGTTGACTCTTTTAACCCTTAAAGCGCCAAGAATAAAATGCATCTGATAATGTCATCTGCTGAAGTCGTCTGCTGCAAATAATTGCCTAACACTTTACTGATGAATTAAGTATAGAAGCAAACAGCGTGGGTCCAGAACAGACTGATCCTATAGGAGCATTCTGATCTGGGTCCACACTGTTTGCCATAAAGGCTTCTTAAACATTTCAGCAGACGAGAAAAGCAGACGACTTCAGTTGCGATTGGCGCATTAGGGGATAAACAGTATAAACAGTATAAACATAACATCAGCAGAAAGAAATCTTTGGTTTCAAAATACTACTATAAAAGAAACAGACATGCCCAAATACTTCACACACGGCTAAGAACAAAATGCAGTTCATTAAATTAATAATGATTTATTTCTCAAAAACATTACTAAATCCCCATTGTGCAGCTGTGGACACATTGAAAACAGCATGCACCTTTTCCTGCATTGCCACTAATACCATGATCTGCGAACTAGGCTCTAAAATGAAATCTCTCAATACAAGGATATTCTCTTAATCTCCTTCTTTATGGCGACCAGTCCTTATCACAACAAACAAACAATATAATATTCGAACGAGTCCAAAAACACACCATTGAATCATGAAGGCTTACTTAAGGTAGTAGGGGACTCACCGGCATATGTCCAAAAGTGTTTTATCTTTTAATATATTATAATATAGATTTATACTTATAATTTAAGACAAAAAAAACAATACCTCACCGTTCTTTTTTAAAAGTTATTTGATGTCAAAAACTGCAAAATCGCAGGTTTTTGAAATAAACAAATACAGATTTTGTTAACAAATTAACAAGAAACGGAATACAGTTTTTTTCAGAACAAATACTACTCACACCAGAGATATAAATAAAAACAAAAAATAGTGAAATAACATGTATTTACACAATTTATTAAGCAAAATCCTAATTAAGTCAAACGAATTAATGCCCCAAAAAACATTAATATTCAAAATAAACATATCAGAGAATGTAACTGGAACAACAAAAAACATATTTTTACAAAGATATTTTCATGAAGAATCTAATGATTGAATAAAAAATATGTGTCACCGTGCTCGTTTTTTTGTTTTGGTGACTTTTCTGAAAAATCGTGAAAAAAATAAAGACTACAATAAGTGTTGTCTCCCCTTTCCACCAATTTTTTTGTTTGTCTACGCCCTATTGTATATCACTGGGCGGAGACATAGCTATTATTGATTAAGCACTGACAAATGGGCGTAGAAAGTGACAAAAAAGATTTTGACCTAGCATATGTTTTGTTTGATTTGATTCTTAACGTCCACTCAACAATCTTTCAGGTATGCGGGACGGGTCTTCCTGGGTTGAACCAGTACTAAGCTAGGATACCTAGCTTATGTGACCCAGCACATTACATTATGATTCTCATTAAAGCTTGGCTATAGCATGTCTTGATACTTTGATGCTTTCTTACACGTAGGATTTATGTAGATAAAAGCTAAAAATTATAGCTTTCTTCTTGATGCATAGATCTAAATGTCATTTAAAGAATAGACTTACAAATATGCAATAAGAGGATAAAACATTCTTTTCCTTGTATTAATGTTTGGCAAGCCTGAATGTGATGTGTTGCAACCAGAACCACACAGCGGTGAGGCCTGCAACACATTATCGCACAAGGGCTTGACAAACGTTAATATACAGAAAGGAATTTTATATTGTCATTGTAATATATTGTAGGACTTTTTGGGTACTGTAAAGGTGGCAACTTTGATTTTCATATCTGGGCGTGGTTCGGTTATTTCAACTGCTCAAGAATGGAAATCAGGTTCTATCCATTGGTTAAGCGTTTAAAGGTTGCTTAAGCCGCGCAGGTCTGCGTGCATTTCATGAAAGTCCTGTCCGTTAATGCACTGAACCCACTTTTATTAACCCTTAAAGCGTATATTACAACACAATTGTATGTTTTTATCGTCTATTGAAATATTATGAAGCCTCTTAAACAAACAGTGTAGATCTAGAGCAGACTGCTCATCTAGAGCAGTCTGATCTGGGTCCACACTGTTTGCCTCTATACTAATGTTAAACAATAAACAAACACTTTCGAATGTAGTTATAACGCCTCAATTTTAGATTTTACCTATGTCTAAAGTAGACTAATAAGGCAGTCATGAGGTGCCGCCTTTACAGTATCCAAAAAGTTCTAGAATACTTTCCTTTCAAGCAAAAGCATTTAAAAAAAATGTCCACTTTAACATAGTGAAGCATACAACAAAACCACACCTTATAGGCGCAATCGAAAACATCAATACTATCGACGATTATAGACCAAAAATAGTTAGAATCATAGTTTTTTTTTATTACCATCACTCATCGAACAGGCGACACTTTGCAATCAAAACACTGTTTCTAGCGAGTTTTGATCCGCGTTCGTCAATGGTTAAGAGTGTTTTCGATTGCTCACTATCCGGTGTGGAAACAAACTTTTTTTTCAACAGAAACATGACTGAAAAATGTAGATTACTCCTAGCTCTTGTTTCAGATTGTTTTGGTTACGTATTCATTGTATCAATACACATACCGGATAGGTGGCAATCGAAAACGTTGATGCTATCGACGAACGTAGATCAAATACCGTCAGAAACAGACTTTTTGGATTGCAGTTTGTTTGCCTGACTGGCGACAAATGGAAAATTCTAGCGATTTGCGATCCACGTTCATCGATCTCGATTGTCGCCTATCCGATGTAATAAAGTAGCGTATCTTATGATAATTGAATATTTTGGTCATTTCTCAATAAAGCATAAGCGACGGTAGTTTAACTCGCAGAGGATATCCGTGAGCAGGTTGAAATGGCAATTAAGGTTTTATCGGAAATAAAGCCCGCGGTCAGTGATTGGTCAACGATCAACCAAAATATAACACATTATTAAATAAAATGTACAATTGTCAGCGATTGAAACACCTCAAGTTTCTATAGTAAACACTTATTATAAGGTATATAACAATAAAAGGATGATACATTCTTCTGTCTATTAACGTTTGCCAAGCCCAAATGAGATAATGTATAGTAGCCTTAACCATGAAGCTGTGAGGGCTGCACCAAGTGGGGATCCAGAGGGGGAGGGGGGCAGGGGGTCTGGACTCCCTCTGTAAAATCACAAATTAAATGGGTTTCTATAGGGAATAAACAATTGGACACCCCCTGGAAAAAGTTGGACCCCCTGGAAAAAAATTGGACCCCATCTGGAGCCTTGAAAAACGATAGATTTCTTTGAAATTGACCATTTGACTTCTGTAGAATAAGCTGAGGACTAAAAAAATCGTTGTCAGGGCTTTTTTGTCAGACTGACCTGGACCCTCCCCCCTCCCTGATGAAAATTCCTGGATCCGCGCATCTGTACCATGCTTGCCAACCATTTATATACAGAAAAGAATGTTATATTGTCATATATCTTCCTTTCAGGCACATGCAGTTCCTATTAATTTTATTAAAATGTATGCAGAAATGTCCATTTTATTATCATGAAACATGCAACGAAACAAAATAATTTTTTCAACAGAAACATGAAATAACTCCTAGCCCTTGTATCAGATTGTTTTGGCTACGTCTTCAGTATATCAAAACACACTAGATAGGCGGCAATCGAAAACGTTAATGCTATCGACGAACGTAGTTAAATATTGTAACATAATTTTGGATTGTTGTTTGTAGTCCGATAGGCAACAAATGGCAATCACAAACACTGTTTCTAGCAATTTGTTATCAGCATTCATCGATTGTTTAGACTGTTTTTTATTGCTGCCTATCCGGTGTGATAAGGTAATTGAAACAGTTACGTCATTTCTCCATAAAACATTAGTGACCATGTACCTCCATGGGACCTAAAACATGAGAATGTCACATACAAGGCATGTGCACGTCTACAACCCCCCCCCCCTTTTTGGGGTGGGGGTGGGTCTTAGGTTAGTGGCAGCATGCAGAAATAGCAACCGAGACATGTATATAGTATGTATATTTATACGGTCCGCAACTAATACTGAATGACTTCATACTCTGGGTGATGTTTTTAAAAGCTAATACTTGCATTCCTTCTTTTTGTGAAAGCAAAATACTTACAGAATTACGTTTCAAGCATCAAAGAGTTGTCAGGGGAGAATAATATCTACCGTCTTAGAAAATAAGTATTCACTTTTAAAAACAAGATTCAGGAACGATAACTCTTACACTCTTACTTTTAAGTAAAAGTAAGGTTATCTTTTGACATGGGTCCCGCACTACCTTAATGACACTAAGAACACTTGAGCTTTGTCTGTGTAATATTGCCTCTTACTCATGGTTGGTCTGTTCTATGCGGTTGTATCATTTCCTGGCCGTACTCACTTTTTATATAATATTATTCATGCCAGCGCATGAAATTTCCAACAATGTGGTATGTGCAAACATCAAAGCCTCTGATCAGCCTCAGCATACGCGCAGTCTGATCAAAGCCTATGCTAGCCGCTTGAGTAGAGTATTCTATGATTGTTAAGCTACCAACTGATAACCATTTGGAGTTTCTAAGCTTAAAAGGAGGCTGCACAGGCTTGTCTGAGTCTTCACTTGTGAAATGCCACATAGTTGGAAAAATCATGACACAGCTCAAAAATAAACCTGCCAAAAACATTGGTATGGAGGTTATATTTCAAGCGTCTGCTGCCACATTATCCTATCCACTTGACTTCTGCTGACTTGTGCTTATAACACAAAAATATTAAGCATTTTAGGCCTTTAAGCTAAATAATATGAGCCGCGACATGAGATTTCCAATAGTGTGGTATGTGTGACAAGCAAAGCCTCAGATCAGCCTGCGCATACGCGCAGACTGATCAAAGCCTTTGCATGGTCGCTTGAGTATTCTATGATTGTTAATCTACTGACTGGACACCATTTGGAGTTTCTAAAATGAGGCTGCACAGTCTCGTCTGAGTCTACACTTGTCAAAATACCACATTGTTGGAAATCACAGGACACGGCTCAGATATAAACTTGCCAAGGCATTGCTATGGAAGCTATGTTTCAAGCGTCTGCTGCCACAATATCATATCCTGTTGACTTCTACTGATCCTATTGTTTCCGTGTTGTGCTTATAACACAAAAGTATTAAGCATTTTAGGCTTTCATGCTAAATAATATGAGCCAGTACATGATATGTCCAACAATGTGGTATGTGCGACCAGCAAAGCCTCAGATCAGCCTGCGCATTTGCGCAGTCTGATCAGAGCATTTGCTTGTCGCTTGAGTATTCTATGATTGTTAAGCAACTGACTGAACACCACTTGGAGTTTCTAAGCGTCCGAGTCTACACATGTCAAAATGCCACATTGTTGGAAAAATCTCATACCGTGGCTGAAATGTCTTTCCTATGCAACCATCACTGTCTTCCTCTCTGTCTTTCTCTTTCTTGTTTACCTTCCCCCATTTCTCACTATCATATTATTTTGTTGTTATATATTAGGATATAAGTTAAGTTTAAATAGTATATGTTAGCTGCCATGTATTTACAAATTATATCTGCAAGGAGAAGAACTAAACAAGCAAATTCAGAGAATCTATGTCCCCTGCCACTTAAGTTTTGTCCCTTTATAAATGAGCTAACATGAAACGAGTAAGTTAAAATGAATAAGTATACAAAATTACAGCCAATGACATGAGCACATACAACGTTTCAAAAGGAACAGAATAAAACTGAAGGAGCAGTTGCAGATACAAGGTACCTGTTATATATAGGCATTGATATAGACATTGAATAACTAATCAGTGACACTTATTTTCTTTTCAACATATTTTTGTGCATAACCATGGTCTGTGTTGTTGCTGTAAAAGCAAATAGCAAGACAGCAAGATTAGCAGTTAGGGTTTGCAATATCTCAGCTCTGCCTATTACAATAAAGTCTAGATCTCAGTTGTGTAGCCTACAAGTGGTCAATGCTATTAAAACTATGGACCCATCTCGTGAGAGTGTATCTGAAGGTTCTTCCTCGAAGTCTTTTGAGGACTTAGGTATTAACTTACCCTAGGAAAATTTGTCTCAGAGTGAATTGCATAAAGCCAAAGATCTGTTGGGTAGTTGGAAACATATATTTTCAACTGGTCCTGCAGATCTTGGTTTTACGGATCTCATTGAACATGAAGTAACTATACTAAACCATTTAATGCATTCAAAAGACGCGGAATGTATCCTAATGTTTCTAAGTGCAATGCCAAGAGGTGTGTCTGTTGCACACATTTATGTGCTAAAACTACCATTACATCATCTGTAAATGGTAGACAATTTTCCATAATCAATAATAATGATATGGACTGAACTTCATCTGATCTGATTTATGTTATAACTTGAACTGAAATTTATTGTGGAATGAAATATGTTGGACAAACTGGTCCATCCCTTAAGACTAGGTTTTGTGAGCACTTTCCCAAAATGAAAAAGCTTAAAACATTTGACACATATCTTTTTGCCATTTCAAAAGTAATGGTCATTCACTTAGTAAAATTGCAATTCAGCCGATTGAAATTTTTTTATATGATCCAAATTCATCAACTAGATTAAAAAATATAAATAAACATGAAACTGAAATTAAACGGATTAAATTTTTGCAATCACATTTTCCTTTAGGCTTTAATGATTATATATACGATGAATGTAACATTTCTAAAATGCCAGATTTTGATGTTTTTTTTCTGTTTTGGAATGTAAAAAAACGTAAAAGTAGATCTCATGGTAAACGTAAAAATGGCAACATTAAGCGCGAAATTTGTACTGAAAAACGCTTAAATACTTCTCTAAAGGACCATTCTTTAGCTTTAAATAATCATGGTCAGCATGGCTTATTTTCATTTTTAAGTTCTTTGCCTATCTTATTTTTTTTGTGATTTAGAGTTAGAGGCTAATAAATTTTAAGATAGTGCAAGCAAATTATATAAAGCAGCACTTCTTAAAAGGTGTTATGTTCAACATTTCCTTAAGCCTTATATCGATTCTTAGGTCAACTATAAACGGCATTTTATCAAAATTCCATTCATTAACAAAGGTATGGAGTTTATTGATTTACATAGTATCTTCAAGGATAATTTAGTGATTTCATCTATTACAAATTACTTTAATAATTCTGAAACTCCTATCATTTGTAATAAATATAACAAACCAATAAGGCATACTACATTTAACTTTAATAAAATTGTAACTGATAAAGATATAGATTCCAATACTCCTGACTCCTGAGATTGTCAAATTCCAATTATTTATATCCCTCTGCAGGGTATTTGATTACAGGTATACTAAATGTCATTCCTGAGGCTAGAGTTCGCAAATAAATTTCTAAAGGTCCTAAATATAGATTTCCCTCTAATATTGATTTCCCTAAATGTCGTAGAGAGATCCCTGCTTCTTTTAATGACTTTAGTAATTGTTGGTGCAAACGGGAAAATATTGAACTGGATGCCTTGAAGGAATGGAAGCTTAACATTTTAAAAATCATTGACACTTGTATTTCATTTTACTCTCGTAATACACATCTTTTACCCCCTAAACCTAAATCTTCTTTTAGTCAGCCTAAATGAGCGATCCAGGATTTTCACATGAACTAGGTTTTGGTTCCAGCAGATAAAGCTGCTAATAATATTGTAGTTGTTTGACGATTGAATTATATTAATAATCTTAAGCGTGAACTTGTTGACACTAATGCCTATAAACTGCAGCCTTCTTTAATTGAGAAGGTGATTGTCGATGGGCATGATTGTCCTACAGCCCTACATTTCGGTGTCAAAGCTAAAGAAAATCAGGACAAAGTTCCTACGTTGTACTGGTTACCTAAACATCATAAAAAAACCTATAAAGCAAGATGTTTTGTTAATTCTAGTTCTTGTATGACAAGACAACAGAACTTTCTAAATTGTTAACTTCTTGTCTTAGAGCTGTTAAAACATGTTATCAAGTACTGTGAAAAGGTATATGAGAGATCCGGTAAAAACCTATTTTGGTCTATCAAAAATTCAGGCGAAATTTTAGACAAACTTAAAGCTAGAGATTTTAATGCGTCCAGTTTGTCCACACATGAGTTTTCTACTCTTTACACCACTTTGTCTCATAATTTAATTAAAGATAAACTTATTGATCTTATTGAAAGAACCTTCCAGAGAGAAGCTTCTCCTTACCTTGCATGTAATGACAGAAATGCATTTTTTACTTCGGAAAAACCTAAAAAATACCATGCATGGTCATGTCAAAATGTATGTGATGAGCTGACCTTTTTGTTGGACAACATTTATATTCGATTTGGCACCAAGCTATATAGACAAGTAGTTGGGATTCCTATGGGCACTAATTGTGCTCCCTTGGTTGCCGATTTATTCTTGTTTTGTTATGAAAGATGTCTCTTTCTAATGATAAGCAGGCTGATGTTATTGATGCGTTTAACACTAAATCCAGATATTTGGACAATATTTTAAACATTTATAATGTTTATGTGACAATATGGTAAGTCAAATATACCCGTCAGAGCTCCAACTTAATAAAGCCAATACCACTGATACTGAAGACACATTTTTAGACTTGCATTTGTCAATTTCTAATGATATTGTTTCTACAAAATTTTATGATAACATGACAACTTTGACTTTGAAATTGTCAATT
Organism: Loripinus fragilis; assembly: GCA_964019695.1. NCBI lineage: Eukaryota > Metazoa > Mollusca > Bivalvia > Lucinida > Lucinidae > Loripinus > Loripinus fragilis. The sequence goes on from OZ026525.1 coordinate 78,999,867, forward strand.
TTCCATTTTTAGATGGTGATGTTCCCCGCTGTACATCCTATGGTGTCTATATCTCTCAACTCATTCGTTTAGCTAGAGCATCTAGCTATGTTGCTGACTTCAACACTCCCAATAAATTGTTAACTCAGAAACTTCTTAAACAAGGCTATCGGTATCATAAACTTGGCAAAACTTTTTCCAAATTTTATAGACGATACTATGATTTGATATCTAAATTTCAAGTTGGACTTAAATCTCTCTTGCGCCAAGGACTTTCAGAACCTGAATTCTATGGTGACTTGGTGTATAAATTTGAGAAGATTGTTGGCTCTAATATTTTTTCAGCGCAGTTCATTAATATAATTACCCATTATAAAAAGATTGGCTATAACATTTATGTATTGCAACAGACTGCATGCTTGGTGGTCAACCCAATCACGGTTGGCAACTTTGCTTTCCTCTTTAATTGCACACCGATGGGTTGGACTTCATACCCTATGATGGTTCGGACTTAAAGACTTATCTATTGATAAGATGGTAGGGGCCTGATGCTTTGGCTGTTTGTCGGGCCCAACCGAGTTTACCTGTTGGATTTCTTTTGCTCCGTTATTCAGTTTTATTTACTGTTGAGTCCTTATCTTTGCTTCATCTCCTTGCTATATCTTGATTTATATGTTCTAGGAGATGATGCATTGATAAGTCGGGGTCTTTCATGCAAACCAAACATCTATGTGTCTTGGTCCACATCTGAACTAAGGGTGAGGTTGGTGCACCGTTTAACTGGTTTAAGCCCTCCAGTAAGATAATTTACTGACTGTTCCAAGGCGGTACTTCTTTTGTGGATCTTTTATGTTTTTTTTTATATGTTTTTCCTGTCTTGTGTTTGATATGCCTTTGTGTGCGTCTGTTTATATGTGCCTTGCGGTCTCCTTCTGGGAAAGGGCTGACCTCTTGGCTCTGGTTTGTGGTGTCCAAATGTTGCATCATTCATAGTTTGCCAATCATCTCTCTATCTCTCTCTGCGTGAGTGTGTTGCTGATTTCTCAAGGCATTCTTCCTAGTTTGCCAATCATCTCTCTATCTCTCTCTGCGTGAGTGTGTTGCTCATTGCTCTACGCATCCTTCCTAGTTTGCCAATCATCTCTCTCTATCTCTCTCTGCGTGAGTGTGTTGCTGAATTGTCTAGGCATCCTTCCTAGTTTGCCAATCATCTCTCTATCTCTCTCTGCGCGAGTGTGTTGCTGATTTCCCAAGGCATCGTCCCTAGTTTGCCAACCATCTCTCTATCTCTCTCTGCGTGAGTGTGTTGATGATTGCTCTACGCATCCTTCCTAGTTTGCCAATCATCTCTCTTTCTCTCTCTGCGTGAGTGTGTTGCTGATTGCTCTACGCATCCTTCCTAGTTTGCCAATCATCTCTCTATCTCTCTCTGCGTGAGTGTGTTGCTGATTTCTCAAGGCATCGTTCCTAGTTTGCCAACCATCTCTCTATCTCTCTCTCTCTCTGCGCGAGTGTGTTGCTGATTGCTCTACGCATCCTTCCTAGTTTGCCAACCATCTCTCTATCTCTCTCTGCGTGAGTGTGTTGCTGATTGCTCTACGCATCGTTCCTAGTTTGCCAATCATCTTTCTATCTCTCTCTCTGCGTGAGTGTGTTGCTGATTGCTCTACGCATCCTTCCTAGTTTGCCAACCATCTCTCTATCTATCTCTCTCTGCGTGAGTGTGTTGCTGATTGCTCTAGGCATCGTTCCTAGTTTGCCAATCATCTGTCTCTCTCTCTCTCTCTGCGTGAGTGTGTTGCTGATTGCTCTAGACATCCTTCCTAGTTTGCCAATCATCTCTCTATCTCTCTCTGCGTGAGTGTGTTGCTGATTTCTCTAGGCATCATTCCTAGTTTGCCAATCATCTCTCTATCTCTCTCTGCGTGAGTGTGTTGCTGATTGCTCTACGCATCGTTCCTAGTTTGCCAATCATCTCTCTATCTCTCTCTGCGTGAGTTTGTTGCCGATTGCTCTAGGCATCCTTCCTAGTTTGCCAATCATCTCTCTATCCCTCTCTTTGTGTAAGTGTATTGCTGATTGGTCTAGGCATCATTCCTAGTTTGCCAACCATCTCTCTATCTCTCTCTGCGTGAGTGTGTCGCTGATTGCTCTAGGCATTCTTCCTAGTTTGCCAATCAACTCTCTATTTCTCTCTGCGTGAGTGTGTTGCTGATTGCTCTACGCATCCTTCCTAGTTTGCCAATCATCTCTCTATCTCTCTCTGCGTGAGTGTGTTGCTGATTGCTCTAGGCATCCTTCCTAGTTTGCCAATCAACTCTCTATCTCTCTCTGCGTGAGTGTGTTGCTGATTGCTCTAGACATCCTTCCTAGTTTGCCAATCATCTCTCTTTCTCTATCTGCGTGAGTGTGTTGCTGATTGCTCTACGCATCATTCCTAGTTTGCCAACGATCTTTCTCTCTCTCTCTGCGTGAGTGTGTTGCTTATTGCTCTAGGCATCATTCCTAGTTTGCCAACCATCTCTCTCTCTCTCTCTGCGTGAGTGTGTTGCTGAATTGTCTAGGCATCCCTCCTAGTTTGCCAATCAACTCTCTATCTCTCTCTGCGTGAGTGTGTTGCTGATTGCTCTAGGCATCCTTCCTAGTTTGCCAATCAACTCTCTATCTCTCTCTGCGTGTGTGTGTTGCTGATTGCTCTACGCATCATTCCTAGTTTGCCAACCATCTTTATCTGAGTGAGTGTGTTGCTGATTTCTCAAGGCAACCTTCCTAGTTTGCCAATCATCTCTCTCTCTCTCTCTGCGTGAGTGTGTTGCTGAATTGTCTAGGCATACTTCCTAGTTTGCCAATCAACTCTCTATCTCTCTCTGCGTGAGTGTGTTGCTGATTGCTCTAGGCATCCTTCCTAGTTTGCCAATCAACTCTCTATCTCTCTCTGCATGAGTGTGTTGCTGATTGCTCTAGGCATCCTTCCTAGTTTGCCAACCATCTTTATCTGAGTGAGTGTGTTGCTGATTTCTTAAGGCATCCTTCCTAGTTTGCCAATCATCTCTCTATCTCTTTCTCTGCGTGAGTGTGTTGCTGAATTGTCTAGGCATCCTTCCTAGTTTGCCGATCATCTCTCTCTCTCTCTGCGCGAGTGTGTTGCTGATTTCTCAAGGCACCGTTCCTAGTTTGTCAATCATCTCTCTATCTCTCTCTGCGTGAGTGTGTTGCTGATTGCTCTACGCATCATTCATAGTTTGCCAATCATCTCTCTATCTCTCTCTGCGTGAGTGTGTTGCTGATTTCTCAAGGCATCCTTCCTAGTTTGCCAACCATCTCTCTATCTCTCTCTCTCTGCGCGAGTGTGTTGCTGATTGCTCTAGGCATCCTTCCTAGTTTGCCAATCAACTCTCTATCTCTCTCTCTGCGCGAGTGTGTTGCTGATTGCTCTAGACATCCTTCCTAGTTTGCCAATCAACTCTCTATCTCTTTCTGCGTGAGTGTGTTGCTGATTGCTCTAGGCATCGTTCCTAGTTTGCCAATCAACTCTCTATCTCTCTCTGTGTGCGTGTGTTGCTTATTGCTCTAGGCATCCTTCCTAGTTTGCCAACCATCTCTCTCTCTCTGCGTGAGTGTGTTGCTTATTGCTCTAGGCATCCTTCCTAGTTTGCCAACCATCTCTCTATCTCTCTCTGCGTGAGTGTGTTGCTGATTGCTCTAGGCATCATTCCTAGTTTGCCAACCATCTCTCTATCTCTCTCTCTGCGTGAGTGTGTTGCTGATTGCTCTACGCATCATTCATAGTTTGCCAATCATCTTTCTATCTCTCTCTCTGCGTGAGTGTGTTGCTCATTGCTCTACGCATCATTCATAGTTTGCCAATCATCTCTCTATCTCTCTCTGCGTGAGTGTGTTGCTGATTTCTCTAGGCACCCTTCCTAGTTTGCCAATCATCTCTCTCTTTCTCTCTCTGCGTGAGTGTGTCGCTGATTGCTCTAGGCATCGTTCCTAGTTTGCCAATCAACTCTCTATCTCTCTCTGCGTGAGTGTGTTGCTGATTGTTCTAGGCATCCTTCCTAGTTTGCCAATCAACTCTCTATCTCTCTCTGCGTGAGTGTGTTGCTGATTGCTCTAGGCATCCTTCCTAGTTTGCCAACCATCTTTATCTGAGTGAGTGTGTTGCTGATTGCTCACTTTCCCATTGGTATCCTGGGCCAGGTGTGGTACTTGATTGTATTGATTCCTGATCTTTGCACCCTTACTTACTTTGTTGATGAGACACCATTTAAGAACCCAATGTACTATTATCCCCTGCATTATATGTGTAGGTTTGTGTACATCTAATGAAAACGTTAGATGCTGGGGCCAAGTCCTTTTTTATCAAATGTAGTTCTGGTCCCCCAAGAAAGATGGTTCTCTTAGATCATGTATCGACTTCCATAAAATGAATGACAGAACTGTAAGGGATGCGTAATCCCTACCCAGAATAGAAGAGACCATCGATGCACTGTCCTGGTCCAAATATATTTGCAAGTTGGACTTTAGATCTGGATATTGGCAAGTCGGGATCAAGGAAGCCAACAAGCATAAGACTGCATTCTCTGTGGGTCCTCAGGCTTCTTTGAATGCAATAGAATGGCATTTGGCTTGTGCTATGCCCCTGCCTACTTTTAAAGGATCATGTAACGCTACATGGGAGAGCTCCATTTAATCCCTTCACTGCCACAGCTCAGGGTGAATAGCGCTTCCTATATGCCAGTACCTTGAGCGTTGCTCGGGGTAACATGTTGTTTATATGTGTGTTGTTAGCATGATAACATTCAAGGGACGGAACTCAATTATCCTTATATGCTCTATAATGAAAGAGTTAAGTTTTCCAAGATTTATATCATAACTCCGCATCCAAAAAGCTTGCTTTTCACAGGGAAAACGACGGCCCTTATGATGATGAACTCTTTATTTTTCAAAGATGGCATGCAATAGTGGCATTAGTCTGTTGTGTTTCTTTGAAGTAAAGGTTATTTGGAAGTCAAAAATGGCTTGTATATGGATGACAATTGATATTTATTTGAATTAGAAATGGTAAAGGAGGAAATTCCTGTCATTCTCACATTTTTGATCCATTGTTTTCCAACCATTCCAAAACAATAATGTTGTAAATGAAAGTACACAGTCATGTATTTTCAGCTGTTGATTTTTTTTGACATGCTATCACCAGAAAACATTATTTCAGACATTGTACCAAATGTCTCAAACAAGCTGGAAAAAATTTGGCTAAATCCCTACAGTGGTTATGATTTTTTATGAAATTATATGTAACACCATAATGAAATCAAAAATAGCAGTATTTCCCCCAGCTAATTGCGCGCACTTATAGACAGCAGTGAAGGGGTTAAGGGAATGTCTCATTTACCTAGATTTTTTGCTCATCTTCAGCAGAACTTTTGATGATCATATTGTGCGTCTAGAAAATGTTTTCAGACAGCTAGGGCACCATGGACTGAAGCTTAAGGATTCTAAATAGTCCATTTGATACTTTTATATGTCCTATACATCAACCTAGAAATGTTGAGAACAATGAAGTTTTTTTTTTGTTTCTTTGCACTTTAGAGATGTTCTTGAACTAATCTACCTTGGTTGCCAGAATGGCAACTTTAGACAGCTCCCAAAATTGGCATAAATTGGCATAAATCAAAGATGGAAGGCAGACGGCACCTTAGAAAACTAACTTTTTAAATAATTGTCACAAAATGTTTTAGAGGGTTTTTTTTGTATGAGGAATCCATTTCTGTAAGCAGTTTTGCATTTTTAGGTCCCCAAATAATCATATCCAGGATGGACACCAGATGTCATCTTGGAAAACCTAATTTTCTAAATAATTGTCACAGAATACTGTACAATATGTCATTTACAGATTTTCTGGTATGGGGAATCCAATTCTGCATGTATTTTGCATTGTGAGGACCTCGAATAACCAAGATGGACCCCAGACGCCATCCTTCCTTATTCCTTATCACTGTACACCATAGAAAATTATAAAATATAAGTCTTTGAAGGCGTTTTCTGGTATGCGAAAACCATTCTGAGTGTAGTCTCAAATAATCAAACGCAAATTGTCTACCAAACGACATCTTTAAAAGAATGTTATTTATAGTCATAGAGCCTTATGGAATATCTCGCTTTTGGGTTTTCTCGAATAGGCTTAACAATGAATTGCTGAGCAGAATATACTTCACCCTGAAAACATGTACATGTGTATGTTTTTGTACCCTGAGTAACACCATCCTAAGTCCCTAACAATATTAATGCAGAGAACAATAGTTGATATGGGGATGAAAAAGATTCATGTATGCTTTGACAAGCAGTTGTATGATGGGATGATGCAAGTGTGATGGAACCAGCCTAGAAAGTTCCAGAACATAGTCCATCCAGCTCGTATGTATATACTAGTCATTTTGCCTGCATTGGAACCTTAATGAAATGCTTAGCCGGGGAATTCTATGTCATTGCAGTTTATGGAGGAATAAGAGGTATTCACAATGGGAAATCATGGATGAAAGCTATGAGACTATTTCAGAGTGTAGCAGCTGCACTCTTACAATGCTTTCTGTCAATTAGACAAAAGACTTTTGATAGCATTGAGCAGTACTCGAAACAGCTCATATACAACCAACTACTGCACACTAGGTGCACAAGTTTCTCCTGCCAACACTCCGGATTCACCAGTTTGAGCCAACAGAGTGGGTAGGTGAAGTCCAATTGAAACAGCTGAAGATGAAGAATTTCTTCCTTGCTGGATGTGTCAAGTATTCACATTACAGTACTTATTATTTGAAGGAAATGCCACTACAATGTTGATTTTGTCTGATGGATACTGGAATGCAGTTACATCAGATACGTTCTGTGATCAAACTGCCATTAGAATTGGCTAGCAGGTGCCAAAAGGCATACTAAGATCTGCTGATTTGGTAAACAAGCGTATCTCACATGTACAGTTTCTGAGTGACGAGAAAGTATCTACTTGGGATTAGAGCATGGTTTAATATCACAGAAACAGCACAGGGCCAAAATGAAATACCGACAAGCCTTGGATTTCCGAAGTAAAAAATATCATCCTCCAGAGATAATCAGTCTCACTTATACAATCCCTTTTACTGATCAGATTGCTTCATTAGACATACATATAGATGATTCAATTATAATTGTGGGAAATGCAGAAGGCAATTTCATACTAAATCTCCCTGGTGGTTTCTACAAGCTATTAGCATCCTGACTCAGACGATATGTATGCTTAAGAGACAGCCTAACAGGCCAAAAGTATCAAATCCAAACATGTACTAATAGATATTAAAACCATGTTTCTCCCACTGCTCCTGATTAAATAACAAGGGAAGATAGAACTTGGTCCTCTGTTAGCACTTATTGACGGTCAGGGAGGTCATTGTGAAAGCATGGATTATAAACCTGGGTTGATCAAAAGTCAAGATATTCTTGACACCTCATGGCCTCGTGGTGGCAGGCACTATGATTTAGCTGCATCCATTGAATGATGTTTTAATAACTATACAGATGCTACTAGGAAGATTCTTGGCTTTGACAAGTACGAAAACATCTCTGCCAAAGACAATGAGAGGATGTGGCGAGCTAGTGAAGTTGTCATCGGCCATGACCTTTCCATCACAAGTCATCTAGATCGATGCAATTATGAAAAGCAAATCCAATAAACGAAAACTTGCCAGATATTCCATTCGGCCTAAATGGGTTAAGTGTTGTACCGTATATCAATGATCCCAAGAAGATTGAGATGACACAAGAGTCGCCAAGCATACATCGCCGAGTCGCATTTTCCAGCACTGGCCAAGCTCAGCCTTTTTCCGCATAATTGAGCCGTGACACGTGATTTCCAACAGTGTGGCATTTTGACAAGTGTAGACTCAGACGAGCCTTTTAGGCTTAGAAACGCCAAATGATGTTCAGTCAGTAGCTTAACACTTATAGAATATTCAAGCGACTAGCAAAGGCTCTGATCAGACTGCGCGTATACGCAGGCTGGTCTGAGCCTATGTTGGTCGCACACACCATATTGTTGGAAATCTCATGTCGCGGCACATATGTCTAAATAATTATTATACTAACCTTTAATGTCTGCAAAGACGACTTTAGATCCATGCTGCACTGCAATGGAAAAATACTAATATTTTCTAGAAATTGAGCTTGTATATAGGAGAGATACTCATAGTTTTAACAATGGCCAGCATGCGCGGATCCAGAAAGTTTTGTCAGAGGGGGTCAAAATTTGATAACATTTTTTTTGTATTTTTTAGTTGATGAGGGGATATAGAATATATGGGCCATCATCGGCCCGCCAGTGAAACGCCATTTGAATGGCGTTTCGCTGGCAGGCCGAAGATGGCCCAACATTGAATGCTGTCTTGGTAGCTTTGTGATTTTCAGGGGATCCGGCCAGTATTGCAAAGAAAACATATATTTTTGTGATTTTTCAGGGCAGGGGGGGGGGGGGCTGTCCGCCCCTCTGGATCCGCCCACCAAATTTCTAGGCTGTGGCTCTTGTTAAAGCTGCAAAGTCTGTAACTTTTGATCTTTTAATTTTAGAACTTATGCTATTATTTTTCAAGAACACAGTAAAAAAACTAAAATTCAGGTATACATTTTTACCAACTTCATAAATCTTAACAACTTATCAGTATCAAAACAGCGGTATTTAGGTTAAATTAAGCTGTCTATAATTGTTGGAGGGACGCAAACAATTACCAACAAGAGAAAAACACTCCCGTTTTTATAAGATAATTAACATTCTGCTCGTTTCATCGAATAGAGCAGAATATTTGTCTAGTCGGTACTAGCATTAACAAAGGTTGTGCAGTATATTATTACTCAGTCGTCATGCACGGACTGAGAATAATCAGATATTTGTGAACGAAGTGTCGTGAAAAATCAGTTCTAAGGCGGCTTCACAGTCGTGAGCAACACACAAAAAAGCGAAGGACGTTGGTCTATATTTCTGGAGTAAGAAGATAACATGGCACCGACCTAGGGTATTAACAGCAGACAGAACGAGATGAACAAGTTGGTTTCTACAGAATTAAAAAGATAAGTGACACTCAAAAACTTATTTTGTGAATTTTAGGTAGCAAAAGTGCGTCTGTCGCATCTGCAGATTATAACGCAAAAGGTAAATGCGTTCAATGTGTAGAAGATGGCATGTTCAAAAAATAGATGATTGTGACAGAAATCTAAACTATTATTAAACGGTATATGAAGATGAAGAATTTAGCGAAAGGTACATTTTTATCTGAAACGCCTTTAAGCGGAGAATGTTGTATACTATAGAGCAAATAAAAATAACGCAACACACTACATATATATTATGAAAGAATATACCAGGGATAACCCGATCATATTTTCAAACACGTTCATGTATAAAGATGTCAAGAGCAGGCTATAAAAGTTTATCTGAAATGCTCAAAAGCGGAGTATGGTGTATAATATAGAGCAAATAAAAAATAACGCAACACAATTTATACGCATTAAGAAAGAATATACCAAGGATATCACGGTCATAGTTTCAAACATGTTCACGTATATAGACGTCAAGAGCAGGCTATACAAGTTTATCTGAAACGCTCAAATGCGGAGAATGTTGTAAAATATAGAGCAAATAAAAAATAACGCAACACACTACATACACATTATGAAAGAATATACCAGGGATATCACGATCATAGTTTCAAACACAGTCACTAATTTAGGCGTCCAGAGTAGGCTATAAATCCTCATGAATTGGGGGGCATTTCCTGTTTTTGCAAAGAAGATACATTAATGATAATAATAATAGTTATAATAATAATAAAATAAAATTGTTAAGTGAACGATGGAATCAATCACAGTTTTACATATAACGTTCTTACATTTCAGTTTCCAATATTTGGAAAAACGACAGGTTATTAGAACCCACATTGGCTAGAAAGTAGTTGACGATTATTTACATCTGGAGGTCGCCAGTGATGAGGAGGATCAGAAACACATTTGAAGAGCTCAATCCAAGTTGGCATTGGAAATTTGAAAGTCCATATTTAAAGCACATTGTAAAGATAAGTACAGACAGCAGTTTTTCTTGTTTTCATCAGACAGACATTTCAGATATAAAGAATTTTTTTAAGATGCGAATCTTGGCGCTATACATAGGTTGGTAGTACAGATCAGTTAGATCATGAGAGACGATAACAAAGGTGGGTGGATTTGCAGAGAGTAAGTACAGATGAATCCCCATGAAATAGGCTAAATATTAATATAAATAGATGCATGGTCATATTAGTACTTTACGTTGATTATAGAAGAGGATTACACTTTATCTATCTATTTGCTGTACTGATCGCGACAAATACTGTTGTTGTTTTTTTGACAGAGAGTGTTTATCTTAAAAAAGATGGAAATTTCTGGCATGTAAAGAGGTCTTACAGTAATAAGACAACCAAGAGATCCACTCATTACTATCTTAGAAATGCATTCTCAAAATTGAAACGTAGCCTCGTGTTATTAATACTCTACTGTAAAAATAACACGGCACAAAGCATATATTAGTACTGGATTGTAATAGCATAAGCAATAATTTGCATAAATCTAAGTTTAAAATACAAAAAAGTTGCAAGATAACATGACAACAACTTCAAAACGATATTTCATGAGCTAATTTGAAAATGGTGAGGCTTATATTAATTACATGGATAAAGCTCAGTCAAATGGAACGGTTTTAGCTTTCTCATGGTCAGACGCAGGTAAGGAAGCATTTTACATACAGAATTCTTTACTGGAATTGGTGAGCATTGGTCAAATATTGTGGAAAGTTTTAACAGTGATGTTATTATGGTGGTAAATGGTCAAAGAATAACTGCATTTGTAAATGACTGTTTGTGTGGAATCAAAGCTATATCGCAGTTTGTATTTAAATTTTGCTCATAGGCAGCCCTTATTCCTGATATTGATTTTTTTTCTTTATTTAATGAAATTTGGATTTCTTCTGTTTGAAGAAAATTATCAATTGAACCGTTTATGCATGTTAAATGATTCATACATTTCTTCTGCTTGAAAAAAGGGTAGGTTTATGTATGCTAGAAGATGGAGAAAATGTAAAAGATAATCAAAGAAAGGAGATTTCAATTAGAAACATAAAGTTATCAGAGTGTACGAGCAGAAATCGCTGCATCCACAGTAGAATATATGTTAGAGACATGTCAGTTAAAGGTACGCTTGTTAGAATAAGAATGAGTCATTCACCTTTGAAAAGGGGTCAGTTGTTTTAAAGGCGTAGTCGTTAAAAGCTAACGTCAGAGTATTGAAAGAGAATACTGCATTCGATTCTGAACTATTTGCAAACGAAAAACGGTGATATATGTTGGCTATGCAGATATGGACAATGTTATAAATAGTGAGACATAATCAAAAAATCCAAATACACTTGCAGTGTAATTGATTTTCCCAGAAGTGGAATTTCAAAGGTTATTTCCCAAGGTAAGAATATATATCATAGGAGCAGTAGATTTATGTGAGAAGAGCAAACTTTCCTCATAAGAGAGCTCTAAAAATCGGTTGGTGACTAGGTCACATGTCATTTCCCAGAAGAGGAAACAAGAAGTTCCCCAGAAGTGAAAAAAGGTATTTATCTGGTATAAGGTAATTTTGAGATTGCCCAGGAGGTGGAAACGATTTTTCCAGAAGTGGGAAAAGTATTTACCTGGTAGAAGGTTATTTTCAAAGGTAAGAATATATATCATAGGAGCTGTAGATTTATGTTGGAAGAGCAAACTTTCCTCATATGAGAGCTCAAAAATCGGTTGGTGACTAGGTCACATGTCCGTTCCCCAGAAGTGGAAATATTAAGTTCCCCAGAAGTGGAAAAAGGTATTTATCTGGTATATGGTACTAATTGAGATTTCCCAGGAAGGGGAAGCGAGTTCCCCGGAAATGGGAAAAGTGTATTTATCTGGTAAAAGGTAACAATTTGAGATTTCCCAGGAAGTGGAAACGAGTTCCCGGGAAGTGGAAATGGTATTTAACTGGTAGAAGGTTATTTTCAAAGGTAAGAATATATATCATAGGAGCTGTAGATTTATGTTGGAAGAGCAAACTTTCCTCATAAGAGAGCTCAAAATTCGATTGGTGACTAAGTCACATGTCATTTTCCAAGAAGGGGAAACATGAAATTCCCTTGAAGTGGAAAAAGGTATTTATCTGGTATCCGGTTATAATTGAGATTGCCCAGGAAGTAGAAACGAGTTCTCCCAGAAGTGGGAAAAAGGTATTTACCTGGTAGAAGGTTAATTCCAAAGGTAAGAAAACATAACATAGGAGCAGTAGATTTATGTGGGAAAAGCAAACTATCCTTATAAGAGAGCTTTAAAATCGGTTGGTGACTAGGTCACATGTCCATTCCCCAGAAAGCGAAATATGAAGTTCCCCAGAAGTGGAAAAAGGTATTTATCTGGTATATGGTACTAATGAGATTTCCCAGGAAGGGGAAGCGAGTTCCCTAGAAATGGGAAAAGTGTATTTATCTGGTAAAAGGTAACAATTTGAGATTTCCCAGGAAGTGGAAATGAGTTCCTGAGAAGTGGAAATGGTATTTAACTGGTAGAAGGTAACAATTGAGATTTCCCAGGAAGTGCAAACAAGTTCCCCGGAAGTGGAACGTGGTATTTACCTGGTAGAAGGTAATATTTGAAATTTCCCAGGAAGTGGAAACGAGTTCCCCGGAAGTGGAAAATGGTATTTACCTGGTAACAATTGAGATTTCCCAGGAGTGGAAACGAGTTCCCCGGAAGTGGAACGTGGTTTACCTGGTAGAAGGTAATAATTGAGATTTCCCAGGAAGTGGAAACGAGTTCCCCGGAAGTGGAAAAAGTTATTTACCTGTTAACAGATAATAACTGAGATTTCCCCGGAAGTGGAAGTCAGGTTGAAAATGCAGACTGAAGGTCTTGATTTTCTAAAAATGCATAAGTCCCTTAGAGCAAAATCAATGAACAAATAAAAAAAAATAAAATAAAAAAAAAAATAAAAATAAAAAAAATAAAAAAAAATAGATAAAAATCTCAGATGAAAATAAGGGTAGACTTTCAAACAACGAAGTATTTGGTTTTAGTATGGTTTTGGGAGAGAAAATGTCCTCCATATGAACAAAGATGGAGGAGTAAATATGGTTGTATAGAGCAGTATTTAGAAGATAAAAAATGAGGTCAATGTTTATTACAATAAAAAAAAATGTATTCACTCATAAAAAATCAGGAGTAGAAAAGGTGATTTTCAAAATATTGCCATGATGGTAAGTTACGTGAAATATCAAAATTAAAATGTCAGTAAAATGGATATGGTATATTTCTAATGAGCAATGCGTTTATTTATGTCATAGAAAGAAGAAAATTAAATTGACTGATATATGGGATCACAAACAAATGACAAGTTCAGTGTTTATTATAACGTAGATACAAATAAGTTAATTCCAGATGAGTTCCCAGTATAGAAGTTGCCTGATTATTAGCTCAGTATCAGAGTTAGCAGAGGGGAACTGTTGAGTATCATAGATATGGCAGTTTGTTGTACTTTAAGAGTTTCAGACCAGCCGTTTGCACCTGATTATCTAATTTTAATAGGCGATACATTTAGCAAAACAAAAGTAAATAAATAAGTAACTAAAATGAGTACCAGATACAGCCATTTTAATCAGACAAAGTATTATATGCAAATGGGCATGAAAACAATGATATTTTTGGAAAATAAATTTTAGATTCCAGCATGATTGCAATGAAAATAAGAATAATATGTTTTGACAATAAGGCTATTTGTATTTGGCTATTTGTTTTCATTTGTTGCAGGTATTGGCTCAATCAGAAACATACAACATCATCTGTTTTGACAAAGGGATTTAGAAGGGACTTTCTGAGCAAATCTCAACACATTGTGTCTTGAAGCAAGCGGAAGTACAGATAAGTACACGTATACCACGTGTTTAAGCACTGTCCGCTGGAAGTCACCTGACAGTAAAATAAGTACGTTAAAGATTTTGGAGACAAACTGTTAAAAATGACAGAGGTGATGTCTATGTGAGGAATTGTGATGTGACTTATTAGAATCTATACAAAATTTTGTCGCTCTTTTTCTAACATTTGTATTTTCTAAGCGCGCCAACATGCAAACTGTGTTTGTTTTCTTTGTTAGAGTAAAGAATGGACTTAACATTCTGCTCGTTTCATCGAATAGAGCAGAATATTTGTCTAGTCGGTACTAGCATTAACAAAGGTTGTGCAGTATATTATTACTCAGTCGTCATGCACGGACTGAGAATAATCAGATATTTGTGAACGAAGTGTCGTGAAAAATCAGTTCTAAGGCGGCTTCACAGACGTGAGCAACACACAAAATTTTGTATAGATTCGAGCAAGAGATCTTGCCGTGTTGATTTGCACGTCGTCATTGCTATGTGGTATACTGCACTGTTAAAATCACAGCAAGTTTTCGCCAAACAAAAAATAGAAAGTTTGGTGTCATGTGGGCTGGACGGCAGGTACTTCGGCAATGAGAAGATCTAAGGGTTAAGTAAGCTGTGTTACTGGCAGGGCTTTAACAAGCACTTCTTAAATAGATCTCATCAAGGTCTACAACGTCCTTCCATGTCACGCTGCTCATTTGCTCACATTAAAGCGCGCCAACATGCAAACTGTGTTTGTTTTCTTTGTTAGAGTAAAGAATGGACTATACTTTTCCATGCAGTTTTCAGCTATAGTGAACAGATTTATTGTGAAAACATAACTTAATTCTCCTTTTACAAATGATTTAAAAATATAAAAAAAAAATCGAAAAATGTTCAAAGTTGCAGATCTAGTCTCTAACACACTTTATAAACTAATGGATTCCTCGTTCTGGTTTGAAACAATACACTTGGGGTGTCCATTGCATGATTCGAGGGGTCACGGGTAATAATTTAAAAAGTCTATTTCTTTCTCTGGAGATCGTTTTGTCTTGATGAAAGAAATGCCATTGTTTGCCAAAGACGCATTTAGGATTCAATAGTATACAAATGTGTACTGTTCTGATCTTATATTTTGCAGATGTCCTGCTAACACGGTACATGTGATGAAAGACGGACTGACTGACGGACGGACAAGCAGAAAGCAATATGCCTCAACGTTTTCAAAGTGCATAATGTGAGTAATCTCATAACAATGAATCGACCTATTACAACGTTCTGGTGCTGCAACTGCTAAACAGGACAGGCATATCCGATGGACAGTTACAAACAGCGGTACGCTTTAATCCATATAGTCACAATTGCTTCCACGCGTCTCGGTTTGACATGTTATATGCATTTGGGAACTCAGCGCAAAGGTAAGTTGACAATATGGAATACCTTCATTGAAAAATACTCATTTTAGATTGACAGGGTCAACCAAAAGGATTTTAATGAAATAATGATTATTCTGATTGGTAATAAAGCATTTGCGATTAAAGTGTTGTAGACATTTCTTTGAGCGTGTGTGTGTGTGTGTGTGTGTGTGTGCGTGCGTGTGCGCGCGCGTGTGTGTGTCTGTTTGTGCTTTAACATGCTTAAGATACTCAGATCAATTTCAGGACTCCTTTAATATACGACTTTGGTGCGCTTCACCTAAATGTATGCGTCTTCATAGCATCGCAGATACGTCTCCTAAAGCCTGATCCTAAGTTTGCAACACAAATATTTTTCAAGGCTATTGATAAAATACACCAGTAGCTAAAATGTTAATCTACATGTCAAAGTAAAAAAAATTCAAGTCTCATACTCTGATCTTGGTGTAACCTTTCAGCTGCTTTCAAAGATTGTATTACAACAATACCATGAACATAATTGGGCCTCGATGTGAGAAAACCTGTCTTCGGGGGTTTTCGACAAAGAGTGTTTCAAACCAGTCTCCTCAGCTATAGAGACTAGCTAGAAAATTGAAATTTCACCTGTAGCAAGTTTACATATGATACTTTCCAAAAAGCGAATAATAAAGGCGCTGATCAGACTGCGCGGATGCGCAGGCTGGTCTGCACCTGTGTTGTTCGCAAACCTCCGAAGACAGGTTTTCTCTCGTCGAGATCCAATTATGTTTTATACTCTATCACTGGCGAAATGTAAGCCTCAAGTTATTTTAGTTAGAAAGTAAGTGTAAGTTTACACCAAAGGGTGGCAGCTCAGCTGCCACCTCTTTGGTATTATCTTACACTTTTTTTTAGTTGCATGCAGTTCTTTTTTTCCCGAGCAACATTTCTTAGCATTCATCTCGGGACACTTCCAATGAGCAGAAATCAGAACAAAATGCCGCCTATATGATTGTTTTACAAGGACTACCGACCATATGTGGTAACGCCCGCGCTGTGAGGGCATATGAGCCTTAATTATGCCCCTATTCCACACAGGCCACGAATCCCCCGAATCACCAATAATCGATAACTGTTAGGATTCGGCTGGATTCGTGGAGAATTGTAAATTGTTCAATCCATTCTGTGATGTTCTACGATTCAGTTACGAAACAGGTAAGAAACAGTTACGAATATTCGCGGGATTCGGCTGGATTCGGCCTGAGTCGCCATGATACCATGCCGAATTCACTACGATGTGCAATAACATATCAAGAAATACTGCAATCCCGGGACTGCAATACGTTAAAGAATCGATCACGAATAAGTATGCAGCACGAATTGGGCACGAATTAACAGAAATCTGTGACTTTCTTCCACGATAGTTTTAAAAAGGCCATTCCATGCTTCGTGGGCATCCGTTCTAAAATGAATGTTCCTCGTAAAGCAGCAGTAGAATTGATCCTGCAACTTCAGTAATGAAAAAAAAATCCTTATATAGCTAGAAGAAAACAGCTACGTTAAAGTCGAGAGGCCCTGGCCCTGATTCTTTGACTTGGAAAATATGGTAGTTCCCCATCGACAAAATCAAAAGCCAGGAGTTACTGACTGATCCTGATTGTGCTCCAGAATCTGCCAAATCTGTTTCCAATTCTAGGCCCGTGACTGGCTCACATGCGCGTGACGGGGTAGTTATTCTAAGGGAAAACCCTTCTACTATCTCTTCCTTGGTTTTATTGCTTGTCTGAATCTCCCAATTCCCCACGAATGAGATAAGAATAGCTAAGAATACCTAAGAACGCCTCCGAATCGATTACGATTCAGTTACGATGTCCAAGATTGCAGTAGGAATTTGTTACGAATCAAGCACGATATTTCGAATCGGGGAATTCGTGGCTAAAGTTTTGAACAGTTCAAAACTTTTGAGCCGAACGTCCGATAGACCTACGAATTGCAAGAACTGACCACGGACTGTGCGATTCAGTTAAGATTTTCACGAACTGAGTACGTTGCAGCCACGACCAAATATGTGTCAATTCGTGACAAGTCGTAGGATTCGGGGCCCGTGTGGAATAGGGGTATAACAGACGAGCAAACTGGCCTGTAAATTCAGAAATGCAAATGGTAATATTTGATAGAATGTTGTCTTCAATTTTACAATCTTCGACAAGAAAACTCTGATCAGTCCCGCGATGAAGTACAATGGCCTTAGCTGTTTGTCATATGCTAGAAGGGTCATTTTTATACATCGTGACTTATTAAAGCAGTGCACACATGATTGCTTATGGAATTTGTTAACCCATATTGGCTTGCAAAAAAAAAATCAACAAGTATTTAAAAAAAAAACGTCGAAAGCTGATTTTTAGCGCTTATTTTTAGCGCTTTAACAGTAAAGAGTGTTTTCAAGAAACTATAAGAAACTTACTGAAGACTTCGACACAGCCCCGTCCGATTCCCTGAGCGCCACCGGTCACTATTGTAACTTTACCGGCATACCTCCTACCTTCATCAGAAGTCGCCATCTTTTCACATTGACCTACACGAGTAATGATAATGACCACTTGGACTAATGATAAAGATACGGTGACCGCTAAGCGTCAACATTGTTTCTATTGCCAGCTGCGCTAAATGTAAGTAAGATATAGCATATCATTTGTTGAATGTACTATTTAAAGGTATTCTTTGACAGTAGCATAAGCACAACTTTTGTTTATATTAGATGAACTGTTAATATACTGTACATTTAATATCGTTGAACAAGTTGATGCACATCGTAGTTAAAACTTTTATTTCATTTTTGTACAACGCCATGTGTACATTATATACAATAAGTACCGATACATTTCAGAATACGAAAAAAGGATTCAGAAGAAAGTCTGTTAACTTTTATAAATCTGTTTCTTAGTTGTTCAATATTAAAAATACAAATAGCATATGCCTTAGGGTGAGGTTGGTGCACCGTTAAACCGGTTTAAGCCCTCCAGTAAAATAATTTTATTGACCTTTCCAATGCAGTGTTTCTTTTGTTGATCATTTATGTTATTTCTGTCTTGTTTTGTTATGCTTTCATGCACGTCTGTTTGTTGAAGCCTTGTGATCACCTGCTGGGAAAGGGCTGATCTCTTGGCTCTCGTTTGTGATGTCTAATTGTGACGTTGTCACTTTCCCATTGGTATCCTGGGTCAGGTGTGGTGCTTGATTGTATCGATTCCTGATCTTTGTCCTCTTTCTTACTTTGAATTGACATAAGTAAGTAAATTACACATTTTGTGAGTATAACTTGGTTCTAAGAGCTGAATGGTAGTTGCAAAGAGTACTTATTATTGGTGTAAAATTTACAGAGTGTTCTGCTGAAAAAAATATTAAAGCAGATTCTATCACATTTGTTGATAATCTCAATAGCCAAAAAGCAAACGTCTGAAAATACTTTCAGGTCATTCTGGCATATATGATCAGTAAAGTCCTAGTTAGCTTTAGGTACTGATTTTTGAAGTATAATCATTTAGAAATGTCTGCTATACTAACAATGCAGGGGTCTGCTTTTTCAACTAATTAACACTTATGTATCTGTTTCATATTTATTAAAATGGTAATTTAGAGTAAATGCTGTCCTATTTCACAGCGTCACAAAATTAAAGAACCAGACAAAACAATGATAAAAGTAATATTCTCCTTTTCTATATACGTTACCAACATAAATTATATTCCTTTTCATCATACTGGACACGCTGTAGGTACTTAAATATTATAAACACAATGATATGTTTGGTGGGCGCAAAATATGAAGCAGAAATTATTACATTTTCCACAAACTTCATGAACAGGATGAATGCATTTTTTAATGTTTCACTTTTAATTTGGACTTCTGCTTGGAATGACTTACAGCTTATAAGGTTGCTAGTTAGCATTTGTACCTTATTGTTATAAGCATAGTTGTTGTAATCAAAAGCCGATTTTCAGTGCAAATATTTGATGGCTTATACAATCGGTGATGAAGCTTGCAATGTTACTTCGTGCTCTTTATTTATTTCATCTGAATTAAGATGTCGACGTGAAGCAAAATGCATTGTAGATGGCATTTCCTGCATAAAAAAGCATATACATGATAGTGGCACATAAATAAAAGAATCAATCAAACTTTTTTGAAAAAAGTGTGATTATGAAAAGTAAACACGCTTTAAAATTCTTATTTACACGATTCCTAAAACATATTTGATGGCGTTGGCATTCGCTTTAAATTCAAATTCTACCCCTTAAAGCTTCCATGCTTTTGTTGAAGCTGGATCTCATTCATATTATATGTTTAAAAAGACAATATTCACAATTTCTTTAATTAAGAGCACTTATATGGCAGTCAATTTTATTTTCACCACTAGCTTTTTAACTCAAATAGTCCTAACGCTGCACAAAAATAATGTTTTCAGAGAAAGTAACGTGTATAACAGAAATACCAGGTGCCTAAACTTATTAATATTATTCTGCTAGTAAGCTGCATACAATTAAAAGATCAAGGTTATATGTAAGAAAACGAAACAAATAAAAATAAACTAAAACAGGAGTTCCCCTATTATCTAATGGTAACGTATTAGACTAGGCTGTTGTGTGATAATGGACATGTTTATAAAAAGCTAACATAAATTAAATAGTGTCCCATATTTTATGGTTAAGATAATCTTAATGTACAAAACTCTCTCTCTCCACTGGTCTTTTGACAACTCATGGTCAAGTAATCAATAGTAGTACGTTTGAAAGTAAGTAACGTATATAACAGTTATCATAAGCGTAAATTATTTTAATTTTTTGGCAGTTTGCTGCACTGAATTAAGTGCGTTTAATGTAATATGCAGATAGTAAATAAATAATCATAGCCTTGTCAAAATTGCTTTTCTTTTCAGTAATGCAGTGAATATCCTGCTATAAAGCTTGCATGAGGGTGGGTATGGTTACCCTATGGTTAAACATCTTTTGCAAGTCTTTAAATTTGTGCAATATCCGTTTTCAAACTTCTGAAACATCATATTAACCCAAGATATAGTCTAAAATGCTGCTATTTTCCGGCCACTTTTTTCTAATTTTTAATTTTCTGGGTCCCCTACTAACCTTCCTTTTATGCTGGCCCATAAATATGATATACAACTTCAAACACATAGTTAATCTTCATGAAGGGAGATGATACCAATAACTATAGGGTAAAAATTGGACAAATTACTTGTTTCTTTTCAGGTTTCTTTTGTGTACTTTTGTGTAAGCATAAACCACACATGCTTAAACACTTTCACGTCCTATCACAAAAAATGATACGGGAAATCTCGAGTTATTTTGAAATGTAATATACTGACGTCAACTAAAAACGCCTCACTCATTATCACTGATTTCTTTGCAATGATATATAAAATGAACAGCCACGAAATGATTCTTTATATAGAGTTGGGCGATGTTGGAAAATGACTTTAATTTGATATGCAGGTGACGCGTTATTCCGATGACGTCATACAGGCTCAACGTACACATGACGGCATTATGCATCAATCGCTTAGGATTTCAATTTGAATTTAAACCCAGTTTGTGCCGTTTATGTTTTGCTAATCAATGAACAATTTTTGGATCATTTTTTCAAACAGTTGTGCTTGCGAGTAATAACTTTATGAAATTATGACGTCATATTGAAGACAAAATGTAAGGTCCGTTTACGAAACTTGCCAACATTCTCGTTTTGCATTATGTAATGGAAAAACGATAAGGGGGTACATTAGGTAATGTACACAGAATATGCCTACATAAAATTACGTTATTTAAGATGAGCTGTAATGTTCTACGTTAGCGTCATCCAAAACGGCCGTCTGGAACACGTGCCAGATTGCGTTTCCTCCGCAATCGTCGCTGGTTAAAGACTAAAGACGTTTGCAAAGGATTCGTAACAATATTTTCACCCACTTTGCAGAGTCATGACATTTAAGTTTTACTGAAATGCATGGCGAAAAGGTGGGTGGGGTAAGTTGTTTCTTTCAGCAGACGCATACAAACATTGTCTGAACATTATAAACGGATTTTTGGTAAAATAGAGACTGTTTTACAATGGTAAAACACGTTTTTCCTGTCAACGGATTGTGTCTGGAAACAAAGCAAAAGTGGCTAAAATCTTGTGTCGCACGAAATTGTTACCCCTGTTTCAAACCGAGGTCGTTTTCTCAGCCTCAAATATTCTTTCAGCAATTTTGTTTTCATGAGATACGCTTGACTGATAAGATGTTATAATGCACGAAAATTCATAACTTTAGTCTGATTAGTCTAAGAGATATTCACATTTATTTTAAGATGAGGCGTTTTTTCTTGACGTCAGTATAAAACCTGAGGAACGATATTGGAGACTATGTGTTGTCTAAACATTCTTCGTGCTGATTTTTTCAAAACTGTTTATATGATGTGGTAGAAACATGCCGAGATAATAATAAGAACACCTCTACGTTTGAATTATCAATTTTTTCATGCATGTTTAATGAAAGTAAGATATGTCGGTGGGATTGGTGGGTGGATGGATGATTGTGTGTGTATAGATAGATACAGTAGTTCATGTTCATGTAATACTTCACTCAAAAGTTCACCCAGCATTATATCACAATATTGTAAACCGAATAAAACCAAGAAGTAATTCAAACACGACTGATAAGCATGCTGCCAGGTGCTCAAAAGCTGGTGTGTTTTTTTTTGAGCGTAAAGTGATCTGTGTGAGCTGTATTAAATGGTTCATACAAAAATATAGCCAAATGTATCCGTCTCCTTGATAAATTAGCCATTTTTGTTTAAACAGGAAAACATGTTATACAAGTAAGGGCTTTTGAAAGCAACATCCCCTTAAATCAGGAGAGAAAATAATTGGTCGGTAAATGGGTGATAAGAAAGGAAAAGCGATTTGTTCTTTCAATTCCTACTGGGTACAAACCATATTTGACGCGTCCATAGGCCAAAATGACAAGTCGAAATGCATTGCACTAACGCTCCTATGCGATGCTCTGCTATTTTACTGCTTTTGAGTTAGACACTTTCTAGCTGATCAAATGCGCTACTGGGTGTTACAATGGATTACATGATTCATTTTATTGTATAGAAAACTTTCTAAATTTAAAACATGATAAACATGGTAGATAAATGTGTACTGGGGTGTCCTGGGACGATCCTGGGGTATCCTGGGTAATCAGATGCACCCAGTGAAAGTTCGCGTCCTTCGATATTCAAAATTCAAATCCTATATACATGTATATTATTTGCTTTACTGCATGGTATTGTTCAAACTTTATTCAAACCCCTTGACCACCCAGGTAAACCGCATGTCTAGATCTCGGAGGGTGTTGGCTATCGGAGGTAAACATTGCGATTATGGATGGACAGGGTCTGTATTTATCCATTTTTATTTCCTATAGAAAGTTTCTTGGAGACGAAAGCAGCAAACAGGTTGCTTCTATATTGAATGATAAGGACTCGGACTGTGTTAAATGCTTCTGACCCATGTCCGTAGGACCCTGAGCGACTTTTCAAACGACGATTGTGAAATTTTCAATGAAAAAAATGCTTTTCGTTTGATCATAGCTGGATTTACATATACCTTTGACACAATTTGCTTGTGTCGCCACAATTCTATATCATTCTCCTGTATGATTTATAAGAGTCGTGTCTCAAAATGCTATTAAAACATCAATATTTGAAATTTGGTTACGTTGATATCGTCTCAATGGTTAGCAAAATGTTCAGAGGAAACTTGACAGCTGACATGCTTGCTATCGGAGTGACAGTGGTTTTGATTTCGGAGATTGATACAAACTGCCGCACAATTAGTGCCTGAATCTGATATATTTTAAGCATGTCATGATACAAAAAATATGTAATGCTACAAATGGAAGACCACCAGGGGACAAAATACAGAAGGGAATTTGAATGGCTTTACAGTTGTGATGTGTTGTGAAAAGCGCTCATCTTCAGTCGGTGTCATTATGCATGTTTTTCTCTAGTGAGTCTGGGAAAACATATTTGTTTAAATAATGCACTGATACATTTTTGGTGAAACCAGTATGCTTGATATAGGAAGGGGGTATGATGGCTGGGTGGGAGGGGGGCGAGGGTATGGTCCCTGAAAGAAGGCAAGAACATGTGCCATATCTGTGCTCATTATCTTACCTGGCAACGCAGTGTATTAACAACATGAACATGGTTACAAAATTCAGATTCACATTGAGGCGCATTTTGTTGTGTAAATGGAGTGTCCAAATGCGAGGAAACTGTTGGTTATGATACCACGTGTACATGATTAGTAAACCTTTGATCCAAAAATATGTACATGTATGCCACCCAGACTGTTAAAACACCCATAACCACTAGTCTACTGAATCGCCACAGAACACCCAAACGCACACAGTACACTGAAATACACAAACCAGCCAACCCATTGAAACTCCCAAACTCCCTAGGCAACTGATACACCCAAACCGCCAAGCCCAGGGAAGCACTCAGACCGCTCAGTTCACTGAAATACCCTGATCAAATCCATTGAAACATGCAACTCACCTGAAACATGCAACTCACCTAGTCCACTGAAACACCCATCTGTTGCACCGCCCTTTAGGATTCTATTCAATGAAACAAACTATATAAAAAATTTACCCCCCCCAACCGTACAAAAACAACAACAACACATGCATCCCCCCCCCACACACACACCCTCCCCGCGCCTTCCCTTCTTCCTTTTTTGCTATGCAACATCTAAAACATTAGAGTGGCCTTTCGTTGTCGGGCCGATGGTTGCTCGACATTGTGTGCTGGCTTGGAAAGGGTATGTCCATGTATTGTACCGCCATCCAGTAGCTTTGCACTGATACGCGTTCTTCGGTTTTATAAAACATTAGGGAGAAAAATGCACATAATCACTGTAGTCATACCACTACGGCAATTTGGGTCTCGTCACCCATTCCGGTGTTATAGTAAAATTACCTTAAAATAAAGGCTGACAAAAATGAGAACTTTCGAATATGTTTGCTTCGAGATTGCATCGTCTAATTAACAACCTATGTGTTGTTTTGCCAAAACGGAGATAAAATCAGATTTTAAATGTGTTTTTTAACAGTTATCATAAAAAAATGTCAATTACGGTTTAGTCATAATTATACGGTTTCGTCATTGATTAATCATCCACGATGACGAAACCGTAATTAGTTATTTCATGCCTAGTCATCAAACGTTAAAGTTTTCATATACTTTTAAAGCTAAAAGATACAATGTGAATTTAATGAACAAAAATCAATCAGAACCCAAGCATTTTCGGCCGTTTATCTGTGATTAAATGAAGAAATTGAACATGATGAGAAATTTACCCTAACACCGGAATAAGTGACGAAACCAAAATTGCCGTAGTGGTATGACTGCAGTGATAATTATACAACAAAACATCTCATGCGATGTTGTTATTATCGCTTAATCATGCGTGGATCCAGAAATTTTGTCAGACGAAGTCCAACTAAACTCTGGCACACTGGAGTGAGGAATCAAAATACCACTCAAAGCGGACCATCATCAGCCCAACAGCAAAACACTGGCGGGGCGATAATTACCCAATATGGAATGCTGGCTTGGTAGCTTTTGATTTTCCATGGGATCTGGACAGGTATAGCCCCAAAGGTTTCCGATTTTCCAGGGAGGGGGTCAGGACCCTCTGCCACCCCCTCTCTGGATCCGCGCATCTTAATCTTAGTTCAATGCGCCGACATAATTGAAAAATTGTTGACTGGGATGTTAAGAATAAAATCAAACAAAAGAAAAAACAAAATAATGAACCCTGTACAGTTTGCATATACGTTTTATAGCTTTAACGTTAATCTCTGCGCCATTACGACAGTAAAATAAAATACCACACGTATTTAAAAGCAATTTACCGTTTTGGTTTGTTGCCAGTTCATTCTTAAAAGTATTATTATACATGTAAGCTTATCTGGATTTTCACGGCATATTTGTATAGGTGGACAAAATGATCCATATAACAAATAACCGTAAAAATATTGAAGATATTGCAGTTTCGGTGGTAATTCGTTCTGTTATTTTAATTTTTTTACGATTTTAAACTTTACATTGTAATGTAAGGCCCGGAATTACAATGCCTCCTTAAAGTTAAGGAAGACTTATTAAGTTAAGTATTGATATTTCAACATGCTAAAGAAATTGCCTGGATAGATGCAGTACTTGCAGTCAAAGATATCATTGTGATCTACAGAAAAATGAAACTATTTTGATTTTAATCAGTTTAAAACGTTATTTTTCGCATCCTGAAAAATTAATACTTAAAACACTAAGTCTTCCTTAACTTTAAGGAGGCAGTGTAATTCCGGGCCCAGGTCCTCATATTCCGGTAACAGCAGCGCAAGCCCCACAATGGCATCTTTTTAAACAATATTATTTGAGCCGCGACAGGAGATTTCCAACAATGTGGTATGTGCGACCAGCAAAGGCTCAGACCAGCTGCGCATACGCGCAGTCTGACCAGAGCCTTTGCTTGTCGCTTGATTATCATATGAACATTAAGCTACTGAACGAACATAATTTGGAGTTTCTAAGCTTAAAAGAAGGCTACACAGGCTCGTCTGAGTCTATTCATGTCAAATGCCACATTGTTCGAAATCACATGTCGCGGCTCATTTGTCATTAAAGATGAGTTGTATATCTTTAAGATATTTTTAAAAAGTTTCACACCGGATAAGCGGCAATCGAAAACGTTAATACTATCGACGAACGTAGATCAAAAATCGTTTGAAACAGGGTTTTAGATTGCCATTTGTCGCCCGATTTTTCGATTGCCATTTGTCGCCCGACAGGCGAAAAATGGCTATCAAATACACTGTTTCTAGCGAGTTCCATATCCATAAAACAATATGTATTTGTAACATGTTATATATTTGTACTTATAAAAGCAGATAGCTTCCCATTTCTGTAAAATCGAATGTTTAATTAGATCTTTCTGCAACTCTTTGCAGTACGACTTGAAATTATCTTTAGTTCAATAAATGTACCTGGGTGACGTCCTTTTCAGAAAGAGATGGACAATTGGATTGTAAACTCGTTTAGAGTTTGAGTACAATATTTTTTTAAAACTATCAAGTTTAGTAGTTTTATAGTTGTGATGTTTGTTCTATTATCTATTATAGAGGCCCTCCCAGGAGGTACCCGTTCCCTTGTTCTCTTTAAATAATGACTTGTCTCCATGTTTCATGTTTTATTTATTTCTCTGTTCTCTGACAATTTTGTTCCCCTCAATTGGGCATTTTCCCTTTCCCTAGAATAAAATGGCTTGTTCAAATACTGGCATTTGGGCATTTTCCCTTTCCCTAGAATAAAATGGCTTGTTCAAATACACACAAACTTGCGAGAGGGCCTCATTATTAAGGCATACAGAGAACTCCTCTCTTAATTCCATGATAAAGATGTTCCCTGCTAGCACGTTATTACAGTTCTTTACCATATGATGACGGAGACTGAACATGGGAGTCGAACACTCAATTCATTATACTCTCGTACTGCTCATGATATTTTAAGTTAATTACCAAATACATTGGAGACACACACACACACACACACACACACACACACACACACACACACACACACACACACACACACACACACACACACACACACACACACACACACACACACACACACACAGAGAGACAGAGACAGGGACAGAGGGGGACAGAAGCAGAGGGAGACAGAGACGGAAAGAGAGAAGCAGAAACAAGGAGAGACAGAGAGAGAGAGAGAGACAGAGAGAGAGAGTCAAAAAAGAGAGAGAAAGAGAGAGTAGAGGAAGAGTTAGTAGAGAAAGAGCGAGTAGAGGGAGTGCTAGTAGAGGGAGTGCGAGTATATGTTGGTGCGAGTAGAGGTAGTGCGAGTAGAGGGATTGCGAGTAGAGAGGGAGGGGAGTAGAAAAGGAGTGCGAGCAGAGAATGAGTGCGAGTAGAGAAAGAGTGTGAGTAGAGAATAAAGTTTAGAGAGAGAGAAGAGAAGGAGTGCGAGTAGAGACGGAGTGCAGGAAGAGAAGGGGTGCGAGTAGAGAAAGAGTGCGAGTAGAGAAAGAGAGAGTAGAGAAGAAGTGCGAGTAGAGAAAGAGAGAGTAGAGAAGGAGTGCGAGTAGAGAAGGAGAGTAGAGAAGGAGTGTGAGTAGAGAAGAAGTGCGTGTAGAGAAGAGAGAGTAGAGAAGGAGTGTGAGTAGAGAAGGAGTGCAAATAGAGAAGGAGTGCGAGTAGAGAGGAGTGCGAGTAGAGAAAGAGAGAGTTGAGAAGTAGTGAGAGTAGAGAAAGAGCGAGTAGAGAAGTAGTGGGAGTAGAGAAGGAGTGCGAGTAGAGAATGTGTGCGAGTAGAGAAGGAGTGCTAGTAGAGTGGAAGTGCGAGCAGAGAAGAGAGAGTAGAGAAGGAGTGTGAGTAGAGAATAAAGTATAGAGAGAGAGTAGAGAAGGAGTGTGAGCAGAGAATAAAGTATAGAGAGAGAGAGAGAGTAGAGAATGAATAAGAGTAGAGAATAAAGTATAGAGTGTGAGAGTAGAGAAGGAGTGCGAGTAGAGAAAGAGAGAGTAGAGAAGAAGTGCGAGTAGAAAAGGAGTGCTAGTAGTGAAGGAGTGCCAGTAGAGAAGGAGTGCGAGTAGAGAAAGAGTGTGAGTAGAGAAAGAGAGAGTAGAGAAGAAGTGAGAGTAGAGAAAGAGAGAGAAGAGAAGGAGTGCGAGTAGAGAAGGAGAGAGTAGAGAAGGAGTGCGTGTAGAGACGGAGTGCGAGTAGAGAGGAGTGCGATTAGAGAATGAGTGCGAGTAGAGAAGAGAGAGCTGAGAAGGAGTGCGAGTAGAGAAGGAGTGCGAGTAGAATAGAAGTACGAGTAGAGAAAGAGAGAGTAGAGAAGAAGTACGAATAGAGAAAGAACGAGTAGAGAATGAGTGCGAGAAGTGAATAGAGAGTAGAGAAAGAGTGCGAGTAGAGAAGGAGTGCGAGTAGAGAAGGAAGTAGAGAGAGAGAGAGAGTAGATGAAGAGAGAGAGAGAGTATAGGAGTGCGAGTAGTTAAGGAGTGCGTGTACGAAGGTCATTCAATTAGTTCTGACAATGGCCCCATAAAACAAAGTTTATTTCTCTAGGACCTGTCTCAATAATCTTCACATGTTATTTAGAATATAGGGAATTGAATCATCTGTTTAAATAGTTTCCATGTTGCTATCGTAATGGTTGCTAGGCAACCAAAGAACAAAAAGTAAAGAGCCATGGACGCGACACTATACATGGTATACATGCCAAAATTTCTAAGAAATTACAAACTCCTCTTAAAAGCTTTTTATGTTGATAAATAAAGACATAATGTTTGTTGATTCTGAACGTCATAGATAATGATTTAGCTTGTGACTGTGGTGTTAGCAGGGTTTTGTTTATGACATACCACTGATTTTGCAAAAAATATTTTACTTTAAAAATGTGTTGTACTAATAGTGTATTCTATTTGGCATATAGCATTTATTGAAAGTTAATATTTTCTATAGGTTAAAAAGACTATAGAACAGATTTATCGAAACATGTATCTATTAAAACGCAAATTGATCGTAATGGCTTTTATTAAGTGTTTAAAATGTACTATTTTATAATTAACGCTTAAAGTGAGGCAAAATGTAGTTTTCTGTTGTTGCCTAGCAACCAAGAACGTTCAAAGCAATTAGGTTGATGTCATTGTCGCATATGCTTCTATGGATCAATTGTGTATTCAGACAACATCACCAATCACTAATATAACTTATCAAAGAAACATACAGCATCTTTATCTAACTCTACCCCCAGCAGAAATTAGTTAAAAACGTGATTTTTCGTGGCCATGGACTCTAACAGTGTTGTCTACAAATTTGTGTAGCATAAACTCAGGTCGTGATAAAAACTCCAAATGTCAAACATGAATTGGCAAAACCCACGGCCACATGCAATGGGTAATATAATTCTGATTAAAATAGCAGTTTCTGAGATATGAGACCATTGTCAGAACTATTTGGATGACCCTCGTAGATAAGGAGTGCGAGTAGAGAAAGAGTGCGAGTAGAGAAGGAAGTAGAGAGAGAGAGAGACTAAAGAAAGAGAGAGAGAGAAGAGAAAGAGTGCGAATAGAGGAGTGCGAGTAGAGAAGTAGTGCGAGTAGAGAAGGAGTGCGAGTAGAGAAAGAGTGCGAGAAGAAAAGGAGTGCAAGAAGAGACAGATTGCGAGTAGAGAAGGAGTGCGAGTAGAGAATGAAGTAGAGAGAGAGAGTAGAGAAAGAGAGAGAGTAGAGAAAGAGTGCGAATAGAGAATGAGCGCGAGTAGATTAGAAGTGCGAATAGAGAAGGAGTGCGAGTAGATAAGTAGTGCGAGTAGAAAAGGGGTGCGAGTAGAGAAGCAGTGCGAGTAGAGAAGGAGTACGAGTAGAGAAGGAAGTAGAGAGGGAAAGAGTAGAGAAGGAGTGCGAGTAGAGAAGAAGTGAGAGTAGAGAAGGAAGAAGAGAGAGAGAGAGAGAGAGAGAGAGAGAGAGAGAGAGAGAGAGAGAGAGAGAGAGTTGGGAAAGTGAGAGAGTAGAGAAAGATTGCGAGTAGATAAGAAGTGCGTGTAGAGGAGTGCGAGTAGAGAAAGAGAGAGTAGAGAAGAAGTGCGAGTAGAGAAGGAGTGTGAGTAGATAAGAAATGCGTATGGAGAAAGAGTGCGAGTAGAGAAGGAAGTAGAGATAGATAGATAGATAGATAGATAGATAGATAGATAGATAGATAGATAGATAGATAGATAGATAGATAGATAGATAGATAGATAGATAGATAGATAGATAGATAGGCAGACAGGCAGGCAGGCAGGCAGGCAGGCAGGCTGGCAGGCAGGCAGGCAGACAGACAGACAGACAGACAGACAGACAGACAGACAGACAGACAGATAGATAGATAGATAGATAGATAGATAGATAGATAGATAGATAGATAGATAGATAGATAGATAGATCATGAGATAGTTAAATAGATATAGAATGAGAGAGAGAGAGTATAGAAAGAGAGAGAGAGAATAGAGAAGGAGTGCGAGAAGAGAAGGAAGTCGAGAGAGAGAGTAGAGAAAGAGAGAG
Organism: Loripinus fragilis; assembly: GCA_964019695.1. Taxonomy (NCBI): domain Eukaryota; kingdom Metazoa; phylum Mollusca; class Bivalvia; order Lucinida; family Lucinidae; genus Loripinus; species Loripinus fragilis. Next base: position 79,030,352 of record OZ026525.1, read on the forward strand.
TAGAGAATGAGTGCGAATAGAGAAGGAAAGCGAGTAGAGAATGAGTGCGAGTAGAGGAGAGTGCGAGTAGAGAAGGAGTGTGAGAAGAGAAGGAGTGCGAGTAGAGAAGGAGTGCTAGTACAGAAGGAGTGCTAGTAGAGAAGGAGTGCGAGTAGAGAAGGAGTGCGAGTAGATAAGGAGTGTGAGTAGAGAGGAAGTGCTTGTAGAGAAGGAGTGCGAGTAGGGTAGAAGTGCGAGTAGAGAAGGAGTGCTAGTAGAGAAGGAGTGCGAGTAGAGAAGGAGTGCGAGTAGAGAAAGAGAGAGTAGAGAAGGAGTGCGAGTAGAGAATAAATTATAGAGAGAGTAGGGAAGAGTGCGAGTAGAGAATAAAGTACGAGGGTTGGTCAAAAATAACTGAGCCCTACCTTATAACATTTATTTCAAATAAATGGACACATATTTAAATGATATTTCATCGCAGTTATATGTCATCTATTCAATAGCTTAATTTATATTTGTTGGTAGGCTTTATATACTGGTTGCTAGGCAACCGAAACATGACCTGTCGAACGGGTGCGTTCACGCTGTAATACATCAATATCTAAGCGTTGCCATGGAAATGATAATATCAATGTAATGCTGCATTCACTGTCGTTTGATACCTATTACACGTACCTACTCAGTGCCACAGAAAAGAAAACAACTGACCCCAAATAATAGAAGCTGTGGTAGTTTGATTTCAGAATTTAGCAAATTTTTACGTGCCTCAAGTTTCATAATTTACCCCACCCACATTCATATTAACACAATTTTAATAGAAAACATAAAATAATAGCCTAATAATGCTTTTGCAGTACTGCATACACAAACAAACCCACAGAACTATTAAATTCCTTGTTTGGAATAAATGATTCTGTTTCCATGGCAACACAATCCTCATGTTTTTGAAAATTAGTGAAATTTTGACTTATTTTGTTCCTAGGCAACGCATGCAATCAGTGTTCACCTAAACATTTACGAACCAAGTATAATGAAAATACAATATGACATATGTTATTCAAATAAATGATAAATATGTCTTTCTCAAAAACTGCCAAGCCCACAAGCTTTTTTAAGACATACTGAATATTCCTGGTGGCGGAGATCATGAACGCATCACTCTGACTGACGATCTTTAGTTGCCTAGCAACCATAACAGAAGTTTCACCGGGGTAATTATTTTGGGTCAAAACGTCTATGACATGTTATACTTATAAAAGATAATCACATTTCTTGTCTACAATGTGAGGCTTAGATATAATGAGGTAGGGCTCAGTTATTTTGACTAACCCTCGTAGAGAGAGAGAGAGAGAGAGAGAGAGAGAGAGAGAGAAGAGAGAGAGAGAAGAGAAAGACAGAGAGAGAAGAGAGACAGACGTAGAGAGAGACAGAGAGAGAGAGAGACAGAGAGTAGAGACGTAGAGAGAGAGAGAGAGAGAGAGAGAGACGCAGAGAGACACAGAGTAGAGAGAGACGTAGAAAGAGAGACAGAGAGAGAGAGAGAGAGAGAGAGAGAGAGAGAGAGAGAAAGAGAATAGAGAATAGAGAGAGACAAAGAGAATTGAGAGTAGAGAGAGACAGAGTAGAGAGAGAAAGACAGTAGAGAGAGACAAAGAGAATTGAGAGTAGAGAGAGACAAAGAGAGAGAGAGAGAGAGAGAGAGAGAGAGAGAGAGAGAGAGAGAGAGAGAAGAGCGAATATAGAGTAGAGCGAGGAGAGAGAGAGAGAGAGAGAGAGAGAGAGAGAGAGAGGAGAGAGAGTAGAGAATGAGTAAATGGGGAAGAGAGAGCTGGTTGCTTTTCTTAGTTTGTCTTCCTAGTGTCTCGTGATTGTTGTGTGGCTCTTCCTCTCGGTGCCATGGGTTTGACTGAAGTTTGTGATTGTGTTATTTCCTAATCAAACTCACTTACTATTTTTGTTGTATTTGCTTGTGTTTGTGTTAAACGCTTATATTGTGTCATTTCTAGTTTGGCAATACTCTTACTGAGATAAAGGGAGCTGAATGTTTTGCTTATTGTATTCTTTAAGGGTAGATTTGAAGTCAATAACTGTTTTGTTATATGACTTCATTTAAGAATGAAAATTTTGCTACTTTCACTTTTGTTGTTAAAGACATGTTCAACCTTCAATCTAAGACATCTAAGGACTTTCTCACAAGTTTTAGCAACTGTTATTAAAATATTATAATGTAGTATTTTGCATTTCAAATTTATTTTTATTTTAATTCTCTTAATGGGGAATGTAAAATGTTATCATAAAAGTTAAAACTGTTTTAAATTTACAGTTTGTTTATTCAAACAAAGATAAATAAGCAAAGAAAACAAAACAAAACTGTTGTAAAAATTCATGAAAGTCTTTAATTTACCTGTTGGGAGGTGAAACAGTAAAGCATGTCAATTTCATGCAGCACATGCTAGTTTCACACTCATCATGCTTTTTTTAGCTCTCTAGAGGGTAATGTTGCAGAAGTGTCAAAAATACTAGTCCAAGCTGGTCTTCATGCAATATTAACTTGTGGACCGGTTTAGACCAGTTTCCAGGTAGAAATAGAGATTTATGAAGACAAATTGGGCCAATCAGGAGACAAATTCTCTCCAGTCATATAACAAGAGAAAAATTCAAAAAAGAAATAAACTTGCGAGTTTTTAAAGGGCTTTCAATTGTGTTTCGTTTCAGTACCCGTTTTTAGAAAAGTGTCCATTTTTTAAAAAAATTATATTGGTTTATATTCTCTGATATTGGTATTAATTTTTAAAACTATTATAATTCATAGTGATTTTGAGTAAATACAGAACCATATCTTGCTGTTGTATTTAGTAACTATCGATTCATTGTGACACCCTTCGCACAATCCTCGGCAGAGAGCTGCAGAGGGTATACAAAAGCTCCCGAGGGTAGAAGAGAGCTCCAGAGGGTACACGAAAGCTCCAGAGGGCAGGCGAGACAAGGTGACCTTCAGAAGACCCTCAGACGACCAAGACGACCAGCGGCCGACGGGTTTTGATCGGCTACTGTTTTTAAACACGTTTAAAAACAGTAGCCGATCACTTTTTCGGTACCCGATTCTCGCAGGACTGAGGCGATTGCGCCAGACCTTTCCAGACTTTCCCAGGTGATTGCCCGTAATTGTCCGCAAGTTCCCGATTGTTTCGCAGATATACGGCCGATCAACCAAAAATATTGATCGGGTACTATCGGGACCAAAATGGGGGTATAAGAGTTGTAAATAAATTAATTAATTACATTTACTTACATTTGAATATTTACATTTCCTTTGCGAGTCTTTAAATGAACCTTTACATTTGAGATGTCTTTCATACCTTCATGAACAAACCGATTTAAGCCACGCGTATTCAAGTTTTGGTCTGTTAATACTTGTGGTCTCTTGCAGTTAACGTGAAGCCCTTCTTTGCAAAAGACCCGAAGTGTTAATGATTCCATGAACTGACCAAAAAACGATTTTATTTCTTAAATCAATTAATAAATTGAAATATTGCATGAATATTCTAAATTATTAGTAACGTCAGAGAATGCCGAGTATACTGTATGCCAGTCTGTGAGAAAGGATATATTCACCTGGTTGGTTTGGCTTTCTATTAGACGCTCACTGCATGCACATGTACTCGTGAATGTATGCATTTTCTGTAAACACATAATAAAGCAAGCAAGAAATTGCATTTTAGCAAGAACCAAACCAACATGGCAGAGACGACACGACGTTAAATTCCGTATTGCTTAGATGTGAAAGCCTAGATGAACGCAAGTTTGGCGGGGAAATAGAGTCTGGGGAGGGCAGTTATGGGACTTGGACCGGACTGACGAGCTGCGACAACAGAAACCAGTTGCACCATTTCATAACGTCGTTCCAGCTGCAAGTGGAGGGAAATCAGGTACCCCCCCCCCTCTCTCTCTCTCTCTCTCTCTCTCTCTCTCTCTGAGAAATAGGACAATGCATCAAGCGAGATATCTTTCATTTAGCTTGGGTCCAGTAAAGAATGATATAAGGGATTAAACAATAAAATTAAATGAGAGAGCCATTAACAGTGCCAACCATTACATGCGAGGGCTCGTGCGAGCCTTCACCTACGCACAGTCTCACTAGAGCCCTCGACGTTCGCGTATATACATTCTAAAAAATAAGTATAGGTTAACACCAAAAGACATTGCAGCCCTTTTGGTGTAACTTTACACTTACTTGCCTACCAAAACAACTTGAGGCCAACTTTTCTCCGGTGATAAATATTAAACATTTCTTCCCTTTTTGTTGCAGTTATTCTCCGAATCCACACAAACAAACAGACCATAACTTTTAGAGCAATTGAAAAGGTTACAACAAAATTAATGGCAGTACAGCTGCCACCAAATTGTTGTAAAGTTAGCGCTTAATTTGACAGTGTTCTAGCTGAAAATTCAGCTGTGAGTTTTTACGCATGTATGCGATAATATACAAGTTCACTTCAATCTCGATTGACTATCCTTTTTAAGGTTGATAGAGCATTTCTCCATCTAAATTGAATTCAATGAATATTATGTCAAATGACAGTTTTATTTGTCAATGACTTGATGTTCAAATTGGTTTTTCACTTTTGTAACTACTGTGGCTACCGTGGCTGCTCAAAGCATCCTTCTATGTGAGAACGGGTGGCAAGATTCTGAAATGCAAGCCTGGTGTATTAAATCTTTGCCACTGCCACAGATCAAATCAAAATTGGACAAACAATAAGAGCTACAGATATTTGGAGAGTCGTGGAAGACAGCCGTTTTAGGTTGTGTTACGTCACACATCCCTCGTTAATTACACTGATTGCCTGCTATTTACCTAAACAATGTTTCCATCTTGCCTGATTTTTCTGTTGGAAATAGTTGGCATGAAAGAAAATCTGGACACTTTGCAATGCAATTGTGGATTAAATCTGACTTTCAAAACTTACAGGCAGTTAAAAAATTTCACTCAATTAAAACTAAAAAACAGTTTCATCATATTCTAACGTCGTCTGCTGACTTTTTTTCCAATATTGACTTTTCGAAAAAAAAAAACTATTTAGGAACATTATCAGAGTGTCAAACCGTTTCGATCCAGTCGCCACTGGCTTATTAGTATTTTTGAGTTGCTATAACTTTCGCATTTCACACCCAATTTCAGTCAAGGTTGTACTTAAATGTCCACTCTGATAAAGCCTTACTTCGTTCCCCTTTTACTTCCAATGAACTGTTGTTTAATAGGAAAAATGAAAATAGTTCGCAGAAATTCAACACGGGTTTAGATAAACAAAACTTTTCAGCTTAAAACTGTAAATATTTTCTTACCCATAGTTCTAAGCATATGCGTTGGGTGCTCAAAAGAACCGTCTCATTGAGACGGTTCTTTTGAGTACCCACAACATATGTTTTAGTTGAAACTAAGATTTTTTTCTGTAAGACCTGAATTACCTCTGCTCTCAATCCGATTCATATTAAATTCATGCTGTTCTGTTCTGTTCTGCTATACGAAGGATCCACTGTGAATGTAACATAGTTGTCTTCTTTACAATGGCAGCATGGGGGCGATGACACAGCAGCCAACTACATCAAGTTTCACTGCCGGGACTTTGCTTCCAGTAGCCAGGGATACGAGTTGGCTTACGGAAGTGGACAAGGTCTTTATGGAAACTTCGGCCAGTGGAGCGAAAGCTGTCCTCCAAATTCAGCGGTGTGTGGTATACAAGCCAGAATCGAGGACGTTCAAGGTGGAGGAGACGATACGTCACTGAATAATATCAAATTATTCTGTTGTGGGGAGGATTGACATTAAATGATAATTTAGTTATAGCAGTATTTTTTTTATCTCTTTACCTACATCCCAGCCAGCACCAAATCTCGGGCCACTATCGGCCCGCAAGCGAAACGCCATACGGATGGCGTTTCGCTGGCGGCCCGATAGCGGCCCGATTTCACGTGCCTACTTGGATGCTGGGTAATTTTGCATGCTTTTGTCGCCGTCTGCTGACTTTTTTTCAAATTTGACAAACTTTCTTTGAGGAACATTATCAGAGTGTCAAACCGTACGGATCCAGGTCTGGCCCCACATTTGAACTGGCTCCCAACTGCAAAGGCTATCTAGAAAATATAAAAGACAAAAGTCGCTGCTAGCAAAGAAAGAGTATAGGGATCACACATGTTTTTCATACATTTAGGGGAAACTGTTCGAACACGATGCCGACAGGCCGAGTGTTCAATCATCTCCCGAGGGACCCGGCAAGTGTTAATGCACGAACATGTGTGATCTTTATTCTTACATATTTTACCTTATCCCAACCAAATACGCACTGAAAACGCTGTTAAGATATTAAAATATCCCCTTTCTTACAACAAATTGGCGATGGCTGTATACTTTCGAACGTCGTAACGTCGTCACAACGTCATGATCAGTCTGGTCTGCAACGCTTTCGATATAACGCCATTCAAAAACCTCGGGGCTCATTTTAAATATTTTCAAGTTCAAATCCATGTTCAAACAGAACGTGAATCTCCTGATTCGAACGTGGATTTTCGTTAATTTGACAATGGGTTAAAACAGCTATACGGACAGTTATTTATGCAAGAATATAGGGATCACACAAACAAGTCATGTTTTTTCTTGCGTTAAATTTTGCCGGGTCCGAGGAAGCTGTTTGAACACGGGGCCGACAGGATGAGTGTTCAAACATCTCCCGAGAGAGTCTGCAAGTGTTAATGCAATAAAACTAACATGTGTGATCGTTATCCTTACATATTTTACCTATTCCTACCCAATTCGCACTGAATTTGTGTAGAGGACGTCCCATTTTAGTCATCGTTCATCGTGATGGGAATAAGACACAATACTGGTGATATGGGCCTGGATGCAATAAGTTACGTCTTTGGGGTTTCGAATCAAATAAGGCTAAAACCAGCCTGCTCGGCTTCAATGACTAGCTAGCAGATTGGACTTTGCATGGAGCAACCTTGACCAATACACTTGCCAAATAGCGAATATAGAAGGCGCTGATCAGACTGTGTAAAGGCGCGGACTGGTTTGCGCCTTTGTTTGTCGCATGCAACAAAGTCATATAACCATATTATACATTTTACCCGCTGCTTAGGACAGGTCAACCCAGGAAGACCCGTCCAGACATAACTGGAAAAGTGTTGACTGGGACGTAAAGAATTATAATTAAAACAAACAAAACAAACAGACATATTATACAAAGTTGTAATCAGCTGAATGAAACGTATTTTATGAAGAATTTTTGTTGCATGAGCATGCATATATAAAAGTTACAACATTTTAATATATAGCTGGGATCACATGACTCCGTATCATCAATGTAACGTATGTTACTTAATTCACAAAATAGTGTATTGATTAAAACCACTTATAGACGATATGTTCACATAATGGGGGTAGAGTTGTAACATGTATAAAAATTACTTAAGATTAAAAAACACACACTTTGCATTTTACTTTGATTAAAATATATATAGAATACATCAAAATTGTAGAAAACGGATACATTCAATTTAATTTTATGAAACAGCATTACAAAACTTATCATGTCATATGGAGCCAAACTTGAAACCAGTATATTGATACAAAACTCAAAAATATTGACAACAATAACATCTTGTTCTCTGAGGGGAGAATAATTGTTGAGCTGTGTGAAAAAAGTCATGCGCGGATCCAGAAAATTTTGTCAGAGGGGATCCAACTTTGAAAACTTTTTTTCTTTTTTAGAGGGGAGAGAAGATCCAAACAAGTACCACTATAAGTGGGCCAACATCGACCCGCCAGCAAAACGCCATTGAAATGCTGGATTGGTAGCTTTGTGTTTTTAAAGGGAGCCGGACCAGAATTGCTAAGGAACCCTATATTTTGTAATTTTCCAGGAGGGGGGGAATGGGCCGGACCCCCTGTCCCCCTCTGGATCCGCCCATGAAAGTAAAATTGGCGATGGGTAACATTATTGTCACAGTCGTAACAGACGTCAAGTGCAAACGTCTCTCATTCAATGCAAAAACGACAGCACATTTTAAAAGATGTTGTCTGCAAAAATTGCAGTTTTTGTGGCGCCCATGCTAGTATGGTAATTGTTGTGTTCAATAGAACAAAAATGGGGACATTACGCTTAGAGTAAATTCTAGAACATATATAGATTATCTGAGGCACATTAATCTATTAACATGATAAAATATCAATATTACCTAACAGTATCGCGTCTTTTACATCCAAACTTGTATACACCGTAAGCCAAAAACGTAAGAAGATAATGTAGCAATGACTTGTAGAGAAAACCCGCATTTGATGTACGTGAACAAAAAAAAATCGAAAAACGTTGACCACTAAAACGCAATTCGCTGCACCCGTGTGACTGCATGTCATGTGAGCCAGTGGTGGTTATCGCATACACGGGCAGCGAAGGATCAGACGAACCTGCTCAGTCGTAAGTTTAGAGACTTCACTACTCGCACAATAAAGTATGGACGTAGTTAAATGATCAGCCTAAACTGAGACATGTAGCTCTACTAGATAGCTTTACATACGTGTTTAAATAATGATTTTACACACGTACACTAAGGGCCAAAATCTCATGAGCCGGCCAAATGCGTAAGCCAATTTTCGCCAAAATAAGCATTTGATGTTGAAATAAAATCTAGATGTCTGCATCACTCCTTTGCATTGCTAAGCTTTCACATATACGAGTGTAGTAAAATCTTGCATTAGTATAAAATGAACTTATACCACCTTTACCAATTTCAGCATGGAATATCCCTTGATGTGCAAGGTCTACACTGATGTAGGTGGTATAAAATAGTTATACCATGTTTGTCCACCTGTACGTAAGATAATCCACTCGCTAAAGCTCGTGGATTATCTCCACGTACAGGCGGACAACCCATGGTATAACTATTACATAGCATATTGCGCGGTGAAAACGACCCGGTCGGTTCTAAAAATATCCATCAGAAGAGATGGCAAATGCCCCGACCTAAAGCTAAATGATAGACAAATATAAACGGACAACCAAGTACATGTATTTATAATGTAAGAGAGATACTGAGCTGAGTGTCCACTGTAATCTTTAATATACAGTATAGTAAAGTAAATATACTCATTGTCAGTGAAAAGTTACCAGTTAATCACTTACACTTAACATTGGACAATATTTAGTTCATTCTGAACGAAGAACTGTCGATACTTCAACACTCAATTTTATGGCATAGAATCCCATGCATCACCACTATGGAAAACCGTATCAATCACACCCGAATGCATTATGATCATTCCTTGACGGACCCCTGTAGTTTCCATTGCATTGTATGGGGAAATGCAAAGTTTTGGTGCTGCCTTAAAGTTTGATCCTCATTTTTCGCGTTTAATGGGATAACCTAAACCATTTTGGTGGCGTTTTCAATGAAAATGTCTTGGGCATGTTTTGGCATGTTGTCTTCTGAAAATGATGATTTCAAATTCTAAAAAAACTGCAAAATACGTAAAATGCACGTGCATCAAGTGCACCACAGTTCCAGGGCTCGTGTAGCTGTTTTATCTCTCCAAACCAGCTTGTCGTTGATTAGAAACATGAACGTAACACTATAGCTAAAGAGCTGTATTATATATTTTCCGAAATATCGAAATTTCGATACTGGTAACGACTTAAAGACTTATCTATTGGTGAGATGGTAGGGGCCTGATGCTTTGGCTGTTTGTCGGGCCCACCGGGGTTTACCTGTTGGATTTCTTTTGCTCCGGTATTCGGTTTTATTTACTGTTGTGTCCTTATCTTTGATTTATCTCCTTGTTATATTTTGATTTATATGTTTTAGGAGATAATGCATTGATAAGTTAGGGGTCTTTCATGCAAACCAAATATCTATGTGTCTTGATTCACATCTGAATTAAGGGTGAGGTTGGCGCGCCGTTAAACCGGTTTAAGCCCTCCAGTAAAATATTTTACTGACCGTTCCAAGGCGGTACTTCTTTTGTGGATCTTTTATGTTTTTGTTCTGTCTTATGTTTGCTATGTCTTGGTGCGCGTCTGTTCTGTTTATATGTGCTTTGTGGTCACCTGCTGGGAAAGGGCTGACCTCTTGCCTCTCGTTTGTGGTGTCTAACTGTGATTTTGTAACTTTCCCATTGGTATCCTGGGTCGGGTGTGGTACTTGATTGTATCGACTCTTGATCTTTGCACCCTTACTTACTTTTCATTGATGCTGAGTATAGCGTAATGCCCTTTATTGCCCCCGAGGGAGGGGACATAGTATTCGACATTCTGTCCTTCCACACCCTACCCCCCTCTTCAAGAAGTAGGCAACTTCTCCTACAGTTTTATGCCGAGTCCTTCAAAACTTTATAGGTGTTTAGGACATGGGCTTAAGATGTGCATATTGTTTGAATATAATCCTCATTTTATTTTTTGTCACTTTTTTTAACCTGGTCATTTTTCTGACCAAAATTTAATAGATATAGGGTTCTTGCGTGCACATCTCATCCTACAGTTTTACTCTGATTCCTTTGAAACTTTACAGGTGTTTAGATTATGACACGAAGATGTGCATATATTTGGATATAATCCTCCGATTAATTTTGTCATTTTTTTACAAGTTGAGCTCAATCATTTTTGCAGGCGTTATTACATTCAAAGTAAACAGTGGATCCCTTGTGTGTGCAACTCCTACAGTTATATGACGATTGTTTCGAAACATTACATATGTTTAGGTCATGGTCTAAAGATCCTACTTTCCTCAGATTATTTTGTTACTTTTTTCACAGGTTGAGTTTAGTCGCTTTTTCGGCATTTATTATTATCAAAGTGACCATATCTGATACTGGGTACCTTGTGTGCGCAACTCATTTTATGCTAACTCTTTTGAAACGTTACGTGTGTTTTTGTCATGATCTGAAGATATGCATGTGAATTTTTATAATCCTCAGAATGTTTGTCACTTTTTCTTGGATATGACCATGCCATAGACATTTTCCGACTTTCAATGATATCGATATCTACATATAGGCCTTGTGTACCCAACTGCTCCTACAGTTTTGAAACTTTGAATGTGCTAATGTCATGGCCCGAAAAATGAATCGGCTTAGGATATAATGCTTAAATTCAGCTTTAAGTCATTTTAAAGGGACATAAATTCTCTGAATGCGCTTGTTGTTACTGACTCTTAACTTATTCAAGGGGTGTATGTCAAAAAATAAGCGCTGTACAGTAACTAATTTTGCACCAATCACAACATTTTTACTAGTACGTGACACACAATATATAGACTCTCTCTTTGGATGCTCTCAAGATTTTGCCTCTATTTGGAGGTAACTCAAACAGCAAGCAATTATTTTTACAAGTGGCACACCGTCTTGACTTTATATGAACAGTACCAAATCTTATGGAAAAGTCTGCTGGGAAATTATTGAGTGTATAAGGCGCGTTTTGACTGCAAGATTCTCTTGGCTGTATACTTTCATACGTATATGCATACCAATATTTAATACATGTATAATCTAAATATTTCAAAGGGTATAAAATATATGGTGTGAATCAGATTTCATCTACGAACTCGCTACCCCCCCCCCCCCCATCGATATTGTTGGTCGGGGTTAAAAGCTAGCCATGGAAAAGAGAAATATACTCAGAAAAACAATTGAAGGATATTTGGATTCAGTCCCATCTCTAACATTCAATACAATAAAAACTTTACTAATTATGCACGCATTTCATAGTTCCAGACATCTGCAATAAAAATGGATGCTTTATTTTAGTCACGCTTCAATGTTTCAAGTACAGTACACATCCAAATGGTTCAACCCTCTATACTGAAAAGTCACAACGTTCAGAAATGATTGAAACCGATTTTTAAAGTTTGTATTCCATAATGACTGGCTCCAAAATCATCGCTGGTTCTCCCTCCAAAACATGACACCTAATTTTGAAGCTGTTTTCAATGTTTTACTGAAACTTTGTAGTCAAATTTTCTTGGGTTTGCCATATTCGTGTATTTTTGTTGAAGAAGTTGTCCTATTATTGGGGGCGATGACTGATAAATTCGTGTTAACTTTTGTCTGTGGTCGGAATTAGAACATAAGCAATGACCTGGTAAAGGTTGCAGCAAAAATTGAGAGCGCTAAATTTTTTGCTTGTGAACTTTGGGTAGAGAGGGTCGGTACATTTGGTGAAGTACTGTATCGTAACCAATGACCCGTGAATTTCAAATTTGCATTTTGGTGAATTGCATAGTGATAATTCTATCAATGACAAAAATAATTTGTTTGAAAATTGTATTCGCAAATGTTTTAAAGTCAAAAGAATTTTAATATCCTTCAATTGTTTTTCTGAGTATAGTTCAAACCAGATGAATAACAACTATTTAGTTTGGGTGAAAAGGGCGTAAAGACAAATGGAAAACTATCTTCTGTCCTAGATTTTTACCCGAACTGATAAAAAACAAAAAACATAGTGAAGTAGCTACACCAGAAAAAAATCCTTTTTTAAATACTCGAACCTCAATTGATTTAGGCTTACAGAATTGCACGATCGGTGAGTTTGATAAACGTAGACTCGCCTAGGCATTTGGTGTTCGAAAGTCCATCTTTTGTCAAGCTTTATGTTTGCAAACCAGTCAGACTTGTGGGAGACTGTGCATATACCATGGCTCATATAAGCCTTGACTTGTCGTCAAGACCCACATAGAATGGCTCATAATGTACTTTTTTCCTCGTGCTGGGATAAATGTTTGATAACGAAGTATATAATAAGCAGTATCCCTCAGACTTTGCATAAAATATATATTTATCTATCAATAAAATGGCTAGCAATAAGAATATGTTTTTCTATTGGGGGTCGGGGTCACCCCCTTGCTGGAAGGCCATGATCGTGCTTCAAGAGAAGGGGCTGTGGGAAGGAATTCCTAACAAACTTTTGGAGTTCTCAAAAAAGGAACATAAGGGAGAGGATGTGTTGAAAATGAACCCACGTGGTCAGGTGAGTATTAAAGCACCAATCGCAACAAAAGTCGTCTGCTTTTCTCGTCTGCTGAAATGTTTAAGAAGTCTCTATGGCAAACAGTGTGGACCCAGCTCAGACTGCTCCTATAATCAGCCTGCTCCTATAGGAGCAGTCTGTTCTGGGTCCACGCTGTTTGTTTCTATACTTAGTTCGTCAGTAATGTTAGGCAATTATTTGCAGCAGATGACTTCAGAAGACGACATTTTTAGATGCATTTTTTTTCTTGGCGCTTTAAGGGTTAAGAGGTTTATATCATTTAGGTCTGTGCCTAATCGTCAGAAAGCTTGCTCTTGTATGCAAACAGTAAAGGCACTGACAAGCATGAGCATCTGCGCAGTCTGATCAGCGCTTTTAATATTTGCTTTCTGGAAAATAAAGCATCTAAACTTCCAGTCCGCAAAAATTCATTAAATTTAAGTGGTCTCTGTACCTGAGCAGGCTGGTGTCGCAACCTCGTAGACAGACTTTCTCGCGAAGAGGCCATTTTTTTTTCTTTCTTATAAATGAAGCTATTTCTATTTCTGCATACCATTTAACAAGGAGGTTCCGACTGTGAGGTCATAATATGTTTTGGTACTAAAGTTTTAAATTATCACTAGATCTTAGTTATTGGAAGTGATAACGGTTTGGGGATATACCTTACATCACTGTCATAACTCACTTGTGGAATAGTACATACTATACTTAAGTTATTTTCTTTGCATTGATGCTTTACGTCGCAGTCAACAATTGTTCAGCCATGCCAGGAAATTTCATCGGTTGAACCAGTACTAAGCAAAGGACACAACACAATGGCTCCGTATCTCGTACCAGCGAACCCTCGATCTCAAATCTAAACAATAAGCACTCCACCACTTTAGAAATGAATTCGATTTTTGGAAGGTTCATGGAATCATGAATACTTCGGGTCTCTTGCAAAGTAAGTTAAGTCTGGAGGGCTTTACGTTTACTATGCAAGAGACCCGAAGTATTCATGATTCCATGAACCTTCCAAAAATTGAATTTATTGCTTTTATTTACATTTTATTATAAATGAATTATTTTTAGAAATTATTTATTATTTAGGAGATAAAACAACGTTGTATTTAATATTTAATCGCATTAACGGCTTTGTTGGAGTGCAAAACGGTAAAGCGGAACAGCCAGTAGCTTGTTTTGCATGTGCGACTCAGGTGTGGCTCGCTGTCAAATCACAACACCAGTGTCACATCTGGCGAATGAATTCGATGTTCGAAGCGAATTGCACGGGCAAGTGAGCTTGGCAGCTGTTAATCAAATTTTGTGTCGTTCATGAGGCTATGAACGGTTGCAAAAATCTAAATATTCATAAAAATGTAAATATTATGTCAAAACCGAAGTTATTATACATCACAACTTCATTTGGGTATTACCTCTCCTCCAGCGCAAATGTTAAAACCATATGTTGGGCCTGGTAGCGAGAAAACCTGTCTTCGGGGTGTCCGACAAAGCGAGTTTCAAACCAGTCTCCTCAGCTACAGAGACTAGCTGGAACATTGAAATTTCACCTGCAGCAAGTTTACATACGATACTTTCTAAAAAGCTTTTAACTAATGCGCTGAACAGGCTGCGCGGATGCGCCGAGGCTGATCTGCGCCTGTTTTGTTCGCAAACCCACGAAGACAGGTTTTCTCGGGTCGAGGCTCGAATGAGATACATTTGATTGCCTATCGCATATGCGCAAACTTATCCTTCAACACATTTAAGCCGAATGGAATATTCCGTTCTTCTCAATTGGATCGGTCCATTTCCATTTTCAGGAGGGTTGGGTGGTATTTTTTATTTTTAATTCAAATTTGGATAGAACATTCTGTGAGCAAACAGTGGAGAACCTGATCAGACGTCGCGTTCTGCGGCGTCCGAACTGGGTCTGCACTGTATGCTGATGTCTCACAAAAAGGACGCCATGGTTAAACATGCACATACGGCTATGTAATGGACCGTTAGTGTAGTCTGAACATTTACATAAATGCATCCTTATTTTGCGCTTGCGTAAACGAAAGGCTTTTGCGAAACTGTGCGGATCTGCAGGCTTATCTGAATCTTAACAGCCATCCTGTGCGACAATCACCAAACATATCGAATATTTCATCGAAAGTCAAAGTTTGCAATTCTTAATCTATTGCATAATGGTTTTAACAATCAGCTACCTTCTGGTGACAGCAAACCGTTTAATATGAAAAAAGGAAATGCATGGTGATGCTCTTTTGTTCAACATGCGATATATATACGTCATGCATCGTTAACCCTAACCAAATAGTGATATCACACGGATGAAATGCCGTTCTGTCGATCCTGATCTGGGTTTAGAAGGGTCGCATGGTTAACAGCAGACGTAAAATGTAGCCGCTAGCAAGGAAAGAGCTATAACCGTACCTTTTTCTATTTCTCTACTTTACAGTTACCAACATTTCGTGATGGCGACCTAATTGTCAACGAGTCTGATGCAATTTGCATGTATCTTGAGGTGAGTCTGATATATACTCATGCTAAAAAAAGAAGGCTACCCTGAGCTTTGTATAAGGTACGTTTAATTTGCATAGCAATTCAGGGGTCTCTAACAGGCCAATGCTAAGTTGATGAAGTCCTTCACCCACATGTCCTGCAAATTTATTAGATTGTTGGAAACATTTTCTCTTCCATCAAGACAATGCCAGTATACCTGCACTATGGCAAGATACTGTTTGCAAGCTGGTCATGTCATACCCCATTGACTGGCCTTCCTGGTCCCAATCCATCTCCTATCGGCCACCCCTGGGATATTCTAGGCTTGCAGATACATGGTCGTATCCCTTCCCATCTGCCACATTTCCTGAATTTGAACACTAGCTGGTTGAACAATGGCAATTAATTCCACGAGGGGTGTGGTACAATCCAAGGCTTCTTTTAAGCATGCGTAAAAGCATCAAAGAATGCATTCATAAAGGTGGCGGTCATACAAGATATGACTTACAATATATATATTTATAATCATACCATGTTCATGTCTGTATTTATTTTCGAAAAAAGCTGGTGAATTGGGGTGGCCTTCTTTTTATTAGCATGAGTATACTATAGAAGATTCAATATTTTTATTTATTTATTAACAATATTTTCAGGGGGTAAACACATTTAGCCTGTCGGCTATTCTCCCATGTGCTCTTTCATAAAAGACATAAACTATATACATGTACTTACGTTAAGAAGCTAACAACTGTCTAATGTAGACATAATCTGTAAGTCTTAAACAGACGAATTCATCCCAGGTTGAATAAGATTATATGGGTTCAACCAAGCTTCGCAAAGATGATATTGCCATGAATCAGATTGTATAAGTTTATCTTTGCATCATCCGCGATGAAATCAGAAAACAATATTTGAGCCGCGACATGAGATTTCCAACAATGTGGTATGTGAGACCAGCAAATGCTCAGACCAGCATTCGCATATGCGCAGTCTGATCAATGCCTTTGCTTGTCTATGACTGTTAAGCTACTGACTGAACAGCATTTTGAGTTTCTAAGCTTGAAAGGAGGCTGCACCGGCTCGTTAGAGTCTTTACTTGTAAAAATGCCACATTTTTGGAAATCTCATGCCGCGGCTTATTTCAGGAAAAGAGGCATTGAATAGTATAATGGTATTTCGGATTTGAACAATTGTTAAAAGAGCTGCACATATTTTCACAAATTGTATAGAGTTAGTTGCTATTTAAAAATATTATATATATTAAGAGAAGTTGACGTGGTACTCTTTTTGTAGGATTATAATTGGTTTTATTGGTTGTCGTTGACTATTCTACATTGAGACAATGAGATTTGATTCAAGTGTCTTATATATTTTTATGCTTTACAGGACAAATATAGTAATGACAGTAACCGTCTTCTACCCAAAGACCCAGTACAAAGAGCTGCAGTATATCAGAAAATGGTTGAGGTACGCTTCTTAACCTTACAATTCATTTCCAATCTTAAACTTCCATCCATAATGTAATGAGCCTATCCATGAGAAAACCAGGTCCCGAGGATATAAACTTTTTTTTATGCTCAACTCAGCTGAAATATATTATGCTCGTAAATGTTAAAATGCCAACAATTGTTGGCATGATTTTAACATTTATTTGCATGATACATATAACGTCTGAGAGTATGAAAGCATGAAAAGTCATTATCTATCAGCAGTTTAGTTTAATGAGCAGTTGGAATCTCATGCACAGTCGAGTTGAGCATGAAACATGTTTTATAACATCGTGGCCATTTTTCCTGCATACAAACTACATAGGGACATAAAAGAATATGAATCCAAACAGTCTGGTCAGTACCTATTTTTTTCGCTATCTGTGTGTCATTATAACTATGATGCAACATAAAACGTTTCAATATTCCAGCTAGTCTCTGCAGAATAAGTTAGTTTGAGTCTTACCCTTATCATTTTCCACAACGACAGCTCTTCTAACGACGAGACCAAAAAACTTGGTATGCCTTTTAAACAAAATGAATGAATACTGGCATATTCTAGCCATCCCCCACTCAAACAAACTAGGATTTTTGTACACTCTAATTTCTAAAATACAGTGTAATAGACGCAAAGGGACGCATACCAGCCTGCGAACACTTTTGTATCAGAGTGTAACCATATGGAATTATCGAAACTCTCACTTTCAAATATTAAATCATAGTAGAATATTAAGAACCTTAAGAGCAATATTACACCGCAGCAGCGAGCAGCAGCTTAGGCATTGTATGTCATCCATCATACCAGTTATTGTTTTACTCTGACATGTCTCTGGTAACACGATATGGACCAATTCAATTCGTCATGTTGTCTCTAGGAACACATTAAATTGCTAGTCTGAAGAAAAGAAGAGTTTACATTTATCCATCTGTAACCAAGCGGAAAAGAGTCTCTATCAAGTTGAGCAATGGGTAACCCATCAAAGTACTAACTGTGGACACTGTTGCTTAAAGCTACATAGTCTGTAACTTTTGATATTCTCATTTTGGAAAAAAAGTTTCTATGATTCAAGAATACAGTAAAAATACTCAAATTCAGGTAAAGTTTTTTACAATTTTTAAAAAAATCTTAACAAATTTTCACTATCAAGTTAACAGCATTTATGTTAAAAATCAACTGTCTATAATTATTGGGGGGACGCAAATAATTCCCAACAAGAGAAAAATTACCTGTTTTTATTAGATAATTCACTTTTCCATACAGTTTTTAACTGTAATGAACATATTTATTGTGAAAACATAACTTAATTCTATTTTTACAAATGATTTAAAAAGATTTTTTTTTTCGAAAACTGTTCATAGTTACAGATCTAGATCTAGTCTCTTTAAGTTCGTATAAAAGGAAGATCACTAACACACGTCGCTGTAAAAACTAGCTCATATAGTAAGGCTGTATTAATGTTCTACATAGTTCTCCTTGCCAAAAACCATTGACAGGACTGTTAGGTCTCTGGTAACCGACATGCCAATATAATGTTGAGAACAAAAGAAACAATAAAGGTGACACTGGTAAACCTATATGGGACATTCGGTAAAGTCCGTCACAATTTGAGAATCGAATCTTGACTCGGGTGTATATAAGGAGCATTTTACGTAGTACTATGTACCAAATAGCTCCATTTTGTTAGCGGGAACTGGGAAACTGCAAAAAATAGTTCTGCAACATGTGAGTTCAGCTTTATTAAAATCGACTATTCTGATTATCAGAAAAGTTAAATCAGCAGTTTAAATGAAGTTTATGTATGTTTCAACAAAATATAGCTTTTAAGCGATATTTTATCGAAAAAACACAAACTTCATTTACGCAGTTTGTTTTGCTGCAATCACTCTTGATATTGTGTTAACATGGTTTCTGTGACGTCAGTGTCACGTTATATAACGTCAGCGTCACGTTATCACTCGCATTATCAAAGTAAATCCTTGATGTACATCCGTGGTCTAATTCCACGGAATTTCGCGGAATTATCCGAGACAGTTCCGATTGCTATATGGGAATGGTATGTTGGGTTAAGAGTAAGATCATTTTCTGAGGAGCCCCCCTGGTACATTGCAACTGGTCTGTGACATGTCCTCGTCTCTTGCATGATTCAGGTGCGAATCCTGTTTAGTCAAGATTCAACCTAGGATCCTTGCCAATAAAATGCAATGGTCTATGGCACGTTCTGGTGTAACATGTATGTTGTTTATCTATTTCGTATTTTGTTTACTTAGTTTCTGCTGACCCAGATATTGGAGACATTGATGGTAAATAAGTTGTTGTAAACAAAGTATTTATTTGGTTATAAGATTTTTCTAGAATGATGACTAATCATCTAGAGATTACCAGAAAAGCCTAGAATCCTCTAGAATTTTCTTTTTCATGCCAATAGAAGCTTTGAGTAGGTTCTGGAATTCAGTAGAATCATTGAGTAATCTCTGGAACTTTCCGGAATGAATAAATATAGCTTATGATATCATAGTTCTTTCCTGATTAATCCAGAACTTTCTTAAAGGGTATATATAAGAGTAAATTTTTCATAAGGGCATCTTTGAAATAATTTCACCTTTTAAAAGTCTAAACCTTTTGTGCTGGAATTCTATATTGGAATAATTAGTGTTTAACTTATTCATTCTGGATTACTTTGGATTATTCAGTTTTGGATTCAGACTTCATGTTCATTTGGATTTATCTTCAAAGTCTGGGATCAGAAACTGCTGGAAGACTTGTGTTGATAAATATTCTGAGGGCCAATTTAGACATACAAGGTATTGTAAATTAGACTTTCTCTGATTGTATAACTATTTTCCATTGCTTATTGTAAATGATAATTTTTGTTTTTAATAAATTTTGTTAATTTTCAAAAGTGCTTTTTGCTGACTTTCCAAATAGTAAAATTTTGGTTTCCTGAATTTGTTTCTAGTTACGCCTGGCACGTAACAGAAATTGGGGGCTCGTCCGGGATTGAAATTTATTCTGCACCAAATTAATTTGAAATTTAAAATAATCTTTACTGTTTTCTGTTTAACTAGCTGAAGCCAGCAGAAAGCAAATATGTCATTCAAACTTAGTGATTTTACTGCGTCACCTTCTCAGGACCTGTTAGACTTGGCAAAAAAGTCTGATCTTTTGGATATTGCTGATCATTATGGCTTACCCAATGTCAAAAAGACTATGTTAAAACATGAAATTAAGAATGTTCTCATTCAGTTCTTTGTAGACGAGGAAATATTTGATTCCTCAGCCACATCTCAGATTCTGGTTACCCAGACTGATTTGCAGTTGAGAGAATTAGAAATTAAAAGGCAAGTTGAGATGGAAAAATTAAGGCTAGAACATGAGGATAGAATAAGGATGGAAACATTAGAACGAGAAGATAGGTTGTTAAGAGAAAAATTAGAACATGAGAAATTAAGGTTGGAAATGGAAGAACGGGAGAAGGAAAAACAAAGAGAAATGGAAAGAGAAAAGTTAAATCATGATAAATTAAGGCTAGAAATGGAAGAAAATAAAAAGAAATTAAGGCTAGAAGCTGAAGAACGCATTGAAATTGAAAAAGAAAAATTACAATTTGAGTTAAAAATGAAAGAACTTGAGTTAGAAGGAAAATCTAAATCAAAACCTTTGCCTTTAGACTCTGGCAAATATTTTGATGTGACAAAACACATCCGACTCGTTCCTCCATTTCAAGAAAAAGAAGTTGACAAATATTTTTTACATTTTGAGAAGGTGGCAGAAAACCTGAAATGGCCAAGAGAGCACTGGACCTTACTTTTACAGAGCGTTGTAATAGGCAAAGCTCGAGAAATTTACACTCAGCTTTCACTAGAACAAAGCTCAGATTATGACAAAGTAAAAGAACTTATTCTTAAGGCTTATGAGTTTGTCCCTGAAGCTTACAGGCAGAAATTTAGAGATTGTAGGAAAGAACCTAACCAGACTCATGTGGAATTTGCTAGAACAAAAGAACAATTATTTGATAGGTGGTGCTCTTCAAAGAAAGTAGGTTCTGATCATGAAAAACTAAGACAGCTCATGCTTGTTGAAGAATTCAAATGGTGCATAAATTCTCACGTCAGGGCTTTCTTAAATGAAAAAGAAGTTGAAAATTTGGACATAGCAGCTAGACTAGCTGATGATTATTCTTTGACTCATAAGGCTTCTTTTGTTAACAAGCCATTTCCTAGGAAACCATTCAACCCTCAATTAAAATTTACACCTCAATCAAGATCATTTTCCCCTCAGTCAAAACCATATTCCCCCCAGTCAGGTCCAAAATCCAACCCCAGTAATCCATCTGATAATTCCAGTCATTCATTTACTCCCAAACCTAGATTTTCTGGTGAAAACAAAGGTCAAAGTCCTTTATCCCAGCCAATTTGCAATTATTGTAAACAATCAGGCCATATAATTTCTGAATGTATAGCTTTGAAAAGAAAGAGAGAGAAAGAAAGACAGGAGAGTCCTAAACCCACAGGTCTCACCTCTTTAAGGCTAAAACCACAGTCTTCTATTCAGGATGAGAATCCTATTTTGGTCAAAACATCTGAGACTGATGCCGTTATGGAGATTTATGAACCATTCTTATCAGATGGTTCCGTGTCACTAAATAGTGACTTTGCCCAGTCTACCCCTATTAAAATCTTACGAGATACTGGTGCTTCTCAATCCCTTATCTTGGCAGATACTCTGCCTTTTTCTGAGAAGACTTCTTCTGGGACAAGTGTCCTTATCCAGGGTGAAGAGTGTGGATTTATTAATGTACCGCTCCATAACATTTATTTGTCCTCAGACTTAGTTACTGGTCTCGTGGCTGTAGGTATTAGACCTTCTTTACCTTTTAAAGGTGTTCATTTGCTTTTAGGCAATGATTTAGCTGGAGATAAGGTTGTGGTAGACCCACTTTTGACCAGCACACCTTGTGTTGATCAACCGCCTGATCCCATTGAGCAGGAAATTCCTGACCTTTACCCTTCTTGTGCCTGTCACTAGGGCAATGGCGAAGAATGCCAATCAGAATAACGGGATGCAGGATATTAATTTAGCTGACACTTTGATAGGCCAGTCCTTTAATGATGAGATTTCAAATTCTCTTTCTCCCAGCCAGTCTGACATTCAGACTGACTTTGACACTTCAAGGTCAAACACTGACCTTTCACCTTTAATTGCAAATGACCAAGGTCATGACCAGCTGTCAAGGTCTCAGCTTTTTAAGGAACAACACAGTGATCCTGAGATATCACCTTTATATGATAGAGCTTTAGATGAAAATGAAATGTCACAAATCCCTGTTTGTTATTATGTGAAAAATGACATTTTGATGAGAAAATGGCGTCCTCCTGATGTCTCAGCAGATGATGAGTGGACAGTTAACCACCAGATTGTGGTTCTTAGGGCTTATCGTCCTGAAATTTTGAATTTGGCTCATGAAACTCCCATGTCAGGCCATTTAGGTGTAAATAAGACCTATCACAAAATTCTTAATCATTTCTTTTGGCCAGGATTAAAATCAGATGTTTCTCAGCACTGCAAATCCTGCCACACTTGTCAAATGGTAGGAAAACCCAATCAGACCATTCCAAAAGCTTCTTTACAGCCCATTCCTGCCTTTGATGAACCTTTTAGCAGAATCATTATTGACTGTGTAGGTCCCCTACCCAAAACAAAGTCAGGTTGTCAATATCTTTTGACTAGTATGTGTGCTTCAACACGCTTCCCTGAAGCCATTCCACTCAGAAATATCAAGACTAAGACAATTGTTAAGGCACTTGTGAAGTTTTTCACTTTTGTGGGACTTCCAAGGTCTGTACAATCTGATCAAGGTTCAAATTTTATGTCAGGAATTTTTCAGCAAGTCATGCATGAACTTGGAATCAAACAATACAAGTCATCGGCTTATCATCCTGAAAGTCAGGGTGCCTTAGAAAGATTTCATCAAACTTTGAAAAACATGATCAGATCTTACTGCTTTGACACAGAGAAAGATTGGGATGAAGGTATACATTTGCTTTTATTTGCTGTAAGAGAATCTGTACAGGAGTCTCTTGGGTTCAGCCCATTTGAACTGGTATTTGGGCATACTGTGCGTGGACCCTTGAAACTTCTGAAAGAAAAAATTCTCTTAGATGATGATAGCTCTTTGAACTTACTTCAGTATGTGTCTGATTTCAAAAATAGACTATCAAAAGCCTGTGAAGCTGCTCGGTCCAATCTCAAATCAGCTCAAAGCAAAATGAAATTGCGTTATGGTGAAAATGCTCAGGATAGAAATTTTGAACCTGGAGACAAGGTACTTGCTCTTTTGCCCATTCCTGGTAAGCCATTGCAAGCTAGATATTATGGTCCTTATACTGTTGACAAAAAGTTAAGTAATGTTAATTACACTGTCAACACTCCTGGGAGGCGCAAACAAAAACAGTTATGTCATATCAACATGCTTAAAAAGTACAATGATAGGTATAGTTCTGTTATTTCATCAGTGAATCTAGTTAATACTGTCCCTCTTGAACAAAATCAAATGGACTCTGAAGATATGAACTTTGTGAAATCTGATCCCGCGTCGTCAAAACTCAAGAACTCTGATATCTTAAAGGATCTTGACCAGAAATTGTCTCATCTTAGTTCAGACAAGAGACTTGAACTGAAGCAGTTAATTCTTGAATATGAGCACTTATTTCCGGACATTCCATCCAAAACTGACAAAATTTATCATGATGTTGAACTTATTGAAGGTTCAAAACCTGTGAAACAACATCCATACAGAATGAACCCTGTAAAACAACAAATTCTCAGAGAAGAAGTTCAATATTTGCTCGATAATGACTTTATAGAACCTAGTCAAAGTGAATGGAGTTCCCCTTGTGTTCTTGTACCAAAACCTGATGGGACATTTCGCATGTGTACGGACTACCGTAAAGTAAATTCAGTCACCAAAACAGACACGTTTCCCATCCCACGAATCGATGACTGCATCGATAACATTGGACAAGCCAAATACGTTACAAAATTCGATCTGCTTAAAGGATTTTGGCAAATACCTCTGACAGACAGAGCAAAGGAGATCTCAGCATTTGTTACTCCAGACGGATTGTATCAGTATAAAGTTATGCCATTTGGAATGAAGAACTCCCCAGCAACATTTCAACGCTTAGTTAATAGTTTGATATCTAATCTGGCTGGCTGTAAAGCCTATATCGACGACGCTATCATCTTCAGTGAAGAATGGGAACGACACTTACAAACTATCAGAAATTTCTTTGACAGACCAAGTGAAGCTACACTAACAGTTACACTTAACAAAGAGTGAATTTTGCCATGCAAATTTGACATTCTTAGGTCATACGGTGGGACAAGGTCAGGTAAAACCTGTAGAAGCTAAAGTTGAGACTATTGCAGTTTTTCCCGTGCCTTCTGGCAAAAGACAACTGATGCGCTTTCTCGGTATGGCTGGATATTACAGGAAATTCTGTAATAACTTCTCTGTCATAGCAGAGCCTTTGACAAACTTACTTGGCAAAAGGGTCAAGTTTATTTGGACTGATAATTGTCTGAAGTCTTTCGATAAGCTTAAAGCCATACTTAAAAGTGCTCCAGTTCTCCTAGCACCAAGCTTTGACAAAGAATTTAAGTTGGCCGTAGATGCCAGTGATGTTGGTGCAGGCAGTGTATTGTTACAGGAAGATGACAATGGTGTTGATCATTCTGTTTGTTACTATTCTAAAAAGTTTAACAAACATCAGAGAAATTACTCTACCATAGAGAAAGAATGCTTATCTCTCATCCTTGCACTTCAGCACTTCGAAGTTTACCTAGCCTCTTCAGTTGCACCTATTATCATTTTCACTGATCACAATCCACTGACTTTCATTCATAAAATGAAAAACAAGAACCAGCGTTTACTCAGATGGAGTCTCATGTTGCAAGAGCACAATCTAGATATCAGACATATTAAGGGAAAAGATAATATCATCCCAGATGTGCTCTCTAGGGCTTAGTTGCCACTATACTGTTGATGTGAGTTTGTGCTATTGCTCTTTATTGATCTGATTCAACATTATTGTTTGTTATATAATTGTTCATTATTGCAAAAGAAAGATTTACTTCATAAAACTTTCTTTTCTTTGAGGAGGGGAAGTGTAACATGTATGTTGTTTATCTATTTCATATTTTGTTTACTTAGTTTCTGCTGACCCAGATATTGGAGACATTGATGGTAAATAAGTTGTTGTAAACAAAGTATTTATTTGGTTATAAGATTTTTCTAGAA
This sequence comes from Loripinus fragilis, assembly GCA_964019695.1. Lineage (NCBI taxonomy): Eukaryota > Metazoa > Mollusca > Bivalvia > Lucinida > Lucinidae > Loripinus > Loripinus fragilis. Next base: position 79,055,621 of record OZ026525.1, read on the forward strand.
TGATGACTAATCATCTAGAGATTACCAGAAAAGCCTAGAATCCTCTAGAATTTTCTTTTTCATGCCAATAGAAGCTTTGAGTAGGTTCTGGAATTCAGTAGAATCATTGAGTAATCTCTGGAACTTTCCGGAATGAATAAATATAGCTTATGATATCATAGTTCTTTCCTGATTAATCCAGAACTTTCTTAAAGGGTATATATAAGAGTAAATTTTTCATAAGGGCATCTTTGAAATAATTTCACCTTTTAAAAGTCTAAACCTTTTGTGCTGGAATTCTATATTGGAATAATTAGTGTTTAACTTATTCATTCTGGATTACTTTGGATTATTCAGTTTTGGATTCAGACTTCATGTTCATTTGGATTTATCTTCAAAGTCTGGGATCAGAAACTGCTGGAAGACTTGTGTTGATAAATATTCTGAGGGCCAATTTAGACATACAAGGTATTGTAAATTAGACTTTCTCTGATTGTATAACTATTTTCCATTGCTTATTGTAAATGATAATTTTTGTTTTTAATAAATTTTGTTAAATTTTAAAAGTGCTTTTTGCTGACTTTCCAAATAGTAAAATTTTGGTTTCCTAAATTTGTTTCTAGTTATGCCTGGCACGTAACACTGGTCTCTCACAACTTTTAAGGATTATGGTGCCAGTCGTGTTGAGTTCAGATTTGAACTTGATTACTCTAGAATGCTTTTTTGCACACCGGATAAGGATATCTGAGCTTTTACCCATGCTATCTTACCCAGGATGTCAAGTAACGTCACCAGGGACTTCCAGAAGCTTATTTTAAAAAAAAATACAGTGGTGAGAAAGAAATGGTAGGATAGAAAAATCTTCCCTCGGGATCACCGTTTGTCATCACTTGTCAAGCCTTGTGATGCCAAACGGCGATCCTCAGGACGGATTTTTCTATCCTACCCTCACACTCATGATATTTTCATATATTTTATGGTCTACCAAGTTTCCTCATGTGCTTACATTAGGTGTAGGGATGGTGAGGTGCGCAGTGGATCAGTGGTAGAGTTGGTTTGAGTCTCATCAGTGGCACTGTGTAGTGTCCTTGAACATGATGCTTGTCCTGACTGCTTAGTGCTGATTGAAGCAAGAAAACTTTCTGTCATTGCTGAATATATTGACTTTGGCCTTAAGCATCAACTGAATGAAATAGCCTCCTGTGTTAGATTAGATTTCATTCTTTACGTCCCATCAACAATGTTTTAGTTACAAAGGGACGGGTCTTCCTGGGTTGAACCAGTGCTAAGCTAGGATTTATGTTCTTGTTCAAGGACACAACGCAGTGACGCCGGTGAGACTCGAACCCGCGGCCCCTCGGTCTCGAGTCAGCCTCCTGTGATTGTAATAGTTTGAACCCCGATAGTCGGGGAACCAAGGTCGAAAAAATGCAGACCCTTGCACCGGAAAGGTATACAGGTGGGTTGTGTATGGTTGCAAAGGTAATTCTATGGAGTATCTGAAACCACTGTATAGCAGACTCGATCGACTTGCATAACGCCAGAGCAGTCAACTTTCTACGGAAGCCCAACAAGAACATGTCAAAATATTATTTTTCAAAATGTTATATATTTTTATAAAAAAAATCAGGATTGAAAAATATTGAGTTTATATAATAAAACAACATCGGCGTAGTCCTCAGAAGCAGTGGTGGTCATCTAAGAATACTGCTTATTGGTTTTTAAAGAATGTAGATTAGGGCACCCCCGTTTTGAAAGTAGATTTATAGATTTCTATGCTTCAAAACACATTAAAACTGCTTTTATTGCCCCAAAATGTATTTGATAATTATCTATATATCGCTTTGAAGCATATCTCGTAAAAAATTGCTTGCTTACTTATTCACTTTTATCCTCCCACTGAAGTAGTTCGAATTGTATATTTTTACATAAATAAATAAATTTTAAATTGAATGTGTTTTAACACTGCATACAGTTAGACAGACGTTTGGGACATAATTTAAGACATTTTTTTTATTTTCTATGGCAAACTAGAAAAGGTAACTGAAAAGTAAAACTATGAAACCACGATACTTTGATACTTTGTAATTTAGTCCATGCAAGCTGGTGCGTAGTTAAATACTATGGACAAGTTAAGAGCAGTTTAACACATAAATGAAATTTATCAAGGTTTAAGGAATGTTTATCTTCCATATTTGCAACAGCCTTGATACAGAGAGTCATTGTAGGGACCAAGGGGACTTTTATCTACTGAAAACAATACTTTCATTTAACAGTGGTAAAATAAAGATGAAAAAAAAACTCGTATAACTATTATCATATCACCATGAAAAACCTGTCTGTCCCTGTCTTAGATGCAGAAATGTAACCGCATAGTATTTGTAAAGAAAAAAAAATGTCCATAAGAAGATTATTTTGGTGCACAAATGACTGCCCATACTTTCAAATGCATTTGACAGTGTATGTTTGTGTTATCGGACAGTCAAACGGCTTCTCATACCCATCCTCCAGATAAGAGTGCGTGATGAAAAATTATTTTGTTATTTCTCAACCAAAACATATGTTGTGTGTACTTAAATGGACCTTTTAGATTAGACGGTTCTTTTGAAGACCAAAAACACACCCTTCAACTTATTGATAAGGGAAACATCACAATTTCTATGCTATGAAAGATTCCTTAACATGACCTATGTGGCATACAAAAAATGCATTTTTCCGCGAAATGCAATTCTAGCCGCATTGCTATATAGTGGTTTCTTATCAAGCACTATTTAGGCTATCAGTATACAAAATTCCAGCCGTATACCTTTCGGGTGCAAAAAATGTGTGTTTTTGCACGATACGCGACTTTGGTTCCCCGACTACGAAGATCTTACATAAGCGCTCATGTATTGTTGGATTCATTAAACGCGCCTTGAAAGTCTCGCATTTTATCTCTTTTTCGCGATGAGTTTAATAAACTCAGTAATACAAGAGCACGAATGCACGATTCTATTTATCATGATCTGCGTCAATACAATCAAATAATTCCTAATTCTTCTACATTGACATATTGATAGCATTTTAAGCACATGATTACTCTAGTATGCTTTTTCTTGCACATCGGATAAGGATATCTGAGATTTTACCCTGATATAGAAAATCTTATGTTACCCATGCTATCTTACCCAGGACGTCAAGTAACGTCATCATGTGAAATTGCATCATAGCGTTTTCAGGGACTTCTGGAAGCTTATTTTTTCGCGACGAGTTTAATAAATTCAGTAATACAAGAGCACGAATGCAAGATTCTATTTATCATGGCATTAAAATAACTTTGAAATCGCATTTTTTTGTTTATTTATCATCATGTACACAGTGATGCAGACGCAAAGTCGTGTTATAGACTGTTTGTCTTTACCTATCTCTCTCCCGTTCTGTATCAGATGGCCAGACGCGCTATATATTTGAGCCATAGCATGTGATTTCCAACAATGTGGCATTTTGACAAGTGTAGACTCAAACGAGCCTGTGCAGCCTCATTTTAAGCTTAGAAACTCTAAATTATGTTCAATCAGTAGCTTAACACTCATAGTATATTCAAGCGACTAGCAAATGCTCTGATCAGACTGCGCGTATGCGCAGGCTGATCTGAGGCTTTGCTGGATGCACATACCACATTGTTGGAAATCTCATGCCAAGGCTCATTTCTTGACTGCACGCTTAAAATGTATAACTATCAAACAAGACAAACTGAATGTAGGCATCAACCTCCCTAGTTCAACCAAGGTGATATCGAATTTTCGTTTCTTTTCAGAGTGCCAACTTTCGCCTTAATGTGTTCATGGACACAGTTAGATACAAGTTTCTCAACAAGAAAGAAACATGGGACATGGTAAATTACTTTGTTTATTTCTCCAGTGCTAAAAGGGAAAGGCAGCAAAGCTACACAACTTAACCCTTACCTTGCTGAACCCAGAAATAAACTGTTTTGAAAACAGCGTGAATCAAGATCAACTGGCTTCATGTCTTTCTGTGCTATCGCAAGTACTTCTTCTGACACACAAACTGATAAAACTTCAGGCTGAAAATAGATTATTGACCTTGCATCTTGTATCAACCTGCTGCATGCGCGGATCCAGAGGGGGACAGGGGGTCCGGACCCCCCTGAACAGTCGCAAAGCGATAGGGTTCCTTATCAACACTGGTCTGGATCCCATGGAAAACCACAAAGCTGCCAAGACAGCATTCAATGCTTGGCCACCATCAGCACGCCAGCGAAACACAATTTAAATGGCGTTTCGCTAGCGTGCCGATGATGGTCCGCTTTTAATAGTATTTTGATCCTCTCTTCTCTAAAAACAAGATAATCTCTTGCCTCAAAAACAAAAAAAAAAAAAAAAAAAACGTTGTCAAAAGTTGTACCCCCTCTGACAAAACTTTCTGGATCCGCGCATGTCACAGTGCTGTGCTTTTTCTTTGAGCAGCCATCTTTGATACGCATAAGAATGACACCTGGGGCGGACTTGGTTTAGCAATTTAAGATTACTCCGCGTAGGCCAGAACAGCCACATAGAACAAGTAAAACTGGACACATTAGAGTACTCTAGAATAAATCAAGCGGTGACAGTGCTGCACCAGTGCTGTTTTGGAACAGATCACGTGACTGTTCTGTCTACACCACCTCGGAAGATGGAGTACTCTGGCGTACTCCAGCACAGGTGTTCCAGGGCAATTTATTTGTATTCTGGCTGTTCGGAGTGAAAGGAGTAAAGAGAACAGCTAAATTATCAAGTATGTCCCTGCAGTTGATGGGAGGGTAGTAAATAAGGGCACAGAATATTCAATGCGCAATAGTTCAGTGGCATTCGCAGCGCTCGATTTGTCACTTCAAAGTGTAACCATCTGATAATGATGTCTTCTTATGCCACCTTTGTTGAGTGAGCTTCAGACTCTATGATGGTTCCGACTTAATGACTTATCTATTGATGAGATGGTAAGGGCCTGATGCTTTGGCTGTTTGTCGGGCCCACCGGGGTTTACCTGTTGGATTTCTTTTGCTCCGGTATTCAGTTTAATTTACTGTTTTCAAGTCCTTATCCTTGCTTTATCTCCTTGTTACATCTTGATTTATATGTTTCAGGAGATGATGCATTGATAAGTTAGGGGTCTTTCATGCAAACCAAATATCTATGTGTATTGATCCACATCTGAATTAAGGGTGAAGTTGGCGCCGTTAAACCGGTATAAGCCCTCCAGTAAAATATTTTACTGACCGTTCCAAGGCGGTACTTCTTTTGTGGATCTTTTATGTTTTTGCTCTGTCTTGTGTTTGCTATGTCTATGTGCGCGTCTGTTTATATGTGCATTGTGGTCACCTGCTGGGAAAGGGCTGACCTCTTGGCTCTCGTTTATGGTGTCTACTGTGAGTTTGTCACTTTCCCATTGGTATCCTGGGTCAGGTGTGGTACTTGATTGTATCGATTCCTGATCTTTGCACCCTTTCTTACTTTGTTACATATTGTTGTTACCAATAACGCATCCATCACTATGACGAGGCACATGTTCTACGTGTAGTGTACATCGCCCAAAAAAATCCACTTTTTGATTGCTGTGTTTATTTTTTACAGGAAAAATTGAAGGAGGCTTATGTCAAGGCAAACGCTGAGCTGCAATTATGGGAAAACTGTCTTAAGGTAGGTTTTAGGGGCATGTACTTAAGCATGCTTAAAATCCACATCTTCACATCATCAGAAAACATAACCATTCTCTTTTAGTAGTAGTAGTAGTAGTAGTAGTAGTAGTAGTAGTAGAAGTAGTAGTAGTAGTAAAAAAAACATGTTTTTAGTACCAGATTATCACAAATTCTCATAATTGGTCCTCGTCGCGAGAAAACCTCTCTTTTATTTAAACATATTTATTCAGATTGATTTGTACATGCTGTATACAGCTTGAAACAATATGATACAGATAAGAATGGAAGCATGTAACTTATATAGTTCTGTCTTTGGGATTTGCGAACTAAAAAGCGCAGACCAGCCTGCGCATCCGCGCAGTCTGACCAGCGCCTTTGTTATTCGCTTATAAATTATTGTAAAGTATCTTATCTAAACTTGCTACAAGCAAATTTCAATTTTCTTGGTTTTAAACTATATTCAAAACAGTTTCCTTAGCTGCAGAGTTAGCCAAAGACAAGTTTTCTTGGGACCTATGATTCAGTGGTTATACGGTCACGATTTTCATGAAATGTTTGCGCGGCTCAAACAATTTATTATCTCTTTATCAAATAAATTAAACCTGATTTCCCTTCTTGGGCAGATGAAATAGTCAAACCACGCTCAGATGTGAATAGTAAAGTTACCGCCTTTACAGTGACCCAAAAGCTCTTTTATGGCTAAATATATTGAAGCAAACAAGGTTCATCTGACCTCAAAATTTACTGCTTATTACTGGTAAAAATAATTACACGCTTATTCATATTGTTATATATGACACCATATTGTTATATACAGTCAGTCAACCCTCTTTACAACGGCAATGTTTGTACCAAAATACTTTGTCGTTAAACTGTATATATGGATTGAAAATCCTTTACACAGAATCTGCTGTATAATAATGTATGCCAATAATTTTTTACATAATTATACTGTATTGTTGGTGTGTTTTTTTTTCAGGGAAGAACGTACATGGTAGGGAATACATTCACAATGGCCGATGTGTTCTTCTTTCCTTTCCTCGCCAATACTGTACGACAAGGTGCCTGTTTGGATAAGAAATATCCTGCCCTGAACAAATATTACCAAACCGTGAATCAGAGGCCCAGCGTACAAGCCACTCAACCACCACATTGGAAGGATGGACCAGGCCCAGGACTTCTAGCTGACCTCTGCGATTAGGCATACCGTTTTTGTTTAAATATTAAAGTGATACATGAGCTTAGAAGTTGTATGCTGATTGCATCGGGTAACCCTGACATGGGGATTCTTAGTATTGAGTTATGGTGACAAGGTTGTATTGCGTTCAGATCTATAACATATTAACATAATATGGGCTTGTGCGCGTGATGTCGGTACTTATCCCATGGGCGCAACTCCCGTATCCAGCGTATCTAGAGGTTTAACTTTTGGTCCGAGCCTTTATTTTCACTCATACTTCGTGTATGCGAGCAGCAAAGGCTAGGCGAGCCAGCGCATATGCGCAGACTTGCCTAGCCTTCGCTGCTCACTGATGCGATAAGTACCAAAATCTCATGTACTGGCCAAATTATATTTCGAATCATAACAACCGTGTTATGGCCAGCAATTACAATGTATAAGATTTTGGTACATATCGCATCGGGGACCAGCCAACGGTCAGACGAGTCTGCACATACACGCACTCGTACCAGAGCCTTTGCGTCTCGCATACATAGGATATTGAAGTAGATGGAGACTCAGACCAAATTCTAGACCTCTGGCTTTCCTGGCTAGTTGCGCATGCTTGTTCAAAGGGGGCAGCATCATTGCCAGCAAGTGAATCTGACATGCAAGCCTTTATTAAACCAGAAAATGTGCCACAAACCCGATCAAAATCGACTTTTACATTTTTTAATATTACAGCATACTAATAAGGGTCTACTTGTTTCAAGAATAGTCTTTGTTGAGATAAGCATTGAATTAAATGAATAAAAATTATCAATTCATGAGTGTTTATCTTTTTTGTGTCCTTGCATAATTAAGCATCTTATTTTAAAACCAGAGGGCAATATAGTCATATTTAGGTTTTCTTATCCAAATCATACTCCATCAATTGGCCCCGTGACTTCTGAAAAAATATGTTTGCATCCTTGGCTGAAAGGTCAAAGGTCAATCAGGGCCGTTTAGGGTTACTAAAAGTCTGTGTATCATTACGTTAAAGATATCAAATAAGTATTAAGACTTTGGCTTCAACAGACACTGAAAAATCATGTCTTCAAATTTTATCCCTCATACAAATACATTCAGAAACACGTTTGACCTTGTTGTAAAGTAGATCAAGGTCAACGTAGGATTGTAGTCAAACATATTGTAGAGCACACATCCACAATGCTACATACCAACTTCCAGGGACATTGAACCTTAGGATGCGGAGAGGAATATTTAGTTTTAAAGTTTTGGCTATAGTAGCCATTCTTGTCAAATGACATAGACCACACAGTCATGTTTTTATAACCTTAGCTCCATGTTAAATTTGAGTTCAAGAATTGGCCTTGTGACTACTAAGAAAATAAACAAATTCAAATACACTGATGGCTGTCCCACATGATCAACCTTGGCTGAAAGGTCAACCTTGACCTTGTCTGAAAGGTCAACCTTGACATTGTCTTGTAAGCATATCTAGTGATGTATAATGACTTTAGTTTCAACCGGAATTAAAAAAAATGTTTTCAAGATTATTCCCATTAAAAGCATTAGGAAACAAATTCGACATTGATATTAAGTAGGTAATGGTCAATCTAAAATCATCATTGGAACAAACCTTGTAGGCCCACATCCTCAATACTGCATTCCAAGTCCCAATATCATTTAATTAGCCTACTGGTCATGGAGTATAATATTTTCAAGGGTTTTCTATATGAGCATGGCCACCAATTTGATCATATGACATAAACTATTTGCATTTTATATAACATTGAAGAGCAAGTTTACCTTAACTAATTTACAATAACTAATTTACCTTAGTCTGATGTCCACCGTAGGACTATTGTTGGCATTTTAACATTTATGAGCATGATAAATATAACATCAAAGAGTTTGAAAGCAAGAAAATACTTTTGTGTTCGGCATCTTAGTTTTTATGAGCAGTTGAAATTTTATGCTCAGCTGACGGTTGAGCATGAAACAAGTTTTAAAACCTCGAGGCCTGGACAAAATACACTCACACACAGACGCACACAATAAACCGACAACTACGGAACCACCACCTCAAGGATCCCGGTGTTTTCCAGATAATTTTGAATTACAATTAACCCTTAATACGCAATTACAACAAAAGTCGTCTGCTATACTCGTCTGCTGAAATGTTTAAGAAGACTCTATGACAAACAGTGTGGACCCAGATCAGACTGCTCCTAGCAGTCTGTTCTGGGTCCATGTTGTTTGCTTCTATACTTAATTCGTAAGTAAAGGTAGGCAATTATTTGCAGCAGACGACTTCAGCAGACGACATTTTCAGATGCATATTTTTTGGCGCTTTAAGGGTTAAGCACGATAACTTTGAAAACATGATTATATAACATTGTAATTAATTTACCTAAGTCTGGTGTTCACCGTACGTTTATGTCGGTACGCCATCGACTCCTTTAATGGACATGATGGACCCGTCACTGAATGTCATGTTGTTTTGCAAGCTTGACCGAAATTTTATGCTGTTTTGCTAACTTGGCCGGGCCCACTGAAATTAGTTTTACAAAAAAAAAACTTCAAAATGGCAAGTGACATGGGTCTGATAGTTACCTAGATTTACGTAGTTGTTGCCCATGTATATACTATCTCAGACAGCATGCAATCTCGTGCCACTATCGGCCCGCCAGCGAAACGCCATTTGGTTGGTCGATAGTGGCCCGCATTTACATGCTTACTGGGATCGTAATGAGTATAAGGCCAGCGTGACAGAAAATCCTGGAAATAAAGTAGACTTTGATATGCATACTCATCCTACAGATACTATACTGCTCAAAACTTTTAAAGGAACACTGCGTGTTTTGCCATTGATCACAATACAAATGCACCCATAGTACGACTCAAAGCAAGAGTGGATTAACAAGGCAAACTCATGTTTGTCCTGTGAGTAGTTTAGTTACTGATGAAGGATGATGATTCTTGATGAAAATAAAGTAATCCCTTTCCAGAAATATCCATGGAAAGCTTTATGTAAGAATGAATTTTTGTTAAAGAAACCCATTTTTTCAAAACCAAATTTACAGCACTATAATTCTGTACATTAAAAAGCCCTTTTATGTTTCAGTTACACTATGAAAAAATCCAAAGATTCTACAGAGGTCCAGAAAAAATCGTCATTTTCAAGAAAATTAAAAATTGCAAATTTTGAGCCATGACCTTGAGCAATGATTGTTTTGTCAACAACTTTTTTTGATCCAATACTTTGACTCTCTTTGCAAAGATAGCAAAAGAAACTGGGTTTCTACCTTATTGTCTAGTGAAATGTATGGCTTGTCTTTTGGACAGGGGTTATCACCTATGGAAAATTATCTGGTGTTCCTTTAAGTGTATTTAAAACATTATCAACTATACATACATAACTGGCGAATGAAAGTGATCAGGCAGCGAGGACGACATATTACCCGTCATACTGAGCTAACCAATAGAGCCCCAGTCACAACAAAAGTCGTCTGTTTGTTATCCACAGAAATCTAGGCGCCTTTTGGACAAACATTGAAGACCAAGAGCAGACTGCTCCTGTAGGATCTCTATCATACATCATAATTAGTCAATAATGTTATCAAATATATGTATCAGACGAATTAAGCAGACGACCTTTTCAGATGATTTTGACACTTAAAGCACCAAGAAAAAATGCATCTGAAAATGTTGTCTGCTGAAGTCGTCTGCTGCAAATATTTGCCTAACATTACTGACAAATTTAAGTATAGGAGCAAACAGTGTGGACCCAAAACAGACTGCTCCTATAGGAGCAGTGTGATCTGGGTCCCCACTGTTTGCCATAGAGTCTTCTTAAACATTTCAGCAGACGAAAAAAGCAGACGACTTTTGTTGCGATTGGCGCTTTAAGGGTTAATAGTAATGTGCACTCCAGACCGAGTAAGAGAAGGTTCTAAAATACAACCTTCAAATATTTACATTTTCGACTAAGTTTAGAGCAGGTTGGTTACATTTTAAGGTCAACATAAAGACAAGTATTATTGTTATGTAATCAATGTCCTGGATTTTACCCGAACTCAAATATATCGATGTCGTGACATGACAAAAAAGCCATTGTACATATCATAGCAGGTCTGCTTTTGCGATTTCGATTAATCCTTTTAGCAAACTGAAATGCATCTGGGTCTGCACTGCTCGATATAATCAGTAAAATCCTATATGCAGGAGGTTAAGAAGTAAACAAAAATCACCAACCCCGTTTATATAGAGGATAATTAATACCCCCCCCCACACACACACACTTTTGTTAAACGGTAATGGTGGAATATTCACTTAAGCATAAATTGTTTAACGCGCTCATTTTTCCATCGGTATTGTTTCTGATTGCAAATGCTCAGTATAGTTCTACCAAGTCTGATTTTAGCAAGACAGCAAAATAATGTTCAAATGGCCTTGCATGTGCGGATCCAGAGGGGGGGCAGGGGGTCCGGATCCCCCCGCTGGAAAATTAGAAAATATAGGGTTCCTTAGCAATATTGGTCCGGATCCCCTTAAAATCACAAAGCTACCAATTCAGCATTCAATGTTGGGCCATCATCGGCCCGCCAGCAAAACGCCATTTAAATGGCGTTTCGCTGGCGGGCCGTTGATGGCCCGCCGGCTAATAGTGCTATTTGGATCCTCCCTCCCCTAATCAAAAAACAAAACAAAAAAACTTTTTCAAAGTTGGACACCCTCTGACAAAACTTTCTGGATCCGCGCATGCCTTGATTTGTTTGGTCATTGCTGGTCAAAGCAATACCCGGCTTATTATATGAGTTTATAGAAACCATAGAATGTGAATCAATATTTTAATTAGTGGTTAGAGAAAAGAGCTCTTTGCCTATATGCGGACAGCGAAGGTCCGGAACAGCCATGCGCGAGCGCATGGCTTCACCGGGGCGATGCTGTCCGTCAATTAAGTGAAAACATGTCAATTATTATTATTATTATTATCGTTTTTCTATCTTGAAACAATTAAGTGAATGAAAAGTACACGATTCAGTGGAAATGTGCAAATGGACCTCGGCCTTGGTCGCTTGATGAGGGGAAATACCTGAGCCCTTTTTCCGTGGTGAGATTTTTTGTTTGATTAACGGGTCTATAAGAAGCAGATCATTACCAAAACTGGATCAAAAATAAGTCATAAAAATGGCGAGCAATAAGAATATGTTTTTCTATTGGGGGTCGGGGTCACCCCCTTGCTGGAAGGCCATGATCGTTCTTCAAGAGAAGGGGCTGTGGGAAGGAATTCCCAACAAACTTTTGGAGTTCTCAAAAAAGGAACATAAGGGAGAGGATGTGTTAAAAATGAACCCACGTGGTCAGGTCAGTAATCAGAAGTCAGCACTTTTTTCTATCTTTTTAAAAACGTTATGTATTTACACTGTCTTTACTTAAGATTTATATAGCACAGAGCTCTGCTATTAAACAACTTTTAAAAAGCGAATTATATCCTTAGCCTCTCTTTACATGTTAATATTTTTTGTAGCCCAGGTTTGAAAAAATTGGGGCTAAATTGAATATGGGTTGTCCCTCATTCCGTCCGTCCATTATTCCGTGTTTTCGTCATTCCGTCCGTCATAAATTTGTTTCCGCTCAATATCTTGAGAACAAAACAATAGACTTTTACCAAATTTTGTATATACATAGATATTGTCAAGATCTAGAATCGGATTGTTACAAATCATTTTTCGCACATTTGTAACAGAGTTAAGGCCCTTGACTGATGTCGGAATTGTGTTCAGAATTTCATTTCCGCTCAATATCTTGAGAACTAATTGATATAATTTGACCAGATTTTGTATGTGCATTGATATTGACAAGATCAAGGCATGGCCCTTCATTGATTTCAGATTTTCTTTTCCGCTCAATATCTTTAGAACAAATAGATAGAATTTTATCAAATTTTGCACATACATTGATATTTACAAGATTGCTACACATCATTTTTCGCACATTTGTAACAGAGTTATGCCCTTGAGTGATGTCAGATTTTTTTGTTTCCGCTCAATATCTCGAGCACCAACTGATATAATTTGACCAGATTTTATGGTATGTCCATTTATATTGACAAGATCTAGGCTGGGATTGTTACTGTCACTTTTCGCAAATTTGTTACATAATTATGGCCCTTGGTTGATGTCAGGATCCTGTTTCCGCTCAATATCTTGAGAATTTCACCAAAATTTGTATATGCATGATATTGACAAGATCTAAATTTGGATTATTACACATCATTTTTCGCACATTTGTAACAGAGCTATGGCCCTTTGACTGATGTCAGATTTTTTGTTTCCGCTTAATAACTTGAGAACTAACTGATATAATTTCATCAAGTTTTGTATGTGCATTTATATTGATAAGGTCTAGGTTGGGATTGTTAGTCATCATTTTTTTTCACTTTTGTAATAGTGTGATGGCCCTTGATTGATGTCAGATTTCTGTTTCCGCTTAATATCTTGAGAACAAATTGGTAGAATTTAACCAAGTTTTATATATGCATTTATATTGACAAGATCTATCTTAGAATAGTTACGCATCATTTTTGGAACATTTGTAACAGAAAATAGATTGAAAATAGGAAATTGACCATTTTGGAGCAAAATTGAGAGGTTTGACAGGGAAATTAACATAGAGCACAAGCAAAAATCAAAAAGATATTTTAACAGAAGATGAGAATTACCACGGCACACAACATAATAAAAGGATTTTTTTGGTATTTAGCTGTGCTGATATCTAATTCTTGAAAAATCGCTCTCCAAAAGCCTTAGATTTGATCCTAAATGGCAAAATCTCTGTTTGTAGCCTATTTTGTCGGCCATTTTTGTTACCATGTCAACGGTAAAATTTAAATAGACGCCGAAATTTTACACTACAGTCATTCTTCTAATAAACCAATCAAAAGAAATTGGTGAAAAGCAATTTTCAGTTTTTGACTCTAGAGGGAGCCAAAATAGCCCCTAGATGGTCGTACCTCTTTCTTGCCTCGCCTCTGTACCTTTCTTCTTTTCTTTACAGCTTCCAACATTTCGTGATGGTGACTTAGTTATCAACGAATCTAATGCTCTCTGCATGTATCTAGAGGTAAGTCTGACATCCTGTCTTAAACCCTCTTCGGGGAGCCTCACCGGCGTCACTGCGTTGTGGTCCTTGAGCAAGACACATGTATCCTAGCTTAGTACTGGTTCAACCCAGGAAGACCCGTTCCTTTATAACTGAAAGATTGTTGATGGGACGTAAAAAATCAAAATAAACAAACAAAAATTAAACCCTCTTCAGACCGATAGAATTTTCCATAAAGCTACATACAAAGTCAGGATGGCCCGTACACTCTATATATTGAGGGCTCACAGCTTATGATTCAAAAAATGTATTTCTTTCTCTTACGATCGATTTGTCTTAGCAAAAAGTGCAGACCGCATGCTTTTGTCTTAGCACATACTTTTGTCTTAGCATAGGCCTACTGTGCAGACCGCATGATGCGCAATTTCATCTTTGTCTCAACTGTTTGTCAAAGTACCCGATTAAGGGTTTCTGGTCTTAAAAGGTTAATAAGATTGAGTGATGACCATTGTATTGCCTCAGATAAAACTTTTTTGTCAATGTAATGCATTCCCAATGATAACGTGTTTTATACTGTGAAATATAAGTATAGGGACAGTTAAGCACACAAAAATGCGTAAAATTCCGATTATTTTCTCATCCATCAGTTTAAACATGTGTTTTGTGCGCTCAAAAGAACCGTCTCATCGAAACGGTTCTTTTGAGTACCCACAACATATGTTTTGGAAGAGAAATAAGAGATATGATTTTCAGTTACGCACTTTTATCCGGGGGGGCTGTTTAAGTGTAACTTTACACCGCGTTTGATTGCAGCTGAACTGCCACTGATTTGGTGTAACATCTCATCTGCTTTAAAAGCTATGTTCTGGTCGAGTAATTGATCCGGAGAATAACTACAACACTAACAGGTAGCAATGTAGAACACATGTCACTGGAAAAATGCTGGCCTCAATCTGTTTTAGTAAGATTACACCAAAGAAGTTGCAGATGAGATGCCACCTGTTTGGTGTAAAGTTAAATTTATTTATCACAGTGCGTGGATTTATTCTTATTATTAACATTTAAATAACTTATCCATAGTAATGGACCTTGATCAAGAAATTTAAAGGGGTAAGCATATGGCGCGGGAACAGTGTTTGACAAGACAACTGCTTAGTAACGTTTCAGTAAACATGCATTACAAATAGAAGAAAATAATGATTAAGATACCAGCCTTCACGAAATGTGACTCAATGGTAGAGTAAAAGGCTTACATGTCCATGTAGGGGATGTGGCTCAGTGGTAGAGCGTTCGCTTTGCATGTGAAAGGCCCCGGGTCCGATCCCCGGCATCTCCATCTCATTTTGTTATCTTATGCCCGAGGTGAAAGTGGTTGTTATAAACCTTTTTTATTTTCTTATTCCCCAATTAAACCATGTACAATCTCAATGATACGCTACCTGTACGACACACGTTTGTCAATTTTGTAAACCTGTTTTGTTTGTTTGTTTGTTTGTTTGTTTGGTTGGTTTCATTCTTTACGTTCCAGTCAACAATTTTTCAGTTATGTTGGGACGGGTCTTCCTGGGTTGAATCAGCACTAAGCAAGATTTATTGTGTCTTGCTCAAGGACGCAACGGCAGTAAACCCTGTGTAAAACGACCACTCAAAAATAGACAAAACAAAGGTCTTAATGACAACTAGTAGCTTTATGAAGGTCGGAAGTATTGCAGAATGTTTGGAGTATTCTGCAATACAAGAGGTGTTTCATGTTTTTTTAACAAATTTGAAAATGCCGCTACTCATTTATTTCTCGTTATATTGGGTGATAATTGATTTCCATGGGTTATTCTGATCTCCAGGAATACGCAGTCATCAAGAAAATGGTTCTTAATTTTTATTTTCTGATTTGAAATAGTCTCTGAATAGAAGATGAGTAGTCAAAATTTAAGCGTTTAAAAATGCTGTCTGAAATGAAATGTACTAAATACTTCTCGAACAATTTCTCTAAAAGATATGAAGTTTTTCTCTTGGAACCTTTTATATATTGTACATAGATAATTAAAACGTGTTCTGTTAGTAAATAAAGCATTCCAGTTGGATATTAACCTTTCGGAAGCGACTTGAACATCAAATTGTAGGGTTTACAGTTTCCATAGCAACAATAAATTGTATACAAAATACTCAAATGCAATATTTGCTGATCAGTTATATCGGTAATAGATACTTAAAATATCTAAGAAATTGAATTGGCTGTGAGTTTTGAGAAGTTGCTTTTCAAACTTCTTCCAAGACACATTTTATACATGAGATACCCATTTGGGCTCTTGTATGGATGAACTTATTAAGCCCAGTTTCCAAGCAAAAACAGGCACACATAGGCTATTTCTCATTATAATGATAGACTGAGTGTACCGCTAAACTTAAAAGAAAATTTCACACTTAAATACGCATTTTCTTAGAAGATACACCCGTTTTACCTCTTAAAATTAGTAAAAAGGGGGTGAGGATGTATTTAGGGCCACCTTGTTATAACTATGCTTTAAATTGCCATCTCGTCTATTTGACAATACTAGGGACATGTTCGTTATGCATGAAAAGGCATTTGTTTGTTTTAATTATATGCAACCGCAAAATGTAAAATTCAAATCTGTTCAAATAAACACGAAACTGGTTTCGTACTTTTGACCTGCATTAAGCGATAATGGGTCTTGAAAACCATTTTTGGTCTGTTTTCGAGTGACCGTTTTACACAAGTTTTACTGTATTTTTCAATAATAAAATTTCTTGTGCAGCTAGTTGGAAGCGTCCCAAGTTATATTGTTTTGCTCTTTGTGTTTTCAGGATAAATACAGTAACGACAATAACCGTTTGTTGCCCAAGGAGGCGGACCAAAGAGCTCCAGTTTACCAGAGAATGGCTGAGGTACGCTTTCATTTGGCGGTGACTTTTTGTCGTCTGCTGATTTTTTGGGACCCAGATCAGTACCGATCCAAAACGTTTGACACTGATAGTTTTCCTGAAAGAAATTTTAGAAAATGTTAATTTTGAAAATAGTCAGCAGACGATAACAAAAGCATGAAAAATACCGAGCCGACAAAGCGTTAATTCCCATCTGTAACCTGAATGGTCCATCCAGGCTTACACAATTTTATTATATATGAAACAGCAATATGCATTGGCGTAGCTCCCATTGAGCAGTATACGCACGTGCGTAATAAAAGTAGTAACACTCATTGGAGCCCACCTTTTGTGGTAAAAGTTATTTTCCATACCTTAAGGAACTGCTCTAAAATGAAAAAAAAATTGCTCCCTCTGGGGAGAAGTGCCTATTTTGAAAAGGAACATAATTGTAGAGAATCATTGCTTGATACAGTAGTGTCCCTGTGATGTGCGTAACTTTTTCTGTGTTCTGGCTACGTCATTGATATGTAACCAGTAGCAATAGTAGCAGTAGCTACTGCCAACAGTGCAGCAGTAGAAGAAGCTACTGCTACTGCAGTACTACTAACTTCACCACATACATCAATATGTATTGCATTCCCTTGCACAAAGATGACACTCGTATACATGTAATGTAATTTTGCATCTATGTTACTTAACGAAATACTTGTTCAAATCAAATCATATTGGAACTCTGTGTGTTCAAACGATAAGAACTGCCTGAAATCCATTAACAAGTTTCAACTAAATATTCTTTAAACTTGTTCTGGACCATGAATAAATCTCAAGAATTTCATACACATACTCACGCACGTACGCGCACACGCAAACGCGCATACGCACAATGTGTCAGCCCATAATATTATGGTACAACTCGACAGTAGCAAATACTCTCGTGGGCTGACAAACTTCAGTTATATTGCTAACATGCATGTCCTTTACTATTTGCATGTTGGGTGACTTTTCGTGCTTTTGTTGACTTTTTCAATATAAACTTTTCCCCCAAAAAATCTTTTAGAAACACTATTAGAATATCAAACTGTTTGAATCCAGATCAGGACCGACATTTTGTCGGTCCTGATCTGGGTATAAACTGTTTTTGCAAAGGTTACAAAAAGACGACAAAAGTCGCCGCTAGCAAGGACTTGTGGCGGTTGGGCAACCTCGAGGTCACATATACAATGTTTAGAAGCGTCTTCTAATTATGCTGGGAACCCGTAAACATATCTAAAAAAACTACATGTAGGTAAATTATTGAATAGGAACAAAGTGGCTTATGCTGCTGTCCGTTCTACGGCGGTGGTTCTGTTGTTGATGTATTGTTTATTGTTGCTCCCATTGTTTGTAGGGGTTGTGTCTTTGGTCCTTGTTTTGTTGTCCGTCTAGTTTTGCAATAATCTTGATGGGGAAGAGAGAGCTGGTTGCTATACTTTGGTTGTTTTTACTGTAAGTGTTTTTTTGGCTGTTCTTCGCGGTGCCGAGGGTTGGTCTACAGTGTGTAATTGTGGTATTGCACGACCCTTGGGTCTGCACTATAATCACTATGTGAGTCCGCCAGTCAGTCCGTCCGTGGTCAGTTAGTTAAAATGCTCATAACTCTTGAGCCACTTGTTTATTTTTATAAAATTTTGCATATTTATACATGTTAACATTCCCTAATCACCAGTATGCGAAATTGTTAATTATGTCTATAGACTATTTATACCATTCATTTATGTTGCAAGATCCACATGACCATAATAAGCGTCACAGCTTAATGTCACACGACGGCGTAGCCATAACGCTGAAAAAGGTACGCACATCAAAGGGAGACTACTGGATAAAGCAGTGATTTTCTTCAATTGCGTCCCTTTCTCAAAATGAGAACTTCTCTTACAGGAAAGAATTTGTTCCCAGAAAGAGCGAATTCTTTCCTTTATAAGCAGTTCCTTACGGTATGGAAAATCACTTTTACCACATGAGGTGAACTCCTTTAAATGTTACTTTTTATTACGCACGTGCGTATATTGCGTAATGAGAGCTACGCCAATATCAGATCCTACTTATACGCTATGTACTTTCTTAATATGTCTTGTGATTTATCAAATAAAATATTGTTTAAATCAAACTCAACTTGAATCTTTCAGATCTGCAATCTGTCCACCTGGATTGAAATGTTGAAACACTCAGTTTGGCTACCCGAACATTGTTTTTAAATTCAGAACCATTAAATACCTAGATTTCATTCTAATTAACAAACATTTAACGGGGGTATTCTTTGACTTTTCGCTTACTGTAAGGGCGGCGCCTCATGAATGCGTAATTAGGACTGGTCAACCTTAGACATAGGTAAAAGCTGAAAAGGAGGCGTGGTTTATTCAAAAGTAACTGTATAATCTTGCGCCATTATCTCAGTATAGATGCAAAACACGTTATTTAGTCCTTAAAACGCCAGCAAAATAACTGCATCTGAAAATGTCTATTTAACATAAGCAAAGAGGCAAACATTGTGGACCCAGATCAGACTGCTCCTACAGGAGCAGTCTGATCTGGGTCCACACTGTTTGTCTATGAGGCTTCAAATATTTTAGTGGACGACAAAAAAGCACACATTTTGTGATTATGCGCTTTAAGGGTTAATAAATGTGAGTTCGGTGTGTATACGGTTAGGATTTCATGAAATGCACGCACGTTAGCCCGGCACAAAAAGCTTATTATCTCTTTGCCGAATTACAAATAAAACCTGATTTCCCTTCCTTAGCAGATGAAATAGCCGAAACACGCCGAGATATGAATATTAAAGTTGCCGCCTTTACAGTAAGCGAAAAGTCAAGTAATAGTGCATATTACTGTCAGTTGATTTTCTGATTATTCTCACTTAAGTGTATTGCCTTTTATGATAGCTTATGTTATATATAAGACTTAACATAAATATACCATATTCACTGTTATTTACCGTATGCTCTATTTATTTTATTTTTTTTATTTTTCTCAGACTGCTAATTTTGGTACCAATGTGATTATGGAGACAATGGTATATAAGATGTTCAACAAGAAAGAAAATTGGGACATGGTAAATTATTACATATTAATAACCTCTTGCACGTACATTTATGACTCAAAATATTTAATCTGTTATCTACTATAGACCCCTAAATGCGTACTTTGGCAATAATGCGGCATTCCATCAGGGTATAGACTGTTTGCTAAGACAAAAACAATCTTCAGAATTAATACAATATTTTTTTACAAAATATTAATGCAGGATCACAATCAAATGTTTCAAAGAAAATGATATTTTTCACTTGGAAAATTTAGTTTGTTCAGCCCTCAAACTATCCACAAAAAGGCTTTTCACAATGGACAAGTACTGATTAAAAATATGGATTGAAAAAAATCTGTTTCTGCTATTCAACATTTTGGAAATACAATAAAAGTTTTTTTATATGTCCCCCCCCATTAATAAAGCTAATCCTTTTGCATACAGTTGTAGTTGTGCATCACACACATCATATACAAATTGCATGCTTGATCAAGGTGTGTGGGGGGGGGGGAGGCTGTCAAAATGCTCAAAAACAAATATTAGAAAAGCTCATTAGTCACTAAATTTGTACAAACCTGTAGCTTCATATCAATTTACAATGGCATGTTAACAGTATCTAGTTATGATATACCCAAAATAACAGATCAGGCTGATTAAACTACATGTATAAATAGAACAGGTATAATCTGTGTGTTAGACATTTACAAGTAAAAGTCAAAAGTGATGGACAACATATTTATCAAAAAATACCCCCACCCCATAAACACTAAGGTCCTGGACTTAATGTGCAATATTTTCAAAATATTTTTCTTTTGTTAGGTGCACTGAATGCCAGGTTTTAATTTAAAAAAGCATAAAAATACAGGTGTCATTTACACGTTATCCTAGCCACAGACTCTTAAATTTGGACAAATTGAACAGGAGAATGTTCGATGTCTTTTGGTTTAGTGCATTTCTGTTGAAAGTGTTTTGACTATTTATAACATTCATATATGCTACGTGATCCACAGGCATGATAGTATTTAAACTACTGTGTTTACAATATTTTCTATATTTTTTTCTATATGTGAGCTGCAACATGATATTTCCAACAATGTAGTATGTTCGACCAGCATAGGCTCAGACCAGCCTGCGTATACGCAAGCTGTCCAGAGCCTTAGCTAGTCGCTTGAATATTCTATGACTCTTAGGCTACTGACCGAACATCATCTAGAGTTTATACGCTTAAAAGGAGTCTACACAGGCTCGTTTGAGTCAACATTTGTTAAAATGCGCTTTGCTGGAAATCACATGTCGTGGCTCAATATTATGTGTGCCACTGGCCGTTGCTGCTGAAAGTTATGCCCAGGAGATAGTGATATTCAACAAAATTTATAAGGGTTGTATCAAAAATAAGATGAGAAAAGCGTCATTGTTATAAGAGTAAATAAAACTGCTTCAGTGTTGAGTGGGTCAAATTTAACTAACCATTGTTTGGGTCAATTCGAAAGCATAATGAGATCATGATTTATACCTTATACGCCTGCCAGACATGCTGCAGCATAGACTAAAGAACTATCATCTGCGAATAAGCTTGTTAAACTGAGAAATTGCTTTGCAATATCATTGATATATTTTAGAAATAGAAGTGGCCCAAGTACAAACCCTTGTGGAACTATCTATCTGGAAATGGCCACATGTCTATCTGAAAAAGGCGGTTAGTTTTTAAATAAATGGAAAAGAAATAAACCAAAAGATAACGCTGTAACTGAAAAAAAGAAAGTCATGGGAATTGTCTTCTTGGTGTCTCGAGATTGTTGTGTGACGCTTCCTCGTGGTGCCATGGGTTTGTCTGCAGTTTATGATTGTGGTTTTTCTTGATTATACTTGCTTACTATTTTAGAATATTAGATAAGGACTCTCATGAGGCAAGAAGTCGGGTATTTTTTGTTTGCTTCGATAGGAATATGCATTTTGTCCATCTTGAGTATGAAAAGATGTCTCAATCGTGTCTAGAAAACGTTTGGGGTCTTGGCCTCCAATTAGCATGTACCTTCTCATTTAGATAATGTGTCATCCCCCTCCAGTGCATACACTACACGTTCAAAGTATGATTCATCGCATATGTACATAGTGTTCATGTAATACATTAATGAGCCAGCGCATGCGATTTCCAACAATGTGGTAAATGCGACCAGCAAAGCCTCAGATCGGCCTGCGCATACGCGCAGTCTGATCAGAGCCTTTGCTAGTCAATTGAGTATTCTATGATTGTTAAGCTACTGACGGAACACCATTTGATGTGTCTATGCTTAGAAAGGAGGCTGTAGAGGCTCATCTGAGTCTACACATGTCATAATGCCACATTGTTGGAAATCTCATGTACTGGCTCAAATTTTCCCAGTGATGTTTGTATGCTTACAGGAAAAACTGAAGGAGGGGTATGCTAAGGCTAACACTGAAATGAAGCTATGGGAGAGCTACCTAACAGTAAGTCTAACCCTTTATGTGCTAATGGATTCTTCCTTCTGATTTGATACAATAAACTAAGGGATTGTCCAGCGTATATATCTAGGGGTCACAGGCTATAATTCGTAGATGTACACAATATTACAATGGTATCCAGTGGTCACTGGTTACAATACTCAAATATTGTATTTATTTGCTGAAGACATTTTTGGTCTTACATCCCAACCGCGTATTTGTACTAGACCTATTTGCGTTGAAAACGCTCGTAATACGTATTTCAACGCCAATTCCAAATGGGCAATCATATAGCATAATGGCTTACGTGTTGAAATGCACATTGATACATTTACCTGTCATACCTATCGATTTAGTTGATACACCAACATGAATCAACGCGTATCAACGCAGTTCAACATAGTTCCGAATTTAAATGCATTGTTGCATAGTCAATCAAAAAAGAATGATAAAATGTGCCAAAATGACTTTTAAAGCATATTACAACAATGAGATAAAAATGATATAGTTTTGCACCAGATGATAAAGTGATTTAAAATGAAAAATGGCAATAAGCAATGCTTATTAGATACCCCCCCCCCCCCCCCCGCACAGTGAGGGTCAGTGAAAAACTTACTTTTGGCAAGTGATAGTTCAAACCAGCAGACCCTAGTTTTGAAAAAAAGATTTCAGTAGAATCTGTGAAAACAAGATTTCAGCAGAATCTGTGCAAATGATCTTAAAGCTTGCAATCTGGAACATTTGTTAAGATCAAATACACAGAATTATTCACACCTGAATATATCAAAGCTTATATCGGAAATACAGTTCTCTTAGATGTCATTTTATCTAAATTTATTTTTTCCAAACCAAACTCCTTCATGCATATGTTCAATGTATCTATATTGTATAGGCAACATATCAAATTGCTCCATCAAAAGCTGTGGTTGGAATTGATCGGCCCATGAAGGCAGCATCTATGCATATACAAAAGCCATGTTAGGCGAAAATTGCCTAAGTTCTAACAGCTGTCATTTTGTCAAAAATTATTTTTTTCCAAACCAAACTCCTTTATGCATATGTTCAATATGTCTTCATTGTAGCAGCAAAGTATCAAATTGCTCAATCAAAAGCTGTGGTAGGCATGATCAGCCCATTAAGGCACTATCCATGCATATACAAAAGCCATATAACTGAAAAGTGTCTAAGTTCTCATAGCTGTCATTTTGTCAAAAAAAACTACAACCAGGCTCCTTCATGCATATGGTCAATGTGTCTATATTGTATAGACAAAGTATCAAATTGCTCCATTAAAAGCTGTGGTTGGAGTTGATCAGCCCATGAAGGCACCATCTAACATATACTAAAGCCTTATTATGGGAACATTCTCTAAGTTCTCACAGCTGTCATTTTGTCAAAAAATTTAACCAAGCTTCTTCATGCATATGTTCAATGTGTCTACATTGTATAGGCAAAGTATCAAATTGTTCCATCAAAAGCTGTGGTAGGAGTTGATCAGCCCATGAAGGCACCATCTATGTAATACAAAAGCCTTATTTGGGAAAACTTGTCTGAGTTCTCACAGCTGTCATTTTGTCAAAAATTATTTTCTCTGAATCAAACTCCTTCATGCATATGTTCAATGTGTCTATATTGTATAGACAAAGTATCAAATTGCTCCATTAAAAGCTGTGGTAGGCGTTGATCGGCCCATGAAGGCACCATCTATGCATACGCAAAAGCCTTATTAGGGAAAAATTGTCTAAGTTCTCACAGCTGTCATTTTGTCAGAAATTATTTTTTCTGAACCAAACTCCTTCATGCATATGTTCAATGTGTCTACATTGTATAGGAAAAGTATCAAATTGTTCCAACCAAAGCTGCGGTAGGAGTTGATTGGCCCGTGTATGAACTATAATAGCATAAGCATAAAACCCTATATAAAAAGCCATTTATAACTACAAAGGGAAATACCTCAAATAGAATTGGCCCCTAGCCCCAACTTATTTGCTGAAAGTATTTGTCTTGCATATATGAACATGTTTGCAAGGTTTGATGAAAATCCAGCAATGACTCTTCAAGATATTAAGGAAACAAAACGTTACGGACGGACGGATGGACGGACGGACGGACGCACGCACGTACGGACAACGTGAAAACAGTTTACCCACCACAAAGTTTGCGGGGGTATAAATTTTAAACCAGACTTGGAGTATACACGAGAGTCAAAACATTTCAATATCACAGCTAAGTTTCAAAAGCAAGTTGATTGATTGCAATGCACTTCAGCTCGAATATTATCATCAATTTGATTGGCTAAGAGAAGAAACGCGAGTTGTGTCGTCGACCCTAAATGAATACTCACGAATCTTACAATGCGTTGATATGTGTTGATTCACGTTTTCAACACATTAATAACACCATTCGTAAATATTCGTATATGTCCACAATAATGCCTCACAGCTTAACGTCAGATCCTACTTTCTAATGTTGTATTTATCTTTACATGTATTAGTAATGATAAATAGGTAATTGAGCCACGACATGAGATTTCCAACAATGTGGTTTGTGCGACCAGCAAAGCCTCAGATCAGCCTGCGCATTAGCGCAGTCTGATCAGAGCCTTTGCTAGTCGTTTGAATATTTTATGAGTGTTAAACTACTGACTGAACATCATTTGAAATTTCTAAGCTTATAAGAATGCTGCACAGGCTCATCTGAGTATACACCTGTCAAAATGCCACATTGTTGGAAATCACATGTCCAGCTCATATTGTTTAAACCAAATGCTCAGGTGAGACTGGAATAGTTCATTGCTAATCGCCTACCAATTTTTCTTTTAGGGAAAAACGTACCTGGCAGGAGATAAATTCACTTTAGCTGACGTGTTCTTTTATCCTTTCTTGGCCACCGTAGTACGACAGGGCGCCAGTCTGGAGAAGAAATACCCTGCCCTGAATAAATATTATCAAACAGTGGGACAGAGGCCCAGTGTGAAAACCACTCAACCACCACATTGGAAGGATGGACCAGGCCCAGGACTTCTAGCTGACCTCTGTGACTAGCTGCTGGTCTAACCTTTGATATGTTACACATGTATGGCTATAATGTATTTGTAATTGTTTAGTTTAATAAAATATGTTAAAACCAAAATCGCCTCACCCTCTATTGCCTTCCCTTGAAATGCTGGTCCAAAATCAATATAATTTTATAAAGGTATTCCCAACGATGCCCCCTACCAAATTAAGTCTAAATTCAAAATAATTTAATGCGAATGTTTCTCATAAAGGCCTCTACAAAATTGCCCGAACAGTTTAGTTCTGTTTAACAAAATGGCCACCAGAGATAAATATAGAGAACAATTTTTAAATGCATCTCTTGATCACCCGGCCCAGACTCTAAAAAATCTCTCAAATGCTCCCCTCTGCTGAACAACTCGCTGACAAAGCTAACAAAATCGCCGAAAAAGATAAAAATAAGACAACTCTTCAACCCTAACTTGATGACCTCGTATTTGTCCAAAAATGTTATTACGATAAGTATGAGATAGTCCATTTAGTGTTATATGTATATGGTCGAACTGTCTTTATGATATATTTTTGTCCCTAAAGTTTGTTATTATCTTAGCGAACAGTGCAGACCCAGACGAAATGCCACCTTATACAGCATTTCATCAGGGTCTTCACTCTTGTTTGCCAAAGTACCTAATTACCGCTATCCAGAATGAAAACGGTTAAACGACATCTCTTGAATAATTGGCCTTAAATAACTAACCAATAAATGGTTGAAACATTATCTTGTAAAAATGTACACCATTCTTGTCACCAAAAGACCAGATACCCTAGTAGTCGTTGCCCTATAATTAAGTGCAAAGACTCCAGGTACCAAGTGTACTGGTCTGGAAAGAGCAGATGCACTGCTGGTATGGGAGTGGTCGTGGATGAGAGGTAGATAAAGTATTCGAGATTAAGAGAGACTTTGGTGACATTTATAGTCTGTCAGCGAGTGATTTGCTTCCTGTCGGTCTGTGTCCCACAGTGTTGTCTCAGCGATCCTGTAAGGGACATATTCTATGACCTACTGTGTGTCATGACTGCAATGATTCCACCATTGGAATTCCTCATCACATTTGGCGAGGCTGTGGGAATAACAAGCCAGACTCTGTTATTGAGGTGAGAGGATCCTAGAAATGCACTGGCATATGACCTGCTCCTCGGTAGCACATGCTTCAAGAAATGTGACAGTCACCTCATCACGTACAGGTCAGGTATATACTACAATCATCCCATCACATACAGGCCAGTAACCTGGTTAGACTTTCTGTTATTTTGAAAGAGCCTGCACAAGCTTTAAAAAGTATGAAAGCTCAGAGATCCTCAAACATGTAGCCGCCTCAAGGAAGTCTTCAAGGCACATGTGCCCACTGTGGAAATTGAAGTGGCTTCCACTACCGATGAAATCTGGACGAACCTCAAGTTACATTCACTGAAAACTACAGAGGAGGTATGTGGTAGATACAGGAGAAATACCTAGCGGTAAACAAGTAGCTTTACATGACCTTCGTAGACATAGAGAAGGCATTTGTCTGTACCTCTTGAAAGGTTATCTGGAGAGCACTTGAATTGAATTGTGTAGTTTGTCCAGGGAATGTACGCCAATGCATGTAGCCATCTGTGTGTCGTCGAGGGCTACAGCCAAGAGTTTAAGACTAAGGTCGGGGTCCACCACAGCTCTTCATTCATTCCCCTGTTCTTCATTATCATGGTTTTGTTTTGTTTGTTTATGTTGCTTTACGTCCCATGTCAACAGCTATGGTCATTGCGGGACGGTCAGTTCACTTAACCACACTTTTTCCTGGGCAGGCTTGAGCAAGCGGTTAACCAGTAATTTGTGCACAATTTACGCTTGTAACTGACAACAACCCTTCTTGAATAAATCAGCGGAAGGGAGGAGAATGACCGTAGAAATTATTTCATGATCAATCTCCACGAAAGTATGGTACCGGGCCGGGATCGAACTCGCGGGCCCTGGATCTGCAGTCAGACACGCATCTGTAGCCAGACACGTTACCGACTGCGCTACGCGGCCCGGTTTCATTATCATGGTGGATATAATGTCACGTGAGTTCCTCTCTGGAGTTCCCTGGGTGGACCCTGACTCGTTGGAGGGATGTGTCAGGAGGCTCTGGATACGACAGGGAGCCATGGTGAAGGGGTTGAAGGGATTGAAGATAAATGCAGGCTATACAAAGCTCATGATCTGCTGTACAGGGCATGACCTCCCGCAGAATATAGAGAATACTAGGTGAGTGTCTTTTGATATCAAGTTTACCAGGCAAGGCTTTGAGAACGCTTGTTGACATCGCGAGGCTTGCCGAGCGATTCAACATGCGTTCTCGAAGCCGAGCCTGGTAAACTTGATATCAAAAGACGCGAACCTGGTATTCTATTTATCAGTATACCCATAATTGAACACTCTTCAAACTAGCGATTGTGACGTATTTTTTTTATTTTTGTGTTGATTCAGCGTCATTAGCAACGTCATTCAAAAAGTGCAACGTCATCATGACCTGATAAAGGTAACATGCCGTGAGATAGGAAACGTTTATTAGGTTATGTTGAAACAATTCAGTTAATATTAGGGGTGACTGATAAATATGATTTCCCATGCATTATCTGATATACAATAGTAGACAACAACAGCATTTACTGCAATGGCTGCAAACACTGGGTGCATAAGACACCTAAAACGTGAGTGAGTATGATCCGGAAATATCGCAATTACACACTGCAGACCAACTCATGGCACCGCGAAGAAGCGCCACAGAGCAATAACAGTCACAAGACAACAGGAATACAAACGAAGCAAACAAATAAACTCTCTCATATCGCCATCAAGATGATTGCAATACTAGAAAGGACACAAAGCGCTACACAACAAAACATGACGGAAACACTGAACCCCCACAATAAGGGGGAAACAATAAACAACAAAACATCATCAGCAGAACCACCGTCTTAGATCAACCGCAGCCTAAGTCACGGGGGTGCGTGGGTGTGGGGGGGGGGTAAATGCATTTTACTGGTACTAAAGTAAAGAAGAAAGCAAAGATCAGGTATCGATACAATTAAGTACCACACCTGACCCGGAGCACCATATGGGAAAGTGACAAAACCACAAGAAAACATTACACACAAGAGAGCCAAGAGATCAGTCCTTTAAGTCCTTTAACAGCAGGTGATCACAAGGCTGCAAAGAACAGACAAGACAGTAATAAAAGGATAAACATGAAACGTAAATAACAAAAAAATCCAAATAAGGAACACCGCCTTGGAATGGTCAGTAAAATACTGGAAGGCTTTAACATGATTAGCAGTACCAACACCACCCCAAATCTTCGCCCCTAGATTCTGTTGTTGTTAAAAAAACAAAAACTGTTCAGGCTCGAGGAGGCTTTCTAACATAACTATTACAATGTATCATAACAGAGAAACAGTCTAATCAAATTTATACACACTGATGAAACAAAGAAAAGGGCTCACAACTCACAGATAGTGTTGAGCCACGGTGGGCCCAGCCAAAGACAAGCATCAGACACCAATCGATTAAAGCTTTACGCCAGGGCCGACATTGAGTCTGATGCCTGACCCACCGTCCAGCAATTCAATAGGAAACCGTAGCTATACACCATAATTGTGTTTACAACCAGATATACATACAGTCGCGCGTGATATCTGTTTTCTTGCACACCAGATCGGATACCCTGTACCAACCCTTGGGAAAAATAAAAATCGAACAGCCGCACGTCGATAGACAAGTGACGTCACTGTCGCGTTAAAGTGACGTAATTATGTTATGTCACATTTCAATGTATTCAGGAACTTCGATTTTTTTTCGGAAAAAATATTACATAGGCACACCTAATGGACACCCAACCAATTTATTCTGAGAGGATAGCACAATTATACAGTATTCGTGTGAGTCGATACTCTATTGAGTAAAAGCCCACTTTAAACCTCCCTATGGATATAAGGAAATCCCATTTAGCATGCTGCAAGCTATTTGGAAGGCGCAAGGGCCCTTGAAGTCCCTGTTGCCGATATATTAGCATTATGTCTGTTTCTATACAACATGTAACTTGTGATTGCCTCTTTCAAAAGCAGAACGATGAACGCGACAGATGGCGTTTGGCACAAGACGTTATCACTTCGTGACGTAACGTTAAAAGATTTGTGACGTCACGTCAAGTGGATCACACAGCCACTTGTTTTTAAGGGCTGTCATTAATGTTCAAGCCCTTGGTGATCGTACAAATCCCTCAGTCTTATGGCTAAAATGTGACTTAAGGGAATATATCTTTCAAAAGCTCTTACTTGCATGCAATATTTTCCCTGTATAAACAAAAAAATGTTATCAAGTTGGCCAGCACATTGTTGTATGAGCAATTACTCACATAAATCACTTTACGCCAAAACATACAGCTTTTGAGACAGCATGCTTATCAGTCTTTTTAGAGTTACTTCCTGGATTGATACCGTTTGCAATATTGTGACACTCTGGATGAACTTTAGAGAACACCATTTGCATGAACGTAAACTACAATTATCTGACTCTAATATTTAGGCGTATCTAGACCCAAATATATGTATTTCTGGTATTATTTACAATTTTTCGGCTTGACCTTGAAAATTTTCAGAAGCAAAAATTGTAAATATATTTGTCAGGAAAATTAATCAGAAGAGTTAACAATTACAGGCATTTTGTGAAGAAAGAAGAAAAGGGTTTGGCATCTTGATTAGTGTATGATTGATTTGGTATGCTAAATCCAGAAATTAATGTTTGCAAGCTGAGAAATGACGTCTTAATGACCTAATTTGCATATTTTCAAAATGGCCGCCAAAGAATCCTGGAATTTGACATATTACTGAACTATTTTATTTTTTGACAGTGTTTTTTTATCCAAAATCATTTGTATTATGTCCTAAGATGGTTTTACTCTTTGAGTACATGGTTTGGGCGGCAATTTACACAATTATTCCAGGCTATTACCGTATTCATGGTAATAAATGTCCATTTATTCTGTAAGATCATATATAAATTTGCCTTAGTCAATATCCTGCTATTTAAATGCAAGCTTTATTATGTATTACTATAAAATGTAACAGCATGCACATTTCTTTGTGCCCTAGGGTCTAATGAGACCAGTCTTGCACCATCTGGAAAATTTCTTATGTGTGTCAAATTGTTTTGTGAGACCATCTTAATCGGTAACATATTGCCCTAAAGAATAAACTCATTTGAGCTAAGTGAAATTGCATCGTTTTCATGTCAATGCATAATGCGCTTCTAAAGAATGGGGATGTTCCTACAAAAGTACAAATAGCTCAGCAGCTACTCATCCTAAACTTTAAAACTTGGTACCAACTAAAGGTTAAGACATAGGACTTTTATACGATGTTCAGATATGTTAATTATCAAATTTTGCATATTCATGAATATTAATGAAAACATTAGAAATAAGAGAACATTCGTGAAAAATTAAGGGTTGCACATGCAAAATTAACGTCTTCTCAGCTGCTTACTATCTTATACTAACAGCCCTGGTACCAATTTAATGCTAATACATTCAAATGTAGCACCTTTACTTAATGGTCCAATATGCAAATTATCTATAAAAATGTATTATATGAATAAGAAATGAGAAAACACTAGAGAACAGTTAATAGAATGCTAATACAAAATAGCTCATATCTCAGCTGCTATATATCCTAGATTTCATACTCACATTCTAAACTTGTTCCCAAATTAAAGTCCAGAAAAAAGTTATATTATTTGTTTATTAATAAGTATTTTTGAAGATACAACCTTATTGATTTGTTTTCAATTTGTCTTTAGTTTTCTTTAGTTTTATTCAATAATCATGAAAATGTTAGTTAAATGTTTTATATATCTGACCATTGGGATAAAATGCTATGTAACAGCCTTAATTTAATTCTAAGAATAATTGTATAGATTAATTTAAATATGAGAAAGGAGTAGTTTTAGAAGTAGACCCCCTCTCATTTCTAATGTTTACATTAATATTAGTAAATTTAAAAATTGAATAATTTGACATAATGACTATTGAATAAAGTAAAATGTCTTTGTTATAAGGCAGTACCAAGTATGGTAGTCTAGGAATTTTAGCAGCTACGATATGAGTAATTTTGTAGGTATACCCTTTAATTTTATTACAATTTTTCTCCCATTTCCAACATATAAATTAATATTCAAGAATATAATCATGAAATGGTTTCATATTCAATCATGGCATAAATGTGCTATGTCTTAGCATTTATTTGGTACCAAGTTTGTTTGTCTAGGACAGTTAGTAGATGGGATATAGGTAATTTTGTAGATATATACAGGGTCTTACACAAGTGATCATTTCATATTGAATTTAAATTTGATATGAAATGACCACGAGTGTTAGATTCTGTTTATCATATGACTTTTAAATGCGATTTTATCGCCTTCAAAGTTTGTTTTATTTCCATGAAAATTTGCATTGTTGTAACGGAAGGCGTCATGGAATTACTTATTCCCCGCCGAAAGTATTATGTAACGTGTGGTCATAACATTATCTATGACACGACGTTATCCACCGAATAACAGTCACGTCATACGATAAACCCATTTTATTTTTTATTTTGCAATTGTTCTTATTTTTTAATGTTTTCATTAATATTCACAAATATGCAAACTGGATTTGTATATCGGAATATTGTGTTAAAATACTATGACTCAACTTTCATTTGGTACCAAGCTTGGAAGTCTAGAATAGTTATCAGCTGACAAATGAGCTTTTTATTTGTACACCCCTTTAAATTTTCTACCATTTTTCTCTTATATCTATTGTTTTCATCAATATTCATGAATATGCAAATTAGATATTTGTATATCATGCTATTGGGTAAAAGTGTTATGTCTCAACTTTTAATTGGTAACAGGTTTGGTAGTCTAGAATAGTTAGCAGCTGACATATAGGAAGTGCTGTACGTACCCCATCCCCTTATTTTTCTGCCATTTTTCTCTTATATCTCATGTTTTCATTGATTTTTATGAATATTCAAATTGGATCATTTGCATTTAATACCATTGGGTAAAAGTACTTTGTCTTGGCTTTGATTTGGTACCCAGTTTGATAGTCAATGATAACTAGCAACTTACATATGGATAATGTGTATAGGTATTCTCCCTTATTTTTTCTACAAATTTATTTTATTTCTATTTTTTATTGTTAATACTCATAAATATGCATAAAAATGCATATCACCACATTGAATAAAAAAGTATGTCTGGGCTTAATTTGGTACCAAGTTCGGTAGTCTAAGATAAGTTTGGGCTTAGATACGAATAATTATGTAGGTACCCCACTTCCTTTAGAATCATAATATGGTTTTTCACATTATGGGGGCGGGGATAATTTGTTCTAGGAAAGACTCCCTGAGCCAGTTTTTTCTATGCTATATAGTGACCATTTTGCTTCGCCATTAACTGACAACTTGTTTTTCTTGAATTAGTGGAAGAGGGAAAAATCCACAAAGAACGTGCGGCATGCAAGTGTCGATCTCAGGTCTGCTTGCAAATGAAGGGGACATGCTTCTGACTCAGCTACAGTGCTCGATGGGTTGCCATGGACACCGTACAATTTTATGTAATTCAAACAGGTTAATGTTTGGAGACAAAATCTTTTTGGCATTTAGTGGTCCCACTGAACAATTTTGCACCCAATAGTAATTGTCTTTGATTGCAAGATAAGTCTAATAAGCACCCCCTCCCGAGATGTGTGTGTGTGTTTGTGTAGGGGGGGGGGGGATGGTTATTCCATGATTGTACCTCAATTTTTAGTTTCATTAATATCCATGAATATGAATGTTTGACAATTTTATATATGACTATTGGATAAAAGGACTTGTCAAATCGTATCACTTATGACACGCAACAAGGACAGTTTGGGCAGAATTCAGTTTATATTTACTTTTTATACCCCGCCACTAAAGTGTGGCGAGGTATTATGTTATACCCTTCGGTGTCTGTCCGTCTGTCCGTCCGTCCGTCCGTCCGTCCGTCCGTCCGTCTGTCCGTCCGTCCGTCCGTCCGCACCATTTCCGATCGATAACTTGAGTATTTATTCACGGATTTTTTTCAAATTTTGCATACATATTGTTATCGGCGATGAGTGGTATGGGATTGTTAATGGGCAAAATCCGTCCATTTTTAACGGAGTTACTGCCCTTTTTCGTATTGGAAAAATGGTTTCTGGCCTGTTATTCCTTTACTATTCATGATATCTGAATGAAACTTCACAGATATGTTGCACATCAAAGGTTACATATTCTGACTAAGGACCGTCACTCTGACCTTCCCAGTTTGTGAGTTATCCGCCCTTGATAGGTCTGAAAAAAGGTTTTTGACCTATTGTTCCTTTACTATGTGGAATATCTGAATATAACTTCACAGATATGTTTCACATCAAAGGTAACATATTGTGACTAAGAACCGTCACTCTTACCTTTCCCGTTTGTGAGTTATCCGCCCTTGATTGAATTAAAAAATGTTTTTTACCCGTAGTTCCTTTACTATGTGGAATATTTAAATGAAACTTTACAGATATGTTTCACATCAAAGGTTACATACTGTGACAAAGAACCATCACTCTTACCTTTCCAGTTCATGAGTTATCTGCCCTTGATTGATCTGAAAAATGGTTTTTGACCTGTAGTTCATTTACTATATGGAATATCTGAATGAAACTTCACAGATATGTTGATCATCAAAGGTTACATATTGTGACTAAGGATCTTCACTCTTACCTTTCCAGTTCATGAGTTATCTACCCTTGATTGATCTGAAAAATGGTTTTTGACCTGTAGTTCATTTACTATATAGAATATCTGAATGAAACTTCACAGATATGTTGAACATCAAAGGTTACATATTTTTAGTAAGGACCGTCACCCTTACCTTTCCAGTTCATGAGTTATCCGCCCTTGATTGATCTGAAAAATGGTTTTTGACCTGTAGTTCATTTACTATATGGAGTATCTGAATGAAACTTCACAGATATGTTGACCATCAAAGGTTACATATTGTGACTAAGGACGTCATATCACTGTCTATCTCAGTTCTGTTGCTATTTAGGCATTATATATCTCACAAAATAACTTTTGGTGCCCCCAGCAGTGGCGGGGTATTACGCAGTGCTTGCGGTGCTTTTATTTATAATTTTAACCTGATTCTCTGAAACTTTCATAAATATTCATAGGTTTAGATAAACAAAATTTTTTCGCGTAAAATTGTGAATATTGTCTTACTCATAATTTTTAGCATATGTTTTGGGTTCCCAAAAGAACCGTCTCATCGAGACGGTTCTTTTGAGTAACCACAACATATGTTTTGGTTGAGAAATAAGCAAATTAATTTTCTGTTACGCACCCTTAACTAAAGGCCTGATATTGATGAATATGCAAATTAGATAATTAATCTGCATATCAGACCATCCCATCAGATGAAAGTACTATGTCTAAGCTTTAATTTACTAGCAAGTTTAATGGTGTAGGGTAAGTTGCTGATGAGATACGAGTCATATTGTAGGTTTAGGTCCACTTTCTTTAAAATCGCATTCACACCCTCCCCTAGCTGAAACTTACAAAGTTTGTTTAAATTGCTATATATCCTGCAAATAATAGTGGTATCATGTCGATGCATGTTTTTATAGTTCCTGTTTTAATGAAATCATTCCTGACACATTTGGGCCAGATTATATGCACGCACTTACATGAATAAACCTTAACTAATTCGGAAGCAAGGATTTTTGCTCAAGCCCACCCCCCCCCCCCCCTGATTACCTCTTGATCAAAGTCTTAATTATAATTGCATAGCTTGATGTCGATGAAGACACCCAGTCATGAGAAAGGTGTTGGATTGTTTTGTACCAGTTTGGCATCCTTAACACATTACCCTACAGATTTGTATTGGTATTTCTTCTTTGGCGGTCATCTTGGAAATATGCAAATTAGAGAGTGGAGACGCCATTTATCAGCTTGCCAACATTGGTTTGTGGATTCAGCATATCAGCATACTAAAATACCCCGAATAGGTATTTCAAAACCTTTTCTTCACGAAATGCCTGTACCTTCTTAAATAAGCGTCTTTTTTCTGATTTTTTTCCCGACTATATATTTTTCTACCAGAAATTTGTACATTTGGGCAAAAATACCTCTAAATATTGTAGTCGGATAATTGTAGTTCATGTTCATGCTACTGTTTTTTCTTATGTTCACCCAGCGTGCCATAGTATTTCAAACGGTGTCAAACAAGGGGGTGACTCTAAAAAGACTGATAAGCATGCTGCGGACCGCTCAAAAGCTTATGTTGGGGCGTAAATTGATCTATGTGAGATGTTTGCATTGTTCATACATATTGGCCAAGTTGCGAGAAAACCTGACTTTGTCGCATGCGAACAACAAAGGCGCAGACCAATCTACGCAATGTGACCAACGTTTTAATTATTCACTTATTAGAAAGTATAATATCTAAATTTGCTACCTGAAAGATTTCAGTATTCTAGAAAGGCTCTGTAGCTGAGCAGGCTGATTTCAGCCTCACTTGGTCGCAAACCCCACCCCATGTTTATATCCAGAAAGTTTTGTCAGAGGGGTCCAACTCTGTAACCTTTTTTAAGTTGACGTGGAGATAGAGCATCCAAATACCTCTAAAATCCATTATTGGCCCACTGGCGTTTCGCTGGCGGGCCGATGATCACCCAACATTGAACGCCGGCTTGGTAGCATTCTGATTTTTCAGGTTACTAAAAGCCCTGTTTTTTGTGATTTTTCAGGGAGGGGGTCCGGACCCCTACCCATTCCCCTTCTGGATCCGCTCATGTGCGTTATGTTTTGTTATACATGCATATACAGATGTTTCAAAGAATTCTAAAATGCATAATAATAGGATTATACTTTTTCATAGAAACAGGGAAATTATACTGCAGTAAATGATATATATACCCAACAAAAAAAGAAACGCACCACTTAAAACTGTTCAACTCTCAGGAAGATCACAAGTGCTAGGCCAGTTTAGTTTATATCAGTGCAAAGGTATATCAGGTACTGCTGCGTTACACGTATTTTGCAATCTGGCGTAGAAATTGTGTTAAAGAAATTGGTCATGAACAAAGTGGGGGTCAAATTGTAAAGTCACAGGAAATAAGCGTTTTTATAATGCTCTCTTGCCAGATAAGTTTAAGCAATTGGAATCATCTCAGTAGACCAACCTGTATCCAGACACTTATTCTTTGCAAATTCTATCTTTTAATTCATCACACGTGATAATTGAACGCTAGGTAGCCCATGTATTGTGACTACCCTTTGGATAATGATTCCATACTGGAGATAAACCTTTCGAAACATTTAAAGATTCCCACATTGTTTTAATCAATTGAAACGGTCCTAACCGCTGAAAATGGATTTTGAAATTACAAAAAGCATCAATAAACACATTGGTTGCCTCACATAACGACAACATATCGTTTTCATACTTTGCAAATGTAAAACATACTTGGAATTCCATGCAGGCAGTAGCGTTGAATTAACGCTTTCGCAACTCGTTTACCATTCGCCTTGATGTGTTTTGTGCCTACACCGGGAAAGTACAGATACTCAGCTACGTCACACTCAAATTTTAGTAAGATTTGATCAGAAATGAATATTTCATGACAATTAACATTTTCGTATTAAAAGGAGATCTTAATGGGAAAATCGTAGTGGTGCGTTTCTTTTTTTGTTGGGTATATATATACCTGGAAAAGTACCCAATATAATGCCTTTAATGTTTACTGTCGTGAGTTGGCTCCCGGTACCGTTAGTTTAACAGGTGACAGGGCCCAGGGCGACGACAGTAAACATTGGGCTAACAGTACCTGGATTAAAAGTTTACATTTTTGTTTACAACGATTCTCATGTTTCTTTGAATCCAGCGTATAGTGCGAATCATGTTTACTGTCGTCGCCCTGGGCCCGGTCACCTATTAAACTAACGGTACAGGGAGCCAACTCACGACAGTAAACAAGAAACGAATTATAGTAAGTACTGTAGTAGATGAATACTTGACATCTAGCCTCATTGCGCAATATAGTACTGGTTCACTGATTCTTTTAAACACACACTAATTTTATATAGAATGTGTATATAAATGCTGAATCTTTGAGCTTGATTAGATTTATTTGGACTTTCGCTTTAAGATTAAATTCGTTATCGATTTCATTTGAATATTGAGGACCAAGTGGAGTTGGTATCTGCCCTGTAAGTATAATATGTTTATAACATTTCATTTGTTATAGAAAAATTAACAAAAACAAAACTAAACAAATTTTTTATAACACGTAATGTAGTACAAGGAAGTAGATTTGTTGTCGCGAGTGTTTGAGCCAGGACATGGTACATACAACATTGTCGAGCAGCAATAAAGACCAAATGCGAGCCTGCACAGATGTGCAGACTCGCCAGAGCCTTCACTGCTTGCTTGTGCAAATTATGAATGTAGAAAAAAGGCTCAACTCTGGATATATCAGCATAGGCGTATAAAAGAGGCTGGTTTATAAACATGTCCATATATGGGATAAATACCAAATTATCATGTGAGCCGTGTCATGTGATTTCCAACAATGTGGCACAATTCAAACGAGGCTGTGCAGCCTCCTTTTAAGTTGAGAAAATCCAAACGATGTGCAGTCAGTAGCCTAACAGTTATAGAATATTCAAGCGACTAGCAAAGGCTCTGATCAGACTGCGCGTATGCGCAGGCTGATATGAGGCTTTGCTGGTCGCACATACTCTCATGCCGCGGCTCATATGTTTTCTCAAATACATATTGTACTGATATACCTCGGGGCTACTAGTGTGAAGTGTACGTTTCTCGTGACCATCTGTTTTTTAAGTTGATTCACCAGCGCTGGTGATATACGTTAGTAAACTTCCATTGGGCGCGTGTTCGATTCGAGCCTGTTCCATTAGCAAGTTGCGGAAATGGATCAGGTGTTAACTCCCCAACAGCAGTGTCATTTACATTTCTTTCTCAGACTCCCCGTCGACCAAGTTACTTCCAAAATTCCATCATTGCGTGAGCGATGTTGATATACTTTGGATACTGGATTGCTTCTAAAAGCGAAAAGGCCTATTAGAGACCTTACCACTTAAGCGAGAATCCCGATCAAACATGG
Source organism: Loripinus fragilis (assembly GCA_964019695.1). Taxonomy (NCBI): domain Eukaryota; kingdom Metazoa; phylum Mollusca; class Bivalvia; order Lucinida; family Lucinidae; genus Loripinus; species Loripinus fragilis. Next base: position 79,094,190 of record OZ026525.1, read on the forward strand.
GCCCTTCGGATATTCTAGACTAAATGTGACGAAATATCTAGATGTAGATGGGTCAGTTTCAATATGCCCCCTAGGCATTATGTGCATTTACTTCGATTGAGGAATACAGTTGAATGGCCTAATACATACTTCTGGGGAGGGGGTTAACTCTACAATTATTCAGTGTTTCATTAGCAGAGTCTTACTGGAACATGCATATTTCCTGTCTTTTATTTGCTTCCAATGGATCACCTGTGTACAAATCGTTAACTAAAGCAAAAAATACTAAGCGCTTGAAGCCCATGAAATACTGAAAAGAGTGGCTTCAGCAAATGCAATAATAAAACACTATAAAAGTTCTTCTTTAATAACTGTAAAACGCCATGCGATGGTTCTAAGCTTTTTAAAAGCTAACCTTGTTCATGAATACGTCACTGGCAATAAATTTCAAGTCATGTTGGGATTTTTCTTTACCCAATATTGACTATTGTGGAGGGATGTGATGTAAAACAAGTTGCACTTTCTGGTCTTAAATACTGTTCATATTGATACTAAACTTCACATACTATAAACTGAAAGACTAATGGCTGAGAATGTTTTGCTCCCCCTATCGGGAATTTTGCAGACATATACTATCCTGTAGAGAATTTCAAGCTGTGTCTTTTATGAGATGTTTGAACTATGTACTCCTGGACGCCAGTCTTTAACAGCTTGTTACATACCGTATCTTACCAATCAAATTTAGAAATAAGGCAGTAGCCTGTCTATTTATTTAATGCTTCATATAGTCTGCATGCTGGCTACATCAGCTATATATAATAGCTTTTGGAGCATAATTAAGCCTGCCTAAGGTGTCATGTGCGTTACTTTAATTGGGTTATACTTTGAAAATGATAATTTGACCAGCATCATTTATTTTCACAGCCGATCTAGGCATTTTCCAAAATGTTAAGATTATGTTCTACTTACATACATATTTGGCTTTAGAAAAACTAAACTTTGCTTTTTTGTCTTATTTGAGCAAATAAACAACCCTAACCAAAATTTTAAGGAGCCCACTTTTGGTATGTATTATTTAAGTAAAATATATGAAAACATTTACTTCTGCTGGATATCTTGCATATTGGGATTGTTTTGCTCATGTAATAAAGCATTATAAATTTTGTAGGTTTGTTAACAAGAAAGGAGCACTTGTTAAATGCTGTAACATATATTACATGGCATAATAAATGAGTGAGGACATTGGCTTGATGTAAGGGATGATATCTTAGAAAAAAAATGAATATTTTTCTCATGTTTTCATGCAAGTCTTTAGCCTCTGTACCTAAATCTGAAGGTATTAATCTTTTGGTGATTATCAAGCCCACGTACTTTTGTTACAGTTGTTATACTTAAATTATTTTCAATATTTCCTAATATGTATTATATGACTTTTTGGGTACTGTAAAGGCGGCACCTCATGAATGCGTAATTAGGACTGGTCAACCTTAGACATAGGTAAAAGCTGAAAAAGTAACTGTATCATCTTGCGCCATTATCTCAGTATAGACGCAAAACACATTATTTAGTCCTTAAAACGCCAGCAAAATAACTGCATCTGAAAATGTCTTTTTAACATAAGCATAGAGGCAAACATTGTGGACCCGTCCAAGTGATATACAATATCTAGTATTTCTGCTTCTCTGTCAAAACAGTTGTCCACCTCATCTCATCAAAACCATAAGAATCATCAAACATTATTTTGCCTGCAAGCTGAGTACCCAAACCCCAGTGAGTGGACATTGCAGACATGTCTAATCTTATATAACAATTCAAGGTGCATTGAATAAAATTTGCACTCTGTTAGCCTGTAATAGCTTACATATGCTATTATATCAATTTTGGAATAAGAAAATAGAAAGTTTTATCGAGCTACAGAAATCTAACGGATTGACATCCTAATAGTCTGCATACTGGATGCCTTTACTACATAATAATGGGCCTCAACGCGAGAAAATCTGTCTTCGGGGGTTTGCGGACAACAAAGGCGCAGACCAGCCTGCGCGTCCGCGCAGTCTGATCAATGCCTTTGTTATTCGCTTAATAGAAGGTATCATATCTAGACTTGCTACAGGCGAAATTTCAATTTTCTAGCTAGTCTCTGTAGCTGAGCGGGCTGGTTTGAATATCACTTTGTCGGAAACCCCGAAGACAGGTTTACTCGCGGCGAAGCCCATATGGAAGCTGCTAAACATTAATGCGTCTACCTGTGGTATTATATGCGTTACATGAACTTAATTTTAATTTAAAAGCGGCAATTGTTGCTATCGTCATTTAGTTTAACAACTTCTCTGTGTTGGTTTTAAACCTTTTTATATTAGGTTTTACAAGCATATACTCAAAGTACACTTGGCAAATACAAAAAGAGTTTGCTTTTCTATATTAAGTATATTGTCTAATATGAGCTAATACAAAAGCCCTACCCCTGTTTCACTGAGGAACATTTGTTTTGTTATTACCATTAAAGTAAAACACATATAAAACAATTGCAAAGTGTGGATATTTTACATTTTCTTAGACTGTCTTGTTTATACATCAGCAAGTTGTCACCAGGTTTCTAAGATCAGGACACTTATTTAAGACGTAACATATATAACATTAAATCAAAGAGCGAGACCAATATCTGATGTAATAGACCATATTTCAGAATGAACCAACTCATTCCATATGCCTTATTAAAAATATCTGGTCATTGGTGCAAACGCATTAGAAATCATATTTTTTCTGATTATCAACCCAAATGAATATTTTTACAGATGCTATCAATGAACTTTTTTTGACACATTTCCTAATCATGTGCATATAATGCTAAATATAGGGGGAGGAGGGGGCACAAACAGAAAAGATAGTTATACATTTAAACAAGACAATACAATAAATGTTCCTGTTTATTGTAAATGGTCACAAGTTATTCTTATCCAAGTAACACTCTTATTAAACGTGTGTCGTTGTCTGCTTCTGTGGTTATCACCTTTATTACCCACAGCCTTGCATCTTTGTACAGTATTCTAATCATTTTATGTTGTACATTTTTACCACCACTCCACTCAAAATCGGTAAGCCATCATCAACTTTCCAACTATGCCATTCATGGCTTGGAACATTTGGAAACTGAAATGAATTTCTGATAGTTGGCTCTTTGACCATGCGTTTCAAGTTTAATCTTGAAAGTTGGAGAAAGATTAAAGCTATACAAGAAGGTAAAGGAACATGAAAAGAAAAGAGTTCCTGACCTGATGAACCTTGATATTTCTGTGAAAAACAATCATAACTTAGCTGGTTTACACTGTTATAGGTTGCCTTTCACATTAATGTATTGCAACAGACTGCACGCGTTGTGGTCAACCCAATCACGGTTGGCAACTTTCCTTTCCTCTTTAATTGCATGCTGGTGGGTCAGACTTCAGACATTATGACGGTTCGGACTTTCAGACTTATCTATTGATTAGATGGTGGGGGCCTGATGCTTCGGCTGTTGTCTGGCCCATCAGGGTTTAACTGTTGGAGTTCTTTTGCTCTGGTATTCAGTTTTATGTACGATTGAGTCAATATCTTTGCTTTATCTCCTTTTTATATCTTGATTTATATGTTCTAAGAGATGTTGTATGGGTAGTTTAAGGGTCTACAAAAGCGTCAATAATATCAGCCTGCTTATCATCAAAAAGAGACATCATAAAGTCTCTCAAAACAAAACATAACTCGATACCGAGGGGCCGCGGGTTCGAGCCTCACTGGCGTCACTGCGTTGTGTCCTTGAGCAAGACACATTAATCCTAGCTTAGTACTGGTTCAATCCAGGAAGACCCGTACCTACATAATTGAAAGATTGTTGATGGCGGTGGGGGTCTTAAACAAATCTCTTGAAACGATTTCTCAAGTTTGAGCCCTGATTTTTGGATTATGAGTTCCTTGGGATGTCCTAGCTGTGACTGACTCCAGATGAAATCGACTGCACAAATGGGACGTCTGGATATCTCGATCGACGTCGCGTCGACACACGTTGACGCCCTGGACGCGGACGGTGTGACGTTGTCCTTATTTTTAAGACGTCCAATCGTCCTGACATGGCACCGAAATCGTTTGGCTGCTACCAATGGCGTCACGTTAGCTTGTAACATTCCTAATGCACGTTCATGTTCCACATGTGCCAATTTTGTCACCGCAAATTAGCGATGTGTAAACTTAAATTCCAAAGTTTTTAAATGTTTTTAGACTTTTGGGATGTTCGACTAGAGATTTCAGTAGTTAGTACACATGAAAATCTAAATTGACTGAATGTGCTCGTGAAAAACGGGTAAATAAAAAAAATCGGTCATTACACTGGTTTTGATTGACTCACCTCAATAAATCAATGGGCAAAATGTGCGGAAGAAAAAATAGCAAAACTTAGACAGATGATAAAATTTTGCCACACTCATTTAACACACAATATCTTTAATTATTATATGCGGCGTTTCTTTTTTTGCCTAGTATATATCCAACCTTTATATAACGTTTTACAATCTTTTTGAATTGATCACTAAAATTAGATTTTCCAACAATTCGTTTGAATTTATAAACTAAATCACCATAAAACACAGGCTCCGACACGCCTTGCTGCAGAAGAGTTTTTAACCCAATGTTGTATTTAACAATTAACTCTCAGTGTCTGTGGTAGAATTTAGAAAATGCTTTTCGAATTTTATGATATCTTTAACCTTGTTTTAATAACTTAGCAGTTAAAAATAAGTTTCTGTTGTTGAAGTGCTCAACATTACAACACACTCTAGGAAAACGAATAAGCTTAGAAATATATATACCATAGGAAGGGGGGCGAGGAACATCTCCATCAAGAAATGGGAAATTTACTTTTCCAAAATTAAAATCATCCAGTTTATCATAAATTTTAGACGAAACTATGTCATTTATTATTGCCAAGATCAAGTCCAAAAACGGAGCTTCAAAACTTTCTATGAATGTACCACACCTGACCCGGGATACCAATAGGAAAGTGAAAAACTCAAAGTAAGACACCACAAACGAGAGCCAAGAGGCCAGCCCTCTCCCAGCAGGTGATCACAAGGCACAAATAAACAGACGCACACAAAGGCATAGCAAACACAAGACAGAAAAACACAAATGATCCACAAAAAGTATCGCCTTGGAACTGTCAGTAAAATTATGTTACTGAAGGGCGTAAACCTGTTTCACGGCGCCAACCTCGCCCTTAATTCAGATGTGGATCAAGACTTTGCATGTAAGACCCCTCCTAGCACATATAAATCAAGATTTAAAAAGGAGATAAAGCAAATATATGGAATCAACAGTAAGTGAAACTGAATACTGGAGCAAAAGAAATCCAACAGTTAAGCCCGGGTGGGCCTGACAAACAGCCAAAGCATCAAGCCCCTACCATCTCATCAATAGATAAGTCTTTAAGTCGAAACCATCATAGAGTCTGAAGTCCGATCCACTGGCGTGCAATTAAAGCAGTCTGTTGCAATACATTAATGGTATAGCCTATCTTTTTATAATAGGAAATCATTTTAATGAACTGCGCTGAAAAATTATTACAGCCAACAATCTTCTTCAATTTATACACCAAGTCTCAGTACGTCTTAAGTGCCCCTTCAAATGAACGAGCTTGATTTATCACGGAAGGTAAAACAGTGCAATGCAGGATGAACAGAGCACAGATAAGAACACTTCACTTTAATGATTTATAAAGTTTCTTAGAGCAGACCACTTATTAAAGGATGTAGCATATATAACTTGATATAATAGATGCGCAGGGGCATTGTCTTGACAGTATCTTTTTTGATTACATCGTCAGAGGCAAGTGTTTTCAATTTCAGCCTTTTCAACGGCTCATAAAATGGGACAGCCCTAGCCGCTTAAAATAATCCATTGATCACAATATAGACCTACTTATTATCCTATTCTACCCATAGCCTAGTTTCCCTTTTTGGAATGCAACAGCTGATGATATGCCTGCAAAAACTGAGATATCAAAGGTCTTACATTCTTTTAAGGCTTTCTTTAAGGTACTGACAACACAAAATAAACCAATAGCAAACATAAATGATGACAATGTCCAGCTTTATGTCCTCATAAACCAGATAACTATTCATGAGATGGTAGGGGCCTGATCTTTGGCTGTTGTCAGGCCCACTGGGGTTTACCTGTTGGATTTTCTTTGCTCAGGTAGTCAGTTTTATTTACTGTTGAGTCCTTATCTTTGCTTTATCTCCTTATTATATTTTGATTTATATGTTCTAGGAGATGATGCATTGATAAGTTAGGGGCCTTTCATGCAAACCAAACATTTATGTGTCTTGATCCACATCTGATCTAAGGGTGAGGTTGGTGCACCATTTAACTGGTTCAAGCCCTCCAGTAAAAATTTTTTACTGACAGAGCCAAGGTGGTGCTTCTTTTGAGGATCATTTATGTTATTTCTGTCATGTTTTGTTATGCTTTCATGCACGTCTGTTTGTTGATGCCTTGTGGTCACCTGCTAGGAAAGGGCTGACCTCTTGGCTCTCGTTTGTGATATCTAATTGTGACGTTGTCACTTTCCCATTGGTATCCTGGGTCAGCTGTGGTGCTTGATTGTATCGATTCCTGATCTTTGCCCTCTTTCTTACTTTCAATGTGAAACAGAAATGGTATTTGACCGTCTGTCAAAATAATCAAGAGTGGCTTTGTTACAGATATATTTAAAGAAAACTCAATTAAGTTCTTTGGTGCAAACAAAAAAAGTAAGTAAGTATGATCAGGAAATACCACAATCACAAACTGCAAACAAACTCATTGCATCGCAAGGAAGAGCCACACAACAATCACGAGACGCTAAGAAGACAAACTAAGCAGGCAACCAGCTCTCCCTTCCCCATCAAGATGATTGCAATACTAGACTGGACACAAAGTAATACACAAACAAAGAACAATTACAGACTCCCCCAATGGGAGTAACAATAAACAACAAATCGACAAAACAGAACCACTGCTTTTGAAAGGACATTAGCGTAAGTCACTGGGGGGGGGGGGGGGGGGGCTTTAACGCATTTTACTGGTACCATAGCTTCATTCTACACTCTGTTGTTGTTGGTGTACAATAAATGTTCAGCTAGCATGGATGTAATCTAACTATTGTAATGTATCATCCTGGAGAAACACTCTTATCAAATTAACACACCATGACGAAACAAAGAAAAGGGCTCGTGACTCACATATAGTCAGAGCCAAAGAAAAGCTCAAGTTGAGCCATGGTGGGCCCAGCTACAGATAAGCACCAGGCACCAACCCACCAATTAAGCTTTACGTCGTAGTCGTCATAGAGTCCGAAGCCTGATCTACCGTCGTGCAATTAAAGAGGAAACCATGGCATCCAAATTCGATATCCGTTTGATCCAAGACCAGTAGACTTAAGCTAAAATGACTGGAAAAGTTCCATGGCGAATGATGTATAGAAAAGGTAGCCTATCAAATCAGATATATTGTTTGACCAATGGCAACAATCTAAATGTATGCTATTGGGTTTTCATGAAAGAGACATATATTTAGCAAAATCAGAGCAATGCTATCACCTGACTAGCACAGATGCAGAGGCAGTTGCAGTAAGATTGCTGTGACCACTTCACAGGTAGAGACCTATACCAGAGTGATATATGCCATTGAATGCCTATATATTTGAAGCAGCACCAAACACTGCCCATTTTTTACATTATAATCAGAAATTTCAGTAGATGATCTGTATTCCTTCCACCTGAAAATAGATAGAAGATATCTAAACAGATAAAATAAACATGTACTTTGTACTTAACCGATAAAGTTAGAGACTGTTATAAGTTAGTTATATTAAAATTCAAATTACACAAAATGTTGCAGGTGATGAGCCCAACACTCGATATTAACTATATTTTTTAAATTATAATGTTAGGATTATGGCTAGGCTTCTGTCACCTGAGCGCATCACGGGCGCCGGACACTGTCTCCAGGACACCTGTGTCTTATCTTGCTCTCATGTTCATCTCCTTAGCCTCTCCCTTAGTACCGCACGTGCCCCCGTCCCAGCTCCTTCGACTATTGCGATTCTAACGCTAATTCCTCAGATTCATCCTCCTCTCCCAAAGCAAATTCGTAAGCCTAATATAAGAAGACAACGATAAAAGTCATATATAGATATGTATGTATATTTATTATATTTTTATTTTTATTTTCCATACACTCGTATCGACTGCAAACTGCATTCCACTTCGAGTGCGAGCCATTCGCTCACGTTGGTTACATGCCTAACACGGCGTACTAAGCCAAAAAAGAAACGCCGCATACAAAAGTTAAAAATATTGTATGTTAAATGAAATTGGCAAAATTTCATCATCTGTCTATGTTTTGCTATTTTTTCTTCCGCACATTTTCCCCATTGATTTATTGAGGTGAGCTAATCAAAACCAGTGTACTGACCGATTTTCCATTTTCCTATTTTTCACGTGCACACTCAGTCCATTCAGGTTTACACGTGCACCAACTACTGAAATCTATAGTCGAACATCCCAAACGTCTAAAAACATTTAAAAAAAAGTCGGAATTAAAGATTACACATTGCTAATTTACGGTGACAAAATTGGCACATGCGGAACGTAAACGTGCAATAGGAATGTTAAAAGCTAACGTGACGCCATTGATAGTAGCAAAACGATTAAGGAACCATGTTAGGACGATTTGACGTCTTAAGACTCGTTTTCAACAATTTGGGACAACGTCACACCGTCCGCGTCCAGGGCGTCGACGTGTGTTGACGCGGCGTAAAGATCAAGACATCTAGACGTCTAATTCGTGCAATCGATTTCATCTGGAGTCAGTCACAGCTAGGATATACTAAGGAACTCATAATAAAAAAATCAAGGCTCAAACTGTGAAAATTCGTTTAAGGAGATTTGTTTAAGACCCCAACCTCCCAACGTTTGACGGAACTTAACTTTGGTGCAGTATTTACGCCAAATTAAGGAACCCACGGTAGTACAACGTCTTAACGAATTGAGAAACTGGCAAAGAGCATTCTCTAGCACCATTTTGCTCTATTTTTTCTAATTACTGCATTTTTAAAATAAAATACATAACTGGTACAGTTAGCACTTTTCGTATATAGCGGCGTTTCTTTTTTTGCCTAGTATATGTATAAACTTTGCATTTAATATAGCCAAGCCGTGGCGGAGCGAGGATAGACTGTCAAAGGTACGGATTGAAATAATTGTTGGAATTGCAAGCTTTTTTTACAGCCAATGTCAGAGGTCCATAATGACAGCACAACATGCATAAAATAAAATAATATGACGGATCTGCCTGGGACGAGTCGTGCCTCTTGTAAGGTATGTATGTATTTGCGTCGCCATGGGACCGGGACAGGCACACAGACGACCCTCGCTTGGCTTCGGAGATGTTTCACATTTTTAATTTAAGTTCCCAACATTGAACCAAATACTGCCCATATTTAATTAAGTGTTTGATACCATGACACTGACATGATGTTTCCGATTTGAAGAATGCTAAGGATTCAAGTTATAGCTCAGTCATTCTGTTTTATACTGGCAAAGGTCAGACTTACAAGGAAAATTCAATTAAGACCTTTAAGGGCCAAATATGGGACACACAGGAAACGCTTTTAAGTGATGTTCGTCACTAAAATAGTATAAAGGTAATTTTAATTTCCGTAACGCACATAACACCAGAAGAAGCTGTGTGTTTGTTTGTTTTTTGTTAAAAAAAGCGTTCATATGTATCAAAGACATTCAGCATGCAAACTACACGAATACTTCAAATGAATATATAGATTAATGTCTTCTTTCTGTAGCACAGACTTTCAATTTACTTATTCTTAATTTGATATGGCAACATATGTAACAGGCTGTTACAGGCTTACCCCCTGGTTTACAGAATGCCAATATCTCTTGTTAGATGCAGCTGGAATTGTCCTTAAAGATAGGATATGTCTGCACAATTCCAAAGAGGGTGAGTTGGAATAGGACCTTACTCAATATGCAGTCCTTATACCATGCTTTAGCACAAAATGACTGGAAAGGTATCATGGCAAATGATGTAAAGAAAAAGAAGCCTATCAAATTTCTGTTTAACCAATGACAATAATCTTAATGTTTGCTAGGAGGTACATGGAAGAGACATATATTTAGCAAAATCAGAGCAATGCTATCACTTGACTAGCACCCATGCAGAGGCAGTTGCAGTAAGATTGCTCTGACCACTTCACAGGAAGAGATATATATCAGATTCATATTCCATTGTATACATATGAATGTGAAATTGCACAAATGAAGAACACAGGAAGCGCTTATAAATAATATTCGTCACAATAATTTCAAAAGGTAATTTTAACTTCTGGAACGCACATAACACCATGTGAAGTTGCATTTTTCTTTAAAAAAAGCTTTCAAATGTATCAAAGGCATTCAGCATGCAAACTACATGGATAATTCAAATAAATAGATAGTTTAATGACTTCTCTCTGTAGCGAAGACTTTCAATTTACTTATTCCTAATTTTATTTGGCAACATATGTAACAGGATGTTACAGGCTTACCCCCTGGTTACCAGAGTGCAAATATCTCTTAATGAATGCAGCTGGAATTATTTTCTTAAGCTAGGATATGTCTGCAAAATTCCAAAGGGGGTGAGTTGGAACAGGACCTTACTTAGTTTGCAGTCCTTATACTTTGCGGTGATTCTACTGTTTGTGATGATATGGGCGATTATTTAGTGTTATATGCATTAGGAAACATCTGACAGAAAATATTATTTATAGCATATGTAACACAAGTTTATGGGCTTGTTATCAGCAATGACTATAATTCCTAAGATTAAGGCACCAGAGTCTAGATATTTATAGGAAAACATGTGATTTTTTTCTGAAATATCATCCCTTATATCAAGACAATTTCCTTGCTCATGTATTATGCCATGTAACATATGTTACATCCTTAATAAGTGCCCTGATCCTGATGTCAAACTTGAAAATCTATGATTCTTTATCATATTAGCAAGACAGTTCCAAAAATGTAAGATATCCACCATTGTCAGATATTTTCATATACTTTTTTCTTCATTAATAGATATCAAATTGACTACATAAAATTGGGGGTAGGGTTGTTTAACAGCTCATTTAAGACAAATATATTTAAGGATGAAAACCAACCTTTGTTTTTTCTATTAGTCAAATGTATATATAAGTAGACTAAAATTAAAACTGTTGAAAAAATGCACAAATCCGCTGATTTACAATTTTCAAAAGGTAATTTTATCTATCTAACACACATTACACCATTAGAAGCTGTAATTTTGTCCAAAATGTTTTTGTTTGTAGCTTAGGCATCCAGCTTGCTGATTACATAAGTAATTTGAATAATTAGATAGTCAAATGTCTTCTTTCTGTAGCTCAAACTTTCATTTTACTTTTTTGTCTTCGCTTGTTAAAGTAGCATAATTTATGTAACATGCCCTAGCGCACAGATTGCTCTAAAAAGACACAGAATGAAAGTTGTTTAAGATAGGATGTGTCTGCAAAATTCCCTGGGGGGCAAGATTTTTTTTAGCTTTAAGTCTGTGAGAACTCAATTGCCTCTATTTGATCGTTTACAAGCTTTATGTCATCGGACTTTGTATGTTGTATAAGGTACATCGTTATAAGTGGTCGATTTCTATTTCAAAACTGGAACACATGAGTAACTTATTATTTCTGAAATGAATTTCTAGACCTGGAAATTAAGTGAGTATGGCCATGAAATACCACTTTCACAGACGGCCGAACATCCCAGGGCATCGAGAGGAGGAAAACAGAACACAGACAGCTATAACTTAATTAAAGTAAAGCAAAAAGCTCCTTTAGACAGATAATTGCTAAACTACTAGTAGAAAGGGCCAAAGAACCACAACACAAAACAAGGACCAAGCACAAAACTTCACAAACACAATGTGAGCTGCAACAAACAATGAATATAAATCAACGGGTCACCGCCTTAGAACAGAAAACAGCTTATGCCACCGGAGGCTTAGATACGTATATAACAAATATACTAAAAGCCAGTAAAAAGTAAATTTTACAATATAACCGTACCCTAGGATTAATGCTTTTCCTAGTATTCACATTAAATAGAAAATATGAATCCTCGGCAATATTTTTTGGTGCTGATGAAGCAGTCCGGATAAGCTAGGCTGTATTTTTGATAAAGGGACACAACTGGAATACTCATCAAAAAGCAACAAGATGGGCTCATTTTTCAGGTTATGAGATCTTCTTTATGCCCGGCTTTTTAAAATTAAAACTTACTGAAAATGTCAATGTTGCTCTATGTTCTATGCACACATAACCAGTAAAATGTGTCTTAAAGTTTTGACCTTCAAAATGGCCATCCAGCAAAGTTGAAAACAGGAAGTTAACGAAAATGCGATACTTTCGGGTAAATATTGTGATAAATCATGACCATAGGTTATGACATAACAACTTATGTATGCCAATTATAAAATGATTCAGTTTAATTGAAGTGTTAGTCATTTTTTAATTCAAGCGCACATTTAGCCAAAAAATGAACTTTAATGATTCATTTTAGGTCCTTTTTGGAAATTTGAATTTTGTGCTGTATGCTGTATTTTTGTTGCCTGGGTTAAAGGCAATTCATTCACAATGAAATTGAGTAAAATTTTAAGATTCAAGAAGGTTAGGAGAATATTTTGATGATTTTGATATTTTTCGCCAAAATTTTAGCAGATGTGCGCAATCGAGCTCAAATTTGTTAATACATAGACAAAGTGAATAACATTGCTATGTATAAAAAAGCAAATGTTTTTATGCGTTGAGTTTTTAATGGCTCAAAGTAAATATGAATGCTGTGTGAAAATCTGTATGCATTGGCTTCTTTATTTGTAATTTGTTTTCAAAATATACTTAATTGACTTTAAGTATATATGGAATATATTTATCATTTTAGATGAGCATGGCTTCGGACATCATCAACGAGCCTCGAGATATAGCTACGCCCATTCCTGATACGTCAAGTGAAAATGATCAGGATGATCAACCGTCCAAGGGATGGGCTACACCTTTGATTCTGGCTGCCGTTTTCTCTGGGATATCTGCTGTGTTGATGCTGTCTTACTTCATGACGAGAACAAGTGAATATGGAATTTCTCTTAGGCCGCTTTTTGTATGGGAGATAACACTTTTTCTATTAGCTATACTAACAATGGTTATCTTTACACGTCTCCGACAAAATTCCATTTTTGTTGTTGCAAATAATAAGCCATTTTCTGATGCTTATATGGATTTCCTGTTCGATTCCTGGAGAAATAGTGATTTACCCGAAGAATACAAGGATAAACTGCCATTTTGGACTTATGTTCCACTGCGGGCAATTGGTTTATGTGTTTGTTGCATTGTCGCGATTGTGTGGCCCATTTACGATATATACAGAAGCTTAGCTAACATGCAATGTTTTGAAAACCGACAAGTTTCTTTTCGACTTTTAAACTGTGGGAGACAATATTTTAGTGTTTTATTTTGTCTATGTCAAACAGTATTTCTGCTTAGGTACAAAACGAAATGCGTAAGAAATTATTTCCTGAGGCTGTCCATGTCAACCATAATCGCAGCCAATTTTACACTGTTAGTTAATGTTGGTTTAAATGTCAAACTCGCTGGAGAAACAGTACATCTTAAAAGCAATGTAGACAGCGAGTTCGATGTTTCAGTTTTAGATAAAAAGCTTATGTTTGTGTCTTGCCATAATCATAAAGCACAAGTTGACTTTATCGCGGAATGGATTTACAAATTCTCGTATCAATTTCCAATTGAATTCGTTGCACTTTCGTTATGCTATCTATGGGTGATATACAGCCCAACAATACCAAATGTATCACGGTCAAGACGTACCACAGAAAGGTTGATATCAGATGGATCTGTGTCAACGCTAGATGGAGACGGAGAACCTTTGTATAATTCAAGCAGTCACTTTAGCGCTTCACAAAAGTCTTTGAATGAAATTCCCAGGAAAAATATATATTGGTATATTATTTTAGCAGTAAAGGGAACAATCGCATTTACTTCTAGGTGGACATTCATACTATCCTTCCTACTGATTGGTGGAATATTTACAGTCATATTGTATAATGAAGTAGAATATATGACATGTATAGAAGACAACAATATCCTCTTATACAACAGGACTTCAAATTCAACAGAAATGAAAAATTATTACGCAATTATACAGACTGTCTATCATTACTCATTTTGTATAATAGCACCATTTGCTTGGTTGCTGGCTGCAAGGAAAGAAAGCATTACACAAAAAAGATTTAATTCAAGTGATGTTCTGCTTATAATAGCCACTGCAGGGCATATCGTATTTGTTATGTTTGAAACAGTTGATTTTGCAGAGGTTGTGTTTGATAAAAGATCACAACCGACAGCTGTGATATTTTTCGTCAAAATGCTATTGAAGTATCAAGGATTATTAGGGGAGGCAGCAATGGTTTTGATAGCGTCAAAGATGGACATTCGACGAGATTCAATAGAAAGAGGCAGACAGCTTGCTATGAGGATTGTAATAGTCTCATTAGGCGTGTTTAATATGGAAAGATGGTTTACAAACAATTTTTTGCCACCAAATGTTATCAGATATGTCGAAGACATCAACTTTAAACAGATGTATGGAGAAAAAACTTGGTGGTTTCTTATAGCGTATTTGTATCCGTTTGTGGTATTATTTCGTGTCGCTATGGTCACCATGTGTTTTGAGAGTTGTGTCAGAATTAAACGAGAGACACTGAAATTTCAGCATGATACCGGTTATCCTGAAGACCAGTGAGATTATATGAGTGTCGGCGTTGATGCTTTAACAAGGGTCGAGTGAAATATTTTTGCAATAGAACACTCTTTTTAAGAAGGTATTACTTGACTTTTCACTTACCTCATGAATGTGTAATTAGGACTAGTCAACCTTAGGCATCGGTAAAAGCTGAAAAGGAGGCGTGGTTTTATTCAAAAGTAACTGTATCATCTTGTGCCACGACCTCAGTCATTATTTAATCCTTAAAACGCCAGCAAAATAACAGCGTCTGAAAACGTTTATTTAACATAAGCAGGGAGGCAACATTGTGGACCCAGATCAGACTGCTCCTACAGGAGCAGTCTGATCTGGATTCACACTGTTTATCTATGAGGCTTCAAATAGTTTAGTGGACGACAAAAAAAACATACATTTTATGATAATGCGCTTTAAGGGTTAATAAATGTAAATTCAGTATGTATACAGTTAGGATTTTCATGAAATGCATGCACGTTTGCGCGGCTCAAAAAGCTTATTTACTCTTTACCAAATTATAAATAAACCTGATTTCCCTTCCTTAGCAGATGAAATAGCCGAACCACACCCAGATATGAATATTAAAGTTGCCGCCTTTACAGTAAGCGAAATGTCAAGTAATAATATAACTTACCTGGACGGTTGAAGTTAGATCAAAATTGTGTTCTATAATAGCCAGGGGGTCAAATAAGATAGCATAAGACAGATAGTGAAACGTATTCTTTGACTTTTCGCTTACTGTAAAGGCGGTGCCTCATGAATGCGTAATTAGGACTGGTCTACCTTAGACATATGTAAAAGCTGAAAATGAGGCGTGGTTTTATTCAAAAGTAACTGAATCATCTAGCGCAATTACCTCGATATAGGCGCAAAACACATTATTTAGTCCTTAAAACGCCAGTAAAATAACTGCATCTGAAAATGTCTATTTCACATAAGCATAAAGGCAAACATTGTGGACCCAGATCAGACTACTCCTACAGGAGCAGCCTGATATGGGTCCACAATGTTTGACTATGAGGATTCAAATATTTTAGTGGACGACAAAAAAGATACATTTTATGATTGTGCGCTATAAGGGTAAATAAATGTGAGTTCAGTGTGTATATGGTATGGATGTTCATGAAATGCACGCACGTTTCTGAGGCACAAACAACTTATTAAATTCTTCACCAAATTATAGATAAAACCTGATTTCCCTTGTTTAGCAGATGAAAAAGTCGAACCACGCCAAGGCATACTTATAAAAAGTTTTATTATAAAAACGTTGGTCAAAATATCAACGTGGTTGTGAGCAAACAAATGTTAAATTTTTGCTCGCTTACGAAGAATTTGGCTCTTTAATGTATAGACTAATTGTAGGTACACCAGTGTCTACCTAAATGTGCTCCCTTTCTTGTATTTTTTTATATTTTATTCTGAGAAAGACTTCAGTATGTCTCTTTTTGAAAGTAAAAAATCAATGTAATTCAAAAGTTCAACCTTTCACCCATATACCAAGATGACTTGCTCAATGTTCCTAATTTTAGACAATAAGCAAGTCATGCATTTCTTGCCTAACTTAGTATAAGCTAAATAAATGAAGTCTGTTAATACTGAAACCCATATTTTGATTTTGGACTTGTC
This sequence comes from Loripinus fragilis, assembly GCA_964019695.1. Classification (NCBI taxonomy): domain Eukaryota; kingdom Metazoa; phylum Mollusca; class Bivalvia; order Lucinida; family Lucinidae; genus Loripinus; species Loripinus fragilis. Next base: position 79,110,683 of record OZ026525.1, read on the forward strand.
CATAACAAATTGCATAGTTTCATATAAAATCTTAGAAACGAAATGATTTGATTTAAAATTGTTTGCTTGTGTCTGATCTAGATGGTGATGTTCCTGTCCCATGTTTTGGTGGCTTGTGTGTGTGTGCGTGCGTGCCTGCGTGCGTGCGTGCGTGTGTGTGTGTGTGTGTGTGTGTGTGTGTGTGTTCTAACTAAAGCGCCTTCAATACTAAAAATAACTGCATGACTGGTTAGTTACTTAAACAAGGCTATAGATATCATAAACTTCATATTAAGCGTTTTCATTTACACGCAAAGTTGGTAGTTGGCTTAAACTCTTCTCCAGAAGGGCATATCAAAAGAAAATATGTATAGTGATTTGGTATATGAATTCAAAAGAATCATTTAAAGTAATAAAGAAGGCAAAGGTCAGGAATCGATCAAGCAGAACCAATCCCATACTGCGGAGTTACCTGCCCTTGAGCATCTGGAAAAATCCGCATAGACTTACGATGAAAGATCTGTTGTGACCACTCTAGCTCCTTCATTTTTGAATGGATCTTCCTCATTCTTGCATGTCACAAGGACAACTATAAACACTTGAATGAGTTTGTTTTATAGCCAACAACCATCTACAGAGTTAGCTGCCCTTGGGCGTCTAAAATATAGCTGTATAATGTTTTGACTACTCTAGCGCATTCATTTTTCATTTGATCTTCATAATTCTTGTAGGTAACCAGGACATACATAAAAGCATGGATATGTTTGAATTTTGTTCAGATCCTATCACTAACTACGGAGTTAGCTGCCCTTGAACATCTGAAATGTATAGTTTCACCAGATTTCCTCTGCAATTTTTATTCAGATCTTTTTTATACTTGCAGATAATCAGAATGGGCATAATATCTTGAGTGTTGGCTTCATTCCTGATCACTGTTTCAAGTTCAAATTTACTTGCCTTTGAGCATCGTAAATCTAGTGTCTCCAAACATTATGCTGGCTCCCAGGTGAGCGATCGTTTCCCATTTGGGCTGCTTGTTTATCTGTCCCACGGGCTGGTACGGGTATTTGAGATTATCTCATATGTGTAAAAACAACGGAAATCCCGATCTGGTAAGCGAGAATATAAGAGTCCATTATGAGTGTAAGGGTGGGATAGAAATATTAATCCTGAGGATCACGGATTGGCATCACGAGGCTTGCCGAGTGATGACAAACAGTGATCTTGAGGGGCGAATTTTTCTATCCCACCCTTACACGAATGATGGATTATTTTTCTTGCTCACCACTAAATATCTCATTTTTATTGGAAAACATGAAAAAGATCTCAAAAATCCTGAATACGCTGAGATACGACATGGTGACGTTATTTTAACATTACAATAACGTCACGGTTCGACGTGCGGCCAGAGTGCGGCTCCTCGTTGTTTTATCTTTCCCAAGGACTGGTTCGGGTATGTTTGAGAGAATTTTCTCGCACACCAGATCGGGATTTCCGTTTTTTTATCCTATGTGAGATTTTCCTATCTCACATACCCGTACCATCCCTAGGGAAAGATAAAAAACGAACAGCCTTGCTGACCGCACGTCGATCCGTGAAGTCATTGTTATGTTGAAATGACGTCACCATGTCTCATGTCAGTGTAGTCTCTTTCATGTTTTTCCAATATAGTCCAGTCAATTTACTTGAAAATTTGACCAAACCTCAAACAAATTCCTTCAGAAAAGGTTTTTTGATTTTCATGATCTATAAGGTCCATAGATTAACAGAAAAAAAGTCCTCAAAAGAATTCGCAGGCAAAATGCATTTTTTCAGGGGCCAAAAAAGGGGCCTTTCAAGCAAATATGTGAAAAATGATAATTTTGTGTTTGTTTCAATTCTCTAGCAATAATCTTTTACATTAACATTTTGCACTTAATTTCTTAAAATCTTTATTTGACACAATGTTAAAAAGGTACCAAAAGAAAAAAAGGAAATATTTTCATCGCCAAATGCATTTTTGGGGGCAAAACCAACAAAAAATAAAGAAAAAATGTCAAAGAATGATTTTTCGCTATTAATCATAAGCATTTGTAGAATATATCCTAAAAATGTATTATCATTTTTATTATAAAGAAAATAGCAAGATGTGAAGTGAAGAAACCAACATAAATAGTACCATTTTAGGGTTAAGGGACGGGGCAGACAGGGGGAGGAGGCATAGTCCGGAACATTTGAACATAGTGAAAAAGAGATTTCTTAGCTTAAATATGCATTTATCAAACTCGTTTCACCTTTTCTTTCAATAGCTGAACAGTCTGTAGATGCTAATACAATGCTTAAATATGTTACCTGAAAGTGCATTCTGATAATTCGTTATGAAATGATTTTTTGCTAGCTACTTTTTGTTTTAGTGGGTTGAATGGGTTGGAAATCATGTAAAACTAGAGAAAACAAATTAAACTATGAGCTAGATAGTCAATTCCTCACACCCACTGACCCTAGTGATGCCGTAGACATATCTATATCTTAAAGGGCAATCATTATGCGCAGAACGATTGATAATTGCACTGTTGGTTCAAGCAACCAATAGCCTGTTAGATACGTTACCCAATTGAACGTGTCAAAATCACTCCTGACAGCTATAACTCAAAATAGTTATATTAGACTTAATCTTTATTAAAAGTGTATATATTCTATGTATTTAACATTTTAGTTACAAATGCAGACTTTTAGAAAATAGGGTTGGCTTCCAGTTGCGTGGTGTACGTTACAGTTTTAACACTCCCTCTAAATATTTCAATGTTGGTGTCATGTAAGTCATTTGTGTTTACAAATAAATTTTGAAGCATATGAAATATTTGTCAAATGAAGCGACAAGATAAATAATTTGTTTTATCTTATTCTTAAATAAAGTTATGGGTTCTGCCATTATCAATGTATCTGTAATGAGCTGATAAACACCTCTTACCCTAACAGACTATACCATTTATATGGCAAACCATTGCAACCAACTAGATGTTTTGCATTTTATGCTGTGTTTTCTGTAATTATGACTTAAGTTCTACAAAATCATAACACTTTCACCCATTGTTGTGGGGTAGAGGACTCAATATGATAAATGTAACTTACGTTACATGGCGTAAATCAAGAATCAGGACATGGAATTCATGATCAAATATGACTTTGCTCCAAGGGAGATCTAAAACAAAGTATTATTTTAAGGAGTAGTCATTTCTGTGTTGAATTAAAGATGTCTAATCTGGTGAGGTTATGTTGTAATGACTGTTACAATTCATTTCCTATAAGCAATATTACATCAATTTTATGTGGCTTTACAATTTCTTTACCCTGAAATGACCAGTTATTGTTTTTGCCATCGCTATTTTGGCAATATCGTATCAAAATTAAAAACAAAAGTCATACAAAGTATTCTTACATAATTATTAACGATTTTATTATCCATCTCTGTAACGTATGTAACAAATTGTCTTGTTATTGATTTCTAAAAAGCAACAGTTCCCTTGCCTAATTAACATTACCACCTCAACCCATCTTAAACAAATTTGCTATTTTATCCTTCCTATAATAGCGATTGTTGGTGTAGTATAAAGAGATGTCATCTGCCTGTTTTTGATTGTTTATATAATTACACTTTTCAACTTAGTATAAGTCATTTGATCGTTTGTGGTGTATGCTAGCTATAAGAAGTTTATAGAAAATGACAATGCTATAAGGATGCCTGTGGTCTAAAATTTGACATCTTACTTACAAGGATATTCTTAGAACCCGAGTTTGCTGTTTTATGCAGCAACTAACACTGTCCCTGAATACTTAATGCTGACTTATATTGCTTAGTTAAAAACTATACTCTTGTGATTTTTTGGGGATATTTTAGCAAATGTCTTGACTAACACCATTACTTGTCTTTTAGTAAAAACAATGTATGTGATTTTATCTTTAATAAGTTGTATGCAATGAGTTATTTAAAGCTTCATATCTATGAATTAAATATACCATTCACAATTTATAACAAATGAATTTGGATGGCATATATGGTATATTTTAATCATCTATATTTAATTAATTTTATGTAAGATTTGGTTTGTAAAAAAAAATATTTTCAAACATTGCTGGGATCCCATGATCCAACATCATAGACGTAACGTTCCTAACACGAACTAATATATCTGGACAGCACCACAAAATAGTGTACGCCAGATTAAATCATTCACAAGTACCTATTTCCATTGATGTATTCTGTATTTTCATTAATAATGATACTATAAAATACGAGTTGCATTTTAGAAAAAGCAAATGTTATGTTTCTATTTCCAATAGCTTGCCTTTAATGGGCTTTTAAACAATCTTACACCCCTCCATCCACCATTAATTAAAAATTGACACATGATAGCTGTTATCATGGCCCTGGCTTCCCTCTAACTAAAGCAATAATAAGCATATATATGCATAGCATAATTATCATGCAACTAGACTAGGGTGAAGATTTGGTACCAGTAAAATGCATTTTAGCCCCCAAATGGCTTAGGCTGCTGTCCCTTCTAAGGCGGTGGTTCTGTTATTGTTGACTTGTTATTTATTGTTACTCCCTTTGTGGGAGTCTGTAATTGTTCTATGGTTTGCAATCATCTGGATGGGGATGAGGGAGCTGGTTGCTTTGCTTAGTTTGTCTTCCTGGTGTATCGTGATTGTTATGTAGCTCTTCCTCATGGTGCCATGGGTTTGTCTGCAGTTTATGATTGTGATATTTTCTGATCATACTCACTTACTATTTTCGGCTTGGTCATAAAGTAAATCAAATTTGAAAGTACCAAGTTAAATGTTTTATGTGTTTTTGCACGCTACTTTACAGTGGCTTGAGGATGTTTGAAAAGGCCAATGGGGCAACCCTTTGTAAATAAAGCAAAACTTACTTTCAAACTTACTAACTCAGCAGAGAGATGTGATTGATTCAAGTTAACGCATGTTATGCCATACTTTCTTGTCAATTTGACCAGGTGTAAAAAGATCACAACATTTTTCTCTTTTGTTGGGATAAAACGACGCATAAAATGATGCTGATATGATATAAAATATACACTGACACACACCTGACCTAATAATGAAAGTATGAGAAGTAAACCATATATTACACATGTTGTTTTCGTAAATAATCTTCATTCTCTTTTGATGAAATCAAGACATTTTGAGGTGCGTTCTAGAATTTAGAGTCACTTTTTTCCTATGTTATGGAACAGCGGAAAGTAATCTCATTTAGCTAACAATTGTAGTCAGAAGGTCACAAGCGTCCCACCAGATTGTAACGAATCTACGCCATGCAAAGTCAAGTAGGTGTTATTAATGAGTATCATATCTTTGTTCTTTTCTACTGCTGAAAGCACAATAGAATTTAGAGTCACTTTTTTCCTATGTTATGGAACAGCGGAAAGTAATCTCATTTAGCTAACAATTGTAGTCCGAAGGTCACAAGCGTCCCGCCAGATTGTAACGAATCTACGCCATGCAAAGTCAAGTAGGTGTTATTAAAGTGTATCATATCTTTGTTCTTTTCTACTGCTGAAAGCACAATACCACTTCAGCCATTCCAAGGATTGGGTTGGGGCGTTATATATCATAAGCAGACTCATTCTTGTTGTTTTATAGCTTGTGTGTTTGCTCTATTTCCGATTGGTCGCATTGCTCATATCATTTCGTAATCAATTTTCCAAGGATATTCTTCAAGTTCATCATTCAGTATTTCAATGTTGCTGCAGCTCCAAGAATATACAAGACCTTGTTAGCGACATGAACACTTTTTCAGGCACAGTTGAAGCGGTTGCTCTTCTGTCTTCACTACATGCAGATAAGGCAATATTTCTAGTGCTGCATATTCGTTAAGTTTTAATTGGTTAGCCTGCCAACCTCCTACCGTTGCATCTAAGTAATTATCAATTCAAGTCTACATATATATACTCGGACTCAGAACATATTGGTTGCCAGCAATTAGGTTAAAAACTATCAAAAACTATCATAGTATTTGTTTTAAGATTTAATGCAACTTATCCGACAAATTTGCAATGGGAATTTTGATCTTAGATGGACTGGAAACATACCAAAAACGGCGACCATTAAATATCAGATTTCCTTTCCTACGGCACGTATGTGCTTCCATACATTATTTTTTTGGACGGCAACTTTTTTACATCATAAATTTTAGGGGGGAAAAATCGTACGTCTACTTTGTAATAGTATGTACTGCTGGTGTGGTTAAAATAATTTTTAAATGCAGAAAATGGAAAAGTTCTTTTAAAAAAACGGCATTCCGAAATTTGTTTCATGCGAGCATTAGTGCGGGAAATATATGTTTGCGTCACTTTTATATATTATAATTTATATTTTGAGGTCGCCAACTGTTATAAGCAATACCTACCAACATAATTGAGAGGTCTGTTGCTTCAAATCGCCAATGGTATCATTTTTCTGGCTCTTTTCAAATTAATTTCAATCTGGAGAAAAATATCGAAGCAGACATCGTTTTTTGTATCGTTTCCTATAGCGACGCTATATTACGTCACTTAAATTTGTACGGTGTACTTGAATTGCCAGGGCGAATAACGCAAAAACCGTACATTTTAAACTCCAATTATTCGAAAATGCCTGAATATTTTTCTGAGGACTTTTTGTTGGTTAATAAGTCATAAATTATCTACATGTTCACGCCAAAACGGCTTCTGAAGGAATTAGTTTGACGTCGTAATGTAGATTGACTTGACTAATATAAGATGAGGTATTTAGTGGTGAGCAAGAAAAAGAATCCATCGTGAGTGTGAGGGTGGGATAGAAAAATCCGTCCCTCGTGATCACCATTTGTCATCACTCGCCAAGCCTCGTGATGCCAATCTGTGATCCTCGGGACGAGTTTTTTTATCACACCCTCACACTCATGATGGATACTTATAATCTCACATGGGTAAAAACAACGGAAGTCCCGATCTGGTGTGCGAGAATATAAGAATCCATCACGAGTGTGAGGGAGGGATAGAAAAAACATGACCCAAGGATCACCGTTTGTCATCTCTCAGCTGCGAATAATAGATTCTTTATTTTGCTCACCATTAACGACATCATTTTATATTGGAAAAACATAATAATAGACTCCCAGAAAATCCTGAATACGCTGAGATGCGACATGGTGACGTAATTTTAACATTATAATGACGATACGAATCGATGTGCGGCCGACGTGAGACCGACGTGTGACTGTTTATTTTTTGTCTTTCCCACTGGCTGGTACGGGTATGTGAGATAGAATTTCTCCCACCTTTGCCAATGTAAGAAAGGCTTATGTAAGAAAATTCTATCTTACATGACCACGTGACTGCTTTCTTACATGGTCAGAGTAAAATATTCTTTTATTCCGTAAAACTATAATCAAAGGGCCAATATATTGCGCTTAACACTTTCACTGCCAAACGCGACTGTAGTCGAATTTACCGTTCACTGCCAAACGCGACTACAGTCGAAATTTAAAGGCACAGTTGAAGGCTGTTTATTTTTAACCATTATAAGGAACGCAACTCCTTTTTCTTTATTTCAAAATTTCAGGGGACATAGTACTATCGTATATGGAGGCATATGCAATTTCTGTACAAGAATCGACCGTACAAAATATTTTGTAATGTCATTAGATTTCGCGGAAATCAAAAATATCGAAAATATGTCCGTTGGGATGATATACAGGATGCATTAAGCCCTTCAACTGCTATATTTTGATTTATTTCTAATGAAACACTATATCAGAATGAATCCTGATGTTTGATACTTGATGTAGATGGATGTTCTATCTATTTTTTGCATAAAATAGTTGTTTATAGGCATTTTTTATATTTTAAATATGGCTCCCAAAATGGCCGCCAAAGGTCACGTGACTATCTTTTTATTATTAGTTTAAATATAAGTTCTATATATTAGCAAAATTCTGTGAAAGTTTCGCAGCGATAGGTTGATTGGTTTTGGAGATACTCTGTGTTGAACCCATATAACATCAATATTCAGGAGTCCTTAAAACATGCTTGGCACTGAGGTATTGGTTTTTTGAGGTGCTTGTCAGCGAAAGTGTTAAGTAACTCAAAGGCACCAAGCACGGGTAAGCGTTAATTACTGACGTCCTTTAACGTTAATGACGTCATCGAACCACGTTCTACAAATGCAATGTGACGCTAATGGCATAAAGCGCCAAGCAGGAATTTATTTTGCATATTGCAGCTTAACTAATGCCCCAATGGTGTGTTCCAGGCGATAACAAGGTGCGAACTAAGTTTACACCCATTTCAATACCCGATAAAAACACTCGTTAACTCAGAAATGTTGTAAATCCAACGAGTAAAAAGTTTAAATTTTCATTTGTTTGGAGTTTTTATGTTCCTGCAAAAAACCTTCGAAAAGTGGGAGAAAAACAATCCATCATGGGCCTGTCCGTGTAGGATAGAGAAATTTCACCCTTGCATTCAGAATTTAACCAGGGAGTCGGCAAGCCTCGTCCCTGGTCAATATTCCAACCCCTCAGGTGAGATATCTCTATCCTACATGGACACTCATGGTGAATGTTATAATCTCACATGGGTCAAAACAGTGGAAATCCCGATCTGGTGTGGAATCATCTCGCTGATGAAGACAGGGTTGGTTGCCTTACTTTAATTGTGTTGTATGCGCATATAACGTACTTGACACGTACTTGATCCATCATTGATAGGATAGTAAGCCCTATAGACTTGTCTTCACTGCCAATATTGTGTCGGCATGTGTGTTCTGATCATATACTATTGCCTGTAGACTCAAACTCCATGCCACAAGTAAAAAGATCATCGCTTCTGTCGCAGTGAGATGCCTTAACTCAGTTTGATGCAAAACAACGTGATCCTGGTCACTGTACAAAGATAATAGCAGGCCACTGTACAAATTCCAAGCTGTCTACCGCAAGTGACTATACAATTAACTTTCCATAAAGAGCTCAGGATTTCAACACTTTTAATCACCCAAACTTAAAAACCAAGATATTTTTTGTTCACGACAGATATTTTACAGACCAATAATTTCTATTTCCTGAAAAATAACAGTTTATTTGTTTCTTGACACAAGAATACACAACCATTCATTTGGACGAAATCGTGTGCAGTTTTACATGGTTAAATGATCAAGAACTTGTGCGTGCACAACTTGGGGGTAAACACGTTTAATTGCTTGTACATTATTATAACCTAAACAACACTTTTCATTGGTCAAAGCGGTATTATGGAAAAGTCAAAAAGAGATGTTAAGCCGTGTTCGCTTAATATATACCAATTTAAACGTGTGTGGTTTTGTCGCCAATTTATGACCTCTTGTCCACGTTTTAGTGATATAAGACGGGCTGTACGTCCCTCCTGATTGTCAGAAATACATGTTCACGTAAGTTTTGTAGTAAAATATTTCGTGGGATTCATTGCATCTATATTATGGCGGAAAGATGGAAATACTAATGTTGATAGATAGATCAGTAGGAATAAGACTGATGATATCATAAAACGGGCTGATTATATAATAAAACAGTTATGCCCTTATCAGCTGTTGTACATGATGTGATATGCACCAGAAAAATTTCATATTGACCTAAGCTACTGCCATGTCCAATATTATTTTTTCTAGATGTGCACCAGCTTAAAAGTCAATAATAGTATAATGCAGCGCCCAGTTTTCTTTCTAGTTGCTCATTCATCTCGCCGAGGAAGAAAGACCTGAGTGCTTTACTTAAATTATCATATGACGTCGCGTCTGGGAGTGAAATAACGCCATGCAATAAAATCTGTAAACCACTAGTGGTTTATCGATTTTTGGGAAACGTTATGACGTCCATTACAACGTTGGACAGATGACGTCCATAACAACGCTGCGTACATAATGACAAAATTATAACGTTTTTTACGCCAGAAATGAGATTTCGAAGTAATCTTCATGTCATATGATAAATAGAATCTAACATTCGTGCTCATGTTTTATTGAATTTATTAAACTCGTTGCGAAAAAGAGATAAAATGCTCGGCAAGCCTCGCATTTTATCTCTTTTCCTCAACTCGTTTAAAAAATTCAATAAAACATGAGCACTCATGTAAGATCCTCTATTTATGAACTTGCTGTCGCGTGGAAGTATTAATCCTGTGTCTCTTCCTGGCTGTGTCATGTGCTGGTATGTAGTCTGTGGTTACTTCTTGTTATTTTAGCTCACCTGAGCCATAAGCTCAAGGGGAGCTTATGTGACCGGATCTTCGTCAATCATCCGTAAACCTTTTCTTTTAACGACATCTCATCCAAAACCACTGGCTGAAATTTATAATTACTTCACACGAATTTTCCTCCTACTAAAATTGGCTAAATGGATTTGCTCCACCGACCAAGATGGCCAACAGAACTCTAGATAAGAAATATTTTCAATGACATCTCCTGCACCACTAGTCCAAATTCAAAATAAATCACAGAAATGTTTCTCATAATGCCCTCTTACAAAAGTGCCTATATGGCCCTGCTCCCCTGAACAAGATGGCCACCAGAGCTTTAGATAAAAAATATCTTTAAACGACATCTCTCCTGAGCCATAGGCCCAATTTCAAAACAATTTCAACCTTTTCTTCCTTATAATGCACATTGCCAAGAAATCTAAACGGTTCCGCTCCGCCGAATAAGACGGCCACCAGATCTCTAGATAAGAAATATTGTAAAACAGCATCTTCTGAACCACTGGCTCAAATTCAAAATAAGCTCATAATATGTTCTCCATAATGCTATCTGCTTAAATTGCTTAAATGGTTACGCTCCACTTAACAACATCATCTCCTGAACCACTGATACAAATTCAAAATAATTTCAAAGAAATGTTCCTCATAACGCACTCTGCCGAAATAGCCAAATGCCATTGCTCTGTCGAAAAAGATGGCCGCGGGAGCACTAGCTAAGAAATCTTTTAGACGACATATCCTCCTGAACCAATGGCCCAAATTCAAAAATATTACACAAAAATGGTCCTCATAATGCACTCTACCACATTTGTCTAAATGGTTCCGCTCCGCCAAACAAAATGGCCACCAAAGCAGTGATTAAGAAATATTTTAAACGACATCTTCTCCTGAACAACTGGTCGAAATTCAGAATAATTTCGCACAAATGTTTCTCATAAAGCCCTCTGACGTATCATTTTGTCAGGTCGAAGTCTACCTCAGGTGTTAATGCGTATACATGATTATACAATGCAAAATTTTGCGCTCATATATATACACAAATCATTTTTTAAACATGAAAACCTCGAATACGTTTTTTACAATGAAAATTATATAAAGTCGAAAATGCGAATTTACAAAGCCCAGCTTTATTTCTGCGCTTAATGAAGTCATGAGAATAGCAATCTGGACAGACACTTGTTACTTTCGTAGGGCCTCTCATCTGGGTCTACACAGTGTAAAACATTCCAGTGATGGGGTTTCATCAATTGAAGACATATATTTAAAAATAAGCAAAAATGAAATTAGTTTCTCAGATGGGGAAGGGAAAGCTGGTTGCTTTACTTTTATTGCTTTTTCGTGTCATGTGACCGTTGGTGTGTCTCTTCCTCACGGTGCGTGGGTTTGTCTGCAATGTGTAGCTGTGACATTTCCAGGTCATACCCACTTCAATGGTATTTTGAAAATGTCTTTAAACAAAAGTGGAATTCTGTGATGCGACCTTAAGCACATGCAGCTCCATACTTGCCTATACGTTACAATACAAACAAAATTGGGCCTCTACGCGAGAAAACCTGTCTTCGGCGGGTTGCAAATAACAAAGGCGCAGACCAGCCTGCGCATCCGCGCAGTCTGATCAGCGCCTTTGTTATTCGCTTTGTGGAAAGAATCATATGTAAACTTACTACATGTGAAATTTCAATTTTTTAGCCAGTCTGTATATCTGAGGAGGCTGGTTTGAACTCGCTTTTTCGAGAACCCCGAAGACAGGTTTTCTCACGACGGGGCACAACTAATGATGCAATGGGTCACATGTAAAGTGCTTGTACGACTCCATTCGTCTGCACACTAGTACTACATGGATATTCTTTATAAAACTTTACTGGCATTTATCTATATTTACATTTCCAGTGCGGGTCTTTAAATGTACCTTTACATTTGAGATGTGGTTCATTTAAGAAATGAATTCATTTTTTGGAAGGTTCATGGAATCATGAATACTTCGGGTCTCGTGCAAAGCACGAGACCCGAAGTATTCATGATTCCATGAACATTCCAAAAATTGAATTTATTACTTATATTTACATTTTATATTATCAGTAAAGTATCAATTTTCAATTTTCACCTAACTTAGCTTGTTTTCCAGATGTTTTGAATTAAATCAGACATAACGTAGGGTTTGGAACAGCCAAAACGCCAAAATTCCGCGCTTAACGTCATGGCGATACGTGTTCAACGTCACGCAAACGTCAGTAAACAAGCAACGTTATTGGATGGACTTGACGTGAGCCCGCTCAAACGGCGCGTATGTGGGTGTGGCTTAAATCGATTTGTTCATGAAGGTATGAACCACATCTCAAATGAAAAGCTTCATTTAAAGACTCGCAATGGGAATGTAAATATTTAAGAAATGAATTCAATTTTTGGAAGGTTCATGGAATCATGAATACTTCGGATCTCTTGCAAAGTTAACGTGAAGCCCTTCTGGCTTCACTTACTTTGCACGAGACCCGAAGTATTCATGATTCCATGAATCTTCCGAAAATTGAATTCATTTCTTAAATGTAACCATCCTTGTAAGCCCAGGAGTAGCACATTCCATTACACTGCATTCATTGTTGCTCAGGCATTTTTTGTCAATGTCCATATCCATGCCCCCATCTCCGTAAGCCAAGGCGTAAATGTAACCATCCTTGTAAGCCCAGGAGTAACACATTCCATTACACTGCATTCATTGTTGCTCAGGCATTTTGTGTCAATGCCCATATCCATGCCCCCATCTCCGTAAGCCAAGGCGTAACTCATTCCATTAATTGGTGAATGCAGTGTACCTGAATGGGGTTTGCTTATGAATGCAGTGTATCGGAGGGCTTACGAGGATGCAATGAAACAAGCTCTCTTAATGTCAAACTGCATTTCTTAAAAAGATCTTTAAAGAAAACTATTATGACTATGATATGCATGCAGGGGCTTTAGAAGAGCGATTGGCTCTCCTTAGCAGACGGAACATTATCGTGTGTAGCTCAGGGAGAGGAGACAGAAAGCTTCAGAAACGCTTTCAGAGAGTCGGGTCAAGATTTAAGACGTCTTGCCAATTAAGCCAACAGCCCCTCCTGATCTGCTGAAAACTCTTTAAAAAGAGTTCATCGATGATTTGGTAAACTGAGATTCGAGTGAAACAAACCCGACCTGACTGATGCGATACGTCATGCAGTCGATCTTGAGGCATGTAAGAGAGAGCCCTGCGAGGGCAAGGCTATCTGAAAACCACATATGAACCTATGGATAAAAGTGATGTCATGTCTTGCAAGTTAAAGTTGGAAGAAGAAATGAAAAGCCTTCAGAAAACTTTGGCTGAGCTTCAAAAATCTTTTCAGACTTTGAAACAGCAGAGAGTTTCAAACAATAACAGCTATTCAAGTAGCAACAATGTAAGCTTTTGACAGGGCAATTTGGCTCAATGGGAAAGGCGTAGACGTTATGAATGTGGGCTCAGAACATCATCTGGGGGATAGATATTCTTTATGCAAAGATAACAGACCCCAAAAGGAAGAATAATTATTCATAGACAATGATAAGTCCGGTTGCAGCCATGAGCGCGGGCTACTTGGATAAGTCACGTAACAGTGGCTATAAAGCCATGGTGAGCAATATCATTGGATAAGTTAGGTAGCGGTGTGATTGTGTCACCTGCCCGAGCAGACTTGCCTAACCCATGTATTTCCCAGGCAAAGTCTCGGGTCAAGACTTCTCAGAGGAGAAAGTAATGTGACGTACGCAGTCACGTGTATGATACGTTGGTACAGCGAACTATATGTACGTGTAGATGTACTATGTTATCACATGACGTCGCTTTTGGGAGTGATATAACGCCATGATAAATACACATTATCATAATAGTAACTTGATCTGGCGTACTGTATCACGTCCAGTGGATGAGGTCATACCATCGGATCACCCGTGACGCGTAGCGTCGAGGGTGATCCAATGGTATGGCCTCATCCACGAGACGTCGTGATACTGTACGCCAGATCAAGTTACTGTTATGATTATATCTTTATTATATGCCTTTTTCTGACATTCTATCTGATTTTAAACCCTGTTTTGGTCTTTAATCACGAAAAATTGCGGGAACGTTTGCCATAATGTTGATTTTCTTGACGTCACGTCAACATGTTTTCCGTCTCTGGTTCCATGCTTGCAATTTACTTTACGTAACGTCGCCGCAAAAGCAGGTAACCGACGTTAGCCTCGTTTTAAAGGATAGTGATGTGGATTCAGAAAACCTCAGTTCGTTGATCCGGCTTTCTGTATCAGATGGCCAGAAAACAGACAGTTTAAAAGTCGTATCTGTTATAGGTATATAATAAATCTTCAAACCAATAGTGGTTTACAGATTATGTAACATTACGTAATATAATCCACACCGTACAACCGGCTGCTTTGATGACAGGTTACTAACAATGATTACAGATACAGGTTTTTATGTTCCATGAAGGGTAGGTTATAATTTTCAGTTTGCAAATTTGTTAGAGAAGTCCTCTGGTACTCTGTGGTAGATGAGTACACTTGTTAGTGTTGAGGGATCCTACAGAAACAAGCTGACGTTATATCACTGACAAATAAAGCCACACTTGATCATCATTTCAGAGGTTTCCCGAGAAAAGTCACATAAAAACGGTTATCTGTTCAGGTTGTGCGTCTCTCCGTCAAAGTCTGCTGTCTGCACTTATATACAATAAAACTACTATCATTCAGCTACATCTCTGCCAAACTTGGAATCCGCAGTTTGATTTATAAAGTTACTGGAGCCCATCAAAGATGACAGGTAGATGAAAAATGGCTGCCTTTGTCAACAGATCAATTTTGAAGTGGCCGTCTTTGATGACAGGTCATGAATTTTAGTGGCTAACATTGATGACAGGTCATAATTCTAGAAAGTTACTTTAGATCAACATATTTCTTCAGCCTGTGGTCTCAACTGAGAGCATAAATCATCTTCCATATTACATTTATGTCAAAATAATCTTATCTGTCATTTGGCTAGCTGATATTGAGCCTGGGTAAACAGTCTAGATCCAGACCAGACACTTTAGAAACAGTGTCCATACTGTTTCTTGGAGGATATAGATACAAAAAATAAGCTCAAAATGTACGTCTAGATCAGATATCAGTTAGCTGACAAATACGAATATCAACTTTTCAGTGAAATATTGAGTTTTGTTATATCAGTTATTGCACGTTTAGGTTTTAAGGACAGGGTTTGGTTTGGGTTGTGCCACTTCCTGGTCATTGCTCATTTGATTTTTGTTCAAAGCAGTAGCAGTACCTGGGGGCAATATTTCACTTCCCCATATGAATCAACAGAAAGTTGTGAATCACTGTTACAGGTTGAATGGCAACACAGCAAACTATTTTCAGCCTTGATTATGGTTTGCAAGTTGACAACGTGTGATGTTGAAAACTAAACAGGCATGGTGTCCTCTTGCATCTTGGCTGGTATCTTTGTGTTGTGCCTTGGTGACCAAAGTATTTGTTTTAAAGATTTTGACGATAGACATCCATCAATGGGGGTCAATCTAAGGGTCCTCAAACTCTAAATACGAGGGTGTTACAATACAGTCTAGGGACAAGATGCCCCTGTACTTTAAAACAATCACTGCAGTAAAATTACATATATCAACACTCTGCCAGATTTGCTTTCAAAATAAACAGCCTAGATACAATATGTAAGCTTGTCGTATCTCCATGCATGTAAAACATGAGGCCAGTGATTTATTAGCTTTGGATACAAGTAAACTTCATTTAACAGTAAAGACCCAGATGTAATGCTACATCTGGCGACATTTGATCAGCGTCTGCACTGTTACCCATTGAAGGGCCAGCAAAACACATCTGAAAATGTCGTCTGCTAAAGTTGTTGGCTGTATACTTAGTGCTAGTTAACATCCCATGTAGATGGAAGATTCAATTGGAACATGAAGGGTCAATACACTTACTGTGGCTGTTTGTCGCATACTTTGCTGTTTTATACAGTAGGAACTTATTAAAATTAAGTTAATTTCTGGAACAGTCTTATCTGGGTTTTGATAGATAAAATAGATTCAACAAAAACAAGGCAATGATGAATATATTATGTTTTGCTGTATGCATGGGACTATCTTATAACAGAGTAATTTCTAAATTCAGATGCTGAGCCCAGTTAAATAAACAATTAATCTCAGAGTGTTGATAACACAATTACTGGCAAAATTTATGAACTCGGATCCAAGTCTCAAAAGCGCTTGTCTCTAGACTGAATAAGTTACCAGCCTGACCTAATTCTAACTGACCGATACAGTCAAGATTTTCACAGTTTAGTTGGTCATCCATATTAAGACTCTTTTAAAAGGTAATGCATTATGTGTTGGTTAGTTGATAATTTATCGTGACTTCAAGCATGGTCAGTGAGCCAAATAATTTTCTTTCGTCAAATTAGGCTGTAATGTAAATTTTACTATTTGATAAATATCTTTAGTTTGAAAAATGAAGTGTGAGTATATAATATATTGACAGAGTGGAAAATTTGTTGCCTGCATGATGGTATAGAAATGAAAAGATTGCGTAATTTGATACATAAGTGACTCATGGTTAAGGATGGTGGAGCATAACTATTTTCAGACTTTTTGGAAGCTCTCAGATAGTATAACTTTTAACAAATGTTTATCTGATATATCAATTAGTATGCAAATATAATTATAAATACATTTTTGTCAAAATAGCAAAAAGTAAACTGTCTGAATTATCAAATTATCCAAAATCTAAGTTTTATTTTTACTAAGGAATAACATCACTATTAATTTTGAACACTGCGTTTTTTTCAAGAGCAATGAATTTTATTCTATTTTTTTAAGGGAAAATAATTCTATTGGCCTTAATTATAGCTTAGTTTCAAGTATGCATCTCACAATTTGTCTTTAGAGAATGGCTCTTGGACATAGTAGTGTTGCATATTTCTAAGATATTTTAGCACACTTTCAAATGCAATTTATTTTTGTTAAATCATTAGATAATATATGTTTCAAACAAAGGGTTGAAGAGTATTTTGATAGAGTTTGATTTTTTAAAAGAAAAAGCGATCTAATCTTGATGGAAAACAGGGTAGGCTGGTTACTTATTGAATGATCCTCATATTCCAAATTGTGATCCACCATCAAAATGTTTTATTAAATACTTTGGTTACCAAAGCACAACACAATTGATAACAGTCAAGACGCCAGTAGACACCATGCCTGTTTAGCTTTCAACATCACATGATGTCAACTTATACCATACCAAGGCTGAAAATATTTTGCTGTGTGGCAAGATCAGGATAGCATCTGTTTCCATTCAATCTGTAACAGTGATTCACAACTTTTCGTTGATTTATATAGGGGAGGTGTAATATTGTCCCATGGTGCTGGTACTGCATGGAAACAATAACATAAACAATGACCAGGAAGTGGCGCAACCCAAACCAGACCCTTACCTTAAAGCACATATTATGAAAAACTTAATATATTACAAAACTCAATATTTCACTTAAAGGTGGATACGCCCTTTTGTCATCGATCTAGACGTACAATTTTTGCTTATTTTTGTATCTATATCCTCTAATAAACAGTATGGATCCTGTTTCTTAAGTGTCTGGTCTGGATCCAGACTATTTACCTATGCTCAATATCAGTTAATCAACCGACATATAGATTATTTTGACCTGAATGCAATATGGAAGGTGATTAATGCTCTCAGTTGAGACCAAAGGCTGAAGAACTATGTTAATTTAAATTATCTTTCTAGAATTATGACCTGTCATCAATGTTAACCACTAAAATTCATGACCTGTCATCAAAGACAGCCACTTCAAAATTGGTCTGTTGACAAAGGCAGCCATTTTTCATCTACCTGTCATCTTTGATGGGCCCCAGTAATTTTATAAAATCAAACTGTGGCTTAAAATTTGGCAGAAATATAGCTGAATGATAGTAGTTTTATTGTATATAAGTGCAGACAGCAGACTTTGACGGAGAGACGCACAACCTGAACAGATAACCGTTTTTATGTGACTTTTCTCGGGAAACCTCTGAAATGAAAATCAAGTGTGGCTTTATTTGTGAGTGATATAACATCAGCTTGTTTCTGTAGGATCTCTCAACACTAACAAGTGTACTCATCCACCACAGAGTACAAGAAGGCTTCTCTAACAATTTTGCCAACCAAAAATTATAACCTACCCTTCATGGGACATAAAACCCGTATCTGTCATCATTGTTAGTAACCTGTCATCGAAGCAGCCGGTTGTACGGTGTGTAATCATTGCGCAAAAGTTGACAAAATCGTGAAGTGTTCACGCCAAATTTGTGATATTTAATTAAATTTAACGTCATGGATATAGAATATAACATTGGTGCTATTGTATTATTGAATCTATTAAACGATTTAGGAAAATAGATAAAATGCTCGGCAAGCCTTGCATTTTATCTCTTTTCCTCAACTCGCTTAATAAATTCAATAAAACAATAGCACTCATGTAAAATCCTCTATTTCTGCAAAAAGAGGAGCACTCATGTAAGATCCTCTATGTTTTTGACACGAGTAAAGAAAGCCAATATATGCATTGAACCACCTTTGGTGGTTGAGCATGCTTTTTCCACTGATGGAGTTTGTTGGCAGCAACGTTGGTATACAGAGGTGAAATAACCATTATTTATCCAAGTTTGACATATAGTAGTATAGGGGGTGGTTGGGTTCCAAGAAGTGAAATCGGTTTAAGCCCTCCAGTAAAATATCTTTACTGAACGTTCCAAGGCGATGTTCCGTTTGTGGATCATTTGTGTTATGTCTTGTGTTTGTCATGCTTTCGCGTCTGTTCATTTCTGCTTTGTGGTCACCTGAAGGGAAAGGGCTGGCCTCTTGGCTCTTGTTTGTGATGTTTATTGTAATTTTGTTACTTTCCCACTTGGTATCTTGGGACAGGTGTGGTACTCCTGATCCTTGGTGTCTTTCTTACTTGAATTAAGACAACAGGCCCAAAGGTGAGACTATTGATTCATAGATATTCAAATGTCCCGTAACAGTCATCAACTGGGAATGGTCACGTGATATTGGCTATAAAAGCGTAGAGGGCAATGTAATCTGGTCAATTTGCTTTTTATCCTCGTAGAGAGCACACAAAAGAGAAAACGACGTATATCCACCTAAGGCATCCGGTCAAATTACAACACACTTCACCAGGGCTGTCTGCAGACAGGATTACTAACTATTGTAGTTATTGATCCGATTTTTATGTTTCAATTAGCAGCCTGGACATTGGATAGGTTAAAGCTTCTGAGAAAAGCTTTACGATATGGAGCTTACTCTGTTTGCTGAGCTCTGTGGAGTCTCAGACATTAGGATGATTAGGTGATGCTCATATGCCCAGAGTCTGTGCTTGGTTTATAATATTAATGTATTTCTGGGCGATTTTGTAAAATAACCATCAATGCTTCTAATCATTTCATTCTTGCGAGTCCTGACAATACCTCATCAAGGACTATAAGAGCCAGTGGATGTGATTTCCAACAATGTGGCAATTTGACAAGTGTAGACTCAGACGAGCCTGAGCAACCTCCTTTTAAGTTTAGAAACTCCAAATGCTGTTCAGTCAGTAGCTTAACAACCATAGAATATTCAAGCGACGAGCAAAGGCTCTGATCATACTGTGCATGTACACAGGCTGGTCTGAGGCTTTGCTGGTCGCACATACCACATTGTTGGAAATCTCATGCACTGGCTCATAACATTTCGCCGTTTAAATCATGGGGCCTAAAGAAATCTGGTTAGTCCTGTTCATTTCTTGCGCTCCTGTAGTGACAGAATTTATAGTTAAAAATCTCAAAATGTCCAATTTTCGAAAGTTTACCATCTCTCTATTCGTCAACATTTTCCAGATGTAAAGCACTAAGTCATGCAAGCAGTGATCACATAATATATTTTAACAAAAATGGTGGGGTAATTGTGTTTCAATCCCAGTGTGCTTCGCCCAAAAGGCGACAAGTCAGTGCTAGAGCGCTACCTGTCGGTGACAATGGTAATCATATGTCTCTAATCAAGTGACAAGGGTAGCTCAAAGAAAAAAAAAACTATATATCCATACACCACAGGCGTCACTGCGTTGTGTAGTTGAGCAAGACACATTTTTCTTTGCTTAGTACTGGTTAAAACCCAAGAAGACCAATCCAAAATTAACTGGAAAATTGTTGGCTGGGATGTAAAGGATCAAGTCAAATAAACAAATCACCATCTGCTATTCCATTGTTTAAGCCAGATAGGCTCATGCTTTAGGAAAGTACATCAGAAAATTCGCTCAGTAGAATTAAACATTTTAAACATTGGCTATGTTATAAGTGGTGGAAGCGTAGGGATTATGTCAAATGCCAGAGTGGATTTGCCTTACCAATGTATATTCCAGGTCAAGTCTCAGGTCCAGACTTCTTCTCAGAGGGAAAAGTATTATGACAGTGCGCAGTCACGTATATAATACTTTGGTACAACATACTAGATATATGGGTAGATGTACTGTGCAAATTAGAAACCCCATTGTTTGTGATAAAAAAAAGGTAACCTATATGTGCAATAATAAACCATCCTTGGTGGTTGAACTTGCTTTTCCACTGATGGAATTTGCTGACTGGTAGGCTTATGTTATAAGAGCCAGTGCATGAGATTTCCAACAATGTGGTATGTGCGATCAGCAAAGCCTCAGATCAGAGCCTTTGCTAGTGGCTTGAGTATTCTATGATTGTTAAGCTACTGAATGAACATCATTTGGAGTTTCTAAGCTTAAAAGGAGGCTGCTAGGGCTTGTCCGAGTCTATACATGTCAAAAAGTCAAATTGTTGGAAATCTCATGCCACGGGTCATAAGTGATGGCAGCGACGGTGAAATACAGATGTAAACGTACCTTTGCTTTCCACACAAGATGGCATATTGTAGTAGAGGGGATTTTTTGGCTTCAAGCAGTATGCCCCAGCAAGATCTCTTTGCTGAGGCTTCAAGCAGAGCTATCATTGCTTGACCAACCGGTAATCCGGTTAGATGTTCACCACTCAGCTTAACAGATGAAAAAGAGTTCGCTTTGCTGATGTATTTTAATGTAGATGACACACTTCATTCAAGTGACAAATGCCCCCATGCAAAGCGTGAGGTATGAATGCTATATTGAAAGCATCAGCACCACCGCTCAACTCTGACAAGTTATCTTGTAGATTTACACTATTGTTATGATTGAATTTCAATTTTAGCGTCTCTCGTTCGAATCTGACACGAATCTCAAAGCACATTGTAACCATAGCCACACGAAAGAGTATGACAAATGGGTAGAATATGCTATAAGAAACCACCCAAAACAAAAAGTCGCGTTTCACAAATTTCTTTTGAATGGTTTAATAGACAAATGATATATGCGCCTCTTCGAGAGAAAAAAAATCATCATGTTTCATGCAAACAACAAAAGGACAAATAATATATGCGCCTCTTCGAGAGAAAAAAATCATCATGTTTCATGCGAACAACAAAAGGGCAGACCAGCCTGTTCATTTGCACAGTCCTTTGTTTTTCACTATCTGGAATGTTAATAGATAAATAAGCTCCATGCTAAATTTCAGTATTCTTGCTAGTCTTTGTAGCTGAGCAGGCTGCATTAAGCCTTATATGGTCGCAACCCTAAAAGACAAATTGGCTATCAAAGAGGCCCATACAGGAGTCCATTTCTTGTTTTTGGGGTAATATAGCTTTTTCATGCTCAAATCAACTAAGTATGACATTGATCATGCCCATTAATGTCAAAATGACATCAATTGTTGGCATTTTAATATTTTTAGCATAATAAATGAGCCACGACATGAGATTTCCAACAATGTGGTATGTGCGACCATCTAAGCCTCGGATCAGCCAGCGCATACGCGCAGTCTGATCAGAGTATTTTCTAGTCGTTTGAGTATTCTATAACTGTTAAGCTACTGATTGAACACCATTTGTAGTTCCTAAGATTGAAAGGAGGCTGCACAGACTCGTTCGAGTCTACACTTGTCAAAATGCCACATTGTTGGAAGTCTCGTGTCACGGCTCAAATACAGATTGAAAGCAAGAAAAGTCTTTATTTTCAGCATTTTAGTTTTTGAGAGCAGTTGAAACAGCTACGTGCATTAAGCATCTAATTTGGCCCCCTCTGGAGCCAAAAACAAAAAGTTGCGTTTCACAAATTCCTTTTGAATGGTTTATTAGACAAATGACCAAAGTGTTAAGGTATGGCATCTATTACACGACCCTCTCAGGCTGGTCAGCGCTATAATCACGATGTGAGTCAATCCATCCGTCCATTAGCAGTGAAATGCTCATAACTCTTGAACATCAGTACCACAACTCAGCCCTGGCAAGTTATCTTGCAGATACACACTAGTGTTATGATTATATTTCAATTTTAATTCTTATAAACCCAAAATATTCAATGAAAAACTCCCCAGATTCATTCTTCAAGCCTAGCGTGCCGAATTGCAAGTAATATTCAGGTCTAAACATCAGTACCACCGCTCAAATCTGACAAGTTATCTTGCAGGTGTACACTAGTGTTATGATTGAATTTCAATTTTAGCGTCTCCCGTTCGAATCTGACACGAATCTCAAAGCACATTGTAACCATAGCCAAACGAAAGAGTATGACAAATGGATAGAAATATGCTATAAGAAACCACCAAGTGTTTTCTCCATACATTTGTTTAAAGTTGATTTCTTCAACATATCTGATAACATTTGGCGGAAGAAAATTGCATGTAAACCATCTCTCCATATTAAACACGCCTAAAAACACGAGTGCCATTCTCATGACAAGCTGTCTGCCTCTTTTTATTGAATCTCGTCGAATGTCCATCTTTGACGCTGTCAAAACTAGCATCATCTCTCCTAATAATCCTTGATACTTCAAAAGCATTTTGATGAAAAATAGCACAGCAGTTGCATCTGAACTATTATCACGCACCACACCTGTAAAATCAACAGTTTCAAACATAACAAAAAATATATGCCCTGCAGTGACTATCATAAGAAGAACATCACTTGAATTAAATCTTTTATATGTAATCCTTTCTTTCCTGGCCCCCAGAAACCAAGCGAATGGTGCTATTATGCAAATGGAGTAGAGATAGCTGGTCTGTATCGTTGCGTAATACTTTCTCATGATTGTTGAATTAGAAGTCCTATTATATAAGAGGATATCGCTTTTCTTAATAGTTGTCATATATTCTATTTCATTATACCATATAAGCGTAAATATTCCACCAATCAGTAGAAAGGATAACATGAATGTCCACCTAGCAGTAAATGTGATGGTTCCCTTTACTGCTAAAATAATGTACCTGTATACTTTGTGCTTGGGAGTTTCCTTCAAAGACAATTGCGAATCGCTAAGATGATTTTTTGAGTTGTCCAAAGGCTCTCTGTCTGTGTCAATCGTTGACAAAGATCCAACTGATGTTGACCTTTCTGTGTTTTGTTTTGACTGTGATAGTCCTGGCATTGTTGGGCTGTACATCACCCATAGATAGCACAATGAAAGTACAACAAATTCAATCGGAAATTGATTGGAGAATTTATAAATCCATTCCGCGATATAGTCAATTTTTGCTGTATCATTATGGCAAGACACAAACATAAGTTCTTCCAAGACTGAAACATTAATCTTACTTCCTGCATATGTTTGAAGATTCACTGTATCTTCGGCGAGTTTGATATTTAAACCAACATTAACTAACAGTGTGAAATTGGCTGCTAGGATATTTGACATGGACAGCTTTAGGAGACGATTATTTGCTGACTTCTTTTTGAACCTCAGCAGAAATAATGTTTGACATAGGCAAAATAAAACACTGCAAAATTGTCTCCCGGCGTTCAAGAGTCGAATCGATACTTGAATTTCAAAACACTGCATTTTTGCTAAGCTTCTGTATATATCGTAAATGGGCAACACAATTGCGACAATGCAACAAACACATAAAGCAATTGCCCGCAGTGGAATATAAGTCCAAAATGGCAGTTTATCCTTACATTCTTCAGGTAAATCACGACTTCTCCAGGAATCGAACAGGAAATCCATATAAGCATCAGAAAAGGGTTTATCATTTTCAACGACAAAAGAGGAATTTTGTCTGAGACGTGTAAAGATAACCATTGCAATTATAGCTAATAGAAATAGTGTTATCTCCCATATATAAAGCGGCATTAGAGAAATTCCATATTTACTGGTTCTCGTCATGAAGTAAGACAGCATCAACACAGCAGATATCCCAGAGAAAATGGCAGCCAGAACCAAAGGTGTAGCCCATCCCTTGGACGGTTGATCATCCGTATCACTTTCGCTTGTTGTACCAGGAATGGGCGTGGCTAAATCACGTGGTTCATCAATGATATCTGTAGCCATACTCATCTAGAATATATAATAAGTGTAAGTTATTGTATGGTTTGTGCGTATGTGCGGGAGGATAATCAACGAGCTTTAGTGAGCTTTAACCGCCTTATTGCATCAGCATACATGTGCACTTTGTGCATAGTAAGATATCTGATGTAAAACATTCGGATATCACTCAAAGATGCAATAAAGTAATATATCTCTACCATAAGATAAGTTGATAATATATTATGAAGCTTCAATTTATGATGCCCTCGACAAACGATATAAAACAAGAAATCGAAATATACTGATGGAAAAAAGTTTAGCAATTATTTATAATGGGGTTTCCCATAGGCGATCTTTGAAACATTGGATCTTTTAAATTGGTAGGTTCGCAAACATGTCAGTTGTTTGAAAATGACCAAATGGCTACCCGCAAGTGGTCAAAAGAAACAAAATCAGACTTCAAAATGAGGATTTGATCTGCTGAGCATTTTAATTTCAAACGTTATTCAATTGAAAGGGAGGTTATTTGGAAAAATACGATTTTCAACTAAAAATGTACGAAAAGCGTGAACATAACATTCAGTTTTAAACCGTTTTTCACTTTCTTGCTTTTAGATCTATACATTTGACAGAAAAATGAAACTTTTAGTAGAAAACTATTCGCACTATTGCCATATAAGCTGTTTTAGCAAGGGGGCATAAAATCAGACTTTACATTATGTGAAATATCAACCTGTTAATGTCATCGTACTCGTGAACGTTTGTCAACATATATTTTCGACACTATGAAATTTAAAGTCCTATTTCTTCTAAACTGTGAATCCTCAAAGTATATTGCTAAACTTTTTTCCCTCAGTATACTTATCCAAAACTACCAAAATAATATCACAAACGCTGTGAATCAGAAATCATGCATAATATGTAGTTTTAACATATCACCATGCGCGGATCCAGAAAGTTTTGTCAGAGGGGTGGCAAAATTTGATAACTTTTTTTTAGTTGATGAGGGGATAGAGCATCCAAATGTCACTATAAATGGGCCATCCTCGGCCCGCCAGCGAAACGCCATTTAAATGGCGTTTCGCTGGCGGGCCGATAATGTCCCAACATTGAAAGCTGGCTTGGTAGCTTTGTAATTTTCAGGGGATCCGGAACAGTATTGCTATGAAACCCTATATTTTTGTGATTTTTCAGGGGGGGGGGGTCCTGTCCCCCTCTGGATCCGCACATGTATCACATATAAATACATCCTCGGTAACCCAGGCGTGACCATACTGTTACTCTGTATTCATCAAGAGGGTTTGTTTGTTTGTTTGATTTGATTCTTTACATCCCATCAACAATCTTTCAGTTAAACAGGGACTGGTCTTCCTGGGTTGAGCCAGTACTAAACTAGGATAAATGTATCTTGCTCAAGGACCACAACGCATTGATGCCGGTGAGGCTCGAACCCGCGACACCTCAGTCTCGAGTCAAGCACTCTACCACTCATCAAGAGGGCAATATAATAAACCCTTTCTTACATAAATATCCATGCTTAGGACCACCCACAATGAATAATTATATCAGTAAACTTACATGATTTCACATAGAACAAAGATATTACTTGTCAGGTCCACTAGTGTAGGATTAAATCTACTGCATTTTTTTCCATAAGCAAACAGACAGAGTAGACCATGATCAGACAGATCTTACAAGAGCTGCCAGATCTGGGTCTGCTCTGTTTGCAAATGTGTTAAAGACGTCTCTATGAGGTATTGGACATCACTGCTTGAAAAACCCACATTAGCTTTGAGTTCTATTTTGAGGACATGGGCATATAGTGTAGAAATAGACCAGACACCACATTAAACAGCGTCTGATCAGCGTCTCCATTGTTTTCTAACTTGAATTTCGAAAAGAAAAAACCGAAAACGACTGGAATTAAACTACAAGCCTGCCACACCTAAAATGGAAAAAGGCAGGATAGGAAGTAAATTCGACAAGTTTGGGTAGTAATATACACTGCTAAAAATATTTAAACGAACACTGCGTGTTTTGCCATTGATCACAATACAAATGCACTCAAAGCCCGACTCAATGCAAGAGTTGGATTAATAAGGCAAAAACATGTTTGTCCTGTAATTAGTTCAGATACTGATGAATGATGATGATTCTTGATGAAAATGAAGTAATCCCTCACCAGAAATCTCCATGGAACGCTTTATGTAAAAAGGAATTTTGTTAAAGACACCCCTTTTTTCAAAACCAA
Source organism: Loripinus fragilis (assembly GCA_964019695.1). Taxonomy (NCBI): domain Eukaryota; kingdom Metazoa; phylum Mollusca; class Bivalvia; order Lucinida; family Lucinidae; genus Loripinus; species Loripinus fragilis. Next base: position 79,137,585 of record OZ026525.1, read on the forward strand.
ATTAAAAGACGACTTTTTCAATCAAACATCACAGCACTATCATTTCTGTACAGAAATCATTAGGTTGCGCTATTAAAAATCCAAAGATTCTACAGGGTTCCAGAAAAAAAATCGTCATTTTGAAGAATATTAAAAATTACAAAATTTGAGACATGAACTTGAGCAGCGATTATTTTGTCAAAAACTTTTTTGATCCAATACTTTGAGTCTCTTTGCAAATATAGCAAAAACCTTATTGTCTAGTGAAATGTATGACTTGTCTATAGGACAGGGGTTAACATTATCACCTATGGAAAATTATCTGGTGTTCCTTTAATAGTTTGAGCAGTGTATATATGTCATCAAATTGAAATGCACACATTTATTGCAAAATCAATTTTGAGGTAATGCCCCAGTCACACACACACTTACGGACTCTGCGGATGGTACGTAAAGCCCGTCCGCAACTATCCACTCATTCCGTAACGATACGTATCACATCCGCAGAGAACGTAACAGTTCGTATCTTATCCGCAACTAACCGCAAGGCACTTTCCATCCGCGTCCAAATTTTGAAAAATATCAAAAAAGTTCTGCGGATGAAAACAACGCAATGATACGTAACCCTAGGCAATAATACGTAATTATTCGTATTGCATCCGTATCTCATCCGCATCTAAACGTATCAAAACCTATCATTCCGCAGTCGACCCAAAAGTTGCGGACTGTTACGGTTTCATTCGGGTCGTTACCTTTAGTAACTCTTTGTTACTTATTACGTTCGGCGTATTTGACCTATACACGCAGATCGTTGCGGATAGTTGCGAATGGCTGATTTCATATGCGGATAAATACGTATTGTTACGACCCCTTACGTGTACGATGAAGCCCCTTGCTACAACGCCCCTTGAACAGAAGAGTAAGTCTTCAAATATCGTCTTTCTCGTGCCAGACGATGTGTTTAGAATGCCTTGGCATACAGGCTATGAGGGGGGGGGGGGGGGGGGAGAAAATGTATGCAGAAAGACTGAATGTTATAAGATTTAAAGCATGCGGATTTTTTACATGATTGTTCATGTATTATTTGCATTTATTAAATGAGATGAGGAAAATTGATAATATGTGAGGCTCTGACAAGGATGCTATCATTTAGTTAAATAATTTTGGATCGCAAATGCAATATTCTATTTATCATGTAATATTTTGCATTTGCATGTATAGATAAAGGTCCTTACTGTCAAGAATCTTACCTAATATTGCTCATAAACCGTCGCCATGTAGCAACGTATGTGTAACTTATTTGTACATTGTATATTATTTAATCTACAAATGGAGTTTCATATTATTTGCAAAGCCTCTTCTTAGATTATGTGACATCTGCGTCTTTATCCGCTGTCTCTTGCTGACTATGTCTGAGGCGTAAGAATAGTTGTCATCCTGTTGAGATGTTTGGCGTTGAGAGTGTGCCTTCTAGAGACATGCTGCTTCTTCTTTCCAGGCATAATGTTAAAAAAAAACGATGGACGAACGATATGGTGCAAAGTCTGCGGTTGCAAACAGATCCACTAAGTATACGCAACAGTCCGCATCTAAAGGTATCTATTCGTATTTACTCGTATCTATAGGTAAGGGAAGGTAATGAAAGGTATGTAGACCGTATCTATTGGTATCTGTCCGCATTGTGTCGGTTCACTGGAACGTATCGATCCGCTGACATTCGCATTTATCCGCAATGATCCGTTACTACCCGCAATTGAAGGTATGTGCGTCTAGCAAACGCATCAAGAAATTAGGCCCCGCCCTCATTTTTCTGCGGACGACTGCGTTTCGATCCGAAACTCTCCGTAAGAGTACGTATGTGTGTGTGTGTGACTGGGGCATAAAGGTATGACATCTGCTTTCTCCGCTGACTTTCCTGAGCTCACGGCAGATTTCAAACTCCTATAACTTTCCGACTTACAGGTGATCAAAAACACAAAGTATGGATACATGTACTGTCTACCAACCAAGAGTGACAGTGTCGTAATACTTTGTTTACAATTGCTAAGTAAAACACCTACGTGTAAACTTCACTTGAGCTAACGCGAATCGATAGATTACTTGAGTATTAATCCTATCCACAGGATAGGATTAATACACGAGTCCTCTATCGATTATAAGTCCCTTATAACTTTGTAAACAAAACATGATGTCACTGTCACTCTTGGCTGGCAGGAAAGTAGTTATTTTCTAAATTGGACCATTAGTAGAAAAATGACTGTTTTGTATATAATAAACACAAATACCTGGTTGAAATTTGGATATTGACTGTCGAGACAAGCGCATACAGCATCAAAACTCTTTTTATTGATTTTTAATTATAACAAATCGATCTTACTTAAGAAATAGATCAGCTCTAGCAGTGAATTGTTTAGTAATAATTCACTGTTGGAGGTCAGTTTTAAAAGAAGATCAAATCACGAGCGTGCAGCGCAAGTGAGTTAACTTCGTAAAACTGACCGACAAACAGTGAAATATCACTCAACAATTCACGCAGTAGAGCTGATCTATTTCGATTCTAACACACAATAAACGACAAAACACATTTGAAGTATTCAGCTTCTTCCAACTTTCCGCCATTGCACTGAAAAAATCCTGCAATAGTTGGACTGTTTTGCATACATTTACATGAATTTGTAACGTCTTCCAAGTCTCAAACGATGTCCAATTTAACTACCGGCGACTGGCGTTAGCTAGCGCGCGCTTTCCTCGCGCTTTCAAAACTTTGACTTTGTTTAAGAAAAAAATTGTTGCCTAATATATCACTGGGTGGAGATCAGTCGTTAAAGTGAATAAATAACGAGCGTGAAGGGTGATTTATTCACTTACGACTGACCGACAGGGCCACGACGGAGTATCAGTTTTACACCCTGCTCGAAAGAATGAAAAATCCTAAGCCCGCTATTCCCCGTAGGTGGCTGGTGTATTACCATACTTACGCGGTAGAGATCAATTCCAAATAGTGCAAACCTACTGCTATGTGAGAAACTAAGCCGGGTGTCGAATGCAATCTAAAAGGTAAATACAATTGATCATGTTCATTTTTGATTTTATCAGTGGTAACTTACCTATTTCGAGATAAATTTTATATACGGACTGGCTCATTAAAAAACAAGGTAACAATTGAAGCGATAGTGAAACTAAGGGTCAATATTCCTTTGCAACCCGGCATGGCGTGTTAACCCTTAACAGCATGCCTTATTTGTTATTTTGAAAAAGGAGCAAAATTTAAAATTGTCGTCTGCTGCATATTACATGTGGCGCTTTATGTTATTGTGGCATTCGTTGCGATAGGGTCGAATGTTTGTTTTTATTTGATTTGCTGTGTTTTGTTTTTGTTTTGATTTTTCATATGAAGATATGCCTTGATAATATTGTTTTAAATTGATAATTAATGGAAAGTAGGTTGCATATCTAAACTTCCTTTACCATTGTAATCAGTAATGTACATGATAGTATTACTTGACTTTTCGCTTAGTGTAAAGGCGGCAACTTTAATATTCATATCTGGGTGTGGTTAGGCTATTTCATCTGCTAAGGAAGGGAAATCTGATTTTATTTATAATTTGGTAAAGAGTTAATAAGCTTCCTATGCCGTGCAAACCTGCGTGCATTTCATGCAAATCCTAACCGTATACACACTGAACTCACATTTATTAACCCTTTAAGCGCATAATCACAAAATGTGTGTTTTGTCGTCCACTAAATTATTTGAAGCCTTATAGATAAACAGTGTGAACCCAGATCAGACTGCTCCTGTTGGAGCAGTCTGATCTGGGTCCACATTGTTTACGTCCATGCTTATGTTAAAAAGACATTTTCAGATGCAGTTACTTTGCTGGCGTTTTAAGGACTAAATAATGGCTGAGGTGGTGGCACAAGATGATACAGTTACCTTCGATTAAATCCACGACTCGTTTTCAGCTTTTACCTATGCCTAAGGTTGACTAGTCCTTATTACGCATTCATGAGGTGCCGCCTTTACATTAAGCGAAAAGTCAAGTAATACAATTAATTACAGCTCAATTAGACGAGCATTTCGTTTCATTAGCTAACTATGTTTTTTTCCGTATTATCGGATAGCGTAGTACATTCGAACATCGTTAGCGCGAAGTCGACGGTGTCAGAATATTTAGTTCGAATTGTAAATATTTCAAATATAAAAATGGGCTAGCCATTATGTACCCATAAAATGAACTGTTTCAACATTTTCAATTTTATCAAAACAACTATTCTGTCATATGTGGATTCAGAGGGGGAGGGGTCCAGACCCCCACCCCCTGGAAAATCACAAATTGCTATTGGTTTCCTTAGAAATACTGGTACGGAACCCTCGAGAAGCAAATGGGCCTATTGGGTCCAATTGCTCCTCGAAGGAGGTTCGTATGGCCCTCTGTGAAATACTTTGATGGCTTAAAATTCGTTGTCAGAACTCCCTTCCCCTTACACTGACGCAATTTTCTGATTCCGCCGATGTCTGTGTATTAAAGGGAAACGCCTCAATGTTTTCATGTGTAATACCTTAAAGGCCACATGGAAAGGTTTTTGAAATCATAACTTGTTTCATAGAATACGCTAAACCACATCGATACATCCCTATAATTAAACCGCCCAAGGGATATTCTTATCAAGTTTTCAACATACAGAGCAAGACAAAAACTGTACAAAAGTAGAACCCTGTTAAAGGACCGCGGCCACAAAGGAGTATACATCAATGAAGACCTCACTAAACATAGGAACGATCTTCTTTATAAAGCAAGACAATGCGTGAAATCTCACTCCATTAAGAGTGCATGGTCCCATGATGGCATTATTCTCATAAAAGACAACAATGACAGAGTTTATAAGATATATCAGGAAAAGGACCTAGATGCCATTAAGATTCCACAAGTGCCCAGGCCGTAACTCTTGGTGCCTATATGGACCATTAACTTTAGATACACCAACTAGACTGATTATTTCAACCCTGCATCCTTCCTTTTTTTGCCATATAAAATGATGGAGACCCCGATAAGGCACCATAACATATGGCATCTGATCGGGATCTCAATTATTTTGCTGGACCTATAAAATACAAAAAAAATTACCTTATACCTCCAAATTTGAAATGGACTCACTCATTTATTTAGGATGGGCAAATTTATTCTGCTAAATTGGTTCGAACGGTATTGACTCTGATGCGAGACTGGTACAGGTTCTCATCTGGATCTTTACTGTTTCTGATCATAAGTGACTGAAATATTTCCCCCTTTTTAAATTTTTAAAATTTATTTTTGAATGTCACTAAAATATCTCCCATAATATTTCGTATCTTTTTATAGACAGTATACTATTATGTCCGGGCCGTTTCGGGTGATAAGGGTTGAACTACTTTTTGGCAGAGCATTATCTGGAGTTCGATACTTTCCCTTGTTCACAAACATTATCTCACGCCCGTTGAAGGGTAGAATGATCCGTTTTCATATGTTACTTAGAGCAACAAAAGGTAGCTTTTCCAGTGGAGTGGATATATGTCGCATGAAATTATTGCAGGGTAACAGATTAGCACTCACCACCTGACGTGTCTACCGAACACGGTAGTCTTCCTTTTTGTATTTATTATGTATTTCTTGACTTTTTACTGTAAAGGCGGCAACTTTAATATTCGTATCTTGGTGTGGTTCGGCTGTTTTATCTGCTACTGTAGTGTCAACCAGGAGTGACAGTGACGTATTATTTTGATTACTTTTGTTGAGTAAAACTTTAATTTGTAAACTCCACTTGAGCTAACGCGAATCGATAGATCACTTGTGTATTAATCATATCCTGTGGATAGGATTAATACACAAGTAATCTATCGATTATAAGTCCCTGATAATTATGTAAACAAAACACGACGTCACTGTCACTCTTGGCTGGCAGGACAGTAAGGAAGGGAAATCAGGTTTTGTTTATTATTTGGTAAAGAGTTAGTAAGCTTTTTGAGCCGCGCAGACGTGCGTGCATTTCATGAAAATCTTAATCGTATACACTCTGAACTCACATTTATTAACCCTTAATGAGCATAATCACAAAATGTATGTTTTTTGATGTAGTTATTTTGCTGGCGTTTTAAGGTCTAAATAATGACTGGGGTTGTGGCACAAGATGATACGGTTACTTCTGGATGAGGCCGCGCCTCCTTTTCAGCTTTTACCTATGCCTAAGGCGCCGCCTTTACAGTAAGCGAAAAGTCAAGTAATGTAATTTGCCCAATAATGGTATAAACTGTAGACCATGGTGAGTTGCAGTTACTTGTAAAGTGTAGCTGTGACTCTTCTTAATCCACTCTTTATAAAATATATTGTAACACTTGAATACATAACGAGTCGTATATTTATCCACGCACCAACCCAGCTGACCTTTTTTCTGGGCGATGGCCGAATCATGACGATCCTGAGATGTCGCAGCTTTTGGAGCGCCATCTCGGGACCTTCGTTTTTCGTTATTAATTTATAAGATACTAGCCCTGATATTAGTCTTAAGTTGAAAATTGGTAAACAGTGGTTAACCTATACAATTCAATCCATAACCGTAGTCCAGAAAGTATACAAAAATTCGAAGTAAATATTTGCACCAAAATTGGTGGCAGCTGAATTGCCACTCTCCAATTAAAAAACAAGCCCGAATGTCATCTGTTTCTGTATCGACTTGTTTCGCATTTTCCCAGCTATTGCCAGGACTCGCCGAACTGTGTAGGTGTCTGTTTCAGGTTCTTAGTCAAGACTACTGTCCCTTTTGTGGGTCATAGGCAAACAGTAGGGTTCCAGATCAGATCAAAATTTGATTAACAATAAAACTACCACCAAACAACCCTTGGGGCAGAGGTGGTCCAATTGTTAACACCGAGAAATTCCTCTCAGCATAAATGTATAAATGGAGCCATATAGCTGCACAAGTGCGTCGAAACAGAATGAAAGCGCCTCTGTGTCCTAGCTGATGTTTGTTGTATACTAAATGTCTCTGATTATAGGCTGCCGATGATATTAATTAACAGCTTGAACCCTTGCCGGACCCCACAAAGGTGGTGCCCGACCAGGATTTGAGCTGCCGACTCCAATTAAAACAAACGTAATGCGTCCTTTCATCATCAGGTATTTTGCTTCTCGATAAAGTGCATTTATATTCCTCTTGTTACACCTACTGACATTGCATTGTATAACAAATTATGAGCAATCAAAATTTGGTTAGATGTTCGATATTCAACATTCAACATTCAAATTTTGAATGTCGAATATCGAATATCAAACTCAATCTCACATTCAAATCGAATGTCAAATATCGAATATCAAACTCAATCCAACATTCAAATCGAATTTCGAATATCGAATATCAAACTCAATCTCACATTCAAATTTTGAATATCGAATATCAAACTAAATCCAACATTCAAATCGAATGTCGAATATCGAATATCAAGCTAAATCCAACATTCAAATGGAATGTCGAATATCGAATATCAAACTCAATCTCACATTCAAATCGAATGTCAAATATCGAATATCAAACTCAATCTCACATTCAAATTTTGAATGTCGAATATGGAATATCAAACTAAATCCAACATTTAAATCGAATGTCGAATATCGAATATCAAACTCAATCTCACATTCAAACTTTGAATGTCGAATATCGAATATCAAGCTAAATCCAACATTCAAATCAAATGTCGAATATCGAATATCAAACTAAATCATACATTCATATTTTGAATGTCGAATATCGAATATGAAACTAAATCCAACATTCAAATCGAATGTCAAATATCGAATATCAAACTCAATCCAACATTCAAATCGAATTTCGAATATCGAATATCAAACTCAATCTCACATTCAAATTTTGAATATCGAATATCAAACTAAATCCAACATTCAAATCGAATGTCGAATATCGAATATCAAGCTAAATCCAACATTCAAATGGAATGTCGAATATCGAATATCAAACTCAATCTCACATTCAAATCGAATGTCAAATATCGAATATCAAACTCAATCTCACATTCAAATTTTGAATGTCGAATATGGAATATCAAACTAAATCCAACATTCAAATCGAATGTCGAATATCGAATATCAAACTCAATCTCACATTCAAACTTTGAATGTCGAATATCGAATATCAAACTAAATCCAACATTCAAATCAAATGTCGAATATCGAATATCAAACTAAATCATACATTCATATTTTGAATGTCGAATATCGAATATGAAATTAAATCCAACATTTAAATCGAATGTCAAATATCGAATATCAAACTCAATCCAACATTCAAATCGAATTTCGAATATCGAATATCAAACTCAATCTCACATTCAAATTTTGAATATCGAATATCAAACTAAATCCAACATTCAAATCGAATGTCGAATATCGAATATCAAGCCAAATCCAACATTCAAATGGAATGTCGAATATCGAATATCAAACTCAATCTCACATTCAAATTTTGAATGTCGAATATCGAATATCAAACTAAATTCAACATTCAAATCGAATGTCGAATATCAAATATCAAACTAATCCCAACATTCAAATCGAATGTCGAATATCGAATATCAAACTGAATCCAACATTCAAATCGAATGTCGAATAACGAATATCAAACTAAATACAACATTCAAATCGAATGTCGAATATCGAATATCAAACTAAATACAACATTCAAATCGAATGTCGAATATCGAATATCAAACTAAATCCAACATTCAAATCGAATGTCGAATATCGAATATCAAACTAAATCCAACATTCAGATCAAATGTCGAATATCGAATATCAAACTGAATCCAACATTCAAATCGAATGTCGAATATCGAATATCAAACTAAATCTCACATTCAAATCGAATGTCAAATATCGAATATCAAACTCAATCGAACATTCAAATCGAATGTCGAATATCGAATATCAAACTCAATCTCACATTCAAATTTTGAATGTCGAATATCGAATATCAAACTAAATCCAACATTCAAATCGAATGTCGAATATCGAATATCAAACTAAATCTCACATTCAAATTTTGAATAACGAATATCGAATATCAAACTCAATCCAACATTCAAATCGAATGTCGAATATCGAATATCAAACTAAATCCAACATTCAAATGGAATGTCGAATATCAAATATTAAACTCAATCTCACATTCAAATCGAATGTCAAATATCGAATATCAAACTCAATCTCACATTCAAATTTTGAATGTCGATTATGGAATATCAAACTAAATCCAACATTCAAATCGAATGTCGAATATCGAATATCAACCTCAATCTCACATTCAAACTTTGAATGTCGAATATCGAATATCAAACTAAATCCAACATTCAAATCAAATGTCTAATATCGAATATCAAACTAAATCCAACATTCATATTTTGAATGTCAAATATCGAATATCAAACTCAATCTCACATTCAAATCGAATGTCAAATATCGAATATCAAACTCAATCCAACATTCAAATCGAATATCGAATATCGAATATCAAACTCAATCTCACATTCAAATTTTGAATGTCAAATATCGAATATCAAACTCAATCCAACATTCAAATCGAATGTCGAATATCGAATATCAAGCTAAATCCAACATTCAAATGGAATGTCGAATATCGAATATCAAACTCAATCTCACATTCAAATCGAATGTCAAATATCGAATATCAAACTCAATCTCACATTCAAATTTTGAATGTCGAATATCGAATATCAAACTAAATCCAACATTCAAATCGAATGTCGAATATCGAATATCAAACTCAATCTCACATTCAAATCGAATGTCAAATATCGAATATCAAACTCAATCCATCATTCAAATCGAATGTCGAATATCGAATATCAAACTCAATCTCACATTCGAATTTTGAATGTCGAATATCGAATATCAAACTCAATCCAACATTCAAATCGAATGTCGAATATCGAATATCAAACTCAATCTCACATTCAAATCGAATGTCAAATATCGAATATCAAACTCAATTGAACATTCAAATCGAATGTCGAATATCGAATATCAAACTCAATCTCACATTCAAATTTTGAATGTCGAATATCGAATATCAAACTAAATCCAACATTCAAATCGAATGTCGCCGGAATATCGAATATCAAACTCAATCTCACATTCAAATTTTGAATAACGAATATCGAATATCAAACTCAATCCAACATTCAAATCGAATGTCGAATATCGAATATCAAGCTAAATCCAACATTCAAATCGAATGTCGAATATCGAATATCAAACTAAATCCAACATTTAAATCGAATGTCGAATATCGAATATCAAACTAAATCCAACCCCGATTCAAATCGAATGTCAAAAATAGAATATCAAACTCAATCTCACATTCAAATTTTGAATGTCGAATATCGAATATCAAACCTACATCCAATTTTTTAATAGACTGCTACATTGTGCCTTTTGTAAAACATTGTCCGTCAATGCGTCAGGGATGGTGATTTACGTTGTTTTCCCTCTGGATTATAGGGCACACTTTAAAAGCCAGGCTTTAATCGGTGGGTTGGTGCATGATGCTTATCTGTCGCTGGGCCCACCGTGGCTCAACTTGAGGTTTTCTTTAGCTCTCTGACTATCTGTGAGTCGTGAGCTCTTTTCTTTGTTTCATCATAGTGTGTTAATTTGATTAGAGTGTTTCTCTATGATGATACAGTGCAATAGTAAGAAGGCTTCCATGCGAGCTGATTATTTATTGTACTTCAACAACAGCAGAATTTAGGGCGAAGATTTGGTACCCGGTGGCTTAGGCTGCTGTCCGTTCTAAGGCGGTGGGTGGTTCTGTTGTTGTTGATTCGTTGTTGATTGTTACTCCCATTGTGGGATTCTGTAATTGTTCTATGTTTTGTTGCACGTTACATTATGTCCATTCTGGTTTTGCAATCATCTTGATGGGGAAGAGAGAGCTGGTTGCTTTGCTTGGTTTGTCTTCCTGGTGTCTCGTGATTGTTATGTGGCTCTTCCTCGCCGTGCCATGGGTTTGTCTGCAGTTTGTGATTGTGGTATTTCCTGATCATACTCACTTACTATTTTTCATGACATCCTCAGTATTCTGAAACCTATCTCTTCGATTCGCAAGTCATGTTGCTAGAATTGATTATTTACGTCTAAGTGAACAAGTTTTCAGTTATGTCGGGACGATGATCAATATCTGACCAAAGTGTAAAGAAAAGTTTTTGGGTAAAGGAGAAATGGAGCGGACAGGAATTTCAAGGCTTAATCACATGACCTTCATTTGTGGCCTTGACATTGAGTCTTTGTAACTGAGCCATAGGCTCTGCACACCATCTCCCAGAGATGAACATTTGACCAAAGTTTAATGCAAGTCTTTCAAAGTGTTCAAGTGATATGGAGCGGACATAAAATTCAAGGTTAAATCCAATGACATTTAGCTGTCATTGCTTCAGTACACCGTCTCACTGAGTTGAATGTTAATGAAAATCTTTTTTCAAGCGGTATGGAGCGGAAAAAGAAAGTGCTACGTTCGGACAGACGGACGGACGGACTGACGGACAGGCTAAGGGCATTCCTATAATCCCCTCTCAGCTTTGCGGCGGGGGAATAATGTCCATAGATTGGAGCTGTGGTCTCTGGACCTGCAGACAAACACTATGTCAACGGAACGGGTCGGCTTACTTTGCAAACTGGTTAAGACTATTATGGTACCAATGTCGTTGTTCCCCTTAAATAAATTGGATTGCTCGTCTTTACCCCCACAACCCTCCATAATTTCTTATATCCACTGTTCCCCATATTCGTCTTTATTCCCATGTCTCCCTAAAAATAAATTTAGCATTTGTTTCCTTGTTTCGTTAATTTCCCCCCGTTTCTCCAAACCCCTGGGGTGCTTTCATAATGTTGAATTGTTTTTTATATGTACAGCATGCGAAACGTCGCAGCGCTTATTTTTAAAAAAAAATCACAAAACAGATCAAAAGTGAAACTCGATTAATGAGCCACGACATGAGAAAACCAACAATGTCGCCGTCCGCTACGAGAGGACTCAATCAGCCTAGTCTTCGCATGAAGAAAAGTTAGGTCCTTAGTTACTCGCTGAGCGAACAGCAAAGACTCTGATCAGACTGGGTGGATACTCTTTCTGATTAGAGTCTTCGGTGGGCGCACACTTATTTTGTTGGTTCGTTATGTCATGGATAATTTTAATGTGTTTGTTTATTCAATCACAGGAAGAAAAAGACGTTGCAACTGTAGAATTGAAGAAAATCATGTATACATTTATTACATTTAAAGGTGTGGGGGATGGGGGTGGAGGTAATTCTGAACGCAAATAAATCTTGGTATTGAATAACTTATTTGCAGGCTGCACACTCCAAATTTATATCAAACACAAAAATCAAACCACCTGTGTGCCAAGGTTGGGTTATTAGGGGCTTAAAATGGCGATGCTGTGGGGCCCGGTAACCAGTAATGGAGATACTCTAGTGAGTTACTTTGTATATGCAAAGTTCAGGTGCGTATCCTCGAAATATTCAAGCATACAGGATACAGTGAAGCCCATAGGGATGTAGGCATGGGTGTTCGGCCTACTTGGTATACCCCCGTTGGCTTGGGCTTTAATGGCATAGATGCATAGAATGCCTATAGAAATTGCGATGTACTATGTAGTTTTGCTATATGATGGATATACTGTAACGAGTTACAATGTATATGCAAAGTTCAAGGAGTTTAGAGCATACATGAGGTAGTGAAGCCCATGGGATGATATGCCTTTGTGTCCTTCCTACTAGGTGTACCGCCGCTGGGTTGGGCTTTAAGGGCTTAGAAATGGCGATGTACATGCAGTGAGGCTGCGCTACTGAACTTTGCATATAGCCCTCTTAAGCATGTTAAGTATCCACGTAGAATGATATACACAGGCCTAACTCCCTATGGGTTTCACAACCTCCTGTATGCTCGAAATTTCAGACGATGCGCACCTGAACTTTGCATATAACTCTATAGTATCTGCATCCAACCAGGCCCCACTACATCGCCATTTCTAAGCCCTTTAAGCCAACTCCCAACGGGGGCACCAATAGTAGGCAGTAGGCAGGACACCCAGACTAACCTCCCCATGGACTTAACTACGAATTATCCGAGGCTGCGCAGCTGAACTTTGCATATAACTCTATAGTATCCCCATAAATGGTTAACAGGTCCCACTACATTGTCATTTCTAAGCCCTTAAAGCGCAAATCCAATGGGGTACACCTAGTAGGCAGTAGGCAGGACACCCAGACCTACCTCCCCATGGTCTTCACTCGAAAATCCCGAAGCTGCGCATCGGAACGTTGCACATAACTCTCTATAATATCCCTATTCCTGGCTACTGGACCACTTCACGGTGACAGAGAGTATCGAACTAGCAACCTCTAACAATTTGAAAACGGGTCATCTTCATACCAAGTTAAAGTCATTTTCCAACATCGCCCAGCCTCAACACAAAGAAGCAGTACATTGTTGTTCATTCTTGTATGCCATCGCTAAAAAACAGTGATTATGAGTGAGGCGTTTTAGTTGGGAACAAGACAGTTCACCGACAAGACAATTCACCGACACGTTTTTGAAGACATGTCACTGAGAGAATTGAAGACAGTTCACCGACACTTTTTAAGACAGTTCACCGACACATGTGCTTTATATGTAACTGACCTATGGCTGGAAAATAACTGTTAATTTTGACGAATTATGGATCATTTGTGATTTGAAGTAAAAACAAAAGTAGATACATTTGGTAGAGAATTATGGCAATTGCTGCCAGTATAGAAGATAGGTAGAACTATTTCTTCCCACTATTGTACATTTATGTTTCTGCTGTGCCGCATCAGTGGGATCATGGACTTTGCAATTATTGTTGGTTAACAAGGCGATTTTTGTTTGCTTGATTAACAAGTAATAGGCAGATCTTTCGATAATACATGAAGCTATCTTTTCAACTAGGACCAATCCAGTATATACAGATAATGTAATGATCTCTCTATATGCATTAGGCATATATATGTCTAATAAAAAGATCAAAGTGCCACAGAAATCATTCAACTTCAATAATTTTATATTAGTCATGTGTTTAATATTATCCCAAATGATAGTAAAACATGTGACATTCATTATAAATACAATATAAAATTTGTCGGTGAACTGTCTTCAATTCTGTCGATGAACTTCTTTAATTCTGTCGGTTAACTGTCTTCAAATGTGTGTCTGTGAACTGTCTTGTCGGTGAACTGTCTTCAAATGTGTGTCTGTAAACTGTCTTGTCGGTGAACTGTCTTGATTCATTTTAGTTGACGTCAGTATACATCGTATCTGGAAACAAATTTATTATAAAAAATCTAAAATAAAGGTTGACCAAAGAGACAAAATATGGTGTATACATCTGTTTGTCAGAAGCTTTTGGATCAGCATTATGGCGAGAACAGTCTCTGCAAAACTTTGTGGCCAGATGTGGGCTTGAACTCATAACCTACCCCAAACTTACGTAAGAAACTCCCCTCCGATTGGGCTCAAACCAAACAAACATTTGCGGAAATTTCTCCAGACATTATTACATGTTCCTTCTTTACATGTACATGTAGGTTTGATATACCATTTGAGTATTTTTTACTTATCACATGACTAATACGCAGGCTCATCAGAGCCTTCTATGCGTGTACAAACACACACAATCCAGTAAACATCTGTAAACGTGCCACCTTCGGCCCGCTAGCGAAACGCCATACAAATGGAGCTTTGCTAGTGGGACGATGGTGGCCCGATCCAATGGCGTTTCGCTAGCGGGCCGAGGGTGGCCCGGCATTGAATGCTGGCTGAGAAGTAGATGAAAATTCAGATTCCGATTGTATTTTCTGGATTTACTTATCTTTCATTAAAACGTTTCTCCTAAATATGGCCACCACTATAGGCTACATGTACTACTTTGCAAATGGAGACACTTTACCATCTGGTTATCTAGACATTGTTAGCTGCGACAACAGTGGAGACTCTCAAATACTGTGACATGTCGGCACGAAAATTGTGTCTCCTTTCGTTCATCTATTAATGAATAAGAATTTCCTTTCTCAGATGTTAAAAAGTAGGCCTGGTGGCATTAATAACGCATAGATTACATTTGCCTGAGCACCGTACGATTTATTTGTCCACGACTTTCCGTGCGATTTTCCTGGCACCGTAGATGGCAACGGGCTACAGATGTACCATGACCTCTGAGTAATGGCCTTTGGACCATTCTATTTCAGAAAGGTTGATGCGTAACGCGTAAAATGAGCCAGTTGTACGTCAAAATATTATAGTAAATGTAAGTAAACGCCTAAAACCACTATTATACAGTCTCGCCTCAAAGCTTTTTGCTCTATAGGGCATACGTATTTATACTGTATGTACGTCGGTAAAGTAAGCAGCGATATTGCTGCAGCGAAAAACGGTAAAGTTTGCAGCAATTTTGCTGCAGCAAAAACGGTCAAGTAAGCAGCAACAGTAAAAAACGGTAAAGTTGGCAGCAATTTTATTGCAGCGTAAAACGGTAAAGTTGGCAGCAATTTTACAGCAGAAAAAAAAAACGGCCAAGTTAGCTCAAAATTTGCTGCTGGCACAAAAATTTCTGCTAGCAAAAAAATTGCTGCTGGCACAAAATTTGCTGCTGGCGCAAAAACATTCTGCTAGCACAAAATTTGTTGCTGGCACAAAAATCTCTGATAGCAAAAAAATTGCTGCCAGCAAAAAATTTGCTGCTGGCACAAAAATTGCTGCTGGCACAAAAATTCCTGCTAGCACAAAATTTGCTGCTGGCACAAAAAAATTCTGCTAGCAAAAAATTTGCTGCTAGCAAAAAAATTGCTGCCAGCAAAAAAAATACTGCTGACACAAAAATTCCTGCTGGCACAAACTTTGCTGCTGGCACAAAAATTCTGCTAGCAAAATAAATGCTGCCAGCATAAATTTGCTGCTGGCACAACATTTCTGCTGGCACAAAAATTCCTGCTAGCACAAAATTTGCTGCCAACACTAAAATTTCTGCTGGCACAAAATTTGCTGCAGGCACAAATGAGCCGTGACATGAGATTTCCAACAATGTGGTATGTGCGACCAGCAGAGGCTCAGACCAGCCTGCGCATACGCGCAAACTGATCAGAGCCTTTGCTTATCGCTTAATTATTATATGAGTGTTAAGCTTCTGATCGAACTTAATTTGGTGTTTCAAAGCTTAACAGGAGGCTGCACAGGTTCGTCTGAGTCTACACTTGTCAAAATGGCACATTGTTGGAAATCACATGTCACGGTTCAAATATTCCTGAATACCGGGCCGCGTAGGCAGTCGGTAACGCGTCTGGCTACAGATACGTGTCTGACTGCAGATCCTGGTGTCCCGAGTTTGATCACAGCCCGGTCTTATACTTTCATTGAGATTGATTATGAAATAATTTCTACAGTCATATTCCTCCCTTCAGCTGAATCATTCAAAAAAGTAGTTGTCAGTTATAAGCGAAAGTATTCGCTCGAAGTACTGGTTTGATTTGATTCATTACGTCCCATCAACAATCTTTCAGTTATATAGGGACGGGTCTCCCTGGGTTGAACCAGTACTAAGCTAGGATTAATGCGTTTTGCTTAAGGGCACAATGCAATGCCGCCGGTGAGGCTCGAACCCGCGGCCACTCGGTCTCGAGTCAAGCACTCTCGCTCCGATGACGAAGTACTGGTTACCCGCTTCTTCAAGCTTCCCCAGGAGAGATGTGATTAGGTGAGCTGACCGTCTCGCCATGGCCATAGTTGTTGACTTGGGGACGTAAAGCAGCAAAACAAACAAAACACAAATATTCCTGCTAGCACAAAAATTGCGACCAGCACAAAATTTGCTGCTGGCACAAAAATTCCTGCTAGCACAAAATTTGCTACCAGCAAAAAATTTGCTGCTGGCACGAAAATTCCTGCTACCACAAATATTACTGCTGGCTCAAAAATTTCTGCTGGCACAAAATTTGCTGCTGGCACAAAAAATTTTGCTATCAAAAGAATTGCTGCTGGCACAAAAATTTCTGCTAGCACAAAATATGCTGCTGGCACAAAAATTCCTGCTAGCAAAAAAAAAAATGCTGCCAGCACAAAATTTGCTGCTGGCACAAAAATTCCTGCTAGCAAAAAAAAAATGCTGCCAGCACAAAATTTGCTGATGGCACAAAAATTCCTGCTACCACAAAATTTGCTCCCAGCACAAAATGTGCTGCTGGCACAAAAATCCTGCAGTCACAAATGAGCCGTGACATGAGATTTCCAACAATGTGGTATGTGCGACCAGCAAAGGCTCAGTCCAGCCTGCGCATACGCGCAGACTGATCAGAGCCTTTGCTTGTCGCTTAATTATTATATGAGTCTAAAGCTACTGATATGATCGAACTTAATTTGGTGTTTCTAAGCTAAACAGAAGGCTGCACAGGTTCGTCTGAGTCTACACTTGCCAAAATGGCACATTGTTGGAAATCACATTTTAAATATTCCTGAATACCGGGCCGCGTAGGCAGTCGGTAACGTGTCTGGCTACAGATGCGTGTCTGACTGCAGATCCTGGTGTCCCGAGTTTGATCACAGCGCGGTCTAATACTTTCATGGAGATTGATCATGAAATAAATTCTACGGTCAAATTCCTCCCTTCAGCTGAATCATTCAAACGAAGTAGTTATCAGTTATTAGCGAAAGTACGCGCTTGAAGTACTGGTTTGATTTGATTCATTACGTCCCATCAACAATCTTTCAGTTATATAGGGACAAGACTTCCTGGGTTGAACCAGTACTAAGCTAGGTTTAATGCGTCTTCTTTACGGGCACAATGCAATGCCGCCGGTGAGGCTCGAACCCGCGGCCACTCGGTCTCGAGTCAAGCACTCTCGCTCCGATGACGAAGTACTGGTTACCCGCTTCTTCAAGCTTCCCCAGGAGAGATGTGATTAGGTGAGCTGACCGTCTCGCCATGGCCATAGTTGTCGACTTGGGGACGTAAAGCAGCAAAACAAACAGAACACAAAAATTCCTGCTAGCACAGAATTTGCTGCTAGCACAAAATTTGCTGCTGGCACAAAATATTCCTGCCAGAACAAAATTTGCTGCTGGCACAAAAAATCCTGCTAGCACAAAATTTTCTGCCAGCACAAAAATTGCTGCTGGCACAAAAATTCCTGCTAGCACAAAATCTGCTGCAGGCACTAAAATTATTGCTGGCACAAAAGTTGCTGAAGGCACAAATCTTCCTATCGGGCCGCGTAGGCAGTCGGTAACGTGTCTGGCTACAGGTGCGTGTCTGACTGCAGATCCTGGTGTCCCGAGTTTGATCGCAGCCTGGTCTCATACTTTCATGGAGATTGATCGTGAAATAATTTCAACGGTCATATCACTCCCTTCCGCTGGAGCATTCAAGAGAAGAAGTTATCAGTTATAAGCGAAAGTATGCGCACGAAGTACTGGTTTGATTTGTTGCTTTACGTCCCAGTCGACATCTATAGTCATGTCGGGACGGTCAATTCACATAACCGCACTTTTTTTTGGGGGCGAGCTTGATCAAGTGGTTAACCAGTACTTCGTGCACATACATGTACTTTCGCTTGAAACTGACAACAACCCTTCTCGATTCAGCGGAAGGGAGGAGAATGACCGTAGAAATCATTTCATGATCAATCACCACGAAAGTATGGGACCGGACCGGGATCGATCCCTGGATTTGAAGTCAGACACGCATCTGCAGCCAGACACGTTGCCGACTGCGCTACGCGGCCCAGCTCATCTAAAAACAGAAGTAAACAGAAGCTCCTAGGAAACTGCTCCCCCTGGGAGCAAATTCTTTCCTTTAAGAGAAGTTCCCATTTTGAAAGGGGGCGTAATTGTAGAGAATCACTGCTTGCTTCAGTTGTCTCTCTTTGTTGTACTGGCTACGTCCTTGATATGTAACCAGTAGCAGTAGTAGTAGTATCTACTGCTGCTGCAGTACTACTAACTTCACATACATCAATGTGTTTTGCATTCCCGGGAGCTCAGCGATAGAGTGCTTGACTCGAGACCGAGGGGCCGCGGGTTCGAGCCTCACGGACATCACTGCGTTGTGTCCTTGAGTAAGAACATTAATCCTAGCTTAGTACTGGTTCAACCTAGGAAGATCCGTCCCTATATAGCTGAAAGATTGTTGATGGGACATAAAGAATCAAATCAAACAAAATCCCTTGCACAAAGATGACACTCGTATACATGTAATGTAATTTTGCATCTATGTTACTAACGAAATACATGTTCAAATCAAATTATATTGGAACTCTGTGTGTTCAAACGATAAGAACTGCCTGAAACCCATTATCAAGTTTCAACTAAATATTCTTTTAAACTTGTTCTGGGCCATGAATAAATCTCAAGAATTTCATACACATACTCACGCACGTACGCGCGCACGCACGCAAACGCGCATACGCACAATGTGTCAGCCCATAATATTATGGTACAACTCGACAGTAGCAAATACTCTCGTGGGCTGACAAACTTCAGTTATATTCCTTAACTATTTGCATGCTGGGTGACTTTTCGTGCTTTTGTTGACTTTTTCAATATAAACTTTTCCCCCAAAAAATCTTTTAGAAACACTATTAGAATATCAAACTGTTTGAATCCAGATCAGGACCGACATTTTGTCGGTCCTGATCTGGGTCTAAACTGTTTTTGCAAAGGTTACAAAAAGACGACAAAAGTCGCCGCTAGCAAGGACTTGTGGCGGTTGGGCAACCGGTCGAGGTCACATATACAATGTTTAGAAGCGTCTTCTAATTATGCTGGGAACCCGTAAACATATCTAAAAAAACTACATGTAGGCAAATTATTGAATAGGAGCAAAGTGGCTTATGCTGCTGTCCGTTCTACGGCGGTGGTTCTGTTGTTGATGTATTGTTTATTGTTGCTCCCATTGTTTGTAGGGGTTGTGCCTTTGGTCCTTGTTTTGTTGTCCGTCTAGTTTTGCAATAATCTTGATGGGGAAGAGAGAGCTGGTTGCTATACTTTGGTTGTTTTTACTGTAAGTGTTTTTTGGCTGTTCTTCGCGGTGCCGAGGATTGGTCTACAGTGTGTAATTGTGGTATTGCACGACCCTTGGGTCTGCACTATAATCACTATGTGAGTCCGCCAGTCAGTCCGTCCGTGGTCAGTTAGTTAAAATGCTCATAACTCTTGAGCCACTTGTTTATTTTTATAAAATGTTGCATATATATGCATGTTAACATTCCCTAATCACCGGTATGCGAAATTGTTAATTATGTCTATAGACTATTTATACCATTCATTTATGTTGCAAGATCCACATGACTACGACGGCGTAGCCATAACGCTGAAAAAGGTACGCACATCAAAGGGAGACTACTGGATCAAGCGGTGATTTTCTTCAATTGCGTCCCTTCTCCAATTGAGAACTTCTCTTACAGGAAAGAATTTGCTCCCAGAAAGAGCGAATTCTTTCCTTTATAAGCAGTTCCTTACGGTATGGAAAATCAATTTTACCACATTAGGTGAACTCCTTTAAATGTTACTTTTTATTACGCACGTGCGTATATTGCGTAATGAGAGCTTCGCCAATATCAGATCCTACTTATACGCTATGTACTTTCTTAATATGTCTTGTGATTTATCAAATAAAATATTGTTTAAATCAAACTCAACTTGAATCTTTCAGATCTGCTATCTGTCCACCTGGATTGAAATGTTGAAACACTCAGTTTGGCTACCCGAACATTGTTTTTAAATTCAGAACCATTAAATACCTAGATTTCATTCTAATTAACAAACATTTAACGGGGGTATTCTTTGACTTTTCGCTTACTGTAAGGGCGGCGCCTCATGAATGCGTAATTAGGACTGGTCAACCTTAGACATAGGTAAAAGCTGAAAAGGAGGCGTGGTTTATTCAAAAGTAACTGTATAATCTTGCGCCATTATCTCAGTATAGATGCAAAACACGTTATTTAGTCCTTAAAACGCCAGCAAAATAACTGCATCTGAAAATGTCTATTTAACATAAGCAAAGAGGCAAACATTGTGGACCCAGATCAGACTGCTCCTACAGGAGCAGTCTGATCTGGGTCCACACTGTTTGTCTATGAGGCTTCAAATATTTTAGTGGACGACAAAAAAGCACACATTTTGTGATTATGCGCTTTAAGGGTTAATAAATGTGAGTTCAGTGTGTATACGGTTAGGATTTCATGAAATGCACGCACGTTAGCCCGGCACAAAAAGCTTATTATCTCTTTGCCGAATTACAAATAAAACCTGATTTCCCTTCCTTAGCAGATGAAATAGCCGAAACACGCCGAGATATGAATATTAAAGTTGCCGCCTTTACAGTAAGCGAAAAGTCAAGTAATAGTGCATATTACTGTCAGTTGATTTTCTGATTATTCTCACTTAAGTGTATTGCCTTTTATGATAGCTTATGTTATATATAAGACTTAACATAAATATACCATATTCACTGTTATTTACCGTATGCTCTATTTATTTTATTTTTTTTATTTTTCTCAGACTGCTAATTTTGGTACCAATGTGATTATGGAGACAATGGTATATAAGATGTTCAACAAGAAAGAAAATTGGGACATGGTAAATTATTACATATTAATAACCTCTTGCACGTACATTTTTGACTCAAAATATTCAATCTGTTATCTACTATAGACCCCTAAATGCGTACTTTGGCAATAATGCGGCATTCCATCAGGGTATAGACTGTTTGCTAAGACAAAAACAATCTTCAGAATTAATACAATATTTTTTTACAAAATATTAATGCAGGATCACAATCAAATGTTTCAAAGAAAATGATATTTTTCACTTGGAAAATTTAGTTTGTTCAGCCCTCAAACTATCCACAAAAAGGCTTTTCACAATGGACAAGTACTGATTAAAAATATGGATTGAAAAAAATCTGTTTCTGCTATTCAACATTTTGGAAATACAATAAAAGTTTTTTTATATGCCCCCCCTCCCATTAATAAAGCTAATCCTTGTGCATACAGTTGTAGTTGTGCATCACACACATCATATACAAATTGCATGCTTGATCAAGGTGTGTGTGTGTGGGGGGGGGGGGGCTGTCAAAATGCTCAAAAACAAATATTAGAAAAGCTCATTAGTCACTAATTTTGTACAAACCTGTAGCTTCATATCAATTTACAATGGCATGTAAACAGTATCTAGTTATGATATACCCCAATGAACAGATCAGGCTGATTAAACTACATGTATAAACAGAACAGGTATAATCTCTGTGTTAGACAATTCGAGTAAAAGTCAAAAGTTATGGACAACATATTTATCAAAAAATACCCCACCCCATAAACACTAAGGTCCTGGACTTAATGTGCAATATTTTCCAAATATTTGTCTTTTGTAAGGTGCACTGAATGCCAGGTTTTAATTAAAAAAAGCATAAAAATACAGTTGTCAATTTTACGTAATCCTAGCCACAGATTCTCAAAATTTGGACAACTTGAACAGGAGAATGTTCGATGTCCTTTGGTTTAGTGCATTTCTGCTCAAAGTGTATTAGAATTTGCGTATGATGCCTAGTATTTTAGCTACCGTATTTGAACTATTTTCTATATTTTTCTGTATATGAGCCGCAACATGAGATTTCCAACAATGTGGTATTTGCGACCAGCATAGGCTCAGACCAGCCTGCGCATACGAAAGCTGTCCAGGGCCTTTGCTAGTCGCTTGAATATTCTATGACTCTTAGGCTACTGACGGAACATCATTTAGAGTATATAAGCTTAAAAGAAGTCTACACAGGCTCGTCTGAATCTACATTGTCAAAATGCGCTTTGCTGGAAATCACATGTCGTGGCTCAATATTATGTGTGCCACTGGCCGTTGCTGCTGAAAGTTATGCCCAGATGTTAGTGGTCTTCAACAAAATTTTATAAGGGTTGTATCAAAAATAAACTGGAGAAAAACTTCGTTATATTTGAGTAAATGAGACTTCCTCAGATTTGAGTCTGCCAAATTTAACTAACCATTGTTTGGCCCAATTCGAAAGCATGATGAGATCATGATTTATACCTTATATCACACTAGTAAATGTATACTGCGATTTGGTGGTATTTACGCGTGTAAAAAGCATTTAGGAATAGATTCGAGTACCGATCTGGATGATCGGTACTCGAATCTATTTCTAAATGCTTACATAGATCAACATGTGCATGCCGAATACTTAAAAATGATCTAATTCTATAGTCCTTTAGGCATATGGCATGTTTTTCTATATAGTATTAGCACCAATATCTGCCACTTCCGGTCTATGAAGTACCGGCAATACGCGTAAATACCACCAAATCGACGTATACATTTACCAGTGTGTATATGCCTGCCAGACATGCTGCAGCAAAGATTAAAGAACTATCATCTGCAAATAATCTTGTTATACTAAGCAATTGATATCATTGATAAAGATAAGAAATGAGCAGCGGCATGAGATTTCCATCTTGACAAGTGTAGACTCGGACGAGCCTCTGCAGCCTCCTTTTAAGCCTACAAACTCCAAATGGTGTTCAGTCAGTAGCTTAACAATCATAGAATACTCAAGCGACTAGCAAAGGCTCTGATCAGACTGCGCGTATGCGCAGGCTGAGCTGAGGCTTTGCTGGTCGCACATACCACATTGTTGGAAATCTCATGCACTGGCTCAAATAGTAGTGGCCCAAGTACTAATCCTTGTGGAACTACCTATCTGGAAATGGCCTCATGTCTGTCTGAAAGGGGCGGTTAACTTTTAAATAAATGGAATAAAAATAAACCAAAGCATAGGGCCAGTTAAGCATAAATAATTTGCGTAAAATTGCGATTAATTTCTTAACTATCAGTTTAAACATGTGTTTTGGGTGCTCAAAAAACCGTCTCACCGAGAAGGTTCTTTTGAGTACCCACAACATATGTCTTGGTTGAGAAATAAGAAAAATAATTTTCAGTTACGTACTCTTATATGGGGGCCTGCCAAAAGATTACACTGTAAGTGAAAAAGGAAAGTCATGGGAATTGTCTTCTTGGTGTCTCGTGATTGTTGGGTGACTCTTCCTTGCGGTGCCATGGGTTTGTCTGCAGTTTGTGATTGTAGTATTTCCTGACCATACTCTCTTACTATTTTAGAATATCAGATAAGGACTCTCATGAGGCAAGAAGTCGGGTATTTTTGTTTGCTTCGATAGGAACGTGCATTTTTGTCCATCTTGTGTATGAAAAGAGTCGTGTCTAGAATACGGTCTTGGGGTCTTGGGATCCAATTAGCATATACCTACAAATTTATACAGTGAGTCACCTTCCTCCAGTGCATACACTACACGTTCAGAGTATGATTTATCGCATATGTACATAATGTTGATGTAATACATTGATGAGTCAGCGCATAAGATTTCCAACAATGTGGTATGTGCGACCAGCAAAGCCTAAGATCAGCCTGCGCATAGGCGCCGTCTGATCAGAGCCTTTGCTAGTCGATTGAGTATTCTATGATTGTTAAGCTACTGACTGATCACCATTTGATGTGTCTAAGCTTAGAAAGGAGGCTGTAGAGGCTCATCTGAGTCTGCACATGTCAAAATGCCACATTGTTGGAAATCTCATGCACTGGCTCATTTCCCAGTGATGTTTGTGTGCTTACAGGAAAAACTGAAGGAGGGATATGCTAAGGCCAACACTGAAATGCAGCTATGGGAGGGCTACCTAACAGTAAGTCTAACCCTTTATGTGCTAATGGATTCTTCCTTTTGATTTGATACAATAAACTAAGGGATAATCCAGTGTATATATCTGAGAGTTACATGTTATAATTTCCAAATAAAATTATATCCAGGGGTCACTGGTTATATTATTCAAATAAAATTGAATTTCGTTGTATTAAGGTCGTTTTGGTCTTACACCCCAACCGCGTATATGTATTAGTCCTATTTGCTTTGAAAACGCTCGTAATACGCATTTTTTCAACGCCAATTCCAAATGGGCAATCAAATATCATAATGACCAAAGTGTTGAAATGCACATTGATACCTTTACCTGTCAGTTGATACACACATGAATCACAGGTATCAACGCAGTTCACCAAAGTTCCGAAATAAAACGCACTGTTGCATCAATGAAAAAAGAAGGATAAAACGTGCCAAAATGACTTTTTAAGCATATTAAACAAATAAGATAAGAAATAATATATTTTTGCCCCAGATGATAAAGTGATTTTAAAAAAATTAAACCAAATTTGGAGTATGCATGAGTCAACGCATTTCGATATCACAGCTAAGTTTTTAAAAGCAAGTCGATTGGTTAACCCAATGCAACGCCCTTCAGCTAGAATATTATAACCAATTTGATTGGTTAAGAAAAAAAACGCAAATTGTGTCGTCAAGCCTTAATGAATATTCATGAATCTTACAATGCGTTGATATGTGTTGATTCACGTTTTCAACACACTAATAACACCATTCGTAAATATTCGTATACGAGTATGTCGACAATAATGCCTCACAGCTTAATGTCAGATCCTACTTTCTAATGTTGTATTTATCTTTACATGTTTAAGTAATGATAAATAGGTAATTGAGCCACGACATGAGATTTCCAACAATGTGGTATGTGCGACCAGCAAAGCCTCAGATCAGCCTGTGCATACGCGCAGTCTGATCAGAGCCTTTGTGAGTCGCTTGAATATTCTATGAGTGTTAAACTACTGACTAAACATCATTTGGAGTTTCTAAGCTTATAAGGAGGCTGCACAGGCTCATCTGAGTTTACACCTGTCATAATGCCACATTGTTGGAATTCACATGTTACGGCTCATATTGTTTAAACCAAATGCTCAGGTAAGACTGGAATAGTTCATTACTTATACCCTACATCTCACCATTTTGCTTTTTTTTCAGGGAAAAACTTACCTGGCAGGAGATAAATTCACTTTAGCTGACGTGTTCTTTTATCCTTTCTTGGCCACCGTAGTACGACAGGGTGCCAGTCTGGAGAAGAAATACCCCGCCCTGAATAAATATTACCAAACAGTGGGACAGAGGCCCAGTGTGAAATCCACTCAACCACCACATTGGAAGGATGGACCAGGCCCAGGACTTCTAGCTGACCTCTGTGACTAGCTGCTGGTCTAACCTTTGATATGTTACACATGTATGACTATAATGTATTTGTAATAATTTAGTGTAATAAAACATGTTAAAACCAAAATTACCTCACCCTCTATTGCCTTCCCCTGAAATGCTGGTCCAAAATCAATATCATTTTATAAAGGTATTCCCAACGATGCCCCCTACCAAACTTAGTCTAAATTCAAAATAATTTAATACAAATGTTCCTCATAAAGGCTTCTACAAAATTACTTGAACAGTTTAGTTCTGTTTGACAAAATGACCACAAGAGATAAATATAGAGAACAATCTTTAAATACATCTCTTGATCACCCGGCCCAGATTCCTAAAAGTAAATCGCTCAAATGTTCCGCATAATGCCACCATCGAAAATAGCTTTAACAACTCCCTTCTGCTGAACAAAATCGCTGACAAAGCTAGCAAAATTGCCGACAAATCTAAAAAGATAAGGCAACTCTTTAAGACAAGCATGAGACACCAACCGATTAAAGCTTTACGTCAAGGCCGTCATTGAGTTTTGTGCCTGACCCACCGTCGAGCAATTAAATAGGAAACCATAGCCACAGGGGGTTAACTCAGTCACAGTGTGGGGTGATTCTTTATGAAAGTTGTCAATGATGCTTTATGAAAGGGTTACAGGTGCTATATGATTTCCTTTAACAGTATAAGGTAGGTGATGGAAAACTACATCAAACGTAAGATTTTCAGGCCCGAAAGTATTTTATTTTTTATTAATTCATATAATTGAAAAGCTAACGGTTTTACTCTGTCACTCTTTGCGTTGATGGTTTATGTGTCAGGGATTAATGAGCGGTTTAATTCAGATATTGTTAAAACCCATAACAAAAATCAGTATATTTATCAAAGTACATATTCCATCAAAGATAGTGTGCATACAACTTTAAGTTCAATCTAACTGTGTTTGAAAAAAATCAATTTTCTCCTCATGTAAAACTATAAAGGGTTTATTTTAAATGACTACTATTGACAAGCCAAGAACTGGTGATAAAGAATCAGTAACATATTTTGGTAACAGGTTCTTTACCTGTCCGAATGATGGATAACTGGTTCTTTATGAAAGGGTTCGGATGCTTTATGAAAGAATTTGCAAAAATGTTAATGGTTTTAGAATCAAATATCAAGGCAATTAGACCTCTTACTACAGCCCTGCTTTATTTATTGATTGAATTAAGACCTTACGGCCTAGTCAACAATATTTCTGTCATGTTGGGACTCCTCCAAGAGACAGGGAGAGACTAAAAGGGCCCTATCCCATCCAAATTCGCCACAAGTCAAGCAAATCACGCCCTATCATAACGATTAAGGTTAAGATTTATTTCAATATCATATCAGTGATGCCGATGCTGGGTGCGATCTCCTGTCTGCTTGCATATTAAGCAGATAGGCAACTGACCGAGCTACAGAGTTCAGATTGTTAGCTAAGCATCGCATGTGCGTGTCCGGAGGGTGGGCGACAGAGGGTTTGCATCCCACCTGGAAGATCACAAGTTGTTATATGTTTCCTTAGAAATACTGTTATTGACAACCCCTTGGGTCCAATTGCTTCGAAAGGGAGGCCAGGTCCGCACTGCCCTCTGTGAAAAAACTCAAATAAAGTTTTCAGGACACCCACCCCCCCCCCCCCCCTCAAGATAGAATTTTCTGGATCCTCTCATGTATCGTAAACATCGAAACCCTGCTATCAGCATCCAGTACTGTAGCATTGTTTCCAAGACATCAATATGTCCTTTTCGAAACTCCCAATAGGAGCATGTGGTGGATTGATGGGGATGGGGTGGCTCAGCGTATTTTGAAGGGACTTAACATGAATTTTAGTGAGAGTTGAGCCTGACAGGGCAGAGGAGCATTTGGTTTGTTCATTTGCTTGTTTTCATTTGCTTGGCTTGATTCTTTACGTCCGAGTCAACAATCATTCTGGCTTGTCGTGATGGGTCTACCTGGGTAGATCCAGTACTAGGTAGCGGGTAAAATGTCTGTTTGCTTTGGTATTTTTCATCCCAGTTGGATCCGGACGATTTCTTATCCTTCTGTTTTATACCAGTTTCGGTGTCATGCTCTAGGACACAACACAGTGACTCTGACGTCTATGAGTCTCGAACTAGCAATCCTTCAATTGAGCCACTGCGCCCCACACAGGCATGAAAGATTAAGGCAAACATTGTCCATAACAACTTTAATCTTACTTGATAGTCTACTCTTGATAAACAAAACAAGCCATGCAGACAACAACTATTTACATGTTTGGATTCTCAAAAGAAACGTCTCATTTAGACGGTTCTTTTGAGTACCCAGAAGAAAAACAAATGATTTTTTTTCTTCAAAATTCCCAAACTTACCTCGCCTAATGATATATCCAATCATTAGAATCTATCAAAAAAAACCTATAAAAAGCAGACTATTTAAGAACCCAGACGCCATATTTCTCGTTCTACCTGCAGTTGCAGTTATAGTTCTCTTCGCTGGAGTTGTTTTCTCATAATTTGAAAACGCACAAAGCTGGTGCAGTATGATAAACATACCGGGTAGGTGGCAATCAAAAACCCTCTTAACAATCGACGAACGCGTATAAAAATTGCAAGAAATGGTGTTTACGATTACCAATCGGGCGACAAATGACAATAGAAAACTCTCTTCCTATCGATTTTCGATCTTCGTTCGTCGATATTATTAACGTTTTCGATTGCCGCCTACCCGGCGTGATAAAGAAAGTGTACGGCTTTTGTGTCTGTACGGGCGATGATCCTTACTTAAGCCTTTAATACGGCTACGCTTTAGGCACATCCTAAGTTTTGGCCATTAAAAAGCCAAGCTTCATTGGTTCCTTCATGTGTATGCGAACCTTATCCCTTTTTATGCATTATCTAAGTCACATAGGCTACCTCGGGGAAAGGGTGCGTGTGGCGGTACCCTCAAGTACTGTTTCTACAAAGGCTTGATCCCCCTCCCCTGCATCCCGACAAAAAATTCAGGATCCGCCCTTGAATAGCTTTTGATTTAGCACGAAAAGTGATAAAAGCATGCAAGCTGGCTCCAAGGCGCTCCGTGCATTTTCTAGTTGAGCTTTAAAAGCTAGATAGACTTGAAATATTGGGTGTAGTGTGTAAAATTGACAGAAAACAACAAAGATGCGGACAAATCTGCGCCATCTGTCTGCAAAAATACACAAACACGTCTTCATTCGGTGAGTGACAATCAAAGGATGGCTGGGCTTAGGTCTGATGCAACCTCAAACAGCCAGACAAAATATGCGTTTGATCATTACACCCAAGTCGGCTGCTGCATATATTTTCTTAGATTATTGACTAATATATTAGCACAGAAGCAAACTGCAACAGTCTGTTCTGGGTCTACATTGTTTGCCTAAGAGGCTTCAAAAACATTCAGCATACGACAAAAGCAGACAGCTTTTGTTGTAATTGGCAAAGCAATTCTAAAATCGATGTTCATGCACGTTTGAAGAAAATATTTCTAGTCTTACCATAAACAAAAAATGTTTGTTTGTTTTTTGGCGAGGTAACGTTACTTCTATCACAGAGCGGACACGATTAAATTGCAAGTTCCGTTTTAACGGGTCATATTTTTTTTTTTTTTTAAAAAGGGGGAATACAGAGTTAAAGTCCTTGTGTACTACACGTCGTCTTATGTTGATTGATATCTGTTTCATGAAGATATCTTAAACTGTTATTGAGATATAGAGAGGACTCGAAGCATGTATACGACTGATGGACAGACATCTGAGTTGAACTTGTTACCTTGAACTTTGGAGATGGTGGATGATTGTTGTGCCAATACATTAGATTCCGGGTGTAACAGCTTCTGACCAGGTTTGAGCCAAAGTTGTGACATTGACTTTGGGAGTTGGTGGTTAAGTGTTGTATGCGACACACCTTCGTGTATAACAATGTGAAGTTATAATCAAAATATAATGAGATTGGCCTATCCGGGCACAAAACCCATAGTTGCAGTGCTAGCGTGGCTCACAGATTTTGGGTCAAAGCTGTGACTAAATTGATATTGATACATATGCGCTTCCGCGAGTTACCCTGTCTTTGGTGGTTGCGAACAAGAACGGCACAGACCAGCCAGCGCATCCGCGCAGTCTGATCAGCGCCTGTGCTAATCGCTTATATCTAGATGTGCTACAATCGAAAATTTAATTTTCTAGCAAGTCTCTGTAGCTAAGCAGGATGTTTTGAATCTCACATAGTGGGAAACACCGAAGACAGGGTTTCTCGCGTCGCGGCACAATTAAAAAGTCTGATGAGATATGATTTTTTATTCATATGTTTTTAGCGCTCTTTATTGATATTGATTTAGTTAAACTAAATCATCATTCCTCTCGATTTTCTGAACAGCATAAGATAAGATGTGGAATTGTTGCTCTTGCTTGTTTGTTTAATTTGATTCTTTATGTCCCAGTCAACAATCTTTCCGCTATGTCGGGACTGGTCTTCCTGGTTTAAACCAGTATTAAGCAAGGATAAATGTGTCCTGCTCAAGGACACAACACAGTAACGCCGGTGAGGCTAGAATCCGCAACCCCTCGGTTCTGAGTCAAGCACTCTATCACTGAGCCACAGCACTCCTTTGGAATGGTAGCGGTTGGTATGTATTCACAGGGGCAATATTAGTATCTATTATGACGGATATCGGTCCAGTGATACACCTTCATGCTATCGGTAATATTCATATGAGAGTATATTTTATTGGGTCCCGTACCTCAGTCGGTGGCAAGCCCAGCTGTTCATCAACGGTTCTTGAGTTCCATTGCGACCCAACCAGTCCATTATTTCCTGGTCATCAAAACAGATAATCGTTCATTCGCCTTCTTCCGCTGATTCAAGAAGGGTTCTTGTCAGTTTCAAGTGAAAGTATGTGCAAAAAGTACTGTTTTATACCCATATTCCACACAGGGCCCGAATCCCACGAATCGCCACAAATTGACAAATATCTTGATTCGTGGCTGAAACGTACTCAGTTCGCGAAGATCTTAACTGAATCATACAGTCCGTAGTCAGTTCTTGCAATTCGTAGGCCTATTGGGAATTCGGATCAAAAAAATTGAATTGTTCAAAACTTGGCCACGAATTCCCAAACTCGAAAAATCGTGCTTGATTCGTAACAAATTCTTATTCATTCTTGGACATTGTAACTGAATCGTTATCGATTCAGATGCGTTCTTAGGCATTCGTAGCTACTCTTAACTCATTCGTGGGTAATCGGGAGATTAAGACAAGCTATAAAACCAAGGAAGAGATAGTAGACGGACTTTCCCTTAGAGTAACTACCCCGTCACGCGCATACATTCGAGCCAGTCCTGGAAGTGGAGACACATTTGGCAGATTCAGGAGCACAATCAGGATCAGTCAGTAACTCCTGGCTGGTGGTTTTGCTGATGGCGAACTACCATATTTTTCCAAGTCAAAGAGTCATGACCAGGGCCTCCCGACATTAACGTAGTTGTTTTCTTCTAGCTATATAAGTAGCTGTTTAGACACTCAAGTTGCAGGATCAATTCTACTGCTGACAAACGAGGAACATTCATTTTGGAACTGATACCCCCCCCCCCCCACCCCGAAGCATGGATGGTCTTTCTTTATAACTGTCGAGAGAGGTGAGAGAAAATCTCGCGAATCATCACGAATCGTCGCGGATTTCTGTTATTTCGTGCCCAATTCGTGCTGCATTCGGCGTATTCTCAACTAATTCATGATCGATTCTTTAACTTATAGTCTATTATTGATAGGTTATATTACATCGTAGTGAATTCGGCACTCAGGCCGAATCCCGCGAATATTCGTAACTGTTTCTTACCTATTTCGTAACTGAATCGTAGAATATCACGAATAGAT
Source organism: Loripinus fragilis (assembly GCA_964019695.1). Taxonomy (NCBI): domain Eukaryota; kingdom Metazoa; phylum Mollusca; class Bivalvia; order Lucinida; family Lucinidae; genus Loripinus; species Loripinus fragilis. The sequence goes on from OZ026525.1 coordinate 79,169,682, forward strand.
TGGGGAAAAGCCATTCTCCACCAATCCTAACATTTATCGATTCTTGATGATTCGGGGGATTTGTGGTCTGTGGGGAAATAGGGCATTACCGCTTAGCTAAGCTTGCCCAGTAAAGTGTGGGATGCCCTAACATGACGGAAAAATTGTTGACTTCCACTCTCCTACCACCCTCTCCTACCTTCCAAGACCTTGTGGATGGGGTCAATAGGTCATAATTCAACTTTTTTTTCAAGAACAACACCAACACAAACCAACAAAGACAATTGTACCGGGACAACATGCGCGGATCCAGGATTTTTTTGTCAGGGGGAGGGGGGGGGGGGGGTCCAGGCTCCTCAACTTATTTTACAGTTTACAGAGGGGGTCCAATGGTTTTATTACACATTTTCCAGGCGGGGGTCCAACTTTTTCCAGGGGGGGGGGGGGGGTCCAAATGCTAATTTCTATAGAAACCCATATAACTATAACTTGTGATTTTCCAGAGGGGTCTGGACCCCCTATCTCCCTCTAGATCCGCAAATGTACAATGTGGCATTTTGGCACGAATAGGCTCAGACGAGCCTGCGCGGCCTCCTTTTAAGCTTAGAAACTCCATATGCTAATCAGTCAATAGTTTTTAAGCGAGAAGCAAAGGCTCTGATCAGTCTGCGCATATGCGCAGGCTGGTCTAAGCCTTTGGTGCTCGCACATACCACATTGATGGAAATCTCATATTTCGGCCCATTTATTGGTGCAAAAAATGCATTACGGCTGTATATCAGGACGAAATTACATTTGTCTGATAAAGAACCTGTAATTTCTTTCATAAAGAATATGTAACAACTTTCTAAAAGAACCTGTAACCCAAATTTTAGGCTCATAAAGCATTTGTAACCTTTCATAAAGAACCATTAACTTCGAAAATTTTTGAAATTGGCTAAAACGTATATTTAAGGAAGAATTTAAGCTTCAGATACCAAATTTATAATATAATGGTTTGTTTTCAAGCATGTTTTGCTCGATAAAACTAAGAAATATACACATATGGCATTTGTTGCAACTTAGCATCTCTTTTGTAATTGGTGAATTGTTGGACAGCTAAACTGTATGATAAACGCATAGACTATCATGAAACATGTTGCTTATATGTCTTTTAACAAAATTTGACTCTAAAACTGTCTATTATTGCCATTTTCACCTCGTGGTTGGCATGAGCATCGCATCTTGTCAAGAATCATTAACCCAAAGTAAAGAATCTGTAACCATTTTCATAAAGCATCATTGACAACTTTCATAAAGAATCACCCCGCACTGTGACTGAGTTAACCCCCTGTGATAGCTTTACACGGTGATTGTGCTTACAACCAGATATGCATACTGTCGCGTGATATCTGTTTTCTTGCACACCAGATCGGATTTTCTACTGTTTTACCCATGTGAGATAATCTCGCATACCCCGTACCAACCCACGGGAAAGATAAAAATCGAACAGCCGAGGTCGATTGACAAATGACGTCATTGTCGTGTTAAAGTGACGTAATTATGTTATGTCATATTTCAATGTATTCAGGAACTTCGAATTCTTTTCGGAAAAAAAAATATGAAATAGGCACAATGGAGATCAATGGATAACCAACCAATTTATTCTGAGAGGATAGCACAATTCTACAGTATTCGTGTGAGTCGTTACTCTATTGAGTAAAAGCCCACTTTAAACCTACTATGGGCAGATGGGTATAAGAAAATCACATTTAGCTTGCTGCAAGCTATTTGGAAGGCGCAAGGGCCCTTGAAGTCCCCGTTGCTGATATATTAGCATTAGGCCGATTTCTATACAACATGTAACTTGCGATTGCCTCTTTCAAAAGCAGAAAGATGCACGCGACAGTTTGCGTTTGGCACAAGACGTTATCACTTTGTGACGTAACGTTAAAAGATTTGTGACGTCACGTCTCGTGGATCGCACAGCCGCTTGCTTCTAAGGGCTGTCATTAATGATCAAGCTCTTGATGATCTAAAAAATCCCCCAGTTTTATGGCTAAAATGTGATTGAAGGGGATATATCTTTCGAAAGCTCTTACTTGCATGCAATTTTCCCTGTATAAATAAAATTTGATTTTTTATCAAGAAGACGGATACCTTTGGCCACATTGTTGTATGAACAATTTATACATCTCACATCTATCATTTACGCCCCAACATACAGCTTTTTAGCAATCGACAGCATGCTTATCAGTCTTTTTAAAGTTACTTCCTGGTTTGATACCGTTTGCAATATTGTGACACGCTCAAGATGAACTTTAGAGAACACCATTTGCATGAACATGAACTACAATTATCTGACTACAATATTTAGAAGTATTCTGACCAAAATATAAGTATTTCTGGTATTATTTACAATTTTTCATTTTGACCTTGAACAGTTTATTAGCAAAAAATGTAAATACACTCAACCGAAGTTCTAAGCTTAGCTTTATGACTAAGCGCTAGTGATATTGAAATGAAATTTTGCCCAAGCATGTGCATTATAATGGACTACAGTTAAGCGGTGCTTTGGAAGAGTTTTCTATCAGTCCTCTATATTTTGGGTTCAAAAATGCAAAAATCAACTTTTTGTAAGAAATAAAGGTTTAGTGCAGTTTTTATCGAATTGAAGTGAGAGGTGATTACGAACTTGTCTAGCTGACTTGGAAAACACCAAACACTTAGCATTTTGCTTATGACAAATTTTTATGATTTTTTTTTAATAAAAGCTAATTTTCCGAATTTTCAGATTTTTTCGGAAATCATCTTCTGCACACACTAAAACCATTCTATGTGTTTATTTTATGTTAATATGCTTGTCCAAACACAATAAAGCTGGATCAGCCCATTTTCTGACGACATCTTACTCATGATTGGTTACCACTTACGGTTTTATCGTGAAAGTTTACGAGAGGTCATTTAAAGGCATTTGTTAAAAAAAAATATTTTTAAGTAGAACAGTGTTGCCAAATCATAATAAAGAACCCCTGAAATTTCCAATGCTTTGCCGCAGATAATAAAGCGTAGAGAGCAATGCAAAGTGTGTATGCGAATTGCATGTTTAAAACTTAAACTCTTGCAGTAAGCTGCTGACGATGGCTGTGTTCATGTTAACGTAGAAGAGGAATTGAGAGTTCAATTCTCACAAAACTTTCGATTCATTTTCATCTTATTTCACAGCTGTTATTAACGTCTTCAAACTAATTAAAATATAAATAAATAACGTATCTGATGAATAATTCACATCACACTTAAGAGTGTGACTTTTTGAAATGAAGGTACCTTTACTCGAACTCCGTCTGTGCAAGATCTACCAGTCATTTTGAAATGACATAATTTGCAGAGTCTCGACAAAGCCTTGGATTTTGTATAGAATTATTATATTGTAAGAGCGATTTTTACTTTCTGAACAGGCGCAAAAAATGTAAGCTGGTCACTTATAACTTCGGTTCAGTGTATATTAGTCAGAAAAATAAATCAGAAAAGTTAACAATTACAGGCACTTTGTGAAGAAAAGGGTTTGACATCTTGATTAGGGGTAATTTGGTATGCTGAATCCAAAAATCAATGTTGACAAGCTGAGAAATGACGTCTTAATGACCTTATTTGCATGTTTTCAAAATGTCCGCCAAAAATCATGGAATTTGACATACCATGCACGTTATTTGTTGATGCATTGTGGTCACTTGCTGGGAAAGGGCTGGCCTGTTGGCTCTCGTTTGTGATGTCTTATTGTGACGTTGTCACTTTCCCATTGGTATCCTGGGTCAGGTGTGGTGCTTGATTGTATCGATTCCTGATCTTTGCCCTCTTTCTTACTTATTACTGAAATATTTTATTTTTTGACAATGTTTTTTTTTATCCAAAATAATTAGTATTACGTCCTAAGGTGGTTTTACTCTTAGAGTAAATGGTTTTGGCGGCAATATACATTATTATTCCAGGCTACGTGGGTCAGTCAAAAATGACTGAGAGCTGGTTAATATCTTTTCACTGGGTAGGCACTTTTGACTGAAACTTAATACACATATAAAATGAATCTCAGGCTTCATTGCATATAGAAGTTGACATTTTATTATCTTCAATGTGCTGTTGCTAGGCAACCGAAGACCGTCTCTCAGAGATGTGCGTTCGCGCTGATGACACATCTGACTAAGCAGCCATGAATTTAAAGCCATTTCAAATCTAAAACAGTATAATAACGGACCTTTTATCTCGCCAATTGTTTCAAACAATGTGTATGCTATGTTTTGAAGATCTGAAATAGAAAGTAGATACAATACATGCAATGTTCTTTGCCTAGCAACCAAAATTGATGGAAACTCCATTTTTAACAAAAACTCCAGATTTTGTTGCTATGGCAACCGTTTATTCATGGGGATATTCAAGATAAGCATTCATATATTAAAACCAATTACTAAATACAATGAAATATTCAAATGATATGATACTTAGTTGATAACATGCCTCTATAATGAATCGTTACCGGCGGGTGGGGTATATTTTGGGGTGAAATTTTCCAAAAATTTAGTTAATTTTCTTTTTATTTATGTAATAAAATTCCAACGCCTCAATCTCAGTTGTGGCATATAACAAAATACATTCAAACACTTTATTTGCAACAAATGCTCAAGTTGATGTAACTTAAATTTTGTATAGGGTTTCCATGGCAATGCTATATTCCAGCGTGAACGCATGACGTTATTTCACATTCTTTGGTTGCTTAGCAACAACAATCTATTCGTTGCATGGTCTTGTATTTTTCATATTCTGATGCAGGACAGTTCATTGCATACATGTGCCAAATTTGACTAATGTATGCTATCCTACATAAGAGATATCTCTCAGACTCTAAGTTATTATTGACTGACACTCATATTACCGTATTCATGGTTATAAATATCCGTTTAGTCTATAAGATCATATCAAACTTGCCTTATTCAGTATCCTGCTATTTAAATGTAAGGTTTATTCATAGCACGATTTTGGACTATTTAATAGCTTTTCAAGTAATAAATGAGACAGAAACCTTGATAGTCAACAAGTCGTTTTGTTTTAAAACAAATATGCCATAATGTCCATGCCCAAATATATGGTACATTCTGTATCTATAAAAAAAAAAGTAACAGCATGCACATTTCTTAGTACTCTAGGGTCTAATGAGACCAGCCTTGCACCATCTGGAAAATTTCTAATGTGTGTCAAACTGTTTTGTGAGACCACCTAAATCGGTAAAACATATTGCCCTAAAGAATAAATCCATTTGAGCTATGTGAAATTGCATGGTTTCCATGGCAACACGTTATGCGCTTCTAAAGAATGGGGATGTTCCTACAAATGTACTCATATCTTAGCAGCTACTCATCCTAAACTTTAAAACTTGGTACCGACTTAATGTTAAGACTAAGGACTTTTATCCCATGTTCAGATATGTAAATTATCTAATTTGCATATTCATGACTATCAATGAAAACATTAGAAATAAGAGAAAAATCTCAGCTGCTTGCTATCCTATACTAACAGCCTTGGTACCAATTTAATGCTTATGCATACAAATGTAGCACCTTTACTTAATGGTCCAATATGAAAATTATCTATTGAATTGTATTCATGAATATTAATTAAATTATTAGAAATGAGAAAAAAAACTAGAGAACAGTTAATGGAATGCACATACACAATAACTCATATCTCAGCTGCTATTTTTCCTAGATTTCCGACCCACTTTCTAAACTTGTTCCCAAATTAAAGTCCAGAAAAAGTTCTATTATTTGTTTATTAATAAGTAATTTTTGAAGATACAACCTTATTAATTTGTTTTCAATTTTTCTTTAGTTTTCTATAGTTTTATTCAATATATATGAATATGTTAGTTAAATGATTTGTATATCTGACCATTGGGATAAAATGCTATGCAACCGCCTTAACTTAATCCTAAGATTAATTGTCTAGAACAATTTAAAGATGAGATAGGAGTAGATTTAGAAGTAGACCCCCACTTATGTGTCTTCGTTTTTTCTCTCATTTCTAAAGTTAAAATTAATATTAATATATTCAAAAATTGGATAATTTCACATAATGACTATTGAGTAAAGTAAAATGTCTTTGTTGTAAGGCAGAACCAAGTATTGTAGTCTAGGAATTTTAGCAGTTACGATATGAGTTATTTTGTAGGCATACCCCTTTAATTTTATTACAATTTTTCTCTCATTTCCAACATATAAATTAATATTCAAGAATAAAATCATGCAATGATTTGCATATCCAATCATGGCATAAATTTGCTATGTCTTAGCATTTATTTGGTACCAAGTTTGTAAGTCTAGGACAATAAGTAGATGGGATATAGTTAATTTTGTAGATATATAGAGGATCTTACATGAGTGATCATTTCATATGAAATTTATTAAACGAGCCTTTGGCAAGTTTAATAAATTCGATATGAAATGACCACAAGTGTAAGATTCTATTTATCACATTTTATCGCCTTCAAAGTTTGTTTTATTTCCACGAAAATTTGCATTGTTGCTACGGACGTCGTTATGACGTTCCCAATGACGTTCCTTGTTGCCGCCGAAAGTGTTATGTAACGTGTAGTCATAATTAGAGATTATCTCATGGCGTTTTGGTTATCATCCGAAGTATCAACCCGAGACCCCATTATCAGCCCGAGAGCTTTAGCACGAGTGCTGATAATGGTCGAGAGTTGATACTGAGGGCGACAACCAAAACCCCATGTTATAATCTGTTTATCACATTTCACTATTTCAACGCGTTTGGCGTTAAAAATGTAAGTAAAACAGAGTAATGGCGTGTTTTTTGCGGTACGTCACGCCACTTGTTTACATCTGACGTCACCAAATGATCAACGTTACGTGCCAGGCATGATAACCTCTCTCCGTTCAAAATACATGACTTCCAGTTATCATCACGGCAGGCTGATAACCAGTTGGCGGGAAAGAGCTTTTATCATATATATAGATTATTACACGGTGTTTTTGATCTCAGCCCTGATCTCAGCCCGAGTAGACCCTATCAGCCTGAGCCCGAAGGGCAAGGGCTGATACTGTCCGAGGGCTGAGATCAGGGCTGGGATCAAAAACACCGTGTAATAATATTTTTATCATATACTTATGCGTGTGAAAAAGCAATGAAATAATATAATAATTTCTTTATTTTGAACACATTAATTAACAATCACTTAATTAAGTGACTTTATCAGCCTCAACAAACAAAGCGACCTTGACTGATCATTTCGCTGATCCTTTCGTTCGCGAAAACGTTGTGCGCCTCTTTGACATTGTTGTGATGTCATAACGTTCGAAAGTTTGACGCTGACGCCATTTGGTATGGAGATATTTGGTGTGAAAAAAATGGATATTTCAATGTTTTTAGCGGTGTTTTCATTGCGATTTTGGTTGGAATCAGGTTAAATGTGTAAGAATAAGCCCACTTTCCTTATTTTTACAATTTTTTGCAGATATTCCCTGTTGTTTTTTTCTCCAGGGCGAGATCAACTCCTGGGGAGGGCGGGACAGGAAAATATCGGCCCCCATATCAGCCCCTGTATCAGCCCTTTACATGAGTTTTGGATCGCAGGGCTGGACAGCTCTACTTGAATTGGTTGATACGGCTGGGCCAAAAGTCTAGTATCAAGGTCAATACTAGTAGAAGTATGTGATAATTAGAGATTATCTCATGGCGTTTTGGTTATCGCCCGAAGTATCAACCTGAGACCCCATTATCAGCCCGAGAGCTTTAGCTCGAGGGCTGATAATGGTCGAGGGTTGATACTGAGGGCGATAACCAAAACTCCATGTTATAATCTGTTTATCACATAATCCATTTAACTATTTCGACGCGTTTGACATTAAAAAAATGTAAGAATAACAGAGGAATGGCGTAAATTTTGCGTTACGTCACGCCACTTGTTTACATCTGACGTCACTAAATGAACAACGCTACGTGCCGGGCATGATAACCTCTCTCCGTTCAAAATACATGACTTCCGGTTATCATCATGGCAGGCTGATAACCAGTTGGCGGGAAAGAGCTTATCACATATGCATAGTTTGTGTTATCACGGCAAAATGTGTCTTAAATATGTGATAAACTTATATCTATCTATCTATCTATCTATCTATCTATCTATCTATCTATCTATCTATCTATCTATCTATCTATCTATCTATCTATCTATCTTCCTGTACACCTAAACCTCCGAGGTGGACGTAAGTAGGTGTTCCGGTAGATACCAGGAGCTGAAGGGTGTGAGATGGAATAAAAGCATAGAAAAAAGTGGGTGAAATGAGTTTGTACAGTGCGATGGAGAGTGTTAGTAAAGTTAAAAGATAAAACAGATGCTAGTATCTAGGGAGTGGAGTGGGCTATATAAGTATTGCCCTTGATACTAGACTTTTGGCCCCAGCGTATCCGCCCAGTCAAATAGATCTGTCCAGCCCTGGGATCCAAAAGTCAAGTAGAGGGCTGATACGGGGGCTGATACGGGGGCTGATATTTTTCTGTCCCGCCCTCCCCAGCAGTTGCTCTCGCCCTGGAAAAACAAACAGGGAATAACTGCAAAACAATTGTAAAATGAAAGAAAGTGGACGTATTCTTGCATATTTTTACCTGATTCCAACCAAAATCGCACTGAAAACACTGTTAAAGCATTGAAATATCCATTTACTTACACTGAGTATCTCCATACAAAATGGCGTCAGCGTCAAACTTTCGAACGCCATAACGTCACAACGTCATAACCACACGCAACGTTTTCGCGAACAAAAGGATCGACGAAATGCCTTTGAACATTTGCGGCTGATACAGTCACTTAATTTAGTGATCATTGTCAAAATAAAGAAATTGATAGATTATTTCATTAGCTCTTTTAAACGCATAAGTATATGATAAAAATATTATTACACGGGTTTTTTAATCCCAGCCCTGATCTCAGCCCTCGGATCGTATCACCCCTCGCCCTTTGGGCTCTGGCTGATACGTTCTACTCGGGCTGAGATCAGGGCTGTGATCAAAAAACCGGTGTAATAATCTATATATCACATATGCAGACTTTCGATTATCACGGCAAAATGTGTTTTAAATATGTGATTACATTATTTATGGCATGACATTATCCACCGAATAACAGTAACGTCATATGATAAACCCATTTTTTTGCAATTGTTCTTATTTTTTAATGTTTTCATTAATATTCAAAAATATGCAAATTAGATTTGTATATCAGAATATTGTGTTAAAATACTATCACTCAATTTTCATTTGGTACCAAGTTTGGAAGTCTAGAATAGTTAGCAACTGACATATGTTATTTGTACGCCCCTTTAATTATTTTTACTATTTTTCTCTTATTTCTAATGTTTTCATTGATATTCATGAATATGCAAATTAGATATTTGTATATCATGCTATTTGGTAAAAGTGTTATGTCTCAACTTTTAATTGGTTACACGTTTGGTGGTCTAGAATAGTTATCAGCTGACATTTAGGTAGTGATGTACGTACCCCCCCTTATTTTTTCTACCACTTTTATCTTATTTCTCATGTTTTCATAAATTGTCATGAATATTCAAGTCGGATTATTTGTATATAATACCGTTGGGTAGAAGTACTTTGTCTAGGCTTTGATTTGAAACCCCGTTTGATAGTCAATGATAACTGGCAACTTACTTATGGGTAATGCGTATAGGTATACCCCCTTATGTTTTCTACATATTTGTTTTTATTTCTATTTTATTATTAATACCCATAAAATGCATAAAAATTGCATATCACCACATTGAATAAAAGAAGTATGTCTGGGCTTAATTTGGTACCAAGTTCGGTAGTCTAGGATGAGTTGGGGCTTAGATACGAATATTTTTGTAGGTACACCCCCTTCCTTTAGAATCATAATATAGATTTACACATTATTGGGATGGGGATATTTGTTCTAGGCAAGCCTCCCTGAGCCAGTTTTTCTTTGCTATATAGTGACCATTTTGTTTCGCCATTAACTGACAACTTGCTTTTCTTGAATTAGTGGAAGAGGGGAAAATCCACAAAAGTACGTGCGGCACGCAAGTGTCGATATCGGGTCTGCTTTCAAATGCCTCAGTGCTCGATGGGTTGCCATGGACACCATGCAATTTTACGTAATCTAAACCGGTTTATTTTTGGAGACAATATCTTTTTGGCATTTAGTGGTCCCACTGAACAATTTTGCATCCATTAGTTATTGTCTTTGGATGCAAAATAAGTCTAACAAGCACCCCCTCCCGAGATGTGTGTGTGTGGGTGGGGATAGTTATTCCATGATTGTACCTCAATATTAAGTTTCATTAATATCCATGAATATGCATATTAGACAATTTTGTATATGACGATTGGATGAAAGGACTTGTCGAATCGTATCGCTTATGATATGATAACATGCAACAAGGACACTTTGAGGCAGAATTCAGTTTATATTTGCTTTGTTTATAATTTTAACCTTATTTTCTGAAACATTCATAACTATTGACAATTATGCAAAATAGAACAAGTTTAATAGTGTAAGGTGAGTTGCTGATGAGATACGAGAGTCATTTTGTAGGTTTAGGTCCACTTTCTTTAAAATCGCATTCACACCCTCCCCTAGCTGAAACTTACAAAGTTTGTTTAAATTGCTATATATCCTGCAAATAATAGTGGTATCATGTCGATGCATGTTTTTATAGTTCCTATTTTAATGAAATCATTCCTGACACATTTGGGCCAGATCATATGCACGCACTTACATGAATAAACCTTAACTAATTCGGAAGCAAGGTTTTTTGCTCAAGTCACCCACCCCCTGATTACCTCTTGATCAAAGTCTTAATTCTAACTGCATAACTTGATGTCGATGAAGACACCCAGTCATGAGAAGAAGTTTTGGATTGATTTGTACCAGTTTGGCATCCTTAACACATTACCCTACAGATTTTTATTGGTATTTCTTCAATTCGGCGGTCATCTTGGAAATATGCAAATATGAGAGTGAAGACACCATTTATCAGCTTGCCAACTTTGGTTTGTGGATTCAGCATATCAGCACACAAAAATACCACGAATAGGTATCTCAAAACCTTTTCATCACGAAATGCCTGTACCTTCTTAAATAAGCGTCTTTTTTCTGATTTTTTCCTGACTATATATATTTCTACCAGGAATTTGTGCATTTGGGCGAAAATACTTCTAAATATTGTAGTCGGATAATTGTAGTTCATGTTCATGCTACTGTTTTTTTTTCTTATGTTCACCAAGCGTGCCACAGTATTTCAAACGGTGTCAAACCAGGAAGTGACTCTAAAAAGACTGGTAAGCATGCTGCGGACCGCTCAAAAGCTTATGTTTGGGCGTAAATTGATCTTTGTGAGATGTTTGTAATGTTCATACATATGGGTTAAGTTGCGAGAAAACCTGACTTTGTCGCATGCGAACAACAAAGGCGCAGATCAGTCTACGCACCTGCGCAATGTGACCAACGTTTAGATTATTCCTTTATTAGAAAGTATAATATCTAAATTTGCTACCTGAAAGATTTCAGTATTCTAGAAAGGCTCTGTAGCTGAGCAGGCTGATTTCAGCCTCACTTTGTCGCAAAACCCACCCCATGTTTATATCCAGAAAGTTTTGTCAGAGGGGTCCAACTCTGTAACCTTTTTTAAGTTGACGTGGAGAGAGAGCATCAAAATACCACTAAAATCCATTATTGGCCCACTGGCGGGCCGATGACCACCCAACATTGAATGCCGGCTTGGTAGCATTCTGATTTTTCAGGTTACTAAAAGCCCTGTTTTTTGTAATTTTTCAGAGAGGGGGTCCGGACCCCTACCCATCCCCCTTCTGGATCCGCTCATGTGCGTTATGTTTTGTTATACATGCATATACAGATGTTTCAAAGAATTCTAAGATGCAATAATAATAGGATTATACTTTTTCATAGAAACAGGTAAATTATACTGCAGAAAATGATATAATATTTATATACCTGGAAAAGTACCCAATACCTGGATTAAAAGTTTACATTTTTTTTTTTGTTTACAACGAATCTCATGTATCAGTAAGTACTGTAATAGATGAATACTTGACATCTAGCCTCATTGCGCAATATGGTACTGGTTGACTAATTCTTTTTAACACACACTAATTTTAAATAGACTGTGTGTATGAATGCTGAATCACTGAGCTTGATTATATATATTTGGACTTTCGCTTTAAGATTAAAATTCGTTTCGATTTCATTTGAATATTGAAAACCAAGTGGAGTTGGTATCTGCCCTGTAAGTATAATATGTTTATAACATTTCATTTGTTAAAGAAAAATTAACAAAAACAAAACTAAACAAAATTTTCTTAACACGTAATGCAGTACAAGGAAGTAGATTTGTTGTAGCGAGTGTTTAAGCCAAGACATGGTACATATAACATTGTCGAGCAGCAATAAAAATTCATGCAAGCCGACACAGATGTGCAGACTCGCCAGAGCCTTCACTGCTTGTATGCACAAATTATTATGTAGAAGAAGGCTCAGACCAAAAGTTAGACTCTGGATATATCAGCATGGGCGTATAAAAGAGGGTGGTGCATAAACATGTCCATATATGGGATAAATACCAAATTATCATGTGAGCCGTGTCATGTGATTTCAAACAATGTGGCACAACTCAGACGAGGCTGTGCAGCCTCCTTTTAAGCTGAGAAACTCCAAATGATGTGCAGTCAGTAGCCTAACAGTTATAGAATATTCAAGCGACTAGCAAAGGCTCTGATCAGACTGCGCGTATGCGCAGGCTGATATGAGGCTTTGCTGGTCGCACATACTCTCATGCCGCGGCTCATGTGTTTTCTCAAATACATATTGTACTGATATACCTCGGGGCTACTAGTGTGAAGTGTACGTTTCTCGTGACCATCTGTTTTTTAAGTTGATTCATAAATACGTCACTGGCAACAAATTTTAAGTCATGTCGGGATATTTATTGGTTGAAAATTTCAAATATTTTACCCAGTATTGACTATTGTGGAGGAATATGACGTAAACCAAGTTGCACTTATTTGTTCATATTGATACTAAACTTCACATACTCCAACTGATAGACTGATGCCTGAGAATGAGTTTTCTCCCCCTATTGGGAATTTTGCAGACATATCCTATCTTGTAGAAAATTTCAAGGTGTGTCTTTTATGCCTCGGTTACATTTGCCTTACGACGAGTATACGATGCCCGTACGATGTCCAAATAGACGTTTCCATGCGGCCGCCGCAGGGAGACCTTGCGATCATCGTACGAATTTACGGGCATCGTGGCCTCTACGATTTTGTTTAACTCCGCACAATGACAACTTTGAAAAAATCGTAAGCCCGTAGCCCGTAGACACGTCGCAGTAGCATCGTACAATCCCCTTACGGGCACCGCACGGTGATCGTGAGGACCACGCACGATTTTAGATTGTCATTTTGGGCCCAAAATGATTTTTAGACTTTTGCGATAGTCGTAGGGAGCCCGCAAGGTCGCCGCACGATGCCCTTGCAGGACCCATAAAATCGTACGGACATCGGACGGTCACCAAGCGGGAGCCCCAAGGCGATTGTACAATGATCGTGCTATCGCCTTGCGACGTGTCAACAACTTTAAGACGGGTATATATTGGTTATCATGAGCTGTTTGTTTCATTTCAATATTTGTCTTCAGGCCACACCACTCAGAGTGACTCATTATGGACCCAGATCAGTTTTCTGATTGGCGCAGTTTAATCAGGGCCCATAGAGTATGCTTCCATAATAAAATTGTCTGAAGTGCAATTAAAAATATGCACTCAAAGTGAAATGCATACACATAAAATGCTAGTTGGATAAGGGGTTTAATAAATTAGATAAGATTTATAAAAAGTCAAGATTTTTTTTCTGTAATTTATAACTCTGGGATTTGAATTTGAGCATTACTACAAGGAAAAATATATATGAGTCTCGTAGTGAGAACATGTTATTAGGTTGAACATTGAAATTTGATTGTATGATTGAAATACAAATGTACTTTACTGAAAACGAATGGCAAATGTGCTTACCACGCTGAGTGGAAGGAAGCGTAGTCTGGTAAGTACCTTTGTTGTTCGCATGCAACGACTTCATTTTTGCTCATGACGAAGATTTTATGTGTTGCTGGCCCGAGGTTGCTGGCCGTATAGTGCCTTTGGATGATGAATCTTAATAAAACCATAATAAGTGTTTTAGTCCTCACTGAGTCTATGAGAAGATACAGTTAAAGCACCTTTGTATTTTTACTTTTCGAATAATAAAGTGTACTATAAATAAGGGGCAGTTACTGTTCGTTTGTTTCCAAGTTTTTATATATCAGTTAAATGTTTAGACGGCCATATGGTAGACTGGCCGTCGAGCTAAATATGTCACCCTCTTGAAATAAATAAATTGACAAATAAATACATTTTGTAAATAAATAATCTGAATTAAACTTTATGAAAACTGCAGAACTTAAAATTGACATTAAAATATACACAAAGTAACTCGCTGTAAGGTATCATCAATGCCATACCTTGGGACCATGTTCAACAAAAACACTAACCTCTTCATAGCATGAGTTGTCATCACATGACTTTGAGGTACGGTTCAAAAGTGCATCCAAAAATGAACATGGATGGCCGTTTAAATCCATGCACATACTTACACGACAATTGCGCAGTCAGAGAACCGACTCCTTGCGACTTCCGCAAGGTCATCGTACGGGCATCGTGTGATCTGTATAAGAAGGTCGTGAAGATAACACGATGACTGCACGACAACCTTGCGGTCGTCGTACGATGTCCGCAAGGTCTCTTAGGTTTTGTCCTAGTTTGTCGCCGAAAGAAATCGTAAGGTGATCGTGAGCAATGTAAACACATACGTCGTAGCTTATAGCCGCCTACGATGCCGAAAAAATCGTAGGGAAAATCGTAGACAAATAAATCGTACGACGACAATAGCAAATGTAACCGAGTCATTAAGAGATGTTTGCACTATGTACGCCTGGGCGTTAGTCTCTGATAGCTTGTTACATAATTGAGGCGTGACTTGTGATTTCCAACAATGAGGCATTTTGACAGGTGTAGACTCAGACGAGCCTATGCAGCCTCCTTTTAAGCTTAAAAACGCCAAATGATGTTCAGTCAGTAGCTTAACACTCATATGATATTGGAGTGTCAAGCAATGGCTCTGATCAAACTGCGCGTATGCGTAGGCTGACCTGAGGCTTTGCTGGTCGCACAAACCACATTGTTGGAAATCTCATGCACTGGCTTATATCGTATCTTACCAATCAGAATTAGAAAAATAAGGCATTTACCTGTCTAATTATTTATATTTAATACTTCATATAGTCTGCATGCTGGCTACCTCAGCTATATATAAAAGCTTTTGGAGCAAAATTAAGGCTTTTGAGCAAATAAATAACCCTACCCCAGGTTTTAAGAATTCCAATTTGGCAGAAATTATTTAAGTAAAATGGCATAATAAATAAGCAAGGGCATTGGCTTGATGTAAGGAATGATATTTCAGAAAAAATGAATATTTTTGCATGTTTTCTTGTAAGTCTTTAGCCTCTGGTGTCTAAATCTTAGGTATTAATCTATTGGTGATTATCAAGCACACGTATTTTTGTTACATTTGTTATAAATAAACTATTTTAATATTTTCTAATATGTATAATACTAATATATGATAAAGCATAGAAAGATATACATTATAATAGTTTCACATTTAAACAAGACAATTTTGTAAATGTTCCAATCAAATGTTAATATTCTTAACTAATCCTTATCCAAGTGATATACAATGTACACTATCATCTAGTATTTCTGCTTCTCTGTCAAAATAATTGTCCACCTCATCTCATAAAAACCATAAGAATCATAAACATTATTTTGCCTGCAAGCTGAGCAAGGGCCTGCTCTATCCCAAGCCCCTTTGGAATATTGCAGACATATTTTATCTTATATAATAATTCAAGGTGCATTTAGTAAGATATGTTTGCACTATGTTAGTCTGTAATAGCTTACATATGTTACTATATTAATTTTAGAATAAGAAAATAGAAAGTTTTAGCTACAGAAATCTAGCCGATTGACATTCTAATTGTCTGCATACTGGATGCTTTTATTACATATGGAAGCTCTTTAACATTAATGCGCCTACCTGTGGTATTAAATATATTAGATGAACTTAATTATAATTTAAAAGCGGCAATTGTGGCTATCGTCATTTAGTTTAACAACTGCTCTGTGTTTGTTTCAAACTTCTTAAATAAGGTTTTACAAACATATATTCACAGTACACTTGACGAATACAGAATAACAAAGTGTGCTTTTCTATCTTAAAAATATTGTCTTAAATGAGCTAATACAAAGCCTAACCCCTGTTTTACAGAGGAGCATTTTTTATTACCATTTAATTAAAACACATATAAAAACAATTGCAAAGTGTGAATATTTTCCATTTTTTAGACTGTCTTGTTTATTAATGGGTAAGCTATCACCAGGTTTCTAAGATCAGGACACCTATTTTAGATGTAACATATATAACATTTAATCAAAGAGCAAAGCCAATTTCTAATGTAATAGATCATTTTTCAGAATGAACCATTATCTATTTCATATATGTTATTAAAAATCACTGGTCATTGGTGCAAACGCACTAGAAATTATATCATTTTCTGATTATCAGGCGCAATGAATGTTTTACAGATGCTATCAAATGAACTTTTTGACATATTTCCTAATTATGTGCATATAATGCTTAATATAGGGGCACAAACAGAAAATATGGTTTTACATTTATGCAAGACAATATAATAAATTTACATGTTTATTGTAAATGGTCATAAGTAATTCTCATCCAAGTAACACTCGTATTAAAAGGTTTGTCGCTGTCTGCTTCTGTGGTAATCATCTTTACTACCCGCCTCCTTGTAACAGGTAGATTCATCACACAGTAATTTAATCATTTCATGTTGTACATTTTTAACACCAGCCCACTCAAAATCGATGTGACATCATTAACTTTCCAACTATGCCATTCATGGCTTGGAACATTTGGAAACTGATATAAATTTCTGATAATTGACTCTTTTGAACACGCGTTTCAAATTAAACTCTGCAAGTGGGAGAAAGATTAAAGCTATACAAGGAGGCAAAAAATTCCATGAAAAGCAATGAGTACCTGGCCTGATGTACCTTGATATTTCTATGAAAAAGAATCATAACT
Organism: Loripinus fragilis; assembly: GCA_964019695.1. Lineage (NCBI taxonomy): Eukaryota > Metazoa > Mollusca > Bivalvia > Lucinida > Lucinidae > Loripinus > Loripinus fragilis. Next base: position 79,186,962 of record OZ026525.1, read on the forward strand.
TAGTTGGTTTACATTGATATAGGTTGCCTTTCACATTAAAGTATTGCAACAGACTGCATGCTTGGCGGTCAACCCAATAACGGTTGGAAACTTTGCTTTCCTCTTTGATTGCACGCAGGTGGGTCATACTTCAGACTCTATGATGGTTCCAACTTAAAGACTTATCTATTGATGAGATGTCTGAGATGGTAGGGACCTGATGCTCTGGCTGTTGTCTGGCCCACCTTGGTTTAACTGTTGCATTTCTTTTTCTCCGGTATTCAGTTTTATGTACTACTGAGTCCTTATCTTTGCTTTAACTCCTTTTTATGTCTTGATTTATATGTTCTAAGAGATGTTGCATGGCTAAGTTAAGGGTTTACAAAAGCGTCAATAATATCAACCTGCTTATCATCAAAAAGAGACATAATAAAGTCCCTCTCATAACAAAGCAAAAATAAATCAGCAACCAGGGGAGCAAATTAGTGTCCATAGGAGTCCCAACTACTTGTCTAAATAACTTGATGCAAAATTGAAAAAAAACGTTGTACAACAAAAAGGTCAGCGCATCACATACATATTGACAATATCATGCATGATATTTTTCTGTCCTTTCTGAAGTAAAAAGTGCGTTTCTGTTGTTACGTACATGCAAGGTTAGGAATGCCTTCACTATTGAAAGTTCCTTCAATAAGATCAATACTTTTATCTTTAAACAAATGATGAGATAAAGTATCGTTAAGAGTAGAAAAATCATATGTAGACAAACTGATCGCATTGAAATCTCCAGCTTTAAGTTTATCAAAAATTTCACCTGAATTTTTAAAAGACAAAAATAGATTCTTACCAGATCTATTCACACTACTTAATAACATGTTTTAATAGCCATAAGACATGAGGTAAACAATGTAAATTCAAAGTTGGACTTAAATCTCTCTTGCGCCAAGAACTTACAAAACGTGAGTTATATGGTAACTTCGTGTATAAATTGAAGAAGATTGTTGACTCTAATAATTTTTCAGTGCTGTTTATGAAAATAGTTTCTCATTATAAAAAGATTGTCTGTAGCATTAATATATTGCAACAGACTGCAAACAAACCGGTTTAAGCCCTCCAGTAAAATATTTTTACTGACTGTTCAAAGGCAGTACTTCTTTAGTGTATCATTTGTGTCATTTATTCCTCGTGTTTGTCATGTTTTCGCGTTTGTTCATTGCTGATTGTGGTCACCTGTAGGGAAATGTCTGACCTTTTGGCTCTCGTTTTTTGATGTTTAATTGTGTTTTTGTCACTTTCCCATGTGGTATGGCGGGTCAGGTGTGGTACTTGATTGTATCGGTTCCTGATCTTTGCCACCTTTCTTACTTTTTCCATACATGCAACAATCCCATTTTCATCTAATAATGTCTCTGAACAAAATTTTCGATGAAGTCTCAGTACTTCAGATGAACGAGCTTGATTTATCACAGAAGTAAAACAGTGCAATTCAGGATGAGCAGAGCACAAATTAGAACCTTTCACTTCATGATTTTCTAAGTTTCTAAAAGCAGAACACTTATTAAAGTATGTAACATATATAACTTGATATAATAGATGAGCAAGGGCATTGTCTTGACAGTATCCTTTTTTATTACACCGTCAGAAGCAAGTGTTTTTAATTTCAGCCATTTCAACGGATCATAAAATGGGACAGCCTTATCAGCTTAAAAACATCCATTGAACACAATATAGACCTACTTGTTATCCTATTCTACCAATAGTCCAGTATCCCTTTTTTGAATGCAACAGCCGATGATATGCCTGCAAAAACTGAGAAATCGAAGGTTCTCCTTTTAAAGCTTGCTTTAAGGTACTGACAACAACAAAAAAATAAACTAGCAGCAAACATAAATGTTGACAATGTCCAGCTTTATATCCTTTCTCATATACCAGATAATTTTCAAGGTGAAACAGAAATGGTATTTGACCGCCTGTCAAAATAATCAAGAGTGGCTTTGTCATATGTAAAGAAAACTCAATTAAGTGCTTTGGGTGCAAACAAAATAGTAAGTGAGTACGATCAGACAATACCACACTCACAAACTGCAGACAAACTCATGGCATCGCGAGGAAGAGCCACACAGCAATCACGAGACGCTAAGAAGACACATTAAGCAGGCAACCAGCTCTCTCTTCCCCATCAAGATGATTGCAAAACTAGAATGGACAAAAAGTTACACACAACAAACATAGAACAATTACAGACTCCCACAATGGGATTAACAATAAACAGCAAATAAATCAAAAACAACAGAACCACCGCCTTAGAACGAACAGCAGCCTACGCAAACCAGGGGGCTAAATAGCAATTTACTGGTACCACAGAGCCACGGTGGACCCAGCTACAGATAAGCACCAGTCACCAGCCCACCGATTAAAGCTTAAAGCCAGAGTCGTCATAGAGTCTGAGGCCTGACCATTGTGCAATTAAAGAGGAAATCATAACAGTGAAATTCGAAATCCTTTTAATCCAAGACCTGTAGACTTAAGTTAAAATGGCTGGAAAGGTTCCATGGCAAATGATGTAAAGAAAAGGTAGCCTATCAAATATCTGTTTGACCAATGGCAACACTCTTAATGTATGCTAGCAGGTACATGAAAGAGACATATATTTAGCAAAATCAGAGCAATGCTATCACTTGACTAGCACTGATACAGAGGCAGTTGCAGTAAGATTGCTCTGACCACTTCACAGGTAGAGACGCGTACCAGAGTCATATTCCATTGTATGCATATATATGTGAAGCGGCACCGAACACTGTCCATATTTAATTAAGTGTTTGATACCATTACACTGACATGCTGTTTCTGATTTTGAAGAATGATAAGGATTCAAGTTATTGCTCAGTCATTTTGTTTTATACTGGCAAAGGTCAGACTTACAAAGAAAATTCAATTAAGACCCTTGAGGGCAAAATATAAGACACACAGGAAGCGCATATAAGTGATGTTCGTCACTAAAGTAGTAAAAAGGTAATTTTAATTTCTGTAACACACATAACACCATCAGAAGCTGTATTTTGGTGAAAACTTCCATATGTACCAAAAAAATTCAGCATGCAAACTACACACAAATACTTCACATAAATATATAGTTTAATGACTTCTTTCTGTAGCGAAGACTTTCAATTTACTAATTCTTAATTTGATTTGGCAACAAATGTAACAGGATGTTACAGGCTTGACCCCTGGTTTACAGAGTGCCAATATCTCCTGATAGATGCAGCTGGAATTGTTCTTAAAGATAGGATATGTTTGCACAATTCCAAAGCGGGTGAGTTGGAATAGGACCTTACTCAGTTTGCAGTCCTTATACTATGCGATGATTCAACTGTTTTGATGATATGGGCGATTATTTTGACACAAACACAATGATATACACAATGATAGATATTGTATGTGAGGTTGATTTGAAAAAAGATTGATTTCGAATTTTAACATTCAGTAGGGACATTTATTAAATTATCTCATTTAAATGTGAAACTATAGCTTTTCTATTTGGTTCTCCATATATTTTAGTTTTATACGCCTTATGAAATATCTGATAGAAAAGAGTATTTATAACATCTGTAACACAAGTCCATGGGCTTATTATCAGCAATGGCTATAATTCCTAAGATTAAGGCACCAGAGGCTAGATATTTATAGGAAAACATGTGAATTTCTTTTCTGAAATATCATCCCTTATATCAAGACAATTATCTTGCTCATGTATTATGCCATGTAACAAACGTTACATCCTTAATAAGATTTCTGATCCTGATGTCAAACTTGAAAATCTATGCTTCTTTATTATATTAGCAAGACAGCCCCAAAAATGTAAGATGTCCACCATTGTCAGATATTTTAATATATTTTTCTTCAATAATAGAAATCAAATTTGACTGCATAAAATTGGGGGTAGGGTTGTTTAACAGCTTATTTAAGACAAATATATTTAAGAAAGGAAAGCAATGTTTGTTCTTTCTGTTAGTCAAATAAATATATTAGTATAATAAAATTAAAACTATTGAAAAATGCACAAATCCGCTGTAAAACTAAATAATTTACAATTTTCAAGGGGAAATTTTTATCTATGTCACACACATAACACCATTAGAGGCTGTAATTTTGTTCAAAATGCTTTTTTGTGTAGCTTAGGCATACAGCTTGCTGATTACATGAGTAATTTGAATAATTAGATAGTTTAATGTCTCCTTTCTGCAGCTCTAACTTTCATTTTACTTTTTCGTCTTCGCTTGTTAAAGTAACATAATTTATGTAACATGGCCTGGCGCACAGAGTACAGACATCTCTTAAAAGACGCAGCTTGAAAGTTGCTTTAAGATAGGATATGTCTGCAAAATTCCCTCGGGGGAGCAAGACCTTTTTTAGATTGAAGTCTATGAGACTCCATTGACTCTATTTGATTGTTTACATGCTTTTTGTCATCAGACTTTGTATGTTGTATACGGTACAACGTTATAAGCCGTCGATTTCTATTTTAAAACTGGAACATATGAGTAGCTCATTATTCCTGAATTTCTGGTCCTGGAAAATTAAGTGAGTATAGCCAGGAAATACCACTTTTACAGACTGCCGAACATCCCAGGACATCGAGATGTGGAAACCAGAACAAAGACAGCTATACCAAAATTAAAGTAAAACAAAAAGCTCGCTCAGCCAGATGATTGCTAAACTACGAGTTGCAAGGGTACAAAGAACCACAACACAAAATAAGGACCAAGCACAAAACTTCCCAAACACAAAGGGAGCAGCAACAAACAATGAATATACATCAACAGGTCACCGCCTAAGAACAGACAACAGCTTATGCCACCGGAGGCTTAGATACGCATATAACAATTATACTTAAAGCCAGTAAAACGTAACTTTTACAATATAACCGTACCCTAGTATTAATGCTTTTCCTAGTATTCGAATTAAATAAAAAAAAATGAATCTACGGCAATATTCTTTTGGTGCTGATGAAGCAGTCTGGATAAGCCTGGCTGTATTTTTGATAAAGGGACACAACTCGAATACTTGACGAAAAACACCAAGATGGGCTCATTTTCAGGATATCAGATCTTCTTTATGCCCGGCTTTTTTAAATTAAAACTTATTGAATATTTCAATGTTGCTCTGCGTTCTATGCACACACAACCGGTAAAATGTGTCTTGATTTTTTTTAAAAATGGCCATCGCACAAAGTTGAAAACAGGAAGTTAACAAAAATAAGATGCTTTCGGGGTAAATATTGTAATAAATCATGACCATAGGTTATGACATGCCAGTTATGAAATGATTCAGTTTAATTGAAGTGTTAGTGATTGCTCAATTTAAGCGCATATTTTGCAAAAAAATAAATGTTAAACATTAATTTTTAGGCCCTTTTGGTAATTGGAATTGTGTGCTGTATGCCGTTTTTTTGTTGTTGTCTGGGTTAAACGCAATTCATTCCCACTGGAATTGAGTAGAATTTTTAAATTCAAGAAGGTTAGGAAAATATTTTGATGATTTTGTTATTTTTCGCCAAAATTTTAGCAGATGTGCGCAATCGAGCTCAAATTTGTTAATACATAGACAAAGCGAATAACATTGCTATGTATAAGAAAGCAAATGTTTTCATCCGTTGAGTTTTTTATGGCTCAAAGTAAATATGAATGCTGTGTGAAAATCTGTATAAATTGGCTTCTTTATTTGTAATTTGTTTTCATATACACTTAATTGACTTTAAGTATATATGGAATATATTTATCATTTTAGATGAGCATGGCTTCGGACATCATCGACGAGCCACGTGATATAGCCACACCCATACCTGGTACGTCAAGTGAAAATGATCAGGATGATCAATCGTCCAAGGGATGGGCTACACCTTTGGTTCTGGCTGCCGTTTTCTCTGGGATATCTGCTGTGTTGATGCTATCTTACTTCATGACGAGAACCAGTGAATATGGAATTTCTCTTAGGCCGCTTTTTATATGGGAGATAACACTATTTCTATTAGCTATACTAACTATGGTTATCTTTACACGTCTCAGACAAAATTCCATTTTTGTTGTTGCAAATAATAAGCCATTTTCTGATGCTTATATGGATTTCCTGTTCGATTCCTGGAGAAATAGTGATTTACCCAAAGAATACAAGGGTAAACTGCCATTTTGGACTTATGTTCCACTGCGGGCAATTGGTTTATGTGTTTGTTGCATTGTCGCGATTGTGTGGCCCATTTACGATATATACAGAAGCTTAGCTAACATGCAATGTTTTGAAAATCGACAAGTTTCGTTTCGACTTTTGAACTGTGGGAGACAATATTGTAGTGTTTTATTCTGCCTATGTCAAACAGTATTTCTGCTTAGGTACAAAACGAAATGCGCAAGAAATTATCTCCTGAGGCTGTCCATGTCAACCATAATCGCAGCCAATTTTACACTGTTAGTTAATGTTGGTTTAAATGTCAAACTCGCTGGAGAAACAGTACATCTTAAAAGCAATGTAGACAGTGAGTTCGATGTTTTAGATAAAAAGCTTATGTTTGTGTCTTGCCATAATAAAAAAGCACAAGTTGACTTAATCGCGGAATGGATTTACAAATTATCGTATCAATTTCCAATTGAATTCGTTGCACTTTCGTTATGCTATCTATGGGTGATATACAGCCCAGCAATACCAAATGTATCACGGTCAAGGCGTACCACAGAAAGGTTGATATCAGTTGGATCTGTGTCAACGCTAGATGGAGACGAAGAACCTTTGTATAATTCAAGCAGTCACTTTAGCGCTTCACAAAAGTCTTTGAATAAAATTCCCAGGAAAAATATATATTGGTATATTATTTTAGCAGTAAAGGGAACCGTCGCATTTACTTCTAGGTGGACATTCATACTATCTTTTCTACTAATTGGTGGAATATTTATAGTCATATTATATAATGAAGTAGAATATATGAAAAATATAGAAGACAACAATATCCTCTTATACAACAGGACTTCCAATTCAACAGAAATGAAAAATTATTACGCAATTATACAGACTATCTATCATTACTCATATTGTATAATAGCACCATTTGCTTGGTTGCTGGCTGCAAGGAAAGAAAGTATTACACAAAAAAGATTTAATTCAAGTGATGTTCTGCTTATAATAGCCACTGCAGGGCATATCGTATTTGTTATGTTTGAAACAGTTGATTTTGCAGAGGTGGTGTTTGATAAAAGATCACAACCGACAGCTGTGATATTTTTCGTCAAAATGCTATTGAAGTATCAAGGATTATTAGGGGAGGCAGCAATGGTTTTGATAGCGTCAAAGATGGACATTCGACGAGATTCAATAGAAAGAGGCAGACAGCTTGCTATGAGGATTGTAATAGTCTCATTAGGCGTGTTTAATATGGAAAGATGGATTACAGACAATTTTTTACCACCAAATGTTATCAGATATGTTGAAGACATCAACTTTAAACAGATGTATGGAGAAAAAACTTGGTGGTTTCTTATAGCATATCTGTATCCGTTTGTGGTATTATTTCGTGTCGCTATGGTCACCATGTGCTTTGAGAGTTGTGTCAGAATTAAACGAGAGACACTGAAATTTCAGCATAATACCGGTAATCCTGAACACCAGTGAGATTATATGAGTGTCGGCGTTGATGCTTTAACAAGGGTCGAGTGAAATATTTTCGCAATAGAACACTCTATTTAAAGAGACTAGATCTGTAACTTTGAACATTTTTCATAAGTTTTTTTTCCTTTTTAAATCATTTGTAAAAATAGAATAAAGTTATGTTTTCACAATAAATATGTTCATTACAGTTGAAAACTGCACGGAAAAGTAAAAAAAAAGGCGATTTTTCTCTTGTTGGGAATTATTTGCGTCCCTCCAATAATTCTAGACAGTTGATTTTTAACATAAATGCTGTTGTGTTTTGATAGTGATAAATTTGTTAAGATTTATGAAAATGGTAAAACCGTTACCTGAATTTGAGTAGTTTTACTGTATAATTAAATAATAGAAACTTTTTTTCCAAAATGAGAATATCAAAAGTTACAGACTATGCAGCTTTAAGAAGGGAATATAACTTACCTGGACGGTTGAAGTTAGATCAAAATTGTGTTCTATAATAGCCAGGGGGTCAAATAAGATAGCATAAGAAGAAGAAGAATTTTATTAACCTCGTAATAGGTCAATAGGGGTCAAGGCCATCCCCCATTAACCTTACAATCAAAACAAATATTATCTGCAATAGGCCATACAGGCCCTTGAGCAGATAATCATATATAAACAAGTTAACTAAGTATCTGCATGGCGGACAGTGTAGAAACTATATGACTCTGTATTTAGACCGATTTAATTCAGAGGAACTGACCAAATGTCGTGACGCACGACCTCTCGTCTTTTCCCTGAATTTAGTTATGCTTTACTTATGTTTTACTTTTATCAATATCTTTCAAGATTACATTTAAACCAGCATTTACTGTTGATCGCCATAAAGATGCAAAAATACAAATTCTTATGTCAAATAACACAATACTGTGTATCTAGATATAATATTATGTTTCTACCTTACTTACAATGAGAACACACAAGAACACATAAGACAGATAGTGAAACGTATTCTTTGACTTTTCGCTTACTGTAAAGGCGGTGCCTCATGAATGCGTAATTAGGACTGGTCTACCTCAGACATGGGTAAAAGCTGAAAATGAGGCGTGGTTTTATTCAAAAGTAACTGTATCATCTTGCGCAACTACCTCGGTATAGACGCAAAACACATTATTTAGCCTTAAAACGGCAGTAAAATAACTGCATCTGAAAATGTCTATTTCACATAAGCATAGAGGCAAACATTGTGAACCCAGATCAGACTGCTCCTACAGGAGCAGCCTGATATGGGTCCACAATGTTTGTCCATGAGGCTTCAAATATTTTAGTGGACGACAAAAAAAGATACATTTTATGATTATGCGCTATAAGGGTTATTATTATAGATGACAAAAAAGCAAAACTTCACAAATAATTATTTATTCAATGTTGGCATTTAAATTGGCCATGACGGTTATTTAATAACATTTGTTTATGGATATATCAACTTCCATAATTCACAATTTTCCACAAACAACTATGATAGTTCGTTATTTTACAACGAGGACATTTGTTTTAACACCATCAAATATCAACTGTCAACAAGTCATTTTATCAACTATTACCAACCTGATAAATGTATCAACCAAATTTTAATATTTCACCACTTAATGTTACATGATTAGGTGGGGTACGCAACCAAATCATGAATTTAAGAAATCAGACGATCAAACTGCTGAACAGCAGTTGACAAGCAAAGAAATACTGTCTTTATTATACTTTGGTCTAGACAGCTAGCAAAGAATACCAGTTCTCAACAGAGGTTGACACAGTAGTTTTCAACTTGCGCCTTAAGGTGTGTACGCATTCCCAGAAATATTGGTTAACATCTTCTACATAGCGTTGATAATCTGTTTCGATGCTGATAACCGTCATGACATGTTTCAGGTGTAAGTAAAGTGGACACCACACTCATTAATGTATATATGCAATACACCTGGAAAAGAAAGAAAAGCAAGCAGCAAGGGGACTTCCGTTACAATTATTTTACCGACATACAGACTCACATACATATATGTATCCATCTATATGTCTAACATACACATATAAATTCATACATATATATGCATATCTTAGTATAATCCTTATTTGGATGTAACTGGGTGGGTTGAGGTGGGTTTTTGAGCGCAAATTCCTGCAGCTGACATCAACCATGAGGTTTAGAAAAGGCCAATTTTACGCATGCGCAATAAAAGGCTACAATCTACGCATGCGCAGTTGAGGCTGGAATGATTCATTAATGTTGTATGGGAGGTAACTCATACTTGTGAACATAAAAAATGCAACAAGAGTTCATTCTCGCAAATGCATAACGGTTTCTACTATAATAAACAAATTTAATTCCTAATCAGAATGAAATTTCGTTATTATAGATGACAAAAAAGCAAAACTTCACAAATAATTATTTATTCAATGTTGGCATTTAAATTGGCCATGACGGTTATTTAATAACATTTGTTTATGGATATATCAACTTCCATAATTCACAATTTTCCACAAACAACTATGATAGTTCGTTATTTTACAACGAGGACATTTGTTTTAACACCATCAAATATCAACTGTCAACAAGTCATTTTATCAACTATTACCAACCTGATAAATGTATCAACCAAATTTTAATATTTCACCACTTAATGTTACATGATTAGGTGGGGTACGCAACCAAATCATGAATTTAAGAAATCAGACGATCAAACTGCTGAACAGCAGTTGACAAGCAAAGAAATACTGTCTTTATTATACTTTGGTCTAGACAGCTAGCAAAGAATACCAGTTCTCAACAGAGGTTGACACAGTAGTTTTCAACTTGCGCCAATGGACGAGTGGATGCACTGCCAGTGCAGCCACTCGGCCACCGCCACTATTAAGTTGAAACCAACCGCCATGGCCTTTATAAGGAAACCTAGGTATCTGATGGGTAAACTTTAACATCTGGGTAATTTATAAAAGTATCCAAGGCAACTTGGAATGTGTTCAGAAACAAGTCCCTTCCAATAAATGACAGATGACAAGAATCCTCAAACAGCCCTGGGGATTTATCATCGAAATCTGGATGCTTAATGGCTTTACCGCCATTCATTACAATAGCTCTGATAATTTCCCTATTGATTCTAGTGCGGATTTTTTCCATTGCTTTGGTATTACTTGAGTAGCGCCACTTTATTCTAGGCAAGATACAAGACCAAATTATACAAGTATATGGAAGCAGTGCCTGCAAGTAATAAATGGTATCCTTTATAAATTGCCTTAACACACCTCCTTCAATCCAACCAATGTCATTACCTCCTGCATGAATTATAAGGTATGCAGGAGGACTCCTTGGATTAGCATTTATTAAACTATGACATAAATTGGACACTTGTGTAAACTTCAAGCCAGGATGGCCAACCCAAATGACGTTATACCCGTAGTGCTGTAAACCAAGATTATCTCCCAAGGGTCTGGATTTCACATGCTGGTATGCCTTGCTAATGAGTGATGAACCAATAAACCAAATCATGGTGGAATCTGAAAAGCTTGGTAAGATTAGTATACAATTAAAGAGCAACTTATATGAGTCTTCAAGCTTTGATCTTATCTAACCTAATGTATCTTTTGTAAGACGAGCTTTGTTCAGACCATCGGCCCATTTCCTTAATCAGTGCATCAGAGACGTTTTGAGAACTTGCTAGAGTTGCTGCGCCAATTCGAAATGAATGACATTTAACAGTTGACAGCGTATCAAAACCTGAGAATCGAATTACTTTTTGCAGTATTGTAGCAAATTGGTACCGAGTCAATGGTTCACCACTATAATGGCAAAAAAGTGGGCCTTGGATCTTAGGTCTAACTTGCATGTAGCGTTTAATTAAAGAAACAGGACAAATTTGTTTTTGCTCGCAAGGGTAGAAAACAAGTGTCACTGATTTACCCAACTGATCTGTTTTTGAAAAGCGTAATGTAATACTTATATTTCCGCTAAGTATGGCTACATCAGAGATAAGTATGATACGTGAAGTGTCGCTGGTTTTACTATCTGCTACCATTTCTCCAACTCTTAAAAAACCAAAGAAAGCCACTGAAAAGGCTGTAGAAAATAAAAGAGCCTCATATGATGAAGATGTGACATTTTTCAAAGATAATGGAAAAGAAAGTAGCATCTTAAGTGTAACAGGAGCCCTCGTATCTTTAACTGGGCTTATCCTCTGAAATCCTTTTAACATTTTCCTTACTACAAATGATTCTGAGGGATCAGGCCAATTATTTATCCTTATATAAAACGAAATACCAGCCACATATGATCTTGCAGTAGAAGACTTGTAACCCTGTGTTGATAGATATGCTATAAAATTTATCAAGTCATCAATCATAGGTGGCCATGAGTTTGAAAGGTTGTACTGAGAACGAAACATATCAAATTTGGAAACTGCTGTTGCATATGACTTTACCGTATTGTCAGCCAAGGATGCACTAATCAAACGGTCAACTTCGCTTCCAAGAGGTTCCAAAACTCTGTAGGAATTGGTGTGGGCTGTGCATCTGCTGCTGGGGCCAGGCTCTTGAATCTTTGCCACTGTTTTCGAGAAACAGAATCAGCTATTCCATTATCCGAAGAACTAACATGCAGGGCATTGACGTGAAAATTATACAGCAATGACCATTTAACGATTGCCCTAACAAGCTCCATAACCCTTTCTACCTTAGCTGTTTTAGAATTTAATATATGTACTACCGCCATATTGTCACAATAAAATTGTATCCGCTTACTTTGAAACTGATTTTTCCATAAGCAAACTGCTAACGCAATTGGGACCAATTCTAAGAATGTTATATCTTTAAGCAAACCAGTTTCAGACCAACGTTCAGGCCAAGACAAATGACACCAGTGACCATCAAAATAAACTCCACAGCCAAGTTCTGCCCCACCTGCACTATCAGTCTGTAGTTTCAAACTGGTAGACGATACCCACTCATCATCTAACATATATGAGATGCCATTAAATTTGGACAAAAACTGTTGCCACATTTTAAGGTCTTCTTTTATGCCTTTAGAAAGTCTAATCCGATGGTAGGGTTGCCTAACACCAGACATTGCTGCGTACATTCGTCGAATAAAGGCCCTAGCAGAAGGCATGGCCTTCGCACAAAAAGCTAGGGATCCTGTCAAGGATTGCATTTCCTTAAGTGTAACTTTCTTTACAGCCAAAACCTTTTCAATGAGACGTAAAGTATGCTGCACTTTATCCTCTGGCATCTTTATTTCAAATGTAACGGAGTTCAATTGATAACCCAAATATGTCAAGCAAGTACATGGCCAGACCGTTTTTTCCGTAGCAATGGGTATGTTTAGTTCCTTGCAAAGAAGCGAAAATTGCTGCATCAAACACAAACAGTTATTTGAAAGCCCAGGGCCAGCAAAAATATAGTCATCTAAGTAGTGATCAACACAATCGTTATTCGGACCAGATCTTTGCTTAATAAGCCAATTCAGGAAAGTTGCAAAAGCTTCCCAAGCAGCACATGAAATTTTTAACCCCATTGGAGCCATTTTATCAATGTAATAATGGTTGCTTAATTTGATTCCTAGTAATGGGAAGTCTCCAGGAAAAATTCTTAGTAGTCTAAAAGCACCCTTTATATCAAATTTTCCCATAAGGGCTCCTTTGCCTAATTTTTTTATCATTGCTATTGCATTGTCAAAGTTGGAATATTTAACAGATGCAAATGTTTGATCTATACAGTCATTTACACTGGTACCAGAGGGATATGCCAAATGTGTAATCAACCGAAAACCTCCTGTCTTCTTGGGGACCAAACCAATGGGTGAACAACGCAGGTTAGATATTGGCTTTTTCAAAAAAGGACCAACCATTCTACCCAATGAAACTTCTTTCTGAAGCTTTTGCTTTGCCAACTGTTCATTTTGTGTGACCGATTTTAGATTCTTGCATTCAAAAGAGATGCGTGGACCTTCAAAATGTAGCTTAAATCCAAACTCAAAACCGTCAGATAAAAAGGCTGCGTCTGACCGATTTGGGTATTCAACCAAAAGTTGTTTGAGCCGTTCAACATTAATAGGTGTTCGACCTAGGGCCCATATATCTTCCTTGGGAGCGAAAATTTGAGGGGCGAAAGGGACGTGCACCCTGCTGCCTAGGATTGGCTGGCCTGGAAAAATGATTGACATGCCTTGGCTGAAAGTTTTGCTGAACCGGAGAAAACACAGGTGCAGCTACTTGTGTATTTTGCTGATGATTTGGTTGCACAGGGTTAACGGCTGGTGCAGCCGACCTAAATGTAGCATTATACGGGTTGTTTGAAAACCTAGCATTCTTATAAGTTGATTGAAATTTAGATTCTTTAAATAGGTTACAAGTACTTGCTGGGTGTTGAACTTTGCATTTAATGCATGTGTGCGAGTAATTACAGTTCACTCTTGTACAAAACCCTTTAAAATTGTATTCGTAACAGGGACCTGTTGATATTGTGCTAGCAGCAAGGTCACCAGATAAACCACAAGATAGCCATAAATGACCGTCAATTGTATCCCATGACCTGCTAGGGTCTTTGGACATGCGCAACCTGAACTGCATGTCATAGTTAGCCCAACGGTGTAATGGATTACTTGATGCTGCACCTCTGATGATTGTCATGTACTTTAACAATTCAGTTATTTTTTCTTTGTGCTTTAATCCAAAAACCATCGTAAAATTAATAAATGCGTCAGTCCATAGCTCTATACTATTGACAGGCACTTTGATTCTTGGTGTGCCTGCCTTTATAGATAACTGGTTATTAATAACAGTTAATGTGCCTGGAGTATCATAACTAGGGCAGAAATTTTGTTTTAGCAATAATGCCAGATCGACATATTCTAAATTCCATATTTTTTGCCTTGTATTCTCAGATATAAATATATCAAAGTCATTGTAGGTACACATAGGTAATGGGTCTAACTCACCCTTTGTGTTATTCATGTGTGAAATGGCAGATTGCACACCTGAGGACAGGGGGGGCGCACTGTCCCTGACTGGTGCCTGTATAATTGCTGGTGGAACCGTCTGGCTAGTGGTGTGATTGGCTGGCGTACTTGTGGCAGCGTTGGGTTCATGGCCCGTATCCTGTGAAGGAGTAGCTATAGGTGCCATGCTGACTGCTTCCAAACTGGTTGAGGGGTTGGGCTGTGTGTCAACATCGTATGTGGTAGTGGCTGACCTGCCACGCTTTGTCTCTACCGCCTTCTGTAACTCTTGTAACCTTTCGGATTTCCTTTTACGAGGAGGCATCTTTCCTGCAACGTAAAACTGTGTTAAAATCCTATATGCAGTGAAAACTCTTTACAGCGACATTCTTTATAACAGCAAAACTCTTTACAACGTCAATTGTATTTGCACAAATGTACCACTTTAGCTTAAATGCGAATTCAATACAACAGAATTCAGTTTAACGTCAAATTATTTGGGGACAGACAGTGTCGTTATAAAGAGGGTTGACTGTATATCGTGTGCACCTGTACTTGCACTTTTTATTTTTTATGAAGTGCACAAATGCACCATTTCCTGTTATATGACTCATTTATATGTAGAGGTATATAACTTTAAAACCAACTGTGCGACCACTTGATTGAATATGGTAATACATTGATCCCAATAATATTTTTACAATGTTGCCTAAAATAAAATAGAGAATAGTGAATAATTCTTCCAGGGACCGATAATATTTGGCTGCAGGGATATGTACACTATGCTAGCTCTAAATAATGATGAGTCATATAAATGGATCAGTGGCCCGAGTCTCCTTCAAATGCACGTAAATTGTACAAATGCGTTTCAACGCAATTGTACCCACTATGTTTAAATGTATCATATAAATGGCCAATGGCGCAATTTCACCCAAATGCGTGCAAAGTTTACAATACCAATTGAAATGCACTTTTCTATCCTTGTGACGCCACTGTAAGGTTGACATTATTATCTCGCATCCTCTTGAAAACTCATAAATTGCATGTATACTCAATAACATTTCACGTATGTCCTACATTTTAACTGGGAAACATGCTGTTGTAGTTGATCTACTTGCCGCTAAGCAATGGAGTGAACATCATACATACCCCCCCCCCCCCCATGAAAATTCAAAATTCCGGACCAGCCTTCAATGATCCCGAATCCCCAGTTTTCATAATGAGGGTTATACAATTGTACCTATTCAGACGAGCGAGAAACAAAACGTGATAAATGCTGGCGTGACCCCATACATGTATTTTTCTGTAATAAAACCACTGGCCTCAGTTATTACTTGAACGTGCAGCAGGGCTAATGGTTTGCGTAATGGGTGTGAGACGGGGCTTCTGCTGGCAGCGACAATTATAGCCTCTGATAGCATTTAAAGGTTTTTACTGGTTTCGCCATGACCGTCTAAACACTATGTAGCGTGCATCCGCCCCACAATCAACAGATCTGGATGCATTGAGACAATGAGGCTAGCCTGTGTGTGTGTTAAATTGCGAGATCTGTGGATATTCATCCATGAGCTCTGGTGAAAAAAGGGAATTGAGACCAATGCACTCGTCATCCGATCCTGTCGATAATGCTTTGTAAAACTCATATAATATGAAAAATAAATAAAATGAGCAGCATAAGACGCTGACTTGTTCATTATACATTGTTATAAACCAAATTAAATACTTATCTGCCGCAAATAAGAACGGATTCCTCTTGATTTCTTTTTGAGCGCAAATTCCTGCAGCTGACATCAACCATGAGGTTTAGAAAAGGCCAATTTTACGCATGCGCAATAAAAGGCTACAATCTACGCATGCGCAGTTGAGGCTGGAATGATTCATTAATGTTGTATGGGAGGTAACTCATACTTGTGAACATAAAAAATGCAACAAGAGTTCATTCTCGCAAATGCATAACGGTTTCTACTATAATAAACAAATTTAATTCCTAATCAGAATGAAATTTCGATAAATGTGAGTTCAGTGTGTATATGGTATGGATTTTCATGAAATGCACGCACGTTTTCGAGGCACAAACAACTTAATTAATTCTTCACCAAATTATAAATAAAACCTGATTTCCCTTGTTTAGCAGATGAAATAGTCGAACCACGCCAAGATATACTTATTAAAGTGACCGCCTTTACAGAGAGCAAAAAGTTCTATTATAAAAACGTTGGTCAAAATATCAACGTTGTTGTGAGCAAACAAATGTTAAATTTTTTGCTCGCTTACGAAAGAACTTGGCTCTTTAATGTATAGACAAATTGTAGGTACACCAGTGTCTACCTAAATGTGCTCCCTTTCCTGTATATTTTTTTTTATTTTTTTCTGAGAAAGACTTCAGTATGTCTCTATTTGAAAGTAATGAATCAATGTAATTCAAAAGTTCAACTCTTCACCCATATACCAAGATGACTTGCTCAATGTTCCTAATTTTAGACAAAAAGCAAGTCAGACATTTCTTGCCTAACTTAGTATAAGCTAAATAAATGAAGTCTGTTAATACTGAGACCCATATTTTGATTTTGGACTTGTCCATAACAAATTGTATAGTTTCATATAAAATCTTAGAAACGAAATGATTTTGATTTAAAATTGTTTGTTTGTGTCTGATCTATATGGTGATGTTCTTGCCCCATGTTTTGGTTTAAGGATTTAATAGCGCGTGTGTGTGTGTGTGTGTGTGTGTGTGTGTGTGTGTGTGTGTGTGTGTGTGTGTGTGTGTGTGTGTGTGTGTGTGTTCTAACTAAAGCGCTTCAATACTAAAATAACTGCATGACTGGTTAGTTACTTAAACAAGGCTATAGATATCATAAACTTCATATTTAGCGTTTTCATTAACACACAAAGTTGGTTGTTGGCTTAAACTCTTCTCCAGAAGGGCATATCAGAGAAAATATGTATAGTGATTTGGTATATGAATTCAAAAGAATAATTTGAAGTAATAACGAAGGCATGGGTCAGGAATCGATCAAGCAGAACCAATCCCATACTGTGGAGTTACCTGCCCTTGACAATCTGGAAAAATCCGCATAGACTTACGATGAAAGATCTGTTGTGACCACTCTAGCTCCTTCATTTTTGAATGGATCTTCCTCATTCTTGCATGTCACAAGGACAACCATAAACGCTTGGATGAGTTTGTTTTATAGCCAACAACCATCTACAGAGTTAGCTGCCCTTGGGCATCTAAAATATAGCTGTATAATGTTTTGACCACTCTAGCGCATTCATTTTTCATTTGATCTTCATCATTCTTGTAGGTAACCAGGACAAACATAAAAGCATGGATAATTTTGAATTTTGGTCAGATCCCATCACTAACTACGGAGTTAGCTGCCCTTGAACATCTGAAATGTATAGTTTTACCAGATTTCCTCTGCAATTTTTATTCAGATCTTTTTTATACTTGCAGATAATCAGAACAGGCATAATATCTTGAGTGTTGGCTTCATTCCTGATCACTGTTTCAAGTTGTAAAAACAACGGAAATCCCGATCTGGTAAGCGAGCATATAAGAGTCCATTATGAGTGTAAGGGTGGGGTAGAAATATTAATCCTGAGGATCACGGATTGGCATCACGAGGCTTGCCGAGTGATGACAAACAGTGATCTTGAGGATCCCATCCTTACACGAATGATGGATTATTTTTCTTGCTCACCACTAAATATTTCATTTTTACTGGAAAACATGAAAAAGGTCTCAAAATCCTGAATACGCTGAGATGTGACATGGTGACGTTATTTTAACATTACAATGACGTCACGGTTCGACGTGCGGCCAGGGTGCGGCTCCTCGTTGTTTTATCTTTCCCGAGGACTGGTTCGGGTATGTTTGAGAGAATTTTCTCGCACACCAGATCGGGATTTCCGTTTTTTTATCCTAGGCCTATGTGAGATTTTTCTATCTCACATACCCGTTTTTATTTTGCTCACCACTAACGACATCCTTTTATATTGGAAAACATAAAAAAGACTCCCAGAAAATCCTGAATACGCTGAGATGCGACATAGTGACGTAATTTTAACATTATAATGACGATACGAGTCGATGTGCGGCCGACGTGAGGCCGACGTGTGACTGTTTATTTTTTGTCTTTCCCACTGGCTGGTACGGGTATGTGAGATAAATAGAATCCATCATTGGTGTTCAGTGGGGACAGAAAAATCCCAACCCAAGGGCCCACCGTTCCAGTGGGAAACGAGGCTTGCCGAGTTTCCCACTGAACGGTGGACCCGAGGGTTGGGATTCTTGTGGAACCACTGAACACCAATGATCGATTCTTTTTCTCATATACCACGACCGTACGGTACAGTACTGTGTTTATCTGTTGGTGACGTCACTGAGGTCGATGTTTACTGTCAATGACGCGCGCTGTACAAATCAACTTGAAACAGCGCATTTAACAGTGAACAATTGGTTATTTCATCAAAATGGATTTACATGAACTAGCTTATCAGCCACAGTAACTTGAGTAAGTAATTTTGTTGAGGAAAATGTGTTGTTTTGTTTTGTTTTGTCTTTTTTACATCGTCAAGGCTCCTCGTCCCGGTGCATTCGGTCACTCATTCATTGCCAAACAGGTTAAATATGGCAATCGCAATGCACTCAGCATGTTCAAAGCATTGAATAAAGGTTTTAAGTAAACATGCGCAGTTTTACGTTGAAACCAAGTTGAATGCCGACTTAAA
Source organism: Loripinus fragilis (assembly GCA_964019695.1). Taxonomy (NCBI): domain Eukaryota; kingdom Metazoa; phylum Mollusca; class Bivalvia; order Lucinida; family Lucinidae; genus Loripinus; species Loripinus fragilis. Next base: position 79,206,289 of record OZ026525.1, read on the forward strand.
TCGCTGAAAATTCAACATAGAATTTTTCCCTGACTGACAACAATTCAACTTTCGTTTTCGAAGGAATACAGTCATGCGCCAAAAATGTTATCTCACATTAGCAACCGGCGCGTGTTGCTTATCTCGTATTAGTTACACTTGTCTCACATGGGTAGCGATGTGGGACAGATTTTTCCGACAGCGAGCTTACATAGGGATCACTCGGTCTCGTATGCGTTGGTATGTGAGAAAGAGTTTTCTCCCACCTTTGCCCATGTAAGAAAGGCTTATGTAAGAAAATTCTATCTAACATGACCACGTGACTGCTTTCTTACATGGTCAGAGTAAATATTCTTTTATTCCGTAAAACTATAATCAAAGGGTAATATATTGCGCTTAAGTAACTCAAAGGCACCAAGCATGGGTAAGCGTTAATTACTGACGTCATTTAACGTTAAAGACGTCATCGAACCACGTTCGACAAATGCAATGTGACGCTAATGGCATAGAGCGCCAAGCAGGAATTTATTTTGCATATTGCAACTTAACTAATGCCCCAATCGTGTGTTCCAGGCAATAACAAGGTGCGTACTAAGTTTACACCCATTTCAATACCCGATAAAAACACTCGTTAACTCAGAAATGTTGTAAATCCAACGAGTAAAAAGTTTAAATTTCATTTTTTTGCGTTTTTATGTTCCTGCAAAAAACCTTCGAAAAGTGGGAGAAAAACAATCCATCATGAGCCTGTCCATGTAGGATAGAGAAATTTCACCCTTGCATTCAGAACTTAACCAGGGACTCGGCAAGCCTCGTCCCTGGTCAATATTCCAACCCCTCGGGTGAGATATCTCTATCCTACATGGACACTCATGGTGGATTGTTATAATCTCACATGGGTCAAAACAGTGGAAATCCCGATCTGGTGTGGAATCATCTCGCTGATGAAGACAGGGTTGGTTGCCTTACTTTAATTGTGTTGTATGCGCATATAGCGTACTTGATACGTACTTGATCCATCAGTGATAGGATAGTAAGCCCTATAGGCTTGTCTTCACTGCCAATATTGTGTCGGCATGTGTGTTCTGATCATATACTATTGCCTGTAGACTCAAACTCCATGCCACAAGTAAAAAGATCAAAAATGTCAAAGGGTCGCTTCTGTCGCAGTGAGATGCCTTAACTCAGTTTGATGCAAAACAACGTGATCCGGGTCACTGTACAAAAATAATAGCAGGCCACTGTACAAATTCCAAGCTGTCTACCGCAAGTGACTATACAAATAACTATCCATAAAGAGCTCAGGATTTCAACTCTTTTAATCACCCAAACTTAAAAACCAAGATATTTTTTGTTCACGACAGATATTTTAAAGACCAATAATTTCGATTTCCTGAAAAATAACAGTTTATTTGTTTCTTGACACAAGAATACACAACCATTCATTTGGAAGAAATCGTGTGCAGTTTTACATGGTTAAATGATCAAGAACTTGTGCGTGCACAACTTGTGGGTAAACAGAAAGCATTCATCCTCTGAAATCCTCCTTATTTTTTTTAGCAATCCTATCAAGATAAAAATGAAATTAAGGAGAACATCGTCAAGTTTACTCACCTTCTTTGTGTGTTACGTTTCCTGTCGCTATAAAGATACAATCTCAAACATTGTACACTTCCTCTCCTACACTGTGGAAATGTTTAAAGGGATCAATTTGCTTACAAAAACTTGACAAGCAAGACGGGTTTTATAAACAACTTAGTCAGTTTGTTCTATTCGTCTAAAACAATTTAATTGCTTGTACATTATTATAACATAAACAACACTTTTCATTGGTCAAAGCGGTATTATGGAAAAGTCAAAAAGAGATATTCGCCGTGTTCGCTTAATATATATACCAATTTAAACGTGTGTGGTTTTGCCGCCAATTTATGACCTCTTGTCCATGTTTTAGTGATATAAGACAGGCTGTACGTCCCTCCTGATTGTCAGAAATACATGTGGACGTAAGTTTTGTGGTCAAATATTTCGTGGGATTCATTGCATCTATATTATGGCGGAAAGATGGAAATACTAATGTTGATAGATAGATCAGTAGGAATAAGTTGGCTGATGATATCATAAAACGGGCTGATTATATTATAAAACAGTTATGTCCTTATCAGCTGTTGTACATGATGTGATATGCACCAGAAAAATTTCATATTGACCTAAGCTACTGCCATGTCCAATATTATTTTTTCTAGATGTGCACCAGCTTAAAAGTCAATAATAGTATAATGCAGCGCCCAGTTTTCTTTCTAGTTGCTCATTCATCTCGCCGAGGAAGAAAGACCTGAGTGCTTTACTTAAATTATCATATGACGTCGCGTCTGGGAGTGAAATAACGCCATGCAATAAAATCTGTAAACCACTAGTGGTTTATCGATTTTTGGGAAACGTTATGACGTCCATTACAACGTTGGACAGATGACGTCCATAACAACGCTGCGTACATAATGACAAAATTATAACGTTTTTTACGCCAGAAATGAGATTTCGAAGTAATCTTCATGTCATATGATAAATAGAATCTAACATTCGTGCTCATGTTTTATTGAATTTATTAAACTCGTTGCGAAAAAGAGATAAAATGCTCGGCAAGCCTCGCATTTTATCTCTTTTCCTCAACTCGTTTAAAAAATTCAATAAAACATGAGCACTCATGTAAGATCCTCTATTTATGAACTTGCTGTCGCGTGGAAGTATTAATCCTGTGTCTCTTCCTGGCTGTGTCATGTGCTGGTATGTAGTCTGTGGTTACTTCTTGTTATTTTAGCTCACCTGAGCCATAAGCTCAAGGGGAGCTTATGTGACCGGATCTTCGTCAATCATCCGTAAACCTTTTCTTTTAACGACATCTCATCCAAAACCACTGGCTGAAATTTATAATTACTTCACACGAATTTTCCTCCTACTAAAATTGGCTAAATGGATTTGCTCCACCGACCAAGATGGCCAACAGAACTCTAGATAAGAAATATTTTCAATGACATCTCCTGCACCACTAGTCCAAATTCAAAATAAATCACAGAAATGTTTCTCATAATGCCCTCTTACAAAAGTGCCTATATGGCCCTGCTCCCCTGAACAAGATGGCCACCAGAGCTTTAGATAAAAAATATCTTTAAACGACATCTCTCCTGAGCCATAGGCCCAATTTCAAAACAATTTCAACCTTTTCTTCCTTATAATGCACATTGCCAAGAAATCTAAACGGTTCCGCTCCGCCGAATAAGACGGCCACCAGATCTCTAGATAAGAAATATTGTAAAACAGCATCTTCTGAACCACTGGCTCAAATTCAAAATAAGCTCATAATATGTTCTCCATAATGCTATCTGCTTAAATTGCTTAAATGGTTACGCTCCACTTAACAACATCATCTCCTGAACCACTGATACAAATTCAAAATAATTTCAAAGAAATGTTCCTCATAACGCACTCTGCCGAAATAGCCAAATGCCATTGCTCTGTCGAAAAAGATGGCCGCGGGAGCACTAGCTAAGAAATCTTTTAGACGACATATCCTCCTGAACCAATGGCCCAAATTCAAAAATATTACACAAAAATGGTCCTCATAATGCACTCTACCACATTTGTCTAAATGGTTCCGCTCCGCCAAACAAAATGGCCACCAAAGCAGTGATTAAGAAATATTTTAAACGACATCTTCTCCTGAACAACTGGTCGAAATTCAGAATAATTTCGCACAAATGTTTCTCATAAAGCCCTCTGACGTATCATTTTGTCAGGTCGAAGTCTACCTCAGGTGTTAATGCGTATACATGATTATACAATGCAAAATTTTGCGCTCATATATATACACAAATCATTTTTTAAACATGAAAACCTCGAATACGTTTTTTACAATGAAAATTATATAAAGTCGAAAATGCGAATTTACAAAGCCCAGCTTTATTTCTGCGCTTAATGAAGTCATGAGAATAGCAATCTGGACAGACACTTGTTACTTTCGTAGGGCCTCTCATCTGGGTCTACACAGTGTAAAACATTCCAGTGATGGGGTTTCATCAATTGAAGACATATATTTAAAAATAAGCAAAAATGAAATTAGTTTCTCAGATGGGGAAGGGAAAGCTGGTTGCTTTACTTTTATTGCTTTTTCGTGTCATGTGACCGTTGGTGTGTCTCTTCCTCACGGTGCGTGGGTTTGTCTGCAATGTGTAGCTGTGACATTTCCAGGTCATACCCACTTCAATGGTATTTTGAAAATGTCTTTAAACAAAAGTGGAATTCTGTGATGCGACCTTAAGCACATGCAGCTCCATACTTGCCTATACGTTACAATACAAACAAAATTGGGCCTCTACGCGAGAAAACCTGTCTTCGGCGGGTTGCAAATAACAAAGGCGCAGACCAGCCTGCGCATCCGCGCAGTCTGATCAGCGCCTTTGTTATTCGCTTTGTGGAAAGAATCATATGTAAACTTACTACATGTGAAATTTCAATTTTTTAGCCAGTCTGTATATCTGAGGAGGCTGGTTTGAACTCGCTTTTTCGAGAACCCCGAAGACAGGTTTTCTCACGACGGGGCACAACTAATGATGCAATGGGTCACATGTAAAGTGCTTGTACGACTCCATTCGTCTGCACACTAGTACTACATGGATATTCTTTATAAAACTTTACTGGCATTTATCTATATTTACATTTCCAGTGCGGGTCTTTAAATGTACCTTTACATTTGAGATGTGGTTCATTTAAGAAATGAATTCATTTTTTGGAAGGTTCATGGAATCATGAATACTTCGGGTCTCGTGCAAAGCACGAGACCCGAAGTATTCATGATTCCATGAACATTCCAAAAATTGAATTTATTACTTATATTTACATTTTATATTATCAGTAAAGTATCAATTTTCAATTTTCACCTAACTTAGCTTGTTTTCCAGATGTTTTGAATTAAATCAGACATAACGTAGGGTTTGGAACAGCCAAAACGCCAAAATTCCGCGCTTAACGTCATGGCGATACGTGTTCAACGTCACGCAAACGTCAGTAAACAAGCAACGTTATTGGATGGACTTGACGTGAGCCCGCTCAAACGGCGCGTATGTGGGTGTGGCTTAAATCGATTTGTTCATGAAGGTATGAACCACATCTCAAATGAAAAGCTTCATTTAAAGACTCGCAATGGGAATGTAAATATTTAAGAAATGAATTCAATTTTTGGAAGGTTCATGGAATCATGAATACTTCGGATCTCTTGCAAAGTTAACGTGAAGCCCTTCTGGCTTCACTTACTTTGCACGAGACCCGAAGTATTCATGATTCCATGAATCTTCCGAAAATTGAATTCATTTCTTAAATGTAACCATCCTTGTAAGCCCAGGAGTAGCACATTCCATTACACTGCATTCATTGTTGCTCAGGCATTTTTTGTCAATGTCCATATCCATGCCCCCATCTCCGTAAGCCAAGGCGTAAATGTAACCATCCTTGTAAGCCCAGGAGTAACACATTCCATTACACTGCATTCATTGTTGCTCAGGCATTTTGTGTCAATGCCCATATCCATGCCCCCATCTCCGTAAGCCAAGGCGTAACTCATTCCATTAATTGGTGAATGCAGTGTACCTGAATGGGGTTTGCTTATGAATGCAGTGTATCGGAGGGCTTACGAGGATGCAATGAAACAAGCTCTCTTAATGTCAAACTGCATTTCTTAAAAAGATCTTTAAAGAAAACTATTATGACTATGATATGCATGCAGGGGCTTTAGAAGAGCGATTGGCTCTCCTTAGCAGACGGAACATTATCGTGTGTAGCTCAGGGAGAGGAGACAGAAAGCTTCAGAAACGCTTTCAGAGAGTCGGGTCAAGATTTAAGACGTCTTGCCAATTAAGCCAACAGCCCCTCCTGATCTGCTGAAAACTCTTTAAAAAGAGTTCATCGATGATTTGGTAAACTGAGATTCGAGTGAAACAAACCCGACCTGACTGATGCGATACGTCATGCAGTCGATCTTGAGGCATGTAAGAGAGAGCCCTGCGAGGGCAAGGCTATCTGAAAACCACATATGAACCTATGGATAAAAGTGATGTCATGTCTTGCAAGTTAAAGTTGGAAGAAGAAATGAAAAGCCTTCAGAAAACTTTGGCTGAGCTTCAAAAATCTTTTCAGACTTTGAAACAGCAGAGAGTTTCAAACAATAACAGCTATTCAAGTAGCAACAATGTAAGCTTTTGACAGGGCAATTTGGCTCAATGGGAAAGGCGTAGACGTTATGAATGTGGGCTCAGAACATCATCTGGGGGATAGATATTCTTTATGCAAAGATAACAGACCCCAAAAGGAAGAATAATTATTCATAGACAATGATAAGTCCGGTTGCAGCCATGAGCGCGGGCTACTTGGATAAGTCACGTAACAGTGGCTATAAAGCCATGGTGAGCAATATCATTGGATAAGTTAGGTAGCGGTGTGATTGTGTCACCTGCCCGAGCAGACTTGCCTAACCCATGTATTTCCCAGGCAAAGTCTCGGGTCAAGACTTCTCAGAGGAGAAAGTAATGTGACGTACGCAGTCACGTGTATGATACGTTGGTACAGCGAACTATATGTACGTGTAGATGTACTATGTTATCACATGACGTCGCTTTTGGGAGTGATATAACGCCATGATAAATACACATTATCATAATAGTAACTTGATCTGGCGTACTGTATCACGTCCAGTGGATGAGGTCATACCATCGGATCACCCGTGACGCGTAGCGTCGAGGGTGATCCAATGGTATGGCCTCATCCACGAGACGTCGTGATACTGTACGCCAGATCAAGTTACTGTTATGATTATATCTTTATTATATGCCTTTTTCTGACATTCTATCTGATTTTAAACCCTGTTTTGGTCTTTAATCACGAAAAATTGCGGGAACGTTTGCCATAATGTTGATTTTCTTGACGTCACGTCAACATGTTTTCCGTCTCTGGTTCCATGCTTGCAATTTACTTTACGTAACGTCGCCGCAAAAGCAGGTAACCGACGTTAGCCTCGTTTTAAAGGATAGTGATGTGGATTCAGAAAACCTCAGTTCGTTGATCCGGCTTTCTGTATCAGATGGCCAGAAAACAGACAGTTTAAAAGTCGTATCTGTTATAGGTATATAATAAATCTTCAAACCAATAGTGGTTTACAGATTATGTAACATTACGTAATATAATCCACACCGTACAACCGGCTGCTTTGATGACAGGTTACTAACAATGATTACAGATACAGGTTTTTATGTTCCATGAAGGGTAGGTTATAATTTTCAGTTTGCAAATTTGTTAGAGAAGTCCTCTGGTACTCTGTGGTAGATGAGTACACTTGTTAGTGTTGAGGGATCCTACAGAAACAAGCTGACGTTATATCACTGACAAATAAAGCCACACTTGATCATCATTTCAGAGGTTTCCCGAGAAAAGTCACATAAAAACGGTTATCTGTTCAGGTTGTGCGTCTCTCCGTCAAAGTCTGCTGTCTGCACTTATATACAATAAAACTACTATCATTCAGCTACATCTCTGCCAAACTTGGAATCCGCAGTTTGATTTATAAAGTTACTGGAGCCCATCAAAGATGACAGGTAGATGAAAAATGGCTGCCTTTGTCAACAGATCAATTTTGAAGTGGCCGTCTTTGATGACAGGTCATGAATTTTAGTGGCTAACATTGATGACAGGTCATAATTCTAGAAAGTTACTTTAGATCAACATATTTCTTCAGCCTGTGGTCTCAACTGAGAGCATAAATCATCTTCCATATTACATTTATGTCAAAATAATCTTATCTGTCATTTGGCTAGCTGATATTGAGCCTGGGTAAACAGTCTAGATCCAGACCAGACACTTTAGAAACAGTGTCCATACTGTTTCTTGGAGGATATAGATACAAAAAATAAGCTCAAAATGTACGTCTAGATCAGATATCAGTTAGCTGACAAATACGAATATCAACTTTTCAGTGAAATATTGAGTTTTGTTATATCAGTTATTGCACGTTTAGGTTTTAAGGACAGGGTTTGGTTTGGGTTGTGCCACTTCCTGGTCATTGCTCATTTGATTTTTGTTCAAAGCAGTAGCAGTACCTGGGGGCAATATTTCACTTCCCCATATGAATCAACAGAAAGTTGTGAATCACTGTTACAGGTTGAATGGCAACACAGCAAACTATTTTCAGCCTTGATTATGGTTTGCAAGTTGACAACGTGTGATGTTGAAAACTAAACAGGCATGGTGTCCTCTTGCATCTTGGCTGGTATCTTTGTGTTGTGCCTTGGTGACCAAAGTATTTGTTTTAAAGATTTTGACGATAGACATCCATCAATGGGGGTCAATCTAAGGGTCCTCAAACTCTAAATACGAGGGTGTTACAATACAGTCTAGGGACAAGATGCCCCTGTACTTTAAAACAATCACTGCAGTAAAATTACATATATCAACACTCTGCCAGATTTGCTTTCAAAATAAACAGCCTAGATACAATATGTAAGCTTGTCGTATCTCCATGCATGTAAAACATGAGGCCAGTGATTTATTAGCTTTGGATACAAGTAAACTTCATTTAACAGTAAAGACCCAGATGTAATGCTACATCTGGCGACATTTGATCAGCGTCTGCACTGTTACCCATTGAAGGGCCAGCAAAACACATCTGAAAATGTCGTCTGCTAAAGTTGTTGGCTGTATACTTAGTGCTAGTTAACATCCCATGTAGATGGAAGATTCAATTGGAACATGAAGGGTCAATACACTTACTGTGGCTGTTTGTCGCATACTTTGCTGTTTTATACAGTAGGAACTTATTAAAATTAAGTTAATTTCTGGAACAGTCTTATCTGGGTTTTGATAGATAAAATAGATTCAACAAAAACAAGGCAATGATGAATATATTATGTTTTGCTGTATGCATGGGACTATCTTATAACAGAGTAATTTCTAAATTCAGATGCTGAGCCCAGTTAAATAAACAATTAATCTCAGAGTGTTGATAACACAATTACTGGCAAAATTTATGAACTCGGATCCAAGTCTCAAAAGCGCTTGTCTCTAGACTGAATAAGTTACCAGCCTGACCTAATTCTAACTGACCGATACAGTCAAGATTTTCACAGTTTAGTTGGTCATCCATATTAAGACTCTTTTAAAAGGTAATGCATTATGTGTTGGTTAGTTGATAATTTATCGTGACTTCAAGCATGGTCAGTGAGCCAAATAATTTTCTTTCGTCAAATTAGGCTGTAATGTAAATTTTACTATTTGATAAATATCTTTAGTTTGAAAAATGAAGTGTGAGTATATAATATATTGACAGAGTGGAAAATTTGTTGCCTGCATGATGGTATAGAAATGAAAAGATTGCGTAATTTGATACATAAGTGACTCATGGTTAAGGATGGTGGAGCATAACTATTTTCAGACTTTTTGGAAGCTCTCAGATAGTATAACTTTTAACAAATGTTTATCTGATATATCAATTAGTATGCAAATATAATTATAAATACATTTTTGTCAAAATAGCAAAAAGTAAACTGTCTGAATTATCAAATTATCCAAAATTTAAGTTTTATTTTTACTAAGGAATAACATCACTATTAATTTTGAACACTGCGTTTTTTTCAAGAGCAATGAATTTTATTCTATTTTTTTAAGGGAAAATAATTCTATTGGCCTTAATTATAGCTTAGTTTCAAGTATGCATCTCACAATTTGTCTTTAGAGAATGGCTCTTGGACATAGTAGTGTTGCATATTTCTAAGATATTTTAGCACACTTTCAAATGCAATTTATTTTTGTTAAATCATTAGATAATATATGTTTCAAACAAAGGGTTGAAGAGTATTTTGATAGAGTTTGATTTTTTAAAAGAAAAAGCGATCTAATCTTGATGGAAAACAGGGTAGGCTGGTTACTTATTGAATGATCCTCATATTCCAAATTGTGATCCACCATCAAAATGTTTTATTAAATACTTTGGTTACCAAAGCACAACACAATTGATAACAGTCAAGACGCCAGTAGACACCATGCCTGTTTAGCTTTCAACATCACATGATGTCAACTTATACCATACCAAGGCTGAAAATATTTTGCTGTGTGGCAAGATCAGGATAGCATCTGTTTCCATTCAATCTGTAACAGTGATTCACAACTTTTCGTTGATTTATATAGGGGAGGTGTAATATTGTCCCATGGTGCTGGTACTGCATGGAAACAATAACATAAACAATGACCAGGAAGTGGCGCAACCCAAACCAGACCCTTACCTTAAAGCACATATTATGAAAAACTTAATATATTACAAAACTCAATATTTCACTTAAAGGTGGATACGCCCTTTTGTCATCGATCTAGACGTACATTTTTTGCTTATTTTTGTATCTATATCCTCTAATAAACAGTATGGATCCTGTTTCTTAAGTGTCTGGTCTGGATCCAGACTATTTACCTATGCTCAATATCAGTTAATCAACCGACATATAGATTATTTTGACCTGAATGCAATATGGAAGGTGATTAATGCTCTCAGTTGAGACCAAAGGCTGAAGAACTATGTTAATTTAAATTATCTTTCTAGAATTATGACCTGTCATCAATGTTAACCACTAAAATTCATGACCTGTCATCAAAGACAGCCACTTCAAAATTGGTCTGTTGACAAAGGCAGCCATTTTTCATCTACCTGTCATCTTTGATGGGCCCCAGTAATTTTATAAAATCAAACTGTGGCTTAAAATTTGGCAGAAATATAGCTGAATGATAGTAGTTTTATTGTATATAAGTGCAGACAGCAGACTTTGACGGAGAGACGCACAACCTGAACAGATAACCGTTTTTATGTGACTTTTCTCGGGAAACCTCTGAAATGAAAATCAAGTGTGGCTTTATTTGTGAGTGATATAACATCAGCTTGTTTCTGTAGGATCTCTCAACACTAACAAGTGTACTCATCCACCACAGAGTACAAGAAGGCTTCTCTAACAATTTTGCCAACCAAAAATTATAACCTACCCTTCATGGGACATAAAACCCGTATCTGTCATCATTGTTAGTAACCTGTCATCGAAGCAGCCGGTTGTACGGTGTGTAATCATTGCGCAAAAGTTGACAAAATCGTGAAGTGTTCACGCCAAATTTGTGATATTTAATTAAATTTAACGTCATGGATATAGAATATAACATTGGTGCTATTGTATTATTGAATCTATTAAACGATTTAGGAAAATAGATAAAATGCTCGGCAAGCCTTGCATTTTATCTCTTTTCCTCAACTCGCTTAATAAATTCAATAAAACAATAGCACTCATGTAAAATCCTCTATTTCTGCAAAAAGAGGAGCACTCATGTAAGATCCTCTATGTTTTTGACACGAGTAAAGAAAGCCAATATATGCATTGAACCACCTTTGGTGGTTGAGCATGCTTTTTCCACTGATGGAGTTTGTTGGCAGCAACGTTGGTATACAGAGGTGAAATAACCATTATTTATCCAAGTTTGACATATAGTAGTATAGGGGGTGGTTGGGTTCCAAGAAGTGAAATCGGTTTAAGCCCTCCAGTAAAATATCTTTACTGAACGTTCCAAGGCGATGTTCCGTTTGTGGATCATTTGTGTTATGTCTTGTGTTTGTCATGCTTTCGCGTCTGTTCATTTCTGCTTTGTGGTCACCTGAAGGGAAAGGGCTGGCCTCTTGGCTCTTGTTTGTGATGTTTATTGTAATTTTGTTACTTTCCCACTTGGTATCTTGGGACAGGTGTGGTACTCCTGATCCTTGGTGTCTTTCTTACTTGAATTAAGACAACAGGCCCAAAGGTGAGACTATTGATTCATAGATATTCAAATGTCCCGTAACAGTCATCAACTGGGAATGGTCACGTGATATTGGCTATAAAAGCGTAGAGGGCAATGTAATCTGGTCAATTTGCTTTTTATCCTCGTAGAGAGCACACAAAAGAGAAAACGACGTATATCCACCTAAGGCATCCGGTCAAATTACAACACACTTCACCAGGGCTGTCTGCAGACAGGATTACTAACTATTGTAGTTATTGATCCGATTTTTATGTTTCAATTAGCAGCCTGGACATTGGATAGGTTAAAGCTTCTGAGAAAAGCTTTACGATATGGAGCTTACTCTGTTTGCTGAGCTCTGTGGAGTCTCAGACATTAGGATGATTAGGTGATGCTCATATGCCCAGAGTCTGTGCTTGGTTTATAATATTAATGTATTTCTGGGCGATTTTGTAAAATAACCATCAATGCTTCTAATCATTTCATTCTTGCGAGTCCTGACAATACCTCATCAAGGACTATAAGAGCCAGTGGATGTGATTTCCAACAATGTGGCAATTTGACAAGTGTAGACTCAGACGAGCCTGAGCAACCTCCTTTTAAGTTTAGAAACTCCAAATGCTGTTCAGTCAGTAGCTTAACAACCATAGAATATTCAAGCGACGAGCAAAGGCTCTGATCATACTGTGCATGTACACAGGCTGGTCTGAGGCTTTGCTGGTCGCACATACCACATTGTTGGAAATCTCATGCACTGGCTCATAACATTTCGCCGTTTAAATCATGGGGCCTAAAGAAATCTGGTTAGTCCTGTTCATTTCTTGCGCTCCTGTAGTGACAGAATTTATAGTTAAAAATCTCAAAATGTCCAATTTTCGAAAGTTTACCATCTCTCTATTCGTCAACATTTTCCAGATGTAAAGCACTAAGTCATGCAAGCAGTGATCACATAATATATTTTAACAAAAATGGTGGGGTAATTGTGTTTCAATCCCAGTGTGCTTCGCCCAAAAGGCGACAAGTCAGTGCTAGAGCGCTACCTGTCGGTGACAATGGTAATCATATGTCTCTAATCAAGTGACAAGGGTAGCTCAAAGAAAAAAAAACTATATATCCATACACCACAGGCGTCACTGCGTTGTGTAGTTGAGCAAGACACATTTTTCTTTGCTTAGTACTGGTTAAAACCCAAGAAGACCAATCCAAAATTAACTGGAAAATTGTTGGCTGGGATGTAAAGGATCAAGTCAAATAAACAAATCACCATCTGCTATTCCATTGTTTAAGCCAGATAGGCTCATGCTTTAGGAAAGTACATCAGAAAATTCGCTCAGTAGAATTAAACATTTTAAACATTGGCTATGTTATAAGTGGTGGAAGCGTAGGGATTATGTCAAATGCCAGAGTGGATTTGCCTTACCAATGTATATTCCAGGTCAAGTCTCAGGTCCAGACTTCTTCTCAGAGGGAAAAGTATTATGACAGTGCGCAGTCACGTATATAATACTTTGGTACAACATACTAGATATATGGGTAGATGTACTGTGCAAATTAGAAACCCCATTGTTTGTGATAAAAAAAAGGTAACCTATATGTGCAATAATAAACCATCCTTGGTGGTTGAACTTGCTTTTCCACTGATGGAATTTGCTGACTGGTAGGCTTATGTTATAAGAGCCAGTGCATGAGATTTCCAACAATGTGGTATGTGCGATCAGCAAAGCCTCAGATCAGAGCCTTTGCTAGTGGCTTGAGTATTCTATGATTGTTAAGCTACTGAATGAACATCATTTGGAGTTTCTAAGCTTAAAAGGAGGCTGCTAGGGCTTGTCCGAGTCTATACATGTCAAAAAGTCAAATTGTTGGAAATCTCATGCCACGGGTCATAAGTGATGGCAGCGACGGTGAAATACAGATGTAAACGTACCTTTGCTTTCCACACAAGATGGCATATTGTAGTAGAGGGGATTTTTTGGCTTCAAGCAGTATGCCCCAGCAAGATCTCTTTGCTGAGGCTTCAAGCAGAGCTATCATTGCTTGACCAACCGGTAATCCGGTTAGATGTTCACCACTCAGCTTAACAGATGAAAAAGAGTTCGCTTTGCTGATGTATTTTAATGTAGATGACACACTTCATTCAAGTGACAAATGCCCCCATGCAAAGCGTGAGGTATGAATGCTATATTGAAAGCATCAGCACCACCGCTCAACTCTGACAAGTTATCTTGTAGATTTACACTATTGTTATGATTGAATTTCAATTTTAGCGTCTCTCGTTCGAATCTGACACGAATCTCAAAGCACATTGTAACCATAGCCACACGAAAGAGTATGACAAATGGGTAGAATATGCTATAAGAAACCACCCAAAACAAAAAGTCGCGTTTCACAAATTTCTTTTGAATGGTTTAATAGACAAATGATATATGCGCCTCTTCGAGAGAAAAAAAATCATCATGTTTCATGCAAACAACAAAAGGACAAATAATATATGCGCCTCTTCGAGAGAAAAAAATCATCATGTTTCATGCGAACAACAAAAGGGCAGACCAGCCTGTTCATTTGCACAGTCCTTTGTTTTTCACTATCTGGAATGTTAATAGATAAATAAGCTCCATGCTAAATTTCAGTATTCTTGCTAGTCTTTGTAGCTGAGCAGGCTGCATTAAGCCTTATATGGTCGCAACCCTAAAAGACAAATTGGCTATCAAAGAGGCCCATACAGGAGTCCATTTCTTGTTTTTGGGGTAATATAGCTTTTTCATGCTCAAATCAACTAAGTATGACATTGATCATGCCCATTAATGTCAAAATGACATCAATTGTTGGCATTTTAATATTTTTAGCATAATAAATGAGCCACGACATGAGATTTCCAACAATGTGGTATGTGCGACCAGCTAAGCCTCGGATCAGCCAGCGCATACGCGCAGTCTGATCAGAGTATTTTCTAGTCGTTTGAGTATTCTATAACTGTTAAGCTACTGATTGAACACCATTTGTAGTTCCTAAGATTGAAAGGAGGCTGCACAGACTCGTTCGAGTCTACACTTGTCAAAATGCCACATTGTTGGAAGTCTCGTGTCACGGCTCAAATACAGATTGAAAGCAAGAAAAGTCTTTATTTTCAGCATTTTAGTTTTTGAGAGCAGTTGAAACAGCTACGTGCATTAAGCATCTAATTTGGCCCCCTCTGGAGCCAAAAACAAAAAGTTGCGTTTCACAAATTCCTTTTGAATGGTTTATTAGACAAATGACCAAAGTGTTAAGGTATGGCATCTATTACACGACCCTCTCAGGCTGGTCAGCGCTATAATCACGATGTGAGTCAATCCATCCGTCCATTAGCAGTGAAATGCTCATAACTCTTGAACATCAGTACCACAACTCAGCCCTGGCAAGTTATCTTGCAGATACACACTAGTGTTATGATTATATTTCAATTTTAATTCTTATAAACCCAAAATATTCAATGAAAAACTCCCCAGATTCATTCTTCAAGCCTAGCGTGCCGAATTGCAAGTAATATTCAGGTCTAAACATCAGTACCACCGCTCAAATCTGACAAGTTATCTTGCAGGTGTACACTAGTGTTATGATTGAATTTCAATTTTAGCGTCTCCCGTTCGAATCTGACACGAATCTCAAAGCACATTGTAACCATAGCCAAACGAAAGAGTATGACAAATGGATAGAAATATGCTATAAGAAACCACCAAGTGTTTTCTCCATACATTTGTTTAAAGTTGATTTCTTCAACATATCTGATAACATTTGGCGGAAGAAAATTGCATGTAAACCATCTCTCCATATTAAACACGCCTAAAAACACGAGTGCCATTCTCATGACAAGCTGTCTGCCTCTTTTTATTGAATCTCGTCGAATGTCCATCTTTGACGCTGTCAAAACTAGCATCATCTCTCCTAATAATCCTTGATACTTCAAAAGCATTTTGATGAAAAATAGCACAGCAGTTGCATCTGAACTATTATCACGCACCACACCTGTAAAATCAACAGTTTCAAACATAACAAAAAATATATGCCCTGCAGTGACTATCATAAGAAGAACATCACTTGAATTAAATCTTTTATATGTAATCCTTTCTTTCCTGGCCCCCAGAAACCAAGCGAATGGTGCTATTATGCAAATGGAGTAGAGATAGCTGGTCTGTATCGTTGCGTAATACTTTCTCATGATTGTTGAATTAGAAGTCCTATTATATAAGAGGATATCGCTTTTCTTAATAGTTGTCATATATTCTATTTCATTATACCATATAAGCGTAAATATTCCACCAATCAGTAGAAAGGATAACATGAATGTCCACCTAGCAGTAAATGTGATGGTTCCCTTTACTGCTAAAATAATGTACCTGTATACTTTGTGCTTGGGAGTTTCCTTCAAAGACAATTGCGAATCGCTAAGATGATTTTTTGAGTTGTCCAAAGGCTCTCTGTCTGTGTCAATCGTTGACAAAGATCCAACTGATGTTGACCTTTCTGTGTTTTGTTTTGACTGTGATAGTCCTGGTATTGTTGGGCTGTACATCACCCATAGATAGCACAATGAAAGTACAACAAATTCAATCGGAAATTGATTGGAGAATTTATAAATCCATTCCGCGATATAGTCAATTTTTGCTGTATCATTATGGCAAGACACAAACATAAGTTCTTCCAAGACTGAAACATTAATCTTACTTCCTGCATATGTTTGAAGATTCACTGTATCTTCGGCGAGTTTGATATTTAAACCAACATTAACTAACAGTGTGAAATTGGCTGCTAGGATATTTGACATGGACAGCTTTAGGAGACGATTATTTGCTGACTTCTTTTTGAACCTCAGCAGAAATAATGTTTGACATAGGCAAAATAAAACACTGCAAAATTGTCTCCCGGCGTTCAAGAGTCGAATCGATACTTGAATTTCAAAACACTGCATTTTTGCTAAGCTTCTGTATATATCGTAAATGGGCAACACAATTGCGACAATGCAACAAACACATAAAGCAATTGCCCGCAGTGGAATATAAGTCCAAAATGGCAGTTTATCCTTACATTCTTCAGGTAAATCACGACTTCTCCAGGAATCGAACAGGAAATCCATATAAGCATCAGAAAAGGGTTTATCATTTTCAACGACAAAAGAGGAATTTTGTCTGAGACGTGTAAAGATAACCATTGCAATTATAGCTAATAGAAATAGTGTTATCTCCCATATATAAAGCGGCATTAGAGAAATTCCATATTTACTGGTTCTCGTCATGAAGTAAGACAGCATCAACACAGCAGATATCCCAGAGAAAATGGCAGCCAGAACCAAAGGTGTAGCCCATCCCTTGGACGGTTGATCATCCGTATCACTTTCGCTTGTTGTACCAGGAATGGGCGTGGCTAAATCACGTGGTTCATCAATGATATCTGTAGCCATACTCATCTAGAATATATAATAAGTGTAAGTTATTGTATGGTTTGTGCGTATGTGCGGGAGGATAATCAACGAGCTTTAGTGAGCTTTAACCGCCTTATTGCATCAGCATACATGTGCACTTTGTGCATAGTAAGATATCTGATGTAAAACATTCGGATATCACTCAAAGATGCAATAAAGTAATATATCTCTACCATAAGATAAGTTGATAATATATTATGAAGCTTCAATTTATGATGCCCTCGACAAACGATATAAAACAAGAAATCGAAATATACTGATGGAAAAAAGTTTAGCAATTATTTATAATGGGGTTTCCCATAGGCGATCTTTGAAACATTGGATCTTTTAAATTGGTAGGTTCGCAAACATGTCAGTTGTTTGAAAATGACCAAATGGCTACCCGCAAGTGGTCAAAAGAAACAAAATCAGACTTCAAAATGAGGATTTGATCTGCTGAGCATTTTAATTTCAAACGTTATTCAATTGAAAGGGAGGTTATTTGGAAAAATACGATTTTCAACTAAAAATGTACGAAAAGCGTGAACATAACATTCAGTTTTAAACCGTTTTTCACTTTCTTGCTTTTAGATCTATACATTTGACAGAAAAATGAAACTTTTAGTAGAAAACTATTCGCACTATTGCCATATAAGCTGTTTTAGCAAGGGGGCATAAAATCAGACTTTACATTATGTGAAATATCAACCTGTTAATGTCATCGTACTCGTGAACGTTTGTCAACATATATTTTCGACACTATGAAATTTAAAGTCCTATTTCTTCTAAACTGTGAATCCTCAAAGTATATTGCTAAACTTTTTTCCCTCAGTATACTTATCCAAAACTACCAAAATAATATCACAAACGCTGTGAATCAGAAATCATGCATAATATGTAGTTTTAACATATCACCATGCGCGGATCCAGAAAGTTTTGTCAGAGGGGTGGCAAAATTTGATAACTTTTTTTTAGTTGATGAGGGGATAGAGCATCCAAATGTCACTATAAATGGGCCATCCTCGGCCCGCCAGCGAAACGCCATTTAAATGGCGTTTCGCTGGCGGGCCGATAATGTCCCAACATTGAAAGCTGGCTTGGTAGCTTTGTAATTTTCAGGGGATCCGGAACAGTATTGCTATGAAACCCTATATTTTTGTGATTTTTCAGGGGGGGGGGTCCTGTCCCCCTCTGGATCCGCACATGTATCACATATAAATACATCCTCGGTAACCCAGGCGTGACCATACTGTTACTCTGTATTCATCAAGAGGGTTTGTTTGTTTGTTTGATTTGATTCTTTACATCCCATCAACAATCTTTCAGTTAAACAGGGACTGGTCTTCCTGGGTTGAGCCAGTACTAAACTAGGATAAATGTATCTTGCTCAAGGACCACAACGCATTGATGCCGGTGAGGCTCGAACCCGCGACACCTCAGTCTCGAGTCAAGCACTCTACCACTCATCAAGAGGGCAATATAATAAACCCTTTCTTACATAAATATCCATGCTTAGGACCACCCACAATGAATAATTATATCAGTAAACTTACATGATTTCACATAGAACAAAGATATTACTTGTCAGGTCCACTAGTGTAGGATTAAATCTACTGCATTTTTTTCCATAAGCAAACAGACAGAGTAGACCATGATCAGACAGATCTTACAAGAGCTGCCAGATCTGGGTCTGCTCTGTTTGCAAATGTGTTAAAGACGTCTCTATGAGGTATTGGACATCACTGCTTGAAAAACCCACATTAGCTTTGAGTTCTATTTTGAGGACATGGGCATATAGTGTAGAAATAGACCAGACACCACATTAAACAGCGTCTGATCAGCGTCTCCATTGTTTTCTAACTTGAATTTCGAAAAGAAAAAACCGAAAACGACTGGAATTAAACTACAAGCCTGCCACACCTAAAATGGAAAAAGGCAGGATAGGAAGTAAATTCGACAAGTTTGGGTAGTAATATACACTGCTAAAAATATTTAAACGAACACTGCGTGTTTTGCCATTGATCACAATACAAATGCACTCAAAGCCCGACTCAATGCAAGAGTTGGATTAATAAGGCAAAAACATGTTTGTCCTGTAATTAGTTCAGATACTGATGAATGATGATGATTCTTGATGAAAATGAAGTAATCCCTCACCAGAAATCTCCATGGAACGCTTTATGTAAAAAGGAATTTTGTTAAAGACACCCCTTTTTTCAAAACCAAATTAAAAGACGACTTTTTCAATCAAACATCACAGCACTATCATTTCTGTACAGAAATCATTAGGTTGCGCTATTAAAAATCCAAAGATTCTACAGGGTTCCAGAAAAAAAATCGTCATTTTGAAGAATATTAAAAATTACAAAATTTGAGACATGAACTTGAGCAGCGATTATTTTGTCAAAAACTTTTTTGATCCAATACTTTGAGTCTCTTTGCAAATATAGCAAAAACCTTATTGTCTAGTGAAATGTATGACTTGTCTATAGGACAGGGGTTAACATTATCACCTATGGAAAATTATCTGGTGTTCCTTTAATAGTTTGAGCAGTGTATATATGTCATCAAATTGAAATGCACACATTTATTGCAAAATCAATTTTGAGGTAATGCCCCAGTCACACACACACTTACGGACTCTGCGGATGGTACGTAAAGCCCGTCCGCAACTATCCACTCATTCCGTAACGATACGTATCACATCCGCAGAGAACGTAACAGTTCGTATCTTATCCGCAACTAACCGCAAGGCACTTTCCATCCGCGTCCAAATTTTGAAAAATATCAAAAAAGTTCTGCGGATGAAAACAACGCAATGATACGTAACCCTAGGCAATAATACGTAATTATTCGTATTGCATCCGTATCTCATCCGCATCTAAACGTATCAAAACCTATCATTCCGCAGTCGACCCAAAAGTTGCGGACTGTTACGGTTTCATTCGGGTCGTTACCTTTAGTAACTCTTTGTTACTTATTACGTTCGGCGTATTTGACCTATACACGCAGATCGTTGCGGATAGTTGCGAATGGCTGATTTCATATGCGGATAAATACGTATTGTTACGACCCCTTACGTGTACGATGAAGCCCCTTGCTACAACGCCCCTTGAACAGAAGAGTAAGTCTTCAAATATCGTCTTTCTCGTGCCAGACGATGTGTTTAGAATGCCTTGGCATACAGGCTATGAGGGGGGGGGGGGGGGGGGAGAAAATGTATGCAGAAAGACTGAATGTTATAAGATTTAAAGCATGCGGATTTTTTACATGATTGTTCATGTATTATTTGCATTTATTAAATGAGATGAGGAAAATTGATAATATGTGAGGCTCTGACAAGGATGCTATCATTTAGTTAAATAATTTTGGATCGCAAATGCAATATTCTATTTATCATGTAATATTTTGCATTTGCATGTATAGATAAAGGTCCTTACTGTCAAGAATCTTACCTAATATTGCTCATAAACCGTCGCCATGTAGCAACGTATGTGTAACTTATTTGTACATTGTATATTATTTAATCTACAAATGGAGTTTCATATTATTTGCAAAGCCTCTTCTTAGATTATGTGACATCTGCGTCTTTATCCGCTGTCTCTTGCTGACTATGTCTGAGGCGTAAGAATAGTTGTCATCCTGTTGAGATGTTTGGCGTTGAGAGTGTGCCTTCTAGAGACATGCTGCTTCTTCTTTCCAGGCATAATGTTAAAAAAAACGATGGACGAACGATATGGTGCAAAGTCTGCGGTTGCAAACAGATCCACTAAGTATACGCAACAGTCCGCATCTAAAGGTATCTATTCGTATTTACTCGTATCTATAGGTAAGGGAAGGTAATGAAAGGTATGTAGACCGTATCTATTGGTATCTGTCCGCATTGTGTCGGTTCACTGGAACGTATCGATCCGCTGACATTCGCATTTATCCGCAATGATCCGTTACTACCCGCAATTGAAGGTATGTGCGTCTAGCAAACGCATCAAGAAATTAGGCCCCGCCCTCATTTTTCTGCGGACGACTGCGTTTCGATCCGAAACTCTCCGTAAGAGTACGTATGTGTGTGTGTGTGACTGGGGCATAAAGGTATGACATCTGCTTTCTCCGCTGACTTTCCTGAGCTCACGGCAGATTTCAAACTCCTATAACTTTCCGACTTACAGGTGATCAAAAACACAAAGTATGGATACATGTACTGTCTACCAACCAAGAGTGACAGTGTCGTAATACTTTGTTTACAATTGCTAAGTAAAACACCTACGTGTAAACTTCACTTGAGCTAACGCGAATCGATAGATTACTTGAGTATTAATCCTATCCACAGGATAGGATTAATACACGAGTCCTCTATCGATTATAAGTCCCTTATAACTTTGTAAACAAAACATGATGTCACTGTCACTCTTGGCTGGCAGGAAAGTAGTTATTTTCTAAATTGGACCATTAGTAGAAAAATGACTGTTTTGTATATAATAAACACAAATACCTGGTTGAAATTTGGATATTGACTGTCGAGACAAGCGCATACAGCATCAAAACTCTTTTTATTGATTTTTAATTATAACAAATCGATCTTACTTAAGAAATAGATCAGCTCTAGCAGTGAATTGTTGAGTAATAATTCACTGTTGGAGGTCAGTTTTAAAAGAAGATCAAATCACGAGCGTGCAGCGCAAGTGAGTTAACTTCGTAAAACTGACCGACAAACAGTGAAATATCACTCAACAATTCACGCAGTAGAGCTGATCTATTTCGATTCTAACACACAATAAACGACAAAACACATTTGAAGTATTCAGCTTCTTCCAACTTTCCGCCATTGCACTGAAAAAATCCTGCAATAGTTGGACTGTTTTGCATACATTTACATGAATTTGTAACGTCTTCCAAGTCTCAAACGATGTCCAATTTAACTACCGGCGACTGGCGTTAGCTAGCGCGCGCTTTCCTCGCGCTTTCAAAACTTTGACTTTGTTTAAGAAAAAAATTGTTGCCTAATATATCACTGGGTGGAGATCAGTCGTTAAAGTGAATAAATAACGAGCGTGAAGGGTGATTTATTCACTTACGACTGACCGACAGGGCCACGACGGAGTATCAGTTTTACACCCTGCTCGAAAGAATGAAAAATCCTAAGCCCGCTATTCCCCGTAGGTGGCTGGTGTATTACCATACTTACGCGGTAGAGATCAATTCCAAATAGTGCAAACCTACTGCTATGTGAGAAACTAAGCCGGGTGTCGAATGCAATCTAAAAGGTAAATACAATTGATCATGTTCATTTTTGATTTTATCAGTGGTAACTTACCTATTTCGAGATAAATTTTATATACGGACTGGCTCATTAAAAAACAAGGTAACAATTGAAGCGATAGTGAAACTAAGGGTCAATATTCCTTTGCAACCCGGCATGGCGTGTTAACCCTTAACAGCATGCCTTATTTGTTATTTTGAAAAAGGAGCAAAATTTAAAATTGTCGTCTGCTGCATATTACATGTGGCGCTTTATGTTATTGTGGCATTCGTTGCGATAGGGTCGAATGTTTGTTTTTATTTGATTTGCTGTGTTTTGTTTTTGTTTTGATTTTTCATATGAAGATATGCCTTGATAATATTGTTTTAAATTGATAATTAATGGAAAGTAGGTTGCATATCTAAACTTCCTTTACCATTGTAATCAGTAATGTACATGATAGTATTACTTGACTTTTCGCTTAGTGTAAAGGCGGCAACTTTAATATTCATATCTGGGTGTGGTTAGGCTATTTCATCTGCTAAGGAAGGGAAATCTGATTTTATTTATAATTTGGTAAAGAGTTAATAAGCTTCCTATGCCGTGCAAACCTGCGTGCATTTCATGCAAATCCTAACCGTATACACACTGAACTCACATTTATTAACCCTTTAAGCGCATAATCACAAAATGTGTGTTTTGTCGTCCACTAAATTATTTGAAGCCTTATAGATAAACAGTGTGAACCCAGATCAGACTGCTCCTGTTGGAGCAGTCTGATCTGGGTCCACATTGTTTACGTCCATGCTTATGTTAAAAAGACATTTTCAGATGCAGTTACTTTGCTGGCGTTTTAAGGACTAAATAATGGCTGAGGTGGTGGCACAAGATGATACAGTTACCTTCGATTAAATCCACGACTCGTTTTCAGCTTTTACCTATGCCTAAGGTTGACTAGTCCTTATTACGCATTCATGAGGTGCCGCCTTTACATTAAGCGAAAAGTCAAGTAATACAATTAATTACAGCTCAATTAGACGAGCATTTCGTTTCATTAGCTAACTATGTTTTTTTCCGTATTATCGGATAGCGTAGTACATTCGAACATCGTTAGCGCGAAGTCGACGGTGTCAGAATATTTAGTTCGAATTGTAAATATTTCAAATATAAAAATGGGCTAGCCATTATGTACCCATAAAATGAACTGTTTCAACATTTTCAATTTTATCAAAACAACTATTCTGTCATATGTGGATTCAGAGGGGGAGGGGTCCAGACCCCCACCCCCTGGAAAATCACAAATTGCTATTGGTTTCCTTAGAAATACTGGTACGGAACCCTCGAGAAGCAAATGGGCCTATTGGGTCCAATTGCTCCTCGAAGGAGGTTCGTATGGCCCTCTGTGAAATACTTTGATGGCTTAAAATTCGTTGTCAGAACTCCCTTCCCCTTACACTGACGCAATTTTCTGATTCCGCCGATGTCTGTGTATTAAAGGGAAACGCCTCAATGTTTTCATGTGTAATACCTTAAAGGCCACATGGAAAGGTTTTTGAAATCATAACTTGTTTCATAGAATACGCTAAACCACATCGATACATCCCTATAATTAAACCGCCCAAGGGATATTCTTATCAAGTTTTCAACATACAGAGCAAGACAAAAACTGTACAAAAGTAGAACCCTGTTAAAGGACCGCGGCCACAAAGGAGTATACATCAATGAAGACCTCACTAAACATAGGAACGATCTTCTTTATAAAGCAAGACAATGCGTGAAATCTCACTCCATTAAGAGTGCATGGTCCCATGATGGCATTATTCTCATAAAAGACAACAATGACAGAGTTTATAAGATATATCAGGAAAAGGACCTAGATGCCATTAAGATTCCACAAGTGCCCAGGCCGTAACTCTTGGTGCCTATATGGACCATTAACTTTAGATACACCAACTAGACTGATTATTTCAACCCTGCATCCTTCCTTTTTTTGCCATATAAAATGATGGAGACCCCGATAAGGCACCATAACATATGGCATCTGATCGGGATCTCAATTATTTTGCTGGACCTATAAAATACAAAAAAAATTACCTTATACCTCCAAATTTGAAATGGACTCACTCATTTATTTAGGATGGGCAAATTTATTCTGCTAAATTGGTTCGAACGGTATTGACTCTGATGCGAGACTGGTACAGGTTCTCATCTGGATCTTTACTGTTTCTGATCATAAGTGACTGAAATATTTCCCCCTTTTTAAATTTTTAAAATTTATTTTTGAATGTCACTAAAATATCTCCCATAATATTTCGTATCTTTTTATAGACAGTATACTATTATGTCCGGGCCGTTTCGGGTGATAAGGGTTGAACTACTTTTTGGCAGAGCATTATCTGGAGTTCGATACTTTCCCTTGTTCACAAACATTATCTCACGCCCGTTGAAGGGTAGAATGATCCGTTTTCATATGTTACTTAGAGCAACAAAAGGTAGCTTTTCCAGTGGAGTGGATATATGTCGCATGAAATTATTGCAGGGTAACAGATTAGCACTCACCACCTGACGTGTCTACCGAACACGGTAGTCTTCCTTTTTGTATTTATTATGTATTTCTTGACTTTTTACTGTAAAGGCGGCAACTTTAATATTCGTATCTTGGTGTGGTTCGGCTGTTTTATCTGCTACTGTAGTGTCAACCAGGAGTGACAGTGACGTATTATTTTGATTACTTTTGTTGAGTAAAACTTTAATTTGTAAACTCCACTTGAGCTAACGCGAATCGATAGATCACTTGTGTATTAATCATATCCTGTGGATAGGATTAATACACAAGTAATCTATCGATTATAAGTCCCTGATAATTATGTAAACAAAACACGACGTCACTGTCACTCTTGGCTGGCAGGACAGTAAGGAAGGGAAATCAGGTTTTGTTTATTATTTGGTAAAGAGTTAGTAAGCTTTTTGAGCCGCGCAGACGTGCGTGCATTTCATGAAAATCTTAATCGTATACACTCTGAACTCACATTTATTAACCCTTAATGAGCATAATCACAAAATGTATGTTTTTTGATGTAGTTATTTTGCTGGCGTTTTAAGGTCTAAATAATGACTGGGGTTGTGGCACAAGATGATACGGTTACTTCTGGATGAGGCCGCGCCTCCTTTTCAGCTTTTACCTATGCCTAAGGCGCCGCCTTTACAGTAAGCGAAAAGTCAAGTAATGTAATTTGCCCAATAATGGTATAAACTGTAGACCATGGTGAGTTGCAGTTACTTGTAAAGTGTAGCTGTGACTCTTCTTAATCCACTCTTTATAAAATATATTGTAACACTTGAATACATAACGAGTCGTATATTTATCCACGCACCAACCCAGCTGACCTTTTTTCTGGGCGATGGCCGAATCATGACGATCCTGAGATGTCGCAGCTTTTGGAGCGCCATCTCGGGACCTTCGTTTTTCGTTATTAATTTATAAGATACTAGCCCTGATATTAGTCTTAAGTTGAAAATTGGTAAACAGTGGTTAACCTATACAATTCAATCCATAACCGTAGTCCAGAAAGTATACAAAAATTCGAAGTAAATATTTGCACCAAAATTGGTGGCAGCTGAATTGCCACTCTCCAATTAAAAAACAAGCCCGAATGTCATCTGTTTCTGTATCGACTTGTTTCGCATTTTCCCAGCTATTGCCAGGACTCGCCGAACTGTGTAGGTGTCTGTTTCAGGTTCTTAGTCAAGACTACTGTCCCTTTTGTGGGTCATAGGCAAACAGTAGGGTTCCAGATCAGATCAAAATTTGATTAACAATAAAACTACCACCAAACAACCCTTGGGGCAGAGGTGGTCCAATTGTTAACACCGAGAAATTCCTCTCAGCATAAATGTATAAATGGAGCCATATAGCTGCACAAGTGCGTCGAAACAGAATGAAAGCGCCTCTGTGTCCTAGCTGATGTTTGTTGTATACTAAATGTCTCTGATTATAGGCTGCCGATGATATTAATTAACAGCTTGAACCCTTGCCGGACCCCACAAAGGTGGTGCCCGACCAGGATTTGAGCTGCCGACTCCAATTAAAACAAACGTAATGCGTCCTTTCATCATCAGGTATTTTGCTTCTCGATAAAGTGCATTTATATTCCTCTTGTTACACCTACTGACATTGCATTGTATAACAAATTATGAGCAATCAAAATTTGGTTAGATGTTCGATATTCAACATTCAACATTCAAATTTTGAATGTCGAATATCGAATATCAAACTCAATCTCACATTCAAATCGAATGTCAAATATCGAATATCAAACTCAATCCAACATTCAAATCGAATTTCGAATATCGAATATCAAACTCAATCTCACATTCAAATTTTGAATATCGAATATCAAACTAAATCCAACATTCAAATCGAATGTCGAATATCGAATATCAAGCTAAATCCAACATTCAAATGGAATGTCGAATATCGAATATCAAACTCAATCTCACATTCAAATCGAATGTCAAATATCGAATATCAAACTCAATCTCACATTCAAATTTTGAATGTCGAATATGGAATATCAAACTAAATCCAACATTTAAATCGAATGTCGAATATCGAATATCAAACTCAATCTCACATTCAAACTTTGAATGTCGAATATCGAATATCAAGCTAAATCCAACATTCAAATCAAATGTCGAATATCGAATATCAAACTAAATCATACATTCATATTTTGAATGTCGAATATCGAATATGAAACTAAATCCAACATTCAAATCGAATGTCAAATATCGAATATCAAACTCAATCCAACATTCAAATCGAATTTCGAATATCGAATATCAAACTCAATCTCACATTCAAATTTTGAATATCGAATATCAAACTAAATCCAACATTCAAATCGAATGTCGAATATCGAATATCAAGCTAAATCCAACATTCAAATGGAATGTCGAATATCGAATATCAAACTCAATCTCACATTCAAATCGAATGTCAAATATCGAATATCAAACTCAATCTCACATTCAAATTTTGAATGTCGAATATGGAATATCAAACTAAATCCAACATTCAAATCGAATGTCGAATATCGAATATCAAACTCAATCTCACATTCAAACTTTGAATGTCGAATATCGAATATCAAACTAAATCCAACATTCAAATCAAATGTCGAATATCGAATATCAAACTAAATCATACATTCATATTTTGAATGTCGAATATCGAATATGAAATTAAATCCAACATTTAAATCGAATGTCAAATATCGAATATCAAACTCAATCCAACATTCAAATCGAATTTCGAATATCGAATATCAAACTCAATCTCACATTCAAATTTTGAATATCGAATATCAAACTAAATCCAACATTCAAATCGAATGTCGAATATCGAATATCAAGCCAAATCCAACATTCAAATGGAATGTCGAATATCGAATATCAAACTCAATCTCACATTCAAATTTTGAATGTCGAATATCGAATATCAAACTAAATTCAACATTCAAATCGAATGTCGAATATCAAATATCAAACTAATCCCAACATTCAAATCGAATGTCGAATATCGAATATCAAACTGAATCCAACATTCAAATCGAATGTCGAATAACGAATATCAAACTAAATACAACATTCAAATCGAATGTCGAATATCGAATATCAAACTAAATACAACATTCAAATCGAATGTCGAATATCGAATATCAAACTAAATCCAACATTCAAATCGAATGTCGAATATCGAATATCAAACTAAATCCAACATTCAGATCAAATGTCGAATATCGAATATCAAACTGAATCCAACATTCAAATCGAATGTCGAATATCGAATATCAAACTAAATCTCACATTCAAATCGAATGTCAAATATCGAATATCAAACTCAATCGAACATTCAAATCGAATGTCGAATATCGAATATCAAACTCAATCTCACATTCAAATTTTGAATGTCGAATATCGAATATCAAACTAAATCCAACATTCAAATCGAATGTCGAATATCGAATATCAAACTAAATCTCACATTCAAATTTTGAATAACGAATATCGAATATCAAACTCAATCCAACATTCAAATCGAATGTCGAATATCGAATATCAAACTAAATCCAACATTCAAATGGAATGTCGAATATCAAATATTAAACTCAATCTCACATTCAAATCGAATGTCAAATATCGAATATCAAACTCAATCTCACATTCAAATTTTGAATGTCGATTATGGAATATCAAACTAAATCCAACATTCAAATCGAATGTCGAATATCGAATATCAACCTCAATCTCACATTCAAACTTTGAATGTCGAATATCGAATATCAAACTAAATCCAACATTCAAATCAAATGTCTAATATCGAATATCAAACTAAATCCAACATTCATATTTTGAATGTCAAATATCGAATATCAAACTCAATCTCACATTCAAATCGAATGTCAAATATCGAATATCAAACTCAATCCAACATTCAAATCGAATATCGAATATCGAATATCAAACTCAATCTCACATTCAAATTTTGAATGTCAAATATCGAATATCAAACTCAATCCAACATTCAAATCGAATGTCGAATATCGAATATCAAGCTAAATCCAACATTCAAATGGAATGTCGAATATCGAATATCAAACTCAATCTCACATTCAAATCGAATGTCAAATATCGAATATCAAACTCAATCTCACATTCAAATTTTGAATGTCGAATATCGAATATCAAACTAAATCCAACATTCAAATCGAATGTCGAATATCGAATATCAAACTCAATCTCACATTCAAATCGAATGTCAAATATCGAATATCAAACTCAATCCATCATTCAAATCGAATGTCGAATATCGAATATCAAACTCAATCTCACATTCGAATTTTGAATGTCGAATATCGAATATCAAACTCAATCCAACATTCAAATCGAATGTCGAATATCGAATATCAAACTCAATCTCACATTCAAATCGAATGTCAAATATCGAATATCAAACTCAATTGAACATTCAAATCGAATGTCGAATATCGAATATCAAACTCAATCTCACATTCAAATTTTGAATGTCGAATATCGAATATCAAACTAAATCCAACATTCAAATCGAATGTCGCCGGAATATCGAATATCAAACTCAATCTCACATTCAAATTTTGAATAACGAATATCGAATATCAAACTCAATCCAACATTCAAATCGAATGTCGAATATCGAATATCAAGCTAAATCCAACATTCAAATCGAATGTCGAATATCGAATATCAAACTAAATCCAACATTTAAATCGAATGTCGAATATCGAATATCAAACTAAATCCAACCCCGATTCAAATCGAATGTCAAAAATAGAATATCAAACTCAATCTCACATTCAAATTTTGAATGTCGAATATCGAATATCAAACCTACATCCAATTTTTTAATAGACTGCTACATTGTGCCTTTTGTAAAACATTGTCCGTCAATGCGTCAGGGATGGTGATTTACGTTGTTTTCCCTCTGGATTATAGGGCACACTTTAAAAGCCAGGCTTTAATCGGTGGGTTGGTGCATGATGCTTATCTGTCGCTGGGCCCACCGTGGCTCAACTTGAGGTTTTCTTTAGCTCTCTGACTATCTGTGAGTCGTGAGCTCTTTTCTTTGTTTCATCATAGTGTGTTAATTTGATTAGAGTGTTTCTCTATGATGATACAGTGCAATAGTAAGAAGGCTTCCATGCGAGCTGATTATTTATTGTACTTCAACAACAGCAGAATTTAGGGCGAAGATTTGGTACCCGGTGGCTTAGGCTGCTGTCCGTTCTAAGGCGGTGGGTGGTTCTGTTGTTGTTGATTCGTTGTTGATTGTTACTCCCATTGTGGGATTCTGTAATTGTTCTATGTTTTGTTGCACGTTACATTATGTCCATTCTGGTTTTGCAATCATCTTGATGGGGAAGAGAGAGCTGGTTGCTTTGCTTGGTTTGTCTTCCTGGTGTCTCGTGATTGTTATGTGGCTCTTCCTCGCCGTGCCATGGGTTTGTCTGCAGTTTGTGATTGTGGTATTTCCTGATCATACTCACTTACTATTTTTCATGACATCCTCAGTATTCTGAAACCTATCTCTTCGATTCGCAAGTCATGTTGCTAGAATTGATTATTTACGTCTAAGTGAACAAGTTTTCAGTTATGTCGGGACGATGATCAATATCTGACCAAAGTGTAAAGAAAAGTTTTTGGGTAAAGGAGAAATGGAGCGGACAGGAATTTCAAGGCTTAATCACATGACCTTCATTTGTGGCCTTGACATTGAGTCTTTGTAACTGAGCCATAGGCTCTGCACACCATCTCCCAGAGATGAACATTTGACCAAAGTTTAATGCAAGTCTTTCAAAGTGTTCAAGTGATATGGAGCGGACATAAAATTCAAGGTTAAATCCAATGACATTTAGCTGTCATTGCTTCAGTACACCGTCTCACTGAGTTGAATGTTAATGAAAATCTTTTTTCAAGCGGTATGGAGCGGAAAAAGAAAGTGCTACGTTCGGACAGACGGACGGACGGACTGACGGACAGGCTAAGGGCATTCCTATAATCCCCTCTCAGCTTTGCGGCGGGGGAATAATGTCCATAGATTGGAGCTGTGGTCTCTGGACCTGCAGACAAACACTATGTCAACGGAACGGGTCGGCTTACTTTGCAAACTGGTTAAGACTATTATGGTACCAATGTCGTTGTTCCCCTTAAATAAATTGGATTGCTCGTCTTTACCCCCACAACCCTCCATAATTTCTTATATCCACTGTTCCCCATATTCGTCTTTATTCCCATGTCTCCCTAAAAATAAATTTAGCATTTGTTTCCTTGTTTCGTTAATTTCCCCCCGTTTCTCCAAACCCCTGGGGTGCTTTCATAATGTTGAATTGTTTTTTATATGTACAGCATGCGAAACGTCGCAGCGCTTATTTTTAAAAAAAAATCACAAAACAGATCAAAAGTGAAACTCGATTAATGAGCCACGACATGAGAAAACCAACAATGTCGCCGTCCGCTACGAGAGGACTCAATCAGCCTAGTCTTCGCATGAAGAAAAGTTAGGTCCTTAGTTACTCGCTGAGCGAACAGCAAAGACTCTGATCAGACTGGGTGGATACTCTTTCTGATTAGAGTCTTCGGTGGGCGCACACTTATTTTGTTGGTTCGTTATGTCATGGATAATTTTAATGTGTTTGTTTATTCAATCACAGGAAGAAAAAGACGTTGCAACTGTAGAATTGAAGAAAATCATGTATACATTTATTACATTTAAAGGTGTGGGGGATGGGGGTGGAGGTAATTCTGAACGCAAATAAATCTTGGTATTGAATAACTTATTTGCAGGCTGCACACTCCAAATTTATATCAAACACAAAAATCAAACCACCTGTGTGCCAAGGTTGGGTTATTAGGGGCTTAAAATGGCGATGCTGTGGGGCCCGGTAACCAGTAATGGAGATACTCTAGTGAGTTACTTTGTATATGCAAAGTTCAGGTGCGTATCCTCGAAATATTCAAGCATACAGGATACAGTGAAGCCCATAGGGATGTAGGCATGGGTGTTCGGCCTACTTGGTATACCCCCGTTGGCTTGGGCTTTAATGGCATAGATGCATAGAATGCCTATAGAAATTGCGATGTACTATGTAGTTTTGCTATATGATGGATATACTGTAACGAGTTACAATGTATATGCAAAGTTCAAGGAGTTTAGAGCATACATGAGGTAGTGAAGCCCATGGGATGATATGCCTTTGTGTCCTTCCTACTAGGTGTACCGCCGCTGGGTTGGGCTTTAAGGGCTTAGAAATGGCGATGTACATGCAGTGAGGCTGCGCTACTGAACTTTGCATATAGCCCTCTTAAGCATGTTAAGTATCCACGTAGAATGATATACACAGGCCTAACTCCCTATGGGTTTCACAACCTCCTGTATGCTCGAAATTTCAGACGATGCGCACCTGAACTTTGCATATAACTCTATAGTATCTGCATCCAACCAGGCCCCACTACATCGCCATTTCTAAGCCCTTTAAGCCAACTCCCAACGGGGGCACCAATAGTAGGCAGTAGGCAGGACACCCAGACTAACCTCCCCATGGACTTAACTACGAATTATCCGAGGCTGCGCAGCTGAACTTTGCATATAACTCTATAGTATCCCCATAAATGGTTAACAGGTCCCACTACATTGTCATTTCTAAGCCCTTAAAGCGCAAATCCAATGGGGTACACCTAGTAGGCAGTAGGCAGGACACCCAGACCTACCTCCCCATGGTCTTCACTCGAAAATCCCGAAGCTGCGCATCGGAACGTTGCACATAACTCTCTATAATATCCCTATTCCTGGCTACTGGACCACTTCACGGTGACAGAGAGTATCGAACTAGCAACCTCTAACAATTTGAAAACGGGTCATCTTCATACCAAGTTAAAGTCATTTTCCAACATCGCCCAGCCTCAACACAAAGAAGCAGTACATTGTTGTTCATTCTTGTATGCCATCGCTAAAAAACAGTGATTATGAGTGAGGCGTTTTAGTTGGGAACAAGACAGTTCACCGACAAGACAATTCACCGACACGTTTTTGAAGACATGTCACTGAGAGAATTGAAGACAGTTCACCGACACTTTTTAAGACAGTTCACCGACACATGTGCTTTATATGTAACTGACCTATGGCTGGAAAATAACTGTTAATTTTGACGAATTATGGATCATTTGTGATTTGAAGTAAAAACAAAAGTAGATACATTTGGTAGAGAATTATGGCAATTGCTGCCAGTATAGAAGATAGGTAGAACTATTTCTTCCCACTATTGTACATTTATGTTTCTGCTGTGCCGCATCAGTGGGATCATGGACTTTGCAATTATTGTTGGTTAACAAGGCGATTTTTGTTTGCTTGATTAACAAGTAATAGGCAGATCTTTCGATAATACATGAAGCTATCTTTTCAACTAGGACCAATCCAGTATATACAGATAATGTAATGATCTCTCTATATGCATTAGGCATATATATGTCTAATAAAAAGATCAAAGTGCCACAGAAATCATTCAACTTCAATAATTTTATATTAGTCATGTGTTTAATATTATCCCAAATGATAGTAAAACATGTGACATTCATTATAAATACAATATAAAATTTGTCGGTGAACTGTCTTCAATTCTGTCGATGAACTTCTTTAATTCTGTCGGTTAACTGTCTTCAAATGTGTGTCTGTGAACTGTCTTGTCGGTGAACTGTCTTCAAATGTGTGTCTGTAAACTGTCTTGTCGGTGAACTGTCTTGATTCATTTTAGTTGACGTCAGTATACATCGTATCTGGAAACAAATTTATTATAAAAAATCTAAAATAAAGGTTGACCAAAGAGACAAAATATGGTGTATACATCTGTTTGTCAGAAGCTTTTGGATCAGCATTATGGCGAGAACAGTCTCTGCAAAACTTTGTGGCCAGATGTGGGCTTGAACTCATAACCTACCCCAAACTTACGTAAGAAACTCCCCTCCGATTGGGCTCAAACCAAACAAACATTTGCGGAAATTTCTCCAGACATTATTACATGTTCCTTCTTTACATGTACATGTAGGTTTGATATACCATTTGAGTATTTTTTACTTATCACATGACTAATACGCAGGCTCATCAGAGCCTTCTATGCGTGTACAAACACACACAATCCAGTAAACATCTGTAAACGTGCCACCTTCGGCCCGCTAGCGAAACGCCATACAAATGGAGCTTTGCTAGTGGGACGATGGTGGCCCGATCCAATGGCGTTTCGCTAGCGGGCCGAGGGTGGCCCGGCATTGAATGCTGGCTGAGAAGTAGATGAAAATTCAGATTCCGATTGTATTTTCTGGATTTACTTATCTTTCATTAAAACGTTTCTCCTAAATATGGCCACCACTATAGGCTACATGTACTACTTTGCAAATGGAGACACTTTACCATCTGGTTATCTAGACATTGTTAGCTGCGACAACAGTGGAGACTCTCAAATACTGTGACATGTCGGCACGAAAATTGTGTCTCCTTTCGTTCATCTATTAATGAATAAGAATTTCCTTTCTCAGATGTTAAAAAGTAGGCCTGGTGGCATTAATAACGCATAGATTACATTTGCCTGAGCACCGTACGATTTATTTGTCCACGACTTTCCGTGCGATTTTCCTGGCACCGTAGATGGCAACGGGCTACAGATGTACCATGACCTCTGAGTAATGGCCTTTGGACCATTCTATTTCAGAAAGGTTGATGCGTAACGCGTAAAATGAGCCAGTTGTACGTCAAAATATTATAGTAAATGTAAGTAAACGCCTAAAACCACTATTATACAGTCTCGCCTCAAAGCTTTTTGCTCTATAGGGCATACGTATTTATACTGTATGTACGTCGGTAAAGTAAGCAGCGATATTGCTGCAGCGAAAAACGGTAAAGTTTGCAGCAATTTTGCTGCAGCAAAAACGGTCAAGTAAGCAGCAACAGTAAAAAACGGTAAAGTTGGCAGCAATTTTATTGCAGCGTAAAACGGTAAAGTTGGCAGCAATTTTACAGCAGAAAAAAAAAACGGCCAAGTTAGCTCAAAATTTGCTGCTGGCACAAAAATTTCTGCTAGCAAAAAAATTGCTGCTGGCACAAAATTTGCTGCTGGCGCAAAAACATTCTGCTAGCACAAAATTTGTTGCTGGCACAAAAATCTCTGATAGCAAAAAAATTGCTGCCAGCAAAAAATTTGCTGCTGGCACAAAAATTGCTGCTGGCACAAAAATTCCTGCTAGCACAAAATTTGCTGCTGGCACAAAAAAATTCTGCTAGCAAAAAATTTGCTGCTAGCAAAAAAATTGCTGCCAGCAAAAAAAATACTGCTGACACAAAAATTCCTGCTGGCACAAACTTTGCTGCTGGCACAAAAATTCTGCTAGCAAAATAAATGCTGCCAGCATAAATTTGCTGCTGGCACAACATTTCTGCTGGCACAAAAATTCCTGCTAGCACAAAATTTGCTGCCAACACTAAAATTTCTGCTGGCACAAAATTTGCTGCAGGCACAAATGAGCCGTGACATGAGATTTCCAACAATGTGGTATGTGCGACCAGCAGAGGCTCAGACCAGCCTGCGCATACGCGCAAACTGATCAGAGCCTTTGCTTATCGCTTAATTATTATATGAGTGTTAAGCTTCTGATCGAACTTAATTTGGTGTTTCAAAGCTTAACAGGAGGCTGCACAGGTTCGTCTGAGTCTACACTTGTCAAAATGGCACATTGTTGGAAATCACATGTCACGGTTCAAATATTCCTGAATACCGGGCCGCGTAGGCAGTCGGTAACGCGTCTGGCTACAGATACGTGTCTGACTGCAGATCCTGGTGTCCCGAGTTTGATCACAGCCCGGTCTTATACTTTCATTGAGATTGATTATGAAATAATTTCTACAGTCATATTCCTCCCTTCAGCTGAATCATTCAAAAAAGTAGTTGTCAGTTATAAGCGAAAGTATTCGCTCGAAGTACTGGTTTGATTTGATTCATTACGTCCCATCAACAATCTTTCAGTTATATAGGGACGGGTCTCCCTGGGTTGAACCAGTACTAAGCTAGGATTAATGCGTTTTGCTTAAGGGCACAATGCAATGCCGCCGGTGAGGCTCGAACCCGCGGCCACTCGGTCTCGAGTCAAGCACTCTCGCTCCGATGACGAAGTACTGGTTACCCGCTTCTTCAAGCTTCCCCAGGAGAGATGTGATTAGGTGAGCTGACCGTCTCGCCATGGCCATAGTTGTTGACTTGGGGACGTAAAGCAGCAAAACAAACAAAACACAAATATTCCTGCTAGCACAAAAATTGCGACCAGCACAAAATTTGCTGCTGGCACAAAAATTCCTGCTAGCACAAAATTTGCTACCAGCAAAAAATTTGCTGCTGGCACGAAAATTCCTGCTACCACAAATATTACTGCTGGCTCAAAAATTTCTGCTGGCACAAAATTTGCTGCTGGCACAAAAAATTTTGCTATCAAAAGAATTGCTGCTGGCACAAAAATTTCTGCTAGCACAAAATATGCTGCTGGCACAAAAATTCCTGCTAGCAAAAAAAAAAATGCTGCCAGCACAAAATTTGCTGCTGGCACAAAAATTCCTGCTAGCAAAAAAAAAATGCTGCCAGCACAAAATTTGCTGATGGCACAAAAATTCCTGCTACCACAAAATTTGCTCCCAGCACAAAATGTGCTGCTGGCACAAAAATCCTGCAGTCACAAATGAGCCGTGACATGAGATTTCCAACAATGTGGTATGTGCGACCAGCAAAGGCTCAGTCCAGCCTGCGCATACGCGCAGACTGATCAGAGCCTTTGCTTGTCGCTTAATTATTATATGAGTCTAAAGCTACTGATATGATCGAACTTAATTTGGTGTTTCTAAGCTAAACAGAAGGCTGCACAGGTTCGTCTGAGTCTACACTTGCCAAAATGGCACATTGTTGGAAATCACATTTTAAATATTCCTGAATACCGGGCCGCGTAGGCAGTCGGTAACGTGTCTGGCTACAGATGCGTGTCTGACTGCAGATCCTGGTGTCCCGAGTTTGATCACAGCGCGGTCTAATACTTTCATGGAGATTGATCATGAAATAAATTCTACGGTCAAATTCCTCCCTTCAGCTGAATCATTCAAACGAAGTAGTTATCAGTTATTAGCGAAAGTACGCGCTTGAAGTACTGGTTTGATTTGATTCATTACGTCCCATCAACAATCTTTCAGTTATATAGGGACAAGACTTCCTGGGTTGAACCAGTACTAAGCTAGGTTTAATGCGTCTTCTTTACGGGCACAATGCAATGCCGCCGGTGAGGCTCGAACCCGCGGCCACTCGGTCTCGAGTCAAGCACTCTCGCTCCGATGACGAAGTACTGGTTACCCGCTTCTTCAAGCTTCCCCAGGAGAGATGTGATTAGGTGAGCTGACCGTCTCGCCATGGCCATAGTTGTCGACTTGGGGACGTAAAGCAGCAAAACAAACAGAACACAAAAATTCCTGCTAGCACAGAATTTGCTGCTAGCACAAAATTTGCTGCTGGCACAAAATATTCCTGCCAGAACAAAATTTGCTGCTGGCACAAAAAATCCTGCTAGCACAAAATTTTCTGCCAGCACAAAAATTGCTGCTGGCACAAAAATTCCTGCTAGCACAAAATCTGCTGCAGGCACTAAAATTATTGCTGGCACAAAAGTTGCTGAAGGCACAAATCTTCCTATCGGGCCGCGTAGGCAGTCGGTAACGTGTCTGGCTACAGGTGCGTGTCTGACTGCAGATCCTGGTGTCCCGAGTTTGATCGCAGCCTGGTCTCATACTTTCATGGAGATTGATCGTGAAATAATTTCAACGGTCATATCACTCCCTTCCGCTGGAGCATTCAAGAGAAGAAGTTATCAGTTATAAGCGAAAGTATGCGCACGAAGTACTGGTTTGATTTGTTGCTTTACGTCCCAGTCGACATCTATAGTCATGTCGGGACGGTCAATTCACATAACCGCACTTTTTTTTTGGGGCGAGCTTGATCAAGTGGTTAACCAGTACTTCGTGCACATACATGTACTTTCGCTTGAAACTGACAACAACCCTTCTCGATTCAGCGGAAGGGAGGAGAATGACCGTAGAAATCATTTCATGATCAATCACCACGAAAGTATGGGACCGGACCGGGATCGATCCCTGGATTTGAAGTCAGACACGCATCTGCAGCCAGACACGTTGCCGACTGCGCTACGCGGCCCAGCTCATCTAAAAACAGAAGTAAACAGAAGCTCCTAGGAAACTGCTCCCCCTGGGAGCAAATTCTTTCCTTTAAGAGAAGTTCCCATTTTGAAAGGGGGCGTAATTGTAGAGAATCACTGCTTGCTTCAGTTGTCTCTCTTTGTTGTACTGGCTACGTCCTTGATATGTAACCAGTAGCAGTAGTAGTAGTATCTACTGCTGCTGCAGTACTACTAACTTCACATACATCAATGTGTTTTGCATTCCCGGGAGCTCAGCGATAGAGTGCTTGACTCGAGACCGAGGGGCCGCGGGTTCGAGCCTCACGGACATCACTGCGTTGTGTCCTTGAGTAAGAACATTAATCCTAGCTTAGTACTGGTTCAACCTAGGAAGATCCGTCCCTATATAGCTGAAAGATTGTTGATGGGACATAAAGAATCAAATCAAACAAAATCCCTTGCACAAAGATGACACTCGTATACATGTAATGTAATTTTGCATCTATGTTACTAACGAAATACATGTTCAAATCAAATTATATTGGAACTCTGTGTGTTCAAACGATAAGAACTGCCTGAAACCCATTATCAAGTTTCAACTAAATATTCTTTTAAACTTGTTCTGGTACAGGAATAAATCTCAAGAATTTCATACACATACTCACGCACGTACGCGCGCACGCACGCAAACGCGCATACGCACAATGTGTCAGCCCATAATATTATGGTACAACTCGACAGTAGCAAATACTCTCGTGGGCTGACAAACTTCAGTTATATTCCTTAACTATTTGCATGCTGGGTGACTTTTCGTGCTTTTGTTGACTTTTTCAATATAAACTTTTCCCCCAAAAAATCTTTTAGAAACACTATTAGAATATCAAACTGTTTGAATCCAGATCAGGACCGACATTTTGTCGGTCCTGATCTGGGTCTAAACTGTTTTTGCAAAGGTTACAAAAAGACGACAAAAGTCGCCGCTAGCAAGGACTTGTGGCGGTTGGGCAACCGGTCGAGGTCACATATACAATGTTTAGAAGCGTCTTCTAATTATGCTGGGAACCCGTAAACATATCTAAAAAAACTACATGTAGGCAAATTATTGAATAGGAGCAAAGTGGCTTATGCTGCTGTCCGTTCTACGGCGGTGGTTCTGTTGTTGATGTATTGTTTATTGTTGCTCCCATTGTTTGTAGGGGTTGTGCCTTTGGTCCTTGTTTTGTTGTCCGTCTAGTTTTGCAATAATCTTGATGGGGAAGAGAGAGCTGGTTGCTATACTTTGGTTGTTTTTACTGTAAGTGTTTTTTGGCTGTTCTTCGCGGTGCCGAGGATTGGTCTACAGTGTGTAATTGTGGTATTGCACGACCCTTGGGTCTGCACTATAATCACTATGTGAGTCCGCCAGTCAGTCCGTCCGTGGTCAGTTAGTTAAAATGCTCATAACTCTTGAGCCACTTGTTTATTTTTATAAAATGTTGCATATATATGCATGTTAACATTCCCTAATCACCGGTATGCGAAATTGTTAATTATGTCTATAGACTATTTATACCATTCATTTATGTTGCAAGATCCACATGACTACGACGGCGTAGCCATAACGCTGAAAAAGGTACGCACATCAAAGGGAGACTACTGGATCAAGCGGTGATTTTCTTCAATTGCGTCCCTTCTCCAATTGAGAACTTCTCTTACAGGAAAGAATTTGCTCCCAGAAAGAGCGAATTCTTTCCTTTATAAGCAGTTCCTTACGGTATGGAAAATCAATTTTACCACATTAGGTGAACTCCTTTAAATGTTACTTTTTATTACGCACGTGCGTATATTGCGTAATGAGAGCTTCGCCAATATCAGATCCTACTTATACGCTATGTACTTTCTTAATATGTCTTGTGATTTATCAAATAAAATATTGTTTAAATCAAACTCAACTTGAATCTTTCAGATCTGCTATCTGTCCACCTGGATTGAAATGTTGAAACACTCAGTTTGGCTACCCGAACATTGTTTTTAAATTCAGAACCATTAAATACCTAGATTTCATTCTAATTAACAAACATTTAACGGGGGTATTCTTTGACTTTTCGCTTACTGTAAGGGCGGCGCCTCATGAATGCGTAATTAGGACTGGTCAACCTTAGACATAGGTAAAAGCTGAAAAGGAGGCGTGGTTTATTCAAAAGTAACTGTATAATCTTGCGCCATTATCTCAGTATAGATGCAAAACACGTTATTTAGTCCTTAAAACGCCAGCAAAATAACTGCATCTGAAAATGTCTATTTAACATAAGCAAAGAGGCAAACATTGTGGACCCAGATCAGACTGCTCCTACAGGAGCAGTCTGATCTGGGTCCACACTGTTTGTCTATGAGGCTTCAAATATTTTAGTGGACGACAAAAAAGCACACATTTTGTGATTATGCGCTTTAAGGGTTAATAAATGTGAGTTCAGTGTGTATACGGTTAGGATTTCATGAAATGCACGCACGTTAGCCCGGCACAAAAAGCTTATTATCTCTTTGCCGAATTACAAATAAAACCTGATTTCCCTTCCTTAGCAGATGAAATAGCCGAAACACGCCGAGATATGAATATTAAAGTTGCCGCCTTTACAGTAAGCGAAAAGTCAAGTAATAGTGCATATTACTGTCAGTTGATTTTCTGATTATTCTCACTTAAGTGTATTGCCTTTTATGATAGCTTATGTTATATATAAGACTTAACATAAATATACCATATTCACTGTTATTTACCGTATGCTCTATTTATTTTATTTTTTTTATTTTTCTCAGACTGCTAATTTTGGTACCAATGTGATTATGGAGACAATGGTATATAAGATGTTCAACAAGAAAGAAAATTGGGACATGGTAAATTATTACATATTAATAACCTCTTGCACGTACATTTTTGACTCAAAATATTCAATCTGTTATCTACTATAGACCCCTAAATGCGTACTTTGGCAATAATGCGGCATTCCATCAGGGTATAGACTGTTTGCTAAGACAAAAACAATCTTCAGAATTAATACAATATTTTTTTACAAAATATTAATGCAGGATCACAATCAAATGTTTCAAAGAAAATGATATTTTTCACTTGGAAAATTTAGTTTGTTCAGCCCTCAAACTATCCACAAAAAGGCTTTTCACAATGGACAAGTACTGATTAAAAATATGGATTGAAAAAAATCTGTTTCTGCTATTCAACATTTTGGAAATACAATAAAAGTTTTTTTATATGCCCCCCCTCCCATTAATAAAGCTAATCCTTGTGCATACAGTTGTAGTTGTGCATCACACACATCATATACAAATTGCATGCTTGATCAAGGTGTGTGTGTGTGTGGGGGGGGGGGGGGGGGCTGTCAAAATGCTCAAAAACAAATATTAGAAAAGCTCATTAGTCACTAATTTTGTACAAACCTGTAGCTTCATATCAATTTACAATGGCATGTAAACAGTATCTAGTTATGATATACCCCAATGAACAGATCAGGCTGATTAAACTACATGTATAAACAGAACAGGTATAATCTCTGTGTTAGACAATTCGAGTAAAAGTCAAAAGTTATGGACAACATATTTATCAAAAAATACCCCACCCCATAAACACTAAGGTCCTGGACTTAATGTGCAATATTTTCCAAATATTTGTCTTTTGTAAGGTGCACTGAATGCCAGGTTTTAATTAAAAAAAGCATAAAAATACAGTTGTCAATTTTACGTAATCCTAGCCACAGATTCTCAAAATTTGGACAACTTGAACAGGAGAATGTTCGATGTCCTTTGGTTTAGTGCATTTCTGCTCAAAGTGTATTAGAATTTGCGTATGATGCCTAGTATTTTAGCTACCGTATTTGAACTATTTTCTATATTTTTCTGTATATGAGCCGCAACATGAGATTTCCAACAATGTGGTATTTGCGACCAGCATAGGCTCAGACCAGCCTGCGCATACGAAAGCTGTCCAGGGCCTTTGCTAGTCGCTTGAATATTCTATGACTCTTAGGCTACTGACGGAACATCATTTAGAGTATATAAGCTTAAAAGAAGTCTACACAGGCTCGTCTGAATCTACATTGTCAAAATGCGCTTTGCTGGAAATCACATGTCGTGGCTCAATATTATGTGTGCCACTGGCCGTTGCTGCTGAAAGTTATGCCCAGATGTTAGTGGTCTTCAACAAAATTTTATAAGGGTTGTATCAAAAATAAACTGGAGAAAAACTTCGTTATATTTGAGTAAATGAGACTTCCTCAGATTTGAGTCTGCCAAATTTAACTAACCATTGTTTGGCCCAATTCGAAAGCATGATGAGATCATGATTTATACCTTATATCACACTAGTAAATGTATACTGCGATTTGGTGGTATTTACGCGTGTAAAAAGCATTTAGGAATAGATTCGAGTACCGATCTGGATGATCGGTACTCGAATCTATTTCTAAATGCTTACATAGATCAACATGTGCATGCCGAATACTTAAAAATGATCTAATTCTATAGTCCTTTAGGCATATGGCATGTTTTTCTATATAGTATTAGCACCAATATCTGCCACTTCCGGTCTATGAAGT
The DNA here is from genome assembly GCA_964019695.1 of Loripinus fragilis. Lineage (NCBI taxonomy): Eukaryota > Metazoa > Mollusca > Bivalvia > Lucinida > Lucinidae > Loripinus > Loripinus fragilis. The sequence goes on from OZ026525.1 coordinate 79,249,166, forward strand.
ACCGGCAATACGCGTAAATACCACCAAATCGACGTATACATTTACCAGTGTGTATATGCCTGCCAGACATGCTGCAGCAAAGATTAAAGAACTATCATCTGCAAATAATCTTGTTATACTAAGCAATTGATATCATTGATAAAGATAAGAAATGAGCAGCGGCATGAGATTTCCATCTTGACAAGTGTAGACTCGGACGAGCCTCTGCAGCCTCCTTTTAAGCCTACAAACTCCAAATGGTGTTCAGTCAGTAGCTTAACAATCATAGAATACTCAAGCGACTAGCAAAGGCTCTGATCAGACTGCGCGTATGCGCAGGCTGAGCTGAGGCTTTGCTGGTCGCACATACCACATTGTTGGAAATCTCATGCACTGGCTCAAATAGTAGTGGCCCAAGTACTAATCCTTGTGGAACTACCTATCTGGAAATGGCCTCATGTCTGTCTGAAAGGGGCGGTTAACTTTTAAATAAATGGAATAAAAATAAACCAAAGCATAGGGCCAGTTAAGCATAAATAATTTGCGTAAAATTGCGATTAATTTCTTAACTATCAGTTTAAACATGTGTTTTGGGTGCTCAAAAAACCGTCTCACCGAGAAGGTTCTTTTGAGTACCCACAACATATGTCTTGGTTGAGAAATAAGAAAAATAATTTTCAGTTACGTACTCTTATATGGGGGCCTGCCAAAAGATTACACTGTAAGTGAAAAAGGAAAGTCATGGGAATTGTCTTCTTGGTGTCTCGTGATTGTTGGGTGACTCTTCCTTGCGGTGCCATGGGTTTGTCTGCAGTTTGTGATTGTAGTATTTCCTGACCATACTCTCTTACTATTTTAGAATATCAGATAAGGACTCTCATGAGGCAAGAAGTCGGGTATTTTTGTTTGCTTCGATAGGAACGTGCATTTTTGTCCATCTTGTGTATGAAAAGAGTCGTGTCTAGAATACGGTCTTGGGGTCTTGGGATCCAATTAGCATATACCTACAAATTTATACAGTGAGTCACCTTCCTCCAGTGCATACACTACACGTTCAGAGTATGATTTATCGCATATGTACATAATGTTGATGTAATACATTGATGAGTCAGCGCATAAGATTTCCAACAATGTGGTATGTGCGACCAGCAAAGCCTAAGATCAGCCTGCGCATAGGCGCCGTCTGATCAGAGCCTTTGCTAGTCGATTGAGTATTCTATGATTGTTAAGCTACTGACTGATCACCATTTGATGTGTCTAAGCTTAGAAAGGAGGCTGTAGAGGCTCATCTGAGTCTGCACATGTCAAAATGCCACATTGTTGGAAATCTCATGCACTGGCTCATTTCCCAGTGATGTTTGTGTGCTTACAGGAAAAACTGAAGGAGGGATATGCTAAGGCCAACACTGAAATGCAGCTATGGGAGGGCTACCTAACAGTAAGTCTAACCCTTTATGTGCTAATGGATTCTTCCTTTTGATTTGATACAATAAACTAAGGGATAATCCAGTGTATATATCTGAGAGTTACATGTTATAATTTCCAAATAAAATTATATCCAGGGGTCACTGGTTATATTATTCAAATAAAATTGAATTTCGTTGTATTAAGGTCGTTTTGGTCTTACACCCCAACCGCGTATATGTATTAGTCCTATTTGCTTTGAAAACGCTCGTAATACGCATTTTTTCAACGCCAATTCCAAATGGGCAATCAAATATCATAATGACCAAAGTGTTGAAATGCACATTGATACCTTTACCTGTCAGTTGATACACACATGAATCACAGGTATCAACGCAGTTCACCAAAGTTCCGAAATAAAACGCACTGTTGCATCAATGAAAAAAGAAGGATAAAACGTGCCAAAATGACTTTTTAAGCATATTAAACAAATAAGATAAGAAATAATATATTTTTGCCCCAGATGATAAAGTGATTTTAAAAAAATTAAACCAAATTTGGAGTATGCATGAGTCAACGCATTTCGATATCACAGCTAAGTTTTTAAAAGCAAGTCGATTGGTTAACCCAATGCAACGCCCTTCAGCTAGAATATTATAACCAATTTGATTGGTTAAGAAAAAAAACGCAAATTGTGTCGTCAAGCCTTAATGAATATTCATGAATCTTACAATGCGTTGATATGTGTTGATTCACGTTTTCAACACACTAATAACACCATTCGTAAATATTCGTATACGAGTATGTCGACAATAATGCCTCACAGCTTAATGTCAGATCCTACTTTCTAATGTTGTATTTATCTTTACATGTTTAAGTAATGATAAATAGGTAATTGAGCCACGACATGAGATTTCCAACAATGTGGTATGTGCGACCAGCAAAGCCTCAGATCAGCCTGTGCATACGCGCAGTCTGATCAGAGCCTTTGTGAGTCGCTTGAATATTCTATGAGTGTTAAACTACTGACTAAACATCATTTGGAGTTTCTAAGCTTATAAGGAGGCTGCACAGGCTCATCTGAGTTTACACCTGTCATAATGCCACATTGTTGGAATTCACATGTTACGGCTCATATTGTTTAAACCAAATGCTCAGGTAAGACTGGAATAGTTCATTACTTATACCCTACATCTCACCATTTTGCTTTTTTTTCAGGGAAAAACTTACCTGGCAGGAGATAAATTCACTTTAGCTGACGTGTTCTTTTATCCTTTCTTGGCCACCGTAGTACGACAGGGTGCCAGTCTGGAGAAGAAATACCCCGCCCTGAATAAATATTACCAAACAGTGGGACAGAGGCCCAGTGTGAAATCCACTCAACCACCACATTGGAAGGATGGACCAGGCCCAGGACTTCTAGCTGACCTCTGTGACTAGCTGCTGGTCTAACCTTTGATATGTTACACATGTATGACTATAATGTATTTGTAATAATTTAGTGTAATAAAACATGTTAAAACCAAAATTACCTCACCCTCTATTGCCTTACCCTGAAATGCTGGTCCAAAATCAATATCATTTTATAAAGGTATTCCCAACGATGCCCCCTACCAAACTTAGTCTAAATTCAAAATAATTTAATACAAATGTTCCTCATAAAGGCTTCTACAAAATTACTTGAACAGTTTAGTTCTGTTTGACAAAATGACCACAAGAGATAAATATAGAGAACAATCTTTAAATACATCTCTTGATCACCCGGCCCAGATTCCTAAAAGTAAATCGCTCAAATGTTCCGCATAATGCCACCATCGAAAATAGCTTTAACAACTCCCTTCTGCTGAACAAAATCGCTGACAAAGCTAGCAAAATTGCCGACAAATCTAAAAAGATAAGGCAACTCTTTAAGACAAGCATGAGACACCAACCGATTAAAGCTTTACGTCAAGGCCGTCATTGAGTTTTGTGCCTGACCCACCGTCGAGCAATTAAATAGGAAACCATAGCCACAGGGGGTTAACTCAGTCACAGTGTGGGGTGATTCTTTATGAAAGTTGTCAATGATGCTTTATGAAAGGGTTACAGGTGCTATATGATTTCCTTTAACAGTATAAGGTAGGTGATGGAAAACTACATCAAACGTAAGATTTTCAGGCCCGAAAGTATTTTATTTTTTATTAATTCATATAATTGAAAAGCTAACGGTTTTACTCTGTCACTCTTTGCGTTGATGGTTTATGTGTCAGGGATTAATGAGCGGTTTAATTCAGATATTGTTAAAACCCATAACAAAAATCAGTATATTTATCAAAGTACATATTCCATCAAAGATAGTGTGCATACAACTTTAAGTTCAATCTAACTGTGTTTGAAAAAAATCAATTTTCTCCTCATGTAAAACTATAAAGGGTTTATTTTAAATGACTACTATTGACAAGCCAAGAACTGGTGATAAAGAATCAGTAACATATTTTGGTAACAGGTTCTTTACCTGTCCGAATGATGGATAACTGGTTCTTTATGAAAGGGTTCGGATGCTTTATGAAAGAATTTGCAAAAATGTTAATGGTTTTAGAATCAAATATCAAGGCAATTAGACCTCTTACTACAGCCCTGCTTTATTTATTGATTGAATTAAGACCTTACGGCCTAGTCAACAATATTTCTGTCATGTTGGGACTCCTCCAAGAGACAGGGAGAGACTAAAAGGGCCCTATCCCATCCAAATTCGCCACAAGTCAAGCAAATCACGCCCTATCATAACGATTAAGGTTAAGATTTATTTCAATATCATATCAGTGATGCCGATGCTGGGTGCGATCTCCTGTCTGCTTGCATATTAAGCAGATAGGCAACTGACCGAGCTACAGAGTTCAGATTGTTAGCTAAGCATCGCATGTGCGTGTCCGGAGGGTGGGCGACAGAGGGTTTGCATCCCACCTGGAAGATCACAAGTTGTTATATGTTTCCTTAGAAATACTGTTATTGACAACCCCTTGGGTCCAATTGCTTCGAAAGGGAGGCCAGGTCCGCACTGCCCTCTGTGAAAAAACTCAAATAAAGTTTTCAGGACACCCACCCCCCCCCCCCCCCTCAAGATAGAATTTTCTGGATCCTCTCATGTATCGTAAACATCGAAACCCTGCTATCAGCATCCAGTACTGTAGCATTGTTTCCAAGACATCAATATGTCCTTTTCGAAACTCCCAATAGGAGCATGTGGTGGATTGATGGGGATGGGGTGGCTCAGCGTATTTTGAAGGGACTTAACATGAATTTTAGTGAGAGTTGAGCCTGACAGGGCAGAGGAGCATTTGGTTTGTTCATTTGCTTGTTTTCATTTGCTTGGCTTGATTCTTTACGTCCGAGTCAACAATCATTCTGGCTTGTCGTGATGGGTCTACCTGGGTAGATCCAGTACTAGGTAGCGGGTAAAATGTCTGTTTGCTTTGGTATTTTTCATCCCAGTTGGATCCGGACGATTTCTTATCCTTCTGTTTTATACCAGTTTCGGTGTCATGCTCTAGGACACAACACAGTGACTCTGACGTCTATGAGTCTCGAACTAGCAATCCTTCAATTGAGCCACTGCGCCCCACACAGGCATGAAAGATTAAGGCAAACATTGTCCATAACAACTTTAATCTTACTTGATAGTCTACTCTTGATAAACAAAACAAGCCATGCAGACAACAACTATTTACATGTTTGGATTCTCAAAAGAAACGTCTCATTTAGACGGTTCTTTTGAGTACCCAGAAGAAAAACAAATGATTTTTTTTCTTCAAAATTCCCAAACTTACCTCGCCTAATGATATATCCAATCATTAGAATCTATCAAAAAAAACCTATAAAAAGCAGACTATTTAAGAACCCAGACGCCATATTTCTCGTTCTACCTGCAGTTGCAGTTATAGTTCTCTTCGCTGGAGTTGTTTTCTCATAATTTGAAAACGCACAAAGCTGGTGCAGTATGATAAACATACCGGGTAGGTGGCAATCAAAAACCCTCTTAACAATCGACGAACGCGTATAAAAATTGCAAGAAATGGTGTTTACGATTACCAATCGGGCGACAAATGACAATAGAAAACTCTCTTCCTATCGATTTTCGATCTTCGTTCGTCGATATTATTAACGTTTTCGATTGCCGCCTACCCGGCGTGATAAAGAAAGTGTACGGCTTTTGTGTCTGTACGGGCGATGATCCTTACTTAAGCCTTTAATACGGCTACGCTTTAGGCACATCCTAAGTTTTGGCCATTAAAAAGCCAAGCTTCATTGGTTCCTTCATGTGTATGCGAACCTTATCCCTTTTTATGCATTATCTAAGTCACATAGGCTACCTCGGGGAAAGGGTGCGTGTGGCGGTACCCTCAAGTACTGTTTCTACAAAGGCTTGATCCCCCTCCCCTGCATCCCGACAAAAAATTCAGGATCCGCCCTTGAATAGCTTTTGATTTAGCACGAAAAGTGATAAAAGCATGCAAGCTGGCTCCAAGGCGCTCCGTGCATTTTCTAGTTGAGCTTTAAAAGCTAGATAGACTTGAAATATTGGGTGTAGTGTGTAAAATTGACAGAAAACAACAAAGATGCGGACAAATCTGCGCCATCTGTCTGCAAAAATACACAAACACGTCTTCATTCGGTGAGTGACAATCAAAGGATGGCTGGGCTTAGGTCTGATGCAACCTCAAACAGCCAGACAAAATATGCGTTTGATCATTACACCCAAGTCGGCTGCTGCATATATTTTCTTAGATTATTGACTAATATATTAGCACAGAAGCAAACTGCAACAGTCTGTTCTGGGTCTACATTGTTTGCCTAAGAGGCTTCAAAAACATTCAGCATACGACAAAAGCAGACAGCTTTTGTTGTAATTGGCAAAGCAATTCTAAAATCGATGTTCATGCACGTTTGAAGAAAATATTTCTAGTCTTACCATAAACAAAAAATGTTTGTTTGTTTTTTGGCGAGGTAACGTTACTTCTATCACAGAGCGGACACGATTAAATTGCAAGTTCCGTTTTAACGGGTCATATTTTTTTTTTTTTTTAAAAAGGGGGAATACAGAGTTAAAGTCCTTGTGTACTACACGTCGTCTTATGTTGATTGATATCTGTTTCATGAAGATATCTTAAACTGTTATTGAGATATAGAGAGGACTCGAAGCATGTATACGACTGATGGACAGACATCTGAGTTGAACTTGTTACCTTGAACTTTGGAGATGGTGGATGATTGTTGTGCCAATACATTAGATTCCGGGTGTAACAGCTTCTGACCAGGTTTGAGCCAAAGTTGTGACATTGACTTTGGGAGTTGGTGGTTAAGTGTTGTATGCGACACACCTTCGTGTATAACAATGTGAAGTTATAATCAAAATATAATGAGATTGGCCTATCCGGGCACAAAACCCATAGTTGCAGTGCTAGCGTGGCTCACAGATTTTGGGTCAAAGCTGTGACTAAATTGATATTGATACATATGCGCTTCCGCGAGTTACCCTGTCTTTGGTGGTTGCGAACAAGAACGGCACAGACCAGCCAGCGCATCCGCGCAGTCTGATCAGCGCCTGTGCTAATCGCTTATATCTAGATGTGCTACAATCGAAAATTTAATTTTCTAGCAAGTCTCTGTAGCTAAGCAGGATGTTTTGAATCTCACATAGTGGGAAACACCGAAGACAGGGTTTCTCGCGTCGCGGCACAATTAAAAAGTCTGATGAGATATGATTTTTTATTCATATGTTTTTAGCGCTCTTTATTGATATTGATTTAGTTAAACTAAATCATCATTCCTCTCGATTTTCTGAACAGCATAAGATAAGATGTGGAATTGTTGCTCTTGCTTGTTTGTTTAATTTGATTCTTTATGTCCCAGTCAACAATCTTTCCGCTATGTCGGGACTGGTCTTCCTGGTTTAAACCAGTATTAAGCAAGGATAAATGTGTCCTGCTCAAGGACACAACACAGTAACGCCGGTGAGGCTAGAATCCGCAACCCCTCGGTTCTGAGTCAAGCACTCTATCACTGAGCCACAGCACTCCTTTGGAATGGTAGCGGTTGGTATGTATTCACAGGGGCAATATTAGTATCTATTATGACGGATATCGGTCCAGTGATACACCTTCATGCTATCGGTAATATTCATATGAGAGTATATTTTATTGGGTCCCGTACCTCAGTCGGTGGCAAGCCCAGCTGTTCATCAACGGTTCTTGAGTTCCATTGCGACCCAACCAGTCCATTATTTCCTGGTCATCAAAACAGATAATCGTTCATTCGCCTTCTTCCGCTGATTCAAGAAGGGTTCTTGTCAGTTTCAAGTGAAAGTATGTGCAAAAAGTACTGTTTTATACCCATATTCCACACAGGGCCCGAATCCCACGAATCGCCACAAATTGACAAATATCTTGATTCGTGGCTGAAACGTACTCAGTTCGCGAAGATCTTAACTGAATCATACAGTCCGTAGTCAGTTCTTGCAATTCGTAGGCCTATTGGGAATTCGGATCAAAAAAATTGAATTGTTCAAAACTTGGCCACGAATTCCCAAACTCGAAAAATCGTGCTTGATTCGTAACAAATTCTTATTCATTCTTGGACATTGTAACTGAATCGTTATCGATTCAGATGCGTTCTTAGGCATTCGTAGCTACTCTTAACTCATTCGTGGGTAATCGGGAGATTAAGACAAGCTATAAAACCAAGGAAGAGATAGTAGACGGACTTTCCCTTAGAGTAACTACCCCGTCACGCGCATACATTCGAGCCAGTCCTGGAAGTGGAGACACATTTGGCAGATTCAGGAGCACAATCAGGATCAGTCAGTAACTCCTGGCTGGTGGTTTTGCTGATGGCGAACTACCATATTTTTCCAAGTCAAAGAGTCATGACCAGGGCCTCCCGACATTAACGTAGTTGTTTTCTTCTAGCTATATAAGTAGCTGTTTAGACACTCAAGTTGCAGGATCAATTCTACTGCTGACAAACGAGGAACATTCATTTTGGAACTGATACCCCCCCCCCCCCACCCCGAAGCATGGATGGTCTTTCTTTATAACTGTCGAGAGAGGTGAGAGAAAATCTCGCGAATCATCACGAATCGTCGCGGATTTCTGTTATTTCGTGCCCAATTCGTGCTGCATTCGGCGTATTCTCAACTAATTCATGATCGATTCTTTAACTTATAGTCTATTATTGATAGGTTATATTACATCGTAGTGAATTCGGCACTCAGGCCGAATCCCGCGAATATTCGTAACTGTTTCTTACCTATTTCGTAACTGAATCGTAGAATATCACGAATAGATTGGGGAAAAGCCATTCTCCACCAATCCTAACATTTATCGATTCTTGATGATTCGGGGGATTTGTGGTCTGTGGGGAAATAGGGCATTACCGCTTAGCTAAGCTTGCCCAGTAAAGTGTGGGATGCCCTAACATGACGGAAAAATTGTTGACTTCCACTCTCCTACCACCCTCTCCTACCTTCCAAGACCTTGTGGATGGGGTCAATAGGTCATAATTCAACTTTTTTTTCAAGAACAACACCAACACAAACCAACAAAGACAATTGTACCGGGACAACATGCGCGGATCCAGGATTTTTTTGTCAGGGGGAGGGGGGGGGGGGGGTCCAGGCTCCTCAACTTATTTTACAGTTTACAGAGGGGGTCCAATGGTTTTATTACACATTTTCCAGGCGGGGGTCCAACTTTTTCCAGGGGGGGGGGGGGGGTCCAAATGCTAATTTCTATAGAAACCCATATAACTATAACTTGTGATTTTCCAGAGGGGTCTGGACCCCCTATCTCCCTCTAGATCCGCAAATGTACAATGTGGCATTTTGGCACGAATAGGCTCAGACGAGCCTGCGCGGCCTCCTTTTAAGCTTAGAAACTCCATATGCTAATCAGTCAATAGTTTTTAAGCGAGAAGCAAAGGCTCTGATCAGTCTGCGCATATGCGCAGGCTGGTCTAAGCCTTTGGTGCTCGCACATACCACATTGATGGAAATCTCATATTTCGGCCCATTTATTGGTGCAAAAAATGCATTACGGCTGTATATCAGGACGAAATTACATTTGTCTGATAAAGAACCTGTAATTTCTTTCATAAAGAATATGTAACAACTTTCTAAAAGAACCTGTAACCCAAATTTTAGGCTCATAAAGCATTTGTAACCTTTCATAAAGAACCATTAACTTCGAAAATTTTTGAAATTGGCTAAAACGTATATTTAAGGAAGAATTTAAGCTTCAGATACCAAATTTATAATATAATGGTTTGTTTTCAAGCATGTTTTGCTCGATAAAACTAAGAAATATACACATATGGCATTTGTTGCAACTTAGCATCTCTTTTGTAATTGGTGAATTGTTGGACAGCTAAACTGTATGATAAACGCATAGACTATCATGAAACATGTTGCTTATATGTCTTTTAACAAAATTTGACTCTAAAACTGTCTATTATTGCCATTTTCACCTCGTGGTTGGCATGAGCATCGCATCTTGTCAAGAATCATTAACCCAAAGTAAAGAATCTGTAACCATTTTCATAAAGCATCATTGACAACTTTCATAAAGAATCACCCCGCACTGTGACTGAGTTAACCCCCTGTGATAGCTTTACACGGTGATTGTGCTTACAACCAGATATGCATACTGTCGCGTGATATCTGTTTTCTTGCACACCAGATCGGATTTTCTACTGTTTTACCCATGTGAGATAATCTCGCATACCCCGTACCAACCCACGGGAAAGATAAAAATCGAACAGCCGAGGTCGATTGACAAATGACGTCATTGTCGTGTTAAAGTGACGTAATTATGTTATGTCATATTTCAATGTATTCAGGAACTTCGAATTCTTTTCGGAAAAAAAAATATGAAATAGGCACAATGGAGATCAATGGATAACCAACCAATTTATTCTGAGAGGATAGCACAATTCTACAGTATTCGTGTGAGTCGTTACTCTATTGAGTAAAAGCCCACTTTAAACCTACTATGGGCAGATGGGTATAAGAAAATCACATTTAGCTTGCTGCAAGCTATTTGGAAGGCGCAAGGGCCCTTGAAGTCCCCGTTGCTGATATATTAGCATTAGGCCGATTTCTATACAACATGTAACTTGCGATTGCCTCTTTCAAAAGCAGAAAGATGCACGCGACAGTTTGCGTTTGGCACAAGACGTTATCACTTTGTGACGTAACGTTAAAAGATTTGTGACGTCACGTCTCGTGGATCGCACAGCCGCTTGCTTCTAAGGGCTGTCATTAATGATCAAGCTCTTGATGATCTAAAAAATCCCCCAGTTTTATGGCTAAAATGTGATTGAAGGGGATATATCTTTCGAAAGCTCTTACTTGCATGCAATTTTCCCTGTATAAATAAAATTTGATTTTTTATCAAGAAGACGGATACCTTTGGCCACATTGTTGTATGAACAATTTATACATCTCACATCTATCATTTACGCCCCAACATACAGCTTTTTAGCAATCGACAGCATGCTTATCAGTCTTTTTAAAGTTACTTCCTGGTTTGATACCGTTTGCAATATTGTGACACGCTCAAGATGAACTTTAGAGAACACCATTTGCATGAACATGAACTACAATTATCTGACTACAATATTTAGAAGTATTCTGACCAAAATATAAGTATTTCTGGTATTATTTACAATTTTTCATTTTGACCTTGAACAGTTTATTAGCAAAAAATGTAAATACACTCAACCGAAGTTCTAAGCTTAGCTTTATGACTAAGCGCTAGTGATATTGAAATGAAATTTTGCCCAAGCATGTGCATTATAATGGACTACAGTTAAGCGGTGCTTTGGAAGAGTTTTCTATCAGTCCTCTATATTTTGGGTTCAAAAATGCAAAAATCAACTTTTTGTAAGAAATAAAGGTTTAGTGCAGTTTTTATCGAATTGAAGTGAGAGGTGATTACGAACTTGTCTAGCTGACTTGGAAAACACCAAACACTTAGCATTTTGCTTATGACAAATTTTTATGATTTTTTTTTAATAAAAGCTAATTTTCCGAATTTTCAGATTTTTTCGGAAATCATCTTCTGCACACACTAAAACCATTCTATGTGTTTATTTTATGTTAATATGCTTGTCCAAACACAATAAAGCTGGATCAGCCCATTTTCTGACGACATCTTACTCATGATTGGTTACCACTTACGGTTTTATCGTGAAAGTTTACGAGAGGTCATTTAAAGGCATTTGTTAAAAAAAAATATTTTTAAGTAGAACAGTGTTGCCAAATCATAATAAAGAACCCCTGAAATTTCCAATGCTTTGCCGCAGATAATAAAGCGTAGAGAGCAATGCAAAGTGTGTATGCGAATTGCATGTTTAAAACTTAAACTCTTGCAGTAAGCTGCTGACGATGGCTGTGTTCATGTTAACGTAGAAGAGGAATTGAGAGTTCAATTCTCACAAAACTTTCGATTCATTTTCATCTTATTTCACAGCTGTTATTAACGTCTTCAAACTAATTAAAATATAAATAAATAACGTATCTGATGAATAATTCACATCACACTTAAGAGTGTGACTTTTTGAAATGAAGGTACCTTTACTCGAACTCCGTCTGTGCAAGATCTACCAGTCATTTTGAAATGACATAATTTGCAGAGTCTCGACAAAGCCTTGGATTTTGTATAGAATTATTATATTGTAAGAGCGATTTTTACTTTCTGAACAGGCGCAAAAAATGTAAGCTGGTCACTTATAACTTCGGTTCAGTGTATATTAGTCAGAAAAATAAATCAGAAAAGTTAACAATTACAGGCACTTTGTGAAGAAAAGGGTTTGACATCTTGATTAGGGGTAATTTGGTATGCTGAATCCAAAAATCAATGTTGACAAGCTGAGAAATGACGTCTTAATGACCTTATTTGCATGTTTTCAAAATGTCCGCCAAAAATCATGGAATTTGACATACCATGCACGTTATTTGTTGATGCATTGTGGTCACTTGCTGGGAAAGGGCTGGCCTGTTGGCTCTCGTTTGTGATGTCTTATTGTGACGTTGTCACTTTCCCATTGGTATCCTGGGTCAGGTGTGGTGCTTGATTGTATCGATTCCTGATCTTTGCCCTCTTTCTTACTTATTACTGAAATATTTTATTTTTTGACAATGTTTTTTTTTATCCAAAATAATTAGTATTACGTCCTAAGGTGGTTTTACTCTTAGAGTAAATGGTTTTGGCGGCAATATACATTATTATTCCAGGCTACGTGGGTCAGTCAAAAATGACTGAGAGCTGGTTAATATCTTTTCACTGGGTAGGCACTTTTGACTGAAACTTAATACACATATAAAATGAATCTCAGGCTTCATTGCATATAGAAGTTGACATTTTATTATCTTCAATGTGCTGTTGCTAGGCAACCGAAGACCGTCTCTCAGAGATGTGCGTTCGCGCTGATGACACATCTGACTAAGCAGCCATGAATTTAAAGCCATTTCAAATCTAAAACAGTATAATAACGGACCTTTTATCTCGCCAATTGTTTCAAACAATGTGTATGCTATGTTTTGAAGATCTGAAATAGAAAGTAGATACAATACATGCAATGTTCTTTGCCTAGCAACCAAAATTGATGGAAACTCCATTTTTAACAAAAACTCCAGATTTTGTTGCTATGGCAACCGTTTATTCATGGGGATATTCAAGATAAGCATTCATATATTAAAACCAATTACTAAATACAATGAAATATTCAAATGATATGATACTTAGTTGATAACATGCCTCTATAATGAATCGTTACCGGCGGGTGGGGTATATTTTGGGGTGAAATTTTCCAAAAATTTAGTTAATTTTCTTTTTATTTATGTAATAAAATTCCAACGCCTCAATCTCAGTTGTGGCATATAACAAAATACATTCAAACACTTTATTTGCAACAAATGCTCAAGTTGATGTAACTTAAATTTTGTATAGGGTTTCCATGGCAATGCTATATTCCAGCGTGAACGCATGACGTTATTTCACATTCTTTGGTTGCTTAGCAACAACAATCTATTCGTTGCATGGTCTTGTATTTTTCATATTCTGATGCAGGACAGTTCATTGCATACATGTGCCAAATTTGACTAATGTATGCTATCCTACATAAGAGATATCTCTCAGACTCTAAGTTATTATTGACTGACACTCATATTACCGTATTCATGGTTATAAATATCCGTTTAGTCTATAAGATCATATCAAACTTGCCTTATTCAGTATCCTGCTATTTAAATGTAAGGTTTATTCATAGCACGATTTTGGACTATTTAATAGCTTTTCAAGTAATAAATGAGACAGAAACCTTGATAGTCAACAAGTCGTTTTGTTTTAAAACAAATATGCCATAATGTCCATGCCCAAATATATGGTACATTCTGTATCTATAAAAAAAAAAGTAACAGCATGCACATTTCTTAGTACTCTAGGGTCTAATGAGACCAGCCTTGCACCATCTGGAAAATTTCTAATGTGTGTCAAACTGTTTTGTGAGACCACCTAAATCGGTAAAACATATTGCCCTAAAGAATAAATCCATTTGAGCTATGTGAAATTGCATGGTTTCCATGGCAACACGTTATGCGCTTCTAAAGAATGGGGATGTTCCTACAAATGTACTCATATCTTAGCAGCTACTCATCCTAAACTTTAAAACTTGGTACCGACTTAATGTTAAGACTAAGGACTTTTATCCCATGTTCAGATATGTAAATTATCTAATTTGCATATTCATGACTATCAATGAAAACATTAGAAATAAGAGAAAAATCTCAGCTGCTTGCTATCCTATACTAACAGCCTTGGTACCAATTTAATGCTTATGCATACAAATGTAGCACCTTTACTTAATGGTCCAATATGAAAATTATCTATTGAATTGTATTCATGAATATTAATTAAATTATTAGAAATGAGAAAAAAAACTAGAGAACAGTTAATGGAATGCACATACACAATAACTCATATCTCAGCTGCTATTTTTCCTAGATTTCCGACCCACTTTCTAAACTTGTTCCCAAATTAAAGTCCAGAAAAAGTTCTATTATTTGTTTATTAATAAGTAATTTTTGAAGATACAACCTTATTAATTTGTTTTCAATTTTTCTTTAGTTTTCTATAGTTTTATTCAATATATATGAATATGTTAGTTAAATGATTTGTATATCTGACCATTGGGATAAAATGCTATGCAACCGCCTTAACTTAATCCTAAGATTAATTGTCTAGAACAATTTAAAGATGAGATAGGAGTAGATTTAGAAGTAGACCCCCACTTATGTGTCTTCGTTTTTTCTCTCATTTCTAAAGTTAAAATTAATATTAATATATTCAAAAATTGGATAATTTCACATAATGACTATTGAGTAAAGTAAAATGTCTTTGTTGTAAGGCAGAACCAAGTATTGTAGTCTAGGAATTTTAGCAGTTACGATATGAGTTATTTTGTAGGCATACCCCTTTAATTTTATTACAATTTTTCTCTCATTTCCAACATATAAATTAATATTCAAGAATAAAATCATGCAATGATTTGCATATCCAATCATGGCATAAATTTGCTATGTCTTAGCATTTATTTGGTACCAAGTTTGTAAGTCTAGGACAATAAGTAGATGGGATATAGTTAATTTTGTAGATATATAGAGGATCTTACATGAGTGATCATTTCATATGAAATTTATTAAACGAGCCTTTGGCAAGTTTAATAAATTCGATATGAAATGACCACAAGTGTAAGATTCTATTTATCACATTTTATCGCCTTCAAAGTTTGTTTTATTTCCACGAAAATTTGCATTGTTGCTACGGACGTCGTTATGACGTTCCCAATGACGTTCCTTGTTGCCGCCGAAAGTGTTATGTAACGTGTAGTCATAATTAGAGATTATCTCATGGCGTTTTGGTTATCATCCGAAGTATCAACCCGAGACCCCATTATCAGCCCGAGAGCTTTAGCACGAGTGCTGATAATGGTCGAGAGTTGATACTGAGGGCGACAACCAAAACCCCATGTTATAATCTGTTTATCACATTTCACTATTTCAACGCGTTTGGCGTTAAAAATGTAAGTAAAACAGAGTAATGGCGTGTTTTTTGCGGTACGTCACGCCACTTGTTTACATCTGACGTCACCAAATGATCAACGTTACGTGCCAGGCATGATAACCTCTCTCCGTTCAAAATACATGACTTCCAGTTATCATCACGGCAGGCTGATAACCAGTTGGCGGGAAAGAGCTTTTATCATATATATAGATTATTACACGGTGTTTTTGATCTCAGCCCTGATCTCAGCCCGAGTAGACCCTATCAGCCTGAGCCCGAAGGGCAAGGGCTGATACTGTCCGAGGGCTGAGATCAGGGCTGGGATCAAAAACACCGTGTAATAATATTTTTATCATATACTTATGCGTGTGAAAAAGCAATGAAATAATATAATAATTTCTTTATTTTGAAACACATTAATTAACAATCACTTAATTAAGTGACTTTATCAGCCTCAACAAACAAAGCGACCTTGACTGATCATTTCGCTGATCCTTTCGTTCGCGAAAACGTTGTGCGCCTCTTTGACATTGTTGTGATGTCATAACGTTCGAAAGTTTGACGCTGACGCCATTTGGTATGGAGATATTTGGTGTGAAAAAAATGGATATTTCAATGTTTTTAGCGGTGTTTTCATTGCGATTTTGGTTGGAATCAGGTTAAATGTGTAAGAATAAGCCCACTTTCCTTATTTTTACAATTTTTTGCAGATATTCCCTGTTGTTTTTTTCTCCAGGGCGAGATCAACTCCTGGGGAGGGCGGGACAGGAAAATATCGGCCCCCATATCAGCCCCTGTATCAGCCCTTTACATGAGTTTTGGATCGCAGGGCTGGACAGCTCTACTTGAATTGGTTGATACGGCTGGGCCAAAAGTCTAGTATCAAGGTCAATACTAGTAGAAGTATGTGATAATTAGAGATTATCTCATGGCGTTTTGGTTATCGCCCGAAGTATCAACCTGAGACCCCATTATCAGCCCGAGAGCTTTAGCTCGAGGGCTGATAATGGTCGAGGGTTGATACTGAGGGCGATAACCAAAACTCCATGTTATAATCTGTTTATCACATAATCCATTTAACTATTTCGACGCGTTTGACATTAAAAAAATGTAAGAATAACAGAGGAATGGCGTAAATTTTGCGTTACGTCACGCCACTTGTTTACATCTGACGTCACTAAATGAACAACGCTACGTGCCGGGCATGATAACCTCTCTCCGTTCAAAATACATGACTTCCGGTTATCATCATGGCAGGCTGATAACCAGTTGGCGGGAAAGAGCTTATCACATATGCATAGTTTGTGTTATCACGGCAAAATGTGTCTTAAATATGTGATAAACTTATATCTATCTATCTATCTATCTATCTATCTATCTATCTATCTATCTATCTATCTATCTATCTATCTTCCTGTACACCTAAACCTCCGAGGTGGACGTAAGTAGGTGTTCCGGTAGATACCAGGAGCTGAAGGGTGTGAGATGGAATAAAAGCATAGAAAAAAGTGGGTGAAATGAGTTTGTACAGTGCGATGGAGAGTGTTAGTAAAGTTAAAAGATAAAACAGATGCTAGTATCTAGGGAGTGGAGTGGGCTATATAAGTATTGCCCTTGATACTAGACTTTTGGCCCCAGCGTATCCGCCCAGTCAAATAGATCTGTCCAGCCCTGGGATCCAAAAGTCAAGTAGAGGGCTGATACGAGGGCTGATACGGGGGCTGATATTTTTCTGTCCCGCCCTCCCCAGCAGTTGCTCTCGCCCTGGAAAAACAAACAGGGAATAACTGCAAAACAATTGTAAAATGAAAGAAAGTGGACGTATTCTTGCATATTTTTACCTGATTCCAACCAAAATCGCACTGAAAACACTGTTAAAGCATTGAAATATCCATTTACTTACACTGAGTATCTCCATACAAAATGGCGTCAGCGTCAAACTTTCGAACGCCATAACGTCACAACGTCATAACCACACGCAACGTTTTCGCGAACAAAAGGATCGACGAAATGCCTTTGAACATTTGCGGCTGATACAGTCACTTAATTTAGTGATCATTGTCAAAATAAAGAAATTGATAGATTATTTCATTAGCTCTTTTAAACGCATAAGTATATGATAAAAATATTATTACACGGGTTTTTTAATCCCAGCCCTGATCTCAGCCCTCGGATCGTATCACCCCTCGCCCTTTGGGCTCTGGCTGATACGTTCTACTCGGGCTGAGATCAGGGCTGTGATCAAAAAACCGGTGTAATAATCTATATATCACATATGCAGACTTTCGATTATCACGGCAAAATGTGTTTTAAATATGTGATTACATTATTTATGGCATGACATTATCCACCGAATAACAGTAACGTCATATGATAAACCCATTTTTTTGCAATTGTTCTTATTTTTTAATGTTTTCATTAATATTCAAAAATATGCAAATTAGATTTGTATATCAGAATATTGTGTTAAAATACTATCACTCAATTTTCATTTGGTACCAAGTTTGGAAGTCTAGAATAGTTAGCAACTGACATATGTTATTTGTACGCCCCTTTAATTATTTTTACTATTTTTCTCTTATTTCTAATGTTTTCATTGATATTCATGAATATGCAAATTAGATATTTGTATATCATGCTATTTGGTAAAAGTGTTATGTCTCAACTTTTAATTGGTTACACGTTTGGTGGTCTAGAATAGTTATCAGCTGACATTTAGGTAGTGATGTACGTACCCCCCCTTATTTTTTCTACCACTTTTATCTTATTTCTCATGTTTTCATAAATTGTCATGAATATTCAAGTCGGATTATTTGTATATAATACCGTTGGGTAGAAGTACTTTGTCTAGGCTTTGATTTGAAACCCCGTTTGATAGTCAATGATAACTGGCAACTTACTTATGGGTAATGCGTATAGGTATACCCCCTTATGTTTTCTACATATTTGTTTTTATTTCTATTTTATTATTAATACCCATAAAATGCATAAAAATTGCATATCACCACATTGAATAAAAGAAGTATGTCTGGGCTTAATTTGGTACCAAGTTCGGTAGTCTAGGATGAGTTGGGGCTTAGATACGAATATTTTTGTAGGTACACCCCCTTCCTTTAGAATCATAATATAGATTTACACATTATTGGGATGGGGATATTTGTTCTAGGCAAGCCTCCCTGAGCCAGTTTTTCTTTGCTATATAGTGACCATTTTGTTTCGCCATTAACTGACAACTTGCTTTTCTTGAATTAGTGGAAGAGGGGAAAATCCACAAAAGTACGTGCGGCACGCAAGTGTCGATATCGGGTCTGCTTTCAAATGCCTCAGTGCTCGATGGGTTGCCATGGACACCATGCAATTTTACGTAATCTAAACCGGTTTATTTTTGGAGACAATATCTTTTTGGCATTTAGTGGTCCCACTGAACAATTTTGCATCCATTAGTTATTGTCTTTGGATGCAAAATAAGTCTAACAAGCACCCCCTCCCGAGATGTGTGTGTGTGGGTGGGGATAGTTATTCCATGATTGTACCTCAATATTAAGTTTCATTAATATCCATGAATATGCATATTAGACAATTTTGTATATGACGATTGGATGAAAGGACTTGTCGAATCGTATCGCTTATGATATGATAACATGCAACAAGGACACTTTGAGGCAGAATTCAGTTTATATTTGCTTTGTTTATAATTTTAACCTTATTTTCTGAAACATTCATAACTATTGACAATTATGCAAAATAGAACAAGTTTAATAGTGTAAGGTGAGTTGCTGATGAGATACGAGAGTCATTTTGTAGGTTTAGGTCCACTTTCTTTAAAATCGCATTCACACCCTCCCCTAGCTGAAACTTACAAAGTTTGTTTAAATTGCTATATATCCTGCAAATAATAGTGGTATCATGTCGATGCATGTTTTTATAGTTCCTATTTTAATGAAATCATTCCTGACACATTTGGGCCAGATCATATGCACGCACTTACATGAATAAACCTTAACTAATTCGGAAGCAAGGTTTTTTGCTCAAGTCACCCACCCCCTGATTACCTCTTGATCAAAGTCTTAATTCTAACTGCATAACTTGATGTCGATGAAGACACCCAGTCATGAGAAGAAGTTTTGGATTGATTTGTACCAGTTTGGCATCCTTAACACATTACCCTACAGATTTTTATTGGTATTTCTTCAATTCGGCGGTCATCTTGGAAATATGCAAATATGAGAGTGAAGACACCATTTATCAGCTTGCCAACTTTGGTTTGTGGATTCAGCATATCAGCACACAAAAATACCACGAATAGGTATCTCAAAACCTTTTCATCACGAAATGCCTGTACCTTCTTAAATAAGCGTCTTTTTTCTGATTTTTTCCTGACTATATATATTTCTACCAGGAATTTGTGCATTTGGGCGAAAATACTTCTAAATATTGTAGTCGGATAATTGTAGTTCATGTTCATGCTACTGTTTTTTTTTCTTATGTTCACCAAGCGTGCCACAGTATTTCAAACGGTGTCAAACCAGGAAGTGACTCTAAAAAGACTGGTAAGCATGCTGCGGACCGCTCAAAAGCTTATGTTTGGGCGTAAATTGATCTTTGTGAGATGTTTGTAATGTTCATACATATGGGTTAAGTTGCGAGAAAACCTGACTTTGTCGCATGCGAACAACAAAGGCGCAGATCAGTCTACGCACCTGCGCAATGTGACCAACGTTTAGATTATTCCTTTATTAGAAAGTATAATATCTAAATTTGCTACCTGAAAGATTTCAGTATTCTAGAAAGGCTCTGTAGCTGAGCAGGCTGATTTCAGCCTCACTTTGTCGCAAAACCCACCCCATGTTTATATCCAGAAAGTTTTGTCAGAGGGGTCCAACTCTGTAACCTTTTTTAAGTTGACGTGGAGAGAGAGCATCAAAATACCACTAAAATCCATTATTGGCCCACTGGCGGGCCGATGACCACCCAACATTGAATGCCGGCTTGGTAGCATTCTGATTTTTCAGGTTACTAAAAGCCCTGTTTTTTGTAATTTTTCAGAGAGGGGGTCCGGACCCCTACCCATCCCCCTTCTGGATCCGCTCATGTGCGTTATGTTTTGTTATACATGCATATACAGATGTTTCAAAGAATTCTAAGATGCAATAATAATAGGATTATACTTTTTCATAGAAACAGGTAAATTATACTGCAGAAAATGATATAATATTTATATACCTGGAAAAGTACCCAATACCTGGATTAAAAGTTTACATTTTTTTTTTGTTTACAACGAATCTCATGTATCAGTAAGTACTGTAATAGATGAATACTTGACATCTAGCCTCATTGCGCAATATGGTACTGGTTGACTAATTCTTTTTAACACACACTAATTTTAAATAGACTGTGTGTATGAATGCTGAATCACTGAGCTTGATTATATATATTTGGACTTTCGCTTTAAGATTAAAATTCGTTTCGATTTCATTTGAATATTGAAAACCAAGTGGAGTTGGTATCTGCCCTGTAAGTATAATATGTTTATAACATTTCATTTGTTAAAGAAAAATTAACAAAAACAAAACTAAACAAAATTTTCTTAACACGTAATGCAGTACAAGGAAGTAGATTTGTTGTAGCGAGTGTTTAAGCCAAGACATGGTACATATAACATTGTCGAGCAGCAATAAAGATTCATGCAAGCCGACACAGATGTGCAGACTCGCCAGAGCCTTCACTGCTTGCATGCACAAATTTTGAATGTAGAAGAAAGCTCAACTCTGGATATATCAGCATAGGCGTATATAAGAGGCTGGTGCATATACATGTACATGTATGGGAAAAATACCAAATTATCATGTGAGCCGTGTCATGTGATTTCCAACAATGTGGCACAATTCAGACGAGGCTGTGCAGCCTCCTTTTAAGCTGAGAAACTCCCAATGATGTGCAGTCAGTAGCCTAACAGTTATAGAATATTCAAGCGACTAGCAAAGGCTCTGATCAGACTGCGCGTATGCGCAGGCTGATATGAGGCTTTGCTGGTCGCACATACTCTCATGCCGCGGCTCATGTGTTTTCTCAAATACATATTGTACTGACAAACCACGGGCTTAGTGTGAAGTGTATGTTTCTCGTGACCATCTAACCACTTGAGTGTGTTTTTTAAGTTGATTCATTACGCCAATGACAATATATTTCAAGTCATGTTGGAATTTTTCTTTGGTTGAAAAATTCAAATTATTTACCCAATATTGACTATTGTGGAGGGATGTGACGTAAAACAGGTGGCACTTTCTGGCCTTAAATAGACTAAGTCTGCAACTATGAACAATTTTTTGAATTTTTTTATTTTCTTTTTAAATCATTTGTAAAAATAAAATTAAGTTACGCTTTCATAATAAATAAGTTAATTGGAGCTGAAAACTGCACGGAAAAGTGAATTATCTTATAAAACAGGTGTGTTTTTCTCGTGTTGGTAATTATTTGCGTCCCTCCAATAATTCTAGACAGTTAATTTTAACATAACTGCTGTTGTTTTAATACTGATAATTTGTTTAGATTTACGAAATTGGTAAAATGTATACCTGAATTTTAGTTTGTTTTTACTGTGTTCTTGAAAAATAGCAACATTAGTTCAAAAATTAAAAGATCAAAAGTTACAGACTATGCAGCTTTAAATACTGTTCATATTGATACTAAACTTCACATACTATAAACTGAAAGACTGATGCCTGAGAATGGTTTTGCTCCCCCTATCGGGAATGTTGCAGACATATACTATCCTGTAGAGAATTTCAAGCTGTGTCTTTTAAGAGATGTTTGCACTATGTACTCCTGGACGTAAGTCTTTAACAGCTTGTTACATACCGTATCTTACCAATCAAATTTAGAAATAAAAAAAGCCTGTCTATTTATCTAATGCTTCATATAGTCTGCATGCTGGCTACATCAGGTATATATAATAGCTTTTGGAGCATAATTAAGCCTGCCTAAGGTGCTATGTGCGTTGTTTAATTGGGTTATCCTTTAAAAATGATGATTATGACCAATATCATTTATCTTTACAGCCGATCTGTGCATTTTCCAAATAGTTTTGATTATGTTCTACTAACATACATATTTGGCTTTTAGAAAAACTAAGCTTTGCTTTTTTATCTTATATATTGTGTTTTATTCGAGCAAATAAACAACCCTACCCCAAGTTTTAAGGAGCCCAATTTGGTAGTTATTATTTAAGTAAAGTATATTAAAACATTTACTTATGCTGGATATATCGCATATTAGGGATTGTTTTGCTCATGTAATAAAGAATTACAAATTCAGGTTGAACAACAAGATAGGAGCACTTGTTAAAGGCTGTAACATATGTTACATTGCATATTAAATGAACAAGGACATTGTCTTGATGTAAGGGATGATATTTCAGAGAAAATGATTATTTTTTGCATATTTTCTTGTAAGTCTTTAGCCTCTGGTATCTAAATCTAAGGTGTTAATCTATTGATGATTACTAAGCCCACGTACGTTTTTTTACAGATGTTATAAATAAACTGTTTTCAATAGTTCCTAATATGTATAATACTAATTTATGGATAAAGTAATTGTCCGCTTCATCTCATCAAAACCATAAGAATCATCAAACATTATTTTGCCTGCAAGCTGAGTAAGGGCCTGCTCCATCCCAAACCCCTTTGCAATATTGCAGACATATTTTATCTTATATAACAATTCAAGGGGCATTGAATAAGAGATGTTTGCACTCTGTTAGCCTGTAATAGCTTACATATGTTACTATATCAACTTTAGAATAAGAAAATAGAAAGTTTGAGCTACAGAAATCTAACCGATTGAAATTCCAATCGTCTGCATACTTGATGCCTTTACTACATATGGAAGCTGCTGAACATTAATGCGTCTACCTGTGGTATTATATACGTTACATGAACTTAATTTTAATTTAAAAGTGGCAATTGTTGCTATCGTCATTTAGTTTAACAACTGCTCTTTGTTGGTTTTAAACCTTTTTAGATTAGGTTTTACAAACATATACTCACAGTACACCTGGCAAATACAAAATAAGTTTGCTTTTCTATATTAAGTATATTGTCTAATATGAGCTAATACAAAAGCCCCACCCCTGTTTCACTGAGGAACATTTATTTGTTATTACCATTAAAGTAAAACACATATAAAACAATAGCAAAGTGTGGAAATTTAACATTTTCTTAGACTGTCTTGTTTATATATCCGCAAGTTGTCACCAGGTTTCTAAGATCTTACGACTGTTAAACAAAACATGTTATTAAGTTTTGTGAAAATGTATATCAAATATCCGGTAAGAATCTATTTCGGTATTTAAAATTCAGGTGAAGTTTTAGATAAACTTTAAGCAAGAGATTTCAATGCGACCAGTTTATCTACACATCACCGGTTTAAGCCCTTCAGTAAAATATTTTTACTTACCATTCGAGGGCGGTACTTCTTTTGTGAATTTTTGTGTTATTTATGCCTCTTGTTTGTCATGCTTTCACGTCTGTTCATTGCTACCTTGTGGTCACCTGCTGGGAAAGAACTGACCTTTTGGCTCTCATTTGTGATGTTTAATTGTGTTTTCGTCACTTTCCCGTGTGGTATACTTGGTCAGGTGCGGTACAGAAAAAGTAAGAAAGGTGGCAAAGATAAGGAATCGATACAATCAAGTACCACACCTGACCAGGAAGACAAATTAAGCAAAGCAACCTGCTCTCTCTTCCCCATCAAGATGATTGCAATACTAGAATGGACATAAAGTGACGTACAACAAAACATAGAACAATTACAGACTGCCACAATGGGAGTAACAATAAACAAAACGTCAACAACAACAGAACCACCGCCTTAGAACGGACAGCAGCCTAAACCACCGGGGGGGGGGGGGGCTTAAATGCATTTTACTGGTACCAAATCTTCGCCCTAGATTCTGCTGTTGTTCTAGAAATGTTCAGCTCGCATGGAGGCCTTCTAACTAATGCAATGTATCATTATGGAGAAACACTCTAATCAAAATAACACACCATGATGAAACAAATAAAAGAGCTCATGACTCACAGATAGTCAGAGCTAAAGAAAACCTCAAGTTGAGCCACGGTGGTTCCAGCTACAGATAAGCATCAGGCATCAACCCACCAATTAAAGCTTTATGTCAGAGCCGTCATAGAGTCTGAGGCCTGACCCTACCGCCTTGGAACGATCAGTAAACATTTTACTGGAGAGCTTAAACCAGTTTTACAGCGCCAACCTCGCCCTTAATTCTGATGTGGACCAGGACACATTTGGGAAAGTGACAAAACACAACAAACACGACAGCCAAGAGGTCGGCTCTTTCCCAGCAGGTTACTACAAGGCTACAAGAAACAGACACGACAGCACAACACACACCACAATGAAGCATAACTAACAAAAATGATCCACAAAAGAAGCACCGCCTTGGAACGGTCAATTAAAAAAATACTTTTACTGGAGGGCTTAAACCGGTTTAACGGCGCCAACCTCAGCCTTAATTCAGATGTGGATCAAGACACATAGATATTTGGTTTGCATGAAAGACCCCTAACTTATCAATGCATCATCTCCTAGAACATATAAATCAAGATATAACAAGGAGATCAAGCAAAGATAAGGACTCAACAGTAAATACTAGTAAACCCTTATATAACGTTTTACAATCTTTTTGAATTGATCACAAAAATTAGATTCTCCAACAATTCGTTTGAATTTATAAACTAAATCACCATAAAACACAGGCTCCGACACGCCTTGTTGCAGAAGAGTTTTTAACCCAATTTTGCATTTAACAATTAACTCTGAGTGTCTGTGGTAGAATTTAGAAAATACTTTTCGAATTTTATGATATTTATAACCTTGTTTTAATAATTTAGCTGTTAAAAATAAGTTTCTGTTGTTGAAGTTATCAACATTAGAACACACTCTAGCAAAACGAATAAGCTTAGAAATATATACACCATAGGAAGGGGAGCGAGGAACATCTCCATCAAAAAATGGGAAATTTACTCTTCCAAAATTAAAATCATCCCGTTTATCATAAATTTAAGAAGAAACTATGTCATTTACTATTGACAAGTTCAAGTCCAAAAACGGAGCTTTAAAAATTTCTATGAAAGTACCACACCTGACCTAGGATACCAATGAGAAAGTGAAAAACTCAAAGTTAGACACCACAAACAAGAGCCAAGAGGTCAGCCCTCTCCCAGCAGGTGATCACAAGGCACAAATAAACAGACGCACACAAAGGCATAACAAACACAAGACAGAAAAACACAGATGATCCACAAAAGAAGCACCTCCTTGGAACTATCAGTAAAATTATTTTACTGATGGGCTTTAACCGGTTTCACAGCGCCAACCTTGCCTTTAATTCAGATGTGGATCACGACTTTGCATGAAAGACACCCCCAAGAACATATAAATCAAGATTTAAAAAGGAGATAAAGAAAAGATATGGACTCATCAGTAAGTAAAACTGAATACCGGAGCAAAAGAAATCCAACAGGTAAACCCTGGTGGGCCTGACAAACAGCCAAAGCATCGAGCCCCAACCATCTCATCAATAGATAAGTCTTTAAGTCAGAACCATCATAGTCTGAAGTCCGACCTACTGGCGTGCAACTAAAGCAGTCTGTTGCAATACATTAATGGTATAGCCTATCTTTTTATAATAGGAAATTATTTTATTGAACTGCGCTGAAAAAGTTATTAGAGCCAACAATCTTCTTCAATTTATACACCAAGTCTCAGTACGTCTTTAGTGTTGATAGAGAGGTAACTCCCCCCCCCCCCCCTTCAAATGAACGAGCTTGATTTATCACAGAAGGTAAAACAGTGCAATGCAAGATGAACAGAGCACTTCACTTCAATGATTTACTAAGTTTCTTAGATCAGAGCACTTATAAAAGGATGTAACATATATAACTTGATATAATAGATGAGCAGGGGCATTGTCTTGACAGTATCCTTTTTTTATTACACAGTCAGAGGCAAGTGTTTTCAATTTCAGCCTTTTCAACGGATCATAAAATGGGACAGCCCTAGCAGCTTAAAATCATCCATTGATAACAATATAGACATACTTGGTATCCTATTCTACCCATAGTCCAGTTTCTCTTTTTTGAATGCAACAGCTGATGATATGCCTGCAAAAACTTAGAAATCAAAGGTTTTACATTCTTTTAAGGCTTGCTTAAATGTACTGACAGCAAAAAATAAACCAATAACAAACATAAATGATGACAATGTCCAGCTTTATGTCCTTTCTCATATACCAGTTAACTATTGATGAGATGGTAGGGGCCTGATCTTTGGCTGTTGTCAGGCCCACCGGTGTTTACCTGTTGGATTTTTTTTTTGCTCTGGTATTCAGTTTTATTTACAGTTGAGTCCTTATCTTTGTTTTATCTCCTTTTTATATCTTGATTTATATAGTCCGGCAGTATTCAGGCGAATTTTAGGGGGACCTGGAACTTGATTTTAAAGTTTTTTGCTTTGTTGATTCTGGTAGTGCATACATTGTCCTTGAAAAATCCGAGTGATGCCACTCTGGCATCATTGAGCATTTCGATATATCCAAGATGGCGTCCAAGATGGAGGACAATTATAAGAGAAAAATTGTGTGATACGGAAAATAATGTCTCAAACCCATTTTCTTTCATTAAATTGTTGCTATGAAGTTGGAATCTAACTGAACACACCAGCTTGTAACCAAATAAAATAAGACTTCGGACAAGATGGCCGCCAAGATGGCAGTTTATCGCAAAAAGTATAAGAAAATCTTCCCTGAGACAGATAAAGTCCAGGGATTTGCATGCAAAATGCTTATTTTACTGATTCTTGAATTACAGACATCATCCTTGTGATCCCAGTGATGCTATCACTCAGCATTTGACATATTCAAGATGGCGTCCAAGATCGTAACCAACAATTTTTTCAAACCTGTGGGAGTGGCACCCTACATGTAGGCATAATGATGGATTTGTAACCGACCAGACGCCTTTACAAACACACATATCTGAATAAAAAAACCTGGTATGCGTGTATAATAGAGTTGCACTGTAAATGCAGGCATATCTGAGAATGGCACCTGGGCCCAAAATTACAATGCTCCTTAAAGTTAAGGAAGACTTAAATTAAGTATTGTTTAAATACGTTTCCGACTTATTAAAATCAAAATAGTTTCGTTTTATCTGTAGATCACAATGATGTCTTTGACAATACATACTGCATCGATCCTGGCAATTTATTAAACATTTAATGTAACATTTTGAAATATCAATACTTCGCTTAAGTCGCCCTTAACTTTAAGGAAGCATTGTAATTTTGGGCCCAGTTCAGCAAACATGTCTGGTGTGATGACACCTCTGTACAAGTAGCACCGTATTTGTACCCATCCTTCTATATGTACTCAACTAGTAAAAATGTCGGTTGCAGTGGCAACTGACCTGCAGACATGGCCTATAGTGAGGCACCACACCAATGGGCATGGTTGATTATGAGGGACCACTCCAGAAGGCGTGGCCTATGGTGAGACAACACACCAGAAGGCATGGCATATAGTGAGGCTCCACACCAGCAGGCACGGCTGATAGTGAGACACCATACACGCAGGTATGGCAATGGCAAAAAGAGATACACAACACCAGCAAGCTTGCAGGAATGAGTGGTAAAAGATGGACAGGCATACTGATTGAGTGGTAAAAGATCGGCAGGCATATTGAGTGGCAACAGTCCAGCAAGCACCCATCTTGCACATCAGTCAACCAGGAGGCATGTTTGAACAGCAGTGGTGTTTGTGGAAGTTACACTAGGCCAGAATACATATTTGTTGCAGCGGCAGCGACATAGCAATGGAGTCTCACTGGACCAGCAGGCATGTATGTTGCATTGACAACGTAGCAATAGTCTTGCCTACTAAAGTTTCACAGTTTAAGTTGGCATGTCTGATGGAGGGGCATCGATCAAGTAGATTTTCTCTTTGATTTTCAAAGGAGACATGTCTGACTGAATGGTACCAAGTTCTCAGGCATATCTGTTGAGGTTTCATCGAATAGCATCCATGAATTGCCACCAGGCTATCACATCAGACATTCTTACCAGCACGCATGCAAATTATGTGGTACTGAAACAGCACACATGTATGCCTGTTGCTGAGACGCAGGATCTGCAGGCATGTGTGTTTGGTACATCACACCAGCAATAATGCATGTTACAATTGCACCTGACTAACAGGAATGCTGAGTACTCATGCATTTGATCAGTGTGCATGTCTGTTATACTTGTACCAGACCAGCAACCCAGCCATTATTGCCACAGGGTCAGTAGACATCTTTACCATTTCCATGTTTGATTAAGCACACATGTCTTAAACCAAGACTCCAGGCCAGCAGTTATATATGTAACAGCTTCACAAGACTATCAGGCTTCTTGCAGTACCCATGTCTTTAAACTTTGCTCTGAAACAGCAGGCATGTTTGTGACAGTTGCACCCGGCCATTTGGCACATCAAATACAAGCATGCATTTCTGTAAGATTTGCAAACACATTTATAGTTGTGGGGCTGTGCCAGCAGGTATGTTTGTTACACTTGCCTCAGACCCGCAGTTATGTCTTCTATGCTTGTACCCGACCAATGGGCTGTTAAGCACAATTGCACCAGACCATCAGGCATGTATGTTACAGTAGCACCTGGCCAGCAGTCATGTCTTTATATGATGCATACAATCAGCATGCATGTCTCTTACAGTTTCATCTTATCAGCATCCACGAATGTTATATTTGCACCCAGCCATCAGCCATGTCTGTAACAATTGCATCCAACCATTTGTCATGTCCTTAACAGTTGCACTTACCAGCAGTCATGTCTGTTAAACTTGCACCAACACGCATGCATGTCTGAAAAACTTGCACCGGACCAGTACTAGTATTCATATTTGTTATAGAAATATCCAAACATCTGTGCTGTCTATTGCACTTGCACCAGACTAGTATAGTAGTAATGGTTGTTACAACTGCACAGGACCAACGGGCCTGTATTTTACAGTAACTGTTTCTCCTAAGCAGCAGGAATGTCTTTAATGGTTACACCCAACCAGCAGTCATGATGGTAATTAACATCTGCAGCATGCAGATATATCTCTTACTCGTTGGTTTGTTGATACACTGCACTCCATAAGTAAATAGTATTTTCCCTCTTTTTTTGGTAATTTTATTTTTTAGCAATCTATACATAAACTACTTTCAAGCTGATTTTTCCCGCATATTGATTAAAAAAGGTGTGTACCTTGAGCAAGCACGCTGTCACAGAGTTTTCAGTGATATTGTTCGTTCAGCATACCCTGGCATTTATCATTTCATTATTTCTTGACAGAATGTTTGCCCAAACTAGGAACTTTTATGAGAATAATATGATGTTAAGGTTCGTTTTATCAGATCCAGCCAAAAGAAGTCTTAAAAGTAGTGCATGGATTGATGGATACGATTACCAGAACAAAGACACACAATTAAAACATTACCATTATGAAAAATCTGTCCGTTACTTTTTCAGTGCAGTGTATAATAAAAACCCCTGTGATTCCACAATATACATCCTGCTATTTCTGTCATCTTGGACGACATCTTGGATATTTCACAACGCTGAAACACAACAACATCATGCCAGTCAAATTCGCTGAATGCAGCTACTGTTGAAAACTATCAGAAAAAAAGGTTATCAACTGTGATTCTGATTTTAAGTGGAATTTTGCTTTAAAATGGCGGCCATCTTGAACACCATTGTAAAGAATTCAACCTTCTGAATCAAACAATGTTCTATTTTAATCGTTTGTATCATTAAGACTCCAGTAAAATATTTTACTGACCGTTCCAAGGCGGTACTTCTTTTGTGGATCTTTTATGTTTTTGTTCTGTCTTGTGTTTGCTATGTTTTGTGCGCGTCTGTTTATATGTGCTTTGTGGTCACCTGCTGGGAAAGGGCTGACCTCTTGGCTCTCGTTTGTGGTGTCTTCTGTGAGTTTGTCACTTTCCCATTGGTATCCTGGGTCAGGTGTGGTACTTGATTGTATCGATTCCTGATCTTTGCACCATTACTTACTTCTAAAAAGCCATTCAAAGTTATCATTAAAATGCTTTTTATTGCGTTTTTGGTAAGATAGGTCTTAGGGGACTAAATGACGGCCATCTTGGGCGTCATCTTTAATATTTCAACCTTCTGAATCGAATCAATGTTCCATTTTAATTGTCTGTATCATTTAGCCTCTAAACATCCATAAAAAGTCAAAATTAGAGCTCTTTGTATCGAACCTGTTGGTCAGATAAGTGTTAGGAGCATAACTGACAACCATCTTGGACGCCATCTTTAATTTTTCAAAACGCTCAATGATGCCAGAGTGGCATCAGTTGGATTTATCATGTACAATGTCTGAACAACAAGAATCCGTGAAGAAAAAAAACTTTAAAATCAAGTTCCATGTCATTCTTGTTTTCTACCGGACTAATATGTTCTAGGAGATGATGCATTGATAATTTAGAGGTTTTTCATGCAAACCAAACCTCTATGTATCTTGATCCACATTTGAACTTAGGGTGAGGTTGGTGCACCATTAAACCGGTTTAAGCCCTCCAGTAAAATATTTTACTGACAGCTCCAAGGTGGTGTTTCTTTTGAAGATCATTTATGTTATTTCTGTCTTGTTTTGTTATGCTTTCATGCGCGTCTGTTTGTTGATGCCTTGTGGTCACCTGCTGGGAAAGGGCTGATCTCTTGGCTTTCGTTTGTGATATCTAATTGTGACGTTGTCACTTTCCCATTGGTATTCTGGGTCAGCTGTGATGCTTGATAGTATCGATTACTGATCTTTGCCCTCTTTCTTACTTTCAATGTGAAACAAAAATGGTGTTTGACCATCTGTCAAAATAATCAAGAGTGGCATTGTTACAGATATATTTAAAGAAAACTCAATTAAGTTCTTTGGATGCAAACAAAAATATAGAGTAAGTATGATCAGGAAATACCACTATCACAAACTGCAGACAAACTCATTGCATCGCAAGGAAGAGCCACACAACAATCACGAGACGCTAAGAAGACAAAATTAGCAGGCAACCAACTCTCCCTTCCCCACCAAGATAATAAAAAACTAGACTGGACAAAAAGTGATACACAATAAAACAAAGAACAATTACAGACTCCCACAATGGGAGTAACAATAAACAACATATCAACAACAACAGAACCACTGCTTTAGAAAGGACATCAGCGTAAGTCACTGGGGGCTTAAATGCATTTTACTGGTACCAAAGCTTCGCCCTACATTCTGTTCTTGTTGAAGTACAATAAATGTTCAGCTCGCATGGATGTCATCTAGCTATTGCAATGTATCATCATGGAGAAACACTCTAATCATATTGACACACCATGACGAAACAAAGAAAAGGGCTCAAGACTCACATATATTCAGAGCCAAAGAAAAGCTCAAGTTGAGCCACGGTAAGCCCAGCTACAGATAAGCACCAGGCACCAACCCACCGATTAAAGCTTTACGTCAATGTCGTCATAGATTCTGAAGCCTGACCCACCGTCATGCGATTAAAGAGGAAACCATAACATCGAAATTCGAAATCCGTTTGATCCTAGATCTGTAGACTTAAACTAAAATGGCTGGAAAGGTTACATGAAGAAAAGGTAGCCTATCAAATCAGATATATTGTGTTGACCAATGGCAACAATCTAAATGTATGCTATTGGGTTTTCATGAAAGATCAAAATCAGAGCAATGCTATCACCTGACTAGCACCGATGCAGAGGCAGTTGCAGTATGTTGTTGTGACCACTTCACAGGTAGAGACATATACCAGAGTCATATTCCATTCTATGTATATATATTTGAAGCAGCACCGAACACTGCCCATTTTTTTTTTTTTTTTTTTTTTTACATTATAATCGGAAATTTCAGTAGATGATCTGTATTCCTTCCATCTGAAAATAAAAAGAAAATATCTAAACATGATAAAATAAACATGTACTTTGTACTTAACTAACCAAACCGTTCTGATAAAGTTAGAGACTGTTAGAAGTTAGTTATATTATATTTCAAATAACACAAAATGTTGCAAGTGATGAGCCCAACACTCGATACTAACTATATTTTTTAATTTATAATGTTAGGATCTGTCACCTAAGCGCGTCACGAGCGCCGGACACTGTCTCCAGGGCAACTGTGTCTTATCTTGCTCTCATGTTCATCTCCTTAGCCTCTCCCTTAGTACCGCACATGCCCCCGTCCCAGCTCCTTCGACTATTGCGATTCTAACGCTAATTTCTAAGATTCATCCTCCTCTCCCAAAGCAAATTCGTAAGCCTAATATAAGAAGACAACGATAAAAGTCATATATAGATATGTATGTATATTTATAATATTTTTATTTTTATTTTCCATACACTCGTATCGACCGCAAACTGCATTCCACTTCGAGTGCGAGCCATTCGCTCACGTTGGTTACATGCCTAACACGGCGTACTAAGCCAAAAAAGAAACGTCGCATACAAAAATTAAAAATATTGTATGTTAAATGAAATTGGCAAAATTTCATCATCTGTCTATGTTTTGCTATTTTTTCTTCCGCACATTTTCCCCATTGATTTATTGAGGTGAGCTAATCAAAACCAGTGTACTGACCGATTTTCCATTTTCCTGTTTTTCACGTGCACACTCAGTCCATTCAGGTTTACACGTGTACCAACTACTGAAATCTATAGTCGAACATCCCAAACGTCTAAAAACATTTAAAAAAGTCGGAATTAAAGATTACACATTGCTAATTTACGGTGACAAAATTGGCACATGTGGAATGTAAACGTGCAATAGGAATGTTAAAAGCTAACGTGACGCCATTGATAGTAGCCAAACGATTTAGGAACCATGTTTGGACGATTTGATGTCTTAAGACTCGTTTTCAACAATTTGGGACAACGTCACACCGTCCGCGTCCAGGGCGTCGACGTGTGTTGACGTGACGTAAAGATCAAGACATCTAGACGTCTAATTCGTGCAATCGATTTCATCTGGAGTCAGTCACAGCTAGGATATACTAAGGAACTCATAATCCAAAAATCAAGGCTCAAACTGTGAAAATCGTTTAAGGAGATTTGTTTAAGACCCCAACCTCCCAACGTTTGACGGAACTTAACTTTGGTGCAGTATTTACGCCAAATTAAGGAACCCACGGTAGTACAACGTCTTAACGAATTGAGAAACTGGCAAAGAGCATTCTCTAGCACCATTTTGCTCTATTTTTTCTAATTACTGCATTTTTAAAATAAAATACATAACTGGTACAGTTAGCACTTTTCGTACATAGCGGCGTTTCTTTTTTGGCCTAGTATATGTATAAACTTTACATTTAATATAGCCAAGCCGTGGTGGAGAGAGGATAGACTTTCAAAGGTACGGATTGAAATAATTGTTGGAATTGCAAGCTTTTTTTACAGCCAATGTCAGAGGTCCATAATGACAGCACAACATACATAAAATAAAATAATATACTGAAGGACTTTAGAAACGCACCACCTGCTAAAATGCTAATTTATTGTCAAAATGTAATATTTTAATTATGTGAAAATAAAATTGACAAGTCCCTTCATTTAGCTTGCATTCAATAAGAAAATCGAAACGCTCTGGCTTATGGTTGCCGTGACGTCGCGATTATTCTGAGACATCCCAAATTTAAAAAGTCACAGAGTACCAATACCTTCCATTATGAGCGCAAAAAAGTTTTCGAACCGATGTTGGTTCTTGAAAGCACAAGGAAAGACAAAATCAAATCATTCAGTTTTAGGCCTCTGGAAATGTTCATTTCGTCTAGGTGACGTCATTATTGTTTTTGACGTAATTTGCTGTTTATAGCCTAAGGATCAGGAATAATCAAAATGTTTTAGTGCTACAAGATACTCCACGACCGGTTGCGCAGAAGACAAAAGTATTGCGACATACGCGAACGTCATCCGCCTGTTATTGCTGTTTGAAAAATTAAGACTGACGTTAGCAAAGAAACGCTGCGACTGGGAGTGTAATTAAACGGTTATTTCCGATTATTTCTGAAACGTTTCTTGTTTTTCGGTTGGTTAAGACATCTGGCTACCAGCTCAAAGTGTTTGCTTTTAAATTGATCTAATCTCACAGCTGTCAGACTACAATTGTTGAGAAACACTAACGTCAGTGTTACGTCAGAATGAACCGCATTAGCAAATCGAAACTATGGCAAATCATGGTCCATTGTGTAAGCCGATAAAAAGTGATAAAGAAAACAACCTCAAATCAACCATGTTGAAGAGACAGTGAATATATAACTGGTGCGTTTCCAAAGTCCTTCAGTATATGACGGATCTGCCTGGGACGAGTCGTGCCTCTTGTAAGGTATGTATGTATTTGCGTCGCCATGGGACCGGGACGGGCACCCAGACGACCCTCGCTTGGCTTCGGAGATGTTTCACATTTTTAATTTAAGTTCCCAACATTGAACCAAATACTGCCCATATTTAATTAAGTGTTTGATACCATGACACTGACATGATGTTTCCGATTTGAAGAATGCTAAGGATTCAAGTTATAGCTCAGTCATTCTGTTTTATACTGGCAAAGGTCACACTTACAAGGAAAATTCAATTAAGACCTTTAAGGGCCAAATATGGGACACACAGGAAACGCTTTTAAGTGATGTTCCTCACTAAAATAGTAAAAAGGTAATTTTAATTTCCGTAACGCACATAATACCAGAAGAAGCTGTGTGTTTGTTTGTTCTTTTGTTAAAAAAGTGTTCATATGTATCAAAGACATTCAGCATGCAAACTACACGAATACTTCAAATGAATATATAGATTAATGTCTTCTTTCTGTAGCGCAGACTTTCAATTTACTTATTCTTAATTTGATATGGCAACATATGTAACAGGCTGTTACAGGCTTACCCCCTGGTTTAAAGAATGCCAATATCTCTTATTAGATGCAGCTGGAATTGTCCTTAAAGATAGGATATGTCTGCACAATTCCAAAGAGGGTGAGTTGGAATAGGACCTTACTCAGTATGCAGTCCTTATACCATGCTTTAGCACAAAATGACTGGAAAGGTATCATGGCAAATGATGTAAAGAAAAAGAAGCCTATCAAATTTCTGTTTAACCAATGACAATAATCTTAATGTTTGCTAGGAGGTACATGGAACAGACATATATTTAGCAAAATCAGAGCAATGCTATCACTTGACTAGCACCCGTGCAGAGGCAGTTGCAGTAAGATTGCTCTGACCACTTCACAGGAAGAGACATATACCAGATTCATATTCCATTGTATACATATGAATGTGAAACTGCACAAATGAAGAACACAGGAAGCGCTTATAAATGATATTCGTCACAATAATTTCAAAAGGTAATTTTAACTTCTGGAACGCACATAACACCATGTGAAGTTGCATTTTTCTTTAAAAAAAGCCTTCAAATATATCAAAGGCATTCAGCATGCAAACTACAAACTACATGGATAATTCAAATAAATAGATAGTTTAATGACTTCTCTCTGTAGCGAAGACATTCAATTTACTTATTCCTAATTTTATTTGGCAACATATGTAACAGGATGTTACAGGCTTACCCCCTGGTTACCAGAGTGCCAATATCTCTTAATGAATGCAGCTGGAATTATTTTCTTAAGCTAGGATATGTCTGCAAAATTCCAAAGGGGGTGAGTTGGAACAGGACCTTACTTAGTTTGCAGTCCTTATACTATGCGATGATTCTACTGTTTGTGATGATATGGGCGATCATTTAGTGTTATATGCATTAGGAAACATCTGACAGAAAATATTATTTATAGCATATGTAACACAAGTTTATGGGCTTGTTATCAGCAATGACTATAATTCCTAAGATTAAGGCACCAGAGGCTAGATATTTATAGGAAAACATGTGATTTTTTTCTGAAATATCATCCCTTATATCAAGACAATTTCCTTGCTCATGTATTATGCCATGTAACATATGTTACATCCTTAATAAGTGCCCTGATCCTGATGTCAAACTTGAAAATCTATGATTCTTTATCATATTAGCAAGACAGTTCCAAAAATGTAAGATATCCACCATTGTCAGATATTTTCATATACTTTTTTCTTCATTAATAGAAATCAAATTGACTACATAAAATTGGGGGTAGGGTTGTTTAACAGCTCATTTAAGACAAATATATTTAAGGATGAAAACCAACCTTTGTTTTTTCTATTAGTCAAATGTATATATAAGTAGACTAAAATTAAAAACTGTTGAAAAAATGCACAAATCCGCTGATTTACAATTTTCAAAAGGTAATTTTATCTATCTAACACACATTACACCATTAGAAGCTGTAATTTTGTTCAAATGTTTTTGTTTGTAGCTTAGGCATCCAGCTTGCTGATTACATAAGTAATTTGAATAATTAGATAGTTAAATGTCTTCTTTCTGTAGCTCAAACTTTCATTTTACTTTTTTGTCTTAGCTTGCTAAAGAAGCATAATTTA
This sequence comes from Loripinus fragilis, assembly GCA_964019695.1. Lineage (NCBI taxonomy): Eukaryota > Metazoa > Mollusca > Bivalvia > Lucinida > Lucinidae > Loripinus > Loripinus fragilis. The sequence continues at coordinate 79,286,233 of OZ026525.1, forward strand.
TGTAACATGCCCCAGCGCACAGAGTGCTCTTAAAAGACACAGAATGAAAGTTGTTTAAGATAGGATATGTCTGCAAAATTCCCTGGGGGCAAGACTTTTTTTCATCTTTAAGTCTATGAGAACTCAATTGCCTCAATTTGATCGTTTACAAGCTTTTTGTCATCGGACTTTGTTTGTTGTATAAGGTACAACGTTATAAGTGGTCGATTTCTATTTCAAAACTGGAACACATGAGTAACTTATTATTTCTGAAATGAATTTCTAGACCTGGAAAATTAAGTGAGTATGGCCATGAAATACCACTTTCACAGACGGCCGAACATCCCAGGGCATCGAGAGGAGGAAAACAGAACACAGACAGCTACAACTTAATTAAAGTAAAGCAAAAAGCTCCTTTAGGCAGATAATTGCTAAACTACTAGTAGAAAGGGCCGAAGAACCACAACACAAAACAAGGACCAAGTACAAAACTTCACAAACACAATGTGAGCTGCAACAAACAATGAATATACATCAACGGGTCACTGCCTTAGAACAGACAACAGCTTATGACACCAGAGGCTTAGATATATATAACAAATATACTTAAAGCCAGTAAAAAGTAACTTTTACAATATAACCGTACCCTAGGATTAATGTTTTTCCTAGTATTCACATTAAATTCACATTAAATAGAAAATATGAATCCTCGGCAATATTTTTTGGTGCTGATGAAGCAGTCCGGATAAGCTAGGCTGTATTTTTGATAAAGGGACACAACTGGAATACGCAAAAAAGCAACAAGATGGGCTCATTTTTCAGGTTATCAGATCTTCTTATGCCCAGCTTTTTTAAATTAAAACTTACTGAAAATGTCAATGTTGCTCTACGTTCTATGCACACATAACCAGTAAAATGTGTCTTGAAGTTTTGACCTTTAAAATGGCCATCCAGCAAAGTTAAAAACAGGAAGTTAACGAAAATGCGATACTTTCGGGGTAAATATTGTGATAAATCATATAGGTTATGACATAACAACTTATGTATGCCAATTATAAAATGATTCAGTTTAATTGAAGTGTTAGTCATTTTTCAATTTAAGCGCACATTTTGCCAAAAAATGAACTTTAATAATTAATCTTAGGCCCTTTTTGGAAATTTGAATTTTGTGCTGTATGCCGTATTTTTTGTTGCCTGTGTTAAAGGCAAATCATTCACAATAAAATTGAGTAGAATTTTAAGATTCAAGAAGGTCAGGAGAATATTTTGATGATTTTGTTATTTTTCGCCAAAATTTTAGCAGATGTGCGCAATCGAGCTCAAATTTGTTAATACATAGACAAAGTGAATAACATTGATATGTATAAAAAAGCAAATGTTTTTATCTGTTGAGTTTTTAATGGCTCAAAGTAAATATGAATGCTGTGTGAAAATCTGTATGCATTGGCTTCTTTATTTGTAACTTGTTTTCAAAATATACTTAATTGACTTTAAGTATATATGGAATATATTTATCATTTTAGATGAGCATGGCTTCGGACATCATCGACGAGCCACAAGATATAGCTACGCCCACTCCTGATACGTCAAGTGAAAATGATCAGGATGATCAACCGTCCAAGGGATGGGCTACACCTTTGATTCTGGCTGCCGTTTTCTCTGGGATATCTGCTGTGTTGATGCTATCTTACTTCATGACGAGAACAAGTGAATATGGAATTTCTCTTAGGCCGCTTTTTATATGGGAGATAACACTTTTTCTATTTGCTATACTAACAATGGTTATCTTTACACGTCTCCGACAAAATTCCATTTTTGTTGTTGCAAATAATAAGCCATTTTCTGATGCTTATATGGATTTCCTGTTCGATTCCTGGAGAAATAGTGATTTACCCGAAGAATACAAGGATAAACTGCCATTTTGGACTTATGTTCCACTGCGGGCAATTGGTTTATGTGTTTGTTGCATTGTCGCGATTGTGTGGCCCATTTACGATATATACAGAAGTTTAGCTAACATGCAATGTTTTGAAAACCGACAAGTTTCTTTTCGACTTTTGAACTGTGGGAGACAATATTGTAGTGTTTTATTTTGTCTATGTCAAACAGTATTTCTGCTTAGGTACAAAACGAAATGCGCAAGAAATTATCTCCTGAGGCTGTCCATGTCAACCATAATCGCAGCCAATTTTACACTGTTAGTTAATGTTGGTTTAAATGTCAAACTCGCTGGAGAAACAGTACTTCTTAAAAGCAATGTAGACAGCGAGTTCGATGTTTCAGTTTTAGATAAAAAGCTTATGTTTGTGTCTTGCCATAATTATAAAGCAAAAGTTGACTTTATCGCGGAGTGGATTTACAAATTCTCGTATCAATTTCCAATTGAATTCGTTGCACTTTCGTTATGCTATCTATGGGTGATATACAGCCCAACAATACCAAATGTATCACGGTTAAGACGTACCACAGAAAGGTTGATATCAGATGGATCTGTGTCAACGCTAGATGGAGACGGAGAACCTTTGAATAATTCAAGCAGTCACTTTGGCGCTTCACAAAAGTCTTTGAATGAAATTCCCAGGAAAAATGTATATTGGTATATTATTTTAGCAGTAAAGGGAACCATCGCATTTACTTCTAGGTGGACATTCATACTATCTTTTCTACTAATTGGTGGAATATTTACAGTCGTATTATACAATGAAGTAGAATATATGAAAAATATAGAAGACAACAATATCCTCTTATACAACAGGACTTCCAATTCAACAGAAATGAAAAATTATTACGCAATTATACAGACTATCTATCATTACTCATTTTGTATAATAGCACCATTTGCTTGGTTGCTGGCTGCAAGGAAAGAAAGTATTACACAAAAAAGATTTAATTCAAGTGATGTTCTGCTTATAATAGCCACTGCAGGGCATATCGTATTTGTTATGTTTGAAACAGTTGATTTTGCAGAGGTGGTGTTTGATAAAAGATCACAACCGACAGCTGTGATATTTTTCGTCAAAATGCTATTGAAGTATCAAGGATTATTAGGGGAGGCAGCAATGGTTTTGATAGCGTCAAAGATGGACATTCGACGAGATTCAATAGAAAGAGGCAGACAGCTTGCTATGAGGATTGTAATAGTCTCATTAGGCGTGTTTAATATGGAAAGATGGTTTACAGACAATTTTTTGCCACCAAATGCTATCAGATATGTTGAAGACATCAACTTTAAACAGATGTATGGAGAAAAAACTTGGTGGTTTCTTATAGCGTATCTGTATCCGTTTGTGGTATTATTTCGTGTCGCTATGGTCACCATGTGCTTTGAGAGTTGTGTCAGAATTAAACGAGAGACACTGAAATTTCAGCATGATACCGGTTATCCTGAACACCAGTGAGATTATATGAGTGTCGGCGTTGATGCTTTAACAAGGGTCGAGTGAAATATTTTCGCAATAGAACACTCTATTTAAAGAGACTAGATCTGTAACTTTGAACATTTTTCATAAGTTTTTCTTTTCCTTTTTAAATCATTTGTAAAAATAGAATAAAGTTATGTTTTCACAATAAATATTTTCATAACAGTTGAAAACTGCACGGAAAAGTAAATAAGGTGATTTTTCTCTTGTTGGGAATTATTTGCGTCCCTCCAATAATTCTAGACAGTTGATTTTTAACATAAATGCTGTTGTTTTGATAGTGATAAATTTGTTAAGAATTATGAAAATGGTAAAAACGTTACCTGAATTTGAGTAGTTTTACTGTATTATTGAATAATAGAAACTTTTTTTCAAAAATGAGAATATCAAAAGTTACAGACTATGTAGCTTTAAGAAGGTAATATAACTTACCTGGACGGTTGAATTTAGATCAAAATTGTGTTCTATAATAGCCAGGGGGTCAAATAAGATAGCATGAGACAGATAGTGAAACGTATTCTTTGACTTTTCGCTTACTGTAAAGGCGGTGCCTCATGAATGCGTAATTAGGACTGGTCTACCTTAGACATAGGTAAAAGCTGAAAATGAGGCGTGGTTTTATTCAAAAGTAACTGTATCATCTTGCGCAATTACCTCGGTATAAACGCAAAACAAATTATTTAGTCCTTCAAACGCCAGTAAAATAACTGCATCTGAAAATGTCTATTTCACATAAGCATAGAGGCAAACATTGTGGACCCAGATCAGACTGCTCCTACAGGAGCAGCCTGATATGGGTCCACAATGTTGTCTATGAGGCTTCAAATATTTTAGTGGACGACAAAAAAGATACATTTTATGATTATGCGCTATAAGGGTTAATAAATGTGAGTTCAGTGTGTTTTCGAGGCACAAACAACTTAATTATTTCTTCACCAAGTTATAAATAAAACCTGATTTAACTTGTTTGGCAGATGAAATAGTCGAACCACGCCAAGATATACTTATTAAAGTGACCGCCTTTACAGAGAGCAAAAAGTTCTATTATAAAAACGTTGGTCAAAATATCAACGTGGTTATGAGCAAACAAATGTTAAATTTTTTGCTCGCTTACGAAAGAATTTGGTTTTTTGATGTATACTCTAATTGTAGGCACACCAGTGTGTACCTAAATGTGCTCCCTTTGCTGTAGATTTTTTTATTTTATTCTGAGAAAGACTTCACTATGTCTCTATTTGACAGTAATGAATCAATTTAATTGAAGACTTAAACTCTTCACCCATATATCAAGATGACTTGCTCAATGTTCCTTATTTTATACAAATAGCAAGCCAGATATTTCTTGCTTAATTTAGTATAAGTTAAATAAAACGAATTATGTTAATGCTGAAACCCATATTTTGATATTGGACTTGTCCATAACAAATTGCATAGTTTCATCTTAAATCGTAGAAACGAGATGATTTGATTTAAAATTGTTGGTTTGTGTCTGATCTCAATGGTGATTTTCCTCCCCTATGTTATGGGGTATGAATTTTATAGCTTATTCGTTGTTGTGTGTGTGTGTGTGTGTGTGTGTGTGTGTGTGTGTGTGTGTGTTCTAATTAAAGCGCATTCAATAATAAAATAACTGCTGGTTAGTTACTTAAACAAGGCTATAGATATCATAAACTTCATAAAGCGTTTTCATAAATACACAGAGCTGGTTGTTGACTTTAAAACTCATCTCAAGAAGGGCATATCAGAGAAGATATTTATAGTGATTTGGTATATAAAAAAATAAGTAAGTATGATCAGGAAATACCACAATTACAAACCGCAGACAGCCCTGTGGCACCGCGAGGAAGAGCCACTCAACCATCACCAGGAAGACAAATTAAGCAAAGCAACCAGCTCTCTCTTCCCCATCAAGATGATTGCAATACTAGACCCGAGACAAAGCAACGTACAACAAAACATAGAACAATTACAGACTCCCACAATGGGAGTATCAATAAACAAAATGTCAACAACAACAGAACCACCGCCTTAGAACGGACAGCAGCCCAAGCCACCGGTGGGGGGGGGGTGCTTAAATGCATTTTACTGGTACCAAATCTTCGCCTTGGATTCTGCTGTTGTTGAAGTACTAGAAATGTTCAGCTCGCATGGAGGCCATCTAACTAATGCAATGTATCATCATGGAGAAACACTCTAATCAAATTAACACACCATGATGAAACACAGAAAAGGGTTCATGACTCACAGATAGTCAGAGCTAAAGAAAACCTCAAGTTGAGCCACGGTTAGTCCAGTTACAGAAAAGCATCAGGCACCAATCCATCGATTAAAGCTTTACGTCAGAGCCATCATAGAGTCTGAGGCCTGACCCACCGTCGTGCAATTAAAGAGGAAACCATAGCTATAAACCGTGATTGGGTTAAAAACTAGGCATGCAGACTGTCGCAAAATATCCAAGTTATATCCAACCCTTATATAGCGTTTTACCATCTTTTTGAATTGATCACTAAAATTAGGTTTTACAACATTTCGTTTTAGTTTACAAACTAAATCACCATAAAATATAGGTTCTGATATGCCTTGTTGCAGAAGACTTTTTAACCCAATGTTGTATTTAACAATTAACTCTGAGCGTCTGTGGTAGAATTTAGAAAACGATTTTCGAATTTTATGATATCTATAACCATGTTGTAATAACTTAACAGTTAAAAATAAGTGTCTGTTGTTGAAGTCATCAACATTAGAACACACTCTAGCAAAACGGATAAGCTGAGAAATATATATACCATAGGAAGGAGAGCGAGGAACATCTCTATCAAGAAATGGGAAATTTACTATTTCAAAATTAAAATCATTCCGTTTATCATAAATTTTAGAAGAAACAATGCCATTTGTTATTGACAAGTTCAAGTCCAAAAACGGAACTTCAGCATCAAAAGAATTTGCCTTATTTAACTGAGGTTCAGTGGGATATATCTGACCTACCATTTGTTCAAAATAAGGATTATCTATATTAAAGCTGCATAATCTGTAACTTTTGATCTTTTAATTTTTGAAATAATGTTTCTATTTTTCAAGAACACAGTAAAAAACTAAAGTACAGGTATATATTTAACCAATTTCGTAAATCCTTACAAATTATCAATATCAAAACAACAGCATTTATGTTAAAAATTGACTGTCTATAATTATTGGAGGGACGCAAATAATTACCAACAAGAGAAAAAACACCTGTTTTTATAAGATAATTCACTTTTCCAAGCAGTTTTTAGCTAAAGTGAACAGATTTATTGTGAAAATTTAACTTAATTCTGCTTTTACAAATGATTTAAAAAGAAAAGAAAAATTTTAGAAAAATTTTCATAGTTGCAGACTTAGTCTCTTTAAGTAAGTCATCTAAATATCTGGAGGTTGAGTTAAAAGCTTCAATAATATCAGTTTGATTATTGTCTGACAGAGACAACATAACGTCTCTCTCATAACAAAGCAAAAACAAATCTGCAACAAGAGGAGCACAATTGGAATACCTACATGTTGTCTATATAATTTCAAGCCAAATCTTATAATTATATTGTCCAAAAGATAATGGAGCGCATCACACATTTTCTGGCATGACCACAATTTATATCGTTTAGGTTGTTCAGAAGTATAAAAAGCATTTTTATCATTACAAGCCAAATAAAGTGAGCCCTCTCTGTTAAATGTTTGTTCAATTAATTCTGTTAGATTTTCTTTGATTAGATTAAGAGGCAATGTAGTAAAGAGAGTAGAAAAATCATATGTAGACAAACCAGATGCTAGAAAACCTCTAGACTTTAATTTATTAAGAATTTCACCTGAATTTTTAATAGACCAAAATAAATTTTTACCATTTCTTTCATAAACAGTTGTGCAATAGTTAATGACATGGTTTTTAATCGCAGTGAGGCAAGAAGTCAAAAAATAGGCAACTCAGTAGTTGTACATTTACTTGAATTAGCAATAAAACGCGACTTATAGGGCGGTTTATGAAGTTTAGGTAACCAGTATACCGTATGAAGCTTGCTATGGTCCTCATTAACAAACAACCCAAACTTAGCTGCCATATGGCATCGATGCCTATCAACGATAGACTTCTCATCAAACCTGTTATGCGCATTATGTCTTTGCAGTACTAAGTTCTTGTTTTAAGGTGTTAATACAGGTCCATTAAAAAGTTTTTTCACTAGGCAATATTTCAAAAAATTTTCACATTTTTAAAATAAGTTATATTTTTGGTCTATATTTTTCCATACATGTAATTAAATTCTCATGCCATTTTGTTTCTATAAATCACATCAACGTATCGTCAGACAACATTTGGATATGAATATTAAATGCATTCCTATGGAAACACAATAACATACTTAAATATTTTCCATTGAAAACACAACTACATACATGTACGCCTACACCATAAATTAAAGTCAGTATGTATTCCTTGCTTTTCAATTTGCTTAATAAGATCTGCAATTGTTCTTGGCATTAAATTGTTAAGTTCTTCCAGGAAGTTCGGTGCTACACTATACCACGCTTCCGCATCTCTTCTTTTAAACATGGCAGTCGGTTACCAATATCTTTCTACATTATATTCCAAACATTCATTGTGAAGTTAATTTCTGGCGAATTCATTGGCAATTTCAGAATGGGTATTTCATTATATTCTAGGCATATTCTAGTTCTTTTAGAGCTAAGGCATGTCACAAGATCATGCATAAAGATATATCCCTTCTAAGGGAACACAACGCATTCACATTAGTCTGTATTTCACAGTCATTACAATCGACGCCAATTGTCGTAAGTGGCGCAGACAGAATGTGAAATATCATGCTAAGTTTTTTCAGACCACTGTAAAATTGCCAGCTAGTGTGCAAGTTTGGGGACCCATTAGCAACAGAAACCTGTCTCTTCAGAGAAATGCGAATGGTACCATGGATAGTGCAAAATACCACAGTGATATTATTCATGATATTGAAATGACATGTGAATGCGTTGTGTTCATACAGAAGGGATATATTTTTTGCATGATCTCCTGCCATGCCATAACTTTAAAAGGATAATGCCCAAAAAATATGAACGTCTACAGACCATGCCGTACTACCTGTAAAGTTTCAAAGCACTCTGAGTAAAACTGAAGGAGGAGTTGAAAACTAATAAGAGTTATGCTAGAGGTGATCTGGATTACCAAGACAACATTAGATTCAGGATAAGGTGTGTTGTTTGGTTTCTCTAGATGACTTATAACATATGGTATAATAAGAGGGTATTATAGCAATGTATGATAGCATGGAACTCACTACTACTAGTATTTTTGCTGAAATACAATGTAATGTTTTTTTTGGCCGGTGGCATTTGTTTACCAAATAAATAAAATCTTGAAATCTTGTATCTCTCCTTGCATGCGAAATATAAGTAGCTAGAAATGATGTTTATGAAACATTATGCACCCAACCCTTTGTTTGTCCAGAAAGGTCCATAAGTTTTCAATGCCCAAATTTACAAAGGGCAATTATTTAAAAAAAAAAAAAAAATTCTAAAATTTTCACCAGGTAATCTACTCATCATCCTCTACCAACTGACCATGTTTGAATCTTCTAGCTACAATATTTTTGAAATATATTGATGACAACTTTTCAATGACCAAATTTGCAAAGAGCAATAACTCGAAAAAAATAAAATATCTTTTTTTTAAATTTTCACCAGATTATCTACTCATTATGCTCTATTAGCTGACCAAGTTTGAAGCTCATAGCTTTTATAGCTTTTGTGATATCTTGATTACAAAATTTCATTGTTACCCTTTAAAAGGGGCATAACTCCACAAAGGGGAATACTCCAGACTTAAAAAATGTGTCAATTACTTTTTGATGAGGAATCCATATATGAAATTTCAAAACTGTATCTTAATAAATTTTGTAACGGACGCACGGACGGACGAGCCGAAAGCAATATGCCCCTTCAATTTTCCCAAAGTTGGGGTCATAAAAATATTGACAACCGAGTTATTGCGAAATTTAAATACTTGACCTTTGATCCCACCTAAGGCACTGGGTAATCATGGGCTAAAGTAGGTCAAGATACTTTTTTAGCGGTTGGCCAGGAATAATGAGTTTGAAAAGCGACAGATTATAAATTGGTTAAGTTTATGTATGGTCAATGCTATCAAACGCTTTTTCAAAATCTGAGAATAAAATTAGACCTGGTTTATTTTCTGCTTCAGCGATATCAATTATTGCAAAGAGCAGTCTAATGTTCTCGCCTTAATATCTACATTTTATGAATCCTGTCTGTGAATTATGAATTATTTAAGTTATGACACGATTTGCAATCATGTTAGTTGTACATTTACTTGAATTAGCAATAAAACGCGACTTATAGGGCGGTTTATGAAGTTTAGGTAACCAGTATACCGTATGAAGCTCGCTATGGTCCTCATTAACAAACAACCCAAACTTAGCTGCCATATGGCATCGATGCCTATCAACGATAGACGTCTCATCAAACCTGTTATGCGCATTATGTCTTTGCAGTACTAAGTTCTTGTTTTAAGGTGTTAATACAGGTCCATTAAAAAGTTTTTTCACTAGGCAATATTTCAAAAAATTTTCACATTTTTAAAATAAGTTAATGGTCTATATTTTTCCATACATGTAATTAAATTCTCATGCCATTTTGTTTCTATAAATCACATCAACGTATCGTCAGACAACATTTGGATATGAATATTAAATGCATTCCTATGGAAACACAATAACCTACTTAAATATTTTCCATTGAAAACACAACTTCATACATGTACGCCTACACCATAAATTAAAGTCAGTATGTATTCCTTGCTTTTCAATTTGCTTAATAAGATCTGCAATTGTTCTTGGCATTAAATTGTTAAGTTCTTCCAGGAAGTTCGGTGCTACACTATACCACGCTTCCGCATCTCTTCTTTTAAACATGGCAGTCGGTTACCAATATCTTTCTTCATTATATTCCAAACATTCATTGTGAAGTTAATTTCTGGCGAATTCATTGGCAATTTCAGAATGGGTATTTCATTATATTCTAGGCATATTCTAGTTCTTTTAGAGCTAAGGCATGTCACAAGATCATGCATAAAGATATATCCCTTCTAAGGGAACACAACGCATTCACATTAGTCTGTATTTCACAGTCATTACAATCGACGCCAATTGTCGTAAGTGGCGCAGACAGAATGTGAAATATCATGCTAAGTTTTTTCAGACCACTGTAAAATTGCCAGCTAGTGTGCAAGTTTGGGGACCCATTAGCAACAGAAACCTGTCTCTTCAGAGAAATGCGAATGGTACCATGGATAGTGCAAAATACCACAGTGATATTATTCATGATATTGAAATGACATGTGAATGCGTTGTGTTCATACAGAAGGGATATATTTTTTGCATGATCTCCTGCCATGCCATAACTTTAAAAGGATTATGCCCAAAAAATATGAACGTCTACAGACCATGCCGTACTACCTGTAAAGTTTCAAAGCACTCTGAGTAAAACTGAAGGAGGAGTTGAAAACTAATAAGAGTTATGCTAGAGGTGATCTGGATTACCAAGACAACATTAGATTCAGGATAAGGTGTGTTGTTTGGTTTCTCTAGATGACTTATAACATATGGTATAATAAGAGGGTATTATAGCAATGTATGATAGCATGGAACTCACTACTACTAGTATTTTTGCTGAAATACAATGTGATGTTTTTTTTGGCCGGTGGCCTTTGTTTACCAAATAAATAAAATCTTGAAATCTTGTATCTCTCCTTGCATGCGAAATATAAGTAGCTAGAAATGATGTTTATGAAACATTATGCACCCAACCCTTTGTTTGTCCAGAAAGGTCCATAAGTTTTCAATGCCCAAATTTACAAAGGGCAATTATTTTAAAAAAAAAAAAAAATTCTAAAATTTTCACCAGGTAATCTACTCATCATCCTCTACCAACTGACCATGTTTGAATCTTCTAGCTACAATATTTTTGAAATATATTGATGACAACTTTTCAATGACCAAATTTGCAAAGAGCAATAACTCGAAAAAAATAAAATATCTTTTTTTTTAATTTTCACCAGATTATCTACTCATTATGCTCTATTAGCTGACCAAGTTTGAAGCTCATAGCTTTTATAGCTTTTGTGATATCTTGATTACAAAATTTCATTGTTACCCTTTAAAAGGGGCATAACTCCACAAAGGGGAATACTCCAGACTTAAAAAATGTGTCAATTATTTTTTGATGAGGAATCCATATATGAAATTTCAAAACTGTATCTTAATAAATTTTGTAACGGACGCACGGACGGACGAGCCGAAAGCAATATGCCCCTTCAACTTTCCCAAAGTTGGGGGCATAAAAATATTGACAACCGAGTTATTGCAAAATTTAAATACTTGACCTTTGATCCCACCTAAGGCACTGGGTAATCATGGGCTAAAGTAGGTCAAGATACTTTTTTAGCGGTTGGCCAGAAATAATGAGTTTGAAAAGCGACAGATTATAAATTGGTTAAGTTTATGTATGGTCAATGCTATCAAACGCTTTTTCAAAATCTAAGAATAAAATTAGACCTGGTTTATTTTCTGCTTCAGCGATATCAATTATTGCAAAGAGCAGTCTAATGTTCTCGCCTTAATATCTACATTTTATGAATACTGTCTGTGAATTATGAATTATTTTAGTTATGACACGATTTGCAATCATGTTAGTTGTGATTTTATAGTCTACATTCAATAAACTTATGGGTCGCCAGCTATCCAGTGATGTTAGATCCTTGTTTTGTTTAGCGATAATTGTAATTATGCGTTGCTTTTGCAGTTTTGTAAGCGATCCCGTTTGAAACAAGTAGTTAATAGAGTTAACATAAAATTCTTTAATATTATTCCAAAAGAGTTTATAAAATTCTACTGTAATTCCATCAGTGCATGGACTTTTTTTATTTTTCATAGATTTGAGGGCATTTAACATTTGGATTCTGTTATTTCTCCTTCACATTTAATTTGATCAATATTGCTTAATTTGTTTATTGACTGATCGAAAACATTATATTTAGAGTTGTTCATTTCTCTTTTGTTATATAGATTTTTATAGAATATTTGTATTTCTGTTAAAATTTCTTTTTGGTTTGTACTAATTGCGTTGTTAACGGAAAACCTAGAAATCAGCTTAGTTCAAACATATTTTACTTCAACTTCATGACATACATACAAATATATTAACACATTATATAAGGATAAGAAAGGAAGCTTAAAGCTTATCTAGTTCATCTCCTGACATTATTTAGCTGCACAAATGTATTGACGCTCATTCAATTTCAGATGTAAAAAGCGCAAAATGGCAAACATGAAAGAAATACAGTGAGCCACTTTAGTTACGCACCACTTATAAAATGTAAAATTACTCGTTAAAGACCTATGATATTTTTATTCTGAGACTACCAGCGTAAAGCGCATCTATATTTGTATTAGCCATAGAAATTTTATAGTGATCAAAGGAGTAACAAGTGAGAAAATGGATCTTGAAGGGCACTACCCTCAAAACACCATTTCACATTGCATTATTTCGAATGAAACTCAGAAAATTATTGCACTTTTTTCAAGGTCGAATTTCTGCAATGCCAGAGATAAGAGCCGATTTATTCTTGGCAATATCTAAGACTGGAATGTGTTTGCTAACTTTATCAGTTCTTTTTAAACGTTTTACAATTTTGGTTTCCAGCTGACCAAGGTTTGAAAAAAGTTGATTTTATTACTTTTTTTAAAGTTAGTTAAAATTTCGTATGATTCTGAGTAAACTAGTTATCAAAACACTTCTTTTATAATTTCATTTTAAACAACCATGTATCCGCCGTTTATTTTCGTATAGAAATTAATGGATTTATTGGCGTCAAGGTGTTGACGTTAGTGATTACGTCACTACTACCAAGACTATAAGACGTGTCAATGATAAGATGTTTTAGTGTTTTGATACTTCTATGTCAACGAGTGACTCATAACAAAACAATTTGCGAAGAAAAAACCTGTTTGATTATTGTAACTGACGTTAAAGCTGCATAGTCTGTAACTTTTGATCTTCTAAATTTAAAAATATTTTTTTTATTTTTCAAGAACACACTAAAAATACTCAAATTCAGGTAAACATTTTACCATTTTCGTAAATCTTAACAAGGTATCACTATCAAAACAACTGCATTTATGTTAAAACTCAACGGTCTAGAATTATTGGAGGGACGCAAATAATTACCAACAAGAGAAAAACACACCTATTTGATGAGATAATTCACTTTCCATGCAGTTTTCAGCTGTACTGAACATTTTTATTGTAAGAACATAGCTCAATTCTACTTTTACAAATGATTTAAAAAGAAAATAAAATTTTTGGAAAAATGTTCCTAGTTACAGAGTATGCAGCTTTAATATGTCAAAACGAGCATTTCTTCAAAAAGTAACAGTGTTACTAACTTCAACGACCAAACAAAAATTATTTCACTTGAATAAAACAATTGTTTTGGGTATTTTTCTGTCACAGCGTTCACCATGGATAAATCCTAGCGCAAAACGCAAAAAGAAAATATAGACGTTCAGGTGGCACAAGCATTTTTTGTCAAAATTGCTTTTGACGTTGCAGAATGATTTACATGAGTTATTTTGATATTTTTCTTTGTCATTAAACAGATACAATGTCAATACGTAAATGATGATAGAGAATGTTTGATTCCAGCATTTTTGTCAAAAAAATGTGGGCCCTGAAAAGGTGGTTCTTAACTAAAGTGGCTCACTGTATAGTCAATAGAATACAAATTGTGATAACTCTGCCTTGTAGCTTTTACTCGTTTGTTCGACTGAAATATAAATTCTGTAAAAGAACATCAACGTTTATCGATGGGAAAATTAATAATTATTGCTATTAATTTTAAGATCATTTCTTCACTGTCTTCGGACATTATTACAATTATTAGGTTATCGCATTGAGAAACTTTGACGAAAAAATGTATGGTAGTTGGAACGTTAACAATGATCAATACAATGTTGAACATGTACAAAGAGAGAGAGAGAGAGAGAGAGAGAGAGAAAGAGAGAGAGAGAGAGAATTTAGCAGGCTTGAGGCTGAACTTGGAGGCATGCACTAGCAGTTAATTTTTAAACACTCATAACTTATTTGAATAGAGTATACTTTAAGGATCAATATTAAAAACGCTTCATATCAGAGATATATTTATGGACTGCTTCAAAAATGAGTGTATTTGAGGGCAAAGACAGTAGGGGATTTCCAAATATGAGAATTTGAAGAGTAACTGATGAGTGTTGAGCGATTTTGTGATTTAGCTCTGCTCTCTGTTTGCGATAGAGTGGACAATGCATGAAGTAGTGGTCAGTATTCTGCACATTTCCACAGAGACAGACAGGCGAATCTGTGATGCGTTTCTGAAAGAGATCATCGTTAAGTGAGCTACACTTTGTACGTAATCTGGTGTAAAGTACCTGAGCACGCCTTTTACCTATTACCTAGTGGTGGCTTTAATGTCAGAGTTCAATTTACGTTTAAAAATGATAACAAAATCACTATTTCTTACATCCAGTGGCAAGTTATTCCATTCCCTAATAGAAGACGGTAAAAACGAATTAAAATACTGAGTAGTGCGAGAGTCTAATGTCTGAATATTTTGTGCATTATGCAGATTGTATTGGGATAGAGTGTTGACAGTAGGGGAAATCAGAGAAGAAAGATATTCTAGAGAGAAATTATTAAACATTTTATAAAGAAGTAAAAGTCTATGTTTCTTGCCCTTAGTTTCCAATGGGTCCCAGTTTATTTCCTCATAAAGTGCATGTAATGACACAAGTTTAGAGGGAGCGCAGTGGCTCAGTGGTAGAGTGCTTGACTCGAGACCAAAGGGACGCGGGTTCGAGCCTCACCGGCGTCACTGCGTTGTGTCCTTAAGCAAGAACATTAATCCTAGCTTAGTACTGGTTCAACCCAGGAAGATCCGTCTCTTTATAACTGAAAAATTGTTGATAGGACGTAAAGAATCAAATCAAACAAACAAAACACAAGTTTAGAAGCCCCCGTTACAGTCCTAGCTGCTTCTATCTGCATTTTATCAAGTTCTTGTTTCTCATAGTTTGTACAATTGCCCCAGACAACATCGACATATTCAAGAACAGGTCTTATGAAGGTAAGATAAATAGTTTCAACAGATTTTATATCAAGGAAAAACTTCAACCTCCTCATGACATTTATTCTAGACCAGGCTTTTTCCTTGATATAATCGATATGCGTATGCCAAGAACAATCGTTGGAAAAAAAACACCAAGATGATTATGAGATTCTACTTCAGTAATAACTTGATTGTCAGTAAAGAGAGGTGGGTGTACAGGTTTATTTAGTTTGCGAGAGATAAGAAGAGACTCTGTTTTCTTGGGATTACAAAAGACAAGCCAAGTTTTCGCCCAGGTCATAATTTCTTCAAGATCCTGATTGAGAAGTTCAATAGCGGTATCTGGGTTTTCAACAATTATAAACAATCTGGTATCATCAGCAAAAAGACGAATATTGGATCCAATATCCCGTACAAAATCGTTAATAAAAAGAAGAGGACCAAGAATAGAATCCTGAGGAACACCAGCTGGTATTATTTCCATGCTGACTCTGCACCAGGAATAACAACTCTCTGAAGTATATCAGTCGAATAAGAACGAAACCATATAAGAGGATGCTTACGTCGCAAAAGATGACACGTTCCTCCTCTCCGAAATCAAGGGCTTGAGAGAAAGTATTGTATAAAAAGGTCAACCGATGACCTTGTTTGGCAGTTCTCTGAATTTCGCCCAGTGATGTGGTTCTTTTAGTTTTTCTATATGCCCTTCTACGCAATCGTATGTGATGCTTGATACTGGTAGTTATCGAAGGAGGTTCATCATCCGAGTTAGTCTGTTAGGGATGCAGTCTTTTGATATGTCAGTAATATGTTCTGTGATTTTCTTTACGTGTTTATTTATGTCTCCATCGTAGATACTTCCCCAATTGGTCGTTGCAGCTTTTTCTCTATGAAGTTTATCATCACCTTGGTCCTATGACAAGGTATGTCGAAGATATGATTTGTGTTTAGGTTTAGTAAAGTTGGGAATGCCAAAGACGGGACAATGATGGTAGCGAACTTCTTGATTCAAGAAAGGATCTCCCACTTCGGAATATAGCAAATGAGTTTCATTGTTAGTAAGTATTATATCAATTAGAGAGGATGAATGTTCTGTGAAATGAGTGGGAGTTTTGATAGTTTGTGTGAAAGAGAATTGCTCACAGATGCTTTTTATTTTTGATGATGATTGCGTGCTGAGCATGTTATAGTTAAAATCGCCAGTTACAATTGTATCTTGAATGCTTAAAACGAAGGAAGTAAATTCATAATTAGAGCTGTACTCCTTGCCAGGTATAGTTCGCCTCACGATTGAGTGTTTGGCACAAAAATACGGTAAAATAGTTCTTTGTTTAATATACACAGTTAGAAGCAACATACACCTTGATGACATACGACTGGCAATATCAATAGATGCATGAGTAAAAAGTATCTGAACGAGTGTTTGTACGTTCGCATAGCGGTGGTTAAGTTTCCTTTAGGAGGTTTCATTAAGAGATTGCTAGAAGCATTGTAAGGAAGAGTTGAACCACTGTCATACAAACACATCCTATGTATACACATGAACGAGAATAACTATTACTTGGACTTACTTGTAGTATTCCATTGCCGAACCCAATCCCCATGCCTGCTCGAGGAAAATCTAAGGAAAAGTGTTGAAAGAAATACAAAGAGAAAAGATATAATGTATGAGTATGAAAAAAAATATGGTTCAATAGTGACATTGATTTGGTAATGGTCGCCAATGAACAGAGTGATTTTTGGATTTTATGTCGTTTTACATTTGTTTAATATGGGCCTCGTTGTGAGAAAACCTGTCTTCTGGGTTTCCGACCAGGTCATGCTCGAAAAATCCTGCTCAGCCTCAGAGAATAGCAAGAATAGTGGAGTTTCGATTGTAGCTAGAATTGATATAACACTTTCAATAAGCGAGCAACAAAGGCGCTGGTCGCACTGCGCAGATGCGCCGGCTGGTCCCAGCCATTGATGTTAGCAAAACCCCGAAACCAGGATTCTCTTATTGTGACCCATAGGTTTTCACAGTAAGTCTAATGAATTTCGCAGACGGGTCTAAGGTGCTTTTACAAAAAGCAAAAGAAAGGTAAACAGTTTGTATCCAGGTCAGATGGGTCCATTGTGATTTAGATCAAGTTACAACACTCTAAATATTAGCGACAATGTAGATCCTGATCAGATGGCTTGCCTCAAACCCGCTGATCAGCATATACATCATTTCAGTGCAGAACATGTTTCCTTTTGAGATAAGTGTACGGTTTACTAGTCCTGGTGCTCTTATGGGATATTGGCAAACATCTTAGAACCAGATCAGACGCCTCAAAACACGGTGTCTGATCAGAGTCTATGCTGATTGCAAGGGGCAATTGCTATCAAAGAGGTAATGTACTAAACCATATGATACGTCTTTTCAAGTTTCCAAAGGAAGATAATCGCTTCAGGCATTAATGGGTCATCTCTTTCGGTATCAGTGGCTATTTTTCACATGTAAACAATTTGGACCCAAAATAGCCCCAAAAATTTCACAAGCCTGATCAGGATCCAAGCCATTTATCAGTTTGGTGGCATTATAAAATAATTTATTAAAAATGTCAATCCTGAAATAAGTCAGCAGACAACAGAAAGCATGCTAAGTTTCTTAGCATGTAAATAGTTAATGAGCCAAAACAATACATACGGATCTAGTGGAAAATGAACAAATATCACATCTATTTCTGTAATTACATACTAGCATCTAGTCTAGCTTTATGTGCATTTATTCACAGCAAGTAGCAGTATAGATAATGATCGTAAGGTTCCCAGGGGGCCTCAAAATCAAGATATACACTGTTTATAAAGGTGCACATGTCTCAACTTCAGGAGTGTGGGATAGTTGGTCATGGATAAGATGAAGATAAGAGAGCTGACAACAAAACGCAACACTGACCTTACACAAGCGCATGTCATAGAAATAGTAATAGTAAATAAAGTAATACAACAATGTCGTACATACACCTTGAATGCATATTCTCTAGTCAATATATGAGCGAAATGAAATGAAACACGGTAAAGATCCTAATCATTAAGATCCTGAAGAACCCCAGTGACCCGGATCTATACTATTTTAAAATGAGACAGTATCATTGGTCTATAAATATAATATGTATCCAGCAAAGCACACCGCTGATCCTAAGCAGCAGGGCAAACTGCGACAAATGCCTATTCACAGACTGTGTGTATTTCCACGTTCTGTTCCCGATATGTTCCAGATCGGACAGATTCCGAAACGCATTAATCTGGCTTCAGGATATCTTTCCGTATATATAAGGACTCATTTACAAGTGCAAGTTGCATAATAAATTATAATGGGGAGTACGTTTCTATTGTATATGGAATATAGATCAGTTCAGTTTCAATCAGTTTTGTTTCAGACCACTATTTTTCTAGGCTAACAAATATTTGCTGTTTTTTTTTGTCATGTTCGACTATGTTTGCTTTTGATCACAGGATTAATCCATTTATCTTAGTTTCTCTTAGTTGTTTGAATGTGTTATTTTTCCGGAAAGGATTTTACTTGTACTAATTATAGCATTGTATTGAAAAAAATAATAGAACACACAAATATCCAAATACTTATGTTCAGGCTAGCCCAAACTAAACATTTCCAGCTGTGGGGTATCATTCTCTCCCTCCCCCAACCCCCCCCCCCCCCCCCGCCCCGAGTCCCAACACTATTTATATTTATTTTATAAAATAAGAGAACGCATTCACTAGCAGGACTCGAGGGGGGCTAATGTTAAAAAATAGTTTTCTATTTTTGGGTGAATTTAGTTATAAATTCTTGTTTATACAGAGAGTGTCTGCTTTGGCTGATTGTTGCATATCTTGTTAGCTAGGATTTATTGCAGTCTGGAATCTTTACTGGGAAGTAAATCTCCAGAGCTCAAGAGTTCAGCAAGGGCATCTCTTTGTTTTTTGTTTGTAGCCATTCATTGTGATCAGCTGATAGTTGCAAGACATAAAGTCAGTTAAAAATTTGTGCAATTCTTAACACACCACCTATACCCTCCTCTCCACCACCAAATATTTAGTGTCTACATCTGAGAGAGATTGGACTAACTCAGCTATTTTTTAGGGAAATCAAAACCAAATTTGACATAAATTCATTCAATTATCCCCAAGTTTTTAGTATTTTGCTTTTCAGTTACCCTTCCAAGTTAGTTGCCTTGTTGCCGCAAGCATTCAACAATTCATTCTATTTGCATCGTTGAATGATATATAGCTCCACGTGAAGATAATCAAATTATCTTTGGAGCTCCGTTCCACCGGTGATTTGACGGTTACAATAATGCTCATCTTCCGAGATCCATCGGGATACTCAATGAGAAGATCAAAGCACACATATTATTGTTACGCAGAATCCGGAACAACTACGGTACATTCGGAAGATGAGCAGCAGTCTGTCATCTTTGGTACATTTTGGGGTAACTTTGCTTTCGCAAATAATTTGGAAGGCTCCCACTAGTTCAGCAGGCTAAAGCTAGCGCGTAGGTCCAGTGTATGGCCCATAAAAATTCTACACTGGATTTATCTTACACAGTCTGAACTACTTCTTCACGAGCCGATAGCTGATTTGGTCAAATTTATGCCAAAATAGAGATAGTTTATTCTTATATAATAAATAGTAAATTAGAAGCTGGTTTGATTTCTGCCTTATTCCCTGCTGCAGTCTGATCCATTTTACCATAAGACCTCTCTGTATATACCTATGTATTATTACAAAAAAATGACCATTTTAGTCCAAAAAATGAAGCCGTATATTCATTGAAATAGGAAATTAAATGCAATATCGTAAAATAGAGACTTACAGCGAGCTTATATATGAATATGGAAGCATTTGAACAACATCATTTTCAAAATCATAGGCAGCGATACATTGTGGCTCCCATTACCACTATCAGAGGTCCTTGCTGAACTATTTCACTCTAGCCTTGTTAAATCATCATTGCCAACACTCAACTCTAATATGAAATCTCGCTCGTGTTCTAAATTGTTATGCTGGAATTTCAGCGTCTCTCGTTTAATTCTGACACAAATCTCAAAGCACATTGTAACCATAGCTACACGAAATATTACCACAAATGGATATAGATACGCTATAAGAAACCACCAAGTTTTCTCTCCATACATTTGTTTAAAGTTGATTACTTCAACATATCTGATAACATTTGGCGGAAGAAAATTGTCTGTAAACCATCTTTCCATATTAAACACGCCTAAAAACACTATTAAAATCCTAATGACAAGCTGTCTGCCTCTTTTTATTGAATCTTGTCGAATGTCCATCTTTGACGCTATCAAAACCATTACTGCCTCCCCTAATAACCCTTGATATTTCAAAAGCATTTTGATGAAAAATATCACAGCTATTGAGTCTGATCTTTTATCAAACACCACCTCTGCAAAATCAACAGTTTCAAACATAACAAATACGATATGCCCTGCAGTGGCTATTAAAAGCAGACCATCACTTGGGTTCAACTTTTTAAACGCAATCTTTTCTTTCCTGGCGGCCAGCAGCCATGCAAACGGTACTATTATACAAAACGAGTAATGATAGATGGTCTGTATAATTGCGTAATAGTTTTTCATGTGTGTTGAATTGGAAGTCCTGTTGTATAAGAGGATATTGGTGTCTTCTATAAATGTCATATATTCTATTTCATTATACAATATGAGTGTAAATATTCCACCAATAAGTAGAAAAGATAGTATGAATGTCCATCTAGAGGTAAATGCGATGGTTCCATTTATTGCTAAAATAATTTTCCTGCAAAGTTTGTGCCTGGTGGTTTCATTCGAAGCGCTAAAAAGAATATTTGCATTATTCAAATGTTCCCTATATGCGCCTAGCGTTGACGTCATCGATCTATCAGTGTTTCGTCTTGGCTTTGATACACCTGGTATTGTTGGGTTATAAATCGTCCATAGGTAGCATAACGAAAGTACAAAGAATTCAATTGGAAATTGATAAGAAAATTTGTAGATCCATTCCGCTATATAGTCAATTTTTGCTTTATTATTATGGCAAGACACAAACATAAGTTTTTCTTCTAAAACTGAAGCATCTAACCCACTGCCTACTTTAGTTTTAAGGTTCACTGTTTCTCCAGCGAGTTTGATATTTAAACCAACATTAACTAACATTGTGAAATTGGCTGCGATGATAGTTGACATGAACAGCCTTAGGAGAGAATTCTTTGTGCACCTCGTTTTGAACCTCAGCAGAAATACTGTTTGACATAGACAAAATAAAACACTGCAATATTGTCTCCCGCAGTTCAAAAGTCGAAACGAAACTTGTCGGTTTTCAAAACACTGCATGTTAGCTAAGCTTCTGTATATATCGTAAATGGGCAACACAATCGCGACAATGCAACAAACACATAAACCAATTGCCCGCAGTGGAATATAAGTCCAAAATGGCAGTTTATCCTTACATTCTTCAGGTAAGTCACTTTTTCTCCAAGAATCGAACAGGAAATCCATATAAGCATCAGAAAAGGGTTTATCATTTTCAACGACAAAAGAGGAATTTTGTCTGAGACGTGTAAAGGTAACCATTGCAATTATAGCTGATAGGAAAAGTGTTATTTCCCATATAAAAAGCGGCTTAAGAGAAATTCCATATTCACTGGTTCTCGTCATGAAATAAGACAGCATCAACACAGCAGATATCCCAGAGAAAATGGCAGCAAGGACAAATGGTGTAGCTCTTCCTTTGGACGATTGGTCATCTTGATCATTTTCACTTGACGTATCAGGAATGGGCGTGGCTAAATCACGTGGTGCATCAATGGTATCGGTAGCCATACTCATCTAGAATATATAATAAGTGTATGTTATTGTATGGTTTAGTTTAAACTTTTATTTCATTTTTGTATAACAACATGTGTACATATAATGCAATAAGTTCACATACAGATCATTACGAAATACAAAAAAGGGATTCAGAAGAAAGTCTATTGACTTTTGTAAATCTGTTTCCCAGCTATTCAATATTAGAAATACAATAAACGTATGACTTGAATTGACATTAGTATGTATAAACAATACAGCAAAAACTCGATAATTCAAATTGGAATTAACCAGGTTTAGCTGTATATATTATAATTTCAAAACCGCTGTTTAATACAAAGTATGAATTTTGACTTTTGAAAAGGAGAATGAATATTTTACAAAATACAGTTGTCCTTGTTGTCTCCACGGGGTTTGGAGATGATCAATACTTGGGAGGGGGGGTATGGTCGTTGCCTCTATGTACCCAGCTAGCAGAATAGACGTCAAACCAATCAATTGTGAACATACAAGTACTTTGGTGGATAGTACGCTATTGTTAGAACTTTGAGATATGATTTCTGCAAATGTAGTGTGATATTCGAGCATCGCTATGTGTATACAAAACATATTTTAAATAGTGCTATTGTTGCAAACATTAAGGTATGTTCCATACAAATGCAATGCGCTATTGAAGCATTAATGTGTATATTCAAAACGTTTTGACTTAATTATAAATTCTTGTACTGCTTTAAATATCTGCTTATTTTGAACAAAGGTTAGTGTTATATCACCACAGAGTAGAACGTTAAGATTAGGTTGACAGATATCTGACACTGAGTTTAATAGATCTCGTCTAAGGTCTGTGTACTGATGACATACAAATAAGAAATGATGAGTATCTTCTATATCACCACAAGTACAATAGGGATTATCAACTATGTTTTTTGAATGCAGGTGTTGACGAAGAGGACTGCATGCAGTTCTTAGTCTAGCATGATATATTTGACCAAGTCTTTTACCTGTATTATAGTATCGGGGTGGTGTGATCAAATTGGATTTCAGACTGTTTTTGAAGATGTTAAGGCTTGGAGAGTTCCGAGTTTGCTCTGGAAGTTCATTCCAATCACGGACAGCAGAAGGCAAGAAAGATGTATAGTAAAGACGAGAATTTGTATGTAATGTTTGTAGATCTGAAGAGTTACGTAGAGGGTATGTTGACGCACTACCAACAGTAGCAGGTACGAGAGAAACAAGATAATCCGGGCAAAGTCCGTTTTTCATTTTATAAAACATGGTTAGCTTATGTTTTTTTCCTTCTCGATCCCAGTGTTTCCCAACCTGTTTCTGTGTGAAGAGAGTCAATGGAGGCTAACTTAGTTGCACCAGTGATTATTCTAGCAGCTTCATTTTGGATCTTATCTAATTCGTTTGATTCATATTGTGTGCAATTATTCCACACAACGTCAGCATATTCTAGCAGTGGACGTATAAATGAGAAGTAAATAGTCTGAAGGGATTTCCTGTCTAGTTGAAATTTTAGTTTGCGCATTATATTGATTCGTTTCCATGCTTTAGATTTGACTAGTTCGAGATGTTCATGCCAAGTGCAATCATTTGAAAAGATGATACCAAGGTGCTTGTGAGAGTTGACTTCAGCAATTTGGGTTTGGTTCAACAGAACTGGAGGGTGATATGGTTTGTTATGTTTCCTAGAGAGAAGGATAGACTCTGACTTCCCAGGATTAAAAGTCACTAGCCATTTGTCTGCCCAGTGATGGATTTTAGCCAGGTCCAAGTTTAACTGTTCTGCAGCATGAATGGGGTCATCGACAATGATATACAAGCTAGTATCGTCAGCAAAAAGTCTAATAGAGGAGTTAATGTCTTCAACAATGTCATTGATATATAAAAGAAAAAGTAGAGGTCCAAGAATAGAGCCTTGTGGAACTCCAGCCTTTACTGAAGTCCAAGAAGAACTTGCACCAGGCAAAACAACCCTTTGTTTCCTGTCATTTAGATAATCAGAGAACCAAGTCAACAACGATCCAGATACACCTGCAGATTTAAGTTTAAAAAGAAGACCTTTATGCCAAACTCTATCAAAGGCTTTACTTATGTCACAAAATATGGCGCGAACTTCCTTACCCTCATCAAGAGCTTTACAAAATGTATTGTAAATATCAATTAACTGATTTACAGTAGAATCACCTGGGACAAAACCCGATTGAAAAGCTGTAATGACGTTATTGTCTCGAAAGAAGTTAAAAAGGTATTTATGCACTATTTTTTCCAAAACTTTGCTGACTGTACTTAAGAGAGAAATTGGCCTGTAGTTAGAAACATCAGATGGGTCATTTTTCTTATGGATTGGTGAGACATCAGCCTCTTTCCAAATATTTGGCACACTTCCAGAACTTAGAGACAGATTAAAAAGTTCAGAGAGAGGAAGAGCAAGAGGTTGGGCAAGTTCTTTGAGAAGTCGATTGTTTATAAGGTCAGGTCCAGCAGCTTTGCCAATAGGAAGTGATTTTAAAGTGTCTCTAACCTCTTCAGGTGTAACAATGATAGAGTCGAGTTTGTATGTAGTATTTTTCACTGTTTGAGGCAGAGTTGCATGACTATCATCTAACAGAGTTTGTTCTGTGAAGAAGTTGTTCAATATGTTTGCTTTTTCCTTTTCCTCAGTGTAGATCTGTCCAAGCAGGGTCAGTTTTACGTGCATTTATCAACCTGTTAGGTACATGCTTATTTGTAAGAGTGGTTATTCTTTTAGTGATGTTTTCTGCGTAAGTGTTGATGTTTTCGCTTTTTAAGGTTTGCCAGTCAATTTGAACTAGATCATTTGAAAATGCTTGGTAGTTACCCCTATCATAAATGAAAACCCTACGTTTATATAAAGGTGCTAACGGTTTACTAAAAGTTAAAAAGCAGAAGGCAGGACAATGATATCTTATGTTTTGCTCAAGAAATGGTTCGCCAACACCGCTTAGTAATATAGTGTTCCTGTTGGAGGTAAGGATTAAGTCAATGAGTGAAGAGGAGTTTTCCGTAAAATGTGTTGGTTCGTTAATAATCTGTTTAAAATTGAACTGCTGGCATAAATCTCTTACTTTTCGGCTTGAGTTGTCTTTCAGAATATCGAGGTTGAAGTCACCTGTTATTAAAATATTGGAGATGTTGGTGTCAAAAGCAAGTCCTATTGAATCTTCTATTGCTGATAAGATTGCATTTGTTGAATTGGAGGGTCTGTAGAACGTACCTATGAGTTGTATTTTTTTTTGATAGAAATTTCTACCCAGAGGCACTCAATGTTTGGTAGCTCAAGATCGTGTCTTCTTTTTGAAAAAACGTTATTACGAACATAAACACAAATTCCACCATGATGATCACCTGGCCTGTCTCTTCTAAACAGTTTAAAGTTTTCAATTTTTATATCATCATCTAGAGTTCTATCATCTAACCAACTCTCAGTTATACAAATGACGTCAAAATTACACAGTTCCGATTGTATCAAATCCATTTTATTCGCAATACTCTGAACATTATAGTGCACAATGGAAAATTTATCTTCAATTATATGTTCAGTTGCGGATAAAAACGATATTGAATCGTCGGAAGATGAAGACGACGGGCCAGGGTTTCGCTCTATACCACCAATCAAAAGAAGTGATAAGATTATAAGAAGTTCAAAAAATTAAGATGAGCTATGCCTTTAACTTTATCATGTCGACTATAATGCAAGCCGATCCGCATCCTATAAACTTCAATAGAAATCATGATATCTTATCAATTAAAGAATGGAGAAGGTTCGTGGATGCAGAATTGTACTGAGGCAGTTGACCAAAATGATGACATGTTCCCCCGTGGATGGACAAAGACAAACAGGAATAAGTAATGATAATCATGAGAAATGAAAAAAAGAACATATACATTGGGATATGGAATAACAATAATTGTATGGTTTGTGCGTATGTACGGGAGGATAATCAACGAGCTTTAGTGAGCTTTAACCGCCTTATTGCATCAGCATACATGTGCACTTTGTGCATAGTAAGATATCTGATGTAAAACATTCGGATATCACTCAAAGATGCAATAAAGTAATATATCTCTACCATAAGATAAGTTGATAATATATTATGAAGCTTCAATTTATGATGCCCTCGACAAACGATATAAAACAAGAAATCGAAATATACTGATGGAAAAAAGTTTAGCAATTATTTATAATGGGGTTTCCCATAGGCGATCTTTGAAACATTGGATCTTTTAAATTGGTAGGTTCGCAAACATGTCAGTTGTTTGAAAATGACCAAATGGCTACCCGCAAGTGGTCAAAAGAAACAAAATCAGACTTCAAAATGAGGATTTGATCTGCTGAGCATTTTAATTTCAAACGTTATTCAATTGAAAGGGAGGTTATTTGGAAAAATACGATTTTCAACTAAAAATGTACGAAAAGCGTGAACATAACATTCAGTTTTAAACCGTTTTTCACTTTCTTGCTTTTAGATCTATACATTTGACAGAAAAATGAAACTTTTAGTAGAAAACTATTCGCACTATTGCCATATAAGCTGTTTTAGCAAGGGGGCATAAAATCAGACTTTACATTATGTGAAATATCAACCTGTTAATGTCATCGTACTCGTGAACGTTTGTCAACATATATTTTCGACACTATGAAATTTAAAGTCCTATTTCTTCTAAACTGTGAATCCTCAAAGTATATTGCTAAACTTTTTTCCCTCAGTATACTTATCCAAAACTACCAAAATAAAATCACAAACGCTGTGAATCAGAAATCATGCATAATATGTAGTTTTAACATATCACCATGCGCGGATCCAGAAAGTTTTGTCAGAGGGGTGGCAAAATTTGATAACTTTTTTTTAGTTGATGAGGGGATAGAGCATCCAAATGTCACTATAAATGGGCCATCCTCGGCCCGCCAGCGAAACGCCATTTAAATGGCGTTTCGCTGGCGGGCCGATAATGTCCCAACATTGAAAGCTGGCTTGGTAGCTTTGTAATTTTCAGGGGATCCGGAACAGTATTGCTATGAAACCCTATATTTTTGTGATTTTTCAGGGGGGGGGGGGTCCTGTCCCCCTCTGGATCCGCACATGTATCACATATAAATACATCCTCGGTAACCCAGGCGTGACCATACTGTTACTCTGTATTCATCAAGAGGGTTTGTTTGTTTGTTTGATTTGATTCTTTACATCCCATCAACAATCTTTCAGTTAAACAGGGACGGGTCTTCCTGGGTTGAACCAGTACTAAACTAGGATAAATGTATCTTGCTCAAGGACCACAACGCATTGATGCCGGTGAGGCTCGAACCCGCGACACCTCAGTCTCGAGTCAAGCACTCTACCACTCATCAAGAGGGCAATATAATAAATCCTTTCTTACATAAATATCCATGCTTAGGACCACCCACAATGAATAATTATATCAGTAAACTTACATGATTTCACATAGAAAAAAGATATTACTTGTCAGGTCCACTAGTGTAGGATTAAATCTACTGCATTTTTTTCCATAAGCAAACAGACAGAGTAGACCATGATCAGACAGCTCTTACAAGAGCTGCCAGATCTGGGTCTGCTCTGTTTGCAAATGTGTTAAAGACGTCTCTACGAGGTATTGGACATCACTGCTTGAAAAACCCACATTAGCTTTGAGTTCTATTTTGAGGACATGGGCATATAGTGTAGAAATAGACCAGACACCACATTAAACAGCGTCTGATCAGCGTCTCCATTGTTTTCTAACTTGAATTTCGAAAAGAAAAAACCGAAAACGACTGGAATTAAACTACAAGCCTGCCACACCTAAAATGGAAAAAGGCAGGATAGGAAGTAAATTCGACAAGTTTGGGTAGTAATATACACTGCTCAAAATATTTAAACGAACACTGCGTGTTTTGCCATTGATCACAATACAAATGCACTCAAAGCCCGACTCAATGCAAGAGTTGGATTAACAAGGCAAAAACATGTTTGTCCTGTGATTAGTTCAGATACTGATGAAGGATGATGATTCTTGATGAAAATGAAATAATCTCTCACCAGAAATCTCCATGGAACGCTTTATGTACAAAAGGAATTTTGTTAAAGATACCCCTTTTTTCAAAACCAAATTAAAAGACGACTTTTTCAATCAAACACCACAGCACTACCAATGAAATGTATGGCTTGTCTATAGGACAGGGGTTAACATTGTCACCTATGGAAAATTATCTGGTGTTCTTTTAATAGTTTGAGCAGTGTATATATGTCATCAAATTGAAATGCACACATTTATTGCAAAATCAATTTTGAGGTAAAGGTATGACATCTGCTTTCTCCGTTGACTTTCCTGAGCTCACGGCAGATTTCAAACTCCTATAACTTTCCGACTTACAGGTGATCAAAAACACAAAGTATGGATACATGTACTGTCTACCAACCAAGAATGACAGTGTCGTAATACTTTGTTTACAATTGCTAAGTAAAACACCAACGTGTAAACTTCACTTGAGCTAACGCGAATCGATAGATCACTTGAGTATTAATCCTATCCACAGGATAGGATTAATACACGAGTCCTCTATCGATTATAAGTCCCTTATAACTTTGTAAACAAAACATGATGTCACTGTCACTCTTGGCTGGCAGGAAAGTAGTTATTTTCTAAATTGGACCATTAGTAGAAAAATGACTGTTTTGTATATAATAAAGACAAAAACCTGGTTGAAATTTGGATATTGACTGTCGTGACAAGCGCATACAGCATCAATACTCTTTTTATTGATTTTTAATTATAACAAATCGATTTTACTTAAGAAATATATCAACTCTAGCAGTGAATTGTTGAGTAATAGTTCACTGTTTAGGGGTCAGTTTTAAAGAATATCAAATCACGAGCGCGCAGCGCAAGTGATTTAACGTCGTACAACTGACCGACAAACAGTGAAATATCACTCAACAATTCACGCAGTAGAGCTGATCTATTTCGATTCTAACACACAATAAACGACAAAACACATTTGAAATCTTCAGCTTCTTCCAACTTTCCGCCATTGCACTGAAGAAATCCTGCAATTGTCAGACTGTTTCTCATACATTATATGTATTTGTAACGTCTTCCAAGTCTCAAAACGATGTTACACCGTCTAACACAGCCTTTGCTGTGGCGACTGACGTCAGCTAGCGCTCTTTCAAAACATCGACTTCGTTTAAGAAACAGTTTTGTTGCCTAATATATCACAGGTGGAGGTCAGTCATTAAAGCCTAATATATCACAGGTGGAGGTCAGTCATTAAAGTGAATAAATCACGAGCGCGAAGCGCGAGTGATTTATTCACTTACGACTGACCGACAGGGCCACGATGGAGGATCAGTCTTACGAAAGAATGAAAAATCCTAAGCCCGCTATTTCCCGTAGGTGGGTAGGCGGTGATTACAAATGGCTGGTGCATTACCATACTTACGCGGTAGAGATCAATTCCAAATGGTGCAAACTTACTGCTATGTGAGGTGTCGAATGTAATCTAAAAGGTTAATGCAATTGATCATGTTCAATTTTAATTTTATCAGTGATAACATACCTATACTGGCTTATTAAAAAACAAGGTAACAGTTGAAGCGATAGTGAAACTAAGGGTCAATATTCCTTGCAACCTCGCATGGCGTGTTAACCCTTAACAGCATGCCTTATTTGTTATTTTGAAAAGGGAGCAAAAGTTGAAATTGTCGTCTGCTGCAAATTTCAGGTTACGCTTTATGTGTAATAGGCATTCTTCCTGTTGCGATAGGGTCGAATGTTTGTTTTTATTTGGTTTGTTGTGTTTTGTTTTTGTTTTGATTTTTCATATGAAGATATGCCTTGATAATATTGTTTTAAATAGATAATTAATGGATAGTGGGTTGCATATCTAAACTTCCTTTACCATTGCATGATAGTACAATTAATTACAGATCGATTAGACGAGCATTTCGTTTCATTAGCTAACTATGTTTTTTCCGTATTATCGGATAGCATAGTACATTCGAACATCGTTAGCTCGATGTCGACGGTGTCAGAATGTTTACTTCGAATTATAAATATGTCAAATAAAAAATGGGCTAATCATTATGCTGTATCACCCCTAAAATGAACATTTTCAACATTTACAAGTTTATCAAAACAACTGCTCTGTCATTGGCAGATTCAGTGGGGACAGTGGGTCCAGACCCCAATCCCCACCCACTGAGAAATCACAAGTGGCTATAGGTTCCCTCGAGAAGGAGGTTCGTACGGCCCTCTGTGAGATGGCTTAAAATTCGTTGTCAGGACCCTCTTCCCCTTCCACTGACGCAATTTTCTGATTCCGCCGATAACTGTGTATTAAAGGGAAACGCCTCAATGTTTTCATGTGTAATACCTTAAAGGCCACATGGAAAGGTTTTTGAAATCATAACTTGCTTCATAGATTACGCTAAACCACATCGATACATCCCTATAATTAAACAAGTTTTGCAATTTTGGGCGTTTTTATTCGATTGTAAAGAGCTAGTTAAAATTCATGATGATTTTAGTATATCATATGAGTCTTTGAAACGAAAAAAAAAACGCTTTAACTTCAAATATCTAAAACTGCTTATTTCAAAATTTAAATCTTCTAGTCCTTATCTTTGCTTTATCTCCATGTTATATCTTGATTTATATGTTTAAGGAGATGATGCATTGATAAGTTAGGGGTCTTTCATGTAAATATCTATGTGTCTTGATCCACATCTGAATTAAGGGTGAGGTTGGCGCGCCGCTAAACCGGTTTAAGCCCTCCAGTAAAATATTTTACTGACGTACTTCTTTTGTGGATCTTTTATGTTTTTGTTCTGTCTTGTGTTTGCTATGTCTTTGTGCGCGTCTGTTTAATTGTGCTTTGTGGCCACCTGCTGGGAAAGGGCTGACCTCTTGGCTCTCGTTTGTGGTGTCTAACTCAGGGGTAACAACCTACGTCATAGCGTGGGTGTTGTAAACACGTAGTATGACGCCATCTTTGATTTGCAAGGTTAGTTTTTCCCTTCGTAAATGTCGTACAGATTAGTGTCTGTCAAAACTAAGCAGTGCAGGCGGTGCCTAACATCACACTTGAACAGAATATACAATGGTCACGTCCAGAAATGCCGTTGCCTTTGTAAACATTCACCCACAAAAATCGAAGTGGGTGACTGCTAAAATTATCCTCGTGTCTCCCGCTTCGATTCTTGTGGGTGAATGTTTACAAAGGCAACGGCATATCGGGGCGTGGCCGTAATATATTCTGTTCAAGTGTGATGTTAGGCACCGCCTGCACTGCTTTGTTTGTACAGACACTCATTTGTTTAATTTTACGAAGGGGAAAACTGACCTTGTAAATCAAAGATGGCGCCGCACTACGTGTTTAAAACATCAATGCTATGACGTAGGTTGTTACCCTTGTAACTGTGAGTTTGTCACTTTCCCATTGGTATCCTGGGTCGGGTGTGGTACTTGATTGTATCGATTCCTGATCTTTGCACCCTTACTTACTTCTATTTGAAAATGTCGAAGTATTTTAAAAATTGCCAAACTTACACTTTGTCAGATTAAACGTTTTTTTTTTTAAATTTGAGTAAAAGCAATAAAAATGGATTTTAAACTCTTAGTTTGATTTATATTCATTTAAAACGATGTTTTCAAATTATTTTTAATGTCTCCAAATAATTAACCCTTAAAGCGCCAAGAGAAAAATGCAACTGAAAGTGCCGTCTGTTGAAGTCGTCTGCTGCAAATAACTGCCAAACATCACTGACAAATTAAGTATAGAAGCAAACAGCGTGGACCCAGAACAGACTGATCCTATAGGAGCAGTCTGATCTGGGTCCACACTGTTTGCCATTGAGGCTTCTTAAACATTTCTGCAAACGAGAAAAGCAGACGACTTTTGTTACGATTGGCGCATTAAGGGTTAAACACAATAGTTTAAATTTGCTCTTGCTTGTAATATTTAGAATTAGAAATGCATGGTAAAGCTGAATTTAAATTTCTATTTATTTTCGAATTTTAAGCATAAATTTTTCATTCAATCAACCTCTATGCCTTTGTAAACATTTAAATCATTAAATAATAATAAAAACCCATATGGCATTGCAGAATGATGCATCTTGGGTCATGATGGCCAGCATCGGACCACCATCGAAACGCCATTTAAAATTAGATCCGTTGAAAACACAGTATCAATTCACTGTGCGCCTGAAATGAGTGAAATCGACTGTATCGGTAGAATCGAGAGTTTTTGGCCTAAATTTGTGAGGGGGAGGTAAGTATTTTGGCATGTTTTCTTATAGATAGATTTGTCCTTCCGCCGTGGATCTCATTATATTTCTTTGATATATGCAAACATGTCATAATATCGTGCAAAAACAACGACAGTGTATCGTGGGAGCGCAAGAAACGCATTCTTTTAGAGGGATAGTTGTCAAAAAAGCGAAAATCCACAGCTTTTTATCTTCCCGTTTCGAATTTAAACATCTTAGCGAAAAATGATTTTCACCAGAAGTTCGAGAGGCTTATAATCCTACAATACCAGAAATCTCAGACTGATCCGTTTTTTCGATTTTGAGATATTCAGCTATATATGACTGAACCCCCTAATAGCGGTGAATTAGAAACTGTATCGGTAGAATCGACTGCTATTTATTTAATGTACGAAGTAAAAACTACCGACTGCACGAAGTGAAAGCAAATGTTGGTCATAAATCTTCGAATTTAGAGCAGAAAGTAGGCTATTTATTTCACCCTGTGTATACCATTGGCTTCTAAATGTGTACTTTGGCAGACAGTGAAGACCCAAATATAATGCCGCATCATACAGCATTTCATCTGGGTCTTCACTATTTATTTATACAAATATGATGTTCAGAGAAAGAAATGCAACCTTTTTTAATAAAAACCTGTGACCAGCAATACATATATATTGTACCACCCCAGATTTATTGTATTTAACCAGTAGGCAGAATTCAATTAGTTAATAAAGGGTTAACAATACGTCAATCTGTATCACTTTTTTCAGTCTGTTAGAGACTCCCGCATCTGCTGTCTGTGTGTAGGTTTGTAGGCTTACATTTAAATAATTTCATCGTGCTTTAAACAGCTGTATGGTAAGACGAAATGGCAGTGGAAAGTACATTTCATAAGACCCACTGTGGCAAGCCCTTTAATAAGGCTTTTTGCGCCCAGCGAGCAATCAGATTACATCGAGTGCCGAAGACACGAGAGGGGGATTAATCCCCCTCTTGACAGGGGATTTAGGGGGTCTCCCCCAAGTTTTTTTTAATTTTGGGCGCTTCTATGTGCGTTTTTAATGGGGTTTTTACGCATTTGGGGCAAGATTTCAGTCCTTTTGGTCACGATCTTTTGCTAGAAAAGATATTTCTTGTCACGCGAGAAACCGATGCTGGACAAAATTGTTTTCAGACAGTCACGATTTTTTTACTTTTTTCTACAGCAACGTTTCTTTGACATTATTTTACCTATGTCCCCACAGGTTTTGGAAAGTACTTTTAGCACTGATCCTTGGTGGTCCTTCAAAGAGTTGTGTTTTCGAAAAGATATACACTTAGTCTTTTCAATTATATGTAGAACACCTGTTAAGGATGCAGGCTTCATCTAGATTTTGGCTTCAGTAGGCATAAGATGAGATCTTTGGCTTCATCGTAATGGAGCCAGGGCTACTGTCGAACCACTACCACTAAACGCTTCTCTGCTCAGGCTTCTTAAAGTCAAATGAACGTTGGTGGAACCGAAAAGTCTTGGGCTGAATTGGAACAGGCGAGACCTGTATATCTGTAACAGAATGCATTGTAACAACACAGGCTCATGATGCTCATATATGTAAAGTTAACACGTTTTAAACCTATTTTATCGCTTGACATGTTAATTAGAAGAAGAAAAAACAAATTGTCAATTGAGGGGTTATAGAATTATCTGGACCTCAACAAGAAGACCTGCCTTCGGGTTTTCTGACCATGCAAGACTCAAACCAACCTACTCAGCTACAGAGATTAGCTAGAATGCTGGAATTTTGAGTGTAACAAGTTTACAATTATACTTTCCTAGGAGCGAATAACAAAGGCGCTGATCAGACTGCGCAGATGTGCAAGCTGGTCTGAGCCTTTGACGTTCGCATGCAGCTACGTCAGGTTTTCTCTCGACATGGTCCATAAGTATGATAACGTCCATTAAGACCATCTGATTATGAAATTAATAAAGCAGGTGTCATTATAATTTTTCAATGTTTTCACACGCGCAACGCGCGTTATTGATAATTGCATCAATAAATGGTAAGCAAAGAGTAAAGTGAGCCAAAACCAGCAAAAGGGACACGGGGGAGAGCAAACTCGGCCAAAACAGTTGTCGGACGCTCGACGGACCTGCCAGAACGGCGATGACGGCCTTGTGTACAGGTAACATGCTACTGTAAACATAGCATTTGTAATCCACCATTTTCTAATTGCATGGTGTTATGCTCCACTGAATGGTTAGTATAATATACAGGTAAGTGAACGTCGTGCTATACTTCAACAAAACGCTTTGAGGCGTGACTGTAATGGGAAATACATTCAATGAATCGAGGGTCATTACTTGGAGGTCGTGGTAGAAGTATACATGTATCGCTTTGTTACATGAATATTTATGAAGGTTGGATGTTTACAAAAATAGGTTTGTGAATTTTCGTTACAGCATCTTGACAATAACACACACACACACACAAACGCACACACACCCTCACGCACGCACACACGTGCTCGCACACCACACGCACGTGCACGTGCCACCATCGCAATAAATCAACTGACAAACCTATCAACAAACTAGCGAACAAAACATTATCTCTATTGTTTTGGGAGTGTCCGTCCGTCTGTCTGTCTGTCTGTCCGTTGCCGTGGTCACTCTAACTTAGTCATTTTTAATCAGATTTTTTCCAAATTTCATATCATCACCAAACTCTTGTTCAAGTTTGAATACAGTTTTTTCTGTCAAACGATAGGCAAGAAGGCTGTAAAAAATGGCCGCCACGACAGGTCTCTCTAAATTAGTCATTATAATCGGTTTTCTTCCAAATTTTATATACGGATTGCTTCCATCAAACTTTCGGTCAATATGTTCTTAAAAATGTTATTCTTTGAAAGCAAAGAATGCACCAAAGAACTGAAACTAGAGTGTGCCAATTTTCCGGGCCAGACTAGCTAGTTTCGGTCATTTAGGCCACATCAATGACCCTCTAATAATTTCAAAGTTCCACAATGAAACACATGATCCCAAAGGACAAGACAATGAAATCTACACTATAGTGAAGGGCATGGAGACGTTATACCACCGCCACAAAGTCCCAATCACCAGCTGTAGTGAAGTCAAATATGTTCTTAAAAAGTTATCCTTTGGAAGCAAAGAATTCACTAAAGAACTGAAATATGAGTGTGCAAATTATCTTGGCTGGACTAGCTAGTTTCAGCCATTTAGGCCTCATCAGTGACCCTCTAATAGTTTTTAAGTTCCACAATGAAACCCATGATCCCAAAGGACAAGAAAAAAATCTACACTATAGTGAAGGGCAGGGAGACGTTCTACCACCGCCACAAAGTCCCAATCACCAACTGTAGTGAAGTCAAATGTGTTCTTAAAAAGGTTATCCTTTGGAAGCAAAGAATGCACCAAAGAACTGAAACAAGAGTGTGCAAATTTTCTGGGCCTCATCAGTTACCATCTAATAGTTTCAAAGTTCCACAATAAAACTCATGATCCCAAAGGACAAGAAAATAAAAGTTTGAATACGTTTTTTTTATCTCTTGAACGATTAGCAAGATGGCCAAAAAATGGCCAACGCCTATCAGTGTCCACTACTTCATTTTTTTATCAGAGTTTTTCCAAATTTCATATATGGACTGCTTCCATAAAACTCCCATTAAAGTTTGAATACGAGTTTTGTCCGACGAAAGTTAACCAAGATGGCAAACGAAATGGCCGCCACCTATTATTTTGCACTTATAGACACTCTACCTTAGTCATTTATTACCCGATTGCTGCCAAATTTCACATATATATTACTTTTATTAATATCTTGCCTAAGTTTGAATATGGGCTTTTTTCCGATAACCAAGATGGCCGCCAAATGGCCGCCACCTGTCAGTTTACACTTGTGGACACTATTTAGATGTAAGAGTGGTCTTCGATATTTTAAAGTGTTTCCTGAATGAGTGACAATGGAGTGTTTTATGACTGTATCAGATTCAGAATATAGAGGGCAGTTGTAGCATTTGTATCCTGGATTTTCCATTGTGCTATAGAAACTAACGAGTGTTGGTTTACTGAAACGAAAATGTTTCAGAAGTGAGACTATATTTAACAAACAATGATGGCATGTGGCTTAGGCTGCTGTACACATCTAAGGCAGTGATTCTGTTGTTGATTCGATGTTGACTGTTGCTCCTGATGTGGGTTCTGTGTTTGTTCTATGGTTTGCTATGCATTGCTTTGTGTCTTTTCTAGGTTTGCATTAATCTTGATGTTGGCGAGTGCTACGAGTATGAGTGAAAGGAGACTTGACTTAAAAGTATATGTATTTTTACTGACCATTCCATGGCGGTGCTTCATTTGTGGATCTTTTTTGTTACTTATGTTTCGTGTTTGTCATGCTATCTTGCCGTCTATTTATTGCAGTCTTGTGGTCACCTGCTTGGAAAGGGCTGGCCTCTTGGCTCTCTTGTATGTGGTGATTTAGTGTGTTTTATCACTTCCCGATGGGGTGTCCTGGGTCAAATGTGGTACTTGAGTGTATCGGTTGCTGATCTTTGCATCCTTTCTTACTTTAAGGAATGAAAGTAAAATAATTTTGTGCTTCAAACGGTGACCCAAGAATTGCTGCTTGGCTGATATGCGTAGGAAGCTTTTCAATATTGGGGGGGGGGTGTGGGGAAGCCAGCGATGCCAACTTCAATACTTGTGGATGGATATTGCAAAAATGTACATACAACCATGCATGCGCACACACATCAATGTACATATGAAAAAACATGTACACGCTCCTAAATGTTCATACTCCCATGCATGCATGCATGCACACACATATGTATGCATGCATGCACATACAGATACATCAAACATTTATATATTTACATTCTTACATGAAAATCAAAGCTAGCGCTCTTTATGATATAGAATTCTGAGAATCGGATGTGTTGCCTGGCAGAACAGAAGTTTAACAAGGAAAATTTGTTGAATATAGTTTCCCGGCGAAGGGTTATTTTAGAGAAACTAATAAATCACAAAACATAAATCCCATTTCTCCAACCCCTAAGTTCACCTTTGGTATCATACAGATCAAGGTTAAAAGCCTATCAACTAGTTTTCAGTGGTTAGTTCAATACAAAATAAACTTATCTGTCCAACTTCGACCTGACCTAGAGGTCAGGGGTATGTGTAAGGTCAAAGTGTTTGCTTCTATGTAAGTCTATACTTCTTTCCCCTTAATTTTATATACAACACGATCACATTCAGAATTTATTTCATTTTATAATCCAACCTACAGTTGAGTATGAGTGTAAGGAGAGAATATGTGTTTGCATGGTGCCCTATGTCCCATTCCCTTTAATTTGATATGCAACATGACCATGGGGGCGGGGTCTGCGGGTAAACTATTTGCTACAACGCTGCTGCATTTGTGATTCCCTTTAATTTGATATGCAACACGACTATGTTCTGAACAAGTTGACTTTTGACCACAGGGTCAGAGGGGCAGAGAGAGGGGATTTGCGGCCAAAATATTTGCATGTTGCTGCTTTCGCAATTATATTTAGTTTCATATGCAACATAACCATAATCTCAATAAGTTGAATTTTGACCTTTAACCCCACGCCCAAGGTCGAGTGGGGTAGGAAGAAGGTATATAGGCAGAATATTTGCTGCCATGTTTCTGAATTCGAGAATGTATTTAATTTGATACGATGATATTCTGTAAAAATTTAATTGTGACCTTTTTACCCCCAGGATTAGAGGGGGTGGGAGGGGGTTCCCGGCCAAAATATTTTATACCATGTGGCTGCATCCATGATTCCCTTTAATTTGATATGCAATATGACAATGTTCTAAAAAAAATGAATTTTGATCCCACCACCTAAGTCCACCCAGGGGGTCCGGCACAGGTCTTAGGCCCAAAATCACGTTTGATATGTTTCATATTTATTGTACCTCTGTCTGCAGTTGCTACCATGTTGCTGCATTCGCGATTCCTTTGATGTGCAGCATGACCATGTTCCGAAAAAGTTGAATTTTGACCTTCTGAGGGGAGAGGGGGGCTGCAGGCAAAATATTTGCTACCATGTTGCTGCATTCACGATTCCCTTTAATTTGATATGCAACATGATCATGTTCTGCAAAATTTAAATTTGACCTTTTGACCCTAGGGTCGGGGGGGGGGGGGGGGCTGCGGGCAAAATATTTGCTACCATGTTACTGCAGTCTGATTGCCTTTAATTTTATATGCAATATGACCATGTTCTGAAAAAGGACGTGTAACGGTTTGGCCGTTTTTTGGCCCACGATAGATTTGGCTGAAATTTGAATATATGGTGTTTGGTATTTGCCCTTTCACATGAGCATGTTTTTGAATTAACGACGACATATGTAGTCACATGAATTAAAGTTTTTCACTAGTGCGTATAAACAGAGGTTTGTTCATGAATGTGGATATTTTTAAAGATGCAACAAGCAAACTGACCTCAAACATAATACCAAACATGCGTATGTTTATACTTGTCATGTCTATGTCGTAATTTGAGCTAACACAACCATCATTAATAAAAAAAAATATGCTAAAACTTGGCTAAATACTGTGTTTACGATTACCTTGATGATATGTTGTTTTTAGGTGTAATATATATTGAACATTTAGTGTTTTATCGCCTTTTCCAGTTAATCAATAGCTCAAACAAGCCTATTCCGGTTTATTCATATCAATATAATCAGTACGACATGTACACAAGCGTGCATGTAACATGTTAAACGCGGCATTACATGCGCAACCTTTTTTTGCTAGATTAGTATGAAACATGAATATAAATAGTTAAAAAGCAACAGAAATGATAATGGAAGCTTTGAACACTTTTTTGCTCACAGCCACAATTATTAAATAGATACATGTGAGTGTTATATCTATCTGTTCATCTGTCAGTTCGTCTGTATGTCACACTTTTGTGTCTGTGGCGTATCTTCCAAACACCTGATTCGATTATAAGATTAATTCACAAAACTGTGCACCTTTGTGGATGAACATGCA
The DNA here is from genome assembly GCA_964019695.1 of Loripinus fragilis. Lineage (NCBI taxonomy): Eukaryota > Metazoa > Mollusca > Bivalvia > Lucinida > Lucinidae > Loripinus > Loripinus fragilis. The sequence goes on from OZ026525.1 coordinate 79,325,969, forward strand.
GAATAAATGATTACTTTAAGGCCGTGTCAAAGCAGGCGGTCAAAGGTTACATGTACAGAATGCATATCTGCTCCATATTTTACGCATGTCCCAGCTCAGATATCCAACAGTCGTGATGGCGCTGTGGTCTATATTACTTACCTATTATCTTACGTGTAACTAAGGGTTCGCAGTTCACAATCCCGAAGAAACATATGTTTTGTGTCATTGTTCAAGGGTGACAACTTCCGTCAATGCAGGGATTTCGAAACCGTTTGAACAAAATACATTGTGTTTTGATAAAGGTGAATAAACATCTAAAATAGAGTATTTCGATACTTGAATATTAAATGTATGTGTTTGTTGGTACCAGTGACTATTTACCATCTGCAGATAAGTGGTTGTTGTATATATACTGCATTATTTTAACAAACACTTTACGAGAGCGATATTCGTTGAGGAAACAAACAGTTTAGCACAGATATTGTGCACATGTAAGCATGAAAAGCGCATTACACTCATTATGAATAAAATGCTTGTTGCGTCCGCATTCCGACCATTGGCTGTTTTTATACATAACAATGAATTGAACAGAACAAAACTAAATCAAAGAATTACATTGGTTTATTTGCGACAAAATCTGCGCCACCTATATACATCATATATGTACATGAGAAGTTACGAACTTTAAAAAATATAGATAGGTGCTAGTTTTGAGGGTCAGTTACAATATATGTTGTGCATTTGTATACATCACACCAGCTCCTTTTTGTTCAAATAACCTCACTTTAATATTATTACCATTAAACTGACACAGTTCTATCAAAATTTTGGAATCATAACAAATGATTCCGGTATCTGTGCTGTGAAGTAGCTTTTTGCTCTACCTTATGAACCGCTGGATGAATTTCATCGAAAACTTGCACAGATACTTATCTGGGACAGCCAAAACGAATTATAAGATTTTGGTGACCTCAACCTTATTTACAAGGTCACCATGGACATATATAAAAAAGGCTTGTCTGTACTCTATCTTCCTAACCAATGACCAGATTCTTACCAAACTGACACATATAACTCCTTGGGAAGAACTTAATGAATGACTAGACTTCGGTGAAATTGACCTCACCAGCGTCACATAACTCCTTTAAGTGGGTAGGGGGACAACTCTATCTAATGTTATATACTCTCCATTCCTAACCATTCTAGTACAGTGTCTGCCCTGTAATTTGAGAATACCAATAATTGATTATTTTTTCCTCATGCTCCAAAGAATGATCACATAATTTGCCATTTTTGACAATCTTAATTCAAAGCAATGGGCCATGCCAAAACAAAAGTGGCGGTGAGCTGTCTTTTTAAAAGCATATTGTACCAAAGAACTGTCTCCAGAAATCTACGTATCAGTTAATGAAGGGGGCACATCAAACTCTCTCTCCTTGCACATTCTCTCTCCGCTGGTCTCTCTCTCTCTTTCTCTCTCTCTCAAATAAGGCTCGCATTTACTGAAATGTTGTTGTATTTGCTTTTCAAACGCAATATATCCGAGGACTGTTTGTAAGAAGTAATATTGATACGAGCTTGCTAATATGTACATTGTATTCCATTTTTATACGGGAATCTTACGTCTCTCCAGTAATTTTAGTACTCTCAGTGCTTTGATAAGTATGAATTGAACAGTACATTTCAGGATAAAATTTGCAGAAAAAGTCTTTTTACAGTATTTGCCACATGCGGAACCGGCTCAGAGTTACCATTTTATGGTGTAATATTATATGCACAATAAAATGAGAAATAGTTTTATCCGGTTCCGCATGTGGACATGTATGTAATTGAGTCACGAAGTACACGAGGGTGTTTGGTTTTACCATAGACTTAGTGTTAAGTGTAGTTGATAGGGCATGCATTTAACCCCAAAATTTATCATAAAAATATATTTTAATGAAGAAAATAAATTGTGGACATTAAACAAGAGACTCTTAGGTATCATTTGGTAATATTTTGGAGGGATTTCTTTACAATCGATTTTTACTGTAAAAGTGGGCCATTTGTAATACAAAACCGTTACACGTCCTTTGAATTTTAACCTTTTGACCCCCAGGGTGGGGGGGGGGGGTCTGCAGGCATACTATTTGCTACCATGTTGCATGTTGCTGCGCCTGTGATTCCCTTTAATTTGATAGGCAACATGACCATGTTCTGAAAAAGTTTAATTTTACCTTTGACCCCACCCCCTACGTCCACCCAGGTGTCGGACACAGGCCTTCCATCAAAAGTCAGGTTTGATATGTTTCTTATTTATTGTACCTCTGTCTTCTGTCTGCATTTGCTACCATGTTGCTGCATTCGCGATCCCCTTTGATATGCAACATGACAATGTTCTGAAAAAGTTTAATTTCAACCTTTTGACCCCCCAAGGCCCTAGGGGGGGGGGGTCTGCGCGGGAAATATTTGCTGCCATTTGGCTGCATTTGTGATTCCATTTAAGTTGATATGCAACATGACCATGTTTTGAAAAAGTTAATTTTGACATTTTGACCCCAGCCCTAGGGTCGGGTGGGGGTAGGAGGGGGTCTGTGGGCAAAATATATGCTACCACGTTTCAGCATTCGTGATTCTATTTAATTTGGTATGCAATCTGACCATGTTCTGGAAAAGTTGAATTTTGACCTTTTGACCCCAGGGTCAGGGGATGGGGGTGAGCGGGGCTCCGCGGGCAAAATATTTGCTACCATGTTGCTGCATTCATGTTTCCCTTTAATGTGATATGCAGCATGATCATGTTCCAAAAAAGTTGAATTTTGACGTTTTGACCCCACCCACTAAGTCCGCCCAGGGGATCTGGCACAGGCCTTCGATCAAAACTCGCGTTTGATATGTTTCTTATTTATTGTAAAAAATAGTAAATGAGTATGATCAGGAAATACCACAATCACAAACTGCAGACAACCCCGTGGCACCGTGAGGAAGAGCCGCTCAACCATCACGAGACACCAGGAAGACAAATTAAGCAAAGCAATCAGCTCTCTCTTCCCCATCAAGATGATTGCAATACTAAAATGGACATAAAGTAACGTACAACAAAACATAGAACAATTACAGACTCCCACAATGGGAGTAACAATAAACAGAAAGTCAACAACAACAGAACCACCGCCTTAGAACGGACAGCAGCCTTAGCCACCGGGGGGCTTAAATGCATTTTACTGGTACCAAATCTTCGCCCTAGATTCTGCTGTTGTTGAAGTACAAAAAATGTTCAGCTCGCATGGAGGCCATCTAACTAATGCAATGTATCATCATGGAAAAACACTCTAATCAAATTACTACACCATGATGAAACAAAGAAAAGGGCTCATGACTCACAGATAGTCAGAGCTAAAGAAAACCTCAAGTTGAGCCACGGTGGATCCAGCTACAGATAAGCATCAGGCACCAACCCACCGATTAAAGCTTTACGTCAGAGCCGTCATAGAGTCTGAGGCCCGACCCACCGTCGTGCAATTAAAGAGGAAACCATAGCTATAAACCGTGATTGGGTTTACAACTAGGCATGATATCCAAGTTATATCCACCCTTATATAACGTTTAACTATCTTTTTGATTGTAACTCTGTCTGCATGCGAAATTTCTGTAAAAAATAATGACAACTGACTGAGTTATTGCGAAATTTACATATTTGACCCTTGATCCCACTTGGGGGAGGGGCGGTACATTTTTAATCATGTTCTATGTGTGGCTCTATATTTAGCATTATACACACAGTATTAGGTAATGTGCCTTTGTGAGTTTTGTTGCTTTACGTCCCAAGTCAACAGCTATGCCCATGGCGGGATGGTCAGTTCACCTAGCCACACTTTTTCCTGGGCAAGCTTGAAGAAGCGGTTAACCAGTAATTCGTGCACATACTTTCGCTTGTAACTGACAACAACCCTTCATGAATGATTCAGCGGAAGGGAGGAGAATGACCGTAGAAGTTATTTCATGATCAAACTCCACGAAAGTATGGGACCGAGTCGGGATTGAACTCGTCACCCCTTAATCTGCTGTCAGATTCGCATCTGTAGCAATAACGTTACTGACTGTGCTATGCGCCCGGTAGGTATTGTGTCAGAATGTTATTGATAACATCTGTATCAACATTCCATGGGCTTGATAGTTATAAGTGTGTATAATTTTGACTGTTTTGGCACCAAAGACCAGAGATTTATGATTACATGTGTATAACAAATTTTGATTCTTTCTAAAATATCATCTATTACATTACACATTGGTCTTGCTCATGGATTACATCATGTTATATATGTTACATCTTAAATAATAGTTCTAATTTAGAAACTTGGTGACATCTTACAGATATGTGAGCAAGAGATCTTAAAAATGCAAAATATCCACAAGCTGCAATCGTTTACATGTGTGTTTTACTTAGACGGTAATACCAAAACTTGCTCCTCAGTACAACTGGGTCGGGCTTACATTAGCTAATTTTTGACAATATTTTTGAAATAGGAAAGCAAGCTTTGCTTTTTGAATCAGCCAATTTAGTATGGTAGTAAAACTTAACCTAAAACTGTTTAAAAACTACACAAAGCAGTTGTTAAATAAAATGACGATAACCACAATTACCATCTCTAAAATATAATTAAATTCATGTAACGCACATATCACCATAGAAAGCCATATTTTTGTTATAAAGCTTTCATATGTAGTAAAGGCATCCAGTATGCAGAGAGGATTTAATGTCCATTTGTTCTAATTTTGCACTCAATGTTTACTTACCTATTTATCTATTTGTTTATTGTTGAAGATATGTTTTATAGCCATGTTTGCATGCTTAGAGTTTAGATTTAGATTTGTATATGTAGGGGGAGGTTTGTAACTATTGTTGCAAGGACTTGTGACCCCAAAATAGTATGTGAGTATCTCGGATCTTGTGAGCAGTTAGATTAGATAAAAACACGGAAACATTATCATCGATGATGAACCCCATTGTTGTTATTTGTGGCAATAAATTTTGGTAAAACTAGTATGCAGACTCCAATAGAATGTCAACTGATTAGATAGTTCAGTTTTAATGTCTTCTTTCTGTAGCTCAAACTTTCAATTGTTTTATTCTTAAATCGATAAAGCCATATATGTAGCAAAAAGCTGTAACAGGCTAACGCCCCAGCGTACATAGTGCAAACATCTCTTAATCGATGACATTGAAGTGTTTTTATGATAGAATATGTCCCCAGAATTTCAAAGGAGTTTTGGGATGGAGCAGGCCCTTACTCACTTTGCTATCAAAAAACTGTTTGATTATATTACTGGTTTTGATGAGGTAAACACAGAAGCAGACATGATGGTAGTCATTGTGACACCAGAGGCTAGAGACTTATAGGAAAACATGTGTAAAATATTCATTTTTCTGAAATATCATCCATCAATTTATTATACCATGTAACATATGTTACAACCTTTAACAAGTGCTCGCTCTGAACTTGTTGTTAACCCTGCAAAATATATGAATCTTTATTATATAAGCAATTCAGTCCCAAATATGTAAGATATCCAGCAGCAGCAAATACTTTCATGAATTTTACTTAAGTTTTTTCTATAAGCTAAATGAGTATGCTAGTACAACATCTGAAAAGTGCACAGAACAGCTGTAAAAGTAAATGATATTGGTCACAATTGCCATTTTACAGGGTAATTTCATTTAAGTAACACACATGACACCTTAGGAAGCCGTAATTTTTCTCCATTTTTTCATTTGTAGCTAAGGTATCCAGCATGTACACTATATGAGAATTTAAAATAATTAGACAATGTAATGCCTTCTTTCTGTAGCTCATAATTTTATTTTTCTAAATTTGATATGGTTACATATGTAGCAGGCTTTCACTGACTAATGTCCCAGCGTTCAGAGTGCGAACATCTCCGATTCGACACAGCTTAGAATTTTCTTTAAGATAAGATATGTCTGAGAAATTCCCTGGGGGCCAGCAAAACCATTCTCAGCCTTCAGTCTATACAGTGCGTTTAATTCCTATTTTGTTTAGTATATTTTATCTTAAACACTAGTAAAAAATATATGTTTTCAAAACATGCATTTTAATATTTGTTTACTTTTTGAATTATCTAAGTTATCTGGGGTCTTGTGAGCAGTTAGATTAGAGCATTATCGTCGATGATGAACTGGATTTTATGTGAGCCATTTATACTTCCTTGATCTTGGTATGCATCTAGGTTACACCTATTCTTTCCGCAGTCTGATCAGCACCGAATTCAGATTCATGCTAGGGGTCCGAGGACATACCCCCCCCCCCCCCCAGATTTTATTTTATCAAATGGTGCAATGTGGCGCATTCTGAGTGTTCCAAAATACGTTATTATCAACCTAAAAATCAACAATTTTAAGGTTTTGGGGAGCAAAGGAAAATACTTTCAGGGAGCTGAGTATTTTTCTTTCATTGATTTGGGGAGATCAATGCATTATTTTCATGGATCAAGGAAGAACGGACCCTCTGGGGCCTATGAATCATTATGATGTAGTTGACTACCCCTGAGTGCTCTATAAAACCTAAAGGAGTCTGTGTGTCAAATTTTTGAGTGGTAAATTGTATATAGTTCGTGAGCTGTCAATAGCAATAGACCCCCTTCCACCGGGGGGGGGGGGGGGGGTTTGTACCATATGATTTTCTGAAACTTCATTATATAAGTTTCAAAATGACATATGTTAGTTTTTTGGCACTGTGCAACAGCCATGTTATCTACGTTACCCTATAACAGCTTCAAATCCTATTGTGCAAATACAAAGCTATACATATTTCTTATTCATTGACATGCTGATAGCCTTAAAGCACTAAATCAGATGCCACAAACAGTAAGCATGTGTTAAAATAGCCTACATATATTTCATTGCAGTTAAATACGTTACTTATTTTCAAACTTTAAACTACAATTTAGTGCTGTGCTATAACCAGACCATGGGTTGCCAAAATACCTCTGAGGGGGAGTTTTGTATATTATGATTTTATAAAATCACATTAAATAATCCACAAGATAATGTTTGTAAGCTCTTTATGGATTGTGTCGTTACCATGCAATGGTAGAGTTTACTATGTTAACCTAAAATAATAAAAACTCCAATTGTGTGTACATATATACATGTATATATACATGTATCAAAGTATGCCTTATTCTTACATGTCAATAGTATCTTGTAACTGAAAGTAGATGACTAGAAGCACAATACTAAAAGTAAGTAAGGGTGCAAAGATCAGGAATCGATACAATCAAGTACCCCACCTGACCCAGGATACCAATGGGAAACTCATTTAGGCATCATTTTACTGTTACATTTATTATTTTCTTTTTAATACATTTTGTAGTGCAATAATAGATTTATATTAGTCTAAACTACTAGCGAGTGTAAATTACTGTAATTTGAGGGCTCAACAATGAGAAAAATAATGAATCATGTCATTGTTAAACCTAAAATGTAAGTGCAATTTAACTCTGACAAATATATGGGTGATGAAATGGAACAAACTGGAGCTTAAAGCACACTGAACGCCTTTTCAATTAAGAGTGTTTTATAAAATACGTAACATCACTACTTGAAACTGCTTATTTTAATGATCAAATTATGTTACTTAAATGCTTTAATAATATCATTTATCTCTCTGAAACTTATATGTATTTACTTACTTTTATACATGGAATGGTGTTGCAAAAGGTTTTCCCCACTGTCTACAGCTCTATATAGCTGAAACATTATATTAATCATGAAGTAGCTAAGTAAGATCTATTGACCATTGTGCAAGCCAACAGGATACATATACAGCTTATCAGCTTTTGATTACAACAACTATATTGATAAAAATCAACGACGAAAGCTTCCTTAAACGTGTAAGTCATTTCAAGCGAAATGAAGGATTAAAGTAGGCGTTTATCCTTGTTAGTTGAGCATGATTTTTAAAGCATAATAATTTCTGCCCTCACATATGGCACATTCCATTACAATGGTTATAATACCTATGGCGTTAATCTTTTTTTATATCTAAAGCATGCCTATTTATTGAAGAAAGGATAGAATTTTTCTTGGTAGCATGGATAACAAGAAAATGTACGGATAATATTACACCTATCAACTAAATTGCCTGGTCAACAATCTTGTGAAATAGGGCAGCATTTTTTCTGGAGAGTCATTTTTGTCATATATTTAAAAGTGATAGGTTAATACTTAGAAAAGCACCTTTTCATTATATTGTAGGCTTGATTAAATGAATGGACTTAAGTAATTCATTTGTATTTTGCTTAGGGCTACTTCTGTCGATTAGGCTTAGTCTAATAATTAAATTTTGTTTCATATATAATTTGGTATGTAGCACATGAAAACATGATTATTGACACAAAATTACTTCCTATTAATCCTTTGAATATTTCAAATAAAGCTAAATATATATTAACACTAGTTACTCAAAGCATAAATCAAATGAGCCAGCACATTTGAGTTTGCTACTAATCAAAGTGTCAAGAAGGGAAGGCACATCTGACCCTATTTAAATGTGTAGACTTATCAGAGCCTTTGCTGCGTGCATACAGAAAGTATGAATGTAGGTAAAGACTCAGACCAGGCCTCAAGGTTATAAAACATGAGTTCATTCTCATGCTCAAAACAAAGCGCAATGATTGGTTGCTTGCGGACACGTGTCCGCAAACAGCCAATCAATGCACTTTATTTTGAGCCTGAGAATGAGAACCTCGAGGCCAGAATTAAGATGGCTAGCTCCACTACGTCAGCATGGACAGTTTATGGAGACAATAATTGAGCCATGTCATGTGATTTCCAACAATGTGGCATTTTGCCAAGTGTAGACTCAGACGAGCCTGTGCAACCTACTGTTAAGCTTAGAAACTCCAAATGCTGTTTAGTCAGCAGCTTAAAGTTCATAGAATATTCAAGCGACCAGCAAAGGCTCTGATCCGACTGCGCGTATGCGCAGGCTGGTCTGACCCTTTGCTGGTCGCACATACCACATTGTTGGAAATCTCATGTCGCGGCTCATATATGACAAGTACCAAAATCTGAGGTGCTAGTCAAATCATCGTTTGTGCATTTTATAAATTACAATAATTGAGAACATTTTTTTTTCATCTGGGGGCATTAATGTTCTAGGTTTCAGTATTTTGATAAACTATATCATACACACATGAAACACAAATGACAATACAGACAGTGATTTATCAACATCTGAGATTTATGATATCCTTTTCAATGTGAAAGAAATATGATTTCTTTAGGAGATGAATGAATTAAAAAGAGCCATGGCAATAAGAAATGCATATATACTTATCATCAATACAGTGCCCTCTCAATATTAAGTTTTGTCAGAACAGTTGACTTTTATTTGCATGTGTATTGAATCCATACCCTGGTGTGTTTATACAATTTATTCGAATGTCTGATATTTATATAACGATTTGTTGTTAAGGATATCTGCAATAATTAGGGCATGTAACATTCTGTATACTGGAAATCATAATAAGCTATTTTAGCATAAATTGCTATATGTGATATCTCATGACAGCACTTTTTACTTTAAATTGTTTGCTTTTCCATCCAAATTTCTAAAAAAAATAACTTGAATGTCAACTGGTCAAACTTGATCTCACCTAATCCAGGCTGATGAAAGTAAGAAAGAGGTCAAAGATCAGGAATCGATATAATCAAGTACCACATCTGACCCAGGATTCCAATGGGAAAGTAACAAGCTCACAATTAGATATCACAAGCGAGAGCCAAGAGGTCAGCCCTTTCCCAGCAGGTGACCACAAGGCAACAGTAAACAGATGCGCACAAAAGCATAACAAACACAAGACAGAAATAACATGAATGATCCACAAAAGAAGTACGTCTTGGAAGTCTTGTAATTTTGATTTTTATCGTAAGTAACAGTTGACCTGTTTCCTTGGCCATGATCAAATCACATGTGATTAGTTCCATGTAAAATCCACCATTCCACTTATCATTCCCCCATTTTGACTGAATACCTTATTTCGATAAACCATGTACTTAAAAACGATTAAATTGCCTAAGCAAATGATCAAAATTTCATTAACAGTTTCATTCATTAAACAATGAAAATTATGCTGAAGATAAAGTAAAGTCTATAAAAGGCTAAACATAATAAATGCATACACAGTTTATATGTATGTATAAAATTTGATTTGAACAAACTCAATTTCAAAAGTATCTGATTACATACATAGTATCTAATGTAACATATATCAATTTTTTTATTCTACATACTTGCAAATGCTTGATACTATCTGGATTGATAGCACACATTTTTGCATGCCGCAAAGAGTAAGTGAGTATGATCAGGAAATACCACAATAACACACTAGTATTTGATGTAGTCTCTAAATAAGAATAAGTCTACACTCTAATTAGACAAACTAGTATTTTTTTTATATGTAATTAATACAAAAATCAGTTGTTTTGAAAGGAATTAAATAGCCTTTGGTGTTTCATTTAGGAATTTAAGCCATATGCAGAATGCCTTAAAGGCATATATTTCAGTAAATAAGGGATCCTAAGCCGATTAACTGATAAGGTATTTATTAAATCAAATTCAGTATCTTCCTGGAGATGGGACTTACCTGAATAAAGCCAAAAATGTTCACCTAAAAACTATCAATATTTTAACAGATAATCCCTAAACCCTTCATGTGACCACTTTATCCCCCCTTGCAATCAGCTCATTTTCGCCTCATAAAGATTAGAATTTGATCTGCCTGGCATAGCCCCTAGGAAGTGGTGCCACTATTATTCTGCAAAAGTTAGGTGTTTATAGTTTGTAACACATGTTACGTAATTCCAAGCAAACAACAAAATACATTTTCACACCAGAAACAGTTGTCATATTCAACAGCTTTACTTATAACTCTTTTTGTGGTAGAAGCAGACTGTTTGCAGATTTGAAATGGTCAGGTAATTAACTTTCAAAAAAACCCAATTTTGTTCTAAAACATGCATTAAAAAGCTCATCAAATGAAACTACATTAGTCCATGGGCCTGGAGGGGTCAGCATGCACCCCATAAGGGCTCTCTGGGAGGGTTATATTATTGTTTGTTGGACACCCCTGATTAAGAATCAAGAAAAAAGACCCTATTCTTTCTATCAATACCGGTGTGAGACGGGTTATTGTATTGTAGAGTGGGACAGGGTAGGGTTACATAATGATTATGGGTTGCTTACCGGTATATTACATATATAATACATTATAAGTAAAGGTGGTGTAATATAAGAAAAGGTAAGAGGTTGTAGGTTTGGTTATGTAGAGTTGGTGATGACTACGGGTATGAAATGGTAGTTGAGGGAAAGGTGGGGTAGAGTAGTATAGATAGGGTAGCGCAATGATGTGTAAGTAAGGATAAAGAGTAGGTCATCCATATGGTAGTGTTTTAGGGCAGGGTAGAATGGAGAAGAGCAGTGCAGGGTGAATCAACCCATAACATAGACATTTGGAATCAAGTAAATCTCTTTCTGCGCTTTGTCTCTTCTTTTCAAAAAAATAAAGTGGAGCTAGAGTTTCTTTGAAATATCTGCCTATTACTAGCTACAAAAAAGTAAGCGAGTATATTCAGGAAATACCACAATCACACACTGCTACTAGCTACTAAAATTGGCTACTTCAAATCGTTTACTTGTTACTTCTAGGTTTTGCCTAAATACATATGTTAGGTTCAAACATTCAAAATGTTGATATGACTCTTAAATAATAGAATTTAATGAGCATCAAAATGTATCTAAGTCAGTTGTGTGGAGAATGGATTTACTTTAATTTAAAGCATAAAAGATATAATATTGCATGTTATGTATGTTACACATTTTACAATTAGGAAATTAAATACATTCAAGCGAAATTTCAAGTCATTTTTACTATTGTGTGTATGTGGCTATTAACATAGAGTTGAGCAGAAGCGAATAATTCTAATTAAAACATTCAGAATATATCAACGTATTATAAATATATCAATTACTTTATTTTGCTTAGTAGAGTTATACTTTAATAGCTAGAGAAAATAATCTACAATCAAAGTTTGATAAAGCAACAATTTGACGAGGCTACTGTCGACAGCGGGAAATTACCAACAGACTGGACAAACGCGCGAACATATCTCCTGTGTTCAAGAAAGGAGATGTACATCTCGCGGAAAATTATCGCCCTGTCTCGTTGACATCAATTACCTGTAAGTTGCTTGAGCATAATATGTGTAAGCACCTATTGACTCATCTTGAAAAAAAAACATTCTAACTAACCTAAAGCATGGCTTCCGCCCAGGCTACTCCTGCGAAACACAGCTACTAGTAACATTAAATGACCTACTTCACTTCAATGATGAAGGCTCACAAACAGATGTTATCATCCTCGATTTTTCAAAAGCTTTTGACACTGTACCACATAAGGAATTACTGACAAAATTAGAAAGCTTTGGAATAACTGGATCTATCCACCATTGGCTAAGAACATTTCTTACTAAAAGATATATGCAAGTAGTAGTAGATGGGGAGTCATCTAGTAAAATTACCGTGGATTCAGGAGTACCCCAAGGGACAGTTTTAGGACCCCTACTTTTCTTGTGCCATATAAATGACTTGCCTCTGGCTGTGTCATCACAGGTTCGCTTGTTCGCGAATGATTGCCTTCTGTACGGGAAAATCGAATCACAAGAGGACCACACTATTTTACAACAGGACCTGATAGAACTTGAAAAAAGGGCCAGTAAATGGGGAATGAGGTTCAATGCGAAGAAGTGCTACATTATGAGTATAAATAACAAATCTTCCCACTTCTATTCCCTATGTAACCATATATTACAACAAGTTAGTGAGAATTCTCAAATTACAAAAACTACCAAGAAAGCAAACTCAACTTTAGCCTTTCTCAGACGGAACCTACGAAGCTTTCCCTAAGATTGTAGAAAAAGTGCCTACACAACACTAGTCAGATCACTGCTTGATTATGGATCAATCATATGGAACCCATACCTAAAACAAGACATCGACAAACTTGAACGCATACAGAGACAAGCAACTCGTTTCATAGCTGGTAATTATAAAACGCGAGAAGAGGGTTGTGTCATGTGAATGTTGTAAACATTAGAACTGTCATCACTGGAACAACCGCGCAGCTTCAACAGACTAGTGTTTATGTACAAAGTGGTCGAGGGGCTGGTGCCAGCTATATCCGTAGATGATTTTCTAAAACCGCAAAAACCAAAAAGACATATAAGACCCAGGAAATATTCAGATCATATCTCAAAAAACATAGTGGATAGACATAGTGTAAATAACAATAGGTGCTTTGTAATAGAAAACTGTAAAACTGAGCAGCTGAAACAATCATTCTTTGTGAGGACTGTAGTCGAATGGAACCAGCTGGATACAGAAGGTGTTCGTGCTGAGACAGTCGAGAGCTTTAGAGACGCTCTCACACGGTGTTACTAGACAACGCCGCTCTCTCTCCGCGTTGTATAACGCTGTAACTAGCCCTACACTGTACAAAGCAGTAGCAGAATGAAAGCGTGGTAGCTCAGTGGTTAGCGCACTTGCTTTTTGTGCTAGAGGTCCCAGGTTCGATCCCCGCTCGCGGCGAGGAAAATTTTGGAGTCCGAACACGCTTTCTCTAGTGTCATTTGCAGGAATGACACTAGATAAGTGCATCGTCCTTCGGATCGGGACGTTAACTGGATGTCCTCTTTGCAGGGAAAGTCACCCCCTGTGCAGGTTAAAGAACCCTACGGTAATTTCGATATGGTTACTTGTAGGCTTTCATCCTGCAACCCGGATTGTACAATGTACACCTGCCGATAATGCTCGAAAGCGAGCGCCAGGCAGTATATAGAGAAAGAAAGAAAGAGAAAGAAACAGAAGCAGGTCGGCAGCTCGGTTGGGCAGGGGCTTTCAGACCCGGTGACCGTTTTTTGGAGGCAAGTGTGTGCGGTCCAGGGCTTGACTCCTTCAGGAAAAATGGGTGACAATTGTCTGGTTCACACGATTTGGATACATTGTTTCAATACTTTAACAGCGTTAATTTCTATCTGCTGGCTAGATGTGTGTTTGGGGGGGGGGGGCGGGGTATTACACGGCGACTGTGTAGGTAAGCTGGTGTTTGGCACGGCGACTATACATGGCACATATTACGTGAGTCGTGTAAATAGCCTCCAATTAAAAACCAAAAATCAATTAGATTTACAAGAAAAGTGTCATATCCGGCAATTTTCGGTCCTAATTTAATCTATTTCATTTCAACAGCTGCAATTAGTGTATTTGGTCTATATGTGTTCCGTTTGGATTATCGTGGCTGCATCATATAAAACGAACTGGGTGAGAAAAGCTTGTCTTTGAAGTTTAATTAATTGAAGCCCATCTAATCGTACAGCACTCTAATTCGTAGGCGTGCTTTTACTTATTGAAATATGTAGGGACTGACCTATTTTTAAGAAAACGTACACATTATTACATACGTAACTTGATCTGATGGGAATCTAGTTGCAGAACTGCGACTTTAAATTTGTTTATCTTTGACTTTATTTAAAGTCGCAGGCAAACGGCTCATTTATTCAATCGCTTACAAATTGTTTTTGTTTTGTTTTTCCGTGTCACTTGATTTGTAAAAGGTCACCTTCCGGCGATCTAACCTGAAGTCCGAATGGAAACACTTTTCGCAAAAATATCGTTTTCGAAAAAACTTGCGTAGGCTGAAAGGCCTTGTGTACGGAATTTTCAACATATCATAAAAAAGCTATGTCAACATTTTTTTTCCTCATTTATTTTACAGAAGTCCAATGGTTTATTCCAAAGAAAACTAATTTTCCAAGGTTCAAGAGTGGGGTCCAACATAATCCAGGGGGAGGCACCTGGAGGGTAGTCCAACTTCTTCGAGGAAGTGGGGGAAGTAGGGTCCAATTAGCAATGCCTATAGAAACCCTTTCTTTTTCTTTCTTTCTTACTTCCATTACATCATAACCCCTGTTCGGGACATCAGAGGGGTATTCAGGAATACCAAGTGCTAAGGGGGTGAGTTGAAACAAAGTGATAGAAAAGGTGGTAAGATGATTTTGTACAGTGCAAGAAGGAGTGTTAGTTTAGATAAAAGATAAAACCAGGGTTTTTTTATTTAGGGAGACACATGGATAACCCGGCAGACAGCAATGCTAAACTGTGCCAGGGTGGGAAGGGTTGGTATGTTGGCAGGGAGGGCATTCCAATGGATGATAGTTCTGGGAAAGAATGTGAACCTGTAATAGTCTTTGGGAGTCTGGATCTGTCTTTATGCCAGTGAAGGGATGTGTCTTGATGCTATGGTGTTTTGAACAATTAAGATAAAGTGAAGCAGGGATAGCTACAAGGTCGTACAGTATGTGACCTTATACATCATCATGAGTCGGCTATCAAGGCGACGTTGGTCTAAGGGGCCCCAGTTTAGGTATTGTAGCCCACCTTGCAGCCCTTCTTTGGACTGTTTCCACTTTATATCTGTAGTGGTGTAGGGATACCATACTGTTGAAGCGTACTCCAACTGAGGCATTACAAGAGTTTTGTATGCAACTGATTTTAGGCCCTTGTTATCAGCATGCCCATTCACGCACAGAAATGGCCATGCACGCACTAATCATTTGGTACCTACGTGCAAAAACGTAGAGTAATTTTGTGCACGCATAACCAGTGATTGTTGTGCGTGAATCTCATGAAATTTTCAAGAAAACAAGTCCAGTTTTTTTAGAACTATCGGCTCAGATTTACCACTGACTGGTATCTATCATTCAGTATGATAAAGTGAATCTCGGGCCACAGTCAACCATGCTTCTATTAAAGTCAATATTGATTGGTTGTCTATAATTACTGAACCAATCAGTGTTACGCTTACATATGCAATGTTAAGTGGACAGGCAAAATCGAAAGTACAGATGTGTGTTAGAAGAAAACTTGATAAATTGCTTGACACGTTTCAGAGCTTTAAATTAAATATAGGAGTAACACAATCTAAGAGGTATGTGACATTTTGCTGTATTCTATTTTTCAAAAATCATCTAACATTCTGAAGAAGAGGGTGATCTGGATATGTTCTTTCACCCCTCCCACTCTTCTTCATTCTGTCTTTACCCAAAACTTTCAAAGGTTAGGGTTATTGTGGTTGAGGGTGAATGAAACTGGGCTTAAGCCCCTAGGGGAACCTATGCCCAAATTTTTCTCAGGTTTGGACTTAGTTTGTTTTTTTTTGCAGGGGGTGGAGTTGTTTTTTTTGCAGGGGGTGGGGTGGTTACTTGCAGGACTCATTTATTAGCATTATTCACAGCATAATGATATCACTGTTACACACCTCTAAATGATCTGATTTCATGGTCCCTATACGTTTACTATGAAAAACAGCTCTAAAATATGTGTACCCTCATATATGAACATGTACCCCCAAATGGAAACATCAGGGGGTACGTGTACCCCCAATCAGAAATATGAGTGGACATGCTGGTTATGGACCCAGATATTTCTTTTAACGAAGCCAAAAGTTTGGTTTGCCATTTTTGTGGTAATGTCAATATGTTTGGTCCATGAGAGGTCATCCGCAATGGTGACCCCTAAGTATTTTGCTGTGGAAACCCTTTCCAGCTCTACATTATGCAGAATGTACTTAGTGTTTAAGGGTTTTGCCTTTTTGTGATTTGAAGGACCTGGCATTTAGAAGGGTTTAATTGCATATCCCACATCTTTATCCATTGTTCGAGGCATGCTAGGTCTGTTTGTAGACCTTGCTTTCTGTAGTTGAGCTGATTGAGAGGTACAAGGCGATGTCATCTGCAAAAAGTCTAACTCTGGATTTGACCTGCTCAGACAGGTCTTTTATGTATGCAAGGAAGAGAATTGGGCCGAGAACTGAGCCCTGCGGGACGCCAGAGGAGACTGAGATTTATTAATTACAATTTCCTGTTTTCGATTGTCCAAAAAGTCTTTTATCCATTTAAGAGTGTCTCCTCTGATACCATAATGGTGTAGTTTAAGGAAATGTTTTTCACGGACAACTTTATCAAAAGCTTTACTAAAGTCCAAAAGAATTAGATCAGTCTGCTTGCCCATCTGCATGTTAATCAATTTACATTATAAGTTGCGTCACGCAGGATCTCTTTTCTCAGAAGCCATGCTGCATTTCATAAAATATGTCCAGTTCAGTAAAGTGTTTAGCCAGGCTACAAGCAACAATATGCTCCAAAGTTTTGCACAGGACATAAGTCAGTGAGATTGGCCTGTAGTTGGATGGGTCGGATTCTTCTTCTTTTTTAAGTTGGGGAAACATTTGCTTCTTTCCAAATGTCTGGTATTTTTCCAGTATCAATTGATCTCTGAAAAATAAGCTGCAGGATGGGCGCAAATTCCTTGTGTAATGTTTGTAGGACAATGGGTTTGAATTTGTCTGGTCCTGCAGCCTTGTGTGGGCTCAAGCATACAAGTAGCTTGTCAAAGCCTCCATCAGATATGCTTATGTCAGGCATTTTTGGGGTGAGGACTGGGCTGGAATGGTAGGTTGGCCCCAGAGTCGTGATATAACTTGTGCTTTTTGTAGGGTTGGGGGTTCGAATCATCTGTCCCCTTTGGAACTGAAGCTACCCTAACTTAATAACTTTATGAAAGTGGAATTCATTTTCAATATATCATGCTTCAATGATGTAAAAGTTTGGGTAGAACATCAGTTATAAATTAATATATATATAAATCAGAAATGTTTTATAATATATAAAACAAATCAATAAACGCAGGACTCTTACCAGAAAAGGCAATATACACAAGGTTAGGATAGACTAAAAAGCCCCTTCAAGTTTGCTTAATGTGATGCTGTTTTCATCCTCTCAACAGGCCAAAATTTTAAGGTCCATCTCTCTGAAAGCTGCAGTACACCGAACACCACCCTTACACCCTTGATAACTTTTATTAAATGTATTGTTTCACAAATAGATAAGATATTAAGCACTCAGATATTCAAACTGTCTCTAGATTTGACCTCTATAGTTGTAACTTGATGGTTCCGACTTAAAGACTTATCTATTGATGAGATGGTAGGGGCCTTTGTCGGGCCCACCAGGGTTTACCTGTTGGATTTCTTTTGCTCCGGTATTCAGTTTAATTTACTGTTGAGCCCTTATTCTTGCTTTATCTCCTTGCTATATCTTGATTTATATGTTTAAGGAGATGATGCATTGATATGTTAGGGGTCTTTCATGCAAACCAAATATCTATGTGTCTTGATCCACATCTGAATTAAGGGTGAGGTTGGCGCCGTTAAACCGGTTTAAGCCCTCCAGTAAAATATTTTACTGACCGTTCCAAGGCTGTACTTCTTTTGTGGATCTTTTATGTTTTTGTTCTGTCTTGTGTTTGCTATGTCTTTGTGCGCGTCTGTTTATATGTGCTTTGTAGTCACCTGCTGGGAAAGGGCTGACCTCTTGGCTCTCGTTTGTGGTGTCTACTGTGAGTTTGTCACTTTCCCACTGGTATCCTGGGTCAGGTGTGGTACTTGATTGTATTGATTCCTGATTTTTGCACCCTTACTTACTTTGCTGTTGATATGTTCTTAAAAGGGTATCCTTTGGAGGGTATCCTTTGGAAGCAAAGATAACCTGTTCACAGTTTGTAAGGTGTAACTTTTTATTACATTGCAATGGGTAAGTATATGGGTGAGGCATTTTCTGGTCATTTATAATTGCAGTTGTACCAGCTTTACTTTTTCCATTTTCTTCTGGACTCGCTCTCATTCACATCAGACCATTATCAAGCTTCTTCAATAGAAACATGCAATTTGACCGTTTTGTTCCTGATGTTTTTATCATGACTGCAGACACACTTAACCATATTTTCATGAACTGTGGTTACAAACTGGTTTAACAGGAGCTGAGGTGGTGGCCTTCCATTCACAGGTAACTTTCAGTTGTTATCCTCATGTGATTGGCGGTGCACTGATAATTGTCATCCCTACAAATGACGCTAAAGACACTGTATCATTCCATGGGCAAAGATTAAACCATACACCTCTAGCAATCAAAAAAATCTTAAGGCAGTGTAAGTCGATTCAGAGACCTGACACGGTAGACATCCAATTTCAAGAGGAACCCATAGCTATAACCCATGATAAAATACCAAAAGAAAGTGAGTATGATCAGAATATATCACGATCACACACTGCATACCAACACATGGCACCATGAGGATGAGCAGAACAATAGTGATCACAAGACACCAGGAAGACAAACAAAGCACAGTAATCAACACTCTCATTACCACCAAGACGACTGCAAGACCAGAAAGGATACAAAGTACTGCACAACAAAACAAGAAACAAACACAGCAGCAAAGAACAATAAATAAAAACTGACAGAGCCAGGACCTTGGTGTGGACAGCACTATGTGCACTGGACAGACAGACCGAAAGACATACATATAGGGTATGGTGATTGGTAGTTAAGGAATGAATGAGGGTAGGAGGGAGGATGGGGTTGGTAGGGGAGGAGGAGACAGACATGCACAGGCAGGTAGGTAGGACGCCATGACAGATGATAATTCCCATGATATAAGTTGGTCTTCAACACACAAGTATCACTATCTTCTACAATAATATTCTTAGGTGGTTATAATAGTTATTGCTTGTATGATATGGTTGGTCGCTTCATATCTAGTCACAATGTGACAAGTATATTATATCCTGACAATTTTGGCGAACAGAATTCAAAAAGGGCCATTAAAAGTGGTATATCCGCTTAATCAAGGTCATCAGGATGGTAATTTAAGAAGTGGTTAGAAGAAATGCTATAAACATGGATACTCGACTTACCATTAAAATTGAAACCTTATTAAACATGAAATTTGTCTTAAAAAGTAGGTCGGTGACCTCTTTTTTTCTGTGAACCGCTTCAATCTGTCATTCTCTTTTGTACGGTGAGCACCTGCTGTGGCTGGTATTCCAAAAAAAATATTCTATTCTATTCACTATAATTCTATTCCCTTCAGCTTATAGACATACCTAAAAAATATCACATGGGAAAATGGATTGGAAAGATAAATAAACAAGTAAGTGATTTGATTTTACCATTCTAATTAATTAACAACGCCCTAGGCTATCAATGACAAAATTTTGCAGTGATAGATAGAAAACACATTTAATTCCCTGGAGCAAAAAGGCTTTAGAGATAAAAATAATTGGAATTATGGTTTTGGTCCAAATTTAGAGCGGTTTGCGTCCATACAAACATTGGGATTAAGTTAGCCAGCCGAAACTTCAGGGCTGTATATGATAACATAAAATAAAAATCCATCATATACAGCCCTGATTTCAGTGCTAATGGGAATCCTGGTCCGGTCTGAATGCCCTACCGAGTGCCGACCTACAGATTTTATTTTCATATTCATCCTCAGCGGAGATTTATCATATTTTGTATATAAAATCATCAAATGGACTAAAAGCAATAACTGCAAAATTAAAAATAAAGACTAGAACACATTCGATGGCGCGCCATTGCAAATCCCCACGCTCTCGAAGATATCTAATGGTATTTGATCCTTTGACCCCATCGCAAGGTCACCAGTTTGATTCTAGGGTAAAAATTTTCAGTGTATCCTGGTCTACTGCTCATCGGAGTCATCCCCTTTGATATGCCTTATGACCTTGTTCATAAAATTAAATTTTTGACCCCCCAGCACCCCCAAGTCCCAACCCTGGGGCATGCATGACTGAGGGGACAGAATGAAAATCCCGTCTAATATGTTTTATATCTTTCATTTGTGAGAAGACACACAAAGTTTAGATTAAAAATCTTTGAAATTGACTTTGTAATTGAGATTTAATGATATTTGACCTTTTTGCCCCTCCCCAAGGCCCAAGGAGGCGGGGACCGAAAAAAATTGTGCCTTTGCATGTGCCATTCATGTAAGCAACTCACACACCAAATCTGGTTGAATTTGGGAAAAAAAGTTTTTGGACCCCCCAACCCCCCACTGTACCCCCAAGTCCCACCCTTGGGGCATGACCCAGGCGACGGAATGAAAATCCCGTCTGATATGTTTTATATCTTTCAATTGTGAGAAGACACACAAAGTTTGATTTAAAAATCTTTGAAATTGACTTTGTGATTGAGATTTAATGATATTTGACCTTTTGGCCCCTCCCCAGGGCCCCAGGGGGTTGGGACCCAAAAACTTGTGTCATTGCATGTGCCATTGATGTAAGTTACTCACACACCAAATCTGGTTGAATTTCGGAAAAAAAATTTTTTTTGACCACTCAACCCCACACGGTACCCCCAAGTCCGACCCCTGGGGCATGACCCAGGCAACGGAATGAAAATCCCGTCTGATATGTTTTATATCTTTCATTTGTGAGAAGACACACAAAGTTTGGTTTAAAAATCTTTGAATTTGACTTTGTAATTGAATTTTAATGATATTTAATTATATATGACCTTTTGCCCCCTCCTCAGGGCCCCAGGGGGCGGGGCCAAAAAAAATGTGCCGTTGCACACCCTATTCATGTGAGCAACCCACACACCAAATTTGGTTGAATTTCGTCCAATGGTTTAGGAGGAGATAGCGTGACGGACGGACAGACGGACGGACGGAGGCGATTGCAATATCCCCGACGCTTTTTTAAAAAAGCGTGGGGATAATAAATAGTAATATTTTGGATTTTATTCCTCTCCCAGCATAGATCTAGTGAATCACAGTATCATCTGATTTTTAACATCTTATGCACTAGTCATTTGTAACCACAGCCCCCCTACCCCCATGGAAGAGCGGGGACTTTGACTGTTTTCCCCAGCAAATCCCTGCTAGAAGCCTCACACTGCAGGGACAAGCAGATGGTAAAATCTCAGCTAAATCAAATGAGCCCACACTGCAGGGCTCAAACGGATGGTCAAGTCCGGGCTTCAGATTCAGATACATACCATTTCCTTTGGCTCTTGTTTGTTTGTCTGAGGTGACAATTTTAACATTCAGTTATTCCAACTATGATGGAGACAGCCCAACAGATACTGGGTCAAATCTTGTTTGAATGCATTACCAAGTCACAACTAAAACAGCAGATATTATTTAGGCCAAATAGAAAATTGAAATTTTCTCCAAATTTTGAAGTTGAAAAAAAAATATCAGAAAAAAATGTATCAAAATGCTCATCTGAATGAAAAACTAAATTTCTATGCATTCATTCTTTTGTATTGGAAATAGAGGGACTCTTTTATAGCAACTTTGACTTATTAAAATACATGTCAAAACAGATCTATACACTCCAAGAAAAAAAAGTTTTCTAAAAAAAAGTTGCCTACCTACCTACCCTACTTTTTTCAAGATGTAACCTGAACCACACATATTTTTTTATGTGCGAAAATATTTACAACAGCAAAATGCATGTCACATTCTTTTCAATAAAGCATTGTCAGCAGATCTTATGAAAGATGCATGATGCAACAAACGAGGAAAGTTTGTTGTCATATATGAGAAGGGGCAAAGATCAGGAATCGATACAATCATGTACCACGACTGACCCAGGATACCACATGGGAATGTGACAAAACACAATTTAATTTTAACATCACAAACCAGAGCCAAGAGGTCAGCCCTTTCCCAACAGGTGACCACAAGGCAGCTATGAAAGTATGACAAACACAAGACATAAATAACACAAAAGATCCACAAAAGAAGTACCGCTTTTGATCGCCAGTTTCACGGTTTCAGGGAGGTACCCTGTACTAAAATCCATTTTCTATAATCCTTTTCAATGTCTGAGGGCTCATCCCTAGCTTTCCTGTCATTGGCTGCCTTGGCAGTTACTGCCCTGTCTTGCATGGACGATTTTACATGAAAAGAGAAACAGACTTATTAAGTGCTATTCCCAGTTATAAAATTTGATGCCAGATTAGCATGTGCAAATCATTTGCAAGTCTTGCATGTGACTTTGGTCACTTCAAAATCCAGGTCAATATTCAATACTAACCTGTTTTGACGCTGGCTGACACATCCTTTAACGTTGCCATTTGAGATTATTTGCTCACAACCTGAGCGGAATCTCTGGATGCCTAGTTTCTTTTCAAAAACTTATCCATGGAAATTTGTGAAATCTGCAAAGAATTCTAGAAAGAAAAGGATTAGTCTCGGTTAATCCTATTGCGCTGTAAAAATAGCTTTCTTCTAATTTTAGATCTCAAAAAAATGAGCCAACGAACTACCCACTTGTGAAAATTTGTCACAATCTAAAAATAGAAAGCATATGATGGGCTGAAATCTGTCCACGCTGGGGAGTTAATTGCATGTGTCTAGAGGCCTGCAGTATCATCAAATTTATATATTTCAGCTTAAGATGTTGCCAAAGGAATCAGTCCATCGTAGTATTGTCCACAAAGTCTCTGACTATATACCCGCCTTCACCGACGTCTTTGATGAAGAATCCTTCTACATCTTTGTCTTCTTGTTTGTTCTTGCAACCATCATTGTGGCCGTTATATTGGCACGAAAAGTGGACTTAAGCGATGCTGGCCACACCGATTAGAAAACACAGGTGGAGGAAAAGTTGTTGTAGAATAGCAATTTGAAGGGAGGTAACTCTTTAGAGTGTCTTGTTTAACAAGATACATGTGTGTACATGTTAATGCCATATGAGTATAAAGAATGTTATCTCTTTATTTTGCTGAATTGATGAATAATAGGTGTATACTCATCAATATACACACTGCTGAAATATTACTCTGAAACATTGTGAATTTTAACCATTATCAAGGATTTATGATACTGCTCTGGTACCTTTGGAGTATATAATACTATTAAGTGACTGACCTGTTAGTTTATATGTTAATGACTGACTACCTCATGGTCACTACATGTACATTTCTATTTTTATTAAGAGTGATTACTGACAGTGAATTAACAAACCTTGTCTCTGAACAAATCTTTTAAAAATGAATCAAATTGTTTCTTTTATTTCTGTGATATTCTTCACTTGCTGTGATATAACAGTGTCAACAGTCTTATATTGCCATGGAAACCAGTGTTATCAACAGTTTTCTGTGTCAGTTTCAGAATATAGTTTTGATGTCTCGGTATTTGATATATGGCTTACTTGTATTATACGCTGTGCAATATCTTTCGGATTAATAATTGCTTTACTATGTAACCCATCTGATACAGTTACACGAGCTAAGCTTCTGATCAGCATCCCCGTCATTGTCAGTGGCCTCCTGATAATGTTTACCCTAATCAAGCTTTTAGCAATATCGGAAATTGAAATAAAACTGTCCGATTCATGGTTTTGGGGTATCTTTTCATCTACCATAGCGTTTTCCATTTTTATGATTATAAACTGGTGGCTTATAACTAAGATAGTGCTTCCACAAAATCTAAGACTTCTTGTGAATAGTGACGATACTGGAGAAACAGAGCCATTGTTACAGAATTCAGTTAAGAATAGCGATGGAAATTCGAAGAAGGCTTCGACAGAAAAGGTGAAAAAGACGAAAGGATCAATTCTACGACTGCTCTCACTATCTCGACCAGACTGGCCATTCATCATCACAGGGTTTTTATTTCTCGCAGCCTCAGCGACAGGTAATATAGGCCCAGATAAGTGAATGGGCCAGCACACTTATCACATGTACAGACAAACCTGTCTAAAACAGCCTCTCTCATAAGACCAAATATTGTTTTTCAAGACGAATTATCACTTAATGCAGGTCAAAAGTATTGCATAATGCTCCAAGGGGAGCATTCTGCAATACTTTCGACCTTCATTAAGCTGCCATGTGTCATTAAGGCCATTGTTTTGTCTATTTTTGAGTGGCAGCTTAAGACAGGTTTCACTGTATACTTAAAGCATAGGTCCAGTTAAGCTAAGTTTAAGCAAATTGTCATTATTTCCTTTCCCATCCATTTTAACATATGTTTTGGGTGCTCAAAAGTACCGTCTCATTGAGACGTTTCTAAGTTTTGAGTACCCACAACATGTTTTGGGTGAGAAATAAGGAAAATAATTTTTCAATTACGCAATCTTATCTACGGGTTTGCATAAAGTTATTCTTAAAGAAGGTATCAAACTATACTCATCAATATACACACTGCTAAAAATATTACTCTGAAACATTGTGAATTTTAACCATTATCAAGGATTTATGATAATGTTCTGGTAGTGTGTAACCAGGTAAAAGTGAGCCTATGACACTTGTTTGGAGTTCATTGACCTGAGAAAAGGGTATACCAGTGGCAAGCTGAAGTAATCATTTACATGTACAGGCTTATTGAAGAGCTTTCACAAATATTTTTAAAGAGGAATTCAGGACTTTAAGTTAAGAGTGTGTAGCAAAAATTTAATTTTCTTATTTCTCAACCAAAACATATGTTGTGGGTACTCAAAAGAACCGTCTCAATGAGACGGTTCTTTTGAGCACCCAAAACATATGTTCAAACTGGTGAGTAAGAAAATATTAACATTTTTATGCTGATTATTTTTGTTTATCTAAACCTGTGGGATGGGGAGTGCAGTGGCTCAGTGGTAGAGTGCTTCACTCAAGACCGAAGGGCCGTGGGTTCAAGCCTCACCGGCGTCACTGCGTTGTGGTCCTTGAGCAAGACACGTTTATCCTAGCTTAGTACTGGTTCAACCCAGGAAGACCCGTCCTTGTTTTACTGAAAGATTGCTGATGGGACGTAAAGAATCAAATCAAACAAAACAAAACAAACACTTGTTTGGAGTTGATAGACCTCAAAAAAGGGTGTACCAGTGGCAAGAGGAAATAATCAATTACATGTACCGGCTTATTGAAGAGCTTTCACAAATATTTTTAAAATGGAATTATTCCTATTGTACTTGTACTTTAAATCTCTATAATAAATGCATTTGAAAAAGGGTAAATATTCACTTTTTAAACTAGAAAATTTGATTTGAATGGCTCAGCACTAATGGTAACCCGTGTTTTATCCCTATCTTGTATTCCCATTTCAGGTGAGATATTTATTCCATATTTTACTGGCCGAGTGGTTGATGGTATTGTGATTGACAAGTCCAGGGAAGAGTTTACAAGTGCAATAATTTATATGGCATTGATATCAGCTGGAAGGTGAATATATTCAATCATGATAACTACTGTCCTACCAGCTAAGAGTAACAATGACGCCATGTTTGTTTACATAGTTATCAGGGGCTTATAATCGATAGATCACTTGTGTATTAATCCTATCCACAGGATAGGAATAATACACAAGTGATCTATCGATTTGCGTTAGCTGTGGTGGAGTGTAAAGTTAAAGTTTTACTTAACATTTGTAAACAAAATATTACGTCACTGTCACTCTTGGTTGGCACGACAGAAACTCTTAGTCTGCAACTATTTTTTGTCATGAAAATTTAGATCTGTTGCATATATTCAAATGCACTTCCGACTAGATTTTTTTCATAGATATTTTGCAATATATGCTACCTAGGACATAAGCATGCAAAAGAGCAGGCAAAAAAAGTTGTGTCTGGCTGGAAAAGGGTTGATGAATAGCATATTTTGTAAAAAAAAAAATGATTTATTTTCATCACGTAATTTCATTGAAAAATAAATGCAGCATGCAGATCTTATTTGTCTAGTTTTTAATATATGGTTTTCATTTCCAAAGGGAAAAAAGGGCACTTTAAGTGCGCTGAGGGATCAAAAGGAGCACTTTAAGCGCGCGCTGAGTGATTTTGCTTTTTGCTATTTTGCTCATAAACTAGTTACTGTAACAAATTACATATGATTAGAGAATATTTGAACAGGTCTCTTAGGCTGCTTGATGAGGTGTGTAGAATTAAACCCTTAATGCGCCAATCACAGCAAAAGTCGTCTGCTTTTCTCGTCTGCTGAAATGTTTAAGAAGCCTCTATGGCAAACAGGGTGGACACAGAACAGACTGCTCCTAGATGGCAAACAGGGTGGACCCAGATCAGACTGCTCCTAGGAGCAGTCTGTTCTGTGTCCACCCTGTTTGCTTCTATACTTAATTCGTCAGTAATACCAGGCAATTATTTGCAGCAGACGACTTCAGCAGACAACATTTTCAGATGCATTTTTTCTTGGCGCTTTAAGGGTTAATGAAAGAATGGCAAATGATGTATATTATTATCAGACTGCTGCTTCAGGAGCAGTCTGATCAGGGTATACACTATTTATTTGGTTTAAACATATTTTATTCAAATTGATTTGTACACATGGTAAGTACAGCTTAATAGGGAGTGCAGTGGCTCAGTGGTAGGGTGCTTGACCCGTGACCGAGGGGCCGCGGGCTGGGTCCTCATCGGCGTCACTGCATTGTGTCCTTGAGCAAGAACATTAATCCTAGCTTAGTACTGGTTCAACCCACCAGGAAGACCCGTCCCTTTATAACTGAAAGATTGTTGATGGGACGTAATGAATCAAATAAAAAAAAAATACAGCTTGAAACAACAAGATAAGGAAAAGATCGGAAGCATGTAGCCTATTATATAGTTTTCTCATAGGCCTCTTTGTCTGTATATTTTTGGTAGATAGAGATTTTTATCATTAAATTAATTTATTATCTACTATGTAATGAAATACAGGAAAATATTGTTTAAATATAATGCATATATTTCACAGCCGTGAAAATTTAAAAACTTGTATTTTCACAGCAGTGAAAATACAAGATTTGATATTTTCACGGGAGAGAAACCGTAAGATTGGAACTACTTTTTTCTATTTTCTCAATATGGTCTAAGGGAAGCAACTCTTTATGGCATATCTGTTTCTTTTCTTACGGAAACAACTATTGGTGTTTCCTATTTCTATGAAAATGTAAACAAATAATTCAGAGTCGCTTAGAAGCTTAATAAAAGAAAGAGCTACAACTAGAAAATCAAAACAAAAACTAATGTAAAGTAAGATTTGCTTCCCCTTACCTTAAAAGATAATGGGAAATTTGTAGATAATAAAAAGAAAATTTAAATGTTTTTAGTTAAATATGTCTTTTATTTCACTTGTGAAGTGGACAATAATTATATTTCATTCGTGGCTTCGCCACTCGTGAAATATAAATATTGTCCACTTCAATCGTGAAATAAAAGTCATATTTAACAAAAACATTTAAATATCCTCTATATATTTGTATTGTTTGCAGTTCTGTAGCGGCGGGTATCCGTGGAGGTTGCTTTATAATTGTCATTAAGAGACTGAATATTCGGATCAGAAACCAATTATTTTCTTCTATCTTGAGGCAAGAGATTGGATTCTTTGACAAGACCACAACTGGTGAGTGATAACTACATCACCCCTTAGTTATGGAACCCTTTTTATACCTATGGAATTATCCTTACAGCAACATACAGTAAAGTCATATACTCAACAAAAATAGAAACGCACCACTACGATTTTCCCTGTTTTTAATACAAAAATGTTAATTGTCATGAAATACTTATTTCTGATCAAATCTAATACTAAAACTTGATTGTGGCGTAGATGAGTATCTATACCTTCCCTGTGTAGAAACAAACACATCAAGGCAAATGGTAAACAAGTTTTAAGCAATTAGTCAATGTCTACATGGAACTACGAGTATGCTTTATAATTGCAAAGTATGAAAACGATATGTTGTCGTTATGTGAGACAATCAATGTGTTTATTGATGCTTTTTGCTATTCCAACATTCATTTACATCAGTTAGGACTGTTTAAATTGATTAAAACAATGTTGATATCTGTACATGTTTATCTCCAGTATGGAATTGTTATCCACCCGTCACTAGAAAGGGACTACCTAGCGTTCAATAATTGCGTATGATGACATTAAAGATAGAATGACTTCAGACAGTTTCCTATTCAATCTACCCAAATTTCGACAGCCTGTTGCTAGGAAAATGCATAAATGACAACTATATTTTTGTGCTTAAATCAAACCCAAACATTTAGTGCACCAAGCGAAATGATTAAAAATGGAAAATATTGCGTATTAATGCCAGGACTTTATGGTTTAGGGGGTGGGGGTATTTTTTGTGACCAAATTATATTTCACAGAAAGTTAAAGTTCAACCGGGTATTCATCTAAATACATGGAAATATAATGTTTGCAGCATAAAACTTGAGACGAAAGTGATGCGTTTGCATAAAATTCGGGTTAAGAAGATTTCGTTGTTTCTGCTAAATAAGTATGCTGTCCATGACTTTTGACTATTACCTGTTATGTTTCAGGTTCAATCAGTTTGACCTGTTCACTGGGGTGTATCATAACTGCATACTGTATACATCAGAGTCTAGATAAACACAATTTTTGAGCTAAATTGTAAATATTTTCTTACTCATCAGATTTAACCTATAATATGGTGCTCAAAAGAACCGTCTCATTGTAACGGTTCTTTTGCATATCCACAACATATGTTTTGGTTGAGAAATAAGACAATTTATTACTTGGTATGCAATCATAACTAAAGCTCTGATACATGCCATTGTAAATTGATAGTTATCTACAGGTTTGTAGAAAATTAGTTCCTAATAAGACGATTCTTTTCTGTGGTCACAACAAATGTTTTGGATGAGATATAAGAAAAATAATTTTCTTATACCCACTCTTATCTGTGGAGTTAAATTTATTTACCTCATTATGAGCAGCGACATGAGATTTCGAACAATGTAGTATGTGCGACCAGCAAAGCCTCAGACCAGCCTGCGCATATGCGCAGTCTGATCAGAGCATTTGCTAGTCGCTTGAATATTCTATGACTTAGGTTACTGAATGCACAGCATTTGGAGTTTCTATGCTTAAAAGGAGGCTGCACAGGCTCGTCTGAGTCTATTCATGTCAAAATGCCACATTGTTGAAAAGCTCATGTCACGGCTCAAAATTTTGTCTGAAGCTCATTGGTTAAAGTTTTCAGGATTATTCCTGAATTCAGGATTTGAGGCTGACTTTCCATAGAAAGTCAGCCTCAAAATGCTGAATTAGGGAGATTATAGTAGATTTTCCTATTAATATACAGTCTGTCTAAAGATAATTGACCATTAAAATTGAAATTGTGAATATTTAGTGGGCATGCTGCAAGTTTTAAGATTGGTGTTTCAAAAATTCAGGATTTTGGAAATTTTGAACTTTCACCCATGGAAGCTGTAATTCATTTCAGGTGATATTACATCAAGATTGACGTCAGACACAGCCACTATGAGTGATACCCTTGGTCTGAATGTGAATATTTTCCTGCGCAGTACTATCAAAGCTGTGGGTGTGGTGATCTTCATGTTCAACTTGTCCTGGAGGATGAGCGTGGTGACTTTGATAGGTCTACCCTGCATTATGGCTGTCTCGAAAGTATATGGAAGTAAATTTAAGGTGAGGTACTAGCAATCATCATCAACAGCAGCAGCATCATATAATACATCATCATCATATAATCATCATATAGTAATCATCAGCTACATCATCTTTATCTTTATCATCATCATCATCTTTATCATCATCATACCGCGACCATGAGTAGCCTGGTGGCTCAGTGGTAGAGTGCTGACTCGAGATCATGTGGTTGCGGGCTCGAGCTTCACCAGAGGCATTGCAATATGTCCTTGAGCAAGACTTTATCCTCTGCTCAGTACTAATAATGGTTCAACCCAGGAAGACCCCTCCCAATATGACTGAAATATTGTTGACTGGGACATAAAGAATCAAATCATACAAACAAATACCACCACCATCACTTAGGGCTGGCACGATTAATCGAAATATTGGTTAATCGGTCGATATACAAAAGAAAAACGATTATCGATATGAAAATTCAAAAATCGGTTACTTTTAATGTATGTTCTGTCTATTTATTCAATTAAAATCCAAGCGTAATTGCCTCCTTTTATTTTCTATTTAAACCGGAAGTGCCGTAAAGTGCATTGTCGTAAACAGTAGATGCGTATAAATTGCTGTAACGAAGTAGTAAAACGTTGTACTCTGCAGGCTAACTCAACAACTGATTTTTAGAAAAAGTTATACCTACGCTCCTTTGTTTTAAATAAAGTAGTACAAAATCAAGAAAATTCATCAGATGAATAATCTAGCATGAAAGTTGTTTTTCTCCGCGGTTAAATTCGAGTTTAGAAGCTTTCAATTTTACCGACGTTTACAGTGGGTCTTATTTTACACAAAGTTGTTCGTGTCATGCATGCTTGGCTTCCTTTTGTATGACGTCACGCAACGTGCCGAAATTAACAACAAACAATGGCGGACTGCGAGTTCAATTACCGACTTTCTTTCAATTTTCTTCCAACAGAGTGGATGACAACTTGTTTTGAGCAAAGGTGCCACTTTTTATTTAAAACCTATTATCTTTTGAATCTATAACACGTTCTACTTAGTGTTGTCTTGCGAAATGATGGGAAAATCAATGTCGTTGACCATGCAAGAGTTGTCAAAACGTTCAAGTTTGAGCGATTACTAATCGGTTATATATCGAAATGCAAGGACCGATTATCGATTAGCATTGTGGCTTCGATTAGCCAGCCCTACCATCACCACCATTAACATCATTGCCATCTTTATCATTATCACTAACATCATTGCCATCTTTATCATTATCACCACCACCATTATCTTTATCATCATTATCCTTATCTGTGCTACTATCGTATTTACTCTAAATACTGCTAAATTCCATGTTCAACATAATAAGAACTTTTTAGCTTTTCATATTTCTAAAGGCTCTTTTGAAAACGGTATAGATCCAAATAAGCTTGATGCATAAGAAAAGTAATAAATAGAAAATATTATTGTTTTATTTTGACATTACAAAGGTGCAAACATCCAAAATCACATGACTTAAACATAAGTCCAGATAAACAAATTTTTCCCGTGTAAAGTTATGAATATTTTCTTATCCATCTGTAAAATCATTTGTTTTGGGTCCTCAAAAGAATCATTTCAATGAGACGGTTCTTTTGAGTACACACAACTTATGTTTTGGTTGAGAAATAGGAAAATTATACTTTGATTACACACTCTTATCAAGAGGACTTTTGAAGCTTGGCATTGGGAATTTTGTGTCTGCTGCATATATTCAAATGTACTCTGAGCTAATTTTACAATGGAAGCAAACACTATGAACCCTGATCAGACTGCTCTTTAGGGAGTAAACATAATTTGAGGATACTCAAAAGAACTGTCTCACTGAGAAGGTTCTTTTGAGCACCCAAAACAAATGTTTAAACTAATGGATAAGAAAATATTTACAGTTTTATGCTTAAAAATTATGTTTATCTAGAATTATGAAACTGTACAAAACATCCTTTTTTGACAACTGAAACTTTCTTTGTAAAATTGTCCATTTATAAGACAATTTACTTATATAGAGGATCTTACATGGGTGCTCCTGTTTTAATACATTTATTAAACGAGTGGGGGAAAAGTGATAAAATGCGAGGCTTGCTGAGCATTTTATTGCTTTTTAGCAAAGAGTTTAATAAATTCAATAATACAGGGGCACGAATGTTAGATTCTATTTATCATATGACAGTAAGTTTACTTGAAAATCGCATTTTTGGTGTGAAACATCAAGATTTTACTGCCTATTACGCATCGTTATAATTGGCGTCATTACAGAAAGTTATGAAATCTGTAAACCACTAGTGGTTTATCGATTTTATTGCATGGCATTATATTGCTCACAGACGTAACGTCAGGTGATAAAACATGTTCTCGCACACCAGATCAGAATTTCTGTTGTTTTTACCCATGTGAGATATTTCTTTCTCGCCCACTTATCGCTCAAGACAAGCTGTTCCATAGGCAAAAAGCCGTGCCGAATTTCCTTATCCCATCCACGTGACCTGCTTATCCCATCCACATGACCCGCTTATCCCATTCACATGACTTCAAATTATAACAATTTAGGCTGTTTTCAGAGCAATTCACGTCTAAATATTATGTAGAAATATCAAAACGGCAATATTTAGTGCGTCGCCATTTTCGCATTGTTGAATGACGTCAAAAACATTTCTGACGTCACTAAAATGCAACAACAATGTGACGCAAGTTATTGACACAGTTTGGCGCCACGACGTCTTTGTCAAAAGATACTGATACCAACGTTAGTTTCAAGTCCCAATAAAAACAAAACCGATGCTTGAAATGCTATTTCGCTTCCGTTTTTAGGTCCTAACTTTGTTTACACCCTTTTCTGCATCTGGAAAATTCGTTGGTGAACTTATTTTTTAGATTTGGACAAACGCAAAAAAAAAACTAAAAAAATATGCGGAGCTGACAGAATTCATATAAAACATTAAAAAGTCAAAAAGTGGGCGAGAAAAAGTATCCATCATGATGTATTGTTGTGGGACAAGGAAATCCCACTCTCGGACCTGAATAATATCAGTACATATGAAGGATACTCTTAATCTCACACACCCGCTTCAGCCCTAGGGAAAGATAAAAAAGAACAGCCGCATGTCGATCCGTGATGTCATTGTAATGTTAAAATGACTTCACCATGTCACATCTCAGCGTATTCAGGATTTTCTGGAAGGCTTTTTCAAGTTTTTTCCAATATATGAGGTATTAAGTGGTGAGCAAGAAAAAGAATCCATTATTCGTGTAAGGGTGGGATAGAAAAATCCGTCCCTCATGATCAGCATTTGTCATCACTCGGCAAGCCTCGTGATGCCAATTTGGTGATCCTCGGGACAGATTTTTCGATCCCACCCTCACACTCGTGATAGATTCTTATAATCTCGGCAATCCTCTGGATGCCAATCAGTGATTCTCAGGACAGATTTTTCTATCCCTCCCTCACACTCATGATAGATTCTTATAGTACATTCTTATGGATTCCAAACTTACACAATGTAGTGTACTTTACTGTAGAATAAAAGTGAGTCATCAAAAGCCCTGTAAAATTGTCCTTTTTCTGTCGACAGAAACTTTCCACGAAAGTACAGGATAGTCTTGCTGATGCCAACAAAGTGGCGGAGGAGGCCTGCTCTACCATGAAGACAGTGAGGAGCTTTGCCAATGAAGTAGGTGAGACAGCAAGATACGCCGCCAGTCTAGACAAGACGTACCAACTGAACAAGAAACAGGCCGTCTTGTATGCTGGCTTTGTTTGGGTGACACAGGTAGGCCATTTTAACACATTTACGCCTTCATCAGAAGCAAAAGAGTGCTCTCCACTGTTTGCTAACAGGATTTTCTATTAACTCTTTGCCTGCTAGTGGCATCTTTTGTCTTCTGCTGATAAGCTTTACAAACAGTATCCAAACTGATGGTATTCCTGAAAGAAACTTTCGAAAAAGATATTCATGAAAAAATAACCAGCATGCATAGGGTTAATTTGAATAAGCGTTTTTTTTCACAATTATTTTTCATAAATTCCTATAAAGAAATGTCTAAGTAGGGCATTTCTTTTAGGAGCCCAAAACATTGTGTTTTAAAATACTCTGGGACGTTGATATAACACGCTACTCGGGATCCATGAGAGAACCGTCACAATTAGAGTTTTCTTTTGAATACACAACAACACTGGTATCTTTTGATAGCCGATAAGGAAAGTGATTATGATACACGCATATTATTATGTGATTTAGTAAGGTATGAATTTGATATTCCGTGTTATCAGGATTCAAGAATCCACCTGTCCATTGTAATTTGTTATTTTGTTTGTACAGGCAATTGTGATTCTGACAAAACAAACCTGCAACTGACTGTACACTGTTTCAAGAGAGATTATTGACTTAATTTCCCTTGTTTCAGCTGTTCCAACTGGCAGTTACAGTGAGTGTGTTGTACTATGGTGGCGATCTTGTTTTAACTGGAATGCTCACTGGTGGAACGCTCATCTCTTTCATATTATACCAAATACAACTGGGAGATTGTTTGAATGTAAGTCACAGTTATGCTTTTCAGGGGGAAAATTGGAGGGCTATATACACTCAGTAAAATGAAAAGTTACCAGAATGGAAATTTCGATATTTCGGAAAATAAAATTATAATACAGCTCTTTGGCTACTGTTATGTTTATGTTTCTGGTCAACAACAAGCTGGTTTGGAGAGATAAAACAGTTACATGAGCCCTGGAACTATGGTGCAAGTGATGCACGTGCATTTTATGTTTTTCACAG
Organism: Loripinus fragilis; assembly: GCA_964019695.1. Classification (NCBI taxonomy): domain Eukaryota; kingdom Metazoa; phylum Mollusca; class Bivalvia; order Lucinida; family Lucinidae; genus Loripinus; species Loripinus fragilis. The sequence continues at coordinate 79,361,084 of OZ026525.1, forward strand.
TTTTTAAGAATTTTGAAATCATCATATTTAGAAGAGAACATGCCCTAGACATTTTCAGGGAATGCGGGGATATTGCCTTTACTTTGCAAAGCCCTGGTATATACCCTACACTGTGGAGACATTTTTTATGTCAAATCTCTGGTAAAGGTCACGTAGGGAATCCTATAATGTTATTATTTTGAAAATCACAGGTACAACAATACAGAGCATAAGAAAAATCTTGAAAACTTATGGCATGCAAATACTTGCCATCAGCTCTTTGCAGCTTGGGAGTCGCAACTCAATCACTAAAAGACTGAAAAGGGGGTGGAAGTAGTCATTCATTAATACTCTAAAATCATGACCATGTGTCATTCTTTTCAGCACTTCCCTTCTTAGTTCACTCATTTTACTTAAACTACGGTAAATGTTCTAAAATTTCGAACACTCTAAAATTACGAACACCTAAAATTATCCCCGAAAATAATTTTTAAAACATCCTAAAAAATCGAACACTGACCTTTTTTGCAAAAGTGAATTTCTAAAATTACGAACACAAGTTATTTTCGGCGGAAAATCGATGTTCGTTTATCTGTTTGTCCCATCTGTGTTCGGTTTACTTTTAACATACAGCATGTGAGCGGTAGCAACATTTGGAAGGTTCCGTTCCACTTAAATGGGTACTCTGGCACGTGACGTTCTTTTTGCAAGACTAAACTTTTTGTCTGCTAATTGTGCGATACATGCTTTCAGATAAGATTAAAGGCAAGAGCGCATTAAAAGCACAGACTTTCCTACATGTAGTACGTGACAAAGTTCATGCATGTTATTGGTATCGGCTGTCTTTGCAACAGTGCAGGCTACCTGCAGCGTGTTCAAATATTTTTAAAACACCTCATTGGCGAAATTTTTACCTATAAGAAGCATCCGATTCATCGGAATTCTTCAGCAATGGTCATTAACATGGATTTTCTTTGTCAGTATATTGTCACAGACATTAAACAGACATGCCTCGGGCAAGGATTAGGAGTTACAATTACCGCGAGAAAACGCACATCTAAGGTGAAGAACTTAGGTCATACTAGTGACCTATATATATATATATAGGTCACTGGTCATACGCTGCCTGGTCGCCAAAATTGAACATTTGCAAGTAACAGTAGATGTTGTTACGTTAAAAAAGCCATGCAAACCACAGTGTTAAACAACTGAGTAAATTTACTAAGTAAGTTTGCTTATACAAACTTATATACAAAAGGGCCTTTTTTCCAAGTTGTGGTTTGAGTCGTGAGACACAAAATTAATCCATTCAACATAAAACCGGTGATGCTTGACATTCCTGCATGAGCAATCAATGCTGTATTGAAAATGCACACTTGCGCAGGCTGGTCTGAGTCTTTGTTGCACGTTGTAAGTACCAAAATATCGTGAAATTACATGTGCGGATCCAGGTCCGGACCCCGACCCTGAAAATCACAAAAATATAAGGTTTTCTAGCAATACAGCTCCGAATCCCCTGAAAAATCGCAGCTGCGAAGCCAGCACACAATGCTGTGCATTCATCGGCATGCCAGCGAAACGCCTTTAATAGCGTTTCGCTGGCGGGCCGATGATGGCCCGCTTAAAATGGGACTTGGATCCTCCCTCCCCCCATCAACTTTAAAAACAAACGTTGTCAAAGTTGGATCCCCTTTGACAAAACTTTCTGGATCCGCGCATGAATTATGTCCGTGGACAGTTTAATTTCAATCGAGTCTGTTCACACGCACTGCATGCATGCGCGGATCCAGAACATTTTGTCAGAGGGGGTAGTGAGAGAGGACCGAAATGCCACTAAAAATGGACCACCATCGGCCCATCAGCGAAACGCCATTGTCGATAATGGCCCACCATTGAATGCTGGCTTGGTAGCTTTGTGATTTTTAGGGGATCTGGATCAATATTGCAAGGAAACCCTATATTTTTGTGATTTTTCAGGGGGGTCCGGACCCCCTGTTCCCCCTCTGGATCCGCCCATGGCATGCATCTGAAAGAAGGTACTTGTCTGAAATGTTCCTTTCAGCGTGTGGTGATCATCGGACGCAAAGTCGTTGGTATGCATGTTTGCCCCTGATCAGGCACGTCGGACGATCTTCTAAATCCAAACTGTTTGCAAACTTTGATAGCAGGTCTTAAAAGGAGAGAGAGAGAGCTAGAGAGAGAGAGAGAGACTGCACGGTGTTTGCACACGAATCTTTTGTTTTGGCTTGGTTTCTTAGAATATCGAAACGCAATGTTTAGGTCAGTCAATCAATCTTGTTACAATTGCTTCCGATGAGGACCCAAAACTCAAACTTATATCGTGCGCGTCGGCTTTTGTACGGCAAAGTCGGACATTCCACAGTATTACATGTAACGCTTTGTGTACTTTCTACCGTATGCACACATTTTTAAATTGACGAAACATTCTATTCTGAATACCATTCGGGTCTGATCTTGATCTAAACCATGTTTGCAAATGTAGAGAGAGAGAGACATCAAAGTAAACATTCCATCGGCGGATCGACAAGGAGAGAAAGAGAGAGAGAGATGTGTGTCCTTTTTGAATTTCGCCAATTTTTTTTTTACTTTGGGAACTCGTCTACGTATTTCAAAGTTTGAGTAGATCTTTGCAAAAAATCTGCTCGTACGAGATGTCTAGCGGTTTCAATTCTTCAGTACAATATTAACTGGAATTCGAAGTCGGCCGTTGGGAGAACGATTCATCAGTAGTCCGAGGCGAGTGAACATAGGAGACCCGGTTTATCGAATAGTTTATATCAGTGGACTGTTATGACTTATGAGGTAAATTGAGTGACATAATATGCACGTGCCTGGCTCTCGACTTGGCGAATACCGCATGCGCTGGACATTTTACTGACTCAGTCCGCATGAATTTAGCGGCGGTTTTAATAAGATTAAAGAAAAGAAAAAAAATGAGTAGATAGCGCAGAATCATATCGCCGTGTTTTCAACACGTTTCTACCACAGTTTGACATGCATATATACCGTTTTTCTCCTGATAAAGTCCACATTCTAAAATTTCGAACACTGGCATTTTTTTCATAAATGTAATTTCTAAAATTACGAACAGCGGAAAAAATAATTATTTTTTAGTGTTGGTAATTTTAGAACATTTACCGTATTCTTCTTTGTATGCAAGGGATAGAGCTATTTTGCTTTTTTCATGGGAAATATACCAAATATGAAAACTGTGCAAAATTGCACAGATCTCATGCATGTTTGTACAAAATAAAATTATTGACCTCTGTCAGTCTACAAAGATAGTTATGATAGAAAAATCATGTTCCATGCCTCCAGATGAGAAAATTGAAAAGTATCTTTCTTATATCTCAACCAAAACATATGTTGTAGGTATCAGGCCTTCAGAATTATAGTGGGCCCGGGTCATTGTCCCATGATTTCAAAATATGGCCCATCACTTTCCAAGGCAGTGGACCCATCCTTTTAAGTTGTGAAAAATTCTCACTTTAATGAAAAATATTCATCTTACAGCAAGTCTACGAACTCCACAAAACAGAAAGTACATGTAGGTAGTCAATACAGTAAAACATGTCTTAAGCAGCCACTCAAAAATAGACAAAAGAAAAGTCTTAAAGACAAATGGCAGCTTAATGAAGGTCAAAAGTATTGCAGAATACTCTCTTGGAGCATTCTGCAATACTTTTGACCTGCATTAAGCGATAATTGGTCTTGAAAATCAATGTTTGGTCTTCCTTTTGAGTGGCCGCTTATGACAGGTTTTACTGTAGTCAGTAATTGCACAGGCTTCATATTTTGTTCATTCCACCTTTTAGAAATACAATTGTTTACCATTTTGGCATTTATTGATTTTAAGCTAGTTCTAATAGAAAAATCATGTTCACTTGTGTATTTACAGATCCTTGGCAATGTATACACAGGCTTGATGCAGGCTGCAGGTGCCTCGGAGAAGGTGTTTGAATATATAGACAGGGAACCAGAAATTAAAAATGACGGGACTTTGGCTCCAAAAGGTCTCAAAGGACAGATTGAGTTTAAAAATGTCTCCTTCCATTACCCATCTCGACCTGACACTCCGGTGTTGAAGGTATGTAATGAGTGCCTAAGATTTCTAGTCTAGAACAGGCCTTAAGCAGCCTAATGAAAAATTCATTTTCTTATTTTTCGACCAAAACATATCATGTGTTAGGGAGCGCAGTGGTAGAGTGCTTGACTTGAGACCGAGGGGCCACAGGTTTGCGTTGTGGTCCATGAGCAAGACACATTTATCCTAGCTTAGTACTGGTTCAACCCAGGAAGACCCGTCCCTGTTTAACTGAAGATTGTTGATGGGACGTAAAGAATCAAATCAAACAAACAAACATCATATGTTGTGGATACTTAAAAGAACCATCTAAATGAGGCACCAAGTGTTTAAACTGATGGGTAAGGAAATAATTACAATTTTACCCTGGAAAATTTAAGAAGGACTGAAAGGACAGATTGATTTTGAAAATTGTCTCTTTTCATTACCTATCTCGACCTGATACTACCATGTTGAAGGAATGTTTTTTGGGGGTTTTTTTTACATGATAGATTCCTGGCCTATAACAGGCCTTTAGTGGGGTAATGTAAAATACTTTTCTTATTTCTCAACCAAAACATATGTTGTGGGTACTCAAAAGGACCATCTCATTGAGACAGTTCTTTTGAGTACCAAAAACACATCATGTTAAAACTGAAGGGTAAGAAAATATTTCAATTTTATACTCAAAACTGATTCCCATTATAAAAGGACCTCTGACACTTTGATAGCTTACTTGAACTAATTATTTCATTATGCTGGAAAAAAAGATTTTCAAGAAAGCACACCAAAAATTCAAGTGCTAATGTTCGGGCTCACATTTTGGGCTGTGGGATATCATCCCCCCCCCCCCCCCCCCCCCCCCCCCCCGAGTTCCAACTAGCTTTTCAAGTGCTAATGTTCGGGCTCACATTTTGGGCTGTGGGATATCATCCCCCCCCCCCCCCCCCCCCCCCCCCCCCCCCCCCCCCGAGTTCCAACTAGCTTTTCACATATATTATGTAAAATATGGGAACACACATACATGCAAAAGGATTAGTTGGAACTCAGGGGGGGGGGGGAATGATGTTTTAAAAAGATTTTTCTATTTCCTATATGTATAATGCAAAAAGTGACCATTTTAACCCCAAAATAAAGCTGTATATTCATGGAAATGGGAAATCAAATGCAAAATCATAAAATAGAGACCAACAGCGAGCTTATATATGAAGATGGAAGCATTTGATCGACTTTAATTTTTATCAAAATTATAGGCAGCGATACACTGTGATTCCCATTACCACCGTCAGAGGTCCTTGCTCATTCCTTTACCCATCATTTTCTTATATCTCAACCAGACCATATGGTGTGGGTACTCAAAAAAAACCTCTCAATGAGAGGGTTTTTTTGGGCACCCAAAACAAATGACAAACTGATGGATAAGAAAATATTTACAATTTTATGCTCAAAATGAGTGATTATCTGCTCTTATGAATGCTCATAGCCCACAAATGGAACATCAGACAAATAGAGCAGACCCCAGATGAGATTCTGCAGAGTGTAGCATCTAATCAGGTTCTGTACTGTTCACTATAATAAAATATAGGGGTCATTGATGCTCATGCATTAATATTTGCCATGTCCCTGAGGAAGTTGTTTGTCCACAAGGCAGTTAGGCTAAGTGATAGAAAGGGTGAGTGTATATGCAATGAAACATTTATGAGTGATCATTATTCTTACCTTTTACTAAATAAATCATACTTTAATAATCACATCAAAACTGCAGTAAAATAGATGTTTTTCATTTTAAATTATATTTCTATAAAAATGGTGACAGATTGCAAAATTTTAAATGTCACAGTGTCATTTCCATGCCCAATATTTTTATGAGCCTGCAAACTATCAGTCATGACTGCTAAGTGTGTATCTTCATACAAGTAAATCAGGAGCCGATTTTATTATTTACAGGTTCAAACAGTATATGAACTCCATTGCTTGAACATGGATTTTGACTCATTTGACAGTGGCATTTAACAGCTCATGGGATAATGCTTGGATGAGTTTTGAACCAGTTTTCAAGGAAACTATCAATGTTTAGCTAAATTAGACTTTATCATTTATTGCTGGGTCCTATATACAAAATGTATAAGGTGTTCATCATTAATTTTGTTCTGAGATGTATATTAAGGATTCTTGGGGCCATTAAATTTTCTAAAGAGCCCATCAAAATTTCAAATAGCCCATTAAGATTTAGAAATATGAGTATTTGAATGGAAAATGGCAATTGGTCCATTTAAAGGACCCATAATCATTTTTGCCCTGCAGTATCTCTATAGCTATGCCTGTAGGTATTTGTGCAAGAATATAAGAGTCAGTCGTACGTTGTAGGTGTTTAATATTTGCGAGGTGAATGTAAATGCCTGATGTGGAGTGAAGGGCATTAGTAATGAATTAGGTTGCAATAAGCCTGATTAAAACAAGGCTTATAAGGCCAGAATTTTTTTATTAGTTGATTTACAAACCCTCCTACTGTAATTTTCCCGAAAGTAGAGAAAAAATAAGATTAAATTTCTAAAAAAGAAAAATTATTTTATTCACCGACTCTAAATATTATTTGTTTTGTTGAAAAAAATATATTTCTGAGATTCTGGAGGTTCTGTCTGTATGTTTTTGAGAGTGACACTGTTAAAAGTGATTGTCCTGTCCAATTTTTTTTTGAAAAATGATGGAATATTTAAAGATTTAATTCAGACTGTTGGTGTTTACCTTACTAGTTTTACTGGGTTTTTTTCTAGAGTTATTAAAAAAAAGAGCTCTGAAAATGAACAGTCAACTGGTCATTTTCAGAGCTTTTATTTTTTTCTTTTTTTGTCCCGCGGCCCTAAATCTGAAAAAAAATTCCCGTTAATCAACTAATAAAAAAATTCTTGCCTAAAGTTAAGACCTTACATACATGTTTGTATTTCAGAATATTTCTTTCTCTGTGTCTCCTGGGGAGGTAGTAGCATTGGTTGGACCATCAGGAGCTGGGAAGACATCTTGTATAGCGCTGTTAGAACATTTCTATACCCCTGTATCTGGACAGGTGCTACTGGACTCCATGCCAGTTCAGGAATATGAACACCATTATCTCCATAGACAGGTAAATTAGAACATTTCTATACACATGTGTCTGGACAGATGCTACCTGACTCCATGCCAATTAAGTAATATGAACACCATTATATCCATAGACAGGTAAATCCATTTAGAACATTTCTATACGCATGTGTCTGGACAGGTGCTACCTGACTCCATGCCAATTAAGTAATATGAACACCATTATATCCATAGACAGGTAAATCCATTTAGAACATTTCTATACGCATGTGTCTGGACAGGTGCTACCTGACTCCATGCCAATTAAGTAATATGAACACCATTATATCCATAGACAGGTAAATCCAATTAGAACATTTCTATACGCATGTGTCTGGACAGATGCTACCTGTATCTATGCCAGTTCAGGAATATGAACACCATTATATCCATAGACCAGGGTTAATATTGTTCGCGTCTAAGAAAAAAAAATAGTCGGAAGTGTACTTCAATATATGCAGCAGATACAAAAAGCAGACATTTTCAGGACAAAAAAATAGTGTTGGGGTAAGAGCTTATGGAAATACTCTAACGTGTTAGGATATACTTGTTTTAAATATGTTTATTTATACTCTCTAGATCTCTATGGTGGGGCAGGAGCCAGTGTTGTATGCCCGCTCCCTCAGTGAGAACATAGCCTATGGTCTGCTGGAGTCTGAGTGGTCACAGGATGATGTGCAGGAAGCAGCAAAGCTTGCCAATGCTCACATGTTTGTCTGTGAGATGAAAGACAAGTATAAGACACAGACAGGGGAGAAAGGCGCACAGTTATCAGGTAAGAATATAAGAATCTATCATGAGTCTGAGGGTAGGATAGAAAAATCTGTCCCGAGGATCACCGTTTGGCATCACAAGGCTAGCTGAGTGATGACAAACGGTGATCACGAGGGACAGATTTTTATGCCCCCAAAGGAACTTTGGGAGGCATATAGTAATTGCACTGTCCGTCCGTCCCACTTCATGTCCGGTGCATATCTCCTAGATTCTTTGAGGTAGGGATTCCAAATTTGGTATGTGGATACATCTTGGAATGTCGGAGTGTCGCGTCCCATTTTCGGGTCACTGTGACCTTGACCTCTAACCTAGTTTTTAGAATAATCGTGTCCGGAGCATATCTCTAATATTATGTGAGGTAGGAATCTCAAATTTGGTGTGTGGATGCATCGTGGAATGACGAAGTGTCGCGTACCATAATTAGGTCACTGTGACCTTGAACTTGACCTCTGACGTAGTTTCTAGAAACTGCATTGAGTCTGGTGCATATCTCCTATATTCTTTTGCGTAGGAATTCCAAATTTGGTGTGTGAATGCATCTTAGGATGACAGAGCGTCACATACCATTTTCAGGTCACTATGACCTTGACCTCTGACCTAGTTTTAAGAATTATTGTGTCCGGAGCCTATCTCCTACATTCTTTTAGGTAGGAATTCCAAATTTGGTATGTGGATACATCTTGGGATTGTGGAGTATCGCATACCATTTTCGGTTCACTGTGACCTTGATCTTGACCTCTGACCTAGTTTTTGGAATAATCCTTGCCAGAGCATATCTCTTATATTATTTGAGGCAGGAATCTCAAATTTGGTGTGTGGATGCATCTTGGGATGACAAAGTGCCGTGTACCATAATTGGGTCACTGTGACCTTGAACTTGACCTCTGACGTAGTTTCTAGAAACTGCATTGAGTCTGGTGCATATCTCCTATATTCTTAGAGATAGGAATTTCAAATTTGGTGTGTGAATGCATCTTGGGATGACAAAGTGTCACATACCATTTTTGGGTCACTGTGACCTTGACCTAGTTTTAAGAATTATTGTGTCCGGAGCATATCTCTTATATTCTTTGAGGTAGGAATTCCAAATTTGGTGTGTGGATGCATCTTGGGATGGCGGAGTATTGTTTACCATTTTCAGGTCACTGTGACCTTGACCTAACCTAGATTTTAGAATAATCGTGTCTGGAACATATCTCTTATATTATTTGAGATAGGAATCTCAAATTTGGTGTGTGGATGCATCTTGGGATGACGAAGTGCCGTGTACCATAATTGGGTCACTGTGACTTTGAACTTGACCTCTGACCTAGTTTTTAGAAACTGCATTGAGTCTGGTGCATATCTCCTATATTATTTGATGTAGGAATCTCAAATTTGGGGTGTTGATTCCTCTTGGGATGGCAGAGTGGTGCATACCATTTTGAGTCACTTTGACCTTGACATTGACTTCTGGCCTCATTTCTAGGTTTTTCCTGTCTGGAGCATATCTCCTATATTACAGCTAACTTTCCTCAAATGTGTCTTATGCTAGACCAATTCCTTTGGGGGCATTCGTCACATGTTTGTGACATTTCTTGTTCTATCCTACCCTCACACAAATAATAGATTCTTTTCTTGCTCACCACTTTATTTTAATAAGCTTCAAGAAGTCCCTGAATACACTTAGATACAATTTCATATGATGACGTCACTTTTACATAACAATGACGTCACTTGACTACCATGTGCGTGAGTTCCAATACAACCAATGTATGTAGCCCTCACGTGACAGCCTGGGTAAGATAAGATTTTCTATCCCTGGGTAAAATCTCGGATATCCTTATCCGGTGTGCAAGAATAATACAATCATCATGAGTGTCCATGTAGGATAGAGATATCTCACTCGAGGGGTTGGATTCAGCCAAGGATGAGACTTGGCTTGTTCCTTGTTAAATTCAAAGTGGGAGGATGTAATTCTCAATGGTTTGTCAATTTGAATGCATGGTGTTATATCAAGTTTTATTCTCTCTGACTTTAAATAAAATTTGTTGTGTGTCTTATGTCTTACGTCCAGATGTGATGTCATGATAAAGCTTTGACAATCAATGATTCATGGTCCCATACTTTGGCAGAGATTGATCATGAAGAAATTTCTACGGCCATTCTCCTCCCTTAGGCTGATTCAAAAAGGGTTGTTGTCAGTTACAAGAGAAAGTATGTGCACAAAGTACTGGTTAGCTGCTTAGTCAAGCTTGCCCAGGAAAAAAGTGTGGTTAGGTGAACTAACCCTCCCGACATGATCATAGCTGTTGACTGGGACATAAAGAACCAAACCAAACAAACAAATCATCTGCTGATAATCTTTGCAAACAGTTTGGATCCAGGTCAGGCCTGACAAAATGTCAGGCCTGATCTGTATCCAAACTGTTTGATACTGTAATGGTACTCCTATCCATGAAAGAATTTTTAGAGAACATTTTGTTTGAACAATATCAACAGACAACAAAAAAACATGCAAAATTACCCAGCATGCAAAGAATTAAATTCAATGTTTAACATATTTGCCATTAGCAAATACCAAAACTCATGACTGTCTTTACCATTGTTTGAAGGGGGACCAAAAACAGCTATAGGCTTATTGAGGCAACGTAAGGCCCTTCTTTTGTATGAAATTACAATGTGTACCAATAAACTGTGTACATATACTGAATTCTGGTCATTATTAAAAGACGACCATGAAAATATGAATAAGATTGCAGACTGTTTCTATTGTCACCACCAGTCACAACTTTTATTGCCTGCTATCTCATCTGCTTATAATCTTAAGTAGCCTGCATTGCAAGCAATATGTACCCAGATCAGACTGCTCCCAAGGGAGCAGTCTGATCAGAGTCCATAGTGTTTGCTTTTATGATACTATCTAGTCTGAAGTGCGCTTGAAAATATGCTCCAGGTGTAAAAAGCAGACATTTTCAGGCTATATCAGAGGCAGGATAAGGATTGTCTGAATGCTACAAAATTTATTATTAATCACACTAAACATTTTTGCAATCAGAACTCTTAAAAATTTTTGTTTACCATTATTTATAGGAGGCCAGAAACAGAGAGTAGCCATTGCTAGGGCTCTGTTGAGGAAACCCAAGGTCCTTCTCTTGGACGAGGCAACGAGTGCGTTGGATTCCGAATCAGAATTCACCGTCCAGCAAGCTTTGTACCAGAACTTAAGCGGACATACGGTGATCATTATTGCTCATAGACTTAGTACCGTGGAAAAAGCGGATCGAATCATCGTCATCGACAAGGGAGAAATAATAGAACAGGGTACTCACCAGCAGCTACTAAGACGTAAAGGACTGTATTCAGGTCTCGTTAAGAGACAGCTGTTGGATTCGGACAGTGCCTGGCTCGGCGCACGTAACTCATCGAAAGAGTTAAGGGACCTGACTTCGTCTTGTCCTTGTCGGCATCGACGTTGTAGTGGGCGGAGTAGTGGGCGGAACTGGAGTGGTGGTTCCCAGTTGTCAGAGGATGATATTGATGCGCCACCTAGAGCCACCTTTATTGTAGGCTCTTTGTGATGGGGGATTACCATTTAGGGGATAACTGTATTCAAAATTTTCATTTGGGGAGGTATATCGTCGGATATACGATTGTAAATTTAGTTTTACGGCGATGTGCGTGCGGAGCCTAAAATGTGATTTCCTACAGTATATCCGACGATATACCTCCCTAAATGAAGATTTTGAATATGGTTTACCCCATTCTAATGTATTTCATCAGTTTCCTCTCAAATTGAAGCATTGGAAGCCGCATAAAGCTACACATCATTTAATGAAATTTGATGTAATTAATGATGTCACTTTTTCCTACAGTATATAACAGGATATGCTGTCCCAAATTTTTGACGTTATCCAATCAAACTTCGCGTTACAAAAGCAAGTGCATTAGAATAGTTCTTATCTGTAGCTCTTGATGGGCTGCAATGTCAGAAAACCTGTCTTACATGTTTCCAACCAAGTAAGACTCAAGCCAAGTTGCTCAGCTACAGAGACTAGCTAGGATGTAGAAATTTTGAATGTGGCGAGCTTAGCCATCATTTTTTTCAGAAAATGGGCATCAAAGGTCCTGATCAGACTGTGCAGATGCGCAGGCTGGTCTGTACCTATGTTGGTCATATGCAACAAATTCAGGTTTTCTCTCATTAAGGTCATTGTATGACTATCAAACAGTAAAAACAACACAAATATAATAATGAGCTGTGACACAAGATTTCCAACAAAGTGGTATGTGCGACCAGCAAAGCCTCAGATCAGCCTGCGCATACGCGCAGTCTGATCAGAGCCTTTGCTAGTCACTTGAATATTCTATGAATATTGACCTACTGACTGAACAACATTTGGAGTTTCTAAGCTTAAAAGGATGCTTCACAGGCTTGTCTGAGTCTATTCATGTCAAAATGCCACATTGTTGGAAATCACATGTCACGGCTCATATTTATATGTGCCATCTCATTGGATTTTGGTTCTTATTACATTATGCATACAGTAAAACCTGTCTTTTAAGCAACCACTCAAAAGAAGACCAAAAAATAGGTTTTTAAGACTGATAATCGCTTAATGCAGGTCAAAAGTATTGCAGAATGCACTTTTGACCTGCATTTAGCTACCACATGGCTTTAAGACTTTTATTATGTCTATTTTTAGTGGCCACTAAAGACAGGTTTCACTGTTTACTTAATCAATCACTTAAAGCATACAATGCAGCTATCTAGTGGGTATATAGGCTGAGACTTTGCAGGCTGTTGGCCAAAGTGATATGTAATAAGTTTTTGTATTTTGGCTCAAATATGTAATGTTCTTTTATATCAAATTTAAGTGGATGGACCATGTGTGACCATGTATTTCAAATTGCATAGTTCCCCCAACTATTTTGGGATATAATGTAATTCAAATTGCAAAGTTCCCCCAACTATCTTGGGCTATAATGTAATTCAAATTGCAAAGTTCCCCCAACTATCTTGGGCTATAATGTAATTCAGTTGCATAGTTCACCCAACTATCTTGGGCTATAATGTAATTCAATTGCATAGTTCACCCAACTATCTTGGGCTATAATGTAATTCAATTGCATAGTTCACCCAACTATCTTGGGCTATAATGTAATTCAATTGCATAGTTCCCCCAACTATCTTGGGCTATAGTGTAATTCAAATTGCAAAGTTCCCCCAACTATCTTGGGCTATAATGTAATTCAATTGCATAGTTCCCCCAACTATCTTGGGCTATAATGTAATTCAATTGCACAGTTCCCCCAACTATCTTGGGCTATAATGTAATTCAATTGCATAGTTCCCCCAACTATCTTTGGCTATAATGTAATTCAATTGCATAGTTCCCCCAACTATCTTGGGATATAATGTAATTCAATTGCATAGTTCCCCCAACTATCTTGGGCTATAATGTAATTCAATTGCATAGTTCCCCCAACTATCTTGGGCTATAGTGTAATTCAAATTGCAAAGTTCCCCCAACTATCTTGGGCTATAATGTAATGCAAATTGCAAAGATAGTTCCCCCAACTATCTTGGGCTATAGTGTAATTCAAATTGCAAAGTTCCCCCAACTATCTTGGGCTATAATGTAATGCAAATTGCAAAGATAGTTCACCCAACTATCTTGGGCTATAATGTAATTCAATTGCATAGTTCCCCCAACTATCTTGGGCTATAATGTAATTCAATTGCATAGTTCCCCCAACTATCTTGGGCTATAATGTAATTCAATTGCATAGTTCCCCCAACTATCTTGGGCTATAATGTAATTCAAATTGCAAAGTTCCCCCAACTATCTAGGACTATAATGTAATTCAAATTGCATAGTTCCCCCAATTATCTTGGGCTATAAAGTAATTCAAATTGCATAGTTACCCCAACTTTTTTGGGCTATGATGTAATAATTCAAATGGCATGGTTCACCCACATGTCTGGGGTAAATGTAACCCCATCTGTCTAGGTGCTATGATGTAATTCAAATGGCATAGTTCCCCAGCTAGTCTGGGTCTGATGGAATTAAAATGGCATTGTTCATTGGCCAATCTGAGTCTTTGATGTATTTCAAATGGCATATTTCCCCAGACAATCTGGGTCTTTGATGGAATTAAAATGGCATAGTTCCCCAGCCAGTCTGGGTCTTTGATGTAATTCAAATGGCATTGTTCCCCAGACAATCTGGGGCAATGATATAATTCAAATGACATGGTTCCCCCACTTGTTGGGGTTTATGATGTAATTCAAATGGCACAGCTAATTTGTCATACTTGCAAATCGTAATTCAAGCTTTTCGTAGAGAGTGGTTTGTTGTATCTGAGGTATCTGCTGATATTTTTTAACCCTTAATGCACCAATCGCAACAAAAGTAGTCTGATTTTCTCGTCTGCTGAAATGTTTAAGAAGCTTTATGGCAAACAGTGTGGACCCAGATCAGACTGCTCCTATAGGAGCAGTCTGTTCTGGGTCCACACTGTTTGCTTCTATACTTAATTTGTCAGTAATGCTAGGCAATTATTTGCAGCAGACTACTTCAGCAGATGACATTTTCAGATGCATTTTTTTCTTGGCGCTTAAAGGGTTAAAAATTCTATACCATCATTTGAAGAATGTGTAGATCCAGATCAAAAACCAAATTTTTAATGCACTCAATGAATGTATACACAGGTTTAGATTAAACTATTTTTACCGTTATTCTTAAAACTGCAAATATTTTCTTACCCACCAGTTTTAACATATGTTTTGGGTGCTTAAAACAACCGTCTCATTGAGACACAACATACCAGGGGCGATTGATAAGTTCACGGAATTGCTTTATTACTCAAATCTGAAATTTAAAGTGAAAAAACAAAATACATCACAATATACATTTACTCAAGACGTTGAGCTCAAATTTCATTTAGATATGTTTAAAAATAAAGTTTACATGATAAATTGAACAACAGTACTATGTATGACTTGAAGCATGCCAACGTCACGCTGACATAACTTAAACCTCAATGTCAACTGTCTGATTCATTTTCTCCATGTAATCACCACCTGTGGCTACCCACTTTTGATGTCTGTGCACCCATGACTGATCTAACTTTATCTTGTACCAATCCTGACTGAATGGAAAAAAATGTGCATGAGTTGTTGCATAATTATAAAGTGGTTTTAAACCCATGAGCTCTTTTGTCGGTCCAGGGAACAGACAAATTCTAAAAGGGGTGGGGTGCTAAATTCGGGCTATATAGCAGGCTATGATTGGAGACTGAATCCAAGCAGGTCAGTTTCCAGTTCTGTATCGTGAGCACAATCTGCGGAGGCGTTTTGAATTTGTTTTAATGTTTTCTACCGGTGAAATTTTGAGTCTCACACAAAATTTGAAAAAAAACATGCAACCCAATGTCATCTCTACGTCAAGCAACGTTTTGAAGCCATGAACATACTAGGCTGCTTAGAGGTAACCGCCAAGCATAGTGTCTTCAAATTTTCAGTAAATGTTGATGACACGTCATGCTATCGTCAGTTGCATTTGCATCAAATTTGTATTAAATTTGACTGCACACGACCATATTAAATGTATTCAAATATGTTAAATAAAAGGGTGCTTCAAGTCACAAAACAGTGGTTGCTATGGATACCATTTATTTTTCTCAAGTATAAAATATTTATTCACCTACCTTATAATGGGGGAACGGACAAAAGCCCACTGGGACAAAAGCCCACTAGGACAAAAGCCCACTGGACAATATCCCACTGGACAAAAGCCCACTGCTTAATTTGACAGGGTGGACAAAAGCCCACTTCTGTCAAAAAATAGGTTTGTCTTTTATAAAACTGTTAACCTTGATCAGACTGCTCCTTCAGGTTATATCACACCTGCAATGTGTTTTCACTTACATTATTATTTCCCCTGTCTGTTGTGACAAACAATTTTATTTGGGTGTTAAAAGCCATTGATATTTGAAGAAAATCAATTTACAGTTTGGGTCAAACAATCAATTATAATTGGGAAACATATGTCTAATTAATCCATTACCTTTGATCTAGTAGTAACAATTAGCATGCACTTTTATGAGAGGTGCCAAACAAAAAGAGATGTTTGAAGTTTCAGATTTGAGAAGATCTTAGGTCTGTCTGTCCGTTTGTCTCCTAGGTGACATCTATATGATTATCAATTTTCGTACATACATAGGCTCAGGATATTTTTTTGGATTCAAAATTTTGAATTTCAATTTTATTTTTGGTTTTCAGAAAACTGAATATTTTTGGGGTATGACGATTTTGTGGATATTTTTTTCGGGTGGGGTGGGGGGGGGGGGGTGGGTGTCATCACAACATTGGACTATATTTAGAGGTAATTTCTATGCATTTTAGGGTCTTTTCCGAAGGTTAAGGTTCAGAATGGAGGATATTTTTTTGGTTGCTAAAATTTTTCAAATATTTATTTGGGGTGCTTGAAATTCCTGATATATTTTTTTTGGGGGGGCGGGGTTGGGGTGTGAACGGTAGATGCTGTGCCCGAGCTTAGGTATGAAGAAAAAAAGGAGAGTACCCCCCCTGGGGTTTGTCTGTTTGTCCAGCAGTTCAAACCTATCCCTGTTAAATGCATATAAATGGGCTTTTGTCCAAGTGGGCTTTTGTCCCAGTGGGCTTTTGTCCTAGTGGGCTTTTGTCCAGTGGGCTTTTGTCCTAGTGGGCTTTTGTCCTAGTGGGCTTTTGTCCTACACTCCTTTATACACTAATGAAAGTGAAAATAAGTTGTTTTACTTGCATACAAGTTTTCATGTGATTTGATAAAGTAATAAATTAATGAGAGGAGAATTCCGCGAATTCATCAATCATCCCTCGTATTTTTGGGTTGAGAAATAAGAAAATTAATTTTCAGGTAGGCACTCTTAACTAAAGTATTGGTATGTTAGTAATGAAATTACGCGGCTGGATTGACTGAATCTCAGACTTTTATTTGATAGTGTAAACAACCCATAAATTACTCAGTATGAGAATGTGCACTTATAAGCTACAGGTCAAATACGGTATAAGGGTACAGACCACATTTGGACATGGAAAATCCATTTCTCGCACACAAGATTAGGATTTCTGCTGTTTTAACCCATTCTAGATAATTCTATCTCACATACCCCATACCATCCCATGAGAAAGATAAAAATGAAACACCTGCACATCATAAGATAAGTGACATCATTGACATGTTATATTGACATCATATGTCGCATCCCAGCATATTCAGGAGCTTCTGTGAGCCTGTTTTAAATATAAAATTGTCATATTTAATGGTGTGCAAGGAAAAGAATCCATTATTTGTGTGAGTATGGGATAGAAAAAACTCATCCCTTGTGATCACAATTGTCATCACTTGGCAAGCCTTGTAATGTCAATCTGTGATCCTAGGGAAAGGATCATGCTATCACATCCTTACACTTATAGTCTCACATGAGCCCTACTACAGTGAAGTCAAGACTAAAGTTGATACTATAAAATCATAAATTTTTGTGAGGGGTTTGTTTTCGCCGCCAAAATAAAACACTTGCGAAATGGAAAAATAACACTGTCCTCTACTGAAATACTTTTATTAGCTAAATCATGCACTAGTCCCAAATTTTTAATGTCGCAAATACGACATTTAACGATTTTCCCGAAAATAAAATTCTCACGAAAATTTCCGAATTTACAGTACTCTCTATGCACAGGATGTGCACTTTCATAACTCAACAGATGCACCAATGTGTAAACATTTGCTCAGGTTTGACTGTAGGTTCCTGCTATCCAATATGAGATGGGCTAACAAATCACCTTTGTATATTGAGAACGTAGTGGCTCAGTGGTAGAGTGCTTGACTCAAGATTGAGGGGTTGCAGGTTCATGTCTCACCTGCGGCAATGCTTTGTGTCCTTGAGCAAGACACATTAATCCCTGCTTAGTACTGGCTCAACCCAGGAAGACCCGTCCCCAACATAACTGAAAAATTGTTGACTGGGACGTAAAGAATCAAATTAAACAAAAAGGGATGCATAATTTGCATTTGCTCAAAATGTCCTATTTGTAGCTCTTGGCTCATTTTAGTTTCCAAATCACCAATTGCTTATTGCCTATCACCAGATACAGTTAAGTCCCTTTATAATGCTATGTTTTGGGTCCATAGGAATGGACAGTGTTATAAAAGGACAATTTTTCAAAGGAATTAAAGGAAAATGACCATTTAATGGTCATTTTCCTATAATTTCTTTGTAAAATTCCATGGTAAAAAAATTTGGAAGCCACAGCATGGCTGCCTTATAACCAAATCAGTGTTATAATGAGGTGTGCTATATAGATACTGCACTGTAATGCACACTCCCTTCACTTTACACTGAAGGATATTTTACAAAATGGCATTTTATAATTCCATTTTTTTTTCCTTGTTGTCTTTCAAATCAAGAGTTTGCATTTGATCGCTGTTTTAATGATCTTATGACATGATCCTTAACTTCTCAATGTATTTTTCCTGTTATTTAAATAAGTCAATTGGACTACCTGACAAGATATGTAAAATATAGTTTTTGAATGGCAGTGTAAGCCACATGGGTGAATGTTTTCAGGATTATTCCTGAATTCAGGACTTTTGGTCTTGACTTTCCATAGAAAGTCAGCCTCAAAAGAGTCAGCCTCAAAATACTAAATTAGGCAAGTTATACTAGCTTCTCTGATTTATTTCCAGTTAATTTAAAGACAACTGTCAAACCATTTAAAGTTGATATTGTTAGCATTTATAGACATAGTGCAAGTTTTTGATTTAAAGATTTGAATTTCCAAAGTTCAGGATTTGGGAAATGATGAACTTTCACCCATGACACCATGATCATGACATATATTTGTTAATAAATGTTTCACTTGATTAGGCAAAATAAAAAAATTTTCAGGTTTTCTGAGAAATAAAATAATTTTATGCATTTCGAAAGGCAAAATGCCTTTTGCCTTTCAAAATCCATAAAATTATATTTTTTCCAGAAAAAAAAAATAATTTAGAAAAAATATGTATTCTTACCATACCTAAAATTTTCAGACACTTTACCCCAAACACACTTATTTTTTATTTGGCTTTATATACATACAGTTTCTGCAGATCACATTGTGCTTCTTAGCCGTTTTATCTGATTCTTCACTGTTTGCCAATACCTGTATGTCTCAATTGTCAGATTTTTGTGTTGTCTTTACATGTTCAGTATTTTGATATTTTCAACACAAACTTACTTTTCTCAGCAGCACTTTTGCTCAACAGTTCCATGATAAACAAATACTAATTGAGCCGCGACATGTGATTTCCAACAATGTGGCATTTTGAGAAGTGTAGACTCTGACGAGCCTGTGCATCCTCCTTTAGAGCTTAGAAACTCCAAATGGTGTTCATTAAGTAGCTTAACAGTCATTGAATATTCAAGTGACTTGCAAAGGCTCTGATCAGTCTGCGCGTATGCGCAGGCTGATCTGAGGCTTTGCTGGTCGCACATACCACATTGTTGGAAATCTCATGCCGCGGCTCAATTAGTTTTGCAATCAGTGAAGACTCTCATGTATATTATTTCCTCATTTAATTCATTTGCTTCAAAAGTAATTCTCATTTTATTTTTTGTGCCAGTAGGTAATCCTCATGTGTTTAATGTCTCCATTAATAATCCTCATTTTATTTTACTGCTTCAAGTAGAATCTCATTCCGTTTTCTGCTTCAAGAAGAATCCTCATCTTATTCAGTTTACTGCCTATAGAAGAATCTTCAAGTCATTTTACTGCTCCAAGTAGAATCCTCATTTCATTTTACTGCTCCAAGTAGAATCCTAATTTCATTTTACTGCTTTCAAATATAATTGTATTAACTGTTTATATTGTATTAATTTGTTGTTTTGTGTCATTTTATTTGTATGAAATTAAGTTTAGACTAAGAAGAATCCTTATTATGCCCCCAGCTTTGAAAAGGTTGAGGGGGCATTTTGGTTTCAGCTTGTCTGGCCTTCTGTCCACCCTTCATTCACAACTTTGTATACAGTAAGTGTTCTAAAATTTAGAACACTAGTTCTCTGCCAAAAAAAGCCTAGACAAACAGGGCAGACCCAGATCAGATTTGAAGAAGCAGTCTGATCAGTACATGTATCTTCCCTATTTACTATTCTGACAAGCATTTTGTGCGTTCCAGCCCTGACTACCATCATTTTATTTGAGAACAGAAAGAGAAAAGTGGTTGAAATTTTATAACAGCTACTGTACCTCAAATATCTTTGGAACTGTGCATGCTTGGGTCTTAAAATTTCATATTATAATTGTGGATTCCTAATGTAAAAGTAGCTTGTCTGAGTTATCTCCCATGTTTGAGTTCTGCCCCTTTGATTGAAATAAGATTAAGATCTTGTTAGCATATCTCGAAATGTATTTAAGCTAGAGTCTTATTATTTGGTATACAGTAAAACCTGTGTAAAACGGCCACTCAAAAAAAGACAAAACAAAGATCTTAATGACAAATGGTAGCTTAACGAAGGTCAAAATTATTGCGGAATGCTCCCCTTGGAGCATTCTGCAATACTTTTGACCTGCATTAAGCAATAATTGGTCTTTAAAACCAATTTTGGTCCTTTTGAGAGTGGCCATTTTACACAGGTTTTACTGTTCTAAGTTGAGCTGAGGAGTACCTAACCTGGTCAACTTTAGGTCAGATATCTGTGGAAAGTCAGCCTCAAAATCCTGAATTCAAGGATAATCCTGAAATATTTCATCCATGGTAATGATGGCTGTTTATAAAAGATGCAAATAGGAAACTCAGTTTTAAATCAAATTAATGCCTCATTCAGCAGACTGGAGAAGCCAGGGATCAAATCAGCGACCCCTGGTTTACGAGGCGAGTGCTTTATCCATTGCACAATAATGACTCCAAATAACTCCAAGTACCTGCCTATAAGTCACACTTCTCTAGTTGTAAACTTGTTAAGAATATACAATGTTCATATATATGTATGGCTAGTCATTTGTGTAAAATGTGTGCAAAATTACAATAGGGTTGTTTAAAACCCTGTTGTATTCTGATGGATATTCCCATACTTATTGATACAATAAGTATGATACAATAAGTATGGGACTCACTGCAGCCCACTGTGTACTTTAAGGGGTTACAGGTAGCATTTTCTGAATTATGATATATTTCTGTCCCTGAAGGTGGCTTTAATCTACGCAAACAGTGAAGACCCAGATGAAATGCAGCATTATGCTGCATTTCATCTGGGTCTTCACTGTTTGCCAAAGTACTTGTTTAGGGGTTTCCACTTTCTCATATACAAAGGGTTAATCACAGATGTATGACCCTATATACAACCATGCAACTACCAATTCAACAGTTTATTTCAAAGAAACTTTTCAAGACAAGCAGTCAAAAGCATAAAATAGGCAGTGTGTTATAGTCATCTAGGTACATGATGAAAAACTATAAAATTAGTTGAGAATTTGTTAAAAGATTGTGAAAATCTCATTATTAAATAGAGACAGCAGTAAGTTGTACCTATACATTAGAATTGTCTCAATGAGGTAATTCCAATGTGTACCAAACACATGTGTTACATTTACCAAGAATCATGTACATTTTCAACATCCCAAACTGCCAAGCAGTTTTGAAATTAATGTTGCTATAAGGCCAATTGTTTATATTGCATGGCAGCTATATAACCGAATTCGATTTTTCATGAATTACCTACAAATGTATTTGTTAACCTGGTAGTTGCATGTTTATAAATCTCCTGGGTGGTCAAGATACATTGGGCCTTGCAAGTTCCAATATGAGGCCCTCTCAGGGAGCTGGAGAGGGTACCAGTTCCAAAAATAGCATTTTCCTGTTCCCAATTCATAATTTTCAATGACCCCTCGAGGAATTTTTTCACCCAGGCCCAGATGCTTAAAATTGGGCCTGAACATTTAAGACCCCTATTCATGTATGTTAGCAGTAAAGGCTCTGGCAAGACTGTGCATATGTACAGGTTCGTCTTGGCCTTCACTGCTCTCACGTACCAAAATCTTATACTATTTTATATTGCCAGTATATGCTTGCTTAAATCATATCTTGCGATCAAGGTTGTGTAGTAGATATTCTGCAGAATACAGTCGCTTTATACAGTTTATAAGCTTTTGTTTGGTTTTTGGTATCCTTGTTTGACATTTAGGCTAACCCACAAGTTATCATGGTACTTATTGCATATGAGCAGGCCCCCAGGTAAAAGTATGTAAATAAAAATTAATTTTCTTATATCTCATTCAAAACATATGTTGTGGGTACTCAAAATAACCGTCTCATTGAAACCATTCTTTTGAGTATGGGTAATCAAAAGAACCGTCTCATCGAGGAGACGGTTCTTTTGAGCACCCAAAACACATGCTAAAATTGGTGAATAAGAAAATATTCACAATTTAATGCTCAAAAACCAGGCCCCGAGGTAAAATTACTTTTTTATGCTCAACTTAGCACAAAATTTATCATGCTCATACTGTTAAAATGCCAACAATTGTTGGCATTTTAACATTTATTGATATGCTCAATGCAACATCTTAGAATTTGACAGCAAGAAAAGTAGGTATTTTTCAGCAGTTCAGTTTTTATGAGCAGTTGAAATTTAATGCTCAGTTGATTTGAGCACGAAAACAGTTTTATAACCGCGGGGCCTGGTTTATCTTGATCTATGCATATGGGTAGTCACCCTTTAAGCATACATGCATGGTTATCGGGTAGGGCGAGAATGCTTATTTTTGCACACCGGATACAGATATCAGAGAATTTACCCTGGGATAGAGAATTTTATCTAACCCATGCTGTCTTACCCAGGCTGTCACATGAGGGCTACATACATTGGTTGTATTGGAACTCACGCACATGGTCAAGTGACGTCATTGTTATGTTAAAGTGACATCATCATGTGAAATGGCACGCTAGCGTATTCAGAGACTTCTGGAAGCTTATTTCAAAATAAAAAAACAGTGGTGAGCAAGAAAAAGAATCCATTATTCCTGTGAGGGTAAGATAGAAAAATTTGTCCCTCGGGATCACCGTTTGTCATCACTAGCAAGCCTCGTGATGCCGAATGGCGATCCTGGGGACAGATTTTTCTATCCTACCCTCACACTCATGATAGATTCTTATATGTTTGGTCTGTATCTTCATCTACTTCCATAGTCCGCTGTGTATGCTAGCAGTGATGGGGCTCTGGCAAGACCTGTGTGAATTCAGTTGCTTGTCTAGGCCTTACCTGGTCATCTATGTGACAAGTACCAAAATCTTGTTGTGCCGACTCATTTAGTTTACTTTGGCTGGCTTTTAATAATCTCTTAAACTAAAATGCAGATTTTTTTTTGTACTAAGCTTCAACATTACTGTAGTATTGCACCTCAAATAGAACACAGTTTTTCGTTTTTTAAAATTTTACATAAAGGGTTCACCCTGAAAATTTGCATGCGCATAGAAATAGCAAAACCCTAACTAGATTTAAATTTTGGCGGAGAATGATGTCAATCTTACTGCTCTGATATCTTGTAAAATAATAAAAAATGAAAATACCCGTTTAGTACCCATTTTTGTACTGTTGGTGCAAAACACCTGGGACAGATAAACCAGATATGCTCATCTATAAAATATCCATTAGAGATAACAGCAAACGACTATCTTGTTGAAGGCATCAAATTGTGCGGTTTACGATGCAATCCAAGCTGCTTTTATAGGTTTACAAATAATCGCCTTTCTTTTGGATCACCATTTTGTGACACAATTGGAAATATCTGAAACATTGTTGACTAGTATAGGCTGAAAAATGGCAATGCAAGCCAATATTTAAATATATAGATACATTTAAAACCAGTGAAGCATTGTTATAAATTGTCTTATATTAGTATATACATGGCTTTATGTTCAACCGATAGTCATTGATCCGTTTTGCTCAAGGTACTAGAGGGGAATATTATTTGGCCTATAACATTAAGAAAGTTAAAATGTCATCCTATCACAGCATTTATGAAAACGCATGCAAACTTTAAAAAAAATATTTTTGATCAGGGTTTTTTTGGTTTAAATATATATTTCCAATAAAATTTAAAATTCGCATTTTAGATATAACCTTATTGCCAATAAACAGTGTTACATTTGAAGGGCAATACTACAGTAATAATCATTGCTATATACCTAATAATTGTTTACTATATAGAGTGACGTGTTTCAATCGCTGACAGTTGTACATTTCATCTAAATTTAGCATGTCGCAATGCCGCTGATCGTTGACCAATCATTGGCCGCGGGCTTCATTCCTATTAATACACGACAGCAGAGGGCTTCATTGCCAAAAAAGCCTGATGTGCTGGAAGGGAAGGTATATAACAATGATGATATAACATTATTTTCCTTATTAACATTTGCCAAGCCCTGGTGTGATAATGTGTGGCAGCACTCACCGCTTCGTGGTTCGGGCTGCAACACATTATCACACTTGGGCTTGGCAAATGTTAATACTAGGAAAAGAGTGTTCTATCCTCAATAATAGCAGTCACAGGTTATGGATTTTAAATTTAGCTTATCATTTTTGTTTCTTTCTCAAAACAACACATTTTTATCTTTGTTTCCAACAAATATTTTGTTACAAAGTTTTTGAGAATCATAATCTTGTCAGAGTAGCAGGTAATGCAAAACCTATCAACCCTTTGTATACTGGAAACCCCTAAACAGATACTTTGGCGAAGTGTGAAGACCCAGATGAAATGCAGCAAATTGCTGCATTTAAATTGCTGCATTTCATCAGGGTATGCACTGTTTGCTAAGATTAAAACAACTTTCAGGGACAGATATACACCATAATTTAGAAAATTCTACCTGTGACCCCTTAGAGTGCAAAAGGGACGACCCCATACTTATTGTATCAATCGGTATGGGAAAATACATCAGAATACAAAGGGTTAAGTTGCTCCAACAGTGTTTGTCGGTAACTAGCATTTGAAATTGTGAACATTTACTGTTTAAATGTTAGTTTAATCCTGCTTTAACACCCGTGTGATTTTATTCCTTGTTGTATACTAGTCAAAAGTTCTTACCAGCCATGTTTGTTTTTTTTTCAGATTTTCGGAAAAGCTATAAGGACTATATCAATTTCATTTGCATTCCCGAATAGGCCAGCCAATCAGTCATCGGTAAAAAGAATTTGCATTGGATGGTGGGGTATTTTTGTTACTTTAGCCAATAGCAACAAGTTTTATGCAGACTGTGTTCATTTCAGCACTTTAGTATTCAATATGTGTTCGACTTTTGAAATGAAAATGTTTTGCGTGTGAAATGGGGTCATTTCAAAAAGTCATGACACAAATTGTGCCAAAATGTGAATTTTCAAAATGGGGGTACCACTATTCAAGTTGCATGTACTGTTGAGCAATTTGTCAATATCTTTACTGCCAAGGGTACATGACTGGTCTGTCAATTTTGAAATGCAAAAAGAGTAGTCCTGTCATTTTACGTTTTGAAGAAAATTAATAAAATGTAGGTGGCCGGTTAGAACTTTTGGCTAGTATATTTACCTTATATTTGAGTAAAAAGATTGTTGAATACCGAAACTGTGAACAAAAGACCAGTTAAATATCAATAAAAAAACTTCACAAATTGGGTTTTAGTGCTTTTATACCCCATTATTCGGATTTACACCTAGTTGTGTCACCTGCGAACAATAACAGACACATAGGGATCATGTCGGCCGCTTCGTGTTGTCACACTTTCCCTTTCCGATAAATAACTTTTGAAGGCACGCATCAATTTCATTCAAGTTTACAGAAGGGTAAAGCATTGTTCAATGCAGGTCAAGTTCGAATTTCAAAATTGTTCAAATAGTTCTGCTCTGTTGCATATCTAGGTCACAGAGACTAAAAATAGATTTCCAAGATGAAAACTTTAAAAATCTTCTTGTCTGAAACCAGAAGGCCTAGAGCCTTTATATTTGGTATGGAGGCTCAGATTAGCTTAAAATTGCATCCAGGCTCAAGGACCCTAAGTGCACTGACAATGAGTACCATTCTCTCAAGGGTATGGGTCCCATACTATGATGACCTAAAAAAATTAGAAAGCTATGTGCCTTAAGGCGCTAATTTGGCCCCCCCTGAAGCCAAAAACTGATAATTGCTCTTCACCTATTTCTTCTGATTGGTTTATTAGAAGAATAACCTAAGTGTAAAATTCTGGTATTTTTAATAAAAAAGGCCAACAAAATAGGCATTAATTACGCCTTGTGATTTTAAACAAGATCCCCCCCCCCCCCCCCCCCCCCCCCCCCCCCCATATAAGCATATGTAAAACGTGATCCCAGCACGGGCAATATTTGGCCCAAGGCCAAAATTTGAATAAACTTGGTAGAGGTCCACTAGGTGATGCTACATAACAAATATCAAGACATTAGGCCTTGTGGTTTCAGACAAGAAGATTTTTTAAGTTGTATGTTTGAATATCTATTTTTAGCCCATTGACCAAGATATGCAATAGACTGTGGAACTGTTTGAACAATAATTGTAGAGGGCCATTTAAGGATCTGGTCAAAATCCAGCCAGTATTTAGACATCTTTTGAAGCAATTGTTGACAATGCACAATAGATAACAGACATCCAACAATCACAATAGCTAGCATTGAGCCTATGGCTAAGGTGAGCTAATAAAAGGTCTGTTAATTTCTGATTCTCTTATCTACAAACATATGGTGAATTCAGAGGGGGGTCGTATAAAGCAGTTTTGTTTGATTGGATTCTTTATGTCCCATCAACAATCTTTCAGTTAAACCTGGGTTGAACCAGTACTAAGCTAGGATAAATGCGTCTTGCCCAAGGATCACAACGCAGTGACGCTGTTGAGGCTCGAACCTGCGGCTCCTCGGTCTCGAGTCAAGCACTCTACCACCGAGTCACTGCCCCCCCCCCCCTTATAAAGCAGTGTGAATATTGCCATTAAAGCTACTTTGAATTATAAGAAATAGAAAAGAACAATGTTTTTATTTCATGATTCCATGACACAATACATACAAAATCTCCAGACAACAAATATAATATTATTGTTTTGTCGGATAATTCTTAACCCATAAATATCTTGTTTTGAAAACAGTGAAGATCCCGATCAGCTGGCTTCTGAGAAGCCAGCTGACCAGGATCCACTCTGTTTTCCCCTCTGCAAGTAAATCATTTAAAATACTTGCTTATAATTGCAAGTTAATTGAATATTAAATGTGTAGACCATAAAAATATCCAGCATGTTAAGGGTTCAATTGCTGTAGGAAACTTTGTGCAAATATTTTTTTTAACAAATGATTCAGGCCTACAGATAAAGAATGTGCGATCAAAAATTATTTCTCTTATTTCTCAACCAAAACATATGTTATGGGTATTCAAAAGAACCACCTCAATGAGATGGTTCTTTTGAGCACCCAAAACAAATGTTTAAATTGATATTTTAATTTTATGCTCAAACATTTTGTTTACCTCAACCTTTGCTATAGGTAAAGTTACCCTTTAAGCATAAATGCATGGTTATCCGGTAGGGTAAGAATGCACCCAAAACACCAAAGCATCCAAAACAAATGTTAAAACCAATAGGTAAGAAAATATTAAAAATTTATGCTGATATTTTTTGTTTATCTTTTAATACCACTAGAACAGATAATGACTAATAGACCTAGATAAGATGGGTATCTGTTTTTCTTATTTTCACACTAAATGAGCCGCGACATGTGATTTCCAACATTGTGGCATTTTGTCAAGTGGAGACTCAGACGAGCCTGTGCAGCTTCCTTTTAATGCTGTTCGGTCAGTAGCTTAACAGTCATAGAATATTCAAGCGACTAGCAAAGGCTCTGATCAGACTGCCCAGGCAGATCTGAGGCTTTGCTGGTCGCACATACCACATTGTTGGAAGTCTCATGTCTTGTCTCAAATATTATTACAAAAATGTAAACAAATATGGAATTTTTCACCTGAAAAACTGGTCTTATCAGAGGCTTATAAAAATCTGTTGTCTGATTTGAGCTTCAAGAATCATTTTCATAAAGAGATATTTCCTAGCCATGCTTATAAGAAGCACAGTGAGTTTAGGCTTGGTTCTCCCCATTTGAAGATGAGTGAGGGAGTTCTGAAACTGATACAGTCAAACTTCAATTTGAGCATAGATTAGAAAGATTTACATTTTTTCTCATCCAATTTTCCGATATGTACTTAACTCTTTGCATGCTGGGTAATCTTGCATGCTTTTGTTGTCAGGAACACTATCAGAGTGTGAAACTGGAAAATGTCAGTCCTGATCTGGGTTCAAGCTGTTTGGAAAGTATATCAGTCATGCTAGCAAAGAAAGAGTGAAACTCTTTCCCTGCTTGTGGCAACTACTTGTGAATTTAGCTGCCTGCTGATAACCTATGCACACAGTTTGGACCCCAAACCAGGCCTGCTATAGATCCAAACTGTTTGAAACTCTGGAAGATTTTTTTTTAATTTCTAATTCTAAAAACAATCTACAGACAACAAAAAAAGTATGCAAAATTACCCAGCATGCAGAGTTAACTACCGATATAAATTAAAATTATTTTTTGATTTACACAAAATGACAAGCATGAATTATCATATTTCAATGCACAACAATGAATGTAGGTGCCATTTCCATTTTGGATCAAAGCCCCTTAGCCCTAATGCACCAAGAATACCTTTCTGAGTGCAATAACCCTTAACCCGCCACTATTTTTTTGTCCTGAAAATGTCTTCTGCTTTTTAGGTCTGCTGCAAATATTCAAGTGCACTTTAACATAGAATTTTTCATGGAAACAAACCATATTAACCCTGAGGGAGCAGTCTGATCTGGGTCCATATTGTTTGTAACATAGGCTACCTAAGAACACAAGCAGATGAGATAGCAGACGACAAAATTCATGACTGGCAGGCTAATGTTTAAGCTTCACTATAGCTGAATGTTGTATCACTGGTCCAGCCAGCATAATGAACACAATCACTGGCTCTCAATCCTGAGACTCGCAATTTCTAGAAGGTGGCTTCAAGATATCATCATATCAGTTTATCATAGCTAGGTACAATCAAGTATTTATTTGATGTTCTCTCAGTCTACCCTAGCTGGTACAATCAAGACATTGTTGAGATGTTCCTCAATCTACAATCAAGACATTGTTGAGATGTTCCCTCAGTCTTCTGTAACTCTACCAAGCAGGAGCAGTATTTGCCAGTCTTCTCATTCGTCTGAAATACAACAGAATGGTTACAATTTTTGAAAGTTAACCCTTAAAGCACCATGAAAAAAATGCATCTGAAAATGTCATCTGCTGAAGTCATCTGCTGCAAATAATTGCCTAACATTACTGACGAATTAAGTATAAAAGCAAACAGTTGGGATCCAGAACAGACTGCTCCTATAAGCGCAGTCTGATCTGGGTCCACACTGTTTGCCATAGAGGCTTCTTAGACATTTCAGCAGACACGAAAAGCGGACAACTTTTGTTGCGATTGGCGCATTAAGGGTTAAAAGTTAATTAGAGAATCTGTTTCCCTGATCAGTTATATTACCTTAGAAGATAAATAATACAGAAAAAGTGTATAACTGCATTCAAAATTTTCATTTGGGGGGTATATCTTCGGATATATGGATGAAAAATTAGTTTTACAGTGACATGTGAGCGGAGCCGTAAAACATGATTTTTGATTGTATATCTGACATTATGCCTCCACAAATGAAAACTTTGATTACAATTATCCCCATTCTAATGTACTAATGATCAATGATGTCAACTTTTTCTGACAGTATATCCTGGACATACTGTAGCAAACTTCTAATTTTATCCAATCAGAAGACACGTTAAAGTAGCAAGTGCATTAGAATCTAGTATATATCTGACTTCTTCTAACAAAGTCGTCATAGCCATTTGCAGCCATTTACGCTTATTCCTAGATGTGAGCTTCAACCATAATATTCATTCAGGTATTCATTTAAGTATAATTTTTTTAATTCCATCATCTTTTGCAACAAATTTGTCATTTTGTCATATTTTGTTTAAAACCTAAATACCACTAAATGTCCTATTCTCTGCAGTAAACCCATCTGGATATATTTTGTACCACCAATATTATAATAAATATTACAATTTACGTTCAACATCAAATTTTACTTAACCTTTTTTGACATTTTCTGACTCGGTCCGAAATAGTGCACGAAATGATTAATAACATTTAAGCGTAAGAAATCCATTCCTTCTTCTACTTGGTATAATTTTCCTGAGAGATAAGTGTAATTATTCAGAAGTACAGCCCTATACCTTGTGTTTCTGTCCTGATCTCTTATCTTCTTCTCCATCTCTTGATCTGTGAGAACTTCTAGGAATGGACTCCAAGTGTCCGCTTCATTCTGATTACGAATCACAACCTCCACTATTGGTAAAGGTGTTTCACTGAAATAAACAGCTACTATACATTTTATGCAGAAAAATATTTCAAATTTCCATGAAGAAGTGCTGGTTGTGTTTTGTGTTTTACATCCCAGCAAAGGTCATCAAGACAAGGGGCAGGACCATTTAGCTTTGAAATTCTTCAGACAGAGTGAGACTAAAGGATTGTACCAGCAATCCTTTGCTTTAAAGGCAGGATATCTGGAGAGCCCCTTCCTCTACCCCAGCAAGGGAGTGGCTATCTATATGATGCAGTAAGTGGGCGAAGCTTAGGTAAAGTCAGATAACATTAGACATCTGGCCTGGTGTAGCTGATAAGCAGCGGCTGTCAATTATTTCCAAGGTAATTGCCAGAGGCCAATCATCTTAGAGATATTAGCTGCAGGCAGCAGCTGTAGATGTTGTCTCTTAAGATTGTTATTGAGAAAAGGTGGCTAAATTTGCCTTTTATAATCAATTCCTATTTTGCTGACAAAAAGTTATATGAATTATCATAGCCCAAAATATTTGGCTGGAGTGCAATTCTAGTTTAAATTGTATAAAGAAATGAATTATTATATATAACACCAATATCATATGACGTCACATCTGGGAGTGATATGCCATGTATTCTAACACACCTCGCCTATAGAGCCAACAGTAACAAACTGTGATATATCAGACAATAATTCACAGTTAAAGTGTGTGATAGCTGACGTCACTGAGAAATGACGTCATTCGTGGCGTTAGACGGTGTAACGTCGTTTTTACGCTTGAAAGACGTTACAATTACATGTAAACATATGAGACATAGTCTCAGTAATGGCGGGAGTTCTTCAGTGCATTGGCAGAAAGTTGGAAGAAGCTGAAGACTTTGAATATGTTTTCGTTGTTTATTGTGTGTTAGAATCGAAATAGATCAGCTCTGTTGCGTGAATTGTTGAGTAATAATTCACTGTTTGTCGGTCAGTTGTATGAAGATAAATAACTCGCGCTGCGCACTCCTGATTTGATCTTCTTTACAACTGACCTCCAAACAGTGAATTATTACTCAACAATTCACTGCTGGAGCTTATCTATTTTTTAATTAAAATTGATAAAACATCTAGTGATTTACATATTTTGGTTAACATCATGAAACTAGAAAATGTGTTTATGAAACACTGTGCCCCCAATCATTAGCTTGTCGATAAGAATGATCTTTCCATCCTTTTCACCAGGTAATCTACTCACCAACCTCTTTCAGCTGACCAAATCTGAGGCTACTAGCTGTAATAGTTATAACAAGTTTTCCATGTCCAAATATGCAAAGAACAATAACTTGAAAAAATGCAAAGGGCAATAACTAAAAAAAAAACAAAAAACTTTTTTTAAGTTTCACCAGGCAATCTACTCATTATCCTCTATCACTGTCCAAGTTTGAAGCTCCTAGCTGTTATAAGTTTTGAGATATCAAGTTTTCAATGTCCAAATTTGCAAAGGGCAATAACTAAAAAAAACATTTTAATTTTCACCAGGTAATCTAACCATTATCCTCTATCAGCTGACCAAGTTTGAAGCTCCTAGCTGTAATAATATTTGAGATATCTTTATAACTCAGTTGCATTAAGGTCCTTTAAAAGGGGTGTAACTCCACAAAAGGAGATAATCCAGACTTTTACGGGTCACTTACATTTTGATGAGGAATCCATCTATGAAATTTCAAAAACCTATCTTAAATTTTGAACTGACGGATTCACACACGCACGGACAAGCCCAAAGCAATATGCCCCTTCAACTTTTCGCAAGTTGGGGGCATAATGACAGCAATTATAATGCCATGTTTATTTGGAAAACCTTTACGTTCCACACAAAAAATGTAATTTTAAAATAATTTTAGTTTCATACGATATTAAAATACAATTTAACCTTCGTGCTCCTGTATATATAATAATTCATTAAGCTTGTTGGGAAAAAGCAATAAAATGCTCGTCATTTTCCCTCTGGTATCCTGGGCCAGGTGAGGTACTTGATTGTATCGATTCCTGATCTTTGCACCCTAACTTACTTAGCACTTTCGTCTTTTTTATGGAAGTTTATTAAAAAAATAATTCACATGGGTAGCTGTTAAGACATGCTTACTCTATATCGAATATCGATCATTTTGCATAGACACACATATCTTATTTACTTCTATGGGTAGTTGGTATATGAACCTTTCTGACTACATGGGTAGTCGGTTTGTGGAAATCTAATTCCATGGGTGGTCGGGTAAATAAAAAGTGCCTCCCCTCCCCTCCCAGGTATTTTTTTCTGGAATAGCCCTAATTTCAATACAAATTTTGAATGAACTATAAGGTAACTTACCTAAATGCGTATGTTCTTTGATGCCAGTTGATCTGTCCTCTAATACTGTAAGCTATTGCTGTTACAAACTCACCACCTAGACCTGCAATCAGCAGAATATTAACAGGGAATAAGATATTTAAATTGCTTAGAAAATGAGATATTGGCCAGCCAAAAAGAAAATGGTACAGAAAAATCTCAATGGCTCGAACACAGATAACCCATTGGCCATTTCATCTTCAAAAGTATGTTGCATGTATTATGTAGGTAGGTTTGTCTCATTTCATCTTCAAAAGTATCCTGTGTGTATTATGTAGGTAGGCTTGTCTCATTTCATCTTCAAAAGTATGTTGTGTGTAGTATGTCGGTAGACTTTTCTCATTTCATCTTCAAAAGTATGTTGCATGTAGTATGTAGGCAGGTTTGTCTCATTTCATCTTCAAAAGTATGGTGCGTGTAGTATGTAGATAGGCTTGTATCATTTAGTAACTAAGGCCCAGGGTGATTTTATCACCCAGACTGCCCGTTTATAAGTTCCCACCAGGCCCACCACATATATTACTAGTAATACTGTGAGATAGTACCGCTGAAAATTACCCCGAGATCTCATCATCAGTGAGCAACTACTGTTGTTTATGACATAGAATCCAAGAATCATTTCATCTTCAATACTTTGCTGTGTGTATTATGCAGGCAGGCTTTACTCAATTCATCTTCAAAAGTATGTTGTGTGTACTTGAGTTATAGTCAACACTCAAACAAAATGGTCCCAAATGTGTTTGAGCCATTGGAGTTTGGCTACAGGTATAATATTGCAGATTAAAAACCTGATGGTGGATGGAAAGCATCAAGGCACTCTTTAACCCTATTCAATCTGGATACCTGCAAACAGGTACTTTGGTAACAGTGAAGATCCAGATGAAATGCCACAATAATATGCGGCATTCCATCAGGGTCTGCATTGTTTGCTAAAATAGGAACAAAATCATGACAGAAATGCATCATTATTTAGAAATATCTTCCTGCGACACTTTAAAATACATAATGGCCAATTCCATACTTATTCTATCAACATACATGGGAAAATCCATCTGAATGAAAAGGATAAAATGTGCTTGTCCAGCTGTCCAGTGGGGCTAGATCTTCATCTATTCCCTTTGTCTGAACCTTGACTGCTTGAGAATGCAATAAGTAACAAAATCTCTGGCTCAATATATTCATCATGTAAACCAAATAATTGATCTGCAAGATGAGTATTTTTCTCTTTCAAAATATCCACCAGATTAATGAGTCACTGCAATGAAAACTATAGGT
Source organism: Loripinus fragilis (assembly GCA_964019695.1). NCBI lineage: Eukaryota > Metazoa > Mollusca > Bivalvia > Lucinida > Lucinidae > Loripinus > Loripinus fragilis. Next base: position 79,395,129 of record OZ026525.1, read on the forward strand.
CAAGGCCATCAGGTCATTCTGCATGCTAACCTGATCACAATGTTATGAAAGCCATAGGCATATCCTCAAAGATGAACTGAAAATAAATCAGAGAAGCTGTTAAAATCTGTCTAACTCAGCATTTTGAGGCTGACTTTCTGTGGAAAGACAGCCTCAAAATCCTGAATTCAGGAATAATCCTGAAAACTTTCACCAACGGAGTTAGTTCACATGAGTTAACTCAAATCATAGACTCCATTCTTTGATTTCAGAGATGTATTTTCTCACAACCGATAGATGATAGAATACCAAATCAATACACTAACAGTCTTTGCACCGATAAAACTTAGTCTCACAATATTGTAATACCAACCTAGTTCTGCACATAATTTCACTGCAAATTCTTCTGGACTATTTTCTGGCTCGGATATATCCCATTCAAACTGGTCCATTAGTGAGATGTTACCAACATGTATATTAAGCTGTGGAGCAAAATATAAACAAAAATAAATGTAAGAGACAGATATCAGCATAGGAGGTCACACGTTTTTTAGGGGAGGGGAGTTTATATGCTTCACAGAACAAGAGGCTCAATGATATTTACCGATCACCTGAGCTGTTGGCCTCCTGGTTTCAGAGAAATTTCTTTATTTTAAAGGTTTTTTTTAAATTTATGTCTGAGAGCAAATGGCCCTCAAGGTGTGACAAATCAGGACCCAAGGGGTATGGCCGGGGATCAAACCTGTGATCTGTGGTTTACAAGTGGTTTATCCACTGAACCATGTACACATTATTCTTTGGTTCCCACACCACAGGCAAGAAATAACATGTGACTGGTGCACATCGTCATGTTAATACATGTATTTTCTAAAGGTGTGATATATCTCACCAATATTTTGGCTGCACAAATACAAATTTTGGGTTTAATTGCAGCGCTCACATTCTTTCCACTGATGCTTGAAAAATATCACATCAATATAATCTTCATTACTGTGTTGCCTGTCAAAGGACCCAGATCAGACTGCTTCTTTGGGGCCTGGAATTACAATGCCTTCTTAAAGTTAAGCAAGACTTAAGTTTGATATTTCAATATGCTATATTAAATGCTAAATAAATTGCTTGGGTCGTTGTGGTATTTGTGGTCAAAGATATCATTGTGATCTTCATAAAAATAAAACTATTTTGATTTTAATCAATTTTAATCATTATTTTTTGCACACTGAAAAATCAATACTTAACTTAACTCTTCCTTAACTCTAAGGAGGCATTGTAATTCCGGGCCCAGGTCTTCCCTGTTTGCTTTTCTGACGTTCAGCCCTGATAACCAACATTTTTTTTAGAATAGAAAGGTCTAGACAAACAGGGCAGACCCAGAACAGACTGCTTCTGAAGAAGCAGTCTGATCAGGGTCTTCCCTGTTTGCTTTTCTGACAAACATATAGTGAGTTCAGCCCTGATAACCAACATTCTATTTGAGAACAGAAAGGTCAAGACAAACAGGGCAGACCCAGATCAGACTGCTTCTGAAGAAGCAGTCTGATCAGGGTCCTCCCTGTTTGCTTTTCTGACGAGCATATAGTGAGTTCATCCCTGATAACCAACATTCTATTTGAGAACAGAAAGGTCAAGATAAACAGGGAAGACCCAGATCATGCAGACCCAGATCAGACTACTTCTGAAGAAGCAGTCTGATCATGGCCTTCCATGTTTTCTTTTCTGAAAAGCATATATAGAGTTCAGCCCTGATAACCAACATTTTATTTGAGAACAGAAAGGTCAAGACAAACCGGTTCTGAAGAAGCAGTCTGATCAGGGTCTTCCCTATTTGTTTTTCTGACAAGCATATAGTGAGTTCAGCCCTGATAACCAACATTTTATTTGAGAACAGAAAGGTCAAGACAAACAGGGCAGATCCAGAAGAAGCAGTCTGATCAGGGCTGTCCCTATTTGCTTTTCTAACAAGCATATAGTAAGTTCAGCCCTGATAACCAACATTTTCTGAAGAAGCAGTCTGATCAGGGTCTTCCTTGTTTGCCTCTCTGACAAGCATTTAGTGAGTTCAGCCCTGATAACCAACATTTTATTTGAGAAAAGAAAGGAAAAACATTTACATTCAGTTGTGTTTACCTTGAGAATGACTCTTTGATCAGTGACCTGATCTTCCACTGGGACCGGCTCTTGTTCTGGGAAAGCCTCAATTTGCGATCTGATCACCTGGGCAACGGTGGAGACAAAGTTGATAGGATTCAGATCTAAGTCATCACAAAGGATCTCTGCAAATTGTTCTGGGGTTATAAGGGTTTCTGCAAAAGCAATTTTCATACAAATTAATTATTATTTTCAAGTGGAAACTTCAGCCTAATACACTAGAAAGGTCCATTTCCAAATTTTGGGATATCTGATATCATTTTATTACAGCAAAAGCTCCACTTATTTTTTTCAACAAACATATCACCAAATTTATGATATTTTATATTAAACAGTAGGAAATTATTTGGTATTATTTCATCAATCAGTCAGTGACATTTATGAACATATTGAATCACTGAATACACAAAATGATTCTTATTTTAAAACCCTTTTACACTTAAATGGCCAAAGCTACCCTGAGTTTTAGCAATTCTGAGTTCATTAAGAGCCTCCTGCCCAGTGTAGATGATAAGTAGAGTGCTTAATTTAAAATTAACTTTTTTTATTTCTTACCCAAAACCTGCGTTGTGTCTACTCAAAAGAACAATTTCAAAGAGATGGTTCTTTTGAGCATCAAAAATAAGTGTTTAAAGTATGAATAAGCAAAATATTAATAATTTTATGCCACAATTTTGTTAATATGGACCTATGCTAGTAATGAGTAACAAGTACCTTGACCAAAGGAAATCTTACCATTTTTGTTCCAAGTGAAACAGTCTCGTAGTTTCTGCCCTTCATATTCCATATCCAGTCTGATAGGCACCAACACCTCTGGAAGGCTGGAATTTTCATGGATAGCTGAGGGATCGGAATCGTCATAACTGTAAGGAAAAAAGACATACTATATTTAATAAGGGCACATGCTACTGTAGGCATTTGGTTGAGTACGTAACAAAAATTTATTTTTCTTATTTCTCAACCAAAACATATGTTGTGGGCACTCAAAAGAACCGTCTCTATGAGCACCCATATGTTAAAACAGATGGGTAAGAAAATATTTACATTTTTATGCACCAAAATTTTGTTTATCTTCAGGTTTGATACAATATACTTGGCATGGTCCATTGTATATATCAAGCTATAGGTATTTATCAATGCTAAATTCAGGAAAATTTTGTTAAATCTGCCAACCCAATCTTGAGATCTTATATAGTCATTCACATATCAAATATTTTACACTCAGGTTGTTTTAAATAAAGCTAAGCTATGTTCATTAATACCTGGCCACCAGATAAGAGTATGTAATTAAAACTTTATTTGTTTTTTTTTCTTAACCACAAAAAGTCGTGTGTTGTGAGTACATGTACTCAAAAGAACAATCACAATGAGACAATTCTTTTGAGAGCACCCCAAAACTGATATATAAGAAAGTTATCAAAAATTTGATGCTAAAAAGTTGGCTAATCTGCATCTATGTTATACCTTATCTACCCTAAATATCTGGACACCTTAACTTCCTGAAAAAATGTGTAAAAGGGATTGGCAAATAGTTGAAACACTGATCAGGCCACTCCAAGGAAGCAGTCTGATCTGGGTTTACACTGTTTGCTCAGGCCTAACTGTCCAATTTAAGTGTACTGTACTTTTAAAGCTGCACAATATTATGACTAACATTTTTCATAGAAAAAGAAAGTACAGGTAAATATGTTATTACAGGTAAAGGCAGGTATATAGCAAAGTCATGGACAAAGCCAAGGCCTCGAGGTTATAACACTTGAGTACAGTCTCAGACTCAAAATAAAGCGCAATGATTGGCTGCTTGCGGACACATGTCCGCAAGAAGCCAATCATTGCGCTTTATTTTGAGTCTGAGAATGAACTCAAGTTTTAAAACCTCGAGGTCAAGAGTCAGTAGTGGTGGCAGCCTTGGCTAGATTACTCAGTCATTTTCTTATACAAAGGCAGATATATACCTATTACAACCATAACAAGAATAAGTTTATATTTTCCGTTTACAATAATTATTGTTCTCATCTATCTTTAAACTAACAGTAAATATTAATATGTTGTACCAGAACATCGAGTCAAACTATATGCAGAGTTACCTACCAAAGAGGGAATGTCCTAGTCTTGGGTTTACCCAGTCTATTTCTGTTTATAGGAGTGGGGCAAGGTACTGCATCTAGGTGGTGTGAACTGCTAGGAACTGAAGAAACCCATGCTGAACCCCTCTTAGCCCTTGGTTCACCCCTGAAAAGTAATCATGAAAATAGAATTATTATCAATTATATAGGGTAAAGTACTCATTCAGCTTGTGATCCAGTTCACAAATATACCATTATTATTATTATAAGTAGTAGTAGTAGTTACAAGTGGTAGTAGTAGTAGTATAACACTTAAACAGACACCATAAACTAGAATCTAATTCAGCTTACCATGCACCACCCAGGACAATTTTTCATGGGTGCCAAATTGTTTATTATGACTCCCTAGATGCAAAACAAGGCCATCCTAAAAAATTAACCTGTTTGTGCTATGTGTAAATGCATGGTTTCCATGGCAACCCATAACAGATTCGAGGATGGGAGTGTGTCTACAAAATTGTATCTTTAAATGGACATACATGTATTCATGTATGTATGTCAGGAACTCTGGCAAACAGTGAAGACCCAGATTAAATGCTGCATAAATTAATGTGGCATTTCATCAGGGTCTGCATTGTTTGCAAATATAAAAACAAATCTTCACGACAGAAATTCAGCATTATTTAGAAATTTCTACCTTTGACCCCATAAAATATAAATTGGGCAATTCCATACTTATTCTATCAACATGCATGGGAAACTTTATTAGAATGAAAAGGGGTTAACAAGGAGTTTAGGTGTCTGAATTTTCATAGTAGTTATCAGGCCTTTAGTTAAGAGTGCACACCAAAAAATTAATTTTCTTATTTCTCAACCAAAACATATGTTGTGGGTACTCAAAAGTACCGTCTCATTGAGACGGTTCTTTTGAACACCTAAAATATACGTTAAAACTGATGGGTAAGAAGATATTTACTATTTTCGGCCCAAAAAATTGATTTATCTAAACCTGTGAGTTATGGTAAGTTACATACCTTCTACTTGGTAAGTCACTGCTGACTCCAGTGTCTTTATATTTCTCCCCGTCTCCTCGGACAATATCATCCACCTCGTTGGCTCGTAACAATGTAATGTTAGTCGCTAATGAGTGTTGACCAAAGCCAGCTGAAATATTAGACTTGACAACTTCTTTAGAAGATCAGTATGCAGTGTTCATTATCAGGGTATTTTTAAATACATGAACTTCATTGTATACAATAAAACCTTGCTTAAGCGGTCACCCAAACATATACAAAACAAAGGTCTTAAAGGCAGATTAAATTTTGTTATGTGCCAGGCGTAACTAGAAAAGAAATCAGGAAACCAAAATTTGATATCTGGAAAGTCAGCACTTTTAAAATCTAACAAATTTATTAAGAATAACAATGTTACGTATCATTTACAAAAGCAATGGAAAATATTTATACAATCAAAGAAAGCCTAATTTACAGTACCTTATATGTCCAAACTGTCCCTCAGAATGGTTATCAACACAAGTCTTTCAGCAGTTTCTGATCCCCATATTTTGAAGTTAATTCCAAATGAACATTAAGTCTGAATCCAAAACTGAATAATTCAAAGTAATCCAGAATGAAAAAATTAAACACAAAGTATTCGATAGAATTCCAGCACAAAGGTTTACACTTTTAAATGGTGAAAATATTTCCAAGGTGCCCTTATGAAAATTTACTCTTATATATACTCTTTAAGAAAGCTCCGGAGTAATCAGGAAAGAACTATGATATCATATGCTATATTTATTTATTCTGGAAATTTCCAGAGGTTACTCTATGATTCTACTGACTTCCAGAAGCTTCTATTGGCATAGAAAAGAAAATTCTAGAGAATTCTGGACTTTTCCGGAAACTTCCATGACAATACTTTTTAATTTCTAGATGATTAGTCATCCTTCTAGAAAAAGATTGTAATCAAATAAACGCCTTGTTTACAACAACTTGCTTATCATCAACATCTCCAATATCTGGGTCAACAAAAATTTACTAACAAAATTTTAAACAGATAAACACCATACATGTTACAGATTCTTTGAAAAAGTTGATTTTGAAAAACATAGCAAACAACAAAAATGCATCAAAATTACCTAGTTGGCAAAGAGCTACATGTAAATGACCAATTAATGATGCTTACAGATTCACTATACCACAGGTTTAGATAAACAAAAAAAATCAGCGTAAAATTGATAATATTTTCTTACCCATAAGTTTTGGGGACTCAAAAGAACCATCTCATCGAGATGGTTCTTTTGAGTACCTTTGGTTGAGAAATAAGAGAATTATTTTTCTGTTACGCATCATTAACTAAAGGCCTGCTATACTGATACAAATTACAAAAGTACTGTGACACACGTCATTGTTTGGTGTGTCATTGTTTGTTTTGTTGCTTTACGTCCCAAGTCAACAGCTATGGTCATGGCGGGATGGTCAGTTCACCTAACCACACTTTTTCATGGGCAGCTCTGACTATCAGTGAGTCATTAGCCCTTTTCTTTGTTTCATCATGGTGTGTTAATTTGATTAGAGTGTTTCTCCATGATGATACATTGCATTAGTTAGATGGCCTCCATGCGAGCTGAACATTTTTTGTACTTCAACAACAGCAGAATCTAGGGCAAAGATTTGGTACCAGTAAAATGCATTTAAGCCCCCCGGTGGCTTAGGCTGCTGTCCGTTCTAAGGCGGTGGTTCTGTTGTTGTTGACTTTTTGTTAATTGTTACTCCCATTGTGGGAGTCTGTAATTGTTCTATGTTTTGTTGTATGTTACTTTTATGTCCATTCTAGTATTGCAATCATCTTGATGGGGAAGAGAGAGCTGGTTGCTTTGCTTAATTTGTCTTCCTGGTGTCTCGTGATGGTTGAGCGGCTCTTCCTCGCGGTGCCACGGGGTTGTCTGGGGTTTGTGATTGTGGTATTTCCTGATCATACTCACTATTTTTGAACAAGCGGTTAACCAGTCTTTCGTGCACATACTTTCGCTTGTAACTGACAACAACCTTTCTTGAATGAATCAGCCGAAGGGAGGAGAATGACCGTAGAAATTATTTCATGATCAATCTCCATGAAAGTATGGGACCGGGCCGGGATCGAACTCGCGACCCCTAGATCTGCAGTCAGACACCCATATGTAGACAGACACCTTACCGACTGTCCTACGCTGCCCTGTCCATGCCATTGTAACATTATGTACCAATAGAACAATAGCTGCTAAAACCAGGCCATCAGATAAGAGTGAGTAATGGAAAATTATTTTTCTTATGTCCAAATCAAAGCATAATGTTATGGATACTCAAAAGAGCCGACTCAATGAAATGGTACTTTTTGAGCACCCAAATCAAATCATTCTTTTTTTTCTCAGTTGAAGTACATTTGCAACATGAGGTACAATACAAATTAATAAACTGATGAATATTAAAAAAATATTGAGAATTTTAAGCTCAAAATTTTTGTCAATCTAGACCTATGAATGTACACACCGGTGAAAGTTCAAATTTTCCAAAATCCTGAACTTCAGAAATTCAAATTTTAAAACTTGTAGGATGTCTACAAAAATGGATTTTAAAGTAAAAAGGATTGAGTTTAGATAAACTGAAGACTAATCAGAGAAGCTATTATAATCTCCTTAATTCAAGATTTTGAGGCTGACTTTCCATAGCCTCAAAATCCTGAATTCAGGATTAACCCTGAAAACTTTCACTCATGCGTACATTTATCAGGAGAACATTGGCTGTTAAAACTAACCTATCATAGCGAGTTTCTTTCTCTCCTCCATACTGATCAGTCTACGCCACATAGACGGGAAACGCTTGTACAGTGAACCTCGGAACATCCTCAGATAGTTCCCAACCTGAAGTGAAACATTGTCAACAAAACCTGAAGTGAAACATTGTCAACAACATGAAAGCATGCCTTTCCATGGCTTTCCTTTTATTTTTCGTTTTGGGGACACATGACACATGTCACCAAAAATTTGATTTTGGGACATTTGGAAATTTTATGGGACATGTCAAAGCTCCTGCTTTTTCTTAACGTTCTGCCCTTGTAAATGTGAGTATATTTTACTTTGCTTAAATATGTGTCATTATGATTGCTTGGCAATGCAGGGAATAAGCTATGGGGCATCTAGGGAAAAATAGTCGCCCTAGGGGCCGAAATTGGGATTCTGCCTAAAAAATGTAAAAAAAAATATAAAAAAATACAATTTTCATTCAGTCACCACATAAAAGCAAGCTGTGGTGACAATCTCCTATCACTGCATCTTATTTCTCCTTCCATTTAATGGCAATAGTATGTGAATTGGCTAATTTGCTTTTAAATCCACAGAAAATGCTGTAATTTGGCGCTACAACTTCTTCCTATCTGACTGTCACTTCTCCCTGATTTTTCTGGAGGGAAAAGTCTCCCTACTGTCAAGGCCCAGCTTGAACCCTGGCAATGTGAAAAGTTGAAACTGTTTCAGAGCATTTATATATACTTATTTGTAGGTTGGTAAATAGCTATTAATAGCTTTTAGCTATTGTTATATTGCTTTGTATTTCCGATAATATAAATAAATTTTGTACTGTATTGTTATGTTATTGCATGGCAGTCAAGTGGTGTTTTGAATTTTCATGTCTAGAAAGGATTGAAAATCTTAAGTGTTATACACCCAGTTGGGATTGGGAATGGTTAACATTAAAAGGAATGCATGTCAGCTAATTGTAGGGGCAAGAATTTTTTTTGAGTGATTCATGTTACCCGACCTACCATAAATTTTTACCCCTCTACCATAAACTTTTTTTTCTCCAAATTCTGAAGTTGGAAGAGAATAGCAGAACAAAATTATTTTGTTCTGCTATTCTCTTCCAACTTCAGAATTTGGAGAGAAAATACCTATAAAAATGACTATCTGAAACGAAAATCTTAATTCCTATGCATTCCGTCTTTGGTATAATTGGAAGTAAAAGTAGTAAAACAAGGTTGTATCTTCAAAAATAGTCCCTTTATATCAGCTTTGTCTTATTTAATACATTTTCAATCAGGTCTGAATATTATATCCGAATGTAGAAAATGGAAAATTGTGCCCTTACATGCCCTCAAAAGGCCCCTTTGAGACAAGTGCTGGACATTTGCTTCAAAAATGTTGCTACACACACAAATTTGTCAATGAACCCCATTGGCCCTCAAATTTTCAAACCAGGGTCATCAATGACCCCCAAAAATTTCAGTCTTGCAGAAACACTGATGTTTTTCAGTCTTCCAGATATTTAACCATTGAAAGAGAAGTTGTCAGCACAGCCCAAGTTCAATCAGATTTAAATAAGCTGTCTGCAGAGGCTGCAGTTGAGCATTCTACTATTTTGGTGGATAGTTGTGAAGATTTGGAAGTTGTGTGTGCACGCTGTTTGAAAAATGGAAATCCGACATGGACAGTTTTTACATCGCTGTACAAGCTTCAGTTACCGTAGCAGAGACTGCCAGATATCAGCCTGGCCCTCGCATAAGCAGCTGTGCAAATCTATCCAATCTCTAAACCCACAAAATTAACTGTAATAGTTCACTTTGTACATAGAATTTCATGTGAAGGTGTTAGAAACTTCTGACTTGACTTTTGTGAATAGTTACACTGTTGTCGGTGATTTTTAGTCAAAGTGTGTTACATTGACTCTTATTCCATAATCACCCTTTTACCTGTTTATCCCAGTTCACACATAAATCACTGGCAAAGAACTACTAGAGTAAGACAATAACAACAATAGCACAATTTCAGTGTCCTGTCAAGGCTGCGTTTTCAACGCCATTGCCGCATTAATTTGTATTAAACTGTCTCATGGGTAATGGGACGCATGCAAATTTCAGGCTTGACGCTGATATTTGCAGCTTGTGGGTCAAAATTGTCATCTCCCAAAATTTATAAACTGTTTTCTTACGGAATTCCCAATGCAATGAAACAAAATCTTAATCTTTGATTGGTGCTTGGGTTATCTCGCGAGAATGAATGAGTCTCATTTATCTCTCGCTTCAGACTGGTACACTTATACTACCGGATCAATTTTATTTGGTGCAATAAAACGAAACCAGTCACACACTTAAAATCAACCAATGAAATACATCGTCACAAAGCGTGTGTCTATTATTCTTTGTCAACAAAGAAGGCGGACAGCTGGAAGAAGCGTTGTGCTCGGAAAATTTTAAGTTTCTTCAGGTAACAAGTCGTTTCGCCCCAAGACCAATTCGCCCCTAGTCGTTTCGCCCCTAGTCGTTTCGCCCCAAATTTGATGCCTAGACGTTTCGCCTCTACACCCTAGTCGTTTCGCCCCAAGACCCTAGTCGTTTCGCCCCACTTTTTTTTACCCTAGTCTTTTTCGCCCCACTAGTTTTTAAATCCCTTAAAACTTTCATAAAGTTATTTTAAGCATTATTATATGATAATAATTTAATTTTAACGATGAACACGCTTCAGTAATAATGATAGCAATTGAACCTTCTGGAACCCAAATTTATCTATTTTTGTATATCAAAAGCCATCTGATCGTGATCCACACTGCTATAAACTATTTGCTTATGATTGGTATGGTGCTAGGTCGTGGGTGCAGGTCTCCATGAAAAAAAGTTTGAGAGGAGTGCAGTGCATAAATTTAATAAGCATGACTAGGATAAACCGTGATAACAAAATGCAATGCTTAAAAAAAATACTAATAAAATATAGCATAAAATCAATTTTATATTTCCTTCACAGCTGCGCCAATACGCAGGGTGGAACTGATCTGCTCATTGCGTTAAGAAAAGGGACTGATCAACCAGTTAAAGTAATTGGACGTTTATTGTCTCTCATTAAAGTGTGCGACCGGATAATCTCTAATATGTGAGTCATTAACGGGATTAAGACTGGAGTGCTGAAAACACACGCCAATCAATCAGCTTCAATCAAAATTTGATAAGTCAATTAAACTTCGATATGTCGGTGACGTGCTTTGACTTCAGTCGTGGGTGAATGTACGTTTTCTGATCATACTTGATCAACGAAGGCTTTGACCAACCTGTGCACATGCGCAGACTGGACGAAGCCTTCGCCCACAGAGCTCCTGTTTGTATATTTCATATCCAACAAAAACAATTGTATAACCCACTTAGCTCCAAGCAGGTTTCATATTAGTATACACATTATGCAGCATTTAACGAGTCTGTCACATCTTTTTTAGACATGGAACAAATGGATTACCTAGCATTTTGAGATCAAACGTTACAGATCAGTCGCCGCCGTTTGTGCAATCTACACTGATGCGCAAACAGTGGAGACTCATATGTTTTGTGTAAATATTCTTATCATAGTTCTCTTTCGGGTTCTAATTTCGATTAAATCAACATTTCGGACTGCAATTTCCGCCTTCAATAAGTTTTTGGTACGGAAAATATACCATGCATTGGTTTAAAACATAAGGAACCCCCAGGTTGGGTACTCTGATATTTTCGCACATACGTAGGCTCGGGCATTTTTTTTTGGTCAAAATTCTGAATTTCAATATTTTTGGGGGTTTTCAGAAAAATAAATATTTTTGGGGGGTATGAAGATTTCGTTGATATATTTTGGGGTCATCACAAAATTTAGCTAGTTTGGGGGTAATTTCTATGCATTTTAGGGTCTTTTTTAAGGTCAAGGTACAGAATTGGGATATTTTTTGGGGTTGCTAAAATTTCATTATTTCATGTATAATTATCGCCTATCGGTTTTACCCATTGGAAAGAGACATGGAAAATCTTTTGCCATGTGTAAGATTCTATATGTCTTCAGCATGATTTTGTCATAAACGGAGTGTGCGATAAACGGCATGTGCGATAGTTAAAATGGTCTACATGACGAGAACTAAGAATTTTCAGACCTCCAAACCCTAGGAAGTTCTACTTGCCAGAAATTTGTAACTAAACTATAACATGAACATTTGATACAAGTTTGTTGCCGAATAACATAGACTCATCTACTGAGCCTGTGTTAATAGCACACTAAACTTATAGATTAAGATGGAGATTTAGACCAAAAAATAGACCTAGCTTTATCTCGAAGCAATATACAGTGTATTGCTTCGAGGCTTTATATAGCTACATGTAAGCTGAATATGTCAGAAAACATCTTTGCCATGAGAGGTAATATTATTGATATTACTTTAGGTATAATCGCATATGCGATAAGTATTAGATTCTCATGAACTGGCACAATAGCTGTATGCGAAAAAAACGTGCACTTAATCTTTATCCAGCCAAAAGTGTCGAAGATTTTAACTGTTAAACTAAATACTACTGGCGTAAAGCATTGCAAATATATTTGCACTAACTATTCACATAGATTTCAACAAAATAGGTTGATTTTTCTTCTTGGGGCGAATCGACCAGGGGCGAAACAACTAAGGGGGCGAAACGACCAGGGGCGAAACGACCTGGGGCGAAACGCCGCTGGGGCGAAACGTCTAGGGGGCGAACTGGATCTGGGGCGAAACGACTCGGATTCGTTTCTTCACAAGAACCATTGTTCTTTGGAATTCCTTAGCACCATGTCATTCTAATCAGTATACTGTATAGGGCCCGTCAAATGCAAGTAAATCCTAGTGACTTCTTGTGCTGTCCTGGCGGGGACTTTGTGTGCCCTGGTACCGGCAAGGTAGCTAGATTGGACAAGACTGAAGGATTGAAAATGCATTCAGCACAACTTTTCTAAATTCTTCTAACTTTCCTTTCGATTCTTCTCTTTTCTCTTAAGTCGCAACCCCCGCACTATAACCGTCAAGAGTGACGGACAACACATAAAGCATAGATTGATAGTTAATTAGTAGCTAATAGATTGATGGATATTGGCAGTACGAAACGGGCATTGTGCGAATCGAACAAAGGAATATATAATCACACATTTCTATTTGTACGAATGCTCAAGAGACATGGAACTTATGATAGATTATTCAAGAATATATAAAGCTCAACCTCTGATCCAATATAATATTTTTCTCCCCCTTCATCAAACGAAAAAGCCTTTGGCTTTTCGCCGTAAGTCTTCATCGGTTGACCCGACGCCATCTTGAAAGTACCTGCCGGCCCGAGTTATTTCCCTTCTCCTTACTACAGTAAGTTGATTTGCGGTGCAGTAACACTCACTGCGGCGACGGAAATTATCCTATGAGGGGATGGGGAGGAGGAGCTACAATCAATTTCCCTTGCTACGTTGACTTGGACTCAGTATCTACTGTTTACCAAAAAATAGTATCAGGAATCCCCCCGCCCCCAAAAAAATTCTAGCAACCCCCCAAAAATATTCCCGTTCTGTACCTAACTATCTATCTTCTGTCTTCAAGTAACTTTTGTACCTCAAGTGACCGTAAGATAAGACACAAAAATGCATAGAAATGACCCCTCTAAATAGTCCAGTTTTGTGATGACCCCCATTCCCCACAAAATCCTCATGCCCCCACCCACATACATTTTTTCTGACCCCCCCCCCCCTAACATTTTTTTTAACTTTTAGATCATATGCATATTTGTAATATTTAAACAGTCTAACCATCTGAAATAATGCCAACTAATTTCATTTGGCCTTTTCTGGATTGAATAGAATACATGTAATTATCTATCTTAGCTGGTTTGGTGGCCGTTTCTTGTGGGCTATAACATTAACTTCTTATCCATAAGATTCATTATTGAAAAATACATGTAAGTGAACAGTTTCCTGTATACCACAGCGAGATTCTTGCAAGCATATTTATTTGGAGCGGGTACAATGGGTCAGGGTAGCTTGGACAATTCACCATCTTCTTCCATAGAATAATGGATATCAATATGATTTAAATTTGAGATATCAAAACTTCTCTATATGAATATTGTTAATTCATCTATGATTGTCCTTGAATATTTTATTAATTATATCACTTATTCCATTTGTGGATATCCATAAATTAAAAATGGATACCACATTAAAACCATTGATATCCATAAATAAAAATTAACATCACTTTATTCGAACTACAAATGTCAAGTGTAAGAGTTGTATGCAAGTTTGTATGCTAACTAGTTGCATGTAATGAAAAGTAATATTGTCTTATGATGGATAAATCAACTAGTTTTAAAACAACTGAATCCTTGACCAATTATGACCAGATCAGGCAACAGTTGTAACAGCCAAAACAAAGGGTGGTGTCTTTTAAAAGGACTTGGCATAGGTTATTGAAAGAAATGGTGAGCTGTATACTATGCAGAAATTATTGATAATTGAATTCAAATGTAGCAATCAAAATATTTAATTTAATGCTTTATTTATTTAACGAGGATTCAAAATATTTGAGCAAACTTTTTGAGAAACAAGTATTTTGGGTCAAAGAATTGTCTGTGAAATGATATCACCATTTTCAATCACCATAATATAAAATATTTTCGGACACTGAGTATACTTCGATTATTCACTAGCAAATGGAAACCTAATAGATTAGACTATACCTTACATGACAGTAACAACATGACTTCAAACTGGTCTACTCATGTTTTTTATGGCAGATGTTGCACCAATTGCAACAATCATGCAATTTTGAAACCATTATTAGTCAGTCATGCTACAGTGGTTCTGTGTCTCTTCCTTGTTGTGCCATGGGTTGGACTGTGATCTGTTGGTGTGCCATTTATTGGTCATGAACCATATCTATATTAATTGCTGGTTCCCAGTTTGTGTTCAGTAAATGGAACAAGAGAGCCATGGTGGCCATGGAACACTCACCTGAATTCTTAGCCTTGGAGCATTTGAGAGATATAATGAACATGGAGCATCGTAGATTTGATCAATCAGAAACATTTTTTGTGTAATTGTTTTGAATCAGGACCAATGGATCTGATGTTGTGTGAATTTAAGAGTTCTATTCTTAGCTCTGGAGGCCATTTTGTTCAGAAGAGCAGAACCGGTTGGGCAATTTTGGTAGAGGTGTGTGATATTTTAAATTGGGGCCACCAGCTCAGGAGATGTTGTTTAAAGATTTTTCTATTCTTAACTCAGCAATTTTGTTCGACGAAGAGGAAGCATTTGGGCAATTTTGTTAGAGGCTATTAAGAAACATGTGAAATTATTTAAAGGAGATGCCAATTAAAATATTTCTCTTCTACATCTCTGGTGGGCATCTTGGTCGGCAGAGTGGTACCTTTAGGCAATTTAGTAGAGGGAATTACAGTATATGGAACATTTATTTGAACCTATTTTGAATTTGGATCAGTGGTTCAAGAGGAGATGCCATTTAAAGGTATTTCTTATCTACAGCTCTGGCAGCTATCTAGTTCAGAAGAGCAGAACCATTTAGGCAATTTTGGTAGAGGGCATTATAAGGGACATTTCTGAAATTATATTGAATTCTGACCAGTGATTCAAGAGATGTTGTTTAAAGATATTTCTTATCTAGAGCTCTGGTGGCCATTTTGTTCAGCGGAGCAGAACCATTAGGCAATTTTGGTAGATGGCATTATAAGGAACATTTCTGTGATTTTTTTTAATTTGGACTAGTGGTTCAGGAGATGTCATTTAACATATTACTTATCTACAGCTCAGGTGACCCTTTTGTTTGTCGAAGTGGAACCATTTGGGTAATTTTGGCAGAGGGCCTTAAGAGGAACAATTGTGTGTAATTAATTTAAATTTGGTCCAATGGTTTAGATGTCATTTAAAGAAAAGGTCTACTGACACTGGACGTAGGACAAAGACCGATCACAAAAGCTAATCTAGAGTCTATGGCTTAGGCGAGCTAAAAACAGGTTACCAGTACTAGGGTGTACTGGTTGCCTTTTTTTCATTATTGACCACCTGTAGATTGGGAACCAGCAATTAATGTAGACATGGTGAATCTTCATTAGTTTTTTGCAAGCATATTTCTTTCAGATGTGCAGGGAAAAATGAAAGGTCTGTTTACTGTAAATTTGAAAATTTTCAATCAATCAAAACAGTAAGGCAGTTTTTTGCATCAGACGACATTTTCTTATGCAGTTTTTGAAGGCGATCTAATAGTTAAGTACACTTTTGTATCTGCATTGGATATTTCAAAGGCTTGAAACTATAATGAAGACGCAAACCGAAAACACTCAGTTTCATATCAGTTTTGTACTGCAAATGATTCTATTCCCTTATATTTAATTATCTAAATCCTTACATCTTAAAATGGAGTAATGAAAGTAAGAAAAATGGTAAAGATCAGGAATCAATACAATCAAGTACCACAGCTGACCAAGGATACCACATGGGAAAGTGACAAAATCACAATTAGACATCACAAACAAGAGCCAAGAGGTCAGCCCTTCCCTAGCACATGACCACAAGGCAGCAATGAACAGATGCGAAAGCATGACAAACACAAGACATAACTAACACAAATGATCCACAAAAGAAGTACCGCCTTGGAACAGTCAGTAAAAATATTTTACCAAACCAAAAACTGAAAGAGTATGTGTCAAAATGATTGCAAAACTAGAAAGGACACTAAGTAATGCATAACAAAACAAGGACCAAACACAGAGTCCCCACAAGCAATGGGAGCAACAACAAACAATGAATCAACAACAACAGAACCGCCACTTTAGAATGGACAGCAGTTCAAGCCACTTATTTGAAGTATACAGTAAAATCTGTCTTAAGCGGCCACTCAAAAGTAGACACAACAAAGGTCTTACTGACAAATGGTAGCTTAATGAAGGTCCAAAGTATTTCAGAATGCCCTCTTGGAGTATTCTGCAATACTTTAGACCTGCATTAAGCAATAATCCGTCTTTAAAACCAACTTTTGGTCTTCTTTTTGAGTGACCACTTAAGCCAGGGTTTACTGTACCTAGTTCAATATTTTGGGGCAAGCTATATATGTAGAAAGAAGGCCCCAAAATCCTGAATTGAGTTTTAATTCTGAAAATGTTAACCCATCCATAACTTCAGTAAAATCATTTTGTGTTTTCATTACATGTGCATGTATATGTGTTGAAGCATTTTTTGGAAATGTGGTAAATGTTCTAATATTAAAAAACACTTTTCTCTTTCTGTTCTGAAATAAAATGTTGGTTTGCAGGGCTGAAATTCACATAATGCTTGTCAGAATAGCAAAAAGAGAACACCCTGATCAAGGCAGTCTGATCTGGGTCTGCACTGTTTGTCTAAGACTTTTTGGCAGGAAACTAGATTTAGAAATTTTAGAACATTTTACCGTACACTGTTGGCCTGTGGATGGATGGTGTTGAAATTGAAAATAAATAGTCAATTTTATATTCTAATATAAACTTTATTTCATCTTAAGTATATTGATACATATTACCTAAACTGATAGATGCGCACAACAGCAGACAGAACTGAAAATAGTATTTGTGAAAATAATGGGCTTCGACATGAGAAAACCTGTCTTCAGGTTTTCGGACCACCTCATACCCAAACCAGCCTACTCGATTTCATTTGTAGCAAGTTTAGATATTTTTGTTTGATTTGTTTCTTTACGTCCCATCAACAATCTTTCAGTTATAAAGGGACAGGTCTTCCTGGGTTGAACCAGCAAGTTTAGATATGATACTTTCAATAAGCGAATGACAAAGGTGCTGATCAGACTGCTTGGATGCACAGGCATCCGCGCAGGCTGGTCTGAGCCTTCCTTGTTCGCAAACCCCAAAGACCAACTTTCTCGCGTCAATGCCCTCAATTTGCTTGTCCATAAGGATTGTGCACTTTTTTAAAACAAGGGCCATAACTCTGATAACATTTTTCAGAATTCCGTCAAGAGTGAATCATAATAATTTTAGCAAGTTTCAAAAATTAAAAGGAATAGCTCAATCAAAATGACCGGCCCTCGTAGTGCAGTCGGTAGCGTGTCAGGCAACAGATGTGAGTCAGACTGCAGATCTAGGAGTCGTGAGTTCGATCCCGGCCCTGTCCCATACTTTCATGGAGATTGATCATGAAATAATTACTATGGTTATTCTTCTTTCCCCTGAATCATTAAAGAAGGATTGTTGTCAGTTACAAGCGAAAGTATGTGCACGAAGTACTGGTTAATTGTTTGTTCAAGCTTGCCAAGGAAAAAGTGTGTTTAGGTGAACTGACCGTCCCGCCATAACCATAGCTGTTGACTTGGGACGTAAAGCAGCAAAACAAACAAACAAATCAATCAAAACCTGATATATTGAGACTATGAAAGATTGAAAGTGCTCATTTAATAGAGTACCTCAATCAACATGTAATATACTGATTGAGATACAAAATGCTGTCTGGCTGTTGTGCCTTAATTGTTAGGAATATTCTTAACAGATTCTATGAAAACATAAGGTCCGAGAAATATACATACTAGAGCCAGCTCAAAACTATAATAAAAGAGAACATGATTATGCAATGACAATTCTGTGATTTCCATGGTATATGGTAGCTCATATGGGCCACCTCATGATATTTTGGTCCTTATTGCGTAACTCTTTCCTTGCTAGATGTGACTTTTGTCGTCTGCTGATAACCTTTGCAAACAGTTTGGACCCAGATCAGGACCGTCAGAATGTCTGTCCTGATCTAGATCCAAACCATTTGACACTCTGAATATGGAATAGTCCACTTTGGAATTCAAGGGTTTGCCAGTCAAAATTTCTATAAAATGTTGTATTTTTGTCGATGAAGATTATTTTTTTATCTTAGAAAGCACTGAAGATCCTGATGAAATATCTCCTTAATCTCCTTTCATCTGGGTTTTCACTGTTTGTCAAAGTACTTGTTCATCGGTTAAAGGAATTCTGTATTTAAAAATCTTACATTATGTGGTTATCTCTTCATAAAAGCAATCATGAAGCAGCATGATGGTCCTCGTTAAGGAATGTTGAGAAAACAAGTCATTATATGAGCCAGAATATGAGATTTTTGTACTCCTCGCAAAAGCCTAAAATAAACATCCATGTTGAGGTATCCAGTTAGAATTGAGGTCTAAACTTTAGTCTGGGTCTTTATTTACATACATACATTGTCTATGCAAGTAGCCAGGCCCTGAGGTTATAAAGCTTTTTTTTTCATTCTTTTTTTCATGCCCAACTCAACTGAGCACGAAATTTCAACTGCTCATAAAAACTAAACTGTTGAAAAATGAAGAAGTTTGTTGCTTTAAGTCTCTCAGATGTTGTATTTATCATGCTAATAAATACTGGCATTTTAACATTTATGAGCAGGATAAATTTCGTGCTCAGCAGAGTTGAGTATGAAAAAAGGTTTATAACCTCTGGCCCAGGGCTCTGGAGAGTCTGCTTGTTGATGTGATAAGTAACAAAATCTCATATACCGGCACATATGGTTGAAAAACTTACGTAAAAATTTAGCTGATAAGCTAAATTTATGAACACTTTGACTATATGGTTATTTTTTTTTACAAAATATAGTCTAACTCTTTGCCTGCCAGTAGCAAAATTTGTTGTCTGCTGCTGATCTACGAAAACAGTTTGGATCCAAATCAGGCTCGACATTCTGTCGGGCCTGATCTGGGTCCAATCTGTTTGACACTCTGTTAGTGTTCCTGAAATAATTTTTTGAAACAGTTAATTTTGAAAATAGTCAGCAGACAACAAAAAAATTACCCAGCATGCAAAGAGCTTAGAAGTGATTTATAAAAGGTGTAAATGCAAACTATAAAGACTAGATAAAGATGAAAGATTATTGGCTTATATATATATATCACATATACATTAGATAGCAGCCAAAAATGATATGAGCTGTGACACATGCTTTCCAACAATGTGGCATTTTGACACATGTATACTCAGATGAGCCTGTACAGCCTCCTTTTGAGTTTAGAAACTCCAATTGATGTTCAGTCAGTAGCTTAGCAGTCATTAAATATTCAGGCGACAAGCAAAGGCTCTGATCAGGCTGCACTTATGCGCAGGCTGATCTGAGGCTTTGCTGGTCGCACAAACCACATTCATTGTTGGAAATCTCATGACTCAGCTCATATTGCTTGGTTTTACCACAGGCACTCAATATTTAGAATATAAACAAACACATTCTAATGCACTTGATAATGTAAAGTGATGTCTGATTGGATAGCATTAGAAATAGTTTGACATCATTAACTACATCACATTTTGTTGGATGTTATGAGGCTTTGTGCAGCTTGCAACACTCCAATTTGAGACAAAACAAAGAACTTAATGGTAAAAAAGCAAAGAAGTGCATTAGAATAGGGATAACCAGATTCAAAATTTTCATTTGTGGAAATATTTCGTCGGATATTTATATATACAGGGTTGGAAATCATGTTTTACAGCTACGCTCACACATTGCCGTATAACTAAATCAGATGAAATACCTCCTCAAATGGGAATTTTGAATATGGTTATCTCCTAAATAAGATGTCTCAAATTGAAAAAATCTTGTAAACCAAATGACAAAAAAATTGTAACAGAATAGAAAATATTGATGAAACGTCCAGTGTCTATGATTTAACCCTTTCAATGCCTACAGCAACTGCATAGACAAAATATCCCTTAAGTCCTTCTATTCGGGAAACCCCTAAACAAGTATTTTTGCAAACAGTGAAGACCCAGATGAAATGCAGCATAATGCTGCATTTCAACAGGGTACACACTGTTTGCTATCCCACTAAGTTAAATCAAATAACGTGTTAGTGTATGCTTCATTCCCTTTAATTTGATACGCAACATGACCACATTCTGAAAAAGTTTAATTTATACTGAACGAAACTTCTAAACCCCCAGTTAACAAAGCACATTTTTTCAATATAACTCATTTATTATTAAACTATTTGAAATGATATTTGCCACAGTATATTTGGACACATGTATGCGTCGATTGGACATAACGCAGTTTGATTCAATAAGGATGTTCATTTATGCGTAACGATACAGTACTTATACCTGTTTTGCACGTGGCACACAAATGCTAAATGTTTATCGCCATTTGTATACTCGTATTTTCATCGACAACTATCGGACAACTTTATTTTATCACAAAAGTGCCAACGTTTTGGTTGTATGAGTATAAACTAGAGGGGTCGGGCTGTAGGTTCAATCGAAAATGGGCCTCGCTGAGACTGATTCATAATTCATCATAAAGTTTGACATGTTTTGATAGAGCCGAAAGTTTACACCACAGCATGTCGGTTATTTTTCATTTTTGCACTCGTATGACGAGAAAAATCGACAAAAACTGAGTTTTACGTATGTCATAAAATGTCCTGTATAGTCCACCATACTTTGGTGCGGTGATGTACAAATGCTGCATTGGAACGTCGGAAGTGTCGAGATTGATGTGCAGTAAACGGTTAATGGGTGACGAATGTTTCAATAATTTTGAAGACAAAAATATTTCATCATCATAAACACATTTCTGTGTTCTTTTAGGCCATATGGGCCTCCATAGGAGCACTAAATTGCATGAAAATTGCTACTTTATTACAAAATAAACACATTTACAGCACCAGAAAGCTTCAGTAATATTGTGGACAAAAACATGTCATCTCCATAAAGCATTCTTGTGTTGTTTTATGTCATATGGGCTTCCATAGGAACACTGTGGATTTCCCGAAAATTGCTTGTTAATAAAAGCTAAATCCAAAAATGTTAAATAATGTCCATTTATAATACCATAAAGTTGGTGTTTTTCACTTTAGGTCCCTTGAATACTCGGTTTTAAGCGATGAGTTCAAATTCTAGCGTTTGTGTGAAAATGAAATGCGATGGTGCCTTTATACAGTCTATCAATTGAGTATGTTATTTTCGATTTATGAAAATGAAATTTTGACAGGTTCTGTTTAATTGATTTTTCCATATTGAATGTAAATTTTAGCCATGTATGTATCATATATGTTAAGATATATGAGAAAATGTCGAGTGGCGGTTTGGAAGTTTCGCTCAGTATATAATATGAAATAGGCACACCTAATGGGCAACCAGCCACTATTTGATCAGAGAGGATAGCACAGTATACAGTATTTCTTGTGAGTCGGTACTAGTGTGAGTATAAAAAGTAAGGAAGAACGCAAATGTCAGGAATCGATACAATAAGTACCACACCTGACCCAGAACACCTTATGGGAAAGTGACAAAAGAACAAGAAAACGTCACATACAGAAGCGCCTTGAGGGTCAGCTCAGACTCAGACGAGCCTGTGCAGTCTCCTTTAAAGCTTGGAAACTCAAAATGATGTTCAGTCAGTAGCATTACACTCATAGAAAATTCAAGCGACTAGAAAAGGCTCTGATCAGACTGCGTGTATGCGCAGGCTGATCTGAGTCTTTGCTGGTCGTACATATCACATTGTTTGAAATCTCATGTCGCGGCTCATTTCAAAGGCGCAACGATGCACGTGGCAGTTGGCGTTTGGCTCAAGACGTTATCACGTCGTGACGTAACGTTATAAGAATTGTGACGTCACGTCATGGGGATCACGCAGCGGCTTGCCTGAAAGAGCTATCACTACCGTTCAAGCTCCTGGTGATAGAAAAAATCCCTCAGTCTTATGGCTAAAATATGACTTCAATGACAACAAAACCTGCGTCTTCTCAATTCAGTTTTACTTTTTGTATTTTTTCAATGTCAACGATGATCACAACATATTTTTCAACAGTAGAATTAGGCTCTTAGTTCGATCAAGATTGGTTCCCCGTATCGACTCCGTATAGATACCGGAACTTGGCGATACCGAAAATATTTCCTATTCATATTTGAAGATTGGGCATGAATAGAACAGAACAGAGCCTCTCTCTAGTCGTAAAGCAACCAACCCTCGTGTTGCCCCGCTTCGCGGGGCAACACTCGTTGGTTGGTTGCTATAAGCCTATGTGACCCCTGTGGCGTGGCCAAAAATGACCATTTTTGGCCTCAGGGGCATAATTTGAACAAACTTGGTATAATATATATAATAAAGTTAACAACGGTTGTCGATGGTTGTGTATTCTGTTTTCCCTTTCATCCTCAAACTTGTTAGAGGTTCACTAGGTGATACATACCAAATATTAAGGCGCTATGCCTTGTGGTTTCAGACAAGAAGATTTTTTCATCTCGAAAATCTTTTTTTGGCCTTTGTGACCTGCAAGGGACCGGAACCATTTGAACAATTATCTAAGAGGGCCATATAAGGATCATTCCTGCCGAGTTTGATCAAAATCCAGCCAGTTGTTTAGGAGGAGATGTCGAAGCAATTGTTGACGACGCATGACTGACATCCAATGATCACAATAGCTCACCATGAGCCAATGGCTTAGGTGAACTACAAATATCAACACTATATCAATGGAAAAATATTCAGCATGACAAGGGTTGATCACAGCTGGGAACAAGCTGATCATGTGACATAGACTTGACCCAATTGCAGCTTAATAGCTAGTGTTCAATTTTGAAGAAACTTCACCATTTGCATAACAAAATAAAGGATGCGTACAACAGAAGTACCATAAACGAAAACAAATAATTCTCTTATAAAAAGCACCATGGAATTCGAACACAAAGATTAGACAGTTCTTTTAGCCACAAAATATTTGCCACACCAAAAAGCTAATATGGTATTTACTAGTTGAATACCAGAACCAACTAGACAGCAAAAGCGCACACACACATGCACACGCACACACACACATACCTTAGATGCATGGGTGAAAGTTCAAAATTTCCAAAATCTTGAACTTTAGAGATCCAAATTTTAAACATGCTAGATGCCAACAAAAATGAATAATTTCATGTTTAAATGGTTAATTGTGTTTAGATAATCTAAAAATTAATCAGAGAGGCTACTATAATCTCCCTAATTCAGCATTATGAGGCTGACTTTCTATGGAAAGTCAGCGTCAAAATCCACATTTCAGGATTAATCGTGAAAACTTTCACCCATGTAGATGACATCATGAGCCAAATATGGAGACATGAAAGATTGTCACCCTTTTGTGTAGAATCTGATTTGTGCATCATAAAAACTTAATCTTCTGTTTATAAATGTAAATGGCGTAAACTATTAATATCTATCTATATAGGCCAGAACACAAGATTTCGGTACTTATCACAATGAGCAATGAAAACATTTGGACCCTGTTCATCTTATCACAATGATCCCTTGAAAATGTTTGAACCCTTATTTAACCCTTTACTCCATAAGCTATTTTTAGATCATGACATCATCTATTTTTAGACAACATTAAAAAAATCAAGAAAATTTTAAGTTAAGTTTTGAATACTTTTGAAAATATTATGGAAAATGGAGCATTTGCTCGAAAGAGCAAATGCTCCATTTTCCATAATATTTTCAAATATATGATATTTCAAAGGCGTCAAAAGGCGCTATTATGGAGTAAAGCATTAACAACTATCATATTCAAAAGGCAATACATCTGCAGGTATTTCCATTCTTAACTCTTTGCATAATTTTTCATGCTTTCGCCAACATCTGCCGACTTTTTTCAAAATTGAACATTTTAAAAAAATCTTTCAGGAACGCTATTAGAGTGTCAAATGGTTAGGATCCAGATCAGGACCAACAGAATGTTGGTCTTGGTCTGGATTCAAACTGTTTGCAAAAAGGTACTTAGCAGACAACAAAAGTCACAGCTAGCAAGGAAAGATTTAAATATTTTTTTCTAAAACCTTGATCTGTCTCTCAGGACAGGGATTTTTCTACCTTTCTGAAGTCGGGGCCAGGGGCCTATTAAAATAGGAAAAAAGCATTTGGACGATCATTTGGTATCATTCTGATAGACTATTCCATGCATATTGACACAATATAAGTATGGAATAGGGAATATTCCATTTTGTATTTTATGGGAGTGTCGGTCAAATTTGTATAATATGACATATTTCTGACCCTGAAGATTGTTTTTATCTTAACAAACAGTGCAGACCCTGATGAAATGTGTCGTTTTATCTGGTTCTCCACTGTTTGCCAAAAATACATGTTTACCTGTATTCAGAATGAATAGGGTTACTATACAGTAGTTTGGTCACTGTATCGCCACGTGGTATGCAATGTCCAAGTCTCTTGTAAATCTAACGGAGATAGGAACCAGTTGTGGGCATGGCTAGACAGTGACTCATAAGCCGATTAATACATAGTTACAGTAATTATCTCTGATGCTACTTCAAACTTGAACAAATTTAAAAGTTCTCAAAAACAATGATCAATAACAAAACTAAAACAATGTCTAATATGACATGAATAGTGTTGACTGGGCTGTAAAAAAGCAAGGCAAAAACATCATATTCAACCCAATAAGCAAATGTATTCTATACCAATTTTTAACCCTTTTTCAGCCAGTCACAACTTTTGTCGTCTGCTCCTCTCATCAGCTTAATCTCTTATGTAGTCTATATTGCAAACAATAATGATCCAGATCAGACTGCTCCCTTGGGAGAAGTCTGATCAGGGTTCATATTGTTTCTGTCCATGAAAAAATCAAGTCTGAAGTGCACTTGAATATATGCATTTGATGTAAAAAGCAGACAATATTCCTAAACAAAAAATAGTGGCGAGACAAGAATTAACCTGTACATCCAGTTCAGGATTCACACTTTTTGTCCATACAATGAATCCATATTCATAATGAAATTATACTACTGTTTGAATGCATTAGTGTAATCAGCCCATAAAGAACTCAGTATGCTTACTACAGTATTGAAATTCAGATTTTAAGCAAGGGAGAGAAACTCATGTATGCGGCAATAGGTGAATGACGTCATGCAAACATCAATATACAAAGAAAGTTATTGGCTGACTTTGAGGTTACTCAGCCCAGAGGCATGGTCTAGATCACATGACATTTCAATGTTTTGCATCAAGACATGCAAGCCGCTAGAAATGTTGGTCACATCTATTAAAGGCAACTACAATGAGAATGTAAATATAAGAGCATGTCATGCAGGGCTCCAGATAAACATGCCTAAATGAAAATGTTTTTTCTTATTTCTCAACCAAAACATATGTTGTGGGTACTCAAAGAGACGGTTCTTTTGAGAGAGACGGTTCTTTTGAGCACCCAACACATATGTTTAGATTGTTGAGTAAGAAAATAATAACAATTTTAAGCTCAAAAATTTTGCTTAACTGGTCCTATGATTTGCACTTAGCAGGTTGAATACAGTATATATCATGGGAGCGCAGTGGCTCAGTGGTAGAGTGCTTGACTCGAGACTGTGGAGCCGCAGGTTCAAGTCTCAACGGCGTCACTGCGTTGTGTCCTTGAGCAAGACACATTTATCCTAGCTAAGTACTGGTTCAACCCAGGAAGACCCATCCCTTTATAACTGAAAGATTGTTGATGGGACATAAAGAAACAAATCAAACAACAACAAAAAACCAACAGTATATTTCATGTAGTAAATTAATAAAAAAAACAACAGAAATACATTAAAAAAATATGAAATCTAAAAGCTTAAAAGCATGTGTATATAATATGGTGCAAATATATGCATATATCACATTAAATGTACAAAATTTACAAATCAACAAATCTTAAATATAATTCTAGTCACACTTATGAGTTCTTGATTTATGAGCATAAAATAATCAAAGAAGGCTATTGCTAGAGTTCCTGCTCTTTCAAAGCAAAATGGTACAGTAAAACCTGTCTTAAGCGGTCACTAAGAAGAAGATCAAAACTTGGTTTTCAAAACCGATAATAAATTTCCAACCGACCAACCCATACTGGTAAAACAGGGTCGGGTAAGGGGAAGCAAAAAATATTTTTAAGTTTGGCCTCAGACTGTGTATCTACACAGTCTGATCAGCTCCTTTGTTGTTCACTGCCTATATTGTATAAAAGTCTTACTTGTTTCATCAAATTGATTTTTTTTTTAACTTCTCAAATTGGATACCCATTAAACTTAATTGCATACAGTAAAACCTGTCTTAAGAGGTCAATCAACAAAAGACAAAAAATTGTTTTATCAAGACCGATTATCGCATAATGCAGGTCAAAAGTATTGCAGAATGCTCCCAGGGAGCATTCTGCAATACTTTCGACCTGCATTTAGTGCTCATTTGTCTTAACGACCTTTGTTATGTATATCTTTGTGTAGCCATTTTAGGCAGGTTTTACTGCATAGTCCTTCTATAGGCAATAAAATTAAATACACAAACAATTTGCTAAGATAACACTGTTTACATTGGACAATTCTCTAAGTTTGCAATGAAATAAAAAAAATTGAGTAGGGTTTTTTTTTCACGGTCGGTCGGGTAAGGGAGGACAAATAAAATTTTAATTTAGGCCTGATAAGCTTCAATGTTGTTGGTGAACATATAGAAGGCAGAAGATAACAATGATAATAATTTGATGAGGAAATTTATCATAGGTTTAGATAAGCAAGAAATTTCAGCGTAAAATTGTAAATATTTTCTAACCCATCAGTTTTAACATATGTTTTGAGTGCTCAAAAGAACTGTCTCATTGAGACAGCTATTTTGAGTACCCACAACATATGTTTTGGTTGAGAAATAAGAAAATTAAATTTTCGTTACGCACCCTTAACTAAAGTCCTGTTTATTCATCAATTTTGAAAGCTTCTCGGAATATCCATTGCAAAAACTAATGCAAGCTTAGCATTAAAGGCGTATGCAATATTCATTCACAATAAACACAAAATATAAGGCATCATCAGATTGCTCATTACTATCCTTAAAGCGCCACCTATATTTGCAGCAGACCACAATTTCAAATTTTGCCGCTTTTTATAAATAACAAATAAGGCATGATATTTCATGGAAATCATCTGCTGGCAGACGATTCCCATGAAATATCATACCATATTTTTTTCGAAAATTAGGAAAGATGTCGCAAAAGGTGTCGTCTGCTGCAGTCGTGATTGGCACTATAAGGGTTAAAACAGCAATCACAACAAAAGTCATCTGCTTTTGTCGTCTGCTGAAATGGCTTAGAAGCCTTTTAAACAATTAGTGTAGACCCAGATCAGCATGCTCCAGCAGAAGCAGTCTTATCTGTGCCCACACTGTTTGGCCATTTACTTACATGTATTAGTAAAATAATGTTAGCAAAACTATGTAGCAGAAAACTTAAGCAGACAGCATTTTCAGATTAATTCTTTACAGGTGCTTTAACGAGTTGATGCAAAGTTGTTCAAAATCGGACATGTTATAAAGCGTTGTAGCAATTCAAAAATCAACAGTGTATAGCTGATCTCAAAAGCCAGCTGATCTCTTTCTACATGGTTTTCAAAACAGAATCTAAAGTGCTTAGCATGGTAAGGTTTATTATATGAGACAGTGGTACTATGAAGTTCAATGGTTTTATAATAATATGAGGTAAAATGCCATTTGAACACGATTATTATCATATAACTGTCATCATACAAATGGTCCCTCAAAGTATATTCAAAATGTGAAAATCCAAACCAAATATTCGGACATCTTATTTTCTAGTGAAACATCATAATTGAATGTTTACTACAAGGTAAGTAAGGGTGCAAAGATCAGGAAAACCTGATAGTGGTGACCGAAGAGGAGATAATGGATAAATTTCAATAGCTTTAAGTCTTCAGTCACAGACGCACAAATAATGTCATTTTAGCGTGTCTGAAGACTTAGAGAACTACAGTTAAATCAATGTGACCACATATAATGTGGTTCACATTAGTGACTACCAATGACTGTGGTATAACAGTATAACAGTGTACAGTAAAACCTGTCTTAAGTGGCCACTCAAAAATAGACAAAATAAAGATCTTAATGACAAATGGTTGCTTAATGAAGGTCAAAAGTATTGCAGAATGCTCCCTTTGGAGCATTCTGCAATACTTTTTACCTGCATAAAGCGATAATTGGTCTTGAAAACCAATTTTTGGTCTTCATTTTGAGTGACAGGTTTTACTGTATTTTAAAAGAAGTGAACAACAAGACAAGGCCAGCCTGAGCAGTTGTGCAGGCTGATCTGCACCTTTGCTGTTCCTTTCAAAATTAGGTTTTCTCATGACATGACTAAATTCATCAATTTTCTGCTGCAGTTCAACTTAAAGGGGATGACAAGCGCGGATCCAGAGGGGGGGGGACTGGGGTCCTGACCCCCTGAATAATCACTAAAATAAAGGGTTTCTAGGCAATACAGGTCTGGTTCCCCTGAAAAATCACTAAGGTACCGAACTAGCATTCAATGTTGGGTCATCAACGACCCGCCTGTGAACCGCCATTCAAATGGTGTTTTGCTGGTGGGCCAATGATGGCCAAGTTAGTTGGACCCTCTGTTGTCCCCAATCAAAAATAAATATGTCAAGAGGTTGGACCCCCCCTGACAAAATTTTCTGGAACCATGCATGGACCACAACATTGAAACCAAGGGAATCTGAAATGCAAGCCTATATCAAACTATGCAGTTTGCTGTAAACTCAATCAAAATCTGGTGTAAAATAAGAATGTTATAGCATTCCAAAAATCCTTTTTGACTTTTTATAAGCCAATGGGGGGCGCCATTTTGAAAATTTAATCAACATCCTGTAAATTTTAAAAAGCCAATGAAATCCAAAATTTCACTGCAAACTGTATGGATTTATTGCAAAAAAAGCTATTTCAATAGAAGAGTCAATAAAAATGCAAACAAAGTTAGTGTTAATAGCAAGAAACAAGTTATGATATCTATACATATTTAATTAGAGCTGTGTGACATCACACAGCATAAAATGGGTGTCCTCCATAGCTTTCAATTCTCAAACATCTGTAACTTTTTTATTGTTCATTTGATTTGATTGGGTTGTTGGCAGATTGCATGGTTTAATAACAGCAGTGGTTTACAGATTTTCGGGAAACGTAATGACATCCAATATAACATTGCGAAAAATAAGGGAAAATCTTGATGTTTTCACACCAAAAATGCATTTTTTAAGTATTTTTAATGTCATGTGATAAACAGATTGTGCTCCTGTATTATTGAATTTATTAAACTCGTTGCAAAAAAAGAGATAAAATGCTCGGCAAGCGTCGCATTTTATCTCTTTTCCCCAACTCTTTTTATAAAATCAATAAAAAATGAGCACTGATGTACTCTATGTCTATTAGATGAATTGCTTTCATTGTTGTTGACCCCTTTAACATACAAGCACACATAATTATCACAAGTATCAACAAGGCATTTATTTTTTAAAAAAATGTTTCCAATGAGACTTCTATCAGCTACCAGAAGACTGGTTTGAACACTTTTCCCTTTGAACTTCTTCACTTGGACTCTCTGTAGCTTGATATGAGTCACTGTGAGCTTCTGAATGATTCAGATGAGCATCTGTGTTATCAATATTGCTTGAACTGGTATCACAGTCTAGATGAGTTGATATAGTTGGAATATCTTTGCTTTTATCCACAGCACCTGTCAAATTTACATCACTATCTCCTTGTTTTGGCACATTGGAGTCTGATGATTTATCAAGAACACTGCCCTTTGAGCCTTCCGTTATTGTACACAAATTATTCTTGCTTTGATTACTTCCCTTTGTGGAACTCTTCCTTTCTAAAGTTTTACCTTCAGATTTCTCTGGTGTGATATCACTATCAGAGTCAGATTTTCGACGGTTAGGTTTCTTTTTGGCTCTCAATTCATGATAGAATTCCACTGGATCACCTCTTAAATCGGGCGGCAATGCCACACCATGTTCAAAGTGAAATAATAAATTTTCTGTCCATAAATTCACTTTCTCAAAGGATGGCCTGCAATTAAAAATCCAATACAGCATTTTATAACTGTAGGATATGGGAAGGTATTTATCATATGACATTGCGTCTGGGAGTGATATAACACCATGCATTAAAATCAATAAACCACTAGTGGTTTAAAGATTTTGGTAATGTTATATATTACTCGCCTTTCAGGCTCTGGTTTCAACACCACCCTTGGGGCCTAGCAGATGTTAATGCATAGAAAATCATGTTTGATCCCTATTTTGACGGATCTTATTAGCGCCGCATATATATGGCAAAATCTTAGCATTTTCACTCAAAAAATGCAATTTTAAAGTAGTTTTAGTGTCATATGATAAATAGAATCAGAGTGTCAAACAGTTTGGATCCAGATCAGGCCGGACATTTTGTTCATGTTGAGTGTTGTAACTTAATAGACTGCGCCTAAAGAGTAGACTGGGGCATAAAGCAATACATCTAACAAGAAAAGCCTTATTCTAATGCACTTGCTTTTCTAACATGACGTCTGATTAATCTAAACAAGCAGGCCTTAGGGAAATGGATCGCTCACCTGAGTCCTGGCACATAAGTACATGATGTATTGGCCTGTGGCTAAAGAGATATGATTTAAAGATATTTCTATTTTAAGCTCTGGTAGCTGTGTTGATCAGCCAAGCTAAACTTTCTGATCAATTTTGGTAGAGGGCATCATGAGGAACAATTCTGTGAAATTATTTTGAATTTGGACCAGTGGTTCAGGAGAGGTCATTTTAAGATATTTTTTATCTAAAGCTCTTGCAGCCCCTTTTTTGGCGGAGCATAACCATTTGTGCAATTTTGGTAGAGTGCATTATGGGGAACATTTCTGTGAAATTATTTTGAATTCAGACAAGATGTTGTTTGAAGACATTTCAAAACTAGAGCTCTGGCGACCCCTTTGGCGGAGCGGAACCATTTGTGCAATTTTTCACAGAGGGCATTTTTAGGAACAATTCTATTAAATTATTTCAAATTTGGATCGCTGGTTCAGAAGGAGATGTTGATTAAAGACATTTATTATCTAGAACCCTGGAGGCCCTTTTGTTCAACGGAGCAGAACTATTTGTGCAATTTTGGTAGATGGCATCATGAGGAACAATTCTGTGAAATTATTTTGAATTTGGACCAGTGGTTCAGGAGATGTTGTTTAAAGACATTTCTTATCTAGAGCTCTGGTGGCCCCTTTATTCAGCTGAGCCAAACTATTTGTGCAATTTTGGTAGAAGCCATTATGAGGAACAATTCAGTGAAATTATTTTGAATATGGACCTGTGGTTCAGGAGATGTTGTTCAAAGATATTTCTAATCTAGAGCTGTGGATGAACCATTCGCGTAATTTTGGTAAAGTGCATGATGAGACCAATTCTGTGAAATTATTTTGAATTTGGACCAATGGTTCAGCAGATGTCGTTTAAAGACATTTCTTATCTAGAGCTCTGGCAGCCCTTTTGTTCGGCAGTGCAAAACCATTTGTGCAATTTGAGTAGAGGGCATTATGAGGACCAATTCTGTGAAATTGTTTTAAATTTGGACCAGTCATTCAAGAGATATAATTTAAAGACATTTCTTAAGTAGAGCTCTTGCAGCCCAGCCCCTTTGTTTGGTGGAGCAGAACCACTTGTGCAATTTTAGTATAGGAATAATTCTTTGAAATTATTTTGAATTTGGACCAGTGTTCCTTTAAAAATATCTCTTATCTAGAGCTCTGGCATCCCTTTTGTTCAGCTGAGCCGAAATATTTGTGCAGTTTTGGTAGAGGGTATCATGAGGAACAATTGTGCGAAAATATTTTGAATTCAGACCAATGGTTCAGGAGATGTCGTTTAAAAGATATCTAAAGCTCTGGAGGCCCTCGTGTTCAGTGGAACAGAACCATTTATGCAATTTTGGTAGAGGGCATTATGGGAAACATTGATGTATAATTATTTTAGATCTGAACTAGAGGTTGAGGAGGAGATGTTGTTTAAAGAAAAAGTTTACGAACGGTGGACACACGACTGATGAAGACTGATCACAATAGCTCACCTTGAGCCTTTCGCTCTGGTTAGCTGAAAACCAACCCTCCTATAACTGTTTAGCAGACACTGCCATTCAGTATCTTCAAAGACATACTTCTACCCTTACCCTACACTTTATAATGATTCTTATAATGTTTAACAAGCCTCCAGAAAAGAGTGTGTATCAAAAATTAGATTTTCTTATTTATCAACCAACGGTTCTTTTGAACACACATAACATAAGTTTAAATTGATGGGCAAGAAAATGATAACAATTTTATGCTAATATTTCCCCTTATCCTGACCTATGTAATTTACCTGGTTTCTGGGTTGATCTGGGCACACATCACAGCGAGCTTCAGCACCGGGTCGGGACAATCCTGACAAAATAGTTCCTTAAATGCTTCCACATTTAGACCAAAGTCATTGCTTCTTGGAAGAAGATCAGGGTCTGCAAACACTCGTCCAATTATCTGGCAGAAAAAAAAAAACAATATGAGATATTGCATGACAAAACCAACAAAATGACCAGCAAACGCTCAGTGTTGTTGTGTTGTGTTTAAATTTGGGCTTAACCCTTTGTATACAGGAAACCCCTAATGAGTACTTTTGCAAACAGTGAAGACCCAGATGAAATGCCTCCAGCAATTTTACAGTTGGTGCGCCATTTTTTACCCAACAAATCGATTAAAAAAAACGTAAATTATTATCTATAGCAGAGCCTCACTTTGATTTCAACCGTTGCTATGAACAACGGATCTTGGAAAACCACAACTGAATACCATTTATAGCAGTCTCTTTGTGATTTTGAAGCATTGCAAAGTAAAAAAGACAAATTTTCAAGGGTTTTAACTCTCTTTACTATTGAGCTGGCTTAAATTTGCTGAAAGTCAACTGCTTTAGATCTTGCATCCCATGGACCAAAGCTACTTGTCTGTTTTGCATACTGATGATTTTCGTGGCGTATTTAGATATTATTACGACATAAACGCAAACAATGAGACTATGCATGGTCTGGTTAACAAGAGGCGGCTGTACATCTATATTTATTATTAGCTCACCTCACACAGAACTATTCCAAATGAGAAGACATCCACTTTTTCATCATATCTACTTCCATTCATCATTTCTGGTGCCATCCAGAATGGGTTGCCGACAACTGTGTAACGTTTCTTACGCTGAAACCTTTTTTTCGTGCTCTTTGTTGGGGATGTTGGCGTTGTCGCCTTCTGGTTTCTTCTGAAATCTACATCTGGAATTACCCGTGCGAGACCAAAGTCAGCAACCACGACAGTCTGGTCCTAAAGTTAACAAAAGAAAGTGTTACAGTAAAACCGGTGTAAAACGGCAACTCTCAAAAAGACCGAAAATTAGTTTTCAAGACCTATTATCGCTTAATGCAGGTCAAAAAAATTGCAGAATGCTCCAAGGGGAGCATTCTGCAATTTTTTTGACCTGCACTTTCCGCCTTCATTAAGCTACCATTTGTCATTAAAATCTTTGCTTTGTCTACTTTTGAGTGGCTGTTTTATACAGGTTTTACTCTTTTTTGAAATGATATAATCATTCAGTGTTTCTAAAACCATATGCATGAATATGTTAACAATGAAATTTCTTCTTTTTTTTGGAATGAAAATAACTAATTCAATCACTTTACCTCATTTTAGTGCAGACAGGCATGAGCAAACAGCTCAAAGCAAGCTCAGCCTGCCTCTGAAATCAGATCAGATAAGAAAACTTTTTGAACATAAAATTTGTTAACAATTATTTTTCATGAGGCCAAATAATTTTTTTGAATTGTTTCTCAGGCACCGCAGCATCTGTTTTAAAAGTTCCGCATTATGTCTTTTTATCACTTTATTAAAATAAAAAATGAAATAAAAAATGCATTTCCAGTTTGAACCATCATTATCAGTAATAGTCATGAAGTTCCACTCGGATGTTGTGGTCCATTTACAGTTTTATGCACCCAATATTTTCCACTGTTTAGTTATCGAGCCCCAACAGTGTAAGCTTTATACATCAGTGATGAAATCAAATCTACTTGACGTGCAGATGCTTTCTCTATCAAGTTTTATGGCCTGACGTGAATAATATCTGATGAAATATTGGTACAAGCACAACTTTTACAAAATATAGTTCGGAGTTTAGAAAAAAAAGTTCTCTCATCTGTTTTTTGCCTAAATATAAATAAAATAAAAACCTGCCCTGCCGCATCTGTTATTAAAAGTGGCCGGAGAAACAATTCAATTTTTTTTTTGGCCTTATTAATCTTCCACATGCACATCTTCAAAATGTCAGTAAAACTTTCTAACTACATGTATAGAATTGAATAAAGGAATTATAGGCATAATGCGTATAAATGAAATAAATTTACCTTTCTACAAAGGCAGTTCTGTGAGTTGAGATCACGATGTATTATGTCCATTGAGTGGAGGTATGCCTACAAAATAATGACACTTTGTTGTAAATTTCTTTTGCTTAACTGGCCCTATGTTATTTGCCAGCAAAGACACCACTTCAGTGTTACAACTTTCACACCTCATCAGGTACTCAAAGTGATTCAACAAAAATGCACGAAGTTGGTGGTCTCAAATTCACTCCACATGCAACATGGGTGGATCCAGAGGGGGGGGGGGGGCAGGGGCTACAGACCCCCCCCTGAAAAATCACAAAGCTACCAAGCCAGCATTCAATGTTGGGCCATCATCTGCCCACCAGCGAAACACCATTGAGGGCCATCATCTGCCCACCAGCAAAACACCATTTCAATGGTGTTTCGCTGGTGGGCAGATGATGGCCCATTTTTTGGCGGTATTTGGATCCTCTATCGCCCCCATCAACTGTAAAAAAAAAAAAAGGTTATCAAATTTGGACCCCTCTCACAAAACTTTATTGCAGATATGTGACGTCAAAAGTGCAGACTACCGCTATGTCTTTCTTTTGAGCATGTAATATACTACAACAGTGGAAAAAATTGACATCATTTAATATTTGATTCACATTCAGTCCTGCTTCTACTACAGTACCAGTGCTAAAGTAGTTCGATGTGGGAAAAATATGTATGATGGTGATACAGAATCAGAAAACACTAGAAGCATGCTACAGGATTTTGTATTTTTGTGTCGGAAAATAAGCAGTATCTAGGGGTATTTTTTGTAGGTATATAATAAATATATGGGCCTTGACGTGAGAAAACCGGACTTTGTTGCATACAGTCTGATCAGAGCCTTTGTAATTAGCTCTCCAGCTAGTATTTGTTTGTTTGTTTGTTTTGTTGCTTTACATCCCAAGTAAACAGCTATGGTCATGGCGGGACGGTCAGTTCACCTAACCACACTTTTTCCTGGGCAAGCTTGAACAAGCAGTTAATCAGTACTTCGTGCACATACTTTCGCTTGTAACTGACAACAACCCTTCTTGAATGATTCAGCGGAAGGGAGGAGAATGACCGTAGAAATTATTTCACGATCAATCTCCACGAAAGTATGGGATCGGGCCGGGATCGAACTCGCGACCCCTGGATCTGCAGTCAGACTCGCGTCTGTTGCCAGACACGTTTCCGACTGCGCTACGCGGCCCGGTCTCCAGCTAGTATAATCTTGCTACACACAAAATGTCAATACTCTAGCAAGTCTCTGTGTCTTAGCAGACTGGGTTGAGCCTTATTTGGTTGGAAACCCAGGACTTTAGTTAAGAGTGTGTAACAGGAAAATAATTACTTGTTTCTCAACCAAAACATATGTTGTGAGTACTCAAAAGAACCGTCTCAATGAGACGGTTCTTTTGAGCACCCAAAACATATGATAAAATTTATGGGTCAGAAAATATTTACAACCCTGAAACCCTGAAACAAGATTTTCTGGTGATGTGACCCATATTGATATTTATTTTATACTTAGCAGTGAAATCACTGCATATCAAAACAAATAAAAGTGATATCAATCACTAGTGAAATTATATGATATCAATCACTAGTGATTGATATCAGCCTATATTTTCACTGTAGCGTTTTTGGATCCATTCTGACTTTTCCATTTACTTAATGCAGCTCACTTCGACAGTTCAAACGCCTATAACTTTCTTATTTGTGAACAAAAACACCAAGTGTGGGTAGTCATTTTCTTAGTAAGAACATGAGAGACATTTAGGTACCAAAATGAATCAGATTTGCTGAAATTTTTCCATTTTGAATTTTCAACACCTCCCGCTTCAGTGAGTGAGGCAATGCATCTAACCTATGTTACGCAACGTCATCAACAAATTATAACATTGTTTATTATGTCACTTGTCGCGCACTTTGACGCTGAATAAATTTCTTCCTGATGACTATAGATCATGTAGATTGATCCAGGTATTCTGTCACAAATGCTCCTTTGTCTTCTTTTACATTATTCTGATTCGGCTTGAAGCATGGTTAACAAATTGATTAACTGTAAATCTTCTAAAAAGTATACAATAAAAAGAAAATTTACTCTTTTTTTTAATAAATACCAAATATATTTCATCTCCTGAGTTGAAAACATCGAGATTTTCATTCGTGCTGCGCACTCATGAAAATTCTGATGTTTTCAACACACTCGATGAAATATATTTGGTATTCACCTAAAAAAAGTAAATATCCTCTATGTTGTATGAAATTTGTCAGCTCAAAAATCAATATGTTCAGTTAAGAAATCTTTTTGAGCATAAAAAGGTTTACCATGCACAGATCCAGTAATTTTCATCAGACCACGGTTCCCCACTCTGGATCCATGCATGTTTACTCACCATCCCTGAAGAGATGTCTCTAGCCATGTTGACTTTCTTAAGATTACTGATGTGTTTGCTCGTATCATGGAGAAGATCTTTTAACGTGCCACCATCAACAAATTCTGTGACCAGATTGAGTTTCTTGTCTTTGTACATGACACCAAGCAGTTTAAGAACATTGGGATGGTCGAGACTTCTCAACACAGAAACCTGCAAATATTGGAACCATCAAGGATTTCTTAAACTTTCTTATGAATACTTATGTTTTTGCTGTTACCATGAAGGAGGTCTTTTAAATTTTTGCCTACTGGGGAAGTTTTCATCCGTTTTGTCATCTGTTGTCTTTTTTCAAAATCAACTTCTTAGAAAAATCCTTTCAGGAGTACCATCAGAGTGTCAAACAGTTTGGATCCAGAACAGGCCTGACATTTTGTCAGGCCTGGTCTGGCTCCAAACTGTTTGTAAAGTTTATCAGCAGATGACACAAGTAGGTAAAGTGTTAGAGTCCCATCGTCAATAAATTCTGTGTAAGGATTCAATTTTTATCTTTGTACATGACACCAAGCAGCTTAAGAACATTTGGATGGTTGAGACTTCTCAAGACTGAAACCTGCAAATATAGGAATCATCCAGGATTTGTTTAACTTTCTTAATATTACTGATGTGTTTGCTTGTACCATGAATGTCGTTTAAAACTTTGCCTACATGCTTTTTGTCGTCTGTGCTGCTACTATTGTATTTTTCAAAATCATTTTCTTTGAAATTTCTGTCAGGATACTATCCAAGTTTGTTTGTTTGTTTGATTCTTTACGTCCCAATCAACACTCTTTCAGTTACATCGGAACAGATCTTCCTGGGTTGAACCAGTGCTAAGCTAGAATTAATGTGTCTTGCTCAAGGACACAACACAGTGACACCGGTGAGGCTTGAACCCGCGGCCCTTCCGTCCCAAGTCAAGCACTCTACCACTGAGCCACTGTGCCCCCATACTATCAGAGTGTCAAACAATTTGGATCCGGATCAGGCCTGACATTTTGTCAGGCCTTGTCTGGGTCCAAAATATTCGCAAAGGTTATCAGCAGACAACAATAGTAGGTAAAATGTTAAAGTCCCACCGTCAACAAATTCTGTGACAAGATTCAGTTTTTTTTATCTTTGTACATGACACCAAGCAGTTTATGAACATTTGGATGGTCGAGACTTCTCAAGACTGAAACCTGCAAACATTGGAACCATCAAGGATTTGTTAAACTTTCTTAATATTACTGATGTGTTTGCTTGTACATTTAAACCTGTGTAAAACGGCCACTCAAAAGTAGACAAAACAAATAATTTAATGGCAAATGGTAGCTTAATGAAGGTCAAAAGTATTGCAGAATACTCCCTTTACATTGTTTAAATCTTCGCCTACATGCTTTTTTGCTGTCTGTTGCTGCTGTATTATTCAAAATCAACTTCTTTGAAAATTTCTGTCAGGAATACCATTAGAGTGTCAAACAGTTTGGATCCAGATCAGGCCCAACATTTTGTCAGGCCTGGTCTGAGTCCAAAATGTTTGCAAATGTTATCAGCAGACGACACTAGTAGGTAAAGTGTTAAAGTCCCACCGTCAACAAATTCCGCAGCAAGATTCAGTTTTTTATCTTTGTACATGACACCAAGGAGTTTAAGAACATTTGTTTGGTGAAACTTCTCAAGATAGAAACCTGCAAATGAATGAAGTATCAAGGATTTTTAAAGCTACGATTCCGGTACAAAGATTGGCTTTATTTTCAAAAGAAAAAAATATCCATCAGAGTGGATCATGCCAACCAAACTATCTGATGCTCAATTACTGTTTGTACTTTTGATTGTGGGGAGAGAGCCATCCCCCACGCCTACCAAATGATTTGATGCTAAAAGGCTGGTTAAATATGAAAAACAATTGCCCTAGGCTGAGAATCAAAAATTGGAAAATGCCATGCAATAGCCTATAGGTTCCTGAGTTTGTGGTATAAATATGAGGTCAGATAGTTCTCCTGTTTTGTCAGATTTAGTTTTGGCGCAATGATGGTTGTACCAGAATCCAACAGGAACATGTTCATTACGTGAAAAAAGATATGACATATCTTAGTTCAAGTTTTATACCACAAATGTAGGCTTCAATATGCTATTGCATGACATTCTTTGATTTGTGATTCTCTTTCAAGGGCAATTGTTTTTCATTTTTAACTAGCGTTTTACATTCAAAGCATTGGGTAGGCGTGGGGGATGACACTCTCCCCACAATCAAAAGTACAACACACACAGTATAGATCATAAGGTGGCTTCATCAGTGTAAAGACTGGAAGTCGTACAAAAAGGTTTCTTGGAGTTTTGTTTTTGTTTTGTTGCTTTATGTCCCAAGTCAACAGCTATGGTCATTGCGGGACGGTCAGTTCACTTAACCACACTTTTTCCTGGGCAGGCTTGAACAAGCGGTTAACCAGTAATTCGTGCACATACTTTCGCTTGTAACTGACAACAGCCCTTCTTGAATGAATCAGCGGGAGGAGAATGACCGTAGAAATCATTTCATGATCAATCTCCACAAAAGTATGGGACCGGACCGGGATCGAACTCGCGACCCCTGGATCTGCAGTCAGACACGCATCTGTAGCCAGACACGTTACCGACTGCACTACGCGGAGTATAATTATCACTTCAAATGTGTTGTTTTAAGGAATCCTAAAAATGGCTTTCTACATTTGAGCCGTGTTATGAGATTTCCAACAATGTGGTGTGTGCCACAAGCAAAGCCTAAGATCAGCCTGTGCATATGCAGTCTGATCAGAGCCTTTGCTTGTCACTTGAATATTATATGAGTGTTGAGCTACTGACAGAACATCATTTGGAGTTTCTATGCTTAAAAGGAGGCGACACAGGCTCGTCTGAGTCTACAATTGTAAAAATGCCACATTGTTGGAAATCACATGTGACAGCTCATTTTACGAAGTCGTTTCAAACTTACCTCTTTCAAGAAGCATTTTTGAGCTTCTTCGTCAAACCTGAAGAGCTCTTTGAGAACCATTACCTCCCCTGACACTTTGTGAGTGACCTTGAACACTTGTCCGAAGAAACCAGCACCGAGGACCTGACCTACTACCAGGTCACTGGTGCGGAACACACGATGGGTCTGTGGTTGAGATCTGAAAGACTGGGTGCGACTGAGGTCCACGCTCTTCTGTCTTGGTGAAGGTAGCGGGGAAGGAGACTTACTTCTTCTACGTACATGGCTGCTTCTAAAAATATAAAATAAGCACACTATATATTGTTTGATACATGGAGACATTTCTTTTATGCACTGAGAATATATGTGTTTTGATGGGAAATGCTGAAAATTATCATTATTGGTTTAATATATTATTTGGGCCTCATCGCGACAAAACCTGTCTTCGGGGTTTCCGTGAAAGCGAGATTCAAACCGGTCCTCTCAGGTACAGAAACTAGCTAGAATATAAAAATTTCGCTGGTAGCATGTTGAGAGATGATACTTTCCAAAACATGAACAACAAAGGCGCTGATCAGTCTGTGTGGGCTGGTCTGCGCCTTTGTTGTTCGCAAACCTCCGAAGACGGGTTTTCTCGCAACGAGGCCCATTTAATAACTACCTGCCTTTAATTCAAACTACTTGCAATTAGAAGTAAAAACTCAGGTCCCAAGGACTTTGAATAAATATGACTTACTGTACCTATTTGGGGTATTTAGGATATCTTTGGGTCTGAGGTGGACCCTTGTTCCATCAATCTCCACTGTCCTACTTGGAGTTCTTTTGTTCTCATCCTTATCGTCTCTGTAACTGTTCCTCTCGGAATGACTGTTCCGCTCAGAGTCTGGTTTGTAGGGTAGGGGTGACGGGTCCCTCTCAACAGTTAACTGTAATGCTTCATTTGGATTCTGCAGTAAATCTTTGATCTGGAAAAATAATGTTATTCATTTATAAGGAGTATGTGATAAAGTATCAGGGGAGACAACATATTACTGTTTGGATAGTTTGTCTCATTCGATGTTATAATATAGGTCCAGATAAGTGAATTTTTCAAGCGTAAAATTGCTATTATTTTCTAGCCCATCAATTTTAACATGTGTTGTGGGTGCTCAAAAGCACCGTCTCATTGAGACGATTCTTTTGAGTACCCACAATGTATGTTTTGGTTGAGAAATAAGAAAAATAAATTCAAATACACACTCTTATCTGGAGGCCTGCCAGTGAGATAAGCTAATTTTTTAGTGTAAAGTTTTGATAATTTTCTTACCAGTTCATGTAACAAATTCAGAAACATTTATTTGTATAGTGTGTTTACTAGGTTAAATGTGCTATATTACTGCATAAAACACATTGTCACATGCTATTGAAACCTGTGCATTAACCCATGAAAATCCATGTATTAACAAGGATATTCATATGCTGTTTTAAAACAGATTGCTACTAAAAATACACTCTTTCAAACTGGAGGCCACTAAATTTACAATAGCTGATCCATTACAGGCTATCGAAACCTGTGCGCTAACACAATGAAATCCATGTAGTTGGCGGGAAAGAGCTTATGATCACATATGCAGAGCCCGAGTGTGATAATGTGTTGCAGCCCGAACCGCAAAGCTGTGAGGGATGCAACACATTATCACACTCGGGCGTGGCAAATGTTATTATTATACCTCACATGAATTTCCCGAAAAGAATACGGAATAGAATGTTATATCATCATTGTTATATACCTTCCTTTCAAGCACAAGCAGTTCCAAATAATTTTATTCAATTGTATGCAGAAATGTCCACCCTAACAACAAAACCACACCGCATAGGGGGCAATCGAAAAAGTTAATACTATTGAAAAACCTAGACCAAACTATTTTTGGTCTACGTTCGTTGATAGTATTGGCGTTTTCGATTGCTGCCTATCCGGTGTGGAAACAAAATTATTTTTTAATAGAAACATGAAAAATGTAATTTATTCCTAGTAGTTTTGACTACCTATTCAGTATATTCAATAAACACATCGGATAGGCGGCAAGCGAAAGCGTTAATACTATCGACGCACGTAGATCTAAGATCTTTCGAAACAGTTTTCAATTGCCGTTTGAGGCCCGACTGGCGACAATTGGCAATGGAAAACACTGGTTCAAGCAATTTGTGATCCGTGTTCATCGATTGTTCAGACCGTTTTCGATTGCCGCCTGTCCGGTATGCTAAAAAAGTGCATTTTATGGTAACTGAAATAGTTTGGTCATTTCTCCATAAAACATTAGCGACGATATCTTAACTTGCAGATGATGTCCTTGAGCGGGCTTAAACGGCATTGAAGCCCTCTGCCGTCATGTATCAATGGGAATGAAGCCCGGGGCCAGTGATTTGTCGCATTGTAACATGTTAAATTTAGATGAAAAGTACAACTGTCAGGGATTGAAACAAGTCAAGTTTATAATAGTAAACATTTATAAGGTATATAACAATGTGCATTAACCCATGAAAATCCACGTATTAATAAGGATATTCATATGCTATTAATAAACAGATTACGACCTATCATTACACTCATTCAAGCCTGAGGCCACTAAATTTTTACAATGGCTGATCCATTAATCACTCTTATATAATGATTGGTCCTGGAAAACAAATAAGGACCTCTAACCTCCTGCCATGTGTTGACTGCGAAA
The DNA here is from genome assembly GCA_964019695.1 of Loripinus fragilis. Lineage (NCBI taxonomy): Eukaryota > Metazoa > Mollusca > Bivalvia > Lucinida > Lucinidae > Loripinus > Loripinus fragilis. Next base: position 79,438,439 of record OZ026525.1, read on the forward strand.
TGGATACAAAATAATTCTCATATTTATCTTAAATTTTGATGAATACTTTGTTAAATTTACTCATATGCCTCGGGAGATGTTAAAAACCATGGGCTTCACACTCAGTTTTTAACTGTTAACATCTCCCTCGAAACCTGATAAATGTAAATGCATGAAAGACCATGTTTGGGGGTGCCTCTTAGTCTGAAATGAAATTCCCTGACTTTTCACTGACTTTTCCCTGACCAAAATTCATTTTTCCCTGACCATTGTATCGAAATTTACTTACACCTATACAGCCTTCCATTTTGCCCATGTTCAATCAAACTATTAAAATTAAAATTTCCTTGACCTTGAAGAAAATAACAAATTTCCCTGATTTTTCCCTGACCAGTGGGCAACCTGATTGAAGAATCATCTCACCTCATCTAATGATTGTTCTTTGACAGTGACACCGTTGACTTCAAGGACCCTGTCCCCGATGTTGAGCAGTTCTAGATCAGGACTCTCATCCAATCTGGAAAAGAACATAAATCCCACTGAACCTGGATTTAGCCCTGTTTTATCGAAATCACTGTAGATCCAGATCAGCTGGCTTCTGATGAAGCCATCTGATCAGGACTCACACTGTTTTCCACTCTGCTTGTAACTAGAATGCTGCAGGTTAAGGGGATAAAAATTGGGGAGGACTGTAGTAAAAAAATATTCAGCATGACAAGAGTTAATACCCGTTTGAGCTAAGTATGGCCAAAACTCTCCAAAAACATTCTTAGTGCAGTGTTAGTATACTGATTGCTCATATACTCATTGCTTTTTTAACAGGTCAGGTCCCTTTGGAGATGATGAAAACCTCTGGCTTCACTCACATATCTCCCTTGGGACAAGGCAAACGTTAATGCATGAAAAACCATGTTTAATCCCAAAACTAATATGTATACATGTATTCTGAATAAAGACTGAGTATGATCTAGCTGTAATTATGATGCTTAAAATTGTCAGAGGGTCAAGGGAGTGAGGTTTGCATACAATATGTCATTAAAATGGAAAGCTGACTTATGGGATAACTGCTTTGTATATTGTAATGTATGTTTTGGTTGATAAATTGCTTTGTAATTTATGTTTTGGTTGATAAATTGCTTTGTATATTGTAATGTATGTTTTGGTTGATAAATTGCTTTGTATATTGTAATGTATGTTTTGGTTGATAAATAAGAAAATTCATTTATAGCTATGCATACAATGTATGTTTTCATAAGAAAATAATAAGATTTTTTTTTTGAATTATGCATCTTATCTAGAGGTATTGATTGAGGATTACAGAAGCTTAATTACAGGTTTTACAGCAATTGATGTAGTTTTATCAGGAACACAATATAGAACCCATAACAAGCCATTTAGCAAATTATAAAGTTGCCTGCCCAGGCCTCCAGTTAAGTCAGGGTAATCAAAATTATTTTCCTTATTTCTCAACCAAAACATATGTTGTGGGTACTCAAAAGAACCGTCTCATTGAGACGGTTCTTTTAGGCACCCAAAACATATGTTTAGACTGATTGATAAGCAAAAAAACCAAATTTTATGCTAAATATTATTCTTTATCAAAACCTTTGCTTACTTATATATCTTGAGCTGTGGAGCTAAGGCTTGCTGAAGGTCAACATTTCCTGAAATTCTGGACTCATGAGCTCTTTTCTCAATGCTGAAGTGGAGGCCGCGGTGTCTGTCTGGTGTTGGCGGGATGTCAACCATCTGTATGGAATGTGGTTTACGTCGTCGGGGAGTTTCGGACAACAATGGCTTCATCTGTGTGCTATAACACTCGCCACTAGAAGAAGAAAATAGACTAGCATGTGAGATTTTTTTTTACTTATTTGCTCATGCCCTAAGGCATTCTTAAACTCTTTGCATGCTGGGTAATTTTTTTATGACTTTTTGTCATCTGAAGACATTTTTAACATAACCTTTTCAAAATATTATGTCAGTATCAAACAGCTTGGATCCAAATTGCTTGAAAAGGTTATCAGCCGACAACAAAATTCACCGCTAGCACGCAAAGCTTTAAACATGCATTTTGTTTGTCTGTTTGTTTGATTCTTTACCTCCCATCAACAATTTTTCAGTTAAACAGAGACATGTCTTCCTGGGTTGAACCAGTACTAAGCTAGGATGTGTCTTGCTCAAGGACCACAACGCAATGACGCCGGTGAGGCTTGAACCTGCGGCCCCTCGGTCTCAAGTTAAGCACTCTACCACTGAGCCACTGCGCTCCCCTTAAACATGTATGTGAATCTTACGAGAAGGACTTAAGAGGTCTAGATTTCGGCCTGAGCCATCATCTTTATCCATACTCTGTTGTGAGTGAGCAAGAAAGACTCTCGCGAGACTGCCCATTTGAACAGGCTCATCTAAGCCTTCCCTGCTTGCATATGGGCCTCGATGCAAGAAAACCGGTCTTCGGGGTTTGCGAATAACAAAGGCACAGACCAGCCGGGTAGTCTGATCAGCACCTTTGTTATTCGGTTATTGGAAAGTATCATATCTTAAGTTGCTACGAGCAAATTTTCAATTTTCTAGCCAGTCTCTGTAGCTGAGGAGACTCGTTTGAGCTCGCTTTGTCGGAAACCCCAAGGAAAGTTTTTGTCGCGACAAGGCCCATATGCGACAAGTTTCACGAAAGAGTTCACTATGCCTACCCTATCTGCTAAGGTGCAAAAAAAATATGCAGCAACAGATTTTAGACCCTGATCATACTAAAGCAGGCTTTTGTTGTGTGCAAAATAAATATCATCTCTTTAATCTCTTTTGTAAGTTCTTACAAAGTCTCATATTAAAATTAATGATCATTTTAAAAGTATCAAATGTTTACTTGATTTAATACTTGTGTCGGATGAAAAATGCCCATTTAAACAGACATATTTTGCATGCTGCATGTTGGTTTTTTGTTGTCTGCTAATTTTTTTTCATAATTGAAAATTGTTTAAAATTTATTTCAGGATTACCATCTGAGTGTCAAGTGGTTTGGATCCAGATAAGGCCTGACATTTTGTTGGGCCTGATCTGGGTCCAAACTGCTTGAAAAAATAACAGCAGATTACAAAAGTCGCAACTAGCAGGATAAGAGTTAAAAGTCACGTACATAAATGACAAGAAGTCTATTTGAGAGCAAGGACAGCCCTAGGGAAAGGGACAGCTCCAGGAAGATGGTAGATCTTCAGACTAATCTGAACATTCCCTGAAAGTCCATGTAATACAATTGATATTAAAATATCATGAGTCGGCTCAATGCACAATTAAGCAGACTGATCTAGGTATTTCTTAACTCTTTGTCTAACAGTGTCATCTGCTGATGATAACCTTTGCAAAAAGTTGGACCCAGATCAGGCCTGAAAAATGTCGGGCCTGGTTTGGATCCAAACTGTTTGATACTCTGATTGTATTCTTGAAAGAACTTTTCAAAAAAATTGATTTTATCCAAAAAAAAATCAGCAGACGATAAAAAGCATGCAAATTACACAGTAGGTATTTTCTTAAAAGCATATGTTCAGTTCTTGCGGCTCATGTACAAGTCTCAGTATTGATCTGGATCCAAACTGTTTGACACGCTGATGGTATTCCTGAAAGAATTTCTTTCAAAAAAGTTAATTCTGAAAAAAGTCACCAGACGACCAACAAAAGCAAAGCGCTAAAAGCATATGTTCAGATCTTGCGGCTTTTTAACAAATATCAGTATTGATTGGTTGTGCGTCTAGATGTCCGGAAGAGGCTGGAATAACTAATGGATGCTGTCAAGATTGTCTGATAAGCAGATTACAAGAGGCTTTGAGACCTTTTTTTCCATTCTGTAACCAGACAATTATTATATAACCTAATTTCTTATATGGGCATTGCCATAGATTAACTCTTTGCCTACTGGGTAATTTTGCACGCTTTTTTTGTCGTCTGCAGATTTTTTTCAAAATCAATTTATTTGAAATACCATCAGTGTCAAACAGTTTGGATCCAGATCAGGCCCAACAAAATATCGGGCCTAATCTGGGTCCAAACTGTTTGCAAAGGTTATCAGAAGATGACACAAGAAGGTAAAGAGTGAAGGCTGGCAACCAGCCCAATAAGCCTTCAGTTGCATTTAGCTTTAATTCCTTCCCTGCTAGTGGAGACTTCTGTCTTCTGCTGCTAACCTTAGAAAACAGTTTGAAACAAGATCAGGCCCAACAAAATATCTGACCTGATCTGGACCCAAACTGTTTGATTCTATGGCAGCAATCCTCATCCATATTTTCTTTTAGTATTTATTTTCAAAACTTCAGTAGACAACTTTGCAAAATTACCTTCATGCAAAGATTAACATTTGGATACCTTCACTTATAACCATACTGAACACGTTCCTCAATGAGATGTCCAGTTTAGCTATAATAAGTTCTAGAGAGCAAATAACAAAGTCGCTGATCAGACTGGTAGAATTGCAGGCTGATTTGCACCTTTTCCTTCACATACAACAAAATCAGTATTTCTCGCAACATGTGTCATTGTAAGGAACTAATAGTTACCAGTAAAGTTTGGACCTCTCAACTAAGGCATAGTTTTCTCCATCCCCGATATAGGTATTGCAGCGACTACATTGAAAACACTCTGGGTGGTATCTGTGCTCCCCAGCAACCTGAAAATGGATTGCATTTGCATCAGCCCTTATATAAGAGTGTGTAATAGAAAATTCTTGCTCTTATTTCTCTACCAAAACATATTTTGGGTTTTCCTAAGAACCTTCCCAATGATACGGTTCTTTTGAGCACCCAAGACACATGTTTAAATGGATAAATAAGAAAATTATCAAAATTTTAAACTCAAATAAATTTTAGTCAAAGCAATATTCCCTGGCTTTTCCCTGGCAAATATGATTCATCAGGACAAGATTTACTCCAATGTCTTGATTAACCTAATTTGATCATAGCAAATCTAATTAATGACATATATAAGACAAAGTCTTAGCATTTTCATGCTGAAATTTATATTAAGTGTTTAGTGTCATATGATAATAGAATCTAACATTCATGCTCCTGTATTATTAGATTTATTTAACTCATTGAAATAAAGTGATAAAATGCTCGGCATAACCTCCCATTTTATCCCTTTTCCCCAACTTGCTAAATAAATTTAATAAAACAGGAGCACTTATGTTAAGTCCCTGTCACACTACGAGCGTATGCCAACATATAAAAAATTCAGCAAGTACGTTGGTATACGCTGAGTACTTTAGAAATAAGTTTTAAACACGTTACGAATACGCTATAGTATGGTGGTATACGTTGACATACGGCCAAGAAGTCCAACATTTTGTGCATCCATAAAAAATTACAGCGTACGCGAACGTACTGCTTCTATACATTAGGCATACGCTAGATGTACGCAGCAGGTAAGTTATGCATACGTTAAGGTACGTTAGCATCAACGTATGCGGACATATGAGAAATTAAGCAAGTACGTTGGTGTACGCTGAATACTCTAGAGATAAGTTTTAAACATGTTACGAACATGTTACTGTACGTTAGTATACATTGTCATACGGGGAATAGAACCCGAAATTTTGTACTCGCATAAAAAATTTTCAGCGTATGCCGACGTACTGCTTATACGTTAGGCATAAGTTAGATGTACGCAACGGGTAGGTTATGCATACATTAAGGCACGTTAGCACCAACGTATGAGGACGTATGAAAATTCACCAATTGCGTTCGTATATGCTAAATAAGTTAGAGATACGTTTTCAATTTGTTACGAACATGCTACAGTTCATTGGTATATGTTGTCATATGGCAAAGTTCCCAAAATTTTGTACTGTTTTATACGTTTGACATAAGTTAGATGTACGCTACATGTAAGTTTTGCATACGTTAACGTACATTATATGTACAATCCAGCATACATTAGACGTTCGTTGTGCATAAGTTTCTCATAAGTCAAGAACACTAATACATTCTATGTTCGTTTTGCGTACGCTTTGCATAGGTTCAGAGAAGCTTCCTCTGATTTTTTAATTAGATTTCAGCATATGCCATCGTACTAGATATTTTTCATACGTCGGCATGCATTGGCTTAAACGTTATAGTGTGACAGGGCCTTAAGATCCTCTATGATGCCAACTGTATATATAAGCTTGTTTTTCAAAGAGTTTGGATCCAGATGAGGCCTGACATTTTGTCAGGCCTGATCTGGGTCTAAAGTGTTTGCAAAAGTTATCAGCAGACGGCAATATCTGGGTCTAAAGTGTTTCCAGAAGTTATCAGCATAGAACAATAGTAGGCAAAGAGTAAACAACTTAACATGGCTGTTTATCTCCACAATCATAACCAAGTTTTGTGAACAGAAAAATGCATTCAACTTTCATTTACCTCAAAGTCCATTCACCAAGATTTTGGTAATTTTCACAAACAAGAGGGACATAGTGGCCCTAAATCACTCACCTAAACTATGTGCACCAGTCATATAAGCGTATGTGACCCCAAAGGAGGTCCATTTTTGCCTCAGGGGCATAATTTGAACAATTTTGGTAGAGGTCCATTAGTTGATGCTACATACTAAATATCAAGGCTCTAGGTGTTGTGGTTTCAGACAAGAAGATTTTTAAAGTTTCCATCTTGAAAATCTATTTTTAGCCCTTGTGACCTAGATATGCAATGGACCTGAACCACTTGAACAAGTACTAAAGAGGGCCATATAAGGATTATTTCTGTCAAGTTTGGTCAAAATCCACCCAGAAGTTTATGAGATGTCATTTAAGTCAATTGTTAAAGGACGGACTACGACGGACGAAGACTGATCACAAAAGCTCACCTTGTCACTACGTGATAGGTGAGCTAAAAGTTTGCATATGCAGACTCTATACTGTTTGTAAAGGTGATTGCAGCAGACAACAAAAGTTACCACTGAAAAGAATAAATCAATCATTACCATGACTGGTCCTGTGATTATTTCAGTGCACCCATTGCAAGCTTCTCCAAACGCTGACCAGTAATCTTGTTTACAGAAGAGCTTGCCATTCTTCTCAAAGTACCAGTTGGAGAGACACTGGTTACACTTGGAGCATCTGAAATAAAAGAATTTACACGGCTGTTTATCTCCGCAATCATAACCTAGTGTTGTGAACAGAAAATACAGTCAACTCTCATTTGTAATGTTCATAAAAAAGTTTGCATATGCATAGACTGGCTAGAGCTTTTGCTGCTCAAAAACATGAAGTATTCGTTTGTTTTGATGCTTAACATCCCAGTCAACAATCGTTCATTCATGTTGGTACGCTTTCCCGTCTTTCTGGGTTGAACTGGGCAGTACTAAGCAGAGGATAAAGTGTCTTGCTCAAGGACACAACACAGTGCCTCAGGTAAGTCTCGAAAATGCAAACCTTTAATCTCAAGACAAACATTCTACCAATTGAACCACCATGTTCCTCTACATGAAGTATGGATGTAAATGTTCAAGGCTCAGACCAAAATTTAGACCTCTAGCTTCTCGAGGGGGTTCCATACCAGTATTTCTAAGGAAGCCTATAGCCACTAATGGTTTTCCAGGGGAGGTCTGGACCCCCTGTTCCCCATCCCCCTCTGGATCCGCCCATGATTTGAAATTGACTCACTCAAGATTGAAATTGATCATAATCCAATCACAAAACTTGGAGCATTACTATATCCATATATGTATAGATTAAACAATGGCATTTAAAACGGTTAATAACATATAGTTTGGTAACTATACTCAACGTCAGTGAAAAGTTACCAGTAAATCACATACACTTAACATAGGACAATATTTAGTTCATTCTGCACGGAGAACTGTGGATGCTTCAACACTCAATTTTATGGCATAGAGTCCCATGCATCAGAACTATGGAACGCGGTATCCATCACACCCGAATGCATTATACTCATTCCTCGACGGACCCCTACAGTTCCCATTGTATTGTATAGGAAAATGCGAAGTTTTTGTGCTATCTTAAAGTTTGATCTCAATTTTTGGTGTTTAATGGGATAACCCAAACCGTTTTAGTGGCGTTTTCAATGAAAATGTCTAGGGTATGTCCTGGCACGTTGTCTTCTGAAAATGATGATTTCAAATTCTTTAAAACTGCGAAAAACATAAAATGCACGTGCATGACGCGCACCATAGTTCCAGGGCTCGTGGAACTGTTTTATCTCTCCAAACCAGTTTGACTTTGACCAGAAACATGGTCGTAACAGGAGCCAAAGAGCTGTATTATATATTTTCCAAAATATTGAAATTTCGATGCTGGTAACTTTTCATTGACGCTGAGTATATATCTAGTTGAACATATGCAGACAAATTTAAAACCTATTGATACATATTGCAATATATTCTTACACTTTTACTTAACTTGATCCTCATTTACCAAATATTACATAATAAAAAGAAAATCATTAATCTCAAAAATATTTCAGCTAAATATCACACAACATAGGTTTAGATACATGTAAGCAAAATTTTTGAGTGTAAAATTGTAAATATTTTCTTACCCATCAGTTTTAACATATATTTTGGGTGCTGAAAAGAACCGTCTCAATGAGACGGTTCTTTTAAGTACCCACAACATATGTTTTGGTTGAGAAATAAGAAAATTATTTTTTGGTAAGCATTCTTAACAAAAGCCTGATCAACAAGGGATTTATTATATAGTATTTGCCAATTTTGTTTTAAAAGACTATATATCATTTCAGAATAAAACATGCATGCCTCTAGATAAGAGGGTGTACTTAAAAACAAATTTTCTTATTTTTTATCCGAAACAAATGTTGTGGATTATATAAATAACTCAAAAGAACTGTCAAAATGAGATGGTTCTTTGAAACACCCAAAATATATGTTAAAACTTATGGATAAGAAAATATTATTATTTCTACACTTAATTATTTTCTTGATCTTCATCTGGAAGGTCAGACCTTCCAACATGCAACAATAAATACAAATTTCACTAGGACACAGTATGGCACAAGCACAGCACAGCTATCTGGTGGGGCTCTCTCATGGTGGGGCTTATTTTAGAGACATACCTTCATCTACATCCTATATATTTCCTGTGCTGGAGCAGCTGTCAGGCTTGTGTGAGAGTGTGCATATACATTGCTTATCTGAGCCTTTAAAAAGTTACTATCAGTCAATTTTATTTTGTGATATAAGAACAAAAACTGCATGCCATTGGTCAAAAAGTGCCTCATAGCCATTTCTTGATTCCAAAGATTCAGTCTAGACAACTATAGTAGCCATATCTTAGGTCCAGATAGACTAACTTTTTATCCGTAAAATCATAATTATTTTCTTATCCATCAATTAAAATATATATTTTGGGTGCTCGAAAGAACAGTCTCATTGAGATGGTTCTTTTGAGTACCCACAACATATGTTTAAGTTGAGAAATAAGATAAGTATGCACTTTTATCTGGAGGCCTGGCAACAAAGTACATTCAAGGGCAAAGCTGGCAAAATTAATATCACCTATTTGATAAACTATGGTAACTTAAAAAGAATGGTGTAATTATGTCTCAAGTAGATTTTAATTAGCAGGAAATAACATCTGATCAAATTCTCTTAAGTTGCTATTTTTGGAGTAGGAATGTATCAATGATGCATCATACACTATGCTAATATAATAACGGGCAAATTCAGGAGATTTTGTTACTTATCAAAATATGCGTAGCGAAATTATTTAAACATAAAAATGCACTGCTATCTAGTGGGGCTAGAGGCCATACTTTGTCTCTACATTCCTACTTTGTCAATTCACCTTCCAAAAAGCATGCCTACCTTAACTCTGTTTACTAGTGTCATCTGGTGATAATCTTTGCAAACAATTTGGACCCAGATCAGGCCCGACAAAATTTCGGACCTACACTGGATCCAAACTGTTTGTAACTCTAATGGTATTCCTGAAAGAATTATTCAAAAAAGTTTTTGAAAAAAAGAAAATAGCAGACGACAAAACGAATATAAAATTACTCAGCATGCAAAGAGGTAAATGCATCAAATGTACGGTATACCTCAAATTAATTGTGGGAGACTGAACACATGGGTTTTGTTTGTGGAACTATGCCATGTGCTTGGTTTTCATTGTATTGGTCAGTTATACAGTATTAGGTGACTTCTGAGTGACATTCTGGGCATGGTTTGGAAACATCTATTGTGTGTGCAAGCAGCACAGGCTCTGGCAAGACTGCGACGAGATCACAGATAGGATAAGTATTATAATCTCGTGAGCTGGCAAAAATATCCATATTACAGTCTGAAAAGGAAGACAGTGGCTCAGTGGTAAAGTACTTGACTCTAGACTGAGGGGCCTTGGGTTCGAGCCCCACCTGCATCACTGTGTTGTGTGGTGACTGAATAAAAATTCTAAAAAGAAAAAAATAAGATTGGAATTTTTGTTCAAAATTGGGAAAAAGTCACCTAATTAACATACGGACAGGGGCCGAATTTCAGCCCCGAAGAACACACAAAAATGTGCTTTTTTAAGACTGGGATTTTTTGTTCCAAATTGGGAATAAATCACCTAATTTCCATTCGGACAGAGGCTGAATTTCAGCCCTCGAGAACACAAAAAAATCCCTGCATTATGATCCACCACATAACAAAACTCCCCTGCATATAAGCTAACACTCAGATCAACCTGGGAATCAACTTCAGAAAAAAATAAAAGCACCGCAAGCACTGCATAATACCCCGCCACTGCTGGGGGCACCAAAAGTTATTTTGTGAGATATATAATGCCTAAATAGCAACAGAACTGAGATAGACAGTGATATGACGTCCTTAGTCACAATATGTAACCTTTGATGGTCAACATATCTGTGAAGTTTCATTCAGATACTCCATATAGTAAATGAACTACAGGTCAAAAACCATTTTTCAGATCAATCAAGGGCGGATAACTCATGAACTGGAAAGGTAAGGGTGACGGTCCTTACTAAAAATATGTAACCTTTGATGTTCAACATATCTGTGAAGTTTCATTCAGATATTCCATATAGTAAATGAACTACAGGTCAAAAACCATTTTTCAGATCAATCAAGGGTAGATAACTCATGAACTGGAAAGGTAAGAGTGAAGATCCTTAGTCACAATATGTAACCTTTGATGATCAACATATCTGTGAAGTTTCATTCAGATATTCCATATAGTAAATGAACTACAGGTCAAAAACCATTTTTCAGATCAATCAAGGGCAGATAACTCATGAACTGGAAAGGTAAGAGTGATGGTTCTTTGTCACAGTATGTAACCTTTGATGTGAAACATATCTGTAAAGTTTCATTTAAATATTCCACTTAGTAAAGGAACTACGGGTAAAAAACATTTTTTAATTCAATCAAGGGCGGATAACTCACAAACGGGAAAGGTAAGAGTGACGGTTCTTAGTCTCAATATGTTACCTTTGATGTGAAACATATCTGTGAAGTTATATTCAGATATTCCACATAGTAAAGGAACAATAGGTCAAAAACCTTTTTTCAGACCTATCAAGGGCGGATAACTCACAAACTGGGAAGGTCAGAGTGACGGTCCTTAGTCACAATATGTAACCTTTGATGTGCAACATATCTGTGAAGTTTCATTCAGATATCATGAATAGTAAAGGAATAACAGGCCAGAAACCATTTTTCCAATACGAAAAAGGGCAGTAACTCCGTTAAAAATGGACGGATTTTGCCCATTAACAATCCCATACCACTCATCGCCGATAACAATATATATATGCAAAATTTGAAAAAAATTCCGTGAATAAATACTCAAGTTATCGATCGGAAATGGTGAGCACGGACGGACGGACAGACGGACAGACACCGAAGGGTATAACATAATACCTCGCCACACTTTAGTGGCGGGGTATAAAAACATATGAGCCACCACATAACACAGGGATTTTCCAAGGCATGATTTTTGGGCTGAACATCGGTCCCTTCCCAAATAAAAAATGAACAAAAACTTTCCAAAATGACGTATGTCATTCCCAATTTCTTACTTCTACATTTTGGTGAAAATTTCATGAAAATCGGGACAAAAATGCAAAGTTAGAGATGCATGAAAATTTGCATTTAAATGTGAATGAAAACATGTTTTCATTCACATTTTTATGCAAATTTTCATGAGTTTTTTTGAAGGGCAATTAAAGCAACAAATATGCTACAGCTTTACACTGCTAATTTCTTATATCCATGATTTTTAATCAATTTAAAATGGCGGTCCAGTTCTTTTAGACTGCATCAAGTTCTCCCAGCTTTGATGGTCCAAATGATATTTTCCCAAAATCAACAGGCCCCTGACCCAGACTTCAGAAAGGTAGGAAAATCCCTGTAACAAAGCTCCTGTGCACCTAAGCTAAGACTCAGATCAACCAGGGCATCAACCTTTTAGCCTCCAGATCAGACAAGGTAAAACAGCTGAAAAGGCAGTCTAACCTGGGTGTCAGTTTTCTACTGATTATTCTTACATTTTTCCAAATATTTTGAAAGCAGCTCGACTGTAATAGTCAAACGGCATCATGAAGGATGTGAACAAGTCCGTTCTTCCTGCACTACAGCTTGCCATAATAACAAATCTCTGTCTATTCCACTTGTATTTCTTGCTTAACAATTCAGCTTGCCATGATATCTACATGTAATCTCTTTCTAGTACAGTGTATTTCTTGCTTCACAATTCAGCTTGCAATTCAGCAATACTCTGTTTATTTCAGTTGTATTTGTTGCTTCACAATTCAGTTTGCCATGATATCAATACTATGTTTATTCCAGTTGTATTTCTTGCTTCACAATTCTATACCAGATGTATTTGTTGGTTCACAATTCAGCTTGCCATGATATCAATACTCTGTCTATTGTAGTTGTATTTCTTGCTTCACAATTTAGCTTGACATGATATCAATTCTCTCTCTATTCCAGATGTATTTGTTGTTTAACATTCAGCTTGCCATGATATCAACACTCTGTTTATTCCATTTGTATTTCTTGCTTCACAATTCAGCTTGACATGTTATCTACATGTAATCTCTTTCTAATACAGTTGTATTTCTCGCTTCACAATTCGGCGGCCTATATAACTTGATGCCAGCAATAAGGCATCCTACATCATATTTTTATTGTAGAAAAATCACAATTTTGGCAGGAAAGGGGCCCCTGCAATTTGAATCTTTTCAAGCTTTACCAAATAGGACAGATTCCCTTATTGACATGAACTCTTTATTAGTTTACTACCTTCTTATTTAAAAATTAATTTGCTATTCTGTGAGAAGCAATTTATTCACATTGTATATTTTTTAAAATGTGGCGAAATTTTAACCAAATTTGTCCACTCATCAATTTTAAATTAAATAATATCATCCATTTGCCAGTCTGTATCTTGTGACTGCAAAGGTAGGACAGATACCAGTTAAATATAGCATCAATTAAACTAAATTTGTCCAATTAATAAATCTACATGCTTAGAATCCATAACAAACTTGCACACAGCAGGGAAACATGGCGAGTTCTCAATAGCAGTCTCCAGTGAGTCATAAAGACTACTAGCAGGACTGAATTGGAAATGTTACAGAAGATAAAATCAATTATGCAACAGAAAAAAACAACATCAGACAATCTACTGAGTACCAGACCTTTTGTGCTTCTGAGAAAAAGACATTCTGAGATTAAAGTGATCAAAACCTTGGCACAGTTAATATTGATTACCTACAGCTAATATTTTCAGTTTGAATTTTTTATTACAGGAGCTATTAGTGCCTTTAAGGTGCTCTGAAGCCAAAAAATGAAGTTTACTTTTTACAAATTTCTGCTGATTGGTTTATTAGATGAATTACCCAAGTGTAAAAGTCTGGTATTTATGTAACTTTTATTGTTGCTTTTATGATCGAGTAACAGAAAATGGCCACCAAAATAATAATACTGGTTTAGAGAAATTGCCATTTTGGACCAGATTTGAGGCTTTGGGAGAAAGATTTGCTATCAACAGAGCAAAATACAAAAAAAAACTTTAATTATGTTGTGTGCCTTGATAATTTTTATCATTTGTAAAAATATTTGGTAATTGCTTCACAGTACTAGTGCTCTATCTTAATCTCTCTGTAAAAAGACTCAAATTTGCTCCAAAATGGTCACTTTCTACTTTCAGCCTATTTTGGCAGCAATTTTTGTTACCATAGAAATAGTAAAAGTCAAATTAACACCAGACTTTTACACTTGAGCTATTAATTGTTCTATTAAAGCAATAAGAAGAAATAGGTGAAAACCAACTTTATTTGCCTCATAAGGGGGTCAAAATAGCCCCTTAATGCACACAAATGTACATCTTTGATTTTGGCAAGTGATATGCTGTAGGACCATATGGCATGGATATGTCCTTTTAGGTAAAAATAGCTGAAAAGAATTTATTTAGTTCCTATCAAAAAGCTAATAAAGTCTAACCCTGAATCTAATCAGCTAATCAAGTCCACATTGAACATCCTACCAGCCCATCTTTTTAGGGGGATTAAATCTGATCATCACAGAGGTGTTGTTTGGCTTTTACTTTTTGACAAATAAATGTCAAAAATGCGATGAAATTTGCATTTGACCAAGTGTCTTTTGACGAAATATGTTCTTTGACACTCTTTTGACAGAATGTCAAATTGGAAGAAGCATTAATTGTATTGGATGAAATAATTATCGATGCAATCATCAAAATTTCATGATGCTAAATAGCTTCCAATGAATACACACAACCAATGTTTTCAAATAGAACCCTTGATATACCTACCCCTTTTAACTTCTTAATATTTGTTTGTATCTGTCGTATAAATAAAACTTGAGTGAAGAAATTTGTTTTGCTCTTTGTTTGTGATGGTCGTCTGTTGATAACCTTTGAAAACAGTTAGGCCGACAAAACATCGGGCTTGTCGGGCCTGATCTTGTTCCAAACTCTTTAACACTAAAATGGTGTTCTTGAAAAAAAACATTCTAAAATGATTATTTTGAAAATAATTAGCAGACGACAAAACAGCATGCAAAACTACCCAGCACGCAAAAAGTTCAGCCTACTTATGGTATATACAGGAGCCGTAAAAAAGATAACACTGTAAGATTACTTTGCACCAGTAAAAACAAGTGAAAGTCCATAGCAATTTCCAGCTTTGTCATCTGCTTTCTCATCTGCTTATGTTCTTAGGTAGCCTACATTGCACACAATATGGATCTCAGTGATCAGAGTTCATAGCGTTTGCTTTCTAAAACAACACACTTAAAACAGTTCCGGTGCCAGTCAGAGTTGAGTGCCTGGTTTCATAATTAAGTGGGGAGTTGAGGGCCTGGATGTATGGTTCACAGTGAAATGCTAAGTTAAGACCTATAACTTACTTAAAACAGCTTTGGTGCCAGTCAGAGTTGAGGGTCATAGTGAAAGCGGAAGTGAAGACCCCATTACTTACTTAAAACAGATTTGGTGCCAGTCAGAGTTGAGGGCCTGGATGTACATGTATGGTCCATGGTTTGGTTTGGTTCTTAATGTCCCAGTCAAAAGCTATGGTTATGTCGGGAGGGTCAGTTCACCTAACCACACTTTTTTTCCTGGGCAAGCTTGACTAAGCAGTTAACCAGTACTTTGTGCACATACTTTCGCTTGTAACTGACAACAACCCTTCTTGAATCAGCGGAAGGGAGGTGAATGGCCGTAGAAAATATTTAATGATAAATCTCCGAGAAAGTATGAGACCTGGCAGGGATCAAACTCCCGACCCCTGGGTCTGCAATCAGACAGGTATCTGCAGTCAGACATGTTACGGACTGCGCTGCGAAGCCCGGTATATGGTCCATGGTGAAATGGGGAGTTCAGACCTATAACTTACTTAAAACAGCTCTGGTGCCAGTCAGAGTTGAGGGCCTGGATGTATGGTTCATTGTCATTGGCCTAGCTCCCATTATGCAGTTACGCATGTGTGTAATAAAAATAGTAACATTCAAGGGAGGTCACCTTATGTGGTAAAAGTGAATATCCATACCATAAGAAACTGCTCTTAAAGGAAAGAATTTGCTACCCTCTGGGAGCAAATTCTTTCCTTTAAGAGAAGTTTCCATTTTGAAAAGGGACGCAATTGAAGAGAATCACTGCTTGTTCCAGTAGTCTCCCATTGGCGTGCATAACTTTTTCAGAGTTCTGGCTACGCCATTGATTGTAAAGTGGGAAGTAAAGACCTATAACTTACTTAAAACAGCTCTGGTGCCAGTAAGAGTTGAGGGCCTGGAAGCATGGTTCATAATGAAATGAGGAGTTTGAGCCAATAACTTACTTAAAACAGCTCTGGTGCTAGTGAAGGGTGAAGTTAGGGCCCATAACTTACTTAAAACAGTTCTGGTGCCAGTCAGAGTTGAGGGCCCTGGATGTATGGTTCATAGTGAAGTGGGGAGTTAGGGCCAATTACTTACTTTAAACAGTTCTGCTGCCAGTCAGAGTTGAGGGCCTGGATGTATGGTTCATAGTGAAGTGGGGAGTTAGAGCCAATAACTTACTTAAAACAGTTCTGGTGCCAGTCAGAGTTGAGGGCCTGGATGTATGGTTCATAGTGAAGTGGGGAGTTAGGGCCAATAACTTACTTAAAACAGTTCTGGTGCCAGTCAGAGTTGAGGGCCCTGGATGTATGGTTCATAGTGAAGTGGGGAGTTAGGGCCAAATACTTACTTAAAACAGTTTTGGTGCCAGTCAGAGTTGAGGGCCTGGATGTATGGTTCATAATGAACTTAGGAGATAGAGCCAATAACTTACTTAAAACAGCTCTGGTGCCAGTCAGAGTTGAGGGCCTGGATGTATGGTTCATAGTGAAGTGGGGAGTTAGGGCCAATAACTTACTTAAAACAGCTCTGGTGCCAGTCAGAGTTGAGGGCCTGGATGTATGGTTCATAGTGAAGTGGTTTCTGGCAGCCAGCACATAAATGGTCGGTACCTGAAAAAGACAAAGGTGCTTAAGTCTATGGTATAATGAGTCCTGGCCAAAACTTTTTTCATGCTCATCTGAACTGAGCATTAAATTTCAACTTCTCATAAAAACTTAAATGCCTTAATGACAACTGGTAGCTTAATAAAGGTCGAAAGTATTGCAGAATGCTCCACTTGGAGCATTCTGCAATACATTTTACCTGCATTAAGCAAAAATTGGTCATGAAAACCAATTTTTGGTCTTTTTGAGAGTGGCCGTTTTACACAGGTTTTACTGTATTTTCAGTATTTTCTATCCAAACATTATTGAGGGGGGGCTTAAACGAAATGAATCACTTATTGAGATGTTTTTTTTAAGCAGCAAATTATAAAACATGTACATAAATAAGCCCTACCTTCGGATTCCAATGTATCACAAATTTAACTAGTATTGTTTCAGAGAAAACAGATGTTACCCCACCACACAGGCTCAAATATGACCTATTTAGCTCCACTGTGACCTTGAATATACGGGCAAGGTCACCAAAATCTAATCAAGTCTTCATCATGCCCAATGTTTAATCCATGCAAATTTGGTTCCGATCTACCCAATGGCTCATGAGTTAATTATCTTGCACACAAGCTCTATTTGGTTTAAATTTGACTTATTTTGTTCTGTCGTAACCTTGAAAATAAGGGCAAGGTCACCAAAATCTAATCAGTTCTTCAACATGCCCAAATGTTATGACTTTGCCAATTTGGTCCCAATCCGCCCACTACTGTCCTGCCAACCAAGAGTGACAGTGACATAATACTTTGTTTACAATTGCTAAGTAAAACACTAACATGTACACTTCACTTGAGCTAAAGTGAATTGATAGATCACTTGTGTATTAATCCTATCCAGAGGATAGGATTAATACACAAGTGATCTATCGATTATAAGTCCCTTGTACCTTTGTAAACAAAACATGAAGTCACTGTCACTCTTGGCTGGCAGGCAAGTAGCTAATGTGAGATACCTTGTACATAAGAAAGTGTCACACCATGATGCCAATGCAGACACCAAAAACAATATGAGCCGTGGCATGAGATTTCCAACAATTTGACATTTTGACAAGTGTAGACTTGGACGAGCCTGTGCAACATCCTTTCGAGCTTAGAAACTCCAAATGGTGTTCAGTCAGTAGCTTAACAATCATAGTATACTCAAGCGACTAGCAAAGGCTCTGATCAGACTGCGCGTATGCTCAGGCTGATCTGAGGCTTTGCTGGTCGCACATACCACATTGTTGGAAATCTCATGCACTGGCTCATATGTCTCCCTCCCCTTCAGTGGGGTTGGGCTTGGGGAGAGACATAATTCAAATTAGCTGGTAAGTCAAAACAGTTCGAATAATCAAGTTTTCACTGTATTTACTTTATGCAATATAGTAATTCTATCAATTAAAATATGTGGTATGTTACAAATGCCAATAATTTCCTTTGATGAAAACAAAGGTGCATTTAACTGTTGGTATACTGTGGTAAAACATTTTAAACAGTCATTTGACCAAGGGCAAACATATTACGATAATCTATTTTTTGGTTACAGTTTAGCACCATATATTTCACAGTCACAATGCAAGGCATATCCTTGTGACACAGTTGTGAGAAAAAGTCTCTTATCATTTAGGCCAGATTTTTTATTAGTTGATTTACGGGATTTTTTTTTTCAGACTTAGGGTCGGGGGGACGAAAAAAAAACAAATAAAAAAGCTCTGAAAATGACCAGTTAACTGGTCATTTTCAGAGCTTTTTTATTTTTTTTTAATATCTCCAGAAAAAACAGTAAAAATATAGCAAGAAGTGAGCGAAGCTCACATACCCCCGGCAGTTACTAGCCATCAGAGGTTGTAACACTTTCAGAGAAAAGACAAAATTGTCATAATCCTAAATCAAGTAGTTTCTGAGAAAACTTTGATGAAAAATGTCCATATGTGTTATATAAGAGTGACAGAAGGAAAAATTGAAAATTTGAAAAAAATGAGGACTAGCACTTTAGTTTTCATTTATACAATACACTTCTTCTACCTGAAAGTACACAAATAATTTCATAATCCTAAATCAAGTAGTTGCTGAGAAAACTCTGACAAAAAACGTCCATATGTGTTATATAGGAGTGACAGAACGAAAAATTGAAAAAGAAGCCAAAATGAGCTTTAGCATCTTTATTTTCATTTACACAATACACTTAGTCTACTTGAAGGTGTACCCTAAATTTGAAAACAATGGCTCCAATAGGAGCCGAGAGATCTGCGACAGAAATTTTCATTGGAGAGAAAGAAAAATGAATAAATAAAAGGACTGATAAGCAATATGTGGCTGTTCTTTTGTTACACAATACAACTCATCACTATCAAGCTTTGTACCAAATTTCAGAGTCCTAACTCAAGTGGTTGCTGAGAAATCTTTGACAGAAAAAATGTCCATATGTATTATATAAGAGAGAGAGAAGGAAAAAATGAAAATTTGAAAAAAGAAGGCAAAATGAGGATTAGCATCTTAATTTCCATTTACACAGTACACTTTGCCATCCTGAAGATGTACACAAAATTTGAAAACACTGGCTCCAATAGGAGCTGAGAAATCTGTGACAGAAATTTTCATTGGAGAGAAAGAAAAATGAACAAATCAAGGGACTGATAAGCAATATGTGGCTGTTCTTTTGTTACACAATACAACTCATCACTATCAAGCTTTGTACCAAATTTCAGAATCCTAACCCAAGTAGTTGCTGAGAAATCTTTGACGAATTTTTTTTCCATTGGAGAGAAAGAAAAATGAACAAATAAAGGGACTGATAAGCATTATGTGGCTGTTCTTTTGTTACACAATACAACTCATCACTATCAAGCCTTGTACCGAATTTCAGAATCCTAGCCCAAGTAGTTGCTGAGAAATCTTTGACGAAAAAAAAAAAGTTTACAGACAAACAAACAAACAGACAAACAAACAAACATAATTACAGAAAAGGCAAAAACTATATACCCCCTATATACGGTACTTCGTACCGGGGGTATAACTAGTGAGGTAAACATTAATCTTTATATATTTCATCATTTTCCTAAAAATCTGGACAGGACAATCACTTTTAACAGTGCCACTCTCAAAAATACCAAGGCAAAACCTCAAAAAATATCATTTTTTTAACCAAACAAATAATATTTAGAGTCGGTGGATAAAATAAAAAAATTTTTTTAGAAAATAAATTTTATTTTTTTCCTACTTTCCGGAAAATTACAGTAGGAGGGTTTTCGTAAATCAACTAATAAAAAAATTCTGGCCTTACTAGACGACTTAATTTGCAATTGCTGCATGATAGGTAGTCACACTGGGTAAAGGGGGTGATCGCAAATAGCTTAGTTACATATTTAAAATTTGCCAAAGTAAAAAATGGATTTGACTTTGTCCTTTTTTTTATAAAACACAGTAAATTTTGCAAAAAATCAGCAGGCAATAAAAAAAGTATGCAAAATACCCAGCATGCAAAGAGTTACAGGGTAACTTACATAACAAGGAATTCATTCATTTAAGAAATGAATTCAATTTTTGGAATGTCAATGGAATCACAAATACTTCGGGACTCTTGCAAAGTATTTGTGAAGCCCTTTCGGCTTCAGGTTAACTTTGCAAGAGACCCAAAGTATTCATGATTGCATGAACAGATCAAAAATTGAATTTATTGTTTATATTTACATTTATTATAAATATCTAAAATATAGAAATAAATAATCTAGTAATTAAAACAGTTTTGTATTTAAAATATAGTCATATTAACGGTTTTGTCAGAGTGTAAAACCGAAAAGCCGAACAGCCAGCCTGAACACAGACAGCCAATGGAGCAAACAAGAGGCTTGTTTTGCACGTGCGACTCGGGTATGGTTTGCTGTCAATCACAACACCAGTGTCACTTCTGGCCAATGAGTTTGATGTTCAATCAAATTGGTGTAATTCATGAGGCTATGAACGGTTGCAAAATTCTAAAGATTTATTAAAATGTGAATATTATGTCATATCATAAGAAAAGGGCTGAGTTAAATTTATTAAAATTTCTACAAAAATACAATTTAGCAGCTTCAATAACAAACTGGCCCAGAAAGCGAAAAAAATATCTCAAAATAGATCTTTTCTGGCCATTAGTCTGTGACCATTTTGCCATTCAATAAATTACACAATTTACATATAACAGCAATAAAATGCTAATGAGAGAAAAACTCACAGAAAAAAAATATTTAAAAGAAGAAAAAAAGTAGACCTGCATTAAGATCGACCATGGTTTCTGGAGCTTAAATGAATCTACAGCAAAACCTGTGTAAAACGGCCAAACAAAGACCTTAATGACAAATGGTAGCTCCAATACTTTTGACCTGCATTAAGCGATATTGGTCTTGAAAACAAATTTGTGGTCTAGTTTACACAGATTTTACTGTATGACAAACCTTCTGACGTACCTTTAATTGTGCACCAATGCACATACATTTTATGGACTACAGTCTTTATAGCTTAAGTGGGGTTATTTGATTAACTCTTGTCATGCTGAATATTTTCATATATTTTATACTTAGCAGTGAAATCAAGCGTATCAAAAACAAATAAAAGTGATATCAATCACTAGTGAAATGATATGATATCAATCACTAGTGATTGATATTAGCCTAATATTTTCACTGTGACATTTTTTTTATTATCCCTGACTTTTCCATTCACTTAATGCATAAGGGCACATGCCGTGAGATAGGCAATGTTTATTAGGTTAAGAGCTACAATGCAGTTAATAATGAGGGGTAACTGATAAATCTAATTTGCAGATCAACCCTGTGTGCATGTGAAGGCTGATCAGTATATCAACTCTTTCCACATTTGGCCGAATTATAAACACTTTCTGATGCCATGCGGATATCAATTGTCGTCTGCTGATAAAGTTTGCAAACAGTTTGGACCCAGATCAGGCCTGTGCCTGATCTGGATCTAATCTGTTTGAAACTCTGATGGTATTCCTAAAAGAATTTTCCGAAAAAAAAATGATTTTGAAAAAAATCAGCAGACAAAAAAAGCATGCAAAATTACCGTGAAAAAGGCTTACCATATTTTCTGTTGTTAGTTTGGGTTATACAGCCATTCATGATTATCTCAGTCATACTGAGACCAGAATCAAAATAAAGTTGGATTCCAAAATATAATAAATAAGCAAGTGTCACACAATACATATCCAGCCAGAATGTATCCTATCATTTGTATTGTAAATCAAACCACCCACTTCATTTTAACCCTTAAAGTGTCACCAATTTTTTTAATTTGGAGCAGGCGACATCCTTAAATAATCTTTCAGCAGATGACATTGCTTATGATGATGTGTGACTGTTATAAAGGGACTGCATTGTAAATGTTCAAAATATATGCTTATCTGTACCTACATCATGTTTGCCCATAAAGCCCGAGCTAGAATTTGCAGCAGACGACAATTTCAAATTTTGCCGCTTTTTCAAAAATAACAAATAAGGCATGATATATTTTAACATTCAAAAGTGTAAGGTCATACATATTGGAAAAGGAAATCCAGCTTTCACATATCAAATGAAGGATAAGAATGAAAACATATATGAGCTAACAACGGTAACTTCTGAGAAAGACCTGGGAATAACATTTCAACATGACATGAAATTTGATATTCATATAAACAATATTGTTAATAAAGCCAACAGATTATTGGGCCTAGTTAAAAGAACTTTTTCTTATATGGATAGAGACACTTTCTTAATAATATATAAATCAATCATAAGGCCTATAATTGATTATGGAGATTCTGTTTGGAACCCAAGTCTAAAGAAGCATATTCAAATGATTGAAAACATTCAGAGGAGAGGAACAAAGCTGGTCCCAGAATTAATAAACATAAATTACACTTACCGACTTAAAATGTTAAACTTGCCCACTTTGAAATACAGAAGAAAAAGAGGTGATCTAATTCAAGTGTTCAAGATATTGAATGGACATTATGATATAAACTGGGAAGATTTTTTCACACTTGATACTGACAGAACCCACAATACAAGAGGTCACAGTAAAAAATTGGTTAAACATAGAACATTAACATCATTGCGACAGAAAAGTTTTTGTTATAGAGTGGTAGATCATTGGAACAACTTAACAGAAGAAATTGTTACTGCTAAAACAGTTACCAGTTTCAAGACATTATTAGATAAACACCTTGTGAATGAACGTTTTGACACTTTTGAGATCTATTAACACATATAGAAAATAATTTGCATCCAAATAAACTCATATTGACTTTTAATATCACACCGGAAGTCACAGAGTTTTTGAGAAGATTACAGAGGGGGAAACATGAGCCGCCAGGGCTCCTCATTTCCCTACAGAAACAGTAAACAGTAAACAGTAAATACCTTATATTTTCGAAAATTAGGAAAAATGTCGCAAAATTTGTCGTCTGCTGCAGTTGTGATTGGCGCTTTAAGGGTTAGTATACATGTAATTTACTGTTTAACAAAATAAAAATAGTGTCATTATCTAAAGATATGCGTCAATGAAATGATCTGTCAAAAAATTTACAATGAACCAAAACAACTTTTGATGTGTATAGGATGTGATCATGGGCCTCATCATGAGAAAAGCTTATAACATTGGTGAGGCACTGGTCAGAATCATAAATCAACTGGAAATGATGTTTATGAAACACTATGCCCCCAACCCTTTTCCTGTCAAGAAGGATGGTAATCTTTTATAACACAAGGGTCACCATCCTCTATCAGCTGACCTAATTTGAACTAAAAAAAAAAAAATTCACCCAGTAATCAGCTGACAAAGTTTGAAGCTCCTAGCTATAAAATGCTTCGAGGGATCTTTATTAAAGTTTTCAAAGTCCAAATTTACAAAGGGCAATAACTAAAAAAAATAAATAACTTTTTTTTTTCATTTTCACCAGGTAATCTACTCATCATCTACCAACTGACCTAGCTATAATAATTTTCGAGATACCTTGATTACAAGCTTTCAATGCCCAAAGGGGCTCTTGCATGGTATGGGAAATTAACATGGGAGTCTGCCCACGCTTGGATTTTGATAATATTATGTTATTTAATTGTCTGGGGTATAACTTTAGTATTTATGTTGCGTTTGAATTTTTATGCAATTCCATTGCTAATTTATGCCGTCATGAATGATATCACTTTAATACCTTAGGGTACCCAGTTATAATCATTTCTGAAGTAATTCACATATCGTGTAACGGGCGGAAAAATGTTTTTTTAAATAGCTATATCATTGATAAGTTCGTTGTTACTTAAAATGGCTTTGTATGTATTAGGTTATTGGGTGGGCATTCATTTTTATAGTATGGTCCCCAATTTTCGACTGTATATTTTGTATTCAGTCAAATTTGGAATTAACATTTTTACAGGTTGCGGTCTTTGTCAAGATACCATTTCAACATATAAACTATCCATATATGTTAAGAATATGTAGACCAAATTTCATGAAATTCAAGGACCGGTAACATAGTTTTTCAGCTTGATGTAAACACATGGCCCTAATTCATCGAAATGTAAAAAAAATACAATAATTATGTTTCAGTGTAAAACATACTTGAATACTTGCTTAGTTTGAATCATCATGCTAGTACGTTTATTGGTAGAAGTTGATATGTTCACAGTTTTCCACTATTATGGATTGGAAAAAGAAAAAAACAACAATATTCTTTGATATTAAGTGCCACGATTCTTATTTAATGAAGTGCTTACACAATAATATTAGCCAAAATGATACAATATGTTGACACATGTACTTACCACATCTAGTTTCTAACATTAAAACTACATCTAGCCAATGTTACACTTAATATGTAACAATATTAAGAATTTTAATTCATACAGAAGAGAAACCTTATGACAAGTCAGTTCATACAGGAAAAGAACCTTATATATATGATTTTATAATTGTAAGACTCATTAATAAACCTGCTTCATAGAAATAACCCCCTTTCAAACATATTGGTTAAAATTAACCAGTTTGGTCACAGATAACTCTTGGCTTCAAAGGTATTGCTAATTTAATGCTGAAATCTTCTCTGTTCATTCTGTTTTGTAAAACTGATGCTGATTTCCATCAAAAAGCAACATTTATACTTTAGCTGGCTGTATATTCTTGGCATACAGTTTCGTTTCTGGACCTAACTTATTCATGTAGAACACTGTTTTCTGATACCTTTGATAAGACTCTGTTACACGTTATCCTGGTCACGGCACCAAAATGCGGTTCCTCTAGTTCAGTTGGGATGTAAAGGAAATATTTAGTCTTTTTGTTTTCACTTGTTTATTGTTAGGATGTTGTGTTTCTTAAACAATATCATGCAGGACTTGAGGAAGTGATACATATTGTCTTGGCCCCATAGTGCCATGACACAGGGCCATGACCTTTGGCATTTCTGACCATTGCATCATTTAAAATTGTGTAAACATGTCTTTCTTTAAGAAAAGGGGAAGTAGATTTAAAAACAACTCCTTATGTCGAGTTATTGATTCATTTGAACTAAATAATTAATTTTGTTAAAACTGACCTATACCCATAAGAGGTAGGAAATGACAAAGTTACCGGTTTTGGATTTTCATGATATTTGGCTCAGATCAGCGGTATATATATGGCATGTTTTTGTGATAATATGATATCTTGACAAAGACTAAAACATACCCATCTTTTGAATTGAATGTTGAATGTTTTGTAAATTTTTGAAAAAAAATATTGAAATTTTACAATCACTTCTTCTGAAAATTTAAACCATAATGTATCCAAATGGTTTCGTGGTATTAAAATAATGTCTATGGTGTTTTGGATTCAATCTGGATGACAAATTATAGAAATAAACAAAACTATAGATTTAGGACATGAAAATTTAGAGACAGGTACCACCTCAAAGGTGGAGTACGTCAGGGTTGCTTCCTAAGCCTTATTCTTAACTATCTATTTCGATAAATACATTTTCATAGTTCGTATATAATGAGTTATTAATATGCAAAGTTTAAAGAAAATCCATGCGTGGGCACAGATGAAAGTACCCCTTTAAAAAAAGGCAATAACTCGACAAAAAAATATAATTAACTTTTTTTTTTAATTTTCACCAGGGAATCTACTCATCATCTTCTGTCAACTGACAAAATTTAAAGCTGCTGGCTTTAGAAATTTTTGAGATATCTTGATTACAAGTTTCCCTGCCCAAATTTGCAAAGGGCAATAACTCAAAAAAATAAAATATTTTTTTTTTAATTTTCATCAGGTTATCTACTCATCATCTTCTGACAACTGACCAAATTTGAAGTTGCTACCTATAGACTTTTTCGAGATAATCTTGATTACAAGTTTTCAATGCCCAACTTTGCAAAGGGCAATAACTCGAACATGTAAAGTGGAAATCCCAGTATGGACCCTGTTCAGCTGGCTTGAGCTTTCATACTGTTATCAAAACTGCAAGAAACAGGGTACATCTAGGTTTAGCATGTCAACAATTTTTCAGTCATGTTTAGACGGGTCTTGAAGGGGATAAAGTGTCTTGACCAAGGAAAATAAACAGGCTTTAAAAGGCAATTGAGCCAGTGCATGAGATTTCCTACAATATGGTATGTGCGACCAGCAAAGCCTCAGATCAGCCTGCACATACGCTCAGTCTGATCAGAGCCTTTGCTAGTCGCTTGAGTATTTTATTATTGTTAAGCTACTGACTGAACACCATTTGGAGTTTCTAAGCTTAACAGGAGGCTGCAGAGGCTCCTCCGAATATGTCAAATTGTTGGAAATCATATGTCAGCTCAAATGTATTTTTAAACAGGTTTTAAAAGGCAATTTAAAACAAGATATTGTATCCTGTTTCAATGACTCATTCTTTAATGTAAATATAACAGGCTGGCCACAGAAAAGGGAACTTCTCTTCATTACATAACATAACAGTAAAACCTGTGTAAAACGGCCACTAACAATAGAGAAAAATGGTAGCTTAATGAAGGTTGAAAGAATTGCAGAATGCCCTTGGTGCATTCTGCAATACTTTTGACCGGCATTAAGCGCTAATTGGTCTTGAAAAACAATTTTCTGTCTTTTTGAAGAAAGGCCGTTTTAGACAGGTTTTACTGTATTTAACACCTTGAAATATTAACTCTTTGCATGCTGGGAAATTTTTCATGATTTTTGTCATTTGCTATTTTTTTGCTTTGACTTCAAAAACTTCTTTCAGAATGTCAAACAGTTTACATGTAGATCAGGCCTGATGATTTGTCAGGCCTGAACTGGGTCCAAACTGCTTGCAAAAAACACATCAACAGACAACACTAGAAGTGTCATCTGCTGATAGCCTAAGCAAACAGTTTGGACCCAGATCAGGCCCTACAAAATGTTCGGCCTGACCTGGATCCAAACTGTTTGACACCCTGGTGGTACAATGTATTCCTGAAAGAATTTTCAAAAAAGTTGATTTTGAAAAATAAACAAAATTAAAAAAAAACCAGCAAATCTATGACAAAAATGCATGCAAAATCTCCCAGTAGTCATCGAGTTAAATAAATATATCTTGAATTTATTCAGCTACCTAGACTGGCTCTGATCTAAACTTTACATACTGATATGTCAGAAAAAATATCTTCATTCTTTTACATATATGAAAACACATTTCTTTACAAAAAAAAAATAAAAAATTCTGATTTACATATATTAGTTTTTTGAGAAGAGTAATTGAATAAAATATGAAGATATTTTTTTGAGAAATAAATGTTTCTGCCTGGAGCCAGTGTAAAGCAAACACTGATACATTATGCATGCAAAACAAAATCAATTCCTACTTAAAAGTTCCTGTTAACTTCATTTTCAAACAAAACACATTTGTTTTAGTACTCAAAAGAAAGGTTTGAAAACCATAAAAAAATAGAGCTATAATTTCAAACATAGTTTCTCTTATCTGGAACACTACATATTCACAATTTTTAAACAAAGCTGCATTCCTGATAGCCAAAAACATCAAATTTAATCGCAAAGGCCAATAGGAATAAGCAATTGGACCCCGCTGTAAACTATAATAATGTTGAGGACTAAAAACAAGTTGTCAAAACTTTTTTATTGTCAGGACCCCCCTGACAAAGATTTCAGGCCTATAAGGCATAGTGGGCAGTAGGTGATACAGGTGCAGCAATGATCTTGCTACTGCAATTATTTGTGATAACAAGGTCCAAACTGACTGGGAGCAAAGTTTCATCTTTTGACTTTACAAGGGCTTGACAGAGGCAACTATCCAGGCCTCAAGCTTATCGGACATGCCATGAAGATCCTAGAGAGGATTGTCAATGGTCTCATAAGGCAGGTGGTGTCTACTGATAAGCTGATAGCCTACAGTTCAGCTTTGTCCTAGAAAAGGCAGCTGCAAGAGAAATACCTTAGTCCTATATGACATTTGACTATGTACCTCAAAAGGTTATCTGATGGGCGCCGAAAAGCTAGTATTGAGGAATTGATTGTGTGCTTGGTCCAGGGAATGTACCCAATGCACCAAGCTGTGTCTGTGAGGGTTACAGCCAAGAGTGTGAAGTGAAGGTCTGGTCCACCAGGGCTCCATACTCAATCCCCTGCTCTTCATTATTATGCTAAAAGCCTATTCAGGCCAGTTCCGCTCTGGAGTTCCCCGAGAGGACCTCTATAAAAAGGTGCAGACTGATGATCTTGTCATCATTGCTGACATGATGGAAGGAATATTTCAGGAGGCTGTTGATGTGCAAAGAAGCCGTGGATGAGAAGGGGTTGAGGGTAATTGCAGGAAAGATAAAGGTGATAATCTGATGATAACCTGAAGAGTTCAGGTGAGTTTCCATGCGCTGTCCAATCAGGAGTAGGTAACAACACCATCTTCTACCATGGCTACAAACACTGGGCGCATAAGAAATGCAGTGGGCACCAAAGACTGACACCAAATCCTGAATGTGTGCATGGTGCAGGGAAATTGCTCACCATATTGACAACAGAGTGAAATTCAGGTCGGTCCTGATAAGCTAAAGAAGGGTAGCTTCCTTCTACAACCTGGATGACAAGCTTTCACCTGTCAGAGTCTGTGAACAGGCAGTCACTACTTATGTGAAAACTGCCTGGAAGAAGTTCAGGGAGCTTCTGCCAGTTCTTACATCTTATCAACTATCTTACAAGACCAGAGTACAGCTCTTAAGTGGGAAGCCCCATGCTCCATGCCAATGAAACTTGGCTGTTGACCAAGCTGAACCTTCAGCGCTTTCAGTGCATTGACAGGATCATGATGAGATAGATCTTCAATACCAAGCCAGAAGATGTGGCCAGTTACATTGTAGATCAGGAGAGCTACTGGCAAAACTTAAGGTTGAAGACTTTGACCTCATTTTGAGAGAGAGAAGGCTTCACTGGTTTGGACAGTGGAGCATTCTTGTGGTGCAGTCAGAACAGCATGTAATATACAGGTAACCTGGTTGATGGAAGGCATGGGCCAAGGAGACCCAAGATGACTTGAAGAATGAATAAGGTGAGTGAAAGCTTGTGACAGTCAATCCCTAAGAAAGGAAAACTAGATCAGGTGTGAATAAATTTAAGCTATGCGTGCAGCTAGCCTGAGCCAGCTACCTGGAGGGGGCCCACTAATGAGGATGATGCCTGTCAAAAACATGATGATGATGATGTTTGAGTTAATGCTTAAGGTCCCAGCCAACAATTTTTCAGTCATATCAGGCTGTTTTCCAATATAAACCAGTTAAACCAGTACTTAGCAGAGGATAAAATGTCTTGGTCAAGGACACAATATATAGTGTGTCTGATGAGGCTTGAGCAAGCGACCGCTAATTCTCAAATTGACCATGGAGCCACTGCCCTCCTCAACAAATCAGGTGATGCCTGCAGGGTCGGATCCAGGATTCCATGTAAGGATGGGGGGGGGGGGGGGGGGGCTGTGGGGGCGCAATATTTCTAACATAATGTATATTCATGAGAGTGCAGAAAGTGCTAAGCCATGTTAGGGGGGTCGGGCATGCTCTCCCCGAAATTTTTTGAAAAAAATTGTGCAATTTGGTGCATTCTAGGGCAGGGTTTTACAGGACGCAATATCCTGAATCTAATACGCATAAATCATAAGATAGGGCCCGTCAATTCACCTTACCTGCGTCCACTGGGACGCAGACGTGTTTGTTGTGCCTTTCATTTAAATCCCAAATTCCAAAGTTATTTCGTAACCATTTGGATTTTCCCATATTTACAGGCTATCTATAAATAAATGTTTAGCCAATAATATTGGGAGGTGTGTCAAAACAGTCCAATCAAATTCGTGTTGCTATGGCGCTTTGAAATCTCATCATGTCTCGCTCCAGCTCTGATTTATCGATCAACATAGACGCTTGTCACCTATTGGATTTTATTACCATCAAGCGTGTAAATGACTAGAAATAAACGGCTGCCAAATGTCGAAACAGAGCGATCTGAGAAACTTTTTTGGCAAATGAAATGCAGAAACTGACCAAGAGCCATCCTCTAGGGGCTGTTCGGAGTCAGATTATGATAAGTCCGAATCATCTCAAAAACCAGCCATGTAAAAAAAAATAGAAAATTCCTATCTAGCTGAGTAGCTGGTAAGGTTGATACAAATGGTTGACCGTTGAGATACAAAAATGACTTTATGTTTTGCAACACCTGTTTGACAACTAAGGCCTGTTTGAATCCCTTCACGGAAGGTCCATATATAAAAAGATGGGACCCCCATTTTCAATGATTGGACCCCCCTCATAATCAAAGTTGAGTCCCAAGGACCCCCAAACATTCAACTTGGTGTAAAACCCTGCTAGGGCCCATTAAAGCCTTCATTACTTTGCTATTTTTGAGGTTAATTTTTTAAATGTTGCCTTTGCAGACAAGGCTGAAAAAAAACAAAAAAACACCCTCAAATGTGATTAAATGGTTATAAAAGCGGTGCTGATTTCAGCAGGGACCGTACTTATACTGTCCGGGGGTATGTTCCGGAGAATTTTTTTATAAAAATAGGTGCTTTTTTGGTGACTTCTGTCCTTTGTTTATTTCTTGTTTAGAAAGCATTACATTGCAACAGTTTTTCAATGTGGAGGCCCTGGAAGGGGTATCCCATATCCCTTTAATTATTTTGAAAAATATCTCATATCCCTAAAATAAATATGGCAAATATCCCCAAAATTCAGAAAGCATTGTATCCCCATATCTTTAAAATTGATCCAAGTACAGACCTGGGGTAATCGTAACCAGTAATTGTAATTATCTGTAATTAAATACAATTTTCAAAGTAATCAAATGTAATTGTAATGATTACTGAAAATATTTTAGCTGTAATTATAATTACTTTCAAATACTTTTCAAATACATTTGGCTTTTTATTTAGAAAATTTGCCCAACACAAGAAACAAATAGGTGATAAATGGTAATATTTTAATTCAGATCAATGAATGAGAAAAAGAACACAGGATAAATAAAACATATTGACTTTTGTGGACAATAAAAGTAGCACACTTTAAAATATATATTTAGTCAATTTCAGACTTAACATGGTGATTAAGATTAATTTGCTTTTGTATACAAATTAAAAAACAAACTTTTTTTTTCAAAATTAAAAATTAAAAAATATGGCAATAGACAACTTAACATGGTATAATGTACATTTTCTCCCAAAATTCACTCTTGACAGCACTTCTGTTTCTCCTATTTGCTGGAGGCCTTTAAAGAAATGTTGAGAAACAAAACTATAGTTCTGTTCATTTTGACTTGCTTAGCTGATTTCGTAAATTCATCAAATGAAGACTACTCAAAAGTGTTAAATCTTTTGTTATTGAATATAGCTATCCCATGTGAAAAGGTACTTATGACCTTATTAATAGCTACCTGTATATATGTGCAAACTGGACAAAGGTTATTACACAAAAGTACATTCTCTTGTGGAATGGCTAAATAACTGTTTTTATCCAATGGTGCAACATCTGCTCCTGTAGAATGCTTATTCAGCATAGCAGGCAAAGATTTTAGGCCTGAAAGATGTTCCCTCAAAGATGACACTTTTGAAAAACTTAATTTGATGATTAAATGTAATCATCAAATTAAATATGAGTGATAATTTAAAAGTAGCTGACTGCAGTTGTGTAACAGATAATTTCCATACTTTATAAATTTATCTTGCTATGTGGTACTGTATAGTGAAATAGATCTATTAAGTATGTAGGCAGATATAATGTATGATGTATCAAAGTTTAAAAACTCATTGGTATGAGCTGTGCATAGTGTATATATAATATATAACTTTAATAAGAACATGAATAAAATTTCATAGCTACTTTAAGAAATAACAGTATAGGACATGGCTTTATATATAACTTCAAAGACCCTATCCATCTTTATAATTTTTAAAGTGAGTACTATATAGCATTGCAATTTTACATAAAAACATCAAAAGTAATTAGTAATGTATTTGATTACATTTCTAAAGTAATTGTAATCATTACATTTCTACAGGTCCTGTAATTGTAATGTAATTCTAATCATTGATAAGTCTATGTAACTGTAATGTATTTGAATACTTTTCAAAGTATTTGGCCCCAGGTCTGTCCAAGTATCCTGTATCCCTTTAAACATTTACAAAAATATCCCATATCCCTATAAGTTTTTAGCCAATATCCCTGTATCCCTAAAAATCCTTCCAGGGCCTCAATGTGACCTACCCTCCCCTCTCTGATTAAAGTGCACAACCTAGAAAAACCATCCGGCGCTCTGGTATTGATACATGATGGCAATGGCTAGTATGCAGTTAATGCAGAAAGACAATTAAATGATTAATGAAGGTATTTTAGTGAAGCGCCACCAATGTGGCACCTCTGAATTTAGATATCTACATACATGTGATAACCTGATGATGGCCATGAGGGAGATTTGATGTTCAGATGAGGGAGATCAGGGTCTCAATGAGGGAGATTTTTCGAAGTTACAGAAAGGTGTACTTAAACGACTTATTTAAGTCTTTAACCCCCTTCATTCTGGTGGATTATCCTTTACACAATGATATAATAAGTATGGAATAGTCCATTTTGTACTTTAAGTTGTTTTGACAGGCAAAATTTATTTAAAATGATGTATATTTTTCATATCTTAATATGCAGACACTGATGAAATGCCACTGTTTGTGTCTTCACTGTTTGCCAAAGTACCTGTTTACTTCTACTGTTTACCAGTACCTAGACAACTAAAATTTACCAAAGTAATACAGGCTTGTGTTTATTATTGTATTTTGCACATGAAATGTTTAAACAGGGCTGATAATGATCAGACTTTATGTTTATTGGTTCAAATCTGGTAGGTAGTCAACCTTTCTATACAAAGAACACCTCCATTAAAAAAAAAAACAACTTTTTGTGGCTTTTCCATGGGTAGAAACCAGTACTGGGCCGGGAGGGTTTATGATTTGTGTGTTTATTATATGACGGGAACTCCCAAAGGCTCAACAGAAAGTGGTTTTATGGAGAAGCTGGGAATCGAACCTGCGACCCCTGGTTTATAAGGCATAGCGCTTATCCACTACACACCTCCATTCAGTGGAAAACCCCTAACGTGAGAAGGGTATTTTTTTCAGCATTAATTTGGTTGCATAACAATAGATAGTATATATGACGCCAATTTTAAAATCATATTAGCTTTTTACTTACGAGTTTAAATGCTAGTTTTTTAGTGATTGAAAGCTTGCAGTCAATGTCATACTTGGTAGAATATATAATTATAAAATACTTTAATCAAAAATGTTGAAATTTGGAAAATATATATTAAAATAAGTGAAAAATCGCCTTGAAATTCAAGAATTTGCTAAAATATATTGCAACAAGGGAGCTAACTCAAAAACGTCATTGCATAGTTACCTTGAAAATGCTTCTTATCGGAGATAATGGGGTTTTACGGATATTTTTTTCTGACAAAATAAACTTCAGTGCGACATCACATCATAAAAATACCTTATAAATAAAAGGTTTCTGTTTAAAAAATGATAGATTTAGATGTCTGAGAATGCAGAGAAAGGCACATCAGCGTGCGCCACTCTGTTTGTAGAGAGAAGCAATCTATGGCTTTGTCTTGCGTCTC
This sequence comes from Loripinus fragilis, assembly GCA_964019695.1. Taxonomy (NCBI): domain Eukaryota; kingdom Metazoa; phylum Mollusca; class Bivalvia; order Lucinida; family Lucinidae; genus Loripinus; species Loripinus fragilis. The sequence continues at coordinate 79,472,523 of OZ026525.1, forward strand.
ATGCGCGGATCCTTTCTCATGCCTGTAATCTCGGACCCACTAAACATTTATATACTGGGTCCGAGCTGTAATGTCTGGTGAGTGATGCCGAAGGACGAATTGCACTCTGCCCCCTTTCTCACTACGCTTGATGGAAATTCAGCTTGAAAGGGAGACTTGTATTTTTCTACTTTGCGGACGGCAATCTTTCAAAATGTTCAGAGTCTACAATATATACGCAAGGACGTCATGGTGATAAGCGTGCCATACGAGTGCCCTACTTGAGAGATTAGTGTGTTTATTTCATGCACAGTATGACACCATGTATATTATGATTATCTGACCGTTACCAGCAGCGTTCAATTGCAGACAGCTGTTTAAAATGCGTGCCGATCGCCGTAAAAATGGTCGCTTGCGAAAAAAATCATTATAGCAAAATTCAAAATGCGGGAGATTGCATTGCCCGCACAGGAGTGCGGGAGATAGGGTTCAAATTCGGCAGCCTCCCGCATGATCCGGGAGGTATCACATGTATGTATCTACGTTTGCGAGCAGACAAGCAAGAAATAAAATCAGACATTTATGAAATTGAAAAAAATTAAATAAAATAAAAAAATCTGCCCCTATAAATTATATTAAAAACTTCGCTTTGGCGATTTTAAGGGAGGGGGGCATGCCAGCCACCCTCCCCCCTGAATCCGCCAGTGCCCTATGCATTTGAAAGAGTGTGGTGAATGATCTACATCTACATCGATACGCTGTACCGTCACAATTGACTGTTACACAACGGGTGTAGATAAGAGAAACTAAACATGCAAGTCAGGGACTAAAGCTCTACAGAGCTACACTTTCTAGACAGTACAGCCCATGATGTTTTCAATTGTAAAATATGATGTTTTAACCTCTTGCTGATGTCGCTTGCCCGTGATGCTAACACCCTGGGCAGTACTAAAGTAGAAGCAGGGGCCATCAGTTCAAGTCCTGCACAGGGCACGGCATCACACATTTTCGCCTTCAGTTTCTACTTCACTAAGACGAAATTCACCCAGCTAGATAGTGGTATAAGTAGATCTAAGATTAGGAAAGGTGATCTTAACAGAAATCCGAACATATGTGTCTGTTCGAAATTCTTCCAACGACGACCACCTGTTCATTGACGATCGCATAACGACCAAACCATTCAGGTAAATTCTAAAAATTCGGCATTGCTCGATGATATATGTACATCTTTTACGGAATAGGAGGAAAATTGCCACAACAGTGGTCAAACAATGGCGCTTGAGCTTGAAAAATCTTACCTTCCTGGTTTTGTGTCCAGGACATAGCGGAAATAAACAAAGGTAAAACTAAAGGATGGCTCGAAAATTTGTTTACGATTGAAACGTCACCAAGTCAAAACGTCTCCATGACCCAAAATGTTATTGTACCCATGTATTTTTTTTAGAAGTTTGGAGGTTTTTATTTAGAAAGGATGTAACAGCTTATGGTCGGTTGGTTGTAGCTAAGCCCCAATTAGCTGTAGTTATCTCTCGATATTGGTTCTAGCTGTATCTTCTCTTAGTAGAATTAACACACAAGTAATCACGTTTAGGTGGTGCGCTTAGAGTCCCGACTAGAGTAGCCAAAATAAATGTTTTTCTCAAACCCAGAGTAGCCTCTTGAAGTCGATGTATATTTCCGGAAGACCAGAGCCAGTGATCTGAATGTGTCAATTTAGACCATATAGTATACAGAGATTTCTTCATCCAGCTAAAATTTACACTTCTGACATCTCATTGTCCAAATATCCATACATCACGTACATGTATCTGCAGAAATTGTTTTCAATCACTCTTTGTCAACTCATATTAATTACAATTATATCTTCTATAGTACAGTTGAAGTCTATGCATTTTTATCACAGATACAGAATCACAAAAAAAACCCTCAAATATCACAGAAATGTCGTCACATTTTTTCAAAATTATGTGATTATAATAAGAAAACAAAAATATATAATGCAGTAAGATTACATACTTCATTCATACTTCAATCTTCCAGTCCAACAACAAGGAATTTGAAAACACCATACGTACATCCATACCCATCTTAAAGCCCCTTAATTTTCCATAAAGTAATAAAGAGAATGTCTTGCCCAATTGGCAAAATTTAAAGAAACTGACAATTTATCATAAGGGACCTTTATCCCCCACCAAAAACTGGCAGTTCGCATTATAACAATAAGATAATACCATGAGATACTCCATGCAACCAAAATTTGTTCCCGTCATGCATACCTGTGTGAGTCTGTGAGGGCTGGGGTTTTATAATTAATCTGTTAACCTATAGTCTACAGTTAAACACTGAAGGTACAATTATGCAAGTGATATCATCACTGAATATATAGTACTATAAACTACATGAACTATGGGAAGGATGTTAACCAATACCCATCCTGCAACAACTCTCATCGTAAATCAGATACACTCACTCAAAGACAGTCTGCAGACAAAACCTGCGACTTGGTGGCTAAGGGGACTATATAAATTTGGCGGGTGGGGGTTGGGGTGGAGGGGGAGGGGGCAGCTGTTGTTTTTTTACTTTCTGATGAACCTCTTTGTTCTGGTGATGTAATCACTCAGCATCATAAAAAGGTCAATCCTGTGTTCCTTGAACACTTCATCCTTCAAACTAAGGAAGATTTCTGTACTTATACCTTGTTCTCCAGTTTGGTAGGGCAGTCGTGGTAGTAGCTTCTGTCTATCGAACTCATACACTTCACGCTCACAGATAAAGTGATTAGTAGACCTCAAGATACGTTTCTATAATGTCCAAACACCCAGCACTTAATTTTAGTCCCAAACTAAGCTGACGTGATGGGTTTGAACCCAGGTCGCCTGGACAGAAGTCCAACCTGCCAACCACTACGCCTCTGAGCTCCTTTACCACACAGCGAGATTACATACACTGTTGGTTCGATTTTTTTTTTGCAACAATTCTCAACTCATAGACATTCAGAGCTACAGAAAACTCCTAGTTGAGCCAGGATGGACACAGCCAAAGACAAGGGAGTTCTAATGATAAGTAGTTTGCTATGTCAGCAAACACAAATGTTTCTAATTGCTCAAATGCTAATTAACCCAAGGATTGTGGAAGTTTACTATATTAACTTAATATCAAAAAACATTTTGAACAAAGCATTTCATATTTGAACAGCACCCCTTATTTTACATCTTCATACACGGTAAGGTTTTGATTAAATCATGAGAGATAGCATTGCTACTTTTCAAAACTCTAAAGTGCTGGCATATTTAAGATAGAATTGACTTTCAATTACAAAAGATTAAACAATTCTTCCAGTGCATACGTACGAAATAAGAATGGATACATGACGTTTTGTCATTGGAAAGTTGAATTTGTGTGTCATTTCAGGTTGTTTTAGGTGCTTCTGTACCTCTTAGACCAAAGAAGCCCTTTGCACTACAAAATGTCGCTACATACATACACAACCTATATAAAGGCAGGGTTATAAGAGCTTAAGATACCATCTAACATAGTTCAGCCAGATAAGAGAGACTGGGCGGTTCTTAGCTAAGTTCCACCCGTGGACATTTCCATATAAAAATTGGTAAGACAGGTGTATTCACCCATGAAACAATTTATACAAAAATATATACCTGTAGAAGTTTTGAGCCACAGTGTGAGATAAAAGCATTTCTAAATTCGGAATTAATGTGGATAACAAAGAGACTGACCAGTCTAAATATATGCGCTCAGATGGTGTTCAAAATCTTAACTTTTCAAAGGGGTATGTGCATTAAGAGCCTATTTTGGCCCCCTATAAGGTCAAAAAATAAAAGTTGCTCTTCACATGTTTCTTCTTATTAGTTTATTAGTACAATAGCCAAAGTGTAAAAGTCTGGCATAGGTTCGACTTTTACGGTTGCTATGGTAACAAAAATGGCCGCCAAAATAGGCTGAAAGTAGGAAAATGACCATTTTGGAGCAAATTTGAGATATGTAACAGAGGAATTGATATAGAGCACAAGCAAATACCAAAAAATATTTCAACAGATGATGAGAATTATCGCGGCAAACAATATATTAAAAGTTTTTTTTGGTATTTGCTTGTGCTGATATCTAGTTCTTAAAAATTCGTTCTCCAAAAGCCTCAAATTTTGCCTAAAATGCCAATTTCTCTATTTTAAGCCTATTTTGTCGGCCATTGTTGTTGTTGTTGTTGTGAGGGCTCCAGCCTGGTTAGGCTCAACAGCTTAGTTAAAGTTGAGTTTATAATGGGACTTTTTTTTTAAAAAAACCACGTTAAAATAAGCGTAATAATAAAGTTCTTGTAGTAGCCATAAAAGTTAATATATATAAATTCACAGAAGTTCACAGTTTTAAAATTCCTATACTGGCGATAATATAATTCTTCACGGGAATAGAGATCACATCCATACACAGTTTATCCCTCGTGTCAACCATCAGAATTATTTCATGATCACACTTATAGGGTGAATTTAATACTGTTACATCTTAATGTCCAAATTTGGGAGTATTCATATATAATTATCACCATCATCAAGAGGCCATTTTGATTACCATAGCAACCGGTGAAAGTAAAATAAATACCAGAATTTTACACTTGGGCTATTCTTCTAATAAACCAATCAGATGAAATTGGTGAAAAGCAACTTTCAGTTTTTGGCTCTAGAGGGGGCTAAAAAAGCCCCTTAATGCACGGACCCCTTTTAATACTGAATAAGAATGTAAATCAATGGCCCAGAATGATATTTTAATAATCACACTTATGTTGTACAATAAATTGGTCAGCACACGAGATGTTGGTTCTTCTTACATTGGCGTGTGGCGAAGGCTCCAACGAGCCTGTGCATTCTCATGGCCTTGCCAGAGCTTTCGCATCTCGCATATGCAAAGAATGAATGCTAAAGAAGATTCTAAACAACTTTTAGGCATCTAATCCCTCTGGGCACGCCAAAATAAACGATCATTAGAGACTTTTGTAGATATGCTATAAGTCCAAATCTCATGTACTGTCTCATACCAGCTATACATGCCCTTTCCTCGTGGTCCCGCTACTTAACACTTATCCCACTGAATATGAATTTGTGATTTTTATCACCGTTAATTTGTAAAGTATAGGCCCTATAAATCAAACCATTTGCTATACAAACAGAATTTTAAGAAAGCCCATTGCCCCCCCCCCACACACACACACACAAACAAACTGCCCCCTCGCCACAGCCCATCCAACATATATATCACGGAAAATAAAATGCAGCAGGTCTCCAGCAGCATACAAAAGATTAACCAGCGTACTGGTAGACACACACACAACATAGTTTGGGGACGACTATTGCTCATCTTTATATTTATAAATTCGCTAATAACTGTTAGTTGATTTTTTGTCTGATGACCGACCGAAACTTCCCCACCCCCCTAATCCTTGTCTCGGATCCGTCTGATTCGAGTATAATTATATTTCATACTTTGACGGTCAGGCACTGGAAAGAAAACCTTCCAACAGATTTGGATGGAAATTCCTTCCAATCTAACATTCTCTCAATTTTAGTTCTATTTCTAGAAATAGAAACATTTCTTCTCATAAATAAGCCAAAGCATCTGTTTGTGATTGCCTGGATTTCCAACCAGATTTATTTATAGTAACACACTTATGTTATACTGCATGCCTTGAAAAGATATCTTCAAGAAAAGTCATCACAAGTTTGCAAACTTTCTCTAACACCAGTGAAAAGAAAAGATTGATAAATGACATTAATTAACTGTTACCTATATCGCAATAAGGTTTATCATTTAGAAACATGATTTTTCTGCATAGTAATGTAATGAAAACATACTTATTACATCATTAACCCTGCAATCGGACAGACGATCGGATGCCAAATTTACAATGAAAAAGATGTTTTGGAAGGGTTTTCCATCCAAAACTTGTCATTAAGATGGATGGTAAAACCTTCCAATTTTCAGTGAAAAAACTAATAGGAAGGAAAATCCATCCATGGTGAAATTGTTAAGTTGGAAGACTTTTCCTTCCAAAAAGGCATACTTTTGGCCTGGAAGGTTTTCCTTCCAGTGCCTGACTGTTGGAACCAAACAGAATAACAATCACATGAAACCACTTTTTATCTGACCAAACTGGCAAAATACGAAATATCTTAAATAAACTCGAAATAAAAAAAATGCACAGGTAAAAGCAGTTTTATAGTCTTGTTAAACATTTAGGCCCAGTTCAGTTTTCTATTGCCATATTTATTTAGCAAATTGAAAAATTGTGATTACATGGGCTATATGCCGTCTTTATGGTCATAGCTAAAATCCACAGACCCAGTGATCAAAGCGTGTACTGATGTGTTTATACACATGCAAAAACTAAGCTCTCAGTTTATTAGAGTTGATTGTGAATGTTTACCAGGCATGCTTACCGTATACGTTGGTCACCCTTGTCGTCTATGCTTCAGTTGGTTGCACGATAAAGCGTACATATGCTATCATACCTTATTTACTATAGACTGGTCTAATTAGACAATGAGTGACAGCTCTCTGTCTGACACGTCCCGTCTCTATTAACTGGTCGCACTACTGACAAACAGTAACCGCTTCGCAAAACACACCGTTTTTTATCATTATATTAGGCATCAACTTAAAAGTAAGGATAATCGACGGATCATGCGTAGCATATGAGGTGTCGGTAGTTTTTGCATGTATATAACTAATAATCTAACTTCCATTACTCCTTAGCCTTACAAAAAGAATTCAGGAGGATATTCTGTATACCAAGTGCTAAAGGAGGTTATTGGAAAAATAAAAGATAAGCAAAGTGTGTGGGATGAGTTTGTACAGTGCGAAAAGAGTGTTAATATAGTTAAAATATATAAAAAACAGAATCTGATGACTAGGGCGGTACATGCACCACCTGGCATACAGCATGACTAAAGTGTGCCACGGTAGGGAGCAAGATAGTGCAGGCTGGGAGGGCGTTCCAATGTACGTTTGTTGGGGGGGGGGGGAGAATGTATATTTATAATAGTTTGTAGAGGAGAGGATCTGTATTTATAATAGTTTGTAGATGGTGGATGAATTTATACTCGCATCGATTTGGTATTAAGTTTGCATATGCAGGGATAGCAACAAGGTTATAGGTGACCTTATACATCATGACAAGTCGACTATCTATGCGTCTCTGGTCTAGAGTATGCCAGTTGAGGTTTCCAACCATTGTGGTAACGCTAGAGGTTTGCCAATATTCACGAGTAGCCCACCGGACAGCCCTACGCTGAACAGAATCAAGTTTGTATATGTCAGTAGCAGTGTGTGGGAACCATACAGTAGAATCCTATTCCAACTGGCTGGATTAGAGTTTTATATGCAGTTGAATTTAAGTCTTGATTATGTACCTTGATGTTCCTCTTTAGGAACCCTAGTGTTCGGTTAGCATTTTTGGTGATGTTGTCTATGTGAGTTCCCCACTTTAGGTCGTCCGATTTGGTGACCCCTAGGTATTAGACAGCAGACACACTTTCTAATTCAGTATTGGGAAGGAAGTATTTAAAGGGTATGGGAGTCTTCAACCTGGTTACATGCAACACCTGACATTTTGAAGGTTAAAGCTCATGTCCCAGGCCTCTTCCCATTTCTCCAGTTAGCAGAGGTCTTCTTGTAAGATGTTTGCTTCGGATATATTGCTGATGCAAAGGTACATTGCAGTGTCATCTGCAAAAAGTCTGACTCTTGACCTTACATGCTCAGGTAGGTCATTTATGTATGCAAGAAATAAGAAAGGTCCGATAACAGAGCCCTGCGAGATGCCAGAGGAGACTGGGATTGTACCAGAGTGGAAGCCGTTTGTGACTACAGACTGTTTTCTATTGTCTAAAAACTTTTTGATCCATTGTAAAGTGTCTCCTCTGATACCATAAAGATGAAGTTTTTGGAATATTTTTTCATGTGCAGATTTATCAAACGCTTTACTTTAGTAAAATTTAATCTGTTTGTTTTCTTGACTGCATATTTTTGGAAAATTCATCTATTAAAATGGTCAGCTTAGACTCAGGACCGCTTCTCTTAGAACCCATGCTGCAGGTCATAAAGAATATTTTGGTTTGTGAAGTGTTTTGAAATGTTGGATGCTACAATATGTTCTAGGACTTTACATAGGACACATGTAAGGGAAATAGAGCGGTAGTTTGCGGGACCAGTTTTGTCACCCTTTTTAAATATAAGGGGCACATTTGCTTCCTTCCATATACTTGGTAATTTGGCCTGGTCAATGGACCTTTGAAAAATCACTTGGAGGATGGGGACTAATTCTTTATGGCCGGTTTGGAGCACAATAGGTACCTGATGGCTTCTTCAGTAGGCTCTCAATTCCTTTAGTTGAAATTCGAATGTCTGCCATTTTAGTATATGGGCTAGATGTGGTGACTTGGTTGACCCCAGAATTATGCATATCCTGTAGGGTCATTTGGGCTAGGGCTTTTAGAGATGATGGCGATTTAGGGCTGAAAACGGAGTGGAACTGTTGGTTGAGGGCATTAGCCTTATCTACATCTGCAGCGAATGTCTTTCTAATAATACGTGGTCGAAATGAATTTTCATTCTAAACAAACTTAACAAAACAGGGTAATCAAAAAGAAGAAACAAGGGTGTGTGTAAGAACAGAATTTTTACTTTCATTTTGCTCTTTGCTCAATTCCTTTTAATTTGGTATGCAACATGACCACTTTCAGAAAAAATGGTTTGTCCTTTTGATCCTACCAATAGGGTTGAGGGTGTGTCTGTGGGCAAAATATTTGCTACCAGGTTGCTGATTGCGTCGTCGGCTTTAATTTGATATGCAACATGACCATATTCCAAGAAAAAATAATATTGCCTTTGTCCCACCCCCTATTAACCCCAGAGGATAATACCCAGGCCTTCAGACTAAAATCCTGTTTGATATGTTTCATATATATTGCTCCTCTGCCAGCTGTATGCAAAATTTCAGCAAAAATATTGACAACTGCCTTGTTTGTATTGCGAAATTTAAGGTGGGGTCAAAGGGGTGGGGTAAAATTTGACACTGCCATGCTTATCTACAGGCACTGGGCAATCATGGTCTATAGTGAGAAGTTGTTAGAATAAAATAGCTTTGAGTTCGAGGAAATGTGACGATCATTTCACAAAAAAGCTTATATTGGTTTTGCATTATACTTGCCTATACTAAGACAAGGGCAATACTTAAGATATTGAGAGTCCAGGTACAAAATGCATTGAATTTGACCAATAGGTACTGAGATATGGTTCCGGACGCGCAAAAAGTGTTGAAGGACGGAGTGATGGAATGGATAGGTGAATGGATGGATGCATGAAGGACGCAACAAAACTATATCCCTCTGACTTCGATAGAGGGTCAAGAAAGCATCATTTATGCCAAATTATTTTTAAATTGGTCGATAAAGTTTTGACAGGAAGATTTTTTTTCCTTTTGAGAGTTATATGAATAACGATGTAACCTTGGTATAACCATCTCTGATAATATGGACTGGGGTCAACACATTTCAGGAAAGACTTTCAAAGCAACTAAGACACTTGGTTTCATTCGCAGGAACATGGCCTTTGCACCTAAGAGTACTTAGGAAGCTACATACAAAACTTTAGTTCGGCCTCAACTAGAGTGTGCAGCACCTATTTAGAGCCCTTACTCAAATTTTCAGATTAATCAGGTAGAGAAAGTTCAGAGCACAGCAGCCCACTGGACCTGCAGGAGATGGCGAAACACAAGTAGTGTCGGGGAGTTGCTTGATGAGCTTGAGTGACAAACTCTTGCGACCTGAAGGGATCTGTCCTCCTTGTTTCTCTTTCATAAGATCCATTGTGGAGCTGTGTCAACAGAAAAGACAAGTGCCTGACCCCTGCTCACAGTTTGAAAACTACCAGGTCATCACAGAGTGCCCAATATTGTAGATACTAGACATACAGACATACAATGATGCTCTGAAGAGCCCTTTCTTCCCCCATAACCATTCTCCGGTAGAAAAATCTTTCTCCTTCGGTGGTCAATTCCCAGACCACTGGGGAGTTTAGAACATTCTTCATACAAGACATACAATGATGCTCTGAAGAGCCCTTTCTTCCCCCATAACCATTCTCCGGTAGAAAAATCTTTCTCCTTCGGTGGTCAATTCCCAGACCACTGGGGAGTTTAGAACATTCTTCATTTAGTAGAAAACACAGCTGAAAGATTTTATTTTCAAAATCTGCACTCCCTGGGGGATTGATCGTGTTTGATCGAGTCAGTAAATGAAGATAGATAGATAGATAGATAGATAGATAGATAGATAGATAGATAGATAGATAGATAGATAGATAGATGGATGGATGGATGGATGGATGGATGGATGGATGGATGGATGGATGGATGGATGGATGGATGGATGGATGGATGGATGGATGGATGGATGGATGGATGGATGGATAGATAGATAGATAGATAGATGGATGGATGGATGGATGGATGGATAGATAGATAGATAAGGGTCATTCCTGTAAAATTTGGTAAAATTCCACCAAGTAGTTTATTATGAGGAGATGTTTTAAAGATGGCCAGACATTCTAAGAACACAAAAGTTCATCTCGAGCCTATGGCCAAGAAAAAAAAAGATATCGTTAAATTCAAATAATGACAAGATACATGTAATCTCGCCAAGTACTTATCAAACACGTATCTTCGGGCAGCCATGATTTAGTAAAAGTATGAAGATTTTTCTTATATATCCTATCAAAGTCTCAGGACTGGGCCAGTCTACCTTTGGAGACCATCGGTAATCGAATGTGAAGATTTTTTTCTTGTGTATCAATGTTTCAGGACTGGGGCCAGTCTAAGTTAATAAATCAAAATGTCAAACAGTTTGGGTTGGATCTCGGTCCAATATGTTGCAAATTAAGGTCATCAATAACACAATAGCATGAATTTCACCAGAATTTTGTTTGATATGAGCTTAGAAAATGGGCACATTTTCTAAATCAAAAGAGATGATACTGTCTTTATTTCTACCTTCACAAGTCATGTCAGGTCAATGCATTCATAATTTGACTATACTTTGCCAAACTGTGATTATTAATAATACTGGGTAAACTTCAAAATTCTGATATTTTGATATTTTGTACCGGTTTGGGGGTCACTGTGACCTTGACCTCATTTCTAGAATAATCGTGTCAAGAGCATATATCCTATATTATTTGAGGTAGGAATCCCAAATTTGCTGTATTAGATGCATTTCTGGATGGTGATATGTTGCTTACCATTTTGGGTCACTGTTACCTTGACATATGACCTAGTTTATAGAAAAATTGTAATAGGAGCATATCTTCTATATTATTTGAGGTAGGAATCCCAAATTTGGTGTGTGGGTTCATCTTGGGATGGCGGAGTGGTGCATACCATTTTGTGGTCACTTTTGCCTTTTTCTGATCTCATATCTACGTTTTCTTGTCTGGAGCATAACTCCTATATTACAAATAACTTTCCTCAAATGTGTTTTATGCTAGACCAATTACTTTGGGGGCATTCTAGGGCATTCATCACGTTACTGTGTCATGTATGTGTGCTGACCATAAAATATGTTTCAACTGGTAGAATATTTATCTATTTATAAGCTTCCTATACATACATAATCTAAGTTTGTCACACTTCTCTCAATTAAAAGGTTGCAGTCGAGCTACGCTGTTATACGGCAGCTCTTATTTTGAAATATAAAATTTGGAACTCTGAAGGATGGTTTTGGAGACTCTGAGGTGTTTAAACATTCTTCGAGTGGAATTTTCAAAACTGTTTATATGAGGAGATATAAACATGCCAAGATATTAATAAGAACAGCTCTACGTTTGAATTAATTAATTTTTCATGCGAATTATGTATATGGATGGGATAGAATAGGATAGATGGATGGGTAGATCGATGATTGTGTGTGGGGATTAGGCTAAAATGACTTTAGTAATCGTTGGTGCAAACGGGAAAATGTTGAACCTGATGCCTTGAAGGAATGGACGACTAACATTTTTAAAATTATTGATACTCCTATTTCATTTTACTCTCGTAATACACATCTTTTGCCCCCTAAACCTAAATCTTCTTTTCGTCATCTTAAACGAGGTATCCAGGATTTTCATATGAACTATGTTTTGGTTCCAGCAGATAAAGCTGCTAACAATGTTGTAGTTGTTTGACGGTTGTATTATATTAATACTCTTAAGCATGAGCTTGTTGACACTAATGTCTATAAACTGCAGCCTTCTTTAAAAGAGAGGGTGATTGTTGATGGGCATGGTTGTCATACAGCCCTACATTTTGGTGTCAAAGCTAAAGAAAATCAAGACAAAGTTCCTACGTTGTACTGGTTACCTAAACTCCATAAAAACCCCTATAAAGCAAGATTTATTGCTAATTCTAGTTCTTGTACGACAACAGAACTTTCTAAATTGTTAACCTTGTGTCTTACAGCTGTTAAAAAACATGTTATCAAATATTGTGAAAAGGTATATGAGAGATCTGGTAAAAACCTATTTTGGTCTATTAAAAATTCTGGTGAAATTTTAGATAAACTTAAAGCTAGAGATTTCAATGCGACCAGTTTGTCTACTTATGATTTTTCTACTCTTTACACTACTTTACCTCATAATTTAATTAAACGTATTGATCTTATTGAAAGAACCTTCCAGAGAGAAGGCTCTCCTTACCTCGCATGTAATGACAAAAATGCATTTTTTACTTCAGAAAAACCTAAAAAATATCATGCATGGTCGTGTCAAAATGTATGTGATGCGATGACCTTTTTGTTGGACAACATTTTTATTCGATTTGGCACCAAGCTCTATAGACAAGTAGTTGGGTTTCTATGGGCACTAATTGTGCTCCCCTGGTTGCAGATTTATTCCTGTTTTGTTATGAGAGGGACTTTATGATGTCTCTTTCTGATGATAAGCAGGCTGATGTTATTGATGCATTTAACACTACTTCCAGATATTTGGACGATATTTTAAATATTAATAATGTTTATTTTGACAATATGGTAAGTCAAATATACCCTTCAGAGCTCCAACTAAATAAAGCAAATGCCTCTGATACTGAAGCCGCATTTTTAGACTTGCATTTGTCAATTTCTAATGATATTGTTTCTACCAAAATTTATGATAAACGTGACGACTTTGATTTTGAAATTGTCAATTTCCGATTTTTAGATTGTGGTGTTCCTCGTTCTACATCCTATGGAGTCTATATCTCTCAACTCATTCGTTTTGCTAGAACATCAAGCTATGTTGCCGACTTCAACACTCACAATAAATTGTTAACTCAGAAACTTCTTAAACAAAGGCTATCGGTATCATAAACTTCGCAAAACTTTTTCAAAATTTTATAGACGATACTATGATTTGATTTCTAAATTCCATGTTGGACTTAAATCTCTCTTGCGCTAAGGACTTTCGGAACCTGATTTCTATGGTGACTTGGTGTATAAATTGAAGAAGATTGTTGGTTCTAATAATTTTTCTGCGCAGTTCATTAAATTAATTTCCCATTATAAAAAGATTGGCAATAACAATAATGTATTGCAACAGACTGCATGCTTGGTAGTCAACCCAATCACCGTTGGCAACTTTGCTTTCCTCTTTAATTGCACGCCAGTGGGTCGGACTTCAGACTCTATGATGGTTCAGACTTAAAGACTTATCTATTGATGAGATGGTAGGGGCCTGATGCTTTAATTGGCTGTTTGTTGGGCCCACCGGGGTTTACCTGTTAGATTTCTTTTTGCTCCGGTAATGAGTTTTATTTACTGTTGACTCCTTATCTTTGCTTTATCTCCTTGTTATATATTGATTTATATGTTTTAGGAGATGATGCATTGATAAGTTAGGGGTCTTTCATGCAAACCAAATATCTATGTGTCTTGATCCACATCTCAATTAAGGGTGAGGTTGGCGCCGTTAAACCGGTTTAAGCCCTCCAGTAAAATATTTTACTGACCGTTCCAAGGCGGTACTTCTTTTTTGGATCTTTTATGTTTTTGTTCTGTCTTGTGTTTGCTATGTCTTTGTGCGCGTCTGTTTATATGTGCTTTGTGGTCACCTGCTGGGAAAGGGCTGCCCTCTTGGCTCTCGGTTGTGGTGTCTGCTGTGAGTTTGTCACTTTCCCATTGGTATCCTGGGTCAGGTGTGGTGCTTGATTGTATCGATTCCTGATCTTTGCACCCTTACTTACTTTGATAGAAACATGCATACGAACATACTATACAGCTATTCAGTCACTGTATCGCCACGTGGTATGCAATGTCCCGGTCTCCTGTAAAGCTGATAGAGATAGGAACCAGTTGTGGGCATGGCTAGACAATGACCCAAAAGCGGATTAATACATAGATACACACATAGATATTTAGAAAATCCTATTAACTTAAAAAAGGGAAATATATACGAGTAAAGTTTGCCATGAAAAGGTCATTTGGGCCTCGACGCGAGAAAACCTGTCTTCGGGGTTTGCGAACAACAAAGGCGCAGACCAGCCTGCGCATCCGCGCAGACTGATCAGCACCTTTGTAATCCGCTTTTTGCAAAGTATCATATCAAAACTTGCTACAAGCGAAATTGAAATTTTCTAGCTAGTCTCTGTAGCTGAGGAGACAAGTTCGAGTCTCGCTTTGTTGGAAACCCCGAAGACAGGTTTTCTCGCGACGAGGCCCATTTCATTCCAGGTAAGTTTTATTTGTAGCTAATCCTTTAAATCTGACGTCCGATATTGAATTTTTGGAGAAAATTATTTACTTTTGGAGGGCAGTAAAGATATTGTCTTGTCAGCATCAAGATCTCAATCTAATAGGACCTGCAAAAAAGGGAAAATCTGTCATCAGGTTACATTTCATGTCCAAAATGAGAATTTGGATTAGCAAGGGATATAATCATGATTGTAATTTTTAATTTTATGCATTATTCTTGATTTCAACGTGAAACGCCATGAAAACATTCTGCGGAATCATAGCATATCTGCACTTATCGCGGCAGATACTTCCAAGACAGAAGAAATCCTTCTGAAGCATAGTTCACCATACCATTAATACAATGGTACTCAGAGTCTATCCATATCCAACCTCAGATATTTACCGAATCCAAAGTTGTGGTATCTCCCACTTTTATTCAGGTGAAAAGACAATTAAGACAATATTGCTGTCATAGTTAAGGCTGAGATTTTTTTTGGTTCTCACAAAGACCCTATAATTTTAAAAACCAGTAGCAGTTTTGCGAGAAAATATCATTTTACTCAAAAAATAAAGCGTGTGTGCATCCTTTGTGATTTAAATTTAATATATATGCAAATGTTTTACATGCAAAAATAATAAAATGTGATTAGTATTGACCCTAATTATGTGCGCCTTGACTTGTTTACCTCAGTTTTCCCCCAAACCTTAGTGTTCCCTGTCTCGCGTAACCCTTTATGACACATATTGAATATAAAGGCTCTTAATTATGCGGTTTCAGACAAGAAGAGCTTTATTTTTCCCTAGCTACGCCTATGTCAAACATACGAACCCTAGGGTTGGGCCAACTTAGCACAGACATGGTAGAAAGACCTTTAAGAGTTGCTCCTTAAAATGCCAAGGCTCTAGGACTAGGCCTCGAGGTTATAAAACTTGAGTTCATTCTCAGACTCAAAATAAAGTGCAATGATTGGCTGCTTGCGGACACGTGTCCGCAAGCAGCCAATCATTCCGCTTTATTTTGAGTCTGAGACTGTGTCCAAGTTTTATAACCTCGAGGCCAGGTTTCTAGTTTCAGGTTGTAAAATGTTTTTGTTTTCCTTATATCAGCGTATGTAAAAATACCCCTCTTGATACCAGGCTTATAATCAAACAAACTTGGAGAAAACCGTTGGATGATGCTACATATCAAATACCTAGACTATATAGGCATTGTTATTTCAGACCCGGAGATAGGAGCATTTCCATGCGCAGAACCAGAAAATCCGTCAGGTGTGCGTGTGTGTGTGTGTGTGTGTGTGTATGTGGGGGGGGGGGGGGGTCCTGATAACATTTTTAGTCATCAACGTATTTTACAGAGGGCCGTACGGACCTCACCTGAGAAGCTTTAAGTCAAATCGCTTCTCGAGGGCGACTCGTTCCAGTATTTCTATGGAAACCTATAGCCACTTGTGATTTTCCACTGGGATGGGGGGACTTCCCCCCCCCCCCCCTCCTCATGATCCTTGCATGATTTCAACAACTATCAAAGGTCATTTCGAAATCCAGCAAGAAGCTTGGAAGATGTTGTTGGAAACAAATTGTCGACAGCAGAAAACGCACAACGATGATTTCTATAGCTCAGGTGAGCTAAAGGATAACAGCTGTGGACATAAAGGCACTATTCAAATCATTTTGAAAAAAAAAAATCAGCAGGCGACAACAAAAATCATGAAACTTTCCCAGCATGTAAAGAGTACACCTTTTTCTCTTGAGTCATCAATGCCGCAACTTTCATTTGAAAAACAGTAGGGCTGTGGAGGTTTGGTAACAGAACGAACAGCTAGCTTTTCCATTTGTCCTTAATTTTTTTGTTTAACTCTGCATTTTGGGTAATTTTTCAATTTTGTCCACGCCTTTTCTGAAATTCATATAAAAGTGAGGGGACATAGTATTCGGCAACCCGTACTTCCATCTCTCCGTCTCCTTAAAGTAGTAGGTACTTTGTGTGCGCAACTCCTATAAAGGTATCACGGTTTATAGCTATGGTTTCCTATTTAGCTCAACTTGAGGTTTTCTTTAGCTCTTGATATCTGTATGTCGTGAGCCTTTTTTTTTCTTCATAGTGTGTTTATTTGATTAGATTGTTTCTCTGTGCTGCTGTACGTTCTAAGGCGGATCCATTGTTAATTCATTGGTTTATGTTCCTCACATTGTTTGTGGGGGTTTTGTGTTCGGTCATTGTTTTGTTATACACTTAACAAAATTTCTATTTGGTCACCTTACATTTTACGCTAGTTAAGAAAAAAAACAACAGTTTACAAAATTCATGCTTCTATTAATAAACCAAGGCTTTGCCGAGACTTTACAGGTCATTTCATTTAAAAAATGACTGGTACTTTTTGCACAGACGATGCTAGAGCAAAAGTACCCTCATTTCAAAAAGTCACAAATTTTTAATTTTCTGCAATATGAAATACTCCACAGAGACGTTATCCATTTATATTTTGTTAGAAGATGTTACTGGGTGCTGTGATTTAAGACGAACAAGCTTCAATGTTTTGTTTCTCTTGGACTCTTCGTTTCAGTTACGTAATAACATGAAGACAAACACTACTAGCAGCTTAATCATAGAAATTCAGCTTTAAGCCTGCAATTTACATATGAACATCGCACTGTTGTGTACGCTTTATTATCTGGAACACGGCATTGAAAATTTCAGCGATTATTTATTAACTACTAGACGTCACTGTACTATTTTTGAAATTGAAAAGGAAATACAAAATGCCAAAAATTGATTTTTGAGGTTCAATTTCAACCTGGAAATGCGCTGCAGCAGAAAAATATTTGTCTTCAAAAGAAGGACAAATTAAGTTCTATTGCGTTTGGCCTATCATGTTCAGATAACATAAAATGCAATCGACAATTTTAGCACGTGCTACTTTTGAATTTCAAAAATCTCGAAAAATGCGTTTTTTTTTTCTTAAAAAAATTCGTCAAAAATCTACCCTAATCCAAATTTCAAATGTATGTATGTATTATTTTGTGTCCCTTCTTGTTTTGCAATCATCTTGAAGAGGAAATGAGAGCCAGTTGCTTTGCTTTTATTGTCTTACGGATGTCTTGTTACTGTAAATGTTCTGTGACTCATCCCTGCGGTGCCTTGGGTTGGTCTGCAGTGTGTAATTGTGGTATTTCCCGATCATACTCACTTTTAGAATTAAATCTTCCTGTTTAGAACAAACACATTTTAATAATACAAAGTTCATCACTTTTCACAGTTCTCATCAGTATATGTAGCGAATCCAAATTATCATATTTGAAATAAATCTTTCTAGTAGGCAAAAACGTAATTACCGATTATAATTTTATTTGTTTGATAATAATGGAATTTTTCTGTCTAACATGTAATATAATCGATAAAAAACGTTATAATTTTGTCAACGTGGTTATGGACGTCATAACGTTTCCAGTAAATCTGTAAACCACTAGTGGTTTATCAATTTTATTACATGTTTGACGGAAAAAAAATCCATGATTTATCTAACAAATATAATCGGTCACTACGTTTTTGCCTAGAAAGATTTATTTCCTCTAGGGAAATCAATCACTTAAGCCGAAACTCCTTTTTCCTGACCACAAGTGACCGAAGGCATCGATGAGATGAAACCCTTTCATACTTATTTCCGTTTTATAACTTACAATTTTAAACAATCATAACGCTTCTCTCCATTTTTGACGTCACAAACATTAACAAATGACATGTGATAAATAGAAGCTAACATTCGTGCTCTTGTATTATTGAACTTATTAAATTCGTTGCGAAAAAGAGATAAAATGCTCGGCAAGCCTCGCATTTTATCTCTTTTTCTCAACTCTTTTAATTAATTCAATAAAATATGAGCACTCATGTAAGATCCTCTTTGTCTTTGTTTGTGTGTGTTCTAGTGTTACTGCCATAGCTTGGTCTGTGATCTTTGATTGTGGTGCTTCCTGGTCAAAGGGGTACATGCATTAAGGGACAAATTTGGCCCCCTCTGGAGCCAAAATCTGAAAGTTGTTTTTCACCATTTTTTTCTGGTTGGTCTATTAGAAGAACAACTCAAGTGTAAAATTCTGAACTTTTTTTTAATTTAATGGTTGCTATGCTAACAAAAATGGCCGAGAAAATAAGCTTAAAATAGAGAAATCAGCAACTTGGACCAAATTTAAGGCTTTTTGAGACCGATTTTTCAAGAATTAGGTATCAGTACAGCTTTTCAAATTTGCTCCAAATTAGTCAATTTCTTGTTTTCAGCCTATTTTGGCAGCCATTTTTGTTACCATAGCAACGGTAAAAGTCAAATTAATACTAGATGTTTACACTTGGGCTATTGTTCTAATAAACTAATGAGAAGAATATGGTGGAAAATAAGTTTTATATTTTAGCCTCATAGGGGGGGGGGGGGGGGGGAGGGAACAAAATAACCTCTAAACGCACGTAGCTCAAATTTACTTACTTTTTATTAGTTATTTACACTTCTCTGATAAAGGCCGTTTATTCTTCGTATAAGACAAAAGTGACATTACTTTGAGCACAAGTATGACATAAATTGTTGTATTAGGCTGGTTAGTATTAGATTATTGGGATGAAGATCATCACTATTATGTGCAGCTGTTATTGACCAGGTATCAAGGTATATAACCTTAGTTCTTAAATCCTTAAACTCCTCAAGTATAATGTTTTTCTGATTTAAAGAAATCCTGACATCAAACCATTTTCCATTTAGAAAAAAGACATGTGGACCTTTGATAAAAACATTTGCATCTGGCTTTACTTCGAGCAGGTTTTTAATGGAGTCTGCAAGGCGTTTAATCTTAAAGCGAAATAAAGCAGATGGAAACGCATGAAGATGAGCACAGTAATGTGCCATGATAACAATATCTTTTCCTGGAATGTCACTTTTAGCCAGATTATTAATTTCTGTGGCTTCAGATTTTATTCCAGTTGCGGATGTGCTAGGACTGTATAAAGGCATTTCATGTGTTTTATCAATGATATGAACTCCAAAGTTTTTGAACTCTCTCGTTGCAAATATTTTCAAATCTATTTTTGGAAGTTTCAGAACGTCTGTCAAGTAACTACAATATTGCCGTGTCGTGGAATCACCAAGGAACACCAATGTTTTGTTTTTGAGACAGGTTTGATATGAGTGTGGGTGAAACGTTATTGTATTTTTACAGTTTAAAGTATGCCAAGTTTTATTCAAGTAAAATCCACTACTCTGAGAATCGTCTGTCCATGTCTTTTCTTTTGGTAATTTGTGGCATGGAGTTGTATTTGTATTGGCTAGAGATTTTGCCTTGACTGTAATTGTTGATTTCAACTCCCTGTGTTCTATGTCATTTACAGTTTTGTTGCGTTCTATGGGAGAAAGAACATCTTTAAAATTCGGACTAAATAAATGCTTAAAATCATATACAATAGAACAATTGAGTCGTTTTGATACAGGTGCCCCGCAATACCATGGACTGTCATCATTTAGCTTGGTAAAGTTACAAACATGTTTATAGCCAAACAATGGATACTGATTTCCACATCTTGTCTCTTCGACTTCTCGCATATGGATTTTGAACGTAGCCTTTATTCCATGTGGATTTTTCATAGCAAATGCTACATCACCGTACTTAGTTATGGCCTGTCTTCGAATGCAGAAGTTTTCAACCGTTGAAGCAAGTTTTGCTTTAATAATACTTCTACCTGTCCAGAATAGTTTAATGTATCCAGAATACGTGCCATTATTATGGTCAACTACATGACCAGAAGTACATCCATCTCCTTCTACTTGCTCTGCCCACAATACAAACAAGTCTCCACCGGTTGTCTTAGTAACATTAAAGCCATTTACAGCAGTTATCGCCACATGCAGAGCGTCGTCTCTTTTCCGTTGTATTAATCGAAGGGTGGACTGTATCGGGCTAGTCATGTTTTTATAGTGTCTGTACAATGAGTATCTGATGCAGATATCGTGACCATTAATACTACTTAAATCGACGTCATTGTTGTTATATCCAAGAAGTTGCTCTTTTCTCTTCTGTATTAATAATCGGCGAAAGTTACTTGCAACGGCCACGTCAAGCGAAAAAGGGCAAAGCACTCTATAAATAAATAACATGGAAAACGCTACTACAGCAATCCATATAAGACGCTTTTTTAAAAACATATTTCAATGTCTATGTGATCGTAATTCCCATGAGTTTTACAGATTTGTAAACGCGTTTGAAAATTGTTGAATATAACATACTGTATGCTAATGCGCTTCAGAGAGCCCTGGTGAGCAGGGGTGTGAGCAGGGCATTTATTGCTCACCTGAGTCCAACCTGTAGACTAAACTGCAATCTAGTTTCCTACTACCAAGCAAACGGCAGATTTTAAATCTCTTAGCCAGACACATACGACATGACATCGCAAGCGTCCGATCAGATTGGAAAAAATCACATTATCACAGTATGTAAACTGAAAAAAAAAACATCCTGTACCCGTTCCTCCTAGCTCTCACCTTATAAACATGAATAACAGCACTCGTGCGTAACCAGTAGTCGGAAAAATGCGTGTGTTTAGGTACATGTACACGTTTCGATTTATATTGTTAGCGATACAGACAATACACATTCGAACAAGGTAAGAAAAGCCATTTTATCTATTTTATTCCGTTTTATTCCATGATTTTAACGGTTTCCTCCTTTGCATTTTGCTTTGTTAAAAAAACGACTTGCTGACAATAAGAGCCGTTCTGTGTCGAAAACGAGCTTAAATGCCAGTTTGCATGGTTTTAGTGGACTTGGCAATCACTTGTATACATGATTACATGGTTGTAACTGTAACAGTTACTAAGATCTATGGAAAAATGAATTTTAAAAGGTGGGCCCTCGCAATTACAGCTGTACCAACAACTCTCTCATCACGATTTCCGACAACTGGTTACGCACGAGTGCTGTAATTCATAATGTTTAAGGCGAGAGCTAGGAGGAACGGGTACAGGATGTTTATTTCAGTTTACAAACTGTGATTATATGGCGTTGCACGATTTATTCAGTTAGTATTATTATTACAAACTGCACGCCTACCAAACAGATGCTCAACCGCTGGTTAAGCGAGAAAAACAATTCGAGTGTCGTCCGGTTGAGATTTCGAGGAGCTAAAAAAGTAAAAAATGTTGCATGTTCTGTATATTATAATTAATATTTCCTAGGAAGAGAATAAAAAATCCAGGAATGTCATGCAACCTCTTACGGGTCCCTACATTTATGGTGTAAATAGGAGATCAGAGAATTTTCTCCTTTTGTCAGATTTACTTTTTGCATGAGGAAGGTGTACCAGGTGCAGATATAAACGTGTAGAAATTCGTCTTGTTTTGGGCTGTGTATTCAATTTTATGATGTGCTCGAAGGTGATATATACAGGCCTGATCAAGACTGAGATCGGCACCTGGAATTTAGATGGTTATTTTCATTGAGCTTGTACAATATGCGAAAAATCTTGGTGGAAAGTCCCGGAGAAATCTGGTTGAGCATCAGATAATAAAAAAATGATAAGAAAATTTAATAGCATCATTTGTCGTTTTTTTCGCGCCCCATAGTCAAGATAACGCAATCAGTCTGTTACATGGGCCCATACCATCAAACCATTCCCAAACTTTGCGCTACAAATTTTTAAAATCTTGAAAAAATGCGTAATAGCAAACTATATGTAATAAAATATTTTTGCACGAATATAAAATCATATGAATGATTATATGCGACCGAAATGCACTAAAATACAGTTATAAACAATTTTGAGGTTTGTTCTCGTCAAGAAATACCACTCTTTCAGATTTTTTATGGTTATGCAACCAGACACTCTGATGCGTAACCATAAAAATCTGAAAGAGTGGTATTTCTTGACGAAAACAAACCTCAAAAATAGTGAGTATGCAAAATTGTTTATAACTGTACTTTAGTGCACTAAAACTCGCGGCAGGTTAAAATTTGTGTTTTCTGCTTCTCTTGTATGTACTCCCCTCACATTAATCACTGCTCTAACGCGCTCCGCATACCCTGGACCAGACGTTGAATTTGACGTTTGGGTATCTGACGCCACTCTCGATGCAGTTTGGCAAGATTCTGTGCTAGGGGGGTTCATTGCTCTAACTTTCCAGCCCAAAATGTCCCACAAATGCTCAATAGGGTTCAAATCGGGGCTATGGGCAGGCCATGGAATTGTGGAAAAAGCGTTTTGACGTAAACATTCAATAACTGCACGTGACCTATGAGGTCGAGCATTGCCATCCATGAATATTGGTCTAGTTAGAAGGGGGTGGTTATCAATAATGGGTAATTATTTCCAGTATGTCAGTTTGGTAAGTTTGTCCAGTAAGGGTGCCTTGCATTGTGATAAGATCCATGAAACGCATCCCCAGCCCATGACAGAGCCTCCACCAAACGGAACTGTTTCTTGGATGTTTCTTGGATGTTCCTGGGAGCATACGCTGTACCTCTCTGCCTCTAAACACGTACACGTCCATCTGTCATATGAAGAAGAAGCCTGCTTTCGCCAGACCAATGGAGTTTTCTCCAAGACCTAAGATTCCAATCTCTGCGCTGTTGGCACTGGACCAGAATAAACGCGATGTTTAATGTCTAGGTGTAAGCATAGGGGATCTGATAGGTCCTCTCGCATTATATCCAGCAGTTCTCAGCCGATTACGAACAGTTTTGGTTGACAAACGTCTGCTTGGTAATCAGCGGTGTTTCAACAGCGGTGTTTCAACACCGTGCAGTTTGCAAACGGAATTCTCCTGATAAGTCTTTTAAGCGAACCGTCCTCCCTTCGAAGTGTCATCCGTGGCCTCCCAGAACGTTGCCTGTCTCGAACATCATTCGTTTGATAAAATCTATTGAGCAAACGACAAACTACAGAAGGACTATACGCCAGGCGACGTGATATCTCTCGACCAGATAACCCAGCGTTTCGCATCCCGATTATATGCCAACGAATGCCTTCTGGGACTTTCCTACAAGCCATAGCACATGTAAACACACAATATCCAAACACAGTATTTGAAAATAAAGTTTTTCAAACAGCAAGGCAAATTTGTATTTTTCCGACACGACAGTACCATCAAATCTCGTGGACATTTTACCTACACAGACGATTTTAACCTCGTCAGCGTATGTATGGAGGATCATTCTTTCCAAATACCAAAGTTTAAAATTTAAAAAAAAATCCTGAGAAAAATTATGTGAAAAAAAAACCTGGGTGTTATCTAACTTTTCTCAATGTGTATATATCGTTAATAACATCTGACAGTCCCCCGATTCGAGAATTGGGATCACTGCATATGAATATAGCCTCATTGTTTAACAGTAAATATATCATGTACGAGGGCTGTTCAAATATGAATGCAAGTAGCTTCATAACTTTCGTCACATATATACTACGACAAAATGTTATACCTTTCTGGAAAGCTGCTTAGTTTTCACCGCATGCACTGCTTAGTTTTGACAGACACTCATTTGTATAATTTTACGAAGGGAAAAACGTACCTTGTAAATCAAAGATGGCGACATACTACGTGTTTGCAACATCCATGCTATGACGTAGGCTGTTACCCCTGCATCTTGGACACTATGATGCTCTCTTTTGCCTCTTGTCACTTGGGTTTGAGGCATACTATAATTGTGAAACGATTAAATGATTTAAATGGTTCACCTACAAATCATCCAATTAATTATAGTATTTAATATTATCACATTTCACAGAGAAAATACCTTTTCCCAAAGTTTTGGCATGAACCCGTAACACACAGCTATTTAATTTCACGCATGGGCAGCAGTTTAATATATAGTATATGTGGCTTTGCTTGTTTGTAGAAAACTAAGTAGCAGTTTAGCTTACTGTTTGGACTCAGGTGAACAATAAGTGCCCTGATTACATCCCTGCTCACCAGGGATATCTGAAGCTCAACAGCATATAGTATATCAGTTTGAAAATCTCAAAAGCTCTTGGTAATTACGACCACGCAGATATTTAAATATGTTTAGAAAATATCCTATATGGATAGCTGTAATTGCGATTTCCGTGTTCTTTACTTATAAAGTGTTGCGGCCATTTTCGCTTGATGTGGCCGTTGCAAGTAACTTTCACCGTTTATTTATACAGAAAGGAAGCGCGCAACGTCTTGAATATAATAACAATGGCGTTGATTTAAGTAGTATTAAAGGTCACGATATCTGCAGCAGAAACTCGTCGTACAGAAGCGATCTAAGTATGACTAGCCCTAGACATTCCAAACTTCGAGTAATACAACGGGAAAGAGACGACGCTGTGCATGTTGCGATAGCTGCTGTAAATGGCTTTAATATTACTAAGACAACCGGTGGAGACTTGTTTGTATTGTGGGCAGAGCAAGTAGAAGGAGATGGATGTACTTCTGGTCATGTAGTTGACCATAATAATGGCACGTATTCTGGATACATTGAACTATTCTGGACAGGTAGAAGTATTATTAAAGCAAAACTTGCTTCAACAATTGAAAATTTCTGCATCAGAAGACAGGCCATTACTAAGTATGGGGATTCAGCATTTGTTACGAAAGAGCCACAGGGAATACAGACCACGTTCAAAAACAAAATGCAAGAAGTGGAAGAGACAAGATGTGGAAATCGATATCCATTGGTTGACTATAAACATGTGTGTAACTTTACCAAGCTGAATGATGATAGTCCATGGTATTGCGGGGCACCTGTATCAAGACGGCTCAATTGTTCGACTGTACATAATTTCAAGAAATTATTTAGTACTACTTTTAAAGATATTCTTTCTCCCATAGAACGGAATAGAATAGCCAATGACATAGAGCACAGGGAGCTAAATGCAATTACAGTCATGGCAAAATCTCCAGTCAAAACAAATACAACTCCATGCCATAAGTTACCAAAAGAAATGTCTTGGACAGACGATTCTCAGAGTACTGGATTTTACTTGAATAAAACTTGGCATAATTTAAACTGTAACAATACAATAACGTTTCAGTCACACTCATACCAAACTTGTCTCATAAACAAAACATTGGTGTTACTTGGTGATTCTACGACACGGCAATATTTGGATTATTTCGTGACAGAAGTTCTGAAATTCCCAAAAATAGATTTGAAAAAATACAGTATACATCATTCACCGATAGAGTTCAAAAACTTTGGAATTCATATCATTCATAAAATACATGAAATGCCATTTTACAGCACTGGATTTCCCGCGACTGGAATAACATCTGAAGCCACAGAAATAAATACACTGGCTAAAAGTGACATTCCAGGAAAAGATATTGTAATCGTGGCACATTACTGTGTTCATCTGCATTCCCTTTCATCTGAATTATTTCGCTTTAAAATTAGACGCCTTGCAGACTCCATTAAAAACCTGCTCGAAGTTAAGCCAGATGCAAATGTTTTTATCAAAGGTCCACATGTCTTTTTTCTAAATAGGAAATGGTTTGATGTCAGGATTTCTTTAAATCAGAAAAACATTATATTTGATGAGTTTGAGGATTTAAGAACTAAGGTAATATACCTTGATGTCTGGTCGATAACAGCTGCACATAATAGTGAGGATCTGCATCCTAACAATCCATCACTTACCAGTCAGATACAACACTTTATGTCATATTTGTGCTCGAATTAGTACCACTTTTGTCCCATACCATGCACGGATCCCTGCCCCCCCCCCCCCACCTCTTGGAAAATCACAAGTGAATATAGGTTTCCTTAGAAATTCTTGTACGGACCCCCCTCGAGAAGCAATTGGACCCATTGGGTCCAATTGATTCTCGAGGTAGGTCCCTTACGGCCCGTTGTGAAATACGTTGATGATTAAAAAAGTTATACCCCCCCCCGGATGGTATTTTCTTTGATCCGCGCATGCATACGAAGAATAAACGGCATTTGTATAGTTAAATGTAAATACAGTAAAACCTCGAAAATTGGAACAACGATTTTTCGAAATACTCGCTAATTCGAAATAAATTTCTTACTACACAGGATTCAGTTTAACTGTCAAACCTCTTGAAGTTTACATAGTGAAATGCCGTTAGTATCCATATTATTTCCTATTTGGCTGAATCCATGAGGGTCTGGATGGGGGGGGGTCTGATATTCACGATTCATTAAAAATTTAGCCCATTATTCATCTCATTAAAATTTTGCATTATTCATTAAAATAAGACCTATTATTTTATCACAAGCAGTGAATTAAAAATTGGTATTTTTCTACAGTGAAAAAATATCGTATTTTTTCACTCGTGACTGATACGATTTATATTTTTGCTTGCGGCGCTCTCGCCGCAAGCATTTGTGTCGGAATAGTGATACGTACCCTCCACCAGGTTTGTCTATTTATATAACATACTGTTAGCATAACGGTCGTGATTATGGGAACAAAACAGTGCAACGACAAGACAACTCACCGACAGCAAGTTAAGACAGGGTTCATACGGAAATGGGAAAACAGAATTCCAGGACTTTTCCACGACTATTCCAGGACTTTTTTCATTTTTCAAGGACTCAGTTTCTTCCCAATTTCGTATAACACAACGTTTAAAAGTGCACTTTTTCAGCCAGAAGCGGTGAAATGAAAAGGCCACTTGGTTTCTTTGATTCTGACACCGGTGATTAAAACCGGGACTACTGCACAAATTGAATAGAATAGAATATGAGTTGCAACTCGCTCTTTGACGTGTATCTAGCGATTTTCAATCATTTTTTTTTTTGCGATTTTCACACGTTTTTTTTTTTGCGCATCCCATAAATCTGAAAGGACTAGCTGTATTTTTATATTTTTCAAAGACTAATTCATATTTTCAAGGATGATTTGACAAAATTCCAGGACAATTCCAGGACAAAAGGCACTTTTTTCAGGACCAAGGTCAATTTTTTCCAGGTCTGTGCGAACCCTGTAAGAGCATGTCTCATATTATATGCCATATTAACACCCAAATTCAATTTGTGGATATATGTTGTGGTCATGGAATGTCGCTCACTTTTTTCTTCCACTGTGACCTTGATCTCAGGAGCCAGTTCTTGAAAAAAATGCACCCACAGCAGATCGCCTATTTTATTTATGGTAGCATTCCATATTTGGTATGTAGATACATCTTGGACCCTGGCGAGTCACCAAATGTTTCCAGGTTACTGTGACCTTGACCTCTGGTTTCAGTTCTAGCAAGGTCGAGCTCAGAGCATATCTGTATATAATTTGAGGTAGGAATCCTAAAATTGGTGTGAGGATATATTATGGGATCATGGCGTGTCGCATACACTTCTGGGTCAATTTGACATGTAGCTTGTACATATGCATGTATAAAAACACTGCAGCTTTAGTTTTATAACTTTATTAATCATGCCACGATTGTCCAAGCATGAACGATCTGGCGCAATTGGAATGATATTGGCCCACTTCGAATCAAACTAAAGTTCCTACTAAAGATCTTACGTAATAGATGTGTGCGTACGTTTACACCTGAATGGCTTCAGTTGCTCCCTTTTAATTAGTTGTCAAGTAAACAAAGTGAATAACCCTGTATGCCCCACCTCAATTCTTCATCGTAGACAAAAAGGGTGTGCAAAAATTGCACAGACTACTCTAATTAACAATTATGAATAAGAGGGACCGCAAATAGAACACATCAAGGATTTATTATGTAAAATAAAAACATTTTGAGGCTATTGATAGATCTTGAACCCATCTTGCTAGATAGGTCTAGAGGAGGGAACCAGATAAGCTACTAGAGTAACGGTGCTCTGACCCACCGTTGATCTTTAGTAGGTTCATGACGCCATTATAGTAGCGACTATCAATGTTCCAATTGAACTTTAGTTACTATTGTAGGAACTAAACTTTGATTGGAAGTGGGCCATTATAATTGCCATCAGTAAACTATATAGAATAGCTACCAGTCTGATAATAAAAGTGGTCATTAATACACGTTAAATTAATATTTCTTTCTTTTCCAAATTGTTATGTTCATTACTCCATAAATGTTATTGTTTTCAGTGGAGTTGTATGGTTATCAGAACTTAGGACCAGCCTATAGACTAGCAACAAATTAGCAATATGTTTATATAGGAAAAATGAAATGACTATTTTAAAAGTTCTAGGCCTTTGGGAAAGGAGATCAACTATACAGCCCCTCGGCTACAGGGACAGTTAAATATCGACGCAGGTCTGGTTAACCAAAAATGACGACCTGACGTTAAGAGGGCAACTTACGTCGAGTGTATCAACAATGTTTGCATCGACGATATCCGTTCTGGCTGGCTATCGTCAGTTCCAGACAAATAATAGGGCTACGAGGGTAATTTGTATCCAGGTTTTTAATAAAAATATTTTGATACAATTACTTTAAGTCACGTCTGATTCCTAGACAAATTTCAATTTGCAACTTTTGAATCTAAGGGTATTTCTATTCGATAGACTGTTGTCCTAACATTATTTATTATTTTGGCATGAAATTAAAAACATGTTTTGCTGACGTGTTGATGTCCATTGTTGCCAAAACTCAAAAAAATGATACATTAAAAATAAGTAAACTTTATTTATTTCATTTTTTTCGTTTTTAAAGTCCTTCAGTGTACTGCGCCAAGTGCCGCTGTAGATATCTGTTTGTGTTTTTCTTTTGCCAAAAGAGTATCTTACCCATTGACTCAATAACTATTGTTATTGTTCGTCTATGACGTGTTTTTTTGTGCAGTGTAAACAATATCAAATTTGGAGGTGTTCCCAACAGACAAGGTGCACATGCTGTTTTTCAACTAGGCAAGCCCTCCTTTAAAAAAGGAAAATTTATCACTGTAGAATAGAATAGAAGTGTAGCTAAACAAGACTTTCTTGGCAATATTGTGACTTGGATTTTTTAACATAAGGTTTTAAGTGAAGTATATTTGTCAAAAATAACGCTACGCATGTTGTGACGTCAACATCAAACATAATGACGTCACTGTTTGACCTGGCGTAGCGCCAGTTTGCACGTGACGCCTACCCTAAAGCACACTCAATAGACTTTCTTTAAATGCTGATTTCTTGCGTTTCATTCGTTAAAATATGATTCTAAGCCATTTTCT
Source organism: Loripinus fragilis (assembly GCA_964019695.1). NCBI lineage: Eukaryota > Metazoa > Mollusca > Bivalvia > Lucinida > Lucinidae > Loripinus > Loripinus fragilis. The sequence continues at coordinate 79,502,360 of OZ026525.1, forward strand.
AGGTGCAAACTATGTTTACACCCTATGTTATACCCAATAAACACACTGCAAAAGTCAAATCGAACGAGAAACGACCAAGTAAAAAGTAAGGTTGTGATTTCTGTATTTCCGTTGAGTATAAAATAAAAAGTAAATTTACTTTTTTTCGGCAAATACCAAATATATTTCATCTCGTGCGAAGAAAATATCAGCATTTTCACTCGTGCTCCGCACTCGTGGAAAATACTGATTTTTTCACCGCACTCGATGAAATATATTTGGTATTCACCTCAAAAAAGTAAATATCCTCTATTTATTCATTAACAGTAAGATAGGTGGCAAATGATTCTGATTATTCACTATTCATTAATTTTTTATTCAATTCATTAAAAAATAGGATTATTCATTATTTTTATGCCCTCATTATTCACTATTCAATATTTTTTGGCTCATTATTCACTATTCATTATAAAAAAGAACATTATTCACTAATCATTATACCTCAACCAGACCCTCATTCATATGCTGAGGCAAAAAATCCATATTTTTTTTATTCTTATGGATTTTGGCACTGCGATCATGGTTATTTATTCATATGGATTTTGGCACTGCGATCATGGTTATGACGTACATGTATATATAGCATGCATTTATTTGATTCGCATTTCAACATGGCTGAGTAGCTTTTAGAATCGTTAACAGACCCGGCCTGTTCTCACCCTAAGGCAAGACATAAGAAAACAGTACAGACACAAATCATTGTACGACAAAAAATGTAATACCTTAACAGCGTATGGGCTAGTAAACGAGATTTTAGTGTATATCACATACACGCAAAAGTCTCGACAAAAGCCTACTATACTCGCCCATGCTGACATATTTAAGCGGACAAGATGTCTAAGTTTCTCCTCTACCAAACTTTTAGACTTGTACCAATCTCCTTCTAATATAGTGAAATGTGTCTAAAACGGCCACTCCAAAATAGACAAAACAAAGGTCTTAACGACAAATGGTAGCTTAATGAAGGTCGAAAGTATTGTGCAAATCTTTTGACCTGCATTAAGCGATAATCGGTCTTGAAAGCCAATAGTTGGTCTTTTTTGAGTGGCCGCTTAAAGCAGGGTTTTTTTTTATCTTGATTTATATGTTCTAGGAAAATGATGCATTGATAAGTTAGGGATCTTTCATGCAAACCAAACATCTCTGTGTCTTGTTCCACATCTGAACTAAGGGTGAGGTTGGTGCACCGTTACACCGGTTTAAGCCCTCCAGTAAAATATTTTACTGACCGTTCAAAGGTGGTACTTCTTTTGTGGATATTGCTATACCTTTGTGCGCGTCTGTTTATATGTGCCTTGTGGTCACCTCCTGAGAAAGGGCTGACCTCTTGGCTCTCGTTTGTGGGGTATAACTGTGAGTTTGTCACTTTCCCATTGGTATCCTGGGTCAGGTGTGGTACTTGATTGTATCGATTCCTGATCTTTGCACCCTTACCTACTTTTACTATTATTTAGCGTGTAGTTTTATTATTATTTATATGTAAAATATATTTTACATCATTAACTTGTGTTCTATAAGGCTGAAGAAGGATCTGATTCCAGTGCTATCAGAGAGGACTGGAGATGATTTTTTACTTAACTGGTCAAAATAAGCCCCAGCTGAAATTTCCCCCAAAAATCTAATGCAAATACATTCATGTTTATTTATCAAAACGTTTTACTGAATAAAGATATTTGCATAAACTGTTCAATAAAGTAGCAGCAATGTTTTGTTTTCTCAAATATGTGCTAGGTTTAACTAATGTTGGTAAATTTTCCATGGAGTTTCAAACATTTCAATAAGTGTACCGTTTCGTTTCCTATCATTCCTATAGTAAAATTGGCAAAAGAAGGGTACTCTTGGAAAATATAGCACATACTGAAAGAAGATTGGTATTTTTAATTAAACCTTTGTGTAATTACACCTAAGCTATTGTTGTCTAACCTGATTTGAGTTAGAGTTTTCAATCGTTTTCGATATTATTTTAATAAACAACTAAACTTTGGTGGTTCTGTTGTTGTTGACTTGTTGTTTATTGTTACTCCCATTGTGGGAGTCTGTAATTGTTCTATGTTTTGTTGTACGTGACTTCATGTCCATTCTAGTTTTGTAATCATCTTGATGGGGAATTGAGAGCTAGTTGTTTTGCTTAGTTTGTCTCCCTGGTGTCTAGTGATTGTTGTGTTGCTCTTCCTCATGATGCCATGGGTTTGTCTGCAGTTTGTGATTGTAGTATTTCCTGATCATACTCACTTACTAATTTCGGGAATTAAACATTATTACTATGGGAAAACTGACAAGGGGCTTAGCTTATTTTGATCAATTTACTTTAAAAGTGAAAGTAGCATTGGAGACTGTGTATCAGCCTACCAAACAGTGTACATGCGAGAAGTGAACGCTCTGGCGAGACTTGTGTATGCGCAGGCTCGTTTAAATGATAGTTTATGTACAGATAATAAGTGTCATAAAATAACAAGTCTTATTCGCTTGAAAAGATGAGTGTGTTTTTTTCAAAGGCTACTGCAAATGATAGGCGTCTAAAGAATTTAAAGCTATGGTTTCCTCTTTAATTGTACGACGGCGGGTCAGGCCACATACTCAATGACGGCCCTGGCGTAAAGCTTTCAATCGTTGGTTGGTGCCTGATGTTTGTCTTTGGCTGGTCCCCCCGTGGCTCAACTTGAGGTTTTCTTTAGCCCTGACTGCCTGTGAGTCGCGGGCCCTTTTCCTTGTTTGATCCTAGATTGTTTCTCTGTGACGATACATTGCAATAGTTAGGAAGCCTCTATGCGAGCTAAATATTTTTTGTGTTTTAACAACAACAGAATCTACGGCAAAAAATTGGAACAAGCAAAATGCATTTAAGCCCACCCAGTGGCTTATGCTATTTTCCGTTCTAAGGCTGTGGTTATGGTGTTGATTCATTGTTAAGTGGTTCTCCCATTGCAGGGGTTCTGTGTTTGTTCCTCGGTTTGCTAAAGCAATACTTTGTGTCATTTCTAGTTTTGCACAATGTTCATTGGTGATTCAATCCAACAGATAATCGATTTACAGAGATATCATATGCTTGTAACGTAGCCCATCTTATGGTTTATTAAAACCTTAAGTTACTGAAAAATGGTGTGACGCATTTGCGAGATAACGGTGACGTTAGATTTTATCTTTCGGCTCGTGCTCTTTATCCGTGAAGATGTTACATTCAACAGTATTTGTCTGAATGTGTTGGAAGACATCAAACAGTTTTCCTTGTTGTTTGTGGTTCAAGAAAAATTGACTAGAAACACAATCTAAAGGAGATAACGTACAATCATTAGTTAAAACGTCAAATTGTGAAATCTTGGTTCTTTATTTCTCTGAAAAAGTTCAGAAATTTGCAGCATTTGCTGTGCTTTATTGGATTTCAGTGACCAAACAATCGCTTGAAAATGGTTTGGCTTCTCCCAATGATCAGAAATATCCACGTTACTCGCTTGTCTTAAAATATACCGTCAATTTAGCATGGCTGCTGCGTTTTGTTATTCTGTATCTTTATAAACGAAAACTCTTGTCAGCTGATCGGTACTTGTATCTTCATGACAGCAAATGGAACTTGAGATCTGATATGGATGGGCTCACCCATACAAAACAATTGCTAAATTTATTGTGCATATTATAACTTCCTTGGGGACTGAATCTGGATGCAAAACCTCACTAGTATCTAAACATGTATTGATAAATCTGAAATCATGGTATAAATTGGTATGGCTTTAAATATGCTAAGGAGTTCTACTGATAATGCTTACATTGTCCCTTAATAAGACGTTCATTTTATTTTGTTGAAATAACGACTTCAAACGCTGTACATATTCAACAAAGACCTATAGACTTGCATTCTAGTCCATACATTTGAAACGAAAAGGAGTTTTCTACTTTACGTAATAATAACGCTGCATCATTTTGAATGAGAATTGGTTTTGATCATCAACTGTGCTTGCTATTTTTAGTAACTTGCATAAGAAATTTGCCATATCACGATCGATTTTGTCTAACATCTAAAATTAAACTGAAAGACACGAATTTCAACTTTGCAATGACAAACGCCATGTTTTAGCATAATTTCGTAGGAACGTACAGAAGGAAAATATTAAACATTTGGGTTTAAAGAGCACGTCTGTCCATAATATTACAGCACTTTACCCTTTGAAAAATAGCAATGCATTCACTCATAGTTTGGTCAAAACGGTACATAGCTTAAAGACGAAAAATGAAGGTTGGGAGCAGAAAATGCAAGTTTTCACGACTTTGTAAATGCTGAGTTGCTATGAAACTTATTTTGATGTGTAGTATGTTTATTTTACTGCCTAACCACGCCAACTTAAAAAGCATTAGGGCAATTTGAAAAAAATGGTGTTTGTTATCATGTCAATTAGGGAAAATATAACTCCTTAAAGGCATAGAAAATTTAGCAATAATACTAGCACCACTCATTATGATTCTCTCCAGGGGTCATACTGAACAGATCAAAGGCTAATCTTTATTAGGTGATTATGACTTCCTAACAGGGGGCAATAAAGTGGTCCCATGAAAGGATTAGGTATTTTCTGATAAAATATTGATCTTTATCTTAGTGAAAGAAATTGTGTTGTATACAGGTAAGTCCCCTCTTAAGGCCCCTTTAAGTTTGTGAGATACTGAAACTGTCCCTTATCAGTAACTTCACTAATGATTCCATATATCACAAAATATATGCCTTTAAAGCAATTAACCAACAATGTTCAATATATTAGCATGCAAATATTTACTACGTTTAACTTAAACTGAACTTGTTACGCCAAACCTTGATATAATAGGTATAAAACATGATTTTATATGCATTAACATCTGCTGGGTCCCGAGAGAGCGAGTCTGAAAGGCGAGGGTTTTAACAGCACCTAGGGGTCACACAGAAAAAAAACATGTTTAATCGCTATTATTGCATGATCACCTGGTCAATGTAAACGCACCGGTGGTTGCTACAACGAGCTGGTGGTTGCATTTTACAGCACCGGTGGTGGCGTAAAAGGTAAAAAAATCTATACCTGTTGACTTTATTATTTATTTATAAACTTGCATTTATTTTATTTGTGATGACACCAGGCGCACAGACCACCGGTAACATTGCAGTTTATGGCTCTGCCAAGCAATTGATGATTTAATTCATGGTTTGGACTGCAAATCCAACAAAGTTCTGGAGTTTTGCCGTGACAGGTGCTTTTTTCTAGTGTAACTGCCTAAATTGAGTGAAATTTGCACGTCTGAGCGCAGCTGTTGTCATATTCCCATGAAATAACATCCAAAAAACGATTACTACTTTGGGTTTTTTTTCTTGGTAAACTAACAAATGTTTTATTGAGGAATTTTTATTACAACGCACTGGGAGCATTTTTTGACGCGTTGATACAACGCACTGATGGTTGCACAGAATTCCTGTGGTTGCTGGTGCAGCCTCGCCACAGCATTCACTGTTCTTATAAACGGTACATAAATCGTTATTTGAAACAGCACATGGTATTTCAGTACCAGGACGAAGACTCAGGTGAGTCTGTGCAAATGTACAGACTCGCAAGAGCCTTCTCTGCATAAAAAAATAGAGAGTAATAATCGTTTTTGGATGCCTTTTCATGAGACTATGATAACATAGCTGCAGCTGTGCTTAGACAAGCAGAATTTCCTAAAGTTAGGTAGTCACAATAGAAAAAAGCACCTGTCACTGTCAAACTCCACAACTGTGTCGGATTTGTCGGTCAAACCATGAATTAAAACGCCAATTGCATGGCAGAGCCGTAAACTGCAATGTTTCTGACGGTTTGTGCGCATTGGGTCATGAAAAGTAAAATAAATGCAAGCTTATAAAGAAATCATACAGTCAATAGGCATAGATTTTGTGGTTTTTGTACACTGATGAAGGCTCAAGCGTGACTCTGCAAATGTGTAGCCTCACCAGAGATGCTCCAGAGCTAGCCCTGATCGCACTTTGAGAGTGTTTCCGCCTATTTTTCAGATTGGCCCCAAAACTTTTAATTTAATGAGATTGTTTGTCCGTTATGATACATTACAATAAATAAGAAGCCTCCATGCGAGCTTAAAATTTTTGTGCTTCAACAACAGCAGTTTCTAGGGCGAAGATTTGGTACCAGTAAAATGCAATTTTAGCACCCCAGAGATATAGGCTACTGCCTGTTCTAAGGCGGTGATTCTGTTGTTGTTGATTCGTTGTTGATTGTTACTCCCATTACAGGATTCTGTAATTGTTCTATATTTTGTTACTTTATGTCCATTCTTGTTTTGCAATCATCTTGATGGGGAAGAGAGAAAGCTGGCTGCTTTGCTTAGTTTGTCTTCCTGGTGTCTCGTGATTGTTGTGTGGCTATTCCTCTCAGTGCCATTGGTTTGTCTTCAGTTTGTGATTGTGTTACTCACTATTTTTGGGTGTCATTCATGCGAACAGCGATGGCTTTGGCCACATTTGCTTGGTCTAGTCTGAGCCTTCGTCACAGTTTAAAGTTCTCATGTGTTGACTCAAATGGAGATTGAATGCTATTTTGTGCAAGCATCGAAGGATCTGGCGAGTCTGCACATTTGCACAGGCTTACCTTAGCCTTCGTCACTGTATAAAATCTCTTGTGCTGCCTTAAATGGCGATTTGTGTGCTATTCACGCCAGCAGCGAATACTCTGGTGAGTCTGCACATTTGCGCAGGCAGTCACTGGACAATGTAATAAATATCAAGATCTCTTGTGCTGGCAGCAAAGGCTATTGGGAGTATGCACGTTTGCACAGGCTCGCATGCGCCTTCTATACAGTATCGAAAAATCATGTGCTGGTTGAAATGGCGATTTTTTCAAATGCTTATGTGAACAGCGAATGATGCAGTGAGTCTGCACCAGCAACCACAGGAAATCGTTTAACCATCAGTGCGTTGTATCAATGCGTCAAAAAAATGCTCCCAGTGCGTTGTAATAAAAATTCCTCAATAAAACATTTGCTAGTTTACCAAGAAAAAAACCCAAAGTAGTAATCGTTTTTTGGATGTTATTTCATGGGAATATGACAACAGCTGCGCTCAGACATGCAGATTTCACTCAATTTAGGCAGTTACACTAGAAAAAAGCACCTGTCACGGCAAAACTCCAGAACTTTGTTGGATTTGCAGTCCAAACCATGAAATATATCACCAATTGCTTGGCAGAGCCATAAACTGCAATGTTACCGGTGGTCTGTGCGCCAGGTGTCATCACAAATAAAATAAATGCAAGTTTATAAATAAATAATAAAGTCAACAGGTATAGATTTTTTTTACCTTTTACGCCACCACCGGTGCTGAAAAATGCAACAACCAGCTCGTTGTAGCAACCACCGGTGCGTTTACATTGACCAGTGTGATGATAAAGTCATTTCGTTGCTTGCAAACTTTGGAGAAAATGGTTTGAAAATTGTGCGACGGCCCAAGAATGCGCATACTTAAAGTAAAAAAAATGCATTTACAGCACGTGGATTATCTTGTTAATACATGGATTTGTGCCGGTTAAAGTAAATAGCTGAAAAAAAGCTCAAAATAGACAAAAATAGACAAAGGAAAATATTCAATATTCTACGTGTAGCCACTATAAACATAATAGTGAGAGGAACTAGATGCCTAAGTTTTTTTCTAACATGTCTTGATGAAAAACATAATTCAAATTTATTATTTTTTATGAAATCTGATATCGTCAACATTCATTTAACAAATTTAATTCACAGAAATGATGATAGCATCAATAGCCTGAACGTCAACGTCAGCGATACGTAAGGTGGTCAAATTCACGGTATTAAAGTTAAATATCTTTGGAAGATTTCCATTTTAAACAACATAAGTTTCTAGTTCCTATCAGTATACTACTAAAACATTATCATGAGAGCCTTAGGGTAATAAAATAAACCCTTAAAGGTGTCAATCACGACTGCAGCAGACGACAAATTTTGCGACACCTTTCCTAATTTTCGAAAAAAATAAGGTATGAAATTTCATGAGAATCTTATAAAACATCATGCATCGTTGCTATTTTTGAAAAAGTAGCAAAATTTGAAATTGTCCTCTGCTGCAAATTATAGGTGGCGCTTTATGCGCTGAAACTAGCGTATTCCACTTTCACGTGGCAGAAATTAAAGAGCTTTTTCAATATTCTTTTAGAAAATCATAATGCAGAAAAACACGACATGGGTGGGGGGGGGGGATTCGCCCAACATGCTATTGGCCTTTATAGAATTGTTAGTTTTTCCTTCTGTTGCCAAACCCCCACCGCCCTATTCAGTTTTCATACTCACTTACTATTTCTAATGAAAACTGCTGCATGAGCCGCGGCATATGATTTCCAACAATGTGGCATTTTGACATGAATAAACTCAGATGAGCCTGTGCAGTCTTCTTTTAAGCTTAGAAAATCCAAATGATGATCGGTCTTTATCCTAAGAGTCATAGCATATTTAAGCGACTAGCAAAGGCTCTGATCAGACTGCGCGTATTCGCAGGCTGGTTAGAGCCTTGGCTGCTGGTCGGACATACCACATTGTTGGCAAAAGCTCATGTCTCGAGACACGTTTACCCTTCACATGCTGGGAAAAGTTACACGATTCTTACTTTGCCGTCAGCTGATACTTTTTTCTTCAAAGTGATTTGAACAGTGCCTTTTTGTGCTCAGCTGTTATCCTGTTAGCCCAACTGAGCCAAAGGAATGTTCGTCGTCGAGAGTTTATTTTTTTTATTTCTGGTGGGATTTGATAAAAAAATTGACCAATTTATAAAAAAAGCTATACACAGAAGTATAAGTGTTTGCAAAGTTATTCACCATCGCGTCTGCGATGGTGATATACGCTAGTCCGCTTCCCTGGATACCGGCTTGCTTCTGAAAACGAAATGTCATAAAGAGACCTACTCCTCTGAGCCAGAACCCAAATTCCCCACTGGGGCAAATTAAGAGCCTTTAACTCTTTATCTGCTGACAGTTGCAAACACTTCAGACCCAGGTCAGACACATCAAAATGCAGGCCTGATTTAGAAGTGAACTGTTTGACATTCTGATGGTGCTTATTAAAGAGTTCCTCTTTGCTTTTAACTCTTTATCTGCTGACAGTTGCAAACACTTCAGACCCAGGTCAGGCCCAACAAAATGCAGGCCTGATTTAGAAGTGAACTGTTTGACATTCTGATGGTGCTTATTAAAGAGTTCCTCTTTGCTTTTAACTCTTTATCTGCTGACAGTTGCAAACACTTCAGACCCAGATCAGGCCCAACAAAATGCAGACCTGATTCAGAAGTGAACTGTTTGACATTCTGAGGGTGCTTATTAAAGATTTCCTTTTTGCCTTTAACTTTTTATCTGCTGACAGTTGCAAACACTTAAGACCCAGGTCAGGCCCAACAAATTGCAGACCTGATTTAGATGTGAACTGTTTGACATTCTGATGGTGCTTATTAAAGATTTCCTCTTTGCCTTTAACTCTTTATCTGCTGACAGTTGCAAACACTTTAGACCCAGGTCAGGCCCAACAAAATGCAGGCCTGATTTAGAAGTGAACTGTTTGACATTCTGATGGTGCTTATGAAAGGAGGTTTCCAAACAAGTGAATTTTGAATAAAATCATGAAAAAATACACTTGGCAAAGAGTTAAAATTTTAAGCCTACAACAGTTAAAGCACAACCAAAATTAATGAAAAATGACAAAAACATCTTATATATCAATGTAAATAAACTAAAAGTCCTTCCTGAAATGCTCATCAGTTGCAAATCAAAAATTTTCAAAAAAGGAAACACTCCAAATTTTATATTTTAGCTTATGTTTACACTTGCCTTTATGAATATTCAAGCTAGACTCCACCAACTATGAATGATTATACACATAAATTTTCATATTTGCACATAGAATAAAGAAATTTCTTGGTGGGTCCACTAGAGTAGGATCATATGCATTATATTTCTATAAGCAAACAGAGTAGACCCTGATCAGGCACCTCCAACAAGAGCTGTCTGCATTAGGTCTACTATGTTTGCTAAAGTGTCATAAGGTGTCTCTATGATGTAAAAGATTAAATAAAAGAAAAGAAACATGCCAGATGTTGATGCATAAGATGATATAAAAATCAGATAAATTCGACACAACTGCTGATGTAGGTTTTATAACATTGTTTTTTAATACCAAAACATTTTTATCTTGAGGGTCGTTTTGAAAAATATTCTTGATGATCACAAAATACTTTTAATTTTCCTGCACTTTACACTTATTAAAACAGTTCTAAAGTGTACAATGTAACTAGAACATTTGAATAATTTATGAATAGAAAAAGCTATATATGCAATAGCTATGTTTGATTCCTTCAGCTGTATAAATTTTAAAATCAAATCTTTTGGTACTGCTAAATATGGCATGTTCAGCTACAACTAGAACACATTCTATTAATCTAGCGAGAAAACAGGAATGTGTTGATCACTCTACACTGATGTGCAAGCTAGTGTACAACTTTAATGAGCTAAAATACTTGGAATTTATTGTCTGTCCCAATAAAAACCAAGACAGCTGGATGCATAAGATTTTGAGTTAAGGAAGTGGATTACACTATCTATTAAGTGAAACAAATGCACTGAACAGTGAAGGGGTAACTGCCAAGCTGATCTGAGTCTTTCTTTTGTATATACAAAAACAGGGTTGTTCACATTACCACAATAAATTTTCTCATTAAAATAACATATATGACTCAAATATAACTTTTAGCAGATCTAGATCGCTAGCAATTAAATAAATTTTGCGTGTGCAGGAAACAAAAAACAAATATACTCAGAAAAAACAATTGAAGGATATTAAAATGCTTTTGACTTTATAAGATTTGGGCATATAATTTTCAAACAAATTTTTTTTGTCATTGATAGAATTATCACTATGCAATTTATCAAAATGCAAATTGAAATTCACAGGCCATTGGTTCTGATACAGTACTACACCAAATGTACCGACCCTCTCTGCCCAAAGTTCACAAGCAAAAAATTTAGAGCTCTCAAGTTTTGCTGAAACCTTTACCAGGTCATTGCTCATGTCCTAATTCCGACCACAGAAAAAAGTTAACGCCAATTTATCAGCCATTTCCCCTAATAATGGGACAACTTCTTCGACAAAAATACACGGATATGGCATACCCGGCAAATTTGACCACAAATTTGCAATAAAACACTTACAACAAATTCAAAATTAGGTACCATTTTTAGAGGGAGAACCAGCAATGATTTTAGAGCCAGTCATTATGGAATTCAAGCGATAAAAAATGGGTTTCAATCATTTTTGAACGTTTGTGACTTTTCAGTATAGAGGGTTTAACCATTTGGCTTTCCACTGTGCTTAAACCATTGAAGCGTGTCTTAAATAGAGCATCCATTTTCATTGCAGATGTCTCGAACTATGAAATGCATGCATAATTAGTAAAGTTTTTATTGTATTGGATGTTAGAGATGGGACTGAATCTAAATATCCTTCAATTGTTTTTCCGAGTATACATAGTCATTGTAACCTACTTCCACTACCTTTAAAGTTAACTTCAAAATAAATTGAGCTGAGAAATTTGATTTCCTACAGTGTCACATTTTGACAAGTTTAGACTAAGATGAGCCTGTGCAGCCTTGTTTTAAGCTTTGAAACGCCAAATGATGTTCAGTAAATAGCCTTATAGTCATAGAATATTCAAGCGACAAATAAGGCTCTGATCAGACTGTGTGTATTGCTGGTAGCACATACCACCTGAGCATACCACATTGTTGGAAATTTCATATCATGGCTCAAATTTAGTGTCATGATCATTCAATATTATGAATTGGAATGTTTTCAGGGAAGATATTTCTTTTACAGCTATTCTCAAGACCTAGCTCGTCTAGGTTATAAGACTTTTTTCATGAGCATAAATTTGTCCAGTTTATAGATCTCAAAAATTGTTGGCATTTAAACATTTATGAACAGGATAAATGAATGTAATTTAAAAATGAAGATTCTTCTGATTCTGGCTATTTAATATGTTAGAGCAGCCTAAATTTCATGCTCTGTCTACTTTTTAGCAGGAAAAAGTTGTATAGTCTTGGAGCTTGATCACACTTGCATTAAAACAAATATATATACACTTGCATTAAAACAAAGACATACTCTTTAATAAAAGATCATTAAAGGCAAATCTTTAAAAGAATTTTACATTAAATGCAAAACATCATTGTTCTCTATCATTTTAATCTATCCTCATTGCTTCAAAGTTTCAATGTGATGATGCTCATGTTTTTTCAAGATCTAAAATGAACCATTTTCATTATTTTAATACATTTTGCTCTAACAAAATTTGCATATCAATACCAATAAGTCCAAGGGAAGTTGTGAAAGTTTTATGGCAAATGAAGTATGCCATTTGCAAAATCGCCATTATCTTGAATGTTAAGTTATTTGATTACATGCTTGATTCTTTTGCTAATAGTTACACTGTCTTGAAGTTTCGGTTCAAGCACTGTCTGCATTAAACAGTACTTACACTTAGGGGCTGCATTGATAATGTACACTTGCCATTTCAGTACTATGCTCAGTCATAAACGAAAGTCTTTGTTTTCCTTACGTTTTCTGTTTCTCTGTGGTCTGTCAAAGGATTATTTCACTTCTATCATTTGCGAAAGAAGCCAGACTGTAAAAATACTCTTCATCTTATTCAACGATACCTGGAGCTTGCTTGATCTGTTCACAGTCAATAATGTTCTGAAGCAAGTTCACTGGAATTCTTTCGTCTGCGTTTTAATGAAATCTAGTGGGCTTAAAGGTCTTGATAATAAACTGTTACTGGTACTGATTCTTCGCTTGTTACTTTCATCTTAGTTTTAATGATGTAAAAAGGAGACACCTGCAGATTCAAGTCCTGATTCAGCCTTGAAACAACAAAGAACACACCCTTTTCAATTGATACTTTTGACTGAATTTTCAGTTGCTCTTTTGCCTTCAGAGTATTTGGCTTAATTTTAATTATAGTCTGTATCACATATTATTATGGTCATTTTTGGACTCTTATCGTTTTTTGTTGGGTGTTTTTGGTCAAAATTTCGCATATCTCTTAAATTGATCTAAGTATCCCGTATTTCTTTAAATATTTACAATAATATCCTGAATCCCTTTAATTTTTTGGCCAATATCCCTGTATCCCTAAGAATCCTTCCAGGGCCTCACATCTGGTAGCCTTTTTAAGCATTAAAATGCAGTATTTAATGGTGAGCAAGAAAAAGAATCCAATAATCTTGTGAAAATGGATAGAAAAATCCATCCCTCGGGATCACCGTTTGTCATTACTCGGCAAGCCTCGTGATGCCAAACGGTGATCCTTAGGACGGATTTTCCTATCCCACCATCACAGTCATGTTGGATTCTTATTTTATACTAGCAGTACCATATAGAGGCTGATTTACTGCATGAACTACAGCGTGTCTGTTTCAGATTTTAATAAACCATGTAAAGAAAACGACATACATTCAATAAAAAAGCTATTTTAAACACAAATGAAATCATTCAGAAATGGCTAGATTGATAAAAGGATGAACTTAAGACGCTGCTTAATTCTTCCAAAGTTCATTTAGTCATGCACGCATTAAAACATAATTATCAACGATAGTGTTGTAATATAAGTCACAAGCTGCTAAAAACTATTATCTTATAAGTAAAGTTAGCAGCATTTGATTTACAGACATACTAGGTTACAAAAGCTTTGAGGGCATTTAGAGAAGCACCATGCCCAATGTGGTCGAAATTCTAAAGCAGTGAAGGTTTTGAGTCAATGTTCTTCTATCCCATGATGTTTTCGCACTATTTAGTACTTTGGTTATTGGCATAATTAAAAAAAATAGCAATGGCATGGCAAAATAAGTAAGGGTGCAAAGATCAGGAATCGATACAATCAAGTACCAAACCAACAAAATGAGTGTGCGCCCAGCAAAGACTCAGATCAGCCTCGGCTTCCGCCAAGTCTGATCAGAGCCTTCACTCAGTGCTCAGTGGGTGATAAGGCTCCAAACTTTCTTCATAATTGAGCCGTGACATGAGACTTCCAACAATGTGGTATTTGCGACCAGCAAAAGCTCAGACCAGCCTGCGCATACGCGCAGTCTGATCAGAGCCTTTGCTTGTCGCTTGAATATTCTATGATTGTTAAGCTACTGACTGAACATTTCTTGCAGTTTCTGAGATTAAAAGTAGACTTCACAGGCTGGTATGAGTCTACACTTGTCAAAATGCCACTTTGTTGGAAATCACATGTCACGGTCTTATGGACATTAAAGACTCTGATCAGACTAAGCCGATGTCTAGGCTGATCTGAGTCTTCTCATAACATACAGTCATAAAGTTGGTTTACTCATGTCCCGGCTGAATATGTCTTTTGTCTCGAGGAAGGAGCCTCGGAAAATGTTTTCTTCATTGCCTGTAATTTGTTTTTGTACATGAACAAGACTCGCCTGTTGCAAATGAACGAGAGGAAGAGAAATACCCCCTGTGATCCATTCAAAAGTATGTGAACATATTCTAAGACGACAAATTCTTTGAAGTAGTAGAGAAATCCAACAATCCACGTGGCTCCAGTGATAGTGGAAAGTTTTGCGTACACAATCATCCAATTTCTAGTGTATTTTATATCACTTTGTACGGTAGGCATACGAGCAACTTTGATAATAACCAAAATGAAGAGTGTCAGGTTGATCACAATCACAGCTCCAATGGGAATAGCTAAAGTATAACCAACCATTCTAGGTACAGTAATGTAGCAGTATGTTCCACCATAGCCAATGCCTTCGAAGTCAGGGTGAACTAAAGAAACTATGATTGTTATTAGTATTATGATAAGTGAGGATACAACTGTATAGGCTGTGTACATCAAAGTTTGTTTGATGCTTTTGGTGGAATCCATAGATTTCGTGATCGCAGCAAAGACTTTAAACATATGAAAGGTGCAGACATTAGACCAAAACATAACCATTAACCAGAAAAAGTGGATCATTACTCCTATCATCTGGCAAAGCCAAGTAGACAAAGCATCCGCCTGATTAATACCAAATTGAAACAAGGCCTGCGCAAGTATTAAGCTGATAACAAGGCCAATATTGTTGATCCCAGGCTGTGTACGAAGTTCGGAAAATATAAAATATGTAATCAACGTCAGTATTAAACAGATTAAAGAAACTATTGTACATATTAATGACATTATACCCTGTGGTGTAATTGAAAAAGTGCCCGTGGTGTTTAACAGCAAAAAAGTGTCGGTTGTTCTATTGCTTACTAGAGGTGTTGCAATCTCGAGATAGTCTTCGGCACACATATATACAGATCTATCATTCTTATTTGTGCTTAGCAGAAAACTACCAGGCTGAACAGTAGCCTCAAGTTCTCTCATGTAAAGTTCCTTTGCGACTGAATCATACTCAAATTCATCTTTATTTAGCTCTATCAATGGACAACCAAGCAATTTTGTTATTAAAATTGGTTTAGATTTGCTCACGAAGTCTGGTAGTCTTTGGGTCAAAGGACGAAAATATATTGGTATATGGTTAAATGGGCCAGATAAAGAATTATCTGGTAACCTGTTAAAATCAGCGTTAGAATGTGTTTCAATTTCCCAGTTTTTATGATAATCAAGCATCATTTTAAATGTTTTAGGGTCAGAGTCATCTTCTGTGACAAATAAGTGCGGTTCTTTATCCAAAAACAGAAGTCTATTAACAAAGATGTTACTTGTTTTATGCTTTCTGTCGAAGTAGACGTTGAAATGCAAGAAGAAATCATTAACAAAGCAGGCATTATTTGTGGACTCTCTGTAATATAATTTATGGTGATAAACCTGATTCAAAACACCTAGTTCGATTAGATATTCTTGATAAATATTCAAAACACTGGGTGCAACTTCTTCTAGGAGAGTATTAGCAGCCACCTCTTTATTTGAATGTAGTCGTATGAAGGCCTCGTAAGTAACACCAGTCAGGTATTCAACTGAGTCTTCGCATAGTCCACCTTGAAGTGTTTTTGGTGGTAAACAAGACAATTCTCGACATAAACTCTGAAAATAAAATAATATTGCTAATAAACAGACTGTAATTGACCATCATAGATAAAGAAATGAATACATTTTACATACGAAAACTATTAAACTTATTAAAAGGTGGCGACAGGACTTCTGGATCCCCCCTGAAAAATCCCAAAAATTGGGTTTCTAAGCAAAACTGGTTCGGTTCCCCTGAAAAACCAAGCCAGCATTCAATGTTGGGCCATCACCGGTCGGCCAGCAAAACTCCATTTCAGTGGCTTTTGCTGTCCAAATGCTAAAAACAATTTATTATAAAAGTTCAGAAGCTGCCAATTTGCACAAATGTGTAGCTTTATATCAATTGACAATTGCATGAATACATAATGTAGTTATGATACCCCTCAGAGAAACATGTCAGACTGTTTTAGAACAGGTAAAACCAGTATGTAAGACATTAACAGGTAATTGCCAAAAGTCATGGACAGCATACTTATTTACAAAAGACAATGGAATCTTCTCGACCCTATTACTATGCATACGCATCACTTCAACCCCTCGAGTGCTGCACTGCAAACATTGTATTTTCATGTATTTAGATGAATACCCGATGAAACTTTGACTTACTATGAAAAAATATTTGGCTGCTAAATACCCCCTTACCTAAACTCTAAAGTTCTGACATTAAAATGCAACATTTTCCAAATATTATTATTTTGCTAGGTGCACTAAATGTTAGGTTTTGATTAACGCAAACATACTGGTGTCAGTTGTGCATTATCCTAGCCACATGCTCCCAAATTTTGTGCACGTTAAATAGTTGATTGTTCTGCATCTTTAGATACCAAATAATAACTCAGATTTAGTAACAACAGAATTAAGGCGATCACTTGACGCCGATACAATGTATTAAAGACCCTAGTGGCTTCTGGTGTTATTCGTTCTAAGGCGGTGGCTCTGTTTTTGTTGATTCATTGTTCCTTGTTGCTCCCATTGTTTCTGTTTTGTTTTGTTTTGTTTGGAACTAATCATGGGTTTAGATAAACAAAATTGTTGAGCGTAAAATTGTAAATATTTTTTTACCCATCAGTTTAAGCATATGTTTTGGGTGCTCAAAAGATACGGTTCTTTTGAGTACCCACAACATATGTTTTGGCTGAGAAATAAAAAAAAAAATTTTGGTACTCACTCTTAACTAAAGTCCTGGAACTTGTTTTTTGCAGTACTTTGTGTCCATTCTAGGTTTGCAATCATCTTGCTGATGAAGAGGTAACTGGTTGCTTTTTTTAATTGCCTTCCTGATGTCAGGTGGCTGTAGTGGTCTGTGTCCCATCTTCACAGTGCGATTGCTTGGTCTTCAATGTGTGATTGTGGTTCACAGTGCCATGGCTTGGTCTTCAGTGTGTGATTGTGGTTTACCGTGCGATGGCTTGGTCTTCAGTGTGTGATTGTGGTATTTCCTGGTCATACTTCCCCCCTCCGCCCCCCCCCCCCCCCCATAAAAATCATAAGCTGCAATATCCATCAAACGGACTCCTGATAAATACAAGTAAGGACCCCACTTGATGAAATGCTGCATACCAGGGTCTACGCTGTTTGCCATGACAAAAAAGAAAAACAATGCTTTTTGGAAGTTATAGCCTGTGACCACTCAATAAATATAATGGGCCATCATGACTTTTTTGTCTGCTACTAAATTGATAATTACATTGGAGCCTCGGCATGAGATTTCCAACAATTTGTCATTTTGACAAGTGTAGACTCGGACGAGCCTCTGCAGCCTCCTTTTAAGCTTCGAAACTCCGAATGGTGTTCAGTCAGTGGCTTGACAATCATAGAATACTCAAGCGACTAGCAAAGTCTCTGATCAGACTGCGCGTATGCGCAGGCTGATCTGAGGCGTTGCTGGTCGCACATACCAAATTGTTGGAAATCTCATGCACTGGCTCAAAATTTATTACATTGGTCTTAAAATGGCTAAACACTATATTTAGACTAAAGTACTGCCGCATTAATGAGAAACGCGAAAAATCGACTTTAAGTGCATCTTTTCGCGTTATTTTCTCTTGAACTTTTCGATATGCGGATAGAAAAAGATGCAGTATTTTTTGAAAAAAAAATCAACCTGATGTTTTGCTGTGTTTTTCTGTGATTAGATGGAATTTTGGCGTATTTTTGGTTCTTTTCAACGGGGGAGTATTACTGTTGGTAGAATGGACATAAACTGACCCAGTTTATTAATAATATGCAACGGTTGACTAAAGCATTCATGTCGTTTCAGGTCAGTGATCTCGGTGTAGGTTATATACTGAACAAAAGTGAAAACGCTACACCTGAATTGTTTGCCATAAATATGCAAAATAATGCAAGTCAGTAAAGCAAAATGAAAGTGTAACTGAATGTTCAAAGACTGGGTTATGCATAAAAGTAAAGGTTCACGGATGATGCCACAAGGAAACACATTAAATGTGACAGGGGTTCAATTTTTCAGGCTACAAATTTGAACAGAAATCTCACACAGTTTAGGCCTTCAGAAATCCACTGCCAACCAGATCCGACTGAACGAAAAGGTAGTCTGTAACAACCAAAAATGTGGAGGACTTATCAAAATGTGTTTTGATCGTTTAGAAAAGCAACCTCAGAAAGCGGATTTTCATCAAATTGGCCAAGCTCGAAATTTTATCATTGAAATCTCCATAAGAAAATCAATGTTTTGTTGCATCTTAGTCTGAGAACATAAATGGTCGAGAAAACGTAGGGAACAATGTGCTGATAGGTCTACCTGATTTGGCAAAAGAAAGTTATTGAAAATCGTGTTAAATCGAGGATTACCAAATATTTGATATTCCCTATTTGTTTTTGTCAAAGGGAGACAATTTACAATTTTTTACAAATTTGATAAATTTGAAAATGATTTCTGAGCTTGTTTCAAATGAAACAACAGTTTTCTTGTGTTTTAATGCAACACAAGTATGACAAATTCTGATAAGCATAACAATCTATTTTGCGCATGAGTAAATGCAAAATTCAGTGAATAAAGCTTTTAACACAAAAAGGAACACAACTCAGGCATCAAAAGAGACAAATTGGTGGAGTTTCGACGAATCGTTTGCTGGATGCCTGCGAAAAAGTATTCGGCTTTAGTAAATACTTTTCGTCCAATACTTTCTCACAAAATATAAAATAGTGTAGTGCAGCGTTTTCACTTTTGTTCAGTATAGCATAAAGAGTATCGTAAATATAAAGTACTGCTGCATAAATTAGAATCGCGAATATACATTTCAATTTATAACACCTTGAGCATTCAATAATCATGAATCATTTCAAACAGTATTTTGACAAAAATATTGCCTGGTATTACGGCGAATGCTTGCTCTAATAATTCTGATGGTAGAATTTGGGCATTTGTTTTGTTTGTTTGTTTTGTTTGATTTGATTCTTTACGTCCCATCAACAATCTTTCAGTTACTTAGGGACGGGTCTTCCTGGGTTGAACCAGTACTAAGCTAGGATTAATGTGTCTTGCCCATGACACAATGCAGTGATGCTGGTGAGGCTCGAACCCGCGACCCTCGATCTCGAGTCAATCACTATACCACGGCGCCACTGCGCTCCCACTGGGCATTTTATTCCACTTATTTGACACTTTACAGGGATAATCCTGCGATAGGCCCAATCCATGTTGTGAGAAAACTATTATTGTTTTGCTATAATGGACTTTAGTTTTGGCTGGGCCCCAAGGTATTCCAATCTCATGTCAATTATGCTATATTATATAGATATTAAGGATTCTTCGGCCCATCAAATTTTGCAAAGGGCCCATAGAAATGTCAAAAAGCCCATTAAAATTTTGTAATTGGCATGTATTTGAATAGGATATGGACCATTGGCCTAATAAAGTATTTTATGGGCCCATCATCATTTTGGTCCAGGATATCCCTGACTTGAGTGTTACCATTGAATGAATGTATGTAAACAGCTCAAATTAATTAATTACAGAAAATGAATGGTTGACTATAATTTTATATGTAGTTGATAATGTTTAGGCCGTTTACCACTGTAAAAGTTGTTTGTATAAAACTGTCCATAATAGCCACATCAAGCTGTTTCAGTAGAAACTGTCCTTACGAACAAAGCAAACAGTATTTACCCTGATCTGGCTCGCATTGGCTCAGATGGATCTGTGTCTACGTTGATTGAATCGATACGTTCAACTGAATGGCAGTGCTTAAAAAATAAAACTGACATGTAAAGCAATCACGCTTTTAAAATGTGCGATGCTTTTGACACATACCTGTAGAAATGTATGTACAGATATATAGGCCATCACATGGCTGTTACACCGTTTGAATTCCCCCCGCTTTTCAAAAAGCCAAAAATTAGCGAAATTCCCAAGAGATTAGGGGTCAGGGCAGTGGTAGTAGATTCTTCAAACAGTTTTCTTCTGACACTGCAGGATATTCTAAATCCAGATTTGAGCTTTATTTTTGGAAAAATGCAAGTAATAAAAGAATATTCCAGATTTTCGCGTTTCTTATTATTGCGGCAGGACTATAAGCCATTCTGATCATGGCAGACGTGATCCCCTAGGTCTCAACCCTTTCAATCGGGTAACAAATAAACCAAATAAACTTATACTATATGTCCAGTAAAACCTTGTCATAAGTGGCCGCTTAAAATAAACAAAACAAAGGTCTTAATGGAAAATGATAGCTTAATGAAGGTTGAAAGAATTGCAGAATGCTCCCTTTGGAATATACTGAAATACCTTTGACCTGCATTAAGGGATAATCAGTATTGAAAACAATTTTTGGTGTTTTATTTTAGTGGTCGCTTTAAACAGGTTTTATCGTAACTATGTATGGCTATCCCTACCTTCATCGGGTCGAATGTTTGGGAAAGGTTACATTTATTTACATCATACTCCGCTGCTGGGCCTTCAGCTAACTGCGGTGCTGGACTGAATTTTAGTAATGTAGTAAAGGAAACAAGCACTGGTCCAGGGCTAGAACTTTGACATTGTGAAGGCATTCGACGATCTGGTTCATTACATAGGTGACAAAACAAATTATTGTATTCTGATTTATAAATAGACGTATATGCATGACATGCTGCTTCTATGACTGGGTCGTATCGTTCCCAGAGACCAGTTACATTACATTGTCTTATTTTAGCCGTGCATGTTGGCGCTTGCATTCCATTTTCGGGCATTTTATAAACGATCGTGCAGTCTTCAATGGCGTTTACTTCTTCTACTATGGTATTAACAGATGTAGGTATCAGTGTGTTACTGGAACATTCAATCGAAGCATCCCAATAAAAAATATTGTCTTCCAAAATGTTGTTACACAAAGCACAAAACCCATTTTGATATGTGAGCGCAGTGTTTTTATCAGAAACAGGAATTTTAGTCTTTAAGTCTATGAATTTGTCAGGCTCTTCGCACCTTTCCTTGATAAACGGTTCCGTGTGAATGTCATCTGAGCATTTTCTATACATCCACACGTGGCTGCCTTTCGGCGTTTTGAAAGGCACGCGATCTTTCTTTAACGATGCATAATCGCATGTTATCTTTATCTTCGAGAAAGATTCTTTGACTGTAGGAAGATACTCTAACAAATCAGGACAACATGTACCATACTGAATGCAACTAGGTAAATCGCATGAACAGCTACTACAGCAAGATCCGTCATTGCCAAATGGAGGGGGTACGTGAATTTTTGGAGAGACCGAAACCAAGGATCGCGAGAAGCTTGAAGACATTGAAGGAATGGAGTCTGTAGTTAGTGGTACAGGGTCTGTAGTTGGTGGTACAGGGTCTGTTATTTCTGAGTCAGAATTTGTACTCGGCGGTACACTGCCTGTGAAAGGTGGCATAGTAGGAGGGGCTCTAGTCCGTTGTCCAGGGGATGGCATCCGCAGTGCAGGATCTGTTATTGATGGTACACGGTCTGTGAAAGGTTCGGTAAGATCTTCGACGAACAAACCAGAAGACGACGTGGTCGATAATGTACATTTTGGAGCCATTAAACAGAATGCTTCATGCGAGTCTATGACGAATTTCAGATCATCTGCGTTGAAGCTTGATCCAAATCCAGCCTGATGCAATATGATCAATACATTCAGGACCATTAACAAGTTGTGTCTCATCTGAGGAAGCATTTTTGATGTGATGCGGAGACCAGACTACTTCAGTTTATCTGAAAAGACAGCAGAGAGAACAAACACATGAGACAAAGATTGCATCACCCAGAGTTGTGCGCTAAAATCACTGTGTGAGTCTGTCCGTCCGTCCGATAACTGTCAATGAAAATGATTATAACTCTTGAACCACATGGTATCTTTCGATCAGATTTTGCATGCCTATTTATTTCAACATAATGCAAATGGTGACGAGGGTTCGCCAAAAATCATTTTGGCTGGTTGAAATCTTTTAGTGAAAATGCTCATTACTCTTGAACCACATGCCATTTGAAATGTTTGTAAATATCATGTTGTTTCATGATGGGCCTAAAGCAAATAAAAACTTGTTGTTGAAAAAAAAATCTAGCTGTTATGGCTAAGTTCGAAATCTGACGTGTTCGCTCATTTTCTTGTCCAGTAGCATTGGGATTCTTATTGTTGTTGTTGTTGGTGGTGGTGGTGGTGCCCAACTGTGGGTGGTGCAATCTTTGTCTCATGTTTTTGCTCTTTCTGCTGTCTTTTCAAATAGACGAGATAACAAAATCATTAGCTACAACAGTAGCAACGTCAACAACAATAATAATCGCAATGCTAGTGGACAAGACAGTGAGCGAACACGCCAGATTTCGAACTTAGCCATAGAACAGCTATAGAAATCTAAATTTTGTCCTTCAACAGCGGTGGAGACCATAGGAAGATTGCGCGTATGCGCAGGCTTCTCAGAGCCCTCGCTGCTCGCCCATGTTATAAGAACAATAATCTAGTGCAATAGCGCAAGTAAATATTTTACCTTTTGCTGAAATAAGCCTTGCAGAGTCGCGCGACAAGCGTTCACAGAACTTTCATATTGTGAAAAAATGGATGAATAATTAAAACGAGCCAGCACAAGAGAACTGGTTCTTAGCCCTTGTAATGCTGAAATCCGTATTGATCATTTTTCAAAACAAATTAGATCCAGATCAGTTGGCTTCTGACGAAGTCATCTGATCAGGATCCATACTGTTTTCCACTTTGACTGAAAATACACGCTTTAAATGGGAAAGCTGTAATTTACAGGATTGAAATTGGAGAGAAGTGTAGCATGTAAAACAAAATTCATGACAAAAGTTTAAACAAAGGCACAGTGGCGGATCCAGAGGGGTTCAGGGGTCTCGCTTGAACCCCATCCCCTCCACGTCCCCGTTTTTAAATATCCTATGATAAATGAGATAATTTGGTCTCAGAGAGACCAAATTATTTCATTTTCATGGGATATTAAAGAAAACAAACTTGCGGCGAACCGCAAAACCTTTATACATACAAACCCCCCACCCTTTCCAGATAACATAGAACCGCCCCTGAGGAAACAAGTGAATGCAAATGCAACCTTGTGTATCCACACAGTCCTGTCAGTGCCTTCATTGGTCGCCTCTACGACTGCAAGCAATAGAAGATAACAAGACGGACTGGAAACCAGACTGGATAGCCGTGCATGCACGTGTAAAGTATCACTTGCACATGCGCGATGATTGTACTCTGACAAGCTGGCACAATCATGAGACGTGTTACGAGACATTGGAATTTTTGTTCTCTATTGACAATTTTCAAACGAGCAAGTATATGATGTTTTGGTACTTAAAGCATCTGACAGCCGAACCCGAGCATATGGTGTCCAAGGTCAGGTGTGGTTTTTAATTGTATCGATTTCTAATCTTTGCCTTCTTTTTACTTGGTATAATGTTATTGACGTAAATACATGATCTTACATGAGTGCCCATGTTTTATTGAATTTATTAAACAAGTTGTGGAAAGGAGATCAAACGCGAGGCTTGTCGAGCATTTTATCTCTTTTTCACAACGAGTTCAATAAATTCAATAATACAGGTGCACGAAAGTTAGATTCTATTTACCACATGACATCAAAATTAATTAAAATCTCATTTTTATGTGAAAACTTAAAAAAACTTTTTGGGTGTCATTGCGTAAAGTTACTAAATCTGTATATCGATTTTAATCGATCAGACAGCAGCGACTGATCCATGCAACTGGCCGATCTTAGTCATCCGATGGCCGCTTTGTTATAAGGCAGATCAAATGGTTACTTTGTTTACAGTTTCTAGTATGTATCATTTAATCTAGGATTCCATTAAAGTCGTCCACCGGGAATCGAAAATGTCACAGATTTGTGTAGTAAACGCATACAAAAGCCCAAATGGCCATAATGCATACAGAACACAAGAAAAGAAACATTTTCTTTTCTAATAGTCAACGTATTCTATAAAACAACGAAGAGCTTGGTCAAGATATGCATTTTTGTGCATTTTGTTACAGATAGTTTTTACGTCGCTGTCAAATCCTTTGCCCTTCGAAGACCAAAAACTCATAAACGGGTACTTTGGCAAACGGTTCCGACCTAGTAGAGATGCCGCATGGTGCATTTTTGTGAAACACGCTAACAGAGCATGTCCAGATCAGACGCCGCGATCAGGGTCTCCACCGTTTGCTCACAGAATGTTCTATTAAAATTTGAAAACTATTATAAAAACCACCAACAACCGTTAAAACGGAAATGGAATTATGCTTTCTCTAGACTGGTATCACTGAAGCAACATATAGAGAAATCTCAAAACAATGGCATTTTGCTTTCTCTAGACTGGTATCAAAGCGACATATAGAGAAATCTCAAAACAATGGCATTTTGCTTTCTCTAGACTGGTATCAAAGTAACACATAGAGAAATCTCAAAACAATGGCATTTTGCTTTCTCTAGACTGGTATCACTGAAGCAACATATAGAGAAATCTCAAAACAATGGCATTTTGCTTTCTCTAGACTGGTATCAAATATATATAGAGAGAATCTCAAAACAATGGCAGTTTACTTTCTCTGCACTGGTGCCAAAAAAGTACGTAGAGAAATGTCAAACCACAAGCACAGCACACACGAATATCTATTATTGAATCAGTATATCTTTTGCTGCATTTTGAGCAATGGGAAAGTAATACAGTATCATATTTTATCTCTGTAGTAGTTATAGAACTTCCAATTAGATATCTTAAATACTGGGCCTGAAGGCAGGCTATGATTCAAAACTCGTACTTCTGGTGTAGTTGAATTATTGTATGCTGTTGTTTCCATTGTAAATGGAGGTTCCGCGTTTGATCCTTGTTTTGTTATGCAGTACTTAGTATTCTTTATAGTTTTAAGGCCATTTTGATTGAAAAGAGAGCGGATTGCTTTATTTTAATTGTCTTCCTGGTCTCGAGGTTATAAAACTTGAGTACAGTCTCAAGCTCAAAATAAAGCGCAACGATTGGCTGGTTGCAGACACGTGTCCGCAAGCAGCCAATCATTGTGCTTTAATATGAGTTTGAGGCTGAACTCAAGTTTTATAACCTCGAGACCGGATGTCTTGTGACTGTTGGTGGTCTGTGGCTCTTCCTCGCGGTGCAGTGGATTGGTCTGCGGTGTGTAAATTAGGTATTTCCTGGCCATACTCACTTTTTGGCTCAAAACAGGAGCTGATCATCATACTATACTGCTATGATCAGCTCCTGATTCAAACTCACTGATGTATTGCAGAAAAAAAAATGTTCAAATGTTAACCCAAATTTTTAATATATTTGTGCAATAAACACCTGAAGTGTGTCAACTTTTCTTTTTATCTATTTGTGTATGTGAGTGTGTGTGTGGGGGGGGGGGGGTGGGGGGGGGGTAAATAACGGATTTCCCCCCCCCCCCCATTATAGCATTTACTGCAATGTTGGTTTTAATGCTCACCGCATAATCATTAACGATAATTAAATTGATGAATAAATTGTTATCGTCATGAACTGCTCGGACACCATTAATTATTTAAACATTTATTTTGATTCATGTTGAATCGCCAATCACAACAATAGACGTCCACTTTGTCGTCTGCTGAAATCTTTGAGAAGCCTCTACGACAAACAGTGTGGACCCAGACCCAGACCATACTGTTCCAGTAGGAGGAGTCTGTCCTGGGTCCACACTTTTAGTGTTTATGATTACAATAACCAATGACAGCTCAGGGTAACTGTATATTAAATTAAAAAGTCAAAGAAAAATAAGATTGTGTTAAAGGATATGACCAGGGCATGCTATAATCACAGATCACATACCAACCACGGCACCAAGAAGAAAGGAGACTAGAACATAGACAAACCTAGACACAATAGCAGCGAGAATATTCACCTCTCAGCTGCCACTACTGAAGCTTTGAGAGTCAAAGCTGCAGTAAAAAATCAGTCCAAAGCACATTTTTACAACAGTATCTCCGACGATTAATCCTTAATGCGCCAATCGCAACAAAAGTCGTCTGCTTTTCTCGTCTGATGAAATGTTTTAGACGCCTCTATGGCAAACAATGTTGACCCAGATCAGACTGCTCCTATAGGAGCAGTCTTTTCTGGGTCCACGCTGTTTGCTTCTATTCTTAATTCGTCAGTAATGTTAGGAAATTATTTGCAGCAGACGACTTCAACAGACGACATTTTCAGATGCATTTTTTCTTGGCGCTTTAGGGGTTAACCATTTATGCAGGATGCATGACAACCTAAACAATGAACAACGATACTTATTCTGATGATTGAGGTTAAAATAAGCTCCCATATCAATTTTCCCGCTATTCATGACAAAAGTCGTCTGCTTGGACATCTGCTAGTTCACAATGTTAGCCTACTAGTGCATTGCAAATAATATGGACACAAAGCAGACTGCTCCCTGGTTTGTGTTCATAGTATTTGTTTCCGTGACAATAGAAGTCGTGTGCATTTGAATACATACAGAGCAGACGTATAAAAAGGCAGACAAAATTCTCAGGCAAATTATTGACAGAATTCATCTGTTTTCGAGCCAAACACATAAAGTCGAAGCAATGTCGAAATAAAGTTCAATCGACGTTTATGCGACGCAATTATTGGCGTCGCGTCGATATATACGATGTTGTCTTATCTTCTCATTTTTCAGCCCCGTTTGCAAAATATATGAACATTATCATTACATTAAGCACTTGATATCGTAAAAGGCAAATTCCTGGTAGTGGTTCTAGGGATATAGGGATATTGGTCAAATAATTAACGGGATATGGGCTACTTTTGTGAAAATTCAAAGCTTTTTTAGAGATATAGTGATACAAAACTCTATATGCGAATTTTGGTGATATTTGCCAATTTCTTTTCAGGGCTATTGGATACTTTTCATTATATTTAAAGGGATACAGGATTCCAGGGACTCAATGGCGGAAGGCATTAAAAGTTGTCCATCACCGCCCGTCTGTTTGTCCATTGGTCTCATGCGCGGGTCCATGCAGAAAATTTTGTCGGAGGGGGTCTAACTTTGACAACTTTTTCCCCCTTTTTTTAGTTGATGAGGGTAGGGTGGATCCAAATAACACTATAAGCGAGCCAACATGACGTTTCGCTGGCGTGCTGATGATGGCCCATAATTGAATGTTGGCTCGGTAGCTTCGTAATTTTTCAGGGGATCTGGACCAGAATTGCTAAGAAACCCTATATTTTTGTGAATTTTCAGGGGAATCCGGACCCCCGCCCCCCCCCCATCTGGATTCGCACATGGGTCTTGTCCAGATAATAACTTTAACTGTATAGAATATCATGAAACCTCACGCAATAATGCATCTTGGCACTGTGTTAGACTAAGGGAAAACAAGACCAGCAATTAAAGAAGAACGCATGAGTGGTGGTGCTCGTGTCCCTCGTGCATCTTAACCTATATATGCCAAACGTATATATTATCCGAAAGTTGAGAAAACACACACATAAATGCCCACATTTTACAGATTTACTAAGTCAAAAGTCAGTAAATCGCAACGGAAGAGCATACGCTCGACGCGAGAAACCCAGATTCGAATAACATATTGGAAGACAGCCTGCGGAATATAACCAACGCCTTTAATATACGCTCTCTGCATCATCAAAAATCGCTGCATACAAATTTAGAAGCTCACCCTTTCAGTGGTTAATGACGAAGACATGCAGTCCCACTCTGAATTTAAAGCAGTTAATGCAGGTGTACCTTAAGGGTCTATTATTTCTATACTGACGGACTTTAAAAACGCAACACTTGGATAACAGCTTTAATTTATGTCTCGAAAAAGAAGGCAGAACAATAAATTTGACTGTATGTTAAAGAGCATTCATTTATAAGTAAACAATGGAAAACTTGTCCAGCTAAGATGAACTTAATGCATTAAATTGTAAACTTTTTGAGATAGGGGTCAACTGTTTCATGTGACCAAATGTTATGAATGAAAGATTCCCTACTTCTTTAAATCAGAAAACACTAGAAGCATCAAATTTGTATCATGGACTTTGTTAGTCATCGAGGAATCACACTCATATTGATTTGCAGGTCTGCGATACAGGATATTTGCGTATATGACGTTTATCTTGGTGTGCCCTTTTATTCCATAGCTTAAAATCTCCTCTACTTAAGAAATGTTTAAATGGCTAAATTCATACAGAGCAAATAACGTCGTCCAGTTTAGTTGTACAATTAAAGCTAAAGTGTTTGCTGAAGAAGCCAACTCATGATGACATTATCGAAGCAAAGGAAGTTTACATTCAACAGTCTTTTGGAAGATATAAGGGGAAGTTAGTGTTGCGTAATTAAAGTCCGTCAGTATATTATTGATTAACAATCTAACTCTTTTCCTGATTTTTTGTTATCCTGATTTCTTCGCTGATGATACTACTATTTATATCAATAGTAAAATATTCAAAACATCGAAGAGAATCTTCAATCGGACGATAGCTCTGCAACAGTCTGGTGCAAACAAATTAATATGGGTATACGTTTTGACAAAACTACATATATGGTTCTAGGTACAAGATACAAATTACAAGTAGCACACTAATTAAACATGTTTTTGAAAAAAAAATATTGGGCTTGCGTATAGTGACATATTATCTTATACAAGTCGTTTTGATAAACTGTGCTCTGCGTTTTCTTCGAAAAGATCACTTCTATTTGAAACTATCAACATATGTAATTAGTGGTATAAAGGTATAGATGATCTTACATGAGTGCTTATGTTTTATTGAATTTATTAAACGAGTTGGGGAAAATTGATAAAATGCGAGTCTTTCCGAGCATTTTATCTCTTTTTCGCAACGAGTTTAATAAATTCGATAATACAAGAGCACGAATGCTAGATTCTATTTATCATATGATGTTAAAATTACTTTGAAACTTCATTTCTGCCGTAAAAACGTTATAATTTTGTCATTATGTACGCAACGTTGTTATGCACGTCATAACGTTTCACGAAAATATATAAATCACTATAGAGTTCAAACATATTGTTCTATGCATTAACATCTGTTGGACTCCGAGGGTGGTGTTGAAACCCAAACCTGAAAGGCGAGGGTTTTAACGAACCCTGGGATGGGGGGGTGGGGGGTGGGATCTAGCAGATGTTAGTGTATCAGAAAACCATGTTTGGTCGTTATTATTGCATAAAGTCATTTTGTTACTTGAAAACTTTGGAAAAACGCTTCGAAAAGTTCATTTTTGTTTTACCATATTGGCGCACAAAAGCATGGAGGATTCGTAGGTTTTGAAAACGCCTGTTCCAGAGCAAAGACTTACGTCAACCTAACGTCACTAAATTACGTTCATTTCTATGTACGTTACTGTTGATGACGTCAATTTTTGCGACGGCCTAGAATGCGTATATATGTAAAGTACAAAAGCCATGCGTCAACAGCACGTTAATTGCCTGATTAATACATGGGTTACATGGCTGTTAATAGCGTGCGACGCGGCTTTTTATGCAATAATAGTGGTTTATCGATTTTATTGCATGGCGTTATTTCACTCCCAGACGCGCAGTCACTCTGGACTTCTATGCGACGGTTATATTACAAGAATAGTAAGTGAGTATGACCAGGAAATACCACAATGACAAACTGCAGACAGCCCCGTGGTCTGAAACTATATTAACTCAGTCGAATGACAATAGAGGCCGAGTTTTGGTTAGGGCCATCTATCTCTATCTATCTACCCCCTCTCGGAGATTACGTGCAGGTACGCGTCAGTGCGGTGTTAGTGGAAGAAATACTTTTAAAAAACAAAAAGTTCCCATAAGATTTGTTAGTTGGAGTGGAATAAAAGATGATAGGGTTATAATGTTAAAGTCAGAAACAGGCTGGCAGTGGTAGGCTAAAAAGTTTAAAAACAGTACACTGACATTTATGGCATTGTGTGACTGCATTGTCATCGACTGGAGGCATTTTATCAAATACTGACCTGTCTGATTTGAGCACTGTGGGTACATGTGACATATTTGTTTACCAAATGCGTCACAGAGTCATGTGATTCGCCCGATTGGCTGATTCAATATTGTTTATCAAGCGCGTCATCACGTGTCACTGAAAATGCCATGCGGAGAATGTTTTCAAAAATGTTTTAGTGCAAACAATATGATCAGTCTATGGCTGAATACCGTAATACCTATCATTGTTATGATTTGGCTACCCAATATGACTAGATATCTCCGATAAAGGATTATCTATAGGCATTTAACGCTTGTTACTTTTTAACGTAGGTGTTTTGAGTAATGCGCACCGCGTAACAGCACAAACCCGACTTTTCAGTCGCGATGTCCCATAGCAGACAGGTCGATCCTTTAGTATCGCACATGCGCAGACAATGTGTGTGACTGACTATGCACACTGTCCTCTTAAATAAATCAAAGGTGGGCAGAAGTGCTATGTCTGCTGGCAGCCGGCTCCATTGCACGATTGAGAGGGGGTAGAATGAGTATTTGTAGTAATCTACAGTGGATTGAACTTGACGGATGCCAAGGGTGTGTGAATTCTTGAGAATTTTCCTCGACTTTGCTAGGGGCCGAGTTGTGGGAGCCGAGTTAGTTAGGGGCCGTGTTGGCTAGAGACTGAGTTGGCTGGGGCCGTGGGTTGGACTACAGTGTGTGATTATCTTATGAAGACTATACATTATCTTATGAAGAACGCTTACAGAAATTGAAATTACCAACATTGAAGTATCGCAGATTAAGGGGGGGGCATGATCGAGGTTTATAAGATTTAACATGGAGTTTATGATGAACGAGTCACATCAGAATTATTCAATGTTAAGGATCAAGCACGAACGCGTGGTCATTCCTTAAGATTGACTAAACATAGCTATGCGCAAAAATTTCTTCACTTCAAGAGTAGTAAACGTATTGAATTCATTAACGGAAAAAGTTGTATGTGCGCCGAGTGTTAATGCCTTCGAGAATCGCCTCGACAAGCTATGGTACACCCATCCGATGAAATTTAACCCCGACATAAAGTACAACCCAAACCCACATATGATGACACATGACTCTGGAAGTCAGAGATCTGCAGAAATACAGATGACAGAAGATGAGCTGAACATAGAGGCCGCTGGCCTGCGTTCAGAATCTACATAGGTAAACATAGGTTGGCAATTGTGATATTTCTTCTTCTCCTTCTGATCTGTATAAGCCTCCTCTTAACTAGGAGCACCCCTGGTAACAGGGTAAGATTGTCTGTTGTTTTGGGCTGTAACTTTTTAAGTAGAAATATGTTCCCCCAGATTAAGCGGCACCTCCCGGGAAGCCATCTTCAAGATTACGAAGGATAGATTATCTTTTATTATATAGTTTAAAACACAGGTTTCTGGAATGCTTCTCAATTTGAAGTAAAATATCACTGTTGTCAAACAGGTTGGAAAACTTTCTACTGTCTATTATCAACTGGACGAGATCTTCTTTTGTGGAGAACAAATTTTTCCATTTCTCATCACCAATATGGTATTTAACGAAGTCTCTTAAAACTTTGAATGAACTCAATCTGGTGTCGGTCAACAGCGGACAGTACAGCAACATATGGTATATATCCTCTTCTATTTCGGCTGAAAGAACGATGGCCACTGTTGGGGAGTTTGTTACTGATCATGCTCACTTATTTTTCGACAACTGGGGAGTTTACTATTCCGGTAAATTTTCCATTTCCGGTTGGATGTTTTGGGATATTTCACGATTTATTTGTTCTTTTGTGACAATGTCCATAAAAACTTGGAAATTTTAAGACTGAAAAGGTGCCCGATTGTGTAACGCATTACTTCAGTTACACCATTAAAGTCGAATTACAATGTCTGTGCCACAATGGAGCTCAAAACTGAGTTGCTCCACCCTGAAAAGAACGAAAACCGTACAGCACTATTCCTCGATCATCCTTGTTTGTTTGTTTGATTTGATTCTTTACGTCCAATCAATAATCTTTCGGGTAGTCTCTGGTTTACCGGTAGCAGTTTACCGGGCGCACTTTATTCTATTTGTTGCTTAGGGGTTTCTACCATATTGGAATCCGAAAAGATCGTAATAATGTGGCCTAGAAATGATTTAATAGCCCTTACATGAAACAGAAGCAGGGGGATGGGGGGCGCAGCCCTCATTATTTAACAAGCAAAATGTTAAGATTAAGTCTTATGTCATAAACTACGCCTGGTAAACCAGAGGTGCGCCAATCTTTCAGTTAAACAGGGACGGGTCTTCCTGTGTTGAACCAGTACTAAGCTAGGATTAATGTGTCTTGCTCAAGGACCACAACGCAGTGACGTTGGTGAGGCTCCAACCTGCAGCCCCTTGGTCTCGAGTCAAGCACCCTACCACTGAGCTACTGTGCTCCCTCGACTATCCTTGTAACCACAAGGTATGATAGGGAAAATTATTAAGCCCTGATGGTTTATTATTCCCTTCGATGTCTTGTTTTTGATGTCGTCGGTTCCGGTTGAATTGTGATAAGATTAACTTATTAGATATTAAATTTAATATATATATGCTTGCTTCTTGTCAATTCGACCCTTCTGGTCAGTTCGAGCGCCATGGTGAATCTGAATTTTAGTTCGTGACGAGTATTGGAACGTTCCGAAAATCCGGACGCATCAAAGCAAGAGCTCATAAAGTAAAGATAAAATGTGGAAAACACTGGATCTTAATGCAATTTCATTCAAGAAATAATAAATAATGTCTATAATTTCCAAAATACCTTAGGCCAGAATTTTTTATTAGTTGATTTACAAACCCGCCGACTGTAATTTTCCCGAAAGAGCAAAAAAAAATAAGATTAATAAAACTTTTTTTTATTTTATTCTATCCGCCGACTCTAAAAATTATTCGTTTCGTTAAAAAAAAAAAATGGATTGCGAGATCGATTCACCCAACTTTGGTTACAGGCGTGTATTGATTTCACGTTATAAGAAGGAATTCCAGTGTTTTGAAACCGGCGCTGGTTATTTTACATGAAGCGGGCAACCAGTATTTCTTCCTATTTTCAATATGGCCGTTAGCGACAACAATTTTTTGTTCTGAAAATTGAGTGCTTTACTCAGCGCCCTAGATAAGCTTTTTGGTCAATTGGGTATTAACGCAACGTGGTTATCCTCAATTGCGTACTTGCAAAAACAATTGTGTATTTTTATATTTTTTTGCGCCACATTTTTTTCTTCAATAATTACACGTTTTCTTATTACATGAAGCCATCGGAAATGTGCTTGCATATTTATTCACTCCCATCGTCTGCCTTTCTAAAGTATCAAACTAGCGGATTTTATTGTCCCTGAAGCAAATCTCATCCCCTTGTTGACATTCGAGTGTGTACACTTTGCAAAAGTTTCACTTTCATCACAGTGTTTTTCCGCGAAATTCTGGACTGGGCACCGATATTTCATAAAACCGGAGTTATATCGAGCGCTCCCTGGTAAAAAAAAAATCAATACCCGACTGGCATTTGTTTATTACCCAAATGGAAAGGAAATGGACCAAATGGTACACAATGACATCGCATGTAATTGCATACCGATCGTTAGAATTGCTTTTCGGTACGCACACATTTCATTTTAATTGCTTTTTTGAGGATTTTAATTGAGTATTTACGCAAATACGCTGCTTATCTAGGGTGCTGTTACTATTAAGGTACTAAATAAAAAGCATTACGGCAAGTCAGTTTTAAATCAACCATCTGAAATGAAGTATCCAAAATATTCGCAGATGACCAAGTTCTGTTTTATCGGTATACTCACTGGAGACTCCGAGAGATGGAGAACCAAGGCAAGTGAACTGTTCTGCGGAGCTGGAGACACCGTTTAGTCAGTTATCCTTGAATTTAAACGTAATTGGGGGCACCTTTAGAATCTGTCCGCCACTCAATTTAGTGTTTAAAATAGGACATTTATTGGGCGGACAGATTCTCAAGTCTAGCCTGCCATTCATCACAATGGAGTCTCCAAGTCAAATCGTCCCCTAGGTCAACTCGTTCTCTGGTGCATCTAGCCCTGTCTCGTTAGTTATGCACCAGTCATTTGTATCCACTGTTCCCCCACCTACGGGGATGGGCTGGGATAATGACTGTTCACTTTTCAGAGCCCTAGTACGAGGCTTTGAGTGATTTTCCAGTACTTTTCAAGGCAGATTTAATTTCCAAGGACTTTTCAAGAAAGCCCTCTAAATTCAAGTACTTTTTAAGCCTGTGCGAACTCTGTGCACCCGGGGGGGGGGGGGGGGGGGGGGGGGTACTCTAATTTTTTCCGCATTCGTAGGCTCGAGGCCCAGCATCTACCGTTCACCCCCAAAAAAATCAGGAATTTCAAACACCCCAAAAAAATATTTGAAATTTTATCGACCCAAAAAATATCCCAATTCTGTACCTTGACCTTAAAAAAGACCCTAAAATGCATAGAAATGACCCTCAAACTAGCCCAATTTTGTGATAACTCCAAAAAATATTCATAAAATCTTCATACCCCCAAAAATATTCATTTTTCTGGAAACCAAAGAAATATTGAAATTCAGAATTTTGAACCCCCCAAAAATAGCCCGAGCCTACGTATGTGTGAAAATATCAGAGTACCCCCTACTAGATTTACTGTTTGTTCTCGAGATATTGAAAAAAAAAATGTAAGAAAAAAATTCTCTTTTTTTTTTTGTCCCCCCGACTCTAAATCTGAAAAAAATTTCCTGTAAATCAACTAATAAAAAAATTCTGGCCTTAACAAAAAAAATTTTTTAGCCCAATAAGAATTGTTATATAATATATACCTTTTGACATCACCCTTTTTTGTTGACTAATTCTTTATTGATCATGGAGACGCTTGTTCATATGGTTTTTATAAAGTAGGAAACCAGCAACCAAATCTCCATGTTGGGATCATTTCAGCAAATAACCATTTCCCCCCATAACCATTTCGGCCCACAAAAGTTAACTCAATGAAATACACCCATTAGAAGGTGCAAGATGAACCCCTTACAGTGCATATCCATCAAGAAAACATGATTCATTCAAAATGTTACATGGCGATGATAAATTGTAAATACTTAAAACTGTATATATTCTATGCCTCATATGTCATTGTAATGACCTGAGAGAAATAAAGAATATGTTATGTTATGTTATGATAATGTGAGGTGAATATGATAGTAAATCTACCATGTCTAATGTCTTGTTAATGTTCTGTGGCTCTTTCATGGGGTGCCATGATTTTGGTCTGCAGTGTGTGATTGTGCTATTTCCTGATCATACTCTCTTATTTTTGGAAGCAATGACGATGAAAATAATTCGATTCTATTGCACTATTTGGAATGTATTGCATATGTTTAACTAATATAAATAGATCTAATCATTAAGAGGGGTGTTATAGAACATAAATTGATTCATATTGCAAAAAGCAAGGTCCACAAGCAAAAAGCTTTTCACACTGATTTTATGGAAATAAGATATGACTAAGCTAAACGTTCCCATATTTTGTGTATGAACTGTGCTAGTGGTATCCATTTCGGATTGTGATATCAGACATAGGGCGAATTACTTTGGAAAGTAATGCATTGAATTAGCATTACTTGCCAAAAATGTGCATTGAATTAGCATTACCATTACCTGATTTTGAAAAAGTAATGCATTGAATTAGCATTATTTAAGAAAGTAATGCATTGAATTAAGTATTACTTTCATTCATGTGAAACAGAATCTTAAAATACTGTTAACTCGGAACATTTTTTATACATTGAACAAAATGTGTGCATACCGTTAACATGTGAATTTCACATATTGATATTATATATATATGCATATTTCAAATGAGCCACAGGTTACAATATGTACACTTTGTGTAGTGAATTTTGTATACTTGCCAGTAAAATTTGTTGGAATTTCATAATTTTTGAAAATTGGAGGAAATAACACCTAGATTTAGCAACTCCACATCTTTTTTTCAAGTGATCATATTTCATTGTATATTATTATCATACAACTGGGATGCTTTCCAAAATCTGAATCTCTAATCTCTTTTATTTTTGACTCCAATATATATTTACCCTGTAGCTCAACTGACCACAGAGACACTGTTAGTGGTCAAGTGTCAAAATGTATGAACAGAACAATTAAGTGATAATTACCCTTATTGTGATCAAAATATTTGTTTCTTTGAAATTAGTATTGGATTGTAACAAAATCCACACCATTTAATTAGCTTTAAAATGATTTATAGATAAAAAAACAACAACACATTTGAAGTGGGATAAAATACCTTAGATTGCAACACTTTCCAGCTACATTTTCACTATTCAAGGTTTATCTGGGATTGCCAGTGACTGTAAGCTGTTTCACTTTATTGATATAAAATCAAAACCTTTACTTGCAAGTCTCACAGTTCATTTTGCATGTTCCTTAGTCAAATAACAGTCTTTTCAAGCAAGTTGAACAAAAGAAAACTGTGAATGGAAATAACTTATGGAAACACACCTTTTTGTTGTGTATCTCATTTCTCTATTGTGTAGTCTGTATACTATTGATGGCAAAATTTCTGATAGACAGTAATTCAAAGTAATGCAAGTAATGCAGTGAATTTTGACTGAAGTAATGCATTGAATTAGCATTAAAGTAATTCAAAAACTGGTGAATTAATCATTACCTTGAATTACTTGAAAAAAAGTAATGCATTAATAATGCATTAGCATTAACAATTAATTCGCCCCATGTCTGTGTGATATGTGCTTAACATTATCATATTTTTACTTATATGCCATCTTTCTTCAATAACTTGGTAAATCAAGGGATATGAGGGCTGTTTTGGGGCATAAAGGAATGGAATGAGTTGAGCTCTCTCAAGCAAAAGGTATATTTCTGATAAATGATGTTTAAATGTGATTTTGAGCGAGGTTTTTTCAAAAAAATCATTTTTCCTTAAAAAATGCACCTATTTCAATTGATTGCTCATTAATCTAAAGGCCAACCGTAGCCAAATTTCCAATAGTAATACCTAAATGAGATGTATCATTGGTTTGGATCAAACCCTGTGGGAACTGTTTTAAAAATCAGGTCAATGCATACATTCTATCTAAAACGCCCTCCACCCGAGTCATCTGTGCTAAATGCATCATCTGTGCTAGACAAATTGGATTGGACGGTGTGATGTTAAATAACAGATGATTCACAAAGATCTGTGCAAAGCCCTCATAATGCTTAAACAATATACATGTATAAACTCCTTTGGCCTGGCTTCAGGCTCTGAGTTCAAGGTAAACTACTGCTATTTGACATAGCTTTTCTCTGATATAATCTCCCTTCTTGGTTGTAAATGATAGACTTGTCAGAGAGATAGCATATTAGGAATAGAACTGAAGTTAAGAAAGTTTTTTTAATAAGTTGCATATTTTTAGCTCACCTGAGCCGAAGGCTCTGAGGTGAGCTATTAGTATACCAGTGACTCCGGCGTCCGTCGTCCGTCGTCCGTCCGTCAACATTTTCAAACATCTTTTCCTCTGAAACCACTGGGCCAATTGAACTCAAATTTCATATGGAGACTCCTTAGGATGGGGGAACGAAAGTTTGTTCAAATTTTCCTGGTCACGTGACCAAGATGGCCGCCATGCCCATATATGGTAAAAACCTTTAAAAATCTTCTTCTCCAGAACCAGAAGGCCGATGACCTTGGGACTTGGTATGTAGCATTGGGGATGTGGGGCCTACCAAGTTTGTTCAAATAATGATCCTAGGTTGACCTTGACCTACTTAACGTCAAGGTCAAATTTGCTTCCTAATAGATTTAAATGGGAATTTTTTTGAAAAGTTGATTTTTTGAATACTGTTAAAGCCAAAGTGATTATTCTCACTTGATATGTTGAAACTAATGAGACAATGGCTATAAATAAGTTTCAAAGGTCAAGGTTGACCTTTGCCCTTTCAGCCAAGGTGGCTCATATTGTGGTCAAATCAATATATTAAAACATAGTTTTCTCACAAACCATTGGCCCAATTGAGCTCAAATTTTATGTGAAGACTCCTTATGATAAGTCAGCCAATATTTTTACAAAATATTTTGGTCACATGACCAAGATGGCTGCCATGCCCATATATGGTAAAAACCTTTTAAAAATCTTCTTCTCCAGAACCAGAAGGCCAGTGACCTTGAGACTTGGTATGTAGTATTGGGGATGTGGGACCTACCAAGTTTGTTCAAATGATGATCCTAGGGTGACCTTGACCTACTTAACGTCAAGGTCAAGTTTGCTTCTTAAAGCATTTGAATGGGAAATTTTTTGAAAAGTTGATTTTTTGAATACTGTGGAAGCCAAAGTCGTTATTCTCACTTGATATGTTCAATCTAGTGTCTATAAATAAGTTTAAAGGTCATGGTTGATCTTTGACCTTTCAGCCAAGGTCGCTTATATTGGAGTCCCATCAACATATTAAAACATAGTTTTCTCAGACAATTCTTGGCCAATTGAAAGCAAATTTCATTTGACAACTCCTTATGACTGGTTAGCCAAAACTTATACAAATTGTTATGGTCACATGACTAACATGGCCACCATGCCCATATATGGTAAAAACTCTTTAAATCTCTTCTTCTCTGGAACCAAAAGGCCATTGGCTTTGGGACTTGGTATGTAGGATCGGGGATGTGGGCCCTACCAGGTTAGCACAAATGATGAATCTAGGTTGACCTTGACCTACTTTATGGCAAGGTCAAATTTGATTCCTAATGCATTTACATGGAGAAAATCTTAAAATGGTCATTTCTATAACTGAGCCAGCCAAATTCATAATAGTTAAACCTATTGCAACAAAGGTTTATTACCAATAAGTACCAAATGTCAAGCTGACCTGTGACCTTTTATCCAAGGCCACTCATTTGGACTGCCACATACCTATCTAAACATTTTTTTCTCAGAAATCACTGGGCTGTTTGATGGATTATTCATTAGATTGTTTAGGTCACTTGACCAAAATGTATATGGTAAAAACAAAATTTGTTTCATTAAAAGCTGTAGTTGACCTTGACCTATTTTCACATTATTAAGGAGATCAGGTGAGCGCCTCAGGACCTTCAGGTCCTCTAGTTTGTAATATGATAAAATTATCAGTACAGTCTAAAACTCCTTTAAAACTATGGAACCAGATATAAACTATTAAAACAGTGTAGATCCAGATCAGCTGGCTTCTGAAGAAGTCAGCTGATCAGGATCTACACAACATGCAAGTTCATAATTACCAAATATGAAATGAAAAAATTGAAAATTTATTTTAACTTGTCCCAGGACAAGTAAATAGAAATTTCTAACTTGTCCTGAATGGAATGGGAAGTAAAGTGAAATCCATGAAGCCGGCTTGTTGCAGCTGAAAGTGTATGGGTAGTAAAGTTACTAAACGCATAGGTCCAAATAAACAAACTTGTAAAGTTAAAATTTCAAATATTTTCTTAACCATCAGTTCTAACATATGTTTTGGGTGCTCAAAAGAGATGGTTCTTTTGAGTACCCACAACATGTTTTGGTTGAGAAATAAGGAAGTTAATTTTTAATCACATACTCTTATCTTATATCCAGTACTAGTAACAAGTAAGTCGGTTGTAACTTTGCACACTTGAGTATAATACCATACATTGGGCCAGATTTTTTTATTTGTTGATTTACAAACTCTCCTACTGTAATTTTCTGGAAAGTAGAAAATAAATTATATTTCAAAAATTGTTTTTTTTATATTTTATCCGCCCGACTCTAAATATTATTTGTTTAGTTGAAAAAAAATACATTTTTGAGGTTCTGACAGTGTATTTTTGAGAGTGAGAGTGATTGTCCTGTCAAGATTTTTAAGAAAATGATGAAATATATAAAGATTAAATACAGACTGTTGGTTTACCTCACTAGTTTCACGTTTTTTTTTCTGGAGATATTAAAAAAATAATAAATAAAAAAAATAATAAAAAAGCTCTCTTACTTAAGAAATTGATAGATTATTTCATTAGCTCTTTTACACGCATAAGTATATGATAAAAATATTATTACATGTTTTTTTTTATCCTAGCCCTGATCTCAGCCGGAGTAGACGTATCAGCCTGAGCCCAAAGGGCGAGGGCTGATATGGTCTGAGGGCTGAGATCAGGGCTGGGATAAAAAAACGTGTAACAATCTATCTATATGGGCCTCGGCGCGAGAAAACTTGTCTTTGAGATGTGCGAACAACAAGGGGGCGGGTTGCTCTGTCGGAAACTCTGCAGACAGGTTTTGTCCCGTCGAGGCCCGTATCATGATACACCAGAGGGGCAAGTCCAGACTTTACAGTATGCCACAAAAATTTTGATTATTATTAATGAGCCGCGGCATTAGATTTCCAACAATTTGACATTTTGACAAGTATAGACTCGGACGAGCCTCTGCAGCCTCCTTTTAAGCTTAGAAACTCCAAAAGGTGTTCAGTCAGTAGCTTAACAATCATAGAATACTCATGCGACTAGCAAAGGCTCTGATCAGTCTGCGCGTATGCGCAGGCTGATCTGAGGCTTTGCTGGTCGCACATACCACATTGTTGGAAATCTCATGCACTGGCTCATTTCATAGTCTGTTTCAGTATAATTGAGCTGTGACATGTGATTTCCAACAATGTGGTATTTTGACACATGTAGACTCATAGGAGCCTGTGCAGCCTTTGGCTTTTAAGCTTAGAAACTCCATATGATATTCAATCGGTGGCCTAAGAGTCATAGAATATTCAAGCAAGAAGCAAAGGCTCTGATCAGACTGGGCGTATGTGCAGGGCCAGGGTGAGCTCTGGCAGGCTGGTCCAAGCCTTTGCTGGTCACACATACCACATTGTTGAAAATAGGGGAGCGCAGTGGGTTAGTGGTAGAGTGCTTGACTCGAGACCGAGGGGCCTCGGATTCTAGCCTCACCGGCATCACTGCGTTGTGTCCTTGAGCAAGATACATTAATCCTAGCTTAGTACTGGTTCAACCCAGGTAGACTCATCCCTACATAACTGAAAGATTGTTCATGGGACGTAAAGAATCAAATCAAACAAAACATTATTGAAAATGTCATGTCACAGCTCAATTAGCTGACATGGCATATTGTAAAAGCTGGACTGGACCCAGTGTGATACACCAATGACAACTTCCATTTCTTTTATATTTTCAGTCTAAAATCGCAAACTTAAGAGAGGGAAGATGGCTGAAGGAAGGAAGCCCGATGACGCACTGGAGAAAAGCCTTGCTCACCTCAAAAAACGTGCCTTGGATGTAAAATTTGACCTTGACACAACAGAGTATGTTCCACAAGAGAACATTGGCATTGGGGCATATGGGGTTGTCTGTTCAGCTGTTCATAAGAAAACTAATGATAGAGTAGCTATCAAGAAGATTCCGAGTGTTTTCGATGTAAAAGAAGTAGCAAAGCGAACTTATCGGGAGATCAAAATTCTTAAACATTTCAAGCATGATAATATCATACATATCAGGGAGATTCTTAAACCCAAGGGATCACTTAGTGATTTCCGTGACGTTTATGTTGTGTTTGATCTCATGGAAAGTGACTTACATAGAATCATTTATTCTAAGCAAGAACTGACGGAGGAACATGTTCGGTACTTTCTGTATCAGATTCTGCGAGGTTTGAAGTATATCCACTCTGCCCATGTAGTACATAGAGACTTAAAGCCAAGTAATCTCTTGGTGAACGAGGATTGTCAATTAAGAGTAGGCGACTTTGGTAAGTATTCATTCTTTCCTTGCTAGTAGCGAGTCTGGCGACTTTTTCATCTGCTGATAAATACATGTAGCAATGGGCTTTGGCTCAGTTGGTAGAGCATTAGACTCGGGATCGAATGGTTGCTGGTTCAAACCTCTCTGCGGACGAGTCACTGTGCTGTGTCCAAGAGCAAGACACTTTATC
Organism: Loripinus fragilis; assembly: GCA_964019695.1. Classification (NCBI taxonomy): domain Eukaryota; kingdom Metazoa; phylum Mollusca; class Bivalvia; order Lucinida; family Lucinidae; genus Loripinus; species Loripinus fragilis. Next base: position 79,544,833 of record OZ026525.1, read on the forward strand.
TGCTGCTTAGTACTGGAAAACCAGTCCCGACAGAACTGAAAAATTGTTGACTGGGACCTTAAAGAATCAAACAAAACAAAACAAAAATCTGCTGATAACCTATGCAAACAGTTTGGACCCAGATCAGGACCGACATTCTGTCGGTCCTGATCTGGATTCAAACCGTTTAACACTGATAGTGTTCCTGATTTTTATTTTGAAAAAGTAAATTTTGAAAAAACAACAACAGACAACAGAAGCATGAACAATTACCCAGCATGCAAACAGTTAAAATGTAAACTGCATTTGGGGGTGGGGGTGGATGCGCTCAATGACATGGTTCATACATGTATGAGCACCCAAATATTGTTCAAACGGATGGATAAGGAAGACTTCACAATTTCACGTACATATTTTTATGTCATTTGGACCCATGCGTATGCTAAACTCCCTCATGGCGTCAATAAAGAGATCTTGGAGTGGCTGTTAAGTAGTGGTTGCCACGGGTTGTATACATAGCTTCTCAATTCTGTCAGATGAGACTTTAAGCAGTGACCCCATCTCCATATGACCTTAACTGTTGGTGGGACTTTAAACACAAAACACGTACTTGATAGGCAAACTTTTTAGCATAAAAATTTGATTATTTCTCATCCCTCTGTTTTTTATTGTGGCACTCTTTTGAGGGTCACAATGAGACACTTCCGATGAGTACCCATAATATATGTTTTTGTGGTGAAATAAGAGAAAAATTAGTGTCACCTAGAACATCCTCTTACAGGCCTCCAGATAAGAGTGCTTACATAAGAATCATTTTTCTTATTTCTCAACCAAAACATATGTTGTGGGTACTCAAAAGAACCGTCTCAATGAGATGTTTCTTATGAGCACCCAAACCACATGTTTAAATTGATGGATAAGAAAATAATCACAATTTTACGCAAATTATTTTTCCTTAACTGGCCCTATGATGCACATGTATACATATATCCAAATAGGCAAACTTTTTAGCATAAAAATGTGATTAGTTTCTCATCCATCTGTTTTTATGTTGTGGCACTCACTGGAAGGGTCTCCATGAGGCACTTCTAGTGAGTACCTACAACATATATACTGATGGACTTTAATAACGCAACACTTGGATAACAGCTTTAATTTATCATTTATGTCTCAAAAAAGAAGGCAGAACAGTAATTTTGATTGTATGTTAAAGAGCATTCATTTGTAAGTAAAACATGGAAAACTTGTCCAACTAAGATGAACTTAATGCATTAAAACGTAAACTTTATGAGATAGGGGTCAACTGTTTCATGTGACCAAATGTTATGAATGAAAGAAGCCCTACTTATCTAAATCAAGAAACACTAGAAGCATCAAATTTGTATCATGGACCTTGTTAGTCATCGAGGAATCACTCTCATATTGATTGGCAGGTCTGCGATACAGCTTATTTGCGTATATGACGTTTATCTGGGTGAACCCTTTCATTCAATAGATTAAAATCTCCTCTACATAAGAAATGTTTAAATGGCTAAATTCATACGGAGCAAATAACGCCGTCCAGTTTAGTTGTACAATTAAAACTTAAGTGTTTGCTGAAGAAGCTAACTCATGATGACATTATCGAAGCAAAGGAAACTTACATTCAACAGTATTTTGAAAGATATAAGGGGAAGTTAGTGTTGCATAATTAAAGTCCGTCAGTATATATTTGAAGAGAAATGAGAGAAAAATTGTTGTCATCTGGAACATCCTCTTACAGGCCTCCAGATAAGAGTGTGTACCTGAGAATCATTTTTTCTTATTTCTCAACCAAAACATATGTTGTGGGTACTCAAAAGTACCATCTCAATGAGACGGTTCTTATGAGCACCCAAACCACATGTTTAAATTGATGGGTAAGTACATTTGTATATAATTACAGTTTTAATTTTTACGCTCAAAAGGTTTCCTTATTTGGACATATGCCTCTTACAATCCTAGCTTAGTACTGGTTCAACCCAGGAAGACCTGTCCCTTTATAACGGAAAGATTGTTGATGGGACTTAAAGAATCAAATCAAACAAAACATATGCCTCTTATTTATGAGAACTTTGTACAGTTAAAACCTGTCTTAAGCGGCCACTCAAAAATAGACAAAAAAACCGATCTTAATGACAAATGGTAGCTTAATGAAGGCCGAAAGTATTGCAGAATGCTCCCATTGGAGCATTCTGCAATACTTTGGACCTGCCTTAAGCGGTAATCAGTCTTGATCTTCCTTTAGAGTGGCTGCTTAAGACAGGTTTTATTGTAGTATCATATTTCAGGCATGTCTAGAGGCGTGTCTTCCTCCCCGCAGGAGCCGAACTACTTCATGACACAGTATGTAGCAACAAGATGGTACCGGGCACCAGAGATCATGTTATCACTTGTAGAGTATGGTACTGCTGTAGACATGTGGTCTGTGGGCTGTATATTTGCCGAAATGCTGGGACGGAAACCTCTTTTCCCAGGTAAACAATTATCACAATTTTCATATTTCATTCATTTTTGTCTTGCTGACAACCTGATTTTCTATGCAGTGATTGATATCTGGCTAAAAATAGTTAAAGTACCATCACATCTTGTAGTCATATTTGATGTTGAATTACTTCAAACACAGTCAGATCATGAGGAGGGGGAGTGCAGTGGCTCAGTGGAAGAGTGCCACACCCGCGTCACTGTGTTGTGTCCTTGAGCAAGAACATTAATCCTAGCTTAGTACTGGTTCAACCCAGGAAGACCCGTCCCTTTATAACTGAAAGATTGTTGATGGGAAGTAAAGAATCAAATCAAACAAAACAAACAAATCATGAGGAGTGTTGTGGCTCAGTGGTACAGTGCTTGGGTTGTGTGTTTTAGCCTCACCGGAGGCACTACGTTGTGCCCTTGAGCAAGACACTATCCTCTGCTTAGTACTAGTTCAACCCAGGACGACAGGAAAATGTTCTGACATTGACTGGGATATAAACTATCAACATAAACAAAGTTTACATGATGCCCTTCAGGGGTCACATTATCATACTTTGAACAGAATCTATGACATTCATACTTTCATGAACAGTCAAAAAATGAGAATTATATCTATATGTATACTCATTATGTGTTTTCTTCTTGTATTGGCAGGAAAGGATTATATTTCACAGATCCGACTCATTGTTGGTATGGTGGGTTCACCAAAAGATGATCTCTTACAGCTCTGCCATTCTCCCATTATCAAGAATTACTTCAGAGGTAGGTTAACCTTTGCTCATGTACGATAGGCTGTCAGCCCATGTAAGAAATTTCTATCTTACATAACCATGTGACATGGGCAGAGTAAAATATTCTTTTTCTTTTCCAAAAAAGGTATTCAAAGGGCCAATATATTGTGCCTAAGTAACCCAAAGGCACCAAGCAAGGTTAAGCGTCACATACTGATGTCATATAACATTGTCACAAAACGTGCACCACGTAACTATAATGGCAATGTGACACTAGTGGCACAGGAAGCCTAGCAGGATTATATTTTGCATTCTGCAACTTAACTAATTTCCAGTCAAAAACAAGGTGCAAACTATGTTTACACCCATTTTAATACCCGATAAAAACGCTTATGAACTCGAAAATAATGTAAATCCTACGGATAAAGAGTTAAAATTTTAACGTTTTTTGGACTTTTTTTGTTCCGACAAAACACATTAGAAAAGTGGGAGAAAAACAATCCATTATGAGCATGTCCATGTAGGATAGAGAAATCTTGCCTTCGGGGTCGGAATTTAACCAGGGACTCAGCAAGCCTTGTCACTGGTTAAATTTCAAACCCCTAGGGTGAGATATCTCTTCTCCATTGACACTCATTGTGGATTGTTATAATCTCTTTGCCTACTTGGTAATTTTTCATGCTGTGTTTGTCGTCTGTTGATTTTTTCAAAATCAACTTTTTCTGAAAATTCTTTCAGGAATACCATCAGAGTGTCAAACTGTTTAGATACTGATCAGACCGGATATTATGTGGGCCTGATCTGGGTCCAAACTGTTTGCAAAGGTTATCAGCAGACAACAGTAGTAGATAAAGAGCTAAAGAGCCAATCACAATGTCATCCTTTTTTATAGTCTGCTGAAATGTTTTTGAAGCCTCTTGGATGAGGAGCGCGGTGGCTGAGTGTTAGAGTGCTTGACTCAAGGTCTAGGGGTTGCAGGTTCAAGCCGAACCTGGGGCACTGTGTTGTGTCTTTGAGCAAGACACTTTATCCTCTGCTAAGTACTGGTTCAACCCAAGAAAAAACGTTCGGACATGACTGAAAATTTGTTGACTGGAGGAATGTAAAGAATCAAAACAAACAAACAAAACAAAAGAAGACTCTTGGTCAAACATTGTAAACCCAGATCAGATGGCTTTTGAAGGAGCAGTCTGATCTGGGTCCAAACTGTTTGACTCTACACTTACATTAAATTAGTCAATAATGTTAGCAAATATATGCAGCAGACCACTAAAGCAGATACACATGTGAATAGTGCTTAACATATATAAGCCTAGTGTCCCTTTTCATGGAACATAGGCAAACTATGCAGACCGGGATCAGATGCTGCAGAATGCGGCCGCATCTACTCAGGGTCTCCACTGTTTGTTTGCGGAATGTTCTATTAAAATTTAAATAAAACGTCACCCAACAACCCTTGAAATGGAAACGGACTGGTCCAATTGATAAGAGTGGGAAATTCAATTTGGCTTAAAAGGGTTAATATGAAGAGTAAATGTTTTTGTTTCAGAGCTTGGACACAAGGACCCAGTGCCATGGCCAAAATTATTTCCCAATGCGAGTAAGAAGGCCATCAATCTCCTAAGTCGCATGCTGGTTCTCCATCCCAAAGAGAGGCTGACTGTGGAACAGGCTCTGGTGCATCCGTACTTAAACAAGTACCATGATCCTGATGATGAACCTATCTGTGTGCCAGCTTTTAACTTTGACTTTGAAAAAGAGGTGAGTTTTGGCATGCAGGGGATTTTCTGCCCTTCTCTAGGAGCCAGTCTGTCCGAAACATCTTCAGAGATTCATATGAAAATATTGTTCCATATTATAGCCAAAACATACCGTTGAAAATTATTCACTATACATGTTGTTTGAACTTAAGGTCAGTGGAAAAACATCTGAAGAAAAGTATGCAGCAAGTCTTGGCACTAAGGCAAAGCAGATATCTTTTAAATGTCTTCGATCGAAAGCACAGAGATTCAATTTCACATATCGAGCGTATGGTAAACGTCCTCGGTGAGGATCCTACAAAAATAACAATAACAAATGCAAGTATAGATAAACAAATAACTTTGAAGTGTGTCTATATTTACAAAATTGAAAATACAGATCTAGATATAGGGGTTTCAGGCATTTTATTACGTATAAAATTCTATTTTGAAGCACGTAGATGTTCCAGACAGACTGGCTCAGTGTATTTGTTACGCATCAACATTTTGAATTTAATGATCCAAAGGACATTACTCAGAGGTTGTGGTACATCTATAATAAATGAAGTTAAACAAGTCGAATAAAGGTAAAAATACAAAACAACAAAAACAAACTAGAGGACCTGACGGTCCTGAAGCGCTTACCTGATCTCCTTAATAATGTTAAAATAGGTTAAGATCAACTACGGCTTAAAATGAAACATATTTTGTTTTATGGGGGTTATGGCCATTTAGGTCAAGGGACCTAAACCAATCTAATGAATAATCAATCAAACAGCCCAGTGATTTCTGTGGAGAAGATGTTTAGATAGGTATGTGGCAGTCCAAATGAGTGGCCTTGGATAAAAGGTCACAAGTCAGCTTGACATTTGACATTTGGTACTTATATAAAACTGTTGTCTCATTAGGTTAAACATTTCTTGCAAGTATGATGATATCGGCCTAAACAGTTATAGTAAAATGAACATTTCAAGATTTTTCCGATATAAATGCATTAGGAATCAAATTTTACCTTACAGTAGGTCAAAGTCAACCTAGGTTCATCATTTGATCAAATCTGGTAGGGCCCACATCCCCAATGTTACATACCAAGTCCCAAGGCCATTGGCCTTTTGATTCCAGAGAAGAAGATATTTAAAGGGTTTTTACCATATATGGGCGTGGTGGCCATCTTGGTCATGTGACCAGTACAGTTTGGTACAAATTTTGGCTAACCTATCATAAGGAGTCTTCATATGAAATTTGAGTTCATTTGGCCTAGTGGTTTCTGAGGAAACTAAGTTTTAATGTGTTGATGAGACTCCAATATGAGCGACCTTGGCTGAAAAAAGTTAAAGGTCAACCTTGACCTTTGAAACTTATTTATAGCCATTGTCTCATTAGGTTTAACATATCAAGTGAGAATAATGACTTTGGCTTCAACAGTATTCAAATAATCAACTTTTAAAAAAAAAAACCCAATTAAATGCATTAGGAAGCAAATTTGACCTTGACATTAAGTAGGTCAAGGTCAACCTAGGATCATTATTTGAACAAACTTGGTAGGCCCCACATCCCTTATGCTACATGCCAAGTACCAAGGTCATCGGCCTTCTGGTTCTGGAGAAGAAGATTTTTAAAGGGTTTTTACCATATATGGGCGTGGCGGCCATCTTGGTCATGTGACCAGGACCATTTGAACAAACTTTCGTTCCCGCGTCCTAAGGAGTCTCCACATGAAATTTGAATTTAATTGGCCCAGTGGTTTCAGAGGAGAAGATGTTTGAAAATGTTGACGGACTGACAACGGAGTGACTGGTATACTATTAGCTCACCCATGAGCCTTTGGCTCAGGTGAGCTAAAAAACACGAACATATGTGGACTCCAACTCACGACCTTTTGGTTGTAAACTCAGGCTTTCCAGCGTTCCTAGTTTTTCCTAGTTTTCCTACTTTTTCTTAGTATTTTAAATGTGCTCCTAGTTTTTCCTAGTTTTGTCTAAAACCTCATAGTATTCCTAGTTTTTCATAAATTTGGCACCTTTTTGAATAAGTGTTTTGAGATTTTGTTTCAGAATAAGATCTTTAGGGTGTTGAACTGACAGTCTTTGGTGTTCTTTGTCTGGTCTGTTGTCACAGATGTGTTGTCTAGCCTTCTCAGGTGATAACTGAAGGTTGGACTATACTCTATGATGACTCAATATGAATCAACCCCCTAGTGGATCCTTAGAGTTTTGCAAGATCAGTTTGAATATAAAAAATAAACCTTATATATAAATATGTTGACATGTTATGTTCGTGACATCTTGTGTTGTTTTAAAATGCTGTATCCATCCTTAGACCATTGCAAGTGTCTATCTAACTCTTGCACCAGTGTGAAACAGACTCTATTTTGGTCTGATGGTCAGTTTTTTTCTGAGGTTTCATATAAGGCAGCATAAAAAGGAGTGAGGTAAGGTAAATGCTTTTTGGTTGATTTCTTGCTTTACATCTGAGGTCATGTAGGAATGACAAGTTGATCCTAACGACACTTTTCTAATGCAGGAGAACTCTGTGCTCATCCTTTCACCAGTAATTGACAACTATAGTGAAAGAATGTGCCAGACCTGGGAATCAAACCTACAAAACTCCCAAATATTAGGCTGGACATGCTGCAAAAAAATGGGCTGTTGAATATTAATGGATTGCATCAATTGGGTTTATTGACATCTGAATAATGTCCTGATATACTAAAATCACTGTATCAGTGATTTTGTTACCTGCACATCCTGCATCTTTTGCACATAATTTTGTCTCTGGGATGCAAAGTTTTTATTTCAGCGAGTCCCAGGATGCAATAGTATTGCAGACTTGTCATTAAAAATAGTGTTCTGGACTCATAAGTTTGCAGTTGGACTCATTGATATGGGAAACAGCAAGTCCCAGGACCCATAAGCCCAAAATTGTAAATGAATCACTGCACTGTATAAGGTTATCAACAAGTCGAGTCTAATACACCCCAAGTCTAATACGGATATATGCCAAAATATGTCTAAATCTTATATTCAAAAAGAGCATACAATAAAGGGCAGCATTGTCCTCTGAAATTCTTCATTTTCTAAAGGTAAAATTGGCGCTGCAAAATGACCAGAGATGGCTTCCTCTGCTTTCTTGGTTTTCAAAATTTTCTGGGGGAGGACCCCCGAACCCCCCTTTCAGAAGTATCTTGTAATTTTACAGTCCAACGACTAGTTTGAAAAAGTGAGGTATACAACTCAAGGTGTGAACGAACACACAAGAAGTGTCTACTTCCTTAATTTGTGATTTGTTGCCCAATCACGGTTGGCAACTTTGCTTTCCTCTTTAATTGCACGCCGGTGGGTCGGACTTCAGACTCTATGATGGTTCCGACTTAAAGACTTATCTATTGATGAGATGGTAGGGGCCTGATGCTTTGGCTGTTTGTCGGGCCCACCGGGGTTTACCTGTTGGATTTCTTTTGCTCCGGTATTCAGTTTAATTTACTGTTGAGTCCTTATCCTTGCTTTATCTCCTTGTTATATCTTGATTTATATGTTTTAGGAGATGATGCATTGATAAGTTAGGGGTCTTTCATGCAAACCAAATATCTATGTGTCTTGATCCACATCTGAATTAAGGGTGAGGTTGGCGCCGTTAAACCGGTTTAAGCCCTCCAGTAAATATTTTACTGACCGTTCCAAGGCGGTACTTCTTTTGTGGATCTTTTATGTTTTTGTTCTGTCTTGTGTTTGTTATGTTTTGTGCGCGTCTGTTTATATGTGCTTTGTGGTCACCTGCTGGGAAAGGGCTGACCTCTTGGCTCTCGTTTGTGGTGTCTTCTGTGAGTTTGTCACTTTCCCATTGGTATCCTGGGTCAGGTGTGGTACTTGATTGTATCGATTCCTGATCTTTGCACCATTACTTACTTTTGTTGTACCCTCTATCTGTCAAATACAGGGCTGGAAAAGACCAGGATCCAGTAAAAATGCTAAAAATTCAAAGTTAATTTGCTCTTTGTTTTATTAGAATTTCAGTGATACAACCTTAATTGCGACTAAAGTAGTCTTTATAAAAAAACATTAATTTCATATAAGAGTCTGCTCTGTTGACTGCAGAAGACAACTTAGTCAGCTTAACAGTCTTGTAGTATAAATGTGAATGGTTACTGTGGTAATCGGGTAGAGGAAAGCAAAAAACATATAACCAAATAACTCCTAGTTTTTGCCTCAGACTTCCTAGATTTTCCTAGTTTTTTCCTAGTATTTTGTAAATACTTTTCCTAGTTTCCTCCTAGTTTTTTCAAAGATGCTGCTGGAAAGCCTGTAAACTCTGCACCATAACCACTTGACTAGTCAGTAGGACAGTGCAAAACGTTTCATTATCTCATTAGTAATTGCAAAATTCCTGTAAAACTTACGGAAAATACCGAAAGTCGACGGAAGGTAAAAATACCTCTGCACTAACCGTGAAATTATGCACCTGTGTCAGGTTAATAAAATCGAACAATAATATAAAAAGAGATCAAATATTTTAACTCTGTTGACTATTGTTGTCTGCTGATAACCTTTGCAAAAGTTTGGACCCAGACCAGGCCCGGCAAAATGTCGGGCCTGATCTGGGTACAAACTATTTGACACTCTGATGGTATTCCTGGAAATTTTTTCGAAAAAGATGATTTTGAAAAAAAAATCAGCAGATGACAAAAAAAGCATGAAACCTTACCGATAAGGCAAAGAGTTAAGAATCAAAGAGGCCTACACATTAGAGTGAAAAATATATGTTTAATGTTTATCATTAATTTTGAATGCATACCTGGTACACATAGGTTTGAAACTACAATGCAAAAGACCAATTATCTATGCCAGGGCAACTTTAAATTAATTTCTTTGGGGTGTAGACTTCGAGCTAAAAAAGGTCCTGCTCCCCCCCCCCCCCCCCCTAGGGAATTTTGCAGACATATCCTATCTTGAAGAAAATTTCAAGCCGCATCTTTTAAGAGATGTTTGCACTCTGTGCTCCGAGGCGTTAGTCTCTGACAGCCTGTTACATATGTTACTGTAACAAACTAAGGAAAAAATCAAAATGAAAGTTTGAGCTACAGATAGAAGACATTTAACCATCTAATTAATTCAAAATTCTTATGTAGTTTGCAAGCTGGATGCCTAAGCTACATAAAAGCAGCATTTCAAACAAAATTTCAGCCTTCAATGGTGTTATATGCGTTACATAGATTAAATTTCCCTTTCAAAGTTGAAATCGTGACTAACATTATTCATTTTACAGACAATTTGTGCATTTTTACAAGTGGTTTTAATCTTAGTTTACTAAAATACTCATTTGACTAATAGAAAAAACAAAGTTTGCTTTTCTATCTCAAATACATTGTTTTATATGAGCTATTAAACAACCCTACCCCCAATTTTAAGTATCCAATTTTGGTATCTATTATTGAAGAAACATATATGAAAATATTTGTCGCTCGTGGATATCTTACATTTTTGGCACTGTCTTGCTAATGCAATAAAGAATCATACATTTGCAAGTGTGCCATCAGGATCAGAGCACTTATTAAAGTATGTAACGTATGTTACATGGCATAATGAATGAGCTAGGAAATTTTCTTGGAAGTAAGAGATGATATTTCAGAAAAATACTGTTTTCACATGTTTTCCTATTAATCTCTAGCCTCTGGTGCCTTAGTCTTAGTAATTACAGTCATTGCTGATAACAAGCCTATGGAATTGCATTACCTATGTTATATATAACCTTTTTAATCACATATTTCCTTATGCCTATAATATTAAAATATATAGACATATAGATAGAAAATAATACTTCTCATTTAAATGACACAATTTAATAAATATACCTATTAAATAAAATTATTCAAAAACAATCTTTATTCAAGTCACCCTCACAATGTCTATCATTGTGTCTGCTTCTATGGCAAAATAATCACCCATTTCATCACAACCAGTAGAATCATAGCATTGTATTAGGACTGCAAACTGAGTACAATCCTGTTCCTCTCCACCCCTTTGGGAATTGTGCAGACATATCCTACCTTAAAGAACAATTCAAGCTGCAACAAATAAGAGATGTTTGCACTCTATTAACTAGGGGTTTAGCCTGTAATGGTATGATACGTATGTTACCATATCAATTTAAGAATAAATGAATTGAAAGTCTGAGAAACAGAAAGAAGACATAAAACTATCTATTTATTTGAATTATTCATGTAGTTTGCATGCTGAATACCTTTGATACATAAGAAAAGATTTTTTAACAAATATACAGCTTCCTATGGTGTTATATGTGTTACATTAATTAAGATAACTTTTTAAAATTGGTAATTGTGACAAACATCACTTATAAGCATTTCGTGTGATCCTCCTCTCTTGCCATCAAAAGACTAAATTTTCTTTGTATGTGTGGCCAGTGCCAGCGTCAAACAACTTGACTCCAAAATTGAATCCTTAGCATTCTTCAAAAGCAGAAACAGCATGTCAGTGACATGGGATTAAACACCTGATTAAATATGGGTTTAATGCCATTTCACATATATGCATACAATGGAGTTTGACTCTGGTATATATCTCTATATATCTCTTCCTGTGAAGTGGCAAGAGCAATCTAACTGCAGCTGCATCTGCATCCGTGCTAGTCAAATGATAGCTTTGCTCTGATTTTGCAAAATCTATGTCTCTACCATGTACCTCTAAGAATACTTTAAGATTTCTGACGTTGGTCAAACAGAAATTTGATAGGCTGCTTTTTTGCATCATTTGCCATGGAACCTATCCAGTCTTTTGGTGCTTAAGTCCTCAGGCCTTAGATCAATAGTATTTTGCTACGCCCAAAGAACTTTTTAAGTCTTTTTTAGTTACAATGTTGACTCTTGATGGTTTTGGCAGACCGTCTGAAACAACACCTTGAAAGTTATCTGGTATAAGAGAAAGAATATGAAGTTGGACATTGCCATCAATTATGTTTGCAGTAGGTTGTTTTTTGATGTCAGTACATTGAAGCATGTCTTAAAATAATGTAAAACCTATGATTTCACAGTTTTTACAGCCTTATCATTAGCTGTTGCATTCAAAAGAAGGAAAGTGGACTATAGGTAGAATGGGATAACCAGTAGTTCTGTATTATGCTCTATGGAAGATTTATACAGAGTAAACAAAATGATAAGGTGCCTCATTTCATGATCCATTGAAAACACTGAAATTGAAAACACTTGCCTCTGACTGTGAAATCAAAAAGGATGTCACGACAATGCCCTTGCTCATTTATTATGACGAGTTATATATGTTACATCCTTTAATAAGCGCTCTTATCTTAGAAACTTAGTGAATCATTGAATTGAAAGGGTCTATTTGCGCTCTGTTCATCCTGCATTTCATTGCTTTACCTGCTGTGATACATCTAGTTTGTTTATCTGAAGGGAAAGAGTTACCTCGGTTTCAGCACTTCAGAAGAACTTAGACTTCAAATAAGTTTTTGAATGGTTTGGGAAAGATAATAAGTGCAGAGACATTATTAGATGAAAATATGTGGGTTGCATGTATGGAAAGGCTACATTTATAAAAGTTAGCCAGCTAAGATATGATTATTTATCACAGAAATATCAAGGTACATCAGTCCAGGTACTCATTGCTCTTAATGGCATAGTTTTTCTCCTTGTAAAGCTTAAGTCTTTCTCCTACTTGCAGAGTATCACTTGAAACACATACTCAAAGAGCCAACTATTAGGAATTCATATCAGTTTCCGAATGTTCCAAGCCATAAATGGCAAAAGTGGAAAGTTGATAATGGCTCATCAATTTTGAGTGGACTTGTGGTAAAATTGAATAACAGTAAATGATTGAAATATTGTGTGATGATTTTACTAGTTGCAAGGAGGCGTGTGATAATAATGATTACCACAGAAGCAGACAACGACAAACGTTTAACATTAGTGTTAAATCGATGAGAAATAGTTTGGACCATTTCATTTATTGTATTTTCTTGTAAAAATGAAAAACTATCTTTTCTATTTGGGCTCTATATTTAGCATTATATGCACGTATTAGGAAATGTGTCCAAAAGGTCATTGATAACATCTGTAAAAACATTCCATGGGCTTGATAATCAGAAATGAATATAATTTCTAGTGTTTTGGCACCTAAGACTTATAAGTACACATTTAGTGTCCTGATCTTAAACTTAATGACATCTTGCAGATATATGAGCAAGACAGACTAAGAAAATTAAAAATATCCACATGCTGTAATCGTTTTCATGTGTTTTACTTAAATGGTAATAACAAAATTCGCTTCTCTGTAAAACTGGGAGTAGGGCTGTGTATTAGCTCCTATAAGACAATATATTTAAGATAGAAAAGCAAACTTGGCTTTTCCTATTCATCAATTGAGTATATGTTTGTAAAATCTAATAAAACAGTTTGAAACCAAGTCATAGAAGTTGTTTAACTAAATGACGATAGCCACAATTATAGCTTTCAAATTATAATTAGGTTCATGTAACGCACATAACACCACAGTTAGTCGTATTATTGTTAAACAGCTTCCATATGTAGTAAAGACATCCAGTATAAAGACTATAAGAATGTCAATTTATTAGATAATTTTAATGTCTTTTTTTAGTAGCTCAAACATTCAAATTTCTTATTCTCAAATTGATATAGTAACATATGTAACAAGCTGTTACAGGCTAACGCCCCGACTTACAGAGTGCAAACATTTCTTATTAAATGCACCTTGAGTGGTTACATAAGATGTAATTTGTCTGCAGAATTCCAAAGGCGATTAGGATGGAGCAGGCCCTTACTCAGCTTGATGTCAAAATACTGTTCGATGATTTTACTTATCACGCTAACATATGTAACGCTCTCTGATCTTTAAAACTTGATGACAACTAGCAGATATATAAGTCTTTATCAAAGGAGCCAGTTTAAAATCCCTAAACAATGAAAGATATCCAACAGCTGCAAGTTTTTTCACAATTTTAGCTAAAACTTTCAAACTACATTTCCTTTATTTGATATAGTAACGCATGTAACACGCTGTTTCAGACTAACGCCCCAACATAGAGAGTGCAAACATCCCTTATTTGATGCAGCTTGAGTTGTACTATAAGAAGGAATATGTCTGCAAAATTCCCTCGAGGAGATTAAAACATTTTTTAGGCATATCTTATGTAAAGACAATGAGCTTGCCCATTTATTACACCAGGTAACATATGTTACAGCCTCTGATATTTAAAAAATTGCAACAAACTTGCAGATTTATGAGTCTTTTCATATAAGCAAATAAATCCCAAACAATGAAACACATTCATCAACTGCAAATATTTTTTAACTATTTTTACTTTAGTTTTAATACCAAACATTTCACCTTAAAACTGGGTAGGGGTAGGGTTGTTTAATTGCTTATTACAGAAAAAATATTCAAGCTAGGGAAACAAACTTTAATTTTTCTGTTAGCCAATTGCATAAGCTAGTCAGACATGGTTAAAAACATTTTGCAAAACACACAGAGAGATTGTGAATGTAAATGATGTTAGCCTCACTTGCAAATTTTAATGGGTTATCTGATTTATGTAACGCATATGACACCTTAGGAAGCGGCAATTTTGTTCAAATGGCTGTCATATGTAGTTAAGATATCCAGTATGCAGACTATATGAATGATTTTTAAAAATAAATATTTTAATGTCTTTAATTTGTAGCCCAAACTTTCAATTTACTTTTTCTTAGTTTGATTAAGTAACGTATGTTACAGGCTCTTACAGACTAACGCCCCGGAGCACAGAGTGCAAACATCTCTTAAAAGACTCGGTTTTCAATTCTCTACAAGATAGGATATGTCTGCAAAATTCCCTAGGGGGGGGGAGCAAACCCATTCTCAGCCATCCGTCTAGTGTGTGTTCAATGTTGTTCTTTGGTGGTGCCTTTCAATTGATTTAAATGTCTAGGTGGTACCCCTAAAAAATGTGTTCCACCAGTGACTCTTTTTCTGGAAAAGCCCTAAGCCAATGATGATTGATCATAACATTTGAGCCAAGATTAACCACTATAAACTCTTTGCTGACCTTTTTTCAAAAATTAACTTCTTTTGCAAAAAATTATTTCAAGAACCGTGCAAGAGTGTCAAACAATTTAGATCTGGATCTGGACAGAAGTTCTGTCGGTCCTGATCTGGATAGAAGCTGTTTGCAAAGTTAATAGCAGCTGACAAAAGGAAAGAGTTAATACAGTATTCATGTCAGCCCTTTAGTAAAGAGTGTGTAATAGGAAAATAATTTTCTTATTTCTCAACCAAAATATATATTGTGGGTACTCAAAAGAACTGTCTCAATGAGACGGTTCTTTTGAGCACCCAAAACATACTTCAAATAATGGGTAAGAAAATATTAACAATTGTACGCTGAAAATGTTGCTTATCTAAACTTATGCATGTTCTTGTAGGATATGTCAATATCTGAGATAAGAAATGCAATACATAAAGAGGCGATGGAGTACCACCAGCCGAGAACTCCTACCTTAAGTTTCAATGCATTCCTACGACCCGTTCCCAAGTCTCCTGAAGATAAACCTTCAGGCTCTGGTTTCCCGTTTCTTCCTAAAAGGGAGACTTCTCTATCAGACTCAAATATTACTCAACAAAGTAGCGAAGCTAAACAAGATCAAGGTCAGCCGGTTCCCGTTTTGAAAACAGGCGACGGTGAAGTATTTAAGAAACCACTAAGTGCCAAAAATGATGATGATACTCAGGTTAAGATAGACACAAATAGCTCTCTGAAAGTTGAATCGGAGGATGTAGAAATGTTAAGTGCCAAATCAACAGCCGGGAAACAGCCTGATATTGCAGAAGAAAAGCCTAAGGAGAACAGAGAACCAGAAAAAGGGAACAAACAGACAATCTCACAGGATACAAAAGCTTTGGTGAAAGCAGCACTCTTGAATTCAAATCTCAGAAAACAGAGGCTTGGTAAGTTACTTTTCATCGTTTATGGGCCTCGTCGCGTGAAAACCTGTCTTCGGTCTGACAATGGGAATTTCGAACCAGTCTCTTCAGCTACAGAGACCAGCTAGAAAATTGAAATTGCACCTTAATCATGTCTACATATGATACTTTCCAAAAAGCGAATAACAAAGGCACTGATCAGACTGTGCGGATGCGCAGGCTGGTCTGCGCCTGTGTTGTTCGCAAACCCTCGAAGACAGGTTTTCTGGCATCGAGGCCCATATCATTCCAGAATGTCACTCAAAAGTCATCTGATATAACTGACCAATGCGATGACAACTTGGCATGTGACGTAGTCCCACAAACAAATTGCATGTGTACAATCTCACACAACTAATCGAGGTTTACCTTACAGTTATTGGATTTATCTCTTTGCATGCTCGGTAATTTTTCATGTGTTTTGTCGTCTGCTAATTTTTTTCAAAATCCTCTTTTTCGAAAAATTCTTTCAAGAACACCATCAGAGTGTCAAACTGTTTGGATCCAGATCAGGTCAGACATTTTGTATAGCATGTAAAAGGGGCTTGGAAGTTGGAAGTGCCTTTAAACTGTGCAGTTGATAGAGAATCAGACTGGGAATGGAAAGGGTTGCTAGTTGGAGACTCATCGCTTGGGGAGTCCCTGTGTTGCTCTTGAGCAAGACACAATCCGCTGCTTAGTGCTGGTTCAACACAGGAAGACCCGTCACGACATGACTGAAAAATCGGGACGTCAAGAATCAAACAAAGCGAACAAAGTGCCTGAAAACTGAAAAGTAATAGAAAATAGGGGGCTTTCTTGAAAAGTCCTTCAGAAAAAAATAACAAGTCTTTAAAAGTGCATTAAACCACTAATTTACTATTTTCTGTTGGACTTATCCCTGATTAATACTGGAGATAAAATTCAGTTTAAATGCTACACCAAATAAAGATGATTTTGTGGAAAAAAAAATGGGACAACATGGCAGTGTTATGATTTTGTGGCAAAAAAAATGGGACAACATGGCAGTGTTATGATTTTGTGGTAAAAAAAAATGGGACAACATGGCAGTGTTATGATTTTGTGGTAAAAAAAAATGGGACAACATGGCAGTGTTACGATTTTGTGGTAAAAAAAAAAATGGGACAACATGGCAGTGTTATGATTTTGTGGTAAAAAATGGGACAAGACGGCAGTGAAATGATTTTGTGGTAAAAAAATGGGACAACATGGCAGTGTTACAGTAAAACCTGTCTTAAGCGGCCACTTAAAAATAGACAAAACAAAAGTCTTAATGGAAAATGTTAGCTTAATGAAGGATGAAAGTATTGCAGGATGCTCCCCTTGGAGCATTCTGCAATATTTTTGACCGGCATTAATTTAAAACCAATTTTGGTGTTCTTTTTGAGTGGCCACTAAAGACAGGTTTCACTGTGTATCCAAATTCCTTTTATAACAAGGAGTGGTATAAAGGGACTGCACTGTACAAACAACAGTTTACATGAAACTTTTATGGGTCAGAGTTCACTTTACACAGGACTTAATTTTGTTATATTTCAATAAGCACGAGAAAACTGAAACTTATTATTTCACAAACCCCAAGTGTACAAAAATCTTATTCCTATGATTTAAGATGGGTTCTCCATGCAAACTAAATTCTAATGCACTTGCTTTTGTAACGCAATGTTTGATTGGATAACGTCAGAAATTTGCGACAGTATATCCTGCAATATACTGTAGGAAATAGTTTGATGTCTTTAATTATGTCACATTTCGTTGGATGACGTGCGGCTATATGCGGCTTGCAACGCTCCAATTTTAGACGCGGCTGCAGAAGTACATTAGAAAGGGGAAAACCATATTCAAAATTTTCATTTGGAGAAGATGTTTCATAGGATATACGGTGGGAAATCATGTTTTACGGCTCCGCTCTCATGTCACTGTAAAACTTAACTTCCAACCGTATATCCGACGATATACCTCTACAAATGAACATTAGTTATCCCCAGTTATCCCCTAAATAATTCTTAACATTTCAGATTCTGTTGGAGATGATGAGAAACCTAAGCCGATGACTGCGGCAATGAGACAGAAGGAGAGAGAAGAGAAAAGAAAGAAAAAGAAGAAAAAATCAGCGGAAAAACGGCAGGAGAGGTTAAAAAAAGGTACAAACAGTTGACTCTAGTTAACTTGAGTTATCAATACAGTCATCAATAGAGACAAACACTGTCATTGTAAAGAGGGCAGACTGTATAACCACAAAAAAGATTATACTACTAGGCTGTTTTTCTATCAAACACTTTTGGGATGAGTAAAAGAAACGTTTCATTGAGACGTTTCTTTTACGCTCCCAAAACTTATGTTATTATTAGATGATGAATAGGTCATATTCGCTGAATCCATTGTGTCCAAAATTTAATTCAAATTAGCGAATAGTTCGAATAATGGGAGTTCGAATTTTCTAGGTTTTAGTGTAATTTTAGCCAGGCCTTCAGATCTCTATAAGAGTATGTATTAGAAAACTATTTTCTTTATTTCTCATCCGAAACATATGTTGTGGGTACTCAAAAGAACCATCTCAATGAGGAGGTTCTTTTGAGCACCCAAAACACATGTTTAAATTGATGGGTAAGAAAATATTTTACAATTTTACGCTCATAAAATTTGACTACTTTGACCTTGTTTTTCAGGGAAAGAGAAGGAGGAATTACTGACCAGTGCAGATAAGGAACTTCTTACCAGATGGGTGAAGATGCAGAAGGTTAATGTACCTATAGCCCCTAAACCAGGGGTCAGTATTAATTCAGAGACTTTTCTTGTTGGTCCTAAATCAATACAATCAGAGCTGAATGGAAAATCGGGTGTATTTATCAATTCAGTTCCAGCAACAGGTGCGATGAAAGCAGATGGCATGGGCTCTGGAGGTCAGATTTACAGAGGTCAAGGTCTTGTTGAAGGAGGTGAAATAGTGACAACTGAAGGTCATGGGAACAGTAAAATAACACAAATGTTTGGAAGGACTGTTCATAAAGGGCCAGCTGCTCAACAAGAAACTCTAAATCTATTGCAGCAACATTTAAGGTCACAGGGTCAAGGTGAGCCTAGTAATAAAGTTCAAGGACAAATCAGCACTACAGTGAATGATAGCGCAATAAGGTCTGTTCAACCTAAGAATCAAATTGTGGATAATATAAACCATGCTTCCTATGTGGGTGTTAGCGTGGATGAAAGTTTAAGCCCTTTGCGATCAGACTCATTAACAGAGCCAAAAAGTAGTAGTTTTTCGGTTGATTTTTCAAATGTTAGTCTGGGTGATTTAGATTTTCTGACTATGTTAAGTACACCGACATCAGTATCTGAAATGGACAGCTTATTGGTTGAATCAAATTCTAATTATACATCAGTGACATCAATTAATGAATCTGGAACTGTGCCAAAAATTGAAGTGGTGTCAGAAGTGACCCATATAATGGACCAGTCTAGTGGAGGATACTTGCAAAAACTGTGTTCAGAAAATGTGAGTCCACAAATGTTCCCAAGAGATACAGGCAGTCATAATATACCTCAACAGGCATACTCTCAGAACGTTTCTCCGAGCCACGTTTCGTCGAATTCTCAGTCGCCAATCGAACAAAATTTAATAGTCAACAGATCACCGCAGAATCTAAGTCCAAATCATTTGCAGTATTCTCCAGATGGTTCTAACTCAGTCAGTCAACAAGATATTGGACAAAGACTCTCGCCTGATATGGGGAGAAATGTTTCACCAAATCATGTTTCGCCAAATCTTGGCTGTCAACAAGACAATGCAAGTGTCAACTTTGGTTTTGGCTCAAATCAGCCATTCTCGCAGGCCGTTAATCCTGATGCATTCGGAACGGCCAAAACTCTAATGAGTTTTGGCCGTTCTGAATGCAACAGTGTCAATACAACATTCCAGCCTTCTAATTTTGCAACCAGTACTGGTATTAATACAAACAGCTTGCAGCCACATATGCATCAGGCCTTTGGACATTCTAGTCAGATAAACCCACAGATCAATTCACACAACACAAAACCTTTTGCAAGTTATTCTCAGCAGCCGTTGGCCGAAGGGGAGAGCACTGCTAGTTGCAAACCTGGTCTCTTTGTGAACACCAAACAAGCTCAGATGCCATTCAGACAGCTTTTCCAAGATGCCATGCCTGGTCCATCGGGGAGCCAAACACACGGGAACCATCTACAGGTAAGGATGTTGAAAAAATCTTGTGAATTATCATTGACTGAAATTTTTTTGACTGAGGCGTAAGGAAGCAAACAAAATGAGCATTGTGAATATCATATGGGCCTCGATGCGAGAAAACTTGCCTTCGGGAGTTTGCGAACAACACAGGTGCAGACCAGCCTGCGCATCCGCACAGTCTGATCAGTGCCTTTGTTATTCATTATTTGGAAAGTACTATATGTAAACTTGCTACAGGTGAAATTTCAATTCTCTAGCTAGTCTCTGTAGCTGAGGAGACTGGTTTGAAACTCGCTTTGACGGAAACCCCGAAGACAGGTTTTGTCTCGTCGAGGTCCATATAGGTAACTTATGAGAATTAAGTACTTGTTGCATATAAGGTGCTCAGTGGTAAAGTGCTGGACTTGACATCAAGAGGTGGCTGGATTGAGACTGACCGCAGGCACCTTGTAATTGCAGAAATGCCAAAAGTTATCCTTTAAACATTTGTACAGTTATCTAGTGGGCCTTGAGGTCTCACTTCCATCTACTTCTAAAATATGTGTATGCCCTATGCGGGCAGCAAAGGCTCTGACACGACTGAGTATGCGAAGGCTTATCTGCTAGCCGATGTGATAAGTACCATTCATGTACTGGCTCATAGAGATTTTCATCTTGTCACCATTTCCTGTGGAAAGAACATCTTTACTAACAGAAACAGTAAAACCTGTCTTAAGTAACCACTCAAAAATAGACAAAACAAAGATCTTAATGACAAATGGTAGCTTAATGAAGGTCGAAAAGATTGCAGAATGCTCCATTTGGAGCATTCTTCAATACTTTTGACCTACATTAAGTGATAATCCATCTTGAAAACCAAGTTTGGTGTTCTTTTTGAGTGGCCGCTTAAGACAGGTTTTACTGTAATTGCTATTATTGCTAGGAGAGCTAAAAATAGATGTTTAAAACAGCTCCTCAATAACCCTTTGAATTCAGGAAACCCCTAAACGAGTACTTTTGCAAACATTGAAGACACAGATAAAATGCGGGTTAATGCTCCACTTCATCAGAGTCTGCACTGTTTGTAAAGGTAAAAAAGATCTTCAGACAATAGAATACAATTTTTATTTGATTATAACCTGACACCCCTAGATATGTACAATAGACAATACCAAGTTTATTGTATCAAACCAGAAGGAAGAATCCATTAGTATACAAGTTTAAACAGGATTTGGGTGAGAGTTGCAGGGTCTCATATGACCCTCTTGTTACCCTTTTCCCTTAGAACATTATCAACATGTGCTAAATGTATGACTAAAAAAAGGGGGTGAGTCATCTGTGTTTTTGTTAAAAAAAATCTAGTAAATAAACTGTATTGTAAATAGAGAATACTAGGTGAGTGTCTTTTGATATCAAGTTTACCAGGCAAGGCTTTGAGAACGCTTGTTGACATTGCGAGGCTTGCCGAGCGATTCAACATGCATTCTCAAAGGCGAGCCTGGTAAACTTGATATCAAAAGACACTCACCTAGTATTCTCTATTTACAATACAGTTTACCCATTGTTTCAGTCTTCAAACTAGCTATTATGATGTAATTTTCGACTTTTGTGTTGATTCAGTGTCATAAGCTACGTCATTCAAAAAGTGCAACGTAATCATGACCTGATAAAGGCACATGCCGTGAGATAGACAATGTTTATCAGGCAACGTGCAGCAATGCAGTTAATATGAGAGGTAACTGAATCAATTTTCATATAGGGTATTGTAAATGTAAAGGGCAATTATTAAGTAACTTTCTTATTTCTCAACCAAAACTTTTATTGTGGGTGCTCAAAAGATGGTAAGCACCCAAAACATGTTTTGACTGAAAAATAAGAAAATAATCTAAAACTTTACAAAATAATTGTTGTTATTCTGTTGTTGCTGTATTGTAGTTACACTAGATCTTCATTTAAGTGGGGGTAACTACAAATAAACTCATACCTCAACCAAAACAATGTTGTGGGTAGGGGGTACTCAAAAGAACTGTCTCAATGACCTGTTTAGACTGATATTTAATAAGAAAATATTCGAAATAATACACTCAAAATTATGATCTGGGACTATGGTTTGCTCATTATATTTTGTAGAATCCCCACTTAGACCTTGTGGCTTTGGCTAAACAGCTTTCCAAGTCCAATATGGAGGATATATGTCCTCCACTGACCCTCACCCCCAAGGGTACAGGAGGAGGCTATGGTGTTGGGGTGGATGTAGATTCTCTTATGGTCATTTCACAGGATGGAGAAAGGTAAATATATTTAACCCATCCCAGTCATATATGGAGGATATATGTCCCCCTATGACCCTCACCCACATGGGAACAGGAGGGGGCTATGGTGTAGGGGTGGATGTAGATTCTCTTATGGTCATTTCACAGGATGGAGAAAGGTAAAAATATATTAACCCATCCCCGTCATATATGGAGGATACATGTCCCCCATTGACCCTCACCCCAAGGGGACAGGAGGAGGCTAAGGTGTTGGGGTGAATGTATACTGACAGACTTTAAAAACGCAAATTGGATAGCAGCTTTAATTAATCTCTCAAAAAGAAGGCTTACAATCATTTTAGTTGTATTTAAAGAGTTCATTTGTAAGTAAAACATGAAAAAAAAAATGTTCAATTAAAATGAATTTAACAAATTGAAAATGTCGACAGGGGTCAATTACTTTATGTGACAAAATGTTATCACTTAAAAATTCCCTTTTTCTTAAAAAGAAGAAATATGAGAAGTATCAGATTTGTGTCATGGACCTGGTTAGTCATTCAGGAATCACTCTGTTTGCTTATTTGATGTTCATCTGTTTGTACCCTTTCATTTGATGGCTTAAAATCCTCTACTTAAGAAATGTTTCAGTGACCTAAATTTATACGAAGCAGTAAAGTCATCAGGTTTAGTTGTACAATTAAAACTAAAGTGTTTGCTGGTGAAACCATCTCATGGTGACATCATCGAAGCAAGGGAAGTTTACATTCAATTGTCTTTTGAAAAATATAAAGGGAAGTACATGTTGCGTAATTAAAGTCCGTCAGTATAGATTCTCTTAAAGACAAATATCTTTAACCCTTTCTTTCACGAATATTCATGCTAGGCTCCAACCACTATGAATAATTATATAAATAAGCTTTCATGTTGGTACATAGAACAAAGAAATTACTTGTCAGGTACAGAAGTGTAGCATCATATCTAATCATATTTCCATAAGCAAACAGAGTAGACCCTGATCAGGCAGCTCTTACAAGAGCAGACGAAAAAATTTGCTGCTTTGTATATGACGAGTACTATTTTCTAATTGGCTGGCCCATTTCAGTGGAGTTGAACTGTCCCCCATACCTGCTACAAACATAGCAAACCCCCAAGCTTGGCAGGCTGGAAGGACACACCCCCAATACCAGTTATATGGCACTTTTTGCTCTCTTAACCAAAAGCTTGAAATAAATAAGATGATAGGGCCAGGGGTTGAATAAGGTAACATAATATAATATTGAGCCATGACATGTGATTTCCAACAATGTGGCATTCTGACAAGTGTAGACTCAGACGCGCCTGTGCAGCCTCACTTTAAGCTTTGAAACTCCAGATGATGTTCAGTCAATAGCTTAATATTCATAGAATATTCAAGTGACTAGCAAAGGCTCTGATCAGACTGCGCTTATGCGCAGGCTGATCGGAGGCTTTGCTAGTCGCACATACATTTTTAGTAAATCTCATGCCGTGGCTTATATGTAACAAGTGTATTATGTTTTGTTTCAGTACGTTACCAGAGCCATCGCCACTATCATCATCTATACTGGCCGACTGGATGGAGGTGACGGGAAACATGAATATCGACATTGATGCTCTGGAGCAGGAACTTCAGTCACCAATGGCTCTCTCTTATAACGACTTAAACTTGTATTCTTCCTGATCAGAGCCGTCGCCACTCTCATCATCTATTCTGGCCGACTGGATGGAGGTGACGGGAAACATGAATATCGACATTGATGCTCTGGAGCAAGAACTTCAATCTCCAATGGCTCTTTCCTATAACGACTTAAACTTGTATTCCTCCTGACAGGTTAAGATAAACAAAAATTTTCAGTGTAAAAATGTATATATTTTCTTACCCATCAGTTTTAACATATGTTTTTTGTGCTCAAAAGAACCGTCTCATTGAGACGGTTCTTTTGAGTACCCACAACATATGTTTTGGTCGAGAAATAAGAAAATTAAATTTTCGTTTAGCACTCTTAACTTAAGTCCTGCCTCCTGATCTCATGGGTGAAAGTATCAGAATTAATTCACCAGACAATTTAGCACAATCGGTAACAAGTCTGGTTGCTGATCCAGAGGCAGTGAGTTCGATCCCTGTCTGGCCCCATACTTTCGAGGAGATAGCTCATGAATTTTCTACGGTCATTCTCCTCCTTCGGCTGATTCCAGAAGGCCAGTTTTCAGTTACAAGCGACAGTATGTTCAGGGAGTATCGGTTAACCGCTTAGTCTAAGCTTGTCCTGGAAAAGTGTGGTAAGATTGACTGAGTGTCTGGACATGACCATAGCTGTTGACTGGGATGTAAAACCTCAAACCAAACAAATAAATTCAGAATAATTCCTGAATTCAGGATGGAGGGTGACTTTCCATAGAAAGAAACTTTCCATAGAAAGTCAGTCAAAAAATACTGAATTCTGCAGATTATTATAGCTTCTCTGATTTACTTTGTTTATTGAAAGACAACTGACCATTTAAAATTGAATATTTTTTGTAGGCATTCTGCTTTTCTTTGATTTGTTTCTTTACATCCCAGTCAACACTCTTTCAGTTATGTCTGGACAGGTTTTCCTGGATTGAACCAGTACTAAGCAAGGATTAATGTGTCTTGATCAAGGATACAAAGCAGTGACGCATGTGAGACTCGAACCCGCAACCCCTCAGTCTCAAGTCAAGCACTCTACCACTGAGCCACTGTGCTCCGTAATAGGCACTATGCAAGTTTTAAGATTTGAATTTCTAAAGTTTAGGATTTTGAATTTTCACCCATGTGATATTATGATGTTCATAGTTATATGTCAACACCAAGAGACGGAATGATCTTTATCATTTTATGTCAAATCATTGTGCTCAGATTAGCATGTGCAGTTTGGCATTCCACCTTAACTCTTAAAGCGCCAATCGCAACAAAAGTCGTCTGCTTTTCTCGTCTGCTGAAATGTTTAAGAAGCCTCTATGGCAAACAGTGTGGACCCAGATCAGACTGCTCCTATAGGAGCAGTCTGTTCTGGGACCACTCTGTTTGCTTCTATACTTAATTTGTCAGTAATGCTAGGCAATTATTTGCAGCAGACGACTTCAGCAGACAACATTTTCAGATGCATTTTTTTCTTGGCGCTTTAAGGGTTAATTCTAGCTTAAGAATTTGTTGTTAATTATAATGTTCTCCCACTGAATGGGAGGTTGGGGTAGGGGTGAAGTTTTCAAATTTGTTATATATTTAGCTCACCTGAGTCATAGGCTCAAGGTGAGCTATTGTGATCATAGGATGTCCGCCGGCCTGTCTGTCTGTCTTCCTTCAACAAGTTCCTTTAAATAACATCTCTTTTCAAAAACTAATGGGCCGATTTGAGAATAATTTGGCACAAATGGTCCTTGGGTGAACCTCAATCAAGATTAATTTTGTTGATCCTTTGAAAAATATGGCCACCAGGGGGGCGGGGCCAGTTTCTCCTATGTATATATACTTAAAAGCAACAGAAATGGAACACTAAAATGCTAGTTCCTTCTTTTTGACCAAATATTTCACTCAGTGATAATGAGATTGCTAAGTCCCATTATTAGCCTTACATTTTCAAAATCAGAACGCCATGGCTTATGGTTGCCGAGCTGCAATGAGAATTCTAAGGCAACCCCTATTTTTAAAGTCACAGAGTTACAAAATCTTACATTTTATGCGAAAACAAAGTTTTAAACCAATATCTGTTTTCGAAAGCAAAAGGGTAAACAAAATCAAATCAGGTATTTTATGTTTCTGTCAACGTTCATTTCATCTACGTGACGTCTTTATTTTTTTTTACGTAATGGGACATTTTTACCCAAACAAATACCGGTATTAATAATTGAAATCTGTTGATTTCACCATAATATTATGGCCCTGGACACATTGCATAGAAGACATTAGTATCTTGACATGGCCAAACACAATGTACCTGTAATGACTGTTTGAAAAAAAAGTAGGTTGATGTCAACAAAGTAACGCAGTGACTGGGAGTGTTGATAAACGATAATTTTCAAAACTTTTAGTGTTTTCCTTCAGTTAAGAGATCCGGCTATCAAATCAAACTGTTTGTTTTCAAATCGAATTAAACATCACTTTTTAGACGCCAATTGTTGAAATACACGGACATCATTATAGCGTCAGAATGAAAATTGTGATCAAAACCATTTTACAACAAATCATTACTCATAGTGCAGAAAAACAGGACATAATTAAGAAATTATCCCCATGCATGTGTAATAAAAGGTGGATTTAAAAATGTTGCGCTTAATTTTAAAATTCTTGTCAAAAACAACTGGGTCGATTTGAAAATAATTTGGCACAAAAGGTCTTTAGGTGACCCTCTACCAAGATTGTTCAAATTATACAGTCAGACATAGGTTAAGCATCACCCAAACATTATTTCAGAGACGCTTTTAATGAAAAAATTTCTTCAGAAGAACAACCAGTTTGTAACATTTTGTTACCCTAGTCTTTTCATGGTCTGCTAAACATATCAGAATGCCATTTAGTCATTTTGCAAAATTTCTACAGTGTCATGTATACACCAACCCCTATTTTGGTGTAGACCCTTAAAAAGTGTCACAGCTTAACCCAAAGTGCATACTTTGAATTCAAATGAATGCAGAAATTATCTAGACCTATTTTTTACAAAATAGTGCCAAACTGATGCTGTCAAACTCTAGGTTACACATAAGTTATAGAAGATCTTAGAGATAGATCATTACGTGTTTGTAAGTTTTGCATTATCACTATATAACATGCCATTCTTTACACATCCATAACTTTTATTCTTTTAGAGATATGAATCTAAAATTTTCAGACAGAACTTGTCTTTGATATTGTAACAATATGACACTAACAATTTACATGTCTAAGCGTTTCGAAAACACCATAATGGGGTAGAGAATAGGGACAGTTTTAGGAGTATGTGTGCATTTACCATGCCTGGTTGTTTACCTTATTGATAATCTAACCAAATTAGCTGTAAATTGTCACTAATTTATCTATTCTAATAAATAAAACAAGAAAATATTCACAACTGGAATGCTTCCTTCGTTTTTCAAGGAAAATATTGAGGCGATGCTTAACTTATGTCTGACTGTATATATTGATTTTGGTTGAAGAACATGGCTGGCAGGGCCAGCTGTTGAAAAACATTGCCATTAGCCATTGATCA
The DNA here is from genome assembly GCA_964019695.1 of Loripinus fragilis. Taxonomy (NCBI): domain Eukaryota; kingdom Metazoa; phylum Mollusca; class Bivalvia; order Lucinida; family Lucinidae; genus Loripinus; species Loripinus fragilis. The sequence continues at coordinate 79,572,414 of OZ026525.1, forward strand.
GATTTGATTCACTTTTGATTAAAATGATAATTTCAGTTGAGGTTCTACATCCTTGCCCAAACTGTTCTGCTCCGCCAAACAAAATGTCCCCAGAGCTAAATTTTGTTGATTTGATTCTTTACGTCCCATCAACAATCTTTCAGTTAAACAGGGACAGGTCTTCCTGGGTTGAAACCAGTACTAAGCTACGATAAATGTGTCTTGCTCAAGGACCATAGTGATGCCGGTGAGGCTTGAACCCGCGGCCCCTCGGTCTCGAGTCAAGCACTCTACCACTGAGCCACTGTGCTTCCCCCCCCAAGCTAAAAATAGAAAAATCTTAAAACAACATCTCCAGAATTGCTGGCCCAAATTCAAGATAATTTCACACAAATGTTCCCAGGGTTTGCACAGGCCTGAAAAGTACTTAAATTTAGAGGGCTTTCTTGAAAAGTCCTTGAAAATTAAATCTGCCTTGAAAAGTACTTTAGAAGTCCTTGAATTTTACTCATACTTGTCTGTACCAACCCTCGTTCCCTATAACACTCTAGTCTACTAAAATTGTCCAAATGGTTCTGCTCTGCCGAACAAAATGGCTGCCAGAGCTAAAAATAGAATAATCTTTGAATGACATCCAGGGCTAAGAATTCAGGTGAGTGATCCAGTGCCATTATGGCCCTCTTGTTCTGAATAACTTTTTCTATTCTATTCAATTTACTGTGATAAAATCAAAGGAGCCTTATTTCCTGATAATTTCTTTTTTTTTACAATTTATGCCTGTCTACTTGAGAAATAGTAGCCTTAAGTGGTATCTTTAGAAGGATTTACAAACTGCTCGGTTGTCAGGGACATATTCAGAGCCACAGGTAAAATTGTTGTGCCTTTATTTGGTGCAGCATATAAGTAAGTTATACATGGGTTGTCAGCCTGTACCGGAGATAATCCACGAGCCTTAGCTAGTGGATTATCTTACGTACAGGTGGACAAACATGGTATAACTATTTTATACCACCTACATCAGTGTAGACCTTGCACATCACGAGATATTTTGTACTAAAGTTGGTAATGGTGGTATAAAGGCATAATAACTTCATATTAATTTTCTATTACTAATTTCTTCATTATCTCAGACTAGCATTTTAAAAGTTTTACTTCGTAATTAAGTATTTTTCATAAACTTGTAGTCCTTGAAAGGCATAGGAGTCTATTAGAAGCTCTTGAAAAGTCCTTGAATTTTGCTTAAACTTGCCTGTATGAACACTGGAGTTCAGACCCCCTCGTCTGACCACTTGTTGACTGAGAACCAAACAAATGCTTCCTTGGAGAAATAAGACATGTTACATCAATTTAGGTTATAAAATATTAGCAAAATATCAGAGAACAACTCCAAAATGTCATATCATTTATTAACACAACGTTTCAGCCTAGACTGGCCTTTATCAATTAAGTTTGAATAACAATCTTATGTAGGGCCATGTCTTTAGGTTGGGTAAAAGCCCCATTATATGGTCTGCTGTATATCAATCTACAGCAGAGGTCCTGATCAGCCTTTGCAGTTAGCCTAAAGGCTATATGCATTAGCCTATAGGCTAACTGCAAAGGCCGATCAGGACCTTTATTGTCCATATATGCATGAATGATCATTTCATATGTCATAGGTCCAGTTGAACAAAATTTTTTAGCATAAAATTATGATGATTTTTTACTCATCAGTTTTAACATGTGTTTTGGGTGCTCAAAAGAACCGTCTCATCAAGACGTTCTTTTGTGTACCCACACCATATGCTTTGGTTTAGAAATAAAAATTATAATTTTCCATTTCACACTCTTATCTGGAGGCCTGAATTATGTACTGGCTGGTAAATTATTAGCCACACAAGTGGAATTCTGCCTTTTAGCAGGACTAGTTAAGATTGCGTAACGAAAATTTAATTTTCTTATTTATCAACCAAAACATATGTTGTGGGTACTCAAAAGAACCGTCTCAATGAGACGGTTCTTTTGAGCACCCAAAACATACATTAAAATTGATAGGTAAGAAAACATTAACAATTTTACGCTGAAAATTTTTGTTTATCTAAACTTGTGTTTTAGATATCTTTACATTGGTTGATTTACAAATACTGTTTTGACATTGTCATTGTACACATACATGTACCAGTAACTATGTTTTTTCCATTTTTGTTTCTGAAATGGCTCTACAAAATGTTCTCTTAGAACAGGTCTTGTTAATAAAATGTTTTGAAAGCATGTTCATTTTTTCTTTTCTCCATATAATCTGTAAAGCTTCTCTGGTTTATGTATTTAAGGACACTAAACCACTTAAAAATTGCAAGTTACTGCAAGTTTTAAGAGTTGAAGTTCTAAAGTTCAGTTTTTAGGAAATTATGAACTTTCACCCCTGATAATACACTTAGGGTAAACTACTCCTAGCTTTATATCACTGTATACTTAATTTCTGACTGTGTTAACCCACAACAAACATCTGCTTTTGTTGTCTGCCTAAATGTAATAGAAGCCCCTTGGTCAAACAGTGTAGACCCTGATCAGACTGCAGTCTGATCTAGGTCCACACTGTTTGCCTCTATATTTAAGTTAGTCAACTATGTTAGCAAATACAGTGAAACCTGTCTTAAGCGGCCACTCAAAAATAGACAAAACAAAGGTCTTAAAGCCATGTGGTAGCTCAATGCAGGCCGAAAGTATTGCAGAATGATTCTGCAATACTTTTGACCCTCATTAAGTGATAATTGGTCTTGAAAACCCATTTTTGGCCTTTTTGAGAGTGTCCGCTTAAGACAGGTTTTTCTGTATATGCAACAGATGACTCCAGTAGACAACATTTTTCAGATTCATCTTTTGTCGGTGAAATTAAATTCGGAAATCAGCTGCCTGTGTATATGTGTAACCATCACAACTTTTTTTTTGATTTGATTCTTTACGTCCACTCAACAATCTTTCAGTTATGCGGCGACGGTTCTTCCTGGGTTGAACCAGTACTAAGCTAGGATAAATGTGTCTTGCTCAAGGACCACAACGCAGTGACGCCGGTGAGGCTCGAACCCGTGGCCCTTCGGTCTCGAGTTAAGCACTCTACCACTGAGCCACTGGGCTCCCTACCACCACAACTGTTCAATGAAGTTCTGTTTTGAAACAAACAGAGGTGAGGATTTCTATAAACATGGGTGGAGCAGGCCTTTAGTTAAGAGCGCATACCAAAAAAAATAATTTTCTCATTTCTCAGCCAAAACATTTGTTGTGGGTACTCAAAAGAACCGTCTCAATGAGACGGTTCTTTTGAGCACCCAAAACATATGTAAAAACTGATGGGTAAGAAAATATTTACAAATTTATGCTCATAATTTTTGTTTAGGCCAAAAAAAAAATAGTTGTGTTTCCGATGACCCGACCGACCCTACCCTTAGACCGCCGACCGTAAAACTTTTTTCTCGATTTTTTGTATTTGCGCCCATTACCGGATTACCAGTACTTGTAGGCAGTCCCGGGAAATATAAACGGTACCGGATTTTATTCTACACGAAGATCAACAAATATGGCGGCGGCGATCCTTCAAGTAAATCTGAAAAAATGCCCGCATTTTGCGGGAATAAAGACCCTTAGTTCATACCCCCATTCGTTAACAATGTCACACTTATGGCGGAACTATCATCCTGCAGCCGAAAAAGGGACTACAGTGGCCGTCACCGGACAATCCGGAGAAGGAAAGGTGAGTTTCGCTACGAAAATACTGATTCGGACAGAACCAGTTTCGGACTAAAAAGGATTTAAATTGCTAATTTCTGCTGACAGTTGAGCTTAAAATGAGCCGATCCAAAAGGATATGGCCTGCTCCTGTCTTGACCTGTCTTGAAAAATGTGATTGTATTGAAAATTGGGCCTGAACCGTCAGGCTGATCTTGAGTCTTCATTTGGTGCACATGTGAAATTACTGTGAATAATACATGCCCCCACTCAAAAAGTTTTAATAGTTTTGTTTCATTTTCACATGATCAGAACTATTTGGATTTATTGGTTTGTAAAGGTTTGACAAGAAAGAAACAAAACACAAAAGATGACCTTCCATTTTATTGACTTTTATCCATTTTTCAAGGCAGTGAATACAGATATAATGAAACCTGTCAGCATGCAGTGATTCTTGCCACTCTCACCCAGCACAAGAAACACTTGCATTTCTGAATGTATATTAGTCAAGGAAATGCATTAAAACATTAATGAACAAGTATTAAATATGAAATAACTACACATAATTCTGAAACCCCCTAAACTGCTGTTCTTTCAAAAAAAAAAAAAAAAAAGTTTTTCCCTACCTACCGACCCTGATTTTTTTCTGAGGGTCATCTGAAACACAGCTATTTTTTTTTGGCCTTATCTAAACTGATGGGTGGAGGTTCAAAATTTCCAAAATCCTGATCTTTGCCTATAAAATAATAGCAATTTCCAGTTTCAGTGGTAATAATTGTAGGATTAACTGAAAATAAATTGGAGAAGCTAAGCCTAATTCAGTATTTTGAGGCTGGCTTTCCATGGAAATGCAACCTCAAAATCTTGAGTTCAGGAGAACTTGTGACAACTCTACCCCTGTATAAATGTATGAAAACTTCTGCACCATTTAGCATTCTGAAACATTCTGCATCAATTCGAATTCTGATTTATGCACTGATGGATGCAAAAAGACTAAAGAGCTTTTGCAAGTTAAGAGTTTATTTTGAAGTAAAAGTTTCACAACCCTGTCATGACTTTCTGTTGTGGGAGAAGAGTAGCCAGGCACACACACCACTAGAAGCTATTGTTCCTGCCCTGCAAATAAATGGGAAAGAAAGTATGGTAAATGTAAATTTTTAACACTAGATGCCTGCCAAAAAGGCCTAGACAAACAATGCAGACCCAGGTCAGACTGCTTCTAGCACATGATCAGTGTCTTCCCTGTTTGCTATTCTAACATGTATTTTGTGAATTCCTGTCCTGATAACCAACATTTTAGTTGAGAGCAGAAAGTTTTTCGAAATTTTAGGTCATTTACCAGACAGAAGCTAAATGCATTAGAGGGCTATTTGCCACCCCATCCCCCCATAAAAATAGCCAAATAAATAAATAAAATATAAAATATACTTTTCACCAATTTTCTCCTGAATATTTTTTTTAAATGAACTAAGAAATAAATAAAAGCACCGCAAGCACTGCGTAATACCCCGCCACTGCTGGGGGCACCAAAAGTTATTTTGTGAGATATATAATGCCTAAATAGCAACAGAACTGAGATAGACAGTGATATGACGTCCTTAGTCACAATATGTAACCTTTGATGGTCAACATATCTGTAAAGTTTCATTCAGAGACTCCATATAGTAAATGAACTACAGGTCAAAAACCATTTTTCAGATCAATCAAGGGCGGATAACTCATGAACTGGAAAGGTAAGGGTGACGGTCTTTACTAAAAATATGTAACCTTTGATGTTCAACATATCTGTGAAGTTTCATTCAGATATTCCATATAGTAAATGAACTACAGGTCAAAAACCATTTTTCAGATCAATCAAGGGTAGATAACTCATGAACTGGAAAGGTAAGAGTGAAGATCCTTAGTCACAATATGTAACCTTTGATGATCAACATATCTGTGAAGTTTCATTCAGATATTCCATATAGTAAATGAACTACAGGTCAAAAACCATTTTTCAGATCAATCAAGGGCAGATAACTCATGAACTGGAAAGGTTAGAGTGATGGTTCTTTGTCACAGTATGTAACCTTTGATGTGAAACATATCTGTAAAGTTTCATTTAAATATTCCACATAGTAAAGGATCTACAGGTCAAAAACATTTTTTAATTCAATCAAGGGCGGATAACTCACAAACGGGAAAGGTAAGAGTGACGGTTCTTAGTCACAATATGTTACCTTTGATGTGAAACATATCTGTGAAGTTATATTCAGATATTCCACATAGTAAAGGAACAATAGGTCAAAAACCTTTTTTCAGACCTATCAAGGGCGGATAACTCACAAACTGGGAAGGTCAGAGTGACGGTCCTTAGTCACAATATGTAACCTTTGATGTGCAACATATCTGTGAAGTTTCATTCAGATATCATGAATAGTAAAGGAATAACAGGCCAGAAACCATTTTTCCAATACGAAAAAGGGCAGTAACTCCGTTAAAAATGGACGGATTTTGCCCATTAACAATCCCATACCACTCATCGCCGATAACAATATGTATGCAAAATTTGAAAAAATTCCGTGAATAAATACTCAAGTTATCGATCGGAAATGGTGAGCACGGACGGACGGACGGACGGACAGACGGACGGACGGACGGACAGACACCGAAGGGTATAACATAATACCTCGCCACACTTTAGTGGCGGGGTATAAAAATCTGGTATTTAGTTGATTTATGCTGTGCTGTAATCATATGGTAACAGAAAATGTCCTCCAAAATAGGAAAATTGTAATTTTAATACAGAGCACAAGCGAATAGCCAAAAAGATATAAGGAAACGGCGGTAAGTATAACCATGACACACAAGATGTTAATGGTTATCTTGGTATTTAGTTGTGATGATGTCATGATATCAAATTTCTAAAAAATACTCTACTGAAATCTTAAATTTGACCAAATATAAAAGGGTGCAAACTTGTAAAATTATGGCTTTACAGATGGTAATAAAAGATGATCTTACAGGCTTTGTCAAGCATTTAATTGCTTTTTAGGAACAAGTTTAATAAATTCACTAATACACGAGCACAAAAGTTAGATTTTATTAATCATGACAAATTACTTTTCAAACCAAAACCACATTTTGGGCCTGAAAACACTAAGATTTTATCATATATATTCTTTGACTTTTCGCTTACTGTAAAGGCCGTGCCTCATGAATGCGTAACTAGGACTGGTAAACCTTAGACATAGGTAAAAGCTGAAAATAAGGCGTGGTTTTATTCAAAAATAACTATCATCTTGCGCCATTACCTCAGTATAGACGCAAACACACTATTTAGTCCTTAAAACGCCAGCAAAATAACTGCACCTGAGGATGTCTATTTAACATAAACATAGGGGCAAACAGGAGCAGTCTGATCTGGGTCCACACTGTTTGTCTATGAGGCTTCAAATATTTAAGTGGACAACAAAAAGACATACATTTTGTGATAATGCGCTTTAAGGGTTAATAAATTAATGTGAGTTCAGTGTGTATGCGGTTTGGATTTTCATGAAATGCACGCACGTTTGCGAGGCCCCAACAAATTATTTATTCTTCACCAAATTATAATAAATAGAACCTGATTTCCTTTGTTTAGCAGATGAAATAGCCAAATCATGCCCGGATATGAATATTAAAGTTATCACCTTTACAGTAAGCGAAAAGTCTATTAATACATTACATTACCAAAATCTGAAATTCACTAGTGGTTCATTGATTTTAATACATGGTGTTCTATCAATCCCAATGGGACATCATGAAAAAAGTTGTTATTATTTCTAACCTCTGCAGTTTTTTCTAAACTACATTGCCTCATAATCTAATCAAAGAAAAACTAACAGAATTAATCGAACAAACATTTAACAGAGAGGGCTCACTTTATTTGGCTTGTAATGATAAAAATGCCTCTTTTACTTCTGAACAACCTAAACGATATAAATTGTGGTCATGTCAGAAAATGTGTGATGCTCTCCATTATCTTTAAGTCAATATACTTATAAGATTTGGCTCGAAATTATATGGACAAATTGTTGGTATTCCAATGGGTACTAATTGTGCTCCTCTTGTTGCAGTTTTGTTTTTGTTTTGTTATGAGAGAGACTTCATGTTGTCTCTATCAGACAATAATCAAATTGATATTATTGAAGCTTTTAACTCCACCTCCAGATATTTAGATGACTTAATATTGATAATCCTTATTTTGAACAAATAGTAGGTCAGATATATCCTACTGAACTTCAGTTATATAAGGCGAATTCTGATACTGAAGCCCCGTTTTTGGACTTGACTTGTCAATAACATGATAAACGGGATGATTTTAATTTGAAATAGTAAATTTTCCATTTCTTAATGGAGATGTTCCTCGCTCCCCTTCCTATGGTGTATATATTGCTCAGCTTATTCATTTTGCAAGAGTGTGTTCTAATGTTGATGACTTCAACAACAGAAACTTATTTTTAACTGCTAAGTTATTAAAACAAGGTTATCCATATCATAAAATTGGAAAAGCATTTTCTTAATTCTACCACAGACACTCAGAGTTAATTGTTAAATACAACATTGGGTTAAAAACTCTTCTGCAACAAGGCATATCAGAACCTATATTTTATGGTGATTTAGTTTGTAAATTCAAAAGAATTATTTGAAAACCTATTTTTAGTGATCAATTCAAAAAGATTATCAAACGTTATATAAAGTTTGGATATAACCTGGATGTCATGTGACAGTCTGCATGCCTGGTTTTAAACTATAATCTACCTAATTCAGCCTCAAAAATCCTCAATTCAGGCAAAACCCTGAGAACTTTCACCCATGCATGATGATACATACCATAAGAGACTTCTAACCACCGGGGAATGTTTCCATATATTATACTTTGTCACATAGATACTGTTGTGTCTGTTGAAAGCCCATAATATATCTTTAGCACTGAAATGAAAACAGACATATTAACCACATCTTGATGATTTTTGTTTGTTTGATTTGATCTTTACATCCCATCAACAATCTTTCAGTTAAACAGGGACAGGTCTTCCTAGGTTGAACCAGTACTAAGCTAGGATAAATGTGTCTTGCTCAAAAGCAGTGAGGCTCAAACCCGCTGCCCCTCGGTCTCAAGTCAAGCACTTTACCACTGAGCCACTGCGCTCCCTCCACATCTTGATGAAACAAATATTCTGTTAATATATCTGTGTAAATTAAAAAATCCTGAACTTAAAAGTTCAAATCTTAAAACTGGCAGAGTATACCTTCTAATATTAACTCTCTCAAGTTTGAATGGTAAATTTTCTTCAATAGATTAACTGAAAATAAATCTCATTTAGTATTTTGAGACTGACTTTTTTTAATCAACTTTTTCAAAAATATCTCGCAGTTATACCATGAGGGTGTCTAACAGTTTGGCCCCTTATCAGCTGGAGACAAAAATCACAGCTGATGAAAAAGATTGGACCTGATCTGGGTCCAAAGGTTGGTGCAAAAATGATCTATTAAGCATGAACAAGTGGAGAAAAAGTTAAAGGTTGTACAGTTACACCTGTCTTAAGCAGCCACTCAAAAAGAAGACCTAAAATTTGTTTTCAAGACCGATTATCGCTTAATGCAGGTCAAAAGTATTGCAGAATGCTCAAAGAGAGCATTCTGCAATACTTTCGACTGTCATTAACCTACCTTTTTTGTCTTTAAGACCTTTGTTTTGTCTACTTTTGAGTGGCCGCTTAAGACAGGTTTTACTGTAAATACTATTACTATCTTCAAGGGTTTATTACATGGTGTTGCCTCTTGGAGTGATATAACACCATGTATTAAAATAGAAAAACCACTAGGTTTACATAATTAGTATCCTTCTGTAATAACCATCATAAAACATTGCATATACACAGGGTTAGATAAACAAAAAATTTCAGCGTAAAATTGTAAATATTTTCTTACCTACCAATTTTAACATATGTTCTGGGTGCTCAAAAGAACCATCTCATTGAGACGGTTCTTTTGAGTACCCACAACATATGTTTTGGTTGAGAAATAAGAAAATTAAATTTTCGTTACACACTCTTAACTAAAGTCCTGATATATACTGAGGGAAAAAAGTTTAGCAATTATTTATAATGGGTTTCCCATAGGTGATCTTTGAAGCATTAGATCTTTTTAATTAGCAGGTTCGCAATAATGTCAGTTGTTTGAAAATGACCTAATGGCTACCCGCAAGTGGTCAAAAGAAACAAAATCCGACTTCATAGAGAGGATTTGATCTGCTGAGCGTTTTAATTTCAAACGTTATTCAATTGAAAGGGAGGTAATTTGGAAAAATACGATTTTCAACTAAAAACTGTACGGAAAGGGTGAACATAACATTCACTTTTAAACCGTTTTTCACTTTCTTGCTTTAGGATCTAAACATTTGACAGAAAAATGAAACTTTTAGTCGAAAATTATTGGCACTATTGCCAGATAAGCTGTTTTAGCAAGGGGTCATAAAATCAGACTTTACATTATGTGAAATGACAACATGTTAATGTAATCGTACTCGTGAACGTTTGTCAACATATATTTTTGACACTATGAAATTAAAAGTCATATTTCTTCTAAACTGTGAACCCTCAAAGTATATTGCTAAACTTTTTTCCTTCAGTATACATTGCAAAATCTTAGTGTTTTCAAAGTTGTTTTTGTGCCGATGATAAATCGAATCTGAAATTTGTGCTCCTGTATTACTGAATTTATTAAACTTCTTGTAAAAATGTGATAGAATGCTCGACAAGCCACTCATTTTATCTCTTTTACTAAACTGTTTTAATAAACTAAAACATGAATACTGATGAATGTAAGATCCTCTATATATAGATATCCGTTTATCAAACATCAGAACTGCCTTGCTGAGGCTTTCATGGTATTTATCATCCCCCGCAAAGTCGGAGGGATATAGTTTTGGCGTCGTCTGTCCGTTCCGTCCGTCCGTCTGCACTTTTTGTCTGTCCGGAACCATATCTCAGTACCTATTGGTCAAATTTAATTCATTCTTTGTACAAATGATTAGTACCATGGACTCTCATTATTCTATAAGTTTGGTCAAAATCCACCCCTTAACACTTGAGTTATTGCCCTTCTTTAAGTATAGGCAATTATAACAGGGTTCATACAGACAGGATAAAACAAAATTCCCTGACATTTCCCTGACTTTTCACTGACGCCACTCCAAATTTCCCTGACATAACTGTACTCATCTGAGAAACTTGATTTTATTCAAACCTATGATTATAGCTACAGTGAATAGCTCTGTTTTCAATTTTGAGTGAAAAATTTTATTTGTGGAAAGATTTATTCAACATTAAAAGCATGTCTATAGATTAGTAAATAGCTATGTTTTCAAAATAAAAATTTACAAGATTGTCAAATTACTATGTTAAAACTGCTGTCTTCTTTCAAAAATTTGGATGTTGACCTCTAAACCTCCACTACAGCCACCCATACTGCAACCAGGATATACAGATATAAAAGAAGGCAAAGCATTTTTAGTCTGATGTGGAATATTACATTGTAAAAGCTACAACAGAAAAGGTTTTAGGGATCTTTCATGTGAACCAAACATCTATTTTTCTTGATCCACATATGAAATAAGGGTGAGGATGGTACCATAAATCTAGTTTAAGCCCTCCAGTAAAAATATTTTTTACTGACCGTTCCAAGGCGGTGCTTCTTTTGTGGATCATTTTTGTTATTTGTTTTGTGTTTGTCATGCTTTCTTGTCTGTTCAATGCAGCATTGTGGTCACCTGCTGGGAAAGGGCTAACCTTTTGGCTCTCTTGTGTGTGATATTTGTTGTGTTTTTGTCACTTTCCCATGTGGTGTCCTGGATCAGGTGTGGTACTTGCTTGTATCGATTCCTGATTTTTGCCTTCTTACTTACTTTTGTCATGATAGAATTGTACTAAAACCCTGAATATAGCAATTTGCAAAGTGTTGACAACGGATGACTCATGACAAAACATTGAGTGACTTTCAGTACAACGTGCTTGGGTGAGCTAACAAGAAGCTTAATGAGCCTAAATTGCTCACCGGAGTTGTTGACTTCATGGTTTCAGAAGATTTTTTATCAATTTTTTATGAGTCTATGGGAGCAAATCACCCACAGGTGTGGCGGCGGCCAATTTGAGCCCCAGGATTATAGACTCCAAAGGGTCGGTTGGATTTACGTAGTGAACCACTTTGCATTGCTACATACTAAATATAAAAGCTATTGGCTTCAGAAGATTTTTTAATGTTTTTCCTCGTTATAAGGAAGCTAATGACAGACCCTCATGGCATGGCCAAGTTGAACCCCAAGGGCACGGTTGGCACAATTTATGCAGGGGACCACAAGACATTGCTATATACTTTAATGTATAAACTATGGGCCTCATAGTAAAGATTTTATAAAATTTTTGTCTATGAGAGCTGTTGATAACCAGGGGCTTGGCCAGTTTGCACCCAAGGAGAGCACCCAGACATTAGACATTGCCACATACTATATGGTTTCAGAAGATTTTTTTTCCATAATACATGTAGCAACATTGATCCCCGGGGTGTGGCCATTTTTGACCCCAGGGGCTTGATTGGCAGGATTTATGTAGGGGACTACTAGACATTGCTATATATTAAATATATAAGCTATGGGCCTAATGGTTTTAGAAGAAGATTTTCAAAGTTTTTCACAACTATGGGAGCCTACCTGATGAATCTTTACATGAAATTTCATCACATGTGGCTAACTGCCATTAGTGATATACTTCTTTAAAAATGTGAACGGATGATGAGTGATGCCAGACCATTGCCATACTAATATATGTACCTAACTGACTTGAGCCTTTGGCTCAGGTGAGCAAAAAAGGCAGCTGAGGATGCAAGGAGCACCAACTTCCATCTTCTTATGTTTAAAGCAATTTAGAAGCTATCTAAATGATTAAGCTTGAATCAAAAATGTTAGGAAAACTGCCCTAGGAATTTTTTGTTTCTCATCATTTGATACAAACTGGAAATTATAAAATTCCCTGACATTTCCCTGACATTTTAGCAAATATCCATTTTTCACTGACACAACATAAAATTCCCTGACAATTCCCTGACCTTGAAAAAAATTAAATTTCCCTGACATTTCCCTGACGCGTATGAACCCTGTAATAAGGCAAAACCTATATTAGCTTTTTTGTGTGATGATCTTCACATTTCATCAAAGCTATTATATTTAACAACTTCTCGCTATAGACCATGATTGCCAAGTGCCTGTAGATAAGAATGGCAGTGTCAAAGTTTTACCCCACCCCCTTTGACCCAACCTAAGGGGTCAAAGGTCAAATATTTAAATTTCGCAATAACAGGCCCCCTAGCAGACTCTCGTGAAATTAAAGTTTTTTTTTTATAAAGGCTATTTTAGGCAAAATAAAGGTTGTTTCATTGAAATTCTAACAAAAATAAAGAGCAAATTAACGTCAAATTTTCTAGTATTTTTATCCGACCCCAATCTTTAAATTCATGTTATGATAGATGATGGTATGAAAGTGATGCAGCAAATCCTTAGCCATTAAAATTATAGCACATTTAACACAAATCAATAGAAAATTACTCTTGTTTTTTACTCCCTAGTTTGAAAACCTCACTTTGAACTAAAGGCTTGTGTTGAGCAGTGTTGGATTGGCAAAATAAATCAAATATTTTCTAATCTTGAAGGGGGGCTAGGGGGTCCTCCCCGGAAAATTTTGAAAACAAATAAAGCAGGAGGTCATCTCTGGTCATTTTTTAGAGCAATTTATTCTTCAGTAAATGAACAATTTCAGAGGATATATTGCTTCCATTCATATTGTATGCCCTTTCAAATATAAAATTTAGAAAGATATGCATGTCTGTATTAGTCTTGTGTGTAGACTTGACAACCTTAGACAGTGACATTAGAAAATCAGCACATTATTCAGAAGTCAATAAACCCAATTGATGATATCCATTAATATTTGCCGTCCCAGGTATTGCAGTTTGTAGTGTGTCCAACCTAATTCAGGAGTTTTGCAGGTTCTATTCCCAGGTTGGGCACTCTTTCACTATAATTGTCAGTTACTAGTGAGAGATGAGCACTGAATACATGTACTTGTGAAAGGATTTTGGTTAAGCCTGCCTAGGAAAAGGGTGGTTAGGATCAACTAGTCATTCCGACAACACATGGATGTAAAGCAAGAAATCAATCCAAAAGCATTAAATTTTATATTTATCTTACCTCACTCTTTTTTATTGCTGCCTATTCTGAAGCCTCAGAAAAATTGACCTTAAGACCACTATGAGAGTCATCCAGCTGGAGCAAGAGGTACGTGTAGGTAGATAACTAGAGACAATGGTCAGAGGATGAATACAGCTTTCTGTAAAGCTCAAGATGCTCTTCAACATACGTATGGTCTTTTTCTTATGTTCAAACTGATATTGCCAAATTTAAAGGTTTATTAATCAAAATAAAGGTTATTAAAGGTTTTTTAGCCAAATTAAAGGTTTTAAAGGATTGCAACCAAATTAAAGGTTTCTAAAGGTTTTAAAGGTTCCACTAGGGGGCCTGCAATAACTAAGGCAATTATTAATATTTTTTGCTAAAATTTTGCATGCAGGCAGAGCAGCAATAGATATGATTCCGAGCCCCTTTGGTGGACCTAGGGGGTGGGGCCCCGAGGCCAAAATTAAACTTTTTCAGAATATGGTCATGTTGCATATCAAATTAAAGCTGAAGACACTGGCAGCATCATGGTAGCAAATATTTTGCCCACAGACACACCCTCGACCCAGGGGGTGGGGTCAAAAGGTCAAACTAAATATTTTTCTGAAAGTAGCCATGTTGCATATCAAATAAAAGCTGACGACGCTGGCAGCAACATGGTAGCAAATATTTTGCGCACAGACACACCCTTGACCCAGGGGGTGGGGTCAAAAGGTCAAACTATATCTTTTACTGAAAGTAGTCATGTTGCATATCAAATTAAAGGGAATTGAGCACAGAGCACCATGAAAGCAAGTATGCTGTCATTACACACATCAACGACCCCTGGGGTGGGGTCAAAAGGTCATTTTTTGTTCTTTTCTAAAAGTGGTCATGTTGCATATCAAAGTAAAGTGGAAGAAGTGTAGACATACATGCAAGGTAACACTTTGAATTTACACACAATCTTGACCTCTGAGGTTGGGTTTAAAGGTCAGATATTGAGGGTTAGATAAATGGGATTTATGTTTTGTGTTTTACATGTTTCTCTCAAATAACCCTTCCTCGGGGGATATAAATTCGTCAAATTTGCCTTGTTCTCCACTTACCAGTTATAATTTCCCGCTGCTACCAAGGCTCTTGTGGCACTTTCTTGTCTAATATCTACAGATCCATATGGCGAGAACCATTTTGCTAACTGTAAAAAGAAATACTTTTAGTTGTTGTTGTCATAACATGATGGACAGTTTTCTTGTTACACTTCTTCTGGGCAGGTAGTTTTTAGTCCTTCCCCTTCTACTAAGAAATTGCATCTGAAAACGTTCTCTGCTGAAGTCATCTGCTGCATGTAAATGCTTACACCAAGGACTATTTTTATAGTTTCAGCCTATAGGAAAACAGTGTGGACCCTGATCAGACTGACTGCTCCTCTAGGAGGTGGGTCCATGCTGTTTGATAGACATGTTTTAAATGGACAAGCAAATAAAGAGGACAATATTCGGACACTATTAGCAGCAGAAGAGATAAGCACTTAAGAACCAGTACTTATTGTATGCATACATTCATAAGTATCTTGACTTTTTCTTTGGATTAATCTAAAACAATTTTATGCCTTCTTTCTTTCGTGTAACACTTTAAAGCATTGTCCTTGAATACATGAGACAAATTAGTAGTAAAGTTTCTTATGCAATATTTACTGAGGGTAAAAAGTTAAGCAATTAGATATAATGGATTTTCCCATAGGCGATCTTTTTAGCATTAGATCTTTTTTATTAGCAGGCCCACAAACATGTCAGTTGTTTGAAAATGATCTAATGGCTACCCACAAGACGTCAAAAGAAAGGCATTCCAATTTTATAGCGAGGATTTTGATATACTGAGCATTCTAATTTCAAACGCTAAAAAAATTCGAATTTCAACTAAAAACTGTGCGAAAATGGTGAACTGATCATTCAGTTTTAAACTTGTTTTCACTTTTTGGCTTTTAGATCTAAACATTTGACGGAAAAATTAAATTTTTAGTAGAAAACTATTCACCCTATTGCCAGATAAGCTGTTTTAGCTGGGGTACTTAAAATTAGACTTTACATTATGTGAAATATCAACAGGTTAATGTCATCGTACTCATACACGTTTGTCAACATATATTGTTGATATTATGAAATTCAAAAATCCTATTTCTTCTAAAGGGTGAATCCCCAAAGTATATTGCTAAACTTTTTTCCCTCAGTATACTAATCCTAAAATTACAGCAATGGTTAAGTTCTACAGTCAAATCTCAGTTATCCGAACGTCGATTATCCGAAACTACTGGGTTATTCGAAGACGATGGACAGTCCCGTTTTTTCCCTATTATCTATTGCAATAAAACTACCTATTATTCGAATTTCGATTATCCGAGAAAATCAACTTTTCGAAGTGATTCGTCGGTCCCGATTAAAGAAATGCTATTAAATTACCCTTCAAGATTCAAAGACCAAATGTCTCGCATGGTGATCATGATTTCTTTGTTTGGTCGAGTTCGATTAACACACCTGAGTGATTTAGAAAAGAAAGTTGAGACAGGTAATTGACACCGGATTAATGCTACACTAATACGCAATGAACCGCTAAGTGAGTAAATAGGTCATCATTGCGATGGTTTTGTTTGATGTTTTTTAAATGTCGAAATATTAATTGGTGGCAGCTAAAATTGATTTTAATTTGATCGTGTCTTTCTTGACCACTGTTTACAATAAGCGAACACACCAAGCGCGCCAACAGGTTACAACAAATTTAAACAATTTCGATAATAGACGAATATCACGGACATGTGTTTTGGGTGCTCAAAAGAACTGTCTCATCGAAACACTTCTTTCGAATGTCTAAAACACAATTTTACGATTGAGGGAAAACAACCAAAACCTAGGTTTGAATGCATAAAAGGACTCTCTCATCGAGACGGTTCTTTTAAACACCCAAATCGTATGTTTTCGCTGAAATAAACGAAAAGTACAAGCCAAAAAGCACACAACGTCGGGCCACCAACGGCCTGCCAGCGATATGCCATCTCAATGGCCTATCGCTGGTGGGCCGTTGATGGCCTGGCGTTATGTGCTAGCTGGGATGGAGACCTTATGAAAGGAGACAGGAGATAAAGGGAGACAATATTTCGACAGTAAATATGGTTCGTCAATTTACATTTAACCTTTATTCGATATTGTTACCATGTATATAGTGGATGTCAATAAAGATCTGATTTTCTTTTATTTTCTGCGTTCTTAGACCTGCAAAGCATAAGAGACGATGAGGCCACAACCTCCAAGGAGCTCATTTTCTTTAATGCTTTGGCAGACGTTCCGTACATTAGTTGAAGTTGCAAACTCTGGTAAAACAATGACGTTCTATGAAAGCATCCGAGCTTTTCCGAAAATATCCGCAAACTCTCGTTTTCGATCATTCGAACTACCGATTATTCGAAAGGATTCCTGCGGTCCCTGGCACTTCGAATAATCGAGGTTTGACTGTATATATAAAACCCTAGATTTGGAGTGAATCTATAAATACACTTTGTGTATGCATTCTCTTTTTCATGTGACATTAGGCATTGTCTTTCAATATTAGAGGCAAAATCTGGTCTACCAAACTACTTATATAAATCAAAATATTCCATATTTAAAAGTTATATATAAATTCCACATTTAATGATTTTCCTGCTATTCACAAGAATTGCCATTTTTTTTTTATTTGGTTTGGTTCTTTATGTCCCTGTCAACAATATTTCAGTCATGTTAAGATGGGTCTTCCTGCAATCGACCAGTACTAAGCAGCAGCTTAAATGTCTTGCTCAAAGACACAACATGGTGACTCCGCGGACAGGTGAGGCATTTGATCCCCAGTCTAACGCTCTACCAACTGAGCCACTACACTCCGCACAACAATTCCTGTCTGCTCTCTCTTTTGCTTATGTATTTTTGTGGCCTATATTGCAAACATTATGGACCCAGATCAGACTGCTCCCTTAGGAGCAGTCTGGTCAGGGTTCATAGTATTTGCTTCCTGGTCCAATCCATGATAGTCTAGAGTGCATTTGAATATATGCAGCAGACATAATTAACAGACAACATTTTCAGAAAAAAATATAAGCAGGATAATGTAAATTGAATAAAAAAAAAAACTTGTGTTAGCAGTACCTGATCAATATTTAATCTCTTCTTGAACATTCTACTTCTAACATACAACAATTCAGGTCTTCTAGATACAGGCTCTGGGCCATCTAAACGCTGAAATGTACAAAAATCTGTGTTCCGATGTTTAGATTGCACTTGATGATGAAAACCATGAGGTTTTTTTTAATGCCTTTGAGCTTTAAAGATATTAAAAAACCTAAGGTTTTCCTTCATCCAGTGCAAGCAAAGTATCTGAATTTTAATCCTTTGATTTACATTTACTAGTAATATTTTCCAATAAATGAAAAAAGTCAATAAGCAATGCTTATTAGATACCCCCGCACAGTAAGAGTCAGGAAAAAACTTGGCAAGTTATAGTTCAAACCAGCAGACCTTAGTTTTGAAAAGGATATTTCAGTAGAATCTGTGCAAACAAAAATTATAAACTCCTTCATGCATATGTTCAATGTGTCTACATTGTATAAGCAAAGTATCAAATTGCTCCATCAAAAGTTGTGGAAGGAGTTGATCGCCCCATAAAGGCACTATCCATGCATATTCAAAAGCTATATAAGGGAATAATTGTCTAAGTTCAACAAAAATTATAAACGCCTTCATGCATATGTTCAATGTGTCTACATTGTATCCACAAAGTATCAAATTGCTTCATCAAAAGCTGTGGTAGGAGTTGATCGCCCCATAAAGGCACTATAAATGCATATACAAAAGCCATTTAAGGGAATAATTGTCTAAGTTCTCACAGCTGTCATTTTGTCAAAAAAAATTTTTTTCAACCAGACTCCTTCATGCATATGTTCAATGTGTCTATATTGTATAGGCAAAGTATTAAATTGTTCCATTAAAATCTGTGGTAGGAGTTGATCGGCCCATGAAGGCACCATCTATGCATATACAACACCTTATTAAGGAAAATTGCCTAAGTTCTCACTGCTGTCATTTTGTCAAAAATTATCTTTTCTGAACCAAACTCCTTCATGCATATGTTCAATGTGTCTACATTGTATAGGCAAAGTAACAAATTGTTCCATCAAAAGCTGTGGTAGGAGTTGATCGGCCTATGAAGGCACCATCTATACATATACAAAAGTCTTACTAGGGAAAAATTGTCTAAGTTCTCACTGCTGTAATTTTGTCAAAAATTATTTTTTCTGAACCAAACTCCTCCATGCATATGTTCAATGTGTCTACATTGTATAGGCAAAGTATCAAACTGCTCCATCAAAAGCTGTGGTAGGAGTTGATCGGCCCATGAAGGCACCATCTATGCATACACAAAAGCCTTATTAGGGAAAATTGTCTAAGTTCTCACAGCTGTCATTTTGTCAAAAGATATTTTTTCTAAACCAAACTCCTTCATGCATATGTTCAATGTGTCTACATTGTATAGGAAAAGTATCAAACTGTTCCATCAAAAGCTGTGGTAGGAGTTGATCAGCCCGTGTATGGCCTATAACAGCATAAGCATAAAACCCTATATTAAAAGCCATTTAGAACTACAAAGGGAAATAACTCTAACAGAATTGGCCCCTAGCCCTTACTTTTTTGTCTAAAGTATTTGTCTTGCATATATGAACATGTTTGCAAGGTTTTATGAAAATCCAGCAATGACTCTTCAAGTTATTAAGGAAACAAAACATTACGGACGGACGGACGCACGGACAACGTGAAAACAGTATACCCACCCTCAAACAAAGTTTGCGGGGGGTATAATAAACTTAATTATCTTCTGCCCAAACCCGCTAGTTATCCATTTCATTTGCTACGGAGTGTTGGAACAGCCAGGGAGTGAAAATTGTGTACTAAAGCTTGCACTGATAACAGTGAATGACGTGACACAAACATTGAAAATGAAAAAAGCTATTGGTTCATGTTACTCTACCCAGAGGCGTGACTGTGCAGTTTTCCACCAAGAAACGCAAGTAGCTAGAAATTTGTGTCTATTTGGACATTTTAACATGTGACACCTCGATTTATACAATGGATCATCCCAAGAAACCAGAAAGGAGAATCCACTAGTATATAAAAGGTTAAGTAGAGGGATACATACCATATGGCTAATTTTTCCTCTTATAACGTTTATTCTGTTCACATACTCTGACGTAGATTGAAGATATCGTCTAAATGGACATGGTATAACTTCTGTTGACCTGTTCAAATAGTACCAAATCAGATATGGGCCTCAACGCGAGAAAACCTGTCTTCACGGTTTTAGACAAAGTGGGACTCAAAAAAGCCTGCTCAGCTATAGAGACTAGCTAGAAAATTGAAATTTCGCTTGTAGCAAGTTTTGATATATCAATACTTTCCTATAAACGAATAACAAATGTGATGATCAAACTGTACTGATGCACAGGCTGGTCTGCACTTTTGTTGTTTACCAACTCCGAAGTAGGGCTGCCACATTTACACGTGTAAACGGTACCGTTTCGTGTTTTTGCAATAAACGTTTACAAAATTGGCCTACCGTTTACACGAACTTCAGCATCAATCAGTTTCTTTGTTTTCTCAGATTCTGTTGCATTTGATGAGAGACTCTCTATACATGAAATAGAGAGTCCTTGATTTGATAAAGTATCTACTGCAGTGCAATTGGAATTACGGGGGCCATGCTCAACGATAGGGAGCATTTTTCAAATTGTTTTAGTATCGGGCCTGCACAGACAGTGGCTCAACAGGCGAATATCATCTCAATCAGTCACGGCTTGGAGCAATTATATTCCTGTATTTTTTTGACAGTTATATAAAGGCATGTCTTAATATTTGGTGGAGACGCATGTTGTTTACTTCCTGTCGGCATGTGTATTGATGCGTATGTGATGATTGGCAGTTATGTCTTGTGCGTGTCAGCTCTTTAATTACACACTTGCAACTGAAGAAAATGTTGGTAATATACGAGTCTGGGCATGTTGCAATCACTTTCCAATAACTTGAAATCATGAGTTCTACCAAAACAATTTCAAATATTCACACAAGGTACATTTTTCAAAGAGTTTTTTTGGAAAAATATCGGCGACTTTACCGATCTGCATAATGAAAAACATCAAATCTGGAAGTTCCGTGTAAACAGAAACGTTTTGGTTACTAGAACTCGTGTAAAAGTTTACCAAATTTCGTAAAAGTGGCAGCCCTACTCTGAAGACAGGTTTTCTCACTTCAAGGCCTATATAAAATAGCCATAACCTGTTTGCAAGGTGTAGTAGTAGATTAACTCTTGTCCTGCTGAACCCAGATTTATCATTTTTAGAAAACACTGTAGATTCAGATCAGCTGTAACGAAGCCAGCTGATCAGGATCCACATTATTTTCCACTTTGATTGAAAATACATGCTTACAACTGGAATTCTGTAGGTAAACAGGATAAAAATTGGGGAGGAGTGTAGTACATAATATATTCAGCATGATTAGGGTTAAAAGATTTAACCCTTAATGTGCCAATTGCAACAAAAGTTGTCTGTTTTTCTCGTCTGCTGAAATGTTTAAGAAGCCTCTTGGCAAACAGTGTGGACCCAGATCAGACTGCTCCTAGGAGCAGTCTGTTCTGGGTTCACACTGTTTGCTTCCATACTTAATTTGTCAGTAATGCTAGGCAATTATTTGGGTCCAAACTGTTTGCAAAGGGTATCAGCAAACAACCAGTCACTGCTAGCAGACAATTCGCATGAAACATAAAGTTTTACGGGGATTTCTTACTGGCAGACAATTCATATAAAATATCAATGCTTTTTAGGCTTCTTAAAGGAGAAAAAAAAAAGAAATTGTCTGCAACAATTTTTTAGGGCATTTTAACATTGAGCATGAATAGCTATATTTTCTAGATAGTAAAAAACATAACTGCCAATTAGACGAATATTTTCAACACATATTCAATCCTCAGGTCTGGCAGCTTTATACAAGTATTTATACAGGGTTATAACAATGTACAAGAACACAATAGCATGTCAATTTTTGACAAGATATTATCACTATCAGAGAAGCCCCTGTCAAGATATATTTAATATCAAGGGTCTTACATTATGCAGGGCTTTTTCCAGCAATTTTGGGAAAGGCCCCTGGCAAAAATTGGGAGAAATTAACGACATAGAATATAACAAGGATAGCAAATTATATCCTCAAAATCAAGTTATTATAGATTGTTTTATGTCAAGCATACCATTTAAGCACAAGTGTTTAAGTATCATTCTGATATGGGTCATTGTTTCTCATAAGTAGTTGTGGTCTCTTTTTATTTTTCTTAATTGGGAAAAACAGACATGGTATTCAGGAAAAAGGTGGCTATTATCGATTGGGAATGGGGGCCGAAATTCAGCCCCTAGAGAAGGGCAGATAATCCCCTGTCATGTTACTATCACCATCTCCAAATTTTGCAGATCTAACTGGGCGTATACAGGCAAGCTTGTGTTATAACTCAAACGATTTTTCAAGAACTACTAAAATGAATTTTTTCCCCTATCTTCCTGGGTTGGACCAGTACTAAGCAGAGGATAAAGTACCTTAAGGGCTCAAGGATACAACACAGTGCATCCGACAAGTCTCAAATGAGCAGCACTTAGATCCCAAGTCTTAACACTTTACTACTGAGCTGATCAAGGGGTCTACTATAGTCCCCACATTAGCACTTGGTACTGCCAATAGTTTTTTTTGTTATTAAAATAGCGTCTGATTATTATGTCTGCTGCATATATTAAAATACATTTCAGACAAATTTTATCATGAGCAGATGCATTATGAACACTGATCAGACTGCTCCTTAGGGAAGGAGCAGTCTTATCTGGGTCCATATTGTTTTCAATATAAGCTACCAAAGCAGCAAATGAGAGAGCAGACAGCATTTGACGTAAATGGAAAACAATTAGCAGCTACATGGCATACTCACATAACATCTCTGAACGTAATTATATGGGCCATCCGCAAAAATACTGAAATACAGAAGAAAACAATTAACTTTAAGAGAAGTAAGGTACTGTAAATTTAGAAATTTTCGCAAGAATTTTATTTTCCCGAATGGCGTCATTGTTTTTTTGCTTTACGTCACAAGTCAACAACTATGGTCATGGCGGACCAGTCAGTTCATCTAACCACACTTTTTCCTGGGCAAGCTTGAACAAGCAGTTAACCAGTACTTCGTGCTCAGACTTTCGCTTGTATCTGACAACAACCCTTCTTGAATGATTAAGCGGAAGGGAGGAGAATGAACGTAGAAATTATTTCATGAGAAATCTCCATGAAAGTATGGGACTGGGCCGTGATCGACTGAATGGCTTTAAAATACATGTTTTTGATGTTAAAAATTCACAAAACGAGCATGATTTATCTACATCAGTAAATGGAAGAGTAATTTGGCCATTTCCCTGGTTTTATTTTTATGAAACTTCCTCTCTGCCAAGTTTCGAGAAAATAAAAAAAAACCTCTCGAAATTTTCTGAATTTACAGTACAATTGATAGACTATAATCTATGTTTTCTCATCTGCTGATAACATTTAATCTAATGGCAAATGTAAATTTTGCATCCCAGTCAACAATTTTTCAGGCATGCTGGGATGTTTTCCTGTCTTCCTGTGTTGAACAAGTACTAAGCAGAGGACAGATGATGAATGGTCTTGCTCAAGGACACAACACAATGCTTTCAGTGAGTCTCGAACAAGCAACCCTTCAATCACGCGTCTAACACTCTACCACTGAGCCACACTGCACTCCTCTCATAGGTAATGTATTTACGATAATTTCAAACCCAAAACAGCCTGCTCAGCTACAGAAACTACAGTATAACCTGTCTTAAGCAACCACTCAAATAGAAGACCAAAATTGGTTTTCAAGACCGATTATCGCTTAATGCAGGTCAAAAGTATTGCATTCTGCAATACTTTCGACCTTCATTAAGCTACCATTTGTCATTAACATCCTTGTTTTGTCTATTTTTGAGTGGCCGCTTAAGACAGGTTTTACTATAGTAATAAACTTAAATTCAAATCTGAAAATAGCAGCTATTTGACAATGTAAGCTGTCAACAACAAGAATGCAATACTTCAACCTTTATTAAGCTACCATTTGTCATTATCATCCTTGTTTTGTCTATTTTAAGTATTTTTGAGTGGCCGCTTACGACTGTAGTAATAACCTTAAATTCAAATCTGAAAATAACAGCTATTTGACCATGTAAGCTGTCAACAACAAGAATGCAATACTTTCAACCTTCATTAAGCTACCATTTGTCATTTGTCATCCTTGTTTTGTCTATTTTTGAGTGGAAACTTAAGACAGGTTTTACTGTAGTAATAATCTTTAATTCAAATCTGAAAATAACAGCTATTTGACCATTTAAGCTGTCATCAACAAGAATAATCAAACTGTACATATACACATAGAGATGAATAAGACTTTGATGTTAGTGTTGTATGAACAATATTTTGTAGTGTTTTTCCTTTGTCACTCCTGCGAGTAGAGTAAATAAATAGATCAGATCTGATCACGTTTTCATAGCAGCCTAATGGAGTTCTATAAATAGCACAGACCCTAGTCGTAGGAGTGTTGTAGCCCTTGCCCTCCAAGCTCACTTTCGGTTTTTAGGGAAATCAGTTGACTAGTTTATGGTACCACCCACACCCATGATCTGTTTGGTTCACCATGTTAAAAAAAATTCAATATAATTAACTATTTCCTTGCTAGCAGAGACTTTTGTCATCTGCTGCTAACCTTTGCAAACAGTCTGGACCCAGATCAAGCTTTGAGTTGCCTTATGGTTGCCTTATAGGTTAAGGCAATACAGGCCCCTAGCAGACTCTCATGAAATTAAAGGTTTTTTATAAAGGCTATTTTAGGCAAAATAGAGATAACCCTGTTCATCCGATCCCAGAGCTCAACGGGTGAGCCCAGCCTAGCTTTTACAGATCGCAGTTGGTAGTTTTTTTTTTTTTTTATTCTTTTATGTCGCATCAACAATCTTTTACCTATGTAGGAACAGGTCTTCCTGGGTTGAACCAGTACTAAGCTAGGATAAATGTGTCTTTCTCAAGGACCACAACACAGTGACGCTGGTGAGGCTTGAACCCGCGGCCCCTTGGTCTCGAGTTAAGCACTCTACCACTGAGCAACTGCGCTCCCTTATTTAGCATGGATGTAAAGCAAGAAATCAACCTAAAAGCATTTATAGTTACCCAACCTCACTCTTTTTTTATTACTGCCTTATCTGAAGCCTCAGTATAACAGACCACCAGACCACTATATAGAGTCACCCTGGTGCAAGAGTTAGGTACCCACAATGGTCTGGGGATGAATACAGCTTTCTGAAAAACTAAAGCTGTCACAGACATTTTTGTCAACATACTTATGGTCTATTTCTTATCTTACAAAAATTAAAGGTTTATTTATCAAAATAAAGGTTATTAAAGGTTTTTCAGCCAAATTAAAGGTTTAAAGGATTTCAACCAAAATAAAGGTTTTAAAGGTTCCACTAGGGGGCCTGGCAATAAATATAATTAAAGATTTCCTGATAATAATTATCCCGAAGATTTTTTTGTCTTGAAAATGTTGTCTGCTTATTATATCTGCTGCATTAAGTCAAATGCACTACATAATACTTTTACCATGAAAGCAGTCTAGTCTGGGTCTATCTTGTTTTCAATATAGGCAACCAATATACACAAGCATGGGTGAAAGTTCAAAATTTCCAAAATCCTGAACTTTTTAAATTCAAATTTTAAAACTTGCAGGATGGCTACAAAAATGGATAAATTAAAATTAAATGATTAGTTGTGTTAAGATAATCTGAAAACTAATCAAATAAGCTATTAAATAAGCAAAGAAGCTATTGTAATCTCTTTAATTCAGCATTTTTAGGCTGTCTTTCATTGGAAAGTCAGCCTCAAAATCCTGAATTCAGGATTAATCTTGAAAACTTTCATGCATGCATAAGCAGACAAGAGCAGACAACAAGTCTAGTGAACGGTGGGACAAGGTTAAATCAAAAAATACTTACCAAAACCACACATATAAGCATCATAACCGGCTTCATGAGGTATATGTTCTGTTTCTGAAAATATAATTACATTCTTGCCAAGAGCTGTTCCAGAAAGGACCAGATTTTTTTTTATTTGTGGGGGGGGGGGGGGGGGGGGGGGGGGTGGGGGGTGCACCTTTTCTATGCATGGCCTTGGGGAGTTTCATTCTTTTTATGCATCATTATGGAATGATAAAAGTTATTTTTTATGAACGCCCAGGTTTAGGATGGGTCATCCAATTAAAAATTAAATTATTAATTCAGGGGTTCAAAAACTTTTTGGGAATCCAGATGTCAAAGCAAAGAAGGCAGGTATCTTGACATTTCTTGCATATACCCTATAAAATTTATCAAAATAGCAGGGGAAACATGCCAAAGAGAAGGGGGGGGGATTGAATCCCATCTCCTGCCTCCTAATGAAACCCTTAATTTTTGTGCTGAAAATGCAATTAAATTCTATTAAACAGAACTTTGCAATTCTATACCTATAAGCATCCAATATTCACTATTTACAATCATATTTACAATGTAGCATCATAAAATATGCATATGCTGTAAAATACCTTGCTTTCCAAAAATATATGAAATCAGTGTTAAAATCTAAAGCACATTATGAAAACATTTTTTTATCTCTTGGAAAAAATAACTGTCTTGGACAACTGTCTGTCACAAGAGAGATAACACAGTACTAGCCTGGTGACCAAGATCCAGTTAAATTCCAGCCTGCTAAGTTACAGGGACTAGATTAAATATTGAAAGTTTACCTTTTATAAGTTTAAGCAAGTCTATTCTTTCCTGAGAGTGAATAACAAAGGTGCAGATCAGACTGACAGATGAGCAGGCTGGTTTGCACCTTTGTTGTTTGGGTGCATCAAAATCAGTTTTTCTCATGGCTATGTCCATATCAGATGCAATGATCTTTTTTGTGGCAGGTCACTATAATAGAAAGTCACTTACGATATTTATTAAATCCCTCCGCATGATTTATAGTGGGTGGGTGAATTACTAAATCTCGACCAGCAGGACTGAAAATATAGATATACAAACTGTCTTAAGCACTTTGAAGTTAAGAAAACCAAAAACTGACACTTTATAACCTTTGCAAACAGTTAGGACCCAGATCAGGCCCAACAAAACATTTGACCTGGATTCCAAACTGTTTGACACCCAGAAGGTATTCCTGAAAGAATTTTTTGAAGAAATGGATTTTGAAAAATTTCAGCAGACGACAAAAAACATGCAAACTACCCAACATACAAAGAGTTAACATATTCTTGACTGGATACCTGTATAGAGGCACACAGGCAAACAGTGTAGACCCAAGGATTTTTTGGTGTTCTCAGGCCCATTCCCAATGGAGTTTAGGTCATTTTTTCCCCAATTTTGAAAAAAAATCCCAATCTTCAAAAAAAAAGTCTTTTGAAGATTGGGATTTTCGTTCGGTCAACACACACACATAAGCTACATGATGACATTCTATTACCATTGCATATTATTTCTCGCATCAAGGCCTATATTTCATGGCTAAACATACTTTGGGACATCAAGAAAAATCTGTAATCATGTAACTAAATTAATGCTGACCTGTAATACACACACACACTTGACATTCTGTGTGAAAAGAGCGGTCAGATCCAGGTTTATAGTGTTTGCTTCCATGAAACAATCTTGTCTATAGTGCACTTGAATATTTGCAGCAGTCATAAAAAGCAGACAACATTTTCAGGACAAAACTAGTGGCAGAATAAGGGTTAATGCTACCCACAGATAAACAAAATATTTCAGCGTAAAATTGTAAATATTTTCTTACCCATCAGTTTTAACATGTTTTGGGTGCTCAAAAGATCCGTCTCATTGAGACGCTTCTTCTGAGTACCCACAACATATGTTTTGGTCAAGAAATAAGAAAATCAGTTTTTCGTTACACACTCTTATTTAAAGTCCTGTTACCTATCAAGATCTTTGTATAAGCCAGCAAGATATGATGATCTTGGGAAGCCATGTTCTTCAAAGTACTGAAAAATAAAAAAAGTGCATGATTGATTCCCACAGTAGGCTAAACAGAAGATTATGTAACTCGAGTAGTATTTGTTTGTTTCGATTCTTTTCCTCCTAGTCAACATTTTTTTCAGTCATGTCAGGACTGGTCTTCCTGGCTTGAACCAGTACTAAGCAGTGGAATTAAGTGTCTTGCTCAAAGACACAACACTGACTCAGCCTGTGGTAAGTTTCGAACCAGCAAACCTTCAATTCTCAATCTAACGCTGTACCAACTGAGCCACTATGCTCCGTCCCCACAGTAGGTTAAACATGATTATTTAAGTTCAGATTACATAAAAGATGAGCATAAAATTGTGGCTATCTTCTCATGCATGTTTAAACATCAGTTTTGAATACTCAAAAGACCCGTCTCATTAAGACGGTTCTTTTGAGAACCCAAAACATATGCTTTGTTTGAGAAATAAGAAAACTAATTTTTAACCATGTACTCTTATCTGGGTGCTTATAAGAACTGACTCATTGAGACAGTTCTTTTGAGTGCCCACAACATATTGTTTTGGCTAAAAAATAAGGAAATTATTTTTAATTACAAAACCTTGAAAGGCATGGAACTACTGTCCTGCCAGCCAAGAGTGACAGTAACATCATGTTTTGTTTACAATTGTTAAGTAAAATATTAACTTGAACGCTCCACATGAGCTAACGCTAATCAATAGATCACTTGTGTATTAATCCTATCCTGTGGATAGGAGTAATACACAAGTGAAATATTGACTATAAATCCCTGATTACGGTAAATGTTCTAAAATTACGAACACTAAAAAATAATTATTTTTCCCGCTGTTCGTAATTTTAGAAATTACGTTTCAGAAAAAGTGCTAGTGTTCGTAATTTTAGAATGTGGTCTTTAGCATGAGCAAAAACGGTATATATGCATGTAAAAATGTGGTAGGAATGTGTTGAAAACACAGCGATATGATTCTGCGCTATCTACTCATTTTTCTTTTCAACCGCAGCTAAATTCTTGCGGACTGAGTCAGTAAACTGTCCAGCGCGTGCAGTAATTACCAAGTCGAGAGCCAGGCACGTGCATGTTATGTCACTCAATTTACTTACAAGTCGTAAAAGTCCACTTATTTAACCTCGGACTACCGATGAAACGCTACACTTTCGTTCTTCCTTCAGAAATCGCTTGCTCTCTATCTGCGCAAATGCCGTTTATAACTCAAGGACACTGATCTCGTCGATCAGAATTTTTTGCAAAGATATACACGAAACTTTGAAAAACGTAGACGAGTTCTCAGAGTTAAAAAAATGACGAAATTCAAAAAGAACACACATCTCTCTCTCTCTCTCTCTTTCTCTCTACTTGTCGATCTGTCGATGCACTTTGATTTTCCTGAAAGGATGTGCATGTACCAGTCTCTCTCTCTTTCTCTCTATTTACATTTGCAAAAACGTTTTGGGTCCAGATCAGACCCAAATGGAATTCAGGAAAGAATATTTCGTAAATTTAAAAAAATGTGCATGCGATAGAAAGTATGCAAAGTGCCGTACAAAAGCCGATGCGCACGATAAAATGGGTTTTCAGTATATCTCAATAAGTGTATACATTGTCCGGTCCCATGCGCGGATCCAGAGGGGGGGAAAGGGGGTCCGGACCCCCCTGAAAAATCACAAAAATATAGAATTTCTTAGCAATAGTGGACCGGATCCCCAGGAATTCTCAAAACTACCAAGCCAGCATTCAACGTTGGGCCATCATCGGCACGCCAGCGAAACGCCATTTAAAGGCGTGTAGCTTGCGGGCCGATGATGGCCCGCTTTTAGTGATATTTGGATCCTCTCTCCCTTAAAAAAAGAAGAAAAAAAACGTTGTCAGAGTTCGGATCCAGATCAGATCCGAATGGAATTCAGGAAAGAATGTTTCGTCAATTTAAACATTTGGGCATGCGATAGAAAGCATGCGAAGTATCAATACTGTCGAATATCCGACTTTGTCGTGCAAAAGCCGATGCGCACGAGAAGCATCTCCAAGTATCATTTTCAGCACCGATACATGATATTTTTCGAGATTACAAGAGATTCGTATGCAAGCGCTAGTCTCTCTCTCTCTCTCTCTACCACCTGCTTTCAAATTGTGCCAATAGTTTGTGCCAAATCAAATCAGGGGCAAACAGGCATATCTGTAAGCGAAACGTCTGACTTTGCGTCCGATGCCTCGAAAGAATATAATTGAGCCGTGACATGAGATTTCCAACAATCAGCAAAGCCTCAGATGAGCCTGCGCATATGCACAGTCTGATCAGAGTCTGCTAGTCGCTTGAATATTCTATGAGTGTTAAGCTACTGACTGAACATCGTTTGGAGTTTGCAAGCTTAAAAGGAGGCTGCACAGGCTCGTATGAGTCTACACTCGTCAAAATGCGACATTGTGTCGCGGCTCAATTTATGATATATTGGCTTCGAACCGATGCGTACGATTCATATCTCGGAGAAAAGGAAAAATTCAGACAAGTACCACAAATTTAGTTTTTCATGCATGCAGTGTGCCGTTTCATGCTCCAGTTCATTGAAATTGTTTTTTTGCATGCCAACCCATGAAAAGGAGACACAGCTAGGCAATTATGTTTTGTGTGCTAAGTCCGCTTTCGTGTGCAAAAGCCACCGCGTGCTACCCGCCCGAGTCTTAAAACAACAACAGCACGTGGTCTGATAGTCGGCTTCTTTGATCTCAAACACATGTCCGTGAACCATTACCCCGTCCCTTTGTCTGCGGCTGATACTATTAGCAGTGCCAGACCCAGCCCCCCCCCAAAGAGGCTGTGACAAACCAATTTTTAGCAGACAGTTTGGGCCCAGATCTGGCCCGACAAAATGTTTAATGTTTTGTTCTAGAAACAAAGGTGCTGATAAGACTGTGCCGTGTGCGCAGGCTGATCTTCGCATATAACGAAGTCGGGGTACATATATCTGCAAACGTGTGGTAAATAAAGCGAGGCTTTACTGATTTCAAATTCACAGTGTGGGCAGTTAAGGCGCTGGCGATTTTCCGCGGATGCGCAGGCTCGCCTGAGCCTTCGCTACTCGCATAGCTGGCTTATTTCATGAAATTAAATATGTAAATATTAAATTCATCAAGATGCAGGATTGTGCTACAATCAAGTTATTTCTTGGTACATGTATGTGCGTCTGTGCGTACATTATACCTGGACCCTCCATGTGCAGTTTCATGAGGACAGACACGCCGCAATCGGCTCAACAGTTTGTTAAAATTTTCCATTTTGAGGAATTTGATGTTTTTGATTGATATGAATAGCCATTATTACATGTACTTAGAAAACCGCTGACAAGTATTTTAAAGTCAACGTACGTAGATGTCTAGAATTTTTATTTAGCTAGAGTCTTCATCCACTTTAAACTTTGTTAGTGAGCAGATTGTGCAAACACACAATGCTCTCCTGAGCCTTTGCTGATCACATCTGTCATAAGTACCAAGCTCATATGGGGCTCCGCGCAAGTTGATTTCATGCTCCGGTCCGAGCTGTGTTCAAGAAAAGAGCACACGCATAGAATTAGAATGATAGAAGTGCCCTCCGTGTCGCACGCGGCTTGGACATATTGCCAAACTGGGAAATCCTTTAAAATGCTTTAAAGGGAGAAGGGGGTAGGGGGTGTCAGTCGGATGAGAATCACACATATTTAAGCCTTAAGTACCTTGAACAAATGAGATGATGACCAGGCTGGTCGGTAAATATTAAATATACGGTGGCTTTATTTTCCGCATTGGATGTCTCGGTGAGGAAAAAAAACCATGCGACTTGCACGATTTTCTCTGCATTTTGCACGAAACCGAATGACCCCTTGTGTTGCAAATGTCCACGGCAATCACTATACATCAACTTATTTCATTCTGTCTCGCCCAGTGATCGTCTCATTTTCCGCAACTCTCTCTCTCTCTTCGGGGCTGGTATTTTAGAAAAAACGAGTACGTGTCACAGCACACTTATGCCTGTGTCAACGTGCATAATCCACGTACAATAAGCTGAATCGCGGCCTTTGGTCAGTATTAAATAATTATATCAGCCATTTGGGTGGATACATATACTCAATAGGGTAAGTCAAAGCAGTTTAGGAATCGTTGCAGGAACTTGTCCGTGCATCAAGTTCGTCAATGCTGGTGACCTTGAATAATCAGATCACCCATCTAAGTAGAATGGAACATTCCAAATGTCGCTACCGCTCACGTGCTGAACGGTAGAAGTATACCAAACACAGATGGGACAAACAGATAAACGGACCTCGATTTTCCGCCGAAAATAACATGTGTTCGTAATTTTAGAAATTCACTTTTCCGAAAAAAGGCAGTGTTCGATTTTTTAGGATGTTTTAAAAAATATTTTCAACGATAATTTTAGGTGTTCGTAATTTTAGAGTGTTCGAAATTTTAGAACATTTACCGTACTTTGTAAACAAAACATGACATCACTGTCACTCTTGGCTGGCAGGACAGTATCAGCAGAGTATCCAGATGTGTTTCTTTGAGGTGATGATTACATCCCCATTAACAATTTTTTCAGTCATGTGGGTTGTTTTTCCTGGGTTGAAGCAGTAGTGAGCTGTCAGGATATTGTTTTGCTCAATGGAACAACACTGTGGAACAACAGTGGGATTCAAAGCCTCAACCTCCTGGTCACAAGTCCGGCATTCTATCAACTGAGTTATGGTGCTCCCAAGTCCTGTCCCCAATGTTATCAACTATTTTCATGCTCAACTCAACTGAGCATGAAATTTCAATTACTCATATATATTTAAAGACTAAAATGCTGAAAAATATTTTTTTCCTGCTTTCAAGCTCTCAGATGATGTATTTATCATGCTAATAAATGTTAAACTATTGCTGGTATTTTAACATTATTGAGTTGAGCAAGAAAAAGTATATAATCCCGGGACTTGGTTAGCAGCTTACAAAGACTTTACTAACCTTAAACAGTCTGGCAGCAATATGTTTTGTGTCATATACAACAGGAAACAACTCATGTATGCCTTTCTTAAACTCCTGATAGGTACCTGCCATTATAAAGATAAAACAAATCTGTCACATTTATATAAGTGATAAGGTACATATATATGAAAAATATATCAGACAAGTTAGAAAATTATATCATTCAGTATGATCAGCCTGTACACTGAGAGAAAGTCAACTCTTCGTACATATTAACCTCACTCCAACCAAATGCTCTGATGCTCAAGTGCTGGCTAAATATGAAAAACAACTGTCCAAGGAAGAGAATCCAAAATCGTGGAATGTCATGCAATAGCATCAGAGTGTTTGGTAGGCGTGAACCTGCTAGTTTAGTTTGTGAACCAGATAAAACTAGATTGAATATTATTATAGCCTTGTCGCAAACAACAAAACACAAACTTAACCCTTTTCCCGCCAGTTAAGACTTTTGTCATCGGCGCAGTCTGATCAGGGTTCATAGTGTTTGCTTCCATGATAAAATCTAGTCAAAAGTGCTCTTGAATATATGCAGCAGACATAAAAAGCAGATGGTAATTTCAGGAACAAAAAAAATACTACCGGGAAAAAGGTTAAACAGAAACAAACCAAATCAAAGTATGGACAAACTCCTTTTTAGAACATTAGGGTAAAAATCGGAATGACATCAGGCCCCTCCCCCCCCCCCCCTCCTTCAAGTGGACAAGTAAAAACATTTTGCAAATTTTGTTTTGTCTTTCCCTCCAAAAGATCAATAAAACCAAAATTATTGCAGTGAGATGAAAATAAGACTCTTGCTTTGCTTCAGGCATTTTTAAACAGAGAAGTGGGAATGCTAGGGTATTTTAAAGAAAAAGTTGGGCTTAGTAAGGAGAAGGGTCAAAAGAAAAAAGAAGGAATAGAAGACAAGTAGTGCCCAGTTGGTAGTCAATATGAAATATCATGAAATATCCAGCCTTACTGCTCATAAACAGAACCATGTATTTTTAAAGTATTAACTCCATATGTGAAAATTCAAAATTTCTAAAGTCCTGAATTTTAGAAAATCAGAATTTAAAGTTTGCTGTATGCCTCCAAATTTACAAAAATTCCAAGATAAATGGTCAAACATCTTTAAATATACTGAAACTAGATCAGAAAAGTCATTATTACCTGCAGAATTCAGCATTTTGAGGCAGACTTTCTATGGAAAGTCAGCCTCAAAATCCTGAATTCAGGAATTATCAAGAAAACTTTCAGCCATGTAACTCTTTACCTACCGGGGGCCACATTTGTCATCTGCTGATAACCTTTGCAAACAGTTTGAACCCCGATCAGGCCGCAATTTGTCAAGCCTGATCTGGTCCAAATTATTTGACACTCTGAAAGTATAACTGAAGGATTTTGTTTTTAAAAATAAATTTGAAAGGATAAGTTTTGAAACAACTCAGCAGATGACAAAAAAATGTCTGCAACATTACCCAGCATGCAAAGAGTTAGGATAGCTCTTAATTTACCTGGAAGAGGTCTGTAAAACTTGTCATAAACTAGCATCAGATCCATCAGCATATTGTGACCTAGTAATGGCTGAAAAAAAAAAAACATTTCACTATTTTAAAATGCACACACAAAAGCCAAAAATATTAGAACAAAGTAAAACAAACCTTATGGAAACAACAATGACACCTAATGGGACAAAAATATTTCAATATTGCACTTGTCCTGCAGGACGAGTGACTTATAATTTTCACTTGTCCTGCAAACACATGCACTTGTCCTGTAAAAGTGTATGCAATAAAGAACACAATGGAGTTATATGTAATATGACTTATAAAGTTCCTTATATCACTGCTAAAATGGTATTTACCCAGTCAGTTTCATCACTGCATCCAATACACTGACCAAAAGATTTCAGTCAAAACTAAGAAAATGCTAGTTTCACCCTCAGATTTTAGCACTCATCCTATACATCCTATAGGACAAGTGCTTTGGGAAAAATTACTCGTCCTTTCTAGATTTCCCTCGAAATTACAAGCGGACGAGTGGAATTTATGTCCCCTGCACCTATAGAACAAAATTGACCTATAATTACAATAATTGACCTAATAAGCTTTCAAATTCTTTTGAAAACAGTGAAGATCCAGATCAGCTGACTTCTAATGAAGACAGCTGACCTGAATCCAGGTTTTTTCATCTATCAAATGAATACATGCTACTAATAAACTAGAATTATGTTTGTTAAACACTGTGCCTCCAACCATATGCTTGTCCATAAAGAAGGTGCTCTTTTTCGAAACAAGGGCCACAACTCTGATAGTAGTTTTTGGAATTCCTTCAAAAGTTAATCAGGTCATCATTTTATCATCTATTATGAGCTAACTGAGTTGCAAGACTGCAGTTCTTATAGTTGACCAGATATTCTGCAAACAAGGTACAAGTGAACCAGGGGAAATAACTTTGTAAAAACTCATGAAAGCCAGATGGGCTAATAATGTGATCTCAGATACTCCTTAAGTTTCAACTGGACATGCCTAATACAGTGTTCACACAGGGAAGTTTGAGTATAAATTCAAGGACTTCTCAAGACTATTTTACAGTTTTCAAGGACTAAAAGTTAAGGAAAAATACTGATCAAAGTGTTAAAATTCTACATCCTGATTACTGGACTGAGATAATGGAGACATTAGTACTGGAAAATTAGTATAAAATTGTTGTGCCTTTATTTGTATGCTGCACCAAATAAAGGCACAAAAATTATATACTGATTTAGGTCTCTATCAACAGTGCTAAGTCCTACAGAATAAAGTAGAATTCAAGGACTTTTCAAGGCTTTTGAGTGATTTTTCAGTACTTTTCAAGGCAGTCAAATTTTCAAGGACTTTTCAAGAAAGCCCTCTAAATTCAAGTACTTTTTAAACCTGTGAATATATGAGGAACATGATCAAGTTGATGAAATGGGTTAAATTTTACCTTTTTGTGTTCTTTTAGAATTCTGAAGACCCTGGTGAAGCCGAGCATGTTCTGTATGACTTTCTGTTCAGCCTCTCTCTGGTTCTCAGCCTCGCTGGTTTCCAGCTCCTGTCGTTTCTCAGCAGATATCTTTGCTACCACTATCTAGATAAAATCACTCTCCATAATATGGGCCTCGTCGCGACAAAACCTGTCTTTGGGGTTTCTGACAAAGTGAGACTCAAACCAGTCTCCTCAGCTACAGAGACTAGGTAGAAAATTGAAATTTCACCTGTATTAAGTTTAGATATGATACCTTCCAAAAAGCGAATAACAACGGCGCTGATCAGACTGTGCGGATGCGCAGGCTGGTCTGCACCTTTGTTGTTCGCAAACCTCCGAAGACAGGTTTTCTCTTGACAAGGCCCATATATGCAATTACTGAATTATTTTATTTATATTTCTTGTTGTTGGTACTGAAAAGAGACATGCCAGTGGGCTATAGATAATCTTACATGGATGCTCCTTTGCTATTGAATTACAGTAAAACCTGTCTTAAGCGACCACTCAAAAAGAAGACCAAAAATTGGGTTTTAAGACCAATTATCACTTCATTCAGGTCAAAAGTATTGCAGAATGCTCCATGGGGAGCATTCTGCAATACTTTCGACCTCAGTATGCTACCATTTCCCATTTAGATCTTTGTTATGTCTAATTTTGAGTGGCCACTTAAGACAGGTTTTATTTATTAAACGAGTTGAAGAAAAGAGATAAAATGTGAGGCTGTGCATAAAATCTGCTTATTAAGTCTGCAGCATATATTTAATCCTTTGAGGACCAAAGATCCCATAATGGGTACTTTGCGAACATTGAAGACACAGATGAAATGCCGCATTATGTGGCATTTCATCAGGATCTGCACTGTTTGCTAAGACAAAAACAATCTTACGAGAAAGACATATATTTTTTCATAATTATAACCTGTGACCCCTCGATGTATACAATGGACCATCCTGACTTAAGTTATAACCACATCAAACTTTATGGAAAATTCTATTGGTCCAAAAAGCTTAATTGCACTTAAAACTAGATTTCATCATGGAAGCAAATATTATTGTTTGCAATCTGGCCCACCTCAGTATATAAAACAGATGAGGGAGAGCAGACAACTCACGTCGTGACTGTTGGCAAAGAGTTATACGAACTGTGTCTGTTAAAAATCAGTATTTTCCATCTAACATAATCAAAAAATCATTTCATATTAAATACGATTACGGTAAA
Organism: Loripinus fragilis; assembly: GCA_964019695.1. Taxonomy (NCBI): domain Eukaryota; kingdom Metazoa; phylum Mollusca; class Bivalvia; order Lucinida; family Lucinidae; genus Loripinus; species Loripinus fragilis. The sequence goes on from OZ026525.1 coordinate 79,609,698, forward strand.
TGTTCTAAAATTTCAAACACTAGCTGCCTGCCTAAAAGGCCTAGACAAACAGCCCAGACCCAGATCAGACTGCTTCTTCTGATCAGGGTCTTCCCTGTTTGCTATTCTGACATGCATTTCCTCAATTCCAGCCGTGATAACCGACATCTTATTGCAGACAGAAAGAGAAAAGTGTTTGAAATTTTAAAATATTTACCTTATAAACAATTTAACACATTAATTTTGAGCTGTGACATGTAATTTCCAACAATGTGGCATTTTGACAAGTCTAGACTCAGACGAGCCTGTGCAGCCTCCTATTAAGCTTTGAAACTCCAAATGGTGTTCAGTCAGTAGCTTAACACTCATAGAATAATCAAGCGACTAGCAAAGGCTCTGATCAGACTGCGCGTATGCGCAGGCTGGTCTGAGCCTTTGCTGGTCGCACATACCACATTGTTGGAATTCCCATGCTGCGGCTCATTTAGTGCTGAATACCCAAGATTTTTTCATTTTTTATTAAAAAAATTGCAAATTTCTGAAAATCTTTATTGAAAGGTTAAATTGTACATACATTTTTCTCAGTATCCACAGTAGTCCATATCATGGGAAACCTGCCCTTCAATTCTGTACTCAACACATACACTCGGATACCCTCCATCTCTGAAAAGTAACAACATCATATGGGCCACAATGCAAGAAAACCTGTCTTTGGGGTTTTCGACAAAGCGAGTTTCAAACCAGTCTCCTCACCTACATAGACTAGCTAGAAAATTGACATTTCAAATGTAGCAAGTGTACATATGATACTTTCCAAAAAGCGAATAACAAAGGCGCTGATCAGACTGTGCGGATGCGCAGGCTGGTCTGCGCCTGTGTTGTTCGCAAACCCCCATAGACGGGTTTTCTCTCAACAAGGCCCTTATAAGTACATGGGTGAAAGTTGAAAATTTCAAGCAAATCCTGACCTTTTGAAATTCCAATCTTAAAACTTGCAGTTTGCCTACAAAATATTAGCAATTTCAAGTTTAAATGGTCCGTTATTTTTGTTTGTGTTGATTCTTTACGTCCAAGTCAACAATTTTTCGGTTATGTCGGGACGGGTCTTCCTGGGTTATACCAGTAATGAGGCCCTGAAAGGGGGTCCCAGGCATCCTATATCTCTTTTAAAAAAATCGAAAAGTATCTCATATCCTTAAAAAGAAATGGGCAAATACCCCCAAAATTCATTCCACTTCCGAAGGCTTTGTATCACCATATCGCTAAATGTACTTTGAATTTTCACAAAACTATCCCCTATCCCTTTAAGTATATGGCCAGTATCCCTATATCCCTAAAAACCCTTCCAGGGCCTTAGTACTAAGCAGAGGACAAAATGCAGTGCCTCCAGTGAGGCTCAAGCCCGAAACCCCTCAATCTCGAGTCAAGCACTCTACCAATGAGCCACCACGCTCCTCTAAATGGTCACTTTTCTTTAAATACCATAAAAATTATACAAGATGCCCATGCATTATTAGAACCATTACCTTTCATGAAGATGGGGTGGGCATTTATTAGAGGTTACAAGTGCACGAAAAGTCATTAAAATATCCCATAATTTCTTGCAAAGGATCATCATCTTGAAAAAGGCCCTAATGTAGTAGTGTTGCTAAGTCCATGGAAGATTATTGACACGGTAAAGGTTTGTTTCATCACTAATTGTAAGAACAGGGAATTTCTCATCCTCTACCTGGAACGATAAATCCCTCCATGGCTGAGCATGGAAACCTTGCTCACCCATGGAGGGATTTTTCTTTCAGGTGGAGGATGAGAAATTCTAGGTGGAGGATTAGAAATTCCAGGTGGAGGACTAGAAATTCCAGGTGGAGGACTAGAAATTCCAGGTGGAGAACTAGAAATTCCAGGTGGAGGATTAGAAATTCCCTGTAATCAGTTGTACATGGAGAACCATGCCCAGCCATGGAGGGATTTTTCGTTCTAGATGGAGGACAAGAAATTCCCTGTTCATACCATTTATTTGGACCGAGAAAGAAGGGAGCTGTCAGTTGAGTTATCAAACAACAAATTTGAAAAGTTTCTGCATAAGATGGGATGTGAAAAAAAAAAAAGATTTTATCATCATGGACGTTATTACATAACATTGCAAAATATGTAAATCATTAGTTGTTTATCCATTTTAATACATGGCGTTACATATCACCCCCAGAGGCGATATGTCGGGAGAATTATGTTTGAGCGGAAATCATACTGTGACGGAGTATGAAATGAGCGGAGAACCATACAGTCAAAAGAGTGGAGAGATAAACCATTCAAATGAGCGATTTTTCCAGGTAATGACCTTTAAATAAGTATTCACTCAGTTGTATGACCTGTAATGGTCAACATTGCTCTGTCCTTAATATCTGATTGGGAGCGTATTTCAGTGGCGGATCCAGAGGGGTTTCACCCCCTCCCCGCTTTTTAAATATCCTATGAAAATGAAATAATTTGGTCTCACTGAGACCAAATTATTTCCTTTTCATGGGATATTTAAGATAAATGAGGTAAAATCAGCAAAGCGAACCCCCACTCCTTTATACTTATGAACCCCTTCCCAGGAATCATTGATCCACCCCTGCATCCGGATGTTTACCTGGAAAATTCGCTCATTTAAATGATTTAAACATCCGCTCTTTTGCCTTATAGTTCTCCGCTCTTTCGCAAAAATAAATCTGCTCTTTCGCATTATGGATCCGCTCAAACATTAATCTCCTGATATGTCATGTGATAAAAGAAATATTTGTTACCTTCTTGTTGTATTGTAAGTGTAGCACCATCTTGACAGCCAACTACCCACTCTGCTACCCGGGAACAAACTTTCTGGACACTTTTTTCATCTATGTCTCTGAAATAAAAACAATCTGTAAACAGGCACAGAAGTTATAAAACTTGTTTCATGCCTCATTTAAATTGGGGCCGGAGAACCCTTACGCAGGTGACAATAATATTTTAATATGGCACTTGCCCTGCAGGAGGAGTGACTTACAATTTTCACTCGTCCTGCAAATACATGCACTCTTCCTTAAAAATTTGCATGCAATAAAGAAAATGGGGGGGGGGGGGTAATTTGATGTTTTAAAATCCCTTAGATCACTGCTAAAATGATATTTACCCAGTCAGTTTCATAACTGCATAATTGAGTGACAAAAAGAGTTTTTAATTCAATACTCATGATCCAGTGGCCAAGCTACCTTGACAGGTTGTCATAAGTTTTACTATCTGTGTAATATTCATTTTATCAGTGAAATAAGTAACTTGACGGGTAACTAATTAAAAAGAATGTAGACAAGGGACGAAATGCAGTCTGGTCAATATTCAGTCATCAAGAAGAAAATTCAATAATTACAGCGATACAGTCTGTCACTATACAATTTAAACCTATTTCAGTGATGAAAATGCGCTCCGAAAAAATCAATATTTACTTCAATACAGTCTACCACACTATCATGCATTATAGCTGCGCAGCTTTTATTCGCCATTTGCAATCACAACATCCGGTTTCTACTTTCGTAATTGAAAAGGCATTTGGCTCGATGAAAACACTTCCTGCCATTAAGAAAATGCTAGTTTCACCCGCAGATTTTAGCACTCGTCCTGTAGGACGAGCGCTTTGGGGAGAATCACTTGTCCTTTCTAAAATCCACTTGTCAATACGAGGGGACGAGTGGAATTTTTGTCCCCTGCTTACGCATAAAAAATGTCTTGTTTTTTAATTTTGGCCCTGAGGTTATAAAACTTTTTTCATGCTCTACTCAACTGAGCATGAAAATTATCATGCTAATAAATGTTAAAATGCCAACAATTTAACATTTATTAGCATGATTAGGTTTGAAAGCAAGAAAAGTCTTTATTTTTCAGAAATTTATTATGAGCAGTGGAAATTTCATGCTTGGTCGAGTTGAGCATGAAAAAGTTTCAAAACCAACTGTAAACATCCTTGAGAACTTTTATTATGAACGGGCAAAATGAATGAATACTCTGAGAGGAATTTACCATATCACAACTTTTTGTTTTTAAGTTGCATCAGATGACATTTTCATTTTTTTTACTACCCTTTTCATCCCATTAAGTGAACAAGGTGTAAAAGTGTATGTTCATCATGATTTTGAACATTTTACTTAAATCAAAAATAAATATTTCATTATGTAGTTATTTTATTTTCATAGATCATTCCTTCACCCCAATAAGTTAATTACAGCAGTACGGTAAATGTTCTAAAATTACGAACACTAAAAAATAATTATTTTTTCTGCTTTTCGTAATTTTAGAAATTACGTTTGTGAAAAATAAGCTAGTGTTCGAAATTTTAGAATGTGGGCTTTATCATGAGAAAAACAGAATATATGCATGTCAAAATGTGGTAGAAATGTGTTGAAAACACGGCGATATGATTCTGTGCTATCTCCTCTTTTTTTCTTTTCTTTAATCTTATTAAAACCGCCGCTAAATTCATGCGGACTGAGTCAGTAAAATGTCCAGTGCGTGCGGTATTCTCCAAGTCGAGAGCCAGGCACGTGCATATTATGCCACTTTTACTTAAAAGTCATAAAAGTCCACTGATTTAAACTATTCGATAAGCCGAGTCTCCTATGTTCACTCGTCTCGGACTACCGATGAATCACTACACTATTTCGTTCTTCCTTCAGAAATCCAAAACGCTTTCGCTCGCTCTGCCGACTTCGAATTCCAGTTAATATTGTACCTCGGACCCAGTAATTTTGGGTCCCAGATTGTACTCAAGAATTGAAACCGCAAGACATCTCGTACGATCAGATTTTTTTTGCAAAGATCGACACAAAACTTTGAAATACGTAGACGAGTTCCCAGAGTAAAAAAAAAAAAAACTGACAAAATTCAAAAAGAACACACACACACACACATCTCTCTCTCTACATCCACCGATGCAATGTTTACTTTGACGTGCCTACACCAGTCTCTCTCTCTCTCTTTCCTCCCTCCCTCCCTCCCTCCCTCTCTCTCTCTCTCTCTCTCTCTCTCTCTCTCTCTCTTTCTCTCTCTCTCTTTCTCTCTATCTCTCTCTCTTTCCATTTGCAAACACAGTTTGGATCCAGATCAGACCCGAATGGTATTCAGGATAGAATGTTTTGTCAATTTAAAAGTGTGTGCATGCGATAGAAAGTACACAAAGCATTAATACTGTGGAATGTCCGACTTTGCCGCGCACGATAAGTTTGGGTTTTGGGTCCTCATCGGATGCAGTTGTAACAAGATTGATTGACTGACCCAAACATTGTTTCAATATTCTAAGAAACCAAGCCAAAACAAAAGATTTGTGTGCAAACATCTCTCTCTCTCTCTCTCTCTCTCTCTCTCTCTCTCTCTCTCTCTCTCTCTCTCTCTCTCTCTCTCTCTCTCTCTCTCTCTCTCTCTCTCTCTCTCTCTCTCTCTCTCTCTCTCTCTCTCTCTCTCTCTACTTTTACGACCTGCTATCAAAGTTTGCAAACAGTTTGGATCCAGAAGATCTCCGACGTGCCTGATCAGGTACCAAGAGTTATAATCTAGTCTGACTTTGCGTCCGATGATCACGGAACGTTTCAGACAAGTACCTTCTTTCAGATGCATGCCATGGGCCGATCAAGAGGGGGGGCAGGGGGTCTGGACCCCCCCTGAAAAATCACAAAAATATAGGGTTTCCTAGCAATATTGATCCGGATCCCCTAAAATCACAAAGCTAACAAGCCAGCATTCAATGGTGGGCCATTGACACGCCAGCAAAACGCCATTTCAAAGGTGTTTCGCTGATGGGCCGATGGTGGTGCATTTTTAGTGGCATTTCGTCCTCTCTCACTACCCCCGCTGACAAAAGGTTCTGGATCCGCGCATGCATGCAGTGCATGTGAACCGGCTCGATTGAAATTAAACTGTCGACGGACATAATTTCATGATATTTTGGTACTTACAACGTGCAACAAAGACTCAGACGAGCCTGCGCAAGTCTGCATTCTCAATTCAGCATTGATGGCTCTGGTATGTCAAGCATCACCGCTTTTATGTTGAATGGATTAATTTTGTGTCTCACGACTCAAACCACAACTTGGAAAAAGGCCCTTTCGTATATAAGTTCTATAAGCAAACTAACTTAGCAAATTTACTCAGTTGTTTAACGCTGTGGTTTGCATGGCTTTTTTAAAGTATACCTTGAAAATATTAACCTGATCCTGGCCTTTATCATTTACATAATTTCACAGCCGATTGATCTTCTAAATATATCGTCGGCGTTCATCGTATAACTAATACAGAAATGCACGTGGTACTTTTTAACACAATAGATATATATACCGCTATAATGCTAAATTTGCTATGAGCTGCCTGCGTGGCTCAGTGGGTAGAACACATGAATATTGCACACTAATATTTTTAAGCTCTGCGTTGTTAGTTCGAATCCCGTACGCGACATTTATTATTGTAACTATTGAAAAGACTATTGTTTTTATTTTTATTAAATTTTCTCCTTTTGCAATACCGTTTCTCTATTTTAATTTGATCTCTTTGGAGACTACAACATTCTCTCGTCGGATCCGTATCACTGTACTTCAACTATCGCCTGTCATCTCTTCAGTTTTTAAAATATGAGCTGCGACATGCGCTTTCCAACAATGTGGCATTTTGAAACGAATAGGCACAGGTGAGCCTGTGCACCCTCATTTTAAGAATTGAAACTAAATGCTGTTCATTCAGTAGCTTACCATCCATAGAATATTCAAGTGACTAGCAAAGGCTCTGATCAGACTGTGCGTATGCACATGCTGGTCTGAGCATTTGCTTGTTGCACATACCACATTGTTGGAAATGTCATGTCGTGGCTCATATATGGACCTCCTTGCTGCTTTTTTAAAGAAATGCTTCGACCTGCTATAACTGATTTATTTTGCCAAGAGCACGAGTGTAGACCTATATTCGCAACCTAAATTCTAACTCCAAGCACCAAGTTGTCAGTCATTGCTTTTTCAAAGAAAACGTGAACTTACATGTTTTGTGTTTATGTGCATTTCTTTGACATGAAAGCAAAGAAAAATGAAATAAAAAAAGTTGGGTCGACCAGGATTCGAACCCACAATTTACGTATTCTGAGCTATTCTGACCATCCACACGACTACCGTGGAAAGTAGAACTTCATTGAGTTATCAACGGATCTTATCGCAATTGTACAAAGACGTTTATTTCCGTAATTGCTCGAAACATACCGATTGCACACGATCCATCACGAAAAACTATATATTCAGTGTAAATACCGTAATAATTCATTCATGCATAAAGGTCAGGATTGGGTTAATTTTGTAGAGGTATAGTAACATCTACTGTTACTTGCAAAAGTTCAATTTTGACGACCAGGCAGCGTATGACCTAAGTCCTTCATGGTGAACATAAGCTTAGATGGGCGTTTTCTCGCGGTAAATGTAACTCCTAATCCTTGCCCGATGCATGTCTGTTTAATGTCTGTGACCATGTTAATGACCATTGCTGAAGAATTCCGATGGATTGAATGCTTCTTTCGCCAATGAAGGGTTTTAAAAAGATTTGAGCCTGCACTGTTTTCCGTCGATAGATGCATAGACAGCCTAAACCAATAACATACATGTACTTTGTCACGTTCATGTAGAAAAGTCTGTGCTTTTTATGGGCTCTTGCCTTTGATCTTATCTGAAGGCATGTATCGCACAATTAGCAGACAAAAAGTATAGTCTTGCACTCGGCATGCGAAAAAGAACGTCACGTGCCAGATTACCCATTTAAGTAGAATGGAACCTTCCCATTGTCGCTGTACGGTATAAGTAAACCAAGCATAAACGGACATCGATTTTCCGCCGAAAATAACTTGTGTTCATAATTTTAGAAATTCACTTTCCCAAAAAAGGTCAGTGTTCGATTTTATAGGATGTTTTGAAAATTATTTTCGGCGATAATTTTAGGTGTTCGTAATTTTAGAGTGTTCGAAATTTTAGAACATTTACCATATTCATTGCCTTTATCTAAACATCTGGGGGCTGCCATATTACAGTAATGGGCATTAAACAGATGGACAATTTAACCTCCATTTCACTCAGCTAAATGACTCATGGAATCACCTTGCAAGTGATTCCATACATTGCTTCATTTCAATATTGGATAATGGATATTCTGTTTTAATAACAATCAAGTCAGATTAATGCAAATTAGAATGTTACGACTATTTAAAGAAAAGTATTTTGATTTTCAATAAGTTTCAGTTGATTTTGGTGTGTCTTATTGTACCCAAAATGAAGAAAGTTGTTACAAAATATTTCGTCTGCTATAGTAATAATTAGTGCTTTAAGGGTTAAATTTTAGAAATATGATCAAACATCTGCCCATGTATCAAAATATAGTTATCAGTGTACACACTGCTTAAAATATTACTCTGTAACATTGTGAATTTTGGTCATTATCAAGGATCTATGATTCAGCTCTGGTAGTGTGTAAGCAGGTCATAGTGCTTCCAGTCCACTTGTTAGGAGCTCATTTACCTGAAAATGGCCATGCTCTAGTGGCGACCGAAGTAATTAATTACAGGCTAATTGAAGGGATTTCACATACATTAAATGAATGAGTATTCCTTCTATAATAAATGCATTTGAAAAAAGTGTGAATTTTCACTTTAAGAAAATCTGAAAAAGAGGGGGGGGGGGCATTTATTAGGAACAAAATCTAACAGTGATTTTTTTAAAATCCATTCCTTGCACTACACATCGTAGTTTTCTATGTGATAATGTAGAAAATACACCAAAAACAGCCTTTTATATTTAGTTATTTTTTGCTGACTGGGAGTACATAGATAAACATAACAACTCGGACTTTCCTTGCTTGTACTCAATAACATACTCTCTGCTTCAATTACCACTAATGGGTCTGTATACAGAAAAACTGTTGACTGGGACATTAAGCAACAGCTAAAACACAGCATTTAGGGTGTGTTTCAATGCTAAACAGCTTAGGTATTTGTTTTGACTACCTAATGAGGTGTGTAAATTCATTGTAGTATTGTCATTGCATGAAGTGTATATCAGGTAAGTATGAGTAAAATTCAAGGACTTTTCAAGGACATCTCAAAGCATCTCCAACAGTTTTCAAATCAAAAATACTGATCTAAGTGTTAAAATTCGACTTCAGAAATGCTAGACTGAGATAATGGAGACATTAGTATTAGAAATTAAAGTACTGCCGCATTAATAAGAAACGCGAAGAATCGACTTTAAGTGCATCTTTTCACGTTATTTTCTCTTGAACTTTTCGATATGTGGGAAGAAAAAGCTGCAGTATTTTTTGACAAAATTTTCAACTTGATGTTTTTGCTGTGTTTTTCTGTAATTAGATGGAATTTTGGCATATTTTTGGTTCTTTTCAACGGGGGAGTATTACTGTTGATAGAATGGACATAAACTGACCCAGTTTATTAATAATATGCAACGGTTGACTAAGTAATTCGATGCCGTTCAGGTCAGTGATCCCCGTGTTGGTTATATACTGAACAAAAGAGAAAACGTTTCACCTGAATTGTTTGCCATTTATATGCAAAATAATGCAATCCAGTAAAGCAAATGAAAGTGTATCTGACTAATCAAAGACTTGGTTATGCATAAAGTGAAGGCTTACGGATGTTGTTACGAGGAAACACATGAAAGTAAGAAAGAGGGCAAAGATAAGGAATCGATACAATCAAGCCCACACCTCACACAGGATACCAATTGGAAAGTGACACCTTCACAATTAGACATCACAAACGATAGCCAAGAGGTCAGCCCTTTCCATGCAGGGGACCACAAGGCATCAATAAACAGACGCGCACGAAAGCATAACAAAAACAAGAGAGAAAAATGCCATTTAAATGTGACAGGGGTCAAATTTTTCAGGTTACAAATTTGAACGGAAATCTCGCTCAGTTAAGGCCTTCAGATATCCACTGCCAACCCAATCCGAATGAACGAAATTGTAGTCTTAGACATGTGACATCCAAAAATATGCATTGATCGTTTAGAAAAGCAACCTAAGAAAGCGGGGTTTTCATCAAATTGGCCAAGCTTGAAATTTTAACACTGAAATCTCCATAGGAAATCAATGTGTTGTTGCATCTTAGTCTGAGCACATTTCTGGTCGAGAAATGGTAGGAACAATGTCCTGATAGGTCTACCTGATTTGGCAAAAGGAAGAAAGTCATCGAAAATCGTGATAATTCGAAGATTACCAAATATATAATATTCCCTATATATTTTTGTCAAAGGGAGACATTTTACATTTTTTACACATTTGATAAATTCGAAATTGATTTCTGAGCTTGTTTCAAGTGCTAATACAGTTTTCTTGTGTATTAATGCTACACAAGTATGACGAATTCTAATAAGCCTAATAACTTTTTTTGCGCATGCGCAATTGTAAAATTCAGTGAATAAAGCTTTAAACACAAAAAAGAAATTAACTCAGACATCAAACGAGACAAATTGGTGGAGCTTCGACGAATCGCTTGCTGGATGTCTTGAAAACATTATTAAGCTTTAGTAAATACTTTTCGTCCAATGCTTTCTTACAAAATATAAAATATTGTTGTGTAGCATTTTCACTATTGTTCAGTATAGCATAAAGTGTATCGTACATATACAGTACTGCTGCATTAAATTAAAATCGCAAATAAATGACTTTAGATGTACGTTTTCAATTTACATCGCATTGAGCATTCAATAATCGTGAATCATTTCAGGCAGTATTTTGACAAAAGATATTAGCTGGTATTACGGCTAACTTTTGCTCTAATAATTCTGATGGTAGAATTTGGGCATTTTATTCCACTTATTTGACACTTGACGGGGATAATCCTGGGATAGGCCTAATCCTTTTTGTTAGAAAACTATTGTTTCTGCCAAATGGACGTTATTTTTAGCTGGGTCTCATATATAAGCTATTCAAAGCTCATGTCAATTATGCTCTAATATAGATATTAAGGATTCTTGGGCCCATCAAATTTTGCAAAGGGCCCATAGAAATTTCAAAAGGCCCATTAACATTATGTAATGTGCATGTATTTGAATAGGATATGGGCTATCGGCCCATTTTAAGGGCCCATCATCATTTTGGTCCAGGATTATCCCTGACTTGAGTGTTACCATTGAAAGAATGTATGTAAACAGCTCAAATTAACTAATTTCAGAAAATGTATGGTTGACTATATAACTACATAATATGTAGTTGATATTGTTTAGGCCGTTTACCACTGTAAAAGTTGTTTTTACGAAACTGTCCATAATAGCCACACCACGCTGTTTTAGTAGAAAATGTCCTTACAAACATAGCAAACAGTGTTTACCCGGATCAAACTGATCGTATTGGATCAGTTGGATATGTGTCTACGCTGATTGAATCGATACTATCAACTGAATGGCAGTGCTTAAAAATAAAACTGGCATGTACAAAGCAATCACGATTTTAAAATGCGTGATGCTTTTGACACTTACCTGTAGAAATTTAAGTACAGATATATAGGCCGTCACATGGCTGTTACACCATTTAAGTTCCCCCCGCTTTTCAGAAAGCCTAAAAATGTCGAAATTCCCAAGAGATTAGGGGTCAGGGCAGTGGTAGTATATTCTTCAAACAATTTTCTTCTGACACTGCAGGATATTCTAAATCCAGATTTGAGCTTAATATTCGGATAAATGCAAGTAATAAAATAATATTCCAGATTTTCGCGTTTCTTATTATTGCGGCAGGACTATAGTATAAAATTGTTGTGCCTATATTTGGTGCAGCAATTTTATACTGATTTTGGTCTCTGTCAACAGTGCTAAGTCCTACAGAAAATAGTAGAATTCAAGGACTTCTCAAGGCTTTTGAGTGATTTTCCAGTACTTTTCAAGGCGGATCTATATTTCAAGGACTTTTCAAGAAAGCCCTCTAAATTCAAGTATCTTTCAAGCCTGTGCGAACCCTTCAGATGCAGGCTGATTCGGGTTTAAAATTTTCAATATGGCCTATATCTTTCTTATTCTTTCTGGTTGATATACTCATGTCCAATGAAAATGCACCACCTACAAAAATGACTATATCTTTTTAACGACATGACATTTAATTTTTGCAACTGAGTCTTATTGTACTGTAGCAATTCTGTAAGTTACTGCTGGTCTTTAAAACCGAATGATCACTGATGACACGTGCTGGAACCATTTAACAAAACAACGGTCAAAACAGAAAGTCACAGAACCAGCCATCGAATGTGTCAGAATTTTCAAAAGCATTATTTTCGCATTTTTCTTTGTAGAAATTGCAAAGAATCTCTAAATTGATAGCCAGGAATAGTCATCTTGCCTTGAAATCGGCTATAACGTCACAATGTGACGTCACTAGCATAATTTTGACTAAGCGTAAAATCGAAGCACTCAATGAATCATTCTTTTACTGATGCAAAATTACGATAGAAGATTCGTTGCTCGTGTAGCGGGTGGTTAACATGGACAGAGCGTAGGTATCAACGTTTTTTTTTATAATCGTCCATCTTCAATCTCTAAAAGCCCACATACACAAACCTAAGAGTATCTGTGTTGAACTTAATGTTAGATAAAACTCGCACTAACAGATGAACACAAATTTTAGAAGATTTAAAACGCTTGTGTTGCGAACAATGGCTGGCCACGCGCTCAAAGTTGACGTCAATGATGCAACGTCAAATTTTTAGAGTATTTGTATGACGTTTTGCATGTGTGTGAGCTTGTACGACGGAAATAAGCATTGTGTAGAACAATAGGTCTGTAGAAATCGCAATTAAACATTTTACGTCAATTTTTGTCGGACCACTCCATATTTAAGCTTACATAGTGACATTGTTCGCGTTAGTGTAACGTTAGCTGTTGCAACTGTCAAATTTGTGGTGAAATGACAAGGGATCTACTGGCAAACAGAAAACATTTAATGAGATTTTTGGGTCTTATTGTATACGCCAAAAGTGCAATTAACGCAAATTTGAGGCTGACGTTATGTCAGTGTTAACGGAGTCACTGGAATTGAATTTTTTGTGCGAAAACATCGCATTTGTCCTAAAAAATAATTATAAATATCACAATTTTGCACAGCTTTTGATAGGCCACAAATATGCGCATCGGAAGCGTGGTGTGTTTTCATTGGACATGAGTATATAATAAGAATGATTTCTGTTTGTTTGTTAGAATTTTTTATGTCCCAGTCAACAATTTTTCAGTTATGTCAGGACGGGTCTTCCTGGTTGAACCAGTACTAAGCAGCGGATAAATCGTCTTGCTCAAGGACACAACACAGTGGCTCCCACGGTGGTGAGACTCGAACTAGCAACTATTTGATCCCTAGTCTACCACTCTACCAACTGAGTCACTGCACTCCGCATAAAAAGTATGATCCGACTAGTAAAGACTTTTTCAGTGAAACTATAACCACAGGTTTATATAAACAAAAATTTTGAGCGTTAAATTGTCATTTTTTTCTTACCCATCTGTTTTAACATATGTTTTGGGTGCTCAAAAGAACTGTCTCATTGAGACGGTTCTTTTGAGTACCCACAACATAGGTTTTGGTTGATAAATAAGAAAATTCATGTTTTGGTACGCACTCTTATCTAAAGACCTGTATAATACAACAAACCTCTCCAATCCAGAAAACATGGCTTTACTGGCAAGATGATCTCTCAACTGTTTCTCTTGTTCTTCGTTCATGTGAGACAGACCCTCATATATAAACTGTAATGATGTATAAGGTGTCAGAAAATGTACTATAAGGCGTGAAATCTCTAATAGTCATTAATGTAAAATTCAAATTTTCAAACTGTGATTTTTGCAAAAATTCTAGTGACTCTGAAAGGAGTTTATAATACAAGTAAATCATTCAAAAACATTCTTTATGATTTTGTTTAATTTGATTCTTTACGTCCCATCAACAATCATTCAGGTATGTAGAGACGGGTCTTCATGAGTTAAACCAGTACTAATTTAGAATTAATGTGTATTGCTCAAGAACACAACGCAGTGACACCAGTGAAGCTCTAACTCATGGCCCCTCGGTCTCGTGTCAAGTACTCTACGACTGAGTCACTGTGCTCCCCACATACTTAATAATAGTCGAACCAAGGGCTATGGGGAGTTAAGTATGGCTTAACATAATTACTCTGATTTTGATAAGTTGAAGGGCTAAAATATTAAGTTCTTTTTATTAATCCCACAACTGAGTTTTACCATCAAAAAATGTAAAATAGATTTATCTAACAATATGGGAATTGATCTGTCTGATCATTATGCCTGCAATCTATTTAAGCATGCAAAATGCATTTAATACTTACCATTGTAAATAATTGTTGTCGCTGTGTTTGTGTTTAACGTCCCTCCGACAGCTAAGGTCATATGGAGACTGGGCCACAGCTTTAAGTCTCATCCGGCAGACTGGTGAAGCTGGGGATCTGATTATAAATTGACAAATGGGGATGCTTCAATGTTTTTTCTTATAAAAGACATGCCCCCAGATAAGAGTGTGTAACTGAAAATTATTTTCTTATTTCCAAACCAAAACATATGTTGTGGGTACTCAAAAGAACCGTCTCAATGAGACGGTTCTTTTGAGCACCCAAAACACCTGTTTCAACTGATAGATAAGAAAATAATCGCAATTTTACACTGAAAATTTTTGCTTAACTGGCCCTATGAAAGAACATACCTTGTTGAAGTCAAACTCATATTTACAGAGGAACTCTAGACTTGAGGCCTGAAAACAACAAATATACTCAGTGTCAATGAAAATTTACCAGTATCTAAATTTCGCTACATTTGTATTTGTAAAATATAATACAACTCTATGGCTACTTTTACGTTCATGTTTCTGGTCAACGACAGACTGTTTTGGAGATATAAAATAGTCGTACGAGCCCTGCAACTATGGTGCAAGTGATGCACTTTCTTTCACTGTTTTTCGTATTTTTTAAGAATTTGAAATCATGGTTTTCAGACGACAATATGCCAGTACATGTCCTATACGTTTTCATTGAAAACTCCACCAACATGGTTTGAATTATCCCATTAAACACAAAAAATGAGGATCAAACATTAAGGTAGCACCAAAACTTTACATTTTCCTATAAAATGCAATGGAAACTACAGGGGTCCGTCAAGGAAATGGTATAATACATTCAGATGCGATAGATGTCATTTTTCATAGTGGTGATGCATGGGACTCTATGCCATAAAATTGAGTGCTGAAGTAGTCGCAGTTCTTCATTGAGAATGAACTTAATACTGTATGGGACTTACTGGTAACTGTTCATTGACGCTGAGTATATGTAGACTTATCAGATACATGTACTAATGCCAAAACATGTGGAAAGAAATTTTCTGGCAAAAATACACAAATGGAAAACTAGAGGTCAAGATAAGGGTGCATACTTAAATTTCTTTTTTATTTCTCAACCGAACCATATGTTGTGGGTACTCAAAAGAACCGTCTCAATGAGACAGGTTCTTTTGAGCACTTAAACACATTTAAACTTAAGGTTCAGCAAAAATTCACATGATTACTCTCAAAGTGTTCGCTAAACTGGAACTATTGGAAATCTACTATGCTATCTATACAACTCATCATCCTCTATCAGCTGTCAGACCAAGTTTGAATCTTCTTCCCGTGAAAGTGAATCCAGCATTGTCCCACTGAGAACCCCCTAGGTATAGTAGTTTTTTTAGATATCTTGATCTTACCCTTTAAAAGGGGCATAACTCCACAAAAGGAAATAATTCAGACCAAAAAAATACGGGTCAACTATTTTTTGATGAGGAATCTATATATGAAATTTGAAATCTGCTACTTAAAATATTTTTTTGAACGGAACAGATACACAGAATTCTAAAACCAATATGCTCCCACTTTTTCAAAGTTGGATTTTTGTTTGACTTGATTCTTTACGTCCCATCAACAATCTTTCAGTTATATAGGGACGGTCTTCCTGGGTTGACCAGTACTAAGTTAGGATTAATGTTCTTGCTCAAGGACACAACAAAGTGACGTTGGCGAGGCTCCAACCAGTGGCCTCTTAGTCTCAAGTCAAGCACTCTACCACTGAGCCACTGTGCTCCCCCAAATCTCATGAACTGGCTACTATCATTATAAGGTGCTAAGCTCAATCCTACCAATAATTTTGTCCTAAAAATGCCATCTGCTTATTATGTCCGCTGCATGAATTCAAACGCACTTCAGAATTCATTTAACCATGGTAGCAAACATTATGAACCCTGATCAGACTGCTCCCAAGGTGCAGTCTGATCTGGGTCCATAATGTTTGCAATATAAGCTATCTTAGTATATAAGCATGTGAGAGAGCAGACGACAATTGCTGTGAATTGCAGGAAAAAGGTTAAGCATTTTTAACTTACCTGGCATACAAATCGCACATCCACAGGACCAAATGACCTTGGACACAGGTAAAAGTTGTAAGTTTCCACATTGTAACTGAAAATATTGTGGAAAATAAACAAAAAAGTGTTTCAATTATCACCCAAATAAAAACTGCAGCAGACGACAACTTCTTCTATCTTTTTTTTGTTTTTAGAGAAAATAGTGTCTGATTTTTAATTGGAATAAAAAAAAAACAAAGAAAAAACTCAAAAATGTCATCTGCTGCAAATCTTTGGGCGGGTCTTAAACAGAGATGAGAACAATCAGCCATTCTCAATCAGGAAAATATGTCGGTTGACTCCAAAATGGAGAAAAACTGATTTTTAAATCGCTTATTAAAGGCTTAAAAAAAAAAAATATCAATAGAAACCAGTCAGTTTATGCTTATTTTATATTCCAAATTAAGTTTTAACTTCATTCAAACATAAATTTCAGCAAAATCAACTGACATTACATAAAGCATGTGGCAGTGCTCAATCAGGAAATCCTGATCAATCCTGAACTTTCTCACCCCTGCTTAAAGTTCTAAATCCATAGGTAACATAAATTACATCAGGTTAAAACCAATTATGACAAAATATCCGATAAGCCTACACAGATCTGATTAGCAAATTTCTTGTTCATTGCATAGGTATTATACATTAGTAACAAGCAATATATTAAACTTGCTTCAGGGATTTTCCTACCTTTCTAAAGGCAGGGCAAGGGGCCTGTTGAATTTGGGAAAAAAAGCAGTTGAATCATCAAAATTGGGAAAATTTGATGCAGTCTAAAAGAACTGGACCACCATTATATGGCCAAGTGCAAATAAGGTGTGACATTTCGGTCAAAAAATTTTGTGTGTAGAATGCATGTGTTCATGTATTTTCTCAAGCAATATACCTTATATTTCATGGAAAATAGGGTTTCTGTTGCCAAAATTAATGTATAATGGAAAAAAATGACATGTAATTGAGAAAAATCCTGTAAGATTGTGACTATACTAAGGTTTGTTTTAGAGAAGATTTGTGCCAAAACTCAATAATTAGTCATCTGTTTTCACTTCTGGTGGCAAAGTATGGTACTAGACAAGATTTTGAACACTGTTTTAGGGGTATTTTATCATTTTTCCACAAAATTACGACAATTTACACCCAAGAAAGGTATTTAGAAATAAATATGACCTAATTAAATTCTACTGCTTACACAAGATGAACAATTGATTTGATGCAAGTACTTCAGCATATACTCTGATGTTGCAGCAAACAACAGTGAAAATTTGGTGTGGATATCTTCTTTATTTTTCCAGTGATTTTAAACTTAAATATTGGTCTGGAACATCCAGATTGGGGTTATTGTTGGGACATATTAACTACATGATATTTCTTTATATATTAACAGCATATAAAAATCAGCTGTGTATTTCCATTGCTGGAAATATTCACAGAATGTTTATTTACCAAAATCCAAAGAAAAACAACAGAATATGATTAAATTATACCAAGTGACCATGCTTCTTGAACACCCAGTATTTTAACAAAAACAGTCATTGTAAAATTTAGAATATTTTGTTTTGGCAACGTTTTGCTGTACAATAGACAAAAAAGAGACACTGGTAACAAAACTGATACTGACCAGAGATATACTGAGACAAAAATTTCAAATAAACATTCATGTTGGACAAAATACGAATGGTAGGAAATGACCATAATACAAATTATGTAGCACAATTTCTGTGATATTGGGAAATACTATTGGAAAGTAAGGTATTTTATGTATCTTTACAACCCAAATTTGGTTCCATTCAATGGTTTACCTAATTTAAACCTTTT
This sequence comes from Loripinus fragilis, assembly GCA_964019695.1. NCBI lineage: Eukaryota > Metazoa > Mollusca > Bivalvia > Lucinida > Lucinidae > Loripinus > Loripinus fragilis. Next base: position 79,627,946 of record OZ026525.1, read on the forward strand.
TCAAGAAATATGAGTGGCATTAAGATTGAGGTATAAGCGTTACTGTTGGGACAATTTTCAAAATTTACAAGGGTGTATCAGGATCTTGTTAGACCTTACTTATCAAGTTTCTTATGTCCTCTGTAACTAAAGCTTTCTGGAAGATTTGTTTGGTCATTGTCTACCCATTACAAAGCTTTTGGAGCACCCACAATATGATGCATGAGAAAGTGTCCCAACAGTAACGGTCCAGTAATAGCCCTCTTAAGCATTATACACATAGATTACAAGTAAAACAGAACACTGAAATGGATAGCTATGTCCTATACTTATGATTTGGAATGGTTTAATAATAAACTTGACCACAAGAAAGCTTGAGAATTTGTCGGGTGTGCATCAGATTACAATACTGTTTGGGGGGTATGCTTAGACGTTGAATTATGTCCTATAATAACTGGTAATTCTGATATAGTTGTTATAAAATTATGGTTCTAAGAATAGTATAGAAGGGATTAAATCATTTTTGCAAGCAATGCCCACACCTTGTTTGGAAATAAACAGCTAAGAAAACACCTTTACTGTTGGGACATTTTCCGTTACTGTTGGGACATGACATTGTAGTGCAGATATTAGATTTCTACGAGTAGTCACAGAAAACTTCTGCCGCAGGTAATAACTGGCCTCCATCAAGGATTGCAAAGACTGGCAGTTGAAGCTGTAAATACACTATCTGCAGATGCAAGTTAATAAAATAACAAGAAATGTCACAAACACGTGACGAATGCCCCCAAAGGAATTGGTCTAGCATAAGACACATTTGAGGAAAGTTAGCTCTAATATAGCACGAAAAACCTAGAAATGAGGCCAGAAGTCAATGTCAAGGTCAAAAATACTCAAAATGCTATGCACCACTCCGCCATCCCAAGAGGAATCACCACCCCAAATTTGGGATTCCTACATCAAATAATATAGGAGATATGCTCTGGACACACTAATTCTTGAAAACTAGGTCAGAGGTCAAGGTCACAGTGACCCAAAAATGTGTTTTTTTTTTGTGACACTCAGGCATCCCAAGATGCATTTACATACCAAATTTGGAATTCCTATTTCAAAGAATATAGGAGATATGCACCAGTCTCTAGAAACTAGGTCAGAAGTCAAGTTCAAGGTCACAGTGACTTAATTATGGTATGTGACACTTCCTCATCCCAAGATGCATCCACACACCAAATTTGAGATTCCTACCTCAAATAATATAAGAGATATGCTCTGGACATGATTATTCTAAAAACTAGGTCAGAGGTCAAAGTCACAGTGACCGGAAAATGGTACATGACACTCCGCTGTCCCAAGATGCATCTACACACCAAATTTGGAATTCCTAACTCAAAGCATATAAGAGATATGCTCCGGACACAATAATTCCTAAAACTATGTCAGAGGTCAAGGTCACAGTGACCCGAAAATGGCATGTGACACCTCGTCATCCCAAGTTGCATTTACACACCAAATTTGGAATTCCTATCTCAAAGAATATAGGAGATATGCACCAGACTCAATGCAGTTTTTTAGAAACTAGGTCAGGTCAAGTTCAAGGTCACAGTGACCCAATAATGGTATGCGACACTTTGTCATCCCAAGATGCATCGGCACACCAAATTTGAGATTCCTACCTCAAATAATATAAGAGATATGCTCTGGACACGATTATTCTAAAAACTAGGTTAGAGGTCAAGGTCAAGGTCACAGTGACCCGAAAATGGTACACGACACTCCGCCATCCCAAGATGTATCCACACACCAAATTTCGAATTCCTACCTCAAAGAATATAGGAGATATGGACCGGACACGAAAGCGGGACGGACGGACTGACGGACAGACAGACGGATGGGCTGACGGACAGACAGTGCGATTACTATATGCCTCCCAAAGTTCCTTTGGGGGCATAAAAACATATGGTGGACACTGTTACTGTTGGGACAAATTTTGGCCTCTTGCAAATGGCTCAGTAAACAAAGTAACATGGAAAGAAAGTGACAGGAAGTGTAAAACTAGTATCTGTGATCTATAAACAATATTTCTGAGTACTTAAGTATCACCAAACCTTTTCCTGGTAAATACAGCATGAAATTTTCAGCATATGTTCTTCAGGCTCTATCATTTTGAAAATACATGAGCTTAGTCTGATATATTCAATACTTCTAAAAAATTTGTTTGGTATATCCTGGCCCCAACAATATGAATCCTTATTGGCACTTGGCCATAAATGGATTAAAAGCAGATATAAGAAATTGGTTGCTTTAATTGCCCTACAAATTTGCATGCATCTAATCTGTAACTGCTATTTTTGTTTGGATTTTCATGAAATTTTCACCAAAATGTAAAACTAAGAAATTGGGAATGATATACACTATTTTTGGAAGTTTTTGCTAATTTCTGATATTCGGCCCCAAATCAGACCTAGGAAAATCCCTGAGCTTAAATCCAAATTTTCAAGATTTTAGTGAGTCTTTGTTACTATTGCACTAAAAATAGCCAAAAGTCTCTTGAAAGGGGCTTGAAAGGGGTAAAACAGACTGAATATGGCCAACACTTCAAACGTAGATTTGCTTGTGACAAACCTGCAAACCTGAAACATTTTACTTAAATTTGATACTTTTTTCTTTATTCCATCTCCTTCTAAAAAAAACCCATTGCCCTCCAAGAATATACACCACTTTTGTGGTCCCTTAAACATGAGACCAACATTCCTATTGGTAGCATTCTACTAAATATTCATGAAGTATGGCCACGCCCTTTTTGGAGAGGAAGTAGTCGTTAGGAAATAAAAGCACCGCAAGCACTGCATAATACCCCGCCACTGCTGGGGGCACCAAAAGTTATTTTATGAGATATATAATGCCTAAATAGCAACAGAACTGAGATAGACAGTGATATGACATCCTTAGTCACAATATGTAACCTTTGATGGTCAACATATCTGTGAAGTTTCATTCAGATATTTCATATAGTAAAGGAAATACAGGTCAAAAACATTTTCCAGATTAATCAAGGGTGGATAACTCATGAACTGGAAAGGTAAGAGTGACGGTCCTTCCTTGTAATATGTAACCTTTGCTGTTCAACATATCTGTGAAGTTTCATTCAGACATCATAAACAGTAAAAGAATAACAGGCCAGAAACCATTTTTTAAAGGGAGAAAGGGCAGTAACTCCATCCAAAATGGTCGGATTTTGCCCATTAACAATCCCATACCACTCATCCCCAATAACAATATGTATGCAAATTTGAAAAAAATCTGTGCATAAATACTCAAGTTATCGATCGGAAACAGTGAGCACGGACGGATGAAATGAACTACAGGACAAAAACCAATTCTCAGATCAATCAAGGGTGGATAACTCACAATCTGGAAAGGTAAGAGTGACGATCTTTACCCACAACATGTAACCTTTGATGGTCAACATATCTGTGAAGTTTCATTCAGATACTCCATATAGTAAATGAACTACAGGTCAAAAACCATTTTTCAGATCAATCAAGGGCGGATAACTCATGAACTGGAAAGGTAAGGGTGACGGTCCTTACTAAAAATATGTAACCTTTGATGTTCAACATATCTGTGAAGTTTCAATCAGATATTCCATATAGCAAAAGAAACTACAGGCCAAAAACCAATTCTCAGATCAATCAAGGGTGGATAACTCACAATCTGGAAAGGTAAGAGTGACCATCCTTAGTCACAATATGTAACCTTTGATGATCAACATATCTGTGAAGTTTCATTCAGATATTCCATATAGTAAATGAACTACAGGTCAAAAACCATTTTTCAGATCAATCAAGGGCAGATAACTCATGAACTAGAAAGGTAAGAGTGATGGTTCTTTGTCACAGTATGTAACCTTCGATGTGAAACATATCTGTAAAGATTCATTTAAATATTCCACATAGTAAAGGAACTACGGGTAAAAAACATTTTTTAATTCAATCAAGGGCGGATAACTAACAAACGGGAAAAGTAAGAGTGACGGTTCTTAGTCACAATATGTTACCTTTGATGTGAAACATATCTGTGAAGTTATATTCAGATATTCCATATAGTAAAGGAACAATAGGTAAAAAACCTTTTTTCAGACCTATCAAGTGTGGATAACTCACAAATTGGGAAGGTCAGAGTGACGGTCCTTAGTCACAATATGTAACCTTTGATGTGCAACATATCTGTGAAGTTTCATTCAGATATCATGAACAGTAAAGGAATAACAGGCCAGAAACCATTTTTCCAGTAGGAAAAAGGGCAGTAACTCCGTTAAAAATGGACGGAATTTGCCCATTAACATTCCATACCACTCCTCGCCGATAACAATATGTATGCAAAATTTGAAAAAAATCCGTGAATAAATACTCAAGTTATCGATCGGAAATGGTGAGCACGGACGGACGGACGGACAGACACCGAAAGGTATAACATAATACCCTGACACATAAGTGTGGCGGGGTATAAAAACACTGTGGATCATTTCATTGGTCATATTCCTTTTTCTTCATTAAGAGGTGATAAGAGGCCAGATATAAGAAATAAAAAATCAAGAGAGTTTGAACATTTTATGCCCTAAGCAGGAGAATAATGTTTCGATTTTTAGAGTACCCCCTCTGATAAAACTCATCTGTTTATTTGCTGCGGACTAGGGGATTCCCCAACTTATTTACACATGACTAATTTTTGAGATGGGAAACCTCCATGTTTTTCATCATAAATCAAATCAGCTATGGCAGGTCTTTCAAATAAAAGACTTTTGTCAAAATTGTATGTGTGAATAGATTTTGAGAATGGATTACTTTACTGCTATTTTGCATTGTTGGCAATGGAGAAATATTTAGTGGATAGCCTCCTATTGGGATCCCCTATTTTTTTACTCTTTTCTTGCTGTGTATGAAATACTGCAGATTCTACTCACACGTTTTCTACTTGGTCTTTGATGAAGGCTGACAGACCTAAAAAAAACAAAATTCATTTGTTTATCATATACTACTACAGTAAATTTAGAGGATAACTGTATTCAAAATTTTTATTTGGAGAGGCATATTGTCGTATATACGGTCGGAAATTAAATTTTACGATGACGGGCGAGCAAAGCCGTAAAACGCGATTTCCAAATGTATATCCGACGAAATACCTCCCCAAATTAAAATTTTGAATGTGGTTATCCCCCTTCTAATGCGCTTCTACAGTCTCGTCTCAAATTAGAACGTTGCAAACGGCATAAAGCCGCACAAAGACAAAGGTCATCAAATGAAATGTGATGTAATTAATGACGTAAAACTATTTCTGACAGTATAAACAATTTTTTGACTTTATTCGATCGGATGCCACCAGTACCTTAATTAATTTTTTGAACAATTGGGTATGTTACCCACTCCTTTTTCATTCATTTGGGTATTGCAAATGTTAATTGGGTATTCAAAATTTCTAATAAATATTTATTTGGGTATTTTGGTTTTTCAATTGGGTATTTTTGTAAATGCTAAAACTTCACTTACCAATTGATACTTGCTACTATGAACAAAACTTGTTCTCTCAGATCATATTGAATAAATGCTGAAAACCAGTCATTTGGCTGCGTACATTTAGCCACTCTGAGCTAAAACTGAACTGCCGATGACAAAGTGATAAAATCTGGTACCCGTGACTATTTGACTGTATTAGGTATACTGAATTTCTTTCTTGTTTTGTAACCCTACCCAGGGACGTATATTTGAAGGGACTGGTTTCTTATCTATTTTACCAATATGATTGCCTACGTGTGAATCGGGTATAGGCCGACATAAATACCTTTCTGCCGCTATTTTCAAAAAGGCTGTTCATAGCGATGATCCATAGGAAAGTTTTCAATATTGAAATCGTGAATATTTATTTTAAATGGAGAAAATTCTTACGGAATATAAGAGAATAAGTTGGTAAGTATATCTCATATTTGTTATGTTGGAATGAAATCACTGGATAATGGTTAATTTCCGTGTCGATTTGGACAAATTCTGTTGTGTACAATCCGCCATCTTGAAAATGATAAAACTTCCAATTTTACCACCGAAGTTGTCGGTTCTAAAGCTAATTAATGTGAGTAAGGATCATTGACACTTGCTATGGGTAAATGCCTATGGTTTTCAGTAAAAATAAAAGTTTGTCAATTGTCCCTTTCTTCACCTTGAAGCTACCCTGACCTGAGTACTTTATGGCTGTGAAATCGGTTTTTGATATTAAATGCTTCAAAGATGTAAAATTTTGGGTAGAACAATCAGTTTTACATTAAGATATATAGAAATCTGAAAACATATTTTGAAATATCAGACCCCCTCCCCTTTCTACCCGCCATAACTCTCAAATGCATAGGAATTTTGAAAACATTTTGCTAGCTTGCTCTTGCCATTAGATTCACCTATTGCACTGATACTACATGCACCACACTAGAAGCTCAAAAGCAGCGTTCTGGGAATCAGAAAAATAGGCGTATAAGGCCCAAACCGTCAATGATCCTTTGGATATATTTGACACTTGATACATAAAGTACACATATTTCCTAACCAGAATATCGAATTTTTTAGCAAAAACAAAATAAAACCGTGCAGTTAAAATGCTAGCAAAATCGTCTTTATTTCGTATTTTCACTTAACAAAATGGCGGAAATGTCAGAAACCCAAACACTGCCTCCAATGTACACCAGGAATTTAACCACATTGCATAGTTTAAAGGCGTGAAAAACATATCTTAAATAATATAGGTGCTTTGTCAACCATAGATACGCTTCATTTAATTCTCTTAAGCGTTTGGTTAACAATTAACAGTGTCTATGAGCAGTAATTATTTCCGTAACTGTGTTCAACCAAACCGTCTAATTTTTGAAGTGATATTCTCAACAACTGACAATACATTAATAGACAATTAACAGATTTATGTCACAAGAGTTAAACAAAAGATACCAAATTTCTATTTAAATTACATTATTTAACCAACTTACGCCGAATGGAATTTCCCACTCCAGTCAATTGAACCAGTCCATTTTCGTTTTAAGGGGTGTTGGGTAGAATTTTTTGTTTTTATAGAACGTTCTGAAAGAATAAGCAAACAGTGGATACCCTGATCAGACGCTGTGTTCTGCGGTTTCTAATCTGGGTCTGCACTGTTTGCCTATGTTTTACAAAAAGGACACAGCTTGCTTGTTTTCCATGTCCGCATAGTGTAGAAAGGCCTGATGACTCAGTGATGAGTGTTCTTTTTTTTTCTTGGGTATTTTTTTTCCTGAGAACACTTGATTGTTTGGTATCAAATTGTAGCTGGAGAAATTCTCAGTTTATTGGCATTCAATTCACTGTACTACCGTTACCCACAAGTTGCTGGAACACAAGGAAAAAAGTATGTGTACATGTATGGATCTCAATATTTGTAAAGTGGCCAGTCAAATTATCGGATTTACCTGTATTTCGACGCGGCAATCATTGGGAAACAATTATTAGCAAATCTATTGCAGTTTCATATCCAGGTAATTTTATGATCCATGCGCTACCAGATCAATTTTAATTGCTTTTTTTGAAAATTTATTTTGGTAAATATGCCAATATGCATACTAATTAAGGTACTGGATGCCACATTACAAAAGCAAGTGCATTAGAATGTATATTATACAATGAATATCTAATTAAGTAATATCTAATTAAATTTCATGCTCTTTGATTGGCAAGCTGGTCTAAGATTTATCTTACTAAACCTTTTATTTTCCGGAAGACTCTTATATCTTAATACAATAGTGGACAAATTAATTTTCAATTACAAGGGTGTCTGTCATCAGTCCTCCAGATAAGAGAATATAAGATTGTCTAAAGAAATTTTACTTGTCCCAAAGGAAAAATAATGAAAAGGCCTTGGCTTAGCCTTTACTGTGCTGTTACCATAAAAATGATGATCCAGTATCCAGCATAAGGTACAGCTGGCTGCAAAGATTCAAATCAGTCTGCACATCCACATGGTCTGATCAGAGTCTACAGTCAACAATTTTTCCTTTATGTTGGGATAGGTATTCCTGGGTTGAACCAGTACTAAGCAAGGATTAATGTGTCTTGTTCAAGGCCACAAGCAATACACCAAAGAGGCATGAACCCGCAACCCCTCGGTCTCGAGTCAAGCACTCTACCACCGAGCCACTGCACCCAGGCCCCCCCAGATAAGAGTGCATAACAGAAAATTATTTTTCTTTCTCAACCAAAACATATGTTATGGGTACTCAAAAGAACCGTCTCGATGAGACGGTTCTTTTGAGCACTCAAAACACATGTTTAAACTATTGGGGAAGAAAATAATCACAATTAACGCTAAAATTTTTTGCTAAATGGGCCCTATGGCACCCCCTTGTTTTCTACCCATAGAGAGCCCATATATTAGTTGGTAATAATATGGACAAGTACCCAAGAAATCTATTTTAAGTTTCTGAGTTTTTTGAATTGTCAGAATTGAGTCAACTCACCTAGCTGAGAGATAGTAATCTGCGATATCGTCTGTGCAAGTTTCTTGTAACGTTCCTCGGCACCATCAAACAAGCTAGAGTAGAAATTAAGGATAGCCCTATGTAAGATACTTTTCTCAACCAAAAAATATTTCTTTTCTGACCTTCAAGAGCAGCTAGTCTGATCTGGGTTCATCCTGTTTGCTCATAATATTTTCGGTATATGTAACCTAAGAATCCATCAGCAAGAAAAGGGGGCTTCAGCCAAAATAATTTTCAGACAGGTTGAATCAGTCATTAATAATGTAAAATCATGTTTCTTTGTTAATCTTTATCATGCACATGGAGCATTCTGTTCTGGGTAAAAACTGCTAGCTATAGCCTTCCAAATACAGCGGCAGATTTCAAGACAGTTTAGTCATGAATGGCAGTGAAAGGGTATAACTTTTTGCATGCTGGGTAATTTTCCATGCTTTTTTTGTCATCTGCTTATTTTTTTCAAAATCAACTCTTTCGAAAAATTCTTTCAAGAATACCATCAGAGTGTCAATAAGTTTGGATCCAGATCAGGCCCGACATTTTGTCGGGCCTGATCTGGGTCCAAACTGTTTGCAAAGTTTATCAGCAGACGACACTAGCAGGATAAGAGTTAAGAGGATGCAATAAATGGTTACCTTGGTTTTGACTCCTCATTTATTTTCAACGCTGTGAACTCTGTATCTAAAGCTGAAAAATACAAAATAGAAAAAATAGGCATATGGAACTTCCGAAGTGTCTCCAGGTAAAGTCTAGACTTCGGGTCTACAGATAAAATATCAAATCCAGGGATGTGGAAATAGCAACGTTTCATACTTGCCCAGGGACAAGCAAAATTTAATGGCCATAATGTACTTGTCCAAAGAAAATTTTACTTGTCCCAAAGAAATAATGCACAAAGAACTCAGCTTAGCCCTTACTTTGCTGTAAACCATATATAACCTCTTTAAAAGCAGTATAAAACCAGATATAATATCAATTGAAAACAGTGTAGATCCAGATCAGCTGGCTTCTGAGGAAGCCAGCTGATCAGCATCCACACTGTTTTCCATATAAAATGGCAATTGTGAGTTCATACTAATTAGCAAAAAATGAAATACAGAAATACACTAAAGCTTTGTTTTATACTTGTCCTGGGACAACTAAATAGGAATTTTTAACTAGTTCTGAATGAAATGGGACCATGTTGTATAGCATTTCCACACCCCTGCCAAATCCCTAGAACTAAACTTTGGTACCGTATCTGGAAAGAGTCCTGTGAGTGCTGTCTCCAGGTAAGACAGTAACTTCGCAATCATACAGGGCTCTACGTTAACATTTTAACCTACTAGCCCTGTCGGACAAGGACCTTGTGAAATATTACTTGCTATGACCTAACTAGCCTGACTAGCCCTGACATAAAATGCGCTAATTTTCAAATTATATAAAATTGAACATTAGAGGAGCCGACGCATATGCAAGTGTCAAAAAAGCTGTAATTTTTTGTATTATGCATGTGCAAGTCTGTTGATAAAATCTGTTTCTTCATTAATAAGTTGAGCTCCATAGGGTTGGGTAAGTAATATTCTGTGCTACATTTGAAAGTTTTTTCCTTGAACTAGCCCAATCGGGCTACTAGGGCCCAGGTTTTACTTGTCCTGACCATGATTCTACTAGTACAGGTACCATAGGAACATGCTTACTGTAGAGCCCTGTCATACAAATTGAGCTACTTTGATAAAAAAATCTTTTTAAAAATTGTTATTTCATCAAGACATTTATCTAACTGTTCAAATTTCCATTCAACTCTTTACATACTATGTAATTTTTCATGGTTTTTATGTCATCTGCTAATTTCTTTCAAAATCAGCGTTTTCCAAAATTTCTTTCAGGAATGTCATCGATGTCAAACAGCTTGAATCCAGATCAGGCACGACATTGCATAAGTTACCAGCAGACGACACTAGTATGCAAAGTAATAAACTTATAACATTATTGTGACAAGGAAGTTATTACCGTTGTTTTATTTGATTTGATTCTTTACGTCCCAGTCAACAATCTTTCAGTTATGTCAGGACGTGTCTTCCTGGGTTGAACCAGTACTAACTACTAAGCTAGGACTGATGTGTCTTGTTCAAGACGCCGGTGAGGCTCAAACCCGTGGCCCTTCAGTCTATAGTCAAGCACTCTACCACTGAGCCACTGCGCTATTAAACCCATATCACAGTTGTACTACATACTACATGTATAATCAGGAATGAAGAGTCATGGGATTTTTTTTCTTCAAAATTTAACCCTTAAAGCGCCAAGAAAAAAATGCATCTGAAAATGACGTCTGCTGAAGTGGTCTGCTGCAAATAATTGCCTAACATTACTGACGAATTAAGCATAGAAGCAAACAGCGTGGACCCAGAAAAGACTGCTCCTATAGGAGCAGTCTGGTCTGGGTCCACACTGTTTGCCATAGAGGCTTCTCAAACATTTCAGCAGACGAGAAAAGCAGACGACTTTTGTTGCGATTGGCGCATTATGGGCTAATTTGATCAGTTTTATAATTAACAATTTCTTTCAAAAATAAAAAATATTGATAAATTGCTCTGATCAGATGATTAAAACGGTAGACCTCAGAAGGGAGGTACGAACTAATACAAGATATACCATATAGTCATTAGGAGGGTGTCAAAGATTTTTAAATCCAGGCCATTGTATAAGCTATCCACTGGGCTCCACTTCACACAAATTTGGGACCTAAATTCAGCTCTATTTCTTTCTAGGTTGCAAATTTTCACATCTGTTGTCTGTTTTACCTCATGGCCACACTAAGTCAAAGAAGCCACTTGTATTTCCTGAAAGTACAAGTGCGGATCCAGAGGGGGGACAGGGGGTCCGGACACCCTGGAAAATCACAAGTTATATGGGTTTCTATAGGGAATAAGCAATTGGACCCCCCCCTGGAAAAAGTTGGACCCCCCTGGAAAATGTTGGACCCCCTCTGGAACCTTGAAAAATGGTGGATTTCTATGAAATTGACCATTTGACTTCTGTAAAATAAGCTGAGGACTAAAAAACAAAAAAAAACGTTGTCAGAGCTGACCTGGACCCCCCCCCCCCCCCCCCCCCCCTAGATGCCTAGATGTTTTCTTAGCTCTAGATGGTAAGATTTAAATACTTGAGTTTTTCATGATATATTTCAGGAATCAACTTGGTTACTCTGTCCTGAACTTAAAATACATCATTGATTTATGACGGATTCCATGTGCTTGTATGCAATAATCTATCTTTGGCCTTACAAGGTTTTTGTAAAGTCTGACAATGGTGTTCTTATCCCTTATTTTTTTGGCGTTTACAGGACTTTAGTTAAGAGTGTGTAACAGAAAAAGTTTACTTATTTCTCAACCAAAACATATGTTGTGGGTTCTTTTGAACACCCAAAACATATGCTACAAATTATGGGTTAGAAGATATTGACAATTTTATGCTGAATATATTTGTTTATCTAAACCTGTGGTTTAATTATTACTAATGTCATATTGACTTTCTTAACTGCAATAACACATTGTTTGGAAGGCTTCAAGTCATTTGACACAATCATACCCAAGTCAGTCTCTTCTTTCAAGCTGGAAGACTGCCAATTGTGTATTAACACCATAGATGCATGGTGTTAGTTAGGGGATAACTGTAAATTCAAAATTTTAATTTGGGGAGGTATATTGTCAGATAAACGGTCAGAAATTTAGGTTTACGGCGACGCGCGAGCGGAGCCGTAAAACGTGATTTCCGAACGTATATCCGACGATATACCCCCCCCCCCCCCAAATTAAAAATTTGAATATGGTTATCCAAATTCTAACGCATATCTGTAGTATCGTCCCCAATTGGATCGTTACAAGTCACAAAAAGCCGCACGTCATCCAACGATATGTGACGTAATTAATGCCGTCAAACTATTTCCGACAGTATATCGCAGGATATACTGTCGCAAATTTTTGACGTTATCCAATCAGACGTCGCGTTACAAAATCAAGTGCATTAGAATACACAATTACTGTCTTCCAGTTTGGTAGCCCACGAAAATAGTAACTTTAGGCCAAAAAAAGAAAATGTCTTGTTTCCGGTTACCCTACTGACCCTAATATTTTGGGGCCTACTCAAACTTTTTTGAAGACTTTTGGGATATTAAAGTCTATTTTTAGACTGGTTTTAAGGATTTTCATACTTTTCCCATACAAAAAAAGTTTTTATAAAAAAAAAAGTTTGCCTACCTACCAACCCTAAAAATTTTGGACATGTAACCGGAAACAAGACATATTTTTCTTTTGGCCTTAGAAATTTAGCACTTGCTGTTTCTGTGCCCTTTATGGCGTAAATGGGTGCCTTATTCGACTTTAAATGTGGATATGATTGAACATTGGTCTATGTTTGTCATGCTGATGGAGAAAAATGCATCTTTGTGTGGACTATTTTGTCACAGACTCCCCAGCAAACTCCCCTAGTAATGCAGGGGAAAAGACTAACAGGGGCCCAGCAGCCCAGTGCCCATAAAATTTGGGCTGGGGCTTTAAAACTAAATTTTAAGGGGCCCAGCTTGGCCTGAATGATCTCAGGTGATATTAAGTTGAGTTGGACCGATTAATTGTGCACCGAACCAATGGCCGAATGGTGTTGGTGCGAAAAACCGGAACCCCTCTGTGGGGAAATTGGGACACTTGTGTTCGATTTACGAAACCGTATACTCTTTGTTTCAACCAACCAATAAAATCACATCTTTTGATTGCATTGTCTATGGAGGAAAAATGACTATCAAACGTGCTTTTCACAACTTCCATTTTTTCATTTAGAGTTACCCCCCTTGTGTGTTAAAACGAAATTTGCAACAAGAACTTTGATTGGTTGTATTCTTTTTCGAACTATTAGACATTCGCTTCTCAAACAAGTATACGCTTTTACAACAACACTTGGAATTCTCTAAATGTTTCAAATCTAGCCCATAAATCACTCGTTTGGGTTTATATTAAGTAGGTGAATAATACATAAGAGTTCATTTCATGTTTAAAATAACAAATAAAATAATAATCTGTCGACGAATTGTCTCAAAATCCGTGTCGCCGTGGTATCTTGTTCCGCTGCTCTTTCATTGCAGATAGTTGCAGGAAGATCTTGACAACCTTGTACTTTGGGAGGTCGATTGGCAAATGAAGCTTAGTGTTGCCAAATGACACTTTATGAGAGTTTCACACAAACAAGTCCTCCACGACTACACACTGTACCAGCAAACCTTGGAAAACGTTCAGTCCGCAAAATATCTTGGCATAACAATCACAGAAAACATGGATTGGGGTCAGCATATCTCTGGTATTTGTCCATAGCAACTAAGACTTTAGATTTAGGAATTTCGCTTTCGCACTTAGGAGTACTAAGGAGGTTACATACAAGACTTTGGTACGCCCTATTAAAACTAGAGTAGGCAGTACCCATTTGGAGCCCACATTGTAAAACTCAGATTCAATAGATAGAGAAGGTACAGAGGACGACAGCCCGCTGGACCTGCAGAAGGTAAAGCAACACTAGCAGTGTTGGTGAGATGCGCGATGAGCTGCAATGGCCAACTCTTGAGGCCCAGAGGGATCAGTCCTCTCTGCTTTTCTTCCACGAGATTCATTGTGGGACTTTGCCTATTGATAAAGACAAGTACTTGACCCCGTCTCAGAAAACAAGATCTACCAGGTCATCACACAGCTCACAGTATTGCAGGCCCCAGGCCTATACGTGTACATGCAGTGATGCCCTGAAGTTTTCCTTTTTCATTGAAATAGTCTGGCTCCATCTGTGGTCGCAGCAGAGACCACAGAGGAGTTTAGGGCACTCATTTAAATGACTCAGCCAGAAAGTGTTTTTCTCCAAAATTGGTCTTCATTGAAAAAGTCAGCCTTTTAGGGAGGACCGTCTAATTGTGGAGTTGTCACTTTCCCATTGGTATCCTGGGTCAGGTGTGGTGCTTGACTTTATCGATTCCTGATATTTTCCCTCTTTCTTACTTACATAAGCAACCAAGCATGATCGCATGCTTTTCACACTCTCAATGTCCTTCAATTACTGACAATGATTCTCACCAAAGCATATCTGGCCCAGAACTTTTTGATCACACCTCATATTTGTTAAAGATATTGTTAAATTGAAGAATAACTCCCGAACTAATGTTGTCTGTTTCATTATAAGCGAGGCTAGGTAAGGCTTCTTTATCTTTACAATATTTTCAGCTGCTAATTGTATTAGCTAAACGAGAATTGATATTTCTTGTGAATATCAATTCTTGTCTAGCTAATACAAGTGAGTTTGTCACTCACAAAAAAGTCCATCATGTTAACCCAACAAGGTGAAATCTGCCACTTTATAATAATTTGTCGTCTGCTGTCTTGTAAGATTGTCACAGATACTGCAGCAGACGACAAATTCTGAAACTCTTTTAAGGGCTTTTTGACATTATAACTGAGTCAATAGTGTCTGTTGTTGTTGATTCGTTGTTGAGTGTTGCTCGCATTGTGGGCTTCTGTAATTGTACTATGTTTTGTTATGCGTCACTTTGTCGTGTGTCCATTCTAGTTTCCCAATCATCTTGATTGGGAAGTGTTCTAATGTTGCTCTTACATATAAGGCATTGTTTACACTATCACATGTTTGATACATTGTTCTGCGCATGCCCACTTATACACCACGCTCTCTCTACAGGCTTACAAGACAGTTGTTGATTATTAAACGTCAGAATAGCATCACACTTGTGTTCATTATATCTCATTCGAGAATTCTAACATAACATAGGATTATTACATGCTACGACTTATCATGCATTTCAATTTTTTAATGTGTAATGGTAAATGATATCATATACGGGCTTCGACAAAATAAATCTGGTCGTCGGGGGTTAGCAAACAACAAAGGCTCAGGTCAGCTTGCACATCCCCGCAGTCTGATCAGCGGCTTTGTTATTCGTTTATTGGAAAGTATCATACCTAGACTTGCTATATACGTTCGGAATTTCAATTTTTTCTACCTAGGCTCTGTAACTGAGCAGGCTGGTTTTAATCTCATTTTGTCAGAAACCCCGAAGGCAGGACGCAGATAGAGTCCGTGCGATGTTTTATGCTTTGCACAGATAGAGTCCAATACCACACGCAGATAGCTGTCCGTTGCCAACATAAAAGGTAAACACTTTTATTTATTCACAAATAAAGTGCAAAGTTCCATCAACAAGTCGCTATCTGTATTCAAAATGAATATTGATGTCCAAATTATGCCAAAGACCTTTACAAATTCAAGAAAGTAAGGCTTTAAACAGCAGTCAAAGTGGACACTGTGCTACACTTAGTGCACAACCCATCAACATTCCAGCGTGTTATAAAGAACTGAATTGAAGATCAAGCCAAATACGAACATAAACTATTAGTCTAGAGTTTCGGAGGTGCCGTGAACAGGCTGACTTTATTAAATATAAGGTGATTCAGAAGAATTTTACCATTTTATCTACCCTCTCTTACTTTTGGGTCTAAATCCCACCGATAGAGTCAGAGACAAGCGCAGATAGGATCCGGGCTGAACAGATAGAGTCCGGGTTGCGCAGATAGAATCCGATATGGTTATGCACCGGGTATATTACACTTCTATGATCTAGACCATGCAGTATGTTTACCATATTTGCAATGACATAGGCCCAACAGTCATTTCCATTAGTCAGTTTTGGGCAATTCATATGTCTCACAAAGATCTTAGGTAGTGGGGGGGGAGGTACACTGGCATAATCTTTGCAGTAGCAATTGAAATATATATTCTCCGCTACTCAGGAGTCGGTATTTCAAGTTGCACAGCTAATCTCTTTGAACTCTCATGAATAAAACGTTAGAATCTATGACGACGTGACATTACAGCGTAACGCTCGCCATGTAACGTTATTTTTCTGTCATGGAAGTACATGTAGCCCATGATGGTCCATGTTTTGTCGGATCAGTCTGTGAATATTGATCCGTGAGTCCGTGTTTTGTACTTAGGTCCGTGATTTGTACTTTGGTCCGTGGTTTTATGGTAGTCCGTGACCAGTCCGTGTGTCCGTGTTTTGTCAACCACCCATTCTATAACATAGAAGACCATAGAAAATCAAAACAGATCTGGTTGCTTTGCCTTCCTGATGTCTCGTGGTTGTTGTGTCACTCTTCCTCGCGGTGCCACGGGTTTGTCTGCAGTTTGTGATTGTGTTTTTTCCTGGTCATACTCACTTACGTTTTTTTAAACATGCATGCTCGAACAAATAAAATACTAGTATCCTGGGTCACCAGCTTAAATGTTTATTTATTTATTTAATCCCACCCCCACCCCATGGTAGTATTGTGGTGTTAGTACACAATTACAGTCTTCCGGTTTGGTAGCCCACGAAAATAGTACCTTTAGAAATTTAGCACTTGCCGTTTCTTGGCCCTTTTTGGCGTAAATGGGTGCTTTATTCGACTTTAAATGTACACGTGATTCAACATTGGTCTATGTTTGTCAGGCTGATGCAGAAAAATGCATCTTTGTCAAGGGGGCCAATCACGTGATACACATGTGGTAATCTCACACCTTTTGTTTAGTTTTTTCGCTCGATTCAAGGTATGTTTCCCAATTATTTTCCTGTTTTTTGGTGGCTTTCAGAAATGTCACCTAGTGCAGAGTACCCAGACTAGGAAGCTCTTCCTTATGGCGCTTAAGTTTTAGACAAGAGTTATACAGTTCTCTTAAATATCGCCGCAAGGTTGTGCAATGTTAGTTGGTAGGAATCACATGTTTGCCAAGCAATACTTTGTTTGAGCGTTTTTAGCTGCGCACAATATCCTGCAGCAACAGTATTATATTTGTTAAATTACAATTGGCCAATAAATGATGACAGACATATATTCTACGCAGTTAAAGTGGGATTTGCAGCGAAATCTAGAAAAGAATGTCAATGGTAGGAATCACACTGTATGATAGGAATCACACCGATTATTTTCATCAGGATGGATAGGTCTCACAAGCAATCAAAATGGATAGGAATCACACTTGTAAATTGCTATTTGAAATTTGCATGGATTGTATACTACACGACTGTTGTGTATGAAATGTAAATGGTATAAATGGCCCAGGTAATATGTTACATAAACATATCATACACATGGCATCACATGGTAACAAAAATCAGCACAAGGCTAATAGGTCGGTTGTATCAATCAAAAATCAACACTGAATAAAATGCTCACAAAAGCTCAATTTAGTTGGGAAACTTGAGACAGTTTCAGTCCTAATGAGTCACTGGTTTAAAATATATATGGTTTCTCACAAATGTTCCCAAGTATTCCCTCTTCCAAAATCGTACAAATGTTTCCACTCTGGTGAAAAAAACCCTGGTCACTTGAGCTAAAACAAAAGCAAATAAGCCTGTTGAAATGATACATTCTTTTAAAGTAAGTAATGGTGCAAAGATCAGGAATCGATACAATTAAGTACCACACCTTACCCAGGATACCGATGATGAGAAAGTGACAAACTCACAGCAGACACCACAAACGAGAGCCAAGAGGTCAGCCCTTTCACAGCAGGTGACCACAAAGCACATAGAAACAGACGCGCACAAAGACATAGCAAACACAAGACAGAACAAAAACATAAAAGATCCACAAAAGAAGTACCGCCTTGGAATGGTCAGTAAAATATTTTACTGGAGGGCTTAAACCGGTTTAACGGCGCCAACCTCACCCTTAATTCAGATGTGGATCAAGACACATTGATATTTGGTTTGCATGAAAGACCCCTAACCTAAACTCTTTGTTCAAAACCACTAGCACAAACATGTCTATCCCAAACCTGTAAAGGACTAAGGAGATCAAAATCAGCCTGGTGTTAGTCCATCAGTAGAACATTAATGTTTCTTCATTCCATAACTTTTATATCATTTTTGGTATTTTGATTATATTTGGTAGGAGTATGTACAAAAAAGCTCTCCTATGCTTCCAATTTGAGCTGTTTCCCTTCAATGAGCTTGAATGGTGAAACCTTGTGTACTTAATAGCTTACATCTCCTTTGAGACGTTTTAATGCAACTTGTTAAAGACAGTATGTTACATGCAATAATGGTGGTTACTAATCATCCTTTCAGTGTATGCTCCATAACTTTCATTTCCGATGAAATGTTTTGGTGTTATTTCATAGAGATATATTTTATGTCAAGATGGTAAGAAAAAAGTGCCTAATCAATGCCACAAAATGATAAAACAGTATCTGATCTGGTTTTGCACTGTTTGTTGATGTTTTATAAAATCGAGTAAGGCTATAAGGGTTGAAGGTATATTTAAACTGTGTTTCAGGTGTTTAAAGATGGTTAAAAAGAAGAGCAAGCTCAGTTTGCACAGACGAAAAAGAAAAGCAGTAATTGTCTCGCCATTCAAAGGATATGAAACAGAACTAGCCATAAATGACTGCTCTCCATTAAAATCACCATGTCATAAACATAGGAGAATTATAAAATCACCAGGCAAAGCACCAACATTTTCACCATACAAATTACCATTAATAGCAGTTAGGTACTCACCAAAACAATCATTAATGAGAAACAAAAATCGCAAGACATCAGCAAAGTCACTTTTTTAGTCGCAGAAGTCCAAAGTCTCTCCAATAGAGGAAAATGATAATGCCTGGGAAGAAATTGAAACAATAGATCCTGGAACTGAAGACACTCAGGAGGATAACAGCATCCACTCTGTGACCCATACCGCAAAATAAGTTGAGGACTAAGAATACCACCCCCACCTAAAAAAACGTTTTTAGAATTTCTTCTACTGTCTGTTTGGCCTGGTGGACTACCTCCCCCATCCACACACTCACTCGCATGTGCACACAGCAAAAATTCTTTGATCCGCACATGAAATAAGTCCAAGGGGAGTTTCTATGCGCCTTGCCTTTGTTTAGAAGTACTCTTGGCACATAATCTGCATCCCTTCTCTGTCGCCTATAGCGGTGGTATTGACAAATAGCAGTTTGGACATAAGTCTTCCCAGAGAGACTGATCTGGATACAAATTGTTTGACATCCTGTTAAGTTGGAAACGACAGGAATTGGTTGAATTTTCCAACAGGAAGTGAATTAAAAATACGGGCGCCCATTGACTTCTTGTATTATTTTTTTAATCGCTTTAGCTTTTTATGATTTATATTATGCCTGTGATCATGACTAGATTTGAAGAGGATTGCATGGTTTGGCAGGGGCTGTTTATCTGATCCACTTGCTTCCAATCTTGCCACCCCTTTAAAGCCAACTAGAGATCCAAGAGGACCAGAATCACTCATCTTGATGAGACTGATCATAATTAATCTACTTTGAAAAAATGAATGCATGATTCTAGCAAATCGTAATATCCATATTGTCCCAATGTCTTCCACAAAGCTACAGCTCAATACAACATATGGCTTAAAAGACGAAAATATGAAGAAATCAAAATGGCTGCCATATAAGATATCTAAATAGTCATAATGTCTAATCTAAGATTCTAAAGTGCCCACAAGCCCCTCCCCCTACCAAGATTTGGCTTAATCAAACATATGTCTCGGGAGGAAATGTTTTTCAAGAATTTCATGATGACTGCCATGGCCCCCATTTTGGGTATTAAAGCGTAATTATTTAAGCATAGTGCCAGAGTGTGCCAAGCCAAGTTTAAGCTCTATATAAGATTAAGTTTTCGAGGAGATTTCAAGATTGCTGTCACTGCAGCCATCTTGGATATCGTCGATTATAGCAACTATGAATCTCAATTTATGTATCAATGCCTCCACAAAAGTTCCAGTAAAATCTGACTTTTAGTTGGGAAGGAAAAATAATTTGAATAGTTAAAAAGAGACTCAATGGTAGCTGTTTATGAAATTGGTATTGAACGATTTTAGCACTCCTCAATATCCATTTTGCCTGGATGCTTCCAAACAAGTTTTTGCACAGTCCAACAAATGTTATGGAAGTAATGCTTGAAGAATTTCGAGATTGCTGCAAGGTCGACCAAATACCAAAGCCAAACAATTTTATCAATTTGGAATGTTTATACTACCTAACTCCTATCTATCAAGTTTCATCTTATAATTATGCTTCTTCTGTGGGAGATGTCGAATATATCATGCGTTGATCCAGGTAGGGGGACAGGGGGTCAGGACCACCCCCCTCCCCCCTGAAAAATTAAAAAGCTGTAGGATTTCTTAGCAATACTGGCTCGGATCCCCTGTAAAAATCTCAAAGCCAGGATTCAGTGTTGGGCCAATCATCAAAAGCGTTTTGCTGGCGGGTAGATGATGGCCCGCTTTTCATCTCTCCTTACTAGGAATAAAAGGTCAAGAGTTGGCGGATACTCTCTTACAAAACATTCTGGGTCCGCACATGAATATTCAGTTAATGATAGAGACAGATAGATGAACAGATCAATAACGGAAACAAACCACAGTTTAAGCAGACTGCTCAGTCAGCTCTAGTATCGATTTACACAAAAGAGTGTGATTCCTATCAATTTTGCTATCGCAAATTTCAAGTGTGATTCCTACCAAACCGTGTGATTCCTACCATCGTCTTCCGTTGCCATTTTTCAATGCAAGGAATCGCAATGCTACACTCAATCTATGGAAAACTGAATTCTATTCACTAAAGGTAATGGCCGAAATGCATAAACAAACCTTAGACTCAATAAATGAGTCAATTAGCTTTCATCGGGGCATATATTGACAAAAATGTGATTCCTACCAAGTCAGTTGGGCAAACTTTGCGCGGATGTTCTCAAGAACTACACGTTTACGTTAAAATCGGTCAACGACAGGATGATCCACTGTAAAGCTGGGGTACTCTGCGACCAGTGTCTTTTCTGAAATCGATCGAAAACCCCACGAAAAAACGTTTGACATACCTTCAATCGAAGCGAAAACATGCACAAAAATGTGAGATTACCAATTGCGTATCACGTGATTGGCCACCCTGTTTGTGTGGACTATTTTGTCACAGACTCCCCGGCGCACTCCCCAGGTAACGTCTGACGTGGGTCGGATTTCAGCCCGGATTTTTTGACTGTTCCCCAAAGAACGGAGAATGCTGAGAAAACGAGATTATCAAGGTAGGTTGTCTTTTCACTTTTTTGATAGGTGAAGGACAGATCTTGCCACTCACAGACAGAAAAAAGTCCAAGCAATGTCCTAGAAAAATTTGCAGATGCTCGAATTCTGCCTTTTTACATGGAGTTGAATGGGACCGATTAATTGTGCACCGAAGCCTATAAGAGAGAAGGTGAAAAAAACCGAAAATCTTTGTAAAACAGACATTTTTCAATGAATTCAGATGAAATTTTGCACACAGATCAGGAACCAAAATAGAAATAATTTGAAATTATTTATGGAAGAAATTTAAATTTAAATTTTAAAATTTTATTGAATTTTAGATTAAATTTTAAATTTTTCTTAAAATCAGTTTTTAAAGCCTGGTTCTCTCGAGGAAAGACTCAAATTGCATTATATACTAGAAAATGCAGTTAAATGGCCATACACAAACAGTTTTGACCAGGATTTGACTAATCAATCCGAGCAGGCTGACCGTGATACTCTGTTTTTGCAGACTGGCTAGCACTGCTGTGCACGTTGATTTTTGTGATTGTATTCCCTTTTCTGCTGAAATGTGCTATGGGTGCTTACTCACTTTAACTGTACCAGTATGGTGACTTAGCATATGGGTATTTATTAAAACACTCTTAGGATACTTACACTCATTAGAACCGCCTCATAGAGATGGCACTTAAAGGCATAATGATGAGGATCCGCAGGGACTGGTCGGGACCATTCCCCCAAGCAGGTTCCCTGGCCTCATTGCTTAGACCAATAAAATTCAATTGTATTTGGCTGTTCAACTCACCGGGTCGAGGCTGTACTAATTTGAACACAAACTTAAACTTTTTCAGCAAACAAATCAACTGCAGCCCCCCCCCCCCCCAGCTTCACCCGAGATCAAATTTTGCTCTTATTTCGACCATGCAAGCAGTAGTATTGTTTGGTCATCATTAGAGTCGCCTCACACTCAAAATTGTTTTTGAAGCTACTCATTAGAACCGCCTCACATAGATATTGATATAACACAGTTATTAAGCTCATTTAGTTACCTAACCCCCAATGAAGCACTTTCACACAGATACTCGTATTATGTGCTTAAGCGGGTTGTGATTTTTCTAATGAGTAATCTTTACTTACAGTCTTTTCAGAAATTTCAAATTTGGGATATAGTTTCATCAAAAAAAAGAGGATGAGCAATTTCCATTATGATATGGGCATTAAATCTAGACCTAGGTCTCAAATCTTTCCCACTCTGGCCATTTTGGTAGCATGTAAATTACGGAATATTTCACATTCAGAACTAGCAGTGTAGATCATGATTAGAATGAAATGATGTGTTTCGTCCAGCATCAGGCAATCATCAGTGAAGCTGCTCTACTTCAGACACAAAGTAAGTTGTATAAATCGCTGTTTTCAGCATGCTTGGGTGCAACGTAGCTTGGTTTTGGGGGCAAATTTGAATGTGATTTAAATCTGTTCGCGATTTTTCCTAAAATCACTTTAAAATTTGATTTTTTAGCTTCAGTTTTTAAATTTTGTAACTAAAGTTTATGTGAGATTATCCTTTAATGACTCTTACAAATGCCTAAACTTTCTTTTTTGCTTTTGGGTTTTTGAGATTCATTGAAATAATTGAAACTATGAACTTTTTCATCAGACTAGTTTGAATAATTGAACTTTTGCTTGTGTCAGCTTGTGAGGGGGGTCACATATGAAATCCTAGATTTGTATCGCTTTTTGGTGACTGAGTTAGTCTTTTTGGACGATTATTTGCTTAACTACATGAGTTTGATATGTCACAGAGACAAAATTTAAAAATTCGAAAATTTGCAGATTCTTGAATTCAAGGTGTTAGTACACAATTACCAGTTAGGGAATTCCTTAAAAACCGTCCCACTTTTTTGGGACAAATATCCGTCCCATTTTTCGGGACGGTATTTCGTCTGTTCAAAAACAATGATAAAAATAGCTTATTTAAGTGAGGGGATCAATCGTTCTTTGAAAACAGTAAAAGTGTGACGAAAACCCGTCCTTTATTGTTTGTGACCATTTTTCGTCCACTAATATGTCCTCATTTTTTGTCCCATTTTTAAAAGAACAAGTTTTTCAACAAGTTTTTATTTACTCCAGGCCCATATATAATAGAACATGAAACAACATCATGATTTACAAACATTTAAAATGGCATGAGAAGTGCATATTTATGTACATATGTTTTAAATATCACATCATTTAATCAGACCCGTGAAAGATCAAATAATGAGCGTAAACTTGGAAAAATTCTAAAATCCATCCATTTTAACATTTGTCTTTGGTTTTCAAAAGAACCGTCTCTAAGGAAACGGCTTATATGAGCATCCACAACATGTTTTTATTCATAAATAACAAAATTGATTTTCTATTAGGCAAATTGGAAACAATTTGTCATCCATCCACAGCATGTAAGCTAGCTGAGTCGGCCCTCCCGAGCACCCACAACATGTTTTTTTTTTCATTTTCTTCTCTTTAGCGTCAAAGTTGGAATATTCTCGCATTCCCTCAATTTTACACCTGTTTTGTGAGCTCCAAAAACCCTTTCATTAAAATGGTTCCCTTGAGCACCCACAACATATGTTTTCATTCACCAATTTATGAAACTACCCTTCAATTACTCAAATAGACTAACAAATAAAATTCTCCTGTCCACCCATTTGACACCTCTTTTTCGTAAAGTTGGGAAACGCTTCCACCCATCAATATGGATACTTGTTTTTGATGCTCAAAAGGGCAGTCAAATTGAGACAGTTTTTTTGAGAACCAAAACACGCTTTTGTCTATGAATAAGAAAGTTACACACTGATAGCCATTTCAACATTGTCTTAGTTGGGGGATTGTGGGTGTCTGACACAAAACAAAGGTCTCATTCTATCTCACTCTTGGTAACCTTCACAGGGTGGGAGGTCTCATACCCAGCATAACGCGCCCAAGTTTAAGTTTATTTTATAATTGTGCTGGTATGTTCTCGCATTTTAGTATCGCCTTGAGGATTAATGTACTGGCGCATTGATTAGAAAAATACATGGCTGCGTTCTGCGACCAGTATCAACGTCTAATCAACGTCGGATCAACGATGGCATTACGTCACGTCGCTGACAAAACTCAGCATATTCTTTTCATAGTTCTCCACTACATGTAATGTATGTTAAAGTTTAAAGTCGATTAGAAGTGCTTTACAAGACGTACTTTAAACACTATGTCAGAACACCACCGTTTGGTGGGGTGAAGTATATATCTTTATTTCAGAAGAGAATATCTGAACATGTTGATCTTTTAATGCTCCATATCATATGTGAGTTTTGGTTTTACAATACAACAGCATTGTTCTTAAGAATCAAAACAAACAAAATCACATCCAAGGAAAAAGATTGATTGTTACTTACAATACCGAAGTTAATGTATAGGACTTTGACAGCCAGAATGAGGTCAGACCGAATTTGTCATTCAGGCTGATGTAAATAAGATGTTAAAATGTTCTTTTAGGATTTGGCTTGAAATGTAAAATATTTAAGTAAAGGCTGCAGTGATGAAATCTTACTTACTGGTTAAGGCAACAATAACTGATGCTATAATTGCCACTAAACAGAATGTGTCAGGACTAATTTATCGCATGGATCCTTATTAGTGTTAAAAATAACAACATATGGATATTGACAACAAAAATGAGTTGCATACACATCAAGGTATGTATTAAAGACGAATGCAAAAAGTCACATTAGTATTGAAAGAACAGTCAATCTACTAAGAAAAAACATCGATACCAATTATAGACTTAAATGCAATGTGAACAAAGAATACATGATTTTGAGATCAGTATCTACGCTTTTCCAGTTATCATGTGTCTTTTCTAACTTAACATCCCCTTAACAAATCATATTTCTTTCAAACTCGAAAAAGGTTATCATATAGCTCAGATGTTGACAATACAGTGCCTCTATTGTTATTTATGTTACATGTACATGTGTGTATGATATAGTTTACAAAATAATGAAACCTTATACCAGATATGTTTAGACAGTAGCAAAAGTATGAAAAGTGTTGCCTTTAGATAAAATATACGTTGGTCTCCTTTATTGCAATTTATAAAGAGCTCAACTGAAACTTTGACCAGCACATGAGATTTTGGTACTTATCACATTGGTAAATGCCTCCATATATTGTTCATGCTGATGCAGTGGAGCAAGCCGTTCTAATTTTGGTCTGATTCTTTATCTTTTGTCATACTTAGGATCTGGCGAAACTACAAGGCTCGTCTGAGCTTCATTTTTGACACTGCAATGAGCGTTACTACCAAAATCAAATGTGCTGGCTCATTTGATTTATTCTATTTGTTACAAGTTTGATTCTATTAAGCTTAATTTAAGATAAGCAAACGATTGATAGGATTTATTTTAAATCAATGAGCATGTTTCAAGTTGGCATGCTAAATAGTTAGCAAAGTCTTTTTGACATAAATAATTAAAATAAAAAAATTCCAAATAAACTATTGAAGACTTTCCTATTGTGTTTGGTTGTCACAGCCTTACAGTTTAGTAAATGTACTAAAGGTTTATAAAAATATGAATAACAACTCCATTTAGGGTTTCTTAAGCAAGTAGGGACTATTCTTATCACTATGGCCATTGCATGGCGATGTTTTTTGTTATATACCTACATTTTGTTCCTCGAGCCCTAAAATTTCTGAGGGGTACTTGATTTTTAATATCTTTTTTTCCATAACAAAATATTTGATTGAAGCATCGCTTTGTTTATTTTAATCAAGTGTGTCGACTTTAAAGAACTCCAGTGATATTAATGTCATTAGACACATTATTATTAAAATAATAGGAACATATTTTGCTTTGGAACAAACTTTCTTCAGTTAACACCCGTTATATGTTACCAAGATTAATAGTATTCCTTTTTCACCAAACTAGACATGCTTTGAGATATATATATATTTCTACCACATGGATTATAACCAGGGATATGCATATTGGGTATCATGTGTAGGGGAAAAATCACTGTAATTAAAAATTCAGTTTATTGCTAATTCTAGTTCATGTAAAACTACCGAGTTGTCTATACTTTTGACTTCTTGCCTCACTGCGATTGAAAACCATGTCATAAAATATTGTACAACAGTTTATGAAAGGAATGGTAAAGATTTATTTAGGTCTATTAAAAATTCAGGTGAAATTCTTAATAAATTAAAGTCTAGAGGTTTTCTAGCATCTAGTTTGTCTACATATGACTCCCCTTCTCTCTATACTACATTGCCTCATAATCTAATCAAAGAAAATCTAACAGAATAAATTGAACACTCATGTAACAATAAAAATGCCTTTTTTACTTCTGAACAATCTAGACAATATAAGTTCAGGGCTTCAGATTTTATTTCAAGATTGGTGGGCCGAAGTGACACATGGAGCAAAAAATGGTGGGTCATTTTCTGAAATTTTGGGCCCAAGCATATCAAACTAAACACAGTTGACATTTGGGTAGTATACTTTACCTACACACTGACACAGACGCTTATATTCATATGTATATTGACTGCTGATGATACAGTAAAACCTGTCTTTAGCGGCCACTCAAAAAAGAAGACCAAAATTGGTTTTCAAGACCGATTATCGCTTAACGCAGTTCAAAAGTATGTCAGAATGCTTCAAGGGTAACATTCTGCAATCCTTTCGACCATCACTCAGCTATTATTTGTCATTAAGATCTTTGTTTTGTCTTTTTATTGAGTAGCTGCTTAAGACAGGTTTTGCTGTATTGACAACCTACATGTATTTTCTGTTTTGTGTAATTCGTAAACTCGCTGTAAGATGAATATTTTTATTAAAGTGAGATTTTTTTCACAACTAAAAAGGATGGGTCCACTGAGCCCACTGCCTTTGAAAGTGATGGGCCATATTTTGAAATCATGGGACAATGACCCGGGCCCACCATGAATCTGAAGGCCTGAAGTTTTGGTCATGTCAGAAAATGTGTGATACTCTCCATTATCTTTTGTCACAATATATTTATAAGATTTGGCTCGAAATTATATAGACAAATTGTAGGTATTTAAATGGGTACTAATTGTGCTCCTCTTGTTGCAGATTTTTTTTTGTTATGAGAAAGACTTCATGTAGTCTCTGTCAGACAATAATCAAACTGATATTATTGAAGCTTTTAACTCTTCCTCCAGATATTTAGATGACTTACTTTATATTGATAATCCTTATTTTGAACAAATGGTAGGTCAGATATATCCTACTGAACTTCAGTTAAATAAAGCAAATTCTTCTGATACTAAAGCTTCATTTTTCGACTCGAACTTGTCCATGACAAATGACATAGTTTCTTCTAAGTTTTATGATAAACAGTGTGTTTTTAATTTTGAAATAGTAAATTTCCCATTTCTTGATGGAGATGTTCCTCGCTTCCTACCCCTTATGGTTTACATGGATATATTTCTCAGCTTATTCAATTTGCAAGAATGTGTTCTAATGTTTATGACTTCAACAACAGAAACTTGTTTTTAATTCATTAAAACAAGGTTATAGGTATCATAAAATTCGAAAAGCATTTTCTAAATTTTAAGTTAATTGTTTAATA
Source organism: Loripinus fragilis (assembly GCA_964019695.1). NCBI lineage: Eukaryota > Metazoa > Mollusca > Bivalvia > Lucinida > Lucinidae > Loripinus > Loripinus fragilis. The sequence goes on from OZ026525.1 coordinate 79,656,179, forward strand.
CAACAAAGGGTTAAAAACTCTTTGGCAACAGGGCATATCAGAACCTATATTTTATGGTGTTTTAGTTTTTAAATTCAAAAGAATTGTTGGAAAACCTAATTTTAGTGATCAATTCAAAAAGATTATCAAACGTTAGATAAAGGTTGGATATAACTTGGATGTCATGTGACAGTCTGCATGTCTGGTTTTAAACCCGGATCACGGTTTATAGCTATGGTTTCCTCTTCTTCAATAGCTCAGCGGGGGGTCAGGCCTTGGACTCTATGACGGCTCTGACGTAAAACTTTAATCCGAGGGTTGGTGACTGATTCGTATCTGTAGCTGGGCCCACCTTGGCTCAACTTGAGGTTTTCTTTAGCTGTGACTATCTATGAGTCGTGAGCCCTTTTCTTTGTTTCATCATAGTGTCTTAATATGAGTAGAGTGTTTCTCATGATATATTGCAATAGTAAGAAGGCCTCCGTGCGAGCGGACAATTTCTTGTACTCCAACAACAGCAGAATCTAGGGCGAATATTTGGTACCAGTAAAATGCAATTAAGCCCCACCCCCGTGGCCTAGGCTACTGTCCGTTCTAAGGCGGTGGTTCTGTTGTTGTTGATTTGTTGTTTATTGTGACTCCCATTGTGCGAGACTGTAATTGTTCTATATTTTGTACGTTAAGTATTTATGTGCATTCTAGTTTTGCCAACATCTTAATGGGGAAGAGAGAGCTGGTTGCTTTGCTTAGTTTGTATTTCTGGTGTCTTGTGTTTGTTGTGTGGCTCTTCCTCCCGGTGCCATGGGTTTGTCTGCAGTTTGTGCTTGTGGTATTTCCTGATGATATTCACTATTATTGTTTAGATTACCTGGGTAATGCCTGTGTTACTTCATTTCTCGATTTTGACCATACTTGAAATGACATATTTTAGAAATTATGTGTTAGCTTTCGTCCTTGATTGCCATCAATTTAGTCGATGCAATCAATAGCTGATAAGCTATATATGTATTCTGTAAGCTAACACTATGACCAATAGATCTAACTATGCTACTACATGCTGAATATCATGTTTCGTCTAAACTGAGCTGCAGACAGTGTGGAAAAATGTCTTGCATATATAACTTCATGTATTTAATTAAGTAAACACATATAAGAGTCAGAAGGAGAAATGATACTATTTAAGGATTTAAGGAGCTTAATCTGATCATTACAATAAGAAGTTTCAACGTGATGTCACAAAATATAAGTTGTGATATCACTAATTTAATTTATTGACTTTATGTTATCAGAAAATCCCTATGATTTTGTGATATCAAAAATGGGAAATGTAATATCAAAAATCATATATGTGATATAAAAATGTATTTTGTGATATCAATAAATAGTAATGATCTTTTTATATCACAAAGTGGATTTTTATATCACAAATTATATCTTGTGATATCATAAATTCTATTTTGTGATATCCTTAAATATTCTTTACATCAATTTTTGAGGTATTTGGAACCCGTGTAAGATTTATATGTCACTTTTTATCCTTCATGAGTATGAACAACGATAATCCAAAAGAACGTAAACTTTAATATGTACAAAAATTAGAACATGAATGGATATACACATCTAGTAGACTCTCCTAAATAAGTATCTGCTTAATCTTCTCCAATTTGATGTTCATATGATAGATAATATGTTATTCTGGTAAATAGCAGAAATGGAGAAAGTCCGTTAATACGTGTTGATGTTGTCATACACGAAGATTCTTGTCAATAATACAAAAGGCGGGGATCCATAAGCCTAGAAAAAAAACAAAAAAAACCCCTAAGTCCCTGTATACATAATATATCAAACTGCTAAGGTATACAGACTACAAAATCTATCACACTGAGCATGACAACAACATGACAATACCTTTTACATAACACAATAAATGTAGATGTTCCAGAAGCAGGCATATCTCTGACCCAATACATTTGTAAAAAAAATGAGGTAACTCAGACTATCCAAATTGGCCAAGACCTGAGTACAGACAAAGCAGACAGCAGAAGGCAAAAAAAATGCAGACGCTTAACTGTTTAAAGTTTCCATGAGCAATAGATAATAAGATAACTTACCATACATGCTCTTCAAATAGAATATCCACAGCAAAGTATCATTCTACTCCATACTACCCAAGCTCTACACACACAAAACACTTTCAGTCCTTATCAATCAGCCAAAAAAACATCACTGCCCAATATAATTAAAATTCACTCACCTCAGTTAACTGTTGGGCAGTCTTCCACCTGATACCAGTGAAAAGGGTGAGAAAATGTACCTTATGCTGTCCAGGTAAAACACTAATCCTCTTGGTACTTGAGAAAAGGGGGAGAAAAGGTACCTTTGGTAACAGACTGTTACATACCTCCCACCAAACAGATGATAAATCATTATTTATCAAAAGTAAATTACTCAACACTTTCAAAAGCTCTTGATAATACATCAGCAATTTTGTTATCTTTGCCTCTGATATGCTGCAGTTTAAATGTAAACTCTTGTAAGAGCAAGCTCCATCTCAGTAGTCTCTGGTTTTGTCCACGCATTTTGTTCAACCATTGCAAAGGGAAATGATCAGATTCTATTATGAATTGCTTTCCTTCCAGATACTCACGTAACTGGGACACAGCTCTAACAATAGCTAAGCATTCCTTTTCTATTGTGCTGTATTGTCTCTCTCTGAACAGAAGTTTCTTACTAATAAATAAAATTGGCAATTTTGTACCATTAAACTCTTGTAAAAGTACAGCACCAATACCCCTATCACTGCTATCTGTTTGAAGAATGAACATTTTGTCAAAGTCTGGGTTTCTCAAGACAGGATAAGTTATAATTACCTTTTTTAAGGTGTCAAACGACTGTTGATGTTGGTCTGTCCAAATGACTTTATTTGGAGCTGATTTTGCTGTCAAATCTGTCAGTGGGGATGCTATCTCTGAAAAGTGTGGTATGAAACGCCTGTAAAAGTTCAAAAATCCAATAAGTGATCTTACCTTCCGTTTGGTTGTAGGTACAGGCATATCTTGAATTGCCTTTACTTTATCTTCTGTTGGTTTAACTTCTCCATTTCCAACTATATGTGCTAAAAACTCTAGTTGTCTAAATGCAAAAAAACACTTTGATGGTTTTGCAGTAAGACGGGCATGCCTAAGTTCACTAAGAATACTTTTTACATGATGCAAGTGGCCTGACCATGTATCACTGAAGATAATTATATCATCAATGAAAGAATCTGAAAACTCATCTTTACCCTCAAGGATCTTTTTCATTAAACGAACAAAACTGGCCCCTGAATTTATCATTCCAAAAGGCATCACCTGAAATTGGTATTGTCCGAAAGGTGTAACAAATGCACTCAATGGTTTAGCTTGTTCTGCAAGTGGGATCTGCCAATACCCTTTCGTCAAATCTATCTTAGTCAGATACTTGGCCTTACCTAGCTTGTTGAGTATATCATCAATTTTTGGCATCGGTTGTGGATCAAACACAGTCTTACTATTTAGGCCTCTGTAATCCACACAAAACCGCAATGTTTTATCTTTCTTTGGGACGCAGACTATGGGAGCAGCCCAAGGACTCTGTGATGGCTCTATTATTCCTGCATGTTCCATATTATCTATTTCTTTTTTGACCTGTGATCGGAGTGCAAAGGGTAAGCAATATGGCTTCTTTAGTACTGGTTGCATATCTTTTAGTTTGATATCATGACTTACTAGATCTGTTCTCCCAGGTACATTAGTTATAACATCTGCATAGTCTTTTATCAAACCTTTTATCTCATTTGCTTCTTTAGTTTCAAGACTGTCTGAAATAATAACATCATCTATACTTTCAGTTTGAACTAGTAAAGGGTTACAAATCACCTGTTCATCTTCCTCTAACTCCTCGCCTAGGCTGCATATAATATCTAGACATTGTACAGCTTCCTCTCTCTCCTGTGTAATCTGTTCTCTTTCAAAGTACAATTTCAATATATTGATATGATATACTTTTGAAGTTTTTCTGTTAATCTGGACTTTGTAATCAACCGGGCTTACCTTTTCAATGACCGTATATGGGCCTTTCCATTTTGCCAGTAGATTGCTATTTGATGTTGGTAATAGAACAAGAACCCTTTGACCTGGTTCTAAATCTCTTACCTTACTTTTGCCATCAAAGTACTTCTTTTGCTTTCTCTTTGCCTCCATCTCTTTAAACGAAGCTAACTCGTGCAACTTTTCTAGTCTGTCTCTAGTTTTGATTATGTAACTTACCAGTGATTCCTCTTCTATAGTTTGATCATCCTCCCAGTTTTCCTTCATTAGTTGCAGTGGTCCTCTAACTTGCCTGCCATACAACAATTCAAAAGGTGAATAACCTGTTGTCTCATGAGGAGATTCTCTGTATGCAAATAGCACATATGGTATGTGCCTATCCCAGTCTGTGGGTTCTTCTTGGGCATAACATTTTAGCATCTTTTTAAGGGTTCCATTAAAGTTCTCGACAAGACCATTGGCTTGAGGATGGTATGGGGTAGTGTTTAATTTCTTAATGTCAAGTAATGTACATAGTTGGCACATTAGGGATGACATGAAATTTGATCCTTGGTCAGTCAAGATTTCCTTTGGTATACCTACTCTGCTGAAGACTTCAATCATTGCATTGGCCACTGTTTCACTATCAATTGTCTTTAGTGGCACTGCTTCTGGGTATTTTGTTGCATAGTCGCAAAGAACCAAAATAAATTTATGACCTCTACCTGATTTATTTAATGGTCCTACAATATCCATCGCTATGCGATTGAAAGGCTCTTCCATTGGTTGTATAGGGATTAGTGGGGCTCGGGGTACTCTACCTTTAGGTATACACTTCTGGCAATTCTTGCATGATCTACAAAATCTAGCTACATCAGGAAATATCCCTGGCCAGTAGAAATGAAATAGGATTTTTTCTCTTGTCTTTTTATTTCCTAAGTGACCCCCTAGAGGTATGTCATGTGCTACATGTATGATATGATTTCTATGCATTTCTGGTACAACTATCTGTTCTAATATTTCATCGTTTTGCATTTTGAACTTCCTGTATAAAATACCATTTCTAAAAAAGAAACATGTCTCTTCTTTATCTTCTTCTTTCATATTTGCCAATTCCCTTACCTTCGTCAATGTTGGATCAGACTGCTGTTCATGTTTTAAGTTCTGACTTACATTTGTACCATTGTTATATTGTACTAAGCTTCCTTTGGTTTCCTGACTTTTATTCTGCCTTTTATTTCTCTCAGTTACAAAGTCATACTCAACCTTTTCATTTTGTGCCTCTTCTTCTTCCCGTTTAGCTCTAATATTTCTATTTTCAACAGTACTTACTGATTGGGTGGTAAATTTCAGATCTTCTTGCTTCATCTCTGATATATTACCTGTTAAATTTCTATCTGTTGTCTTGTTTGATGCACATTTGTCATTGTTCATTTTAGACTCTATCTCAAACTGCTTATCTATACTGCATTCTTTAACAAATGCTGATTCACCCAAAATGACATCAGCAAAAGGACAGTCCATGGTAAGAGCAGTAACAGTACCTGATATATAAGGTGATTCAATATCAACTTCAACTTCATAGCATAAGCACTCAGTACCATTGGCTAGACTCACCCATTTCTCCTCTTGTTTCTTCAAGTTTATTTGCTTGGCAAATTTCTTAGAGATACATACCGTGGTGCACCCAGTGTCACGTAACATCCATGCTTCCTTACCATTTACATAACCTTTCACAAGCTTTAAACCATTATCTAATTTTCTGATCTCATCATAGTTTAGTTCTACTGTGAGTGGGAGACTTACCTTTTGGGTATTTGTTCCTATCTTCTTTGGTGATAAAAGCAATGCACTTGTATGAGTTGTTGGATTTCCATCGTTACCCTGTCTATTTCCTGCTAAATACATTTTACCTTCTTTGGTTTTCTTTACCGGACAGTTTGAAATAAAATGTTCTGTGCTTTCACAATAGAAACATCTCCTTACATTATCTATAGACTGTTTTTGATATATACCCATGGATTGACCAAATTTCTTATTATTCTGTACAGAACTATTACCAGTTATACTCTCTTTCTGATACTGTGCTCCTAAGCTAGACTGCTTATGTGCTAACTGATATGTGTCTGCCATCTCTACTAATTGCAAAAAGGTATGAGGGTTTCTTTCCCGTAGCCAAACTTGGAGATCTGGTGAGGCAGTAAACATCAATTGTTCACGCATCACCAGGTCATAAAGTTTGTGATAATTGTCTTTGACATCCTCAGCATTCACCCAATGTTTTAAATAACCTTCCACTCTAATGGCATATTCCTTAAATGTCTCTGTCCTATCTTGTTTTGCAAGTCTAAATTTCTCTCTATAAGCCAAAGCATTTAACCCATATCTTTCTAGGATTGCTTGTTTTACTTTTATAAAATCATTGCTATCCACAGAAGACATTCTAGAATACGCCTCTAGAGCTTTACCGGTCAGCTGTGGAACCAAACGAATAGCCCACTCTGATTTCACCCACTTGTATGATATAGCTAGTTTCTCAAAGGATGTCAAAAACACCTCAATGTCTTCACCCTCACTGAATTTTGGTAATTGTACTTTTGGTTTTGTTTTTGACATTTCTGCCAGACTATTTGTACCAAGAGAAACCTCTTTTTCTTTTATTTCTAACTCTTTAAGCCTAATCTCTTTCTCTATTTTGGCTTTTTCTAACTCTCTCTCTGCTCTCCTCTCCTCTCTCTCTGCTACCTTTTCTTCCGACTCTCTCACTTCTTTCAATAATTTTAAGCATTGTTCAACATCCCCGCCTTTATTTAACAATTGAGCTATCAAGTCATGTTTTTCTGCCATTTTCTCAATTAAACCCTTAATTATCCAAATGAAAAACAGTTCACTACTTTGGTTAGATAGGCTTCAGTATATGTGAGATCATTCACTGTTGAAAACACAGTTAAGCAAAACCACAGTATTAATATTTCAGCTTTTAGTGCTATTGTCACGTCTATTCTTAATCTCCTGTAATAGTTAACAGACACCAGTCTTGACGAATCACACCATCAATGTTCTCTTGTTGTACCAAAGAAAATCTTCTTTTCTCTCTTTTGTTTCACTCATAGGATGTAAGTGTACCGCTGCCACCATTGTGAGGTATTTGGAACCCGTGTAAGATTTATATGTCACTTTTTATCCTTCATGAGTATGAACAACGATAATCCAAAAGAACGTAAACTTTAATATGTACAAAAATTAGAACATGAATGGATATACACATCTAGTAGACTCTCCTAAATAAGTATCTGCTTAATCTTCTCCAATTTGATGTTCATATGATAGATAATATGTTATTCTGGTAAATAGCAGAAATGGAGAAAGTCCGTTAATACGTGTTGATGTTGTCATACACGAAGATTCTTGTCAATAATACAAAAGGCGGGGATCCATAAGCCTAGAAAAAAAACAAAAAAAACCCCTAAGTCCCTGTATACATAATATATCAAACTGCTAAGGTATACAGACTACAAAATCTATCACACTGAGCATGACAACAACATGACAATACCTTTTACATAACACAATAAATGTAGATGTTCCAGAAGCAGGCATATCTCTGACCCAATACATTTGTAAAAAAAATGAGGTAACTCAGACTATCCAAATTGGCCAAGACCTGAGTACAGACAAAGCAGACAGCAGAAGGCAAAAAAAATGCAGACGCTTAACTGTTTAAAGTTTCCATGAGCAATAGATAATAAGATAACTTACCATACATGCTCTTCAAATAGAATATCCACAGCAAAGTATCATTCTACTCCATACTACCCAAGCTCTACACACACAAAACACTTTCAGTCCTTATCAATCAGCCAAAAAAACATCACTGCCCAATATAATTAAAATTCACTCACCTCAGTTAACTGTTGGGCAGTCTTCCACCTGATACCAGTGAAAAGGGTGAGAAAAAGTACCTTATGCTGTCCAGGTAAAACACTAATCCTCTTGGTACTTCAGAAAAGGGGGAGAAAAGGTACCTTTGGTAACAGACTGTTACAGATATCAAAAATCATATATGTGATATAAAAATGTATTTTGTGATATCAATAAATAGTAATGATCTTTTTATATCACAAAGTGGATTTTTATATCACAAATTATATCTTGTGATATCATAAATTCTATTTTGTGATATCCTTAAATATTCTTTACATCAATTTTTAAAATTTATTTGAATATATCACAAATTATTTTGCGATATCACAAAACTGCCTTTTATAATTTCAAGAGACTTTAATTGTTTTGCGATTTTTTCCCCTCTTGTATACTTTCCGCTTCCTTTTTGTTTTATGCTAGTTTTCCGCAGTCTAATCAGCGCCTTTGTTATTGGCTTTTTGAAAGTACAATATGTAAACATGCTACAGGTGAAACTTCCATTTTCTAGCTAGTCTATGTGGCTAAGGAGACTGGTTTGCAACTCGCTTTGTCGAAAACCCCGAAGACAGGTTTTGTGGCCTTCATTAATTGAAGAAAGAAGAATCAAACGCCGTAATTTCATAGAAAGGCCAGAATGGATTTGCTATGACCCTGGTTAGTAGCTCGAAAAAATGACCTTTTCATATACTTGATTGAACAAAATGTTTACATATTGATATACTGTTCTTTGATTTTTATATACCCTCTTTGCCATGTTTGCAAATAAATTTTACAATTATGGTTTCTGAGCTGAATATCTGAGCAAAAATATGAGTATTTTCAAACAAGGATGTCAGAAAACGTGACCATGGTGAAACACTGGGCCAGTCATATACTTTTGGGCTTATCGTATACCTGGCAGCGCTGAAAATGGGGGCTATTCGGCACGCACATCCGTAACTTGTACTTAGTATGTCATATATAGGTAGTTACCCCCAATCCCCAGAGATAGTAGCCACGCGACTGAACTAAACAGAAACCCAATGTAAAGGGGTAGGTTTAAATCGATTGTGTATCATTTTATTTCTTTTATACAGTTCATCTACCATATAAACGAGAACAAAAAAACGAGAATAGTTACAAACAAAATTAAAAGTTAAACTATAATAAATACCAGTCCGGATTATATATATCATTGGACCCGGGATTTATTGTTTTGCCATAGGTGGACGAAAAATGGTCGCAAACTTTAAAGGACTGTTTTTCGTCACACTTTAATTGTTTGAAAATTAATAAATGCTCCCTTACCAAAAACGAATTGTGACCATTTTTCGTCTCATTTTACGAAAACGGGAAAGGGACAGGTTTTCGTCCATTTCAGTATATGAATGGGACGAAAAACGGTCCCATTCAAAAATAATCTTGTGTATACCACTATTCTTTAAACCGCGTAACTTTGCTGAAATACTGGCGTAACTTAACATTTGAGGACGAATTTCATTAAAGAAAGGTTGAAACTACACGAAAATGGTCACTTGGGTTTCCGATGTTTATACATTCTTGGTCAAAAATGTCTTTACAACTCGCCCGAAATTTCGTTAACAGGCATGTTTGAAGACACTTTACCAGGATATGTACCCGTATGTTGTCGGGTTATTGGTTTAAATCGCAAGGAGACATCATTAACTGTGTTTATAAGCCGTTCTCTACACAGTCATGATGCTACTTGCAGAGAAAATTGATGATAACTGCGAAAAGAAGGCACATTGGAAAATGGGACGTAAAAAGGTCCCAAAAAAGTGGGACGGTTTTTAGGGAATTCCCTAACTGATTACAGTCTTCCGGTTTGGTAGCCCACGAAAATAGTACCTTTAGAAATTTAGCACTTGCCGTTTCTGGGCCCTTTATGGCGTAAATGGGTGCTTTATTCGACTTTAAATGTACATGTGATTCAACATTGGTCTATGTTTGTCAGGCTGATGCAGAAAATGCATCTTTGTGTGGACTATTTTGTCACAGACTCCCCGGCGCACTCCCCAGGTAACGTCTGACGTGGGTCGGATTTCAGCCCGGATTTTTTGACTGTTCCCCAAAGAACGGAGAATGCTGAGAAAACGAGATTATCAAGGTAGGTTGTCTTTTCACTTTTTTGATAGGCACAATGACAGATCTTGCCACTCACAGACAGAAAAAAGTCCAAGCAATGTCCTGGAAAAATTTGCAGATGCTCGAATTCTGCCTTTTTACATGGGGTTGAAAGGGACCGATTAATTGTGCACCGAACCCTTGTAGCTAAGTCTCCGCCCAGATTCGGAAACAGCTGGAGCGGAAAATCATTTAGTACGAAACTGAAATCGACCAATCAGGAGGTGTTTAACAAAACTATCTTGGAGACAGAAAGCGTCAACATGGAGGGAAGCACGGACAGGATTCTTGAGTTTACTGGCACATTTTGAGTTTATAATTATTGCAAACGTTAAAATGAAGCTTTCTATTGTGAAATTGAAGCTTATTGCCTATTTCTTAATATTGATTCAGTTTTGCCATTGTCAAAGTAAGTTTTATTTGAATTTTAAGCAAAAGTCTGGTCTGATCAAGATGAAACTTGTTTGTCGAAGTTTTATTGTAAATGAATGTGTGCTGGTTGTACAAGTTTTCGTGGTATTAGCGTTCTAAATTTAATCTAGAGTAAAACTTGGGTCGATCAGGCTGCAGGGTTCATCGGACAGGCCGTTTTACGTCAGCTTTACAGCTCTTCTGACAGACCATTTCCACAAATAGGGCTGTCAGCGATTTTTCAAAAACTAAGTAAAATATTAAAATAAGATCATCAATGTATTCTGGACATTATTAGAAACAAGTAGCAGTTTGAATTTTGAAAATCGGTGCAAAATTGTTAAAGTTATTGAGTTTTAAAGATTTGTTGTCAAATACTTTTTCTTACAGCTTTATCCGTCAATACACACAGCTGGTACCCAGCATTTTTAAGGCGGCGTGTGTATCTTATATGGAGACAGTAGGCGTCTTTGACCTTCATGCGGGACATGTGCGCTATGGTTTAAAATTAGAATTTTTGCATGATATCATTGTTTACATATTCATTAATCATTTGGCTTTTTTCCGTGCTTTTCTTTTAAGCGGAAGTGGGGGATTTCCTTGTGTGAAAATAGGCAATTTTCTATCCAATGGCATCCGTCAAAATACAGAGCCAGGATGAAAAATTTGCATATCAGGTTAAAGATTGACCTTTAATCTTTGAATATTCATCAAGATATTAAAAGAAAACCAATCGGTTGTTAAATTACAAATGATGAAAAAGGTCACCTAAACGAGGTATAAAATGAATTTAAATGGCGGCCATCCTCACTTTTAGAAAGTCGGTCATGTTCAACTAATCATTAAGAACATAAATTCAATAATATGAAATTATCTGCATAGCTAAACTGTAAGTTTAAACATTTTTCTTTAATTTGGTGTCAGTAGATTTTAATTTTATTGACATTTTGATAAAAAATTATTGGATTGAAAATAGATCATTTTACATTATGTCAGAAGGCATTATCGGAAAATGTCAAATCTCTGACGTCCCTACCACAAAGAAGTTATCCATTTGTTTTCGCTTCCAATCTTCTCTCTGATTGGTGTGATTAGGGTAATCTCGGACATGGCAGTAAACTCAGACATTATCAGTTTTCATTAAATACATCAGTAAAAAAATGTAGTTGTGTTGTTTTCCCCATTCTTTATTTTGTACCCACCGTAATACAGGATCGTGCTTATTTATATAGAGATGAGTGTCATATGAGCATTGCCAGATGACGTTTCTAGACTGGTCTCCTTTGAAAGCCAAGTTACAAATGCAGGCTAGTTTAAAATGAGCAACTTCTGCCCATAGGCATTGTGAGATTCACAATACTTGTACGACAACAAAAAAAAGTCAGCGCATACAGAGTTGTTTATTACACATGCAGAATGTTTTATTTTTCGACAGAAAGTGAAAAAAAAATCTCATTAAACCTATTAAACAGTTGTGTCCGAATTTACCATGGTCTAATATGTCGACAAGCATTGTTTACCTTTTTAAGCATATGTTGTTGCACCTCCAGAGCAATTATCAATACCTTGGCAGTGTTCAGTCTAGAGGGGCCCTCTTTGTAACCAAATGGCCCCTTGTTAAACATAGAATTGTTCATCTTTAACATAATGTGAATGGAGAAACATTTGGCAGTGTTTTATTTTTATCTAAAATCAAATGAAAATGACCCCCTTTAAAATTGTTTTGATTGAACACTGCTTTCGCAGCAATCAACCATTTAAAAAATGTAAAGCCTTTTTTATTTCATTTTTGCATGCTTTACAACTGCCCCACTGAAGACATTATATATTTTGTAAAAGTGTTTCAGTATACATGTAATTAGGTGAATAATTCCATATTCTATAAGGTTTATTTCTATTAGAGGCTTTAGAAGACAATAAGCTGATAAGGCTGAAAATTCATGGTTTATTTTCAGCCGATTATTCGATTTATACATTCGGGCCGGATTAATCGGAATCCAGCATCAATCGGCTGAGTTTCGATTAAAATCGATCATCGGAACACCACTAGCAATTTGGCTGTAAAGTTTCCTGGTTGGAAAGTTGGAATTGGGTGTCATTGTTACATTGGCACAGGTTTAGATAAACAAGAAATTTCAGTGTAAAATTGTAAATATTTTCTTGCCCATAACTTTTTGCATATATATGTTTTGGGATTCTCAAAAGAACCATCTCATTGAGACGGTTCTTTTGAGAACCCACAACATATGTTTTAGTCCAGAAATAAGAAAATTATTTTTCTGTTACACACTCTTAAACGAAATGCCTGCTTGGGTTTGAGATCCCCTTCCTGATATTCATCCCACTGACATTGCCAGACTTAGTGTCATTCCGATGATCGATTATAATCAAAAATCATTCATTTACATGCAACCGATCAATGATCAGATGAAATTTTGGGAACGAATTATAAGGCCAAAACAAAAAAATTGTGTGGTTTGGGTAACCCGACCCTACCTACGATTTTGGTCCTGACCCTAATTTATTTTTCATCCTGTAAAAAAATATATTAAAAAATCGCGATACTGTTCGGTACAATTAGCGATACGGTTCGGTACAGTTCGGTAGTACCGGAATAGTTGTTTCGGTCATTTCGGGTAGATCGTATAACCGTGCATTTGCCACTTCCGGTTTCGCTTTCAATCATCCGATTTTTCGTGAATTTTCCCCCATTTCTGTGTTAAAAGTAGATCTAATGGATTCTGTCAGCGTTTTGCTGAATATCTTCAGGCCAAAATGTGAACATGCAGCAGAGCTCCGGACTTTCAGAATTCTAAATTGTCCCGGCTAGAAAAACTGTTTTTTTTGTCATCCAGCATGTGAGCCATCGCAAAAAAAAAAAAATTACCTACCTACCTTCAGCACCCTAGATAAGCAGCGTATTTGCGTAAATACGCAATTAAAATCCTCAAAAAAGCAATTTAAATGAAATGTGTGTGTACCGAAAAGCAATTCTAACGATCGGTATGCAATGACATGCGATGTCATTGCGTACCATTTGGTCCATTTTGTTTCCATTTGGGTAATTAACAAATGCCAGTCTGGTATTGATTTTTTTTAACTAGCGAGCGCTCAATATAACTCTTTTTTTTTTTTTTAAATAAAATATCGGTGCCCAGTCCAGTATTAAGCGGAAAAACACTAGATCTATGATGAAAGTGAAACTTTGCAAAGTGTGCACGCTCGAATGTCAACAAGGGGGTGAGATATGCTTCAGGTACAATAAAATCCGCTATTTTGATACTTTAGAAAGGCAGATGATGGGAGTGAATAAATATGCAAGCACATTCCCGATGGCTTCATGCAATATGAATTAGTGTAATCACAGAAAAAAAACGTGGCGTAAAAAAATATGAAAATACGCAATTGTTTCTGCAAGTACGCAATTGAGGATAACCAGGTTGCGTAAATACCCAATTGACCCAAAAGCTTATCTAGGGCACTGTACCTTACCTAATGTTTTTTCAGCCGTTACCCGAACCACACAAATATTTTTTTTGGCCTAATCGGAAAAATCCTCAAGCAAAAGAATTTCTTTTTTATTCAACACCAAATGCAAATTTTTGTTCATTTTAGTCATAAAATAACATGACTAACATTTGCATACATACTAGCAACAATATAACTCCAGACTGATGAAGGTGCTTGTATTCAAGTCCATGTCTATGACACTGTTGGACTGAAAGAGAAATAAGGTTTTGGAAGACATCATCTGCCTGTGTTGAAACACAAATCCATACTGAATCACACAGGTCTGTTTGTACTCACTGAGGCACACAATAAGGCTTCTATGGTTGCTGACTGGCAATAAAATACAGTTAATACTGTCAACCGATTATAATCGATAATCATTCATTTACTTTAAACCGATTTTTGATAATGAAAATCCAACCGATTCCCATCACAAGCCAGACTAAGTATCCATGGACCTTTGCTGCTTGTTACAGCTCTGATTAAGAAAGGCATGCCTCTTCATCTGTAATGGATTCTGCCTCCTTGGATGCTTTTCCCAAATTAATTTTATCTAACTAGAAGGAAGAACTCATTAGTATACAAAGGGTTTTAATCTTGCCTGTATAAATCCTGTAAAAAGCTACATGTACTTGTCATTATACTTCAGATACGGCAGAAACTGTGGTGAGAAATCCAGCCTTCCAGGAAGTGGCCCCCTGCTCATGTGACCTGACAAGTGGATCATGTGACTTGCGCTGCTGTTGTGATGGGGTAAGTTGAAGAAAGTGAATGTATGAATACCATAGATTTCCCCAGCTAGCTCTAATTTGGAGCTAATATCTGCAGATACCTTTATCAAGTTGACTTAAAATAGTAAAATCCAACGAAAAATTCATTTTGCCAGTATTTGCCACTTGAACTTTATTTTCTATGCCTAAAAATTCAACAGACCTCTGGCACTGATATCAAAAAGGTAGGAAAATCCCTGAAATATGTAAATTATTTCATTTTTTACACAGACACGTTATGCTGTAATCAGGATATTACCGTAAACCCCCTGTCTCCTAAAATCTCAATGGGACCATCTGAGAAAAATGGAACTATCTGTTATAAGCATGCCATCTGAAGTATATGAGATATGAAAACTCAATAACATTCTGGATGCACTTAGGGGAACCAATTTAGACTGCTGAATACATCATAATAAATAGCATTAATCCTTTTTATTATATAACTAAGAAAAAAGACTGAATTTCATTGGCTTAGAGCGCTCACGTGGCCAGTCAATATATTGTCATATTCACTGGCTTGCGCGCGCTTGCCAGTGTATATTAGTTACTAAAATTAGACTCCTTGCTGTTTTTTCCCGTCTGGTTCTGCTTTTCTAAAGCGTGGCTAATAATCATATCGTAGATGCTGAGAACGCAACAAATCACGAACTGGAGCTGATCTATTTCGATTTTAATGCACAATAAACGGCGAAAACAAATTTGAAGTCTTCAGCTTCTTCCAACTTTCCGCCTTTGCACTGAATAACTCCCGCCAATACTTAGACCACGTCGCATACGTTTACATGTATTTGTAACGTCTTTCAAGCGTAAAAACGACGTAACACCGTCTAACGCCATGATTGACGTCATTTACCAGTAACAAATGACGTCAGCTATCAAACATTTTCCCTGCGCTTTCAAAGCTGTGAATTATTGTTTGGCATATCACACTTATTTTATCATTGGCTCTACATGCGAAGTGTGTTAGAATTCTTGTTTGTAAATGTTGGTTGATGACACTCATGCACAACATATATGCAATAGTAAAAGAGTGGTCTTATTTAGGGTTGCACTGTTTCTGCTAAATGCTTGTCTGTCCCCAAACTTGTATATAAGTTCAGTATTTTTTCCAGGTGCAATAATACCTGTACATCTTTCTCTAAATGTTATATAATAAAACAGTTATTGACTAATGAGGCATTGGATATGATGTGATATCGACCAGAGAATACCAATATTGACCTCGGCTTCGCCTCGGTCAATATTGGTATTATCTGGTCGATATCACATCATATCCAATGCCTCATTAGTCAATAATTGTATAATGTACAATAAATCTGTCTTAGGCGGCCACTAAAAATAGACAAAACAAAGGTCTTAATGGGAAAGAGTAGCTTAATGAAGGTCGAAAGAGTCGAAAGTATTGCAGAATGCTCCCCTTGGAGCATTCTGCAATACTTTTGACCTGCATTAAGCGATAATTGGTACTGAAAACCAATTTTTGGTGTTCTTTTTGAGTGGCCACTTAAGACAGGTTTACTGTACTAGCTAATGGATTCATTCTTCTGGTTTGATACAATGGCTTGTTTATTGTAGGACTGCAGCGAGAGCCAGAAGGCTACCTTTGACTACTGCACACCTGGTCTACCAGGGGGTCAGGGTGCTCTACCACAGGAATATGAATGCAGCTCCAATCATTTCCCGAAAGAGGACTGGTTCCCCATTCTGTGTGTGATGTTTGAATACAACGCTTTCCTGGGCTACTACTATGACTGGCAGTACAAGATAGGAAACAATACGCAGGCATTTCTAAAGAGACTGTCTTCTGTCTTCTTTTACTCGTACAGGTATTAGAGCAAGTTTTAATATAACCCTGCCACTAAATTTTTGTCTTAAAAAATGTTGTCTGCTTTTTTTGTCTGCTACATATATTCAAGTGCACTTCTGTCTAGATTTTATCTTGGAAGCAAACAATATGAACCTTGATCAGACTGCTCCCAAGGGAGCAGTCTGATCTGGGTTCATATTGTTTGCATTGTAGGCTATCTAAGAACATAAGCAGATGAGAGAACAGACGACAAAAGTCGTGACTGGCGGGAAAAGGGTTAATCCATTGTAATGCAAACAGTATAGACCAGGGATTTTCCTAAACCTGACTTGGGGCCGAATATCGCCCCTCTTCCACAATTCAAAAATGCTCAAAACTTTCCCAAAATGGTGTATATCATTCCCAATTTCTATGTTCAGCATTTTGGTGAAAATTTCATGAACAGTTATACACAAATTGCAAAGGACCTCGGACAGTAACCTACTCAATCTGCCCAAAATTTGACAGCCTGTGGCTAGAATAATACATAACTGACAACTATAGTTTTGTGCTTAAATGGAACCCTTACATTTAGTGCATCTAACAAAACAAAAATATTTTGAAAATATTCCTTAATTATGCCAGGACTTTAGGGTTTAGGGGGGGGGGGTATTTTTTGTGACCAAATTTTATTTCACAGAAAGTAAAAGTTTCATCGAGTATTCACCTAAACAAATGTTAATATAATGTTTGCGGCATAAAACTTGAGACGAAAGTGATGCGTTTGCATAAAATTTGGGTTGAGAAGATTTCATTGTTTCGTCTAAAGAATTGGCTGTCAATTACTTTTGACTATTAACTGTAATGTTTCGAGTTCAACCAGTTCGACTTGTGCACTGAGGTGTATCATATCTGTTTACTGTATAAATCATAGTCTAGATAAACACAGTTTTTAGCGTAAAATAGTAATATTTTCTTACACATCAGATTTAACCTATAATTGTGGTGCTCAAAAGAACCGTCTCATTGGGACGGTTCTTTTGAGTACCCACAACATAATGTTTTGGTTGAGAAATGAGACAATTAATTTCTTTATAAGCACTCATAACTAAAGCCCTGATATATGCCATTGCAAATTGATATTTACCTACAGGTTTTTACAAAATAAGTTTCTAATAAGTTTTTATAATAAACCCCCCCCCCCCCCCCCCCCCCCCCACTCTGGTATCAGCATAAAAAGTACTATAGGTCACGTGTTTTTAGCTGTGGTTGATTGTTATTAGTATATCATTGAACTTTTGATCATGTCATGTCATTAAAATGGACAGAGGTGTCAAGTACTTTTAACATTTAGGCTTATACCATAGCCAGAGTGGATGACTTACCCAATTCACAGGTTAATTAAAAAGGTTTCCGATGTCATAATATTGAATACCATATAAAAGCAACACATTTGTTAGTAGGAGAGTGGCAATGCTTTAATTAATAGTTGTTTGTATGTCAATTTGTATGTCAATCCTGAATATCTTGTTTAAGCTAAGCCTATTTTAAAGGCATACAACAAAATGTGGAATCTTTTGCATAGGTTTCATAATTTACACATATCTTGCGATTGTAAAAAACAAACAACATTAAAAGTACTTGTAGCACAGAAATTGTGTTAGAAATGTTGTTGCCTCATTCCTGACCATGTTGGTGAATTCTGTCGCATAATTCTATAATTTGACCTATAGCATCTGTTCCAGGGTATATAGTTTTTTTTTTTTTTTTCACAATCGCATTGTTCATTGCAGACACTTTAAGGCGGGAAACATTTTCCGCGGCTCTGGATCTTTTCAATATTATTTTTTAGCTTTGCTATCGAGGACAATGCATTTCGTTTTTGGCGAGAGTTAGCAGTTACCACTTTGCCTACTAGACTACTAGTGTCATCTGCTGATAAAGTGTGCCAACAGTTTGGACCCAGATCAGGCCCAACAAAATGTCTGGCCTGATCTGGATCAAAACTGTTGGACACACTGATGGTATTCCTGAAAGAATTCTTTGAAAAAGTTTATTTTGAAAAACTCAGCAGACAGCAAAAAGCATGAAAAATTACTCAGTAAGCAAACAGTTGATTCCATGATGTTGCTGCCAGCAATAATAATAAGGCCAAATAAAAAATAAGTGTGTTTCAGGTAACGGATATAAAATTTTGGGGTAGGGTATGCACACATATTTTTTTTATAAATTATTTTTTTTTCTTTCTGGAATAAAATACAATTTTATGTATTTTGAAAATTATTAACTTTTTTTTCCAGAAAACCTGAAAAAAAACCCACCTAGGTTTCACCAGTAAATTTAGCTAGGGTAGGGTTACCCTAAACACAGGTGTTTTTTTATTTGGCCTAAGAGAAGCATAATTTTTTTCTTGCACACCAGATAGGGGTTTCTGCTATTTTTACTAGGGCTGCCACGTTTACGAAATTTGGTAAACGTTTACACGAGTTCCAGTAACCGAAACGGTTCCGTTTAAACGTAACTTCCAGATTGAATTTTTTTTTCATTATGCAGATCGGTAAAATCGCCAATATTTCCCCTAAAAATACCTTTGAAAAATGTACCTTGTGCGAATATTCGAAATTGTTTCTAGTTGGGTGTTGCGATAGAACTTATTTCAAGTAATTGGAAAGTGATTGCAACATGCGCAGACTTGTACATTACGGACATTTTCTTTAGTTGCAAGCGTGTAATTAATGAGTGGACACACAGACATATCTGCGAATCGTCACGTACGCATCAATACACACGCCGACAGGAAGTAAACAAAAAAATCACATATTCTTCCAATATAGTGAATGGCCTTCTCTGAAGCAGTGTCGCATGCGTCTCTTCTTTGCCTTTACATAAATAACTGTTAAAATGCAGGAAAATAATTGTTCCAAGCAGTGACTGAGTGAGCCAATATTCGGGACATTTTTATGGCCCATTGAGCATGTCCGCCATAATTTCTAATTGCAGAATAAAGCGGAATCTGAGAAAACAAACAATCTGATTGATGACCCAGATCAAGATGTGACGTATCACTGTTAAAGAAATTATTTTTTCATTAGGAAATGCTATTAATAAACCACGATGCTTGTCATGTGACAAAGTTCGTGTAAACGGTAGGTCAATTTTGTAAACGTTTATTGCAGAAACACGAAACGGTGCCGTTTACACGTGTAAACGTGGCAGCCCTAGTTTTTACCCATATAAGAAATTCTAGCTCACATACCCCGTACCAACAGTGAGAAGGATAAAAAATGAACAGCTGCACGTCAGAAGACAAGTGACGTCAGTGTCATGTTGAAGTGATGTCATCATAAATTATATGTCACATCTCAGCGTATTAGCCTTTATATGAAAATGCAGTATTTAATGGTGAGCAAGAAAAAAAATCCATTATTTGTGAGAGTATGGGATGGAAAAATCTGTCCCTCGCGGTCACCGTAGTCATCACTCCTCAAGCCTCTTGATGCCAAATGGTGATCCTCAAGACAGAATTTTCTATCCAATCCTCACACTCCTGATGCATAGGACCAGTTAAGCAAATATTTTCAGCGTAAAATTGTGATTTTTTTCTTATCCATCAGTTTAAACATGTGTTTTGGGTGCTCGAAAGAACCATCTCATTGAGACGATTCTTTTGAGTACCCAAAACATATGTTTTGATTGAGAAATAAGAAAATAATTTCCAGTTGCGCACTCTTATCTGGGGGCCCGATGATGGATTCTTATAATCTTTTTCTTTAAACAGGGAACAAGAAGAAAGACAGGCAGATGACAGCCCAGGAACCGGGTACCAGTATGGTATCAGTTTAAAGACAGGCAAACCTCTTGACAACACAGTTTTAGACTCTAAAGGGGTGCTGTCACTGCCCCAACCATTTCTCGCTGGACAGTGCCTAGAAACAGCACCTGTCCGTTTCCTTAAGGATGTAGACTCTTCATGTACATTTACAATGAGTAGCGGTTTATGCAGCGAAGACTCGGTACTAAGTTCACTGTTTTATGTGCAAAGTTCTACACTCTCAACAACGACAAAATACTTCAGCGTATTAGCGGAAGACAACGGTTTAGCAATAGCAGAAACTAATG